>CM028134.1:964152500-973435000 GCA_016271365.2 Neoceratodus forsteri | reverse complement strand
CTATATAGATATATATATATATATATATATATATATATTAGACATAGCATGGCCTAACTGAAGATATCATATTTATCTTCACTAGAGGCCAGTGACACTCATGACATCTCATGAGTGGCGAAGCCACGAGTGAGATATCTTGATGTCACTGGCCTCGCGTGAAGATAAATATGATATCTTCAGTTAGGCCATGTCATGTTCTTTTTATACTCCGTATGTTTTGGGATTAGTAGTTTAGTAATGAAAGCATCACAGTTATAGTAATAAGTATAATGAAGAGAAAAGTGGAAGGCGATATGTTTTGTTTTGAAAAGTTATCTATTGTAGAATGCTGATACATATGAGGTGTGCTAACTGTTTTACAATAGAGAAAAGAGCAAGTTACTAGTGGAAAAAACTGTAGATTATGTTATGGTGCTATGTTTAAGTGCTTTATAGTAAGGGCGACCGACACTGTGGAGAAGTTCATAGAAAATCTGATCACTATGTAACTTGTAAGAGGAGAGGCGAGAGCAAGTGCTTCATTTTGTCATTTGTTTTTAACATGAAGGTAGACATCTGTAGTGAAGAAAATAATTTCTGTCAGAGG
Organism: Neoceratodus forsteri; assembly: GCA_016271365.2. Lineage (NCBI taxonomy): Eukaryota > Metazoa > Chordata > Ceratodontiformes > Ceratodontidae > Neoceratodus > Neoceratodus forsteri. The sequence goes on along the minus strand of CM028134.1, from coordinate 973,434,411 downwards.
AATTAAGCTTGGTGAGAGTGGAGTGGGTGAGTAAGGGGGAATTCCAGAGCTCTGAGTTGATGTGGTAACTGTGGCAACTGTGTGAATGTTCAAATGGTCATGCGGTAAAGGAATTTCATTTTTGTGCAGCTGTCAGATCTGTTCTTTTCATTTTCCACCTGTATCATGAATCTTCAGGCATACAGAAGAACTGGGAATACAGTGGATATGTTGGAGGAGGGGTGATTGCTACTGAGAGGAGGGTTACTGCTTCTGATTTGGAACTGAACAGCAGAAGAGAAAAGATCCACCGTATTTTTAGGCAGAGCCAGTTGGCCAAGAAATGGGGACTGAACTGTGTTTTCTTAGCAAAAGTGATGCACTGTGAATGCGTGAGGGATCTCATAGTAAAAGAATGTTGTTTTTGGAACTACGAGTGCTGTGTTTTGGTGAAGTAGTGGCATGTTGGGCTTTTTGTATGGTGAGAGAGTTTAAAAAAAGTACTGGGTATAACGGAGAGGTGGTGGTGGGGAAGGGGTCATTGCTGCCTATCAGATGCTTTCCAGCAGTGTTTAAAAAGCATTACAAGGATGAGCAAGGTGATTGTAATTGTCTTAACGATGATGTATAGGAGTGTGAAGATATCTCCATGATGTATAGGAACATGGAAATATCAATGTTATCTTCACTGCCTAGCAGATATATCATGTTTTATAGTTCTATTTATCCCAAAACATACATTGTATAAACATATATAAATATACGTATAAACACACATATGTACAAGAGGAAAAAAACATAATTGTTTTGGTTCTCCTGAGTCTTGGCAAATCAGGTCTGGGGTCTTCCTTTGGGTTATCAACCCTAACACTCACCCCATTCTCATATAGTCTGCACATCTAAAATTATTTGCTGATGGAATGGGGGTAGCATTAGGGTTGATAACTTCAAGAAAGTTCCCCAGCCTGATTTGCAAAGACTCAGGACAATCCAAACAGTATTGTTTATTTCCTTTTGCTGCTTGTAGGGTGGGGTGGGGTGTTTGGGTTGGAAACCCTATCACCACATTTCCTGACTTGTCCGTTTAACCCTAATGGTTGCATTAACAACATTTTTGGCAATGAATATACTGGGCTGGACATTCAAACTGCGCCATTCTTAGGCACAAGCCCTTGCGCTGCGCAAAATAGTTGTGCAGGGGTGTGGCCGGGGCAATATTCAAAGGAGTTGCACTATTGAGCGACTCCTTTGAATATCACCCCCCAGCCACAGCCACTGTGCATGGCGCAGTGGAACTTGCTCCACCGCAAGTTGTCAGAGTGGAGCATACAACTTGCGGTGGTGCAAGTACCATTGCGCCATGTGCAAAATCCCCATATTCAAAAGGTGACATGCAAATGGGGCCATAATTCATGCAAGGCGCAGGGGGGGCCATTTGCATCTGATTATGGTCCCATTTGCATGCAGGTGCGCCGATCCCTGAGGACTTGCGCCTGGCGCCCTGCCAGGCAGCAGCTGTTGGGGACTGACGCCCCCTGCAGCCCAATCACGGGCAAAAGAGTGAAAATTCCCACCACCACCCCCACTGGCCCGATGGTGGGCAACAGCAGAAATACCCCCCACCAGCCGACTGCGGGCTGCATTAGTTTAAAAACAACCGCCCCGAATACATCCCTGGTGGTCCAGTGGACGAGAAGCCTGATCACGGGCTGTATCAGTGTAAATACAACCCCCTCCTCCCGAACATAGCCCTGGTGGTCAGTGGACGAAACTCCGATCGGCGGGATGTATGCGATAAATACACCCCAACATCCCTGGTGCCTGTGTCCCCACCCCACCCACCCATGAAGCCCCACCACCCGCTCCCCGGCAGCCAGCGGGTGGCAGCATCCACCTGCCTGTCGCCCGCCACCCGCTGACTGACTGCCGGTAGGGTTGCACGCCCATTGGTGCATTCACAAAACTGGACTGTCTTATGCGGTATGGGCTGCATGCCACTGGCTTTGCTCTGCACCAATGGGAGTGCAGCCCTACCGGGCAGTCAGTCGGCAGGTGGTGGGCGGCAGGCGGTGGGATGCTGCCGCCGCCGGCTGCCGGGGAGCGGGTGGTGGGGCTTCATGGGTGGGTGGGGTGGGGGACACTAGGCACCAGGGATGTGTTGGGGGTATTTACTGCATACATCCCGCGAACGGGAGTTTCGTCCACTGGACAACCAGGGCTATGTTCGGAGGAGGGTGGGTTGTATTTTACACTGATACAGCCAGCGATCAGGCTTCGGTCCACTGGACCTGAGGGATGTATTCGGGGGGTTGTTTTTAACTAATGCAGCCTGCGGTCGGGCTGGTGAGGGGGGACATTTCTGCTGTTGCCCGCGATCGGGCCAGTGGGGGGTGGTGGTGGGGATTTTCACTCTTTTGCCCACGATCGGGCTGTGGGGGGGCACAGGGAGTGGGTTGGGGGCCAGCCACAGGTGGCAGCTGCTGTGGGTGGCCCTCAACTTGAGCCTTTTTTTTGGTTCAAAGTTGTGCAGGCGCAGGTTGGGAGTTGTGCCTGCACAACTCTGCACAGCCCAGCTGAATATCGGGCTGTGCAGTTTATGCATGGTTCCTCCCCCTCCAGTTCAGCATGCATTCATTTGCATTGCGCTGTTGCTCAGCATGTTTTCTGTGGCGCAACTGCCTCCTGCTGAATATCGCAGAATGGAGCAAGTTTGAACTTGCGCAGGCGCAACCCTATTGCGCATGGCGCAACCCTTTTGAATATCTGGCCCACTGTATAAAGGTGAACCCAAAGTAAATGGACAAGTTATGCAATCTGCACTTGTAAGAATATAATAAATAGTACTTACTTGACCATACTACTAGGCTAATTGTGTGCAATACATGCATATCATTACTGTCCAAATATCCTAACACATTATAGTTAAAAAAAAAAGAAACTACAGTGCATTGTATCTGAAACAAGTCCATAATGAAACAATGATGCAATGAAGATTCCTAATTCATCTAGAAAAGAAAAAAAAAACAACTACAGGGAAATAAAACAAATTTTTCTAAATTAATATAGCCGTAGATTAAAATTGGGCATTAAACAGACCATAAATACACAGACAAGTCAAGTTCATCACTGAGCCCAAACTGATGTAGGGATCACAAAGCAAAAATCCATTAGGATTATTTTTGCAACAGATCATGTAATACAGTATGTTGCCACCTCGAGATTTTATGGTTGCTTGCTCAGTGGCAATGAACTGAATGCCCCTTGTATAATATTTGAAATGATCCACCATAACTAAGATTTTACTAGCATTAGCTGGTATCACACAAATGTTCCCGTATGCAATGTTTGACAGACCAAATAGTTTTAACCACGTACATTTTGGGGCAAGGGCAAATAATTACATATACAACACAGATTCCCTGATGTCACCAGTAGTTGTTATGTGAGGCTGCACCCTGATATACCAAATTGCTTTACCACATACTGTATGTGTAAACCAAGTGGCCATGGAAGTGAAGCCAACTTGGTCTCTCTTCTTAATCAGGTATCAGCTGTCCATGAAAAGCAAGATCTTTTAAGACTTTTTGCTTGGATTAAAGTAATTCTAGGTGTATTGCTAAATAATTTTTGTACAGTACAATGCTTAACTATATGCCAATGTTTATAACAAGATGTTTTAAACTTTGGGAACAGGATCTTTATACTTCAATGTAAAATTGATAGGGTCAGATCAACTGATGCTTCCTGCCTTGCTGGGCAATATATTAGGTCCTGTCTGTTCTGGTTTGAAATATTATGTAAGGCTTTGTTCAAAATGTAGCTACGATAGCCTAGTACACAACTCTTCTAGGGCACTAGGTCAAAACACTGAATTCAATTACAGTATGATCAAGAACCACACAGTAAAAACGTTGCCAGCAAAAGCAGCACCCAAGGAAAATGCTGTATTGACTAGCACAGTGCCACGGCCACCATGGATGCATGGGCAGCCCTGCCAAGACCTGCCAGCCATGCTAGACTGACCATTGGTCTCATGGGGTGGCACAGATGTACCACCAGAGGTGACACTGTAGGAACGTGACCGTGTTTGCACAGGGGTCTGCAGCTCACAGAACATGCATGTGCCTGGCGTGCTCGGTATGCCCACAGCCAAACCTGGTGTTGACATGGGAGGCGTCACATGATGCTGGGAATGGGGGGTGAACATGGCACTGTGCGGTGTCTGCGGTGCATGGGCAAATAACTGGGTGCCCATTGTGGCCATGACAGCTGTGAATGCATGTGTCTGCCCATCAATGGCAGTGGTCACATCCTCCCCCAGCCGGTCCATCCCTGCCAGGAGCAGACCGGTGTCCCTGCTGCACCAATCCTCTCTCTGGCACAGGACCGCACTGAGTGTATCCACTGCCATCACAAGCCACAACTGCTGATCCACTGAATCTTGGAGTATGTGGGTGTGCTCATCTAAGAGGTCATCCGCCTGATCGGCATGCTGTCCCTCATGGTGTTCATGGCTGTGCTGGGAAGCACCCCTTGAAGTCGGGCACTTCACACCAGGGCCATGCCTGGGCATATCCACATGCCCCCCTGACACTGTCCCCCCATCCCCACTGTCCAACTGCTGCCACTGCCCCTCCGGTCGCCGCTTGTCAGGGCTCTCCGGTGTTGACGCATCGGCTGTAACAGCCCCACCGGCCTGGACGCACACCAGTGCTGCCCCACTTGGGCATACAGGCAGAGGCTGGGACTGTGATGTCACGCAGGCCTCCACGGCAGCACCATCCAAGGCTACACCCGTGCCGTTCCCTGCTGTGGGACCATCCTGCGTCCCACACGTATCACTGTCTGGTATGTGTGATGCATCATCATCGGTGCCTGATCTGGCACCAGTCCATGGCCCAACATGCTGGATTCTGTGGCCGCTGTCATGCTGGGACACTGGCAGGGCCTCGTCCACACCAGCACCAACATCTTCAGTCCGGACAGACAGGTATGTGGTGGTACTGACTCTTGGACACCTGTGGAGGTCGATGGGCACTCCTCCATGTCCAGGGCCTCACCCACAGTGGACACACCCACCACCGCTGACCCATGTAGACGCTCAGGAGCTTTAAGGGAACACAGTAGTGTTAATGTCTCCACTCTACCCTGTGGCACTCCCCCCGCCTCCCACACAGTGACAACACAGGACCTACCATGCAGTGACGGGCTGCCACCCATCTGGAAGCCACCACCTGGAACGCCCTCTATGGCACAACACCGCATGCTGTTGGCCATCCGCTCCTCCTGTGGCATCAGGCTAGGCACATCTGGCTGCCCACCACCTGTTGCAGCACATGCAGGCCTGATGGCAGCCACCTTGTCCATAATCCTCCTCCTGTCCATGCCGACCTTCCTTTTACATTCCTGCACGGTCCGCTGGTGGCTGCCATGCTGGTTCACAGCATGTGCAACCTCACTCCGTGCCATAGCATGGGCCTGTAGTGTTCCCCGCTGTCTGCTGAGCAGTGGTTCCCTGTTGAGGTATGCCTCGTACAGGGCGTCTGTTTCCGCCCGTGTCAAGTTGGGCCTCCTCTTCCTCCAACATGCCTGTTCCTCCTCTTCCTCATGTTTTGTCATTATAGAGCCTGTGGGAATGACAGGTGTTACCTTTCACTGTGCAGTCCCATGCATCTCCCACACACCACAGTCCACACATCCAAACAGCATGCAACCCACCACAATAGACTGCAATACCAGACTATGGCCTCTGCAGCCCCATGTCACATTTATATAGCACAAGGCATGCAAATGAGGTGAGGCTCAAATTTAAGTGGATGCTAATGCAGTAGCTGCACCATGGAATTGCTGATGAGATGATTTGCATATGCCAGCTGAATATCGCACTGTTGCACCTTGCGCAATTGTGTTGAGCGTGCTCAGGCACAGGTGCAGTTCTGTGATGTGCGTATAGGCACCACACGGCACATGCCTGGGGTGCTGACGCCAACGCCTGCTGCGCTGCTGACGTGCTGAACAAGAGAGACAGTGCAGGGCATGGCCACCACTATGCCAGTGGCTCTAGTGCGCTGTTCACACATATGGAGCTCTTGCCCTGGAGCGCCATAGGTGCCATAGTGCCACAGTGTGGTAGGCCACTACAGGATGTCTCACACAGGCACCCAACCGTGCTGCACACTGGGAGTACCAATCACGCTGTGGCGGTCCATGCGTGAGAGACCCTTGATCCTGTGCCTGACTTTTGTCCCCTAGGCACCATGGATCCACATGGGTGCACCCCTATTGTGCTGTTCGGTGACAGTGCGATGGGGAATGGCAGCGCTGTACTGCACAGCATCTGCATGTGGCGGACGTGCACTACGGAGTGCCATTTTGACTCCAACCAGAATTGGAGATGGCGAGATGGAGGGCTGCTGTGTGGAGCCAGGTGGAGCTGGCCAATTTGGTGGCCATAGTGGAGCCCCATGCTGGGGCCCTGTTTGGCAATGCACCCTGGACAGGGCCAGGAGTGCCGTATGGGAGGAGGTGGCAGTGGCGCATGAGGAGGCCACAGGACTTGACCGTACTGCGGAGCAGTGTCGCCACAGATACGTGGACCTCCAGTGGAAGGAGCCAGACAGTCTTGCCCTCCTGTGGGCACACACCAGGTGAGGTGCAATGCCACAACCAGGTAGGTGCCCCATCCATACACTGGTTGCGTCCATATGGGTATTGCGGTGGGCATGTGTCCACCACACAGGGGGGTGGGTTGTCCAGTGTGGGCAGTGGTGGTGGTGGTGGTGGTGGAGGTGGTGGTGATGGTGTTGGGGGGGTTGCGGCATGGCTGGGCTGTGCAGGATGGCACACACCTGGGGTTGGGGGGCCTTTGCTACTGGATTGTACCGATGTTCCCCTCTCCATGTTTGCACCCTAGGCCCTGATAAGTGGCGCTGAGCATGGGAAGACCGCCACTGATGTGAGCAGAGGGGGAGCTGAGCTACAGCCATGGGCCACTGGTCCAAATGTAGGACCAGGCTGATGAGGGTGGGTGCCTTTTTTCCAGGATATTCTGTGCATGCTGTGTTGCAGGGCAGGCAGCGAGGCATGGCCACCATCCATTGACACCACTGCCATGCACGTCACTTGGTACAGTCAGCACTGTCCAATGGCACTACATGTGTGGGTGTGCATCATTGGTGGCCCATGCGTGCACCGGGTACATGGCTGTGCCACTGCCTTCACATTGCATAGCCATGTCACTGTACAGCCATGGTGGTGCTGTGTGGGACTTGGGCAGTGGGTGTGTGCAGTGGTCCACATGGCTGTGTGCACCTGGATGGGCAGGTCATGTGGACATGATGACTGTTGGTGGTCGCACACCTTCACAGGGGTGCGTCCCATGACTGTATGCCATGCACAATGGGTGGACTGCAGGGGGATGGGCATTCACACCTATTGACTCTGCTCCCTTGTCCTAGGTGGGCAGAGGATGATGCAGATGGAGAGGGCCATGAAGGAGTTGCTACAGGTGGCACATGCCTCTCTTGAGATCCTGCAGCGCTTGGACCAGCATGGAGTCCAGAGGAGATGTAGCAGGAGGCACCACAGAAGTGGAGAGCGGGGCGCCTGCTGAAGATTCCATGCCCCAGGTTCAATGTTACCCCCTGGACCCACCCTCACACCCCTCCATCCCTCTCCCATTTGTTCACCCCTGCCCCTTACCCACCCAACCTGGTTTGTGGCCCCTCACCCCCTACTGTTATGTATATATTTGTAAATAGTTATATTCCACCTTTTAATATACATTTGTTTTGTTATGCCTACTGTGGTGGTCTCTGTTTTGCAGCAGGCTACAGGTGCTCAGCTGCAGTGGTGTGCATGGCATCAGGGGTGGTGCAGTCATGGGCGTGTGTGTGTGTCTATAGGGGAAGTGAATGGTGTGGGTGCAGCTATCAGTCACTGTCTGTGGTTTGTGTGCTGTTCCCTGTGCACTGGATGACTGTGTGCAGTGGTCCATGGTGCATGCACTGTGTCCATGGTGCCCCTGACAGACCATCCATGGCCTGTGCAGCTGACACCCTTGCATGTCTGTGACCTGCACGGTCTGCTGGCATGTCAGTGGTGGCTGTCCATGCTGGACAGCCACTGTACCCAGCATGATGCCGGGTTGCCTCCTGTCACCAGTGTGGTGCACATCTGCCTTGGGTAGCACTGTGGCCTCTGCTGTTGTTGTTCCACCTCCATGCTGTCACTTGTGTCTGTTGCAGGGGATGTGCTCCACTGTCTGTCACTTGTGCTCTGGCCACATGCTGGTGGCGTACAGCTTCGTGGTGCCTGTGCAGGTTTGCTGGCACACCTGTGCCATGGAGGGGTGCTGGCCATGTGTACACAGCTGCCATGGCCACACGCCAGTGGCTTGGTTGACCCACTACTGTGTCCCTGTGTTGGTGTGCCCTTGGGTATGGGTGGGTGTTTGTCCATGCACTGTGTTGCATCCTGTGTGGTGCATGCTGCCATGCAACACTGTGGGTGTCTGTGCTGGCTGTTGTGGCCAGTTCTGGGATGGGGCGTGTTCTTGGGAGCGTGTGCAGGGTGCTGTACCACTGTTGGTGGGGTCCAGGGCATGCCCTGTCACATGTGGGGTACCTTGTGTGCCGACACATGGTCGGTCTCTCAACTGTACTTCGGGGGGGGGACATGCTGGATGGCACTGTGTATGCAGTCATTGCATCGCTGTCTGCTGCTGCTGCCCACTGCAGGGTGCTCATGGTGGGGCTGCCGTGCATGGATCTGTGGTGCACAGGTTTGCATTTTCACAGTGGGGGTGGTGGCATGCATGGGGTGTCCTGCACTGTTGGGCGCTACTCCTGGGCAGGGTGTATGGGGATCGTGGTGCATGGTGTGCTCTGCATTGGTGGGATGGTGTGGCATGGGGTGGCTGGACATCCTTGTGTGCCGGTCACAGCTTGCCAGGGGGTGTGCTGGGGCACCATGTCTCGGCTGTGGGTTTGTTGCTGGTGTCCATGGGCTGGTAGTTCTTCCAGCTCTCCTCAGGTTGTGTGGTGCATGGGGTGTGGGGGAGTGATGTCTGTTCTGCTGTGTGCTCCTCTGCCCATCTCTACCATGCATGGTGGGCCCCTGCATCCTGTCCCCGTGCATCCCTGGTTGTGCTGTTGCACTGCTACCCTGCTCCACTGAGCATCCCCGGTTGTGCTATTGCGCATCAGACCTGTGCCACTACACATCCTTGGTTGCACAATGGTGCAGTTGGCACGATATTCAGTCATGTACCGCAGGCGCATCTTGACCTGCGCAGTGTTTGAATATCACGCGTGTTGTGCATGGGTGCAATGGACTTGCGCCTGCTCCTGCTATTGCACTACTTTGTGGCACAGTTTGAATATCTGGGCCAATGGTTTTTTTTGTTTTTTTTTTTAAACAGCAGATATCTGCACTTGAGCACCTTGGGGTGAGGGGATTGGGAGAGAAATTCATCATCAATGACTCTACTAGCAGTGGTGATGAACTCCCATTCCAAATGTTGATCACATTGGTAAACAACAATAGTTGTTTGTTTTGGTCCTGATAAGACTAATTTATATGCGACTGCTAATTCTGTGAATGTAGGGGGTTGTGGCCTTTGAATTGGCCTTATCAGAGTCAATTTGTGTATTTTGCATGATTTTTGCCATTTCTTAGCACTGTAAATTATTGAAACATATTTAACTAAAATTCATAGATCAAGAGATCACAGATTATTTAAATATTCTGTGCCAGAATACATACTTTTGAAAATTTAATGAAATTCCTACAAGAACCAGCTGTCAGAATTGTAATTTAACATTAAAGTGCCGACCCAAACCTAACTATAGTATTGCTATTGCACCACTATAATCCAGATCGAAAATGTAAATCACAGACAAATAAATGTACAAATTGGTGCTTTTACTGTTTTTTTTTACATTTCTTCAATCATATGTTGACAGGTTGCTATTTTAGCATATTTGCTAGTAATCTGGAGACTATGAGAGCTACAATTAGTTCATACAGAAGAACCTTTGTTGAAAAAAAAACACTTTTTAAAGATAATTTATAGATGTCATTGCTTCTACATTTTTTGAGTCAATCAAGTATTATTGTGGTCAGCTTTGATTCCCTCCAGATTAAAAGGTTGTTTGCTGACTCCCTAGGCAAACTGAGTTTTAGTCACAATTATGTGTCTTGGCTGGTGACCTTTTGACAGGCACAGTAGACTGTCTAAACACAGGAGAAAACATATCAGACAGCAAAGCAGTATGAAGCTGCAGGGCACACTCAGGCCCCATGTCACTACAGCTTGGGAATCTAGTAAGCAAGGTTTCTATTAGGATCTCCTGATGGTCCTGATATGACGGAACAACAGTGATACTAGGACCTCCCCAGGTTAGTAAATAATTGGCCTGGGTGGTTAACCTGTAAGACTTTTGATGAGGAGGGAAGCTAATACAATAATGGCAACACCACCAAGAGTTGGTCATTAAATGACCAAAAGGAACATGTAGTTATGTAAGGTCTCAACAAGTCTTTAAGATAACATGGTCCCTGATCATTTTTAACGTCAAGAACAAAATTGTAGACATGATTCATTGCCTTACTGGTAACCAGTGGTGTTCTAGCACAGATGGCATTATCAGCTATCTTAAACTAGTATTTCCCAACAATGAAGCAGTTGAATCCTGAGCCAACCCATTGACGCAGTGGTAGACCTACAGTAACACCTCCAACACTGTTGACCGAGGTTCGGGAATGAGCCCCAAATGACAGATGGCTGGATGGGGGGAGGTAGGATGAGTATCCAATGACTTACTCTCCTTCTCAATAGAGAAGGCCATGGATGTCTGGTGCTTGAACTACACACAGTGGGGACTGGGTGTACATCAGCCGGGACTACACACTGAAAGAGGAGGAGGAGACAATACTGAATGTTTACACGATGTGCGAAAGAGCACCCATGTCCATGCATTCATGTCACTGCACTTCCACATCCCCAGGGGGCAACTGCTTGAGAAAATCATCCAGGCAAGTTGCACAAGACCCACTTATTTAGAAAAGCTTTTAACCTGAGCTAATCTGCACTGGCTGTTTTAGCTAACTGGCTGTTTTTAGCTAGATGATTTATTTATTTAGTTAGTTAATATGAATTCTGATGTTTTATTAGCCTGTTCTGTAGCTGCCTCATCTTTCAACATAGAAACATAGAAATATAGAAGTTGACGGCAGATAAGGACCGCAAGGCCCATCCAGTCTGCCCTTTTCTTTTCCTACCTTATAAATGTGCTATTGGCCTTTGCTCTGTCAGTGGCCTATCTATTCATGCTCATCTGTATTGCTCCCTTATGCCTATCCCATGCCTGTTTGAAGCCCTGCACTGTATTCATAGCCACCACTTCCTGAGGTAGGCCGTTCCATGCATCCACCAACCTTTCTGTGAAAAAGAACTTCCTCATATTACTCCTTAATTGGCCTCCCTCTAATCTCATGCTGTGTCCTCTTGTCCTGCTATTTTTGTTATATTGAAACATGTTAGACTCTTTCACCTTGTTAATGCTCTTAAGGTGTTTGAATGTTTCGATCATATCACCTCTCTCCCTCCTTTCCTCTAGGGTATACTGTACATATTGAGCTCCATTAATATGTCCTCATATGTCTTCTGATGCAGACCTTGCACCATTTTGGTTGCCCTTCTCTGGACTGCCTCAACTTGGTCAATGTCCTTGTGAAGATGTGGCCTCTAGTACTGCACGCAGTACTCCAGATGGGGCATAACCAGTGTCTTGTAAAGAGGGATTATTACCTCCCTCTTAAGACTTGTAATACCCCTACTAATACACCCTAGCATCCCCCTAGCCTTACCTACTGCTTTGGAGGTCTGCTTGGATGATGTCAGGTCATCTGTGATGATGTTTCCCAAGTCTCTTTCTTCCTTTGTGACTGCCAGCAACTCCCCTCCCAGCCTATAGGTGGCTTCAGGGTTTCTCTTCCCTATGTGCATGCTCTTGCACTTCTTTGCATTAAAGCCCAGTTGCCACTCTTTCGACCATTTTGTTAGTTTATCCAGATATCTTCTCAATCTGCCCAGCCCATCTGGATCATCTACTCTGTTGCAGATCTTGGTGTCATCTGCAAACAGACAAGCCTTACCCTCTAGTCCATCTGCAATGTCACTAATGAAGATATTGAAGAGGACTGGCCCCAGGACTGATCCCTGAGGTACCCCCCCCTTGTGACTAGCATCTTTTCTGACTGTATACCATTTATCACCACTCCCTGTTTTCTGGCCATCAACCAGTTTGCCACCCAGTTGACCAACTTCTGACCCACACTGAGCCTACCCAGCTTATTTATCAATCTGCTATGTGGAATAGTGTTGAAAGCTTTGCTTAAGTCAAGGTAGGCAACATCAACTGCTCCCACTTGGTCCACCACTCTGGTTACCCAGTCAAAGAAATCTATGAGATTAGTTTGAAAGGACCTTCCTTTTGTAAACCCATGCTGTCTTGGATCCTGTGCCCCTATGGATTCGGGTGTTGCACTATCCTTTCCTTAAGGGTGCCTCCATAATCTTGCCACTACTGAAGTAAGACTGACTGGTTTGTAGTTCCCTGCCTCCTCCTGCTACCACTCTTGTGGAGCAGGGTCACATGAGCCCTTCTCCAGTCTTCTAGGACCTCTCCTGTGCTCAGAGACTCACTAAACAGTTCTGCTAATGGCTCTGCTAGTTCCACCCTTACCTTCTTAAGTACCCTGGGATGTATGCCATCAGGTCCCATTGCCTTGTCCGCCCTGAGCTTAGCAAGCTCTTGTAGGACCCTTTCTTTTGTGAAGGAATAGTGCTCACCTCCCTCCCCCCTGTGTCCATGGTGCTGAGCTGGGGGCCATGCCCTACCTTCTCTTCAGTAAATACTGAGTAGAAGTATCTATTTAGGATAGATGCTTTTAAAGGGTCCTCCTCCTCCTCACATGCCCCCTTTTCTCCTTTGAGCTTAGCAGTACCCCCTCTGGACTTTCTCCTTCCACTAATGTATCTATAGAAAGTCTTGTCACCTTTGTTTACTGTTCATGCTAGTGTTTCCTCAGTTTGGGACTTTGCCTGCCTTACTGCCTTCCCTGCTTCCCTTAGGGCAGTTTGGTATGCCTCCCTATCCTCATCCCGCTGTGTTCCCTTATATTTCCTGAAGGCCAGCCTTTTGGCTCTGACCTTTTCTGCTACTGTTTTTGAGAACCAAAGTGGTTTCCTTCTTTTGCACTTCCTTTTCTGTCTAACACAATGGGATGTTGCTTCAAGTATTGCATCCTTAATGCTTGCCCACTTTGCCTGTACCCCCTCACCTGTATTTCTTTTTGCCAGGGCTAGCTTAACTCTGTTGGCCATCTTATCAAAGTCAGCTCCTCTGAAGTCCCATATTTTGCCTTGGAATGGGATGATTTAGTTGTAGTGGCCAAATTGAACCATACCATGTTATGGTCACTGGCCCAGGTGACCTTCTACCTGGAGATCTGTGATCCCTTCCTGTTAGTCAGTACTAGATCTAGGACAGCCCTGTCTCTTGTGGGTTGTTGTACTAGTTGTTTGAGGCCTCCCCTGCAGGAATCCACCATGTGTCTAGTTCTGCCAGATGTTCCTGCTGGTATTGACCAATCTGTATCTGGCATGTTGAAGTCTCCCATTATCAGAACCTCCCCTTTAGCTGTCATGTTTTGCATATCTTCTAACAGTAATGTATCTATGTCCTCCCCCTGGTCTGGGGGTCTGTAGACAACCCCAGTTCTTATGGCTGTCCCATTTCCTGTTTCCAGGGTGACCCACAGTTCTTCTGACTTCTTATGTGTATTTTAATTTTATTTGCTATACAGTGCCTTAAGTCTCTGGGATTGTGCTCTCAACCAATAAGTTTACTACTACTACTATGAAGCCCAGGATCCATGGTCTCTGCTCTGTCAAAATGACCCAGATGTAAGTCCCAGCAGGAACTCAAGGGGGGTGGATCTTGGTCTCTACCCAAGGGGAGCCCCTCTGTGAAGGGTAAGTCACAGATATCCCAGATCAGATAGCCATGGGAAATACTGGAGGTGGGGGAGGGCATGGTGATCTGTGAGCAGATACAGGGGTACTTCTCTGTCCGGGCCAGGAGAGACAGAAACAGAATTAAAGAAAAAAGCAGCTGGATTCTGCATTTAATGTAAACAGCTTGTGAGACCCAGATAAAGAGTATTGTTATAATCCATCATGGTCATTATAAACATATGCACTGATTTTCAAGATCATGATTTTCAAGATCATATTAGAAAATGGATTAGAAAATTCCTGGTCTATGATTGGTGATGCCCCTTCCCTAAGGTACATTTATGCACCAACAAAGACCACGTAAAAACAAGTTCCAACACTAGCTTCACTTTTTTCCAAACATAGAAAGGTGCTGTAGGCAGTGTGTAAAAACCAGAATGACAGATTGTTTTTGGTAGTGGTTTAGTGAGCCCTCCCATACCCTCATGGGATGTCTGAACTGAAGTCTGTAGTGTAACTTTTTTTAAAGGAATGGACATTAGCACTATAGCATAATTACATACTCCTGGGACTCACTCTCTCACGTTAGCCACTCAGTCATCAGATCTGAACACATGATACTACGTGGTGACTGTGCATCTTTGAACTGCTCAATACAGCCCCACGCTGCTTCCCTCATCTGTATGTGTACCTTGAGAAACAAAACTAAAAAAACTGTTTCCCACACTACATTACTTCTCATGGGGGAGAGTGATCAAAAGTTTATATATTTAAAAAAGTTCACCAACAGCAGTGCCTCTACTGGCAAGTCTACCAGTGGAGGGTTTACTTTTCAAGAAATTATTTTTTATTTATTCATATTCATTTTTCAACAATTTTTTTTTTTTATTTTTAAATAATTGATACAAATTTACATATATATATATATATATATATATATATACATTTTCTAAGTGCAATAGTACACTCCAGCATGGGCAGTATGGCTTATATCCACCTGTGGAATCAGGCCTAATTACACCTCTGAGTGGTTAGGTATGGCCAGTATCACCCACCATGTTGTGTATTATAACTTTTGTATCACAAGGCTGTGTTCCTTTATTCAGGTTGTTGATCCTAAAACTCTGATCCATGCATTTGGCACCCATATGCTGGATTATGGAAATGTTATTTTTGTGAGTCCCTCAAGCAGATTAATTAGGCATTTAGAAGGAGTACCTTCCATACTGTCAGAGTTTGCAAACCAAAAGACTGGACAACAAATATATATTCAGATGTCTGACTATATATGTATATACAATCTCCTCCACCCCAACCAGCATGGCGCATTTAAGAAAACACCATGGAATGACTGCTGCACTAGCCTCATTCACTGATAAGCTTTACCAGGCTGCGGACAAAGGAACAATGACCGGGGCTATGTCTCCTAGTACATCTAAGGCCTACAGCCTTTTTAACCACCAATTACTACTGAAAAAGCTTACAGGTTTGGACTTTTGTTTCTCTTCTCTAACAAGGTTTAGAGCATACCTCTCAGTTTGAGCTCAGGCAGTTAAATATCAAGATTCTCTGCTGCTAACCCCTATGGTAAAACAAGATGTTCTCATGGTTCAATCATAAACCCGGTACATTTTCCATTGTTCATCACAGTCCATAAGCACCTCATTGCCCTGCTGTACATTGATGATGACATTACTTTTTCCAAGTCAGATGACATCAATATAATCAACTCTAAATTTGGATATGGTTTAACTACATGTAGGTCTGGCTACAAGCCAACAGGTTTGTGTTAAACAAAAGCAAAGGAAAAAAAATATCTCTGGCACTAATCATAGAATAAACAAAAATGAATAAACAGAAACCACATTGACTCCTCTCTTGCTGTACCTTTGCAGAGAACCTAAATGAAATAACTAGGAAGGTGCAGCAGAGGTTAGCCATGCTATACAGAAGCAAAATGTGTCTAACTCATGAAACCAGGATCACAAGAGCTGAGCCTGTCCTGCTACCAATACTTCGTTTTGTGTCCTTAGTCTGTGATCATGCTCCCGTCCTGGAACTGCAAAGAAAACCTTGTTCTACACAATCAAGTTTGCTCTGATGGCAGACACTTAATCTCATCACTGCCAGTTGAACTCCAGGCTCATCTGGTTTCCAATGGATATGAAAGACACCTTCAGTGTTGTTTTGTTCATCCGAAAGCTGATGATGCAGAGATTGCCTGAATATCTAGCTTCCCACCCGTAGTCCTCATAAAGAAGCCATACCTTCTGCTCTACTAAAACTAACCCTCTGTACGTTCCAGAAGTAAAAACTGCAATGAAACAAAATACCTTTGGCTCCAGGGCCTCGAGTATCTGAAATACCAGTACATATCACAATGACTAACCACTATGCTATCTTTGAATTAAGACTCAAAGACCACCTATCCTTGACCTATAAAGGTAAATGGTTATATAAAATGGGAAAGAAAATTATATATATATATATCTATAAACCTTTAGCTGGGCCCTTAAAATAAAAGTCCACTAAATTAAAGAAAGTAAGTAAATAATGTTATTTTCACTCAAGAGCCCCTCCTTACACACATTTATAAAATCAAGTACTATTCAGAGTTTCCATTGCTGGTGTTTTTTTTTTTTTTTATGACTATGAAAAATCCCCCTTCTATCCCAACCAATTTGCCAGAGAATGCTATGCTCCTTAGCTGGCAACAGATAAATCTGAGGTTCTGGCTCCATCTCAGGTATGTGTCTGTGTGTGTATACCAGTGGAACTCTTAATAATTTTGAATTCATGTATTCGATGTTACCATTCCGGGTGTGTGTGTGTGTGTGATTTTGCAGGAGAGAGCCTGACAGTAAAACATCACCAACACAGATGTGCAGAAAATCAGTTTTATTTCTCCCTAGTAATAGTACAAAGACAGAAGTATAAGGCAAATCTTACCAAATGGAACACAGAGACAGTCATACAGTAAGTGTGGAAACTGGTAGTTTCCAGGGATCCCAAAAGGGCGTGTACTAAGATTATATACTGCAGATAAGAATGTTCCATTACCAGAGAAATGAGCTTATAGATGTCAGTGTGTTTCTGTACTCGGTGTTCCATCGGACAACACATGGGCATCTTGCATCCAGGATGACTCTTTTTGTAGCATTCTTCAGCAACGTGCTGATTAACTAGTCATTAAAACAATAGGCTTCTTCTCATATAATTCTACTAAATAAGCATGCTGACTTTGGAAAATAGGTGGCACTGCAGATCACAGAATATATTATTATATAATTATGTCATGTTAGGTTGCTAATATTGCAATTGTCAGTAGAAATCATTAGAAACTACAAATATATTTCTGCAGTAAATGTCTGGCTAAACAGGAGATTCCTGAATAGGCCCTAATACAGCAAAACTGTCTGTTCATTAGTAAACCATTAGTATACAGTATTTTAGTATTATTCCTTGTCTGTTATGATAGCAATGATGGTCGTCATAAGGGGATGGCAGGTCAGGCAGGTCCAACAGTGTGAGATGGGAGCATTCTACAACTAGAATAATGCAGAGCTTTGAATTCTTCTGTTCCATGGTAAACAATGAAACAACATTCAAGGCACTCACCAGCACAACCGCCATAAAATAAAAAGAAGAAAAATTTATTCAAACGGGATGTACAACATGTTAAAACAACATGCCTAATGTGTTTCTGATCTCTCCTGGACCCTTTCTCAAAAAAATAAAGGGTCCAGGAAGGACCAGAAATGCATTAGATGCTTTGTTTTAACATGTACATGCCGTTTGAATAAATCTGTCTTCTTTTTATTTTATGGCGTAGCAGTACATTTTGTGGCGGTGAGTGCCTTGAATGTTGTTTCATGGATCATTTACTTTTTCAGGAGTACCACACTCCCTGTGCACAAACTACCTAGTATAAGTCCATGGTAAACAATCATTCAATGTATTCAGTGTGAAAAAAGACAGATGACTGACAGATGAAAAACATCTGTGGAGGGACTATTTTACAGAATTTAGCTACATTTCATATTTTTTTGTGGTTTTGAAAACTTTAGAGTGTTCATTTTTTAAAAGTTGCCTATGGGCCCATTTTATATAACCATTAAGGCACTCTAGGGACATTGGCGGTACTAGGTTTCCCACATGGTCAAGGGATGGAAGACACTTGGCTTCGCCTTGTGCCTTACTGTACCCCTGACTGTGGGGGGAACCAAGTACCACCAATGCCCAATCATACCTTATTGCTTAAATGACTGTTAGTACATCCCATGTAAGTTTATTTCTGTATACCTATGTCCTGAGTGTAATTTAGTATTCTGATCACTCATGTAAAAGGAATACTATCTCTTCAAACCCACTCAAACAGAATACATAGATAAGTGTTTTTATTTATAGTGTGTGGAAGAGTGTTGCTGTGTTTGGTGAGCCATACACCTGAAAAAGTCGTTCTGCTGCAGTAGTGATGTAGCTACTAAAGCAGAATGACTTTTTGTTCCGTGTTAGTAGCAATGTCACAATAGAAGTCTCTCAAGCAGTGCTGTTCATAGGACAGTTGACACTGAGTCATCATGCATGTGTGCTGGCTGGAGGGCAGATGGCAGTGAGTCACTGCTGGCAGATGGCAGAGACTGACTGTTTTCACATAGCAAAAGTAAGCGATAGTGTGTTTTGGGGACCATGCACTGTATAGAATAGTGTATGAGAGCCCAAATGCCCAATACCACTATTCTTAAACCTCATGGTTACCATGGCAATTGAGGGACCTCTCGAGCTTTGCTCTTGAGGTCCTCATTGTCATGGAAACTACATGGTAACTACTTAGTATAAGAATAGCATTTTAATATATGGATTGTTGAAATAATAGGGTTGAAAAGCATACAAAAAAATCCTCATAATAGCATGATCCCTGAAGTGATAATACTGTACCATACTTGGCAGCTGATAATACTATCATTCTGAGTCCATAACAGTATAGTTCGGATCTCTGAAGGATAGTATTATCATAAAAATGGAACAGCGCCAAGTGCAAGCTCTCCCACAGCACGCCATGTTGCCAGTGTCAAACACTATCATCTGAAAACGTGGCTCATGATTGGTCACTTTCTCCTTCTAGGCAGACGGAACATTTTGAATAACATGGCGGCCATCTCTCGCTTAGCAAGACAGAATCGCGACCAAGATATTTCTTTTTTTTATTTTAATTCTTACGGAAAATGGAACTATCTAGTTGATCCTGTTTTCTGGGGGGAAAAAAGAAAGAAAAGGTAAGTCTGTCTACAAAAAAAAAGCTTTTCCCCTCAATAGAGGAGTCAGTGCCTGGCTGTGGGACTGATTAGAAGAGCAAGACAGTGCAGTAGGTGAGAGGAGTGAGACAGCGTGGTAGTCGGCCAGAACAGAGTCTTCCCACAGCAGCCAACCACCCTTTACAAAAGAAACTGGATCCATATATTAAAAAAAATAACAAATATCTAAGTGTGTATTGCCAGGAAGTAATCTCATCTCGAGGTTTTGGGGACTTTGGGAACCTCTTGAGCTTCGCTATCGAGGTTCCAAGTCCCCAAAACCTCTCGATGAGATTACTGCCTGCTAATACACACTTAGGTATCTATGGGCTGTCATACACTATCCTATACATTTTGTTAAACATGTTAATGTACTATATGTGTATGTTGACATTGTAAATTTTATTTTTGAAAAGTCGCAGTTCATGTATTGGTGAATATTTTGTATCTGTTCCTTTTGATAGTATTTTAATCACCTTTTTTTCTACTGTCTTGTAAAGTACCTTTTCCCTGTTGTGAGTTAGCCAGCATTTCTTAGTTCTGAAATAATTATGAGCATCATTAAGTATGACTGCCACAATGAAAATCGAATTACTTGACCTGTTGGAACATTTTGGTTATCAGGGCAACCTTCAGCCTGCAAAAACTATTCTAACATGGTGGGCTTAAAATCAAATCCAGCACCATAAAAACGGATTTAGTAACAAAAATGAACCACAAGAGTCAACTTTGATGGTTGTAAAGGAGTGTATAATGATGAGCTTAACATAGTTACATGAAATGATGCTGTAATAAAGAAGTAACATGTATGAAATATAAATTATGATTGGACAAAGTAACCTGTATTTGTTATGATGTACAGTACTTTAGAACATGTTGATGTTATGTGCACATGTTTGTAAATATTATGAAACAATGACTACTATACTAGTGAATATCAGATGACTGTACAATGTGATCTTTAGGTTCCATGGTTAGTCAAAAGGTTGAATTTAAAGGTTGTTTGGATTGAATAGGTTAAGCTCAGAGTGTTCTGGCTTTTAGCATACTACAATTAAGGAAAGGAGAATCCTTTTAAATAAGATAAGAACTTCTTGGATCTGCACTGTCGATAACATCAGATTATTATCAAAGCTTTTAAAGTTGTGAGGTGAAAATTTTAGATCAAAACTATTTTTTTTATTTTTTTTTCTTCATTCTGTGAAACAGTACCATAGCAGACATAGCCCAAGGCTATAGTTATGTTGTAACATGGCCAAAGCAACAGGATGAAAAGAAAGGGACAGGATTGGCACAACATCGTCAGGTGGTACAAGAGCAACACGGCATTATGGCACGATAATGCTGTGTTGCTCTAGAATGTTGAGACCAATAATGCCACCTTGGGAGCATGAACGCGCTCATAGAGGGAGAGCAGAACTTGTCTAAGTGTGACAAAGCGCCACCTATCGGTAGGACTGACGAGTGAGAGGTGAGAGAGAAAAGGCAGTCTGTGGGGAAGTCTGAGAAGTGCACAGTCGTGGAGAGTAAGATGGCATAGATAAGAGAGCTATAGAAGGGGAAAGTGTGCCGTGCTGGGTGCTGCTAGTTCCGTGAGGCTTGCAAGGCTTGTGGGAGGAGATGTCAATGGCAACAGCATGCGGGGACAAAAGATAGGAATGAGAAAAACAGACCTGAAGTTGGCTGGTGTTGTGAAAGTGCCACCTATTGGTGGGAATAGGCGGGCTCATGGTACCGAAGCAGTGGAGAACAGAAGTGTGGCACTGGGAGCATATTAAGGCATGCACGGAAGAGATGTTGCCTACAATGCAGCAAAGTACCGGTAAGACGTAGAAACGAGGGATGAGAAATAGTGCACGGTTCCAGAAGTAGGAAACTTGAAGCTGTAAGCGGCATGTTATGAGAATATTCACATGAACAGCAGAGTTCAAACAGAAAAAAAAAAGTGACCACTATAGTAATCGAGGTATGTTGCTCAACGTGCATGTGCACTCTTGCAGTCAGAGAAAGGCTGAAAAAGTAAGACAGGTGAAGCATAATTGTGGATGTGCAATAAATGGTGTCCTCATTAGTGTTGCATAGGAAAGAAAATAGCATCTGCCAAATACTAGTGTTGCACTTGCCATGTTACAAGCGCATTAATCCCCTCCGAAGGTGGCATCTAATGGGGAGTTAATGCATGGTTGGACCATTTTATGTGTTCGGCCTCTGGCCTCGTGCCACAATGGTCCCAACCATGCATTAACTCCCCATAAGATACCACCTTCATAGGTGATTAATGCTTACTTGATGGAGGGGTAACTCTGATGACTTTCTAATTGTGCTATGTTAATGCCCAACTGGTCAAGTGTTTATTTTGATTAACTCCCCCCCCCCAGAGTATTCAGTCACTTATAGTGGACATTTCCACTTTGCCTGAACCACTACAATTAAAGTAATTAAAATGTGATATTTAAGGTGGTTTAGGGCTACCACATATAGTAAGAATCATGGGCAATAAGAGATGTGTTACGTGAGCTAACTGACTCCATTCACACCATTTAAGCTATCTGTATCAACTATTCTCCAAACACAGATCAGATTCACAATGGTCAAATATGTTGCATCCTTACCCCATAGTGGAAGGCTGTGATCCTGATGGAGAGAGAACTCCTGTCTAAAATGAACATGTGGAGCCTTCCAGTTAATTCTGGTATGCTAAAAACTAACCTGTCAGATCTCTGAAAAGCTATAGAAAAGCTGAGTGGCATGGCAATCCAACCCCACATAGGAAGCAAAGATGACAGAGACTGTGTCTATGACATAAATGACACATGTTTGCACAGGTTTACCAATGCATATGGCAGAAAAATCATTTGTAATTCTGAAGGGTACCCAGTTGGTGGATGACATGGGTAAAAATTATTTTGTTCTTTTGTAGGAGAGGTTGTGTCAGTGGCAGACAAGACACAATATTTGGTACAAGCATGCTGCCCATGGTGAAAAACAGCCTGCTGGCATGGTCCATGCAGATCAATGGCTCCAGGATGCCTTCCTTGGTGTGTTCAGTTGCTATAACCCCACCTACATTTTTAGGTGTCGTGAGACTGAGATCTCATAACATTGCACTGGATATGAGAAATTGAGTGTACCATCTAAAATTGATAGTTTTTAAAAGCAGCCAACCATTACCTTTTACATATGAAGTACTTTTTCTTTTCCTTTTGGTTAATTAGAAGATCATTTACCTGATATAAGTAGGTGTAATGTCTGGAGCAGCACTCTACCCAGTGTTGGGTAAGTTACTTTTTCTATTACTTTCTATTACTTTTGGAAACTTGTTCCAGGAAGCTCTGTGCAGTCACAAGCAAGGACAGAGAAGAACTAGAAAAAGTAATACACCTTACAGTTACTTATTTCTTTTGATACAAAAACAATACAAAAATAATTACTATAACAGATGGCATTTATTTGAGAGTAATAGGTTAGTTACTAGTTACTTTCAAATAAATGCAATCAGTTACTGCTATGTATTGTTTGTGTATACAAAAACATAAGTAATTGTAGCTGTAAGGTGTATTACTTTTTCCAGTACTTCTCCAGCCTTACTAGTGACTGCACAGAGCTCTTCAAATTTCAAAAGTAATAGAACGTAATAGAAAGTAACTACCCAACACTGACTCTACTCAGATGAAATATCTAGCTCTATCCTCCCACCCCCACCCCATTACATGTTCAGCTTTTGTGACCCCACAGACTGTGACATTGTCATATCACTGCTGCCTTAGAACAGCCACTCAGTATTTGCCAGGTAAGTTGACTGTGATGTCACTATCAGTGAGATCACAATGCTGATAATGAAGTGACTGAAAGCTTCTCCACACATCCAGCACAGTATTATTACATAGAAAACTTTCTAACAAGCATAGAAACATAGACTTTGATGGCAGATAAGGACCACTTGGCTCACCCAGTCTGCTCATTTCCCTATCTATTAGATAAGCAGCAGATCCTTGTTTTACCAACAGCCTACTTCCTCCTACTTCCCACTAGAATTACTTTATGTCTGTCCCATGCATTCTTAAATGTCCCAAATGTTTTTGACCTCACAATCTCCTCAGGAAGGCTGTTCCATGCGTCCACCAGCACTCTCTGAAAAAATACTTCCTCACATTGCCCCTGAGTCATCCCCCCTCTATCTTCAAATTGTGCCCCCTTATTCATGCACATCTCTTTCTCTGAAAGATTCTACCCTCTTGGACTTTGCTGAGTCCCTTGAGGTACTTGAAAGTTTCTATCATGTCCGCCCTCTCCCTCCTTTCCTTGAAGGTATACATCTTGAGCTATTTTAGTCTCTCTTCATATGGCTTCTGGTGCAGTCCCTGCACCATTTTAGTTGCTGTCCTCTGGACTGTCTCCATCCTGTCTATGTTCTTGTGGAGATGGGGTCTGTAGAACAGCATGCAGTGCTTCAGATGGGGTCTCACCAGCTGCCTGTATAGAGGGATAACAACTTCCTGTTTTCTACTGGTGATGCCTCTCCCTATGTATCCCATTATCCCCCCAGCCCTCCTTTCTGCCTTCTCACATTGGATGCATACCTTTAGATCATCTGCTACGACTACCCGCAGATCCCGTTCCGCTTTTGTTGTTGTTAATGTTCCTCCCCATTGTGTACTCGTGTACTCTTCCCTTGAGGTTTTGTTTCCCAGGTGCATTACTTTGCACTTCTTTGCACTGAATCTAAGCTGCCATACTTTTAAACATTCCTCCAACCTTGCTAAGTCCCAAGCAAAAGAAGAAAGAAAAATACTTCAGAAATAAAAAGTTACAACTACTTTTTAAACTGTGTACCATTTTCCTGCTTGTTTTGGTCCCACTAGTTCTTTAATTTTTACATAAGAGGTGCCTTTTATTCTCAAGAAAGCAAAGGCATGGTTGTCAGTGTTTTACAACTGTGATATGTCTGGCACAGAAAACTCTGAAGCGATGGTGGTAAAAAAATGCCAGCACCTGCAATGGACAGCTGAGGTAGAACTTGTCTGGGGGAAATGCTCTGGATGACACCTAGATGAACAGGTGATAGTTCTACTAGGTAGGGGCAGGGTTAGGTAGGGGGCAAAGTTCTCAGGAGGAGAGACCTGTTACCTGCTTGTAGGAGGGGCTTTGGTTATTTAAGTGGCTGCAATGGAACCTTTGTCTTCTTTTGTGACTACCTGCAGCAGATAGCAGCTCTGGACACCAGTGGCCAGTGCCAGCTGAACTAGCATGCAGCAAAACCTTTAGATAAGTGGGGGATACTAATGGTCAGCATTGTCTCCACAGCACTAGGTGTGGTTGCCTCGGCCTTCAAAAACACTTTTTTGATAAAATAAGAGGCTAGAAGATTTTGGAAACAATGGCGGTCAGGGAACAGGAATGCTGTATGTGTGTTGGGGGGGCTGCAAGTGTTGCCTTGGGACATGCTGGATCAAGCAGCTAAAAAAAAAAAAAAACAACAACACAGGGAGCAAAGCTCTCCAGTTTGTTGGCTACTCCTAGAACAGATGAGTTCAAATGGAAAGGGGCCTCAGCCTGAGAGCTTGATCTACAAGGGACAATGAACACCACGTGGCCGGCCACTCAGTGACAGAGTCCTGGTTTTTGGCCTCCAGACCCTTCATGTTCATGGTGAGGGCAAAGTAGCTTCTTCCTTTTGATTGAATCGGAAATGGGAAATAAAAAAAATCATAAACACCATAGTCTGCAGGCTCCTCTTGCTTCTGGGAGAAGGTGTGGGGGTGGGGGTCTTGTGAATTTGAAAAAATATATATTTTGAAAGGAGAAGCTAGAGAGGAAGGGGCAAATGGAGTGTGGTTGGGGGTTAACACCAATGTCCACATGGTGGCCTAGGGATAGCATGCCGGTAGATGTTTCCTTCTTCCCTGGCTAGATGTCAGTTACCAGCTGTCACAAAATATAAAGAGCTCTTAAGTCTGCACTGTTGAAAATACCCAAGTAGGGTCAAATGAACAAATCAATAGAGCTCTTAGGTTTGCATCATTAGGACATCATTATTGGTTTTATGTTAAGAAAAAAATAGTGAGAAAGTAATAAATTGTTCCTGGTGCAAAGGTAGTCAATGTAGCCTAATAGGGAATCCATTACTCAGTTATGTTTCCTGGACCAGTGCCAATAGTTCAGGCTGTTGCATGATTGTATCTGGGGCTGGAAGTCTAGAAAATCATAGGTTCAAGACCTGCACCTGAATCATTTATTTTGTTGTCAATATTTTAGTTTCCATTAGATTTCCAATAAAAGTAACTGAGGATTTCATCACTGTGTAGTGCTTTTATGATAGAGTGTGTTTTGCATACAATGGAGCACTATATTGTGATTGCTGCTAAAAGAGCTGTCCCCATGCATTTGAGTGTAATCAGGACAGGCCCATCATGTGGAGCCATTCACATATATTGTGACATGACTTACTGTGATAATAATGTCCACTTTGCAAGGCAGATTGTTTTTATAGTAGCTGATGGTTAATGAGTGATACATTAGCAAACACTATTAAAACATTATTGAGAAAGTGCAGATGAAGATGTATCACAGTATCTCTCACTCTCCCTCCCTCGTTCCTAAATAAAAAAATGAAAGACACAATATAATTGCATGGCAGTTGGTTGCAAGGCAGTGACGGTGATGTGGTGGGCCATGCCATCTGGCATTTTATTTATTTATTTATTTAAAAGTTTTACCAGGAAGGCATACTGAGCAGACTACTGCTCAATTCCTGATATGTCCTGAGGGTGGAGGGCAGAGTAGAATACATAATTACAGAAAGTACATAATTACAGAGAAAATTACAGAGGATAGAGAACTCGTGCATAACTATTATGCTACAGGGTAGAATGATCAACCCAGCAACTGCTAGAGTAGGCATACACTTACAGTGGTAGGTAGTTGTGCGAGGCACTAAAACATATAAGTACACTACTGCGCATATAATTACTAACACAAGGAGATGCTAGGTCTAGTGCATAAACAGATCTTAGTCAAATGTGCAGGCAGCGGTAAAATGAGCTTTGAGGGGGGGAGCTGAGATGCTGAGTGTGGGGGGTGGGATGCCGAATGTCCACGGGGAGAGAGTTCCACAGTTTAGGCATGCGATAGTTAACGGCTGCCTGGCCTGCCATGGTGAACATGTGCGGAACAGCCAAGAAGCATGAGTCAAAGTTTCTGAGTGGGTATGCTGGAGGGGGGAGAGGCTGTTAGAACTGAGGAGAGATATGGTGGCAAGGACTGGGTCCAGAACTTAGCCATTAGCCTAGAGCAGTGGGATTGTCTCTGATCATGGAGCGAGGGGAGGTGAAGGGTCCAGTAGAGGATGCAGTGGTGAGTGGTGGAAGGACAGTCAAGGGCAAAGTGACAGAAGGAGTGAAAGAGAGAGAGTCCAGTCAGGGCTAGGGTGGACTTGGGAGTGGCACTGTGGACTACATCACTGCAATCTAAAATAGGGAGAATCATTTTCTGCGCAATTGCACGGTGAGCCAGCAGCAGGATGCATCCACGGTTGCTGTATAGGGCACCTAACTTGGAGTGCAGCTTTTTGTGGATGGAATTGATGTGAACAGAAAAGTCGAGGTGCTGGTCAAACTAGACCCTGAGGTATCGAAAGGGGTGCAGACCTCCAGTGGAGTCCCGCCCAGGGTGTGGAAAGTGGGGGTGGAGGAAGCTGAGAAAGCCTCTTCCTTGTGCTGAAGGTCATTGAGGCAGTTTTCTTGGCATTGAGAAAAAGCTGATATGAGGGAAACCAGAGCTGAACATCATTGAAATCCTGCTGGAGACTGGTCACCACATCAGTGGTGAGGGTCTGGATGTATAAAGCACCATGTCATCAGCATACAAATGAATGGACATGTGAGGGCAGACAGAGGGCAGGTCATTATGGAAAATGGAGCACAATAGCGGGCCAAGGACCGAGCCTTGGGGTACACCAGTGGTAACAGGGAAGGAGGCAAAGGTGGAGTCACCAGTTTTGACAGATTGGGACCTGCCTACCAGGTAAGAGTGGGACCAGCTGTTGGCCTCACTAGAGAGCCCTGCAAGAGAGAGCTTTGACAGGAGGAGTGAGTGTGAGACTGTGTTAAACACCTTTGCCAGGTCAATAAATATAGCTGAGGTGATGTGGCCTTTATACACACCAGTAAGAATGGAGTCAGAGAACTTGAGGAGGAAAGTGGCAGTGGAGTGGGACTTCCTAAAACCAGACTGATAAGGTGAGAAGAAAGAGGAGAAGTTGAGAAAAGCAGATAGTTGAGAAAGGACTAGGTGTTCCTTTAATTTTAGCTAGTACAGGAAGGGGGGAGATAGAGCAGTAGTTACCAGGGATGGAGGGGTCACTGCTTTTCAGGATTGGATGACAGTGGCATACTTCCAAGGAGATGGGATAGAAGCGAGTGAGAAAGAAAGGTTGAAAAGTGCAGATGGGAATGGCAATGGCAGGGCGGACAGGTAAAGCAGGTTGGAGTCCAGCCCGGATGGGGTGTTTAACCTTGGAGGGATTTAGGGCAAGCAGGGTGTTGAATACTTCAGTCGGTGAAATCTGACGGAAGGAGAAGGAGAGGGTGGGAGGGGAGGAGTGGGTTGAGAGGGTTGCATGAGAGGGATTGTGAGGGGTAGGTGGGAGGGTGGACACAAAGTGACGAGATATAGTTTGTGAAGAAGGAGTTAAATTCTGAGGCCTCTGTGAGGCATGTCATCACAACAGTACTGCCTAAATTTAGAAAAGGGGTGGGGGGCTGTGAAGGTAGGGTGAAGAGTGGTTTGACCACCTTCCAGAATTTTGCAGAGTGATTTAAGTTGGTGTGGAAGGTGGCTTTAAACTAGTTAGCTTTAGCCTGTTGGAGTAGCTTTGTGCATGCATTTCGTAGTGTGCAGTACTTTACATGTGCCTCGAGGGAGACAGTGGCACTGATGGACTTCCATGCCTGGTCCCTGGCTCTGAGGTGAGCCAGGATGTCAGCTGTGACCCAGGGAAAGTGTGTGCCACTCACCCAAGTCAGTCTGAGTGGGGCATAGTAGTCCCATATACTGAGGAACCTGGACTTGAAGTTCTCCAGAGAGGAGTCGATAGAGGTAGCCCAGGGAAAGAAGGACCAATATGTGTTAGCCAGGTCGCTTAAGAGAGAAGTGAGGTCCACAGATTTGTAGGAGCAGGTCAGATGCTTCTGGGGGGAGGTGGTTTGAGCCAAAAGATCTTCCTTACTGAGTAGATCATGTGGTGATCACTTATGAAGTCTGGTAAGAGGCCTGAGGCAAGTATCCAGTGCGGGTGCGAGGTAAGGGACCAGTCTAGAAGAGAATGGTTCTGTGAATTGTGGTTCAGGTGTGTGTGATCTGTGATCAGTTGAGACAGGTGTAGCACAGCCACCCGGTTATAAAGCTTGGAACTACCACTGAATAGCCAGTTCCAGTTGAAATCGCCAAGGATATGGAGCTCACCCCCTGTTGTTTGTGATTTTAGGATACGCAGGTGATGACAAGATAGAGGGCATAGGGAACTCAGGGGGCAGTAGCATCCTAATACAAATAAGGGAATTGTGTGAGGGAGCGAGAGTTTTATCAGCAGGGCATCAATGGACTGCATGGGTAAGGACAGCATAACAGGGGTAAACTGCAGGGAGAATGTGATGTACATAGCTATACATCCACCCCTTTTGCGGCCGGGGCGGTCATGCAGGATGACTGTGTACCCAGGGAAAGAGATTTTGGCATCCTGGATGTGTGGCTTCAGCCAGGTCTCTGAAACAATCAGAATGTCAAGTCTTAGGGCTAAGACAATTGGTTGCAGCAGGGTTACTTTATGCATTAAACTGCAGATATTTAGGTGAGCCAGTTTTAAGCCCCTAGGGAGTTGGAGTGGAGTGGGAGGGATTGGCCCAGGGTTTGGCTTGACATTGGCAAGTATTAGAAGCAGTACTGTTAACATTTGTTTGGTTTTATGCATGGCCCACTATAGCTTGTGGGGGGATGCTGATGTCCTAAAGATATGCGCTGAGGTGGCATGAGCTGGGAATTTCAGGGCTAGAAGGCCATTATGAAAGTTGGATGGCAGGATTGAAGGACCAACTATCCATTTGCTTAGGTGATCTATGGGAAGTGGCCGAAAGGTAGGAAAAGTGGGGGATGATGAGAGATGCAGTCAGGATGCTAATTGCCAGATGATAAGCCTGCATCTCAGGGTAGGAGGATGGTGGGAAAGATGCCAAAGGGACAAGAACAGAGATTAAAGTCAGGTAAAGAGGCAACATGGTGAGAACTGACTAGCAGGGTAGGGACCAGAATAAGAGCCCTTGAGTAGTGGGAGATGATTAGCTGCAGAGGGGGAAGTTGGCTGATAGGTTCAGCATGACATGTGATCTGCTCAATATAGTTACAAGTTCATCAAGGGTGGTGATGGGGTTAGTGGGGCTTTCCAGTTCAGGAAAGCAAATTCAGTCTGAAAATGGATGACCCTTCTGGTACCTGTTTGCGGGGCACTGCTCAGTCTTCTGGCTCGGGGGAGGGCAGGCTTCAACGTGGCCCTCTCGACCACCTACATCCCAGGGAGAGCTGCAGAGAAATGCAGATTAAATACAGGTATGAGGAGGGGGACAAAACATGGGGAGGAGGAAAGGGTAACCATAGCAAAACCACGAGTGAGCAAGGCACCAGAGAACACAATCCTTGGTTGAAATTACTGAGTTTCAAACAATACAGGGCACATTACAACTGGAGCAGATATTCTGTAAATTTGAAATGCCTATCACCTCATAGGGCAGAGGACTGCTTCCCTTGCCATTACAGCCAATGTTTTCAGAAGTGGCTGTAGCAATAAGTAAGGAATTTAAATAAAAAGTGATAACAAAAGAATAAGGGCTGGGAAATGATGAGGGACACTGCATGCAGTTTCTGTGGAAAAGTGGAAATTTACTCTACGGGTGAAAAAGACCAGTGTTGCTGAGCATGTTACGCCAAATGATTCATATTTGTCTACCAATTCAGTTCTAATTGGTTCATAGTAATAAACACATGGCTGTGGGAATTTCCTCCAAGAACTTTGTAAGTCTCATTTGTCTAGGTAAAAAAAGGTGTTGTGACCTAGAAGAAAATGCCAGATCTTGAAATGGATAGCTGCAGGCAGAGTTTGTCTAGGAGAATGCCCTGGATGCCACCTGGATGGACAGGTAAAAGTTCTACCCGTTAGGGGGCAGTGTCAGAAAGGGGATAAGATTTTCAGGAGGTGGGAGTTCTTACGTGCTTATAGGAGGAGCTTTGATTATTTAAGTCCTGGGATTTATCATCTCAGATGACCTAAAGGGGGCTATACAGTGTGACAAGATGATATGAAAGGCTAGCTGAATGCTTGGATCTATAGGGAGGGCTAACACCAGTAGAAACAGAGAGGTAATCCTGCCCCTGTATAAGATATTTGTGAGATCTCACCTTGAGTACTGTGTTCAGTTATGGAGGCCCCACCTGAAAAGAGTCATGCACAGGTTGGAGATGGTGCACAGTAGGGCTACAGAAATGGTGCAGATCCTGCAGGGGAAGGTCTATGAGTAGAGACTAAGGGAATTAAATATGCATTCCCAAAAAGTAAGGAGGGAGAGGGGGGGGACATAATAGAGACGCTCAAATACCTCTCTGGTATAAACAGAGTACAGGAAGGGAGTATCTTCCAAAGGAAGAGATGCTCAAGGACAAGGGGGCACAGTATGAAGTTGAAGGGGGAATACTCAGGGGTGACTTGAGAAAGTACAGTACTTTTTCATGGAGAAGGTGGTGGACGCTTGGAATAGCCTCCCAGAGGAGGTGGTAGGGACTAAAACAGTCATGGAATTTAAGAATGCATGGGAAAGACACAAGGGTATCCTGGAAGAAAAATGGGGATGTTCCAGAGTTCAGTCTGAGCACCAGGTTTCATAATAGGTTAGTAATTGATAGGGCAGACTGGGTGTGCCAAGATGTCCTTATCTGCTGTCATCTTCTATGTATATATGTATCTATCTTTGATAACAACAGTCTACAAATTCAGTTCTAATTTGCTCACATTAATAAAATACATGGCTATGGCCATTTCCAGCAAGCATGTTATCTGTCTCATTTGTCTGGGTGAAAAAAAGGAGTTGTGACCTACAAGGCAATCAAGTCCAGTCATGGTGGTTCAGAGGGGTCCAACACCTGCATGCAGTTTATTGTATTGGAGAAACTGTGCCATTAAGATGACAGGCAAAATTTTTACAGAGTGGTGGTGTGAGTGGGACACTGAACTAAGATCAAGAACAATAAAACTTCTATAAAAAAATGTTGGCAGTCACCCTGTGGTAGCTAGGCTTAGAAACATTACATTGATAGTCCTCCAACCAAATATCACATGATTCATCCAGCCTTTTGATAAGGGCATAATTTATGCTTTTATGAAGCACTGCATTGATGCTATATGGGCCTGTGTGCTTAAGGCCCTGTATGGTACAGAGAAGTCTAGAAACATAGAATTTGATGGCAGATAAGGACTGCTAGGCCCTCTCAGTCTGCCCATTTTCTTTACCTACTACTAAAACTTCAGATCCTACTTGATCCCCAGCTTTGTTCTCTTTCTTTTCACTTGGGTTCACCAATGTATATCACAAGCATTTTTGAATTCTCCTACCCAATGTGTCCCTGCCATCTCTGCTGGGAGGCTGTTCCATGCATCCTTCACCCTTTCAGTAAAGCAATACGTCCTCACATTACCCCTTAGTCCACCCCTTCCAGCCTCATCACATAACCCCTTGTTCTAGAACATCTCTTCTTCTGAGAGATGCTACCATCTGCTACCAGTTTTGCATGCCCCTGAGATATTTGAAGGTCTCTATCATATCCCCCTTCTCTTTCCTCTCCTCCAGGGTACACATATTGTCTTCCATTCTCTCCTCATACAACATTTAGTGCAAGCCCTGCACCATTTTTGTTGCCAGTCTCTGAAATGCCTCTACGCTGTCTATGTCCTTATGGAGATATGGCCTCCAGAAGTGGACACAGTACTCCAGATGAGGTCTCACTAATGATTTGTACAGAGGCATCACCACCTCCTTTCTTCTGCTGGTGATACCTCTCCCTATGCACCCCAGTACTCCACTGGCTCACCTCACAACCTTTACACATTGTGTGGCCACCTTTAGATCATCTGATATGATTACTCCCAGATATCTTTCCTGTTTGGCGGCCATCAGTATCCCCCCCCCCAACATGTAAGCCTCCCTTGAGTTCCTGTGCCCCAAATGCATGACTTTGCACTTCTTTGCATTGAATCTTAGCTACCACAATCTTGACCACTACTCTAATTCACCTAGCTCCCTCCTAATTCTTTCTACCCCTCGATGAGTGTCTTCCCTGTTGCAGATCTTAGTGTCATCAGCAAAAAAACATACCTTTACTTACAGCCCCTCTGCAATGTCACTTTTAAAGACACTGAAATGGACTGGCCCCAGAACTGATCCATGTGGCACCCTGCTGGTCACCTTCTGTTCTCGGATTGCACTCCATTTACCACCACC
This sequence comes from Neoceratodus forsteri, assembly GCA_016271365.2. Classification (NCBI taxonomy): domain Eukaryota; kingdom Metazoa; phylum Chordata; order Ceratodontiformes; family Ceratodontidae; genus Neoceratodus; species Neoceratodus forsteri. The sequence continues at coordinate 973,401,577 of CM028134.1, read as the reverse complement.
ATCTGTGTTCTAACCCACAATCAATTTCTAACCCAGTTTATCACTTTAGGACCCAGTCCCTGGCTGCCTAGCTTGTCTACAAGCCTCTTAAATGGAACAGTGTCAAAGGCCTTGCTGAAATCCAGGTAGGACATATCCACCGCTCCCCTCTGAACCATTTGCATGGTCAACCAGTCAAAGAAAGAGATCAGATTTGTTTGACATGATCTTCCTATTGTGAATCCATGCTGCCTCAGATCCTGTGCTCCACTGGATTCAAGATGTTCCACAGTCCTTTCTTTAAGAAGTGACTCCATTATTTTTCCCACCACCACAGTCAGGCTGACTGGCTTATAGTTTCCAGCCTCCTACTTTTGTGTAGAAGGACCACATCTACTCTCCTCCAGTCCACTGGAACCACTCCCATTTCCAAAGGTTCATTGAACAGGGCTACCAGTGGTGCTTCCAGCACCTCCCTAAGCTGCTTTAATATTCTAGGATGTATCCCACATGGTCTCATTGCCTTGCCCACTTTTAGTTCCTTTAGAACTCTTTCCTCAGTAAATGGACTAGTGTCCACCTCCCTCCCTATGTTGCTCCTGCCTCTTAATGGTGGTCCCACACCTTCTCCCTCTTCTGTGAATACTGAACAAAAATATTTGTTCAGTATCATTAGCTTTTCCAAGTCGTCTTCCACACATGCCCCTTCTTCCTCCTTAAATTTTACAATTTCACCCTTTATCTTCCTCCTTTCACTAACATACCTATGAAAAGTCTTTTCCCCATTGTTTACTGCCTAGGCTATTTCTTCTTCTATTTGTGCCTTTGTACTCCTGACTGCCTTCTGTGCCTCCTTCTGCTTATCCAGATACACTATCCTGTGTGCTTCCTTCTGTGTTTCCTCATACTTCCTGAAAGCCAATGGTTTTGCTCTTCCCTTCCCGGTCACTTCTTCTGAGAACCATAGTGCTTTTATTTTTCTCTTGCCTTTGTTTATATGCCTAACACAAATGATTCTTGCCTCCACTATGGCTCCTTTTAGATGGGACCACTGTTCCTTAACTCCCCCCAAGTCCTCCCTCCCTCCCAGAGTTTTCCTGAGACATACCCCCAGTTTTTGCAAAGTCTGTCCTCCTAAAGTCCCCGACCCTTGCTTTCGGGTGGCTTGACTCTGCTACTGTTCTCATACAGATGTTGACTTTAACTGTGTATGTAAAGCCAGTCAACATTTTAGTTGCAATAATACTAATAAAACAGCAACATTAACAAAACAAACAGCCCACACTAAGGTCTTAAAGCAAAACGTTACTTTATTAGTGATAATGCAAAGAGCTAGTTTAGTGCAATTAGAATCAACTTGTCAAAGTGACCAGACTTCCCTGAGACAGTAACAAAGCAAATTGGTTCTTTAAGACCCAAGTATGCATTGCCTCTATGTTCTTTTTCCTGTCAGTGCTTAGTTTAACAGCACTTGTGGTTCCCAAATTCCAGTCCCTCTGTTTGTTCACATTAATGAAACAGACCTGAAATAGAAACATACAGGAGACCATATTCTGCTGTTTTTTACAAAGGGAGGTTCACTCACAGCCAATCAAAAATGTGTTGGTGGCAGGATGAACATAATTTTTGTGTCATACAACAAATGTTCAAGCAGTTGTTCTAGCTAGGAGGGCCATATTGATCAGGAGCCTGTGAGAGATGATATCTAAGAGTTGGTTTCCTTTATACAGTATGTATGTGATATCAAATTATGAGATAGAAGAGGAACAGAACTTCCTAGCCTTGGGAAATAACATGACCACATTTAAGGTAACACAAGCTGATATGTCTGCAGTCTTCCTTAATTATGCCAAGTAATGTAACACCAGTAGGCTATCCAACCTTAATGAGGCACAGTTGCTATCACTGACTATGGAAGAATGCTATCTATTAGAGTCATTAAACAAGCATAAAAGACTTTCTCAACAAGCATTTGTCAATGCTGAATGTTCGCCACTGGTATTGCTGGACAGACATCTTGATTGTATACATTTTTACTATATATAGAGCATATGAGATGAAGTGTCTTATTTTCAGTGGTGTCCTGATCGAATACATTGTTAGACTATAATTACCCAGGATAGGGCTGCTGAGAGTAGGGGTGGGCAAATGTTACCGATTCCACTTTTGCGGAACTTCGCAGAAATTTTGGAACTTTTGCCATTGTCAAAACTGGGATTTTCTGTGGATTTTCACCTGGTTCCTCAGACTTTCTTGTGAACTGTGGAAAAATGCACCTAAACTGTGGAATTTATTCTATTCACAGTTTAATGCACTGTCAGTGAATGAGAGTGTGCTTGTACAATCACGAGGTCATTCACTGACAGTTCACTGGGCCACTGGTAGTGGAGGAGAGGGAAGGGCTGTGCCAGTGGCCCACTCAGGAGCAGGGTGGGGGTGGGGTGGTGGCAGATGAACTGTCTGGGTGTGGGGGGGATCCACTTGACACCAGGGACTTGGGATTACTTTTCTTTATAAGGGATCAGGATGGGGGTCACTAGACACCAAGGAATACTGGGAAGAGAGGGGGATGAGTCGGTGGACTGCCGGCTGTGTTTTGTGGATTATGGAAATCTAGGATAGGAAGGGGGGGTCTACTAGATACCAGGAAATAAAATGCTTCTGGGGGCCATGATTGGTGGGTGGGGGCCACTAGACACCAGGAATGGATTGGAGTTTTGTTCTTCTTTACCAGGACCCATGGGCCATCATGATCCCAGGTGGGGGGTGGGAACTACTAGACACCAGGGATCAGGGATGTTTTACTTGGGACCCATGATTGGTGGGTGGGGGCCACTAGACACCAGGGATGGATTGGAGTTTTGTTTCTTCTTTACCAGGACCCATGGGCCATCATGATCCCAGGTGGGGGTGGGAACTACTAGACACCAGGGATCAGGGATGTTTACTTGGGACCCATGATTGGTGGGTGGGGGCCACTAGACACCAGGGATGGATTGGAGTTTTGTTTCCTCTTTACAGGACCCATGGGCCATCACTGATCCCAGGTGGGGGTGGGAACTACTAGACACCAGGGATCAGGGATGTTTACTTGGGACCCATGATTGGTGGGTGGGGCCACTAGACACCAGGAATGGATTGGTTTTGTTTCTTCTTTACCAGGACCCATGGCCATCATGATCCCCGGGTGGGGGTGGGAACTACTAGACACCAGGGATCAGGGATGTTTACTTGGGACCCATGATTGGTGGGTGGGGGGCCACTAGACACCAGGGATGGATTGGAGTTTTGTTTCTTCTTTACCAGGACCCATGGGCCATCATGATCCCAGGTGGGGGTGGGAACTACTAGACACCAGGGATCAGGGATGTTTTACTTGGGACCCATGATTGGTGGGTGGGGGGGCCACTAGACACCAGGGATGGATTGGAGTTTTTGTTTCCTCTTTACCAGGACCCATGGGCCATCATGATCCCCGGGGGGGGGTGGGAACTACTAGACACCAGGGATCAGGATGTTTTACTTGGGACCCATGATTGGTGGGTGGGGGGGCCACTAGACACCAGTAGGGTCCGAGAGAGGAATTGGAGTTTTTTTATATATTTATTTATGTACTGGGGCCCCAGATCAGTGGGGGGTAGATTAATGAAACAAACTGTGGTTAAAAAAACATCAGAACTGACCACTGACAGTGATCCATTCTGCAGATTTTTTTTTCATGCAGTTTAATAAATTAACCCACAGTTTATATATTTATTCCACAGTTTTAAGACAGAATTTCCACAAAAGTTGTGAAAATTATTTCTGAGCTTTTGCAAAGTGAAATGCTCACTTTTGTGGAAATTCCACTAGCAGAATTTTTTTCGCACACCCTTAGCTGAGAGGCACTATCTACTTTTATGTGAGCTCCCACATTTTGACTTAAAATGTCCAACAGTCTTTTTATGACCCGACATTATGATCAAGACAGGTGAAATTTTTAAAATCCCATCTGAAAAGTGATTTTGCTGTGTGACTTGGAAACACATTTCAGAGGGGATTTAAAAAATGACACCTGCTATGTTCAGGAGGTGGGCTAACACAAGGGATACTGTATGATGAACATTAGGGGTGAAAATCTGCAAAAAAATGAAGTTATCAATAAATGTTGGAACAACTCATTTCCTCATAACTTAGTTGTTTTTTCACATTTTTACCCCAAATTTTCAAACTAATCTTTTTTTGACCACTTCCTCTGAGCGTGACAGATGTCATTTATAAAACAATGTCTGAAGAGTCATTTTTGAAATGAGAGCTGATACATTCATGAGGTGGTGAGAAAAATGAATATGTTGAAAAGTTGGGGTCAAAATATTGAAAAGTACCACAGTTAAGAGCGTGCATTTATAAATTGTAACATAGACTCATAACTTTGTTGTTTTCTCATATCTGTAACTTAAAATTTCAACATAGCCTTCTTATGACCTGGTATACCGATGCTTCCTCGATAACTTTACCTCGACTGACACTACAGCGACAAAAGCACCAGATCACAATATGGGGGATTGCACCCTCTCCACGAAGCAACTCTGACTCAAAGTTGATTATTTAAGTGACAGGGGGGTGCAGGGGACTGAGCAAAGCCCCCCAAAGAAAACAAAGTTTGATACAACTCCCTTTATGCCAACCGCAAATGTGGTGAACATAACTGTAAAGGAGTCGCTGTAATGTCGGTCAACAACAAAATTATTGACCGACTGTCATAGATCCATATGACCCCACATAGCATTCTTATGAGTCCAAGTCATGAACAAAGACAGAGAACATTTTTAAATCCTGCACAAATGGTGATTTTGCACAAGTTCGAAAATACATTTTGTCCTGTATTTGAAAAATGACAGCTGTCACATTCATGAGGTGCTATGAAGAAAAGGCGATGTTGAAAATTCACGGTCAAAATATTGAAAATTATCAGTTACAAGCCTCTGTTTGTAAATGTCAATGTAGGCTCATAACTTTGTTGTTTTTTAATATTTTCATCCTAAATTTTCAACAGATCCTACTTATGACCCCACCACATGAATATGGGTGGAAAAATATTTCAACTTCAGCCCAAAAGGTGATTTTGTGCAGTGATTGCAAAATCACCTTTTGGGATGTGAAAACACATTTTGGCCAGGATTTGAAAACTGACAGCTATCACATTCAAGAGGTGCTGTGAAGAAATGGCTATGTTGGAATTTGGGGGTTAAAATATTGCAAATTACCAACGTTATGAGCCTACATTCACAAATGTCAACGTAGGCTCATAACTTTGTTTTCTAATATTTTTACCCCGACATAGCCTTCTTATGAATCCACTTCATGACCAAAGGCAGAGAAAATGTTCAACTCCTGACTAAAAGGTGATTTAGCACAGCAATTGCAAAATCCCCTTTTGGGACATATTTGCCTAATTCCGATGCCATTGTTCATGAGATGAATGAAAGACATATTGAAAATGTGGGCCAAAAATATTACAAAATGGCCAATATACCACTGAGTTCAAAATCCAGTTGAAATACATTGAACAGCATACCTGATTTCCTCAGTTCATGGTCCAGCATTGAAGACTGAAGATGTTTCTGTGCTCCAGAGAGGATTATGGCATTGGACTGATGATGGATAAGTAAGGACTTGGGGGGCTGTGGGGTGATGGGTGCTAAGTGGGAGGGTCGAGTGCAAGGACAGTTACAACTGCAACAGACATCAATGGATCATTTTCTTTTTTGCAGGGTTTGTTTAAAAAAACACTATGAGGGATTTATTTATTTATTTATTTATTTATTTATTCTCTGATTTGATACCTTTGAGCTAAAATCATATTTACAGAGGTTCCAAGTCATAATAAAGACAAACTTACATTACATAGTCACGGAGTGCATACACTTAAAGGATTAAGTACATTCAATGCATAAAATAAAAGTAGGCCATTTTTTACATAAACAGCAAGTAGTGGTCACTTTATTAAACAATGGTCAGAGGCATTTACTAAGAAAGCAAGATTATAGGAGTAGACCTCGAAATTAGCAGAGATTGGATACAGAAACAGGAAGCAGAGAGAAGAGGAAATAGCAGACTGGCAAGCAGAAGTACTGGGAGAGATTGGAGACAGGTCGAGGGGCAGCTCAAAACAAGCCTTGTCAAGGTAAAAGTTATAAGAGGGGGAGTTAGGTAGGGGAAGGGAGAGTAATAAATCAGGTGTGAGAAGGAGATCAAGCAATAGTGGTCAGTTAGTGAGTGTTGAGGGTAAGACAGAGGCCCAAGTAATGAGTAGAAGGGAATTACGAACCACAGACGCATTTATTGTTGTTGCCTGCCAGGAAAGCCCTCAGGTTTGACTTAAATTGGCCTAGTTTAGCACAGGTTAGGAGGTCAGTGTTTAGGAAATTTAGCCATTTGGGGGACGTATATCCAAAAGATCATTGACCTTGTGAGGGTTAAAGGAAGGGTACTTTAAGCGACTTTCTACTTACACCCCTGGTATGTTGCTGTTGTTAGGGCAGAGGAGGCCAGTTACCCCTGGGGTAGTGAGGCCTAGAGTGGTTTTCTTAGCTAACAGGCAAACATGGTACTGGACTTTATTTTCCAGGTTGAGTCACCCAGTGTGGGAGTAGAGCTCACAAGTATGCGTTAGATGGTGGGCACATGAGATAAGCCTACAGGCTTTATTAAGGGCTATCTTGATTCTCTGTAGAGCTGTTTCAGTAGTGGCTCCACAGACTACAAGTCCATCGTCAATAACCAACAGGACTGAGCTAGTTATTACAAGTGTAAGGGCCTCATCAGTTAGACAATGCTTGTGCTTGTAAAGTAGGCAGATTCTAGTGTTAATAGTCTTTGCAACCTGATCAATGTGTTGTGTGAATGAGAGGAGCTATCTAAGGTGACCCCAAAGTATTTGAAAGTATGGACCATTTCTAGAACATTGTTGAGGTTGTTGAGTATTTGTAGTTGATAGGATCTGTGTCTGTTTTGTGGAGCAGCAAACTGCATGATGACAGGAAGCAGGAAAGTTCAAACCTCCCCCAACAAAACATGGCAGGTAGTAGGGTAAACACTGAGGAACAGACCTTGACAGAGGGCAGAACAGGGGTAAATGGAAAAATAGACAAGGGCAGTAAGAGCAGGGATGGGGTAAAAAAGGATAAAGCCAACATTAAATGGAGGGCAATGAGTACCAATGCCCATAGTCTAGGAAATAAGCTTCCTGAGCTAATAGCCCTGATGGCAGAGGAACACTTTGGATATTGTGGCAGTCACAAAAACATGATACATGGAGAACCATGACTGGGATGTCAACATACCAGGGTACACAATCTACAGAAGGGACAGGGAGGGCAAAAGAGGAGGTGGAGTAGCTCTCTACATAAAGGAAGGGATCAAAGCTACAGAACTAAAAAGTAAATGGGGAGGACAAGAGGCACTCTGGGTCACCTTGGAGACAGAGAATGGCATCACAATCCACACAGGGGTTGTATACAGACCCCCATCTCACGGGGAGGAAATGGACAAGAAAATGATAGAGGACATCCTCAAAATGGCTGAAAAAGGGGAGATACTGTTGATGGGGGACCTGAATGTGCCAGATGTTAACTGGATGGCATGGACTGCAGCCACATCCAAGAGCAGGGTCATTCTCGATGCCCTACAGGGGGCATGCCTTAGACAGCTAGTGGTGGAACCCACTTGGGAGGGAGCAATATTAGACCTGGTACTCTCAAATGGAGAGAAGATCACACATTTAGAAGTCAGTAGACATCTGGGAATAAGCAACCACTGCACAGTGTGCTTCACAATAAACACAACCATGGAGACAAGCCATACAAAGTCAAGGATACTGGACTTTAGAAAGGCTGACTTTGGCATAATGGGTGAATACCTGAGGAATGCATTAGCAAACGGCCAGAAAAGAGGAGTGGAAGAACAATGGAGAAAAATCAAAACTGCCATCATGAAGGCAACAAGCCTTTGTTTGAAACAAATAAAGAAAACAAAGTGGAATAAAAAACACTATGGTTCTCAAAAGAGGTGTCAGGGAAGGTTAAGGAGAAAAAGACTGCATTCAAAAAGTATAAGAAATCAAAGAAGGAGCATGACAGGGAACTGTATCAATTAAAGCACAAAGAAGTGGGGAAGGTAGTCAGAAAAGCAAAGGCCCAAACTGAGAAAAAGATAGCCAACTCAGTTAAGAAGGGGAATAAAACCTTTTATAGGTACATTAGGAAGCATAGGAAAGTTAATGGAGGGATAGTGAAGATTAATAAAGGAGAGGGGAGGTGGGCAGAGGAAGACAGTGAAAAAGCAGAGATACTGAATGAATACCTTTGCTCAGTATTCACAAAAGAAGAAGAGGAGAGGAGGAGTTACCTAAACCAAACAATAGAAGCACTTTGAGTAGTGGGGTTGACACCCATCCATTTACAGAAAAAGAGAGTTCTGAAAGAACTCCTAAAACTCAAGCTGGACAAAGTAATGGGGCCTGATGGGATTCACCCTAGAATCCTAAAAGAACTAAGGGAGGACCTAGTGACACCACTGACCACACTTTTTAACAAATCATGGGAAGATGGAGTGGTACCTGAGGACTGGAGGAGGGCAGTTGTAATTCCTCTTCACAAAAGTGGGACCAAGACAGATGCAGGAAACTACAGACCTGTTAGTTTGACCTCAGTGGTGGAGAAAATGATGGAATCACTTCTGAAAGAAAGAATTGTTGAGTACCTAGAGGCCAGTGGGGCAGAGGACCCAAAACAGCATGGATTCACAGCAGGAAGGTCATGTCAGACAAATCTAATCAATTTCTTTGACTGGGTGGCCAAAGTAATAGACTGGGAAGGGGCTCTGGATATGGTCTACCTAGACTTTAGCAAGGCGTTTGACACAGTCCCGCACAAAAGATTAATAATCAAGTTAGCCAGTCTGGGAGTGGGTCCCAGGGTGGTAGCCTGGAGAGAAAACTGGCTGCACAACAGGACACAGAAGGTAATAGTGAATGGAACACATTCTGAAGAAAGGGGGGTTACTAGTGGAGTACCTCAGGGCTCAGTACTGGGTCCAGTCCTCTTTAACATCTTTATAGGTGACATTGCAGAGGGTCTGGAAGGAAAGGTATGCCTCTTTGCAGATGACACAAAGATCTGTAACAGAGTTGATACACAAGGGGGGGGTAGAAAGTATGAGAAGGGACTTGGCAAGGTTGGAGCAATGGTCATACATATGGCAACTTAGATTTAATGCAAAGAAGTGCAAAGTAATGCACCTGGGAAATAAAATCCAGGAGAAGAGTACACTATAGCAGGGGAGGTGCTAACAACAACAATAATGGAAAGGGACCTGGGAGTAGTCATATCACATGACCTAAAGGTGGGTAAGCAATGTGAGAAGTCAGTAAGGAGAGTCAGGGGGATACTGGGATGCATAGGGAGGGGCATCATGAAGTAGAAAAAAGGAAGTGGTTATCCCTCTATACAGACAGTTGATGAGACCCCATCTGAGTACTGCATGCAGTTTTGGAGACCTCATCTACGCAAGGACATAGACAGGATGGAAGCAGTCCAGAGGAGGGCATCTAAAATGGTGCAGGGTCTACATCAGAAACCATATGAGAGAGACTGAGAGAGCTTAATATGTATACCCTTGATGAAAGGAGGACAGGGGACATGATAGAAATGTTTAAGTACCTCAAGGGAATCAACAAAGTCCAGGAGGTAGCATCTTTCAGAAAAGAGATGTGTAAGAACAAGGAGCACAATTTAGATAGAGGGCGGCTCAGGGGAAATGTGAGGAATTTTTTTTTTTCACGGAGAGAGTGGTGGACGCAAGGAACCGCCTTCTTGAAGAGGTTGTGGGGTCTAAAACAGTGGGGGAATTCAAACATGCATGGGACAAACATAAGGCAATTATAGTGGGGGGTTGCAGGAAGTAGGCTGTTGGTTAACTAGAATCTGCAGTTTATCCAATAGGTAGGGAAATGGGCAGACTGGGTGGGCCAAGTGGCCCTTATCTGCTGTCAAAGTCTATGTTTCTATGTCTTAGTCTTCTTGTAGTTTAGAAGAAGCTTGTGGTTTAGAAACCATGACTCCACCTCAGACATGCTAGTTTTCATTTGTTTTTCAAGGGCAACAGGGTTGGTATGACTTAAAAACAGCACTGCATTGTTAGCATATAAGAGGACTTGGTCTGGTCATGCCATGGGTTGATTGTTTAGAAATAGACTGAAAAGTAGGGGGCCCAGGATTGAGTCTTAGGGACCTGGTTGTGACATTACATTGATTGGAGAGGATGTCTAGGATTTTTACTTGTTGAGAACGTCCAGTAAGGTAGCATCAAAACTGCCCCACTGATTGTGGGGATAGACCAGTAGAGGACAACTGATTTAGAAGTAACTCATGGTTGGCCGTATCGAAGGCCATTGTTAGGTCAATGTACGTAGCCCCAATCATGTGTCCTTAGACTAAGGTATCATGGATGAAGCTAGAGAACTCAACCAGGGTTGTGGTAGTGCTGTGTTGTTTCCTGAATCCATGTTGTTGCTGAGACTGAAGCTTGTACGTGTCTAGGTAGTCGACTAGTTGGTCACTGATGATCCTTTCAAGCACTTTTGATAGTTGGGGGGAGTATAGAGATATGCCGGTAGTTAAAGTAGTGAGTTCTGTCCCCGCTTTTAAAGACAGGAGTGACCACAGATGTTTTCCAAATCCTGGGGAATTTGGCACTTAGTGACAGATTCAAGATGTAGGTTAGAGGAGAGATAACCTCATCCAAGAGGAGACCGTTTAATTTAAGGTCCAGTGTGTCTCCATTGGCTCTAGTATTCCCAATAGCCTTTGTGAGGTATTTTTTGGCCTCAGATTTGAAAATAGTTTTGAGGTAGAAGGACGGAAGGGTAGTTACATGAGAATTGGCTTTGATCTTGGGGTTAGGGTCATATTGGGGATAGAGGAAGTCAGTGGAAAGCACACTGCTAAGGTCTATAAAAGTCTTATTGAAGGTGTCAGAAATCACTTTAGCATCCTGGGTCAGTTTACCATTCACACTGAGCATTGAGAGAGGAGATTTGGTAGATTTCCTGGTTAAGGTGTTTATATTTTCCCCAAAATTACGATTGTCTCCCCAGGATCTGTTTAACTTCTGTTTAAAGTACTGGATTTTCACTGTGTGAATGGTTTAGGTACATTTGTTTCAAGCAGTTTTATAGTTTTGTACATCTGTGTGGGACCCAGTACTTTGGGCCTAGTACCAGAGGTTACCCCTGTCCTTCATTTGGTCAAGAAGGGAGGGAGTAATCCAGGACTTGCTTGATCCCTTTACTTTCCATGTTTTGTAGGGATCAAAGATGTTGCAAGATGCACTGAATGTGTTCACAAAGTGCTCAAGCACAATGTCAACATCATTAGTGTTGTAGATGGCTGACCAGTCATGCTGACCAAGGAGGGCTTTTAGTGAGCCTAGTTGTCCTGCTTTTAGAACTCTAGATGTGATGTTTTTGATGGTTTTTTGGGTGTCTTATTCAACCAGGTACAGAAGATAGGGAAGTAATCACTGATACTATCTGGGAGTACTTCTGTCCTGGTTGTCCTTTCAGGGTGATCGGTTATTACCCAGTCGAGTAGAGTGCTGGTTCCAGTTCGGTAGTTTGTACGGGTGGGGGACTCCACTTGTTGGGACATGTTAAGGGAAGAGATGACATCTATGTAGGGTGCTGCCTTGGGGAATAACCAATTTACATTGAAGTCCCCAAGTGCTAGGACCTCCGTGTCTTTGCGGAGTCCGATGGGGTAGTCAAGGGCTATTTTAAAACCCAGTGACTGATCTTTAGGTGGGATATATACTAGCATAAGGCATTTTCCCCGTAATCCAAGTTGGACCCGGATGGCTAGTATTTGGGTGTTTCCACAAGTGGTGGGACAAGGTAGTACCTGACCCTGGAGAAGGTTCCTGACATAAATGACACAGCCTCTACCATGCTTCCCAGATCCATCCTGTCTAAAGGAAGTGTAACCTTCCATTTGAATAGCCAGATCGGGGAGTCTTGGGGTTAGCCAGGTTTCCACAACAGATAAAAGGTCTGATTTATGCTGGGCTATCCAGACCTGCAGGGAGTCGTACTTTGCCATGAGGCTACAGATATTCATTGAGGCAATAGTTAGAGCACCATCCGTTTTTACTGGTGCAGAGAAAGTTGGTCCAGGACCAGGGTTAGGATGGATGTTACCAGATAGCAGTAATAGTAACATAGAAACATAGAACATAGAAGTTGACGGCAGATAAGGACCGCAAGGCCCATCCAGTCTGCCCATTTCTTTTTCTACCTTATAAATGTGCCATCGGCCTTTGCTCTGTCAGTGGCCTATCTATTCATAGTCATTTGTATTGCTTTCTTATACCTATCCCATGCCTGTTTGAAGCCCTGCACTGTATTCATAGCCACCACTTCTTGTGGTAAGTCATTCCATGCATCCACCACCCTTTCTGTGAAAAAGAATTTCCTCACATTCCCCCTTAACTGGCCCCCTCTAATCTCATGCTGTGTCCTCCTGTCCTGCTATTTTTCTTATATTTAAACATGTTAGACTCTTTCACCTTGTTAATGCCCTTAAGGTGTTTAAATGCCTCGATCATATTACCTCTCTCCCTCCTTTGCTCACGGGTATACATATTGAGCTCTGTTAATCTGTCCTCATATGTCTTCTGATGCAGTCCCTGCACCATTTTGGTTGCCCTTCTCTGGACTGCCTCAATTTGGTTAATGTCCTTGTGAAGATGTGGCCTCCAACACTGCACGCAGTACTCCAGATGGGGCCTAACCAGTGTCTTGTAAAGAGGGATTACTCCCTCTTACGACTTGTGATACCCCTACTAATACACCCTAACACCCCTAGCTTACCTACTGCTTTAGAGGTCTGCTTGGATGATTTCAGGTCATCAGTGATGATAATGCCCAAGTCTCTTTCTTCCTTTGTGACTGCTAGCAACTCCCCTCCCAGCCTATCGGTGGCTTCAGGGTTTCTCTTCCCTATGTGCATGATTTTGCACTTCTTTGCATTAAATCCCAGTTGCCACTCTTCTGACCATTTTGCTAGTTTATCCAGACCTCTTCTCATTCTGCCCACCCCATCTGGATCATCTACTCTGTTGTAGATCTTGGTGTCATCTGCAAACAGACAAGCCTTACCCTCTAGTCCATCTGCAAGGTCACTAATGAAGATGTTGAAGAGGACTGGCCCCAGGACTGATCCCTGAGGTACCCCACTTGTGACTTGCATCTCTTCTGACTGTATACCATTTACCACCACTCTCTGTTTTCTGCCCGTCAACCAGTTTGCCACCCAGTTGACCAACTTCTGACCCACCCTGAGCCTACCCAACTTATTTATCAATCTTCTATGTGGAACAGTGTCAAAAGCTTAGCTGAAGTCAAGGTAGGTGACATCAACTGCTCCCCCCTTGGTCCACCACTCTGGTTACCCAGTCAAAGAAATCTATGAGATTGGTTTGACAAGACCTTCCTTTTGTAAACCCATGCTGTCTTGGATCCTGTGCCCCTATGGATTCCAGGTGTTGTACTATCCTTTCCTTAAGGAGTGCCTCCATAATCTTGCCCACTACTGAGGTAAGACTGACTAGTCTGTAGTTCCCCGCCTCCTCCTTGCTACCACTCTTGTGGAGCAGGATCACATGAGCCCTCCTCCATTCTTCTAGGACCTCTCCTTGCTCAGAGACTCACTAAACAGTTCTGCTAATGGCTCTGCTAGTTCCACCTTTAGCTCCTTAAGTACCCTTGGATGTATGCCATCAGGTCCCATTGCCTTATCCACCCTGAGCTTAGCAAGCTCTTGTAGGACCCTTTCTTTTGTGAAGGGAGTAGTGCTCACCTCCCTCCCCCCCCTGTGTCCATGATGCTGAGCTGTGGGCCCTGCCCTACCTTCTCTTCAGTAGATACTGAGCAAAAGTATCTATTTAGGATAGATGCCTTTACAGGGTCCTCCTCCTCACATGCTCCCTTTTCTCCATTAAGCTTACCAATACCCCTCTGGACTTTCTCCTTTCACTAATGTATCTATAAAAAGTCTTGTCACCTTCTTTTACTGTTCGTGCTAGTTTTTTCTCGGTTTGGGACTTTGCCTGCCTTACTGCCTTCCCTGCTTCCCTTAGGGCAGTTTGGTATGCCACCCTATCTTCATCCCATTGTGTTCCCTTATATTTCCTGAAGGCCAGCCTTTTGGCTCTGACCTTTTCTTCTACTGTATTTGAGAACCAAAGTGGTTTCCTTCTTCTTTTGTACTTCCTTTTCTGTCTAACACAATGGGATGTTGCTTCAAGTATTGCATCCTTAATGCTTGCCCACTTTGCCTGTACCCCCTCACCTGTGTTTCTTTTTGCCAGGGCTAACTTAACTCTGTTGACCATCTTATCAGTCAGCTCCTCTGAAGTCCCATATTTTGCCTTGGAATGGGATGATTTAGATGTAGTAGCCAAATTGATCCATACCATGTGATGGTCACTCGCCCCCAGGTGACCTTCTACTTGGAGATCTGTGATCCCTTCCTTATTAGTCAGTACTAGATCTAGGATAGCCCTGTCTCTCGTGGGTTGCTGTACCAATTGTTTGAGGCCCTCCCCCTGCAGGGAATCCACTATGTGTCTAGTTCTAGCAGATGTTCCTGCTGGTATTGACCAATCTGTATCCAGCATGTTGAAGTCTCCCATTATCAGAACCTCCCCTTTAGCTGTCATGTTTTGTATATCTTCTAACAGTAATGTGTCTATGTCCTCCCCCTGGTCTGGGGGCCTGTAGACAACCCCAGTTCTTATGGCTGTCCCATTTCCTGTTTCCAGGGTGACCCACAGTTCTTCTGGCTCCTTATGTGTATTCTGAATTTCTGTAGCTTTGATATTTTCATTGACATACAGGGCCACTCCTCCCCCCCTTTTTGCACCTCGGTCTCTTCTGAACAATATATAGCCAGGTACTGAAGTCTCCCAAGTGTGGTTACTGGTTAGCCAAGTAGCCAAGCTAGTTTTACAATTTGCCATTTTAGGAGTTTTTGGGCCTGTGCTTGGATGCAGATGTTCTTTCTGGACTTCTCAGATTTGTCAACAAATATGAGTAGGTTTGGTTGTGCTGGGGGGAAGGGTAAATGTTGCTCTTTATTTGTATTGGCCCTTATAACATGTTAAATTCACCAAGGGGAACAGCTGCCGCTGGAGCCAGAAAACACATGGTGTCCCAGTCAGAGTTGGATTGGGTGTCAGCAAAGTAATTTCTTTGCAAATCAGGACAAGGATTAGTGGAGAGTGTTATTGACAGACTATGAATAGAGTGATCTCAAAGGGTTGTTTTCCCACATTGTTGGCTTTGTTGGATTTTGCCCTGAAGAATGAGTCCTGGGCACCCTTAGCACAAGGAGTGGGAGAAATTAAGTACAGAGATTACAAAGGAGCTGGGGGGCAACAGGAACAGGCTGTTAATACCTAGCCCTAGACTAGAGTCTGAGACTGTAGAGTTCAAGAGAGTTTAGGAGGAAGTAAGGCTGCAGGATAGAGGTAGGAAATGAGGATACCGGAGGGTTCCACTAGGGGGCAGATGGAGTAAGATGGATAGGTAGGATGATTAGGGTAGAGGGAATCACCAAGTAAAAAGGAGTAACTATGGGTCTCACTAGTGCATCCTAGAGGCAGGAAAGTATAACCTGCTAGTGATAAATTGGACACTGTACCTTGATTGCTTGCAGGCTCCTGATGTGCTCTGTGGTTCTTGTGGGGGAGAGAGTGGGAGGGGGGGTTACATTTGGAGCCTGAAGGCAAGCAGGGAGAAAGAAAGGGTCAGTTACAAAGGAGGTAATCAACACAAAGAAATCAGACAGGGTTGTACTGCGCATGTGCCAACCAGCCCAGGAAAGATGAGGAGCAGAGATTAAACAGGAGAAACAAGGTAACTCAAACTACAATTAATTCAGATTACAAACACATTAGCATCTGCAGTTATCAGTGTGCTGTCTCCTAGAAAAATACAGCTCTCTCAAAGTGACTTCTACAGACTGAGGCACAGCATTGCTATATGCAGCTGAGAAAAACTATCAGTGCACTCTGCCGACTGAAAATCAATTTAAAGCACTAGCATAAAACAGGCTAAATCTACACAGTGCAATAGAAAAAGTCTAGCTCAAATTGTTTTAAACACCATGCACACACAGTCTACTCCCAGGGTAGATTCTGTACCTTTTCTGAGCACTGTACCTTGATTGCTTGCAGGCTCCTGATGAGCCCCTCGGTTCTTGTGGGGAGCGAGTGAGTTCTTTCTAAATTTCAGGTCATGACACTGGGGTGATTGAGCACCCCCAGTGTTGTTGTTATGTTTAGCATCACCCAGGGTGGGAGCCCGTGCTTCACAAGTAAAACTGGGAGGCGGGTGGGAGACAGTAACAATGGCAACAGACATCATTGGGCAGTTTTCTTTTTTACAAGGTTTTCAAAAAAAAAATACAAGGGACAGTCTTCTTTTTTTCAGGTGGCGACACTGGGGGATTGGGCACCCCCAGTGTCAGTGTTACATTTGGCTGCACTGGTGGTGGGCTCCCTGTTGTTGCAGAAACAAAATAGACAGGGTTGGAGGTACAAGCCAGCATGAGGGATTGGGAACTCCTATGCTGGAAGATTAACATGGGTGGGGAGCAGTTATGGCAGGGCAACAACAGACATTGATGAATGGTTTTCTTTTTTACGGGGTGTATTTAAAAACAATTAACTATGAGGGATGTTTTTCTTTATTTCAGGTGGAGACACTGGTGGATTGGGCACCCTCCATGTCAGTGTGTTATGTTTGGCAGCACTGGGGTGAGCTCCCTGGTGTTGCAGAAGTAAAAAGGGCAGGAATGAAGCAACTCCAGTGCTCGTCGTGCACAGTAAAAAATCTAATGTTTAGCAAAAGGAACTAGCACCAACACCAGTAAAAACTGAATTTGTAGTTTAAATGCAAGTCCAGCATCTCAAGCCCATACAAATGAAGTGGTAAGCCACCTATGTGCCCTGACTGGTTTCATGCTTGCACGCTTGCTCTGGGAGGCCGGTCTTGTGTTAGAAAATCATTTTTTATACAATCAAAGTCAGGTGTATCGCATCACCCATTCATAATCACACACAAAACCCAGAGTAATTATTCTATTGGCAGTTAAAAATCAATTCTTGAGTACAACTTGGAGTGTACAGCAGTTTTATACATCAGTGCTGAGTTAGACAATGCTCTTGAACTAATGAGTGCTCACAGTAATGGGACTGACACAGCGAACATCCATGTAATCTTAACAAGTATGAACCAAACATCCTAATATACATTATTAATACTCTCAAGCATGACATCATTTTTTTGGCAAATAATAAACTACTAATTCAGTATTTACAGGTATTTGTACTAGTTCCTTTCGCTAAACTGAAGTAAAAAGGGCAGGGTGGGGAGCAGCTGGCATGGAGGATCAGGCACCTGGGCTTGGGGGGGGGAGCAGCTATGTCTGTGGCAGCAACAGACATCGATGGTCAGTTTGCTGTTTTCAGCAGGCTGATCATGACAGATCAGTTATGCTTACTCTCTGGTGTTCTGTAGATCAAAGGAAATAGCCAATCTTTGATTAGGTCCTTTCCTTTGAAATACGCAAAGTTTCTGCCCAGCAAGTCAGAACACTGTCATGACCAGCCTGGCTGTTGACTGATGTGACACTGATGAGCCCCGTGCAAGCCACTCTGCATTGGACTGACAATGTCATACCACTCAACAGCTACTGTCATATCAAAATCTTCACTGCGCGTGCGCACATGGTGAACATAAAAAGTAGGAAAGAGATATTGTTAAGGCAGCAAGCAAAAGCTTCAGCTTATCTTTGTCATGCTACTTCTTTATGCAGAGTTTAAAGACTATTGTTTACAATATGTGAGGTGGCTGTATTAAAGCAGCAGTACTACGAAATCAGGACGTGAGCTATAAAAATTCTGTTTTTCAGCTATAAGCATGCTGCCAAAGTTCCAGTTTCCATACCTGTAAATGTTTTTTTCTGGTCATCTTTAGTTTTTTAGATATTTGCAATATATTTGAATTTTTGTAGCGCTACAACAAATATGGCGGCTGACTAATTTTCAGCGCACTTTTTTCTACAGGTCACATCACGTCTTTTGACAACACCAGAGGGACCCTCTGCTGACCATTCCCAATGTCCCTGCAAGTCACTCACATGTGCAGTTGGCAGCAGAGGGAGTTCCAGTGCAACATGCTTGGTGGCAGAAATGTAAACAAAAGCACAGAATAACTGAACAAATTACTCGGCGATAGTACAATGCCAGTGAGAAAGAGTACCAGGTATATGATTAGCAGGGCACAGGTAATAAACTGTCAAAAAAGCGCAATTTTTTTTTTGTAGTACTGCTACTATAAGGTCTGCATAGTGACCTGTCAAACAGAATATAGCACCAGTTGAATCATTTTCTATTTTGTTTCCCTCTCTCCACACACAGACACACACACACACACACACACGATGCAGATGCTCTTTGCTGGGTTTGAGGCTTTTGTTTGTATGTCTTTTAACAGAAAACACACACACTGAAAATGTCTGCCTTCTTATATACTTTCTGTGTCCTACAGTACATTTTGCTCTCCTTCTTTCTTATCAGCATTTAAATATACTTCATCTCTTTCACTTACTCATCATGACGTTGAAGGGGTAGTTCAAATGTATCTGCTCTCCAGTAGATGAAACAAGATTAACTGCCCACCTTACTGTACGCAATTCACCTTATTGCCAAAAGAAACTGCCAATAGTCATTGTCGACTAACTCTGGGTTTTAACCCTTTTAGAAAGTAACAATAGAAATTCTGGTGGATTTTAAAAAGACTATCTTTATCTTTTGGTGTCCATGGCCTGTCTCTGCATCGTTACATGGTCCTTGGCACAACTCAGCACAAATGCTACTTTTTGTAGTGAGTGGACTGGAGCGTAGTACTACTGATCATGCACTGCATCCAAAAGTGCTAAAAAGCAATTTACTTACACAGGATATCATAGCTGAAATGCTCCATCTCATTTCCAGTGGGGTCATGCTTCTACATTGGGCAACTTGACACCTTTAAGCACAGCTGATATTTTGACTTACTCTTTTTTTTATCATATTTATAATGTGTTTTATTTGTATTAACTTATTGAATTTGTGTGTTGTATTTATTATTAGAGTTGTTTTTTTGTCAAGCACTACTCAGTTTCTATCCTTTTATCATCAGGGGGATTCCCAGTACTAATAAAGGATGGCATAGACACTCCTATAGAGAATTAAATCAAGTTTCACAGTTTAGTCTGACAAAATCAGGATCTACTGTATTAGAACTTTCAGTGGCTTATCAGAATCTCTCACAGCCACAGAACCTTTTGATATTCATCTACCCCAAGTTTACATCACACCTAATGTATAATAAATTAATTTAAAACATCTTGTAACATTTCATTTTCTCTCAAACCACTTTCAAACATGTAAGACACACTAATGCCATCCTTAATGGCATTTGTAGTCTCTGTGTGACTAGGCATGACCAGAGTTGTTGTATATCTTTGTGGATTGGTCATCATTTATACACATGACATGGACACTGGAACCACCCTCACTGGTGGTAGTATTAGCACAGAAGGCATGCCCTAAAAACTCATTATTCCACATTAGACCCCAGATAAGTTGGCTTTCATCTGCTGACAGGGTACAGAAAATCAACAAAATGCTTACAGTGATTTGGAGAGTGGCAGGTTCAACGTGTATCACCAAGGCTGTGCTAATGTTTACTCAGGTAGAAAAAGTAATCACAAAACATGGAGGCAGTATAGTGCAGTGGGTTAAGGCGC
The DNA here is from genome assembly GCA_016271365.2 of Neoceratodus forsteri. Classification (NCBI taxonomy): domain Eukaryota; kingdom Metazoa; phylum Chordata; order Ceratodontiformes; family Ceratodontidae; genus Neoceratodus; species Neoceratodus forsteri. The sequence continues at coordinate 973,381,703 of CM028134.1, read as the reverse complement.
TGAGCTGCAAACCTGCAGACTTGGGTTTGAATCCCACAGCCCCCACTTGCATATTGTGTGACCCTGAGCAAGTCACTTAACTTCCTTGTGCTCCCAGGTCACACCTGTAAACAAGCTTCAGCTTAATGTGTCTCTCCTGGTTAAAAAAACAAAAACAAAGAATCTGTTAGAAGTTTATTAGTGCTTATTTAGATCTCTCTTACTGTGGAAGCATAACATCAAATTCTGGGTGAGAGATTGATGAAGTGAAGCTAAGGAGTTCTGTCCACCCAGACACTGTAAGATAAAACTCGTATACTATTTGAGATCTGTCACAAAGCACCTAACAATTTACATAACGTTTGAGTTAGCTAGATTTATTATCAATAAGTTTTAATTTAAACAGCACCAATAATTGTCAACTTTCCAACATAGTGAGACAGAGGCGCTGTAGACCACACAATGAAAAAGTTGTTTGAGTCACAACCCCTTTCAGTATCATACTGTACTATTGCAAAACTCCAAACAGGCATAATTGAAATTCACATGGCACATCCCCTTCTCCCCGCCACTATTTAATTAAATATTACCACTCTAAACTCAGTATCCACAAAGGTAGTTTTATTAAAAGGGCCACAATGATTGCCAGCTTCCAATCAGGATTATATGGGGGCACTCTGAAAAACAGCATTCCAAACTGTTACCCATACAACCTGCTCAAATACAAAGGATATCATTTACTAAACTTGACATTAAAAACTGAAAATTCTTCCACTGCTTCTATGTATGACAACATTTCTACTGGCAACACAGAATGAAAAACACAGGAGTTTTAGCTTGAAGGACATTTCTGAAACATTTGTAGTTTTAGACTGAGGAGTAATTAACCTGAGGGCATGGATTTGTGAAATCTAACCCCCTCTGTAGTTTTGAAGGTACAGCATTTTTCAAAAGCATGTACAGATTGCATTTCAACTATGAATATTTTTCAAAGGATCTACTATCTATCTATATATATATATATATCTATATATATATATATATATATATATACACACACACATATACAGTAAATTTCCTGGTTTCCTCAAAATTGCCACTCAACCTGCATGTAGGTCTCCAGACACCGAATGTTCCAAGCTGTACTACTTATTTGAACTTATGTGGTATATTGTATTCTTTTTTTGTCTAAGAGTTTTTCTATTAAATATGCCAATTCAATTGTGACATTTATAATAGCTGTACAAATTGACTATCTTTTTTTCTATTTTACAGGTAGTCACATACAAGCAACATTACTCATTCTGAACAATAAACCCATGAAATTCAGATTCCATCTTGTTCTGTAATTACTTGTGTCATTTTCACTTTTAACCTTCGATTGCTTTCACTGTCAGTTTGAGGTATAACCATGTGGTTTATATATTAGACCCCTTTTGTCCCTGCATGGTAATCTCATTCCAGCTGCCACCAAGTTATTCTAGCTCTGTACTGTTAGTGGATAGGTTATTAGATGCTCTTCATAAGGGTTCCATACAAACTCATATATGTGCATTCTATTTCTTACTTTGTATGCCAGTTTCTCCATGGCATTGTTGTCAGACATTGCCCTATACCAGTATGTGAAATCAGATGGTTGGGATAACTTCCAATTAGTTAGTAGGTGCCCAGTTCAGCAGTTAATTTACTTAAAATCTTTTCCACAATTCAAATCCACATTCCAATATTTACATATTGATAAAAACACCATACATGCATATTCACCATTCTCTGTATTCTATTTACATTATATCACTTTCACTTTTTAAAGCCATTAAACTTTTCTCCCCAGATGCACAATGAGCTGTTCCCACAAGCAAGGCCCAGGGCTGTTCTTTCAAGTTTCCCAACCCAGCTCATTCTCTCCTCCTTGACAATCCCATTTCCTTTCTATGCTCTCCATCAAACACCCTCCCTTCCCCCTCTGCTCACCTGCCCCTCTCCTACTTTTTCCTGTCCCTGTGACCCACCTGCTTCCCTGTTCTACATGTCCTGCCCTTTTAGCCCCCCCACCTTGTGTGCTGTCAACAAAGCATTACACGTGGGCTGCTTACTACCCCGACCACTTCCACCTCCTCCACTGTGGGGTGACTTTTCCTGTTTCTTTGCTTGACATCGGGCCCACTCCTAAATGTTATCTGACTGAATTGTGTATTACTCTGTAACTATACTGTTGTGTGTTTGTTACTGTTATATGATGTGGAACCTTTGTAAAAGAGCCTTGGCTCAAAGATTATTTTCCGAATCTCTAAATAAATAAATAGATAAAAATAAAGATGCCCAGACTGGCTGCCAAAACCACCAGGAAAGGAAGTCTACATTGATAGGCTTGCAAATCCTCAATTTTTTCCCAATCCCCCATTAGCACTGCCCTGGAAGTAAGTTGGATCTGTTTTGCATGCATTTCTGAAAGTGCTTCTTCCATATTATGCCAGTAAGCTGCCATTTGTGGGCACGTGTTCATCACATGCTTGAGGTCTCTGTTCCTTTGTGTACATCTGGTGCATATACTGTCATAATGTGCAGCAATTGTTTTCTGTCTGGCTGGTGTATAATATGCTCTTTGAGTAGTCATAAATTAAATAATTTTATGTTTTCCTGAATTAGTGTATGCTACTCTGTCTACAGGATGACTTTTTTGCCCATTTTTCTGTGCCAGTCTCGTAGCCCAAATCTTTCTGCCACTTCAGTCTGACTTGACCCCCTGTATTTAATATTTTGGCTATCAGATTCCAGTATAGTTGTATCACCAACCCTTCAGTATCTCAAGCAAGTCACATGCAAGGGTTCCTGCACTTTATATTCCCTTGCCAGTACTTCTGTATTGAAATGTCTCAGCTGACAACATGTGAGCTGGGGATACCATATTCCTATGCTACTGTATGTCCCTGAAGAACCTCAAAGTCCCAGCAGTAAAAAAATGACCTAGGAGTGTCTCCGATTTGTCCACCCAGATCTGAAAGCCTGGGTTTAAACCAATTTGGGAACAGGGTGTTATTCCATAATGGACTAAGCATGGTACACTGGGCTTCTATTTGTTTAGATTTGTGCATGTTGTGCCAGAGTTTTAGTAGATGCTGCATTATAGAATTATCCCTGGCACGGGAGATTTCTCCTTGTAGAGATTTAGAGAGCAGCCAGTCTGCAAACCCTCGCCCATTCTTTTTCATTTCATATCCCTGTTGTCTGGCTGTCCTCTCTGTGCTATTCTCTCATACTAGCCAGTTGTGCTACCCCATAATAATTTTTGAAGTGGGTTACGCCCAATCCTCCCCTACCTGGGCTCTGAGTTAGTTGATCCATTTTAAGTCTGGAGGTTTTATTGTCCCTCACTAGTTTTACTGCACATGTTATTCATTTATTTAAGTGTTCTGGGTTTGGGAGAGGTAGCAACTGAAATAAGTAGAGAAGCATTGGTAATATCATCATCTTAAGCACACTGGAGTATGCTAACAGTGATAATGGCAGAGTCTTCCATTTGCTGCATTGTGATATATTTTCCAGCGATGGTGGGTAGTTAGCTTCATACTGTATATTTTTAATTTATTCTTTGATATGCACCCCAATTTAAAACAATTCTGGGTCCAATGCAGTGGTAACTGCTCTCTGAGAGATCTATGGTCACAGGTGCAAAGTGGCATCACAATGGTTTCAGTTACATTTATTTTATAGCCTGAGAAATCACTGAATGCTTGTAGCTGCTGCAATAGATGCAGCAGTTCGCTCTCGGGATCTGTGGTATAAACCAGTAAATCTTCAACATATAGTGACACTTTACTTGTCAGTTTGACCCAGCATCACCCTTTAATGTTTTCATTAACCCATTCATTTCTGGGCAAGAGGTTCCAGTGCCAGGTCCAATAATTGAGCAATAACAGGCACCCTTGATATGTCCCCCTGCTCAAGTGAAACCCTTCTGAGCTCCATTTGTTTGTCTGATTGGTAGCTCTTGGCTGATAGTATGTAGCCTGTCCCAAGTTTTGAAATTTATGTGGGATCCCCATTGCCCTCATCATGCACCAGAGGTGGTGCCACTTTATCCTATCAAAAGTCTTCTTGACATTGAGTCAGACCACCACTGGGCAGTCCTTTGAGTCCTTTTCTCCCTGTACCCTGTGTTCAAAGGTTTGATGGTGCTTCCTTCCCCCAACAAAGCCTGCTTGGTCTGCATGCACTAGTTTGGAAAGTATCTTTTCCATCCTACCTGTCAAACCTTCTGCATTATGCAGCAAAATTGGTCTATAAGAGCAACTGAATAACTGTGTTTGTCTGGCTTTGGAAGCACCATAATCCTTGCATTCATAACAGTGTCTGGAAATTAGCCTTTTTTGAAAGCTATCTGTAATGTCTTGAATAGTGGACCCAAGATAGTGGGTACCAATTTCTATGGAGATCTATCATAATGCCATTGGGGCTTAGGGCTTTCCCCAAATTTAGACTCCTAAGGGCCATTATCATCTCTTTTTTGGTTATTGGGACTTCTAGCTTTTTGGGCCTTTACTGCACTGAGCTGCTGTAGGTTTTTGTAGAAGGAGTGAGGATCTATGCTTTCTACTGGTTCAGGGTTGCCCATCCCCTTTGAATATTTGTTGGAGAAGAATAAAACTAATTTATCATTAATTTCTTTTTGCTTCAACTTAATTGCTCCCTCAGGGTCCTTTATGCCTTGTATGTGTCTTTGGACTCCTTTCTGTTTTAACTGCTACACTAGTAGCTTCCCACATTTATTACCCATCTCACAGAACCTTGTTTTCTGCAAACCCATAGCTCATTCTATCCTTTTGATGTGCAGCTAATTATATTTGGATTTTAAGCATACCGGCTTAGTGTACTAAGCCTGATCTGTAATCTGTTTAAAAGCTTTTTCTACCTCCTGAATTCTGGTTTCCAGGGTCTCCTGTTTTGTTATGCTTCCTTTATAAATTTTTACTAGCATATGCTATGGCACTCCCCCGATGTAAGATTTTAGGGAGTCCCATGCCATGCTTATGTCTTGTACAGATCTTTTGTTACTCTCTCTGTGCTCTTCTATGTCTTTAGCTAGTTGTTCCAGGAAATCATTTCTATGAAAAAAGACTGTATTAGGCCTCCAGATCCTGACTTTAGAAAGCTCGTGCTGCATCGCATACCATACAATTTTCAGAAGTGCATGATCCAAGATCAATATGGGTAGCTATTTGCAATAGAGGGCATGTTCCAGGATCCTAGAAAAAGTCAGGAAGAAATCTGTTATTATACATAATTGATGCACATGTGAATAAAATGAATAATCCTTAGATGCTGAGTGCAATATCCTTCACAGGTCCTATAGGCCAACATTATGCATTTGTGTTTTTATTAGTTTAGCTGCCCTCAATAGCTGATATGGATGCTGAGATGATCTGTTTAAATCAGCATCTATAATTAGGTGGAAGTGTCCTCTCCAAATTATTAAACTCAAGGTCAGACTTAGTTGGAGCAATAGGTTCTGGGAAAATGAACAGTCATCAAAGTTTGGAGCATATACCGTACATTTAGTACAATAACTGGCTGTTGGTAACTGGTAGTATCCATGTAACTGACGGGTCTGTGTTAGTTCAGTGCAGCTGGAAGAAGATTCCTCTTGCATGTAAGGTGTATGATCCTGAATGAACCTGTCCCATATTCCCTGCAGAGTTCAAAAGATGATATTTATTTGTTCACCCATTCCTCATAACCATAATACATTGCTTAGATGTGCTGCCGGGTGAGTCTTGTGCCTAGTGTAAAACTAGTTTTCTAATGGTTGTCTTAGGAAAGCCTGATTTAAGTGAAGTCTGCCGGAACACACATAAGAACCCCACATTTAATGATATCCAAGCTCTCAGTCCCATAATCAAACTGAAACCTTGAATTTTAAATCTGGAACAGGTACTCAGTAGGAAGAAGATGCCTATCTCTGAAGTTTGAACTGTGCCCACAGTACTGTGGATGGAGGGACTAGGAATGGAGTAAGCCCTGTACTTCCTTCCATGAACAGTCCTTTGTGACAAGTAGCCTCTCTTTGAGTACTGAGGCTGTATGATGTTACTTCAGAATTAGAATGAACTAGTAACCTGGTGTAGTGCACCACCTTGGAGGTCTGCTTTGCAGCTACTTGCTGTCTGCAATAAGCTGTTCACCCTTAGGCTGCCATCTGAGCCTCAGAAGTGTGAGAAAAAAAATACAGCTGCACTGGCTTTGGACTGATGTCAGATGTACCACCTCTGTCTCCATTCTCAAGTTCTGAGATAGTGGAAACTTGGTCCCCATATAGAGGCCGCGTTAAAAATCCCCCCACCCTGCTAATCCAAAGAGTACATTCCCCCCAACCCCAGAATTTTCTCTTTCACTCATGCACCCTCCAAATTTGGGTTTATGTCATGTCTGTTTCTTTTTAAAAGCTGAATCTTGTAGTTGAGCAGTATAGCCTTGATGCTGCTTAGTGTAGTTTGATCAAATGCTTTGCAACCCCACCTACCACCCTCAATCCCCCAACCTTATCACCCTCTTTAATACTCTAATATTTCTTCTGTGTGAGTCCTGGGCTGTAAAGAGATCAGTTTATTAGATGCATGCATACTTTCTCCTGTTCAGTATTTGCCCATTTTCTTTTGATATTTTAATGACCCCCAAATATGTTCCCTCTGATAAGTAATCTACTACACATTCTCTATTGCCCATTTCAACATTGACAGTTAGTATACCAGTTATGGGTGTTGGCCAGTGAAATAGACAGTGCCTTTTCTTTTGGGTGGCATGTTGGCCTACATGTTCTGGTAACAGTTCAGCTGCTTATTCATTTGCCACCTTGTCACATAGTTTCAGATAGGAGCATTACGTCATGTTTTGTAATTCCAAGTGACAGTTCACTAAACATTGCAATATTTAAATAAAACAGATCCATTTCCAACAATAAATCTCCCCAATTATCAGTTAGTTGGAGAGATCGGTAGCTGAGAGGGGTAGAAGAAGCACTTCAACATTCCGTTCTCAATGATATGTGTCAATATTAAAACCGAATGATGGAGATAATTGTATGTACTGCAGCTCTCACCATCATCATTTTAATTTATCAGCAAATTCTTGTACCTTGCTGGGCTCAAGTAAAAAACATGTGCTTATCAGCCACCGCTATTCTTAGCTTTGCTGGCATCAAAAGTGTGACGGGATTGTTCTTGTTCGTTCACATATTTTTTATTTCTGTGATTTCCCACCTTTTATTGAACAGCTCTTAACTAAGAGCTGGATAGACTTGGAGTAGGCAACTGTTACACTGGATAGATCCTTTTCTTGCTCTTCTCACTACCCTCTATGTCTCTGTATAGCGGTGAAATTTCAACAGGAAAAACCTCTGCTTTTTTGGTGGGGACTGGTCTTCCCCGCAGTGCCCTTTGAGCCCAATCAATTTCTATATTTCCTTTCTAACATTCTGGGGCCAGGAACTCTTTGAGCAGTTTATTAACACATTTTTCAGGCTGATCTCTGACCACTTTCTGTTGTAGAAAAGTGCTGGTGTGCTTGTGTTTAGATACCAGCATCTCCATAGCCATCATGCTGTGCTCATTAACACTGACTCTGTTCTCTACTTGCATGAGCCTTTTATCTAGATTGGTTATATCTGACAACATTTGTGAGTCATTTGTTTGCATGTGCTTTCATTTCTTGTTGACCATGGCAGACCCTTGCTGTACTGTATTTCTGTTAAGAGCATGCTTCACCTTCTGAGTAGAGCCACTGCTCATCTCTGCCCTCTGCAGCTGGGCCTGCATCACCTGATTCCCCTTACTTCTTAGACTGTGACAGGATAATTTTCAGTGGCATATTTTGGTGAATTTTGCAGAAACGTGAATTATCCAAAAAGTATTTTTTTTTCCTGTTTAGATTTCACAGTTCCTTTTCCCTTTCTGTTTGCCAGTTTTTTAGGTTTCTGGATACAAATTCATAGTATTGTATACTTTGTTATTACTCTATTAATGCACTTGTATTATATGTGTTATTATGAGGTTATGAGATCACTGTACATACTCATTGTAACTGTCCTTGTGCCCTGTCCAGGTCCACGTTGTAAATTAATTATCCTCAATGGTGTTTTGCCTTGTAAAATAAAGATTGAGTGATTGCCAGAATGTGCATCAGGATAAGAACTTTTATTTGGCTAAGCTGCCCTGGAGCTCTGATTGCTGCACTTAGTCTATACAGTGACCATCTTATACCCATAGATTTTATTCTTTAAGGTATTACAAAAGTATGGCAAAAAAGATATAATGGAACTGAGCACAACATTTTAAGCTGCTCTTCTGTAGGCATGGTACATGCTTAAACAAAACAGAAAGTTTAAATAAGGAAACTGCAAAAGGAGAGAGAGAGAGACAGAGATAGAAAACAGAAGAATAAAACAATTGTTCTGTAAAACAGCAGTCCCTACATTTGGTTACCAGAAAGGACACAGACTGATAATTAGGAGTGAATAAAGATATTAATTACATAATGGTGCAGCAAACAAAACTGGTAAGGCGATAAAAATGAAACACCTATCTAGGTAAGACAAGCAAACAGCATTCCATTAAGGAAAAGGGGTGCTATAATACTATTCAGAAGCTATTTTTTTCAGTGCAGTTAGTTTATACCAAATGTTTTCAATGTTTAGACTGGGGCAATCAAAGATGCTTCACACCAGAAAAGATATTTTTAATCTCCAGGTTTCAGATTGGTAGTCATGCATGTGTCATCAAAATGGCAATGACCCAACTGAATGAAATGCTCAAAGACAGCAGTGTCCAGTTATTGTTTTTGAGATGAAATGTCTGTGATTGCTAAAGCATTTTATTTTAGAGTCTTCTGACTGACTTGCATATTGCAATCCATATCACTTACAAGTAGTAAGATGAATCACCTGTTTTGCCCCACAGTCCATATTTTCTTTGATCTTGTAATTAGCAGTTATGGCATGGCTATGGAAGCGGTCATATTCTGTCAGGGATGGAGAAGTTGAGTATCTCCTTTATTTGCATTTAAAACAACCAAGAGTATAAGATGGGGAATTAAGGGGGGGGACACTTGCTTGGACCTATATATTTCAAAAATTTGTGCAACTGCAGAATTCAAGAAAAGGGGGTGCATCAAAAGTCATTATTGCTCATAGACACTCCAATTTGGCATGCAGGAAAGTGTGACATGCTTATCCCAGAGTGTTACAGCCTGACTGATTCTGCAGTAGTTTGAAATAATATACTTTTTTTAGGGGGACATGGATTGCATAAGCAAAGTTTTCATGAGGATTGAACCTTAAAGGAATTCATTTGTGAAAGAAATACTTTCAGGAAATTCTGGAGTTTTTTGGCATAGGACTGGCTACTGCTAAGTAATCACAGAGTATCAAGTGTTATATTCCTACAATATTGTAAGAGCTTGACATATTTTAAAGCAACATAGATTTGACAAAACAGGGTGCATACCATAGGTTCAAAATTAAAATTCAGTTTTCCAACAGCAGTATGAATGCTTTACATTTTTTTCAAACTCTGATGGATTTTTTTATGCTTCAAAATGTAGGCTGAATGTTTGTTTTCCATGCATATCCTCAACCTGAAAAGCATGCTGTTCTGCATCATGTCATATGTAAAGACATGCTCAGCATTTGTATGATACTAATGATGCCTTGTTCAGATAACTAATCCATTCTCCTCTTAGTAAATGGAATGGAATGACCTTTACTTGGCAGAGGAGGACCAATTCAATAAGCAGATGTGTCAGCACCACCAAATGTCCCAGTTCTGATGGATAAATGAGCTATTAAAAAGAACAGCAGTAACAATCTTTGTCACTGACAACCCACAACTAAGCAGAATAACTGTCAATCATTGATCAAACTGTCAAGCTAATAATTGCAGCAAATAAAACAGAAAGTTTACATTTTATTCGGGTGATTCATACATTCCATTTACATGGCTATTTAATACTTAGTAGCCTTTCACAATCACCAGAAATATAAATTTGTTCAATAACTGTGTGACTTGACCACTACTCAAAATAAAGGTCTAGATTTGTATTCACTTCAGGAGTGCTTATGTTAATTTGCCCAGCCACATCAGTTTCACTCAGTAAGGTGATCTTTGAGTACTTGTGTTCTGACATCAGGTTCATTGCTTAAGTCCTAATTCTGCAACCCCAATTAAGGGGTCCTTCCAAACATCAAAAGATAGTAATTGTATGTATTTTCTATATAGCAAAATACATGGGTACCAGCTTATATCACAATCAAAAATTAAGTACCATAATAATAAAAATGCTAGCATGTCTTTAATACATTTCTCTTTCATTGTATCAGTTTCTGCTGTTAATTTCCCAGTGCAGGTCTAATGGAAGAAACATGTTTTTCAGAATCTAGGAAAACGTTTTAAAATGTAATATTCATACAACATAAAAAATCATATTTTCATAAACACTTCATTTTATATTTAATTCATTTTCTGTAGTTATATTCCATCATTATTTGGAATTAGGACATTTGCATGAACATATCATCTACAGTATGTCCTACAGAATCCATCTTATCCTGTTTCTTTCCTCCTACTGAAGTCATAGTTCTCTGTTTTTGACATTAAAATCTGATACTGTGGAACTTGTTTTTATTTCACAGAAAGAAGATTATGACTAAGAAAGCAAGAAAAGATTCATTTTGAGACACAAAGATCAAGTTTTCATGCAGATGTCCTCAGTAATAATGAGGAAATAAGACCCAGAAATCATTGTGACATAAGCAGGGATGTAAGTTTGTCATGGATGAGGTTTTAATGACTCATTGTTTGTTCATGAAATCATTAGTAAACAGTAGTAAATGTTGTGGCACTGTCATCATTGCTACATTCTGATGACACTGGTGAAAGTCATGGAAGTCCTGAATAAAGATCAAATGTCATAGAATTAATGATATGTATGACTGCCATGACAAACGTATATCCCTAGACATAAGCTGAATCATGTAGGAATATAATATAAATTACTTTTGAGGGATACTGGAAATAACTTTAAATACAATGACTACAGTATTAGCTACAATTATTCTACAATATATACCATAAAAGCATTTGATTGTCATTACTGTTTCAGGGGGTACTGTGTTGGAGTTTTTAATTCTGATCTGTCAGGCCAGGTTAGGTTGGCAAAAAAAAAAAAAGTGTGAACCAGAGCCCACATGTCAAATACACTGAAGGGAAATGGTGTCATCAATTTAGAAAAGAGTAGTGTTACCCAACAGCTACAGATCTACTGTGCTTGAAGGCTAATGAGAACTAGAGGCTTCACTTTCTTATCCTCTGTGTTATCCCATTTACCCCTGCTCTAATAGCCACCTCAAAATGTATTGGTCTTCTCAGTGTAATGGATGTAATTTTAAATGAAACAGGGGACAGTTGAAGATTGGTACAAAATGTATTGGCCTTGTCAAAGTAACATATGTAGTTTTAAATGAAACAGGGAACAACTGAAGATGTGTACAGAATCAGTATTTTTTCTCTCTCAAAGTGATGGCAGTATCATTAAGTAACAATTGCAAGAACATTGACAGTGGGACACAAATGGTTTGCTAAATACCTTTGTCAGCAAATCATCAGTGCAATTACCATGACAATGAATGTAGATAGAGTGTTAGTGGTATAATGGCACATTTAAGTAGATGATGAGATGCACAGGCAAAAATGGAAGAATGATACGTAACCAAACTGTCCATTCATTTACTGTAATGCACTCACACTGACAAAGAGTGACTTGTAAACCCTTGTGCAACTGTCAGTTAACAGTGACAGTGTAAAGTAAACAAAAGCTGGTCAGACCCAATGCAGCTGCTAGGCCTGGTTACCTGCAATACTTCCTACAGCCCTACCACCCTTCTTGTCCTCTCCAGTCATCCAAGGAAGGCCTCCTAGTGAGTCCTAGGGTTCGTTTAAAATCATCTGGCACCCAGGCATTTTCAGTTGCAGTGCCTACCTTGTGGAATTCACTGTCTTGGTCACTAAGGGAGGCCCCCTTGGTTGGTGCTTTCAAGAGGGATCTGAATATCTTTCTATTTAGTAAGGTTTTCCTCTTCTTTTAATAAATTATGCTCAGCTTTATATTTTTATATATATTCTACTGCAATTTGTTTACATTATTAGGGCATTTTGTAACGTACCTAGAGTCACAATGAGATACAGCACTCTAACAAATAAATGAACTAAACAATGCTGCTTAGAAGGGACATTGTTCACTTAAAATTACCAAACTTATGAGTGTGTGTTGCAGCATTTCAATGTATTCTTAGTGATTATGTTTTGACTGGTACTTTTAAAAATAAAAAAAAAATATTTGGTCAATGATTTTGCTTCTAATTTCCAATATCACATGAACATTAAACATGGAACTCTCCCATACTGCTTCCCACCTGCCAACTTTGTGGCATGTTTGTTGTGCCACACTTCTCAATAAAGTTGGACTTACCAGCCCTTTTGTGATCTGCCTTGAGCTACTGCTGCTGCTCTGAAAGCTTCACAAAGTAAGGAGGATGGAGACTCTCATACTCTTGGCCACTTATTCCACTATGAGACACCTGTTCCTCTCCACAGACATCACTGATGGCCTCTCAGTCCATTCCTCCACACAGAGATAATGGATGGCCTCTTTGTCTGTCCCTCCTTACAGAGATGATGGACAGTTGGTCCCAGAGCAAGAAAATAGTGTGGTGGGGAGTTGGGAGTGAAGAAGAAGCAACCACACTTTATTGAATGGAGAGGACAGGGAGAAATAGTCCACACTGGTGGAAGGACATAGCTATCCCCAGCTGTGGTGTGTTCACAGTCAAGTGCTACCAAATCCACCTTTTCAATTGGTGCATTCAGAAACATTCCAGACATTCCAGAGCCCCTTTTTCTACTTATACTATGTAATAGCAATATATCCACATAGCTCTGCTATGCAGCCATGATAAAAATTACTGAGCTTGACGTGGAGGCTAATGATAAACACAAAACCAAGTCAGTGATGTCCCCATATGAAAAATTCAAGTGAGAGATTTGTGCTTGGGGGGTCAGCTGGTCAGAAAGATACTGGAATTGGAGTACAGGTAGAAAGTTATAAGAGGCAAAATGGCAAAAATAGCAGAATCATGATATCTCAAAACATGATCATGTATGAGAGCAACAATAGGAGAAGTAAATCATAATGAGCAGTTTCCCTTCTTGTTCTGCAGTCTCCCTTAATCTGCATGCAGATGCATTGCACTAGGGAATCAGCCATTGTCAGATGGATTTTTTTACTATTATGTGGCTACCAAATGGCTATCAAGTGGCTGTTGTGGCTGTAGAAGCAGTGAAGCCCAGATACATAAATTTAACAAATGTTAAAACAGAATTACATATGCAGCATTTATATATAACAATTATAAAATAAAACATTATCTTATTAAGTTGTACAACACTCTGGACTGCCATACAACAGAAAGAAGGATGGGTTGGGGGAGAAATAGAAATTTGATTGGTAAAGGTTTGAAAAAAAGTAGCCAAATGCTTAAATGCTCCTAAGTATAAAAAGTACAAAGCTAGAAGTAGAAGGTAATGCTAAATGCACAGTTGTACAAAACTCTGTCCAAGCCAGTGATGTCCCCTGTATAAATAAACTCTGGCCAGAGCTGGTACAGCTGCAGCTAAGATAGTGGGTGGAACACAGCACTGTCCACCATGTCCAAGATAGGCTGGAGTTCTCTGTGCATGTGTGACAACTTGCACATCAGCACTGAACTCCAGCATCATGGCATCACAGTGTGCCATGTCCAAGATGGCCACTGGAACCCAGTGCACATGTGTGAGAAGCCACGCATGTGTAGACAACTCTGGCAGTCATCTTGGAAATGGTGGACTGTGCCACCATGCCTGTGCAGTTCAGTGCACATGTGCAAGTCATCACACATGCACAGAGAACTCCGGCCATGTATCGCTGGTACCAACGAACAAAATAGTGTGGTGTACGCACAGTGATTGATGTTCACCTCCACTATTTAGCAAGTCCATTCAGCATCTGGAAAGCTCCCTTTTCTCTACTGTGCTTGCAAGATGTCTGCAGGACTATGCCCATGGCAGCTGTAAAACTTCAAGTGAGAGATTTGGGCACTAGGGACTAGCTGGCAGGAGAGATATTTAAATTGTATTTCAGGTAATTTGTTTTAAGAGGCAAAATGGCAAAACAGGTCATGATAATTTGAAACATGATCATCTATTACAGCAAAAATATGGGAATTAGACAGAACAAAACAGTATGTTAGTCCACAGGGAAGATTTTCTAGATCTCAGCTGTTTAGGCTTCTTGTCACTGTCATGTTTAAAATCCTTGAGATGTTTTATAGAATTTATGTGTACAGAAACTATCAGATCTGAAGAGGCTGCTAGGCAATCAGCAGCAGACCTGCCCTGGCAGGTATTGTAGTTTCTCCAGCTGGAGACCAGGAAGGCTAGTACATCACATGTCATAATGCTGCCCAGCCCTTAACACCACTACTGATAAGAAGAGATATGCAAATTCACTGTGCAGAAGAATAACATTTTAAAACCTAGGGGAAAAAAAAGAGAAATGCATAATGATCCTTGAAAAAAGTAAGCAGTTATTTAAATAATTCCTCATCTCCTGGACTAACACCATTTTAGAGAGAAAACATTAAAATATATCTATATTCATGAGCATTATTTACTATTCCCTAGCAGAGATTTTAATACTTAAAAAGCAGGGCTACTGGAATTGAAGCTCTTAAAAGTGAACACTTATAAAAGACTAGTTTGAAGAAATCAGGTATGTGAAGATCAATAATTACTGACTAATTTTTATTTTTAACTGTTGGACATCTGTTAAAACTCTGCTACAGGAACTCAACTATAAACTAAATGGCCACTGAATACATAAACCCAACTATAAACAACATAGCTAATGAGTGCATTTAACAAAATAAGAAAATATCCTTTTGAAGTCACATTTCAATTTTATTTTTAAGGCAGAAGTCATATACCACTGAAGCTATTTCTCCCTTGATAATTTCCTAGTTATAACTGAGTATCCAAATAGGTCAGGTCAATCTCTTGGAAATGCCTGAAAAAATATATTATTCTGTGTTTGAATTTCAGGAAATGAAACAACTTTTAACAGTCACTTTTATGTTATTTTCCTTCATTTATTTTCCAAACTAAAGATTACTTAAAAGAAGGAATATAGTTCCAAAATTTTGGTCTGATTGTGGCAGTTAAATTTCATGATACTGTATTTAGTGACTTAATAACTACATTCAGACATATGAACTTTTTTTATTTTAAAACTGAACTACTATAGTAGGTATATATGGCAGCATGTCTAATAAAGATGTGCCAGACAGAAAACACATATTTATTTTCTGATCCATCATTGTTATAGTAACAGTAGATGGTCACAGTACAAATAAAAGTCAGTCTGTCAGGATGCTTGATGTCACCATTTCTATAAAGTCAATGGAACTGCTGGGTATCCATATTCACTATGCACTGCTGCTGAAAGTAGGAGATCAGTTAAGGTATAAACAAAATATAGCCGGACCATTGACAGTCAAACTTTTTTTTAACTCTTGCATTGAAAAAATAGACTGCAGCAAACCTCCATACCTTTTTTAACTTTTGTAACTAAATGCACTTACGTACACTGAATGATGTGTGTGTGTGTGTTACTGAAACTAAAGCATATCACACCATCCTTTCTAGGTAAACTATTTACTAGGCTAGTACATAACATATTTGTAAACAATTTCCACTTATTTATTTAAAAGTTTTAACTGAAAGGCATACTGAATAGAGTACTGCTCAATTCCAGATGCATCCTGGGGGAGTGGGTAAGGGAGAGTACAAACATAGTTACAGAGAGTGCACAAAATATATACATATTTACAGAGAGTGCATAGATACAGAGGCAAAAATAAAGTCACAGTAGAAGACAGAGCTTAGTACATAACGATTAGCTATAGGGTAAGAATAGGCAACCCGCCAGCTGTTAATGAGGCCATAGACAAATTACAGAGGCAGATGGGAAAGCGAGGCATTAAAAACATAGTAAGTACAGTTCTACTCAAGTATAACCAGAACAAGGAGGTGTTAGGGTTAACGCAAAACAGGATTTAGGCACATGAGCAGGCAGTGGCAAAGTGATTACTGAGGAGGGAGCTGATGTGCTGGGTGGGGGAGGCATGCTGAATCTCCAAGGGAAGGGAGTTCCACAATTTAGGTATGTGATGCCTAATGGCAGTCTCGCCAGCCATGGTGGTCATGACCGGGATGGCCATGAAGCATTGGTTGAAGTTTCTGATGGGGTAGGTTGGAGGAGATGCAGCAGTTAGGACCGAGGAGAGGTAAGGTGGTAGAGACTGGGACCAGAACTTTGCCATTATTCTTGCACAGTGGGTTTTGCGCAGGTCATGTAGTGAGGGTAAGTTGAGGGTCTGGTAAAGGACACAGTGGTGAGAAGAGGGAGGACAGTCAAGGGTGAAGTGACAGAAGGAGTGGAAAAGGGGGTCCAGTCTGGCTAGGGTGGACTTGGGAGCAGCACTGTAGACAACATTACCATGGTCCAAAATAGGGAGGATCATTTTCTGCTCAACTGCATGGTGGGCTGGCAGTGGGATGCAACCTCAGTTGATTGCAACAACATGTTAGCTCAATTGATAGCACTGTGGTGTTAGTAGCTAAAGGGTTAACCTTTAAAGATAAAAAAAAACATGCTGCAATGTCATTAGCTTTGCCATGCTGAATGGAACTCAGCTGACCAGATCTCTAGTAAATGCCATAGTTGAGAGAAAGATGTGAAATAACATAAATTTCATTCCTCATTTAACTGCACCTTAAATAAACATAAATAACACTGCCATGATTGGAACAAGCTTGGAGGACACCTCTATGTGCTAGATAAACATTCATGTCCCCTTTAAAACTATGATAATGACCATTTGTAGGTTCAGGGGTTCAAGTCAGGAGCAAGAAAATAGTGCGGGTAGTGCAGTGGTGAGTGATGGGGTGGGGAAGGGAAATAAAGGAACAGCAATGAACAGCACTACGGAAGCAGAGAGATTTGGTTCAGTTTCACTCCAAGCACTCAGTGGAAGGCAACAGTCTAAGTATCCTGTCACATGCTTCCAGAGTCCCTTTTCTCTCTCCTAGTCATAGCAGTACATCAACATGGTGACATAACCATGCAACTGTAACAACAACACACACCTGAGGTCACTTAAAGGTGCTACACCCTAACCAGGAAACCAGACTTAAATGAATTAAAAACCAAAAAAAGAAGGGCAAACACACCAATGCAGGTTAGAAGGCAACTACATTTATGAAGACACCCCTATCTGGAGTGCTAGAGAAGATTCCTTAATAAATGAAGTTTACCTTCTAATCTGCATGGTGTGTGCACCCTTTGTTTTTTAAACAGTTACTGTGTGGATAGCAAAATTAAAACCATGTTTACATGGCCGAAGTAAGGCTGCAGTGCTCTTCTCCAATCATCCCTCCTCGTCCTCCTCCCATGCCAGTCCAGTGGCCACATCTACATGGCCCCTCAGAGCACCAATGCAAGCCATGCTGGAGAGGCTGCAGTGAGTTCAGGGGGCAGGAAGAGTTCTGTGACATTTAATGTTTAATAAATTGCAGTAACTGTGTTTGCAGTAATGTGAGCCATGCTGCCTGTCCACAAGTTGTTTACACTGCTCGCATTGTATCATGTCCCCAACTTGTCTGCAATGCCAGGAGCAGATTAGGCATCAACTTAACATGATCTGGTATAAGTGTCCACACTGCAACATTTGCATCACAGCTGTGGCGCATATGTGGCAGTGTAAACAGGCCATAACATGTGATTACTGAGCATGATGAGGCTCAGCAGATGGTAGAAACAGTGATTCAATATCTCTAAGTAGCTATATGTTTGACTGCACTCAGTGTGCAGGCCAGAACAGACAGATACTACAAATAAACCTGAGTTATATGATGCAACTCATCTCCCAACCTACCAGGTACAACCCCACCTCTGGAACCAGTACCCTGCTAGACATTGTTCTGTCCAACTGACCCCACAAGATCATGGACCTACATGTCCTCCCAGTGCACTAAGCAACCACTGTCCTGTCATATTCACCTGGTCCACCCAGGTTAACAAAACAGCCCCCAGATCATTCCACCAGTGATGCCTTCACCACGGCAGCCTCAATAAACTAAGGCTTTACCTTGCCCAATGGGACTGGATGCCCATTACCCACACCACAACTATAGACCAAGGGAATGAGTATTTCAAAAGCTCCTTCAACAAAGCTTGTGACATATTCGCACCCCTCACCAAGACCATAACTAAAAACCAAAATGCCACCTGGGCTACCCCAGCACTTCTCCAACAAATGAAATTAAGAGATAACCTTTGGAAAAAAGCAGTGGACTCAGGTAAACCGGCAGATAGGCAGACCTATAACACCAAATGTAACAAATGAACGTGGGCCAAGGCTAAGCACTACAGATCCACCCTCGCCTCCTCCTCAGGAAATGCCCAGAACTTCTGGGGTTAACTAAAGGAGCTGAATTGGAAGACACAATCCCCACCATCGCAACTCATCGTAAATGGTTCCATCACCACAGACCCACACACCATTGCTGACAGCCTCAACAACTCCTTTACTGACCTCAGCTCCGTCCTGCCCCAGAATTTCTTTGACCTAGTTCCCTCATCCCCTACACCCAACCTCCATCACCCTGCCTTCCACTTTCAGGCCATAACCCCGCTAGAAGCCAAGCCATACCTGAAAAAAGTTCTCAACAGCCATCATGAAACAAAATCTGGTCAGAGCCAATATGGCTGCTCAGAGCAAGGAGAGTATGGTGAGAGTGAGTTAAAGAATACCAGGGGTTCTCACCACATTGGAATCTGCTATTCCAAGATAGTGGCCCTGACAGAACTGCATATGCACAAGAATGGTTGACGCCACTATCTTGGGCACGGCAGCCGTCACTTCCATAGCTGCGGAAGAAAAAGTAGAGCCCCACAAAGTTGGTGTGTTTACGTGGCTCACAGAGGGAAAGGGCTGCATAAACAGCACAAGTAGACATTCACCAGAGCACTGTGGAAGCACACTGGACCACTCAGTGGTCTGGTCACATGTTTCCACAGTGCTCTTCTAAACCTACTATGATAGCATAACGTTGCACCATAAAATAGGCATTCCAATGTCTAATGTGCTTACTTGGTAAACAAAATCTGGATTCTGGAGCCTGGTAATTGAAAACTTAATAATAGCCCTAGATATTTTTTGATCTTGTTAATTTCAGTTTAATTCTGTTCATGTAATTATCTGTTTTTGTGTTGTTTTTTTCCTAGATGCATCACTGTATATTTATGGTTGTTAAAGTTCATTTTTGATTTATTTGCCCATTCTATTGCATTATTTATGTAATTTTGACTTTTGTTTATTACTTCTTTTGTGTTAGCCCTCCCACCTGTTTTTGTGTCATCTGTGAATTTGCTACAATTACTTAGTAAATGTTCACCTAGGTCCCCTATAAACAGTCCAAACAATATTGGTCCCAGTAACAATTTTTGTGGCAATCCACTTGTAACTCAACCCTCCTTAGACAGACTACCTTTTACTCTCACTCTCTGGGTTCACTGACTTGACCAATTTGTTAAACTACCTCTCCAACCGACAGCAATACACCAACTTCAATCGGACTTTCTCCAACCTCTCACCAGTCCACTGTGGGATCCCTCAAGGATCTGTCCTTGGTCCGACCCTATTCTCACTATTTATCAATGACCTACCATCTGTTACTACCCATGCTCACACCACCCTGTATGCGGACGACTTCGTCCTCCTGGCCAGCTCCCGGGATATCTCCACAATAAACTCCCAACTGAACATTGACTTTGAACGCATCTAAACTTGGCTGGGGGACCACAGGCTCACCCTCAATCTCAATAAAACCCAAGACATGCTGTTTGGGTCCTTGAACAAATTAAAATTCTGCCCTGCTCCCCTGCTGATCCTCGGGGCAGACAGCTCACCCCATGAGATGGTAACCTCCGCCAAGTACCTGGGCGTCACCCTGGACCTGCAGTTGGACCTTACCTTACACATCCGTAATGTTTACAAGGCCACTAATTGTAAGCTTGGCCTAGCTTATTGAGCCAATAACTGCCTCACCCCCACCGCCTGCTTGGCCCTAGCCAGGGGGGTCCTCCTCCCCTCACTCTGCTACAGACTCGTAACATTTGCACCAGTTCCCAAATCCAGCCTTTCAAAATGGGATACAGCCAACAACAATGTTTGCTGCTTCGCGCTTTCCGCCCCTTCCCTCACCCACCATTGTAATCTTTACAGCCGCCTAGAGTGGCTTCCCCCAGAGAAGCACCGCTCCTTCATTCTAGGTAATTTCATTGACAACATTATCTGCTCTGGCACCCCTCCAGCCCTAGCCCTTCCCCTTAAACCAGGCGCCCCATCCTACCACCTAAGATCTGGGACAAACCAGGAATGCCTGGTTCCTAACCCACACCCTTGCAGGGGATCTGTCCTTCTACATATACACCCCCAAACTCTGGAACTCACTCCCTGAGCTTGCCAGGTCCTCCTCCTCCCATCCAAGCTTTAAAGCTTCCCTCTGGAACTTCCTGAAACCTTCCTCCCCCTGTCCCTGCTCCTCGTAGCCTTCTCCATTGCCCCTCTCCTCCCTCCAGCCCGGTTGAGTGGGGGCCTCAGCCTTACTTGCACTTCTTCTCCAGTTCTGGCCAAGAATCCTGGACTTGACCCCCTGCTAAGGGCACCCCCCCTTGCATGCACATACCATTGTCTTTGCTTCTGTTTACTCGGCTGTTCACCTCCTAATTTATATCCTGGATGTCCCATCCTATTGTTATGCACCATGCCAACCTTGTCCTAGTGCCAGCCTTGAAATGCTTGTTACTTTTGGTATTTTTTCCTGTCTCCTCAACTGTCCATGTGTGAACTTTGTGCCAACCATGCTCAAGAGCTAGCCTTGTAAAGCCTGTTTATTTCCTATGTATTTTTCTCTATTCCCCAACTGTCTATGTATGCATTTTTGTGCCAACCCTGCTCTAGAGCCAGCCTTGAAATGCCTATTTTTCCTATGTATTTCTTTCGATTCCTCAACTGTTTATGTATGAAGTTTTTCACCTGTAACTCTCCCAGGTCACACCTGAAAATAGGCACTTGGCTGTCTAGTGTGCTTACCCAGTTAACAAAAGCGAATAAATAAATAAACATTTTATGATCATATTATTTATTCCCAGCAGTGTTATTTTTTTCAGTTCATTTGTCATGTGATACCGTGTCAAATGCTTTGCACAAGTCCAAAAAAATAATTTCTACAGCATTTCTGTTGTCCAAACCTTTACTGATTAGTTTGCCGAAAGTAAAGAGATTCATAATGCATGACCTGCCTACCTTGAAACCATGCTGAAGCTTGTTCTTTATTGTAAGTCCTTCACATGTCATTCCATGTCATTTTAGTGAAGTTTCAATAGTGCATTACAATTTCAGCTACTAAATAGTAGTGACTACATATATAGCAAACACATATTACAGCAAATATATACATAAGTGACTTTTAGCAATTACATTTTACATCGGCATCTAGAAATGATCCCACAGTAGAAAACACTCACCTCCAAGGGTCCTACTGTATTCCAACAGTATTATTAGCTCAGCAGCATACCCTGACATCACAGAGTACACCCGCTCCAACTGCTGGATCCTCTGCATAGTCCTCTGTATCATAAGCATAACAGGCAACACAGTTGTTGCACTTCCAAGCACCACCTGTGCCATACATTTGGTACTGCTTCTTGCCTTCTCAAGTCATAACACACCTGACTCTAATAGCAGCTGCATCAGCTACAATTATCCATAGGTGTAGGCTCTTACCTCTCCTTGTTACCCAGGGGGGCTTCAACCTCCTTCACCCCCACAGGGGTCTATGCACCCAGAACCCCCACTGTTTCTAAGATTACACCACACCTCTCTTGGACCCTGGGGGTATGCACAATATTCACAGTTGCTGTAATGTACAGTCTCTGAAATATACAGTCACTGTATTCTGTCTTTCACTACAGTGTACCATTCACCGTAATTGTATTCACCTAAATTAAGTCACTCAAATTCCTTTGCTGTAATAACGTCACTCAATTGACATGCTACCCTTCAGATTCATCTTCCAAAGTTCATTTGACTGATTTTTCTATTATCTTCTCAGTATTGAAACTAGAGTAATAGGCCTAAAATTACCTGGAGTCTCTTTCATTCCTTTCTTATGAATTGATATTACATCTGCTATTCTCCATGTCAACAGTATTTCCCCTAGATTTATGTACTGTGTAAATATTTTTTGTAAAATGGGGGTTATTTTTTTACTTAGTTCTTTAATTAGTTTTAGTCTTATGCCATCTGGCCCTACAGCTTTGTCTGCTCTTAAACTTTTTATGCTGATTTTGATTTCCTCCTCATTAATCTGATATTTTCTTCCATTTGTGTTTAGGCTATATATTAAGGTATAATAACCAATGACTCACTATAATGATTAGATTTCCACTCCTGATATAATACCATAATAACCCATTGAATTCCATAATAACTTGATAGGGGGTTATTACAGAATTGTCTTCCTTGTGTTCACACTTCACTGAAGTGTGAAAGAAAGCTTTGCTCTTGGGGTTTATGGATTATCCCATACCTTGGGTGTGTGGAAAATCCTCATAACACACACCTGCACAGGCATTTTCTCTATGTTATATTCATTTGGTATACAGAGCAAGTATTTGTTAAGCTCATCTGCTGTTTCTATATCTTTAGTTAATACTTTATGCTCCTCATTAATTGGTCATATGTTATTAATTTTTTTATTCACATAACTATAAAATGCTTTCATGTTTTGTTTATTAGCTGTTTTACCCTCATATGCATATTTAACTTGTCCAATTTCTTTTATTGCCTCCTTTGTTACTCATTTTTAGATTACTTGCATTCCAGTACAGGATGTTTTTGGTTAGTTTTGTATGCTTTTTTCCTTTTGTCCATTCGTATCAGTTTGTTTGTTAGCCATGGTGGTATTTTCAAAATTTTTTGTAGGCCTTTCTATGCAGTACAAATGTATGCTTTAGTTTGATTATTTCTTCCTGGAATTTTTTCCAACACTTATCAACTGAGTTTCCTCTTAATTCCTTTTCCCAATACTAGTTTCTCATGGTTTCCCTTATTTTACTGTGGTCTGCCTTGTTATAATTAAAAATATTTGTCCTGTTCATGTTGTTTGGTATGACTACTTCCATGCATATCTCAATCACAGCATGCGAATAATGGCCTTCTATATTCATACTGTATTTTGGAGATTGAGTTTGTTAATACCAGGTCCAAGATATTATTTCCCCTAGTTGAAGTTCTAATAATCTGGGATAAACTGTTTTTGTATATTGTGTCAATTAATAATCTTTTTTCTTATAGTTTATGAAATGTAACATTTATGTACCAATCCTAAAAGAACTAAGGGAGGACCTAGTGACACAACTGACCACACTTTTTAACAAATCATGGGAGGATGGGGTGGTACCTGAGGACTGGAGGAGGACAGATGTGATTCCCCATCACAAAAGTGGCAGCAAGGCAGAAGCAGGAAACTACAGACCTGTAAGTTTGACCTCAGTGGTAGGGAAAATGATGGAATCACTTCTGAAAGAAAGAATTGTTGAGTACTTAGAGGCCAGTGGGGCACAGGACCCAAAGCAGTATGGATTTACAGCAGGAAGGTCATGTCAGATGAATCTGATAGATTTCTTTGACTGGGTGACCAAAGTAATAGACCAGGGAGGGGCTGTGGATATAGCCTACCTAGACTTTAGCAAGGCATTTGACACAGTCCCGCACAAAAGATTAATAATCAAGTTAGACAGCATGGGAGTAGGTCCCAGGGTGGTAGCCTGGGTTGCAAACTGGCACAACAGGACACAGAAAGTAATAGTGAGTGGAACACATTCCAAAGAAAAGGGGGGTCACTAGTGGAGTACCTCAGGGCTCAGTACTGGGTCCAGTCCTCTTTAACATCTTTATAGGTGACAATGCAGACAGTCTGGAGGGAAAGGTATGCCTCTTTGCAGATGATACAAAGATCTGTAACAGAGTTGATACACAAGGGGGGTAGAAAGGATGAGAAGGGACTTGGCAAGGTTGGAGGAATGGTCAGACCTATGGCAACTTAGATTCAAGGCAAGGAAGTGCAAAGTAATGCACATGAGAAACAGAAACCCAGAAGAAAAGTACACAATAGCAGGGGAGGTACTAACAACAACAAAAATGGAATGGGACTTGGGGGTAGTCATATCAGATGATCTAAAGGTTGGTAAGCAATGTGAGAAGTCAGTAAGGAGAGCCAGGGGGATACTGGGATGCATAGGAAGGGGCATCACAAGTAGAAAAAGGAAAGTGGTTATCCCTCTGTACAGACAGTTGGTGAGACCCCATCTGGAGTACTGTGTGCAGTTTTGGAGACCTCATCCATGCAAGGACATAGACAGGATGGAAGCAGTCCAGAGGAGCGCAACTAAAATGGTGCAGGGTCTGCATCAGAAATCTCATGAAGAGAGACTGAGAGAGCTTAATATGTATACCTTTGATGCAAGGAGGGATGGGGGGACATGATAGAAATGTTCAAGTACCTCAAGGGAATCAACAAAGTCCAGGAGGGTAGCATCTTTCAGAAAAAGAGATGTGTAAGAACAAGGGGACACAATTTAAAGATAGAGGGGGGATGGCTTAGGGGTAATGTGAGGAAATATTTTTTCACAGAGAGAGTGGTGGATGCATGGAACTGCCTTCCTGGGGAGGTTATTGGGGCTAAAATAGTGGGGGAATTCAAACATGCATGGGACAGACACAAGGCAATTGTAGTGGGGGGGTGGCAGAAAATAGGCTGTTGGTTAACTAGAATCTGCAGCTTATCCAGTAGGTAGGGAAATGGGCAGACTGGGTGAGCCAAGTGTTCCTTATCTGCCATCAAAGTCTATGTTTCTAGGTAATATGCTGTAATATGTGCTGTATTCATGTATGTACAGTATTAATGTAATAATAGGAAAATCTTTTCCTATTCAATAAAATGATTAACCACAAAAAATGTATCTTTTTCCTCTCATGCCTCCAATGTATCCCACTTCAGATTTTGTTGGTTAGAATTATGAGATATTAGTATTTGTCCACTAGCAGTGTTTCTTACCCTTATTATAGGGGCACAGTCATGCCCCTATAGTTTGTGTTGAATAGCCCATTTAATGTTAAACCTCAAAGTTTGCACTTTAATACCTTTGCAACTGATCAATGTATCTGCACAAAATTTAGTATGCACTGTTCTGTGGGATAGGTCTCTTGATGTGGCAAGTATCTTTCCAGTCAGATATATGGATTCAGAGATCTGGATAGTGCTAAAAGCTTAAAAGTCACCTTTTTTTTGCAGTTTTTTCCTCATCGCCTTGCATCCACACTGTGTTGAATTTTGGTGTGATTTTTAATGGTGCAATCAGTGTGGGTAACAGAACTGCCATGCTTAGTTTGGCAAAACAATATTACTCTGTTGTAAAGTTATTAACTTTTTAAGTTTCCCATTGTTTTCAATGCAAAATCTCCTGTAGATTTTGTAGGGATAAAGTTCAACCAAGGACTACCTCACAAAAAAGGATTCATTCTTGTGAGATCAACTCCTTTTTTGTGAAACTGAAATACTTCTTCATGAGGTAAAATTCCTTTTTTGTGATCTATCATCTTGATTTTTACTTCCACCAACTAAAAACATGGAAAATACATAAACATGTTGTAATTTTCAAAAACAAACATCAGAACCTAGCTTAAAGGAACTGTTTAGCTAGATTCTGATGTTTGATTTTTTACAGAATGCCCACAAATAGTTTTCCAGGCACCCAAAATACCAGGTGCCCAGCTCTGCATGAGGATTGCTTCCTCCGCATTCTCTGCATGAGAACAGGAGAGATTGATTATCCACCCCCAGTGTCAGATATCCCCCCATTACATGAAACATTAAAAAATTGTCTGGAGCCTCATAATTAAGCTGCAAGTGGGGAGAAGAACCAAGCGCCAAAGAACATACAAAGAAGAAAGAATTATAAGCTGACTCTTAATGAGCAGCTGACACTATCCTGACAATGATGTCCGACATTCCTGTCAGCATCCCTATTCTCTGGCTAGCAGAACTGCATCAATTTCAACTGAAAATGTTATGTTGATACTGTGAGTTTAATAGAAATGTGACTGCATTATGACCATGCTTTGGCAGAGTCTGTGAGTGAAGCATGAGTGGTACAAGAGTGGGTGATGACATGAGGTAGGGGAGGCAACTGAGGAAAAACCTGCTATGCAAGGTTTATTAAGGATTGCCACCCTAGGTCTAGTAAGTCCCAATGTAGCTGGTGCAGTGGTGAAATAAGTATTGGAGGTTTCAACCTTCTTTATACAAAAGCATTGTTCCCAAAATTCAGCATCCTAATGCTGCCTATAGATTTATGAAATGCTAATGTATCATGTTTTATACAAAAAAAGTGACATCTCTGAACCTGGGTTTAAAAGGCTTTCTGCACAGAACTCATAGTTCTAATGTATTTGTATTCTTAAAAGTATATGTCAGAGTTGAAACAAAATCAATTTCATTCTCAAACCTCTGTATCCAGCACTATTACAAACTCTACTATACAGTTTATTTATCTTTTAGTATGATGAAAAGGAGAAATGGGGTACATTTCATAGAAGGCCAATGCTGTCATATACTATATACAGTAATGACTATGGTATGGAGTGATTTTGCTCCATTGATGAAACACATATGACATCTGCCATTTTATGATCTGATCATGGCCAGAGTTTTAAACACAGTCCAAGATTGTTTATAACTTTAAAATCCTATTACTTTTAATTGGATTCATCCAGGAGGGAGAAGATAAACAAGCCACCCCTCAACTCCAAAGAAGTGAATTTATCTTGGGCTCATATACTGGCAGGATGGTCTGCATCTGTCCAGGAAGGGAGCAAATCTTTTGGGCAATCAGTTTAAATGATTCATTAGCAAGCTTTTAAACTAGTCAAGGGGGAAGGCACTGATAAGCAGCAGGAAAATCCCAGCCTCCCCCTACAAAACAGGGTAGAACATGAGAAAAATACCAAGGCAGAAATGTCAGTGGGGGATGCTGCTACAGAAGGTAAAGCCATCAAAAAATGGAGAGCAATGAGTACCAATGCCCATAGTCTGGGTAACAAGCTTCTTGAATTGGTGGCCTTGATGGAGAAGGAACATCTGGATATTGTGGCAGTCATAGAAACATGGTACACACAGAACCATGACTGGGATGTAAACATACCAGTATACACTATCTGCAGGAGGAACAGGGAGGGTAAAAGAGGAGGAGGAGTAGCTCTCTACATAAGAGAAGGAATCAAAGCAACAGAACTAAAGGGTAAACAGGGAGGAGAAGAAGCACTGTGGGTCAATATGAAGGCAGGCAATGGCACCACAATCCGCACAGGGGTTGTATTTAGACTCCCCTCTCAGGAGGAGGAAATGGACAAGGAAATGATAGAAAGAATACTTAGAATGGCAGATAAAGGGAAGATATTGTTGATGGGTGAACTGAATATGCCAGATGTTACTGGACTGCAGTTGCAGCAGCCACTTCTAAGAGTGGGGTTATTCTAGATGCCCTACAGGGGGCATGCCTTAGACAACTAGTATTGGAGCCGACTCAAGAGGCAGCAATCTTAGACCTGGTCCTCTCAAATGGAGATGGACAGAAGATCACAGATGTAGAAGTGGGTAGCCATGTGGGAACTAGCGACCATTGAACAGTATGGTTCACAATAAACACAGCAATAGAGTCAAACCATACAAAGGCAAAAGTACTGGACTTCAGGAGGGATGACTTTGCAAAAATGGGTGAGTGCCTAAGGAATGCACTGGCAAATGGGCAGGAAGGAGAGGTGGAAGAACAATGGGGAATAATAAAAACTGCCATCACAGAGGTAACAAGCCTTTGTGTGAAGCAAATAAACAAAACAAAATGATGTAAGAAACCACTGTGGTTCTCAAAGGAGGTGGCAGTGAAGGTTCAAGAGAAAAGGAAAGATTTCGGAAAGTACAAGGAATCACAGAAGGAGCAGGACATAGAATTGTATCAGTTAAAGCAAAAGGAAGCTGGGAAGGCAGTCAGAACAGCAAAGGCTCAAACTGAGGAAAATATAGCCAACTCAGTTAAGAAGGGGGATAAAACCTTTTTTAGGTACATCAGGGAGTGAAGAAAGACTATGGGAGGGATAGTGAGGCTTAATAAAGGGGAGGGGTGGACAGAGGGTGATTGTGAAAAGGCAGAGACACAAAACAAATATTTTTGCTCAGTATTTACAAATGAAGAGGGGGCGGTACCTAAAACAAACAATAGAAACACTCTGGATACAGAAGTTGATACCAGCCCATTTACAGAAGAAGGTTTCTGAAAGAACT
This sequence comes from Neoceratodus forsteri, assembly GCA_016271365.2. NCBI lineage: Eukaryota > Metazoa > Chordata > Ceratodontiformes > Ceratodontidae > Neoceratodus > Neoceratodus forsteri. The sequence goes on along the minus strand of CM028134.1, from coordinate 973,353,120 downwards.
CTTAAAACTGAAGGTGGACAAAGCAATGGGGCCTGATGGGATTCATCCCAAAATTCTAAAAGAACTAAGGGTAGAACTAGTGACACCACTGACTACCCCCTTTAACAAATCATGGGAGGATGGAGTGGTACCTGAGGACTGGAGGAGGGCCGATATGATTCCCCTTCATGAAAGTGGGAGCAGGGCAGAAGTAGGAAACTACAGACCAGTTAGTTTAACCTCAATGATAGGGAAAATGATGGAATCACTTCTGAAGGAAAGAATTGTCTAGTACCTAGAGGCCAGAGGGGCACGGGACCCAAGGCAGCATGGATTCACAGAAGGAAGGTCATGCCAGATGAATCTAATAGATTTCTTTGACTTGGTGACCAATCAGGGAGGGACTGTGGACATGGCCTACCTAGACTTTAGCAAGGCATTTGACTCAGTCCCACACAAAAGATTAATATACAAGTTAGCCAGCCTGGGAGTGGGCCCCAAGATGATAGCCTGGGCAAAGAATTGGCTGGAGAATAAGACACAGAAAGTAATAGTAAATGGAGTCCACTCTGAAGAAAGGGGGGGTTACTAGTGGGGTGCAGCAGGGTTCAGTATTAGGACCGGTCCTCTTCAATGTCTTTGTAAGCAACATTGCAGAGGGACTGGAAGGAAAAGTATGTCTCTTTGCAGATGACACAAAGATCTGCAACAGAGTTGATGCACAAGGTGGGGTGGAAAGGATGAGAAGGGACTTGGCAAGGTTAGAGGAATGGTCAAATGTATGGCAGCTTAGATTTAATGCTAAGAAGTGCAAGGTAATGCACCTGGGAAACAAAAACCCAGGGGAAGAGTACACAATGGGGGTGAGATACTAACAACAACAAAAATGGAAAGGGACCTGGGGGTAGTCATATCAGATGACTTAAAGGTGTGCAAGCAATGTGAGAGGGCAGTAAGGAGGGCTGGGAGGATACTGGGATGCATAGGGAGAGCCATCACCAGTAGAAAACAGGAAGTTGTTATCCCTCTGTACAGACAGCTGGTGAGACCCCATCTGGAGTACTGTGTGCAGTTCTGGAGACCCAATATCCATAAGTACATAGACAAGATGGAAGCTGTCCAGAGGAGGACAACTAAAATGGTGCAGGGTCTGCACCGGAAGACATATGAAGAGAGACTAAAGGAGCTTAATATGTTTAGCCTTGAGGAAAGGAGGGCGAGGGGGGACATGATAGAAATGTTCAAGTACCTCAAGGGAATCAACAAAGTCCAAGAGGGTAGCATCTTTCAAAAAAAGAGGTGTGCCCCGTCATGTTGCAGGAAATCACCAAGTTCTGCGCTCTCTCGAATTACAAGTTGAATTTAGCCAAATCTACCATTTTCCCTATTAATCACCCTTAAATATCTTGGTATTAATTTGACGCCTAATCCTTCTTCCTGCTTTAAGGAAAACCTGGAGCGTTTCTCCCAAGTGATAGTTCAGGACCTCAATAGATGGTCCAAACTTCCTCTTTCTCTTTGGGGCCACATTAATATCAATAAAATGAACATTTTTCCTTGCTTATTTTATCCTTTCTCGCTTCCTAACATATTTACACCGTTATCATGGTTTCACAAAATGCATGGAATTTTCACAAATTTTATCTGGTCTAATAAACAAGCAAGGCTAGCATATTACAAATTAGCCACTCAAAAAATAGATGGAGGTCTGCGGATTCCCCATCTAGCAATTTATTACTGGGCTAGTCATACTGCAAAATATTTGCGATGGGTCAATCCGGGTCTGGAATATTCAAGACCGGCCTGGCTCAAAATTGAGCTAGATTTTATTCAGTCCATGAACGTTGATCCTCGGATGTTGTTCCATATAAAATTAGCTTCCCTTCCGGACACTATTAATTGCCCTATCATCTGAACGTCCCTCAGAGATCATGCGCAGCTTTGTTCATTTTTGTGGTATTCCCCAGAAATGGATCTGTCTCAGTCTATTTGGAATTCCCCATCTTTCTCTATAGATAAAAAGAAGATATCTCATAAATGGTTACCCCAGATAGGAGATGGGATAATCTCTACTTTTCTGGATGACACAGGGGAATAGCACTCAGTCTCTATCATCATCCATAAGTTTATTATTCCCTTAACTTTTCACTTCAGGGTAGCCCAATTAAAACATTTACTTTCTACAGTACTTGGTAATGTACCTCCCCATCCCCCCATTTTCAGGTTTGTATTGGACCTCTCCCCTTTCTTGGGGGCACCAGGTACTATTTCCAAAATATATAGTGTCCTATATCAATGGAAATATGGGTAACTAGAAGGCCCAACTAAGCTTTGGGTTTCCCTTTTTCAATATATTCCTAATTGCCCAGCTTTATGGAAGTTTTGTCATAAATATGTTTCTCAGGATAGATTCCGCCTCATGCAATTTCATATATTGCATAACATGCATTACACTCCTGTGAAATTAGAGAAATGGGGTCTTATAAGTTTGGGGGCCTGTACCAGAGGATGTCAAGAAGAAGGCATGCTCCTTCACATCTTTTGGTCATGTCCTAAGATAAAACTATTATGGATGGCCATCCAAAATAACCTAGACGCCATACTGGGTTTGCAGGAATACTTCACTCCTGATATCTGCTTATTGGGGGATTTATCCTCTGTTAAGGTTAGGATTAGAAGGTTTCATATTTTCATGATTGCACTATCAGTTAAGAAAATTGTGCTTCGGCACTGAAGGGACACAGTAGGCCCATCATACCAAGAATGGGTTAATGAAATTTTGGCTAACTTACATACTGAGAAAGCTATAGCGAGCCTCCACAATAAATTGCAGTGGTACAATAACATTTGGGATCCCCTTCACATGCTAATTAGGGTCAGAGCTGCTTAATGAATCTGTGTATCCAGTGTCTTTTATTGGTGATATCATATTCTATCTCTTACTTCCGTAAGTGCCTTGCTGCTCTATGGGGAGGGTGGGGAAGGGGGATGGGGACAGCTCATGTATTAACCTATGTACTAGCATTGTATGTGCTAATTTTCTGTCCCCTGAATTTGTATAAGAAAATTATTAATAAAATATGAATTAAAAAAAAAGAGTTGTGCAAGAACAAGGGGGCACAATTTGAAGATGGGGGTGGCTCAGAGGTATTGCAATGAAATATTTTTTCACAGAGAGGGTTGTGGAGGCATGGAATAGCCTTCTGGAGAAGGTTGTGGAGTCAAAAACAGTGATTGAATTCAAGCATGCATGGGACAGCCATAAGGCAATTCTAGAGGGTAGGGGTAGAAAGAAGTAGGCTGCTGGTTAACTAGGATCTGCAGCTTATCCATTAGGTAGGGAAATGGGCAGACTGGGTGGGCCAAGCATCCTTATCTGCCATGAAATTCTATGTTCCTATGTTTCTATGTTTCAAGGTGGTGCCAAGTTGCTAGTCACAAGCTGCAACATTGTCACCACACTAATGAGCCAGCTCCCTATTTTTTTGCAACCAACTGCTACCCAAGTCATTCTTGTTAATTACTGCAGAATATAGGCTGGACGAATTCAAAATCCGGCCCTCTTTTTAAAATGGGACACTTCCATTAATAAAAATAGTATAAATGAATGTTCAAACCCTGCTAGAGAGAAATGTTCATTATGTGAGTGGATTCTGGAAAGTTGTTCAGAGTGAGCAGTCACCACTGAGCATCTGAAGAGAAGCTACTGTAGCAAGAGTCAGTACAAGCTGAAATATTCTTTTATAAAGCTATGCCACCATTGTCTCATCTTTTAAACCAGCACTGACCTTTCCAGACTGTCTTTGGACTGCCCATTCCAGGGGAAGAAACGTAGGCTATGGTGCCTTTCTCCCCGAGGCTGGAATCCATGGCAGTGGCAAGGAGCCAGTACCCCATCTAGAGAAAGTCCAGTTGTGGGCTCTGCAGAAAGCTATCAGCTTTCAATTATATTTAGAGATGTGTGAAATTAGAAAATGTCATTCCTCAAAATATTTTGTGGGTGCAAAATGTGAAATTCCATGGACAAAATGCAAAATTATTGCCCATGGAATGCAAAATGTAACCTCAAAATGTGAAATTTCACCCACAAAATGTGAAATTGTGCCAATGAAATGGTGAAATTTGTGTGAAATTTGGTTAAATTTATGTGAAATTTAGCAAAAGTTTGCATTTTGCAGTGACATTTTATGTTTTGCAGGCTAAATTTCACAAATGTTGCACCCAGTTAAAAATTTTGCAGAATGGCAGAATTTCTCAAAATGTTTCACATGGCAAAATTCCAAATTTGGTGGAAATGATGCCAGCAAAATTTAATTTTGCAACATCTCTTATATTCTCTATCGAACTCCCAGACCTTTAGTCAGTTCCAGATACCTCCAATTTTTATACTATTATGACAACTGTGTTGGATGCATCAAGCTGTGCAACTCGACAGCTCAGCAAAATTGCTAAGACATTTTGAACTTTTTATTGTATCCCTTGTTGAATGATTGAATGACTGAATTATTTTAAACACTCTAACCAGGGAAATTGATAAACTGAATGTTACCTTGTTGATTTTAAAGAGTGGTCGTTGAATGTTTCACATCCCATGTACTGTTCATGCTATTATTGAATTTAGGCAGATGCCTGTGAAGGAATTATTTGTTCATTTTTTGTTCTTTTGGATTTGGTGGTAATTTGGAGGGTTATTTTTCATTTTTTCTCAACCTCATAGACAGGGATAGGAAATAAAAAGAAATATAAAGAAATGGTGTGGTGGCACTTTAAATTTGAAAGGTTTGCACTATTTCCTTGTTCTGGGCTAGTGTTGTACCATGTGACAATGAACAGGTTAAAGTGCATTGCTTAATATCTCTCAGGGAGACTTGGGGTAGCAAATAAAAAAAGAGAATCGATTTGACCTTTTTTTTCCTCTTTGTATTAGGATGGACAGTTTTTGCTATTACTAAAATTAATAGGGATAGAGCCAAACAGATTAAAACAAGCTGAAAGGCGTTGCCTATTCAGGAAAAAAGTGCAATCTGCAATAAAGGGAAAACATATAAAACATTATAGGCTTATCCCATAAGTGTTTTTACTCAAAGAATTACTTTGATTTTAAGGTTGTTTATCAAATTAGGTTTCTTTTTTTATTATAAATGTTAAAGTTTTAATTTTGAGTCTATGAACAGCTTGTGAACAACTGATATAGATGGCATGGTTTCTGTGAACTCTTTTTGTTTATTTTAAGTGCTGTGGAGTTTACCATGTTGTGGAACTGGATCATGACATCTACAAGACTCTGCTCCTTCAAATGACAGTGGGTAATAACATGGATTAACAAGAGATATTGAAAGCTGCCATGAACCAACTATACCCAAACTAGAAACTAGCTAAATTACAGATATTCTACAGGATTTGGCAAATGGGTGAGGTCTAGCCTTTTGTAAAGAAATGTCAATAGGCACTGTTTACAGACTCGTCTTGTGAAGACTATTGTACAGAAGAAGCCACATGAGATAAAAATAAACACCAGATTTGAAATTGGCAAAGTGGAAATCAGACATTTTTAGTTGTCTATAGATATATATTATGAATATAACACAAAAAGATTGGAAAAGAAATCAAAAAAGGAAACACCACAATGGGCATACATGTTGGAAGCATTAAACAAATATACAGTATTGGAAAATATGGATGGAAACTGACAAGTGGAATGTGTGCTGTTAAAAGGGAACATGGATTCTGACTCCAACATACTATCATGGAATATTTCAGGAATAAAAAACAAATGGTTAGATAGAGTTTGTTTCATACATTTCTAGTGTTGATTTTGTGAATTTACAAGAAACATGGTCAAACAAGAATAGCAACCTAGATGGGTACAAAATGTACACTAAACTCACAACTAAATCAAAAAAAATATGCCAAATATTCAGGCAGACTGATTACTTTTTGTAAATTGGACAAGAACTATAACACAGAAGAGATATAAATTATGAATGACAGTCTGTTGGGTGTCAGGATACAGTTCACTAAATATAAAATTGTAATGCAGATAAGAATGGAATAAGATCTGCCATTTTGTGTGAACTGGGTAAATTCATAGAAAAGGATAAGTTTGAAAGACCAACAACAGATTATAAATTTGTGGGAATTTTAATGCTAGGGTTGGACATTGCCCAGAATTAAATGAAGATGTATTAGATAATATGGTATTAAATAATATTGAAGGTGTATCCTGTATAAGAAGCACCATAGACAAGAAATATAAAAATAGTGGACAGAATGTTAGCAGTGTATTAATGGACAAGAATTTAATTCTTTTTAAATAGCAAACTAAACAAGATAGAGGAGCATTTACATACCTAAGTGCTAATGGTAAGTCCATAATTTATTTAATTTGGATAAGCATGAATGTAAGAAGCAGATGCAGAGATTTCAGAGTCGGCAACAGGGGGCAAAGCAAACACTTGCCTCTGGAGTTAGAAGTCTCAATCCAAAATAAGAAAGAGCAGAAGACAGAATTAAAGTCAATACAACCCCACAATATCTGTAGAAAAGACATACAGTGGCATTTAATAAATAGTAATGAATATATGGAAATATTAGAATTAAGAGGCATTGCACAAAAAAAATGGATGAATACATAGGAAAGAATGAACAAGATAACATAAGGGCATATGAGTATATAATATCTCAAATATCCAAAGTGATAAAGAAATATAAATCTGTGAAAAGAACAAGGGAGCTCCCTGGTTTAATAATAAATGCAAACTTGCTAAAAGAAGTTAAAACAGAAACTAAGGATAGTCAGAAATAACCCAAGTAAAGAAAATGGGACAGACAATATTAGATTAAGAACAAACTATAATAAAAGTGTAATTGAGCAAAAAAAAAAAAAAACATATATTGGGAAACAATTTGGAAAAAAATTAGAATAATAAATAAAGGAAAAAGATAACAGGGCATTCTGGCACCTCGTGAGTAGGGGATTAGCCAATTATTCTGAACATATTACCTTTTATTATCAGCACTATGCACATGTGAGGAGTGTGCTGCTTTAATTATATACTGTACATTTGCTGACTGATATCTACTCGGGGCACTTTGTACAGTGCTCCATTGTGCCTAGTGTTGCCACAAGTTCAGGCATAATTTACTGGGAGTTGTAGTCCAGCCCTGAATATAGGGAAAACTGTTCCAGGTGGCCACTCTGTATGCTTGAGGAGGGCAGATTTTTAATTTTGTGAACGTGCACTTCAGGGGATTTGCACCCCAGTTGGAGGCACTGAGATGCCACTTTTAAAACGTTTTATTAAATAATTTACTGGAGCAGCTGAATGTGGGCATGGGTCATGTGACCCACTCACTTCCGGGTTGGACAGGCATGTAAACTTGCCCCAGAGCGAGCAGGGTGAGCTCAAGAGGGATGAGTTTGTGTCCCTGTACAAGGAGATGCACTCCTAGACACGTGTGTGGCATTTTGGGTGTGTCAGGCGGGGAATATGGGAGGATGGCCAGGAGCTCATGTCACACAGGTCAGAACATAAAATAACTATGCATTAACTGCTGGAAGCTCAGTGAATTGGACAACGTTCCTGTGTGTTTCAAGGGAGCATTGCTGACAAGTATAGGTGTGTGGTGCACAACAAAGTGTGCACTGCGGTAAATCCCTGTCTATAATACACTGTATAAGCTAGCAGAGGTCTTCCAAATAAATAAAGAACCCAGATCTAATTTTAAGTGGAAGACACCAATATTGGTGGGGGTAAAAAAAAATCTACTATGGATTCTAACTTAGTCCAATTTGTGAATAGGGAACTGGGAATAAGGTGTGTAATTTGTGAAAAACTAAGCACAATGGTTATCAACAATGTACTAATCTACACGTGATGAATACAAACTTATTAAAGAATTAAAAGCCACCATGTTACAGATGGAAAACAAGATAGTTAAACTAAAGCAACAGAAACTGATGGGTGAGGCTGAAAATAATGAAACAGCTAGCACAGGTCATATAGCCCTCAGTGAGTCTAGTGGTGATACCAGAAAAAGAAATAGGGAAGCAGATGAAGAAAGGAACTGGACTGTGGAAAACAGAAGATACAAAAAGGTGAGGTGTAATGGGCTTTGCTCTAAGCCTGTCAAATAGTTTTGAACCACTGGTACCTTTAGAGAGTCATGAGATGCAGGGAGAGGGTATACAGGGAAAGGGTATACCACAAGTGGATGAATATATACCTAATGAATTCTGTTGCCCACAGACAGCATAGACTTTACCAGAAATACATACAGGGTATACTGTAGCAGAAAAAATATTAAGTAGTCAGCAAGGTGTTGCTGAAAATAGAGTGGATAATGATATGCTTCCAAATGTTGCCATGAAACACTGAACACAAGACATAACTTTAGAAAGTGAAGCAGCAACTATGGCTTCCAGTCTTATAACTGCACTCTTAGGTGATAACAACAGTAGCAGTATAGCTGAGAATTCTAATACAGATCTTATGAATACGGAGGCAGGGAGTATCCCTACTGATGGGAGGATAGAATCTATAGATATAGGCAATATAAAGGAGGTGTATGTCCCAGAAGATTCAGTCCTAAAGTACATGGATAGGCATACTGCTAGAGGATGCAAAGAACAAGCAACAACTAGCTATTTTTCTGGGGCACAAATAAAGGACATCCAACCACTGTTAAAAAAACTAGTGACAAATAAAAATGACTCATCAACTATTATTTTACATCTTGGGAAAAACAATGTCCAACATCAGAGCATCTCAGATATCATGGATGAGTTTAGGGCTATAAAGCAAGAAGCCCAGCAACTGCAGTGAAAACTGTTTTCTCTCAGTTCCATGTGCAAGCACTTCTAGAACTACTAAAATCAAAATTCTAAATAATTGGTTATAGCAGTGGACTCTACAGGAGGTGGTAGGGTGCATCATGCACTGGAAACAATTTGAGGATAACCCCTATTATTTCAGCTCAGACGGGTTACATTTAAATAAAATAAATGGTAGAAAACTGGCAATAAAACTCAGAGAGGTGGTGGAAAACGGTTTGAACTGAAGCCTAAGGGGATAGTGGATAACATCAGAAACCATCTTTCTGCCCCTAGAACTTTACATATGGAGTATCATATTAAAACTAAAAAAGCCTCTGAACTGAGAGTATGGTCTTAAATGCAAGAAGTTTAAATAGTGATAGGATGACTGAGCTAGAAATAATGCCAAAAAGGATAAGGTGGATATATGTATAGTAACTAAAACATGGTGGGACAGTGACGCCCTATGGAACAAGAACATTGAAGCGTATACACTTTACTTGAGAGAACGACCAGATAGAAAAGGAGGGGGAGTGGCAATCTATATTAGAAGCAATATAAATAGTTCCTTGTATGTTTTGCATGTCCCTACTCCAAGTGTGGAATCTCTGTGGGTGACTGTGGACAGAATCCATGCCAGAAAGCTGTACAGTGGGGTCTACTTAAGACCATCAAGTAGTACAGTAGATAGTGATATCCAGCACCAATTAGAACTGATGTCATCAGAAGGGGATGTGAGCATTGGTGGTGATTTTAACTACCTAAATATAAACTGGATCAAGCAATTATCAAAGGTGGCAGTAGAAAACAAATTTATAGAGACGCTGGTGATAGCAGGGTTACAGCAGATGGTGTATAACCCCACTAGAGGGGAGAACGTTCTTGATCTAGTGATACCCAACATAAGTGAATCAATAAAAAACATCAGCATCTGGGATAATTTATATAACTGTGATCATAACGTGGTGGAATGTACAGTAAAAGTGACTGCAGCAACTATAAAGGGGTCAACCAACATCATAAAGTACGGCAGGGCTAATTTCAAAAAGATAACATGGGAATTATCTCACTGGAATTGGAAAGAGTGTCTGGAAAATAAGACTGTGGAAATAATGTGGGAAATCATAAAGAATAAACTGTTACAGGCAGCGAACAAATATATACTAAATAAAACAATGTACAATAGGAATGGTAAGCTACCAATGTGGTGCACTAATAAGATCCTTAAACAGTGCAATAAAAAGAGAAAAGGCATTTATTCTCATGAAACAATATCAGACTGAAGAAGCAATAGCATCTTACAAAAATGAACAGTGTATACCGAAAAAAATGATCAGATTTGAAAGAAACAAACTGGAATTCAACATTATTCACAAGAAGAACAGTGGATAAAGCTTCTATGCTTATGTAAATGAGCAAAGTAGGACCAACACACAGGCAGGACCCATTAAACAGGAGGGAAAAACATTAAACACACCTCTAGACATGGCAAATGCCTTTAACACGTATTTCTGTTCTGTTTTGGAAAAAAATAATAATGAAGGCAGTAACAAATCTTTTGAGATCAAGTATCCAACTGTGAATTTAGAAATTACAGATAAGGAAATCACCTTCGCTGGTCAAAACAGTTGGACCCTGCCTTCGGGTATCACCAGACACCAACCTACAGAAACATAGAAGTTGATGGCAGATGAGGACCGCAAAGCCCATCCAGTCTGCCCATTTATTTTTCTACCTTATGAATGCGCCATTGGCCTTTGCTCTGTGAATGGCCTATCTATTCATACTCATCTGTATTGTTCCCTTATGCCTATCCCATGCCTGTTTGAAGCCCTGCACTGTATTCATATTCACCACTTCCTGAGGTAGGCCATTCCATGCATTCACCACACTTTCTGTGAAAAAGAACTTCCTCACATTACCCCTTAATTGGCCTCCTTCTAATCTTATGTTGTGTCCTCTTGTCCAGCTATTTTTCTTATATTGAAACATGTTAGACTCTTTCACCTTGTTAATGCCCTTAAGGTGTTTGAATGTTATGATCATATCACCTCTGTCCCTCCTTTGCTCTAGGGTATACATATTGAGCTCTGTTAATCTGTCCTCATATGTTTTCTGATATAGTCCCTGCACCATTTTGGTTGCCCTTCTCTAGACTGCCTCAATTTGGTTAATGTCCTTGTGAAGGTGTGGCCTCCATTACGGCATGCAGTACTCTAGATGGGGCCTAACCAGTGTCTTGTAAAGAGGGATTATTACCTCCCTCTTACAACTTGTGATACCCCTAGGAAACTCCTTAGGAAAGGTTCTGTAGGGCATTTCTGCAATTATCTTCTCAACTTTGACTGGACCCCGCTCAACTATATTGCAAATGTCGATAATGCGCTGTCCTTCTTTATTAGTTCCTTTAACTCTGCCTGTGATATCCTTCCCCCTTTGTTAAGTGGGTAGTAAAAGACTGCTTCTGTCCCTGGCCAACCAGTCTATAATTGACCAAATAACTGCTTGTGGCAATCTATGGCACTGAGCCCTGGAATCTGACTGTCCCATGGACCATCAACTATACCATGCTGCCCATAACTCCTGCACCTAGGCCATTCTCCAAGCTAAGGTTGGTTACTACCAAGCTAAACTCACCACATCCTGGGGGCAGGGATGTAATTTCTGGGAGAATATTAAGGAACTCAGTGGTAAATCCCCCCCCCACTGATCATAAACGGGGTTCCTATCCAAGATCCAGACCAGATTGCCAACACCTTTAATGTGGCTTTTACCGACCTTAGCTCAGTACTCCCCCTGACTTCTTCTCCCCTTCCCCTGGGCTATTTCTCCCCCTCCTACTGGTGTCCCACTGTTCCACTTCAAGGCTATCTTACTGAGTACTGCCCGCACCTACCTCTCTAAGTTCCTTGACAAATCTAGACAGAGTGACAATACACTAGACCTTAATCTGCTCAACCTGACTCTAGTCCTAACCCCCTTGACCAAAATCTTGAATATGTCACTATGCCTTGGTCAGTTCCCTTCCCAGTGGAAATGGGTGGTGGTCACCCCATCCACAAGAGTGGCATCTGAACCTCCTATAATAACTTCAGGCCTATCTCAATTCTGTCCCCCCTCCTCAAAAGCACTTGAATAAATAGTCACTGACCAACTCACTGACTTTCTGGAATCACATAACCTCTTCTGCCAGCAGCAGCATGGATTCAGGAAGGGCCACAACACCACTACTGCCCTCCTGCAGTACACCTCATACATCCACAATGCCCTCAACCAAGGCGCTTTGGTTGGGTCTGTGTACATAGATATCACCTAGGCCTTTGATATGGTCAATCATTCCCTATTATCAGACTCTCTCTTTTCCACTGGCCTATCCCAGGAGACCACTGCCTGATTCACCCACTACATGCAAGGAAGATCCCAACAAGTGAAGATAAATGGCACCCTATCCACTAGTCTGCAGGTTTGCTCTGGGGTACCCCAGCACTCCATTCTTGGTCCACTCCTGTTTACCCTGTACCTGAACTCTCTCCCCTTGGCCTGCACCAGACATCTCCTCCTCTATGTGGATGATGCAATGATTTTCAGATGCCACCCTGACTCCACCATGCTTCAACAGGACCTGCAGCTCTTCTTCAAGGAGGTTGAATCCTGGTTTTCAACTCATAAACTTATTCTCAATTATAAAAAGACAAAGGTAATGTTATTCTCCCATCACCTTCTCCATCCTCAATTCTCATGGCACCTCCCTGGAATCTGTTCCCCATTTTAAATACCCTGGTATCCCCCTCTCTCCTGCCTTCTCCTTCCATGAGCACATTACCGCTACATGCTCCACAGTTAATGCCAGAATTGGCCTCCTCCACAGAATTAGGTCCTGCCTCCTCCCTGCTGCTCTTAGACTGACTATCTCCAGCTCCATTCTATCCCAGGTAGACTATGCTATAGTCATCTATGGGTCTGCCTCAAACTCTGCCCTGAGAAAAATTATTCTTTCCTTAAACAAAACCTGCCACCTGGCCACTGGCTGTGACAGGTTGATGCATACCTGCATTCTCTAGCAATGCTCAGCCTGGCTAAATTTCTAAGGATGTCTCTACTATCAGACTTGCCTACTAGCAAAAAAAAATCTCTATGGGACACTCACCCCCTGGTTGTAACCTTCTCCTCTCTCCAGGGCAGCACAGGCAGGTGACGAGACACACCTACAAAACTGCTTTCCAAGTCCCCTTCTATAGAACCACTGTCAGTCAAAGGTCCTTCAAATATAGGGCCCCTTTATGGATGAACTCCCTCCCCGATCCCTCCTATCCATACCCAGGTTGGGCTCTTTCAAAAAAGAATTATAGAATCACATCCTGGTTTCATCAAACTGTGACTTCCTGTAACACTGTTGTAACTCTCCAACTATTTCCTGTCCTGCACCTTAGCCCCACAGCAACACCCATTAGGTGACTTTCTGGTCTCTACTACATTTCCAGCTCTCCTTTGGTCAACTTCCTGGGCCTGTTTCTCACTTTCTTCTCCATAACTCCATTGCTCCTGTTTCCAATATTTACTTTTTCTCCTCTGACTTTTTTTTAGTTGTTTAACCAGGAGTAGCATACTAAGCTGAAAGCTTTTTTACAGGTGTGATCTGTGAGCACAGGGAAGTTAAGTGACTAGCTCAGGGTCACACAGTATGCAAGTGGAAGCTGTGGGATTCAAACCCAGGTCTGGTCTGCTAGATGTCACCATTTGCAGCTCAGAGCCTTAAACCACTGCGCTATACTGCTTCCCTAAATTTAGACTTATTTCAACAATGTTGGTTACTCTGCTGTCAATTGACAATGCTTATTGTATTGCATCATTATTAGATAACTCCCTATTGTATAATTTTCACTCTGAATGTAACTACTGTCATTGCTCATGATGTTTATAACATTTGCCTGCCACACTTTGCACTGATGAGGAGCCTTTGTAATAGCTTCTATTAAATAATTTCTCTCTTTGTGTACAATTACTGTCATTGTTTTTGAAGTCTGTAATGCATGCCTACCACACTTTGTACTGATGTGGAGCCTTTGAAAAATAGTCCCTGACTCAAAGAGTTGTAATTTCTAGACTTCAATAAATAAAATAAATAAAAATAAAAATTGAAACTCGAGAAGAACTTGGATATCATGAATCAATCACCCTAACAAAATCTTTATTTATCCAGGTGGGCACCATTGAGCAAGGCTCATTTGCAAGGTTGACCTGGTCATGAATACATTAAATTACAGCACAGAAGCAGGTATACAAAAAGCAATAATATACAAGGAAGAAAAAGTATAACAGTGTATACAGTACAGTATAAGACTGAAATAAAAAAAATATATATTTTACAACTGAAGAAGTCAGCAGATGTACAATCAACCATAGGCATACAGGGGTTATAAGCAGAGATCTTTTGAGTGAGGCAGCCAGCAACTACACATATAGGGGAAAGAGGCTGTGTATGGGGTGGCAGGTTAGAGAAGTAAAGAAGAAGAGGGATATATTATCGATGACTGGGGGAAAAATTGAGCTAAAACCACAGAAAGTGACGATGGCTGCTGTGTACTTGTTTATTATGATAATGACGGAGGAGGGGTAGATAACTGGGACACTACTATGGATGGAGTGGGACTTTAGCCAGGCTGCAGCAGACAGGGAAGGGTGGGTGCAGCAGGAAGAGTTAATATGGAAAGACTGAGAGCCCCGGGTAGAAACATGGTGACATCATTAAATGCAGGGATACCATTCAGCACAGCTTTAGACAAAACAGGGCATGCATTACTAATCAGCTAAATTTTTATGAGTCTGTGAATAAAAACATAAGCAACAACATTCCAGTAGATGTGTTATTCTTGGACTTCCAGAGGGCTTTTGATAAAGTCCCTCATAACTTACTTATTAATAAAATGGTAAAAATAGGCATCAACAGTAGGTTTGTCTGATAGATAGGTAATTGGCTGAGTATGAGGAGACAGAGAGTGAGCGTGAGAGTGAGCTATTCTATATATGGTGATGTGACCAGTGGGGATCCCCAGGGGTCAGTCCTGGGGCCCACATTATTTGTCCTGTTTATATGTGACCAACACCATGATATTTCTAGCTGGTTAGTCATATTTGCTGATAATGTGATATCAGGCGGCCCTGTGGACATCAAAGAAAACTGCCTAGAACTAAAATGAGATTTACATACAATTGAAAATTGGGCATTGGGTAATGGTATGCTTTTCAGTGTAGATAAATGTACTGTCCTACACTTGGGTAAGAACAACAAAAGGCAAGACTACCATCTGAATTTGACTACACTAAAGAAAGTGGAAATAGAGAAGGATTTTGGTGTTTATGTGGACCAGAATTTGAACTTTAAGATACATCACATAGATTAATACAAAAATCTAACTTCATGATTAAAAATATTAAGAGAAGTTTTTATGAATGAAATGGGGAATAATAATACAGATCAAGCTACTAGGACTGAGAGCCCATAAACTCCAGATTAAGCTAGACAAGGTAAAAAAAAGTGAGAGGTATAACTTCTACCTCCAATGTATTAGTAGGCTGTGGAACAGTTTGCCTGCAGAAGTGATTGAGATTCCCAATCTTGAAACATTTTAAAGAAAAATTTGGATACAATACTTTCTCATGGGAATATAAAATGGACCTGCTGATGTGAGCGGATGGCACTAATGGGCTTATTGCCTTCTCCAGCCTAGTATCCAGTATGAATACCCAGTATGAATATTGAGAACTGTACTGAACCAGGGGCCTAGATTATGCACATTAGAGGGATATTCTATAATGATAACACAAAAGATGATACATAGTAAATAAAACATGGATCTACTTATACAAGAAAATCTCATTAGATTAAATAAATGCAGCTCTTCAGGTAGTCACAAGGCATAAAGTACCGGGCCCAGATGGAGTGCCTATTGTGATAATAAAAATATGGGGCAGCTGGGTTAAGATATTATATATATATATATTTAGCTAAATAAATAAAACAGATGAAATACTGGTTTCATGGTCAGAGGCAATAAGTGTGCCATTTTTAAAAGAGAAAATAAGGTAGATACATCATGTTACAAGCCAATCAATCTAACAGACTCCACACAGAAATTTTTCACAAGGATTCTAAATAATAGATTACTAATAGATATAATAATAGATTACTTCTCAACTTTTTGTCACCTTCACCTCAGGCAGGGAAGGTCTCCCAAACACTAAACTGACACTCTCCAGTTGGCTAGCACACTATATAAAATTTTGTCATTCAAAATACAACAATCCAAACTTTCATCAGTGGCCAGTGCAGAGGGACTGTAAGGAAAAGTATGTCTCTTTGCAGATGACACAAATATCTGCAACAGGGTTGATACAGAAGGTGGGGTGGAGAGGATGCAAAGGGACTTGGCAAGGTTGGAGGAATGGTCAAATATATGGCAGCTTCGATTCAGTGCAAAGAAGTGCAAAGTAATGCACCTGGGAAACAAAAATCCAGAGGAAGAGTATACAGTGGGGGGGGTGAGATAATAACAACTAAAGAAATGGAAAGAGACCTGGGGGTAGTCGTATCAGATGACCTTAAGGTGGGCAAACAATGTGAGAAGACAGTAAGAAGAGCTGGTGTGATACTGGGATGGATAGGGTGAGGTATCACCAGTAGAAAACAGGAAGTTCTTATCCCTTTATACAGACATTTGGTGAAACCCCATCTGGAGTTCTGCATCCAGTTCTGGAGACCCCATCTCTGCAAGGACATAGACAGGATGGAGGCTGTCCAGAGGAGGGCAACTAAAACGGTGCAAGGTCTGCACCAGAAGACATACGTAGAGACATTAAAGAAGCTTAATATGTATACACTTGAGGAGAGGGAAGGGGGACATGATAGAAATGTTCAAGTACATCAAGGGAATCAACAGAATCCAAGAGGGTAGCATCTTTTAGAAGAAGAAGAAGAGATGTGCAAAAACAAGGGGGTACAGTTTGAAGATGGGGGGGACAGCTGAAAGGTAATGTGAGGAAGTATTTTTTCACGGAGAGGGTTGTGGATGCATGGAACAGCGTTCCTGAGGAGGTAGTGGACTCAAAAACAGTGGAGGATTTCAAGAATGCATGGGACAGACATAAGGCAATTCTAATGGGGGGTAGGCAGAAGTAGGCTTTTGGTTAACTAGGATCTGTAGCCTATGCATTAGGTAGGGAAATGGGCAGACTCGGTGGGCCAAGTGGTTCTTATCTGCTGTCAAATTCTATGTTTCTATGTTTCAATGGATACAGGAACTAAGGTTGCTTGAGGAGGCACAAGTAGGCTTCATGTCACAACACTCAACCCTAGACCAGTGCTATATACACTACTTTCTCATCTAATAGTTAAATATACTGAAGTCAAGAAACAAATATATTTTTGCATTTTCATAGATCTTAAAGCAGCTTTTGACAGCATCAATATGAATCTTCTTTGGTTCACTCTTCAAAGTATAGGTATTGAAAATGCCATGCTGGTCATTTTGATTGCCGTATACCAAAATAATACATTTAAAGTGAGATATAATAATATGGGTAAAGAAACAGGCAAAGTTTATAGTAACTGATGAGTAAGTCAAGGGTGTGTGCAGTCCCCAATTCTTTTTAATTTATTCATAAACATTATCTTGACAAAACTATTTAATGCCAATTTACATATGCCAAGAATAAGTGAAAGATTATGCCTGTACCTCACGTTGCAGATGATGCAGTCTTAATATACGCAGTTTTCCTGGGTATTAAAAGACTGTTCAATGACTTTTAAAATAAATTTCAAGAAAACAATTTGTGAATAAATTATGCTAAAACTATATTTCAGGTTTTTGGAAACAATAGCAGAAATACATTTTCAATTAAAACGCAGAATAGAAAGACCAAACAAGTAAAAGAGTTCAAATATTTGGGAATCACAATGACAAATACATTATCATGGAGAGCCCATAGAAAAGATATTGAGTTGGAAACAAATAATGACTTACCAGCTATATGAAGTTTTGCATATAAATAAGGAGGCAGTTCAATAAAAGGCTGTATTGAAGTAATAAATGCAAAAACATGAGCACAAATACTTTATGGAACCAACATTTGGGAACAAGAATGTACAGGAAGGTAGAAAAACTAATTAACAGCTATTATGAAAGAATAATGGGTCTCCCAAAAAGTGTACCAACAGCACTGATCTGGGCAGAACTAGGGCAACTACCCTTGGAATGCCTTATAAACGAAAGACTGGGCATATATTGGATCTAAACATAATGTATGTACTCCAAAAGAATATCATGAATGTATTAAGGTGAAGCTTTAAGGTACCAAAGTAACAAAATGATCTTCCCCATTATAGAAATTGCAGAAAAAAGAATAAAACCTTTTGCTCTTCTCCAAAATATAACAGAAGCACTTATTAGGCCATTCGAGGAAATAAAAACACATACCAAGAACAGAATAATGGACATCAGCTGACACAAGGAAATGGAGAAATGTGCAACATTTAAAATAAGTAGCTGGTTAGCACAGAATTAACAACAGATTGGCTTTGAACAATACCACAATACCTATTACTAATTAAAAACCCAAGATTTAGACACATTTTTATAAATAGAGATTTGAATATTGCAAAAGTGAACACATGGAGGCCATTATCAGAAAGGATAACTCCAGTGGCAAGTGCAGATGTGGAAAAGTCAAAGATAATATTAATCACCTACTTCTGATTTCCTCATTGTATGAAAAATACGGAAAGAGAATCCTAGGTGAAATTCTTGGGCAAATCAACATGAATACCCAAGAACTAACAAATTATTTATTGAACTCAAACTCTGTAAGAATATTAGAAAGTGTTGTTTTGTTTTTAAACGTGGTAGAAAAATATAAACTGCACGTAAAGGTAACTGAAAAGGATAAAACCTAAAATGATGATTTGGAATGAGCAACTCATTCTATTCAAAGGGTATGACTATGAGCTATTAACCATATTTTAAATAATTGCGTAAATAATTTTTTAAGAATATAGTGCAAGATTACTGGTGTGAATCATGAAATCTGAAAAAGCAAGTTTTTAATAATTGTACAGAAAATCCTACTATATTATTGTGAAATTATTTTGTCTTAAGTGATGTACATAAGTTTGCAGTTCTCTTTTGTATACGACTTAACTTGTCTTACAATAAACATTACCTACCACTGTGTGACCTTTGACAAGTCACATACATAACCTCTCAGTACTCCAATTCACCCAACAGTGGAAATAAGAAGCAGGACCCCACTGGAAAGGAGGTACTGCATCTCTGCTTGGTTATCCTATGTAAATATATTGTCAACAAGACAAATAATTAGCACTAGAAGGGCCAATGGGGGGGCTACAAGTTCCCTTCAAGCACACTGCTCTTGCCCAAAAAGCACTCTTCTATTGTGGGCCCAAGTGGTATAATGACCTGCCAACATCCCTAACTGAATGCTCTGGGCTCAACCAATTCAAAAATGAACTACAATTTCATCTTGCTGGCAATAACGACTATAAATGCTTCCACTAGCTACTTTCCACTTGTTTGTTTTTTTTACTGATTTTGCTTTGTCTATCCTAGCCCCGTCCTCTCATCCCTCGCCATACCCCTCACACTCCATCCTCCCTTTTCTCTCTACATCTCCCTCCTTTCCTCCTCCACAACTACCCATCTTCCCCTTGTCACACCCCTTGTTCACCCTTTTCATACTTACCACACCTCTCTCAACCCTTCTCAATCTGTGAAAAAGCCACCCCTGGCTGCCTCCATGCTTGCCCCCCACCACCCCACCTCTCTCCTATGCCCATCTGACTAGGCCACTCCTTGAATCCTTCCTCACCTTGAACTGTAATATGGTATACTACTATTTTGAAGATTTTCTCCACAAGTGGCTACTCTCCCCTTGCTGTCTTAGCAACCATGTATTGTGTTGAAACTGTATTACGTTTGTTTGCTCATGAGTGTACCTACCATTGTCTATGTCTTGTTTTATATCTCTTTTTGACTCAGAGCCTTTGTAAATGAACCTTTGGCTCAAAGGAATTAATCATAAACTGAAATAAATAGATGTAAATTATTTTTATTACAGATATTGAAATATGTGGCTAGAGTGAGACTGGTGGGTTAAAACCAAAATCCATGCAGAACTGGAATGTGCACAGAATCAGAATGTTCTGGTCCTAGAAATTATTCAGCGGTAAAAACACATCCTCGACAAGAGAATATATATATATATATATATATATATATATATATATATATACACACATACTGTATATATATATCAGAGGCAAAAATCCATTTAATGCATCAGTTAGGGTTGTTCCACAGCGACAAAAGTGAGACAATTCAGTGTTAGGGTTGAAAGCCCTCCTTGGACCCCCAGCCCACCCCCAACTGGCATCGGGGTTGAGGCAAATAGGGGTGGTCATATGGCATGATGAGATAGTGGAGAAGACAGCAGGGTTATACAGATCTGATTGGGTACATTTGGAGGACATTGAGAATCATATTTTTATTACAGAACTGGGGAGAGGCATAGACACCTGGTGCAAGAGCTCAGTTTAGAGGAAAGTAAAAGGGGGAAGCCCGCTGGAGACAGACTAGTGGAAAAAGGAAAGGAAAAAAGCTTGTGAAGGTAGGGGTAAAAAGGAGTAAGACACAAAAAGGAGAAAAAGGAAAAGGGTATGGACACCCCAGAAGGAAAAGGGGTGGGCAGGAAATGGACCTGCGCCAGATAGGAAAACAGAGAACCACCCAAGTTTGGCACCTGGGGGTGAAAGAGAAGAAGAATGCCAGGGAAGAGCCCTGCAGTTTACACCCGGGGAACAGAGGAAGTTATGGAAATATGATGGAAGGTTGTATATAATGGAGACTGTAAAAGATTGTATGATGAAAATAAATGAGATAAAGGAACTCGTATTGTAAATAAATGACTGGATGTAAAGAATTAATAAACAGTGTGCTGGCTGAGCAACCAAAGAAAATACAAGTTGTGGTGTGCTTTTCTTGCAATAGGGGAGAGGGCTCTGGAACAAGTTACAATTCAGCTTGGCTCAGAAAATGTGCCTAAGCATTTTCTTTTGTAAATTACACACTCGAGTACACATATAATGTCAAGAACAATAGAGTTTAGAATCAATGCTATTTATACAGTGCACAACAATCCTTTATTTCTGAAAAGAATATTAAAAAGTCACGTTTTGTAACATAAATAATAAAATGTAATTTCTTTGCTCAAGTCATTTAACAATTAAATAGTGAAACGACATAATGAAGTTATTCATAGACATACTTATCTCTGCTCTGCCTGCCATTTACTTAACTCTAAACTAAAATTATATAAATCTGTCATCATATTATTTTTGACTAAGCAACATATTAAATTAGGTTTCCACTTTGATTAAATGCAATCGTTTGGCTTCACATCTTATACTGTTATCAAAGTATACAGTATGTCTCTTGTACGAGAAATGCTTTGCAGTTTAATAGTAGTTGTAGTTTCTCCTTTTTCCAGATGTTCAGCAGGGATGCTCCTTTTGTCTGTTACTTAGCAAACTGAAGGTGAGGCCAGTGGAATTCTTTGGCTTCACAGCCACAACACTTAATGTCAAACTTTTATCCTGCCACAGAACAAGCAGCAAAACCCACAACTCACAGCAGGACTGACACAAACATGCATCCCTAACATTGAACGATCTGCAAAACCTGCATTGTCACCAAAGAACTTAGTGCAAAGACATTGCAACCCGTCTCAGTACGGGAAGCATAACAAGCATCCTGCCATGTAAGTATACTCAAACCATGATCCTGCCAAATATCTTATAATGAGTCATAGAGGAAATTCGGAAATTTACCATATTGGATTTCTTTTTATTTTAAAAATACTAGTTTTCATCAATTCCAGGTTCATTTTCATTTTGTGTTGTTTTCAGGAAACCCATTCCTTGCTTTGAATATCTGATACCACCAGTTACATCACAGGGTACATTGGACAATAGAGGGACAGGAATCTAAGGTAGAACTATTATGTCTCTCCCCTCTTGCTACGGTGTCTGTCACAAGCAGACGATAATGACCCCAGGTAAAGAATAAGGCTAGGAGTAACTGAATTCTAAAGAACACATATTCAGTTGTTAAGCAAATGTCATGAGTAATATATAATAGGAAGCTGAAACCAACAGGAAATGCAAGACAAATAAGAACCTGAAGATGAAAGTTTGGTCTGATGATATGTCTTTTTGCATGAATAATGCATTGCAGTTCTTAGCAGATTCAGTTTCAGAATTGATGACCCAGAAGCTGTCCCAAACATAGGCACTTTGAAATTGCAACTGATCATCTACTATGTAATAGAATATTCAAGCTTCAATGGCAATGTTGAAATATGTGCCAAGGTTTTGTTTTTTGTTTTTAATTGGCTACTTGAATACATACAGTGCTAGGTTAACAAGGTGATGGGTAAACATTCATCTTCAGTTTTGTCCCCATTACTTTGTTGGTGGTTAGTGGCATCCCTCCACCCTCCCAGGTGCATTTAACACTGAAAATAAGAAAACCATCCCTCATTGTCTTTTTTTGTTTGTTCACCTGAAAAAAAAGGGTCCCTCGCCGATTACTCCCGCATCACCCACCCAACCACCCATTGTGCACTCACCTCTCCACATTGCCCTTGACACCCCCACAGACTATCACTCACCTGAAGAGGTCCCAGGTTCAAGATCCGCTCTGTTGATTGAAGACACGCCTTGCTGCTGAAACCAGCAACTGCAATATGAAAAACTAAGGTAAATGCACTTCAATGTATTTCAACGGGGGTATCAACTTTGTACATACCTCAGCTGTTTTTTGAGATTTTGACCCCAAATTTTTAACATGGCCTTTTGTGGACCTCACCTCATGAACAATATGACTGTTTTTATACATCTCCTGTCAGAAAGGTGTTTTTGCAGTAGGTTGGTGAAATCACCTCTCTGGCAGAATGTGTGTATCAACATTCATAGTGTTCATTAGAAGGGGTCATAAGTAAGTTACAGTGGTTGTTACAGAAATGTTGATGGTACTACAATAATTTCCATGGCACCATGGTACAAATTACCATGATTTACAATGGTACCACAGTAAAATCCAATTGAATAACATTGGGGTTTTTACTGCAGTACCGGGAAACCTGCAGCTGAAAAAAATGTAAGACTGTTCCTTGCTCAAAACTGATTGTTTCTGTGATTGTATTAAATCACCATACATATTTGTCCATACTTAAAGTAAAAACCATCACACTTTAAGACTCTATTGTCTAGTGTCATACTTGAGAGAGTGCTGCCAAAAAAATGTTCTCCATGCAGGTGGTGAACACACAACCTCTAAAAGTTACATTTCCTTAAGGCTTGCACTTAGGTGATTCCACATGTGTTTGAATATATTTGTAAAAATAAAATAAGTTCCCAGTAAGTGGCACTTACAACATTTTGAATCAGGCTAGATTCACTATTATGTTCTATTATTATTTCTTTAGTACTCAACTTATTACTCAGGTAAGTTGCAGCACCATCTCCCTTTTTCTGTTTCCTATCTGTATGATTGAGGTTATATCCTTCTAGAGACTTATCCCTTGAGTCTTCTGGATCACAGTGTGTTTCTGTTACTGATTCTACATCTGTTGTTTTGTGCAATAGCAATATTTTAAAGGTATTATATTTATCGACTTGGCTCTTTGCATTAATCCAAAGGATTTTTGAGCAATTTACTGTTTTGAATGTATCTTTAGCTCCCTTATGTGCATTATTAGCTTCTAGGCTCCCCTCACCCCTTAAGTTAATTTAATTGATTTTCCGTGCTGTTTACAACTCTTTCTCCAAGTATGTTTGCACCTTTCGAATTCAGATGCAAGTTATCATTCATAAAGAGATCCCAGTTTTTTAACAGGGTGTAGTTTTTCTTTGCATGACTGGGCATCTTGCCATTGGTTTAACTTAATTGTTTTAGTTTTCCTCCTAGATGCCTTTTGTGCTGGTAATACTTTTGGAAAGAACTGGGATATTTCCCTGCACTTTTATTTTAACTCCTAATTTTACAAACTCTGGTTTAATTTCTGTTTCATTTCTTTAATTAATGTAATTCACTCCTACATGAATTCACATAAATATATTCCCTTTCTTTTGTCCTTTTAAAATTTTACCCAAGTTATTTGTGACATCCTTCACTCATGCATCGTGTTGGCAGGTTACCATTCTTTTCAATCTATTCTTTTTACAGACAACACTGTTGGTGTATCTCACCATAGAGTCCCCTATTATGTGTATAGTGTCATGACAGCTATTAGTTATCACATCTGCAATGTCATTATTCACAGTTAACAGTGAGTTGAATCTGTTATTGCTTTCAAAGTTTTGCTGTAAAACATTTTTATGTATTATTGCCCTCCTTCCTCTCTTACTACCCTTTCTTGGTTGAACTATAGACCATTATTCTTCCCAGTCTCACTCTCCTCATTTCTATTTATTTGTGTCCCTCCTGCCCTTCTCTGTCAGGCTGATTTGCCTCCATGGCTCCCTGTCCCTTGTTATGACCTATTGACATGATTTCTCTAATTATAATTTCCATGGCTGATTTGAGACTTCTAATTTCCTTTAGATTGTTAATTTCATGTCTTTATTTCATTTTCCATTTCATTAACGTTTTCACACTGGGTACTTTGTTCTATAGTACTCTGTAATTCTTGCATTTCTCTAACAATTGTAAACAAGCCACACGTTTTGCATCTAATATCCTGCCCCTCCTACAATTTATACCTCCTTACAGGCAATAATTTAGTTCATGGCATAATAAGCTAAAAATAAATAAATAAACAAAAGTGTTCTGCCCCACCACAATCAGTAGTCCTTTCATCATAGGGGAACTACAATTCCCAGTACATACTGCTCTATATCACCCTATAGCACCTAGGGTTAAGACTAATAGATTGTAGGAAAGCACATAGAACCTCCATTTCTCCTTAGCATTTTTTAAATATTAATAAAAGTACTAAAGCAGAGTGAATCTTGACATCTCACTTGCTGCAGAATGCACTCACTCTGTGCCTGGATCTGTACAAAAATGTTACTGACTCAGTATTAAATCCTATAAAAGAGCTCTAAAAAATCTTGCAGATTAGAGTTACAGTTAAAGTAACATCCTACAGTCATGGCTGTATCTCTCTACTCTTTGCTTCAGAACGCCCTCTTTTGTCTCTCCAGTTGGCATCTGATATCACTACCCAGAGCCAAACTAATAAGATTGCCACAAGATTCAAGATGATTCAGAAGTGCCAAATTTAAAAATATGAAATGATAAAATGATAAATGATAAATGATAAGTACTAAGTGATAAATAATATATTAATGAAGAAGTGAAATTCAAGTGAAAATTTGAAACCAGGGTTCATTTACAAGATAACCCTATTTAAGATTAGCTATATGAAAGCCAGGTTCAAAATCTATGTCAATCTGTGTCAATATACAGGTAATGTAAAAACTGAAAACATCAGTACTGAAATTTCCCTCTCAACATGAGCTGAATACATGAAACCTAAGTGTTACATCCAGACATTCAAGAAATCAGTTTGATTTATCAAGTTTTGTAGCAATAGTACCATTAGTTCTCTCACAAAAGTAAGTTAAAATAATATTAGACCCCCTGCACTACATGCTTCCAAAGAGTGGAGTGGAGCAGGGTACTCAGTCTCAGTTCTTACACTCAGATTCCTCAAACTCTTCTTGACTTCCATCTAGCGCTTTGTAGAATGTGGAATTCTGCCAGTGAAATAAGTGTGGAATGACCATTCCACTGACAGAATTTCCACTGGAATTTCACTGGTTCTTCTGCAGAATGATACCTGCTGTGATTTGTGAAATAATATTCTGCAGAACATCATTTCTGTCTCCTAAAAATTATTATGTAATCATTTTCTGCCACAGAATTCCACCATTCCATTTCCTGTGAAATTTAGTGGAATTTTAAAAATTCCACAAAATTTCATTCCACTGGAATTTGAAAATTTTGCACAGCACTATTTCCTTACTTTCTTTTTTTCTACCTCCTTCTAGCCCTTGTCTGGCCACTCCTATGGGCCTTTCTAGTCTGCCACTCCTACCCCCCAAGCCTCCACCTCACATTGCAGCCGGCCTCAGGGTAACCCAGCATATTCCTTCACTGGATGGGTCCCCCTCTTCTGAGGGGGAAGGCACCAGTGGGGCAACCAGTGCACTCTATGATTGATCCTGGGGTGCTGCTGAGGCAGGAATGGCTGGCTGAGGCTTTCCATGATAGTGGGGGGGTAGTAGCCATCATCTGGTCCACCCAGGGCAGCATTTTTCTCCTTGCTTTTCTCCCCGGGGTGTGGCATCCTAATGTCTAGGCACATGCTGATGTCCGTCATGCCCTTCTAGTCATCAAAGCCCTGTGCACTGCTGTGCTCCTGGCCTCTAACAGGAATCAGCAAGCACCAGGAGGCATCCCTGCCCTCTCCCCGGGAGAAGACAAGCAGTCTTCTGTTGCTTGAGCCTTCTCCCCTGGCCAGCCCTCCGGCACTCTAGTTCTGTTCCTGAACCCGGGTCACTGACTTAACAAGCAAAAATCCAACCTCTGCATCAATGGGCCAGCTACTTCCATCCTTTCTAACCCAATTTCATTGGTCCAATACTGGGTCTGTCTACTCAGTTTACTCAGCTTACTAGGTCCTCGGTCCCTCTGGCTCTTGTACTCTGATAGATCCTTATCACCTCTCATGCAGACTTGTGCAGACTTGACACAACTCAATCCCCTCCATGACTGAACTCCACTCTGAACTTCTCAGCATTGCACCATACTCATTGCATAGGATTCAGGGCTTGACACGCTGTTCACAGTAATCCCTTGTTTTATCAAACTGATTGTTCAGTCTGTGCAGTGTCAGGCTGCTTGTTCAGCTTGTCTAACATGATTGTGCTTTACATGTAAATAGTTACCCTAAATTCCTAGCTTTGAATGCAAGATCTTTAAACCAACTCAAATTAGCAGAACTCGAAGCCAAATGTAAAACTTTAAATATAGGTGTGGTCGGAGTAACTGAAACTTGGTGGGACGCATCCTCAGTTTGGTCCAGAGAAATTCCAGGTTATAAGTTATATCATAAAAACAGATTAGATAAGCAAGGCAGTGGAGTTTGTATGTATATACAAAATGATATTCCTTCTTTTGAAGTGTGTTCTCCCTTTCCTTTCAAAAGTATATGGATTAAAATCTTATTGAAGGAGCAGTCCTATATAACTATTGGTAACATCTATTGACCTCCATCTGCAAATTCAGATTACACAACTGATATGTTTAAAGAAATTACACATTTTTCAGAATCTCAAGATACTGTAATATTTGGTGACTTTAACCTCCCTCAGATTAACTGGGACTCATTCTCAGGACAGTCCCATGCCGAGAAAGGACTAATAGATGTGGCAGTTAATACTGGATTACAACAACTTGTTACTGAACCCACTTGAGGGCCTAATATTTTGGATCTATTATTTACTAACCTAGAGCAACAAATTAGCAATTTACAAATTTGGGATCCACTTGGGACCACTGATCATTCATCTATTCTTTTTGAAATTCAACAGTTTAAAACTACACAAAGGAAGTTATACTGTACAAAAAATTATAATAAAGCAAATTTTTCTAAAATCAATGAATACTGTAGTTACAAAACATAAACTGGGAATCTAATCTTCTTAATTGTAAAACACAACAAGCTTGGGACTTTTTTAAAAACATTGTACATCATTTGGAAAATACCTTTATTCCTCCTAAGAAGAAATTTAATAATAATGGATAAACTCCCCCTTGGTTCAACAAGACAATTAAAAATCAGATTAAAATAAAAAATTAAACTTTTTAGGAAACTTAAAAATAGTTCTGTTCCATTTAAAACTACTCTATTACATAAATACAGACTATCTGTGAAAAACTTGAAACATTCTATTAAATTGGAAAAAAAATAAGCTAGAATTTAAACTAGATCACACAAAAGACTGTCACAAATCTCTTTTCTCCTATATAAATAGTAAACAAGGTGTATCAAGGACCATTGGTCCCATTATAACCAATGGCTCTTCTCTATCTGATACAGAAACCTCAAATCTCTTTAATAAGTACTTTTGTTCTGTCTTCTCTCAAAAATCACCTATTAGTACATTTAAAGTTCTCCACATAGATTATTATAGGGTTCTATCCAACTGACATTATGCAGGCTATCAAAAAACTAAAAAAAAATACTAGTCCGGGCCCAGACGGTATTCATCCATGGTTTCTGATCGAAACCTCTATAAATATTTCTATACCTTTGTCAATTATCTTCAACAAATCCTTACAGAAGGCATTGTACCAAATGACTGGCATTCAGCAATAGTTACTCCCATATTTAAAAAAGGCAATAGAGGCTCTGTGCAAAATTATCATCCAATTAGCCTGACCTCAGTGGCTGGTAAATTAATGGAATGAGTAATGAAGTCTCTAATAGATCAAGATTGTAGAAAATTAGGAATTTATGATTCAAATCAGCATGGGTTTACTCCCAAGTATTCCTGCACCACCAATCTGATATCTTTTTACAGTAATATAAGTACTCTACTAGATGTAGGTATCCCTACTGATGTAATTCTTTTGGACTTTAGTAGAGCTTTTGATAAAGTCTTACATGAAAAAACTCACTACTAAAATGCACAATCTATGTTTTTCACCTGATATTGTCAACTGGACTTTAAACTGGTTGGCAAATCATTCTTAGTGAGTCCGAATTAATGATATCTTGTCTGATTCAGGTAATGTGACAAGTGGTGTACCACAGGGGTCAGTCTTGGGATCAATATTGTTTAATCTTTTTTAGCAGTGATTTACAAACAAGGCCAAATAACCTCATGATTAAATTTGCAGATGATACTAAATTGGAGGACAAGGTTAATAATTGAGAAAATATTTCTTCATTAAAGAAGGATTTGGAAAAATTAACACTTTGGGCAAATGAAAATCATATGCAGTTTAATCAAGACAAATGTTTAGTAGTGCATTTCGGTGTAAATAATCCAAAAACGATATATTATATAAATGGACTACCACTTCACTCATCAAATTGTGAAAAAGATTTAGGGATATATGTTAATAATAAACTTACATCAAATGATCACTGTATTAGAACTGCTTGCATGACCAACAGACTTTTGAGGCAAATAAAATGCACTTTTGTTAATCGCACTGAACAATACCTTATTCCATTGTATAGGGCATACATTAGACCGTATCTAGACTATGGCTCCCCTTTCTGGAATCCAAACCAAAAAAAAGACATAGCAATTCTTGAACAGGTTCAAAGGAGAGTGACTAGAATGATTCCAAGATTAACAAACTTGGATTATCAGAACAGATTAAAAGCTACTGTTCTCTTCTCTATTCAAACTAGAAGATTAAGATGTGATATGCTTATGGTTTTTAATTTAATAAATTCACCAGATCTAATAGAAAAATGTGGTCTAACACTCTCCAAAAGGAGTCATGTTCTGAGACTGCATAATAAACAGCCTGAAGTAAAAACTTATAAAACCAACAAAAAGGGAAACTTTTTTCCAATAAGAGCATCCATTGTATGGAACACCTTGCCACAAGAATTGGTAGAGGCAACTAGTGCCACTGTCTTTAAAAACAAATTAGATGTTTGATTGAGGGATAATAGATATATAATGTCCCACATAGTGTGGGCAACAATCTTGATGGGCTCTGACCTTCTTCTGTTCTTTCATACCAAGTAAGTAATACCCTACATGTGACCCTGAATGTATCATACTGTATAACAGGTTAGTCAGATTTGTGCTCCTGTGTTTGTTTGAAAATCATCATTGCCTAATGTATGACCTGATGTGTTGGGACTCCTTGGAGATTAGGAGAAACAGCGGGCCATTAAGATGTACAAAAATGGCCTATGGTCTGATACATGGCAATTGAATAATTGTACTAGATTCACCAATTCAAAATTACTCCATGAGCGATGTGTTTTTGGGGGACTAACATTGCCCAGGGTGAAAACTTTGGACAAATGAGGTGTCAGTGTAGGGTAACTACATTAAATAGAATAGTGGATGGGTGACTATCCACAGCAAGGCTGTGTTTCCATCGAGGTAGTTGATGGCATCACAGAGTCCTTGAGAGTAAAGTTCATGATGTCTTGCTGATGTCATCAACTCCCAAGATTGAAACACAGCCTTAGTTGTGGATGGCCACTCATCCACTGTTTTATATAGTATATTGTTAGGGCTTAATTCTGTTTTGCGTTTTTTGCTTGCAGGTTATTTTCTGCCCTGGTGCCTCCATGTTCTCCCCATTCCTGCTCAATCAAGCTTTAGTTTTCGGCAGTTTTAATTTTTAAAATAAAATTTAAAAAAATCACTTTTGTGTCACAGTGAGTCAGGTGAGGCTCTTCATGTTAAAACAAGGAGGGTACACTGATTGGTGCTCTCTAAATTACGCCGCCATGTTTCTAATATTTTTTCCACTTGAAGCCAGTCAATTGAACCATTCAGGTGGCAGAACAAGGCTGAAAAGTTGTACCACCAATGTGATGTCAGAATGATAGTACAGCAACTTTTTTAACCTTTGAACTGGCCTACAACAAAATTTTGCAAGCCACTAGTTTTCATTTACAATAAGCCCTAACCATTTATTATAAGGAAGTTATTGGCATCTCAAAAAAGAAATGCTGTAGAATTATATTACTTTCAAAGAGCTCTTAACTGATATTTGATCACAATATGTAATCGTATGTAATCTCTCAGATAAAAAGGTTCTTGCTTTAGTCAACTCTGACTACAATGCAGTGTTTGAAATTCCTGTTTTAAGATGATTAACATGTTTTCTTATTTCTTATACATATTTTATACTGATCAGTCTGTCTAACCACATCAGTGATCCAGACTGCACTACCCCCTCTCTCCTGATCAAATACAAAAAACTGTATTATCAAAGGGAAGTGGTCTCTGGGTTAAGAATGCAGACAACTGAGTTAACCCGGATTTTGGCTGCCATTTGCCCCTATATACCATGTATTGAGGGCCAGGAAAGGATCCGCTATTAAGAGACTTTAATCCTGAGCATGAGAGAATGGGATAAAAAGAGGGGGCTGAAGTTCAAGATTGTGTCAATTCCAGGCACAGTGCAAGAAGCCGGCAATTTTATAAAGGTAAAAATCTGACTCAGACTAGTAGGACCAAAGGTGGAAATGGGAAATAGCTATGATTAGTGAAGGGGACATGTGAAAAGCCTTGATTAACTGGGGAGTTGAAGGGGGGGCTTATTTGTTTTTTTAGAAGTTTGAACCCTGGATACCATGGCGCTTCACTCTGAGATCACTTGCACATTGTGTAACCATAAGCAAGTCACTTAACTTCCCCTGTGCTCCCAGTGCACACCTGGAAACAAGTCTCAGCTTAGTGTGTCTTTCAAGGCCAACAATTGCGAAAAACAAAATTAACAATTAACAATATACCTGCTCCAGTACAAAACTGGGAAATCTGAGTGATATCCAGAAGTGCTGACAGAGAAAAGAATAATCTCTATTATCAAGCAATCAAGATTCTGCTGTATTGATAATACTTGAAGTTTGCACACATGCATGTAACTGTAACTGTAAATACTGTGCTTTGTATGAACGTTTTATCTGTATGATTGTATAATTTATTGTGATTCTTAAAAATGTTGTATTGTATTGTGATCACTTTGTATGTATTCCTATTGTTGCTATCCTTTACCCGGCCATGGCTGAAAATGGGCTTTTGCCCAGTACACTTTCCTGGTAAATCAAATAAATAAAAAATCCAGACTCGACACATTTTGTCAGTTTCTAGATATAGAATAATGAAGCCTGATTAAGTTATGTGCACTGATCTTTCAAAAGTGTTTCTGTGATTATTTACAGGGATGGGGATGGGGAGGCGGAGATGGGAGGAGCTTGCTTTAGTAGGTGGAGGGTAGGGATTCAAATGCCAGTATTACACTTTTAAAAACTTTGCACGTTACATGGGGAGAGGAGGGAAGTGCATACCGAGCAGAAAAAAGTGAGAGGATATTATTTAAAACCATCTGAGATAAATTTGACATGTTCTATGCCACAATGTGAAGTATGTATATACTCTAAGTTTGTAAATGTTAATAAAGTTTAATAAATTGAAAAAAAATCTGACATGGCAGAAAGGAGGGAGACTATGACCCAGAGGAAGGGGTTGGTTTCTTGTTTTATTTTTTAGAAGAAAGGTTCATTTACAACACTTTGTGCAGTTCTTCATGAGCAAAATGCTACTTTTTGGAGCAAAAATCATGCATAGTGGCATTTTGTTAGTGACTTTGCTGGTGTAGTGCACTTAGCACATTAGGCACTTTGCTACATGAACTACATGAAGTCATACTTTATACTTCAGAAAGTAAGGAAACTTTGCAAAGTATTTTGCAATGTGAAGTTTCCCAACGTTGCACATCTCTATATAGTAGTCAGCTTGTAATGCAGCTTTGGTTTACTCTGGCTTCAGTGATTTTGTTTACTTAGAGATAAATGTTCAAATATATTTCACTTGTTTTACAAACTTTCTTCCAGGATTTGTAGTCATGTTTTTATTGTTGTTTTGCATGTGAGCATCCAGGTGGCAGATTGTTAATAGAGGGACCGCTGTCACTAACTCCCTCAGCAGCACATTCTAGTTTATAATCAGCAGGGCCATCCAAGATCTTTAGATGCTTGACTCAAAATCCATGCAGCAGTAAAGCACATTCACAAGGAAAAATCTACCTTCCATTCACAAAAAGACTACATGGCTAGCACTTCATTTAGGAGAAGGGGATAATGCACACTTTGTATCCCACTTATTGTTTCAGTTTCTTTGGCAAAAAAATATTTTCTTATAGAATACCTCTACATAGTTTTTAAGTGCCTCAGTTTGTATATGCTTGAACAGAGGATTTTAAAAATCCAACCAGACATTTTCACATAAAACTCCTCTCCTCCACTCCTTGCCCTATATGGTTTTGGACAACCCCAAATCTGCCTGGCAAATTATCAACATGTTTCACAGTTAATTCTTAACAATGTTAATAATTTCTTATACAATTTGAGGCAAAAAGTTAATAAATTGCAAGAAATCATGGAAGATGCTGTTTTTGTTTTTGGGGGATAATGGTAAAAAATGCAAATTCCACATCAAAATTGCATGTAGAATTTTCCAGTGTCCCTGCTTATCACCGAGTTCAATGTCCAATCACCTTACTTAACTACACTGTCTATTACTAATAGTCTACTCAGTTTCTCTAGATATACAGTATGCCCCGCTGTTACTGATGTACTGCCCATTATTGATGCAGACCCCCAGTTTCTGATGTGTTACCGTCTTTTAGAAGTATAACCCCTTCGGTGATGCTTTTTCCTTTACCAATACAATCTACCCTATTGCCAATAACAATGTTATCCTTTTACTGATTCAACAGTCTTGTTATGAATATGTATCCCCTACCAATACACTCTTTTCTACAACCTTACCAGTATAATCCCCCAATACCAGTAAATACCCAAGCTTGCAGCTTTCCTGGTTTTCCATGATCCCACATCCTCCAAAACCCTCCAGTCTGCAAGACTGAATGCAGTCGCACTAAATTACTATTTGCTTAGATCACTGCAGCACCAACTGAGACTTCAAGGGCCACAATGCTTTATAGCCCATAGCATTGAGGTTCCATCCTTCTGCTGGGCACTAGCACACCTGTTTCCATTTGCATAGGAAGACTTTGCAACCCCAAATGAGTATGGCCCAACATGGTCTCATATGTATTATGAGAATAAAGTGGTCTGTATTACCACCTTTGCTGCAACCTGATGTAGCCTTTGCAAATCTAGTTCTGGATACTTTAAGATGGAGATTTCAAGGGAATTTCTTCCTAGCCCTGTCTCTGAATCTCAAGCCCTTAATATATTTTTTTTCTGATTGATATATCCCCTTATCATGAGTGCAGCAGGGGCTGAGCAATAGGCCAGGGACCAGATGAGGATCACCCCCCCCCCCCGAACAGCAGACCTGCTATGGCATGAAGAGGTGAGTTTGTGCTGGGGACAGCACCATTCCTGGTTTTATTGTCTGAAGCTGCTACTTACACAACAGTTTGCAGTCATTATAATTAGCTAGACTATGATACTGGCAAGGGAGCTGTTTTTACAATGGCAGCATAACTACACACAGAAGGTACAAGGATTGATCCTCCTCCTCCCTCCCTTTCAAACCTCTAATGAATGGGAGACATTTTGGTTAGCATGTTTTGCACCCTGCTCTAAAATTCCCACATGGCTGCATTTTGACAGTGCAGCTCTGGGAATGTAGGGCTTTGAAAATCTGTCTGTATGACTCTGGCATGAGCAGAATTTAAAAGTTACCCTGCTCTGTAACAGGTTTAGCATCCCACAGTACTGGAGTTGCTTTAGAAGAGTAGAAGGTGGAGAAAATGAATGAATTATAGCATACAATTCATTCATTTTGCTCAGTGTGTGTTTTACAGTCACCAGTTTATAAATACAATTATTTTAAAGGGTGTTATCCAATTCTACACAATTTTTACATTACAATTTATCTTATTGCCAGTGAAAGCTTGGGTATCTGCAACAATTATATAATTATGATATCATTAATTTTTTTGAAGGTAAAGCATGTAAATGGTAAAGTGAATCTTGAATTATTCTCTTTTAAAGCATGGTTTGAGAAAGTGAGGATGAGTAAGGGTGGTACTCAGAAGCTTAAATGTTTGTGTAGCTAGACTGGTAGAACGGCACATACTGTAAATGCATCAGAAACTGAAACAACTTTATCAGGTCGCTTGTTGTTTATCCTAAGTTTCTTGGAATTTTAACAACCTTAAAATATATTTTTTTAAACCAAGAAGATTTTTTTTATATACAAAAAAAAAGATTCAAAGCTCTCATATAAAAACCTGAAGATCCTGGCATTAACAGTTTTAAAGACTGCCTTTTTGAAAGAAACTATCTTTAGGAAGGACTATTTTTGGAACTGATAGGGACTGGAACATTATGTTTTTCAAATGAGAGCTTGAAGTTAGGTTGACATGACTGTCAACACATTAAACAGCGAACACGTCATCATTACTTTATGACAAGCCAACTTTGCTTTATAGATCAGCTCAGCAAAAGGCATGAGATTATGTTGAGAATAGAATCATGATCAGACCATTTTGTTTTAAATTCCTAACCCTCCCCAGTTGCCCTTTAGGACATTCTCAACCATTAAAATCTCCTACCTCCCAGGATTAATATTTGGCATTCTGCCAGCACTCCACTCCCCCCACACACAATGTTGTTGTTGTGTAGCTCACCTCTCCCACCACCTACATTTTTAGAGCAAGAGCCCCTCTGAAAGTTTTCTTCATACCCCACCGTGATAGGTAGCATTTGAGAGGGTGAGCACAGTGGACTGCTATGTCAAATTGCACTAGGCTAGTTAAATAGATAATTAGCCTCCAGCTGTGAAGTACAAAACAATCTGTATTGCTGAGTGCCATGCTAGGTACTTGTAGCAATGTTAGATAGTAGTAGACAATCAAAACTCTTCAATATGTAAATACTAACATTCTCTAGGTTTGAGTCCCATCAATGCCTCTTACTCCGTGGGTGATGCTGAACACGTTACTAAACTTCCCTGTGCTCAACCTGTGTGCAGACACTCTATCTCTGTGCTGTTTGAATCTCCCTATGCACCTAATGGGAAGAACATTCTTCCACTTTCTCCAGGATTGGGGTTGGGGTGGGTCAGAAGAGACTTGTGGTGTTCTGTAAAGAAAAGTAAAGTACTTTCTGTAAAGTGTGGTAGCACTAAATGGGGAAAACTGGTGCCCCTTAGCCCCACACACATTTATACATTAAACAAAACTGAAATGTTTTCATGGAGCAGAGTACCCTCTATGAAAGTGTAACTCTGCACTAACTGCAGCACACAGATGCCCTCTAGCACCACACAAGCTTGTGCAATACACAAAGATGGGGAGTTCTAATGGTGGTGGAGTCCCCATGTGACACTGTTATTCAGCACTAAATGAGCACTTAGACACCCCACAGCACCGCACAAGTTTCTGCAAAACATAATGCTTGAGTGCTGTCATGTGGGTGGAGTCCCCTCTGCAACAATATTGCTGAGCACTAACTAGGACACACATTTGCCCCACTGTACCACACATGTATCTACAATACATAAAGCTGGAAAACTCCCATGGGAGTGGAATCCCTGCTGCAACAGTCTCACTTGACACTAAATGGGGCACACTTGCACCCCATAGCACCAACACATTTCTGCAGTTCATAAAACTGGATTGCTCTCATGGGGGCTTATTCTCTCATGTGACAGTGCAAGTCAGCCCAAATAGAGCAAAAATGAGCTCCATCTCACCACACATTCCTGCACTATAAAAAGCTCAACAACTGTTTTAGGGGCAGAGTCCACCCTGCTACAGTGTTACTTGGCATTAAATGCAGAACCCAGGCACCCCATAGCACCAAAAATATTTCTGCAATACTTGAAACTAGAGAATACTGGGTGGGGTGGAGTCCCTGCTATGGCAGTGTCACTCAGCAATACATAAAGCTAGAGAACACTGGGTGGGGGTGGAGTCCATACTATGACAGTGTCACTCAAAACTAAATAGGGCACCACAACAATTTCTACGCTGCACAAAGCTTGAGCGCTCTCAAGGAGGCAGAGACTGCCTGTGACAGTGTCACTTGACACTAAAATGGACACACAGGCACTCCTTAGTACCACATGTTTCTGCAATACACAAAGATAGAGAGACCTCTTGAGGTGGGGTACCATTGAGACAGTGTTGCTCAGAATCTCAGTGGGGCACCCAGGTGCCCCATGGCACCACACACATTTCTGCAACACAGGAAGCTGGAGAGATTTCATGGGGTGGAGTGTCCCCTGCAACAATGTTCCTCAGCACTAATTGTAGCACCCAGCTGCTCCATAGCCACACACATGTTTCCACAATACACAAAGCTGGAGAACTCTCATTGAGGTGGAATACCCCCTGCAACAGAATCACTTGACACTAAATGAGGCACACAGGTACCCACAGCACTACACAGTTCTACAATACACAAAACTAGAGAGCCCTCATGAAGTGGAATACCCTTATGACAGTGTTCCTCAAAACTAAGCGGAGCACCCAGATGACCCTTGGCACCACATTCATTTTTGCAATACATAAAACAAGTTAGCTCTTGGGTTAGAGTCTCACCTGCAACAGTGTTGCTCACCACTAAGTGGGACATCCAGGTACCCCATAGCACCACATACATTTCTGCAATACACAAAGCTATAGTGCTCTCATGGAGATATAGTCACTCCTGTGATAGTGTCACTCAGCACTAAATAGGACACACAGGTGCCCATAGTACCATACACATTTCTGTAATTCACAAATCTAGAGCACTCTTATGGAGCACATTTCTCTCTGCAACAGTGTCACTTGGCACCGTATGTAGGGAACACAGACACCCTCTACCATAACACACATTTCTGCAATACACAGGACTGAAGAGTTCTCATGGGCAGAGTTTGTCCTGCAACAATATTAATCCACACTAACTGCTGCACACAGGTGCCCCTTAGAACCAATAAACATTTCAGCAACACATAAAAGTAGAGAGATCTCATGGGGGTGGAGTTTCCCCTGAACAGTGTCACTCAGCACTAACTGGGGACACAGGTGCCCCATATCATCAGTGAACTTGGTGCCTCACTGCACAAACCACATTTCTGAAATACCTTGAGAGCTCTCTTGGGAAAATAGCACCCCCCATGATAGTGTTGTCTAGCACTAAGTGTGGCACCCTGGTGTCCACAAGCACAACACATGTTTCTGCAACAAACAAAACTGGAGAATGTTCATGAGGATGGAGTCCCCCCATGACAGTGTCACTTTGTACTAAACTAAACAGAGCAAATAGGTGCCCCCCAACCCAGCACCACATGGGTTTCTGCAATGCACAAAACTGGAGTGCTCTTATGCAGTGAACTACCCCTATGACAGTGCTGCTTGGCACTAAATGGGGCAGCCAAACACTCCACCATACCACACATGTTTCTTCAATCCATAAAGCTGGAGAACTCAAATGGAGTTGGAGTCCTTGCTGTGACAGTGCCACTCAGCACTAAATGGAGCACTCAGGTGCCCCCACAGCACCACAACTATTTCTGCAGTACACAAAGCAAGGAGCTATTATGGGGATGATGTCCAAATGTCCACATGTTACAGTGCCACTTGGCACTAAAATGGATATACAGTACCCCATAGTACCACATGTTTTTGAAATACACAAAGCAGGAGAGCTCCCATGGCTTGAAGTAATCTTTCAACAGCGCTGCTTGACATCTGAGCTAGTTACAGTCAAAGTAAGCATTTTTGTCTGCCTGAGCAGTTAGTGGAGTGTCAGAAATGTTCAACTTCTGTGTTCAAGTTCAAGTTTATTGTAAGAAAACTCCGTTGAGCAAGCTCATTCACAAGGAGGTCCTTTGACACAGACAGGTGGTTACAGATTGCATAATCGAAAAAAACAGTACAAATTCAAGTAGAGAATTATGGTCAAGCATTAACATGTTGCATAAAAATTACAATGGCATAGAAAAACACAAGTACAGAAAAAAGGTACAAAGTGATTGTTTCAGAGTATCGAGGCAGCTAATTTCTAGGTAAGTAAGAGGAAACAGTGTAGAGAACTGCCTGCAGTAGCCAGGGCTCAGCTCATGTTTTGGCTTTTAAGGTCAAGCCAGACTCCTGGCTTGGCTCTAAGTGGAAAATTCCTGGCTTGCCCACCCTAATCAGGGTGCCCAAGTGCCTATAGCACCACACACATTTTTGCAATACACAAAGCTGGAGAGCTCTCAATGGGAGGAGTCCCCACTGTGATAGAGTTGTTGGGCTCTACATATGAGAACACTGATGCCCCCTAGCACCACACAAGTTTCTGCAATGTGCATAACTGAAGAGTTCTCATAGGCATAGTCTGTCCTGCAACAGTATCACTTCTCATTAATTGTCACACCCAGGTGCTCCTGAACAGCAGTACACATTTCTGCAATGCACAAACCTGGAACACTCTCATGAGAGTGGAGTCTTACTTACAACAGTGTCACTCAGCACTGACTGGTGAAACAGGTACGGTACCCCATATTATCACTGACTGGGGGACACAGAAGCCTTATAGCATAACACATATTTTTGAAATGCATAGAAACATAGAAACATAGAACCACAGACTTTGACGGCAGATAAGGACCGCTTGGCCCATCTAGTCTGCCCATTTCCCTACCTACAGGATAGGCCGCAGATCCTAGTTAACCAACAGCCTATTTCTTCCTACCCCCCACAAGAATTGCCTTATGTCTGTCCCATGCATTCTTGAATTCTCCCACAGTTTTAGACCCCACAACCTCCTCAGGAAGGCTGTTCCATGCATCCACTACCTCTCAGGAAATAATACTTCCTCACATTGCCCCTGAACTGCCCTCCTTCTATCTTTAAATTGTGTCCCCTTGTTCTTGCAAGTCTCTTTTCTGAAAGATGCCACCCTCTTGGACTTTGTTGATTCCACTGAGGTACTTAAAGTTTCTATTCATGTCCCCCTCTCCTTCTTTCCTCAAGGGTATACATATTAAGCTCCTTTAGTCTCTCCTCATACGGCTTCTCTTGCAGACCCTGCACCATTTTAGTTGCCTCCTCTGACTACCTCTATCCTGTCTATGTCCTTGCAGAGATGGGGTCTCCAGAACTGGACACAGTACTCCAGATGGGGTCTCACCAACTGTCTGTACAGAGGGATAACAACTTCCTGTTTTCTGTTGCTGATGCCTCTCCTATACATCCCAGTATACCCCAGCCCTCCTACTGCCTTCTCACATTGCTTGCTAACCTTAAGGTCATCTGATATGATTACCCCAGGTCCCTTTCCATTTTTTGTTGTTATTACCACTCCCACCCATTGTGTATTCTTCCCTGGGTTCTTGTTTCCCAGGTGCATTATTTGCACTTCTTTGCATTGAATCCTAGCTGCCATGTGTCTGACCATTCCTCCAACCTTGCCAAGTCCCTTTTCATCCTTTCTACACCTCCTTGTGTATCAACCTTGTTGCAGATCTTTGTGTCATCTACAAAAAGGCATACTTTTCCTTCCAGTCCCTCTGTAATGTCACTGATGAAGACATTAAAAAGGACTGGACCCAATACCGAACCCTGCAGTACCCCACTAGTAACCCCTCTTTCTTCATAATGCTGGAGAACTCTCATGGGGTATAGTCACCCCCCCGATAGTGTTTCATGGGATGAAATGGGGGCCCCAGGTGCCCCATAGCACCACACTGTTTTCTGCAACACACACAAAACTGGAGAAGGCTCATGGAAGTGGAGATGCCCCATGATAGATCCAGCCCTAATTGTGCAGCACATGCAGAATTAGGCAGGGTATCTATTAAAGCCATAGCCATTCTAAGATGATTACTATATTATATATACATATGAACATAAAAAATTGCCAGCAGAAAAAGGCCAGTTGGTCTATTGAGTCTGCTTGATTATGCAGCTAGCAGCTCTGTTCTGCAGCTGCCCCTCCCTTCTCACCCCCTCCCTTTATCCTCCCTCTTGCTCTGTCCCAGGCCCTTTTGAAGCAGCCCACTGTTTTACAGGCTACTACCCCTGCTGGTAACACAATCCACCTTGCCACCACCCTTGCTGTAAAAAAGTGTCTCCTCATTTCCTTCCTGAACCTTCCCACCTCCAATCTCATGTCATGGCCTCAAGTGTCCCTCCCCTACCTTGCCCTGAATAGTCCCTCCTTACCAGGCTTGTTTATCCCTCTCATGTACTTAAATGTCTCGATCATGTCTCTTCTGTCCCTCCTCTCCTCCAGCGAGTACATGTTTAACTCCTTTAGCCTGCTTTCATACAATAAGTCCCCAAGCCCCTGGATCATCCTGGTTGCTCTGTGCTGTACCCCTTCCAGTAATCCGATGTCCATTTTCAGCAGTATTTGAGGTGAGGTCTAACCTGTGATCCGTACAGTGGTAGAATCACCTTCCCCTTGCTATGCAACCTAGCATTTTGTTCGCCATTGCTGCTGCCTTCCTACACTGTGCTGAGTTGTTCATTGATCCCGTGATGACTACCTCCAGATTCTTCTCCTCCTCAGCCTCCACCATCTGCACCTCCCCCCAGTTGGTAGTTCCTTCTTGGATTTTTTGCTCCAAAATGCAGCACCTTACATTTGTTGGTATTGAACTCCAGCTGCCAAGTGTCCAACCATGTCTGTAGCCTATTCAGATCTTCCTGCAGACCCCGCCATCCCTGTATATCATCCACCACTGCCCCTATCTTGGTGTCAGCAACAAACAGACTGATCCTGTTCTTGATGCACCTGGAAATGCCTGCAATAAGTATTCCAAATAACACTGGTTCCAGCACCGAGCCCTGTGGAACCCCACTCATTACTGCCTTTGGGGAATATAGATATTGGCTCATAATAATCAATGGAAA
This sequence comes from Neoceratodus forsteri, assembly GCA_016271365.2. Classification (NCBI taxonomy): domain Eukaryota; kingdom Metazoa; phylum Chordata; order Ceratodontiformes; family Ceratodontidae; genus Neoceratodus; species Neoceratodus forsteri. Next base: position 973,311,666 of record CM028134.1, on the reverse strand, counting down.
GGTTGCCCTTGCAACCTCATGGGCTTCGGAAGAAAAAATACAATGCTATAAGATGGGTCTGAGCTCCCACTGGTTACAATGTCTTATAAATATATTATCTCAGATTGATTATGAGTCCCTCTGGCATTACTATTTTAGCAAGGTTCTGATTTTACAATCCTGTCAAAAAAGGATAAAAGAAAAACTCTTTCATTAAACCATACAAGATGACCTGACATCAATAGGAAAACTTAGAGTAGCCCTATGGCTCTCTCTAAATAAACTACAGGGTTTAGAAATATGCTTAACTTTCTGGCTTCCTCTTTCCAACACGCTCACTCCCTCATCTCTAACTTCATCTGCTTGAATAAGCAACCAAGGTGGTCATTCCTTAAATTGAGCATTCCTAAGGAATTGGGTGGTCTTCATCTTCTTAACATCCTCTTGTATTATTGGGCTAACCACTTCTCCAAATGTGGAAGATGTCACTCAAGTTCTGAAGGTGAATATACCCCTTCATGGTTGAAAATTGAGAGCCAGCTTCTACACACACACACACATAACTTAGCCGCCCCAACCGTATTTTATCTCCCATGGAATTCTCTGCCAGAACCACTTCGAAACACAGCTATTGGTACTTCAGTTAAGGTATTCTCTTAGTTTTGTTCTTCCCTAAAGCTCTCCCCCAACAAAGACTTCTCCCAGCCTATTGTCCTTAATCCTAACATCAAGATAGGGGGTACTAGTCTTACCCAGGATTAAAAAAAAATTGGAGATCATTGTTGCTTCTCAATACTGATTATAAAATCTTGATGAAAATTTTGAGTAATCGTCTACAAACAGTTTTGGACACCATACATCCATCTCAATATAGTGGGGTCCCAAAAAGATGGATACAGGATGCTCTTATTCTTCTTTGGAAAGTCATGTACAAAGGTGACTCACGAGAAGTGTCTGGTCATCTTGTTTGTCTCGATCAAATGAAAGCTTTTGATTTGGTGGAATATGCATACCTTTGGGAGACATTGCACTGCTATGGTTTGCCTTTCAGATTTATAGGTTGGCTCCAAACATGCTACTGAGGCATTAGTCTGTTACCAAGTATTAACGGTTGGGCAGGAAGAGGGGTTGTCCCCTGAGCCCCTTGCTGTATGTGCTGTCCTTAGACCCCTTATTGTATGCTTTGAACATGACAGAGTTGGTTACGGGTCTCTCTGTGGGATATGAGGATAAACAGATTATCTCTGCAGCGTATGCTGATGATTTAGTCCTAGTTCTGGCTGACAGATCTTCTGCTATAGAAGCTCGATCCATTCTGAAGGACTTTTCAGCAATTTCTGAGTCATCTATTAATAATTTGAAGAGTGGGATTCTGCCATTAGGATATGATACTATTGATGTTGCCTTGCTTTGGGATATACCATTAGATTTAGGTTACAGAAAAATATTGGGTATCTATTTTAGTGGTACAGACTCTCAAAAGTATAATTGTGACATACAGTTGATGGAAGTTGAGAAACATTGGTCCTTTGGAATAAAGGGCAGGTGACAAAGGCTAAATGTATTTATTTAACTAAAACATTTTTATTGCCATACTTTTGGTTTTTAGCAGCAGTTTATCCTCCCCCGCAGTCTTTGGAGGCTTCAATTTATAGTGTATTTTTCCACTGTTTGTGGGGGAGCAGATTGAACCCGGTAAAATGAGGTATCACTTATCTACCGATAAATGAAGGAGGACTGGGAATGTTGAACCCAGTAGTTTTGCTGCATGTTACCTTTATTTTTTTTAATTTAATACATATTTTGAAGAGAGTGATTAAGGTTTGGACCCCATGGGTGGAGGATGGTATAAGACTGTTATTAGAAAATTGGGATCCTTTAATTTTCTCTCCCACCAGATGAAGATATCTCAGTTATTAAGTCATTTCCATGGGGTGATTGGGAAACTGAAAGTATGGAAAATTGTTAAGAGCATCCTCTGTTCAACTTCTTAGAAGCAGTTTTATACGGGAGTGGTAGACACTTTTTTTTATGCTACTCCCTGGTACCTGGAGCTGCCCATAGCAGACCAAAACTCAAGGACAGTTTTTTTAACTAGCAAAATAATTCCTAACTATTTATGGGATTTTTTATGGTTATGCATGCATAAACAATCGGTGGTTAGAGGAAATATGAAACATAAAGAAATAACAGAGAGGTTATGCCCCAGAGAAGAGTCATGTATGGGAATAATTGAATCTGTCTCACATTTTTTACTGGATTGTCTTTTCGCTGTTTCCTTTTGGTCTAATTTTCATGTCACATAGCCCCTGAACCCTTTCCAAGGTCAGTCACGGGATATATGGACTGAGGATGTGCTTTCTGGCTCATGGGTAATTTATGATGCAACAACAATTTGTCTTTTAATGGGGTTTATCAGTTACCAAGTTTGGCAAGCTTGTTGTGGTCTGACACCCCGAAAACAGCTGAAATCAGAAAATCAGATCTTACTAAGTATAAAGAAAGATGTGATAAAGTGGCAGATGTTAGAAAGGGAGAGGGTGCACTTAGATTTATATAGACTTTGGTGGAGGAAGATGACTTGGATGGATACGGGTTGAAATATATGTCAACTATCCCTTTCCTTTTTCAGTATGCTGTTACATTAATATATATGCTCTCTTTAGTTAGGGAATTTCCCTGCCCTTTTGGTGGGAATGGGAGGGGGTAGGTACCTATGTGGTTTGCAAATGTTATCATTCAGGTATGCAGTGATACTTGATTCAGTGTTTTTTTCTGTATTATCATTTAGGGTGGAATAATACTTCCTTCTGTATTGAATAATAAGATCTGGGAAAAATCTCCCTACTACTTTAGTGGGGGGTGGGGTGCTTAAAATGTAATGCTCAGGTTTAGGACATTAAAGGCAGAGGTTTTATTTTGAATATGTGATGAAACACTTATGTTTATAATGTGGTTTTGCATTATGATTAGAGAGAGGAGGGTTATTTTAGTTTTATGATTTACTTATTGGATTCTAAACATTTAATTGAAAGATGGCTTGACAGTGTATTGATGTAATACTTATTTGAGTTCTCTTATTTTATGATTTGTATCTTATTTTGTGTGAAGTAAACACTTTTTGTTATTATTTGTTGCTGAAGTTATGTTTGATGTCCATTTCTGCTGTACTACTTGTTGCTGTTTTTTTGATTTCCTGCATTATGATTTTGTATGAAGTAATACATTCTTACATATTGTGTTTTCAGTTTTGAATAAAAAAATTCCCCTACTCTTCTCGAGAAGTGCCATGGGATCGTTAACATCCACCTGAACTACCACCAGAACAGGCAGATGGGACCTCAATTTGACATCTCATCTGAAAGACGGCACCTCAGGAGTACAGCACCCCCCATGCTGTACTACAGTGTCAGTATTGGGATATTAACCCAAGTGCCTGGTGTGGGGATAGAGCCCACAGCCTTCTGATCTCCTGGCCTCAGAGGAGAGTGTGCTACCTGCTGACTTAATACATGGTGTCAAGAGAGAAATCATAAATGAAGTCAATTATCTCAAATCTAGGCTGCCTATGCTGCTATTCTTGGCTCTTGAGCCTGCTGCTCTCTTTTTATTATGTGTTTACGCTGAACGACATTAATGGTGTTGTGGATTCCTATAGTTTTCATGATCTTGCTTGATATCATGATACCCTCCAAGTCTTTACAGAGTATATTTGTATCTCCTAGATTTATGAGGATTATTTTTATAAGGCTACCTTTGTAAATACAAAGGGTGATCAATTAATAATGTTCATGTTTTATTGTAAGCTGTACAAGTTACTATTAACAGTATTTCTATGACTCTTTTTATCATGTAAGTTTTTAATCTTTGTAAAGACATATTTTGTCATGCAAATATATTTTTGAAACTGAAACTGCTTGGCACTAACTGGGGCACTCTGATCACCCATAGCACCAACACACTGCCCAATCTTATATAATACAACTGGTGTAACTGCTGTCCCAATTGAGGATAATTATCTATGTAAGCCACCCCTCCCCACATCTATGGCTATGAAGGTGGTAACAGTCCTGGAGATGGGGACACTATACAGCAGAAAAGGTCCACATCTCTGGTCGGCCTGGCTTACCAGACCTGATGGAACCGGGGTGCGATCAGACTTCTGGGTGCAGCAATGGTCTTCACCTGCCTGGCCATCCCATCTTCATCATGCTGAGGCTTTTGGAGGCAGTCTTCACCAGGAACGTCTCTCACCATCTTCCTCAAGGGTCCCCAAGAACACACCTCTTGGATGTCTCTCTGGAACACACACTAGGAGCTGTGCTGTGGAAGCAACATCTTGTTAGCAGCAAAACAGTCCATCCAAATGAACGAGGTGAACAACAAACTACAGGAATAGGGGATACCATTTAAAAAACAGTTAATTTGAACAGGAATTGTCACTCCATGGAGCAGAAAAACACACAACAGATTGCTCTGGACTCAGAGGTCACATCAGAAGCTCGTGAAGTACTCTGAACTACAGAGGTCACATTTGAGTATCACGTCCTTGTGGCTACCCTAGACCAGGGCAGTCAGCAGTCCAAACACAGGCTGCTTGATGTGACCAAATCAGGTTCTCACTGTAAGCAGCACCACTTCACTTCCTTCCTCTTCCAGCTATATGGAGCACAGACACTTGAGGGATGGCTGCCTCAGCCCATAGATACCCTCTTCACAGGCTCCTTTTGGGTGCTAACCCAGAACTAAGCAGTCTAGTAAACAGTGGCAGTCTAGGACCAGGGGCTGCACTGGATCTCTTGCTCCTGATTAGACCCCTTTACCTCATGTCTTTTCCTTTCTCTCCACTGTTATCCCCATAGGCAGTAATTTATCATGGGCGTACCACTCAGCAGCGGTCCTCCAGGCTTATGATAACTCAACCCACCACCCTTCTGCAGGTTTCATTCCCTTTGTTTTTAAATTTTAAATTTCTCCACCTTCCATGGAGCTGGCAGATGGCTCCAGCTCCTCCCTCAGAGAAGCTCACCTCTCCGGTCCACCATCTCACACCAATCCTTCCCTGGTACATCCATCATGGATTAACCCCCCTCCCCCATGACAGGGTCAAGAAGAGGAGCATCAACTTTCCCCCTGTCCCAGGAAGCTAGTGTCCAGATTCTGGGGGAAAGGTGCAGGGGTAGCTGGGCCATCATGGAGCTTGCCAACTCCAGTCTCCTTCTGGTTTTCTTCCTGGGACCCACACATGTGCAATGGGCGAATGACTGGGCTCTGCCTGCACAGAGGCAGCCTCATGCCCTGAATGTGGGCCCCAGTCCCTTCTTGGCTGAGCACCTGTGCCAGCACCCAGTCATCACTGGGTGTCAGTCTACACCACCCAGCACTGTCCCCCTTCCCCAAGGAAGGAGAGCATTCTATGCACATTTGATCCTTCCTCACCACTGCTGACCCCCAAGTGAACTGAGTCAGTTCCCAAACCCAGGTCACTGGCATGGTGCAAGGTGTGGTATCCAGCTCCTCAACCCTCAGTGCCACCAGTCTGTCTTCTTCAGAAGGTTTCTAAGCCATACCTCCTCCATCCATAAGCCAGTGGCAAGTCTCCATTCATAGGGAGAAAAGGATTCTCTGCACCAGCCCTTGACAAAAGGGATCTAAAATGAATGACTTCCACCATGTCCTGTGAGCTAATAACTGCATGAAGCAACAACAAAACAAACAGCAGCCACTATGACCGAGTGGGCTATCACCCTTGCTTCAACCTCTCACTCTCTCTTCTCCTGGTGAGCTCTCTCTTTCCACTCAGCTATCTCCTTTTCATCCTCTCACAAAAGGTGCCATCAACTCCAGAGGTCCAATCTGTACCAATTCCCTGGGTGCCAAACTACTCTGTCCCCAATGCCCTATGGAACTTGTAGTCCCAATATAAACTATTTACAATGTGCCCTGAATGGTGCCAGCTGTCACAGAAATTGCCTCCACCAAATGGAGCAGATACAGCATTAAATTTCCTTAGCTTTGTGTCCACATGTGCAGCATGCACAGAGCACAGGCTGCCATTTCTGTTTAAATTATTTATGTTTCCCATGCAGTCCTGAGCCTAGCCAAGCCTAAAAACCAGACCCAGGACCACGAATGTGCCTGCAGGCATGGAGTAACCAGCCAGCACTTGGCCTGGCTACTCAGAAAATGGTCCAAACACCAGGATCTAGCAGATGGAGCTGCAAGTTGCATAGGGGCCACAAGGTGTGTGTTTCCCCCTCCCTGGAGCCACAGATGCAAACAGCATCACAGGGATCATGGAGCTGCAGCTCCAATGATAAGCCTGTTTGGGGGGCTTACGCCTAGAACAGAGATGTTTGAAAATATTTAATGAGGATAACTTTAATTCTAGCATTCAAAATGCTAACTTGGAGAGAAATAATTTAATTCCTGAATTAGAATGTTCCTAGAGAGTTGCAACCTGCATGCTCCCCTAAAAAGAAATGGAAAAAGAAGCATATGCCCAGGGTTTCTGTGAAGTTATCAAAAACTTTTGAATTAAAAATAGGCTATGGAAAGCAAAAAGAACTCAAAATGAACAGAATTGGGAAAGCTGTAAGAAACCTAGAAGTAAATGTAAAGGAATGTTAAAAAAAAGCAAAATTTTACAAGAATAAGGTACAAAGCACAACCCACCCATCTGACTGCTGTTCTTTAATAAGTTTTGACACATACAATAGCTAAAAATCAAGTATACAATTATGTAGAGAGGATGGGAGGGGGTAAAATACAGAATAGACAACAAATTCTTTAAATAAATATTTTGTACGTTACCATTCATAAAAAATTCAGTTGCACTGGTTATTGATAATCAGTAAATTACCTAAATGTCGATATAAAATATGGGTCACCCAGTGACATACCAACATTTTATTTTACAATCATTAAACAAAAAGAGTTGGTAAAGGACTAGTGAGTCTAAATACCAAAAAATCTACAGCCTTCGAAGAGTAGATTTTTAAAGAATAGCTGCCCCATTTATTGTACCTGTACTCACAAATGTGTTCAATAGACTAGTGGGGGGGGGGGGCGCAATACTAAACCTGCTACTGAAAAAGAGGGACAGTGTTGCTGATGTCACAATGGGTAGCCACCTGGGGACCACTGATCATTGTACAGTGTGGTTCAATATAAGAACTGGGCCAGAATCAAGCCACACTAAAATGAGGGTCCTGGATTTCAGGAAGTCCAGTTTTAAGAAAATGGGAGCGTGCCTCATGGATGCCATAGCAGGTATAGGGAAATTGGGTAGAGTTGAGGAACAGATGGCAAAAATAAAGGAGGGCATTGAGAAGGGAATACGCCTTTGTGTCAGGCAGGTTAACAAGGACAAGAGAAAAAAAGGACAGCTATTGTTCTCTAAAGAACTAACAGAGAAAGTAAGGCCAAAAATGCTAGCATTTAGAAGGCACAAGATGGCACATAAGGAGGAGGATAGGGAGAGATATCAGGAGAAAGAAAGGGAGGAAGGGAAAACAGGAGCATAAAGACACAAACAGAGGAGAAATTTCCAAGTCAGCAAAAAGGGGGATGAAACATTCTTTAGGTATATTAGCGAAAAGAGGAAGACCAAAGAAGGGATAGTAAGGCTAAAAGGGGAAGGAGGGGTTTGTGTGGAAGATGACAAAAAAACAGCAGACATATTGAATGAATACTTTTGTTCAGTATTTAAGAAGGAAGGGGTAGGTGGCGGGCCACAGATAAGGGACAAGGGCATTAAAGGAAAGGAGGTGGACACAAGTCCTTTTACAGAGAAGAAAGCCCTCAAAGAACTAGCACAACTAAAAGTGGACATGGCAATGGGGCCTGACAAGGTACACCCCAGGATACTGAAGAAGCTCAAGGAGGTAATGTCTGTACCTCTGACAGCCCTTTTCAACCTATCATTAGATACGGGTGAAGTTCTGGGGGACTGGAGTAGGGCAAAAGTGGTGTCACTTCAGAAAAGTGGTAATAGGGAGAAGGCAGAAAATTACAGACCTGTCAGCCAGACGTTGGTGGTGGGTAAAGTAATGGAATCACTACTGAAGGAAAGGATTGGAGAATACCTTGTGACCAGTGGATTACATGATCCAAAGCAGCATGGTCTCAAGAGGGGAAGATTTTGCCAGACAAACCCTGACTGAGGTCTTTGACTGGGTGACCAGAGAAGTGGGTCAGTGCAGAAAGGTGGATGTGGCCTATCTGGATTTCAGTAAGGCCTTCAACACCATTCCACACAGAAGAATGGTGAGCAAACTGGGCAGCCTAGGAGTGGCTCCAAAAGTAGCAAAATGGGTAAGAAGTTGGCTACGAAGCAGGACTCAGAGGATGATGCTAAATGTTGCTCACTCTGAAGAAGTCAAAGTGGCCAGTGGAATGCCACAGGGGTCAGTACTAGGCCCGGTCCACTTCAATGTCTTTATTAGTGACATTGCAGGAGGGCTGGCTAGAAAAGTATGCCTGTTCATTAATGATACAAAAATCTGCAACAGAGTGGACACACCAGGGGTGTGTGAAAATATTGAGGGACCATCTGAAAAGCTGGAAGACTGGTCAAGGGTTTGGCAACTGTGTTTCATTTAAAAAAAAGTGTAAAATCATGAACTTGGGGTGCATAAAAATAGAGCAATGTTCCAATTGGGCAGGGAGGTATTGGCAACCACAAAACAGGAAAAGGACTTGGGGATAACAATTTCTGATGACCTGAAGGTAGCAAAGCAGTTTGATAAGGCAGTGGGGAAAGCTAGCAGGATGCTAGGCTGCATAGGGAGGGGTATCACCAAAGAAAGGGGGAGGTAGTGTTACCCTTGTATAGATTGATGGTGAAGCCTCACCTGAAGTACTGTTTCCAGTTCTGTAGGCCCCACCTCCAGAAGGACAAAGATATGGTGAAGGCAGTACAGAAGAAGGCAACCAAAATGGTGCACGGCCTGCATCAAATACCCTATGAGGAAAGACTCGAGGAATTAAATATGTAGTCCCTAGAGGAAAGAAGGGAAGGGGGGACGTGATGGAAACATTCAAATACCTCACAGGTATTAATAAGGTAAATGAGGGTTGCATTTTACAAAGAAAAAGATGCTCAAGGAAAAAGAGTCATGCTATGAAGCTGCGGGGGGGGGGGGCTCAGAGAAGATGTGAGGAAATGCTTCTTCACAGAAAGTGTGTTGGGTGCCTGAAACAGCCTCCCATTGGAGGTGGTGGGTGTTAAAATGGTAAAAGGATTCAAGCATGCATGGGATAAATACAAGGGGACCTTAGAAGTAAGACAAGGGGGGAAGACTGGGGATCGAGTACAGTCTGTGGTAGCACTGAAGGTAGGGAAAATAGTGCAGAGTAGGTGGGCAAAGAGGTCTCTATCTGCTGGCAACTCCTGTGTTTCTATGAAGTTTGCTGGAAATCACCTTTCTTTCCTGGAAACACTCAAAAGTAATATCTATTTTTAAAAGGGAGGGGGAATAATCTTTCAGATTATAGATCAGTATCGTATTGTCTCCATACTGTGTGGTTTGGTGTACAGACAGTACAGAAAAAAAACTTATTGACACAAGGGTCCTGGACTTTAAGAATGTAGATTTTAATGAAATGTGAAACTGCTGCTCAGAATGCCTTGAATGGGGTGGCAGAGAGGGAGTGGAGGCTCAATAGAGAAAAATAAGGACAGTATAGCCCAGGCAAAAACATGCTGTTTGGAGGATGTGAACAATGAAAAGAGGAGGGAGAGGTTACCATGGATCTCTGAGGAGGTGGCAAAGGCAGTAAAGGAGAAGAAAACAGCATTTAGGAAGAACAAGGAAACCCAGAAGGGTAGCGCCAGCAACAACAGGCAACGTCCTCCTCCATAATCACCAGCAGAGCCCGAGATTCAAGAGCTGGGACACTCAAGGGATGGCCAACCTCCTCCATGAGATCCAGCCAATCATCACGGGCCCCGAGCTTACAGGATGGGGTTTGAGGAAGCCTATGAACTTTGAATCTTTGTCATCCTGCTGTACACTGCACACTCACAGCATGACTTGTTCTTTTTTAATTTGGACCCATGCTTTGTTGGGAGAGTAGCCCCAGCAACAACAGGTTACCCCCTCCTCCACAATTATCACTGGAGCCCAGGATTTGAGTGCCAGGATCATCAAAAGATAGCCAACCTCTTCCACAAGAGCCAGACATTCATTAGGAGCCTTGAGCTTTCAGGGCACGACTTGAGGAAAGCTACGAACTTTGGCTCTTTGTCTACCTGCGGAATGCTGCACACTTGTAGCGAGGCTTGTTCTTCTTCAGTTCAGAGCACTACTGAGTTGAGAGGGTAGCCCCAGCAGCAACAGGCTATGCCCTCTTCCACAATCACCATCAGTGCCCAGGATTCAAGAGCAATGATCCTCAAAAGATAGCCAACCCCTTCATGAGAGCATAAGCCAAAGATTATACCCCATGGAACGAGCACAGGGAGGAAGCTGACAGATGACTGCCTTCTTGGGGGGGGTCACATAGTATGCAAGAAGTGGCACTGGTGCACTGACGACTGACTGGCAGGTTTTATTTCACACACACAGAATTTATTTCACACACCATCTATGCAAAGGCCGATGCTGCAGGCACAGCTGTTACCCACACATAGTCAGGGACCCTGCCTTGCCTAACTGTCTCTGACACAGTAGTTTTTCCCTTCAAGGATTTTTTTAATTTATTCCACGTGATATGATGTAATAGAATGCCCTGCCCACTGAGTCAAAGATTATACCCCACTGATCGAGCACAGGGAGGAAGATGACAGGGCACTGATGGTGACAACTGGCTGGCCTAGCAGATTTTTTATTATACACACACACACACACACACACACACATTGTATACTGTAAAAAATAACACACACATTGTATACTATGGAAAAATAGAAGAAATCCCCACTGAAGTGACAGCACAGGCAGGAGAACTGAGAGAGCTGACTTGTTGGGAGCAATTGGGCAAAAAGCAAGAAAGCTAACTGGGAGTGGACTGGTATTGGGCGGCACACTGACACAGTTCAACAGACTTCACCCCCTCTGCTAGACTGTTGCACAAAAAAATGGACAGTCTGGCTCTGGCACTTAATAGTGAAGTCTCTCGTCAATCTCTTGTTCTCTTTTTTCTTGTCTGCAACACTCTGTCTTCAAGTTCTTTCTCACAACAAGCTGCTCCAAGTCTCCTCCAAGTTCCTCTTCCCCTCCCCAAGTCTCCTCTCCCAACAATAACTACTTCTCTCCTCATCCCAATCCCCGACTTCCACTCCCAGTCCTCGTCTCAATCCCCTCCTGAGTCCCTGACTCCCAATCCCCTACTCCCAACCCCAACTTCCCCTCACTTGTTTTCATTTAGTTTAGTACTTTTCTGCATATATATATCAATTATTATTTCATTTTTTTAGAGTCGACTTCTTTCTCTGTTGCCCAAGGGCCAAAAAAAAATGCAAGCAGCACAAGTCAAGCACTCAGAATCTGACGCAGCATGGAGCAGCCTACAGAAGCTGCTGCTCCTTTTCTGTCCTGATTCCTCTGCATAGCTCTATGTTGGACCACATGGGTTGCTAGAGTAGTAACCCAGTCATGTGCCACCTTAGCGAGATGGACAGCACAACCATCCAATAAGGAACCAGAGTCTTGTATCTGGTCCCTCCTGTAGGTTCCTCCTACTCTGGCACTTCTCACGCTGCATTTCACATGATGCAATGGCTTTCCGAACTGATCTGAACAGCTGAAAGTGTTCAGAAGCTGTTCATTTACAAACACTTCAGTATGTTCAGGTCGATTCATATTTTGGATGAACCAGTTTGCCCATCCCTAAAACAAACACAGCAAGAAACCCTGTGGTATAGTTAATTCTCCTGCCCTCAGTCAGAAACCTGTGGAAGAAATGTATCCCCTATTGAAATAGCACAAAAGTACACTCCTAAACCATCCCTCAGTCAGGAAAGAAATATAGCCCCTGTATAAAAGCAACCAAGCTACCCTATTATTCCTACCCTCAGTCAGAAACCCATGAAATTACTAAAGCTTCTGCTTAAATAGAAATAAAAATAGATGACATTCAGCCCCCAGTCAACCCTGAAAAACAAGGCAAACTTTCTCAAACTACCCCTTGTATTACACTACATATTTCTTTCTCCGTGCCCTTCTCAGCACCACTCTGATTGAGCAAGTCTTCCGATATCAGCACCTTTTTCTTCTTGGGCCTCCTCTAACAGCTCCAAGTGACCCTTCCAGCATCTTCTGTCTCTCCCAGTGGTCGATCGTGGAACCTCCTGGCAGTGGCTCCTCACTCCTCTCCCCATGCTCATCTAGGTGGGATGCAGGCTACTCCCTTGCCACCTGCCTGCTTCCCATATTGGTAGCCTACAATCAGAATTATATGTGTCTATCAGGTACAACACTATTACATTTTAAAAGCTGATATAATCTGCAATCCATATTGGTAGGCTACAATCATTAAACCTGATGGCAAGAATACCTAGGAGGTGTTGTGGAGACAGAGGGCATGATGGGGAATTATGTGGCACCCATTGGGGGTTTCTGCTGTCACCACAGCACCTCCTAGGTATAGCTGCCATCAGGTTTGATGATTGTAGTTTACCAATATGGATTGCAGAATATCATCTTTTAAAATGTAACAGTGTTCCATCCACCTGATAGACACAAGTAAGTCCTTCAAAATTACAGTACAGAGCACTGTTTGCTATTCCGTATATACCCGCACATTGTAAGACTAAACACCAGCATCCCAAACTTTTAGCAGCCACAGTCCTAGGGCACCCCTTTGTCCCTTCTGCCCCCAGACCCCCACTTTCATACATACCCCCATTCACTACAGTGGGTGGCACTGTTGCAAGTCCACTTAGACCACCTCCTGGCTGGTCTAAGTGGAGCCCCTTGCTGCATCCATAGCAGGGCTTGCAAAATCCCCCAAAAGGGGATGGGGCAGCCCTGCCGTGGTGCATTCCCCCTTGCAATCTGACGCAGGAGCACTTTTACTGCATGGGTGGCACAGGGCAGGTTGGGCTCATGGCATTCCGATTTTGCTGCAGCTGGTGTTTAAAAATCAGGATCGCCACAAACTATGACGCAAGGTGCCACTTGCATCATCCCCATTTGGTGCGGGCACCTTGCGTCATAGTTTTCCCTTTGAAAATCAACCCCATCATGTCTTGTCAGTTGCAATTTAGATTGATGTTAGCTTTACCAGTTTGCTGAGTTAAAAATGTGAAACAAGTGCTTCTGCTACAAAAATGGCATTGTTGCTTCATAAAAGAAAATTTAGTATTTCATTTGAAAAACAATGTTCTCCAATGACCCAGTAGTTTAGTGACAATGTATTGTGCTACAGAATTTGCATGACAACTCCAGAATCCCATTCTGGGGCTGGCTGAGGGCTATCTTTGTCTCAGTCATGAAGGTCTGGGTTTTCAGTCAGTTGCAGCACTGTTTAACTGCTCTTGCAGTACTTGCAACAAGACAGACCACAGAAAATGTCATCTATCTTCTTGTCTCAAGTGCTGTGAGTTGTATATCAACAATGATGCTTGCATCAGATATTTGATGCATATGTAATTTTCAGCCCATAAATTGAGCAAGGTATCACCAATGCATCAGGGTAACTGAAAGCTGAATGCAAACATTCTAGCATTTTTAAAGAGATGTAGCTGCAGCAGAATAGCTGCCAGAAGAGCTGCATGTAAGCGTTTGAAAATCCAATCTGAAGTGTTTGTGGACCCCCTGACAACTGATCAAAGCACGGACTTGGCATTAGCTGTGGAGGTAGTAGCTTCCTTGGTCTTCTGACTGGAAGAAGAATGCAGACAGAGACTGGTTCTGATAGCCACTTCCAGGGGAGGTGGCAGAGATGAAAATGGGGGGGTTGAGATAAAAAAAGTGTCATTTCTGTTAGCTGCTAATGGAACTGATAATTTTATATTGCAGCGCTAAGTTCATAGATTGTGCAGTCCCCAAGTCAGCTCATCTTCAACTAAAAAGCTGTTTATATACTAAAGTACTACAATTAATTCCTAATCTTTATGATGCTGTTGAACAGCCAGCCTGGTGGCGCTGAGGGTTGAGGTGCTGGACACTACACCTTGCGCCATGCTGGTGACCCGGGTTCAGAAATGAGCCCAGAGCACCGGGGGTCAGCAGGGGAGAGAGAGAGGATTGAGCATCCGGAGGACTGCTCTCCTCTCTCGGAGAGGGATCCAGGGGTAGCCCGGTGCAGCAGCGGCCCCCAGTGGAGACCGGCGGCACTGCAACGCACACAGGCTTGGAAAAATGGGGAAGACATGGGTGGCTGTCTTCTGGATGCGAGAGGGTGCACCCACATTGTGGGCTGAACAGCATTGAACATCCCACATCTAGGGAATAACTAGGGGAAGAAATCACCCCTCCCGCCGGATAGGCAACAGCTCCTCCAATGCCAACGCCACCACATGACCAACGCTGGTTCCTCACCACTGCCCCCTCTACTTCCCTGGGGGTTGTAGTCTCTCTTGAGCCCCAGGGGGGGTCGTAACTAACTTGAAGATGGTAGGGAACACAGCGGTCGGTAGAGCGGTCAAGGCAAGAGAGGCAGCCCGAGACAGTTCCAGCTGGGAAGGCAAGGAAAAAGAGTTGAAAAAAAATTATGCTGTTGAACAGTTTGACTTGTAAAGGTTCCTGAGCATTGATTGAAGACTGTATCTGATTTCCTTCAGTAGTAGGATGGTGTGGTACCTGAGGACTGGAGGAAGGTGGATGTGATTCCCCTTCACAAAAGTGGGAGCAAGACAGAGGTAGGAAACTACAGACCTGTCAGTTTGACCTCTATGGTAGGGAAAGTCATGGAATCACTTCTGAAGGAAAGAATTGTTGAGTATCTAGAGGCCAGTGGGGCAGAGGACCCAAGGCAGCATGGGCTCACAGTGGGAAGGTCATGTCAGACAAATCTAATTGATTTCTTTGACTGGATGACCAAAGTAGTAGACCAGGGAGGGGCTGTGGACATGGCCTACCTAAACTTTAGCAAGGCATTTGACACAGTCCCACACAAAAGATTAATAGTCAAATTAACCAGCCTGGGAAAAACACTGGCTGGACAAGAGGAAACAGAAGGTAATTGTAAATGGAGTCTACTCTGAAGAAAGAGGGGTTACTAGTGGGGTACTGCATGGTTCAGTACTGGGTCCAGTCCTTTTTAATGTCTTTATAAGTGACATTGCAGAGGTACTGGAAGGAAAAGTATGCCTCTTTGCAGATGACGCAAAGATCTGCAGCAGGGTTGATACACAAGGAAATGTGGAAAGGATGAGAAGGGGCTTGGCAAGGTTGGAGGAATGGTCAGAAGTATGGCAGCTTGGATTCAATGCAAAGAAATGCAAAATAATGCACCTGGGAAACAAAAACCCAGGGGAAGATTACACAGTGGGGAGAGGTAGTAACAACAACAAAAATGGAAAAGAACCTGTGGGAAATCATATCGGATGACCGTAAGGTTAGCAAGCAATGTGAGAAGGAAGTAGAGAGGGCTGGGGGGATACTGAGATGTATAGGGAGAGGCATCACCAGCAGAAAACAGGAAGTTGTCTTCCCTCTGTACAGACAGTTGGTGAGACCCCATCTGACGTACTATGTCCAGTTCTGGAGACCCCATCTCCACAAGGACATAGACAGGATGGAGGCAGTCCAGAGAAGGGCAACTAAAATGGTGCAGGGTCTGCAAGAGAAGCCATACGAGGAGAGACTAAAGGAGCTTAATAAGTATATCCTTGCAGAAAGGAAGGAGAAGGAGGGCATGATAGGAACTTTTAAGTACCTCATTGGAATCAACAAAGTCCAAGAGGGTAGCATCTTTCAGAAAAAAAGATGTGCAAGAACAAGGGGACACAATTTGAAGATAGAGGGGGGATGGCTGAGGGGCAATGTGAGGGAGTATTTTTTCACAGAGAGGGTGGTGGATGCATGGAACAGCCTTCCTGAGGAGGTTGTGGGTCTAAAACTGTGAGAGAATTCAAGAATGCATGGGACAGACATAAGGCAGTTCTTGTGGGGGGTAGGAAGAAATAGGCTGTTGGTTAACTAGGATCTGCAGCTTATCCTGTAGGTAGGGAAATGGGCAGACTAGGTGGGCCAAGTGGTCCTTATCTGCCATCAAAGTCTATGTGTCTATGTTTTTACAGTATGTAATGTTCCAAACCTATACTACAAGATTTAAGTGCAGAAACTATGAAAATCTTATCTCTAAATGGTCTGAGTGTATACTTCGGGAGGTGTATCAACAGCAGAAGGAAGGAGGTAGTGTTACTCCTGTACAGATCGAGGGTGAGACCCAACATGGAGTACTGTGTCCAATTCTGGAGGCAAGATCTGAGGTCTGATGTAGCTTGGCTCTGCTAGAATAAATCACTGCATTTGAGCAATTACTGAATTCTGTAGCATTTTTTCTGTTGTGCAACTGTGGAGCTGTTTTGGGGCTGGCAGCCCTCATATCTGCACCCGTCTCTTGTGTTTGCACAGTAGCAACTGTGGCTCTTGTTTACTTTGCTTTTTTGTTTATTGCAGCACACGGAGCACCAACTTGCTGACACGGCAGCATTTCTGGGGGATTATACAGATGGACTTACATATGGATAAGCCATTTAAAAACTACATCGGAAGTTTTTTTCTGCTCGAGTCCACTCCCGGTACATGTACATGAGAGAATTGAAAATAATTGGAGAGAACGCAAATGAATGAAACAAGCACTTTAGCAGCATCAGGAGCTAATGTGGAACCAAGATTTGAATGGGAGCTTTCTGAATCACTTCAGGAAGAGTGGAATACGGCAAAAGAGAAGTTGAAAATCAGTGAAGAACCCTCCATCGAGACAGGTGAGCTTACAAAAGCATTTGATAAGCTTGAAAAACTGTTAAAAAAGAGCAGGACATTACGTATAACATCATTAAACTGGAACAGTATTTAAATAGAAAAAAAGCACCTTGGGGCCTCCAGCTAAACATAGTGCCTTCCTCAGGTTTGGAGAATTTTGAATTTAAAGACCTGTGGATCGAAGTGGCTCAAATTTTCTCTAAGACTTTAATTGAACTGTTAATCAGGTCAGATGTGAAAAACAAAGAGTTAAGACCCATTATACAGTAGATGAACTGAAAAAGGAAGTTTTAAAGTTTAAGGAAAGCACAACATTAAAAGAAACAGATACATCTATGAGCAATAGACTTGACAAGTATGAATCTGAATTAATTGTGAAATCAATCAATCAAAATCTTTATTTATCCAGGCGAACATCATTGAGCAGATCTCTTTTACAAGATGGACCTGGTTAGAACAGTGTCGGGTAACAGCCATCATAAAAACACATAAATACACGTAAATAAGTATATAAACACAAACACAATGGTGCAGTAATAGGGGAGTCAAATGATAAAAGGAAGACAAGGCAAGCCATAACAGAGGAGGATTCAAATACAAGGGGGCAGGTCCACCATTGAACCATGCAACTGTATATAAACCATGTTCTCTGTATAGAAGTACCAGTTGGTTCATTTACCAGGGGCAGTCACTAGTACTAGCCATGAAATGGCTTGGAGAACCACCAACTAATGGCAGATGAGGTACCAGGAGGGGTATGTAATATGTAACGAAGGATAAACATTGTGAGAAATGAAGTCCCAAGGATAGGTCAGTAGAACTGATGTGGCAGTGGGGGCCTATGGGGAGAGGGAAAGGGGAGTTAGGACTTTTATAGTATGATTGCGTGTAGATTGTGAATGAGTGCAGTATAGAGTTGTGAAAAGAAGGCTGGAGAAAGTGGGAAGATAGACCAGTATCAAAGGGAGGACAGAGGCATCAAGGTGTTACATGAAAGCATGATGACAGACCAGGGCCAAGGAGGAGACAAGCACTAGAAGTAATTCGTTCATGGTTAAATGGTACAGGTTAGCATGATAATTCATGGTCATAGGAAACAATTGCACTGATCATTTCTGAGATGTGAATATAAGAGCTTGAAAGATGAGATGCCGATGGATGACCTCAGTTTCAGGTTTTTTTTGCAATTTATTCCACAAGGATGATAGTGTAAAGCTTATAGCAGCCCTGCCAAAGCAAGAGTTAACTTTGGGAATCATCAGTAGAAGAGATTTGCAACTTCTCAGAGTGTAATTGCCTATTGGTTTTATAGGAAGACAGTCTGTAATGTATTGGGGAAGTTTTTTGGAGATGGATCTCAGGGTCCATGAGGCTGCATTTTTATCATGCCTGAATTGAAGAGAGCTCCACCCCACTGATTAATATAGGAAGCAGTGGTGAGTGGAATAAGGCAGGCTCCATTCCCAAGGTGAGAGTGTGCCCGGCCATGCTCAGTCAATGGCACTGACAGCACCCCTTTGAAGGTGGTGGAATCGTTCAAGTACTTGGGGGTGACTCTTGACCCACAAATGGATCTCTCCCTGCGCATACTTAACTCCTGTAAGGCAACCAACTGCAAACTAGGACTTGCATACAGAGCAAAACGTTGCCTCACCTCAGCTGCCAGACTTGCCCTGGCAAAAGGGGTCTTCCTCTCCTTGCTTTGTTATGGGCTTACCTCCTTCACGAATGCCCCCAAAGCCTGGCTCTCCAAATGGGACACCTCGCATAACAACATATGTCGGTTCACTCTATCAGCTCCTCGTCTCACCCATCGGTGTCTACTTTACTCTAAACTGGGTTGGCTTTCCCCAAGCAACCAGCGCTCATTCGTTATGAGCAACTTTACAGATAACATCATCCGATCATCTACTCCTCCAGCACTTGCTGACCTCCTCCAGCCTGTCCCCTCTGACTATCAGTTGAGATCCACTGAATCCCAGGCACTGATGGTTCTGAAGACTCACTCCCTTGCGGGAGATCGAGTATTTGCAGCTCTTGCCCCAAAAACCTGGAACCTCCTACCTCCTACCTCCTCACGTAAGAACTACCCCCACCCACAGTTGTTTCATGTCCTCCCTTTGGGATTACCTAAAACAAGCCTCAAGCTGCCTCTGTCCCCTGTAGTCCCTCCCTCCGTGAAGTGCCTGAAATTAAAAAATAAAGGAAAATACCAGGCTGCGGGCATGCACTTATTCCAAAAATAAATAACAAATAAGCAATATTCACAAATATTGTTGCTGCTGACACTGGCTCTAATTTTTCCTGGCTGCCCTCCCTGGGTTGTTCTGCCTCATACTGAACTTCACTAAAATTGTTCTCTGCCTGTTACCTGACTGTAGATGATTGCTTATACCTGTCTGTACCTTGCCTGACAGTTGGACCCAAGCCTTTGTACTTTGTTTCGGCTGGTCCTTCTTGCTTGTATTCTGACTGTACCTTTGTGTAACTTGATGCTAGCCTCTGTACTGTTATTGCTTGTATCTCTGTAACTCTCCTGGGTCGCACCTGAAAATAGGCATGTGACTATCTAGTGTGCTTACCTGGTAAACAAAAGCTAAATAAATAAATAAATAAAACCTCAAAGCTCTATGATATAATGTGTCAAGTTTGGTGAGGTAGGAAATGGAACAGTGACTGTAGAGGATGTCAACATAATCTATCAAGGATAGAAAGGTTGATTGTACCAGCTGTAGTTTGGCATCTCTAGTTAAGAAGTGGGCTATCCTAAAGAACAGGCCAAGTCTCTGTCATAATTTTTTGAGTAATTCTTCAATGTGCTCTATAAAGGAGAGCCTATGGTCCAGCCATACTCCTAGGTATTTGAATTTAGGGACAAATTCCAACTTCTCACCAAGAATTGTAGTAATCTGTGGCACAGGATCTGATAGGGTTGAATTTATCATTTGTGCAGAGGGAGAAAAGAGCATTGCTTTTGTTTTCTTGGCATTAAGTAATAGTTTTTTGTTTAGGAGTTGGTGTTGCAGCAGGTTGAACTCAGATTAAAGGTCATTACATGCAGATTGTAATGACGGGCGGCAAACAAAAGAAATTGTTGAGAGAGCAGGAGGATTTTGAAAATGATAGAATTCTAACATGGAAAATATTTGATCATAACAGAAGTAGAAGCCACTCCAGGATGAGGTTCTCTGATACCAGAAACAGTGAAACAAATAATTCAACAGAAAAGGGCCCTTTTATAGGGAAAACAGGACAGGGTAATTCTACAAATGAAACAGAAGGGGCAGGAAGACCCAGAGGGGAAAATAAGATGGAACAGGTACCCATGGAAAGAAAGCAGACTATGGGAAACAGAGGGAGGTGGAGAGGCAGTAGCTACAAGTAATTAACCTCTCCAGCAAAACCCTTATTGAGAGGGAAAATAACCTTCTCAAGCGGGGACTTTCTTTTGTACCAACGCCTCAATTGAATAAATTTCAAATAACCTTCTCAAGCGGGGGCTTTCTTTTGTACCAGTGCCTCAACTGAATACATTTCAAATCCAAGTAGATATTTACAAATTATTGAGGAAAATAAGATTGAAGGATTTTTTCAACAAGAAAAAGACATCTTTCAGAGACACTGCAAATATGGGATTTATAGACCAACCTCTCGATGCTGACCTCCCGGAACTGCCTGACCTTCTGGAAAAATCATGTATAGTTCAAGTTCTAGTTTATTGTAGGAAAAAAAATCCATTGAGCAAGCTCATTCACAAGGAGGTCCTGGTGTATACATACTAACAAGACTAATATTTACATACAGAAATTGTGCACTACAGAAATTAAGCGCTAAACCTATATTTGTGTTCAGGTAGTGCAACATATCGCATGAAGTAGGTCATCACACTCTTACATATGGAAGGGTACCCTGAAGATCCAGACTATCTTATTGACATTATCAATGGTGACATACAGGATACTTCAAGGGAAAATACAAGGGATAGTACAGGTATCGAATTAGCATTAGCACAGGAGAGAAAAAAGCATTTTAAACCTGTTTTAGATTTTATACCGAATGTTAATAATCCTGCTATTTCAGTATATGATAAGGTTGTGTTTAAACAAGTCAATGACCTTTTGGCAAAAGCAGGGCATCCCATTGGTAATAATCTAGATAACAATGAAAGAAAAGCACTTAGGGATTTGACAGAGAATACTGATATTGTCATTAAGGTCGCAGACCGGGGCGAGGGGGGGGACATAGTTATTATTAATAGAGAACATTATGTTGAAATTGTGATGAAATTGTTACAAGGTGCAGATAACCATGCAAAACTCCCCTCAGATCCAGCTTGTAGATTTAAGGTGGAGTTGCACCATCTTCTACAAAGAGGGATAAGAGAAGGCAATATTACACAAGGGAATATACATTTATCTGGAATGAAAACCCTATTGCACCTGGCTACTACATTTTGCCAAAAGTGCACAAGGATCGATTTAATCCACTGGATAGGCCTATTGTTTCAGGGTGGGGTCACTCACGGAGAAGTTGGGTCAATTTATTGATTTTTTCTTACAAAAAAGTGTTGTGAAATTGTATTCATACACAAAAGACACAACACACGTCCTGAACAAAATCAGAGCATTAAAATGGGAGGAAAATATGGTCTGGCTTACTACTGATATACAATCCTTGTACACAAGGATAAGACATGGGGATGATACTAAGGTCTGTCAGCACTTCTTGGAGAGAGAACAGTATGCATCCAAAATACATGTACAATTAATTCTGGAGGCACTAGAATTTGTGCTAACACAGAATTTTTTTGAATTTACAGGGGATTTCTTTCTCCAAAAATGTGGAACTGCTATGTGTGCCTCTATGGAAGCCATTTATGCTAATCTGTTCCTAGGCAGGTGGGAGGAAGATATTATATTTAATCAGAATAATCCCTTCCTGCCCAGGATTAGATTTTGGAGTCATTTGATTGATGACATTCTTTGCACTTGGCAGGGTGATCAGGAAGAAATTGATACTTTCATTAAATGGTTAAACATAAATAATTTGAACCTGTCATTCACCTATAGGTCAAATGTGGAAAATATCAATTTTCTAGACCTTTGTCTAACCAGAGGAAAAAAATAAAAATACTGAAATCAGTACAAAATGCTTCAGAAAACATACTGCCACTAATGCTCTGATGAGGGTAGATAGTGCCCACCCTGTTAGGCTTAAGGAATCTTTTCCTTATGGGCAGTTCCTCAAATTAATGGGAAACTACTCAGAAGATTGTGACTTTTGGGCTCAGGCAGAAGAACTCAGTATGGGGTTTCTTCAGAGAGGATATTCAAAGCAAGTACTGGATAGAGCTTTAAAAAGGGCACCTGATAAAGCAAGGGATGAATTATTGAGGGAAACACAGAAAGATGCCACTTTGGACTATGGCCCCATTGCATTTGTTACAGATTTCAATAACTGGGCAGGGCAAATAGGGAATATTATACATCGGAATTGGTACCTGCTAAGTGTGGATAGAAGTTTGGGTGAAGTGGTGGGAGACAGTCCCAGATTGACATTTTCAAGAGGACCAAATCTAAAAGACAAAGTCATCAGGAGTAGATTAGTGCCTATTAAAAACCCAGGCACATGGTTGGGCAATAAACCTAGAGAAATGTATAAATGCCATTGGTGCATCTCATGTAGTTATTGTAATGTGGGCAAAGAATTCACACATCCAGGAGACAACAAGAAGTATGGTATTAAGGATTTTATTAATTGTGACCCTACTTTTGTAATTTATGTACTGTGGTGTGGACGTCAAATATTGTACATAAGAAGAACTACCAGAGCATTGAAGTCAAGAATGCAAGAACATGTTAGAAATATAATCAACAATAAGAGAGATACACTGGTGGGATTGCACTTCACCCAATACCAAAATTCTGACCCCACTGCCCTTACTTTTATGGGCATAGACTGGCAATCACCACTTAAATGGGGGAGATAGAGTAAATGAACTTTTACAGAGAGAGAGTAAGTGGATCTATTGTCTGCAGAGTGTTAAACCAGATGGTCTAAATGGCCAGTGGGATCTAAAACCATGTTTGAGAAAGAAATGAATATAGAGAAATAATTTGAATGTACAGAAAACTTTGATCCTATTTTGCTTATAACGTATTTTCACTTTTTCATCTTACTTTTAGGCTTGGATCTCTGAAGATATGTATTTTGTAGATCTCCAGAAACTGAGATGTGAATGAGAAGGGTAATCACATAATTGTAGTTCTCCTTTGGTTCAGAAATTTACACCTCCCCAGCCCATAACTATCCCTTATTCTACTTTGCTTTTTCTTGTAGCCCTCTATGAAAATATTTGTATAATCTGTTGAAAAACCTGCTCTAAAACTGTCTTTAAATTTACTTTTGCCCAGCATATACCGTATATATGCATGTATATGTACATATCTTGTCCCCACATATCCTTTCCATCTAGCACTTTCTTTTTGTGCTGCTTCCAGCCTTTAACTTCTTACTATTTTGCTGAATTTGTTTTGGAATAGTATTCCTTACTCTTGCCTTACATAAGGATGATGAATTAATATATGAAGATGCAATTTAAAATGAAACATTTATTGTAAGGAAGTATTGATGTTCCAAATCATGTATTGTACTTTTGTAGTTTTGTATTTTTATGCTGAATCTTAGTGCAAATTACATGTGTTTTTGTTAATCACTATTTTTGCATGAAGCACTTTTGTGATGTCATTGGTGAGGTCGTGGAATATGATGTATTTAAAATGATGTAGTTTGCTTCCAGAACCACGCCCCTTGAAGAAGGCCTAACCACTGAAGTGCTGGAGTCTGGTGCAGCTTGGCTGTGCCAGAATAAATCACTGCATTTGAGCATTTCCTGAATTCTGTGGCATTTTGTCTGTGGTGTGCAGATATTTTGTAGAACTGTGCAATTCTGGAGGCCCCATCTCAGGGATGACATCGATAGGGTGGAGACAGTACAGAAGAGGGCAAAACAAAATGGTGCATGACTGCATCAGAAGCCCCACAAGGAAAGACTCAAGGAATTAAATCTGTACTCTCTAAAGTATGGGGGGGGAGTGAAGGGGAAATTGTTTAACCACGAAAGGCACACTAAGCCAAAGCTTCTTTCAAGGTGTGACTTGGGAGCACAAGGAAGTTAAGTGACTTGCTCAGGGCCACACAGTATGCAAGTGGGGGCTGTGGGATTCAAACCCAGGTCTTCAGGTTTGCAGCTCAGAGCCTTAAACCACAGCACTATACTGCCTATTTTTTATAGGGCGGAAAGGGGAAACATGATAGAAACCTTCAAATACCTCAAGGGTATTAATATGGTACAGGAGGGTGGCATTGCACATAGAAAGAGATGCTCAGGGACAAGGGGGCATGATATGAAGCTGGAAGGGCGGAGCTTCAGAGAAGATGTGAGGAAATACTTCTTCACAGAAAGGGTGGTGGATGTCTGAACAGACTCCCAGCAGAAGTGGTGGGTAACATAATTGTAGCAGGATTCAAGCATGCATGGTATAGACACAAGGAGACCTTGGTAACAAAGCAGGGGGGTAAGACCGGAGATTGAGTAGGCTCTGCGTTTACACAGTAGGTAATGAACTTTTGTGGCAGACTAGGTAGGCAAAGGGATCCTTTTCTGCCAACTACTACAGTATGTTATTATGTTACTTCTAAACTGTTAAACTGCTTACAAACAGGTTACATCAACCTACAGTACATTCTATATCGTTGAAAACTGAACTCCACTTGGGATTTAAAAAAGGATCAAAAATTATTAAAACATCATTTATTTTCCAGTATATATATATATATATATATAGATATATATAGATATATATAGATATAGATATAGATATATATATATATATATATATATATATATATATATATATATATATATATATATATATATATATATATATATATATATATATATATATATATATATATATATATATATATATATATATATAGAGAGAGAGAGAGAGAGTGAGCGAGAGAGAGAGATAGATAGAGAGATAGAGAGATAGATAGATAGATATGCACACATATATATTTATTTTGGTTTTCTTCAGTTGGAGAAGAGAAAGGATTAAGTGTAGGAAAGGTATTTGACTTGCTCATGGTGATCCAGTAAGCAAGTGGCAGTATGTGAGATTTAAACTTAGATCACCAGGTTTACAGCTCTGTACTGTAACCAGAAATCTATACCACCTACCTATATGGGAAATTATTTGGAACCTCTAATGTAACTCATGTTACATGACTAATAGAAGATATAATGTTCTGGGCTGCTGTCTCCATAGCGTACATCAAACTACTAGAACCGGGGTAATTTCCTATAGGCTGAGTGTTTCAAATATTTAAGCACATGGCTAGATAAATATTTAGATTTCTCTGATCACAGTGAGGCTATCTGCTCAAAAATACTCCCATTTCTTGGTGCCCATTGTCACATTAAAGCCTATCTCCCACTTGTAAAGCACATATATCATCTGTAAAATGATATTACCCATAACTGACTACAGTATGTTTAATGTGGGACTATTCCCAAGTCCCCCACTCAATTATCTATACTCCATGCTTCTAGAGCCTCCAGTGTCAGTCCATTTCACAAGCTTACCACCCTTTGCATAAAACATATTTTCTAGGTGATCTTTCTGAAGCCTGTGTCTAGATGCAATTTCCTATTTTACAACTCTGGACATAAGCCATCACTTCTATGTCCAATTTTCAAAGCTACAGATGTGACAGCCAGGATGCAATACAGAAATGCTGCAGAATATCACAGAATGCTCTGACTTATTTATGTCCAGTTTGCAAATTTCAGGTATAAATGTTCCTCGACATGAGTTTAAGTTTGAATGTAACCTGATCTATCGTTTAGAGCTACAATATGTCTGTTTCTACCCAAAACTGGATGTAAAGTACCATAAAACAGATAGAAATTCTGCATATACCTGTAAGTAGCAAGTAGCTGCAAGACGCCAGAACATGGTCTAGACATACTAGGGCAGTTTCTAACACTGAAACAAACAAGGGAAGTTTGATATCTGAATGCCACTTAGCTTTTAAGGATAAATCTATGTAAAGTTTGAAGGAGACTTACTAGCACTATAACACTTGAAAATGAAAAACGTAGATACAGCTCAATGCTTGTACTAATGCACTGTATCACAAATTGAATTGTTTTTTATTGTGCTACTCAGATGCCCAACATTTTGTAGTATCTTCACTTTTTTATGGATGCAGTGGACTGAGCCCTGCAGAGCTTTGCTTTTGAAAAAGGACTCCACATTCCTTGCATTCTTTGTGACTGAACATGTTGGAGTTGCAGCAAAGTCACCTCCTCGTCCATGGAGCACAACTCTCACACTGCACCATTTTTTACTTGGAAAAAAAAAAACTGGAAGTCCTGACACTGGGGGATTGGATGCCCCCAGTGTCACTCTTATGCTTCTGGGGGTGTCTGGGGTGGTGGGTGCTGAGAGGGAGGGAGGGTCAGGTGGGGAGATGTCTCTAATAAAAAAAAACAGCAATCATAGCAGAACATGGCACACTCCACCATCTCCAAGATAGCGGCCACAATCTACTGCACATGTGCGACCACTAGTGCATGCACAGAGTAGTGTGGCAGACATCTTGGACATGGAGGAGTGTGCAGTGGTCTGTCATGACTGCGATTTCTTTTAAAATAATTATGCAAACTTTTCACTGCCCTTGATCATGAGGTGGGCTCATAGGAAGGCTATGTTGAAAATTTGGTGTAAAAATATTAAAAAACAGCAACGTTATGAGGCTACATTGAATTTTGTGAATGCAGCCTCGTAACTCTGGTAATTTTCAATATTTGTACCCTAAATTTACAACATAGCCATATCTTTACAGCACCTCATGAATGTGACAGCTGTTATTTTTCAAATCCTGGCCAAAATGGTTTTTTTTTACATCCCGAAAGCGGATTTTGTGGTCCCTGCATAAAATCACCTTTCAGGCAGGAGTTGAAAATTGTCTCTGCCATTGTTCATGAGGTGGGGTCATAAGAAGGCTGTGTTCTAAATTTGGTGTAAAAATATAAAACAAAGTTATGAGGCTGTGCTGAATTTTGCAAACGTAGGCTCATAAGTTTGGCAATATTAAATATTTCCCCCCCCCCATTTCTTCATAGTTCCGGAACCCACTCATGAGGGAGCAATCTTAGACCTCATGCTCTCAAATGGGGGCAGTGAGAGGATCTCAGATCTAGAAGTGGGTTGCCATCTGGGGACAAGTGACCATCAAACAGTGTGGTTCACGTTAAACTCAGCTTCAGAGTCAAGCCATACAAAAGTGAGGGTACTGGACTTTAGGAGGGCTGACTTTGGCAAGATGGGAGAGTGCCTCAGAAAAGCACTAGCAAACAGGCCAGAAGGAGGTGTGGAGCAACAATGGGGAATTATCAAAATTTGCCATCACAGAGGCAACAAGCCTTTGTGTGAAGCAAATAAACAAATCAAAATGAAAGAAAAAGCCACTATGGTTCTCAAAAGAGGTGGCTGTGAAAGTCAGGAAGAAAAAGATAGCATTCCGAAGTATAAGGAAACACAGAAGGAGCAGGACAGAGAGCTGTACCAGTTAAGGCAGAAGGAAGCAGGGAGGAAGTCAGAATAGCAAAGGCCCAAACTGAGGAAAAGATAGCCAATTCAGTTAAGAAGGATAAAACCTTTTATAGGTACATCAGCGCGTGAAAAGACAAGGGAGGGATAGTGAGGCTGAATAGAAAGAACAGTGGGTGGGCAGAGGGGGACAGTGAAAAAGCAGGAATACTGAACGAATATTTTTGCTCAATATTCACAGAAGAGGAGGGGGAAGTGCCTAATCCAATTAACAGAAGCACTCTTGATAGGGGGGGTCGATCCCAGTCCTTTCTTTTTTTTTTTTTTTTTTTTATTTATGTCATTTAGTACATATACATACCAAGTACACATTTTCTGAACAGGTATATCTCAATTATTTCCAGAAATACATTACTAAGGATTGTGACTATCTATTCTAGTGGTACAGCATTGAGGGTTAATACAAGTTCAGTTTAACCAGCTTATTCTCCGTTCAGGAGCCATAATGCAGCCAATGCCTTAAGTGTATTCTTCAAAAAGCTTAGAAAAGAAATTATATCCGTTTACTGGCCTGAAGGCCTAGTTATGAATATGACAACTATGGTACAGTAATAGAGTCTTTAGTCCAGAGCTCCTAGCTTAAATATACTAGAATAGATGATATCATTCTAAATTCTTATAGAAAAAATTATTGCCCTGTAGATAGGCTGTACAGCAACTTAAGTACCAATCTAACAAAGTGATAGGTCTTTTACCACATGCCAGACTTGTGAACTTACATAATATATTATAAAAGCCACATCCCTAAGGGCTCCCACGGGTATCTGCACATTATACCCCTATTTAATATACCATCTTTCTTTAAGGCATCATACTTTTAATACTTTGTTTATCTCTTTTAAATCTATAAAAGGGATAGCAGAACTGTGTTTTCAAACAACTTAAATGTAACTGGGAAAATCCCTGTATTAGATTTAGTCCTTTATTATCCAGTCTCTGAAGTGTTCCTGGGACTTAAATGACTTCAAGGAGGAGAGAAACAGTCCCTCTAATAATTTCTTAACGAGTAATAACCAAAGTTCACTTATTCAAGGCATTGATTAAATGCTCCCAGTACACAAATCGAACATTTTACCAGAAAAGTTTGTTCAGGATTGTTCCCCTTCTGGTTCCTCCTCATCCGAGGAGCAGTCCTCTCGTTGCCGCTTGGCCGCTAGACATTCAATGCAGGTCCCCGCTTCTCTTGGATCGGTGAAGCGGTACTGACGACGACCCACCGTAAAGCAGAGACGAGCTGGGAAAGCTAATGAAAATGAAATTTCCAGTTCACGGAGGTGATTTTTGACCCCATCAAACGCCTTCCTACGCATACGGGTGGCATACGCGATATCCGGGAAAAACAAGATTCGCTGACCATCCATATGGATTGGGCCTCTGCTCCTCAATGTCCCAAGTATTAAGTCTCTTTCTACAGGTGATCTTAAGGAAAGAAGGATTGTTCTTGGGTTAGAAAATCCCTGTGAAGGTCTTCTCGGGGTGACCCTGTAAGCCTTGATGATTTTAAAGTCCCGGCAATTTGTAAGTTCTTCAAGCCATTTCTGCAGATATTCCACCAACTCAGCCCCCTCTGCTTCTTCAGGAAGGCCAAGGATCCACACATTAGCCACTCGCACAAGGTTCTCTAGTTGCTCCACCCGACTTCTCAAGGCGGCCTGCTCTTTTAGCGACGTCACTGTGGCTGCCAAGGCCTTTCCTGCTGTGGCCTCAGTGGATTTCGTGATTTCTCCCATAGCATCCAGCCTATTCTCTATAGTGAGAAATTTCTCTGTGAACCCATCTAGCTTTTTATCCATCTGTTGTACGGTTTTTGTTAGAGCACTCACTGCAGTATGCAGAGCTGATAGGGTACTCTCCGTTGCGCTTGAACTCGTGGATGAAGTCTGGCCTGTTATTTCTTCCGGCGGTTTAGCTGACACAGGACGCGGGAAAAAGAAATCTTGTTTATTTGGTTTCTTACGTCCCATTTTACCATTTGAAATTGGCTCCTCTAATATAGTATCTTTTCCTCCTCGGTCTCAGCTGATTTGGTGTTAGATCCAGTGGTCCAGTACTTTATTTTATTAACAATATTAGAAATCCGTTCAGGAGCTCCTGACAATTGCTGCTGCTGGCTCGGCTGCTGGCTCCTCCCCCCCATCCCAGTCCTTTCACAGAAGAAAGGGTTCTGCAAGAACTCCTAAAACTGAAGGTGGACAAAGCAATGGGTCCTGATGGAATTCACCCCAGAATTCTAAAAGAATTAAGGGAGGAACTAGTGAAACCACTGGCTACTCTTTTTAATAAATCATGGGAGGATGGTGTGGTATCCGAGGACTGGAGGAAGGCGGATGTGATTCCCCTTCACAAAAGTGGGTCCAAGACAGAGGCAGGAAACTACAGACCTGTCAGTCTGACCTCTGTGGTAGGGAAAGTGATGGAGTCACTTCTGAAGGAAAGAATAGTCAAGTACCTAGAAGCCAGTGGAGCACAGGACCCAAGGCAGCATGGGTTCACAACGGGACGGTCATGTCAGATGAATCTAATAGATTTTGACTGGGTGACCAAAGTAGTAGACCAAGGAGGGGCTGTGGACATGGCCTACCTAGACTTTAGCAAGGCATTTGACACAGTCCCACACAAAAGATTAATAGTCAAATTAACCAACCTGGGAGTGGGACCCAGGGTGGTAGCCTGGGTAAAACATTGGCTGGACAACAGGACACAGAAGGTAATTGTAAATGGAGTCCATTCTGAAGAAAGAGGGGTTACTAGTGGGGGTACCACAGGTTCAGTATTGGGTCCAGTCCTTTTTAATGTCTTCATCAGTGACATTGCAGAGGGACTGGAAGGAAAAGTATGCCTTTTTGCAGATGACACAAAAATCTGCAACAGGGTTGATGCACAAGGAGGCATGGAAAGGATGAAAAGGGACTTGGCAAGGTTGGAGGAATGGTCAGAAGTATGGCAGCTAGGATTCAATGCAAAGAAGTGCAAAATAATGTACCTGGGAAACAAGAACCCAGGGGAAGAATACACAATGGGTGGGGAGGTAGTAACAACAACAAAAAAGGAAAGGGACCTGGGGGTAATCATATCAGATGACCTTAAGGTTAGCAAGCAATGTGAGAAGGCAGTAGGGAGGGCTAGGGGTATACTGGGATGTATAGAGAGAGGCATCAGCAGCAGAAAACAGGAAGTTGTTATCCCTCTGTACAGACAGTTGGTGAGACCCCATCTGGAGTCTTGTGTCCAGTTCTGGAGACCCCATCTCCACAAGGACATAGACAGGATAGAGGCAGTCCAGAGGAGGGCAACTAAAATGGTGCAGGGTCTGCAAGAGAAGCCGTATGAGGAGAGACTAAGGGAGCTTAACATGTATACCCTTGAGGAAAGAAGGGAGAGGGGGGACATGATAGAAACTTTAAGTACCTCAGTGGAATCAACAAAGTCCAAAAGGGTAGCATTTTTTCAGAAAAGACTTGCAAGAACAAGGGACACAATTTAAAAGATAGAAGGAGGGCAGTTCAGGGGCAATGTGAGAGTATTATTTCACAGAGAGGTAGTGGATGCATGGAACAGCCTTCCTGAGGAGGTTGTGGGGTCTAAAACTGTGGGAGAATTCAAGAATGCATGGGACAGACATAAGGCAATTCTTGTGGGGGTAGGAAGAAATAGGCTGTTGGTTAACTAGGATCTGCGGCCTATCCTGTAGGTAGGGAAATGGGCAGACTAGATGGGCCTAGCGGTCCTTATCTGCCATCAAAATCTATGTTTCTATGTTTCTATGTTTCATTTTTAACATAGCCATTTCTTTACAACACCTCATGAATGTGACAGCTGTCATTTTTTAACTCCTGCCCAAAATGTGTTTTTGCATCCAGAAACTTGATTTTGTAGTCCCTGCATGAAATCACCTTTTGGCAGGATGTGAAAATTTACTCTGCCCTTCTTAATGAGGCAGGGTCATAACACGGATATGTTGAAAATCTGGTGTAAAATATTACAAAAACAACAACTTTATGAACCTACATTACATTTTGCTAACACAGGCTTGTAGCTTTGGTAATTTTTTATATTGTTACCCCAAATTCCTTGGCTGCAACCCTATCGGCTCTGGCCAGAGTTTGTTTTAACGATAGCAATAGTCATCCATTTACAGATCAGACATCATTCTCATCATGTAGTAAAGATAAAAGTCTTGCAGTCTCACCCATGGTCAGCAAAGAGCTCAAACCTCTTGCTTGTGTAGCAGAATGAATCATTTATTGTTCTTATCCACACATCAAAAATATTAAAAAGCCAGTGAAAATCACCCCCTGCAGACCACCACCAATTCAAGAGAAAATTCCCCCACTGCATATTGAAATCAAACAATATACTATATACTATATGTCGAATTATATATACTGTACATAAGGAATATATATATATATTACAGTAAGGCTAGAGTAAGCACAGCCTGCAGAAGCAAATAAATAGGGAGTTCAGCTTTATACGGTATAGTAAGCTGTACAAGGAGCCAGTTGGACATAAGAAAGGGGAGGAAAAAGGGGGAATAAGTGCTAGGAACAGAAGAAAAAGTAAGAAGAGTGTTCCCTGAGCAGGAGCATGAATGAAAAGAGGGAGGTGAATGAGTAGAGAGAGTGGTAGGACATACAGGAGGGAGAGAAAGAAGAAGAAGAAGAGGACGGCAGCCTGGGGAGCTGAGGTTTTAGAACAAGGAAATTGGAAGGGATCTGAGGTAATAAGAAGGGGGGTGTAGTTGAGAGGAGGGAGGAGCTGAATTAGTCTTTGGAGAGACATGTGGCACAGTGAGATAGGCATCCATTTTTGAGTAAGGGCATGGCTAAGTTGAAGCAAAGAGAGAGAGAGAGAGATACTGAGAGAAATTAAAGCTGAGAACCAGGAAGGCAGGTAAAAATAAAGTGACAGCATGTGAGGAAGAGGAGATCCAGCATGGCTAGAATAGATTTTGGGGCTGTACTATAGACCTTATCCAAGTAGTCAAATGGAAGGGTCATCTTGCAGATGATCTCATGGTGGACCGGGGGAGAGTGGGGAGTGGTAAGCAAAATTTGTCACAGTACATGGCTCCAAAACTGAGGAGAGCCTTTCTGTTATGGATGGCAACCATGTGGTTAAAGAAGTCACATCAATGACATCCACAAAAAGCTGCTCCCCTAACTTGATTTGTTCAATGTAATAAACCTGCTGAAAATAGTAACATAGTAATTTAAGATCAGCAGGGAATCAACAGCAGTGGAGCACAAAAGTATGCTTACTGCAAATAAAAATGCTTAAAGATTGAATTATTGCCGGTGTGTGGTCAGATAGAGTTTTTACTTTTTTTGATTTGCGTTTTAGGACCCTGTTTTCCTTATTATGCTGAATGCACTAGGTGTCTTTGGTGAAGGGATATGCAGACACATACAGGTTTAGTTGAACACTGATGCTGAACAGTGACATTTGGCAAAAAGCTTCAGTCGTCAACCCAAGTTACTGTATTAACAGAAGACTGTCATTTTTGTCTGAATGTAGACAACTCACAACATTGAGTAACAAAAAGCATCAGATATGTATTTTTAAAAAAGGCCATATGGTTTAAAATTTATAATTATACCTCCTGAAGTAATAAATGGATTTATTGATGTTTGGTATATGTTATATTTAGTGTTGTTCGTGGACTCCTGAAGATGTCAAACTGATCTGGCACAATGTTGGGGAACCTTGCTGGTATGGTGAAATAAAAAGCTTGAATTAGCTTCATTTAGTGCCCCCCCCCCCCACTCATTGTCTTCATTTCACTGTTCTGTCATCCTGGATCTGGTTATATATTGAAATCTGGAAGCTGTAATACACCATTGCCTGTAGTCCATCCTACTGTTTGGGCTTGTGGCACTGTATTTGGGAGCAGGGGTGGAAGTACCATGAGTCGGCTACTTATGCTGGTGTGAAAAGACCTGACTTCATTATACAGTAGTGTTTTTTTCCACTGGTTCATAAACACTTTGGTCTTCATTTTCAAAGAGCCCATAGATCGTTGCAATTTATGGTGATCTTGGGCTGTGGCAAACTCTGGGTGCATCAGGGACACTGTGCTCAACTTTATAAAAACAGGGGTACTTGTATGGAAGACCTAGGAGTTGTCACAGTCACAGGGATGCACCAAGTAGTGGGCACATCTGTAGAGCTTAATGGAGGGAATCATTAACCCCCCCAGCACAAGCCTACATGACCTGCACAAGTCTACATGACCTGCAGAAGTTGAGTGGGGGGGGGGGCCATGATTGGAAGGTGCGGAACGGGTGTTGTTTGAGCATAAAAAGATCAGTACAATATCTGAAAATTGGGATCACCACAAACTGTGAGATGCAAAGTGCTAGTTGCATCATATCTGTTTGATGCAGGCACCTTGTGTCATAGTTTCACGTTTGAAAATCAAGCCCCTTGTCTTTTCCAATTGCAGACAATCACTTCATATATGTAAACTAGTACACCATTCACCAACATAAAGAGATAATATGTAGCATGGATGCATTCAGTACTGTAGGTTCCAGTGTTAGCATTCATTTTTCATTTTACAACAGTTAGCAGAGGGGACAGGCTACTGGGACAATTCAGGGGGGATAAAGATCTGTCAGTCACTTTATTGGAGACTACAAAAATGTAAAATGTGAAAAACCTCAAATTCTGTGATTGCTGTGTTGAATGGCACAGCCTCACTCTGGCCCAGTATCTGACCACAGTAAAATACCATGTGGCCTAAGGATATATATATTTTATAGTGGCACGGTAGTGCCACTAAAGTTAGGGTTGAGGAGCCATTCACATGTTAAACCTCAAATTCTGCACCTTAATAACTTTGCAACTGTTGGATGGATTTGCCTGGAATTTGGAATACACGATCAAGATCCATACACCTCAGGATCTGACAAGATTAATACTGGTCGCGTATAAGGCTGTGGAGCTATTAAGTGTGATCTGCGCATGCGTTTATGCTTTTCTGGAATTTTACTGTCAGACGTACAGATTGCTCAGTTTGTGTGATTGGTGTTAAATCTTCAGGGAACGTGCGGCTGGGGTCCTCGATGTGCCTTTTGAAGATTTCATGAAAAAATATTAAACAGTTCAAAAGTTATTCAAAAAACAAGTTCTCATTATACTGTAAGTCAATGGGAAAAGTTAACAAAAAGTTTGACAGTGTCACAAATGCAGTTTTAACTTTCGCAAATGGCCCTTTTACTGTCGCAAATCCGCCATATTGTTTTCAGTTAACGATCAGAAAAATGCTTGGCATTTAAAATTGGGACCCTCTAGCAACCTAATTCTTTTTGTATTCACCTAGTCGGACCCTGAAGATGCTAATCATGTCTTTATTTTGGGATAAAACACCCCAGAAATATGTTTTTCAAATTTCTGGAAAAAGTACTTTTGCAAAGTACTGTCGCACTTGCGACACTATCGAATGAATTTGAGAAAGCTTTCGCAAACTTCGACAGTACTTTTCTAGGCTGTGGGAAAATGACAGCAATTCTTTGTTACCCTGCTGCAAAAGATCAGTTTGTTGTTTTGGCCTGAAATTTGGAGGGAACACAGCTGATATCACACGGATGTGCCTTTCAGTGTTTTGTTGAAAAAATATTACATGGCAGAAAAGTTATGGCACTCCAAAGTTGATGCTTTTTCCCATAGGATAACATTACGGCATCCAACGCATTACAGGAATCCTTTGGTGCCCTGCTGAAAAATAACAGTTTGGTCTTTTAGGCTGAAATTTGGAGGGAACACAGCCAACATCCCGCAGATGTGTCTTTTTGTTGTTTGGTGAAAAAATATTACAGGGAGCCAAAGTTATGGCACTCTGAACTTCTTTTTTTTTCCCCATAGGATAACATTACGGTGTTCCCCACGCCTTTCAGGCCCCGTATCTTGGAAACGGTGAGAGATATAGACTTTTTGTCAGAAAAATGCTTAGCCCCCTATTGGGGTCTAAGTATAAAACTAGACAGGAAAGTCATAAATCATATGACTTTTAAGTTTTTTTTCTACGTCGTACGGTTCCTGAGATATAAGCAATTTAGTATTCCAACTCCTCATTTTCTGCTCTGAGAACAATTATTATGCATACATTCTTTGTGCTCACTGTCTTTCTTTATGCAGCTTTTGGGGAAAACCAGCCTGTGTGCTTACATTACTGTTACCATTACCGTTTTCACTTGTGGTTACATTCCCGTTTCACTTACCGTTCACGTCTATGCCACCATGTGCATAACCCTTTGTGTTTTCATTTGTGCTTGCTTTTGCGTTGTTCTTAACATTTCTGTCTTCACTACTGTTTCTCTTTCTGTTTGGCTTTGCATCACCATGCGCATTACTATTTGCGTTTGCGGGCACAATGTTACTATGTGACAAGACATCATGTGGACGGGGCGTGGGACCAAGGCCTAGCAGCTTCCGTCACTACATTATTCACTATTTCTCATTATCATTCTCAAAGAAGAAATTAGAGGCAAAAACTTCATTTAATGCATTAGTTAGGGTTGTTCCACAAAAAGCGAGAAATTCGGTGTTGGGGTTAAAGCCCCTTATTTCACCCACAACCACCGCATGGGGTGCACATTAGGGTTGTCAGTCCTATCTCTCACCCCATTCTCC
Organism: Neoceratodus forsteri; assembly: GCA_016271365.2. NCBI lineage: Eukaryota > Metazoa > Chordata > Ceratodontiformes > Ceratodontidae > Neoceratodus > Neoceratodus forsteri. The sequence continues at coordinate 973,275,491 of CM028134.1, read as the reverse complement.
TACACTCTGCTTCTTTACACATGTGCTGGGATGAGAGTTATGGCTGACAACCATAGCGCATCCCAATGCTGGTTGGGGGTGTGGGCGGGATGGCCAAGGGGGCTTTCAACCCTAACACCAATTTCTCACTTTGTCAGTGTGGAACAACCTTAACTAATGCATTAAATGGAGTTTTTTGCCCCATATGTGTATATATATATATATATATATATATATATATATATATATATAGCATGGTAGCACGTTAGTGCTACCATAGTTAGGGTTGAGTAGCACTTTTAAGGTTAAAGGGTCAAATTTTGCACCTTAATAACTTTGCTACTGTGCAACAGATTTGCCTGAGATCTGGTATGCATGATGGGGCATGGTAGATCTTGGGATCTGCTAAGTTTTGTACAGGTCGGTTATACAGCTGTGGAGTTATTAAGCGACAACAAAGTGAGTAATTACACTTTTTTGTGAATTCTTTGCTCTTGCCTACAGGTCACTCGGTTTGCGTGACCAGTCCAGAAACTTCAGAGAACATGTGACCGGAGTCCCCGATGTGCCTTTTGAAGATTTCGTGAAAAAAATATTGAACGGTTCAAATGTTATTCAAAAAACAAGTTCCCATTATAAGTCAATGGGAAAAGTTAACAAAAAGTTCAACACTTTTGAAAATGCACTTTTTAGTGTCACAAATGGCCCTAGTAGTGTTGCGAATATGCCATTTTGTTTTCGGTTGGTGATCAGAAAAATGCTTGGCATTTAAAATTGGGACCCTCTAGGAACACAATTCTTTTTGTGTTCACCTAGTCGGACCCTCGGGATGCTAGGCATGTCTTTATTTTGGGGTTAAACACCCTAGGAATATGTTTTTCAAGTTTCTGGAAAATGTAGTGTCACAAAGTAGTATTGCACTTGTGACACTTTCGCAAAATTTTGCGAAAGCTTTCGCAAATTGCGACACTACTTTTCCAAACTATGGCCAAAATGACAGGAGTTATTTGCCACCCTGCTGCAAAAAAAACGGTTTGGTCTTTTGATCTCAAATTTGGAGGGAAGATAGCCAACATCGCACATATGTGCCTTTTTGTGGTTTGGTGAAAAAATATTGCATGGATGGCAAGTTACAGTACTCCAAAGTTGACATTTTTTCCATAGACTAACATGGTGGCGTACGCCGCACCTTTTGGGGCTCATATCTCGAAACTGTTACGAGATACAGATTTTCTGTTGTAAGACAAAAATCTAGCCAGGAAAATCAAGATTTTTGTGAAATTTTAATTTTTTTTCTATGTCATGTGGTTGCTGAGATATTAGCAATTAAGTACTTCCAATGCTAGCTTTAAGCTTCAATCCCCATTACAATGCATACATTCTTTGTACACACTGTATTTCTGTATGCACCTGTTGGGCAAAAACAGGGTATGCGCTTCCGTTACTGTTACAGTTACTGTTTCCACTTGCATTTATGTCCCCATTTGTGTTACCTTTCATGTCTATACCACCGTGTGCGTTACCCTTTGCATTGTCATTCATGTTGCTTTTTCATTACTGCTACCATTTGCATTTCCACTACTGTTTCCGTTTGTGTCACTGTGTGCATTGCCATTTGTGTTTACGGCAGCCCTTTCATTTGCATTTCTGTTTCTCTTTCGTTTTGCGTCTTCCTTGCTGTTACTGTTACCATTTGTGTTTGCAATTGCGTTACTGTGCCAGTGCCCATTATGGTTTGTGTTTCCATATGCACTTGCATTTCCTTTTGTGCTTCTGTTTCCTTTGGTGTAATTGTTGCTGTTACCATTACCATTTGCGTTTACTATTGCGGTACTGCGCATGTGTGTGTTTCAGTTTGCGTTTCTGCACGCACTTCTGTTCCCATTTCTGTTTTACTTTCCTTTGGCATTATTCTTCATGTTAACTTTACCATTTGCATTTACAATTGTGGTACTGTGCCTCTGCACATTACGGTTTGCATTCACGTGTGCGCTTGCATTCGCATTTCCATTTCTGTTCCTTCTCGCATTCTTTTTGCTGTGACACTTAACATTTACATTTAAAATACCACTGCCATCACTGTTCATATTAGCAGTTGCATTTTCGTATGTGCTTCAATGTCTGTTTGTGTCACTGTTCGCATCGGCATCACTTTGCGCTTGCGTTTCTATTACCGTTTCCTTTACAATTTATGTTTGCGTTACTATGAGTGCCACTGTTCGTGCTTCTCTTTGCAGTGCTGTTCCTGTTACTATGTCATAAGACATCACATGGTGGGAATACGGGGCCCTTTGGGCCCCGCACTCCCACCACTGCATTACATTCACTATTTCTTGTCATCACTCTCAAAAAGACGGAAAATTAGAGGCAAAAAAACTCTGTTTAATGCATCAGTTGGGGTTGTTACATAGTGACAAAGGTGAGGAAATTTGGTGTTAGGGTTGAAACCCCCCTTGGACCCCTACATCCCCCCCAACTGGCATCGGGGTGCTCGTTGGGGTCATCAGTCCTAACTCTCACCTCATTCTCCTATTCCTCAGCTTCTTCACATATATGATGGAGTGAGAGTTAGGGCTGACAACCCCAATGCGCACCCTAATGCAGGTTGGGGGATGGGCTGGAGGGGTCCAAGGGGGGGGTTTCAACCCTAGCACCAAATTTCCTTGCTTTTGTCACTATGGAACAACCCTAACTGATGCATTAAATGGAGTTTTTTGCCTCTAATAGATAGATAGATAGATGGATGGATAGGCACACTTGTGTGGATATTTTTGGACAATTATCAGTGATATTTTTACTGCCTCCAGACCTAGAGTGAGAATATCAAAATATTCTCATTCTACATCCTGATATCTTCACTCTAGGTATCCCTCTCTCACTCATCATAGAAACCGTGATGCTGCACACATACAAAAAATCAACACGAGGCACCACATCTGATCCCCACCTCAACTGAAAACCACAAACATTCCACCCAGCCTCATTCGATGCCTGAAGCTCACACAGTACACAAGTAATAGAAAAAAGGAACTGACAGCCTTAGAAAAATTGGAGGAGTACAATATCAGTTTCGAGGTGGAGTATGATGACCTACTCACAGTGTTTAAGTATGACATCCCATTCCTAGAATAGGACACCTCAGAAATAGCACAGACTAATATTAAATTTCCACAACAATCCACCAATGAAGAAGCACACACTCACCAAGAAACAGTAGAAACCCAGAAATGCAGTAATGACCAACCAAACACCAATGGAGACAGAGCAGAAATCAAGTGCTTCATCAATGCCAGTCAGAACAAAACAACATTAAAAAAACAGTGACAGATGTAGACATGATTCAAAGGTACATTGCTGAAAATGTCAAAGAGACAAGAGAAATACAAACCAGAACTAGGTGTTCTATTAAACAAGTACTTTATGGAAGCCACAAAAAAGAACACTTGGCATATGAGCCACTCACCCTAAGGTCCAGTTTCAGTTATATAGAAACATAAACTTTGACAGCAGATAAGGACTGCTTGGCCCATTTAGAGTAGTCTACCCATTCCCTACCTATTGGATAAGCTGCAGATCAGTTAATAGAAAGTTGGCTGAAGGATAACCAGTATGAAAGCTCATTCTCCACTGATTCCCTATTTCACACCTGCAGGCAGGTCCTAGCAGCTAAACAGAAAAACCTCAAAGAGCAACTCTGCACTTCAGCACGTGCTTTCATAAATAAGATGTTTCAGCTGTCATAGTTTACTAGAGGATGCATCTTTCCATTTTCAAGGTTCCTTTCCACATTTTACAGCACATATTGGTATTCCCTCTAAGAAGTCTGTTTTGCAAAAATTTGAAAACATTTGCATCTTCCCTATAAACCTCACATTGCCTTTGTTTATGATATCATAGTGCTCACCATGACAACAGACTATGATATCACAAACAGCAATTGTGTGGTAAGCAGGGGATGGTCAGATACATTTTGAAACACTTAGTGAAATAATTACTGCACTATTTACAATAAGCAGTAGATCAACAGCAGGAAACTAAAAAAAAATAAATATAACTTGAAAACAAAGTTAAAACACAATTAATGTAAATCTAGTGTTTTTAAGCTTGTTAGTATAATAGACCATTGCTCTTTAAAGAACAAGGGAAAGACTGGTGGGGCACTGGTGGTATAGTGGTGAACATAGCTGCTTCCCAAGCAGTTGACCGGGGTTCGATTCCCGGCCTATGCAGAGGACATATTTGCGTGTGGCTCATTGGTCTAGGGGTATGATTCTCGCTTTGGGTGCGAGAGGTCCCGGGTTCAAATCCCGGACGAGCCCTTAAAATATATAAAATCATACTAAGAAAGCAGCATTTTAACGGGTGGTGGACAAGTGGAACACCTTGCCAGAGGAAGTGGTGGGGGCTGAAACAATCACGGGATTTAAGAATGCATGGGATAGACATAAAGGAATTCTAGAGGTCAGGGGTAAGGGGAAACATACTTCTAGGAAAACAAACTGAACTTACAAGCTCAAATGGGCAGACTGGGTGGGCCATAGGCACTTATCTGCCAACACTTTCTATGTATCTATGTATGTATCTATGTATCTATGACTGGAGAGAAATTACGGCTGATGAACTGACAGACCAAACAGTAGACACCCTGTATGAGTAGCTACTGAGCCCCTTTAATTGCATCACGCTGCTGAACATCATGTGGCTACTCTGCACAGTATTTTTCAGCATACGAGGCAACACAGAAATCGAATACTAAAATGGGGAGATATCTAGATGAAAACTGACACCAATGGCAAAAAAAAATTTGGAATACTGCAAAGAACGCTGAATGAAAACCAGGGTAGGTCTCAACCCAAAAGACATCTGCAAAGTAAAGCCTCAAGCCTACACCAATGACTTCAGTCCAATAAAATGCCCAGTTACCAACTACAAGAAACACAAATCACACAGATGAGCAACTACACTAAACAAAGACAGTCCTTTTCTGCTAGCTATAAATACCAACCACCAAATACATGATGCTGCAGTGCATTGGTACAAGAACCAACCCTTGTGCATAAACAAAAATCAGATCATTAGTGAAGAAAAGTATTTCTGACAGCAGAATATCCATGGAAAAAACTAACAAACCACTCAGCAAGAAAACATATTGTGCAGAAATTAAACAATGCAGGAGTCCCACCTAATGAAATAGTTTAAATCACAGGACACAAAAACATGGCCAGCATAAATGACTATTTTAAACTACAGCAAATGACCTACAGCAACAACACATTTTGGATATCTTAAACAACACAACCAGCCAGCAGTTCTGAAACAATCTGCAACACTGTCCCCACAACAAGGTTAATAACACACAGCAGGCTGAAGAATACCTTAGAATCCGACTTCACCAATCACATCTTTAATGCCATAAAAATCACCATTCAAATTAACCAAGGTAATCTATGTATGGAAATTAAACTTCTTACATACATGAAGCCCCCCCCCCAAAAAAAACACAAACACATGAACACACTCTCTCAAAGAAACTCAGATACGTTTAATTTCTTTTCTAAAAAAGACAGAAAAACTACAACTGGAGAAAAGGACTAATTTATGTAATAGAAGATGGTGACTCTGACTAAGCCATACTGCAGCATCCTGAAGAAAGAGTAAGTAAGAAAAATCTTCCTCAAAACACATGCAACTTCACAAGGTCCCAAGTAGCCAAGCATAAGATTAAACCTGAAAAACAAATACCTGCCAAGATATCAAAAAATCAGCCTAGCACTCCAGAATACCAATGTTTCAAAACAGCATTACAAGCAAACTATTGAAATAAGTAGCAAAACATTAGAAGATCAGGTGAAACTGTCAGAAATAACGCATCTTCAAGATATCATTAAGAAACTTATTTCAGTTTTCTGTCTCTCACGGGAGAAAAAATACTTCCTAGCAAGACTTCATCCTTCAAGAAAAACAGGAATCGGCAAGCAAGCAAGAAGAACATTTGGAAAAGGCACCTGCAGACTTCAAAACAGTAGCACCTACCGATTGGAATACAGGCTAAACATTTACGTTCCTACAAACCTGAATATAAATCAAGATTTTAGCTCAGTGCTAACAAAAAGAATAACAAGACTATTTTGCAAAATATAAGACACAAAAAAGGACACGTTCAATGCATTCCATAAAGGTGTTCTATAGCAAAGAACAAGTTACTACTGTTGAAAGCAAAAATGAAAAGAAAAATGTAAAATATGTTATCTGTGAACAATTTTTCTTGTTGCACCTGTAGGAAAAAAATAAACTGTTTACCTGTTCAAACAAAAGAAATAGCATTACAAACAGTTACATATTTTGCCATTATCTACTTGACACAGTTTTAGTTTTCTTACCTTTTCTTGTACTGACATTTGCTTGTTTCTGCTCTTCAAGTTCCTCTACTCCTCAAAAGTTTTAAAGTAAGGTGTTTAAACCTTACAATGTGTGTCCATTGCCATACAGTGAAACTAAAGGTCAAGTAATCCAAAAATAATATACCCAATCAAAAATAAAATTAAAATGGGTCTTGTATTCCAGGACTAGGGTAAAAAACATACTTAAAGAAAGGCTGGGCAAAAATACTCCATACAGACATGTCACAAATCCTCTATCCTAAAGGAAATGAATGAAAAACCCACTCCTCGAAGATCATTCTCCAATTGCTCTGATATCATAATCCATCTAGCCAGAAGATGCAACCATGAGAAAAAAATCCAGCTGACAGCACTCCTGAAGACTCCAACATCTCCAGCTGACAATGAACGTCCTTCTGCCACAGCTGCTATAAGAAGATTCCCTAGTTCTCTGGTCCACATGCAGGGTGCACCGAATGACATCGTCCCAATAAAAGACACAGAGCGCACAGCCACTTCCTGCCTTAAGGCCCTCTGGCTGGCAACTGAATTACTTTTGCACATGCTCTCTTGTATAGCTCATGGACTCAAAGCCATCCAATCCAGAAAACATAACAGTGACAAAACCACCAATATCAACAATGTAAAATATAACCAGAAACAAGACACAACACTGCCCAAACAATCATACAACCCCAATGTTACTCTATGGAATGAGAAACTCGCTAACTAAAGCACAGTAAAGTGCAACAGTAAACCACCAATGAGAAATGAGCAAACAACCAATAAAGAAAAAGTTTACACAATTCCTGACCAATCAGAACTCAGCAATGTTACTCTTTGGGAGAAAGAAAAAAGCCAACTTGCTCCACAGACACAAATACAATTCAACTGAAACAATCCCCAAAACAAAAAGAAAAAAACAAACAAAAAAATTACTCATGCAGTGTCCCAAAATATCCACACGAGAGCTGGATAAATTAAATATATCATTAGGGACTCAAAAATATGTCTGATGTGTTTTCCTTGTGCTGGGTGACCTTTTGACATCACTCATGACTTCACTACTTGTGATGTCATAGGTCACTCAGCACTCACAAAAAATATCATAGATATTTCCAAGGCCGCAGTGGCATATCCCTTATATTTATATTGAACCTATATTTGGGCAATAATTCTACCACGTTAACCAATAAATGGGATGGGATCTGTAACAAGTGTAGTGTTGATTTTATGTATGCATTGATTGAAGCAGTCCTAAAGAAAAGAAGTAAGACTGCTGAAGACTTACAAAAACAAGATGCATTAAAAGATACATTAGAACAGGTTGACTTCAACACTACACTTGAAAAAAATTAAGGAAGAACTTTATGATTTCAAGAAAACATTGAAGCAATAAAAGCTACATAAGTTTCAATGTGATACTAATGATTATAAGGACAATAAAATAGACACCAACAAAAAATTCATCCCAAGAACTATCCAACAAAGACATTATAGTGATTTGGATAGTGGCAGTAGTTATTCTAGGCGAAGTTATAGAAGGGAACCATACAGGGAGGTCAGTGAAGGGGCCAGTACAGGGAAATAGCACTCGGGTGGCTGGGAACACGGGTATGTCATGAGATCCAAAAGCCCCATTCAGGAGTACAGTAGGAACTAGAAGAACTATGGGCTGTGAGAGGAATGGGGCAGGCAGATGGAGAGAAGAAGCATGACCCAGAAAATAGCTGGGAGATGATCCTTGTTTTCAACTTAATCAAGAAAACCCTTCCTACCCCAATACAAACATTTACCCACAAAACTACTTAATTACTTCTGTCTGGCCTGTACTCCTACTATTTTCTCTCCATACTTTTAAATTCTTCCATGCAAACAGATTTTAAAGAACAAACACAAAAGTAGCAATAACTCAACACTCCCCTACATGGCCAGCCCCCCCCACCCTAGCCCCCATGCACACACACTGTGGTTGGTGCATCCACGCTGCTGTAGACAACCCACCAAGATTAGATATAAGTTGAGAGTCTCTTATCTGAGTACTAGGGAATCAGAGGTAGGAGTTTTAAGAGATGATGTCCATGGTGTCCAGAGCCACCTGTTACTGTTTCTCCTAACCTCCCTGGCAGTCACTCCTGTTCTTTGCACCTCTCTACTATCCCCACCTCTGCCTACCACCACCCTCCCCCATACCCCTGCTTCTCTAACTAGCCTTGGTCCACCACCTTGCTCCCTTACCCTCCTTCAACTCTCTTCCCATTTCCCTTTTCTAATCTGCTTTCCCCACCCACTGTTGTACAATTTCCCCGATCCTTGCCTCCCACCCACCTCTCCTTCTACCTCCCTCCCAGTTACCCCTCTACACCCACTCTCTCGTCCCACATTTCTACGCTACCTGGCACAACTGGCAGCAACTCAGTTTTTCCACTCCACCTTTCCCTTTGACAGTGCCCTTCTGGCAGCTTTAATTCATGTAACTATTGTTTGCTGTGACTCATTATTCTTAAATGTATGCTTGGTTGTGTTGTTCTAACTGTTAATTATATTACCTGTAGCTTTTAGACCATGTATACCCTGTACTGAAATTTGTATTCCTACTGCTTGCATGCTAATCTCACACACAAATTGTACTTCTTTTCTTTGTACATTGACATGGAACCTTTGTAAAAGAGCCATTGGCTCAAAGGTATTTATCTGAAATTCTAATAAATAAATAAATAAATGGGTCAGAGTGCTTGGGCATACCCCATTGAAATTAATGGAATTATTTTGTATTACTATTTTATACATTATGATGGTGAGCTGGAGAATAATGAAGGCCACTGTTCTACAAACAAGGCCCTTGTTAGTCGAGCAGTGGCCTTCATTAATCTCCAACTCTCCATCAATAATGTATAAAATAGTAATAAAAAATACCCTCATTCATTTTAATAGGGTACGCCCTGGCATTCTCCTTTACCCTATGTCATAATGTGCCTGAGCGTGGGGATGTGAAGGTCAGCTTCACTTGGGGGGGCATAAGCCTCACAAGGTAGGGGCTTCAGTAGTCTGTGCATACCATACCATACCACTCAACTGACCCCCAATGCAAGGGACAGCCCTCATTTTACCACTGAAAACTGCTCTTCCCCTCATCCATCCCTCACAGAAAACATGCTTTGATATAGTCTTCTTATTACCCCACTTCATAACCCTTATACTGTAGGTGTAAATTTCTTAATCCATGGCAAAATGCCATTCTGTGCCACAGCTGTGGAAACACATTTTGGACAGGATGTGAGAAATGACAGCTGTAGTATTCATGAGGTTCTGTGAAGAAATGGCTATGTTCAAACTTTGGCATGAAAATATAAATGATTGGCAGTTACATGCATGCATAGGAAAATTTAATTGATTGCATGTAACTCAGGCATTCTTTGTTACTTTTGCTCCAAAATTTCAACATTGCCTTTTTTTAGACCCTACGTCATGAACACTGGCACTGTCATTTTGTTACTCAATCCGGAAAGATGATTTTGCACATTGACTGCACCATTCCACACCACAGGTGCAAAAGCACATTCTGAGCAGGATGTGAGAAATGCAGCTGTACTGTTCATGAGATAGTGTGAAAAGTGGCTATGTTGAAAACTTAAAGTGAAAATGTAAATTGGCAAAGTTACATGCGTGCAAAGGAAGATTTCAATGGCCATGCATAACTTGGGCATTTTGGGGTATGTTTGCACCAGATTTTCCACATGGGCTTTTTGGGACACCACCTCATGCACAATTGCATTTACATTTCATTACTCAGTCCAAAAAGGTGCTTTCTTTCAGCCACAGTGAAATCATCTTTCAGAACAGAGAAACAAAATGACAGTGCCAGTGTTCCTGAGGTGGGGTCCCAAAAAGTCCATGTTGAAAATTTGGTTCATGCCAGAGGGTGTAGACAGAATGAAGAGGGACCTGCAGAAGCTTGACAAATGATCAGGGGTTTGCCAGTTGAAATTCAATGCAAAGACATTTAAGATAATGCATATGGGGCACAAAAATCCTGGAACAACGTATCAGTTGGGGGGTGAGGATATAGCATGCAGCAAGCAGGAAAGGGACCTTGGGTTATCATCTCAAGGTAGGGAAACAGTGCGACAAGGCAGCAGGTAAAGCAAAAAGGTTGCTGGGATGCATAGGAATGGCCATCACCAGCAGGAAAAGGGAGGAGATAATTTCAATATACAAGACACTAGTGAGGCCTCACCTGGAGTTCAATGTGCAGTTCTGGAGACCTTACCTACATAAGGAAATAGACAGGGTAGAGAAGGTTCAGAGGAGGGCAAGAAAGATGATACAGGGATACAGGGATTGCATCACAAGTCCCTATGAGGACAGGCTGAAGGACCTGAATATGTACTCCCTGGAGAAGAGGAGTGAGAGAAGGGATATGATAGAGACATACAATTACCTTACAGGGAGAAAGAGGGTACAGGAATATACTATTTTCCAGTGAAAAAGATGTTCCAGAACTACAGGCCATGGGATGAAGTTGGAGGGAGGGCAATTCAGATGAAACATGAAGAAACATGTCTTCACAGAAAGGGTGGTGGACAAGTGAAACACCCTGCCAGAGGAAGTGATGAGGGCTAAAACAATCACGGGATTTAAGAATTCATGGGATAGACATAAGGACATTCTGGAGGTCAGGGGTAAGGGGCAACAGACTTCTAGAAAAACATGAAGTGAACATACAAGCTCAACTGGGCAGACTGGGTGGGCCATAGACCCTTATCTGCCAATAGTGTCTATGTTTCTATGTAAAATACCTATAAATGGCTGAGATATTAACATACAGTATGTTCAAAATGCCATTGACCACCAGTCAGCCAATCAGATTAAAGAATTATTAGACCCCATTGTATAATTAATCCTCTTCCATGGTAGGTAAGGGATGCAAACCAAGGACATCAGCACCTCAAGAAACAGTGCCATTACTTCATCAGTGGGCCAGTTTTCATGGAAGTATTCTACCCTTTTAAATGATTAGGAACTAGTGGTAAAGCCAGATTGTACATTCTCCAAAGGGAGAGCTTTTTGTTTTTGAAATTCAGCTTTATTCAGATTTCATGACAGTGCCAAATGCATCATGACACTGTTGTACAATGGAGTAACATGTAAGGTAAAAGGTAATTACAGTTACAAGCAAAGGAATATTTTCACTTGCAAATGTGGTACCATTATGTCCCTATTTGCTAATACAGACTAGTAATATGGACCTTTGAAGACAGCATACAGTGAACAAATAGTTCTAAATAAGCCAATGCATCAATAAATTGAATAAAGTAACAAACTTTGATTTAACTATGAACAATAAACACAATAATACAGGTCAAACCAAGGTGCACTGTGTTATTGCATGTAGCAAATTAAGGTATGCTAATAATAGCATCAGAGGAGGCAGAGGAGGGGTGTGGGGGAGTGAGTAGGCACCCTCCCTATAAGAAGGAAATTGCCCCACTAGGAGTGACCCCTGAGGAGGAGTGGTACTCAGTCTCAGCTGCAAATCAAGCACTGATTGGGTGAAGGCTATTTTACTAATCCCTGGCTTCTGTGTTTGGGATCTCCAGTTCCTGAGTGTTACCAAAGTCCTAGCATTGCCAGGCCTGCCATCTAACAAGATGCTTGTCTTCTTTTAAATGTAGTTTTGCAGTGAGGAATTTCATACTGTGTATTTTGCATACCTATTATGCCATTCATCCTGGGAAATGATAGAGCATTTTTGATGTGGTCATATCTTACAATCTCCAAGGGTGGAAGACTACTTAGACATTTTGGTTCTCATTTCAAACATTACACATACATCTTTAATAAAATAAAATATAGACTCATAAACCTTAAAAGTACTTTCCAAGGCAGATATAATTACTTTAATGTCAGATATGTTTTCATTCATTGAGATGCAACATCTGTCTTCATTCTGGTAAATTGTCACTGTTTTATATTTTTGTTTTTGTTTACAAACCACAGAATGAACTCTTGGAATACAGTAAACAATTATTGGAACATAGTAAATACACTAGTCACCTAAAGTCATTGGGGAAGGGAAATGGGATGGGGGGAAGGGAAGGGGGAAGGGGGAAGGGGGAAGGGAACAGGGAAGTCTAAAATGGTAACTTAAATGTTACTTATTTTCTTTAAGGTAGATTGTATAGTATAACAAACAAGTGACATTAAATACATTTACTGAAGCAACAATCTAAAATATTAATGAAACCTAATAACATATACTGCATCTGTGTGTGTGTGTGTGTGTGTGTGTGTATGTATATATATATATATATATATATATATATATATACACATACACCTACATATATATATATATATCATTATATATAAGTACCTATATAGTGTGTTAATTTATATGATATAAATAGAATACCTATTGATGGATAGTATGGTGTAAGAGGATCTCCATCTCGTACAAAAAGTGTTCCCCTTTGTGCTCCAGTACCAGGTAACCACCAGTCATCTGGATAGACCTTCACATCATCACCAACTGCATAGTCTGCTGGGTCTGAATATATTATCAAGGCCTTGCAGCCAAATTCTTCTGCATTCTTTGCCTAGAAAAACAGAATTTCATAAATAAATATGTGATGTGAATAACATACAGACATATGAAACTTTCCAGCAGAAACAGGCCTTGTGGTCTATCACATCTGCTTGAATGTGCAGCTAGCACCCCTATATTGCAGCTGCCCCCCACCCCCACCCCCACTCACCTCCTGGAACTGCTCAATGTCCTTTACGCAGCCCCCCTTCCATGCCATGTCCCATGCCCTTTTGAAACGTCCCACCATCCTGCAGGCCACCACCTCCCCTGGCAGAGTGTTCCATTTTGACACAACCCTCTCATTGAAATAATGCCTTATCATCTCCCTCCTGAACCTAACTCCCTTCCTCCAATCTCAGCCCATGCCCCCTCATGTCCCTTCCCTTCCTCAGCTTAGACAGCCTCTCTGTGCCAGATCTGTTTATCCCCCTCAAATATTTGAAAGTCTCAGTGTATCATGTTCCCCCTATTCCTTCTCTCCTCCATGGTGAACAAACTCAAGTGACTCAAGTGATTCAGCCTTTCTTCATTTGTTCTGCCTTCCATCCCCTATATCATTTTTGTCGCCCTGCATTGCACCACCTTGAGCAGCTTGATATCATTACTCAGGTATGAACGCCAATATTGCATGCAGTACTCCAACTGAGGCCTGACCAAAGACCTGTACTGGGGCAGGACCATGCTCTCTTGAGCAAAGAAAATTTATGCTAGTAAACATAAATATGTTCTATGAACAGAAAATGTTGAAACAAATACATGAGCAATAGGGCCACATAAAATAGGTGCGATATTTATTCCAGCAAACGTAGATGTACAAATTTGCAATTTTGTTATGATCCTCAATCACTGCATTTAGTCTACTTATTGTTTTTGTCTCATTGTCCACAGGGCTGTCATTATTGAAAGAAAAAACAAGTGTAAGATGAAATTGAGATGTAGTAACTGCAAGCCTGCAACAAGGTTGCTGTTATTGTTTCATACGCTTATACTGTATTCAAAGTTGCTCCAACTATAACACGTTTCAGTAAATATGGGCATACAAAAAACTCAATGTGTCTGATTGTGTCAATTATAATGCAAGTGTCGTATGACCTTTCTGGTTATTTAAAGGAACTGTGGTAACTGGGATTCAAACTCCTTCTTTAACTTTTTAAGGTAGAGAGTTCTACCAGCTGAGCTAAATCAAGAATCATTATATTGATGAGAATGAAAGGTTGATATTGTTATCGTGACTTTACAGTTGCAGTTGACTTTTTACTTTAGTTAATCACAAAATCATCTCACTAACGATCTCATTTGATCACTTTATGTTTGCATTGGCTGACATTCAGTTAAGGCAGTACTGTAAATAAGTTCAAATGAAACTTGCAGTAATTGGCAGTGCAACAGTACAGTGTTAATATGTCCTCAAGATTCTACATGCTTACTAAATTTCTTAATGAGGGCTTTGCAACCTTTTCACTTGTGTGCATTTCTGTAAAGGTGATCTCATATTACTGAGTCACAGTCAAAAAACAACATAGCTATTCCTGGTCATCACAGGGCATGGTTCCATTAAGTGCATTGGTGGTCTAGTGTATCAACTAAAAGTAAAAAAATATGGTTTAATTTTTACAAAACAATAGAAGCAAAGCAAACATCTAGTTAGAAAAGTTGAGGGTTGTTTCAGTAATGTGATGCTGTCAGTGTTATTAAAAGTTCATGAACAGCAGTATTAGGAATGAGGCACATGCAGTCCTACCCTGTAGAACAAACTTACCAAAGGTCAAAGATATGCTTAGGTCTCTTAACTGATTAAAATGTTTACTAAAAATGATTCCAGCAGCATCACCATACCCCCTCACCACCAATGTTTTGCTCTTCCTACAGGCAGCTTACCAGGGTGATATGCTGCCATGGGGAAGTTAGAGTTATAATCCATTGAACTTATGTGACCAGTTGAAATACTGTGCCCAATTTTACTAGGAAGGCAAAGAACAACATATATAATGTAGCCCCAACCAACATATAAAAAATAACAATGAACACTGAAATATCTTACTGCCATGTAAAATAATAAGTTACCACATTAGAACCACTAGAAAAGTGTTGTGTGCACTGATAAAAACATTGTTAAAAATGTATTGAACAATACTGCCCAGACAAGAGGGGAAGAATGATGGGAGAGAATAGATGTAAGAGGAGTGCTATTCAAAAGGCAAAAGGGATAGAAGAAGGTGAGGGAATGGAAAAGGAGAACTAAAGAGGTTTTATAGGTAAGGGTAGCCAATCAGTGTTTTTTATACACAAATAGATACTACAGCATGTATGACATGAAGGGTCCCTATTGCTGAAAAATACTATCAGTCAAATAACAATAAACTCATAGCCAAGGCTGGGACACATTAATCAATGGAGGATGAGGTCCAACTGAAACTTATAATTGAGACCTGGTGCTGTAGTGGCACCCAATTTGTACTGCCAATAAGTTCTCTTTAAATACATTTTTGGTCGACTCCCCTAGGGTCTAATGAGACTTTTTTTGTTGCCTGGAACTTGAAACATCTTTGCATCTTTTGAAAATGGTCCAACGTCCCTTTAAATTTTTCTTATCTTATCAAAATCCTTTGACACGGTGGAGTACAATATATTATTGAACAGACTTAAAATGTCAAGTCTCAGTATTAATGCACTTCTTTGGTTTTCTCTTACTTGTTCTCTTGCAGCAATGCATACTTTTTTTGTGAGTTGGCTACAGTAAATGGGGGGGGGTCTTCAGGGGTCAGTGCTGCCCCCCTCTTATTTTTGATTGAGGTAAATGAACTTCTAAATTGCTGATGATACAATTTTGTACATACAGCATAAAGACCCTAATTTAGCTATTGATACAATAAAAAAACAAAATTAGCATGATTCAGAAGGCACTGAAGGATCTGAGACAACTGCTCAATGTTAAGAAAACCCAGTGAATGCTATTTAATAATAAAAAAAATGTGCAAATACATCAATATTTTCTATAAAATTATTAGCCAGTACAGTAATAGATAAGGCTGATTCATATAAATACTTGAGAATATTTTTATATGACCAAATTTCATTGTCTTCATATTAAAATTTTTCAAACAAATTAAAACAAGCATTTGTCAATGCTGAACATTTTATGCTTGTTAAACAATTTTTGTTGTTTTTAATGTTTTGACTCCAACTTTTGAAGAGATTTGTTTTAGGATTTGCCTTATATTCACATGGCATGTACCATTTATAGTATATTGTCCGAAGTGTGAAAACACATGATGTCCAGAATTTTAAAAATGACACGTCATGTTTATAAGGTGATGTACATTGCATTGAAATGTTATTGTTCAATCAGTTAAAAGATAAGATCATTACAAAAATTACACAACAAAAATATGATGTGGAAAAATTGTTATGCTGAAAGTTTGGAGTCAAAATATTGAAAATTAGCAAAGTTATGAGTAATTGCTGAAATAGTGTAACATTTAATCATAACCTGGTCATTTTACCACATTTTTTACATAAAATTGTCAGCATAGCCTTTGTATTCCCCAACTAATAAACCCAGCAGGAGAAGATTTTCAAATCCCCCTCAAAAATGTTATTCCTCACCATCAAAACATAATTTCACACCACCGGTCCAAAACACATTTTGGGCAGGATTTGAAAAATAACAGTTGGCACATCCATGAGGTGCTATGAAGAAATGGCTATGTTGAAAGTTTGGGGTCACAACAATGAAAATTACCAAAGTTACGAGCCTGCTTTTAAATTTTTGCTGAAATTTTCAACATAGCCTTCTTTTTATTTCCAATTATTTAATCAGGTGAGACACACTAAGTTGAAAGTTTGTTTACAGGTGCAACCTGGGAGCACAAGGAAGTAAAGTGACTTATTCAGGGTCACACAATATGCAAGTGGGGGGCTGTGGGATTCTAACCCAGATCTCCAGATTTCTTACAATCACACCTCATTAACAGGTGCAAAGAAACTTTTTAGCTCCTGCCCGAAAGGTGAGTTCACAGAGTAACTGTGAAATCACCTTCCACGATGCAAAAACACATTTGGGCAAGATTTGAAAAATAACAGTTGGCACATCCATGAGGTGCTATGAAGAAATGGCTATGTTGAAAATTTGGGGTCAAAATATTGGAAATTACCAAAGTCATGAGCCTGTCTTCGCAAACATCAATGTGTGCTCATAACTTTGTTCCAAATATATATATATATATATATATATATATATACACAAATTTTCAACATAGCCTTCTTAAGACCGCACCTTATAAACAATGGTGGAGAAAATTTTATCAACTCCTGCTGAAAGGTGATTTTGCACAGCAACCACAAAATCACCTTTTGGGACAGATTTGCCTAACTTTACTTGCATTGTTCATGAGGCAGGATCCCAAAAAAGGCATGCTGAAAACTTAGTGCAAAGATATTCAAAAATGGTCAAGTTATGCCACTAAGTTCAAAACCCCATTGAAATACATTGAACCGTATATCTGATGTCCTCAGTGGATGGTCTGGCAATGAAGAATGAAGACATGTGTGTGGTCCAGAGAGGACTGCGTCGTTGGACCCATGTGGGTAAGTAAGGGCTTGGGGGGATGTGGGATATTGGGTGCTGAGTGGGAGGGCTGGGTAGGGGGAATAACAGTGCAACAGACATCGATGAAAAGTTTTCTTTTTTTACAGGTTTACAAAATAAAAATAAAATGAAGAGGGAAATTTTTCTCTATTACAGGTAGCAAAACTTGGGTTGGGCTGGAGGGGCAGTTAAGTTGGCATCCGCAACAGAAATTAATAGATGTTTTTCAGTTTTACAGGTTGACAGGCTCCTGATGTGGAAAGCAGCCCAGCTGTTTGCTGACCAGCTTCATGTAAATTAAAGGATCAAAGCCATCCCTGATTAGAATGACTCAATCCTTTGAAGTACAAGAAGTTTCTGCCCAGCAAACAGTGACAGGTGTCACAGCCACGCTGATGGTCATTGGTGAAGCCTGCCAAGCCTTCGCTATTTTGAACTGCAATGGGCTCAGCAGTGACACACCCCTGAAATCCTTTTTTACTCCTGACAAAACATTTGGTGTGCAGGTGCATCAGATGTAAAAAATACTTATTTTTTTCTATAGAAATAAAGTATACTTCAACTTATCAATTTGCAAACAATTGAACTCATTATTTCTGTCACAGCTGGACTATGGGGACTGTGTATATGGGAAAGCCAACTTCTGATTTACTAGATGTACTTGACTCTTTATATCCCAGTAACCTCAGATTCATTATTGGCCTCTGCTGGAAAACACACCATCACAGTTTATATAGTGCAGTTGGCTGGGTCTCCTTATCAGCTTGGAGTCAGTTACTGTACATTGGAATATATTTGTGAATAAACTCATACTAGGTATGGTCTCCTCATATTTATTGAATTTGTTGCAATCTAAGCCATCCAGTAAATACAGCCTTAGATCAGGTGTTCTCTCTAATTACCCAGTGCCAAAACATCAGAAAAAATATGGAGGATTCACTCTTACTGTATCTGTACCTCATACATGGACTGAGCTGCCAAAAAAAAAAAAAGCTGACTTCATTTTTACCTATTGCTCACTTTAAGTCAATTAATAATAGATTGTTGTACAGTCGATGTGATAGCTATAGGTGAATATTTTTTAATTTTAGAGAATATTGTGCTGTATATAGAAACAAACTATATTTGTATTGTTTGTTATTGCAATTGTAAAAGAGAGTTTGCTCTCAATTTGCCTTCCAATAAATACTGAATTGAATTGAATATACTGAATTGAAATTATGGCTAGTACCCTGGTGATCAACATATTTTGCAAGGGCATTTTCATCATTCCTTGTTTCAATTTTTCTTTAGTATTTGCTTACACAAATTTTTAATGTTTGTGTAATTTTACCCACAAAAAAGGATTCACTATAGCACACAGTTATATAAATCACTGAGGATGTTGCACAGTTAATAAAGTCAGTTGGTTTTGTTCCTACCTTAGAGGCAGGTCTCAAGCTGTCCAGATAGGAATATCCATTACACCTTCACTTCCCATTAGCTCAGATGTCCTTCAAGGGTCTGTCCTGAGTCCTATTCTCTTTTTGGTATTCCTAAATGACTTACCCTCTGTCTTTTCATCTGCATCTATTCATATGTATGCTGATGACACAGTTCTTTTTTCATCTGGCTCCTCTCCCTGTGACCTTACCTCCTGACTTCAGTTAGATTTTGACAACATTCAGCACTGGTTCAAGGATAACCAGCTGTCTCTTAATGCCAAAAAATGGTCTCTGTGACTTTTGGTACCTGTCAGTGGCTTTCCAAGCTTATTTCTCCCCTACTATTTAATACCCTTCATGGTGCTAATATTGAAGATATCTCCTCCTTTAAGTAGCTTGAGGTCTGCCTTGACCGGCATCTTGATTTCTCTGTGCACATTGATGCAATTCACCAAAAGCTTCACCCTAAGCTTAATGTTTTGTACAGGAATAAAGCAAGTAAAGCACTCCCTGTCTGCTGAGAAATTGTCCTAAAAATTATCCTTTCTATTTTTGACTATGGTGATTTAGCATCCAGTAGTACCCCTAAATCCTCTCTTGCCAGACTGGACCCCTTTTCAGAGCAACAGTGGGTGGAGCCTTGTAGATCTCTTGCTTTCAAAAAAGGACTCATGCACTCCTGGCATTCTTTGTGAACAACAACATGCTAGACTTAAACCACAGTTTCCTCCACATTTGTGGAGCACTCTGCTCACATTGCACTATTTTTTGCTTGATCAGCAGTGCTGATCGGGACACTAGAGGATTGGGCACACCCAGTGTCACTTGTATGTTACTGAGGCGGTGGGTGCTGAGAGGGAGGGTCTGGTGGGGGGATATCTATAATTTAAACTGTTTATTTTTATGGGTCAAAGTGGAACATTGTACATTCCACCATAACAAAGATGGCCACTGCACTGTACTGTGCATGTGAGACCACTAGTGCATGCGCAGTGTACTTCACTGGCCATCTTGGTCACAGTGGAGTGTACAATGGTCTGCCATGACTGATGAAAATAAACAGTTTAAATTACAGATATCCACCAACCCGAACCACCCTCTGAAAACCTACCACCCCAAACCCCTCCCAGAAAAATACAAGAGACACTGGGGGTGCCTAATCCCCCAGTGTTGGGAAACATATGCATGACAATGGAGTGCTCAATCCCCCAGTGTCTTAATTATGCATCCTCTATTTATTTTTTAAAGATATCCCTGCACTTGATCTGCCCTCTCAGCACCCATCCCACAAAAACATATGAGTGACACTGGGGTGCCCAATTCCCCCAGTGTCAGGAAACATACACGTGACTCTGGGGGTACCCAATCCCCCAGTGTCCGTATTAGGCATCCTGTTGTTTTTTTTTTTTTTAAAGATATTCCCTCAACCCAACTCTCCCTCTCAACAGTGACCACCCCAGTTTCCCCTTCAGGAAACATA
Organism: Neoceratodus forsteri; assembly: GCA_016271365.2. Lineage (NCBI taxonomy): Eukaryota > Metazoa > Chordata > Ceratodontiformes > Ceratodontidae > Neoceratodus > Neoceratodus forsteri. The sequence goes on along the minus strand of CM028134.1, from coordinate 973,255,051 downwards.
CTGGTTACTCTGGAAGGGGGTGCCCAATCCACCAGGGTAGGAATTCTCACTCATTTTTTCAAACCTGTAAAAAACAAAATGTCTATTGATGTCTTCTGTGGCCATTAGACTCCCTCCACCGAACCCTCCCACTCAGCACCCACCACCCCACCCCACCCCACCCCACCCCACCAAAACCCTTACTTACTGATTGGGGTCAATGCCGTAATCCTCTCTGGGCCACAGACTCATCTTCAGACTTAAAGGCTGGACCATAAACTAAAGAAACATGAATGTGTTTCAATGTATTTCAATGGAGGTTTGAACTTAGTGGCATAACTTGGGTATTTTTGTATATTTATGGCCCCAGTTTTCAACATGCCTCTTTGGGTCACCATCTACACTCACAATGAGCAAATCAGTCCCAAAAGGTGATATTGTGGTCCCTGTGCAAAATCACCTTTCAGGCAGGAGTTGAACATTTTCTCTGTCCTTGTTCATGAGGCAGGGTCATGAAAAAAGGCTATGTTGAATATTTGGTGTAAAAATATTAAAAAAAAACAAAGTTATGAGCCTACATTGAAGTTTAAGAACACAGGCTTGTAACTTTGGTAATTTTCAATGTTTTATGCCAAATTTAAAACATAACCATATTTTTACAGCATTTCGTGAATGTGACAGCTACCATTCTTCATATCCTGGCCAAAATGTTCTTTCACATCCCAGAAAGTGATTTTTCGGTCCCTGTGCAAAATCACGTTCCAGGCAGGAGTTGCAAATTTTCTGTGCCCTTGTTCATGAGGTGGGGTCATAAGAAGGCTGTGTTCAAAATCTGATGTAAAAATATTTACACACAACAAAGGTATGAGCCTTCAATGACTTTGCAAATGCAGGCTTGTAACTTTGGTAATTTTCAATATTATTACCCCAAATTTATAACATTGCCATTTCTTTACAGCACCTCATGAATGTGACAGATATAATTTTTCAACTCTGGCCCAAAATTTGTTTTTTTTGTCCCAAAAGCTGATATTGCAGTCCCTGCGCTAAATCATCTTGCAGGCAGGTGTTGAACTTTTGCTCTTCCCTTCTTCAGGAATGAGGATCATAACAAGGCTATGTTAAAAATGTGGTGTACAAATATTACAAAACAACAAATTTATGAGCCTATCTTACATTTCCATACTGCAGGCCGGTAACTTTGATAATTTCCAATATTTGTACCCCCAAATTCCTCCCATGCAGCCCTACCAACTCTGGTTAGAGTTTGTTTTATTCTTTCTGCTGCTTTTCTTTAGATTGCCCCTCACATACTAACCATTGCTGTCTTTTCTCAGCTCTTTCCCTCCCCTCTCTTGATGCTAGGTGCTTTTCCCATTGTATCTCTTTTTTATCCATATTCTGGTTTGGCATTCTTCCCTGCTTTCTCAACCCCCTTCTTTCCCCTCCTCTTTTTTCTTACTACCCTATCTGCAACAATACTTTCCATTCTCTCTCTTTTCCTTCTAGAAAATCTATTGTTGTCCAATCTGCTTTTTCTTACCACTTTCCAAAACTTGGGTCCTACCTTCCCCTTGCTATTCATTCTGCTTCTTCTCCTCCTTCCTCCCTAAAGTCTCTTCTTTCTGACTTTTGGCATCCTACCAGCATCTGCTTGTGACCCTTCCTTTTTTTCTCCATTCTCTAGTCTTGCCGTCTTCTTACTGTTCTGCTATTTTCCCTTTCTGTATATATTAAAGCGTGTGTTATTTTCTAGATGCCTTCATTTACTATTCTGCCTATAATATTTATAATTCTGCTTCTAAAACTATATTATTGTATTGTATCTTGTTCATTTTTATTGTTAGCTATCTTCAACAAATACTTCTGTTCAGTGCATAATACAGCCAATACTGAAAATGACAGTTTAATAAAGCAGATGCAGACAGGGTCTGAAATTAATATTAGTTTGTCTGAAACTGAGTTGTTATTGAACAAAATAAATAATAGGAAATCAGCTGGCCCAGACTGTCTGCATTCAAGATTACTTTTAGCGAGTTGAGAATGTATATATCTACACCCTTAACATATTTGTTCAATGCTTCCCTTTCTACAGAACATATACCAACTGATTGGACAACAACAACAGTCATACCTGTTTTCAAACAAACTAGCCAGAGCCAACGGGGCTGTGAAGCGCTACCAAATGACCAAGCTTATTTTCTTGTTGGTGTCATATAGTGCTATTTAGTCATACATTATTTCCAGTGGAAGCCAAATTCCTCTGTTTTCTTGTATAACTAATGCAAGTCTATGAAAAGAATTTCCCTGTAGATGGCTCTAAATCCCTGTAAACAGAGTTCCTTACCATTTATATAAAATACCTGACATTCCCTACAAGATTAGTTAAAGGAGAACTGCACTGAACCTATGAGTAATGTTTCCTGTAGAAGCTTTTTGTCATATAGTGGGTCCCCTTCTGTTTCTGCCCCAACTTTGCTGGCCTTTTAGTTAACCCATTGGATATTTATTTCTTACATACTGCTGCAAAGTGCCATCTAAGAATTGTATGATGTTGTTTATGTCCCCATGAACCTAAGAATTCTAAATTAGAACACAGATGCATTGTACAATGTAAGTTTTTGATAAGATCATATTCTTCTAAACTGGTCAATGACAGCAGTGTGTGAATCAGAAACACTCACTGAATTTACCAAAAGGCCAGTTAAGATTACGCAGTAACAAAATGAGAACTGGTATTTTAAAAAATAACACCTACTTCTACAAAAATGCATGTTTGTTGATTCAAGGCAGTTCTCCTTTGAGATATTAACAGCCCCATCTAAATTGTTCAGTATTTATGGAGCTGGCAGTATAGCCTAGAGGTTAGAGTAAAGTGCTATAAATCGGCTTTGTACATCCTGCATTCAGCCATGGGTTTGATTCCCACACCCTCCATTTCCATACTGTGTGGCTCTGATTAAGTCACTTAATCTCTCCAGTGTTTCTGTAAATCTGTTACTTTTTTCCCTTGTAGTTTAGTTTTACACTGAATTTCTGGTGCACTGGAGGGAATGCTCAGTGAAACAGAGCCTCAGATCATAAATTCTAGATAAGAGATGAGCAGTCTGCTTCACATGGCCCATCCCAGAGCAGGACTGTACACACATACACACACACTCACACACACAGACACTTAAAAGCACTTTCCACTTGACACTTCCAACTCTAGAAACAGCAAACAAGCACAAGCACCTCATTTGTTCTATGTGTGTCTGGGCAGCTGGGCTTAATTAACTCCGTCATGCTAGTTTATGCTTACTTTTTTTGTTTGTTTGTTTGTTTAAAGTGCAAGATCCTTCAGGCCAAAAAATGTGATGGGGCTACAGCTCCCCTGCCTTGCCCTGCAGTTCGTATGTGTGCCCATAGGAATGAAATAGCTCACAGACTGCAGGTTTGTAATCTGACACTGTAGAGGCTCAGTGTTTTACAGACATCATATAATGAGTTAACCCCTAGTTTGCTGAAAGAAATAGAATACATCTATTAGACTGAGCTGGGCAGATGAAAGAAATAGCAGTTTAAAAGGTTTTTTTTTTTTTGGTTAATATCCTGAGAAGTTTTGAGGCACAATACAGTAGCATCCCCCCTCCCTTCAGATGCCTTTAACATAGAACAGCAAATAGAAAAAAAATCAGAGGGGGAGTGCACTACTTGGCAGCTGTGGATGACTACATCCAAATGTCTAAAAAGGTAGCTGCAGGAAAAGTCGTTTTAGAGCTATAGTCTGATTGATGACAGAAAGGATGTAGGCTCCTTCCACAGCCCTAAAAAGGGGATAGATCCACATGGCAAACTATAGACCTACTAGTTTAATGTCAATATGCTGCAAATTAGCTGAGAGCATTATTAAATCAAGACATGAAAGAAATCTAGAAGACTGTGGATATAGAGACACTAAACAGCATGGTTTTCACCAAAACAGAGCATGCTCAACTAACCAGTTGTGTTTCTATGAATATGTTAATAAAAGTTTAAATAAAATATTGCAGTGGATGTGTTATATCTCAATTTACAGAAGGCCTTTGATAAAGTATCACATAAACACTTAATCAAAAAATTAAAAAGATAGGAATTGATTCAGTATTGGTGAGATGGATTCAAAACTTGTTAAATGGAAGAAAACAGAGAGTGCAGGTGAGGGTGTGTGTTTCAGATTAGGGTGAGGTGATGAGCAGAATTCCCCAGGGGTCTATGTTAGGGCCAATACTCTTTGTGCTGTTCACTAGTGACATCCACATTAACACCAAAAGCTGGTTGGTAAAATTTGCAAATTGCATTAAACTGGGAGGACCTGTAGATACACATCAAAAAAGAACACAGCTTAAAGAAGATCTAGGGATGATAATAGAGAACAGGAGTACACACTCTATGGCAGAAAATTAAGAAAAGTGATAATAGAAAAAGATTTTGGGATCCACGTTGATTATGATTTAAAATTCAGGGAACACCAGACAAAGCTTATACAAAACATGAATTACATGATAACATGATAAGGAATATTAGAAGAACATTCATAAATTGATCCGGTAATTGCATAATGCCACTGCTCAGAGCATATATAAGACCACATTTAGATTATGGATCTGCCCTGTGGACTCCATACTGAAGGGGAGAAGTATTAAGGGTGGAAAGAATCCAGCACAGAATGACTAAGATGATAAGAGGCTTGGGAACACACAGTTATGAGGAGAGATGTAAACAGCTAGGATTGTACATCCTGGAATTAAGAAGAACAAGGGGAGACATACTGACATATACAAAATCATCCATGATGAAGAGCTTAAGAAGGAGATAGGTCTAGAAATTCGGACTAAGCCTGATGGTCTGAGAGGTAATAAGTACCAAATTAAGTTGGATAATGCAGTAAAAAATAATAAATATAATGTCTTTACACAGCACACTGGAAGGCACTGGAATAAACTACCTAATGAAGTGGTGGATAATGAGACCTTGGCTAGCTTTAAAAAGAAATTAGATGCATTATTACTACATGATGGGAACAACAGGACCTGCTGATGTGGGTGTATGGTAATAATAGGCAGCTTGCCTTCTTCCATCCATTCATCCAGTATGACATCTCCCACTCCCCTCTCCACCAGGACAGATCTGGAAATGAGCTGTTTACAGCTCATTATGTATTTTGTGTTTAAACTTTTAAATAAATAAATATAGGGCATTTCCTGCCTGACAAAGGATTTGTAAATGAGTACTCTTTCTGCAGCCAACAGTCCACTTTACATCTCTTATATAAAAAGCTTCAATGGGGCACATGCTGACCCATGTTTCATTACTCACTACTCCAATGCAAAGTGTGTACAAGCTTGCTACCTATATAGTCACCACATCTATACACCACCCTATGGCTTTTTGTTCCTCACTTTGCTAGGGTTCCATCTAATTGCAGAATGGGCCAATTGTATTTCAATTATTTTCCTCACCCGATAGGACTGGGGTGATAATGGTGTGATAAAATTAATCTGTCCAGAACTTGGGGTGGGGAGTATTAGTAGGCTCAAAACAGGAAAGAGACCTGGTGGTTATAATTTCTGAATACTGGAAGGTAGCTAACAAGTGTGACAAGGCAGTATGAAAGGCTAGCAAAATGCTTGGATGCATAGGGAGGGGTATCACCAGCAGAAAGAGGGTGGTAATAATACCCCTGTATAGATTGCAGGTGAGACCCCACCTTGAGTACTGTGTGCAGTTCTGGTGCTTCATCTCTGAAGGGACATAGATAGGGTGGAGGCAATGCAAAGAAGGGCAACTAAAATGGTGCAGGGCTTGCATCAGAAGCCCTACGAAGAAAGGCTTAAAGATTTAAATATGTACTCCCAAGAAGACAGGAGGGAATAGAGGATGTAATAGAGACATTCAGATACCTCAAAGGAATAAATAAGGTACAGGAAGAGAGCATTTTCCAAAGAAAAAGATGTTCAAGGACAAGAGGACACAATATGAAGCTTGGGGGAGGTACAGAGGAGACATGAGAAAATACTTATTTGTGGAAAGAATGGTGGACACTTGGAACAAACTCCCAACAGAAGTGGTGGGGGCTAGAACAGTCACAGGATTTAAGAATGCATGGGAGAGACACAAGGAATCATAGTAGCAATATAGGGTGTAAGCTGGAGACTAAGTAGGGCCTCCCATGGCACTATAGGTAGGGAATTTAGGGCAGTCTAGGTGGGCCAAGTGGACCTTATTTGCTGACAACTTCTATGTTTTTGTGTTTCTTTTTCCATTTTTCCATCAGTTTGATCCAATAAACAAATCAAGATCCCTGCTAGAATCCTGGAACTGAGTTTTAATGATGCATTTTGTTATTATACCCCTGGCTCTAAATCTGTTCTTTAGACCTTCCATCTTTTTGATTGGTATAAATTGGCTCTTGGATATATTGGTTATGGTGTGGTGGAGATGACAACTTTCAAACTGGAGATGTGAATTCCTATCCATCTCTTTGTGGAAGAAACTTGTGGAAATGTCATTGCCATTATCACTTTTGATAGTGATATCCAAAAAGTATACAGCCTCTGTACTCAAGAAAAATGAACATGAGAGATTGTCATTATCATTCTCAAGATATTCCGTAAACTGTAACAACAGCTTTACTGAAACAGATGGATGATTTAGGAGACATATTTGGGGCCGGGGGTAGGATGAAAAGTGCATCAGTAAAGTTCAGGCTCAGGCTGCTGATATGGATCGTGATGTGTTAGTTGATCATATTAATGGGAACAATTTAAAAAGATAGATATGGTATTTTTCAGTATGGTGGATTGATGAATATTGTCACAACATTTTCATCTCAGTTTCATCAGGTGTGAAAAGTCATTGGTATAAATTGACCCATTCTGCAATCAGATGACACACTGGCAAACTGAGTGACAAAAGGCCCTAGGATGGTGCATAGACATAGCTACAATAGGCAAGCAAGGCAAATTTTATTTGAAAAGACACCCATCCCAGAGGCTCTGGGCACTGAACATATCAAAACTTCATTATACAGGTCATAAAAATAAATAGCCAGCATACTCTGAACATAAAATACAATGTTTCCAACAATTTAGAACAAGGTTATATAAATACTACCCTCAGCAACAGTGACTAAACTCGAAATAGCCAATGGTTAAATTTAGACCTAAAATTCTAAGACCAGGTGAGGGCTATAAAACGTAGTCTGGGAAGGCTTGATTATACAAGAAGGCCTTGAGGCGGACCTTGAATATAAGTGGAAAGCTTGTATACAGTTTATATCAGAACAGTGAGAAACAAAATTTGGTCCAGGAACTGCCCCATGACAGCTTTTTATTTGGTACATGTAATTTCAACATTTGGATGCAGAAAAAGGGAATCATATCCTTTGTCAGGCATAAAATACCCAGTACAAGACCTTATTTACTGTGCGACATCCTCCATGGTTTATATTGCTGCGTGCTGTATGTTCCTCCACATTATCTACCCTTGTAGTCCTCTGATCACCACTCTTTCTGTTTACTAAAATGACTGCAAGCTAGTCTGCCTTCTCTTATTAGTTCACCTAACTTTGGTCTAGCTTCCTTCTGTCTATCTGATCCATTCCCCCCTTCCTCCAAGTGAAAGCCTTCCTCTATGATCACCATGTTTCATGTCTCTACCTGCACCTAATACCCCTCTGTTTTTTTCCTTCCCCTCTCCCTGTACCTCCAGTGCCCTCTACCCTACCCTTCCTCAGATCCACGAAGGGAGCCCAACAAAAATTTTATTGAATGCCCTGTCAGCGACACCGGCAGGTCGACCGCATTCTGCAGTCGGCTGCTAATTCACTGTGTTTCTTTTGTTTTCTTAGGGGGTTTACCCTGAACCCCCTCACATGGGGCTGTACCCCACACCTCCCATCAAGGGATTCTCAACTCAAGATGGAGCTGATTAGGGTGGCTCAGGACCCCTGACAGATAGCGCTGGGTTCAAGTGGGTCTCCCACAGCGGCATGGTGCTGTAATCGCTGTGGAGGACCTCCCTGGTGAAATGTCACTATCAGGGGGTAACTGCCCTTCCTCCATACTCTCCCCCACACTCTCTTTCCTCTTCTATCCCATGCCTTTCTTTTGCTGCCCCTTCCAAAAACTTCTACACATCATAATGGTTGCCTCATAAAGAGCAACCTAAGTTGTCAGGGGTGCCCTGGAAAGGAAAACAGAGTGCGGGGAATTGGGGAAGATAGGAAATTAGGAAAGGGGGAGCTAAAGCAGGGAAGAGGGGAGGGAGTAGGTTGATGAGGTAAGAGGAGGAGGAGGAGCTAAGTATGGTAAGGCAGGATGAGTGGCAGGTAAGAGCAGGGAAGGGGCTAAAGAGAGATAGAACAGGGACTGTAGAGAGATACAGGCCCTCTTTTCTGCTGTTTTCTTCTGAATTCCAGAGCCAAGGAAACAGCACTAAGTGGCCTAAGGTTTGGGCAAACCTCCATGGAGTAGGTAGAGCTGATAGGGAAGGGGGGCCTAAAACATCAGCCAAGCATGTACCTACAGCTAACCTGGGTAAAATACAAGTGATCTGATAAAAATTGTTACTTTTATTACCTACAGCAATAAGGTTTTAAATGGAAATGTGAGGCATATTAATTACAGCTCTTTATCTTGCTACATGTAAACAGTTCCAGGCCCTCAAGACCCAGTTTAGAAGCATGTTAATAAGGATGGCATTAGAATGAACTGTAAAATGTTAAGCTGCTGTATAATAGAGAAGTGGGGCACAAGGCTGGGAAAAGGTAGATGAGAGGGAAAGTGACTGCAGTAGGGGAGCGCAAGGTAGAGTACCTGCCCAAGGGCGGAAAGGAGTAGGAGTGGGGGCTGGCTCAGATGTGAGAAATTAATGGCAAGATGCTCAGTTTCCCTGAAACCGTTGATCAAAAGGTCTCCATCAGGGCAAACTAGCCTAAAATAACAAATTGAACTCACAGGCAGTTGATACTATTGGGGGGACGGAGGCTGAGGTGAGCGCAAACAAGTCGGAATCCATATTTTCCATGTTTCAGTTGTGTAAAGCCTATTTAAACTGCTGAACAATCAGGGCCAAGTCAGGTGGTTGTGCATTTTGGAGCAATTAGTTTTCAGTTAAAAAAAAAAAATTGGCAGAAGGACCAAGGAAGCCATGACTGTTCTGAGTGGGTTAGTTGATGTGGGTCAAGAGGAGTCACCGAATTTCCCAAGCCGGTAGCTGGTGGGACATGGGACCCATGCCGTGGGATTGGACAGTTTGGAGAGCAGGCCTTTGGAGTCTGACGTCACCAGTAGGGTCACATGGTGAGGAGGGGAAGTGGGGGGAGGGGTGGCTACGAAACAGGAATAGGAGTTTTTGCAAAGGTGCCTGGCAATTTGGGGGATGTACATTATAATACTATGGTGGATGCCAGCATTGTGGGGTTTTTGCCAAGAAAAGAAGGAACAAGCAGCTCAAGAATGGCATTCAACAGGCTGGAGGGAAGATGGCAGCAAGACGGCTGGCTTCTGATGTCACTGTGGACCACATAGCAGGAGGGGGGGAGGCTGAGGCCTATGGGACAATAGTGACACACAGAAGGGGGCTCTTGGGATCATCTAGGCCATTTTTTTCATTATGGTAACCATGCTATTAAAATGGGATGGTTCTTGTGGTCGGCTAGGCCATCAGCATGGAAATAGAAAAAAAAAAAAAAACAACGGTGGGGGGTGGATCTGACTGCGACCTACAAGGCCCTGGGTTTCACAGGAATGGGTTTCTGGGGAGTGAATCCACCAGGGAGCACTGTACCTCATCAGAAAAATGAAGAAAAACATTTGACTTGGTTTTTAATTAGATAATCACACATAAAGCAGGATCGGAGTGGGGTCAACACCAAGCGATACAATGGGGATGCAACAGTCCAACTGAAAGGTTTCTTGGCCTTGTTTTCCTCAGTGGGGCTTTTTGTCCTTAAAAGGGAGGTGGAAAAAAAGAACAAAACACAGACTGGGGCAGTTAAGCCACAAGCCTAACTTGTATTGTCAGGGGGTGGGTTACAGGCTCAGCATGACAAGGGTAAAAAAAAATGTGTGTGAGATCACAGAAGTAGGGAGCGTTGCCTCACAATGTTTGCTTACTAGTTGCATGATGGCACCAAAAAAGGTAGTGAAGCAGACTGGGTCCAGCAGTGGACAACTTGCTCAAAAGGTGGTGGATCTCCTGGAACAGGTCTAGACCATAATAAAGGAAATGAGGGAAGTGGACCGACAGTGGAACTAGCAAAGAAGAGGGTGAGCTACTGTATAGTAACCCAAGTTGTGTTGTAGTGTCAAGTTCCAACACCTAGCTGGGCAGCATCCAGAGGTGCAATTTCAGGTTTATTAATCCTGTTGGGGGGGTCACAGAAAACCAAGATTGTAAGAATCATCATGAAGGAGGCACATACTGTTGGAAAAAGTACACCAATAAATATGTCCATGTCGCTAAAATCATAAGCATCAAAGAACAGACTGTTGCTCCTGCCTTCAAATGACTTCTGCAATGCGTGCCTAGCACCATAGATACAGTTATGTGCATACATTAGGACCCTATGGAAAACTTCCTTGATTGCAGTCAAAGCTGTGTCCCTTGGCCTGCTGATTCATTATGTATTCAGTTGGGAATGGCACAGAATGTTTCACAGAACACACTTCCCCTCCCCCTCCATATTCCATTCAAAATGTCCAGAGTGTTTCAAAGTTCCTCCTCTCATTAGTCAAAGATGTATCATCAGTCTGCTGAATCATTAAGCAAAAGGTGCTGCCTAGGTCAGATTCTCACCCAGCTTTCTGTAATTATGTACGTCAGACAGCAGATCAAGCACAATATGTTTATAGTGGTACCTATCTAGCACAACTATATTACCACTCTTGTCTGCTGGTTTAATAATGATTTCCTCCTTTTCTGACAGATTGTCTAAAGCCTGTTTCTCAAGGGGGGGCAAGGCTGTGCCAGAGAGGATCACTATTGTGCTCCAAAAGCTCCTTAATCTGACTTAAAATAGTTTTCTCAAATGGACTAGTCATATTGGGCTGTATGCATCAAAGGGCATAAGGTATGCACCAAAAGCATGTACTTCACCTGCGCTACTCTGCACCTGAGGACAGGTACACACTTCAAGTTCAGTTCAGTTCAATTCAAGTTTATTGTAAAAATGCTTAAAAATTCCACATAATTTGTCACATTCAATTAATTCTATAATATAAAAATTCCAAAATATTGTCTCAATACATATAATAAATTCACCCATAAGAAATAATTAACAAAACATATATCTGTATTGCACTCATTTCCTAATTACATTCTAATATTTTCATAAAACTTCCCCTTGAAGTGTCTCTGGGCAGCCAATAAGAATTTCACTATACTATACATTATTTTGATCTTATTCATCTTTAACAAAAAGATACTTTTGTCCATAACATTTAGTCTATTTTTACCAATCAATAGAGGTGTAATCCATATATCTCTCTCTCATTCTTTAATATATTATATTCAAATAATAAATGTACTACGGAGGGTATACTATCAGTAGAACATATACATACATTCTTCCCACTGTTTTTAGCTTGCCAGGTTTGCTAGCCACATATTGAGCTTTTTTTTTTTTTTTTTTTTTTTAATCACCACACTACTTGAGAGACTCCACAGTCTCAGTTTAACAAAAAGCTCCTGAAGATATCCTGGTAAAGAGGCTTGGTGCTTAATTTGTCTGAGTTGGTTTGTCTCCCAATCTTTAAACCGTAATGACACTGTCTGAACAAATATTACACACCAATATTTGTCAGAATACACTAATAAAAGTTTCAAATTAGCATGTACAATATAAACTGACAAAAAAAGAAAAGTACAGGGTTCACCATATTTTGCCCACCCATATTTAATGGCAAATATAGTATATTCCATTTAATTGGGTTCAGCCTACTCCCCCAAAAGGATTGAAAAAATAGACTGTATAATGTTACTTCCCTCGTCTTTGGTACTGGAAATACTGAGCTTAAATATAGAAACACAGGTATCAGGTATGTTTTGATAAGATAAATCTTTTTTTGGTAACTCATTTTCCTTTGGTTCCAATTTTGTACCATCTGCATGCCAACTTTAAGTTTCAAATCCCAATTTATAACATCCATCTGGGCTGCCCCAAATTCGATCCCTAAAATATTTAAGTTACATGTCGTAACCGGAATTCCTGCTACACTACCCTGAGGCATATCTTGGTGTCCCAATAATTTCCCTACACTTTTTTGGGTATTTAGTTGGGTTCCTGAGATGTCTCCATATTCTTTACACAGTGTGATTGCTTTTATTGCAGAGCTTTCATTCCCCACTAATAAAACCACATCATCTGCATAGGCAAGAACTCTATATGGGACTACTTGTTGTGGCAATTGTATAGGTTTACTATCCACCACTGAGTTAAGAAGTCTTAAAAGAGGGTCAATTCTAAAAACATGCAATAAGGGGTAATAGGGCACCCTTGTCTGACCCCCTTTTGTATAGGCACATAGGGCCCTAAATAACCATTAGCACAGGGTTTAACCATGGCCATTGCATTTCATGTTTTCAACCAATCAACAAAAAATTTTGGTATCCCATAATATAGTAAGGTCTGCCATAAAAAGGCATGGGCTACATTGTCGAATGCCTATTTCTCGTCTAAAGAAAAAACAGAGCATTCCAGGGATGATATAGTATTTCTATCAAAGAGTTTCCTCAATAAGATTAATTGGTCTGTGATAGAATTTCCAGGGACTGTACATGATTGTGCTGGAATAATTAAATATGTTGCCACTGTTAGCAGTCTAATGTTTAACATTTTCGTTTGAATTTTAAAATCATTATTTAATAAATGTATGGGCCTCCAATTGGACAGTTCCATTTTATCTCTTTTTTTATATAAGAAGATAAGTACCCCTGTGGCCATATCTAATGGCATACTATAAGACTGTAAAATAGAATTATAAACTTTAGTCAATTCATCTAGAATTTTTGTCCCAGAATTTTATACAGTTCTGATGACAAGCCATCCTGTCCAGGAGCTTTACCCTTAGTAAGTGATTTTATAGCCTCTGCAACTTCTAGTGTGGACAAGGTACTGGTTAGTGCTGCCATAAGGTCCTGTGGAACCGTACAGGGACCGTAATATTAGAAAAAAACAGTGCAAAGTCAATGTTCTCTGTTTTTGAAATAAGGAAGTTGCATATTGTGATACAATATCAATCACCTGTTGCTTAGTAGTTTGCACATTCCCTTGTGCATCATACAATGCAGTTATTACCCTTTTCTTAATGCGCTCTTGGTTTTTAAGTAAGGGGCATGTACTGACAAAAGGGCCCTGCGTGCAGTGTTGTTGCTGCAGCCTGAGACCTTCTGTCTGTTTTACATGGTTATTCAACATCCTGCGCTTTATATTTGTTATTTGGACAGAGAAATCATGCTTCGTAGATTGGGAGAGAGAGTATACAAATACTGCAATTGCTTTCTATCATTTAAATACGCAAGGTAATCTTCTCTCTTAATTTGTTTTGTATTGGAAATAAGTAAAGTCCTAAGTTCAGCTTTGGTCTCGATCCACCAACCAACAGAGTCATTTTAAAGGTCAAACAGAGTTTTTTTTTACAAATTAAAAAATATGTCACATGCTGCAAAATTATATATTGTTCCAAAAGACTGGAGTTTAGTTTCCAGTACCCCGGTCTAATGGGGGCTTCTGGACAGTCTAATGTAAGGGTTAATGCTTTATGATTGGAATATTCTACTGGAACTATTGTAGCTTTTTGGATTTTAAGTGCCTTGGAAATAAAAAGGAAATTGATTCTGGTAAACAAAGTCCTTTTAAAAACGGTATTTTCCCATTTACCAGTGTGGTCTAACAGAGCATCTTTTAAGTTTGCCATATGAATTGTCAACTTTAAAGCCGTCATATCCCCACATATTTTCTCCATAGTTGTTTGAGCCCCTCTATCAAATTTACTCAACCTGCAATTAAAATCCCCACCCCAGAATACATTTTGAGCTGTATGCAAATATGGATTTATCTGCAGAAAGACTGCTGTTTGGTCCTCTTTCATTTGGGAAGCATATATATTAATAATCTGAAAAGAAACATTATGAAGCTGGAAGTCAAGCAGGAGTACTCTTCCTGGCACTAGATTCAGGATTTTAACTACCATCGGCTGAATTTTTGGAAAAGGATCCCCACCCCAGAACACCGATCAAAACCAAGAGACCAATATGACACTCCAGAAAGCCATTCTCTAGTTGCTCAGGTTAATTCCAAAACTGTGTGCAACCTGGTATCCTGTATAAGAAATACCCTGGAGGGGGGATTGCAGTATATGGAACACAGCTCCCCTCTTCAGGTTATTCTTAATACTGTTGACATTGGACGTTAAAATTAAAAAGGGAGGTGTTATAGGCATCCAACTGTCCTAAGGACTAAAGACTAACGTCATCTTTTCTTTTTTTTTTTTTGGTTTCCTTTCTTTTGTTTATTCCTTGGGGCTATCTCTTGAACCTCAGTGTTCTCTGTGCTGGTCTGTGCCTCCTGTGAATTAGAATCAACTGAAGAACCCACAGATTCATTATCTGAGTCCTCAACATCTAGAAGGTCCTGGTACCTATTTAGAGTATTGGTCAGTGTTGTCTTGGGAACCTTGGGAGTTGATTGAGACCAGGCCTGTCTCCTTCTGGTGTTCATCCTTTTTTCACCTACCTCATCTACCTTGGGAGGGGGGGATGCATAGAAATAGGTGGGATTAGTCCTTGTCCTTCTGGCTCTACATTTTCCGTCACCTGGGACATTTTGACTGCATTTTCTACTGCAGGCATGGGGACAATGCTCCCCATATTCACCTCAGAGTCTGGGCCTAACTCTCCTGGTGGCGTATTTTCTGCACTACCAGTTGCAGCTTTTTCCTGTGGAGGAGGAACCATAGTGGGCTTTTCTGTAACTTTCCGATTGTGTTCTCTCTGAGCCAAAGTGACTAGAAGTTGCTGCTCCTCACTATAAGCAGAGGTTTGTTTCTTATGTGCTACTTCTGGGCAAACTACATATGTATGACCTTCTTTCCCACATAAATTACACTTAACCAAACTTCTACACTGAGCACTTGTATGCCCAGTCTCCTGGCATAGGGTACATTTCAACTGGTTGCATGCACTACTCATGTGCTCCGCTTGCCCACACTTGTAACATGTCTTGAGTTGACCAGGATAAAAGAGAACACCGCTATCCCTCCCAAGAAAAAAACAATTAGGTAGATGATGTAGTCCTTCCTCCTCAGTCCTCAAAACAACCCTAATTTTCCAACCTCCTATCCAGATCCCATCTGAATTGAAGATGGCCTCTGGATGTTCTGTGACAGTGCACCTTTGCTTCAGCCACAAGAGTAGGTCAGTGACAAACACCCTTGTTCCTAATGAGAACTGTAACGGTTTTGTGCGCTGGTCTTGTAAGGGGAATCACTTCAAAGGGGGCCCATAAAGGTAATTTTCTAACTTGATGATACCGCACCCAGAATTTATCTAGGCCACTCCCTAACTTAAAACTAACATCAAATATGTTTTCCCCAGAAACATGAATTAAAGCATACAATTCCATTATATTAAATTGCATATTATCCTTCAATAAAGTCTTACCAACATAAACCCTGTCTGGGAATGTGTTCAAGCCACCTTTATAAATAAGTCTTATAGCATTATGCCTTTTAGCAGGGTATACAGTTTGTTTAAACAAGGAGGCATAAGGCCTAGTGTTCTGGGTAGTAGAGGACTGCTGTGGGACCTCCTCTGCTATAACAGGCCTATTCCTAATGTCTGCAGGAATATTTCTAGGAATATCAGAAACAACAAGAAAGTTACTCATCCTGTCATCAAGATTGTCCTGCTTAAGTTCACTTGCCCCCCCCCCCCACATTGCACTGTCGCCAGTACTGGATGCTGAGTTAGTTCTAGTTCAGGGGGTAGCTGTAAAGGGGAGTGCATATCCTGACTATCAGCAACATCATGAACTACTGTCAATGTCTCAGAATGTAGATTATCACCCATAACATCCCCCACAGCCCATGGGCTGCTTGTAGTACTCACTGCGCTAGGCAAGTTAGCTGCAGACATCAAAACTCTAGGTATCTTTATGGGTGTGAAGCCTGAAATCCACTTTTGTGTGTCAGGGGAACGAACCCAGCCAGCAGCCTTTAAAGATTCTTTGACCGACCACAGCCCAGCATCCTGCATGGGTGTGTCATCCCAGCTCAGTTTACTGGTAGTCCCTTTTTTTATCACTCACTCCAGTCGCTGCTTCTCTGTATTGGCAGTAAATGAAAAAAAACATGGCAGCACTTTGATCTTGTCCTGCCACATAGAAAGTAATATGAGACTCACCCAGTGCCTCTGTTTCCAATGTTTCCATGGAAACACTAGAATCGGTCTTTGCTGCATCAGCCACAGTGTCAGCCAAAAGCTTCTCATCCTGCAGCTGAAACTGACCAAGTATTTCTTTTTTCTGCTGCAAATACTTCATTTCTTCAAATAGCAACAGCTGTTCCAGAGATTTATCACTCTGTACCTCATCTTGCATTTCTTTCTGTACCTCAAACTTAGCCTTAGTTTGCTGGTCACTTTTTCCATGAAAATCTTTTTCAGACAATATGTCTACTTCATCCATAGCTCCAGTGGTGGTAGCATCGAAAAAGACTTCTGCCTCCAGCAAATCTTGTGCCGAGGAGGAGACAGACTCCCCAACCAGCTGCACGTCCTTTCCTGAGCTTGTCAGTTCAGAGACTGACTCTGCCATCTTTCAATGGCCAAGGGTTCCCCCTACAGTTCAGTAGGGGAATTTCCCCAGTGTCCTGGCCAAATTTCCCCCAGTCACTAAAAATATACCACCAACAGCTTAATCCAGTTCAATTTCAGTTGATTATCATCTGTATCCCCCCTCCCCCTGGTCACCCCTAAAAAAAGGGACTTCTAGTCCAGTGGGCCTACCAGGTCAACAAAATTCAATCAATCAATCAATTATTTTCTTTTCTTCTTTTGTTACATTTTCTTCTTTTGTTACATTTTTTTGATTAACTTTTAAATTCAAGTCTATTTCCACACAGATAAGGAAATGATTGCTCTCCCATACTTTATAAATTTCAAAACTATTAACCCTTTTATAATCTTTAGCATCAATAATACATAAGTCTAGTACACTACCACCAGTGTTTGTTGGGAATATTATCTCTCCTAACCAATCTTTTTTGGAGTATCCATTTAATATTCGTAATACATTTTTGTCCAGGAATTTTAAGACATATTTACCTCTGGTATTTAACATTTTATCCTTTGAATGTCTGAGCAGGGTGTTTATGACATCATCATTATACCATTCTGTATTTTTTTCCTCTATTTCAGAAGCTAATCTAGAGTTAAAATCACCAGATAAAACACAGATTATTTTTGAAAATCTTTTCTTTAATGCCTCTAAATTTTGGCCAATTTTAGTGTGTACATCATGAAACTCTTTTAATATAATAGATGGGGGATATAAATATTAAAGAGTGCAAAAAAACTATTGCCAATTGCTAATACCAAGTATATATATGATCTATTATATAAACTAGATTCCAGACAGCATAAATCTATTAAATTACTTGCAAAAATTGCCAGGCCTCCCTTGGCCCTGCCATATTTATTATCCATGAAAGCTGGAACTAGCTAGGCTTTATAACCATCCATCATGCCAACTTCATTATTTCCATATCAGGTTTCTTGAAGCAATATCATAGGAAACGTGTTTATCCATGAGAGCCATTTTTTATCTTCTTATTTTGCATTTAAACCAACTAAGAATTTTTATAGCCGTACCATCCCTATTTTCACTTCTCAGTCAGTTAGAAGAGTCATAAATACCTATAGTACTGATTGAGCTTTGATTTTCACAAGACAAGACCTTATCCAGAGTTTCTCTAGTAGATTCTGAAGTAACATAGAAACATAGAATTTGACGGCAGATAAGGACCGCTTGGCCCAGCCAGTCTGCCCATTTCCCTACCTACTGGATAAGCTGCAGATCCTAGTTAACCAGCAGCCTACTTCTTCCTACCCCCACCCCCTAGAATGGCCTTATGACTGTCCCATGCATGCTTAAATTCCATCACTGATTTTGACTCCACAACCTCCTCCGGAAGGCCGTTCCATGCATCCACAACCCTCTCTGTGAAAAAATACTTCCTTAAATTGCCTCTATCTTCAAATTGTGCCATCTTGTTCTTGCACACCCCTTTTTTTGAAAGATGCTACCCTCTTGGACTTTGTTGATTCCCTTGAGGTACTTGAATGTTTCTATCATGTCCCCCCTCTCCCTTTCTGTTTCTGTATCCAAAACAGCACTATTATTAATATGTACCCCAAGTTACTTTCTTCCTCTTATAAATCTCTCTTTCTGTTCTTCACCATTTATGCTGTATTCAGCTTCTATAGGTTTTAAATTGGCTATAATACATGGCTGTTTCACCATCCTTTCACTAGTTCCTTTCTTTCCATCTACATGTTGTTTTTCATTCGATTTATTTTTCTCATGTACCTTCTCTTGATTTGGCATAATATCTATTGTGACATCAAGTGCTATTCCGTTTTCCTTAAAACTGATGTTTGACTGTAACAGTTTTTTCCTTTTTTCTGTACTACTCAGAACTACACACACCCATCCTTTAAAAGGGTCAGCTCTGTACCTATATACTGACTTAATGTCTTCCCAGCCTGATGTTCCTCCAGTAACACATTTAATTAGATTATAAACTGCTAATCTGAGTGTATATGTACTCTGCTAGTTTTTGGTAGCCCTTTCAGATATACAGTAGTGTTGGCAAAATATCTCCCGAATTAATCAAATGTTCTTTCCTATTTTCTGATAGGTAGTGTATTTCTTCTCTATGTTCATATTGGGTATTTGTTTTCACTGAACTTAACCTTTTTTGTATTATTTACCATACCCGTTGATTTTTCTGTTGTCATTTCCTTTTTGTCTTTTAGTTCCATCTGTTTATTTTTTATTACATTTGTACCACTTGTTCTGTCCTGTACCATTCTTTTGTTTTTTTCTCTGTTCTTTTTACCTTCTCCCCTTTTTTACATACTTCACCATGATTAGTATTAATATTTAGCAAAATATATTTTCTTTGCTTTAGCTCTTGTATTAGTTTATCTATCTCATTAACTTCTTTATTCCTAAGTTCCTCTGTAGCCTTTTGTATTCATTTTTTATTCTCCTTTTTATTGTTGTTTTTTTCCTTTTTATTGTGACCCTTCTTTTTTGTTTGTTCTTCCACCTGTTGCTTATTTTCCTTCATTACCTCATTGCTCAACTATTCCTCATTAGTAAAAGCCACAAGTTCAATTGGTACATTAGAACAATAGGCAAACATTTACGAAAAAGGATTACTAGCTCCTAAAGCCGTGAGTTTCCAAACTGTATTTCTCTTTTTAGGTCAGCACTTTTATCCAACAGCTGCCTTTCTCCTGTTGGTTTATTCCCAATCTCAGTTTGTTTCCCATTTTGGTCCTCATTATTATTTCCTATCTGCTCTTTATGAGCTAGGTCACATTGTACTCTTGCCTGAGTATCATTTTCTGGCTGATTTATATATAGTGTAATAAAAGATTTGAAGTTTCTAAAATAGGACTCCCCATTGGTTATAGATTTCTAAATTGATATATCTGGTCTCATATTAATTTTGTTATTCATAGCTTCTGGACTTAGCTTCCCCATCTCAAGTATTCCACTTCGCATTTTTGATTCTTTGGTAACTTCAGTTGAATTCATAACCTCCTCTGCAGTATTTTTATTTATTTATTTTTTCCAGTTTCCTCTTTACTATGATCTCTCTTTATGCTTTGTGAAACTTTAAGGTCTGCTATATGTAGTACAGGACCTGTAATGTGCATCAAATTCATTATCTGTTCTTTTCCTCAACTGATCAAAATTTCTGCCTCCAAATTCCTAATTTCTATCAGTAAAGGATGTGTTTGATTACTATTTGCTCTATTCACAGGTACGGACAAGTATGCACCAATGGTATTCACTATCACTGGCCACCTGCCAGTGCTCCCACCCCATTCTGATACAAATAATAAATATCAAGAATATTATTTGAAAGGATACAAACTTAAAAAGGTGGACAGTGAAAAAGATCTAGGTATCTATATCAATAAAGACCTCAACTTCAGCAATCACTGCAATAAGACCATCATTATATCAAATAGAATAATTGGATGCATTAAAAAGGGAATTGTGTCCAGAGATAAGGCCTGTATTATGCCCCTGTACAAAAACTATGTTAGACTCCACTTGTACTATTGTTCTTTGGTATGGATCCCTTACCTGAAAAAGTACATTAATAAAATTGAGAGGGTCTAGCACAAGGCCACCAAGATGATCAGGACACTGAAAGACAGAACGTACAAGTGGAGACTGTAGAAACTAGGACTCTACATGCTGGAGGGGAGGAGAGAGATAGCGGAGACATGCTAATGTTTAAAAACCTTAGGGATAAGGAACTAATGGAAGAATGACACCTTGCATTTAAAATGAGGGAGTTTCACCTAAGAAGCCACAATAGACAATTGAACATTGAACAAGAAAAAAAAATAGTAGAAGAGGCTGCTTTACATATAGATCTGTAAGTACATGGAATAACATTCCTGGTGAGGTAGTTAATGCCAACACTTTGACCTTATTCAAATAAGTTTTGATTTAAAACTGCTCTAGATAGCTTTTGGAAGAGAACACCAAGAGGAAGGAGGTGCTGTTAGAACTTTACTACTCTACTGGGACTTAAATACTAGAACTCTACTACTGGGACCTTCAATTTAGGGTAAAACCAAAAAAACAAGCACAAATAAGAGTAAATGTGTATGTCTGAGTTGGATGATGAGAACTATTATCTGTGCAGTTAGCTAGGTGAAAAAGGGAACAGTGAATTAGAGGGAGTGGCTTAGACAGAAGGAAGCCATGAGTTTGGATTTAAAATTGCCCTAGATAGCTTTTGGCAGAGAACAGCAAGAGGAAGGAGGTGCTGTTAGAACTTTACTGCTTTACTGGGACTTAAGAACTAAAACTCTACTACTGAGACCTTCAATGTAGAGTAAAAAACAAACACAAAAGCCAAGAGTTAGTCTGTTTGTCAGAGTTGGGTGAAGGGAACTTTTATTTGTGCAGTTAGCGAAGTGAAGAGGGGAACTGTGAACTAGGGGGAGTGGCTTAGGCAGCAGGAAGCCAGGTTTGGATTTAAAACTGCCCTAGATAGCTTTTGGCAGAGAACAGCAAGAGGAAGGAGGTGCTGTTAAAACTCTACTACTCTACTGGGACTTAGGAAATAGAACTCTACTACTGGTACCTTCACTTTAGGATACAAACAAACAAACAGAAAAACAAAAACAAGAGTTTATGTGTCTGTCTGAGTTGGGTGAAGGGAACTGTTATCTGTGCAGTTAGCTAGGTGAAGACGGGAACTGTGATTTAGGGGCAGTGGCTTAGGCAGCAAGAAGCCAGGTGTTTGGATTTAAAACTTCCCTAGATAGCTTTTGTCAGAGAACACCAAGAGGAAGGATGTGCTGTTAGAACTTTACTACTCTACTGGGACTTCAGAACTAGACCTCTACTACTGGGAACTTCAATGTAGGGTAAAAATAAGCAAACAAACAACGAAAAAAAGAGTCTGTGTGTTTGTCTGAGTTGGTGAAGGAATTGTTATCTGTGTGGTTAGCTAGGTGAAAAAGGAACTGTGTATGAGTGGGTGGCTTAGGGCAGGAAGCCAGGTGTTTGGATTTAAAACTGCCATAGATACAGTAACTTTTGGCAGAGAACAGCAAGAGGAAGGAGGTGCTGTTAAAATGTTACTACTCTACTGGGACTTAAGAACTAGAACTCTACTACTGGTACCTTCACTTTAGGGTACAAACAAACAAAAAAACAAAAACAATACTAACATACTAAACTGCCAGCAGAATAGGCCTAATGGTCTTTCGTGTCTGCTCGTTTGGTCAGCCCCCACCCTGGGTGCTAATCTTGCTGCCCCTCTCGCCTTCTCTGGCTTCTCCCTTCCCAGTTCCAGATATTCTTGCTGCATTGGATTTTGCTTCCAGAACCCTTCCCCTGTACCTGTCCCACCCCCTCTTGAACCCCTCCACTGTCTCTGCCTCCACCAGCCCCCTAGTCAGTGCATTCCATGGCTCCACCACCCTCTCAGTGAAGTAGCACCTCCTCCTTTCTCCCCTGAATCTTCCCCCCTCCAGCTTCCACCCATGCCCTCTAGTGGCCCTCTCCTCCTTCCTTCGAAGCACCCTGACTGTTAATCCCCTATTTACCCTCTTCATGTACCTGAAGACCTCTATCATGTCCCCTGGTCCCTTCTCTCTTCCAATGTGTACATATTTAGCTCTTTGAGCCTCTCCTCATAGGTCCTGTCCCCAAGCCCCAAATCATTTTAGTTGCCCTGCTCTGGACCCTCTCCAGGAGGTTAATGTCCCTCTTTAAGTGTGGCCTCCAAAACTGCACATGCAGTACTCAAGGTGCTGCCTCACCAAGCAGTTATACAGAGGGAGTATCACTTCCCTCCTTCTGGAGGTGATCCCCAGTGATGCATCCCAGCATCCTGTTGGCCTTGGCTGCTGCCCTCCTACAAGTCCCAAGTTGTTCATCTTGACATCCACCACCACCCCCAGGTCCCTCTCAGCCATCGAGACTTGTAGCATTCCCCAAGGTGTACACTTGGCCGGGTTTCTGTCCCCAGGTGGAGTACCTTGCATTTCCTCATTGAACCTCAGCTTCCACTTTCTAGACCATCTTTTCAGAGCCTCCAGGTCCCCCTGTAGGGCCACCCTACCCTCCTCCCCATTCACCACTCTCCCCAGTTTTGAGTCATCCACAAAGAGACTCATCTCACTCCTGATTCCTGTCCTCATGTCAGAGACATAGGCGTTGAACAGAAGGGGCACAAGGACTGATCCCTGTGGGACCCCACTAATGACCGTCCTTGGGGATGAGACTATCCCACCAACTATGACCCTCTGGGTCTGGTTCTGGAGCCAATTGCCTATCCATCTGATCATCTGGTTCCCCACCCCCATTTCTCCCAGCTTATCTAACAGGCCCACGTGAGGAACAGAGTCAAATGCCTTGCTGAAGTCTAGAAAGAGGACATCCACTGGTCTACCCAGGTCCAAGGCACTTGTCACCCAGTCATAGAACTCCACCAGGTTTGTCTGACATGATTTCCCTGGGATGAATCCATGCTGTCTATCAACCAGGCACCCTGACTTATCCAGGTCCCCCCCCAGCCTCTCCTTGACAATGCCCTCCATCACCTTGCCCACCACTGATGTCAGGCTGACAGGCCTGTAGTTCCCTGCCACTTCCCTTGATCCCCCCTTGTGGATAGGCACTATATGCGCCACCTTCCAGTCCTGGGGCACTCACCCTGTCCTCAGAGAGACGGTGAAAAGCTCCACCAGGGGTTTCGCCATGACATCCGCAAGTTCCTTCAGCACTCTAGGATGTAACAAGAGTTAGTGTGTCTGTCTGAGTTGGGTGAAGGGAACTGTTATCTATGCAGTTAGCAATGTGAAGAAGGGAACTGTGATTTAAGGGCATTGGCTTAGGCAGCAGGAAGCCAGGTGTTTGGATTAAAAACTGCACTAGATACTTTTGGCAAAGAACACCAAGAGAAAAGAGGTGCTGTTAGAACTGTATTATTCTACTGGGACTTCAGAACTAGACCTCTACTACTGGGACCTTTAATTTAGGGTAAAAACAAATAAACAAACAAACAAAAAAAAAGAGTCTGTGTGTTTGTCTGAGTTGGGTGATGGGAATTGTTATCTGTGTGGTTAGCTAGGTGAAGAAAGGAACTGTGTATGAGTGGGAGTGGCTTAGGCAGCAGGAAGCCAGGTGTTTGGATTTAAAACTGCCATAGATACAGTAACTTTTGGCAGAGAACAGCAAGAGGAAGGAGGTGCTGTTAAAATGTTACTACTCTACTGGGACTTAAGAACTAGAACTCTACTACTGGTACCTTCACTTTAGGGTACAAACAAACAAAAAAACAAAAACAATACTAACATACTAAACTGCCAGCAGAATAGGCCTAACGGTCTTTCGTGTCTCCTCGTTTGGTCAGCCCCCACCCTGGGTGCTGACCTTGCTGCCCTCCCTTCTCTGGCTTCTCCTTCCCAGTTCCAGATATTCTTGCTGCATTGGATTTTGCTTCCAGAACCCTTCCCCTGTACCTGTCCCACCCCCTCTTGAACCCCTCCACTGTCTCTGCCTCCACCAGCCCCCTAGTCAGTGCATTCCATGGCTCCACCACCCTCTCAGTGAAGTAGCACCTCTTCCTTTCTCCCCTGAATCTTCCCCCCTCCAGCTTCCACCCATGCCCTCTAGTGGCCCTCTCCTCCTTCCTTCAAAGCACCCTGACTGTTCCTCCCCTACTTACCCTCTTCATGTACCTGAAGACCTCTATCATGTCCCCTGGTCCCTTCTCTCTTCCAATGTGTACATATTTAGCTCTTTGAGCCTCTCCTCATAGGTCCTGTCCCCCAAGCCCCAAATCATTTTAGTTGCCCTGCTCTGGACCCTCTCCAGGAGGTTAATGTCCCTCTTTAAGTGTGGCCTCCAAAACTGCATGCAGTACTCAAGGTGCTGCCTCACCAAGCAGTTATACAGAGGGAGTATCACTTCCCTCCTTCTGGAGGTGATCCCCCGAGCGATGCATCCCAGCATCCTGTTGGCCTTGGCTGCTGCCCTCCTACAAGTCCCAGAGTTGTTCATCTTGACATCCACCACCACCCCCAGGTCCCTCTCAGCCATCGAGACTTGTAGCATTCCCCCCCAAGGTGTACACTTGGCCCGGGTTTCTGGCCCCCAGGTGGAGTACCTTGCATTTCCCTGCATTGAACCTCAGCTTCCACTTTCTAGACCATCTTTTCAGAGCCTCCAGGTCCCCCTGTAGGGCCACCCTACCCTCCTCCCCATTCACCACTCTCCCCAGTTTTGAGTCATCCACAAAGAGACTCATCTCACTCCTGATTCCTGTCCTCATGTCAGAGACATAGGCGTTGAACAGAAGGGGCACAAGGACTGATCCCTGTGGGACCCCACTAATGACCGTCCTTGGGGATGAGACTATCCCACCAACTACGACCCTCTGGGTCTGGTTCTGGAGCCAATTACCTATCCATCTGATCATCTGGTTCCCCACCCCCATTTCTCCCAGCTTATCCAACAGGCCCATGTGAGGAACAGAGTCAAATGCCTTGCTGAAGTCTAGAAAGAGGACGTCCACTGGTCTACCCAGTTCCAAGGCACTTGTCACCCAGTCATAGAACTCCACCAGGTTTGTCTGACATGATTTCCCTGGGATGAATCCATGCTGTCTATCATCCAGGCACCCTGACTTATCCAGGTCCCCCCCAGCCTCTCCTTGACAATGCCCTCCATCACCGTGCCCACCACCGATGTCAGGCTGACAGGCCTGTAGTTCCCTGCCACCTCCCTTGATCCCCCCTTGTGGATAGGCACTATATGCACCACCTTCCAGTCCTGGGGCACTCACCCTGTCCTCAGAGAGATGGTGAAAAGCTCCACCAGGGGTTTCACCATGACATCCGCAAGTTCCTTCAGCACTCTGGGATGTATCAAGAGTTAGTGTGTCTGTCTGAGTTTAGTGAAGGGAACTGTTATCTATGCAGTTAGCAAGGTGAAGAAGGGAACTGTGATTTAAGGGCATTGGCTTAGGCAGCAGGAAGCCAGGTGTTTGGATTTAAAACTGCACTAGATACTTTTGGCAAAGAACACCAAGAGAAAAGAGGTGCTGTTAGAACTGTATTATTCTACTGGGACTTCAGAACTAGACCTCTGCTACTGGGACCTTTAATTTAGGGTAAAAACAAATAAATAAACAAACAAAAAAACAAGAGTTAGTGTGTTTGTCTGAGTTGGGTGAAGGGAATTGTTATCTGTGTGGTTAGCTAATTGAAGAAGGAAACTGTGATTTAGGAAGAGTGGTTTAGGCAGCAGGAAGCAAGGTGTCTGGATTTAAAACTGCCCTAGACAGATTTTGTCAAAGAACAGCAAGAGGAAGGAGGTGCTGTTAGAACTTTACTACTCTACTGGGACTTAAGAACTAGAACTCTACTGCTGGGACCTTCAATTTAGGGTAAAAACAAACAAACAAAATCAAAACAAGAGTTGGTGTGTTTGTCTGAATTGGGTGAAGGGAACCGTTATCTGCACCATTAGATAGGTGAAGAAAGGAACTATGAATGAGGGGGAGTGGCTTAGGTAGCAGGAAGCCAGGTGTTTGGATTTAAAACTGCCCTAGTTAGCTTTTGGCAGAGAACAGCAAGAGGAAGGAGGTGCTATTAGAACTTTACTACTCTACTGGGACTTAAGAACTAGAACTCTATTACTGAGCCCTTCAATTTAGGGTAAAAATAAACAAACAAGAAAACCTAGAGTTAGTTTGTTTGAGTTGGGTGAAGGAACCATTATATGTGCAGTGAGCTAGGTGAAGAAGGAACTGTGGAGTGGTTTAGGCAGCAGGAAGCCAGGTGTTTGGATTTAAACGTCCATAGACAGCTTTCAGCAGAGAACAGCAAGAGGAAGCAGCTGCTGTTAGAACTTTACTACTCTACTAGGACTTAAGAACTGGAACTCTACTACTGAGACCTTCAATATTGGGTAAAAAATAAATGCAAAAACCAAGAGTTAGTGTGTTTATCTGAGTTGGGTGAAGGGAACTTTTATCTGTGCAGGTAGCTAGGTGAAGAAGGGAACTGTGAACTAGGGGGAATGGATTAGGCAGCAGGAAACCAGGTGTTTAGATTTAAAACTGCCCTAGATGCAGTGGTAGCCATAGACATTGCCAGCTATTTCCAGATATTTCACAAAATTTTTGAAGCATTTCCCTCTGCTGCCCCTACTGTTTAAATGCAAAAAGCATCAGATGTTTCTGGAAATATCACAGAACTTTCAGTAAATATCTGGCAGTGTCTGTGGCTACTACTGTAGCTTTTGGCAGAGAACAGCAAGAGGAAGGAGGTGCTGTTAAAACTTTACTACTCTAATGGGACTTAAGAACTAGAACTCTACTACTGGGACCTTCACTTTAGGGTACAAACAAACAAACAAACACACAAAAAACAAGAATTAGTGTGTCTATCTGATTTGGGTGAAGGGAACTGTTATCGGTGCAGTTAGCTAGGTGGAGAAGGGAACTGTGATTTAGGGGCAGTGGCCTAGGCAGCAGGAAGCCAGGTGTTTGGATTTAAAACTGCCATAGATAGGTTTTGGCAGAGAACACCAAGATGAAGGATGTGCTGTTAGAACTTTACTACTCTACTGGGTCTTTAGAACTAGACCTCTACTACTGGGACCTGCAATGTAGGGTAAAAACAAACAAACAAACAAGAGTTAGTGTGTTTGACTGAGTTGGGTGAAGGGAACTGTTATCTGTGCAGTTAGCCAGGTGAAGAAGGGAACTGTGAATGAGGGGGAGTGGCTTATGCAGCAGGAGGCCAGGTGTTTGGATTTAAAACTGCCCTAGTTAGCTTTTGGCAGAGAACAGCAAGAGGAAGGAGGTGCTGTTAGAACTTTACTACTCTACTGGGACTTAAGAACTAGAACTATATTACTGAGCCCTTCAATTTAGGGTAAAAACAAACAAACAAGAAAACCTAGAGTTAGTTTGTTTGTCTGAGTTGGGTGAAGGGAACCATTATATGTGCAGTGAGCTAGGTGAAGAAGGGAACTGTGAATTAGGGGGAGTGGTTTAGGCAGCAGAAAGCCAGGTGTTTGGATTTAAAACTTCCATAGACAGCTTTCAGCAGAGAACAGCAAGAGGAAGCAGCTGCTGTTAGAACTTTACTACTCTACTAGGACTTAAGAACTGGAACTCTACTACTGAGACCTTCAATATTGGGTAAAAAATAAACACAAAAACCAAGAGTTAGTGTGTTTATCTGAGTTGGGTGAAGGGGACTTTTATCTGTGCAGGTAGCTAGGTGAAGAAGGGAACTGTGAACTAGGGGGAATGGCTTAGGCAGCAGGAAACCAGGTGTTTGGATTTAAAACTGCCCTAGATACAGAGGTAGCCATAGACATTGCCAGCTATTTCCAGATATTTCACAAAATTTTTGAAGCATTTCCCTCTGCTGCCCCTACTGTTTAAATGCAAAAAGCATCAGATGTTTCTGGAAATATCACAGAACTTTCAGTAAATATCTGGCAGTGTCTGTGGCTACTACTGTAGCTTTTGTCAGAGAACACCAAGAGGAAGGATGTGCTGTTAGAACTTTACTACTCTACTGGGACTTCAGAACTAGACCTCTACTACTGGGAACTTCAATGTAGGGTAAAAATAAGCAAACAAACAATGAAAAAAAGAGTCTGTGTGTTTGTCTGAGTTGGGTGAAGGGAATTGTTATCTGTGTGGTTAGCTAGGTGAAGAAAGGAACTGTGTATGAGTGGGAGTGGCTTAGGCAGCAGGAAGCCAGGTGTTTGGATTTAAAACTGCCATAGATACAGTAACTTTTGGCAGAGAACAGCAAGAGGAAGGAGGTGCTGTTAAAATGTTACTACTCTACTGGGACTTAAGAACTAGAACTCTACTACTGGGACCTTCTCTTTAGGGTACAAACAAACAAACAAACACACAAAAAACAAGAATTAGTGTGTCTATCTGATTTGGGTGAAGGGAACTGTTATCGGTGCAGTTAGCTAGGTGGAGAAGGGAACTGTGATTTAGGGGCAGTGGCCTAGGCAGCAGGAAGCCAGGTGTTTGGATTTAAAACTGCCATAGATAGGTTTTGGCAGAGAACACCAAGAGGAAGGATGTGCTGTTAGAACTTTACTACTCTATTGGGTCTTTAGAACTAGACCTCTACTACTGGGACCTGCAATTTAGGTTAAAAACAAACAAACAAACAAACAAGAGTTAGTGCGTTTGTCTGAGTTGGGTGAAGGGAACTGTTATCTGTGCAGTTAGCCAGGTGAAGAAGGGAACTGTGAATGAGGGGGAGTGGCTTAGGCAGCAGGAAGCCAGGTGTTTGGATTTAAAACTGCCCTAGTTAGCTTTTGGCAGAGAACAGCAAGAGGAAGGAGGTGCTGTTTAAATGTTACTACTCTACTGGGACTTAAGAACTAGAACTCTACTACTGGGACCTTCACTTTAGGGTACAAACAAACAAACAAAAAACCAAAAACAGGAGTTAGTGTGTCTGTCTGAGTTGGGTAAAGGGAACTGTTATCTGTGCAGTTAGCAAGGTGAAGAAGGGAACTGCGATATAGGGCCAATGGCTTAGGCAGCAGGAAGTACTTACTGACTGAGGTGCTCTCTTTCTCAATCTCTCTTTCTATCTGCCTCCTGCTAGCCAAGTTACTCCCTCCTTTTCAACTCACTTTCCCACCCCTACTGTGATAGTACACAAGCCATGTGGGTTCTCTCTGACTTCCTCTTGCCTCTCCTCCTCCTCCTTGCCCTGCCCCCCTTCTCTCTCCCTGGTCCTAGCCACCCCCACCAACCCCTGCCCCCTCCACCCTCTACTCTGGTTTCCACTGCCACTCCAAGAGAACCCTCCACTTCCACTCGAGACTTGTGCTTGGTCCACTGTTTGGATATTCCTGGTTACTTACCCCGACCACTACTCTCAACAAATGTGGCCACCTCTCTACACTGTACCAACTTGCAGTCCATATGGGATACTGCCTGGAACCTTGCAACCTCTACTCTCAGAAACAACAATCAAAACTATCTCTCAAAGAGCTGCTATTCTGCTCCTTAAAACTCCTACTTCTCCTCCTTCTTATCTCAGGCAGCATCCATCCCAATCCTGGCCCTAGAAGCTCAGGCCACACACAAACTCCAGGTACCCTTATTCTTGCAACCATTAATATCTGCAGCCTAATACCAAAGCTGGATGCACTCCAAGCCTTCATATGCCAACACAACCCTGACATCCTTGCAGTGGTAGAAACTTGACTGACGCCTGAAGTTCCTGACTTGGCAGTAACAATACAGGGCTACAATGTCCACAGGCTGGACCGGATATCCAAAAAAGGTGGTGGTTGCACAATCTATATCAAAGACTCCCTGTTATGGCACACTGTAGCAACTCCATCACTTTCTGCCTTGGCCCAGATTCTGCCAATAAAAATCATCCTAGGTCCCAACCATAAAGCCCTGACTATTGTCTCCATGTACATCCCGCCCAGGGACCCTAAACATGGCTTCAGTGATGTCCTAAACTTTATCAACTCTCATCCTCCTGAAGTTAAACTTATTCTACTAGGGGATTTCAACATAAACTGGTTAGTATTGAGTGCCAGTGCCTGTAAAGACTCCATTTCAGCTTCTAACCTCACGCAAATGGTAAACTCCCCTACTAGGATTAACTACAAGACTGGCACCAGTACCCTCTTGTATTGGGTCCTCACCACTCACCCCACAAGGATTTTTCATATTACCATTCTCCCAGACTCTCTCAGTGACCACCCCACAGTCATATGTGCTTGGTCTAACAAATTCCTTAAGCCCCCTCCCAAAATTATCACTAGCAGAGTCCTTCCTCATGGAAAACTTCCACATCTCAAACATTACCTGCTTCTACAAGACTGGCTACCCATCTACAAAGCAACAGATGTTAACTTGGCTCTTGATCACTTCATCTCAATTTTCAACAAAGCCTGCGACCTCTTTGCCCCTGCTAAAAGGCGCAACACAAAATCTCTCTCTAACCCATGGCTCACTGCAGCTCTTCTCTCACAGGTGAAACTAAGGGACCACCTCTGGGCAGTTGCCAGGGCCACTAGCAAACAACTGAACATCCAAAATTACAGACAAGCACAAAATGTCTGCACAAAAGCCATCCAGCTCACAAAATCCACCTATTACAAAGACACTGTCACCAATACATGGGGAAATGGTCATGCTTTCTGGGACAATATCAAGGATGTCATGGGGAAGCAGCCAAAAACCTCTCCAGCCATGTTAATGGTTGATGGATCCTCAACCCTCGACCCCAAGGTGATCGCAAACATCTTTAACACGGCTTTTTCAGACCTTAGTGCTGTCCTACCCCATGACTTCTTCAAAAACAGGGCCTACTCCCAAAATACCTCAGCCCCACAGTCTAGCCATCCCCTCTTCTACTTCAGGGAGGTAAGGTTGAATGAAGCTCGCCACTATATTACTGCAGCTATCTCTAAATCTAGATCTAGTAGTAACACCCTGGTCCTTAAGTTTCTGTTGCTCACCCTCGATGAGGTAATTCATCCACTAACAAAAAATTCTAAACCTCTTTCTCAACTGTGGAAAATTCCCAGACTTATGGAAAACAGCCACCGTGACACCTGTCCATAAAAGTGGGGATAAGACGAATCACTAAAATTATCGCCCTATCTCCATACTGCCCCCACTCTCTAAGGCACTCGAGCGCATCATGGCTGAACAACTTACCGACCACTTGGATAAATACAATATACCTTGTCAACAACAACACGGTTTCTGGAAAGGTCACAGCACCACCACAGCCCTTCTTGAGTTCACTGGAGCTTTGCACAAATCCCTTGACAACTGCCTTCTCACAGGAGCCCTTTTCATCGACCTCTCCAAGGGCTTCGATACAGTACACCATGGATTACTAATTGACCAACTACTGAATGCTGGGCTATCACCCAACTCTTATCTCTGGTTTAAAAGCTACAATACTTAGAAAACCGGTCGCAGAGAGTAAAAATTGCTAATGTTCTTTCTGACACCCTGCCTGTTCACTCGGGTGTCCCACAGGG
Source organism: Neoceratodus forsteri (assembly GCA_016271365.2). Classification (NCBI taxonomy): domain Eukaryota; kingdom Metazoa; phylum Chordata; order Ceratodontiformes; family Ceratodontidae; genus Neoceratodus; species Neoceratodus forsteri. Next base: position 973,223,202 of record CM028134.1, on the reverse strand, counting down.
ATCCATACTGGGCCCTCTCCTTTTTAGCCTTTTCTTAAACTCCCTCCTTTACCACTGCTCTGAGCAGGTCATACTATATGCCAATGATGCTGTTGTATTCTTCACTCACAAAGATCCTGCAACTCTTCAACACAACCTTCAACTTGGCTTCAGTTCTGTAGAGACATGGTTTCTTAATCATAAACTGGTCCTCAATGACAAGAAAACCAAATTGATGCTCTTTTGCAGCACTCATAACCCACACAAGCTACACCACTGGGCTATCTCCACCACCCAGGGGAAAACTCTAGATCAGGTGGGGTCCTTCAAATACTTAGGGATACAGCTTGACTCTAATCTCTCCTATGGACCTCACGTAGATAATGTAGCTAGAGCTGCTAATACATGGCTTGGTCTCCTCTACAAACACAGACAACACCTCATGCCAGAAGCTTTGAAGGTTGCAGTACTGAGCTCTGTGATCTCTGTAATAGACTAAGATCTCATCATTTATGGTTCGGCCACAACCACAACCATTAAACACCTCTCAACTGCCTTAAATAAGGCATGTCAGCTCATCACTGGTGCTCAACATCTCACCCACACATGTGACCTGTACACCCTGACTGGCTGGCTCCAACTATCTAACCACATAAAGTTTCTCACCTGCTCCATGGTGAAAAAAATCTACCTTGGCCTTGCACCTTCTGGGGTCTCAACTCTGTTACAACACCAAACCAACAAACGGTGCCTTCAGAGATCCATGCTATAGCTACTGAAAGTCCCCTACTGTCACACTTCATAGGGACAATGCTGTTTTGCTTATTGAGCGCCACTCTGGTTCAATGTCCTCAGCCCCACCATCTCCTCTGCCCCAACAACTGGTATGTTTAAAACTAGGCTCCAGGACTATCTCACTACCAACAGCTCCTGTGACTGCCCAACTTAACCTTGTTTCTCCACTTCCCAGCCTGCTCTAGTGGTCCCCCCCTCCCCTCCTCGCTGGATTCTACCCTCACATCTTGGTATATCCAATGCTGCACTTTTCACCCTCTCCCCACCCTACCTACATTCCTTCTCCCCTTCCTCCCCTCTTCCCTCTCCCTATGACTCTGGCACTTCTTATCTCTTGTTTGTTTTCTCTGACAAATGCCACTGCTGCCTTGATTACAATGTTACCCTTGAATTGTATTAATCTGTAATCTATTTGCAATGTCCACATTGTTGTAATGTCTGTCTTGATGTTCCCCATAATTTGTATTTCTCTGACATGGAACCTTTGTAAAAGAGCCTTGGCTCAAAGATATTTGTAATCCTAGACTTGATACATAAATAAAAAAAATAAAAATAAAAATAAGCCAGGTGTTTGGATTTAAATCTGCCCTTGATGGCTTTTGGCAGAGAACAGCAAGAGGAAGGAGGTGCTATTAGAACTTTACTACTTTACTGGGACTTAAGAACTAGAATTCTATTACTGAGACCTTCAATTTAGGGTAAAAACAAACCAACAAAAAAATCTAGAGTTAGTGTGTTTGTCTGAGATGGGTGAAGGGAACCATTATATGTGCAGTGAGCTAGATGAAGAAGGAAACTGTGAATTAGGGGGAGTGGTTTAGGCAGCAGGAAGCCAGGTGTTTGGATTTAAAACTTCCCTAGATAGCTTTCGGCAGAGAACAGCAAGAGGAAGGGGGTGTTGTTAGAACTTTACTACTCCACTGGCACTTAAAATCTACAACTCTACTACTGTGACATTCAGTTTAGGGTACAAACAAACAAAAACAAAAAACAAGAGTTAGTGTGTTTGTCTGAGTCAGGTGAAGGGAACTGTTATCTGTGCAGTTAGCTAGCTGAAGAAGGGGCCTGTGAATTAGGAGGAGTGGCTTAGGCAGCAGGAAGCCAGGTCCACTGGCTACCCTTTTTAACAAATCATGGGAGGATGGTGTGGTACCTAAGGACTGCAGGACGATGGATGTGATTCCCCTTCACAAAAGTGGGAGCAAAGCAGAGACAGAAAACTACAGACCTGTTAGCTTGACCTCAGTGGTATAGAAAATGATGGAATCACTTCTAAAAGAAAGAATTGTTGAGTACCTAGAGGCCAGTGTGGTACAGGACCCAAGGCAGCATAGATTCACAGTGGGAAGGTCTTGTCAGACAAATCTAATAGATTTCTTTGACTGCGTGACCAAAGTAGTAGACAAGGGAGGGGCTGTGGACATGGCCTACCTAGGCTTTAGCAAGGCATTTGACACAGTCCCGCACAAAAGATTAATAAACAAATTAGTCAGCCTGGGAGTGGGTCCCAGGGTGGTAGCCTGGGTAAAAAATTGGCTGAACAACAGGACACAGAGTGTAATAGTAAACAGAGTCCACTCTGAAGAAAGGGATGTTACTAGTCGGGTACCGCAGTGTTCAGTACTGGATCAGGTCCTTTTTAATGTCTTTATAAGTGACATTACAGAAAGACTGGAAGGAAAAGCATGCCTCTTTGCAGATGACACAAAGATCTGCAACAGGGTTGATACACAAGGGGGGGTGGTGGCAAGGATGAGAAGGGACTTGGCAAGGTTGGAGGAATGGTCAAAAGTATGGGAGCTTAGATTCAATGCAAAGAAGTGGAAAGTAATGCAACTGGGAAACAAAAATCAAGGGGGACTAGTATGCAATGGGGGGGGATATTGACAACAACAAAAATGGAAAGGGACCTAGGGGTCATCATATCAGATGACCTAAAGGTAAGCAATCAGTGTGAGAAGGCAGTAAAGATGGTTGGGGGATACTGGGATGCATAGGGAGAGGCATCACCAGTAGAAAACGGGAAGTTGTTATACCTCTGTACAGACAGTTGGTGACCCCATCTGGAGTACTGCATTCAGTTCTGGAGACCCCATCTCCGCAAGGACATAGACAGAATAGAGGCAGTCCAGAGGAGGGCAATTAAAATGGTACAGGGTCTGCAACAGAAGCCATACGAAGAGAGACTAAAGGAGCTTAATGTGTATACCCTTGAGGAAATGAGAGAGAGGGGGGACACGATAGAAACTGTTAAGTACCTCAAGGGAATCAACAAAGTCCAAAAGTGTAGCATCTTTCAGAAAAAGAAATGTGTTAGAACAAGGGGGCACAATTTGAAAATAGAGGGTGACAGCTCAGGGGCAATGTGAGGAAGTATTTCTTCACAGAGATGTTGGTGGACACATTGAACAGCCTTCCTGAGGAGGTTGTGGGCTCAAAAACAGTGGGGGTATTCAAGAATGCATGGAACAGAAATAAGGAAATTCTGGTGGTGGGTAGGAGGAAGAATGCTGTTGGTTAACTAGGATTTGCAGCTTATCCAATAGGTAGGGAAATGGGCAGGCTAGGTAGGCCAAGCAGTCTTTATCTGCTGTTAAAGTCAATGTTTCTATGTTAAAAACTAGATGAATTACTGCTTTCATAATAATATCAATGGACCCAATATCGTGGGAGACAGGCCAGATGGGCATTCACCTTTTTCTGTCTAAAAAACAAGTATCAGAGTAACTATCACTGGCCACCTGTCCATGCCCCCCCCCCCAGTACACAGGTGCATAGAGGGCCAATGGGAGCAGAGCATTGTACCCTGGAAGGCATCCAGTCAAATTCTGTCCTGGGTCCCAGAGTGGATTCCCTGCACTGTGACACAGGTCGGGGGTGCTGAATGGAACACACAGTTGTATGAGGTGTGTACTATACCACCATAGGCACCACCACAGTGCTGAAAGTTGGCACCTGTAGGTCCCTGGTGGCTAGTGATCCCTCCCCAAGGCCAACCCAGAGTGCCCTACAATGCCTGGTGCACAGCAGCCCTGCTCACTGCAGAGCCCCTGTCCTGGTTCCATACTGCAAAGATAACCTCGACAACTGGAGCCCCAGGCTGGCAGCCCCCATCCCGTAGGTCACCAAAGTGATGTGACAGGCCCCTAATGTATGTAACCAGGTATGACCCACTAGGCATAAATGGCAGTTGTCGGGGTGACCTGGTAGCACTGGGGTGGTCCAGTGCCATGACAGAGTGACACAGATGACCAGTGCAAATAGTCCCCCCAACCCCACCTGAGTACCATATGTTGTTCCCCCCCAGCCCACTCAGGGGTGGTTAGTGGACCCCTCCCTTCCTCTTTCCCTCCCACAGCACAGACATTTCACCTTCCATCCCCCATATGTTTCTCAGTACTGAGGTATACTTGGGTATATTGAGGCAGAGTGAGGCAGGATCACATTACAGTCAATGCAAATTGCCTCAGTGGTACCTCGAGGTACCTCAAGGTAGGAAACATTTAAGATAACTACCACTGTGTCTGTATGTATGTGCTGCTTTTGCCAGACAGCGAGTAACACATTGCATAACACAGTCCACCTCTGCCACCCACCGTCTGACTGACACTGGAAATGCACTGCCTATTTATATGGTGCACTGGGGAAAATATAATTAGCACAGAAAAAATAAAAGACATCAGCAATAAAATCAATACATTAAAATGCAGTATGCTAAGACCCAAACACTTGTATAAAAAGGTGCACCTTCAGACCCTTATTTATTAATTCTTGGATTAATAAATATCTTTAAGTACAGGACAGCTCATTTATAAAGGTTCCACATCAAAGAGTGGGAGGGTAGAACAAACAGACAAAGGATGGCATAATGTACATTTTCAGATAACAACAAAAACAGCATAGTACCAAAAGTGTCCATACATTCTCAGATAAGATTATGACTCAAATGTGAAAAAACAAATAATGAGTTGAATAGAAGTAGGGGCAGGAGATTAGGGAGGGTGGAGAGGGGTACGGAGGGCAGCAGCCCAAAGGCTTGTCAATGATAGTGCATGGAAAAGGAGGGGGTGAGAGTAGAGAGAGTAGCGGGAAGGATAAGAAGACATGAGACTAAGGATATAAGACAGAGCCGGTGGCCAGGAGGGCAAGAGTGAAAATGGCTAGGTTCTTAAGTGGGCAAGGTTGTTCTTAAGTTAGGCAGTCACAGGTGCTCTGTAGCAGGATGCGTTGGTGCAGAAGGCGTTTAAACATGGACATCCCAGTTAGGCTTGTTAGATTGAGGCCAAGGCCATTTAACCAGATGGGAGCTCTGTAAAGGAAAGACCATTTGCACTGTGTAGTTCAGAACCTAGGTACGAGTAGAAGCTGAGAGTCCGAGGCCTGGGTATGGGTATGGCAGACCTTGTGGGAATCTGGGTAGAAGGCGAGAGATTCTGATAGGTAGATCTTCAAAGAACGCTTTCTTTGCTAGTATACATGAGTGATACTGGATCCGTCCTTGCAGGTTGAGCTAGCCAGTTGCTGCATAAAGATCGCAGGTGTGAGTGAGGCGGTTTGAGTTTGTGATGAGCCTACAGGCTTTGTTTAGTGTTATGTTAAGCCTTTTTAGTGCCATGGGGGTGGCTGCTCCATATACTGACAGGCCATAATCAATGGCAGATACTACTGAACTGATGACCGCAAGTTTAAGTGCTTCCTGGGTGAGATTCCTTCTGTGCCTAAAAAGCAGGCCTAATTTCACATTTGCAGACTTGGCAGTGGTCATAATGTGGGATACATAGGAGAGACAGCTATCTAAGGTTACTCCAAGATGTCTGAATTGTTGAACTTGTTCAAGGGGGGCTCCAAGGTTGTTTTTTACTAACATAACATGTGACCTGTGCTTATGTCAGGGGAAGGAAAACAGCAGAAGCTTAGTTTTTTAGTAGTTCAGGACAAGTTTGTGCATATGGAACCATTTTTTGACTTCTAGGAAACCAGTTTGAAGGTTATCCTCGAGAGCAGTGGAATCAGTGCTGTTTGTGTAGATCAGTGGTTGTCAACCTTTTTTGGTCTGGGGACCCCCAGGCCACCTTTTGGCTTTGTCAGGGACCCCCTACCAAAAACACTATTTCTATGTGCTGGGGGTAAATTACTTATCTAACTGGTAACTAACAGTAGTGGACAATTGTCCAAATAGAACTAGTAATGGCACTTCTTGAGGTGCTGGGGGGGGGAGGTTAAATGACTTACCTGGCAACTCAGAAATCACAGTAACATAGAATAACTAGCACTGTCCTGGGTAGCAAGCTATCTGCTTTATTCATGTATATTCTTGCACTGTCCTTAGCAGCAACTTATCTGCTTTATGATTGTATATTCTTGCGAAATATAAACAATACCATTCTTTGCCTTTGAATTTACTGTCTGTTCCATGGACCCCCTGGCATGTGCTCACTGACCCCTTTTGGGCCTTGGACCCCCAGTTGAAAACCACTGATGTAGATGACAGCACCATCAGCATAAAAGAGTGTCCTGAGTTGACAGGAATGGGGCAGGTTGTCTAGGAAGATACTGAACAGGAGAGGTCCAAGGATGGCCCCTTGTGGGACACCAGATCAGACAGATTGTAATTCGGAGAAGATATTAGATATTTGCACCCACTGCGACCTATCAGCAAGGTAGCTTCCAAACCATTTCAGTGTGTTTTGTGAGACACCAACTGTGGCTAGCTGAGTAAGAAGCAGGTTGTGATTCACGGTGTCCAAGGCTTTCGTGAGGTTGATAAATGCAGCACTGACAAGCTTGTAACTGTTGAATGACTGATGGATGTAGCTGATAAATTCCAGCAGAGCTGTGGTGGCGCTGTGTTTTTTTCCTGAAGCCATGTTGCTAAGGATATTGCAGGTCATACTTTTCAAGGTAGTCAACCATTTGATTGGAAACTATACATTCAAGGATTTTTGATAGTTGGGGGGAGTATTGATATCAACCTGTTGTTAGAGTGCTGTGTAAGATCCTCAGATTTATGTACAGGGGTGACCAGTGCAGATTTCCACACTTCTGGGAATTGGGAAAGGGAAAGTGATAAGTTTAGAATCTTGGTGACTGGTAAGACCACTTTTTCTAGAGTAAGTACAAAGAGTTTGAGATCAAGCGAGTCTCCACTATGTCTGGATTTGCCCAGGATTTCAGCCAAGAGCTTTCGGACTAAGGATTGTGAAACCCTTTTGAAGTAGAAAGGTGGATGTTCAGGATGATTTGTTTCAGTGACCTTGTTGATGACACAGGAGCTTCATTGACAAAATCTTTGGGGAGGACAACTGACAAATTGGTGAAAGCTGTGTTGAAGGTATTTGCAATTTGGAGTGGATCAGTGATGGGACTGCCATTCTCCATTAGTATCGCTTGTGTGGTCTTATGTTCTTTGCCTGTGATGTATTTTATATTATCCCAGAAACTCCTACTGTCATCCCAGGAGTTAAAGAGTTAAAGAGTAGCTCTCTGTGGAGCCTACTTTTTGCTTGTCTAATTTCCCTGGTGCAGGCATTTCTGGCAGCTTTGTAAGCCTGTAGATCTTGTTGCTTCAATGATGATTTAGTCAGTTGCCATTGATGATCCTGAAGCTTCATTCTGTTTACTATTTTGGGAGTGATCTATGAGTTTACCGTACCTCAACCTTTCATTTTCTTAAGTGGGGCATGGATATCACAAGCTGTGTTGAAAACAATGACGAAGTGTTGAAATGCGGTGTTGATATCATCAACTGTATCCAGGAAGGACCAGTCCTGGGAGTGAAGTTGTTTTTTTAGGAGATCCAAATGCCCACATTTCAGTACACAGTTGTAGATGGTACGTTGTGGGCAGGGTATTAAATTTATTAGACCAGCTGCAGATGATAGGGGAGTGGTCACTGATAGAATCTGGGTGAACCGTAACATTTGAGATGCGATCCGGGTGATTAGAGACAATCCAGTCTATGATGGTACTGGTCCCTGTTTTATACTTTGTTCTGGTTGGTGAGTTTACAAGTTGCGTAAGGTGTAGTGATGCCAATGTGTCCTTTATGATGCCACTAGCCCAAGATGGCCAGTTTAGATTGAAGTCCCCCATTAAAATCAATTCAGGGAGGTGTTTTTGTGCGCAGAGGTGGTCCAGCAAACTAAGTAGGCTAGGGATCGGGTCCTTAGGAGGTATGTAGGTTGTGATTATTGTAAGGGCTTTGTTGTGTGCCCCAAGGAGTACTTTATCCCCTAATGCCTGTGTAGAGTAACCAAGATCAATCAGAGACATAACCAGCCCATGAAGGGTATTTTTTTAGGAAAACTGCACAACCACTGCCCTTCTTAGTAGTGCGGTCTAGCCTAAAACTGGAATAGCCCAGGAGGGCAACTGCATTATCTGGCATTTTAGGAGACTGCCATGTTTCCACGACAGACAGCACATCAGGATTGTGCGTAGCTACCCAGACCTTAAGGAGGTCAATTTTATTTAGCAGGCTGCAAATATTTATTGTGGGTAGAGTGATGGACCCCTGCTTTGTTGGCAGATTCCTTGGGGTAGTTAAACTTGGACCCGGGTTTGGGTGGATGTTGCCTGACAGCATCAGTAACATTAGGGCTAATTTCATTTCAGAAGGTGCAAATGTTGTAGTTTGGTGAGACGCCAAACTTGTATGCTGAGGTTATTTTGTTTGGCCTTTATTCTACTCAAGATGCAGGTCAGGATGGTCCCAGTGAGGGAGTAGGTAAGGCCAGTGTCCCAGTGGGCATGCCAGTAATGGGGCCATGGGTATGTAAGAAGCGGGGACCAGGGACCTATGTTGATGTTGAAGAAACTTCCAGTAATGCAGCCAAGAGGGTAGTGAAAGCTTTCAACTACAGTCACACTTTGATGTGTGGTGCACTTAGGGGGCAGGTTTTCAGCATTACCAAAAAGTAGAGTGAGCAAAATAGCAAGTGGAAGAGGTAATTTTACAAAAGAAAGCATTGTGACCAAGCACAGAAACAAATTGTAGGGGATGGACTTGAGAGCAAGAAAGTCAGTTGCAGTAACAGGGGGGAGGAGATAGAGGCAGGTCAGCCAATGAGCATATGCAAGACAGAGCATAACTGTATTTAACAGTGGTCAGAGTTGGGGGGATGAGAGGGAGGAAATATTTAGAATGCAGACATGGAAAATATTTGGCAGACAGGAGCCCACCCGAAGCTGAAGAAAAGCAGGCTAGGAAGCAGCCAATAGCACTACAGGCAGAGGCTACATGGTCCAATTGAGTGAAAAGCCATAAAATTCCATGGAGGAATCAATACCTTGGTGCTGCCGAGCAGAACAAGCCCCAGTAGCAGGCAGGAGTTTCCAGAGGAGTCGGGCTACCGATTTAAAGCGGCCACAAGGGGGCCTCTCTCACAGATCTGGGAAGGAGTTCCACAGGACCGGTGCCATCAACTCAAAGGCACGATCATCAGATGTTTTAGCTGGGCCCTGGGAACTGCTAGGAGGTCCTCCTCAGCAGAACAGAGAGAGTGCAAGGGACAAGCAAGAGTCAAGCTGTCTCACAGATAGCCTGACATGTTTTTAGAATGTCTGACTATATTTGTAGTACCATTTCTATTTGCTGAAGTTCACTTCACTTTTTAAGTACTCATTCTTCATATTTTGATAATCTGAGGAATAGCTGTGAACAAGGACGTACATATAAAACTTTATGAATTTAGCCAGCTTTTCTCTCACTTGTGGCCCAATTTTCAAACAGTCGGAAATGACGCACAGTGTTTACGCCACCAAGGAGTGGCAAAGGGGTACCTTGTGATATACTGGGCACCATTCCTGATTTTCAGATGCTGCCTGCTCCAACTGGGGTCTGTCTGTACCAGATGGGTGTGCACTGCACTTGTGGCAGATGCATGGCTGTGACCTGGAGAAGGGAGGCTAATACTTTGGTGGTGCTTCCACATCCCCTTTTATGTATTTTAGAAGAGCTGCAAGGGGTGCAGGGCTTTCCAGGAGTTAGGCCAGCCCAGAGGTGCTCTAACAACCCATGTGCCATCCACTGCACAGGTGTGGCATGGAAGGTGAGCCCATGCCCACTGGTGATGGTCCATATTGGCAAACACCATCCTGCTACAATGTGTGGAATGGTGTTCTGCTGTTGCCCACACAGTGCACATCCAGGACATGTTGCCAAGCCACCTGTAGTCCTACTGAGCATTCCCTAGCTAGCATGCCAGACAGTGCTGGAGATCCCTGTTGTGACTCACCCACCCACCTTGCCATAACCATGCCTGGGTATGTCTGTCCTGCAATGGCTCCCCACTATACACTACTCTGCCCCCGGGCTCCCAGTCATATTTCAGCCCCCTGGGCATCCTCAGGGTCATGCCACATATTCTGGTACTGGCTGCATCCCCATCAGGCATGGCCCATGGTGTCTGCTAACCTCCTCCCACCTTGGTCCTGCTTGACCCTCCATGGCTATTGGCAAGCACTGAGGCATGCAGCCTTTGGACTCTGGCACTGGGCACCATGGTACAGGGCTGTTCTGCAGCTTGCAGCAATGCCCTCCCATGTGCTGTCTGTGTGGCACACAGGAGCAGGTGCACTGACCTGTGATACTTTGGTGCCAGGATCCCACCTGTACTAAAATTAGGTACAGGGTCCCTAGCACAGTGGCAATCAACACAAGCTGCTATTTGTTGTAGCTTGTGCCAATCTATGGGACCCTTTCAAAATTGAGCCCTTAGTTTATAGCTAGAATTTTAGAATTTTAACTTTAATTCCACTATTTCTATTACAGTCTGGTGCTATTTATTTATATTTTATTATATGTTTTTGTTAAAATGCTTCTATTTTTAATCAATGACATAGTGTATCAAGTTATGAGATTAGCACAGCACCATGTACCTTTCAAATGATATTGGTGGTAGGAGCCAGCTGCCATTTTGTGTCTGCTCTGAAGTCTAGGCTGTGTTTTGGCTTCTAGGTGGGTCTGAAACATACTGATACTGGAGGAACCTTAATGGGTGTTACTGTACCTCACACTTCAGCTCTGATAAAGCCTTTACTTGTGCCAAAGTGTCAGCTGTGGCATGCACGTGCCTCAGTGCTCACACCAATTTGTTTCAACTTACAGATCAAATTCAAAGCAAAAGTGTTCCATGATTTTTTTTTATTCAATATACTTTATTAACATTTTTAACGATACATCAGAAAACATATAGCAGTGATAACTGATCAGGGTTAGTATACAAACCCCCACCCCCGCCCCAGGTCTGGCCATATAGAAATAAAGCTAGCTGATCCGAGTATATATCTGATACTATAGAGTGGAGAGGATAACCATATATCACCAGCTCAATAAGAGATGTTAAAACTTCACTAGCATCAGCAGGGACAGAAGGGGCTCCCAAATCTTTTTAAAATTATGATATACATGCCACAGATTTGCTATATGCCTCTCTACCTGAATTGCCAATAACATTTCATGGTACCATTCGACAATAGTTGGAAGGAATTCATCCTTCCAATGTCTCAGCATAACTAATTTTGCCACAGCTGATATTAAGGTTATATGCGCCTTACATATTTGGGGCATCCCCAACGGAAAAATTGCCAGCAGACAACACTCTGGAGTAAAATCAAATCAAATCAAATCAAATCATCTTTATTTATAAAGCGCCTTTCAAAACCAAGGCGCTGTACAATGATTCACAAAAGTACATAAGTTAAAAAAATAAATTAAAAGCTATAACTAGGATAAGCTGAGCCAAATAAATATGTCTTTAACTCATTTTTAAATTTCTCGATGGTTGGACAATCTCTCAACCAACGAGGTAGAGAATTCCACAGGGTTGATGCTGAAAAGGCAAAAGCACGAGATCCAGACGTTTTTAATCGAACCCTGGGAATCTCCAGCAATCCCTCATTGGCGGAGCGGAGAGGACGGAGGGGGCAATAGGGTACCAGGAGATCTTTCAGGTAGCTGGGTCCCTGATTATGTAGGGCTTCAAAGGTTAGTAAACCAACCTTATAGGTAATCCGCCACCTAACAGGCAGCCAGTGCAGTTCGAGGAGCACAGGCGTGATATGACTGGATCTAGAGATCCCAGTCAAAAGCTTTGCTGCCGCATTCTGCACCAACTGCAGGCGACAGATATCAACCCCAGATAGCCCTAGGTACAGGGAATTACAGTAGTCAAGACAGGTAGTGATAAAGGCATGGACCAACGTTGGCAGATCACCCGGTGGGACCAGGTGTTTAATCGGGGCGATATTCCTCAGATGAAAAAATGAGGATTTGACGACGGCTGACACCTGAGATTTTAAGGTCAAGCCGTCATCAAAAATAATGCCCAGATTTAACACCTGATCAGAGGTAGTGAGTGACATACCACCAAGCAATAAGCCTAGCAGTTGGCCAGCCCCCAAACCCATCACCGGGTGACCCGGGTCCACTACCAACACCTCAGTCTTATCCGGATTCAGTCTCAATCAGCTAGAACTCATCCATAATATGATCTCAGTAAGGCAGTTGTCTAGCATGGAGAGAGCACCATCTTGCCCGAGTGGAAAGGACAGATACAGCTGAGTATCATCTGCATAACAGTGAAAACCCAAGCTGTATCACCTGATGATATCTCCTAAAGGCAGCATATACACTGCAAACAACATGGGCACTAAAATGGAACCCTGCAGTACCCCACAAGGCAGGGAGTGAGCACCAGAGGAATAAATTCCAGTGGTAACCCTCTGAAACCTGTCTCTGAGGTAAGATTGAAACCATTTGAGGACTGTTCCAGACAGTCCACAATAAATCCACAGGCGCTCCAACAGCACACCATGGTCTACAGTGTCAAATGCTGCAGAGAGATCAAGAAGGACCAGAATGGTACATGCCTTTCGATCTCTAGCCATTAGGAGGTCATTTAACACCCAGATAAGGGCAGTCTCCGTGCTATGCTTCTTCCTGAAACCAGATTGGAGAGTATCATAGACATTGTGAGTTGTAAGATGATCAGCCAGTTGTAACGCAACCGCCTTCTCAATAACCTTCCCAACAAAAGGAAGGTTAGAGATAGGCCAGTAGTTACCTAGACAGTCTGGATCCAAGAAGGTTTTTTTTAGGAGTGGTCAAACTACCACCTCCTTAAGGGGATCAGGAAAGACCCCCCTCTCCAAGGATTTCCAGACAATGTCAGCAAGGATCGGGCAGATAACCTCTAGACATCCCACCAAGAGGGTTGTAGGACCCAGATCCAAACTACAACTGGTTGGCCGCAGTGCTTGGATGATCTTCACAATGTCAATGAACTCCAGCCGGCGAAAATCTGACCAGACAGACTGGGTGGATAACACTTCCCGTCGACAACTGCAATCCCTTAAAGGAGGAGTCGGACCGATACCGGACCTGATGCTAGCAACCTTATCTGCAAAGAATCGAGTGAACTCCTCGCATCTTAGCTGAGAAAAGGCTTCTCTGGGCTGGAGACAGATTGGATTGCACAATCTGTCAACAGTCCAGAAAAGCTAAGCCGGTCGTTTCTGTGCAGCAGAAATCTCCCTGGACAGGAACTCTGCCTTCTTATGGTTGACTTCTGATTGATAGCCATCATAATGTGCCATCAACCTAAGCCTGTCAGCATCATTTCCGGACTTCCGCCAGGCTCTCTCCAACCTTCAGCCTGCTCTCCTTAACTCCTTCAAGGAGGCATCAAACCAAGGACTCCTTGAACTGAGGGTGAGAGGCCGAACACGAACAGGAGCAATCTTGTCCAGAGCATCTCCCACAGCCTTATTATAGGCCAACACGAGATCATCTGGACTCATGCATTCACCAGACAAACCCAATAGGTCCAGTACCACCATCAGGTCACTGGGACTAACATCCCTTAAAGGATGGTACTGAACCATCTCCGTAACGGCAGACCTATTAGGGGGAGCCCTGAAACTGAACCTTATGGTGTGATGGTCAGACCAACTGACTGGTTCCACCCCCAAGTCAGCAATCTCCATATCCAAAAGGAAGACCAGATCCAATGAATGACCTTTTATATGGGTTGAGGAGGTAACAACCTGTGTTAGGCCCAGTGAAGTCATCAACTGGAGGAGATTTTGACCAAAACCAGAGAGTTCATTGTCAACCCAGGCATTGAAATCCCCCAGAATTAACAGTCTGGGGGACCGCAATACCAGGTCGATGATGAAGTCTGCTATCTCCTGCAGGAATTCTCCACCATCTCCTGGTGGACGGTAGATGAGGAGAATTCTGCAACCTACACCCTCACCCAGGATATATTCAAAGGATCTGCTACTTCCCTAAGGCACATCCATAAGGCCCAGCTCAGTTTTAAACATAATGGCTACACCCCTGCTCCTATGATCCAGCCTTGGACGGTGTATCACCGAGAACCTGGCTGGTGTTGCTGAGGCCAATATAGGGCCTGAATTTTCATCCAGCCATGTCTCGGTGATGCATGCCAGATCAGTTGGTCCAACAAGATCAGCTATTATAGCTGTCTTGTCTTTAATAGATCTGGCATTGCATAACACCGCCAAGACCGGATGAGCTGTCTGGGAAGATCTCGGCTCCTGCCTACTAAAGTCGGAACCCTTGGGTATGGGAACAAGACAAGAGTAACCTCTATCTTGACCCCATTTTGCCCCAGGGCATCTCCTGGATCCTACCACCCCAATCCGCCCTCCTTCCTCCTGTCCCCCACCAGACTTTGCTCTCCATCTTCTTTTATGCTTCCTCAAAATGCCCAAAGCACGACACCTAAAATAGGTGTTGGATGGTAATGGAGGACATTCAAAGGGACACAATTCTCTGAGTCTGGTGGGGGAATAATGCTCAACCATCGCCAAATCACCCCAACACATTACAAAAAGAAACAAAACAAACAAAAAATATATAGTCACCAACTTATATAAAAATAAATCTCAATTGTTCAGCCTTCCTAGATATAGACACTAAAAACTATAACCTTAAAATTATCAAATAAAACAATACAAATAAATTATAAATCAAACAACCCAAAAAGAAAATCACCCTTAAGAGTCCATTTCTAAAGAGAATTTAAATCCCAAAAATAAAATATTTAAATAATCTTACAAATAATAATAAATACAACGAATTCTGAAACCCTGGTACTCTCACTATCCTGGGGATCAAAAAACGTAAAAATAAAATAATAGAAGTTTACAAATTTTCAGGTACTCACACTACCCGAAAAAAACAATAATGATAATAATAGTTTGGGCACTCTCACTGCCCAGACATTTACACAAATAACAAACAACAGAAAAAGTTATCTCAAAAAATGTCTCAATAGTGGTTCTTCTTTTATCTTCAGCAAATCATAGTCCCAAAACTGTTGAACTCCAAATCTCGAAGCCAAGTAGTAAATAAACCAATTTTAATCAGCCTTTAAAGTCCATTTCCACTAAAAGGGTTTTTCTGGCAAAAGGCCAAGAGTGTGCAAACCTTGTCCGATAACAAAAAGGGATACCCCAAACCTCCCATCCACATTACCCGGGCCGCTCAAACCCCTATCGCCTGTGACCTGCAGCTACAGAAGTCCTGAGGGTAAACAACCTAGTCCACCCCCAGGGCAACTTAGGAGACCTCAAAATCCTCCTCAGACCCCCCAAAGGAAGATGAGGAAACTCCCGTTCGGTCAGGGGAAATAAGGCAGGCGACCCAATGTATAAGGAAGAGGGGATCCCACCCTGCATCACTCAATGACCCCCAGCACCCCTGGGCTTCAAACAGCAGCAACCAAAATCACTCTAGAAATTCCACCTCATGAAAGTGCGAACTTAAATCAAAGTAGTCACAATACTCATATTTGGAAGATGCTCAAAAAGCGCTCTCACCACACCGCTGCTCGCATAAATGTGAAATCTCTAAACAAACCAGAAGTTCATAGGAAGCAATAACAGTTCCAAAATTCAAGTAAACAGCAGTTCTCACAACTTCATAGGTTCTCACAACTTCATAAATTCGGTAACCAGGAGTTGGTAAATAGCGATAATAATTCAGGCTTTTCCAAGTTCAAAAAGCAGTAACTCTCGCAGCTTCACAGGTGCAATAACAACTCCACAAAACGCGGATTATAGCAGGATTTGGGCACAATTCCTAAAAATAGCGAATTCACAAATCCACATAAAAACGATAAAGTTAAAATACATGCAGTTACCGGCTGAAACAGCTGAACTGCACCGGCGGCTAAGCTCCAGTATAACAGGGAGAACAGCCAAACAAACATAAAACAAAGAGGATTTAATCCCAGTATAGGGTCCAGGACCCGCCGTATAGCACTCCAAAACTTCTGAGTGTGTAGACATAGCCACGACATATGATACAGCGACCCAGAGACCGAACAACCTCGGGGACGAATAGGGGAGGAAGTATAACCTATACTATACAATTTATCTGTGGAGTAATAAATATTGTGCAGGACATTAAACTGGATTAACCGGAGCTTATCCTGCTTAATAGTTTTATATATCCCTCTGCATGCTTTCTCCCAATAAATGGTGTACACAGGCAGGGACAACTCCTGCACCCAATAATAACAGACTCCATAGGGAGAGATGTATCTAGGCCTTGAAGGTGCTTATAAATATTAGAGACTGCATGGGGTTGTTCTGCATCCTGAAGGGCCTTGAAAAGACCATCGAAGGACTGTGTTGTCCATTCTTGATTACCTTTAAATGCATGTATAGCCGCTTTGATTTGCAACTATTTAAAAAATTCCTGGGGTCTTAGTTGAAAGCGACTCTGCAGTACCTGAAAAGAGGCTACTTCTGTATCCTGGAGGACGTCCTCCAGTTTACAATGTTTGAGTTGGGGACAAAAGGAAGATAGTATAGGACGACGTCCAATCTGAAAGTGCCAGATGTTAAAAAGTGGTTGGGCCCGAGAAGTGAACCAGTTTTCTGAAAAATACAGCTGCATTTGTCGAAGAGCTTTCAGAGACCAGGCTATTGGAGTTGCTTTAAGCAGGCCGGGAAGACAGGAGGGTTTAGAGAAAACAAGGGCATACAAAGTACTTTTTGCGCTTAGCGCTAGTCTGCATTCAATATCAAGCCAAACTGGTACATATGAATGCTCCTCTCGGGGTACCACCGCCTTAATCCAATGAGCTATCTTACTTAGGTGTTGGGCCCCATAATATAAGAAAAGAGAAGGGAGGGCAAGGCCACCCTTAAGTTTAGGTGCAGTTAATTTCAAATATGCCCTTCTCACTGCCTTACCCCTCCATAAAAATGTATTAAACACTTTATGTATTTGCAAAAACCAAGACTTGGGCAAGACGATGCCCATCATACCCAATGGGTATAACAGCCTTGGTAAGACATTCATTTTAAGAGTATTTACCCGACCCCAAAGCGTCAATGGAAGGACACTCCACCTCTCTAGATCAGACTGCACCAAATGCACAAGACTGGTCAGATTAAGGTTGATCTTCAAAGGAATACTCTTAGCTATTTTAATTCCCAGGTATGTCAGGGCCCTGGATTCCCATGACAGTCCCATGGAAGTACATATTCCTTTCGTACAGAGATGGTTTAGTGGAAATACTTTTGTTTTAGAGAGGTTCAGTTTATAGGATGATACCTCCGGGAATTTGCTTAACTCCTCCAGTAAAGCTGGTAACAAATTCTCAGGGTCCTCTAAATGTAATAGTAAATCATCAGCATATGCCGAGATCACGTGCCTCTCCCCTTGAATTGGGATACCCTTCAACAAGGGACAAGATGCTAATTTACGTATCAAGGGCTCCAAATAACAATTGAACAGGAGTGGGGAGAGTGGGCATCCTTGACGGGTGCCCCTCTCAAGAATAAATGGGTC
The DNA here is from genome assembly GCA_016271365.2 of Neoceratodus forsteri. Classification (NCBI taxonomy): domain Eukaryota; kingdom Metazoa; phylum Chordata; order Ceratodontiformes; family Ceratodontidae; genus Neoceratodus; species Neoceratodus forsteri. The sequence goes on along the minus strand of CM028134.1, from coordinate 973,205,594 downwards.
AGACATACTGTACAACCGTTACACCAGACCCTGGCCCTTGGGGAGGAGTATAATACTTTAACCCATTGTACAAAACTATCAGGTATTCTGAATTGCCGGAGAGTCACAAATAGGAAGCGCCAAGACACCCGGTCAAAGGCTTTTTCTGCATCGAGGGATACCAGAGCCGCAGGGGACTCGGCATCCCTCGAAGCTGCTATTAAATATGTTATCTTCCTCATATGATCTGCTGAAGCACGTCCTTGCATAAAGCCAACCTGTTCTTTACCAATAATCCCTCCAATTACTGGGGCCAACCGATTAGCCAGAATTTTAGCAAGAATCTTAACATCCGAGTTAATAAGCGATATAGGATGGTAGCTTCCAGGGCATAATAGATCCTTGTCCAGCTTCGGAATTAGGGTGATCCAGGTCATCAAAAAGCAAGGATCTCTTATTCCCTTTTGAAACCATAAACTAAAAACATCCCTCAGCAGGACGGCCAACAGAGAAAAGCAACTCTTAAAGAAGTTATTAGGTAGCCCGCTCGGCCCGGGGTCTTTGTCCAGCGGCAACTGCCTAATGGCCTGCTCTAATTCAGATAGGGTGATTGGAGCCCCTAAGTTCTCTGCCTCCCAAAGGGGTAGAATAGGAAGGCCTACTGAATGCAAGTAACTTAAGATCTCCTGATCCATTGCCCCTATCGAGTCTGTCGAGGAATAGAGGGTCTTATAATACTCCCCAAAGATGTTGGTAATGTCTTGGGGGTGAGAAACTATGTTATTACTTGCAGGGGACCTTAACCCCGGGATACATTTGAACATTTCCACCTGCCTTAATCTTAAGGCAAGGAGTTTCCCTGCTCTCTCCCCTGCCTCTAAATACCTTAATTTGGTATGCTGAATAGCCAGCTCTGCTTTTTGCGCTATCAAATCATAGTAATTTGACCGCAGTTGCTGGAGCCTTGCCCATTCCTGCATGGGGGACATACGACTTAATCGGTTTTCCAGTTGCTGGATATCACCTATTAATTGATCTAGTGCACATCTATCCCTCTGCGCTCGGGTAGCCGAAATTTGTACAAACTCTCCCCCTATAGCACATTTAAGGGCTGCCAATACTGAATCAACCCTATCGACTGTCCCTAGATTAATATTGATAAAGCTGATAATAAATTCCTGAACATGTTTCAGTGTTTTGGTACTTTTGAGTAGCTGAGTATTCAGGCACCACCTTTTCCCTTCCCTACTCCTGGAACCCAGCATGTAGGTTACCCCCACTGGAGAGTGATCTGACAGCACCCTCGTAAAGATAGATGCATCTATCACTCCCGAAAGGCCAGAGACACTCACTAACCAAAAGTCAATCCAGGAGAGAGTGGCATGTGGCGGAGAGTAATAGGTATACTGCCGCTCCGAGGGGTTAAGAGTCCGCCACACATCAACAACACCTACCCCGGAAATAAGTTCCCTTAGGGCCCTCTGTGCAGGCGATAACCCCACTCTTCTGCTATCTGAATGATCGATCTCTGAATTAAGGACAAGGTTCCAGTCTCCACCAAGGAACGTTAGAAGGGTGGTATTGGAGACTAGTAAGGGTATTAACTGAGTAAAAAACAAAGGGGAATCTGTATTAGGGCCATATATTGACGCAAGCATTATTGGATAAGACTCCAACCTACCCTGTACTATGATATAACGCCTTCCCGGATCCCACCATTCCCTACACATAATAAATGGCACAGTTTTAGCAACCAATATGATGGTGCCATTGTGTTTAGTGGAGTTACCAGCACTGAACACCTGACCCACCCAACTTCTTTTAAATAGGGAAATATCCCTCATTAGGTGCGTCTCCTGCAGACAGGCAATCCCCACTCAGAGCTGGGAGAGGTGTTTTAAAATCATAATCCATTTCTTTCTACTTTGGGCCCCTTTAATATTCCAACTTATAAAGTTATAGGAACCACTCATCCTCTGTCATGAACCCTGTTTGCCAAATTGACCTCTGATGCATACAGTTATGGAGAACCCCAATAATGAGCGCAGACTGAACCCAACCCCAAAACCCCACAAAAGCAACGACATTGTATTTGGTATTGAAAAGATAACCCTTCCCACTCTCCCCCTCTTTAATAACACAATGATACTGAGGAGGATGCCCTCTCCTCTGGAAAGAGATAACAGGAAAACCTCCCCCTCCCCAAGCACTATACATACACATCAGTTACCCCCGATTCTAACAAAACTGAACTCCAACTTTACAATACGGCACGCAATTATCAATCTCACTGCTCAACCCCAAGCAGCTCCCCTCCTCCCCCCAGTTTCTACACTTAACACCCATGACAAATTGCCTTCCCTTCGTTCACTCCATATACAATAAAAAAAAAAGGGAACCACAACCCCCCAATTCCTGTTTTGCTTTTCCCCCACACACATAGATCATCAGGGTCATGAAGTGTGGGAGACTTTAAGCTATGAAAAAATATCAAGAGACAGCATATAATCCCCAGCTAAAACAAATTCCTTTTCAATGTCATGCCAATAAATCCAGTTTAACCTTGAGAGCAATCATAACTATAAAATAGAAAGGGTATTAATATCTTCCGAACGCCCCTGCCCAATAGTTACTGTCCTTCAGTAATTCCAGAACTTTACTTTACAAAGTCACTGAGTGGCAGAGTGCCGAATAATTACAGAAAGCCACTGACATTAACTATCTCGCGTCAAAAGGCACATATCAGTCCTTCCTTCTCTCTAGACCTTTTTCATTTGAATAGATCTGGAAAGAGCACATGAAGGTCTTCCACAGTTTGTTTAGGCGATTCGCACACTACCCATTTATCCTTAGATTTAACATGCAAGATTGCAGGGTATTTCATTCAAAAGGGTACTCCGGCGGCTATCAACCGAGACACCAGAGGATGAAAATTCTGTCTCTTGAGCTGAACTGACTGTGGCAGATCCTGAGCCAATCTTTGTTTATTCCCCTCCCATTGGATCTCTTGCACTTCTTTGACCTTGCTTAAGATATGCATTTTGTCAAGATAATTCAAAAACTTGAATATCAGAGGTCTGGGTGGTGCACCAGGTAGTGGAGGAGGGCGCAGGGAGCGATGTGCTCTTTCCACAACATACACTCCATTATTCGGAGGGGGACCCGCTATCTTCTCGCAGAACCTTTGCACAAATAAAACAGGATTAGTACCCTCTTGCTTCTCTGGCAACCCGAAAATAATCAAGTTGTTGCACCGACTGCACCCTTCAAGGTCTTCTAACTTGTCCTCTAACTTTCTCAGCTTCTGTCTCAATGAGGAGGAGTCCAACTCCGATTTGTCCCTCCACTTCTCTACCGATACCAAGCAGGCATCAATATCCCCGACTTGAGTGGAAAGCGAGTGTAGGTTGACTCTAATTTGCTGCACGTCACTTGAGATGGTGGCTATAGACTCCTTCAAGGGCAGCACAATTTCCATGAATTTATCCTCAGCACTGCAGGAGCCATGGCGGAAGAGATAACTGCAGGTGCCTGCACCTTAGGCCTCTTCGCGGCCTTGTCCTTCTCAGGAGAGGTTGGGGGCGTATGCCGCGGGGGAACCTTCTGTATTTCTACCTCCATTCGCTTATTACTCCTGATCATTTCAGAAGACTTCCTTTCAACAGTGCTTCCAAAATTAGTAGCTGAAGTTAACGATAGGAAGGCAAATTTACTCGTTATAATGGGGAGCGAGGAGGGAGCGTGACCGTCAGCTAAGCAGCCATCACGTGACGTCGTGTTCCATGATTTTTGAATTGCATGTCTGTCCTGTGGATTTATGCAAAGATGCAACACTGTGAAAAGTATGTTTCCAGTTATTGCTTGATGCCCTCAGTCTGTCATGGAATACATTTTGGATTAAGGCAAGACAGACCTTCACAGATTTCTCTTGGCCTAATTGTTGATGGACCTGTTCTGCCTTTAGCAAACTAATTTTGTTTATTTAAAGTAGGTTTTTTGGAAAGTCTTGAAAGTAGCAAGGCAATTTTGCAGTGAGTGAGGACAAATTTGAGAAGTCCAATTTTACATTACATTTTGTAATATATGTTATGCGGCAGACAAGAAGAGCCTGTGAGCAGTTGCAGTAAATGTATTTAATAACGGTTTGTTTTACTTTTCCATACATTGATACACATTGTTACACATCAGAGCTGTTCTTGCATACTGTTTGTATTCATTCTTTTTTTATCATATTTTATTCAATATTCAATACAATGGACAATAGTTCTATAAAATCGTCAGCACCAAACAAAAATTCACATAGGTTAATACTAAAAACTAATTATATAATTGTAATTATATACTTATTATCTAAACCCCCCTAAGTTGAGAAACCCTCCAGGTAAATAAAAAAAAAAGTCATATAAGGCATCATGGAACAAAACTAGGGTCATTCTCCACTTGAAAATTAATCCAAGGGTGCCAAACTTTAAAACAGAAATGTTCTTTATCCATAAACTTGTAATATAACTTTTCCACTCCATAAATAAATTTGATCACTTTATACCAACTTTTCAACTGAGGCACTTGAGGTTGTAACCAAACTTTCATAAAAAAAATTTTCACACACAGAGGGTGGGATATTCAAGGGGTTGCCCATGGCACAACACTGTTGTGCCATGTGCAACCCACTGATGTGCCAATGCGATATTCAAAACGGGAATTTGTGTTGCGCAAATCCTGATGCACCGGGGCGCACCAGTAATGTATGCGGCGCAAGTGCGGGGGGTGTGCCCATGCATATTTGGCACATCCCGATATTCACCCCAGGATGTGCAGTGCATATGCAGGCACACACCCACCTTTCACCACACAGGAGGGTGCAAAGATGTGCCCCAAAAAAATAGGAGCAAGGACTGACCACCCACAGGTGAGCTGCCATATTGCAGGGTGCAACACGGCAGCCATCTGCTGTGGGTGGTCACCCCACCTCCTGAGACACAGGCTGAGCATCACCCCCTCACGCCTGATCATGGGCATTGTAAATGTAATATATCCCTGGTGGTCCAGTGGACTCTAGCCCTTTGCCTGATCATGGACGTAATGACATAAGATCATATGTTAATGAATTCCATTCATGTATCGGGACTGTATAGAACAGTACATTCTGCACGCCCATTGGCCCATGTAGTGGACCAATGGGCATACAGCCGTACTGTACACTGTCAGTCGGTGGGTGGCTGGGCAGCTTGTGGGTGGGGAGCTGCCTCCCGTCACTGACTTGGGGGACTGTGGTGGTGGGTCTGAGGGGTGGGTGGGGAGGGGGGTACCACTGGACCACCAGGGATATATCTTTGTTTAGGGAGCCCGTGATCGGGCAGGGATTCAGTCCACTGGACCACCAGGGAATAGGTCTATTTAATTATGCCCATGATCGGGCTGGGGGGCAGGTCTACTGAACCACCAGGGATACTTTTAATTGTACAAGGCCCACGATCAGGCATCGGGGTGCTTTGCTGCTGAGGGGCAGGGGGTGTCGGTCCCCAATGGCGGCAGCCTGGTAGGGTGCCAGGCACAAGTCACTGTGGATTGGCACACCTGCATGCAAATGGGGTCATAATGACATGCAAATGGTCCCATTTGCACCTTGTATGTATACTGGCCCCAGTTGCATACCCACTGCTGAATATCACGGTTCCTGCACCTAGCACAACCACACTTGCACTGGCGCATCCCCCTGCTCCTCTCTTGCCACTGCACCATGCACAATGCGGGTGGCCACAGTGCCATTTTCAATGGTGCTGAGCCATGGCACAGCACCATTGAATATCGCCAGTCCACGCCCTGGTGCATCCCAGTTGCACTGCGCCCGGCTTGCACCTCTGCCTGGCACATTTCTGAATATCCCACCCTGAATCAATAACAGAAGTAATTGTATTTGTTGCCTTGGGAAGTTTAAATTATCATGAGGAATCAAAACCAACACCAGCTTAGAAGTTAAGTTAATTTGATTCTTAAACATTTTTTGCAGATCTTCCTGAATTCTATCCCAAAATGGAGTCAACATAGGACATATCCAAATGATGTGTGCCTGATCATCAAGAGATTCTACACAGTCTCACCAACAACTTGCATATCCTGTGCCCCTATATTTAGACACCCTTAATGGAGTATGAACAAATTGTTCCCTATACTTCCAAGCAAATTCTTTAATATAGGGCAAAAAAGAAACTTGTAGTTTACCAAGGCCGTTTGGGATCATTACTCCCATAATATGGGTTTATCCAATTCCTGTTGCCATTTTCAAAAAAAAAGACTTAATCTTATCCAGTTTCCCATTCTGAAGAGCTTCATACCAATTTCCAATTAAATGACTACTAGGTTCCCCTCTTTGTGCAGCTAATATAAGATCAATCCCTGGGGCTTCCAATAGGCCAGAAAGAGAATTAAAATAAGTTTTAGTTTGCAAATATGAAATAGTCTGTAAAAATTGCTACTGATCACTTTGTCTCCACCAATAATGAGATTGTAGAACAGTCAAGGGGAAGCAACCCTTATCATTGAAAATCTGAGTAACAATTTTTGCTGCTCAAAACAAAGTTCATTAGAAGGAAGGATGGGAAGTGTTTGCAATAAAAAAAGAATCTTTGGTAAAACCATAATACATGTAACTTCAATTCTCCATATAAATGATAATGGTAATGTCGATCAGGGCTGTAGATCATGTTTTATCTCTTGTGTAAATGGTTTATAATTTAAAAGCTCCACATGTTCTAAGAATTTAATTGAGCCTACCCCAAATACTTAATATAGTTCCTGTTCCAATGAACCAGGTATAAATTACGTATAATATCAGGTGGCATATACCTACAAGCTATCACTTCAGTCTTTGATTTATTCAATCTGAAACCAGCTAAGTCTACAAATTCTTCTAAAAGTTGCCAGACTGTTTGTAATGAAGATGTGGGGTTCGTCAGTATCAAAATATCATCAGCGAATAAAGTAACTTTATATTCCCTCCACCCTATGTGAATACCCTCTACCTGATTAGAATGCTGAATTAAAGATGCCAGAGGCTCAACATACAATGCGAACAAAATAGGGGACAGTGGGCAACCACGCCATGTCCCCTGGGCCAAGTTACATGATTTAGTTAATGACCCATTTACTCGAATATATGCACCAGTGCTTGCATACAAAGAGCAAAGCATTGTAATAACATTAGAGGGAAATCCAAAAGCCTGAAGAACTGCCTAAAGAAAATGCCATAAAACTCTATGAAAGGCATTCTCTACATCTAGGCTGGCCAGGATCAGTGGGAGTGACCATTTGTCTGTATAATCAATCAAAAAAAAGTATGCCTCACATTATCAAAAACTTGATGACCATGGACAAAACCTGTCTAGTCCCCGGCCAACCAAAGGTAGGAGGAGTCCTTCTAGTCTGTTAGCAAGGATGCTCATAAAAAAATTATAATCAGTATTGAACATAGAAATTGGGCAGTAATAAGCTGGCCTAACAGGGTCTTTGCCCGGTTTCAAAAGAGAGACAATGATCGTGTTATTCCAAGAGGGTGGGGGAGGAGCTCCTTCCTAGAACCCTTCAAAGCACACAATAAAATAGGACAAAATGATTGCTGCAAATCATTTAACTTATAAAAGTCTGATGTAAATTCATCATTTCTAGGAGTTTTACCAATTCTCAATCTTTTTATTGTGGCAATTAAGTCAGTGTATTTAATGGGAATAATAAAGAAGACTCCTGTTCCTCTGTAAGTCGGGGCAATTGGGCTTTAGCCAGATATTGAGAGAGCTGCTCAGCAGGTGGTTCTGACAAATAATGAGTATACAAAGAACCATAATAACATCTAAAAATGTTTAGGATTTCCTCTGCTTTATAAGTAATACTACAGTTTCTGGGTCTCGAAGCTTAAAAACCACTGCTGCTGCCTTTTGTGCCCTTAAACACCCAGCCAAATATCTAGCACCTCTAGGTCCTCCCAACTGCACCTTTTGCCTTAAATAAAACAATGCATGCTCAGTTTTCTGATCAAGATATTTTTGTAAATTTGCTTTGGCCTCTAACTATTCCACACAGATTTATCACCCGAGCTAAACTGACTTGGAGAGATTGTACTTCCTTAGACAAATCAAAGATTTTTTTCCTCCATTCACTCTGCTTAGCCAAGGCGTAAGCAATTAAAGTCCCCCAAACAAATGCCTTTAAGGCATCTCACAAAATACTATCTGAGACCTCCCCATATCATTTGTCTCTAAGTAAGCTTTAACTGGATCTATTATACGTTAGCGAATGGCTGGGTCTTTTTAGTATGCCATATTAAGCCACCAGAATTAATTAGTATGTTCTGTAATATTACCTACAATAAGCAACTCTGGAGCATGATCAGAAAGAGCAGTAGGCCCAAATTGTATATTCTGTACATCCGGCATATGTTCAAGTGTAGTAAACAAATAATCCAGTTGGGCCAAACTACTATACCTAGCTGAATAGTGTGTATAACTTCTCTTACTAGGAAATAAGGATCTCCACCCATACACCAATCCTAGGTGCCTTAAAGTACCATTAAAGTACTTGGTTACAGCTGTATGTTGATGGCGCCTATGATTTGATGAATCCAAAGACGGGTTAAGCACCAAATTTAAATCTCTCCCCCCAGAGAACTCTACCTTTAGGATATGTAGTAAGGAGTGAAAAAAATCATTGAAAACTCCCTTTTGCCAAATTCAGAGGAAAGTATGTATTGACCAAGGTCACCTCCTTACCATATAACAAACAATTTGCAATAATAAATCTACTGTCGGAGTCAGTTATAGTGTCTAGTACTTCAAAGAGTAAACTTTTCCTAAGCAAAATCAAAACACCACGCCATCTTCCCTTTGGAAAGGAAGGATAGAAGATTTTCTCAAACCCCAGCTTAAGGAACTTGTCATGTTCCAATGGGGAAAGATGAGTTTCCTGGAAAAAAAATCACATCTGAAAGTTGCTGGTGAACATAATGAAGAAGTCTGTATCTCTTAATCAGATTTGTGACCACATTAACATTACAGGATAACAGTTTTAACTTATGCTTTTTAGTATCTACCATCCTAATAAGTATAAAATCAAAAAATATAGAAAAAACATCTTTCCTGTTCTCAACCCATGAATATTGTTAATTCCCCTTGATTTATCAAATGATCCAAAAAGTATTTTTGGGATCCTCAACCTTGGTTCCATAATTATACCAGCCCATCTTCCCCAATATATATCAGGTATACGAAGATATTCTAGCATTATACACCTGCAAATAATACATATCTAGAAATAATAGAAGAAAACAATTAATCATAAATGAATTCCAATAAATTACAGAGATGCTGAAATTATCACCATTATTTGTAACAAATTATGTCAATAAAAATCTATCCTGACTGTCAAAAAAGAATGCCAAAGAGTCAAATCCCAGAGGGGAATCTAATAAATCAACCATGAATATTCCATGAAAAAATATTAATTTATTAACTCAGATAAATCCCACCCTCGTTCATATACAAAACCTAAAACCCAATTTTAGAAGTTTAATAATTAACACTACTTTAAATTAGGAATTAAAAATCCAATTGGCCTAAAACGTCATCATTTTCTAGGTCTATAAACCTATCATTCGGTGCTGAACACATCTTAAAGGTTTTAATACTAATAACAGCAATATAAACCTTAAGAGAAAAAGATATTACAACACATAAAAGATCTCCCAACATGAAAAGTTGATATACCAAATAAAATCAACTATCCCAACCTGGGAAGCTAAATAAAAATATCTACAATAATTTCCTACACCCAAGGAGTAACGATAAAAAAGTAAGGAAAAAGATCTTAGACTATAACCCGTCCTATCTATGAACACTATTCCCCGTATCAATCTCACACTATAAAGATAATAAACATCCCCAATAAAAAAAGGAAAATATACAAAAATATGCTGAATTTAACCCATATTGCTCAAAAGAAAAGGACTTCCAAACCAGGGAGCCAGAAAAAACTATGGCTCCTACCCAATACCCTGATGTATCTAGGTACCAGAGGGGTACTAACCCAGAAAATCCTGAAGACCCCCTGGGTAAAAAAATACCCCTGGAAGAAAAAGGATACTACTGTATATCTCCACCATATTGAGAAATTAAGGGCTGTAAGGCTCCAATACATCACACTAAGGCATAGAATTGGGCCACTATCCATAAAACCTTGAATATGTCAAAAGCTTGAGAAATTCTATGGGAGTAACAGATATCCTACAATAAGTTCCAATGATTAAATTTAAATAGCCCCTACCTGCACCGACCCTCGTACTAGTGAAAATAATTAAACTAAAATAACTAAAATAGTCATCTTACTAAAAAATAAACTCCCATCTGCAACCCAATGTGATATCTGCCAAAGTGGCACAATACAAACCCATCAAATATTATTTATATCAATACTAACATATTCCTAATTACTAATACTAAATTATAGTAGGCAGCTATATAAACTATAGGGTTGAGCTGATCCATCTCAACACCACCAATGCACTTCCCCAACCATGAAACTAATGCTCCCCACCTCAAGCCTTAACATCAAACATAAAAATCCTAAATCCCTCGATGACAAATTAAAAATCCAACTATAAAAGCTATAAATATCAACAATTCAGACATCACATCATTGACACATATTCAGCTCAAAATCTAATAACCCTATTGGGTTCCAGTTTTAAACATAAAATAAATTCAAACAATCAATAAAGCATGCTCATAAAATTAAAATAATACAATTTCACTACTACCAAACATAAAAGTATAATAGCAGATCAAATACACATATAGAATTTTGCTATTCTGCCATGTGAAATCATCTTCAATATCAGAAAATACAATTTAATAACTCCCAGTAGCAGTTTAAACAGAACTGAGTAAACAGTTCCCTATATAATGCTTGAAGCAATCCATAACTTCAACATAAAAAGTAATCCAATCCAATAGGCTATATCACTCTAATATGGTAATCATGCTCTGAATGGAAAAGGAGAAAAAAAACATTCACTGGTAGTCCTGATCTATCCAAATGAATCGAGTCATAATGTTAGTTTGAACTGTGATTTTTTATGCAGTCCTTACGAAGCATTGGGTTCGTGCAGCATATTAATAGCATACACTCAATTCAAGGTTCAGTTCCCATATTTGAATTTGGCTATAAGCATAGGCACAAGCGCTCAATAAAGTGGACTCATATGATTAGAACAATACCATTTCTCTACATCAAAAAATGAGAGACTGATATCAGACCAAAGGCATATGTAAGCTCCTTCTAAGCAAACATGAACAAATGACTTTAATAACCAGTGATACAGTTTAATAAGTTGCATTAACAATTTAATAACAAATAAATAAGAAAACAATCACCCCAATGTTCCTTATAACTGTCCATAGCTTTGAGTCAGAAAGGTGATCCAATCCAATAATCCGTGTCTATCTGATATGTCAGTCCTGCCTCAAATAAAGAAGAGTATTAGATGATGCCCCCAAAATATCCTGATAGAGTGAAACGTATTGATGATTCGAACTAAAATCTGTATGCAATCCTTATAAAACAGCCTTCTCTAAATATAGTGTCCATACAAAGAAGTGAAAAACAATGAAAAGGGCTTACACTGTAACCATCAGTCCAGAAAGCCAGAGGAACAAGAAAAATAATTTTTTTTCCAGTCAGCCCAAGCATGAGTTCAGATGATCTTTAAAATTCTGCATCAGAGGGGAAAAAGCCCCCCCCCCCGTATACCACTCCTCCAAAGTTTTTGAACTAGAAAGACAAAATTAGACACCCAATCAAAGATGCCAACTAGAAAATATATTTCTTAACTAGCCTCAGCCGTCTTCCACAAGGCAATCAGCCCAAGCTGGTGCACAAAATATAGGTGTTAAATTAAGATCGAGTAGCCATCGAAAGCATATAAAACTCTTTCCTCTCAAAACACAGAGGAATTAGGCTTGCATATTAACCCAGAATAACTTAACATCTCATTATCACTCAGCAGGCTTCCTTCTGAAAGTCTGAAGGAGGGTATGCATTTTATCCAAAGTCTGCTCTCGTCTCTTCTTTTTCCCCTCCGGCAATACTTAAGACCATTGTTCTTTTTAAAAAGCACGCTTGTCTCCGGCTTCTTGTACTCCCATATTTTCTGGTGGGATTATATACCACTCTTACAGATCCAACAGAACTGATTCATAGTCCTCATAAACTTTAGGGCCATCTTTATAGAGATTTTTTAATCTAGTTGGGTAGGTGTGACAAGGCGATCCTGCGACTCTTGAGGACTGACCTTTTCTTAAATCTGTTGCAACAGTTCTTCTATTTCTTGGCCTAATCTATTCTTTACAATTTCTAGTCAATAAGATTGGCCACCTACAGGCATCCCTTCCCTTTCTTGACTATGTTATAGTGTCCACTTTAATTTTCCTTTTCCCTCTCAGGTTCTCATACAGGGAGGTTATTGTTGTGACCGCCAAACTGATATAAAACAACAGGCTGTGTTCCTCATTGCTGGATTTAGTATGCAATAGAACTATGTCATAAAAAACTTTAATGTATATACCTTATGTGTATAAAACCTTTAAATGTTGAAAATACCATGACACTAGGTTTTTTTGATAAAGGTGAATAGTTACTAAGGGACTGTATGATAAAAATTAAAAGTTAGTTGTGCTATTTAAAATACATGTAAATTGCTGCAAATTGAATGAGTCTAAAATGTTACGGTGATGTGCATCTATCCCATGATGCTTTGCATTATGGAAATATGTGTGCTGTTGTGTTTCTTTGAAACTTGATTTATCAATGCCCTTTGGGGTAACCCTTGTTTCTGTGCTTCTGCACTGAGGTTCTTTGTCTTTAGTTTTTTTTTTTTATTTGAGCCCCCACCACCCAAGCAAACAAGGCTTGTATAGAGGAGGCTAAATCTCAACAGATAAGTTAGATCAGAGATCAGTGAGTCAGTAGGTGCAGGCTAAGTGTAGAAGAAATACTTGCATAGTCTATTGCTACAAACTGATGTACTGAAGAAGGGATATGCCATTGCTGAAGGTTATCTGCTCCATTTTGAATAAACATCACACAGAGATTGTGTGATGAACTTGAAGTTCGGTGTCTGGTCCATCTGTTATCCCACAACAGTAGAGTGTGGAAAACTTTAAATTGTTCTTCCAAAGAATCTGGAACAATGGTGCAAACACCCTCTGACTACGTTGAATACTCATGGATTAGTCATTATCAAGTCTTATCAGGTGACCCTCATACGTTAACTGACCCTTTCACCAGACTCACACCAGAATGGCCTATTTTACAGCAAAATTATAGAAATGAACTATTAGTGATCTGGGATGAGTACCAGGTCCATAGGCAGGAGCAGAGAGGGCATGGTGCACCCTTATAATAGGGAGAGGCATGAGATCAGTGAAATCCACTACTGAGGCAAAAATATCTTGCAAGAAATTAAGATTTTCTTTTTCTTCTAGACCCTCTGGTAAACCATATATTCTAAGGTTATTCCTTCAAGATCGATTTTCAAGGTCATCTGTCTTATCATTTAATTGCTGAGTATCTTGAAGTAAATGAGTAAATAACCTTTCTAACCAATCTACTTGGCCATCAGTGTCGGTAACTTGTTTTCCAGAGAGGCAGTGCACTCTTCAATTTGCGTTATTGTTGAGTGGAGTTGCTGATATAGGGAGCGAGTTTCTTCCCTAAAAGACTGGATCTCCTTAAGTAGTATTACATTAGTCAGCTGGTCCAGCTCTGTACTGTTATCAGCCACCATCGCTGATCCAGAAGGATGTTGCACAATGAAATAAAACAAGATATCCCATCAAAATACCAACTAATTATAAAATGTTCAGAGTAGCCCAATACTTAAGCACCTCCCCAAGGCAAAAATAAACTTTTAATTTGAACTTAAAATGGCTGAAGGAGTCTTTTTCTGAATGAGCCAACAGAGCTCTGCCCTTAAGCTGCCATCGCCACAGGAGCACCTCCACAAGTCCTGTTTGTATTCGTTTTCCAATATTTGCATTAATTAATTATTTAATTTTAAAATGCTGTAAATTTTTCTGAAGTTGTTTGAAACTTTCAGAAAGATGCTGAGCCCATGTTTTAGCCACAATGGACCAGTATAATTTGCTTTTATTGTGCATTTCTAAAGATTCCTTGCTTGCGACCTATGAGCTATACTTTAAGGGGATCATAGACCCCAACACACATTTGTGGATAAAAATACCTTTTAATGGTGCTATGTTTATTATATTTGACATTTTGTGGAAGACAATTTCTTCAGAAAATACTAGTGGTTACCCAGCAAATGAGGAAAGCACCCTTTTCTTTGATGTATTTATTCATTATTTAAGCAAACACAAACATCGAGAGCACACTATTATTAGTACACATACTGTATGTATCACTAATATGGAAACCAAAAGAAGGAAAAGGATTTAAGTAGAAGACTGTGTGTCAGATTTTTAAAAGCCCTAAGAGTGCCACAAGCCTCCGGTGTGCTGAACATACAGTGCAGGGGGCTTGTGGCATTCTCTTGGCACCAATTGGGATTTTCAGTCCTGTGCACCAAATGGTGCAAGTTAGACCAGCTCTCCCCTGTTATAATTTGCGCCATTTGGGGCATCCTTTTTATGGGCCTTGTGTGAAATCTTTGGCACAAGCTGCCAATAAAGTGTGGAAACTGCCACAACTGTGTCCAATGTACTAAAATTGGGTGCAGTTGCATCAAAGACTTTTGGCACAGTTGCACCAAACAATGGGGTTGACTCAGGGCTTGATGTAAGCCCTGTATCTACCTTTGAAAACCTGGTCCTGTATCCTTTATGGATCTCCAGCACCATGAGTTGCTACTCAGAGAGAGCTTATAAATCTGCAGCATACATAATAGAAAATATGCTTACCTTGTCACCCCTGAATATTTTTCCATACCGTGCAATCGCAATTGTTCCATTCAGATTCATTGCAAGATCTCTTTTCAGATACATAAAGTCTTCTATTCTTCCATAGTTCACATAAACAAGGCCACCCTAGAGAAAGTAATAAATACATTTAAAAAAAATAGTTGAATTTTCTTCACATTTCAAGGTCATTGCAGTCACTAGCTATATGCTGATTTCACTTGTAACCTCATGGTTGTTCCTCAACCCCGGGTCAACCCTAAAAAAGGGACTCTAATTGTCTCAGTGGGCTTACCCGGTTACCAAAACTCAAATAAATAAATATCCCAATATAATGATTGGGTTACCTCTAATTTACCAAATGATTTTCAGCGTCTACTGTCACATCATCACTTTCATTGTTATCCTCAATGTTTCTTTAATTCTATATTAGTCTTCATTTTTTAACCTTTATAACTTGTTATTGATTATTTAAAAAAACAAAAACAAAACAAAGATATTTTAATGCAAAATAAGGCATTTTGTATATAACAATATTAACAAAAAGGTTTAATGATCATGCACCTAGATCCTTAACTAATAACAATAAACTAAGACTTAATATACCATGTATTAAGAAACTATATAAAAAATAAGTATTTTTTTATTTATCTTTTGGATTAATCTCTCTCTCTCTCTCTCTCTCTCTTTCTCTCTCTCTGACTCAGTTCAGTTCTTAGTAGACAGTTTAGCAACAATGCTCATTAAATGACTCTTTTTTTCCCCAACAACATTGAAAGGGATTCTATATTTTTTTTCAAAAAGTCCCCCTTTATTTTGAGTCAGATAACTAAGTCTTTCATTGGCTGCCAAATTACCCATGAAAGAGTTCCATTCATCTAGAGATGGGTCCTTCCCGTCTTTCCATTCAAACTAATATCAGTCATTTAAGGCCTAGAAAGACAGCCAGTATTGGTGTTCCCTTTCCAATTAAGAGGCTATTTTGTCTCTCAAAATAAATATCACAACCAATGAACAAATTCTGCATACTATAAACCAAGTATTAAGGCATTTAGGACTGCTTCATAAATATGCATTAAAGAATCACGTCTGTGAATACATTTCCAGCATGTACCATCTGGAAGCTTGCCCATCTTTCCCACTCTACCACGTATGTAATAACAACGGTGTTGGATTTTGCATTATATAAGTTCACCCTGCCTCTTGCCAGATTTATAGGCATTATTCCAAATTGAAATCCAAAGAAGAGACCCCATTCAATGTTTAACCAGAGAATTCACATAACAAGATATTGTGGCTTTTTTAAAAGAGGTAACAGCTTTTATTATTAAAAACAGATAAGACACAGGTACAAATTCTCCCCCAGGGTGTGTAACAGACTGTCCGATGATCGTTTTGCACCCCTTCAGGTTCTTTTTCAAGGGATCTCCAAATTTTTGTCTGCAAATCTGAAGAAATCTTATACACTAGATCTTATTTCCTTTTAACTTTAATTTCAGTAGTTACATTTCTGTTATCATTAAGAACCATTTTATATATTCTTCCAGCACTTCCTTTACCTAAAGACAACTTAGAAAAGATTCCCAGACAATAGATAAATGAATTCTGGTCCTATCAGTGGTTGTAAAGCATCCCTTACCTGGAAGTAATTATGAAATTGCATGAATGGCACATTAAATTTAATATTCATGTCTTCAAATGAGTATAGAATTCCTAGCCTTGGATCTATTAGATCTTTTAAATTGTTATATTCTAGCTTTTCCAGTATTTATTATGGACAGTACACAACTCAGATTTAACGCTAGGGTTGTTCCATAAAGAAGTATATTCTAGTGAGGGATCAACAAGACCTGTAAAATGAGAAATTTACTTAGGTTACATAACAGTGCCTAATAGGGTTGGGTGAGTGTCCAAAGGACCATGAAGAGACATAAATAATGGTTTAGTATGGACTTTGGCTTTAAAAATTCCTCCTCATATGATAACCATAAAGGAGAGTTTTCATCAACTTGTAACCAGTTATGCAAATGTTTAGATATGAAGACAATATGGTACTTTTTTTTAAAGTTAGGGAGTCCCAGTTCACCAGATTTTCTATGAGCTTTCTTCTTTGCTAAACTTAACCTAAGAGGTTTGTTGTCCCACAAATAGGGCTCTCCAATTTATCAATCTTATTTTTTTTTTAGTTATTTAATCAGGTGAGACACACTAAGCCGAAAGCTTTTTAACAGGAACAACCTGGGAGCACAGGGAAGTTAAGTGATTTGCTCAGGGTCACACAGTATGCAAGTGGAAGCTGTGGGATTCAAACCCAGGTCTGGTCTGCTGGATGTCACCAGATTTGCAGCTCAGAGCCTTAGACCACTGCGCTATACTGCCTCCCATTAAACCATATGTTGTCAATTTATATAAGTAGACTGTCATGTGTAAATAATATTTTAGAAGTTGAAAAAGGTTTGAAAGTATTAATTTTTCCACATAAAGACAAATTTGGCTCCCTATTTAATTAAATCTAAACAAAGCTTTTCATAAGAGGCTCAATATTAACTTTATCCAGCTGTTGTAAATTATTCTGAATTTTTATTCCCAAATAAGAGATTGCCTAAGGAGCTCATCTTAAATTTAAGTTAGAGTCCATATAAACAGAATATGAAAAATATGTATTTAAGGGTATCATACCTGATTTCTTTAGATTGATGTTCAGACCTGGTAAAGTAGCAAAGCCCTCTAGCATATGTTTTAAATCCCTAAGACTCGATTTGGGGTTTGAAAGTGTTAGGAGCAAATCATCAGCATATGCCATGACCTTACCTTCTCCTGTTTTAAATTTAACACCTGAAATGTTGTTGTTTTGTCTAATGGAATGGAACACAGCAGAGGTTGTATTGCCAAGACAAACAATAGAGAGGAGAGGGGATAACCTTGTCTTGTTCCCCTCTCTAGAGAAAAAGCGTCAGCTAACATGCCATTAGTGATTACCCTACCAGAGGCTCCTTTGTGTAAGGTAAATAGCCAATTCCTATAAGAGTTCTTTATACCAAAATGAGAGAGAACATTGCAGGTAGGGCCATTTGATTGAATATGGTTGGTTTAAAGTTTATTGTTCGGTCATTTGACCATTACAAAGTACAACAATACAAAGACACAGTGTATAAACAGTTAAATAAAAACAACAATAAACGTTAAAAAGTGAATCAGTAGTTAGCAAATAGTTCTTAGTTAAAAGCAAGAATAACACCATTATATGAATCCTATATATACACATTAATAAAGCTTATAGGTGACTGATTACATCTTTTTCAGAAAGAATTATCTTACTTCACCTGTTTGGGATGAATTCTTAAAACAGCAACTAAGTACCCCACCATTTGTTTAATAATCAAGTCATCATTTGTAAATTAAATATTTAATAATAAGTGCTGATCCTTTGTTTGAATAGTTTCCCAAAGTGGTACCAGCCATTTGTTTCTGGTAATATTGTACCAGGGATAGTCAAAAATGACATGAAACAAATTATCTACAGTTTGATTACTACATGGACAGTATCAGGATTGTAGAGCTGAGATCTTATTATATCTTGCAGAAAGGACTTTGCTAGGAAACAACTCCATCCTAAATGTAGTAAACGCTTTTCTTTATTTATAGTCTGTCAGTATTTTAAGGTAAGACTGCTAATAATAGAGTGGGTCATTTTGTTTCAACCATGGTACAATACAAAGCCCAGAAATTACTTCTAGATCTTGTGCTATGTAACATTCCATTAACCTCTGTGTTACACACTTTTGGTATTTTAGACTAATAGAAATTCCCCTTTCATGGAGGTTTCCCAGGAAGTCCAAATTTGTTTCTTTCAATGCATATAAAACCTTCTTGAGCTATTCCGATTGCATTAAACCCATTTTGTTCACTTGGTACTTTTCCTTTAAGCACAAGTGTAGTAGCCTATCAGAGCTTAAATGTAATATTTTGATCCAATAGTTATTTTTTTTAGCAGAAAACAGTGCCTTTAATCTAGGGACCCCAAGTTCTGCCCTAATTAGTGGTGCTGGAACAGAGTAGCTCCAACTCAAGCAAGCTCTATATAGTTTATTTAAAGATGTTTCTAAAGCTTCAAATTTGTTAGCATCCCAGATTTCAGAGTAGTACAAGGCCTGTGCATGATAGTTAGCTTTCGCAGCAGTGATAAGAGGTTTAGTAGTATTACCTCCATATTTCCAATTAAATAGAGATAACGAGCTAGTGGTCTGTGTAAGTTTGGTTTTCAGGCAACTAATGTGCTTGCTCCAGCTACCATTACTTGTTAGCTGTAATCCCAACTAAGTGTAATGTTTAATTGATTCCAGCTTTTTATCCCTTATATATACCAGGTTTTACTGCTACAGTTTGAGCCAAAAACCATAACCTGAATTTTGGCCTCATTTATTTTCAGTTTATATTCAGTAGCATATTCTTGCAAAATCATTAATTTTGCAGACAAACCTGGTTGTGTAAGAGAAAAAAGAACCAGATTGTCTACATAGGTGAGGACAGCACATTTTTTAGTCAAGATGTGTGGGGACTGAATATAGTCTTTTCAGCACTGAGGGAAATATTGACAGCAGGGTAATAGATCTATTTGCAGACCAAATTATATTTAACAGCATTCTATTATTCTTCCCATATCTGTTTCTGATAAACCCCACCTGATCCTTCTGTAGAACGATAATAAGGACTGATTGTAATCTCAGTGCCAGAACTTTGGCTAGCATTTTATAATCTATGTTTAATAAGGAAATGAGTCTGTAGTTTGCACAGTCTGAAGGATCTTTATCCTTTTTGGATAACACCTTGATGA
The DNA here is from genome assembly GCA_016271365.2 of Neoceratodus forsteri. Taxonomy (NCBI): domain Eukaryota; kingdom Metazoa; phylum Chordata; order Ceratodontiformes; family Ceratodontidae; genus Neoceratodus; species Neoceratodus forsteri. Next base: position 973,185,821 of record CM028134.1, on the reverse strand, counting down.
CAGTTTCTCTCATACTTAGTGGTAGGGAGCCCCTAGGTTGAGATGCATGATAAACTCTCACCAAAATATTCAGTAATTTTTCTTTTATACATTTGTAAAATTCACTAGGTAAATCATCAGAACTGGGGGGCTTAAATGAGTGTAGAGAATTGATGACTGGAGCAATTTCTTCAGTGGCAATAGGTTTATCTAGAAATTTTGAGTTTTCCTTACACAGCTTAGGAAGATTCATAGAATCTACAAATGAACCTACTGTCTCTGGTGAAGAGTTACATTTGTTCTTGTAAAAAAACTTTTAGAACATTTGTAGAATATCATGTTAATATCACAGGTGGAATTCCAATTATTTCTTTTTTTACCTTTTAATCTTTTAACTCATGGCCCTAGTTTTTCTTTTGTTGTAGTCTAAAGCAAGCAATTTCCCTTCTTTTTTAACCAGACTCCCAATAATTTTGCCTTATATGGAACAAGTTGTACTCCACCTTCTCTATTAAACAGGCAATTAAATTTAAGTGTAGTTATGTCCCATAATAGATCTATATCCTTAGGGTTAGTTTCATGGCTATCTTCTGAGTGCTTTCAGTTGAGCTTGTAGTATAATCAGTTCAACTGCATTAGTCTTTTTAATATTGAATGAATAGCCTATAATACCACCCCTCATATAAACTTTATAAGTTTCCCAAAACAAGTATATGTGGTCTCTCCATTATCATTTTCCTGAGAAAAGACCTTTGTTTCCTCCATAAGCCAATTCTTAAATCATCTGATTTAAGAAAGGATATATTTAATATCCATCTAGGAGGAGCTTTCCTTTTCTTGTCCATTAAAGATCGAAGTGATAACTGGGGCATGGTCTGAGATGACTCAGAGACCAATATATGATTGCATGATGTTAGATGTATAAGATTTAGATATTAGGATATAATCAATCATAACAATAATAAGGAACATAAAATTTAGAAAAAAGTAGAGTCCCTCTTTGTAGGGTTGACCAACCACCATGTGTCAATTAATCCCTAATCTTAGTAGAAATAATGGAGCATTTTCCTTGATTTGATGTTACCTTTCTTGTTGCTACTAGTCAAATTATTCTTATCTAGTAATGGATCAATGACAGTATTATAGTCCCCACCTATAATTAACTTATCCTGAAAAGAAGCATCCAACTCAGTGAGCACAATGGCAAAAAACTGGAGAGAGTCTGTATTCAGTCCATAAGTACTACAAACTGAGTACTCAGCATTGGCAATTGAACATTGTAAGGTCTGCCCCCACAAACACAGTTTGTTTTGTGTTTTCTGAGCTGAAATTTGAGGTAATTTTTAATTACATTTATGACAACCCAATTCTTTCTAGAGATGCAGCTATGGAATGGTAGCATGTCAAAACAGCAACTGTGGAATGGTGACCTGTGAAAAGGGTGATTAAACCACAGCACTGACACTTTTGGGTGACCATTGGTTCTCCCTGTCCCCAAGAAATACCTCCCTCCCCTGGAGTTAGTTAATATTAAATAAAGAAGGGTGTGGGGTCAAAGCCCCCCATGGGGGGGTGCAAGGGAGCAAAGTCCCCTACAACAAAGACTTTGTTCCAAGTCATTGCGCTGCTGGATTTGCACCCTCTTCACAGGCCACCATTCCACAGTCACTGTTATGACATGGAACCCTATGGAACTCATTATCAGTCCAGGGTCTTTCTAACTTATCAGCCTCAAGAGGGATTAGATGTGTCTCTTGTACAGTGGAAGCCATAGACATAGTTGTATATGTCCTGAAATTTCTGTGATATCTCTGGAGAAATTCCCTGCCTGCTTGAACTACCACTATGGGCCACTAGAGAGAATCTCTTTAGATATATTGCACAATATTTTTGAAATGTCTAACCATATCATGGCTGCGAGTGTAAAAGTGCAACAGCAGCTTTAAGACCATTTAAGTGGGGTAAAAGGTTTTTCCTTTTAATTGGGGAACCAAGACTGCTGACGTTCCATGAGACAACGGTTGATTATTCAGCCATTAGAAAACAATGGAAAAGAAATATTGATGCGATCCCTTAAACACACTTGCATTTCTTTTTTTAACATTAAACTTTTTATACACCCGCATTTCTACCTTTATATCAAACATTACATTGCAGAAATCTTTCTCATAGTTAAACACAGAAAATACTCTGAGGTAGAGAGAAAGAGAGATACCTAATCTAAAATCTACCAAAATTAAGGAAACACTTATAACATTGGTATTAACGGTAAAAAAAACCCACATCTTTAACCAATACGTTTCTTATTATTCTCTAAACTGGGCTTCTAAGTTAAGTAATGTAGAATGTCACCATAGTTACCTTAAATGTAGCTAAACATCCTAAGGAACAAAAATTAAAATGAAAAATAACAAAACAAGCAAACAAAAAAGTGCAAGATAAACAGATAACACCTATTCAGCTAGTGTAGAGACAAAAACACTGTGGTGTTCTGTGCAGGCTCATAGTATTTAATAACGCAACTCAACATCTGTAATCTTCATTAAATCCTATCTTAATGGATGGAAGATACAGATATTTATTAGAATGTATAACCTCCTCCCTTGTTTAATTTCTGAGAGACTCACAAGAGCATTTGCCACATATGTATGATCAACAATGAAGACTCTGCCAGTAGTGTCTCATTTATACATTATAATCAGCTGATTGATAATTAGATATTTAGAGTGAAGTGCCAAAGAAGTACCCCAAATATTGAGGTCCTTATTAGCCACTCTAAATTTGTTCAGAAGTTAGTTGGTGATGGTATATGAGAGCCAGTTAGACTACTCTGACTTCTCCCATGCAGCATCAATTGACATATCCATTGTATATACATATCTGATATGATCACCTGAGCACTTCCAGTTCAAGAAAGAATATAGCATCTCTGCTTAATAATTTCTATTTAGCCATCCCGGTGGTGCTGAGGGTTGAGGTGCTGGATGCTACACCTCACGCCACATCTGCAACCCGGGTTCAGGAATGAGCCCAGACCACCAAGAGTCAGCAGGGGAGGGAGAGGATTGAGCATCTGGAGGATGGCTCTCCTCTCCTCTCCCTGGGGTGGGTTCAGGGGCTCCTCAGTGCAGTAGCGACACCTGGTGGAGACCGAGTGTACTACCTCTGCCTGGAACACAAGGTAAGGAGCGTGGTGGACGCTTATGGTTTCTCCATGCATGCATCACTGCATGACCGGCTCCTGGGGGTACTCACACAACAAGGGAAAAACCCTTGTGCCCGGATAGGCAACGGCTCCTTTTAGGGCCACCATGCCATTACCAGGCCTTGCCTCCACCTCTCCACACACCTCCTCTTCAGCCAGCACTAAATTGTAGATTGAGCACTGGATGGAGTGGCGGCACTGCCCCAGGGGGCTCAGAGTTGGGGGGGTCCTAGTCGGAGGTTGGTGGAGGAGTAGCATCTCTGAGGAGGCAAGGGATCAGGTCGGCAGTACAGCGGTCAGTGAACAGAGACAGCCCGAGAGAGCTCCAGGTCACAAGGTGAATAAATAGAATTTAAAAAAATATATATTTATATTTAAGTCTTAGGGACTACACCCCTTGAGTAGTATAGAAAGCATATGACAGAATTAACTCAGCCCTGAGAATAAGGTCAGCATCTGAACAGCTGACAAAAATAGCAACTTGTAAGTAAACCAGGAATAGGAACACTATTTTATTAGTCAAATGTTTAAACCCTAGGGATTACTGTAAATTTGTCTTTCTGTCCCATACATTAACATTTATGTGCTATTTAATGTAACACCACCAGAAAGTAATACTTACCATATGAACTTAGATTATAAATACATTAATGTATAATATATTTGGTCATGCATGTCATGAGAAGGCTAAACATTGTAAATCTTCACAGTAAAAGACATAACAACATCCTTTGCACACTTTGTAATACAGGTTTTATTGTTCGTGCATAAGTCTCTACATTTCAGTTTGTCAAACCAGGGTGTAAAATGTTAGGTGGAATTCATCAAAAGATTTGTTTTTTGTTCAAAGCTGCTGCATAAATCCAAACAGGCTACTTTAACTGGCAGAGATTTGAAAATCAATAACCCAATCTATAGTGTGATAATACTAGTATCATAAGAACACCTTCAGTAACTTTTAGTGGGGAAATGTGAAGTGTGCCTTTAAAAACATTACCAAAGTCAGGCAGACAGGAAAATGATGTAGCACATAGTATCTGTCCTACATTAGTAAGGTGCATTCACAGGTCTCCAGAAGTTTTGCAGGATCTTACTATAGATGTCTTAGTTAGCATATGCATTTCTGATTGGATGCTACACAAAGTTCTTGTTCAGCCAACAGAATTAATTGAAACTCAACAGTAGCCAAAGGGATCACATTTACTTCACCAAGAAGGTGATGGTATGTTACAGTATCAGCTGCTATGTTATTTATCACTTCACATAATAACTCCAAATATATCACAGGCATAGGATGCAAAACCCTCAAAAGAAAATATTTCACAAGAAACAATATGTTATAATCATCACTTTATTTATCTTTGGTAAGGTCACCTAGTGGTTTGAGTGACTAAAGCTAGGACAGAGTCATCTACTGCTGACCCATCTTCTTGTAGACAACAAATTGGTCCTCAATTACAAAACAACAAAAAAAATATAAAGATAATGTTTTTCTCTAGCCTCTGGCAGAAGAGGAAAGTTCCACCCTTTGTCATCCAAAACCTTGAACAAGTGGGGACCTTCAAATGCCATAGAGTAACTCTGGATGACACCTTGGGCTCCATTTCCAACCCCTCAATTGCCACAAGCCTCAGGTGCCAAAGATATGGTGCATGGGGCTTGCAGCAATCACCCGACTGGTGATCAGGAGTTTCCACCTGTGTGCCAGGTGCCGCAAGTTAGACTAACGTTTTCTGGTATAGCATGCAGCATTCCTGGGGGCTATTTTTATGGACCTTACACCAGATATTTGATGCAAGCTGCCATAAAACAGGAAACTGTTGCAGTTGCACCTTAGATTCAACAAGCAGGCACAGTTGCAGCCAAGGGGTTTGGCACACCACCAGAACCTATGTGTCATGGTACAGGGCTTGGTGCAAGCCCTGTGCCATGCTTTTAAAATCGAGCCCCTTATCTTTTGCTCCCACCCCATGTTGACAAGCTGATGGCTATAGTTAACAGAAGACTGGAACAATTTCACTGGGGATGTGAGATGCCTTATTGTGGCTAGCTCCATTCTTTCACTTATAGATTATGGTCTCCCTGTCTACACAGCTGCCAGTGATACTGTGCAATGTAGAGTAAAGCTGATCTGCAATAAGGTATGCATTTTTTATTTGGTGCAGATAACCATGTTCATAGTTGTACCTTTATGCACTCACTAACAGGCAGCCTTTACTCTGCAAAATAAAGTATCAGACATTTTTGCTAGCTAGAAAGATGCTCCTGGGTCTTTTCACACCATCTCCAACCAATACAACACCAGGAAAATGTACAGGAATGCCCTTAAGCCTCCTTTCCAGTGTACTCAGCTGGGAAAGTGGGCATTTGCTGCCAGGGCTACTAACTGGTTAAATCAGCTCAATCAATATCTTTATTTTGCCAGGTAGAACATCATTGAGGCAGACTCATTTACAAGATGGACCTGGGGCAGAACACTTGCCAACAGGGTATAGACAATAACAAGAAGGCGTACATGTGCAGTAACATTTGCAGTGATCATATTAAGCATACGACAAGCTATATACAATAGAGCATAGCAATGGGCACAAGAGATAGTTCCTCTAATATACAGTTTCATGGTTACAGGTATAAAGACATAAGGGCCAGTGGTCTAAAGCTTAAACAGTAATCATCATTGAGAGGACTCATAGTGAGCTAGTATATTAGGAGCCTCTATAGGCATAGTGCAATGCAAATGAAGGTGGATGAGTCCTCTGAGTAAATACCGAGGGCAAGAACTAGCATACTGGGTGGGGAGCGGGAGGGGGGTTAGAGGTGGGAGGGAAGAAGAGGTTGTAGAGGTTTGGATGTGATGGCATAAAGAGGAAGGACTGTTGGAAAAGAGGACAACAGATGCCTCAGGCAGTAATTAGTGTTATGACCCACATTCAAAGCAGTGACAGGCCTTGGTGTTAGGACCTTGACTTGAAGCAATGGCAGACTTCTGAGAAGGTCCTCAGAAACATAGCTTTGAAGATGGAGAACATGACAGGGGTAGCAAGCCATAGGGATTTCTGAATCTTGTTCCAGGGCATCGGAAGGGCATAGCTTATAGAGGCTCTGCCGAAGAGCGCTCTAAGTTTAGGAATAGCCAGAGATAAGATGGTAAGACTTCAGAGAGGATAGGCTCTAGGGGACAGGAAGGTTGGCAGCTCTACCTTTGACTTATTGTTTGCACAGAGTGCAATGACCTCTAGGCATGGAGAGGGGAGACTGGTCAGGGAAAACTCCCTCCTGTAAGGGACGTGTATATTGTATTGATCTCATTCTTATGATCAATAGTATGGCTATTAGGATAAGAAGGTGGGCTTAAATAAACCTTAGCCAAGTTTGTATGTGGAACAATTGAAGAAGAGGGTTATTGAGCCTCTGCTGGAAGTCGTGATGAATTTGAAACAGATTTTTGTTTCTGCATGGGAGCTGGGGTCAACTATGACTGCCAACTTGATGATAATGATGAAGATTACATGGCACTAGAACCTCATCGAAAAGGAAGCCCGGAATGTTTTGGGGGCTAAATGTGTTGGACTGTATAACATGATCAGACTTGGTATTTTAAAACAAGTATGATAGATTTCTTTGTAAACTTTATTCAGAGTTTTTATACAGGGGAGAAGGGTAATCAATATACAGCAGGACATAGCAGAATATACATTTGCATATAATATACAGACAGACAACAGAGTACTCATAAAGCAATACACCAGTAAATGTCATCAAAAAGTACAGGGTCTCTTCATGTGTATTAACATGTCCAGTTTAATTTGGGAAAATACCTGATTCAATATCTTTTATAGGAGGAGACCATATCTTTTCAAATGGGTCCATCAATGTCATTGAGTTATACTAGACCCTCTCCAATCTAATCCATGTAATTAGGTTTTCAGACCAGTGGGTTATTGTAGGAAAATTCCCCCATAATCCAAAATCATGCAGTTGTCTTCCTAGCCTTCACTAAGGCAAGATTCCACAACAGGTGCCTATGTATCCCAAGCTGGGGAGGTTCTGCCCTCAGCAAGATTTCAAGAGGGGACCAGGGAAATGGATTCCATAACAACAGACATGATCCTATGTACCTATTCCTAGAAAGGAAGCACCCATAGGCATCACATGGCCAGGTAGTAAAAAAGTGCCCTCCTCAACCAACCATTTGGGACAGATGAGAGCTTCATCCTTATTGATACAATGCAAGCTTGAGGGTATGTAATAAGGGTAGTACAAAACACTATTTGTGCTGGATTTGGTGCAGTTTGTTGTTCTTCGAACACTCCACTGCATGTTGTGCTTCCAGTGTCCAAATTTATGGGGTGATAGCAATCTACTGGTCTGTCCCCCAACGTCTCCTGTAGGTTGCACCATGTGGGCAGGGAACTATGAAACAATAGTTTACATAGTGGTGTTAATGATTATACCCCATGTTGCCCTCTTCCAAGATGACCTCTGCAGGGGAAACCCCAGGTGGTGAGTTGAGGAAACCTTGAGAAAAGTTCATATAGCTTCAAGATATGACAAAAAGGAAGCCTGCTAGAAATATTTATACTTGAGCTCTGTGAAGGAGCTGTATATCCCCCACCCTTATAAAAGTCACCCTGGACTTTAAGTTCCTTCCTTCTTCAACTCATAAACTCCTAATATATGTTAATATGTCCCCCGGAGACACTCTTATACAGCAATGAGTTATGACAGGGGACATATTAATATATTGTTGATCAAGCTCAATCAATAATATATTATTTTTTTAAACTATTCTGGAACATGCCCATTTCTGTCATCTGCTTGTGAGACACACTTCATGGAATAAGAGTGTCTCATGCACAGGAGAAAGGAGCATTCCAATTGGTCAGGAGCACTCCCTCAATTTATAATAGAGAAAAAGATTGCAATCTGGTAAACCTTTAAAAGCCTCAGGTATATCTGCTACTAGGGATAGCCCTGGCTTAAAATTAATCTCTTTGTGGAGTGGCAGGCACACTTATCATTTTTCTACCAAAGGGATTTCTAATCTTGGGCATGTAAAAATCCCTCAGGGTTGGTAGTAGCACCCCTTCTCAAAGTGATTTACCTAGGGTGTGTTCTTCAATCTCCAGCCAAATATGTGAGTTGCCCATCAGAAAAGCAAGTTGGGCTGCCATATAATAAAAATGGAAATTTGGGAGCCTCATACCACTCTCCTTCCCCAGTCCCAAAGAATTGTCCCCTTAATCTGAGTTTGCTAGGACGCCCAGATAAAATACATGAAAAAGTCCTGTAGGGAAACTGAGAAAGTTTTGGGGAACCTCTCCAGAAATGATTCAAGCAGATACAGGATACAGGGGACAGTACACATCTTACTTGTATTAATAAGGCCCAACAATAATAGTGGGAGGGACAACCATCTTTCACAGTCTCCCTAGAGGATTTTCAAAAATGGTGGGATGTTTAACTGAAATAAACATTAACATTTCTAGGAATCATTACCCTGCATTCTTAAGACAGGTGTGCACTTTCAGATCCACTAATATTGGTCTAAACAAAAAAGAAGTATCCTCACCTACTAATTAATTTTCTCTCTTAAATCAATAGATTTTATGATCTGCTATTTTCCCATATGTCTAACAACTTTCCCAGGGTGGGCAAAGCTATTCCCTGGAGCAGACAAGTACAACAAGTCATCAGCGAAAAGGGAAATGTGTTAGCTCCCAACTTGCAAGTATTCAATATGTGGATGTTGCCTAATGACTTACGCCTGGGGCTCCAGGGACAAAACATACAAATGTAGAGAAAGGGGGCACCCCTGCCTCATTCTTCTACCCAAAAGGAAGAGTTATGACAGGCATCTGTTGTTTAAAATTTGAGCTAGAAGTCTATGACATAGGGCTGTTATACAGGCTAGCATTTGCATTCCCACTCCAAACCCCTCCAGGAAAGCGGACATGTTCCCCCACTCCACCCAGTCAAAAGCTTTCCCTTCCTACAAAGCCTATATATTGAGTGCTGTATCACCTTATTAGACCAAGTCCAAGTAACGTCTAGTGTACGCTGGATATTATGCTTCCCTTTGACAAAGTCTGTTTGGTACAGGTAGACAAGATCTTGGAGAATCCCCTCTACCCATTCTGGCCATGATATTATAATTTGAAGCTAGCAATGAAATAGGGTGGTAGGAGGCACAAAATGTGGTCTCTTTCCTGACTTCAGAAGGACAGTTATAGTAGTGAACCACATAGAGGGAGGTAGTTCATCTTTATGTAAGCTTTCATTAATCATACTGAAGAGTAGGACACAACAGGGTCCTGAAAATACTGCACATCAAAAAAAAATCAATTGGGAGACAATGGGGAGACCACCCAGTCCAGGGCTTTCCCACTCTGCCACCATCTCATGGCTTTTGACATTTCTGGGCAAAGGATTGGACAGTCCAGATCTTCACTAATGATTGAGACCAATTTGGGTAGGGTGATTCCCATAAGAAATTCCTGGATTCCTCCAAGGAGCTTGCATAACTTGACCTGAAAAGATCTTCATAAAAAAAAGTTAAAAATACGCACCAGTTTTTGTGGGTTGGCAGCTAGGCCTTCCAACCCAACACTAGCCTCAGGCATAGTTCTCTCATTTCCCAACTCTGCAACTACTATGCCAGCCATTTACTTCCCTTGTTAAAATGAATGTATTTTACCTGGTCACTCACCCAAATGAGAAATTTAGCTCATTAGATATTCTAGAAAAATATTCTTGTATACAATACTTTACTATCAGTCATACTATACAGTACACGTTACATTAAATTGTCAGACCTACAGATTAGTTTTGCAGTTTTTTAACCTTGGCCACGATTTGACAACTCACATTGTGTTGTCTTTCAAAATGAAACCATCGAAATAGAAATTGTTATAGAATGTTTTTGCAATGCAACTGGCATGTATTTGCAGTTCTGTCACAATGTAGTACAAATCTCAGTTGCAATACTTAGGCAGCCTTTTTCATAAGACATTGTGCTGGACCCAGCTACACTCTATGCGATGCCTTAAGAAATGCTAAAATATAAACTGTGTGTGTGTGTGTGTGTCTGTGTATTTACACATATATATATATATATATATATATATATATATATATATATATATTATATATATATATATATATATATATATATATATATATATATATATACACACACACACACACACACACACACACACACACACACACATATGCATACATAGATATACACATACATACAGTATATATACTCTATATAGGGTTCAGTCTTCACTTCTATGTTAATCTGAACATTTTGGACATTAATAACTTCACAACCATTCAACTCATTCCCATGAATGTTTGCATGCTCCATCAGGGATGAATGATCTGTTGATATGGCTAGTTTCGTTCCGGTCAGATGTCTGGGTGTGGAGATATGGATTGTCCAAAAGTTTGAAAATTACCACTTTTGGTGAAATTCTTTGTCATACAGCTGTGCAAAACCACTGCAAAATTCTGATCTGAAATTTTTAGAGTGTATAAGTCTTGGGTCACAGATGAGCCCCTTGAAGGTTTGGTGAAAAATATTAATCTCTTCCAAAGTTATTAAATGTTAAAATTTCCCATTATTTCCTATGGGAGCAGTTAGATGTCCTGCTCAAAAAAGGATTCTTTATCACAAATGCAGAATCCTTTTTTGCAAATGCAGGATATTTTGCTGCAAATACAGAATCTTTTTCTGTGCTGCCACCATTTTATTTTCAGTTAGCGGTGGCAACAAAATTAAATATCTTAGAAAATAGAGGGCTTTGGTAAATACCAACAGTTGTGTTTATTGTGTTTACCTAATCAGGGTCTGTAGAATTGGATTCTGGGGTTATGTTTTTATAAGTTGTTCAGAAATGTTTTTTATTTTTAGCTACAGAAATCTTTTTTCACAAATCACGGAAAACAAATGCCATGAAACAGGATCTTTTTCCATAATTTGCGATAAAGGATTTTCTTTTGCCATAAATTGCAAAAAAGAATCATGAAAAAGGATTTTTTTCACAATTTGCAAAAATGTATTTTTAAGATAGCTGTTTCTTTGTCAATGCACAGTTAGAAAATGGTTTGTGATTTTGTTTGAAATGTTTAGGGTAAAAAGGGCTTGCCCCACAGAAGTGCCTTTTGCTGGTTTGGTGAATATATGTTAGTTTGCTCTGGATTTATGTGGAGATAGGATAACATTGTAATGGGAGGTGTACAGAGTTGTTTCTTTATCATTCTGCTGTGAAGAAACAGTTTGCCATTGTGTTCTAAAATTTTCAAGGTATAAAGGGCTTGCCCCACTGATGTGCCTTTTGCCGGTTTCATGAAAATATATTAATTTGGTGTTGTGTTACAGAGGTTTCAGATTTGCTGTGTTTTCTATGGGAGAAAACTGCAGTGTCAGCTGTTTCTTTGGGTTTGCACACTACAGGATGGGAGCACCGAGACCAAAGAGCCCTGCACTCACACTGGCAAAGAATAGTAGCGCTACAGTATCTCAAAAATTATGCATGGATGTGAGTGCAGGACCCAGAGGGCCCTGCACTCCCGCATACAAATACAGATACTATTAAGGACTGATGGGAGCACAGGGTCTGGAGAGCCCTGCACTTCCATAAGGAAATAAGGATACAATTACAATACCTCAAACAATATGGCTGGATGGCACTGTGTGCTCCCACATGCAAATATGAATACCATTATGGAGTGATGGGAGTGCAGGCTTTATGCATACATGGCAGTGCTTGGCCCAGAGTGCCCTGCACTCCCACATTCAAATACACAGAGGATTACAATACACCCCTGACCCCACATTCATCACCCACCACCCCACCCCCACTCACCGTCACTCACCTTAAAGTGTCCCATGGCATAGATCCATTCTCTAATCAAAAAGATGCCTTGCTGCTCTAACTGGCAACTGTGATATATGAAAATAATGTAAGGTAAGTCCAGTTTAATATATTTCAATGGAGTTAGAATGTTTATTCATAACTTTGTGAATTTTTAATATTTTTACACAAAATTTTTAACAGGACCTTTTCAGGACACCTCCTCATGAGCACAATAGATGAACATTTTGAAATCCATCCTTAAGGTGGTGATTTCATGATTGCTGCATTAAATCATCTTTTGGCAGGATTTGAAAATGTTCACCTACCAGGTGCATGAGGCAGGGTGATAAGAGGAGTATGTTTGAAATTTGGTCGAAAAATATGGCAGAATGACTTAGTTATGAGGGAATATTGAAATATTTCAACACTCACTGATAACTTTGCTAATGTTTAATATTTTTCCACCAAACATTCAACATGGCTTTTTTGGACCCCACCTCATGAACAACAATGGTGTACATTTTCAAATACATGCTAAAAAAAGATTTCACAGTCACTGCATGAAATCACATTTTGGGGAGATTTATACATTTTCACCTACCTGGTTCACAAGGTGGGGCGATAAGAAGACTATGTTGAAAATTTGGTGGAAATATATGGTAGAATGACCATATTATGCATGAGCATTGAAATATTTCAATATTCACTCATAACTTCATTAATATTTAATATTTTTCCACCAAACTTTCAACATGACCTTTTTGGGACCCCCATCTCATGAGCATAGTAGGTGGAAATAGTTAAATCTATCCCAAAATGTGATTTCATGGTTGCTGCAAAAAATCTCTTTTTTGGGTGGGATTTGAAAACTTTTACCTGCTATGTTCATGATGTGGGGTGATTGCTGGTTTGTACGCTTTTATTAATCAGTCCAAGACCTTTACAATCAGAAAATCATATAATACAATACAGATCTGACACAAAAACAATTTGTCAATTTCATAATACAATAAATTATATATATATATATATATATATATATATATATATATATATATATATATATATATATATAAGAAAAGTGCAAAGTGGATCCATTTCATGCCATCCAGGACTAAACACATGAATTCACATTTATCTATATAATATACAGCACACTAATAGACACACATACAGGAGATGTAACCTTTACAGATTCTGTAAACAAGACTGCTTTCTAATTCAACTGCATATCCTATCAATGGCTAATAAATAACATGCCACTGAATGCACAATTTCCTCATTTTCAACTGTTAATAGAAGATTTAAGAGTAAATTAAGATCATTAGTGAGTATAATATTACATATAGGTTCTATCCCCTTTTTCCTAGGAGAGCTGTACCAAGGACATATGAAAAACACATGTATCAGGTCCTCATTGCTGGTCATATTGCATAAAGAGTAGTTGGCTTGTGGAGATGTATTTCTATTAAACCTTGCAAACAGGACATTACTAGGAAATACCTCATATCTAAATCTTGTATAAGTAACTCTCTGCTTATAATCTGCAAGTACGTATAAATAGAACCTATAGCAGTGTATAAGATTATTTCTTGCTAGCACCGGGGAGATATGTAGCTTGGCATTATTCTGTAAATCCAGATGTTTATAATGGTGCGGGGGTGATACGAAGACTATGTTGAAAATTTGGTGGAAAAATATTGTACAACGGCCAAGTTATGGTTGAATATTATAATTTATCAAAGTTCATAATTTGGGGCCAAACTAAAAAAAAATATTAAGAAATGTTGCGTGTAATGCCTGCCTTTACCCCAATGTGCTGCTCTTCGTGATCGTGTGCCAGTGAGCTGAGTTCAGGGGCAAGCTCAGTGAGCCAGCTGGATGAACTGCAGCTAGGGTAACAGCGCTGTAATGAGACACCATCCCCAACCTTAGATGGGAAGTTGCAGGGTTGCCTGTATGGCCCAAGTGCCATATAGTGAAGGAAACTCTTCTCTTGGCATATGGCCATGCACCTCTGCATCCATGGATTCAAGGTGGATCTGTGCTTTGGCTGAAATTTGCCGCATGTGTCTGTATCTATTGTCACAGGTAAGTGCAGGGCCCTGCGCTTCTCCAGCTCACTGGACAGCCACATGAATTCTTAACATCCGTTGCAGCACAGACATGCAGAGCATGCAGGGCCCTGCACTTCTATACATGAATGGAGTATTCCCTTGTCCCAGGTCCTAGGGGGCCCTGCATGTCTGCATCTCATCTCGTATAGACCTGTGTAAATGAAGATATGATTCCACTATCTCAAAAAGAAAGGACATTTTTTTTCAAAACACTGTGTTAATGCACCAGAAGGTAGCATATCAGTGTTTCTGCATTTGTGTCATCTGGAAACAGCTGTTTTTTTTTTCTTGCCTGATGATGGCTGTCCATGGTTGCTTATGTGGTCTTGTCATTTTGCTTCTTTAGTGGGGAAGTTAATGACATCCTTTGGACTTTCTGCCCTCCCTTCCTACCAGCAACATTGTTCACTCACCCCACCTGGATCCAGCAGGGACTTCTCAGTCTGGTCTGACTTAATGGCAGTAGTTGATACTGGGTGTGACATCAGTGGTAGTAGCTGACGTCACAAGTGGTGGCATGTGAAAGGAGACCCACTCCAGTGGCTCTGTATGGAGCATCTCTCCATGCGAGGGGCTTCTGTAGGAGTGGCGGCAATCACTCTTGGGAGTCTTACAAGGGAGGCTGAAGACAGACTATTAAGAAATCTCCATTTGTATTTTATTTGTTTCAGTTAGTCATTGGTTTTTATTTTGTTTTCTCCTTAAATGTTAAACTAGGATAACTCATGGTGTGGGTGGGTTTATTGTTGGGGGTGTATTGTGTCTTATTTTACATTGGGGACCCTACTCTGTGTACTGCTCCTTTTTAGTTAGAGTGGTTTTGGAGTATCAGGTGCACCATGCAAGAACCTCAGTACTGTCAGCCCTATTGTTTAAAATTATGAGTATTTTCTTTCTCTGTCATATATTGTTTGTTTATATGTTTCTATTACTCTAGTTTGTTATACCTTTATTGGGTACTAGCAGTTTAAGTATCAGTGTTCTATGTGGAGCCATTTATAAGGTTTCTGGGGGGTATACCTAATTGCTCAAATCGAGTGTGTTCATAGGTTGTTAGTTTCAATTCAGTTTCTGCCTTGATGTACTGTGCTAGCCTTTCAGATGTTATTCCTTTCTCTTATAGACTATGCAATATGCTTTACTGTGGACATTTTGCTGTTAATTTATGTCAGGGGATTTTTTCATCATAATGTTATTGCTTAATGACTTTTGACATGAGCTGTTATTTGGTGAGGGCAGGCTGAGGGGGTCTCGACTTGATGAATATTTTTCATCATGGACGTTCTTATTGGGGTGATTCGGTCTTCGGGACTGGGGGTAGTTTTCACTTTTTTGCTTGGAATATACTTCTTATTTTTAGTTATTTGCTTTACTCGTGGGAGGGAGAGGTATTTGTGGGGTTCTAGATGTGAGGGGGAGATGAATTTATACTTCATTATTTCATGTTTTTCTGTTTTGTATGAGGGTTTTATGGGGGTGGGAGAGGAAGTTATACTGCAGCTCAGCAACCCCCTAGGGTTATTCTTTGATTCAGTCTAACTGGATTCTGATGGTGATATTTTTAATTAGCTCATCTCTACAATAGCAGGGCATTATAAGTTAGCCACGTGGAATGTGAAAGGGGCCTTTGATAGATGTAAGCATGAAATTATACTGCATCATCTCAGACAATTTCAGATTAGTATCACATGTCTGCAAGAGATGCATTTGGTGTAGGAAGATATTAGCTATTTTAGAAGATATTGGGTAGGGCAAGTGTACAGGGCAGATGTTAGTACCCGGAAGGGTGGTGTTGCTATTCTTTTTGCCCATCATGTCTCTTTCAGACTGATCCAGGAGCTTAGGAAATTGGATGGGCATTATATCATCTTACAGGGAATGATAGGTTTATCATGTGTGGTTCTTGGGTCTATTTATGGTTTAAGTATGAATTCCCCATCTTTTTTTGTGCAATTGGATGCCCTCTAGTGACATTTGCAGATTGCATTTTTCTCTTGGGGGGACTGGAATATTGTTTTTCAGTCAGACATTGACAGGTCTGAAATCCATAGTAAGGGCCTTTCACCAGCTCAATGTGCACTACGTGAATTGGTGGATGACCTGGAGCTCATAGACCCCTGGCGCCTCCTTAATCCTTGAGAGAGACATACACATTTTATTCCACCACCCATTGTACATCTTCACAAATCGATTTCTTTCTCATTAGTCAAGAACTTCTTCAAGGCTTAGTGTCTGCTAGTATATGCGAGACAGTGATCTCAGATCACGCTCCCATAGATATCATTCATACCCTTGGTAGACCTAGTGATCAAGATGGGTTGTTGAGGCTTAATACACAACTATTGCTCAATCCGGGCACTCTTCAGCAGATTAGAGACTATCTTAATTTTTTTTTTCTCAACAAAATAAGGAGTCAGTAGCAGCGTTGGATACTGTATGGGGGGGCAGCTAAGTGTTCTATAAAGAGAGAATTGATCAGGTTGGCTGTGACTGGAAAGAAGAACTTTTCACAGATGCTAGACTGCCTTCTATATGATATTAGGATGTTGGAGTGTGAAGTCACCACAGACTCCTCTACAGAGATTTGGGCTAAGCTAAATAAGATGAGAGCACAATCTTTAGATTTGCTTTCTCAGAAGGCAGAGCTTGCCCTACAATGTACAAAATGTTGTCATCTGGAGTTGGGGGACAGGGCCAGTAAACTGTTGACCCTTCACTTGCACCAACTTGATGCATCTAGGGGCATCTACCGGATTCATGTAGGCACTGATGAAGTAATTGAGACCCATCCCAGGAAGACTGCAGCCATATTCTGCAAATATTATACTGCTTTATATTCAGATGAGCCCTCCATTGTCTCTAGTGCTGAGGAAATCTCAGTGTATTTGGAATCCTTGACTTTACCTGCTTTGGACCCATCATTGAAGCACCTTTTAGATCAGCCCATATCACTTTCTGAGGCACAAACTGCCATCCAGCAGCTTCCTTTTGACAAAGCCCCAGGGCCGGATGGCTTTAGTAATACTTTTTATGCAGCTTATTCATCTGAACTTGCTCCCTTTCTGGTAAGGCTTTATAATTACTGGTATCATTACTGGTATTAATCTCATGTCGCAGATTCATCTTTTCTTGAAGCTTTAATTACACTGATTAAGAAGCTGGATAAAGACAAGTTACTACCAAGCAGCTATCACCCCATTTCATTAATAAATTCTGACATTAAAATACTTTCTAAGATTTTAGCTACCAGACTTTCAAAGGTTCTTGATTCTTTTATCAGCCCGGTGCATGTTGGGTTTATGAAGGGTAGAGTGTCTAGTGACCACCTGAGAAAGTTGCATCACCTTATGGCTGCATCCAGGGAGAGCAGGGTCTCATCAGCCCTCGTCTCCCTGGATGCAGAAAACACCTTTGACTGGGGTCTCGTGGCCATTGTTTGGTTCTATGGAAGTTTGTGATCCCTTCAGAGTTCATTAGATGGGTTATACTCTTATTCTTGCCGTCAGCACAAGTCTGTTGAAACAGCATACTTTCTGACTCTTTCATCTTATGTCATGGTACTCGCCAAGGTTGCCTTCTCTCCCCATTGCCTTTTAATTTGTACCTTGAGCCTCTATTGTGTAGTCTTCAAAGCACTCAGGGCTACACTGGTATTTCTGTTGCTGGAAAGAGATATTTGCTATCAGCCTAGGCTGATGATCTTCTTTTGCATCTTCAGAAACCAGTTCAAACATTACCTAACATTCTAGCTGAAATAAGTCGGTCCTCCAAGTTTTCCGCTTATAAGCTTAATATTACAAAAACAAAAGTATTGCCTTTAAATAGGCTTGTTATCAAAAAATATAACCTTGGTCTTGGTCTCTTCTGGAAGCCTGAGCTCCTGCTATATTTGGGAGATCATCTATCGTGGTCTGTCTCTACATTACTTAAGGAGAACTTCACCTGTTTACTTCACCAGATTAAATTGGACTTGGTTAGATGGCCTTCCCTTCGCCTCTCCTTGTGGGGTAGAATAAATGTAATTAGAATTAATGTTCCACCTCGCTTACTGTACCCTGGGGATGTTGGGAATTTTCCTGCCTAAGTCTTGGTTTCTCTGTCTACCGTTATAAATGCTTTTATTTGGAAAGGAAAGGCAGTTCGACATTCGTATTTTAATTTGACTGTTCCAAAGATAAACAGTGGCTGATCTCTCCCTAATACTTTTTTATATTACTGAGTATTGCATGCACATAAGCTTTTTCAATGGGTCCCATTGGCTGATCAGACTAATGTGGTAAACTATTCCCTACAGTGGCTAGAGATTAAATCCTCACTCACTTGAAGACATGGTTGTGTTCCTCCCAGCTTGCTATTTGCTAAATTTGGTCAGCTTCCTGTAGGCTTACATTCTACTCCATTGGGTTGGTGCATTAAGGCCTGGGCTCAGATTGAATGCTACCTCAGTTTGGAGTGGTCACAGGCATTATCACAACCTGTGTTAGGGAATCTGAATCTTAAGATTGCTGGTCAGCCAATTTTGCCCTTGTTCTGCCCACAATTGAAAAGGGTAGTTACTTCTCAGTTGCTGGTGGGAGACAAGATTTTGTTGTTTCTGTCCACCAAACTTGCTCCCAGATGGTTATTGCTTTAAATTCCTACAAATTACCCACATTGTTCTCTCAATGCTTGGTCCCAAACCCTGGAATGCAATGGATACCTCTGTATTGGACAAGTTTTTGTTGACAGCCTCCCAGACCCACATTGTGTCAGCTTACTACAAGTTATTTCAGTCACTGGATGCTGTCACCCTATTGGGGGTTTGTTATTATTGGATGCAAGCACTTGATATCCCTGCAGATCCTAATTTATTGCAGTGTAGTTTGCCGAACCTTTATAAGTATGTAAAGCAAGACGGACTTAGGATGACTCAGTTTCAAATTTTGCATAACCTCTACTACTCCCCTTATAAGTTGTTTAAAATGGGCAACCTTATTTCCCTATTATGTACTAGATGTCATCAGGTGGTGGGTCACATTTGTCATATGTTGTGGGACTGTGCAAAGGTAGTACCTTTCTGTGTGGCTATTAGGAACTCTCAAGATCCACTCCTTGGGTCAGAGGAACTTTTTGTTCCTAATATCTGTTTGGTAGACCTTTTTCTGCAGGATATAATTAGTATCTGGAAAGCTCATATGGCCCTCATTTCATTAGTAGCAAAACTTGTGATTTTGAGACATTGGTTGAATGGGTACATGTCAATTCACGCCCAGAAATTTGCTCCCAGGCAACTCGCTCCTGACAACATATTCCTTTTATGATAAAATCCCTGCAATCTTGCTCCCTGCAATTTTGCTCTGCATGTTCATTTCAGCTTTGAATATCAGTCAGCATAATATTTTCAGTAGATTGAAGTACAAAGTGGAGAAGGAGCACCCTTGTAAACAGCACAAATGGTTCAGCATTTTAGAGTAATTTTTAATGATGGGGTGCAGGGCTAGTGTTGCTCATAGTACGACTTGTGCCCCTATGTTTTCTTTCTGATACTGCCTTGACTTCTTCTCATTGGCTGGTGGTGGCTGCCAATCCTGCCATTAATAAAGTTTCTGTATCCTGCCTTCCTATCACATTTTGACCCTTTCCCCACCAGATGGCTGTTCACATGAGCAAGACTGTTGCCACTGCATTGGCACCAATCACCATTTGACAGCAGAAGCAGCAGCTGATAACCAAACCAATGCTGTCTCTGTGGACAACTGATTCAGCATAGCCATCTCAGTCATGATAGGCAATCTCTGCAGACTGCAGTAAGTAAAGTGCAGTCATTCAGAGCTCCACCCCTTTTTTATTAACAACATGGCATTGAGTGAGAGGAATGTAGAGCCTGTGCAGTAGAAAGATTGAGAAGATAGCCAGCTCCTAGGTATGACCATGGTGGGAACATAAAGAATGGTAGGCTGGCAGCATGGCAGATGGAGCATGGAGGAACAGAGCAGTAAGACTAGGAGCAGGTGAGCTGTGGGAAAAAGAGCTTGGTGATGGGATTGCCAAACTGGACTGCAGGGCACACCGCAGCAACCGAAGTGGCAGCAGCAAGTTTTCTTAAGCAAGGCTCAGTTTGGAGTGACTGAGGAAACTGAACACTCCGCGGCAGCAGATGCTGTACAGCATCAGGTAGCAGGTGCCATCAGCTATCCTTAATCTCAAGGTAATTTTCATGATTTGGAATTGTGAAATTGTAAAAAAAAAAAAAAGTATAAATAAAAGATTATGTTGTGAACCTGCTGGGCACACTAGAAAATGAGTTGTTAAATTTGTTAGGTAGAAATAAACCCTTCTACTTCAGAGCTCCATTTAAACTGTAAGAGTGCCCCCGATAGAGTTCTCTGTCACTGCTTCTGCTTATGATTGCAAGCGAGGGAGTGAGTTGCTGGGGATCGACATTGCAGGGAGCAAAAAGCTCAGGGAGTGAGTAGTCTGGGGATGAATTAGCTGGAGAAAATTGATGTGCTCCCAGCTGGATGAGTCAGTCCCGACTTTGCAGAAGTGGCATTGTGAGATAATGACTGCTCTTATGCTGGAGAAGCATATTGCCAACCATAGAAAGAGCCCTCACATATTCCACTCCAGATGGGTATCCCTTTTTACTCTCTTATCTATTGGTTCAGGAAGATAGTAGTTCTAGCTTGTCACTACCCTCTCCTTCTGCTCTCAGATATATCTGTATCTTTGAGGCCCCATAAGTTCTATACTATGCAAGGGGTTGCTGAGCTGTATGGGTTGTCAGAGTTGTGAGGCGGTTGCGTTTGTTCACCTTCAGTTTAAATTTCCTGTTGTATCAGGGGTTTCTTTGAGTAGTGTAGTGTTTTAAAGTCATTTTGTTTGGTTGAGTTTTGTGTTATTTTCTTCCTGTTTGTAAATTTCTTAAAAGTTAATAAAGTATATTGAATTAAAAAAGAGTAACCAGCTCGCATGTCTATAGACTGTTGAGGGAGCATACAATAGGAAAAATCTGCAGGTGCCAAAACTGTCATCCCCAAATTTCTCAAACTAGCAGCTTCTAGCATAACATTTCTTATTACTAAAATATTTTTCTCCTGAGTCTCAGCAGGTGCCTGACCTGTGAAAATTGGCCTATGTTGTTCCACTTCACAAGAAGGGTAAAATGTCAATGACTGACAATTATAGATGAACTTCAGTGTTATCAGCTTTAGCAAACCTTAAAAATTGCTTCGGAACCATTGACCGAGTACTTAAAAAATATAAAATTTTGTGCAGTGAACAACATTGGTTTAGGCATGGCCATGGGATGGATACTGCCTTGGTCAGGATGAAATTAGTTGTGAGGCTTGGCATCACTTGGTGCCACTGTTTTCATATAACAAAATTATACATTGTTATCCACATGTGTAGAGGCTTATACCTCAGTCAGCTTCAAAGACAGAGATCTGAAATACGGTATACATCTGCATGGACCTTTATAAAGTAAGCATACCAAATATGTGCACTTTGTGCAAATACATTTTAAATTAGATGAGAATAACTGAAATCATAATTTTGGTGAAATTTCACAAATTTTCACAAAAATTTAAAGAAATTTCATAGAATTGAAACCAGAATTTTGCCAGAATTTTTCTGGTGGAAGATAAACTTCACCAAGCCCAAGTCACCATCCAGGTTTCTCTGAAGGTCCTCTAGCAGTCATATAGAAAAAAAAAAAACCAATAGAGGGCTACCCAATGGTTCAGCAAATAGGGTATAATGATCCCACACCAGTAACCCAGGTTCAGGAGTGGAACTTTGTCCAGCAACTAAGGGGTCTTGGATAGCTCTACTCCAATCCAGGGAAGATTGATACTGGGTTTTGTTGATACAGCAGCCCATGTAGTGGGCCATGGAACTTGTATCTTCCACAGGGGAGTGCTGCATGTGGGGCTTGGTAAGGCACCACCCAGTGTCAGAGGAACATGGGAGGGGTTAAGAGGAAAGGGAAGGAAAATGCCAAGAAAATCTACAGTATATACATCATCCAGCTGTATGATGGTCAGTGGTATTCTTGGGTCCTACATCATGCGGATCCCCAGTGTTCCAAAAATGATAGGAGTGACTTATGATGCTAGGAGTTCACCATAGTAAGGCCTGAATAGCAAGCATATGTGGTGGCCAGAAGGCAAAACACTCTGTAGCAAAACAAGAAACAAAGGAAAGTGGTCTACAGCAGTATGGGATTATTTTACAAATGACACTACTGATCCACTATAAGCATGTTACCTTAAGTGTGATAGATGGATCAGCTGGGGTCAGTCTACTGACTCATTGGGAACCAGTGTTCCTGCTGATCACTTAAAATATAAACATGGCATCTTCCTAATTGACATGTACATTCCCAGTCTCCACTCTGGTCAGACAGGGCAACAGCAGCAAGAGCAGTCATATATGGAGAAATGGTAGGATTCAATAGATTGCTCAAGAAATGCAGCCACAATAGCAGATATAGCAGCTAACAGATAGATCCCCAGAAACTGATGCTGCTTCAAAAGCATAATTCCAACCACCACCAGCCAGAGCCTGGCTCAGTGTATGTCCCACCAGCTCATCTTCTGAATTTGTTGAAACAAAACAGTTAGATCTCCCCAACAAATTATTAGAATCAAGTGTTGATGAAGCGTGGTCTCTTCTAGTTTATACCATCAAAACACTAGAATATAGATTCATTCCCAACAAGAAAATAAATGACAACAAAGAAAAAAAGCCATTATGGTTTAACACTAAAATACAAAGACTAATTACCCCCAAAAAAGGGGGGGTTATGGCAATGAAAAAATTGCAGACAGCAAGTAATGTTACCAAATACAAAAATACACTTAAAAAACTGAAAAAATACAATTAAGAACTCACGCATGCAAACTGAATTCATGCTAGTACATACAAGGGATAACATGAAAGGCTTTTACTCATATATAAACAGTAAAAGGGCATCATCCAGAGTTATTGGGCCATTGAACTATAATAACCATGCCTATAGTAACCCTGAAGAAATGGCTAATATTTTAATACCTATTTCTCATCAGTTTATACCAGCAGTTCCACTCCCCCTTAGTCAAATCACTTGAACAACCCCCTACTGACACTATCGATTGTTGTGAACTAGATGTAATTAAAAACAAATTATTAAAATTGGATTGTAACAAATCACATGGACCAGATGGACTGCACCCACATACATTAAATGAATTAGCAGATCTATTGGCAGAGCCAATTTCTATTACAAACAATAAAACAATTAAAGAAGGAGTTGCCCCTAATGACTGGAGGAAAGCTTCTGTCATTCCAATCCATAAAAAGGGTACTAAAAACACCCCCTCAAATTACAGACCAATAAGCCTTACCTCAATCATTAGTAAAAGTATTGAAGGAGTCATTAAGGATGAAATAGTGAGTAACCTAAAACAGAGGAGACTTAGTGATCCAACACAATGTGGATTTATAGGAATCAGGAGCTGTAGCACAAATTTAATAAGTTTCTACTATAAAATTACAAAAAATTTAGATCTAAATGAATCTGTGGATGTCATTTTTTTTACTTCCAGAAAGCATTTAATACTCTCTCTCTCTCTCTCTCCCCCATAATGGATTAATTAGCAAACTCATTGAACTACAAATTGACTCATTATATATAAACTGGATAAGGTCAAGGCTAAAGGGCAGGTCTCAGGTAGTTTGGGTAAATGGCCACCTTTCTTCAGAGGGAATAGTGATGAGTGGAGTTCCACAGGGCTCAGTTTTGGGGCCCCTCCTTTTTAATTTATTTGTGCAGGATCTCCAAATTATTAACAGTAATATAATACTAAAATTTGCCGATGATCTCAAACTACGTGGTAAAGTATCTAATGATGAAGGACGCATAAAGATGATACAAGATCTTAATAAAATCATCCTATGGGCCAAAAACAACGATATGAGGTTTAGTTTAGATAAATACGTGGTTATGCACTGTGGAAAGAACAATCCAAAACAAAATTATAAGATCCATAATACAAACCTTCATAAGGTTGAAGCTTGTAGGGATTTGGGAATCACAGGCTGTAACAATATGAAAAATAGTGCCCAATGTAGGCAAGTTGCCAAAAAGTAAATCACATAACTTCTTGTATCACAAGATCATTTACTAATAAATCAAAGTCTGTAATGTTACCTCTCTATAAAACATATCTGCATCCTCATCTAGATTACTGTAGTCAAGTAAGGAGCCCGGGACTAAAACAAGATATAACTATTTTGGAGAAATCACAGCATAGGTTCACAAAGCAGATACCATCCTTAAAACATTCCGCCTATCAACAATGACTCCAAACACTTCAACTTTGGCCATTACAGCTTAGAAGGAAGAGAGGGGATCTTTTGACCATGTGTAAAATTCTGGAAGATGTAGAGTTGAAGTCTAATTTGGAAATTGTATTCAAAGATACTACTCATAACTTAAGAACCCACAATAAAATCATAGGGGAGGTATCCAGGACAAATTTAAGGCTTCATTCATTCTTGCCCTGGGTGACAAGACTATGGAAGAAATTTCCCCACAGACATTGTAAGCAAATCAACCTTTTTAAGTTTTAAATCAAGTCTGGATGCTTACTTCAACAAAAACAATCCCTATTGTGATATCCACTGAGAAGTGGGGACAGCAATCATGGGCATTGGCCTTCTGCTGTCTTTATACCATAGTGTAGTATAATAGCAACTACACTTATTGAGTCATTATATGTCCACACTAAACTTTCCTTGTCATCCAAGTTTTCTCCGAATGACACAACTCCTTGGGGAGATGATGGCCTTTCAGACATTATCCCCTCACAGAAGATACAAACTTCTGAAGATTGTTGCATGAAATGTAGCTGAAATATAATAGTCCATCATGCTTCAAATTACCTGATGTGTTTTTCTCAGTAAGTACAAGGCAGTATGCATATAGATCATGGCACTTCTGAGGGATGCAAGGGGCTTATGTGAATTTCACTAGCACCATCAGGTGGGGGATGGCAGTACAGGGAGCAAATGGGGAGGACATGGAGGTTGAAATCCTGGTAGAGAGGGTGAGGGAAGCTCTCAGGTCCCTTTGGATGGAGAAAGCACCATGAACAGATGAAATACTTCCCAGGGTGCTGTGCAAACTGACGGATGTCCTGGCAGCCCTGCTAGCAGAGATTTTCAACATCTCTCTGAAGATGGGGTGGGTACCCTGAGACTGGAGGGTGGCCCATATTATGCCTATCTACAATGGACTATCAAGACAGGAGGTGGGAAAATACAGGCCCATTAGCCTGATGTTGGTGGTGGGCAAGGTTATGGAGGGTATTGTCAAGGAAAGGTTAGGGGGTACTGGAGCAAATGGGGTACCTGGATGATAGACAGCATGGCTTCATCCTGGGAAGATCATGTCAGACAAACCTTGTGGAGTTCTATGACTGGGTGATGAGTGCCCTCAATCAGGGGAGACCAGTGGACGTCTAGATTTCAGCAAGACATTTGATTCTGTACCTCAAGGTGGCCTACTCGCTAAGCTGGGGGAAATGAGGGTGGGGATGCAGATGATCAGACAGATAGGAAATTGGCTCTTGGAGCATACTCAGAGGATGGTGGTTGGGGGGGCTAGTTTCATCTCCAAGGAGGGTCATTAGTGGGGTACCCCAGGGATTGGTACTAGGGCCCCTCTTGATTAACGCCTATGTCTCTGACATAAGGAAAGGTATCAGGAGTGAAGTGAGTCTCTTTGTGGATGACTCAAAGCTTGGAGCAGTGGTGGATGGGGAGGAGGGGAGAGTGGCCCTGCAGGAGGACCTGGAGGATCTGGAAAGATGGTCGAGAAAATGGAAACTGAAGTTCAATGCAGGCAAATGCAGAGTTCTGCACCTGGGGGCCAGAAATCCAGGCCAAGGGTATACCCGGGGGGAGACACATTACAAGTCTCAAAGGGTGAAAGGGACCTGGGTGGTGGTGGATGTCTGAATGAACAACTCTGAGACTTGTAGGAGGGCAGCGGCAAAAGCCAATAGGATCCTGGGATGCATTGCTAGGGAGATTACCTCTAGAAGGGTGGAAGTGAGCTTTCCTCTGTATAATTGCTTGGTAGACTGCACCTTGAGTACTGTTTGCAGTTTTGGAGGCCACACTTAAAGAGGGACATTGCACTCCTGGAGAAGGTACAAAGGAGGGCAACCAAAATGATCTGGGGCCAGGAGGAAAGGACCTATGGGGGAGAGACTCAAGGAGCTCAACATGTACACCCTGAAGGAGAGGAGGGACACTGGGGACACGATAGAGGTCTTCAAGTACATAAAAGGGATTAATAAGGGTGGCTCAGTCAGTGTGCTCCAAATGAAAGAGGGGGGCAACTAGAGGACACAGGTGGAAGCTAGAGGAGGGAAGACTCAGGGGGAGAAGGGGAGGTGTTACTTCACTGAGAGGGTGGTGGAACCATGGAATGCACTGCCCAAGGGACTTACTGAAGCAGAGACTGTGGAGGGGTTTAAGAGGGGCTGGGACAGGTATAGGGGAAGGGTGAAGCTGACAAAGTTCAATACAAGGAGAACATCTTGGACTGGGGACACAGAACCCTAAGGGGGTGGGGGGGGGACAGCAAAGTCAGAGCCCGGTATGGGTGCTGACTATCAAGCAGACAAGAAAGACCATTAGGCCTCCTCTGCTGGCATTTTAGTATGTTAGTATGTTAATGGGTTATCTGAGGCAGTAGTGCAAACCAATGCTTCTTAAAGCTTACTACCCATTGGGCTGTGTACAAATCAAGCTACACCACCATTCTTGTCTTGCCTCCTCCATCAATCCCTTCAGGAGGTAACTGAGGCAGACAGCCTCAATGAGACACATAAATAAAGTAAGTGTCTTGCTTATTATGTCTGTCATGAATGGGAAGCACAGTAGAGAAAATATTATTCAGTTCATACAATCACTGCTAGACATAAGGATATACCCTCAAAATCTCTATGATAGACAGTGGCAATAGCATGATGAAGACAATGAGTGATGAGTATTTCATCTATACACCTTGCTTTGCACACCCACTCCAAATTGAGTGTTTACTCACATGCAAGACAAACATGCACAGTTAAAAGAAACCCTTGACACTACATAGGACTTCACTTGATATTTCCATTGCTCCCCAAACATCTGAGCATCTATGCCATTGACAGAAGAAGAACAGTGTTCCTTAGCATTACTTATTTAAGATAATTTTAGAGGGTGGAATCCTGTCTTTTATATAGTGGAGAGCTTGTGGACAGAAACCTGTTGTGTTCTGGGCTATGGAATTTGATGACATAGTGTGTGGGGTGTATCTGTCACAGGTGCAGTACTCTGTTCTCTAAAAGGTTGTTCTACTTTTGGGGCAATATGAAAAGGCCACTAAAGATTTCAGTGCTGAATCAGTAATCCTAGCATGGTCATTCCCATGATGAGTCTACTTGAATGCCACATCTGCAGTTGTTGATCTTTTACAACAAAAGAAAGTCTAGTTGTCACCTATAGAAGGAGAAGAAATATGAAAGACTGAGTAGTGCACAGTGCAGAGAGAAATGAAAAAGAATTTGAATTCCAGCATGCCTCCCATAACTACTAATCACAAGTGTGGAAATTGTTCCACTTATCAATACATACAGGTGGGAAATGAATTTTAAATACAGCCTAAGAAGCATAATGTGTATGGCTTCATCACCTGTGGAACAAAAGCGGTAATTTATTTGGCACAATGCTCTTGTAAGAGTTATTATGTAGGTAAAACCATTAGAAAATTTAGATCACACATTATGGAACATGTTAGATACATTAAGGCTGAAAATGTGGAAAACACACTGGCACTACACATAAAAACAAAAGTACTTGGACATACCTTCACATTTTTGGGTATTGAAAAGGTATCCTTGGGCTCCAGAGGAGGGGATGATTTGGACAATAGACTGCTATGCAGAGAATCTTTTTGGCAGTATAAATTGAAGTCTTGTGTTTTTCCAGGCTTAAATTAACACTTTCAGTTAGCATAATTATTACGTAGGAGATTAATTAGTTTCTATAATAAAGTCATGATATTTATTTGCATTCATCATGAAAATTACATTTTGGTGTTTATCAGTAGTCTGTAATAATTGTGTGGATAGGCAGTTTTTATTGAATGATGAGATTTGTAAATAAAGGGAGGAGAGGTTAGGTGGGTTAGTTTGTTTGTGTAGCACTAACATGGTAATATTCCTATTGATGTTTTTAATGTTGGTAGCAGTGTACACATGCATTTATTCTTAGATAGCCTCACAGGCGAATATTGTAGTTCTAGTGAAAACTCTATTCATGGATTTATGTGCATACTTTTTATATATGTGGGTTTGTGCTTTTAATATACTTAGTGCACTTTACTAGTAACCTCTGCATTATGGTAGGAATTTGTATTAGTAATTATGGCAATTTGTGTATTTATGGTGTCCACTAGAGGGAGTAATTGGCTTTAAGAAGTGCTAGAGAAACATGAAACATTGACGTGTGGGGGGGGGTGCTACTTTGCTTTATGTTAATAAAAAGCCTTTTAACATGTCCTTGCATTGGACCTTTTGTGTGTGGACCATAAGTGTAGCCATACAGTTCTTTTCTTTATGCTGTGCCATTTTGCTTGCGTTCAGCTCCATTTTGGAATTTCCTGAGCCACCAGTCTTATTGAAGTAATCTTCTACAACAACCTAACAAAGCAAGGTTAATGGATTACCCGTGGCAACACTGATGTTGAGGGGAAGAATGACAGAAATGATATTGGGGTAGGATGTGGTGATACCACAAGTTCCTCTGAGCCATCACAGCAAGAGCAGTGGCAGGATGCAAGCAACACAACTTGCAGCCAGGATTCACAGCATTAGATTGGACATGCAATAAGGCATGGAATGCTATTGAACTCTATGGAATTGCACATATAAGGAACTGTTCATTCCCCTAGGTGACTACATATAAAGCCAATTGGATACACCTATGATGGAGCAGCAAAGACAGTTTGAAGAAACTAACAAGACTGTGCGCACATAACACCTTGCTGTACCTCTACTTCTCTTCTTCTGCTGACTGTGATGTCAGCGCCAATCATCAGTATGACATGGAAGAGGACTTGGTTAGAGATGTTTTATTATATATGTTTTTTTATGTTTAACTAAGAAGTGAACTGGGTGCAGCCCTTTTTCAGTCATGCCTGACAAAAATAAGTCCATATGAAACAATAAATAATACAGTACATAAACTATGTAAACACTGAAAAATTAAATACAATACAATACATAAAATCTGTGGAACATCATAACAAAACATTAATTTTTTAAAGTAAAGTTTTCTAAGATGATTTCTGAAGTGAAGTACATTGCAGGTAGAAATTCAGTGAAGTTAAACTTCATTAGCAAAGCTACCGTGAAGTTGCGAAACTTCGTCTTCAGGAAGCTTTAAATTCCTTTTGGCATCACCAGCTTTGAATTTGCCAACTTCACAAAATTTTTTCGGGTGAGGTGCCATTTTTTTGCACAATGAGATAACTTTATAAGTGAAGTTTGGTCACTTTGTGGAAAAAGAATATCACTTCACTGGCAGAAAATGTTGCAAAGTCAGCTCTTTGAACTTCGCAAAGTTCTGTCAAAGCAACTTTTTCTCAACTTCGCACGTCTATAATTACAGGCAGACTTGACCTGTATTGCCAAACCATTCAGAATGTAGAGGGCATACTGTACCAAGTAAATGACCTAGTGTTCATTGTCAGTTTTGGAATCTGAACTGTTAAAAGAACTGGTTTCACAAGCTGAGTATGAGTAGATGTATGCAGGTATTGTGTTGACAATATACTGGTGGTGGAATTGTTGCACACGAAGGGCCAGATATTCAAAACTTAGCCCCGGGGAAAAATTAGCACTGCATAGCATGCAAACCAAGCCTGGAACCATTTGCACACCATAGTCAATGGAATTGCCCTGGGGCTAAATCAGTTGAATATAGCTAAGGCCCCTAGAATTCTGAGGCCACAGAATTTTGCACAGAACTTATAATCTACTGCAGAATATGTGAAGTACTGCAAAATTCCCTCTTCTTGATCATTCTTTATTAATATTTCCATTTTATCCATAGAACTTGGTTCCCTTCCCCTCTTTTTATATCCCAAACCCCTCTATGCTCAGCATGTGATGTTATCAGTGCTATCTCATCATACATTAGCTAATGGCAGGGATGCATTCTACCACAGAAATGAATAGTCACTTAGTTACCACAGCTGCCACTCCCCAAGGAACTGGCAGAGTACATCAGGTACTGTGATATTTGCTCAACTTGTACTACAGCCTAATAAAATGTTCAGTCTTGAGTTATTACACTGCGGCCCACTTAAACAAATACTTTGCAATAGCATAGACCTGTTAACTCCATATCTTACTTTGTACAGATTTATTTGTGCCTTTAAAGTATTGTAGAGGGTTGCTGTCTAAAATGAATAACTGGTAATGTGAATTAACCTGTTGCTTTTAAGAAAAAAAAGTCATTATACCCTTTCTGGTGGAATATAATAATGTGTAGACCTACTGAAAGAACAGCTCTACTAAATGAATAATTGTGCTGTACATGTTTTTGCCAGGTCTATTGATTACATGTTATCATGGGCTGATAGAATTACCTAAAAGTTATGGAGAAATGTTGTGTGCAGGGCCAGCCATTGGTCCAGTGGGTAGCATGTTGTGTTCCTGTGCCTCAGGTTTGGGGATGAGTTCTTTGAGCTGGGTGGGCAGCACAAGGATGGGGGTGGGTTCAGCCCTATTTTGTTTGTTTTTTTACCCGGGAGAGACACACTTAGCTAAAGCTTGTTTACAGATGTGACCTGGGAGCACAAGGAAGTTAAGTGATTTGCTCAGGGTCACACAGTATACAAGGGGGGCTGTAGGATTCAAACCCAGGTCTCTGGGTTTGCAACTCAGAGCCTTAAACCACTGTGCTATACTGCTCACCACTGCTCTGAGTCTGAGAAGGTATGGTGCATTGTTTTGTCACACAAGTGACACCTTGTGATGGGCTGGGGAGCCTTCTCCCACAAGGGATTCACATGCGTGTTATGGCCAGATGGAGTTACATAGTGTACCAGGAGAAGTGGACTGACATGACAAATGAATCTTGCAATATCTCCTCTATTCTGTTTATTTCACTTCCAAAGAGACCTGTATGACTGAGGATACAAGTTCATGGTAACAAAAAGAGATTTTTTTTTAACTGTTACAGACTGCATATTATTATACACAGTGGGGACCTCACAAGTGGTGAAAACAGCATGAGTATATTGATAACTTATTTATCAAATAAGGTTCCCTCTACATATTTCATTTATGCAACAGAATAGGACCTTAAATGATAGATTTTTTAATAGCTTTTTAAAAATAAAATTATTTCTAAAGGTCTGTTTTTTGTTTTGTTTTTTTAACTAGTGTTACTGTGCATTCCCCCATCCAGCTTGCCAAAGTCATTGCCAAGGACGTGAAGTCAGAAAGACAAGCTGACACTGTGATGTGGCAGTTCACTGGTGCCGCAGAACTTCCACAGAAATTACAAACCACTGCCGCAGAAGTTCTGTGACAAATGGCGATCCTGCCGCAGAACTTGGTCCTGAAGTACCGCAGAAAATAAGGGGCCTTGCTTGCAAATGATGGTGTGCAAACAGAGCCCTGAGTGAAGTGCAAACATATCCCAGCAAAGAAGACAGCTCTGAATATAGCAATCGGGAAGTGCAAACTACAACTGCAGCCCAGTGCACGCAGCCATGGAGAAAGGCAAAGGTGGACTACATGGCCAATGTCTGTGCTAGCAAAGAAGTGGAATCACAAAAACTGCTGACAAAGGTGCAGACCTAAAACTGCAGAACTGTACTATGGTTTTGACAGTTCTGAGCAGGGCAAACTCATTTGCATGGCGCTCATACATTTGCCTGGTGCTAACACGTTTGCCGGGTACAGACTTTTACTATATTCAAAAGTGCTGTGCAAATGAGCCTACTTAGGCAGTCCATGGGCAAACAGCCACATTAACATTTCATTATTGCCTGATTTGCATGTAGTTCCATGTGGATTGCCCAACACTATTGCAGGGTGCAAACAGCTCCACCTGCAGGTTGGACTGGAACTACAGGTTGACAGCTGCAGGCTGGGTCTCCCCACAGTGCCACCTGTATATCAGACTGGGGTAACATGTCGGTAGCTGCAGACTACATCTGTACACAGTAGCAGAGTCTAGTGTGCCCCAGGGGACCAGCACCACAGCCACAGGTGTTGGTGCTGCATGACATGGACATATTGTAGTCCCTGCTGCAGTGCATAGCAGATGCTACTGTACCATAGTGACAAGTTTAGTGAGGGACACAGCAGTAGGTCAGGCATCAATGACTGCTGCTCTCCACACAGTGACAGGACCAGCTTGCAGGTATGTTCTGATAATGGATACCACTGTTATGCTGCCCTGTGTCCCACATATGCTGTGCCACTGACATGGGATACTCACAGTAACATACACATGGCTGCCTGTGTGTGTCATGGTGTCTGTACAGATGTGAGGCATGTGCCGGGGGTGACTCATACCATCAGACATAAACACCGGTGTTGCAGTCATCCTGATACTGAAACATGTGCTCTGAGAAGATGACCCCAGACTTGTGGCAAAACCCACTATATAGTGCAGCCTGGCCACCTGTGCACCCTCCCCTCAACACCCTCCAGTTCCCCAGTGCTGCAAGTATGTGCTGCGGTGTGCTGGAGTATCCCAATGGGGGACTGGAGATGTGTTCTGTATGGCTGCACTGCCAGTTATTTAATACTTTCATATGCATTTATCGCTGTGTTGACCGGGTAACCACAGTGGGCCATGGCCCATATTCAGGAACCACCCAGAGCCACTACATGTGCAGTGTATTATAAATACATACAACATACAGCAACACACAATTCACATATACCAAAGCAGTTAATTTGCTGCTGCAAGTGGGGTTGTAGCTCTGTCGTATAATGTGCATGATTGTTAGCTTCCAAGCAATGCTGAGACATTGTATTCTACTGTGCAGTTGCCTGTGCATGTGGAGTGGCCCAGGGTGGCCGTCCAACCTTGCTGCCTCCTTATTGGCTGCATACAGCCTTGTTCACTGTTGCTACTGTGTTCACGCCCCCATCCTTGGTTTGCCCAGTGTTAAGACTACCTTCTCATAGGTGGTAATTTGTGCCGTGCTAAATGTCACGCTAATGCATGCTGTGCTGCACAATAGTTTTTTAATATAGCGTTGCACCTGTATGCATGTCCTCTCCCCTCACTTTGCTCCACACATACATTATCTTTTAGTGCCACTGCTAACACATTGTGATGGCACTATTTAGCCTTTTGAATATAGCAATCTGACGCAATTGTGGCACAATCAGTTTGCGCCACCACAAAGTTTTGAATATCTGGCCCTAGATGGTCAAAAACTGTAATGTTGAATTCAGTTCTCAACTGGGGTGTAAGTTTCCCATTTTCTGATAAAGGCAACAATGGTGACTCAT
This sequence comes from Neoceratodus forsteri, assembly GCA_016271365.2. Lineage (NCBI taxonomy): Eukaryota > Metazoa > Chordata > Ceratodontiformes > Ceratodontidae > Neoceratodus > Neoceratodus forsteri. Next base: position 973,152,091 of record CM028134.1, on the reverse strand, counting down.
ATATGAAAAGGTTCAATGTGCTATGAGTGATGAAAAAATAGCAAACTTGAATTGAGCGAGTGCACATCACTGAATACAAATATGGCAATGTACACTACAGCGGAACCATAGAGCAATAATCCTCACCATTCTCTCTGGGGCCCAATATGTAGTACAATTGTTATTGGGGGCTATGTCCCCATTATTATTTTAATCAACTCTGGGGGGGCCTGACACTGGGGTAAAGGGGAAAATTCAGAAGGGGCTATTCTGGGGGTGAGGAAGTCATCCAGGGAGTGAACGTTGATGGGGGCAAGCTGTGGATGGAGGAGCATACAGCATAAATTGGGAGGGTCAGGCAATGCCCTCCCCAAAATTAAGTCCCCTAATAACACAATAAAAACATACTCACACACCTAGCTAGCTCCAAACCCAGGTCCTCCTGCACCAGAGGCAGTGACTGCTACCACAACACCAAATGGCCAACTGAGAACTGCCTGGCCAATCTGCCTCCTATATCCTCATTCCTTATAGTTTCCTATCACAGTCACTGTATTCTTCCCGTCATGGTTCTTGTACTCTCACATTCACTGTTACCACCCCTTGCTATCCTTTCACACTCTCTCTTATCACAGGCGGTCAAATTGAGTCACTCAAACTGAGTCGCTCAATTTGATTCACCCATATCACGGGATACCATATGAAAACATTAATGCAGAGAGTCACATATTCAAAATAAGTAGATATTTTAACCAAAATGCTTCATCCTGGTTCATGTACAGGACCACCCCATAGTCTAGCATTGATATCAGTTGCTGTTTTACAATCAGAGTTCGAGCTTCATCAGTTACTGAATTTATATTATGATATAGGAAACCTTGTTTCGGATTTAGCTTTTTCCAATGCTGCCTAAATGTGCCAATTGGCTCAAATCTGAATCCAAGTACACTAGCAGGTATTTGAAAGTATTTTCTATACGTAATTTTCAAACTGTTGCTTCCACAGATGCACTGGTCATCCTTGATTTGGGCCATCCTCGTCTGTACCAAACAGCATCAGTTTAGTTTTTTGTTTCATTTAATCTCAAATGTATTTTAGTTATCTAGGTAGGAAACTTTTTAAAACCTACTTGTAATTACTTTGAAGTTCCAACAGAGAGGGGTCCAATGTCAAGGATGACTATCTTGTCAGCATACAAAATGCTCTTCACATCTGTAAATGCCATTGGCAAACCATTAATGAATATTACAAACAGCAATTGTCATCCAAGTTCTGATCCCTGTGGACCCCTGCAATCACCCCCAGCGGATCAGACAGGGAATTCCCTATCCTTAACCATTGTCCATGCCTTTTAAAGTAGCTAAAAAACAAATCCAATTTTTATCTGATACTCCTATAACATCCAGTTCACTCAGAAGGAGCTCATTATCCACCATGTTGAAGGCCCTAATCAGGCCAATGAACACCATATATGTCATTGACCCCTTCTCTCAGGCATTGAGTACTGTGCTCACCGATGCCTGCCAAATCCATCAGTGTATTGTGCCCTTTTCTAAACCCATGTTACTGCATTACTAAGTCATTCCTATTTAAATAACTCATCAGTTATTTGAAGATAATTTTTCTGCAACTTGTGCAGTACTGGTGACAACATAATGGGTCTGTAGTTAAACACACATAGTGCTCAATTTTCAAAGAACTCTTAAAGCAACGTAAGTTGTGTCACTCTAGGGCTGTGGCAAACTCCGGGTGCATCAGGGATCCAGCACCCAATTTTATAAAAGTGCGGGTCCCTGTATCAAACCTCAGGAGTTACTGCAGCCACAGGCTAGAGCCAAACATTTGGCACACCTGCAGGAATTGCCACAGAACAGGATCCCCCCCACCCCACACAACACTTGAAGGGGCCACAAGGGTTTTGGGGGGTATCTGCACATCAGGAGCACATCAGGAGAGGGCTGGGGGCAGAAAGGTTATGGGGGTGCCATAGGGAGAGAAAGCGGGCATAATAGGAAGAGATGTGGCACTCAGTAGGGGTGCCCTTTGCAGAGCCTTATAGCTGATGACATGGGACAGCATCAAGGGGGGTTGCCAGGACAGAATAGTGCTATGTCCCCAGGTGGGGACAGCCCTGGCAACCTCCCCATAGGTGTACAAAGCTGCAATACTTGAAGCAACATCCCATTGTGTTAGAGAGAAAAGGAAGTACAAAAGAGGAAGGAAACCACTTTGGTTCTCAAAAACAGTAGCAGAAACGGTCAAAGCCAAAAGGCTGGCCTTCAGGAAATATAAGGGAATGCAGCAGGGTGAAGGTAGGGAGGCATACCAAACTTCCCTAAGGGAAGCAGGGAAGGCAGTAAGGCAGGCAAAGGCCCAAGCCAAGGAAACACTAGCACCAACAGTAAAAGAAGGTGACAAGACTTTCTATAGATACAATAGTGAAAGAAGAAAGTCCAGAGGGGTATTGCTAAGATCTAAGGGGATAAGGGGGCATGTGAGGAGGAGGACCATGTAAAAGCATCTATCTTAAATAGTTATTTTTGCTTAGCATTTACAGAAAAGAAGGTATGGCAGGGCCCACAGCTCAGCACCATGGACACAGGGGGGAGGGATGTATGCACTAGTCCCTTCACAAAAGAAAGGGTCCTACAAGAGCTCAATAAGCTCAGGGTGGACAAGGTAATGGGACCTGATGGCATACATCCCAGGTAACTAAAAGAGGTAAGGGTGGAACTAGCAGAGCCATTAGCAGAACTGTTTAGTGAGTCTCTGAGTCCCAGAAGACTGGAGAAGAGCTCATGTGAGCCTGCTCCACAAGAGTGGTAGCAGGGAGGAGGCAGAGAACTACAGACCAATCAATCTTACCTCAGTAGTGGGCAAGATTATGGAGGCACTCCTTAAGGAAAGGATAGTGCAACACCTGGAATCCATAGGAGCACAGGTTCCAAGACAGCATGGGTTTACAAAAGGAAGGTCATGTCAAACTAATCTCATAGATTTCTTTGACTGGGTAACCAGAGTGGTGGACCAAGGGGGAGCAGATGATGTTGCCAACCTTGACTTCAGCAAAGCATTCAATACTGTTCCACCAAGAAGATTGATTGATAAGGTGGATAGGCTCGGGGTGGGTCAGACATTAGACAACTGGATGGCAAACTGGTTGACAGGCAGAAAACAGAGAGTGGTGCTAAATGGTATACAGTCAGAAGAGATGCAAGTCACAAGTGGGGTACCTCAGGGATCAGTCCTGCGGTCAGTCCTATTCAATATTTTCATCAGTGACATTGCAGATGGACTGGAGAGTAAGTTTTGTCTGTTTGCAAATGACACCAAGATCTGCAACAGAGTAGATGATCCAGATGGGATGGGCAGAATGAAAAGAGATCTGGATAAACTAGCAAAATGGTCGAAAGAGGGCAACTGGAGTTTAATGCAAAGAAGTGCAAGATCATGCACATAGGGAGGAGAAACCCTGAAGCTACCTATAGGCTGGGAGGGGAGTTGCTGGCAATCACAAAGGAAGAAACAGACTTGGGCATCATCATCACCGATGACCTGAAATCATCCAAGCAGACCACTAAAGCAGTAGATAAGGCTAGAGGGATGTTGGGGTGTATTAGTAGGGGTATCATAAGTTGGAAGAGGGAGGTAATAATCCCTCTTTACAAGACATTGGTTAAGCCCCATATGGAATACTGTGTGCAGTACTGGAGGCCACACCTTTAGAAGGACATTAACCAAATTGAGGCAGTCCAGAGAATGGCAACCAAAATGGTGCAGGAACTGCATCAGAAAACATATGAGGACAGATTAACGGAGCTCAATATGTATACCCTAGAGCAAAGGAGGGAGAGAGGTGATATGATCGAAACATTCAAACACCTTAAGGGCATTAATAAGGTGAAAGAGTTTAACATGTTTCAGTATAAGAAAAATAGCAGGACAAGAGGACACAGCATGAGATTAGAGGGAGGCCGATTAAGGGATAATGTGAGGAAGTTCTTTTTCACAGAAAGTGTGGTGGATGCATGGAACGTCGTACCTCAGGAAGTGGTGGATATGATTACAGTGCAGGGCTTCAAACAGGCATGGGATAGGCATAAGGGAGCAATACAGATAAGTATGAATAGATAGGCCATTGACAGAGCAAAGGCCAATGGCACCTTCATAAGGCAGAAAAAGAAATAAGCAGACTGGATGGGCATTGTGGTCCTTATCTGCCATCAACTTCTATGCTTCTAAATTTCAAAGGCAAAACCCTGTAAGCAGGAGGCTGCAGCTGCAGGCTGAGGGCTGCGAGTTGTGCAGGGGAGTGTTCTCTGGGCGGTGATGCCCTGCATTCAAGTATCGGGATTGCCACAAAGTTTGACGCAAGGTGCCACTTGCATTCAACTTTGACACAGGCACCTTGCATCAAATGGACCCTTTTGAAAATTGGGCCAATAGTCTATTCTCTGATTAATCCTGAGACAACCAGGGACATGGATAGCTTTTTAATACTAAATGCAGACACTGCTTGGATATTTTGGAGGAAAACTTGATTTTCTTCACTACAGTTCATAATGCAGGCTTATATAGAACAGTCACTGACAAGCATAAATACTACTCCAATCAAATTCTGGCAAGGCAAGGAAGTTAGGTGTCTAAAGTGGTTTTGTATTTTCTTGAATGCCCTTGACATTGGTCACTTCAGAAAGATGTTTCACTAAAAATGGGGTATTGCCTCACCACATTGCTTAAGGCTAGATCCTTGTGCTCATATCCCTTCTTGAACTCAACTTACAATACCAAGAATCAACTTTAACTATTCATTCAATTATTCACATGTCCAAATGCGATCTACTACTGTTCCCATGCCTACACCTCTTGGTTGTAAGTCACCTTAGCACTGGCACTACTGTCCAGCTCACCATCTCCTCTACCTGATGACATTAAAACAACGTTCATAGTGTTGTCATTACCTACAAGCTCATAGAAACATAGTCTGCTAGCTGGCCCGGTAGTACTGAGGGTTGAGGTGCTGAAAGGCCAGATCTCGCTCCAAACCAGCGACCCAGGTTCGGGAACGAGCCAGGGGCTTCGGGGGTTGGCAGGGGTGAGAGGATGGAGCATCCATAGCACTGCTTTCCTCTCTCAGGGAAGGAGGGCATGTCATCCACTTGTTGGTCACCCTCTAGTGGGAGATGGGGGGGTGATACAAGCTTGGGAGACAAGAATCCAGCCAGTATGGCATGTTCATGCCCCCACGACTCTCAGTGAGCTGAAATGGGGCACATAAAAAGGAAAATAGCGGATGGGAACTCTATGAGATCCCTGACCCTGCTCCGCCTGTACATTGCCTTCGGCCTCCCTGGATTTGGATTGTGCTCCAGGGAAGGGGCTCTTCTTTCTGGACCTGTACGAGGGGTAATCCATGGAGGGTCTCATCATGGCCGTGGCAGTCGGGCAGGTGGAGGATGTGTTAAGCGGTGACAAAGGTCCTGCTCCCATCGTGCCTGGGTGGCAAAAACTACTGGGAGGAAAAAAAGAAACATAGTCTGCCCAGGTGGTCCCTACATAGTCTTTCTCCACAGACCCTAACTGGTCTTTGGTGACTCTCCCTCCTCCCTGCCCATTGACTAATATTCCTTATATGTCCATCCCACACATGCTTGAAGACCCCTACTGTTTTCACCTCCAGCACCTCCACTGGCAGCCTGTTCCAGGAATCCCCCACTCTTCCAGTGAAGTAGTACTTCCTCACATCCATCTTAACCTCCCCCCAGCTTCATTGCATGCCCTCTTGTCCTGGTGCATTTTCTCATTTGAAAAGACACCCTGCCCTGTTCACCTATGTGAGGTGCTTGTAGGTCTCTATCATGTTGAGTCTTGCTCTCGTTTCTTCCATGGCATGCATGCTGAGATCCATCAGTCTCCCCTCATAGGGCGTTTGATGCAACCCCACACTATTTTAGTTGCCCTCTCTGAACTACCTCCACCCTGGACTGCCACAGTATGCTCAAGTGTACAACTTTTTTTTTTTAGTATTTGGTAACTGGGTAAGGCTCACTAGGCACAACTGCTTGTGTTTAGGGGCAACCTGGGAGCACTGGGGTGGTTACATGACTTGCTCAGAATCACACAGTATGCAAGTGGAGGTTGTGGGAATCATGCCCAGGTCTATTGGATGTACCAAGCTCATTCACAGCTTGTTACTCTGTCCTCTAGGCTATACTGTCAGCTCACAGCACACAAGGTAGTTATTAGTTAAATAGGGGCCAGCACCCTACCCTCTTTGAGTGGGACAGTGAAGGAATGAGTGACCTGCCCAGATACACACATGCATGCAGTTCTTCAGTCTGGCTTAAAGTACTAAATAGCTAACTGCTACAACTTTAGCTGCCAGCATGCTGTTTCTGTGTTCAAACTAAGTTCAATTAATGTACAAAAATTAAAATATAAAAAGGAAAAAAGTGCATACATGGATAGAAAATATTGTAATAGGCAAAGTAATGTCCTACATTTAATATCTTATGTTTTTTTATGTTTTTTTTTTTGTGACTAGCCAGCCATTGAGCTGAAACTCCTGGTAGAATGAAGCATGAGGGAGGTCACAGGGTTCTATAATACATTGTCAGTCTGTGTTGAGAACTACTGCAGGGCTGAAACTGTTTGTGCTGGGATTACTGCAGAGCTGAAACTGTTTTTTGGGGACTGTGTTGGGAAGGGGGAGGTGGGAGGCAGCATGCCTTGAGGGTAGGTCAGAGTGAGTAAAGAAAGACTCCAGCTCAGTCAGCATTGTGGTGTAGGGTTGGCTCACTTGCCTGCAGTCAATCAGTAGTGTGGCTGGAGTCAATCCATTTAAAAGTGAAAGTTTGCTGGTATGCTACCTCACTTTATCAGCCGTTGAGCTGAAACTCCTAGGAGAAGGAAAAAGGAGGGTGGAAATTGGTGTTCAAATATAAATTTAATGGGCTTATGGAACTTAGTGTTGTTAATTGTCATACCTGAATACTTTGGCTGGTCACACTCTCTGTCCTACAAGGAACTACCACCCTGTCGGGGTACTATGAAGGTAAAGGAACCCTCCTGAGGAGGGATCCACCCCTATAGGTGCCAAGGGAAGATAATTCATTTAGGCTAAAGGTATGTTATGAAGGAGCTCTGAGGAGAGAGGCATTTTGCTGTCTACCAAGTGAAAATAGTGATTCCACAATAGCACTGTCAAAGTCGCACTTCCACAATAGCATCTACCTGAAGAGCTACAGGGATAGGATAGCACAAGGCAGTTACCACTACCCATGTAGTTGTCTAGGCACAGTGAAGGAGAAGAGAAGCAACCATCACTGTGGTATTCTGCCAAGTTGCTCACATGGAGGAGGGGGCTAAGGCTCTGAGCAGTTAGAGCAGGGAGTTGTCTGGGAGACCCAAGTTCTGTTCCTGATCTCCCACTTGCTGTATTTTACATTTTCTCCCCCCACAAAGTTTTATTTTTTGATGTCCCCTGACTCAATGTAACCCTCCCATTCCACACCCATCAAGTTTTTTTTATATATCCTCTCACCTGATATAACCCCCCCAAGTTTCTCCCAGTCCCTGAGTTTTACCCCCATCTATGGAGTTGATTATTATATGTTTGGTGGGTGTAGGGTGGTGAAGCCCCCCATGTCGGGGGTGCTGGGAGTGTAGCCCCCTGCAAAAAAACTTAAATTTCAGGTTTTGTTAAGAGCCGTGGTAGCGGTCACTGTGTTTGTGGACCATTGCCATTGGCATTGTTATTGCAGTCACTGCTTTGGTCAGGTGCTTTTATTGATACCGCTGTTTTGTCTTCGCTGTTGTTGGTCGTGCTTTTCTTGTTTATGTGATCCTGACCTAATGCAGTGCTGCTGGAGGAGGAGGGAAGGATGGTGAGATAAAGAAACAATGCTTCTGAGTGAGTCTTAAGGGAACTGACTTAAATAGCTCAAGCAGGGGACATGGCTGGTTGTTCCCACCCACTGAAATGCAGGCACAGCCTTTGAATTCAATGGGCTTACACAACTTAATGAGAAGTTATACTTGTGCAACTTTGTTGATAGTCTGAAGGTATTTTAATAAATGTGTTGTTGATTGTCATAAGTGAATACTCTGGCTTTTTGCACTCTCTGTCCCATGGGGACCTACCACACTGTTGGGGTACCATGAAGGCAAAGGAACCCTTTTGAGGAAGGTTCCACCCTTAGAGGTGCCACAGGAACATAATTCCTTCAGGCTAAAGGCACCCTAGGAAGGAGCTCCAAAAATTACTGAGCAGCAAGTAGTGACCACAGACCCTGAGTGAGGACAGATTGACGTCAACTAGTGATGACTGGTAAAAGACAGAGACTGAACTGAGCAATGACTGACAGATATTTGAACTGATAGCAGAAGAGGCATGACTTTTGTAAGGAGAGAGGGAATGGAAAAATGGAAGGGGAGCACCATCCAAGCCCAGCTCACAGCAGAAACCTACCTGGGTAAATGTTATGCTAATATACAGTAAATGTTCTACATTATGGACTTGCTCTTGCAGAGACTGCCTAACTTTTATGACCTTCAGCACAGAGGACAGGAAACAACTCACTATGGTGGGGATCCTCTGGAGATCCAAGGTCTTGGTCACCTTCCCTCCAGGCGTGGGATAAATTAGTGATGGCTCAGCTACTGCAATTTAAAGACCCAATTCAGGGGGAAGATATTTTACAGGAAGGGCTCTCACTCTATCCCTGTAATGGGAAAGCTGTGGGGGTGCCACGAGTCAATCTCTGCAGCTAAAGGAGGCTCCCCACAAAGAAGGCCCACCCCCTCCAAGGCAGGAAGAGGAGAACAACAACCACTGGAAGGCACTCACCTGGCCTCCATGAGAGGAGACCTAGACAGAAAGCTGAACCATTGAGGGGTAAGGCATAGGAGTTGGACCCTTGAGGGGCCAGGACTTGGAATTGTATGATCTTCACCCTTGAGGGGCAGAGGAAGGGAAGGAGGTGGAGACCAGGTGAACCTGAGGAAGCTGTAGGGGGAATAGCTTTAAATGCTGTTGCCAACATGGTATGTACAGGTAAAGAAGCCCCCGTGGACTTAGAGGCCCCACCCTGTGGCAGCTGAAGTCTTAAATGCTACATTTAGAGGTGCTGCTGTTGATCTGCATGACTAAAGCTTCCTCTAGAGCATAGGACATTCTCACCCAAAGGGCAGAAAGAGAAGGACCCTGCCCAAGTTGAGGGACCCACCCTCAACATCCAAACTTCAAGGGGCAGAGTGAGACTGTCTGCTTAAAAGTCAGGAGCCCTAGAAGCCATGCTACAGTTGTGGCTGGCATGCATCTGAATGCAAGAATTGTGGGAGGCTGATGGTGAAGCCAGACAGCCATGAGCACAAAGTAAAAACAAAACATAGGTAAGGCTAAGCAGCTGATTGAGACATCAAATGACAACTAGGACACTGAATGAGACTGAATGATATGAGATCGGACTGAATGACTGCACATGAAATGCATTACCTCCCCCTTCAGGCGAAGTAGAACCAGCAGCTGAGGAAGTGAACATCTAAAAATTGCAATGCATATTAAAATGACAAATTGATGTACCTTAACAAACACTGCTAGTTTTGAAGGGGAGCCAAAGATTTGTTATTTGGCTCATGTCCAGTTTAGGACAAGGAGCTTATGAAATAGATCATACTATACAAGAATATATAAGGACTGACTAAAATCACAACAGAACATCCTGATGAAGGGAACATTTCCTGAAATGTTTGTTATTGTGGTCTGGATGATAAAAAAACATTTTGAAAATAAAAAAAAGATTGTTTAATACATTCTGTGTCTGGTGAGTGGGCCGATTTATTTCAGACTGTTTCTAGTTTGTATTCAGCATTGATTGGATTTTGGCCTCTCCCTATTTAATTTACTTTTTCTGTTTTTCTGAGGCATGGCTGGACCAGAAGTCTGTTTCTTGGACCGAATGATTAATGCACACCAACCAACTCCATAAGGGAGGTTAGTGTTAGTTGCTGATGCACTGCAAGTCAGGCTAAGGCAGTAGAAATGACAAATGAAACTGCTAGAGGGAAGCAGGTGCATATGGGAATCTAAAAGTAGGAAGCAGTAGCTGCTGAACTGAACAACAGCAGAAACTGAAAGGGAGTGGCTTCCTGGTGGGGAGCCAGGTGTAAACATTTAAGGATTGTAGTTGAACTGAGAGATTGCAAAAGGTATGGATAAACAGCAAACTTAGAGCCTGGAATAGCACAAGTCATAAGAAAATGACAAAGGAAGGACACTGGGAAAACTAGAAGACCCAAAACAAACTGAAACAGAAAGAAACACAAGGTATATGAGAACAGGAGTGCACCAGCAATAAAGGACTGAGAGAAGCACAAACTGCATCCAGGAATGTAGAAAGCAAAATATTTACCTAGAAAGTCAGAGAGGCACAAACCAAGCAGAAATACTAAAATCACAAAAGGAAAGTGGGAGACAAAAACTGGGAGAAAATGTGGGGGGCACAGCAGAGCCTCTGGTTGCAACAAAGAAGCAGTGCTTCTAAGTGAGGCTACAGGGAGCTGACTTAACATAGCTCAAGCAGGGGTTTGGCTGGTTGCTAGCACCAAATGAATTTCATAGCCTTTGAATTGTATATACTGTGCTGAGAATAATTACAGAGCTGATTCTGTTGTTTTAGCTGAGACAAATGCGGGGTTGAAACTGTTGTTTGAAGGCTGTGTTGGGAGGGGAAGATGGAAGGCAGCATATATTGAGGTCAAGTCAAGCAGGTAGAGAAAAATGTCAACTTCAGCACCATTGTGGTGTGGGCTGAATCACTTGATTGCAGCTGACTAGAGGCATGGCTGGAGTCAATACATTTATAAGTAAAAGTTTGCTGGTTTGCTACCTCACTCTGTCAGCTGCCAAGCTGAAATTCTTGGGAAAAGGAGGGAGGTAACGGATTCTAAAATAAATTGTTAGTACTGTGCTGAGAATAACTGCAGAGCTGAAACTGGCAGTAGTAGGGTGAAGAGAGAAGTCAGGAAACATTTCTTCACAGAATGAGCTCCCAGAAGAGGTTGTCTCACTGGAGATGGTGAATGTATTCAAGAGGGGGGTAGGATTGGGTGAAAAGGAGGGTCATAGTCAAATGTGAAAGGGGCAAATGAGGGCAGGCTTGAGAGGAGGGGGGGGCCAGAGCTCTCAATATATACTGAGAAGTGGCTCTAGAGTTCGAGCAGTGTTTATGGATCAATGTGCATCTTCTATTGGCAGTTTACATATGTCTGTAAGTTCATATGCATAACTTGTTTTTTTGGTGGGGTATTATTACATAATTTTAATATCAAAGTGACTATAGACAGAATATAGTAAATAAACTGAAAGTAAAGTAGAGACTACAGGGGAATATATACCATGAAGTCAGCAATACATAATAACTATTATTGTAGCTCACATTGTGTTGTGGTGCTCTTAATGGGTTTTATATACTTTCTCAAGACCACAAATAGTAATCGAAAGCAGATACATGCCAGTGCCACAAGTAAGTTACAATAATTTATATTCAATGCTGCACTTAAAACTTTCCTACACCTTATTTGCAGTCTACTTTGCTCAATGCTGATTACTACATCTGGAGCTGAAGAAGAGTGACCAAATTCTCTATGCTAAACTGAATTTGTGTGGCCCATCTTAAAACCCAATCAAAGCAGCCACTGGCTCACTTCTCTCGCCCTTAAACTTTCGTAGCTTTTTGTTTAAACTTAACTGATTCCTAAACATAGTTGTTTGGTAATATATACAGTAGTTATTCATTTTCATAGCTACAAGAGTTTGACATATTACTCATAAAACCAGGCATGTTAACTTATTTTACAATTTTTTAATTGTAAATTAAGTTAACATTTGTATTTGCTATTTAAAACACCCTCTAAATATGCTTCTGCAAAACTAAGTTTTAACTGCTTTTCTAATGACTGGCCAGTAGGGCCGGGCAAAATTAGAAAATGCTGATTTCACAGAATTTTACTGAAATTCTTTAATTAATCATAATCCAGTCAGTACTGAAACTACTGATCATAAATGTGGTATGTATATTGTTTGAAAAAGTCACTAAATGGATGCCAAGTGTTGTGACATTTGGACGAAGTGTGGGGAAGTTATGGGCGCTTAAAGTCTGACAATTTATAAATCATGTGAACATTTCTGAAAATATTTCTATGTTTACAACTTAGCTACCTTTGGGGCCATATAACTGAACATTTATATGCATACTTTCTTGGAATAATGATAAAAACTGCTAAATAGAAAGTTAACTAGTTGCGTATATTGTAAGTTACAAGAGTTCAGCATTTCACAATTATTTAACTTGTGTTAAAATGTTAAAAATATTTGCATGTTTATTCCTCCACTGCTAATGCAGGTATACACTTAAGATATGACATGCATCCCAAAGTGAATATACCCAGGAATCTTATTAAGTTGAATAAATGTGGTTTAGTAGGTTACAATTTATCATGGATACTTTAAAAATTGCTAATTAGTAAAATTTGCTCAAAAATTCATGGATGCAGGACACATAATGACACTAGAATTCCACTTGTGGATTTTAACATTCAGAAAGTACTTATTAGCATTGAATGACCATACATGCATTTGCATTATAGCCCTGCAAATAACCCTCCAACACTCCTGCTAAAGTGATACCTGCCATTATGCTCCATCATGACTAATGATCTCCAGATACTTGTGCCACAGTGGCCTAAGTTGCAGCTATTTATTTATTTATTTAAAGCATAGGAATTGCAACCCTTTGAGTCATAGACTCATTTCCAAAGGCTCCACGTCGAGTTCAAGGTGTTACAATGACAAGTACAACAACCAGTAAATACAGTGTAACAATGGGAATAGTCATACAAGTGAATCAAGCATACATAGGGTAATTGCCTATACAGTTGGTTGCTATAAGAGAAGGAGGCAGAATTACATGCATACAGAACATACAGATGTGCAGTTAACATACTTAGGTAGATTGCTTATACATGAGGAAGCTAACAGTTGCAGCAATACAGGTTATGGTTGGATTTCAGGGTGATGTCTCAAGTGATGTTTTGCAGTGTGTAGCCTTCTGTGAGGCATTGTCAGGATCCAGATAGGAGTGTGCTATGGGCTAGTTAGGCTAGGTCTAGGGCGTAGGGCCTCGGGTGCAGGGGAAAGCGAACAGCCTCATTAGAGACCTTGTCAGTGCCAGAATAGCATCTTATGAAAGGGCAGGGCCCAGGGTCAGGCTAGCAGTTGCACTGGCAGCTACGTTCAGATAAAATATGGGCTTTTAAGGCCATCTAAATGGACCTAACTTGGTAGTTGCAGCAATAGCAGGGGGAGGGCATTGTACCATGAGGGGGCTCTGAAAGGGAATGATCTTTGTGCTAATGAGGTCCTGACCCTGGGTACCTTCCAGATAGCTTTGATGGCAGTGCAATTGGCCACAGAGAGGGTGACCAACTGGAGGGAGGCCGCAACACTGACTGGGGTAAGGCACAGGTGGATTTTTTGGTGAGGAGACAGGTTTGATACTGCAGCCTTTCCTCTAGTGTGGGAACATTAGTGAGTGTGTAGATGGTGCAGGTGTGTGTACACTTATTTACACCACAGAGGAGTTGGCATGCCTTATTGATTACAAGTTGGATTTTTTTGGAGTTCTGTTGGGTCCTAGGCGGCACAGATGGTGAGTCCGCAATACACCAGTGACAGGACTGAGGATATTACTGCCAGGTATAATGGTTCTGGTGGTAGGCAATCTTTGTGCCTGTATAGGAGACTGATACGGGTATTAGTGGCTGAGGATAGGGTTTTAATGTGGTCATGGAATGAGAGGGTGGTGTCAAAGGTAGTTGTAAGGTTTGGCATCATTTGGTGCCACTGTCTTCACATAGTGAAAATATACATTGCTAACCACAGGGTTGTTAAGGAGTCAGTAGGTGGCATTTTACAGAAACAATGTTTCATGTGCAAGTGTTTCCACAAGTCATTACATCAAAGAACTCTAATATGGGTGGCCTTAAAGTCCAATGTTTAGGGTCAATGAACATACTAAAATTGGTTGTATTCCATTTTCTAGGTTTAAAGTTATCGGGGCTTAAATTTCTGTGGTTTATACAACTGCAAAATGTCATTTTGAAACAATTCTGAAGCTTTGGAGGCTTATAGCTCAGTCACCTTTAAAGAGAGAGTTCTGAAACTTGGTACACCTCTGTATGGACTGTGGTGCAGTCAGCATGCCAAATTTTGGACAAATATGTTTTAAATTAGATGGACATAACTGAAATCACAATTTTGGCAAAATGTTGTGAAATGTTCATCGAAATGTCATGACATTTCATAGAAGCAAGATGAGAATCTTGCTGATGGAAAATAAATTTACCCAGCCCTGCTGGCCCAGATAAATTAAATGGGCTTTAACAGACAGGACTATTAGGCTTTGGAAATGGGATGAGTGAGTAGAGGAGAAAAAAGTAGAGGTACTGAAAGAATAGCTGTTCAATTGTCACCAGGGAGAAATGCACATTCGTGCCTTGGGGGAGAAGAGGAGCAGGGGGAGGGGAACACAGAAGTAGGATAGAGTAATGGAGAGGCTGCTAGCATTGAAGGTGGACAAAGAAATCACCACAGCAAGATGTCAAACACCGAAGGGTATTGAGGGAACTGACAGAGGAACTTACGGGCCACTGGCAGGCCTGTTCAATAGTGTCAGATGTGGTACCACAGGACTGGAGAACAGTCCATGTGGTGCCCTTCCATAAGATCAGTAACATGGATGACCCAGGGAATTACAGACTGGTCAGTCCAACCTCAATCGTGTTCAAGCTTATGGAAACCATAGTCAAGGAAAGGTTGGTAGAGTATCTAGAGAAGAATGACCTCCAGAATGCAAGGCAGCATGGGTTTATGAGAGGGAGATTGTGTCAAACAAATCTGACTGACTTCTTTGACAGGGTCACAAAGACAGTAGGCAGGGGCCAAGTAGTGCACATCCTTTATCTGAACTTCAGCAAGGCCTTTGACTCTGTACCACACAAGAGGATGTTCAAGAAGTTGGTGGATCTTGGAGTGGGGAAGGGGGGGAACAGCACTCCAGTGGACATTATCAGGGCTGAGGGCCAGGCAGGAGGGACCCCATTATTACATTACTTAGGAGCAATTACAGCTTTGGGCGTCAAAAATGAGGTTACAGAGAGTGACTTTGAATGGATCAGTTCTGGGAAGATTGGTGACAGAGGGTGGGAGGGAGTTGAACCATGTGGGGGCATGGTAGTGGAAGGACCTTTGGGCTAAAGAGGTCTTGGTACGGGGCACCTGGAATGTGGCTTTAACTGCACTGCAGGAGGCAACAAATGTGGATGCATGCCACAAGGATGCAGTGACCCCTGAGGGGGAGAGACCTAGCAGGGATTTTTTGGCAAGCAGGCAGGTCTGGTAGTGCAAGCATTCCTCAAAGGTGAGCAGGTTGGCAGTAGAATAGAGTAGGCAAGTATGAGTGTGGTGGGATAAGCCAGTCAGAAGCCTGCAGGCCTTGTTTATCGAGGTCTGAATTTTGGCGAGGGCAGTGTTGTCAGCCGTGGCGTAGATGGATAGACCATCATCCACTAAGGACAGGACAGAGGAGATGATGGCCAGCCAGAGGGTGGTTTGGGGGAGGCAATCTCTATGTCAAAAGAGAAGGCAAATCCAAGAATTTATAGCTGAGGACAGGGTGTTGATGTGGGTGTGAAAGGTAAGAGCCGAGTCGAAGGTGACGCCCAGGTATTTGTAGGATGACACCTGCTCGAGAGGGAGTGGGTTAATGGGGAGAATGCAGAGGGGGGCATTTTTGGCCTTTATTCTGGTGGTGAAAAAAGAGCATGGATTTGGTTTTCTTGAGGTTATTGACCAACCGGAAGGAACCACTTTTCAGCTTGGTTGAAAGTATGCTGCATGGATACCTGTAGAGATGCAGGGTCAGGGTGGGAGGCAAAGAGGACCACATCATTGGCATAGAGGAGCGTATTGCCCAAGCAGGAGCTGGGGAGAGTATTGAGAAAGATACTGAACAGAACAGGGCCCAGGATGGCTTCCTAGGGGTCTCCAGAGTGAACAGGCAGGGTGTTGGACAGGGTGCTGTTTACCTTCACACACTGGGATCTGGTGAAGAGGTAACTGGTAAACTAAGCAAGGGGGCCACCAGGGGAGAAGCCAAGTTGGAAGAGGGAGTCAAGTAAGAGGGGGTGACAGACAGTGTTAAAGGCCTTGGAGAGGTCAATGAACACTGCACCCGCAACATGACCAGAGTCGAGATCAGAGTAGAGGTGCTGGGAGAACTCCAGGAGGGCTGTAGTGGTACTGTGTCCAGGGAAGAATCCATGTTGTTCCAGGCACATCAGGTCATATTTGGCTAGGTACTCGGAGAGCAGTACGGCAACAATTTTTTCAAGTGCTTTGGAGAGCAGGGGGAGAATGGAGATGGGCCTGAAATTGTTATGGGAGATTCTATCACCACTCTTATGGATAGGGGTGATTTCTGCAGTTTTCCAAGCACTTGGGAACTGGCCCAGACAAAGTGACCAGTTTATAGAGGACGGTGAGAGGGGCTAGTACAATATCCAAGACTAATTGAAGGATCCTGGAGTCCAAGGGATCACAACTGGGGGTGTTTCTGGCAAGGGCCTTTTGCAGATGAGGCCTGGCTTCAAGGGGGGATAAGGCATGTAGGTAAAAGGGGGGTGATCTAGGGTGGGGGGGTGGATGCAGGAATAGGGTCGAAAAAGTGGTTGGAAAGAACAGAGCTTAGATCTGAGAAAGCCTTATTGAGGCACTCAGCTCTGCAGGGTGGATCAGTAGTGACGGTACCATCAATGGACAGTTGTGATGGTGGGGGGAGTGGGTCTTTTCATTGAGCTCTTTTATATTGTCCCAGAAGGCATGGGATGAGACCCAAGTGGAAGCAAGGGTGGTTTGATAATATTCGACCTTAGCCTGCCTTATAGCCCAGGCGCACCTTTTACGTGCTGCATTATAGGCTTGTCTGTCAGCCAGTTTGCCTGTCATGAAAGCAATATGCCAGAGATTATCTCTTTGTTTCAGTTTTTGGATAAGGGACGGAGAGATCCAAGAGGTGTTCTGTTTTTTGGTACAGGTTCTGGTCAGGGAGCCAAAAAGGTCACAGGCCTTGCTGAAGGCATTGGAGAAATAGGCTCGGGCAGAGTCAATATCTGCTGCAAGTGGGATTAAGGACCAGTCAAGCTGGTCAAGGTGCATTTTCAGCTTTCTGAGACCCCCGGGGCAAAAATGCAGGCACAAGGTGATTTGGTGTGGGGGGGTGACCAGTGACAGAGGACAGGAGAGTGGTCACTTAGAGATTCGGGTAGTACATTAATATCCCTGATTTTATTAGGGCGGTTTGACAGAATTACATCTAGGAGGGTGCTGAAGCCACTTGACTGGTTAAATCTGGTAGGCGAGGTAACTAGTTGGGTCATATCTAGAGCAGCGAAGGAGTCTCTCATATGGGTGGCAGAGGTACCCAGCCAATTGACATTAAGGTCACCTATGATGAACTTCTCTGCCTTGTGTGGGAGTGTGGTGAGGTAATCAATGATGGATTGGACTGCCTGTCCCTGGTCCCTCAGGGGTATGTAAGAGACTGTGATGAAAAGGGCAAATGTGTCTATTTTCAGATAACACCAAGCTCTGTGAGAGGCTGGACACACCCAAAAGGATACAAGACCTTCAGGAAGATCTGAAAAACTTGAGAGGTGGGCCCGGATTTGGCATCTTGGCTTTAATGCCAATGAATGCAAAGTTATGCACATTGGAGCCAAAAATCCCAGGACAGAGTACTACTTGGGAACGGTCCAGGTATCAACAAAATAATCTGGAAGTGATGATCACTAGCAAACTGAAGCACTCCACACAGTGCACAAAAGCAGCAGCAAGGGCAAACAAGTTGTTGGGTTGCATAGCCAGAGGGACCAGCACTAGGTGAGAGAGGCCATACTTCCTTTGTACAAGTCACTGATGAGGTTACACCTAGAGTATGGAGTACAGTACTTGTTCCCACAGCTGAGGAAGGTAATTAACCTGCTAGAGGTGGCCCAGAGGAGGCCAACAAGGATGATTGTGGATCAGCAAGGTAGATTATATGAAGAGAGGTTGGGAGGTCCTGAACATGTACTACCTGGAGGAGAGGATGGAGAGAGAGGGGACATACTGAAACCTTCAAGTGCTTGAAAGGGATAAATATGGTGCATAAGGAGGGTCTCTTTAAGATAAGTGGCAGCTGAAGCATGAGGGGACAGTCTTAAGCTGGAGGGTGGGAGGTTAAGGATGGAGGTTAGGAAGCACTTCTTCACAGAGAGGATCATGGATAGCTGGAATGCGCTGCCAGAAGAAGTGGTCTCATTGAAGATGGTGAACTGTTTCAAGAGAGGATGGAATAGACACTGTGGGGAAGAAGAGGTTATGGGAGGGGCAGATGGAAAGGATGGAAAGATTGGATAGGGGGGTGCAGGGTCAGTGGCTTAATGCTGTGGACCCTGAAATACAAGCAGACTAGACAGATTAAATGGCCTTATTTTTCTGGCCTCATGTGTTCATATGTTCATTATCTCTAAAGGATGGAAAGTAATTTCCCATCACTTCTTTATATGACAGAAAAAGCCTTGTTGGCTATTTTTTTACATTTAGCAGATCCAAACAGACCATTCAGTCAATTCATTAAAAAAAGCAAAAAAAAAGGACTTTGTTTATATGGGATTCACTGACATTATTATCTATAGGAAATTAGGGTCAATAAATCAGGCTGTATACAAATGTATTTCCCGTAGATTAGAAAGGAATTAAAAGCACTAAAGATATTTAGATTAATTCATTTTGTCGGTGAACAAACCAACATTAAATGCTTTTGAAATACTTAAAAATGTAAGCTATTTTTGTCATGCAAGCAATAAATTAATCTGTGAGCAGTAAACACTTTATTATGCTTAGCATTACATTTGCACATTCCATTTAATGATAATTAACCATAGGCAGAGCTAAAAACAAGATTGACATAAATTAATTACTGTTATATGCTGGAAGCTCTATTTTCTATCAGGAAGTAAAGGCTAGCAACTTAATTCAACTTTACCTTCTCCTAAAGATCCACAGTAGAGTTTTAACAGTTTGCACAGAAAACAACAAAAGATGTACTCTGATAATAGTCTGACATTTTTCACAGCTTCCATGTAGCTGAGTATGACACATAACGGAGATGCCATAAAGCCAGGTATATGTTAGGAATGTCAGTTGTCTATTGTGTAAAAATTGATTTCCAATTATCAGTTTCAGTTACTGAATGGTGTTCACTTTTCATTAAATGCTCCCATACTTGAGGACAGAATGGATCCAGTAATATTGAATGATCTGAGGCATGAGTTGTATTTAGAAGTATTAATAAATTAAATTAGTTCACAGGTACATTTTAGATTAATTCACTTAGTCAAAATTTGGTGTGGCGGGTCATCATAGATGACAATATACTACCCTTGCCTTATGGGTTCAAATAAGGTTGAGGGCCCTGGGTCTCTAACTACAGTGATGATTCATTACGCAATGATGGTGAGTTAAAGGTGAGATGTAAATTTTTTGATTCCTCCATCTAGGGAAAGATTAAGAGGGCTAGGTAGCAACCTAGTACTTCCACCTGGAAAACAATACCAACCCACTCTGGTTCCCACTGGTACAGTTCAACCACTCCCACACAATGTAATCAGCTGTTTGGCAAAAATAAGCACTTTTTGTAAATTACAAATACTTTGCTCACACAAGTAATATGCTACCGAGCCAGTCATGTAAACATATAACATGGGAGTTTATTGGGGATCAGGAATGAGATCTTGAGGGAGGAAAGGAGTCAGGCATGAACATAATAACCAGAAGCTGACAAGCCATATCACAGCCCTCCCTAACTTGCTCAGTGGCTGGCCCAGCTGACTGTTGGGCCACTACCCCAATCCCCACAGGCAAAATCAATTACCCCTAACTCCCAGTGACTCCTATGTCCCCGAGCGTTGATTTCATGAAGGAAAATGTATAGTCACACGTGACTGGTTGGTGTTGGTGCACTTAACTGAGCAATCATAATTATAATCTCAAACTATTATCTCAGCCAGTTGGCCTAGTCCATACCAATAAAAACAAACAATAGAAGCTTCAAACTGTAGCCCTATGTAAACTGTGCAGGATTGGTGTTGCAGGAGCCATAGTATCTGATTCAGTACTCAGAGTTAGCATGAGTCTGGTAAGCCTTTGTCTTTGGCTACAGTCCTGGCTGGATGTATCCTCCATTACAAACAGTTCTGTGTCACCCCTCCAGTGACTCCTCTGCTTTACTTAGCCACTTGTTCTGTCTAGAACCTTATGAAGGGTCAGCTGGGCTCTCACTCCATTAGTCTTTCTAGGTGTTTAGAGGATCCCAGGCCTCTGCAACTCAACCTCTACAAAATCCAAGGTGACATTAGACCCTTGGATGTTACTTCCCACCAAGATGCCCTCACGGGGAGTTGGAGATCCCTTCTGTACCAGCACATAACAAAGTGTGCTTGTCTGTAAAAGAGGCAGAGTAGGCATTCATGTAGCTTTTTATAGCTGGGGCCACTGGCAGTGTACATGTGTGATGCCACCTGCCCAAGAATGTTTCTAGCCAGGCAGTAGGTGCATTGAAATAGCATGGCTAGCTGGTCGGCTGGTGCAGCGGCAGTGCTACCACTTGCAACGCTGGTGAGCTGTGTTCATGAATGAGCCTGGTGCACCAGAGGATCAGCTGGGGGGAGGTTGGATGAGTACCCCAGGAACAGCTCTCCAACTCCATGGGGGGGGGTTGGTGGTGCCCGACTCTTGCGTGACACCTGGTGGAGACTGGGACTACACTAAGCCAAGCGGGACCACACAGAAGTAATAAGGCAGCAGCGGAGGTCTGCGGGGGGCATGTGCAGAAGTGTGCATGCCTGTGTCCTAATGTCATTGCATGGTCACACCTTGAGGGCAACATCAGAGTAAAACCCTGCACTCTGGACAGTGTGAAGTCCTCTGATCCCACGCTGAGTGTGCCGCAGCCAGCTCTGGGACCACCACATGGTTGATCTTGGTCTCCTCCTGGGAAGCCCTGCCACGGGGGGCATGTCACATGCTTCAGTCTCAGGAAGTTGCTGGAGGATGCTGGTGTTGGGCATGAAATCTGAGAATATCCCCACCAGAAGTGTAGTGAATAAAAAAGAATTGGGGAAAAAAAAGCAAATAGCATGGTTGGCACCTTATGATTCACCAGAGGACTGAGAGCAGTGAGGGACCAGACCATGAAAAAAGCATGCAGGTAACTGGAGCAAGGGAAGGGCATACATTGGACTTTCAGGGACTTTACCAAGTTGGGGGTGAGGATGATAGCATTTGGACTAGCAGGGATGACAATGATGGACATATGAAAGGACTTTATAACCAAGGTACTAGCAGTCCTAAAATATGGTTTGGAGGTTGGGAGACACCATATATGTATCTGCATGGCAGTATGGAATATGCCTTCACACTTGTGGTTGTATAACATTCTAGTAAATCTGGGAACTAGAAAATTCTTAAAATGTGTGTAACTTTTTATTGGGTGACTGCAATTCCTTGTTATTCATAAAATGAATGAATTTTTGCAATAATTGATTTTCTTGTGATTTCTATTTTTGTGGTGTGCATCTTTTAATTTTCATTTTAAATTGGGTGGTAGTAAGTACCTTAGGCACCCCCCCGATGAAGGTCCTATTATGCGGACAAAGCACTGGGACCACGTCATCTAAACTGTCAGTTTGAGCTAAGCTGCCTTGAACCTGGATTAAATCACTTTTGCATACAACTTGCTGGAGTTTGTGAGTTTTTGTGTTACTGGAGTGCCACACTTAACTGTTTGCTACAGATTTTGTGAGGGTCAGTCCCCTCTTTGTTTGGCCTTCCTGAGATGCCCCTACTATCTTCTTACCTAAACTGCCTTTTCCATGCAGTACTGTTAGTGAAAATGTTATTCTGGACCAGACCACACTTCTGAACTGATCCAACTCATCAATCCTGGGTGAGCCACAAAAGGCTTGTTTTTGACAATCAGAGTTGAGTTGGCCAAGTCCTGGTGGGAGGGGTCAGAACTGCACTAGAACCGGTTTGCCCATCCCTAATTTTCATAAGTATATTTATAGAGGTTTTTACAAAGGGACTGCCAATCTGCCTCGTCCATAGTTAGACCTAGTTTCCTGGACCAGAAGCTGCAGCCTGCAGAAGGCCAGGATGGATCTATGGACTGGAGGGAAGTATATAATCTAGAAATATTAAGACTCTTCTTACAATCAGTTGCCAATCATTGAAGGGTGGAGCCTCAGCCTCTAGCCATGGGAGTGGGCCTAGAAATTGTAGGAGACAATGTTTTAACTGAGAAAATGTATACACAAAAGGAGTTGAGACTCCTGAGCAGTTTAAGAAAGCCTAAAAGGTAGTAAAAATGTCATCTACTATAAAATACTCCACCACAGGGATGTCAACATTATTCCTATGTTTAGGATCCAAAATATCCCCCAAACTTTAAAATTAGATTAAAAAAAAGTGGCTGAGTGCTGTCCTTGAAAAGGGGAAAACTCATATGACTGCATAATTGAGCATGAGCTCAAAGAGACAACATAATACAGTAGGTGTATGACAGAGCGGTAGGGGAACTCGAGCCGTGGGGACATAAAAAGTGAGCAGAGCTGTATACCACAACTCTGTGGCAGCTCTTGTTCAATGAACAACCAGTGTGGTTTACTGTATAAGGAATATCAGGATCTGGGTTTGTATGGGCATACCAGTGAAAATATTTACTCCCATGTGGTAGATGGAGGCCACCCATATGTTTAGGAGTCAATAGCCATTTTAAGGAGCATCTGTACCATTTCTCCTGTCAAAGGAATCAGGCAATTCTACTGTGGAGTTTAGTAAACCACTGGAGTGGAAGGACTAATTAAGCATACTAACAGGATAAAGTTCTCAGAGTAACACATTAATTTCAATTATGCTGATGCAGTCTTAAAGTGATAGAGAAGATAGGACTGGCAGGAAAGAGCCTGGTCAATTTGCTTAATCAAGGGGTCAAGATTTAAGGTGTGAAATTCAGAGATACATCTGGGAATCTTTATGCCTAAATAAGTCAAATATGTGGGTTCCCACTTAAGCCCTAGTTGAAGAATTGCTTGTTTATCTACTTGATTGTTCAGCAGGAACGCAGCAGTTTTATGAACATTTATCTCTGTTTATACAGAAAACATACTAAAATCCTCAATAATGTCAAGGACTTAAGGGATGGTCACTTGTGAGTCTGTAAAATGGCATGAAATGTTATCCACATACATGGAAATGGAATAACTATAGACCCTATAGATATGCCCCTGATCATGGTTGTATTTTTGAGTTTTAGGATAAGGGGTTCCAAATAAAGATTAAAAAGGTGTGGGGGGGGGGTGAGGTAGCCCTGTCATGTACCTCTCATCGGTTGAAATGTATATAGTGTCATATCTGAAGTATCTCTAAACTGTACCTCCGGTACTACTCTTAGTTGCTACAAGGTGTTTATTGTGTTGTGTACATACTGTATAAATCTATGCCTTACTACATTTTGTATGCTGTTTTGAACCTGTAATCATACTGTCCTCACCTGAACAGTAACACATCTGATTTGTACAGTGTTGTTTTATGTACTTAAATCTGTTATTCCTATACTCTCCCAGGTTGTACCTGAAAATAGGCAATTGTCTTGTCTAGTGTACTTGCCTGTTAACAAAAGCTACATAAATAAATAAGTAGAGATGAAAGCACACTGTTACAACTAAAGCATGCCATGAGTGAGTGATATAACACCTGGATCCACTTGATGAAATTTTTATCCCCATCTTCCAAAGGCCACAGTCAAGGGGATCATCATTGGCCTCCTGACAAAGTGTCCCAGAGAGGACACGAAGCACTGGGGTAGTTGTGCTGTGGTTCCCTGCTCCCAAACTGCATTCAACTGTGGCATGGTTTTTTTGGTCTGGGTGCTTGCTTTTTGTGCTCTTTTGATCATCACTGGGGGGCTGGGGAAATTGTGATACCAGGACCCAGTGTGGCATGGTTATAATAGGGTTTACACATTTTCAGTTACTACTTCAGTAGTATGGTTAAAACAGTGTCCACAGTACACCTGGAGTGATACAGCAACCCACCCCCCAGCTTGAACCTGGGCGTCCCAGCAACTCTTCCAGTGCTTGGCTCTCTCTTTGAAGTCATAGAGCCCTCAACTGCTGATGATAAAACTATTCTTCTCCCACTCCCTGATATTTCCTGATTTTCATTTTCTTTTTGCAAAGTTCAATAACGTTCAATGTATTTAGCAGTCTATATATAGCATTTACACAATTCATCTCTCCAAAAAGAGACATGTGAAGCAGAGGGTAGTGGAGGTGTGGTTCAAGCATCCCAATGAACAAGTCAATGTAAAAATGGTGGTGAGCTTTATTAAGGGTTGGAAGACATTAAAGACTGGTCAAGGAATCAGAGGAGGCACAGTAGGGATGGGGAATGGTAGGTCATGACTACAACCACTGGTTTTTGATTTTTACTGGAAAGTCTAGTAAAATTCTAGAATCTGGACAGCTTGCACACTTATAAAAACAAAGAATGTCTTGGGATTTGGCATTTTATACCAGATCAGTAAATCAATAGAACTTATTTTTTGTAATTGCTTCTGTACAATTTTCAATTTGCTTCATCAAATGCTCTGTATAAGCCTTCTTCTGTTATGACTATGCATATACATGCTAAAAGAATGACAGTAGAATTCTGATAAAATCTGGAAATTAGACTAACAATCACCAGTACAATTTCTGAATTTTTAAGTCATGAAAATGGAATTTCATTATTTTAATCACTTTAAATCAGTGGCCGTGGGCCATTATGATAACTTGAAGTGCATGTATCACCTCATGGGGAGGACTAGATAGCCTATAATGCCATCTACTGCTGCAGTTTTCTGCAACTCTGTTTCTAGCAGTATTATTGGTCTATTATTTTCTGCAGTGCCTTCCAAGGATAAAATAATTATGTGACTGTGCAAATAGAGCAGCATACAAACAAATAAATGGAACAAAACACATTTGTGAAGAGACAGCTGTATATACACAAATGTTCAAGCAGTAAATAGTGCATTAAAGTGTTAGGTTCCCACAAATGAATCAGGAAAAGTGCCAAAACTTCACCTCACTGAGAACTTTGCAAAGGTACAGTCACTGCATGTATCCCTTCATGAAGCTCATCAAAAGACAAAGTAGCACTTCACTGGATGAAGACTACAGAAAGTAGCACTCCACAGAGAACGGTTCTCTATATGAAGTCCTCACCAGCAAAGTGGGCACTTCACCCCATGAAGAGATACTTTGCTAGTGCAGTAGTCTTCGTGTAATCTTCATTGAATTAAAAATACCTCCCCCTACCCTTGAAGAACCTTAGCCCACCATCCTTCCACCAAGCCCAGCTCATTTAAAACAGAACACCCCCACCCGCCTTCCCGGTAACACTCAGTCCAACCTTTTTCCCAGCCCTGGCAAAATTTTTGAGATGTGCAAAGTTGGCTAATTTTGTTTCACAGATTCATTTGTGAATTTACTTCCATCTGTGAAGTTAATCCTCCCTGCAACGTTTCAATCTACAGTATATGGCTAACTTTGTGAATGGCACATTTGGAAAATTCACCAGTGAAGTTGGGCAAAGTTGGCCAAAGCAAGGTTCTCAGGTGAAGTTTGCAAAGTACCACGGGTTTGGAGGTCACATGGTATTGAAATTAGCTATATACCCTGCATTCAGTGCAGTCTTATGAAGAGAGAGAGTTAGAGAGAAGTCTGTGTCTGCTTGTCTGTGCAAAACACCTTGCAAACTGCTCCAAAAGTGGAGTATTTTGAACCAAAATGCTCACAAAAATATCTGGAGTGCCTTGTCCAGCTAGATTACTGTTTGTTCATAGGTTTTCAGATTTATTTAGTTGAAAGTAATGGCTTTGTTTTGCCTACTGAAGTATTGTTGGACAGGAGAAGGAAGGTTTTTCAACTAGCAAGCAAGGCAGCACTGTGAGCATTAATCTGCTTTGTTTCCCCAGTCTTTCTTCTTAATATTATGTTTCTGCAGTCTGTGATTTGTCATTGTGTTTCTGTAGCACAGTTCTGTGTGGTGAAATGAATTGTCAGTCTGTTTCTATACTGATTGTGGTTATTTTGTTTAGTTCTCAAAATGAGGGTATTACTTACAGTAATTGTTTTTAATTACCCCTGTAATGTGTTCTTGCTAATCCCTATCATGTTAAAAAAAACATTTTGAGTGTTTTCACTGTAGCTACTGTTAGCTTGGTAAACTGTTCTGTCCAGATTCTGATCACACTGCTTATCCTTCTGGTGCAGTGTTATCTGCTGCTGCTTGTACCTAGTTTTACTGCAGTGCTTTTTTTCTTACAATGTTAAAATTCTGAATATATAAAATGACTGTAAAGAGGTGCTTGAGTTGAATGAGAGGTGCTGGTGAGGTGGTCAAGAAGAGTTTCAGTTCAAGAGGTAGCAAAATCCCTGGCTCGGCAACTGTAGTTGAGGAGGAGGTTGCTAGTGTCCCATGACTTCTGGTGGCAGTGGCACAATGCCTGATAAGGTCCCATTCCCAAACAAGAGTGTTGAGCTTGACAGAAGGTTATATCAGGTCTCTTGCAGCAGTGGAATCATTTTGCCTGCTAGTGGAGCTATAAAGTTAACAGATGACTGCTTTATACTAATGTACGGGATGCAACTGTATGTCTGTATGTTTTGCACAAAAAATGAATAAACTTTAAGTGATAAAAAAACACCCCACATCACTGTGTAACCCCTCCCCCCTCAGGTGAGCTTACAAGTTAATAGTCTACACTACCTGGTCCCACCAGTGCCTGTGTGCTCTTGCCAGAAATTGTTCCTGCCAGCCTGTGTGTGCAGTTGCAGCATAAAGGTAGAGGAGTGCTTAAACACTAAGTTACCATTTCAGGTACTGCAGCCTAAAGTGCTCTGACTTCTGGGATCCCAGTGCGCTAGTGGGAAGATTAGGCACCTGTGTGATAAGGTACTATGTGTATTATATATTATGTTATCTGTCACATTTATACATGCATTATATCTTTAAGACTTACTTAGCATCTACTAAACTGTTCTGCCTGTTTGCAGGGTGATTGAGCACTGCAGCATTTGTGACAATCATGTGAGGGCTTTATCCAGCTCTAGCTGTTAGTCGGACAACAGTACAGACAGATAGCTACCTGTGCAACTATCATTTCTATTAACCTTTCAATTAATCTGCAGATGGACCTTTTTTCCTGGGAATGTTCATCAGTTGTTTACATGGACGCCATCTTTTTTTTTTTATCATTTAACATTTTTTGTCACCCCCCCCACAGACAGCCCCCATCTGACTGACCCTCCCCAACCCCATCACCCGGAATTACTGGAGCTTACTTTATGCCCAGCCCGGGAGCAGAGCCTGCGGGAAGTCAGTCACCATCCTGATGCCAGCTTTTTCCTCCATTTTCACCCCACAGGCCCCAGGAGTGGGTATGCATGCATGTGGAGAGGCATACATTAGTGACCCCAGTAATGGCCCCTTTCCTCCCAGCCCAGGCCTAGTGCCTGGCTTCTCCTGGCCCGTGCTGTCCCCAGCCTCCACCAGGTGGCAGCCATCAGCCAGAGGAAGACCCTTGCACCTCCATGGAGAGGACAGCATGCCTGTCGGCAGCTCCATCCAGCTCTACCCCCCCACTGACCTCCAATGGCCCTGGCTCATTCCCAAACCCTGGTCGCCGACATGCCATGAGGAAAGGCATCCAGCACCTAAGCCCTCAGTGCCACCGGGCCGGCTACATGGACACCATCTTGATAACCACTGACCTTGCCTTTACCAAATCGGTGTTCAAGGAGTTCCAGAGACTGCAGCTATGGTTCCTAGGTAAGGCGCAAAAACATTTCCTGGCACCTAAATAGTTACACAGTCAGCATTTGAACTGGGCTAATGCATATTAATTCCTGTGATGGACAACTTGCAATTAAAATTATTATTTGAATCATGCATTTTAAAAGGTTTTGTTCCAAAAAAATGGAAGACTGCAAATGTTATCTCTATTTGTAAAATGGGTAATAAATCAGACTGGGCTAATTATCGACCTATTAGCCTTACTTCATCTTTATGTAAAATATTGGAAACTTTGGTTAGAGACTATCTAACTCCCATTCTAAATAATTCGGATACAGAACAACATGGTTTCATGAAAAATAGAAGCTGCTTGACTAACAATGAGTTTTTATGAAAATATCAGTCTGTGGCTATTAGAATGCCACGTGATGTTATCTTTTTAGATTTTAGTAAGGTCTTTGATGTTATGCCAAATTGGGCCTTAACAATTAAGTTACAGAATTTAAAAATAAATAGTTATATCATAACATGGATCATTAACTGGCTTAAAAATCATACACAGGGTGTCATTATCAATGGTCACTTATGAAATGTTGGCTATGCCATCAGTGGAGTTCCTCAGGGCTCAGTGCTGAGTCCATCCTTGTTTCAGGTCTTCCTATCTGATTTTATATCTAATTGCCTTTCCACATCCACCAAGTATGTGGATGATATTAAAACTGGAGGACCTTGTGCAAATGAAAATGACTCTGATATCATTCAGCGAAATCTGGATAAAATGTTTGCATGGATTACTAAATGGGACGTGAAATTAAACAATAACAAATGTAAGGTCAAGCACCTCGGTTCTAAGAATCCCATGAGAACATATGTGCTAGGAGATTGCCCCCTTGTGGTAACAACTGATGAAAGAGATCTGGGGATAACAATTTCCAATAGTATGGATTTTGCCCATCATATTAATGAATCAGTAAATAAAACTAATAAAGTTATCTGGTACATTAAAAGCAGTACATCAACTAGAGATCCTTAAGTAATGTTACCACT
Organism: Neoceratodus forsteri; assembly: GCA_016271365.2. Taxonomy (NCBI): domain Eukaryota; kingdom Metazoa; phylum Chordata; order Ceratodontiformes; family Ceratodontidae; genus Neoceratodus; species Neoceratodus forsteri. The sequence goes on along the minus strand of CM028134.1, from coordinate 973,123,065 downwards.
GTTTAGAGCCTATGCCAGACCACACCTTGAGTACTATTCTCAGCTTTGGTGCCCTTATAAGAAATCAAATATAAATCAGGTTGAGACAGTCCAGTGAAAACTCATCAAACATATGAAAGGAATGTACCAACTTCCCTATAAAACTAGATTATCTAGCCTTAATCTGTTATCCTTGGAAACTAGCCGGCTAAGAGGGGAATTATTTCTTTATGATGTTGTTCAGGACCCTGTCCTAATGTCTGATCTGGGATTACAATTTAAGGATGATTTACATAATACTAGAGGTCACCCGCTTCAATTGATCAATAAAACCTTTAACTATGTAAAGAGAAACTTTTTCTTCACCTTAAGGATAATCAACCCCTGGAATAAATGCAATTCCACATTATTATTAGTAAAGACAGGGTAGTATTTAAAACAAGACTGGATGCTTATTTATCATCAGACATTTGTCTAACATATTATTGACCCTGGATTAGTATGAGAGCACCAATGGGCTGATAGACTCTCTTGCTCTCTCAGAACCTTAGTATTAGTATGAACAGCTGTATTGTCAAATAGAATTAGTGTGCGGTTCAGCCTGGAGAAGCCCAGCCTAACCTGTATGGATGTGATAGCTGCATTACAAATTAGCCACGGGGACTGTGTGACTCCTGCACTACATATAGTAGAGATCTATCTCCTGAGTTCTTGAAAGTGCCAGCCAAGTGATCAGATTTGTCTGAGAGAGTTGAGCCTTGGCATTTGCAAAAGAAACCCATTGTTCGGCATCGGGATTTGATGCTGAACTCTGCCAGAGCCAAGGAGGTTCCCCATATTCAGAATCACAAGCAATGAAGGGTCCCATCCTGCAATCAGAAGTTGTATTCACAGCATCTATTGCGGTTCAGCCTGGAGAAGCCCAGCCTGACCTGTATGGATGTGAAAGCTGCATTACAAATTAGCCACGGGGACTGTGTGACTCCTGCGCTACATATAGGAGCCACAACCAGAAGGAATAGTCCAGGGAATCAGGTGGGTGGTGTTAATGCTGGACACTGTTAGTTGACTCTTCCTGGAGCAATGTCGGTTATGGTCCTCAGGCCTGGTCCACCCAGCAATCAAGGCAGAAGGTGACAAGCTGCAAGTCTCTGCAGTCAAGGTCAAAGGTGACAAGCTGCATGCAGTCAGCCCTTATTACAGAAGTCATCCTGTGCCACAGCCCAGCAGAGAGAATTCCCAGCTGTTGACCCTGTCCAGACCTGGTTTGGATAAACTGCAAAACCATGAGTATAGGCAGGGATTTCCCTGTCTGGGTTAAGGCCAGTATTAAGTCATGAGAGTTTCAAATAATTCTTCAACAGGGCCCCAACACAGACCAACCTGTGGCAATGTTATGGGCCTGCACCATCCTTAGTCTATGTACCCAGATAGACTGTAGGGAAACTGGTACCTGAAAGGGGTGAAATTATATGCTGTGGTTGGGAAGCGGGCACCAGTGTTCCTATTTTGCAAAAACTATGAACTGTTCTACTTGAATTCCCCATTCCGCTTTACCAATAATAAAACTGTTGTTGCTATGCTTAAATCTATCTGTGAGCATATTATTAGCAATAGCTATTACCTGCATGCACTATAGAGTATTATGCTTAGTATATGGTAATCCATATGTGAGATGACTGGAAGGGGAGGTGGGTAGGTGTGATGTTCTAGGGGGTTGTACTCTACAAATACCTGGCCCGCTATACCTACTCAGGGTGGAGACACTGAGCTATTAATAATTTCTACTTGGGAAAGAACCCTCAACCACTATCAAAACAGAGCCCAGCGTCCTTAAACTGTGTGATTCCTAACTGGCAGGGGTAATAGCCCACTGGTAAAAGGCCCCCAGCATTACAACTGCTTTCTTATGAGCAGTATCCATGAATCCCCCAAGTCAAATTTTACCCAACTGACTATGCTGCCATGCCGAGTCCAGATGTTTGGAAGCCCAACACCAAGGCAAGGCCAGCCTACACCGCATAGCACGGTTTTTGACCATCATGCCAAATATCTACCTAATCATGCTACTGCACAGGAAGTGAATACAGCAACTACTAAAATGCTGACACTCGATCTACTGCCATTCTTCTTTTTGTGTAGAACATGGGATTTAGAAGGTTGATGGCATGTGCCTGTCTCAAATGGCAGATTCCCTCACAAATGTGCTTCTCCACCTGTGCCATTCCTGAACTTTATGGGGGTGTGTCATGCATGATAAGCAATGCCAAGCTGCATTCAGCATCCCCATGCATACATCTCAGTATGGCTATGTGGAGCAGTGGCCAAACTGCTGGTAGCTCCTTTCTGTGCATTACAGCAAACATTTATGGCTAGAGAAAAGTGCATCCAGCCAAAAGGGGAGGTTATTATGACAAAAAAGTCAAACATAAGGAGTGTTTCTGGATTTTTGAAATTGAGGCAAAATAATGGCCTTGATTGAATGTTTCATTTGAACAAGCTTCTTATGAATTTAATGTATCGTTGCTGGGGTAATCTCATTATGTTATGTTTTGCGATTCTTTTCTTTTTTTGTGTAAGAATGTATGACTAACTCTTAAACCATTCTGTGATAATATGTTTCGAACTGTCTCATATTTAACAGATGAATAGCTTTATTTCTTATTCTCCAGATGTCAAATCATAATGGAAGCTGGATATCTTTGTTTTTGTAATTTACAGTTTATTGAAGATTTTATCACACAATACATAACAACATACATTCACAATGATGCCAGTATAATTACTCAAATCTAGCCAAAATGAGTTCCATAAAGTACAGATTAAAACTTAGGTACTAAAAAGGGCATTCTTCAGGTACAAGGTTTCTGTTCACATAGGTTCAATCAGTCCCACCCTAGGAACTGTGAGTACCTCAAGGGAATCAACAAAGTCCAAGAGGGTGGGCATCTTTCAGAAAAAGAGATGTGCAAGAACAAGGCGTCACAATTTGAAGACAGAGGGGTGACAGTTCAGGGGCAGCATGAGTAAGTATTTTTTCATTGAGAGGGAGGTGAATGCATGGAACTGCCTTCCTGAGGGGGTCAAGGGGTCAAAAACAGAGGGGGAATTCAAGAATGCATGGGACGGACATAAGGCAATTCTAGAGGTGGGTAGGAGGAAGTAGGCTGTTGGTTAAATAGGATCTGCAGCTTATCCAATAGGTAGGGAAATGGGCAGACTACAGTAGGTGGGCCACGCGGTCCATATCTGCCATCATCTCTATGTTCTATGTTCCTATTTAAGCAAATCACAGTTGCAATTCAGTCTAAAAATCATCTGCTAGCAAATAATACCCATTGACAAGCCAACATGTGGAGGTACATTACAAAATTGAAAACATCATAATCCAGACTCCATTAAATCACTAACTAAAATATAAAGAACAAACAATTGAAGATGAGGGTGTGGCAGAGTGTTGGCTATTGAAGATTCCCTACAAAGCAAGAAAGGTTTCAGCATGTGGGTACTCATCTGGGTGATCGCAATGACCAGAAAAGGGGGGTCCCCAAATCTGAAATCTATGTTAGGCCAGGTGCTGTCAAGTACCAGCAAAAAAAAACTGTCTTGAAGACTGGGATAAATATGGTCCCCAAAGTTTCTCAAAAAGTGTCCATTTGCCCATCATAGTAATTGAAAGGTGTTCTAAAACTGCCAACTTATACATATCCTCCCATTCTTCTATAGTAGGGACCTCTTCTGACCTCTTTTTCCTTTGAATCAATCATTTTGGCTTCCGTAATAGCTGCCATAAACCAAAGATGAAGGGGTCTATACTGATTTGGAAGCTTATTGGTATTGTCTAGAACCATTAGGGAAGGATCCATTGGTTCTTGGCATTGCATTATAGTGTTCATTCTGCTCTGTAGTAGGTTCCATCAGCCTGACAGTTTGAGGTAATCTCAAAGGATATGTAACAACTAACCTTTGCCCTGGTGGCACCTTCAACAAGTGAAGTCTAAATCAGATTAATCTTCTTTAACAAATCAGGAGTCCTATACTAAAAATGCAGCCTCTTCAGTTGCATAAGTCTTCCCCTATGTCCCAGAAATACCTGTAAACACTGGACCAACAGCTGACCCAGTCCTCTTCCTGCAAATGGTATCCAAGCCGCTTTTCCCACCTGGCCTGTAATGTATCTGTGGTAGAGTGTACTCATGCAAGAGTTCTTTATAAATCTGCTCTATTCTAGGAAGGTTTTCAAAAGATCTGCCCCCACCCACTAATCCAAGTATGTCATCCCAAATACCTCTCACCAGTAATTGAAGCTGTGACCCTGTGTATGAAGAGATAAGATGACAAATCTGTAGGTACCTCCTCATATGAGATTGTGGCAAAGAGGCATCAGTTTTAATAGTTACAAATCAGAATCCAAATGAAAAAGGTCTTCCACTAGACAGATATCCCCAGCATTCCATTCACGACAATAAATGGGTAGCCCTCCCACAGCCAATTTAGTATTATGCCTCAGTGGCCAATAATGAAGAGGAAATTGCCATGGGGAGTGGACTGTTTTCATCAAGTCTCTCCAAATATCAAGAATATACACATAAATGGGATAATTAATATGGACTTTATTTGTGTCCCATAGTATCATTTCAGATCCCACTCGCTGGGCAAGAAACTCTTCAATAGCAATCCATCTTGTCGTTTCATGACACTTACCAGTATAAAGCTACTTCCACAGCTGTTGGATGTTTGTGGCACGGTAGTAGCCCTTAAACCAAGGGGTTCGAAAGCCCTCTTTAGACCAAGGGGCAATCATTCTTAACAAGGATAACCTAGATACACACCCTTCCCAGAGGAAATCTCTACTCAATTTATTCAGAGATTTACAAAAGGTTTCAGGAACAGGTAGAAGCAAATAACTAAACAGATGAAGAATTTTAGGAAGTACCCTCATCTGTAATGCCTAGGACTTCCCCCACAGTGAGAGATGAAGATGTTTCCATTTATCCATATCTTCCCTCAAGGAAGTCAATGACGGAATGAGATTCAGAGGTACCCATTCCCTCCAGTTGTGGGAGATGAAGATGCCCAAATACCATATTGGGTGCATTGCCCATGTAAGCCCAGTACAGTGGAGCCAGCTTATAAGAGCACCCTATTTGCAAAAAAAACCCTGTTCTTATAAACAGGCTTTTCTTATACATGGGCTCCCTGTTTAAATGTCCAGCCAGCGACAATTTCAGATTTTGGCCACAAGATGGTGGTATGATAGCATGAAACAGAGCAAAACGAAGCAAGAAGTATGTGTAGAAAATGATTTAACATATTAAAACTCAGCAAATGCATTCCAAACAATGAAACTCGTAAAACAAATTAAAAAAAATAATAAATACTGTAGTGTACTGCTGAGGTTGAAACTTGCAATCAGACATGTTATGTTTTAAAATAATCAGTTATTTTCTGTTGCCATGCATTCTTTAGGGACACTTCATCAATGTAGGCATCTAAGGCATAAAAGGTTGTCAGATCTGCACTGTCCTTACACAGGAAACTGCAAACAGATTTAGCCTTGGGGGAGGAAGGCTGGGGGGAGTGGAATCAAGCCAGAGCCATTTTAGCTAAGTGATTCAGTTTGGATCTGTAGGCTGAAGGAGGATGAACTACAGGGCAATGTTTGTTCCTGCTGCTTGAGGGGAGGATGAACTACACAGAGGTATTTGTTCCTGCTGTTTGATTTTGCTGTTGTAACAGCTTGTACTGGGAGGGTGATGTGTGATTGGGAGTTTAATCAGTGCTGTTTGGGATCTGAGCTGTTACTGAGAGTGCAATTCTGTTCTGTGGGAGTTACACAGGAAACTGCAAACAGATTTAGGCTGGGGAAGGGGAAACTAGCCAGGAGTCATTTTAGCTACTTGATTCAGTTTGGATCTGGAGGCTGAAGGAGGATGAACTACAAAGAAGTGTTTGTTCCCGCCTGAGGGAAGGGACTGATGTGCCTTGTTGTATAAAGGACTGATTGACTCTCACGGGAGTCAGGGTAGGCCCAACCCACTCTCCCCCATCCTCCTACCTTGAGCTCATCCACATTTCTTGGGGTGGTGCTACATTGGGATTGGTGGACAGCACAACAAGTTGCATCCACTAACACATTCTAATCATCCTTGAGATCCAGAGGGAACAAAATAAAATCTGCTACATTAGATAGAGATATGGATCAGCGAGGAAGAGCAGGGTTGCATATATATCATAGATAAACCTAGAAGGTGAGAAGAGCTTAGAGGATGGGGCAGACAACCTACACCTGGGGGTGCAGGGGTGAGTTGTACAGCTGATAGAGACAAGAGGAGGGTGGTATGCTGCAACAGCTGCGGGACAGCTATCTTTTTAGAGGTGTCACGGAGAGCAGGGGGTGCTTGGTGTGCAGGTAGTTTGAGCAGCTTAGGGATGAGATTAGGTGGTAAAGGACAGAGATAAGGGATGGGGGCAGTGTGGAGGAACCATCCAGAACCTGGGGCACATAGGAGTGCCCCAGATGTTGGCAGAAATTCCAGACCAAGAGGTGAGAAGGGGGGTGGGGAAAATGGACCAGTATTGCCACCTCCTCAGGAACCTAGGGGTACAGAACCAGGGTCTGGAAGAGGATAGGAATAGGGGTGGTAATGGTCCAAGAGTGAACAGCAAATAGAAGTCTCAGAATAGTTTTCCTTGGGTAGCTCAGGGCAGAGTACAAGTGTCAAACAATAGGTTCTCAGTGTTGACTACAATGGAGGGAAAGGAAGGGGAGGAATTCATGCATGGGGCAGGAAGAATGGGGGTACTGTTATCCCAGAGGGCAGTAGTATGGCAGCTGGAGGGGACAAGGGTATGATGAGTAATAGAAAGAGGGAAATGGGGAGGAGGGCAGGTGGGGGACTAAAGAAGTGGAGGAGGAAGAAGCAAAGGTTAAGTGGTGATGGGAATAGGGGGCTCAAGCAGGGAGTGCATTAGGGGGAATGGAGGGCAGGTCAGCCAAGGTAAGTAGTGGGGGAGACAGGATGAGGGTAGAGGCTGAGGAGGAGGCAAGTGGGGCAGGGAGAGTCGGGGATATGCAGGATGGGGTAAAGATTCAGATCAGAGACAGGAAAATGGGATGAGGCAGGGGCTACAACAGAGAAAAGGAGGTGAATTCTTATTGCAGGGAAACTCAATACTAAAAGGGGGTGAGATGGGGAAGTATAGGGGAAAAGTATAGTTGCAGATGGGTTGAGTGCATACCAGGAATGACAGCAGGTACTGTAGGGAGACAGTTTACTCTTAAGTGCACAAACAGGGGGCAGGAGAAACCTAATATCGTGGTGCACTTGGGCACGAATGATCTGGAGGGGAACACAGTCAAGGAGGTACAGGGGAGATTATTGGAGCAGGGGAAGTTGTGTGAGGAAGCAGGGAGCTCAGTGGCTTTCTCGTAAGTGCTTCTAGTACCCAGAGCAAGAGCTGTGAGGAAATTGAGAATAGAGGAGTTCAACACTTGACTTGGAGCCTGGTATCAGAGCAAACAGTATGGGCTGGTGGGGGGATGGGGAGGAACTTGAGATAGCAGCAACCTGTATGCCCATGACAGGTTACACTTGAGCAAGAAGGGCTTGGGGGTATTAAAATGGAGAATGGGGGAGTATATAGCAACTGGAGTGGATTTAAACTAGGTGTGGGGGAAGGCAGTTGGGTGAAATTCAAACAAGGTCTCCAGGTAGGGAAGCCATGCAGGCTTACCCCCATACAAGTAGGGATGGAATAAGGGAGGGTACATACAGGGTTGATAACAATAGCATTCAAAGGCGGAAGGGTGGGAAGGCCACATATTGGAGGGTAGTCTCCTTGAATGCAAGGAGCCTGGGAAACAAAACAAACAAGTTGCAGGCTCTCATGGCAGAGGGGGAGGTGGACATAGCTGTCATCACCAAAACATGGGCCACCCAGTACCAGGACTGGAACCTGGTGATCCCGCAATACAGAATATATTCCGTAGTGATAAGGGAAAATTGAAAGAGTGTAGGGTGGTGGTCTATGTGAGGGAGGGGATATGGTGTGCCAATGAGTAAGGGGAGGAGGGTAGAACAGAGGCACTATGGATACAATTCCAGGATTCAAGAAACAGGACCCTTATGATGGGGTGGTGTATAGGTCACCATTTCAGGCAGAAGATTTGGACAAAGAACTACCAGAGCAGAGCAGGAGAGTCAGCTGGAAGGGTAGCACCATTATTGTGGGGGACTTCAGTCTGCCAGGGTTGGACTGGAGCACCCCTGGCACCTCAAGCACAAGGGAGCAAGTCCTCCTTGAGGCCTTTCAGGACAGCTTCTTTGTACAGACAGTAAATGAGCCAACCAGGTTAGGCAACTGTGGACCTCATGCTGTCTAACGGGGAGTTTGTCAGAGAGCTGGTGGTGGAGGATCCTCTGGCTGGGAGTGACCACCACACTGTGTGGTTCTCACTCAGCATGGGCAAAGAGACTGTGGGAACAGTGACCAGGGTGTTGGACTTCAGGCGAGCTGAATTTGGGAGGATGGGGGAAGTAGTGGTCGGGCACCTAGCCGCAATCCACCCACACATGGATGCTGGCCAGAAATGGGAAGTCATCAAGCTAGGACTTGCAGAGGCCACTAGATCCTGTGCCAATATACAAAGCAAAAAGGCTACGGCCAAGAAACCTAGTTGGTTAAGTGGGGAGGTGTTGGAAAAGGTGAGAGTAAAAAGGGCAGCCTTCAGGAGATTCAGGAGGTCCAGGAAGGGGAGAACAGAGAGGAGTACCTGAAGAAATCTAGAGAGGTGACCAGAGCAGTTAGGGCAGCCAAGGCTTCCAGAGAGCTTAGGCTGGCACAGGGCATCTATGATGGGGAAAAGGACTTCTTCAAGTATTTAAGCGAGAGAAGGATCTGCAAAGATCAAATAGTAAAGATCAGGAAGGCTGGGGGGTGGGCAGAGAAAGGGGCAGAGCAGTCAGAAGCACTAAATAAATACTTCTGTTTTCTATTTACTAAGGAAAAGGATGTCAATGCCTCAGGGGATAGAGAAGGTAGGCAAGGGGGGGAGGGGTGATGGATGGGGAGATCACAGCGGTCAGGATACTTGAAGGTTTAAGGGCACTGAAGGTGGATAAGGTGCCAGTGACAGACGGCATATACCCCCTGGTACTGAAGGAGGCGGAGGTCCAAGCAGAGCCAGTGGCAGACTTGTTCAGTACCTCTCTGGAAACAAGATGCATACCACAGGACTGGAGGATGGCTCACGTGGTGTCCCTTCACAAAAGAAGACCCAAGGATGAGCCGGGCAACTATAGGCCAGTAAGCCACACATCCATTGTGATAAAGTTAATGTAGACAATCCTTAAAGAGAGGTTAGTAACCAATCTAGAAGGTAATGGTCTCCAGGACTGGAAGCAACATGGGTTTGTCTCTGGCAGATGCTGCCAGACCAGCCTGGTTGACTATTATGACTGGGTTACTAGGGAACTGGACAAGGGCCATGTGGTGGATGTCCTGTATCTGGATTTCAGCAAGGACTTTGATTCAGTGAAACGTAGAAACATAGACTTTGACGGCAGATAAGGACCGCTTTGCCCACCTAGTCTGCCCATTTCCCTACCTACAGGATAAGCTGCAGATCCACATGAAAGGCTAGTTAGCAAGTTGGGATACCAAGACAAAGATGGTGAATTGGATCAAGAAATGGCTGCAAAAGAGGCAACAGAGGGTAGTGGTGGGAGGGGAAATCTCAGCTTCAAGGGCTGTAACGAGTGGGGTGCTGGAGGGCTTGGAACTGGGCCCAGAGTTGTTTAACATTTTCATAGCTGACATCTCACATAACATTAGGAACAAGATTAGAGTCAGCCTGGTGGCGCTGAGGGTTGAGGTGCTGGATGCCACACTTCGCACCGTGCCGGCAACCTCAGTTCGGGAATGAGCCTGGGTCACCAGGGGTCAGCAGGGGAGAGAGAGGATCGAGCATGTAGAGCACTGCTTTCCTCCATTGGGGGGGGGATCCAGGGCTAGCCCGACACCGCACTGGCCCCCAGTGGAGACTGGAGGCAGTGCAATGCTGAGGGCATAGTAGTGGGATGCAGTGCCACGACGGATGTCCCTAGCGTCATTGCACGCTCAGGCTCTGCAGGGAGGGAAGGGGAGAGGGTGTAACCACACAAGTGAAAAAAAAAACTCTGTCTCCTGATAGGTGAAGGAGGGTCCAAGGATGTAACCTAACTATGCCCAATGTCGGGCTCCTTCTCTCATCTCCTCCATTCCCAGTCACCTATCTAGAGTCTAGATAGAGTGCCAGGAGGAGTAATTTGGCGGTCCCACCTTGGGGGACTCAGAGCCTGGGGGCTGGGTGGCCGGGCAATGGATGGACAGCAGGGCCCAGGAGGAGCGAGACAGAGCTTCAGGTAGACAGGATAATAGCAGGTTCTGAGAGACCTCTCCAGAGAGAGTTCAGGAAGTAAGAGAGAGAGAGAGAGAAATAAAGTTGGGGAAAAAAGAAGAAGATTAGTCTTTTTGCAGATTACACCAAAATCGATGCAGTGGTGGATGACATAGTAGGGTGGCAGGGGCTGAAGGATGATATGACAAAACTTAAGGAATGGTCAGACACATGGCAGCTTGGGTTCAATGCTAAGAAGTGCAAGGTCATGCATTGGGGAGCAAGGAAACCAAGGAGGTGTTATCAGTGTAGAGAGGTACAGATAGCTGCTACAGAGAAGGAGAATGATCTTGGGGTGATAACGGGGCAAATGAACCACTCAGCATTGTGCAGGAAGGCAGCAGCTAAAGCCAAAAAGATGCTGAGGTGTATTGCTAAAGAAATCACATCCAGGAGAAGGAAGGTGATCCTGCCTCTGTACAGATCATTGGTGAGGCCGCACCTGGACTACTGTGTGCAGTATTGACACCCATACTTAAAGAAAGATGTTAGATTACTGGATGGAGTCCAGTGCAGAGCAATGAGAATGATCATGGGATTGGAAGACAACCCCTACGAGGGGGGAGGCTGTGGGAGCTTAACATACTCCCTGGAGGAGAGTAGGGATGGAGAGATATGATTGAGACCTTTGAATACATAAAGGGTATAAACAGAACTGGTACAGAGGGGATTTTTAAGTTGAGGGGAGGAAGGACATGAGGGGGCAAGGTTTGAGATTGGAGGGAGGAAGAGTCCGTAAAGAAATGAGGAGGCACTTTTTCACAGAAAGGTGGTGTCTTTGTGGGACATGCTGCCCGAAGAGGTGGTGTCCTGTATGTCGGTGGACAGTTTTAAAAGGGGATGGGACAAAGTGAGGGGGAGGATCACTGTGATGGGGGGAGGGAGGGGCAGCTGCAGTATAACGGATTGCTAGCTGCACACTCGAGCAGACTAGACAGACCACACGGCCTGTATCTGCTGGCAGTTCCATATGTTTGTATCCTCATCATCTGATCTCTCATCCGTCACCCCCCCTTCCTCTTTTGGAGTTACAATGTCCCAAGTTATCTCCTCCTCTGGTATAGAACTTGTTGTTTCCATATTTGCATCAATTTTAACATAGGTTGCAAACTCTTTATGTGAGAGACCCAGTACCTGCACTGTCTCCTCTACAGCAGCTGTGTAGTTGCAGGCTCGCAGGAGAATCCTGCTTTAAACAAAACAATTGCAGATAGTGTCTATCTGTTAAAATTATAAACAGGACTGTGTCCTTCTAGAAGACTGCACCATCACAGACAACATCTTGCTTCCCACCATGCAGTCTTTTCAAGTGGATTCCATGCCTCTCCTTCCACTGGCACAACCACCCCATTGGTAGCCATGAAGGTTACATCCATTCTGCCTGCAAGCAGTAGGGCTTAGCTCAAAAGAATGGGGCTGCTGATAGGGGCATCAACAATCTGGCATGCAGGGAACCACCATAACAAGGCATTCTCCACCAGCTCATCTTTTCCTTTTGGAGTCATGGTTCAATTTGCGCTCTGAGTCGGCAATGAGCTGCTCCTTGTTTGACAGATTTTAGAAACAGTGCACACATTTACAGCATATTCTCAGGTTATACTGTTTCTTTTGACACCAGTATCTCTCAGACCCTCAATTATTGTTAGCTTGTGCACCAACGTCAGTGCAGTTCTTCGTTTGGATTTCACAGGGATATCCATGCTGAAGTTGTAACTGAATTCAAGCTTGACAAACACACCTTTTAACTGCTTGTAACAGGCTGAATGCCACAGATAATGAATGGCAATAAACACCTAGCCGCATACCAGGAAGGGGCTATTCACTGCATTCAAGTTGTAAGAGTGTGGGCTGTCAATTTTACTCACAACTGACAGTCCTCTCACAGTCTAATAGCACCAGCAGCAGAAAAAAAAAATATTTTATTCAATGTGATAGTTACTGTAAATTGGCTTTTAGCCCATAGGAATGCATTGATAAAATTGGGACATTACAGTCCTGTTCTTATAAACAGAATGTTCTCTTATCCAATGTTCTCGTTAAGTGGGCTCCACTCTACCTTGTAGGGAAAGTTTCTTGCACTGTACACTCAAAGCTGCTATTTTAGTCTTGCCCCAGTTATTGTGCAAGCCAGATAACTCTGCAAACTGATCTAACAAGCCTATCAGAGCGGGTATCAATTTATCTGGATTTCGCAATGTGATTAGGATATCATCTGAGAAAAGCATCGGCTTATATTCTTCCACCCCCTAATGCAACCCCCTGACAGATGAAAACTTCTAGAGCTTCTGCACCAGTGGTTCAGCAGCTAACACAAATAAGGCTGGGGACAGAGGACAGCCCTGCCTGGTACCTCTGCCCAGGAGGAATCTAGCAGAGAGGCATTCATGGGTAAGAACTGAGGCGTGAGGAGCAGAATAGATAGTACGTATCATATAAATTTATCTCCGAGGCCAAAAGTGTGTAGCATAGCAAACAGATAGGGCCATTCAATGGTATTGAATGCTTTCTCTGTATCAAGTGCCACAGCTACCACAGTGTCTGATGAGGAGTCCATGGCCCACATCTGATGAACCAGCCTCCTGACATGATCTGCCCCATCTCCCCCCCTACCATGAACCCAACTTGGTCTGGATGGACTAACAACAGCAAGACCTTATTCAGTCATAAAGCTAAGATTTGGGTCAAAATCGTATAGTCCATATTCAAGACAGAGATAGGATGGTAGTTGGAGCACATATAGGGATCTTTCCTCATCTTAGGCATTACAGTAATGATGGCCCCTGTCATTCTGTCTGGTAAAGAAGTAGTACGCCATGCTTCCTGAAAAGTAGAAGCAAGCAATGGACTGAGCAAGTCCCTAAGCAATTTATATATCTCAACCAGGAAGCCATTGGGGCCCGGCGCCTTCCCACTTGAGAGCTGGCCTATCGCTACTGGTACCTCTTGTGATGTAATAGGGCTTTCCAAACCACAGTGCTGTTCCTCCGTAAGACTGGGTAAATTAAGAGACTCATGAAAGTTTGTGATATTCACAATGTAACTGTGTCTACGTTCCGGCCTACAGGCATATAACCTTGCGTAATATTCACAAAAGGTAGAGTTTACCTCAGCCAGTGCTGTCAATATTTCCTTCCCCTTGCAAACTTTGGGAATCTTCACCTCTGCTGCCATCTTTTTCAAATGGTAGGCCAGCAGTCGACCTGTTTTCTCCCCTCCTTCCCAAAAATTCATACCAATGATTTTGTATTGTAAGCTTCTCATATCCTGAAGAAGGGTAGGCAAAGAGTCAACCTTCTTATGCCTTTTTTGTAAATATGCAAGTCTTTTCTCCAAAGATCTTAGTTCTGGAGCCTTCTGGTTTTTCTTTGCAGATGCATATACTTAAATACATCCTTTGAGATAGGCTTTCAACCCATTCCAGACCCATTTATCTGCAACCTCCTTTTCCAATTGTTGTCTAAATATGTCTTAACCTCTTGGCGTTACCAAACTTTTAAATTATCATCCCTGCATAGACTAACATTAAAATGCCAGTGCTTATCCACTTCCACAGGATTCCCAGAGTGAAATACGTATGTAACTGGGGAATGTTCCAAAATCAAAATAGGCTCAAAAACTGAACAAACTGCTCCTTGGGCTACAAATCTGGATGCAAGGATCATATTAATTCTGCTATACAAATTGTGCAAAATAGTATGTATAATCAGTGCCAGGTGGGTTTTCCAGCCTCCAAATATCTTGGAGACCATGATCCTGTAAAAAGGTGTTAAGGGCTGTACTGCCCGCTGGGGGGATCTAGCAGGGGTGCTATTTCTGTCATAAAGGTGGTCTATAACCAGGTTTCTATCCCCTCCAAAAAACACTGCGTCACTCCCATGTCTAATAAAGCTTGTTACAGATCTAGAAAAAATTGGGGATCATCCCCATTCGGAGCGTATACCACTCCCAATACCAAAGGTCTACTATCCAGTCCAGCATGTACCAGCATCCATCGGCCCTCCTTATCCTTTTTAATCCTCTCAGGCACCCAACTGACACTACTATGACAAAGGATGACCACCCCTCACTTCTTTGAAGAAAAGGATGAGTCAAACACTTGTCCTCCCCAGAGCTTTCCTAACTTTTCCACCTCCTTTTTAATGAGGTGCAGGTCACATGATCCAGGGAGAAACTTAAATAGGCAGGAAGTGAGTGTTTCACTTTCACTTTCTCTTGTAGAAAGAGTTGGGCACATCACTGATCTGTTTAGAGCAGTTTGTGTGTGTGGGTTGTTGGCAATTGCAGAGTGCAAAACTTGCTTGATTTTGCTTCTTTCAGTTTAAACTAGAGATGCACGGATATTACTTTTAGACCGGATATCGGATCTAGATATCCTGCATCTACTATCCGACTGGATCGGTTCAACATCGGTCGGACAGTAGTTAGTGGAAATAATGCATTCTAAATACCCTTGCTGTCAGCTTGCTGTACTGTGAGGGCATGATATGTCATGGCAGGTAAGGTATCTGAGGCTCCTGCGGTCAGACCCAGCAGTTAAACTTACGATGCCTGACAGAAATATCATTTACAAGGTCTGAAACCATGCCCCTCATTTCAGTGACAAAAGGTTGAGAGGCATGATAACATTATTAAGCCTTTGCAGAGCGAGGGCAAATTTGAGTATAAAAATCATTGCGCTATGCGAAATTCAAAGCAGATTGAGAGGTACGAAAACACCACAGCACACGAACAGCCGGTAGCTGCACTCAACACTAAGACAGGTGTGTCAGGTCCTGCTGCTGACACTTCAGTCTTAACATGATCCTTCCAGTGAAGAGAGACTGACTACACTGGGCTCCAGACTTTGCTGCTGGCTATGTCGCCGCAGAATTCCTCAGGACAGTCTAGTGCTGCTGGAGAGCAGTCAGTGTTTCTACAGTATTAGGGACTAGTGCCGAGGGACAGCGTCTGCTACACTTCCAACTGGGAAGGGGCGATTGGCAAATGCTTGTTTTTTCTAGGGTGAGCAGCTGAAATAATATTTGGCTATTACCAGCTTTTAGTTTCCCATGGGGTGGGGAACTAATATCTCGGAATGAAAGTACACTCATTTGAACGTTGATACAAAACTTAGTTAGTTTATCTCCTGCCGTCTTAAAAAAAGTTTACAATGTACTAACCTGCAGGGGCTGTTTATGACAGGTGCTTTCTCTGCTGTCATTATTGGGGGGGGGGGCTTGTTGCACACTGTTCTTACAGTGTACAAATGATTACTAAACAGAATAACTCGAAGCTATAGGTTGGTCTTTTTATCGGGTACATGAACGGCAGTCGAGCTCCAAGTCTCCGGGAGTTGCTCCTCTCCTCCTCAGCCTTCTGCTGCTGCACACAACTGCTGTCTGTCTGCATGTCCTCACCGTACGTTCGCTAGGTACTTACTGTGCCTGAAGCCTTCAACTTGCTTCAAGCACAACACCTGTTGCCGATGGTACCTGAAATCCTGACAGACACTAAGCAGTCAACTCTGCACCCCTTCTCATCCCTCCAGGTTTCTATACAGGCTGGCATGCGTGTGTGTGTGTGTCGGATGGAGATTAATTACATGGGGAAGGGGACAGGGAGGAACAGAGACAGGCACAAAACTAGAATCCTTCACTTTCTGAAGAAACACAGATGGGGCAGAGAGGTTGGCTTCAATAACTTTTTTCAAATGGAGAGGCATTAATACTGAGTCACAAGAGAATTGATGCCAACTTCCACCCAACTCAACCCAACCCAACTTGATTTAACACCATTATCCGATCGGGTCAGATATGGAGAAAAATCCTGATATCTGACTGGATCTGATCTCCGGGTCAGTTATCCGTGCATCACTAGTTTAAAACTTTTTAGAGTTAGTTTGTTAATTAGTGTAGGAAGTTTAGGTTAATTTTACAGTCTTTTTTGGTTAAAAGAGTTTTTTTTTTGTGAGTTCTTTGTTTGTGGTAGAGTTACTAGTACTTGTATTAGGTTTTGTTTGGTGATGGATCGTTGACGTGGCAGGAAAATCGGTGGCCAGCGAGGGCCATGGATGCGGGGTGGCCTTGTCTGTCCAGTTATGTTAAACAGGGCCAGATCTGTGCCCTCAAGTGCAGGCACAGCCAGCTCTGCAGCTCTGCAGCAGCAGTGGTCTGCCAGCATGACCAGCAGCAGCAGCTGGAGGAGCAGCAGCAGCAGCCAGATGCACAGCAGCCGGAAGACCATCAGCTGGATGAGAAGCAGAAGCAGAAACAACAGCAGGTTGTTGCTCCTCCACTACCACCAGAAGCAGCACAGCAAGTGGCCAGCGGTGTCCTCCACACTGCCCGTACAGGGCCCTGCACAGAGCTGTCCCATGTGGGAGTTCTTCACGTGACTCCCTGGGTACCCCACTGTTGTGCGGTGATAATTGTGCAAGGTGCTTGTCCATCATGGGCCCAAGATCGGGCACCTTGGCACCGGAGGTCAGTGAACTCACCTAGCTGGCCATCACCGGGTCGATTGGGAAATTCAAGCAGCAGAGGTGGAAGTTCTTGCAGCTGCACCCAGAGAAGATGGCCCACAGCGTCCTGTGACCATGGTGGACCTGGCTGTGCTGTGGGTGGAAGTCAAGGCCATAACTGTAAAAATTAGGGTTATTTTGTAGTACATGCTGATGCCAAGTTTCAGACAGCATGGGAAGTGGCAGACACGGAGAGGAAGGGACGAGCCAGAGCTGGCGTGTGCCCAGTACAAGGGAAACCTGGCGCGTGAATGTCATTATAACTGGCTGGTTATAACAACAGAATTATAATCCATTTCCCCATGGGAAAAAACTGTAATCAGTTATATTAAAGTAATACTATGCAGATAATGTATACATAAAGGGACACTGGCAACACCCTTAGGCCACAAATTGTCTATAGTTTTAAAAAACACATACTATAATTGGTCACATTCTGTCGAGATTGCTGATGCATCTGGTAGTTTGATTCTAATTTGTTTTTAAAAGTGAAAAATTGGCTGTACAACATACTGGTGTTGACACACAAAAAGTGTTTATTTACAATCCTTAATCAACTTCCACTGCATCTTTTCTTGACTTCTGAACCCCTCAACACAGTCTAGCCACTCACGATGGTGAGGGAGGAAAGGTGACTATTGCACCATGAGTGATTGCATTGTTTGGGGTGTTCCTAATGTTCAGGATGTATGCAATGAGAGTAAATCAAGGGATTTGAAACAAAACAAGGTTGGATATAATTACACCATTAGCATACATTTTACTTCTACTAAGAAAGGAAGCAGATTAAACAATGTATGTTTGAGAACACAAGCAATCATGAAATGTGAGTTTTAAACAAGAAATAATATGATGCAAAAAGGGTTGACAGTTTCCCTTTAACAGTTACTGCAGAAAGGGCTACCACAAGAGGGGGGGGATAGTACTCTTGAAAAAGCCATCCTGGGTGATGGTGAAATGTTAAGTGAGTACCAGCAGCTCCTGCTAAGAATGTTATGAGCACAAGTCACTTTTGGAATTATGAGATTTCAACCTGATTGTGTTAGGTTGCCATTCATGGCACTCCAGACCTTACATCATGGATTTTAGCCCACCTGATAGGCTAGTGATGCACATGACCTAGGATCAAATTTCTAGACCCCAGGCCCCAGAAGCCCCTGCTCTCCAGTTCAAATCGTGCATCTGATCAGGCTACAAGCACCGCAGGAGTCCCTGTAATGTGTCAGCAGAGGTAGGCTTGTGGATTCCACAGAAGACTTATTTTTGTTCAAAAGAGTTTAAACTGAGCCTGCCTACAGTAATTTCTGAGTATTTTAAGACACTTCAGTGTTTTTTTCAAATGTTCTGTGGCAATTTATAGGACTGGATTGTTCAAACTTTGTTGTTGGTTGCTAAAGGTGAAGCAGATTGTGCTGCTTCATTGTTGTTTGCTGAATCCGCTCTGTTACTACCGTTTGTAATGTGTTTATTTCTCTAATGTTTAAATGAGCTTTAGAAGAGGGGACTATGTGAGGCACAGTCCTGCCAATGACCATCGCTTGCAGTTCCGAGGGTGCAGCAATATGCTTCTTTCAACCACCAAGCTGTTTGTAGTGGATCTGTATGTTTTGGTTTTCTTTGGTGAGCACAGCTCATTTTTGCAAGGAGAACCAGCCTTCCAACTGCACCGGAGTTCCAACAGAGCACACCGAGAACCGCATGATCACTGTGACCCATCCCCCCATGGCCCCAGGCCCTCGGCCCCTTGCAAATTCAGCAGCTTGCACAGTGCCTTGATGTGGAATCACTGCCCTGCAAGGTGGCACGATGCTTCCTCGCACCATGCATTCTGCGCGAAGCAGTTGCACCAGTCTGGCAGCCCCTGACGCAGTGTGCGACCAACAGGAATCGGCCTTGCTTCCGTGACCTCCTCACTCTCTCTATCCAGCGGCCACATGAACGCATGTAGTAGTGACTGCAGGTTTCTCTTAAGTCCCAACACAAGATTGTGAGAGAGAGAGAGAGAGAGAGTTGAGAGGGGTTCAGCTCGCCCAGGAAAACTGTTTATCCCAGTATCTGAACTCGTGAGATCCAGGGCGGATCCTGGATGGGGGGGCTGCTTTGCTACTAGAACCTTCCTGGTTTGGCAGACAAGCAAAGGAGAGAAACAACAGTTTCCAGCTCCACATTGGAGCACAGGACAGAAAGAAAACAAGGATTCTGCTCTTCAGGGAGCATGTTTGTCCCATGGGGGCTCAGCGGTTTCCCCTCCCAAGTGGAGACCACTAGGCACCATGGATGGGGAAGGGAGAATTTGTTTATTGGGGGAGACTTATCAGGTCTAGGCCCCTTCTTCAGAGGCCAGCCTGGTCTGGCCCCTTTACTCCCATGTATCTTCTTGCCCTTCCTACTCCATCTAGGGGCACCTCTCCATAGCGAGAGGGGTCGAACTCATCACCACTGACTGGGCCTGATTCTATCCACCATTTTGTGCATATTGGCCACCAATCTGGCAAAGAGTGTGCATGCCCTTCCTGCCTAACACCACAGGTTGCAAGGGGGGGGATCCCACATCAGGGTCTCCTCCTACAACCAACTCACTGTGAGCATGTAGATTAAGGGGGCACTGTACCAGTATACCTGAGGTATAAGATCAGTCGCTGTGAGCCACTTTGAGTGGATATTATCAGTTCATTATATGGTCTACAGTACAGATATAATTCAGCAGATGCCGTACCTGCCATTTCAGGGCATACAGTTTTTCTTTCTGGAGGCCCACCATAACTCTGCCCATAACATTCCCCCATTTGTCTCTTTTCTTCCCAGATGGTGAAAGCAAAGAAGTGCACTACAAGAAGCGCCACCCTGATGCCCCACAACACGAGACCTCAATGCCCCACGTGCCTCCATGATGAGGATGACTTGTCTCTGGAGCAATCTCCATTAATGTGAAATGACACTCCAGGGCCCAGTAGAGCTAGTAGGATGGACCCAGGGGCCATCCTTTTACAGAATCAGCAAGCAACAGTGGCCATGATGGAGAGTCAGCAGAATTTCATGTTAAAGATCATGGAGAGGTTGGAGGCCATGACGCAACCCAAGATGCCACCAACCCCAAAGACAAAACCAGAACCAGATAACCCAGGGAGGGCTTTGGGAGCCTGTTCAGACATGGTCAAACCACCCCCAAGCACCCCAGCACCTGACACAGGGGATGACACTGGGGATAAGGAGCTCCCTGATGATGAGGAGGCCATACCGTCTGACGAAGAGGAGATGGAAACACAGGCCGTGCCATCCCTCACATCCAAACTGTGCTCCTTTAACTTGATCCCAGGCCTTATGAGGATAATTAAAACCACTATGTGGTTTGATCTCGAGGAGGGCCAGCCCAAGTTGAAGCTCAACCCCATAATTCAGCAGAGGAAGGCCACCAAGGAGACTTTCCCAGTCTGCCTGGCGATTAATGATGTCTTCATTAAAGAATGGGAGTCTACAGAACCAGGTAGGATGTCTGACAAAAGAAACCTAGACCGTATGTACCCAGTCCAGGAGGACAAGGCTAGCACTTGGGGCACAGTCTCCACGATTGATCCTCAGGTGGCAGTGCTCAGCAAATAGACAGTGCTACCATGCGGTACCATATCTTTGAAGGATCCTACAGATAAAAAAGGGGAGGACATGTTAAAGAAACTGTTTGAAATAGAGGGCAGAGCGGCCAAAGCATCAACTACTGCCATCTACACTACACGTGCAAAAATACGTTAGCTTGAGGAGCTTCTTGACAAAGTGGATCCCAAGACCATGGAGGCTAAGCTGTTAGAATGCATGCTGGATGCTGCAAAATATTTGGCAAACATGGCAGTAGACAATCTAAAATTGAACGCCAGGGCCATGGCCCTAATGAACTGGGCCAGAAGAGCATTATGGCTCAAGCCGTGGGAAGCAGATAATGAGTCCAAGGCACTGTGACAAAACCTACCCATGAAGGACAAGTATGTCTTTGAAGAAGGACTACAGGATTGCATAAAGCAGAAGGAAGAAGGGAAGGACCTTCTAAAGAATAAGAACAGACTGACCTACCTGCCATCAGGAAGATGGAGATTTCGAGGGGAAAACAAGTCCCAGTAGGCATGTAGAGACAACTACTATCAGAACAATTCCTTTTGAGGCAGAGGAGCTCAAGGAGGAACCCGTAACTCTTTCAACTCCAGTTACCAATCCTCCAACTTCTGAGGCCATGGCTCCAAGTTTGAAGGCAGAGGGAGAGGGAACAGAAACAAACAGCAATGACTACAGATCCTCTCCTCCCAGGATGCTGCCCACGCAGGGCCTTTGCCTGCCCATGGGCAAGGGACTCATGCGGTTCCAACACAGGTAGCACAGCACAACCTCAGACAGATGGGTGCTATTGGGAGTGTCCAAGGGGTGCTCTATAGAACTGTCCAACTCTCCGGTACCACACAGGTTCACAAGCTCCCCCATTTCAAAAAAGAGAGCATCCGCTCATCAGGTCCAACAAATACTGCAGGACTTGATGCAGAACAGGGTGATCCAGTCAGTACCTCCGCACGAGCAAGAACAGGGAGTGTATCCCATTTTCTTTCTTGTACCCAAAGAGACATGAGAACTTTGCCCCATCCTAGATCTCAAGTACCTTAACAGATACATAGTTACCCAGTGATTCAAAATGGAGACGTTGAAATCGACTCTCCGCAGCATCCAGGTAGGCAACTACCTCACTTCAATAGACCTGAAGGATACGTACCTTCACATACCAATCAGGTCAAGTCACAGGCAATACCTCTGGTTCCACATCCTAGGGCAGCATTTCCAATATCAGGCACTACCCTTCTGTCTTACCTCAGCACCAAGGGTATTCACCAAGGTGTCCATAGTTCTCATTGCCAGGATGAGAGAGTAGGGGAGTGGATATTATTCCATACCTGGACGACTGGCTGATCTGAGCTCATTATAAAGAACCATCACAAAGGGCCACCCAGATGGCATTATGGGCACTCAAAGAACACAGCTGGGTAGTGAACCAAGCCAAAAGCTACCTGGTACCCACGCAACAACTGGAACACCTGGGAGCAGAGATAAACACATCCTGGGGTGGGCCAGGTCATCCCAAAAAAGGGTGGAAATCTTGATAGCCTTAGCTAATCAGCTGAAGCCCAACAACCTGCCAACCATTGGGCAAATAGCTCAGATGTTAGGCTGCATGGCGTCATGCATCAACCTGGTCCCATGGGCCAGGTGGCACATGAGACCACTGCAGAACTACATGCTGACCCGGGGATCCCCAAACGAGCGGAACCTGAAGGTCAGGATACCGTTACTGTATGCTGTGCAGTGGTCCCTACTCTGATGGACTGTGAGGCGCTCCCTCACATGAGGGGTTCCGCTAGAGGTGACATGCAATGTCACCATTGAGACAGATGCAAGCCTCCTAGGGTGGGGAGCATGCTTGGGCCCTCTGTCAGCCCAGGGTCTCTGGACAACTTCAGAGACTAGACTGTCCATCAATGTGTTGGAGATGAGGGCAGTCTACCATGCCCTCAGATCCTTCCAAATGACCATTTCCAGTCTGTCAGGCTTAATTCGTTCTGACAATCAGCTCACGGTGGCCTACATTGCGAAACAAGGAGGCACCAGAAGCAAGCTATGCAGAGAGAAGTTATGAGGGTGTTGAACTGGGCCCAGACCAACCTCATACACATTGGCATGGTCCATCTAGCAGGCAATCTCAACATATACGAGCAGAGTGGCTCAGCTGCTAACAGGTGCACCCAGGAGAGTGGCACCTGCGCACCGACTTGTTCCAGCTGAGACAGGAGACATGGGGCCCCATATCCATGGATCTCATGGCAACAGCAGAGAACACCCAGGTAAAAAGTTTCTTTTCAGGATACAGGGAGCATCACTCTTTAAGGATCAATGCTCTGTCCCAGACTTGGTCCCAGGATCAGGCATATGTCTTCCTCACATTCCCCTTCTACCGCAAGTCCTATCCAAACTTTGACAATCTCAGAGGACCATTGTCCTGGTGGCACCATACTGGCACAAAGAGCCTGGTTCTCAGCAGTAGTAACCATGGCATTGGACAAGTGCAGACTCCCGTACTGACTGGACATGCTAATGCAGGAACCTGTGGTTCACCCCGCACCATGAACCCTGAAGCTAACAGCTTGGCTCCTGAGAGGCAGAGACTGCTGAGAGCTGGATACCATGCATCAGTCATATCCACATTGCTGCAGTCTAGAATGCCTTTAACCACCTCCACCTATGGCAGGCAGTAGTCTATCTTTGTGGCATGGTGCAGAGACAAGGGCAAAGAACCAGAACAAGCTTACATGTCCACCATTCTGCTGTATTTACAGCAGGGGTGGATAGAGGCCTATCCCATTCATCTTTCCGAGTACAGCTGTCCACCATTGGTGCCGCCATTGGCCCCATAGGCCAACATAGCTCGGGGGCTCACCCAGACACAGTACGCTTCCTCAGAGCAGTAAAAGTGCTACACCCCAGGGTCAGAACTCTAATTTCCCCTTGGGATCTGACCTTAGTCCTAGACTCTCTCAGCACAGTGCCATTCGAGCCATTGCACGAGGTGGCCTATTTTGGGCAGGACTAAAAACCTGCTTTCTTGTGGCCATATGTTCCACTCAAAGGATTACCAAGTGGGGGCTCTGTCATGCAGGGAACCCTACATCATATTCACCCCACAAGGGTTACACCTACGGACAGCTCTGGCTTTTCAGCCAAAAGTCATGTCTGCTTTCCATAGCGAGCAGCCATTGAGTTGCCAACTTTCCCCGATAGGTTACAGACGGGGGACATGATGATACCCCATCACTTGGATGTGGGGGGCACACTAGCCATGTACATGTCTAGATCTAAACCCATTCTTAAGACCGAGAGATTGTTCATTGTGTTAAAGGGGCAACAATGGGGTAGGGCAGCATCCAAAACCACAATAGCGAGGTGGCTCAAGACAACCATTCAAGAGGCCTACAAGGCAAATAATCTAACACCCCCAGAATGTATTAGGGCTCATTCTACCAGGGCAGTATCCACCTCCTGGGAGGAGAGGGCTAATGTGTCTACGGAGGACATTTGGAAGGCAGCTACAGTACTTGGACTTACATCCATACCTTTGCCAGACACTGTAGGTTGGACTACTTGTACAAACTACAGACCCCATTTGCCACTCAGGTTCTCTCAGCAGCCCAGCTCTTCCTCTTCTCATGCGTAGGTCACTCTATCCAACCCTATTTGGGGTACAGTACTGTTGCTATCAACCCATGACGTAAGGTCTGGAGTGCCATGGATGGCAACCCAACAGAATGGCTGTTTACTCACCTGGTAAAGGTGATTGTGATGGTTGACATCTATGGCATTCCATGGCCCGCCCTACAGAGCAATCAGAGTGACTAGGAGTATGCTCTAACAATACCAAGGGAGTAGGAGGACATTGCAAGAGAAATTTAAGACATCCAGGGTGTCTCTCATCGGCAGTTTAGGAGGCCGAGTATTAGCATTGAATTGATAGATGAATAAAACAAGCATTTGTCAATGCCAAATGTTGATTGTGTTGGTGTGTTGAGCTCGCTCAGTGGCCCTCCGTCAGTCACTCAGTCTGTTTGTCCCAGTGCTGCAGGCTGCTCTTTTGTACTGGGCTGCTGCCTGCATTGGCACCTTGTTCTGCCCAGGAAGAAATTCGCAGCTGTCCCCAGAGAGCTCCATTGAGATGGCTCCCTCTCACTCTCTCACTCGCTCATTCTGTTTCTCCTGGCACTGCAGGCTGCCCTTTTGTACTGGGCTCCTGCCTGTATTGGTGGCTTTTTCTGCCCACAAAGAAATCCACAGCTGTCCCAACAGAGCTCCGTTGAGGTCACTCACTCCCCCTGTCTTATTCACTCATTCTGGTTCTCCTGGTGCTGCAGGCTGTCGTTTTGTATTGAGCTCCTGCCTCTGTTGGCACCTTTTTTCAGGCCACAAAGAAATCTGCAGCAGTCCTGACAAAGCTCCATTGAGCATGCTCACTCCCCTTCTCTCACTCGCTCATTCCGTTTCTGCCGGCGCTGCAGGCTGCCTTTTTCTACTGGGCTTCTGCCTGCATTGCTGCCTTCTTATGCCCACAAAGAAATTTGCAGCAGTTACAATACAGCTCCGCTGAGCTCGCTCACTCACTCATTCTGGTTTTCCTGCCACTGCAGGCTGCCCTTTTGTACTGGGCCTCTGGTGCATTGCTGTCTTTTTCTGCCCACAAACAAACTCTGCAGCAGTCCCAACAGTGCTCCGTTGAGCTCACTGACTCCCCCTCCCTCACTCACTCGTTCTGTGTCTCCTGGTGCTGCAGGCTGCCCTATTGTACTGGGCTCCTGCCTGCATTGGCGGCTTTTTCTGGCCAGAAAGAAATCTGAAGCAGTCCTGACACAGCTCCACTGAGCTCGCTCACTCCCCCTCTGTCACTCACGCATTCCATTTCTGCCGGTGCTGCAAGATGGCCTTTTGTACTGGGCTCCTGTCTGCGTTGCTGCATTTTCTGCCCACAAAGAAATCAGCAGCAGTCACAATAGAGCTCCATTGAGCTTGCTCACTACTGCTCTGTCACTCACTCATTCTGTTTCTCTTGGCACTGCAGGCTGCGCATTTGTATGGTGCTCCTGGCTGCATTGGCACCTTTGTCTGTCCACAAAGAAATCTGCAGCTGTCCCGACAGAGCTCCGTTGAGGTCGCTCAGTCTCCCTCTCTCATGCGCTCATTCTATTTGTCCTGGCACTGCAAGCTGCCCTTTTGTATGGGGCTCCTGCCTGCATTGGCTCCTTTTTCTGCCCACAAACAAATCCACAGCAGTCCTGATAGAGCTCCATTGAGCTCACTAACTCCCCCTGTCTCACTCGTTCGTACTGTTTCTCCCACCGCTGCAGGCTGGCCTTTTGTACTGGGGCTCTGCCTGCACTTATGTCTTTTTCTGCCCACAAAGAAATCCGCACCTGTTCTGACAGTGCTCCGGTGAGTTCGCTCACTCCCCCTCCCTCAGTTGCTCTCTCGTTCTGTTTGTCCCAGTGCTGCAGGCTGCCCTTTTGTACTGGGCTCTTGTGTTGGGGCCTTTGTCTGCCCACAAACAAATCTGCAGCAGTCCCAACAGTTGAGCTCGGTCACTCTCCCCTCTCACTCAGTCAGTCTTAATCTGTCCCAAACACTGATTTCCCAGAGTGACCGTGCTATTCTCTGGCAGGAGTGCAAAAACATATTTTAGCCAGGATAAGAAAAATTACAGCTGTAGTGTTCATAAGGAGGTGCGAAAAAATGCCGCTGTTGAAAATGTGGCATGACAATGTTACAAGGTTGCGTGGAAACAGTTCAATGCACGCTTGTAACACAATCGTGTTATGGACTTTCATCACCAAATTTTCAACATCGGGATTTTAGGACCTCTGCTCATGAACAGTGCCACTGCCATTTTCTTAATCTGTGCCAAACACTGATTTCTCACAGTGAACACATTATTCTGCGCCAGAACTGTGAAAACACATTTCAGCTAGGATGGGAAAAATCACAGCTGTACTTTTCATAAGTAGGTGTGGGAAAATGGCAATGTAGAAAATCTGGAGTGAAAATATTATAAATTTGTGAAGTTATGAGTGTGCATGCAAACTGCGCAACGCACACTCATAACACAGTCATTTTATGGAGTATTGTTACCAAATTTTCAACATAGGCATTTTAGGACCGCTACTCATGAACAGTGTCACTGTCATTTTCTTAATCTGTCCTGAACACTGATTTCCCACAGTGGCCGTGTTATTCTGTGCTGGAAGTGTGAAAACACATTTTGGCCAGGTTATGAACAATGACAGCGGTACTGCTCACAAGGAGGTGTGAGAAAATGCCAATGTTGAAAATCTGGCGTGAAAATATTGCAGATTCGCAAAGTTACAAGCGTGTGTAGCAACTGTGCAACGTTCACACGTAAAACAGTCATTTATTGAATTTTTTCAGCAAATTTGCAACACAGGCTTTTTGAGAGCCCACCTCATGAACACTGGCACTGTCGTTTCGTTAATCAGCCCCAAAAGGTGATTCCATGCAGTGACCGAAAAATCACCTTTCGGGCCCGATTAATGCCATGACAGTTCATGAATTCATGAGGAGGGGTCCCAAAAACCCCATGTTTAAAATTTGGTGAAAAAAATTCCCCAAAATGACAGAGATATGCACCAAAGTTGAAAAAAACCCTATTCATTCTATTATACAGCTTACCGGAATTTCCTCAGTTCGCGGTTGGCTTTGAAGAGTGCAGACGTGTTCCCGGTCCACCGAAGATTATCGTGCCAGACTCCAGAGGTAAGTATGGAGTGAGGGGGGTGTGGGGAGGCAGGGTGCTCAGTGGGTGGGCGCAGGTTGCTGGAGGTGGGACAGGAAGACCTCCGAGGGACAGTTTCCTTTTTTACAGGGGTAAAAAAAAAAAACTTTGCGGGACTGTTTTTTATTTACAGGAGCATGTGGCATGCTGGGGTGGGCTCCCAGCATGCCACTGGAGTCTTGCTTTTGGAGGGGGAGCAGCTGTAGCTGACGGGGGATTGGACACCCCCATTGGCAAACAACAAAAGGGGGGAATTCCTTTCTGCCGACGGGGATTGGGCACCCATCAGCAAACAACAAAAGGGGGAGATTCCTTTCTTCCAATGGGGATGGGGCACCCCGTCAGCAGACAATAAAACCAGGGGGTGGTTACATTATGCCGATGGGGAGTGGGCTCCCAGTCAGCAAATAAACATGATGGGGGGTAATATTGTTTATGAACACGGCGGCAAGCCACCGCCATGTTCACAAACAATATCAGGGTTCCTACATCCCACCCTGCAATGACAGGTCACTCCCTCATTGCAGTGGATGGCAGATGCTGCAATGATGAGGCAGCCCCTGATTGCAGCGGCTGATTTTTTAGAAGGTTGTGGCATGCTGGCTGAACTAGTGTCAGCAGCAGCATGCCACGGCATTGGGGGATGTGGGACAAGCCTTTGCAGGCTGTGGGGACATTGGGCAAAACAGTGCCATGCCTCCACAACCTGCTTGTGGGGAAAGCTGCCGCAACATATTTCTTGCGCATGCACACAATCAATATAAAAAGGGACCTGCCAGTCATCTTCAGAAGGCCTCTCAGTATGTGTGTTTAGCTAAAAGCATATTGTGGTATTACTAACCTTATTTTTCAGCTATGGAAGATTCAAACTGGAAAGCAGGGGTTTCTGGGACCTGGGGTATAAAAATCTGATCCTAGGTCATGTGCATCACTAGCCTATCAGGTGGGCTAAAACCCATGATGTAAAGTCTGGAGTGCCATGGATGTCAACCAACATAATAACCTTTACTAGATTAGTAAACACCCAATGTATATCCTCAAAGAGAGTTATTTGTGCCGTCCAGCTAGTGAGGTCCAGCCCGCCTTCTTTTTACCAGTGCACCATTTGGTTACAGCACCACAGATTCACGGTGCTGCTGGCTCCATTATTTACCCTATGTCAGTCACCAAATTGTAAATAAATATGGCAAATAGGCTGCAAAGAAAGTATCTTCCTGTTGACTTTGCCTACATTATCTCTGTTTAAAAGAGGACACACTATAAAGTAAGTAATTTTTATTTATTTTATTTTATTTTGTTGAAATGTTTTAACAGAAAGGCACACTGAGCGACAAGTCGCTCATCTCCTGGTGCGACCTGGGGGAAAGTGGTACAATAGGAGTGAAACATTAAACATTCAAGTTACAAGATCAACATTAACATACAGTTCTAAGGCAGCTGTTACAAGCAGTGGTACAACAGTGTTGCGCATAATAGGTAGAAAGAATGGTTAATAATACATGCCAGGTTAATAAGTAAACAAGTGCTTAAGTAAAGGAAAAGAAAAGGGGGTCAGTGAGAGGGGGAAGGAAGAGGGAGGGGGAAGGTGGGGAGTGGGAAGAGTCGTGTTCAAGTTACATTCAAGTTACAAGATCAACATAAACATACAGTTGTAAGGCTGGTGTTACAAACAGTGTTAAACCAGAGTTGTGCATAATATATACTGTAGAAAAAGTGAACAATAATAAGTGCCGGGTTAGTAAGTAAACAAGTGCTTATGTGAAAGAAAAGGGTGAAAGAAGAGGGAGGAGTGAGGTGGAGGGATGTAGGGGGAGGGGAGAAGATGAGGGAAACAAGCCCATGGGGAAGTAGGGAAGGGACCTGTGGAAAGCATTTGGTGTCCCTTCCATTCTGTGAGAGATCAAGGGATCAAGACCAGTAAACGGACAGCAATATAGGGTAAGGGGAGGAAAGATAGAAATTTGGGGGGGTGAGGGTGCATAGGGTAAAATGAAGATGAGGTAGAAGGGTAGGGTTTATCCAGGGCTTATAGGAGGGAATTAAGGAGGGACATGACTTCCCATATTTTATTTATTTATTTTAATTTATTTAGTTTTTGTTAACCGGGTAAGTGCGCTAGTCAGCAAGTGACTGTTTTCAGGCACGACCCGGGAGGTACAATTACAATACACAAAGAGTACAGCCAGATTATTAAGACAACGAGTACAAAAAATGCAGAGAGAAATACATACGTATAACTGCAAGCCACTGCAATGCAGGAAATTAAAGAAAACCAGTAGTTTTCCTCCAGTTTGCCTGTAATCCAATTATTTCTTAATGCTTGATATACATTGCTGGAAAAGAAAGGTAATTGAAATGCTATTATCTGAAGCAACACTATAATTATAGAAAAATACAGCTGACAGTACTTTGTTATTACTCTGTCAATATAGATGTAAGATTATTATGCCTGTGACTCACTTGAATCTCATGTGGGGGTGAATCCATTTAATGTTTTATACTCAGCAAAGATTAACATTAGTTGCAATATTGTCAAGAATTATATAGCAAATGATTATTCTTTCAATATTTATGCAGAATAACTGAAGTGTTTAATTTTTTTTTATTTAATACTAGTCAGATTTCATGAAACAGCCTTCACATCATGTTACACTTCCTATTCAAGGTGAATATTGCTGTGCAAGTGATGATGGATCAAGTACTGATCTCAGAGTTTACTCAAGTTTTAAGGAACTCAGATTTAGTAACAATATTCACAGATATGAAAGCAGCCATAATCTGATTATTTTCTATAAACTAAATAAAAAATCATGATTTTTTTTGCATCATTTGTTTATTATTTTTTTCCCTATAGAATTAACATACAAACATACAGACATATACTACATGAACCTTAATTCATAACCTATTTACATCAAGATCCATTTCCTTTTTACATCTCATTCTACCCATTCAGTTAAAAAGTTTTTATCCTAAACAATTATCCAGGATGATAAGGAGTCAGGGCCCCTGTTGTTTTCGGTACCCGTACTTACCCCTCTCCCTTTATACTCACTTCAAACCCAGCCCTCTTTCAGTATTACACTTTCTGTTATTGTCAACGATGAGAGGTATGGTTGCCATATTCTGTAGAAACGTTCCTCTTTATCTTTGACAGTATATGTCAACCATTCCAGAGTAATGGCCTGTATTATCAAGGCTTTCCAGTGAGCTATAGTAGGCCTCGTGGCCATTGCCCAAGTATTAAGGATACAGTGCCTAGCCATATATATTACAACCCTAAGCCATCTCTGTACAGGGGCCCAGTCTCCTTCGTCCGTTTCTTCTATCCCAAACAACAGTAACAGAGGGGACATGGGATATTGCTGTCCTCCTATCTTTCGCAATTCCGACACTACCTCCCCCCAGAATTTCTGTAAAACTGGGCATGCCCAGAAATAATGGTAGTATGATGCCGGGTTGCTGTTACATCTAGGACATATAGGTGAGACTTCAGGGTTATACTTATGGACAACTAAAGGTGGGCAGTATAACCTATGGCAAAACTTATAATAAGATTCTTTATATTTATTACACAACAGCACACCTTGATGCAGCTGGACAAGCACCTTCCAATTATCCGCTGAAATTGTGGTACCTAAATCTCTTTCCCAGAGTATCCTGGTGTTTTGTGTTTTATCCGGAAGCCAGGTTTTACTCTTCTTAGCCATTCTCTGGATGGTTCCCTTAGGTTTTTTTGAAATCATGATTTTGAAGTACCCACTGGGGAAACTATTTTATACTTGACAGTTATTTAAACTCAGTTACTGTACTTCTTCAAATAACAAGAATAACCTAAGAAAATACCCGTTGTAGACCCATTAAGCTCTTACATACGAACATACGACAATGCCAGCAGAAATAGGTCTCAAGGACTATCTCATCTGCTTGAAAACACAGCTTACAGTTCAGACAACTGCTGCTGATGCCCCCCCCCCTTCCATCCATCCTGCCAAATTTTTTCTCCCAGAGTTCACCAACCTGGTCAGTTCTCTCCCTGCTTGTACCTTGCCCATGAAGCAATCTCATCCTTTCTTAGAACTCCCCACTGAATCCAGCAAGATCACCTCCTCTGGCAGCATGTTCCAAGCTGCCATCACCCTTTCCATGAAGTAATGCTGCCTCAGCTCCCTCCTGAACCTCCCGCCCACCAGTTTCAGTCTATGTCCCCTCGTGGTCCCTTCCACCTTCAATCTAAGCATACCCTCAGTACTAACTTTGTTTATGCCCTTCAAGTACTTAAAGGTCTCGATCATATCTCCTCTGTCCCTTCTATCCCCCAGGGAGTACATGTTGAGCTGTCTTACTCTCTTCCCATAGGATTTCTCCCTCATTCCCTGAATCATCTTGGATGCCCTCCTCTGGACTCCTTCCAGGAACTTGATATCCCTCTCTAAGTATGGGCACCAGAACTGCACACAGTACCCCAAGTGCGGCTTCACCAATAATCTGTACAGTGGCAGAATAATCTCCTCCTCCCTTGAAGTGATCCCCCTAGCAATGCACCTCAGCATTCTGTTTACCTTTGTCGCTGCTTTTCTATACTGTACTGTGTGATTCATATTCCCTGTGTTTATCTCACCCAGATCCCTTTCCTCCTCAGATTCAGATATCTTCTCCCCCCCCCCCCAAGTGGTAAATGTATCCTGGGTTCCTGGCCCCAGAATACAGTACACTGCACTTCCTTGTACTGAACCCCAGCTGCCATGTGTTTGGCCACTGTCCAAGTCTTTCCAGCTCCTCCTGGAGTACCCACCTCCCTTCCTCACTGTCCACCATCCCACCTAATTTGGAATCATCAGCGAACAGACTCATCTTGCTCTTAACCCCCTCTGCTATGTCCGCTATGAAAGCAATAAACAACAGCAAACCCAAAACCGATCCTTGCAGGACCCCACTAGTGACCTTTTTTGGATGACGAGAATTCTCCACCACCACCACCACCCTCTGCTGTCTGTTGCTCAGCCAGTTCCCTAGCCACTGTACCCACTTCACCCCTACCCTCAGGTTCCTCAGTTTGCCCATCAATCTTCCATGCAGCACAAAGTCAAATGCTTTGCTGAATTCCAGATACAGGACATCAACCAGCCAGTCTCCATCTAGAGCTTTTCTCACCCAGTCAAACTATTTGACCAGGTTAGTTTAACAAGCTCTCCCTTGGACAAATTACATGTGCTTCAAAACTGAACTATACTGTAAATCAAATTCAGAGTGTGTTTACTAGGCAAACAAACATATAACTTAGATTTTAAGTTAAAAAGTAGTATATTACTGTATTGCTAACATTTCTACCATAAATACCTTTAATATTGTGTTCTTGGAGCAACAGCTGTTGGATGAAACAAGTTAATTAGTAGTTATATGAGTGGTATGTAGTACAACTCAGAGTGAGGTTTAAAAGGGCAAACCATAATTAAAAGAGATAAAGTTTTGTATGGAAAACTGTAATATCTAGTAAACTGCTGATCTGATCTGGCTGAAGAGTGCAGAAAATCCCAGAACAACACTGTACTGTACTTCTCTAATGTGCAGGGTTGACAGAATGCAAGATCACGGATAATGTCTCCGGTATAGTTTACTGGGGCCAAGCCTTTGCCAGATGGACCCCAATGCCACATCGCTTTATCAAAACTCCTCTCAAGGTGCTGTGGGTAAATATTTATGAAAGGGAGAGGGGTGGAAAACAAGAAGTGCCAGGGGACCTTTAACTATCTTACCAAAATAGGTTACAGCACAATATAAACACTTGTTTCACGTTACTATGATGCTCTCTCAGAAAGCTACATGCCTATCCCTCATGAGGTCCATTCTTTTTTGTTAAATAGCAGAGAAGATTCAGTGACTGGTTTGACATGGCTGGGTGAAGTGGGCATTACCTTTTGATCATTAGTTGCCTCATGATCAGTAAATATCAATACATTTCTCTCAGCCTTCAAGGACAAACCCTCCCATGGCAGTGAGTGCCCATCTGGCACCACCTTTATCAAGTGCCTAATGTAGGAATTCTGCCTGCTTTTACAAACCATATGCACTAACATTATCACATCAAGACATGTGCCAGCATTTAATGGCAATCAAGACAGTAAGCTTTTAGTAGAGACCTGGATCAGGGACATCTAGTCTTCAGTTCACAACTGTAGTGAAACATTTCAGTGGAGAGGCAAGAAAGCTTGTTCTAAACTCACCACTGAACAAACAAACCCCAGACTGTGCATCTGATGAGCTGCATAACAGAAGAGACCAACAAATTATTGCCATCACTGGACACCATGGCAGATTTCTGTGATAGAGAACAAAGTCCCTGATGAATCAGCCTGTTCATATGCAATTGTCCTTGAAGCTGTATTACATTCAGTTGAAGAACAGCAGAATGGTAATTGCCCATATCCAGACTGGGATTATAAATGAACACACCAATTTACTGTAAGAGAGGCTTTTGGGATGAGAATGTATACCTGAGGCTTGCACAAATGAAATCCAGGGTAATGAGTTTCCAGAAGAGACAGGGAGCTCATGGATCTAGCAAGGGGAGACTAGGAAATTCTTACTTCAGATGAGGGCTAAGAAGATTCAGAACTAGCCCTAGTGTGAGGGCTGAGGACTGGTGGTGTGTAAAGTTGGAAAATTTGCTTTGAGAATTAATTAATTAATTTCAAAGTTAATTTGCCTTGCAAATTGCTAATTCACTGTATAGGGATGATTTAATGAATTTTGAATGTTATAATCGTGCCACTGAAATGGTGCTGACAGGTGAAGTTCACAATGTAGTATGGGATATGCAGTTACATTTTATTGAAACAAGCTGTATGCCATGGAGAGGTGGTGTTCAGTGCAATCTTCCAAAGACAGCATATGGGAGAAGTCTGTGCTTGCCTGAGAAAAAAAAATTAAAATCCATCTCTAAATAGAGCTTTTTGAATCCAAATGACTCACAATTTTTTCTAGAGGAACTTGTGATGCTAGTTTTTTATTTGTTTCTGCTGATTATTTGTGTTAAAGCAGGGTTTTTGTTTTGTTTGTAGTGAAGCACTGCTGTGGTGGAAGGGTGGTGTATTCAGTTACCAAGGCAGCACAGAAAGATCTAAAGGCTTTTTGACTAAGCAGCAGAAATTTGTCATATATTTTTTTTTCTTGTTCAATATTTTTGGTCTATAGTCTGAGATCTCTCATGTTATTTCTGTAGTTTAGTTTTACATGTAAGTGACTTTTTTTCAGTCTCTTTGTATATTAGTTTCAGTTATTTAGTTTTTAAAGTGATGGTGTTCTGTCATTTTGTTCTACTTATGAGTTAATTGACTATCAACAATTTAGCATGAAATGTTACTAGTAAATCCAGAGCTTTTTTGCATTCCTTAAAAAAAATCCTCTTTCTAATTACATTAAGTGAAAACAGATTTCTGACAAGGAAGCAGCTGGAGTCATCAATCCCAGCAAGAGCCCATTTGCATCTTCATTGTTGTCACAAAAAAGGATGGGTCACTGAGGATCTGTATTGACTACTGAACGTTTTATTCCCACAATGACAGAGTTGCCTTTCCTCTCCCCCAACTAAAGAGGCATTGGAAGTCAGGGTAAGCTAGGTATTTTTTCAACAGTTGACCTCACCTCAGGCTCCTGGCAGGTGGAGGTAGCAGAGAAAGGCAAATACAAAAGTGCACTCTACTCACCTATGGTTTTGTAAGAAGGAAACAGAATTCTCTTTAGACTTCAAAATTCCCCTTCCACCTTCAAAAGGCGGATGCCATTGATGCTTGGTGATCAAAATTTTTCATCTTGCTCAGATACATTGATGATATTATTATGTTTTTTAGGACATTTGAAGAACATTTGTAGCTGCTTCAGCTTGTATTTCACAGGCTGTTTCTATGTGATGTAAAGGTAAAGCTGAGGTGGTTCCACCTGCTGAGGGATGAGCTGCAATGCCTAGGCTATATCATTTCTGTTAAGATAGTAGGACTGATCCTGAGAAAGCCAGAAATCAAAACTAATGAAACAGATTGACCAACCAGAAAGGAATTGTCCAGTTTTGAGGATTCTCTGAGTATTAAAGAAGATGCATTAAAGAACATACAGTGTTTGTAGTCCCTTTGTACCATCTGTCATCAGAAAACCCCTGCACAAAGAGAAGTCCAACTAAGAAAACTAACACAACCACAGAACCCTGTAGTTTGGACAGATGAGTGTGAAAGTGCATTTCAACCCCTCAGAGAAAAACACCACTGTCCAGTGCTGGAATATGGTGATTACAGTTTACCGTTACAGCATATTATAGATTGATGCTTCTGCTAAGGGGTCTTGGAGTGGTGCTAGCCCAAGTAAAAAATAGGATTGAGAGAGTGATAGTATATGCTACCCAGTGATTACATCCAGCAGATATGCACTACCCTGTACATAAGCCAGTGATATTGACCCTTAAATGAGCAGCCAGGGAGAGGTTGTATGGCCATTTCTATGGGCATGAATAGTCATAACAAACAACAACCCACTTAAGGGAAAGGGAACATTGTTTAAACAGGAGTAGCACACTAAGCTAAAGCCTGTTTCCAAATTTTCTAGTTTCCAAACTTAAATATGAGATAACATCTGCCAAGTGAGATGCTACAGGGCAGCACTTGATATCCCAGCTAGCCATGCTATACCTTGACATTTAATGTAGAAAGAAAAAGAGCCATGCCAGTGCTGATGGGCTATCCAGAATCCAGAGGAGGGAGTTGCAAAATCCCTTCAGACATACTCCCAGCATTTGTCTCCTCAAAACAAGCAAAATTCCTCTTCATTCTCCACAGCAGTCATTATCAGCATAGCACTCAGGATTTCCTAAATAAGGTATTTGTAGCCTAAGAAAAGTAACTGGAGAAACTTAGGTGTGTACCCGTAGACATTATGCATGCAATGACCATTGCATGAAATGAGGAATTAAGAAAGTATCCAACAATGAGAAAAGCCCTATTGTAGAGGATGCATGGACAAAAGTCAAAGTGGAAAGAGTGAATTGGTGAGTTGGAGGATGTTTTGCTGTTGCTAAAGGAGTAGCCACAGTCACAGGTGCAAGATGGACTCTTATATTTGTAGAAGTAGAGATAATCAGGGAACAGGGATAAAATAGTTGAATCCCCCAGAAAAGTTTTGAGTGGTAGCCAAGCAAGGACTTCATAACGATGCATGACATTTTGGCCTAG
Source organism: Neoceratodus forsteri (assembly GCA_016271365.2). Classification (NCBI taxonomy): domain Eukaryota; kingdom Metazoa; phylum Chordata; order Ceratodontiformes; family Ceratodontidae; genus Neoceratodus; species Neoceratodus forsteri. The sequence goes on along the minus strand of CM028134.1, from coordinate 973,086,574 downwards.
AAAGGACATTTGTCTTGATTTGAGACATATGCTATTGGCCCTAAATAGAACCAGAGATAAAGGACTTATGTGAGAAATGTAAGAGTTGTTGCATTTGTAAGACACTTAACACTGGTACTTGGACACACTATTGTACCGCTGCAATTCACGTGCATTGATTTTCTTTTTCAGGAGTGGTCAAAGGGGGAGTGGAGAACTTATATGTGGTAACAGAACATTTCACTCAGTTTGCAAAAGCTTACCCTACATGGGACATGAACAGTGGCCAGGGTACTTTGGCATAGTTTTCTGTGCCAGTTTAGACTTCATTATAGGATTCATGTAAATCAAAATCATCATTTTTGAAGTGCATTGGTAAAGGGGTTATGCAAAGTTGGCACAGCACACCATAGCACCCATGAGTGAATGGGACCACAGATAAGTTTAACCATATACTTATGGATATGTTGGGTACCCTAGCCCCTTACCTGAAAATTAGCCGGCAAGATTATATTGATGCCCTAACATGTGCATAAAATTGCACTTTCATGATTCTAAAGCCATATGGCCTTTCTTTCTCATGTTTGGGTGGCACCTTAGACTATCTGTGGACTTCACGCTCAGTTTAACACCAGAGGAAGATCCAGCAGAGTGCAAAAGTGTGTACAAAGCCTCCATGATTGGTTATCATTTGCATGTGTGCAGGTCAATCATCTATCAAGGAATTCCAAGGAGCAGCAGAAATGGAGCATGAACACAAGGCATGGGATATACCTTTCCAAACCAGAGATGGGCTTTTAGTTGAAATAATCCAAACTGAAGGAAGACAAATGTTATCTCAGAAGTGAAAGTCTCAGCCAAACAGCTTGATATCCCAGCATATGCTGTGAATTCTGACGATGGCCTAAAAGAGTGAATGGACACCATAATCTTCAAGCTCATGCATGTTCCTTCTTGTGAATAGATGAAGTAGAAAAGATACAAAAATGTGTATGTCTGCCCATAGCTGAGGCATCAGACAATGATGCTTCCAGCTGTGAGTCAGTTGATGATGTATTTGTATTCAGAAGGTCAATAATAATGATCCATTGTTCCGGATTCCCCCCTTTTCCCCCACAAAAGACAAAAAAACGTTGTATGTTGTTGTGCTCAGATTGGCAATTAATTCATTATATATCATAATTCCATTTACAATCTCATCATCATTTTTATTGTCACTTTCTCAATTGAATTTATTGCATTCATATATCAATCTCTGATCATACCTCTTTTCTTCCTCTTCTAGCTCCCCCAGGTGAAAACCTGGGTGCCTTCTTCTTCTCTTTCCTTGAGAGTTAACAGTGAGAACCGAGACCACTTTTCTTCCTTCAGCTTCTTTTTCTTTTCATCATATTCCTTTTTTCTTCCCCCCTCCCCTCCTTGCCCCCCTTTTTTCCCCATATCTCTGCCATTCACCTTTGGCAGTATCATTAACCATCCTACCCGACAATCTCTGTCATCACCTCTGACAGACCATACAGTCCGCTTCTTTGCCTTTTTTTTCTCATGTTCTATAGTTTTTGGGTGGGTGGGAGGATCAAAACTTCAGCAAAAGTGGCTGAACCACCACTGTGCTGCCCCTTTAGCATCCTTTTGCCCCTCCCCTTCCTGTTGCCTGCCTATTTTTCTGACTTCCTCTGTCCCTCCCCTTCCCATCTCCCCTCCTCTCTGAGCACACCATCTTCCAGTAGAGGGAAGGGGTGCACCAGGAAAACTTGGTCTGCCTCTTAAAGGGCAAACTCCATTGTCCCGGAGTCCCCCCTTTCCCCCCACAAAAGACAAAAAAATTGTATGTTGTTGTGCTCAGACTGGCAATTAATTTATATAATTCCATTTACAATCTCATCATCATTTTTATTGTCTCTTTCTCAACCTAATTTATTGCATCCATATATCAATCTCTGATCATCCCTCTTTTCTTCCTCTTCTCACTCCCTCAGGTGAAAACCTGTGTGCCTTCTTCTTCTCCTCTTTTCCTGATAGGTAATGGTGAGAACCAATACAGCTTTTCCTTCTTCATCTTCTTCTTCTTTTCATCATAGTCCTTTTTCCTTCCCTCTTCCCTCCCCTTTCTTCCTCATTAGCCAATCTCCAGCTTGTGTTGTATGATTGGCTCTCCACTTAGGGTACTTCTTTCTTTTCTTTCTCCTCTCTATTTTTTCATAGTCTATTTCCAGTCTGTCTCCTTCATTCTTCTATAAAACCCATCATTTCTATATTAAATATATCTATAGCTAAATATAACAGGTGCACTCCCTGTGACCTGTAGAATTCCTCTACCCACTCTTCCACACCATGCAGTATTACATGTCCCCTTATTTTTCTTATCAGTGTTCCCACCCTTCTAGTCATCTTCCTCCTGGCCCTATTTAAAGCTCTATGACTGTGTTCATGTCTCCAAACCCTTCTGGGGATCATATCCGACCAGGCAAGGTTTACCTCTGGCCACCACTGCTGTATTTTCTCTAAGCCCCTTTTCACCTGCATATATGTGTCCACCCATGGCTTTCCCCCAATGTCGTTACACCCTAGGTATAAAATCATTAAATCTAGAATGGGTCATCACTCCATCTCTTTCAGGGTAGGAAGCAGCTGTGCCCATCTCATCCCTCGGATGCCACACCAAACCAACCTACATTTTCTCACATCCTGGTACAGCTGTTTTCCCCCAGAACTTTTTCTCAACTCTCTTTTCTGCCCAATAAATGTAGGAGTGACCGCAGACCCGTACTTTCATGATCCTCTCTCTTTCCATAAGGTTTAAGCAAAATCTATATCTTAAACATGTTCTTAGCTCCCTTAACACATCACCAAACTCTATGCCCTCCTCCGTCAATGTGTTTCTGTATCTGAAAAACAAAACACAGTTGATATGTTAGTCTCCATAATGTAGCACTCCAATGTACCTCTTGTAACTGGCAGACTGCCAGCACCCCTTCTCCAACATGGTAGTCACCGACTCCCCTTCTGTGGAGTGGGATAAGTAATTACCTGGATCCTCGCGCAGGAAAGGCATGCCTTTCTTGAGCATGGCCGTGACTTGATAGCTTGTAACCTTTTTTCCATCTCCATGCACAAATAATTTCCCTGTCCTACACCCACGCTCTGTGGCATAAGCCCACAAAGCCTTCACTGGGCACACTGTGCCGTCTACCTGAGCCTTCAGGGTTACCGTACAACACTTTCCCCCTTGATCCATTTTTGACTTCTTAATTATGATTTGTATCTCCTTTATCCCCCAGGTTATGTCAGTCCATTCCCCTTCTTCATCTTTTCTGCCATGCCCCACCGCCTCGCTCACTCTCATAGCCCTGCAAACATTACCAAATAAATTGTGTGAAAAAGCTGCGCCTCATCCTTTGATCTGCAAATTGGTGGTAGTATCCCCTTTAGCTTTGCAAACCACTGCTCCCCTATTGGTTGTCTACTGTCCATGACTATCTGCTTCAACCTACCTATCCCTGCATCATTCTCCTAATCAACATTGACTTCATTGGGTCCTTCCATTTCTTTAGGTTGCAGATTAAACTAATCCTAGTTAGTTATACCCCCATCATGGTGTGAGCCATTCTTCTCTGCCATTGATCTACTGTGTACTTCCCTAACTGTTTCTCCATGAGTGGCCTACTAACCTCCATGTGGTGTGTTGCTCTGAATGTTTGGAACACCCACCAAGCCCCTTCATAGGCCTTCAAAGCCCATGGTGCTCATAAGCTGCAAAACAGCAGTTCTGCTCCCTCTTGCCAACATCCCAGACGTTCGTTGGTATGGGCGTATTCCGATCCTCTGCTGTTGGTGCCAGCATCCAGAAACGGTCCAGCTGCAGACAGGAAAGGTTGTCAGCTAGTATATTTTTTTACCTCTTCTATGTGTTTTGCCCTGAATGACATGTTCAATTGCAAGGCCCTTAACACCAATTGTCTCAAAACCCGCATGACCATTTCTGATCTGGCTCTCCTGTTTTAAAAACTTCTACCACTGCCTTGTTATCACACCAAATTGTAACCTTCTCCCCACACCACAGTGCAGGCCCAAATGGGCATGATCTCCAACAGTGTGATATATTTTACTTTCCCGTCCCTCAACCAATTTGTAGGCCATGGTTCTGCTAACCATCTTCCCTTCAAATAGTCCCCCATTCCTAAACCTCCTGCCGCATCTGTGTAGAGTTTGAGATCCGTGTTATACACCCAATTCTCTTGCCAAAATGAACAGCCATTATAGGTGCGGAGGAACTCCTCCCATGCCCCAAAGTCTTCCTTACCTCCTTTTATCATGTCCACCCAAAGATGTGGTCTGGTTATTCCTGCTGCGGCCCTTGCTAGCCTTTTTGTGAAAGCCCTACCCAGTCCAATTGCTCTGTACGCAAAGTTCAGATGTCCCAAGACCTGTTGCACCTGTTTCAGTTGCATTCTTCTCTTACTTGTATGCACTCTAATCATCTCCTTTAGCTTCATCACTTTGCTGTCTGGCAACCTAAAGACCTCTCCCAGGGCATCTATTTCAATGCCTAAGAATTTGAAAACCTTACTGGGCCCTTCTGTTTTTTCCAGCACCAATGGATCCCCTAACTCTCTGCACAGATCTTGGAAAACAAAAAACAAAAACCATGTTCTTCACTCATCCCCAAAACAAGTCCTGCAACTTCAAACTCCTCATTCACTCTGGGTCCTCTTTCCCACTCGAACAAGTTTGCTCCTATAAATACCTAGGGATCCATTTTGACCCTTCCCTCTCCTTCCATGGACACATCTCTGCCCTAGCCACTGCCACTAATATCCGATTGGGCATCTTACGTCGGTATAAACACTGCCTCCCCGGAGGCTCTTGACTCAGCAGTCCTCCTCTATCCTGTCCCTAGTGGACTATGGACTGCCGGTGTATGGAGCTGCTGATCGACTGCATCCATAAAATTCGTGACTACTCTGAATAAGCCCAGGTTAATTACTGAGCACCCAGGATGACACACACTGTCTACTGTATGCTAAAGCTGGTACTGATCTCACAAGCGCCTCAAATATCTGACCTGTACCTCACAAAAAGACTCTTGGGCTATCGCCACCAGGATTGACCACCACCATACGCTCTGTCCCACTAGTTCATACTGGACCTCTGGGAAACTCTCTTGTTGTCCCTGGAGCTAGGACCTCTCATGGCCAAAGAGCCTTCAGCTTAGGGCTCCCTCCTGGTTCAACACACTGCCCCTCCATCTCCGGCTGCAACTATATTGTGCTTCAAAACTTCATCATGTAACCACCTTATTAACACCTGATGCTGTAACTGCCACCAGTCAAAGCCGTACTCAATACTTATGACAAAGCTTACTAAGCTGCAAAGGACAACATAACTCGGTATTGTTTGCATCCATCCTACCTGTACCAGCTTGTTTGTATCTATGTCTTAATTTACTGTTATACTTATGTGTTGTACTGCTATACTGTGTATTTGGTTTGTCTTACTGTGACAAGGTACCTTTGTAAATGAGCCTATGGCTCAAAGGTTTTCCAAACTGCTGTTTAAATAAAATAAATAAAATAAAAAAAAAACTGGCCAACATTCTTTCTGTCTCTCTCTCTTCCCACTGCCTATTGAAAGGAAATCATCCAGGTAGTGTATGACAGTCTTGTATCCATTTTTATTCCTAAAATATCCACTGTAAGCATGTGCTGAATGCTTCAAATGTAGCACATGCTATGGAGCACCCCATGGGCATTGCTTTGTTGAAATAGTACTGATCCCCAATCTTAAAACCCAATAAGTCTCAATCTTCCCTCCTAACCAGAAGCAATCTGAAAGTGGACTCTATATCCATTTTGGCCATACAAGCATCAGTAGTCACTCGGATAATCTGTACCGCCTCTTCTAATGTGGCATAGGTCACTTTACTATGTTCCTTGCTTACAAAATCATTCACCGAGTCCCCTTCTGGGAATGACAAGTGGTGAATCACCCTGTATTCCCTCTGCTGTTTTTTGGGAACCAAACCCAATGGAGAAATTCTCATATTCTACAGCGGAGGGGTAGTGTATGGCCCTTCTACTCTACCTGCTGCCTTCTTCTCTATTTTCCATCTTAAAATGTCCTCATTCCCTTTAACTGAACCCAAATTGTTCACCTCTCTCACTTGCCTTGGGCCTTCACACTTTAATGGAAACCAGTCTTAAACCCTTTCTTAATTGACTCCACCACCTCCCTATCTGGATATTTTTCTATCCACTTTTTCCACCCTTCTATTTTGATGGGTGTTCTTGCTTCTTGGAATTGATCTCCTGCCCTCTTCCCACCCTTTCTACTACACCCCCCTCCCTGTCCATTTCTCATTTTTTGCAGTTAATAATTCTGGCTCCCTCTACCTGCGTGCCTCTGCCTCTTCCCTCTCTATTCCATGACTGCCCCCTATGTCCCTGCCCTTCCCCAAAAAACTGTTGGCCTGCTCCTTACTCCCTACCTCTTGGGTCCCTTGTGCCCATGTCTTTCTGCATCTACTCGTTGGGTGTGTTCCCCCATACTTTGAGCAGTCGTGCCGAAAACGGCATTGGTGCCAGGAGCAAAATGCCCTATTGTAACCCCAACAACACCTCTGAGGTTCCCTACCCCTTTTTCCCATTTCCCCTTCTGGCGTGGACTGGTCAGTTACATAGTCAGTCCACAGATCTAATTGTTTCATGTCCCATCTTACATCCCCATAAGTCACCATCCTTTTGCCGTAAGAATTCATCATAGTATATCCACCCCACCTTTCACCTTTGCCCATCTTATTATCAGGGAATCAGTGATAAGTGGAATGCCCAGTTCAGGTTTCTTTTCCAGTACTATAGCTGAATACATGGCAAACCTACAAACCACCAGTCTCAAGTCTTTCCTTGAGTAAATTTGTCCTCCTCTTTTTTGCCTAACAAAACCACTGCCACTGCTATTTCACTCTTCCTGATGCTCTCTATTTCCTTGTATATTGCTGCCACTTCCTATCTCACTAATGCAAAAATGTCTACATATTCCCCCTTCCATATTTTCTCTTTTGTGGCCAGTGGTACTTGCTCCCCTATTCTCATTCCTGAGGTTCCTATCTCCCTTGTTCCCTTTCCTGTGTTCTCCTCACCTTTCTCCCCCTCCTTTTGCACTGCTGTATCCAACCAAATCTCAGACAACACTGACTCCATCTGCCCCAACCCCCCTGTTCTGAGCGCTGAAATAATTTGACCTATGTATTCTTTTATGCTTTCTCCTACCACCCCAGATACCTTACCTGTGACCTTGTCCACTCCTTCTGGCCTGCTGTCCTCCAGTTTCCCTGACATGTCCCCCTGTGGCAGAATGGTTGGTTGCCTTATTGGCTACAGAAGAGCCATTGTGTTTGGGGGATCCGGTCTGGGTTCCACTGGTGAAACACCTGTCTGGTCTTGTGGAGGTACTGATAGGACTGGGACATAGGTCTGTGGCAGTACTGGACTAGATGCTTGGGGAGGTACCAACAAAGGTGGCAGCACCCTGATAGGGCTGCTTGGCCTCCCTGATGGCAGTTTTCCACCACCACTTCTTCCCTTCCCCACTTTCCACTTCTCCCCGTATCTCTCTCTGGCTCCTCCACTTCCACCATCTGCCACATTCTGCTGGCCTTCTCTGCTAGCTCCACAATAGCCTTGTAGGCATCCTCTTTAGATGGCCTGTTCTTTTTGGGTGCCATTTCCTCATGTTCACCTGTGAAAGCTGTGGAGACAACTGACTCAATCAAAAGAAAACAAAATCTTAGTTAATCGATCTGTCCAAAAGACTAGGCCTTATATAGTTAGCCCCGTGACCCGTCGCAGCCTAATGATGACATCGGCATCACCGTCCCATCTGGTTCTTCTAGCCCCCACCCCACCGATAACTCACCTTTTTGCTCCGATTTCTCTCGCATGGCTCCTCAGCCTGGCATTTGGTGCCTCCTATCCCTTCACCCACTGCCCTCTGAGGGATCCCATCCATCCACTGCAGCTGTCCCCTTTTCTGGGGCTCTGTTTCCTTTCCTTCCTCCCTGCATGCCCCACTCCTGTTCCCAATTGCCCTTTTCTGGGCATCATCATGCCATCGTGCTTCCCAGGGCATGTGATGACATGCCACTGGCTGCCATCCTGTTTTTAGGCCCTAGCCCAACTGACCAGGCACTTAAATACTCTTCTTCAGTTCTTCCAGCAAAATACTTGCCCCCCAGCGTCTCCCCCGAAAAAGACGTGGAGCAGTGTCCTTTTTCTGTTGCTGCCGTTAGTAGACCTGTCACCGCCTGGGTCATCTTGCTGTGTGGCCTACCCGTGGCATGTGACGTCACGCCATGTGGTCATCTCCTTTCTCTCCTGTCTGCCCCCACACCAGCCTTCCAAAACCCTGCCTTGTCCTGTGGACATAGGTAACTCTGCATGGCCCCTGCTTATGCACCTCCCCCGACTAAGGCACTTCTTCCCCTTCTCAAAATACCTTGTTAAAAAACAGCATGTGACGCCATGCCACATGGCAGTCTCTGTCGGCCCCCATGCTAGGTTTCCTCCAATGGCCTTCCCAGTCACATGCCCTGCCCCAGTGCAATTACAACTCTGCCTGGCCCAGGTCCAAATTCCCCTCGGAAATACAGTCCGCCTTTCACTTGTAAATCCCTGGATATGGTGTGTGACATCACGCGATGAGGCCCTCTCTGTTGACCCCAGGTCTAAATTCCCCTCAGAAATACAGTCCGCCTTTCACTCTTAAATCCCTGGAAATGGCGTGTGACGTCACACCTCGAAGCCCTCTCTGTTGACCCCCACGCTAGCCCCTATCTCAGACCCCAACCTAACACTTTGTCCACATGCTCAATGGCAGCCCAGCTCAGCACCAGGCCAAGGATGAGGGTTTCTCCCTCCCTTTGCTGTAATTGCACACCATTCTTATCTGGCTCCCTCACTCTTTCAGCGAGTTGCTCCTAATGCCATCCTGCTTCTCACTCCCCCAAGGCAGCCAGCTCCTCCTCGCTACCGACACCTTCTTTTTGTTTTTCCCCACTTCCCATTCGCCTGCCACCCACAAACTCTCTTCATCTGCTCACTAGGCCACGCCAGCCAGCCCATCATGTGCTGCTGTCTTCCCTTCAAAACAGGTGCTTGAAATAGCCCCCACTCTCTCCCCAGTTCTCTCCTCCAGCGCTTTCTTCCCCATTCTGCTCACTAGGGCCAGCTGGTTACCATCACCATACACTTCACTGCTAGGCATAAAAACGTCCCCAAATGTCTCATGTACTGAAAAAAACATGTGCATGCCCAACAACAGCATTCACCCCAAGCCAACATTTATGCTTAGTACGCATCTCTTTCTCTTTCTTTTTATATTGCTGCCTAATGGTTAAACAAAGCTGTTTGTTTCTTACCTGATTTATCCTAGTGCACAAATCTCTGCTCAAACAATCAAGATGCCAATCTGAAGTGCTGCAGTTTCAGTGTAAATCAAAACTTCAGAAAAAGTGGCTGAACCACCTCTGTGCTGCCCCTTTTCTACCTCATTTATCCCTTCCCCTTCCTGTTGCCTGCCTATTGTTCTGACTTCCTCTGTCCCTCCCCTTCCCATCCCCCCTTTCTTCTGAGCACACCATATTCAGGTAAAGGGAAGGGGTGCACCAGGACAACTTGGTCTGCCCCTTAAAGGGCAAACTCCATGCTGACGGTAATAATTGTCAACCAATCCTAATCCTGAACATTGAAATTCAAACTGCTTTGCAGAGTACAGATGTAGTAATAGGCATCAAAGTGCCCCAGAAATGACCACTGATGCTGCAGGGAAGGATGAAAAACTATGCCACTGCAGATTTACAACACTGCCTCTGACCTGTATCTGAATGATGGTCTTGCACAAGCTGAACTCAGCCAAAAATTGTTGTATGCATTGCATGCTTGAATTGAGCAAGTATTTCAACAGCCTGAGGTGCCATCCCAACTATCTAATACTTCACATTAGACTCTGCTCTGAACCAACAAGAAGGTGTCTGTTACAAATCCCATTCAGAGTTATTATGGCATAAACAAACATGAAAACATTAGCAAGATGGAACAAACTGTGGAATAAGATAGGTCAAAAGATGGTATGCCATTGCTACAGTGACAACTTTACCATGACCAACACTACAGCGACAACAGCGCCAGGTCACTGTACTGTCAGCGCAAGACCTCGGCACTACTTTCTAGGGGTATTGCACCCCCTCCTTGAAGCAACTTTGACTTGGAGTTGATTCATTTATTAGTGGGGGCAGAGCCCCCCACATGGGGGGGGTTCAGAAAACTCAGTCTGAAGTGACTCCCTTTATGCCGACCGTAAATGCGATTGACCTAAAGGAGTCACTGTAACATTGGTCAGCAATGAAATTTGTTGACCAACTGTCATAGATCCTCAAAAGATGAAGCAGAAAAGGATTCACTGTTTAGATTAAAGAGATTTACAACAGATTTCCAGTAGGGAACCAAGATGGATACTGGACTGCTGCTTCTTGATTGAGCTCTGTGTAAGCTCAACAAAAAAACATGAGTATCTTTGAATTTTGAGATCAAACATAAAAAGTTTATACCTACCTACTGTATATGACTGAGAAAAGAAAAAAAAAACACTTCATCATCCTCATGTGAGGAGAACACCTCTCACAGGATTAAACCTTTAGATACATATTTCAGGCTTGCTGCTGGCGCAGAGAGTGAGGGAAGAGCCAGAGTGCACTCCAGCTCATTGAGAACCACAACAATTGCCACACCCACATGTGGGAATTTACAGCAAGGATTTGAGCTCTATGAAATTTACAAGGTTATGAGACATCAGAGTGAAAAAAGACTGGAACTCTGAATTTAATTGTTAGTAGCGGTGTGGCAAAAGGAACTCATGAAACACAAATAAAAAAAATGGGCTCAAAGTTACAAACACAGATGTGATGCTGCTTCATGCCACACCTTGCTGTTTAAAGTTTTGTAAAGTTTAGTATTACTGACTCTTTTAAGGCTTTTTAGTCTGTCATCCATTTGTGTTAGCTTATAAAGGACGATGCCATAATTATTATTCAGTTTTGCTGCTTCCTTACTCTCTCAGGAAAAGTCTCCCGTTTCACAAAGCAGTAAGCTGATTATAGCTGGTGTTCAGTAGCCCAGTTCGAATCTTCACTTTTAAACATTGTGAAGATTCAGTTTTAAGCGTGGCACGCTTCCTGTCTTATAGATGCTATTTAGTCCAGGTGCTGAGCTTTGCAGCAAAAATTTAATAAAAGTGTAACATTTTGGACCAAGTGAGAAGTGAGTGGATTGTGCAGCTTATGTGGTTACATTGATCGGATTGGTAAGAGGCCCCCTACCTGGGTTTGGATCCAGGATGAACCCCGAGTGGAAATAAGGTTCTTGATGGCACTTTAAGTGCTTCTAGGGTTGTTTGGCCTTTGTTAAAGATCAACTGTAGATATATTACAAACATTATAAACTTTACTCCTTATCCCTAACATAAGGACAACCACACCTTATGTATTACATATGACAAAAAGAAATTGCCATTTATCATGTACAGACACAAGTTTAATGCTTTCCTATTTGACGGTTTCACAGGAAATCCCTCAGACTTTTTTAGGGCTGCAGTGAGCGGAGCACTGCAGTCCTTTTACAATCAATGAGAAAAAAGACTTTGTGACCCAAATCACGCTGGAGTGTAAAAAAAAGATGATTGCCTGGAAACACTGCACACTGGCACTATCTTTTTTTTTTTTTTTTTTTTTTTAACTTTTGCTGCGCTTGCAATAATCCTCTGGATTGCAGGCACCTCTACACTCTTCAAATCTGGACTGCAAACTAAAGAAACAGATATTCTCTTCAATATATTTCAGTGGGGTTTTGAACTTAGAGGCATAAATTATGTAAGGCAAATAAAATGGCCACCGAACTCTAGGCATGCGCGATTATTAGAGCATGGATAGTACAAAGCTGTTCTTTAAATGTGCTCCATTGGACCCTAAGCTGATGTGCTCCACTTGCAGCATGTTCTGTAAAAGGGACCTATGCCTGCTCATCTAAATTACCACATCTGTAAGTGGAAAAGGCAGTGACTGTAAAAATACAGATCTGTTCTTCAAATGTACTCTTTTGGAAGTGTAATCCCATATAAGCTAATGTGCTCTACTTTTAGAAATTTCTGTAAAATGGATCTATGCCTGCTCATCTAAATAATCACATCCTTAAATGGGCAAGCTGATTGACATGAGCTAAACACAGGGGATATTAGGGGGTGTGGAGTAGGAGGGGCATAAGGGGAAGAAGCCCACCCTCAGCACAACAATTGTTTTAACCCATTTATTTATTTATTTTTTAAAGAAAAGTATCTGAGGATCAGTGGCAGGATTTTTAGGACAGTAAATTAATAAAAAAGGAACTAGGAGAGCTTCAGTAACAGACAAGTAGTGGAATAGCAGTATAATTGCAGTATAATGTGGGGAGTGGTGCAGTGCAGTAGCTGTGGAGCACCCATATTCAGGCAGACCATCTGGACACTAAGGTGCTGCTCTATCTGCATGCATCTCTCTGGACTGTAGGATGAGGTAGCCAGACTCAGAGCAGAAGTAAACTGGGTCAGGAGTACCAACATCCCTATCCAGAGACCGCCCAGTCCAATGCCACTGCCTCAAAGGATGCAGAGGACAAGGAGCACTTGGATGACAGTGGGCTCAGGGTGGGTTAAGACAGTCAGGCAGAGACACATCCCAGATCCTATTCCACTCAAGAACTCATATGCCACACTGGCAAATGGGGAAAACCAAATAGAGGTACCCAGAGAAGTGGAAGGAAAGGATGTGGAGGTTAGCCAAGAAGGTGACCTCAGCGGGGAGAGCAGAGGACCCCAGAGAAGGAGGAAGTGAATCCTGGTGGGGGACTCCATCATAAGAGGGATCTAGCTAGGAACACAGGAGGGGGACGTGGAGGACCAGGAGGTGAGGTGCCTACCAGGTGCCATGGCACTGAGGGATGGAAGGAAGATCCTGGGGATCGCTGGGAAGGCAAGACGGGAGGATGAGCTGGATGTCATTATCCACCTAGGTATTAATGACCTGGCAAATGGGGAGCCAAAGGAAGTTCAGGAAGAGTTTAGGAAATTGGGAAGGGGTCTCAAGCAAGTAGCTACTTCTGTCACCTTCTCAGAAGTACTACCTGCAAGAGGCATGAGAAAGCATAGGGGTGCATGCACCAGGAACTTCAACTCATGGTTGAAGAACAGGTGCTGTGAGGAAGGGTTTGGATTCATTGGTGACTGGGGACCCACCTGGAGGGATGGAGGTTTGTTCAAGCCTGATGGCCTGCATCCATCCTGGAGGGGAATCCAAGCACTCAATGATAAGTTTAAATTCTACACTGACAAGCATTTAAAATAGCCAAGGGGGGTGGCAGGCCAGCAAGGAGGGTACCTACTTGCTCACCCCCACAACTAGCAGTGTAACCAGTGAACCAGAGGAGTGGATATCTCAACAAAGCAGACTGCAAAAAGATGGAGATTAGCACCCAAGAGGTGGATAGGCAGAAAAGAGGCAAAAATCAGCAGAAGGGCAGACAGCAAGGAGAACCAGGAATAAAGGACAACCAGGGAAGGGGCTGGAGTAGAACAGCTAAACAGTCTAGGGAGGTAAAATCATGGAAAGCCATGTGTGCCAATGCCAGGAGCCTTAGCAACAAGATGGAGACTGTCATGGTGCGGTCAGACCTGGACATTGTGGCCATCACAGAAACCTGGTGTAATAATAACCATGACTGGGAGATGGCCATACCTGGCTACAACATATTCAGAAGAGACTGGGCAGGTAGGAAGAGAGGAAGAGTGGCACTGTATGTGAAAAATGAAATAAGGGCCACAGAGATCCAGGAGGAACAAAATGGGGGAGAGATACTGAGGGTTAAGCTGGAAAGTAAAATGGGGCCAGCCATCCACACAGGTGTGGTCTATAGACCACCAGCCCAGGAGGAAGAAACAGATATGGAGCTGATGCTAGCCATCCAAGGATGGCAGACAAGGAGTGATAGTACTTGGTTGGAGACTTCAATATTCAGGCGTGGGACTGGAGCATCCCAGCAGCATCAACTAGAGCAGATTTATCCTGGACTCGTTCAGGATGCCTTCCTCAAGCAACTGGTCATGGAACCAACTCGGCAAAAGGCAATACTGGACCTTGTGCTCACAAACAGGGACAGTGTGATGGGGGTAACAGTGGGGGAGCACCTGGGGAACAGTGACCACCAGTCATTGTGGTTTGAAATCATAGAAGGAGCAGAACCAAACCACACAAAAACATGTATCCTGGATTTTAAGGGGGCAGACTTTGGGAAAATGGGAAGATACTTGAAAGATGCATTAAGGGGAATGGGGCAGGAATCAGAGGTTGAGGAACAGTGGGCAGTATTTAAAACGGGGATTACAAGAGCAACAGAATTATGCATTAAGCAGGTTAGCAAGAGGAAAAGGAAGAGGAGGCCATTATGGTTTTCCAAAGAGGTAGCAAAGAAAGTGAAAGCCAAAAAGATTGCATTCAGGCAATACAAAAGGACACAGGCAAAAGGGGATAGGGAGAAGTTCCAGGAGAAGCAAAGGGAGGCAGGAAGGTCAGTAATGGAAGCCAAAGCTCAGATAGAACAGCACATTGCCAAATCAGTGGGTAGAGGGGAAAAAACCTTTTACAGGTACATAAGTGAAAAAAGAAAAGCAAAGGGAGGGATAGTGAGACTGAAGGAGGAGGATGGGGGCCACGTGGAGGGTGACAACAGTAAAGCTGACATACTGAACAGGTATTTCTGCTCAGTCTTTACTAAGCAAGAGGAGGGTAATGGATCTGAAGGGAGTACAAGGGGTGAGAATGGTGCAGAAATCGACACAAGTCCCTTTACTCGAGAAAGGATCCTGAAGGAACTGGAAATAATAAGGGTTGATAAAGCAATAGGGCCAGATGGGGTGCACCCCAGGGTCCTTAAAGAACTCAGAGAGGTGGTGGCTGAACCTCTGGCTACCTTGTTTAGCCAATCACTGGAAACAGAGGAGGTACCCAAAGACTCGAGGACAGCAGGTGTATTTCCCTTACAGAAAAGTGGGAACAAAGAGGAAGTAGGGAACTACAGACCAGTCAGCCTCACCTCAGTAGTGGGGAAGATCATGGAAGCACTACTGAAGGAGAGATTGGTGGAACATCTGGTTATCAATGGACTGCAGGATCCAAGGCAGCATGGTTTCACCGAGGGGAGGTCATGTCAGACCAACCTCATTGAATTTTTTGACTGGGTGACTAGGTAGGTGGATCAGGGGAGGGCAGTGGACATGGCCTATCTGGACTTCAGAAAGGCCTTTGACACTATGCCACATAGAAGACTATTACAAATACTAGGGAATATGGGTATGGGCAGGACAGTAGTATGGTGGGTAGGTAACTGGCTGGGCGGCAGGACACAGAGGGTGGTGGTAAATGGCTGTCACTCCACAGAGGGAAGAGTGACCAGTGGGGTACCACAGGGATCAGATACTGGGACCAGTCCTATTCAACAACTTCATCAGTGACATTGCACAGGACCTAGAAGGCAGAATTTCACTGTTCGCTGATGACACAAAGCTCTCTAACAGAGTAGACACACCAGAGGGTGTAGACAGAATGAGAAGGACCTGCAGAAACTTGAAGAGTGGTCAGGGTTTTGAGTTGAACTTCAATGCAAAAGAAGTGCAAGATAATGCATATGGGGCACAAAACCCTGGCACAATATATCAGTTAGAGGTGAGGATATAGCATGCACCAAGCAGGAAAGGGATCTTGGGGTTATCATCTCTGATGACCTCAAGATAGGGAAACAGTGTGACAAGGCAGCAGGTAAAGCAAATAGGATGCTGGGATACATAGGCAGGGGCATCACCAGCAGGAAAAGGGAGGTCATGATTCCACTACACAAGACACTAGTGAGGCCCCACCTGGAGTACAGTGTGCAGTTCTGGAGACCTTACCTACGTAAGGACATAGACAGGGTAGAGAAGGTTCAGAGGAGGGCAACAAAGATGGTACATGGATTGCATCACAAGTTCTATGAGGACAGGTTGAAGGAACTGAATATGTACTCCCTGGAGGAGAGGAGGGAGAGAGGGGACATGATAGAGACATACAAGTATCTTACAGGGAGGAACAGGGTGCAAGAATACACTATTTGTAAGTGAAAAAGATGTTCCAGGACTACAGGTCATGGGATGAAGTTGGAGGGAGGACGATTCAGAAGAAATGTGAGGAAGAAGTTCTTCACAGAATGGGTGGTGGACAAGTGGAACACCCTGCCTGAGAAAGTGGTGGGGGCTGAAACAATCACGGGATTTAAGAATGCATGGGATAGACATAAAGGAATTTTGGAGGTCAGGAGTAAGGGGCAACAGAGTTCTAGGAAAACATAAACTGAAGTTGCAAACTCATATGGGCAGACTAGGTGGGCCATAGGCCCTTATCTGCCGACACTATCTATGTACAGTATCTATGACAAGGCAGTGATTGTAAAAACTATCACAAATGTCCCCTATTTAGTGAAAGCACCTAGCAGTTCTTTGTAATTATTAACCTGTTTATTTTTTTTTTTTTACTTACATGTAAAAATCAAGGGGGCAACAAGACAAACATATGTGGAGCCAACTAAACAAATGGGGATCCACTAAAGAGGAGAGCAGAGACTAGGTAGCTTGTTATAGTTGTTTAAGGCTGCTCAAGCCCAGTGAGTCTCGGCAGTAGAAAGTGGGTTTCCTGCTCCCATTCCTCTTACAGTTCCCTCCCTCCTCCACCCAGTCCTGGAGTTTCACAGGCATGTAGACAGAGCAGCTAGCAGCTCTTTATTTTTATTTTATTGTTCACTTGTGAGTAGTCAAGTCAAGTTTCAGTTTTTATTACTCCACTTGCAGAAATTTCTGTAAAGGGATTTATGCCTGCTCATCTAAATTAACACATCAGTAAGTGGAAATGGCAGTGATTGTAAAAACTATCACAAAAGTCCCCATTTAGCCAGAACAGCTAGCAGTTCTTTATAATTATTCACCTGTTTATTTCTTTTTACTTGTGTGTAAAAATCAAGGGAAATCAAGGGGGCAACAAAACAAATGGGGGGCCACTAATGAGGAGAGCAGAGGCTAGGTACTGTAGCTTGTTATAGTTGCATAAAGCTGCCTGAGCCAAGTGAGTCTGTGCAGTAGATCCTGCTCTCATTCCTATTACATTTCTTTCCCTCCCCTACCCAGTCCTGGAGTTTCACAGGCATGTAGACAGAGCAGGTGGCAGTGTTTTATTTTATTTTTTTTTGTACCTGCGAGTAGTCAAGTTTGAATAGTTTGGGTGTTTCAGCCAGATCCAAACTGAGTTCAGGATTTAATTTCTCAATTCCTTAAATCCAAATCACATCGGAGATGGATTGCCACTTAATTCATTTCCATGTGGTTAGAGATGTTTTATTAAATAAAGTAACGTGTATGTGTTAGTACAGCTCAACAGCTGTTGCTACAGTTCCTATGCAGCCAATTAGAAAGGCGGGGTCCAAGGTTTCAATTTCAGCAACTCCTCAAAGATTTGGCAAAAAGCCATAGACTTTTATCTTATGTAAGAACAAGTGATCGGCACAAAAGAAACAAAAAATTAAAAAATAAATATTATGCTATAAGATACGAGGCCCTCTGTCAACTCGTCCCCACATTCCTTAAAATACACACTAACATGACAAGAACACTGAATACAATGTAATATCACATACAATATTTTTCCCTTTTACCTAGTTTCCTGTTGTAATTATTGACTCTGTAAACGTTAAGTAAAAAAGAGAGAAAAACAGCTTAAGAGAAAAATGTACGAGTTAAATAACACGTAACTTTCATATAAACTAGTATTTGTGATAACACTTATAATGATGTGTAGTGTACATAAAGAAGCATATGTTCCAATCCCATCACAACCACTAATCACAGTATAAATTTTAAGAATATATAGTATGCTGATCATTAACCAACCACCCAATCCATTTCAGCCTTTGCCATCAAACAATACGGAGGGTTAAAAAAAAAAAAAAAAAAATCGGTCATATTCCTATTCCCTACTGTGAAACCTTTCCAGTACTGCCGTTTTGTAAGATATGTGAATCAGTGTGTGAGGCACCCTATTAAAAACTCCATACAGATAAGAGAACAGTGCTGAAGAAAAGTATGTCAGTAAATATAATATTGCATTCCTGAGTGGCATTTTTTTTTTTAAATGGCAGTATTCTCTGCACATTTTCTTACCCTTAAACATGAATTCAAAAAAGAGTAAGAAACACGCAACAGATTTGTCATTTAAATGAATGTAGGTCAGAGTTACCGGGCATAACAATTCAAGCATTCTGGTTTGATTTTTTTATTATAATAAGCGGTCAGTTTCTTTCGCTTCACATAATAATCTAGATTTTAAACCTTACTTTTTATTACAGTAGATTATTATGTGAAGCGAAAGAAGCTGACTGCTGTTAGTAAAGCATCTGGTGAAACTAGGTCTACTTCAGGGTGTGTGTTTTTTTGGGGGGGAAGCTTAATAAGTGTTACCTATTATGGTAAATGGGAGTCTTGGACTACAGCTGTATGCGAGGCCCAGCTTCATACAGATATCGAGTATAGGGAGCTCTTTGACAACGTATTCTTGTTTGTACTAATGAGTTAGAATATTAATCGATTAAGATGTGTTTTAAACTATCAAACTTCTGTGTCAGCAGTTTGAATGATTTCAGTCAAAATTTCAGTTTCACATAGAACTTGAATTTGAATTTTATGGTAGCTAAGGACCACTTGGCCCACCCCAGTCTGTCCATTTCCCTGCCTAATGGATAAGCTGCAGATCCTAGTTAACCAGAAGCATACTTCTTTCTACCCCCACCCCCTAGAATTGCCTTATGACTGTCCCATGCATGGTTGAATTCAACCACTGTTTTTGACTCCACAACTTTCTCCAGAAGGCCGTTCCATGCATCCACAACCCTCTCTGTGAAAAAATACTTCCTTACATTACCCCTGAGCTGTCCCCCCTCTATCTTCAAATTGTGCCCCCTTGTTCTTGCACACCTCTTTTTTTGAAAGATGCTACCCTCTTGGACTTTGTTGATTCCCTTGAGGTACTTCAAAGTTTCTATCATGTCCCCCCCTCTCCCTCCTTTCCTCGAGGCTATACATATTAAGCTCCTTTAGTCTCTATTCATATGTCTTCTGGTGCAGACCCTGCACCATTTTAGTTGCCCTCCTCTGGACAGCTTCCATCTTGTCTGTGTCCTTGCGGAGACTGGGTCTCCAGAACTGCACACAGTACTCCAGATGGAGTCTCACCAGCTGTCTGTACAGAGGGATAACAACTTCCTGTTTTCTACTGGTGATGCCTCTCCCTATGCATCCCAGCATCCCCCCAGCCCTCCTTACTGTTCTCTCACATTGCATGCCCACCTTTAAGTCATTTGATATGACTACTGCCAGGTCCCTTTCCATTTTTGTTGTTGTTAGTGTCTCACCCCCCCCCCCATTGTGTACTCTTCCCCTGGATTTTTGTTTCCCAGGTACATTACCTTGCACTTCTTAGCATTGAATCTAAGCAGCCATACATTTGACCATTCCTCTAACCTTGCCATGTCCCTTCTCATCCTTTCCACCCCACCTTGTGCATCAACTCTGTTGCAGATCTTTGCATCATCTGCAAAGAGACATACTTTTCCTTCCAGTCCCTCTGCACTGTCGCTTATAAAGACATTGAAGAGGACCGGTCCTAATACTGAACCCTGCAGTACCCCACTAGTAACCCCCCTTTCTTCAGAGTGGACTCCATTTACTATTACCCTCTATGTCCTATTCTCCAGCCAATTCTTTACCCAGGCTATCATCTTGGGACCCACTCCCAGGCTGATTAACTTGTATATCAATCTTTTGTGTGGGATTGAGTCAAATGCCTTGCTAAAGTCTAGTTAGGCCATGTCCACAGCCCTTGCCTGATCTACTACTAACACTTCCGTTTGAGTCCAATCATGGCAGTAAAGTAATGTTTAAAATGACACACCCTGTCTGAGCATTGATTTGCAGAAGCAGTACAGATCATGTGCATATGTTAGTTAAAAATGTTTTTTTTATTTGAACTCTTAAAAGTTCAGTTTATTTTCTCTTTCACCTTGCAAACTTCCAAGAGTGGCACCAGATCAATAGTGCAGATTGGCAAGGAAAATAAACAGGAAGCTGTCTGAAACAAAACTCCCACCTGTGGTTTTTGGCTCCATGTGCTGTCAGAGTGTTCTGTCTCAACAGGGAAATGTCCATAAATACTTTTTTTTTTTTTTTTACTTAAGGTGCATGTAACTTTGTTTAATAAAACAAAAATTAAAATGATAAAGAAATGAAACGTTCATTGTGAGGGCAGCAAGGTCAGCTCCCAGGGTGGGGGCTGACCAAATGAACAGACATGAAAGACCGTTAGGCTTATTCTGCTGGCATTTTAACATTTTAGTCTGTAAGTAAGTAAAAATGCAAAAGAACATGGGTGAATAATTACAGGGAGCATGAACAACTCTGTTCAGTGCAGAAAGGTAGCAGCAAAAGCCAACAAAGTGCGGGGGTATATTGCAAGAGGGATCTCCTCCAGAAGGAGGGAGGTTATCCTGCCCCTGCATAGGTCATTGGTAAAGACCCACCTGGAGTACTGCGTGCAGTACTGGCACCCATTCCTGAAGAAGGACATCAGATTGTTGGAGGGGGTGCAGCAAAGAGCCACAAAGATGACCCAGGGATTAGAGAACAAGCCCTACGAGGACAGGCTGGGAGAACTGAATATGTATTCACTGGAGGAGAGGAGGGATGGGGGGATATAATGGAGACCTTTAAGTATCTGAAGGGGATAAACAAGACCAACACAGAAAGGATTTTCCAGATTAAAAGGGGGAGGGACACGAGAGGGCATGAACTGAGATTGGAGAGGGAAAGATTCAGGAGGGAGATGAGGAGACATATTTCACTGAAAGAGTGGTGGACAAATGGAACACCATACCAGACAAGATAGTGTCCTGTAAGACAGTGGGCAGTTTCAAGAGGGGTTGGGACAGGGTAAGGGTAAGGGATACTGGGAAGGGGGTGGGAGGGGTAGCTGCAAGATGAGGTGCTAGCTGTACACTCGAGCAGACTTGATAGATCAGGAGGCCTGTTTCCGCTGGCAATTTAGTATGTTCGTATGTACCAACCCTTTTGCATCTCTCAAGGCAGCCCCATGTGACCACAGGTCTTTACTACTTTTTCCAGTCTCAGGATCCCAATGCGCTGACTGGGACTGTATATTTTTGGCAACAAAAGCTGGCACTGGATTATACTTCCAAGCACTGGCATGGCATTTGGCAATATCTATATAGATTTTTAAGGACAGACATACATAGGTGGACACAGTTCTGGATTTTGCATGATATGTACTTCACCCCATTTAAACTTTTCTATATGGGGAAATCCCCAACTACACTATGTCCGCGTTGTCAGCGTGCTGAAGGGGAATTCCTGCACATGCTTTGCGATTGCCCTAGGCTGCAGCCAGTGTGGACTAGGATAAGAGAATCCCTAGACTCACTAGTCAGACTCAAGCAAGCTTTTACACCAGAGATTTGACTTCTCAGAGATTTTTCCTCCCTTTTCTCAAACTCCCAGAAGATCCAAATAGCTGTCATATCGATTCCTATGAAGATGGTGATTCTGAGGCATTGGCTTGAGGATAGCCCACCTTCCTACACTGAATGGCACAGAGAATCCTCCAAGCCTTAGCTGTTGAAAAACAAAATATGAAACGGTCACAGAGGGGGAACACTTATGTCCAGGGTCTGGACATGTTGCACACCTTAATGGTTGGGGATGGGGCCACTGGACAACAGCGGCCTGTTATGTGACTTCCCTTTGACTTTTTATTTCACAAATACTTTAGATCCTTCTCCCTCTCCAGCACCTGACATTGATGCCCCCATATAGCTGACTGGTGGCCAAGCTCTCTTACCTCCTTGAGATTTTCTTTCTGTTCTCTCACCTTTGTTTGCCCCTAATGATTTCCCTTTCCATTCCCAGTTCAGTTGTTTGTATTCTTGTGCTGTAGGATTGGGGTGAAGGAAGGGGGTATCCTATGATAATAGCAAACCAAACTGAGTGACTCACAACTGAGCACTTCAATTTGATTGCTTTCGAGATCGGCAATGGGGAAGGAATAGCGTAGGGAAGGAATAGCAAGGGAGGAGAGGAACAACGGCGAGGGTAGAGAATAGCGATGGAAGGAAGGGGGTAGTGGGATGGACTAAATGGGTTTGTAGACCATCACTCCACCAAGCTACCCACCTAGTGTAGTGGGTAGGGACACAGACTGCAGTGCTGGTGGCCCTGGGTTCGAGACTGTACTGAGGTACGGTTCCTTTTTTTTTTTCTTTTGCAGGCATTACCTCCTTGTTCCTTTCATCCATGATTCTTCTTTTTCGGCAGGCGAAGGGCCCAGCCACCCACCCCCACCCCCATCACCAACCACCCAACAATACACTCCTTTTATAGGGGAGCACAGTAGTGCCATTTCCTGTGGCAAAGCAGGAAGGGGTGGATTAGTGGGGTATCCACACAGTGACCTCATTTACAGGGGCACTAGTAATTTAACTTGTTATACCAAGTTATACAAAAACAAACAAAACACAAAATTAAACTTTTGCTTTCATTTTCTTCCTTCTATTTAATCTGACCAGGTTATAAACCCAGCAACTTATCTGGAATGGATATCATTAACTGCAGGTACTGCAGAACACTTTTCAGAAGGGCAGTTTTACAGGATTTAGGACTCTGTCCTACATGCTGGGCCATTGGAGATCTTAGGGCTCAGCTCCAGGCAGCATGGGCAGAGATTACGCACCTCAAATTTCATATTCAAGAGGAAATATATTATAAGAACCACTTGCCATTTCCCCAACATCCAACAGAAGCACTTCGACCGCAGAGGGTAGTTGGTCTGGGATGTTGGCAGGTGGTTAGGAGGGGCAAATCGGGTACCCCATCACTCGGTGCTTTCCAACATATTACAACCACAAACCATATAAAAACTACAAACAGGTATCTGCCTCTATCTCCAAAATCAAACAAAGGGACAGAGGACACTGCAGAGCAGGACACTGCAGCACAGGAGCTAGCACAACAAAACTCGCCCAAAACAGGAACCAAAACAAAAAAAGCAAAAAGGAAATCCAAAAAACATCTGATCATAGGAGACTCCATGATTCAGGTAGTTGATACCTATCTCCAGCCAGGGGTAATGGTCACATGTCTCCCAGGTACATCAGTGTGGAGAGACACTGACCGCATTGCTAAAATTGTTCAGGAAGCAGGAGAAAACATGGACGTCCTGGTACACATAGGGACTAATGATCTTGCCAGCTGGTCAGTTGTGGAGACCAAGGAACACCTGACCAGGCTGGGTGACAAACTATCATCCATTTCATCCGGCATCTCCTCCTCTGAGATCCTGCCATTCTGGAAGAGGGGGGAAGATGGACAGAAGGTCAGAGAAGGGGAGATAGGGGAGCTAAACATGTGGCTCAAGAGCTGGTGCCAGGAAAAAGGACATAAATTTGTAGGGAACTGGCAAAAGTTTTGGGAGCAAAAGTCCTTTAAATTTGATGGACTGTATCTGACTAAGGAGGGAGTCAGTGCATTGGGGCAGAAGTTTGATGTCTTTGCAGAATATTTAAACTAGCAAATGGGGAGAGGGGTGCAGCACCCCATATGTCGAATGGGAAGAACACCCCTCCCCCATTAGCTAGTGGTCAAACAGGAGTTCAGCATGTATGCAGTTCATTTGTATCACCAGGTAAGGAAAAAGGTCCAGCTCCCCATACGACGCACAGGGGAAATGCCAGACCTCACCCAGCAACTAACACACCGATATCTGACCAATGGAAAATCATGTACACAAATTCTCGCAGTCTGGGAAACAAGATCCCAGACCTGCAGGCAATAATGACAGAGGCTAAACTGGACATAGTAGCAATTAGCAAGATGTGGTTTACCAGTAGCCACACTTGGAAGACTTCAGGACCTGGCTATTTACTTTTCAGAAGAGACCGAGGTACAAAAAGGGGGGTGGAGTGGCCCTGAATGTCAATGAAAATATCAAAGCTACAGAAATTCAGAGTACACATAAGGAGCCAGAAGAACTGTCGGTCACTCTGGAAACAGGAAATGGGACAGCCATAAGAACTGGGGTTGTCTACAGGCCCCCAGACGAGGGGGAGGACATAGACACATTACTGTTAGAAGATATATAAAACATGACAGCTAAAGGGGAGGTTCTGATAATGGGAGACTTCAACATGCCAGATACAGATTGGTCAATACCAGCAGGAACATCTGCCAGAACTAGACACATGGTGGATTCCCTGCAGGGGGAGGGCCTCAAACAACTGGTACAACAACCCACAAGAGACAGGGCAATCTAGATCTAATGCTGACTAACAGGAAAAGGACCACAGATCTCCAGGTAGAAGGTCACCTTGGGGCCAGTGACCATCACATGGTAAGGTTCAATTTGGCCACTACAATTAAATCATCCCATTCCAAGGCAAAAATATGGGACCTCAGAGAAGCTGACTTTGATAAGATGGCCAACAGAGTTAAGCTAGCCCTGGCAAAAATAAATACAGGTGAGGGGGTACAGGCAAAGTGGGCTAGCATAAAGGATGCAGTATTTGAAGCAACATCCTATTGTGTTAGAGAGAAAAAGAAGTGCAAAAGAAGAAGGAAACCACTTTGGTTCTCAAAAACAGTAGCAGAAAAGGTCAGAGCCAAAAGGCTGGCCTTCAGGAAATATAAGGGAACACAGTGGGATGAAGATAGGGAGGCATACCAAACTTCCCTAAGGGAAGCAGGGAAGGCAGTAAGGCAGACAATGGCCTAAACGGAGGAAATACTAGCATGAACAGTAAAAGAAGGTGACAAGACTTTCTATAGATACATTAGTGAAAGGAGAAATTCCAGAGGGGGCATTGCTAAGCTCAAAGGAGTTAAGGGGGCATGTGAGGAGGAGGACCATGTAAAAGCATCTATCCTAAATAGATACTTCTGCTCAGTATTTACTGAAGAGAAGGCAGGGCAGGGCTCACAGCTCAGCACCATGGACACAGGGGAAGGGAGGTGAGCACTAGTCCCTTCACAAAAGAAAGGGTCCTACAAGAGCTCGATAAGCTCAGGGTGGACAAGGCAATGGGGCCTGATGGCATACATCCCAGGGTACTAAAGGAGCTAAGGGTGGAACTAGCAGATCCATTATCAGAACTGTTTAGTGAGTCTCTGAGTGCAGGAGAGGTCCCAGAAGACTGGAGAAGGGCTCATGTGATCCCGCTCCACAAGAGTAGTAGCAGGGAGGAAGCAGGGAACTACAGACCAGTCAGTCTTACCTCAGTAGTGGGCAAGATTATGGAGGCACTCCTTAAGGAAAGGATAGTGCAACACCTGGACCCATAGGGCACAGGATCCAAGACAGCATGGGTTTACAAAAGGAAGGTCCTGTCAAACTAATCTCATAGATTTCTTTGACTGGGTAACCAGAGTGGTGGACCAAGGGGGAGCAGTTGATGTCGCCTACCTTGACTTCAGCAAAGCTTTCAGTACTGTTCCACATAGAAGATTGATTAATAAGCTGGGTAGGCTTGGGGTGGGTCAGAAGTTGGTCACCTGGGTGGCAAACTGGTTGGCGGGCAGAAAACAAAGAGTGGTGGTAAATGGTATACAGTCAGAAGAGATGCAAGTCACAAGTGGGGTACCTCAGGGATCAGTCCTGGTGCCAGTCGTCTTCAATATCTTCATTAGTGACATTGCAGATGGACTGGAGGGTAAGGTTTGTGTGTTTGCAGATGACACCAACATCTGAAACAGAGTAGATGATCCAGATGGGGTGGGCAGAATGAGAAGAGATCTGGATAAACTAGCAAAATGGTCGGAAGAGTGGCATCTGTGGTTTAATGCAGAGAAGTGCAAGATCATGCACATAGGGAAGAGAAACCCTGAAGCCATCTATAGGCTGGGAGGGGAGTTGCTGGCAGTCACAAGAGAAGAAAGAGGCTTGGGCATCATCATCACCGATGACCTGATATCATCCAAGCAGACCACTAAAGCAGTAGGTAAGGCTGGGGGGGAGCTTAGGGTGTATTAGTAGGGGTATCTCAAGTCAGAAGAGGGAGGTAATAATCCCTCTTTATAAGACACTGGTTAGGCCCCATCTGGAGTACTGCATGCAGTACTGGAGGCTGAACCTTCACAAGGACATTAACCAAACTGAGGCAGTCCAGAAAAGTTCAAACAAAATGGTGCAGGGACTGCATCAGAAAACATATGAGGACAGATTAATGGAGCTCAATATGTATACCCTAGAGCAAAGGAGGGAGAGAGGTGATATGATCAAAACATTCAAACACCTTAAGGGCATTAATAAGGTGAAAGAGTTTAACATGTTTCAATATAAGAAAAATAGCAGGGCAAGAGGACACAGCATGAGATTAGAGGGAGGCCGATTAAGGGGTAATGTGAGGAAGTTATTTTTCATAGAAAGGGTGGTGGATGCATGGAACGGCCTACCTCAGGAAGTGGTGGATATGAATACAGTGCAGGGCTTCAAACCGGCATGGGATAGGCATAAGGGAGCAATGCAGATAAGTATGAATACATAGGCCATTGACAGAGCAAAGGCCGATGGCACATTAATAAGGTAGAAAAAGAAATGGGCAGACTGGATGGGCCTTGTGGTCCTTATCTGCCATCAACTTCTATGTTTCTATGTTCCTCAGTCCCTCTTTTTTCCTCCAGTGTCCGCCACCCCGGAGGTGATTATTTAAATATGGGGGTGCAGGGATCATAGCCCCCTGCATAAAACAATGAGTCAAAAGTTCACCGAGTTGGTGTTCAGCATTTATTGAGGTGTGCCAAATTGGATTTCAGTAGGTTGCACTAGCTATTTTGTGAGTCGCTGACTTATTTTCACTATTGTGACATGGAACAGGAGAAGGGTATTGGTGGGTATGTTGTTGTTGTTTTTTTTTTTTTGTTTGTTTTTTGTTATATGGTGTTATTCTTGTTGTTCTTTGTTAATTGCTATTCTTGTGGTATTGCTGTATTTAATAATGTAAAACCTCAAAAAAGTACATTTAATTACAAAACAAAAAAACAAATGCTCAAAACCTAGGGGCAGAGGGGGTACAACAAACCAACCAAGACATTCCAAAATTGGAAGATGCCTTCATCTATAATGTTTTCTAGTGGCACAAATCTTTCATTCCTTGTGGCAGATTCCTTTTCATAACAATAATGAATTTTCTTGATTTTATTGAAGTCCGCTATAAGGTTTAGCCAGGGGAGAAAATCCAAAGGATTATTGTCAGTCTATTTTCATGGGATGCACTTATTAGCATTTTTTTTTTGTTAATCTTCTTCTCCCTTTACCAGATCATAGAATCATAGAACTTGGTGGCAGAAAAGGACCTCTTGGCCCATCTAGTCTGCCCCCCCCCGCTAATATTCCCTCTCCCCTCTTAAAGCACCCATCTCCCTCCCCTGTAACCCCATGTGCCTGTCCCATGTTTTCTTGAAACCCGACACAGTTTTGGACCCCACCACCTCCCCGGAAGCCTGTTCAGACCTCAACCACCCTCTCAGCAAAGAATCATCCCCTCACTTTTCATCTGTAATGTCCCCCCCCCCACCTCGTAGTCTCAGGCCATGCTCCTGTGTTATGGTGCCTTCCTTCCTGTGAAATAATCACCGTGGGCCTACTTTGTTTATCCCTTTGACATATTTAAAGGTCTCTATCATGTCCCCTCTTTCC
This sequence comes from Neoceratodus forsteri, assembly GCA_016271365.2. Classification (NCBI taxonomy): domain Eukaryota; kingdom Metazoa; phylum Chordata; order Ceratodontiformes; family Ceratodontidae; genus Neoceratodus; species Neoceratodus forsteri. The sequence goes on along the minus strand of CM028134.1, from coordinate 973,058,691 downwards.
CTTCTGGTCTCCAACATGTAGAACCCCAATTCCTTACATATCTGTTCATGTGGTTTGTCCTTCATCCCTTGCACCATTTTGGCCACTCTTCTCTGGACCCTTTCAATCAAATCTATGTTTTTGTGCAAGTACGGCCTCCAAAACTGGACTCCATACTCAAGGTGCGGTTTCACCGTGGCTTGGTACAGTGACACCAGGACTTTCCTCAGTCTGCTAATGATTCCCCTGCCTATACTTGCCAGCATCCTATATGCCCTCCCCACCACCCTGGTACACTGTGTCCCCATCTTGAGGTCACTGGAGACTACTATCCCTAGATCCCTCTCCTGCTCTGTAGTGCTGACTTCCTCCCCTCAAGTGTGTATACTGCCCTCGGGTTTCTGTGCCCCAGGTGAATAAATGCACACTTCTTGATATTGAATTTTAGTTGCCAGGTCTCTGCCCACTGCTCCAGTGTCCTCAGGTCCTGTCTCATGTCTTCAACACCCCCTGCAGAGTCACCCTGTTGCAGATTTTTGTATCATCCACAAAAAGGGTTGCACAACCCTTCAGTCCATCTGCTATGTCACTTATGTAGATACTGAAAAGGAAAGGTCCCAACACCGACCCTTGGGGGACCCCGCTCATCACCCACCCTGGCTTGGAGTGCTCTCCATTTACCACCACCCTATGGCTTCTATCTGCTAACCAGTTTCCTACCCATCTTGTTATTTTGTCCCCCACTCCCATGCTTTCTAGCTTACTGCCTAGCCTTCTGTGGGGTACAGTGTTGAAGGCCCTATTGAAATCCAGATAGGCCATGTCCCCATTTGCTGGAAACTCTAGACCCGATGCCTCAAAGTCCACTGGGACTTACCCGCCATCGTGTCTTCTCCCAGGGCTTGCCCCCATGGAGTCAACAGGGTCCCCCAACCCCCATCGGAAACAGCATTCAGTTGTCTGCTGCTGGGCCCAGCTGATCGGGTACAGGGCCTACGCGTGTCTGGCACCATCCTGCAACCAGTATTTTCTGTTTTCTTGTCCTGAAGACGTGTGGCATTCAATGATCCCATGACATACATTGCATGCTTCCATGCACTGCACATCAGTGTCTGCCATGCCCCTTGCCCTTCATGGCAGTCCCGGTGCCTTTCCCCCAACTTCCTCTAGGGGCCAGACAATCACCAGACTCTGAAAACCCTCACTCTGAGGAGGAGAACAGTCCTCTGGATGCTCAATCTTCCTCTTCCCACCAGCCCTCCATTGACCCAAGTTAACTTCTGAACCCAATCTGGCACCACAGGTGACATCACTACTGCTCCTCCAGTGGGCCGGCTCACTTATTAGCAAAAGTAATGGTTAGATGGAGTAACTGGCACTGTGGCTTCATGATGCTGAATTTAGTATTTAGGACAAAAAATATCAAGTGACCTTCCTCGCTAACTACTAACCCAAGAGTGGAAGAAAATAATTTTAAAATCTTGATTCCAGAATGTTGCATTGAAACATAGAATTTATCACCAGATAAGGACTACTTGACCTACCCAGTCTGCTAATTTTTCCCCGCCTATATGGCCACTACAGACCCTACTGAATTTCTGGCTTCCCCCCACTTTCGTACCAAGATTTCTTTGTGCTTGTCGCATGCATGCTTGAAGCCCACTAGTGTTTTTGCCCCAACTACCTCTGCTGGAAGACTATTCCAGGCAGACACCACTCTTTCAGTAAAGAGGTGCTTCCTCACATCCCTCCTAAATTTCCTCACTTCCAGCTTCATTGCATGCCCCTTGTTCTTGTGTACCATCTCCTCTGAAAAATACTCCGCTCCTGTACCATATTCACCCAGTGAGGTATTTATACATCTCTACCATGTCCCTCTTCTTATCTTACAGGGTGCACACATTGAGATCCCTGAGCCTCTCCTCATACGGCTTTTGATGCAGACCCCACACTATTTTAGTTGCTCTCCTCGGGACAGCCTCCACCGTGTTTATGCCCTTACTGAGATGAGATCTCCAGAACTGGACACAGTACTACAGATGGGTTCTCATCAACAATCTATACAGTGATAAGACCACCTCTCTCCTTCTGCTGGTGATGCTCTTCCCTATGCACCCAAGTATCCCACTGGCCCTACCCACTGCCTTGTCACATTGCCTTGCCACTTTGAGGTCATCCAGTACTGATTACCCCTAGATCCCTTTCCAGTTTAGTGACTGTCAATGCCTCTCCTCCCATTTTATACTCTGCCTCTGAGTTTCTGTGCCCTAAGTGCATGATTTGGCACTTTTTCACATTAAAACTCAGCTACCATAGCCTTGACCACTCCTCTAGCTTTTTTCAGGTCTCTACACATTCTCTCCAGTCCCTCTGCAGTGTCTATCCTATTGCAGATTTTGGTCCAGTTGCAAAGAGGCTTCCCTTCCCATCCAGCTCTTCTGCGATGCCACTTACAAAGACATTAAAGAGAACTGGTCCCAGTACTGAGCCTTGAAGTACCCCATTGCTCATTCTCCCCTCTCCAGACTGAGTACTGTTTAACACGCCCTCTGTTTCCTAACCATCCACCAATTTCATACCCAGCTTACCACATTGGGACCCACCCCCAAACTGCCCAGTTTCCTTATGAACCTCCTATGCAGTATGGTGTTGAAGGCCTTGCTGAAGTGTAAGAAGGCCATGTCCACCATTCCCTGGTCACCAAGTCAAATAAATCCATCAGGTTTTTCTGACACCCCCCCCCCCCACCATGAATCTGTGTCACCTCAGGTCTTGCAACAGAATCTACAAGTTTGGAACTGGAGACAAACATATGGTTCAGGGTACCAGGAGCACTCTAGCATCTGGGACATATATATCAACAATATTGAGATTCATTGTATTCAGTTTTGTATAGGTATAATATGTTCAGTGATTATATTAAACTGTATGTGTTGCAATTTGGAGAAAATGATGCAATAATTTGAAGAATATAAAATACTTCTCCAGTCGTTTTCTGAAAATACCATTAGCAGGTCATGTCCTCATTTACTTTTAAGTAGAATGAGATCAAGACAAACCATTGAAAGTATATATAATACAACATTAAAATTATTTTGGCAGGAGTCCTAGGTTGAAATAAAGCTAGGATAGCAGAATTTGGTGGAGGTATTAAACAGCCATTATGTATTTTGAGCACAATCTTTCAGTTGTAGGTAAGAGAAAAAATGTCACCTAGGAATTTTGAAGTCCTCCTGCAGTTGTAAAAATGATTTGAAATGGCTGTTGGTAAAGCACTGAGACATATGTGAAAGGCCCTGCTGATTCCAGAATCACATCCCTGATGTCTTAATAGAGGGTTTAAAGTAGTAGACCAATTGAATACTTAAATAAGATGCCAAAGTGGCTAGTAGGGACTAGAGATGTTGCAAAATTGCCATGAAATTGGCAATTTTGCCACTTGAAACATTTTGTGAAATTCTGTCATTATGCAAAATTTTTGGCCCGTTGCAAAATTGTGAAATTTCACTGCAAAATTAAAAATTTCACCACATTTGGCCTGAATTTCACCATTTTGCAGGTGAAAGTTTGCATTTTGAAATTTCACAGCAAAATTTCATGTTGCGTGGGTGAAATATTGCATTTTGACCACAGAATTTCACATTTCTGCACCCACGAAATATTTCACAAAATGCACAAATTTCATGAAATATTTCACAGAATGAAATTTTCCAATTTCACACATCTCTAGTAGGGACCCCAGATCTATGGGACAGCTTATTGACACCTCTATTGGTACTATAGTATCTTCATTTTATAGCACTCAGTTGTCTAATATAAGTTCTGTTGTGGGGCTGCTCTAGGATGGAAGTGACAAGACTATTGCCATAATGTGGATCCCTAAGATGCAGACAACAAGCTGATACTCTGAGCTCATCGACATCACAGTAAGTCCCTCCTCCCACCACTAAACATAGTCTCGATCACTGGCTCAGCTTTCCTGATCACGGTACTCAGAGTGCTTCTTAGGACACTACTCCTATTCCTACAGTCCCTTAGTGAAGGCATGTTCGGCTGTGACTAAATACAGTGCTACTTGGTTTTGTTCTTCTAAAATCTCTGGTATACAGATAGATAGATAGATAGATAGATAGATAGACAGACAGACAGATAGACAGACAGACAGATAAAGCAATAGACAGACAGAAAGGCAGGCAGCCAGACAGATAGCTAGATATATAGATATAGATATATATTATTTGCAAAACAAATGCAATAATGCAGCAATTAGAGTTCAGATTAAAGCAAACACAGTTGGGAAAGGAGGCATTAGGGTTTCCAACCCTACCTCCCCACCTCCACCCCCCAAGCAGCAAAGGAAAAAAAATGTTTTTTGCTGTCCTGAGTCTTGGTGAATCAGGGGTAAAGTCTTACTTGGGGTTCTCAATCCTAACACTCACCCATTGTGATATAGTCTTCAGACCTACAGAACTGTGTCTCCCCACATGTTGCCACTAGCCTGTAGGCCATGCCTGAAAAGAAAACAGATCTCATCTGACCTTATTTGGTGATCAAATGGGGTGAGTGCCCACCCCTGAAACTCCAATGCCGTATTTCCCTACTTTTGTCATTTTAATCTGAACCCCAACTGGTGCATTAAGACAGTTTTTTGCAAAGAATTTCCATACTTTTTGAAATAGCAGAATTGTATCCTCCCAAAGGGAGCTGATTTTTGTCCGCATTGGTGGAAGGAGAGCTAAAGGTCTGACTGCATTGGCAGTGTTGTAGGGGGGGCTGTAAATGACTGCATCAGCTGCAAGAGATCTGGGGTACTTTAGGCCATATCAGCTGCAGGAGAGCCAGAGGCCTGACTGCAAAGAAAGAAACAGATCTGGGCTTCATCGGTGGCACGTCTTAAAGGGAGGCCTAATAGCCAATTGGGGCAAAGGATGCGAGATTTGAAGGCGTGGCTGGGCATAACAGCAGCAAAGCCCAGCCGAAAACAACCTTGCATCCCAAAGGGAGTTGATTTTTGTCCTTCCCGCCCACCATGGCCTCGAGCGCTATTAAAAGCACAAGAAAGGCAGAGCTTACATCAAAAAAGTCCTCATTGACTGGCCAGAAGAATGACTGTACTTGGTAAAAAAGGCGTGAGTACTTGAGGTTAAACCTAAGTCACTTGTGTGAACTGAAGCAATATGGTGACACTGGTGAGACTGTGTGAGAATTGAAGCAAAAGTGTGACTCTGGTGAGACTGAATTAAACTAGCAAACTGACCAGTTAGGGTTAAAAATAGTAAGGGAAAGCTGTGAACTTCTGGGAAGTTATACACAGGGTGGACTTGTTCTAGGCTATTGGGTGCTGAAAGGGGTGTAAATTAGTACTCAAACTGTGAAACTGGGAAAGCTGTGAACTGCTGGGAAGGTACACACTGGATTGACTTGCTCTAGGCTACTTGGCAGTAGTAAGGGGTGTAAATCAGTACTGAAACTACAGATTTATTACTTGATCTAAAAGTGCCCCTACTAACCTGATATATATTACATAACTGGTGGGCTGGATCTAGGCTATCGGGTACTGGTAAGGGGTGGCAATTTATTAATTTCTTTTTTCGTTCTCAAAGTGCCCTACTGATGGAGTTTAATTAAGTAAGAAGGCAGGAAAGAGAAAATGTGGAGAGCTAGTGAGGAACTGGGTTGGAACGGGGGGAATCTCAGCAGATGGGATAAGTGGCATCAGTAGTTGGATCTGCCCTGGAGGGGGAGGTGGATAAAGTACCAGGAAATGTGGGGGAGCATGGGTTCTGGGGGGAGGGAAAGATAGTTGGTTGTAATAGCTGTGGAACGGCTGTCTTAATGAACATTCTGTGGAAGCTTTGGGAATGACCTGTCTGTCAAAAACTGAGGAGGATAGAGGGTGAGTTGGTAAGGTTAAAGGGGATATTGCGAGGAGAGACAGGGAAGGGCATGGATGAGAGGAGGGAGGGAAAGCAGGGAGGAGAACTGAGAGGGAGGAGGCAGGAACAAGATGGTGGGGGGATGGAGGGGCCAGAGCAAGCAGTGGACAAAGAGTCTACAGACAGAGAGGCAATGGAGAAAGATTACTCAGAAGGAGTTATGCAGTGGAGTCAAACAGGTACTGGCCCTTGGCTGAGATAATGGAAAAGGAGGAAGTAAAGGGAAAAAGGGCAGAGACTTTAGGAGGGCCATGCCAGGGTGTGGAAAAAGATGGTGGTGAAAATGAGGGGCACATATGGTGAGCACAAAGAAGGACAAGCGAGGGTGACACACATACAGGGGATACGGCCAAGGAGGATTATGAAGGATGCACAGCATGAGGGAAGAATGGAGTGGAGGGCCTCAGACAAGGTAGGGCACTGGAGGGAGGGAGGGAGGAGGCAGGATCTGAGAGCTGGGGCCCAGATGGGAGACAATGGTCATAAGGGAACAGGGAAGATAGCTGGCAGCAAGGATAAGGGGTCAAAAAAGAGGGGGCAGGGGGTCAAGTCGAGGAGGTTAGAGAGCAGTGGAAAGCACCTACACTCGATAAAGGGTGCATGAATGGTCAGGACAGGGTAGACGATGCACCCTTGAGGACAGAAAATGCAGGGGCTGTTGTAGTGTGTGGGGATTTGATCATTAAGGGGATCCATTGGCAAAGGAAGAAAGTAGCTTTTAAAGGGGAGGTCAGTTTATTGTGACCCAGGCATGTAGGCTAGAAGGGCACTCCCCTGGATAATGGGCTGCATCAATCTGGTGAGGGGTAAACCACACCTAGTATTGCATCAGGTTACAAATGACTTAGCAGGGGAAGAGGTGGAGGTGGTTCAAAGGAGGTTCAGGGGACTGGCAGAAGGATGTAGAGGACTGATCAGTTCCCTGGCCTTCTCAGAAGTCCAGCCAGTGTATTGTGCTAGCACAGCCAGACTACTCAGGGTAAGAGAATTTAACCTCTGGCTAAGGCAGTGGTGTAGGGAGGAAGGCTTCACATGTCTGAGTGATTGGGGGGATACATGGGTGGATGAAAACCTGTACACAAGGGGCAGGTTACACATAAGTGATGCAGGGGCTAGACTACTAAGAGCAAAGCTGCAGCAGTACATTGATGAGAGGCTGGGGATCAACATAAATTTAAACTAGGCAGGGAAGAATGTGGCACTGTGGGGGAAGGAGAGTTTTGGCCTAGCAAAGATAACCTAGCTTACAGTCTCCCGAGATGAACAACAAGGGACAGCAGGAGGGAAGGGGATCATAGGGGAAGAATGGGGTGGAAGGGTATTCCAGCCAATGCCAGGAGCCTAGGGAATAAAATGGCAGACTTAGAGGCAGTGGTGAGAGTGGGTGACCCGGACTTGATTGCAATAACAGAAATGTGGTGGACAGATTGCCATAACTGCAAGGTGGAGTTACAAGGGCACAGTCTTTTTAGGAGGGATGGATGGGGGGGAAGGGCAAGGGGGGTAGCCCTATACATGAAGGATAAAATAACAGTAGAGGAGGGTACAGAGGAAAGGGGATCTGCTGAGATATTTTGAGTTACCTTGAGCAGAAAGGGAGGGTGGGACAGTAAGGATAGGGGCAGTCTACAGAATGCCTCACCAGAGTGAGGAAGTAGATGGGGAGATGGCTAGGGCAATGAAGGAGAAAGCCAAAAAGGGGGAGATCCTAGTAGTCAGAGATCTGAACCTGCCTGATGTGAATCTGAAAACCCAATCAGCTACATCAGAAAGAACCAGGGACTTGTTAGAATCCATGCAGGATGCACTCTTAAACCAGCTGGTCATCGAACCTTCTGGGGGAAGGCAACACTCAGTGTTGTATTGACCAATGGGGACAGTGTGGGGAGGTAGAGGTGGGGGAAAATGTGGGAGACAGTGACCACTGAATGATCAGGTTTTCCATCTTGGCAGGGTCAGAATCGGGCAGGCCAACCACCAAGGTGCTTGACTTCATGAGGGCAAACTTTGGGAGGATGAAGGGCATCCTAAGGAAGGAATTTGAAGGGATTCATCATTTAGAGGAGGTAGAACAGGTGTGGGGGCAATAAAGGGAGGAATCCTGAAGGCCACAGAGCAATGCATCTGTAAAATTAGCAGGTACAAAAGGAGAAAAAAGCCTCTGTGGTTCATGGTGGGGGTTAGGGAGGCCATCATGGAGAAAAAAAGAAAAGCTTAGGGAAGCAGGGAAAAACAATTAGGAAGGCAAAAGCATGCATGGAGGAGAAAATAGCTAGGGAAGTGAAAAGGGGAGACAAGCAGTTCTTTAGGTATGTGAGAGACAGGAGGAAAAGTAGGTAAGCGATTCCAAGACTTAAAGGGGAGGGGGTAAAATAGTTGAAGGGAATAAGTTAAAGGCACCCCTACTCAATGAATACTTCAAATTGGTATTCACAGCCAAAAAGGAAGGTAGTGAGCCTGTATTGGGGAGAAGGGGTACCGTGGGCAAGGGGGCAGACACGGGTCCTTCACAGAGGCAAGGGTGATGGAGGAGCTGAGAAAAATAAAAAGTGACAAGGCTATGGGGCCAGATCAGCTCCATCTGAGGGTTCTCAGGGAGTTGAGGGAGGAGCTGGAAGGACCTCTTGCCAAGCTGTTTCATCTATCCCTCGAATTGGGGAGGGTCTCAATGGACTGAAAGAGGGCAGAGGTGGTGCTGCTTTACAAGGGGGGGACATAAGACCCTGGAAACTAACACTCAGTCAGCCTCACCTCAGTGGTAGGCAAGCTGATGGAAGCCCTCATAAAGGAGAGACTGGTAAGACACCTAGAGGAGGAGGAAGGGCTAAATGATGACAACTAACATGGGTTCACAGGAGGTAGAGCTTGTCAGACCAACCTGATAGAATTCCGGGTGGGGTGGAGAAAATAAGGCAGAATCTAGCCATGCTGGAGGAGTGGGCAGAAATGTGGCAATTGAAATTCAATATGAAAAAGTGCAAAATAACACACATATGGTGAAATAATCCAAGAGCTAATTACTGCCTAGAGGGTGAGTCACTGCAGAACATGGAGCAAGAAAAGGACCTGGGAATTTGGATCACTGACACCTTAAAGGTTAAAAACCAGTGCAAAAGAGCAGTGGGTAAGGCAACAAGAATGTTGGCATGCATTGGGAGGGGCTTCACAAGTAGGAGGAGAGAGGTAATCATGCCAATGTATAAAACACTGGTCAGACCACAGCTGAAGTATGGAGCTTAATTCTGGAGGCCCCATTTTCAAGGTGACAAGGATAGGCTGGAAAGGGTCCAGAGAAGGGTGACCAAAATGATCCAGGGGTTGCAAGGCAGGCTATATGGAGAGAGGTTGGGGGAGTTTAGTCTACATACACTGGAAAGGAGAAGGGAAAGGGAGGACATGCTGGAAACATTCAACTACATGAAGGGAATAAATAAGGTTAAAGGGACTAGCGTCTTCAGACTGAGTGAAAACAAAACCACCAGAGGTCATGCACTCAAGCTGGAGGGGGTAGATTTTGGGGAGCGATAAGGGGGAGTTACTTCTCACAAAGGGTAGTAAGGCCATGAAATAGGTTGCTGGAATGGGTAGTGGAGCTGGATACAGTGGAGAAATTCAAAAGGGTATGGGATAACTACATGGGACTAGGCAGAGGCAGAGAGAGAGGGTGGGGAGGGGTAAAAGCGAGGAAGGGGTGGGCTATCACTGTCAGGCAGACTCAATGGGCTTAATGGTCCTTTTCTGCTGGCAGGTTTCTATGATTCTATGATTCACACAGGTCCTTTTGGGACCTCCATGAAGACATCTATGTGATTATGGAAGTGCAGGGTCCAGAGTGCCCTGCACTTCCATGCCCCCATTGATGCATATGTGTACTTGGGTGTGAGAGGGAAGAGTCTTCCAGGCTCTGTACTTCTGTTCCTCCAGAAAAGCAATGTATCTACTTCATTGTAATTTTTTGCGTTTTTTTTTTTGGGGGGGGGGATGCTTCAAGGAAAATATATATTATCTGTGGCTCTTAATTCCTGGTGGATGATTGTATGTGGTAAAAATGTTTTTTTTTTTTAGCCATAACTCATTAGAATTGTGTTGCTTTGGTCTCACAGTTGATATGTCTGTAGCCCCAGAGGAAATGCACCCATGGTGCATTTTTGATGATGATTGGAGTTTCTTTGTGGATTTTGGCACCATGGTGAAGTTGGGAGGGATTTTTGGGGTGCTGTGTATATCTAATCAATTATGAGGGGTTATTATGTGTTACTGTTGTACTACTGATTGAGACTTTTATTTTGATATGTATAGATTTGTCCCTTAACTCCAAATATTGACATTGAGTTATGGCTTGTTAAATTACATTGCTATCCTATGTGAATTTTAATTTTTAAATGTTAATGTTATCCATACTGTTTGCCTGTCTTAGTTGGTAATTCTTAGTAACTTAGTGTTGGAGTACTCATTGAAACCTTTCTTTTGATATATAGATTGTCCCTTAAAGAGATTCAGTAAGTTAAACTGATGGAGATATGCACTATACAATATGGTGCCTTACCTCCATGAAATACTGCTGCTCTACATTTCCCATAAAAATTTCCAATAGTGCAGTAATAAAATCACCCATAAAATTCCCCCCACTGGGTCACTGTTACTTCCTGGTTTTTAGATCTGCCCCTGATCTGCCCCCATGCTCAGCCATGTTATGACATGAACTTAGGGAGAGCAACAGGATGTGCTCCATTATAGTCTATGGGGGCAACTTTAACATCATTTTTACATATCACCGTGATCATCTGGCAAAATGAATCAAGGGCACCGGGTGACTAACAAGGGCTTTGTTAGTCATCCAGCAACCTTGATTACTCACAAAACGATCACTGTGATATACAAAAATGAAGTTAAAGTGGCCCCCCATAGATTATAATGGAGCGCATCACCCCCTGTGTTCATGTCATAATGTGTTGAGCGTGGGGGCAGAGCTATAAACTGGGAAGTAACAGTGACCCTGTGGGGGGGAATTTTATGAGCGATTTTACTGTGTGGTGCATAGGGCATAGGGCTACCTTAGGGAATCTCTTTAACTCCAAATATTGATGGAGTCTCAGCTTGTTAAAGTTGCAGGGAATTTTATTTTATATAGTTTTATGTTTTTTTATATAGTCCCTGATTTTTTGGAGGGTATTATGTTTTAGTGTTGTAGTACTCACTGAGACCTTTCTTTTGAAAATTAGATTTCCCCTTAACTCCAATTATTGATGGAGTTATGGCTTCTCAAAATTCACATGTATAATTCTTCTTTCATATGAACCAATCCTGTTTCATGAAAGTGTATCTGTCTCACAAAACAGTACTGCTTCATATAAAAGAAGAATATAAAACAAAAGGAGCCCAGATTCTTCTTTTGTATGAACCAATCCAGTTTCATGAGATTGTGCCATTTTCACAAAAGAAGATTGGCTCATGTAAAAAAAGAATGTGAAAAAACTTAGTCTAAATTCATCTTTTGTAGGGACCTAATCATCTTTCATATGGCCCTATTCCTCTTTTGTGAGGCCATATGAAAGAAGAAAATTGTCTCCGGAAAGAAGATTTTTAAAATGCTTTAAAACACATGTATGGGTCCTGTTTCCAAAAACTATCTGTAATATCCAGTTAATAAAATACATATGTTGGTGTGTCTACAGGATATGATTTTTATGGATTTAAAAAAAAATGTTTGAAAAAAAATGGAAACAAGACAGTCTCCTACAAAATAATTTTTTGCCATGAAAGAGGATTACTTCCCTCATGAAAAATAATCCTGTTTTGTATGGACAAATTCTTCTTTTATATTAAACTGCTATCCAAATGACCATACTGAGCATGTTTAGAACTGAAATTTCAAATCTTTATAGCTCTGAAATGATTATTTTTTCATCAACCCAATGAAGGCATCACTCTGGGGCAAGCCCTTTCTACACTGAACATTTCAGAACAAATTTCAAAACTGTCTGAGCACTAGGCAATGACAAAAAAACAACAGCCAAACCCAGCAATTTGTTCATATTTTTTACTATCTGGACCTCTGAATCTGCACACCCAACTGGAAAAAAAAACTTGTACATCAAGAGACCTTTCCCTACAGACTGCACATGAAAACTTTTGTGCAAAATCATTGAACAGGAGTGAAGATATTAAAGTGCAAAGCTAGGGTGTTAACTGTAAACAGCCTACTCAACTCCAACTATAGTGGCACTACCACACCACTATAATATATATATATATATATATATATATATATATATATATATATACACACATATACATATACATATACATATACATATACATATATATATATATATATATATATATAGCGATATCCAGGGATGAGTTAATAGTGTAGAGAACTGTATCATCAGCGAATAGATGTATGTAGCCTGTGCGTATGTGAGAGTCAATATGGTTTAAGCATAAAGTGAATAGGATGGAGCCCAGGATGGAGCCTTGTGGCACACTCTGAGGAAGAGTTTTAAGCAGAGACAGTTCCCCTTGAGCTTTAATCTGTTGCAGTCTGTTGGAGAGATAACATTCAAACCACTTTAGGGCAGTACTTTCTAGGCAGAAGCTTTTCAAGACATGAAGCAGAAGGCTATGATCCATGGTATCAAAGGTTTTACTAAGGTCCAGAATGAGGGCATAGATGTGTTTTTTTGTACTCAAAGCATTTTGCCAGTCATTGGAGACTTTGGCGAGGGCAGTTATAGTGCTGTGCCTGAGCCTAAAACCTGATTGGGCTGGATTCAGAAAGTTCTCGAATTCTAGGTAATCCCTAAGTTGGTAATTGACAATTTTCTCCAGGATTTTTGACAGGGTAGGAAGGAACAAAACAGGATGGTAGTTGTTCAGGTCAGCTGGATCTCCAGACTTGAAAAGGGGAATGACATGCACTGTTTTCCAAAGAGGAGGCAATTCACCCTGAATCAGGGAGCTATTAAATAGATGGGTAATTTGTGCTGTCAGATGGTAAAAGCCTGTTTTCAAGAAAAAGGGTTCTATAAGATAAGCACCACCATGCTTTTTTGTGTCCAGAGATATTAGAAGGTCCTCCACCTTTTTGAATGTAACTAGTTGAAAGCAGAAGGAGGAGTGTCTCGGGTTTGTGGCAGTGTCAGAGGATAAGCCATCAGTGGCATTGCAGAAGACATTAGCTTGCTGGGGGGCGAATCATCGAAAGCAAGGCCTGCTGTGGCAAAATGATTGTTGAGTTGTTCAAGAATGTCAACTCTGGTCATGTAAGAAATGTTACCTGCCACCATTCTACCCTGTGGAATATTGTTACATTGAAATATGAGGTTAACAACATTCAGAGCAGTAAAATAGATTATGCCATTTTTAGGACCCATCTATGATATTGGGAATCTGGTAAGAAACTGGGCAACCTACTGTACTAGCTTATAGATTGAACCAAAAACAAAATAAACATTTAATAAAGTGAAATCACCATCAGTGAGCATGTCCACCTCTTCTAAAGATAGCAGTCTAACTTTTGAAAAAATTTACCTGAATTGTATAAATTTGAATTTAATGACAACCACACTAATATTGAGAACTTTCTAAAAGACATAAAAATTCCTGTGACAAAGAACTTGCTAACACTATTGATAGTCCTGTTACACTAGATGAACTCTTTAGGACAATTAAATCACTCCCCAGTGGTTGTACCACCAGATCTTGATGGGTTCTTAGCAGAATTTTATAAAGATCTTTGTCTGTCTTTAAGTCAACATCTGCTAAATGTATATACTAAATCCATTGACAAGTGCTCGCTACCTGGTACAATGTTGGAACCACTGGCCATGGTTATCTACAAAAAAGATAAAGATCCTCTCCTCTGTCAGAATTACTGACCAATCTCCCTTTTAAATACTGACTGTAAAATCATTGCTTAAACTTTGGCCAATGGACAAAACACTTTAAGTGTTAAACTGATTAATAAACACCAAGTTGGTTTTGTCCCAGGTGGCACCCAGTTAGAATAGCAGTGACTGAAGAGTGCCATCTAAACTGTGCTGTCAGAACTGCATAATGCCTGAATTGCAACAGTGGTAGAATAGCGAATGTCAAATACCACTACTCCTGTAGCTATTCAAGCAATTGTGAGGGTCTGCAAGTACAAGAAAAGTGTGATAGCCGGCTGAGCTGCTCCCATGGTGGACAGGTTTTAGGCAGCAGCAGCTCAGCAACACAAAGCGGGAGACTTGGGTTCTGTTACTGGTCTCCCAACACATGCAGCTTCACTATCCCCCCACTTGAAGTGCAATTTATTTTTTTATCAGCCAACACAAAAATTTTACCCCCTCCCCAAAGTTTCTCCTTTTCTCAGAGATCCATGCCCCCCTTGGAGATGGTTATATAAGTTACTTGGAGTGTGGAGGCAGAGCCTCCTGCATTAGGGGATGAGGGGCAGATCCCACAGCAGAACAAAAGTGCAAACTGTGCATTTTAGAAATGGTAGCAGCACTCTGTGTATTTTATGACTGCTACCATCGGCACTGTTTTCATTTGCGTTGCCTTTTCATGGTGCTGTTATTAACAGTGCTGTTTGTACAGCACTGTTCTTGAAGGCGCTGTTGTGGGTTTTGCAATTGTGACCTAGTGTCTCCTAGGCAAATTAGGCTCTGACAATGTCAATTGGCTTCTGTCAGTCATGTGGCAAGCTCAGAAAATGGGAATCTTGGTAGGCCTAATGTCTTTAGACATGGAGAATTCATTTCATTCCTTGGAATGGGAATATCTTAAGTCAGTTCTGACAAAATTTGGCTTTGGTCCTCAATTGCTCAAGTGTATAGATTGCATCTACATGAAACTCAGTGCTTCTATTCTTACCAATGGCATGCAATCCCAAAAATGTATACCAGAAGGCAATATAAGACAGGGATGTTCATTATCTCCAGTCCTATTTACACTGCCAATAGAGCCACTAATAACTATAATTAATGAATGCACCTGATCCAAATTATTAAATGCAAAAAGAAAAACAGCTTGTGAGATATCCTCATATACAAACGATTTACTTTTAACCATTACAGACCCTCAGAACTCCCTAGCTTATCTGTCTGCTATTTTGTCTAAATTTAAATGAGTCTTTGGTTTGGGAGAAATCTGGACGAAATCAGAGTTTTTTCTGATCAACAAACCCTGTACACAAAGTTGTGTATCTAACTGTGGCATAGGGTTTAAATAGTCTAGAAATAATGGCCAACATTCTAAAAATAGTCAGGCATAATCTTATTTAAATCTTACAAATAGTTTGAATTGAATTTAAAAATGGGAGAAACAACCTATCAAAGTAGGAAAGATGAACCTAATAAAAGTAATATTAATACCCGAAATATTTTACGTAATGAACATGCTTCTATTTTTTTTTGTTTGTTTGTTTTTTGATAAGTCTTGGCATGTAGAGTTAAACAGACTAAAAAACAATTTTATTTGGAGTGGTAAAAGGCCAATAATGGCATGAAACACTCTAGATATCACTGGGAATTCATAATAAAACAAACAATTAAATGGTTTGATTATCAAAATATAGATTCCTCTTTATGGACAGAATTAGAGAAGGCCATTATGTGGCCTAGATCCCCTGGAGACCTCATGCTCCAAACCTTGCCCAATAAGTTGTCATCACACTCAGTGTCTGTCACTCTACTGTTACCATAAAGACCATAAGAGATTAGAATTTAACTTCTTCCCACTGGACTGCATAACTCTCTGGGATAACAAATTACTAAAATTTGAAAACAGTTCCCTCAATTACCCCAGGTGGAGGAAGGCAGGTATCAAATATCTAACAGATAGCCAAGAAAAACAGTAAATATGTGACGCCATTCTCTGAATTACAGAAACAGTTCTGTCTCTCATGAATATAGTTCTTCTACTACAGCTACTTAAGACATGCAGTTGACATATTCTTAAACACTTTCTAAGAATACTGAAGGGAAATCAGATTGAGTAGTATTACTTAAGTTTACAGGAGGGAAAGGTGGAGCAAGTAAAATCTATAACATACTACCCAAACCAAATGAAAATGTAACCCCTAGTGCCAAACAAAAGTGAGAAAGAGAACTTAAATGTACTATTACTGCAGAAAACTGGAAGAAACTTTTGACAAATGTGCAAACAACCATTAAAGATGCTTCTTGTGAATTTATACAATTCAAAATTTTCCATCAGAAATATTTTACTCTGGCCCATCTTCTAAGCACTGGTCTTTAAAAAGATGGGAAATGCTGGAGATGTTTGAAAAACAGTGTGCATCTGATCCATATGTTATAGTCTTGCCCTTATGTGAAAGCTATTACCCTTTTTCACCATTTTTTTTGGGGGGGAGGGGGTAAATGCTATGAAATTCCATATATCATGCTGGTAGAGCTGCAAAGAATATAATATTCTGCCTATGGAATGCCTGTGGAATAGCCATTCTGATTCTGCAGAATTCTGTGGAATTTTCATGAAAATTCTGTGGAATTTTGCAAACATTTAAATTTCTATTATTTCACTATAATTTTAAAAGTGCAAGTCCAAATAATACAATATTTTGAATTTGAGAAGTACCCTATGACTTACAAATGTGTACTAAATGTCAGGGTTCTAAATTATAAAGGGATAGAGTTATTGGTTGCCAAACATTTAATCAAAATGTAGTTTTCAGTTATTTTGATATCATTTTAAAATTTCTTTTCCAAACTTCCCCATAATATCAGGATTTAGAGACATACATAGAATGCATATATGCATCATGTTTTAAGTCTCAGGCTTTAATGCAAGTTGAGTTATAGGTAGTCAAATATTTTGACAAAATTTGGATATCTGTAATCTTAGTATCACTTTGATAGTACTCATTGAAATATTACAAACATTAGCAGGCATACAGGTTAGCACTACATTTGTATATGCGCATAGTTTCAGATGTCGAGCTTTAAATGGGACTGCGTTATAGCCTGCCAAACATGTTGCCAAAATTTAAATTTTGGTTAGTTCCCTCTAATTTTAAAACTACATATCCAAATGTAACCAGAGTTGAAACATTTAAACTACTATGCCACATGGTCATTTCTGAAAAAGTTCATATTTTCAGCTTTAAATGGGATTAAATGAAAGTAGTCAAACTTTGACAACATTTTAAAATGTAATTTTGCAAGAATGTAAACTACAAATTTATAAACCCCTGAAATGTTAAAACTAGAGAATGCAATACCTTAAATTTGGTAGGTTCGTAGCCCTTACAAGGGGACTGTGTGCACTAATTTTATTAATTGATTGCTGTGAGAAATTTCAAAATAACATCTCTATTTAAAGTCAAATCCCATGAGTCTTTGTGAAAATTGCAGCATTTCATGAAAAATTCCATAAAACTGGAATTTTCTGATTTCACTCAGCCTTATTGAGGGGTTTCTAATTAAAGGATAGGGGTATAAGAGGCAGATAGTGTAGGGGATCACCAGGTTCAGGAGTTACAAGCACAGTTTCACCAAGAAATGGACAGCTGAGTTGGGTAGCACAACAGTGGAGACCCCCAGATTGGAGCAAGAATGCACAGAGTGTCAACAATTCCAGTCTGAATGCAGGATATTAAGGATCACATCCAGTAAATTTATAATCCAGGGAGCCTGGTGTACATGCAAGTCTAGGACTCATAGGTACTCAAAAACATGCAGTAGGGGAAGACACTGTCTTGGGCAGCAGGAAGAAAGATATCTGTCTATTCCAACAGGGTAGGATGATAGGAAAGGGAGTAGGTGACTCACATTTTAAGGAGATGTGTCACTGTAAAGAACAAAGAGGATATCATTGGGATCAGTAGTTCTACTAAGTCAATCTGCCAAAACAGAAGGGAGGGGAATAGTCAACCAGTGAGGAACAGCATGACTGTATAAAGCACAACCCAGCTTATCAAATAAAGCAGTGATATGTGCATTGTTAATGTTAAATTCCTTGCAAAAAATTCTGGATGCTTCATCTACAAAATATGCTATCATAAATATGTGAGAAAATGTTACTAATCATTTCTTTCTTCTGCAAAATTAAAACCACTTAACCAGTTTATCCAGTTGTGTTAGACACCAGGATACATGGACTATGGATATGCATGTCAAATGGAAGATCAGAGAAGTTACAAACATTCACATTTTTGATAGTTTTTAGAAAGTTTAGCAAATATTTAAAAAGTAAGGTTTTGAAGCCCTGTAACTTAAAAATCTCTTGTCCAATTCACTCCATATTTAGAACATTCTATAAGCATTACAAAATGTTATCCATATTCATTTCCTCATGACTAGCTGCAAAGGTGCCTGAGTTATCTGTAGATGAAATGTGTTCATGAAATTTCCTGAAATAAATAAAATGGCAGCTTTTGAGCATGTATAATTTTGAGACAATATGTCATATTGTCATGAAATCTGGCACATTGTTAGAACACCTATCATGAAGAAATCATGCCAAATTTAAGATCCTTGACCCAATAAATGGCTAAGGTATATGCAGATAAAAAATGTTCATGAAATTTCGCACAAACAATAAAATGACAGCATTTGAGCCCCAATACTTTTGAAACTATCCTACCAAATTACATGATATTTGGCAAATTCATTGTCATTGTCCAAAAGTGTTTATATTCCAAACATCAAACCTCTAGCTTCAATGCTTATTGAGTTATAACCAAATTACAAATGTTTTAAAATTCCTCAGAGTTTTGCAAAATTTCAACAAAATTCCACAAATTCAGAATTTGCCCATTCCGCACAGCTCTACTTGCTAGTTGTGAACGCTATTGGATGGTGGCCACTAGTTTTTTATTCTATCAAAGTGAAACACCCTAAAGTTAATAAACATATGACTTGAGTGCATTTATTCTGCCATCCTATTCAATTATGAGCTTCAATCCAACTAAGACAGGAGGATGCGGGGATGACAATATATATTTTTACTTACCAGGGGTGTAGCCAAAGAAAAGGATATCTTTATGATTGCAGTAGGGTGTTTTGTTAATTTCAAGGTTATAATTTGCTTAACCAGGCTCTTTAAACCAGTCCCCAGACTAAGCTGGCTTGTAATAAAATATGTCCATAAGTTACTGTGAGTATAAACAATTTCTTAAAAGCAATTCCTGTTTTATTTGATTTCCAAAGAAATTTGGATTGTAACTGATTGGGTAATTTAAAAATGCTGGCAGCACCTTGATCTGACCCTCCTCCCTCCCAGCAACCAATTTTTGCATTTGGTGGGTGACCAGCATAACCTGCCCTCTTCCATGATTGACTGCCAACTAATAAAAGGCAGCACTCATGTGCTTGCTCTGTAATAGCAAGTGAATGAGAGCTTTCATTCATTACATGTGTCCAGCCGCTGGCCCAGTGGTGCTGAGGGTTGAGGCATGGGTGCCACACCTCGTGTCATGCTGGCAACCCAGTTTGGAAATGGACCTGGGCTACTGGGGGTTGGCAGGGGATTGAGCATTCAGAGAACTGCTGTCCTCTGCCAGGGTAGGATCTGGGGGGGGTGGGCACCCGGTGCAGCAGCGGCCTCTGGTGGAGATCAGAGGTGGTGCAGAAGTTTGACTGCAATATGGAGATGGGACATTGGCAGGTAGCAGAGGTGGATGCACCATGCAGGATGCCATAGCATGCCATGTCCTATGGGTAGGAACAACACAGAAAAAGCCCTACCGTTTGTTAGGCAATGGTGACAATCGGTGAAGGGGCCTCATGCCCAGTGCCAGGCCTGCCATGCTGTGCTCCTGGATGCTCTCCCCTCTGGTCACTCCACTAGTTTCATAGATAGAGCACCAGAGGAGTTGTCAGTCCCACCCCAGAGGGATCAGAGCTGGGGGGTTATGCGGCCAGAGGAGGAGGGTTCAGGGAGTCCAAGGAGTGCTGATGTCAGAGGCTTCAGGCAGGCAGCAGAGCCCTGACCGTGTATCCCACTGGAGAGAGTCTGAATGGTAGAAGATAAATAGAAATTACAAAAAACAAACCTATGGTGTCCAGCCATGCAGGAGAGCAGGTTGGACCAGTCACCCACTGAGGAGAAAAACTGCGTTCTGAGAGAAGATGGGGGGATCAGGGTGCCACTAGCATGAGGCAATGGGGTGACATTAGAGAATATTAGGAGGGTGATTTTTTTAGTGCAAACAAGCAAAATGGCAGCTGGCCAAGGATGTGAGTGTGTTGTACTGGCCACACACATTAGGACCAAAATACAACAAATTGTAGGTGAAAGGAGGAGGAAGGTGGGATTGGGGTGCTGACAGAGAGTGGGAGATGGGGGTGGTATTATTTGCCGGATTTGAGCTGGAGAAGGGGGTGGGGCATTGGGAGTTATACACAGGTAGCAGAAAGTTTTCTTTTCTCTTTTTTTTTTTTTAATCATTCTGATGTTCCAGAAGTTGAGCTGGGGCTGGGTGGTGGTTTTGAGTGCTATGAGGGTACAGGGGATTAATGTACATTTTTAATGTGAGGGTGCTGTGGGGTGAGGAAATGGTTATTTTTTGTTTTGTTTTCTCTTTTTGTCTGTTTGCTGAATAATAGTTTATGAATATGAATAGCCCCTTATCCCTGAAGGCTCCTGCAAATTCAAGATCCCTACTGTTTGTGGTATTGCGGAAATGCCATTTCACCCTTTCACAGCCCTACTAAGTATCTATGCATCTGACATGCAGATATACATTATTTCTGTACGCTTGGCTTACGGCTTTTGTAAACTGCCTGTGAAACTGCTTATCAGTACAAAGTGACTCATGGGATGTAGGGTCCTAGTATGATGTGTAATGTATTACATGAGCTATAACAGTTAATAACTGCAATATTGAATATTATCACCATGGTCATAAAACATACATAGAAACATGGAATTTGTCAGCAGAAATGGACTGCTTTGCCCACCAACTATATCCAAATGGTCTCTGCCTAATCTACCTCCACAGACCCTAACTGGTCTCCATCAATCCTCCCCTCTCCCTACCTGTTAACTAATACAGTATTTGCTTATGTCTATCCCATGCATGCTTGAAGCTCCCTACTGTTTTCACCCAACCAATTCCATGGGCAGTCTATTCCAGGCATCAGTAACTCTTTCAGTGAAGTAGTACTTCCTCACATCCCTCTTTAACTCTTCCCCCTCCAGCTCCATGGCATGCCCTCTGCTCCTGATGTTCTTCCTTTGAAAGAGACTCACCTCCTGAACACTGCTGACTCCCATGAGATATTTGTAGGTCTATATCATGTCCCCTCTCACTCTTTTCTCTTCCTCGGTGTGCATGTTGAGATCCCTCAGTCTCTCCTCATAGGACTTTTGTTGTAACCTGTGCACTATTTTAGTTGCCTGCCTCTAGACTGCCTCCACCCTGTTTATGTCTCTTCTGAGGTGTGGCCTCCAGAACTGAACAAAATACTCCAGTTGGGGTCTCACCAGTGAGCTACACAGTGGTAACACCACCTCCCTCCAGCTGCTGGAGATACCCCTCCCAATGCATCCCAGCACTGCACTTGCGCTACCAATTGCTTTGTCACACTGTCCTAAATCTCAAATGTTATCAGATATGATAACCTGAAGGTCCCTTTCCTTTTCAGTGACTGACAGTGCCACCCCCTCCCGCCCCATCCTATACTCAGTCCCTTGGTTCCAATGCATTAGCTGCATGATCTTGATTTTTGGCGTGAAAACTCAAGTGCTATGTTTCTGACCACTCCTCAAGTTTTCCCAAGGTCCCTACACATTCTTTCCACCCCCTATTGATTGTCCACCACGTAAGATTTTGTCACCTGCAAAAAGGCATACCTTCCCTTCTAGTTTATCTGCAATGTCATTTATGAAGACATTGAAGAGGAACAGTCCAAGTAATGAGCCCTGCTGCACCACACTGATCATGTTTGCATCCTGAGAGTGAGTGCTGTTAACCACCACCTTTTGTCTCATATCCGTTAAACAATTTCTAGCCCAATTCACCACTTTGGATCCTACTCCTAGGCTGCTCAATTTCTTAATCAGTCTCCTGTGCAGCACAGAGCCAAAGGCTTTGCTAAAGTCCAGATAGACCACCTACATTGCCCTTCTCTGTTCTAGTTCCCTAGTAACATGCTCAAGTAATCAATCAAATGCATCTGGCATTACCAATCCCCACCCTGCGAGTCCATGCTTCTTTTGGTCTTGCAGGCCCTTTAATTCAAGATACTATACCAACCTTTCCTTTATCATTTTTTCCATCAATTTCCCCTCCATTTAGGTGAGGCTCACCAGCCTATAGTTTTTATTTGCTGCTGCTGCTGCATAGAGGAACCATGTCTGCTGTCCTCCAGTGCTCTAGAACCACACACAATTCCAGTGAGCTGCTGAGTAAGGTCATCAGTGGTGCAACCAGCACATCACTGAGTTCTTTTAGTACCCCTGGATGGATCCCACTTGGCCCCATAGCCTTGTCCACTTTCAGAGATGCAAGCCCCTTTGGGACTCTCTCCTCTGAAATGGACTTCTGTCCACTTCCACCTCCCCTTGCTTCTGCTGCTCTCTGGTGGTCTGTCCCCACTCCATCTACTGTAAAGACTGAGCAGAAGTACCTGTTTAGGATGTCTGCCTTTTCTTGGTCACCTTCTGCATTGTCTCTTTCTGCCATCCTCCTTATCCTCACTATCCCTCCCCTTGCTCTCCTCCTCGTCTCACTTATGTACCTAAAGAAAGTCTTGTCTCCATTTGCAACCCTTTGGCTATCCTTTCCTCTCCTCTCTCTGTGCTTTTGTTCTTCTGACTGTCTTATCTGCTTCACTTTGTTTTACCTAGTAATCTTCCTGTCTTCCTACCTCTGCATTTCCTTATACCTCCTGAATGCCACTCTTTTGTCCTTCACAGCTACGGCTATTTCCTTTCATAATAGTCTTTTTTTTCCATTTACTTTTACTCACTTCTTTCCTGCAGAGGGTAGTTGCCTTAATTATGCCTGCCCATACTTTTCCTCATTGTTCCTGTAGCCTTCCCTGACAAATTCCAACTAGGTAGTTTCAGATGCTATTTCCCATTTATTTAAAATCCACCATTCTAAACTCCCAGAAACTCATTTGCATGTAGTTTGCCTCTGCTTCTGTCAATGTCAAAACCACACTGTATGTTTATCATTGATGTGTAGGGGATTAGGAGACTGCCTTCTGTGACATCTGAAATGCTATGCCTGTTAGTAAGCACCAGGTTCAGCACTGCCTCATCTGTAGAGGGTTTGCTGACTAGCTGCCTGAGAAACGTCCCTTACAGAAAGTCAAGGATGACCCTGCTCCTCACTGAAGCTTGAACTGGAAGGCTTCAAAACACATCTGGCAGACTGCAGCCACCAACTAACAGGGACTACCCCTTATTTGCCATCCTGGTGATGTAATTCTCAAGTACCTTATGCCTACTCCTCTTCCTGTGTTAGATGTCTGTATTCCAACTCTGTATATATAGGAGAGCCCCAGCGACTGTGTCTCTAGGATGACTCACAGCACCTCTAGGCCTCCCTATTTCTCTGGGTGCTCCTGCACTTCTGTAGCCTTGATTCCCTCCCTCACATATAGTACAACCCCTCCTCTCCCCGTCTCCATTCTCTGTCTCTCCTGAACAGAGAGCAGCCTGGTATGGCCATATCCCACTCATGGCTCTCAGTGCACCATGACTCCATTATGGTCACCAAATACAGGCTAGCCTCCTCCTTGATGGCCTCCAGGTCCAGAATTCTATTTTCCATACTCCTAACCTTATCGGTTAATGCCCAAAAATCATTTGGCATAAGGCACTTCAATAATTGTGATACAGCATCCATTGTGTATTTGGCAGCATGCATGTCCTGTGTTTTTTACATTGGCAAAACCTCAAGGCCATTTAAGATCAGAATTAGTGAGCACATGTGTTCCATATCAAATAATGATGGGATTAGTGCCTGCCGGCACATGTGAATTTGTAATCTAACCCAGGGGGACATCAAATCCATTTCTTTCACGGGATGGAAAAGTTTAAATAAGGAAAAGGGGGGGGATCTGGAGAACCTTATCTTGAAAAGAGAGACCATGTAGATGGTAAAATTAGGGGTCCAAAATGCTCCTTGCCTCAATGAGAAATTTCACATCATCACACTAGTTAGGAATAGATAGTGATGTACTTTGTTAGCCTGAAATACATTCTGAATAAATGTTGGCAGATAATTTATATTATGCTTTTCCTTTTTCTTCAGAAGGCAATTTGTGTGTGGTAGTGGGATATGGAAGGTACTGTACATATATGGTCAGCAAGCCTCACTATAATAGTCTGCACATGGACAGGCAGATCTTTTCAGTGCTAGATACATTTTTTTAGCTGCAGCAAAAAAAAATAGTTGTAATAGTGACATACAATCAGCTTTCTGTCCACCTTCACCTTTCTAGGTACAAGAGAATGTTTGGGAGTGGTTAAACACCTGTCTAGGATAGGGGTAAAAAAAGAGTTTAAGGAAAACAAAACGAAGGCAAACAGGACAGAAAATAGACATGCTGGGTGTGGTGCAATGAAGTGTCTGTGGGGTGGCAGTGTTCAGGGAGACTTTCTGATGACTGCAGTGCTGTCCCCTGTGTGTGCACCTCTCTGGGCTGAGGTGGGAAGTTGCTCGACTCCAGGCTGAGTTGGTTAGGATTCAGGGGGCCTTCTCTCCCACCCAGGAACCATGAAGTCTGCCACCATCACCTCCATGGATACCACGAAGAAGTACTGGGTGGATTACAGTGAGATCAGGAAGGGTAAGGGTGGTGGGTCAGAGGCATATCCCCTTGATGGTACCACTACGCAACTCATAAGCCACTTTGGCAGTGCAGAACTGTCCAATGGAGGCATCCACAATAGTGACCATGGAAGATGTAGGTGTCCTCTATAGGGGAAGCCCCAAGTAGGGTGGCAGAGGACCCCAGAGGATGAGGAAGCAACTACTGATGGGGTACTCCATTGTTAGGGGGATAGATTTTGGGACAGGGAGGGATGCGGTGTGGCTCCTTAGGACCACTGGGGCAGCAGGTAGGGAGAGAGGTTTGGATGTCATTGTCTATTTGGGAATGAATGACTTGGCAAGGTATGAGTCTAGGAGAGTGCAGGAGGAGTTCAGGGAGTTGGGGACGGGTCTTAGGCAAGTATCAAGCTCAGTGGCCTTTTCAGAGGTGTTACATGTCTATGACATGGGGGAGGCTAGGTAGTCCATACCAGGAACTTTAACCAATGGTGGAAGAAATGATGCAGAGGGGAAGGTTTCAGCTACATTGCAGACTGGGGTCCCACCTGGAGGGATAAAGGCCTATACAGGGGAGGATAGCCTGCATCGATCCAGGAGGGGAGGCACAGTCCTTAGTGAGCAGTTTAAATGCTACATTAAAACTGCTCAGTAAGGATAGGGGCAACGTGAGAAAGAATTTTTTCACAGAGAGGGTCTGGACACATGGAATGGCCTTCCTGAGGAGGTTGTGGGGTCAGAAACAGTGGGGGAATTCAAGAATGCATGGGACAGACATAAGGCAATTATAGTGGGGGTAGGAGGAAGTAGGCTGTTGGTTAACTAGGATCTGCAGCTTATCCAATAGGTAGGGAAATGGGCAGACTGGCTGGGTCAAGCCATTCTTATCTGCTGTCAAAGTCTATGTTTCTGTTTCTATGCTGCAATGAGCACCATGACTGGGATATACCCATACCGGGCCATACTCTGTTCAGGGAGGACAGGAAGGGTAAGAAACAGGGAGGATTTGTTCTTTAAATAAGGGATGAGAAAGGAGCTTAATATGTATGCCCTCGAGGAAAGAAGGGAGAGGGGGGACATAATATAAACTTTCAAGTAGCTCAAGGGACTCGACAATGTTCAAGAGGGTAGCATCTTTCAGAAAAAGAGATGTAGAGGAACAAGGGGGCACAATTTGAAGGTAGAGGGAGGACGTCTAAGGGGCAATGTGAGGAAGTGTTTTTTCATGGAGAGGGTGGTGGACGCATGGAACTGCCTTCCTGTGGAGGCTGTGGGGTCAAAAACACTGGGGGAATTCAAGAATGCATGGGACAGACATGAGGCGATTCTGGTGGGTGGTAGGAAGAGGTAGGTTTTTGGTTAACTAGGATCTGCAGATTATTTAATAGGTAGGGAAATGGGCAGACTGGGTGGGCCAAGCAGTCCTTATCTGCCATCAAAGTCTATGTTTCTATGCTGCAATGAGCACCATGACTGGGATATAGTGTAGCTATACCAGGCTATACTCTGTTCAGGAAGGACAGGAAGGGTAAGAAAGGGGGAGGATTGGCTCTTTACATAAGGGATGGCATAACAGCAACAAAGGAACAGGGAATACATGAAGGGAGCGGAGACACTGTTGGTCTCCCTAGAGACAGGTAATGGAACCACTATTCACCATTCTCTTCATAGAGACATTGTTATAAAAAGCTAAACAATCCATGTTTGCAGAGCAGTTTTCTTCATAAACAAGTACCTTCTGTGTTATGCTTTGATATGCTCCCATGTTTCCCACTCTGAACACCTTCTTCACTATGCCGATTGACTCACGGTGCATGGCAGCTATCACAAAGCAGCAGCTGAACAAAAGAAACTGTTCTTTTTCTCTTTTTTGCTGAACACTCTTGGTCTTTCACACTTTCCACGGCATCCCCTCAATCATTCAGGCAGCACCTACTGCACCATTCTCTCTCTCTCAACTTATGAGAAATGCTGAAGCATATTAAACAGCACAAATACATTTTAAAAAAGGAAATGAATGCCTTTTGTCTAATGCCAGCTCTCTCTTAGGAGGAGCCAACACCAGCAATGCAAGGCTGAAGAAAACCACTTGCTAAGAGTATCCACCATCTTGCCCTGAAGCCACACAGCACACAACCTCCACCAGTAGGAATAGACATTCTGACATCACAACATCATAGCAGCATTGGAAACACCTAAATACCCTCACAGTCTGAGCAAAAATATGGAGCACATCACAAAAAGGTCCTCCGCTTTTTTATTAAAAGGAAAAAAATTAAAATAAAAATGATCTCAACAGAATCCCGTCTCCATATTGTGTAAATGGAGTGTGCAATTGGACATCGGTGTAATGCCCTTTTAATCTGCACTCAAGCAGTTTGACCTCAGACTCATCACTCGTGGCGTATGCCACTTGTGAGACCCAAGGTTAAACTCCTTTCATGCAGAATAAAAGGTTATCACACTGGTCCATACCTCTCAACCTCCTGCCTCGTAAATCAGGGACAAGGCTTAAAAAAATCAGGGACAAAGGACAAAAATCAGGGACACATCTTCAAAATTAGAGCTATCCACCCAGAAAGCTGGTAGAATATGGGGCTTAGTGCTAAATGCATTTTCTAAAGAAGAACAAGTCTGCAACTTTAATGCTTGACATTGTTTTGTGCTTACAGTCCCCACTGTTTAGCCACAAAAACACAAATTTTAGGAGGGACAGAGTAAAATTTTGAGGCAAAATCAGGGACATCCCTGAAAATCAGGGACACTTGAGAGGTATGCACTGGTCCTCACTGCATATCCCAGATAGATAGATAGATAGATAGATAGATATGCAATAGGGATGGACACTAATCAGTTTAGATAGATCATTTATCTCACTGTAAAACAGAGAGCAGTGAGATAAATGCATTTATGCAACAGGTGTCAATATAAAAAGTGTGTGAAATCCATTTATCTGAGTCACTGTGTAGATAAATAAAAATGTATGCATTTGTTTATCTACACAGTTACTACGTCAGACGTCATGCAAAGCTGTGCAAACTACTATGTCTCAAATCACACAAATTGACTGTTATTGAGGTATAGCATGGTATGCGCGATAGTCCAATGTTCATTATTCAAGCGCACGCTATATTGCGCTAATGTCAACATCTCAGTTTTGAATAAAATGGATCTAAACCAAGAAAAGCCTGTTGCATAAATGGAATATGCCTGGGGGGGGTGATTGTGTGATAACTCATTTATCTGGTAGAGATGCCAGGTACCTCTCATAACCATCACTCATGGCTTCGCCACTCGTGAGGTTATCTGAGGTCACTGGCAACTGTACCAAATATATGAGTTATCACACAGTCACCCCCAGCATATCCCTTATTTATCTGAACAGTTCTTTTATCTAAATAGTTGCGACCTCCTTACAGCTGTCCCCTTCCCCCATCTGCCAGCACTACTTTTTTGCTTTAATTTTCCCCATAAACATTTTACTATGCAATCTCATCCAGCAGCTCTGTTTCAAACACCCAACAAAAAAAAATACATTAATACCTTCTGTACTGTTTCCCAACTGATTCTCAGGCGGTTCTTTTTTTCACAAACTCCAGCCTGAACCGCTGTCACACTCTGATCGTTCAGTTTAGCCAGTTGTGTCTACCTTACATTGCAGCACCACCACCACCCCCACTGCAGTTGGCCACAAACACTTTTCTTTTTCTTTACTGTTCCTGCTTCTTCATTACCACTTCCCCTTACCCACCAGCTTTAAAATACTGTGCAATAATATTATTTCCTTTACCTTGGCTACTACTATCTCTTCATCCTGTGACTTAGTACCACAAAAATCCAACATCTCCCCACTATAAGCAAACTCCACCAACCTTGACAAAGGCACAATTCAGGCACGGACTGCAAATTATGAAAAAAGAAGCCTTTTTTATGTTGATTGCATGCATGCGCAAGAAACATGTTGCGGCAGGTTTCTGCAGAAGCAGGTTGTGGAGGCGTGGCACTGTTGTGCTCAATGCCCCCACAGCCTGCAAAGGCTCGTCCCCGTCCCCCAATGCCGTGGCACACTGCTGCTGACACTAGTTCAGCCAGCGTGCCACAACTTTCAAACAAATTAGCCGCTGCAATCAGGGGCCCCTTCCTCATTGCAGCGTCAGCCATCCGCTGCAATGACGGAGCAACCCATCATTGCAGGGCGGGATGTAGCATCTGTTGTATTGTTTATGAACATGGCGGCGGCTTGCCGCCATGTTCACAAACAATATGTACCCCCCTCAATGTTTATTTGCAGACGGGGGAGCCCACTCCCCATCGGCAGAAAGGAACCCCCCTTTTGTTGTTTGCTGATGGGGATGCCCAGTCCCCGTCAGCAGAAATTAATTCTCCCCCTTTTGTTGTTTGCCAACGGGGGTTCCCAATCCCCGTCGGCAGAAAGAATCCCCCCCTTTTGTTGTTTGCCGATGGGGTGCCCAATCCCGTCAGCAGAAATAGATCCTCACCCCTTTTGTTGTTTGCCGAGGGGTGCCCAATCCCCATCGGCTACAGCTGTCCCCTCAGACTCGGTGCTGCGCTGAGGCCACCCAGTGTGCTCCATGCCCTAAATGTGCAAAGTGTCCCTTGTACGTCTTGTACCTGAAAGAAAGGAAAGCGGTCCCTCGTGAGTCTCCTCGCACCCCCACAACCCGCACCCACCACTGTGCACCCAGCCTCCCACACCCCCTTCACCCCATACTTACCTCAGAGCATGGCGTGTGATCTTACGCTGGACCAGGAACACGTCTGCACTCTTCAAAGCCGACCGCGAACTGAGGAAATGCCGGTAAGCTGTATAATGTAATGAATAGGGTTTTTTCAACTTTAGTGCATATCTAGGGCATTTTTGGGAATTATTTCACCAAATTTTCAACATGGGGATTTTGGGACCCCTCCTCATGAATTCTTGAACTGTCATGGCGTTAATCGGCCCCAAAAGGTGGTTTCGTGGTCACTGTGTGGAATCACCCTTCGGGGCTGATTAACGAAACAACAGTGCCAGTGTTCATGAGGTGGGCTCTCAAAAAGCCTATGTTGCAAATTTGGTGGAAACAATCCAAAAAATGACTGTTTTAGGAGTCATGCGCGCAGTTAAGGTACTGTCGACGTCGAATCCCTCGAATGTACAATATTTCATGCCAGATTTTCCAACACTGGCATTTTGTCACACCTCCTTGTGAGGAGTACAGCTGTCATTGTTCACACCCTGGCTGAAATGTGTTTCGCACTTCCAGCGCAGAATAAGCGTGGTTGCTGGGAAATCAGTGTTCAGAACAGATTAAGAAAATGACAGTGACACTGTTCATGAGTAGAGGTCCTAAAATGCCTATGTTTAAAATTTGGTAACGATACTCCATAAAATGACTGTGTTACGAGCGTGCATTGCACAGTTGGCACGCACGCTCGTAACCTCGCGAATTTCTAATATTTTCACTCCAGATTTGCAACATTGCCATTTACCAGACCTTCCTATGAACAGTACAGCTGCCATTTTTCCCATCCTGGCCAAAATGTGTTTTCGCACTTCTGACGCAGAATAGAGCGGTCACTGTGGGAAATCACTGTTCGGGACAGATTAAGAAAATGACAATGGTACTGTTCATGAGCAGAGGTCCTAAAATGGCTATGTTGAAAATTTGGTGATGATAGCCCATCAATTGACTGTGTTACAAGTGTGCATTGCGCACTTTCCAAGCACCCTTGTAACTTCGCAGATTTGTAATATTGTCACACCACATTTCCAACAGTGCCATTTTTTCGCACCTCCTTTTAAGCAGTACAGTTGTCATTTTTCACATCCTGACCGAAATGTGTTTTCACAGTTCCAGCGCAGAATAACATGGTCACTGTGGGAAATCAGTGTTCGGGACAGATTAAGAAAATGACAGTGGCACTGTTCATGAGCAGAGGTCCAAAAATCCCTATGTTGAAAATTTGGTGACGAAACTCCATAACATGACTGTGTTACAAGCGTGCGTTGAACTGTTTCCATGCACCCTTGTAACTTCGCAAATTTGTTATACTGTCACACCACATTTTCAACAGTGGCATTTTTTCAACTCCTTATGAACACTGCAGCTGTCATTTTTCACATCCTGGCTACAATATTTTTTTATACTCCTGCGGACGATAGCACGGTCACTGTGGGAAATCAGTGTTTGGGACAGATTAAGATCGACCGAGTGAGAGGGAGGAGTGACCAAACTCAACTGAGCTCTGTCAGGACTGCTGTGGATTTGTTTGTGGCAGGCAAAGGCCCCAACACAAGAGCCCAGAACAAAAGGGCAGCCTGCAGCACTGGGAGAAACAGAACGAGAAAGTGAGTGGGGGGGGGTGTGAGCGAACTCACAAAGCGCTGTCAGGACTGCTGCAGATTTCTTTGTGGGCAGAAAAAGGCATCAATACAGGCAGAGGCCCAGTACAAAAGGGCAGCCTGCAGCGGTAGGACAAACAGTGCGAGTGAGTGAGACAAGGGGACTTAGTGAGCTCAACGGAGCTCTGTCAGGACTGCTGGGATTGCTTTGTGGGCAGAAAAAGAGGCCAATGCAGGCAGGAACCCTGTACAAAAGGGCAGCTTGCAGCACCTGGACAAACAGAATGAGTGATGAGAGAGGGAGACTGAGCGACCTCAATGCAGCTCTGTCAGGACAGCTGCGGATTTCTTTGTGGACAGACAAAGGTGCCAATGCAGCCAGGAGCCCCATACAAAAGCGCAGTCTGCGGTGCCAAGACAAACAGAATGAACGAGTGAAAGAGCAGTACCAAGTGAGCTCAACAGAGCTGTAGTGTGACTGCTGCAGATTTCTTTGTGGACAGAAAATGCAGCAACGCAGACAGGAGCCCAGTACAAAAGGCCAGCTTGCAGCGCCGGCAGAAACGGAATGCAAGAGTGACAGACGGGCAGTGAGCGAGCTCAGTGGAGCTATGTCAGGACTGCTTCAGATTTCTTTCTGGCCAGAAAAAGCCACCACTGCAGGCAGGAGCCCAGTACAAAAGGGCAGCCTGCAGCGCCAGAAGACACAGAATGAGCAAGTGAGGGAGAGGGAGTCAGTGAGCTCAACGGGGCTTTGTTGGGACTGCTGCAGATTTGTTTGTGGGCAGAAAAAGGCAGCAATGCATGCAGGGGCCCAGTACAAAAGGGCAGCCTGCAGTGGCATGAAAACCAGAATGAGCGAGTGAGTGAGCTCAACAGAGCTGTATTGTAACTGCTACAAATTTCTTTATGGGCATAAGAAGGCAGCAATGCAGGCAGGAGCCCAGTAGAAAAGGGCGGCCTGCAGCGCCGGCAGAACAGAATGAGCGAGTGAGAGAAGAGGAGTGAGTGAGTTCAACGGAGCTTTGTCAGGACTGCTGCAGATTTCTTTGTGGGCAGAAAAAGGCGCCAACAGAGACAGGAGCCCAGTACAAAAGGGCAGCCTGAAGCGCCACGAGAACCGGAATGAGTGAGTGAGGCAGGCGGACTGAGCGACCTCAACGAACTTCTGCTGGGACAGATGTGGATTTCTTCATGGGTAGAAAAAGCCACCAACACAGGCAGGAGCCCAGTACAAAAAGGCAGCCTGCAGTTCCAGGAGACACAGAATGAGTGAGTGACACAGGGGAAGTGAGCCACCTCAATGGAGCTTTCTCAGGACAGCTGCGTATTCCTTCCTCAGCAGAACAAGGTGCCAACGCACGCACCAGCCCAGTACAAAAGAGCAGCCTGCAGCACTGGGACTAACAGACTGAGCCACTGACAGAGGCCCACTGCGCGAGCTCAACAGACCAACGCAATCAACATTCAGCATTGACAAATGCTTGTTTCATACTGCACCCATATCGCAACCATCATAAGTGCTCTGAAACTCCCTAAATGAGCCACACTCTCCATAAAGTGTTCAGGCTTTAGCTGCTCAGTAAAAGGTGCCACCATTCTTTTTAACATTTTTGAAAACCCATGGAAATTCACCAATGAAAAGCCACATCAGTGGCATCTGGGCATCATAGTGTCCTTATTAACCCCTAGCAACCAGTCTGTCCAGCATGGTATCCTGCAGATAGAGCACCAAAAAGTTCATTGCATTTTCTTATTACTTTAAACAAATACACATTAAAAATTACTCTACTGTCCCTACCCAAACCAGTCCCTATTGCATAAATGAAGTATGCAATGGGGGATGGTTTGATACATAATTTTATGCAGTGTGTCCCAGACACCTTACTCGTGGCTTATACCACTCATCAGAATACCCAACGTCAAACAGCACTCATGTAGATAAATCATGAATCAAACTGTCCCCAGTTGTAAATCCCTTATATATAGCATGGCTTAAGAAGCACCTAGAACAGCAGCATTATTAGATATGCTTGTATTTTATTACTGTGGCTGAAAACTAGCTTTAAAATAAATTTTTCATTGCACTACTTTACTGCTTTTAAACTACTAATAATGAAATCTGTATATTTTTCAGTATTAGGTACACTGTTATACAACATTATTATATACAGAATGTTATATATGCTTTATACAGTACATATATTAAATCAAATGACTTATAATTTTATATCTTATATTACTGTACCTGAAAACTAGCTTTTTGAAAAAAGTTGTCATTACACTGTTGCTTTTAAACTATTAATACAAAAATCCAAATTTGATATATCATTCAACATTTTGGAATGTTCTTATTTTTCCAAAATACAGATGCTATCTGCTTCTTTACAGTTTTATCGTTACTTCAAGTTGATTGTTTAATGCCCCTTGATCTCAACTTAAAGGGACACTGTCAACCCTCTTAGGCCTCAAGGTGCCTCTAGTTTAAAAAACATATGTTATGATTATCCACATTCTGTAGAGATTATTGAGGTAGCTGTTACTTTGATTCGGATTCCATTTTCTTTTTAAAATGTGAAAAACATACTGCACACCATACTGGTGTTACCGCACAAAAATGTTCGTTTACAGTCTTTGATCAACTCCCACTGCACCTTTTCTGAACCTGGAAACACCCCTAACATGGTCTAGCCACTCATGATATGGTGGGAAGAGAGGAGACTACCACATCATGGGTGGCTGCACTGTTTGGGGCATTCCTAATGATTACAAAGAATGCAATAAGAGTAGATCAAGGATTTGCAACATAGCAGGGGTGAGTATATTTACACCATTAGTACACATTTCAGTTCTACTAAGAAAAGAAACAGACAAAACAACCAGCAACATCATTGAATTTTAAAGAAAGTAAGCAATCATAAAATGTGGGTTTTCAATAAGAAACAATATGATGAAAAAAGGGTTGATAGTTTGTCCTCAGGCACAGTTTGAAAAAGAAAGTGTACCCTAAAAGCTGCTGCCCATCTCTGAGAGTCCATGTGGGTATAGAATATGGTAATGATGCAGGTGTGAGCTGGCGTGTTTAAAGTTAAAAATATATACTACTCTGCTCAATCTAGCCTCTTATCTCAACATCAGGGTTTTTCACCATTGATGAAGGTGGATGGTGCATCATTTCAGAGGCCATGTGGCTGAGGACAAAATGGTGCTATGTGCACTTTCCTGCTTTTCACCCTCACCGAGCACCACGACTGGAGTGGGGTGGCAAGTGATTTCTCTGCTATGACCATCATACTGGCTATAGCTTAAAATGCTGACATTACATTACACCATGTAGGAAATATCACCAATGTTTTTAGGTAGTTACTGTGTGCTTAAAAAGGGGTAATTCATTTTTTGGCCGTAAGTCTGGTTCTAAGGTTTAGGCAGCAAGTTTTCATAGATCACTGATAAATGATTTACCATACATTGTTCTTTCACACTGTAAGGCTGTATAAAGAGACATTCTCCGACCTAGATAGTAGAACTTGGGATAAGTGTACCATGGAAATCGAAGGCTGTATCATCCATACTTGAGAAGATTGCAGACTATGTTGCATACATGGTCTTAAAAAGCCACTAATTGCCTTGTAGGAGTCTTTCAACTTTTGAACATTACCAACTAACAGTATTTGCATTTGTCCATGGTCTTGTTGATAATCACCACAAACTAATTTGTTTCTCAGTCTGACTGTTTATATGGTTGGTTGTTTTTATAGGGGGAACCCCATATTATGAAGTAACAAAGCAACTGAAGAAAATGCTCCAGCTATGACAGTTTTATTTGTATTGCTATGCCTTTGATTCCAGTAAATACTTTGTATGTTACTGTTACATGTAAATGAATGAAGATGAATAAAAAAATGATTTACAAAGAGTAAAGGCAGGAAGAAGGTGGCCACCAGTCCCTCAGTCCTTGAAAAAGTGCCAGTTTAGCATCAGACATTGGTTGTTCATGGTGCTACTGCCTTTTAACCTTTTTTTGGGTGAATACTGCCTTTGTATTTGATACCCAGAGTGCTGATTTCCTGTTTGAAACAGATTGGAACGTGAGCCTGGCTAGTCCTATTAAATAAATAGCACCTTAATATAAAGTGCAGCCAGTGTATTTTAGTCTGCTACTACACAAGGAGCCTGTAGATCTTGTTGTTAAATATTTTAAAAGAATCATAAAAATCATTTAATAGTACATATTATTTCAAAGAAAAGCAAGCATTGCTCATGTGCAATAATTGAAATCCTCTCCTATGTTCCATCAAACTTGCCTGACATTTACAAGAAAGTACATAACACAGGTTTTATAAAGACTGTGAAACTGTCACCCACATACATTTTAAACTTTGAAAGATGGAACAGAGGCTAAGTATACTGTCATTCACAAACAATTTCTGAATTAACCTTTCCTGTAGGGCTCATTGTGACTGTACTTTCATTGATAACTCTGCATTAAAAGCCAAGAAACACCTGTGTCATTCTGTGTCCACACGGGACAAAAGTAGTTTTAATAGTGTGACTGAACATTTAAACACATATAATGCATAAGACTCCCACTGGTTCTCCACCTTTGTTGCATTCATTTAATTAAAATGTCAGTTTATACTTGTTCTCAGACTACTGTTTTGTGAAGCACAGACTCTGGGCCCCATACCAACAAGCAGTGATCTGCCAGCTAAGATTATATTTTTTTTAAGATGATCTAAACTACAGCAGGAGCATACATGTCTCCCAGTATTTGGGTTGAGATTTGAAAATGTAGGATTTGGGACTATCTCCAATTGGATTTGGGGATGACCTGAATATACAATATCAGCAATGACAATATGGATTAATTCTTCTGTTGCTCTGTACATATTCAGGAATACTGGTGTTGGCACATCCAGAAATGGTCATTAAAGCTACTGCTGTTGTTAGTTCAGATGGGAGGAGACAAGTAGACAGCAATGACAGTGACAGCACAAAATGTTTCCAAAGCAAAATTGGACTGAGATTGTCTTTTGGCCTCTGCAATTCACATATACTGTAATGTTTTGCAAACTACAAAAATATGAACTATAATTTATTAACCTCTAGAGTCTACGGTCCACTTCAAGTAGGGGTAAGATTAAGGTAGGTTAGGTTCAAGCTGACAGTGTCTTTGATTGCCAAATTAAAACATATTATAAAAAAGGGTCTCAGAAATGCTGCTATCTGATTGGTTGGTAGGATTCCAACAACCTTACATTTATCCATGTTATACTGTCATGTACAGTCTGATCACCATGGAACATGGATTCTTCCTTTCAGCATTCCATCCTCTAGCACTGCTGAATGACTGGAATGCTGCATTCTGATTTTGAACCAGCATTCTTAAACTGTTGGTGGAAGAACTATTATTAAAAATCTCCCTTTAAATGAAGAAAATATTCAAAAAGTACACTTTTAACACTTTTGTTTTGGAATAATTTTTTAGAATAGCAATATGGCACTCCCAAGAGTTACAGTAGATTAACAGTCAGTTAATCACCCCTAGGGGCAATATGGCACTCAGCTGTGCCTCATGCCACATTACACCCCTAGGGGGTGATTAACAGACTTAATCAAACTCCTGGTCATGCCGTATTACTTAATACAACAAATTCTGGTCAGAGCCAACAAGAATGCATAATGCTATTTTACAAGGATTAGAAGCCATCTACAGGGAAATTGGTTTTATATGGAACCTCGAGGAGCTCAATATTTCTTTTGAACTGCCTGCCAATAACAATATCCATCTGTGATTGCTGGCCCTGTTAAAGTTAACACATTCTCTGGTGTCCACAGGTACATCCCACCCTCTGACCGGCAGGCCTGCTAATAAAAAATCATGCCCTGGTGTGCAGTGGCTCCATCACTGTCCGACAGTCTGGCGCTTCAATAACAAATAATTCTGTTGCTGCAGTATAAGGCCGGTCTGGTCCAGTGGTATGGAGTGATGAGGCACTATGTGCCTTTCCTCCTGCCACATTAATGATCCAAGTTCAAGAACATTTTCTGGTTGCTGGGGGTCAGACAGAAGTCTGAACATTCATCAGATAGCTGTCCTGTCCCTGGGTGGGGAGGCATGCTGACTCAACCTTTGGCTTCTCCCAGGTGAAGGCAGGAATCCAGGGGGGCTAATGCAGAAATGGCTAGCACAGGCTCCATAAAGCCCTACCTACTTACCTCTGTCCCACACCACCACCTGGATGACCGGCTCAGTTCTGGATGTGAGTGACTGCGTGGGTGGAAGATGGCTTTCTCCTTCCTGGCCCTATCATGGGGGGGAGGGCAGTCTATGGGGAACTTTAAGCTCAGTGGTCTGGGACAGGGGAAGTGTGGACAAGGCTGAGAGCCTGCCTGAATCAACTGGCAAAGCAAAAAGTTTTATGGAGGGGGGGATGCTGCAATATGTACCACCTTAATCACAGGACTGTACCCCCCCAAAAGTCACAGGACTGACACCCTCCATTGTCAGTCACTTCACTGGGCACTCACCCCTGACAGTCATAGAACTGATCCCTATTCTTAACAGTCACAGCAGTAAGCCCCACTACCATAACAGCACTGCCCCCGTACCCCCAACAGTCACATGGATGACAGTCTTTACAGTCACAGCTAGGGCCATCTTCTTTGGGGGCCAGTAGGGGTAGCTGCTCTGGCCCCACACTTGTGTGGGGGCCTGCACTTTGAAACAAAACCTCCCAGTCAGGGCATCTGATGATTCACTTATCAAGACCCAGTTGAGGGTAGCCTGGTAGACAGCTAAGGTAAGTCACTTGATCATGTGGTTACTGTTGGAGCACTGAGCAAGGTCACAAGATCAGGTGTCATGCATACACACACACCCTTTCCCTTTTCAATGCCAGCTCAAGAGACCAGACCCAACAGTAGGCAGTTTCACTTGGGCTCGCCTGATTCTGGGGCCATCAGCCTCTCATTCCAGACTGAGTCACACGTCTCACTGACTTAGAGTAGTCAATCTCAGAAGTGCCAGCACTGCATGACCCATCATCTGCAAATTTGCACCAGGCCACTGGCAATCGGCATAAAAAAAAAAAAGAACATTTATTTTTTTTGACCTGGCACCGTGGCCTCCCCTTTCTTCCTCGAATCCTCAGCTGGGCTCTTTGATGGTGAGTCATGAGTGTGTTGGTCTCGCTCTCAGTGTGAGGTGGTTTAGTGGGTGACTAGTGTTGGTGTTGTTAGTAGGGGTTGAGATTTTGAGTGGGACTTTTGGAGAGATTCAGAGCAAAGATCAGGGGCTCAGTGGCCTCAGCCACTTCCATTCCAGGTGCTGTCTCAGAACAAACAGGTAATCGAAATCCAGGCAGTGGGGTGTGGCAGGAGGCAGTGTGTAATCTCTCCAGAAGAATTACAGGGGTTGCGGAGACAAGACACACTGCAGTACAGATATGAACTGCCACTGCATGCAAAAGGAGAAGGAGGCAGTATAGCGCAGTGGTCTAAGGCTCTGAGCTGCAAATTTGGTGACATCCAGCAGATCAGACCTGGGTTTGAATTCCACAACTTCCACTTATATACTGTGTGACCCTGAGCAAGTCACTTAACCTCCTTGTGCTCCCAGGTCACTCCTGTAAAAAAGCTTTCAGCTTAGTGTGCTATACCTGGTTAAACAACTAAATAAAAAAAAAGTTTACCTATATCCTGGAAGCTGTTTGGATCTAATGACTAATGTGGTTGCAAGTCAGCTACAAACATGGGGATTGCAATGACCTATATATCTTCACAGCACTAAAGGGCTTTTCTGCTTCAAGTTACCCTCTGTAGCCCAAAGTTTGTTTTTTTCTCTCAGCTGCTTTTTCTGGTGGCTCTCCACAGCCACAATGAGCTTTTTTCTTTCAGCTGCCTGCAGTAGTGGGTGTCCACAGCCCTGAAGGGCTTTTTATTTAAGTTGCCCATAACTGGGGATCTCCACAACCCTGAAGATCTTTTTTCTTTCAGCTGCTCACTGGCACTGTAGTCTTCTGCCCATGCAGATGTGAATGACAGAGTACCCCCTAGGTCTGCTAGTATGCTGCACCTGTCTGATATGGGCTACTGGCAGTGCCACTTACGTATCTTCCCTGCCAATCCTTTTCTTTTATCAGCTTGACCCATCCCATCCAGCTGCCTAGTGGAGGCTCTGTCTGGTCTGACCAAGCCCAACAGTGGAGTGGAGGAATGATCTGTGTGTGTGTGGGGGGGGGGGGGGTGGAATCCAGGTGTGATTCAATTAAAATAACTAAGTTGCTTTCTGATCTGATGGAAGCCTTCTGTTGTTGCTTTTGGGGAGGGGATGGGAGAGCAAGATTACTTATGATGTGATTGGGATCAATGAAAATGAAATTAAGCATTCATAAAAATAATCAACATGCTGACTGATTCTGATGCTGGGCTTTAGTGCGTGTGTAGTGTAAATACACGCTGCAACACAATATCAGTCAGCATGATCTTGTTATTAAGAACAAGAATGATTTATTTTTCACTGATCACAATCACATCATGAGTTATCTTAATGTCTGATGCCCCTCCACAAGCAACAACAGAAGAGAAAGCTCAGAAAGCATTTTTTTTATTTCAATAAGAATGTCCTGCCCCCCCCCCCACACACACACCTGCTGAGCTGAACAACAACAGAAAGTATTTTGTCCAGACTCTGCAGCAGGCAACAATGCACAGCATGAGAGACTTCTCAACTACTCTGTTCCCTATGCCCCTACTGTGCATTTTGCTCTGAAGTCCACTTAGCCTAGGACATACAGTACACAGCAGCACTGCTCTGCATCACCATCCTTGCACCCACCAAACCTAGTCAGCAACTGAAATTGACATTACCACCATTTCCCATCAGTTAATCAGGAATATTACATTATAGAAGATGACCAGACATTAACCTTTGCAGCACTACTAACTGATGTATCTGTCCACAGTGCCAGTAAATTGTAACTTTTTTGGCAGTCAATGGTTAAAGAGTAGAACAGAGAACATATGCTGCTAGCTAAGTAAACAGAGTAACTGGCTTGTCTCATGCACATTAAGTAAGGGCAATAAATAAGGACTAAAAAAAACATGCTAGCTTCTTTGTCGCACACTTTAGTTGAAGAAGATGCAATGCCAGTCAGGTACTGTGGGGGAGGAGAGACATTTGTCAGCAGCCCCCAAAACCCACCCTTAATGGATACACAACGCAGATAATTAGGCATGCCGTAATGTGAAACTAATACCCTGTCAATGTAGAGCAAGAAGATAAGGGTCAGTGAGCTACCTATGAAAAACACACCTTTTCCTTGTTTTGGCAGACACTGATGCGTACCTCACTGACTACAAAGTGCCACTATGGAGTGCTGGCTTCTCCTTATGACAAGATTTTATTGTTCCTTCTAAAAGCATGTTTACTTTTGAAGAGTACTGGCAATTATTTTTTTGGAAATGCTCTTCTACTATGCATACTGTGGAAGTGTTGGGGGGAGGCATCTGTGTGTGTGTGTGTGTGTGTGTGTGTGTGTATATATATACACCAAGGGAAGATTTTTACTTGTCCAAATAGAGAAGGCACCCCAGAGCAGCACATTCATGCTGGATTTCATCAATTTATAAAAGGAGAAAGATGCAAAAGATGCATTTATTTTTTGTTAGGATTTGACTAAAGAAACAAAAACAACTCCTGAACACAGAAGATTTACAATAAACAGATTTATTGCTGAAACAGGAAGTGACGGACAGAACAAAACAGTGCCTCTGAAGGGGGTTGTGAGGTCCGAGGAGGGGAAGTGCAGTAGAGAACCAATGCTATGAACAGGACTGCAGTACTGTGGAATGACACAGAATAGCTTTCCAGTCAAATCCCTATTCTGTTCTACTTCATAGCAATAAGTTAGCACGGCTCAGCCCATGCAGCCTTAAAAATGATCTTCAGGATTTCAAAGGGCAGAGTATCATAGTGGCACATAACGAAAAGACAGCTGAAACAGGCTATGAAATAATTTACAAATAATCCTTACATTTTAATTTTCAGAGAAGATACCCTTGACTTGCATTCATGACATGACACCATAGACTCAAAGACTTGCAGACTGACTGACTGACTGTCTGGCTGGCTGATTGACTGACTAGCTGACTGACTGTCTTATTTACTGACTGTGACAACCCACCTCTCTCTCTTTGGGTCATGACAGCTTTCAGAGAGGTGCCTGTCCTTTGGTATTGCTGCCACCAGCTGGGTTCACCCAGCACCTGATTCCCACTTGCACAGAACTGGGAGGTCTAACATGCAGTTGCACAGATCAAAGCCTGGTAGTGTGTTTCTCGGGTGACGGATGCTAAATAGAGTTTGCCTCAGCCAGTGAAAACCATAAATTACCTGAGAAATAATTTAAATCACAGCCACAACTGTTGAGTAAATAAATATCTCTTTACTTAACAGAAGGTCAAAAGTAGCATTACAGGATATACAGTACTGTAAAATGGGTAATTGAAACATAAAGCAAATTTCATGGTTACAGCTTTGCAAAACAAAAAAATGCAAAATTGAGTTTGTGCTCCGCTCACTGAGTGAACTTCAGTAACCCTGTTCCCATCATCTGTCAGTCGGTGGCCACTTAAATTCAAATTAGACTACTACTGTATGCATCCTTTAGTAACTCCTCAGGTAGTAATAAGTCACCTGTCAGTCAGCTGCCACTCAGATGTGCTGTATTACTAGCTGAATCTGACTGCAGTATATTCATTTTAAGTGGCAGTGGCAGTTCTGTTCTGTTCTGCAGTTTACCTTTGTTGCTTTTCTAGGTAGTGCTGTTCTGCTCTGCAGTTAACCTTGCTTTATAGCTTTACAAAAAAGAATGTCTCTTGCACAGAAAGAAAAACTTACAGTGCTTTTAATTTTAGGGTTCAGAGGTTTCTGGGGTGCTAGAGCACTTGGTATTGGCAGAAAGAGAACAAGAGAGAGAACACGAATTAAAAGATATGGCAACTGCATAGAGAGAACAAGTAACAATAGATAAGCAGACTGCAGAGAGAGAACCAGAGAGAAAACGTAAGCTGACTGCTGCCTGACTGACTGCTTTTTCAGTATTTTATGCTGCTGCTAAATGTGTTCTGTTTCTGCTTTCAGTTACTAGAAGTATGGCGAGGGACTTAGCAGTGAGCAGCTCACAGTCATAAAAGTAAGTTACTCACTACTCACACAAGCTGCTGAGCTGACTGTTGTAGAATTTTGAGTCAGTTTACAGGCTCCCAGGTTCAGCTTATGTGAAGACTACAGAAAAGCAACACCACCTTCTACAATATTGTGTTTTTATTTTGCTATGTTACTAATTATAAATAAAGAATAATGATCATTACTATTGGTGTCATTTGTTTGTGCTGTAAAAGTAAGATTGCACTTGTTATAGGACCGCGAATATAGCAAGATTTATTTTTATTGATTATCTCAAGTTTTACGGTATATGTTTAACACAAGAGAATAACACTGTTACACAGGGTAGACAGACATGTGGGGAGTAGTGCAATGTAATGGTTGTGGGGCAGCAGTCTTCCGGGAGTCTTTCTGGAGGCTGAGATGCTGCCCTGTTTGCAGACAACTGTCTGCCCTGAGGGAGGAAGTTGCCCATCTTCAGGCCACACTGGACAGTAGTATGGGAACCTCCCCCATCCAGGGAACACTAGAACCACCACCACTACCTCAGAGGTTGCGAAGAAAGCACAGCAGTTGGACCACAGTGGGCTCAGGGAGGGTAAGGGTGGTGGAACAGAGGCACACCCAGTCAGTTGTTCCACTCCACAATCCATACACCATTCTGGGGGAGCATAGTTCCCCTATGGATGCACCTACAGAGGAGACTAAGGAGGTTGCAGACAACTGTCACAAGGGAGGCCCTCAGGAAGGAGGCAGAGGGCACCACAGGGAAAGGAAGCAGCTCCTGGTGAGGGACTCAATTATTAGGGGGCTAGAACTGGGGGGAGCAGGGAAAACTGAAGTAAGGTGCCTGCTTGGTGCCATGGCTTGGAGGGACAGGAAGCGCATCCATAGGATCACGAGAACAGTTGCACGGGAGTCTGAGCTGGATGTCATTGTCCACCTAGGGACAAATGACTTGGCTCATCATGAGATTAGAGCAGTGCAGAAGTACTTTGTAGAGTTGGGGAGGGGCCTAAGACAAGTAGCACACACAGTATCCTTCTCAGAGGTGCTGCCTGTCAGTGGCATGGGTGAGGTGAGGTACTTTGCACCATGCAGTTTAACAATGGTTGAAAAAATGGTGTGAGCACAGGGGTTTGGCTTCATTGGGGACTGGGGTTCCACCTGGAGGGACACCAGCCTATACTGGCAGGATGGTCTGCATCTGTCCAGGAAGGGAACAAGTCTTTTGGGCAATTGGTTTAAATGCTTCATTGGCAAGCTTTTCAACTAGTCAAAGGGGGAGGCACTGATAAACAGCAGGAAAATCCAAGCCTCACCCTACAAAACAGGGTACTAAATGAGAAAAAGACCAAGGTAGAAAGGTCAGTGGGGGATGCTGCTACAGAAGGTAAAGCCATCAAAAAATGGAGAGCAATGAGTACCAATGCCTGTAGTCTGGGTAACAAGCTTTCTGAATTAGTGGCCTTGATGGAGGAGGAACATCTGGATATTGTGGCAGTCACAGAAACATGGTACACAGTATACCATGACTGGGATATAAACATACCAGGATACACTATCTACAGGAGGGACAGGAGGGTAAAAGAGGAGGAGGAGTAGCTCGCTACATAAGGGAAGGAATCAAAGCAACAGAACAAAAGGGTAAACAGGGAGGAGAAGAAGCACTGTGGGTCAATTTGGAGGCAGGCAATGGCACCACAATCCGCACAGGGGTTGTATACAGAGCCCACTC
Organism: Neoceratodus forsteri; assembly: GCA_016271365.2. Lineage (NCBI taxonomy): Eukaryota > Metazoa > Chordata > Ceratodontiformes > Ceratodontidae > Neoceratodus > Neoceratodus forsteri. The sequence continues at coordinate 973,014,786 of CM028134.1, read as the reverse complement.
TCAGGGGGAGGAAATGGACAAGAAAATGATAGAAAGTATATTTAGAATGGCAGATAAAGGAGAGATATTGTTGATGGGTGATCTGAATATGCCAGATGTTAACTGGAGTGCAGTTGCAGCAGCCACTTCTAAGAGTGGGGTTATTCTAGATGCCCTATGGGGGCATGCCTTAGACAACTAGTATTGGAACCCACTCAAGAGGGAACAATCTTAGACCTGGGTCTCTCAAATGGAGATGGAGAGAGGATCACAGATGTAGAAGTGGGTAGCCATCTGGGAACTAGCGACCATTGAACAGTATGGTTCACAATAAACACATCAACAGAGTCAAGCCATACAAAGACAAAAGTACTGGACTTCAGGAGGGCTGACTTTGCCAAAATGGGTGCGTGCTTAAGGAATGCACTAGTAAATGGGTAGGAAGGAGGGGTGGAAGAGCAATGGGGAATAATAAAAACTGCCATCACAGAGGTAACAAGCCTTTGTGTGAAGCAAATAAACAAAACAAACGATGTAAGAAACCACTATGGTTCTCAAAGGAGGTGGAGTGAAGGTTCAAGAGAAGAAGAAAGCATTCAGAAAGTACAAGGAATCACAGAAGGAGCAGGACAGAGAATTGTATCAGTTAAAGCAAAAGGAAGCTGGGAAGGCAGTCAGAACAGCAAAGGCCCGAACCGAGGAAAAGATAGCCAACTCAGTTAAGAAGGGGGAGAAAATATTTTTTAGGTACAGGGAGCGAAGGAAGACTAAGGGAGGGATAGTGAGGCTTAATAAAGGGGGTGGGCAGAGGGTGACGGTGAAAAGACAGAGATACTAAACAAATATTTTTGCTCAGTAGTTACAAATGAAGAGGGGGAGGTACCTAAAACAAACAATAGAAACACTCTGGATACAGAAGTTGATACCAGCCCATTTACAGAAGAAAGGGTTCTGAAAGAACTCTTAAAACCGAAGGTGGACAAAGCAATGGGGCCTGATGGGATTCATCCCAGAATTCTAAAAGAACTAAGAGTAGAACTAGTGACACCACTGACTACACTCTAACAAATCATGGGAGGATGGGGTGGTACCTGAGGACTGGAGGAGGGCAGATGTGATTCCCTTTCACAAAAGTGGGAGCAAGGCAGAAGCAGAAAACTACAGACCTGTTAGTTTAACCTCAGAGATAGGGAAAATGATGGAATCACTTCTGAAGGAAAGAATTGTAGAGTACCTAGAGCCCAGAGGGGCACAGTACCCAAAGCAGCATGGATTCACAGTGGGAAGGTCATGTCAGACGAATCTAATAGATTTCTTTGACTGGGTGACCAAAGTAGTAGATCAGGGAGGGGCTGTGGACATGGCCTACCTAGACTTTAGCAAGGCATTTGACTCAGTCCCACACAAAAGATTAATATACACGTTAGCCAGCCTGGAAGTAGGTCCCAAGATAATAGCCTGGGTAAAGAATTGGCTGGAGAATAGGACACAGAGGGTAATAGTAAATGGAGTCCACTCTGAAGAAAGGGGGGTTACTAGTGCGGTACCACAAGGTTCAGTATTAGGACCGGTTCTCTTCAATGTCTTTATAAGCGACATTGCAGAGGGACTGGAAGGAAAAGTATGTATCTTTGCAGATGACGCAAAGATCTGCAACAGAGTTGATGAACAAAGTGGGGTGGAAAGGATAAGAAGGAACTTGGCAAGGTTAGAGGAATGGTCAAATGTATGGCAGCTTAGATTCAATGCTAAGAAGTGCAAGGTAATGCACCTAGGAAACAAAACCCGGGGAAGAGTACACAATTGGGGGTGAGATACTAACAACAACAAAAATGGAAAGGGACCTGGGGGTAGTCATATCAGATGACTTAAAGGTAGGCAAGCAATGTGAGAGGGCAGTAAGGGAGGCTGGGGGATACTGGGATGCATAGAGAGAGGCATCACCAGTAGAAAACAGGAAGTTGTTATCCCTCTGTACAGACAGCTGGCGAGACCCCATCTGGAGTACAGTGTGCAGTTCTGGAGACCCAATCTCCGCAAGGACATAGACAAGATGGAAGCTGTCCAGAGGAGGGCAACTAAAATGGTGCAGGGTCTGCACCAGAAGACACATGAAGAGAGACTAAAGGAGCTTAATAATACAGCCTTGAGGAAAGGAGAGAGAGGGAGGACATGATAGAAACTTTCAAGTACCTCAAGGGAATCAACAAAGTCCAAGAGGGCAGCATCTTTCAAAAAAAGAGGAGTGCAAGAACAAGGCAGCACAATTTGAAGATGGGGGGGGCGGCTCAGAGGTAATGTAAGGAAGTATTTTTTCTCAGAGAGGGTTGTGGATGCATGGAATGGCCTTCTGGAGGAGGTTGAGGAGTCAAAAACAGTGGTTGAATTCAAGCATGCATGGGACAGTCATAAGGCAATTCTAGGGGTTGGGGGTAGAAAGAACTAGGCTGCTGGTTAACTAGAATCTGCAGCTTATCCATTAGGTAGGGAAATGGGCAGACTGGGTGGGCCAAGCAGTCCTTATCTGCTGTCAAATTCTATGTTTCTATGGTTGTAAACAGACCCCCATGTCAGGGGAAGGAAAAGAACAAGGATATGATAGAAGGCATTCTTAGGATGGCAGAGAAAGGGGAGATACTGTTGATGGGAGGCATGAATATGCCAGATTTTTAATGGAGCACATTTGCTGCAGCCACATCCAAGAGCAGGACCATTCTTGAGGCCCTACAGGTGGCATGCCTCAGACAGCTAGTTTCGGAACCCACTCATGAGGGAGCAGTCTTACACCTCATACTCTCAAATGGGGACAGTGAGAGGATCTCAGATCTAGAAGTGGGTTGCCATCTGGGAACAAGTGACCATCAAACAGTGTGATTCATGACAAACTCAGCTACAGAGTCAAGCCATACAAAAGTGAGGGTACAGGACTTCAGGAGGGCTGACTTTGGCAAGATAGGAGAGTGCCTTAGAAAAGCACTAGCAAACAGGATAGAAGGAGGGGTGGAGCAACAATGGGGAAACATCAAAACTGCCATCACAGAGGCAATAAGCGTTTGTGTGAAGCAAATAAACAAATCAAAATGAAAGAAAAAGCCACTATGATTCTCAAAAGAGGTGGTGGGGAAAGTCAGGGAGAAAAAGATAGCATTCAGGAAGTATAAGGAAACACAGAAGGAGCAGGACAGAGAGCTGTACCAGTTAAGGCACAAGGGAGAAGGGAGGGAAGTCAGAATAACAAAGGCCCAAATTGAGGAAAAGATAGCCAAATCAGTTAAGAAGGGGGATAAAATCTTATATAGGTACATCAGGGAGCATAGAAATACAAAGGAAGGGGTCGTGAGGCTGAATAGAATGGACGTGGGTGGGCAAAGAGGGACAGTGAAAAAGTAGGGATACTGAATGAATATTTCTGCTCAGTATTCACAAAAGAGGAGGAGGGGGAGGTGCCTAATCCAATTAACAGAAGTACTCTTGATAGGGGGGTCGATCCCAGTCCTTTCACCGAAGAAAGGGTTCTGCAAGAACTCCTAAAACTGAAGGTGGACAAAGCAATGGAGCCTGATGGAATTCACCCCAGAATTCTAAAAGAATTAAGGGGAGAACTAGTGAAACCACTGATTACCCTTTTTAAAAAAATCATGGGAGGATGGTGTGGTACCTGAGGACTGAAGGAAAGCAGATGTGATTCCCTTTCACAAAAGTGGGAGCAAGACAGAGGCAGGAAACTACAGACCTGTCAGTTTGACCTCTGTGGTAAGGAAAGTGATAGAATCACTTCTGAAGGAAAGAATTGTTGAGTACCTAGATGCCAGTGGGGCACAGGACCCAAGGCAGCATGTGTTCACAGCAGGAAGGTCATGTCAGATGAATCTAATTGATTTCTTTGACTGGGTGACCAAAGGCAGTCCAGAGGAGGGCAACTAAAATGGTGAAGGGTCTGCAAGAGAAGCCATACGAGGAGTGACTAAAGGAGCTTAATATGTATACCCTTGAGGAAAGGAGGGAGGGGGACATGATAGAAACTTTTAAGTACCTCAGTGGAATCAACAAAGTCCAAGAGGGTAGCATCTTTCAGAAAAAGAGATGTGCAAGAACAAGGGGGCACAATTTAAAGATGGGGGGTGGTTCAGGGACAATGTGAGGAAGTATTTTTTCACAGAGAGGGTGGTGGATGCATGGAACAGCCTTCCTGTGGAGGTTGTGGGGTCTAAAACTGTGGGAGAATTCAAGAATACATGGGACAGACATAAGGCAATTCTTGAGGGGGTGTAAGAAGAAATAGGCTGTTGGTTAATTAGGATCTGCCGCTGATACTGTAGGTAGGGAAATGGGCAGACTAGGTGGGCCAAGTAGTCTTTATCTGCTGTCAAAGTCTATGTTTCTATATTACAGGAAAAATAAACAAATGTTTTTAAATAACAGATGACAAAAAAAAAGGCTATTACTGAGATACGCTATTATTACTCTTACCCTTCCCTATCCCTATCCACATTAACTACCAAAGGACCTTAAGAAAAGCCATGCTTATGAAAAATAGGAAATTGGATGCCCTTCAACATACCATACTTCCTAACAACCATGAATAACATAATGGAGTCACTGAACAACAACATAATATTGATGGGCACCTTTCAATGGTTAATTTGTCCAACCACACACTGACTACTGGAGAACTAAATGTACTTTCAAAGGGCCTCACTTTCTGCCCAACAAAACCACTGGATAACATACTGTTTTGTGGTGAACTGGAGGAGTACTTCCGTAGATTGAGACTTAAAGAATTCTTTCATGGCAGGGAAGAAATCACTGGTAGTGAAGACAGTGCAAACAGCAATAATGTAATGGTAAGGAAAAGGAATCTGATTTTACCCCCTCAAGTGGGCGTAACAAAAAACTAGGCAATTACATGAATTGTTTCCGCCAACAAGTCAGTGGTCAGATCCTTACCAGGCAAAAACAAACCCATTATAACCTTTCTCCACTGGAATGGAGAGCTATAGGGACACTGAAATCAAACCACAACATTGTCATCAAAAAAGCTGCTAAAGGCTCTGCAGTGGTGATTTTAAACAGAGAGGATTATATTACTGAAGCTAATAGACAGCCAACAGATCTTACATACTACAGAGAACTGGAGAGTGACCCCACTACAAGATATAAAGATGAACTACGTGACTTAATTAAAACTTTTCCTGACCATGTCCGAGAGACACTAACTCACCTCATCCCTGATGAACCCAGGCCAGGGACATTCTACATGCTGCCTAAAATACATAAACCTGGCAATCCAGGAGACCCATAGTCTCTGGTAATGGTACCTTGACTGAGGGGATCTCAGGGTTTGTAGAGACCATTTTGAAACCGCTGGTTATGGAAAGAGACAGTTATATCCAGGACACTACGCACTTTTTGTATGTACTTTCTGGTTATAAGGATTTACCACCTGATACTATTTTAGTGACAATGGATGTAACATCCCTCTACACTAATATTCCACACACAGATGGCATTGCAGCATGCCTTAAATACATATGTGAGAAAGGAACGGAACAAAACATCAACCCTGAAGTGGTGGGGGAACTTATGGAATTCATTTTGACACATAACAACTTCAACTTCAATGGTAAACATTGTGTTCAAACTATGGGAACAGCAATGGGCACAAAATGGCTCCACAGTATGCTAACCTCTTTATGGCTGACTTGGAGGAGGATTTTTAAGGCACTATCCCACAAACCACTAGCTTATTTCCGTTACATTGATGATTTTTTATCATCTGGATGGAAGGCACAGATGCACTCAAAGATTTTCATCACAAACTTAATAATCTCCACCCTACCATAAAGCTTACCCTGGAGTACTCTACCACCAAGGTTAACTTTCTGAACACCACAGTCATCATTAAGGATGGAACCTTACATATATGTATTTACAGGAAGCCAACAGACAGACAGAGATACCTGCACAAGAAAAGTAACCACCCAAACCATACAAAAAAATCTGTCATATACAGTCAAGCACTTTGTTGTCACCATATTTGTTCAAATGAGGATGACAGAGATACACATTTGGCTATGTTGAAAAACACCTTTATTGAGCAGGGACACTCTTCAAGGGAAATTGACAGGATAACAGAATAGGCAGCATAAGTACCAAGACAACAACTACTTCAATGTAAAGAAAAGATAGCTACAGACAGAATACCCTTGGTAGTCACATATCATCCAGACCTTGAACATCTGCGTAAGATTATTAAAGATCTCCACCCAATATTTAGTGAGGATGAAACCCTTAATTGTATTTTAAGGAACTCCACTACTATCTTTTAAACAACCACCAAATTTATCCAGCCTAATTATTAGGAACAAACTTTCACGAACAGAATACCATGTCACACAATGGCACACGACCCTGCAATCAATGCCCCTGTAAGACTTGCGGGCTAATTTCTACCTCGGACTGTGTGGTTACATCACAAAACAGACAATTCCAGGTGCATGGGAGTTATACATGCATGTCACGACATGTTGTTTATTTCATTCAGTGCAAGAGATGTCCACAAACGGGTTATGTAGGACAGACACGCCAACAGCTCCACACTAGGATGAACTCACACAGACATACTATTACAGCAAGGAAGACTGAAAAACCAGTGGGGCACCACTTCTCCCAGCCTGACCACTCAGTCTCAGATATGTCAGTAATGGTCTTAAAAGGAAATCTCAAAAACACACAACAGAGACGAGCTTTTGAGATTAAACTTATTTTACATCTCAATATGGTAGCAGATGGGATGAACGTTGATCTTGGCTTTATGGGACACTACAGAAACTAACATCCACAGACCTTTTCTTCTTCAAACTGACATATTATAGGACTTCAGTATGTGTGGGATGTGGATGCGTGTGTGTATGTATGTGTGTGGGTATGTGTTGGAAGGTATGTGATATAACAGATGTGGGGCTTGCTGTCACATTGAGGTAAGTCTCTATTTAGATATATGGAGTTATAATGTGTTACTATTCTTATTTCGCACACATAATGAATATTAATTCCCCTTACTTTTATCTTTGCCTGGGGGGTTGATTCCATTGCACCATATTCAGATTACCCAGCCTGCTAGTGTACGTACAGGAGTGTTATCATATACTGTTATATATAATTTTTGTAACTCTGTACATATTGGGTGTGTGATCTCATTTGCATGGGGTCCTGCACAGATCTTTTACATTAGGCTAATATTGTAGTAATTTGTGGATATGTAGGTATGTTAGACCTCTGGTCTTACACATATACTTTATATTTACTTCTAGTTACCTTATCCTGGGAGGGTGGCAGGTTTATTTCATGGTAGTTCTATCTAGTATCCTTGGAAATGTTACTTTGCAGATAGTGATGCGGTTAAATAGTGTTACATTTTACTCTGTAGATATTAGGAGACATAAGCCCTTTACCCAGGATTTCATGACTAGTTGAATTCCTTTGGGGAACTATTGCAGTGACTGAAGTTAATATAGGTTCACTAGGAGAGAGAGTGTTGTGTGTGTGTGTGTGTGTGTGTGTGTGTGTGTGTGTGTGTGTGTGTGTGTGTGTGTGTGTGTGTGTGTGGGAGAGAGAGAGAGAGAGAAAAAAAGGGGAGAGAAAGACAACATCTCCTTTAAGCTATGTATCTTCGCCACCCACATTATTGTGATGTGGGGTGGGTTAGGTTGTATTGTTTGTATGAAGAGGAGGAGAGAAATTTAATTTTTATCTCTTTTTCAGATTCCTTAGACACTTGTGGTACATCAAGTTGCTACATTCTCAGTATATATTGACATCAGTACATATCAGGCTACATGATCTTAATTCCTTGAGGTTCCTCGACTAGAGTTTTTTTGTTTGACACTAATATTATCAATTTATATTTAAATTATCATTTATATAGTCCTGAGGTTTTTGAAATTTCTTGGGCCTTATATCTAGCTTATGAATACAGCTGGGTGACAGGTCCAGCTAGGTTTTACACATCACACAGTGTGCACTGATGTTTTTAAGACAACGTTACTGGTAAATTCTTGTCTATAATGCTAACATTGAAATTTCATGAGCCCTATAACAATCTTAGTTTGTCTTTAATCTGGGTGAGGTTGCCTTTCAGTAATCACATCCTTATACTAACTTGACACTCATAGCTTGATTTAGGAGTTATCTGCTTCAGCAGTGTTATCTTATGTCAATTAAATTTATATGCAGTAGGATTCTTTGTATGTGTGTTCCACAAGCACATCTGACCCAAGGGTCTTTCTGGCTGAAGAGCAGTATTGTACTGTTAAACTTCTTTGACATCATCTTTGGTTTTTTTGTTTTTTTTTAAATGAGTATTTTAAACCAATGGGAATTTTTTTCTGTTTTTCTCTGCATTATCTAGCTGTTGTAAGTATTGTATTTTCTAAACAACTGCCATGAGCTTCTGAAGAAGGACTGGTTGGTCTGAAAGCTAGAGCACTTTGTTCTTGTTGTTACATCTATGTTGGTCCATTAAAAGGTATCAAATCATTTGCTTCTGGATCTATCGATAAAGAGAAACTGGCCCCTTTGTTATCTGGCAGCTCCCATGGACATAGTTAGAAGAGTAGGCTCCAGTCTTGGCCTCCCGGATGTAACTTCCCCAGCAACTCCAAGAGCAACAACAACCCTATAACTGTGTTTCATATTCTGTCTTGAGAATAGGTGATTATTGTTCCCCCTTTGAATGCACTAACCATTTACCATGTATGTATTTAATTGTCCCAATCAGACTGGACACCTGTCAGTGTCCAATTACATTCATTTTTAACCTTAAGTTTATATATGAGTGATCCAATCTCTTTAAACTGCGTGAGTGTGTGAGTAGCTGCACTCCTCCCTCTCAGTCATTTTCTCTAAGATATACAACCTAGTTGTCACTTTATCTAAATGCTGCTGGGCAGTGGAATACCAGAGTGTTTTTTTTTTTTTTTTTCAGACTGCTAATAAAATCCCAGCCAAATATCCAAGCCATTAACTCCTTTCTTCCCATTTCTGTCCACTGACTATCAGTTGAAAGTGATGCTTCCCCAAGAAACAGGTGCAGGCTGGCTCAGACAGGGGACAACCGAGTCAGGCAGTGAAAAAAAATTCTATTACAAGCCTAGTATTATGTTTTTGATGCTTGGCCCCTAGCACAGTGTTTGTCAGACAGCCGTTTGACTGATTAAGAGTTGCAAATGATAAATCACAGAAGTAAAAGTAGTAGAATGGGACACAGAGGAATGAGATATTGAGAGAGGCAAAAGATATTTCCTTCCCACTCTTCTTTCATGGTAGCAAATTACAGTAACTCAAAAGAAGATTAATTTGCTAACAGGTCTGCTTCCATCTGGATTTTAATTTGCAATCAACCTGTACATATCTGACGTATAATTCAGCTTTGCTTTCATCTGCAACATTTGTTGTTTTTATGCACCTTCTGGACAAACACAGCTACTGCATTTGTTTGAAAAGTAAAGATTAAAACTCTCTGGATATTTACATGTGGGAAGCAACTAAACTAAAAGAAGATTGGGTTCATGACAATTTCACTGATGCAAATGCTTCTTTAACCACATCTTGAGTAAAAGTAACATCACTTCTTGTTTCAAGTTATCATGATATGTCTGCCCCTTTGTTTTAATTAATAGCTCATTTAGATAAAAATATGTCTCAAATGCTGACACCTACAGGTATGCCTAATACCTCATGTAATAGAACTTTTTATGGATATCCCCTGAGCTGATAGCTTGCCAACAAGCCCTTGACAAGGCCTGGCGAAACTACAAATCCTTGCTCCTCCCGAGCGACCATATCACCTACCGCATGCTCCGCAACAAGTGCACAAAGGCCATCCGCTTAGACAAGGCTGAATATTTTAACAACACCCTAAATGCAAATCTTGACAGACCTTCCAAATTCTGGAAAGTCATTAACTCCCTCTTCTCCCCCCAGACAGCAAACCCCCCACCTCTCCTCTTCGTCCAAGGAACTCTCCTCTCCGACCCCCAGAAGGTAGCCTCCGAGTTTAATTCCTATTTCACTACTTGTGCCCTGGCCCTCCTAGATTCCCTACCCCTGCAACATGACCTGCTCCCCAGCCATCCACCCTCTTCTGCCTGGTAGCAACCCATTTTCCTTCAATCACATCTCCCCACCTAAACCCTAGATGCCCTTCTCTTCCTGAACCCCTCCAAAAGCAAATCCCCTGATGGGCTTGATAATAAACTCCTCTTCCTATCTGTCCCTGCCATCACCACTCCCGTGGCAGCCCTACTAAATCTTTCTTTCACCACTGAGTCACTCCCCTCCGAATGGAAGCATGCCACTGTCCTACCCCTTCCTAAAGGTGGTGATCCTACCTCCACAACCAACTATCATCCATTCTCCCTTCTCCCCGCCCTCGCCAAACTCCAGGAACACCTAGTGCTATCCCAACTCTCCCACTTTCTCTCTGAAACAAACTTCTTCACCCCATTTCAGTCCGGTTTTAGGAAACACCACTCTACCACCTCCTCCCTACTAAGACTCACAGACTCCATCCTCACTGGGATGGATAAAGGGCTAATCACTGCTGCTATTTTCATTGACCTAGCAAAAGCCTTCGACACGGTATCCCATTCTCTCCTACTATCACACCTATCAGGGCTGGGTTATAACGTCCGCCACAAACTGGTTCCAGTGCCTACCTACTAAATAGGGAACCCAATCCACTAAAATAGCTGGCCACCTCCCCTCTCTCCCTATTACCCCGGCATTCCGAAGGCTTAGTTCTTAGCTCCCATCCTCTTCTCCGTCCTTCTAAATGATCTGCCTAACTCTTGCTCCCTACTGCAATCCACATGTATGCAGATGACACAGTCCTCTTTACCTCTGGCCTGACCCACGAAGAAGTCACCTCCAACTTTCAAACCGATTTCAACAAAATCCAACAATGGTTCAATACCAACCAACTCTCCCTAAATGCCAAGAAAACTGTCTCTATGTCCTTTGGCACTAGACAGCGTCTATCCAAACTCACCTCCCATCTGATCTTCCATACTCTAAATAACTAAATAACACCATCCTTGATGAAGTCCCCTAATTCAGGTATCTAGGGGTTTGGCTTGATCGCCACCTCTCCTTTTCCACATACGTGGATGCCATCATTTCAAAACTGCGCCCAAAACTTGGTGCCCTCTATAGAAACTGCACTAGCCTCCCGCTACCTGTCAGACATGAATTAGTCCAGAAAATGATTCTACCCTCCTTCGACTACTGTGATGTCGTTTACAGCTCTGCCCCTAAAACCACCCTAGCCAGACTTGACCCCCTCTTTAATGCTTTCTGCTGCTTTGCCCTTGATGCCCCCCCACTCACATCACTGCGAGCTCTACTGTTTCTTGGCCCTGCCATCCCTGAGTAACCGGCGCCTAATTCATAGTGTTAAATTCACTTCCAACTTCTGGCTTAGCTCCCTCCCTCCCTACCTCGCATCCTCCCTATCTTCCACACCTACCCACCCACACCCTCAGGTCTACTGACACTAGGCTATTAGTCATCCTGCACCGAAGGACGGTGGGCAAAGTGGCAGAAAGCATTAAAGAGGGGGTCAAGTCTGGCTAGGGTGGTCTTAGGGGCGGAGCTGTAAATGACATCACAGTAGTCTAAGGAGGGTAGAATCATTTTCTGGACTAATTCACGTCTGACAGGTAGCGGGAGGCTAGTGCGGTTTCTATAGAGGGCACCAAAGAGGCCACCGAAGGACCACTGCCGGCCAATCGGCCTTCTCCTATCTCTTCCCTAAATTCTGGAATGGCCTGCCATCCCAGATCTGCCATTCTTCATCAAAACACTCTCTATCCTCCGCCCTCACAAACTTCCTTGCACCAAATTGCAGCTACCCCTGACCTCCCCCACTGTTAGTTTCTCTTCCCCATCCCCCCTTAGTGCCTGACCAGTGGCTCGGCCTTCGCCTAATTGTCTGGCTTATACACTGCCCTAAGCACTTACACTCTCACTCGTACTCCCTCTTATTTACTCCTAATATCTCCCTTCCCTTCCCCCTCCTTCCTAATAACCTACGCTATTCAGCCGAACTCACAGCTTCTAACTCCCCTCTCCTTCCCCCCCACCTCTCCTACACCACCCCCCTACACACCTAGTGGTTACTAGTCCACTCCTCCTCTACCCCCTATCTTCGCTCTCCAATTCTTACTGGCACTTATGTAACCATGTATTGCCCTTGATGTGTTCTCATGATAGGAATACCCTGTCCTTGAAGTTTACGTACTGTTCTGTTCTCCCTATGTAACAAGTTCAAATGTAATCCTACCCAATTATGTTCATTATCTGTATTCAACTCTTGTATGTATACCTGCCTCCACTGTAACCCCTTCCCCAAGGTCATACCGTGAGACGAGCATCTTGTTGCTCAGCGTGTCTTTCCTGGTGAAACATTTTCAATAAATAAATAAATAAATGTGCTTTCAGGCTTTATGAGATCCTGCAGTTTTCTACCTCCATTAAAGAGAAGGCAAGGCAAGTGTACATCACACCATCTGAACAATCTTAATAGAGAAAACAATCCCTTTGTTTATCTATATGTAACCCCCCAAAAGTGGGGCTTACCTGCCAAGCTCCTGGAGGCTCAAGGTGGGCCCATCTGTAGATGCTTCCTGATGAGGATCATGTGGGTCAAAGTGCTGGGGATAGTTTGTTTGGCATTTGTAGCCAGAGTCAACTAAAATAGTGCTTACTCTGTATTAATAAAATCTATTTGTAGCAGCTATTAGTTGTTTCCTACAGCAGTTATCAGTCATGCTGTCATATGTACTCCTTGGTTGCTGACTCTCCAAGTCTGGATCCAGCTGTAATGCCCATGTCCTCTAGCTGGGACTGGTGCTGGAAGTCAGGAGATGGGAAGTTGGTATTTGCCTTCTTTTCTTTCATTGTACACCACCAATGAAGGCGATACCTCTGCACTTTACAATGAACCAGAGGGATTGCTGATGGCATCCCGTTAAACCAAATTTTGTTTTTGAAGGATTAAATGTAAAAAGTTTAAGTAGCAACAGGTAACAATACTAAAACTGTGTGAAACAGCAGCCATGCATGGAACTTAATGTAAATAGATGGACGTTGCCAACTTATGACCCTTGACTCCCACAATTGACCAGCTGGAAACAAGGGGTCCTGGAAAAGACACAGACACTTGCAATGAACAACACGATAACTTTTTGCACCCTTTTGCAGCCATGGATGCAGCCAGAGAGTGAGGGAAAAGCTGAACAGCCAATGAGAGACAGTAGGAGCAGGTGACTAAACTCAACCCTTCCCCCAGCTGAAGAGGAGCTTAGTGCAGTCCTTTCCAAGCCATTGGAGAGAAAAGAGCTGCTAAGGAGGACAGCTGAGGGTGAAGTGAGGTCTCAGAGCCAGTGATCCTGGTGTGAGCTGAATCCAGTTGCTAGAAGTTCTGTCCAAGATGAGAAAAAGTGCTATGAAGCCTGAATTATTGTGAGAGGGAGAGAGAGAGAGAGAGAATCTGCTGGAGCCATCTACAGACTGCTATAATCAGAAGTGAGAACAAGCTGTTCTACTTTGTCTGGTGTGCCAAAAGAAGAGGTGGTCAGGAGCTTTTCTCCAGCGTACTTGTGCTTTGATCAAGTAAGCACCCACTGGGTGAGGTGGGGTGGCTCTTAGCCTTTCTGAACATGCCATGTTGCCACGTGCTGATTAAGAGGAAAAGAGAGCTGTGACACAGAGATCTAGAGTAGCCTGGGATTACAACTACCATCCACCTGCTGCTGCAACATTGAATATTATGACATGTCTCAGACTTCTTCCAGCTTTGCACAGGACACATGCATACTGGCTTGCCAAACAGAAAGTGCTGCTGTTGTTGAATTTGCCCTACTGGATAACCATTTTGTTCTGGATTTTCCTTGTTGGATTTTAATTATTGTGCTGTAAAAAAGTGCTAGCCAAAAAGTCAGTTGAGTAGGATTAAAGAAAGCTTGTGTGTCTGTAAGTGCACCAACTTAAGATCTTGGGCACCACATCAGGCCTGCATCGGTGTTTAATTTGCCTAGGCACCAACTAGTTAGGACTAAATTGCAATTAAAGAAAGTGATTGTTTTGAATCTTATTTGAAACTGTGGGGATCTGCTACTGAGGGTAGTGGGAGGCTCTACAGTACAGTAAGCCTTGGCAGAAATCTTCTGTGTAGGTTTTGGGAGGCCTACTATACCGTCTCTGCAGAAAGGACTGGTCATCGGAAATTACATAGCTTGGGGTGATGCACTTGAAAACAGTGAAAGTGGTAATTGTGTTGAAGGAAAAAGAGACCATTATGATTCTCTAGGGAAGTGGACAAGGTGGTGAAGAAAAAAGGGTGGCATTCTGGCGGTATAAGAAAACACAGAGGGAGGACAACATGGAGGTATACAGTACCAAGTAAAGCAGAGGAAAGCAGTAAAGGCGGCGAGGGGGCAAGCATGCAGACAGAGGGAAGGATAGCCAAAGGGATAGATAAAGGGGATTATTCTTTCTCCAGATGCATAAGTGAGAAGAGAAAAGCAAGGGTGAGGAATATTGAGAATGAGGAGAACAGCAGGGAGAAACATAAAAACATAGAATTTGCCAGTAGATAAGGATCCCTTGGCCCACCTAATCTGCCAGTTTTTCTCTGCTTGTGGTATTACTGCAGATAATACTTGATCTCCAGTATGTTACCCTTCCCCTTTTCCATTCCCCTAAGAATCCCTTGTGCCTATCCCTTGCATTCGTGAACCCCACCTCTGTTTTCACATCCACCAACTCTTTGCTGGAAGTTTGTCCCAGGCATCCATCACTCTCTCTGTGAAGAAGCACTTCCTCACATCTCTCTTGAATTTACCACCTCCAGCTTCATATTATTTCCTCTTGTTCTTAAGCAAATTTTTTCTGAAAAATTCCTCCCCCCTGTACCTTATTTTTCCCTTTTAGGTATTTAAAGGTCTCACTCATAACCCCCTTCCTCCTTTCTTCCAGAGTGCACACATTCAGGCCCTTATGTCTCCCTTTATAGGACTTCTGATGCATACCCTGCACCATTTTTCTTACCCTCCTTTGAACCAACTCCACTCTGTCTATGACCTTCTGGAGATGTGTGGATCAATTTTCAAACAGCCCAGTGGATTAATGCAAGCCATGGCAAATGGCAGCTCAAATAGCAGCTTGCATCACAGGCTAGAGTGTCAGGGTCCCTGTACCAGATTTTAGTACAGGTGGGGTCCCTGCGCCAACCCCTGCTCCCAGAGCTTCAGGTATTGTGTGCGCTATAAAACATGCTTACTTACTTACAGTTGCTACAACTGTGTGTCAAACACATGGTGCATGGGAGGGGTTTGATGGAGGCTACTGTCTGTGGGCAGTCCCAGCAAATATGCAGCAAAACGTATAGCCAGGGTGCAAACAACTTCCTGCCATACACTAGTGTGGTAGACAGTGACAGTATTGCAGATGAAGTGGGGTAACACAGTGAGAATTCTGAACACAAACACAGTTGACTATCGATGGAAATTGTCAGTTTGTGTGATCAGGTGCACCTGGCAGCAGCACTACACACTTGTTCCAAAAGCTGTACCCCACTAGCCATGAATTGAACAGCTGTTGACCTGCCATGATTGTCACATTAGATAAAAGGTAAATGGAATGACTGCATGCACCATGCAATCCTGCAGTTACAAAGTGTATAAAAAAAATAGGTTGACGGTCAAAATGCAACAGAAGTGATGCAGCAATGTGGTACTCGACTTAATGTCACTCAGTCCCATCAAACGTGTATAATCTGTGGAGATGTGGTTCTATATGGTTAGGCAATCGTTATGTCACAGAATACTGTCCAATACATCATCAGCCATCAGCAATAGGGTATCTATAAATATTTGTCCTCTGTCCCTTCAGGCACATTAAGACCAATATCTGTTTAGGGTCCACAGTTACACATCACATTCCAGGGGCAGTCTAACCAAAGATCAGTCAAGTAGCAGTATTAGCACCCTGACACTCAACATCCCTTTGACACAGACTACTATGTTTGGGCTGTCATATAAATTATCAAGTCTTTTGCAGGCATAGCCAGTGAATGTTTTGTAAGATTTGTGGTAACTCGGGGGGGGGGAGCATTGATGTTGTGTGGTGAGATTAGATAACTTTAAACACATTTTCATATCACCAGTCCAATAGGACTTATCAGTGCCAGCTTGACACCAAGCTGTCACTTGTAAGAACATACCTAGACCTAAGGGTTCCAAAGATAGTCCATTCTACATGTCTTTGATGAGCGAACAACGACACCATTTGGGTAGGAGCTGATTTTTTCAGGAACTGAATGCTTGGAGTCACATGGCTACAACTGAGTCCAGTCAGTACAGTTTCCTTGCATCAGTACACATCACTATGTCTCAGCACATTGTCAAACACAATGTAGTAAATGCCGCCACTCCAGACTGGACACAGTACACTGTGGTACCCGAGTGTACACTGACCACAGAGGAAGGCACTGCCTTGTACTTACTAGAGCTACACAGATAGGAGCACTAGGCACTGTGCATCTACACAGAGTGGTGTTCAAAGGGTTGTAGGGTCACTGGGGCTATATGGATGCAAAATGCAGCCTCTGTCCCTGGGCTGCACCATATGGGAGTTCCCTGGCACCATGCTCACCAGCCACAACATAACATGTTCCCCTACTGTGGGCACTTGTCATGTTTGTGAGTGGGTGAGGCATGAAGAGGATGGCTGCCCCTACCATATGCACAGCATGGTATCAGTCTGATATCTGACCAACAGTACCGGGAAGCTGGTGGCATCTGTTTCTGGGCAATCACCACACAGTGTTGCACCATGAGCTGGACACACTGCAACCTGTGCTGTGGGTAAGTCCAGCTTGGAATTTCCCATGGATCATAGAACTGTAGCGAGGGGTTGTGGTTGCAATAGTCCATGGCCATCACATGGTCCCCACCAACATGGTACAGTGTGCATCCTCACAAGTGGCAGGTAACTTGTCTCCTGTGTCACAGATATTGGCTGACCGGTGCATCACTCTGTAAAGACTGCTGCTGTGCAGGGTGCAGAGTGGCCCTGCAGCCCAGTCTGCATTGTCTGATGTTGTCAGCATGGCTGTCTGTTAGACCAGCTCTGGCTGGTCTAACCAGGGGCAGGCCATGGTTGTTTTGATAATCCCTAAATAAGGGGATGCTGCAGCACATTTCTGGCACAGGGCCCATCTACACTGTGGTGCAACAGGAGCTGAGGCACATGCCCACTGCAAGCCACTTTGGTGCAGACCACCCTGTGTTGGCCACAAGCACATTCCAAAGTCAGGAATTAGATACAGTGTGATGCAGGGTGCCCCTTGCATCATTTCTTTTTGATGCAAGCACCGTGTGTCATCCTCTGGGCTTTTAAAATTGAGACCCTGGTTTCCAGAACTGGAAACAGTACTCTGGGAGGGGGCCTTACCAACAGTCTGTACAGAGACATCACCAGCTCCCTCTTTCTGCTGATGATAGCCTTCCCTATATACCCCAGCAGCCCTCTAGCCTGCCAAGTTGCCTTGTCCCACTGTCTGCACATGTTTAGGTCATCTGATATCATTCCCATCAGGTCTCAATCCTCTTTGGTCATTGTCAGTGCCACCCCACCCATTTTGTACTCCGCTCCTGGTTTCTGTGCTCCAAGTGCATTATTTTAGACTTTTTCACATTGAAAACCTGCTGCCATACCCCTGACCACTCCGTGAGTTCTCTCAGGTCACTTTTCATCCTTGCCATGCCCTCTGGAGTGTCTGCTCTATTGCAGATATCGGTGTCAACCCTAAAGAGGCAGACCTTCTATTCCAGCTCCTCGGCAATGCCACTTATAAAGACCTTAAAGAGGATCAGTCCCAGCACTGACCCTTGAGGCAGCTCGGTGGTCACCCTCCCTTCCTTGGAGTGAGCTCTGTTTACCACCACCCTCTGCTTCCTATCCACTAACCAATTTCTCAACCAGGTAAAAAGCTTTGGACCCCTCCCTAAGCCACCCAGAGACAATGCAGAAGAGAAGCAAGAATAAAATACCATTCTTAACAGGTGCTGCTGCTCAGCCTTCACAGTGGAGGGAGTTGCAGGAACAATGGTGGGGTGGATACAGGTCAGTTATCAGAGGAAAGACTATTGAAGAGACTTGCAGCATTGATGGTGGACAAAGCTATGGGACCAGTTAAGTTATGCCCAAGCAGTGGCATAATTATAGGGGGGACTGGGGAACATGTTCCCCTCAACATTTCTATTTCTACTTGTGTCATTCTCCCCCCCCCGTATATCTCAGGCTGCACCTGTAAAACAAAAGCGAAAGTGCTAGTGCTGCCTCTGCTGATAGCCTGACTGTGAGTATTATGCACTGCCTGTGAGTGTGTGAGCACCACCTACTGTGCCCCCCTGCCCACTCTCTGACTGAATGCACTCACTGCTGAACAGCTGATTGATTGTGCTGTGGTGTTAACATTCAAGACTTCCCTTTCCGTTATGTAAAACCTGTGTGCTGCAGTATAAAAACCCAGGTCTGAATATGGCACAGGAAGATTAAAGCAAATATAGAGCCAAACCTAGATTATAGACTAGTTTAACAGGATATGAACTAAAATAGCATTTTGCATTTTGTGTAGAGCTCTGTGGAATATAAAATCCTGCCTGTGGAATGCCCATGAAACTACCATTCCAAGTCCACAAAATGCACAATCTGTGGGAACATTCCACAGAATGTTATCAAATTTTTAATTTCAGCTATTTGGTCTAATTTTAAAAGCACACATTCAACTCACACCAAACCTGCTGTGCTGACAGGGACAGCTTACATAAGTGCACCAAATTTCAGAGTTATAAGTTAAAAGGGGGAAGAGTTATGGGTGGCCAAACATTTAATCAAAATTTAATTTTCAGTTATTTACATCTAATATTAACATTTCTTATGCACATTTCTCCACAGTTTCAGGAATTAGAGAAATGTACAACATGGATACGCACACCACATTTTAAGTCTCAAGTTTCAAAGGGGGCTAAGGTATAGGTAGCCAAACATTTTGCCAAAATTTAGATTTCTATTATTTCAGAATAATTTTGATAGCATTTATTGAAATGTTACAAAAATTATTTACAGGTATACAGGTTATTACTACATTTATACGTGTACATAGTTTCAGACTTCTAGCTTCAAATGGGACTGAGTTATAGCCTGCCAAACATGATGCAAACATTTTAATTTCAGTTATTTCCCTTTAATTTTAAAACAACATGTCCACATTTAACCAGATTTAAAACATTTAAACTACTATACCACATGGACATTTCTGACAAAGTTCATATTCACAGCTTTAAATCAGACTGAATTACAAGTAGTCAAACTTTCACATTTAAAAATTACATTTTGCAAGAATGTAAACTGCAAATTTATATACTGCACAAATGAAACTTTAAAACTAGAGAATGCAATTCCATTAAATTTGGAAGGTCCTTAGACCTTACAAGGAGACTGTGTGTGTCAATTGTATTAATTGCTTGCTGCCAGAAATTGCAAAATACCATCCGTACTTAAAGTCAAATTCCATGAGTCTTTATGAAAATTGTAACATTTCATGAAAATTCCATAAAATTTAAATTTGCTAATTTCACTCAGCCTTATCTGGGGGAGTCAAATTAGAGGATAGGGGTATTAGAGGCAGGTAGTGCAGGGAATCACCAGATTCAGCAGTTAGATGCATAGTTTCACCAAGAAATGGACAAATGAGCTGGGTAGCACAATAGTGGTAGAACCCTAGTTGGAGCAAGGAAGCACAGAGTGCCAACAATTCCAAGCTGAATGCAGGATATATAAAGATCATGGCCAATAAACTGTTAAGCCAGACAGCCTGACATACGTGCAAGTCTGGGACTTAGAGGAACTCAAAACGATGAAGTGGGGGAAGACAATGTCTGGGGCAACAGGAAGGAAGAATTCTGGCTATTCCAACATGATAGGCATATGAAAATGAGTGGGTGACTCTCATTTTAAGGGATTTGGTCACTGTAAAGAACAAAGAGGATATCAGTGGGATCAGTAGTTCTACTGAGTCAATCTGGCTATGCTAAGAGAGATGGGGGACAAAATAGTCACCCATAGAGGAACAACATGACTGCAAAAAGCTCAGCCCAGCTTATCAAATGAAGCAGTGATGCAGGATTTGCATTGTTAATGCTAAATTACACAAAATGAATTCTGGATGCTTCATCTATATGCTACCATAAATATTTGAGAAAATGTTACAATTTTTTCCACAGTAAATTTAAAACTTCTAAACCAATTTATCCAGTTGTATAAGACACCAGGATATGCAGACATCAGATATGCATGGCAAATGTTAGGTCTATGCCTACAAGAGCAGAGCAGTGACCAACATCCACATTTTTGAGATTTTCACAGAAGTTTGCAAATATTTACATTGCAAAGCTTTAAACCCTTGTAACTTAAAAATCTCGAATCCAATTCTCTGCATATTAAGAAGATTCAATAACCATTACAAAAAAGTTATTTGTGCTAATTTACACATGTCTAGCTCCAAAGGTGCCCGAGATACAGTATATGCAGGTACAATTTTTCATGAAATTTCTCACAATAAAATAAAATGACTGACTTTGAGCACAGTTAATTTTGAGAAGATGCACCCTAATGTCATGACATTTGTCCCAGTTTTAGAATACCATCATCAAGTAATCATGCCAAATTTAAGATCTCTGGCCCAATAGACAGATGAGGTATATGTTCATAAAATTTCCCACAAAAAAATAAAATTACAGACTTTGAACACCTATAATTTTGAGACAATCCATCCTAATTCCATGATATTCACACATAATTAGAACTACTCCCAGAAAACAAGCATGACAAATTTCAGAGCTTTCTGCTCAATAGACTGAGTTATGACCACATTAATACATTTAAACAATTCTGATGAAACTGCACAAAATTTCACAGAATTTCACATTTTATCAAAATTCCACAAATTCTGAATTTTCTTATTCTGCACAGCTCATAGTCTGTGTGTTTGATGCTCCATAGTAAATTAGCACAGAACTATTATAGAATATAGCTGCATGTCATGGCATGTTTATAATGGAATATCCATTGTAAGGTTGCAATTTTTATTTGCATAACGTAATGGTTTAATTATGTTTATTTTGCTTAGAAATATGGGGAGTTCTCACATTTGATTTAAGAATAACTATTTATCTGGGCAATGGGATAAATGAGAAATATCCAGAAAAGCAAATTGCGTAATCCAATAGTTCCATTACTTAAAATGTTAGTTTTTTAAAGACACAGGAAACTGCAAAAACTGAATGTGTAGCTGCAGTTTTCCAATTTGCAACCGTACATTATATATTTGAAACAATATTCAGTTTTTTGTTTATATCGAATAATGTTAAAACTTCTCCAGATTCACAATAAACGTTTGTTATAATTGTGACCTAAAGTTTCCAACTCATTTTATAGCATTTTGCAATCAGAAGCTGATTGTTATTAGTGTTTCATCTGTAATTGCCCTTTTGATACTGCACCCAAATATGTGTTCTTTCCTTCAGTGACTAGTTGTAACAGTCCTGTACAGTTTAAGCTGCAGGCAGCTATATGCAGTAATGCCTGCTGTGTACCTACTGACTGGCAAAACTAACTGGCAACAAAATGAACCTTCCGTAAACAACGTTAAAATGTTATGACCCTACATAACAGTAAAGTGGCCAACATACACTAAAAGTATGTCTTCAAACCTTTAAAGAGCTAGTGTACTGCCTGGAAACTGCCTGCAATTAATTGTAACTTTCAGATGTAGTCAGCTATCACTTCTTATATCTCAAGTATTTTTTTTCTTTTCAGTTTGCTAATTAGAAGATTTTCAACCTGGCAGTACTGGGCTGATGTGTAGAGCAGCACTCTGTCTGGAGGGAAAAAAAATGTCAGTTCTGTTCCTCCCACTACATCAGCACTGAGACCACACTGACTGTGATATTACTAGTAACCAATGAGAACCATTTCTCATTGTCTGGTTTCACTTTCACATGAAGCAGCAGGGACTGGCTCTCCCTGGTTACTAGTGATGTCACAATTTCCTACATTTTGATTGGCAGCTTGTGAGAGTCACTGCTTAGGCTGCAATGACTGTGGTGCATCAAGGTGTTTTGTCTCATTTCTGAAGATGTAATGGGAGGAACAGAACTTACTTTTTTTTTTTTCCTCCAGGCAGAGTGCTGCTCCACACATCACCCCAGTACTGCCAGCTGGAAAATCTTTTGATTACCAAACAGAAAATCAAAAAAGTACTTCAGATACTGGAAGTGATAGCTGACTGCATCTGAAAATCACTATTAATTCCAAGCAGTACACTAGCTCTTTAAGCCTAAAAAGACACAAGTGTCTAGATGTGTGTGCTGTAGTGTTTCTGGGGTTAAACTGGAGTGTCATCCTGTAATTGTTACGTTCTCATGCAAAAAAAAAAAAAAAGTTTTCATAACATGCAGTTACATTTCCAGGTTATGAGACAGTGTTCTGGTCTTAACCGCCCAGTGCTCCCAGGTCACCCCTGAAAACAGGTACTTGTGCCTAGTGGGCCTTACTTGGTTATCAAAGACTAAAAAAAAAAAAAAAAAGACAATATGATAGGCTGCCACGGTAAGGTTTTAAACAGTATAGCAGCACTAAACATCAGCGTGCACAAAATCAATAGAAATATATGTGTAGTGGATTACAGAATGCAGGTGTCTACAGATGAGAACACTTTCAACAGGGGGAGCAAGGACAACATTTATCAAAATTTGCATAGCAAGTCCCCAGTATTGAGCATTATTAATACATTTCAGTTATTACACTTGTCTGCACTGATGAAGAATCTAAGCAAAATCACATTTACTTGAAAAACAGTAATGCAATTATGCTTAGAATCTTATTTAGTGAAGTGTAATAGATGAAATGTCAACAATAACGCTCTTTGCAATTTGCAGATGCTGGTCCTTGCTTACTTAACCAAAGACAGGGTCAGGGACATCAGTAAGAACTTGGTTCACAGCATAGGTGAACTTTCAATAAGTCTGTGACCGTGACACTGGAGGTCAAGGGTCAGGGGAGCGCAACCTGTCTGACTGCGACATGTTAGCACATAGCTAACAGTGGGGTACAGACTGTCCTGGACTTCTGTTGGGGAGGAGGGGGATTATCAAGCTAGGCTTCGCCTCAGTTCTGCACCTAGAGCTGATTTGCAAATGAATGGAAGCAATGAAGTTATAATGGGATTAACACAGGACCCGACAGCCACTCTGGCACCCTTACAACACACATTCAAGTTCAGCAGTAAAAGTCTGGCAGGTGTATTGTTACATTAGTAATGGTAGTAGTAGATTTTATTTAGCTGTGGTTTAGCTTTGATTTTATATCTGTCTCTAGTTTTATTGTTAATATTGAAGAATGTTGTCATTCTGATTTTATGTATGGTTCTGTTTTATGCTTATTTTGTACAGCGCCTTGGTGCTTGAAAGGCACTTAATAAATAAAGTTTTATTATTATTATTATTATTCTACAGAAGCCCAGGGCACCAGTACAGAGTAGAGATTACAAATAGCAAGCCACTGTCATAAAAGTAATCTTAAATAAAACAAATACAAAATAAATAAAAATTACCCTTTTATAAAAATAACCCTTGAATCATCTTATGATATTTCACATAACTAAATGTGAACTATTAGTGATGCTCGGGACTTAGACCCCAAAAGCTTGAGAAAATAGAAACATTTTAAGGCCTTTTTTTAAAAAATCTCTACTAAAGGACTTTCCCTTAAAGCCAATGTAATGGAATTCCATAATATAGGGCCAGCTACTTCGAACGCTTGGTGCCTGAAATTTTCAGTCTCAACCTGCGAACCACAAGGAGACCCTCCTTGGTAGAGTGAAGGGGGTGCATGGGTGTGTAGGGATGCAGGAGGTCACATAGGTAACCCAGACTCTGCCCACGTAGGACCTTATAAGTTAAGGAGCCAACTATATAGGAGATACGCTGTCTTACTGGCAGCCAGTGCAGTTCACTCAGTGCCAGGGAGATATGATCAGACCTAGAATGACTGGTTAACATCCTAGTAACTGCATTCTGCACCAGCTACAGGTGCCACAATGTACCTCCACTGACCCTGAGGTAAAGAACTTTACTATAATCGAACATCAATGTCACAAACACATGCAACACTGAGGGCAAGTCTTGTGAAGGATCAAGGGCCAAATCTGGGTGATATTTCTAAATTGGTAAAAGGCATTCTAGACTACTGCAGACATCTGAGTCTTGAATGGTAGCCCTTCATAGAGAATGACACCCAGATTCTTGACCTTATCAGAGGCTGTAAGCCTGGAAGCACCAAGGCAAAGCCCTGTCTCCCTCCTGGCTAATGATACACCCCCTGAATAACCCAGCTCAATCACAAGCACTTCAGTTTTTTCAGGGTTGTCTTAGCCAGCTCAAAGACATCCAGTCCCTGATCTCGGCCACACACTGATTTAGCACATCTACCATGCCCCTTCCCTCAGGTGAAATAGGCAGAGCTGGGTATCATCTGCGTAGCAATTAAACCCAACTCCATACTGCCTGATGATCTTTCCCAGGGGTAGTATATAAACCACAAACAACATGGGTGAGAGGACCGACCCCTAAGGAACAACACAGGGCATGTCTACTCGGCTGAAGTGAATCACCCAGTTCTATCCACTGTGCCCTATCCCTGAGATAGGACTTAAACTAGCAGATGACTTTTCCAGTGAATCCTACCTCCTCACTGAGTCAATTAAATAAGATCCTATAGTCTACAGTATCAAATGCTGAGGAGAGATCAAGGTGGACAAGTATTGATTGCTATCATCTATCTCTCACCTGAGAAAGTCATTATGCACCCTGACTAGCACGGTCTCTGCATGTGCTTTAACCTGAAACCAGACTGGAGAGGCTCATAGATGTCAAAGGTCTCAGGGTGCACCTCCAACTCCAACACAGCCACCATCTCAATAACACTGCCTGAAAATGGCAGGTTAGAGACCAGTCGGTAATTTGCCGAGATATCCAGATCCAGCAATGTTTTTTTCAGTAAGGGTTTCAGCAGTGCATTTTTCGATGCAGATGGGAAAATTCCCTCCAAAAGAGAACATCTGATAACCTCAGCAAGCACCAGGCTCAGGTTCCCAACATATCTCACTAATAGATCGGCCCTGGATCCATTTCGTAATAGGTTGGTCACAGCCCCAAGATCATCTTAACATCTTCAATCGACACTGGCCAAAACTCTGCCGATGACTACTGACTATAAATGCAACCTCTTGGCAGAAAAATGTAGGGCTTAAGTGACTCTGTTGGTGGGACCAAGGACCTGATAGAGGACTTCCTGTCCTAAACAAACTGAGCAAACTCTTCACACTTGGTGACTGAAGCAGGCGTAGCAGGCTTCAGATAGGCCAGATGAAGACGCCTATCCACCACCCGGAAAAACTGCACAGGTCACTTCCTCCTGGCCGCAGTCTCCCTGTACAGGAACTCTGCCTTCTTACAGGAGATTGAATATTCACTATGGTGACTATCAAAGGGCAAAGTCATTATTTCCTCCTCCACCCCGATCTCCTCCAACGTCTCTCCAACTTCTGCCCCCTAGCCTTCATCGGTCTCAGCTCAGCATCATACCATGGTGATCTGAGGTGTGAAACTAGTGGTGTACACCAACTGGTGCCATGAGTTTGAAGGCATCACTGACAGCCCTTTTAAAGGCTGCCACTGTCTCCTCCAACCCTCCAGCACAGGCTGCCAAATACTCGAGTAGTTCAACACTACCAGAAGAGAAGTCCTTCTGGGCTACGCCCTTGCAAAGGGTGGTAGTGGACTGTCTCCACAGGAGGTGGACTATAGAAGGGTGTCCTGAAATCAAACCTAATGGCACAGTAGTCTGACCAAATGAACAGATCCATCTTGAGGTTTTCAAACTCAACTGCCCCAGAGAACACTATGTCCAGAGGGTGCCCGTGGTGATGGGTCATGATAGCAACTACTTGTGCCAGCCCTAGGGATTTCATTCCCTGGAGGAATTCCTGCCCAAAACTTGAAGATTTGTTGTCAACCCAGGAACTGAAGTCACCAAGGATAATCCATCTTGGTGACTCCAATACCCTGCTGTCAGTGATGAAATCCTCTATTTCCTGCAACATTTCCCAAGAGGCCAGTAAACAAGGAGGAATCTGTAGCAAGCACCTGGACCCCCATGCACAGCCACACACTTGAATGATAAGATCTCCCCCACTGGGTGCACCACCTTGTTCAACTCAGCTCTAAAACAGATATCACTCCCCTCAGACACACACAGTCCTTCCTCAGGTTGTGCACCACAGAGAAACCAGCCAGGACAGCTGCTGCCAAAATTGGACCAGTATCATCCCCAACCAGGTCTCTCTGAAGTAAGCCAGATCAACTGAGGAAGAAGATATAAAATCTGCTATAATATCGATCTTATTCCTCATTGATCTAGCATTGCAGAACACTATCCCAAAGTGTTAGCGGTCAGCCCATCAGTTACCTGTCCACCCTGTCTGGTAGGATCCCTGGATACGGGGACAAAACACATTCAGCCTTTCTTTTTTTTATACAAGTATTTTTCATCCTGGGCAGGACAGGTGATAAACTGGCTTCTGTTCCCATCTGCCACTGCCATCTCTAGCTGCCTCTGTGGCCGGGGGCAGTATCCTCCATTGGTTCCCCCCATGACAGGGATAGGAGAGGAGTTCTGTCCTCCCCCCCACCAGATACACGCCTGGATGTTCCTGGACCTGGAGCTGCAGACAGGATTGGCTGCTGGATGAACAGGGTTTCAGTTAGCCTATCATGCACTGTTTTCCTTGGTTTCTTTTTTCCTCAACCAGCCATGGATGTGAAATGAGCACATTGTGCCAGCTCCATCTCCACAGAGATGCCACCAGTACTCTGGACATGGGGTTTCCCACATTATGTGATTCCACACACCTCTACCTGGATTCCTCCAGGTGGCAGCAGAGTGGCGGACCACAGATTCCCCCCTTCCACAAAGGAGGAGAACTGACCTCAGGATGTTCAGTCCTCCTACCCACCCCAGCTGACCCCTGGCAACCCACATCTGTTCCTGAACAGGGGTCACTGGCATGGCAGGAGGTAAGGCCCATATAGTGCCTCAGTCTACCATGCCACTGGGCTGGCTTCTTCTTCAGCCTCTCATGTTCTTGACTCACCCTAAAGGGCTTTGTGGTTCTCACAATCCCAATTGCAGCCCCCTCAGTTGCACAACCCCATCCCCATGCCCCCTAGCACCTCTCAGCAATTCCTAATTCCCTGCAGTGCTGATATACTGCACTAAACAGGGTGGTCATAAAAGGAGCATGGGTGCTGGAACAGAGAAGTGGAGTAACTAAGTATGAGGGTCACTCCTAAACCACACATAACTAATACAACTCCCTACAAACTCCTACTTATGAAACCCTATAAAAAGCCACCCAAAAAAACACCACCCCCACACACTCACTCCACCAATCACAGACTAAACAAAACAATTACTAATCTTCATTCACACCCTGACTCACTCAAAAACAGATTTACCACTAAAACCAATTAAAACTACACAATATCAATTAAATAAAACAGCCATCTCACATCCCAAATTTCAAAGTCCATGGTGTTCGATCAATAAATATACAGTTCCTTGAGTCCAACAAACTAAATTCTAATTAAGCCACAAAAGAAAACACAGTAAAGGGGTGAGGATGCCCCTGCCACCATCTACTACCAGTTACAGTAAGTACCAGTACAACACTCTCGTGTCAATACTCTCACCACTGTCATATCCAAAAGTGGTTAAATACAAATAATGTTTATGAACCAGTGGGCTCTCTCACCACCTGCTGGGTCACATACATAGAAACATAGAAGTTCACATAATCCTCCAGTAAAGGTAAAACATAGATCTCATGTCTCCTCGGCTGCAGTCCAAAGAGAATCCTTCATGTTCAACAAGGTTTGAGTCAGGATAGATCCTATATACGTGGCAATCCCGGACCTGTCACCCAAAAACCTGCATCCATGTCAACACACAGTTCTGGCCACACAGTCCTTGCTTCACTCCACATTACATTGACTGCTATGAAGATTTCTCACTTTATTGTTAGATCTAATGTGTGTGTGTGGGGGTAGTGATGATCCATTTTTAGTTCACGTGCAGCAATTTGGCATTATGTGCGGCAGAACTTTGGGCTTTTTGGGTGCGGAGGTAACTGGAATTTTTTATTTCTTGCCATTAATGATGTTGGCCATTTTAAAATATGAAAGTGGGTATCTCAAACAGAATTCAGAGCAAGATCATATTTAAATTAGCAAATGGGGAGAGGGGTGCAGCACCCCATACATCGAATCGGAAGAACACCCCCCCCCAGCTAGTGGTCAAACAGGAGTTCGGCATGTTTGTAGTTCATTTGCATCACCAGGTAAGGAAAAAGGTCCAGCTCCCCATATGATGCACAGGGGAAATGCCAGACCACACCCAACAACTAACACACAGAAATCTGGCCAATGGAAAATCATGTACATGAATGCTCGCAGTCTGGGAAATAAGAACCCAGACCTGCAGGCAATAATGACAGAGGCTAAACTGGACATAGTAGCCATTAGCGAGACATGGTTTACCAGTAACCACACTTGGGAAGACTTCAGTACCTGGCTATGTACTGCTCAGAAGAGACTGAGGTGCAAAAAGGGGGGGGTGGCCCTTTATGTCAATGAAAATATCAAAGCTACAGAAATTCAGAATACACATAAAGAGTCAGAAGAACTGAGAGTCACCCTGGAAACAGGAAATGGGACAGCCATACAAACTGGGGTTGTGTACAGGCCTCCAGACCAGAGGGAAGACATAGATACATTACTGTTAGAAGATATACAAAACATGACAGCTAAAGGGGAGGTTCTGATAATGGGAGACTTCAACATGCTAGATACAGATTGGTCAATACCAGCAGGAACATCTACCAGAACTAGACACATGGTGGATTCCTGCAGGGGAAGGGCCTCAAACAACTAGTACAACAACCTACAAGAGACAGGGCTATCTTAGATCTAGTACTGACTAACAGGGAAAGGATCACAGATATCCAGGTAGAAGGTCACCTGGGGGCCAGTGACCATCACATGGCATGATTCAATGTGGCCACTAGAACAAATTACCACATTCCAAGGCAAAAATATGGGACTTCAGAGGAGCTGACTTTGATAAGATGGCCAACAGAGTTAAACTAGCCCTGGCAAAAAGAAATACAGGTGAGGTGGTACAGGCAAAGTGGGCAAGCATTAAGGATGCAATACTTGAAGCAACTTCCCATTGTGTTAGAGAGAAAAGAAAGTGCAAACGAAGAAGGAAACCACTTTGGTTCTCAAAAACAGTAGTAGACAAGGTCAGAGTCAAAAGGCTGGCCTTCAGGAAATATAAGGGAATGCAGCAGGATGAAGATTGGGAGGCCTACCAAACTTCCCTAAGGGAAGCAGAGAAGGCAGCAAGGCAGGCAAAGGCCCAAACCAAGGAAACACTAGCACAAACAGTAAAAGAAGGTGACAAGACTTTCTATAGATACATTAGTGAAAGGAGAAAGTCCTGAGGGGGTATTGCTAAGATCAAATGGGATAAGGGGGCATGTGAGGAGGAGGACCATGTAAAAGCATCTATCCTAAATAGATACTTCTGCTCAGTATTTGCTGAAGAGAAGGTAGAGCAGGGCCCACAGCTCAGCACCATGGACACAGAGGGAAGGGAGGTGTGCACCAGTCCCTTCACAAAAGAAAGGGTCCTACAAGAGCCCAATAAGCTCAGGGTGGACAAGGCAATGGGACCTGATGGCATACATCCCAGGGTACTAAAGGAGCTAAGGGTGGAACTAGCAGAGCCATTATCAGAACTGTTTAGTGAGTCTCTAAGCACAGGAGAGGTCCCAGAATACTGGAGAAGGGCTTATGTGGTCCCTCTCCACAAGAGTGGTAGCAGGAAGGAGGCAGGGAACTACAGACCAGTCAGACTTACCTCAGTAGTGGACAAGATTACGGAGGCACTGCTTAAGGAAAGGATAGTGCAGCACTTGGAATCCAAAGGAGGACAGGATCCAAGACAGCATGGGTTTACAAAAGGAAGGTCCTGTCAAACTAATCTCATAGATTTATTTGACTGGGTAACCAGAGTGGTGGACCAGGGGGAGCAGTTGATGTCGCCTACCTTGACTTCAGCAAATCTTTCAATAATGTTCCACATAGAAGATTGATTAATAAGCTGGGTAGGCTCAGGGTGGGTCAGACATTGCTCAACTGAGTGGCAAACTGGTTGATGGGCAGAAAAGAGAGAGTGGTGATAAATGGTATACAGTCAGAAGAGATGCAAATCACATGTGGGGTACCTCAGGGATCAGTCCTGGGGCCAGTCCTCTTTAATATCTTCATCAGTGACATTGCAGATGGACTGGAGGTAAGGTTTGTCTGTTTGCAGTTGACACCAACATCTGCAGCAGAGCAGATGATCCAGATGGGGTGGGCAGAATGAGAAGAGATCTGGTTAAACTAGCAAAATGATTGGAAGAGTGGTAACTGGGGTTTAACGCTTAGAAGTGCAAGATCATGCACATAGGGAAGAGAAACCCTGAAGCCACCTAAAGGCTGGGAGGGGAGTTGCTGGCAGTAACAAGGGAAGAAAGAGACTTGGGCATCATCATCATCACCGATGACCTGAAATAATCCAAGCAGACCACTAAAGCAGTAGGTAAGGCTAGGGGGATGTTGAGGTGTATTAGTAGGGGTATCACAAGTTGGAAGAGGGAGGTAATAATCCCTCTTTACAAGACACTGGTTAGGCCCCATTTGGAGTATTGCATACAGTACTGGAGGCCACACCTTCACAATGACATTAACCAAACTGAGGCAGTCCAGAGATAGGCAACCAAAATGGTGCAGGGACTGCATCAGAAAACATATGAGGACAAATTAATGGAGCCCAATATGTATACCCTAGAACAAAGGAGGGAGAGAGGTGATATGATCAAACATTCAAACACCTTAAGGGCATTAACAAGGTGAAAGAGTCTAACATGTTTCAATATAAGAAAAATAGCAGAACAAGAGGACACAGCATGAGATTAGAGGGAGGTCAATTAAGGGGTAATGTGAGGAAGTTCTTTTTCACAGAAAGAGTGGTGGATGCATGGAACGACCTACCTCAGGAAGTGGTGGATATGAATACAGTGCAGGCTTCAAACAGGCATGGGATAGGCATAAGGGAGCAACACAGATGAGTATGAAAGGCCATTGACAGAGCAAAGGCTGATGGCACATTCATGAGGTAGAAAAATAAATGGGCAGACTGGATGGGCCTTGCGGTCCTTATTTGCAGTCAACTTCTATTTTTCTACATTTCTACATTTCTATAAAAGGCCCTGCAATGTATGACCTAGTCCTTCCTTCTACATTTTGAGAAAGACAGACAGAGAAAGAGAGAGTCCTAGACCCTAATGATCATCAAACCACCAAACGTCTGCCTTCTGGACCAAGTGGAGGATCAGCTGCTACCTGCCTGCTGGTTCAGCTTGCTCTGCTCTACAAACAACTAGAGGTCTTTTCACCCTCAGATTCAGTCCAGCCTGCCACTGAGTGAATACTGAGTTGGTATTTCTTCTTTTAATCAGGTAAGTTGTAATTTAGTTTTGTTTTCATCATCCTAATATGATCCCGAGTTGTTTCTAAATAATTCTACATAAAGGGTTGGGTTATTACATTAATTATTTTCTGTAAGTCTGGAGTGGATATGTTGACTTCAGTAACTGAATATTGAAGTTTCAGTGGCAGAAAAAAATTGCTATCAACAGCTCAGCTCATCTTGTTTGGTTGTAGTAGGACCTAGGCTAGGCAAACAGCAGAACCTGAGCTGCTTGAGAGACTAGAGGCATTGGTGGAAAACTATGAACAGCGTAAAAGTAGCATAGCCTAACATAAAGGCATGATATGCTCATGACATTACGTAGGGTTCATTGGTATGGCTTTTTTAATCAATGTGTTTTAGTTGGGGAGCTCTTCCCCCACACCCTGTGCTTTTTCAGTTTAATACAGGCGGGGGGGGGGGGTGATGTACCCCAATTCAAATAATTTGATTTAATAAAAAGCACATGCCCATACAGTACCAATTAACCCTAAGTAGCACAACCGGTATAGTGTACTGGCTATGCCGATCCTTGGTCCTCCACTGTTGCCAGGACTAGTACTAAGTTTGTTCTAAAATAATAACTGACCAAATGAATATAATAAATCCGATAAGCATACCATGGTGGGTGGATTCTGACCATGTGGAATGAGGGACCTGGTAAAATGTGGCTTTTTTTGTTAATAAAAACATTAATTTTCAGTAACTGACTGCTATTTTAATTGGAATAAACACCTACAGAAGCACCAGTGCATGTTGCCGTGAAACGTCTGACTTATACTTTTTTTTTTTTTTTTTTATTAGATTACCTCTTTACCTCCTGTCTCACAAAATGTCCTAATTTTCACATTCTGAGTCTGCTTTAACCTTTACCACTTTAATTTGACATTTGAAAGGATAAAAGGACTGCTCTTTTGATAGGACTTGGGCCAGGGTGTTTTAATTATTACCCTATGTTTTTTTTCTGAACAGCTGTTGTTCCATAAGGTCAGGCAGCACTGTCCACTGCATGCTGCTTCATTTTTTCAGTCACAAGAACAGTTGTGTAAACAATGTGTGCGTGTGTGTGTGTGTGTGTGTGTGTGTTGAAATGTGTTCAGACACCGCCAATACTAATAAAAGCTGGTCTGGTGTGAGCGATGATCATGGAGGACTACAGACCAGCACAAGTGGCATAGCCTATATGTTGCACTACTTAAGCTACTTAGGATTAGGCAATATAGTTATGTAGTGCTTTTTTATCAGTTGGGTAGCTACACACCCCACATCCCTGTGTTTTTTTTTTTTTTTAAACATAGGGGCATGGGGGCCAGAGCCCCAACTCCTACCAAATTAAATAAATTGATAAAATACATAACAACCACACTACATATCTATCCCTACAGTAAGTTGCAAAACTAGGGCTCTGTACTGGGTATGTTAGTTACGCTGGTCTATAAGTCTTCGATCACTAATGCCTTCTGAGCCATATAAAAAGGAATGCTGCACCCCTAATTATGAATCAAAATTTGGGGAATCGGTATTGTACAAGTCAGGAGAATCTAAAATGGGCTGAAAAGTACTGATCAAAATTTTTGACTGTTAAACAGGTACTACTGCTACTTTAAAAAAGTAGTTTATTTAAAAAATAATGTACTATGATTCATTATGTAATTGCTTGAAACCATAATGCTGACTCATGTGTTACATTTTTGCTTTAAAATCTGTACAATGCCATGGTGCTACCACAGCTTATATATTTGACTTGTGTTTTGTGGCCCGGAGTTAGCCCTGTTGTCCCCCAAAGTCCCGTAAGTCCCAAAATAGTGTCAGTGGCTCAGCAGGTTACACACCCACCTTCTAGGTGGGCAGAAAGATTAGAAGGAAATGGGTTCCATCCACACATCAGGAACTTGGGTTAAATCCAAATCCTGACATTGTAGAGCAGCATGAGGGGGTTGTTGCACTCCTGAGGTGCTGTCTTTCAGAAGAGACATTAAACCAAGGTCCCATTTTCCCTGTCCTGGTGGTTGTTCAGGGGCACACTAAAGATCCCATGGCACTTCTCAAAAAGAAACATAGAAATTGATGGCAGATAAGAACTGCATGGTCCACCTAGTCTGCCCATTTTGCCTACCTAGTGTAATACCGCAGACCCTACCTGGTCTCCAGCTGCACCCTCCCTTTCCTACCCAATAAGGTTCTGTTATGCCTATCCCATGTGTTCTTGAATCCTAATCCAGGACTATTGCCGCGTGCCTGCAGATTGGCTGATGCTGCTCCGTATTGGAGATGGCTAATCTCCAAATGTATGAACAATCCACAACAAAATACGGTGCACAAATAAAGAGAATGAGGCAAAAAGAATTAAATAATAAACATCGGTGTGTTTTTTACTTTCTTGCCATATCAAAGCAGTATCCAGGCAAACCCTAGCACCTCAACTCTTCAACAAGTCTTCAAAGGGGTCAAAATACAAGAGCAGCTCACAGCTTTAAATACACGTAATTTGATTCAAAACAGCTGTATCTTAATAGACCAAACAATTATGCAGTCATTTGCCTTTGAAGCCGCAGTATGGGCTAGTGTCAGTTAATACATAATAGCAAAGTCAATACATGTAAACAAATTCAAAAAGTGCAATAAAATCTCCACCTAATATAAAGAAAGTGCAGCTTATCATACACAGAATCAAGGAATGAAAAAAGGAGAAAGATAATTTAGAAATATCAAAAACAAAGTTATCAAAATAGAGACTAAATTATACAAGGTCTACAGTTACAGTTAACTTTGAACTTGTTATGTACTAAAGTAGGAAGTCTGTTGGATTCAGAACTCCATATGGCCATACCAACCAGGTACAAAATTAAATTGATGCCTGAAAATCTCAAAAGGGACTAAATTCAACATTGTACAAGTTCTATAGTCACAGTTCTTTAGCTTTTAACTTTTACTTGTTTAGTATTGAAGTAGGAAGGCTGCCAGATTCAGATCTCCACATGGCTATGCCAACCGGGTAGGTAGGAGTCCAGAAAAGGAGGTGCTTCAGTGTAAATAAAGAACAAAGGGTAAATGAGACAGTAAATGACACAAATATATACACAGGGTCTACTTATTGAACTGGGTAAATATATACAATTAAAGCATTTAAATTAGAGAAGTCCATTTTAATAGTCAACTGCTCTTATTTCAAAAAAGATTTGATGTTCCAACTATTATTAAGATCACTAGGTTTAACACTGTTTAATTTAAATATCCACATACTGTCTTTCTGAAGCAGTCTGTTAGCTCTATCACCCCCTGTTGTTGCAGTGGTATCCAATCAATACCCATAAATCTGCGACTGACTGGTGAAGAGCCATGATACACAGCAAAGTGCGTACCCACTGGTGTGTCATTCTTTGCATGTAAAATAGACCTAACATGTTCCTGCAAGCGCTGTTTCAATGATCTCACTGTCTTGTCCACATATACAAAATTACAGCTACACCATAATGCATACACTATGAATGTGGTATCACAAGTTATAAGGCTTCATATTTGCAAAGTACAGTCCAGATTGCCATAGTGACAGAACGTATTACTTTCATTAGCAAATTTGCAGACATTACATCTTTTGCATTTGTAAAAACCTTCTATTCTTTGTGGTAGCCAGTTAGGCCCAATTCTTTTAGATAAGGCTGGTGATCTGGAATGTACCAATTTGTCCCAAATGTTTTTTGCTCTACAAAAAGTGACTCTGGGTTTGGGGCCTATTGCACTACCCATTGTTTTGTCACTAAGTAGAATAGGCCAGTTCTTAAAAATAATATTCCCGATCTGTCCTGCCGAATGGTTGTACTCAGTGCGAAATGTACATGGTGGTCTGTGGGCTACATTAGCTGTTTTAAGATGACTGATATAGCCCACAGACCACTATGTACATTTAGCACTGAGTATAACCATTTGTCAGGACAGACTGGGTATATTATTTTTAAGAACTGGCCTCTTCTACTTAGTGACGAAACAGTGGGTAGTGCAGTAGGCCCCAAACCCAGAGTCACTTTTTGTAGAGCAAAAAACATTCGGGACAAATTGGTACATTCCAGATCACTAGCCTTATCTAAAAGAATTTGGCCTAACAGGCTACCACAAAGACCAAAAGGTTTTTACAAATGCAAAAGATGTAATGTCTGCAAATTTGCTAATGAAAGTAATACGTTCTGTTACCATGGCAATCTGGACTGTGTTATGCAAATATGCAGCCTTATAACTTGTGATACCACATTCATAGTGTATGCATATTGGTGTAGCTGTAATTTTGTATACGTGGACAAGACAGTGAGACCATTGAAACAGCGCTTGCTGGAACATGTTAGGTCTATTTTACATGCAAAGAATGACACACTAGTGGGTACACACTTTGCTGAGTATCATGGTTCTTCATCAGCCAGTCGCAGATTTATGGGTATTGATTGAATACCACCGCAAACAACAGGGGGTGATAGAGCTAATAGACTGCTTCAGAAAGACAGTATGTGGATACTTAAACTAAACAGTGTTAAACGTAGTGGTCTTAATAATAGTTGGGACATCAAACCTTTTTTGAAATAAGTGCCAGTTGACTAGTTGAAGGGACTTCTCTGATTTAAATGCTTGAATTGTATATATTTACCCAGTTCAATAAGTAGACCCTGTGTATATATTTGTGTCATTTACTGTCTCATTTACCCTTTGTTCTTTATTTACACTGAAGCACCTCCTTTTTTGGACTCCTACCTACCCGGTTGGCATAGCCATGTGGAGATCTGAATCTGGCAGACTTCCTACTTCAATACTAAACAAGTAAAAGTTAAAAGCTAAAGAACTGTGACTATAGAACTTGTACAATGTTAAATTTAGTCTCTTTTGAGATTTTTAGGCATCAATTAGATTTTTTACCTGGTTGGTATAGCCATATGGAGTTCTGAATCCAAAGTTAACCGTAACTGTAGACCTTGTATAATTTAGTCTCTGTTTTGATAAATCTGTTTTTGATATTTCTAAATTTTCTTTCTCCTTTTTTCATTCCTTGATTCTGTGTATGATAAGCTGTACTTTCTTTATAATATATTAGGTAGAGGTTTTATTGCACTTTTTGAATTTGTTTACATGTATTGACTTTGCTATTATGTATTAACTGACACTAGTCCATACTACAGCTTCAAAGGCAAATGACTGCATACTTGTTTGGTCTATTAAGATACAGCTGTTTTGAATCAAAGTAAGTGTATTTAAAGCAGTGAGCTGCTCTTGTATTTTGACCTCTTTGAAGACTCGTTGAGGAGTCGAAACGCTAGGGTTTGCCTGATACTGCTTTGTTGTGGCAAGAAAGTAAAAAGAAACACACTGGTGTTTATTTCATTTTTTTTGCCTCGTTCTCTTTATTTGCGCACCATATTTTGTTGTGGATTGTTCCTGAATCCTGTTACAGTTTTTGGCCCACTTCCTCTCCTGGGAGGCTGTTCCATGTATCCACCACTCTTTCTGTGAAGAAGTACCTCCTCATGTTTCCCCTGAATTTACCCCCTCCAACTTCATAGCATGACCCCTTGTTTTTGAGCATCTTTTTTTTCTAAATGCTTCCCTCTTGTACCCTATTTCTACCTGTGAAATATCTGAAAGTCTCTGTGTGTCTCTTCATTGTATATATTGCCAGCTGCCGGACATAGAGCTATCCTGAATTTTGTTATAGACTGTATATATTGTGTGTACATATTGGTACTTATTGTACATATTTGTATTCTTGGTACATATTGTATATATGGTGTGTACTTTACCTATATTATTAATACAACTCTAGTTGATGTTCTGTCTTATTTAAACCTGTATCTCCTTGTACCCCTCCCCTGGGTCGCACCTGGAAATGAGCCCTGGCTCAGTGTGCCTTTCCCCATCATCAAATGTTTAAATAAATAAATATATCCCCCTCCCTCCTTTCATCCAGAGTGTACATATTAAGTTCATTTAGCCTCTCCACATTGGGCTTTTGATGCAGGCCCTGCGCCATTTTATTTACCCTCTTCTGAACCACTTCAATTCTATGTCCTTATGGAGATGTGGTCTCCAGAACTGGCCACAGTACTTTAGGTGAGGTTTCACCAGTGATCTATGCAGCAGTATTACCACCTCCTTCTTTCTACTGGTAATACCCCTACCTATACACCTTAGTATCCCACTAGCTCTCCCCACCGCCTTGTCACACTGTTGGCCACTCATTAGATATGATTACTTTGCAGGCATCAGAAATACTCCCCCCATCTTGTACTCAGTCCTTGCGTTTCTTCAGTGTCCTGGCCAAATTTCTCCCATTCACTAAAAATAAAACCAACAGCTTCCATGGGATGAGGCCAAAAATAAACAGAATTGCCTAGTCCTCCTTTCCTGGCTAACAGAAACTAAACTAAACCAAAATAAAATAAGGACAGGAAGCAGTTGCATGATGATAGTCTAGCTCATCACAGTCACAAGAAAGTGATGTTAAATTGTGGTGGCTTATTAAACTCAGTTGACAACAAACCTGCAGCCTATGAAAGGGGTGGCAGATGCCTGGAACAGACCATTAGCAGAAGAGATGGAGGCAAAAGCAGAAGACTTCAAGTATATATGAGATAGACATTGTTGAATATTAGTAAATAGGCAGGGAGGAGGGACAGTCTCCAGAGACCAGGTAGTGTCTATGGAGTTGGACTAGGTGGGGACTATCTGATCAGTCTAGGTGGGCCAAGTGGTCCTTTTCTGCCAACAAATTATGTGTTTTGATGTTTTCATATATATGCCTTATCCCTATGAGGATAAAAAGTGGCAAATATCAGTAATATTTTTGCCACTATGCTATGGACCTAGAGTGAGAATATCAATGATATTCTCACTCAAGTTCCATAGTTCCAATTGAAGTATGATGATTTGTCAGTGGTACCGAGTTATTCTTTATGCAGTGAGGTTGAGCTGGGCTAACATCACTGTTGAGGGGGCCACTGAACAGTCAGGATGCACTCAAATGATTTCTTCTTGCCATTATATAGTAAAAGGCATGGCATAAATCAGATATGCCATTGCCCTAATGAAAATATCACTGATATTTTCCCTTGTGCTGTTTGGCCTTTTTGCATCACAAGTGGTGACATCTTAACCACTATGGTTCTCAAAGGAAGTGTCAGGGAAGGTTAGGGAGAAAAAGATAGCATTCAGGAAGTATAAAGAAACACAGAAGGAGCAGGACAGAGAACTATACCAGTTAAAGCAGAAGGAAGCAAGGAAGGCAGTCAGAATAGCAAAGGCCCAAACCAAGGAAAAGATCACCAACTCAGTTAAGAAGGGGGGATAAAACCTTTTATAGGTACATTAGGGAGCAAAGAAAGACTAAGGCAGGGATACTGAGGCTGAATAAAAAGAAAGGTGGTTGGGCATAGAATGACAGTGAAAAAGCAGGGATACTGAATGAATACTTCTGCTCAGTATTCACAAAAGTAAGAGCAGGGGGAAATACATACTCCAGTCAATGGTAGCACTCTGGATAGGGGGGTTGATATTAGTCCTTTCACAGAAGAAAAGGTTCTGAAAGAACTCCTAAAACTGGAGGTGGATAAAGCAATGGGGCCTGATGGGATTCACTCCAGAATTTTAAAAGAACTAGGGGAAGAACTAGTTACACCACTGACTACCCTTTTTAATAAATCATGGGAGGATGGTGTGGTACCTGAGGACTGGAAGAGGGCAGATGTGATTCCGCTTCACAAGGGTGGGAGCAAGACAGAGGCAGGAAATTATAGACCTGTCAGTTTGATCTCAGTGGTAGGGAAAATGATGGAATCACTTCTGAAGGAAAGAATTGTTAAGTACCTAGAGGCCAGTGGGGCACAGCACCCAAAGCAGCATGAATTCACAGCAGTAAGGTCATGTCAGACACATCTAATTGATTTCTCTGACTCTGTGACCAAAGTAGTAGACCAGGGAGGGGCTGTGGACATGGCCTACCTAGATTTTAGCAAGGCATTTGACACAGTCCCACACAAAAGATTAATAAACAAAATAGTCAGCCTGGGAGTGGATCCCAGGGTGGTAGCCTGCATTAAACATTGGCTGGACAACAGGAAACAGGGTAATATTAAATGGAGTCCTCAGTGAAGAAAGGGGGGTTACTATTGGGGTACTGCAGGGTTCAGTACTGGGGCCGGTACTTTTTAATATCTTTATAAGTGACTTTGCAGAAGGACTGGAAGGAAAAGTATGTCTCTTTGCAGATGACACAGATCTGCAACAGAGTTGATATGCAAGGTGGGGTGGAAAGGATGAAAAGGGGCTTGGCAAGGTTGGAGGAATGGTCAAATGTATGGCAGCTTAGATTCAACACAGAGAAGTGCAAAGTAATGCATCTGGGAAACAAAAACCCAGGGGAAGAGAACACAATGGGGTGAGATACTGACAACAACAAAAATGGAAAGGGACCTAGGGGTAGTCATATCAGATGACCTAAAGGTGGGCCAGCAATGTGAGAAGGCAGTAAGGAGGTCTGGGGGATGCTGGGATGCATAGGGAGAGGCATCACCAGTAAAAAAGAGGAAGTTGTCATCTCTTTGTACAGACAGTTGGCAAGACCACATCGGGAGTACTGTGTACAGTTCTGGAGACCCCATCTCCACAAAAACATAGACAGGATGGAGGCTGTCCAGAGGAGGGAAACCAAAATGGTGCAGGGTCTGCACCAGAAGTCATATGAAGAAAGACTAAAGGAGCTTAAGATGTATAACTTTGAGGAAAGGAGGGAGAGGGAGGACATGATAAAAATTTTCAAATACCTTAAGGGAATCAACAAAATCCAAGAGGGTAGCATCTTTCAGAAAAAGAGATGTGCAAGAACAAGGGGAAACAATTTGAAAATAGAGGGGGAATGGCTCAGAGGTAATGTGAGGAAGTATTTCTTCACAGAGAGGGTTGTAGATGCATGGAACAGCCTTTCTGAAGAGGTCATAGAGTCAAAAACAGTGGGGGAATTCAAGAAGGCATGGGACAGACATAAGGCAATTCTAGTGAGGGGTAGGAGGAAGTAGGCTGTTGGTTAACTAGGATCTGCAGCTTATCTGATAGGTAGGGAAAAGGGCAGACTAGGTGGGCCAAGCGGTCCTTATCTGCCATCAGATTCTATGTTTTTATAAAACAGTGTCAGTGGCTTAGTAAGTAGCACACTCACCTCTGAGGCCAGGAGATCAGAGGGCTGTGGGTTCAGTTCCCACATCTGGCACTTGGGTTAATATCCCAGTACTGACACTGTAGTGCAGCACGAGAGGGGTGCTGCACTTCTGAGGTGCCGCCTTTCGGATGAGACATTAAACCGAGGTCCCATCTGCCTGGATTGGTGGTAGTTCAGGTGGATGTTAAAGACCCCATCGCACTTATCGAAAAAAGTAGTGGAATTTCCCCGGTGTCCTGGCCAAATTTCCCTCATTCACTAAAAAATACCACCAACAGCTTAGTATGGTTCAAGGTCAGTTGGCATTCATCTGTATCTCCCTCCCCCGGGTCGTGCCTGAAAATAGGCACGATTTGTCTAGTGCACTTACCCGGTCAACAAAAACTAAATAAATAAATATAAGGTCAAACTTTAATCAGAAAACTATCAGCGATATTTTTATTAGGGCCATGGCATATCCCTTAGGTGGATCGACAGATAGACAGACTGCTAGCTAGCTGGATGGATGGATGGATGGATGGATGGATGGATGGATGGATGGATAGACAGATAGACAGATAGACAGAGAGATAGACAGATAGAGAGATAGAGAGATAGAGAGATAGAGAGAGAGAGAGAGAGAGAGAGAGAGAGAGAGAGAGATAGAGAGATAGAGAGATAGATGGATGGATGGATAGTTATGAACTTTTTCAGTGTATGATTGACATAGCAATGTTTTTGTTAATTTAGAAAAAGATTGTGACAAGATATACTTGAATTTTTGTTACCTCTGTTAAATTTTTCTGGCTGGATCTTAAGGGTTCTGATTGTAAAAGTGACCCAGTTTTGCTTAGTACAGCTCTTAAACGGTGATGGTGGAGGACTTTGGACCCACACAGGTAGCATAGTGGTATGTCATGGAACTGCAGTACATTATTGTATTCTACTGCTATGATACTAGTGTGTGTGAAAGCTGTACTACTACTACTTTCATTGTCAGTTCAGTAGAAGCTGCAACACAAAAAAAAATATGGGGGGTGCACAGGGTATCAGACTCTCACATAACAAAGCATTAAAAGCTGGTTTTGTTAAGAAGAATTGGGGGGGGCTTTGCCCTCCACCCCATCCCTTTTTTGTAAAGGGTAGTGTGTTGGTTTGCCGATGCCAGTGCATCAGTACTTCTGAACACAGCACATTCAACTCTCCCACAGAACTGCAGAGTAGTCAGAACAGGACTGGGAGTACGCTAAGCATGAAGGCAGCATTGACGTGCCATAGAGCTTTGTGTAGTTAGCAAAAGAGCTTAAGTAGGTTCAGAGTCCTCCACTATTTCTTCTAAAACTGCCTAGTCACTAAGCTGAGTGGCTAGGAAATTTGTCTTTTTTGGATGAGCCAGGAACTGGGCTCTGTCTGAGTTCCTGTGCCAGTGTACATTTTGGTTTTTTGCAAGTTTCAGCTAACAAGGGGCTGTGCTGCAGGACAGGGTGACAGTCCCCCATGTATCCCACCACTGTAGTCCAATATATCCCAGAGATGGCCCAACATCATCCTATCCTGCAGTGAAGCCCTCCCAGGAGCTAAACAACACACACACACACACACACACACACACACACACACACACACACACACACACACACACAATCCAAAGCCAAGTGACAGGCTCAGTTTACAGAAAAGAAAAACAGAAACTACCCTAGTCCCTCATCTTGGTGTCTAGGCAGTTTGAGGACAGTACTAGGCTAAATTTAAAGGCAGCACCTGATTTTGAAGTAGAAAAGAAGGAAGGAAGGAAAGGAAGGAAAGGAAGGAAAGGAAGGAAAGGAAGGAAGGAAAGGAAGGAAGAGCGAGCTTGCTCCAAGATAGCTAAAGGGAGTATAATGAATGTAAGCTGCCCAATTTTTTGAGATAAGAACTGAGTCTATTATGATCACTGGCTACCATCTTCTCCAAACACAAGTTAAAAAGGAATTCTTACAGCCACTCCTAGTAAGTGACTGTATGTGGGTAATGCCAGTGCCAAAGTATGATCTTCTTAACAGACATCAAGATCATGGCTATCGAATACTTACATTACTTAACAGAGATCCTTTCATAGTCCCGAACAATACACACCTCTGGTGTAACAAGGTCGGGTCACTGCTGATGTGGCTATGGAGAGCTTTTAGGATACCTTTGCCCATTATTTCTAATGAATTTCCACAATGCAGATCTGCTGAGAAGCAGTTTCA
Source organism: Neoceratodus forsteri (assembly GCA_016271365.2). Taxonomy (NCBI): domain Eukaryota; kingdom Metazoa; phylum Chordata; order Ceratodontiformes; family Ceratodontidae; genus Neoceratodus; species Neoceratodus forsteri. The sequence goes on along the minus strand of CM028134.1, from coordinate 972,971,586 downwards.
ATGTGGTCTTCCTTTTACACATTTTTACAATGTGTTTTCATAGAATATACCTGCTGATTGCTATATGTTTAGCCTGGAAAGTTCACAGAAGACATGGCATCTTATTTTCAGTGGGGCTCTATATCTACACAATATTATGCTGCACTATGTAAAATCAGAGCACACTGAAAACAATATTTTATATCTGGACGAGGCTACCCTCAATAAATACATCATAAAAAATGGTAAAATCATGATCCTACTGAAAACAAGATATTGCATCTAATCTGAGACATCCTGAGTAAATACAGTGCAAAAATGTGTAAAATGAAGATCCCTATGACAATGAGATGTAGCATATCCCCGGCACTATCCAGAATACAAAATATAGGATAAGAAATTTTTAAAGAAAATCTACTGTAAACTGAAATTTACTGTGTTCATTGAAATAAACAGTTTCTTTATTGTTTTATAACATATTAGATTACCATACATAATTTCGAATGTTGTGGCCATGTGGGTGGTGTGTACAGTGTGTGCATGCATATATGTGTGTGTGTGTGTGTGTGTTTGCTTTAGCTTAATATAATTTTTTCCCAAAAAGCATAGTAAAAAATGCCTGCTGACTGCTATATATTTAGCCTGGATAGTTCACAGAAGACGTGGCATATGTCTGAGGCAGTTCTTATCAGATAATGTCTTAAGAGGTTATAAAAACAGTGGTCATCTTTTTAGAGTCATTGCTGGGAAAGGGTGACATTTATGAGGTATGGATCTTTCTTGAAAGACAATACCTGCCCAACTGAAGCTAGTAGCAAGAAAATGTTTAAATGCTAAGTATTTAAATGTGCAAGTTGTTGCATTTCAAAGGGGGTAAACAAATTTCCAGTTTAATAGGCAACCAATATTTAACAAGCAGTTTCAGTTTCCTAATGGCCATCTGCTAATCAGCTTGGAGTGCTGGCTTCAACATTCTAAACAGAAAGAAGGGATTATTTGATTTCAGCTGGCATAGTGCTTTATAGTTGTGGAAGGATACAGTGAAAATTCCAAAAATGTGTTCCATGGTACTCCATCTTTCCAGCTACAGACAACAAGATGGCTATAGTTCGCCCACAGCCATAAATTGCTGGTTAATGCTACAAAGTGGGTCAGCTTTGCATCGTGTTCATTTGATATTACGGGGGCTTGTGTCCTACCCATAATTTTTTTGGGGGGTATTAGCTACAGAGTGCACTAAGTGATTTCTCATTCAGTAGGAATTGTTAGAGGTTCTGGCCTGTATGTATTTAAAGTATTTGCTGTACTCTGCTCCCTTGCACGAGGTGAGGGGTGGGGTTAGGGTTGCGGGACAATGTTTGTTTTGTCAGTATTGTGTTGTTGTATTGTTCAGTTATTGTCATGTTATTTGTTGTTGTTCTTGTATAGTGCATAAATAAAATCAAATTTAAACAAAAAAGAAAGAAAAAAACAGCATGGAGCAGGGACCTATCATTTGGGCATGTTTGATTCAAAAAAATCGGTATCTTAATATATGTAATAACAAATATTTGTTTTTCCCTAAGGTTCTTTATTGTCTAGTCAGAATTTCTTTTCATCTCTTTCTTTGAAAAGCAGACAACATGTTCTAGTTATTATTTTTCTTTAGTTTTTTCCAGGAAAATTTAGACCTACCATTTGCCTTTCGCCCTTCTCAGCAGTGGGCGTAACAGCAGGAGTTAACAGGTGCCTTACCTTATTTTGGGACAGTATTAACAATATGATAAAGGAGAAACATAGAAACATAAACTTTGACTGCAGATAAGGCCCACTTGGCCCACCCAGTCTGCCCATTTCCCTACCATTGGATAAGCTGTAGATCCTAGTTAACCAACAGCTACTTCTTCCTAACGCCCGCCAGAATTGCCTGATGTCTGTCCCATGCATTCTTGAATTCCCCCATTGTTTTTCACCCCACCACCTCCTCAGAAAGGCCAATCCATGTGTCCACCACCCTTTCTGTGAAAAAATAGTTCCTCATCTTGCTCCTGAGCAATCCATCCTTTATCTTCAAATTGTGCCCCCTTGTTCTTGCACATCTCTTTTTTCTGAAAGATGCTACCCTCTTGGACTTTGTTGATTCCCTTGAGGTACTTAAAGGTTTCTATCATGTCCCCCCTCTCCCTCCTTTCCTCAAGGGTATACATATTAAGCTCCTTAAGTCTCTTTTTGTATGGCTTCTGGTGCAGACCCTTCTAGTTGCCCTCCTCTGGACTGCCTCCACCCTGTCTATGTCCTTGTGGAGATGGGGTCTCCAGAACTGCACGCAGTACTCCAGATGGGGTCTCACCAACTGTCTGTACAGAAAGATAACTTCCTATTTTCTACTGGTGACGCCTCTCCCTATACAGCCTATGATCCCCCAGCCCTCCTTACTTCCTTCTCACATTGCATTCCAGTATCCCCCCAGCCCTCCTTACAGCCTTCTCACATTGATTGCTTACCTTTAGGTCATCTGATATTACTACCACCAGGTCCCTTTCCATGTTTGTTGTTGTTAGTACCTCCACCCCTCCCCCCATTGAGTACTCTTTCCCTGAGCTTTTGTTTCCCAGGTGCATTATTTTGCACTTCTTTGCAATGAAACAGCACAACCCTACCAAACACATTGAAGGTTAAAGACATGATACTTGTTGATTCATCAGAAATGGCCACAGTTTTCAATAATTTATTCAGTAATATGGTTGAACAGTTACCAGGGGGCATGGCAGTGAATGAAAACTTGCCCAAAAAAGACTGAAATGTTTCCCCAGTCTGGAGCACAGTTTTACTTTAAGGCAGTAACTCAAAGGATATGGTCAGATAGTTAAATAAACTTCATATAAAAAGGAAGAAGAGGTTGTGATTACATAGATATAGCATTTATTATGATGGCAAATAGAGAATTTGCTGTACCGTTAGTTAAGACAATGACAATACAGGAAATTCCGGAAATTTGGAAATAAGTGACAGTGGCCCATGTCTCTACAGGAAATTGTTCTGCAACCATTAATATCTATATATGGATCTCTGTGCTGTGTTCTTCTGCTTTCATGAAGCTTGCAAACTTTCTGTATACTGCCTTGGATGGCAGAGATATGGCAGGGGCAGTCAATATTGACCTAAGAAAATCAGTTGATTTGGTGGATTACCAAATATCGTAGGTTACAATCAGTAAACCGAATGTGTCAAAGGTAAATCAACAGTGGTTCCACCACTGCCTGTCAAATTATACTCTGAAGGGCTGGCCCAGTGGCATGGCAAGTCGAGCACTGGCTGCCTCACCATCTCCCACACCAATGACCTGGGTTCAGCAATGGACACAGGTCACTCAGGGGCAGGCAGGGAGGAGGGAAGATTGAGCATCCCAGAGACAGCTCTCCTCCTTTGCAGAGGAGTGGTAATGCATTCCACCAGCAGCATTTTGGGTGGTGGTACTGCAGGATTGCATGAAGGGAGGCGGACCCCATGCTCAGATGCCAGGGGATTCTCTGCAGAGCTGGAGCATGCACATTGAGTCCTTGCATGGTCTTGAGACAGGAACTAATAATAAACATGTAAAGAACTGTAGCTAAGCACAAAATGGTCTAAGTATAACTTTGACAGGATTCTGTTAAACAGTAAATACTGTATCTGCTACATTACACAAATCACCCACATACATTATTCCAAGTGTATTTCCTCCTAATCATGTAATATAACATATAAACATGTGTGTCTGTGTTCAAAACCCAGTGGTAACTGCATCATATGAAGCTGGAGGCTTAGGCTCCATCTTTACGAAAAAATATAGGAAATGTGGGGGGGCCCTTTGAAGTAAACACTCTTCGCTCAAGTTATTGTTCTTCAATCTTTCTTTTTATTTCTCTTCCCCCTACGTTTCACTCTACTTGGAGCTTGTTCATGGGGTTTATTCTTTGTTACACATCTGTAAATACATTTATTTTATGTCATTGATCAGCATTTTTTTAATATGATATTGTTACATTTTTAAATTCTTTGGTGTATACACATACCATTCAATAAAGATTATTGCTTGTGCACCCTTGTATATATTCTTAATTTTTCACAGGGTTAATTTATTTGTACTTGTTTAGATCCTAAGTTGCATCCTAAAAAGACATACACAGTATGTTCGTGAACACAGCGCTGCTAACAACTTGGAACAAGGTTTAACAACTGCCTGTAAGGCTTGTTCCCCATATTTCTTGGTTTGCAGCATACCATATATATATATATATATATATATATATACTGTATATTACTTAAAACTTCTTGTCTTTCTTGTAAAGAATAATTTGGGGCCTGTAATGACATAAACATATTTTTTTGTAAAGCTTTGCTGTTATTATGTTGTTTAATATTATAATGTAGCCACACTGTGGCTTCTATTTACTTATTTTGTTAACAGCATACTGTACCTTAAAGGAGACTGTGAGCTTCTTAGAGTGGAATTAGTGTTCTTTGTAGTCTGTGGAAACATAATCATAGTATTCCCCTATTGGTCTCATAGCCATCATTTTACTTTTATAATTAAAGGTTCTAATACCAACTTCTAAATATTCTTTAATATTTTAACTGCTTACCCTCACTCCTTCTAGCTCAAGTTTCTACTTTTTGGTTAAGTTCCTCTGCATGTAAGCACTGAAGCCCAACAAATGTTAATGGTAGCTACTTCCTGATAACCTCTCACCCGTTTTTGTGAGATCCCATGGTGTGACTAACCATGTCCTCACACCCAGTTGATCGCAGCTGTGCGATCTCAGTTGCTAGGCAACTGAACACTACTGCACTGATCAGTGCAGTTGGGTGCTCACAAAACCGGGCTATTTGTTCCTAGTTGCTGCAGCTCTGTGCTAGTTTACTTTTTTATTTATTTTTTAACTTTCTTGTGAGGTTATTAAAATGAAAACTCATTGTTCTCCTACCATGTTTTCTTTTCACAGGGTGACATAAGAGTAAAGAGGATTTTTTGCTAATATCAACAGTTCTCTTGCCTTGATTAAAAATGCTGCAAATAAATTCCAAGTTTCTCAGAAGTATTATTTGTTATTATATCACCTTACATTACTGCTTTCTGCAACCCAAACTGTGAAATTCATAATGTAATACAAACAGTCTTTGTTTACTTGCTGAGGGGTCAACTGCAATTTGACCTTCCTATTCATTAAATACTTTCAATCACTCAGTGGCTTAAAATTGTCTTCTCAGATCAGTTCTCTAGCTCACATTACACCAAGCTTGTTAAACACCATAGTATTGTTTAAACAATCATTATTCAGATAACACTGGGGTCAATTGCAACTTGACCTCCCTGTCATAAATACTGAAAGTTGATCTGGAGGTAAAACATCATCTTTACTGTTTTAAATAGTGATTGCACTATGTTATTTATAATATCCCTGTATTTTAACTTCTCTTAGTACATTTGCTATAACAGCATTATTTGTTACCTCTCTGGGATTGATTGCTGCTTATTTATTTTGCTGAGGGGCCAGTTGCTATTTGGCCTCCCCTTCATTAAATACTTGACACTCACTTCATGGTTTAAAATTTTCTTCACAGATCATTTCTCTAGCAAACATTTATTATTTTCTGAGGGGTCAGTTGCAAGTTGACCTTCCCCTTCCTTAGGTGCTTGTCAATCACGCCATGACTTAAAATTATCTTCACAGATCAATTCTCTAGCTCACATTCTACCAAACTTGTAAATACCGTAGTACTGTTTAAACAATAAGCATTTAGATACTACTGGGGTCAAATGCAACTTGACCTCCCTGTTAAAAATACTGAACTTGCTGCTTATTTATTATGCTGAGGGGTCAGTTGCTATTTGACCTTCTCCTTCACAATCACTCCATGCTTTAAAATTATCTTCATAGATCAATTCTCTAGCTCACATCAAACCAAACTTTTGAACACCATAATACTGTTTAAAACAATCAAATAACACAGGGGTTAAATGCAGCTTGACCTCTCTGTTGTCAATACTGTAAGTTGCCCTGGAGGAAAAACATCATCTTTACCCTTTTAGATAGTGATTGTACTGTTATTTAGCATATCCATGTATTTTGACTTCTCATAGTACACTTACTACAACAATGTTATTTTTATCACCTTTGGGTCAATTGCTACTTGACCTCCCTGTTGTAAGTGTTACAAGTTGTTCTATAAGTTAAATCTCTACTTCATTTAGTATATCCCTGTACTGTTAACTTCTCATAGTTTACTTTATACAGTAACTTTATTGCGATCATACTGGGGTCAATTGCTATCTGACCTCCCTATTGTGAATGTCAAAAGTTATTTCTGCTGGTTAAATCTCTACTTTACTAGTTTACTAATTGATTTCTGTATAATGTTTATTTGTTTTTTCATGTTATATCTACCTTTTCAGTTCTCTATGATCTAAATGCATGCCTGCCAGTTTGTTTCTACATTCAGCCCAATCCTGTTGTCTAATGTGTTCATGTGAAATATCTACCTCATTTCAGCTCTTAAAAGATAATCCCGGTTATTACCGCCTCTTTCTGGTGTCTGTACTTTTTCAAGTCCCCAGAACCTTAAAGAAGCTCCATTATGACCTGCTTGTTCAAAATGTGTTGCTACTGGGGATGTCTCTTCTTTTCTTCTTATATCTCCCTTATGTACTTGTATGCGGGTCTTCAGCATCCTGCTAGTTTGTCCAATATACAGCTTATCACAAGGGCATTGTATTACGTATATTACCCCTTCTGTCATGGAGTTAATATGCTGTCTAATTGGATGACCATGCCCTGTATGTGGATGTATGAATGTTTGTTTTTTTGATGTATGACTACATACTGAGCACTTGCCACAAGGGACCATGCCTGGTGCTAATGGTCCCAATAGTAGTTGTGCTTCCTTGTTTTCTGGTAATTTAAATTAAGATTTTGCTAACTGATCCTTAAGGTTCTGTACTCTTTTTGAGTTATTACGGGCTTATTTAAAAGATCTGGTGTTTGTTCACTCTCCATTCCAACTAAAGGCCAATGTTTGTTTATTATTTGTCTAATTTCTTTTAACTTATGATTGTATTTAGTCGCAAATACAATTCTTTGTGGCTTTGTTTTGGGTCCTTTACTTTTTAATAGTTCCTCTTGTGTCTTATTTTTAATTTTTTCTTCTGCTTGTTTCAATGTCTTAGGCTTATATCCTCTGTCTATGAACCTATTTAACATGATTTTTTGATTCTTTCTGTACTTCTTGTATTGCTGTATTGTGTTGTTCTTCACCTAGTAACAGGGTTACCAGTTTACTGTGGGACTGTATCTAGGATTAGTGGGTGACCTGATTAGACAGTAGGGGGTGTATTTTGGACTAGTGGGGAACCTGGTGGCTCACCCAAGGAAACCTACTTGGAGAAGGATGGGACTACACGTCATTAGGGACGGCATCTTTGGGATGGTGGTGGGGTGCACAGGGTGTGGAGCAGCCATGATACTGGACTGGGCTTGGAAGTTCGGTGGTTGCCCAATGTGCTACCAGCTGGCACAGCTTAGGGAGGAGGTTGTGGGGATTAGGAGACAGCTGGGGGAAGGGGGGAGGTATGGTTGGAGAAGGGGGCAGGGGATCTCCCACGGGGTTGCACCAAGCACTAGGAGCGGGGGCATAGGAAAAGGAATGCAGGAGAGTATTTGGGGGTCACATAGGGACCCTGGCAGAGAGAGGGCCCAAAAGGAGGACACTACCAAGAAGCAGGCAGGTAACTGGGGACCCTCACAAAGGGGAGCCAGAGGGACAACATTCTCAGGGAAGTAGGCAGATGGCCGGGGCTGGACAGAAGGAAGCAAGGAGGAGAGGTGGATCAGATCCTATGCTCAGTAATCGCTTCAATTCTCTTCTTCTGCTTGAGGATGAGGGCGGTGATGTAGCCATGACAGGGGTGGTTAGAGATGGAAAGGGAGTGGGGGCAGAAGGTGGGGGCCAGATAGCAGAAGGAACAGGGGGGACCTGGAATGCAGGAAAATGGGGAGCAGTGAATCAGAGCAGGAGGGGAAGGGGAAAGAGGAGGAAGCGCAAGGAGAAGGACCAGAAGTACAAGGAGGATACAGTAAAGGGAGCTGAGGATTTAGGCTAGGGGAGCACGACAAGCAAGGAGGGACTAAATGGAGACAGGAAGGAAGGGAGGACAAGCCAGGCTAGTTTAGCAGATGGGGGAGAAGGACCAGTCACGAGCAGTGAGGGGGGAGTTAGTGAGGTACAGAAGGATACTCAGGAGGAGGAGAGGCATAGGATCAGAGGGGAGGGGGTGGCCAGGGTAAATAAGGAGGGGGCAGCATATGACACCCAGATAGGGGGAGGAACAAGGAGCCGGTTGGGTAGAGGGGCCAGTAGAAAGGATGAGGGACATGGAAGGGGAGGAAATGGAGGAAAAGGAGTGGCCAGAGTGCTCCGCTTGGGGGATTCTATGATCAGGGCTATCAAATGGGATAGGGAGGGAGAAGCCTGGCCAGTTAGAACAAAATGCTTCCCTGGATTAAGGGTGCACAGGGCCAAGCACGAGGTATATCAGCTGGCAAAGGATTGTGGGGGTTCCTCAGACATACTGGTCCACCTGGGCACAAATGACATTGAGGGAAATAGTGAGCTAGAGATACAGGCAAGATTCAGGGAGCTTGCCAGGGTCTGTCATGACATAGGATGCACAGTTTCCTTCTCAGAAATCCTGCTGGTGCCAAGGGCTAGTGGGGAACACAAAAGGAAGATTAGGAAGATAAACGAGTGGCTCAGGGAGTGGTGTGAGGCCAGAAGATATGGATTGCTGGGGGATTGGGGGGAGACCTGGGAGGATAAGGAGCTGTATGCTAGAGATAGGCTCCATCTCAATTTGGAGGGAAGGGGAATCCTTAAGTTGAAAATAGAGGGGTTCATTGGTGATAAGTGGTGTTTAAACTTGTGAAGGGGTGAGGGATGGAAGAAAAGGCTGCCTAGGGGGTGCCGATAAAGGAGGGACTCTGTCTCCACACCCCTGGGGAGCTGAAGGAATGCGGGAAAAGGCCGACTGGTAAAGTGCAGACCAGGGGAAAACAGAATCCCCATGGGAATATGAGCAGGGGAAATGGAAGTATAGGGAAAGGGTGGAAGGTAGTCCTGCTAAATGCCAGGAGCTTGGGCAATAAAATGCCTGCGCTCCAGGTGATGCTAACTGAGGGAGCGGTGGATGTGGCAGTGGTCACTGAGACCTGGGCCACCACAGGACACGACTGTGACCTGAACCTGGAGGGTTACACTATGTTCAGGAAGGACAGGGGGGAGGGAAGGGGAGGAGGGGTAGCAATGATAGTCAAAAACTGCATTGGCATAGGGGGAGTAGAGGAGGCAGAGGGAACCGTGGAGGCAATTTGGGTCACCTTGATAACAAGGGGGGGCAAGAGAGTAAAAATAGGAGTGGTGTATAGACCCCCTGCACTGGCGGAGGAGCTGGAGGAGAGTCTGGTGGCAGATGTTGGGAGACACTGCAGACTGGGCAGGGGAAGGGTGGTGGTGTTGGGGGACTTAAACATGCCAGGAATAGACTGGGAGACTATGACATCCTCGGTGGCCAGGGAACAGAGGTTGTTGGATGTCTTTCAAGATGTGTTCCTAACTCAGCAGGTGGGGGAACCGACCAGGAAGGCGCGGGTACTGGATGTGGTCCTGGCAGACAGTGACCAGATTGGGGGCCTGGGGGTAAGGGACCCATTGGCGGGGAGTGACCATGCCACGGTCTGGTTCTGCCTGGACCTAGGATGGGTAGAAGGCTGCACAAAGATGGAGGTAACTGACTTCAGGGGGGCAGATTTTAAGGAAATGAGAAGGATCCTTAAGGAGCATTTGGATGGGATTGGGTCAGACATGGACGCTGATAGTAGGTGGGAAATCATCAGGCAGGAGAGGGGTGCAGGATGCTACCAGCACCTGTGCAAGAGTAAGACGAAAATGCGGTAGGGCCCGAAAACCCTGCTGGTGGACCAGGGAGGTCCAGGAGGTGGTGTGGGGAAAGAAGGCAGCCTATAGGCAATTCAAATGCTCAAGGAGTGAAAGGGATCGAGGGGAGTATGAGCTGATGGCTAGAAGGGCCACTAGGGTGGTGAGGGTGGCTAAGGCAAGGAAGGAGCAGAACCTGGCCAGGGAAATTAGGAGAGGGAACAAGGGGTTCTTTAGATACATTGGGGAAAAAACGAAGGGTGAAGGGGCAGATAAGCAGGATTAAAACAGGGGAGAGATGGGCACAAGACCCGGGGGAGCAGGCTGAGGTACTAAATGATAATAATTTCACCAAGGAAAATGGGGGTGCTGCATCATACATGGGAGGAGACAGTGATACTGAGGAGGGGGTCCCTTACCGATCGGCGGGTCTGGGGAGAGGGGGAGGCATCACTGGCAGGAGGGGGAAAGGCTAAGCAGGGAGAAGAGATAGTGGAAGTGGAAATCACAGCAGAGAGAGTGAGGGAAGCCCTCAGGTCCCTTAAGATGGAGAAAGCACCGGGGCCGGATAAATTACATCCCAGAGTGCTGAAGGAACTTGCGGATGTCCTGGCAAAACCCCTGGTGGAGCTTTTCACCATCTCTCTGAGGACAGGGTGGGTGCCCCTGGACTGGAAGGTGGCGCATATAGTGCCTATCCTCAAGGGAGGGATCAAGAGAGGTGGCAGGAAACTACAGGCCTGTCTACCTGACATCGGTGGTGGGCAAGGTGATGGAGGGCATTGTCAAGGAGAGGCTGGGGGGGATCTGGAAAAGTCAGGGTGCCTGGACGATAGACAGCATGGATTTGTCCCGGGGAAATCGTGTCAGACATACCTTGGGTAGTTCTATGACTGGGTGACGATTGCCTTGGACCTGGGTAGACCAGTGGACGTCCTCTTTCTAGACTTCAGCAAGGCATTTGACTCTGTTCCTCACGTGGGCCTGTTGGATAAGCTGGGAGAAATGAGGGTGGGGAACCAGATGATCAGATGGATAGGCAATTGGCTCCAGGACCGGACCCAGAGGGTAGTAGCTGGCGGAATAGTCTTATCCCCAAGGAAGGTCATTAGTGGGGTCCCACAGGGATCAGTCCTTGGGCCCCTCCTGTTCAACACCTACATCTCTGACATAAGGACAGGTATCAGGAGTGAGATGAGTCTCTTTGCAGATGACTCAAAACTGGGGGCGGTGGTGGATGGGGAGGAGGGGAGGGTGGCCCTACAGGGGGGCCTGGAGGCTCTGGAAAGATGGTCTAGAAAGTGGAAGCTGAGGTTCAATGCAGGGAAATGCAAGGTACGGCACCTGGGGGCCAGAAACCTGGGCCAAGTGTACACCCTGGGGGGGGATTGCTATAAGTCTCGATGGCTGAGAGGGACCTGGGGGTGGTGGTGGATGTCAAGATGAACAACTCAGAGACTTGTAGGAGGGCAGCAGCCAAGGCCAACGGGATGCTGGGATGCATCACTAGGGGGATCACCTCCAGAAGGAGGGAATTGATACTCCCTCTGTATAACTGCTTGGTGAGGCCGCACTCGAGTACTGCATGCAGTTTTGGAGGCCACACTTAAAGAGGGACATTAGACTCCTGGAGAGGGTCCAGAGGAGGCAACCAAAATGATTTGGGGCTTGGGGCACAGGACCTATGAGGAGAGGCTCAAGAGCTAAATATGTACACATTGGAAGAGAGAAGGACTGGGGGACATGACAGAGGTCTTCAGGTACATGAAGGGGGTAAATAGGGAGGAACAGTCAGGGTGCTGAAGGAAGGAGGAGGGGCCACTAGAGGGCATGTGTGGAGCTGGAGGGGAAGATTCAGGGAGAAGGAGGAGGTGCTACTTCACTGAGAGGGTGGTGGAGCCATGGAATGCGCTGCCTAGGGGGCTGGTGGAGGCAGAGATGGTGGAGGGGTTCAAGAGGGGGTGGGACAGGTACAGGGGAAGAGTTCTGGAAGCAAAATCCAATGCAGTGAGAATATCCAGAACTGGGAAGGGAGAAGCCAGAGAAGGCGAGAGGGGCAGCAAGGTCAGCTCCCCGGGTGGGGGCTGACCAAACGAGCAGACATGAAAGACCGTTAGGCCTATTCTGCTGGCATTTTAGTATGTTAGTATTAACAGAGCTCAAAATGTATACCATAGAGCAAAGGAGGGAGAGAGGTGATATGATCGAAACATTCAAACACCTTAAGGGCATTAACAAGGTGAAAGAGTCTAGCATGTTTCAATATAAGAAAAATAGCAGGACAAGAGGACACATAATGAGTTTAGAGGGAGGCCAATTAAGGGGTAATGTGAGGAAGTTATTTTTTACAGAAAGGGTGGTGGATGCATGGAATGGCCTACCTCAGGAAGTGGTGGCTGTGAATACAGTGCAGGGCTTCAAACGGGCATGGGATATGCATAAGGGAGCAATACAGATGAGTATGAATACTGTAGATAGGCCACTAACAGCAAAGGACAATGGCGCATTTGTAAGATAGAAAAAGAAATGGGCAGACTGGATGGGCATTGCGGTCTTTATCTGCTGTCAGCTTCTATGTTTCTATAAGGTGGTAATTGTAATAGAAAGGAACACTATGAAGATGACCATGAAGGAGGTCGATACATAAGCGTTTCTATCAGCCTGCAGAGTGCATTTTACTTTGACCCTGCTGCACCATGGGGTTCTTTGGTGTCCATTTGAATTTGGTAAAACCAAGTGTAGCTCTTCATTGAGACCTTTTTGGTTTCTGGTGTCCTTCTTTTTTCTCCATACGGTGGACTTATTGTGACTTCAGTCAGCGGTCCATAATGATTATTGCAGAAGAAGGACATTTACTTTTGACTACAGTCAGGTAGTTTTTGTTCTGAGTACACAGCCCACCGCATTGTTTGTTTGGTGTATAGCGGCTGAGGGTATGGCGTTTTCTCTGCTTTTTTTCTGTGGATACCTTCCCTGTGGATGCTTTGTTTTGTACTTCTAAGCATTGTTTGCACATGCTAATTATGTTTGCACTTGAAGGAATTGTGTACTTTAGCTGAAAGCTGCTTTCTCTTTTTTTATGTCTTTTTATATGATAATGTAATAAAGGTGGGCCCTGTGATATTTTCCCTTGTACTGACATCTTTATTCTGAGATTTGTGCTGACCTCAATGAAGGACTACTGGTCCTTTCATTTTTTCCTTTTGCAACTTTTATTCTAGCTCCTCAGGTAATGTGCACAGTCCTGTTTTGTGAGTACCCGACAGACATGTTCGGTGTGTAACCTTTTGTATATCTCCGGTATAAAAGAAGTGGACAGCATTTTCTTCTGCTATATCAAAGCGCTGTGGAGAACAAGGGCAGAATCATCAGATTGACCAAAAGGAGGAGAAACAGAAGAAGAGGAAGAGAAGGAGAAAGCAGATATTCTAAACAACTACTTCTCAGAGGTCTTTTAAAGGAGGAGAAGAAGGAGAAGGGTCTGTTCCCAGAGTATGAGACTCTAGGCAGGGTGGATGGGGAGATGGATCGGATATGGGAGGGATAACAGTGGAAAGGGTAATCAAGGGGCTCAGGACCCTAAAGGTGTGCAAGTCTGGTTGGTATGGGAGAGGTTCGAGGAACTGGGGAAGTTGTGTGAGGAGGCAGGGAGATCAGTGGCCTTCTCGGAGGTGCTCCCACTACCCAGGGCAAGCACAGAGAAGAAAGTAAGGACAGAAGACTTCAACACTTGGCTAGGACAGTGGTGTTTAACCAAGCGGCATGGGCTAGTTGGAGACTGGGGTAACATCTGGGACCTGTTCACAGAGGACAGGTTACATTTGAGTAAGGTGGGGCAGGGGGTATTAAAGCAGAGACTGAGGGAATACAGAGAGGTGGTGACAGAGAAAGGATTCTACTTAAACGGGAAGCGTGGTGGATCTTTCATCTGAAAACCCATCTTCCCAGATATGGACTCAATGAAACACTTAACTGGACTGTTTATGACTAAAGAATTGATTTTTGCATTTATTTTGATACATTTTATTCCAGATTTACATGTTTAACATTTGTTCTATTGTCATGTTTCATTACTATGGGTTTGTATTCATTGGTTTCCTTTTTATATGTAGTAATGCTCATACACATATAATTAGGTATTCAGATGGGGTAATCTCCATGATTTCTCTGGAGTATTTACTCACATTACTTTATCTTCCGGTTTAATGATGAACACATGTCCATGTGTCATTTATGCGGTCTGGCCCCTATCTATTTCTTTTTATATACTTTTATGATAATTAATCTGTATGCTACAAGCAAATTATGCTAATGTTTAGTGATGGCACCTTATTATTTGGTTTCTTTATAAATAAATAAAACAATTTTTTTTAGCAATTAACATCATTTAATAAAGAAGTTTTTTCAACCTATGTAAGGATTTTCTGTGAACCTTTCGCTCCTGCATTACTGTAAGATAGTGGGTTAGTCCTTACTTAAATAATTGAGAAATTATTATAGTTTATCCCATTTGTTTGAATAGACTAAAAGAAATATCATGCTAGATCGATTATGATTTGTGAAAGTTCGTTATCAGAATTTCATATCTTTAAGTTTTTGCCTCTTCGGACATTTGTTTCTTCCTTTAGCCATTATATTGAGCCATTATATTAAGCCTTTGATTTCACTATATTTAGCAATGGTTATGTGTACTGAGTCAAGTACTTCGGAAGGGGGAAACTCCATCATTTTATTGGAGTTTTCATTTAAATGACTGGGCCACCCAGTTACATGTCACTTCGTGACGTGTACAAGCTAGCGTGTATACCTGTGTGGTCTGGCCCCCTTACCTCCTTAAGAATACACCTGTGAAGCCAGTTTGGCGCGTTGTAAGAAAAACAGCATTTGTGTTTAATGGCGGCGGCTTGCTACCTGGTTTTCTTTTAAATTATTAAGCGCTTCCAACCTAAATACGGGAAAGCTGGTAAGGATTATAGTAACTGATTCTTCGTATGCTTCATATTTTAGAAGCAGCACTTTAAAAAGATTTGTTCTATTTCCTCTAGGGTTAAATGTTGAGAGCAGGCTCAGTGCAAATATGATATCATTTATCCTTTGTAGGTATAGTTTCTGTATATTATATTTTTTTTTTCTCAAACTGCCCTAATATGTTTGAATACTGTCTGATTAAGATTTGGATATGTTTGTTTTTAGGCAGAGACAGTTCGGTTGAGTTGTAGCTTTTTACATGATGAGCGCTTGCATACAAGGGCTTTATAAATAAGTAAGCAGCCCATTTTGAGCATTCATACTATTAAAATTATTATAAATTGCTCACATTAATTTAGACATTTATATTTTCTATAGGATATATCTGGCTATTTTCAAATGCACGTAAAGGGTTACCCTTCCCCCCCAAATTTAAAGGAGCAAGCAGCGGACATTATAACCCTCGCCTTCAGGACACTTTAATATGTTTAGAGGTTTGTTCCACCTATTAAAAACGTAATTATTTTTGACCAAGTGATAATGTGATATATTTATTGTGTATATAAAAAACACAAGACAACAATATTCTAATATATAGTTTTTGGTTTTTTTACACTTCTGTTCACAGAATAAGCTCCAAGTCTGATGAAGGAACTTTAAGTTCTGAAACGTTACAATTAAATTTGGAGTGGCACAAGTATATTTGGAGTGTTGTTACAAGACATATATTTATATGTTTTCATGAATTATTAAAATATGAAACCTGTTCGCAGAGGACAGGTTACATTTGAGTAAGGTGGGGCAGGGGGTATTAAAGCAGAGGCTGAGGGAATACAGATCAACTATGGTGGATATAAACTAGGTGTGGAGGGGGTAGGCAAGTGTGCAGCAGGAATGCAGAGTCAGCAGACAGGGGAGCCAAATGAGCTTACCCCACAAGCTAACAAGGACGGTACCAGGGTGGGATCACAGTGGAGGCTTAAGAATGGAGAGAAACTGGTTAAGGAAGGGGAGGGAACAAGCTGGATGGTCATCTCTCTGAATGCATGAAGCCTGGGGAACAAAGCAGCTGAGTTACAGACTTTCTTGGTATTGGGGGTGGTGACCTGGAAACAAGCATCAGGTATGGCCTATACACAGCCCCGGCCTCCATGGCTGCTACTTCAGCTGCCAAATTTTTCAAAAATCGGTGCCTTTCTCTGGAAAAGACCTCACTGGTTGCTGCTGAGCAGGATTGTCCTGACTGACTGCCCGATGGACTTGCTGTTTGCTGTTTGCTCTCCTGATACCTGACTCAGCTCTTAGATATTAAGCCAGTGAATTAATTTGGGCTGCCTCCATTCTGGAACTGGCAAAGAAATATATTTGTTTTTATTCTCCCTCCTACAGCACAACTGAAACCCTGAATTTACGGGGATCCTGTCTCCCTGCAAGTGCTGATTTTCAATTTCAGTGCAGCAAGTTGTTCCACACAGCTTCCCCTCTGCAGATTTTCCATGTGCTACTGCTTACAGTCATTTTTTGTATTGTGTTAAACCTGCTACCTCAGTCGCTGTGTCTTCTTTGCTGAAAGTCTCCATAGTCTGCTGATTTGTTGTATTTTAATCCAGTGCAGCTACCAATTTAATTTCTCCCTTTGTTTCACCCCTCGACTGTGACCCCCTTGTTTTACAAATCTCAGTTACAGAGTTGGCGCCTAGCTGTCTGCTTCCCACCCCCCAATTTGGCCCTCTTTTAGTAAATTGCTGCTCTTTTGTCTGTGAGCTAATTTTATTTTCAGTCCCACCACTTCGGAGTGCTATTAATCCCTGTCCTGTCCCTCTTTCAAAAGGCATCCTTGTAGTGCACTGGGCTACCTACTGCCATCCACGGTTCACCTCCTGCATGCCTGGACACCACTCTGTGCCTCTCTCGGTGCTAAGGAGCCTGCTGCCACTGGCCCCCTGGAAACAAACATCAGGTATGGCCTATACACGACCCCAGGCTCCACGGCTGCTGCTTCTGCTGCTGAATTTTTCAGCCCACTCCCCCTCCCCTTCCCAGGCCACATTTAAATACTCTTACGCTCCTCCTTCCCCTACCCCATCCTGCCCCCATTGGCTCCCAGTACTAGAACTCTGGAGCTTAAAGCTATACATCTCCTCACCCCCTTTGTTGATTTCCCTATCTCTCTTAAAGTTTTCTCACTGGTCTGCTGTTCTCACCCAGCACTGCTCAAGCAAAAGTGTCCTGGACTTGCGTTTTGGACTCCAAATTTTTTACCTCCTCTGTACCAACGTCCACTGTCACCATGCACCTGCCTCAGCTCACACTGTTTGCAATCTCCCTAGCATGTGCCCTGGTGCTGATGGATGTATGTGCCTCAGCACTGGCCCAGGACCAAATGTACCTTGCCTACCTCTCGGAATCCCACTCCCCCCGGTACACCCTACACTCGTCCCCTTATGGGAACTCTCCTACCCAGGTCATGACAACCTCTCCTTTCTCTAAAACATGGAACGTCGCACACTTGGTCTCTACCTGGCCTCCATATCCTGCTCTATTGCCATTCCCTGCTGCATCTGCATCCCATTCCTATCCCTCATCTCCGTGCAGGAGACATTGAGAGTAACACCGGCCCCCCTAATTCCCACATAGCTTCCTCCAACAGCACCTGGACAAATGCCCCAGGGCTACAAATCACCCATATAAACATATACAGTCTCCCCTCCAAATACCAGGACCTAGAAGCATGGGTTGAGCTATACAAACCCCATGTACTGGGACTCTCCAAGACATGGCTGAAACCTCACATTTCTGATGCAACCTACCAACTACCTGGGTACTCCTCCCACCACCTAGATAGACCTGGCAAAAAGGGGGGTGGAGTAGCTCTCTTCATCAAGGAACCCCTATCAGCCAACATAGTTCTCCGCTACAACCCAACCTCTCCCAGTGAATGGCTCCTCACCAAACTCACCCTAGGAACTAGCAAATAACTCTACATCAGGTGCTGCTATAATCCCCCTACAGCTGGAACCAAGGGTCTAAACAGCTTCCTCTCTATCCTGGGCTTCATATCCCCACACAGAGACTCAGTTCTCTTGGGTGATCTCAATCTAAATTGGCTCAGTTCCCACCATCCTAACTATGCCTCCCTCCTAAAACAATATTACCTGGCCCAAACTATTTACCTTCCCACAAGGCAGAACCCTCACAAGGGCACACAGACCCTCCTGGATTGGATTGTACCTAACCGGGAGGACAGTGTCTTGCATGCTGGTACCATGGTCGACTTCATTAGCGATCACTCCCCTATGTACCTTCTCTGGTCATCCAAACTTAAACGGCCCCCTCCCAAATACCTGTCCTTCTGTAATTTCAGAAGCCCAAACACCCCCGTCCTTCTCTCTGAGGCACGGGCACTGGACTAGTCTGCTGTTTTCTCAGAATCAAATGTGATCCAGGCAGCATCCATGCTCACTCAAGCTCTTCTGACTCTACAGGACAAGCATTTTCCAGTCACCACCAGAAGGGTGTGGGGTGACTACTCGCGATGGGTCACGAAAGACCTCCTTACCCTCATGAAAGACAGGGACTGTGCCTGGTCAACCTATAAAGCATCCTCATCCCCTACCCTAAGGGATGATTACAGGTGTCGAAGGAACCTTTGCAAACACCTGGCCAAAGCTCTGAAAAACACACATTTTCGCCATCTCCAGCAAACTAATCTCAGGGACCCTAAACAATTCTGGGCATCCACTGGCTCACTACTAAACCCCCCTCCAGTAAGCCTGTCCCAAAGCTACACACTACTGCTGGCTTCATTACTGATCCCCAAGAAGTGGCCAAGGCCCTCAACGACAAATTCTCTAACCTCACTATGTACCTGAGCAAACTCCCAAATGACCTGCAAAAAAACCCTGTCCCCCTGCACACCCCCACCAGATCACCCACTGGGCCTACCTCTCAACCTCCCCCTTTTTCTTCAAAATACTCTCACATGCTGACATAGCTAAACTCCTAAAGAGCCTCCCAAACCACGGCTCCCCTGAAGCAGATGGATTATCCCGTCTTCCTTAGACTTATCTCCCCTGCCATCGTTACTCCCCTAACATTCATTTTCAACCTTGCCATGACCACTTCCTCCATTCCCGATACATGGAAAACCACAGAGGTCATTCCTATTCATAAAGCTGGGGATCCATAATCCACAGACAACTATCGCCCGATCTCCATCCTTCCTCACCTAAGCAAGCTACTGGAAAAAGCCGTCCACCACCAACTTGCTGACTACATAGGTAAATATGACCTACTATGTTGCCAACAACACGACTTCCACAAGAATCACTCCACCACCACTGCCCTCACACTCCTAACTGACCACATCCTCACAAACATGGACTGTGGAAATGCAACTGACACAGTCTTCACTGACCTCTCCAAAGCCTTCGACCTGGTCAATCACTTGCTCCTCCTCTCCAAATTGCATCACCTTGGCTGCTCTTCGAAGGTCACCACCTGGTTCAGAAGCTACCTTACAGGGCTCTCCCAGTTTGTGTGCATTGGCCCAGCCCACTCACCCACCCTGCCTGTCTCTCCGGGGGTCCCCCAAAGTTCTATCCTGGGACCCCTCCTTTTCTCCTCCCTTCCAGCAGATAGTCTCAACTGTCACCCAATCCTTTACGCAGATGACCTCATGCTCTTCACCAGTGGAAAGTCTCCTACCTTCATCTCTGCAGCCCTCTCACAAAACAACACCACAGCCCACAGCTGGTTCTCTGACAACCTCCTTCTGGTCAATGCCAAAAAAACAAAAACAATGTTGTTCAGATCTAAGCCCTCCCTAACAAAATGCAAATCTAACCCACCCCTAATCATCACGTCCTCTGATGACCATGCCCTAGAGGATGTCAAACACTTCAAATATCTAGGAGTTGTGCTTGACCCCTCTCTTTCCTTTACAGAGCACATAAACTCCCTGGTTCTAAGATTTCAACAAAGACTAGGGGCTGCCTACAGACACTGGCAATATCTCACACCTGAGGCCCACCATGCCATCATCCAGAGAAACCAGCTACCTATCCTAGACTACTTTTCTCCCATCTACTCCAGAACCTCAGCATCCACCATGGCAAAGCTATCACAACAATGCCTGCCGCTTCTCCCTGCTGACCCCTTTCTCCACACATCACTGTATACTCTACACTACACTGGGGTGGCTCCCACTACAAGCACGCTTTTTTATTTTATTTATTTAGTTTTTGTTGACCGGGTAACTGCACTAGACAAATACTGCCTATTTTCAGGCATGACCCGGGGAAGGGGGATACAGATGAATGCCAACTGACCTTGAACCAGATTAAGCTGTTGGCAGTATTTTGAGCGAATGAGGGAAATTTGGCCAGGACACTGGGGAAATTCCCCTACTCGTATCAGTAGGGGGACCCTGTTGCTGTGCGAGGCAGTCATTCTGACCTCGACTGTGGAGGAGGAAGGTCTGTTGCAAGGGGCTATGATGGCCCAGAGTTCTGCAGAGCATGGTGTTCCATTACAGACGGGATCCGCTGAGGTGGCAGCTGGGATGCACCCGAGGGGTGGCCAGCATAACACCTGAGTCAGCGGTCCCATGGAGGATTCTACAGTTCTGTCGTTAAGTCTTGCTGAGAAGAGGCACTGCTTGGAGGAGGAACTCCTCAGAGTCAGTGAATTATTAGCACAGGAGAATCGGATGGTTGATTTGGAGGACGACTGGAAGAGAAAGCATTCCAAGATGTCACCGGGTGCTTTTGAGGCAGTGGGGCCTAGCAAGCTCCATTCGGCCATTGAGTGGCAAATTTCTGGCAGTGGGGTGGCATCTTCGGCTTGGGGGGGATCTTGTGGATGCGTCCTGGTCTCCAGAAAGAGCACTACAGGATGCGGGCTGGATCCCGGTGTCAGGCGATGCATGGAAACCGGCTGTGGATGATGCAGATCTGCCTAGTGATGCTCAGATAAGTACTGTACTGACTGTTCCTGCCCAATCTTCTTCTGTCTTGAGTGCTGTTTGTCCTGCTCCTCAGTCTGCTTCTCAGCCTGCCCTTCCCTTGGGTGAGATGTCAGGTGAGTGGCTGCAGATTCTGCTCTCCATGCAACAGCTGTGCAGCAGCTGGCTCCTGAACCCTCGGAGAAGCCTACTTATGCTAGACATTTTCGGCAGCCTGTGGAATTGGCTAAATGGTGCAATGCTATTCGTTTGCACTATGTGGGTCCCAGAGACAATCCCCCTGATAGATTTTATGTTGGGAAAATGCTTTTGAATGAAGTACGGGGTTCTCACCCTCTGAAGTAAATGCTTAGATTCATATCCCTGGGGAGTTTATTTTTGATATAAGTTTTCGTACCCCTGCACTTTTGGAAATCTTTTGGAGTTGTTATTTGAATCTAAAAACTAACCCTTTATGGTCTGACTTTATTGTGTTACCTCTATCTAAACAGCCCTTTAGGGTCATCACGATCCTGTTTAGGAATGAAGGGGTTAATGTGGTTGATATTGTGAACTGGCTCTCTAAAAAATGTGATATTCAGGGAAATTCTGTTCCTATTCTGGATGCTGAGAGCTTCTGGAATGGGGGCTGGAAATTTTGGGTGAAGCTACATTCTACTGATTCTGATTTAATACATCTCCCTAATTGTTTTTTCCTGGGTAGGGATAAGGGCTTCCTTTGCTACCTGGGTCAACTCAGAGTCTGCTTTAAATGTGGGTCTCAGACTCATATAAGCACCTCTTGTGAGGTGCTTAAGTTTTCTCATTGTGGGGAGACTGGTCACCCTAGTGCCAATTGCTTTCAGACATCCAGATGTAATCTCTGTGATGAGGTTGGACATGCTTTTGAATCTTGCCTTTTGGCTGCTAAAAACACGGCTGAAGCAGATTTTGGGTTTCAGGACCATTATTTTCGGGTGGCTGTGTGGCAAGGCCTCTCTTCAGTGGGAAAAATGGATCCCAGAACCTCTGTGGCTGGTCCCCTGCTGGCTGAGAAAGCCTTGCCTAAGGAGCCTGATTTGGTTTCTGCTGACATTGATTTGACTAAAGTTATGGCTTCCATGGTACCCGAGCCGGAGATTGTGGGGGTTGCTGGCCCTGCTCCCCCTTTGCCTTCAGGTTCAGGCCCCTTGGATGAAGGTTTTATCACAGTTAGTGGTGAAAAAGGGAAGTCAGTGAAGGGGAAAAGTAAACTGGCTAAAAAATCCATTGTCTCAGTTTAGGCTTCTCCTATAGCTGACCCGAACAGTTTTGAGGTTTTAATGGAGGATCCAGAGGTGGTGTCAGAGCTGGTTCAGCCTTCTGTGCTCCCTTCTCAGCCTGAGCCTCTGGAGCCTTCTGGTGAGCATTTGAACCCTAGGCCTCAAGACTGTAAAACTGGAAGAGTGACTTGGGCATCCAGTAAAGTGAAGTGATGTTTCCCTTTTGCATCCCATGGCTCCTTTTCACTTTCGGGTGGCATCTTTGAATGCGAACAGCATTAAGTCTCCTGTTTAGCATAGACACACTTATTTTAATTTTATACATGAGAATTTGGATTGTGTTTTCCTTCAGGATGTTCGTTTACACTCTCCTGAGGAGTTAGCATCTGCCACTACTGGTTGGATGTGGGGGGACTGTTTTTGGTCACAAGGGAGGGATCTGTGTAGTGGGGTTGGGATTTGTTTTTTTCTGTCACATATTCAGGTGATTCATCATGTAGAAATTTTAGAAGGCAGGGCCTTAGTTTTGGATATTAAATGGGGTTCTATGCCTTTGCGTTTATTGAATGTTTATGCACCACAAACTAAATTTGATAGGGTGACCCTTTTTAAATCACTTTATCCCTTTTTGTGCACTTCTTCTATGGTTATTCTAGGTGGCGAATTTAACTGTTCTTTACCCTACCTGGTCTTTTCTGCTATCAGGAAGAAGGTGGACTGTGATGTGGCTTGTTTATCTCAACTACTTGCAGATGTAGGCTTGGTTGATGCTTTTGGGCCTTCTACTGATGAGTCTGGTAATACCTATTTTTGTGGTTCCAGAGCATCCTGGATTGATTATTTTTTCCTTTCTCTGGGCGTTGCTGTGCAATCACAATCTTTACAGGAGGTAGCTATGTCTGATCATAAATTGCTTAAATTAACCTTGTGTGATGTACCAGAGGTCCGGAAGGGGCCGGGCCTTTGGAAATTGAATGCTGCCTTGCTAGCTATCCCTTGTGTGGCTGATGGGCTTCATTCCCTTTTGTTGGCATGTCAGTCTGTGTTTTTTTTATATGATGATTTAAATATTTGGTGGGGAGATACCAAAAATGAAGTCAGGACCTACTTTAAAGTTAGTGGTCGGCTAAATGGGAGGTTGAAGCATGATGGGCTTCGTTATCTTAGGGGTCAACTTCACTTTTGGTCTGATCTCCGACAGCACCTTGGGTCTGACTGTCTTGATAGGATTAAGAAGTTAAAAGTGGAGTTGGCACTGCTACAGTCACAGGTTTTACAAGATATAGAGCGGAAGCATAAGTATGGGGTTCTTGGTAAGAAGCGGGAAACTTTACCTTTTGAATCTATGAGGCTTTTGAAGGAATCTCGTGGTATGCTATATTTGAATACTATAGAGGGTGGGTGAGTGACAACTACTGAAGGCATTTTGGATACTATACATGCTTATGCTTCTGACTCTTTTCGGAGTAGATCACTTTCAGAAGCCTCTATCTGTGATTGGTTCTCTTGCAGACTGGTGCCTGTCCTGGCTCCTGAAGAGCAGCATAATTTGATACAACCCATCACATTGGAGGAATTGAGGACTGTTATTTGGTCTTTGAAACCAGGCATTACTCCTGGTTCTGATGGGCTGCCTCATGAGGTCTATAAAGTACTGTGGGAAGTATTGGGAACAGAATTTTGTGAGGTATTGAATGCAGGCTTGCAGGCTGATGCTCTTCCTAAGAGTATGTTGCAGGGTGTTTTGCTGTTGCCTTATAAAAATAAGGGAGATCGAGGGGATTTGGATAACTGGAGGCCTTTGTCTCTCCTAAATACTGATTACAAGATTCTGAAGAAGGTACTCTGTATTCGTTTACGGGAAATTTGGGGTTCCTTGCTGCATCCTTCACAGTTTAGTGGGGTATCTCATAGGAGGGTTCAGGATGCCCTGATTCTTCTCAGGGAGCTTCTCCATAAGGGAACTTCAGGGGAAATCTTTGGACATCTGGTCTGTTTAGATCAAGCAAAAGCTTTTGATCAGGTGGAATATAATTATCTCTGGAAGACCTTGTGGAGGTATGGTTTTCCTTTCAAATTTATAGGATGGTTGCAAACTTGCTATAAGGGTATTACTCTACTACCGAATGGGAATGGCTGGTTAGAAAGGGAAATTAAGGTACATAGGGGTGTTAGGCAGGGGTGTCCACTTAGCCCCTTACTTTATGTGCTTTCCTTAGACCCCTTCTTGCATGCCTTAAATAGGACAGATGATATTATTGATCTGTCAGTGGGTTGTGCAGATCCACAGATTGTCTCCATAGCGTATGCGGATGATTTGGTTTTTGTTTTGTCAGATAGGGCTTCAGCTGTTGTGGCACAGCTGCTGTTACAGTCCTTTTCTGACATGTCTGGCTCCTCCATAAATAAGCTTAAGAGTGGGATATTACCATTAGGGTGCGATGCTGCTGATATAGCCTTGATTTGGGATATGCCTCTTGATTCTAGGTATAGAAGGATTCTTCGGGTTTATTTTGGGGGTACTGATGCCTATAGGTACAATTGGGACAGGCAGTTGTTGGAGGCCCGTGATAGAGTGGTGCTCTGGAATAAAGGCTGAATGACTAAAGCTAAGCGGATTTACCTTATTAAGACCTTTTTGTTGCCATATTTTTTGTTTGTAGCTGCGGTTTACCCCTCCCCTTTCTTTAGAATCGTCTCTCTATAGTGTGTTTTTTCTTTGTTTATGGGGAAGTAGGTTGAACCCGGTGCAGAGGGGTATAACATATTTACCTATTGGTGAAGGGGGTCTAGGGATGTTAAATCCAGTGGTGTTCCTACATAGTATTTTTTTTTGTATAATTTAGTTCCGCTGCTTAAAGGGGACAGTATGATCTGATCCCTGTGGGTGGCTGATGGTATTGGTCTCCTTCTGGAGCAATGGGATTCTGCTTCCTTTTTGGCACATCAGGTTAAGCTATGCACCATGGCTAGTTACTTTCAGGTAATGTTTCAGAAATTAAAGTCCTGGCATATTGTTAAACAATCTCTTTCTCTTCAATCACAGAAGCAATTTTACTGTGGGTATTGCAGGATTTCTTTTATGCAGATCCCTGGTTTCAGGATTTGTCTGTTTCTGAGCAACATTCTAAGCTGCAATTATTAGTTAGTAAAAGAGTCCCTAGGTATATGTGGGATTTTTTGTGGCTTTGTCTACATAAACGGTTGTGGGTGAAGGGTAATATGAAGCATAAAGAGCTCTCGGAGAGATTTTGTCCTAGGGAGGAGACTTGTACAGGGGTAGTTGAAACGATGCAACATTTCTTTCTTGACTGTCCTTTTGCTATGTCTTTCTGGTCACACTTCCATGCTGTATGGCGGTTGAACCCTTTCCAGGGTCATTCATCTGAGATCTGGACAGAGGGAGTTCTTCCTGGCTCATGGGTTATTTATGATTCGGTCACAATTCATCTTTTGATGGGATATATTGGCTTTCAACTTTGGCAGGCTCAGCATAGTCTTACGCTTAGGCAGCAATTACAACCTGAGCATCAGGTTATATTCAATATTAGGAAAACAGTACTCAGTTGGAGGATGCTGGAAAAGGGGAAAGTGCACCCAGATCTGTATAAATTGTGGTGGAGGAAAATGAATTGGCTTGATAAAGGGAAGATGTTTGTTGTGGAGAGCAGTATTTCTGGTGTTAGTCTCCTTTTTTTCTGGTTCTGAGTATTTTTTGGGAAGTTTCATATGTATTAACATGGCTATATTGCTTAATGTGTATCAATTAATGAGACCAAGAGTACCATACGTTTTTGTACTGTATACTCTTTATGGTACGGATGGGGGAGGTTTTTTTTCTTTATATTGAGGGTCTTTTTGTATGTACAGTATACTGTTTTGTTTTATCTTTTGCTCTTTATAAATTCCTCTTCTCTGTGGAAGGGGAGGGGGGTTGAGTTTTTCTGATGAAGTTTTAGAACTGGAATCTGGATTTTTATATTGCAGGTTTGATGTAACACTTCCTTTTTGTTTATTATTGGTCGGTATTATGGTTTTGTGTAAAGTACCACAATTCTGTACTTGTCTTTTATGAGTTAATATAGATTTCCCCTACTCCTTTAGTGGGAGGGGGGGTGCTTAGCATTTTTCACTCAATTTTAGATCTCTAATGACTGAAGTTTTTTGGTGTTGGCTGTATGTTGACATGCTTATTTCTGCTTATTTGTTTTTGCATTATGATTTTGGGTGTAATAACATTATTGTATATCTGCTGTGCTCTCAAGTTTTCATTCCAAATTCCCCTACTCTTTTGGTTGGGAGGAGGAGGGAGTTTGTTTTTTCCTTTTGGTTGGGGGTTTCTGGTATGCTGTACTGATCGTGTACGTTTTCCTTTTCATTTATTATGCTTTTGTATGATGTACTACAATTTTATTTGATTGTTCTTTTGCATTTTGAATACAATATTCCCCTACTCTTTTACTGGGGGGGGGGGGTCAGCATTTATTCATACCTTTTGGGACTCTGAAAATGAATTTTTGTATTGGAAGTCTGATGTAGTACTTCTTTATGTTTACCTTTAGTTTTGCATTATGATTGTGTGACGTAACATTATTATGCATACATTTTACTCTTAAGTTTTAATAAAAAATTCCCCAACTCTTTTAGTAGGGAGGGGGATGGGGTATGCTTACAGTACTTTTTCTGTTTAGGGTTTAAAGTAGGAAGTAATGCTCTTTTGTGTTTATGTTTTCTCCCTTTTGTGATTTTGTATGAAGGTCTACTGATTTGTTTGTATTTGCTCTTCAGTTATGGATAAAAATTTTCCCCTACTCTTTTAGTTGGGGGGGGGGATGCTCAGCATTTCATACTCAGTTTTAGGATTCTAATGACAGAGATGTTTGTGTTAAATGTAAGATGTACTATTTATTTCTGTTTATTATTCATTTTTGCATTTTGATTTTGTGTGCAGTAACACTATTGTGTATATGTTTTGCTGTCAAGTTTTAATAATCAATTCCTCTACTCTTTTAGTGGGGATGGGAAGCGGATATTGTATAAATATGGATTATTTAGGTTTGAGATTTCTGTATGATGTACTACTTGCTTTTGGTTTTTGTAGTTTAGTTACAATGTTGTATGAAGTAATACATTGTTGTATTTTGCTTTGAGTCCTGAATAAAAAATGTCCCTACTCTTTTCAATAAGTGCCATGGGATCTTTGACATCCACCTGAACTACCACCAATCCAGGCAGATGGGATCTCGGTTTTAATGTCTCATCTGAAAGACGGCTCCTTAGAAGTGCAGCACCCCTCTCATGCTGCACTACAGTGTCAGCACTGGGATAGTAACCCAAGTGCCAGATGTGGGAACTGAAACCACAGCCCTCTGATCTCCCGGCCTCAGAGGTGAGTGTGCTACCTACTGAGCCACTGAATGACACTGCTTTGACCTTGCATTGTACAGTTTTATTGATTCTGCCATCCGTACTGGCCAGAATCCCCTCTTACTCCCCTTCTTAACGTCCAAACCTCACACCTCTGCCTGCGCTCCTCCAGTATCCTTGCCATGAAAATCCCCAGGGTAGCCATGAACATGGGCACTGGAGCCCTGTCTGTAGCAGCCCACACACTATGGAACAAGCTTCCCACTGAACTGCTCACCATAAACACTCACTGCCAGTTCAAGACTCACTTCAAAGACAGGCTCCTGTTGGCATTCACATGCCACTGCTTTAAGGACTATCCCCCCCCATAGGTTCCAGGGGTGGGGCAAAATATGTTCTCTTATTTATTGAAACTGTACCACCATGAGCCTTACATTGCTCTGTTTATTGTCCTTCAATTACTGCCACCATTTATTGCCAAATGTAACAACTGTAACCTTTCACTATGTACTACCTTCTTTTGTTATGTTCTTGTTATTCTGATGTTTCTACTCTGTGCCACCTTACGTGGCCTGGGTTGTGCCTGAAAACTATCCCTGGGATCAGTGCACCTACCTGGTTAACAAAGTCTTAAATAAAATAAATAAATCACAAAGACTTGGGCCACCCAATACCGGGATTGGGATCTGATGATCCCAGGGTATGGGATGTACAGAAAGGACAGGGACAAGGAGAAAGGGGATGGGGTAGCGATTTACGTAAGGGAGGGGATAAGTTGTGTAAGGGAAGAGAGGGAGGAGGGTAGAACTGAGACATTATGGATGCAGTTCCTGGATTCAAAAAGTAGGACACTAAGGATGGGAGTGGTGTACAGGCCACCAGCTCAGGCTGAGGACTTAGACAGGGAATTAGCAAAGCAGATCAGAATGGTCTGTGGGAAGGGGAACACAGTGATTGTGCGGGACTTCAATCTACCAGGAGTGGATTGGGGCCCCCCAGCCACCTCGAGTTCAAGGAAACAGGTCCTACTGAATGCATTCCAGGACAGCTTCCTGGCACAGATGGTTAATGAGCTGACTCAGTTGGGAAAACTCTAGACCTAGTACTGTCTAATAGGGAGCCTGTAAGGGAGCTGGTGGTGGAAGACCCACTGGCTGGGCATGACCATAACTCAGTGTGCTTCATGCTCAATATGGGTGAGGATGCTGTAGGTACAGGAACCACAGTGGTTGACTTTAGAAAGGCTGATTTTGTTAAGATGGGGAAATTGTGGAGAGGCACCTGGCAGGAAGTCATCCACACTTGGATGCATGAAAATATGGGAAATCATCAAGAGGGGGGCCAGGACTGGTGGACACTATTGGGTCATGTACTGTGACACAGAACAAGAAGGGAAGGGACAAGAAACCAAGCTAGTTGAATCGGGAGGTCTTGGAAGGGGTGAGGCCAAAAAAGCAGTATTTAGGAGGTTCAGGAAATCCAGGAGGGTGAAGGACAGGGAAGTGTATGTGAAGAAGTCCAAAGAGGTAACCAGACAAGTTAGGGTGGCCAAGGCTTCCAGAGAGTTGAGGCTGGCAAAGGGCACCAAGGACTGGGAAAAGGACTTCTTCAGTACATATAGGAGAGAAGGAGCTGCAAGCACCAGATAGCGAGGATTAAGATGGATGGAGAGGGGTGGATGGAGCAAGGGGTGGAGCAGGCAGATGTTCTAAATGATTACTTCTGTTCTGTATTCACAAAAGAGAGGGGTGGGCAGCTAACTCAGGGGATGGGGAAGGTGGAAAATGGTGGGAAGGGGGTGATAGCTGAGATAATTGCAAAGAGCAGGGTGCAGGAGGGTCTGAAGGCTCTAAGGGTAGATAAGGCACCATGACTGGACAGCATTCACCCTATGATGCTGAAAGAAATGGAGGAAGTCCTGGATGGGCTGCTGGCAGACCTGTTCAATACCTCCCTGGACACAGGATGTGTACCACAGGACTGGAGGATGGCTCACATGGTGCCCCTCCACAAAAGTGATCCAAAGGATGAACCAGACAATGGCAGACCAGTAAGCTTCACATCCATTGTAGGAAAACTAACGGAGACAATCCTGAAAGAGAGGCTGGTGATCTTTTTGGAAGACAATGGCCTCTAGGACAGTCAGCAACATGGGTTCATCTTAGAGAGATCCTGCCAGACAAACCTAGTTGAATATTATGACTGGGTGATGAGGGAACTGGACAAGAGCCATGCATTGGATGTCCTGTATTTGGAATTCAGCAAAGCCTTTAATTCAGTGCCTCATGGGTGGTTGGGGGGTTGGAGTATGTGGGGTCGGGGACAAAGATGGTGAACTGGATTGTGAACTGGCTGAAAGGGAGGCAGCAAAGGGGGTGGTGGTTGTGTGATGGAACT
This sequence comes from Neoceratodus forsteri, assembly GCA_016271365.2. Taxonomy (NCBI): domain Eukaryota; kingdom Metazoa; phylum Chordata; order Ceratodontiformes; family Ceratodontidae; genus Neoceratodus; species Neoceratodus forsteri. Next base: position 972,941,721 of record CM028134.1, on the reverse strand, counting down.
CCCATCCCCATGGGCTGTGATGAGTGGGGTTCCACAGTGCTCGGTACTGGGCTCAGTGCTGTTTGGGATTTTAATATCAATTACAGTATCTTACATGGCATCAGGAGTAAGATCTGTCTGTTTCTCTGATGATACCAAGATGGGGCTGGTGGTGTACGACATAGTAGGGTGGCAAGGGTTACAGGATGATCTAACTAAACTGGAGGAGTGGTCAGAAATGTAGCAGTTGGGGTTCAATGCTAAGAAGTGCAAGGTACTGAATTTCAGAGCAAGGAACCCTGGGAGGAGCTACCAGTTGGAAGGGGTTCAGTTAGGTACCACCAAGGAAGAAAAGGATCTAGGGGTGGTTATAATGGAGAATATGAACAACTCAGCTCAGTGCAGGAAGGTAGCAGCTAAAGCCAACAGGATGTTGGGGTATATTGCAAATGGAATCTCCACCAGAAGGAGGGAGGTGATCCTGCCTCTATACATGTCACTGGTTAGACCACACCTAGAGTACTGCATGCAGTTATGGTGCCCATTTCTGAAGAAGGATGTTAGATTACTGGAGGGGGTACAGTGCAGGGCAACAAAGATAATCCAGGGTTTGGAGGACAGACCCTACAAGGACAGGCTGAGGGAGTTGAATATGTACTCAATGGTGGAGAGAAGGGAATGGTAGGATATGACTGTGACCTTTAAATACATGACATGGATAAACAAGACAGGTAAAGAAGGGATATTTAAGTTGAGGAAGGAAGGGACATGAGAGGGCATTGTCTCAGATCGGAGGGGGGAAGATATAGGAGAGAGATGAGGAGACTTTTTTTTACTGAGAGGGTGGTGGCTAAGTGAAATGCTCTGCCCAAGGAGGTGGTATTCTGTAGGATGGTGGGCAGTTTTAAAAAGGGATGGGACAGGGTGAGAGGGGGATAAATGTGAGAGGGGAAGGGAAGGGGGGCAGCTGCAATGTAGAGGGCTAGCTGTACATTTGAGCAGACTTGACAGACCATGAGGCCTGTTTCTGCTGTCAGATTCATATGTTTGTATGTTCGTATGTAAGTCACCAGGCCCAGATGGTCTTCATCCTAGTGTGCTAAAAGAGGTTTAACCACAAACTGACCTCTGTAACTGCTCCACAGAAATAAGAGTGTTTCTAGCAGACTGGAAGAAGGCCACTGTGATCCCACTCCTCATGAGTGAAAGCAGCAAGGACCCAGAGAACTACAGACCAGTTAGTCTGGCATGGATTCTGTAAAACTGCAAGAATTCACTATAAACTGTCATAGCGTGAGATGGTTGGAGGCCAACAGGCTCCAAGACAAGAAGCAGCATGGGCTCATATCAGGCAGATCTTGCAAGACAAACTTAATAGATTTCTTCAATTGGATCAGGAAGGCAGTCGATAAGGGCCATGCACTAGACTTACTATATCTCAGCCTCAGCAAGGCCTTTGACTACGTACCACGGAAGACTTGTGAAACTGTGGCGGGATCAGTGGAAAGGCGATTCTTGCATTTAAAAGTCGGTGTCCAGGATAGGAATGCTGAGCTGGAGCTCATTTCCAGATGCGACTAGGGGAAGGGGAAACAGCAGAGTGTGATAAAGCAATAACAAATATACATAAAATACTAGATTTGAATACATGAACAAGATAAGTTAAGTACTGTAGAAATAATACATTCCATAAATAATAAACACACAGTGTAGAAACTGTGCAAAGTAGACAGATTATGGGGTATCAAGGATGAGAGTTAGGGGAGTATGTAGTCTGTGTTAGGAAAGATATTTGTAAGAGAATCATTGTGGCATAAAATTCAAATTACTGAGTGCACTGATTCTTAAGCTACAACAGGGTAAGAAGTTACACGGGTAAAGAGAGGAGGGGAGGGATGAATAGGGTGTCTGTTGTAATGCAGAGGGAAGAAGAAGAAGATGGATAGCTGCAGGTACATCCTTTTGAGAAGAGTGCCAGTAACAGTGATTTGAGACACTAGTGCTGGGGGCATGAGAGATTTCTAGGGAGTGGGAGGTTGTTCCACAGTGTTGTAAGGTAAATAAAGAAAGCAGCCTAGGTTGCAACAGATTTACAATGAGGGGCATGAAGCTAACAATCATTAAATAACTGGAAAGAATAAGGAAGATGGGATGGCAGAATTAAGGGGAAAGAAAAGGTAAGTGGGAACAGTGGCAAGCCAACATTTGGCCAGGCAGAGGAACAGTATGAGAGATGCTGAACATCTAGGAAGGAGGGGGGAGAGAGAGAGAGAGAGAGAGATGCATAAACAGAGCAGTGATAGTCAAGAGATGAAGTACTAAGGGCGAAGCAGCAGAAAGGAATGAAAAAGGGGGTCAGAATAATACCACAACTGTTATCTAGCTATTAGAGGAATTAAGAGAGTAAGGTATGAATGGTGATCTCAGATGAGACAAGAGAGAAGGGAAAAGCAGTGATGTAGAGGATGGGGGGGGATAAGGGACATTTTGAAGGAGACAGAATAGGCAAGAGGGGTGAAGAAAGGAACAGGAAGGAAGTAGGGAGAGACAGCACATGATGTGAAGAAATATTAAAGGTGTTGGCAACCTCAGTTGGGTTAGAAATGGGTGAAGTTCCTAGTCTGAGGATGAGGAAGTAAACTTGGTAGTGAGGTCAAGAAGGGAAGTAATAGCCTTCCAGAATCTATCAGGAGAATGAAGCTTGTTCTGAAAGTTGCAGGAGAAGTAAATTATGTTGGTCTCTCAGGTAGCTCTAATGCTGGTGTTACATAACTGTTTGTATCTCAACAAGTCTTCAGGAGAGCATGAGCCTTTATGGAAATGGCAGGCAGAATTGTGAGATTTACTCAAGTCAATTACCTCTGCAGAGATACAAGGAAGGTGGGACCCATGAACATGAGACCTCCTGGGAGGGTTACATTTGTCCCATGTTGCAATGAATTTGGCCATGAAAATGGTTAGAGAAACATTTATATCAGTGGATAACATAAGTGCTGACCTACCAGTGGCCCAAATCTAGCAGGGAAGGAAGTTTTGTACACTTGAGTGACAAAGACATGGCAAATTGGTGGGGCTTTAGTGCAGTGGATCTTACAGATGTACAAGACCATGCTGTGGTCACTCAAAGATACAGTTGGGTTTGACTGGAAATAATATGGTTGGGTTGTGAAGACATGACTTGTCAATAAAGGAGTGATTTGTGGAATGGGGTTTGAGACTTGTGGGCTTAGTAATGAGCTATATTGGACAGAGGGACTGAATTTGGTGAATGGAAATTTCTGCCAACAGTAGAGACAATTTATATTCACAGCAGTTTCTCAATGAGTAAGAGCTCATCTAAGGCTGACAAGGAGAAAATGATTGAGAGGGTGGAAGAACAAGAGTCAGGCTTAGCTTTGGGGAAGAATAAATGCACAAGAGATGCTCATAGGAAGAAGAGACAGCAGAACAATACACATTGTCACAGTGAAAGCTGTGGCATATGCAGGGGTCAACCTTAACTTTTTTTGCACTAGGCAGCTAGGCTAGTGAACCAGAGATTGCACTAGCCCACAGAAGTTTGCACTAGCCCGCAGTCAGTATGGGTAACAGTAATTTTTTAAACAAAAGGCAAATAAAATTAAAATGTATCATGCACATGACTATTTATTTGAAACCTAAATTACAAATTAATTTTGTTTTGTGAAATAAAATACTTCATATATATAACACTCAGTGAAGTCAGTGTCTTAATGTCATTGTCTTAAGTTCTTAATATAAAAATCAAATGATCCTTAACTGTTGCTGGACTGTATTGTGATGTCAGGGGACTGTGGCTTTCTCTCAGTCACACTTGTATCACTATCACAGTCACTTGTGTCTGAATAATCAGAAAAGACATCTTCAGAATCAGGCCATGATAAAACGTGGCCAGTCTGTGGCCTTTTTTTTCATTCGTGGAGTGCTGCTGTTGTTTCTTGCCCTGACTATTTTGTTTATTTAATTATATTTTATTTGGGCAGATTCAGATTAGGCTCCTACTAGTTGTGCTTTGGTTTAGTACCCATTGGCTACCTGAGAGGCTGAGCAGGTTCCTTTTGTGCTTTTCATATTTGATATTTTATTTCAAAAGTAGCTGCCAAAAAAACATGCTGTGGGTCTCTCCACTTCGGTAGCTTCATGGCTTAGTTTTTCGTAAGTGACTGCTCCCTCCAAAGACCAATATGCCTGCCGTTATGCTGCTGGAAGTTGGCAAAAAAAAATAAAAGTTCAGCACAGCAGCATTCCTCCAGTCACAGTACATTTCCAACACTGCTCCAGTCTCGGGCATCAAAAATGTCTTTTAATTTTTTATGTTCCCTTGTCGGTGGGGGGACCAGGCTCAAGCATTATGAAAGTATTTAAAAGGTCTCTCTCCATCCCAATCTCTGACTTGACTGGCTCAGTCTCAGTAAATTAAATAAGTAAACAGAGGGATCCCATGATGAATGAATATATATTGCCTGCCTCTTGGGATTCGGAAATGCAAGTAGGCTGAGTGGGAATGACTGCAGCTTGCAATACAGAACCGGAACGTGTGTAAATAATTGTATAAAATAAAATATGTGCTGCCAGCTGAGGGATCCCATGAATTAATATTGCCTCTTCTTGTCTTGGAATCCAGCAATACTAAGTAGAAGAGTGAGCGCTGTGGCAATGACCACAGCTTCTGTAAGATATGGTCATTCACGCTCACCATCCTACTTGTAGTATTGCCAGGATTTCAAGACAAGAGGAGGCAATATTAATTCATGTGATCCCTCAGCTAGTGGCACATATTTTATTTTGTATAATCATATACACACGCGTTCCTGTTCTGTACTACAAGCTGCAGTCATTCACGTTCACCCCCTACTTGTATTTCCAGATTCCATGAGAGGCAGGCAATATATATTCATTCATCCCTCAGCGGCACATATAAACTTGTCATCTTAACAATTCAGCTGTCAGTATGGGGGGGGGTTGGGAAACAGAATCTCAGTCTTTCTGCAAGCGATCTATTTGTCTGGCCGGTACCACGGTACATAAATAATTGCAGGTTTTTGGACATGAATGATTTATTTGCCACAATAAGAATACGGAAAGGCTCAGTTTAAAGCCATGGCATCAGAGTCAGGAGCAGAGTTTTTTTTTAAAGGAGAGACTGCAATGCAGTGGCAGGGCTGCACTTTTAGTATTGTTGCTGGTCAGGGTAGTGAATGAAACAACATGGACCACAGCCGTTTGGTGCCTACTACACACCAGAATCCCATGCCCACTGAAACATGGCAGCTCACTATGCTAGTACGTTTTTCTGGTGGTGGTATTATTACAATAATTTTTTGTTAAAAGAAATGGTGTGGCTGCCACTACTTGCAGAGTTGTTACAGTGGAGCAACTTTTTTTTTTAAACTTTTTTTTCCCTACATGAGTGCCACACAGCTGACACAGGCAGTTGCAGAACTGCAACAACAACACCACCAGAAAAATGCACTAGCCCAGCTGGGCAAGTAAATCTCCATCTGTGCTAGCCCATGGCAATCTGCAGTAGTACCTGAGCTAGTAACTCTATGTTAAGACTGACCCCTGGGCATATGTATAGAAGAACTCCACTGCCAAGCTTCCCATAGCCCGGTCTATGAACTGTATAACCAGATAGTTTGACTTCTACATCACTAATTCAGGTGAAAAGCTACACTTCTGTAATGATGAGAACAGGATTGTAGTGCATGACCTACAACCTGAATTGTTCATGACTGGGAAGTAGACTCCTGACATTTATATGAAAAACCACTCAGCCCTTTGGGAAAGGTAAGAGTAGAAAGGAGGAAGGACCAGGGTTTGGTTACATATCACCTGACTGTAATAGCAAATTGGTTGAGAAGAACATAAGGGTGTGAGACCTGTGCTAAAAAACAGGTACTGGGGAAAAGAGGGGTGGGGTTGGGATTAGAGAGACAGATCTCAAGAGGGCATCAAGATAGAGAAAAGTTAAAGAGAGGAGACCGGGGCAAATGTGGGAGGGGTGGAGAGATGAAAGTTGGGGGGAGACAGGAGAGGGTATAGTGGGGGGAGATGGCGAGTAAGACCACAGAAAAGGAGAAGGGAGGGAAGCAGTAGATGGGACAGATGGGGCAAAATAAAAAGGAAGACAGGAGAGTGAAGCATAGTAATTAAAAGCTGATGTGAACTAGATGAGGGTACAAGTCATTGTAGCTAGCTGGGAGGAGTGGTAGAGGAACACCTACCAGATGAGTTTAGTACTCAAAACATATAAAATATATTTAAGTGTGGAATATTAGGACCAGATCTGTTTACCAATAAAATGAATTACTACAGCAGACATAATTGCACATTTGACTACTTCAAACAAGTGCAATAGTCAAAGCTAACTAATTTATTGATAGAAATAATGTAACAAAAGTTAAATGAAGCATATCTGAAGGGCTAACTAAGCTATAAAAATGAAAAGGAAATGCACTCAAACTAAGAACTTTAGAGTGGGCTAGCGAAGCAAAAACAAGTCTGGGAAGGGCTACCTAGGCAGATACAGTGCAACAGTAACATGATACAAGGAGTGAGATTATTGAATACTAATTTGAATAGGTAGATAATGCTGGTGTGCAAATACAAATGATTTAGCAACAGGAAATGTCAGAAAATAAAGCAGGGAATTTAAAGATCTCAGTTGCAGGCTTTAACAGATAATGAGGGAAAAGGTAGCATGAGTCCTGGTGGTGAAGAGCAGGTGGCTTCAGTCAGTGGGTTGGGACTTCCTGTAGGTCATTGACTACTGGTTGGGGAGCCCCGAATCAGAGTGATAGAGTCATGCAAGGCTAAGCTTGTATAGTTTTTGTGTTAGGCAGCAGGCAGCCTGTAGACAAATGTCCAGTTAGGGTTCCAGCAGGTAAGTTTTCTTGTTAAGGTAATCCACAGATTGACGTACTAAAGACAAACAGGGCTCTAGATGAGGCACACATATCTAAGATATTTAAAGCTAAAATAACTACTGTAGGTGGATAAGTAACTGGCTTGGGAGAAAAACCTCTGAGGGTAGTTGCCAACAAGTAAAATGTAGGGGTTACAGGAGTCACTGGTGGGGTACCACAGGGGGTCAGTTTTGAAGCTGGCACTTTTCAGTGTATCCATCTGCAGTAGAAGGGAGAAAACCAGGGTAAATTTGGTCTCTTTGCAGATGACACCAAAATTTGTTTCAGGGTGGATACAACAAAGTGAAAACAGAGAACAAAAATGGAACTGAAGAGATGGGAAATGAGCTCCTAGATATAGCATCTCAAACATCACGCAAGTCATGAACACTGGCAAAAGAAATCCAGAAACAGAATACTGGTTGGAGAGAGTGAGGGTGGAGCAGGTGACTGAGAAAAAAGAACCTGGGAATCATTAGTAGTGACAGTTCTACTCTAATATGCCATGTTGGGAGGCAGTATAGCGCAGTGGTCTAGGGCTCTGAGCTGCAAATCTGGTGACATCCTGCAGACCAGACCTGGGTTTGAATCCCACAGCTTTCACTTGCATACTGTGTGGCTCTGAGCAAGTCACTTAACCTCCTTGTGCTCCCAGGTCGCTCCTGTAAAAAAGCTTCCAGCTTAGTGTGCTATACCTGGTTAAACAACTAAATAAAAAAAAAAAAAAAAATGTTCAATACCAGAAGGCTGCAGAAAAGCATATAGAATATTGTTGTGCAGTGGGAGTGGGTTTGCTAAAGGAAGGAGGTAATTCTGCCCTTGTATAGATCCTTGGTGAGCTCTCATATATAGGACTGTGCACAGTTCTGGAGACTACATCTGTAGGATTGCAGGACAGGAGCATCTTGAAAACTGGTCCGAGGATGGTCATAAAGATGATTCAGTGATGGTGGGGGAAGACATATGAGAACAGCTTGGACAGCCTTAGTATGTACACACTATAGGCTAGAAGAAAGCGGGGAACATGATAGAGACCTTTAAGTACCTATGAGGTAGCTCCACATGAAGTTTAAAAAATTCTACAACTCATGCAGAACAGAGCATAGTTCCTTATTTCAGTAGTAAAATTTATGCAAATGTGCAAATCTAACTATGCAGATTCCTACACTGTGCATGCACTACACAGCTGTGGTGAATTATACTGTGCAATTTGTGGCAAGCATTTGTGAATTGTGTCAATTCACGTCGTGAAATTTTTGCACTGCATAGTGTGAATCACATGAATGCTATGTTTAGGGGCCAAATTCAACACACTTCCAACACACCTACTAGGGGTATTAATAATGTGGATAGCAGTGCCTCTGCTCACAAGAAGCTAGGGAAGGTAACAAGAGGCTAAGAATGGAAACTGGTGAGGGAAAGCTTTATGAGGGATGTAAGGAGGTTCTTCTTTAAAGAAAGGGTGGTGGAGAAGTAGAATGTAGTACAAAAAGAAATGTTTGGCATGGAGTCCACAGCTGACTTGAAATACAGATGGGATAGGAACATAAGAATAGTCCGAACCAGGAAAAGAAGAATTTTCATTTATATAGCACTTTTCATACACATTGTATCCCAAAGCTCTTTACAAGCAACGCGACTGGCAGTGAAGTGATTAGAGGAGGAGGAGGAGGAGGAGGACAGGAGGATGCAGTTGAGAGAAGGGGATGAGTGGACTGAGGTGGGCGATTAAATACAGTCAGGGCCATTGGTAGACTGATTCTGGTCCAGCATTAGGCTGGGTGCAGAAGCAGACAGGCACTGGGCAGACTTAATGGGTCACTGTGGCCTTTTCTGCCATCAGCACCTATACTACAGTATGTTTCTCTGTTTTTGTGTGTCCATGTAAAACTGATACAAGCTGAATAGCTCACAGATACAACAAATGTCTAGTATGAGTTCAATATTTGCATGGTTTGCATGCACAAAACTGTCTTTCAAAACATGTTCTTCTAAATGAAATATAGCACTTTAAATTATAGTGTAGGATGAATTATAGTGAAAATGATTGCTTTTTGTGTTTTTCTTTAATTGCTCAAAAAGAAATGGCAGCTTTCAATCTAGGATAGACTTACGAGACAGATTTGTGGTAAAGGAATACTGCATATATCTGAATATATAATCAATGTGGCAGACATCCAGTCTGAAGATGAATCATACAATGAGTGATAGGCTGAAGAAAAAGAGCAAGCATTTCTCAAATTAGCAATTGGAATTTTGCCTTGTGTATATTATTCATGTAGTAAATTAAAAATCATTTTGCTGTTGTGCTTCATCATCTTGCCTTGGAGAAGTTAATAATTACTGAGATAGAATAAATGTTCCTGCTTATGGCTGACTGTTGATAATTTAACTAGGTACTAGTATGTTTGGACTGTGGATAGATAACTGTATATTTATCAGCCTGCATACTGTATATCACCTTCTGGTCTGTCTTCCCGTATGCTGCATGGCAATAACGAAAGGCAAATACGACATCAACTCTATCTAAACAGGTACACTGAATAAACAAAGTGTTTCATTATTAACATTTTGCTCAGGGATCATTTTATTTAGGGGGAAATGCCATTTCACTTTTTTTGCAATTAAACACTTAATTGTTTTTATTTATTTATTTATTTTAACAATTTGTAACCGGGAGAAGCACACTGGGCCGAGGCTCTTTTACAGGTGCAACCCAGTAGAGGGGGGAAGGAGATAAAAAGTATGGTGCAATAATGCAAAAATACCATTCATATTTGCAAAGAGACAGGAAGGTTACAAAATAGTATATGGACACAAGATAGCAGTCACAAAGGGAGAGGTTGCCCAAAAGTGCACAGAGCCAGTTACCAGTAGAAGTAATACAAGACTGCCTACTAGCATAATATGTTAGTGAGCCTACTAGAAAAGGGGCTATTCTGGACTTAATTACTGTATTTCTAATGGCAACAGCATGGCAGTGGTCAGAGTAGAGGACCCCCTCAGGAACAGATACCACAGATCACTGTGGTTTAGCCTCATCCTAGAAACCCATTACTTAAATTCAAGATCATTGATCCTGAATCTTACTAGAGTAGAATTCAGAAAGGTATGTTAGTTCATTCACAAGAAATCCAGGGTGGGGGAAGCTGAAGGGGTTTAAGGTAAGTGGGAAACTGTAAAAGCAGGGACTTACAGAATAAACTACCTTACTGCAGCTCCTGTCTTAAGTAGCTTTAAGGAAGTAAAAGGGGGATTAGCAAATGGGAAATATGTAACTCTAAGTGGAGGAAGCAAAGGTGGCTAACTAAGAGGTAAGAAAAGTGAACATGGAAAGTGAAAGTGGGGTCAGTCTAAAAATAGCAAAGGGTATAAAAGAAGGGGACGACATTTTATTCCACTATATAAAGGAGCAGTAGAGGAAATGGGCAGAATCATCAGACTGACCAAAGGAGGAGAAACAGAGGAAGAGGTAGCTAAGGAGAATGCAGATATTCTAAACAACTACTTCTCAACAGTCTTTATGAAGGAGGAGGTGAAGGAGAATGGACTGTTCCCAGTGTATGAGATTCTAGGCAGGGCGGATGGGGTGATGAATCAGGTACGAGAGGAACAACAATGGACAGGGTACTCTAATAGCTCAGGACCCTGAAGCTGTGCAAATCTCCAGGCCCAGATGGTCTTCGCACTAGTGTGCTAAAAGAGGTTAAACAACAAACTGACCTCTTTAACTGCTCTATTGAAATAAGGGGTGTTTCCAGCAGATTGGAGGGAAGCCAACTTGTTCCCATCCAGAAGAGTGGAAGTAGAAAGGACCTAGGGAACTACAGAACAGTTAGCCTGGCATGGATTCTGGGGAAACTACAAGAAATCATTATAAAATAGCATAAAGAGAGATGGCTGGAGGCCAACAGGCTCCACGACAAGAAGCAGCCTGGGTTCATATCAGGCAGATCTTGCAAGACTAACTTAATAGATTTCTTCAATTGAATCAGGAAGGCAGTTGATAAGGGCCATGCACTAGACTTACTATATCTCAGCTTCAGCAAGATCTTTGACTATGAACCATGGAAGACTTGTGAAAAAGTGGAGAGATCAAGGGGAAAGGAGATTTTTTTTGTTTAAAATTTGGTATCCAGGATAAGAACGCTGAGTGGGAGCTCATTTCCAGGTGAGACATGGGGAAGGGGAAACAGCAGAGAGTAATAGCACAATAACAATAGGAAAAACGATGGATTCAAGTACATGAACAATAAAAGAGGTACTGTAGAAGGAATACATTCCATAAATAGAAAAACAAACAGTGTAGAAACTGTGGAACAACCTCCCTCTCCCTACTGTGCAAAGTAGACAGGTTATGAAGTATCCAGGATGAGAGATAGGGGAGTACGCAGTCTATGTCAGGAAAAATATTTGTAAGAGAATCTTTGTGGCATAAAATTCAAATTACTAAGTTGATTCTTAAGCTACAGCAGAGTAAGAGGCAACATGGGTAAAGAGGGGAGGGGTGAATAGGGAGTCTATTGTATGGAAGAGAGGAAGAAGATGGATAGATGCAGGTGCATCCTTTTTAGAAGAGTGGCAGTAACTTGATTTGAGACATTACCGCCAGGGGAATGAGAGATGGCTAGGGAGAGGGAGGTTGTTCCACAGTGTTGCAAGGTAAATAGAGAAAGCAGACTAGCTTGCTACAGATTTGTAATGAGGGATATGAAACTAACAAGCATTTAGTTATTGAAGAGAATAGGAAGATGGGATGGCAGAATTAAAGTGAGAGAAGTGTTAATTTGGAACAGTGGCAAGCCAGCACTTGGCAAGAAAAAAGGAACAGTATGAGAGCTGCTGAACATCTGTGGGGGGAGGAGAGATCTGCATAGACAGAGAAGTGATAGGTGGGAGATGGAGCACTAAGGGCAATGCAACAAAAGGAATGAAAAAGGGTGTTGATATAATACCACGACTAGGATCTAGCTATTAGAGGAATTAAGATAGTAAGGCACTTAGGGTGATCTTTTATGAGACAAGAGATGAGGGAAAAGCTGCTGGGGTAGAGGGCAGGAGGATGTGTGACATTTTGGAGGAAACAAAAGGCAGGAGTGTAAAAACTAAGGAAGGAGAAAGAAGTAGGGAGAAAGCACATGATGTGAATAAATTATTAAAGGTGTTGGCAACCTCTGTTTGGTTAGAGACAGGTGAATTTCCTAGTTTAAGGAAGAGGAAGTAGACTTGGTTGTAAAGTCAAGAAGAGAAGGAATAGCCTTTCAGAACCTATTAGGAGACTGAAGCTTGTTCTGAATGATTTAGAGGAAATAAATTATTTTTGGCCTCTCTGGTAGTTATATTGCTGGTATACTTAGCTGTTTGTATCTTAACATTTCCTAAGGAGAGCATGAACCTTTGTGGAGATGCCAGGTATAATAGTAAGTTTTAATCAGGTGAGTGGCCTCTGCTGAGATACAAGGAAGGTGGGACCCATGAGCATGAACCCTCCTGAGAGAGGCATGTTTATCCCATGTTGCAATGAATTTTGCTGCAAAAAATGGTTAGAGAAACATATACATCAGTGGATAACATGAGTGCTGACCTATCAGTGGCCCAAAAATCATCTATCAGGGAAGGAAGTTCCACACCCTTGAGTGACAAAGACTTGACAAATTGGTAGGGACTTTAGTGCAGTGGATCTTACAGATGTACAAGACCATGCTGTGGTCACTGAAAGATCCAGTAGGGTGCTAGTGCAAATAATGTGGTTGGGTTGTGAATACAGGACCCATCCATAAAAGGGATGATTTGTGGAATGGGGTTTGAGACATGTGGGTTTAATAATGAGCTATATGGGACTGAGAGGCTGAATCTGGTGAATGGTAATTTCTACCAACAGCAGAGACAATTTATATTCACAGTAGTTCCCCATGGACTAGGAGCTCATCTAAGACTGACAGGGAAGAAATGATTGAGAGGGTGGAAGAACAAGCCTCAGGCTTAGCCTCGGGGAAGAGTAAATGCACAAGAGAAGTTCATGGGAAGAAGGGACAGCAGAACAATGCACATATCACAGAGAAAGCTGTGGCATACTGTATGTATAGAAGAACTCCACTGCCAAGCTTCCCATGGTTAGATCTGTGAACTGCATAACCGAATAGTATGACTTCTACATCACTGACTCAGGTGAAAAGCAACATTTCTGTAATGATGAGAACAGAAGGATTGTACTGTATGACCTCCAGCCTTAACTGGTCATGAATGGGAGGTAGATTCCCTGATGTTTATATATGAAAACCACTCAGCCCTTTGGGAAGGGTAAGAGCAGAAAGGAAGGGGGAACCTAGGATTGGTTACATATCACCTGACTGTAGTAGCATATTGGCTGAGAAGAACATAAGGGTGTGAGACCTGTGCTAACAAACGGATACTGGGGAAAAGGGGGGGGGATAGAGGGACAGATCTCAAGAGGGCATCAAGCTAGAGGTAAGGTAAAAAGAGGAGACCAGGGCGAAAGTGGAAGGGGAGCAGAGACGAATTTTGGGGGGAGGCAGGAGAGGGTACAGTGGGGAGTGATGGAGAGTAAGACAACAGAAAGGAGCGTGAAGAAGAGTAGCAGTAGAAGGGACAGAAGGGGATTAATAAAAAGGAAGACAGGAGAGTGAAGCATAGTGATTAAAAGCTGCTGTGGACTAGATGAGGGTGCAAGTCATAGCTGCTAGCTGACAGGGGTGTCGGGGGAACACCTGTCAAATGAGTTTAGTAATCAAAACAGATAAAATATATTTAAATGCGGAATACTAGAACCAGAGCTGGCTACCAATAAAATGAATTACTACAGCAGACATAACTTCATGATTGGCTAGTTCGAACAAGTACAGTAGTCAATGTTAACTAATTTATTTATTTATTAAGATCTAGGAACACACTTTTGAGCTGGAAGCTCATTTACAAATGTTCCACATCAGTAGAAATTAAGTTACAGACAATTCAAACAGCAACAAAAGACAGTACATGAATTTCAAAAAATGTATTTCAAATAATGGGATTGTACAAAAAATGTAAGTGCAGTGAAATCTTAAACAGTAAAACAGGTGAATATCAGGTTGCATACAATGCGGGAATAGGGCTGCAATACTTTAACTACTAAGCAGAATAACATTTCAATGTCAAAGTATAGGGAGGGACAGAAAGGGCGGAAAGATGTAGGAATGGAAGTGCATAGGGAGTAGATAAGAAGATATGTACAAGGAGATTAGGAGGGGAAAATAGGAAGAACTAATGTAACAAAAATTAAATGAAGCATGCCATAAGGGCTAACTAAGCTATAACAAAAGGAAATGCACTTAAATTAAGTACTTTAGAATGGGCTAACTAAGCAAAAACATGTCTGGAAAGGCTACCTAGACAGATACAGTGCAGCAGTAAGGAGTGAGCTTATTGAATACTAGTTTGAGTAGGTAGATGATGCTGGTGTGCAAATACAAATGATTTAGTAAGGGAGAATGTCAGAAAGTAAAGCAGGGAATTTAAAGATCTTTGCTGCAGGTTTTAACAGATAATGAGGAAAAAGGTAACATGAGTCCTGGTGGTGGAGAGCAGGTGATTTCAGTTACAGTGGGGTGGGAGAGTCCTGCAGATCAGTGACTACTGGTTGGTGAGCCCCAAATCAGAGTGCTAAAGTCATGCAAAGGTAAGCTTGTATAGTTTTGGTGTCTGGCAGTGGGGAGCCTGCAGACAAAAGTCTGGGTAGACTTCTGGCAGGTTAGCATCTTGCTGAGGTAATCCACAGATTGGAGTGCTAAAGGCAAACAGGGCTTTACATGGGGCACACATATTTAAAGCTAAAATAACCACTCTAGGTGGCTAGATAACTGGCTTGGGAGAAAATCTCAGAGGGCAGTTGCCAACAAGTAAAATTCCGAGGTTAGAGGGGTCACTAGTGGGTAGAGATGCAGCGAATTTAAATTCCAACTGGCGAAGTGAACGCAAAGTGGGCACTTCATGTTGCCAATCTGAGTGAGTGGGCAATGCAAAGTGCTCACTCCGCCTTGTCATTACCACTTTGTGTTAAGGTGGAATGGCAATGCGAAGTAAGACGAAGTCATTGTTTATAATGGACTTCGCTTTCCTTATTATAATTCTACGGATCCACTTGGTGTTTCAGATTTGGCAGCCTCTCGACACATCACATGGCTTACAGTACTGTAAGTCACATGCTCTTTAGCTAGGCAGGAAGAAATTGAGTCATACAAGCAGACACTTTTACTTTCTCCTGTGCAGACGGAGAGAGAGTAGTGTGTTTTGTGACTGCTGATACTTTGAGATCAGAGCGAGGAGGAGATTTAAACTTTGATTTAGACCCAACAGCTTTTTTAAAAACTACATTTTTATGTTTGCTTGTATGCATGTACAAGAAACATAGTGCCATCACCTGAGTTTTCAGAAGTGCGGCAACCGTCTTCCAATTCAGTCAGTGTGTTTGCAGGCATGGCCTCAGTTCTCCAATGAATGCTGCAGCTGTCTATGACAGCAGTTGAAAATGCAGTGCCATACAGTTGAAGGAGGCTACACTTCAGTGAGCAGTGCTCCCTCCATGCACTTACATGCATATTAGTGCTCATAAGCCCCATGCACACACTGTATGGCAGGCGGGGCCCAATCTCCGTAAGCTCCACGCCCCCAAGAAAAAGTTTGCAGGTGCACGCTGGGAGCCCACCCCAGTGTGGCAAAATTGTTATGCTGATGGGGTGCCCAATCCCCATTGGCTCCAGGCCCCCAAACAGCCTTCCAGCTGCCATGCTGGAGCCCACCCCAGCATGGCAAATGTCCCAGTCGTCTTCCTAAAAAAAAAACCTGTAAACAAAAATGTTCCCTCGGCAGTCTCCCTGCCCACCCGCTACCACCCTCTGTGCATCCTACTTCCCCACCCCCTCACCCCATACTTACCTCCGAGGCCAGCAAGATGATCTTCGGCAGACCGGGAACACATCTACACTCTTCAAAGCCGACCGCAAACTGAGGAAATGCCAGTAAGCTGTATAATGCAATAAATAGGGTTTTTTCAACTTTAAGGCAAATCTCAGGCATTTTTTGGAATTTTGGCACCACATTTTCAACATGGGTTTTTTGGGACCCCTCCTCATGAATTCTGGAACTGTCATGGAGTTAATTGGGCCCACAGGATGATTTCACAATCACTGTGCAAAATCACTTTTCGGGACTGATTAATGAAATGACAGTGCCAGCGTTCATAAGGTGGGCTCTCAAAAAGCCTATGTTGCAAATTTGGTGAAAAAAATGTCTGTTTTATGAGTGTGCATTGAGCAGTTCCTATGAACGCTCATAAGCTCTCGAATTTTTAATATTTGCACTCTGGATTTTCAACATTGCCATTTTACCACACCTTCTTATGAGCAGTACAGCTGTCATTTTTCACATCTCGCCCAAAATGTGTTTCCGTGCATGTAACGCACAATGGAGCAGTCGGTGTGTGAAATCAATGTATGGGACACATTAAGAAAATCACAGTGACACTGTTCATGAGCAGAGGTCTTAAAATGGCTATGTTGAATATGTGGTGAAAAAATTCCCAAAAATGACTGTTTTAGGAGCGCATGTTGGGTCTGTAGGTCCTATCGCAAGTTTCGCGAATTTTAATATTGCACTCCAGATTTTCAACATTACCATTTAATTACACTTCCTTATGAGCAGTGCAGCTGCCGCTTTTCACATCTCGCTCAAAATGCGTTTCCGCACATGTAACGCACAATGGTGCAATCGGTGTGCGAAAGCAATGTTTGGGACAGATTAAGAAAATCACAGTGACACTGTTCATGAGCAGAGGTCTTAAAATGGCTATGTTGAAAATTTGGTGACAAAAGTCCATAAAATGACTGTGTTATGAGTGAGCATTGCGCAGTTTCCACGCACCCTAGTAAGTTCATGAATTTGTAATATTTTCAGTCCAGATTTTCACCAGTGGCATTTTTCCACACTTCCTTATGAACACAACATGGTGAAATGTGTTTTCACACTTTCAGCGCAGAAATGCGTGGTCTCTGTGGGAAATCATTGTCCGGGACAGATAAAGAAAATCACAGTGACACTGTTCATGATCAGAGGTCCCAAAATGCCTGTATTGACAATCTGCTGTAAAATATCCCCAAACTAATTACATTACGGGTGTGTGTTGCACAGGTTCTACGCACGCTCGTGACTTCACCAGTTTTTTTAATATTTTCACTGCAGATTTTCAACATTGCCATTTTTTACACCTCCCCATGAACAGTACAGCTGTCATTTTCACATCCTGTTAGAATGTGTTTTGCACCTCGCGGTCAGTAAATGTCATAGTCAATGTGCAAAAGCAGCTTCCGGCTAACAAACTGATATTGCCATTGTTCATGAGGTGGGGGCCACAAAAAAAAACATGTTGAAAATTTGGAGTGAAAATACCAATGAATGCTTGAGGCATTAGGGTTTCTGACCATAACGCCCCACCCTGTAGAGAATGACAGGCATCAGGGGTGTGACTTGGGATTCTCGCCTATAATGCTCATACCATTCCACACCTTGCAGCCAGTGATAGGCATCAAGGTGTGCCTTGGGCTCTTCAGCCCCAAAGTTCACCCCATTCTCCTATACCACACACATCTCACTGTATTTCCTGATGGAATGGGGTGCACATAAGGGCCAAAGACCCCAAGGCAAACCGTGACACTTGTCAGTGTCTGCAGGGTAGGGTGTGGTAAAATGGTGTGGCAGTTATGCCTGATGACCCAAAGGCACACCCCAATGCCTGTCAGTCTCTGCAGGGTGGTGGTGGTGTTGGCTTCAGTTCAATACTTCACTGCCATTCCTATTATGCAGCTCTGTAACTCTTACACTACCAATGCCAATGTCAGCAAACAAACATTCGGCATTGACAAATGCTTGTTTTGTCTTTTCTGTACTCTTTTTTACTTAATTTGTTCTTTCTGTAAATTTTATTTTTCTTACCTTTATAAGTAGTTAGTTTGTCTGTGTCTGTGTGACTGTGTGTGTGTGTGTGTTGTGTGACAATGTGAGTAGTGATTGCTCAGACTGAGGGAGCTCAGTAGGAGAGATGGACCAGGGTGAGGGAATGTCTGGGTCAGGGGCAGCTCTAGGAGAGTGTGGTAGTGGTAAGCATCGTACCATGCACATGTGTGGAGGGCATGGGCACCCATTCCTGTTGGACCACTCAAAACTTGTGAGTGCCCCCCCCCCGGAAGCAGGACCAGCACCGCCTCCTGTCCTGACTCTGAGGCAGTTGAACCACCACCACCACCAAGTCCAGCAACAGTTCCTATGGAGCAGGATGTGCCTGTTCCCCCAGGCCCAGGTGTGGATCCCATCCTTGTTTAGCACCGTGACCAGCCAGTTGCCAGTTCATCTGGCCATCCCCTGCCTGTGCCTGGTCCTCCCTGCACCTCCATTGTTTGGCAGTTTTTTGACTGTGTTGGGGGGATGACAGTGTGGTCAAGTGCCACCTATGTGAGGTAGATGTGCACCGTGGCCCCCGGGGGACTCACCTGGGGACTAGGGGACAGCACACCCATATGCTTAATCACCAGCAGTTGGAGTGGCAGGCTGCCACAGAACGGACCATGCCTGCACCTGCTGGCCATTCTGAGGCAGAGGGTGCAGCTGTACATTGTGGCATCCCTAAGAAGAGAAGGGCCACAGCAGCACCTGCTGCTCCACCAGCACCCCTATCCCCACCACCACCACCAGCAGGTCAGCCTGTAGAATGTGTGGACCCCAAAGAACTGGGTGTAACACAGGCTGACTTGGCAGTTCTCTGGAGTGCTGTCAAGGAGAACAATGAGAGAGTGAGTGCTGTGGAGCAGCGGCTGCATCACAGAGAGGGACATCAGTTGAAAATTATGTCCATGCTGGAACTGCTGCTGGATCACCATGGGATCCCACATTAGTTTTTTTTTCCTCACACCCTGTGCCCCCCCACACCTTCCTTGCTGTGTTATAAAATGTATTTCTCCACCATCCCTGACCCTTGTATGTAATTATGCCCTTTTTTTGTTGTCTTCCACATGCGTGACACTTTGTATTCTGAGCAGTGCAAGTATACTGTGCTAAACTGCATGTGTGCAGTCAGTCTTCTTTCCAGTCTGTGTATGTACTGCAGACACTGTCCGACTCCCTGACTTAAAAACACTTATTAATGAGTACAATGGTGGGATGGTAAAGCCTGGAGAGATACTACAAAACAGGCTTACAATACATCCAAGTAACTAGTAAAAAAAATTAATGTTGTGATTCATGACGTGATCGTAAATGGTGATTTGTGACTGCATTTGTGACCGTGATGATGAAGAGACTTGAATGCCTATGGCTGTACTTTCCCGGGCCCCAATGAGGTGCGGCACAAAACTCTCCGACTTAAAAACAAACATTAATGAAGACAATGGTGGGGTGGTGAAGCATGGAGAGATACTACAAAACAGGCTTACAATACATCCAAGTTACTATTAAAAAAAATGAATGTTGTGATTCGTGACATGATTGTAAATTGTGATTTGTGACTGCATTTGTGACTGTGATGATGAAGAACGTGATTTGTATCACGAGTGACTCGTGATGATGGTCCTGACTTAAAAACGCATATTAATGGGTACAATGTTCATGCAGAATTATGCACCACACCTGTCCAGTACTCTGAAGAGAAGCAAAAGAAACAACTGTGACATAAGTTAGAGATGGAGATTGAGCCCTAAAGAGATGCAAATGCACAGACAGATTAAGATTGCACTGCGCACTGAAGAGATGCAGATGTAAAGGCACAACACCTAACCAGTGCTCACCATCAGAAATTCAAATCTGGAAAAGAATACCTTTGCCGGTTGGGCAGGCCACGGGGGGGGGGCAGTGTACTGCACTGCTGGAGTAACAGTCACTAGTACTAGTACCAGTAAAGATACCACAAAGAAGTACAAAAATTACACAGCTGCAGTGGATGGCAGGTTCACATTGCTGAAATTATGTGGCACAATAAATGGCGTCTGATTTGATGACACGCGTCACACACATACACACACTAAATAATGCGTAGCAAATTGAAAACTTCAGTAATATAACCACATATTTTAAACAAACTAAAATTATGCACTGCTGCACTACAACAATCGGCAAAAAAATGGCAAGAATTATTGAAAATATTACTGTGTGCACATTAACACAGTTATACAAGAAAAATATCACCAAAACAGAAAGCACCATCTTTTTCTCCAAGTTAATCTACCAACACCACAGATATGCCCCTCCCCCAAAGCACACTTCCACTGTCTCTCAGTATACAGACTGAATGTTGTACATTAACATTCAAAATCCACATACAAACAATAAATGCTCAATGATATGAGCACAGGAGGGTTTCCTGTAATCGATGAACTAAAGTTTCAGCAAAAGAAAATGACTCAAAAAGGCTTTTAACAGCTTTTAGAAGGTTTGAATCACAAAGAGCTCTCAAAGCAGATTGTCTCCTACAACTTCATATACACACTACCTCAAACTGAGGCTGTGCAGAACAATCTAGAGCCCATGTGACCTGAAATCCCATGAATCACTGCAAAATTTGCCTTTAGAGCTTAAAAACAAGGCAAAGTGATGTGAAGTACATTGTTTTCAATGTACTTCGCCTTAAGAATTGGTGAAGTAGTGGTTTGGGAAGGTGTAGTAATGCGAAGTCATTGTTTTCAATGGACTTCTCGTTACCCATTATAACAAGAAGTACTCCACTTCGTGTTGCAGAACACTCCGCGAATTCACCTTCACTCCATGAATCACTTTGCAGAGCGAATTGGGGCCACTTCGCTCATTTCTACTAGTGGGATACCACAGGGGTCAGTCCTGAGGCGGGCCATTTTCAGTGTCTTCACTTGCGGTACAGGGAAGAATACCAAGGTACATTTGGTCTCTTTACAGATGATACAAAATTGGTTTCAGGGTGAATGAAACAAAGTGAAAGCAGAGAATGAAAATGGAGCTGGAGAGACTGGAAATGAGGTCCTAGAGATACAGTAGCATCTCAAACATCATGCAAGTTATGAACATTGGCAAAAGAACTCTAAAAACAGAATACTGGTTGGAGAGAGAGAGAGGGTGGAGCAGATAACTGAGAAAAGGGACTTGAGGATCATTACCAGTGACAGTTATGTTCAAATGTGCCATGCCCAATACCAGCAGGCTGCAGGAAAACATATAGAATATTGTTATAGTGTATGGCAGAATGTAGTTCAGCATGTATTTTCATGCTGTGTAAAAAGTCATTCTGCTGCACTAGTGACGTCCCTACTGCAGCAGAACGACATTTTGTTCTGCTGCAGTAGTGATGTCAGCAAATCAGTTTGTCACTTGCACTGAAGGAAGCAGCGACGGAATGAATATACAGACGGATACCATAGAAAAGGGCATGATCAACCAGATACGATCAGTTTTATGCTGCAAGATCAACCAAATAAGTAAAAATACTAGTAGCACCCATTCCTCACAATAAATGTCCCCTTGCTAAGTGAGAAGAACAGTCGCCACTTTTTTTTTCTTCAAACCCTGGACCAAGCCTGAAAGTCAACCAACAGAAATGTGTGATTAAAGCATAAGGACACCAGGTCCCTAGCAACCACCCAATGAGCCCTATCAACCTGGGGTAACGCTTGACAGTAAACACTGATTTTATTTAAAAAAAAGAAACACAACATGATCGAACTATATTTTATCTATTTTGGTTGCTACCATACACTATATAGAATAGTATATGACTCATTATACATAACAAGGCTAATCTCAACCTCGTGTTTACTATGCCGACCGAGAGACCTCTCGAGCTTTGCTCTCGAGGTCATCCAGTCAGCATAGTAAACACTTGGTTGAGAATAGCCTTGTTATGTATAGTGAGTCATGCACTATCCTATATGTGGAGAGGGTTTGCTAGTAGAAGGAAGGAGGTGATTCTGCCCTAGTATAGATCCCTGATGTGACCTCACATAGAGGATTCTGCACAGTTCTGGAGATCACACCTGAAGGATTATAGGACAGAGACCTATTGAAAACTGGTTAGAGAATGGTCACAAAGATGATTCAATGGGGGGCATGAGAACAGCATGGAGAGCCTCAGTGTGTACACACTAGAGGCTAGGAGAGAGAGAGGGGGATGTGATAGAGACCTTTAAGTACCTGTGGAGTAGCTCTATGCAAAGTTAAAATATTCCACAGTTCATGTAGAGCACAGCATAGTTCCTCATTTTGCACAGTAAAATTCATGCAAATGTGCACATTTAACTATGTCAGTTGCCATATTATGCATGCACTACAAATTGTGGTGAATTATACTATGCAATTTGTGGCAAGCATTTGTGAATTGCGTCAATTTGCATGCTAAAATGTGTCACATTACATAGTGCGAACTACATGAATGCTATGTTTAGGGGGCCAAATTCAACACAATTTCCAACACACCTACTAGGGGGTATTAATAATGTGGACAGCAGTGCCCTGCTCACAAGAAGCTAGGGCAAGGTAACAAGAGGCTAAGAATTTAAACAGGAGAGGGAAAACTTTAGGAGGGGTGTAAGAAAGCTCTTCTTTAAAGCAAGGGTGATAGAGAAGTGGAATGCAGTGCAAAAAGAAATGTTTGGCCTAGAGTCCACTGCTCACTTCAAACACAGGTGGGAAAGACACAGAAGAATGGACCAAACCAGGAAAAGAAGATTTTGCATTTGTATAGCACTTTTCATACACATTGTATCCCAAAGCTCTTTGCAATCAATGCGACTGGCAGTGAAGTGATTAGAGGGAGGAGGAGGAGGAGGAGGACAGGAGGACTGGCAGTTGAGAGAAGTGGTTGAGTGGTCTGGGGTAGGTGTTTAAACAGTCAGGGTCATTAGTAGTCTAATGCTGGGTGCAGAAGCAGACAGGCACTGAGTAGACTTGATGGGTCTCTGTGCCCTTTTCTGCCATCAGTACCTACAGTATGTTTCTCTGTTTTTATGCTTCCATGTAAAACTGATACAACCTGAATAGCTCACAGCTGCAACAAATATTTAACATGAGTTCAATATTTGCATGGTTTACATGCAGGAAACTATCTCTCAAAACATGTCCTTCTAAATGAAGTACAGCACTTTAAATAGTAGTGTAAATGAATTATAGTGAAAATGATTGGGTGATTTTTTAATTGCTCAAAAAGAAATGGCAGCTTTCTATCCAGGATAGACTTATGAGACAGACTCGTGGTAAAGGAATACTGCATATATTTGAATATATAATCAGTGTGGCAGACATCCTGTCTGAAGATGAATCATACAATGATTGATAGGCTAAAGAAAAGAAAAAGCATTTCTCAAATTAGCTATTGGAATTTTTCCTTGTGTATATTATTCATGTAGTAAATTAAAAATCATTTTGCTGTTGTGCTTCATCATCTTGCCTTGGAGAAGCTAATAATTACTGAGATGGAATACATTTTCCTGCTTATGGGTAACTGTTGATAATTTAACCAAGTACTAGTATATTTTGGACTGTGGATGGATAAGTGCATACACATCAACCTGCATACTATATGGCACCTTATGGTCTGTCTGCCTGTATGCTGCATGGCAATAACGAAAGGCAAATACGACATCAACTCTATCTAAACAGTTACGTACACTGAATAAACAAAGTATTTAATTATTAACATTTTGCTCAGGGATCATTTTATTTACAAGGAAATGCCATTTCACTTTTTTTGCCATTAAACAAGTTATTGTTTGCTGCTCAGATTCAGCTTGGCTCCTCTGGCTTTTCCACTCCCCCTTGAACTTTGGCTTGTAACTTGAATTTAATTTAATGTTGTCCTGCAAAATCTGTCTTAGTGATTGTACTGTAACTGCTAAGCCTGTATTGCTGTACCCAGCCAGCAAGCCATATTACTGTTTTTCTAGCTCAGCTAGCCTTACTTTATGATCATATCTGCCAATTACTTTTGTAAAGTTACTTTTTTTGGTAGCTCAGTTAGCTAGCCAGTAATTACTGTGTGCACTGTTTAAGTTCTCTCCCTGCCTCAGATATTCTCCCTCTCTCACTACCGCTGCCTGTTTTACTTTTTTCTTTTTTCCTTCTAAACTCTTTCCTGCCCCAACCCTCTAACCTACCCTTCTTCCCTAATCAATACCTGTGCCCTCCACCACCTTTTTACCTGCATCTTTACTCCATCCTAACTCTCCCCTGCTCTCAGTGTGCTCTGTCCTAGATGCTTTTGGCACCAAGGCCTGACACCCACCCCTTGCCAGCCTTTTGTTTATTCCCCAGAACAGTCTTAACTTTAATTTTCACACTTCTTTTGTCTTTGTCTGTGTTCCCAGTTTGCCCCACCGACAATTAACCAAAGTGCCAGCCCCATGGCACTCTCCTTATCTGCCACTAACCTCTGTCTCTCTCTCTCTCCCTATTGCAGGACCCTGCCCTGATCGGGCAACCATTGCCAACCAGCAGTAGTGATGTGGAACTCCTCCGGCCAGCCGCTCCTCTTCCTTCGCCCACCTGACAGCACAGAAACCAGGTATGGCTTCTCTGGAATCCAAACCTGAGAATTCTGTTGGTCCTTGCAGCCTCTGACCTCCTTGCTATTGGCTGCCTAACCTTGCTCCCAGGCTGCTATTGGGTCTGCTGCTCCAGAGTCATCAGCCTGTTGCATGGATTCAGTTTGGCTCCTCTGGCTTTTCCACTCTCTCTTGAACTTTTGCTTGTATTCTCCCTAACTCCTCCCTCTTATATTTTCCCCTTCACTTATTGGCTCCTATCCTCAGAACACCCTTGGTATATCAGGACATACTATATGAGTAACTTTGACAGGAGCTGTTTCTACCAACAGATGACCTGGCATGATGTAAATACAAGTAAAAGATGAGAAGAAGTAGCTCTCTATGTAAGGGAAGGGATCAATGCAATGGAACTAAAGGGTAAATGGGGAGGAGAGGAGGCATTGTGGGTCACCTTGGAGATAGGTAGTGGCACCACAGTCCGCACAGTGGTTGTATACACACCCCCCATCTCAGGGGGAGGAAATGGACACGGAAATGATGCAGGCCACCCTCAGAATGGCAGAAAAAGGGGAGATATTGTTGATGGGGGATCTGAATATGCTAGATGTTAACTGGAGCACAATTACTACAGCCACATCAAAGAGTAGGGTCATTCTCGATACCATACACGGGGCATGCCTCAAACAGCTAGTATTGGAACACACTTGGAAGGAAGCACAGCTAGTATTGGAACACACTTGGAAGGAAGCAATCTTGGACCTGGTACTCTCAAAAGGGGACATAGAGAGGATCACAGATTTAGAAATGGGTAGCCATCTGGGAACAAGTGATCACTACACAGTGTGGTTCATGATAAATACACCCATGGAGTCAAGCCATACAAAAGTGAGGGTACTGGACTTTAGAAGGGCTGACTTTGGTAAAATGGGGAAGTGCCTAAGGAATGCACTAGCAAATGGGCAGGAAGGAGAGGTGGAAGAACAATGGGGAAAACTCCAAACTGCCATCATAGAGGCAACAAACCTTTGTGTGAAGTGAGTAAAGAAAAAAAAAATGAAGTAAAAAAACACTATGGTTCTCAAAAGAGGAGGCAAGGAAGGTTGGGGAGAAAAAGATAGCATTCAGGAAGTACAGTATAAGGAATCACAGAAGGAGCAGGACAGAGAACTGTATCAGTTAAAGCAGAGGGAAGCAGGGAAGGCAGTCAGGATAGTAAAGGCCCAAACTGAGGAAAAGATAGCCGGCTCAGTTAAGAAGGGGGATAAAACCTTTTATAGATACATTAGAGAGTGCAGAAAGACCAGGGAAGGGATAGGGAGACTTAATAAATGGGAGGGGAGGTGGGCAGAGAGCAACAGTGAAAAGGCAGAGATACTGAATGAATACTTTTGCTCAGTATTCACAGAAGAAGAAGAGGGGGAGGTACCTAAACCAAACAACAGAAGCACTCTGGGCAGGGGAGTTAATATCAGTCCATTCACAGAAGAAAGGGCCTTGAAAGAACTCTTAAAACTCAAGGTGGACAAAGCAATGAGACCTGACGGGATTCACCCCAGAATTCTAAAAGAACTAAGGGGATACCTAGTGATACCGTTGACTACCTTTTTAACAAATCATGGGAGAATGGTGTGGTACCTTAGGACTGGAGGAAGGTGGATGTGATCCCCCTTCATGAGAGTGGGAGCAAGGCAGAGGCAGGAAACTACAGACCTGTTAGTTTGACTTCAGTGGTAGGAAAAATGATGAAATCACTTCTGAAAGAAAGAATTGTAGAGTACCTAGAGGCCAGCGGGGCATAGGACCCAAGACAGCATGGATTCACAGCAGGAAGATCATGTCAGATGATTCTAATATATTTCTTTGACTGGGTGACCAAAGTAATAGACCAGGGAGGGGCTGTAGATATGGCCTACTTAAACTTTAGCAAGGCATTTGACACAGTACCACAAAAAAGATTAATAAACATGTTAGCCTGGGTGTGGGTCCCAGGGTGGCAGCCTGGGTAACAAATTGGCTGGATAACAGGATGCAGAGGGTAATAGTAAATGGAGCACACTCTAGGGAAAGGGGAGTTACTAGTGGGGTACTTCAGGGTTCAGGACTGGGACCGGTACAATTTAATGTCTTTATAGGTGACATTGCAGAGGGGCTAGAAGGAAACATATGCCTCTTTGCAGACGATGCAAAGATCTGCAACAGAGTTGACACAAAGGAGGAGTGGAAAGGAAGAAAATGGACTTGGCAAAGTTGGAGCAATGGTCAAGTATGGCAGCTTAGTTTCAGTGCAAAGAAGTGCAAAGTAATGCACCTGGGAAAACAAAACCAAGGGAAGAGTACACAGTGGGGGGGGGGGTACTAACAACAACAAAAATGGAAAGGGACCTGGGAGTACTTATATCAGATGACCTTAAGATAGGCAAACAATGTGAGAAGGCAGTAAGCAGGGCTGGGGGATTTTGGGATGTATAGGGAGAGACATCACCAGTAGAAAGCAGGAAGCTATTATCCCTCTGTACTGACAGTTGGTGAGACCCCATCTGGAGTACTGTGTGCAGTTCTGGAGACTCCATCTCTGCAAGGACATAGACAGGATGGAGGCAGTCCAGAGGAGGGCAACCAAAATGGTGCAGGATCTGCACCAGAAACAATATAAAGTGAGACTAAAAGAGCTTAATATGTATACCCTTGAAGAAAGGAGGGAGGGAGGGAGGAAGGGAGGGGAGGACATGGCAGAAACCTTCAAGTACCTCAAAGGGAATCAACAAAATCAAAGAGGGTAGCATATTTCAGAAAAAGAAATGTGTAAGAACAAGGGGGCACATTCTGAAGATAGAGGGGGATGGCTCAGGGGCAATGTGAGGAAGTAATTTTTCATGGAGAGGGTCATGGATGCATGGAACAGCCTTCATGAGGAGGTTGTGGGGTCAAAAACAGTGGGGCAATTCAAGAATGCATGGGACAGACTTAAGGCAATTATAGTGGGGGGGTAGAAGGGGATAGGAGGGGGGGTAAGGAGGAAGTAGGCTGCTGGTTAATTAGTATCTGCAGCACATCCAGTAGGTAGGGAAATGGGTAGACTAGGCGGGCCAAGTGGTCCTTATCTTCCTTCAAAGTCTGTGTTTCTATGTTTCTAGTCACTGCTTGTGCATCCCTCTGCAGTTCTCTTCTCCTTTGCCATTCATCTTACGCCTCTCTCCCATCACAAGTTCCTGGAATTAAACCTACAGTATCTGGGCTACACCCACAAGAATCACGCTTTCCTAAACCTGTATTTGCCACCTATAATCTCAAGCCTTTGTAGGCTTGCTCCATTGCTATTTATTCAAGCTGCACTCCCGTTACAAGTTTAGTTTTTTCTTCAAGGATATATCTACAGTACAAGAAGCATTTAACGTCAGTCCTGCTTTTGCAACTTATTCCTCCAGCTATTAGAAGGCTCTTGCACACTCTAGCCTTCCTCCCCTACTAGTTTGCCAGCATTTCCTTCCTCAGACTGCTCCATCTCCTACTGCTTCATGTCCTCCGGTTTCACACTAAGCATATGTTCATGACGGTTTGGAATATGTGCATCCTTAAGCCCTGTTTTTTCCTTGCTCTTACACTGCTGATCCTTATCCCCCCACCCCATTCTGGATGTTTGCACTATTAAGTCACTGATTGTAACCAGCACATACCTTATCATCTTTGCGCCCTACTTCTCCCCTACTGGCTCCAGTCCTTTAGTTAGTAAGGCCTTTCCTATTTATCAAAAATCTGCCAGTAATATTAATGCCCCATATGTCCTTTCCAGTAGGGGGGTCTTAAATACCTCCTTACCCATCATAAATTACATTAACCAGCAGACTACACATGCTGTTTCTTCCCAGTCCAAATAAGGACGGGTCCTGTTCCTCAAAGTTTTACTTTCTGCCCTCAAGAAACAATTTCTCCTAATCTTACTTTGCTCAGAGAATGTGGAACTAAATGCTGGCCCACAGGCATCCATCTTAGTGCCTTCTGACTTAGCCCACTCTAAAGGTTTGAGCTTTCTCCACATTAATACTTGCAGTCTCTTAAGGGAATTGGACACAGTCTAGGCTTGGGTCTGTCTCCCTAATCCAGATATCCTAGTTATTTCTGACACATGGTTAAAATCCCATACTCCCAATCAGGTCATAAATATCCCCTCATATAATGTCTTCAGGGCCGACAGATCCTCTAGAGGAGGGGGGATTACAATATATGTGCAAAACAAATTCTCGGTCTCAATCATCGATTCCTCCTCTGTACACAGATAATTCAAATGCCTTATTATTAAGGTCTGTATTTCCCCATCTGAATCATTAACCATTTCTGGTTGCTACAGGCCATGCTCGGGAGCTTCAATTGCTATAGCATCTCCAATCTTTACTTGGTTCCCAAACCTCAGAATTGATCATTATGGGTAATTTGAATTTGGGCTGGATCTCCCCCTGTTCATCACCCCTTAAAGCGCTCTGTGATATGCTCAGGCTATCCCAGCTAATCACGGAGGCCACTCATATTAATTCCAAAAACCCTGCAAACGGTACTTTACTCTACCTCATCTTTGTTAACAAACCTCATAACTTTACCAGTACAGGGGTTTTCTTTAATGACATTAGTGATCACAATGCCATCACTTGTGTGAGAAATTTGCCCAAACCCATCTCCTCTTACACTTATATCTACAAAAGAAGCTGCCACAATTTCAGTTGCACTCACTTCTTGTCAGACGTAAGTAACATCAGGTGGCAAGACTTTTACCTCGCACCCTCAGTGGACTTAGCTTACACTGTGTTCAAAACACTGCTACTACAGGTTATTAATAAACATGCCCCTCTTGTCAAAAGCAGAAGTAGGAAAAAACAATGCCCCTGGTTCAATGATTCCCTTAAGCCAGCCCTACACAAAAGAGATGCCCTTTGGAAAAGGCATGCAAAACTAGACTATCAGCCAATTGGGTGGCTTTTAGAGCCTCCAGGAACCAGTGTACAAAGATAATTAGAGCAGAAAAAGCCACATACTTTCAGACAGCCCTGGACTCACACTCCAATGATTCAAACAAATTTTGGAAGACTCTGAGAGAAATACGAGGCCACAACCCTCCACCTACCCTCACTGTAAAGATCTCCACTGATGGCATTATAACTACTAGCAAAAAGTATATCCTCAACCTCTTAAATAACCGCTTTACTACAGCGATTCTTGCCTTTGACTCATCTCCTGCTAGTACATTATGCTCTTTTCTTCTTTACTCAGACACCTCACCTCCCCCTATCAGGGCCCCGTCCCATGCAAATTCTTTCAGTTTTAGTCCAATCACCTTTAAACAGGTGGAAGACCTGTTGTTAGCTCTCAATGTTACTAAGAATGCTGGGGCTGATCAAATTGACCCCTAGTTCCTGAAACTCAGTTACCACGTGCTGACCGCACACATCTTTTTAACACATTTCTCACTGAAGGGATCTCTCCAGGAGTGGAAAGTAGCCCACGTCATCCCACTCTTTAAATCTGGTGACCTGAATAATTATAGACCCATATCCCTATTACCAACCCTCTCCAAATTACTTGAAAAATTAGTTAATTCACAAATCATAGACTACCTTGAAACATATAATATGCTGAATCCCTTGCAATCCGACTTCAGACCCAAACACAGCACCATAACCTCATTAGCCATGATTGGCAAACAGAGCTCAATGCTAAGAATGTATCTGTGCTCTTCTTTTAGACCTAAGTAAAGCATTCAATATGGTAGACCATGAACTCCTCCTGTGCAACTGTGCAGGTCATGATGCCCTTCAGGTGGCATGCCTCAGACAGCTAGTTTTGGAACCTACTCATGAGGCAGCAATCTTAGACCTCGTACTCTCAAATGGGGACAGTGAGAGGATCTCTGATCTTGAAGTGGGTAGCCATTTGGGAACAAGTGACCACTAAACAGTGTGGTTCATGATAAACTTAGCTACAGAGTCAAGCCATACAAAACTGAGGGTTCAGGACTTCAGGAGGGCTGACTTTGGCAAGATGGGAGAGTGCCTTAGAAAAGCACTAGCAAACAGACTAGAAGGAGAGGTGGAGCAACAATGGGGAAATATCAAAACTGCCATCACAAAGACAACAAGCCTTTGTGTGATGCAAATAAACAAATCAAAATGAAAGAAAAAGCCACTATGGTTCTCAAAAGAAGTGGTGGTGAAGGTTAGGGAGAAAAAGATAGCATTTAGGAAGTATAAGGAAACACAGAAGGAGCAGGACAGAGAACTGTACCAGTTAAGGCAGAAGGAAGCAGGGAGGGTAGTCAGAATAGCAAAGGCACAAACTGAGGAAAAGATAGCCAACTCAGTTAAGAAGGGGGATAAAACCTTTCATAGGTATATCAGGGAGCATAGAAAGACAAAGGGAGGGATAGTGAGGCTGAATAGAATGGATGGTGGGTGGGCAGAGAGTGACAGTGTAAAAGCAGGGATACTGAATGAATACTTCTGTTCAGTATTCACAAAAGAGGAAGTGGGGGAGGTGCCTAATCCAATTAACAGAAGCACTCTGGAGAGGGGGGTCGATCACAGTCCTTTCACAGAAGAAAGGGTTCTGAAAGAACTCCTAAAACTGAAGGTGGACAAAGCAATGGGGCCAGATGGAATTCACCCCAGAATTCTAAAAGAATTAAGTGGAGAACTAGTGACACCACTGACTACCCTTTGTAACAAATCATGGGAAGATGGTGTGATACCTGAGGACTGGAAGAAGGCTGATGTGATTCCCCTTCACAAAAGTGGGAGCAAGACAGAGGCAAGAAACTACAGACCTGTCAGTTTGATCTCTGTGGTAGGGAAGGTGATGGAATCACTTCTGAAGGAAAGAATTGTTGAGTACCTAGAGGCCAGTGGGGCATAGGACCCAAGGCAGCATGGGTTCACAGCGGGAAGGTCATGTCAGATGAATCTAATTGATTTATTTGACTGGGTGACCAAAGTAGTAGGCCAGGGAGGGGCTGTGGACATGGCCTACCTAGACTTTAACAAGTCATTTGACACAGTCCCACACAAAAGATTAGTAGTCAAATTAACCAGCCTTGGAGTGGGTCCCAGGGTGGTAGCCTGGGTAAAACATTGGCTGAACAACAGGACACAGAAGGTAATTGTAAATGGAGTCCACTCTGAAGAAAGAGGGGTTACTAGTGGAGTACCACAGGGTTCAGTACTGGGTCCAGTCCTTTTTAATGTCTTTATAAGTGACATTGCAGAGGGACTGGAAGGAAAAGTATGCCTCCTTGCAGATGACACAAAGATATGCAACAGGGTTGATACACGAGGAGGAATGGAAAGGATGAGAAGGGACTTGGCAAGGTTGGAGGAATGGTCAGAAGTATGGCAGCTTGGATTCAATGCAAAGAAGTGCAAAGTAATGCACCTGGGAAACAAAAACCCAGGGGAAGATTACACAATGGGGGGTGGGAGGTAGTAACAACAACAGAAATTGAAAGGGACCGGGGGGTAATCATATCAGATGACCTTAAGGTTGGCAAGCAATGTGAGAAGGTGGTATGGAGGGTTGGAGGGATACTGGGATGTATAGGGAGAGGCATCACCAGCAGAAAACAGGAAGTTGTTATCCCCCTGTACAGACAGTGGGTGAGACCCCATCTGGAGTACTGTGTCCAGTTCTGGAGACCTCATCTCTGCAAGGACATAGACAGGATAGAGGTAGTCCAGAGGAGGGCAACTAAAATGGTGCAGGGTCTGCAAGAGAAGCCATATGAGGAGAGGCTAAAGGAGCTTAATATTACACCCTTGAGGAAAGGAGGCAGGGGGAGGATATGATAGAAATGTTTAAGTACCTCAGTGGAATCAGCAAAGTCCAAGATGGTAGCATCTTTCAGAAAAAGAGATGTGCAAGAACAAGGGGACACAATTTGAAGATAGAGGGGGGACGGCTCAGGGGCAATGTGAAGAAGTATTTTTTCACAGAGAGGGTGGTGGACGCATGGAACAGCCTTCCTGAGGAGGTTGTGGGGTCTAAAACTGTGGGAGAATTCAAGAATGCATGGGACAGACATAAGGCAATTTTTGTGGTGGGTAGGAAGAAATAGGTTGTTGGTTAAATAGGATCTGCAGCTTATCCTCTAGGTAGGGAAATGGGCAGACTAGGTGGGCCAAGCGGTCCTTATTTGCCGTCAAAGTCTATGTTTCTATGTGCATGCTGAGAAAGACTGGCCTAAATGACACCTTCCTTAAATGGTTTACTTCTTACCTAGTTGGTCGACAGCAACAGGTTAAAGCTCAGTATGAACTCTCCCTGCTTAAAACTCTTATGAGAGGAGTCCCCCAGAGTACCATTCTTGGACTCATCCTATTTGTGATCTACATAAATGACATTTACCTTAACATCTCCTCAGCAAATATACATCTATTCACAGATGACAACATACTTTATATTACCAGACCTTCCCTGAAACTGGCTTGATCAGATCTACAACAAGAATTTTGCCTGCTGCTGCATAATGTACTGTACCTCAAACTGCTGCTCAACGCTAAAAAAATGAAAGTCATGTTCCTTTCCCCTACAGGCTAACCTTGCAGCCACTCACTCTCAAGGAGCTAGGCCCCAAATCACAACCCTCCTTGGTGAACGTCTAGAGCCTATAGATAAATTCAAAACATAGGTTTCTGGTTAGATAGTAGGCTCTCCTTCACTTCACATATCAAAGAATTAGCCAAAAAACTTAGACAAAGACTAGGCATCTCCTATGATATCAAGCACCTTCTCACCTCTGAGGCTAAAACAAGGCTAGTTCAAACAACTTTCCTTCCACTCCTGGACTACACTGATCTTCTTTACAGTCATTGCCCTGTCACCACACTTTTCAAACTGGATACCCTGTACCACAGAGCCCTAAGATTCATCACTAACATGCCATACAACACACATCATTGCTCTCTCTATGCGCAACTTGGTTGGCATTCACTAAAAATGAGGAGAAGGACAGTGCGGCAATTTGGATCTATAGAACTATAACAGGTAAGCTCCCCCCTGTATATTTCCAATCTCCTAGTTTACTCCAAGGGATCTTATTCCCTTAGAAGACATTCTTGCTTATCATTCGACATCCCCAGAGTCAGAACTCAGCCTGGTATCTCTTCTTTAAGTTACGCTTGCCCTTCCATTTGGAATAGTATCCAAAATATCCCTAAAACTTTCACAATTTATTAATATGGTTACCTTCAAAAGACAACTTTGCTACCTATTGAAAGAAGCATGCAACTGTTTCCTCAAGTCATAGAGTTCAAGCATGACCTCTCATATCCACTCTTCGCTATTTTTGTATCATTACTTAAGCTCACCCACCTTCCTATCCTATTAGGTAGAACTTGAGTTCTTTTCGAGCTTTATCTCTTCTTCCCCCTCCTCATTCCCTTCCTCCTGCTCCACCCTTCCCCTCCTGGCCTCCCCTCTCCCAAGCACCATTTATACACCTGGCATCCTCATCTGCATCTTCCCCTCTCCTCTTCTCTTCTCTCCACTCTATAAAATCTGCTAATCTCCTTCCTTCTTATCACCCCCGTTTACCCACCTTTCTGGATTGTATATATTGTACATTTTGACTGTTATATATTATTGTAATTTAGTATCCTTGTATTTATTTATTGTACTTTAAATTACTTATTTTGTTCCTGTTGAGTGTCAATTTATGTTCTTTGTCCACCCAGGACCATCTTGCAAATGAGTTTATCTTAAAGGAGAACTGCGCTGAACCTGTAAGCCATTTTCTCCAGTAACATCAGTTTTTAAGTACCAGTTCCAATTCCGTTATTGTTCCCTCTGTACAGGCTTTTTAGTAAACAAAGTTTGTGTTTCTGATTTACACTCTAATGTAAAGTACAATTTTGGAACTGTATGATGTACTTTATGTCCCTCTCAGGTACAAAGTTCTATAATAGAACATGGATGCATTGTTCCAACTATAGAACAGCAGAACAGGGACATAAACTACATCTTATAGTTCTAAAATTGTACTTACTACTTGTGTCTATATCAGAAACACCCATTAAGATAATTAAAAAGACTCTAGAGATGGAACAGTACCAGAATTGAAACCATTATTTAAAAATCATCCTTTACAGGGGGAAATTATATACAGGTTCAGCGCAGTTCTCCTTTAATGGACCTCCATGGA
The DNA here is from genome assembly GCA_016271365.2 of Neoceratodus forsteri. Lineage (NCBI taxonomy): Eukaryota > Metazoa > Chordata > Ceratodontiformes > Ceratodontidae > Neoceratodus > Neoceratodus forsteri. Next base: position 972,907,096 of record CM028134.1, on the reverse strand, counting down.
ACAGGTGGCCAGAGTGAGTGGTGGAGGTGGATACAGTGGAGAAATTCAAAAGAGCATGGGATAGCTGTATGGGGCTAGGAAGGGGGTGGGAGATAAAAGGGCAATGAGGGGGCTATCTCGAGTAGACTCGATGGACTGAATGGTCCTTTTCTGCTGGCATGATTCTATGATTCTTTGAATGGCATTTCTCCTGATAAAATAAAGACTGATTGTTTGAACATCAGTTCCATTCAAAATATTGTGGTTAGATTCTACACTATTTAAACTAGACAGCCTAGTGGTCAATGACTCAATATGGAAGACAGCTCAAGTGTTTCCACTACTTAAGGCAGGTGATCCCATGGACCTCAACAACTATAGGCCCATTTCCATCTTACCAGTACTGTCCAAGATGCTTGAAAAGTTAGTAAACTTTCAGTTAAGTGCCTACCTTGATACCAACAATCTCCTTAACCCAGCTCAATCTGGGTTTAGATCTATGCACAGCACCATCTCTGCCTTAGCAAAAGTTACAAATGACTGGCAGACTGCCTTAGACAAAAAGAATAACACCTGTGCTGTGTTTCTGGATCTAAGCAAAGCCTTTGACACTGTGGACCATGAACTACTAATCTCTCTCTGAACTCCATAGGCCTTGACTCACTCTCTTAAATGGTTCAGATGCTATCTCTCCGAAAATTACAACTGGTGAAAAATGAAGGTGACCTATCTACCTCTAAACCACTCCTAAGAGGTGTACCGCAAGGCTTCATCCTGGCCCCATCCTCTTTGCCATTTACATCAACAATATTGACTCTAATCTCTCACAATCTAATATTCACCTTTGCAGATGATACTATACTATATGTCAATAATCCTCACCATCAAAAGCCTGTGAGCTTTACAGTCTGAGTTCTCCTCTTACAGCACAACTTATTAGAAAATAACTACTACTAAATGCCAAGAAAACGAAGCTATGTTCTTTGCCACCAGGAACTGCTCTTCCACTGTCCCATCACTCACCCTCCCACAATTATCTACCATCCTTGGTGAAAACCTGGAATATGTGGACAAATTCAAATATCTTGGAGTCTGGATTGACAATAAACTTGATTACACTAGCCACATTGAAGAGCTCCTGAAAAGCTTAGACAAAGACTTGGCCTATTTTATAGGATCAAACACTACCTGACCAGAGATTCCAAACAAAGGCTAATCCTGGCATCATTCCTATCCCTCATTGACTATGCTGACTTCTCTATGGCCACTGCTCCTCTCCCATTTAAATAAATTAGACACCTTGTATCATAGAGCTATTAGATTCATTACAGATCTTCTCTCCAGCACCCATCATTGTTCTCTACAATGCAGTTAGTTGGACATCCCTGCAACACAGAAGAAACAAAATGCTGCTGTCTGGATCTACAAAGCTCTGACAAACAAACTCCTTCCTACATCTCAGACTGTTTCAACGGATCACATCCAGGCCTTACACCTAAGGATCAATAAACTCATCATGCTGAAGATTCTATCACCTGCACCGGTATGGAAGGGCTGCAATCAGCTATTCCTAGCACTTATCTGGAATTCTCTTCAAAGACCTTGAAATTGGATACCCTCATTCCTTTAACATCCCTCAAAACTGTACATTAGTCTATTCCCAGAATCATGCAACTTCTTCCATAAGGCCTAGTCCTCCACACCCCCTCCTTCCCCACCCCTTTTTATGCTACCCTATTTCTCTATCGCTCTTCTAGCTTGTTCTCCAACCAACTTCATACAGAAATGACCACCCAAGTCCAACTATCCGAGCTTTATCCCTACTATACTGTTTGTTTCTTTCCTTTTAATATGATTTAGGTTTATTGTCATTTTGCCTTGTATATATGTAAATATTTGTATATCTGTCTCATTCATAAATCATTGTATCTGTGTTTATTCAGTACCATGTTTTTTGTGTAAAATTTGTAACCTTATATTGTTATGACCACTCAGGTCCATCTTGTAAATGAGCTATGCTCAATGATGTTCGCCTGAATAAATAAATAAAATAAATAAAGATTTTTTTTTGATGACACTATTGAGAATGTGTATAAATACAGAAGGATTTCATGAGAAGGCCAAATATTCCATAGTAAGGTGGGGCTGTAGCTGGATAAATCATGAAAAACAACAGAAATCTCACTGCAAATATTTGTTCTAAAAAGGGTCTCCATATAGGGCTGGTTGAAAAGGTAATTTTGTCATGAAATCAAGTAGCAAATTCTTTCATTTTCAGCAATGATGGCTAAGTTATTATACTATTGCCCATAGGAAGGGCATCTTGGTGTTTTCCAAAAGGAAAGAAGATGTCTTTTAAGGCATAAGCAGGCTGCAAAAATCCAATTTGTTGTTTGTTCTGAGGGATGATCTAACTGGGAGGAAATTCCTAGTGGAAATATCTTAGGAGAAAGGGGGATTTGGCTTTGGGTAAGTGTTTCACAAGTGCTATAGGCTCTGAGCTGGATTCTCAAAACACTTGGAAGGTGCAAAAAAAATGTGCAAGTCCCCAACATTTGTACAGTTGCTGAAAAAAGGGGCAATTGCAGTGAGTGGTATGCATAAAACTTCCGCGGCTGCGGGAAAATACACTGCAGACTGTGGAATAAAGTGCAGCTGTGGAAGCGCCTGAGTAAAAAAAAAGCCATTGAAAAGTAGGGCGATGGAGGTTTGTGTGGCATGCTGGTGACCTGTGTTCATGCCCTGAGCCTTGGACGATGGAAGTAGAGACTGGCAGGGAAGGTTAGAAGTGTTCCTCAGAAGCTCTCCTCCCAGAGGGGTTGGTGCTAAGCATACATCAGTGGTGGGTGGCTCATGGCAGCCACAAAGTGGTAACGCACGTTGCAGCATGGGTGACCATGTACCATTGTGCATCTTTCCAGGACACCACAGGCACAGTTTCAGTCAGGTGGGGTGTGGGAGGAGGGCTGAAAATTGCTGCCTGACAGACCAGATGATGGTTTCCTGGTCCCCCTCTGCCAGAAAGCCCCAGTGGAATGCCCTCTCAAAGCTGTGCCCATAGCCCCATGCCCCAGATCTAGAATGGAGTCCCAGTCTTCCCTCCCTGTCCTCCCAGGGGAGGGGGGCCCCCTGGCAAAGGGATACAACTGGTCTGTCCAGGGGCATGGAATCAGGTTAGCAGCAGATGGCATCTGGCCAATAGGTGGGGCCCTTGGCAGCACAAAGGAGTGGTTGGTCTGGTGGTGGAGGAAGGAGCAAAAAAAAAGAAAATTATGGCATATCCTTTTAGAGGCTATTCTCAGCCACTGTTTTTCTGCAGTTGTGTAAATAATGTTGAGCACATGCTGCACCACAGAGAGGGAGGTGTAATTCACCCTGAGCAAAAACCAGTGTACTAACAATTGAGATACAAATATAGTGGTGATTCAGGCAGCAGCAACTGAAAACATGTGGGCTATATAGTAATGTCAGTTCTTACAACAAAAATAGCACACATTTCCACTGAACGGCAAAAAACTACAACCAAATGACCCAGTGTAGGCCATAAAGGAGCCCCTTAGGCAATAGAGGCAGAAGTGGTAACAGCCACAAGTGAGTGCTACTGAAGCAGGCACCCCAGGGTGAGACACAACCAATGGTTACAGAATGCCGCTGTAGTGCATGGCCCTGCTGGTACTAGTACTGGTACTGGTGCTGCTGCTGTAGCCCCAATTGTGGGGCTGGCTGCTGGTCTCGCTGTGAGTACTTTCTGCTGCATCTATGGCAAGACTGTCATAGTCTGCTGCTTCAGGTAATATGGCTCACCTGTCGTTCTGGCTGCCGAGCCTTGTGCATTTTCCACAGCTGCATAATTCCGTAACTCACGTTATTTGCGATTTTCCACATGTGCCGACTTTTTCTTTGTGAATATGCCACAACTGAATTTTTCCACAACTGTGGAATTTTTGGCTGTCTTTGGGAATCCAGCACTCTCCTCCAGAAATCTTAATATGACCTTTGACTGTGTGTGTATTATTTGTAGAAGAAAGGTTTCTTTATATGACCATCCCTTACCATGCATGTTTTCTGGGACATTTTATCACTATTGTTACTCTGCCTGTAATAGAGGAAAAGTGAAAATCTGATCATATGTCATGTATTTCATCCTCTTCAGTTGCAGTCTTTCAAAGGTCATATTATGACCTCCCATGCATGTCTAGAAAGTGATGAATACAATATTGAAAACACAAAATCCTTTTGTTTTATTTCGCCTCATTCAGCTTTACAGTAAATAAGTCAGTTATAGTGACATACTTGTATGAAAAAAGTTGAAAAGAATTATTGTGACTTCCTGGTTGACTAATACTGCACCACAGCAGCCATGTACCCGCATGGTAGCCACGGTTGCAATGGCAACATGTTACCTAGCCAATGAATGACAGCACACAGGAGCTGTTACCTGGCTACATACAGGTACAAGAGGGTGGTTCCATGAGATGCTCAGTGCTTTCTGACTCACACTCCACAGAATATCTAGATAAAGAATTACTGCTGCTACAACACCAAGTTGTTGCGCTAGCATTCTTTGACAGCATTGAGCTAGAAAAAGAGAAATAGCCACTATACGGGTGATAGACAGCCCACTTTGAAACTAACAGAACTGTATGGTGATGCTTTTACTTGTGCTATGTTAATATTCTTTGATGGCAATGAGTAAAAGAAAAAGAGAAATAGCCACTAAACAGGTGCCACACAGCCAGCCTTCAAAGTAACAGAAATGTATGGTGATGTTTTTACTTTTGCTGTTATAAATACCGGCACAGGATAGAACACCCTGTTGCAAATTTATTTTTATTTTGTTTTTTAAGCATTTGATAACTGGGAAAAGCACACTGAACCGAGGCTCATTTCCAGGTGTGACCAGGAGAAGGGGAAAGGGATATAAGGCAGAAAATACCTAATAGATACATGACATAAATATACACTTGAATAAGTTATACAGCAAAGTATTGTACATTCAGATGGACTATATACAAATAGTATCAAACATTTTTGAGGATTAGATTACTATCCACATGAAACATTGGCATGAAGCTGGGCCTGTGATGGGCTAGGAACAGGTGCAGGTGGGGAATGAAAGTTGCCAGATTTGGTGTGTGAAGCAGTTGTGAGAGGGCGAGTTTCTTAGGAGAGGTGGAAGTTGGTTCCATAAAGAGGGGAATCTGTAAGTGAAGGTAAATTTGCCAGTGGATGAGGAAGATTTGGGGAGGGAGAAAGAATGGGAGTCCCTTGAGCACAGTGAGTATGGAGAAATGGAAGCTGGTGTTAGCCTCTCTGTCAAGTCAAACCAGAATTTGGATATGAAGGAGATGGAGTAGATGAAGTGACAATGGGATAGGGGTGGAATCCCAAGGGAAGAAAGGAGAGTTCAGTGATGGGTTCTGAGAGGGGATTGCAAAGCAGCAGAAAGCATAGAGGAGGGAGTCAAGCCTGGATAATGAGGAGAAGGGGCAGTGAAATACATTATGTCAGCACAGTCAAAGATAAGAGTGATCATTTTTGTTTATAATATGCATCTAATGGGTAGTGGGAGGGCATGACAATTTCTGTATAACAGGGCTAGGTTAGGGTGGAGCTTTGATGTGATGGCAATGATGTGATTCAAGATGTTTAACTGGGAGCTGAGCCATACTCTTAGATATTTGTACGTAGAGATAGCGTTTAGTGGGGGCCTATCTGGGGAGATGATAACAAGAGGACAGGATATTCTCATGAGTTTTTGAACAGACCCAAAAGTCATGGAAGCAGTTTTGGATGAGTTTATTTTGAGATGGTTTCCATGAAACCAAGACTGCATGTTGTGATAATTGTGTTGCAGTCATGATTGAACATCACTTAGAACTGGGCCAGATATGAAAAGGATGGTGTTGTCTACATACTTGTGGATCAGGGATCTTGAACAGACAGATGGGAGGTCATTAATAAATAGAGAGAACATAATGGGGCCTAGAATCCAGCCCTGGGGGACAATGGCTAGTATGGGGAGAGGGGGAGTGGAGTCTGAAATCCTGACTGACTGGAGCCTATTTTCAAGGTACAATCTGAACCACTAAATTGCAGGAGGGGTGAGTCCAGCTACCTTGAGTTTTTCTAGGAGCAGGGAGTGGGAAACAGAATCAAAGGCATTTACCAGATCAATGAAGATTGCAGCAGTTAAATAGTCTTGGTTAGTGGCAGACTGAATGTGTCCAGTGATGCGAAGGAGGGAGGATATGTTGGAGTGGTGCTTTCTAAACCTATATTGATATGTGGAGAGAAAAGTTATAGATGTGAGACAGTTAGTTGGTCTGAGCTGGACAAGACCTTCTTGCAGTTTGGCAAGAGCGGGGAGTAGGGAGATTGGTTAGTAGTTTCCAGGTACTGATGGGTCACCACTGTTGTAGAGAGGGATGACATAAGCAAGTGTCCAAGCTTGGGGGACATTGCCAGTGGAGAAGAACAGATTTAATACGTAAGTGAGGGTGCAGGTGCAGATATATACGCAGAGGTTGGGGTTGGATACCATTGGGGTTGACTTTTGTGATGTTCAAGGAGCAGAGAGTAAGTAGGAAATTGTTTTGAGTAGGGTTTAGGGGGGCCTTGTGAGGGTCCAGGATGGGAGGTCAGGTCAGGAAGGGCACAGGTGGTGAAGAAGTTGTTTAAGGTTTCTGCTATTTTGACAGGGTCAGAAATTGTTTGTTCATTATGCTTGGGAGTTGGAGAGATGGTCTGAGGGGGGTCAATAAGGGAGTGGACCACCTTCCAGAAGGAGGAAGGATGGTTGGTGTTTAAACAGGACTTAAATTATTCAGCTTTGGCTTGTCTTATAGCTTTCATGTAGGCATTTCCAGGGAAGCTGTAGGTCTGTCTAGGTTGGTGGGTTTGTGTGGTATTAAATAGGGACCAGATCTTGTCATGCGCAATATAGAGAGCAATTAATGTACTGGAGATCCACAGACTGTGGCACTTTTTGGCCCTAGCTTTAACCTGAGGGGCATGGGAGTCCCAGACCTTATTGAAAGTACATAGGAAGCTGGACAGGGCTTAATCAACATCAGATGCAGAGTACATAGGGTCCCAGTCTGTATATTTTAGGTCATGCAGGAGAGAGCTGGTGTTTAGTGAATTTAGAGGTAATGATGTATTTTGGGGCTGAGTTTGAAAGCTGAATTTTTCTGCTGCAGTATATAATACAGTGGTTGCTTAGGGTTGCATCCAATACACCAGCAGTAGAAATTCTATTTGGATGGGAAGCAAGAATTCAGTCAATGAGGGAGTGGTTTGCTGAGTAAGGATTATAATGGGTGTGATCAGTAATTAATTGGGTGAGGTTAACTCATTGCCTCCACAGGAGCTCTCTGAAGTTGCACCACATGTCTCCTGTATACTGTTAACAGTAAATACTGGGCCTTTCTAAGCAAAATCAAGCTATAGTCAGCATGCCACAAACAAATCCTAATAGCTCAAGAACCGTAAGTGCTAGACATAAAGTATGAGTGGCAAAGTTATTCAGCATAACATTACCTTTCCAATGGTGGTATGCAAATAATATGTCATTTTTTTTTTTTTTTCTATGCTGGTTGAAACAGCAAAAAAAAGAATATGTTTTCACTAAAACAGGCAACATAAGCCATACACACCATACCATAAACAAATGCGAATAACTCCTAAAGTATACATGATATACACAAAATATCAGTGGCAAAGTTGTTCAGCATACAATTACCTTTCCAACGGTGCTATGCAGTCAAATATATATTATATTCTGTTACACTATATATTAAAATATATAAGTGACTTCTCTAGACATTCCAAGAGCACACCGGCAGTCAGTAGCTGACTTCTGCAGACGTCCCCAGGACACACCAGTGAATTTTACTGACGACTACAGGCATATGCTAGGAGACAATGAGTTAAGAGCCTCTAATTTGGATGTGGCAGTTTTGGCATGGGGGGACCAGTCTAAGTTGTAGTCCCCTAGTAGGAGTAGTTTGCTGGATGCAGTGGGGGGTGGCTGTTGGGAGGACACGCAAGAAATGAGGGCATCCTGGCAAGGTGCAGGGGACACATAGATCACACCAATGAAATCTGGTATGGTAGACGGGAGAGTGAGTTGGGATAGAATCAGTTTGTGTGAGCCAGAGTAAGATTTCCTCTTGATGACTGTGCAAGAGAGTAGTTGTTTTACATAGATTGCTACACCTCCACCCCTTTTGCTGCAGTCCTGTCGGTGGAGGGTGTAATTGGGGATGGATGGAGAGCAGTCAGCGGTTTTGGTGGAAAGCCAAGTTTCTGTGACATTTAGTGGATCAGGGGAGTATTGGGTCACCCATCAGCTAAGCAGGTCTAGCTTAGGTAGGAGACTCCTGATGTTCATATGCATGATATTAAGGACTTTGTGAGATGCAGTTTGAGTTTGTCCTACAGGACAGCCTGGGTTTAGGTCGATGTCCCCTGCTAGGAGCAGGATAAGAAGGAACATTGAGAAGGTTGCTGGCAGTTTGCACCCTCTTATAAGTAAACTTACAAATAAGCTGCTTAACAGCTATTAGAGATTTTTTTTTAACAAACAGTGCAAATTAACAAAAAAACATTAGGTAACACAAATGGCAGAAAGCTTTTAGATACAAACTGTTAAGGGATTACTTTTATGTTTAAATGATATTGATGTTAAGATGATAGGTAAAACTATTTAACAATTTCAAAAAAAAGTAAGAGAGCCACAGTGGGAGTAGACAATAAATTCAGATAAAAGGTATCAGTCTATGATACAACAATGTGATACTGTCTAAGATAAACTGTGTACTGAGACCAATGCAATACAGCAACTGATTAAAAAATGTTTTTTATTAAATACATTGCAGTGAGTTTGAATTTACTTTTTCTGACAAGTAAAGTGACAACAATCAAAACACTTTAACCATTAAGGAGTGATGCTACTTAAAGAAACAGACCATTTTATTATACAAAATTCAATAACAGGAGCAATTAAACAAGCTTTATTTCCTTACAAGTGTTACTATTGAGGAGTGTGGGGAAGGAGCAGACCTGAGAGAGCCCATGGGCCAGTTAAAAGATAAGGTAGTATCTTTGATACCATTAAGGAACAGTAGGCTTACTGTTGTATGCTGGATTCAGATTAAATGCCAGTTGAATTTTAATTCAGAATATGCAAAGGAAATGAAATGTACATTCATAAACAAGACAACATTTTGCAGAATATACAAAAATTTAATCAGAATAATAGAAAATTGATTGTATTTAGAATACGTGAATTAATATATTGTTTAAAAACAGGTTTATCTTTTATTTATTAGTACCCCAGAAGAAGCTAATCTGGCTAAACATTGAGGCTAATTGAAACTCTGACAGTCCTTTTAAACAGCTAATTGGAAACAGGAGTGGTTCCAGAGGACTGGAGGAGGGCAGATGTAGTCCCACTTCATAAAAGCGGTAGTACTGAAGAGATGTGCAGCTATAGGGAAGTTAACCTGACATCGAGTTGGGAAGTTAATGGAATCACTGCTGTAGGAATGGATTGGGGAATATCTTGAATCCAGTAGATTACAATACTCAAGAAAGCATGTATTCATGGGGGGGCATCATTTCAAGCATATATGATAGATTTATTTGACTGGGTGGCCAAGGAACTAGATCAGGGTTGAGTAGTAGACATAGCTTACCTAGATTTCAGAAAGCTTTCAACACTGTTCCACATAAGAGACTAGTAAGAAAGCTGGGTAGCTTAGGAGTGGCTCCAACGGTGGTACACTGGGTAAGAACTTAGTTTAGGGGATAGGTGGCAGAGGGTTGTGGTAAATGAGGTTCACTCAAAGGAAGGGTGTGACCAGCAGGGTGCTACAAGGATTAGTGCTAGGACCAGTTCTCTTTAATGTCCTTATAAGTGACATTGCAGAGGAGCTGGAATGGAAGGTCTGCCTCTTTGTAGACAACATCAAAATCTGCAACAAGGTGGGCACTCTGTGGGGTGAAAAGGATGAACAGTGACCTTAGAAAACTTGGAGTGGTCAAGAGTATGGTAGCTGGGTGTCTATGCAAAAAGTGCAAAATAATGCACTAAAGGCACAGAAACCCAGGGACAGAGTACAAAATAAGTGGTTTGTATTGACCACCAAGCAGGAAAGGGACCTGGGGGTAATCATAGCCGATGACTTAAAGGTAGCCAAGCACTGCGACAAGGCAATTGAGAGGGCTAACAGGATGCTTGGGTGAATAGGGAGGATTATCACAAGCAGGAAGAAGGAGGTGGTGTTGCCTCTGTAAAGATCATTGGTAAGACCCCACCTACAGTACTGTGTCCATTTCTGAAGACCACATCTCTGGAACGTATCAACAGAGTAGAGGCAGTCAAAAGGAGGGCAACTGAAATGGTGCAGGGTCTGCATCAGAAGCCCTATGGGGAGAGACATTAGGACATCAAAATGTACACTCTGGAAGAGAAGGGGGGGATTTCATGCTTACCTTTAACCATATCCCATCACCACGGAGGCAGCATTGCAGAATGGTAATGGTGACACCATAAAAATGATTAGAGTGACAGGGACAATCTTTATTTTAGACTGCCCCATACTCATGCTGTGTTTGGCACCAACACAATTTCTGTGCCCTTCATGACATGCCCTCCCTGGAGGAGGTTATATATATTTTGGAAAGTGCAGGTGGCAAAGCCCCCCTGCAAAAACTGACCATTTCCTGAGAGGGCGCTCTGGCACTGTAACTCCCGGAAGGTGTAATGCCTGATGCTGTACTACCAGGTGGCATGTTGCCTGGACTATAATCGGTGTCGGCAAGGTGCCTGTCACTGCAGCATGGGTGAACCCCTTTAAATACCTCACAGGGGTAAATAGGTACAGGAGGGAAGTATTTTTCAGAAAAAAAGGCACTCGAGAACAACAGGACATGATATGAACCTTGGGTAGATTCAGGAGATATGAGGAAATGCTTTCTCACATAAAGAGTGGTATATTCTTGGAACAGCCTTCTAACAGAGGTCTTGGGGGAAAAACAGTGGTGGGGTTCATGAATAGGCATAATGAAATCTTACGGGACAAGCAAGGGAGGGTGGGAGTATAATCTGGAGGTCAGGAAAGATCTGCGGTGATACTGTAGACAGGGAGAAATGGGCAGACTATGTGGGCCAAGTGGTTCTTATCTGCCAGCAAAGTCTGTATTTCTATTTAAGACCATAGGACTGTAAAATTTGATATTCTTCTTTTCTTTAATAGTGTCTCATAACCCTCTAAATTTCAGAATGATCAGTTTTGTGCTTTTGGAGATATTGTGGGCCAAGTTTGTATATTTTTGGCAGATTTGCTAGCTAAAGTTTTGTGTTGTAACTAAAAAATGGCTTAGAGCTGAGATATGAAGCTTACAGGTTTTGTAGATACAGTATCATATGGGAATAGGTCTTTTGGGGGGTTTTTTGATGAAAAAATAGTTTTTGAGTTAGGTTTTCCAACTTTGCATGCACTTTGAAAAAGGTTTGAGATTTTTTTTTTTTTGTTCAACAACTGTTTATTAGATTTGATTAATACAGGACATCCATTACAACAAAAGGAAAAAAAAAAAAAAGCACCTGGAACCCAGGATACAGCCCAAAACTGGCTGTATGAACTATTTACAATCCCATATATATACATACCCAGCAGGAGTCCATCCCTGAGCAGCAAATATATCAATAATGACCCCTGTATAGACATCTATAATCCACATTGCCAAAATTACTATACTATCCGTAGATGTAGACTAAATAAGTAAACCAAAAACATTTCCCCCTCACACATATATATAGAAAAAAAAAAGGGAGAGTAAAAGAAAAGAAAAGAAAGGGGAAAGGCAAGAAAGAAAAGGGAATCCAAACAGGAGTCTAGGCCAACGTGCTACCCCTATATTATCTCAGAGCACCAAACCAAAGGTGCATATCCAAAAAAGAAATAAAAAGAGGGCACCTAGAGTTAGATCAGAGGTGGAGTCATACTATATCCCAAAGAGAGAGAGAGAGAGCATTTCCCATTTAATCTCTGAAAGGCATACATTCTGGTTCCTCCAAAACCCTTACTAGGATCCCAAAAAATCTAAATAATGACCACTTTACCCCCTCACATGAACCAAATATTAATTAACCCTATCTCTTTACCAGAGATAAAAGAAAAAACCAAGCCCTTACTACACCGAGGATGACAGACAAACCTAAAATGATCTCTATGATGAATAGATCGCTTCCAGAGTTGCCCACCTCTTGGCATATAACTGTTTGTTCCCCTCACTCCAGAGCTGTCTCTTTATCCTACCCAATATGACCAACAGGTCCTGCCCCCACTGGCCATAACAGTACTCCTGGTCATCTTTCCAGTGCCGGACTAGAAAAGACTTAACCAATGCCGTCATCAGAGCCAAATGAAATTTGGCTAGGATCCCAGGGACTTTGGAAAAATCACCCAGAACACACACCTCTGGGGTGATGAACTCCGAATAATTCATCAGCGAGTCCATACGCTGCCTAATTTCGAACCACAGGGGGGAAATTTTACAACACTCCCACATCACATGAAGTAAATCCCCAATTCCCATCCTGCATCTAAAACAGTGGTCCGTCTGCCTAAGCTTTCTGTCACAAAGTTTCGCCAAGGTAAAATAGAGGTCAGACACAATAAAATATTGCATGGTTTTAAACTTAGGAATTGGTATGTACCTAAGGCCTTTCCAAATTGAATAGGTTTGTGATTTTAAAAAATCTACTTAAATACAAATATTTTTAATATCTGCAATATGATGTTTTTTTACTTTGCATTACTTAGCAAAGTATTTGTAATTTTACAAAATCTACTCAAAATGTTAATATTTTTAAGATTTGTGGTAGGATGGTTTTCCAAGTTTCCATGCACTTTAAGATGTTTTTGTAATGTTACACAATCTGATCAAAATATTGAATATTTTTAAGATTTGCAGTACAATGGTTTTCTTTTTTTGTCTGCACTTTGACAAGTGTTTGTTATTTTACCAAATCTACTCAAAATATGAATACTTTTATGATTTGCAGTAGGATAGTTTTCCTACTTTGCGTGCACTTTGAAAAATGTTTTTAAGGATTGCTACAGTGGAGGGAGAGATGGGGATGAATGAGGGCTTGTGACAATATATAGCTATCAATCTTGAAACTTCAATTATTATTTTATTATTAGGAAAAGAGAAAGGGGAAGGTGGGTGCTAGTGTGTGTGCTGAGTGGGCAGGTGGTCTTATCCAGGATGAAGCAGAACTTGATTATATTGTGCAAGGGTGGGAGGATGTAGGACTTTGGCAGAGGGTGCAGCAGGCTACAGAGATGTGGCCTACATCAGTCACAACCCTTCTTGTATTACAATTTTAGTATAAGAAGGAGGGGAGGATGGATGTGGGTCTAGTGGGTGGGTTGTTCTCTGATTCAGGAATGGGGGGCTTGTTGTATATTTTGGAAGGGTGGGGAAAGTAGAAATTGGTGTGGGGGTGGCAGGTATCAATTATTTCATTATAATGAGGGGGAGATTTTGGAATTTAGGATACTAGATTTTGGATTCTCTGATATCCTACATTCGATTTGATAACCAAGGTGTTTTTTTTGGATATCACATTTTGAGAACCAATATCCTACAATTCTAATTGCTTAAAAACATCTATTATCCAAACTATCTGCTTTTAAAACAAATTAAGTAAAATAAAACTGAATATTTGTGCAACCTTACTTCTGATTACTGTCAGCTGCATGAATTCTGCACAGTTTTAACTTATGTCAGCCAGATATCATCTGAAAATGCATATTTCAAATGCATCAAATGCATACCATGCCAGAAAATGTGTAAGGGCACTTTGCTTTCAGTTCAAAAGCCCAAATGGTCCCATAGCCTGTGGGAGCAGGGAATTATAGGACATTGTCCATGGACGAACTGCTGTGTCCTCCTTAGCAGAAATCCTTCTAGCTTTTTACAAACCAGAAGAGGTCCCTACATGAAGTATGTTAGGAGTCACCTCCTGCTCTGTATAGGGTTTTGAAAGACAATACAATGAAGTTACTACACACATTTCAGAAAAAGTAAGGATATTTTGGCAAAAGACTACATCAGTGCTCATTAAGGTTCCTACCACACAATATGCAAAAAGCACAAAAGTTGGAACTAAACAATTAGGGTTGCAAACACAGTTGACCCAGTGGCGATGAGGGTTGAGGCGCTGGACGCCACACCTCACGCCACGCCGGCAACCTGGGTTCGGGAACTGACTCGGGTCGCTCGGGGATTGGCAGGGAGGTAAGGATTGAGCATTACAGCTCTCCTTCCTCAGGGTGGGGGTCTGTGCTGTGGATAGCACAGCCAGGAGATTCGCCTGTGCCCAGGGTGTGGTGGCACCATGAAGGTGGAGGCAACTACTGCACCCGTGCATGGTCTTGAGACCCGGAGGAAGGAAGGGCGGCGGAAAAAAATCCCTGGTGGCAGGATGATGCCCGACTCCCCGCAGGCACCGCCCCGGCCGGCATAAGGTAAGCCCCGGTAGTTCCAGGGGACAGAGCTGGGGGGGTCAAGCAGAAGGGGGCTGTCGGGGAAGAAGAAATATCAGTTGCGATAAAAAAAAAGGGTTGCAAACTCAATTCCCACAAAGTCTGAAAATATGCTATAAGGATTCTTATGTCTAACTCCAGCCTGCCCTACAATTAGAGATGTGGCAAATTTAATTTCCACTGGCGAAGTGGTGGCAAAGTGGCCAAATGCACAGCACAGAGTAATTCGTGAAATGTTTCACATTAGGTGGAATTTAGCCTAAGTGAAATTTCACCTAATTTGGGCAAACATTCGCCACGGAAGGTGAAATTTCACTGTTCCGCCGGGTGAAATTTTGTCATTCCACCAGGCAAAATTTCACATTTTGCTCTGTGAATCAGGTAGAATTTTGTGGATTACTCCACGAAACAAAATTTGCTCACTTCACCCACCACTACCTACCATGTTCCCTACCTAATGACCCAAGGACATCTACAGGTGCAGGGCCATACATCAATGGTTTGGCACCTCATACAAGGTCAAGATAGTAAAATTGATATATAGCAATCCTAATCCCCCCCCGACCTATGTGACAAGGGTGGGACAAATCAGTCAGCAAGATGATAATGGCTAGCAAAACAACTGGTTTTGTTTCCACATTTTGACACTTTGTAGCTGAGTATCTGCCAATTAAGTGATTTTTTTTTAAACCCTGGAAAATGTTGGCCACTAAAATATTGAATTGGCTAACACATTTCAAGACCTACTAGCAAACTCATCACCAGCTCACAAACTGATTTCTCCCACTGTGATGGTGTCACGAGGTCAAGCTACAGGTCTACCGCCATCTTACAAGGCTGTGCTGGGGGATTGTTTATTCAGCTACATAAAATAGCATACATATCCCAAATATATAACTTGCTCTGACTATTTCTAAGTACAATGTTTAAAAAAGCAACTTACAACTATAGTATGTGATATGCATAGTAGTTTGACATTTTTGTAAGAATTCTGCTGCTTCATGGAGGGGCTACAATATTCTGTGCCACACAGTGTACAGATTATAATGGATGTAAACCTTGGTAGGCATACACAGATCTGCAGTGTGCATGAAACACAAGAACTCTGTGGCATGACTCTGGACATGTACTTTGCCCAGCAGTCAAGATGGTAGGGGTGGGGAAAGGGGTGGGGATTAGGGTTGCTATATACAAATTTTACTAAGCTGACCCTGTATGAGGTACCATTACATTGGTCCTGTACCTGTAGACTGTGCTTTGCTCTACGCTCAGTAGAATAGGTAAGAATAGGAAGTCTGCAGTACAGTTGTGATTTCATATAACTGACTAATGTATTCTACTGAGCGTTAGGGCATGAGTTGGCTTAAGAGTGCTGACCCTTATGAGTGCGTGTAACATAAGCTGTTGTAAGTGTTGCAGTTACAGTTCTGTATGTTAGACGTGTGTGTAACTGTGTTGTGAGTCTGTGTGTGCTATTATAATTCAGCACCCTAATGTGATATTTCATTCCTATCAAGTGCATGACAGAAACCCTAACTGGTGCATGAACGAAGTTTTTTGCATTTAATATATACAGGCCTCCCTCGCTATTATGAACGAAATGGGAGCCATTAAGCACATTCATTATGCTAGCATGTTCATTACATCAAGGGAGTGATTATCCATGTTGCTCAGTTAGAAACAAACCAACAACAAACACTAAAAAATAAAGTTTAATGTGCTGTACTAAAACTGTATTTGTACTGCACTGATAACATAATTTGGTTGAATTTTGTTTAATTTGGTTTTAAAATACATATAAAATCACAACAATGTGCAAAAATGTGCTACACAGCATAGCAGCATAGAGAAACAAAGAAAGCAGAAATATAGCAGCATACTAGTCAACAGCTTGTCACAGTAATAGTACATTTACTAATACATTACTCTATTAACTTTTTAAAAAGGTCTGTAATGCTTTTCTGCTTGTTTTGTTTTTGTTGGACCAAATCTTGTGAAAATGACGACAGCTGTCTGAGTTGCAGTACCTTAAGCGGGTCCGCATCCTGAGCCTGTAGCCACTCCAGAGCTGTTTCCAGTCCAGCAACTGCAATATGACCTGGTGGAACTGCTTTGCCTTCTTCTTATGAATCTTTTGAGTCTCCACTTTCATCAGTCTGCTCCTGCCCCACTTCCTGCTCTGTTCCCATCACTGCATTCACTATCTCTTCCTCGGTCAGCTGATTGTTGGTTGGAATCGTGCCATCAACAGATATCCAATCATCAGTTACATCACTGGCTGATTGCCCTTCTATCAAATTGAGCTGTGTTGCTATGGTAGCAATCTCTGTTGTATCATTGGACTCCAGTTTTAAATCAGGTTGCAACAAACCCCCAAACAATGGACCCAGAGTTGCTAGCCAGCAGTGGCACACAGTTGGTTCTGACACATTGCTCCACGCCTCACCGGTAGTCATAAGCACTTTTAGCAAGTTTAATTTCTTCTGAAATTCGGTAACTGTAGTTTCCTCAGAGCAAGCAACAAGATCGCTAAGGAGTTTTTCCTATAATATTTCTTGAAAGTTGCTATAATGCCCCCATCCATTGGCTGGATTCTAGAAGTTGTAGTCTTGGGCAAGAATAGGGTTTTTATTTTGTCATCTCTAGATATGAGTGTAGATTCTGACGAGTGTGCGTGGCATTAGTCAAGTAGTTGCAATGCTTGTGGGGGAGACCTTTCAGTCTTTGATGTCTCCGAACTGCTGGCATGAATTTGTTAAGGAACCAGTGTTGGAAAATCCCACTTGTCATCCATGGGATAAACCACAGCTATGTGGCGGTGTGGATCTGTTTTTCATCAGCAAGTCTCAATTTTTTTCTCTCAAGTCCCTCCAGCTCACCACACTCTGCAACAAACTCACAGAGCGATGCCTCCTGTTTGTACCAGGTACAAATTGTGGATTTTGAAAGGTGGTGTCTGCAGGTATTTTCTTGAGGCTTTCACCAGATTTTAGTTGGTCCAGGACAGACAGCTTTGTTTGGACCAAGTACGAGGATCACTTCATCCTTACAGCAGCAGTGTTTAACACTGAAATGTGAATGCTGAATACTGAACTAAGTGTGTTTTAACATAGAAACATAGAAAAATAGAATCTGACGGCAGATAAGGACCGCTTGGCCCACCTAGTCTGCTCATTTTCCTACCTAGCAGATAAGCCGCAGATCCTAGTTAACCAACAGCTTACATTCTCCTACCCCCACAAGGGTTGCCTTATGTCTGTCCCATGCATTCTTGAATTCCTCCACTGTTCTTGACTCCACAACTCCTCCTCAGGGAGGCTGTTCCATGCATCCACAACCCTCTCTGTGAAAAAATACTTCCTCACATTACCTCTGAGCCGGCCGACCTCTATCTTTGAATTGTGCCCCCTTGTTCTTGCACATCTCTTTTTCTGAAAGATGCTACCCTCTTGGACTTTGTTGATTCCCTTGAGGTACTTGAAAGTTTCTATCTTGTCCCCTCTCTCCCTTCTTTCCTCAAGGGTATACATATTAAGCTTCTTCATATGTCTTCTGGTGCAGACCCTGCACCATTTGGTTGCCTTCCTCTGGACAGCCTCCACTCTGTCTATGTCTTTGCGGAGATGGGGTCTCCAGAACTGCACACAGTACTCCAGATGGGGTCTCACCAACTGTCTGTACAGAGGGATAACAACTTCCTGTTTTCTACTACTGATGCCTCTTCCTATGCATCCCAGTATCCCCCAGCCTTCCTTACTGCCTTCTCACATTGCTTTCCCACCTTTAGGTCATCTGATAATTACCCCCAGGTCCCTTTCCATTTTTACTGTTGTCAGTATCTCACCCTCCATTGTGTACTCTTCCCCTGGGGTTTTTGTTTCCTATGTGCATTACCTTGCACTTCTTTGCATTGAATCTGAGCTGCCATACATTTGACCATTCCTCCAACCTTGCCAAGTCCCTTCTCATCCTTTCCACTCCATCTTGTGTATCAACCCTGTTGCAGATCTTTGTGTCATCTGCAAAGAGACATACTTTTCCCTCCAGCTCCTCTGCAATGTCACTTATAAAGACATTAAAAAGGACTGGTCCCAATACTGAACCCTGCAGTACCCCGCTAGTAACCCTCCTTTCTTCACTGTGTACTCCATTTACTACTACCCTTTGCGTCCTGTTGTCTAGCCAATTTTTTATCCAGGCTACCACCTGGGGATCCACTCCAAGGCTGGCTAATTTGTGTATTAATCTTTTGTGTGGGACTGTATCAAATGCCTTGCTAAAATCTAGGTAGGCTATGTTCACAGCCCCTCCCTGGTCTACTACTTTGGTCACCCAGTCAAAGAAATCTATTAGATTCATCTGACACGACCTTCCCATCGTGAATCCATGCAGCCTTGGGTCCTGTGCCGCACTGGCCTCTAGGTACTCAACAATTCGTTCCTTCAGAAGTGATTCCATCATTTTTCCTACCACTGAGGTCAAACTAACTGGTCTGTAGTTTCCTGCATCTGTCTTGCTCCCACTTTTGTGAAGAGGAATCACATCTGCCCTCCTTCATTTCTCAGGTACCACCCCATCCTCCCATGATTTGTTAAAGAGAGTAGTCAGCGGTGTCACTAGTTCTACCCTTAGTTCTTTTAGAATTCTTGGGTGAATCCCATCAGGCCCCATTGCTTTGTCCACCTTCAATTTTATTAGTTCTTTCAGAACCCTTTCTTCTGTAAATGGACTGGTATCGACCCCCGTCTTCAGAGTGTTTCTCTTGTTTGGTTTAGGTACCTCCCCCTCCTCTTCCTTTGTGAATACTGAGCAGAAATATTCGTTCAGTATCCCTGCTTTTTCACTGTAACCCTCTACCCACATTCCTCCCTTTATTAAGCCTGAGTATCCCTCCTTTGGTCTTTCTTTTGCTCCTAATGTACCTATAAAGGTCTTATCCCCTTCTTAACAGAATTGGCTATCCTTTCCTCAGTTTGGGCCTTTGCTATTCTGACTGCCTTCCCAGCCTCTTTCTGCTTTAACTGATAAAGTTCTCTGTCCTGCTCCTTCTGTGTTTCCTTATATTTCCTGAATGCTATCCTTTTCTCCTTAACCTTCCCTGCCACCTCTTTTGAGAACCATAGCGGTTTTTTCATTTGTTGTGTTTTATTGATTTGCTTTACACAAAGGCTTGTTGCCTCTGTGATGGCTGTTTTGATTACTCCCCATTGTTCCTCCACCCCTCCTTCTTGCCTGTTTGCTAGTGCTTTTCTGAGGCACTCTCTCATTTCCAAAGTCAGCCCTCCAAAGTCCAATACTCTGGCTTTTATTGGCTTGATTGTATGGCTGTGTTTATTATGAACCACAGTGTTTGGTGGTTGCTTGTTCCCAGATGGCTACCACTTCTAAATCTGAGATTCTTTCTCCGTCCCCATTTGAGAGTACCAGGTCTAGATGCTCCTCCTGAGTGGGTTCCAGTACTAGCTGTCTGAGGCATGCCCCCTGAAGGCATCAAGAATGACCCTGCTCTTGGATGTGCCTGCAGCAAAGGTGCTCCAGTTAACATCTGGTATATTCAGGTCTCCATCAACAATATCTCCCCTTTTCTGCCATTCTAAGGAAGCTTTCTATCATTTCCTTGTCCATTCCCTCCCCTGAGATGGGGGTCTGTATCTAACCCCATGTGGATTGTGGTGTGATTTCCTGTCTCCAGGGTGACCCAGAGTGCCTCATCTGCTCCCTGTTTACTCTTTAGTTCTGTTGCTTTGATCCCTTCCTTTACATTAGAGCTACTCCTCCTCCTCTTTTACCCTCCCTGTCCCTCCTGTAGATTGTGTATCCTGGTATGTTGACATCCCAGTCATGGTTCTCTGTGTACCATGTTTCTGTGACTGCCACAATATCCAGGCAACCTCTTCCATCAAGGCCACTAGTTCAGGGAGCTTGTTACACAGACTACTGGCATTGGTACTCATCACCCTCCACTTTTTGATAGCCTTACTCCTTTTAGCCCCATTCCTGTCCTTACTGCCTTTGCCTTTTTTTTACATTTACCTCTGTCCTGCTCCCTAATAACTTCTCTACCTTGGTGTTTACCTCACTAATTACCATGTTTTGTGGGGGGAGGCTGGGACTTCCCTGCTCCTTTTCAGTGCCTCCCCCCTTGGCTAGTTTAATTGCTTGCCAATGAAGCATTTAAACCTCTCACCTAGGATCCTGGTTCCCCCCGGACAGATGCAATGCAGACCATCGCACCAGTATAGGTCTGCATCCCTCCAGGTGGCTCCCCAGTCCCCAATGAAGCCAAAATCCTGAGCTCCACACCAGTTTTCAGCCACTCATTGAATTCCCTGGTGAGGGTGCCCTAACATCACCCTTGCCATAGACAGGCAGCACCTCCGAGAAGGTTATCGGTATCGCTACTTGTCTAAGGCCCTCCCAACTCTACAAACTCCTCTTGCACTGTTCTGAGTCCATTCATAGCCACGTCATTTGTCCCTAGGTGGACAATGACATCCAACTCCCTCCTCGTGCAGCTCCTCCCAGTCCTGAGGATTAGCTTCCTGTACCTCAAGCCGTGGCGCCAGGGAAGCACCTTACCTCCCTCTCCTTCCTCCCCATTTCTACCCCTAATTATTGGGTCCCCACCAGGGTTGTTTCCTTCCCTGTGGGGTCCCATGCCACCCTCCTGTGGGTCTCCTTTGTGAAGGTTCCCAGCATCCTCCTTGGTCTCCACTGCAGGTGCCTCCATAAAGGAACCACTATCTGCCAGAAGAGCGAATAAATTGTGGAGAGGTACAGTTGGAGGGATGGAACTCTGTTCCACCACCCTCTCCCTCCTTGAGCCCACTCTGGTCCAGCCTCTCCTCTTTCTTGGCAACCTCTGTTTTAGTGACATTGGCCCTGGTGGTCCCTGGTGGGGGAGGAGGTTTCACGAATCCTAGCCAGGTCAGCCTGGAGATGGGCAACCTCCTCTCTCAGACCAGAGAGGTGCCTGCAAATAGGGCAGCATCGCAGCCTCCAGAATGTCTCCCGGAACACTGCCGCCTCACAGCCATTGCACTGCACCACTCCTATCATGTCTTATTTTGTGTCCCCCTCCTGTTTCTCTGTGTGCTTACTCTCTCCTCTCCTTACAACTCTCACCCTTCCTGTTCTGGGACAGCAACTTCCTATCTTCTTCAGTAGCCTCCTTCTTCCCTGCTCAATGTCAGACCACCACCAGCTAGGTGGGGGAGTGTGAGCTACTTTTTTCCCTTTAGGGTTGACAAAACCAATGTTTCTCTATGATCCTTCCCTTCCTACTGCCAAACAGTAAGTTCCTGTTGACAGCCAAATCCAGTGACTATAAAAGTAGAACTGGCTCAGGGTGGGATGGAGGGCAATTAGTAAGAAAAAAGGCTAGCAACAGGAAGTTGTAATTTGAGTCACCTGCTTTTATAGTGTCTAAGCCACACCCCCAATTAAGCTCTCTCTTCTCCTACTGGTTTAGCAAAGTCAGCTGATACAGTACCCTTCCCAGCACAGAACACACACTGACTTTTTCTTTTCTTTCTTTTTTTTAACCCTAAATAAGACCCATTCTACTTCTAATAAAGTATATGTCTACTTAATCTCAACAGACACTTACTCCTGCTGAGATACAAGTTTTAAATTAATAAGAAAATGTAGCTTCTTTTAGTTAGCTGCTTTCTGCTCTACAAGCAAGGCTAGCAACAACAGTTTTATTAGTGAAACTGGTTTGGTTAATTGGTTAATTGGTTTGGTTAATTGATTATTTGATGCATTGATTGCATTACAGAGGTGTTTAATTTATTTGTTTTGATTGATGGGAGAAATTAAGTGCAGCCTTGTGTTTCAGTGCAGACATGCATACAGCGCTATGACAGTAATGTTTTGGACACGCGCTGAACTCATGGGAGCCAAGTTAATAGTTCGTTACAGCTGATAATTCACTATAACGAGGTTTGTTATAGCAAGGAAGCACTGGATGTATATATCAGCCAGGATAAAGTGGTGGTGCAGCATCTCTTTGATCCCTGTCACCCTCCTCCTCACACCTCAGCTGAATCCAGCCTGAAGCTTCCAAAGGTCTCGGAGCCCCTGATCAAGCTTGAAAAATCCCTGGCAGTGTGGCATTTCTCTGATCGCCACCACCTGCCTCACCCTTCAGCTGAATCCAGCCTGAAGCTTCTGAAGGTCTCAAAGCCCATGATCAGGCTTGAAAATTCCTGACAGTGTGGCATTTCTCTGATCACCACTGCATGCCTTACCCCTCAGCTGAATCCAGCCTGAAGCTTTTGAAGGTACGGTCCCTGAGATAGCAAAGATTCAAATACTTTTTTGGTGCTTGACTGCCAAATATTCTGACTGGCTGCTACACCTCAGCCTCCCCTCAGGGATTGACTTACTGCTAAATCATGGACTGTGCTCCTAGCTGGGGGCCACTCCTGTTGTGGTCAGTAGGGCAAATTTTCTCCTGCCCACCATGCCCCACCCCGGCACTTTTTAAGTGCTCTGTGTTGCTTCTGGAGCTCCTCCCACTAGTGCCATAATCCAAGCTCTTCAGTGTCAGCTGCATCTGCTGCTGTGTGAGCTCCCGCTGGTTTTTATCTCTCCTTCTTCATCACAGCACCCTCTCTTGCTGAGGCTCCCCATCAACTCACTCAACCTACTTCCCCTCCAACATCTATTTACAGTTTCCCTGCTTCTCTTTCCCATGGCCCCCTTCTCACTATCCCAGCTTACCCCCTGTACTCCTTTGTCTACACTCCGCATCTTCCTCTTCCCCCTTCTAGTCCTCCTTCTCCTCCCCCTCTCTGCCTCCTTCTGCCACTCAGATAACAACTTTAACTTCCTCCCCATCACCCCCTGCTCACACCACAATGTTACCTCCTCATCAGCTACCGCCTCTCTCCTCCCCACTCCTCCTATTTTCTACCCCTCCTTCTCTATCCACCACGGACTATTCTGCAGCTCTTGCCTTCACTTGGCAGCTGTCTGACAGCTTCTCCCTCCCCAACCCCCTTTTTGAGCCCCCCTGCATGTCTGCAGATTCAAATACAAGTCCCATGTTCCACATTTCCACCTCTTGGTCCTCCTATTGCTTCTAGCAGGGTACATTGAGCCAAACCCTGGCCTCACTAGCCTGGGCACCCCTCTCCCTCAAGCTGTTCCCAAAGGCCTGCATATCTTCCATGTTAATGCATGCAACCTTCTTCCCAAACTGGATGACCTAAAAGTGTGGGTCACCCTTCACTTCCTGAACGTTCTTTGCATCTTGGAAATCTGGTTCACCTCCCGTGTCCCTGTCTCCCAACTGGTCCTCTCTGACTTCACCCTCATCCAACAGGACAGAGGAAAATGTGGTACTGGGGTAGCCTTCTATGCCAATACTTCCCTAAACTGCTCCATCACCCACAATAAAACCATCCCCAGCTCTCACAAATCCCTCCTAACCTCTATCACCCTTCTGTCTTACTCGCCTCTTTTTGTTGGGGCCTTATATGCCTCCCGTAGATTCCCCCCCATCCTTGGTCTCCCGCATCACTGCCATCTCAGCTCTCACTAATACTGGCAAGCTCATTCTCCTGGGTGATTTTAATCTTGACTGGCTCGCCCCCGCCTCACTTAACTCATGTCACCACATTGAGGTGCTAATCCCCTCCCAAATGATAAAGGAGCCTATGTGTCCAAATCCTAGGACTCAGTCCCACTCACTGCCAGACTGGGTACTCTCTTCTCACCCCCATTGCATTTGGTCTGCTGGCATCTTACCTGATGTCCTCAGCAACCACTGCCCTACCAACTGCATCATAAAAGCCCATCCTCCTCCCTTTCCCCCAAATATATCCAATTTTGCCCTCTGAAACCCCTTGATGTACATAAACTTCTCCAGAATCTAGCACTGGCTAACTGGTGCCCAGTGCTATCCTACCTCTCAGTAGACACTGCCCTCTCCCACTTCGCCTCAATCTTTCTGAAGATCTGGGACACCCATGCCCCCCCTTAAAACAGCCAGAGTGAGACACATCCACCATTCCTGAATAACTCCTGATATCCTGGCAAAGTGCAGAGCTCGTGACCTTGATTGGTACCATTTCAAAGCTTCAGGCACCCAAGCCCACCTCCAGGCCTTCCATACCCTCCGTAACAACTGTATCTTAAGCATCCAGTGTGCAAAATCTGACTTCTCTAAATTTCAGTTGCACCCCTTTAATAGTACCCCATCTTCCTTCTGGCATGACCTTCACTCACTTCTTCACTCCTTGTCTGACCCTCTTCCCATTGAGGTGGATGGCTCACTTATAACCGATCCAGCTCATGTTGCAGAAGCCCTTCATAAGTACTTCACTTCCTGTGCCATTCCTGTAGGGCCTCCACATTCCACCTCACTCCTTCTACCTTTCTCACAGCCTTCTGGCCTCCATCTTCCACCTGTTCTACCATCTGAAGTCTTGAGAGCCCTTACCTCTCTCAACCTCAACAAGTCTAGCCCTGATGGACTTCATCCCAGGCTCCTAAAATTCTCTTCCCCTTCAATAGTGACCCCATTAACCAACATCCTTAATCTCTCACTCTCTCCTTTGCCATGATGCCAAATGCCTCGAAGTCTGCCACTGTTCTCTCCCTCCGCAAAGGTGGCGGCCCCACTATCCCTGGAAACCTCCACCCAATCTCTCTTCTCCCCACCCTTGCCAAAGTGCAAGAATCCCTAATTCTTGCCAGGCTTAATGATTTCTTATCTTCATCTAATACCCTCTCACCGTTCCAATCAGGATTCAGGAAATCCCACTTGACCACCTCTTCTCTCTTATGCTTCATGGATTCCATTCACTCAGCCATGATCAGGGTCAGATCACCTCAGCTATATTTATTGACCTTGCAAAGGCCTTTGGCTCTGTTTCCCATTCCCTCCTTCTCTCTAAGCTAAGCTCCATAGGACTTTCCCCAGACTTTGTAGCCTGGTTCAGCTCCTACCTAACTGGCCACTCCCAGTCTATCTCTATCAACACTGTCCTCTGTCCATCCCTACCTGTACTTGCTGGTGTTCCTCAGGGTTGAGTCCTTGGGCCTGCTCTCTTTACCCTCTTTATAAATGATCTCCCCTCTGCCTGTACCCATGCCCACATTTACATGTATGTGGATGATACTGTCCTTTCCCTATCCGGCCTCTTTATCCATGTAGTTCAATATCACCTTCAAAAAGATCTCTCATCAGTCACAGACTGGTTTGAAAACAACTGCCATAAGTGTAATACCAAAAAAAATGTGGCCATGACCTTTGGCTCTAAAAAACTCACCAGACTTCCCTCCCTCACAATTTTCTTCTCTGCAGCCAACACTCCCTTCAACAATGTCCAGACCTATAAGTATCTTGGCATCTGGCTCGACCCATCCCTCGATTTCTCCTCCCACTTCAGTGCTCTCCATACCAAACTATGGCCTAAGCTGGGATTACTTTATCTCCACAAATCCAATCTTCCTCTCCCTGTAAGACGTGACCTCCTGGTAAAACAGATCCTCCCAGCCTTTGACTATGTATACATTGTTTACAGTGCTACTCCAACTACTTCCCTTGTCAAACTGTATGTGTTGTTTCACACTTTCTGTAGGTTCACTTCTAATCCCCCCCAGCTCACCACTGTGACCTTTACTCCTCCTTTCCCTTTCAGTCCCTCTCAGAGAGGTGCTCCTCTCATTGCTCTACCTTCATTGCTAAATACTGGTTTGGGTCTCTCCCATCCTGTCTTTCCTCTCTCCTCACTCCTGCTACTCCCTCACCCTACAACTCATGTTCTAACAGTACCTGCACTTTCTCTCTCTCCCACATGTCCACACCTCTGTGGGTAAACTCTCCTTCTCTTACAGACTTCCCTTCCTCTGGAACAGCCTTTCCTCTCACTTACACCTATCTCCTTCCTTCCTTACTTACTTTCAGGCACCTACTCAGACCACTCTCCAATACCTCCTGCATCTGTTCTTCCATCTAGGCCTCGCCAGTCACATCTGACCCCTCTCCTTTCCTCTCTATACGTATCTTTGTATATAATTTCTCTCTCTCTCTTTGTAAATAGCTTCTGAGTTGTACTTCTATTTGTCATGCTGTATATATCACTAGTTATGTATATTTCATTTGTTATGTACATTTCATTGCACTCTGTATGTCAATTGTCTTTGCTGCTGCTACTCTGTACCCCCATTCCCCGGATTGCACCTAGAAATGAGCTTCAGTTCATTGTGCCTTTCCTGGCTATCAACTTTTAAATAAATAAACAGGTTTACTGCATGACAAAAGGGATTAACTCCCACTGAAATTGCATTATTTACTGCAATAACTCTACTGCAGAATTCTGCAGCACTGCACTTCATCCTGGGTGATATATACTGTATATACAGTGGTGCCAGCTAGGATTCAGCTCGGTGATGCAGTGTGTCATAAAATGCTGCAGTATGTTGCAGGAACAGTCTAATTCAATTGCAATTAACCCTTAGACTGCTGACAGAATTAGAACGTATAGGAATTTTGGACTGGTATAGCAGTCCACGGACATGCAAGGGTTAAGTCAATTTTACTGCATTATTTTGTGACATCATTTATTGCAAGTTATTGCATTGTGTTGTGGCTGGCTTTACTGTGTATGTATGTGTATATATATGTATGTGTATGTATGTATGTATATATATATATATATATATATATACATATATATATATACTGTATATATATATATATATATATATATATGTATATATAGTGTCCCCATGCATATCACCAATAAAAATATTATTAAAAAGTGTTGAGTCTAGCATTGAATACTGGGGCACCATGCCTGTCTCTGTCTCCCACTCTGGTAAGAACCTGTGGATTCATACTCTTTGTCTTCTCACAGTCGTCCAACTGCCAATCCACCTAACAATGCAGTTACTTAGTCCATGTTATACAATTTGATTGTTAATTCTCTGTGTAGAACTGTATCAAATACCTCTTTTAGGTCCCCGTTTGATCATATCAACAGCCATAGGCCTTCCTTGCTTGAGTGCCATGTTGACAGGGTTGAAGAAATTGATGAGGTTGGTCTGACAGGAGCTGTTTTGTGTCAACCTGTAATAGCTATATGGACCACTAAATTACTTATGTTTTTCCTTAGTGTAGTTTTAACTATTGTTGATGTTAGACTTAGAAGTCTGTAGTTGTTTACTTCTGATCTACTCGCTTGTTATTAATTGGGACAACAAATGCATCCTTCTTTCTGCTATTACTGTGGTGTTCCCCAAAGGAAAGCACTTTGGGGTACATTTGAATGAATCTGCTATACAAAATTTTAGCGTAATGACTTTGAGGCTTACCTTAACAATGCCAGCAGGAGAATATGCATTGAATGGATTTACAACAGTCGGGTCGTCTTGATCAGGGCTGAGAATTTTCTCTACTTTTGCAGACTGCTCTACTTCAGTTCCATTTTCTAGCTCAATAGCTACATAGTTGGGATTACTTGCATTTGGGTAAGAAAGAAGCACTTTATATGGGTATATTTTGACTCCATCTAGTTGTGCCTTCCATTCCTTAACTATATGTTCAACCAGAACCACCTCTTCTTGTTCACTCCCAGCAATGTGGGGCTTCTTTGTGAAAAATCTAAACAAAAAAGCAGTCAAAGAGTAAGGAGAGAGGCTACTTCATATTTACTGAAAATTCAAGACACCAAATGTTTAAAATATTTGCATGTGCTATCTAGTTGTTCCCAAACATTTTGAAGCACTCCTTGTTTTTGTTTTATTATTTATGTTTTTTTATTTTGTTCTTCTTCAGTAGCCAGTTAGGTTGTGACAGACAATTGCATGCCCTGAATTTTAAGTAGACTACCTTAATTATCAATAGTTAAATATTCTGATGATCAATATCCAAGTACTGTATACACAGACAATGTTATGATATACATGAGCCCAAACAATATTAATCAGATAAATATGGACCTAAATTTGAACTTTAGAACTCTTGAACAATGATCACAGATAACAAACTAGCCCTTAACCTAAAGAAATCCAAGGCCATGCAATCTTGCCCCAGACATCTGGGAACAGAGAGAAAAATTCTTCTTCAATGATCCTCAACAAATGGTACTAGGATGGAAGTCTGTGCCTCCATCAAGTATCATGGCATACATCTAGACCAGGAGCTTACCCTGAAATCTCATGTGGAGGCAATTACAAAATCTCTCCATTAAAAAGACGGGCTCCTATATAGGCTAGGTGGATATCTCAGTAATGAAGCTTGGCTGACCATCACCACAGGAACTCTTATTCTGGTTTTATTATATAGTGCTCTCCTCCTTCAAGCTCTCTGGGGTGCTGAGTTAGGCAAACCAAGAATGCTGTACCACAAAATTGCTTACTTCACAGCTGCTGCACACCCTCAAGGTCGTCACTGTAGTATACTCACATCAATAAATTGACCTGCACTAGAGGCGAGATTAGACTAAACAACCCTCTGCCTTGCCTTTAAAATAATCAAAATGGCTGTGCCCCCCAGCTTTAATGGGCTACTACAGTAAAAATCTCACATGCAGGAGCTTAGATAGTCCACTTGCTCTCTCTTGGAGGTCCCAAGTTCCTGTGTTGGAGACAGTTTCATTGCTACCTCAGCCCCTGTTCTCTGGAACAGCCTGCCACCAGAAGTGTCAAACTGTGCTACCTTAAACACTTTCTAAGTCACACTGAAATCCCATACACTAGTGTTAAGTAAGTGCATTTGCAACTGATGCCTCTGTTGCATTTTCCTAGCACTTACATACTAATTCTCCTTACCTGTAATGGTAGCCTCAAATATGGGTGGCTTGTACTTGATCTTTATACAGCATACCAGTGCAATATTGTTTTACCTCCGCCCTACTATCTTTTATCATTTCATAAGTTGGTGCCCTTCTCTTGTCTACTTCTCATTTTTCTCTATATGTTAACTGTGGTTATTAACTTGTCTCTGTACAAAAATTTTTTATTTCTAGATGTAATCTATGATTGATAACTAATTAGTGACTGTAAAATTGTTTCTTTATGTACACTGTTTTTACTGAATGTAGTTAACTTTGGTTCACCCCTGAAAAAGGGACATTATGTCTCAGCAGGTTCACAAGGTTAACAAATATTAATAAATAAATAAATGTTGCTTGCGACAATGGACAGACATTTGTTTCCCAAGCACATTATTCAGGCCCCCTTTCCCTGGGGCTTAGGGTTCCATACTGTTCAAGGAAAACAAAACAAAAATAAGAATTCAATTCAAAGTACAAAACAAATTAACCAAAACATAATAACTAACTAAATAAATAAATAGTCATTTTTGGCCTGGATGTCTTGTCTGTTTTTTACAGATAATGAAATCTTTGTGTCTTTAACCTATTAAATTACTAGGAGCTGTTATGCACTGCCATCACGGTCTATCCATCTGGATTTAGATTCTGAGAGTATTGTTGGATAATGATATATATATTATCAATAATGGCAGTTACACACATTAAAAGTCAACCTCATGGTGCATTAGAATAGATAAAACTCACCTGAAAAATGTTTACCTTAAAATTCAATGTTTATTGCTGCTTCTGCATTATTAAAAAGGTAAACAGACTAGTCTGGTTTTAAAACACCTTCCCCAATCCACTCTTAAAATGGCCTTTTGCACTATAAAGTATGTGATAATGCCAATAGAGGGAGAGTGCTCTGGATTAATTAGCAAATATCTATAATACTATTGTTGTATGCTACTATGTTTGCTGCATTTCTTAATATTACCCTACAGTATATGATACTTAACATTTGAATTGCAAAGTCATTTGCATGAGTTAAGTATCAAATATCACAATGACTTATACAAAAAGGACAAATTTGCTAACGTGCAACAATAGTACTAAAGGCATTCTATAATAGATCTGGAGCACTCTCACTCCAATAACATCATCATGTATGATGTTTGGTGCCATTTAAAGGAAATGAGAAATTATTTTTACATAGTTAACTGCCCTTCCATCTTCCTTTCCATGCCAGTTATGTATGTTGATATGCGTTGATGTTTTTTTTGACAGATAAATAATCTAGCTTTGGGGTATCTTTAGATCTACATTGAGTTTCACTCTCCTCGCCAGCTACTGCTCTTGATTTTCATATTTCTAAGACATTCTATGACATCACAAACTCCCATTCCATGCTATTCATCTGAATGGCCTAGAATGGGTGTTTCTGATGTCATAGAATGTTCAGGCAGTGTGAAAACAGAAAACAGCAACTGCTGAACACAGAGGGATTCAGGGTAGTTACAAAGGCAACAAAATTAGATAATTAATTTAACAAGAAAGGTCAAAAACATATCAGAATACTGGGTAGCCAATAAAAGAACAAGAGGGCATCCAGAGGTCTAAAAACTATTTCCTATCAACTGTAAGGAAAGATTGTAAGTGAGTTTGAAAATCATACTACATGTTTTAACCTTTTTAATTTAATAAAACAGCATGAAATGTTACATTTTAAGGTAAACAGTAGCCTTATGAGTTATGACAAAGATAAACAAAAAGTAAAGCAAGAGATGACTTTTGTGAACAAGGCTGGTCTTGTGATGGCAAACGTGTTGTACATGGCAAGGATTTGATTTGTTAATATTCTCCAAAATCTCATGTGCTGTAGAGTGTTGTAGGGTACAATATAGGACCCTTCCTCCCCCACCCTAGTCTAATGGCTACAGCATTTTCTCCTCACCTTTTTATGTTTGTTTCCAAATGGCATAAGTGACCATATTGCTATCACTGTGTGACTGGGCTTCTGGGAACTTGTCCTGCTCCACTAAACACAGGCATGGCTTAGCAGTCTCCTCCTCAGTACTGCCCACTCTCTTCCTAGTCATCATGGTCACTTTGATCTACTCTGTTAATCAAAGAGCTGGAAAGTGCAAAGAGAAAGCTGCTGTGGCATTAAGTACTGCCTTGAAGCTTCCTACTAGGAATGATTGTGTGTGTTTGTATCACTTATTTGTCTGCTACAGCCACTCATTTTCACTTCCTGTTTTCTCTCTGCCCACTTAGCACTATTGCTGCTCCTGTGCCTTTCTGTCTTTCTGTCCCCACCCCCCACATACTGTTGCTCCCATGGCTCTTCCCTCCCCCATTGCAAGTAGAATTGGCTACTACATCTCTATCTCCTTTCTCCTTCCATTTCCATTGTGGTGCTCCTGTGCCCCCCGTTACAAAACTGACTCCCATGGCTCTCACCCATCCACCCCCAAAGCAACAGCCCTCCTCCCTTGCAGTTCAACACCATGGTGCCCAAAATGATGGTCATCATATTCTTCCTTATCATCTTTTCTTCATGAAGTTTAATTAAATGCAAAACTGTTTTTTATATCACCTCAAAAGAATGCCATTTTAGATGAAGGTGAGTTCACATGTTAGATTGTTTTTGTGCTCAGGCAATTATTTTCCTTTGGTAAATTATCTGTTTCAATCCTAAATTGTAGTAGTTACCATTTATTGTGATTATTCACATCAGGCAAAGTACTGTATGTGCATTTTAGCATACATATTAAGTTGCATCCAGGGAGTGCAATGAATTTCTTATTTTAAGTATAATTTTTCTTGCTTTAAAATGTTAGAAATGTATCTCAGGAAATGAAACACAATACTGCAAATAGGATGCTTGCTAAGGGAAATTCTACCCACTGGATATTTCAAGGTTAAAGAACTATATTTTATCCTTTACGATAGTCTGGGCAAATTGGTATTGTGGCATGGTGTCCTCTTCATTACTGGAATATTGAAGTTCCGTAAATTAAACCATCTCTTTCTTTACCCACACTGCTGAACCAAAAATATAAGGATGGTTGATAAAAAGGAGAAATAAAAAAAACATAGAATGATGTACAATTTAGGAAATATTCAGGGAAAAAGCAGAAACAGTCAGAAATATAATAGTCCATACAATGAAAAACAAAATAAAATTTGATGTCTGGGATTTTTTGGTCATATGGAAATCAATAGGACTATTAATGAAAAACTGGGACCCAATACACCAAGACAATTGTGTGCCACAAAGTGGTCAAAATGAACACTTTGTAGCATATTGCTGCATTGTTCCCTTTATGCAATATGCATGGAAGTTGCAAGACTTTGCCTATGCTGGAGCACAGATCAGTGTTCTAGCACACTGAAAGGGTTGGGGGGGGCAGGCCTAAAGAGGCTTGTGTTATGCACAGAGGTGCCAAACTATGAACTGTGGCTCTCCAACACCCTCACCCCCAGTTGAAGGGGATCAGAAGAACTGCTGCATGCAGTTCATCAAGGGGCCACTATCACATAAGCTGCAATATCCATTCTAATAGGCTGAAGGGTTAGGTATTTGTACAGCACCGGAAAACTCACCACGCTCAAGCCATTTTGGCTTCAAACATTTGAGTGGCTGCTACTAATGTAGCATTTCTGTGGCCATGATCATTTGCTGTGTCAGGGAGGAAGAGCCCTCAGGTAATTCAAGACTCTCTTTTACACTGGATGGTGGCTCCTGTTATCTGGATTAGGGTCAGGGTGTCCACGAGTGTAGGATAAAGGAGCAAATGGAAGTAATTGTTAGGCAAGGCCCTATAATCTTTACACTACTTGTTCCAAAAGTTTGTGTGACTGCTACTCCAGCAGCAGTCCCAGGGGTATGAAGGTTGACTCCGTCGGTGTGGGAACAGTCCTCGGCTGGTTCTAAATCTTATGCTGGATGGCATTTTCTGCCGCATGAATTATGGCTGACCATCCCAGGAGTGCTGGGTAAAGGAATGAGTGGAGATCTTTCGTAGGCTAAGTCCCATCTTCCTTGAGTCTGACTGGCTCCAAAAAGAGTTGACTGGTTTAAACCAGCAGATTGTCCTACAGGCCCCCTTTTGAATACTACAAGGCTCGTTCTGGAAATTATGTCTACAATTTTAAAAACTCAAAGCTCCCTCAAGGGAAGTTTGGCCTGTTCTTTTTTTTTGATCATATTTTTATTTCATGAAGACATTTTTAAAATATCTAGCTATCAGTCTTCAGGAAAGAGATTTTGTTCAACTGTGACTCTGAGCAGTGGTTAATTTTATTTAACTCATTATTTCCTGGGTGCCATTTTGTGTCAGGAAAACAATGGATAGCTCGGGCTTCATACAAAACTATTGGAAGAAATGGTTAACTGGTGGATATGACGCTGGATGCAATAAAGTCTACATAGAAACATAGAAACATAGAATTTGATGGCAGATAAGGACTGCTTGGCCCACCTAGTCTGCCCATTTCCTTACATAATGGATAAGCTGCAGATCCTAGTTAACCAACAGCTTACTTCCTCCTACCCCCCAATAGAATTGCCTTATGTCTGTCCCATGCATTCTTGAATTCCCCCACTGTTTTTGACTCCACAACCTCATCAGAAAGGCTGTTCCATGCATCCACAACCCTCTCTATGAAAAAATACTTCCTCACATTACCTCTGAGCTGTCCCCCCTTTATCATCAAATTGTGCCCCCTTGTTCTTGCACATCTCTTTTTCTGAAAGATGCTACCCTCTTGGACTTTGTTGATTCCCTTGAGGTACTTGAAAGTTTCTATCATGTTCCTCCTCTCCCTCCTTTTCTCGAGAGTATACATATTAAGCTCCTTTAGTCTCTCTTCGTATGTCTTCTGGTGCACATCCTGCACCATTTTGGTTGCCCTCCTCTGGACAGTCTCCACCCTTTCTATGTCTTTGCAGAGATGGGGTCTCCAGAACCGCTCACAGTACTCCAGATGTGGTCTCACCAACTGTCTGTGCAGAGGGATAATAACTTCTCATTTTCTACTAGTGATGCCTCTCCCTATGCATCACAGTATCCCCACAGTCCTCCTTACTGCCTTCTCACATTAATTGCCCACCTTTAGGTCATCTGATATAACTACCCCCAGGTCCCTTTCCATTTTTGTTGTTGTCAGTATCTCACCCCCCATTGTGTACTCTTCCCTTGGGTATTTATTTCCCAGGTACATTACTTTGCACTTCTTTGCATTGAATCTAAGCTGCCATACATTTGACCATTCCTCCAACCTTGCCAAGTCCCTTCTCATCCTTTCCATCCTATCTTTTGTTGTAGATCTTTGTGTCATCTGCAAAGAGACATACTTTTCCTTCCAGTCCCTCTGCAATGTCACTTATAAAGACATTAAAAAGGACCGGACCCAGTACTAAACACTGAGGTACCCCACTAGTTACCCCCTTTCTTCACTGTGGAGTCCGTTTACTAATATCCTCTGCATCCTGTTGTCCAGCCAATGTTTTACCCAGGCTACCACCCTGGGACCCACTCCCATGCTGACTAATTTGTTTATTAATCTTTTGTGTGGGACTGCGTCAAATGCCTTGCTAAAGTCTAGGTAGGCCAAGTCCACAGTCCCTCCCTGGTCTACTACTTTTGTCACCAAGTCATGACATGACCTTCCCACTGTGAATCTATGCTGCATTGGGTCCTGTGCCCCACTGGCCTCTAGGTGCTCAACAATTCTTTCCTAACGAACTGATTCCTTCATTTTCACTACCACTGAGGTCAAACTGACAGGTCTGTAGTTTTCTGCCTCTGTCTTGCTCCCACTTTTGTGAAGGGGAATCACATCTACCCTCCTCCAGTCCTCAGGTACCACACCATCCTCCCATGATTTATTAAAGAGGGCAGTTAATAGTGTTAATAGTGTTACTAGTTCTCCCCTTAGTTCTTTCAGAATTCTTGGGTGAATCCCATCAGGCCCCATTGCTTTGTCCAACTTCAGTTTTAGGAGTTCTTTCAGAACTCTTTCTTCTGTGAAAGGACTGATATTGACCCCCCTATCCAGTGAGCTTCCATTGACTGGATTAGGTATCTCCCCCTCCTGTTCCTCTGTGAATACTGAGCAGAAGTATTCATTCAGTCTCCCTGCTTTTTCACTATCCCCCTCTGCCCACCTACCCTCCTCTTTATTTAGCCTCAGTATCCTTCCCTTTGTCTTTCTTCACACCCTAATGTACCTATAAAAGGTTTTATCCCCCTTCTTAACCAAGTTGGCTATCTTTTCCTCGGTTTTGGCCTTTGCTATTCTGACTGCCTTCCTTGCTTTCTTCTGCTTTAACTGGTTCGGTTCTTTGTCCTGCTCCTTCTGTGTTTCCTTATACTTCCTGAATGCTGTCTTTTTCTCCCTAACCCTCCCCACCACCACTTTTGAGAACCATAGTGTTTTTTTCTTTCATTTTGGTTTATTTGGTTCACACAAAGGCTTGTTCCTTCTGTGATGGCAGTTTTGATGTTTCCCCATTGTTGCTTCACTCTTCCTCCTTTGTGCCTGTTTGCTAGTGCTATTCTGAGGCACACTCCGATTTTGACAAAATCAGCCCTCCTAAAGTCTAGTACCTTCTGTTTTGTATGGCTTGATTCTATAGCTGAGTTTATCAAGAACCACACTGTTTGATGGTCACTTGTTCCCAGCTGACTGCCCACTTCTAGATCTGAGATCCTCTCTCTGTCCCCATTTGAGAGTACCAGATCTGATTGCTCCCTCCGGAGAGGGTTCCAACACTAGCTGTCTGAGGCATGCCCCCTGTAGGGCATCGAGAATGGCCCTGCTCTTGGATGTGACTGCAGCAAAGGTGCATCAGTTAACATCTGGCATATTCAGGTCCCCCATCAACAATATCTCCTCTTTCTCTGCCATCCTAAGGATGCCTTCTATCATTTCCTTGTCCATTTCCTTCCCCTGAGATTGGGATCTGTATACAACACCTGTGCAGATTGTGGCACAATTTACAGTCTCCAGAGTGACCCACATTGCCTCCTCTCCTCCCTGTTTACCCTTTAGTTCTGTTGCTTTGATCCCTTCCCTTACATAGAGAGCTACTCCTCCTCCCCATCTACCTTCCCTTTCCCGCCTGTAGATTGTGTACCCTGGTATTGACATCCTAGTCATGGTTCTTTGTGTACCATGTTTCTGTGATTGCCACAATATCCAGGCATCCCTCTTCCATCAAGACCACTGGTTCAGGGAGCTTGTTACCTAGACTACAGGCATTGATACTCATTACCCTCCATTTTTTGATGGCCTTACCCCTTTTTCCCCTTCCCTGTCCTTACTGCCATTGTCTTTTTTGCCATTTACCCCTGTCCTTCTCCCTATTGACTTCTCTATTTTGCTGTTTACCTCACTAACTACCCTGATTTGGGGGGGGGGGCTAGGATTTCCCATCTCCTTTTCAGTGCCTCCCCCCATGGCTAGTTTAAATGCTTGCCAATGAAGCATTTAAACCTATCACCTAGGATCTTGGTTCCCCTTCTGGACAGATGCAGACCATTGCACCAGTATAGGCCTTTATCCTTCCAAGTGGACCTCCAGTTCCCAATGAAGCCAAAACCCTGAGCTCTGCACCAGTTTTTCAACCACTGATTGAATCCCATGGTGCAGAGCACCCTAGCCTCACCCATACCATAGACAGGCATCACCTCCAAGAAGGTTACCATGCATGCTACTTATCTAAGACCCCTCCCCAACTCCATCAACTCCTCCTGCACTGCTCTGATCCCTTTCCCAGCCAAGTCATTTACCCCTAGGTGGACAATGACATCCAGCTCCCTCCCTCATGCAGCTGCTCCTACAATCCTGAGGATTCACTCCCTGTTCCTCCAAGCCA
Organism: Neoceratodus forsteri; assembly: GCA_016271365.2. NCBI lineage: Eukaryota > Metazoa > Chordata > Ceratodontiformes > Ceratodontidae > Neoceratodus > Neoceratodus forsteri. The sequence continues at coordinate 972,869,891 of CM028134.1, read as the reverse complement.
TGGCACCAGACAGGCACCTTACATCCCCCTCCCTCCCTCCCTCAGTTCTACCCTCCTAACAATGGAGTCCCCCACCAGGAGTTGTTTCCTTCCCCTGTGGGGCCCCATGCCACCCTCCTGTGGGTTTCCTTTCAGGAGGTTCCCAGCATCCTCTTTCATCTCCACTGCAGGTGCCTCCATTGAGGAACCACACTCTGCCAGAATGGCATATGAATTGTGGAGAGGTACAACTGGAGGGATGCACCTCTGTTACACCACCCTCACCCTCCCTGAGCCCACTGTGGTCCAACCACACCTCTTTCTTGGCAAACTCTGAGGCAGCAGTGGTGGCCATGGAGGTCCCTGGGTGGGAAAGGAGGTCCCCGAATCCTGGCCAACTTAGCCTGGAGATGAGCAACCTCCTCCCTCAGCCCAGTTCTAGTTCTGAAGGCAAGTAGGCAAAATAGGGTTAGGATCATTGTGGAATTTACCCACACCTTGCATGGTGTGGCACCAATCATAGCCATGTAATGTTTGTTTCTGTACTAGTGATTTAGAAAACAGATGCCTGCTGTTGTAAAGGGAAGGGGGTTTAAATGTCTTATAGTTGCAGCCCTAAAAGAGGTACTGGTTTGGAATATAGTTTAATCAAATAGATTTCGTTTGGTGACAATTTTGAAGCACTTTTTTTGTTCATCAACATTCTTCTTTAATTAGAGTTTCTGTGTGGCATATGTTAGCATTATGTACAGGTGACTCCATTTGATAACTCCACTAAGGCACTGAAGGACATTGATTGTTGTGGGCTTTTCCCAACTGTCATGTTATTTATACAACTTATTTCCTGATAAGGTATCAGTGGTGAGATATGTTTCTGCCTTTGGCGACCACGTGATCTCTCTCCTCAAAGCGCAGGTGCAGTGTTCAGTACCTCAGATTCACCATTTTGTGCTGTGGGTTCTGATGGCTGCACTCCTTTTCCCCTCACCTTTTTTGCCATTGTTTTGCCTGAAGTTTCATGAAAACTACAGCATTTTATTTGATAGCAATGAAATAGAGATGACTTGGCCATTACTCTGGTTTTGCTGGTTTAGACATGTAGAACTAAATCTGGAGTTGTTATCAGAAGTTTTTGCCACTGCTTCATTTTATTAGTGGGGCTAAGTGTCAGAATAGTTGCCAAACTGTACCTCTGAGGGAGGCCGCTGTCCATTGAAATGGAAGATGCTTCGTAAGTTATACAATTATAATTATTACTTTTAACACCTTTGAGGATTTTGATGAACTCCTGAGGTCTGCCTGTTGATTTGGAGTTTTATTTTAGACTTGTTGGGGCTTATTTATGCTCAATTGTACTGGCGTTGTGACTATCACTCACCTTTTTGTGGAACTTACAGCAGATATTTTAGCAACTTTAGGATCAGACTTTTGATTTAGATTTTGACATTTACTGATACTTAGATATTTAGATACAGACATAGACATAGATAGATACAGTAGTAGCCACAAACATGGTCAGATATTTCCAGATATTTCACAAAATTTCTAAAAAGTTTCACTCTGCTGCCTCTACTGTGGAAATGCAGAAAGTAGGAGATTTCTCTAGAAATATCACAGAAATTTCAGGAAATATCTGAACATGTCTTTGGCTATGACTGTATAGACATTTTTATATTTACAACCTGCATTTTATTTATTTATTTGATTTTGATGACTGGGTGAGTGCATTAGGCAAAACCCTGCCTATTTTCAGGCACAACCCAGGACAGTACATTGTACAATCATACAAACAAACACAGGTAACATACAAACAGAACAAGACAGCATTTTATTCTTCTCATTTACTTTATCTGTTGTCTTATGGTTGCAACGGGGGTTATCCCCCACAATCCTTCCAGTACTAGAATATTGTACTGGACCATTCCATTTCCTTGTTGCAACTATGTGCTGGCCAAGTAAAGCTCAAAAGAAAATCAAGAATGTGTGTTCCAGAAAAGGAGGACAGGAGGAAATTAGCTTGAGGACTACTGTCAAAATTGTGACACAAACTTCAACAGATCACTCAACATTTTCATTTGGATTGTAAACTAATTTTTAGCTTATCAACCTGGAGAATTTGGAACCACACAGAAGAGAATACCAGAAAATGACATCCAATTGGGGGGGGGGGTATTGGGTATTGAACAACTCTCTCAAGTTGTTGATTATAATGGTGCAGTCTTACACTAAATTTGTGGGGATTCTTTTTACTGAATTTACTGAATTTCTAATATCCAGAACATTACAAAGTGTTTAAACTACTCATGGACTTTTAAGACTGTTTGTCTACATGGTGAAGACTTGCCCTAGTATCTTTCTTTGTTGCTATTTTCTCTAGGAATTAAGATACCTCTGATTTATTTTTTTCATTTTGTTGTGAGTTACTGATTGACTATAAGAGTGTTTGAGTGCCTGTTGTTTATTTTATAGACACTTTACTGGTACTAGTTAGTGCCACTTGATAACATTGCAGTAAGAACCAATGGGACTACACAATGTTTACTAGAAGTGAGAAATAAATGAATAAGAACTCCAGCAACTTTGAAAAGAAAAATAATTGTGTGTATATGGAGGAGTTAGTTATAGCTACCTCTACCCCATGGAGAAAGCCAATCACTTATGCTGAAGCCTTGATAAATGGGAATAAGCTAACAAATATTAAAATGGATAGAAATTTCACAGAGTGCAAAGATAACATTAAGGAACTTTTAGAAAAAGAACTTGGGAATTCATCTATCGCATAGGAAATATTCCATTTTTCTATGACCAATATAAAGAAAACTAAGAAACTGGTTAGAAATCAAACTCATAGAGAGAAAACTCTCAACAAATTAAATTACGGAAAAAGTTCTACTGAGATTACATCTAAAAATAAAGTAAAAACAAAAAAGGAGAAAGACAGAAGTAAAAAAAAGTGCTGAAGTAGAACTTTCTAGAAAATAAATGATTACTGATTACTTTACTCCTGTACTGAATAAAAATACCCATGAGGTAGTAGAGGCTAATGGGGGGAAATGCTCTAGTTCTTGATAACGAACTAAGTAATAGCCATGTTTTAATTCAATGCACACCTAAAAGACAGGAGACTTCTGTTACCAAAGATTTTTTTTAGTCCATTAGATATTGACTCTAATATAGATTTGCAAGAAGAAGGAGGCATACATACATCAATTTTGGCTGTCTCTCCTAATACAGTATTTGAAAGACTTGATAGGGAGGTAGAGAATATTAAATTAGATGAACAATTTATAGCTCAATGCCCAGATTATTTGTCCAAATATACAATAAAAGCTTTGGCTCATCCCATAGTGGCCAATATTGTGCTCTTAGAAGCATATAATGATCTAAAACATAGACTGGAGGGTCTTTCAGCCTTGGTCAAAGAGCAGGTTAAATGCATTTCTAGATTAGTGGAATATCGTAATTGCCCCCAATTAACAAATCAAGGAAATTATCTTTTTCTACAGTTAAAATATCAGATACTCCTGTGGGTAAAACTAAAAATAAAAAAGAAAGCATCATAGGAAAAAGTACAAAAAAGATTACAGAGAAAATAAAAGACCTGGACATAAGAAAAAAAGAGGAAGAAGTCCCTCTAACAAATGTGCATGTTAATGTTCTAATCTCTTCAGAAATAGCTATATAGAAAAAAGACAAATCCTCTGAGAATTAGGAAACAAAATACTGGTCAACAGTTGCCTCAGGTAGAAATACATGTAGGAGCACAAACAAGTAGTAGATCCACTTCTAATCATGCTTTGAGGGAAAACCAGAATTAAGCATATCAAAGTGAGGAAAAAATAAAAGAAAGTCAAGAGGGGGCACATGAAATGATAGAAGATAATCTACAAAATCAAACAAAGGAGGTTATTGCAATTTCAGTTCAGGAGGCTGTAATAAGAATCACTGGTATTTTTCAGAAATAATATGAAACTCTGGCTTCATTAACTGGAGCAATTCACCACCTGCTTGAGGTGAAATGTGAAATTCCTAATGCCAGAGAATTAGTTAAATCAATACACAGAGACAAGCTGGATTCTTCATTCCCAGTATACATCATGATCAAAGATAAGGATGCAGCTAAAGAAATTTGAGTCAGGCAAAAAAGGATGACCTACTGTATTTGGGCTTAGAGATTATTCTCCAGTAACCTGTTTAATCATAGACAGTTTCTGTAGGGATGCTCTGACCAAGAATGGAATATTAAAATATAATGATCTCACCTCCACCCTGAACAAATGTCAATGGAATTTTAAACCAGAAGGAAGCCATGGCACAGATCTTTCAAGAATCTTGTCTGTTTTTGGCATTGATCACTTTCCTAGTGAAAATAATGAGATTCTTTGGGCATATTTACTTTCATTTTTGGCCTGCACCTTAGAACTTGAGATTCCAAAGCAAGACATTTTGTATGTAGAAAGAGTAGCAGTGAAGACAGAAGACACAAAAATTGATCTTCTGGAAGGATCAGGTAGGCTGGCCCAGAATATTCTGCACAGTGCCCACAAACTGGATAAAGCATTCTGTATATCCAAGTTCTGGACATGAATGAGAGAAGAGAAGAATTGGTACTTTGAATGTATGACTAATAGATCTAGACCCTAAAATACCAAATAATTCTTTTTCATCTCCTAACCATGAAGATTCTGCTAATATATTGATATGGAACATTGCAAGCCTACTTCAAAAACTACCAGATCCAGACTGGAAAATGTCTGTGTGCAATCATGAATGTTTACTATTTAAAATGACTCAGGCTCAGTCTGTGGTTAACATAAATGGTCATGAAAATCTATGATTTCCAGCAATCAAAACCAATGAATTTGGGAGACCCAGGGGTGGGCTAGTAATTTATACTAGGATTTGTAAAGATGTCAGAATTAAGGATTATAGAATTTGTAAGCAAATTATATAACAGCAGTATTAAAATGGGGAACTTTGACTCTTATAATTACTAACATTTACATTCCCCAAAAGGCCCATTCAGATGCCAATAAAGAAATGTGGGCCAAATTAACTTCTGATCTGGAACTGGCTCAGAATAAGTACCCTACAGGAATCATGTTGATTGCTGGAGTCTTTAACTCAAGAATTTCTGATTATGATAATCTGGAAGCTTTACATGAACAGATATACATGGGTGATGCGAAAAAAAGATCAATCATGGATAAGATTACAAATGAGCAAGGTAAAAAGCTCATTCAGTTTATTGAAAGTAACAACTTGCTCATCCTGAATGGCAGATTGTTGGGTGATAAGTGAGGAAACACTACTTATTTCTCACCTAATGGACAAAGCGTAACTGATTATGTTTTATGTTCACCAGAGAATTCGTTTTTTAAGTCACTTTCTATAAACATGTGACCCGAGAGTGACCATGCACCATTATGCCGTCAGTGTTTCCCTCTTGGTGACAATATGGAAAACAAAATTTTACATTGCCCTTTTCCACCCTCAATACATGGGGAAGGAACATATTAGTTCTAACTGATAGAACATGGGTTGTAATAGATGAGATTTTCAGACAGCTAATTAACAGCATGAATGAACTGCTATCACCACAGGACATGGACAAAATATTAACACAGCTACATAAAACATTAAAATAAAAATACACATTAAAGACCAGAGAGCTCCCTTAACCCAAGCATGGGTTGATGCCTCCTGTAAAAAAGGCAAACAATTACTTAAGGAAGTTAATTTAAAAAACTAAGAACTATTCATCCAGATATAAATTCAGTGCTCTCAACAGAACCAGAAAACAGTGCAAAAAATTCTGAGAGAAAAGAAACAAGAATTTAGACGGAAACAGTAGTTAAAAATGTATAGTGTCATTCAGAATAATGACATAAACAATTCTGGAAGCTGGTGGCAACTGGTTCCAGTAACACTTTCTCATTTCCAGCAATCTTCATCCTGAAAGAAACTTGGATTTAACACTTTAAAAAACAATTTTTAATAATGAAGACCACTAAGCTTTTCTGGCCAATCTGTTACTGGGTTTCTGGACCTGGATAACTCCCCTATTACAATATCACTCCTAGAAGCTGAAGATGCCAAATTAAACCTGTCAAATAATAAAGCACAAGGTCCTGACCAAATCCCGGGCAAGATTTATAAAACATACATGACTTTGTGGGGTCCAATGTTAACTTTTTTAACCTTTATCTAGCACAGAAGTTTATACCAACTTCCTAGACAAAAATTGTTATACAGTAGTTCCTATCCACAAAAAATGCACCTATTATGACCTGGGTAACTTATTTCCCATAAGTTTACTTGATGTTAGCTCAAAAATATTTGTGAAGATCTTATTAAATAGATTGCTTTCTTGGCTTGAAAACAACTCTCCTTTGTTTAGATATCAGGCAGGATTTAGAGCTAACTTCTTGACAACTACAGTACTTACTGTTTTGCTAAACTTATTGAAAAATATATTCATATTAGAAAATCCGCATTTTTTACTATTTTTATAGATTTCTCACAAGCATTTGACTCTGTAAACAGAGCTACTCTTTGTAATATCTTATTAAATAAGGGACTAATTATTAATCTAATTAGCCCTCTCTATCTGCTATATATGCAATACAACTATAGCAATTAAATATAATAATTAGGGGAATATTGCAGATTTTTTTCAACTCAATCAGGGGAGTAAAACAAGGTTACCTTTGTGCCCCCATTTTATTTAGCATTTACATTGACTCATTATTACAATTCAAGAAGACTGAGGCCCGGATATTCAAACTGCGCCATTCTGAGGCACAAGCCCTTGAGCTGCGCAAAATAGTTTCCCAGGGTGTGGCCGGGGTGATATTCAAAGGAGTTGCGCTATTGAGCAACTCCTTTGAATATCACCCCCCAGCCACAACCACTGTGCATAACGCAGTGGAACTTGCGCCACACGCAGTTGTCAGAGTGGAGCATTCAACGCGATTGGCGCCAAGTACCACCTGCGCCATCGTCAAAATCACGATATTCAAAGGTGACATGCAAATGGGGCCATAATTCATGCAAGGTGCAGGGGGGCCATTTGCATCTGATTATGGCCCCATTTGCATGCCATTAGCATGTAGGTGCGCCGATCCCCGAGGACTTGCGCCTGGCCGCCCTGCCAGGCAGCAGCCGTCGGGGACTGATGCACCCTGCAGCCCGATCGCGGGCAGAACGTGAAAGAACCCCCTGCCCAAACATCTCCCTAATGCCCGATCGTGGGCAGAACGTGAAAAGAACCCCCCGCCCAAACATCTCTAATGCCCAATGGCGGGCAGAGCGTGAAAGAACCCCCCACCCAAACATCTCCCTAATGCCCGATCGTGGGCAGAATGTAAAGAACCCCCAGTGCCCGATCGTGGGCAGAATGTAATAGGAACCCCCAACGAATATCTCCTGGTGGTCAGTGGACGTAATCGAATCGCGGGCAGAATGTATATTGACAACCCCAAACATCTCCCTGGTGTCTAGTGTCCCCCCACCCCACCCACCACGAAGCCCCACCACCCGCTCCCCGGCCGGCAGTGGCAGCATCCACCGCCTGCCACCGCCGCCCGCCCGACTGGACTGTCGGTAGGGCTGCCGCCCATTGGTGCAGAGCTAGAGCCAATGGGCGTGCAGCCCATACTATACATGACAGTCCAGATTTGTGAATGACATTCATTCACAAATCTGGACTATCATGTACAATATGAGGCTACACCCCATTGGCTCTAGCTCTGCACCAATAGGGCGTGCAGCCACCGGACAATCAGTCGATGAGATGGGCGGCAAGCAGGTGGATGCTACCGCTCGCCCGGCCGGGTGGGAAACGGGGTCGTGGGCTTCGTGGGTGGGTGGGGTGGGGACACTGGACACCAGGGAGATGTTTGGGTGGGGTTCAATATACATTCTGCCAGCGATCAGCATTACGGTCCACTGGACCACCAGGGAGATATTCGGGTTGGGGGTCCATTACATTCTGCCCGCGATCGGGCACTGGGGGTTCTTTCACATTCTGCCGCGATCGGGCATTAGGGAGATGTTTGGGCGGGGGTTCTTTTCACATTCTTCCCATGATCAGGTATTAGGGAGATGTTTGGCTGGGGTTTCACATTCTGCCCACGATCGGGCATTAGGGAGATGTTTGGGCTGGGGGGTGGTTCTTTTCACATTCTGCCCGCGATCGGGCATTACGGTCCACTGGACCACCAGGGATGTGAACGGGAGGGCCACATTGATGCCCACAATCGGGCTGGTGGGGGGGCACAGGGACTGAGTTGGGGGCCAGCCATGGGTGGCAGCTGCTGTGTTGCGCCCTGCAATACAGCAGCTCACCTGTGGGTGGCCCTCAACTTAAGCCTTTTTTTTTTGGCTCAAAGTTGTGCAGGCGCAGGTTGGGGGTTGCGCCTGCACAACTCTGCACAGCCCGACTGAATATCGGGCTGTGCAGTTTATGCATGGTTCCTCCCCCTCCTGTTGAGCATGCCTTCATTTGCATTGCGCTGTTGCTCAGCCTGTTTTCAGTGGCGCAACTGCCTCCTGCTGAATATCGCAGAATGGCTCAATGTAGGACTTGAGCATGCGCAACCCTGTTGCATATGGCGCAACCCTTTTGAATATCTGGCCCTGAGTGTTTTGATCCTCCCAAAGTTGCAAATACACCTCTTCATATCTTGGCATATGCAGTCGATCTAGTTTTGTTTTCCCTTATTAGCAAAGGGCTACAAAAATGATTGTATCAAATACTTGATAAATGTGATGTATTGTATTTAAAAATAAATATCAGAAGGACCAAAGTTGCAATATTTGGGAAAAAAATTAAATATAAATTTGGCTTAAACAAGAAAAATATAGAAATAGCAAATTAATACACATATTTAGGAATTAAGTTTAGATCAAATGGCAAATGGAATTTACACTGTAAATCAGTGTGCCAAGACTAAGGCTTTAATATGTTTCAACCATAAATGTAGAGGCAATACCATACTTCCTGCCCTTTGGGCTGGGGAAGCCTAATTGAATCTATTCCTTTTGTATGTGGCTGAAGTTTGGGGCACTCAGTCATCTCTAAATTTGGAAACCCTACGTCTTTATTTCTAGAAGACCATTCTTTAGGTACCTGTATCAACATCCTCAGCTATTATGAGATCAGAACTAGACAGAATTGAAACTGCTGTTATGACAGAACTTAGAATTGCTTCTTATTGGGTATGCATAATAAACAACCCTGCCAAATCTTTGCGTAAAGAATGCCTAATGGAAAAAGAGTAACTGGCTGTCTAAAGGAATCTCCTCAAATTGGCTTAAGAAACTCTTGGACATTTTTGAAAAACCAAACACATTTCATCTATGGAATGATTTCCACAGAGATATAAAGATCTCCCCACAGTTTAAAGGTGTCTTTAAAAATAAACTGTTCTAGATGACCCAAAAGAAGGATATGGCACTGGTAAAACATCAAAAACAAGCACTTTGGTGTAGTTCCAATAAGCTATTGCATGGCATAAAAGACTATTTATTAATTCCTTCTCAACCTAACTTTAAACAAGCATTTGTCAATGCTGAATGTTGCTTGATTATATGTGCTGTTTAGGTTATTTGGAAGTGAAAGTACCATACCTAAGAACTGTCAGCGGGGGTTGGAAGCTCATGCTGCCCGACTGTAGCCCATTTTCCACTTTTCTCCCCTTTGTGGAGTGAGGGCAAGCAAAGACGCTTAGGCACAGTGTGCCAACATCTGCCACACTCCGCTCCCTCTGCTACACTGCTCTAGTAGCACCCCAGTCATCACCAGGGGCCGCTACAAAGCGGTGGGTCCCTGGATCCCACCCCAGGATAGGAGAGGAGTACTCTGGACTCTCAATCCTATCTCTCCCCTGCTGACCCCTGGCAGCCTGGGCTCATGTCCGAACCCAGGTCACCAGCATGACATGAGGTGTGTCATCCAGCACCTCAACCCTCAGTGCCAGTGGGCTAGCAGTAATGTTGCCTTTAATACTCCCCTCCCCTTCCTTATCCAGTGTAACCGGTCCTCCACATACAAGTCACTGTTCACCCCAGACCCTACCCCAGTTAGTCACTAAGCCATAATGTTTGGTGTGGTATCAATCCCTCAGCCACTCATTGAACTCCTCAAGCCTACCCTTCCTCCCCATGCTTGTACATGGTACCGGCAGTACCTCCAAGAATTCCACCGACTTCCCCACCCCCTGACACTGCTTGCCCAACTACTCAAACCTCCCCCTCACTACTTCCAGTGTCCCCTGCCAAGTCGTTTGTATGCACATTCAACAGTAAATGAGGTTTGTAAAAAACACCAAAGTAGAGCACACACACCTCATTGATACAAGGGCACAGGTCTATTAAAAGTACATTTTATTAGCAAATGCCACCAACCTGATGCGTTTCGGATGCCAAACACATCCTTTCTCAAAGTAAATGAGGTTTTTTCCTCCCCCTCACTGCACGCTTGAGCAGTGCCTGCCCTGCCCCTCCTGCAGTCAACCTGGGGACAGCTTCAACCCAAATATGGCTGTGCCTTTCCCCCTTTCACCCTTTCTGCCTCATCTCACCCATTTTAGTATAGAATCCCCCCAGGACCAGTATCCCCCATCCCTTACCCCTTTCCCCTTCTAATGCTTCTTTCATCACCCCAGTATTCATTCTTCCCTGCCCCTTACCCCCACCAGCTGCACCCTCTGTGACTTCTGTATCCATACCCCCTACTTCTGCCTCACCCCTTTTCTCTGCCTTATTCCTCCCATTCCCCTTGAACCCCTTCCCTCCTGAGTACTTCCTACTGTCCTTCCCATGCTGACCTCTCCTCCTTCACTGCTGATTTCTAACCCCTCTCCTATCCCTGCTGTTGTCAATTTAGAGCCCTAATTCCCTTTTACCCGATAGTGATGTCTGTAGTCTTCTTTCCTCCAGTCACCACCCCCTCCTTCCTTACTAGCCCCCTTCCACCCTTTTGTCCTTGCTATCTCTTCCCCTACCTGTTGCCATCCCTCTCATGCCCCACTTGTCCTCCCCCTTTAGTATGTTCCTGTCCCCTCCTCTCTCCCATAGCAGAGGTTCAAATCTATTCCTAGTCAATACCCCTCCTACATCTCTTCCCCTATCGGTTCCCCCACTTGTTCCTTTCTTGCCATCCCTGGTCCCTCCCTACCCGTAGCCATCTGCTTTCTCCCCTCCTCATGGTATCTGCCTCCCCCATCAGGAGGCTCCCCCTCGCCTTGGGCACCCCCCCCCTTTTCCTGTCTTTTCTGTTAGTGCCTCTGATACTGGGGTCAGTTTCACTCCCTAGTTGTTCTTCCAGCATCCTCCTTTGCCATCCCCTATCCCCTGCCAGGATGCCTACCATACTCATCTGCCCTGCCACATAGACTCCTCCCTAATCTCCACAGTTCCTCCCTCAAACTAACCAGTCATCTACAGACCATTCACCCCCCCCTGTCCACCAAGCCCATTCCAGGATCATGGTGGACCCCAACCCTGCACAGCCCACCACCCTTCCAAAGATTCCCACCCTATTGACATGTGACACCTGCCCCATGTTGGCCCCAATCTTATGTTATGGGCTTTTACTCCCAGGTTCTGGACCCTACCACAACTGTTAGGCCCCTATTTACTCAAATTCCTATTTCCTTCCCACACTAGTCCCCCTACTGCCCCCTTGCCGACTGGGTTAATTCAGTCTCAAATCTCATCCATTAGATGCTGTATTACTGTAGCAATCCGAAATACTCCTTGTCCATTTTTAACCCCTCAGCTACCATACTTTTTGTTCTCAGCGCTCTTAAAGTTTCACTTAGCCCAGTTAGAAATCCTATGGCACTTCAAGTATTACTCAGCTTAGTTAGAGAAATAAACAGAACAAATAAATATGTATTATTACAGCAATCATAACAGTATAGCTCAGTACTTAGCTCAGTTATAGAAATAAACAGAATTGAATCTGTATTATTACAGCAATCCTAAAAGTATCCAATCATTCCTTTGTCTCCACTCCAGAGACCCTGCTGTAATATAGAACCACAGAGGATACTGGGTGGGATGGTGGGCAACTGTAAAGTCCCAGTAGAGCTCCATTGAGCTCGCTCACTCCCCCTCTCTCACTCACTCATTCTGGTTCTCCTGACACTGCAGGCTGCTCTTTTGTACTGGGCTCCTGCATGAGTTGGTATCTTTTTCTGCCCACAAAGAAATCCACAGCAGTCCTGACAGAGCTCCATTGAGCTCGCTCACTCTCCCTCTCTCACTCGCTCATTTTGTTTCTCCCGGCACTGAAGGCTGCTCTTTTGTACAGGGCTCCTGTCTGCATTGGTGCCTTTTTCTGCCCACAAAGAAGTTCACAGCTGTTCTGACAGAGCTCTGTTTAGCTTGCTCACTCCCTCTCTCTCACTCACTCCTTCTATTTCTCCCGGCGCTGCAGGATGCCCTTTTGTACTTGACTCCTGCCTGCATTGGTACCTTTTTCTGCCCACAAGGAAATCCACAGCAGTCCCAACAGAGCTCTACTGAGCTTACTCACTCCCCTCTCTCACTCACTTGTTCTGTTTCTCCTGGCATTGCAGACTGCCCTTTTGTACTGGGGTCCTGCTTGTGTAGGCACATTTTTCTGCCCACAAAGAAATCTGCAGCAGTCCCAACAGAGCTCAGTTGAGCTTGTTCACTCCCCCTCTTTCACTCGCTCGATCATAATCTGTCCCAAACACTGATTTCCCACAGCGACCACACTATTCTGTGCCAGAAGTGCAAAAACATATTTCAGCCAGGATGTGAAAAATGACAGCGGTACTGTTCATAAGGAGGTGTGAAATGGCAGTGTTGAAAATCTGCATGAAAGTATTACAAATTTGCAAAGTTACAAGGGTGTGTGGAAACAATGCAGCACGCGCATAACATAAGTCTTTTATGGACTTTCATCACCAAATTTTCAACATTGGTATTTAGGACCTCTGCTCATAAACAGTGTCACTGTCATTTTCTTAATCTGTCCCGAACACTGATTTCCCACAGCGACTGCGCTATTCTCGCTGGAGGTGAAACACATTTGGCCAGGATGCAAAAAATGACAGCTGTACTGTTCATAAGGAGGTGCGAAAAAATGCCAGTGTTGAAAATCTGGCGTGAAAATATTACAATTTGTGAAGTTACGATTGTGCATGGAAACTGCACAATGCACACTTGTAAAACAGCCATTTTTTAGATTTTTTCACCAAATTTGCAACATAGGCTTTTCGAGAGCCCACCTCATGAGCAGTGGCACTGTCATTTCGTTAATCAGTCCTGAAAGGTGATTCCATGACCATGAAATCACCTTTCAGGACTGAATAACTCAATGACAGTGACTTGAATTCATGAGGAGGGGTCCCAAGAACCCCATGTTGAAATTTTGGTGCTACAATTCCCCAAAATGCCCAAGATATGCACCAAAGTTGAAAAACCCCTATTTATGCCATTATACAGCTTAACAGCATTTCTTCAGTTCGAGTACAGATTTGAAGAGTGTAGATGTTCCCAATCCACCAGAGATTGTCACGCGGGCTCGGAGAGTAAGTATGGGATGGGGGGGTGTGGTGTGGCAGAGTGCCTGCAGGGTGGGTGTGGGCTGGGGTGGGCCATGACTCAAGAGGACAGTTTTCTTGTTCACAGGGTTAAAAACAAAAACATTGCGAGACTGTTTTTATTCAGGGACATTTGGCACACTGCGGTGGGCTCCCAGCATGCCACCTGAGTGTTTTGGGGAGCTGTGGCAGGCGGGGATTGGGCACCCCCGTCTGCACATACAGAGGGTGGGAGAGCCGAGGGGATTGGGCACCCCCCTCGGCAGACAAAACATTGGGGGGAAGACATTTTGCTGATGGGGAGTGAGTTCCCCCATCAGAAACTTCAACGGGGAAGGGGGGGACTGAAGCCAATGAGGATAGGGCACCCCATCATCAAAGAAAGGGGGGCATGATGCTGAGGGGGATTGGGCACCCCCTTGGCATACAGCAAAAACTTGGGGGTAAGGACATTATGCCAATGGGGACTGGGCTCCCCATCAACAAACTGGGTCAGGGCTTGTAAGGTACCTCCCTGCAATGACTGGTAACTCCCTCATTGCAGCAGAATGGCTGACACTGCAATGATGAGGTGGACCCTGATTGCAGTGGCTAAAATGTTTCAAGGTGGTGGCACGCTGGCTGAACTAGTGTCAGCAGCAGCGTGCCAGCCCATTGGGGAAAGCAGGCCAAGCCTCAAAGGGCAGTAGGGGTATTGGCCACAACAGTGCTGTACCTTCACAACCTGCTCTGCAGCAAGCTGCCACAACATGTTTCTTGCGCATGCGCGCAAGCAACATAAAAAAAACTAGTTACATGGGCAAGATTTGGAATTATAACATTTAGATTTGTTATTTCAACAAAAACAGGAAAAGTGATTTACCTCAAATAGATCACTGTCCCTGTCGAATGTCGTGATTTGGGGAAACTATTTATTTATTTATTTATTTACCTTTTGTTGACCAGGTAAGTACATTAGACAAGACAATTGCCTATTTTCAGGTATGACCTGGGAGAGTACAGGAATTACAGATTCAAAGTACATAGGACAACATGATACAGACTGAGACAATTCACAGATTGAGACAATTTACAGTCAGGGAATGCATATCATATTCAGTATGTACACAACAGCAGGACACATGTGAAACTAAGGGCAGTACAATAAGTACAAATTGAGATGCAGCAGATACAAATTGTATACAGCTTAGAGCCCCAGAAAGAGGAGCCACAGTCAGAGCAACACCCAACAGCATGGGTTAGAATACATTATATACAGGGCTAGCAACCCAAAATGGTCCAAGCCACACGCAAGAAAAAAAGAGTGCGGTGCAAGGACCAGGAGAGATCATGGGGGTTTGGCACAATCACACACCGAGGAGAGCTTGAGGTGATTCCATAGGGAGGATCGAAGGCATGCATGTGAGGGGGAGGAGTGGACCTGGGCAGGAAAGGAGTTCCATAACCTGGGAGCACACGAGGCAAAATCTATACCCTACATTTGAGTCTGAGTTGCAGGAATCTTAAGGATGATGGGGCCCAGAGACCTGAGGGAATAGGAAGAGGAGACAGCCGAGACAAGGAACTCTGCCAGCCTGTGGGGGGTGCCAGTACCAAGGACCTTACCCGTGAAACACCCCAGGACAAAATCTAGGTAATTTGATGGGGAGAGCCAATTCAGCTTGCTATACAGGTCACAACGGTGGGTGAGATGAGGGGCAGGAAGAGCAAAATGGCAGATATTATTGTAGGCAGTGGTCCACCTAGAAAGGTGAGTTTTGGAGGTGCTAGCAAACAAAAGGAGCCCGTAGCAAAGTGAGGGGAGGAACACACCTCTAGCAAGAGCAAGCCGGGCAGCTGGAGTAAGGTTGCTCTTAGCTCTGTAAGCCAGACCCAGTTTGCAGTTAACAGTTTTACATACATTCTGGATATGGCATCCGAGATCAAGCTGTGGGTCAAGTGTCACCCCAAGGTATTTAATGGTGTCAGTGATGAGGATTGGAACACCGTCAGGACCAGTGACACATAAAGGGGTAGGAGAGGCCTTAATCTTGGCCAGGGACCCAAACAGCATGGTCTGGGTTTTCTTAAGATTGAGAACCAGTTTATGGGATGTAATCCAGGACTGAATGTTCCCAAAGTTCTCACTCAGGTGTCAGTAAAAGTATCCCTTTTTTTTTTTTTTAGTTGTTTAACCAGGAGTAGCACACTAAGCTAAAAGCTTTTTGACAGGTGCAACCTATGAACACAGGGAAGTTAAGTGACTTGCTCAGTGTCACACAGTATGCAAGTGGAAGCTGTGGGATTCAGACCAAGGTCTGGTCTGCTTGATATCACCAGATTTGCAACTCAGAGCCTTAAACCACTGCACTATACTGCCTCCCTATGTCTCAAGAATGAGTGAGGATGACCAGGTCATTCACATAGAGGATGGGCATACAATGGACTGAGGCAGAGGGCAGATCGTTAACAAAAATGGAGAAAAGCAGGGGCCCCAGGACTGAGCCTTGGGGGACACCCATGAACCCATGGATACAGCAGTAGAGCCCAAGAGCACCTTACTATATTTGACAAGCTGCCTTCTACCATGAAGATAATTGGAGAACCAATGGAACACACCAGGTGACAGACCAAAGAGCAGGGCATGGTCAACAAGGTCATAGGTCTTGGAGAGGTCTATGAAGATGGCACCAGAGAGTTTGCTCTGGTCCATAGCTGCCCTGATCCTGGAGGAGACTGTGACAAGGGCAGAGGATGTGCTGTGCCCTTTCCAAAAGCCATGCTGCACAGGATACAGCAGATCATGTGACTGAATATATTCCAAGAGTCGCCCTGCAACAACTTTCTCGAGAAGTTTGCTGACTGCTGACAATATGACTATCAGATGGTAGTTGTCAATCATGTTAGGGTTGTCCTGTTTAAGGACAGGGACCACCCTGGCAACTTTCCATATGTCATGGATAATCCCATATGACAGGGACAGATTGAAAATATAGACCACCAGGTAGGCAATGTGAAGGGTACCAAGACAGAGGAGCTTCAGTTCCATACCATCATGGCCAGCACTGGGGAAGGGAGAGAGACCAGAGAGCAATCTCTGCATCTCTTGCACCATCATAGTCTTAAAATGGAACAGTGGATGGGATAATGGAGGGGCAGAGACCTGGTCACAGCGATCACCTCCACTAGGGGGGAATAGCGAGGTGAAGGCAGACAGGTCAGAGAAATGCTAGTTAAATGCATTTGCAATGGTTAGCGAATTGTTGCAGCTGGCACCATCGATAAGCATGTCAGTGGCCTCACCATTTGAGGAACCACTAACTATGTTTCTAATGTTCTTTTAGAACCTCCTAGGGTTCCTAGCTGAGCTCAACATGCAAAATTCACTTTTGGCAGCCCTTATAGCTTTTTTACACTCATTTCTGAGTCTCCTGTACTGCTGAAATGCAGCCTGGTCCATTGTGGCCTTGAAATTGGCCCAGCACTGGTCTCTAGACCTCATATGGGCAAAGAGGCTCCCATGTAACCACTTGGCAGCAGACCTCCTGACCCTCTGTCTGATGTGGGAGGCATGCTTATCCTGCAGAGCCCCTAAGGTGCTGAGAAAGTGATTGGCAGCAGAGGAGGAGTCCTGGGCATTCCATACAGCAGACTAGTCAGTATGCTGGAGATCGTCTTGAAAAGAGCCAATATCAAACCTGGGCTGGCAATATAGCCTAGAGGTTAGAGGAATGAGGTGTGAACGAGCTTGATACATCCAACAGACCAGACCAGACCTGAGTTTGATTCTCACAACCTCCACTTGCATACTGTGTGACTATAGCAAGTCACTTAACCACCCAGTGCTCCCAGGTCACCCCTGAAAACAGGTACTTGTGCCTAGTGGGCCTTACCCAGTTACCAAAGACTAAAAAAAAAAACCTGAAGAAGTCCCTGACCTGAATGATCTTATGAGGAATTTTCAGGGAGGGGATCTTCCACACGCAGTACACAGGGGAGTGGTCAAAGACGGAGTCAGGAAGGATGCCCAATGAGCTGATCCTTTCAGTCCTGTTGGACAGAACCCAATCCAGGAGAGAGCCCATACCTCCACTGGGAGAACACCTGGTAGGATCCTTGATGAGCTGCAACAGGGCGAGACCAGAAAGCAGTGCTTCAAATGCCTTAGTATTACCACCAAACCAGTTTAAGTTAAGATCACCCAGGGTCATTAACTCATTACGCTGGTTCACGGAACCAACAAAATCAAGGAGGTAGGTCAACCCCGCTATGCCCTCCCCATTGGAGGATTATAAGTACATATAATATGTAACTTTTTGGTCATCACAAGCAACAGTACTGTGTGTAGTAGCTCACAAGGAGATTGCAATGTCTGTTGACGTGACAAACCAACAGGTTGAGGTGGCTCCTGTAGTAGACCAAAATGTCACCCCCCCCCTTTTCCCAGGTGATTTTGCCTGACGAGGTCATAGCCAGGAAGTGCACATGCCAAGTCCGGGGTTGAGTTTTTAAGCCAAGTTTCGGTTGTGCCAAGGATGTCAGGCCTGTAGTAGGTGACCCAAGCAAGAAGTTCTGCCAAGTTGGGCAGGAGGCTGCAGATATTGAGATGAGCTATTTACAGCCCTTTGCCAGCCCACCAGCCCACAACTGAGGGAGAGGCTTGATAGGGCAGACCAGGGTTGAGCTCAATGTCACTTGCTAGAGCTAGAGTCACCAGTAGGAGCCAAAGGAGATGCCTTAAGGAAGGGGAGCTATCCCTAGCAGGCGGCTTGCAGCCATATTGCCTGACCGCAAGGGCAGGACCCAGGAAGCACCTGAGGTCAAGACAGCATATAACCCGGGGGGGGGGGTGTCTGTCCCCAGCTATAAGGTTGGAGAAGGTGAAGTCAGACTCCTCGGGCTGGATGTGTGTGTCACCCAGGGTCCCCCCTCATGAGGAGCACGGTCACCAATAAACAAGGGGAGGCAAAGCACAGCGAGCATATCATCTTTCAAGACCCTCTTTATAAGACAGAAAGAAATATCCTATTGAAAGAATTCTTCATGAAATATGTGGCTCTAGATTATGACTAGAGGTGGGTGACATGACTAAAATTGGCTATGCGTAGTATTTCATGTAGAACCTGAATTTCATGTAATTTTCTACATGGCAAAGTAAAAAACTTTGCATCCCGAAGTAATGTGAAGTTCCCATTATTCAATATGGACTTCATGTTACTTCACCTTGTTTTTTTTGCTCTTTAAGGTGAATTTTGCAGTGCTTCATGGGACTTAAGGTCACAAAGGCTCTATATTGTTTTGCACAGCCTCAGTTCAGCATAGTGTGTACAGTGGAAAGGTGGAGACAGTTTTCTCTCAGAGCTCTGAGATTTAAAGCAGCAGTACTACCGAATCAGGAAGTGATCTACCAAAATTCTGCATTTTGTCTGTAAGCATGCGGCAAACATTCCAGTTTCCATACCTGTAAATGTTTTTTTCAGTCATCTTTAGTTTTTAGATATTTGCTATTTATTTGAATTGTTGTAGTGCTACAACAAATATGGTGGCTGACTAATTTTCAGCTGTGCTTTTTCTACAGGTCGCATCATGTCTTTTGACTATAGCATTGGGACTCTCTGCTGACCATTCCCGATGTCCCTGCAACTCATACAGATGTGCAGTTGGCAGCAGATGGGGGTTCCAGTGCAACATGCTTAATGGCAGAAATGTAAACAAAAGCAGAGAATAACTGAGCAAATTACTCTGTGATAGTACAATGCCAGTGAGAAAGAGTACCAGGTATATGATTAGCAGGGCATGGGAAATAAACTGTCAAAAAAGTGCAATTTTTTTTTTCGTAGTATTGCTGCTGTAAACCATCAACAAACCTTGAAAAATGCATTTTTGCTACAACATTTTGTGTAAAACTTTAGTACATCGATTGTAAGAAACCCTTAGGTGTTTATATCATCGAGCATTTATTGATTTTGTGTGAATATTTAATGTTTGTTTAGTACATTTAGTCTCTGTAATGACAGACACTGTAGAAGTGTACTTTGTGAGGGGGGCCGATCTGTGGTGTAGAAGGGAGTTTAGTGAGAAAGGCAGTTTTTACAACTTCTGTTGGTCAGTTTTTTTATTATTTGTGGGTTCAGGTACACACAGTACAATTTTGCTTTATTTTTTTATCATTTTTTTCTGTTTGCTGGTCATCTTTTCAGTCGTTTTAAAAGGCCATCTGTACTGTAGTTTACAGAACAGTTAAGGTTTCTGTGGCTGACCTTTAACGTGTGTATGTTGTGTAAATAGATATGCATTTTACTGTGGCACTACAATAGTAGTACTCTGAATGTCTCAGCCTGTCTGGAATTTCTTTCCCTGCTTCTTTCTGTGTAGTTAAAGCCCCCCCCCCCCCCAAAAAAACAAGATATAGTTTTTTGACTTTTGGATTTTTGAAGACTGGTTCAGGTCTTGTGTTACTTGTGCCTGTGCGGCTGCATCCCTTGTGTTTTTGCTTCCCATTCCCCAAAAACAAGCAAAATAATAAGTTTCTGTTAATTGATTGCTAAAAAATGCCCACAAAGAGATGTCCATGCAAAGCTGTTTCTAACTGTGACACTGCTGCCAATAAGACTATTAGCAGTGGACGTTTTTGTGAAGATGAGTCAGGTTCATCAGGGGCTAGCAGCAAGTCTAGCATGGTTAAGAGTAGTGGTCATGGCCGTGGTAGTATGCAGCAGAAGGGAAAGGTAGCAGCTATATAGAAACACAGACATTGACGGCAGATAAGAACTGCAAGGCCCATCCAGTCTGCCCAGTTGCTTCAAATAAAGGGATTTCTCTGACTCCATTTTTCACAGTGAAATCAGCCACTTTAATGCTGGTTGGAAATGTTGTTATCCATGCTGGTAGTAAAGTTAGTGACGGCATGGTTGATTACAGCATGAGTATTGCTACAAGTTCAACCCAGGCAAACTTACCAGGTGGGAAAAATGCTGTTTTTATTGTCAGACTTGAGTGTAGTTGATGTCCCACTCCCCACAGTAGTTGAACATGATTGTGATCATGCTAATGACTCACAGTCTCATGTTTCCACTGATTGTTGGCCATCCAAACGTTCGGAGGACAGCATCCGAAGTGAATTTGTGGATGATGATTATGATGATGATGCTAACGACCCCGTTTGGGAACCAGACAAAAAGAAAGTGAAGGTGGCTGTTTGCAAACAGTCTGTTCATCAATTCCCCTTCCCCACAAAGTTCTGATGTAGCTGTGTCTGTTGCTGACCCTGAAATAATAGTCATCGATTGTGATGTTCAGTCAGTCCAGCTGTGCACAACTCCAGAAATCACGCAGTACACCCCCCCCCATTTCATCGCCAACAAAAGTACTGCTACATTTTCAACACCAGAAGTGACATATGAAGAGTAGGGCATCAAAATCCCTAGTTTGGGATTTTTTCATACAAGATGGTAGTGGTGATATAATGGCAAGCTGTCATCTTTGCCAAGCACGTGTGAAGCATGGTAAAAAGGGTAGCCATCGTGGCTCTGGGGGTCAGAATACTCATCTCAAGAGTAGGCACATGGTGCTGTGGACTCGGCACCAGAGGGGAGCTAATGCCAAAGTGGAACATTCACCCTTATCCACTTTAGTGAGCATGGTATCCCCTTCCTTTAGTGTAAGTGGCCATATCAGTAAAAGTGGTAAAATAATACTGGAGGATTACTACAGGCATGAGGAGGAGGATGATTTTGAATGTTCAAGTTGTGGTCAAAGTAGCAGTGGTCCATGTAGTAATTCTAGTACATCAACCTCTGTGTTTAAAACAGGTAAAATAACCACATTTATTGGCTTGTCACCTGTGCACCCACCATCACACATCAAAGGTATCCCATCCATGTCAGTTCACAGAGGAGAGCCATTTCTAATGCCACATGCAAAACACCGAACAATGCAGTCCACACTGCACAGCCTTTTTGACTGGAACAGTAAATACCCACCAAATCATGCAGTTGCATGTGAACTCAATGTTGCAGTAGCAGAAACACTGGCAATTGACCTTTTGCCATTCTCCTTTGGGGAGACTATAGGATTCCTGTACTTTGTGGCAAGCACCTGTCCTAAATGGAAGATCCTGTCCAGGACATACTTTTCCACCTGTGCTGTCCCTGAGTTGTGTCAGACAGTGGCAGAGTCTGTAAGACATGCCCTTAAACATTTTGCATCACCTTACATTCACTTAAGCATGGATATGTGGACAAGTGGCAAAATGGCAGGTAGTTCCTATCTGTGTATTACTGCACATTGGGCACAGCTACCTGGGGTTGTCGGTGATGGTGGGATGGGAAACCAGTGTAACAAGTCAAACTGTGGTGGTAGCAGCCTTCATGGAATTAGACAGCATGCCACGCTTGCAATGCGTAGTGTAGCAGAGTCGCATACAGGCGAAAACATGCTAGACTTGTTACTGACAGAAATTGATGAGTGGCTGCACCCCCTGTCTCTAAAAGCTGGCTTCATAGCTAGTGATAATTGATCAAAAATTGTTAAATATATCAGCAATGGTGGCTTTATGAGAGTTTCCTGCATATACCACTGTTTAAATCTTGTGGTACAGGATTTTCTGCAGTACCCTGAAATAAAGCAAATGCTGACTGTTGCACACTTCATCTGTGCCCACTTTGCATGCTCTGAAAAGATCCATGACCAACTTAGGCAGTTGCAGATTCAAAACAGCCTCCCTCAGCACCGCCTCAAGCTTGAAGTTGTCATGAGATGGAACTCGACCCTTTACATGGCAGAGTGGTTGCATTAGCAGAACAAAGCCATCTCTGAGTACCTAGTTATGCACACTAGCCGTGACAGTTCAGGGCCCTCAATGTCTATGACTCATG
Organism: Neoceratodus forsteri; assembly: GCA_016271365.2. Lineage (NCBI taxonomy): Eukaryota > Metazoa > Chordata > Ceratodontiformes > Ceratodontidae > Neoceratodus > Neoceratodus forsteri. The sequence continues at coordinate 972,847,474 of CM028134.1, read as the reverse complement.
GATTCAGTAATATTAATTTTGAGGCCATTTGAACATGCCACACAAGCAGTGAGTGGTGACACTGCATCCAGCAGTCAAGCCATTCCACTGCTGCAGGTGCTGAGGAAGACTTTTTGTTGAATCTGCAGCCTAGCCCTGATGTGGCCAGAGATAGGTCAAGCTGTGCATTACTGAAACACATTATTACAATATTAGACAGCAACTGACACATAACCACTATTCAGCAATCTCCAGAATTTGGAATAGCCACAGTGCTGGGCCCACACTACAAGTGTGGCATTGCATCCATACTGAAGGGAGGGCATGATCAGCTTCAAAATCTTGCTGGACAGCTGGTCCAATTGTTTCATGAGGCACAGAAGTCATGTGCAAAGTTATGTAAACCACAGCATAACAAGGTTGAAGGTCACTGTGGACTGAGCACATCCAGTAAGGTGGCATAGGGGCAAGGGGTGGTGTCAGCTGCAGAGTTATCCATTAATCCAATTTGGGGTGCCTTGTCCCAAGTAAGAATTTGTGACCTTGATGAATCTTGTGAACAGGTGGACGATCCATCAGGAATGCATGCATCACAGACCATGGTTGAGGTCTATTTGGCAGAAAACAGGCATCTGACAATATTGGATGATCCTGTGGTGTACTGGAGTGGCTAGGTTAATGAATGGCCAGTGTTGATGTCAGTAGTTCCAAAGTACCTGACCTGCCCACCCTCCAGTGTAAGTGTGGAGGGGTATTTAGTTCTGTGGGGGCCATATTGCATGACCGTTGTACTAACCTATCACCTACAAATGTCAGCATGCTGACATTTATTAAAATGAATGAAGGTCGCGCATACCAAGTAGGACAAGTACATCTATGTTTGTACCCGTCAGGATGATGGTTGTGCTGAGGTTGATGGTTATGCAGGCAAAGCAGACCATTCTGGTGACAGTGTCAAATGGTGTAACATTGAGGTTGATGATGTAGTTATAGAAAAATAATTTTCAAATGGGTACAACTCCAGCACTGAGGATTGTGAAGGCTGCTTCCTCCTTGATGATAATGATGAGGATGTTGGTGGGAGGGAGTAATGGCAAAATTATCGTGGTGAAGGCTGTTGCACTTCTGTAATGTTACCATTATTTTCTGTTAAAAAAAAAGAAAAATGGGCTGGCCCAGTGGCCTTGAGGGCTGAGGCACTGGACACCTTACCTTGCACTATGCCAGTGACCCGTGTTCGGGAATAAGCACTGGCCACCGGGGGTCGGTAGGAGTGGAGAAGGATTGAGCTTCTGATGGACTGCTCTCCTTCTCTGGAGAGGGGGATTTATCAGTGGTCAGAGCCTGCCTGCTCCCTAGCGGAGGCTGGGGGACAGGGTGCCATGCTGATAAAAGGGGAGGAGTTGGGGCAGATGCTTGGAGGGAACACATGCAGATGCGTGCATACTCCTCTCCACAGGGGTCATTGCACACCTCCACTCCTAAGAAGAGGAAATACCAGTAAACAAGATGCCATGACAAAATGGTGGAGGGCGCCTCGCAGGCTTCACTCACGGCCAGCCATGGCACTGGCCTCTCAGAATCCGGTCTCCGGTGAGGGTTGGGAAACCCCACCAGCCCCGCCGGGGGGGGCAAGCCACGGGAGTTCTGGCCAGCACCAGATGGTGGACACCGGGGGATGGGGCTGGGGGCTCCCTTTGGAGGATAGCCATCAAGTAGAAATGTACAGCAAAAAACCAAAAAAAAGAAAAGACAAACAGTGCCCTAGACTATCATATGACAATTGAAAAATAATGACAAGTCATTATATTTCAAATTCTCCTTTCTTGATTTTAAGGGTACAGTTCACAGAATGCGTGCAGTCATTATTACCCGCAGTCTTCTAAATACAAATGTCAACTTGTAGCCACTGAAATCCTGTTGATTTCAGGCAGGACATTTGCTGATAACAGGCAGGAAATTTCAAGCCTCCCCCCACAAAACATGGCAGGTAGTAAGGTAAACACTGAGGTACAGAGCTCAACACAAGGCAGGTCAAGGGTAAATGGAAAAATAGAGAAGGGCAATAAGAGCAGGGGTGGGGGGAAAAAAGGATAAAGCCAACATTAAATGGAGGGCAATGAGTACCAATGCCCGTAGTCTGGGAAACAAGCTTCCTGAGCTAGTAGCCCTGATGAAAGATGAACAATTGGATATTGTGGCAGCCACAGAAATGTGGTACACAGAGAACCATGACTGGGATGTCAACGTACCAGGGTACACAATCTACAGAAGGGACAGGGAAGATAAAAGAGGAGGTGGAGTAGTTCTATACATAAGGGAAGGGATCAAAGCTGCAGAACTAAAAAGTAAAGGGGGAGGACAAGAGGCACTCTGGGTCACCTTGGAGACAGGGAATGGCATCACAGTCCGCACATGGATTCTATACAGATCCCTGTCTCAAGGGGAGGAAATGGACAAGAAAATGATAGAGGAAATTCTCAAAATGGCTGAAAAAGGGGAGATAGAAAATGATAGAGGAAATTCTCAAAATGGCTGAAAAAGGGGAGATACAGTTGATGGGAGACCTGAATATGCCAGATGTTAACTGGATGACATGTACTGCAGCCACATCCAAGAGCAGGGTCATTCTGATGCCCAGCAGGGGGCAGGCCTTAGACAGCTAGTGTTGGAACCCACTCGGGAGGGAGCAATACTAGACCTGGTACTCTCAAATGGAGAGAGGATCACAAATTTAGATGTCAGTAGACATCTGAGAACAAGTGACCACTGCACAGTGTGCTTCACAATGAGTACAACCATGGAGATAAGCCAAACAAAAACAAGGATACTGGACATTAGAAGGGCTGACTTTGGCAAAATGGGTGAATACCTGAAGAATGCACTAGCAAATGGCCAAAAAGGAGGGTTGTAAGAACAATGGAGAAAAATCAAAACTGCCATCATAAAGGCAACAAGCCTTTGTGTGAAACAAATAAAGAAAACAAAGCGGAGTTAAAAAACACTGTGGTTCTCAAAAGAGGTGGTAGGGAAGGTAAAGGAGAAAAAGGCTGCATTCAAAAAGTACAAGGAATCACAAAAGGAGCATGACAGGGAACTGTATCAATTAAAGCAGAAAGAAGTGGGGAAGGCAGTCAGAATAGCAAAGGCCCAGACCGAGGAAAAAATAGCCAACTCAGTTAAGAAGGGGGATAAAACCTTTTATAGGTACATTAGGGAGCATAGAAAGGTTAAGGGAGGGATAGTGAAGATTAATAAAGGAGAGAGGAGGTGAGCAGAGGAGACAGTGAAAAGGCAGAGATACTGAATGAATACTTTGCTCAGTATTCACAAAGAAGATGAGGAGGAGTTACCTTAATCAGACAATAGAAGAACTCTGGGTGGGGGTTGACACCAGTCCATTCACAGAAGAAAGAGTCCTGAAGAACTCCTAAAACTCATGGTGGACAAAGCAATGGGGCCTGACGGGATGCACCCCAGAATCCTAAAAGAACTAAGGGAGGACCTAGTGACACCACTGACCACGCTTTTTAACAAATCATGGGAGGATGGGGTGGTACCTGAGGACAGGAGGAGGGCAGATGTGATTCCCCTTCATAAAAGTGGGAGCAAGACAGAAGCAGGAAACTACAACCTGTAAGTTTGACCTCAGTGGTAGGGAAAATGATGGAATCACTTCTGAAAGAAAGAATTGTTGAGTACCTAGAGGCCAGCAGGGCACAGGACCCAAAGTAGCATGGATTTACAGCAGGAAGGTCATGTCAGACGAATCTAATTGATTTCTTTGACTGGGTGACCAAAGTAATAGACCAGGGAGGGGCTGTGGATGTGGCCTACCTAGACTTTAGCAAGGCATTTGACACAGCCCACATAAAAGATTCATAATCAAGTTAGCCAGCCTGGGAGTGGGTCCCAGGGTGGTAGCCTGGTAGCAAACTGGCTGCACAACAGACACAGAAGGTAATAGTGAATGGAACACATTCTGAAGAAAGGGGGGTTACTAGTGGAGTACCTCAGGGCTCAGTACTGGGTCCAGTCCTCTTTAACATCTTTATAGGTGACACTGCAGAGGGTCTGGAGGGAAAGGTATGCCTCTTTGCAGATGACACAAAGATCTGTAACAGAGTTGATACACAAGAGGGGGTAGAAAAGATGAGAAGGGACTTGGCATGGTTGGAGGAATGGTCAGACATATGACAACTTAGATTCAATGCAAAGAAGTGCAAAGTAATGCACCTGGGAAACAAAAACCAGGAGAAGAGGTAGGGAGGTACTAACAACAACAAAAATGGAAAGGAACTGGGGGTAGTCATTTCAGATGACCTAAAGGTGGGTAAGCAATGTGAGAAGTCAGTAGGGAGAGCCAGGGGGATACTAGGATGCATAGGAAGGGGCTTCACAATTAGAAAAAGGGAAGTGGTTATCCCTCTATACAGACAGCTGGCGAGACCTCATCTGGAGTACTGTGTGCAGTTTTGGAGACCTCAGCTACGCAAGAACATAGACAGGATGGAAGCAGTCCAGAGGAGGGCAACTAAAATGGGTCAGGGTCTGCATCACAAACCATATGAAGAGAGACTGAGAGAGCTTAAGGTGTATACCCCTGATGAAAGGAGGGACAGGGGGGACATGATAGAAACTTTCAAGTACCTCAGGGGAATCAACAAAGTCCAGGAGGGTAGCATCTTTCAGAAAAAGAGATGTGTAAGAACAAGGGGGCACAATTTAAAGATAGAGGGGGGATGGCTCAGGGGTAATGTGTTGACATTTTTTTTCATGGACAGAGTGGTGGATACATGGAACTGCCTTCCTGGGTAGGTCATTGGGTCTAAAACAGTGGGGGTAATTCAAACATGCTTGGAACAGACATAAGGCAATTATAGTGGGGGGTTGCAGGAAGTAGGCTCTTGGTTAACTAGATTCGGCAGCTTATCCAGTAGGTAGGGAAATGGGCAGACTGGGTGGGCCAAGTGGTCCTTATCTGCCATCAAAGTCTATGTTTCTGTTTCTATGTTTCTATTTAATGACCGATATCCTCCTGACACTGAAAAATAGTAACACACTCCAGCCATTCACCCTGCTTTTGGAGAGTGAGACAGAGAGACATTTGTACCTGTGCCCATGCTATGAACCCTCAGCCAGCCACAGCCACCCTGCTTATCACTAATTTACAGTAAGAATGTACTAATATCATGTACTATGGTTTTGACTTGCACTGTGGTGTGAATCCTTTCTTTACTGTGCTGCTGTGTGGAAAAGTGCAGCCGGCGGTGCATCTTGGGGAAGAGTGCTGACTATCATGTGTTCATTTTTGGGTCGGAGGTGTGGCTGTCCATGAGAGGGGTGTCTGTTTCCTTCTATGTCACCTGATGAGTGGATTTTTGTTTCTATCAATGGTGTTCTGCTTTTGGCGGGGAGCGTTTGCCCAGACTTTTGGTCTAGACTAGGGACTGTGCCGGCTAGTCTCTCTCCTCTATGGGATTTGTATTCATTGGAGTGGCCAGCTGTTGGGCCCATGAAGTGTGAGAGACTTCTTGGACATGGTTTTAATAACTTGAAGGGTTTTCTTGTCCCTCATGGAAGATCTTTTCTGGCTGACCTCTTCTTTCTGCATTAATTCAGTTTTGGACGCGAGGGGGGTAAACGTCTGCTCCCCCCCCCCCCGGTGACTTGGACTTTGGGCCCTGTGAGAGAAGGCTGAAATCTCACCCTTTCTGGGTTCATTTGGACACTGGTTTACATTGTTTTTAAAACTAGGCTTCTGTCCCTGGGCAGCATAATAGTCTTATTGGAGCTCCTGTTTTCTGTTCTCCTGTGCGTTAAACATTAACTTTTTGGGGGTATTTTTGGTTGGGGATTGTTGGGTGGGTAGTATTATTTGTAGGGAGGTGGTTGTATAAATTAGTTGTGGGAGGGTAGGATGGAGTAAGTAGAGTGTGTGATTGGGTTGATGTGTTAGTATTTGAACATTTTGTGTTTATTTGTGTGTTTGCTATGTGTGTGGTGGTGTGAGTGGGGAGTGTAATTCTTAATATAAAGAGTGTTCCCTTCTGTCATTCCACTCTTGTACTAACATCTAGTGCTCTCTCAGGACTGGTCTTGCCAGGCAGAAGATGTGTTGGTGCCATGGCCTTCCCCGTATCACCTATGCTGCCTCTCGGCTCCAAGACCTTCGCCCCTTTACCGACCACGAGTTTCTGATATTGCAGCGAGGCACTGCAGGAAGGTCAGTATTACTAGGAGGTGATTGGTTCACTGAGTGCTGAGGCAGCTGAGAAGGGGGTGGAGAGCAGCATTGAGGTTGTCCGGTGCAGGAGACACCCTGGGTGTAAACGGAGCCTAGGGAGAGGCCGACGTGTTTGGTCTCTTTACCCTGGGTTCCCAATAGACCGAGTGGGCAGGTAGCTAGAGGACCGGCTGCATCCTCTACTCCTCTTTGGGCAGTGCTTTGCAATGCCAGGCCAATGAGGAACAAGACCGCTATTTTTGTGGACTTTATTTCTTCTGTTGACCTGGCTTGCATCATGGAGACCTGGCTGGTTGATGATGCTGCCCCAGTTTTTGAGGCCACCATCCCTGTTGGATATACTGTGGTGCACTGTCTGAGAAAGGATCGCAGGGGTGGGGAAGAGTCCATCATTTTTCAATCCTGCCTGGGTTTCTTGGTGCACCCAGTTGGTAGAACCCAATCCTTTGAGTGCATCGCCATGCGTGGGGGTGCAGGTGCAAGCTGCAGGATTCTCTTCGTTTACTGCCCCCCTGGGGTGCAGAGGAATTCCTACAGGAGGTAGCAGACTTCTTCTTTGACCAGATGTTGGAGTCCCCGAGGTGTTTAATCCTGGGGGATTTCAATGCCTGGGTCACCGATGAATCCTTGCATTTCGGTTATGATCTCCTCCTGTTGATGCAATCACTGGGCCTGTCACAAGTGGTTGCTGCTGCTACCCACCAACATGGCCATACACTCGATCTAGTTTTCCAGCCGGGTCTTGAGATTGATAACCTCAAAACTGATCAGGTCATCTGGTCTGATCTCTGCATCGTGGATTTCAGCTTTGGGGCCCCCCCTTAAGGTCCCTCCCTTGTGGAGATGGTCAGCTGTCACCCCTTAAGGGGTGTTGACCCAGAGGGACTGTTGGCATTAGCTGACCTATCTAGGGTTGATGCAGCATGTACGATTGGCAGTGGCCACCTTTAATAGGGTGGTTGCGGAAGCTCTAGATACCATCGCACCAGTCTGTATATGACCCAGATCCTCTCACTTGAGATCCCTCCGGTTTGATGGAGATCTCAAGGCGATGAAGATCAGGGGTCAGAAGTCGGAGCGTTGCTGGCAGAAGATCCAGCTGGAGGCCAGCAGGCTGGCCCTATGTTCTCACTATGCTGAGTACCAGGAGGCAATTTTCTGTAAAAAGACAGAATTTCTGTCCTGGGAAATTGCTGCAGGGAAAAACAGACCATCTCAGATGTTTTGGACCTTGGACAGGCTTTTATATTCTGCCAGTCTTTGGCCAAAAAAGCTTTTTCAACCACTTCATGTGAAGAGCTTGCTCTGTTTTTCTCCGACAGAGTGTCAGCCATCCGGTCGGGGATTCTGCCAGGGTGACATTTGCTTCACAGTGGTCAAGTTGGGAGCTTCAGAGGCACTCAGTCTGCCTGGGAGGAGTTTAGGCCAGTGGAGGTGTCTGAAGTGACTAAGGTGATCTTACAGCTGAAGCACACCTTTTGTGAACTGGACCCCGCACCAACATGTTTCTTAATGGGATGTGTCGATGCTGTTGGCCCGGTGTTTGCCAGGATTGCCAGGAGCTTAATGGTGATGGGGTCTTCCCAGTTGCTTTGAAAGAAGCACTGGTGAAACCCCTCCTGAAGAAATCTTCCCTCGACCCAGACGTCCTGGCGAATTACCGTCCAGTCTACAACCTGCCTTTTTTGAGCAAGGTTGTCAAGAAATTGGTGGCACAACAGCTTGAGGATCATCTGGTGTCCTTGGATATCTATGAGCCTTTCCAGTCAGGTTTTCAGGCCAGATGTAGCACTGAAACCGCTCTAGTGAGAGTGCATAATGATCTACTGAGGGCAGGTGAGGGCTGGAGATAGAGGAGACAGGTCAGTTCAGTTCTTGTGCTCCTCGATATTTCCTCAGTTTTTGACAATGTGGATCACGTCATGCTTCTCGATTGGCTCTGTGAGTTTTGTGGACTCACTGGTACTGTCATCAAATGGTATGAGTCCTATCTCTCTGACAGAGTGCAGTGGGTGTCGATAGGAAATTTATCCTCCTCTCCCCGAACTCCTCTGTCTTGTGGAGTGCCTCAGGACTCAATCTTGTCACTGATGCTGTTTGCAGTGTACATGCTGCCCCCGGGAAAGATCAATCAACAATACAGTGTGGAATATCACTGCTATGCAGATGATACCCAACTGTATTTGTCTTTTGCACCCGGAACATCAGCAGCTGTCAACGTGCTTAACAGCTATCTGGCTAAAATCAATGACTGGATGGCTTCCAGCTGGCTGAGACTCAACCCTGCTAAGACTGAGGTGCTGGTAATTGAGCCTGGTCACGGGAGTGATGGACTGCCACCGGGGGCTGACTCTGGACTTGTTCTGTGTTCTGCGCTGTTGGTGGTTTCTCCAAGGATGTGAAATCTGAGCATGATCCTTGATTGCAGATTGACCTTTGAAGATCAGGTGTCATCTGTAGTCAGCAGTGGTTTTTACCACTTGCAGAACATTGCCCAGATTAAGCCCCTCATTCCACTTGAGGACCTCCCGAGTCTAGTGCATACCTTTGTGACTACTTGTCTCGACTACTGTAACACTCTGTACTTCGGGGTCATGAGAGGGACCCTTTGTTGATGGCAGCTAGTGCAGAATGCAGTGGCCCGGTTACTAACAAGCCTTTCGAAGTCCAGTCATGTGGTTCTGGTCCTGCGTGCCCTGCACTGGTTGCCAGTCAGGTGGAGGGTCCTTTTCAAGGTCGATCTTCTCACCTTTAAGACCCTATATGGGCTAGGTTCTGGTTACCTCTCTAAGTTCCTGCTTGCTTTCTCCGCTCCTCCACAAGGGGTCTCCTGGATGTTCCCAGGGTTTGGCGCAGGACCTCGGGAGATCGTGCTTTTAGTTTCATTGGGCTGATCCTGTGGAACTCACTTCCACTTGCAGTCTGGGAGGCTCCCTTGATTGAGGTGTTTAAGGGGAGGCTAAAGGCCCACCTCTTCAGCCTGGCCTTCTACTGCTGATGCCATCTTTAATTTTGGCCAGTCCCTTGAAGATTGACCTCTGGAAACCTTTTAATACTGCTGAATATTATTTTTTATGGTTTTAATGAGGTTTTACTATATTTTTTAATTTACCGCTGTATGTTTTTATTTATGTTCAGCGCCCAGAGCCTCCGGGATTGGGCACCTTATAAATAAATCTGCCTTGCCTTGCCTTACTGTTCTAAAGATGCCACTGACACCTCACCAAATACCGGCAACTGATTTTCATTTTTATAAGCCACTAATAGCTCCCACAGTTTAAACGGGCGGTCAGTTTAAATGGGCAGATTATGTTTTCCATTTGCCAAATCCATAGGATGTAATGTTAAAAATGTTGGTTATAGCACTCTATGCCCACCTTCTATTTCGGCCAGATTAACTGCTACTGTAGTTAGTGTCAGCTCTAAAGTCTGCATGCCAATGTGTAAAATAACATTAATTAGCAGTTAATCTGGCCAGAATAGAAGGCAAGCACAAGACTAATAAGCTACTAGTCGGTCTGTGCTGCAGGGAGCCTCTTAATGCCTAACTGTGCTTCCATAGCTCATGATTCTCTAAAAAAAAAAAAAAAAGTTTCACACTTGAGTGCTGCATCCCACCCCCAGGCTCACAAACTCCCTCTACCTTTTCTCGATGGCCGCATGCAGGTTTGTTCTCCTTTCCCCATTGTACAGTATGCGGTCTCCCATTCCAGGCTGTACTCAGTCTCCCGTTTCTGGCTGTATGGTACTCAGTCTGTAGTCCCAGGCTCACAAAACTCCCTCTACCTTTTCCTGATGAACGCATACACTCCGGTTCCATTATAATGTTGTCTAAGGCTGCTATACTTTCAGGTACGAGGCTAAAAAATGGGTGACAGTTTGTTTTCACAGTTTTTAGAGTTTTTCTTGATAGCCACTATGCAGGTTTTCACTTCCTGTCCCAGGCTAAAACAAGCAGCCTTCAGTAATGCCTAAAAAACATGGCCTTTTGTTACAGTGCCCACTCCCTATAACAGGCACAATCTGTTAACACAGATGCACTCGCTATGAGCGGCTTATACTGTACAATAAAGAAAGTAATAAGAAAAAATCTTTCTATTGGGGAAACCATAATAGGGGGTGGAAAAGTAGGGGGAGCTGTGGATTTCATAGCTGTTAGCATTCTAATTATTTCTACAATTTGTCCCTCAATGCAGTTGAGCTGCTGCACTGCACCCTTCACAAAAGTTTTGATCGCCTCAACCTCTGCCCACAGCACAGCAAGGTTAGCCTGTGTGGCAGGCTGTTGTGAGAGGTCACACTCACGGTGGGCAGCTGCAGGCGCTGACACTTCTGATGCCCTGGCCGTCTGTCTGCGACGCTGCACAAGCAGATGCTTGACTGCTTCAGCTTTGGCTATAAGAGTGGCTGGTACCTCATGTAGCTTGGCTTCCCACTCTGCATGGTGGTGCTTCAGAAGGTGGGTCTGCTGACCACCCATGCCCAGGTGGCCTCCCTTACGCCGCTGACATACCACTGCATCACAAAGTTTACATCTGACTACTGTCGGGTTACCAGGGAGGCAGATAAAAACTGCCAGACAGGAGAGCTGCGGAGAGGACCAAGCACAGGCAGTGGTGGGGCACCACATTCTACCACCTGCTGTACTGCTGTTGGTGGAGGAGCAATAGCAAGCTGCTGCTGCTGTGTTTGCTGCTGTTATGCTTGCTGCTGTGTTTGCTGCTGTTATGCTTGCTGCTGTGGTTCCTGCTGCTTTTCCAGTGCTGCTTCAGGGCTGGTAGTGGCTGAAACACTTGCGGACGAAAGAGGACCGCAGTTAAAGCGAGAAGGTTGACCCATGCTACCACACATTCAGGGCCCCTGCTTCCCATCACTCTGTCCACCTCTCTCCATGTTAAGTACAACTTAATGGAAATCAAAACTCAAACAAAAAAAATACTAGCATAAATACTAGCAAAAAAAAAAAAAATATACACCAACTAAAGCTAAGTAAACAAAATCAGCAGCCTTTTTTAAATAAGCAAAGTTTTAAAATAAACTAAAACTTCCTGGAAAACTTTTACAACACAATACTAAAACTTAAAGGCACAAAAAAGAGCAATAGCTCGTCGATTTTTGCAAAAAAATGCACACTATGCACACACTACACAGACCCAATGCTGCCTAGTCTGCTCCTTCTCAGAGAGCAAGTGAAAGTAATTCACTATCTTTCTGCCTAATTAACTGCCTGCTTGAATCATGTGACCTGCAGACAGTCATACATGTGATCTGTGGACTGTTTCTTGCCAGCTTCATCTTCTCAAACTGCAATGCGAAGTGAACTCGAAGTGCAGAACGTAGACCCCGGAGTTAGTTGAAAAACCTATTATGTCTGACTTACCACACATTATGACCAATTTTTTCAACTAGTTTGAAATTTCTGACTTCAACTAACTGAATAAAATCCAACCAATTTTTTTCAACTTTCACCACCGTTGAATTGTATTATGTAGTCGTTTGTCATACTTTTTAAACTTCATATCCTTTTTTTAATTTAAATTTTGACTATAAAAGTTAATAAAATGTATGGAAAAGTCCTGCCCCTTTAAATCAATGGGGTGCGTGCACACACAGCATTTGCCTTCTGACATCACAAAACAGGGCTGCATGTGCCTATGTGGGTGCGTGTTGGTGGGTTAAGGTCAGGAAGCAGCTCTGTTTTTAGCATTTGGGATTTAGCAGCATTATAACTTCATAAATGGGCAGCAACAAAAGGAATTATTTATGCCCCTCAGCTCTGGGGTAGGTGAGATATTGCATATGTTGGAGGGAGCAGCAACTAGGCAGCAGCAGCTGAGAAGCTGGCTGCTCTTTAAAATGCAAATACAAAGTGCAGTGAAACAAATCTACACACAGTAGGGACCCACTAAAGCACAATAACCAGTCAAAACAACAACAAAATATACTGAGCCACTGAAAGTAACACGTTGAAGCAGGGCAGTAAAACAGTATACGGTATAGTAAAATAAGCAGCAGTAATACTAGTTACTTAGAAAAAGAACTGAGTCTAAAATACAGTATAGGTAGGGCCTCTTAAACACCCCACAGCAGTTAGAAGGTACCCTTTTGCAAACAGAGCTAACCATCAATATATATTAGTTTACTAGTAGTCATAGAATCTGTGAGACTAAAAACAATTTAAGGGCGGACCCCTAGAAATACCTCCTGTATAGTATACCAGAACTGAAATGTATCCATAGTTTAAATTTAAAGCTAAAAAAAACCTCATGCATATTAAAAAAAACATTTTCTGACACAGTTTCTGAACTTGTTTTGGCTTTCAGCATGTACACTAATGTGTTTTGTAAAATTTTATTCATCTTGTCATGAAGACTTTAATATTTAGTCTATCCAGTTCCTACAGTGGCAAACAACAAACATTTTGTCCATTGGACCCAAATGACCATGCTCTGTGCTCCGGCCTCCTATGGGTCTGGGAACTCACCAGCTGACCACTTGCACCTGGCCTGCTCCACAACCTCATGGGGAGTCTGACTTACTCACAATGCCACCACAGTCAGAGGGAACCCAGCTGAGCTGCCAGCAGTAGATCAATGATGATCAATCGCCTTGGCTTTTCAAGTTCGGCCCCCAAGCCCTCAACCAGCCAGACAAGCCAGTCCAGCACACAGCAGACACACAGACAGACTGAGTAGTCTGTGAGAGACCGTCCTCCTCCTTCCTACTGCCCACTGCCCAGCCCTGGTGGGCCTTACATACACATCCCATACAGTACCTTGCTCACTGTAGTAGCCTGTTGCCAGTTTGGTCAGGTGTCGGGTGATGATTCAGTCAGTGGTGTTGGGTGGCTCCAAGGCTCAGGCTGCTGCTGCTCTACTTGGTGGTGGTGCTGGTGATTTTTTGGAGCTGTGTGCTCCCTCCTCCCAACCCAAGCAGTAGGTCCCCAACCCAGACCCACGTCCCCACTCTGGTATTCTGTGCAGTGATACTAGTGCACCTACCACTCCTCCTTCTCGCCAACTCTGAAGACCTGACCAAGACTGAGTGAAAGTCACCTGACGGGCCTGGCCAACAGGTCACAGGCTGATCCCGACCATGACCAGAAGACCACTGACTTTCTGCCTCCACATAATTGCTGCCTTGCTTTGCTGGAGGACTGAATCAGACTTGCACAGCCACACACTAGTCTCTCTCTGGGCACCGGACACATCAGGACAGTGGATACAGTTAACTTATTTTTAAATTAAAGGCCAGACTGCCAAACTTCATCCCTGCAGAAAAACTCTGCTTGCTCCATTGCCCACACACCAACACAGATGCCTCCTCTCCTGACAGTCTCCTCTCTTACCTAGGCATGCTCTCCCTGCCACCTCATATAGCCAGTCACAGACACTCTCAAGCTCCTGGCTCCTCCTTCTATCTCTCCTAATTGGTGGATAGTTCATGTCCAGGAGCCAGTGGTGCATTTTATTGGCTGTAAAGCTCAGTTCTGGTGGTTGAGGACGTTGGGTTCAGCGCCCCCTGACCCCCTCCTCCCCAGGAAAGAAAAAAAGAGAAAACACACTGTAGTGCACCACAAAAACAAACCTGGATGGGTCATGGAATCGTCAACTGCAGTGGATTTCAACTCCACTGTTTTATGACTGCAATCCAATGCAATTGCAACTGACTGCAACTGCATTGAATTGCAACTGACTATTTCAACTGCCGATGACTGCTCCGGGGTCTAGCACAACGCAAAGTCCATTAAAGGCGAATTTTGACTTTTTATTGGAAATTTCACATAGTACTACGCAAATTCGAAAGTTACCCACTTCAGGTTAACTTTGCAGGCAAATTTAAATTTCACTGCATCTCTGATTATGACCCAGTTTAGATACTTTTGCATCCTAAAACTGAAAAAGAGTTAGAATTGATTGGTACATTTATTTCTGCTGTTATTATAAGCAAAAAGAAATTGAACAACTAATGCATGTCATTACTGCACAATGCACTTTCCTGTATGCAAATGTTTTAACTACTTGTAATCTGTCATTGAAGCTTGTTCTAAAGAGTAAAACCACTTTTTAACTTTATTTAACCATGAAATTGTAATGTCCTTAATGTTGTGGGATGAACAATAAACTTTTACTACTACATCTACTGCACTAGTCCCCACAAGGCATCAAATATCTGGGCATACGGTCCCACCCCGACCTTGGGGTAATGGTGTCCAAGAATCTTACTCTTCTCTTGAAAGCACTCAAAGAGGACTGTGACCTCTGGAAATTGCTGCACTTCTCTCTGGCTGGGAAATAGCAACTGTCAAAGTGATCATGGCTACCAAACTAATCCACTGTATTATACACCTGGCAGTGGACATCCCCTTAAGGTAGTTCCCTAAAATAGACAAACTGTTGGGGAACTTCTTGTGGGAAGGCAAGCCTCCTTTGTGTAGTAGGTGAAAACTTAGAACCATTTGGAAGAGGGGTGGCTTGGGCCTACACAGGCTGTTGGCATATTACATTGCTTTTAAAAGTGTTTAAGACCTCCATTGTCTATTGCCACCCTCTTCTACTGGGTCACCCCATGTGTGGCCCTTGAACAACACTCAGTACTGAAGGTGGACTCCTCTGTCCACCTCTTTGTTCCACAGCTGATACTCAAGCAGGCTAGTCCTACTGTTGACCCCATCCTCAAGGCATGGAAAAAGCTAGAGGTATAGCTCCACGTGCCCCAAGTTCCTTTATCCTTGCTCCCTCTCTAGGAGAACCCACTGATTACTGTAGCCCCTTTTTAACTGGTACACTTGGACAGAAAAGTGGTATAACCACCCTTTACGGGTATGTGGCATCCAGCTACCACTTAGCTGGACTCCTTTGAGAATCTCAGGATAAAATTTGACCTCCCCACAAGAGACTTCTGGAGGTATCTCCAACTCAAAGTACGATAGCTGAGTGTCAAAAAGAACTCTCCCTTCCTGCAGCCTTGACACCTGCATACACCCTGCAGTCCTGCTTGCATAAGCAGATCCTACTGACTTCTTCTGATTCTTCAAAGAGGGTGAGGAGCAAGTGGTCCACTCTCTGAGGGTCGAAAACACTAAAGCCCAGTGGTCACAACTCTGGCTGCTCAGCCATAACATCTGTCCAGATTACAGAAGTCTTTTTATCCAGAACAAGATTATGCAATTGTGGTACCACACACCACCCAAGCTTAAATTCCCTTCGTCTTCTGCCCCAGGACACCTGCTAGAGATGCTAGGCCTCTGAGGTAGACCTTCAACATGTCCCATGGGGTTGTACCAAAGTCAGCTCCTTCTGGCTCGATGTCCAGAACTGCTGCAGTACTATTCTGGGTGCCTCTGTACCTTTCTTGCCCCAGCTGTATATCCTTGGTGTGCTTCCATCCAGCTTTCTTCTACCTTTTAAATGATTACAGTGACTCTTGATGTCCAATATTGAAGCCAAGAGACTTTTACTTCAGAAATGGCACTCTGCAGAGGTATCTTTGATAGGCCAATGGCTGTCAGCAATGTGGAACTTAGCCACCTTTACAACATGTTGCACTTTGTGAAAAAAGAAAACATGCCTAGGTACCAAAAGGTATGGGAACCCTTCCTAAGTGACCTTGATATAAGATGTCTTTTGCAATGCTATCACGATTGTTGTTGTTGTACCATATTTGAAAATGTTTAATAAAAAAATTTAACTCCAAAAAAGAAACCGAGCTGCCATGCATTTGACCACTCCTCTAGTTTTCTTGTATATCTACACATTCTTTCTACCCCCTCTGGAGTGTCCACCCCGTTGCAGATTTTGGTGTCATCCACAAAGAGGCATACCTTTCCTTCCAGCTCATCTGAAGTGTCACTTATAAAGACATTAAAAAGGACTGGTTCCAGTACTGAGCCCTGAGGCACCCCATTGGTCACCCTCCCTGCCCCAGAGTGAACTCAGTTTACCAACGCCCTCAGTTGCTATCCCTTAACCAATTTCTTATCCCATTTACTACCTTAGGACCCACCCCTAAGCTGCCCAGTTTTCTCGAGTCTCCAATGTGGGACAGTGTTGAATGTCTTACTAAAATCTAGGTAGGCCTTGTCCACTGCCCCACACTGATCTATTTCCTTGGTCACCCAAATAAATCTATCAGATGTGTCTGACATGACCTCTCCCACATGAATCTGTGCTGCCTCAGATCTTGTAACCCACTGGATTCAAGATACTCCACAGTCCTTTCCTTTGCCTTACCCATCATCGATGTAAGACTGACCAGCCTATAGATGCCAGCCTCCTCCCTCCTATTGTTTTTATGGAGCGAGACTACATCTGCCCTCCTTCAGTTATCAGAAACCACTCCTGTTTCCAAAGAACTGTTAAATAGGGCAATCAAAGTTGCAGCCAGTACAGGGGTTGAAATTGGCACCGGCCCATTAGCCAAATGCTGGTAGATTTTGTGTGGGGCTAGTAAGATTTTCATTTGACTAGCCCTGCAGCCATGTACTGGAGAAGACAACACTTCAGAATGTACACCAACTGGACCAGTGGAAATGTCTGAGGTCAGTGCATTTTCCCACTCACTAGCCCTGCTTGCAAGTGACTGTAAAACTTAATTTCGATCCCTGCAGTACACCCTTGAGCTCCCTCAATACATAGAAACATAGAAATATAGAATTTGACGGCAGATAAGGACCGCTTGGCCCACCTAGTCTGCCCATTTTCCTACCTAACGGATAAGCTGCAGATCCAAGTTAACCAACAGTCTACTTCCTCCTACCCCACACTAGGACTGCCTTATATCTGTCCCATGCATTCTTGAATTCCCCCACTGTTATTGACTCCACGACCTCCTCAGGAAGGCTGTTCCATGCATCCACAACTCTTTCCATGAAAAAATACTTCCTCACATTACTTCTGAGCCGTCCCCCTCTCTATCTTCAAATTGTGCCCCCTTGTTCTTGCACATCTCTTTTTCTGAAAGATTCTACCCTCTTGGACTTTGTTGATTCCATTGAGGCACTTGAAAGTTTCTATCATGTCCCCCTCTCCCTTCTTTCCTCAAGAGTATACATATTAAGCTCCTTTAGTCTCTCTTCGTATGTCTTCTGGTGCAGACCCTGCACCATTTTGGTAGCCCTCTTCTGGACAGCCTCCACTCTGTCTATGTCTTTGCAGAGATGGGGTCTCCATAACTGCACACAGTACTCCAGATGGGGTCTCACCAACTGTCTGTGCAGAGGGATAACAATTTCCTGTTTTCTGTGAATGTACCCCATCTGGCCTCATAGGTGTGTCCACTTTCAGATTTATAAGTTCCTTCAGGACTCTCCCCTCTGTAAAAAAGTTTGTATCTATTTCCCTCTCCCCAGCTGCTTTTGTGTGGCCAGTCCTCTTTCATTTCCTCTGTGAAGACTGAACAAAAGTATTTGTTAAGCATATATCTGCTTTTTCCTGATCCTCCTCTGCATAATCCCCCCACACACTTGTTAACCTCTCAATACCTCCTCTAGACTTCCTCCTTTCACTTATGTGTCTAAAAACACCTTGTCCCTTTTAGTTACTCTTTGGGCTAATCTTTCCTCAGTTTTGCCTTTGTGCTCCGCACCACATTCCCTGCTTCCCTCTGCTTCTCCTGATACACCTTCCTGTCCTCTTCCCTTTGCATCTCTTTATACTTCCTGAATGTTACCCTTTTAGCCTTTACTTTTTTAACCACTTCCTTTGGGAACCCTAGTGGTCTCTTTTTTCTCTTATTTTTGTTCAGTTCCTTTGCACTGAGGTTTTTAGATTTCAGAGTGATTCTAGTTGGGTCCCCACTTATTATTCACATCATGCTACCCCTGTTTTAGAGTTTGCTTTTCAAGGTCTTTTCGAGGTTGATCTTTATGTTAATGTTTGAGTTACCAGGCATCGACCGCTTTCCTATTTCTGTTTATAGATTTACTTTCAGCTCAAATTTTATAGGTCATGCTGTTATTGATAATAACCCAGTGTACACTTTAAATTGTAGTGGCGCGTTAGCACCACTATAGTTAGGGTTGAGGGATCACTTCTATGTTAAAGCCCAATTTTTGTACTTTAACAACTTTGTAATGGTTTAACGGATTTATATGAAATTTTGCATGCTTAATCTTGTGGGGTAGGGCTGTTGATGTCACAAATTCCATTTGAATCACTTGTGCAGTTCCTGAGATACAGCATCTGAAACATTATTAAATTTACATCTTTTTTTTTGGCAGTTTCTTTGTCCACCTGTATCTCAGAAGCTATTTTAAGTTGTGGTCTGAAATTTTCAGGATAGAAAGCCTTTGCCATACAGATGTGCCTTTTGAGAGTTTGGTGAAAAAAATATTAAGCTGTCCCAAAGTTATTACATTTCAAAGTTTCCCATTATTTTCCACGTGAAATTATAGATGTTCTGCACAAAAATTGATTATTTTCACACGTGCGTAAATGCCTTTTCACAGACGGGTCATCCTGTTTCGCAGGTGGGAAATCCTTTTTTGAGCTGCCACCATTTTGTTTGGCAGTTAGTGAGAGAAAGAGAAAGAAAGCACATAAAACTGAATAAAACTGAATGGATTTAAAAAAACAAACATCAGAACCTAGCTAAACTGGACCCTTTTTGGCTATATTCTGATGTTTGTTTGTTTTTAAATTATGTCAAGAAATATCTTTTCCAGGCAACCAAAATCCTGGATGCCCAGCTAAGCGAGATGAGTACTTTCCCACGTTCTCTGTTTGAGAACAGTGAGAATTTTTTCACTTGTGCAACTGCAGCTGAACTCGTGCTGCCAGCTGCAGTGTGTGCTGTGAGCCATTCTTTTCCCAGGTGTCTAGTGGCACCCCCCCACCTACCAATCGGTGTCTCCAGCTCCCCATATATTAATAAATAAATGCAGTATTTATCTATATTCCCTGGTGTCTAGTGGCACCCCCCCAACCCACCAATTGCCATTCCATCTTTCCCTGGTGTTTAGTGGCAACCCCTTACCTCATCAATCACCATTCCTGGTAGTCTAGTGGTCCCTTCCCTCCCTCCCCTCTCCATGTCCAAGCACCTTCCCCGTAATGAAAAAAAAAAACTGGTAGGCTAGCCGTCCCTTCCTCCTCCCATATATCTGATTGTCATCTGCTTATATCAAAAAAAAAAAGATCCTGGTAGTCTAGTGGTTCCTCCCCTCAATGTCCGATCCTCATCCCCATATAAAAATAAAAATTACCTGGTAGTCTAGTGGTCCTTCCCCCTATCCCCCTCCTCTGAAAGCCCATTAATTTTTCTGGTGGTCTAGTGGCCCCCTGCCCCTCACTGTATTAAGTGATCACCCACCACCCTGCTCCGCCATCAAAATTCACTGTCCGCAACCAGTACAGCCCTCCTCTCACCTCCACAGCTGGCCACTGACTGAGCTGTGAATGAGCACATACTGTATAGAATAGGCATCATTCATCGCTCAGTCTGCAGCTAGCTGTGGAGGTGACAGGAGGACTGTGCTGGTTGCGGACTGGGAATGGGGATGGGGGAAACAGGGTGGTGGGTCATCACCTAACATGATGGGGTGTGTGGGGCCAGTAGACCACCAGGAAAATGAATGGACTTTCAGGAGAGGGGGATCAGAGAGAGTTGGGGAACCACTACACTTTCAGGTAATTTTTATTTTTATATGGGAAATGTGATTAGACATTGGGGGAGGGACCACTAGACTACCAGAGTCTTTTTTTTTTATAAACAGACAGCAATCAGGCATGCAGGAGGGGGAAAGGGACCACTAGACTACCAGTTTTTTTTTTCATTACAGGGACGGCGATCAGACACCAGGGGGAGTAACTACAGAGCAGTGCAGATTTTTTTACACATGTAAAATTTTAATTTTTTGCATTTGTGAAAACTAGCAGACTCACAAAAAATTTGAAATTTCACATATTGCAAACACCTTTTGTTATGGTACAAAATGTCTTTTGCGCTTTACTTATGGGGGAATGTTCTTTGTGGGAAAAACATCATGCTGTAGGGAAAATAATTCATAGAAATGGACAGAGACATGGCACTCGTCCATCCATGGGCTGAAAAAATTGATTTCATTGCATCACCAAGAAATGAACAGCTATGTTAAGTTGTTATATAGAAAATGCTAGTGTACTGAAGTAACAAACATGGTGCTTCACACTGACCACTCCCAAGGATTCACACCTGTGTGTAATACTCAGTCATGGGATGCACACCTTCACTCCTACTATGACTTTGCATAAATGATTTAAAGGCACAGTATTCACTAAATTAAGCAGGATGCCAGCAAGGTCAAAAAGTGTGAAGTGCATAAACAATGTGCAGTAGAAACAAAAAAATAAAAAAAAAATACAAGTTTACTAAGTATGATGCTAAACCTTTTTCAGATTAGATGATTATAGTTCACATAGTCATGTATTTTATTACAAAGTGCAATTTCAATTTAAAGGGGGATTGTTATCATCCTTAGTGATTCCCCCCATGTCTGATCACTTTCTCCTTAAACAAGAACAAAGATCCTGTTAGTCTAATGGTCTTTCCCCCCTCCCTCCCATGTCCGATCGGCATCCCTGTAAGTTAAAAAAAAAATACTGGAAGTCTAGTGGTCCCTCCCTTCCATATCCAATTGCTGTTCCCCTAAGTTAAAAAATAAAAATCCTGGTAGTCTAGTGGTCCCTCCTTCTCCCCCAATATCCGATCACCATGCCCATAATAAAAAATCAAAATACCTTGTAGTCTAGTGGTCTCTCCCCCTCCCTGCTGCTTGATTGCTGTCTGCTTGTAAAAAAGATTCTGGTAGTCTAGTGGTCCCTCTCCCTTCCCCCAATGTCTGATCCCCATCCCCATATAAAAATAAAAATTACCCGGTAGTCTAGTGGTCCCTTCCCTCTCCCTAATCCCCCCTCCCATGAAACACTATTAATTTTCCTAGTGGTTTAGTGGCCCCCCAATCTTTTCAGTGATGACCCACCACCTCACTGCCCCCAAATCCTGATTCCCTGTCTGTGGCCAGCACAGTCCTACTCTCACCTCCATGGCTGGCTACAGACTGAGCTATGAATAAATGTGTATTGTATAGAATAAGCGCTCATTCATAGCTCATTCTGTGGTCAGTCATGGAGGTGAGAGAAGTGCTGTGCTGGTCACAGGCCAGGAATGGGGATGGGGAAGTGGGGTGGTGGGTCATCAACTAATGGGGGTTGGGGCCACTAGACCACCAGGAAAATGAATGGGCTTTCAGGGGAGAGGATCAGGGAGAGGGGAGGGACCACTAGACTACGAGGTAATTTTTAGTTTTGTATGGGGATGTGAATTGGACATAGGGAAGGGGGAGGGATGACCAAACTATAAAGGTCTTTTTTTTTTATAAACAGATGATGATAAGACATTGAGGAGGGACCATTAGACTACAAGGGTCTATTTTTTTTATATAAACAGATAGCAATCAGGCATCAGGGAGGGGGAGGGACCACTAGACTACCATTTTTTTTCATTATGGGGACAGCGAATCGGATATTGGGAATGGGGGAGAGACCAGTAGAATACCAGGATTTTTTTTTTGCTTAAGGGGACAGTGATCAGAAATGGAAGGGAGGGAGGGACCACCAGACTATCAGTATTTTTTAACTTACGGGATGGTGATCCAACATGAGAGGGAGGGGAGGGATCACTAGACTAGCAGGGTCTATTTTATTTATTTATTTTATTGATATAATCAGAATTACAACCCTTTGAGTCAAAGACTCATTTCCAAAGGCTCATCATCAAGTAGAACAAATACATAGACAGGTACACGGATTAACAGGTAAACACATAGTTATGGAGTTACAGGAGGTTCAGAGTACATAGTTAAAGAGTTACATGAGTTTCAAAGTAAACAGGCAGGTAGATATTAACAAGATTTACAAGAGTACATCGTAGAGTGGTACTTTACTACTAATAAGTTCAGGTTTGGATTTTATTATATGGTTACAAACCAAGGCCAAAGCAGAGCTTTATGCCCAAAAACCAGCTTGTTACAACAATTATTACAAGTGTACCTGTCTTAATACCTGCTTAGCCTTGTGATACCTGCTGTCTCTATGCCAAACGTTTGATACCTACTCCCCAAAATGTATTAACTAATCTACTGTACCCCTTTATCTAAGTATGTATTCACTGTAACTAAATATGTTTTTTTTCTTTCAGAACTACTGTATTTTATACCTATGTATGTATTCACTGTAACTAATCCCAGGTCACCTCTGGAAAAGGGATCTCTGGTCTCAGTGGGTTTACCTGGTTACCAAAATCTAAATAAATAAATAAATAAAATAACATTGGCCTATACGATGAGGTACCTAGACAGCAAATAGAGCAACCAGGGATTTAGTGGCTGGGGAGAGGGGGTAAAATGCAGCCCTGGGGGCATTGTCAAGAAGACTGTAATGAAGTGGCAGGCAAACAATATGGGCTCGTATGCGAAGAGGAGCACTGGACTGGTTATGCACAGCTGCATTGCTGCACGGTGAGCAAGTGGTTCCTGAGGATAAGTTTGAAAACACTTATTTTGGGGAGGTTAGTGATGGTGCCAGGAAGGGAGTTGAACCAAGATGGGGCCCTGTAGTGAAAAGATCTCTGGGTAAGTGACATCCTGGCTCTAGGTATCAGAAAGGTGGTCTTGCAGGTTCTGCATGTCGGGATGGTAGTGGATGCACATTGGAGGGAGGAGGTCAGCCCAGCATAGAGAGACCTCGGATTATTTTCTTAGTCAAGAGAACTGTCTGATAGCAAATCCTCTCCTTGAGGTTGAGCATGTTGGTGGTGGAGTGGAGTGTGCAGGTATGGGTACGCCTGTCCTCACCAGTCAAGAGCCTGCAGGTCTTGTTAATGGAGAGATGGATTTTATTCAGAGCAGTTTTGTCTGCTGCTGCATATATCAGAAGTGAAATAGTCCATAGTCTACTAGGAAGAGGACTGAGGAGATGATAGCTAGTTGGAGTGCAGACAGTCCTTGTGCTGGTAGAGTAAACCTATTCGTGAGTTCATGGCAGAGCAGAGGGTGTTGATGTGGAAGTGGAAGGTGACAGCAGAGTCAAAAGTGATGCCCACTTATTTGTATGAGGCTACTTGCTCCAGGGAGTGTTGCGTACTGGGCAGAATCTGGAGTGTGGAGTTTCTGACTTTGCTCTGGTGGTGGGCGAAGAGCATGGCATTCCTTTTTTTCAGGCTGATAATTAACCTGTGGTCAGAGAATCATTGCTCTATTTGGGTGAAGGAATGCTGGAGTGTGGCTTGCAGGGCAGCTGGGTTTTGATGCGCGATGCTAGGATGACCACATCGTCCACATAGAGCAGCACCCTTCCAGCACAGGCATTGGGAAGTGCATTTAGGTAGAGACTGAATACGAGATGGCCCAGGATGGGGCCTGGGGGACTCCAGAATGAATAGGCAGTGTGTTTGACAGTATGCTATGGATTTTAACATACTGGGATCTGGAGGACAGATAGCTGTGAAACCAGGCTAGGGGCCCAGGGGAGAAGTCTAGCTGGCAGAGGGAGTCAAGCAAGAGAGGATGGGAGACCATGTCAAAGGCCTTGGAGAGGTCAAAGTACATGGCTCCAATGAGGTTGCTGGAGTCTAAGGGAAGAGTGGATGATATTGGGGAATTCTAATAGGGCAGTGGTGGTGCTGTACCCAGCTTGGAACCCATGCTGCTCTTTGCACATTATGTCATGCTTGTCTAGGTATTCCATGAGCTGCACTGCCACTATTTTTTCCAATGCTTTTGATGGGGGGGGTATGGAGATTGGTCTGTAGTTACTTGGGGAGAAGCACTCACCACCTTTGAGTGTGGGTGTGATGACTGCTGTTTTCCAAGCAAGGGGGAACTGGCCCAGGCATAGCGAATATTTATTTATTTATTTATTTATTGGAATCTCGGATAACACCTTTGAGCTAAAAGCTCGTTTACAAAGGTTCCATGTTGTAAGGCAATAGAAAAGGTACATAAACATTACAAAACAGATAGGGGTATATACAGCAGGCAAGTACATTATGGTACATACTGATACAGATTCAAGCAAGTACAGTTAAAATACAGCAGGGAGGAGAGGTCAACTTTATTGCAAGAGTACTAAAAGCATACCTAAGTTGGACAAGCAATTTATAGTAGTATCTGAGCTTTAGAGCACGCAGGTAGAGTTATGGAGGGTCAGAAGTGGTGGTGACCAAAGGAGGGGGAGGACAGAATAGATGAGAGCGGGGAGGGTGGGGCATAGAGAAAGGGGTGACAGAATAAGTGGGTTGAGTATTCATAGGGTGGATTGGATAGGAATCTGCCCAGGGTTACCGTGATGTAGTGATAGGGCAAGGCTGGGTGATGTGGGGGGAGAGAGGGATAAGGGAAAGGGTTTTAAAGTGTGGGGGTAAGATATGGGGAAACTATGGTGTCTCTGACTGATGTTTGTATTTGTTTTTAACAGTTTTTATATTATTATTTGTATACTTTGTTTGTACTCAATCTTTTTGGAATGTGCCTTGGTATTTGAAAGGCGCAATGTAAATAAAGATTATTATTATTATTATTAAACTGTGGGTGAGGGGGTCAAAATTAGGGGGGATTAGTATTTGTGAAGAGAAAGCAGGAAGCAGGATTAAGAAGATCAGTGAGGTGGAGCAGGACCACGTCAAGTATCAGCTGAAGGAGTCTGGTGTCCAGCTGGCCATTGCATGGGCTGGTGCCATTGAGGTCCTTAGCTAAGTATGGCCTGGCTTTGTGTGGGGATATCATTTGCAGGTAGAAAGGAGGTCTATGGAGGTTGGGAGGCGGGATCAGGGTCAAAGAAACCATTGGGGAGGACTGCACTGAAGACAGAGAATGCAGTGTTCACGATACTTTGGGGGTCAGAGGAGATGGTGTCATTGATAGTGAGTAGTGAGGGGGGAGGGGATTGGGTCTTGCCATTAAGCTGTTTGATGATACAGTGCCCACCACTTATACCGCCCACTGATAATGCGGGCAATCGGATATTGCGGACATTTTTGAGTTACCATTCACCATTCCTAAATTAAACTCACATTAAAACCAGTGGTTATAGCGTTGTCTGCCCACCGTACATAGCGTGCAATTTTTTGGACAAATTCAGAAATTCAAGCCTCTCAGCATTGTCAGTAGTTAATCAAGGGTGTGTAAGGGTGCATCATTTGCACAGCTACAGTACCTTTTCGGTAATTGCTGACTGCATAAGACCCTAAACTTGTCCAGAGAAGCATTTTCTGAATGAACTGTTAACAGTATGTCAGCAAAGCGCAAGGCATTAAGTTTGTCTGCTAAAGTCGAGCTGCTTAATAAAATGGACCAGTTGCCCAAAATGAGCCAGAGGGACATCACTGCACAATTGGGATTTGCAAAGTCAACAGTTGCTGATCTGCAAAAACAGCGAGATCAGTTAATGGCAGAGTGGGGTACAAACTCGAACCCAGATAGGAAGCGAAAAAGAGGAGGAAAAGATGTTGACATTGAGGATGCACTCTTGCGGTGGTTCCAAAATGCTCGGGGGAGAGAGGCGCTTATTAGTGGTCCAATTTTAATGCACAAAGCAAAGCAACTGGCAGATGCACTGGGGAAGCCTGAATTTACACCATCAGAGGGATGGTGACAATGCTGGAAAGTCAGGCACAACATTGGTTTTAAACGCTGGCATGGAGAAAAATTAAATGCTGATGCTGTGAGTGCTGACAGATGGCTTACTGAGGTCCTACCAGGTCTGCTACAGGGGTACGAGTCACGCAAAATATTTAATGCTGACGAGACCGGCTTGTTTTTCCACTGTGTCAGCTTTGGAATGTTAGCTTTCAAAAATGAGAATGTCCAGGGGAGTAAGCGGGCAAAGGAAAGAATTTCAGTGCTGGCATGTTGCAATATGGATGGTATGGAGAAATGTGAATTGCTTGTCATTGGCAAATCACAGAATCCCAGATGTTTCAGAGGAATAAACCACTTGCCAGTTCTGTGCAGGGCTAACAGATCATCCTAGATGACCGCTGATATCTTTTCTGACTGGGTCCGCAACTGGGACCACAAACTACGAGGTCGTACGATCGCCCTTTTGCTTGACAATTTCTCTGGCACCCACACATGACAGGGCTTCGTAACATCCATCTCATTTCCCCCCCCCCAACACCACCTGCCTCATCCAGCCCCTTGACCAGGGCATTATCTATTGTATGAAGCAACACTACGTTCAGGCAATGAGAGAATGTGTACTGTCTGACTTAGACTCGAGCCCTGATTTGAATGCCCTACAGTGTGTCAAAAAACTAAATTTGCTTGATACAGTTCGTCTGCTAAAACTATCTTGGGACTCAGTCACACAACTCACCATCCAGCGTTGTTTACACAAAAGTGGGTTTGTTATTCTGGACACACAAATAGGCATCCAAGCACAGGAGGAGGAGGACGAAAGCATAATCACTGCACCAGAAGGAATGTCTGTAGACGAGTTCGACAAACTCTGTCGCCTTGGAGACAATGAGGAGAAACCTGGCGCAGATGATGACATTGCAGAGATACTGAATGCAATTAGCCCCAGTAATGACGTGGAGGATGATGCAGATGAGGACGAGCAATCCCAGGAAGAGACGATCGTGACTGCAGCAGATGTGCGATCAGCTATCCTGACGCTGAGGAGAGCGATGGAATAACATGATGCCCTACAACCAGACTGGGATTCAATGACAAGAGTGGAGAGAGTGTGGAAACCTTACTGTGAGACTCGTAAGGTGCAGAAGCAGATAACTGAGTTCTTTGAATCGAAAGACTGAAAGAATGAAAGAACATAACTCATAAAAGGCTGTAACTCACTATTTGGGGGGAAATATGTGCACCTGATGGTTTGTTTAGCACTGTAACAGTATTTGGTTATACAAAACAACTTTAATTTAATAAACAATAAAGTCTTGCTTTTTAAAACGTAAAAACAAAAAGTTCGTCAAAGTTCTTTTCTTTCGATAAACCGACCACTGATTATAATGGGCAAAACGTTAATACACAAAGTTGCCCGTCATAAGTGGTGGGGACTGTATACCAGAAATTCAAAGCAGTCTTCCAGGTGGAGGCAAGTGAGGTTCGGTAATATACAGCTTTGGCCATGCGGATGGCCCATGTGCATTTATTGCACTCGGCATTGTACGCCTGTCTATCAGCCTTCTTATCTGACTCAACAGCTCCATGCCACAGGTTGTCCCTGTGCTTCAGTTGCTGGATAATGGCTGGGGTTACCCAGGGTGCATTTTTCTTTCTGGTATGGGTTTTGGTGAGTGGGGCATAAAGATCACAGGCCTTGTTAAAGGAGCTGGTGAAGAAATCTAGTGCAGTGTCAATGCTTGTGGCATGGAAGATGGGTGACCAGTCTATTTGGGCACAGAACTGATTGAACTTCTCGAGATTGCTGGGGTGGAGGCATTGATGGAAGGTGGTCCTAGGCCTGGGTCTGCAGGTGCAGCTGGACCATGTGAACAGGACCAGGGAGTGGTACCTGAGAGAGTCCAGGAGAATATTTATGTCCAGGA
Organism: Neoceratodus forsteri; assembly: GCA_016271365.2. NCBI lineage: Eukaryota > Metazoa > Chordata > Ceratodontiformes > Ceratodontidae > Neoceratodus > Neoceratodus forsteri. The sequence continues at coordinate 972,819,708 of CM028134.1, read as the reverse complement.
CTTTGTGTGGGCAATTGGAGATTATGACATCTAGGAGGGTGCTTGTTCCACTAGAGAGGTTTTGCCTGTTTGGTAGGGTAACAAGCTGGGACATATCCCGGGCAGTGAAGGAGTTCCTGGTGTGGGAAGCTGTACTGGCAAGCCAGCTGATATTTAGGTCTGCAAGCAGGATCTGCTCAGTGTTCTGGGTGAAGGCTGGCAAGGTAGTCGGTGAGCAAGTGAATGGCTGGGGTTTGATTATGGGGGAGGAATATAGGCAACAGTGAGGAACAAAGGGGTCCTGGCAGGGTCAGGGGTGATCTTGAGTGAGAGGACTTGGGCCCTGTGCTCAAGCTTGGGCACTGGGAAAGTATGGCCAATCAAGGTGTGGTGCATGTAGAACACACACCCACCACTGAGCTTGCCTATTCAGTCTTCCCTGAAAAGTGTGTTACCAGGGAGGGTAATGAAGGAGTCTGGAGTTGATTTTGAGAGCCAGGTTTCTATGAGGGCTAGTATGTTGGGTTGGTGCTGGATAACCCAGCATTGGAGAGGTGCCAATTTTTTTCAGCAGGCTGCAAATGTTCATAGACCCTATAAGTAAGACAGCTGTTGATGGTAGGTAGACAGGATTTGGAAGCCCAGGGCCAGGGTTTGGGTGTATGTTCCCAGATAGGAGGAGTACTAGTGAGAATACCATTAGTAGAGCCAGGTGCCATTTGGAGCCAGTATTGATACGAGAAGGAGTGGACCTTGTGAGGTCGATGGAAGGGATGGGCAGGGAGCGTAGCATGGGTATAGCGAGGAAGAGGGGTAGGCAGGGGAAGCTAGGAGGGACAAGGGGTGGATGGCCAGCTGTGGGTGGTGGATGTGTGGGGAGGTAGGTCTGTCCAGGGTGGCAGGGGATTTGGGTGGGGTGGTGTAGTGAGGTAGGTCGGTGAGGGTGGGGCTTAAGATGGGGGATGGGCAGTACCAGTAGTATTTTAGTGACCAGGCAATATGAGTATGCTAGTCTCACCATAGTGCATGGAGAGGGGAGGCTTTGGCATGGTATAAGAGGAGCAACTAGCTATCCCGATGTGAGTCTGCCACATTGATACAGGGGCAGTGCTTCAGACTTTGGTGCAGATGGTGGCTGGTTCGATCCCTGGTAGGGGAGGGAGGGAGGCTTAATGCCTCATCTGAGCTCATGTGAGGCTGCTGATGGGGCCACTGGACGTGGGTCTATGGCTGAAAAAAAGGAGGTGCAACAGTGACTACTAGTGATCAGTCAATCAGGGTCTTTGATCTTTTTTTAAGGAGACAGTGATTTATGAAATGGGATTGGCATGAAATAGGATCCTGTTTCTCTAAAACAGGATCCTTTATGATGCTTTCCCATTTACAAAAATGGGATTAGTCTGATTTAGGATGCTGTTTTGCAAAAGGATACTTTCTTGTGCTTTCCCATTGACCACAACTGGAAAGCAAGATAAAGGATCCTTTTTTAAGAAACAAGATCCTACATCATGCTAATCCCATTGTAGTCAATAGGAAAGCACTATAAAGGATCGTTTTGCTAAACAGGATCCTATTTTGTGCCGTGGTTGAATGAATTTCAATGGGGTTTTCAACATTGGTTCATAACTCAGCTTTTGTTTAACATTTTAACCTCAAATTGCAACATGGTCTTTTGGAGACCCCACCTAATGAACAGTAGGACTATCATACGCAACTCCTGCTCAAAAGGTGTTTTTGCAGTCACTTGGCGAATTCACTGTTTGGGTGGGATTTGGAAATTTTTGTCTGCCCTTGTTCATGAGATGGGGTCATAAGAAGGCAATGTTTAAAATTTGGAGTCAAAATATGGAAAAATGGCAAAGTTAAGACCATTTGTTGCAATTTCGCTACCCATGCCCATAAGTTTGGAAATGTTAAATATTTTCATCCAAGATTTTCAACATAGCCTTCTTGTTACCCCATCTCATGTATGTCACAGCTGTCATTTTTCAGATCCAGGCCAAGCTGTGTTTTTGCACTTGTGGTATGGAATGGCATGGCAGTTATGCAGAATTACGTTTTGGTGGGGATTTGAAAATTGTATATACCAGGAACATGAGGTGGCATGCTAGGATGGCTATGGTGAGAATTTGGTCACTGTTGTCCAATAAATGGACATGCAGGGCCCAGAAGGCCCCATATTTCCACAGCTATATGCATATGTGCATCTATGGAGGGATGGGAACGCAGGGCCCAGAGGACCATGCACTCCCACAGATAAATAAAGATATGATTATACTATCTTTAAAAATAAGGGAATTCATTACAAAAATGTCATTAAAGTACATAGATACATAGATACATAGATACATAGACAGTGTCGGCAGATAAGGGCCTATGGCCCACCTAGTCTGCCCATTTGAGCTTGTAAGTTCAGTTTGTTTTCCTAGAAGTCTATTTCCCCTTACCCCTGACCTCTAGAATTCCTTTATGTCTATCCCATGCATTCTTAAATCCCGTGATTGTTTCAGCCCCCACCACTTCCTCTGGCAGGGTGTTCCACTTGTCCACCACCCGTTCTGTGAAGAAATTCTTTCTCATGTTTCCTCTGAATCATCCTCCTCCAACTTCATCCCATGCCCTCTAGTCCTGAAACATCTTTTTCGCTTAAAAATAGTGTTTTCCTGCACCCTGTTCCTCCTGTAAGATACTTGTATGTCTCTATCATATCCCTCTCTCCTCCTCTCCTCCAGGAGTACATGTTCAGTTCCTTCAACCTGTCTTCATAGGACTTGTGATGCAACCCATGCACCATCTTTGTTGCCCTCCTCTGAACCTTCTCTACCCTGTCTATGTCCTTACGTAGGTATGGTCTCCAGAACTGTACACTGTACTCAGGTGGGGCCTCACTAGTGTCTTGTATAGCGGAATTATGACCTCCCTTTCCTGCTGGTGATGCCCCTGCCTATACATCCCAGCATCCTATTTGCTTTACCTGATGCCTTGTCACACTGTTTCTACCTTGAGGTCATCAGAGATGACAACCCCAAGATCCCTTTCCTGCTTGGTGCATGCTATATCCTCACCCCAACTGATATATTGTGCCAGGGTTTTGTGCCCCATATGCATTATCTTGCACTTCTTTGCATTGAATTTCAACTGCAAACCCTTGACCCATTCTTCAAGTTTCTGCAGGTCCTTCTCATTCTGTCTACACCCTCTGGTGTGTCTACTCTGTTACAGAGCTTTGTGTCATCAGCGAACAGTGAAATTCTGCCTTCTATATCCTGTGCAATGTCACTGATGAAGATGTTGAATAGACCGGTCCCAGCACTGATCCCTGTGGTACCCCACTGGTCACTCTTCCCTCTGTGGAGTGACAGCCATTTACCACCACCCTCTGTGTCCTGCCACCCAGCCAGTTACCTACCCACCACACTACTGTCCTGCCCACACCCATATTCCCCAGTTTGTGTAATAGTCTTCTATGTGGCACAGTGTCAAAGGCCTTGCTGAAGTCCAGATAGGCCATGTCCACTGCCCTCCCTGATCCACCTCCCTAGTCACCCAGTCAAAAATTAAATGAGGTTGGTCTGACATGACCTCCCCTGGTGAAACCATGCTGCTGCTTGGGTCCTGTAGTCCATTGACAACCAGATGTTCCACCAATCTCTCCTTCAGTAGTGCTTCCATGATCTTTCCCACTACCGAGGTGAGGCTGACTGGTCTGTAGTTCCCTGCTTCCTCTTTGTTCCCACTTTTGTATAGGGGACTACATCTGCTGTCCTCCAGTCTTTGGGTACCTCCCTGTTTCCAGTGATTGGCTGAACAGGATGCCAGAGGTTCAGCCACCCTCTCTTAGTTCTTTAAGGACCTGGGGTGCACCCCATCTGGCCCCATTCTTTATCAGCTCTTATTACTTCCAGTTCCTTCAGGACCCTTTCGCAAAGGGACTTGTGTCCATTTCTGCACCATTCTCACCCCTTGTACTCCCTTCAGACCCATTACCCCTCTTCCTTAGTAAAGACTGAGCAGAAATACCTGTTCAATATGTCAGCTTTACTGTTGTCATCCTCCACCGGCTCCCATCCTCCCCTTCAGTCTCACTATCCCTCCCTTTGTCCTTCTTTTCACTTATGTACCTGTAAAGGTTTTGTCCCCTTTAACCACTGATTTTGCTATGTGTTCTTCTGTCTGAGCTTTGGCTTCCTTACTGACTTCCCTGCTCCCTTTGTTTCTCCTGGTACTTCTCCCTATCCCCTTCTGCCTGTGTCTTTTGTATTGCCTGAATGCAATCTTTTTGGCTTTCACTTTCTTTGCTACCTCTTTGGAAAACCATAATGGTCCCTCTTTCTTTTCCTCTTGCTAACCTGCTTAATGCATAATTCTGTTGTTCTTATAATCCCCATTTTAAATACTGCCCACTGTTCCTCAATCCCTGATTCCTGTCCCATTCCCCTTAATGCCTCTTTCAAGCATCTCCCATTTTCCCAAAGTCTCCCCTTAAAATCCAGGATCGTGTTTTGTGTGGTTTGGTTCTGCTCTTTCTGTGATTTCAAACCACAATGACTGGTGGTCACTGTTACCCAGGTGCTCCCCCACTGTTACCCCCATCACACTGTCCCTGTTTATGAGCACAAGGTCCAGTATTGCCTTCTGCCGAGTTGGTTCCATGACCAGTTGCTTGAGGAAGGCAACCTGAAGGGAGTCCAGGATAAATCTGCTCCTAGTTGATGCTGCTGCTGGGATGCTCCAGTCCACGTCTGGAATATTGAAGTCTCCAACCAGTACTACCTCACCTTGTCTGCCATCCTTTGGATGGCTAGCATCAACTCCTATCTGTTTCTTCCTTCCTGGGCTGGTGGTTATAGACCACATCTGTGCGGATGGCTGGCCCCATTTTCCTTTCCAGCTTAACCCACAGTATCTCTCCCCCATTTTGTTCCTCCTGGATCTGTGTGGCCTTTATGTCATTTTCATACAGTGCCACTCCTCCTCCTTCCTGCCTGCTCTGTCTCTTCTGAATATGTTGTAGCCAGGTATGGCCATCTCCCAGTCATGGTTATCATTACACCAGGTTTCAGTGATGGCCACAATGTCCAGGTCTGACTGTACCATGACAGCCTCCAGATCTTCCATCTTGTTGCTAAGGCTCCTGGCATTTGCACACATGGCTTTCCATGATTTGACCTCCTAGACTGCTTCACTGTTCTACTCCAGCCCTTCCTTGGTTGTCATTTATCCCTGGTTCTCCTTGCTGTCTGCCCTTCTGCTGAATTTTGCCCCTTTTCTGCTTATCCACCTTTTGGACACTAATCTCCTTCTTTTGCACACTGCTTTGCAGAGATAGCCACTCCTCTGGTTCACTGGTTCCATTACTAGCTGTGGGGGGTGAGCAAGAAGGTATCATCCTTGCTGGCCTGCCACCCCCCTTTGCTAGTTTAAATGCTTGTCAATGTAGCATTTAAACTTATCATTGAGTGCTTGGATTCCCCTCCAGGATGGATGCAGGCCGTCAGGCTTGAACAAACCTCCATCCCTCCAGATGGGTCCCCAGTCACCAATGAATCCAAACCCTTCCTCACAGCACCAGTTCTTCAACCATGAGTTAAAGTTCCTGGTGCATGCACTCCTATGCTCTCCTTGCCTCTCACAGGTAGTACTTCTGAGAAAGTGACAGAAGTAGCTACTTGCTTGAGACCCTCCCCAGTTTCCTAAACTCTTCCTGAACTTCCTTTGGCTCCCATTTGCCAAGTCATTAGTACCTAGGTGGATAATGACATCCAGCTCACCCTCCTGTCTTGCCTTCCCAGTGATCCCCAGTATCTCTTCCTTCCATCCCTCCATGCCGTGGCACCTGGTAGGCACCTCACCTCCCTGTCCTCCCCTCCTGTGTTCCTAGCTGGATCCCTCTTATGATGGAGTCCCCACCAGGATTCACTTCCTCCTCCTCTGGGGTCACTGCTTTCCCCACTGAGGTCACCTCCTTGCCTAACCTCCACATCCTTTCCTTCCACTTCCTGGGTACCTCTATTTGGTTGTCCTCATTTGCCAGTGTGGCATATGGAGTTCTTGAGAGGAATAGGATCTGGGATGTGCCTCTGCCTGACTGCTCTAGCCCTCCCTGAGCCCACTGTCATCCAAGTGCTCCTCGTTCTTGGCATCCTTTGAGGCAGCTGCTTTGGACTGGGTGGTTCCTGGACAGGGGTGATGGTACTCCTGACCCAGTTTACTTCCGCTCTGAGTCTGGCTACCTCATCCCACAGTCCCAAGAGATGCATGCAGATAGGGCAGCACCTCAGTGTCCAGAAGGTCTGCCTGAATATGGCTGCCCCACAGCCACTGCATTGCACCACTCCCACATTATACTGCAATTCCACTACTTATCTGCTACTGAAGCTCTCTTAGTTCTCTTTTATTTATTTACAGTACTAAAATCCTGTAACTGATCCTCAGATATATATTTTTTAAGGAAAAGAAACCAATAAATAAATAAATGAGTCAAAACTAGTCGTGCTGAGGGTGGTCTTCTTCCCTTATGCCCTCCTACTTCACACCTCTTACTATACCCTGTGTTTAGCTCCTGTCAATCAGATTTATCAGGGCATATAATTAAGAGTTGGGGGAAGGGGTGGGGGGGGCGAAAATTTGCAGCAATTAAAGACAGCACAGAATTACACCACCACTATTTTTTAAATTTTCAACAGCCCAAAAACAATTATAAGTAAAGACAACACAGAAAGACAGTATAGTGTCACTACAAACCTACAATCTAAGTTTAAAAGAAAAATACCAGTTACCAGTTACTCTGAAGCACTGAATTGAATATGTTTCCTTCCTTCACCTTCTGGCTTCTTCTGAGAAGAGGAACTTCTGTTTGCTGCTTTAACTGTGACTAAGCCCCACCTCCAGTTATCACGTAGCTGAGGTCAGAGGCCAGACAATTAACACCCTTCACCCAGCTACAGGACAGTCAGACAAGCCAAGATAAAATTTGCAGCAATTAAAGACAGCACAGAATTACACCACCACTATTTTTTAAATTTTCAACAGCCCAAAAACAATTATAAGTAAAGACAACACAGAAAGAAAGTATAGTGTCACTACAAGCCTACAATCTAAGTTTAAAAGAAAAATACCAGTTACCAGTTACTCTGAAGCACTGAATTGAATATGTTTCCTTCCTTCACCTTCTGGCTTCTTCTGGGTTGTTACTAAAGCAACAAAAGTAGGGAAATGTGACGTTAGGGTTTCCAACCCTAACACTCCAACCCCACTCTGCACAAACTTACAGGCATCAGGGGTGTGCCTTGGGGTCATCAGCCCTAATGCTCATATCATTCTCCTATACTGTGCTCATCTAATCTTATTTACTTATGGAATGGGTGCGTGTTAGGGCCTGATAACCCCAAGGCACACTCCCGATGCCAGTCAGTGTGTGCAGAGTGGGGTGTTAGGGGTGGAAACCCTAACATCACATTTCCCTACTTTTTTCACTTTAGTAAAAACCCTAACTGATGCATTAACAAAGTTTTTTGCAATGACTCATTCTAGAGTCAGATGGGACTTGAATGTGGAGAATGTTATTCGAGAAGCTTTGAACTCCTAGTTTTGCACTGAAAACACCTTCTGCCCTTTAAAATTCTAGTGCAACTGAAATAATGTATAACAATTTGGGTTTCCTTTTTAATCCCATACAGTTATACTATTTTGTATTGTCATTTTCCATTTAAACTAATGGTGGAATTATAGCTCAAGAAGACACGCAAACTAGAAAAAAGCAAAGTAAATCATATGATCAAGCAAATAAAATTAATCCATATAACAATAATTTGGACTGATTAAAAAATCTTTGACAAAAATTATAAAGCAATTCTACAATGTGAAAAACAAAATTATCATGAAAGTAAATTGGTCACTGATGACAACAATTAAAGAGGAAGATGATTCCAGTTTTGGGAAGTTAGTAGCTAAACATTCAAATGGTTACTGTAAATGCTCTGATTCTTATATTACCAACACCGTCTGAAATGACTACTTCACAAATTTGCATTTTTTTTAATGTCAGAGAAGTAAGTACTGTAACCGCCTTGTTTTTGCCCCTGGTATTTACTACTGAAGAGGTAGTAAACATAATACCACTAATCAACTATTATAAAGTACCAGGTATGAAAAAAAATTCCTGCTGCTGTATACAAGTTGAACCCAATGTAGTGGTCTAATGTGTTTACAGAGCTGTTTAATAGTGCTGTGAAAGAGGGTATGTGCCAGATAGTTTTACAGGAAACATTATTATTCCTTTTCACAAAAAAGAGCTTAATGATCAGTGGTATATGATTTGATTTATTTCTCACTTTTTTTTTAAATTTCTATTTTTACTCCCCCAGCCCCATCCATCTGGAACGCCCATTAAGCCTGCCTATGCCAGCACCTACCTGCAACCTTCGGTCCCTCCATCCGGCCATGAAAAGACCCCAAGGTGGGGTCAGGGTGAGCAAACTCCTGAATCTTTTGAAGTCTTGTCAGGGTCCTGGGTCACACTATGTGCCCATGCGTCAAGACATCTGCTGTCCTATGCAATGTCCCCCCCTCCTTACGAGAAGGAACAGCCCCGAGGCTGATTGGCTGCCAGCCTATGCCTGCAACCAATCATGCCCCTGAGACTCAGCTTGCCGCTACTTCCCCAGCCTCCATCAGGGGTCGCCACTTGCCGGGTAGGAAGTCCCCCTCCCCCGGAGGAAGGCGAGCTGTCCCCGACACCCAGCCAGTCCCCCCCCAGCCCCTCGATGACCCAAGCTCGCCTCCTAAACCTCGGTCGCCAGCATGGTGTGAGGTGTGGCATCCAGCACCTCAACTCTGAGCGCCACCGGGCCAGCATTTCTCACTTTTATAACTTCTTTTACAGTTTCTTTAATAAAATATGTTTTCTAATATAAATATGTGTATTGTTTCTTATATATAATTTTCAATATAAATCTGGTATAGTGGCACTCACAATGGCATACTTAGTACTGTCAGTCACTGATTATGGCCTTCCTGTCTATGCAACTATCTGTGACTCAAGTTCCAGACATGTCTGCTAGCCAAGAAGGCACTACTGGGCCTACCCCCCTGGTCCTAACTCACTGCTTTCACCCTGTCACCAATCTGTACAACACCAGGAGCATGTTCAACAGGTGCAGCGGGTGTGTGGTCCATATGGGTCAGAAATTAGCAAGTAATGGCTGGCATATTAAAAGTAAGTGATATGAATACTTGGGGTATAAGACAAAACTTGCTTTCTTGTGCTGTTAATTACATTGCAGGTAATCTATAGCAGCACCAACATGGATAGTCTTATAGTAGCACTAAAATCAGGAGAGCAGGGCATCAGATGTAAAGGATGTAAAAACTTTAGTATTGGGGAAAGTGCTGAACTGTTAGGCAATACATGTACACAGTGTATAGAACTAAAGGAGCTGAAAGCTAAACTTGTTGGCCTGGAGTTAGAATTGAAATGCCAAAAAAATAAAGTGGCTCAGGGTGCTCAAGCAAAGGAATTTTTGAGCAGTGGAAAGGGTGAAAAGCAAAAAAGAACTAGAAATTCCTTGGACACAGAGTGAGAAGTACAAGAGAACAGAAGTAGAAAAAAGAAAGGGAGGAGAGCCATGTCATTTGATATTCCCCTAAGTAATTCATTTGAACCCCTCGCAGAAGAATTAGAGGAAACTGAAACACAATTTAATGAATCGGCACAAGAGGCTCAAAGAGATGACTTAGGACAGTATACAGCAGAAGGTGCCAATTGCTTGAATGGTGTGGTCAACACATCAGCATCAGGGCTCGATGAACACAATGGAACTCAAAATAACACAAATAGTGTTAACATGTATGAAAACATGGAAATATGTAATAAAGCAGTAATATCTCAAAGCTGTCTCCCCCCCCCCGACAAACCCTATAAAAGCATCAGAAGTGCAAACACAAAGAATAAATGTAGATGGGGTTCTAGATAGTGAACTGGACACAGATATTGAGCAAGGGCAACTGACAAATCGCAGAGTGCATATTATAAGAGATTCCATCATTAAATACACTGATGCTTTTACTACAAAAGGTTTAAAGGAAAAAGTGATTAGTACATATTTCTCCAGGGCTAAATTGGAAGACATACAAAAGTTATTACTTAGAACAGTAAAGCAAAAAGATGATAAACCATTTATTACTCTTCATGTTGGGACAAATGATATTAAAACCACGAGGGAAGACCAGGTGTATTGTATGTTTATGGAAATAGATAAACAAATAAGAGAACTGAATGGCACTCTTGCAATCAAAGAAATATTACCTGTACCAAGGGCCAATGACAGAATAAATACAAAAATACACAGAATCAATAACTGGATTAGAAGATGGTGCCTGCTTGGAGGTTTGAGTTGTATCAAATCCTGGGAGAAGTTTGAAAATAACAAATCACTTTTCTGTAAAGATGGTTTACATTTAAGTAGAAAGGGATCCAAGGAACTGGGTTTGCTGTTTTTTGATCAAATACAAGCATATTTAAACTTGGACCTATGGGGCGACATGTTGTGGAAGGCCCCAGTAAGGTTAATTGTAGATTGAATGTTAAAGTCAGACAAAGAACTGAGACCAGCTTACAAATGGCCTAAAAATACTATTGATAAATGCTAGGAGTGTTAAAAATAAAATGGATGAATTAAGGTATATATTACTAAATGAGAATGTCGATATTTGTGGAATTAACGAGACCTGACATAGGCAGGATGACTGGCAAGATAATGTTGACGGGTATGAATTTTTCCACAAAGCAAGGCTAATTAGGACAGATGGGGATGTAGGTCTCTGCATAGTCTCCAACCTGAAAACACAAATTATAGTGCCAAAAGGCTTGGATCTTGAGGAAGTGGAACAACTGTGGATCAAAATAAATGTCCATAAAAAGATATTTCAGATAGGTGTTTGTTACAGATCTCCTAGCCTTACTGAAATTGAGTATATAAAATTCCTGAATATACTGGAACTTATGATTTTGCAAAATAATACTGTAATGATTGGGGATTTCAACTTCCCTATAATCTGCTGGGAAAATCTTATAGGAAAAAGCCATTTGGGAAATATGTTTTTGGATATATGCATGAATAATGAGATTGTACAAGTAGTAACTGGGCACCCGGGTGGGGAGCATATTTTAGACTTGGTACTGACAAACATGGAGGAGTCAGTAAATGATGTTCAAGTCATACAGCCCTTAGGAACAAATGACCATAATATGGTCAAATGTTCACTCACTGGGATTAAAACAATCTGTAAAAGAAAGACTAAAATGAAAATTTATGAGAAGGCAGATTATGTGAATATAACCCAAGTCTTGGTTTCCATAGACTGGATGCAAGAGCTGAATGATTTAAGCCTACGGGATGCTTGGGCAAGGTTAAACTCTAGCATACAATACTCTGTATAAGAGTATGTGCCAGAAAGAATCAAGTACAAAAAAAGAGGTGGGATACCCAGATGGTTTAACTGGAATATAAGGGCACTAGTTAAAAAGAAAAATAAGGCATATAAGAAATTTAAAAGAAACCAATCTCAGGAGAGGATGATGAAATATAGGAGGGCATCTAAATTGTGTAAAACCGCTATAAGGAAAGCGAAGGCCAAGGCAGAACTGCAGTTAGTGACTAATAAAACTAGGAATTGTAAACAGTTTTATAGCTATGTAGGTAGAGATGCAGCAAATTTAAAATTCACCAGCGAAGTGAATGCGAAGTGGCCACTTTGCGTTATCATAACACCACGCGAAGTGGCCATTGAAAAGTGTTCACTTCACTTTGTCATTATGACTTCACGTTATTACTCTGCCTTAATGAGAAGCAAGGTAGAATGACAACAATATAGGAACTTTAGATAGCCCCCCCCACATACACACATACCACATGGCTTACAGTACTTTAACTCACATGCTTTAGCCAGGCAGGAAGGAAGGAAGTGAGTCATACAAGCAGATACTTTCACTTTCTTCTTTGTAGAGGTAGAAGGAAGAAGCATTTTGCATAGGAAAGGAGAGTTTGTTATTAGTTTCTTTCTTGAGCAAATTTCAGAAAACCCAAAAGCTCTTATAAAAGCTAATTCTTTAGTTTTTTTGTACTGTTTTGTCGGGTCTTTGCGGTGACCGATTTTTTTGTTTTATACATTTTGTTTTATGTGTGTGTGTATGTGTGTGTGACTGTGTGTGTGTGTGTGTGTGTGTGTGTGAGACTGTGAGTGTCTGTGAAGTCGCTCATCATGTGATGCATCAGCGAGGGAAGGAGTGTTTTGTGCGATGGACCAGGGACAGTCTGTGGCCCATGGCCAGAGGGGAGTGCACACACATGGGGTCATAGCTGGGTGTCTTTGGATCACTCCAGACTGTTTGGTCCTGCCTGCCCCCCTCTAGAAGCAGCAGCACCATCACCTGTGCCACTGCCACATCCACCAAGTCCGCCACCACCACCACCACCAGTAGCAATTGCAGGGAGCTCCAGCAGCACCACCTCCATAGCAGCAGGTGGAACCCCAGGTGTGTGACAATGCTGCCAGCACTACATCTACCCCTCCTGTGCCTGGTCCCCCCCACAGCTCCACAGTTTGACAGTTTTTCAACTGTGTCAGGGGGACAGCAGTGTTGTGGTATATCTGCTTTGTGGTGTGCAGGTGCACCATGGCCCCTGGGGGACACATCTGGGGACTGGGGGCCAGCACACACATGCTGAACCACCACAAGGTGGAGTGGCAGGCTGCCACTGAATGGCCCAGGCCTCCACCTGCTGGCTCTTCTGTGGCAGTGGTAGATGGTGCTGCTGTTGTGTGTCGCCGAAGCAGGAGGAGGGCCACAGCAGCAGCTGCGCCACCACTACCCCCAGGTTCTGCCCCTGTGCTCAGCAATGTTATGACATGACGCCAGGGAGAGCACAGGGCATGCTCCATTATAATGAATGTCCGGCAGCTTTACAAATGTTTCTTTATGTTATAATGGTCAGTTTGTGTTGAAACGTAGGCACGTTTCCACTAACAAGGCTCTTCTTAGTCAAAACGTTCCCACGTTTCACCACAAACTGACCATTATAAGATTAAAAACATTCAGAAAGCTGCCAGCCATTCAGTATAATGGAGCATGCCCCCCATGCTGTCCCTGGCATCACCTCATAACGTTGCTGAGTGCAGGTATGGAACTTGGGAGGGCCTTCAGAACGGGAAGTCCTCCAGGACCCCGCGTGTACTGAAATTATGAACGTTTTTGCCAGAAAAGTACTGTACTGTGTAAGGACCTGTGGAGCAACAAAGATTCCCCTGGAGGTTAGGCACCCATATATTGGGTGCAATACCATAACTATGTAACCTGGTGAATTTCTTTAAAGCAGCTGTGCAACAATCTGTTGAAAATTTTGACTTATACTTTTTTATGCTATTTTACATTGCCACTTTACTTACATCCTGACTTGTATGATACTATTCTTTCCAGTATTTGAGTCTGCTTTAGTACTTTTTTTCATGTCTGAAATAATAAAAGGAGCACTCTTTTTAATATGGTGCGGACCAGGTCTTTGTCAGTATTTTCCGCTGTTTTTTTCTCCATCAGTTGTTATATTTTACTTCTGTTGTAAAATTAATAATTATGCAGCAGGCAGTGTTTTATGACCTCATAGAACAATATTTATTCAAAAACAGCTGCAAATAGTGATGAAAACCTGGTCAGAACAATATTAAAAGGTGTGCTCCTTTTTTTTTCAGACATGAGAAAAAGTAGTAAAGCAGACACAAATTGTGAAAAGAAGGGTATCATACAAGTCAGGAGGTAACTAGTGGCTGGCAATGTAAACTAGCATAAAAAAGTATAGGTCAAAATGTTCACCACATTGTTGCACTGCTGCTTTCATTTATAATTTAAGTATGACATTATGTGCTCACAATCACAACACACAAAATGCATCTGTCGTGTCCAGAAAATTGCCAAGTGCTGAGGAAGTGAAATGGGAGCATTACACCACACGCAAAGTCCCCCAGAATTTATTGCACAGTCACTCATGCACACAGTGGTCACACAGAGTCCCCAGAATTTTCTGCATCCCCAAAATGCATCTGTCTTGTGTGCAGAAGGTATACATACTCTGTGATGATGATGTACTCATGATGCACAGTGTCTTGCCAAACCATGTGAAGGATGGATAACATGACATGAATCCATTCAGTGTTCCATCAGAAATGATGACTGTGAGAGAAATGTTGCTGGTCCAAAGTGTGCAGTGATTCTCGCAAATGTGATGCGATCACCTCAATCGGATGGAAAGGTGCCCTTTGTGTGTACACTAATAGTAGCCTTAGTGAGTTGAGATATATATATATATTTGTATTTTCTAGGTAGGGGGTTGACATAAATAGACATGTATTCATTGTATTGTTTTGTATCACAGGTCACAGATACTGTTGGTGTGCACATTCCAGTGCTTGATGAGAAATCTTTGCTTCAAAATGGAAAATGGAATACTCTCAAGCCAATGAAGGTAATTATTTTTTTTTGGGGGGGGGGGCATATTTGCAGGTAGATCTCATTAATGGTTTCTTATTTGGTTACTTCTTCACAGATTTCATCTGCATCCTTCTCAGTCTGGTTGGTAATGATGGTCATCGATTGAAATGACTTCTGCGTGTTGCATGTCTGTCCCAGCCGGGGCTGATTTTGAAGAACTTCTTTGGATAAGGCAACTATGACACAACAAAGCATCTGAAGTTTCTTAAAAAAAGAAATGAAGGACTTATTACAACTTGATTGCAGCAGTAACACATTATGTTTAAGCTGTGGCTGTTCCACAGGTACCTGGATTAACATAGATAGCAAGCTGTCCCAGTGCAATCAGCAGATCAAAGCTCAATTTAGTACCAGGATGTGTAACAAATACACTGTGTCAGTGTCCCTACCTGCATCTCAACTCAAGTTACATTTCAAAACCACATCTTGTTAAGTAACACAACCTGGGTCCAACTTTTTCAACACTATCATGGCTGCACAGCTGCAAATTTGGAATACAGTTCATGATATGTTGCAGAAATATGTTTTGTGATGTACACGTCACCTAGTTTATGAAACCTCAGTCAGATTTGTTGCACTCTTATGAAAAAAAAGGAACAGATTAAATAAAATATATATACTGTACTTACCAGTATAGGTTAGAAATGGATATTCCATAGGTTCCTGTGGACAGTACTGCTGCTGTATCACTGATACCAACTTTCAGTGAAGGAGAGTCATTTGTTGTTATCCTATAAAAAAACAAAATAAGTTTACCATATGTGTTTGACCATTGCAGCTCAGAAAAGCAACAGAAAACAAAACACACAGCTAAAGGAAGTTGAATAGCATAAAAAACATTAGTACACATACTCACTTTATAGTTTTAATAGTAAGAAGCCTTGTGCATGTGGCTGATGGATGTGGTCTCCTGTTCGACTCCCTCTACCTTGGCGTGGTCAATGTAATGGAAAAACATTGTCAGAATGACACTGGTGGTGGGTGCTAGTGGTCATAGTTGCAGCACATGGTGACATTCCCTCTAACATCTTCCTGCATCTGGTGGTGGTGGCAGTGGCTAACAGCAGTCTTCTGGTGGTGGTCCAGGGGGGCATACAGAGTCATTCCCTCTAGTGGCAGTGGCTAACAGTGGTCTTATGGTGGTGGTCCAGGAGGGCACACAGAGTCATTCCCTGTGGTGGCAGTGGCTAACAGTTGTCTTATGGTGGTAGTCCAGGGGGCACTCAGAGTCATTCCCTGTGGTGGCAGTGGCTAAAAGCAGTCATCTGGTGGTGGTCCAGGGGGGCACACAAAGTCATTCCATCTGGTGGCAGTGGCTAACAGTGGTCATATGGTGGTGGTCCGGGGGACACACAAAGTCATTCCCTCTGGTGGCAGTGGCTAACAGCAGTCTTATTGTGGTGGTCCAGGGTGGCACAGAAAGTCATTCCCTGTGGTGGCAGTGGCTAAGAGCGGTCATCTGGTGGTGGTCCGGGGGGCACACAAAGTCATTCCCTGTGGTGGCAGTGGCTAATAGTGGTCTTATGATGGTGGTACAGGGGCCAGGATATATTGTGCTCTTTGTTACAAATGTGGCGTGACATATGGAATTTGAGTCACTCTAAGTGGGACACTTATTTAGCCTTATGAAAAAGAAAACATGTATCATACAACAAATGTGACAGCCCTTTAACAACTTAAGTTAAAACTTGCCAACATTAACCTCATCATTATCCTCATAACAAAAGCTGCCCTCACAGTCATCTATGTCTGAAGTCTGACCACTGGGAAATTCTTTCTCCATTGTGTCATTATCTACATCAGTATTAGGCCATTTCATGCTGCCACTGCCAGTGCCACCAGAATGGTCCATTTCTACATCACCAAAACCATGTGTAACCCCCCTACAAATGGGGGTTCCCAAAAAGTCTCCAAGATGTAACCCCTAGGTGGCGCTATCCCAAGGGCTACTACCCCTGCCTGCTTGGCTAGTAGCAGGCTAAGGAGCCTGAGTTCTGAAATGGGTGCCTCCACCCGGAGGTCAGGGTTGGTAGTGGTCAAGCTAACTTGGGCACAGCCCTCTGGGACACTGTAACCCCTCTCTTTCCCCTCTAGTGGCCTGAACACTATACAATAATCACTTTCATAATATTTCTGGTACACCACATAAGTACCCACACTGTTTGCACTTACCACCAGGGCTGGTTCCTCTGGCTCGACCCTGGGGACCCCTTGTAAAACAAGGTTATGCACAGCAAATAGCAACAGTACAGTACTTTGAGAACAAACTGGAACCACAGTCAGATTACATGCAGAAAAAGTTAGATCTGATTTATTCAGGGGACTCGAACAAGGAAGGAGCAAAATCAGATTAATTAGCGTAAAGGTTATATCAATCAAGCAGTTATGCATGCGCTTTGAGTTTTCCCACACAGTCACATCTCTGGGTACCCAGGTGGAGAAAAGATGGACTAGCCAGGACTATTGCCCAGGGTTGCAGCTGGTTGGGGCCCTGTGATGGAAAACACAACATGCAAGTACACAATATTTGTAATCCGGAGCCAGAGGGCTCAGTTCGTAATGGAAACGAAACAACAAGACAATCAGATGACACACTCAGATTAAGCTGTTGTTGCAAGAAGCTACCCTGGTATTTACTCACAATACCCAAGACTGGACACAGGCTGGATGAAAATCGAGACTGCAAGTGGTTGATCTGGAATGCCAGGAGAAGCAGGGCCCACACAAGTCACAGAGGTGTCATTCCTGTTCAAGCGTGGAGCAGGGGGCTGATCCCCAGGCAGGTTTCTCGTCGATGACTTCTCTGTGTAGTCGGTAGTCTGGCTGGACCAGTCTGGCAAGGCCCAGACCGCATGGAGACAAATTCAGATGCAGTCCGTTTTGGGCTGGATACAGCTTCCAGCAAGCAGAACACAGTTCACACAGTGGGGAACTAACTCACAACCAACTAGCAGCTCAAAACACATTTACATGTACGGGAATTCTACTGTACCAGGCAAAGTGCTCCCCAGTCACAATTGCAAAGTCTCTGCACACACCAGGAGCTTACGGGTAGCTGGAACTCCTGACAGGCCAATCGCATTCAGCAAAATCTTTGGTCTTCTTCAGGTTGAGCCTGGCCCACTTCAGTAGCTTACTTTAGTCACACAAACTTGGATTTAGTCCAAAATAATTCACTTCTCTCCCTCTCAGGAGCAGCTAGCAGACATGCAAGCCAAAAACTCAGCCCTTTCACAGTTTTCCCATGCAAATCCACTCAGGATTGCTACCCAAAATACACCTGAGCTCTTCTTATTTCACTTCCCAGCTCAGACCTAACTGAAAACTGCAAGCAGCCTGGGACCTCCCCAAGATCCAAAAGGTTTGGTTGGCTGATTTGGCTGTCAGTCAAAGCAAGATCTCCCCCTTCAGTTGCAAAAAAGGTGTAAAAAAACAAAACAAACTAAAGTTCCTACAGATTTTGAATTCAGACAGCTCCTGTAGTCCAGCTACATTTTAGGTCCCACCAGAACTGACTGGTCCAATTTGCAGTCCAGGACCAAGATAGCTGAGACAAACAAAACAGTCCTTGCTACAAAGAAAGCACGTTAGACAAACTAACTTATCATTATCACTCTAAATGGTTTTCAGCAAATAGTTACATCTTTCAACAGAGTTCCCTCTCAGATTACTTAGGCCGCAATCAGGCAGATCTTAAAGAGACAGTACACAGAGGCTATACAGGCTCTGGTAATCACATTTAAACTGCTAAAACGCAGGACACCAGCCTGGCAGTGAGCATGCAGGCAAGCTCAAGGAAGACTTTTTGAGAACCCCCATTTGTAAGGGGGTTACACATGACTAGGCTGGGGTAGGAATACTGAGGTTGCAGTCTGAGTTGGGATGTGCCTCTCATTCATTTTTAAGAATGTTAGCAAACTGACATTTGCAGGACAGAGGTTTGTATGATGATCCTGATCTATTGCACCTGATGAGCCGAATACCCTCTCAATACTTACACTGGAGGGTGTGCATGTCAGGTATTTCAGTGCCACTGCAATCAGCTCTGACTATTCACTGACCTTTCTGCCCCAGTATTAAAGAGAATAATCAGTTATTGACAGATGCCTGTTTTCAGACAAATATGACTCAATCATTCTCTGTGCTGCACTAAGTCCAGTGGTTGATGCATCATCCTGTTCTCCAGAATCATTTATGTCACAAATCCCCACTTGGAACAAAGCCTCCCAAAATGGGTTGACACCAACCACTTTGGATGACAGACCACCTGGATCTGCAGCCTCCTTCCCCTTACTCCTCCAGGTTCACCTTCAGCCGGATTATGCTGCTGAGGTTTGCTGAACTTGGCACGTGACTTCTGTGCCCCATGAACCAAGCGCACCAGTTGTCCACTGACATTTTTTACCTGTTCAGACCCTCTCTCCAGTACTGAGGCAATTCCTCGTTTGTATCATGGGTCAAGCATTGTTGCTATTGCAAAGTTGTCACTACGCTGAATGCTCAAGATGTGACGATTCTGGTTGAATACTGTCAGCATGTGTTTCAGCAACGTACTGCTAGCACTGTCTCCGGCAGCATCAAGTCTATACTGCACTTTCACCAATGCCTGCCTCAGCACCCGCAGCAGTGGAATTGATTGGCTAATGGAGGCAGACTGAGTGG
Organism: Neoceratodus forsteri; assembly: GCA_016271365.2. Classification (NCBI taxonomy): domain Eukaryota; kingdom Metazoa; phylum Chordata; order Ceratodontiformes; family Ceratodontidae; genus Neoceratodus; species Neoceratodus forsteri. Next base: position 972,800,525 of record CM028134.1, on the reverse strand, counting down.
CATGTTCGAAGGGCCACAAAATTGTTATTACAGAGTCCTTGAGGTGCCACTGTTCAGTTGTCATAGACATGGAGGCCTTGGAACTGTCACAGCTAGTGTGCATGACAAGATATTCTGAGATGGCTTTGTACTGTTCATACAACCTCTCTGCCATGTATAAAGTGGAGTTCTACCAGGTGACAACTTCCAGCTTCAAGCGGTGCTGAGGGAGGCTGTTTCAGATCTGCAACTGCCCCAAGTTGGTCACGGGCCTTTTCAGATCGTGAAAAGTGAGAACAGATAAGGCGTGCAGCTGTCAGCATTTCCTTTACATCAGGGTGCTGTAGAAACTCCTGCACCACGAGATTTAAACAGTGGGCCATGCATGGAACACAAACAAAGCCACCATTTGTGATGCATTTCACCACATTTGAGCCATTGTAACTTGCTATGAACCCAGCTCTCAGCGACAGGGGGTTCAGCCACTTGTCAATTTCCATCAGTACCAAGTCCAACATGTTTTCACCAGTGTGTGAACAGGTCACACTGTGCATAGCAATCATTGCATGCTGTCGAATTCCTGGAAGTTTGCTACCAAGACACTACACCTTTCTGTACTGATTATTCACACTACCAATGGCACAAACAACCCCCGGCACCTGTGCCCAGTGTGCAATTATACACAAATATTAACTCCCCCCTGTTTTGCCACTTGTCCACATATCTATACTTAAATGGATGAATGGAGAGGAGGAATGTTGAAGGGCATGCCTTACAGAGTTAGACACAGTACGGTACAACTCAGGGACAGCACGGGTTGAAAAGTATATCCTGGATGGGACTTTCCATTTTGGACAGGCACGTGCAGCAAACCACCAGAACCCAGAATTCTCCACAAAGGAGAGGGAAAAAGATCAATTGCCAGCATTTCAGCTACATCAGCATTACGTTCACGTGACACTATATGATTGGGTGGGTACTTCAGCTTATGTGCAAAAACACTGTGTAACGTGGGCTGACAAATGTTTTACATGGGTTGTGATGACAAATGATTCTGCTCTGCGAAAAGCAGGGGATGGAGTGTGGACGTTTGATGAAGATGGTTGCACAGGTGATGATGACAAACCCACAAATGCAGTTATTTTGCCAGGTTTACCAACCGGGATTGATGTATCACTTGCACTAGACATACTGCATTCACCACCACCAACAAAACTGCTGCTCTCACCACCAACGGACAACTTTTCAAAATCATTATGCTCCTCCACCTCATCATGTAGTAATCCTCTGCTCTTATTTCATCACAACTGCACACATTTAATTTCCTACTTGATGTAACAGTCATGGAAGGGGATAACATGCTCATTACGGTTGATGAAGAGGGTGAACACACCACTGTGGTATTAGCTGCCATCTTGTGTTGGGTCCACAGTGCCATGTACCTGTTCTTAAGATGTGTATGTGCCCCAGATGGCTCCCCTTTTTACCTGGACTCACACGCGCATGGCAAACCTGGCAGATTGCAACTGACTCATCATTTGCATCTTGCACAAAAAAATCCCAAACAAGGGATTGTGATGCTCTAGTTTTAACAAGTCCCTGATGCTGTTTAGTGGACTCCATTTTTTTAAGCCATGAAGTGGTGGGTGTGCTAAGTGATCTTTTGGGTCGGACACACTTGGACTGCAACTGACCACCACGACTGCCTATCATTATTACTGAGTCATCATCACCATCTACTGAAACTGGTAAATCACAACTTTTTACAAGGGGGGATTAATGCAAAGAGACCCAGACACAGCCACCTTGAATTTCTTTTTCTCCGGTTCCCAACTAGGGTCACTTACATCATCATCATATTCATCAACATCCACATCTTCTGCTTGGATGCTAGCAAGTGGACTGCATGTTGCAACCGCAGCAACATCATCGTCATCATCATCAGATTCATCCTCAGATTCATCATCATCAACACCACCATCACCTGATATATTTTCACCACACTGTGAATCACTGCGTAGCAAATACATGACCTGAACCGCGGTGGAAGAAATGTCACATTGTATGCTGTCGTTGACATGATGATCAGAATCCTCATATTCAGTTACTGGGATGTTACTGAGAAGTATGACATCATCTACACTGCCACTCACTCACACTACTTCACACTCCACTATATTTTTGGACATGGTAAACTAGTCAGAAGTGGAACTTGTGGCAGCAATACTCATACCACCACCAGCAACTACATTAACACCATCAGCTGGGACAACATATTCTCCTTCAACTATGAGTGAAGCTACTGACTGGGCTGTAAAAAACTTTGCAGGAGAAATGCCTTTCCTCACATCAGCACTGCACTTCTGCGTCTGTATACTACCACGACAATCTTTCCACTAGGAGGGAAACAGATTTGCTTGCATGTCTCTTTGAGGGCATTTTGGGGATCAACAACAATATTCTAAACAACTTTAGATTTTGGAACATTCACTCTGGGTTTAGGGACGCTGGATGTGAAGCCAAAAAAACAACTGTGGCTTCAGCAACAGATGCAGATGCAAAGTCACAAGTTCAACAACACCTTAACTAGCCAGTGGTGCTGAAGTCACAAACAATCCAATCTGGAAAATAATTTCTTTTGCCATTTGGGGGGGGGGGCACTGACTGCAGATTTTATGGAAGTGCAAGCAGCAAAACAAAGAAAAGATACCACAATGGCAGTACAAAATCATGCAGCTGCAGTGGATAGCAGGTTCACACTGCTGCACCTGCAGTTACACTGTGGTACAATAAAAGGTGCATTATTTGATGTCATACACCACACACACACACTCACACACATACAATTTGTCTACAAGTAATGCATAGCAAATTTAAAACTTCAGTAATATACCACGTATTTTAAACAACCTGAAATTATGAACTGCTGCACCAGATCCACATAACACACAATCAGCAAAACAATTTCAACAATTACTGACAATATTACTGTGTTTACATTAATATAACAAAAATACAACCAAAAAACAAAGAACTCCTTATTTCCCCAACTTAAATCTACCTACACCACAGATACACCCTTCCCCCAAAGGACACTTTCACTGTCTCTTACTACACAGACTCAATGTTGTCCATTAACATTCAAAATCCACACACAAACAATAAATGCTCGATGATATGAGCACAGGAGGGTTTTCTACAATAGATGAACTAAAGTCTGAGCAAAAACAATTACTCAAAAAGGCTTTTTTAACAGATTTTAGAAGGTTTGAATCTCAGCTCAGACTATCTCCTACAGTTTCCTACACACTCTACCCCGAACTGAGGCTGTGCAGAACAATATAGAGCCCATGTGACCTGAAATCCCATGAATCACTGCAAAATTCACTTTTTGGAGCTTAAAAACAAGGCAAAGCGAGGTCAAGTACATTGTTTTCAATGCACTTTGCTTTCAAAATTGAAGGAGTAGTGGTCTGGGAAAGCAGAGTAACGCAAAGTCATTGTTTTCAATGGACTTCACGTTACCCATCGTAAATCGAATTACTCTGCTTCGCATTGTGGAGTAATCTGCAAAGTCACCTTCACTCTGTGAATCACTTCGCAGAGCAAATTGAGCCCACTGCACATACCACTATATGTAGGTAGCTTAAGAAAGGTAAACAGCCTGATAACAAACTTGATGGTTGGTGATGAAGTTGTTGTTGAAGAAGTTCATATAGAAAACACCTTCAATAGATATTTTACTAGTGTGTATCAAGCCCAAGATATGGTTAAGGCCTAAAAATGTAAATAATAACGTCTCCTCTGAATTGCCTATATTATAACTGTTGCTGAGGTGTACACCAGTTTGAAGAAGTTGAATGGATACAAATTAGGAGGCCCTGATGGTATCTATCCACTATTTCTGATTAAAACAGTGGAGGAATTGACCGAGCCACTGGCAATCTTGTTTAATAAATCCCTGAAGGAGGGTGTGGTCCTTGAGGAATGGAAAGTAGCTCATATTACACCCATACACAAAAAAAGGGATAAAACACATGTGTAAAACTATAGACCAATCAGTATTACATCTAGTATTGGTAAAATTACGGAAGACTATGTTAAGGAGTATCTGGAGGAAAATAGAAGGCAATTGGAACTGATAGATATACCACAACGTGGTTTTTCTACAGGGAGGTCATGTATCAATAATCTGATGCATTTTTTCGAACCTGTGAGCCAGGCCCTGGATCAAGGTCTCCCAGCAGATGTTACATACCTTGACTATTCCAATGCCTTTGATTCTGTTTTACATGGGACCCTATTGTATGTCTTACATGAATATGGTATTAATCAGAATTTATGTAACTGGATAGCATTATGGTTGGTCAACAGAAGGCAGTGGGTTTAGATAAGGGGATTCCTATCTGACTGGGGAAAGGTGACAAGTGGGATGCCCCAGGGGTTGGTCTTGGGGCCTTTACTATTCAATATACTGGTCTCCTCGATGCAGATGTCAGACAGTGCTTGGATTTGCAAGTATGCGGATGACACGAAAATAGGGATGATAGTTAGTGACGATAAGTCTGCTAGAGCCCTTCAAAACCAACTGCTGACTCTGGCAAAATGGGTAAGGATACACAAATTAAAGTACAATGAACAAAAATGCAGTGTTATGCACTTTGAAGTGAATAATATACTACAGCAATAAAGACTAAATGAGAAACCTATTCTGGAAACAGAAAAAGAAAAAGATCTTGAGGTACTCATATCCAACACCCTTAGTTTTGACAGTCATAACCTAGAGTCAGTCAAAAAATATAATAAAATAATGGGAAACATACTAAGGAATATTAAAAGTTGAAGGGAGGAGGTATTGATGCCACTGTATAAGTCTTTGGTAAGACCAGTACTCGAATATGGGGCCCCACTTAGTACGTCACAAACAGTTGGAATATCAAATGGAATAGAGCAAGTACAGAGGAGGTTCACTAAAAAAGTAAAAAGGGTGCAGGATCTGTGTTACCAGGATAGATTGAAAACTTTAAATCTATATTCAATGGCCTACCGTATGTTAAGAGGGGACCTATGTTATGTCTATAAGGCATATAAAGATGAGGTAATCTGGGAAATAGCAGCTCTTTGTAGGAAAGAAAATACTTCAATTGTAACTAGATCACATCCATGGCAATTACAGCGTGAGAGGTATTATACCACAAGGAGAACAAGGTGGTTTAGTCAGTGTGTTGTAGTGGCTGGCGCTGACAGTGTGGACAGTTTCAAGAAACTGCTGGACTCCGGTATGGGGCATAGAAAAAGGGTATTTTGACCACTGTTACCACCAGTGGCAGGCCCTTATTTAGGCTCTAGTGGCTAATTGGACCTGAAATGTCTGCCTATGTACCTATGTACTCAGAATGACCTTGAACTGCCTTTCTGCCATACTCAGCTTGGCAAGCAGTCATTCACAGTTAGGGGTTCTGGCTGGTTAAATGAGCTGCTTGATGCTTTGCTCAGGCTACCTAAGTTTGACCAATTTAAGAGAGCACTATGGGCAACCTAACAGTTCAATGTAACTGCAACTGCTAATCATCCTAGCTAAAGTCCCTCGTGGTATACTCTTTGAACTGTGTCAGACTGTGGCTCTGGGGCCATGTACTATGATAACGCTTATTCTACACTGATTATTACTAGATCACATCCACATGGTTCAGTACTGGGTCCAGTCCTTTTTAATGTCTTTATAAGTGACATTTCAGAGGGACTGGAAGGAAAAGTGTGCCTCTTTGCAGATGGCACAAAGATCTGCAACAGGGTTGATACACAAGGGGGAGGCGGAAAGGATGAGAAGGGCCTTGGCAAGGTTGAAGGAATGGTCAAAAGTATGGCAGCTTAGATTCAATGCAAAGAAGTGCAAAGTAATGCACCTGGGAAACAAAAACCCATGGAAAGAGTACACAATGGGGGAAAGGTATAAACAACAACAAAAATTTAAAGGGACCTGGGGGTAGTCATATCAGATGACCTAAAGGTAAGCAAGCAATGTGAGAAGGCAGTAAGGATGGCTGGGGGGATACTGGGATGTATAGGGAGAGGCATCACCAGTAGAAAATAGGAAGTTGTTATCCCTCTTTACAGACAGTTGCTGAGACCCCTTCTGGAGTACTGTGTGCAGTTCTGGAGACCCTACCTCTACAAGGACATAGATAGGATGGAGGCAGTCCAGAGGACGTCAAATAAAATGGTGCAAGGTCTGCAACACAAGCCATACAAAGAAGGACTAAAGGAGCTTAATATGTACACCCTTGAGGAAAGGAGGGAGAGGGGGAACATGATAGAAACTTTCAAGTACCTCAAGGGACTCAACAAAACCCAAGAGGGTAGCATATTTCAGAAAAAGAGATGTGCAAGAACAAGGGGACACAATCTGAAGGTAGAGGGGGATGGCTCAGGGGCAATGTGAAGAAGTATTTTTTGACAGAGAGGGTGGTGGACCCATGGAACAGCCTTCCTGAGGAGGTTGTGGGGTCAAAAACAGTGGGGGAATTAAAGAATGCATGGGACAGATGTAAGGCAATTCTGGTGGGAGGTAGGGAGAAGTAGGCTGTTGGTTAAGTAGAATCTGTAGCTTATCCAATAGGTAGGGAAATGGGCAGACTAGGTGGGCCAAGCGGTCTTTATCTGCCGTCAATGTCTATGTTTCTACATCACTGAGGGAGGAATTCCTGTTAAGACTTCTGCCAGTAACTTTTAAGTTCTGGGCAGCTAACAAACATATGAACCAGTGTACCTTCATTTTTATTACATCTCTGACATCTATCTGATATATCTCTATCAATTTTATTTAATTTTCTGGGAGTGAAATATGTTCTGTGAAATACATCAAATTGAATTTGTCTCAGTTTAACATTCCGAGAATCTGTAATATGGGATGATTTCATATTTTCCCATTGAGTTGGGGTAATAGATTTTGTCAAATCCCTTTATCACTAATTTTTTAAAGGTGTTAGGCCTTCTTTAGAGTCTATTAAGAAGAAGGAGTATAGTTTCCAATCATTTTTGCTCCTAAATTACAGGACGTAAAAAACTCTTGCATTGGGGAGGGCAATGGAAGTTACAGGTTCCCCACGCACTTTTTCTAAATTTCTTTAACATGCAGGTATGTAAGGAAGGCCCCTGCCTGTCTATTAAGTTTTTCTACTATTTTGTCAAAGGATAAAAACTCAGAAGTCCGTGAGGAGAATAAATCACCGAGGAACAGAAAATCCTCTTGCAACCACTTTTTGGACAGGTAGGAGAGGGGGCAGATGTACATTGGAAATAATGAAGAAATCTGTGCAACCTTACTTTTAAAACTCAGTGCCTGATTTGCTCTTTGCCAGGCTTCTGCTGTGGTTCATGTACATGCTGTAAGGAGAATGTTATCTTGATTCACATCCAATGCCATTATCATCTCCTTCCCAGGTAGCCTATGAGTTTCCATTTTCAACCATGTTGGAATATTCTCTGAAGTTCTGAACCAAAAATTTACCATTTCTAACTGTGCAGCCAAATAGTAAATATACAAATCTGGCAGACCTAAACCTCCTTTTTCAGTTGCCGAGTATAGTTTTTCTAACCTCAGTCTAGGGCATTTGTTAGCCCAAACAAACTTTCTTATATGTTTTTCTAACTCCCTAAATACCCCTCTGCCCACTCTTATTGGTAAAGTTTGAAATAAGAATAGTATACGTGGTACGGTATTCATTTTTATTTTTGCATGATATGTTTATTGAAATTTTCTCAAACAGAACCTGATTTCACTTAGCAATTAATACTATCAATAAACAGACAACAAACAAAAAAATATACAATGGTCAACATGGGTAAAAAATGCTGGCCGCTGAAAGAAGCATCCAGCCCCAGAGGTCGTGAGGGAACGTTGATGTCACCCTCCCCTGCCTGCCGACTCAATACTCACCACTGAAAGAAGCATCCAGCCCCAGAGGTCATGAGGGAACGTTGATATCACCCTCCCCTGCCAACTGACTCAATACTCACCACTGAAAGAAGGTACATGCATTGCTGTGAGGCTCCATTGCCCAGCTCTCCTCGCTTTGAGTTTGAATTTGGTGCCTTTTCCTGTAACTCTTAAAAGGACCCCAGTGACTTTAATTACCTGTTGCCTTAACTAACAGAAATTAATTCCCTGTATAACTTCAGTTTATCTGCTGCTTTTCCAAAGGAAAGGGATTGCTAAAGGGATTGCTGTATGTAATTTTCTGTCGTCGCACATGTGGAGATAGTTTTTTACCGTAGCATAATTTCCCCTACTGCTAACCTCTCTCACAATACTGGTTGCCTCTGTTAAGGTTGTTTAACAAGTTTCAAGCCTAAGTTTGTCTGTAAGCTTTGCTAGCAATTTTCAACCCTAAGTCTGTTTGTAATTCCAACTGCGGTGATAGCCCTCCCGTTATGGTGGCATTTTTATTTGTACTCTCCTAACCCTCCCCCGCTTTACCTACTTGCCTCCTATAAATGGACTGACCTCCTATCTTTGTTTCACAGCATCCAGCCCCAGAGGTCATGAGGGAACATTGATGTCACCCTCTCCTGCCCGCCGACTCAGTACTTGCCGCTGAAAGAAGGTACACGCGTTGCTGTGAGGCTCCACTGCCCAGCTCTCCTCGCTTTGAGTTTGATTTACCCTGCCGACGCAAGCGTCATCTCCCCACCACCCCCACCACCACCCTTGGTGGGCCTTCCCTTATATAACTAAGGAAACTCCTCCCCTCTCCGTTTGTAACCAATCGCCCAACTTTTCCATTTGCAGGTTATTTTCTCTCACCACTAGAGGTCATACCTTCTCCTAGATCTCACTCTGAACCTGTCCTAACCTTATTTCTTTACCCTCTCACTTCCTTGCTACTTATAGATATAATATCACCCTCACAATTATGTTACTATCCATGATCATCTTTATCTCTACACTACTATCCCTCCCCCCCGATAAACCAAAATTTCCCTCCCTCATGTCCTCCCCCCAGCTGCTTATCCCTGAACAGAAAGCTGTCAAATTTGCTGGCAGACACCCCACTCCCTATCCCACTCCCTTGCACCCTTAGCGCAACCTTACCACCCCCTACTGTCCTCCTCTCTACCAGTAAGCAGCAATATGGGCCCTGGACCATGTGCAGTCCTGCTCTCCCAAGCCAACCTCGAGCTGTTCTCCTGCCCCCACAACTCTGGTCCCACCTCATCCTCCTCCTGGCTGCCCCTCAAACCCTGAAGCTCTCAACTCCTACATTACACTGAACCAAAGGGTCCACGATGCTTAAATACCACCAACTCTATGCCCAAATGAGAAGCTGCCACCTCAGGACTCTTGTCCTGCTACTACTGCTCACAGGTAATGTACATCCCAACCATGGCCCGTCGATGGCCCCCCAGCCTACCACTACCACTTCAAATGGGCTGCAAATCACCATGCTAAACATCTATAGCCTGAAAAAAATATAGGACCACTTTCAGGGGTGGATACTCCAGCACCACCCTGACGTAATCGGACTGAGCGAAACCTGGCTCACCCTCTCAGTATCGGACTCTGTGGTTAGCCTCCCTGGTTACATCCTCTATTGATCTGATAGGGTGGGTAAATGATGGGGTGGCTGTGCTGTATACCTTAATGACATGCTATCAGGCCAGCTGCTCTCTACCCCTCAAATAGCATCGAGAGCGCAGACCCTAATGCTAAACATAGCCCCAGGCAGGTCGACTGCCCTCCTCCTACTAACCACCATCTATCTTCCAGCAAATGAACACAAACTCTCCTTCCAGACTGTTCTGAGCTATATCATGTCTCTTCCACCTCAATATGAAAAAATAGTCATGGGCGACTTCAACATAAATTGGTTTTGTTCATGAAAGCGGCCCCTTACTCCAATGATGCCTCAGCACTCAACCTCACGCAGGTTGTCACTTCACCTACAAGAACAAATCCCCACACAATGACATCCTCCCTCCTGGATCTGGTTTTCACAAACCACCCTCACAGAATTACCAACACCCAAATACTCCCTAACGCACTAAGTGACCACTCCCCCGTTATCTGCTCTTGGTCTTGCAGGGCACCAAAACATCCCCCCAAAATTACCTTTCAGTGCACCCTTGGCCCTGGAAAACTCACCAAACTCAAGGCCTTCCTCAGAAACTGGGGCTGGACACCCCTCCTCAACACCCCAGACCCTGATCTTGTGCTTGACCTATTCACCCTAACTTTCAATAGGATATGTGATAAGTTCACCCCCCCTTACCAAGAAACTGACCAAAGGCTACCAGGTTCCCTGGTTCTCTGATCACCTCCTGGGCCTAATGAAACTGTGTGACTCCCTCTGGCATATCGCTAATGAAACAAAACATCCAGCTGACATGCAATGCTTTAGGGAGGCTCGTAACAAATGCACGTGGTCCCTACACACCGCCAAAGCAGACTATTACAAAGCATCCTTAATCTCCACCTGGGGAGATGGTTGGACATTCTGGAACAATATTGAGGAACTCTGTGGCAAATCCTCAAACCAGCCCCCAGACCAATTAAAAATAGATGGAGTCATTGCAAATGATCCCCACCTCATAGCCTCAGCCCTTAACTCCTCTTTCACAAATCTCAACCATATTCTCCCCCCTAACTTCTTTGATCCACTGCCTACCCGGGTGAACCTTCCCCCCTGCCCTGCCCTTTTGCCTTCGCATCCTGATTCCTGCTGATACCAAACCTTACCTAAATAAAGCCCTTAGCCGCTCTACAAACCTCAGTGGCCCACTGGACATGAAGCTTCTCCGCCTTACTCTCCAGGAAGTTCTCATCCCTCTTACTCATATCCTAAATTGCTCCCGCTGTAAAGGAAAATTTCCCTCCCAGTGGAAATTGGCCAACATCACCCCTATCTTTAAGAGTGGGGACCGCACCTCCACTAACAACTACTGTCCAATCTCCATTCTCCCCACCCTCTCTAAAGCCCTAGAATAAATCGTCGCCGACCAAATCACTGACCACTTGACTAAATACAAACTCCTCTGCTACCAACAACATGGCTTCTGTAAGGGTCACAGTACCACCACTGCCCTTCTCGCCTTCACCTCACATGTCCACTCCACCTTGGATTGTGGTCACCTCACAGGTGCCATCTTCATGGACCTCTCTAAAGTCTTCGACACCGTCAACCATGCCCTTCTCCTACACACTCTCACCTCCAGTAGTTTCTCCAGTAATACCTTAAAATGGTTCACCAGCTACCTGTCAGATAGAAGACAACAGGTAAAGGTAGGAACTATCCTGTCCCCTTGCCTCCCTGTCTGCTCTGGTGTACTGCAGGGATCAATTCTTGGCCCCTTACTTTTCAGCCTATTCCTAAACTCCCTCCCGGCGGCCATCCCCGGTAATCTGCTCCTCTATGCGGATGACGCAGTACTTTTCGCCTCTGACTCTGACCCATGAAATCTCCACCATACACTCCAACATAGCTTCCACGAAGCAGAACAATGGTTCTCCACCCAGCGGCTTACTATCAACTATAAGAAAACTAAAGTCATGATATTCTCCCACCCACAGAACCCTCGCAAGCAACACTGTCCCCTTTTCTCACCATCAACCACACCCCCCCAGGAGCAAGTTACCTATTTTAAATACTTAGGGATCACTCTGGACCCAGCCCTCAACTATACGCAACACATTCTCCTCCTCCTTGCTTCAGCCCTAAACTCAAGTTTAGGTGTGCTTTATAGACACAAACCATGCCTCACCCCGGAAGCCCTATGGCTCACCGTCAACTCCTCCATCCTTGCTCTCCTTGACTATGGCATTACTTATACTGTGCTGCCCTCAACTCAGCTCTAACCAGTCCCGCCTTGTTCTCAACAAAGCCTGCCACCTCATACTTGGCTGTGATTGCTGCACCCAGCCCTGCACACTTTACAACTCCTCTAATTGGCTAAACCTGGATAACCAGATCCGGTATCATTCATGCCTTATAACTAAGAAGATCCTCCTTGGACTTGCCGCTCCCTCTCTCTCCTCTATTATCCACCCAGCTGAACCAGCCAGATCCATGAGAGACTCTAACAGGCAGATGCTACAGGTTCTCCATCCACATACCTCCCAACTTCAAAGGACTTTCAGCTACCAAGCCCCTGCTCTGACTAACTCTCTCCCTATCCAAATAACTAATGAAACAAGGATAGGCCCTTTCAAAACTAGACTGAGGGAATACCTCCAAAACGCTAACATATGTGACTGCACCTGACCACGCCCTATAATTATCTCTGCCCCTGGTGCTAATTCTTCCAAAACCCGCTATTCGACAAACAGCCAGTTACAGACCTTTCTGCATCATTTTTTGGCTGGGCTTGACCGGTAACCCTTCTACTTTTTTGATCTACTCTGTACCCCTTGTCCTGAACTGTAATGTAATTCCTAGTTACCTACTAATCCTGTAATGCCAACTTAAGTTTTTCTCTTGTATTTCAACTGCCTGTACTATGCCCTGATGTTTGTATTGTGCCTGATGTATGACGTGGAACCTTTGTAAATGAGCCTCTGACTCAAAGGTCTTTCCGAATATTTCTCAATAAACAATAAACTACACATGGGTCCAGTTCATCACGATAAAAAAAATAAAACTCAGCTTACAATCTTTAAACAGCAGTTTCTGTGTTTTGAAATTTTATCCACAACTTTGGCATCTGTATGGGTCTTCAATCTTTCACTTTCCTGGGGTATTACTATTAATTTTTCACCACCTAGGTGGGCTCTCCACACCCATCCATTCGGTCTACCTATGTTAACCCTTCCCTCATGAGCTGTGCCTCTCCTGGGGACAGTGACTTCAGGAATGGTTCCCATGTGGACAGAAATCGTTCCATATGTCCCTTAATTTCATATGTGAGCCTCTTTATTGCTAGCATCTGGATGGCCAGAGTGCACCACTGCTGCATTGTCAGATTATTCTCAGTCACCCACATATTTAGGATACAGTGCCTTGCCAACACCAACAGGACCCTGACCCATCTAGGTAACATCTCCCATCCCTGCTCTCCTAAGTCCTCTATGTCAAATAGCAGTAATAGAGGGTCCACCAAGAATGTTTGCCCCACCAGCACCCCCATTTCTATGGCTACACCCTTCCAGAATTCCTGTAGTATGGGAAACTTCCAGAAGTAGTGAAAGCAGGTTCCCATTTCCACCCACATCTCCTGCAGACTGGTGGCACAGCAGGATTGAATTTATGGACTATCACTGGTGGGCAATAGAGCCTGTGGACAAACTTGTAGAAGGACTCCTTATGCTTATTACAGCATAAAACACCTTTTTGTAAGCCCAGTATCCTCTCCCAGTCATCTTCTTGAATATTTATCCCTAGGTCCCTCTCCCACAATTGCTTAATTTTCTGAGTGAGGTCTGGGAAGAACTGTCTTCCCATCCTTGCGGCTTTACCTATCAAGCCCTTCGTGTTTTTCCCGGCAGAATATACCATGTGTTCTACCCAATCAAGGAGGGACACCATTCCTACCTCCTGTCCCAGCCTCTTTATGTAGTCCTGGACCTGCAGATATCGGAAAAAGTGGTTTTAGGATAGTTCCACACCCTCCCTGAGCTCCTTGAAGGTGAGTAATTCCCCTCTTCTTTTTAACAGCCCTAGGCTTGTCAGGCCTTTTTGCTTCCACTCCCAAAATCTCTCCTTCTCCATGCCAGGGAGAAAGAATGGGTTTCCAGCAATAGGTAGCAGCCAAGTTTCCTCTTCCTGTACTTCCATCCTTTTCCTAATAAGGGTCCAGCTCTCTAAAACTGCAGACACCATCGGGTTTCCTTGCCTCAGTCTATTGTATGCCTTCTGACCTCTCTTTGCTAGGTATGCCCATAGCCGTCCCAGGCAACTTTTCTCTTCAAGATCTAACCATCCCACCTCCATTGGCCTGCAGATCCAGTCTTGGATGTATTTGTACTGCACTGTTAGGTAGTAATTATTACTATCCGGTAAGTTTATGCCCCCTTTTTTAGTATCAGCTTTGAGGCGTTGGAGGCTCATGCACGGATGTTTGCCTTGCCATAAAAAGTCAGAAAATGCTTTCTCCAGCTTCTTAATGTCTGCCTTTGCTGATACAACATGTACCATGTGTATGGCATAGAGGAGACAGGGTAATACATTCATTTTCAGCAGGTAAACCTGGCCCATCCAAGATATTGACAATTCCTGCCACCTACGTAGCTCACCTTCTATAGTTTTGAACAGTGGGGTGCAATTCCGTCGATATGGCCTCCCTCCCTCCCCACACTTATACCTAAATATGTAAGGATGTGGTAACCTCTTTTAACTCCCACATATTGGCCCGTTGGTCCCCTCTTCCTCTTTAATGACATATACTCTGATTTTCCCACATTGATCTTATACCCTGAAAATGCTGCAAATTGAGCTATTAGGTCCAGCAGCAGTGGTACTCAACAGGGGTCCTCAACAAATAACAACATGTCATTCACATAAAGCATGACCTTTTGTTTATGTCCTGCCTTACCCACCACCCCCCTTATGTTTGGTGCTGCCCTTATCCTGGCTGCTAGCGGTTCAATGGCCAAAGCGAACATTAGTGGGGAAAGGGGGCATTCCTGTCTTGTTCCTCTTCAAAGAGGGAATCTTTCCGAGAGGGATCCATTCACTAGACCAGAGGCTGCTGGGGCCTTATCAATGCCTGTACCATTGCCACGAAGCGGTAGCCTAACCCAAACTGGGACAAGATTTCAAATAGATATTCCCACTCTATTCGGTCAAACATTTTCTCAGCATCTATGGACAGCACTGAGGTGCCCCCCTGATGCTGAGAAGCTCCCCAAATAACATTAAGCGACCTCCTCATGTTATGATAAAAAAGGCGTCCCTTCATGAATCTGCTTCGGTCCAGGTGGACCAGCTCCAGTGGCATCTGGTCCAGATGTTTTGCCAGTACTTTTGCCAGTATTTTCACATCACTGTTCAGCAGGGAAATGGGTCTGTACGAGGCGCATTCTGCTGCATCTTTTCCAGATTTTGGTATCACACATATCACCACCTCATAACAGTCTGCTGGGAGTGCTCCTACTTCCCTTATCTCTTTAAATACCTCTCATAGGGATTCTGACAATTCTCCTGATAGGGTTTTATAGTACTCCGACAGAAACCCATCTGGTCCACTGGCCTTCCCTTCCTTAAGGGTTTGTATAGCCAACCTGATTTCTTCCCAGGAGATTTCTGCACCTAATAGTGCCTGTTGCATCTCTGATAGTTTTGGTAGCTTTACCCCTTCCAAGAATGTTCTTGCAAGGTCCCCCTTCCCTTCAAAAAAACAAAACAAAGGACAGCGCAAAACTGACGAGCGGGTGCTCAAGCAGAAGGTGCAAACCTCAACAGAATTTAAGCAACAAAAGTGAGCACTCCAAGAGACGGCAGTAAATGCAAGTAAGATTATTTATTTCCACATCAGGAAATGTCCAGGACCCCTTGGCTTCGGCACTGAGCCTTCAAAGGGCAGGGGTATTCAAACCCCTTCCCTTCACACTCTGTGGTATATCATTTCTAGTAAAATTCACAAAACTGATCTTTAATACTATTCTTACCTCTTTTGAGGTTCCCTTTTCCCATCTGTAATCTCTGGTATTACTACCCTACCCTTCTTTCCCTTTATCAGATTTACAAGTAGGGGGCCTGGCTTATTGCCCCACTCATAGAATTTGGTCTTCATAAAGAACCGTGACATTCGGTCTTCTACCATCAGCTTTCCATTCAGGGCTTTTCGTGCCACTGTCAGTTGCTGGAGGGTGTCCCCTTCTTTTCCGCTCACTACTCTCCTCTCCAAATCCTTTATCCACTGTTCAATTGCTTCTTTTTTTCCCTCCATTGGACCTGATGTATGACGTGGAACCTTTGTAAATAAGCCTCTGACTCAAAGGTCTTTCTGAATATTTCTCAATAAACAATAAACAATAAACTACACATGGGTCCAGTTCATCATGATAAAAAAACAAAACTCAGCATACAATCTTTAAACAGCAGTTTCTGTGTTTTTAAATTTCATCCACAACTTTGGTATCTGTATGGGTCTTCCATCTTTCACTTTCTTGGGGTTTTGCTATTCATTTTTCCCCACCTAGGTGGGCTCTCCACCCCCATCCATTTGGGCTACCTATGTTAACCTTTTCCTCATGAGCTATGCCTCTCCTGGGGACAGTGAGTTCAGGAATGATTCCCATGTGGACAGAAATCATTCCACATGTCCCTTAATTTCATAAGTGAGCCTCTCTATTGCTAGCGTCTGGATGGTTAGAGTGCACCACTGCTGCACTGTCAGCTTATTCTCAGTCACCCACAAGTTTAGGATACAGTGCCATGTCAACACCAACAGGACCCTGACCCATCTAGGGTCTCCAAATCCTTTACCCACTGTTCCATTGCTTCTCTTTTTTTCCATCCATTCTCTTTTATGTGTCACCACGTAACTTATAATTGCATCCCTCATGAAGGCCTTCCCTGAATTCCAGAATACTCTGATATTTGGGGCTGTATCCCTGTTCTCTTCTCTATATATTCCCCACTGATCATTTAAGTACTTCTGAAATGCCTCCTTATTTAGTAAGTATCTGGGACATTTCCATGGTGGGGGTTCTCTCTCGTCGTCTGCCATTGCAACTGTCAGGATTACCATGGCATGGTCAGATATCTGGATCAGGCCATGTTTCACCGAGCCCAATCTGTGATACCATCCCCTTGGGATATAGATATAATCTGTTTGGGACCAGGTTTTATGTGAGTTTGAATAAAAAAGAAAACTCCTTCTCTGTAGGGTTGGCTGCTCTCCAGCTGTCTATCAGTTCCATATCATTCATGCCCAACTCCCAGTGTCTCATATTCCCTTGCCCCTTTCCTCTCCCTTCTAAGTGATCCAATGTGGGATCCATGATGGCATTTCAGTCCCCACCCACCCCAGCACCAGTCCTGGGAACTGCTCCCTTACTATGATGGCCACTATTTTCTGATAGAATTCTGGGTCCCAGATCACTGGAGCATACATACTACCAAATGTTACTTTTTCCCCTTGCAGCTTTCCCTCCACAAAGATACACCTTCCTTCTTTAAGGTCTTCCACTACCTTTCTTACTTGAAATGGGAGATGTTTATTCACTAAGATTGCCACCCTCTTTTTGTGGGAGGAATATGAGGATGCATAACATGCTCCCACCCATCCCTGGACCAATTGTTGATGTTCCTGCATCATGAGGTGTGTCTCCTGAAGCAATGCCACCTGTGCCCACTGGCAATGTAAAGCATTCAGCAGGCAAGTGAACTTTACCGAAGAGGAAAAGCCCCTAATGTTCCAGGAGACCACTGTCACTTCACTTGTTTTCGCCATGTTGTGGAAGGAGACCTTCCCCATCTTCACCCTCATGCCCAGCTTCCATCACCACCCTTCCTGAACCCAGAGACCTCCAGTGACTATTATACTTTTTATCGAACTTGGACCCAACTAATTTTAACAATATCAAACAGTAACAAAAATAACATGAATAACATAAATGACAAACTTCCCCGTGTTCCCTTCCCCCACCCCTTCCTTCCCTGTATCTCCACATTGACCTTGTAACAAGGATTCTATTTTGTACCATTCATACACACAGTAATGGTAAACAGAGAATGCCACTTCCCCACAATGTGAACATGCCTCCCTGTTCCCTCCCCCAAGTTAACCCAATATAGACATCACAGAGATGGGTACCTTCCCCACAGCATATGACTTTCTTCGGAAGGGAGGCATACCTAGTACAGTTCCTCCTTTCATTTTTCCTTATCCCCCATCCCTCCATTACATATATCAGCTTTCTCTTTCTCTCCCTTTTGGCTTGTGGTCTGTGCCAGCTGCAGACAAGGCAGTACTTGTGTCCCTCCATCCCTGTGCTCTCCTTCCCCCCCAAGCTTCTCCATCTGG
This sequence comes from Neoceratodus forsteri, assembly GCA_016271365.2. Classification (NCBI taxonomy): domain Eukaryota; kingdom Metazoa; phylum Chordata; order Ceratodontiformes; family Ceratodontidae; genus Neoceratodus; species Neoceratodus forsteri. The sequence goes on along the minus strand of CM028134.1, from coordinate 972,782,582 downwards.
GCTAGTTGGATGTCTCTGAACAAACTTCTATTGCCTCTTTTCACCCTCTGGTGGTAATTCCCCCTTTTCTCCTTCCCCCTCCCACCACATCCAGTCTATTAAGTACTTCCAATTCCGGTTATTTACACCCAGTATGTCCATACAGATGCACTCTCCTCTAATTTCCCCTTCTCTTCATGCATGCCTGTTGCATCCTCCCTTCATGTTTCTTTGTAGGCATCCAACACTCCCTCATTGATTCTTCCTTCCCTCTCCTGGTGTCTTTAGATCCTGCATGCATTAAGGCCACCCCCCCCAGGCTGCACATGTATGCTTATCCATGTGGTCTTCATGAGGGCCATCTACTGTCTCAGAAGGTGAATGGAGGTCCGGGCCAAAGGCTTCGGGATAGTGCAGTGCGAAACCATAACTACATGCAATGCCCTATCCCACCGCCCCTCCCCAGCTTACCACCACTCCTTAGATGGATCCTCCTTACTCCTCCATAGTTCCGTTAGGCCCGGAATTCTAATGTTGTAGTCCAAGACCAGTTCCAAGGTGGCATTCATGGGTGGCGAGGATCCAACATAGGTTTAAGCTCTGCTCTGTGATCCGATCACCTCAACCCAATGTTCGTATTCAGCTGGGTAAACAAAATGGGCAGGGGAGAAGAAAAGTGTAGATGAAGCTTCAGCAAAAAATATGGAGGACAGAGAGCTCAGCACTGCAGTCTGCTCTGTTACAGTCCAAGTATTTGACAAACCACAACAGTATTTAGTCTAACATAATTCCATGCCCGCATGTTGTGGACCTTGCAGCCAGAAAATTGCTCGCAATACTGCCTTATTCAGCTCACCTTCTTCTTGAGCTCTTGCACAAAACTTTCTCCCTTTTCTACCTCCCAGAAGGAGTAAGTAGCACCCTTGTGTTTAATTTTGAGTGTTTCTGGATATAGCATGTAGTTTACAACTCGTAACTGGGTGATCACAACGTTTAATGCTCTCCATTTTTTTAACAGTCTGCATGAATAGTCCTGCGATACAAAGAGCCATGCACCCTCAAACTCCATTTCTCCCTTCTGCCTGAAAGCATTAAGTACTGCTTGCCTGTCTTGGAAATTGTGGTACCTTATAATGATCTGGCATGGCAGCTGTCCCTTTGGTGGCCTGGGCATCACCACGTTGTGGGCTTTCTCCAATTTATGTCTCCGTGTCCTCCATCTGTGAGATTCTTTCTTCCACTTCTGTGATTCTGGCAGTTTGGGAGGCAATTTGGTCTGCAATTTCTTTCAGTCACCCATCCAGACACTGCTCCATCTTATCCAAGTAGGGCGAGGGAGCTGTTAATACTTGCAATGTCACCTCATGGACCAGTACTGCCATTTCTACTGCAGATAGTGAGATTGTGCCTAGCTGTTCAGCTTGCAGCACTGCACTCTGCTTCTTGGCATTTTCTTGTTGCTGATCTTAAGGTTTTATCCACATTTTGCTGCAGATATTCATCCATTGTACTTCTGGTACTTCAAGGACCAGCCACATTATGCCTGTGCTGTGTGGACTGCACTGGCTGCCGGTTCAGTGGCAGATCACCTATAAGGTAGACTTGCTTACCTTAAAAGCCCTATGTGAACAAGGCACTGACTACCTGAAAGATCTCTTGACTCCTACTCCCCCAGTTGTCCTCTCTGATCCACCATTGAGGAATTGCTAGAGATTCCCAGGATTCATTTTGAAAACATCTGGTGCCCATGCTTTTCCATTTGTAGCACCAACCCTGTGGAATTCTCTACCTCATCGGTTAAGAGAATGCCTGACCGTCAGTAGTTTTAAATCTATCTTAAAAAAATATTTATTTACATTAGCCTTCCCAGATTGTTCGTAATTAGCTTATATTATTGTTTTATTCAAGTTTATTAAATCTGTTTAGTTAAAGTGTACAGCACCTTGATATTTGAAAGGCCCTATATAAATAAAGCTTTGATTGATTAATTGATTGATTGACATTGTTAATTGCTGTTGGTTTTTAGTCAAAAAATATAGGGATTTTTACTTTAGATGCTGCAGATATTTTATTGATTTAATTCTTGAGGAGGGGAGCTACAGGAATCAATGTCCTTACTCATTGCTGCTCATAAGCAACCTGATATTCATTTTTATTATATTGCAACTTCCCATAATGGAGACAGGCAAGAGAACCCATCTATCCAAATCTGAGTAGATTTATTGTAACAAAGGTAGATAATTTAATCCCCATAGTTTATTACGATTTCCATGCAAGCAGATCCCAAGATAGTTAATGTGTTCCTTGCATACTCCTATTAAATCTAAATTTGTTTGTTGAGTCATATTCAAATTTAGCAATAATACTTCAGATTTCTGAGCATTAACCCTGCAACCAGAAATCTTACTAAAGGTATCTAGTAATTTTATTATTTTTTGGATAGCATTCTGAGTATCCTGTACACACAATATCACATTGTCAACAAGTAATAATATCACATGCCAGTTGCCATCTATTTTAATACCTATTTCAGGGGCGAGGCTTCTCACTGCAATGGCATGTTGCTCAATAAAAACTGAGAACAACAGAGGGGATGAGGACAGCCCTGTCTTGTACCTCATAGAAGATGTATTGGTTTAGGGCATATCTGATTAGTTTTAACTTTTGGACAGGGAGTGTTATATATGTAATCTACCCAGGATAATAACTGTCCTTTAATCCCAAATTTCCCCAGAGTTTTCTTCAAAAATTTCCAACTAACCCTATCAAATGCCTTTTCTGCATCCAGCACGAGCACAGCCATGCCCTCCCCAACTGCCTGCTCTATTATATTAGTTGTGGGTCTAATGTTATTAGAGAGCCTTCTCCCTTTTATAAACCCCATCTGATCTTCATGTATTAAACTGTGAATAACCCTATTTAGTCTATTAAGATTTTTGTACATATTTTATAATCTGAATTTAATAATGAAATTAATCTATATGACTCACATTTTTCCAGATCTTGTTATTTTTTAAGCAATAAAGTTATTATTACCTCATTAAAGGAGCCGGGGAGGGCATAGCTCTGCCTGAACTGGGTAAAGACCTCATATAGGATAGGGGCCAGTTCAGCCCCATATTGTTTAAAGAGTTCATTCACAAAGCCATCAGGCCCAGGAGATTTACCATTTGGTAATTCTTGAATTGTTTTTCTAATCTCCTCCACTGAGATAGGTTCATTCAGGAGATTCAAGTCCTCTTCTAATAACGGGAAATTGTAAAGATCCCAAAAAGAACTCCATATTTTCTTCTAGAGTTTATTCTTCTGGGGTGTATAGTTTCTGGTAAAACTCTTGAAAAATAAGATACATTTTCTCTGGGTCCCTTACTAACTGTCCCATCTTATTTCTAATACTATATATACTATTTTGCTCCTGTTCACATTTGAGTTGGTATACTAATAATTTATAAGATTTGCCACTAAATAAATAATAATTTGACTTGACCCTTGCAAAAGTCTGCTCCACTTTTTCATTCTTGTCCCTATTATACAGCTTCCTTAGCCTCTGGACATCATTTAAGTCTTCCTCTAAACCTGAAGAAATATGTTTAAGTTGAGCCATATTTAATTTGTTCTCAAGAATGAATAATTTACTTCTGACTAACTCTCTTTTATACCTATTTTGACTAATCAGCCATCCTCTTAAATAAGCCTTTAAAGACTCCCACACTATGTTTAAGGAGATTTCATCTTTAGTGTTCAAATTCCAGAAAAGACTAATTTCTTTTGCTAATTTTGCCTTAAATAAATTGTCTTTTAGAAGAGAGGGGTTTAATTTCCATGACAGTTATTTCCGCTCTTTATTGAAGACAAACTGAGTATCTAAAGGAGCATGGTCTGATATTTTTATAGGACCATACTTAATACTGGCGACTGAGTGAAGTAGAGATTTGGATATAATCATATAGTCTATTCTTAAATAAGAATTAATAACCATGGAGTAGAAAGAAAAACTTCTCAATTCAGGATGGAGTCCTCTAAATATATCTGCTAGCGCTAGTTCTTCCATGAAGCCCTTAACCAAGCTTACTGCTCTAGTTTTTTCTCTACACTATGAAGCCTATCCTCACCAGTTAGAGCATGATTAAGATCCACACCAATTATCATATAGGATGTATAGTTTTCCATCCTTAAGAAAAATTCAGCAAAAAATTAGTGTCTTATTCATTGGGGGCATATATGCTAGAAAGGGTAATATCTACTCCATTCTTATGAAGCTGAGCTATGGCATATCTACTGTACCATCTGTATCAATATAAGAATCAATAAGCTGTAACTGAAGTTTTTTTCCATAAAATAGTGACTTCCCTAGCCCCATTCATATATGGGGCTGAAACTCTAACTCCTTTAAATAAGCTTACAATGTATTTGAAATCACTTTTATCAAAGATGGTCTCTTGCAAAATCAAGCAGTCAGTGCCAATTCTTTGTGCTTCATTGATAACTTTAAGTATTTTATTTTTGCTATGGGCTTCCTTCTCATTCCAGGTCATACAATGTAAATTCAATATGAGAAAATCAGATAGCAATAGTGTGTGTGTAGAAAGTGTGCCCCCAAAGTCCTGATCACATCACTTACATAATGATTTATGGGCAGAGAAACAGTCTTATGAAACCCTTTTTCTTTTTTTTTACCACCTGTGAAACCAAACAGAACAAGCATAAAAAACAAACACCACAACAGTGTATAAACGCACCACCTATAAGACAGATCATTAACAATCATACTCCAACATTTATCCCTTTTACCACAAAGACCATTAGCCAGCCCAAAGACCAGCACAGTGGTCTGGGTACACATCCTAAATTGCTGTAAGATAGCTATGGCTCCAAAAGTTGGAATCTGCCACACACGAGAGAAAGCTGAGAAGAGAGGGAAACCAGATATGCAGAGCCAGCAGGAAGAAATACAGACTTTTTTTTATATAATATTAGCTTGCAGATCAATTAACAGATTAGCTCAAGGTTGAGGAAATATCTCCTTTATTCTTGTTTACATTGGATGTGTAGTGGGGGATGTTGTTAACAATTTCTCTTTATCATTCTCTTTTCCATGAGCATTTTGGTTTTCACCTATATTCTCATCCTTATGTTTAGTAGCTGAAGAGGTTGCAGTGAAGGCTGAACCTTTATCTGCAATTAATCTCCTAACATGTTTCTCTGCTTCTTGAGGTGAGAAGAAGGTAGAATCGCCTCCATTATGGAAAATATGTAGCTTTGCTGGAGGGATCATAAAGTATTTGATTTAATGCTCTTGAAGTAAAAATATCACAGAGGCAAAAGCCTTTCTTTTTAATAGAACTTGAGGCCCCAAATTTATTTTTTTTTTATTTTATTTTATTTAAACAGCAGTTTGGAAAACCTTTGAGCCATAGGCTCATTTACAAAGGTACCTTGTCACAGTAAGATAAACCAAAATACACAGTATAGCAGTACAACACATAAGTATAACAGTAAATTAAGACATAGATACAAACAAGCTGGTACAGGCAGGATGGATGCAAACAATACCAGAGTTTATTTGTCCTTAGCAACTTAGTAATAAGCTTTGTCATAAGTATTGAGTATGGCTTTGACTAGCGGCAGTTACAGCATCAGGTGTTAATAAGGTGGTTACGTAAGGAAGTTTTGAAGCACGATATAGTTGGAGCTTTGGAGATGGAGGGGGCAGTGTGTTGAACCAGGAGGGGGCCCTAAAGCTGAAGGCTCTTTGGCTGTGAGAGGTCCTAGCTCTAGGGATAACAAGAGAGGTTTTCCCAGAGGTCCAGTATGAACTAGTGGGACAGAGCAGTGTGATGGTGGTGGTCAATCATGGTGGGGAAAGCCCAAGGAGGGTCTTTTTGTAAGGAGTGAGGTAAGATATTTGGAGTGCGCATCGAGATCAAGTACCAGTGCTTTAGCATACAGTAGACAGGTGTGTGTCATCCTAGGTGCTCCAGTAATTAACCTGCAGGCCTTATTCAGAGTAGTGCGAATTTTATGGAGTGCAGTCTGATCAGCAGCACCATACACTGGCAGTCCATAATCCACTAGGGACAGGATAGAGGAGGTGACTGCGAGTCGAAGAGCCTCTGGGGGGAGGCAGTGTTTATACCGATGTAAGATGCCTAATCGGATATTAGTGTCAGTGGCTAGGGCAGCGATGTGTCCATGAAAGGAGAGGGAGGGGTCAAAATGGATCCCTAGGTATTTATAGGAGCAAACTTGTTCGAGTGGGAATGAGGACCCAGAGTGAATGAGGAGTTTGAAGATGCAGGACTTGTTTTGGGGATGAGAGAAGAACATGGTTTTTGTTTTTTTAAGATTTATCACCAATCTATGTTCCTTGAACCAGCCCTCAGATTCAGTGAAGGACTTCTGCAGTGAGTCCTGGAGGGCAATAGGGTTACGACTTGAGGCAAAGATGACTGCATCATCAGCGTACAATAGAATGTTCCCTGAGCAAGAGTGTGGAAGGGTGTTAAGGTAAAGGAGAATAGTAAGGGCCCAGAATGGAGCCCTGGGGAACCTAGAAAGATGGGACAGATGTCTGAGTAGGTCCCATTAATTTTTACACGCTGTGAGTGGTCAGACAGATAACTGGTGCACCAGGAGATAGCCCCAGCAGCAAAACCAGAGAACTAAGGGCATCAAGAAGGAGGGTGGAGACAGTGCCAAGCTTTCGAGGAGGTCAATGAAGACAGCACCAGCCAGAGAACCAGTGTCTAAGGAGGAGTGGAGAAAGTTGGAGAACTCTAGGAGGGCTGTGTTGGTACTGTGGCCCACTCCAGAAGCCATGCTGCTCAGGACAAAGGACATTGTAGGTGGAGAGGTAGTCAGAGATTTGAGAGGCCACCACTTTTTCCAAGGCCTTGGAGAGAGGAGAGTGAATGGAGATTGGCCGATAGTTTCCAGCCACAGTCCTATCACCACCTTTAAAGATAGGGGTGACAGTGGTGACTTTCCAGGCAGTTGGAACCTTCCCCAGGCAAAGAGAGTGGTTGATGAGGCATGTGATCAGGGTAAGGACTGTGTTTAAGACCAGCCGTAGGATACACGGATCCAGGGTGTCACTGCCTGTACTATTACTTTTGAGGGCAGTGACAAGGTGCGGCCTAAGTTCTTGGGCAGAAACACGGTGGAGGAGAAAATAAGGTCGAGAAAGATTTACGGCAGGTGCTAGGGGAGGAGGGTCAAAAAAATTTGTAGGGAGGATAGGGCTAAGGTCAGTGAATGAGGTGTTGAGGTGGTTGGTTATGAGGGCTGGGTCTGAGGAGATCACACCATTAATGTTGATCTGGGTGGGTGGGAGTGCACTCCCATTTAACTGTTTAATGTTATCCCAGAAGGTTCTGGGATTCCCCCATGAGGCAGTGAGTGAGGACCGATAGTGCTCAGACTTGGTCTTTCTGATGGCCCGAGTGCACTTGTTTCGGGCGGCAGCATATAACCGCCTGTCATTGGGCCGGCCAGTCTCAATGGCACGGTGCCATAGGTTGTCCCTATGTTTGAGCTGGTGGATCAAAGCTGGGGTAACCCAGGGGGCATTCTTCCTTTTAGAACGGCGGGTCAACACTGGGGCAAAGATATCACAGGCATTATTAAAAGTTTGGGTAAAGAAGGAGAGAGCTGTGTCGATGTCAGGAGTTGCCAGTATAGGAGACCAGTCAATTTGGGACAGAAGTTCCTTAAGTTTTATCAGTCCACCAGGTATTAGACGCGCACGCATGTGGACTGTGCTATGGGTTTGGGACCGAGGTTGACCAGTGGAATAGAATGGGGAGTGATCACTGAGAGGTCTGGGAGGACTTGTACATTGGGGATCCGATTAGGGTGGTTGGTGAGTACCACATCAAGCAGGGTACTGGAGCCTCTCTTGGGTTAGTCCTGGTAGGGTGGGTAACTAGTTGCGTTGGGTCTATTGCAGAAAAGGAGTCTCGGGTAGAGGAGGAGGAGGGCTGAGCCAGTTGACATTTAAGTCACCACAAGAATTTGATCAGCGGAAGGAGGTAGAGAGGTAAGGTATTCTGTAAGAGAGGCAATGGTCTGCGTTTGGTCCCTGGGTGGCACGTATGCAGTAGTCAGATAAAGGGGTCCCTTTAAAGGGTCAGGGGTTAGTTTCAGCGTAAGTGCCTGGGCCCTGGAGTCAAGGATGGGAGTGGGCAGGGCTAGTACGGGGAGAGATTCCTTGACATAAATAGTGCAGCCTCCGCCACGCCTCCCAACACGGTCGGACTGGAAAAGGTGAAACCAGGAAGGAGACTAGGGAGTCAGGGAGGATTTCACAGCCAAGTCTCAACCAGGGTGATGACATCAGGGTTAATTGATGTGACCAGGCATTGTAGTGAGTCAAACTTTTTTAGGAGGCTACAGATATTCATGGAGACCATGCATAGGCCTGTGGTGCAAGTTGGGGAGCTCCTGGGAACTGGGCCAGGGTTTGGATGAATGTTCCCTGACAGGAGTAGTAGCATGACTAACACCCTGGCTGGGAGATGGTGAGAGGTTGTCCTACAATTGACATGAGAGGGGGGGGAGGCTAAGGGAGCAGGGGTGGGCAGGGAGGTACAGGAGGGGAAAGCAAGAATAAGAAGACACCCAGATGTGCCTGAGGTGAAGAGAAAGCTATGGGGAGGGCAGGGAGGATGGGGACACACAGAGGTCCCAAGGGGCAGGAGAGGAGGTTCAGGAGAAAGGGGAGGGAGGGGTGCCAGGGCACAGTGTGGACTAGCAGATGGGTAAGTGGGTAAGTGCACTGCTAGTGGGGATAGGCACAGGAAGAGCGTGAGGCAGGGCCAATACATTGTGGTGAGCAAGATCCCAGGGAAGTAGTGCTGTACAGGTAGGAGTAGGAAGTAGTGAGGGAGTATAGGTCCTCTAGTGACCAGCAGGTATAACCTGCAAATGGGAAAGTGGGGAGATAGGTTCTGGGCAACAGGATGTGATGTCAGCGGATGTGATGTCATGGGTGGATCCTTAAATTGACGGCCGCCCTGGGTGGAGGGTGATTGGGGTGGTGGGGTAGACGGGCGCAGCGCCGCCGGCTAGCACCCCTCTGCAGGCATCCAGATGAAGAGAAGAGGCTCTCTTTACCTCGAAAGTTATCAGGCTGGAGATTTGGCTTCCTCAGCTACTCAGGTGAGCTGCTTGTTGCTTCAGTTGCTTGATTGTCCCGAGTGCCTAGCTTGGGGGGCTGCCTATGTAGTGGAGAAAACAAAGCCTCTCATTACTATGCAGTGGGAGAATATGTTGTGACTTACACAAAGGAGCTCCACTCTAAGTAAACAGGGCTATTCCAAAATGAGGTAACACTAGGACCCAGCTAACCTAATGCCTTTACAAGTTACAAGCACAATTAGCTCAATACCACCATATTAAACAAGTCTGATCTATATTAGCTGCTTGGTATATCTGGCTTTAAGATGAAATCAGCAAGCAACTCTAGAAAAACCAGTGAGTCCCTAGCTTTACTTCAGCATTACTAGCACAAAGAGAAGCAAATAACAAGCCACCCAGTGGTGAACAGGAACAAAGTTCATAAAATATAAGTGTTCATCAGGTAGCACCCCTCTGCAGGCGTCCAGACGAAGAGAAGAGGCTCTCTTTACCTCGAAAGTTATCAGGCTGGAGATTTGGCTTCCTCAGCTACTCAGGTGAGCTGCTTGTTGCTTCAGTTGCTTGATTGTCCCGAGTGCCTAGCGTGGGGGAGCTGCCTCGAAAGTTATCAGGCTGGAGATTTGGCTTCCTCAGCTACTCAGGTGAGCTGCTTGTTGCTTCAGTTGCTTGATTGTCCCGAGTGCCTAGCTTGGGGGGAGCTGCCTCGAAAGTTATCAGGCTGGAGATTTGGCTTCCTCAGCTACTCAGGTGAGCTGCTTGTTGCTTCAGTTGCTTGATTGTCCCGAGTGCCTAGCTTGGGGAGCTGCCTCGAAAGTTATCAGGCTGGAGATTTGGCTTCCTCAGCTACTCAGGTGAGCTGCTTGTTGCTTCAGTTGCTTGATTGTCCCAAGTGCCTAGCTTGGTGGGGGAGCTGCCTATGTAGTGGAGAAAACAAAGCCTCTCATTACTATGCAGTGGGAGAATATGTTGTGACTTACACAAAGGAGCTCCACTCTAAGCAAACAGGGCTATTCCAAAATGAGGTCACACTAGGACCCAGCTAACCTAATGCCTTTACAAGTTACAAGCACAATTAGCTCAATACCACCATATTAAACAAGTCTGATCTATATTAGCTGCTTGGTATATCTGGCTTTAAGATGAAATCAGCAAGGCAACTCTAGAAAAACCAGTGAGTCCCTAGCTTTACACTTCAGCATTACTAGCACAAAGAGAAGCAAATAACAAGCCCACCCAGTGGTGAACAGGAACAAAGTTCATAAAATATAAGTGTTCATCAGGTAGCACCCCTCTGCAGGCGTCCAGATGAAGAGAAGAGGCTCTCTTTACCTCGAAAGTTATCAGGCTGGAGATTTGGCTTCCTCAGCTACTCAGGTGTGCTGCTTGTTGCTTCAGTTGCTTGATTGTCCCGAGTGCCTAGCTTGGGGTGGGGAGCTGCCTCGAAAGTTATCAGGCTGGAGATTTGGCTTCCTCAGCTACTCGGGTGAGCTGCTTGTTGCTTCAGTTGCTTGATTGTCCCGAGTGCCTAGCTTGGGAGCTGCCTCGAAAGTTATCAGGCTGGAGATTTGGCTTCCTCAGCTACTCAGGTGAGCTGCTTGTTGCTTCAGTTGCTTGATTGTCCCGAGTGCCTAGCTTGGGGGAGCTGCCTTGAAAGTTATCAGGCTGGAGATTTGGCTTCCTCAGCTACTCTGGTGAGCTGCTTGTTGCTTCAGTTGCGTTGATTGTCCAGTGCCTAGCTGGGGGCTGCCTCGAAAGTTATCAGGCTGGAGATTTGGCTTCCTCAGCTACTCAGGTGAGCTGCTTGTTGCTTCAGTTGCTTGATTGTCCTGAGTGCCTAGCTTGGGGGGGAGCTGCCTATGTAGTGGAGAAAACAAAGCCTCTCATTACTATGCAGTGGGAGAATATGTTGTGACTTACACAAAGGAGCTCCACTCTAAGCAAACAGGGCTATTCCAAAATGAGGTCACACTAGGACCCAGCTAACCTAATGCCTTTACAAGTTACAAGCACAATTAGCTCAATTCCACCATATTAAACAAGTCTGATCTATATTAGCTGCTTGGTATATCTGGCTTTAAGATGAAATCAGCAAGGCAACTCTAGAAAAACCAGTGAGTCCCTAGCTTTACACTTCAGCATTACTAGCACAAAGAGAAGCAAATAACAAGCCCACCCAGTGGTGAACAGGAACAAAGTTCATAAAATATAAGTGTTTATCAGGTAGCACCCCTCTGCAGGCATCCAGACGAAGAGAAGAGGCTCTCTTTACCTTGAAAGTTATCAGGCTGGAGATTTGGCTTCCTCAGCTACTCAGGTGAGCTGCTTGTTGCTTCAGTTGCTTGATTGTCCCGAGTGCCTAGCGTGGGGGAGCTGCCTCGAAAGTTATCAGGCTGGAGATTTGGCTTCCTCAGCTACTCAGGTGTGCTGCTTGTTGCTTCAGTTGCTTGATTGTCCCGAGTGCCTAGCTTGGGGGAACTGCCTCGAAAGTTATCAGGCTGGAGATTTGGCTTCCTCAGCTACTCAGGTGAGCTGCTTGTTGCTTCAGTTGCTTGATTGTCCCGAGTGCCTAGCTTGGGGGGAGCTGCCTCAAAAGTTATCAGGCTGGAGATTTGGCTTCCTCAGCTACTCAGGTGAGCTGCTTGTTGCTTCAGTTGCTTGATTGTCCCGAGTGCCTAGCTTGGGGGAGCTGCCTATGTAGTGGAGAAAACAAAGCCTCTCATTACTGTGCAGTGGGAGAATATGTTGTGACTTACACAAAGGAGCTCCACTCTAAGCAAACAGGGCTATTCCAAAATGAGGTCACACTAGGACCCAGCTAACCTAATGCCTTAAGTTACAAGCACAATTAGCTCAATACCACCATATTAAACAAGTCTGATCTATATTAGCTGCTTGGTATATCTGGCTTTAAGATGAAATCAGCAAGGCAACTCTAGAAAAACCAGTGAGTCCCTAGCTTTACACTTCAGCATTACTAGCACAAAGAGAAGCAAATAACAAGCCCACCCAGTGGTGAACAGGAACAAAGTTCATAAAATATAAGTGTTCATCAGGTAGCACCCCTCTGCAGGCATCCAGATGAAGAGAAGAGGCTCTCTTTACCTCGAAAGTTATCAGGCTGGAGATTTGGCTTCCTCAGCTAATCTGGGAACACTTGCAAAGTAATGCCTCTTACATGAATATTTTTCTCCAGCCTAGCTTTTTGTAAGACACATTCTCTGTGTTGGTATATGTGAGGTCTTATATAAGCAAATCTTGGCTATCTGCCTTTATAGTTTGGGTCTGCCATAGCATGATGCACTCTGTCTAGTTCTATCTTATGGAACCCTTCATGGGGAGGTATCACTTTCATCAGCAGTTCTTTGAAAAATTTAAGAGCATTTGCCCCTTCAAGGCCTTCTGGAACACTTCATATTGTTAAGTTCCCTGTCCTACTTCACGTTTCCAGCTCTTCTACTTTTATGTTTAAGTTTTCCAATTCCTTTTGTTGTTTTTGCAGTTGGATGGCCATCGGATGTATTTTGTCATCTTGTTGGCCTATTCTTTTTTCTGCTTCATCCATTCTTACAGTTATGCACTCTGCTTTGTTTTATCAAAGCATTTAGGGCTTTCTTAAATCCATTCAAATAATTATTTATTTGTAAAAATCCAGCTCTCATTTCAGCCAACATATTATGTTCTATTTCCCCCTTTTTAGAAGATGCTTCTTTCTCTATTGGCTCTTCCGTAGCTATTTCTTTAGCCTCTTGAGCTTGAGTTTTGATATCACATTTATTTTTATGTTTTCCCCCGACATATTATTAGATGTAGAAGGTTTGTCTGTGTTTTCTATAACTTCCATAACTTTTGTAAAGTTTCGGAGTTGTGAACTTTCAGTCCTCTCTCCCGGCTTATTACTGTTTTCTTCCCCATAACATCCATGATCTTTATATGTTTTTCAATTCCCTCTTTTACCAGGCTCTTCTCTTTCCCACTCCACCATTCCTTCTGCCCAAAGACTTTATTTTCTCTTTTTACTGCTGGGAGAAATTCTGTAGGGTTGCTGTCTTCCAGCAGACCAACTTCCCCTTCTTGCTTTTGTTCCCCCCCTTTTTTTTGCTCAAGTTTGAGCCAGCATATGTCTGGCTTCCCTTACACTATGGAATTGTTTAGACATCCAATACCTATTTTGCATTTAGATTTGGTGGTTTTTATTTGGTTCCCTGACTCCAGCTACAGTTTTCCTCCAAAAAGGGGTTGGGGGGCAACTGAACAAAGAACCATGAGAAAACCAAGGGGGAAAGGAAAAGAAACCCCGTTCCATTTTCTAACATGTGTTAGATGGTTATGTGATGGACAAAACCCATACAAGCTTCAGGTAAAATGAAGAGCAACTTGAAACAATTTTTTTTCAGATAATAGTGTTAATCCTGCTATATTTACTAGTGGCGTATTGATATTTACTCTAGCATTTCTCCCACCTCAAGCCTTTAATTATTTCCAGATTTAAGCCTCTATCTCTTGTTCTTCCCCAGCTTACATTAAAACAGTTTGCCAAAGTGTAGATGACTCAGAATAAACATTTTCTTATACCTCAGTAGCTTTAAATAACCTGGCCAGAAGTAACAGAATGCATGGGAAATGTCAGGTAGGTTTTTGCACTTTTTTATATAGCACCAACCCTTCCCCCACTTCTACATAGCTTAGAATTAGAGGATCCATGAAATCATCCGGTGTTTCTTAAGGCTTCCTTCCTTCAGTTACTATAAGCCACTCATTCCCCATGCTGCACCATTCCTGGTCAGCGTTCCCTTGTGGACCATTAAAATTAGCTGATGCTATGGTAGACTGAATGCCTTACACGCCATTAGCCAGGTCTCATGCATGAGGAGAAAATGAAAGGGGAAAAAAGGCAGAGAGAGGCTCCATAAACAAAATAGGAAGCAAATTATATTTTTGCATAACTTTGCAGCCAGGAAAGAAACAAAACAACAGCATCTCTACCCATAGATTCTCCCCATAGCTCGGCATCTGGCTCCCTCACACTCATGTTAGTGTGTCACCATCTTGCGCATGTTCATAGGTCGTATAGCCAAATGCCAGATTCATAAATTCCTTTTTTTTAATTTACTACTTGCATTCAGAATCCAATTATGACTAATAAAAGAGAGACCTCATATTCAGTAGTGCTCCTTTTACATGAGGCTGCACCAAATTGTTTTATATTATCAGCCAGATTGTGCTATGAGAAGAGAATGTGTATAAGTAACAGGGGGCTGAAAAGCTGTTTCACCGGAATATTCCCATATCTTTAATTAAAGCCTAAAACACAGTATCACAGTAACAGTTCATGGATATTCATGATCCATGATACACAACAATTGTGCCTAATGATATATCTCACTAAGAGCACACCTTTTCACTAACAGTACCTGCACCTGTGCCTGAAATCTCATGAGACTGACTAATGCCCTCCTGAACTAGTAGCCTCTTGCTTATTTTTGACTTGCTCCTCTATTCTATGTGCCTCCTACAATAAGTGGTTATTAGTAGCTGACCATGTGTAATTTGCACTTCTTAGGACTTTTAACCTGTTGTCTTGCTTGAATGATGCAGATTTACTACTGTTTGATGTTATCTAAGAGACTTGTTCTGCTTGAGTTATTACTGCCATTGTATAGAGTTCTTTCTACTTGAGTTAATCATGCCTTTGTGCAAACTTTTTTAAGTTTCACATGCAACTGTTATTACTGCACTCTGTACCTCATACTGCAAATGTCAAGTGTTTCTCTTATATGTAACTTATCTAGGTCACCCCTGAAAAAGGGACCTTTGGTCTCATCAAGCCTATCCGGTCAACAAAATCCATTACATACTTAAATAAATATTTTAAGCCAAACATACTTCAAGTAAAAGAGCTGTAATGTTCATAGTCACTATCCTAGGTAGTCTACTAAGTCAACATTATAGACAATTAAGGGATAAAGCGTGACTGTACAGATCTGCCAGCCATGATGAAGCACTGCAACTTGTAGTAATGACATATCACAAAATCCTGCATGAGAAAAGAGCTTAATTGCCATTGACTTACAATGTCTCCTGCAGTAAATTGCAGTATTCTGTGATATTCTGCAGCATTTCTGTGCTTCATCCTGGCTTGACACATCTGTAACTGCTGATACTAAGTTAACGAGCCCATGCATGGAACATTTACTCTTGTGCATAGTTAATTGAATAGTCATGATGCAGTTTGCATTCTGCAGGTTACATAAAAAGGTATGATTTGCTAAAAAGTTGCAAAATACACGTTTATCAAAGAGGTTCAAAGCATTACTGCCAAACAACTAGTGCATATTTTCTAGCTGAAAATAGGGTTGCCAAATAATTTAATTGTTACACCATGTGTTCAATATCCAAATTTGACAGAAAGAAAAAGAGTGATTGTTTCAAATCACACTAATGTTTTTAAAACAATAACACCAAGATTTCATAGATCATAAGCTGCACTGCATCAATGAAATGGGGATGTTGTGTGTGCTGAGAAGAGCATTCTTGGCAAATATCAAAGACTAATACAGTACTGATTTTCTAATTTTATTTTAATATGCACTGGCTTAAGAAAGGGGTCCATTCTTGTCATGGTATTAGAAATCCATGAACATTTGGAAACATTAACCCATGGAAGAGAGAATGTGTAATCAAATACTAAGCCTGAATAACAGTACGTGTACTATTTTAATAAAGTGTAGTATTTATAATGATGAATTGTTTAAAAAAACATGTTGGTTCACTTTTGTTCCTCTCATAAAATATGATCATACTTGTCTCAGTATTTATAAGCTTCAAAATGCTTGCACACTCAGCAAAAATATTAAGTTTACATTAGAGTCCACTGAAAGTTAGAGAAAAAAAAAACAACAAGGTAATCTGCATATGGAAGAATTGATGTTTGCCTTCATCAATTTTTGGTGAATATACTGTAGGTCATTTTTGGAAAGGGATAAAAAGATTTTGAAAATATTAAATAGTAACAGTGCTAGAAGACATCCTTGTTTTGTTACCAGGCTAAAATGTCGCAACCTGAACAGCACAGGTAGAACCGCACTGCAGAATGTGCTTGAGCATGTTCAGCAACAGGGTATCACAGCATTCAGGAATTATCACTACCCCTATTACTGTGCACTCAGATGGGGGAGTCCTGAGCTAGCTGCAGATGTGGTACCTGGTTGAGCTGCTCCTGTGGTGGAGTGGCTAAGGTATTAGTACTTGGAGAAAATGAACACTGGGGACCCAGGTTCAGTTCCTATTTCCAGATATTGGAGCTGTTCTGTTTTTTTAAAGACACTGCCCCCCTCCTATGTTTTTCCCCATCCCCAAGGTTCACACCACTTGGGGTTGATTATAATAAGTCTGAGAAGTGTGGGGGGTGGGGTGCAGGGAGCAGAGCCTCCTCAAAAGTAAACAGGTTATCTTTTATCCAATTACTTTCTGTGGTGTACGTGGATTTAGTCACAGTCAGTGTATTTACCAACCTTTTCTAGGAGGACATCATTTTGCTTGAGGCATTGTTTGCCATGCTGTTTTTGATTGTGGGGTTTCAACCACATGCCCTTGTTTTATGCTCTTATTATTTGGAATCCATCTGATAAAACTCAATTTCTAGTAATTCTAACACATGACCATTGAATGGTTTATAGAGCAAAGATAATATAAAATGGATGGTCATGCTCCTCAAATCTGATTGGCTGAGATCACATTCAGCTGGGTTGATATCTTACTACATAATCCCAGTCTGAAAGTAGGTCATGTCATCAGTCAATAAAACCAAAACGGATCCATGGATTATTCACAAAAATTAAAATGGATCTACCAGAAAGAGCTTCTGGTTTCTTACTGCCCCAGGCGATCGCTCTGCTCAACTGACGAGGGGTTGCTAGAGATTCCAAGGGGATGTTTGAAATCTTCTGGGGTGTGGATATTTATGTACGCAGCTCCAACCCTTTGAAATTCTCTACCCCGTCGGTTACGGGAGTGCGCAACTGTGGAGGGATTTAAGCAAGCTTTGAAAACCTTTTTATGGCAACAAGCATTTGGTGACTGATGAACTGATAATACTACTGATGTTATGCGATGTGCTGTTGATGTCTGATTTGTGATTTTAATTTGTAAGGTGCCTTGGTACTTGAAAGGTGCCTAAAAAATAAAGCGTATTATTATTATTATTATCATTATAATCGTAATAATGCATTGCAAGGTTGGTGATATCACGGGATAGCTTCCCTTCTCAGGTGGTTGAAGTCACTTGGCGTATGGCCTTGTGCCTCACAATGCACCTGAGGTGGGACAATATCCCATAATACTGCACACCTTGTTGTGTATTACTTCTTAAAAAGTGACTCATCTAAATTTAAATCTTCTATTACTGACCACAGAATAGGATGTGATATACAGTAGAACTGAATGTTCTAGAGAATTCAATAAATGTTATACATAACTTTTGTTTTCTTAAGATGTAATATTTGCAAATGAAATAGGCCAAAGCAAAACAATTATTAGTTGCTAAGTATTTTTTCCTGAAACCTGAATGTAAATCAAATATGACTACTTTGGTAAGTCCATCATTCATGTCTAGCAATTCTTAGTTTAGTAAACAATGTTCTGCTTTGTTGTCTTTAAGCTAATGAGTCTATAATTTAATGGATCTCATTTTAAGATCAGTGGGAAATGTTTTAATTAATGTTTGACTATTATAACTTCTTTTAATGTTTCTTTAATAAAATATGTTTTCTAATCATATGCTTGCATATTATACTACTAATTGATCCTTTCCTGTTGCCTTCTGTTTGCCTGAACTAGTCCATCTAGTTTAGTTTTTCTGATGCATCCACCCCATTTAACTCAGTGAGTGACACCAAATAAGGAGTAGCACTTACTAAGTCAGGTTGTGGTAATCACAAGAATGTAATGATGAGAGACGGATTGCACTATTCTTGTTTCTCTCAGGAAAGTATTTTGCTTGTAGAGTCCAATTAATGATTGTTGTTAGATAAAAATATACAGAGCTATTTAATGAATTTTATGCAGTGAATGGACCCTATGCACAATGCCAACATGCTGCGTAAACAGGGTGCATTGGCATCGATACACATGAATGCTGTGGAGTGGGGTCCCGCAGCCTCCACATGGCATTAATGAATAGGGAGCAAGGCAGGTATGGGGCTGCACCCCCTGCTACATGGATTGCAATGCACTAGGGGTGTTCTGGGGTCATGCCAGTACTACACGGTATGCACTAAACCATGTAGTACTGGCCACATGGGTGCAGAGATGGTCACAGGTTACAGTAGCTGGGACCCTGCTGTAACCCACTTCGCACCCCTATGGACTCCACCCATTGGTCATGACAGGGCAAGGAAGCTACTCTTCATGCTGTCCCAGCACACTAGGCAGACATGGAGGGCTAGGGCAGCTGACCGTGCATGCCTCTGGCACCGACTGACAGGTATGGGGTTGGGTGGATGTCAATGACACTGGTGAGTGAGGGGGCCACTAACCATCAATGAGTATGCTGGGGGTCTGGGTTTGGGGTGGTTACCTGTGACATACCAGGTCCAGGGGCTACCAGTGCATGGAGGTCCCAGGATGCAGGTACACCTACAGGTTGAGCACCCGTGTGTGTGTGTTGGGGGGGGCTGGGTAAGCATACACTCTACAGGGACATGGTTATGTGTTTGGAGGTTCTGTAATGCCCATATGGGGCTCATGCTCACATGTTCTGGGGGGTCTGTATCACCCCATGGTGTCATGGTAACACATGTGTTGGGGATGGGTGTTGCATCTATGTTATGGGTCAGGGCACACTTGTGTGGGTGGGCTGGCATATAGGACTCTGGGCAGAGGTCTTGCTAGTGGCTATGTGGGTGTGCTGTGAAGGCCTGCAATGCCATATGGGCTTGGGCAGGGGGTCCAACAGCCAAGGGGGCCATACTGCATGGGTCCAGGCACCTATGTTCGCACTCCTGGACCTGTGCCATTGGGCTCAAGGGATCCATTTAAGGATGCCTGGCTGGGTCTGCGAATCGACCTGCACCCATCCTGCATGGACCTGCTCTCTGGGGTGGGGCAGAGCCATGGACAGATGACAGCTGTTCATGAACAGCAGCCAGTGTGCACCTGTCCACAGGTGCAGAGCTGCATGGGTTGGTTATGCACTTTAAGCAGGTACAGTAACTTGCACCCATTAGTGCATAGGGTCCAATATGCTTAATCCAGAATCAGGCTTAAAGTATAATACAGTACAAGCAAAACTGAAAATCAGCACAATTACCTTGTAATGTACCACATCCAAACATAGGTACTACTTGGGTCAAGTCAATAAAATAATCACGCTTGAAATGATGCAAAAATTTAAATTTAAATTAATTTATTTTAGTAACTCACAACGAGCACTGGAGACTTACTTATGTTTTCATACTGCAAGCAGTCACACCCAAACAATGCTTATGCAGAATATGATTTTGGTTTCCATACACAACATTCCTAACATAACAAGAAACAATTCAAGCTGAACCTGTGTATTTTTACTAACAGATAGTTACAAGCAGAACACCATAAGCTAGGACAACCAAAATGATCATTGTCAGTTTTAAATGAACCAATGGAAAAAATTGCATTCATTTATTGCAGTGATTTACAGCTGAGATTTGAGTGATACATATGTTTTCACACTTCAGACACAGAAGGAAAAAATAATGGACAAAGTACAGACAAGTTGGTCAATATAACTAAACTACACAACCAGAAACTATGTAGTTTTACTTGAAAATCTGTAAAAACTCAGCAACATAAGATAGGACCAAAATAGATGACATGTGTCTGTTTGGCAGGAGCCACAAATGAAATTGACATTCACTTTAAAAACTACAGCCTGTTTCATTTGTGGGGCAACAGAAACACTCACCATCAATTTAAACTGAGGCAAAACACATTTAACATGCATTTATTTCAGATACATGAAGCTTGTCTTTGTTAAAAAGAAATGGACTGCAGAATATCAAAGTGGATTCCATGCACTGAAAACTTGCCCTTATAAGAAAAATTATTAGACCATGAAACATTTAATTTTAATTGACTTTTGATAAGAAATAAGCACCACAATTTTTGCTAACATAGACAATTACTGTATGTTTAAAATGAGGGACAAATAAGGATATTCCATTTGCAAACTGGGGACAGTCTCATTCATACTCCAATTGTCACGGTAAACCAAAACAAAAATTGGGGCTGCAGAATATTCTGGGTGGAGCATTTACACAGCAGAAAGCCAAAAAAAATTTCAGACCCCAACTGAGCATAATACTTAAGACACTTAAAACAGTTACTTAATACTCACTTTTTAAGTCACTGTCAGTCTCATTCATGGCACACACAGCATAGATACACTAGATAAAAAAGATCAGAGCACAGTGCTTCGGGGCCAGATGCAGTAGTAGCCAGCACAATCAGTAATAATATCAACATTTGTGCTGTGACATGAGGCAATATCATTTTCATCAAGTCTATGTTACTGAATGCATAGAAAGCAATGTTGTGGTGGGCTGATTTCATTCATTTCATTTCATTTTATTGTTTATACTGGAAAGGCAGGGGAACATAACTGCCCGTTTACACAAGCATCCAGTTACATGAAACACATAGGAGACAATATGGACAATAAAGAGGATAATACCATGTTTGTGCAAGATACAGATGTTTCCAAAAATAACATTCCAAATACAAAAATGGTTGGCTGACATCATTAGACAAAGGGAATATAAAGAAGTGCTTGGGGAGAAGTGCCACTAGTCAAAGGAATGGTGGAAGAGGTAGGAAACAGCGGGGAAGGCAAAGGGAAGAGTCAGGCCTTATCAACAAGGAATCAGGAAGAGGAGTAGTTCCAGGTGGGGGAGGGAGAAAGAAGAGTTCTCATTTTGTGTTTAAAGGAATAGGTGGAGGGACTGAGCTTCAGTTCGAGGGGGAGGAAGTTGAAAAGTTTGGGTCCGTGGTAGGAGAGAGTTTTTTGGCAGTTAGTGGTGCTGCAGAAAGGGACTGCAAAAGAAGAAGAGGAAGAACGTCTTGTGGCCTTCAGTTTGGAGACTAAGGGGAAAAGGGGAGTAAGATTTTTAGGGAGAAGCCCGCGAGACAGTTTGTAGAAGAAGGTTGCCATTTTGCAGTTAGTAGGAGCCTCGAGGGAAAATTGGCCTGAGACTCTGTACAGATTACAATGGTGTGTGAGTTTGGGGAGGTCAGAGGCAAAACGGATAGCATTATGGTAGGAGCTATGAAGTCTGGAGACATTCTTTAGTGAGAGGCATGAGAAGTGGACTAGAGAACCATAGTCAAAGACCAGGAGGAGGAAACTCGAGATGAGTAGGGACCTGGATTCCTTATTGAGGTATTGTTTAGATTTATGAAGCATGCTGAGTCGTTGGTGAGCTTTCTTGATGGTGTGGCTGGTGTGGGCATTTAAATTAAGGTGGCAGTCAAGGAGTAGGCCAAGGAACCTAAATTCATAGACTCTTTCAATGGGGTTGCCAAGGTCGTCGAGGAGGAAGGGGACCAGGCTGATGGATTTGTGCAGGCTAGAGAAAATCATTAACTTGTTTTTTGGGGGGAATTAAGGACGAGACGTTTTGAGGTGAACCAGGTGTGGAGTTTGGTGAAATCAGTCTGGAGTTTGTTGATAAGAGTGAGTGGGTCTTTATCCTTACTGAAAAGGGCAGCTTCATCAGCATAGAGGATGAGCTCGGTGTTGGTGCAGATGTTGGGAAGTGAGTTAATGACAAAAGACAAGAGGAGTGGGCCAAGGATGGGCCCTTGAAGAATGCCATGCTTAATGTGGCAGGAGTCAGAGAGCGTTCCATCAATAAAAGTCGGATGAGATCTGTTCATGAGGTAGTCACAGAACCAACAGGTGGCATCCGGGGAGAAGTGGAGGCTTGCAAGTGTATGGAGAAGGAGTTCATGGTCAACAAGATTGAAGGCTTTTGTGAGGTCTATAAAGATGGAGCCAGAGTGAAGGTTTTCATCAATGGTTCTATCTAAGTAGTGGGTAAAATTTACAAGGGCTGTCTCTGTATTGTGGCCAGCCAGAAAACCATGCTGTACATCAGAGAGGAGGTTATGTTGCATGAGGAAATCGTGGTTTGCCTATGCACAATTTTTTCTAGGATTTTGGATAGAGGAGCAAGGAGTGAGATGGGATGGTAGTTGGAGACTAAATCTTCGAGGCCAGCTTTATGAAGAGGTTTTATGATTGCACATATCCAGACATGAGGGAAGGACTCTGTGCAGAGTGTGTGGTTGAGAATGTTAGTTAGTGGGATGGCAAGTGAGTCACAGATAAGTTTTAGGATCTTGTAATTGATATTGTCGGAGCCCTTAGAGGGTCTTGCATCATTTTTCTTGATGATTTTGACTACCTCGGAGGGGGAGAGATATCTGAAGAAAATCTTTGGGTGGGAGCTTGAGGGTGGGTGTGTGGGGGATAACCTAGAGTGGGTGAAGAGCTGGGCTTATATTTATCAAGGTCTCCAAAGTGTTGATTTAAAAAAAGATGCTAACTCTGGAGGGTTGGTTATGGTCTGTTCATTGGATGTGAGACAAATACGATCATTTGCTAGGCCTTTGCTGACAAAGTTGTGAGGATGTTCCATGTTCGCCTAGGATTGCCAAGGGCTGAGCTTTGTTTTTCCAGGAAAGAGGAGGATTTAGTGGATCTGATGGAAGATTTGCACTTTTTACAGAGGGTTTTAAAGTTTTGGAGAAGGAGGGGGATTTGTTTTTCCTATAAAAGGGACCATGCTCTGTCCCTATCCCTCATGAGCTTGCAAATGTTGGGTGTGATCCAATCCTGACTAGATCCTTTAATTCCAATTCTTTTGAGTGGGATAAAGTGATCACATAGGGCAAGGAACTTGTTGCTAAATAGCTCCAGGGTAACGTTGATGTCTGCGATGGTGTCTGTGAAAGACCATTCTTGAGCAAGGCAGCTTCAGAGAACTCAGTGATGTTGAGTCTTTTTACCTGTCTTGTGAGGATGTATTTGTGTGGTTGGTATAGGGTTTTCAAGAACCAGCCGCAGAAAATAGCACAGTGATCATTGATTGAGTCTGGGAGCACCCCGGAAGATGTTACATGGGAGGGGTTTGTAACAAGAATCCAGTCAATGAGGGATTAGGTCCCTGTTCTGCAGTTGGTTCTAGTGGGTTTTGTGATGAGCTGGTGGAGGCCTAGGCCCCAATCGCTTCTTTGGCTGGGTTGCTGAGGGGGGGAATCCCAATTAAGGTTCAAATCACTGAGTGTGATCTAGTCCCCTCCTTGTGGAAAGGAGGTCCTTATGTTGAGGAATGTGTCACGGTCAAGAGGTGATGAGTTAGGGGGTAGGTAGACAACGCTGATAGCAATAACCTTGTTTTTTCCAAGGGGAAGGTTGATTGAGAGGGTCTCAAGGGTGGAGGTGGTGAGCGGTGGGTTAAATTCTCTGGCTAGGAGGTGCTCAGCAACCCAAAGGAGGCAACCCCCATCCCATTTCCCACCATGTTTTTTTCTGATGAAGGAATACCCTTCGAGGACGATTTCATTGGAAGGGATTTTTTTGGTAAGCCAGGTTTCGGTGAGGGCTCTGATGTCGAAGTTGTTAGTTGGCACCCATGACTCGATCAATGATTTTTTGGCAATGAGTCTTTGGACATTTAGGTGGACTAAGTTAAGATCCTTGGTGTTTTTGAGGGGTGAGTGGGGAGTGGTAAGTACAGGAGAGTAGGGGCCGGGGGTTAGAGTGGAAAGAAATGGATATGAAGAGTAGGAGAAAGAGGGTACTCCAGTGTCTGCGGGAGTTTAGGACAGACAACTTTTGAGAGAGGAGCCTGGAGTACTGCTTGGAAATGATAAGCAGATTGTGGAAATAAGGGTTAAACTGATGAGCAGGCAGAGTTTGAGGAGGAGGGTGAGGGGGTGGAAGAGGGGTCTGACAGGTGGGAGTGAAAGGAGAGAGTTGCAAAAAGAGGGAGTTGAGGAACAGAGGTGCTGAGGGATGGGAGGGCAAGTGGGAAAAAAGGGGGGCAGCAGCAGTAGTGGAGAGGAGCAAAAAAGCAGGTGAAGGTGAAAAAGGAGGGTGAGTGGGTTGGAGGCAGGGTGAAGGGAGTAGAGCTTGAGAGTGCACAGGACAGAGGAATAGGTCAGAAGCCAACAGGCAATGAGAAGAGGTATAGTGAATTCCCTATCAAGTGGAAGAACGGGAAAAAGGTAAAGCAATGGGCTGGGGGAATGAAGGAGGAAGATATTGGCAAAAGTGACAGTTGAAGAGTGAAGGAAATTGGGTTTGGGGGGAAGAGAGAAAAAAATTTGAGAGAAATTGGGTTTACAGGGAAGAGAGAACAATTATGACAGGGATAAGGAGAGCAGGCAGAGAGAGAGAGAGAGAGAGAGAGAGAGAGATGAGATAAAGGGGTTGAGGGCTAGTGGCCAATTGGAAGGAATAGAAGCAGTGAGGAGGCATGGCCAATGTGGATTTAAAGAGAATCGGGGTGGGTGGGCCAAAAATTCAACAAGCTGCTGATGAGAATGGCTCAGAGAGGCATAGCTATGACAGCTGAGTTACAAATAGCGTCAAGCTACAGTTAAAACCTTGGCCAATCAGGTGGGTTTTTTCCAGGTGAGCGCCACTGGGAGGTAAAGGCGCCAAATTCAAAATTTTGGTCCTGGGCACCATACCTGATCAGTGGGGAAGGGACCCTGCGGCACAGCCAGTGGAGGTAGTTCAAACTGCATGTGCAGTTTGATTAGGGAGAACATGCAGCTCCCAGAGGACTGGTGAAATCCCCTAGGAGAAAGGGAAAAACAGAGCAGTTAAATCCTGGCTGAAGGGAAGGGGAGAAGAATTAAACAATGGGAACATGGACAGGTGAGGGACCAACTTAATCAGTAGGAGGGCAGAGGCAGGGGTGTAGCAAAGAGGTACTAAGGGAGTTGGGGAGGAGAGGGGAAGTAGGCAGGGGCTGCAGGTTTCTACAGAGTAAACAGCAGGGGCAGGGAAAGATGGAATAAGTTAAATCGGGGGTAGTCTTAAACAAGAATCCTATGTTGTAGTCTGTAGCAGTTTCTTAAAATGCTGAAACTTAACTTATGCTGCTAAAACTTTCTATTAACAGAACCTTAATTTTGCATACTAAGAAAATTAATTAGGAAGCTTCTTCTATAAAATACTCCATATAACAGGCTGGCAATGAGAAAATTAATTAGGAAATTCCAACTATAAAAAAAACTCATAGGCTGGCAATAAAGTCCATTTCATACTGTTGGTTTCTCTTTAGTCTCGGCAGGTCAGAAAAATTCAACAAGCTGCTGCTGAGAGGGACTCAGAGAAGCACAGCTAAGAGACCTGAGTTACAAATAGTGCCGAGCTACACTTAGAACCTCAGCGGATCAGGCCGAGTTTATCCCGGGGAGAGCCACTGGGAGGTAAGTTGCCAAATTCAAAATTTCAGTTCTGGGCACCATACCTGCGCAGAGGGGAAGCAGGCCGGTGGCACAGCCAGTGGAGGTAGTTCAAACTGCTAGTGCGGTTGATTAGGGAAAAGACGCAGTGCCCAGAGGGGTGGTTAAATATCCCGAACAGTGGGGAAGTGGACCAGCAGCACAGCCAGTGGAGGTAGTTCAACTCACAAGTGCGGTTTGACTATGGAGAAGATGCAGCACCCAGAGGATTTGTAACCACAGTGGTAGCCAACCCTATCAGTAATGATGTCATACATTATGGTGTGACATGAAGTGATACCATTCTTGCTAATTCTATGATACCTAATGCATATGCAGCAATATCAGTAAAATGACAGCATGCAACATGGCCTGACATGGCCCGATATAACTACAGATAATGTTGGCTGCCACTGTATTTACAAATCATACACCACAGAAGCTGCCATTTTGATCATGCTCTTCAGAAACATAGTGATTACCTCCATAATCCTTCAAAGGCATTTGTGATGTGACTCATGGTAAATGCACAAATCCTTGACATATTGAAATGCCATAGAGTATTATGTGTACAGATGATTATTTCAATTGTGTGAGGAAGTATCTGTGGTGCTGTAATGATAACATTTCGGTGAATGTTCCTCAGATATGAGGACAATGATGAACAGGTACAGTACAAATATTATGTGCTCAATCAATCAGTGAACCAGCAACTTAGAATCTCCTATGTTTTAAAATTACAGGTAGTCTCATTAACCATTCCTGCCCCTCCCCCCAGCACATTCAAACTAACTGTTTTGGCATTGCCGATTTTTCCATTAGAGGATTTTACAAATTTCCATTAATTAGCTAAGTGTTACATTCCCCCCCGACCCCCCAAAATCTACATTGCTACTGATATAGTAACAGAATATGGAACGTGCAAGCTTCACTGTCAGAAAAATGACCTTTTGTCAGTTTGAAACAATAAGGATATTTAAGTGAGAAAACAGCGATATGGGGTTGGCTGGGTGATCAGCTGTTCCATATGCACCATTGAGCTGAGACAGATGATGTATAATTGATGAGACCAGAGTCTGTATAAACAAACAGAAGAAACAAGATCAGAAATTGATTAAAATATGGAGCTGTCACTTTTATCTGGATTTTGAAAGCAAAACAAGAACAGTACACGCCATATGTCATCAGTGCTTTCTTTGAACAACTACAAACTGACTCAGCAAACAACACTCTTCTTTTGATGTCAATGACTGAGACAAATGTATTGCATGTGACAGAAAAACAAAACTGGCTTGATGAGTTGAGGCACACAAATGGAGACTGGAAAGGATCAATTAATAGGAGAATGAAAGACAGTAGAAATGTAAATGTATTTATTTATTTCAGGTTCAAGTTTATTTGAAGGAAAACTCCATTGAGCATGCTCATTTACAAGGAGGTCCTTGTAGGACAATGCATACATCAAGACAGTACAATACAATGTGTAAATACATAACAAGAGCCAGGTAATTACAGTACAATATTTTGACATAGAAATTTCTATAATGAGAGGACAACAATATCAGAGAACTTTGGGAACGCAAGGGGTATATACAATCAAACAATAGGAGACAGGTATAATGGGATACAGTGGTATGATGAGGACAAACCATGTGCTGGTTGGGAAGCACAGAATAGGGGGGGGACAACAATAACCAGTGAATTCACAATAGGTATAAAGCTAAGCAATGGGAAGTCATAGGGCTGGATGTTGGGGAGGGTCGGGAGAAACCGGGGGGGTTAAGTGCTTACTGTTGGCTTAGTCAAGGAGGGGAGACTGTGGGAGAAAATGGAGAGAGATGGGGTAAGTGCAGAATATTGGATCAGTCAGGGCAGGTTGACCTACCCACTGTGGCAGGTTTCATTGAATAAGTTGTTGAGCAAGGACTTAAAGGAGTTTACAGTGACTAGTTCTGCAAGCTTAAAAGAGGGTTGTAATTTGTTCCAGGAGGCCAGGATCCCATAGCTAATCACAGCTGTGCCATAAAGTGTGCATGTTCTGGGCACATCTAGTAGGATGTTATTATTTTTAGGCTGGGAATAGCAGCTGTGGGAACTATGAAAGAGGGAGGTGATGTAGGAGGGAAGTTTGTTCTGCAGAATTTGCAAGGCACAAGTGCCAGTGTGGGAGCATCCTTCTTGTTGTGAGGGAAGACTATCCCACTGCTGAATAGAGGATGCAGTGGTAAATTCTATAAGGCGCTTTAAGTTTTAAGGTGTAGGGCATGGTAGTATAGGCTGTCTAGCTTGTGTAGGTTAGATGCAGAACTGCTATGGTAGATAACATCCCCATAGTCAATACGTGGGAGGAAGGTGGCTTGTATTAACCATTTCCTGATATCTTCAGGAAAGGATTTGTTCATTAAGAAGAACCCCAGTCTTGTTTTTAGTTTTGTAGATAGGGATTCAATGTGGGCAGCAAAGGATAATTTGCAGTCTTAAATTTATCCACAATCTTGTGGGTGTCTCCTAATAGGGTTGTAATTGGTGCTGACGTGGCCTGGTTGTGAACGGATGCATGAGTGTGGGGGGGGGAGTACATGGTTTTGGCTTTCTTGGCATTTAGTAAGAGTTTAATTTAGGAGGTTATGCTTTAGCTGGTTAAAGTCAGCCTGCAACTTGTTACCCATGTCCATCAAGGAGGGCTTAGAAGTGTATTATTTATTTAGTTATTTAGTGTATTATTTATTTAGTTATTGAAACTTTCACTGAATACCTCTGAGCACAAGTGCTGTTTTACAAAGATTTTATGTCAATAGCAGAGAGTACAAAGCAACATAACAAATACAATAAGTGAGTTGCAGTGGAATAAAGTCAAACAAGAACAAATATAGTCAAACAAGTACACAACCAGTGTGAAAGTTGTTCAGAATGAAAAGACATTTCACATGAGGGTAGTCACTAATCTGAATTCTTTATCATTTGTAAAATATGGTCTTCCAAACAACCTAATTTTTTTCTCTCTGAGTGAACACAGTAGGAGTCATGCTAAATGAATGTAAGTATCTCAGAAACCATACAAGTTATCAATATATAACCACATGAAAGTTGTGCAGGACAAAATGACCTTTCAAGTGAGGGTAGTCACTAATCTGAATTCAATAAATTTTTTTTAAATATAGCCATCCAAAAGGTGAAGATTATGAAGAAAAATGAAAATTCAGGTAATCTGATGGCCATAGCTTAAAAAATATAATTAGTGCAGCTTAATGAATAGGCTCATTTGAAAGGTTGTTTTGTCCTGAACAACTTTCATACCGATGGTTTATGCATAATTCATATATTTTAGAGATATTTAAATTTGTTTTGCATAACTCCTACAACTGCCTCATTTCTCTAAAGCACTACGCCACTTTAAGCAAAATGAGACCAGCCCATCTTGTCATACCTAATTTAACAGGAGATTATGATTCTTGACTTACTAGTACTTCAGTGGAATTCTTTAGTGCTTACCAGCTTGAAACAAAATGATCTGCTTATTGGAGTCACATTAGATCTTTTCAGGGTGGTATCATGTTAAATCTTTTCAGAACAAAAACAGCAGATTAATTTTAGTAATTATTAGCCAGCAATATAATATGAGATCTATATGTGAAGCTGACATTGACCAGATAAGGGGAAGAAGGAAGATAGAGAAGAAAAAACATTTCTGTCTGTAAAACATATTAGACATCTATGCTGCAACACTGATTTTTTTTCATTTATTATGTCCTCTTTGGCAACTTATATTACTAAAATGCATTAAATGTATAGCTTACTAAATACTGACCTTGGGATAACTCTTGAATGACTCCTAAATAAGTTTTAAACCACTCCCTTTATAGGAGGTCAAGATCTGTGCAAAAGGTCAAGTGTTATTTTTTCATATTTGTTACAAATTTCCACAGTAAACATGTGAAGAAATAGAAAAGGATATACAACAAATCTCCTATGCATTTTTAACTCAGGGAGAAGTTAATATTTGTGCAAAATCAAACCCAAAGTTTACACAGTTTGGTTCTAAAGTTGTTTTATTCTAAATCTTATTGAACTGTTGAGTGTTATTTTTTCATATTTTTTTTTTACAAATTTCTTAAGTAAAAGTGTAGAGAAATACAAAAGTATGTACAACTAATCTACAATGCATTTTCAACTTGGAGAGAAGTTACTATTTGTGCAAAATTAAATCCAAAGTTTATATAGTTTTTGTTCTAAAGCAATTTTATTCTAGATTTTATTGGACTATTGATGAACTGAGCAAAGAAATGTTTAGATAAAACAAATTGAAGACACCAGGATTGGGAGTCATTAAAATTGCAAAAAGTCAAATTAAGAAACCTTAAATGAACTCATTAAGACCATTCTTCTTAGTGTGTAATTATAATGAATTATAGCTATTTGAATGTAGACCTACAATTATACAACCATTGTAATACATATTTTTAGTATCAGAGGAATGGTGTAAGGCTGCCAAAATCATGGTGAACTCACTGCTTCAATGTTTCAGTGTGCATGGATCAAACCAAAAAGAGCAATAATAAAAGCTTCTATCTACTAAAAAAAAATGTATTTTATTATACTTGATTTAACCTGAAAATACAAAATAGCAATAGGGAAGTAAAACAATGATGATGAGATGTCAGCGTTCTTCAACCAGGTTCTATGTCATAATGGTGATCACTGAATAGCGATCATCGTTTGGGCAAGTGTACATCACCAACAATTAATTTCAGTGATGCACACTAGCAGTGAATGGCAAGAGGGTGCCTGAGAGCTACTTTTCTTTATTTGGGGGGTCTCTGCCCTTCACATGCCCCTACTAAAGAATTCTCATGTCCAGGGGGTGCATGTGGAGGGTGAACTACGTTTAAAAAATTCAAGCTGCCTACCAGCAAAAAAAATAACAATGCCACACCAGACCTGAACCCTGTACCTCCGAACCGACCACCTTCCCTACCACACTAGTGGACCAGCTCTGCAGCTGCCCACCACACCCCCTCCCACATACCTTCTCCCCCTTCCTCTCCCCCCATGCATGTGTATGTGCATATATGTGTGTACTTCCCATCCCTCTACCTTGCCCAACCAGGTATCTGGTCACTACCCTAACAGATAGCCCTGAACACAGGCACCATAACTGAGTCACCATTTTTGTAAGTGCTCAATTGTGGTCTCCTTGTTCACTGGATACCCTCCAAACATACATTGAAGCAGAGCCATAATAAAGGCTTTTTATCTTCTTCAAAGCAATTATATTTTATTTTGATATATTTAATATTCTGTATCTAAGTAGACACTAGAAAAAAAATTGTTGGGTGTTTGAAAACAGGTAAATGCAACCAGTCACAGAAGGTATTCAAAAGAGAGTATCATTTGCGAAGGCTAGTAACAAGTCAAGCAGCTCACTTGACCACTCCAATGAGGGCCACCCACAGACACTACTGACCATTGGTGGGCACTTGTAGCAGAGGAGGAGCTGGGCAAGTGCTGCAAGCAGTCAGTGTAGTAGTAGGAGGAGGCAGTGGATGGCAGGCTGCCTGCCATAATCTGGCCCTTGTTTTAAATCCCTGGTGGTGCCTGAGTGGCTGTAGCATTCATCTGTGTAGCAGCCCTCCATCTGTAAGGATTAAGAGGACTCAGTTTAGCTGTCCTGTTGTATTCAGGCAGGCTTGAGTTCCATTACAGTAGTAGGTCTGACTGGAGCCCCAGACCCCCAACCCTGCTCCTTTTACAGGACTGACCGCTACAGAGTGAGAGATCCTTGCTGCTTGCAGAGGAAGTGGAAGGGTTCATGGTTGGTGTTCATTTGTATGCTGGGGTAGGCAGGGGGCTAGCTGGACTGGGAGGAGTGCCTTTAAGCATAAGCATTGTATGTGGCTGAAATGTTCTGGATTACATGAGCGTGGGCAGGGAATTTTTTTTTTTATTGAAGAAAATATTACAAGTGTTCATGTAGAAATAACCAACAAAAATCTCCTTATTTTATAACATAAAAGCATTTCATACAATGGCATCAAAAGAAACTTATTATAAGAGAAATTGGTACACAAAGTATGTTAGTTCCCTTCTTGATCCCAAACCATATTTCTTCTTGCCCTTTTCTTAATGGAAATTACTAATTTAAAGTCCAATTAATTTAGAGTCCATTTCGACTCTCTCTCTCATGTCACCCCTTCAAATAGAATTATTAGTAAAGCTCTCCACCAGTTTTCTACCAGGGGAGACAGCATCATTGATCTTCCTTTAAATATATTATTGCCACTTCTTTTGTAATATTTTCCACCAAGCCTCTCAAGGGGACCATTCTTTGCTGAATCACAAACTGGCACCTGTTTTGCCATATGCACCATTTTATTACCGTGAATGCAGGGGGTGTTCAGAGTGTTCAACCCCTCCCCCCGAAATTACCTCAAAAAATACCAAATTCCTGTATTTTATTTTCGGGTTGGCTCAGGCTCAGCTGCTAAAAAACTCAGTGTCTCAGCAGACTCCATAGCAGTTGGTGCTAGCTGCAACACAATATGCATGCATCGGACCATTGATGGCTAGGGGAGATGGAGACATCATCAACAAAGAGCACAGGAGTAGCCTGGAGTGACAGACTAGTGAGCGTGCTGCATCATCTGTACAGCACTGAGCAAGTTGTGGTGTCCTGTCGACTGTCGTGATGGTAGAGTGTAACTGTGTGCTTCTCTTCTCTAGCCTCAGCTGAACTGTGGGAGAACTTGAAGTATGGTCTACTAGAGAAAGAACTGACCTGTCTAGTGCTGAACTGTGAGTAACACATGGTGCTTCTTCTTTACTGTGCTGGACGCTGGCTGGAGTGGTGGTGTGGTCCGAAAGGAAGACAGGAGAGGTCAAGAAAAATTCTGCCCTGGCCTAGTGACCTGTAGTCCTGTCTTGGGTGGAGAGTGACTGGTAAGGCAAGCAAACAGGAGGATAATCAGCAGAAAAGTGGTGAGTGGAGAGAAGAATAAAGATTGATTTGGGGGGGGACTTCTCTTGTTCAGAGAGCTGGTGAGAGGGTATTGGCACCATCTCCCAGAGCAACCCACTCATTACATCTGAGCCCCACCAATGTTCTTTCCCAAATTGGTGTCAGTGTGGCTCAGTTGGTAGCACATCCACCTCTCTACCAGAAGGTCATGGGTTCTCATCCCATACCGGGATTGGACTCATACCTTACATGCTATCATGAGTACAGTATTGGGGGGTGCAATACTGCTGGTGTATGCCATAATTTGGATGAGATGTTAAACCAAGGTTCCTTCTATCCTTCCTGGTGCTGTCCTGGTGGGTGTTCAGGTGGAAATAAAAGAACCCAAGGTACTCTTCACAAAGAGTAGGGGACATTCCCGGTGTCCTGGCCAACATTCCCCTTTCCATAAACTGGATCATGCTATTGTCCAGGCTGTGTGTGGGTGTTGATGTGCGATATGGCCACCACTACACATTCAGTCACTTCACTACCAGTCTAGCATTGCTTGTAAAATGCTTTGGGATACACTGAGCATGAAAAGTGCTATATAAATGCTGATTCTTCTTCTTATCATGTGGAGTGGGAAAAGGTGTAGAAAGGCAGATGCCTGACTGACATCTTTGTCTCTAGCTTTTGCAGAGTTCTCCCATATACAAAGGTGGAATGGGGTTAGGAGTACTCTCTATATGCAGAGGTGGGATGGTGGTAGAGGAGTGATGCAAATTTGTGGAAGCATCCCCATGTGTAGGAGTGGGATAGATGGGGAGCAATACTTTCCATGTAGGGGCAGTGGGATTAAGGGGTGGAGTGCTCCCCATGTACAGAGCTTATATGAAGTGGGAGGAAAGCTTCCCATGTGTGGAGGTTGAACTGAGGGGGAGGAGTGCTCCCTATGTGCAGGAGGTGGGATGCAGTGGAATAAGTGCTCTCTAAATGGGGGAGATGAAATATAGTGGGGGAAGCACTGGAGTGGTCAGGGGATGAGTGTTCACAATGCATGGAGGTGGGATGGAGGTGGAGCAATGATACCTATGTGTGGAGATGGAATGGAGGGAAGAGCGCTTGTCATGTTCAAGTTCAAGTTTATTGTGAAGGGATAAAATCCATTGAGCAATCTCATTTGCAAGGAGGTCCCTTGTACAAGCAATGATAAAGACAATACATGGTGTGAGATACACAAAATAAGGACACATAATATAAATTAAATAAAGCTATTTTCTGTACATTAGTATATACAATATGTGCAATGCTGTATTCAACAAGTACTAAGATCAAATATGATTACATAAGACACTATGTCCACCATGTGGAAGAGGGCTGTAGAAGGAGAAGTGCTGCCTATATGCAAAAGAGGCATGGAGGGGGAGGAGAGCGCTCTATGTGAAAATTTGTAATGGAAAGGGAAAAATGCTCCCTGTGTGTGAAGGTGGGATGGGGGGGAGTCACCAAATAGCTACCATCCTAGACCCCACTCCAGCCTGCATGTGAAACTTTTTGGAATGGGCACAGTTTATGATGGGGCAGATGTGCAATCCACATCTCTTCCCTGGCTGCTGTAAAGTATTGGGTTGATAAGTGGGAGTGCAAGAGGGGTACCAGTCACTCAAGAAACCCACTGTATCCTACCTCCCACCCACCCAGCAGAGTAGGAACAGTTGAAGAGGGCAGATACAAGATCCACATTTTTATATTTCAGTACCTCAGCGTGCTCTCCATGGGTAGAGGACATTAGGTGGGAGAGCCTCTGACTGACGCAGAGTGTTCTGCAAATGTAGAGATATGCCATAGGGTGAGGAAGTGCCAGTCACTCAAAGCCCACTCTAACCTTCATGCTAGCTCTGGTGGAGCAGGAACGGGTATTAAGAGGCAGATGTGCAACTTGAAACTCTATCCCTGGCTGCTGCAGGGTGCTACCTTTGTGTGGAGGTGAGATGGGGAGATGGGGCATCATTCTCCCAGATCCACCTGCCTGGAGCACACCAATGCCAGTTCCAGCTTTCATGGAACTCAGATGGGTGAAGATGGACAGATGTGTCAACCATGTCTGTCATTGGCTCCTGCAGAGTGCTCCTCAAGTGCAGGAGCTGGAATGGAAGGAGAAAATGCTTCACATGTGCCAAAATGCGGAAAGATGTGTTGGGTGACAATGGCCTCAGGCCATCAAGTGGATCTGGACCGCAACCCCATATCCACTCACCTAGCACCCACCAGGCTAGATAGAAACAGGTGTGGTGTGGCAAATGTGCAACTCACATTTCTGTCTCTGGCTGGGGCAGCCAATGTGCAGTGGTGGGACAGTTTTGGAGGGAGCACCAATCATCAACTTCTGCCAGGCCACAGTCCACTATTTACCTTGGGCTGCCCATCTGGAGGTCACCTTGTCACTGTGCCAACATGTGTGGCGTGGGCTGAGTATGGAGGGGAAGTTGAGTAACCTACATCAGTCTGTAGCTACTGCAGATTGTCCCATATGTTCTGATATCAGCTGGAGGTGTAGAGGGCAGCAACTACCCAGGGTTACCCATCCAGTGCCCACCCTACACTGTGCTAGTCTATGTGAAGGGGCAGATATGTGACTCACATATTTGTGTCTAGCTCTGTCTGGGTGCTCCTTTTTGTGCAGTGGTGGAATAGATGCACCAAGTTTGTTTTACACTGTGTCTCTCCTGGTCTCTCACTCTCTCTCTCTCTGACTCTCTCTCTCTCTCTCTCGCCAACATCTGCTCCCTCTCTCTAACATCCACTCCCCCATGGTGAAAGGAAAACTCTGCAGTACTGCTCTCTGTCCCGGTCATGGTACTCTTGCTGCTACTTTCTCTACCTCTCTGTATGTGCTGTCTGCTTCCACTGAACTTCAGAAAGATAAACAGAGAATCAGACCGACAGCAAGGTGCCGGAAGAGTGAACAGAAATAAAATGTATGGCAACCGAGCTCAGGCATACTCTGTAGTCCACTTCTGTGTTTGGGGGGGGTTAACACCATCTCTGACTGGAACAGATTGGACATGCACATATATACCACATTGAAAGCGGCTCTTACTGTTCCTGTGTCTCTCTCAGGGGGTGGAATGGAGAGATTAGACACTGCTAGGGGACAGGTCACCCATTTAAATGAATGTTTGTTCAGGTGCAGGTCTGGGAGCCACCAGTCATCGTGTTTATGGTAACTACATTGCACTGCTCCCAATTTCACACTGCCAAGGTGGTGCTGCAATAGTGATAGCCTGTCACCTGGTAATCACTCTCATTCCGCTCACTCACCACATCTCAGCTTCTTGCAGTCACTGTTTGGGGTCTCTCTCTCCACTCTGTCTCTGACACTGGTACCACTCAAAACTTCTTTTGATCCTGCGCTCTCTTCTGGGGGGCAATGCTGCCTCCCCTTCTCAGTGTCTGTCCCTGCAACCAATGTCTCTCTTTCCTTGCCATCTAGGGTTAAGCTACAGCTCTGCAGGCAATGCTGCCTCACTTCTTAGCACTCTTGCTCCTTGTATTGTGTGGCGGGGTGGGGGCACACTGAGGCAGCATGAACACTAGGAGATCCGTGGGGTGAGTCAGTGGCTACCATCACAGAGAGCAATGCTCAGACTGGGCATTGTGGCACCCATGAAGCACCAGAGAGAGAGAGAGAGAGAGGAGTTCAGGGACAAGAACACACACACTGTCATTCATACAGAGACACAAACAAGTTCAATGTGGACATCTGTCTGGGAAATGATAAATAATATTTATTTGTTCTTTACTGGTAGGACTGATTACTGCTTATGGCACAGAGAGTGGGGGATGCAGTTTATGGCTGGGTACCCATACATCTGCAGGTTGGCTGGGGAGACAAGTAATAAGATCATTAAGAGCATGCATGAAAGGAATGAAGTGCTCTCATTCGAGCACTTTATTTCTTTCAACTAGAGAACAGATTCCAGCTGTGAAACTGTGACTAGCGTCACAGTCTATTTGCATGCTCATTGGTCTGCCAGGGACAAACCTACTGTAGATTGCTGTGCATTGGATTCAGCCCTGATACACCTCTGAAATGTCTTTCTACCACAAGATGCTTCTTGCACACATCCAAGGAAACATAAAAAAACTATAAAGAATTTAGATTAGTGACTACCCACATTTGAAAGGCATTTTTGTCCTGAACACAAAAATGTAAAATAATGCACTTGGGGTACAGAAATCCTGGGGTGGAGTGATATTGACAGCATTGAGAAAGCACACATTCAAAATAAAAAGAGAGTTTACATACAGTTGACTACTGTTTACCACTATTTTGCATCTATGACTACCACTGTACATCTGATGCAAACCCATAATGACATTCATCACTTGAAGCAAAAAAGGCGGGGGGTGGAGGCCATAACTGACTCCTTGTTCTTGTGTTAAAGGGGTCAGTTTCTTTACAGCAAAAACAAGGAAAGCATAATTTCTAATAGGGGCAGAAGAGCATGGGGACCACTTTTTTCCAGAGGGGTTAAATATGATAGCGTGACAAAAAAGATCACAACCGCACTTCAGCGACAGGCTCCATGTCAACCACAAATTTGCAGTCAGCATGGAGCTGCACAGTTCGATACTGTTTTTTACATCAGGGCACTTGGCCCCCTGAACCCCCCTAAACTAAAGGATTCTAACTCCAGGTTGGAGTTAGTTCATGGAGGGGTGCAGGTTGGGGAAAGTGGTTGCTCCCTACCAGTGTCATTTCTACGGCACCCTGGTGCTGTAGTCGATATCGACGCATGTCATCGTAGAAATGTTCTGCAGCAATGAACTCCTACTGCTAAACATTCTCGAGGACATTACCTTTATAGTTAGAGGCACACACAAACAGTTTGAGATGGCTAAGCATGACTTAAAATCATCGTCTTAAAACTAATATGCAGGTTTTAACACACAGTCACAAATAACTAATAATCATTAAAAGAAAAAAGATTGTGTTTACATCCTTCAAGGAGAGTGTGTCAGTCACAAACAAAGAATTGTGAACTAAGTCAAGGTTAAAGCAGGAAGAACAGATGAAGGCTGGGTGGCAAAGATCTTTCTTTCTTTTATGCAGATGCCCTGAGTAGTAAAGAATGAGGAGTGATAAATATAGACAGTTAATGAAATAAAATCTGAACTGTGTTAGATTATTATATTTTTAAAAAGTTTCCTGGGATACTGCAAACTCATTTTAATGTAATGACATATAAGGATATGGGGAGGGACCTCCAAAATTAAATGAGTGTAATGCAGCCAAAAGAGGTCAGTTTGGCATATTCATGAAGGTCTGAATGGTCTACTCCTCTGCTTAAAAATTTGCAAGTTCAGGGCTTTTATCACCAAGTACCAACTCACTCCCCAAGAAACTCTATCTCTTCGATCAGAAGCTACAAATCTAGTTCTCCCTTGCAATTCCATGCACAGTACAATACTGGTTGCCTTCAGTGGCCTTGCCTGGATGCAAAGTTAATCAATGTTCTCACAGCTAGCTACAACTCTGGTTAGCAATTATCACATCCAAATGGGAAAGTTAGATATCCACAAAACCCTTTTTAGGGCTGCACAGCAGAGCTATGCAAGGCGTCTTGCTACTACATAGAGAGAGAAGGGCACTCCAGAAGCACATCACCAGATTCTGAATGAAGCACAATATTTTGGAGTTGAAGCATAATCACTCCTCTATTACAGTGCTGTTCCTTTGTGTCTCTCCCCCCCCTTCCCTCTGCCACCACACATTTTGTAGCTGCCCATCACTTCCAGTCAACTTCCAGTTCCCTGTTGTGGCACCCCAAAAAAACAGATCCATGTGTGCCCCATTGTCCGATCACCAGCCCCCTTCTTATATAATGTTTACCTGATGGTTATTGGCTCCCCCCCACCTTCCAATCCCCTTTCCCTTCCAGTTCTCCATTACAGCTGCAATATATATTTTGTTTAATTCAAAAGAGAAAGCCATGTTTGCTCTGCTGTCCTATTGCTGGCCCCCTACTTGTTGTAATATTTTCCTTGGTGTCTAGTGGCACCTCCCATCCTCCAATCACTGTTCCCTATAATAGTTTTTCTGCTGTCAAGTGGCACCCCCCCCACCCTCTGATCTCCATGCCCATAATGTTTTCCCTGGTTTCTAGTGGCACCCCCACTCTCAATTGTAGTAACATTTTCTCTGATGTCTAGTGGCACCCCCGTCCTCCGAGCCCCATTCCCTATAATGTTTTCCCTGGTGTCTATTGGCACCCCCCAATTGTAGTAATATTTCCCTGATGTCTAGTGGCACCCCCACCCTCTGATACCCCCATAATGTTTTCCTGGTGTCTAGTGGCACCCCAGCCTCTGATCCTCATTCCTATAATATTTCCCTCTGTCTAGTGGCACCCCTCTCCAATCTCCATCTGCAATAATGTTTTCCCTGATGTCTAGTGCCCCCCCCATTATACATCCCCATATGGGACCTGTAATAAAGAAAACCATCCCTCTATGTTTTTTTTCCCATAAACCTGTAAAAAAGAAAATGGTCCCTCACCAGTCTGACCCCTCCCACCCCACCTTTCCAGAGCATGCCTCCATGGACAGCTACCATTTCAAGACTGCTACTACCCCTGCCTAATACAATCAGGGGAAAACCAGAAGTAGTCTACCAACACTGACATCAATATGGTTAGGCACATTTGCCAGAAATGACTGCTTAGAAAAGAATGAGAAAGTGACTGTGATGATGAGCAAGTCCCAGACCACATCTCTAGTTTGTTAATAGACTCCTTTTGAGTCTGATTTGTATGGCTGCATGGGCCAAGCTCCACAGATGTTATGCCATCATCAGATTTGTACTGTATAAGCACGTAACTGGACCGCTGTCTGATGTGCTGCCACAGTGCACTTACATAGTTTCCAGTGATTCTGTTTATGCAACCCTTCCCCTACACAGACCATATAAACATACCCACTTTCTGGCATACTGCTTTTCTGTTCTGCAACTGCAGTACTGATGGCCACAGTGTGCAATATGGTGACGTTGACTTAAACTGTGCATGCGTGACTATCGTACATACATAGTTATGTCAGCATCACCATGTTGAGCAGGCCTGCCTACAGGCAAACTTCACATGTGTGAGTATCATGCATGCACAGTACTGTAATTGCTTCAGTATTACTTATGGCTAACTCCAGTGCAAAGAAAGCACCTCGTATTTTTTTCCACATTCTTGCCACTCCTAAAGGTTCTCCACAGCCATATTGGCTCTGACCAAAATTTGTTTTAAACATGCAGGGTAGGATATTCAAACTGCACCTGACTAGAGTGCATGCAAGGGTGTAGCACAACTGAGCTGCGCCAGAGTGTGGACAGGCAATATTCAACGGTGCTGCACCATGGCACAGCACCATTGAATTTGGCACCATGGCCACCTGCATTGAGAATGGTGCAGTGGCACTGCACCAACACAAGTGGCAGGTGAGGAGCAGGGGATGTGCCACTGCAAGAGCAGTTGGGCAAGGCGCAGGAACCACGATATTCAGTGGTGGATATGCAAATGAGACCATTAGCATACCATTATGGCCCCATTTGCTTACAGGTGTGCCGATCCCCTGCGACTTATGCCTGGTGCTCTGCCAGGCTGCAGCCACCGGGGACCAACTCCCCCTGCTCCTCGCGTGAGGTGCCCCACCTGATCACGGGCTATAACAATACAGAAACATCCCTGGTGGTCCAGTGGACCTGTCCCCATGCCCAATCATGGGCATTAATAGAATTAACTATCCCTGGTGGTCCAGTGGACCAGTCCCCAGCCCGATCGCAGGTGTTAGGAATACAGAACATCCCTCGTGGCCCAGTGGCCCATCCAGCCCAATCTTGGACACTACATACGAACCTGTACCCTAGTGGTCTAGCAGTAAGCCCCTCTCCCCACCTGCCCACTCCGTCCCATCACCCCTCTCCTCCCTCAGTCAGTGGCGGGCAGCATCTCCCCACCGGCAAGCCTCCCGGCTAGCCGCCGACTGACAGCATACAGAATGGCTGTATGCCCATTGGTCCACAGTGTGGGCCAATGGGAGTGCAGACCATACTGTACTACACAGTCTGTTCATTCACAACTTGGGACTGTGTAGTACAGTATGGTCTGCACGTCCATTGGTCCATGCTGTGGACCAATGGGCGTACAGCCATTCTGTATACTGTCAGTCGGCGGGCAGCCAGGTGGCTTGCGGGTGAGGTGATGCTGCTTGCCACTGACTGGGGGGGAGCGGGTGGTGGACTGAGTGGGGTAGATGGGGAAGGGGGTACCGCTAGACCACCAGGATACAGGTTCATACATAACATCTGAGATCGGGATGGCTGGGCCACTGGGCCACCAGAGATGTTCTGTATTCATAACGCCTGCAATCGGGCATGGGGACAGGTCCACTGGACCACCAGTATAAGTATGTTTTCACTGTCAGGATTATTGGGCCTTGGAATTGGCTACCATCTGATGTGGTCACTAGTAATACTAAAGAGACTTTTAAACATCATCTTGACAATTTAATTCTGTCAGGGTATGACTTAGCTTACTATTCCATGGCATAGTATAGAAGCATTATGGGCCTTGGCCTACTAGCTCCTTCATTTTACCTTAGTATGAACCTTAGTATGAATCAGGGATATTGGACATTTCTATTTTATTACTTATGCCCGCGATCAGGCATGGGGGGTGCTACCATGACGGACAGTGTCGCCAGAGCTCGGGTAGCCACCCACAGCTGGCAGCTGCTGTGTTGCACCCTGCAATACGGTGGCTCACCTGTGGGTGGCCAGCTGTTGCTCCATTTTATTGTGGCTCAACTGTGTGTGGTGCAAATCGGAGTTGTGCCTGCATGGGCTCAGCACTTCCCAGGCTGAATATCAGGATGTGCAGAGTATGCATAGGCATGCCACCCCCACTTGCGCTGCACACATTACTGATGTGCCCTGGCACATCAGAATTTGTGCCGTGCACTTTCTCCTTCTGAATATCGTGCTGGGGCACATCAGTGGGTTGCACATGGTGCAACAGTGTTCAGCCATGTGCAACCCTTTTGAATATCCCGGCCATAGTATTTGTCTTTGTTAGTAAAAATTAGGGTGCATATTTGTTACCAAAAGTCAATTAAAATGAAATGTTTCATGGTCTAATCATTTTTCTTTTAAGGGCAGATTTTCAGTGCATGGGATCCACTTTGATATTCTGCAGTCCATTTCTTTTTAGCAAAGACATACAGGGTGGGATATTCAGACTGTGCCAGGCTGTGGTGCAAGCCTGGGCACAGCGCAACTTGGCTGCGCAGGGGTGTTGACAGGGTGATATTCAACGGAGCTGTGCCATGAGACAGCATAGTTGAATATCACACCTTGGCCACCCGCAGTGCACATGGTGCAGTGGCACTGTGCCAGCGCAAGTGGCCAGAGTGGAGCAGGGGGATGCGCTAGTGCAAGTTCCGTTGCGCTAGGAGTAACAACCGCAATATTCAGAAGTGCACATGCAAATGGGGCCATAATGTATGCAAGGCGCAAATGGGTCCATTTGCATGTCATTATGGCCCCATTTGCATGCAGGTGCGCCGATCCCTGGTGACTTGCGCTTGATGCCCTGCCATGCTGCAGCCGTCAGGGACCGACGCCCCCTGCACATTGCAGCAAAGTGCCCCAATGCCTGATCACAGGCATGTGTAAATGTTAAAACATGTCCCATATACCTGGTGGTCCAGTGGACCACTTGCAGCCTGATCATGGGCATGAGTATATGTAGAACAGTCAACTCTATCTCTAGTGGTCCAGAGGACCGCTTGTAGCCCGATCGTGGGCATATGTAGTAATAATATTAGTCCTATATCCCTGGTGGTCCAGTGGACCGCTCACAGCCCGATCGCAGGCATATGTTGTAGAAAATGTAGTCCTATATCCCTGCTGGTCCAGTGGACCACTCGCAGCCCAATCGCGGACATATGTTGTAGAATATGTAGTCCTATATCCTTGGTAGTCCAGTGGAATCCTCGCAGCCCAATCGCTGGCATCAGTAGAAATAATGCCACACCAATCCACCCTGGTGGTCTAGCAGTACCCCTCCCCACCCACCCACTGAGCCCCCACTGGCCCACCCCCGGTCAGCGTGGGCGGCAGCTCCCCACCCACTTCCACCTCGCTGTCTGCTGACTAACACTGTACAGAAGGGCTGTACGCCCATTGGTCCACAGTGTGAGCCAATGGGTGTGCAGCCTGTACTGTACTCACAGTCCAAATGTGTGACATATCTGGACTGTGTAGTATGGTACAGGCTGCATGCCCATTGGCTCATGCTGTGGACCAATGGATGTACAGCCCTACCATATGGTGTCAATTGGCAGGTGGTGGGGCAGCAAATGGAAGGGGAGCTGCCACTGACTGGGGAGGGGGCGGTGGGGAGGGAGTACCTCTAGACCACCAGGATTGGATTGGTGTGGCATTATTTTTTACTGACGCCCATGATCAGGCTGCAAGTGGTCCACTGGACCACCAGGGATATAGTACTACATATTCTACAACATATGCCCGTGTTCAGGCTACGAGTGGTCCACTGGACCACCAGGGATATAGGATTACATGTTCTACAACATATGCGTGTGATCAGGCTGCGAGCAGTCCACTGGACCACCAGGAATATAGGACTATCCTTTTTCTACATATGCCCACGATCAGGTATGGGGGGGGCACCGCCACGACGGTGCAGCCGGAGGTCTGGTGGCCACCCACATGTGGCAGCTGCCGTGTTGCACCCTGCAATACAGCAGCTCACCTGTGGGTGACCAGCTGTTGCTCCTTTTTTTTGGCTCACCTGTGTGCAGCACAGGTAGGGGTTGTGCATGCATGGGCTCAGCACATCCCGGGCTGAATATCGGGATGTGCGGAGTATGCATGGACACGCCCCCCACCTGCACTGCATACATTACTGATGCGCTCCAGCGCATCGGGATTTGTGCCAGGCTCAATCCCAGTTTGAATATCGTGCCAGGGCTCATCAGTCGGTTGCGCATGGCTCAACTGTGTTGTGCCATGTGCAACCCTTTTGAATATCCCGCCCATAGTGTTAATAAATACTGTATGCAGCTCTCACTTACAAGCTTCATGAATCTGAAATAAATGCATGTTAAATTTGTTTTGCCTCAGTTTAAACTGATGGTGACTGTTTCTGTTGCCCCACAAATGAGTCAGGCTGTTGTTTTTAAAGTGAATGTCAGTTTCATTTGTGGCTAACGACAAATAGACAAATGTCATCTATTGTGGCCCTAGCTAATGTTGCTGAGTTCTTATAGATTTTCAAGTAAAACTGCATAGTTTCTGGTTGTCTAGTTTATTTTTATTAGCTAACTTACTCAGAGCTATACTCAGATTTTTAGACAGAAAGAAGGCTAGTGCCCATAGAATTCACCTCCCCAATACAGGGGTATCATTCCCCAAGTAGATACTGATCTAATCTATTCTTACAAGTCTGAAAGCTTGGGGCTTCAACTACCTCCTCTGGTAGTGAATTCCATAATGAAATAATTCTCTGTGTATAGTAATTACTCCTGGATTGTTTAGTAGGGAATGTTAACCTAAGCTGTCCTTTATTGCTTCTTAAATTTACCTCCCTACTAACAGGTATAAAGGCCTAGCTTTCCATTAGTTCAGCATCCCAACTAATTTTCTACATGAGGAGAAGGTCACCCCTAGTATGTCTTTTCTTCAAGGTGTAGAGATTTAGCTTAGCTACTCACATCTCATATGGGTCATGTTCCAGCCCCATAATAATTCCTGTTAGTCTATGTTGAACCCTTTCTATAATGTTAACATCTCCTCTAAGGTAGGGAATCCATAAGGGACTATCGTAATCCAAATGTGAGCATATACAAGCCTTGTATAAGGGGACAATACAATTTCGATGCCTAGATGTAAAGGTCCGCAATTGCTCTGTTAGCTTTATTTACTACTTCTGTACAGTGTTTGCTAAATGACAGATCAGAATCTATTATAATCCCCAGGTCCTTTTTGCTGCTTGCAGACTTGAGTGGGGTGCCCTTTAGTATGTAGTCCCTACACTTATTATTGTTTCCAGAGTGTAACACTACACATTTGTAAGTGCTGAAATTCATACCATTTTCCCTAGCCCATTTTTCCAATTTAAACAAGTCTTGCTGTAATGTGTCCCTCGTCTGTAGTAGTAAGTAGTAAAAAGCATTTATTTTTATACAGGATACAACAAGCATTTGTCAATGCGGAACGTTCGCTTGCAGGTATTTGCAGTGGTGTTTGGCATGTATGGTGCTTTACCCTGTGCAATTGCTGGTATTTGG
Organism: Neoceratodus forsteri; assembly: GCA_016271365.2. NCBI lineage: Eukaryota > Metazoa > Chordata > Ceratodontiformes > Ceratodontidae > Neoceratodus > Neoceratodus forsteri. Next base: position 972,737,674 of record CM028134.1, on the reverse strand, counting down.
ACAATAAATTATCAGCATAACCTTTTTGTTAGCCCCATTGTGCGCTACATAGGCGGAAACATGTTTTGGGCAGGATGTGAAAAATGACAGCTGTACTGCTCATAAGGAAGTGTGGTAAAATGGCAATGTTGAAAATCTGGAGTGGAAATATTGAAAATTCGCAAACCTAGGAGCGTGCGTGGGAACTCTGCAATGCACGCTCATAAAACAGTCATTGTTAGGAATTTTTTCACCAAATTGTCAACATTGGCATTTTAAAACCTCTGCTAATGAACAGTGTCACTGTGATTGTCTTACTGTGTGCCATACATTGATTTTGCACACCGACTGCTCCATTGTGCACTACATGGGTGGAAACACATTTTGGGCAGGATGTGAAAAATGACAGCTGTACTGCTCATAAGGAGGTGTGGTAAAATGGCAATGTTGAAAATCTGGAGGAAAATATTGAAAATTCACGAACTGCAGCGAGAATACACGACGTCAGAAAACTGTTATTTTTAGGAATTTGTTCATCAAATTTTCAACATAGCCATTTAAGATCTCTGCTCATGAACAGTGACACTGTGATTTTCTTAATGTTCCCATACTCTGAGTTCACTGCGACTGTGCCATTGTGCGCTACATGGGCGGAAAACATTTTGGGCAAGATGTAAAATGACAGCTGCAGTGCTCATAAGGAGGTGTGGTAAAATGGCAATGTTGAATATGTGGAGTGAAAATATTGAAAATTCGCAAACTTACGAGCCTGCATAGGAACTGCGCAATGAACACTCGTAAAACAGTCATTTCTAGGAATTTTGTTACCAAATTTTCAACACAGCCATTTTAAGACCTCTGCTCATGAACAGTGTCACTGTGATTTTCTTAATGTGTCCCATACATTGAGTTTACACGGACTGCGCCATTGTGCGCTACATGGGCAGAAACACGTTTTGGGCAAGATGTGAAAAATGACAGCTGCACTGCTCATAAGGAGGTGTGGTAAAATGCCAATGTTGAAAATCTGTGGAAATATTGAAAATTCGCAAGTTCCAATAGCAGTATGGAACTGTACAACGCACGCTCATAAAACAGTCATTTTTAGGAATTTTTTCACCAAATTGTCAACATTGGCATTTTAAAACCTCTGCTAATGAACAGTGTCACTGTAATTGTCTTACTGTGTGCCATACATTGATTTTGAACACCGACTGTGCCATTGTGCACTACATGGGCGGAAACATGTTTTGGGCAGGATGTGAAAAATGACAGCTGTACTGCTCATAAGGAGGTGTGGTAAAATGGCAATGTTGAAAATCTGGAGTGAAAATATTGAAAATTCGCAAACTTACGAGCGTGTGTAGGAACTGCACAATGCACGCTCGTAAAACAGTTACTTTAGGAATTTGTTTACCAAATTTTCAACATAAGCATTTTAAGATCTCTTCTCATGAACAGTGACACTGTGATTTTCTTAATGTGTCCCATACACTGAGTTCACACAGCGACTGTGCCATTGTGCGCTACATGGGCGGAAACACGTTTTGGGCAAGATGTGAAAAATGACAGCTGCACTGCTCATAAGGAGGTGTGGTAAAATGGCAATGTTGAAAATTGGAGTGAAAATATTGAAAATTCACAAACTTCAGGCATGCGTGAGGAACTGCGCAATGCAGACTACATAAAACAGTCATTTTAGGAATTTTTCACCAAATTTTCAGCACAGCCATTTTAAGACCTCTGCTCATGATCAGTGTCACTGTGATTTTTTCTTAATGTGTCCCATACATTGAGTTCACACACCGACTGCGCCATTGTGCGCTACATGGGCAGAAACACATTTTGGGCAGGATGTGAAAAATGACAGCTGTAGTGCTCATGAGGAGGTGTGGTAAAATGGCAATGTTGAAAATCTGTAGTGCAAATATTGAAAATTCGCAAACGTACGAGCGTGCGTAGGAACTGTGCAACGCACGATCGTAAAACAGTCATTTTTAGGAATTTTTTCACCAAATTTTCAACATAGCCATTTTAAGACCTCTGCTCATGAACAGTGTCACTGTGATTTTCTTAATGTGTCCCATACATTGATTTCAAACACTGACTGTGCCATTGTGCACTACATGGGTGGAAACACATTTTGGGTGAGATGTGAAAAATGACAGCTGCACAGCTCATAAGAAGGTGTGATAAAATGGCAATGTTGAAAATCTGGAGTGAAAATATTGAAAATTCGCGAACTTACGAGCCTGCGTAGAAACTGCACATCGCACGCTCGTAAAACAGTCATTTTTTGGAATTTTGCCAAATTTTCAACATGGGGTTTTGGGACCCTTCTCATGAATGATGTCACTGTCATGGCATTATTCAAGCCGAGAAGGGTGATTTCCACGATTACTGTGCAGTGCCCTGCGAAATCACCCGCCGGGACTCGTGCCATGACAGTGACATCGTCGACATCTCAAAAACCTCATGTTAAATGGTGCAAATAGCAAACTGAATATCAATAAAGTTGAAACCCCCTATCTAGCCATTATACAGCTTACGGCATTTCCTCAGTTCGTGGTCACCTTTGAAGAGTGCAGACGTGTTCCCGGTCCACCGAAGATCATTGCGCCAGAGTCCGGAGGTAAGTATGAGGTGAGTGGGGTGTGAGGAGGCTGGGTGCTCAGTGGGTGGGGGCTGGGAGGCGTGCTGTGGGACAGTTTTTATTTTACAGGTTAAAAAAAAATAGCGGCGTGGGGCGTTTGCTGCAGCTGGGGTGGGCTCAAAGCGTGGCAGAAGATGGCTGAGGCGCCGAGGAGCCGGCGAGGATTGGGCACCCCATCTGCAAACTCTGGCGGGGGCACTGAAGAAGCCAGCGGGGTTGGGCACCCCCATCAGCAACAAAATTGAAAACGGTTGCCCACGCTGGGGTGGGCTCCAGCGTGGCAGCAGAACCTTCGGGGCCGTGGGCGATGGGGATTGGGCACCCCGTTGGCAAACAACATTTGCCACACTGGGGTGGGCTCCCAGCGTGGCACCAAAGCTTAGAGGCGGCATGGCCAGCGGGGAGAGTGTGACACGGGGATGGCGGGGTGCTCAGTGTGGCAGCGGTGTTTTCCTTTGAAGCAGAGGAACACCGCTGTCATACAGAGCTCCTGCACCCATTGGTGCAGGACCGCCACGCCTGCTCAAGGGAGCAGTGCATTGGATGGGAGAGGCACACCTCCAAAGTGTGCTACTCTCCCAAAACGTTCCTTGCGCATGCGTGCAATCGAACGTAAAAATGACTCTCATTTTTACACCATTGGGATAAAATCCTATTTACAAGGCGTTCCTGTTTCAGATGTTGAAAATCAGTAACACATATCAAATATATCCAAAATACAATAATTTACAATCATACATTTACATAAAGCCTTCTATACTTAATCAAAGCAGGTGCATCTTACTGCTAGTTCATTTTTCGAGGCAGTATTAAATTCATGTGAACCCATATCTATGATTTTTCCTTGACTCTTTGACTCATTCCAGAATTGTATTGCTACATAGGCAAAAAACATTTCTCCTATCCTAGTTCTTGGTGTAGTTATTTTAAACTCCCTCAGTTTTGATGTGTGTCTCAGTCCATAGGTATGTTCCACTTTCTGTAGTTTTTCACTTAAGTAAAATGGTCTCCCTGAATCCAAAAGTTGCCTTGGCATAGTAACCCAAACAATTTGTTGTTTATTTTCTAAAGTGAGACAATTTAACTATAGTTTACAATGATGGGTTCTCCTATCTGCTTTCAAAGCAAATCTTGCTAGCCTACGGTACATAATGTCAACCCTTTTTATTTCAGAGACCCTGGCAAACATATAAATATCTATTCTGTAATCTAATACTGGTGCCAACATATGGTTTACTATGGACTTCCTCATAGATTCATTTATGCAATGACTTGTTCTACATAGGGCCCCCTAGTCTTCCATTCAGTGTATTTACCTTCTCGTTGATGTGATATTCAAAGATCAATCTCTGGTCTATCCAAAACCCTAAATATTTATATTCACTCACTTGTTTTAACTCCCTACCATCCTTAGATAAAAATTTAAAGTCACTATATCTTTAATTTTTTGGGTGAAAAGCATGATCTTTGATGTTCCATTATTCAAAACCAATTTTGACCTCCCAAACCATTCCTGAATTCTATCAAAATCTGCTTGTAGTTGTATTTGTATTTGACATCCATCTTTACCTTTAACTAGTAAGATAGTGTCATCTGCTTATAGACAAATATCTGAAACTTTTACTGTTTGGACTATTGGATTTGAATAGATCAGAAACAAAAGAGGGCCCAGGATTGATCCCTGGGGCACCCCTCGCTTCATCTCTGCTTTTATTGATAAAGATTTACCCACCACAGTGTGTTGAGTTTGATTTGTTAAATAGGACCAAAATCATCTCCTCACATCTTCTGACACTCCTGAGTTTTGGAGTCTTCTCATCAATATTTGATAGTGCACTGTATCAAAAGCCTTTGACAAATCCACAAACACAGCACCCACTGACATCCCCCCATTAAGGGAGGAAACCAAGATGTAAATTATGTCAGTGAGTGCAGTGCCTGTGGAGTGCCCTTTTCTGAACCCAGACTGGTACCCGGACAGCTGACCACATCTCTCTCCATGTAGCCATAAAGCTGTCCGTGTACCAGTCATTCCAGAACCTTAGAAACCACAGGTAGCAAAGCTATAGGCCTATAGTTTGTGGGATTTGATGGATCACCTTTTTTAAAGATTGTGACCATTTTAGCATTTTTCTATATTGTAGAGAAAACCCCCTCACATAAACTCCAATTAAAGAGCTTTGTTAAAATTGGAGCTACTATGTCATTTGCATATTTTAGAAACCTTATTTCCAACTGATCAATGCCTGGATATTTATGTTTGTTCAGTTTCTTTATTGTCTTTTTAACTTCTCTACAAATTAATATCCTAAATCTAAATTTAGGGATTGTTGGTTGTTTAGTTCAATTACTTGATCTTCAATTACATTTTTTTCATTTTCCTCTAGACCTGTAACATCTGGTAATTTAGTAAAATAATTGTTTAGAATATTTGCTGATTTTAACTCATTTACCACAACCCCATTTTTTAACATTTGTATTTGAACCTAATTTTTAACTGTTTTTTCCAAAGTTTTTATTAATGACCAATATTTTTCTGTCCCTCTTGCCTCCTCACTTTTTTTGGTATAAAACTGTTTTTTGGCACTTTTTATTTTTATTTTAAGACAGTTTCTACTAGTTTTATAATGTTCCCAGTCTAAGGGGGTCCAACGTTTGGTTTGCCTTCTTCCACAGTCTATTTTTCACCCTTATTTCTTTTTTTTATTTTTTCAGTTACCCATGGTACATAATTATTTTTTTTGCTTAATTTTCACAAATGGGCCTATTTCGTTACAAACTTCCAAAAACAAATTCTGGAATTCTTGTACTGCCAAGTTTATAGATTGTATAAGAAATAGTCTGGACCAGTTTACCTGCCTTAATTTATCATAGAAGTTTTTTACAGAGTATTTTTTAAAGCTTCTGACCCATTTAATATTATTGTTTTCCCTATCATCTCTGCTGTAACCATCCAGGCTTACTTCACAGCTAAGAGATTTGTGATCTGCCAAAATCGGCTGATTTACCTGTATACTATGTGCTTGGATATGAATATTAGATCCAGTATACTGCCAGAACTCTTATGGATAGACTTCCTAGTTGTGCTGGTAATAATTTGGGTCAGACTCAAGTGTTTAAGCCTATCCTATAAAGCTCTACCACTGGGACAGCCCCAGGCTGCATTAAATTCCCCAATTAATGCTAACTTTTTTCCTCATAGTATGATCCATTATTAGTTGAGCTAATTGTTCAAACACTGTTTTTGTTTTTGGTGGTGAGTAGATGACCCCTATTACCCAATCAAGTTTTGGAATTTCTACCAATAGGCAGTCTATCTTATCTATAGTCCCTTTATGTATCACTTTGGTTAAACCCAAGTCCCATTTAGTATATAGTAGAACTCCTCCCCCCTTTTATTGTTCCTACCCAATCTATGAACACTGAATCCTTCCAGTTCAATTTCCTCATCTTTTATTGCTGTATTTAGCTAGGTTTCTGTTAAGGCTACAATTTCAGGGGATTCTACTGTAACCCAGGCCGGAAAAATATCTACTTTATTTTTCAAATTTCGTGTATTATCATATAATAATTTCATTTTACCTGTAAACTGGATTTCAGGGTTTTGTTCTACATCTCCACTCAATATTAGGGCTAACCATACTTGTTTTTTTACTATTTGGGTCTTTAGTTTCATTTCTGAGGTTTTTTTTTTTACACAGTGATACTTGCTTTATTATAGGAAATTAATTTCTCCTTTTGTGCAAGATACCCAGTCCTCCCTCTGTTTGATTTAATCTTACAGATACACAGGACTTCAATCACCTTGTTTTTTAGTTAAAACTTTGTATTGGGCCAAAATTGCCATGATTGATATACCCACCACTATTCAAACTATCAATGTAGTTAGAATTTGCATTTTTGAGCACTGTGATTCTGAGGTCAAAACAGGAACTTAAACAACTGCCTTGCAAATAGAATGTTTATGTCCTAATCCTAACAGGCAAACAATAAATGCACTACTCAATTTGAATAAAAATGCTTTCTAATTAAAATCAAACTTCAATGTTTTATCTCAAAATAATAAAACAAGATCTCTACCTTAATCCTGACCAAGAAAGGATAAATTAGCTACTCAGTTTTGAAGTAAAACATGCTTTCTGGTTAAAATTCAAGCTTTAGCATATAGAACACAGTTTAGGGCTTTCTGGAATGGCCCATTTTAAAACAAGTCGTCCTAAGCAAACAACATATTTAATTATATAGTAAACCCACTTACTAAAACACAATCATACCATTATTTTTGACTCTATGACCTCCTCAGAAAGGCTGTTCCATGCATCTACAGCCCTCTCTGTGAAGAAATACTTCCTCAGGTCACCTCTGCGCCGTCCCCCCTCTATCTTCAAATTGTGCCCCCTTGTTCTTGCACTTCTTTTTTTCTGAAAGATGCTACCCTCTTGGACTTTGTTGATTCCTTGAAGTATTTGAAAGTTTCTTTCATGTCCCACCCCCACCCCCTTTCTCGAGGCTATACATCTTAAGCTCCTTTAGACTTTCTTCATATGTCTTCTGGTGCAGATTCTGCACCATTTTGGTTTCCATCCTCTGGACAGCCTCCACCCTGGCTATGTCTTTGTGGAGATGGGATCTCAGAACTGTACACAGTGCTCCAGATGTGGTCTTACCAGCTGTCTGTACAGAGGGCCAACAACTTCCTGCTTTCTACTGGTGATGCCTCTCCCTATGCATCCCAGTATCCCCCCAGCCCTCCTTACTGCCTTCTCACATTGTTGGCCCACCTTAGGTCATCTGATATGACTACCCCAGGTCCCTTTCCATTTTTGTTGTTGTCAGTATCTCACCAACAATTGTGAACTCTTTCCCTGGGTTTTTGTTTCCCAGGTGCATTAATTTGTACTTCTTTACATTGAATCTAAGCTGTCATACATTTGGCCATTCCTCAAACCTTGCCAAGTTCTTTTTCATCCTTTCCACCCCACCTTGCATATCAATCCTGTTGCAGATCTTTGTGTCATCTGCAAAGAGACATACTTTCCCTTCCAGTCCTTCTGCAATGCCACTTATAAAGACATTAAAAAGGACCGGCCCCAGTACTGAACCCTGAGGTACCCCACTAATAACCCTTCTTTCTTCACTGTGCACTCCATTTACTATTATCCACTGTGTCCTGTTGTCCAGCCAATGTTTTACCCAGGCTACCACCCTGGGACCCACTCCCAGGCTGGTTAATTTGTTTATTAATCTTTTGTGTGGGACTGTGTCAAATGCTTTGCTAAAGTCTAGGTAGACCATGTCTACAGCCCCTCCCTTGTGTACTACTTTTGTCACCGAGTCAAAGAAGTCAATTAGATTTGTCTGACATGACCTTCCTGCTATGAATCCATGCTGCCTTGGGTTCTGTGCCCCACTGGCCTCTAGGTACTTAACAATTCTTTCCTTCAGTAGTAATTCCATAATTTTCCCTACCACTGAGGTCAAACTGACAGGTCTGTAGTTTCCTCCCTCTGTCTTTCTCCCACTTTTGTGAAGGGGAACCACATCCACCCTCCTCCAGTCCTCAGGTACCACACCATCCTCCCAATATTTATTAAAAAGGGTAGTCAGTGGTATTACTAGTTCTTACCTTAGTTTTTTTAGAGTTCTGGGGTGAATCCCATCAGGCCTCATTGCTTTATCCACCTTCAGTTTTAAGAGTTCTTTCAGAACCCTGTCTTCTGTGAAAGGACTAATATCAACCCCCCTATCCAGAGTGCTTTTATTGACAGGATTAGATATCTCCCCCTGCTTTTCCATTGTGAATACTGAGCAGAAGTATTCATTCAGTATCCCTGCTTTTTCACTGTCGCTCTCTGCCCAACGACCTTCCTCTTTATTCAGCCTCAGCATCCTTCTGCTTTAACTGATACAGGTCTCTGTCCTGTTCCTTCTGTGTTGCCTTACACTTCCCTGACTTTAACCCTGTGTGTTCCATTGTTACACCAGTTTTGTACCCAATGTATAATATTTATATCTATCCCAAGATGTAACATTTTTCCAATAAGTTTTACATATTGAAACTTATTAAAGCATTTTTGACAGTCCAGGTATATTATATCAACTGTCTTATTTTTGTCAAGGGAGTCGCTAATCCTATCATAGAAAATTTGTGTATTAGTGAGGCATGAATGATTTTCTTAAATCTGTGTTGTGACCTATCATTTATTTCCTTTGATGTCATTTCTCTCTCCAACCTATCTTTAACTAGTGACTCCATTATTTTACCAATTATAGAGGTCAGGCTAATTGGTCTATAATTTCCCAAGGTTGTCTTGTCCCTTTTTTGAAGATCGGAACTACGATGGCCGATCTCCAATCATCTAGTATATCTCCAGTACACAGTGACATATTCAATAGTTTATGCAATGGGTCAATTAGCCAATCTCTGGCCTCTTTTAATAATCAGAAATGCAGGCTATTTGGTCCTGCTGACTTGGACGTATTGATATTACCTAGTTAGTCAGTTATTTCCTCCTTGGTTATTTCATTCAGGGGATGCAATTACCTACAGTAATATCTTCTGGTGCTCCAGTATCATAAACTGACCAGAAAAGTATTCATTAAAGGTAGTAGCCATCCTGTCTGGTTCTGATATTACCTCACTACCTGCTTTAATGAGTCCTACTGTTCAGTCATTAGATTTATTATTTATGTAAGCATAAAAGGATTTATCATTGTCCTTTATATGTGCGAGTTTAAACTCAATGTTCCTTTTAGCTTCCTTTATCAATCTTTTTGTAATCTTTAAATCTTTTTTATATTTGTGTATATTATAGTCATTGCTATGCCTTCTTGTGCATTTATATGCATTCTTTTTATTTCAAACCTGCTCCCTGACCTTTTTGGTAAGCCATATTGGTACCTCACCTTTTCTATTATAACTTTGTTTTTTGGGAACATAAGGATCTTCAAGCTTAATAAGCTTATCCTTAATCTTGAGCCAATGTTCTTTTACGCTGTCATAGTCAAAATCTTAGACCCAGGCCGATAGCTCATCCCTTAATTTATCATAGTTGCCCTATTATAGTTCCTGGTTACTGTTTTTCCTCGTATGATTTTAGGCTTCAAGTTGTATCCAAACAAAACGGTATTAGGGTCGCTAGACAATAATGGCTCAGTTATTACTAAATGATCTAATTTCTCTGGTCTATTAGTTAACACCAGGTCAAGAATGTTGCTACTTCTAGTTGGTTGATTAACCATTTGATATAACCATTATCATTACACATGTTTAGAAATGTATGTTCCTGGTTGTGTGTAGTTGTCCCATCCAGTCAATTAATCCCCGGTAGGTTAAAGTCACCCATAATTAATACAGTCCTGTTATTTATGATAATGTCAGTGCTGTTGACAAGTCCTTCATGATTTGTTAAATCAGTATCTGGTGGTCGATAGCAGATCCCAATGGTCAATTTGTTGTTGATTATTGTTGACACTTCTACCCATAATAGGTCACTACTGATACCAGAGCTTAGGTTGGTTTCAATTTTATCACATTGTAAATTGTCATTAACAAACAGGGCAGCACCACCACCTCTTCTCATCTTTCTATTCATTGTAAATAATCTAGAACCACTTACATTTGTGTTCTATGGTTGATTATCTGACCACCATGCTTCCAGAACAGCTGCAATATCAATGTTATTATTTGTCAGCTGTAGTTCTAGGTCAGCATTCTTGATGTTATTTAGGCATCTAGCATTGGTTAGTAATATTGTAAGTTCTGTTTGTTTTGCTGTAATAGATTTCATTGTATGTAGTAAACCATCATATTTTTGGGTCTTTTTTATTTCCCTACACCCCTTCTCAACTAGTTTTTTTGGAGTCTCAAGAGTAGGATTTATAGCTTTGAAAAACAGATTCTCCAGACTGTGGTACATTTCTTATTTAAATGTAGTCAATCGTGGCTATTCATGTCCCAACTATTTTCAAATATTTCTGTAAACACCAATATCTTAGCCAATTATTATAAGTTTTGATTGACTTCTCTGTACTTTGTCCATTATTTCTTCCTTGTGTGTCTGAAGTGTGAAATCGTATGTATCATTCAAATGTCAGCTGTAAATAAGTGCAATAGATGAATGTAACTTTTTCCATTGGTTCATTTTAGACAGACAACGATCATTTTAGTTGTCCTAGCTTATGGTGTTCTGCTTGCATCTATCTGTTAGTAAAAATACACAGTTTCAGCTTAGATTGTTTCTTGTTATGTTAAGAAGGTTGTGTATGGGAGGCAAAATGGGGAGGCAGTATAGCACAGTGGTTTAAGGTTCTGAGCTGCAAATCTGGAGACCTGGGTTTGAATCCCACAGCCCCCACTTAAGCACTGTGTGAGCCTGAGAAAGTCACTTAACTTCCCTGTGCTCCCAGGTCACACTTGTTAACAAGCTTTCAGCTTCATGTGCCTCTCCTGGTTAAACAATTGAAAAAAAAAATCATATTTTGCATAAGTGTTGTTTGGGTGCCACTGCTTGCAGTTTGAGAACATAAGTAAGTATCCAGTGCTCACTGTGAGTTACTAATATAAATGAATTTCAATTTTAATTTTAATTCTGGCATCATTTTATTGACTTGATCCAAATAGTGCCTATGTTTGGATTTTTTAATTTTTTTATTTTTATTTTGTTTGTTTTTTTAGTCTTTGGTAACCAGGTAAGGCCCATTAGGCACAAGTGCCTGTTTTCAGGGGTGACCTGGGAACACTGGGCAGTTAAGTGACTTGTTCAGAGTCACGCAGTATGCAAGTGAAAGTTGTGAGAGACAAATCAAGGTCTGGTCTGCTGGATGTACTAAAGCTCATTCACAACTCGTTACTCTAACCTCTAGGCTCTACTGAATTACAAGGTGATCGTGCTGATATTCAGTTTTGTTTCTACTGTATTATACTTTAAGCCTGATTCTGGAGTAAGCATATTGGGCCCAATGCACTAATGGGCACAAGGTACGTGCCAAAAGTGCATAATCCGCCCATGCAGCTCTGCACCTGTGGACAGGTGTGCACTGGCTGCTATTCACAAACAGCTGCCAGCTGTCCATGTCTCCACCCACCAGTGAACTGCTCCATGCAGGGCAGGCATAGGCAGATTCACAGACCCAGCCAGGCATCTATTACGATGCCTAGCCTGCATCCTGAAATGGATCCCTTGCATCGATGGCGCATGTCTGGGACCATGAATGCAGGCACCTGGACCCATGAGGTATGGCCATCTTTGTTGTCAGACCCCCTACTCAAACTCATGTTGCATCACAAGCCCCACCACACACCTGCACCACCATCAGCATGACCCCCACCCAGAGGCCCTCTCACAGACGTGTGTCCCTACCTCTAAAATAGTGGCAACACCCACCCCAACACATGTGTTCCCATGACATCATAGGGGTGATACAAATGCCCCCCTGGAACATCATTGTTATCAGAGCGAGTATCTGAGCTTAAATTGGACTTTTGTCCCTGTTGCTCACTCAATTAATAAACTTGCCCTTTCTCTCTAAAGTATTTGTCTAATTTCATTTTGAATTAATTCATGGTTGAACTCCCCACAACTTCCAGGGGTAATTTATTCCAAACTGGTACAACTCTTTGGCTAAACCACTTCTTTCCCCTTACTAGATTACATTTGCTCCCATTTGCATTACATTTGCTCCCATTAAGATGAAATGGATGTGACTTTGTGTTGTGGATGTAGGGCTGGATTCACAAAGAGAGGCAAATTTTCCATAGCTGCAGAAAAAAGGCTTGTAGCACTGTGGAAATCTAGTAGTACCACATGCACAAAGAAACTTTCCGCTGTTGTGGAAATTCATAAAACAGGCAAGTTACGGAAGTCCACAAGTGTTGAAATCTCCCTAACATTGTTTCATTAGCTGAGGAAAAAACTCATCAGGCACAACAACAGGTGATCCATATTAACTGGAGCAGCAGACTTTGTCGGCCTTGCTGTAGCTGCAGCAGTAAGTACTCACAGAGAGACCAGCAGCCAGTCCCTCAACTGAGACCACTCCAGCACCACTGGTACCAGAGCAGGGCCATGCACCACAGTGGCTGTCTGTAACTGTTGGTGGAACTGATGGTTGGGTCTCTCCTTGGAGTATTTATGTTGTCTTCTTCAGTATCACTCACTGCAGGCTGTTACCAGCTCCGCCTGTACTGCCTCTACTGCCTGTAGGGCTCCTTTATGGGCTGCACTGGGTTTAGTTGTTGTAGTGTGTTGTATTTCAATGAAAATGTGTGCTTTTTTATGTTAACAACTGACACTACTGTAGGTTTGCTATTACCTGCCTGCACCTCCACTATAATTGTATCTCAATTGTTGGTACACTGCACTTTGCTCAGGGAGAGTTACACCTCACTATATGGTACAGCATGTGTGCAACATTTTTTCCCAACTACGAAAATGCACTGACTGTGAATAGCCTCTAAGGGGATATGCTATGCTTTTCAATATTTTTTTTTCTTCAGGAACTTCCATAGCTGCACATGTTTCCAAAGTGCTTGGCGTATTTTTTTTTTTCACATATGCAGATGTTTTGTGTATAGCACTCAGAGCAAGTCCCCCTCTTTTTCTACAGCAACAGAACTTTTGGGGACTTAGGGGGAAAGGTTTTGCACCTTCAGATTGGATTGTTTTGTGAACCCCCCAACCCCCGGTCTTTACATTTCAGCCCTATACTGTCCCAAAGTACATTGTCTTCCAAGGCTTTGTATAACAGGCACATGTCTTCCCTAACTCTTCTGTATTCCAGGGAATACAAATCTAAATTACTCATCCTAGTTTTATAATCCACACTTTTCTGGTTCCTTACTGCTCATGTTGTTCTTCTCTGTACTCTTTCTATCATATCAATCTAGGTCCTTTTGTATGGAGGCTAGACTTGGCTCTGTATTCTAGTATGGGCCTCAACAGTGATCTATACAGCAGAATCAGCACCTCCCTCTCTCTACTGGTAATATGCCTGATCATACTATTTAATACCCTGCTACTTCATTTTACAATATTTTTACAGTGAGTTTTAAACTGTAAATCTTCAATTATAACTATAGCCAGGTCTCTTTCTTCGGTTACCCTTCTCAGGATCATGCTATTTAGGGTAGAGACATTTACTGGGTTATTTTTACCCATTTGCATGACTGTGCACTTATCATGATTTAGATGTGATTTCTGTTTAATAGTCCATTCTTGTATGCATTGTAGTGCCACCTGTAATGCCTTTGCATCTTCTTGATTTCTTATGATTGTTACCATTCTACAGTTGCAGATTTGGTTAGCCATATATTGCCTTTCTCAGATTGTATTGATGACACACACATTAAACAAACATGGCCTCAAAACCAGGTCTTGAGGAACTCCACTCATCATTGCCACCCAATCAGAAGGTACCCCCCCCCCCATACTCAATCTCTGCTTTCTACCTGAAGGCCATGAGTAAACCCAATTAACAATGTTTTTGTGTATTCCCATGCTGTTTAGTACCTCTATTCATTCTATATGAGGAAGTTTGTCAAAAGCTTTGAAGAAATCCAAGTACACCATGTCCACAGATTCCCCCTCATCCAAAGCCCTGCTCACCCTGTCATAGAATTCCAGCATATTCGTTTGACAGGATTTTCCCTTTGTGAAACCATGTTGTGATTTGTCCACTAAATTCTCCTGTTCCATGATAGTATCTGATCTTTTAATATACCCTCCAAGATTTTGCACGGGATGCATGTTAGGCTAACAGGGTGATAATTTGCCAGGTCTGTTTTGAGGCCTTTTTTAGGGCTGTGGACAGAACCTACAGCCCTATTGGGATCAGATCATAGCTCTAAAAATGGCTGATCATGGAATGTTCCATTAGACTTTTCAAAGTATCCTTTCAAAAGCCCAGCAGAGCTTGAGCCCCTCCCCCACAGCTGACCGCTACGGAATAACAACCGCACTATTTTGGCTGTTACTTCCACATTCCAGTGCATGAACTGCACATGCATGACTGGTGTGCATGCACAGTTCAGCTGGCGCCATCATGTGAATGGCAAAATGCCATTCATCGCAACTGCGCATGTGTGAGTGCCACACATGCACAGAAGCAGTGCTGCCACCAGCTCCACCACATTCTGTGACCCCACCAATTCAAGTGAAACACTGGGATCCCACCCCAGTGTACCGAAAGAGTGTCTGCCACCAGCTCCATGGCATTCTGGGTCATCACCTCCTACCAACATAAGTGGCACACTGGGGGCCCACCCGTGTGCCAAAAATGTCTGTGCCCCCCTGAGCTCATGTGGCACACTTGGAGCCCACCCCAGTGTGCCTACCTCCCCCCCACTGACATCAGTGTGCCCAATCCCTGTGTCAGCATCCTGCATAACCCCCCAGTCATGTGGCACACTGGGAGCCCACCTCAGTGTGCCCAAATGTTTTCTGATTCCTGTAAACAAGAAAACGGTCCCTCGTCATTACTCCACTCATTTTTTTTCCTATAAAAAAGAAAACGGTCCCTCATTGTTACTCCACTCCCCCTCCCCCATTTCCACCCTGTCACTGAGCACCCACCTCCCCACACCCTCGTTACCGCATGCTTACCTCTGGAGGGTGGCACCGTTTTCTTCTCTGGACTGGGACACGTCTGCACTCTTTAAAGCCAAACCGCAAACTGAAGAATCTAAGGTAAGCATCTATAATGCCATTCATTGAGGTTTTCAATTTATGCTGATAAATCAGCCATTTTTTAGAATATTTGCCCCACATTTTCAACATGGGGTTCTTGGGACCCCACCTCATGAAAACAGTCACTGTCATTTTGTTACTTGGTCGTGAGAGGTGATTTTGCCGTCACTGCATGGAATCACCTTTGGGACCGATTCACAAAATGACAGTGTCCTGTCAGAGGGTAAAATGCCCATGTTACAAATTTTGTGAAAAAGTTCAAAAAAATGGCAACATTATGGGCGTGTGTTGTACAGTTTCTACGTATGATCCTAACTTCATCAAGTTTTAATATTTTCACTCCACATTTTCAACATTGCCATTTTTGCACACCTCCTTCAAAACAGCAGCACTGTCATTTTCCACAACCTGCCCAAAATGTGTTTTCACACTTGTGGCACAGAATAGTATGCTCACTCTGTGAAACCACCTTTTGGGACAAGTGAACAAAATGACACTGGCACTCTTCATGAGGAGGGGTCCCAAAAAGGCCATGTTGAAAATTTAGTGCAACACCTCCAAAAAATAGCCATGTTACACACGGGCATTGAATAATTCCTACACACATGTGTAACTCTGGTCACTAGGTAAAAATGACCATATTGCACAAGGGCATTGAATAATTCCTATGCACATGTGTAACTTTGGTCACTTGGTAGTTCTTCACAACCCTATCAGCTCTGGCTAGACTTGTTATACAAGGGCATAACTGTGGCAGTTCTCCATTGGTCCACCACTTCACCTCTATCTATAGATGTCTGAAAGATATACTTTAGGGAGGAAGCTATTTCATTAACTAATTCTTGTAGCACTCTTGGATGAAAGCCATCTGGTCCTGCGGATTTGCTGAGATTTAACTTACATAGTCTTGCTCTTATATTGTCTACCTTGATGTGATTTTGGGGCTGTTTATCTCCAGCTTGTTTATACTTTTCTCCCATAGTTGATTTGGGTTTACATACGGTAGAAAAATAACTATTTTGTATGTTAGCCATATGTTTGATGTCAGTTATTGATTCTCTATCCTTGTCAGTTAAAGGCCCTATGGTATTATTTGCTCCCTTCTTTTTATGCATGCATGAGTAGAATGCTTTATAGTTATATTTAGTCTTGGATGCTAGCTTTAGTTCATACTCAGATTTTGCCTTTTCATTTCTCTTTTAGTTTTTCTTGCTATTTCTTTGTATTTTGACAACCCTTCTTCTTGTCTTTTGTATATTTTTCTATAGATTGTATTATTTTTATTTATCAAACTTCTTATTTTGGAGGTCATCCAGCATGGTGATCTCCTTGCTTTACTATATTTAGTTTTGGGGGGAATATTTTTGTTTATTTCTTGGTTTAATCTGCTACTGAACAACTCCCACATAGTTTTTAGTGGTTTATTTTCCTGTTCCTGCTTCCAGTTCCAGTTGGTTAAGCTGTACTTCATGTTCTTAAATTCTGCTTTCCAAAATTTAGTACCATAGTAACTCCTACATATTCCAGTCTGGTTTCATTTATTTCATAATTGACCGTTACACGATCACTATTTTCTAGTAGTACCATAGTTTTACAGTCTTTTACTGTGTCTCCCAAATTTGTTAATATCAGGTCCAGGGTATTTTGCCCTCTGGTGTTTTCACTTACTAGTTGTTCCAGGCCTATGTGGTCAAATAGTCTAAGTAGGTGTTCTCTATTTTAATTGTCCCTTGTAGTGTCTTCCAGCTAATGCCTGGTAAGTGAAAATCCCCCATCACCAATAATCTATCTGCTAGAGTGAGATTTTGGATCTGGTTCCGTAAGGCTACATTGCCCTCATACTTGGCTGATGGTGATCTATACATTACTTCTAAAATTATTTTATGGGGCCTTATGTGGTGTTATTTTAACCCATATCTGCTCAAGGTCATTTGCCCCATGTGGATTTCTTCAGATTGGATATATTCTGCCACGTACACTGCCACTCCACCCCATTTTCTATATTCCCTTGACCTGCTATAAAGATTATAGCCCTCAATGCATTGATCCCACACATCATTTTTGTCCCACCAAGTTTCAGTGATTGCATATGGTTGTATTTTCTGTGTGATTAATATGTGTTTTAGTTCATCAAACTTATTGACCAGGCTTCTGGCATTTAACAATATTCCCTTCCATCCTCTGTTTGGTATAACCTTGCCTATTCCAGATGTTGTGTTCTTATGATTGGGCAACACCTGCTCATTAACCCCCCCCCCCATGTGCTAGTTTAAATGAGTCTGGATAATGTCATTACATTTTCAGGCTAGTATTCAGGTGCCTGTTTTGTTCAAATGTAGACCATCTGGTTTAAAAAGTCTCTCATCCCTAAAAGTGCCCCTGTTGTCCATGAACACATAATTCTCTTATGCACACATTTTTTGTAACCACCCATTCAGTGTATTAATAGCTCTCTGTTTAGTGGGCTGACATCCATGTACTGGAAGTATCCCTGATACTGTAATATCCCCTTCTTGCCTTTTTTTTATTTTGGTTGCTATATTCTCATAGTACTTGTGAATATCCTGCAGATTTCCTTTTTCTATGTCATTTACCCCAGCATGAATAATAAGAAGTGGTCTTTCTTGTGTTTTCCATTAGACCATCTAATAATCTCCATACATCACTGATTTTTGCCCCTGGGAGAGTGCTGACTGTAATATGTTGTTTCCTGTCTTTGCATACTAGTGTGTCAGTCCCCCTTATTATGGAATATCCCATTATCATAGTATCTTTGTTTTTTGTGATCTATATCGATATTCTTCCTTTCATGTACTTGGTGCCGGCTACCCCTTATAATTTTCTTATCCCTACTGTTTCCTTGTAATAAATCGCCAGTGTTTTCTTTGATTTTTCTTATACTACTTTTTTGTACACCCTGCTTTATTTCTTGACATGTTGTCCTATTTTGTGATATCTCTTCAATTTTATTTTCATCGGGATTTGGATCAAGTGACTTAAAATGGTTTTGTAGCACAACTGGGACACTATTATAAACTTGACCCCCACCCTTTCTGCTGGTATTTGGTTGCACCAGGACCATTTCTCAATGTCAGGTTCTTCAGGAGATGTAGTAGGGTCTTGTTCTTTTGTCTTCACCTGTTTTGGGATAGCTAAGCTATTTCCTTTATTATTACAAGGTGATGTTTCCAAGGCCATATTATAAACATACTGCTCTAGGTTGCCTATTTTGTTATGCACTGTGAGACTATTAGACAAAATGACAACATGTGAGCACTGGCCACATATGGGCATTACAGAACTGCCCCAACACATGGCCATGTCCCTGTAGGGTGTATACTTACCCAATCCCCGAAGACACACACACGGGTGCCTGACCCCTAGGTGTACACACATTCTGGGCCCCCAGGCATTGGCAGGCCCTGACCCCAGTATGTCACAGGTAACCCATCAAACCCAGACCCCTAGTGTACTCATTAGTGGCCAGTGACCCCCTTCCTCCCCTGCAGCACTGACATCCCCCCAACCCCCATACCTGTCAGTCACTGCCATGGGCATGCACGTTCAGCTGCCCCAATCCTCCTCCTCTGCCTACTGTGCTGTAACAGCACAGAGAGTAATTTCCTGGTCCACTCATGAGCAGCAGGAGGAGTTTGTGAGGGCACACAGTGGGTTACAGCAGGGTCCTGGTTGCCATAACCTGTACCGATCTCTGCACCAGTGAGGCCAACACTACATGGTTTAGTGCATACCACATAGTGCTGGTATACCCACAGCACATTGCAGTCTATGCAGCCGGGGAAGTGGCCATGTAGCTGCCTTGCTCCCCATTCATGAATGCCACACAGGGTCCGTGGGACTCCACTCCACAGCATTCAGGCATATCAATGCCAATGTGCTCAGTTTATGTGGTGCATTGGCATCATGCATAGAGCCCATTCACTGCATAAAATTCATTAAATATCTCCGTATTTTTTCATTGAACTACAGTGTGCCAACACAACATTGATACCACAACTGAAAACACCAGCACAGTGACAGAAATCACCTGTCTGTGGTGAGTCACTCTGCTGGTGCGTAGAAGACACCGATGGTGCATTTCCTGGTGTAGTGCCCCCCCCCCGGTCCAGTTCCAACTCAGAGTTAGAATCCTAGAGACTGGGGTGTGTGGGGGAGAGCCCCCTACTTGGGGGGTTCGGGGATGCAGCCCCGATAGAAAGCATCGACATCCCCAAGCTACAATGCCAACAGTTAGCATGGTAGCTGTCACTGTGGGGGATGTCAGTGCTAGCATAGGTAAAACCATAACAACAATCATTATTTGGATTCTATCAGCAAAATACTTTCTGAGACAAACAAGAATAGTGCAATCCATCTCTCATCATTACATTCTTGTGATTACCACGACCTGACTCAGTAAATGCTACTCCTTGTTTGATGTCACTCACTGAATCAAAAAGGGTGGATGCATCAGAAAAACAAAACTAGATGGATTAGTTCAGGCAAACAGAGGGAGACAGGAAAGGATCAATTAGTAGGAGTCAAAATGATAGTACATGTGCAAGTGTATGACTAGAAGACATACTTTATTAAAGAAACATTAAAAGAATATATAATAGTAAAAAAATAATTCAGACATTTCCCACTGATCTTTAAGTGAGATCCATGAAATTATAGGCTCATTAGCTTAAAGACAACAAAGCACAGCATTGTTTACTAGACTAAGACTTGCTAGACATGAATGATGGCCTTACCAAAATAGTCATATCTGATTTACATTCAGGTTTCAGGAAAAAATACTTAGCGACTGATAATTGTTTTGCTTTTGACCATTTAATCTGCAAATATTACATCTTAAGAAAACAAAAGTTATGTACAACATTTATTGAAGTCTCTAGAGCATTCAGTTCTACTGTATGTCACATCCTATTCTGTAGTCACTAATAAAAGATTTACATTTAGATGAATCACTTTTTAAGCAGTAATACCCAACAAGGTGTACAATATTATAGGATATTGCCCCACCTCAGGTGCATTGTGAGGCACAAGGCCATAGGCCAAGTGACTTCAACCACCTGAGAAGGGAAGCTATCCCATGGTATCATCAACCCTGGAGTGCATTATTACAATTATAAAATGGATCCATTTTGATTTTTGTGATTATACAATGGATCCATTTTGGTTTTGACTGATGACATGACCTACTTTCAGACTGGGATTATGTTGTAAAATATCATCCCAGATTTGAGGAGCATGACCATCCATTTCATATTATCATTGCTCTATAGCCCATTAAATGGTCATGTGTTAGGATTACTAGAAATGGAGTATTATCAGATAGATTCCAAATAATTAGAGCATAAAACAAGGGCAAGTATTCAAAACCCCACAAACAAAAGCAGCGCGACAAACAATGCAGCAAGCAAAATGATGTCCTCTTAAAAAAGATTGGTAAAAACACTGACCGTAACTAAATCCATGCACACCACAGAAAGTAATTTAACAAAAAACAAACTGTTTGTTTTTGAGGGGGCTCTGCTTCCCACAACCCCCCCCAACTCCCCAGACTTATTATAATCATCTCCAAGTGGTGTGGACTTTGGGGTTGGGGGAAAACTCAGGAGGAGGGAAATGTCTTAAAAAAAAAAAACATAAAAGCTCCAATATCAGGAAATGTAAACCAAACCCTGGCCTCCAGTGTTCCTTTGCTCGAGGTGTTAACACCTTAGCCACTCCACCACAGGAGCTGCTCAACCAGGCACCACACCTGCAGCTAGCTCAGCACTACCCCATCTGAGTGTACAGTGACGGGGTAGTGATAATTCCTGAATGCTGTAATACCCCTGTTGTTGTACATGCTCTAGCACTTTCTGCGGTGCGGTTTTAGCTGTGCTGTACGGGTAATGACATATTCAGCTGGTATCAAAACAAGTATGTCTTCTAGCACTGTTACTATTTAATATTTGCAAAATCTTTTCATTCCTTTCCAAAGATGACCTACAATATACTCACCAAAAATTGATGGGAAACAATTACTGGTTCTTCCATATGCTGATTACCTTGTTGTTTTGGTTTTTTCTTTAACTTTCAGAGAACTCGAATATATACTTAATGTTTTTGCTGAGTGTGCTGGCATTTTGAAGCTTATTATCAATATTGAGAAGAGTATGATCATATTTTATGGGAAGAACAAAAGTGAAGCAAGATTTTTTTAAACAATTCATCATTAGAAATACTACACATTATTAAAATATTACACATACTGGCCCCTTTGCATGAAGAGGCAAAGTGGCTATGCGCCACACATCTGGGGCACCTAGCCACTCCACCCCCATTGGGCTCCCCATGTGGGATGCACCATGGGGAGCGTGCAGCACATATGCACTTGATCCCCCAGCCGCACAAATGGGAATGCACGGGGGGTGGCTGGCACTACGTACCATGCACTAAGGCGCATAATGCTGGCCATGGGGATGCATAAGGGGCATGGGGTATGCCAGGGAGAACCCTGCCATAAATTACTTATGTGCCATGTGCACAC
Source organism: Neoceratodus forsteri (assembly GCA_016271365.2). Classification (NCBI taxonomy): domain Eukaryota; kingdom Metazoa; phylum Chordata; order Ceratodontiformes; family Ceratodontidae; genus Neoceratodus; species Neoceratodus forsteri. The sequence continues at coordinate 972,715,815 of CM028134.1, read as the reverse complement.
CCCTGGACACACTGCAGGACAGGGCAAACAGCTCACTGACACTCCGGGGCCACAGCAAATGGCCACCCAGTGCCACCCACCCACCCCAGCACATGGCAGTGTGTGCAGTGCTCCCCCACAAACCTGAACTCCTCACAGGAGCACAGGGATGCTGCCCCCCCAATGGCACCGTATGTCCACCCCTCACCGATGTTACCACCCCCCTACCACCTCACACACCCCCAGTACCCCTGCACCACTACGATGCCATCAGAAGGCCAGCAGCATTACCCTCCTCCCACCCACCACAGTTGCCAGCCCCAGTCATCCATGGGGCATGCTAGCAACACGTGCCCCACCATGTAACGGATCCACTGTTGGACCCATGCCGGGCATCCAACTGGATGCCCGGCTAGGTCTATGACTCCACCCGTGCCTGCCCTGTGCAAACCTGCACATCAGGGGTGGGGCCACAGACAGGTGGCTGGTGGTGGTGAATGCCACCAGTGCACACCTGTCCACAGGTGCAGAGCTCCAAGGTCGGGTAATGTGCCTCCGATGCATATTACCTGCCCATTGGTGCATGGGGATAATGTTATTTAGGCTTAGTATTTGAATACATATTCTCTCTTTCATGGGTTAGTGTTTCCAAATGTTTGGGGATTTCTACTACCATGATGAGAATGGACCCCATTCTAAAGCCAGGGCATATTAAAAAAAATCAGGAAATCAGTACTGTATTAGTCTTTGATGTTTGCCGAGAGCGCTCTTCTCAGCACATGCAACGTCCCCATTTCATTAATGCAGTGCAGCTTATGATCTATGAAATCTTGGTGTAATGTTTTTAAAAAATGAGTGTGATTTGAAACAATCACTCTTTTTCTTTCAGTCAAATTTGGACATTGAACGCATGGTGTAACAAATAAATTATTTGGCAACCCCATTTTCAGCTGGAAAATATACGCTATTTGTTTGTCAGGAATGCTTTGAACCTCTTTGATAAATGTGCATTTTGCAACTTTTTAGCTAATCATGTCTTTTTATGTAACCTGCAGAATGCAAACTGCTTCATGAATATTTAATTAACTATGCATGAGAGTACGTTTCCCATGCATGGGCTCTTTAACTTAGTATCAATAGTTACATTCACACTTTGTCCTTTAATTGTCCATAATGTTGACTTAGTAGACTAACTAGGTGAGTGACCATAAACATTATGGCCCTTTTACTTGAAGTATGTTTGGCCTTGAAATATTTATTTATTTATTGAATTTTGTTGACCGTGTAGGCCTGCTGAGACCAAAGGTCCCTTTTTCAGGGGCGACCCGGGTTAGTTACATATAAGGGAAACACTTGACATTTGCAGTATGAGGTACAGAGTGCAATAATAACAGTTGCACATGAAATGTAAAAAAGTTTGTACAAGTGCAAGATTAACTCAAGTAGAAACAAGTCTATACAATGGCAGTAATAACTTAAGTAGAACAAGCCTGTTAGTTAACATCAAACAGTAGTAAATCAGCATCATCCAAGTAAGACAACAGGTTAAAAGTTCTAAGAAGTGCAAATTACACAAGGTCAGCTACTAATAACCACTTAGTGTAGGAGTCACATAGAATAGATGAGCAAGTCAAAAATAAGCAAGAGGCTACTAGTTCAGGGAGGTATTTGTCTTCCTACTAAGACTCATGGATTCCATCCTCTCGGGGATGGACAAAGGACTAACTACATCAGCCATCTTCATCAACTTAGCCAAAGCCTTCAACACAGTATCCCACCTCCTGTTGTTATCCTGCCTATCTGAAGCTGGGTTATCCATGACTGCCTCCAACTGGTTCAGAGCCTACCTCCAAGGCAGAACCCAGTCTGTAAAAATTGCTGATTCCACCTCTCCTCCACTCTCTGTTGTCACTGGTGTTCCCTAGGGCTCAGTTCTCAGCCCAATTCTCTTTTCCATCCTACTAAATGACCTGCCACAAACCTGCTCTTCTACCTCAGTACATATGTATGCAGATGACACAGTCCACTTCTCCTCCGGCCGGACCCACGAGGAGGTTGCATTCAGTTTACAGGCGGATTTCAACAAGGTACAGCTCTGGTTTAACTCCCACCAACTCTCCCTCAATGCCAAGAAGTCAGTCTCCTTGACCTTCGGCACTAGGCAGAGACTATCCAGACTTACCTCATCCCCGATCTGCCACACCCTTGATGGGACAGTCCTCGAAGATGTGTCATTCTTTAGGTACCTAGGGGTCTGGCTTGACTGACACCTATCCTTCTCAGCCCACATGGACGCTATCCTGAAAAAACTGCGCCCTAAGCTTGGCGCTGTCTATAGAAATCGCAGTAGTCTCCTGCTACCCACGAGATGTGAAATTGGGCAGAAAATGATACTACCTACCTTCGACTACTGCGATATAATCTACAGTTCTGCCCCCAAGTCCACCCTATCCAGACTGGACCCTCTCTTCAATGCTTTCTGTCATTTGGCCCTTGATGCACCCCCGCCCCCGCACCCACCACTGTGAGCTTCTCCATTCACTGGCCCTCCCACCCCGTAACAACCGGAGACTACTTCACAGTGCTAAATTTGCTTCTAACTTCTGGCTCAGTTCCCTTCCACCCTACATTGCTTCCTCCCTATCTTCTCCTCCAACCCCCTCTAACGCCATCAGGTCTACTGACTCCTGACTATTGGTAATCCCTCACCGTCAGACCTCTGCAGGCCAATCAGCCTTCTCCTACCATCTTCCAAAACTTTGGAATGACCTGCCGGTCCAAATCCACCATTCCTCCTCTAGGCATTCTCTATCCTCTGCCCTCCTAAACTACTATGTGGTAAACTGTTCATGCACCTGACCTCCTCTCCTCCAACCCTTTAGCCAACCCCCCCTCCTCCTACTAATACCCCCCATCACTCTCCCTACATCCTGCATGGCCTGACCTGTGGCTTTAGCTACCAGCTATAAATGCTGGCATATATTTCTACCAACCTCCGCACTTACACCATACTACACTTCTGCCTTGTCTACCTGTCAAACGTAGTCCCTTAGTCAGTGACTGTCACCCATGTATAGTTAACACAATCCAGGTCTAAACCTTACTCCTTGTTCTCCCTTTGCTTCTAGATCTTCCCTATACTGTTTCCCTACTTCATGTACCCCCACTAAATACAAGGCAGTTAAAGTTAAAGCCCTGTAAACAATGTGTAACTCTAACTTGATTCAATGTAACTAATGTTAGTAATGGAAGTATGTAATCAATTAAAGTAATATTACTCCCTAGTCATGTCTCCAATGTGTAACTCAATGCTATGTATCATGTACTCACTGCTCTCCTCTGTACCCGCCTCCTCCCCCCCGATTGCACCATGAGACGAGCATCTTGTTGCTCAGTGTGCCTTTCCTGGTGAAACGTTTCAATAAATTCTCATGAGATTTCAGGCACAGGTGCAGGTACTGTTAGTGAAAAGGTGTGCTCTGAGATATATCATTAGGCACAATTGTTGTGTGTCATGGATCATAAATATTCATGGTCTGTGTTACTGTGATACTGTTATTTAGGCTTTAGTAAAAGATATGGGAATTCTCCGGTGAAACAGCTTTTCAGCCCCCTGTTACTTATTCACATTCTCTACTTATAGCACAATCTTGCTGATAATATAAAACAATTTGGCGCAGCCTCATGTAAAAGGAGCACTACTGAATATGAGGTCTCTCTTTTATTAGTCATAATTGGATTCTGAATGCAAGTAGTAAATTTTAAAAAAGAAATCTGTGAATCTGGCATTTGGCTATGAGACCTGCACCAACTGATGTTGGTAGGACTCAACATTGTTTAGAGTGTCCACTTTATAATGTTTTAGTGATGTTTTAATACATGCAAATTGTGAAATGTCAGCTGCTTCATGAATATTCATTTAATTACATATAAGTGACTTCATCAGTCCTATAGATATGAAGAACACACACCTCCTACGTCCTGTAACATTGTTTTTTTTTATACGTTAGCTGACATACTGTATGGGGAAGTGGCCATTGGCATTACGGCTTGCCTGTGTAAAAAAAAAACACCTTAGTTCAGAATCCTTTTAACCATTTTTTTTAAAGAATGCATTTAGGATGCAAGCCAGTATGTGCTTCTTATCTTTACTTGGTGACAGGACTAAGGAGTTTGTAACTTCACACATTCACAGTTAGCCTCTTGAGAGTTCTGCCTAAGTTTATGAATATTAAGTACTTGGTGAAACAGAGGAATAAGGTGTGATATTCTTAGTGAAAGAAATCTTTTGTACAACTTTGCAAAAATGGATTAGTGTACAAATAATAAGGTTTAGGTCAGCACATTATTGAAAATGTAGTGTTTTTTTGAGTTTAAGGCTGTAATTGTATGTATATATCCTTATGAATATTCAATAGTCAATGTATTTAAGATTGCCAGGTTCTCCCACAAGCCATGCCCCTGAGGAAGACTCTTCATAGTTAAAGCACTGGGGTGAGTGGCTAGCAGCTTCCATTACATGGGACTACCAATTAATTTTTATGTGTGGGATTCTTTTGTGGAAATCTGAACCTTAAGTGAGGAACAAAGCTGAACTTTTGTGAACCCTGTGGAGTCCTTACACTATTGCATGCTTGTCCTTGAATGTTAGAGAGCCTTTTTCTTACTCAGGAGAAACATCAGTGATGTCTTAGATAGTGCCAGTGTGTGTGTGTGTGTGTGTGTGTGTGTACATATATATATATATATATATATATATATATATGAGACAAAGAACCTCTGTCTAAAGCACTGAGGCAATAGTTACCCAAAGGGCATTTGGCTGGGAAGCCAAGTTTCAAAGAAATACAAAATCACACATGCCCCCACAATGCAAAGCATCATGGGCTGCATATGCAAATCACCACAGAATATTATGCTGGTTCAACTTTAAGCAGAAATGCATGGTGCTGAAAGGCCTCTCACACAGTTTGCAAAGGGTGCCAGCAGAAGACATAGACACATGTTTCGTCCTACCATTACTCATCAGTCTGCCTAGTCTGTTTGACATCCCAGTGGAATGAACCAGCTACCCTAAGATGGTCTAATGGGTTATGTTGTGGTGAACCCAAACAAAACAAAAAACAATTTAAAAGACAAAGAACCTCTGTGCATATATATATATATATATATATATATATATATATATATATATATATTTACAGTAGCATCCCTCAGGATGAAACCCAATTCTGCAGCATTTTGCAGCACTCTGCAAAATGCTGCAGCATGCCTACTGAATAAAGCAATGTAGTTTCTATGGCAATTAGTCACTTTTGTCATTCAGGAAAATGTGACACTGCCAGGATGAAGTGAATGCCATAGTTTCCTGCATGACAAAAGGGACTAATTGCCATTGAAATTACATTGCTTTATTCAGTAGGTCTGCTGCAGTATACTGCAAAGTGCTTTAAAAGTGGGTTTCATCCTGGGAGATGCCACTGTATGTATATATATATATATATATATATATATATATATATATATAGTGACACAGTAGTCCCACTATAGTTAGGGTTGCATAGCCATTTCTATGTTAAATCTCAAAGTTTGCACTTTAATAACTTTTGAACCATTTCTCCAATTTGCCTTGGTACCTTGACTGAGGGGATCTCAGGGTTTGTAGAGACCATTTTGAAACCGCTGGTTATGGAAAGAGACAGTTATATCCAGGACACTACGCACTTGTTGCGTGTACTTTCTGGTTATAAGGATTTACCACCTGATACCATTTTAGTGACAATGGATGTAACATCCTCTACACTAATATTCACACACAGATGGCATTGCAGCATGCCTTAAATACACTGATGAGAAAGGACCTGACCAAAACATTAACCCTGGAGTGGTGGGGAACTTATGGAATTCATTTTGACACATAACAACTTCAACTTCAATGGTAAACATTATGTTCAAACTATGGGAACAGCAATGGGCACCAAAATGGCTCCACAGTATGCTAACCTCTTTATGGCTGACTTGGAGGAGGATTTTTTAAGGCAGTATCCCCATAAACCACTGGCTTATTTCCGTTACATTGATGATTTGTTTATCATCTGGATGGAAGGCACAGATGCACTCAAAGATTTTCATCACAAACTTAACAATCTCCACCCTACTATAAAGCTTACCTTGGAGTACTCTACCACCAAGGTTAACTTTCTGGACACCACAGTCATCATTAAGGATGGAACCTTATATACATGTATTTACAGGAAGCCAACAGACAGACAGAGATACCTGCACAGGAAAAGTAACCACCCTAATCATACAAAAAATCTGTCATACACAGTCAAGCACTTCGTTGTCAACGTATTTGTTCAAATGAGGGATGACAGAGATACACATTAGCTATGTTGAAAAACACCTTTATGGAGCAGGGACACTCTTCCAGGAAATTGACAGGATAACAGAGCGGGCAATGCAAGTACCAAGACAACAACTACTTCAATATAAAGAAAAGACTGCTACAGAAAGAATACCCTTGGTAGTCACATATCATCCAGACCTTGAACGTCTGCGTAAGATTATTAAAGATCTCCACCCAATATTTAGTGAGGATGACACCTTAATTGTATTTTTAAGGAACTCCCACTACTATCTTTTAAACAACCGCCAAATTTATCCAGCCTAATTATAGGAGCAAACTTTCACGGAACAGAATACCATGTCACACAATGGCAACGACCCTGCAATCAACGCCCTGCAAGACTTGTGGGCTAATTTCTACCTCAGACTGTGTGGTTACATCACAAAACAGACAATTCAGGTGCATGGAGTTATACATGCATGTCACGACATGTTGTTTATTTCATTCAGTGCAAGAGATGTCCACAAACAGGTTATGTAGGAGAGACCGTAACAGCTCCGCACTAGGATGAACTCACACAGGCATACTATTACAGCAAGGAAGACTGAAAAACCAGTGGGGCATCACTTCTCCCAGCCTGACCACTCAGTCTCAGATATGTCAGTAATGGTCTTAAAAGAAATCTCAAAACACACAACAGAGACGAGCTTTTGAGATTAAACTTATTTACATCTCAATATGGTAGCAGATGGGATGAACTTGGATATTGGCTTTATGGGACACTACAGAAATTAACATCCACAGACCTTTTCTTCTTCAAGCTGACATATTATAGGACTTCAGCATGTGTGAGATGTGGATGCGTGTGTATGTATGTGTGTGGGTATGTGCTGTGAGTACGTGATATAATAGATGTGGGGCTTGCTGTCTCATTGAGGTAAGTCTCTATTTAGCTATATGGAGGTATAATGTGTTACTATTTTCATTTCACACACAACAAATTTCTCCTTACTTTTTATCTTTGCCTGTGTGTGTGGGGGGATTGATTCCATTGCACCATATTCAGTTTACCCAGCCTGCTAGTGTACATACAGGAGTGTTATCTTATACTGTTATATATAATTTTTGTAACTCTGTACATATTGGGATGTGTGATCTCATTTGCTTGGGGTCCTGCACATATCTTTTACATTAGGCTAATATTGTAGTAATTTACTCAGAATTTCATTACAAGTTGTATTCCTTTGGGAACAATTACAGTGACTGAAGTTAATATAGGTTCACTAGGAGAGAGATTGAGAGTGTGTATGTGTGTGTGTGTGTGTGTGTGTGTGTGTCTGTGGGGGACAGAGAGAGAGAGAGAAAAGGAGGGAGAGAGAGACAACTTTCTCATTTAAGCTATGTATCTCCCCACCCACATTATTGTGATGTGGGGTGGGTTAGGATTGTACTGTTTGTATGAGCAGGAGGAGATAAATTACTTTTTATCTCTTTCAGATTCCCTAGACACTTGTGGTACATGTAGTTGCTACATTCTCAGTATATATTGACATCAGTACATATCAGGATGCATGGTCTGAATTCCTTGAGGTTCCTCTACTAGAGTTTTTGTTTAACACTAATATTATCAATTTATATTTATATTATCATTTATATAGTCCTGAGGTTTTGTAATTTCTTGGGCCTTTTATTTAGCTTGGGAATACAGCTGGGTGACATGTCTAGCTAGGTTTTACACATCACGCAGTGTGCACTGATGTTTTTATACAACTTTACTGGTATTCTTGTCTTTAATGCATACATTGTAATTTCATGAGCCCTATAACTATCTTAGTTTGTCTTTAAGCTGGGTGGGGTTGCCTTTCAGTAATCACATCCTTATACTGACTATGACACTCATGGCTTGATTTGGGGTTATCTGCTTCAGCAGTGTTATCTTATGTCAATTAAATTTATGTGCAGTAGGATTCTTTATGTTTGTTTTTCAAGCACATCTTAACCCAAGGTTCATTCGGACTGAGGGCAGTATTGTACTGTCTAACTTCTCTGACATCATCTTCTGTTTTTTTTTTGTTTTTAAATGAGTATTTTAAACCAATGGGGATTTTTTCTGTTTTTCTCTGCATTATCTAGCTGTTATAAGTATTGTATTTTCTAAACAACTGCCATGAGCTTCTGAAGAAGGACTGGTTGGTCCGAAAGCTAGAGCACTTTGTTCTTGTTGTTACATCTATGTTGGTCCATTAAAAGGTATCAAATCATTTGCTTCTGGATCCGATTTGCCTGAAATTCAGAATGGTGGACGATTTCTGGTAGATCTCCGGATCTGGAAATTTTGTGTCGATCGAATGTACAGTTGCAGAATCGTAGTGCACTCAAAAAGTGAAAAACTTCCAACATTCTGTTTTCTTTAGACATGCATATTGGACTGAAGAATGCATGTGAGTGGGTTCACATTGGCTGGGCTACATGGGTCCAGAGTTGCAGACATGCCTTTTGAAGATGTCATGAAAAAATCTTGTTCCATTCAAAAGTTATACCATTTTTAGTGTCCCATTATATCTTATGGGAAAATTTTTATGCGCAGCTCAAAAATTGTCGCAATAGTATTTTTTAGTGTTGAGCTTGGCAAAAATAGTGTTGTGCTGCCACCATCTTGGTTTCGGTTAGCGAGAGAGAAAAAACAATATAACTCAAAAAATACTTCTCAACACACCAGCCATTGAGTTTACCTATTCGAGGGTCTGAGGAATAGGAATCTGGCATTAGTTTTTCACAGGCTGGTCTGGAAATGTGGTTTTTAGATTTTTTCCACCATTCTGCCATTTTTTGATCACGACACAATAACAAATTGTTACGACAATATGCACGACCATAAAAAATACAACTGCGACACTATTTTTTACATTTGCAGTTGTATTCCCATTGTAAAGATAGGAGTGTTGCGATCATATGTTTAATAACCACGGTAACACTGCACAACCACATTTTCTGAAATGCTGTTTTCTTTGTCACTTGAGTGTGGAAAGCTGGATTGTGATTTTGGCCTGAAATTTTCAGGGTGGCAAGTCCTAGTGCCGCAGATGTGCTTTTCAGTGGTTTGCTTCAAAAACGTTTATCACGTCCCTAGTTATAGTATTCTGAAGTTATGAATTTTCCCATAGGATAACATTGTGGGAGTCATTTTTTTTTTGTCACTTCATTGTGGCTACGTGTATTGTGGTATTGACCTGAAATTTTCAGGGTGCAAAGCCCTACCCCTACAGGTGTGCCTTTTGGTGGTTTGGTACAGAACCATTGAACATGGCCATACTTACAACACTGTGAAGTTTAGAAATTTCCCCTTAGGATAACATTACGGCTCTGATTTTTCTTTGTCGCCTCATTGCCGCAACATGGATTGCGACATTACCCTGAACATGTCAGGGCAAAAAGCCCTAGTTTCACAAGTGTGCCTTTTGGTGGTTTGCTGTGAAAACATTCAGCAGGGCCACATAGCTACAGCATTCCAAAGTTCCAAATTTTCCCCATAGGATAACATTGCAGCACCCGGAGCGCCTTTTGGGGCCCGTATCTCGAAAATGGTTCAAGATACAGATTTTTCATCTGAAAAATTCTTAGTCTCCCCCATAAGGGGACTTAGTACAGAACTAGCTTAGACATCCATGAAACCCCTGAAGTTAGAATTTTTCTCCTACCATTTACGGTTCCTAAGATATTTATGAATTACTATTCCATGTGCACTTTTTCATGGCATGGCTGATTCTTATGCCTTCACAGTTCACACTCACAGTACTTTTCAGTGCCCCTGACAGGGAAATGATGCACAACACATGTTCGGTTGCTACGTTGTTGTGACAACTACTCACTGTCACGATTACAATGACAGTTACCTTCCATTTGCAGCACATACGGTTCACAAAATATGGGCAAACTACTATAACTAGGCCTCCTTGCTTTATAAGACTGCTATATAGCACCATACTTAACTGTAAGTGGAAAAGCAAGGCCCAGAGGTCCCATGCTCCCTCAAACACACATACCATTTGGCACACTTAAGCTGCTTGGTGGGCCATGCTCCCACCAAGCCCCACATTTTTATTACTACTTACATTACACTTTAAAAAAAAGAAAGGAAATTCTTTGCAAAAAACTTTGTTAGTGTATCAGTTAGGGTTGATACCACACCGACAAAAGTGTGGAATTTCAACGTTAGGGTTACCACCCCTACCACCCCACCACCACCATCACCCCACTCCACACACCAAGAGGCTTCAGCATGTGCGTTGCGGTGGCTGTGTCTAACTCTCACCCCATTCTCCTATAATGCACCACCACAGTTTCTTTACGCATGGGGTGGGTGAGAGATGCAACCACCCAAAGCACACCAGCCTGTTGGCATGTGGAATGAGGGGTGTGGGGGTGAGAGTGGAACTCTAACACTGAATTTCCACACTTTGTCGGTGTGTTATTAACCCTAACTGATGTATTAACAATGTTTTTGCGAAGAATATATACATATTTGCAAAAAACTTTGCTAATGCTCTAGTTAGGGTTAAAGCCACAAAATTAGTGAAATGTGGTATTAGGGTTTCCAGCCCCAACACCCCACCCACATGCTGCACACACCAACAGGCATTGGGAGTGTGCCTTGGGGTCATCAGCCCTAATGCTCACCCCATTCTATAAATAAATAAGCTGAGATGGGTACAGCATAGGAGAATGGGGTGAGCATTAGGGCTGATGACTCCAAGGCACCCCCCCAACGCCTGTTGGTGTGTGCAGAGTGGGAGTGGGGTGTTAGGTTGGAAACCCTAATGCCACATTTCACTACTTTTGTGGCTTTAAACCTAACCAGAGCATTAATGAAGTTATTTGCAATTTATTTCCTTACTTTTTGAGATTGTATAATCCTATCCTTATTTGCCTGTGTGAGTGCATGGTCCTCAGGGCCCTGTGTTCCCATGCCTCCACAGATCCGTATATGTATGTTGCTGTGGCAGCACAGGGCCCAGCAGGTCCTGTGCTTCCATTTATACAACAGTGACCAACTTGTCATGTACCCAGTACTGAAAATTTTTGAATCCCCACCAAAATGTAATTCTGCGCAACTGCAACGCCATTCCATGCCACAGGTGTGAAAACACATTTTGGCCAAGATTACAAAAGGTGGGATAATAAGAAGACTATTGTGAAAATCTGGGATCAAAATATTTAAAATTTCCAAAGTTATGAGTGTGCATATCGAAATTGCAATGAATGGTCATAACTTTGCCATTTTTAATATTTTGACCCCAAATTTTCAACATACAATAGCCTTCTTATGACCTCACCTCATGAACAAGGGAAGGAGACATTTTCAAATCCCACACAAAAGGTGAATTCACCAAGAGATGGCAAAATCACATTTTGAACAGGAGTTGCATAATAACAGTCATATTGTTCATTAGGTGAGGTACCCAAAAAGCCATGTTGAAAATGTTGGGTCAAAATGTTTAAAAATGGCTAAATTATGCATAAAATTTGAAACCCCCATTAAAATACATTGAGCCACATTTACCTTAGTGTCTCATTTTGCCATTGTTGGTTCCAGCATCAAGATGTGTCTTTGATCGGAGAGTGGACTTTGAACCTCGGATCTGTTCAGGTGAGTGAGGCTATGTGGGGGTGTACTGGGGGGTGTGGGGGGTGGGTGCTGAGTGGAAGGTGAGTGTGAGGGGTAATCAGTGTGGGACTATTGGGTTGGAGGTCAGGAGGTAATGGGAATATCATTAGTCAGAATCTATGAGCTCAGCACACAACATAAGTACTGAGACAGTTGGATGGACATCTTTAGTTAGACTACATGAGTCCAGAATGCTGGAACAGGAAGGATTTATAATTTAGTTAGATTCCATGATTATGGCATAAGTGCTGTAACAGTCAGATTTCTTTCTTTAGTTAGACTTTAAGAGATCAGTGTATATTGCTGTCAAACATCAACTGAGACAGTTAGAACTCTTTTATTATTAGATTTTATGAGCTCAGTAACAAAACACTGAGACAGGTAGTCTTTTATATTTTAACTTTATATGCTTGCATCAGTACACACACACACACACCCACAAACATAGCTTTAGGCACACGTAGCATTAAGGGAGTACCACACACACACACACACACACACACACACACACACACAGTGAGAAGCAAGAGGCAATTCACCTTGAATTATAAAACCTTGAAGGCATGGTGGAGTAAACATGCAGGGATCAGACTGTACCATGCAGCCTTGTGGATAAGGCTATCTTGTTTCAACATACTTCAGATATTTCTTCTCCATCAGGAAGAAAAATAAAGATGTTTTTTGTACAAGAGAGAAAAGTACACTGATAGGCACCTATGAAGTCATATTTGACTCTCATAAAAATATGTATCTCTGAATTGGGCAGACTTTGTGGAGCATATGGGACAGTCTGTGTGTTTAAAATTATATTTATATAGAGAGGCTCACTATTGGCAAGGATGTCAGCACAGTCCGATAGCCAGTGATGGCATCACATCAGCTTTCCTTCTGTGCATGACCCTGCTGAAGTGAGTATGAATTTTTGTATTTATTTTGCCATAGCCAAAGACAGACAGGATGCTTAACAATATAATTAGGATATATTGGTATTATGTGCTTGATGGTTTTTCACTGATATGATGGTTCTGGATAGAAATGTCATATTGGAAAATCTGGTCTTTCTAACTGGAAACCCTGTATAATAAATCAGATTTTTTTGTTACACGTTCACAAACTTGTGTAGTCTTTCATTGGACTATATTAGTAGTTCTAAAGTAACAGTACAGTAATAAATAACCATGCCTTTTACAGCAGGGATCATTTTCATTTTTTACATGTTTTGAAAAAAAAAAACATTGAGGGACCATTTACTTCATTTCATGTTCTGCCTGAAATTGGAGGGTGGGGGTGTCACTAGACATCAGGGAATAAAATGAAAAATAATGGGGATGGCGATCAGTGGGTGGGGGGTGCCACTTGACACCACAGAAATCAGGAATGGCAATTGGCAGGTGGAGGTGCTCCAGGCACCAGGGAATATAAAATTTAATAACAGAAATGGTGATCGGAGGTTTGGGATTCCACTAAACACCAGGAAAATCAGGGAAAATGGTGATCAGTAGGTGGGGAGGTGCTACTAGACACAAGGGAAGATATTTATTATTTACAGGGGCAATTGGTGGGTGGATGCCACTAGACATCAGAGAATGTTTATATAGTGAAGGGGACAGTGATCAGAAGGGTGAAGGGGTACTGCTACAACAAGGGCAACTTGACACATTGGCAGAGATGGCAATTGAGTGGGGGGGCATGCCACCAAACACCAGGGAAATGGCAGCTCACAGCTCACACTGTAGCTGGCAGCACGAGTTCAGCTGTGGCTGCAGAAGTCAAAAAATGCCTACTGTTCTCATACAGAGAATGTGGGGGAAGCACTCCTCTCACTAAGCTGGGCACCTGGGATTTTGGGTGTCCAGAAAATGAATTTCTGGCCCTTAATATAAAAACACAAACATCAGAATCTAGCTAAACAGAGCCCAGTTAGCTAGGTTCTGGTGTTTGTTTTTTTAAAATACCAGCATTTTTATGTACTTTACACACTTCTTAGTTCATGGAAAAAAAATCAACAAAATGTCGGTTGACACAGCACGAAAAAATGGTAGATGCCCTTCCAAGCAAGTGGAGTGAAAGCAAAAATGCACATTTGTGGCATCAGATTTTTACTTTTGCTGCAGAACATTAGCTCAAAAACACTTCTGTGCATGTGAAGGTCAGAAAATACTAAAATGTAAACCTTTATAACTCTGGAACCCTTTCATATCTTTTCACCAGACCTGTCAAAGGCACTACCTTAGGACATGAGACCTGCAAGTTTGGGGGAAAAATTCTATTCCACATAGGCTGCAGGTGAGAGCAACAAAACTCATGCGGTATAGGAAAAAAGTTAGATTTTTCTAAAAAATGACAGCTACTGGTGTCAGAATCTGCATAAGCTGCCATCACAAAAATTCTCACACATCAATACCTTGCTTCCTAGATAACACATACAAAATGACAGTTCATTTGGTCAAACAGGGCCAAAGATATCAATGTGCAAAGTTAGGGGTTTAACATTAAACAGGCTATTCAACCCTAACTATAGGGGTACTACCATGCCCCTATAATATATATAGAGAGAGAGGGATAGAGAAGAGAGAGCAAGAAAAAGAGAGATATTATATACAAAGAATCATTATTAAATAACATCTATAATCCTTACCTTACAGTAAAACAGGAGTGAAGTTTAAGAAGATGATAACATGGAACTGTTAGTGTTATTCAAAATATGTTACAAATTATGCACAACAAGGAATTTATGTTACAGCTATTATGTCCCTGTTTGCACACAGTGTCATGGGCTGCACTCTAGGGTGCCAGGTAAAATAGGGAAAGAGGTGACAGCACCCCTTGGTGTTCCCTTCAACAGTTTGCTGGAATCAAACTACCCTTTCTACCCTACTCTTTCTCTCTCTCTTTCATCTATCTTTTGTTCTTTTTTTCCTCTGGTCTGTAATCCTAAACTCTCCCCTCTCTCTCTTCTCAGCCCCTGCACTGCCTTTTGTTCTTTCCAATCCTCCCCCTGTTTTAGGCTATTATTTAATTGTCACCCTCCCTTCCCTCCAGGCTCACAGAAAAGTCTGATTGGGCAGGACCCGCGATTGAACCGCCACTGCAGTGCAAATCACGATAATGAGACCACCCACCTTCACCCTTCTGGAGTCCCTAGCTACCCCTAAGATTCAAGCCATGTATAGATTCTGATGATACAGAGTGCCAAGAGGTTGGACCTCTCCTGGACAGTTTGATTTTTCTCCTGCCCACCCACCCCACACCGACACATATTAAATACACTTGAACCCCACATATCTTCTCCTTCTTCCCATTTACTGGCTGCACATCGTCCTTCTGATATCCTTGCAACACTACTCCATTTTGGCCACTAGAGGTGTGCATATCTTACATCTTCTTCAGTGTTTTTGTAAATCCTCTGTTCAATTTTCTGCACCCCTTGTAGCATGGGATCCCAAGGACTTTCCTTTCCCCTATATTTAATTGCTTCCTGTGGCCCCTTCTCTTCCATTTTTCCCCTCAGTGGCAGCATCACAGTATTTGCAATTATGCATTTCCTATCTGCCTTCAAACTACTACCATTGGATTGCTGCCTGAAACAGTGGCAAGACGAAGTAGGCAGCTGCTAGAACTCTTCAACTGGGACTAAAGAACTAGAACTCTACTACAGGGACCTTCAATTAGGTTAAAAAAACAAGAGCTGGTATGCTTGTCTGAGTTAGGGAAGAGAACTGTTATCTACGCTGTTAGCTAGGTGAAGAGAAGGGCTGTAAATTAGAGGGTGTGGCTTAGGCAACAGAAGGCCAGGTATCTGTATTTAAAACTTCGCTAGTTAGCTTTGACAGAGAGCAGCAAGAGGAAGGAGGCAGCTGCTAGAACACCTCTACTGGGACTATATAGCCCTCCCTCCCCTTCACCCCCTCCCCACGCTTAGCCAGTTTCACTTTATAGGCACTGGATTTGACTGACAACAGGATCTTCTTCTTTGGGAGAAGGAAAGGAGTGATCACAGAGGCACAAAAGACTCATCATCCTAGAAGGAAAAGAATAACTCTCCCTCACCCCCCAGCTGCTGGAGGTCTGTATCTGAGCAAGTAAAAGGGAGACTACTGAGGAATACAGGAACTTCCTGTCCCAGAACAGGAACAGCAGGAGCTGTAAAGGCATGGAGGCAGTAGGAAAGTAGGGAGAAAAAAGAGTAAATGGAGAGAAGAAAGAGTAAGCATATAAAACAACAGTTGAGGGCCACAAATAATACATGATGGGAGTGGTGCAGTGCAGTGGCTGTGGAGTGGCAGTCTTCTGGGAGATGTTCTGGAGGATGCAGTGTTGTTCCATCTGCAGGCACCTCTCTGGGCTGAGCGAGGAGGTTGCTCATCTCTAGGCAGAGTTCACCAGGATTTGAGGGACCTCCTATCCCACCCAGGGACCACCAGGCTGATGCCGCTGCCTCAGAGGTTGCCAAGAAAGAGGAGCAGTTGGACCATGGTGGGTTCAGGGAGGGTGAACATGGAGGAACAGCGGCACATCCATCCAGTTGTATCCCTCCACAATTTGTACACTGTTCTGGCAGAGTGTGGTTCCTCTATCAAGGCACCTGCAGTGGAGACCAAGGAGGATGATGGGAACCTCCACAAAGGAGACCCAGGTGGGTGGCACAGGACCCCACAGGGAAAGGAAAAAAATCCTGGTGGGGGACTCAATTGTTAGGGGGGTAGAACTGAGGGAGGCAGGGGAAAGGGTGGTAAGGTGCCTGCCTGGTGACATGGCTTGGAGGGACAGGAAGTGAATCCTCAGGATCGCAGGAACATCTGCATGGGTTGAGGGAGCGAGATGTCATTGTTCACCTAAAGACAAATGACCTGGCTGGGAATGGGATCACAGCAGTGCAGGAAGAGTTTGTGGAGTTGGGGAGAGGCCTTTGACAGGTAGCATGCATGGTAACCTTCTCGGATGTGCTGCCTGTCTATGGCATGGGTGAGGCTAGGATGTTCCACACCATGAGATTCAATCAATGGTTGAAAAACTGGTGCAGAGCTTAGGGTTTTGGTCTTATTGGAGACTGGGGATCCACCTGGAGGGATACAGGCCTATTCTGGCACGATGATCTGCATCTGTCCAGGAGGAGAACCAGGATCCTAGGTGATAGGCTTAAATGCTTCACTGGCAACCATTTAAACTAGCCAATGGGAGAGGCACTGAAAAGGAGCAGGGAAATCCCAGCCCAGCCAAATAAACAGGGTAGTTAGTGAGGTAAAAACCAAGATAAAGAAGTCAATAGGGAGAAGGGCATGGGTAAATGAAGAAATAGGCAAAGGCAGTAAAACAGCGATGAGGCTAAAAGGGGTAAGGCCATCAAAAAATGGAGGACAATGAGTACCAACAGCCATAGTCTGGGTAACAAGCTCCCTGAACTAGTGTCCTTGATGGACATGGGATGCCTAGATATCATGGCAGTCATAGAAACATGGTACACACAACCATGACTGGGATTTCAACATACCAGGTAACACAGTCTACAGGAGAGACAGGGAGGGTAGAAGAGGAGGAGGAGTAGCTCTCTATGTAAGGGAAAGGATCAAAGAAATGGAACAAAAGGGTAAACAGGGAGGAGAGGAGGCACTGTGAGTCACCATGGAGACCAGAAATGGCACCAAAATCTACACAGGTGTTGTATACAGACCCCCATCTCAGGGGGAGGCAGTGGACAAGGAAATGATAGAAGGCATCTTTAGGATGGCAGAAAAAAGGGAAATATTGTTGATGGGGGACCTGAATATGCCAGATGTTAACTGGAGCACCTTTGCTGCAGCCACATCCAAGAGCAGGGTCATTCTCAATGCCCTACAGGGGGGCATACCTCAGACAGCTAGTGCTGGAACCCAGTCAGGAGGGAGCAATCTTAGACCTGGTACTCTCAAATGGGGATGGAGAAATGATCTCAAATTTAGAAGTAGGTAGCCATCTGGGAACAAGTGACCACCAAACAGTGTGGTTCATGATAAACACAGCTGCAGAGTCAAACCATACAACAGTAAGGGTACTGGACTTTAGGAGGGCTGACTTTGTCAAAATGGGAGAGTGTCTCAGAAAAGTGCTAGCAATTGGCAAGAAGGAGAGGTGGAGAAACAATGGGAAAACATCAGAACTGCCATAACAGAGGCAACAAGCCTTTGTGTGAAGCAAATAAACAAATCAAAATGAAGGACAAAAACACCATGGTTCTCAAAAGAGGTGGTAGGGAAGGTTATGGAGAAAAAGACAGCATTCAGGAAGTATAAGGAAACAAAGAAGGAGCAAAACAGAGAACTGTACCAGTTAAAGCAGAAGGAAGTGGGGAAGGTAGTCAGAATAGCAAAGGCCCAAACTGAGGAAAAGATAACCAACTTGGTTAAGAAGGGGGGTAAATCCTTTTAAAGGTACATTAGGGAGCGAAGATAAACCAGGGGTGGGATAGTGAGACTTAATAAAGGGGAGTGTGGGTGGGCAGAGGGTGACAGTGAAAAAGCAGGGATACTGAACAAATACTTCTACTCAGTATTCACAAAAGAAGAGGAAGGGGAGGTACCCAGTCAATAGAAGCACTCTGAATAGGGTGTCGATACCAGTCCATTCACAGAAGAAAGGGTTCTGAAAGAACTCCTAAAACTGAAGGTGGACAAAGCAATGGGCCCTGATGGGATTCACCCCAGAATTCTAAAAGAACTAAGGGGGAGAACTAGTGACACCACTGGCTACCCTTTTTAACAAATCATGGGAGGATGGTGTGGTACCTAAGGACTGTAGGAGGGTGGATGTGATTCCCCTTCACAAAACTGGGAACAAAGCAGAGGCAGAAAACTACAGACCTGTTAGTTTGACCTCAGTGGTAGGGAAAATGATGGAATCACTTCTGAAAGAAAGAACTGTTGAATTCCTAGAGGCCAGCGGGGCACAGGACCCAAGGGAGCATGAATTCACAGCAGGAAGGTAAATTCAGATGAATCTAATAGATTTCTTTGACTGGGTGACCAAAGTGGTAGACCAGGGATGGGCTATGGACATGGCCTACCAAGACTTTAGCAAGGCATTTGACACTGTCCCACACAAAAGATTAATAAACAAATTAGCCAGCATGGGAGTGGGTCCCAGGGTGGTAGCCTGGGTACAAAATTGGCTGGACAACAGGACACAGAGGGCAATAGTAAACAGAGTCCACTCCAAAGAAAAGGGGTTAGTAGTGGGTACCACAGGGTTCAGTACTAGGTCTGGTCCTTTTAATGTCTTTTATAGTGATATTGCAGAGGGACTGGAAGGAAAGTATGCCTCTTTGCAGATGAGACAAAGATCTGCAACAGGGTTGATACACAAGGGGTGGAAAGGATGAGAAAGGACTTGGCAAGGTTGGAGGAATGGTCAGAAGTATGGCAGCTTAGATTCAATGCAAAGAAGTGCAAAGTAATGCACCTGGGAAATAAAAACCCAGGAGAAGAGTACACAATTGGGGGGAGGTACTAACAATGACAAAAATGGAAAGGGACCTGGGGGTAGTCACATCAGATGACCTAAAGTTAAGCGTGCAATGACAGAAGGCAGTAAGGAGGGGTGGGGGGATACTGGGATGTAAAGGAAGAGGCAACACCAGTAGAAAACAGGAAGTTGTTATTCCTCTGTACAGACAGTTGGTGAGACCTCATTTGGAGTGTTGCATGCAGTTCTAAAGACCCTATAGTATCTTCACAAGGACATAGACAGAATGGAGGCAGTCCAGAGGAGGGCAACTAAAATGGTGTAGGGTCTGCACCAGACACCATACAAAAAGAGACTAAAGGAGCTTAATATTTATTTATTTATTTAGCTTTTGTTAACTGGGTAAGTGCACTAGCCATAAAATGACTATTTTCAGGCATGACCCTTGAGGAAAGGAGGGAGAGGGGGGACATAATAAAAACTTTCAAGGACCTCAAGGGAATCAATAAAGTCCAGGAGGGTAGCATCTTTCAGAAAAAGATATGTGCAAGAACAAGGTGGTACAATTTGAAGATAGAAGGGGGGGGGACAGCTCAGGGGCAAATTGAGGAAGTATTTTCTCCCAGAGAGGGTGGTTGACGCATGGAACGGCATTCCTGAGGAGGTTTTAGGGTCAAAAATAGTGAGGGAATTCAAAAATGCATGGGACAGACATAAAGCAATTCTGGTGGGGGGTAGGAAAAAGTAGGCTGTTGGCTAACTAGGATCTGCAGCTTATTCGATAGGTAGGGAAATGGGCAGACTGGGTGGGCCAAGCAATCCTTATCTGCCATCAAAGTCTGTTTCTATGTTTCTAAACATGATCAGCCACACTGGGTTCTCTTGTTAGTAGCTCTTCTTCTACAAGTGTTCACTTCCTCTAAAGGTGGCAATCCCATTTCCAATTTAAGCATCCTACCCCCCCAATGCCTTACTTCCACCACAGCAACAGACACCTTGGGAGTGTAGACTATGACCTTAAATCCTCTCCATCTCCACACATTCTGCATGCAACAGTTATCCCAGTTAGGATAGCATTATATGCCTCTACTATTCAATGCCTCCATTACCCTTGTCTAGCACTCCTTCAATCACCCCTCTGTACAAAGGGGCAGTGTCTGGTGCTTAAATTCATTTTTAGTGGGATTAAGAAGCTACTTCTTTTACTGCTGCTTTGCTCAGGAAATGTTGAGCTAAACCCCGGCCCCATGACACCGGCTGATGCGCCCTCAGACCTCCCACAACTGAAAGGACTATGCTTCCTACATATCAATGCATGCAGCCTCCTGAAAAAACTCAGCGTAATCTAGGCTTGGATCAGCCATGCACTACCTGACATCCTAGTGATCTCGGAATCCTGGCTTAAAAGCTCCATGCCTGACCATGCCATTAACATTCCCTCCTTCAATGTCTATAAAACTGATAGAGGTAGCAGGGGTGGGGGGGAGGTCACTATCTATGTTGTGGACACATTTTTATTGTCCATCACTGACTCCTCCTCAATGCTCAAAGGGTTCAAAAGCCTGACCCTAAAACTGTCCCTACCCTTGGATGAGTCTATACTTATCACAGGCTGTTGTAGGCCACCATCAGTTGGTCTTGATGTATTGCCTCACTTGAGTAATTTACTCAAGGCATCTAATTCCGAGATAGTCATTCTAGGGGATCATAACCTCAACTTGTTAGCCCGATGTTCAAAACCACTCGAGGACCTCTGTGATATCTATGGTCTCTCACAACTTATCTAAGAGCCCACTAGACCCAAACCAAAAAAAAACAGCCAACAGCTCCCTCATAGACCTAATTCTAGTCAATAACCTGCACATATTTGCTTACTCCAGAGTATTTAATAACAACATAAGTGACCATATGGCTGTGGCTTGCATAAGGACCACGCCTAAATATACCCCCCTCCCAAATTTACTTTTAAAAGGAGCTTCTACAAGTTCAATCCTTCAGCCTTTGTATCAGATCTAGCAATGATTAGATGGCAAGATTTCTACCTCCCAAGTCCATCTCTGAGGCCTGCTTTATATTCCAAAACCTTGTCTTGACAGTCATTAACAATCATTCCCTCCTCCCCCCAAGTCAAATGTAGAAATAGTAAAAGATCTTGCCCTTGGTTTACCCCTACCCTCAAGACAGTGATTCACATCAGAAACGTCTTATGGAAGAAGTCTCACAAACATAATCTGCTGGCCAATAGGGTGTCCTTCAAGGCTTCCAGAAACTATTGTATCAAACTTACAGCATCTGCCAGAGCTAAAGTACCTATCTTCAATCTGCCCTAGAGACATCTACAAATAATGCTGTCAAGTTATGGCAACTACTAAGAGATGTCGAGGGTCATAGCCATACCTCATCCTTACCAACCAAAGTCATTCATAGCAATATCACCCTAACCAATGAACAGGATGCCCTAGCCCAGCTAGACAACCACTTTGCTACCACTGGGCTAGTCTTTGACAATTCCTCCGCATGTATACTATTCGCCCAGCTGCATGACTCAGCCCCCTCTTCCCTAACTTCTGCCCCTAGATATCTAAATAAGTTTTCTTTTAGCCAAGTCTCATACAAGCAGGTAGAAGACCTCCTACTGGACATGGACACAAAAAAAGTACTGGTGCAGACCACACTGAACCCTTCTTTCTAAAGCTAGGTTACTGTCTGCTGACCACTTCCATCACCAATCTCTTTAACCTGTCCCTCTCCTAAGGTGCCCTTTAACAACAATGGAAGATAGCACACGTCATTCCACTCTTTAAATCTGGCGACCCATGCAATCTCAATAATTATCAGCCTATAGCCCTACTAATTCTATCTAAACTCCTAGAAAAAGTTGTTAATACCCAGCAAAGAGAATTTCTTGAATTACAAGATATCCTAAACCCACTCCAATCCTGCTTTAGGCAGAACCACAGTACGACTTCTGCACTGGCAAAAGTGATGAACGACTGGCAAATCGCACTGGATGACAAAAAACATGTCTGTGCCTTATTTCTGGATCTGAGTAAGGCATTTGACATGGTAGATCATGACATACTCCTCACCATGCTGCCTAACATTTGGCTCAATGTTACTGTGGTAAAATCACTCAACAGCTACCTTGTTGGAAGGCAGCAAGTTAAATCACAAGTTGCCACTTCTTCCCAAAAAAGTTTGCTAAGAAATGTCCTGCAAGGCTCAATACTGGGGCCACTACTTTTTGCCATTTACATTAACAATATTAACTCCAGTCTCAACACAGCCAGTGGCCACCTCTTCATGGATGACACCATGCTCTATGTCACCGATCATTCACTCGAGCTTGCATGTACAGACCTACAACATGATTTCAACATTCTTCAACACAACCTCCTTCACTTGAAGCTGCTTCTCAATGCAAAAACAAAAGTAATTTTTCTCTCCCCACACACCTGCACAGTGGCTACCCCCCTGAAGTCTGCAATCTTCAGATCCAGTCTCTGCTGGGGGAATCACTTGAAATTGTGGATAAGTTTAAATATTTGGGCTTTTGGCTTGACCGCAAACTTTCTTTTGCCATCCACCTAGAAGAGCTATCCAAAAAAGTAAAGCAAAAGCTAGGCATCCTCTTTCACATCAAGCATCTCCTAAATCATGATGTGAAAATAAAACTAGTACACTCTACCTTCCTCCCTCTGATAGACTACATAGGCTTCATATATGGCCACTGCCCCATGGCTCTCCTAACAAAGCTGGATACCTTTTACCACTGAGCCAGCTGGTTCATTACTAACTCCCCTTGTAATATGCACCACTGTGCCCTCTATGCCCAAATTGGGTGGCAGTCATTGAAAACAAGGAGAATAAAAAATGCCATGATTTGAACCTTCAAAGCACTTACCAACAAGCTTCCCAAATACATCACTGATCTCTTTGTCATTGCTGAAGGTCCATATTCACTTTGAAGACACTCCTACTTCATGCTCGACACCCCCTAGAGTCAGAATGAATCATGGTGAAGCCTCTATAAGCCATGCCCTTCCCTTCCTCTGGAACAACTTACAAAGTGTACTAAAACTCCCTAAGCTAACAGGGCTGCCTGCCTTTAAGGCTCTGCTGAGCTACTCCCTTATGGAAAATTGCTCCTGCTTCTCCTAACCTGCCCCCTCATGTACCTTGTTCTGCTTACACTTTGCAGATGCTTGTGTCCTTCCTGACTAGCCACAGGCTCTTGACCTGCCACAGTAAACCCTTTCCCCTCATCACCATCTCTCTGGTCTTTTTTTTTTTTACCCCATCCCCCTTCCACTGTCCTCTCCCACTTGTCTCACCAGGTCTCCCACTCCTCTCACCTTACTCTCATCCTAACTTGCAATCTCCTTCAATCAGTCCTTACCATGCCTCCTATCCCACTCTATGAGTCTACTCACACGTTGACATCCCCTGATTGGTTAGCCTACATTTACTGTGCCAACTGCCTTATCATTGACTAGCACATATCCACCTGATTGTGCCAGATGTAATCCTGTAATGCTGGACCTTATTGTCTTTGTAAACTGATATGGAACCTATAAATGAGCATCTGTTCACTGATGTAATACAAGATCTCAATAAAATAAAATAGTATGTGGAAGATAATTCTTAGTGTTTTTAATGTTTGGATTACTGTGTAATTTTCTATTGTATGTATGTGATGATTTTCTGTGTTCTTACTATACGTACAGCTATATACTTCCCTGTACCTCTTATATTTTTACTTAACTGTTTAGTCTGCCTCACCTTTATTTATGTATTGTTGTTATCCTGTGTATCTGTGTACTCCATGACCACGTTGTAAATGAGTCTTCTCAGTGGTGTTTCTCACCTGATAAAATAAAGTGTGATTGATTGATTGATTGATTGATTGATGGGTAGTGCTAGGAGATTTGAAGATAGCAAATGTGATACTACTTAATAAAAGTGGGAAAAGGAATGAGCTAGGGAAATTCAGGCCTCTAAGCCTGGTGTCCACTGTATGTAAGATACTGGAGGCCATCATAAAGGAAAGACCAGTACTTTTTCCTTGAGGCAAATTGATTTCAGGACAAAATGCATCATGGGTTAACCAGGAGAAGGTCCTGTCAAAAAAATTTGACAAGCTTCTTCAGCTGGGTCACAAAAGCAGCTGATAAAGGCCTGGCACTGGATGTGCTATACCTTGACATTAGCAAAGCCTTCAACATGTCCCACATTAATGATTGGTGAAAATATTGAGAGATGTTGGGCTTGAGAAGAGTTACAGGGTGGGTCAGAAATTGGTTCAGTGGTAGAAAGCAGAGGGTCATCTTGAACAGGGTATTCTCAGGGGTTAGAAAGATCACAAGTGCCTTCCCCTTTTTAGTTTAATTTATATCTCAAACCTTTCTTATTGAGGCTGAAAGAAAACCCACAAATTAGGGCATAACAGTGGGTGGATTTGATTACAAACTATCCGTATATGTGGATGATGTATTATTGCACATTTCAGACCCATACATTCCATCCCTGCCATATTGGCGGAAATTATGTTATTCAGATCCATTTCGGCTTATAAGTTAAATGTAGAGAAAACTAAAGTGTTACCTCTAAATACTTGTGTTGATAAAGCTTCCATTTTGTGTCTGGGATTGCACTGGGAACCCAAAGCCCTTACATACCTTGGAATTCAGATCCCACACCACCTTACAACCTTATCCAAATGGAATTTGGATCCTCTATTACACAAAATAAAATGTGACCTAAAATGCTGGATCAAACTCCCTCTTTCCTTGTGAGGCCAGGCTAATGTAATCAAAATTAATATCCTTCCTCACATATTATATTCTTTAGGTATGCTTAATGTTCTACTGCCATATAAATGGTTCCACCAACTTTATTCCATGCCTTTTACATTTCTTTGGAAAGGTGGTGCTGTTTGGAAGCATATTTTAAGCTGACATTCCATGTTGCCCATGGGAGTTTGCACCTGCCTAATTTTTTTGCATATTACTTTGCCCTTCACGGTCAAGTACTTTCGATGGGGGGAATATTGGCAGGAAACACAAGGAAATTATGTGCCTCTTTGTTTGTCTTTAGAACAAGCTCTCTGTGATAGAGAAAAAATATTGATACAAGCATTGTTGTTTGTACCCCTATATTGCTTCACCAAAATTAAAAAATGCTCCTACATATTGGTCTTTATATGCATATGCTCAGATGTGTCATTGTTATGGGTTCCAGCCTAAGCAATGTATTGCACAACTGCTTTTCCATAATCCTAATATCAAAGTTGCACATCGGCCTATTCCACCCTCTTTTTTGACAATAGATCTTACCATGGTTAGGGATCTTCTCTCCAATAATTATTTTATGGACTTCCCTTCTCTTCAAGAAAAGTATAATTTAGCACCACAACATTTTTTAAAATACCTACAACTCTCTTGCCACTGACAGCAAGTTTTGGGCCTTTACCATAGGCAGACCTGGCAAATTATCATTTTGAGACTTTTATTTCAGTAGCTGGCATGCGACATGCTGTGGCAAAATTATATAGTTTATATCAATCATTAGATCCCTGTAAGTCTACTGAGATTGCCCATTACTTGCAGAGTTAACTTTCTCTGACATGGGAGGCATCAGAATGGTTGTTGATCTGGAATGATTTTTTTTTTTAGACTGATATAACAAGATCAGTATCAATTAATGAAATTTAAAATCTTACACAATCTCTGTTTTACTCCCATAAAATTATGGTGAATGGGATGTTTGGAACATAATCAATGTTTCAGATGCAATATGAAAGTTGGTTCACTTCCATACATATATTACACCAGTGTGAGAAGGTTGACCCATTTTGGGAGGACATTTGCCTGTATGTAATGTTTGTTGAATGTGCTTTAAATTGCTTATTTTGCATAACTGAATGTAAATGATGTACTCTCTTACTGTATGTAAGACAATTCCTTGTCTAATTTCTTGTATCAACGAATGCACTATCAATATACTGCACTTCCCGGGTCATCCCTAAAAAAGGAACTGTATTGTCTCAGAGGGCCTACCCGGTTACCAAAATTCAAAAAAATAAATAAATAAAATAAATCAAAACTCGGCTTGATCCTACATCTGAATTAGCCCCTTTTTTCACTCCAGAAATTTGTTTAGTGGGAAAAGTGAGGGATATTACATTTTCTTTCCAATGTCATTATATGAGGGTCATTGTTACTGCCTCTAAAATGGTTATTTTGTGTCACTGGCTGGATGACGACATCCCACCTTGGTTTGAGTGGCATAAAGAGCTCCTTAGCACCCTTACTTTGGAATTATATATTGCCAGTGTTCAGCACAGAAGGAATTCTTATTTTGCAAAATGGGGGCCTTTGTATGCTTGGTCTTCAGCACTACAAGTGTATCTACTGATACTAATAGGTGTGTACTCTTGCATCTTGCTTTTACTTTCACAGGTGGATAATTTAGCTTTCATTTTTATGTCTATATATTTGATTCTTCTTGCTCTGGTTGAGTAGCTGTGGGGAGAAGGGGTTAGTGATGTGTGTTTTCAGTTGTGTCTTCTGTTTTTGTTCTTTCTTGTAATGTTATGATAATATGTATTTGTGGCATTGCTCAAGATGTATTTAATGGTGTTATTTTTTTTTCTTTATGTATTGTTATTTCATGTCTCCCTTTTGGAAAATCAACAAAGTATACTTAATTAAAAAAAGAGAGGTCACAAGTGGAGTTCCAAGGAATTTGTCCTACACCCAGTTCTCTTTTATGTCTTTATATGTGATGTGCCTCATAACATAGAAACATAGAATTTGACGGCAGATAAGGACCGCTTGGCCCACCTAGTCTGCCCATTTTCCTACCTAACAGATACGCTGCAGATCCTAGTTAACCAACAGCTTACTTCCTCTTACCCGCCCCTAGGACTGCCTTATGCCTCTCCCATGCATTCTTGAAGTCCCCCACTGTTCTTGACTCCACGACCTCCTCAGGGAGGCTGTTCGATGCATCCACAACCCTCTCTGTGAAAAAATACTTCCTCACATTACCCCTGAGCCGTCCCCTCTCTATCTTCAAATTGTGTCCCTTGTTCTTGCACATCTCTTTTTCTGGAAGATGCTACCCTCTTGGACTTTGTTAATTCCCTTGAGGTACTTGAAAGTTTCTATCATGTCCCCTCTCTCCCTTCTTTCCTCAAGAGTATACATATTAAGGCCCTTTAGTCTTTCTTCGTATGTCTTCTGGCGGAGACCCTGCACCATTTTGGTTGCCCTCCTCTGGACAGCCTCCACTCTGTCTATGTCTTTGCTGAGATGAGGTCTCCAGAACTGCACACAGTACTCCAGATGGGGTCTCGCCAACTGTCTGTACAGAGGGATAACAACTTCCTGTTTTCTACTATTGATGCCTCTTCCTATGCATCCCAGTATCCCCCCAGCCTTCCTTACTGCCTTCTCACATTGCTTGCCCACCTTTAGGTCATCTGATATAATTACCCCCAGGTCCCTTTCTATTTTTACTGTTGTCAGTAGCCTCTTTGCAGTTAATGTTAAACCTACTGTTAAGCGGGAAATGAGGATGGTGTAAGGGCACTGACATAAGATCTATGGAAACTAGAAAAATGGTTAAGGGTCAGGTAGTTGAATATTAATGCAATGAAAGTCAAAAGTAAGCACACTAGGGGCCAGGAATCTGAGAACGGAGTTGAGAATCTGGGGGCTGTAGTTGTTAAAGGGAACTACTGAGGAAAGGAACCAAAGTGTGATAATTATGAACAAGTTGAAACAATCAACCCAGTGTAATAGAGCAGTGGAGATGACAGATAGGTTGTGGTGCCCAGGTAGGGGCATTAGCAGAAGGAAGAAGGAGGTGATCCTGCTCTTGTGCAAATCCCTTGAGTAGCCACACTTGGAATACTGTGCACAATTCTGCAGTCCGTACTTAAGGAGAGACAGAAATAGGGTAAAGGAGGTACAGAGGCATGTCACCAAGATTATTTAGTGTCAGCATGAGAAACCCTATTAGGGAAGACTATAGGACTTGAACATGTTGACCCTGTAGGCCAGGAAGAAGAAAGGTGACATGGCAGAGACCTATAATACCTGAGATAACCAGGGTGGACAACTGGAATTTGTTTGCAATGAGTGTAAACAAGGGCATGAAGCTGGTGAAGGGGAGATTTAAAAAGGCAGTCTGAAAGTGTTTCTTTACAGAGAAGGTGGTGGAGAAGTGGAACAAGTTGCCAAGGAAGGAAGTCTGTGCCAAAATGGTAGTGGACTTTAAGGATGAGTGAGATAGGCTCATTGAGATTGTAAAAGTGGGTGGGCAGGATGGAACAAAGGACTGGGGTGTGAGTAACTACTAGGCTACAGAATTTTCAGAATACCACAGGTAGAGTTGAGCCAATTGAAGAGATTGTGAGGCCTTTTTCTGCCTTTTTCTTTTCATTGTTTATGTTTGATTTGAAGAAGACCTTGATTGGTCACAAATCCTTTGTTCAATATGCATTTTCTCTTTGACATTCTTTTCTAAATAGTATTAGGGTAAAAACCTAAAGTATTTTTAAGACAATGCAGTTTAATAATTTAGTTCAGTTTTGCTGCACTGAATGTAAAGAAAGGGTTATCATTATGCTCAAGATTTTTAAATGCTATGTACAGAATTATGCATTCCTTTTTATACTGCACATGGTTTTGTATGAATTCTGAATTTCACGTAGCACTATTAATTTGAATTAATGACTGAAACTGTTTTTTCTTACCCTCTCAAAAATAAAATTTGGGACCCCAAGGTTCCTAGCCTAGTAAAATACAATTTAACTGAATTCATTATGCTCTATAAACTAGCTTTTCTTCACAATGTTTATTGTTCTAACATTCTAATTTCTTCTGCTTGTTCTACTGCAAGAACAGCAGGAGAAAACAGCTACTTTGCAATAATGCAACTGTTTTGTTAAAAAAGAAAGTCTACATCTCTAATATATTTTCTGCAGTGCAGTCCATTTTTTTTCCAGCAAAGGTTAATCTCTTACCATTCCTCCTTCTCTTAAGGGTTATCTATGCTGCACAGAAATTATGCTAGATACTGCTTGTATAAGTAATTCAAACCTATATGAAAACTGCAATATCTAGCAATAGAAATAATAATGAATATGTAACACTAATTGAAAAATCTAATTATAGAACTAGGAACTAACACAGTTCTGAATGGGAAATCACTGATGTCTTGGAGAAAAGGTTTAAGTAGCAGAGTTATTAACTAGAAGTACAATGGAAGGTTTTTGTACTATATATACATAACTGAAAGTGAAAACTAAATTCCCCTCTGCATGGAAATTGTATGATGTATGATTATTACAAGACGAAGCACTACAATAATCTTCAGTCTTACTACCTAGCTTGAAAAAAATATACAAGTTAAAAAGGAGACAAGTCTAGATTCTGAGCTCATCAGATGTCACTTATATTGTTAAACTGAAGTGCTCTAAGTTCAGTACAATATGGGACTGTCAGCAGTGCTACATCAGGAACTATAAAATAACATTTACAGTAACTATGGATACTATTGTTGGGAACCTTAGCCATAATTTCTGTTTTACCTATTTAAAAACTTAGAGGATCTGGAAGTAAAAATCAAATGATATAAAAGATACTTCAACAAAAAGTATTTTTTTTATAAGAAGTTGAATTTTATTTCTAATCTTGGGGAGAATCTAGGACAGTAAGTAAATTTGAATTTCAGTTGGATGTCCCTCTTCCTGAATCAATGCATCCTTATTACTACTGATGTATGTTTTTAAAATGGCTATTTCTCAGCTGACTGAATAGCACAGCTGCTGGGGAGCTGACTGCAGTTTAAATGAACCAAGGTCTTTTTTTTTTTTTCGCTCCTTCACATGCCCCCTGGCCCACCAGTCCTTTGGGTCACTACTGGTCAACTGCACATCCCAGTTGACCCAGGTAACCCCTCTAGGAGGCCCCCTCTCCTCAGCTCCACAGGAGAAGAAATTGTTCCTTTACCTTGGCCAAGTGCGGGAGCCAGGAGGATCAACAGTTGAAGCTGAGTGAGGCTATGTGGCACAAAGGGGGAACATGGCTACCATCATCCGGTGGCCAGATGGGCAAGTTTCCTTGTTTTAGGGCCCCTCTAATCTCCCACACTGAGTGGTTGCAGTGGCATCCTGGGGCAGGAGTGATCAACAACATGGGTGATGCTACACACTGACATGATTGCCTCCACAAGCCACCACCAGGAGCTGCCAGAGAAGTGGACCAACACTTCCCACCCCCCTGAGAGGGAAGCATCCAAAGGATGCTCTGACTTCCTCCCTGCCTTCCTCCACTCCTGTTATCGGGTTTGGGGTGTGAACCCAGGTCAACAGCATGCCAAAATGATGCCCCACAGCTCATTGCCACGGAGCCAGCTACCATGGTTTTATTACTGTACAAGCCCAAGGTGCCATTTTTGACTTGCATGAGGCAGACTGAGCATCCCACTGGACATTACTATAGACTGGGGAGGAAAAGATGGTAGGATCATATGCTCACCACAGCCTCCAGTAACCAAGAGTGGTGACAATAGTAGCAGCAGGGTGGCCCTTGGAAACAAAGAAACACAGAATTTGTCAGCAGAAAATAACTGATTGGCCCACCCACTCTGCCCAGGTGGTCCCTGCCTAGTCTGTCTCTGCAGACTCTAACTGGTCTCTGCTAACCCTCACTTCTTCCTGACCATCCATTTCCTAATATTCCCATATGTATATCCCATGAATGCTTGAAGCACCCTACTGTTTTCACCTCCACCACTTCCAGTGGCAGTTTGTTCCAGTCACCCACCACTCATTCACTGAAGTAATAGTTCCTCATATCCCTACTACCCCCCCCAGTCTCATTGCATGCCATCTGGTGTTCTTCCTCATTTGAAAGACTCCTCTCCTGCACCCTGTTGACCCCTATGAGGTACTTGTAGGTCTCTATCATATCCACTCACATACTCCAGTCTTCCAGGTGTACATGTTGAACTCCCTCAAAATCTCCTTGTAGAGCATTTGGTGCAGCCCCTGCCAGAGTTGGATTTACCTTGTCATGGATTATATGCACAGCAGTGACCATGGGTCTCCCCACTCGCCATGCCCCCCTGCTCGCCAAGCCCCAAAAGGTTGTGCTGTCCAGCTGCATGCCAGAACTATAAATAAAGTTGGAATTTTGGTTTGTTTCCCATTATTTGGCACAATACAGTTGCATTAAACATCGACCCCATGTAAGCACAGATGTATTTTTGCCAGTGTTGTTATATGTATTTATAATGCATGTAAATCAGTATATTACATAGAGTCCTAGGTACATACGATTAAATTATGTCCCCGGTTGCAAGAAGTTCTGCAATACGTACCTAGGACTCTATAAACAGCATTCTAGTATAGTAAATACTATTCAATATTGAATTTGTGCTTTCCATGTCCTGCTGTGATTTTTTAGCACATTTTTGTATATAGGGTGTTTTTGTACATAGGGTGCTATGTTTGTGTATATAATCATTGAGTGATATTATTATTTACAATGAGAATGACATGCACTGTTCACTTTTATACCTCTTATATGTTTAGTTAAAACAGATGTACTGTTACTTTAAATGACATCCTATTTATGCAGTGCATTAGGCAATGATGAACCACCCCTGATGATGTACAGGTAGTATAAAACCGGTCAGGGTTCAGCGTTGCAGTTTCCTGATGTTTGGCAGATTGTAGTGTCTGCTATTTTATGCAATAAAGTTTACGACTTGTGTGGCACTAAGTGGAAGAGTGCTGGATTTTGTTGTTTTTCCATTTGTTTATTTTTTGTGCACCCTCCTTTAGCAGTGGAGCTGCTCTTGTTGTTCCAGTACTTCGGTCTTGTAACCTACTGGATTCGAGATACTTTACTAAACTTTCCCTGAACAGTGTTTTCATTAATTTCACACCACTGATGTGAGGCTCACTGGCCTATAGTTACTAGCATTTTTCCTACTGTTGCCTTTAGGTAGAGGGACCATAACTGCTCTCCTCCAGTCCTCTGAAACCACACCTGATTCCAGTGAGCTTTTGGAAAAGGCTATCAGCGAGGCAGCCAACACTTCACTTAGTTCATTCAGTACCCCTGAGTGTATCTTGTCTGGTCCAATAGCCTTATTCACTTTCAGAGCTGCAAATCCCTTTAGGACTCTTTCCTCTGAAAATGGACTCGAGTTCACCTCACTTCACCCTTTGTTCCTGAAGATCACTGGTGGTCCATCCCCCTCCATCCATTGTGAAGACGGAGCAGAAGTACTTGTTCAGGATGTCCACTTTTCTTGGTCCTCTTCTGCTCAGTCTCCATCTGCCACTTTCCTTATCCTCACTTTCCCTCCTAGAAGAAGGCGAAAGTTGCAAATTCCACTTTCACAGAACTTCAGTGAAATTTTGGAAATTTTGCAGAAATTTCAAAACTTTTACTATTGGTGAAACTGGGATCTTCCATGGATTTTCACCCAGTTCCGTGGACTTTTTTGTGAACTGAGGAATAATACATATAAACTGTGGAATTTAATTCAATCAACAGTTTAATGTATTATTTCATGTTAGCATCCGATTCCTAACTCATAACACAACCTCCCACCACATCCAGTGGCCCCCACACCTGCCGATCGCGGGTCCCAGTAAAGAAATTTAAAAAAAAACTTTGATCAAAACCCCTGATCCCTGGATCCTGGTGTCTAGTGGCCCCTCCACCAACTGATTGTGGGTCCCAAGTAAAGGAAACCCTGATCCCTGGTGTCTAGTGGTCCCCTTCCACCACCCCTGATCGTGGGTCCCGGTAAAGGAGAAAAAAAAACTCTGATCCCTCCTGCTGTCTAGTGCCCCCCACCTGCTGATCATGGCCTGCAAAAATGTTTTATTTTCCTGGTGTCTAACAGACTCCCCTCACTGTCCTGGATCCCCATAATCCACGAAAAAACAGCCGGCAGTCCACCAACTCATCCCCCTCTATTCCCAGTGTTCCCTGGTGTCTAATGGACCCCCCATCCCCAATCTCTTATAAAATAAAAGTCATCCCAATTCGCTGGTGTCTAGTGGACCCCCCACCCTGACAGTTCATCCACCACCACCCTGCTCTTTCCTATCCTGCCCCTGAGCGGGCCACCATCACAGTCCTCCTCTCTCCTCCTCGGTCGGTGGCCCACTGAACTGTCAGTGAATTACATTTTGGGGGCCACTAGACACCAGGAGGGTCCAAGGGAGGAGTTGGAGTTTGTTTTGGGTCTGTTCATGAAAAAGGGTTACCAAAGTGTGGCATGGGAGTGAAATTTTCAAGTCGATCATAGAAGAACTGCATAATACAGGTTAAGATACTATGACCCATATATGAAAAAATCACAATGTTTTAAGATAAAAAATGTTAAGGTTCCTAAGAAAAATGGGATCTAGTGTGATGATTGTAACAACACATACTGTGATGAGTATAACAATACACATCATACACTGTGGTGAGTGTAACAAGACACACCACACATCACTGCAAGTGTAATAAAGGGTGGCCATAGATGAACTGTGTAATACAGGTTAAGATACTATGACCCACATGTGAAAAAATCACAATGGTTTATTGTAAAAAATGTTAAGGTTCCCAAGAAAATTGGTGTCTAGTGTGATTATTGTAACAATCCACCATGATGAGTGTAACAAGACACACCACACACCATGTTGAGTGTAACAAGACACACCACACATCACTGCAAGTGTAATAAAGGGCACCACATGACTGTTGATGAGTAAAAAGGTTTATTTATGTAGATTGAAGGCATTTTAAACATAACATTACGTTAAAAAACAACATGTTTATTATAATTACACTACTTTAAACTATTCTACATGGCACGGAACACTCAAGACCATTCGACAGGAGAGAAACAGAGCACTCAAAGTCATTTGATGGTACAAGAGTCAGGATGCACACTCCACATGATCCTTCAATCAAAGAAGAGGCATGGAATGCTCAGGACAATTTGGTTGAACAAAAGATGGGATATTATAAAAAGGCTTTCAGAAATGCTGCAATCTGATTGGCTGTTAGGAGTCCAAAAGCCTTACAATAATCCCTGTTACACTGTCTTGTACAGCCTGATCACCATGGCATAATTTTTTATGATTACAATAAGGCACTCCCAAGAGTTAGATTAACAGTCTGTTAAGTACCCCACCAGCATCAAAGGCACCAAGTGTACCCCCCAACCACAACCCAGTAGTAGGGAAGCCACATGGTGCTCATGAAAGCTAAATATGAATGCTCACACAGGCCAAGCAAAAGACTGGCTGGGACACGCTCCCTGGCCAGCATAATAACCACAGCATAACTACACCACTTTTTTTATTTTACCCAGACACAATGATTCAGACAATCGGAAGCATCAAGATTGTGTAAGCATTCATATTTGGCCATAATGAGACTAGTTTCAAAGGCAGCAAGCTTACCTCCCCCAACCACAACCCACCAGTAGGGAAGCCACATGGTGCTCAGGAAGGCCAAATATGACACAGGCAGAGTCAAAACACGTTTTCACTTTTTCTGTAGACATTATTACTATATAACATTTATTCCAACATTAAAATAAAAAACAAAGCATTCACAGTTCACAGTACATTAAGCCCCCAACCCCATCCCCTTACAAAATGCCTGGACAGCAACTACAAAGAATGCCCAAAATGTTATTTCAGTCACTGCCCCTCTCACACTTACTTGTAATGACAAAACAATGAGACCTAGCCCTTTGTCTGATGAACCCTTGCACCAGACAATGAGTAAAATGACTCACTACCTACACAGCTCAGTTACAAGGAGGTCCTGGGAAGGAGATTGTAAACAATACCAAAATAAAAATAATACAACAGGACACAAAAGGTACATCAAAATATTTGGCAGCAAAAAAACAGAAACAAAAACATACCCTGGTAAAATAGAACATCAACTAAATTAATAGCACATTTAAAATGTATTTTATTCTATGGTAACCGGGTAAGGCCCACTAGGTACAGATGCCTGTGTTCAGGAATGACCAGGGAGCACAAAGGAAGTTTAGGGATTTAGGGATTTGCTCAGAGACATACAGTATGCAAGTGAAGGTTGAAGGAATCAAACCCAGGTCTGTCTGTTAGATGTACCAAGTTCATTCACAGTTTCTACCTTCTAGGCTGGGCATTGTTGCTGCATTGGAGCTCACACAGTTAGCATCACAATGAAATTTATTGCACTAGAACTCTAACATCCAGAACAAAACACCAGGATGCTTGAGCAAACATTTAATACTGTTGCTGCCATGCAACCTATGCCTCTGAGTTAACACTGTCCAGAGGAGATCTCCACTACTAAACTCTCTCAAAAGGGGAACATGTGCAAACAAAAATGCAGGTAAATGGGCCAGGATCAAACCACAGAGCTTACATACTTGACAATACAGGGAAATAGTCCTTTTAAAATGTATACCAACTGGCTCCATTTCTAACCTCACTAAAGACACTCATGAGAGAACGTGATGGGCGATCAGACACACCACAGATTTTGGTG
The DNA here is from genome assembly GCA_016271365.2 of Neoceratodus forsteri. Classification (NCBI taxonomy): domain Eukaryota; kingdom Metazoa; phylum Chordata; order Ceratodontiformes; family Ceratodontidae; genus Neoceratodus; species Neoceratodus forsteri. The sequence continues at coordinate 972,679,805 of CM028134.1, read as the reverse complement.
TGTTTCACTAACTCCAGCAAGTCCAGTTAGTGAAATGAAAAGCCCCCCATCTCCAAAATCGGAGAACTTGCACACTAATGCCACCAGTGAACAATCGATCCTATAGGATTGATCTTGGTTCCCCAGTTCGCTAATTGTTACTTGTCCCCCATGATGGTTGTAACTAGTCACTCACCTCGTCATGGGTGTAACACTGAGGAGTGGCAAAGACACCACTCTTTAACTCTCACTGGATGTGAAAGAAAAGAGGAAGATCAAGTCACAAATGTGACTTTTATACTGCCACCAACTCAAACTGCTTTTTTGGCACAGACACAAGACAAGTATCACACTAGGTTACCAGACTGACTCCTCACCTGTGATGTGCAAACATAAGCAAATCTAGGACACCATGTCAGGTGGGGGATCAAATGGCCACATAGCGTTGTTGTGCTGGGGGCCATGGACAAATCAATGTTTTCTCTAAGAAGCTGAGATATCCAGGGAGCAAGGAAAAGTGCAAGAATTTTAAATAACTGACTGGAAGTCAGTGTGGGGTTCACTATGATGGGTGTAACAAAGAAAGATACTACACATTACACCCAGCACAGAAACTATTGAGCATCTCTGCAGCCAAAGGGAATAAAGTAAAGGGCCAGGACAGCATGGATATCTTAAAACAAGATGTTTTGAGCAACACAGTACTTTAGTTTGAATACTGTGGAGTCAAATGAGTTCTCAGTAGCAAACAACAAACACGTTGGTTTTAATGTCACATTTTGAGGCAAGAAAATCAGCAGTAAATTAACTTAAATTGAAAAAAATATATATGTTAGGGATGTAATTACAAAAAAACATTATGTTACCTATCTCTACTACCAACTACCCTTAGAAAGCATCACTTGTATTAGGGAAACCTTTTGTTATTTTTGTAACACAATTCAATCAAAGTGATTGGTGCCTTGGTAACCCCTTTTTGTGAACAGACTTTTTTCTTATTTATTTACTAGGACTCCCAATCAGCAGGGGGTGGATTAATGAATTAAACTGCAGGTAAAAAAGCCTCAGAACTGAACATTGGCAGTGATCATTTCTTACGGATTTTTTCTCCACAGTTTAATAAATTAACTCACAGCCTGTATATTTATTCTGCTGTTTTAAGGCAGAATTTCCACGAATGTTCCGAAAATTATTTCTGAACTTTCGTGGACATGAAAGTTACACTTTTGTTGAAATTCCACCAGCGGACTTTTATTTTTGCACAGCCCTAATCCCTCCCCTTGTTTTCCTTTTCTCATTTACTGTATATACCTGAAAAAGTCTTATACCCATTTGCTACCCACTTGGCTATCCATTCTTCTGCACCTTTGCTCCCCTCACTGCCTTACCTGCTTCCCTCTGCGTTTTCTTATATGTTCTGAAAGTCACCCTTTTTCCCCTTATCTCTGTGGAGACTTTCTTGCAGTACATAATGGTCTCTTTTTCCTTTTGGTATTACTCATTTCTTTCCTTCAGAGCTAGTTGCCTTAATTATACCCGTCCTTATTTTCCTCACTGTGCCTCTACCTTTACCTAGAATGCCCCCCCAGCTAGGCATTTTCTGAGGCAGTCATTAATTTCCTTAAAATCCTCTCCCCCAAATTCCAGGACCCTTGTCCTCATGTAATTTGTCTCTGTCCCACCTTAAGGTTAAACCACACTGTACACTGATCACTGGTACATATGGGACTGCCCATTGTGATGTCTGTATTACCATCCCTGAGTGTACAGTAAGCACAGGATCAAGCACTGCTCTGTCCCTAGTGGGTTCACTGACTAGCTGCCTAAGATAGGTCCCTTATAGGGAGTCAATGGTGATCCTGCTGCTTGCCAAAGCTGCAGCTTGAAGGCCCCAATCCAGATCTGGCAGATTGAAGTCACCAACTAGCAGCACCACCCCCTTATTTGCCACATTCTAATGATGTCCTCCTTAAGTGTCTTATCTAATGCCGCTCCCTGTACTGCAGTTCTATATACTATCCAGGTATGGATGGTGGCCCCAGCACATGTCTGAAAGATGACCCACAGCACCTCCAGTCCTTCCTTTTTCTCCAAGTGTCCCTGCCCTTCCATAGCCTTGATTCCTTGATTGATTTCAAGCAGTGTGACAAGGCAGTTGGAGAGGTTAGTGGGATTTTGGGTTGCATAGAGAGAGGGAACACCAGTAGAAAGAGGGAGGTTGTGTTGCCTCTGTACAGGTTGCTGGTGAGACCTCATCTAGAGTACTGTGTACAGTTCTGGAGACCAAATCTATGAAAAAACACAGAGTGTAAGTGTTCCAGAGAAGGGCAACTAAAATGGTGTGTGGTCTACATCAGAAGACCTGTGATGAGAGACGTATCTGCCACCAGTGATTTTTTTTTTTTACACATGAGGTGGGTGATTGGGTGAAGGGAGGGACCACTAGCCACCAAGGGTTTTTTATTTATACATTGGATGGGTGATCGAGTGGGGGGAGGGACCACTAGCCACAAAGGAATTATTATTTTTATTTTGGGCAGGGCTGGGAGGACACTGGACACCAGGTAAAGGTTTTTCTTTGATTTGTTTTGTTGTCCTTCTGGTGGAATAGGGTGAAACTTCTCCCAAAACAGTCAGAAGTTTTCCAATCCACCACAGGCGGAAGTTCAGAAACATCCACGAAAGTTGTCAAATTTTGCAGAAGTTCTGCTAAGACAAAAATAACAACTTTCACCCACTTCTAATGCCCACAATAACAGGTCTCTTGACAAGACAGATGTCATTAACAGTATGGGGGGTCAATCAAACTATTAACTCTGGAAATGCTGTCTTGTGCAATCAACCTTTTATCAGGCTCTACAAATGGAAAAAAGATGCCAACCAATCCCTGTTAGCTTTTAAGGAAAAGATTCTGTCCTCATATAGAGATGACCTGATGTTAAACTTTGAGTATGAGGCTATCCAAGAGGTTATTAGGCATAATAATATGTCTGAAACCTCCTTTGCTAAATATGTGGACATTTATAGTGTGACGCCAAGAGTAACAAATTTCCTTTGGCTGAACATCACTTTCTCGATAAGTTCAACATAAAGGATGAATAGTGAAAAAGAGCTACCTTGCCAGGATACAAGAGTTAAGAATTTACTGTAACCTGTCCATGCTCAGTCTGTTTGGTTTTCCTAAATTATACAAAGAAAATTATCCTAAACTCATATGGGTGTAATGTAATTTCTTAAGAAATGGGGTCTTAAATGTTTGCAGGCTGGACAGCTTATGTGATTATGGACAAATTGATATAGTGTTTAAAAATCAGGTGATTGCAGGCAGAGTATTGGAAACAAAACTGTAATTTTAGATAACATGGGTCTGTATATACAGTAGGTGATGATACACCTTGGCCCTATGAGATAACCTACGCAGAGTGAGCATGATATGGGAGTTGCTGTGGTCAACAATGAAAGAGTTAAAATTAACAACAGGCTATACCAAGTACCTGTCAGTAACAGATTTCAGATACTTACAGGATACAATAATTGACTAGTTGCTACTGAAAAGACACAGTATTTCTCATGCTCATGCACCCCTCTGGACACCTATGCCCTTGGAATATGGAACTCTGTTGGAACATTGCTGGCGTGCCCTCTTAAGTTCATGGAATCTGACTGGCTTACATTAATTACTGGTTATCCCATAATAGGTTTGCAGTAGACCTGGCACAATCCTCAATTTTTATTTATTTATTGTAATCTTGGAGTAACACCCTTGAGCTAATAGCTCTTTAACAAAGGTTTCATGTCAAGATAATTTTCAAACAGTTGGTACAGATGAGTACAAAAACATAAAGTACAGACAAAGGCAAGTGCAAACATAATTTATAGTCAACTGGTGAATTACTGGGTTAAAAGGAGGAAAAATTATACAATAAAAACTTTGCTATATACAGGCCCCCTAGCACGCTGTGGCAGTTTGTCCTGATTTCTGTAGCAGGGCTCATGTGCTTCTGTGGCATCATTTTTCTGATTTCTGCAGCATCATTTATTTATTTCTGTGGCAGAATGCAGTCCTGCCATTGGCTAAAATATGATGTGATGTCACTGATAACATCATATGCAGAGCATAGAGGAGGGGTTACAGGGTAAATGAGATGGGGAAGGGAATCAGCTACTATGAAAAAACTGCACAGTTGAATGAAAATTCACAAAACCCAGTGAATTCTGTGGCACCATGTACATTCTACAGCATGAAGCAAATTCTGAAGAACATTCTACAACCACAGAATCACAGAATTCCAGTGGCCTTGGCTATATACAAGAAAAGTGCAGGTGGTACATATTATAAAAAATTACATTCAGGATTTATAACCGTTCTGGTAAACGTGGGGCACAGAGGATACAGTAATAGTAGGGTGGGGATAGAGGAGAAGGTGGATGGTAGAGCAGACAGAGCAGGCATTGTAAAGGAGTTAAGGAGGGAGTGGAGGGGTAGTGGTTGAATACAAGGAGCAGACAGTGATGTCCATGTCAATAGAGGGAGGGAGTGAGCAAAGGGTGAGTGTACAGAAAAATGAGAGTCAGGAAACAGTAACTAGCAGGGTGGTATGTAACAGCAACAGTTACCAGTGGTAACAATGGGTTGGTGCAGGTTGGGTAAAGAGGGAATGAGAAGGAGTAGGGTATATATGGGGGGGTGGGGGACTTAGAGGCAGAAAAGGTGGGGGTCAGGGTGGGAGGAAGAGTAGAGACAGCAAGGGGAAGACCAGCAATGGGGTGGAAGGTTAGGACCTGCAGTCACAGGAGTAGAGGGCTGTCAGGTGTTTGAGTAGTAATTTCTTGAAAGTTCTGAGCTTAGGTACGTTTACTACTTCTAGAGGAAGTTCATTGAGCCAGGGGGGTGCCTTATATGTATAGGATCTCTGTGCAAGCACAGTGTGTCAGAATGGGATGTGTAGAGTATTTTGAGTTTTCCCTCTAGTCTGGTGCAAGTTAGATTCTGGTTTAAAGAGGTTTGGAATGGATGGAGGAGTTAGGCCAAGGATCGATTTCTTCCCGAACAGGCAGGTCTGGTATTTAATCCTCCCCTGGAGATTAAGTCACTTAGACTGGGTGTAAAGTTTGCAGGTGTGGGTGAGCCTGGGTGCACCTCGTAAAACAAAAACTCCCATTATTTGCTATGGGGCTGCGTGCTCATAGTTAGGTCTCTGTAGTACCCAATGCTGTTTGTGAGTGCTGCCGTTTTGTTTGCGGCATGTATTGACGCACATTTTTTGTTTATGCTATTATGACCCCTGTGCCCTTTTAAACCCTGTGCCGTTTTAAACCTGTGTCAGGTGATAACCTGGATGTAAGGAGTTTGTTGAGGAGGATACTGTGGTTGGCAGTATCAAAAGCTTTAGTGAGGTTGATGAATACCAACCCCACTAGCTGGCTGCTGTCAAGCACTGTATGGATGGAGTCAGTGTATTCCAGTAAGGCTGAGGTAGTGCTGTGGGCCTTCTGGAAGCCATGTTGCTGTTGATGGCACTGGATATTATACTTGTAAAGGAAGTCTGCCATCTGGTCTAATGCTATTCATTTGAGGGCTGTGGAGAGAGGGGGTAGTAGGGAGATAGGCCTATAGTTGGCATGATTCACCCAATCCCCATTTTTGTGAACTGGTGTAACAGCACATTTTCATTTCTTGGGAAATTGCCAGTATTTTAGCATTCAATTCAGAATGGTGGTGAGTGGTTGTATTAATTCATCTAGGACTAGGTCTATTAGTTTAAGGTCAATATTCGCATGATTTAAATGATTATCATCAGTATCATAGGCCAGGTAAAAAGGTGATGTCATTTGGTAGAAGGGTGGGTGGCCTGATGATATTTATTAAAGTTGGTCTCTCTGATTGTATAAAGAAAATGAGTGAAGCAGATTATTACATGACCCTTAGGATTCAATTAAATGAGATTTCCCCTAATTCTTTTTAATATAATGTATACAGTATTATATGTGTGTGTATATATATATATATATATATATATATATATATTCCTCTAAGCAGATCAAAATCTTATTTTAACAATATGTGGGAGAGTTTAAACACTGAAATTAAAGATGCCCAGATTAATTTTCCTGTTGCTAATTTATTACTACAGTATTCAGTGATTTAAATGCTAGAGTGGTACTCTTTGATGGCCTTCTTAATGAAACAATATTACATTGGTAATTTGCAGTGACCTGTAAATTTCCTAGACGATCCTCTGAAACCAAGGTAAATTATACTGGCCAATATTTAACTGAATTAATGAAAAACAATCAACTATGCCCCTTGAATGTGAGAATAAAGGGAGATCTTGATGACTCTCCAACTTACTGTATGTTGCTGCTTTTGGTTCAGTGACCATTTGGAATGGTTCACCAGACTCTTGGATAGAGCTTTTCATTTTGACTAGATGTGAAGTGATAATTTTTTTTTTAAATTAAATATACTGTATAGAATTTTTTAACATATAAAATCAATGCAGTGCACATTACAGAGGATGAAACATTGTACAGGATACATATACAATTCAGAGGATAAGTGTCTATTTACTCCACCCTTCACCCCCCAACCCACCCCATACAAAAAGTACACCAAACCCCCCCATTCTTATCCCCTCAGATCCCCCTCCCCACTAGATTCCCCCCTCCCAAGAGCCAGTTCAAAATAGTAATAAAAGCCATAATTATAACCCTACTCAAAAGAAAGAAAGATATGGGGGTAACAATAATTAAAGGTCTGGGGTCCTGCACAATCCGAAAAAGGTATAAAAAAGTCCTATGAACATATAGCACTGTGAAGGAACAATTGACCATAGAGCATGGAATTTCTCCCATTTTGTGTTATAACGGGAGATTGCATTCCTATAGCTAGCAATAGATTTTTCAATCCTTAAGTTATATAACAAACTAGCAAGTCATTCTTGGTAAGTGATGGGATGTTGGTCTTTCCAATGCTTTAAAACTAGATTTTTCACTGTGAGAGAAATTAGGTTAATAAAATACCTCCTTTCTCTCACAGCCACTTTTGAATAATCCCCTAACAAACAAATCTGTGGGTTAAAGAGATCTTGTATCCCTAATAAGGGATCCACTCTAGTTTTAATTAGAAACCATAGGGGGGCAACCAGGGGACATTCCCAGAAAATATGCAGCAGGGAACCTTGCCCCTGGCCACGTCTGAAGCATTTATCATTTGGGAGCCCATCCATCTTATGTAGTTTAGTAGGGGTCAAGTGCATAGCATGCAAAATGTAGTACTGTGTTAGCCAGAGCTTATCGTTGGCACTGTATGTATAAATTCCTCCCCATAGATGTTCCCACTTAAAACAGTTGTAAGGGAAAGTATCAGTCCAGTATTGAGAGTGATCCCTTTACCTGGGCTTGATTTTGTATATAAGGCCGCAACTAAACCGGAAACAACATGAAGTTGCCCTGCAAGGGATTGAAACTCCAAGAAGGTCTCACCATGCTTAATATCTCACAGAGTCAAACCAAACCAATTGATAAGCATATGCCTAACTTGATAAACATAGAAAATGTACTTTAGTGAAATATGGAATCTCACTAATATATCAGAAACCGCGCACAACTTTCACTGCTCAACTAAGTCAATGACCTTTGAATTTGGAGGTATTTTCAAATTATGTGAGGAAAGCGAAGTTCTGCCTACCTTAAAATTGGGATTGCCAAACAGTGGCTGTGAAATATCTTTAGAAATCATAAATCCTAGTGACCTACATAATTGATTGTGAACCTTAACTGAAGTGAATATGACCATGGGCCACAGTGAGACAGGCAAATTCTTAGGGAGTATATACCAGAGGCTCTCAGGGGACAGCTTGGAACTCTTAATAATATCTCTTTCAATTTGCAGCCAAAGGGGATTGTATTTGGATTGGGTATTGTTCGAAGTGGGAACAGCCCAATGCATATATTTGGCGATGTGACTCGCCAAATAATAGTGGTAAAAGTTCAGGAGTTTCAGTCCCCCTAATGGTTTAGAAGCACAAAGGTGAATGTAAGATCTCTTCGGAGGTTTATTTTGCTATAAAAACCTAGTAATCATACTCTGGAGTTTATGGAACCAGGATAAGGGGAGGTAAATATTCAGCATATTGAGAGGGTAAAACACTCTAGGTAACACATTCATTTTAATCACATTGATTCTGCCTTGAAAGGAAATATAGAAAGGGGATCTTCTAATTAAGTCTTGTTGGATAGTTAGGAGAAGGTTATCAAGGTTGAGCTTCTTCAAGAGAAAAGTTGAGGGTGCCAAAATAATTCCAAGGTACTTGAGTCTGTTGGTCCAAGCCATATTGAAGCCAACCAGATCCCCTCTGTGGACATGAGAATTGAGCGGCATGACCTCAGTCTTATTAATGTTCAACTTGTAGTTTGAGAACCAACTACATTCTACAATTATATCTAAGATTATTGGGATGGCCTTAATTGGATCAGAAACATGCATTAAAATGTCGTCCGCATAGGCCTACAATTTAAGTTCTAATGGACCGACTGGAATACCAGATATATTTGTGGATAGCTGTAGTTTACAGAGCAAGGGCTCCAAATACAAGCTGAACAACAAAGGGGACAATGGGCACCCTTGACACGTACCTGAGAACAATGGGAAATTACTAGAAAAGGTCCTGTTGCAATAAATTTTAGCCCTAGGATTAGAATATAAGTACCTAATCCAGGCAATAAATTCAGGGGGAATCCAAATTGGGCCATAGTGCCAAAGAGAAAAGGCCAACTTACTCTATCAAAAGCTTTCTTCACATCCAGGGACACAAGGGCCATTGGTAGATCTGCCTCCCCTCGATACGGAGAAGATATGGGCAAGTTTATGAAAGTTATCCAGGGTGTGTCTACTGCCAACAAAACCTATCTATTCAGGGCTGATTAAATCATCCCAAATTTTGGTAATCCTGGAGGCCAAAATTTTAGCTAAAATGCTAATATTGTAATTCATCAAGGAAATCGGCCTGTAGTTTGCTACTTTATCTTTGGGTTTCCCAGGCTTAGGCAAAACAATGATGGTAGCTTCTAATAGGGTGGAGTCTACAATCCCATGGGTACAGATATGGGCATACAGTTCTTGGAGAATAGGGGTAAGTTCCTTCTTAAAAGTATGATAAAAGTTTGATGGGTAACCATCTGGTCCAGGAGCTTAATTTAACGGGAGAGACCAGATAGCAGAAGTTATCTCTAACGTCAAAATGGGAGAAACTAATTGGGTCCGCTGCTCCGGACTAAGGGTGGGAAGGGAGAGTTGAGAGAGGTAGTCCTGAATTTCAGATTGAGTAGGGGTATTTTCTGGGAGGCTATATAGTTTCCTATAGAACAATTCAAATTCTTCCACTATGGCTTTAGGAGTTGTCAATGAACAGCCACCTTCTATAGTAGATAAAGATGTAACCAGTCTAGACTCCTCCTGTTGTCTCAGTTTAAGAGCCAAGAGATTCCCAGCTTTATCTCCTTGATCCAGATACCTAACATGTGTCTTCAACAAAGCATATTCAGCCTTCTCCCTAAGAGTCTCTGCATATTGATCTTTAAGAATCATGAGACAATTTAAATCCCCATCAGAGGGACTAGTGGCAACCGCTACCTCAAGTGTTTGGATGAAATCCAATAAGGATTTCACAGTGGCCTCATTTTTTTTTCTGAATAGCAGCTGTTCTAATAAATTCTCCCCTTAGTAAACATTTCAATGAACACCAAAGTTGATCATATGCTGGTACAGAGACACTATTTTGATCCATGTACTGAGTAATCAGTGTATGAATCCTGTTTACAGTGTCCTTCTGAGAGAGCAGCTGGAGATTAAGTTTCCACAGGGTAGCCTTAGGAATACCCTGGGGTACCCTACCTTCAAACCATATCAGAGAGTGATCTGACAGCACCCTAGAGGAAATTCCACAGTCAATCGGGCCTATCAAGATGGCCTGGTTTACTAGAAAAAAGTCCAGGCAAGAGTAGGTTTTGTGATAGGCCGAATAGAAGGTGAATTCCCTCTCATTGGAATGAAGAAGGCGCCAGGGATCACAGAGCCCCAACCCTTCCATCATTTCATGTACAGCCCTCTGCGCAGGGGATAGGTTGTGATCTGTCTGGGTAGATCTATCCAAAATAGTGTCATATGTGAGATTCCAATCCCCAGCTAAGATCATTGGCAATTGCTTGAAAGGGGCTAACATAAGGGCTATGTGTGAGAAAAATTCAGGGGAAGAGTAATTAGGACCATACGCTGTACCCAAAATGATTTATCTATGATCGAACAACTCTCTTAAAAAAAGGAATCTCCCTTGTGGATTTCCTGTTTGCTGTAATATTTGAAATTGGGTCCCTCTAGTAAATACAATCATGACTCCTCTTTGGGAAGTGGAGTTGCCAGCTGCATAGACATATCTCATTTGTTCTCTCCTGAAAAGGGTACATTCACCAGCCAACAGGTGTGTCTCCTACAAAAAAGTGACTCCTGAATGCACTAGAGCCAAATGCTTAAGGATCTGGTGGCATTTCAGTCTGACCCGCACCCCCTTAACATTCCATGAGGCTATTCTCATAATAAAGTTTAAGGTTAGAACAGTTTGGTAGAGTGAGAAATGCAAAAACTAAAGCAATTTTTATGACTTTTATCCAAGGATATAAACCCAGTGACTGGCTCATTACCTCTCCCCCACTATTACCCAATACCTCCCTATAATAGTTGGATAACTAATGGAGTATGTTTCCCCTACCCCATAATAAATCCCTCTCAGGCATATATATATAACCATTAAGTATGCCCCAGTATATGAGTATAAAGTAAATTACCCCCAGTCCCAATGACTGACCTCTCATCTGGTCAATCAGTGTGATGATTATCATGCTGCCCCTGAATTCAACTACCCCCACGCCCATCCCCTTATCTATTCTAAATGTTAAAGCCATTTGACCAACTTGTTTAACTACTGGAAACCACACATTCAACTGTTAATAATAATTTCCTGTTATATACTTAAATGCATCTATGCATGAATAAAATACATAAGCTAATCAGAGAGTCTTACTCATCTGCCTCACCAATAGTAGCATACAGCTAAATGACCCCAGCCTATTAAAATTAAAAACCAAAAAGAAACATTCAACAAGGGTACTATAAATATACCTTCCCCCCAAGGAGAAGTAGAGATCTACTGGATTCTACAAACTCAGAGATCAATGAACATAAGTATACCACTTGTAGGACTGAGGAAGGTAAAAAAAAACATTCCCAATACACCAACTGCAACCCAAAATGTTGTCTCTTAAAATCAGACTTGCACACCTGCTAAGGCTTCACTAATAAACAAAATTAAGCCTTTGCTGTTAACATTATGAAAAGAAAAGTTACAGTAAATTTAAACCTCTAGATGCTAAGCAGGCTGATTAACAAGGAATTTGCAATTCGAGAAACATCCACTAGATGACACTCTTTACAACAAAATAAATTGAAGAGCATTCATTTAATTAAATCAGGATACCATTTCTTGCATGCTTCCCTAGCTGCATCCAGTGAATCAAAAGAGTGCCATTGATCATCTATGTTAATTTGCAGGGTAGCAGGATAACAAACTCTGAATCTAATGCCAGCAGACACTAGTTTGACAACTAGTGGATGGAGGGCTGAGTGCCTCTGACGAACCGAGTAGGGCAAATCTTGCACAATACAAATCTCTTTCCAGCCCATTCTAATTCTGCCACTTCCTTCAATTTGAATATAACATGTTGCTTGTCCAAAAAGTTCAGCAGGTGGCAGATGAAAGGGTGAGAGGGGACCTCGAGCGAGGCATGGGGCAGAGAGATCTGTGGGCCCTCTTGATGATGTAGGTGGGCCTATTAGATGAGGGCCCCACCAGCTTATCACACAGCTTCTAAGCAAAAATGACAACTTGACGCCCCTCCTTCCCCTCAGGCAGGCCTAAGACCACCAGGTTGTTTCTTCTCGAGTGACCTTCAAGATCCTCCTAGCGATTCTCCATCTTCTTCAGTCGGTGGCATAAAGTTACTATCTCTGGATCCAATCTTCCCATCCAGTCATCTAAGGAGGAAATTTGGACTTTATTGTACTTAGTGAGGACATGGAGCTGATCAAGGGATGTTTTCATGCCCTTAAATTCAGCAGCGAGTGCAAGTAATGTTTTTTTCATCAGCGCCAATTCCTCCAGAAACCGATCCTCTGTTAGGGCACCTTGCTGCTTAGTTGGTGGGAAGATATTGGTTCTGCCAGCTTTAGCTCTCTTAGCAGCCTTATCTTTTGCCAGAGTCGGCGGGGGACTATGGAGGAGAGATGGCGTTTTCATTTCCGCATCCGTTCTTCGAACCATCCACGGATATACTGAAATCTAGTTTCTCCAGTCAGTCAACGAGTTATTTAGTATAAGTAGGCAAACAAATGGAGATCATTTTGCACAATTTACAGCGGTATTTAGAGGATGGCAGGGGAGCCGTCTGAAGAAGCGTCTCAAGAGGCAGCCATCACATCCTGAAGTGATAATTTTCAGCATGGTTCATGGCCAGTCTAACCTCAGCGCCAAGTTGCATCCATAGTGGGGCTTCCACAAATACCAAATAAGGGGATGCTGTAGACCAGCCCTGGCACAAGTCCCCTTATGACCTAGTACACCGGTACTTCTGCTACGGGGTGGCATATGGCTGCTTCAACACAAGATATCTCAGTTTGGACACAGCTTGCACTCAAAAATCAGGATTGCTGCAATATTTGGCACGTAGTGGTACATGCATCAAATCCTTTTGGCGCAGACACCTTGCGATTCATTTTGGCTTTTCAAAATTGGGCTCATTGTAAATAATTTATATGCACTGTGTCTGTGGTATGAAGCTAATGGGATGTTTTAAACAAGGATTTAAGGTAGAAACAAAAAAAAATACTTGGATAACAAGCGTATTCAAGTTACTGAATGGTATGATATAGTAAAGATGTTTAACAACATACAGTGTTCATTGATCATACAAAACAGAACATAGCTAGAAAGTACAGCCTGAACAGATAATAAATACATGGTTTGCTTCACCTCATTTAGAAATCTTCTTTCTTGTTATAGATAGTGTTCTTAAATAAACATGCAGAGTTATACATACTGTAAGATCAGAATTTGTTCCAATAGTATTACTTGTATTTGTTTCGCTGGGGATTTTACTGAAGAAGGAAGATAATAAGCCAGCCATTTTTCCCCACAATTTATCATATTTTGGACAGAACAGTAAAACATGTATAGTGTTTTCAGGGCAATAAAGTCTATGATTACAAAGAGTAGCCTTATATACACAAGAAATACCCAGATATCTTGCTTTAAGATTAGATAAATATGCTTGAAAATTAAATTTTGTTATATACCTTCTAAGATTAGGATCTATAATGTCTACCAAATATGATTAAAGTTTATGAGTTTGTTTCCATTGCGAGAGACATGGACTAAATGTATACAGTAGGTCTTTAACATATCAAGATCCTTTGCCCTCCAAATATTTTCTAAGTGCTCTAATAAATTTTTTTCTGTAAATGTCCATAATAACTGTCCTTTCTCAGTCTCCACAAATAAATTACCCATACAGGCTTCATCAAGAATGAACAGAACATCAGTGAACCAAGCCCCATTCAATCTACCTTGTCTTAATCATAACATTTCCTTATATGTAAATTTGGGTTGCCTCTATTCATCTCCTTTCTGTATGTTGAATCAAAAAGAAACTAATCATGTTCTTGCATAAGGTTCTACAGGAGGGTGCCCCAATTCAGCTCTCACTGCTGATAGCAAAATGAAATTCAGGAGGCATAAAAGTCTCCCCTAGAAAGCTACAAATTTCTTTTTTCTTACATGATTTTTATTGTTATTTTGATAACCATACAGGCAGACAAACATTAATACCCGGATAACTCCTGGGTCCATGCCCCCAAACTGGGTGTGGTCACTATATACAGCAATAACTATGTACATACACAGCTGCAATGACTAACCCCCTTCAATTATCCTAGATAGCTACACTAATCATTCTAAAGACAAGTTCATGTATCTAGGCAGCAAAATCCTATAATGAACAGCACCTGTTTGAGTGGGATCCCCCATGAAGTTAATATAATCTCCATATACATATCAATAGATTAGGGTAGATCCCTGCCACTGCGTCCCTAGGAAGAGAAAGAGTCCCCCCCCACCCGCAATCGTTTGGCAGATAATGAAACTCATACTACATAATCCTAATAATGACCAACAAAAGTATACATAACCCCTTGCAGTGGAAAATAAATAAACATAACTCCATGTTATGCATCTACTCCCTACCTATAAGTCTTGAGCCATCTACAATCAAACAGACAGATCCGCGTTTGGGAGAAAGCTGCAAAATTTCTTATGAAGATGTTTTAACTTTTTCAGGCCCCTGACCTGAGCTCCATAAGTTAGCTAGAAGTTTAGCATTAGCAGCCTTAACTGAGGCATCACTAGCATTTGTGCCATACCACTTATTAAACCTATGGTGGCCAAGTGAGGTTAGTTCTATACTCCAAGAGTGTCCATAAAGTGTTAATTCCATCAAAGATTCTGTGTGAATGTGAGACCAAGATAAATTACTGAATGTTTCAACAAGAAATTGATATTATTTGTAGGCACTCTCCTGATGATGTGGCCAAGGGTAACCATGAAATGTTGATGTTTGAGCTGCCCATGTGATATGAAATGTCTAGTATATTGTGAATAAAATACTTAATAAAAGAACCTGGAAGTGGGGCTTTTTTCTTCATTATATACTGGTTCACATATTAGACTGTGTGGAGCAGATCCTTCCTGATATTTTTGTTTATGTTCTAGGTGTTTGAGGGCCACAGTGACACTATGTATTTTAATAATCCATGATGTTGCCAGTACTGCTGGGAGTTGAGAACTGAACTGTGGTGCTGCCAGTGTAACTGGGAATCTGGGAAGATTTGCCAGTTTGAGGTGTAGAAGCAGGACTACCAGTACATGTGACTCACTGGATATGGGAATAATCAAATATATAGCTGAAGCTGGTTCTCGGTAAGATGAGTTTGAGAAAGGCTAAGAATTGAAGATTCTCAGAGTCTAGTCTAGAGGGATGTGGTGAGACAGTTTCACCAGTTTTGCCAAAGCATCTTCCAAAGCTACTAATGTTGGACAGTATATCAGAAAATACACAGCCAGTCCAGCCAGTGTGGGCCAAATGACTTTCCTGTCTTGTCAGAATTTGATGGGGTCACTACTTCAGCTAGACAATGGCTCTACTAGATAAGCCTCCACCATGTACTTCATGGGGATGTATGTGCCTTCCTCTGTAATGAATCCATAAGGCTGGCAGTCAGTGTCAAAAAATTTCTCAGATTTCCTTTGTTGTCACTGAATCAGCAATATCTTAATCATTGTCCATTTCTTCATTGGACACCTGAAAGCATGCAAAGTCAACTAAGGAGGAGGAGAAGCAGAATGATCAGGAGGAGGTTGATGATTGGTTGTTGTTTCTTCACACTGTTTGTGCTTCTCCATTTGAAGTGTGTGCACCAGTTTCTATTTGATATAGTCAATGTATCCAGGGGGACTGCACACATCTTTATGTCTGGGGTTCAGTAGTGTTGCCATGAAAAATTTTGTGCTCGATCTAATGCTTTCATATGTGTTTGCAATTTGTGTCCAAAACATCACTGCTCTTCCTTAAAAAAGTATTGCATCCTGTTTGTTTTATTGCTGAAATGACACAACAGAATTGATGGTGCCACCACTAGCTTCTCCACCACCATCATCATCTTTGGAACTTTGGTACTTTGGTGTTTTATGAGTAGGGGTGCACTGAAGGTGCTTCTAGCCTACTCCCCTACTATGCAGTGGTAGTCCATATATGTTCCCAGGTGTCCATAATAGTATCTAAGATTTGTTTGAAGCAATCCACCTGTATGTTTGGGGATTCAACAATGTGATTGGGCAAGTTGTTCCAATATTTAACCACTCTTTGAGAAAAGAAGTAACCTCTTCTTTCAGTTTTAAATGGTTTACCCAGTAATAGTTTACTTTGACTGTGGGAGCTGTATGATAATTCTTTAAATACAGGTCCCATATTGTACATCATAGACTGATTTTGTGAACCTCCTCTGTACCTTCTCAAGTTTAGGTTTATCTTTTTAAAGCTATGAGGACCAAAACTGAGAACAGTAATCAAGGTTGGGGCAGTTCTCTAGAACTAGGACACCTCTATGCCTACTGGAGAAGTGTCTTCTGGTGCAACTCATAATTTTAGATGGCCATCATTGCTGTAATTGTCATAACCACAACCAGTGTTGTTTTGTTGGGCTGCTGTAAAATATCTCAAATAATGGCATGTGTATCACTGAAATAGACCCACCAAGGCAAACCATTTTAAGAGTCATCCCCCTTGTCAAAGGGGGTGATCCCTTCTTTTCTGGTAACTACCATCCAAACACACTCCCCCACCTCACCCAGGATAAGCACCAGGAATACCTTGCCCACTCTCAGCTCTTCCCACTTTCTTCTTCATTCCTTTTCAGTCTGGCTTCTGGAAATCCTGCTCCACCTCATCCTGTCCTTTAGTTCACTGACTCCATCCTGTCTGGCATGGACCAGGGACAGCTCACCTCTGCCATCTTTGTCGACTAGGCCAAAGCCTTGAACAACCCCATCTCTTGGACAGGCTTAGGGCAGTGGGGCTTTCTGACTCCTCAGTCAGTTAGTTCCACTCATGCTTTGAGGGCAGGTCTCAAGTTGTCCACAATGGAGAATTGGGGACATCCTATTTTGACCACTCCCTATCTGCTCAGGTACGCCCCAAGGGTTCATCCTGGGTCCAATTCTCTTTTTCATTTTTCTAAATAGCCTCCCCACTGCCTGTTCTTTGGCACCCTTCCACATGTATAAACATGATAAAGTGTTCTATGCCTCAGACACCTATGTCCATTACCTCACTGCTTGATTTCAACTTGATTTCGCCAGCATCTAGTTCTGGTTTCTGACAAACCAACTGTCCCTCAGTTATAAGAAAATTGTCTCCATTACCTTTTTCATCAGACAGAGTTTTTCCATTTTCACCCCTTCCCCTTTTTCCATGCCCTTGATGGAGCAGTGATTTGGGGTGTTCTTGATTTCTCACTGCACAGAGATGCCATCCACAAGAAGCTCAACCCTAAACTTAATGCAATTTACAACAATAAAGCGAGAATCCTGCTTCCAGCTCACAAAAGGTTTGTCTCAAAGATGATCTTCCATTTTTGCCACTACGGTGACATTCTGCAGAGCACAGCTCCCAGGTCTACCCATGCAGACTGAACCCCTTCTTTCACTCTTTCTGCTGCTTAGCTTAGACTGCCCCACTTGCACATACCACTGCTCCCTGTACTACTCCCTCTCATGTACCCTCCCTTGATCCCAGGCACATTGCACATTGTGCTTCCTTTATCTCCAAGTTCTGGCTTGGCTCCTTTCCCATATACATTGCCTCTCTCTTCTCATTCCCCCTACCAGTTCATACTCCCTTTACAACACTGTCTCTCCTCCCCTTTCACTTCATCCAATGAAATCCACTGCAGATCAAGTTGCCTTCTCTTTTTGCTTCCCTAAACTATGGTCCTCACTTCTCCTGACCATCTGGCCTACCTCTTCCATCTACTCCCTCAAATCTCTCCTCTGTGACTTCACTATACACTCCTGCACTTGTGCCTAACCCTGTGTAAGGTGTTCCAGCCATTGCACTCCCTAGGCCTTGAATTTGTACTATTTTATTTCCCTCTAACCCTCCCTCCCAAAATCTCAACTATTGTTCCCACTCTGTTCTTTTGCATGTTTATGATTTTTGCTTACCCTAATGCACCTTATTGTATTGTGTTTCTTTGCACTTGGTATATGTCTTTTGCTCAATTGTTAATTTATTGTACTGATTTTGTTTTGTTATATTGCTACTGACCCCCCCCCCCCCCATGTATCTGGAAATGTGCTCTGTATGTCTTTCCTGGTAAAATGTTTGAAATAAATAAATAGTTGCCTGCTCAGCACTATCATTTTTGGTGGCTTGTTTATAAGGCCTCAAAAGCAGAACAAGCTTTTGCAGTGCACACCACTGCACCCAGGACAAATATTCCAAACAGAACACTTGATCAAATTCCATAGCCCACAGCACAGCTTTCTGTTTCACCAGTCTCTTTCCACCATATACAATAAGGGAGTTTCATCCTGTGGCCATTTCTTTAGTTAAGTAATGTTGTGGAACACAGTGTGTCTGCTGGTACTGGTGGAGGAACTTGGAGCATTTGGCGAATTATGGAAATGTCTAATGATGTCCCATACAGTATAGAGTATTTCTTTAAGCTGTGCATGTTTCAAGCACAAGACTCACTTCCAGAGTCAGTGCATGTGTAAAACAAGGTACATGGCTGAAATCCAATTATCCATGACCTTCAATGTGTTACTCCCTCTGTTTGTCATGAACATTCACATCTTAACACGTTGAAGGTGTATCCAGATATCCAGCAGTGATTGATTGTTTTCTCCACTGTGCTTCCCCTCTGTGACTGACACATTAAGTAAGGCACTTTGTATATTGGTGTGCCTCTTTGATGATGTCTACTTCAATATAACTTCTGCAGGGACAGGTGGTACCAGAGGTGGGGCAGGAATGGTGGTGGTGCTACTAGATGCTGGCACAACCTGATGGGATGTGAGATTTAGGAAGCTTTACTTTGCATTACTACTCCAGATATCAATAGGGAAGTGCACATAACACACCCTCTGCTTCCTCCAGAAGTGTCACCATCTGCATGCATACTGACTCATATTATACATTCTAGGAAGAACATGCCTGTAAAACATGAACATGATGGAATGTTGCATGTGGCACCTGTTTATGCAACAGTCTTCAAAAGTCAGTGTCCTCTACAATGGAAAATGGCTAAAGATCAAGGTCTATCCTCCTCAATCAGTTGTGTGATTTGGAGAGAGACTGAGTAAGTTGGTGGCTGTTCAGTGCAAGTATATAATGACTCAGGCAGTAAAGGTTGTTTTGTCGCTGGTGACTTGAGTGGTGATTATGAAGCAGCGCTAGTACCTAAGGATGAATCAGCTGGCTGCTGTGGCTACCACGGTAGCTGTATTACTTAAAAAATCCATCACATCCTGCACCTTGCCCGATAGTGCTGAGGGTTGAGGAGTTGAATGTCTTACCTCGTGCTATGCTGGCAACCCAGGTTCAGAAATGACCTCTGGTTATCAGAGAGCCAGAATGGGGGGAGGGAGCAGGATGGAACAGCCGAAATGCTGCTCTCCTCTCCTGGGGTGGTTGTCACCCCCCTGTAGTTCCGCTCTCACTGGATGGAGGTCCAGTGGGTAGCATAGTTGGGAGGGGTGGCAGTGTAGTGGGTGGGTGGATGCCTCAAGACATGGCATGTACATGCCTCCACATGGGTATGCATGCCCAGGATCCAGGGATGGGAGAAAAAGGGAAAAATGCCATAAAAAAATGAAATTAAAAAAAATCCATCACATCCCACCACCTGTGCCTGACTGCCTCTTCTGCTGCTGCTATTGGCCCGTGTGACCTGAGTAAGACTGGAAAGTGATGTGACTGTTAGGAAGATATTCCATTTAAAGAATGGGTGAAATTTAAAGCTTTGACTTTTTGCACAAAATTGTCCTTGATTTTATATTTTAGTGAGAAATGTCCTTTATCTTTTAATGCTTTTTCTATTAGATCACAAAATAAATATATATTTTCCATCCCCCACTTTTTTTTTATGTATTTTTATTCCAGAGTTTTACAGAGAGAAATCTGGTGACATCACATGGTAATTCACATTACAATAAATATTAGACAGGAAAGACATTTTTTGCTTTTTAGATATTAATCAGGGGTTACATATCCTGACTACTATGACTGTATAATTTCTAGATCACTTAGATTCTTCCCAGTGGTAATCCCAGGTCGAGGTACATTGTTATTTCTCCCCAATGGAATCAAATCTAGTCTATGTCCAGACACCCATAACCATCATTTGGTCCAAAAAGATATGCATCTCTTAACTTTTAAGTTAATATGAGCTGTCAAGAGCTCCATTCTATTAATTTGGTATGTAATGTCTTCCCATTCATGGATTGTTGGTGGGTCTCTTTGGAGCCATTTCCTCGTCACAGCTTTATGTGCTGCAAGGAGCAATATAGCCAGCAAAAACCTGGGCTTACCTTTCCCAACCCCAATAGGAAAATAAAAAATAAGTACACAATCAGGGGTCAAAGTCACCATTTCTGGAAACTGCTCCATCAAAGCTCCTCCCACCTCTCTCCAGAATGTCTCTAGGGTTGCACAACTCCAAAATACATGGGTATGATTAGCAGAAGGTTCCCTACATCCTCTCCAACATTCTGATCCAATCCAAGTATCAAACTTTCCCACTAGTTATGGTGTTTTAAAGAATCTTATTAAACACTTCCAATCAAATTCTCTTCATATCAAGGACCTAGTGGTTCTATGGAAAGTTGAGTGTATCTGTTCCCATCTACCTTCTTCTATGTTAATGCCCAACTTTTCCTCCCATCGCTGTTGTGAGCGTAATGTAATCTCTTTCTGATTTTTATTTAGGGCCTGATGTCCTGGAAATTACATGGTCAGGGATGGCTATCTCTATTGCTTTAGTTATGATTCCCATCAATGAGTGTATGCCCCCCTCCCGGGGTCCTAAGTGATGCCTATCAAATTCCTGCAATAATTTTGTATCTGGAGAAATCTATAAAAATCTTGTTTCCTCAAGTGGTATTTTGTTTCCGATGTCTGGAATTGACAGAAGGTTCCCCGTTTGTACAGTTGGTAAAATCTGGTAAGTCCAAGGCATTGCCACCTTTTATAGGTGCAGTCTAGCCTGGCTGGATCAAAGCTGGGGTCTTAGATTTTTTGTAGAAGGTTTAGTATAGGGTCTTTAGTTTTTTCAATTATTGTTCTCCAGAGTCGCAAAATCTGTCTAGTTTGTTTAACTCTGATCTCTCTTTCCAATGTTGTTTTTGGTATGGGTGGTCCAAACAGTTCTCTGCTGCCTGGTTCCCCTGTTCTATCTCTTTCCTATGTGGAGCCATCCCTTCATCTAACCAATGTAGTATATGCAACACTACCTCCGCCTGTGCATATTGTTCAAGATTTGACAAAACTAGTTCCCCTTTGTCCTTAGATAAATGTAGGGTCTTATACATTATCCTTGGCTTTTTACCCTGCCATATGAAGCTAGCAATCATATTATTCCATTTTTTAAAGTCCTTCTTTGGTGGGAAGACAGGGAGAATCTGGAAAAGGTATAGAAACCGTGGGAAAATGTTCATTCTTTTAACATCAATTCTTTGATTCAAAGAAAGGGGTAAAGGGTCCTATCTCTGGAAGTCCTCTCTAATGGAATGAACTAATGGGATATAATTAGCGTCATATATATTTTGGGTTTCATTTGTGAGATTTATCCCTAAGTATCTAAATTTATTACTTTTCCATCTCAATGAAAACCTAGTCTGGATCTCTGCGCTAGGTTGATAATAAAAGGTCAGTACTTCCATCTTGCTTGTATTTAATTTGTATCCTGAAAGGGATTCAAGATCTATTACAAGAGAGAACAACTTTGGCAAGGAAGTTTCCGGATTTGTTAAATATATTAAGTCATCTGCAAAAAAGGCCGTTTCATGTATAGTGGCTAAGTAACTTACTCCTGTAATCTGTGAATTTTCCCTTATGGCTTGGGCTAAGGGTTCTGCGTACAGTGCATAAAGGAAGGAGATAGGGGGCAACCCTGGTGGGTACCTCTATTTAAGGAGAAATGGATCAAGTGTGAACCTTTCACTTTTATCATGGCCTGTGGGGATGTATATAGACATTGAATTATATTTAAAAAGGTGGTAGTGAAATTGAATTTCTCCATGGTGTATCTCACAAATCTCCATGAGATCCTATCAAACGTCTTCAGGTCGTCCATGCTCAGAAGGATAGATGGGATTTGTTCCATTTGCACCCTTTCCAAAAGAAACACCGTCTATTTACTATTATCAGCTGTTTGGCATTTTATTATTAAGCCTGCTTGATTTTTGTTAATGATATGTGGCAATATTTTCTCTAATCGTTTAGCCAGAATTGCTGTAGTATAAAGTATTTATAATCCTGGTTAAGGACTGAAATGGGGCGATAGGATTCACAATTTAATGGATCCTTATCCTGTTTGAGTATTGTGGATATATTAGCATATTGTCAACTATTCGGGGTGGGGGAGGTGTCCTCCTGTATTGCATTAAACAATTTAGTTTACGGTTGGAGTAATGATTTCCAAAATGTTTTATAAACTTCTGCGGTGTATCCGTCTGGTTCAGGGCTTTTGTTTGGTTTGGAATTGAGATGGGTAAGGTCTATTTTCTGAAAAGTAATTGGTCT
The DNA here is from genome assembly GCA_016271365.2 of Neoceratodus forsteri. Taxonomy (NCBI): domain Eukaryota; kingdom Metazoa; phylum Chordata; order Ceratodontiformes; family Ceratodontidae; genus Neoceratodus; species Neoceratodus forsteri. The sequence goes on along the minus strand of CM028134.1, from coordinate 972,657,359 downwards.
AGTTAGCCAACTCCGTTGTTCCTCTGTAATTTGGGGTAACTGTATGTTTGTAAAAATATCCCGATATCTCTCTTCATCTGGTTCCTGAGGTTGATTATATACTTTTAAGTAAAATTTCCTAAATCCCTCTAATATATCTTTAGTTTTACTTAATATTTTAGGTTGTGTAGGGTGTTTAATTTTAGTTGTTGTTGAGGATGCCTGTTGTTTTTGTAATCTATATGCCAGGACTTTAGCTGCCTTACTACCACCCCTGTAATATCTTTGTTTCACATACATCAGGACTTGTTCTGTCTTTTGATTTAATAGTTTTTGTAACTGGATCTTAACCTGGTTTACCTGTGTAGTCATAACACTACTTCCCTCTGTATGTAGTTGTTGTAATCTCCCTAGTTCTTTTTCTAATTCTTGCTGCTTCCTAATTCTCTGTTTCTTTTGATGGGTTGCATATGCACTAATCTCCCCTCACAGTACCGACTTTAAAGTGTCCCATAGTGTTCCTTCAGGTGCTTCTGCTGTATTGTTCTCTTGTAAGATTCAAGGAATACATTGCTGGACTTTTTCTTTGAACTGTTTATCTTTAATGAGCATATTATTAAATCTCCACTGTCTAAGTGTAGCTTCCTGTCCTGATTCTACTTCCAAAGTAATTATGGCATGGTCCAATAAATGAATTGGTGAAATAGCTGCATTATGTAAAATACCTAAAATTTCTGCAGCTATCAGGAGGTAGTCAATATGGGAATAGGTATTGTGAACCCCTCAAAAAGTGTGTGTAACTAAGAGATGTTGGATAGCAGTGATGCCATGTATCTATTAGGGATAAATCTTTTATTAGTCTCCTACCATGTTTTTGTCCTCTCGTAGCCCTCGGTGGGCTAGAATTAGAACTATCCTTCAAGGGATTCATAAGAAGGTTCAAATTTCCCCCCAAGACCAGTACCCCCTATTTAAATGCCATGATTTTATCAAAGATGGTCTGATATACTGTGCTCTCTGAGCCTGGAGGAACATACATACTTCCCACTGTATACGTTTGACCCTCCCAAACCCCTCTAATCAGAGCCAGCCTGCCTTCACCATCCTGGCATGATTCCTGAATTTGAAATGTTGAGAACCTTGGAATAAGAATTGCTGAACCCCTCCTTCTTCACTTAGCATGTACACTAGCCACTAAATCCAACATCCCATACTAAAGCAGTTCCTAGTGCTCGTCATTGGATAGATGTGTCTCTTGGAGGAGTATTATCTGAGGATGCATTTTTTTAAGATGGGAGTTTATTTTGAACCATTTTATGGGACTACTCAAGCCATTAACATTCTGGGATACCACCCTGAAGAGCTTCTTATTCATAACCATCTACATAACTCGATAGTAGTTCTTCTCTCCCATAATATGTGAATGGTCTAATAAATTTCTAAAGCCATCCCCTATAATCATTACCAGCAGAGTCCTCCCCCGTGGACAACTTACCCATCTCAAACAGTACCTATCCTTGCAAGACTGGCTCCCCATCTACAAGGCGACGGATGTTAACCTAGCCCTCGGCTACTTCATCACCTCCTTCAATAAGGCCTGTGACCTCTTCGCTCCTTCAAAACAATGGAAAACAAAAGCCCTCTGTAACCCTTGGATAACTGCGGAGCTCCTTTCCCAGCTGAAATCTAGGGACCACCTGTGGGCAGTGGCAAAAGCCACAGGCAAACAATCTGACATCCAAAAATACAAACATGCCCATAATGTCTGCACAAAATCCATTCGTCTCACGAAAAGCTCATATTATAAGGACATCCTCACCAACACCTGGGGAAATGGTCATGCTTTCTGGGACAATATCAAGGACATTACTGGGAAACAATCAAAGTCCCCTCCGGCCATGTTAATTGTTGAAGGATCCACTACCCTTGATCCCATGGTCATTGCAAATGCCTTTAACACGGCTTTTACTGACCTCAGTATTGTTCTACCTCCTGATTTCTTCACAGTCAGTCACACCCCCTCTAACACACCCTGCACTCTGTCAAACCACCCTCATTTTTACTTCAGGGAGATTAAGATGAATGAAGCTTGCCGCCACATCACCTCAGCCATCTCCACTTCCAGAATCAGCAGCGACACCCTGGACCTTAAGCTGCTATCACTTACACTTGATGAGGTCCTCAGTCCCCTAACTAAAATTCTTAACTTCTCTCTCCACACCAGTACATTCCTTAAAAAATGGAAAACTGCCGCTGTGAACCCAGTGCACAAAAGTGGGGATAAGACCTGCCACTCTAACTACCACCCGATCTCCATATTATCACCACTATCCAAGGCCCTAGAGCGTATTGTTGCAGACCAGCTCACTGATTATTTGGACAAATATAATATTCTGTGCACACAACAGCCCATTTTTAGAAAAGGGCATAGTACCACCACTGCCCTGCTTGAATTTACCAGTGCAGTGCATAGTTCCCTTGATAAAGGTCTTCTTACTGGGGCGGTCTTCATTGACCTCTCTAAGGCATTTGACATAGTCCATCTTCAGCTGCTGTATGACCAACTGCTCCTTGCTGGCCTCGCACTGGACTCAGCCTGCTGGTTCAAAAGCTACCTTGACAACCACTCTCAAAGAGTAAAAATTGCCAATGCTATCTCGGACACCTTGCCTGTCCACTCCAGAGTCCCTCAGGGGTCCATACTGGGCCCTCTCCTTTTCAGCATCTTTTTAAACTCCCTACCACAATCCTGCTTGGAACATATCATCCTGTATGTGGATGATGCTGTTGTCTTTTCTACGCACAAGGACCTTTCACCACTACAACACAGCCTCCAACTCAGATTCAGTGCCATTGAAACAAGGTTCTGCAATCATAAACTAGTCCTCAATCACAAGAAAACCAAGTCATTGCTTTTCTGCAGTTCACATAACAGTTACAAGCAACACCCCCTTGCCATCTCCACCAAGCAGGGTCTGTCCTCCAACAAGTCTACTCATTCAAATACCTAGGGATTCTGCTTGACACCAATCTTTCCTATACGGCTCACATTGACAGTGTGACTAAAGCTGCCAACACATGCCTTGGATTACTCTACAAGCACAGGCAGCACCTCAACCCAGAGGCCCTGAAGATTGCCATCCAGAGCTCTGTGGTGTCAATTATTGATTATGGCCTCATTATCTATGGCTCCGCCACGACGTCCACCCTCCGACGTATAACAAATGCACTTAACAAAGCATGCCAACTCACAACTGGTGCCCATCGCGTCATCCACACCTGTGCCCTTTATGAACAATCTGGATGGCTCCAACTCTCCAACCGTATAAAGTATCTCACATGTGCTATGACAGGAAAAATCAACCTTGGCCTCACACCCGGTGTTACTGCCTTGTTACATCAAAACGCCAACCGACAGAACACCAGGAGCTTGACAACCCAGATTCTACAAGTTCCTCGATGTCGAACTATGCAGGACCAATGCCCCTTCGCCTATAGGACTCCTCTATGGATGAATGGTCTCAGCCACACCATCTCCTCTGCCTCAAACCTACGTCTGTTCAGAACCAGGCTCCGAGCCCAACTCATTGCCTCTAGCTCCTGTGACTGCCTCTCCTAGCTGATGACCTACACAGCTTTAATACTAACTTATATACTGCTTAACCCCAGGCCCCCCAGTCCCCTTCCCCCCGCTCCTGAGGCGCCACTTCAAATCTCAATTCTTCATACCACCTCATTAGTCTCTCCAGCCCCATTATAGCACTTATTCCCCCCACCCTGCCCCCTTTTTCTCTTCTATCACTCCTTCCCATTTATTTTTCGACATCCAGCAGACCAGACCTGGGTTTGAATCCCACAGCTTCCACTTGCATACTGTGTGACCCTGAGCAAGTCACTTAACTTCCCTGTGCTCCCAGGTTGCACCTGTAAAAAAGCTTTCAGCTTAGTGTGTCTCACCTGGTTAAAGAAGAAGAAGAAGAAGAAGAAGAAGAGAAGAGAAAGAGAGAAAGAGAGAAAGAGAGAAAGAGAGAAAGAACTAAAAATTAAAAAATAAATGCCTCCAGCTGCATCTTCATCCTCCCCCTCTCCTCTCATCCCTGTTTCTCTGCTACCCCCTGGTGTCTGACCCTATACATTCCTTGTGGGCATATGCATCCTAGCTGTGTTCACTATTTTACTATAGCTTCCTCTGTTAACTACCTATACTTCTCCTCCTCCTCTTCTATACCTTACTCTTCCTATAATTGACCCCTTTCAATAGCATTGTTGTACATGAATTGTTTACTGTTATTTCACTGTTGCTTCCTTGTTGTTTGTTATTTCTGACGTGGAACCTTTGTAAAAGAGCTTTGGCTCAAAGGTACTTGTAATCTTAGAGTAAATAAATAAATATAGAAGTAAATATTTCACCTTTTTTTTAATACAGTGTTTCTCTCCCACTAGTTTCTCTCTAACTACCCCAGATTTATCTTTCTCCATATTACCCTGTTTTCATATCTTATCCATCTGTTTATTCTCCTCAATATTCCGGTATCTCTCTCTTTTCTATTCCCCTCGCAAGTGATACCCCTCCTCCTCTATAATAACTATGTACAAAGTGACTCCCAATGTCAAAATTATCTCTGACATTGACAGAATATTCCATCGAAGGTGGGCTACTTGCCTTACTCTGTAGGCCTGCCCTGGGGGTTACACATATCCCCCATAATGAAACCAAAATTGAAATTGGACCCTAGCTGAGACTCCTGTTTGGTAGTCCAGCCCATTAAAAGAAAAACTTAAACAGAAAGTAAGAGCACAAACATAAAATTTCTCCAAACTGAGGTAGTTGGTACAGGTGCATAGCTCTGGTCCCTTCATATCTCCCCCAAGTTATATTTCCAAGGAACTATGTATGGGAAAAACATTCAGTCCTTATTATTTGCAGGTATTCCATTGGCCCTCGGATCCCCCTTCATATGATATACTTCAAGTCTTACTAATTGACTGTGCAGCAAATTCAGAGTTTGATCAGTCGCTTTCCTTCCAGAGCTAGTCAAAAATGTCCCTTCTATGTAAAGTTCCCCTGGCTCTCAGCCCCAGGGAGTGTGTGCCTTCTGGTGGGTATTGCCAATGACCATTGCCTTCCTGAAATGTTGAGATGTGAAAGATTTCTTTTCCAGCATGTTTCCTAAGGATAGCAGCCCCCCTCCTGCCCCCGTAGCTCATGTAGGGTGCTCCAGCTCCTGCCTAGGGGCCTTCCCCCCGGGATTCCACATCAAGGTCCAAAATAAGCCTTCCTTGTTTAGATCTCCATGCTGTCGCCCTCTGAAGGTGCCACATTATTAGTTAATATACTGAACGACCTGGTGTGTCAGTCGCCACGGGTGTGCTCTCCCTCTCAGACTTCTAGTATTATTTTGCCCTATTTCTTAAATAGGGAGCGGAGGCCAGCTACCCGACCACCTCCTCACACTTTAGTCCTTTCCTGGTGTCTGATTTAAGGTCACATAAGCACTACTCCTGTGGCCAACCTGGTTCTTAGATCCATTATGGCACCACTCAGCAGCAATGCACAGAGAAGGCCTCCTTTCCACCATCACAGCCCTTCCTGGGTCTACATTTAAGATAGAGCCATCTGTGTACTTCCCCGTGGGGTATGTACCTCCAGAACCCAGCCCAGAGCTCCCCTCTCCTTGAGCCACAGTTTTATACAGGCTGGGGATCCGTCTCCTTTCATACTGGTTTCCCCTCCTTACCAGGGCACTGCACACTAACCCATAGACCTACTCACCAGAAAGAAACAGCCATTTAGTATTAGTGGAAAATTGGCCCAGGAATTTCTGGATCTCATCGAGAACTGTTTGTTGTGAGTCCCTCCCTGGGCGGTTGCCCTTAGTCAGTCCCAAGTAGTCCATATTGTTCAGCCTACCTGGGAGTTTAGATGGTAATTCAAAGCCCCTCTGTCTCAGATCTTCCATCGCAGTCATCACCGTATCATAGGTGGCTTGACCATTGGGGTATTGTATCTTCAGTCTCAAGGGGTAGGGTGTGCGGAATTTTAGTTTAAGGTGCCTAAGAATTGGGAACAGGGGTATGTATTCTCATCTTCTCTGCATTGTAGCCCTCGCATAGTCATTATCAAAGAAAAGTCTTTGTTTGCCAAGAAATACTTTCCCATTAGTCCATGCTTTCTGAAGTAATATTTCTTTCTGGTAACTCTGGAATCAAATTATTATAGAGTGGGGACGTTCCTCCGGCCCCAATGGCTTGGGGCTGAGTGCACGGTGGGCCCGCTTCATCGCTATGGGAAATTCCTGTTCTAAATCTAGCACTTCTCTCAGCATTTTCTTTATAAATCCCCTCATGTCTCTCCCCTCACTGTTCTCCGGTATTCCATAGATCCATATGTTCTGGTGTCTCTGTCTGTTCTCTGCATCTTCTAGCTGCTCCCTCAGGGCTTTGGTGATATCGAGAAGCTGAGTTAGTGTAGATTGAATCTGGGAGGTCTCTGCACCTGCTCTGAGTTAGCCTGCTCCAATGCTACTACCTGGGATTGTAAAGTCAGCATATCAGCACAAAGAAGGTCATGGTCCGATTGAAAGTCTTGAAAATCTTTTTTAATATCTTGCAGGTCTGTTACTATTCTATCCAGCTTATCATTCAAAATAATATCTTTGCTTTTTTGCTTTTTGAGTGCTCATTTCTTGCTCGAGGATATCGCCAGGGCCTGCACCAACTCTGAGGTCTCCGAGTCCGATTTTTCACATTACGATTTCTCATCCTCGATTGGTAACACTGCAAATCTATTTGTAGTTCCCTTGTGAGTATTTGAAGCCATCTGTATAAATTTCTCCATCGACTGCCTGTTTTAATAGGTTTTGTGGCTCTTTTTGGCGGATTTTGGAAGAGAGTGGTAATGGAGCTCTGATTTTAGGCTGCTATTAGCTCCAAAGCTGCACCAGAAGTCCCCATCCCCCATTTTAACTCAACATTTGGCCAGAAATCTTTTAAATATAAAGCAATTACCCTTTATAATAACTTACCTATATCTGTTATGAATGGTATATTATTGTCTTCATTCAAATCTGGTGTGTAAAGTTTGTGGGCTATCACTACCTCCCCCCATATGGAATTTTCAAGACATTACTTTCTTAGAAGCTTACACTGTAATAGTTTATAATTTATTTGTTTGCCATCAAGCAATCGTAGCTTATGTTTACTACAGGCTAACATGTGTGACCACTGTATATCAGAAAAAAAAAAACAATAAAGATGGGGTAGAGGTAGTTTTTGTTGATTTAATTCTATGTATGTAAGTCAAATAATGACAAAATGGGTATCAATAAAAAGGTTACATACTCATCTATGACTTTATTATAATTAGAAAATATTCAGCTCAATGGTAACATCAGTAATGACATCATATTGATGTATGTATGAGTGCATTGCAATGTCTCTGAAACGATGGAAACTGGTAGTATCAGAATATAGAGCTATAACAATACTTGTTGTATAAGTGTATGATTAAATTGACACACTGTAACAGTAATATCATTGCCATTATAATTTAGTCATCATCTTCATCCCTACTGTTTTCATCCTCAGCATCAAAGATCTCATCTGCCAGGCTGGTAGAAAGAACGTCATTGTCATCTTCCTCATCTGATTGATTCAGGGTCTCCTCCTGGGTCTAAATGTCCATCAGTTCTTGTGGTATAATGTCACCATCACACCAGTCATACTCCAGGATTCCTGTTTCATCAAGTTTCCACCCATGTGTTTCAGGATCAGGACTTGGGATGTTAGGGTGCGACACATGGGCATTTTTCAGACAAGGGTTTGGTAATTCTCTTTCAGTACATGCATTGTCAATGTTGACCTACATGGAGACAGTAGCTCAGATCAATGCCATCATAATTTGACAATAGTTGGCTACTTCCTGTGTGACAGTTCTGCCTTGCAATGTCATAACAAAGTTTTTTGATATCAGTATATGATGGCTGCCCATACAAGCAGCAGACAAATCTTTCAAGGTCAGTATGGATGGCATCCGATACACGTTCTGTGTCACCAAGTGCTTGGAAAGTTGCTATATACTCCTTTTGTTTTTGCAGGATGTTGTAGGGTTTGATTTTCCCTTTCCTAACAAATGCACTTGTGCTGTTGCACCCTGAAAATGCATGCGGTGCAATCAGTGCACTACACATCTCAGCACCGTGAATCTGGATTAGAGTTTTAATGTTCAAAAGCCATTGTTTATTTGCCACTCCTGTGTCAAAGTAGATGTTCTTCTGTATTTGATCACCATAGTACAGCAGCAGCAGAAATACATCTGTGTCTGGTGATCTGACGATGATGTCAGTCAAGGATGTTGATGCCTCTGCATGAAAGCAGTGAAACAATATTTGCATATCCGCTTCTTCCCGAGATGAAAAAAGCTGTGATACAGGGTGGCTCTGTGTCACGATTCCATCAAGGCTTGTCAAAGAGATACAGTTTTCCTCACAGACAAAAAAAGATTTGATGACCCATTAGTCTTGGTGTATATGTTTCCTTTTGCCACTCTTTGAGAAGAAGCTTGATCAAAGTTGTCTTGTTTCATTGTAAGAAAGGATTTCCAATCTCTTGGCACCTTTGTTGATGAACCTTTCACCAAGTAAGAATCTGATCTTCCTCAACTTTTGCGTTCAGCCGATGTTGAAATTATATTTGTAGGTGTCTTTCACAAAGTCCAGCCTTTGTGCCTTTGATAATGCACTGAATACCTTTTCAGCTAGCTCTCCAAATGTCTATGGTAGACCAGTCATTGACTGGAGAAGTGCATTACCATCACAGATGTAAACTTTGTCTTCATCCCAATTCATTGTACTGAGCGTTGTCTCATCTTCAAGTTTGTAAAGAAGGGTGGATTTCTCTGTCTTCACTGGCAGGCCATCTGAAGTTGCTAATGACCATGGCAGTGGACTCAATGGATATGAGAGAGCCTTCTCCATGCTGAGGTTGTTCCATTCTGAAAGCATTAACAGTTGCCCAAAGAGGTTTCTTTGTGCAGTCACCTGAACAATCTTCTTTTGTGAGGATCTGAGTTTCTTTGACTGCTAAAGGGAAGCAAATGTCTTTAGTGACTGCTATTTCTTTCTCTTTTTTTTTTGCAATTAAGAGAACTTTATTAAATTCCACAGTACATACTGAGTAACAAGTACTAAAACATAAATGAAAAATAAAAGTACAACTTTGGAACCAAAAAGAACCATGTAGGTAAGATACAGAACATAAACAAGACAAACCATAAAATATACATCCCCGCTAAAGTCCCCCCCCCCCACACACAGACTCCAGCATACCCCAAAATGTTTAGAAAGGAAAATCCTAACCTTGGAACAACAGAATTAGTCAAATGTAGATACTCTCTAGCAGTAAGTAGTTACAGTAAGTGACTTGGGGAAAAGGGGGTTTAAATAAAATACCTCATTATGACACCAGTCCCTGAAGTGGAGACCATAAACTACAAAATTTTAATCTAAGCTGATTGGCAGAGGCAATCGCTGCCTCTGCAATCAAAGCTTTGAGCATCTCCTGCAACCATTCTGACCTGGATGGAACTTTCAGATCTTTCCAATGTCTCAAAAGGAGCAACTTGGAAACTTCAGCTATGCAAGACATAAAAAAATATGTGTGCTTTAATGCCAATATTGGAGTAATTACCTAAAATACAAATCTCAACTGTAAAGTAATCTGTTGAACCAAACAATTCAGATGTCATTAATTAGACCAGTTTCCAAAATCCTAACACCTTAGGACAGGCCAAAATCATATGATGCAGGTTCCCATCCACCTCAGTGCAGCAAGGACACAATGAAGTGCTAACTTTGTGCATTCTATACAGCTTCAATGGAGTCAAATATAAATCTTGGAGCAGGTTAAATTGAAGCAGCTGGAGTCTGTCTTGTTTCATAAAGGTATAATTATACTTTCACATTTTAACCCATGTTCCTGAATCATAATCCAGTTGCAACTCTTTCTGACAATAGACTGCAATAGGGCTAAAATTAGACCAGATCTTTTTACTGATTTCTTTGTAAATAGCAGAAATTGCTTTAGGGTTGGTCAAGAGATCTGATCCAATATTGAACTGAGTCCTGACCTCCCTACTCCAAGGCGGGTTACCTAAAAAGTTCAGCACACAACATCGTAATTGAAAGAACTTAAAGAACCCTGTCACAGCTTAATTAAATTTATATTTAAAGGATTCAAAAGAGAGAAAGGAAGTAGTTTGGATAAGATCCTGCAACATTCTTCACCTCCAGCCCCCTCCTGTAATGAGGTGTCAATATTTTGTTACTGACTTGTAAATTAGGATTATAATACAAAGGCTGATTGAGGTAGCAGAATCAAAGAAGTCTCAGAAATTGACAATATTGAGTATGCGCCTTAACCGACCAACCTATAGGTGACACCTTAAGTTGAGGTGGAAGCTTCCCAAAGGGAATATATAATAATGAAGATAATGAAATTCTATATTGCTCTGAGAATGAATACTCAATTTACAGCCAATCTGGAACATAACTATGATCCTTAAAGGGATAGCCCCATTGAAAATATTTAGCCCCTTGTGCAGCCAGATAAAGAGACTGCTTTTTCAAGGGTGCATGAAAGGGAACTGTTTTGTCAGCAAGTCTTGTCTCCACAAATTGTTGAAAGGCTTCTTTTCCCAATTTTTCAGCACTGAATAAGTCATTTTCAACATCTCTTGGGGCTCGTGCACCTGAAGAGAGACAGAATAGTGCCTCTATCTCAAAAGGATTGATGAAGTTTCTGAATGCATTGATTAGCTTCTGTACATCCTTCTCATTGCGTGCCATCTCTGCAGGCCTAGTATCTTTGTGAAAGGACTCCTCCGAGTCTACCATTACAGCAGTTTCAAGTGTGGCAGTCGCATAGCTTGCTCTGGCATGCCTTGTTACACCCCACTGATAATAAGCTAGATAATTCCTGCTGAATCCAACAATACCTCCCCTGGACTTGGCATGTCGATTGATTGTCTGTTCGATGGTTAGATCTACAGCATTTCTTGATGCTGGCACATCAGATCTACACACACTGAACCCACCATTCCGCAGCAAGACATCGGCTCCAGGATGAGTATGCTCTAGGTTCAGGAGTGTCAGAAAATAGACAGATATATACCTTGTGTAGTTTTAGTGATCCAAGCTAAAAAGCAGAGGGCAAAGTTGTTCAACATATGCTAGGTGCAGGTTAAAGTTGTTCTCCTTTGTGGCATGCAGAAACCTAAGCACCAACCAGATTCTGTCCATGTACTGAATCCAAAACTGTGCTGTCTTCCCAAGTTTGCCATGCCTCAATTTCTCTTTAAACTTGAAGTACTTTTTGAAATGTTAATGACAACAGTCACTGGCAAATGCCTCATGTAATGTGTCAGACCCTGGTCTTTCCACTAGCTTTTTCACCTCTTCTTTGGCCTCTTCTGTCATTGCTGGTCCATCAGTGCTGTTTTGGAATGATTGTAAAAGAAGCCATTCAAGTGCCTCAAGGGTAAGCTTATGCACCCGCATGGCCCTGTTGTAGTGTTTGCCACTCAATACTTTTTCAATAGAGCCACTGGCACACACCTCTGACTCAGTAATGATGTCTGCAAAGCCAGTACCATGTAGCAATTTCCCAAGGACTCCTAAGTATGAGCAAATTGTGTGGGACCACCACGTCACATAATGACAACACTGAATTGGCATGCATTCTGCCACACGATAGCATATGCCTTCTTTGCAACAGCAAGATCAAAAGTAAACATTGTGTACTGTTGGCCAACCTCTCTGGTAGCATTTTGTGATACCTACAGTACATGTTGAACAGTGGAGTTCTCTGTAACAGAAGAGTTGATTGGTGCTGTGTAGTTAACATTTGATTGTCTTTGCACTGATCTTGACTGGTCTCCTGTGGAAGATAACTAGCCTGTCCACACAGGAACAGACTGTGTTCCATCATACATCTGGCCTCTGTAGAAAAAAACACATGAAATCTGATATACAAGCTTGGTTCACAGTCTCTGGAACAGAGGTAGCAGTCTGGACTAGTCAGATTTGGTTCAACATGTTGCTTAATACAGCATGGTTCAAGCTCTTGAGGCTTGCTTTTAACAGATCTCTTTTTGCTTTTGGGCTGGCTAGATCCCACAGATGTAGGTTGGCATTTCTCTGCCTTTTCCTGCATTACAATACCATGAGTTGAATGCATGGTGCCAGCACCAGAAGGGGTTTCTTCATTAAGATCAAAATTGTTCCAGCAAAAATTCATCACAATATTTGTGCCAGTGTCTATGGTTTTAGGTAGTGTGCTGTCACTCTCAACAACGTTATCACACATAGAAGTTTCTAGCTCCAAAAGGGTTGAATAGGACACATAGTGTCCGAAGCAGTTGAGGACACTCACAATTTCAGCACTACCAGTGATGTGTCTTACAACCATTCTTGGAGGAGATGTTTTGGTGTTTTCCATTGATCACAGTTCACTGCATAGCAAATATCTTGACCAACTGAATTCACCAACTTCTTTCTTCTTCATCAGGTGTTCATAGAATTAGATGATCCAGAAATGAGGTGGGCCAGGAATTTTATAATCACATCTGGGAGTGAGATGGTATTGGAGAGCAGAAAATCTGAAGATGGTGGCCAGGGAAGCTCCTGTGATTCCCTGAAGGAATCTATGATGAGACGATGCAAAAGAGTTGCTGCCTCTTCAAGTTTCCTGTCATCTGATGCAATCTCCATAGCTTGACCAGTTGAGAGCTCATCACAGTAAACAAGTTCACTTCTAAAGTTTGGCTGCCAGATCTTTATCCTCTGACCAAAGTGTTTGATCAACTTGTTTCTCAATTTGTTTGTTTTGTAATTAGGATCAAAGGATGCTAGGTAATGAGCCTGCATAAACAAACAATATCTCTCATGTAACATTGTCATTCATTCAACCTGTAATCCTCTGATAATATTCTTTTCAACATATTTGGTGATATACTTGTAACCCCCCTGTTACCGGGGTTACAAGAATCCTAGTTAGACCTAGTGGCAGGCAGGGACAGACAGCTGGTGAGACACCAGTTAGATGGGTTTCACTCTGTCTTGTTCTGTGCTCAGTCTCTGCTAAGCTGGAGAAATGACATCTTTTAGAATTCTCGCAGCAACATAAGCCACATTGGAATGCTGCATCTGGGAGTTAGAATAGAATGTTGGTAGGTTTTGAATCAGTCTAGTGGGAGACTCAGTGGAGGGAGGAGGTGCACTACAGTGTGCAGTCCCTCAGAGCCCTCAGCTCTGATATATAGCTAGTTGCAGAGTGGTGTGTGTTCTCACCATAAGAAGAACACAAAGTACTTCAACTAAAGTGGTAGAGACCACTCCCCAGTTGGTTCAGGGCCCCATCCCTGCAGGGATGGGGGAAGCCAACAGCCAGCTTCCAGGGGCAATCCCTTGGCCCAGCTAGATAGAGAGAGAAAGCTGCCTGATGTTATGCTGTGGCACCATAAAGATTTGTGATGGTTTTCTTGTGAGAGAAGCGTGTGGGGCACCTGCAATCAGGGGTGAGTCTGCTCTGAAAAAGGGCCTATGTTTCACCAGTGACTTTGTGTATTAAGTATCTGCTACTGTGGGTCAGGAAATGACAGCCAAGTACAGTGCTTAAAGAGTGTGGGATTTGGACATCCTTAATCAACGGGGGTCTACAGGGATGGACATAGCCACTTAACAAGTATGCCTCAAGTCAGAGCACTGGAGTTTCAGAGACTGTAGATTGAATGTGAAATACATTTAAAGTGATAATCTACAACAGTAGAGTTTTTCAGAGAAGAGGTGTTAGAGTCTGAAAGAATGGCCGGGTATGAATTATGGGAGCAAGAGGTGGGAGACCCCCCATCTGGAGTAACCAGATTCACCTCTACGGGTTCGCTTTGGAACACCTGCTGCTTTCTCTCGGGTACTTGGCCAGTGCTCAAAGATAGTACCCAGACGTGGGACTGTATGGAAGATTTTCCCTTATGGAGCCTGTATGTGCTCATGGGTGGTTTAGGGATCCACCGAGTAATATTCCATGCCATATGGAAGGTAGTCCAGTTGCTGGCTGGATGTGCCATGCAGGGAAGTAATCCAAGGTTGGTCAGATGTGCCAGGCCAGGGAAATCCAGAGAAGAGTACAAGTTCAGGCTGAGTGCCCAGTGTGTTTCTAAACCTAAGGGTTATAGTGTGTAGAAGATGTGTTCTGATCTCCGTAAATCTGCATTACCAGGAGTGTAGCCCCGTGGGAGTCCATCTATGCTTTATTGTTCAGTTGTGTTGTAAATAAAAGCCACACTCTAGAATCTCACTCCTGGTTTGGACATTACAGTTATTGCTTCCTGTGTCTGGAGTTACTTGGGTGCCCCTGACTAGCAGTCAAACCTAGCCAAAATACCGAGCAACAGTTTCCTCCCTGAACCCTGGTCCCAGGTAGGGGGTTACATATGGAGGCACCACACAGTGCTAATAACACAAAAAAAACCATCAACCCAACCACTGGGGTTACAAAATTGGAGGCTACCACTGGGATTTGGCTTGCAATTTGGGAGAAAATGCAAGAAAGGTTGCTCGGATAGTGGCTAGTGTTGTGGCTGTCTGGCAGTAGGTAGCCCAAAAATCTGAAGCACTGCCAACTGAATGTACCGCTGTGTGCTGTTGTCTATGTGCTGCTGTAAACATGCCTACTGTTTACCAAGGAGCAGTAAAGCCCGAGTGTGTATGCCCTTGTCCTGCATCAAATTACAACGTTTACCAGCTTTAAAAGTGTTGTGTGACAGGAAAAAGTATGGAAAACTGTGGGAAACAAAGAAAGATTTGTGCCCTAGATGTTGGGAATGCTTGTGGTATGGACTAAGAGAGTCGCTGACTAAAATGCCATGATAAATGGTTAAAATGGTGCTCCCGCCCAGGAGCTACAGTTGAAAAAAAAAAAGTGTGGTTTGCAGTTTAAATTTTGCCTGCTCAACAATCACCGTGGAGAAGCAGAGCTCGAGAGGAAAGAGGCTCATTTGTATGGCGTGGAGTGATTGGTGAGACTGCAATCAGTCCCGCCTCCAAGCCAGTTTAGAGTGACTGCACAGTGTTCGAGAGGGAGAGAGAGAGAGAGAGGAGTGTGCAAGCAGGTTTGCAAGGAGGAGTGTTACCGTGACTGAAAACATTGTAAAGTTAGTTAAATTGGACTTTTCTGTTTAAAATCGGGCTCAACCCACATTCTGATTTGTTTGAGAAGAGAGCGAGGTATTCGGATGGACAATCAGCAGGACTGCCAGACTGCTTTATTCCAGAGGCCTCCAAGATCAGCTGTAAGCCGCGTTTCACATCTCAACAACAAGCCACTGAATAAGTGAGTACCATCATAACAAACAGCTCAAACTGTGTGATATTTACCAAAAAGCCAGCTGCATCTGTGTGTAGCAGTGTGATCATTTTGCAAAGAAGGACTGTGTCAAGTTTAATCAGCTAAAGCAAGAATTCTGAGCAATAGACTGTGAGCATAATTATAGGTTCAGCAACAGTATAATTTTCGGAGCCATGTGAGAGACTGTGAGTTGTATGAGAGATGCAGCAAGTAATACAGGCAATTCTGTGCAATGAAATACTGTGGCTTTAGGGGACTTTAAGCTAAAACAGTGATTTAAAAAAGCGAATGAAAAGTCCAGTGAAATCATATAAATGTGCTAGGAGAGCAACCAGTGCAATTTAACAGTTTGAGTGAACTTTATCAGTGAAGTGTGTAAATCGGGTGCGCAGTGGCTTGACTCATGAACAGAATGTTGATGCACAGGAGTGCTGCCACCGCCATTACAGGGTGGGGTAGTAATGTAAACACAACATCAAGGGAGCCATTTTGTAAAAGTTTTTCTAAAAGAGTGTGACTTGAAATAACAGTGAGCATTTGTTTGTTTTTCTCTGCAGTCATGGCTTCAGGACCAGCCCGTTACCCAGATCATGCCCAGGCTATGATAGTAGAAGAAGCTAACAAGTTGAGAGATATTGAGAGATATTACTATGGGGGACGACTGCCTCCTCATGTGGCAATTCCTGGATATCCAGTACAAGTATGTGTGATGTGCTTAAATGCTGGAAGGGACATCTTCATGGTACCTTACTGTTCTGGGTGCCTAGAGAAATATGGCTTGACTAAAGCACCCAAGATTCGTTTGGCTCCCACATGGACAAAGCTTCAAGAACCTGCAGTTGGCAGCACACAGCACCAGGCAGAGCCTGATAGGGAAGGCCCCTCAGAGTGTGGCATGGAGCAAGAGGGTGCAGATTTGCAGACAGAACAATGTACTGATGTATCAGAGTCTGGGTCACAGAGAGACATTGTGGAAGGTGTATCAGTAGATCCTTGGAGAGAGGGGCCTAGCCCAAGTCTCATAGGTGAAGATGAGATGAGGGAGGCCTTTGAATGGGAGGTATATACCTCTGTGCCCAGCGAAGAGTGGACCATCTTAGGAATGTGGATTACTGCTCATTCCTGGGCACAGATTCTTAGTGAGGAAGAAGAAGAGGGGGAACCTATGTGGCCTTGTGAAGAAGGTACAGATCAACAGCCTCAAGCTCTTGCCTCAGAGGAATCGATAGCAGAAGAGAGTAGTGACTTTACAGCCTAGACCCCACAAGGAAGAGTTAAAGACTTGTTCTATGTTGTCTTAAGTATGCGTAGCTGGCAGAACCAGGACTGGCCACCCCCAAGACAGGCCAAAGGTCACAGGTTGACCAAGACCAGTAAAGAGGAAAGAGTGGCTCATAGGAAAGCAAATGAAATCTATGGGATGGTCTTTCCTACCTTTCCTCGGAGAGTCTGAGAGGAGATTGAAAAAAGCAGAAAATCCTGGATTATGGAAGAGGCAATGAAATATGTGCATCCTGGTGCAAACAAGTATGTTAGAGACAGAATGTTTCAAGTAAAATACAGCCAGTGGAAAAAGAGAAGGACACTGTTTATTGACACTGTTAGAATTGTAGATGGAGAGGGACATGAAACCTTTCACAGTGTGGATTATGAGTGCCCAGACGGGGTAATAATTCATGCACCTGACCCATTGTGCTATTGACCACAATGCAAAGACCAACCTGCGAATGTGCCCATGCCTACCAAGTGGAGAGCAGAGCAGTGGTATCCAGTGCTGCCATCCAGCCATTGCCGTACCTATGTTGTTTCACCAGACTGGTATTCCAGGACTCAGGTGCCCCACATTCATCAGTCTTGCAGTGTATTGGCTTTCCAGATTCCATCGACTGGCCCACCAGATGACTTCATATCCAGAGAGGACACCAGCCCAGCTGTATCCTGATTCATCGCCTGGGATTTTGGATGACTTCAGACCAGCTGTTTTTTCTTTCCTGTTCCAAGGTTCCATCTCCTAGATGACATCACCCTAGCAGTTTCCAGATATGCCCTCCTGTCATTTTCCAGAAGATGTCCACCCAGCTCTATCAGAAGAATGCTGCCAGGGAGAGTCTTCTGCGAAGGACCAGGTGGTGTATCATCTTCATTCTACAAGGGACTGGTAAGTCCAGACTTTTCTATTCTTATGACATTGCATTACACACCCTACACTAGCAGACTCCAGATGTTTGAACTGTCCTCAAAGACTCTCCCCTTCAGGATTTCTGCCTTCTAGAACTGTGCTTCACTGGGCATCGGCCCAGGAGAAACTCTTTATTGGACTTGCCTTTGGGCACTGTTGTCACTAGAAGGGACTTTTAGAGCACTCCATCCCCCAAATATTGTGTATTATAAATAATATTGTTATTTTTCTACTGTTTTTACTGTTTATTCTTTTTTTCCTACTTTTCTAAAAAAAAAAATCTTTTTGGGATTCTCCAGTGTTTTGATGGTAGGGGTTAGATAGACTGTGTATGCAGATTAGGAGTGTGTTGTCTTTCTTTTTTCTTGCAGGTGTTCTTGAAGAAGACAAGAAGAGAAGACAAGAAGAGGAGGAGGGATTCAGCAGAGTTCCTTAGTAGTACTAGAGTTTGTAGTGTTTGAAATACAGGATTTTGTTTCTGTGTGTAACTTTTCCTTCCACAGGTGTGGTTGTGGGGGAGTATTGGAGAATTGTATAGTCCATAGCATTAGCTCCTTTTGTGTAGTTGCAGGTGTCCCAGTTTGGGGGGAGATTCCTCTGTTTGGTGTTTTTGGGTAGTTGGGTACAGGCAGATAGGTCTTCCCTAAAGGGCTTGGGGGATAGGCAGGCTGTGGTCCTGACCGGCCAGATGGGCTGCAGTTCTGACCTTTTAGAGCTATGCTCTAGACAATACTTCCAGAGCCACTAGGTACCCATAGTCAGTGGGTAGAGTAGGGGCTGATGTGTCAGCCGAAGGCCTCTAGGCCCTTAGTGTTGTCTACCTGTGCTGGCACATGGTAGGGGAGAAGGTAGCGCTACCTCCCTGTAGTCAACACATAGGGTGAGATGGCCTAAGCCAAATGACTAATGACTGTGGACAGTCATTTTCCTGGTCAAGGGCGAGTGTAACCCCCCATTACCTGGGGTTACAAGAATCCCAGTTAGAATGTTGGAAGGTTTTGAATCAGTCTAGTGGCAGGCAGGGAGAGGCAGCTGGTGAGACACCAGTTAGATGGGTTTCACTCTGTCTTGCTCTGTGCTCAGTCTCTGCTGAGTTGGAGAAATGGCATTATTTAGAATTCTCACAGCAGCATAAGCCACATTGGAATGCTGCATCTGGGAGTTAGAATAGAATGTTGGAAGGTTTTGAATCAGTCTAGTGGGAGACTCAGTGGAGGGAGGAGGTGCACTACAGTGTGCAGTCCCTCAGAGCCCTCAGCTCTGATATAGAGCTAGTTGCAGAGTGGTGTGTTTTCTCACCATAAGAAGAACATGAAGTACTTCAACTGAAGTGGTAGAGACCACTCCCCAGTTGGTTCAGGGCCCCATCCCTGCAGGGATGGGGAGAGCCAACAGCCAGCTTCCAGAGGGAATCCCCTGGCTGACTAGATAGAGAGAGAAAGATGCCTGATGTTGTGTTGCGGCACCACAAAGATTTGTGATGGTTTTCTTGTGAGAGAAGTGTGTGGGGCACCTGCAATCAGGGGTGAGTCTGCTCTGAAAAAGGACCTATGTTTCACCAGAGACTTTGTGTATTAAGTATCTGCTACTGTGGGTCAGGAAAGGACAGCCAAGTACAGTGCTTAAAGAGTGTGGGATTTGGACATCCTTTATCAGTGGGGGTCTACAGGGATGGACATAGCCACTTAACAAGTATGCCTCAAGTCAGTGCACTGGAGTTTCAGAGACTGTAGATTGAATGTGAAATATATTTAAAGTGATAATCTACAACAGTAGAGTTTTTCAGAGAAGAGGTGTTAGAGTCTGAAGGAATGGCCGGGTATGAATTATGGGAGCAAGAGGTGGGAGACCCCCCATCTGGAGTAACCAGATTCACCTCTATGGGTTCGCTTTGGGACACCTGTTGCTTTCTCTCGGGTACTTGGCCAGTGCTCGAAGAAAGTACCCAGACGTGGGATTATATGGAAGATTTTCCTTTATGGAGCCTGTATGTGCTCATGGTGGTTTAGGGAGCCACCGAATAATGTTCCATGCCATATGGAAGGTAGTCCAGTTGCTGGTCAGATGTGCCATGCAGGGAAGTAATCCAAGGCTAGTCAGATGTGCCAGGCCAGGGAAATCCAGAGAAGAGTACAAGTTCGGGCTGAGTGCCCAGTGTGTTTCTAAACCTGAGGGTTATAGTGTGTAGAAGATGTGTTCTGATCTCTGTAAATCTGCATTACCAGGAGTGTAGCCCCATGGGGGTCCATCTATGCTTTATTGTTCAGTTGTGTTGTGAATAAAAGCCACACTCTAGAATCCCACTCCTGGTTTGGACATTTCAGTTATTGCTTCCTGTGTTCGGAGTTACTTGGGTGCCCCTGACTAGAAGTGAAACCTAGCCAAAATACAGAGCAACAGTTTTCTCCCCAAACCTAGGTCCCAGGTAGGGGGTTACATATGGAGGCACAGCACAGCGCTAATAACACAAAAAATACCATCAATCCAACCCAAGGGGTTACATACTCAAATGTCTTTTTGTGGGCTCTGATTTTCTTGACACTTCCACCAGTTTGGTCCACTACTGCATTTCTGTCAACTTTCCTTGTATAATCAAGATGACAAGAGTTGTGATAATGAGCTTCCCTTGCAATTCAAGCAACATCTCGAACGCTGCATAGTAGATTATCATCTTGTTTCACCTCTGCTACTTCTTTGATAGACTATCTCTGCAGTTTTTGTTACACACTGTGTCAGATTTTCCCTAGTTTTTATCTTCTTTTTTCCTCCAGAAATCCACTTATCTCTTTTTCCCCCATATAATACACTGGTTCAAAGGAAATAACACTTAAAGGGTGTTTCAGCTCTGCTTCTTTGGGAGGTTGAAGGCTGTTGGTCCTCTGTGTCATCATCAACCTGGCACTTACTTTTCCTAAGGTATTTGACATTTGTAAATGACTGGTAGCACTGTCTGTGATACCCATGATGCATGTAATCAAGTTCAACAGGTATGTTCTTGCATACGTCATTGAGTCTGATACTTGGGTCATCACACAATTGTCTCCTTCATGCAACCTCTTCAATTTTGGACTGACTGTTATGTCAAAGATCTTATTATTATGTCAGACTTGTTATTGCTGTTGTGAATTGTGCAAGAAAGTAGCAGCAAAGGCAAACAAGATGCTGGGATTCATACCTAGGGGGATCAGTAGTAGGAGAGAGGAGGTTATACTGCCCTTGTACAGGTTGCTGGTAAGGCTACATCTAGAGTATGGAGTTCAGTACTGGTGCCCACACCTCAAAAAGGACATTACCCTGCTGGAGAAGGTCCAGAGGAGGGCTGCAAAGATAATAGTGAGTCAGCAGGGTAAGGCATATGAGGAGAGGTTGAGGGCACTGAACATTTACTCCCTGGAAGACAGGAGAGAGAGAGAGAGAGAGAGAGAGAGAGGACATGATTGAGATCTTCAAGTACTTGAAAGGGATAAATAAGGCTGATAAGGAGAGTCTCTTTAAGCTGAATGGCAGCCATAACATGAGGGGGCACAGTCTTAAGCTAGAAAGTGGGAGGTTTAGGAGGGAGGTCAGGAAACATTTCTTCACAGAGTCAGTGTCAGTGTCTGTGGTGGAATGTGTTGCCAGAAGAGGTAATCTCATTGAAGTCAGTGAGCAGCTTTAAGAAAGGCTGGGATAGGCATGGGGGAAGGTAAGGATCGAGGGTAGGGAGGATGGGATGAGTGGAGAGGGATGGCAGGGACAGTAGCTCAAGCTGTAGACCCTGCAATATGAGCAGACTAAATAGACCAAATGGCCTTATTCTGCTGGCTTTTTCATATGTTTGTATATCTTCTCTATGGTATGGTGACTTGTCCACCTTGACTTAGGTGCTGTTAGTGCTACAGGATGCTCGTCAGCTATGCTGTCTCAAGTCCTGAAAAAAGAAATACAATTTTTATTTTGCTTTTCCAGAATTATTTTCTACTAAAACAACCATTTCAATATTCATTGATGCAATAACAATTTTATAGGAAATATCTTTATATATCCCCTTCTACAGACTATTTGATTTCCAAAACTGTCGGGTCAAAATTGTGATTTTATGATTATGTTACTGTTGACTTTGTGAACTTCTAGATTATATTCATATGATAGAAAAATTAAAAACTTCTTTATTGATACCCAATTTGCCATTATTTTTAGTCACATAGTTAAATTTACTACATGAAAAGCTATCCCTACCCCTTCGTCATTGCCCTTCAGTTCCTACAAAAATTGATGACACATATGACCTTGTACCAAACAGAAGCTACCATCAGCAAATGGCAAACAAGTAAATTCTAAATTGCTATGATACAAACTTTTCAAAAATCATAGTGTAACCCCCTTGTTACCCGGGGTTACTAGAATCCCAGTAAGACCTAGTGGTAGGCAGGGATGGTAATGGGTTTCACACTGTCTGACTCTGTTCTCAGTCTCAGCTGAGACTGAGAGATGACATCACCAAAAGAACTTTTGCAGCTGCATAAGCCACATTGGAATCTGCAGCAAAGGGAGTTAGATAGAACGTTGGGAGTTTTCAAAGGAGAGTCTGCAGTTGGCTGGAGTGAGTGAAGTTTGTACTCAAGTGGTGGAGGCCGCTGTTTTCGGGGTCTCAGTGCCCCCTTCCTCCAAGGGGGGGATGTAAAGATTCCCAGTAGATTCCTGGGGCAATCCCCTTAATTCTGCTAGTGGAGGAAAAGCTGCCTGTTTAGTCCAGGATTTATTTTGGAAGATGGAAGATTTGTGAGTCGCCTGTGGGACACCTGCAGCTTAAGGGTGAGTGTCTGCTCTGGCTAAAAGGGCATATGTTTTCTTCACCCTGGGACTTGTGTGAAAATCTAGGGATTGAACTACATATTGGGAAGCCTAGAGAAATGGGCCAAGCAAGTAGAAGTAGTGTCAAATCCCAGAGTTTTGAGAGATGCAAATAATATGTAGAGGAGATGTGACAGACGTCTACCCTTAATCTACATTTAGAAGTTCAGTACAGGAATTGTTCAGTTTCCAAGGAAATGGCCGGATATGGGCTGTGAGAGCTGGAGGTGGGTGGCCCCCATCTTTAGTGACCAGGTCCACCTCTACGGATTTCTTCTGTGGATTTCTACTTTGCCTCAGGCACTTGGCCAGTGATGGGGGAAGTACCCAGATGTGGGATTGTAAGGAAAATTCTCTCTAGGAGTCACAGACTCCAGTGTGGTTTGGGGAGCCACAACAGGATAATTGGTTCATTCTTCCAATGGACTGTGTGAACAGGATAATTGGTTCATTCTTCCAATGGACCGCAGATCAAGTGGCTGGTGGGGGGAGCCAGGCCAGTGGGGAAAACCCAAGTGTGTACAAGTCGGGCTGTGTACCCAAAGCTGCGTGCAAGTCCAGGCTGTGTGCCTGGTGGGTTTAGAGCCTGAGGGCTGGAAATAGTGATAAAGTGTTCTGTTGTCTCTAATCTGCATTACCAGGAAATATAGCCCCTTGGGGGTCCATCTATGCTTTGTTTGTTCAGCTAGGATGTGAATAAAAGCCACACTGAAGAATCCCATTCCTGGTTCTGGACATTACAGTTATTGCTTCCTGTGTTCGGATTTACTTGGGTGCCCCTGCCCAGAGTAGCCAAACCTAGGTCCCCTGTGCCGAATAACCTCATCCTCCCCGAACCCAGTCCCCACCAGGTACTGCTGTCAGCTTCAACAGCATGCCACCTGTCATTTTGCTAAAAAGGCAGGGGTGAGGAGTTACAAAAATGGAGGCACCGCTTTGGATTTTGTTCTGGGAAGGAAGGTGCTTGGGCAAGGAGGGCTAGCGTTTTGGCTATCTGGCAGTGGGTAGCCCAAAAAGCTGAAGTAATTTCCCTAGTGTGTGTTGCTGTGTGCTGTGAATCTTGTGCTGCTGTTTAAAAATGCCAACTGTATACCAAGGAGCAGTAAAGCCAAAGAGTGTGCCCTTGTCCTGCATCAAAATAGTTACAGCATTTTTGCCTGCTTTAAAATAAACTGTGGTAAAGAAAAGTGTGGAAGACTAGGGGTAGCAACAGGAAAATTGTGCCCTGGACGTTTGAAATGCTTTTAAAATGAACTGTTGTGAAGAAAAGTGTGGAAGACTAGGGGTAGCAACAGGAAAATTGTGCCCTGGACATTTGAAATGCTTTTAAAATAAACTGCTGTGAAGAAAAGTGTGGAAGACTAGGGGTAGCAACAGGAAAATTGTGCCCTGGATGTTGGAAATGCTTTCTGAAAGAACTGAGAGATTGCAGGTGTAATGGCTATGTTAAATGGCTGAAATAGGCTCCCGCAGTGGAGTCAGTTGGAGAAAGAAAAAAGTTGCATTCTACAGTTTAAATTTGCCTGCTCGACAATCGCCGTGAGGAGAAGAGCCCTCGCGAGGAAGAAGAGGCTCATTTGCATGGCGTCGTGTGGTTGGTCAGGCTGCAATCAGCCCCGCCCCTCAGCCAGCTCTACAGAGACTGCCCCAGCATTCGAGAGAGAGTGTGAATGGAGTGCGTGTACTGGCAGTGGAGGAGCGTCGCGGAGTGTTAAAATCGTTGTAAACAGTTTAAAAATTGACTTTCTTGTTTAAAATCGGGCTCAACCCGCTAATCGATTGTCAGAATTGCAAGTTTGGTGGTCGAAAAGACGATCGGTAGGACTGCCTGCCCGTTTCTGTTCTGAGGCCTCCAAAGAACTGGCTGCAGGCTGTTTTTCCCCATCACAGCAAACTGCTACTGATAACAGTAAGTAACCACCTTAAAACTGCTCAAACAGTGATTTTCAGCCCTATGCCATATAAATGTGTGTGCAGCAGTGTAGTCGCTTTGCAAGTAACGACTGTGTAAAGTCCTGCCAGCAAGTGCAAGCCTGTTAAGCCATTGACTGTGTGCATAGTAATGAATTTAGTCTCAGTTTAAAGTTTGCAGCCAGAGAGAGACTGTGGGTTGTAGCAAAGTGCAGCACTAGTAATACAGGCAATCCTGTGCTAAAAGTCTGAAGCTTTAAGGGACTGTAATAAAAGAAATGATACCAGCATGTGAAAAGTCTGTGGAAAATCCTGTAAATGTGTTTAAAGCCAGAACAGAGCAAGTTGTGCAGTTTGAGCAAAAGTTATCAGCAGTTTGTGTAAATCGGGTGTGCAGTGGCTTGACCCAGATTCTAAATGTTGATGCACAGGAGTGCTGCCGCCGCCATTGCAGGGTGGGGTAGTAAAGTAAACACAGCAGCAGAGGAGCCATTTTACAGCTAAAGAATGTGTTCAATAAAGTGGGACTTTCAGTTACAGAGAACTTTTGTTTGTTTTTCTGCAGTTATGGCCTCAGGACCAGCTTGTTACCTGGATCATGCCCCGGGTTGCAGTAACAGCAGCAGTGAATAGACTGAGGAATATTGAAAAGTGGTGCTATGGAGGGCAACTGCCTCCTCATGTGGCGATTCCTAATTTTCCAGTGCATGTATGCCAAATATGCTTGAGAGCTGGAAGGGATGTCTTCATGATTTCTTACTGTGCTGGATGCCTAGAAAAATATGGCTTGTATAAAGCGCCTCAAATTCGTTTGGCTCCCACATGGACAAAGGTTCAGGAACTGCAGTTGGCAGCACACAGCACCAGGTGGAGCCTGTGGAGGAAGGTCCCTCGGGGGAGTGTGGCACAAAGCTAGATGGTGCAGAGTTCGAGACAGAACGCGAAGTTGAAGTTTTGGATGCTGGATCCCAGAAAGAAAGTTCAGATAAAGCATCAATAGACCCCTGGAGGGGGGCCTAGCCCAAGTCTCTTAGACGAAGATGAGATGCGGGAGGCCTTTGAGTGGGAGGTGTCGACCTCCGCACCTAGTGATGAGTGGATAGTCTCAGGAGTGAGAGCGACTGCTTACTCCTGGGCTCAGATCCTCAGTGAAGAGGAAGATGAGGGGGAACCTATGTGGCCTTGTGAAAAAGGAACGGGTACACAGCCTCAAGATCTTGCCTCAGAGGACTGTATGGAAGAAAGTGGTGATGCCACTGCCCTGGCTTCGCAAGAGGAAGAAGTCAGGGATCCGTTTCTACTTTCTTTAAGGATGCATAGCTGGCAGAACCAGGACTGGCCACCCCCAAGCCAGGCCAGCGGTCTCAGATTGACCAAAGCAAGTAAAGAGGAGAGACTGGTTCATAGGAAGGCAAATGAGATCTATAGTATGACCTTTCCTACCTTTCCTCGGAAAGTCTGGGAAGAGATTGAGAACTGCAGGAAATCCTGGATCTGGGATGAAGCCATGAATAGTGTGCATCCTGGGGCCAACAAGCATGTAAAGAATAGACTGTTCCATGAAAAGTATACCCAGTGGAAGAGAGGCAGGACACTGTTTATAGACAGAGTGAGAATAGTGGACGGAGAGGGACGTGAAATCTCCCACTGTGTGAATTATGTGCGCCCAGATGGGATAATAATTCAAGCTCCTGACCCCCGGTACTATCGGCATCAGTGTAAGGACCTTTCAGCAAATGTGCCTGTGCCTACAAAATGGAGAGCCAAGCAGTGGTAGTCAATACTGCCACACCAGACTGTGAAGTGCCTTTATTAATTCACCAATATGGACATCCAGGACTCAGGTGCCCCACATTCATTAGTCTACAGTGTACTGGCCTTTCCAGAAACCATCGACTGGCCCACCAGATGACTTCAGATCCAGAGAGGACACCAGCTCAGCTGTATCCTGTTCATCACCTGGTAATCGGATGACGTCGGACCAGCTGTTTCCTTTTTGTTCCTGTCTTAAGGTTCCATCTCCAGAGATGACATCAGCCCAGCTGTTCCCAGATGTGCCCTCCTGTGGTTCCCGGAAGATGTCCGCCCAGCTGTATCGGAAGAAATGCTGCCAGGGAGAGTCTTCGTCAGAGGTGTAGGTCGGTTAAGAATTTCGTACTACAAGTGGCTGGTAAGTCCAAACTTTTCTATCTTTATGACATTGCAGTACACACTCTACACTAACAGACTTCACAATGTGTGAACTGTCCTCAAAGACTCTCCCTTTCGGGACTTTGGCCTGTTAGAACTGTGCTTCACCGGGCTCCGGCCCAGGAGAGACTCTTTATTGGACTAGCCTTTGGGCATTGTGGTCACTAGTTGGGACTTTTAGGGCACTCCATCCCCCCAAATGTGTATTGTAAATAATGTCATTGTTTTCTAATGTAAATACTGTTTTTCTACCTTTTTTAAAAAAAAAAATCTTTTTGGGATTCTGCAGTGTTTTGATGGTAGGGGTCTAGGTAGACTGTGTATGCAGATTAGGAGTGTGTTTTGTCTTTCTTTTTCTTACAGGTGTTCCTGGGAAGACAGAAGAGAAGACAAGAAGAGGAGGAGGGGCTCATCGGAGTTCCTCATTAGTACTTTAGTGTGTAGAAACTTAAAGTACTGTGGTGTTATTGTTGTTATTGCTGTATTAACCCTTTCCTTCCACAGGTGTGGTTGTGGGGGTAGGGAGGAGACAGTAATGTGGTATTTTAATGGTATGTGGTTGCAGGTTGCCCAAGGTCGGGAGGTCCCTGGGTTGTTTTTATTTTGGGGTATTAGGTTAAAGGCAGATAGGTTTTCCCTAGAGGGTTAGGGGGGATAGACAGGCTGTGGCCCTGACCTGCAGAAGGGACCACAGTTCTGATCTATCAGGGCTATGCTCTGGATGGTTCTACCAGAACCACTAGGTGTCCATAGTAAGTGGATAGTGTAGAGGCTGATATGTCAGCTAAAGGCCTCTAGGCCCTTAGTGTTGCCTGCCTGTGCTTGCACATGGTAGGAGGGGGCCTGATCACCCCCCTCCACAGGTAGCACATAGGGTGGGATGGCCTAAGGCCGGGTAAATAATGACTGCGGACAGTCATTTTCCTGGTCAAGGGTAAGTGTAACCCCCTTGTTACCCGGGGTTACTAGAATCCCAGTAAGTACTAGTGGTAGGCAGGGAAGGCAGCTTGTGAAACTCCAGTTAAATGGGTTTCACACTGTCTCACTCTGTTCTCAGTCTCAGCTGAAACTGAGGGATGACATCACCAATAGAACTTTCGCAGCTGCATAAGCCACATTGGAATCTGCAGCAAAGGGAGTTAGACAGAACGTTGGGAGTTTTCAAAGGAGAGTCTGCAGTTTGGCTGGAGTGAGTGAAGTTTGTACTCAAGTGGTGGAGACCGCTGTTTTCGGGTCTCAGTGCCCCCTCCCTTCGGGGGGGATGTAAAGATTCCAAGCAGATTCCTGGGGCAATCCCCTTAATTCTGCTAGTGGAGGAAAAGCTGCCTGTTTAGTCCAGGATTTATTTTGGAAGATGGAAGATTTGTGAGTCGCCTGTGGGGCACCTGCAACTTAAGGGTGAGTAGCTGCTCTGGCTAAAAGGGCATATGTTTTCTTCACCCTGGGACTTGTGTGAAAATCTAGGGATTGAACTACATATTGGGAAGCCTAGAGAAATGGGCCAATCAAGTAGAAGTAGTGTCAAATCCCAAAGTTTTGAGAGATGCAAATAATATGTAGAGGAGATGTGACAGATGTCTACCCTTAATCTACATTTAGAAGTTCAGTACAGGAATTGTTCAGTTTCAAGGGAAATGGCCGGGTATAGGCTGTGGGATCTGGAGGTGGGTGGCCCCCCCATCTTTAGTGACCAGGTCCACCTCCACGGATTTCTTCTGTGGATTTCTACTTTGCCTCAGGCACTTGGCCAGTGATGGGGGAAGTACCCAGATGTGGGATTGTAAGGAAAATTCTCTCTAGGAGTCGCAGACTCTAATGTGGTTTGGGGAGCCACAACAGGATAATTGGTTCATTCTTCAATGGACCGCGGATCAAGTGGCCGGTGGGGGAGCCGGGCCAGTGGGGAAAACCCAAGTGTGTACAAGTCGGGCTGTGTACCCAAAGCTGCGTGCAAGTCTGGGCTGTGTGCCTGGTGGGTTTAGAGCCTGAGGGCTGGAAATAGTGATAAAGTGTTCTGTTGTCTCTAATCTGCATTACCAGGAAATGTAGCCCCTTGGGGGTCCGTCTATGCTTTGTTTGTTCAGCTAGGATGTGAATAAAAGCCACACTGAAGAATCTCATTCCTGGTTCTGGACATTGCAGTTATTGCTTCCTGTGTTCGGATTTACTTGGCTGCCCCTGCCCAGAGTAGCCAAACCTAAGTCCCCTGTGCCGAGTAACCTCATCCTCCCTGAACCCAGTCCACACCAGGTACTGCTGTCAGCTTCAACAGCATGCCACCTGTCATTTTGCTAA
Organism: Neoceratodus forsteri; assembly: GCA_016271365.2. Taxonomy (NCBI): domain Eukaryota; kingdom Metazoa; phylum Chordata; order Ceratodontiformes; family Ceratodontidae; genus Neoceratodus; species Neoceratodus forsteri. The sequence goes on along the minus strand of CM028134.1, from coordinate 972,628,570 downwards.
AAAGGCAGGGGTGAGGGGTTACAATAGTCTTGAAAATTCCCTGGGGGGGGGTTTCACTATCTAGCTCACGGACTAGTATAATAAGTTATTGTTGGATTCCAATTGTGTATGTTTTAAATAATACTTTAATGTATTCTTATGTACTGGTCACTATGAAAAATTGCATTTTTGCTAATCTGCTTACCAGTTTAAATAAAAATGAAATGAAAGATGCCCTTTCCATGTTTTAGATGGTCAGCCAGATCGCTGGTTCCCAATGTCTGAGTAGACAGACCTATGCTGATCTTTCTGTCACACAGATTGCAACATGCTGTCAGTGGGTTTGAAACATCATCACTTAGATGCAGTACTCCCATAATACAAAAGCTGCCTTTGCTTTATTTGGGGGGGGGGACTACATGACTGGAATGTTAATGTTCCATGGGAGCAAAAGAGCAGTGACTGTGAGATGAATTCCTTTTTCCTTTTTTTCTGCCACAAAACAATGAAATGTCTGATCTGTATGCCCTAGGAAGGCAGCACTAGGGTTACAAATTGGATGATCATCTGAGGGTTAGGGGTGCATCTGGCATTTAAATTTCCCAGCCTGATCAAATTGACTTCCTGCCTTTCTCTTTTACATTATCTTTTTTTATTTGGTTATCTCCTACTTTGATGGCTTTCATTCCTCTGTATCACACTCATCATCACAACTTATTAGTATAACTGACAGCACACTTTCAATTTCATTGGCTTCATCCTCCTCCTCCTATCCCACTTTCTCTTCTACTGCATCTTCCCATGCTTCTCTTTCACCTTGACCTGTCCTCTGAGGAATAGCCCCTACTCCACCACTATGATTCCCAGCCCCTGACCTAACTCCTTTTCCACCACTACCACTGCTTACAGAACTGGTCCTCTGTGGAACTGGAATGTAGAACATTTCCTTGTGCCTCTCCTCTGCTCCTACATCCCTTTCTCCTCCAGTTATTTTCTTTATGGATTCTACAAAAAAAAAAAAAAAGAAACAGTAGATAACCATATACATGCCCATCACTTTGCCCACTGGCACACCCTCCTCCTCACCCTCACTGAGACACCACCTAGTGTTTCACTACAGCAGCCTGCATTATTTACTTGTCATCCACAGCTAGGCAAAAAAAATAAAAACAATAAAATTGGTTTCCTGTGCCCTGCACCACCAGCAGTCAAGTTATCTGTCAATCTTTATTGGATTTTGTTAACCAGGCATGCTCGCTGAGACAAGCGTCCCTATTTCTGCAGTGACCCAGGATTAATTACATACAGCACAGAATAGGAACATTTTTGCTAGGTACATGCAGCACAATAGAAATAGCATTCAAGGTAACATAACAGCAGTAGTATCATTCCATACTGTACATTCAATTCAAAATGAAAAAGTGCAAGGTGCATTTCCAATGTGCATTTAATTTCAAATAGGTGACAGTATGGCTGTTACATAGGACACAGTGGATAGCTATTGTATAACAATGACAGCCACTTGGGTTTCAGCAGAGACATAAGCAGCAGTTTTTAGAGTGAGAACGCCCTTTGAGCAGCTTTTTAAATGCTACAAACATGGGGGTCTCCTGGACAGTAAGGGGAAGTTGGTTCCATAGCTGCACGGCTTTGTATGAAAAGAATCATTGGACAGCAGTTCTCAAGGTCCTAGGTACCACTAGAAGTGATTGAAAGATGGAAAGAATATTCCTGCTCTGAGGTCTTTTGTCCAATACATCCCTGAAATGGGGAAAGTAGTCACGCAGAATCTTGTAGATCAGATATAGCAAAGGACAGCTGAGTTTCTCTTCCAGAGGTGGCCAGCTAAGGGAGGCGAGGACAGTACAATGATGTTCTCTTTTACCCACACTCACTGCAAACCTGAAAATCCTATGGTACAATATCTTAAGCTTATTGTGTTCTTTACCTCTTTGTGAGGAGATAATAGGTGTCCTTTACAAAAGAGTTGAATGCAAAATAATGTTGGCTACAAACAAACAGGCTTCATTTGTGAAATAGGCTCTCAGCCTACAGAGTAAGCTTAGTTTCTGTGTAAGGAGCTGAGTTACTCATTCAGTGTGAGATCTAAAGCAGGGCTCCTGGTCTAGCATGACACCTAGGTATTTTAGAGTATCCACAAAATCTAACCAAGTACCCTAGTGGTAACAATCTTCGAGAGCTTTTTTCTGCCTAAACTCAATTTTTTAGACCCAAATAACATGGCCTTATTTTTTTTCTGAGTTAAGAATAAGTTGGTTTGATGTAAACCATGTTCAAGTGCCATGAAGTCATCTCTTAGACTAGTTTAAATTGCACTGAGGTCAGAGTCAGTTCTATACAGCACTGCATTACATTGGCATAGAGTAGCACTTAAGCTTCATTACAGTTTGTGGGTAATTCATTCATGAATAATAAGACAAATATGGGTCCCAGGATAGAGCCCTGTGGTACCCTGTCTGAGATCTCATGCATGGAGGAGAGGCTGGCTCTCCATTTGATCAACTTGTTATGACCCATAAGATAGCTTCTGAACCAAGTGCAGGAGAGGTGATCTAGCCCCAAGTTCCTTAATGTGGTCATCAGAAGTTCATGATTCACCAAGTCAATGGACTTGGTTAAATCAATAAATATCACTGTTGTGGCTTTGCCAACATCTATGGCTAAAGAGAAAGACATCTGCAGGGAGACGTACCAGGGCTGTGTCAGTACCATGATGCTTTTGAAATCCATGTCTATTTTATTTATTTGCTTCTGAAAACCAGGTAAGTACACTAGTCAAAGCCTGCCTATTTTTAGGCACAACCTGGGAGTGTACATTACAGATAACAAGAACATTACAGTAACCAGGATTACAGAAGATATGACTTTTGTACATTGCAGGGAGTTGCAGTGGTAAAGATCAGTGATTGCAGGGATATAAATAGTAGTGCAGCAGCAACATTACAATAAACAGGATGACAAAAGTATGACTGGTGCATTACAGACTTTTTTGGTACTGCACGATCAGTGAAGGCAAAGAAAAGACAATTGTGCATCAACAATCATTACAGATGATCAAGATTGCCTAAATTACGACTACAGTACAATAAAGGTAGTTACAGTAAATCACAAGATCAGCGATGGCTAAGATCAGGATGATAGTGTATAAAATGTATAAGATTACAACCGCCAACAGGAACAAGGTTATGAAAACAAGTACAGGTTAGTTAAGTTCACGTGTAGTACACTAGTGGCTTGGGACTCACTGAGAGAAAAAGTGAAAGACTAGGAAACTTATGAAAGAGTAAACAAAAAATATTATACAATAGGCCAGGTCAAAACAAAAAAGATACTTTAGATAAGGAAAATAGGTGGTAAGTGCATCAAGTTCCAACTTTGGGTTAGACAGAATAGTTTGTAGGGGAGCAGTGTTTTATTTTATTTAAAATCTTGATAACAGGGATAGGCACACTGAGCCAAGGCTCATTTCCAGGTGTGACCAGGGAAAGGTTCAGTGGAGAAGTAGACAGAGCATAACCAACATACAGTACAATAACAAGAATAGATATGCTCAAAAATGCACAATGGAAACAATATATGCACAATATGTATAACCGTATTATACAGTATTAAACAGCAGGAGGGAACAGAGCAAGGTAAGAAGAAATGGGGTAAAGGTCATGAGCAAGAGCAATTGTATAAGGTTTTCAGATGTGAAAATAACTCTTTTTGTAAATATGTCGCGGGAACTAGAGACCCTAAGGTGATAAGGTAGAGAGTTCCATGTTTTGGGGACAAAGTGGGCAAATGCCTGTTCTCCCATCTTTGTTGAGCAATTGGGAACTACAGGGAGGGTCTGGGTAGAGGACTGAGTTGGTGAGAATGTTCAGAAGAAGCAAACATCAAGGCCAATGAGGCTGGTTGAGAGGCTGTAATGGTATTATCAGTTAGGCATCCGAGGATGAAAATTCATCAGGAGTAGGGTGAAAGCCAATTTAAGTTAGAGTAAAGCTTGCAGTGATTGGTGAGATGAGGGGCAGACAATGCAAACATGCAGATATTATTATATGCAATGTTTCATTTGTGAAATAAACTGGCATTGGACTGGAAAAAAATAGGAAGCGCATAACATAGCTTGGAAAGTAATACACCTTGGCAATTGTAACTCTGGCTGCTAGGGTGAGCACATGGCAGGCACAATAAGCCATCTCAATTATAGAATTGATGGATTTACAGATCTCATTTATGTGGAAGGAGAAATCCAGGGCAGGGTCAAGCACGACACCAAGGTATCTGAAAGAAATGGTTAAGACCTAAGAACCATCAAGACATGGGATGTGTAATTCTTGAGATGAGGTGTGAGACTTTTTGAGGTACCTGACAAGTACAGCTTGGGTCTTGCCAACATTTAGGATCAGGCAATTTGAGGTAAGTCAGGCCTGGATGCTATGAAGGTTGGAAGTGAATTGAGAGTTAATAACATCCATGAAACTAGAGGCAGTATAGAGTATGAGGTTGTCAGCCTACAGAAGGGTATGGCAATGGGAAGGAGAGGTTGGTATGTTATTAATAAAGACAGAAAAAAGTAGAAGTCCAACTAGGGAGCCTTGGGGAACACCTAGTGCTATTGAGGCAAGGATGAAGAGGGCCTTATTGAATGAGTCTGGAAGCGGTTGTGAAGATAACTCGAGAACCCTAAGAGAGTTGAATGGGATGCCCCAACAGATTCCAATTTATGTAAGATAAGGGAGTGATTAACCAAACTGAACGCTTTAGTAAGGTCAGTAAAGACTGCCCCTGTGAGCAGACCTTTATCCATGTTAGTTTTGACCTCACTCATGAACTGTGCAAGAACTTTAATAGTACTGTGTGCTGCCCTGAACTGTGCTAAGCTGTGGATTAAAAATTCAATTTGATCAAAAGTCAGAGACCTGGTGGTGAACTGGTTTTTCAAGGAGTTTAATGAGGGTGGATAGTAAAGCTATGGGGTGGTAGTTAGTGATCAGTTTGGAACCCATTCTTGAAAAACTGGGATCCTCACATTTTTCCGTACTTGGGGCATGGTGGAGGTGCTTAGAGATAAGTTAAAGAATTGCATAACTGGGGTATCAAGGAGAGGGGCAATCCCATCAGACATCTGTAAGCAGGGAGTCTGATTCAATATAAACTAGCAGCTGGTTGTATACTAGCCTTCCTCGGCAAATCATTCAGTCTCCCCTAGTACATTTAGTAGTCAGCTAAATGCACTCTTCCCAGCTACAGCTACATGGGTCAAAAAAATGAAAAATAAATATTGACAACATAGAAACATAGAATCTGATAGCAGATAAGGGCCGCTTGGCCCACCCAGTATGCCCATTATTTTACACTCATTTTTGTTGCAGGCTGTACTTGCTATATGCCCCCCCCCCCATTTGTTATCCCTACTATTTTGTTGTGCTAGTCCCAGGCATTTTTGAAAACCACCACTGTTTTCACCCCATTATCTCTGCCCTGCACCACCAGTACTCAGTAAAAAAGAATTATCAAGTAATCCTTTCACTAATTCCCTCCTGCTCCTTTACCAGTATATTAAATTTAAAATTCACTCTGCTTGTGCCTGCTGCAGGGTCTGCATCCACCAGTGCAAGCTTATACTATGCCTCTCTCCTCTTGTCTCTCTTTTCCTTTGCAATGCCGTACAGTTACACTACCATCCTGCCTGAGATACAGGTAAACGTAGTGACAATTTGTTAACTGGAAGGATAATGTGCAATTCTAGATGATTTCAAAGAGCTCCTTCAGTAGTTATATCCTTCCCCTGTAAACGACAGCTGGAAAGGGTACTCAAATGAATGCAGCACAAGGATTTCTTGATTATATGAATCATTGGCTGCTGCAGATCATGTGTCCTGCCAACAATTTGGACAAGTTCAGAATATGCTCCCTGTAAAAAGTACTACATCATGACATTGAAGTGCAGAAAAGCCAAAGGGAAACTGAGTTTCATCGAACCAGCTTTACTGGTGTTCAAAATGTGAGCTCTTGGCACATTCACTGAATGCAAATTCAGCACTGGCTCATCCTTAATGAAAGGCAATATGTAAACCAAATCCATTTTCTTACCTTGGCTTCTATGCACTAATGGGTGAAGTGGCTATGTGTTGTGTATCTTGGGCGTGTAGCCCCTCTGCACCCATTGCGCTCCCCCCCACATGGGATGCACCAAGGAGGGCATGCAGCACCTACACACCCGATCCCCCAGCAGCATGAAGAGCCATGCACTAAGGTGCACAGTGCTGCCCATGGGGTGCTAAGGGGGGCACAGGTTGCACCAGGGTATACCCTGCCAAAACCCACAGCAGGCCCCCACAGTAACCACCCACAGGATGTGGCAGGACCGTGAAGCATCCCTCTGTGCTGCCCCAGCCTACAAGGCAGACAGGCAATGCTGGAGCAGCTGATCGGGCGAGTGCCCACACAGCACACAGTGCCACCATAAAGGAGCCACACCCAGCTGGTGCAACCAGCCACCCAGGCTGTGCACTGGCAACCCCCCATCCACCAATACAGTGCACCCCGCCCCTGTATGGTCCAGTGCTCCATGCCCCATTACATGGCAGCACCCACCAGTCTCGGCAGTATGCCCTCCCCCAGTGGAGTACCTGCCCCATTCGCCAGATCTGCCGCCCTCTCACAGTTTCCCATGTCTGTTTCCTACAGACCCACATTGGTGGCCACTGGTGGCCAATGTGTACCCCCCCACCCACTGTGGCACCTACAATCCCCCCTACCCCCAGACACTCCAGCTGGTGCCATGGCCAAGACTGGCCAGTGGTGCAACCCGCTCACACCTCCATTGCTGCCAACAGTCCAAGTGCTGCTGGGAGGGCTCCCTCCTGAGCGGCTGGTGCAGGGGTCCACTGGGCAATGGAGAAATGCCACACAGGTCTGGGGCCCTACTGTAGGCATTCACACACCCAGACCCACGCCCTTGTGCAAGGGATCCACTCCAGGACCCATGTCAGGCATCCGATTGGATGCCTGGCTGGTTTTGCTACTCTACCCATGGCAGCCTTGCATGGACCTGCATGCCTAGGGAGCAGTGCCATGGAAAGGTGGCCAGCAGTCATGAATGCTACCAGTGTGCAACTGTCTGTAGGTGCAGAGCTCAGTGGGTGGGTCACATGCCTCCAGCATGTATAACCTGCCCATTCGTGCATAGGGCCCCATTTGTGGTAGAACTGGCGGCCCCTTTAGACTATCCAACAACAGTGCAATGCTTATTAATATTGTTAGGTCCCTGACCATCTGGATTTATTTGTTGAAGTCAAATATACATAATTCCACCATTAACTCAAATATCAAAATCTTTTAAAAACAATTACTGCTGAAAGAGTTAAAGGCAACCATGTTTGTGCCTGTTCTCTGCTTTTAAAAAACATTGCTAATGTTTTGTGGCTAAAAAGACTATACAATATTTGATACCTCTTTACTTGTACACCAGTCCAGATGATTTTGTTTGTTTATTTAAGGTTATAACCATTGAGCAAATGCTAATTCATAATGGTAACCTTATAGTACAGTACAAATGTATACATACAAATATAAATATAACATATAAACAACATGCACATAGTTACCATCTTAAATTACAATCAGTTAAAATAATTACAGGCCTTTAAAGATGTTGGACAATGTTTCAGGGTTGAGACTGATGAAGGTTTGGTTTGTAACATTCTAAATTTGACTGGAAGTTTGTTCCAATAAATGGGGACAAATTGACTAAAAAAATGAAGGGATCTTTTCATTTTGATACATGGTACTAATAATTCCTGTGCATGTGAATTTCTCAGAGAGGAATCAATTCTTCTGAAAGATAACCTATTGCTCAGGAAATTTGGAACAAGAGCAAGAGCACACTTATAGGCAAAGAACATTTAAGAAAACTGGACTACCCTCTGACTGGCACTCCTATCCTACAGGCATCTTCGAAACACCTGCAAGTCTACTATAACTAATGTTAAGAGGAGGTATTCTAGCACTTTACAAACTGATAAACTCAGTAATTCCAAAGAATTCAGATCTGAGATAAATTCCCTCCTAAAAGGAAACACCTCCTCTATTCCTGACTCGCTTTATGCCAAGGATAAAACATTCTCCTGTCCTTCCTCTATAGTCGAAGGTCTTAACAACTTTTTTACTGACTTCAGCACTAACACTTTTCAATTTACCACAATGCAACATTGCCACCCATCACCTGCCGCCAACCCCCTAAAACCTCTACTAGAATTTTTTATATAAGACTACCTTCATGCAAAGAGGTTCTCAAATTAATGTGCAACCTCAAGGAACATGGTTCACCTGCTCATGACTCCCTAGAGCACCAATTTTTGAAATGGGGGGCCCCTGCACTGGCCTTCCTGGTTAGGGATCTGATCAACAGATCCTTCCTTGAGGGAAAAGTTCCTACCAAGTGGAAATCAGCCTTAGTCATCCCAATTTACAAGGTTGGATCGACATCACCAGTTGAAAATTACAGACCCATCCTTATACTTTGTCACCTAGCTAAAGTACAAGAACTAAATCTTTATAACCAGTTGTAGGATTACCTTGAGCAATACCAACTTCTGTCCTCTTGCTGATATGGATTCAGCAAAAATCACAGCACTATCTCTGCCCTCATCGAGGTCACCTCAGACATTCAACTCACCTTCGCCCCTGGCCAAGAAACTGGGGCCATCTTTGTGGACCTCACTAAAGCCTCCGATTTGGTGAACCACAAACTGCTTATACAGAAATTAATTTCTCTGGGGCTAGATATCCACTGTGCAACCTGGATTCAAGACTATCTCACAGGCTGCTCTCAAAGTGTTAGGTGGTCCTATTGCCACTCATTCTTCAGATCCAACTCCCTTGATGTTCCCCAGGGTTCTATCTTGGGGACCACTACTTCTCTCACTATTCATCAATGATTTGCCAAATGTTTGTGGTGGAGCATGAGTTCAGCTTTATGCAGACGATGCCATCATTTTGAAGACCTCTGATGATGTCTCATGGCTTAGTCAATACTTAAACTCTGACTTCCATAAACTGGAGGCATGGTTCAGGGCAAATAAATTGCTCTTGAATACCAAAAAAACTAAATCTATGCTTTTCCTCCTGCATACCCACAGAACTGATGGCTCACCCCAACTCACCATTTCCACTCACAAAGGAGAACCCCTTGAACTTGAACACTCTTTTAAATATCTTGGCATCCTGCTTGACCCGAGTCTCTCCTTCAAGGCACATGTGAACAAAATCATCTCAACTCTCCACCAGAAGCTAGGCCTGCTCTACCGGCTCCGACCCCATCTGTCGGTAGCATCTTGCCTAAAAATTACTACAGCCTCCTTCCTACCCCTTCTTTTTTTATGGCTCCCCCCTATTCCTATCACTTAAGTCCTCCCTTATGAATCAACTAAAGCAATTATATCATAGGATAGGATGCTTTGCCTCAGGTGCTGCCCCACAGCAACATCATTGCACTATACTAGCATCTCTGGGTCAGCTACAACTGAAACATAAATTCCAGTACATCTCCCTCTGCCTTACCTATGCACTCACTCACCTATACATGCCTCTGAGTCTATCTAATATTGTGGTGAGAAAATCAGGCTGCTGAATCCTATGGTCCTCCTTCCTCCCTCTATTAGTTGTGCCATTAACAGGCCTACCTGCAAGCAGGACATCTTCTTCCTATGCTGCACCCTGGGCCTGGAACTCCCTTCCACCTTCTATCCTCTCTTGCACTTCCCTCCCCAGTTTCAAAAGTGCCTTGCACAACCACCTCTATGGCTTAGAAATGTGCTCCTGCTTTACCTAATTCACCCTGTTCTTTTCCATATGTATGTCAGTCCATCCTGGTGAGCCTGCCACCTCAACTCATGATACTACCTGTCTCTTATACTTGAGTTACACTTTTGCATTGCAGTAGATTGTCTATTCTGATGTACACATGTTCCTATACTGTTGTGCCTTACTGATGTATATAATGTGATCCTAATTTTTGTCTGCATCTGTCTTGTTCTCCACCATCCACTCCCCTCTAATCTGGAATTCTGGGTTTTTTTTGTATGTAATGTGTAGCATTGTTACACTTTGTATTGGACCCTGTGATCTTATCTTTGTATCTTTATTGATATCAGTGCTGTTATTGTATGTACATGGCTTTATTTATATTGATGTATGCTTCTTTAATCTGTATTCCTTTATACCAGTGCTTATGTAGTGTACATTCATGGCTGTGTTTATATTTTTGTATTCCTCACCTTCTGTACCCTGCTCCAGGTCTCCCCTGAAAAAGGGACTGCATGGTCTCAGTGGGCTTACCCAATTATCAAAATTCAAATAGATAAATAAGATATATTTATGCATTTCCCACCTATTTGTTAACGAGATCCAACCAAGCCACTGATACAGTTCACAATGATGCACGTTCTTAGGACATTAAATTAGGCGGGCTAATGAATTATATAATACACACAATTTGTAAAGCCAATCCACAGAGGCATTACCATATAACATATTGGCATAATCAATCAAAGGAAAAACCTAAACCCAGACTATTGTTTTTAAAATACCTGAATCTAAACAGTATTGATTTCTATGCAAAAAAACCTTCTTACCAACTTGCGTAATTAATTTATCCACATGTTTATTCCCAGATCTAGTTGATTCTAACTAGTAACCCAAGTATTTGTATGTTAATACACACTCCAAAACACTTCTAGTATCATCCAATAACGTTCTCATTTGTCTTCAATTTAGTTGCAGACCCAAACAACATAAATTTGGTTTTAATAGCATTCAGTTTCAACTTAGTACCTGTAAAGAACACTTGGAGTACATCAAAACATTTCTGGATTGCACTCTGTATCTCGAGTACTGAAGAATGCGAAGTGTAAATTATTGTATCATCAGAATGTAAATTGTAGCTACAGCCCCCCACACTTTTACGTAGATCTTTTAAGTAATTTAGAAAATGAGGGGACCCAGGATAGAGCCTCTCAAGCCACAGGTAGTGGGGTAGACTCAGCACCATCCATAGGTGTAACATGGCATCTGTGATTTAAATATGCACAGAACCAAGTTAACACTTCCCTAACTAGACCCACTTCATAAAGTCTTTGTAGTAATAATTGATGGTCCACCATGTCAAAGGCCTTGAAGAGATCAACTAATATTGCTCCCTTAAGGCACTGATTGTTGATGTCGCTCAAGACCCTCAACACAGAGACCAACATTCCATGGAGTTTATGGAATCCAGATTGATATTGATCAAAAAGGTTCTGTTCTTGAAAACATTTCACAAGTTGCCTAGCCAACAATCTTTCAAGTACTTTACTTACAATTGGGAGTAAAGAAATTGGTCTGTAATTGGATAAGTGGCCAGGGTTGCCCCCTTAAAAACTGGAGCAACTCTGGCCAGTTTCCAAGTCTGAGGAAGATGACCCAAAGAAATAGACGGATTAAATAAATATGTTATCGGAAAAGCAGAATACTTCAACATAGTTGAGGACAAATCATCAAGTCCACAGCTCCCACTAGTCTTTAATTCATGTAAAATTTCCAGATTTTCATATAATTCAATTTTCCTAAAGGAGAATAAAGGGGAACCCTGGTTAGAAATATCCCAGGGGTTCCACAGGGGCTGTGTTACATCTCCAAAAAAGCTACCAGACTCAACAAAAAAAAAAATTAAATCTTTTAGTTGTATTACCATAATCAAAATTTTTCTCAGGCAAAAGGCAGATAGTTTTATTGTGTCTGGACTTAAAATTCAGATCTTTGATAATTGCCCAAAATTTCTTAGGGTTCCCCACAGACTCTATATTTTTTTTTCCTTAAAAAGGTTTTTCTTAGCTTCTTTCACCCCTGTAACAAAAATATTTCTTAATTTCTTACACTGCTCCAGTCATCTATAGTCTGTGTACATTGTGCTTTTTCCCATGCCTTATTTTTGTCCCAGGCCAGATCCATATCTGGAATCAACTCAAGTCAATCCCAGTTTAAACTTTCTAAAACAGAAATAAACTTTAAATAATCAAAATCTTTAAAGGATTTAAACTTCTCAAGTTTGGCAGGACCTTTATTTCTATTTTTACCCCCACATACATTGCGGTCACTAAAAAAATCAGCACAGACCCCAGCCGTAGTATAATGATGAGGCCAGTTTGTTCAAATTAAATCGCTTAGGGAGGAATCATTAGGATTGTTAGAATTTACACGAGTGGGATCAGTTAACAATTGACTCAAACCCAAATTCAAAGTAATTGTTCTTATATTTTTAGATTTCTCTGGATTTAGCCAGTCAGAATTAATGTCACCTAAAATAAGTAATTCATGAGTTAGAAATATGGAAGCAAAACATCATGGATCGATAATAAAAATTGCAAAGGAAAATGAGGTGGTCTATAACCTCCAAATAGTAAAAGAGGTTTACCAGTATACAATTTAATTTCCAAGTAATCACAGCAGTTAGGGTCACTGTTCAACATTAGGCATTTTGGGACAAATTTATCAGAATCCCCCCCCCATTTTATTTTCTATCTGCCCTCAACAAATTAAAACCTTGAACTGTTAACTGGGCATCATCTTGTCTATCACTCAATCAAGTTTCCATAAATATCATAAACTATGGTTCATAGTCCACAGCAAATTCATTAATATGATACAGCTTAGGGAAAATACTTCTAACATTTGCAAGGATAAACAGAATACCCTTCCTATTTCTTATACCATTACCTATCGGACCTGAGTTTGGGCAGATGTCCTCACTTTGAAGGAAACGTAATATAATACATGCTGTAGTTAAAGTTCTTATCCCTGACTGATTCAATAAGGGAATAATAAAATACCCACCTTTCCAAATTTCATTACCCACAAACCACCCTGAACCTGTAGTTAAAGTACATCACCCAGCCATCAACAAAAGTTGCTTTTGTAGCAAACAGTTAAAACTACAGGTATAAACACCTTAATAAACTTTTAAAGCATGTGATAGGTAAACTACTCTTGTTGATTTCTAGCAACTTGAGCAACATCTAATCCATTTAACTGAATATCCCAATTAGATCGATCTCCCTCTACCTCCCACAATAAAGATCCCACCATTAATAAAATAAATAGTATTTGTAAAATAGGCCCCATTGACATGATATTAGCTACAGTACATGTTAATAAATAGGTGTATTGCTTGACACATGAAAACTTCTGTTCCCCATTACTTAAGACCTTATTAATTGGAGGGATCTCTGGGCTGGGCTATGTAAAAAGAGGACTGGCTGCTACACACCAACTGCAACATTGATAAGAGAACAGCTGAAGCTGTTTTAACTTTTGTATTCTATATGTTTATATGTACAGTTACTTTGTTTCTTATGGTTACAAGAGTGCATTCTTGAGTTCTTTTGGTGAGAGAACTGTGAAGTGAAGCTGAGCAGTTCTGGCTCACAAAGGACTTGAGAATAAAACTCTTATAACCATAACAGACACATGAACTTTACATATAACATATTATAAATCATGCTATAGATCCTTGTTTAGTAAAATTGGAATTTTAATTTAAAATCAAAATGTTTTACTCTTCAGAATATTAGAGAATCCCTTTTGTATGAAATGGAATGTGCCAACTGAATGTAGAACTTTAGAATTTTAGAACTATATGTATTAGGCAACCTCATTAGTTTGTAAGAGTACCTAGATTTGCTAACAATAATACATGACAGGGTGTGCATTATTCTAGATCACTGCATTTCCCAGGTGCGTTGTGAGGCATGAGGCTGCAGTCTGAGTGCCTTCAACCACCCAGGAAGTGCAGCAACCTAGCATAATGCACACTGTGGAGTGTGTTATTGCACATATAAGTAATGGTTCTCCCCTTTATCCCACTGGGAAACCATGCTGTAATTTGTTGTTATAAAGGAGCAGTTATAATGGCAAACATGCATGCGGTTTCCCTCAGTCTGTGCATGCACCTGCCACAGTTTGTCCCTTCATGCCGCTAGCCTCTTCCTTCTTGGGCGAAACTCAGCCACCAGAGGAACTCGGCGGTTAGTTATTTCTTTAAAAAAAGTCATTTTCCACATATACTGGGCAAAGAAAACAGTTTAAAACACTTGAAAATTTCTGGCCCAGATATTCAAAAGAGTTGAGCCATGCGCAATAGGACTGCGCCTGCACAAGTCCGAAAATGCGCCATTCTGCGATATTCAGCAGGAGGCAGTTGGGCCCCCCAAATCACACTGAGCAACAGCGCAATGATAATGAATGCATGTGCAACTCAAGGGGAGGAACTATGCATAAGTGCGATATTCCACAACATGCGCCATGTGCAATAGGGGAGCCAGCGGAAGTTGCGCCATAGTGGAAATGAGCAAAAATAAAAGGGAGCAAGGGAGAGGCGCAAGAAGGCTACAGGGAAGGCACATGAGGCTGAACTCTAGCAAGACAAACTGGGCAGTAGGGACACACAGGGCAGGCCAGGAAAAGGGCACCTGGAACCCACAGTATATGGGGAAGGTGTGGGGAGCCACAGTGCAGAAGGGGGGAAGTACTTGCCACATGGCAGTGAGGCCAGCACAGGCAGGTGTTCCTGGTGCAGAGGAAGTAGCAGTCAGGACAGCGGGGGGAATACAGAAACAGCTGCCGGGGAGGTGAACACAAGCCAGGGACGGGCAGTGCCACCATCCAGATGGAGGCAGTAATGAGGGGTGAGAAGGCGGGTAGCAGGGGGTGGCCATGGAAGGCCCGTCAGTATGCCCCAACAGGCAGTACCGAGCCCACACCAGCTTCGAGCTGTATGGTAATCTACGAGTAAGTGGGCGTGCCGCCTGAGTTAGGCAATTCTGAGGTGGCTCTGTGAGCTGTGCAGTGATGTGATGCAGGCACCCACACGACGGAGCCATGCTCTGTCAGTGGAGATGAAAGTGACAGCTTGCATGTGCTTGCTCGCCACGGGTACCTTCCAGAGACCAACTGGGGACACCACAGGCATAACCCAGTTGGCCACGTCATGCCACCTCACCCAATTCCTCAGCGCACTGCTGCCACATGCTGTGGAGTACATCCATTTCTCCAGCACACCGGCAGAGCGCACAGAAAACATACAGGAGTTCCACAGGGTAGCACATATGCCTGGCATGCTAGGGGCAATAGACTGCTCCCATGTGGCCATCCGCACACCACCTGGCCCCGAGGGGGCCACATATATAAATTGCAAGGGCTATGCCAGCATCAACTGCCAGGTGGTGTGCGATGCCAGGGGTGCATAATCAATGTCTGTGCCATGCACCCTGGGGGAGCACATGATGCTTTCATCTGGCACCAGTCAGCACTGTGACACAGATTCGAGAGTGGGGATATCCCCACTGGCCACCTAGTGGGTGAGTATGCAAACCACATGGACAATCATAGGGCCTGGGGGCATGGTCAGAGGTGACATGGGTAGTGGCCTACATGGCCCGGGGCAGGGCGATGCTGATCACCAAACTAACATCCACCCTCTACACACAGGTGACAGTGGATACCCACTCCATCCCTGGCTGCTCACACCCTACCGGTGGCCCACGACCCCATCACAGCAATGCTACAATGAGGCACACGCCACCACATGTAATGTCATCGAGTGGGTGTTCGGGATGCTGAAGGCATGTTTCCGTTGCCTGGACAGCTCCGGCGGTGCCCTACAGTACAGCCCCTCAAAGGGCTGTGGGCTATTCCTGGCCTGTTGCATCCTGCACAACATGGTCAATGAATGTGGGATAGCCGTACAGGTCGAAGAGGGGGACAACAATGGGGACAATGAGGATGCCGGTGACAGTGGTGATGGGCAGCCTCCCTTGGGCGATGGGATCCCCGACTGCTCTGGCTGGCACAGCTGCACTGGGACACTATCATGGAGGAGCACTTCAGCCAACCCTGGTAAGTCATGGGGCCATGTGCAACCACCAGTGGCTAAGGCATAACCCACAAACATGCATGGACACACACCAGGGGTGCATGCCATCGAGGGAAGTGGCCGGGCATGGAACCACACACACCACCAGGGATGGGTGAGGTCTAACATGCCACGCGGACACACACACACACACACACACACACACACACACACACACACAAAAAACACACCAGACATGCACAAAGGGTAGGAGGCACACTGACCCAGAATGCCATCCCTAGCCACACACATGTCCACAGACCACCATGCCCACTGCCTGTCCTTGTGCATGTGTCAGATGCAGAGCACCATTGCACATTGGTGTACAGCACAATGCAGGCATCATCATGCACACGCAACTGCAGACAGCAGCTGGGAGGGTGTGCAGATGGATTGTGTGTCCACGTGCAAGGCCGGATACCCACCCGTGCAATGCCCACTGAATGACACAATGCACACAGGGCAGCACCAGACAGTAGCCGTGTTGGGAGACAGGTCAGTCATGTGCCACAGTGTCCCAGCCACCACAGATGCATGGGCAGCCCCACCAAGACCCGCCAGCACTGACAGGCTGACCACTGGCCTCATGGGGTGGCATCAATGGTCCCCAGGGGTTCCACTGCGTGAACATGACCATGCTCATGCAGCGGTCTGCAGCACACCAAACATGCCTGTGCCAGGCATGCTTGGGATGCCCACAGCTGAACCCGGTGTCGACAAGGATGGTGTCACATGAAGCTAGGAATGGGAGGTGGACAGTGCACTTCATGGTGTCTGCGACACATGAGCAAATAACTGTGTGCCCACTGTGACCATGACAGCAGTGAATGCCTGTGTCTGCCTGTCAATGGCAGTGGTCACATCCTCCCGCAACCGGTCCATCCCTGCCAGGATCAGAGCGGTGTCTCTGCTGTGACGCTCCTCTGCCCACTCCAGAGCCATACGCAGTGCATTCATCGACGTCACAAGCCACATCTGCTGGTTGACCGATGCTTGCAGTATGCGGGTGTACTCATCCAAGAGGTCATCTGCCTCCTCGGCATCCTGTCCCTCAGGGTGTGCATGGCCCTGATGCTCAGCACCCATTGAGGGTGGGCGCTGCACACCAGGACCAGGTCTGGGCATGTCCACAGGTGGTGCACTGATGCTGCCCCCTGACACTGTACCCCCAAGCCCATTGGCTGACTGCTGATACTGCCCCTCTGGCTGCTGCTCCCCAGGGCTCACTGGTGCCACCGCAGTGGTCGCAACAGTCCCACTGTCCTGTACACACACCAGTGCTGCCCCACTGGTGCTGATAGGCACAGGCTGGGACTGTGACGACACGCAGGCCTCCACGGCGGCACCACCCACAGCCATGGCCGCGATGTTACCTGCTGTGTGGCCATCCCGTGGGGCACATGTGTCACTGCCCATGGTGTTAGCGACATCATCATCGGTGACAGACCCGGCACCAGCCCGAGTCGCAGCATGCTGGCATCCGTGGACGCCGGCATGCTGGGACATGGGCAGGGCCTCCTCCGCACCTGTTCCAACATCAGTCTGGACAGCCAGGCGGGCCCACTGTCGCACTGAGCCATGTATACCTGTGGAGGTGGATGGGCCCTCCTCCATCTCCATCTGACTGGCCTCAGTGGACAGGCCCACCACCACTGACCCATGCAGATGCTCAGAATCTGTAAGGGAAAACAAAGTCGCGTTACTGCATGTGACCTACCCTGCCCCCCCCAATAGACAGACCATGACCTACCATGCAGTGACGGGCTACCACCTGTCTGGAAGCCACCACCCAGAACACCCTCAATGGCACAATGCTGCATGCTGCCAGCAACCCTCTCCTCCTGTGGGGTCAGGTGTAGCACCTCCGGCTGTCCCCCACCTGTCGCAGCTCATGCTGCCCTGATGGCAGCCACCTTCTCCTTTATCCTCCTCCTGTCTGTGCCCATCTTCTTCTTGCACTCCTGCATGGAGCGCTGGTGGCTGCCATGCAGGTTTACAGCACGCGCCACATCCTCCCATGCAGCAGCATGGGCCTGTGGTGTTCCCTGCTGTCCTCTGAGAAGTGGCTCCTGATCCAGGTAGGCCTCAAACAGGGCATCCATCTCAGCCTTGGTGAAATTAGGCCTCCTCCTCCTCCTCCCACCACTGTGTACCTCCTCTCCTACAACTCGCTCGGTTATGATTTAGCCTGTGAGAATGAATGTTGTTACCTGTGACTGTGCAGTCCCATGCATGTCCCAAAATCCACAGTCCACACTCCCAAACAGCATGCAACTCACCAATAGGCTGCAGTAACTGACTATGGCCAGTGCAGCTCAATGTCGCACTTTTATAGCGCAACCCATGCAAATGAGGCGAGGCACAACTTTAAGTGGATTCAAATTGCAGTGCTGCGCCATTGAATGGCTGATTTGCATATGACCGCTGAATATCACGCTGTTGCACTTTGCATAATTGTGTTGAACGTGCTGAGCCCAGGGCACAGTTCTGTGACATGCGCAGTACACACCTAACTGCGCATGCCCGGGTTGCTGATGCAGGTGCCTGCTGCGCTGCTGATGTGCTGTGCGTGGGAGGCAATGCAGGGCATGGCCACCATTGTGCCAGTGGCGCTACAGCGATGTTCACCTATATGGCGCTGTGGCACTGGGGCATCATAGGCGCACTGGGGCAACAGCGCGGTAGGCCACTACTGGAGGTAGCACACAGGCACCCAATTGTGCTACACACATTGGGTTCCAATGGTGCTGTGCCTGTCTGTGTGCCAGAGACCCTTGACCCTGTGCCCAACCTTTGCCCCCTAGGTGCCATGCGTCAGGCATGGGTGCACCACTATCGTGCTGTTCGGTGACAGCACGGTAGGGAATGGCAGCGCTGTACCGCACAGCATCTGCACGTGGTGGAACCGCACTGCAGAGTGCTATTTTGAACCTACTGAGCAAGTGAGATGGCACGGAGGAGAGCTGCCCAGTGGACCCAAATCAAACTGGCAAACCTGGTTGCCATTGTTGAGCCACTATATGGCCCACTGTTTGGGGAGGCACCCCTGGACAGGTCCAGGAGCCAGGTGTGGCAGGAGGTGGCTGAAGCCCTGGAGGAGGCCACAGGAAGGGGGCAGACAGCGGAGCAGTGCCACCACAGGTATGGGGACCTGAGGCGGAGGGACCCAGACCTGCTTGCCTGCCTGCAGGCTCATGCCAGGAGGGGCACGGTGCCACAGCCAGGTAGGTGTGATGTCCACACACTTTTATCTTCCATATGGGTATCATGGTTGCATGTGTCTGGAACATGGGGGAGGGACCGTCGGTGTTGGCTGTGGTGGTGTTATCAGGGTGTGGGGTGGGTGGGTCTGGCTGGGTGGGATTGCATACACATGGGGGCAGGGGGACTTTGCTACAGGATTGTACTGATGTTCCTCTCTCCAAGTTTGCACCACAGGGTCAGAAGGGAGGCGGCTGGCCAGGGAGCAGAAGTGCCAGCAGGAAAACAGGGCCATTAGGAGGGGTGAAGGTCCATAGCACCAGAGGGACCGGCCTGATGATGGTGAGTGCCATACCTCCATGATTACTATTGCATGCTATGTAACAGGGCAGGCAGTGGGGCATGGCCACCATCCATTGACATCACTGCCATGCACGCAACTTGTTACAGTCAGCACTGTCCAGTGGCACTGCATGTCTGGGAGTGCGTCAATGGTGGTCCATGCATGCACCGGGTACATGGCTGTGCCACTGCCTTCGCACCACATAGCCATGTCACTAAACAGCCATGGTGGTGCTGTGCAGGACTTGGCCGGTGGGTGTGTGCAGCGGTCTGCATGGCTGTATCCACCTGGGTGGGCAGGTCTTGTGGATGTGATCACTGTGGGTGGTCATACACCGTCACAGAGGCATGTCCCATGGCCGTATGCCATGCACAGTGGGTCGGCTGTATGGGGCTGTGCATTCACACCTATTGACTGTGCTCCCTTGTCCTAGGTGTCTGCCAGCTGCAGGCTATCCAGGAGGCACTGCAGGAGATTCTAAACATGGCGAGGGCATCATTTGAGATCCTGCAAAGGATTGAGTGGCTGGGGTTCCGGAGGAGACACGGGAGGTGGAGCAGCCGGAGCGGGAAGCGGAGCTCCCACTGACCATCTCTATGCCCCTGATTTCCCCTACCCCCCTGGATCCACCCTCACACCACTCCTTTCCTGTCCCATTTGTTCACCCCTGCCCCTTACCTACCCCTACCTTGTTTGTGGCCCTCCCCACATTTGTACATAGTTGTAAATAGTAGTTTTGTTTGACGTTTTTCATTACAAGTCTTTTGATATGAATACTGTGGTGGTCTCTGATTTGCAGCAGGCTATAGGTGCTCAGCTGCAGTGGTGTGCATGGCGTCAGGAGTGGTGCAGTCATGGGTATGTGTGTGTGTCTGTGGGGAAGTGACTATGGTGTGGGAGTAGCTATCAGTCAGTGTCTGTGGTGTGTGTGTTGTTCCCTGTGTACTGGATGACTGTGTGCAGTGGTCCATGGTGCATGCTCTGGGTCCATGGTGCACCTGTCAGCCCATCCATGGTCTGTGCAGCTGACACCCTTGCATGTCTGTGACCTGCACAGTCTGCTGGCATGTCAGTGGTGGCTGTCCATGCAGGCAGCCACTGTACCCGTCACAATGCTGGGTTGCCTCCTGTCACTGGTGTGGTGCATGTCTGCCTTGGGTGACACTGTGGCCTCCGTGGTTGTTATCCCACCTCCATGCTGTGGCTTGTGTGTGTTGCAGGGGATGTGCACCACTGTCTGTGACTTGTGCTCCGGGCAAATGAAGGTGGTGTACAGGTCCACAGTGCCTGCGCAGGGTGGCTGGCACTCCTATACCATGGAGGACTTCTGGCCGTGTGTACACAGTTTCCATGGACCCATGCTGGGGACTTGGTTGCCCTGCTACTGCGTCCCTGTGTTGATGTGCCCTTGGGTATGGGTGGGTGTTTGTCCATGCACTGTGTTGCATCCAGTGTGGTGCATGCTTCCATGCACCACTGTGGGTGTCTGCGCTGGCTGTTGTGGCCAGTGCTGGGTCACAGTGTGTGTCCTTGGGAGGGTGTGCAGGGTGCTGTACTACTGGTGGTGGGGTCCGGGGCATGCCCTGTCACTTGTGGGGTACCTTGTGTGCCGACGCATGGTTGGTCTCTCAGCTGTACCCCGGGGGGCTGTGCTTTGTGGCGCTGTGTGCTGCCACCTGCTGATGGGTGCTCGTGGTGGGGCTGCCTTGCATGGTTCTATGGTGCACTGGGTTGCATTGTCACAGTGGGGGTGGTGGCATGCATGGGGCATCCTGCAGTGATGGACGCTGCTCCTGGGCAGGGTGTCTGGGGGTCATGGTGCAGGGTGTACTCTGCATTGGGGGGATGGTGTGGCATGGGGTGGTCGGCCCTCCTTGTGTGCTGGTCACAGCTTGCCAGGGGATGTGATTGGGCATCATGGCCCAGCTGTGGGTTGGTTGCTTGTCTCCATGGGTCAGTGGTTATTCCAGCCTTCCCCCAGTTGTGCAGTGCATGGGGTGTGTGGGGACGATGTCTGTTCTGCTGTGTGTTCTTCTGCCCGTCTGTGGCATGGGTGGTGGGCCCCTGCATCCCTGGTTATGCTGTTGCATTGCTGCCCTGCTGCTGGGGGGGCATCCCTGGTT
The DNA here is from genome assembly GCA_016271365.2 of Neoceratodus forsteri. Taxonomy (NCBI): domain Eukaryota; kingdom Metazoa; phylum Chordata; order Ceratodontiformes; family Ceratodontidae; genus Neoceratodus; species Neoceratodus forsteri. The sequence continues at coordinate 972,606,963 of CM028134.1, read as the reverse complement.
GTGCTATGGCGTCTCTGGACTGCTCAGGTGTACATCCCTTGTTGCGCTATGGCGCATCAAATATGCTCAGCTTCCCCTCCCTAGTTGTGCTACGATATTTAGTCATCGGCTGTAGGTGCATCTCAGCTGGCTCAGTTTTTGAATATTGCACCTCTTGCGCATGGGCGCAATGGACTTGCGCTTGCTCCTGCTATTGTGCACTTTTTGGGCGCAGTTTAAATATCTGGGCCTCTGAGTTTAAAATGGAACCGGAGTGTGGCAGCACCAGAACATCCGGGGGAACGTCTTGTATTTTACATAATTGCTGTGGTGAAAAGCGGAGACCCAGAAATTATATAAATAAAATTTGGGGTGGTATGTGTAAACTCAAAGTTTACACACACTGTTAATGTTAAACCGAGCTCGCTTTCTCCGGGTTTATGTAGCATCTAATACCTTGAGGAGAGTGTAAACTTCTTGTTACATACACCACCCCATACTTTATTCTAATTATAAAATGGTCTTTTTCTGTTAAAATCCATACTTTTTACAAAAAATTATTTTAAGACATGAAAAAGTTAGAAATACTGACTTGTTTAAACTTAAAGTAGTCCTTTCATCTACTGAAATATTTTTGAATTTACAGCTTTGATTTGGGTATTTTGACCTAACTCGCAATCTGTAGATACAGTTTTTTGTCTTTTAGTGCTGCCTCTGCCCCTTATCATGATCTATCATAATTTCCATTTTGTAATTAGGGTTGGTAGTTTAGTAGTATTGGTAGTAGTTTCAGTGGTGGATGGAGAGAGAGAGAGAGAGAGAGAGAGAGAGCATAAGACAGAGTCAGGAGAGAGAATCACTGAGAGCGAGACAAGAGGTTTGTGGAAGCTTCAGTGTAGAGCCACATCATGGTGCAGTTGTGGGACTGGGATGGGGACTCTCCCCCTAACCACTACTCCTATCTCTACAACTTATCATCAGCTAGGAAAACAGTACAGTTCAAACTGTGTGCACAAGTCAAATCACTACTAAAATGCAACTTTGAAGAATGAAAAGCAGTGCTAGTTACACTCATATCAGAGAAAAAGGTGGTTCTTATAGAAAGACTATATTTTCTATGTTTAGTTTTCTTTTCTATTGGTTGATGGCAGAGGGGAATGTCGATGACATATTTGGGTACCAGGTGAAAAACTGCAATGATTGTTTAACAAGGAAAAAAATGGCTGCCCAACTTTTTTTACAATCTGGCAGTGGTGTAGTGACTTGTGATGAGGCTAAGTACCAAGATGATCATGTGGTGAGCTAAATCTCTGCATGGTATTGAGATGGGTATCAACCAATTACAATTCTTTATTTTAGGGGCCCATTTTATAATTAGAAATAAACAATCCTGATTGTCTAAGAATGATGTTATGATTTGTAATATTAAACTGGTGACTGTGTGGGAGACTGCTGTTTAAGCCTCTTTGTGACATAGAAACATAGACTTTGACAGCAGATAATGACTGCTTCACCCACCCAGTCTGCCCGTTTCCCTACCTATTGAATAAGCTGCAGATCCTAGTTAAACAGCAGCTGACTTCCTCCTACCCCCCACTATAATTGCCTTATGTCTGTCCCATGCATTCTTGAATTACCCCACTGTTTTTGACCCCATGACCTCTGCAGGAAGGCCATTCCATGCATCCATCACCCTCTCTGTGAAGAAATACTTCCTCACATTGCCCCTGAGCAGTCCTCCCACTATCTTCAAACTGTGCCCCCTTGTTCTTGCACATCTTTTTCTGAAAGATGTTGCCCTCTTGGACTTTGTTGATTCCCTTGAGGTACTAGAAAGTTTCTATCATGTCCCCCCTCTCCATCCTTTCCTTGAGGGTATCCATAATAAACTTCTTTAGTCTCTCTTTGTCTGGTTTCTGGTGCAGACCCTGCACCATTTTAATTGCCCTCCTCTGGACTGCCTCCATCCTGTCTATGTCCTTGCGGAGATGGGGTCTCCAGAACTGCACACAGTACTCCAGATGGGGTCTCACCAACTGTCTGTAATAAGGGATGACAACTTCTTGTTTTCTTCTGATGATGCCTCTCCCTATGTATCCCAGTATCCCCCCAACCCTCCTTACTGCCTTCTCACATTGCCTGCCTACCTTTAGGTTGTCTGATATGACTACCCCCAGGTCCCTTTCCATTTTTGTTGTTGTTAGGTCCCCCCCACCCATTGTGTACACTTCCCCTGGGTTTTTGTTTCCCAGGTGCATTACATTGTACTTCTTTACATTAAATCTAAGCTGCCATACATGTGATCATTCCTCCAACCTTGCCAAGTCTCTTCTCATCCTTTCTACCTCCCTTGTGTATCAACCCTATTGCAGTTCTTTGTGTCATCTGCAAAGAAGCATACTTTTCCTTCCAATCCCTCTGCAATGTCACATATAAAGACAGAACTGAACCCTGTGGTACCCTGCTAGTAATCCCCCTTTCTTCGGAGTGGACTCCGTTTACTATTACCTTCTGCATCCTGTTGTCCAGCCAGTTTTTTACCCAGACTACCACCATGGGGCTCACTTCCAGGCTGGCTAACTTGTTTATTAATCTTTTGTGTGGGACTGTGTCAAATGCCGTGCTAAAGTCTAGGAAAGCCATATTCACAGCCCTTCCCTTGTCTACTACTTTGGTCACCAAGTCAAAGAAATATATTAGATTTATCTGACATGACCTTCCTGCTGTGAATCCATGCTGTCTTGGGTCCTGTGCCTCGCTGGCCTCTAAGTACTCAACTGTTCTTTCTTTCAGGAGTGCTTCCATCATTTTTTCCTATCACTGAGGTCAAACTAACAGGTCTGTAGTTTCCTGCCTCTGTCTTGCTCCCACTTTTGTGAAGGGGAATCACATCTGCCTTCCTCCAGTCCTCAGGTACCACACCATCTTCCCATGATTTGTTAAAAAGGGTAGTCAGTGGTATCATTAGTTCTCCCCTTAGTTCTTTTAGAATTCTGTGGTGAATCCCTTCAGGCCCCATTGCCTTGGTCATGTTGAGTTTTAGGAGTTCTTTCAGGACGCTTTCTTCTTTGAATGGACTGGTATCGACCCCCTTATTCAGAGTGCTTCTATTGTTTGGTTTAGGTATGTCCCCCTCCTTTTCTTTTGTTTAATATCTCTGCCTTTTCACTGTCACTCTCTGCCCCCCTCCTCCCCTTTATTAAGCCTCACTATCCCTCCCTTGGTCTTTCTTCACTCACTAATATACCTAGAAAAGGTTTTCTCCCCCTTCTTAACTGAGTTGGCTATCTTTTCCTTGGTTTGAGCCTTTGCCATTCTGACTGTCTTCCCCGCTTCCTTCTGCTTTAACTGGTACAGTTCACTGTCCTGCTCCTTCTGTGATTCCTGATACTTTCTGATTGCTATCTTTTTCTCCCTAACCTTCCCTGCCACCTCTTTTGAGAACCATAGTGTTTTTTTTCCTTTGTTTTATTTATTTGCTTCACACTAAGGCCTGTTGCCTATGTGATGGCATTTTTGATTTTTCCCCATTGTTCCTCCACCCCTCCTTCCTGCCCTTTTGCTAGTGTTGACACCGAGTTCTGGGCAGTCTTCAGTTTGTTTGTTTTTATTTAGTTAACTTAACTAACAGATATGTGAGGAGAACTTAGTTGATAGGATCTCTTGGCTTGGCTGTTTAAGAGGAGTACTGGCTGCCACACACACACCACACTGACACAGATAAGAGAATAGCTGAAGCTGTTTTAAACTGTTTTAACTTTTGCATATTATTAATTGGTGATTGTGAGAGGGACTGGCTCACTGTGACACTGAATGCTGAGCAGTCTAGATTTCTATTGCTTGTGCTATGTAAGGACACACCCTTAGCAACCAAGAGTATTCATGCCATGGGGCATGAGTGCTATGGTGTTGGAGTATGCCTTCTGACCTGGGGATGTCTGATGGAGTCTGCAATGTGAACACAGGTCTAGAGGGAACTCTGCCATTGAAGGTAATGGGTAGGCCTCGGTTGTCATAATGGGCAAACCTGCAAGTATGCAACTCCTTATTTGGGGTACACCTACTTCGCAGCTGTGGTGTTATGTCATATAAAAGGTATTGTATTAAATTGTTGTATGATTGGGATGTTTTAGCTAAATACCTATATGATTGTGGCGTGTTACTTGCTGATCTACTGAACAGAATTTGCATCTGTAGTTAACTACATAGAAACATAGAAACATAGACTTTGATGGCAGATAAGGACCGCTTGGCCCATCTAGTCTGCCCATTTCCCTACCTACAGGATAGGCCGCAGATCCTAGTTAACCAACAGCCTATTTCTTCCTACCCCCCACAAGAATTGCCTTATGTCTGTCCCATGCATTCTTGAATTCTCCCACAGTTTTAGACCCCACAGCCTCCTCAGGAAGGCTGTTCCATGCATCACTACCCTCTCTGTGAAATAATACTTCCTCCATTGCTCCTGAACTGCCCTCCTTCTATCTTTAAATTGTGTCCCTTGTTCTTGCAAGTCTCTTTTCTGAAAGATGCTACCCTCTTGGACTTTGTTGATTCCACTGAGGTACTTAAAGTTTCTATCATGTCCCCCTCTCCTTCTTCCTCAAGGGTATACATATTAATCTCCTTTAGTCTCTCCTCATACGGCTTCTCTTGCAGACTCTGCACCATTTAGTTGCCCTCCTCTGGACTACCTCTATCCTGTCTATGTCCTTGCGGAGATGGGATCTCAGAACTGGACACAGTACTCAGATGGGTTCTCACCAACTATCTATACAGAGGGATAACAACTTCCTGTTTTCTGTTGCTGATGCCTCTCCCTATACATCCCAGTATACCCCCAGCCCTCCCTACTGCCTTCTCACATTGCTTGCTAACCTTAAGATCATCTGATATGATTACCCTCAGGTCCCTTTCCTTTTTTGTTGTTGTTACTACCTCCCCACCCATTGTGTATTCTTCCCCTGGGTTCTTGTTTCCCAGGTGCATTATTTTGCACTTCTTTGCATTGAATCCTAGCTGCCATACTTCTGACCATTCCTCCAACCTTGCCAAGTCCCTTTTCATCCTTTCCACGCCTCCTTGTATATCAACCCTGTTGCAGATCTTTGCGTCATCTGCAAAAAGGCATACTTTTCCTTCCAGTCCCTCTGCGATGTCACTGATGAAGACGTTAAAAAGGACTGGACCCAATACTGAACCCTGCGGTATCCCACTAGTAACCTCTTTCTTCAGAGTGGACTCCATTTACAATTACCTTCTGTGTCCTGTTGTGCAGCCAATGTTTTACCCATGCTACCACCCTGGGACCCACTCCCAGGCTGGTTAATTGACTATTAATCTTTGTGTGGGACTGTGTCAAATGTCTTGCTAAAGTCTAGGTAGGCCATGTCCACAGCCTCTCCCTGGTCTACTACTTTGGTCACCCAATCATAGAAATCTATTAGATTCGTCTGACATGACCTTCCCGCTGTGAACCCATGCTGCCTTGGGTCCTGTGCTCCACTGGCCTCTAGGTATTCAACTATTCTTTCCTTCAGAAGTGACTCCATCACTTTCCCTTCCACAGAGATCAGACTGACAGGTCTGTAGTTTTCTGCCTCTGTCTTGGTCCCACTTTTGTGAAGGGGAATCACATCCTCCTTCCTCCAGTCCTCGGGTACCACACCATCCTCCCATGATTTGTTAAAAAGAGTAGCCAGTGGTTTCATTAGTTCCTCCCTTAATTCTTTTAGAATTATGGAGTGAATTCCATCAGGACCCATTGCTTTGTCCACCTTCAGTTTTAGGAGTTCTTGCAGAATCTTTTCTTCTGTGAAAGGACTGGGATTGAGCCACCTATCAAGAGTGCTTCTTTTAATTGGATTAGGCACTTCCCCCTCCTCTTTTGTGAATACTGATCAGAAATATTGGTTCAGTATCCCTGCTTTTTCACTGTCCCCCTCTGCCCACCCACCGTTCACTCTATTCAGCCTCACTATCCCTCCCTTTGTCTTTCTACGCTCGCTGATGTACCTATAAAAGGTTTTATCCTCCTTCTTAACTGAGTTGGCTATCTTTTCCTCAGTTTGGGCCTTTGCTATTCTGACTTCCCTCCCTGCTTCCTTCTGCCTTAACTGGTACAGCTCTCTGTCCTGCTCCTTCTGAGTTTCCTTATACTTCTGGAATGCTATATTTTTCTTCCTGACTTTCACAGTCACCTCTTTTGAGAACCATAGTGGCTTTTTCTTTCATTTTGATTTATTTATTTGCTTCACACAAAGGCTTGTTGCCTCTGTGATGGCAGTTTTGATGATTCCCCATTGTTGCTCCACACCTCCTTCTAGCCTGTTTGCTAGTGCTTTTCTGAGGCACTCTCCCATCCTGCCAAAGTCAGCCCTGCTAAAGTCCAGTACCCTCACTTTTGTATGGCTTGACTCTGTGGCTGAGTTTAACGTGAACCTCACTGTTTGATTGTCACTTGTACCTATTTAAAGTAAGAGGACAGGGTATGTACTAATGGTATTGTACTAAAAGCTTGTGGTAAATTAGCATCTGCACCTATCTATCTAGGGTAGGGATACAAGGAGGCAGTTTCGGAGGGACAGTCAAATAAACCAGGTAAGACAGGAACTGTAATAGAATGCCAAATAAAGCTAGGCATTTTTGGTTCTAGTTTAAGAAGTCTAGGCAGATAGAGGAAAGCAAGTTATTAACAATGGTCTAGGGATTATCATAGGATTAATATGAAGATGAGGTACAGAGGGAGGTTGTCAGTTGCCAAGACTGTGGGGTGCCCTTCTCCAGGGTTAAGCTCTGGAGGAGGGGGCACTACCTCATCTGCAGGACATGTGGAGAGCTCCATGCTCAGCTGGCAGTAGCAAAAGATGAGATATCTCCGCTGTGGCACTGGCTCAACTGGGGTCCACACCCCTCATCCCCCCTCGGAGGCTCACTGGACCAGGGAGATGGAGGGGTTGGGGAAGGAGAGGAGGAAGGTTGGCAGGTACAATCACAGGAGGTCAACCAATCCCATCCTGACAGCAAATCACTTTGCACCCCAGAAGGAGGCTCAGATACCTGACTCTATTGAGTGGGACTCAGTCGGGGGGGGGAAATGAGCTGGACAACTTGGTGACACTCAAAGTGTCAGCAGAAGAAGCTCAGCAAGGAGAGTCTTAGTGACTGGGGACTCAGTGATTAAGGGAAAAGAGAGGGTGGTGGGTGGGGTAGGGGAGGAGAATTGTTAGACTCCTTCCTGATGCATCATTCATTTGGGTATATACAGTACATAGGATAGGGAAGATGGTGGAGAAGGGGGAGAGGAAGCTTTGGGAGCTGGTACACTTGAGTACCAAGAATCTGGTGAACCAGCCAGTGAAAGAAGTGAAGCAGAACTTTTAGAGACTAGTGGATAGAGTGAAGGTTCACTCAGCTTCCCCACCTTTTTCCAAGGTCCTTCCTGTGTGAACAGGGGGAATGGGAATGACAGAGTATAGAAGGAAGAGACTGAGGAGTTTAATGGGTGGTTAAAGGCATGGTATCAGGAGGAGGAGGGGTACTATTTGTGGAGAATGGTGGGAGGGGGTTCTGAGACAGGAGGCTCTTCAAGGCTGACTGCCTTCACCTGCCAAGAGAGGGGGGCAGTGCCTGGGGCAGACATTTGAATTCTACAGTGGACAGTTAAACTGATTGTGGGAGAGATGGGGGCTAGAGGAACCAGTGAGAAGGGAGAGTGGGTGGAGATCCTTGCTAGGGTTGCCTTGAATAGAGGACTAGATGCAGCAAAGTTGGTAACAGTAAAGTTAAAGTTCAATTTCAGTTAGGAGAAGAGATCAGTGAGAGAGGGCTGACAAAGTCTATATCAAGCATAAAAAATAAAAAATTCAGGAGACTAAGGAAGATGGAACAGGACAAAGTAAGAGGGGAACAGGAGAAATACAAAAAGGTATATGTCTTAATGCCAGAAATCTGGGAAATAAAAGTGAGCTCCAGGAAATGGTAGCAAACACTGAGATGGAATTAGTAGCCATCACAGACACCTGGGCCACAGATAATAATGACTGGGATCTGACAGTCCCAGGCTACACAATGTTTAGATGGGATAGAGGAAAAGGTAAAGGAGGAGGCATTGCCCTATACTGCATGTCTGGAAAAGCATGGGGCAGTGGATGATGGAAACATCATGGGAGGTAATATGGAAACAGAATTAATGTGGGTTTAGCTTACAGTGGCCTCAAGCAAGAAACTACTGATGGGGATGATCTGTAGACCTCCAGGATTGGGAGGGGGGAAGAAGACAAATATTGAGCTAGTAGCACAACTAGAAAGTAGGGTGGTAAGGGTGGTGGTGGTGGTGGTGGTGATAGGAGAACTAAACCTGCTAAATACTGATTGAGAAATTCTGGTGGCCAGGAGCTCCAAAAGTCAGGCTCTGCATGGATACATTGCAGGACTGCCTGCTGGTGCAGCTGGTTAAGGAACCCACTAGGCAAGCTGCCATTTTCTTGTAATGTTCACCAACTCCGAAGTGGCAGGAGGAGTGAGGGTAGGTGAGCCACTAGGGTTCAGTTTGGCTGCCATAACTCTATGTGGTGTAACCTGGCCCTTAGGACTAGTGAACCCTCATCAAAGGCAGAAGTCCTAGATTTCAGAAGAGCAGAAAACAACTGGATGAGGGAGCTGTCTGGGATAAGTTAGTTGTAGTGTTCGGCATCAGGGTTGTGGAGGAAAGATAGAAGAAAATCACGGGGGCCATTATCTAGGCAACAAAATCTTGCACAAGAATGCTAATCAAAAGAAACAGGTACAAGAGGCCAATATGGTTATCTGGAAAGGCTGGGAAGCAGTGAGAGCCAAAAAAGAAAGCCTACACCAGGAATAAAGAAAACCAAGGTGAGGAAGAATGAGCAGAGTACCAAATGAGAACAAGGAAAACCAAGAGAATAGTCAGAGAAGCAAAAGCAGATGCATGGCTTCGCATTGCAGAGGGGGTCAAGGGAGGGAAAAACAGTTATTTAGATACTGTAGGGGAAAAAAAGAAGAGAGGAGGAATTGTTAAGCTTACAGAGGGAGGTAGGGTAATTGAGGTGGACAAACAGAAAGCAGACATTCTTTTCTGCCAGTGAGTGGCATTAAAGCAGCTGTAAGGCAGATCCAAGAGATAAGGCAGCAAGTATTTACCAGTGAAAGAGTTCTGAAAGGACTAGCAGCCATAAGGGTAGATTAGTTTCTGGGGCCAGATGGGATGCGTCCAAGGGTGCTCAAGGAATTGGAACCAAAACTAACTGAATCCTTGGTATGGCTATTTATTAGCTCAATGCAGAATGGAATAGTTCCAAAAAAATGGAGTACAGTGGATGTAGTCTCACTCTATAAGTGCGGGGGGTGGACAAGGAGCAATCAGGTAACTAAAGATCTGTCAGTCTTACCTCAATCATGGGTAAACTGATGGAGACACTAGTCAAAGAGGACCTCATGGAGTACCCAAGGAGCAGTGGACTCCAGGATAGCAAACAGCACAGGTCTGTGGCAGGGAGGTCTTGTCTAACCAACCTGATAATATTTGTTGACTGCGTAATGAGAGTAGTGGATAATGGCCACTCTGTGAATTTACTCTACTTCGGTTTCAGCAAAGCTTTTGATTCAGTGCCTCATAAAAGGTTGCTGAAGAAGCTAGAAAATCTCAGTGCAGCAAAGGACAGAGTTACATGGTTGAGAAACTGGCTAGATAGGAGACAGCAGAGATTTGTGGTTAATGGATTCAAGTCAGAAGAGAAGAAGGACACCACTTGGGTGCAACAAGGATCAATCCTGGACCCAGCTACATGGGAGAAGGAATCCATGCAAGGTGCATTTCTTTGCAGATAACCCTAAGATCTGTGGCAGGGTAAACAGTGAGGAGGGTGTTATGGAGATAGAGAGAGACTTGCAAGGCTGCAGATGTGGTCTGAGGTTTGACAGTTGAAATTCAATGCTACAATGTGCATGGAGAGGTACACATGGAACAGGAACCTTAGGACAGAGTACTGTATGAGGAGTAAAGCTGGACATAATCTCTGAGGATAGAGACCTAGGGGTCATCATCAGTGACTCCCTGAAACAATTAAGCCATTGTAACTAAGTCAACAGTAAGGCAAACAGGATACTGGGGTGTATAGGAAGGGACATTGACATCAGCAGGAAGGAGGTAGTACTACATCTCTATGGATCACAGATAAGGTCCACCTGGAGTGCTGTGCCCAGTTCTGGAGTCCTCACTTAAGTAAAGATAAGGACAGGCTACAGACAGTGCAATGCAGGGTGACCAAAAAGTTTCAAAGCCAGCAAGGTAAATCTTAAAGGATTAGTTCAAGGCACTGAACAAACTCATCGGAAGACAAACAAGAGAAGGGAAAAATGATAGAGCCCTTCAAGTTCCTGGAAAGAATGAACAAAGTAAGCTGGGAGGAACTATTTAGCATGAGCAGAGGATCAAGAATACAGGGGCATGAGTGGAAACTGACAGGAAGGGAAGTTCAAGAGAGATGTGAGAAAGTTTTATTTTGAAGAAAGGGTGGTTAAGCCATGGAACAATCTTTCAGCTGATGTGATAGATGCCAAGACAATAAATGGTTTCAGACATGGCTGGGACACAGTGAAAAGGTTAGTGGTTGCTCGGGGTGGAAGAGGTAGGGTGAGAAGCATGGTGGTAGATACTGGAGGTTAGAACCCTGTACAGACAATAGGTACCATGTTTGTTAGGGTTTTATGGGCAGACTGGATGGACCGATGGTCTTTTTCTGCTGTCATTGTCAATGTTTCTTTGTGGTTTGCTCATGCAGAAACCAGCTTCTCTGAATCACTCATCACAGGGCATGCTGACTAAAGATGATGTCTATTATAGTTCATTAATGACAAAATAATTCTGGTACATCAAATTATAATCCAGTGGAAAAGTAAGCTTTCCAGGCTGGAATTTCAAAGCGATCAGGCACAACTGCATGCTCTTTCTGGATCTGCTGACATAGCTTTGTGTCATCCCATCCAGTTGTCATACATTGTGTGTGTGTTTACAAATAAATGGGGAGCCGTATGGTCATCTGCTTAAAAAAAAAACAGACTCAATCAGTTTACATCTGATTCAGTTGCAAAGTCTAATGGATGGACAGAAATGCATTTCCTGCAGAACCAGATGCAAGTCTGAAATAAAACATACTGGCAAAAGGCACAACAGCACAAAGCTCTGAAAATTCTACCCATGTATCAGGAGTCAGGACACATACAGTACCAATTTACTACCATATCTGCAATACAAGGATTACTGTGTGATTAAAATGTAAAATCTGATATCTTTAACATGGCTCCCTGTTGTGAGAAAATGAGTTCTTTCTTATGCCTGCATATGTAGTCATAACACTCACTGTAAGCTTCAGAGCACATTCCCATTTATTTAATGGAAGAATTGCTATGCTGTTATAGTGGAAAATCAGAATTCGGGCGTGATTCCCCTGTGGTAAGAAAATGAATTAAGCTGATGTGAGGAAGCATACAAATCCAGTAAAAACATTCACTTTAAGATTCAAGGCACATGCTAATTTATGAAAATGTAGGTAAATTGATTTGACTGCTGGACATAAATTATATGTAATAAATTCCACACTCTTTTAGTCTGAATGTAAGCTGAATGACAGTTCAAATACATTTAACATAATTTACTGCTTTTGTTAAGATCAACAGCTTGCAAGCAGTGATAAGCCAATAGCATTAGGAAAACAGTGGTATACATTCGCTACAAAAAGTCTATACTTTAAATGGGAAAGCCTGTGATCCTATATATTTTCTGTATGGAAAACTAATAAAACTGGGAATACAGTGGGTTACATGGCTGCATACTTTTACAGAATTGCCTCGGTCTTCTTTTTATGGCTGTAGGGGAAGCCTACAGCCGTTTTGGGATCGATCTTTTCCCTTAAAATGGCCAATCATGGAACCTTCCATTGAACATTTGGAGTATTCTTCCAAAAGTCCAGTGGAGCTTGTAACACTCAACATGATTGGCCACTCACAGATAACGGCCACCTTTCAGCTGTTGCCGTGTTCTGGGACAAGAGCTGCGCATGCTGCGCCTCGCGTGCATGGGCAGTTCTTGTAGCACTGCTATTTTGTGAATAGCCAAATGCCATTCACTGCAGCTATGTATGTGTGAATGCCATGCATATGCAGTTGTGTTGCTGCAGCCATCTTGTGGATAGCACTCCTTCCCTACCCTCTCACTGCTCCTGTCCTCCTCACTTCCTCCTTTCCCTCCCTGCACTGGTGGCTAATAAAACCCTCCTGCTCCCTCCCACTGTTGCTATCCTCCCCACTCCCTCCATTTCCCATCCCTGCACTGAGACTGGGGTACCCAATCCCCATGTCAGTATCATGTAACCCCTCAACCCATGTGACACACTGGGGGCCCACCCCAGTGTGCCCAAATTTATGTTTTTTATTTTTTTCCCCTGCTGACATTGGAGTGCCCAATGCCCATGTCAGCATCAAGTTCCTCTCCAACTCATGTTGCACACTGGGAGCCCACCCCAGTGTGCCCAAATGTATGTTTCTTTACCTGTAAATAAAAAAAAACATCCCCCGATGCCTTGGTTTTTTACCTGTAAAAAAGAAAAAGGTCCCTTGTCATCGCCCCAGTCCCCTCTTCCCCATACCCATTCTCCCACTGAGCACCCACCTCCCCACACCCCCCCTTACACCATGCATATCTCCAGAGGTTGGCATGGTCATCTTCTCTGGACTGGGACACATCGGCACTCTTCAAAGCCAAACCGCAAACTGAAGAATTAAAGGTAAGCATAGTATTATGGCAGTCTATGGGGTTTTCAACTTAATAATAATAATAATAATAATATTTTTATTTATATTGTGCCTTTCAAGTGTCAAGGTGCATTCCAATAAAATAAAATAAAAATACGAGAATACAGAGACAGAAATACAGAGGTAAAAAACACACAAAAACAAATTAATGAACAGTAAAACCATATGCCTTTTCCCACCAAAAGGATTTAAGAGCTTGTTTAAAACTCCCCACAGTCATACACTCCCTAGTCCGACAGGGTAGAGAGTTCCAAAGGGAAGGGGCCGCAAACATAAAAGCCTGGGCCGCAGCAGATTTTAACATCACTCTTGGAATCTCAAACAACCCCTCGTCGGCTGAGCGGAGCGATCTCACAGGGCAGTAAGGAATCAGGAGTTCTTTCAGGTAATCAGGGCCCTGATCATGCAGGGCTTTAAAAGTCAGTAATCTGACTTTAAAAGTGATCCGCCACTGGACTGGCAGCCAGTGCAGTTCCTGCAGCACTGGAGTAATATGGGAATATCTAGGGGTACTCATCAATACTCGGGCTGCGGAATTCTGCACCAACTGCAAGCGGCGGATATCAACCCCCGGAAGCCCAAGGTAACTTATGTTGATATATCAGCCATTTTTAGGACTTTTTGCCCCAAATCTTCAGCATGGGGTTCTTGGGATCCCACCTTGCAAACATTATCACTAACATTTCAAGGTGATTTTGCGATAGCTGCGCAGAATCACCTTTCAGGACCGATAAACGAAATGACTTATTCACAGTACAGCTGTGATTTTTTACATCCTGCCTGAAATGTGTTTTCGCATGTGTGGCACAGAATGGCATGGTTGCTCTGTGAAATCACCTTTCGAGACAAGTGAACGAAATGACAGTGGCAACTTTCATGAGGTGGGATCCCAAAAAGGCCATGTTTTAAATTTGGTGAAACATCTCCAAAAAATGGTTGCGTTGCACCAAGTCATTCAAAATTTTCTACACACACATGTAACTTTGGTAATTTGGCAGCTTGCCACAGTTGTGTTGGCTCTGGCTCGACATTGTTTTCTTTTAATTATTGTGAGCCACTGATTAAAGTGCAGAAGATTTCACAGCATCCCCTTCAATAAACCTCAAATTGCTATAAGTAAAAATTATTACACAGTGAAAAAAAAACATAGTTTATTCATAAATTGCCTAGTAACTTACAGTTTCAACAGCGGCTGAGTGAAAAGAAGGTAACCATAATGGGAGGTAACTGCATAATAACTAAGACAATTACACATAACCACGGTTAGTCCTATCAGTTATTCAGCATATTAGATATGTAACAGTGAGGAGAAACATAATATGTGGCAAAATATCATAGCCAGGGTATTCAAAAAAAAACTCTCACCTTGTGCAGAAACTCTCCTTATTCCAGCTAGTGGGTCCTATTTGTGTAGTGCTACGTACTGAGAAACATTCCTGTACATTGGTTGGCATAGTTGAAAAGCCCATGAAAAGCTCTTTCAAAAGAAGTATGAGCTTACCTGTAGCTGGAAGCACTCCAGAGATATTGATGCCTGAGCCTGTTCAATATTAGTAATACACTGCAGCCATTTGCAGAATGTTGTGATGTCATCAATGAATGAATAAGGTCTGCTTGACTCAGTGTAGTTAGACGCAACTTGTTCTTCAGTGACATCACAATGTTCAAAAATGACTGCAATATACTCTTAATATTGAACAGACTTGGTCACCTGTATCTCTATACTGCTTCCAGCTACAGAGGAGCCCAATGTCTCATCTGAAAGAGGAAGTGGAGACAGTGCATCCCAAATGGGATGCTGTCATTGCTCTTGTGAACCATATTCAGTCACGGCATGCTAATGAACTTATAAGGCATGTTAGATGCTATGTGGCCATTGTCATACCATTATGGGATAATTAACAATGGTGTACAATGCCTCCATGTACAACTGTGGGGAGGTATTGTGCAGAGCTGTGCCACTCCCCCAATTGGCATCTATTTCCCTCCAAGTATGTACTTATAGCATATCCTTAGCATCCAGAGGCTGCTTGACCTCCCAATTGCCTTATATGCCATAAGATGCTCAATAAGTATGTAATCACATCCCTGATATACAGTGGTCCCCCCACCCCTGTTCACCATCCACATGCTGCACAACAAGCATGTAATCACATCCCTGGCATCCAGTAGTCCACCACCCCATCACTTTACATATGCTGCATAAGTACTGTAATCACATCCCTGGCATCCTTTACATATGCTGAACAATATGTATTGTATGTAATTAGTTCCCTGGTGTCCAGTGTTTCCCCTGATCTTCATACTGTACATATGCTGCACAATAAATACTATATGTGACATAGACAGCCAGTTCTGAGTGCTGTATCATTTCTTTTTAATATAAAACGTAATACTGACTGTCTCTGCTGAAAAATATCTGAGGCTTTTAGAATGACCTCACCCCCAAGATTTCAGCTGAAAGATGCAAGCCAGGAGAAAAATGTTGACAGCATGTGATTTCACACACACTGTTTTTAGAGACAGTGTGTTACATGGAAGACTTTAATCAAGGATCCTGTTTCTCTGAGTTAAATACAGACTTGTTTAAGTTAATTTTGTTAAGAGAGAAATCGTAAACCAGGTTTATGACGTTAGAAGGGAAAGCTAGGATGTTACACAGTAGTGCAAGGTTGTAAATGTCCCTGTGAAGCCTGTGTGAGGTAGGGTACAGCATGAGATCAAATGAAGTGTCATTTGAAGGACATGAATTATGGTGAAGTTGCAGAATGTAATACTTTTGTATAAGACATATATTTTTTATACATATATCCTGACAGGGAGGAGCTAGGTGACCTCCTAAAAAGAGGTGGGGTAAAAGCCAGCTTTTAATTTAGTCTGTTTCACTTCACACAGACACATTTTTACCTAGACTCTGACCACAAAACATCTTGGGAGCACTTTTAAGCAAGTATTTAGAGACTAAGTACTGTAGTAGGAATTGCACTGTTTAAAACCTTGTTCTTTTAATAGATTTGTATGTCTTGTGATATAACAGTTCTGTATTGTTGTGTTTTACACATTCTTATCTATTATAGTAAAATTCTTTTTAGAACTTACTTGGTCTGTCTTTGACTTCTTTTTATTTGTAAGAAAAGTACATGGTTATAGCAGACAATAGACATAAGCTTGAATGGTTGTACCAAACTGGAAACAGAAGCATTTTAAATCTGAGGTCTTTATTAAAGTTTTAAGGGTTCATCTCTGTATACCTGGTTAGGTGCCCATAGGCAAAGATATCTGTCCCCCCAAAGATAGATGTATCTGAGCCTGTGCATTGGGTATGCTAACAAGAGGTTAACAGTTTGAATCCTTCCAGAACTTGAGACCAAAGTTTGATCCAAACTCACAAAACTGACAAGAGGGTTACCTTGTACTGTTCCCTGTTCACAAGACTGCACTCAGAGGTTGGCACTTTGGGAGTAGAGGGCCTGACCTGCTGAGTGGGTTTGTGACAGATTGGTTGGCAGTGGTGGCATAATTTTGGTATCACAAGCTTTATGTTCTGTGTCAGCTGAGACCGTACACTCTCTTGCAAAGAAAGAAAAAAGGCAGAGTTTTATTTTAAAAAGGAAACAGAACTATATATCACTTGGCGTACAGTCCAGTTCCTACCCATTTTATTTTTTTTCTAAAGTGCAAGTCAGAGTAGCAGTAGTGAGGGAAGAAGAAGATGGCTTCCGACTACAGCAGACACACTGTAGATTACTTGAAGCAGTTGTGCGGGGACAGGGGAGTCCCATTCGAGGCAACAGCCAAAAAACAAAACCTCATAGAGGCCCTGATGGTAGCATATACCCAGAGCAGCGAGTCACCAACCGTGACTGAAAAAGACAGCAGGGCCACTGTCAGTGAAGGGCCGCAGCAGCAGGGGATGGTCACTAGTAGCCTGAATCCAGAGGTACTAAAACTGCAAATTGAGTTATGCAGGACAGAACTGGAGACAGAGCAACAACAGAGGGAGGCACACCATGAGGAGCATGAGCACCAGTGAGCTGCAGAGGAGAAGAGAGAGTGAGAACAGAGGGAGGCGGACCATGAAGCAGAGCGACAACAGAGGGAGGCAGACAGCTCCAGCATGAGTGCCAGCGAGCTACAGAGGAGAAGAGAGAGTGAGAACACAGAGAGGCAGAGGAGAGGAGAGAGGAGCACCAGTGGCAACACAAACTAGAGAAGCTATGACTCCGACCAGCGGCACCAGAGCAGGTGTTACAAATTGAACTCCAAATTAATAGCCAAGTTTAAGGAATGGAAGGACATGGATGCCTTTTTAAATTCTTTTGAAAAAGTTTGTATTCAGGCTAAAATTCCTAGAGAGTCCTGAAGCTTCCAGCTATCCCCGCTACTTACCGGGAAAGCTCAGGATGCATGGGGTCAAATGAACAATGAGGACAGTGATGATTAAAGCAAGTTAAAAGCTGCACTGTTAAAAAAGTTTAAATTAACTGTTGAATCATACAGAGCTAAATTTCGTAAGCTCAGGAGAAGCCCTGATATGAGCTATGAGGAGCTAGCCACGAAACAATGTCAGTTTTTAAAACGTTGGTGGGAAGGAATTGAGGCAACCTCTGTTGATAAAATTGAAAATGTGATTTTATTAGAACAGTTTTATTGGGCATGCCCAGCACAGCTAAAAACCTGGCTAGAGGACGGAGATCCAAAAACAGTGCAAGAGGCTGCTGAACTCTCTGACCGCTATGCCAAGAGCAGACCTGCTCTGAGAGCGAATGGGGCGGAGATGGCAGTGCAGAAAGGGAAAAGCGCACCTTCAGGACAGCCAAAACCCTCACTGCCTCCACTGAAACCAGTTAGCCCCAGGTTTCAATGAAAAGATTTATCTAAAGTAAGAAATGCCTGTTGACTGTATAAGGAAACTGGGCATATTGCCAGACAGTGCTACAAAAAGGTGAGCCAAAATACACAACACGGTACTAGAAAAGAAGTGGGTTGTTTGTGTGTCCCTGAGGGCATGCCAGTGAACATGAGGGAACACATGCACCCAGTCATAGTAAATGGTGTACAAATGCAGGGGTTAAGGGACCCAGGGGCATCCCTGACATTGGTAAAGGGGGATCTGATACAGCTTGGTCAGCTTATACCCAATAAATACGTAACTGTACAAGGGTTTACTGTTGAAGAGAAAACATTGCCACTCGCTAGTGTTCTCCTGGACTGGGGTGAAACAGGGGGTACTGTGCAACAGGTGGCTGTAGCCAACACATTAGCAGTGGATGTGATCCTGGGTAACAATCTCCAGCAGGAGGTGGTATGTGCAGCTACCCGTAGCCAAGCAGCAAGGGAAAATAGTAGTTCCCTGAATCCCATAGAAACCAGTGTGGAAACCACAGAGAGGCTGGTTCCCCAGCCTGTGTCTCCAGATGGGGAGACTGATAAAAAGGGGGTAGAAATTTCTCCAGTAGCAAGTAACCACACAGCTACAGATGGTTACTCCGAAGAAGGAGGGTGACCCCTTGTCAGAGGGTTAGGATTGACAGTGATCCTGAGGGCCCTGATGCTAGGGCTAGGGACCCTAGTTTAGCGACTGAAGGGGACCTGTCCCATGCCTTGGGACTGTGTGAGGGGTTTGCAGATGCTCAGAGGAGTAATCCTAGCTTAGAGAAGCTGAGGGCTTGGGCAGACTCAGAGGGCACACAGGGAGGTGACGGCAGACATAAGGTTTATTGGGAAAATGGACTTAGGTATACACAGGCAGTATAGACAGAGGGAGGGATGCTAAGCAGACAGCTTGTCGTTCCCGAGGGGTATTGTGAGCAGTTGCTCAAAATTGCACATGATATTCCCTTGTCTGATCATCTGAAAATTGCATGCACTATGCAGTGGTTGGCCCAAAATTTCTACTAGCCTAACTTCACCCAGCAGGTGAAGGAGTATTGCAGGTCTTGTCACCAGTGCCAAGAAATAGGAAAGGCGGGCAAGAAAACCCAAGCCACCCTGATCCCCTTCCCCATGGTGGAGGAGCCATTCCAAAGGGTGGGAATGGATATTGTGGGGCCTTTAAATACCCCCAGCTCCTCAGGGAAGAGATTCATCCTGACTGTGGTGGATTATACCACCCGGTACCCAGAGACAGTCGCCCTATCCTCTCTTAGGACAAAGTGGCAGATGCCTTACTTGGGATTTTCTCCCATGTTGGGTTTCCGCAGGAGGTAATCACTGATAGAGGGGTGTTTCTTCATGTCAGACCTGATGAAATGTTTATGGGAGAAGTATGGGTTGGCGCAGAGATGCACGACACCATATGACCCACAAGCCAATGGACTTGTGGAACAATTCAATGGTACACTAAAGTCAATGCTCTGGGCATTTGCTGAACAGCATGGGAGGGACTGGGAGAAATACCTTCCCCACCTGTTGTTTGCATACAGGGATGTGCCCCAAGAGTCAACAGGATTTTCCCCCCTTCGAACTCTTGTATGGACGCCTGGTACATGGCCCCTAGACTTGATCCGGGAGGACTAGGAAGGCAAACACTCCACCCAGGGAACTCCCCTTGTGGATTACATCCTTAGGTTTAGGGAAAGGCTGAAGGAGCTTATGGGGACAGCCCAGAGCAACCTGGCAGCTGCCCAACAGAAACAAAAGGTATGGTACGACCGCAGATCCAGAGCTTGCTCATACATGGTGGGTCAGGAAGTCATGGTCCTTATTCCGGTCCAGAAAGACAAGCTGCAAGCTGAGTGGGCAGGACCGTACAAAGTGGTTAGGAAGGTAAATGACGTGAACTACATTGTGGAGTTACCTGACCGTAGACAGACAGAAAGGATGTACCATGTCAACATGATGAAGCCATATGCAAATAGGGCTGACATGGTATTCGCAGTGTGCAGTCATGAGGAAGGGACGGATGAAGGAGACCCCCTTCTGGACTTGCTCGAAGAGAGTAAGCGGGAGTCTCTGTGGAGGCAGTAAAATTGTCTCCCCAGTTGACCTTGGGCCAGATCCAGAAAGTAAGGGAGGTTTTAGCAGACTTTGCCCCCTCATTTAGTGCCAAGCCTGGACTAACCCCCTTAGCGACACACGATGTGGAGACAGGGACACAGACACCCATACAGCAGACAGCATATTGGGTGTCAGAGGCTGCCCAAAATGACATTAGAAGGGAAGTGGAAGAGATGCTGTATTTAGGGGTAACCCAGAGGTCCCCCAGTCCCTGGGCCTCACCCGTAGTCCTTGTACCCAAGCCAGATGGCTTGACTCATTTCTTTGTAGACTATCATGGACTGAATGCAGTCACAAAGTCAGACACCCACCCAATGCTCAGGATGGATGAACTCCTGGACAAGTTGGGAGGGGTGACCTACCTTACGACCACTGACCTGACAAAGGGGTATTGGCAGGTAGAGTTGACAGACAGAGCTAGGGAGAGGTCAGCCTTCATCACTCTGATAGGCTTATTTGAGTTCAAAGTGATGCCTTTTGGAAAGAAGAACGCCCCGGCCACTTTCCAAAGGTTGGTGAACCAGGTATTAAATGGTGCTGAGGAGTACCCCGTGGCGTACCTGGATGACATTTCCATCTTTAGTACCAGGTGGGAGGAACACCTATCCCACCTTAGGGAAGTACTGTACAGGATACAGAGGGCCGGGCTCACTGTCAGAGCCGAGAAGTGTCAGGTGGCCATGGGGAAGTGACATACCTCAGGCATGTGATAGGCCAGGGACAGCTCCGTCCTAACCAAATAAAGATAGAGGTGATCCAGGCATGGCCCAGACCAGAAACCCAGAAGCAGGTCAGCAGCTTTCTATGGACAGCAGGATACTACAGGAAATTTGTACCCAATTACAGTGCCCTGGCTGCTCCCCTATCTGACCCGACAAAGAAAAAGATGCCAAAGGAACTTACCTGGGACCCAGCCTGTAAGGAAGCCTTTACTAGACTGAAGGAGGTACTATGCAGTGCTCCTGTTTTGACAAGTCCTGACTATAGCAAAACCTTTATAGTTCAGACGGATGCCTTAGACATGGTTATTGGGGCAGTACTGAGCCAGACGTCTAGCCAAGGGACAGATCACCCAGTAGTGTATCTGAGCAGAAAGATATTTCCCAGAGAGCAAGTGTACTCCACGGGGGAAAAGGAGTGTCTTGCCATAGTGTGGGCCCTAAAGAAATTAGAGCCATACTTGTATGGGCAGCATTTTTTGGTGCAGACTGACCACAACCCCGTGGTTTGGCTGACACAGATGGGAAAAAACAATGGCAGGCTGCTAAGATGGAGCCTTGCTTTACAAGGGTATGATCTAAAAATCATACCTAGAGCTAGAGCCAAGAACCAGAACTCAGATGGGCTGTCTAGGGTCTATGAGGAGTGAACTGATTTGGGAAGCTCATCCCATGTAGGGAATAGAGCCCCCAAATTCAGTCTTGGTGGGGAGGAGTGTGACGTAGACAGCCAGTTCTGAGTGCTGTATCATTTCTTTTTAATATAAAATGTATTACTGACTGTCTGTGCTGAAAAAAATCTAAGGCTCTTAGAATGATCTCACTCATCCCCTTCCCCCGGATTTTAGCTGAAAGATGCAAGCCAGGAGAAAAATGCTGGCAGCATGTGAGTTCACACACACACTCAGTTTTTAGAGACAATGTGTTACATAGAAGACTTTAATCAAGGATCCTGTTTCTCTGAGTTAATTACAGACTTGTTTACATTAATTTTGTTAAGAGAGAAATCATAAACCAGGTTTATGATGCTAGAAGGGAAAGCTAGGATGTTACACAGGGTTGCAAGGTTGTAAATGTCCCTGTGAAGCTTGTGTGAGGGAGGGTACGGCATGAGATCAAACAAAATGTCATTTGAAGGACATGAATTATGCTGAAGTTGCAGAATGTAATACTTTTTTATAAGATATATATTTTTTATACATATATCCTGACAGGGAGGAGCTAGGTGACCTCTTGAAAAGAGGTGGGGTAAAAAACAGCTTTTAATTTAGTCTGTTTTACTTCACACAGACACATTTTTACCTAGACTCTGACCACAAAACATCTTGGGAGCACTTTTAAGCAAGTGTTTAGAGACTAAGTACTATAGTAGGAATTGCACTGTTTAAAACCGTGTTCTTTTACTAGATTTGTATGTCTTGTGATATAACAGTTCTGTATTGCTGTGTTTTACATATTCTTATCTATTATAGTAAAATTCTTTTTAGAACTTACTTGGTCTGTCTTTAACTTCTTTTTATTTGTAAGAAAAGTACATGGTTATAGCAGACAATAGACATAAGCTTGAATGGTGATACCAAACTGGAAAGAGAAGCATTTTAAATCTGAGGTCTTTATTAAAGTTTTAAGAGTTAATCTCTGTATATCTGGTTAGGTGCCCATAGGTAAAGATATCTGGCCCCCCAAAGACAGATATATCTGAGCCTGTGCATTGGGTATGCTAACAAGAGGTTAACAGTTGAATCTCTTCAAAACTTGAAACCAAAGGTTGATCCAAACTCACAAAACTGACAAGAGAGTTACCTTGTACTGTTCCATGTTCACAAGACTGCACTCAGAGGTTGGCACTTTGGGAGTAGAGGGCCTGACCTGCTGAGTGGGTTTGTGACACTATATATAATCACATCCATGGTGTCCAGTTGTCCCACTTTGCCTGGATCACCCACACAAAATACATTTAATATCATCCCTGGAATCTAGTGGCTCCTCACCCCTTTGTCCTGATTCTCCAGCACAACCCCCCTCCATGTCCTGCCAACTTAGGTCCCTCCAACCCTAACCCCAGAGGTCCCCTACTTGCCCCAGCAGGCAGCTTTCCCTCAGGGTGGTGATCAGCAGTGCCCCTCCACTAACCACTTCAGCTGGCTGTCATCTGAGTTACAGGAGTGAGTGCGCCTATTGTAGAAGGCATCCACTTACACCCTGTTACTCAGATGGCAGCTGACAAAGGTGATGTGCAGAGGGGCTGTGCCATATATCATTTCTGGGTGGTGATGCTGCCTGCTAATGAAATTAGGGGTCACTAGGGGCAAGGGAGGGACCTGGGTGGGTAGGATGGGAAGGAGGTTGTTCTGTAGGATCTAGGAGCCATTAGACTCCAGGAAAAATATTGAATATATACCGGGCAGGTGTTGATGTTGAGGGGACCACTGAATAAGAAACTATTAAATCTATACCAGGCAGGTGATCAGGGGTTGGGGTGAACTACTGGGTGCCAGGAATGTGATTACGTACTTACTGTGCAGCATATAGAAACATAGAAACATGGAATTTGATGACAGATAAGGACCACTTATCCCACACAGTCTGACCATTTTTCCCTACCTACATTATTACCACAGCCCATATTTGATCTACCGCTCATTCTGTATAGTGATTGGGGGTTGATGGAACTACTGGACACCAGGAATGTGATTACATGCTTATTGTGCAACATATGTACAGAGGTCAGTGGCTGGGGGGACCACCAGATGCCAAGAATATGTTGCAGAGCTTCTTGGGGGGGTTGGAATGGGAATGTTTGGGCACCGCTGTGTGCAGTGATAAGAGAAGGGTGTTGAAAACATTTAACAGTGGGACACAGGATCCAAGGCAGCATGGATTCACAGCGGGAAGGTCATGTCAGATGAATCTAATAGATTTATTTGACTGGGTGACCAAAGTAGCAGACCAGGGAGGGGCTGTGAATATGATCTACTTAGACTTTAGCAAGGCATTTGACACAGTACCACACAAAAAAATTAATAAGCAAGTTAGTCAGCCTGGGAGTGGGTCCCAGGGTGGTAACCTGGGTAACAAATTGTCTGGACAACATGATGCAGAGGGTAATAGTAAGCGGAGCACACTCTGGAGAAAGGGGAGTTACTAGTGGGGTACTGCAGTGTTCAGTACTGGATTGGTACTCTTTAATGTCTTTATAGATGACATTGTGGAGGGGCTAGAAGGAAAAATAGTATGCCTCTTTGCAGATGACACAAAGATCTGCAACAGGGTTGATACATAAGGTGGGGTGGAAAGCTTGAGAAGGGACTTGGCAAGGCTGGAGTAATGGTCAAGACTATGGCAGCTTAATTTCAATGCAAAGAAGTGCAAAGTAATGCACCTGGGAAACAAAAACCCAGGGGAAGAATACACAATAGGGGGTGCTAACAACAACAAAAATGGAAAGTGACATGGGGGTACTCATATCAGATGACCTTAAGGTAGGCAAGCAATGTGAGAAGGCAGTAAGGAGGGCTGGGGGGATTCTGGGACGCATAGGGAGAGGCATCACCAGTAGAAAGCAGGAAGTTGTTATCCCTCTGTACAGACAGTTGGTAAGACCCCATCTGGAGCACTGCATGCAGTTCTGGAGACCCCATCTCCGCAAGGATAAAGACAGGATGGAGGCAGTCCAGAGGAGGGCAACCAAAATGGTGCAGGGTGTGCACCAGATGCCATATGAAGAGAGACTAAAAGAGCTTAATATATATACCCTTGAGGAAAGGTGGGAGAGGGGGGACATGATGGAAACTTTCAAGTACCTCAGGGGAATCAACAAAGTCCAAGAGGGTAGCACATTTCAGAAAAAAAGAGATGCTCAAAAACAAGGGGGCACAATTTGAAGATAATGGGGGGACTGCTCAGGGACAACATGAGGAAGTATTTTTTCAAGAGAGAGTGGTGGATGTGTAGCCACCCTCACTCTACTTTAAAAAGTTAGTTACGGCTGGCACCCATAACTGGGCACAGGCACTGTGAACACAGTTAGAAATGGTACCATCCCTAGCTTTGGGAATGTATACGAGGCTTATTATTCAAGATATCAAAGGGGTGGGGGTGTACAAAAGCAATTATGAGCTATTAGGTATTTACAAAAAACAGATCCTGGGGAGATAACTTTTTGCTAGGGCTATGCTAGACCTATACTTCTGGAGGGGTACCCAGTAAATCCACACACACAGGAAGCAATAACATAACTGTCCAAACCAAAGCTGGGGTTCTAGAGTGTGACTTTATTCCAAAAGATTTACTCTAAGGCAAGGGTGGACCCCCAAGGTTTACACATCATGGCACTAGCAACTTGCAGAACAACAAAACGACTGCATCTAACAGAAAACTCTTCATATTCCCACACTCTAGGACACTGAACATCTTGTACTGGTATTCCCATATTGCATAGGACTTTTAACATTTCTTCCAGTGGCACTGGCCACAACTGGAAATACTTATAGTGGCACTGGCCACAACTGAACATACATTTTGCTAAAGACTAGCACAACCCTCTTCAGGGGGTAAAATCCTCTTCAGACATTAGCCCTACTGTATGTCTAAAGTAACCAGGCTCCCTTACTGAATCTGTAGTCCTGAACTGGTTACTCCAGTTGGGGGTCTGCACACCCTTTGCTCCCAAATCCATACCCAGCCATTCTTCAGAGTTATACCTTAAACATCTTGAACACACTTGGAAAAATGCTAACTGAATGAAAGTTTTGCATCCAGCATTTAAAACACTACACTGGTAGTGGAAGAATTAAAGTCCTGAACAATGTGATATAGCCATACCTCTCGACATCACACATATCAGCCAACTTTAAATGAGAACAGTCTCAAACTTCTGAACAGAAAAGTTATGCATTTCCCTTTTAGTCAGAGAAACACCACAACAAAGCTACTTGCTTTCTGCAGCAAAAAATCAGATCCTATTCACTGTTGGACATTACAGGCAGCTTCAAAACATTCTGGATCAAAAAAGGGAGTACCCCCTAGGATCCATCCAGTAGCAGTCCTTTTCACAACTCCAGGGATGAAACTCAGAAGATCCTGCTGCTTAGAATGGTTTCCACCACCTCTCTTAGCAAAGTGGAGACTTACAGGACTAGGGTGAAAAAGCAGGCTCTCCACTCAGAGCCCTCAGCTGAGCACTTCTCACTCCTCACACTTCAAGCTGCTGACACACATCAACTCTCTACACTGACTCCCGTCTCAAGATTCTAAACTCTCTCATTCACAGCTGCTGTAGCTCTTGCTGCTGTGAGAGTTCCAAAATGAGCTCATCTCTCTAATCTCAGCTGAGGCCAAGTAAACAAAAGAGTGATTAGGTGAAAAACCCATTTAACCAGTTAATCACCAATTGCCTCTCGCTGCCTAGCACTGACACTGAGGGGATTCTAGTAACCCCAGGGGACTGGGTGGTCACATATGCATGGAACAGCCTTCCTGAGGAGGTTGTGGGATCAAAAACAGTGGGAGAATTCAAGATGCATGGGACCAACATAAGACAATTATAGTGGGGGATAGGAGGACGTATGTTGCTGGTTATCTATGATCTGTAGCTTATCCAGTAGGTAGGGAAGTGGGCAGACTACATGGGCCAAGCGGTCCTTATCTGCCGTCAAAGGTTATGTTTCTATGTAAACAGTTAACTCATTGTCTCCTAGAACATGCCTGTAGGTGGCAGCAAATGTACTGCAGTATGTTCCAGAATGAATGCAGAAGTCGACTACAGACTTCCTGTGTGCCCTTGCAACAGCTGGAGACATCACTCATATATTTTAATATTACTTGCCAGCCAGAATTGATTAGAATTAACTCTATTGCATGGTTAGAAAGGTAATTTTGTGCTGAACAACTTTGCCACTGATTTTTTGTGTATATCGCATATACTTAAAGAGTTATTTGCATTTGTTTATGGCATGGTGTGTATGGATGACATTTGTCCCTCAAACATCCCCAAAGCTCCTTGAAAAAAATTGGGGGAAAATACATGTTTTATACTAGAAAAAAATTGCTTTTTAGTACAAATGTACTATTGTAACTACATCTAATGTACGGCTGCTTAATTTGGTGTTATTATGTTACATATTTACGAACCAAAAATGGCTTAAAAAGGGTTTGGGTTATTTCAACTAGTGCAGAAAAAAATGCTTATTGTTAATTGCATAACACCGTTGGAAAGGTAATTTCATGCTGAACAACTTTGTCACTCATACTTTGTATGTAGCACTTATGGTTCATAAGGTATTAGCATTTGTTTGTAGCATGCTGATTATGGATTGCTTTTGCTTAGATAGGCCCCGGATGCAGTGTTAAGAGTATACAGGAGACAAGTAGTGGAACTCTCAATGAGCTCCTGTGGAGTGAATGAGTTAAGCAGCAGACTCTCAGCCTACATGCTGGTATCATTCCTGCAGTGTACTTTTGACAATGTCTGGTGCTGCTTTGGCTCCAACCAACTGTCACTCAATTCCAAAAAAAGCAGTCTTCATGATCAGTGACAGCAGGCTCCAAATAAACCCAGGCATCATGACTTTGGATGCCCCCCCCCCAAACAACTCTCCCACTTCAAGTACCTTGGTGTGTTGTTCAATCAAAACCTTGACTTCTCATCCCACAATAATGCCATCCACAAAAGGCTCATCCCCAAACTCAGTGTACTTTACTACATTAAGTCCTGCCTCCCACTTCTTGTCCACTGTGATATCATTATTAAGCTGATCCCCCCAGTGTTTACCCTAATGTGGTTCATTTTGATGCCCCCATAGTACCTTGCCAGATGACACCCCACCTTCTGCTCCTGGG
Source organism: Neoceratodus forsteri (assembly GCA_016271365.2). NCBI lineage: Eukaryota > Metazoa > Chordata > Ceratodontiformes > Ceratodontidae > Neoceratodus > Neoceratodus forsteri. The sequence goes on along the minus strand of CM028134.1, from coordinate 972,579,595 downwards.
TTCCAATTTTTCCTGCTGCTTTACCCCAAGTTGTTTTTCTTCCTTACCCACCACTTCACACTGTACTGCAACCTCTTTCCCCAATTGCTCAAGGGTACTGTAGGTATCACTCCCAGTGTGCCTTCTTTATTTCATATTACTGGTTCAAGTTGGTCCCACGCTATTTCTCCTCCCACCTCTTTCCTTCTTAACCTTCCTCCTTCTCCCTCCACTCTACTGACTCTCACTCCTCCTCTCTCTCTCTCTCTCTATCTCTTGCTACAACGTTTCTTCTGGGCAAGCTGTCTTCTCCCATCACATCCACTAACTCTGGAATAATCTTTCTTATGCTATTTGTTCCTCCTCCTCCTCCTCCTCCTCTCCTCTGTCTTTCAACTCCATCCTTTGTGCTCTATACTTGACATCTCTTTATGTAATTAGCCTTCCCACCCTTCCCTGCAGTTCTAATTACCTCTTATTTCCTACCCTACCCTATACTTAGCCTGTCCCCTTTTCATAGTCCTTACCCTAAGCCTCTTAATTGCCCGTTATTTTAATCTTTTCTATCTTTATTGTGTTGATTTCAGTCCCATTCCTTACTCTATATGAGACTTGATTGTACATGCTGTACAACAGATATGCTTGTTATGCAGCAAACATTTCAGTTTTATCAAATATTTTGCACCTGCACTTTTTCTTACTTTTTGCACCTGATGTTTTGTAATTCTGTTAATTACTACCAATTTGTTCTACCATACCCCTTCTATAACTTCCACCTTCAAGCAAAACTACATCAAAGCTTTGACAGTTTCTTACTGAATTGCATACTGTTACTCAATATAAACCTCTCCCTAGGCTACGCAATGGCCTAGCATCAAGCACCTCATCTGTGATGTCTGTGACTCAGGCTTGCAATCCTAACCTGAGGCACCACTTCTGGGTGGCAAAATTTGGTAGGGCATTTTTTCTCTTGGATGTCATGTTATAATGCCACATGTTCAGACTTATTTCAGCCTGCCCCATAGTCCAAAAGGCCATCATAAAAAACATCTCAGAAAGAGGTTGAGTAGGGGGAGAAAAGACTATTACAGGGGTTGGTTGGATGGATGATGTCTGCCCTACTCCACTGCTCAGTTAGAACAAATCATATCCTAATGCCCCAAGGCCTCGTCCTACCTGGCTCAGTTCCATCAGCCCTAGACTTTAGTTTTTCCATGGTGAAGTATTGCCCTCAGAGGACCATCTGGGAGCTGGGGGGTGGGTAAAGCCACACGTTATTCACAGTGTAACCTTCTTAATACTGTACCCATATTGTGGCAATAATCATACCAGCAGTGGCTATTAATAGCAGGCCACAAATAGTGCATGTAAGGTAATAACAGAAGCATGACACAAGATACTAGATACTGACTGAACTTTCATCTCTGTGTCCACCAATATAAACAATACTTTCAGCAGATTTCTAGATTTCTGTCAAGCTCATAACACAGCACAAAGCTCAGGGCCACAATTAGCACCTTCACAGTGCCTCTCTACCTCCAGAGGATTTGGCAATACCTGAACAGCTTTGCAGTGCCTGCACAGACCCTGACCAGGCACACCTTCCATGGCTGTGGTGCAGCACCGGCTGACCCCCGCTGCCCACTCTCCGCTCCTCCAAGACAGCTTCCCAGATCACAGCCCCTGACCGGAATCTCCTTCCACAGCTGCGGTGCGACACCTGCTGACCCCTGCCACCCACTCTCCACTCCTCCAGGACAGCTCCCCAGATCACAGCCCCTGACTAGGCACTCCTTCCACGGCTGCAATGCGGTGCCTGCTGACCCCTGCCACCCATTCTCCAGTCCTCCAAGACAGCTCCCCAGGTACAGTACTTCAATAGCGCCTGCAATTTGTGACATTTGGCACTTCTTTCACTCCCTCTCCTCAATTGGCCAATCCTCCGTACAAGCCTGCTCCCCTACTGGCTTATCTCTGGACTCCGCAGCTCACACTCAAGCTCTGCAGCTTACCAGCTCACTTCTCTGTTGCCCAGCTAAGTCTTGTAATCTGCAACTGCTATCTACTTGATTTTTTGTTTAGAATGCACTGATGAAAATGTGTGGCATTTTTCCTTTGCATATCGCTGTAACTGCTAGTTTAGCATATCACTGTACCTGCTAGTTCATGTGTGCTGAATTTTAAATTCGATCTCTCCCATTGCCCATGATTACTTTGTTAAATTTAGTTGACCTTAAACAGTCAGAAAGCTTAGGAAATGTTTCATTCTCACTGTTAGTAGATAATGTATAAGCATCTCTCAGCTGAGTTTTCTCTAAACTGTTTTGGAGGTGGTTTTTAGATTGTTTTCAACTGATCCCTATAACTGTGCTGATATATAGTAGATGCTAAAATTTGTCAATCTCACAGTTAATAGATAATTTATTTAGTGTCTCTGAAATGATTTTCAAACAGTTTTCAACTGAACTTTACATCTGAGCCAGGGCTCCTTGTGCTCTGCAACAGCATTTTCTGATTTCTACAGCAGGGCCCTAGGCTTCTGCGGCAGAAATTTATGATTTCTGTAGCAGAATGTAGTTCTGGCATCAGTTAAAATATGACGTGATGTCATTGATGACATCACAATGCCAAGCATAGAGAAGGGTCTTCAGGATAAACAAGATGGGTTCAGGAGTCTGGCACTATGGAAAAACTGTATATTTGAATGAAAATTCACCAAGAACAATGAATTCTGCAGCACCATATAAATTCTGCGGCATGATGCAAATTCTGTGGAAAATTCCACAACCACAGAATTGCAGATTTCCAGGGGCTTGATCTGAGCTGACTTTCCTGTCCTTGCTCTCTGCCTCCAGTCTGTCTACTAACCTTCCCCCAGCTCAGCGCTGAACTGCCCTGCCCCCCCATAGAGTTTTCTACCTCCTTCCTTCTCTCCTGCTTTCCTGGAGAAACCTGCCCCCGTTTAATTGTAATTCAGTTGCTGATTACAGTGATTATAGGTCCCCTGCTCCTTACTTGTCTCTGGCCCCTGTCTACCACCACTCCCTATTCCGCCAATACTTCAAGTGATTCCTCTTTTGTCTCTCCTCCGCAGATCACAGCCCATGACCAATAACTCCTTCCATGGCTGTGGTGCTGTGCCTGCTGACCCCAGCCACCCACTCTCCGCTCCTCCAAGACAGCTCCCCAGATATGGTACTTCAATAACACCTGCTATTTTTGACTTTCCGTGCTTCTGTCACTCCCTCTCCTTGATTGGCCAATCCTCCATACCAGCTACTCCCCTACTGGCTGATCTCAGGACATTGCAGCTCACAATCACTCTCTGCAGCTTACCAGCTAATTTGTCTGTTGCCCAGCTAAGTCCATTGCTTAGCTAAATCCTGTAATCTGCAACTGCTGTCTACTTGATCTTTTGGCCCACCATCCCACCCCTGCCCTGACACTCTTTAAATTCTCTTTTTTCCTGGATCACTGCCCCAAACCTCATCAATCTGAAGACACTGTCCCCCTTTTAATGGAGCAGCTGCCTGCATATACACCATATTCAGAGCCAAATTAAAGCTCAATACATAGAGCCACATAGGAGTTCTTAAGGCTACAACTAACTACAAATTAACCCATCATCCAAGCTCTTTCTATCCTCTTTTGCTATACAGCCAATGATGCTATTACCAGTACTCCTGTACTCCCTATTACTTGCATTTAAACTGCCATCCCTTCACCCTCCATCCTATAATTGCAATGCACAAGAATTGATTTTTGTAAAAACCTCCCCTAAACTTAATTGGGACTCTTCAATCTTCCTGCCCCCATGACCAGGTGCTCTGACATCTCCTTTAGAAATCTCCTGTGGATGGTGCACCCAGGCAAATGTGCCTACCTCATCCCCCTGGCTCAGCTGAACTTGTTCTTGGTCACCATGAAAGTGAGCAATAATAAATCCAATACCCCCAACTGATCCAAGGTGATAAAACTCTTAAAACTGTAAGCACTAAGACTAGCCTGGCTGCTCCTATTGCTCTCCGGGAACGTTCATCCCAGCCCTGGACCTGGCACTGAAGCTAATATACCAACAACATTAAAGAGGGCTGGGGTAATAACTATTGCATCCATTAACATCTGCAGCCTTCTGGTGAAATTTGATGCTCTGAAGGTCTGGACTGCACAACATAATCCAGAGGTCCTCTCGGTTGTGGAAACCTGGCTTACTCCAAGAACCTCCAACCTGGCAATCCAGTTGGAGGGCTACACAACTTTCAGGGTGGACAGATTAGGGAAATGTGAGGGAGGTTGCGTCATTTATGTTAAGGACATCCACCAAGGTAGAGCACTTCCTAGCCCCCCCCCACCGGTGATAGCTCCCAAATGCTTGCAGTCCAGTTGCAACTCGGCTGCCAGGAAAAGTCTCTCATAGTAATATCTGTGTACGTTCCCCCCAAAAATCAGGCAACTGGTTTTAAATGAGCTCTTGACTATCTATCCAAACTTTGGCATAACTCTGAAATCCTAATGCTAGGGGATTTCAATATAAATTGGTTATCTCATGATGCAGCTCCATACATGGATGCCATCGTGGTAATTGATATGGTGCAATTTGTTCAGTCCCCCCACTCGAGGAAACTATTGTACCTGCACTAGTACTCTTATAGACTGGATACTAACTAACCAGCGGCAAAGAATAACTAGTACTACTGTGCTAGCTGATACTGTCAGTGACCACTCGCCAGTCTTATGCACCTGGACTAACAAAATATCTAAAACTCATCCTAGAACAATAACCTCGAGAGTTATAAAAGAAGAGCAACTTGCCTCTCTCACTACCCACCTCAGCATGCTAGATTGGGAAGGGGTCTACGCTGCCACTAATGTGGACACTGCTCTTGAGTGCATTATTAACACCTTTAATAAAGCCTGTAACATTTATGCTCCCTTTAAAATGAGGAAAATGAAAGGATCCCGTAAGTCTTGGATTACACCGCAGCTCATTGATCTTATGAGGATGAGAGCTAACCTGTGGCACAAAGCCAAGAGAACAGGGTCTCTCACTGACCTCCAGAAATACAAAGCAGCACGGAATAAGTGCGACAATGCCATCCACTTAACAAAAAGATTTCACTCTAAAAGTGAATAAAATAACTCCTGGGGTGACAGCCACTGATTCTGGGACAACATCAAAACCCTTACATGGAGAACAAGCAAAACCCCTCCCACATTGTTCATCACTGATGTAGTAATTACCCAGGACACAAAAAAACTTTGCAGATACCATCAACAAGACCTTCACTGACCTCAGTGGAGTGCTTCCCTCAGACTTCCTTCAACCCCTGCCTTGCGCCACCCTCAGCAGCAACACCATCCAAACAGCAAGCACAACACCTCCCTTCTACCTGAAGATTCTCACTATGGCTGGGGCGAAAAAATACATAGAAACATAGAAACATAGAATTTGACGGCAGATAAGGACCGCTTGGCCCACCCAGTCTGCCCATTTCCCTGCCTACTGGATAAGCTGCAGATCATAGTTAACCAGCAGCCTACTTCTTTCTACCCCCACCCCCTAGAATTTCCTTATGACTGTCCCATGCATGCTTGAATTCCACCACTGTTTTTTGACTCCACGACCTCCTCGGAAGGCGTTCCATGCATCCACAACCCTCTCTGTGAAAAATATGCTTAAATTACCTCTGAGCCGCCTCTATCTTCAAATTGTGCCCTTGTTCTTGCACCCTCTTTTTGAAAGATGCTACCCTCTTGGACTTTGTTGATTCCCTAGAGGTACTTGAAAGTTTCTATCATGTCCCCCCTCTCCCTCCTTTCCTCGAGGCTATACATATTAAGCTCCTTAAGTCTCTCTTCATAAGTCTTCCGGTGCAGACCCTGCACCATTTTAGTTGCCCTCCTCTGGACAGCTTCCATCCTGTCTATGTCTTTGCGAAGACTGGGTCTCCAGAACTGCACACAGTACTTCAGATGGGGTCTGACCAGCTGTCTGTACAGAGGATAATAACTTCCTGTTTTCTACTGGTGATGCCTCTCCCTATGCATCCCAGTATCCCCCCAGCCCTCCTTGCTGCCCTCTCACATTGCTTGCCCTTTAGGTCATCTGATATGACTACCCCCAGGTCCCTTTCCATTTTTGTTGTTGTTAGTATCTCACCCCCCATTGTGTACTCTTCCCCTGGGTTTTTGTTTCCCAGGTGCATTACCTTGCACTTCTTAGCATTGAATCTAAGCTGCCATACATTTGACCATTCCTCTAACCTTGCCAAGTCCCTTTTCATCCTTTTCACCCCACTGTGCATCAACTCTGCTGCAGATCTTTGTGTCATCTGCAAAGAGACATACTTTTCCTTCCAGTCCCTCTGCAATGTCGCTATAAAGACATTGAAGAGGACCGGTCTAATACTGAACCCTGTGGTACCCCCTAGTAACCCCCTTTCTTCAGAGTGGACTCCATTTACTATTACTCTCTGTGTCCTATTCTCCAGCCAATTTTTACCCAGGCTGTCATCTTGGGACCCACTCCCAGGCTAGCTAACTTGTATATTAATCTTTTGTGTGAGACTGTGTCAAATGCCTTGCTAAAGTCTAGGTAGGCCATGTCCACAGCCCCTCCTGATCTACTACTTTGGTTACCCAGTCAAAGAAATCTATCAGATTTGTCTGGCATGACCTTCCGCTGTGAATCCATGCTGCCTTGGGTCCTGTGCCCCTCTGGCCTCTAGATACTCGATAATTCTTTCCTTCAGAAGTGATTCCATCATTTTCCCTACCACTGAGGTTAAACTAACAGGTCTGTAGTTTCCTGCTTCTGCCTTGCTCCCACTTTTGTGAAGGGGAATCACATCTGCCCTCCTCCAGTCCTCGGGTACCACCCATCCTCCCATGATTTGTTAAACAGGGTAGTCAGTGGTGTCACTAATTCCACCCTTAGTTCTTTTAGAATTCTGGGATGAATCCCATCAGGCCCCATTGCTTTGTCCACCTTCAGTTTTAAGAGTTCTTTCAGAACCCTTTCTTCTGTAAATGGGCTGGTATCAACTTCTGTATCCAGAGTGTTTCTACTGTTTGTTTTAGGTACCTCCCCCTCTTCCTTTGTAAATACAGAGCAAAAATATTTGTTTAGTATCTCTGCCTTTTCACAGTCACCCTCTGCCCACCCCACCCCTTTATTAAGCCTCACTATCCCTCCCTTGGTCTTCCTTCGCTCCCTGATGTACCTATAAAGGTTTTATCCCCTTCTTAACTGAGTTGGCTATCTTTTCTCAGTTTGGGCCTTTGCTGTTCTGACTGCCTTCCCAGCTTCCTTTTGCTTTAACTGATACAGTTCTCTGTCCTGCTCCTTCTGTGATTCCTTGTACTTCCTGAAAGCTTTCTTTTCTCTTGAACCTTCACTGCCACTTCCTTTGAGAACCATAGTGGTTTCTTACATCGTTTAGTTTTGTTTATTTGCTTCACACAAGGCTAGTTACCTCTGTGATGGCAGTTTTATTATTCCCATTGTTCTTCCACCCTCCTTCCTGCCCATTTGCTAGTGCATTCCTTAGGCACTCACCCATTTTGGCAAAGTCAGCCCTCCTAAAGTCCAGTACCTTGCCTTTGTATGGTTTGACTCTATTGCTGTGTTTATTGTGAACCATACTGTTCAATGGTTGCTAGTTCCCAGATGGCTACCCACTTCTACATCTGTGATCCTCTCTTTCATCTCCATTTGAGAGAACCAGGTCTAAGATTGCTCCCTCTCAAGTGGGCTCCAATACTAGTTGTCTAAGGCATGCCCCCTGTAGGGCATCTAGAATAACCCCACTCTTCGAAGTGGCTGCTGCAACTGCACTCCAGTTAACATCTGGCATATTCAGATCGCCCATCAGCAATATCTCCCCGTTTTCTGCCTTACTAGTTACTTTCTATCATTTCCTTGTCCATTTCCTCCCCTGAGAAGAGTCTGTTCTAACCCGTGTGGATTGTGGTGCCATTGCGGTCTCCAAATTTACCCACAGTGCTTCTTCTCCTCCCTGTTTTCCCTTTTGTTCTGCTGCTTTGATTCCTTCCCTTATGTAAAGAGCTACTCCTCCTCCTCTATTACCCTCTCTGTCCCTCCTATAGATAGTGTATCCTGGTATGTTTACGTCCCAGTCATGGTTTTGTGTGAACCATGTTTCTGTGACTGCCACGATATCCAGATGTTCCTCCTCCATCAAGGCCACTAATTCAGGAAGCTTGTTACTCAGACTACGGGCATTGGTACTCATTGCTTTCCATTTTTTGATGGCTTTACCTTCAGTTGCAGCATCCCCCACTGACCTTTCTACCTTGGTCTTTTTCTCATTTAGTACCCTGTTTTGTAGGGAGAGGCTGGGATTTTCCTGCTGCTTAACAGTGCCTCCCCCCTTGACTAGTTTAAAAGCTTGCCAATGAAGCATTTAAACCGATTGCTCAAAAGACTTGTTCCCTTCCTGGACAGATGCAGACCATCCTGCCAGTATAGGCTGGTGTCCCTCCAGGTGGAACCCCAGTCACCAATGAAGCCAAACCCCTGTGTTCCACACCATTTTTTCAACCATTCATTAAACTGCATGGTGCAAAGTAACCTCGCCTCACTCATGCCATTGACAGGCAGCACCTCTGAGAAGGATACTGTGTGTGCTACTCATCTGAGGCCCCTCCCCAGTTCTACAAAGTCCTTCTGCACTGCTCTAATCTCATGTTGAGCCAAGTCATTTGTCCCTAGGTGGACAATGACGTCCAGCTCAGACTCCCGTGCAGCTGTTCTCGCGATCCTGAGGATGCGCTTCCTGTCCCTCCAAGCCATGGCACCAGGCAGGCACCTTACTTCAGTTTTTCCTGCTCCCCCCAGTTCTGTCCCCCTAATAATTGAGTGTTCCCCACCAGGAGCTGCTTCCTTTCCTTGTGGTGTCCTCTGCCTCCTTCCTGTGGGCCTCCCTTGTGACATGTGTCCTCAGCCTCCTTAATCTCCTCTGTGGGTGCATCCATAGGGGAGCTGTGCTCCACCAGAATGGTGTATGGATTGTGGAGTGGAACAACTGACTGGGTGTGCCTCTGTTCCATCATCCTCACCCTCCCTGAGCCCACTGTGGTCCAACTGTTGTGCTTTCTTTGCAACCTCTGAGGCAGTGGTGGTGGCTCTGGTGCTCCCTGGATGGGGGAGGTTCCCTTCTTACCATCCAGTCTGGCCTGGGGGAAGGTTCCCTTATTGCTGTCCAGTGTGGCCTGAAGATGGGCAAATTCCTCCCCCAGGGCAGAGAGTTGTCTACAAATAGGGCCGCATCTCAGCCTCCAGAAAGTCTCCTGGAAGACTGCTGCCCCACAGCCATTACATTGCACTACTCCCCACATGATTATGTACTTTTTTTTGTGTGTGTGTGATTGGTTTGTTATATAGCAATATATATATTATACAATGTGTATGCTTATATTTTCAGTGCTGTGTGCTACACCTGGGAAAAGTCCTCAAGAAATCTAGATCCAGCGGTGACTTGCTTGACCTTAAGATCTTAGCTCTCACACTGGATGTCTTACTCCACCCCCCCCCCAACCTGGATCCTAAATCTCTCACTAACTATGGGCAAGTTTCCTTCATGCTGGAAAGCTGGAGTGGTCATTCCGATCTTCAAAAGCGGGGATAGAACAAGCCACACCAACTACTGGCCAATCTCAATTTGACCCTCTCTCTCTAAAGCCCTTGAGAGAATAGTTTATGACCAGTTAGTAGAATACTTAGATAAGTACAACCTTAAATGCCCACAGCAGCATGGTTTCAGGAAGGCATATAGTACTTCCACAGCATTGGTTGAATTTACTGGTTACATTCATGAAGTACTTGACCAGATGCTCTTGGTGGGGGCCACTTTTATCGACCTCACAAAGCCTTCAATACGATAAATCATAATTTGCTTCTCAACTAACTGTATAACATTGGGATATCTACTATCTCTCTGGGCTGGTTCTGGAGATGTCTCTCAAACAAAACACAGCAGGTCAAGATCCATGACATTCTATCTGACCACCAAAATGTTGCCACTGGGGTGTCCCAAGGCTCCATATTAGGCCCCCTGCTATTCAGCCTGCTTCTGTATGAGCTGCCTAAAATATGCCAGTGCAAAATTCTTCTATATGCAGATGATGCTATGCTTTACACTTGTTACTCTGCACCTGAAACTCTAGAAACAGGGATGCAAGCCAACTTCAGTGCTGTGGGAAAATGGTTCCTTAATTCTAAGATCTTGCTTAACTACAAAAATACAAAAACAATATTGTTCGCCTCTCATCAAAATTGTTTTAAGTCATATCCCCTCAAAATAAATAATAACAAGCACGAGACACTTAATATGGTCAATAACTTGAGATACCTTGGGGTCATCCTTGACTGCTTGCTGTCCTATAGCTTACACATTGATTATGTCACCAAAGCAGCCAGTGCCAGAATAGACCAACTTTGCTGGCACAGGCACTGTCTCACAGAGAGTGCAATCAAACTTGCAATTAACAACTCAGTGCTGTCAGTCATAGATTATGGCCTGGTAGTCTATGGAGCAAGCACTGACACTGCCCTTAAGAGAATTAAGGCTGCATTAAACAAGCTTGCATACTCATCCTGGGTGCAGACCACTTAACTCACACATGTGAGCTGTGCTCTTGCACTGGCTGGCTAAACTTGAACAACAGGATCCAGTACCAGGTCTGTTTACTAACTAAAAAAGCCACTCTTGGTCTTGCACCCCTTGGAGTGCAGAAACCACTTAGCTACTCCACCAACTTCAGACTAAATAAGGGATCCAGCAAAGCTGTCTTCCACATTCTGTTTTGCTGTACCTCGCAAGGGCAACAATCTTTTGAACACAGGGTTCCCCTCTGGCTAAATTCCCTCAGCACTAAACTGGTCTCCGAACCAAAACTAGGCCTCTTCAAATCCAAGCTGCTAACACACCTGACCTTTCTCAATAAGTGCGACTGTGATACTAATGCCTTATGATACATTGATTACATCTTACATTGCACTTTCTTCCTCCCCTTTCACAGTTTCACCTCCTTTCCTTCACGGATCTTCTTCACATCTAGTCACCTCACCCTTGATACACTGCTAATTGGCTCCCACTCACATCTTTCTTGCCCGACTCCTCCAAACCCCTATACCTTAACACCTGCTTCACTCCAATCCTATACTAATGAAACTCAATTTGGGTGGATCCCCTCCAATCTCCAACCCTCTTTACCTATGAAGCCCCCCTGATCTGCCCCTCGCTCTAATCTGTAATCACCCCCACACCCCCACTCTTCTAACCTACTCTCCTCTTCCCCCTGGCCCTCCTTCAACTTGACCCTTTCTCATCTTACCTAAGAGCTATTTAAGCAAAGTACCCCTGTTTGATTGTTCCAGGATTACTGTATGCACAGTTGCCATAATTTTGCTCTTGTCACCTAAACCTACTCTCCTGTATAGAACTGTTGTACTTGTAAGTGAATCTTTATTATGAATCCTACCTGTATTGTAAAATGTCCCTGTTTATTGTTATGCCTTTTTTGATGTAGAACCTTTATAATTGAGCTCTCTAGCTCAAAGGTATGAATCCGTGACATCAATAAATAAATAAATTAACTAAAGCTACAAATTTTCCAAGTTGAAAAATTTTGCTTCCAACCTCCAGAACAATCTTAGTCCCTCAAATGTCTGAAGGGTTATCCACTCCCCTGTTTAATCCCTTCACCGAGTCTTCTACTCATATCCTTAAAATCAACAGTTCCACCATTTCTGACTTACTGCAGGTCACTGTCTCCATTAATAACATTTGTTATTGTCACTGTCCACCTGGGGACTAATGGCCTAGCAAGGGACAAGGCTGGGATTGTGCAGGGAGAATTCAGGGAACTGGTGAGGGGACTAAGGCAAGTAGAATATATGGTGGCTTTCGCTGAGGGAGGAGAGGGTACTCTGCTCCAAGAGCTTCAACTTGTGGCTGAAGGAATGGTGCAGAGAAGAGAGGTTTGGCTACTCTGGGGAGTGGGGAGCAAACTGGAGAGATGAAGGCCTATTCACAGGTGATGGCCTACATCTGTCTGTGAGGGGAACCGCAGCCCTCCGTGAAAGGTTTAAAAATATTTCTTTGATGAACATTTAAACTATCTGAGGGGGTGGAGAAAAGACAAAGGGAGGCATAAACTGCCCCCTACCCCCACAGATTGAAGCAGTTTTAAGGGAAGGAACCGAGAGGAGGAAAATCCTCCAAGAAGCAGGTTAATGGGAACAACAGAGAAGTAGACAAGAAGAAGCATGGGAACAACAATTGCAAAAATTGCATTGTACCTCAGCACTCCCCCCTATCAGACCACAAGCATACCCCACACTGGTAAGCCCCAAACTCGTGCCTTTCAATTTTCCAACCTTACTAGCTGGCATCATTCCCAGTCTCCCAGTACCCACCACCAGTACTAAAAACCCTACTCCCTACCAATCCCAACATCACTCATCTAAGATCTGCAGGCTGGCCCTCCTGCGGCACACCCTTCTACTTCTCTTATTATCTGGCAATGTCCACCCTAACCCTGGACCATCCAGTACAATGGCCTCACCTAACAACACAAGGGGGAGCATACTGCTAGCCACCCTTAATATTTGCAGTCTGCCTAAAAAACACACCCTCCTCCAAGGCTTGGTTGCCCAGCATGCACCGGATATCCTAGCCCTCTCCGAAACCTGGCTCTCAGAAAAAATTCCCAACTATGTGGTCTCCCTCAGTAATTATTCCATCTTCCGGACTGATAGGATCAGCAAGAGAGGAAGTGGCTGTGCAATATATGTTAAATCCTCACTCCAAGCCACTGTAGTTCAAACCCCCACACCACTCCATGGCGCCCAGGCACTTACAGTCAAACTCAGTCTGGGTTCAAAAAAGCTTCACATTACCTCGGCCTATATCCCCCCAAGAAGCCAAAAACCTGCATTTGATTCCCTCCTCCACAGTGTCTCACTCCTACCTAACATGAGTGAGTCCATCATATTGGGTGACTTCAATGTCAACTGGCTATCCCCAGCCTCATCCAGCTTTAAAGACACTGCCATGGCATATGATCTTGCCCAGCTTGTCACTTCCCCTACCAGACAGAACAATAGATCTGGGACCTCCACCCTGTTAGACCTTATCTTTACCAAAAGGCCAAGGAACCTCTCCCATGTCATGGTGCTCCCTGACACCATCAGTGACCATTCCCCGGTGATCTGCTGGTGGTCTGGTAAACTGCCTCCTGCCCCACCTCAAATCTCTTTACAGAGATGGCTAAAAAGAGGTGGTATTGCGAAACTCAAAGCCCATCTCACCAACAGCAACTGGCTCCCCACCTACACCACGCAGTCAGTAGACCTAGTGCTCTCACGCTTTATAACCATGTTCAATAAGGCCTGTGACATTTACATTCCCCATGTGAAGCAAGTAGTGAAAACCAGAACCACACCATGGATCACACCCTCACTTCTACACCTTCTCCAGCAAAGGGACAACCTATGGCACAAGGCCCTTGACTCCCAATGTATGCAGGATAGGCAGCTATACCGGGAGGCCCACAACAAATGTACTTGGGCCTTACGGCAAGCGAAAGCGGCGTACTACCAACAAACCCTTACCTCCTCCTAGGGGGATAGTAAAAAATTCTGGAAAAATATAAAAGAACTCAGTGGGAAATCCTGCTCCCCCTCCCCTACCCAACTCTCTATTAATGGGGCTCTCACCCAGGATCCTTCCGCTATTGCAGAAGCCCTTAACTCCGCTTTCTCGGATCTCTCCCATATCCTCCCTCCTAACTTCTTCCACCCACTCCCTCCCACCCTCCCCTGGCATCTCGTGTAATGTCAATTCTATATCTTTCAGGCTGAGAGTCATCTCCTGCCTCGAGGCAAAACACTACATTGCTAATGCTATTGCCAATACCCGTTACAGCAATGACTCTCTAGATCTTAAACTCATCCGGCTGACCCTAGATGTCACATTACCACACCTTACTAAAATTCTCAACCTCTCGCTTTGCCTCGGTCAGTTCCCCTCATTCTGGAAGAGAGCCACAATCACCCCCATTCTGAAAAGCGGCGATCCCTCAAGCGCCAGCAACTACAGACCAATTTCAATACTTCCACCTCTCTCCAAAGCACTTGAAACAATAGTATCAGACCAGATAACAGAACACCTTACTAAACAGAACCTTCTCTGCCAGGAACAGCATGGTTTCTGGACTGGCCATAGCACTGTCACAGTGCTAACGGAACTCACCTCGTTCATACATGAGGCCCTTGACCAAGGCTCAATCGCTGGTGCAATCTATGTGGACCTGTCCAAGGCTTTTGACACTGTCAATCATGAACTCCTGCTTAGTGTCCTTCCACAGCTAAATGTGGCCGCTGAGGCTACGGCCTGGTTCAAGGATTACCTCTCAGGCCGGTCTCAACAAGTCAGAATAAATGCCACCATCTTCTCCTGCAAAGCAGTCTGCTCGGGGTTCCACAGGGGTCTATACTTGGACCACTTCTTTTCACCCTCTTTTTAAACTCTCTCCCCAAGGCATGCAGCAGTCATCTTCTACTCTATGCTGATGATGTGGTCCTATTCTGGAAACACCCACATCCTAGTACCCTCCAACTTTCCCTACAGGGTTTCTTCTGGGAACTTGAAACATGGTTCACTGAACACCGCCTGATCATCAACTATAGCAAAACTAAGGCTATGATCTTTGTGCACCGCCAAAGCCCTCATAGTCAGGCTGCACTCCTAATCAAAAACACACAAGGCACCCCTCTTGAACAAGTTAATAGTTTTAAATATCTGGGTATCACATTAGACACCTCCCTCTCCTACCATAGTCACGTTCAACTCCTCGCTTCCACTATCAATGCCAGAGTGGGTATCCTCTACAGACTGAAACACTTCTTACCCACAGGCCATGCAGCTTGCAGTCTCCTCCTCAATCCTCTCCCTAATTGACTCTGGGATGGTGATCTATGGCTCAACAGAACCCACCCTTTCGTTACATTAACACTGCCATGAATAAAGCCTGCCGACTAGTCCTAGCAGCGACAGACTTCCATACCTGTGAGCTCTATGCTCTAGCTGGTTGGCTTAACTTCCAACAAAGGCTAAAGTACCACACCTGCATCCTCGCAAAAAAGATACATCTCCAGCAAGCCCCCGCTGGCCTTCTCCCCATTGTCAGCGCTGCCCCCATCAGGTGCAATACAAGGCTCACTGCCAACCCCTCATTTCTTATCCCCCGCTGTAGAACATCCCTCGGCCAAAGATCCTTCTACTACCGTGCCCCACTTTGGCTCAATACATTACCTCCGACCACTCTCTCTGACCCACAGCATCTACCATTTCAAAGCAGGCCTCAAAGCTCAACTTCTTGAATCTGCCTTATGTGACTGTGGCTAACCCTGCCCAACGCTTGTTTTCCCTTACCCTCCTTCCTCCAACACAGGGTCTCTCTAGATCCCACGAATAAGCATTGCCTTCATGTCTTTTCTATTCAAGTGATCTTCAGACTGCTGCCAACGTCTGTCACCAGTTTTATCTAATTTAATGCCTGGACTGTGTCTCCAGTACTGTACTGTCAATAATGCTTATCTGTATGTTTATTTCTGTACTTGTTTACCCTCCACCCCCTGTATCTGACGTGGAGCCTTTGCAAAAGAGTCTGTGACTCAAAGGATTGTAATTCCGATTCTATTCAATAAAATAAAAAATAAATAAATAAATAAATAAAGAGAGGGGGAAATATGATAAGCACAAGGGGAAGAAGGGGGGGATTGCAGGCAGAGTGGGAAGCAAGATGTCAACGGCCTTGTGTGCAAATGCAAGGAGTCTTGGAAATAAAATTCCAGACCTAGAGGCCATATCATGGTGGAGACGGACCTAGATATTGTGACCATTACTTTGTCATGGTGCACAGGTAGCTATGACTGGGACATGGAAGTTAGGAAGGGAAGAGAGGTCGTGCTGTATGTAAGGGAGGGTATCAAGGCAATGGAAATGACATGGAACTAGCTGGAGGTGCTGTGGGTCACCCTAAAGACAGGAGCCAGAGCCACCATTTGGACTGGGGTCATATACAGACCTCCAACATGGAGGGATGGGACTGGATAAGGCAATGGGGGAAACAATCAGCACAATGGCAGAAAAAGGGGAGGTGCTATGGTTAGGGGACTTCACATTTGAATTCCAATCTGATAACTAAGAGGACCCCTTTTTCATGGAGTTAAAAGTAAGAAAATAGCCATTTAGGCTATTTAAATGTTTTAATTCTCAAATTTGCCATGTGGGGGGGGGGTTGTGCACTGGATTCTGTTTGATTGTCATATGCCACAAACCAGTAGTACCCCTTAGTAGAAATGTGAATTGAATTTTGTGAGCAATGCAAAGGTTAGAGTGTGCTAGTTTTGGACTCTGTTAAGAGTTTTGAGAGTTTGTGGTTCTCCTTTTACCATGCTCCCTTTGATCACCTGTGAAATTTCCTGGGTGGAAACACTTTCCTATCAAGGAACCAATTTAGGCAATACACTTTATTTAAGAGTGGCCACTGCAGGCATAGCAGAGTTAGGAAGTAGGGACCAAACCATGGGGTCCCACCTTGACGATTGATGCTTCAGTTTGATCTCATTGAAGTTCCACTCTGATAACTAAGAGAACCCCTTTTTCATGGTGTTAAAATGAGGAAAATAGCAAATCCAGAAAATTTAAATGTTTTGTTTCTCAGACTTGCTATGTGTGTGTGTGTGTGTGTGTGTGTGTTGGGGGGGGAGTTGTACATTGGATTCTGTTTGTTTGGTAGGGGACTTCAGCCTGCTGGATGTAGATCGCAGCCTCCCAGCTGTGGCCTCGGCTAGAAACAGGGACATCCTAGACTCCCTGCAGGGATTGTTTCTCAGGCAACTTCTCAAGAAGCCTTCTCAAGATGGGTCAATACTGGACCTGGTGCTCGCAAACAGGGACAGTAGTGCAGGCATCAAGGTGGTAACCACCTAGGGCCAGAGATCACCATGCACTGTGTTTAAAATAAGGAAGGCAGCAAAGGCAAACCACACAAGGATGAGGGTCTAGGACTTCTAAGGCACATTTAAAAAAAATGGGTGAATTCCTCAGAGATGACCTAATGGTGGGTTGCCTGGGTGGTGTGGAGGAACAGTGGGGAAAATTAAGGGATGACATAGTGAAGGCAACAAATCACAGTGTGAAAGAAGTGAGCAAGAAAAGGAGAAAAAAGAGACCATTATGGTTCTCAAGGAAAGTGACTGCAAAGATAAAATCCAAAAGGGTAGCATTCAGAAGGTACAAAGAGACACGGTATCACGTGAGAATAGCTACTGAATATGGGCGACTGTCAAAATGGTGACTCATATTCGGCATTATCCCCATGGGCTACCCTGCAAGGGTAGTGACCCTAAGTGAAAGCGAGCAAAGGGAAGGGTGACCGGAAGAGGGGGATAGAGAGAGAAATGGTAAGGACAGGGAAGGGGTTTGTACGGGGCTGGTGTGCCTGCTGTTGCTGATCTGGTCATGTAGTGTGATGGTGAGGGTGGCTAGCTCTGGTGCAGCAGGTACTGGGTTCGGGGATGGGGACAGGCATGCACTATTCTGCCACTGCCTGTGGCTGATTTAAAATGCATCACCCCCTCCCTGACATGCTCCCCCCTGGAGTTAGTAATCCTTAAGTAGGAGGGTGTGAGGGGCAAAGCCCCTATATAAACACTCTTTAGTGCTGCTGGATATTGGGTCACGAGAATATGTATATCGTCGATTTGCTTTTCAGAGATAAACATAGGAACATAGACTTTGACGGCAGATAAGGATCTCATGGACCACCTAGTCTGCCCATTTCCCTACCTAGTGGATAAGCTACAGATCCAAGTTAACCAACAGCCTACTTCCTCCTACCCCCCACTAGAAATGCCTTATGTCTGTTCCATGCATTCTTGAATTCCCCTACTGTTTTTGGCTCAACTACCTCCTCAGGAAGGCTGGTCCATGTATCAACAACTCTCTCCATGAAAAAATTCTTCCTCACATTACCTCTGAGCAGTCCCCTCCCCCCATCTTCAGATTGTGCCCTCTTGTTCTTGCATATCTCTTTTTCTGAAGCATGCTACGCTCTTGGACTTTGACGGTTCCCTTGAGGTACTTGAAAGTTTCTATTATGCCCCCCCTTTCCTCTAAGGTATATATATTAAGCTCCTTTAATCTCTCTTCATATGTCTCCTGGTGCAGACTCTGCACCATTTTACTTGCCTTCCTCTGGACAGACTCTATCTTGTCTATGTCTTTGTGGAGATGGGGTCTCCAGAACTGCATGCAGTTCTCCAGATGGGGTCTCACCAACTGTCTGTACACAGGAATAACAACTTCCTGTTTTCTACTGGTGATGCCTCTCCCTATCCATCCCAGTATCCCGCCAGCCCTCCTTACTGCCTTCTCACATTGCTGGCCCACCTTTAGGTCATCTGAAATGACTACCCCCAGGTCCTTTCCATTTTTGTTGTTGTTAGTATCGCACCCTCCATTGTGTACTCTCCCTCTGGGGTTTTGTTTCCCAGGTGCATTACTTTGCACTTCTTTGTGTTGAATCTAAGCTACCATACATTTGACCATTCCTCCAACCTTGCCAAGTCCATTCTTATCCTTTCCACCCCACCTTCTGTATTGACCCTGTTGAAGATCTTTGTATCATCTGCAAAGAGACATACTTTTCCTTCCAGTCACTCCACACTTCACTTATAAAGACATTAAAAAGGACCAGTCCCAGTACTGAACCCTGCGGTACTCCGCTAGTAACCCCAGTTTCTTCAGAGTGGACTCCATTTACTATTACCTTCTGCGTCCTATTTTCCAGTCAATTTTTTACCCAGGCTACCACCTTGAGACCCACTCCAAGGCTAGTCAACTTGTATATTAATCTTTTGTGTGGGACTGTGTCAAATGCCTTGCTAAAGTCTAGGTGGACCATGTTCACAGCCCCTACCTGGTCAACTACTTTGGTCGCCTAGTCAAAGAAATCTATTAGATCCATCTGACATGACCTTCCTGCTGTGAATCCATGCTACCTTGGGTCCTGTGCCCCTCTGGCCTCTAGGTACTCAACAATTCTTTCCTTCAGAAGTGATTCTATCATTTTCCCCACCACTGAGGTCAAACTAACAGGTCTGCAGTTTCCTGTCTCTGCCTTGCTCCCACTTTTGTGAAGTGGAATCACATCTGCCCTCCTCCAGTCCTCAGGTACCATCCCATCCTCCCATGATTTGTTAAAGCGGGTAGTCAGTGGTGTCACTAGTTCTACTCATAGTTCTTTTAGCATTCTTGGGTGAGTCTCATCAGGCCCCATTGCTTTGTCAACCATTAGTTTTAAAAGTTCTTTCAGAAGCCTTTCTTCTGTGAGTGGACTGGCATCAACCCTCCTGTCCTGAGTGTTTTGAATGTTTGGTTTAGGTACCTCCCCCACTCTTCTTTTGTGAATATTGAGCAGAAGTATTCGTTCAGTATCCCTGCTTTTTCACTGTCACCTTCTGCCCACATTCCCTTCCCTTTATTAAGCCTCAGTATCCCTTCCTTGGTCTTTCCTCACTGCCTAATGTACCTATAAAAGATGCAGACCATCATGCCAGTATAGGCCTGTATCCCTCCAGATGGACCCCCAGTACCCAATGAAGCAAAATCCCTGAGCTCCACACCAGTTTTTCAACCAGTCATTGAATCCCATGGAGCATAGCACCCTATCCTCACCCATGCCATAGACAGGTAGCACCTCTGAGAAAGTTACCATGTGTGCCACTTGTCTAAGGCCCTTCTGCAACTCCACAAACTCCTGCTGACTGCTCTGATCCCATTGCCAGCCAGGTAATTTGTCTCTAGGTTGGCAATGACATCCAGTTCCCTCCCCTGTGCAGCTTCTCCCACGATCCTGAGGATTTGCTTCCTGTCCTCCAAGTTATTGCACCAGGCAGGCACCTTACCTCCCTCTCCCTTCCCTCCCCCAGTTCTACCTCCCTAACAATTGAGTCCCCCACCAGGAGTTGTTTCCTTCTCCTGTCGGGTCCCTTGCAACCCTACTGTGGGTCTCTTTGTGGAGGTTCCCAGCATCCTCCTTGGTCTCCACTGCAGGTACCTCTACAGAGGAGCCACACTCCACCAGAATGGTGAATGAATTGTGAAGGGGCACAACTGGAGGGATGCACCTCTGTTCCACCATCCTCACCCTCCCTGAGCCCACCTTGGTCTAACCACTCCTTATTCTTGGCAACCTCTGAGGCAGTGGTGGTGGTGGCCTGAGTGGTCCCTGGGTGGGGGAGGAGGTTTTCCATATACTCGCCAGGTCAGCATGGAGACGGGCAACCTCCTCCCTCACACCAGAGAGGTGCCTGCAAATAGGGCAGCAACGCAGCCTCCAGAACATCTCCGGGAAGTCTGCCACACCACAGCCAGTGCTTTGTGCCACTCCCCACATGTCTGTGTCCCTTTCTGTTTAAGAGGTATTTTTTTTATTTGTTACTTTTTTGGTTAGTGTGTGCAAGCATGTGAGTCTGTTTACTCCCTAGTCAGTGTGCTGTGCCTTTAATGTTATGAACAGGTGTATGTCCTTTGCACTTTGGGGAGATGATGTCAGAACCCGGTATGAAGAAATTATGTGCTTGGGGAGGGTGGGTGGGGTGAGGGCAGGGTAGGTGGAAATAAGCCCATGCCTTCCAGAAACAATCAACTTCAACTCTGACCCACCACCCCGGTGAATGCCTTCCTGCCTTTCAGACACCTATTTCACAGAGTTTAAGTAACAGGTCTAGTCACAAATGACTGGAAATATTCTTCCAGCTAAATTTCATCCCTGGCAAATAAAAGTTACACTAAGAAAAGTCAACCCCCAAAACAGAGAACCAAAACACTGACTTTTACTTACTTATACAAGCTCCAAAATTAAGACTTCAATTCAGTGTACTTCTAATAAATCACCTCCTTGCTATAAGGAAGCTGGTGGCTGCCCTCTATCTCACCTACAGCAGGCAGTGTCCACAAACAACTCTTGTTTTGAATACACAGTTCATGAGGATGATTTCAGCTCCTCCCCTTATCAGACACCTATTTCATAGAGCTTAAGTAACAGGTCTAGTCACAAACGACTGCAAATATTCTCCCAGCTAAATTTCCTCCCTGGCAAATAAAAGTGACACTAAGAAAAGTCAACCCCAAAAACAGAGAACCAAAATGCTGACTTTTACTTACAAAGGCCCCAAAAATAAACACTTGCCATAATAGCGATCGTTATTTCGTGATCTGTATTATGACATGGAACCAAGAGACAAAGAGGAGACATGATAGGGATGTGTACCAGAAAAGGCAAAGAGAAGCAGGGTAAGTAGTGAGGGATGCAAAGGAACAAACTGAGGAAATGATAGTCAAAGGGGTAATTAAGGAAGACAAGACCTTTTTTAGGTACATAGGTCATAAAAGGAAGACAATGGGTGAGATTGTGAGGTTAAGAAGGGCAGGGGAGACTGTGCAGAGGAAGATCAGGAAAAAGCAGGAATCCTGAACAGAAACTTCTGTTCCATGTTCCACAATAGAAGGGGTGGACCACATAAAAGAAGCAGAAACACTGGGTGAAGGGAGGTAGACACAAATCCATTCACAGAAGAAAGAGTCCTGAAAGGACTTGCAGATTTGAACATGGATAAAGCTAGGGGACGAGACGAGGAACACCCAAGGGTGCTGAGGGAACTCAAGGAGGTACTTGCTACTCCTTTGACAGTCCTATTCAACAACATTCTAGAAACAGGAGTGATTCCAGTGGACTGGAGGAGGGCAGTTGTAGTCCTGCTTCATAAAAGCAGCAGAAGGGAGAAGGCTGCCAACTACAGGCTGGTCAGCCCAACATCAGTGGTAGGGAAGGTAATGGAGATTCTTCTAAAGGAAAGGCTAGTGGAGTATATTGAATCCAGTGGGCTACAAGACCCAAGGCAGCGTAGGTATATGGGGGAAGGTCAAGTCTGATGAACCTGATTGATTTCTTCAACTCAGTGACCAGGGAAATAGATCAGGGTGGGTGATGGACATGGCCTACTTAGATTTCAGCAAGGCCTTCAACATTGTACTACATAGTAGGCTCATAAGGCAACTGGGCAGTTTTGAGGTGGGTCCAAAGGTGGAAAACTGGATACAAAATTGGTTGATAGATAAGTGACAGAGGGTAGTGGTAAACTGCACTCACTCTGGGGATGGGAGACTGACCAGTGTGGTACCTCAGTGCTCAGTACTGGGACCAGTCCTCTCTAATGTCTTTATAAGTGACATTGTCAAAGATCTGGAAGGGAAGGTATGCCTATTTGCAGATGACACCAAACTCTGCAATATTGTAAACATGCTGGTGGGTGTGCTTGAGAAAACGTAAGGAGTGGTCAAGGATATGGCAGCTGGGTTTCAATGTGAAAAAGTGCAAAATCATGACCTATGGCACAGAAACACAGAGGCAGAGTATAAAATGGGGGAGAGGTCATAACGGTGACTAAACAGGAAAGGGACTTTGCGGTAATTATATCTGATGACCTCAAGGTACAAGGCAATGCAACAAGACAGTAGGTAAAGGCAACAGGATGCTGGGGTATATATGGATGAGTATCATCAGCAGAAGGGGAGAGGTAGTGTAACCACTGTATATATTGTCAGTGAGATCCCACCTTGAGTACTCTGTCCAGTCCTTTAGACCACATCTCAGTAAAGACATAGACAGGGTAAAGGCTGTCCAGAAGAGGGCAACTAAAATGGTTCAGAGGTTGCATCAAAAGCCCTATGAGTAGAGGCTAAGGGATCTCCATTTGTACACCCTGAAATCTATAAATGCCTCATGGGGGTGAATAACATACTAGAGGGGAGTATTTTTCAGAGGAAAAGCACACAAACAAGAGGACACGCAAAGAAGCTGGAAGGGGGACATTTAATAGGGATGTGTGGAAGCACTTCTTCACTGAAAAGGTGGTGGAAGCCTGGAACAATTTTCCAGCAGAGTCAGTGGGTATGAAAACAGTAGTGGTGGGCTTCAAGCATGTATGGGATAGGCACAAAGGAGTTTGGGTAGGAAAGTGGGTTGAGGGGAGGTAGGAAAGCAGGGAAGGGAGATAGCCGGAGATCGAATAGGGTCTGCTGTGGCAGTATAGGCAGGAAGAAATGGGCAGACTAAGTGGCCCAATCAGTCCTTATCTGCTGACAGTTTCTATGTTTTGCCAATGTTTTCCTCCCTCCTTTCCTGCAATGTCTCCTTCCATCCACTCAAACCTCTCTCTCTCTCTCTCTCACACACACACACACACACACACACACACACACACACACACACATGCTGAACTTTCATTCTTCTAATTTATTATTTTGGTTACCCTCTCAGTTCTACAGAATGTCAATACCATGCATTTTAGGGCTGCAGTGGGTGTAGCCCTGCAGATCTTTTATGATGAGTTAAGGGACTCTGCATTCCTTCCTAAAATTTTAAGAACCCAGATTGAGTAAACCCTCCCACAACTGCCCCTGTGCACTGTACTGCCCACAACCCTTTGTTCTCAATTCATTGAACTTTATTTTCCTCTGGAGTACTTTTCTATGGATATTTGTGCATTTCATCTGAGAGATTGTTGCAGCAGTGGGGACTGGAATTCTTTTTATGGCTGTGGGAGGAGCCTACAGCCATCCTGCTTTCACTTGAAAAAAGGTGTTTCCATGGAACACATCTTGTAGGAGTTTTCAGTGTATCCTTCCATTCTACAAATCAACATGGCAGTTAAAGAAATACTCCCTTCTTTCTGTGTAATTAGAATGATGGACACAGAACTCCAAGCTGCTTTTCTGTAAGAGCAAATGTGCACACCTTCCAAACAAATGAGGGTAGTCACTAATCTGAATTCATTAGATTTTTTTAAATATAGCCATCTGAAAGGTGAAAATTGTGATGAAAAATTACAATTGATGTACTCAGATGGTCACAGTTTAAAAAATATAATTAGTGCAGCTTAATGAATAGGCTCATGTGAAAGGTCTTGTTGTCCTGAACAACTTTCATAAGGTTTATTATCTGTGAGTTTTATACTTTTAGAGATTCTTACATTTGTTTAGCATAACTCCTACACTTCTAAACAACCTCATCTGTGCAAATTCCTTCACCAAGACAGGATTAGTTCCATCAAAAGAAAGCTATCCCACGGTCAAATTTCATTGACTTGAAAGTTCACTCCCTGACATAAGCTATAAACCAACTTGATGTTTCATTTTAAAATCCTCTGTGTGTGTGTGCTAGTATTAGTAAATGACAATGATTAAAAACACAAGGAAAAATAAGCTTAAAGAGCATCTGACACCTTCAAGAGAACTTAAAAAAGATATAATATTTAGATAAAGTTCATCTTGTATTTCACATTAGTTACAGTATTTATTCCTCCTACTCATTATTTATTGCTGAGGTCATTTGCATGAAAACAGGCCTTTGCTCCTGAAGAGTTTATCTATTTCTGTTGCTGTCTCCATACTTGCGGTCATAATGCACTGCTTGTGACATCACAGTTGCTCTCATGGCAACAGATTGTGATGTCACAACAGAGCATTATGACTTGAAGTAGGGAGCAAGCTATAGATGCAGATTAACTTTAACATAACTGCAAGGTAGAAAATCAGGTATTTATACACATTTTCTCAGTAATAAATAATGGGGAGGAGAAATGTAGAATATATATGGAATACAAGCAAAATTTTTACCTAATTATGTTTTTCAAAGTTTTCTTTGAGGCGACAATAGTTCTTTCAGTAATACATAATAAAAAATGTTAAAAGTCTTATAAATATGAAAATATATATGTGTTAAGTAAAAAATAAGTTAGAAGACAACCTGCCCTGCTGTAAGTTAAGCATTCACCAGCTGTTTCACACAGTGGTGTCAATCAAATTTACACAGTGTACTGTTCAGATACATTTTTCTTAAACTGTGTATAATAAGTCCATATTACTCATGAACAGTCAAACTTATACTATCTTAAACATAATATATCTGCAATTCTGTAACAAGTGACTAGTGTATGTGTACATTCAAAACCCAAACCTAACACAGACCCCCTTGTAATTGAAATAACAGTTCTATAACTCTAAAACCAAAACAAAACACTACTGAGAGCTTCAGCTTTTATTCAGGCACAGTTAAAATAGGGATTCTTTAGCGGTATGAATATAATTCATAAAGATAGAGACATTTCAAACAGCTGCATACAGTATAAGTAATCAATTCCTGCCCCCTTTAACTCAAGGGGTCATTTCTAAAATGTGCAGATGAGCATAGGGACCACTTTTTTCAGAGCATGCCATCACTGACAGCAATCATGTTAAGACTGCTACTACCTTCACCTAATATAATCAGGGGAAACTCAGAAGTAGTCTACCAGCACTGAGATAAATATGGTTAATGCACATTTACCAGAAATTACTGCTTAGAAAAGAATGAGACAGTGACTGTGATGATGAGCAAATCTGAGACCAAATCTGTAGTTTGTTAATAGTCTCCTCCCGAGTCTGATTTTTTATAGTTGTGTGGGTGAAGCTCCACAGATGTTATGCCATCATCAGATTTGTAAAAGAGCACTGTGGAAGCATGTAACTGGACCGCTGTCTGATGTTCTGCCCCAGTGCTCCAGCATAGTTTCCAGTGATTCTTTTTATGCAGCCCTTCTCCTCTGTGGGCGGCATACACATACACATACACACTTCCTGGTGCACTACTTTTCCTTTCCACAAGTGCAGATGTGACAGCTGCTGTGTGCAACATGGTGGTACAGACTTAAACTGAGCATGCACAAGTATAGTGCATATGTTTGTAACACCCACACCACCTTTGGCTAGCTGCCCCCCACCCTTAAAAGAACTATAGACAACTACATGGCATACAATTTTCTTTTGGCAGAGTTACACTCATGGTACCACCCCCTAGCACTGGAGCATATACCAGGCTCATTATCTAGAGGATGAGGGGTGGGGGTACCTACTAACATGGACCTTTTGCATTTACAACCAGGTCCAGAAGAGAGGATGCTAGGCATATGCTAGACCTAACTGCTTAGAAGCCCCAATAATGTTCACACCAGAAACAATAAGCAGAATGTCCAAAGCAGTAACTGAGAATTGCAGTATGGCTTTATTTGCAGATGTTGCTTAAAGCAAGGGTGGTCCCCCAAATGTGTACCATTGCAGTACAGGCACACTTTCCTTTGCAGGACACTTTGCTAGGCAGTACTGTTTTTTCACAAAAAAAATCTCTAGCTCTCTTCCAAAGTGTATATCTGTGGGATGTGCCACACACTTTAAGCATTTTCCACACATTTCCATTTCCAAAGTGTATATCTGTGGGATGTGCCCACACACATTAAAATCCTCCTTGTGCATTGTCATTGCCCAGGGAACACTGGTGCCCATCCATAAACCACTTAACCCTGCCTGAAACTCCAGATGGCATTCCTCACCCTTTGCCCCAAACAGCCTCTGACATTCTTTAAGGGTTACACCAAATGTCAGCAGTGTCAGTGGCTCAGTAGGTAGCACACTCACCTCTGAGGCCAGGAGATCAGAGGGCTATGGGTTCAGTTCACACATCTGGCACTTGGGTTAATATCCCAGTACTGACACTGCAGTGCAGCATGAGAGTGGTGCTGCACTTCTGAGGTGCTGTCTTTCGGATGAGACGTTAAACCGAGGTCCCATCTGCCTGGATTGGTGGTAGTTCAGGTGGATGTTAAAGATCCCATGGCACTTATCGAAAAGAGTAGGTGAATTTCCCCAGTGTCCTGGCCAAATTTCCCCTCATTCACTAAAAAAAATACCACCAACAGCTTAATCTGGTTCATGGTCAGTTGGCATTTATCTGTATCCCCTCCCCCGGGCCGTGCCTGAAAATAGGCAGGATCTGTCTAGTGCACTTACCCGGGTCAACAAAAACTAAATAAATAAATGAGTCTCCAATCCCCAATGAATTGCTAAAGACTCCCAACTTTAACTTTCAATTCAGCACAGTTGTGGTGAAAGGGGTCCTGATCAGTGTGATCTAGCCTTATCTAGGGCACACCCACCTCAGACAACTCCCTCAGAGAACAGTCTCAAATTCTGTACTCAGATTAGTTGTTCCTTCCTCCCAGTCATTGAGAGAACAAAAGGCACCTTTCTTTCTTTGGCAGCTGTCAGATTCTACTCATTGTTCTTCCTTAAGGCAGCAGCAAACTTCAGGAACTTCAGGGGATTGACCCTTGGATATATAAAAACTGCATTCCATCTCATACCCCCTGGAGTGAAACTAAAGAGTCCTGCAGGCAAACTAAAGATTTTAAACTAGGGTGAGAAATACCATGGCTCCCTTTGACAGAGCCCCAGTGGCAGACCTCCTGCCAGTCTATCTGCCACACTTGAACTTACTGATGAACATTTTAAGCTCTCCAAGAGCAGCTGACTCTAAAATGGTTATGCTTTTGTGAGAGTTTTAAATGACATAATCATTCTTCTCTCAGGCTAGCTGAGTAAACAATGATGTCATTATGTAGAAAGACCCTAATGAGCTCCCCACCAACTGCCTTTTCCTACCTGCTTAAGACTAGTACTAATGTGATTCTAGTAACCCAGAGGGACTGGTTTGTTACAAGTAGTTATGTCAGCACCACCATGTTACGCAAGGATTGCTCCGGGGCAAACTGCACATGTACGAGTATCACACATGTGCTGTACTGTAATCACTGCAGTATTATGGCTGACTCCTGTGCAGTGAGAGCACAACATTTTCTTTTCACTGCTCTTGCCACTCCTAAAAGCTCTCCACAGCCATATTGGCTCTGACCAGAGTTTGTTATTTAAACTAGAGTAAATTTCCTATTCCATCCTATGGTTCACCTTTCTTTCTATCCTGAGTTGTAAATTTCAGCTGGCAGTCAAATTATCAGTGTAATGTGTTGTGGACTGTTGTTCTGAAGTTCTTCTTTGTGCAAGTATGGACGTGGACTGGATATGACATGTTTTTTTTCTTTTAAATGCATTTACATTTAAATACATTTTACACATTAAGCAGTGTTATGTCTCTCTATCTAGGTTCTGACTATATACTGTAGATAGATAGATAGATAGATAGATAGATAGATAGATAGATAGATAGATAGATAGACATACATACATAGGGGACATACAGTTCCTCAGTGAGTCATACATAGGCGAGAGCACTTGTCAGCAGTACAGGGGCATCAACCATAATCAGTTTCATCCTTTTTTGTGTAGTTCACTCCCAGAAGATGAATTTTTTTTTTAATTTTGTGTCCTAGCTAGCGGACCCAAAGTGAAATCAAAAAGCAATGCATTCCAGTGTCTTCCATAAATAGCTAAATATCAGAAGTCATTGTCCATATTCATTACTTCATGGTACTAGGATTTATTCCAATGTGTTGAAAACGTGGAATTTAATATAGTATATCACAGGTAGGGTTTACTCATTTTCAAATGTTAGCAACCATGTGTTTTTTTGTCGTCCTTCCTAATTTTCCCCTGTGCCACTCTCAGCAAGATATGTCAGTGGCCCTTAATTAGTTTAGCACGGCACGTTGTTCTCGAATGTACATAGAAAATAAAATAGAAACACACCCAAACTTCAGAAATGTGTATCAGCAATGTATTCATTTAGTGCTTTGATTTCATGTACGCGTACTACTAGTGGGCACTTACTGTATCTCTGGTTATGTATTTATGCAGCAAGGGACAGAACGTTCACAGCATTTGCTCATAAATCTAAACACTTTGGTTGCAGCGCTAAGTACTGTCTCAGCAGAAACTCTCTTTCCCCCATCAATGCATCCTCAAAGAGCAGTTACCATCCTAGTTTGCCTTTCCAGTGTAAACATTTTCAAAAAATTACATTATGGCTACTTGACAATATAATTTGTCAACTAATCATATTGCTATCTGGCAACAGTGTTTACTGTACTACTGTACCATCCCTCTATGGACCATGACTGTGGCACACTCATTGCCCCACAAAACAACTAGTCAGCCTGTATGTTAAGTGGTGCTGGGATGGCATACTGAGCAGCTTTGATGCATCATCTTGATTCCAGTGTTGTCCTACTTCTGCTCATCTGTACATCCTTGTGGTCTGGATCACTGGACATGATGACACTGTGATTATTTGGCTCTGGATGGGTTTCAGCCAGCCGTCTTCCACTTATCAAGTCAGTACTCAGTGAAGTAAAATACATTTCATCCAGAAAAGTGGGTGTTGGCACATGTGGCTTGATCCATACAGTATGTGTCAAAATATATACAAACTCATCATCAGTGGGGGTTACTTCTCCAAACCCCCCCAAATAAAAATTTAAATTCCCAATGAGAAAGGGTGATGCCTTTGTGGGTGTGCTACATTGATCATCACCTGAATCTGACTGCCAGAGCTAATAGTACCTGTGAAGGGATACACATTTCAGATTCCTGCCATCAAAGCAAAGTAAACTGAGCTGTACCAGTCAGTTTAACGGTATGTTTTGTTATTTTCTATTTTGCAACAGTTGGGTGCGACCTTGTATGGAATCTACAAATACCTGTTTGCAGTAAGCGGCAATCTGTCTGTGACTTAGACTGTGTAGTTGCAAGTGTCCTACTGTACAGATGTACATAGATTTATCATACGTGAATCAGAATGTTCCAATTTGATTTGGTGCATTTGCTGCATTCCACATATGCCAATTCACTGCGGTGCACATTCTGATGTGGTTCCATGCTGGTGTTGGTGGATGTTGTGTCTCCACTTGTGACTGAACACCACTTCAATGTTTGGGTGAATAGAGTATGGGGTTAGCAATGTTTGTGTAACTGTAATTTACTTTTGGCTTTACTCTATTCCTACCCTTGGTAGGTAAGATGGGTAGTGTGTAGGGAATAGAAAGCCCAGCCTTAAGGGCGAGTAGAGCGCCAGAGAAGGGGGGGGGATGGTGGGTATTCCACAACACGCTAGGTGGAGAACTGCCATTGGAGGCTGGTCTTTGAAGGGGATGTGGGAGGAGCTGTTCCCCCACATTGAACATAGGGCCATACCCTCCCATAACTGTGTGGCTTTTTTGTAGTCTCTGTTCACAGTGTTAGTTGGACTCCTCATAAGATGCACTAGAACAGAGTGTACAGAGCTGGACTTGTGTTCCAGCGTACTGTGAAAAATAAGCAGGTGTTCATAAGGATAGAAGCTGCCTACTTTCACAAATGTACTCCACCACTACTGATGGTGTGAGGTGTCACAATTGCACCTCAAGCATGTTTTGCAATTCCCATCTCCCCTTGTGAACCCTATAATCCTACTGTTTCAATGAAAGTCAAGAATGGCAATGTGTCACTTGCACATTCCATTTACCATCTAGTTCTCCCCATCACACATATTTCTCCCAATCATGGTGCCCA
Organism: Neoceratodus forsteri; assembly: GCA_016271365.2. Taxonomy (NCBI): domain Eukaryota; kingdom Metazoa; phylum Chordata; order Ceratodontiformes; family Ceratodontidae; genus Neoceratodus; species Neoceratodus forsteri. The sequence goes on along the minus strand of CM028134.1, from coordinate 972,549,143 downwards.
TGTCATGAATGGGACTGCAGTACAAGTGGAACTAATAGAGCAGTAGCAGTTGCTGAGCCACAGTTTGGCTGTCTCTGAATATTTCTAACCATGTATGCCAATGGTTTTGAGTTTTATTTGTCATCATTTTTTTTCTTTTGTCATGTAATTTAGAACCTTTTTTAGAGTCAGGTGAGGTGGGGCTATTGGGGCATCATTGAGCAAACAAAATGTAATGTCAGCCATTTTCTCAGAAAACAATGTGTCCATTCATCATCTTGTGCATGACTGATGTCAACCAGCAGCATCAGCATCCTAACTCCAGCGTAATTTAGTTTTCATCACATCTGGGTGGTCTGAGCACCCAGTGAAAACTATGCAATATATTACCTATCTGAACACTGCTTAATAAGTTCAGTCACCAGAATCGTGGTGGGCCAGTATCCCAGGCAGTCATCCAGGTTCAACCATCACCCACCCCACTTGAAGGAGACAAACGCAAAAAAAGACCCGCCCACTCCACCTAAATAAATCCAGTACTGCTGTCAGAATGAACACTTAAAATCGAGAGGCAGAGCAATCGTGCATTACACAGGATGTTCATTGATAATGAGGGGATGTATTTCACTCGGGGCACTAGCTACTGCACCACATAGCAGAAATAGTGGGAGCAGATATCAGAACAACCATCAGCACCTTAGTGTTCCTTAGAACGCATGCTTTTAACTGAAAATATTTATTTAATTAAAAATGCCATAGGAGTGTTTACAGCCCACTAGCCTCGTATGGACATTTTTCTCAGATAACAAAACATGTAAATCTCTGTACATTTTTACATGTAAATAAGCACACAGACTAAAAGAGCCAAAAAGGGCTTCAAACAGTGATTGTTTTTGTGTGTTTTTCTTTTCTTTCTTTCTTTTTTTTTTGGCGGGGGGTGGTTGTTGCTGTTACTAAAACAGCCAGGAGACAACTAAACATGAAAACATGAAAACAGGATGAATTAAAGTTGAGATTCTACTTTCTTGCATTACTTCTTTTGTTATTTGTTATAATATGGCATGTGTATCCAGTCAAAACCTCATCCACTAAAAGAGGTGATACAAGAAAGAACAATCTTATCTTTAATTCATCCCATTTTCATGTGTTCATGTTTGCCTCTTGGCTGTTTTAGTAAAAAAAAAAAAAAAAAACGATTCATTTAAAATGAAGATTCATCCTTCTTCTTGGTTTCTTACACAACTAATTGGTGTAGTTTCCAAAAACCAGGCAAAATGTAATGTCTGAATAACAGCTTTTATTGCATAATTGCCTTTGCTGGTAGGTTTGGTTGTCATGGTTACAAATTATATGCAAAGTGTCACTCTAGAGTACAGTGTTGGTGAACCTGACACCTATGACACCTATGCCACTGTTCTTATTCCCAAGAGCTTCAACATAATCATTTATGGATATTATGTTCAACATACAGCGCTGCTCAACCGGAGTGAATGAAAAGGCCTAAGTTTACCCAATAAATGTTCACAGAAAATGCTGGGTAGCAGAACATTTAGCCAGAGAAAAAAGTCCCTTTACTTACTATTTGTTGTACAGGGCCTAACTGTATGACATTATCCTGTTAACCTTTACTAAAGCAGCAACATTGTACATCTTATTATGTTTGCTAAATATTTTTACAAGGAATCATTTAATGTTTGAGTCATTTTACATGAGGAAAAGGTGCACATGGTGCAACTGCAAATAATGTATTCATCAAAAAGGAAGCAGATTCAACAACCAATAGCATTAATGAATTTAAGAGAAGGTAAGCAATCATAACACACGGATTTTCAAATAGAAATAATATAATGCAAAAAGAGCTGACAGTGTCTCTTTAAAGCAGCCTTATTAGTTAGGTGGCAAAAAAATATGACTGTCACCAGAAATATAAAGGTATTTCAAAGCCAAATATGACGGCCATCTTTTTTTTCTTGATTGCAACTAAATTAAAACATTTATACAACACTCATGTGTTGGTGGAACTGGAAAATTTTACCACCAAATAAAACTGGAAATTATCTGGAACCTTTTATAGTGACAAAAAGGTAGGGTCACATTTTTAGCCCAGTTTCATTGCACTGCTGCTTTAATTTTACTTTCAGAACCATACTACAAAGTTCTATGACTTAAAATAAGGGAAGTCATTTTATTATCATAATAAAGTTTAATTTTTCTGAATTAGGATTTCCAAGTTATCCCCTTGTATAAAGGGCAGCCTCAAAATAGGCGTATGGCTCTCTTGGCCTGTACAACAACCTGCAAATCCTAAGAAAGCACTGCAGGCTGTACACAACTGTAGGATAATGCACTTCACAAGTGTGTACGGCACTCTGCTTTGCCTCATGCCTCACTTGCCAAGGCATGGCAATAACCAACAATAACTCACATGCTGTCAGGCCTAACTGCTTAACTGAAATAAGCAAGCAATAACTCATGATAAGGTGTGGTTTCATAGGCATTTAGTGCATGCCTGGGGTACATTGTGAGGCACATGGCCACTATGCTAATTGTCCCAATTTAATGCATCAGTGCTGAGAGCACTTGTTGTAGAGACAGAGAGCACTAGCTCCCTTACTTTGCCACAAAGCTCTACTTCTTTCAAAGGTGCTATTGATTCCATTAAACTATATTTTTAATAGCTAATAGCATCTCTCTTTTTTTTTTGCCTGTATGTCCTAATTATATCAGTTAGTTACATCAGTACTGAGAGCTCTTATTGCACAGAGTGCTATCTCCCTTGGTCTGGCAAAAAACCAGGTGTATCGGAACCTGGGTGTGATACCCCCACCTGTTTGAGCCCTGTTCCTATCTTTATTTTATTTTATTTTTTTTATTAGAGATACTAAGAACCACACTCCATGTCAACATCCCCTGCAAGAGTCAAAAGAGCTGTGAATTTGTTTTCTCAGTTGAAATGCCTTATCCTTTTTAAATAGATTTATGCATTTACTTTCAGTTACAAAATTGTGTTTCTTGACAACAGCAGTTTGTACTGCTATTATTTTCTTAAGAACCCAGGGCCAATATCTTGTATAACATGATGACCTTGTACAAGTTTCAGGCACCCTTAAGCTTAATGCAGAGCACAAGCTCCCTTTGTCTGCCACAAAGACACATTTTGTTGAAGCTGCTATTATTTCAAAGTAAGGTAACAGCGGACCTTAACAATAAAACTGTGTAGAGGAGGATACAAAATGTTCGTGTAAGGATAAAAGTATCTAACTACATGGAGCACTATCTCCACTCCTCTGCCACAAAACTATACTTTTTCAAAGCTGCCTTTGTCTCAATTATTTTTTTTTATTATTTAACTGATACTGCCATGCTAGTTATCCCAATTGAATGCATCAGTGCTGACAGCTTTTGCTGCAGAGAGCACTAGCTCACTGACTCTGCCACAAAGCTCTACTTTTTACAAAGGTGCTGCTGTTTCCATTCAATTATTTTTTTTGTTAGCTAATAGCACCTCATTGTTTTCTTTTTTTGCCTGCAGGTACTAATTATAACAGTTAATTACTGTACAGCAGTACTGAGCACTATCTCCATTAGTCTGGCACAAAATCTGGAGTCTGACACACTCTTATCATAGGCTTATTGGGGCTCATCTTTAAATTTATGAAAAAAAAAACTTCAGGCGCAGTATTTTTTAAAATAATTCTGCGTCCCTAACTATTCCCACCATGCTTCACCTGCTGTGAAAAGTTATTTTATTAAAATTATTCAAGAAATGTAGTAGGTTAGACTATACAGGGATGCTCCAGAGCACAGTTTAGGTAGCTGCTGAGAGTGATAAACTGTCCTCTCACCCAACCCCTCTTCTAAAACAGCAATCTCATCTCATGTCAGGATGTTGTGCATATTGTAATTATTCATACTTGATCTAAAAAAAGACATAGCAGAGGATACATTGAAATGCTTTTGCATGTTTTTTTCAAGCTTGCTTTGCTCCGTTTTATAAGAAATGACAAAAATCCCTTACACTCTGTTATAGCTCATCTGTCAGAATGCACCCCCCCAGCACCCTGCCCATTAACAAATATCACTTATGGGTAAGGAGAAAAAGCTTTTCACAATTCTAGGTATGCTTTTTATTGTAATGACTACATGGATAGTGAAGTTTCTGTATGGGTAGCCCAGCATATATGCTCCAGGAAATGTTTTCTATATCCCCATCCCACACACATATCAACATCATGAATTACTCAATAAAAAGTGTTTACTTTTTGCTTTCTCTAGTTTTTCCTACAGCAGCTCTCAGCTGGCCTGTCACTGACCCTTGCTTTTCATAGCAGATCACGTGCTGCTATTTGCTTCCAACATTGGCACTCAGCTCTGTCATGGAACACGTTTCTCTATTTCTCCTCCCCTTTCCCCCAACACAGTCCTTTGTTACTCCTTTTATAAATAAGTATGTTAAAGTTCATATCCAAACTGCTTTATCCAGTTGTGTAAAACAGTGGAGAAGTAAATAGATATACCAAACACATAATACACATAGCACAAAATGTTTATTTAACTCCATACATGAATACTGCTACTTGCAGCTGCACAGAAATGTAGCGTAACTGACTCCCTTATAAAAATTAAATGCACTATGCTGTAGATAACCAAAGCAGTTAATATTTATCATAATCCATATATATACAGGCATAACTATAAGTACCACATGTCCTATGGATTGTGTAAAGTACTAAGATCCTTATTCAATATGCCATTATGAGTACTAAAAATGGCCTCACAGTGCCTTATCATGTAAAAATGAATGGGCATGTGAGCATATTATTACATCCCAGTGGCCCATGTGACCTTCCACAGTATTTGACGTAGCACTGAATTTTTATAAGAAATGCAATTTCACTGCTTTTTGGTGCAGCCACTAGTAGTGCCATTCATATATGAGTTAAGATAAATATTAAAAGCTTTGGTTATATATGGAACAGTATATTGCATGATTTTTTATAACTGAGTCACTCTACTGTGCAATCTCAAGTGAGGTTATTCATTTATGGATTATGGTAAATAATTAGGGCTATGGTCATAACGAATTTGGTATGTCACTTTACTTCTCCACTGGTTTTTATACAGTTAGATACAGTAGTTTGGATATACAATCACAAGTTCTAATAACATTAACTGAACTCATGGTGCCTTAGCAATCAAAACTTTTAACACATGACCGTACAAGTGCATATATGACCCCCACAAGAGAGTCATACTGTAACCTTACATCGTATTAAGGATCAAGGGCCTGATTCCAGAAGGCATAGTGCAAATCATTGATAATTGTGACTTGTGCCAAATGCCAAGGTGCCAGGGATCCTGCACCTGATTCCAGAACAGCCAGGGTCCCTGGCGGCTATGTCCACAACTTGAGGCACCCCAAGCAGTGCTCCAACAGGAGGGCAGACCTGAACAGGGTGTCACAAGCTGCAGTAAATGCCCACTAACAGGGCACAAGCTCCCCCAATCCCAAATCCCCATAGAAGCCACCATGATGCCCCGCAGAGGTATTGGAACCACCCCCCCCACTCCTCAGGTCCTGATCCCTGAGAATTGTCCTGCAGGGCAGACCATGTCTCCCCCCATACCTGAGCAGTGCCCCACAGGGCACAGCATGCCCCCCTGAGTAGTGCCACACAGGGCCAATCATGTCCCGCACCCGAGTCGTGCCACACAGAGCTGATCATGTCCACCCCAGTACCCAAGCCCCGAATCTCAAATGCGGGCTCAGCAGTAATTGTAAACTGTAGCATCCTGGTAGCCATGGTAGTCTAGTGGTGCCCCCACCCAGCAGTGCCAGTCCACCCTCCAAATCCATTCCCAGTCAGTGAATGGCACATTCCACCTCACACCTCCATGTCCAGCCACCAACTGCACTCCTTCTGACTCTGGGCGCTTACTACTGTATATAGTACACACTCAATGAATGTCAATTCAAAGCCACCATATTGTTTTCTCACAGTAACCAGAACACGCAAAACTCAAAATGAAAAAAGAAAGCTTCTCTTTTCTACTTTCCTAGATTGTATAATCACAATATTCCACTTGATGGTGTGGGTGATGCCAAGATTTACCCACTTCTGGTGTGATGTCCTTACTTGACCAGCTGCCTCGTGAGCAAACCACACGAGATGTGGGTAAATCCTGCCATCACCCACACCCTCGCATGGTATATTGCTTAATTTTACACTTACCTATATTGATTGCTTTCTTTTTTCTTTGGGTAGCTCTGAGAACTGTCACTGACCATTGCTTTTCATAGCAGATCACACGCTGCAGTTTGCTTCCTACGGTGGCTCTCAGTTCTGTTCTAGAACACATTTCTCTGTCTCTCCTCCCCCTCCTGCTGTCACACACCTTTGCTACTGTTGTATAAAGAAATATTTTACTGCTCATCTATCCAAATCATTATATCTAGCTGTATAAAAAATAGTGGAGAAGTAAACTGACATACCCAAAACGAATAAACATAGCGCAAAATGTTTATATAACTCCATACATGAATAGCACTACTTGCTGCTGCATAGAAGAGTTGTGAAACTGACTCCCTTATGAAAATAAAATGCAATATGCTATATATCTATAACCAAACCACCTAATATTTATTATAATTCATAAATGACTGGCGCAGCTGTAAGTGCCACTTTTCATATGGATTGTATAAATCACTAAAATCCTTATTCAACATGCCATTATGAGTACTAAATATAGTCTCACAGTGCCTTATCATGTAAAAATGTTTTGGCATGTGAGCATATTAGTTCTTCCCAGTGACTCTTGTGACCTGCTGCTGTATTTAAAATAGTACTGAATTTTCATAAGTGTGGCAATTTCAGCACTTGTCTGTGCAGCCACAAGTAGGGCCACTCGTATATGGATTAAAATAATTATTAAACACTTTGGTTATAATATATTATATTCTAATATTATTCAGTGTAATATTAACTGATCTTTTGGTAGCTTATCAATCAAAGCATTTGTCACGTGAACATATAAGTGCCTACATAACCCTGTGTTGCCTCAGTTTTTCATGAGAGTCAAACTGTAAACTTGCATGGTATTAGGGGTCACGGCTTTTGGATCTATGTTCAGTAAGCCCACAGGTTGGGGCTGGCAGTATGACCTAGAGGTCAGAGTAACAAGCTGTAAATGAACTTGGTACATCCAGCAGACCTGGGTTCGATTCCCACAACCTCCACTTACATTCTGTGTGACTCAGAGCAAGTCACCTAAAACCCCAGTGCTCCTGGGTCTCCCCTGAAAACAGACATGTGTGCCTAGTGGGCCATACCCAATTACCAAAAGAATAAAATAAATACAAATTTCCCCAGGTTTTCATACAGTTGACAGTAGGCTTATTTACATGTATTTTTTTTTTTTTTAGTTGTTTAACCAGGTATGGCACACTAAGCTGAAAGCTTTTTTACAGGAGCGACCTGGGAGCACAAGAAGGTTAAGTGACTTGCTCAGGGTCACACAGTATGCAGGTGGAAGCTGTGGGATTCAAACCCAGGTCTATAGGTCAGGTCAGGATATTGCTATGTGAATTCTCCTGGAACTACTTGTTTAGTATGGATGTGCACTAACTTTCTTCTCATGGTGCCTTACAATGCAGAATGTTTTTTTGGGGGGAGCATGTGAGAATTATAATATTCACAGTGATGTCTCTGGCCTTCCAGTCTCTATATACAACATAACATTGATTTTTATAAGAGAGGCACAGTAATAACCTAATTAGAGAGTATGTCATTATTCAAATCCTGGCCCAAATGTTTTTTTACATCCCGAAAGGTGATTTCGGTATCCCTGCACAAAATCATCTTTTGGGCAGGAGTTGAACATTTTCTCTGCCCTCATTCATAAGGTGGGGTCATAAGAAGGCTATGTTGTAAATGTATTTGTTTATTTTTTATTTGTATTTATTAAAATCTCAGAATTACACATTTTTGCATTAGGGACTCATTTACAAAGGCTCCACATCATAAAAATTCACAGTAAACCATGCAAGATGACAAGACAATGCAAATACAGAAGGTGTACAATGGGAGGCAGAAAAAACAGTAAAGCAAAAATAAAAACACACTGAGCAAAATAACAGCATAGTAGTCAAGCAAAACAGTACAAGGCAATGTGAGTGTTGTATACAAAAGTTTGCATGAAGAAATAAATGACCAGTAAGGAAGGAATGAGAAACAGAAGAAAGAATAGAAAAAGTGTAGTAAGGAACCAATATTATTGGGAATGAATGTAGGAAAGTGAGTACAGTACTAAGATAACCAAGGGGAGGCAAGAGTACCAAACAAAGAAGCAGGGACAGGAACAAGAGTGTCCAGGCACCAGAGGAGTGGCAGTCCAGGGGACATTACCAAACATATTAGCAGGGAGGAAACAAAAAAGTAAGGGGGGGAACCAAATATACAAAGGATTAGAGAGGAAAATGATTGAGGAGTGGAATGCAGGTAGGATGAAAGTGGAAAGGGGGATAAGTGAAATAAAGGAGGCAGGAGGAGGCAGGGATGAGAGGGCAGGGTAAGCAGGGCAGAGGGAGGTACAGTCAGGGGAAATTAGGCAGTTGAGTGGGTGAGAGGAGGGAGTGCTAGGAACAGTCACAACTATTTAATGTAAGAAGATACTGCCAGAGTTTAAGTTTAAAGGGGCCTAACTTTGTTTCAAAAAGAACCTTAGTAGGTAGACTATTAAGTCAGACAGGGGCCCTAAACATAAAGGTGTCAAATATTAAAAAACAACAAAGTTATGAGCCTACATTGAATTTTGTGAACACAGGCCCCTAAGTTTTAATATTCAATATCCCCCCCCCCCCAATGTTTTCAACACAGCCATTTCTTTACAGCACCTCATAAATGTGACAACTGTTATTTTTCTGCTCCTGCCCAAAATTTGTTTCTGCCTCCTGAAAGCTGATTTTGCAGTCTCTGCACAAAATCACATTTAACCAGGAGTTGATATTTCCTCTGTCTGTCTTCCCTATGTTACAATTTGCAAATACAGGCTTTTAACTTTGGTAAATTAACAATATGTGTACCCTAAATTCCTCAGCTGCAGCCCTATCTGCTCTGGCTAAAGCTTGTTTAGGGCTGCAGTGGGCGTAGCCCTGCAGACCTTTTCAGATGAGTAAAGGGACTCAGCATTCCTTCCCAAGTTTCCACCCACTGTTTTGCCCACTGTTTCTGATTGCCTTGCTTGAATTATGACTTTTTTCCCATTCATTTCAAGTAGAACGTGCAGGGAAAAAGAAAGCAAAAACACAGAATCAAGTCCTGTTTCTTTGAAGCAACTCCAACAAGTATACTGATCATAAAACAGCTGCTGTGAATGGCTTTGTGATGTGTGTGTGTGGGGGGGGGGCTGCATTATTAGCTACATCAGAACAGTAGGCAACAGTGGGAGATTCAATAGCCCATAGTGCATGATACAGCTTTTGTTTACTCTCCAGTTAGATCAGCCCTGTGTGACTGTACATGACCCAGGGAGGATGACAGGACCAGCAAACAAAATATTAAAACTTATATAAACTCTAACATACAATGCAGAGAACTATCTTTATTATGTTCCCTAGTATTTTTGTTCTGTATAATGTATTTGTATATTGTTTATTTTACTCTAGGTGAAATCCTATGTTATGGCCTCATGTAATCTTCAATATACTTGAAATGCTATGTGTTTGCATTGCACTCTAGTTATTTTATCATAGGTATGTTTTCTTGTTCTTCTCCCCAGCGCTTCTGGAAACTAGCAGTTTACAGCTCATGTTGTCTTTCCTGGTAAAACCTTTTCAAATAAATAAAAATAACAATAAAAATGAGCAGATTGGGTGGGCCAAATTGTCCTTATCTGGTGGCAAATTTTATATTTCTATGTAATTTTGTTGTCTGTTGTCTGAGACATAGACTTTATTCTGGTCTTCCATCACAGTGTCCTAAGATCAACATGTACCCCCTACATGCACCAATAATGAGGCTTCCCAGCCAGGGAGAAGCCACATCTGGTTGCAGGGGAACAAGCGAATGCAATAGATGATAACCTTCATAATTTCTCCTGCCTTGTTTCTCATGTTTTGCATTACTAGGAGCTATGGGTGTTGATTGGTCATTCTGGATCAACAGGCATGCTCTCATCTCTCCACAGCCTAAGCCCACCAACAATGCAAGCCACGTAAAGTCCATAGCTTCATGCAGAAGAGGAGGGGATTCATGTATTCTGAGCCTTCCTTGGAGTTGCTGCTGATATGAGAACAGATTGATAATAAGGCTGCAAAGTGCTGTACTTAATATTTTTATTATATACTGTATGGGTGTCAAAAATATTGTAATCTGATTGGTCAGCTAAGGTCTTACCCATTGGTAAATCCCAGCATAGCCCACAAGTAAAGTCTCAGCCAAGTGATGTGCACGTTTACAACTCTCTGCACTTTTTTCCTAACTAAACTTCAGTTTAACTGCTATCTTTGTTTCTCAAACTGGGATCTCAAACCTTCATAAAGCAACCTCAAACTATTTCCAAACACCATGCCTAAAAAAATCATATCAAACTAAATTCCAGTCACTGAAACTGCTTGTTTTAACCTCAGTATGGCAATAAAGTGACCTCTGAAAAAGACACACAGTGCACTATAGTCTTAAAAAAGTTGTAGCAATAAAATGCAAAGAATGTAGCATTCACAGTGACAAACCTGAGGTACCTGTAAATGCAAAACATCAAAGGGCAAAACAGAGTGCAATGGCACTCTTAAGAAAACTTTCCTATGCTGTAGTCATATGTAACTGTTTAAGGCAAAAAAAAAACTGATATACTTCATAGTGGAAATTGATTGTTTTTGAAAATTAAAATAGCAGACTCATATCAAAATTCAAACACCAGTACAGTAGCACCTTTTATTAAACTCGAACTAGCACCTTTTATTATTGGGTAGACAGCGGTCCACTGGACCACAAGGGATATTGGACATATTTATTTTTTTATTACAAATGCCTGCAATTGGGCAGACAGCGGTCCACTGGACCACCAGGGACATTGAACATATTTATGTTTATATTACAAATGCCCACGATCGGGCAAACAGTGGTCCACTGGACCACCAGGGATATTGGACATATTTATGTTTATATTACAAATGCCTGCGATTGGGCAGACAGCGGTTCACTGGACCACCAGGGATATTGGACATATTTATGTTTATATTACAAATGCCCGCTATCGGGTAGACAGCGGTCCACTGGACCACCAGGGATGATAGGGATTTTCTTAAATTACTCAGCCGGTGATCAGGCTGGCAGGTCCACTGGACCACCAGGGATTTATGCATTTCCTTTTTTTACTGCAGCCCGCTATCGGGCTGTGCAGCAAATTGCCAGCTGCAGAGGGCATCAGTCCACGATGGCTGCTGCCTGGCAGTGGGCCAGGTGCAAGTCGTCAGGGATAGGCAGACCTGCATGCAAATGGGGCCATAATGACATGGAAATGGCCCCATTTGTGCCTTGCATACATTATGACTCCATTTGCATGTCAAGTTTTGAATATCGCAGTTGCCGTGCATAGCGCAATGGAACTTGTGCTAGCGCATCCCCATGCTCCACTCTGGCCACTTGCACTGGCACAGTGCCACTGCACCATGCACATTGCGCATGGCCAGGGTACGATATTCAACGATGTTGTAACATGGTCAACTCCATTGAATATCACCCAGTCCACACCCCTACACAGCCAAGTTGCGCTGTGCCCAAGCTTGCGCCACAGCCTGGTGCAGTTTGAATACCTGGGCCATGGAGTATCTATCCTGTTACAAAATGTCTCTTTTTGTTTTACATATGTGTAACACTGTAAGAACTTTTGAACCCTGGTAACTGTATTTATATTTATGTGAGTGCATGAGACTTTATTGGAAAATGAGCTTTGCTCAATTGAGTATCTGATTCATGTAATGAATCAAATATTTGACTACTACTACTACTACTACTGCTACCAGTACCCAGTATAGGGGGTACACTAGAATGGGTTCTCTCAATTACTCCCTTTACTGGGGCTCCCCTAGTCTCATTGTCCCCCACAGTCAATAACTATCTTAAGTAGATGTCAAATTTCTACACCAGCATGCTGGGCCCCCTCTCTTATCAGGTGAAGGTCATCACCTTTGAAGATCCTCTAGTACCAAAAGTTGCCTACGTCCAACACAAAGTGGTATCCTTCCTCTTGACACAATTCCTTTAACCACCCATTTAATTCCTCCATCACTTCCCTCCTTACTCTTTCCTTCCCCCCTACTCCACACTAGGGTACCATGGAAAAGACAAGCGAGGCATATTGTGTCTGCAAATTGTCCCCCAACCTCTCAAAGTTCCACTTCACTTGTTCCACAGGCCAGTTTGCCAGATCATTTGTACCCAAGTGTACAAGCACCCCGGCTCCCCCTCACCCCACTACCTCCCCAGTCTGTTTGCAACTGCTGTGAATGGCTTTGATATATGTGTGTGGGGGGGTGCATTACTAGCTACATCAGATCAGTAGACAACAGTGGGAGATTCAGTAGCTCATACTGCATGATAACATGTTTGTTTAATATCCAATTAGATCAGCCCTGTATGACTGTACATGGCCCAGGGAGGATGACAGGACCAGCAAACAAATTATGAGAACTTATATAAACTCTAACATATAATGTAGGCTACTGAATCTCTTACTGCTGCATACTGTTCTAAGGCCAGCTGCAGGAGATTTTGAGATTTGTAGTAACAGAAAATGTAAAAAGTGTTAATGACCCCTTTTGTTCTGATGGTGATTGCTATGATTTACTACAGCTTGCAAATTATAAAGCCACATTAAAACAGCTAATTCAGTTGAAAGGAACATACACACCAACTAGCATACAGTACAGTGCAAACAATAGAGGAACTCCAACAAGTATACTGTTCATAAAACAACTGCTGTGAATGCCTTTGTGTGTGTGTGTGGGGGGGGGGTGCATTATCAGCTACATCAGAACAGCAGGCAGCAGTGGGAGAGTCAATAGCCCATAATGCATGATAGAGCTTTTGTTTAATCTCCAGTTAGATCATCCCTGTGTGACTGTACATGGCCCAGGGAGGATGACTGGACCAGCAAACAAAATATCAGAACCTATATAAACTCTAACACACAATGCAGGCTACTGAATCTCTCACTGCTGCATACTGTTCTATGGCCTGCTGCAGGAGATTCTGGGATTTGTTGTAACAGATGTAAAAAGTATTAATGACTCCTTTTGTTCTGATGGTGATTGCTACAATTTACTACATCTTGCAAATTACAAAGCTACATTAAAACAGCTAATTCAGTTGAAGGGAACATACACACCAACTATCTTACAGTACAGTGCAAGCAACAGAGGATGAATAGATAGGCAACTCATCTCATAAAGGATTGTGCAATTTCCCTAGGCAGAAGCCCCAATGTACCTGTCACAGAACATATACCCTGGTAACACCCTTGCATGCAGTCTTTATACATTTTATTTTACTAGGCATCATTGGCTGCCTTGTTTTCACATACAAACTGCAGTGTAACTCTCACCCCCCCCCACACACACACACTCCTATGAGGAGTGCCTGACTCACCATTAGTGCACACCCATTTAATTCTGAATCCACCTCCAGGTTACCTTGCTTAGTACTGTGCTTCTTCCATTTAACCTACATTTCCTTTATACTGAGACTGGCTGTGCTGGATCCACTCTGTGAACTTATATACACTCTAACATACAATGCAGGTTACTGAACCTCTCAGTGCTGCATACTGTTCTAAGGCCAGCTGCTGGAGATTCTTGAATTTGCAATGACAGAAGGTGTAAGTGTTAGTAACCCCTTTTGTTCTGATAGGGAGTGCTATGATTTACTACAGCTTGCAAATTGCAGAGCCACATTAAAACATAGCTAATTTAGTTAAAGGGAACATACACACCAAATATCACTAGTGTGTCTTGTTACTGACAACAAAAGAACACAATGGCGATGATAGGAGTATATCACATGATCTGTATATTTTGCAATTACCTGCAGTCTGCCATTTTTGCCATTTTTCTTGAATGGACTCAGGTTGCTCGGGGGTTAGCAGGGTGAGGAAGGCTCAAAGTGTACAAGAAGCTTGCAACAAGTAGCCATCACCCACCAGCCTATAGACACCACCAGCTCCCATCCAGTCAGATACCTCCAGCAGCCCAGAGTCTGGTGTCAATATTTAATCTTTTGTGGGAGATACAGTGGCAGCCACAGACATTGCCAGCTAATTCCTGAAATGTCTGTGATATTTCTGGAGAAATCTCCTGCTTGCTGCATTTCCACAGTAGGGGCAGCAGAGAGAAACTCTTCAGAAATTTTGTGAAATATCTGGAAATGGCTGGCAGTGTCTGTTACTACTACTGTACCACCTCTAGTGGTTGAGGTGGTCATTCATACTCAATGACCATTCAATGACTTGGTACTGTCAATCTGCTCTCTTTTATAGACATTACATTGGTAGTCTGTGATAATGGTGACCATGATTGAGTGCTTTCAAAAAGAGTGACTCAATCACGGCACCTGTGCACAGGGCTACCTGGCAGGGAAGGTGACTGGATAGAAGATTTTGGTGAATATAGCAATGGGATGTTGCTATGTATACACACACGGGGGGGACCATGGCGTGCGATGGGTGGAAGGAGAAGGAGGGTTTGTTGGGTGTAGTGTGGTGGTGGACTGCCAAGTTGACCATGTGGTGTGGTGGGCTGATGGCAGGCTGAGGTTGGGAGGGTGCCAGGTTTGGTTCTGGGTGCACTCATGGTTTTTGCACCAGGTCGGGTGTGGGTTTTTTTTTTTTACTTTTGCATCTTCCTCCAGACATGCACCCCCCTGGAGTTGGGAATCCTTTAGAAGGGGGGTGTTGGGGACATGCAGGGGGCACAGCCCCCTCATAAATGAAGGAAACTGAAGTCTCGGGCCCCCTCTTGCTGTTTGCCTGAGTGTACATCGCCAAAATGTATTTTTGGCAATGTACACTCACCCAAACACCAATCACCATTCTACGATCACCATTATGACATGGAACCCATTACAGTCATAATAAAAATCAAGAAAATACAAATTTTAGACACTAATTTGAGGCAGATTCAAATCATAGCTCTGAAATCTAATGCTGAACCTCAGTGCCTCCACTCTTCCCTTTTCTTTCACTTTTTCTGTGAGCATGTTAGATATTTAGTGTATTGACTCAATAGGTTGCATGCTTGCCTCTGGGGCCAGAAGGATATATGCTGGTGCCCCTAACTGGGAAATTTGGCTAATACCCAGTATTAATATTGTAGTGTAGCACCTGGGTATAGGATGTATTACACTGATGTTGGGGTGCTAGACTTTGTATGAGATGTTAAACCAAAGTCCCTTATGTCCATCTTTTCTAGTTGTCCAGGTGCAAGTTAAAGATCCCATGGAACTTAATGCAAACGTCAAAGAACTTTTTGTTTTAAAATCAGTTAGCAAATTATAATACAATATTCATAAATATACCATGTCATTATTCCCTACCCCTAGGACCCACCTCCTTATTTTATGCACTTATTTTACACTATTTCTGCTATACAGTATTTCTATTGACATCATTTTGGGGGTATCGAAAGGTGTTTCCCATTAGTTATGGAAAGCTTCAGTCTCCATTATTAGCAATTCCTCCTAATATAGCAACCTAATTAAGACAAAATTGTCCAACCATGCTTTCAAGTGCAATCTCTTGGTTAGTATGAGAGATAACTTGGCACTGCGCTTGCATTAGAAAATATTTGAAGATGATGAACACCAACTGCTGCATTCCCAACTCACACTTCCCTTGTGGAAGGGAGTTTAGGCTGTAAACAATCCATCCATCCTGAGGATTGCATGAAAGAAGCTCCTTAAAAGGCACATTCCGAGAATAAGTTCTTTATTACTTTGCTTTGCTTGGCTTTACAAAGGAGGCTATTGGATAGTACTGTTTAATCAGGTTTTTATGCATTACGTTTGCTTCCAATTATAGTCAACTTAACCATACAATTACATCTCACTTTTTTATCAGGATCTTGCATTTTTCATATCACAGGAACCACACTTTAAACATAGAAATTTACAGCAGATAAGGACTGCTAGTCCCTCCCGGTCTGCCCATTTTCTCTACCTGCTGCAGAAACCACAGACCCTACTTGATCTCTGGCTTTGTTCTCTTTCCTATCACTCAAATTTGGCAACTTGCTTGTTGTGGTACTTCATAAGGGACAACCATCCTACAATGAAACCACTCTGGCCAAGATTCCTCACCTGCAGCCCTACAGGCTCTGTAGAGAGTTTTTTTAAGAGTGCAATTACCAGCCTCCTGCTTTTTTAACCTCCCACTTTATTTTTATGTCTCCGTTGATTTTGCCTCATGTCTGGTGAGACTATTCTCCCTTAACACCACTCAAAATGACAAAATACCTCCCCAACTTTAAGTCCCAGCTCATAGCCTCTCTCACCCACCAGGGCCCTTGTGGCTGCTGTTGCTCTCCTGCCCACTGAGTCATTCTGCCCCTCATGCACTCTTTGCCATCCCTACTCCCCCGATTTAGGCTACTGATGCCACCCACGCATAACCTGTGTTCCTATGCTATGATACTCTGCTGATCCCTACCCACAATAAGAGATGTGAGCCTTTAGGTCAATATGCAGTTCAGTGAATCATACAATTATGTAATATGTTCAGATACTTCCTCTGAGATTTATAATA
This sequence comes from Neoceratodus forsteri, assembly GCA_016271365.2. Classification (NCBI taxonomy): domain Eukaryota; kingdom Metazoa; phylum Chordata; order Ceratodontiformes; family Ceratodontidae; genus Neoceratodus; species Neoceratodus forsteri. Next base: position 972,532,370 of record CM028134.1, on the reverse strand, counting down.
TACCACTGCCTTAGCCCTACCGTAAATACGCATAATACCAGTAGTTAATATATCTACTGTGAGCTACAGCCTATGCACCACTGTTGTATAACTTCTGTACTGCAATATGTTATATGCTTTTGTAAAAAATGTAAATATATACTGTCTCTTGCACCTTTACTAACAGCTATGCTTAATCCTAGACCCTTTGAAAAAAGGATCTGCCTAAAATATCTTATGTGTAATTAATAAATAAATTAATAAATAATAGTTGTATTTATTTTATTTGTATCGGCCTCTCTTTTGGATCAGGTTGTCATCCCCTTGCAGTCTTATCTGTTAAATCTGCCTCCATGCTGCCTTCCCTCTAGATTTGGTTAACATTACCCTTACTACCCTCTTCCGTCAACAGGCTCACATTCAACTAGAATTTCTAGTCAGGCCCTTCCTTCCTGCTTATCTCCCTTTCTGAGTCCAGCCTATGTCCCTACAAATTCATTATTTTCTTTAAACCTTTCCTTTAAATTCATTGGGTATGGCCAATTTCATTTTCCTCCCCCAATCTATTTAGCTCCCACCTTTAACCATATCTATTGTGTCTCCTTTTACTTAATACCTATGTTGTTCAGTTTAATGCACTTTATCTCCACTACACTGTTAACCTTCCTGACTTTTTTCATGCTCCTCTTCCCCTTCTTCTCGCTTCCTCCATGTACTTCTTCCCACCCAATCTGCTTTCCCGATCCTCATCCCCTGCACTCCCTTCCTCCTCTCTCCCCTCACTCCCGCAATTCCCCCTGGCATCCTGGGTGTCGATTTTCTCCAGCTCCTTGGCTCCACCTTGAAGCTCTCTGGTGTTTTCTGCCCTTTTCTCCCTTTTCCTCCCCTCCCTTCCCCCTACCTCCTTCCTCCATTCAGCATATTGGTACCTAAAAGCTCCTTGTTTCCTTGCTGCTTTTGGTAGCAGGTGCCATTGAACTTAATACTGGCTTCATCACAGCACTACTCTTTCAACTTTCCAAAGGACCAATTTAAATAACATAGAAACATAGACTTTGATGGCAGATAAGGACCACTTGGCCCACACAGTCTGCCCATTTCCCTACCTACTGGATAAGCTGCAGATTTTAGTTAACCAACAGCCTACTTCCTGCCACCCCCCACTATAATTGCCTTATGTCTGTCCCATGCATGTTTGAATTCCTAAATTCCCCCACTGTTTTTCAAAGCCTCCTCCCCAAAGGTTGACCAACTTGGCTCTCCTTTAATGTCTAGAACTCTACTGTGGCTATTCCTGGTTACACCCTAGCAAAACAGGATCACACAAAAAGGGGTAGTGATGTTGCAGTTTATGCACCCACCATAATCCAGTTTGAGATTGTGCTTGCTGTCTCTCTTCCACCTTCTCCGAAGAGCTGCTCTTCCTCAAACTCTCCATTCCCTTTCCTGTTACCATCCTTATTGCTATGTTTACTTTTGCCCCAGTATATTCACTGCTTAAGTTACTGAGCTTCTTTTGTTTATCTGTTCAAATTCTTACACAGGTGAGCTGCTTATCCTTAGTGACTTAAATATAAATTGGCACTCCCCCTCTACAAAATACATTTTTCCAAAATGTAAACTCTATTCAATTGACTTCTGACACACAAGTCTAAATTTTAAATCTTTAAAATCTTTACAGGGACTTGGCAAGGTTGGAGGAATGGTCAGATGTATTGCAACTTAGATTCAATGCAATGAAGTGCAAAGTAATGTACCTGGGAAACAAAAACCCAGGAGAAGAGTATACAATGGCAGGGGCGGTACTAACAACAACAATAATGGAAAGGGACCAGGGGGTAGTCATATCAGGTGACCTAAAGGTGGGCAAGCAATATGAGAAGTCAGTAAGGAGAGCTGGGGGGATACTGCGATGCATAGGGAGAGGCATCACAAGTAGAAAAAGGGAAGTGGTTAGCTCTCTGTACAGACAGTTGGTGAGACCCCATCTGGAGTACTACGTGCAGTTTTGGAGACCCCATCTCTGCAAGGACATAGACAGGATGGAGGCAGTCCAGAGGAGGGCAACTAAAATGGTGCAGGGTCTGCATCAGAAACCATATGAAGAGAGACTGAGAGAGCTTAATTTGTATACCCTTGATGAAAGGAGGGACAGGAAGGACATGATAGAAACATTCAAGTACCTCAAGGGAGTCAACCAACTCCAGGAGAGTAGCATCTTTCAGAAAAAGAGATGTGCAAGAACAAGGGGGCACAATTTAAAGATGGGGGGTGGCTCAGGGGCAATGTGAGGATTTTTTTTTCATGGAGAGAGTGATGGATGCATGGAACCACCTTCTTGGAGAGGTTGTGGGGTCTAAAACAGTGGGGGAATTCAAACATGCATGGGACAGACATAAGGCAATTATAGTGGGGGGAAGGAGGAAGTAGGCTGTTGGTTAACTAGAATCTGCAGCTTATCCGATAGGTAGGGAAATGTGCAGACTGGGTGGGCCAGGTGGTCCTTATCTGCCATCAAAGTCTATGTTTCTATGTAAATTGCTGTCTATTTGACTGGGTCCTCTCTTCCCATCCTCACAGTATTGTGGATGCAGGTATCTTCCTGATGCCCTCAGTGACCATCACATGGTTTACTGTGTGTGCAAGATACATCATCCCAAGACCACTTGTAAATTCATCTTTTTCAAGTCCTTTAGGTTACTGGACGTGTCCTCTCTCCTAGCCAACCAATGGGCATTTGACTGGCATCCCATCTCTGCAGCCAATAAAGTAAATGATGGCCTCCAATGCTTTCAGTGCAAATTTATGGCTGTATGCTATCATTATGATCTTGTTTCAATGTGTTTCTTTTCTTGCACTTCAATTGTACTCTGTGTTGTATTCTTCTGATTTATAGTGCATGTACCTTTCCCCATGGAGGCATCTTTTCATTTAGTATTTGTTGACAGTAGGGTTGTCAGAACTAGTTCTAAAAATATTAGAATCCTTTTAGGATGCAGGGGTTTGAGTTCTAATTTAGAACTTGAAAATCTATAGTCTTTAAGTATAAAGGGTTCTAAATACTAAATAGATGTTTTTTTTTTTTGTTCAGGCATTTCTAAAACAGAAAATGCCAGCCTGAAAGACAACCTAATTATTGGGAATTGTAACCTAAAATATTTTAGAGAGAGACAATATGAGAATGTGCTGCTCATATGCAGATGTGCCAAATGCAATGGAATTGTGACACTTGGCATTTGCATTTTGAATAGTACAATGTGTTTCTCTATTCTGCATGTGCAGTGAAACAATATTATTGCTGTGCTGAGAGGCCAATTATTTTATTCATTTGTATTCTCCTCTCAGTATATTTACCTGTCTTTCTCTCAAGTCTAATACACAAAAGAGCATCAGTCCTAAAGCAGATTAGAACCCTAGAACTATTTGCAAAGTTGTAGACCAGAACCAGAACCCAGAATTTAAGTGGGTTCTGACAACTTTGATTGACAGGGAAAGGAAGACTCAAAATATGGATTTCTGCCTCACACTGATGGGAGGGGAATACAGATACAAAACTGGTCGATATTGACTGTTGGTAGTTTTATGTGAATGGGGAAAATTTAACTAGGATACTGTGGAGATTATTGTAGTCTTTTAGAGAAGTGTGACAAGATCTTTAATGTTACTTGAACTGCCATAGGAAGAGGCAGGTGGGACTTCAATTTACTGTCTCATCTGGAAGATAGCAACATTGCCAGAATAGTGTCCCCCAAATATCATGATGGGATATTAGTATGGTATGGGTACTTTTAACCAAGGGGAGAGTGTGCCCCCTGAAAAGCTACCAACACTATGTTCTTCAGTGCTTGGCGTTCATTGGTGGTCTCACATCCTACTACTGATCAGGCCTTGGCCCTGCTTAGGTTCTGAGATCTGACAGGATCAAACTTTAAGGCAATAACGCTGAAGACATCTGAAAACAAACTGTTAACAGCTCAGTAATCTTTCCTGGTGAAAATTTTACATATAGTAAATGAACTGGAGAAAAGTGTGTTTATTCTTTGAAGGAACAAGCAGTCATATCTTTTGATAATTCAGTAATATTGAGGTGGTCATGTTCAATTGTTGTCATGAGTAATCATATTAGTTTATAATACTGATATAAGCAATGTCCATGAAGGCCAAATTGGTTATGTGTTAAATGTATTTTCTTAGTAGCAACAAGTTTACTGAAGGGCAAACTGGGGAGACTTTGGTTTTGGTGCCTGATTTTAGTTTTGAATTTAAGACAGGTCTCTCAGCCCCTTAACAGTAACACCAACTTTTAGCACACTCTCCCCTCAGTAACTCTAACTAAATTCCCAAGCCACATGGAGCAAAACACTCTTTTAAAGTCCACCTTGGACCACCCTATAACCTCCTACAGTGCTCAATCCTTTGTGGTTAATAATATTGTCCCTCCTGTCCCCACCTCTCCCAGAAGAGCAAAGAAAGTAATCTGATGTTATAGTGCCTCTCCTACACCCTGTATCTCAATGTGAAATTGGTTAGATACTGGTGGTGCACAGACTATAGAACAGATGAGTTGGGTGTTGTTTCAACCGGCTTCCCTTGAGTGCATTAAATTCACGCAGAATGACTGATGGTCTCTGTCTCATTACTTTTCTTACCTGTCTGTAGGATCTGTCTTTCTGTGCTTTCTGTGTAATTTATTTTGACTTATTTATTAAAGCTCAGATTACAATACCTTTGAGAAATAATTCTCATTTACAAAGGTCCATGTCAAGAATGGAAATAAACAGGTAAAATTACAGGCATAGTAGAATAAAAAACATAACATTCCATAGGTATAAAACATAAAGGTGCATAGAGCAAAATTGTCAGAGAACAACAAGTTAAACATACAATTATACAGGAAATTGAACTACGAGAATCAGACAGAAAATGGCCTAGTTAGTATTGTTACTTCTCTACAGGGAGCTCAGGATGTAAGGGGAGGAGGGAAGAGCTGGCATGAGGAGAGGGAAAGGAGAGATATGAGAGGGACAGGAGTGGCGGGAATAGGTGTGATTGAGGAAGGGTAGGATATTTATTTATTTAGCTTTTGGTAACCGGGTGAGTACACTAGACAAGTAATATGCCTATTTTCAGGAACGACCCGGGAGATTACAACAATGGGGTACAGAGAGGTTCAGAAAAAACACAGTACATCATTACAGCACATCACAGTGCATCATTACAGCACAACAACATGTGTAAGTACAATGGAGAGCGTCATCAGAGAGAAAAACAGGTCATATACAGGTAAAACAGAAATTCATCTTAACACAAATTGCATTTTAGCACAACCAGAGTAGGTGGTCATGGACAAGTAATAAAAAATAAAGCTTAGTCGGGTGTACAGGGCACATAACATAGTCTGGGGGACAAGTAAGGTTAGGCAGGAGGTTCCTGCAAGAGCGAACTGGGGTCCAGTGGGTGGAGGCCATTTCACTAGGGGGGCCTAGGGCAACCACAAACCGAGGCAAGTTTCAGGAAGCCCCACAAGGATTTTGGGAAGCACTGATGTGAGGAGGCCAAGCGGACATACTCAGGAAACGAGTTCCAGAGTCTGGGAGCACACACAGCAAAGTCCCTGTCCCCCATGTGGGTCCGGGAGGGGGGAACTCTTAGCATCCCCGGAGCCTGGGACCTGAGTTGGTAGGGGGAGAGATCAGCTGGAGGTAGAAGCAGGGCCAACCCCTGAGGGGTTCCGGTTCTCATCACTTTGCCCACGAGGCACCCGAGCCCGAAGTCCAGGTACTTGGCTGTGGAGAGCCAGCGAAGCTTTTCGTATAGCTCGCAGTGGTGAGTGAGATGAGGGGCAGCCAGGGCAAAGCAACAGATGTTGTTATACGTCATGTGCCACCTCGTGAGGTGGATTTTGGGGGAGCGGCCAAATAGGTGCATTCCATAGCTGAGGGAGGGAGGGAAGGAGGACACCTCTCACCAGGGCCAGTCGGGCCGCGGGGGTGAGGTTGTATTTGGCCCTGTAGGCCAGTCCCAGTTTGCTGTTCACTGCCCTGCAGACATTGAGAATGTGACTCCCCAGATCAAGTTGTGGGTCAAGTGCCACCCTGAGGTACTTGACTGAGAGCACTGTTGGGAGGGAAGCACCGTCCGGACTGGTTATATCCAGCAGGGTTGGTAGGGTTTTGATTTTGGCAGCTGAGCCAAAGAGCATAGCCTGGGTCTTTTTCAGGTTCAAGACTAGTTTATGTTTGGTTACCCAGGCCAGGACATTGTTGAAGTCCTCAGACAAGTGCTTGTTGAGAGTGGCAGTGTCTCTGGAGTGAGATATAATAACCAGGTCATCTGCGTACAGTGTGGCATTGCAGTTAGTTGCAACCGCTGGGAGTTGGTTGATAAAGAGGAAGAAGAGGAGGGGGCCCAGGACCAAGCCTTGGGGGACGCCAGAGGTCACCAGTAAAGGCTCAGATAGGACTTTGTTGAAACAGGTCCTCTGTTTTCTTCCATGTAGGTAGTCCAATAGCCAGGTCATAGCCGGGGGGAGAGGCCGAGTGCCCTCAGCTGTGTACAGAGCAACTTGTGATCGACAAGGTTGAATGCCGGCTTAGACAGGTCAATGAATATGGCTCTGGAGAGTTTGCCCTGGTCCATGGCAGCCCTGATGCTCGCGGAGTCAGTGACCAGGGCTGTGGTGGTACTATGCCCCTTACGGAATCCATGCTGGGCCGGGGACAGGAGTTCATGCTCCTGTATGTACTCAGAGAGCTGCTCAGCCACTACCTTTTTGAGGAGCTTACTGAGGGATGAAAGAATCGCAATTGGACAATAGTTGTCCTAGGAAGGTGAATGCAGTGGGAAGTGTAAGGTAAACATGACTAAGGTAGGGGAAGGCTCAGGGGAAGCAGTTGCAGCTGCTATTTGCTGTGATCCTTGTTCTTTCTATTCTCTCTCTCTCTCTCTCTCAGGTCCTTTTGTTTTCTGTTTGATCTAATGCTTTCTTTCATCTTCCACTACTCTTATTTTCATGGGCCACTACATGATTTTATTTTGATTTCTTTTGAATTTTCTTTTTTTACAGCACCTTCATTGGGCTAGTTTTCTTCTCGCAAGTATTTTAACTCTAGAATCTTCTGCACCCTTTTTCAGTTCTCTGTCGTTGTTTTTTCAGCCTATAGCCAAGGAAACAGTCTGCTGCTTTTTGGTCCCTTGCTTGTTCACCCACTTGCTTGGTCACTTGCTTGCTTTCTTCTGGTCTAGAACTCACATGCTCATTCCTCTGATCGGTAGCTGCTCCATTACAAACTCCCTCACAATGGTTCAAATGTATTGCTGGGGGAGTCAGAGGAACCTTGTACTTTTTCCTGTACATTTGTTCTTCTGCCAGCCCAGACACATATTCCACTGCCAATACACTCTTTTTTCTGCCTGCCCACCCACCCAATTGCCTGACAATTTGTTATGTGACCATGGAGTGATTGGAGAAGCAGATATCTAGTGTTTATTACATGACAATGGTAAATGGTGATCACCATGATGAAAACTAATCAATGCCTAATCCTATCCAACTTGGGTTTTGCTTCAACTGGGCTGACCAAGTTTGGGGTGGCTTGGTTTTGCCCTTGGAGGTTTTGCACAACTCTAAACAGTACTTTTTAGAAAGTGTTTTATTTTTTATGCTGATGTGGCTGAAATAAGTATTTATAATAGTATCAAATATAAATTATTATATTGGTATATTGTACTGCAGCAATTTCATTGCATTCATGCAAAAAAGGTAACATTTAATGTATTAATACAAAAACCAAAAAAAAAATTGTTTAAAAAAATGTTGGCTCAAATTAATTCAATTTAATAAATAACTGTGTTGGTTATTACCCCCCCCCCACCTTATGTTAACACCTTCATGACATCACAGCCCCTACTTTTGTTTGTCTGTGAAAGTGTTGGAAGATAATAGATAATATGGACAAGACAATTCCAGGATGGGTTATTTATTACTAATCCCTTCCCCCATGGAGAACACCCTTGTCTTTGGCTCATGTGGTTCAATTCTTGGGGGTGGCAGTACCTCACAGTAGACCCCTCCCTATTGTTAGTTTTCCTTGCCAGTTAATTCATAAAATGCATTATGATCACACTGCTTACAGACTGTTGTTAGTGACCACTTCATTAAAGAGGTGCTATCATATTTAATGAGTGTAGCCTCCACTTTTGTCATCTAGTTTTGTATCATTTATGATGCAGAAAACTCACCCTAAATTTGTGGTTCCAGTATATGTGCTTGTTTCTCCAAACTCTATTTTTGCAAACTAACTTTATTTCTGAAGACTAAAATAAAGATGGCTACTCTTGCTACAGTAGCTAGTAGGACTGGGTGAAACTCTTGCTCAACTGCATTGCATGGAGGGGTCGTGTAGGGAAGAAAAACACTACATGTGCACCTCAAGTAGTCATCTGCATATGAGTCATCCAGAAAATCCAAGATCATTTCCAAAACTACAATTTCTTGAAACAAGAGAGCCTTTCATTCTGTGGAATGGAATACATGGCAATACAGCATCATTCTATGTTTAGCACACAGAACCCCATTGTTTACTGTGTACTACAGGAACATTGAGAATTAAACAAAAACTGTTCACTGAGTCATAACTGGTCATATGCTCAATGATACACAATAGTGCAGAATAATAAATCCTTACTTAAGATAGTATATGAGACCTCTAAAGGTCTGGGTTATGTTTGTTTTCTCTATTTTTCTAGCAGTATGCATAATTAAGTGAGGTTCAGCATGCTGTACTTGAAAACATACAGGGACCCATTCTCAGCCACTGTGACCATGCTTTGCCATTTGCAGTTTTGCAGCCCCATTGCACAATGTGCAATAGGGGTTACAGCCCTTCTCTGCATGGTCTCTACACACTTTTCATCAGTGCAGGGAAGGGCATGTGAGCCATCATTTAAGCCAATCACAGCCTCTTATGACCCCACTGACTATAGTTTCATTTATTTTATTTATCATGTTTGCTTGTGCATGTGCAAAAAAAATTATGTGGCAGCTTAGGAGGGAAGTGGGTTGTGGAGGTGCGGCACTGTGGCAGCCAACACAGGGACTATACTTGTGGGCTTGGCACTGTTCACCCAGTGCATGCCCAGTGTCCTGATGACACTGATTCTGCATAAGTGCCACCAAGTTGAAATGATTTAGCCGCTGCAATGATGGGCCGCCTTCCCACTACAATGAGGGAGTGACCCGTCATTACAGGGTGGTACTTTGACTGGTGTGACATGTCCCTAAACATGGCAGTGGAGGGCAAGCCATCTGACTGGGATGCCCAACCCCCCTGTTGGCATGCCTCTGGCCCACTTAATTTGCCGACGGGGAGCCCACTTCCCGTTGGCATAATGCTCCCCCATTTGTTGTGTGCCAAGGGGGTGCCCAGTCCCCCTCAGCATCATGCCCCCCAAACAGTTGTTCTTTGCCTACAAGGGGCCCAATCCCCATCAGCTTAAGTCCCTCTACCCCAAAAAGGCAGGTGGCCCACTGGGAGCCCACCCCAGTGTGCCGAAAAAGCCTGCAAAAAAAAAAAAACCTTCCCACGACGTCTTTTTTTTTTCTCCTGTCCCTGAAAGAAAGGAAATGGTCCCATGCCAGTCCTGTCCCCTCCCCAACCGCACCCACCCACTGCACACCCTACCTCCCACACCTACCTCACACCATACTTACCATTGGAGCCCGGCGCGATGATCTTTGGTGGACTGGGAACACATCTGCACTCTTCAAAGCTGACCGCGAACTGAAGAAATGCCGGTAAGCTGTATAATGGCATAAATAGTTTGTTTTTCAACATTGGTGCATATCTCGGTGATTTGGAGGAATTTCTCACCAAATTTTCAACATGGGGTTTTTGGGACTCCTACTTATGAATTCAGTCACTGTCATGTTGTTATTTGGTCCCGAAAGGTGATTTCATGGTCACTGCACGGAATCACCTTTTGGGACCAATTAATAAAATGACAGTGCCACTGTTCATGAGGTGGGTTCTCAAAAAACCCATGTTGCAAATTTGGTGAAAAGAATCCAAAAATTACTGTTTTATGAGCGTGCGTTATGCAGTTTCCATGCACACTCATAACTTCATGAATTTGTAATATTTTCACTCCAGATTTTCAACATTGGCATTTTTCTACACCTCCTTATGAACATTTCAGCTGTCATTTTTCACATCCTGGCCGAAATGTGTTTTCGCACTTCCAGCGCAGAATAGCGCGGTCGCTGTGGGACATCAGTGTTCAGGACACATTAAGAAAATCACAGTGACACTGTTCATTAGCAGAGGTCCTAAAATACCTATGTTGAAAATTTGGTGATGAAAGTCCATAAAATGACTGTGTTACGAGCGTGCGTTGTGCCTTTTCCACGCACCCTTGTAGCTTCGCAAGTTTGTAACATTTTCACTCCAAATCATTAACTTTGGCATTTTTTCATACCTCCTTAGGAACAGTACAGCTATCATTTTTCACATCCTGGCCAAAATGAGTTTTCGCACTTCCAGCACAGAATGGCACGGTCGCTGTGGGAAATCATTGTTTGGGACAGATTAGGAAAATCACAGTGACTCTGTTCATGAGCGGAGGTCCTAAAATGCTTATGTTGAAAATTTGGTGACACACATCTATAAAATGACTGTGTTACAAGCCTGCATTGTGCAGTTTCTATGCATGCTCGTAACTTCGCAAATTTGTAATATTTTCACTCCAGGGGCTGGATATTCAAACTGTGCCATTCTGTGGCGCAAGCCCTTGTGCTGCTCAAAATAGTTAGCTGGGCTGTGGCGGGGTGATATTCAGCGGAGTTGCGCTATTGAGCAACTCCTTTGAATCCCCCCAACTCCAACACTGTGTATGTACAGTGGAACTTGCGCCACCATAGTGGTCAGAGTGGAGCATTCAAGATGCGGTGGCACAATTTCCATTGCCCCATGCGCAAATTTCTGATATTCAAAAGATGACATGCAAATGGGGCCATAATTCATGCAAGGCACAGGGGAGCCATTTGCATCTACTTATGGCCCCATTTGCATGCCATGCTATGCAGGTCGCCTAATCCCCAGCGACTTGCACCTAGCGTCCTGCCAGGCAGCGCCGTCGGGGACCGACACCCCTACAGCCAATGTGGGCAAATCCGTCATTAATCCCACCCCCGACTGGCCCGATGCTTGGGCAAACCCATAGTAATCCCCTCCCGACAGGCCCGATTGCGGGCAAACCTGTAATAATCCCCCACCCCCACTTGCCCAATCGTGGGCAGGGGCAAGTAACCCCAGAACAATATCCCTGGTGGTCCAGTGGACCACGAAGCCTGATCGCGGGCATTAGAGTCAAACCCCGGTCCAAGTACCCTGGTGATCTGGTATTCCCCACCCACACCACGGGCCCCACCACCCGCTCCCCCCGTCAGCGGTGGGTAGCAGCACCCACCCGCCTGCCCGCCCGCTGCCCGCCGTCTGACTGCTCAGTAGGGCTGCCGCCTATTGGTTCAGAGCAAGATCTAATGGGCATGCAGCCCATACCGTACAAACAGTCAGATATGTAGATGAATTAATTTATTCACATATCTGGACTACAGCTCTGTATAAATACTATGCGTCTGAATAATAAATGCCTGCAGCCCAGCGATCAGCGAAGCGGCGCGGGTGGCAAGTGTAGGTGCTACCTCCCGCCGGCTGTCAAGGGGAGGCGGGGTGGGGACTCCATGTGAGTGGGGTGGGGGCCACTAGATCACCAGGGTACTTGGATCTGGGGTTGACTCTAATGCCAGCAATCGGGCTTCACGGTCCACTGGACCACCAGGATATTGTTCTTGGGGGTTGAACTCTATTCTGCCGCAATTGGGCTAGAGGGGGTGGGGGATTACTATGGGTTTCCATGAAATCAAACTGAGGAGGGTTCTACGGGTTTGCCCGCGATCGGGCCAGTCGGGGGGGTTACTATTATGCCCGCGATCGGGCTACAGGGGGGCACAGGGAAGAAGTGGAGGGCCACCCACAGGTGGCAACTGCCGTGTTGCACCCTGCAATGTGGCAGCTCACCTGTGGGTGGCCCTCGACTTACTCCTTTTTTTTTTGCTCAAAGTCATGCAGGCGCAGGTTGGGAGTTGCACCTGCACAACTCTGCACAGCCCGGCTGAATATGGGGTTGTGCAGTTTATGCATGGTTCCTCCTCCTCCGGTTGAGCATGCCTTCATTAGCATTGCGCTGTTGCTCAGCATGACTTGGGAGGGCGCAACTGTCTCCTGCTGAATATGGCAGAATGGCGCAATTTCGGACTTGTGCAGGTGCAACCCTATTGCACATGGCGCAACCCTTTTGAATATCCAGCCCCAGATGTTCAATGTTTGCATTTTTTCAGATGTACTTATGAACAGTGCAGCTGTTATTTTTCACATCCTGGCCGAAATGTGTTTTCGCACTTCCAGCACACAATAGCACAGTTGCTGTAGGAAGTCAGTGGTCGGGACAGATTAAAAAAATCACAGTAACACTGTTCATGCTCAGAGGTGCTAAAATGCCTATGTTGAAAATTTAGTGACAAAAGTTCATAAAATGACTGTGTTATGAGTGCACGTTGCACAGTTTTCACGCACCCTTGTAATTTCATGCATTTGTAAAATTTTCACTCCAGATTTTCGACAGTGGCATTTTTTCATGCCTCCTTATGAACAGTACAGCTGTCATTTTTCATCTCCTGCCCTAAATATGCATTTGCATATCTGGCACAGTATAGCATGGTCGCTGTGGGAAATCAATATTCGGGACAGATTAAGAAAATCATTGTGGCAGTGTTCATGAGCAGAGGTCACAAAATGCCTATGTTGAAAATTTGATGAAATAATTCCACTAAATGACTGTGTTACTCACATGCGATGCACAGTTTCCACGTATGCTTGGAAGTGCGAGCATTTTTAATATTTCCACTACAGATTTTGAACATTGCCATCCCTTCACACCTCTGTATGGATGGTACAGCTGTCATTCTTCACATCCTGCCTGATCTGTGTTTTTATACATCTGGTGCAGAATGGCACAATCGCTGTGGGAACTCAAAGTTCAAGACACATTAACAAAATCACACTGCCACTCTTCATGAGAAGAGGTCCCAAATGCTTTCACGAGGTGGGGTCACAAAAAGGCCATATTGAAAATTTGTAGCGCAAATACCAACAAACGCCAGGGGCATTAGGGTTGCTAACCATAATGTCCCACCCCGTACAGACTGACAGACATCAGCGGTGTGCCTTTGGATTGCTGACTGTAATGCTCATGCCATCCCACTCCAACCCCCCAGACAGTGACAGGCATTGAGGTGTGCCTTGGACTCTTTGACCCCAGAGTTAACCCCATTCTCCTATACTGCACCCATTTCAGTGTATGTCCTTATGGAATGGGGTGACTGTAAAGCTGAACACCCCAAGGCACTCCTCAACACGTGTCAGTGTCTGCAGGATAGGGTGAGGTGACATGGCATGAACATCATGGGTGATGACCCAAATGCATACCCCAATGCCTGTCCGTCTCAGCAGGCTGTAGGTGGGGTTGGCATGAAGTTCAATACTTCACTGCCATTCCTATTCTGAATCTAACTCTTGCATTTCCAATGCTAATACCAGCAAGCAAACATTCAGCATTGACAAATGCTTGTTTATACTGTGCTAAGTCCATGGGCTGCATAGTCCATTTATGTGGTCAACCAGATATACAGAAAATGTACAATGTGGTAATAGATAATATGCAACATACAGCACATGCCAGAAACAGTCACAGTCCAAAAAAGTTGAAAGATACTTTTTGAGGACCCCCTTTAGATGTGCCTAATGATCTGGCACATACAATTGACTGAGGCAAAGAACTGAAAAAAATGGAAGTTTGAAACCCATGAACATTTCCCTTTTGTAGTTGGCATCAATGCAAAGAAAACAAATTGCAATTGGCAGACTGTAAAATGTTTACAAAAAGGCAGATGGGGAATGGGGGGGACGGTTCCCCTCAAAACTAACAGCCAGTCCTTTTATGCTCTTTCTAAAAGAATCCAGCTACAAGTAAAAATAAACATTCATGTTGCAGCATTTTCTCACTGCATGCAGAGTCCTTTATTTCTACTGTGTCTTTTGTAACACAGTGGTCCTTGACTGCCTAGGTCAGCCACACAGGGGCTGTTTCATTCCGCACTCACTCAAAAAGAAGCAATCATGCTTGGGCTCGCTCCAGTGCTATAAAGTGCAGCAGACAAAAATTATCTACATTATACTGTTTTTCAAAGCATGGAAAAGTTCTGGTACTGGAAATGTCAAAACAGAAAGTTAAGACCACTTACTCTAAATTCTTCTTGATGTTTTCTGCCTTGATTTCATTCATGAGCTTCTGACTGATGCTGCTGTCTCCATCCCTGCTCATCTTTTTCAACCAGCTTGGGAGGTCAGGAAGAATGGCAAATCTTCCTATTAGTATCCCTATGATAAAAAAAACAGCAGTGCACACCGTCGTGATCACTATTAGCTTTTTAAAGGAAGACATGCTTGCCATTTTGCTTGTGTCTGCATGCATGGGCTGCTTTCTCTAAAGTCTACTCTAAGTAAAACCATGTGATCAAGGAACAGTTTTCCTGCTGTCTCTCTTCTGTAGTAAATCATTTGCCACTCACAGGAGCAAGGGTTTTCTGTTTAATAAACCACGTGCTACCCGAAGTTCAATGAGTTTTTTTTAAACAGTATGTATTGCAATCTGGTAAGCAACACGGATGATCTGCTGGTGAATGACATACAGTATTTAGGATAAATTAAAGGTGCAATTACCATACTTCAAAGTTTCTATAGTTAAATAATAAAGTTTATTAATATCACCCTTTTTGGAAAGATGAATTGAGAAGTTTTTTTCTTGAAAAGCTGCTACAGATTAAACAAAAACAGCAAAGGAAACACTGCTAATGCATGTATAAGTTCTGCATTTATTTGATCTAAATAATTTAGTTTAAGGTTTCAAGTAGTAAAGTTTGTGCAATGTGCAATTGGCTGCCCATCTGCATAATGAAACTTACAGAGTCCTAAGAGCTCTCTTGTAGGTCAGGATCAGACTTCCAAGCCTGATTGGCTGTTAAGCTGGTGTCTGACCCCATTGCAGTCATGATAGGGGTCAGAGGTGGCTACAATGGCTGCCGTATTTGTAGCACAAGAAGCACAGGTTCCAGTGTCTTTAATTTTGAAGGACTAAGGGGTGGACACTGACTGAAACTCCCCCCTCCCCACCACCAAGGACCAAGGACCTAACAGACTGCCTGATCTCGTTCTCCAGAGAAGCCTTACAGTGCCATCTGCAGACATGGGGAGCATACAGCCAATCCAGCTGTTTCCTGAAGGTGTGTTCAGCCAGTTGGGCTGCTGACTCCACTTGGGTGCACAGCTTAATTTATGGCACCAGTTTTGAGCTCTGCCTTTTTTCTGAGCATGAACAGTGCTTCTGGCTCTGTTTCTTCCTCTTGCTACAACTGAAGGGGTTGTGAGGGTGGACACTGACCTGAAAATCCCTTACCCTCCACCAGTCACTGCAAGGACTCAACTGACTGTTTGGCCTTGTCCTATGAAGAAGTTTGCCAGGGCTACTGCAGATTTAGGACCATGCAGCCAATCAGGCTCTATTTCTGACCTTTTAATTTCTCCTACTCTTAGTGGCCAGAGCGCAAGGATGGATCGTAAGGGCATTGGCATCTGCTGTGGGCTTCAGTTGAGGGTGGCAGCTGGCAGACAGTTGTGCTGCCTGTATGTTCAGCCACATAAGAGGCATCCATTCATAAGCATCTTCTTCCCCCTGGGTCCTAACAGAATTTGGATGCCTGTTGTTCCTGTATTATAAGTGCCGGTATCTGTGACTATCATTTCATATACCCTGTGGCACCTTGAGGGTCAATAATTCACAGGTAACATTCCTGTCTATTAAGGGGTACTCAAATTAAGCAATAAGGCACGACAGGGTGTGTGTTATCGTGTAATAACGTCACTCCTGGGGTGGGTTGAAAACGGTGACGAGTGCTTCCTGGAGTGATGTCTGAATAAACACACCCCAGAGTGCCTTATTGCTATTAATAGCTCGGTGGTAACAAAAAATAAAAAAAGAAAAAAAGTATGTTTTTTATTTATTTTTATTAGATTTTTCTGTGGGTAAGTATACATTTCAAAAAAGAAATCCCTATTTTTTTGTACCACTGGGTGGCGCTGTTGCTTGGCTGATGCTGTGTGCACAGTCCTGAAGCACTTGTCATTGAGGTTCTCTTATGTGATGCGAGGGACGTTGAAATGCCGTTTCATGTCAGAGCTTTGTTTCACTTTTGAATGTCTTCAAAAGTAGCTGTGGAGCACGGTAAGCAACTAACAGTTGCGAATGTCACTGGAGGCTGGTAGTTTTTATGTGAGTTCCGTTGTTTTTAGTTGCAATGAAGAGCGAGGGCAGAGTGGGAATGTTTGAAGCTGCTTCCGGACAGTCAGCGCGGTTAGTCAAGCCGTCGGTTTGATGACGAAATGCTGGCAGCAAATCCATTGATTGAATTCTGTGACTCAATTGTGGTGGTTGTTTTTAATCTGAGAGGCTAAGAAAATGGGGGGGGGGGCGGCGCTAAAAGTGTCACGGATTAATGAGGCTTCACAGCAGCAGTGTCTGTAGGACTGGTAGCATGATTTGTGTTATGCGGTCATATGTGTGTGCCTGGACTTAATACAGTGATGTTATAGCTTAATATCATCACTGTCCGAGGCACACACTGACCAATCAGAGTCCAGGAAATTTTCTTGCCATTGTATAATAATACTTAATATCTTGTGTTCTAGTTCTCTGCATTGCTATTATTTATTATAATTGATGTATTTCCTCTTGTGGTATTTCTCTGTATTCTAATTAATGAATTGGCCTACTGCTGTAAGGTTCCCTGCCCTGCTATGTTTCAGCAAATCTGCATACTCCACATCTGGATACTTATTTATTCTGGATAGCAGCTGGTCTCCACTGTTCCAGTCTTGGCCTTGTTTTTTCACTGTTTGAAGTGTACCTCCTCTTCCGAAGTACCTTAACATTTTAAAATTCTAATAGGTACTTACTGCCTAGCTCCTGCATCTCTAATTGTTGTGCATTCGCATTCAGGGTATCCAGATGTCTTAAACCACATTGCAGACTTCACTGTCTAGCCTTTTACCCTTGTTTGGTTTTAAACTAAGGTGCTTCTTCATCTGTGTTACCTGTATAATTTTAATCATTAGGTTGTTTTCTGTCCTTGTATAATCAGTATTTACACTGCTTCCTCATCTGAGGTTTGCTAATACTCTGGTCTTTCTTAGGAGGCCCTAGTTGCCTAAGTTCCCTAATCTCTTTACTATATATACCCTTCATCCCCCTCCTCATGCATGTGCTTCTCCATTCCCCATCTGCTGTTCCCCCGCCCTCTCCTTTTTTCTCTCCTTTCTCCTCCTACTCTCCTTTCTATAGACTTCCCCCTCCTCTAACTTCTCTGCCTATTCATCCCAGCCTCTGACCTTCCTGTCTCCACCTTGAAGCTCTAAACTACCACTGTCTATAACCTTCCTCTGTTGTGGCACTTTGCTGGCATTGTAAGTCTTCTGTTGTGCTTCATTAATTTGTCCACCTTCTCCTCCTCGCTGGGGATATTGAGCCTCATCCAGGCCCAACTCCCTCTTTTCTCTCCCTCCCAAAAGGCTTACAACCTGCCATCAAATCTCCCATAGACTCTTCCCTAAACTTGACTTGGTCAAGCTTTGGACCCTACTGTACCAGCCTTATCATTGAATCCTGGCTCTCCTCCAGGGCCAGTGATGGTGATGTCACCATTCTGGACAATGTGAGTAACAGCCCAGATCGTGGTATGCATGGTGATGGGATTGCCATCCATTCCAAGCTTGGTCTCCCTGTTGTCCTCCCATATTGTCCACAAAAATTGATGCCCTCAGTTTCACCCAGCTTATCATTAAGTACATCAACCTCAACTCTAGATCCTCCAGTCATTCTCTGTTGTATTGGGTTCTCTCTTCCTATACTCATTGCTGCATTTCAGCTGGCACTCTCTTGGATGCCTTTAGTGATCTCTGGACAACTTGTTGTGTCCGGATAAACCATCACCCCAAAGCCCCCCTGAAAATCATTTGGGCTAGAACAACCTGGTCTCGCAAACTGACTGCCCTCCCTGATTAACTTAGATATATTTCCTGGTTCTCTCACTCTATATCCTCTCTCATGGATGAGGTTTTCTCCTACTGCACTTCTGATCCCAAATTCATTGCAGTCTGTGATAATTGTGCCTCTTTCTGCCATTCTCAAGTCTGGGGTTCCCACAAACCTTGGATCTCAGCATAGATCAATGACCTGTGTATGACCAGTGACACTGCTTGGCACCTTCACAAGGCATCAGACTCCCTCTCCAACCTGAGGTACTATAAACAGTTCAGAAATGCCTATGCAAAAGCCACCAGAGAATCCAAATCACACTTCTGTTAACGTGTGGACCAACCTTAACTCCCCAAATAAGTCATCCTCTCCCTTTTCAATCCCTCCACCCAGTCACCTCTCATAGCCTAATATATGGAGGTTCAGGTATGTCTGACTCTGTGCCAGTGACAACTTTATTCAATGAATTTTGTACTTTGTGTCACTTCCATCCTTCTTTCTTCACCCTTTTCCTGTCCTTCCTTCTCCTTCTCTTCTTCTCTTAATGCCTGCCTTCCCTTTACCTTCTCCTTCTCTGCTTTCACATCCTCGGACACCCTTTCTGCTTTACTAAACTTAAATCCCTCCTAGGGTCATAGTCCTGATGGCCTGGACCCTAAGCTCTTTGACTTCGCTGCCCCTAACGCTACTCTTCTCAACATCCCTTTTTCCCTTGGGGTGGTTCCCTGGCTTTGGAAGCAAGAAATCCCTTACCTCAAAGGTGGTGACCATCCTGCCCTGAGAACTGTGGCCCTCTTTCTCTTCTTGCCACTCTGTCTAGATTCAGGAGATATTTGCATTCTCACAGCTCTCAGTCTTCTTGGATTTCTCTTTTTTCCATCTCCTATTCCAGTCTGGCTTCTGTAAAAAACACTCCACTGCCTCTACTCCACTAAGACTCATTGACTCCTTTCTCAAGGGAATGGACCAGTGTCTCATAACTTCTGCCATCTTTAGTGACCTCACCAAGGCCCTTGATTCAGCTAACCATGGCCCTCCTGTTGGACAAGTTAAGGAATGAAGGTCTCTGCCCCATCAGTTAGCTGTTCCACTCCTAACTCTCTGACAGTTGTCATTTAGTACAGGTAGGTTGCTTTATTTCTCTCTCCTCCCTGTTCAGACTTCTGTCCCACAAGTCTCCACACCTTTTCCAATTATTTTCTTCCTGTTCCTCAATTACCTCACATCTGCCTGTGTCAATGTCAACATACACATATATGCTGATGACACCATCATCTACACCTCTGGTTTCTCTGCCCTGGAGCTTGAATGATGGCTTCAGCGGGACTTTGATCCTGTCCAGCACTGGTTCTTCTCAAACCAATTTTTGCTTAACAGCAAAAAGATCATGGGATCAATTTTCAAAGCCCTGAGAATGCCAAAAGCCCCTGGTGTGCTGATTGTTTGGCATTCTGGATTTGTAGCATTAGCCCGGCTGGCAATCAGGATTTCCAATCCTGTGTGTCAAATGCCACAAGTTAGACCAGCTTTTCCCTGGTCTAACATGCAGCATTTGGGGGACCCTTTTTATAGGGCTTGCACCAAATATTTGGTGCAAGCTGCTGGAAACTGTTGAAACTGTCACAACTACACCCGACAATAGAAAATCGGGCACAGTTGCGGAAAAGGAGTTTGGCACAGCTGCATGAAAAAATGGCTTTGATGCAGGGCTTGATGCAAGTCCTGCATCAGCCATTAAAAATTGACCCCATAACTCTTGGTACTAGGCATAAACTAGTCAGGCTCCCCTGCACTCTCTCTTTCGCCACCCTCAATGGTTCCCCTCACTTGGAGGTCACCTACTTTGAATACAGCACCTTCTTGTGTGATTTGACCAGCAGTTTGACTTCTGTCAACACGTCAGCACCATCCACAATAAGTTACATCCAAAACATTGTGCCTTATACCACAATAAGAATTGCATAGCACTCTCTGCCCACCCAGGATCATTCTTAAAATAATCTTACCAGTGTTTGACTACACGGATGTGGTCTATGGGGCAGCTCCTAAAACCTCTCTGGTCAGAATGGAATCTCTCATCCGCTCCTTCTGCATTTTGCTTCAAACTCCCTTCCACTGACCCATCACTATCCTATCAAATCCATTTCCATGCCATCTCTTGACTCATGTTGTCTACTTCATTATGTCTCCTTCCTGTCAAAATTCTGTTTTTTCTCTCTTTGTCCCAATCTTGGTTGTCTCTTATCCCCTCTACCGCCCATCAACTGCTTCTTTTGTTTCTCTGACTGTCATAGCCTTTCTGTACCTACCTGTCAGACTACTGCCAGCCAGTTTCCTTTTTCATTCTTGCTTCTTACACTTTGGAATAAACATCCCATTTCCCGTCTCATTTCCTCTTTGTAATGATCTCTGTCATATCTGATGTTAAACTATATTCCTTCCCCTTGCTGCTGTCCCTAGTTCTCCCCTCTCTGCCTGCCCATGTCCGTGTTCTGTCCTTTGTACCTCTTGGCCACCCAGCAGGTTACTTAACTGTTTTTCAACTGACCTGTACCTGATTAATATTTCTCATTTCTGCCCTACCCTACCTCTGGATGTGCTGTATGTAAGTATGCTCTCTAGGGTTGCACTGCTGTATAATAACGTTATATTTTATTTATTTGATTTTTATATCTGTGCATAATTCTTGTTGTCTTATTTATCTTGGCGTAAGTACCTTGGTTCTTGTCTATTGGTATATTATACCCCTTGCTCCCCCTCCCCCAGGTAACACCTGGAAATGAGCCTCAGCTTAGCGTGGCTTACCCAGTGACCAATTTACAATTTATTAAAAAATTCAGAAATTAGTATTCATTACACTCATGACCCAAATGTTTCAATAATCAAAAGGAAAGAGCAACATATGTAGATGGTATAAGCATTAACAACATACTCGCCAGGAATTAGAAGTATGAAAAAAGCTTTTATTATTCAACAAGTGAGTTACTGCACCAGCAAACAGACAGTTATATCAAAGATCCTCAAAGATGTTGACAATCACTGATGTTAACCAACCTAACGTTTGGCATGCTAAGTAACAACTCTTCTTTGGAGGTTATCCAAGGAAGCTTCATTACATAGACTGAAAATGTCAGGTTGGTTGATACTGATGGTTGTGGGCATCTTTGGAACACCTCAACTTTGTCTGTCTGCAAGTAATAATAAAAGATTTTTTCCACTTCTCATTCCTGGTGACTACTGGGTGTTTTCAGTGTTTGTATGGTCTACAAATGCTGTCCTTTTCTTTTGATAATTGTGCCTTTGAGTAACAGCACCATTTTCACTGGAGCAGCCCTTTTCCAGTTTTCTTAATTATAATGTTTGGTTTTGTATCTCTGCTTGTAGACAGAAGTGGTGCATAGCTTGTATGTGCAAGTCTAAATTAAATAGGGGATCCAAACTATTTGGAAGGCTTTTCTTCATATCCCAATCTTTCTGCAGTAATAATCTGATTATAAATTTGTAACCTCTCCCTTTTGGAGTGTACATTATTTTGTGTACTTTAGGTTGTTTTGGGGCCAGGAATCATATGGTTAATCCCTCTGCTACATGGCGGTCTCTTCTGCAGGTTGGGAGATCACCACGGGTGCGCTGGGATATAAAGGGAGCTTTTGGTGGGTTTTAATGGAGTCCACATGGGAAGTAGGGGACCTATGGGAGAACTATAGGAGAGCAGGGACTATTGCCTGCTCCCGAGGAAACAGAGCATTTTCACGGATTTGGGTATAGGACAGTCCAGTAGGTGGAGGTGGTGGCAGCCATCAGCTTGGTCTACAGGTGTGGGGGTCCTTCAATATGCCACCCTGGCAGAGTAAAGTGCAGTCCATGGGCCAGGTAGAAGGAGTGCAGAGTGAAGAGAGGTTGGGAGCTCAGCAAGAATGGTTTGGCTCAATTTCCTTGCCAGGTGGAGAGAGGGAGGGAGAGAGAGAGAGAGAGAGACAGAGACAGAGACTGGAGACCAGCAGCAAGGTGGACCTGTGGGTTACAGCCATGCCCTTGTATCCACGGGGAAGTCCCTGGAGTCAGGGAAGAAGAGGGGTTCAGTGGAGACTAGGGGGTTTGTAGCTACAGCCCTGGAGTTCGTTATGCCAAACCTAGAAGTGCCAGCATATGTGGGGAAATTCACCCATATGTCCAGGGTGAAGTCAGCTGCTATGGCTCAATTTCTGAGAGAGTGGTAACCCTGACTGGAAATGTCTTACTTCTGTGTCTCAGAGCCAGACTGTGGTGAGCAAGAGATGCAAGGGGATGACTACTCCAGCCTTCTGCCTGTAGTTTGGAGGCCATATCCTCCCTTATTAAAACTACCCTTCAGTGAAGGGGCTATATCAGCCAAGATGACAGCCACCATAGTTAGTGGGGCCATAGCAACCAAATGGACACTAGCAAACTCTGTGACCCCTGTGGTCAGGACTGAACATTAATTTGTTTGTAAAGCTGCTTATTCTATGGAGTGGTTAATTTGGAAATTAAATGGGATCCCCTGACTAATTTTATTTCCGTATGGTCTGCAGTTATAGGTGTAAGTCACCCCTCTTGGCGAGGCTTACTAAAGTTACTTCCTCCCTCTGGCCATTCCGGATTTGATGGGCAGTCTGGGTCCACCCCCTGGGGATGTATCTTTACACCCCTGCCTTTTACAGTGGGCCCTCCTGGAGGTTCAAGGAAAGGTTGGCAGGTTTTTGGTTACAGCAAGTGGGCTAGTGTCTTGAACCACCAGCCTGGGAGATGTGGTCATCCTGTTTTGGCATTGGTTGCACTGCTGAGTCCTTGGGGGAAGTTCTAAAAGCAATGCAACTGTTGGAGCTGGGTCCTCAGGTGTGTAGGGGCAGTCATGGACCAGTGAAATGGAGGTAATCCCCACTTCATGCACCAGGGTGGGATTGGGTACCCGGTTTTCTTTTTAGGAAGACTGTGGCAGTGGGGTTGTTACAGTGGTGGCAGGGCTGTGACAGGGTCTCCTCAATGGTGGCAGTGCTGAGGAGGCCATTACACAGAGTGACACACTGCTGGGGTAAGTTTTGATGGCCTGCAGGGATCTCATGTTATCAGACCTGATGTGCCCATGTCTGGGGCAGGTTTCTATTAAGGCCCAAAAGTTACAGGATGATGGAACTGGAAAGAGGAAGCTGAGTTGTTTGCTGCTATTTGTTGCTGTAACTTTTCCAGGAAAGGTGGTTTGGGATGTGTTTGAACTCCAGCAAGGTGTCAGGGCAGTCATGGCGTAGTAGGCCATTTTCCAGTTTTGGAGTATTCCAGGAGTAGTTAGTCACACCCCCCAATGTGAGTTTGGTGCCAGTACAATTTATTACCAAAACTTGTTCCAGCTATAGGTAGCTGAGTGGATCCCAAGCCCAGCACTGTTTGGCCTTTTGGTACCTACAACCTTGTGCATGCTGTAAGAGATCTAAATCTCACTTTCAGGTTCTTGGCAATATTGGAGTTGCAAGTAATCACAGACAAGTTGCATTCGAGTAATAAACAAGTTTATTACTACAAAATAGGGATAAATCACAGTTGCCCTAAGCAGTTCTTACCAATACGAACCGGGAGCCAATGCTAAGCGTTCCCTACACCTCGAGGTTTCTTTGTTGTCTCTTGGGATCTCTCGGGTCTCCGAGGTGTGAGAGCCTGTCATAACATTATATACCTATGATAATTACTATGGTTACTGAAAGATAGAAACATTTCTAGTTACAGAGATGAGCCTATTGGCTAAATTAGAGGTGGCTCCACGGTATAAGATAACATTATATAAAGTTGTAAAGTCATCAGTTTTAGAACAAAGACCTTCTTATACAAAGTCTTACATAACAGGATGAAGTGGTGTTCATCACCGAAAGATGGCAATATTGCCTTACACATCATAACCACTTCAAGGACAGGTGTCTTGGCATCTGACAAGTAAGAAATAGACAGAAGTGCATAATATAATGTGTTTGCATTAGCAAGCAAAGTGAGTTACAATATGTGTATACAAATCCTAACATCTACTCTTGTACGGTAGATGCTCTTAGCCCTATATATATTAGTATAGCCTATGCCTAAATATCAGCTGTCTACGGTGTGCCCCTGAGGGTATCAATTAGGGTGCAGGGACCTCGTGTAACAATGCATTAAGTCTCTGCTTGTGTGGCTATTTGATCTGTCTGACCCTCCGCTCCATGGAACTGTGCACTTTATTCATTGATTTTAATAATTAATTAAATTTGGTTTTATTATTTTTACTCTGGTGCACCGAGATTGTCTTTGCTGCTTAACTATGCTTACTCCCTCTAAAGAAGAAAAAGAAAACACCACCTGTCCACCTGATCCTGGCCTTGAAGTGCTCCAGCCTGCCTCTGGTTATACAACGTTCCAAGAAGAGCTATTTTTGCCCCCCTGTTGCATTATTTCCTGCAGGTGAGGTAAGACCATCTTAGTCAATTAAAGAGCTGTGTTTCCTGGGAATTTGTGATTTGTACTCCTTCCCCATTTTTCCCATCAGGACACCTAGACATGGGAAAGGGGGCTTACAAATGTAAGTGCTCATCTGGGATTCATTTTGGATGCTTCTGGGTGGACTAGTTGGAGAAATAGTTTGGCCACTGTGGCAAGCTTTGATGTATTTTCTGGTGCGTCATAATGATTCACCAGTTTGTGAGTAGTTTGTGCCTTCTCCCTCATCTTGCAAGAGAGGGCACCTGGCAGTATGATGGAATGATCAAGTGGGGTGGTGTGACATCTCTGATTGGCCTGTGATCCAGCTGCGTGAGGAACATTCTGTAGGAGTGCCATTTTCTCCTTGAGCCCATGTTGTGGAAGCAAGGATTGGAGAGAGAAGAGAGAGAGAGAGAGAGAGAGAGAG
Source organism: Neoceratodus forsteri (assembly GCA_016271365.2). Classification (NCBI taxonomy): domain Eukaryota; kingdom Metazoa; phylum Chordata; order Ceratodontiformes; family Ceratodontidae; genus Neoceratodus; species Neoceratodus forsteri. The sequence continues at coordinate 972,507,301 of CM028134.1, read as the reverse complement.
AGAAAAAAACACTAAAATGGCTTAGAAAACTCCCATTGATGAGCCCCAGGCCATCATTCCAGCATTGCTGCTCTCCTGGATTTGGAAATCAACTGGCAGGGGAGCAGCAGAGGAGAGATATGTGCATTTACAAGCTAGTTTCAGGAAGAATTACTCAGCCACATCCTCCTTACTGCATGTCACAGATGCCATTCTTGCTGGTATGGACAAAAGTCATATTACCGCTGCTATTTTTATCGACTTGGCTAAAGCATTTGACCTCGTATCCCACCCACTCCTGATCTGCAGGCTTCACACAATTGGATTAACCACCCCAGTAGTAAACTAGTTTAGCTCCTACCTAACAAACTGGTGTCAGTCAGTTAATGTAGGCTCCACCCTATCTTCTCCCTCCCAGTGCTTGACAGGGTCCCCTAAGGCTCCATCCTGGGTCCTGTCTTTGCGCACCCTGTTTATTAATGACTTCCCTCAGCTTGCTCGTATGCACAAATCCATATGTATGCGGAAGACATGATTATCTATTCTATAGGACCCTCAATCCTTGATGTGGAGGCTCCCCTCCAAAGGGATTTCAACAGCGCGTTAAATTGGTTCCAGGCCAACAACTTGCAGGTAAATACAAAGAAAACTATCTCAATGACTTTTGGGTCAAGACAGAAACTCTCAACTACCCTGTCCCCTCCTGTCTTCTCCACCCTTGTTGGTTCCCCCTTCATAAATGTATCTGCTTACAAACACCTTGGAATATGGCTAGATGACAAACTTGACTTATCAGTCCATACTGATGCAATGCACACCATGCTTTGCCCAAAACTAGGTGTTATGTACCATAATAAGGACTGTCTTTCACTTTCTGTGCACAGCAAATTGGTCACTAAAACTATCCTCCCCATTCTAGATTATGCAGAGATTGCCTACAGCTCCACCCCAGCCTCTTCCCTTGCCAGACTTGACACCCTCCTGAACTCTTTTTGCCATTTTGCCACTGACTCCCCATTCCACACTCACCACTGCTCCCTCTACTCATCACTTTCTATTCACCCCTCTCCCACCGCCATCAGATGCACTCATTAGCTTTCATTGTTAAATACTGGTTTTATTTACTACCTTCCTATTTTTCCTCACTTCTCTCCTTAGCCATTTGTTCCCCTTACCCACTCTGCTCCAGAGCTTACCGTTTTTTTTCACTTTCCTGCCCCCACTCCTTGGCAGGTCAGTTTGCCTTCTCCTACTGGTGACTACCCTCTCTTTGGAACCAACTCTCTCATACTCTCCAGTTAGCCTTTTTTGCTCCCAGCATTCAAGCACCTGCTCCTAAGTGAACCGACAGTCTCATACCACTGCCCATAGCCCTTTACCACTTTACCTCTAGCTAATCAGGTGCTTTGTCCTTTTCTTATAAGCCCTTGCCTTATATCAGTTTGCATTTGCTCTGTATTATCTATGAACTTCACTCATGAATTTTGTACGCAGGCTGCATTTTAGATTTTCACTATTATGTACTGTATAATTGTTTTTGCACTTTTGTAGTTATGAACTGTACTCCACATTTTGTACTCTGACTGGATCATTATATGTTCATTTATTATATAAAATTCATTTTGTATTTTGTTTCCTACTGTTTTCCCTCCCCTGGGTTGCACCTGGAAAAGAGCCCTGGCTCAGTGTGCCTTTCCCGGTTACCAAAGTTTAAATAAATAAATTAATTTCAACTTTCAAAGACAGCGAGTGATCCAGTTGCCTCTCTGTTCTGTTTGCACTAAGGGGACCTCTCCAAGACTGTTTTAAGGCACCCCCTACTCATTTGCTTGGCCCTATCCATCAGTGGCATCTGTGGGTGCATTGTCACTGCTATCAAGGAGGACCCTCGAGCTATATGAAAAGCCTATACCATCCACTCCCCTTACAAAGTCTAATGTGGGGTCTCCTGATGTCATAGTGGAAGCTATGGAGGAGAACACTGATGAGGGTGCTGTGGGGCATAGCCATCTGTCCAGCCCTCTAACACCCATCACCATTGACTATCCCACTGGCAAAGGGAGAGGTAGAGGATGGGAAGCTACATCTGGCAATCCCCAGGGCCCAGGGGGTCAGCCGTGGGTCCTCTACCTGGCAAAGGTTGCTCTTTGGGTACCCCATGTGAGGAGATTTCCCAGCAAGATACCCCAAGCCATTCAAGGATGTCAGAACAAGACAGTGAGATCATGTGGGAGGTGCCATCTGTGTTGCCCCTGGACAAGCTCCTCTACCCTATCAGTTTGTCGATCAGAACATGTGCTGTGCCATCCCTCACCCCTATGTGTGTCATGTGATATCATTGCTTGATACCATTCCACTCCTGCTGGCATTGTGCAAAGCAACATGCATAAGAATGGATGTACTGCTAAATGAAGACCCTGTGGATGTGCCCTACCAGACCGGAGTATGGTTGGAGCCTGGCAGAGCCTGCTGGGTCAGTGTCCTGGATCTCCCGGAGTGGTCACAGGCTGAGAGGTGGGTGTGTCATGAGATGCACATAGAATACCCTAATACAGACTACTCGGACACATCTGAGAGACTTTGGGATATTGTGGAGGAGAACAGCCCAGATTGGGTATTCCATGGAATGATTCGAAAGCTGCAACTTCAATCTGAAGCATCTGGCCTGCTGATGGAGGGAGTCATCAGAAAAGCCAGGTCCCTGTGTTTCTCATTGTCCTGGGCAGAACTCACCATATTCAACCATTATGCTCTTGTGCAAGATATTGCAGGCTGCAGAATGAAGTATTGCATCATATCCATAGACTCATTTGCAGAAGAGATCACCAAACCAGCCCCTGTCTTCTACTATCCCCACGGCGGTGGGCCCGCCTTGTAGACTCAGCACCATTGGGTTTGTATTTTCCAGGACTGTTAATAACATTTAAGTTATAGTTACTGTTTTGCTAATTACATTTTTAAACCATTGAGTTCTGGTGCCTGGTGAAGGTCACTTCAGGACTGTTTCCTGCATTTGGGAACTGACACTGTGTGGACTGAACCCACTGTGATTACTGTTAACAGTAAAGCGAAAAGTTTTGTCACAAGTTATTGCCTCTTCCCTTTTTGGGAAGACAAAATGTTTCTTTCATCTGAAAAGAAAAGAGAGAAGGATGTTAATGTTCCTAGTTCTGGAATTAGGTTGTGAGGTGTGAGATGAAAGGGTGTGTATTTGAGGTGAGTGAGATTATCGGAGGCAGTATGTGTTTAGAGGAGTGCAGTGAGTGTCTGTAGTGTGCATGTGGATTTTTCTCTGAGAAGAGTAGAAATTGTTAAAAAGTGAAGAACAATCATTACAGTTGTTTAACTAATAGTAATTAATAGCCTGGTACTGTTGTTTTAGTAGGTCAGAAATCTTGTTGTACCATTTGGGCAGCATTGGCTCCATACAGTGTTTTGGAGGAAGGCCCTGGGGTTGTGGCTACTGGCACACCGTGGGAGGTCTTTCCAGGCAGAGAGTTTGCATACCCATTCAGTCAGTGTTCTCCCATTGAAGGACGGCTACCCAATTTCAAGAAGGAATTGAATTTAAAGGGGGAGAGTGTAAGCCACCCCTCTCAGGGAGGCTTACAAAACTTACCTTCTCTCCCTCTGGCTATTCTGGATTTGATGGGAAGCCTGGGTCCACCCTCTGGGGGGTGTCTTTATGCCCCTGCCTTTTAAAATGATCCAACTGGGAGGTTCGGGGAGAGGCCAGTGGGCTTTTGGTTACAGCAAGTGGGACGGGGTCTCAAATCCCCAGTCCAGGAGATGTGTCATCCTGTTTTGATGCTAGTTGCATGGCCGGGTCCTTGGTGGGAAGTTGTAGGCACAATGCAACAAAAGGAGTGGGGTCCACAGGTGTGTAGGAGTGGTGATTGACTGATGAAATGGAGGTAATCCCCACCTCATGCACCAGGGTGGGATTGGGGTCCTGGTTTCCTTTTTTACTAAGATTGTGTCAGTGGGGCTGTTACAGCAGTGGCAGGGCTGTGACAGGGTCTCCTCAGTGGTGGCAGTGCTGAGAAGGCCATTACCCAGTGTGTCACACTGCCTGGGTAAGTTTTGATGGCCTGTAGGGATGTCTCAATATCAGATCTGACATGCCGTGTCTGGGAAAGATTTTGATCTAGGCTCAAAAGTGCAGTATGGTGGAACTGGAAAGAGGAAGCCGAGTCATTTGCTGCTATTTATTGCTGCAACATTTTCTGGAAATGTGGTTTGGGATGTTTTTGAACTTTGGCACGGTGTCAGAGAGGCCGTGGTGTAATAGGCCATTTTCCCATTTTGGAGTATTCCAGGAGGAGTAAGTCACTCCCCCAGTGTGAGTAGGTGCCAGTACCGTTTATCACCTGAGCTCGTTACAGCTCTAGGTAGCTGAGTGGAGCCCAAGCCCAGTACAATTTGGCCTTTTGGTGCCTACAGTCTTGTGCATGCATTCAGTCTCTAATTGCATGGTTATTGGACCTGTCTGATCCTCCCCTCCATGGAGCTGTGCATTTTATTCATTGATTTTAATAATTAATTAAATTCAGTTTTATTATTTTCACTCTGGTGTGACAAGACCATCTTTGCTACTTTAACTATGCAGGCTCCCGCCAAAGAAGAAAAAGAAAATAGTGTCTGTCCACCTGGTCCTGGCCTTGAAGCACTCCAGACTGCCTCTGGTTATACAGCGGATCAAGAAGAACCATATTTGCTCCCCCCCCCACCCACTGCTTGAGTTCCTGCAGGTTATGCAAGACATAGAAACATACAATGTGTCAGCAGAAAAGGACTGCCAGGCCCACCCAGTATGCCTAGCATGCTGCTAGAACTTTGTTATTGCCATCCACCCACCCTTCTCCCCATGTCTAAAAGCTCCTTGTGTCTATCCCATGCTCTCTCCAATCCCACCAAAGTTCTTGCCTGTACTACCTCTTCTGGGAGACTGTTCCAGTTTTCCACCACCCCCTCCGTGAAATAGAATTTACTGATATTTCCTCTGAAGCTCCCCCCCCCACTATCTGCAAACCATGCCCCCTTGTTTTTGATTGCTCCCTTATTCTGAAGATGTCCCCTACTGGCACCCTGTCAACACACCTGATGTATTTGAAGGTCTCAATTATGTCCAACCTTTCCCTTCTTTGCTCAAGTGAGTACATGCTGAGGTCCTTCAGCCTTTCCTCATAAGACAGATGACTAACACCCTTTTCCCATTTTTGTCACCCACCTCTGGATGCACTCCACCCTATCCACATCCTTCAGGAGGTATGGCCTCCAGAATCAGACCCCATACTCAAGGTGAGGCCTGACAAGCTGTCTGTACAAGGGTATTGTGATCTGCCTCTTCCTGCTAGTTATTCCCCTGCCAATACATCCCAGAATCCTACCGGCCCTTGCCACTGCCTTATCAAATTGCTCTGCCACCTTCTGGTCCCATGAAATTATTATGCCAAGGTCCCTTTCCAGCTCGGTGAGCTCTAGGGCCTGCCCCCCATACAGTATTCCGTGCCTTGGTTCTTCCTGCCCAAGTGCATGAGCTTGCATTTTTTTGTGTTGAACGACAACTGCCATTCCCTGGACCATTCCTCCAGTTTCTCCACATCCCTGCACATGCCCTCAACCCCCTCAGCCATGTCCACTCTATTGCAGACCTTCGTGTCATCTGCAAACATATGGGCGCTTCCCACCAGCCCCTCGGCTATGTCCCCTATTTTTGTTTTTCGTTTATTAGAATTTTGGATAAATACCTTTGAGCCAATGGCTCTTTTACAAAGGTTCCACATCAGTATACAAAGAATAGAAGTACAGTTTGTGTGAGACTAGCAGGCAAGCAGTCTGAATACAAAATTCAGTACAGGGTATACATGGTCTAAAAGCTACAGGTGATATAAATAACAGTTAGTACAACATAATCAGGTATATATTTAAGAATGATGAGTCACAACAAATAATATTTACATGACTAAAAGCTGCCAGAAGGGCATTGTCAAATGGACAGGCAGAGTCGAAAAAACTGAGTTGCAGCCAACTGTGCCAGGTAGCATAGGAAAGTGGAAGTGAAAGTGGGTGTAGAGGGGTAACTGGGAGGGAGGTAGAAAGAGAGGTGGGTGAGAGGCAAGGATCGGGGAATAAGTGGGGTGAGCAGATTAGAAAAGGGAGAGAGGAAGGGAGTTGAAGGAGGGTAAGAGAGGAAGGTGGTGGACCAGGACTAGGGAGAGGGGCAGGAGTAGATATGGGGGGGGGTAGGTGGTGGCAGGCAGAAGTGGTGATAGTAGAGAGGTGCGAAGAACAGAAGTGACTACCTGGGAGGTTTGGAGAAACAGTCACAGGTGGCTCTGGACACAAGAGTTTGACATAGCTTGTGTTTGAATGAGCACAGGGTGCCTAAGTTGGTGAGCTCACTGCCAAAGGAGTTAAACATCTCAGAGGTTCTACCTGCAAAAGACCGTTGATCTTGGGTGGTGTGACAGCGGGGAACAGCCAGAGAATAGTTGTCAGAGCTTCTTGTGTAACGAGGGTGGTTGGCTGGGCTTAAGAGAGACTGAACCCCGGGGACATGAGTCCCATCAATTACTTTTTTGCTAGTAGGCAGGTTTGGAAAGTAATCCTTCCCTAAAGTTGTAGCCAGTTTCACTGTCCATAGAGGTCACAGGTATGTGTGTGGTGGGCAGCACAAGTAAGCAGTCTGCAAGCCCTATTCAGCACTGTAAAGATACGCCGTTGTGCTGTAGCTGTGGCTGCTCCATACATACGAATCCCATAATCAATGAAGACAATACAGCCCTGTATTGCTAGCTTAAGGGTGTCAGGCAGTGTCTGTGTTTATAGAGAAAGCCTGTATGGATATTTATGGATTTCGCAACTGAATCGATATGGCTGGAGAAGGACAGAGTAGGGTCCAGGGTTATACCAAGGTATTTGAAAGTCTGTGCCTGGTCCAGGGTCACACCAGAGCTGTTTTTGATTGGCAACTGTTGGTGTGTATGTTTGTTATGTGTGCCATGGAACAGCATAGTCTTTGTTTTTTGTAATTTAGCAGTAGTTTCTGTGAGATGAACCAGGCCTCAACTTACCTGAAACTTTCCTGCAGTTGTTTCTCCAAGAGGGAGGGGTCAGAATTCTTAGAGAAAATCGCTGCGATTTCAGCATACAGAATAATGTTTTCATCACAGACAGAAGGGAGATTGTTCAGGAAGATGCTGAAAAGAAGGGGTCCCGATATTGATCTTTGGGGAACACCAGCCCAGACAGGTAGTTTGGAGGAAAAGGAGTCACCAATCTTAACTTGTTGTGATCGGTTGGAGAGATAACTGTTGAACCATTGTAAAGTATCATGAGAAAGTGCTAAGTTGCTAAGTTGCCAAGTTGTTCCAGTAGTAATGGATGGTTGACTGTATCGAAGGCCTTCGAGAGGTCTATAAAGGTGGTGCCGGCAAGTTGTTCTTGGTCTAGTGCTAGATGAATGTGGCCTGTAACTTCAAGGAGGGCAGAGGTGGTGCTATATTCTTTGCGTAAGCCGTGTTGCTGTGGGCATTGAAGTTGTATTTCTCCAAGTACTCCACCAATTGGTCTGTGACAATTTTTTCAAGAGCTTTGGATAAAGGGAGTAGGATGGAGATGGGCCTGTAGTTACAGTTTAATGTCCTGTCCCCAGACTTGTATACTGGGGTTACCAGGGCGGACTTCCACTTGAGTGGGAACTGGGAGAGCATGAGGGACTGGTTAATAATCTTGGTAAGAGGGTGCAGGACATTGTCAAGGGTGAGGGCGATGAGCTTCAAGTCAAGTGTGTCCCCAATTGATCTGGATTTTCCAAGCACCTTGAGGAGGTAATTTTTGGCATCCCTTTCAGTAACTGCCTTGAAATAGAGATATGGATGATTTGTACCCTGAGTCTGTTGATATTGAGAGGCCGTGGTTTGGTTGATGTCAAAGAAGTTGAGGCTGGCAGTATAGCCTAGAGGTTAGAGGAATGAGATGTGAATGAACTTGCTACATCCAGCAGACCAGACCAGAGTTTGATTCTCACAACCTCCACTTGCATACTGTGTGACTCTGAGCAAGTCACTTAACCACCCAGTGCTCCCAGGTCGCCCCTGAAAACAGGCACTTGTGCCTAGTGGGCCTTACCTGGTTACCAAAGACTAAAATAAAATAAAAATAAAGAAGTTAGAGGGAAGCACATGGCTGAGGTCAGTGAATGCCAGATTGAAAGTATTGGCAATTGTGGTGGGGTCCAGGGTGTTGCTGTCATCAACCTTTAACATATTAGGAGTTGCTTTGGATTTTTTCCCCATTGATTCAGAGACTTTGCCAGAATTTCCTTCCATCCGACCATGAGTTTGATAGAGTGCTCCTGTAGTAGCTGGCTTTTTCAGTGCGGATAGCTCTGGTACAGGCATTCCTGGTGGCCCTGTATGCCTGAAAGTTTGCTTGGTTGCCAGAGGCTGTAGCAGATGCCCATAGTAGGTCCCGAGCTTTTTTTATTTATTTTTTATTTATTAAACTCTAGGATTACAATTACCTTTGAGCAGAGACTGCTCATTTTCAAAGGTTATACGTCAAAGGATGGTGATAACATACAACAATGGTAGACATGGTAACGGTAATAACATACAGAATAACTAGTACATCAACTAGTTCAGTCAATCTGTTGCAGAAGAACAACCACAAGCTAGTTTCTAACAGGATTTGTGGTGAAGACAGTATACTCGGCAGGAAAAGTCAGTAGGAAGGCGGCCAAAAGGTGCCGTTGTCAGACAAGGATGAAAAGAGCGAGGGGGACAGGGGCCAGTGGCCATACCAATGAGTGAGTCTGAAAAGAAGGGATGGGAGGAGGAGGGGGGGTGAAAGCGTGAGAAGGATTGGGTTGGAGCCAAGAAAGCAAGGCTAGCATGTCCGGTTATAGCTACAGCTAGGGTACAGGGTGGAGACCATTTCTTAGGTGAGGCAGACACAAATAGACAGTGGTGACCATTGCTTAGGAGAGGCAGTCACAAGTTGAGGTAGAGGGGAGGAATAGCCACAGTTGCCTTTTAAAGTGGCTTAGATTTGCAGCTGCAAGAGTCTGTTTGTTAAGGACGTTGAACCACTACGGAGCCCTGTGCATGAAAGATCTCTGGCCCAGCGAAGTCCGGCGCCTGGGGACATGGAAAGTCTGGTATAGAGAACTGCGAGTTGACTGGGTACTGCTGTTGGTAGTAAGGAGACTTGCAACACCTGTTGGCATGAGTCCAAGAAGAGCTTTTTTGGCTATCAGACAGGTCTGGTATTGTATTCTGCTAATGAGAGGTAGCCAATCAGTCTTGGCGTAAAGGTCATAGGTGTGCGTTAGGCAATCAGCTGCAGTGAGAAGTCTACAGGCCTTGTTAAGTGTCACTGATATTCTCCTAAGTGCAGTGGGGGAGGCCGAGCCATAGATGACTAGCCCATAGTCAACAATGGAGGTAACAGAGCTGTGGATGGCTAGTCTTAGGGCTTCAGGGGTCTTGCAGTGTTTATACTTGTGGAGCAGGCCAGGACATATGTTGGCAGGCTTAGCAACCATCCCAATGTGCTGATGGTAGGAGAGTGAGCTGTCCAGGGTGATGCCAAGGTATTTGAACTCATGAACCTGCTCAAGTGTGATGATGAGGGGTAGAGGTTTATACATGCTATGAGCATTGCAGAAAGTCATGACTTTTGTCCTGCTATAATTCAAGACAAGTTTGTGGGAGATAAACCATTTTTCCACTAGCCTGAAATCATGTTGCAGTTGACTCTCAAGTAACTTAACGTCCGAGTTGCTAGAAAAGAGGACCGCATCATCTGCGTAGAGTAGTATCCTCTGTTGGCAGATGCCAGGGAGGTGGTTTAGGAAGAGAGAAAATAGTAAAGGGCCCAGTATAGACCCCTGAGGGACACCTGAGAGGAATGGTTTTTCAACTGAGGAGACACCAGAAATTTTAACACTTTGAACTCTCTCCCCGAGGTAGCTGGCAAACCGGGGTATTGCATCCTTGGAGAGCCTAAGAGCAGTCAGTTGTCTGAGTAGGAGGGGGTGATTAACTGTATCAAAGGCTTTTGTCAGGTCAATGAATATAGCATCCCCACAAAGTCCTTGGTCCAGGGCATCATGGATGTAACCGGTGAATTCCAACAGAGCCGTGGTGGTACTATGCCCTTTGCGGATGCCATGCTGATCAGGGCACTGAATATTATGTTTTTCTGGGAATTCAACAAGCTGGCCAGAGACTATACATTCAAGTGCTTTGGATAGTGTTGGAAGGATGGAGATGGGCCTGTAACTGGTGTGCAGTGACTTGTCACCACTTTTATGCACAGGTGTGATGGAAGCCTTTTTCCAGAGTGATGGGAATTGGCCATACCTTAGGGAGTGGTTGAAAATCTTAGTCAGGGGTTCAATGATATCATCTAGGACTAGTGAAAGCAGTTTCAAGTTGAGAGAGTCACCACTATATCCAGTTTTGCTGATAGCCTTGCAAATATATGTTCTGGCAGAGTGCATTGGGATCCTTTGGAAGAAGAACTGTGGGGGTGGGTGAGCTGGTGATGCAGCAGCAGTGGGGGGGGGCTAAGTGGTAGGAGCATCAGAGAAATCAGGTGGGAGGACACTGCTTAGGTTGAAGAAAGCATTGATGAATGTGTTGGTGATGATATCCAGGTCTGACGTTGGAGTACCATCAAAGTTGAGTATGGTAGATGGAGGCTTGGTTTCTTTGCCAGAGAGGTCCTTAATGTTGTTCCAGAATTTGTTCCCATCCCCCATGAGTCTGAGAGCACTTCTCTATAGTATTTGCTTTTAGCCATCCTTATGGCACAGGTGCAGCGATTTCTTGCTTGCTTGTATTTTTGAATATCCGCTTGGGCAGCTGTGGCTCCAGCACAGTGCCAGAGGTGATCCCTCTGTTTGAGACGTGTGATAAGCTCAGTGTCAATCCATGGGTTTGATCTACCTTCAACTTTCATTTTTTTTATCGGTGCATGAATATCACATGCCTCAGTGAAATGGGCGATAAACAGATCAAGAGCTTTGTTTACATCCTTGAGTGAGTTTACACATGACCAATCTATTCTACTTAGGTGAGATTTTAGTAGGTGTAAGTGTCCCTTCTTGAATACCCTGGTTTATTTTAGGTGGAGGCTTTATGTAGTTATTAGCCCAGGTGCAGATAATGGGTGAATGGTCACTTAAGGAGTCAGGGAGTACAGACACCATTGATATTCATTCAGGGTGGCTGGCCAGTATCCAGTCTATAAGGGTGAAAGTCCCTGTCCTGTAGTTACACCTGGTCGGAGAAGGGACCAGCTGTGTGGATTGTTGAGCTGTAACTGCATCTTTGTAGAAGCAGGCCTCTGGTGCAAGCCAGTTGATATTAAAATCACCCAAGATGATGAACTCGGAGTTATGGCACAGACCCTTGAGACATTCCATGACATTATTGAAGCCATTGGCCAGGTCCCTTGGGGGGATGTAAACGGAGACTATTGTAAGGTTTTTGGTGTGGGCCCCAAGGAGTACTTTGATAGCGAGGACCTGAGATAGTGATCCTGGTCTAGGAAGTGGGATGACATGTCCCATGAGAGTATCTCTTAAGTAGATGGCGCAACCACCACCCCACTTAGAGCTTCTGTCCTGCCTAACAGTCGTGTATCCGGGGATGGCAACTGCACTGTCAGGGATCTTTCAGCCAGGTTTCAATGACTGAGAGGATGTCAGGGTTGTTATGGGAAATCCAGGTTTGAAGGGTGTCAAGTTTACTGAGGAGGCTGCATATACTGATGGATGCCAAGGTTAATGACCCAGACTTCTGGTTCTGATAATAAGTGGTCGATCCAGGTGGGCCTGGGTTAGGGTGAACATTACCGGAGTGGAGCAGAAGCAGTAGGAGAAATCTCAAGAGGGAGGTCTGAAGAAATTGGAGGGCTTGCTTGTTTGATATCCGTCTGCCTGCCTGGATGTTGCGGTACTGGTATGAGCCTGGTTTATTACAGAGAGCTACAAGTACATAAATACTCCCCTGGGTGCTATAACATTGGTGATTCAGAGTGGAGCTAGTGTGCCACGTAGTGGAGCTGAAAGGCACTGAGTTATTAAACTGAACCCTAGTAGTCATTCCCAATATGTAATGCAGATCAGGTGCTGGTATTAGCTGGTCTTGGGAGTGAAAGGTAGTCTTCATATGTTGATTGGGGCAGTGCAGCACAGTCATGACTAAGAATAGCAGTGCTGGGTGCAGGTCATAGGCAGCCATATTGAGAAGAATGTGGGAGAAACAGTTAGACAGAGAGAGGGCACTGAATTGAGAATGAGAGAAGCAATTATTAGAACACTGGGGAAGTCAGCAGAGACAAGTAGGATGGGTGAGTTGGAGAGTACTGCTCCTGACAGGTGGGGCAGTCCAGGTGGGAGGGGCAACATTGTATTTAAAGGAGGTCTGGGAGGGGGTGGTGGGGGTGGGACAAAAAAAATGGTCTGAGAGGCGACCCGAAAGGAAGAATTTGGCAGCAGATCTTGGGCACACCAATGGCTGAGAAGCTAGATCTGTGCTGTCCAATTGCAAAGTGGCAGTAGTGCTGCACCAATTGTGAGGCAGCCACCGAGTATGGAGCTTCCAAAAGAGTTAAGCGCTAGTACCTGCTTCAACGATCCGTGCAGGAGTTCCAGGGAGGCAGGCAGATTATACTTTTAGTTGGTCTAGGAGTTTGCCTGTGATCCACAGGTTGTCAAGGCCTTTAATTTTGCATTTCTTAAAAGGGGCATGGATATCACATGCTGCATTGAACTTTGAGATGAAGTATTGAAGTGCAGCATCAACATCCAGAGTGGTGTCAATTGGGGACCAGTCTTGTTGTCGCAGGAGAGCCTTAAGTGGTGCAAGGTGTCCCTTGATTAGCATCTGACTGTTGATAGTTTTTGTGGGGGGCTTATTGAATTTATTTGACCTAGGGACAAATGACTTGGCTCATCATGAGATTAGAGCAGTGCAGAAGGACATTATAGAGTTGGGGAGGGGCTTAAGATAAGTAGCACACACAGTATCCTTCTCAGAGGTGCTGCCTGTCAGTGGCATGGGTGAGGCGAGGGTACTTTGCACCATGCAGTTTAGTGAATGGTTGAAAAAATGGTGTGGAGCACAGGGGTTTGGCTTCATTGGGGACTGGGGTTCCACCTGGGGGGACACCAGCCTATACTTGCAGGATGGTCTGCATCTGTCCAAGAAGGGAACAAGTCTTTTGGGCAATCATTTTAAATGCTTCACTGGCAAGCTTTTAAACTAGTCAAGGGGGGAGGCACTGATAAGCAGCAGGAAAGTCCAGCCTCCCCCTACAAAACAGGGTACTAAATGAGAAAAAGACCAAGGTAGAAAGGTCAGTGGGGGATGCTGGTACAGAAGGTAAAGCCATCAAAAAATGGAGAGCAATGAGTACCAATGCCCGTAGTCTGGGTAACAAGCTTCCTGAATTAGTGGCCTTGATGGAGGAGGAACATCTGGATATCGTGACAGTCACAGAAACATGGTACACACAGAACCATGACTGGGACGTAAACATACCAGGATACACTATCTACAGGAGGGACAGGGAGGGTAAAGAGGAGGAGGAGTAGCTCTCTACATAAGAGAAGGAATCAAAGCAACAGAACAAAAGGGTAAACAGGGAGGAGAAGAAGCACTGTGGGTCAATTTGGAGGCAGGCAATGGCACCACAATCCACACAGGGGTTGTATACAGACCCCCACCAGGGGAGGAAATGTACAAGAAATGATAGAAAGTATACTTTGAATGGCAGATAAAGGGGAGATATTGCTGATGGGTGATCTGAATATGCCAGATGTTAACTGGAGTGCAGTTGCAGCAGCCACTTCGAAGAGTGGGGTTATTCTAGATGCCCTACAGGGTGCATGCCTTAGACAACTAGTATTGGAACCCACTCGAGAGGGAGCAATCTTAGACCTGGTCCTCTCAAATGGAGATGGAGAGAGGATCACAGATGTAGAAGTGGGTAGCCATCTGGGAACTAGCGACCATCGAACAGTATGGTTCACAATAAACACAGCAATAGAGTCAAGCCATACAAAGGCAAAAGTACTAGACTTCAGGAGGGCTTACTTTGCCAAAATGGGTGAGTGCCTAAGGAATGCACTAGCAAATGGGCAGGAAGGAGGGGTGGAAGAACAATGGAGAATAATAAAAACTGTCATCACAGAGGTAACAAGCCTTTGTGTGAAGCAAATAAACAAAATAAAACGATGTAAGAAACTACTATGGTTCTCAAAGGACATGGCAGTGAAGGTTCAAGAGGAAAAGAAAGCATTCAGAAAGTACAAGGAATCACAGAAGGAGCAGGACAGAGAATTGTATCAGTTAAAGCAAAAGGAAGCTGGGAAGGCAGTCAGAACAGCAAAGGCCCGGACTGAGGAAAAGATAGCCAACTTAGTTAAGAAGGGGGATAAAACCTTTTATAGGTACATCAGGGAGCAAAGGAAGACTAAAGGAGGGATTGTGAGGCTTAATAAAGGGAAGGGGGTGGCCAGAGGGTGACTGTGAAAAGGCAGAGATACTAAACAAATATTTTTGCTCAGTATTTGCAAATGAAGAGGGTGAGGTACCTAAAATAAACACTAGAAACACTCTGTATACAGAAGTTGATACCAACCCATTTATAGAAGAAAGGGTTCTGAAAGGACTCTTAAAACTGAAGGTAGACAAAGCAATGGGGCCTGATGGGATTCATCCCAGAATTCTAAAATAACTAAGGGTAGAACTAGTGACACCACTGACTACCTCTTTAACCAATCATGGGAGGATGGGGTGGTACCTGAGGACTGGAGGAGGGTAGATGTGATTCCCCTTCACAAAAGTGGGAGCAGGGCAGAAGCAGGAAACTACAGACCTGTTAGTTTAACCTCAGTGATAGAGAAAATGATGGAATCACTTCTGAAGGAAAGAATTGTTGAGTACCTAGAGGTCAGAGGGGTACAGGACCCAAGGCAACATGGATTCACAGCGGGAAGGTCATGCCAGATGAATCTAATAGATGTCTTTGACTGGGTGACCAAAGTAGTAGATCAGGGAGGGCTGTGGACATGGCCTACCTAGACTTTAGCAAGGCATTTGACTCAGTCCCACAAAAGATTAATATACAAGTTAGCCAGCCTGGGAGTGGGTCCCAAGATGATAGCCTGGGTAAGGGTGTGGCTGGAGAATAGGACACAGAGGTAATAGTAAATGGAGTCCCTCTGAAGAAGGGGGTTACTAGTGGGGTGCCGCAGGGTTCAGTATTAGGACCGGTCCTCTTCATTGTTTTTGTAAGCGACATTGCAGAGGGGCTGGAAGGAAAAGTATGTCTCTTTGCAGATGAAACAGAGATCTGCAACAGAGTTGATGCACAAGGTGGGATGGAAAGGATGAGAAGGGACTTGGCAAGGTTAGAGGGATGGTCAGATGTATGGCAGCCTAGATTTAACGCTAAGAAGTGCAAGGTAATGCACCGGGGAAACAAAAACCCAGGGGAAGAGCACACAATGGGGGGTGAGATACTAACAACAACAAAAATGGAAAGGGACCTGGGGGTAGTCATATCAGATGACTTAAAGGTGGGCAAGCAATGTGAGAGGGCAGTAAGGAGGGCTGGGGGGATACTGGGATGCATAGGGAGAGGCATCACCAGCAGAAAACAGGAAGTTGTTATCCCTCTGTACAGACAGCTGGTGAGACCTAATCTGGAGTACTGTGTGCAGTTCTAGAGTCCCAATCTCTGCAAGGACATAGACAAGATGGAAGCTGTCCAGAGGAGGGCAACTAAAATGGTGCAGGGTCTGCACCGGAAGACATATGAAGAGAGACTAAAGCAGCTTAATATGTATAGCCTCGAGGAAAGAGGAGGAGGGGGGACATGATAGAAACTTTCAAGTTCCTCAAGGAATCAACAAAGTCCAGAGGGTAGCATCTTTCAAAAGAGGTGTGCAAGAACAAGGGGCACAATTTGAAGATAGAGGGGGCGCGGCTCAGAGGTAATGTAAGGAAGTATTTTTTCACAGAGAGGGTTGTGGATGCATGGAATGGCATTCTGGAGGAGGTTGTGGAGTCAAAAACAGTGGTTGAATTCAAGCATGCATGGGACAGCCATAAGGCAATTCTAGGGGGTGGGGGTAGAAAGAAGTAGGCTGAGGGTTAACTAGGATCTGCAGCTTATCCATTAGGTAAGGAAATGGGCAGACTGGGTGGGCCAAGCGGTCCTTATCTGCAATCAAATTCTATGTTTCTATGTTCCTATATGCACTGGACTGGGGAATGGTCACTAATGGGATCAGGGAGAACTGTAGTGTGGCTAATATGGTCAGGGTGATTTGAGAGTACCCAGTCCGGTAAGGAACTGGTCCCTGTTCTATAGTTAATCCTAGTTGGTGAGATAACTAGCTGTGTAAAATGTGCAGCTGCCAAGGCATCTTTGTAGTTGCTTGTACTGGGGACAAGCCAGTTGACATTAAAATCCCCTAGCAATATAATTTCTGAGCTAAACGTTAGACTATTGATACAGGTAAGGAATGGGTTCAGGCTTGTTGTTGTACGTTTGGGTGGAAAATATACAGAGGTTATTGTCAGAGGTTTGTTATGTGCCCCAAGAATGACTTTAATAACAAAGACCTGAAGCTCATCTCCATTAATGGGTAGGGTCAGGGCATGCCCTGTCATAGAATCTTTAAATAAAGGGCACAGACGCTCCCCTTTTTTGGATAGTCGATCCTGCCGAAAGATAGTATACCCAGGTATTGCCACAGCAGTGTCAGGGATAATTGGAGACAACCAAGTTTCAACTACAGATAGTACATCTGTGCTATGCTGTGCTGCCCAGGCAGTGAGGGAATCTAATTTTTTGGTAAGGCTGCAGATGTTGATGCTAGCTAGTTAGACGGTCCCTGTTCTATGTTGCTCCCTAGGGGTAGCTAGGGGTGATCCAGGGTTGGGGTGAATGTTGTCTGATATTAGCAGGCGTTGCAGTATTAGTCTTTTTAGGAGTTTCTTAAGATATCAGCAGTGACCACTATGTGCACTTTTTCCCTTATACTTATTCTTAGTTGTTGTCTGTAGTGACCTGACTCCCGATAGAATGAACAGGGAGAAATAGTTTGCTGGTAGGGTCGACCTTGGGCACAGTAGCATGTTCGTGTATCCTAGTATTTGCCAGAAGAGATGAGTGTTGTTGCAGCTGACACTACTGGTAACCATTCCACTTCTGTACAAGGAGTTATCAACCAGGTGATCAGAGGGTAGTTGCAGTGGGCATTTAAATATATTGGTAGTGTGGGATGCCAGTAGGGTCAGAAGGAACAGGTGCAGCAGGAACAAGTTAGGTGCATTCTTGATATAGTACTATTAAACCACGCAGATAGTTATGCTCAGGTTTATGTAGTATAGTACTCTTGTCCAAGGTACCAGGAGTCAGATGATGAAAAGTAATCAAATCCACAGGAAATGGTGAACTACTGGGGACCAGAAAACTGTTGTTACTGTAGATCAAAGACCCAGAATGTGTTAAATTCCTGAAGGTGATGAATATTGACTTCGGGCATAGGCAGGATGAAAAAAATCCTTTGTTAGTATCTTCCCTTTGTTCTCCAAAATGGTTGTGAATAGACCTCAAAGACAAGCACACATCCTTTAAGAACAAGTCAGATGGAAATGTGGGTTCAAGTGCAGCACATCACAACTCAGAGCTTGCATAACAGATTTATTGACCTTACTTTTACATTTGATGGCTTCCAAAAAAGTTGATTTATGATGAGAATGCCAATATCTGGTGGTGATGTTTTGCAGTTTCCTAGTCCAGGAAATGTTCATAGATGCTATGTCCAAGAATGGTCCAATTCCTCCTATAAATATATTGAAAAGGAGTGGCCCCTGCACCAACCAGAGGCACTCCTCTGGTGACCTTCTCTCCCCTGGTGGTACCCCATTAACAATTACCCTCTGTCTCCTGCCCTCCAGCCAGTTTTGCACCCACCTAACCATGAGCAGCTCCAGCCCAAGGCATCTCATTTTGTGCAGCAGTCCCTTTGAGGCACAGAATCAAATGCTTTTTTGAAATCTAGATATGCAACATCCACCACCCCCACCCCACCCCAATCCAGTATCCTGGTGACCCAGTCAAAGAACTCTATCAAGTTTGTTTGACACAATCTTCCTTCAGTGAACCCATGCTGGCACTGGTCCTGCAGGCCATTGGCTTCCAGGTAACTAGTGATCCTCTTCTTTAGCAATTTCTCAATGAGTTTGCCCTCTACCAATTTTAAGTTCACTAGCTTTTAATTGCCTGCTTCCTTCTTATCTTCCCCCTTATGAAGGGGGACCACATATGCCCCTTTCCAGTCTTCAGGGATCTCCTCTGATTCCACTGATCTATTGAAGCTGGTCAAAGGTTCTACTAGCACCTTACTAAGCTCCCTCAGTACCCTGGGGTGCACTCTATCCTGCCCCATCACCTTATCCACCTTCAAACCCTATAGCTCTCTTAGGACCTCCTACACCTATAACAGACTGGGGTCCACCCCCCACCTCCTTGCATTCCCTGATTTTTTTGAACTCCCCCTCCTTCTCTATCATGAAAATGGAGCAGAAGCAGCTGTTGAGTATTTCCGCCTTCCCTTGGTCATTTTCCACCAACTCCCCTTCTTCATTATTCAGCCTGACTATCCTCTCCCTTGACTTCCTCCTTTCACTCACATACCGGAAGAAGGTTTTATCACCCTCAATTGTGTTGGCAATTCTCTCTTCTATTCTTGCCTTTGCCCTCCTGACCTCCTTACCTGTTTCCTTCTTTTTCTTTTTGTATATGACCCTACCCTCCTCCTCCCTCTGTGACCTCTTATGCCTCCTAAATTCCTTTCGCTTTGCCCTGACCATCTCTGCCACATCCCTATTAAACCAGAGTGGCCTCCTCTTCTTCTTATCTTTGTTTACCATCCTGACATGGTGGCTAATGGTCCCCACTGTTGTCCCTATTATTTGACCCCCCATTTCCTCCACCCCTCCTTAGTTCCTCCACCCTTGCTAATGCTTGTTGTATGCTCTCTCCCATTTTCTGAAAGTTTGCATGCCTAAAATCTAGGACCTTCACTCTGGGCCAATGGACCTCAGCAGTCATTTTTACCAGGAACCAGACTGTGTTCTGGTCACTTGTGCCCAGATTCTCTCCCACAGATGTCTCACCCACTCTATCCCCATTGGTAAGAATCAAATCTAGTATCGTCCCTTCCCTAGTCAGTTCCCTAACTAACTGCTTCATGAGTTCTCCCTGTAGTAAGTCCATGATTTCCTTGCTACTGGTGGATGCTGCTGATGGGGTACCCCAATCCACGTCCGGCAAGTTGAAGTCCCCCATCAGCAGCACCTCCCCTCTGTATGCCATCCTCTCTGTATTTCCTCCATCATTGTCCTATCCGCTATATCCTGTTGCATTGGAAACCTATATATCACTCCATTGTGTATGACGTCTCCCTTCCCTGTGTCCAATGATACCCATAGAGCCTCCACCCTTCCCCATCTACCCTGCAGTTCAGTAGCCTTAATGTTTTCCTTCACATATATGGCAACCCCTTCCCCCTTACCCACCCTTTCTTTCCAAAAAAGTACATACCCCGGTATTGCCATGTCCCAGTCCTGGACCTCATGTCCCCATGTCTCCGTGATTCCCACAAAGTCCAGATCCACCTCAGCCATGACCACTGCCAAATCTGTGATCTTATTGCCTAGGCTTCTAGCATTGATGCACATGGCTCTCCACTTGTTGGGCCCATTCTACTGTCCCCTGGTTTTTTCCATCCTGGTGGGAAGGCTGGTAGCCCCAATTGCTCCTGTTTCATGGCATGGTTTGTTCCCAACCCCCGATTTAGTTTAAATTATAGTTTGTTGGAGAAATCCCCTAGCTTGCTCTTTAGCACTGCTGCTCCCTCCCTGTTCAGGTGTAGTCTATCCAGGGCAAATAGACTCTCATCCCGCAACGTTGTTCCCCTGTCCCCTACTTACCCCATCTGTTCATACCATTCCACCAGCCACTTATTAAATTCCTTAATCTTCAGTCTCCTGTCTGTGCTTGTCTTGGGTACAGGCAGGATCTCTGAAAAGGCTGCAGATCTGAACCCATAGCTGCTGCAGTATCCAACAAGTGTCCTAAATCTTGCCTGCACCTCCAACAAACTATGCCCCACCTAGTCATTTGTTCCAAGGTGGAAAACCAGGTGCCTTTTCCCATCCTGCTGTCTTCCCCCACAGGGGATATAGTGTATGACCTCCACCGCTGTAATACCTGGTAAGCACTTAGCCCATATTGCACTGCTTCTGGTCCTCCTGCCCCCACAATGAATTCCTTTTGTTATTGAGCCACTAACAAGTAAGACCCTTCTCTCCATTGCCTTTTGTGTGTATTTATCCTCTGCTGTGTTCCCAGTCCCATGCATTTCCATTATTTCACTATTCCCGCTTCCCCCCCTTGCCCCTTGTATCCCCCTACCCAAGTACTTAACTTTCCTTTCTCATTGCTTGTCTTCTGCCTCCCACAGTTATTCCCTTTGAAATCACCTTCCCCTACTCCTCCATCTGCTTGTTCCATCTCCTCCCCTTTTCCTGCCCTTTCGCTAGCCCTGACTGAGGTATCCTGTGCTCAGGTTGCTTCCCCATTTCTACCCTGCTTTGGTCCCCCTATGCCTCCTTTCACTGTCCCCTCTCTCCTGAGGGTTTGTCCTTTTTGGGATGAATATGCCTCAGTGCTCTTGTCCTTTCTTTTGCCCTCCTCCTCATTTTTTTGGACGGGACAACCCTCATGTCTACTACACCCTCCATTGTGTCAGTCTCCCACATTCCCCCTGAGTCTGCCTCTGCTCCAGTTTCTTTATTCTCATCTCCTTTTAGTGATGCAAGTGGTGTGAATCTGTTCTCTTGCTCTATGCCGTCTGCCATTTTTCCTGCTTGTGCTGCTTCCCCTTCACTCCTCTTGCTTGTTGGCTTTGGATATTTGTACCTGACCTCCTGCCAGTGCCCATGGCCCCTCTCACATCCTGTACTGCCTCTACTTGAGCCCCCAGGAGCCCCCCTCATGCCCACCTTTGTACTTCCTTCCCTGCTTGCATATTCCTTTGTGTTCTTCCAATCTTCCTCCTGACCACTCATGCCTCTTTCAGCTTTTGTCACTAGACCCCATACATCCCCTCATTACTCAGTTTTCTGCCCCTACCCCACTTTTCTCCCTCAGTGGATCCCCTGTCTTCCTCTTCACCACTCTCCTACCCCTCCTAGCATCCATCTTAGCCACCTAACCTCCTCCCTTAGTTGTGCTAGCTGTCGGCACTCCATGCAGCCCCCCTCATCCTCCAAGCCATAGCCAGTCCTATGGTTGACCCACACCGAGTGCACCCTACCACCCTTCCAAAGATGCCACCTGCCCTTGCAGTCTGGGGCCATGCCTGAACCCTATCCCATTGTGCTCCAATTGTCCCTCCAAATCAGTTGCCCCTCCATTTTTCCCAATTTCACTATAATTTCCCTCTTTAGAGAACACCTCAGAAGTTTACAACACAATGAACATGCAATAAGGGCATAGGCTCCTTGAATGGATTTACCCTGCTGACTGGGAGAAATAAGAGAGTAAACGAGTCAAAGCAGTTGTTTAACCCCCTTTGAAGAACACCTTGAAAGCCTTTTACTCTATGAACATGCAATAAAAGTCACAAGGCACAAGTTCCCTGGCTAGAGCTTCCCTGGTGAATGTTAGAAATAGGCTTGCAAACAGGTCAAAGCAGTTGCTGAACACTCTTCCAAGAACCCTTTGGAAGCCAGTACCCACTGAACCTGCTCAACAGAGACACTAGCTGCCTGACTAGCAATTCCCCTGCTGAGTGTAAGAAACAGTGAGCAACAAACCAAAGCAGTGCAGTCTGGTCCACAACCGAGTGGTATTGACTATTGCCCTGAGAGTTTCCTGCCTGCTCAGAATCAAACAAGGCAGTCTAAGCAGTTCTCTTTGCAACTATTTTTTTCTTTCCAGCAGTCACAACAGACAGTAGCCCCACAAGAACTCCTCTTCCTTTCCTGCTCGATCTGTCCCTGGCCTGTTTCTTCCTTTCTTGCTCCTCCTACTAGGAGCATTTAATAGAGGTTGGGGCTGGGGTGGGTGGGCATGATAAAAGCTCCCCTTATGAAAACAGTTCCTCTGGGGGGGTTGTTTTTTGTGGCTGGGCTTGCATCTTTTAAAGTCAAGCTGCACTGTTAAACTGCCCGCTCTGATTCTTGATTGGATGTGGCTCCCTGTGTCACCGCCAATGTGGCCAGCAACTACAATCCCTCAAGTTCTGCTCCTAGTCCCTTTTTGTAGATGGCACTGGCTGCCACCAATGAGAGCAGCCAGTCCAGTTTAGTCTCTTGTCTTTCAGCCTTTGATGCGGCTGGTGCTGTCTATGGATGCTGCCAATGTGGCTTTTCCCTGGCTCCCTGGCAGCGGATGCAGTCTCCTTTGGCTCTGGATGCCACCGATGTGGATCTCTTTGGCTCCCTGGCTGCCGATGCGGCTGCCAGTCCCCTCGATTGCCGGTGACGTGGCTCCCAATGCTCCCCTCGTGAAAACAGCTCCTCTGGGGGGTTGGTTTTTGAGTCCATTTTATTCAATTTAAAAGCTGTGTTTCCTTGGAAGTTTCTGGTTTGGACCCCTTCCCCATTTTTTTCATTAGAACCCCTAGATATGGGGAAGGGGACTTACATAGGCTATGAACTGTTTGTGACCACTAACCTCAAATTTATTGCAGCCCCACACCTGAAGTTGCCGGCACCCCTGTACAAATGAACTCTAACAGCATCAGCCATCCCGGAAAGTTGTTCTGAGGTTTCTGCTGTGAGTGCCCACCTCCCCATAGATGTTTCCACCTAGCATACCCTAGACACTGGGGAGGGTGGGTTTACAACATGGAGGCTAATCCCCAAGATGTGTTTGGGGGCTCAGGGACATTTGTATGGAGCGCAAAGGGGTGCTGGTTGAAGTGTATACTATGGACTTGATCTCAGGCCCAGTCTGGACTGGTAAAATGTTTCACAGCAGTGAGAAATTTGGTGCCCTGGAGAGAGGAACTCACGGTACCAGTGGAGCTGGAGTTTGGGGCACAGACAAGAACATGTGAGAGCTATGCCAGTGTCCTGGGCCCATTTGTTTTATTGGACTGGAGAGATTTGAGGGGACAGAGTGTAACCATCTATGGGCAAGTTTGGACAGTGTGAAGGAGAGAAATCGAGAAGCCATTTGGAGAATAAGCAGCTTCTGGGAAATCATTGATGGTGTGCAGAAAGTTAGAGTAGTGTCAGCAGTGAAGAAAGCCCCAGAGACTTCAAAAGTGGCAGTCCCCTCCACTATGTTCAGGTGGATGTGGGATGTGGTAGAGAAGTCTACAGCCACTAAGTGTGCCGGTTTGAGGTGCCAATTGTGACCATGCTGCCAATTTATATGGTGTGCCAGTGAAAAGCTCCAGCAGAGATTGGACGCCTTTTTTTCCCCCTAGCCCCAGTGGGTCCTTTGCATCTGCAGAGTTGGCCCTGAAGAGCTGGGAGGAGACGAGTACCCCACTAAGTGTGGCATCAGTGTTGAAAATTGTGAAAGGCTGACCCCAGGAATCACCTGATCCCCACAGAGCAGCACAACCAGAGATAACAGTGGCTCATAGATGGAGACAGGATATTGGAGTGCAATCAAAGTTGTTGACCCCCAGTGATTTCTTAGTGCCGAAGAAGTCAGCCGCGGGTGAACCAAAGGAGCTGGTGAGCACAGCTGTTGAAGAACTGCCCAAGTCACCTGAAGATCCTGTGCCAGATGGTCATTTGCAAGAAAAGCCAGAGAATGACTTGAAGGGAACTGGAGCTACTGGCCTGGCCATGGACGAAGTAGCTAAGATTAGTAATGATGACCTGGAGAGGGATATCCCATTCTGCAATGAATCAGTCTATCTGACCCCATGGAAGTATTGGCTTGGACTGCCGGCAAAGAGTCAAGGGGAGAGAGAAATGCATGATGGTGTTCAAAGTGGTGATCCACAGGTGCAGAGATACCAAGAAGGTGTGTGGCTCTCAGATGGACAGGCACCAAGGTCCTCTGTCCATAGCTTGCCTGAGTGGTCTGAGGCTGAAAGGATCAGGAGACAAAGATCCAGAAAGAGTATCCACAATGGCTGCGATTCACAAATGGGCTAAAAGTACGCACCAGAGGTGCATACCCCACTGGCATAGTTCCGCACCTGTGGACAGTTGTGCACCAGTGGTATGTACTATCATCTGCCACCTGTCCCTGGCACCCCAAAGCTTGGAGTGGAGATGGGGGTGGAGCAGTAGACCCAGGCAGGCAGGCAATCAAATGCCCATCCAGGGTCCCAGAGTGGAGCAGGAGAGTGTGGGATAGTGCAGGTCTAGCTTAATGAATGCAGTATGCACATTCCACATGTGGTCCCCATAACATGCAGTACCCCTTGTCCCCACAGATGACACCCACTGGCCACGGCATGAGTGGGAGTCACCATTCCACAGGGCCACTGGACTACAATGCAAGATGTGAATACAGTCTGTGGTCAACAGTAGATACACCGTGGGCACATTGGTGCATGGTGTTCAGTACTCTACATGCACTCAGGATTCTGCACACTACCATGTAGTGTATGTACAATACCAAGAAATACAGAATGCTATATATCCAGAATTTGCATAATATGACATGGCCATACTGTAGGATGTAATGCATGGTACAACACAACAGTATATAGTTGCACCGATCCGGTATACATTCCCATGTCCCATGGGACAGTATGCCAGATCAATGCAGCTATGTGTGGCTGTGTTGTACTATGCATTATGTCCTACAGAATGGCCATTTTGTATTATGTAAATATAGCATATGTAGCCTTATGTACCTGTTGGCATTATGCATACACTACATGGTAGTGGATGGAATCCTAGGTACATTCCCAGCAAATCTACTGCTGACCAAGGACTGTATTCACATCCCACATCATAGTCCAGTACCATGTGGAGCAGCTACTCCCGCTCATGCCACAGCTGGCTGGTGTCATCCATGGTGGTGCACACTGGATACGGCGGGGTCCCAGTTGTGTATCCTGCACCCTCCTGCATCACCCTCTGTGCAGCACTATGCACCTTTGTGAATGGCACACAGTGCAGGCATACCCCCGACACCCCCAGACCACACGGACCAGTCTTGGTGCATAGCTGCCCAGGCAGTCAGGGATTGGATGTACAAATGGCAGGTGGGCAGTATGTGAATGCCACCTTCATGGCTTTCACATTTAGGGTTGCCTATACACCACACATATGTGGCATGTAGGCAGTCCACCCTTTATTTAATTGTGGTCAATATGTGTACCCCTACCTACCAGACAGACTTTGGGACATCGTCGAGGAAAATGGGCAGGATTGGATGTATTGGAGCATCCTGGATAAGCTTTACAAGAACAATAAGTTTGGTCCAGCAAGCTCCATAATGTCTCTTCAGGAAATCCAGTGCATCACCAAGGGGATCGGTTCCCGCCATACGTATGAAGGACTGACACTCTCTAAGACTTTTTGCCCTGGTGCAGGATTTGAATGGGAGGCATGCCTAGCACTATGTGAAAGGGCTTGATTTGTTTGGCCAGGAGACAACCAAACTGAATCCCCAGTACTACTTCTCATGTCAGTTAAGTGATTGCTGGTGGCCTATGGACTTTTCGATTGTGCTGCCCCAAAATGCAACCGATTCCTTTCCACGGAGGTGTGGCCCCTTGTTGACCTGTCTGCCTAAACAGGTGAACTACATGGTAGAGTGCGGAACCCTGGGTATATGTGGAACACTGAACAACAAGCACCAGTGCACTCCTAGTATATCTACTGCTGACCATGGACCATATTCAAATCCTACATCATAGTCCAGTGTCACTGTGGAACGGCGACTCCCACTTGTGGCACAGCCGGTGAGTGTTGTCCATGGGGGTGCACACTGGATATGGCAGGAACCTGGCTGTGTATCCTGCGCCCCTCTGTGTGCAATACTACAAGCATTTGTGAATGGTGCATAATGCGGGCACACCCCTGACACACCCTTTGGACCACCCGTGGTGCGTAGCTGCCCGGGCAGGCAGGGATTGGGTGTGGAAATGGCAGGTAGGCAGTAAGTGAATGTCACCTGTGTGGCTTTCACATTTAGGGTTGCCTATGCACCACACATACATAGCATGTAGGCAGTCTTCCCTTTAGTGAATCGCAGCCAATATTTGTACCCCTACCCGCCAAAAAGACTTTAGGACATCATCAAGGAGAACAGGCAGGACTGGGTGAATTGGGGCATCCTGGATAAATTTTACAAGAAATATAAATTGGGCCCAGCAAGCTCCACTATGTCTGTTCAGGAAATCCAGTGCATCGCCAAGGGGATCCGTTTGCAGTATGCATATGAAGGATTGACACTCTTTAAAAAGCTCCTTTCCCAGTCATTTTGACTTTCATGCATTGCCAAGGGGATTTGTTTCCACTATGCATATGAGGACTGACACTCTTTAAAGAGCTTCTTTCCCAGTCATTTTGACTTTCTTGCATAAATTACCCTTTCTTGCATTGATTATGGACTTGTATTGCATTATTGTCCTCTGTAGTTAGTTTTTGCATTCTGAGCTGCTAAAAACTGCAGGGTGTACCAGAGCTTCTATAGCAAGCCTGGTGTTGCTGTGGACCCAGGGCTGTACTGCTGACATTACTGTATGGCAGAGGAGTGACTCACACTGCAGTACAGGAAGTTACAGCAGTTTTGCAAGGAAAAACTACATTACTACTGTAGGTGTACATGCTGTGGTCCCTCTTCACCAAGACACGCTGTTTGCAATGCAGTATGCCAAAATGCAAATGCCTTGTCAGTATGTTTTTTTGTAAAACTGACTTACTTCTGCCTCTGTAACAAAGCATGGGGATTGAGAGAAGATTGTGTTGCTGTTAGCGCCTTTCCCAGTCCTTCTGACCTTCATGCATACATTACCCCTTCTTGCATTGATTCTAGAATTGTATTTAATAATTGTCCTCAGCAGTTAGTTTTTGCAGTCTGAGCTGCTAAAAACTGCAGGGTGTACCAGAGCTTCTATAGCAAGCTTAATGTTCCTGTGGCCCCAGAACTGTATTGCTGACATCACTATATGGCAAAGTAGTGACTCACACTGCAGAACAGTGAAGTTGCAGTAGTTTTGCAAGGGAAAACTACAATCTTACTTTGAGGGGACTCTTGCATTAGGACTGAAGCCAGCAAGTGCCAGAACCACACAGAAAAGTTCTAGCTAGCAGTCTATAGTGGGGGACCACCCCCTTATGTCGGCCCACCACAACAATCCTTGTAGTGTAAAAGGGGCGGTCCCCCAGCCCATCCCCAGTTCTTTTCCCACCATTGACCCACATGCATCGGCTCCACAGATGCCTTCTATTCTGTCGACTGCCATGTTCTTGTTTTATCACGTTTTATTACTTTTATTTCATCTTATTAACAAAATATTTTCTTTTTAGAGATTTTTGCATATTTTCTTCTTCTTCATTCTCTTCAGTCAAGCAGCAGTGATTGAAGTATGCTGGTTGCCTGCAGATACTTTACATGGATGGCCCTCTGACCTACTAGCTCTGTCTAGGCCCATACCCCTCAGAGGCCTACCCGCTTTGCCTGGATTCCTTCCATCATCAGACGACCTGCTTAAAAGAAGATCTGATGGAGAAGGAGCTTCATCGAAGTAGTTTATCTTCCTCTCTGGCCTCCAGGGCATCAACTTTCCCTCCCATGAGCAGAAGTCATCAAGTGGCAAGTGCTGGCACTGAGAAAAGTAGATAGAGAAACGCTGGCCAGCTTCCCGCTCTCGGTCCCCAGTTCTGCTGGTGACCACTTCTGAGTCTTCCCCTTGAGGGGGGTCAGTCTTTTCCAGCACAGCAGCCCTCTCTGCCTTCAGGTTTCTGGAGGCCAAACCTACCTTTCTGTCTCTGAAAGGGGGTTTCAGAGGCTCTGGACTTTGACCCTCACCTGTCAGCTCCTGCAGCTTAAGCACTTCTTCCCTGTGAGTCATAAGCCAGGTGGCTCATCCGGTAGTCCTTAGGGTGGCAGGTCTTTCCCTGTCACTCTCCCAGCCAGGGTGACTGCTGAGTCCACCCAACATCAGGGGCCGACTCCTCCAGACATATGCCGGGACACGCACTCACCTCCCCACGAGAGTGGCACCTCTGTCTCACCCAGAAGCCAGCTCCCTGGTTCAGGCATCTCCTCCTGGGTGGGCACTGGTGCCGACTTCAGGCCGGCATCTGTGTACACGTGTGCCTCCAATGCTGGTCTCTCTGATGTTGCCTATCTCTCCTTAGTTGCCAGCCTGGCCTGATGCTCTTCCTCAGCCAGCGCCAAAGGGATTGACGCCCAACGACCAGACTCCGGACGCCCGGTGACCTGATGGCCTGACATCCAACAGCCTGATGCCCATTGGCCTGATGCCGGATGGCCTGGTACCTAGTCCATGCTGTCCAGTGCCAGGTGGCTCTGTCCCACTGGGACTGATGCTGGGCATCCTAGGTATGTGTATGCCAATGCTCAAGCCACCCTAGCCTGATGACCAGACATCAGGACCCTCGACGTAAAACCACCCCCCCTAATGCTGGTCACACCAGCCCCGCCTCTCAACCCTCCGGCGATCCCATTTTTGTGGGTGTCAAGTGGCACTCCTAGCAGCCAAATGGCTGGGGCACAGAGGAGCAGGATCCAGACCAACATCAGCTAACTTCCTTTCTCAGTACAAAGGAGCACCCTACCCATGGTGGTCCCCCCATTTATTGAATATTGAAAGGATGTCTGTAAGGCGGCCTTGAAGCACCCCTTCTCAATGCTCATGGTCTCTCCCCAAGGGATGTTCCACTTTTGTGGCGAGCACCAGGAGGCTGATTCAATCATTATCAATGCTGACCATAATCACTCCAGGTGCCCTAGGCACCTGAGCTCTCAGCCTCTAGATAAGAACTCCAAACAAGTCTACCAGTTGGCCAAAAAAGGTTTACTCCTCAGCAACTTGTGTGGTGCAGCCTTTCTTAGCCCATGTGATCCAATATCATAATGCCCTGTGGGACGAGGCTGTGAAGGTGATTTGAGCCATGCTTGACTGCCTTAGTAGGGCTGAACTAATGACCATTCTGGAATCAGGTTAGGTTATTAGAAATCATGTCCTCCAAGCTTCTTATGATACTGTAGACACTGCAGGAAGGGCTGCAGCCTCCACAGCCTGTATTTTCAGATATTCTTAGTTGAAGGTGTCAGGTTTTTTACTGGATGTGCAAGCCAAAAATCATGAATGCACCCTTCAGGGGCCTGTCCTGTTTGGTGAGGACTTCCAGTACATTAACACTCATCTGCAGGAATCAAGAAAGGCTATCATAGAAACATAGAAACTTAGACTTTGATGGCAGATAAGGACTGCTTGGCCCACCCAGTCTGCCCATTTCCCTACCTACAGGATAAGCTGCAGATCCTAGTTAACCAACAGCCTATTTCTTCCTACCCCCCACAAGAATTGCCTTCTGTCTGTTCCATGCATTTGTGAATTCTCCCACAGTTTTAGACCCCACAACCTCCTCAGGAAGGCTGTTCCATGCATCCACCACCCTCTCTGTGAAAAAATACTTCCTCACATTGCCCCAGAGCCGTTCCCCCTTTATCTTCAAATTGTATCCCCCTTGTTCTTGCACACCTCTTTTTCTGAAAGATGCTACCCTCTTGGACTTTGTTGATTTCACTCAGGTACTTAAAAGTTTCTATCATGTCACCCCTCTCCCTCCTTTCCTCAAGGGTATACATATTAAGCTGCTTTAGTCCCTCCTCATATGGCTTCTCTTGCAGACCCTGCACCATTTTAGTTGCCCTCCTCTGGACTGCCTCCATCCTATCAGATCTGTACACACCGTGTACAAGCCTCAACTTAAGCACCGCTCCGGCAGTCCTTTCAGAGAAATGCCAGACAGCAGCACAGAGTGGGGTCTAAGCATAAAGCTTCCAACCCTGCCTCTGGGGGTTCCACTCCTCAGGCTCCTTGAACCTCCCAGGCCAAGCTGGTCCTCTCTGGTTCCTCAGCCTGATTCATTGGCTGCCCCCCTCCCCAGGCCAAAGCCCTAGGGGAGGTGGTGGGGGGGTCAATTCTCCTTGTACATAGCAGTCTGGGTCCGGATAACCTCTGTCATTCACAGCAAAGCCCCCAGACAACCCATCTGTTCCCTCCCACTACCCTCAGGCTCACATCGCCCTCATCAAAGAGTACATTCAGGCCCTCCTGCAGAAGCAGGCCATCAAGTCAGTTCCTCTTGCACAATAGGGCAAAAGGATTTTATTCTCACTTTTTCCTGGTGCCAAAGAAAACCAGGGACCTGCATTCTATCCTCAGTCTCAGTCACCTGAACCAGTACATAGAATACAAAAGGTTCAGTATGGTCACTCTGCCAAGGAGATTGGTCATGTGCTCTCTGGACATGCAGGACGCATACCTCTACATCCTGGTATTCCAACCACAGAGGAAGTTCCTTTGCTTCTGCTTCCTGGGAAACCACTACCAGTTTCAGGCACTGCCCTTCGGCCGGTCCTCAGCCCCAAAGTTTTCACCAAGTGCCTTTCAGTAGTGGTGGTAGCCTTAAGGAGACAGGGACATTATGACTTCCCTTACCTTGATGACTGGCTGTTGACTGCTCCCAACCAGGACCAGCTCATTCACACCATGAAGGCCACATTCACACTGTTTCAGGACTTAAGGATTACCTTGAATCTTCCCAAGTACTCTCCTTGACCAAACCAGAGGCTACAATATGTAGGGGTGATATTGGACATGGCACAAGGCAAAGCTTTTCTCCGTACAGACAGAGCAGAGCACCTTCAAATGCACGCTTGGAACATCTCCTCCTTTTGATAGGTCCTGGCCAGGTCTGTCCTCAGACTCTTTGGGCACTTGGCAACTGCCATTGCCACAGTCCCCCTGGCCCGGCTCTACAACAGAGTGGTCCAGTGGAACCTGAGAGTCCAATGAGACCAACATTCAGATGTCCTACCTAGAGCAACCTGTCTTAGTATCTAACCCTGTCCAGCAGGCCCTAGTATGGTGGTTAAATTCCTCCAATCTTTCCAAGGGGATTTGCTTCAGAAAAGATTCTCCCAGTCAGATTCTGACTGCAGATGCATCAGACCAATGCTGTGGAGCCCACTTGGGAGCCCTTCAGACACAAGAGAAGATCTTCATCTCCACATCAATCTCATGGAGATGAGGGCAATTCTGAATGCTCTTCAGGCCTTCAAGACAGTCTTACGGCCCAGCCTCTTGTTGACTGAAATTGACAACATGTTGGTGGTCTTCTATATATACAAGCAAGGGGGGATTCATTCTTACCCTCTATACAGAGAGGCCTTGAGAGTTTGATCATGGGCAGTGGATCATCACCTGGACTTGACAGCAGTCCACATTCCAGGCATACAAAATACCCTGGCTGACAATCTCATCAGGTCTCAATCCCAGGCTCACCAGTGGGCAATTCTTCTCACAAGTAGTAGAAGACATCTTTGCCAGATGGGGACATCCAGAGTTGGATCTATTTGCCTCCCCCATCCAATGCAAATCTGCTCAGTTTTCTGCTCACTAGATCCAGGGCCTCGTGTTTTCTGGTGAGGCACATGGTCCCTCTCCTGAACAAGGAGGTCCCTTTGTGCCTTCCCTCCTTTTCCTTTGTGGCAGAGTCCTTCTCCAGCTGCAATTGGAGGGTGCAGAGATGCTTCTTATGGTACCCCCTTCTGGCCATAGCAAATTTGGTTACCACTCCTTCAACAGCTGGCAGCACAACCCCACTCTCCCTGCCCCTATCTACAGACTTGCTCTCCCAGGAGCAAGGAATCCTGGTCCGTCAGGATCACAAGTCTCTGCATCTCCAGGCGTGGCTCCTACAGACAAACCTGTATCCTGATTCGGGGTTTTCCCCAGAGTGGCTGATGTCCTGGTGGCCACCAGGAAGTCTTCCACCGGGGCCACTTAAGTAATGAAATGGAAGTGGTTAGGCATCTGAGCCACTGCTCTGCATTTGGACCCTTTCACCTGCCCAGTGAATTAAGTACAGAAGTATCTTTTCTCCTTGTCAAACTCAGGTCTGAGCTACTCTTCTCTACAGGTGCATCTGTCTGCCATCTCTGCCTACCATGCACCTTTTGAGGGTAAACCTCTTGCACAGATGGATCTTCCCTTTACTGTCCTATGGGTCTCTCTGCACTTGAAACCTCCCATTAGGGATCCAGTCCTGTCATGGGATCTTTTGTTTGTTTTAGAAAACCTCACCTTGCCTCCCTTTGATCCTGTTGTAAGTTGCAAGCTGTGCTTCCTGTCATGGAAATCGTTATATTTGGTTGCCATTACTTCTGCTTGAAGGATTTCTGAGCTTCAGGTTTTGCTGTGTAAAGACCCTTATTTCATTTTCCACAAGGACAGGGTGTCTTTGAGGACTAATCCCAAGTTTCTTCCTAAGGTGGTGTCAGAGTTAACATTGAATCAAGACATCCTCCTTCCTGTCTACTTCCCAGAGTACTCGAATCAAGGTGAGGCACTACTTTATACTCTAGAAGTTCACAGGGTGCTTTGTTCTTACTTGGAGCACACCTGAGCTACTAGATAATCTGACTAGTTGTTTGTGTCTTCCACCCCCAGGATAGCAGGTGTGGTATATTGCAAGGACTTAAGGATAAAAGTAATGAATCTGCTGATGTGAATCTGCAAGTATATAATGAATCTGCTGATGTGAATCTGCAAGTATAATCTACATATAGCTATCTATGTTGAAGCTGCTGTTTTGTTGTTGTTACAATAATTACTTACTTCCTGGTTTCAGTGAAAGAATACATAGTACGAGTGTTGCTCCAGCCTCAGTATCTCAGTCTCTATTTTATGCAAGTTCTATGCCAAACCAGCAATGCACTACAGAAGGGGCTCCTTTCTCTAAGCAGTGTTTATCCAAATGACTGGTTAACTACATTGTTTTCTGCTACAGCAAGTATGACAAGCCATTACTGGGCTTGGTCAAAGGCCACTCTACCAGGGGCATGGCTGCCTCTTTTGCCTCTTTGAGGAACGAGTCAGCTGCTGACATTTGCGCAGCCACTTCTTGGAGTTCTGGCCACTCCTTTGTTAGGCACTACAGTTTGATCCTTATTTCAAGAAACAGAGCAGGCTTTGGACTAGCTTTTCTGCAAGGCCTCCACCCTTGAACCTCTTTGGGAGACTTCTACCTCCACCCAGCTGACCAGGATCTCTCCTTTACTGCTTGGGACTCACTCCTAATGGTGTTACCTGCTGTAAGAGCCCCCTTGAAGTAAGATAGTATAGTTACATAAGAACTTATCATAACAGTAGATCTTCAAGAGGAACTCTTGCAGCAGGTGCTATTTCCCACCCACCCACCTTCCCCTGGTAGCTGTTTCTCCATCGTGATTACCTCCTCATCTCTCCATATTTTATGACTGTTGCCGGGGTCTCCAGCAGGAGAACTGAGGATGGGCTGGAGGACCACCCCTTTTATACCACAAGGGTCATCGGTGGTGGGCTGATATTAGGGGTTGGTCCCCCGCAATAGACTACTAGTTAGAAGTTTTCTATGGAGTCCTGGTGCCTGCTGGCTTCAGTCCTAAAGGTGTTACCTGCTGCAAGACCACCTCTCAAAGATACTGTTGTGGTAAGTTCTTACATAACTGTACTTTACTAGGTGTAAATACTGTGGTCCCTCTTCACTAAAACACCCCATTAGCAATGCATTACGCCAAGATTGAGTTGCTGTCAGCACCTTTCCCAGTTCTTTTAACTTTCATGCATAAATTACCCCTTCTTGCATTGATTCTGGAATTATATTACTGTCCTCTGCAGTTAGTTTGTGCATTCTGAGTTGCAAAAAATTGCAAGGTGCCCAGAGCTTCTATAGCAAGCTTGGTGTTGCTGTAGACCCAGGGCTATACTGCTGACATCAATATATGGCAGAGGAGTGACTCACACTGCAGTACAGTGAAGTTGCAGCCATTTTGCAAGGGAAAACTACTTTACTACGTGTACATACTGTGGTCCCTCTTCACCAAGACATCATGTTAGCAATGCATTATGCCAAAATCCAAATGCCTCGTCAGTATGTTTTTTTGTAAAACTGACTTACTTCTGCCTCTGTGAAAAGCATGGGGAGTAAGCGAAGAT
This sequence comes from Neoceratodus forsteri, assembly GCA_016271365.2. Classification (NCBI taxonomy): domain Eukaryota; kingdom Metazoa; phylum Chordata; order Ceratodontiformes; family Ceratodontidae; genus Neoceratodus; species Neoceratodus forsteri. The sequence goes on along the minus strand of CM028134.1, from coordinate 972,473,052 downwards.
CAAACTTCTGTCAGCTGAGACAGCTGTCAGTTTATGTATCTGTGTGTGATTAGTGTCTATACCTTGATCATTTGAAATCAGTAATGCCTCCTTACTCTTGCCATACTGGTGCCTTCCTTGTCTCTCTGTAGTAAAGTGCCTGGCAGTCACTCAGATCATAAATCCCTTACTGCCCCTCTGTCCTGAACCTCCCTGACATCAGCATGGCACCGTAGAATGCTGAAGGCTTATTTTGGTACCATATAACACAAACAATGGCCCCTATGCCTGAATGGGGTGGAGATATGCATGAAATGTGCATACCCCACCCGCGTATGTCTGCATTCATGGACAGGTGCACATTAGCCAGAATGCACTACCAGCTACCACCTGTCTGTGGCCCCTACTCACCCAGTGCACAGGACTCTGCAGGGCAGCTGGGAGTGGAGTCGTGGTCCTGGGCAGGCATCCAATGGGATGCCCAACCCGGGCCCAGAGTGGATCCCTGGCACCCCTGGGGCATTAGTGCATGTACCATGCATATGTATGGCACAGCACTCATATCGCCGTTGGCTGGACACAATCCCAGACAGCTGTCCCTGCCCCCACTCTTCAGCCCCATATGCAGGGCAGCTCTGGGTGGTTGTGTCCTGATCCCAGCACGACTGGTGGGGAATGTCCATGGAGGTGCACATCCCATTATGGCAGGGTCCCAACTGCTGTAACCTGCACCCCCCATGACTGGTACCATGTGCCATTGTGAATGGTGCTTACTGCAACCATGCCCAAGACACACACACACCCGCCAGTCCCTGGTACATTGCTGTCTATGTGGCCGGGGGATTGGGCACATCACAGCAGTGTGTCCCCTCCATAAATACCATGTGGGGTCTTCGGGACCCCACTCCATGACATTTAGTCATAGCTATGCCAGTGTGCCCAGTTTACACAGTGTGTTGGCACCGCGCATAGGGCCCATTGTGTTTAGATGTGTTATCTGTGCTATATGCACTGTAGAGACAGTTTTAAAAACTGACGGCTATTTCCAGAGAGATTCTTGGTTGAAAAGTGAAATGGGGATTCCATGCATGCATGGACCAGTGGTATTATATGGTAGCAAAATAAAAAAGCAAAATATGGAAGGCAGAGTAAACCTTGGCCAAAAATAACAAATGCACACACCTTTTCAGGTGTACTACTGCATATAATGACTACAAGCTGTAACCTTTTGGGCCATCATGAAAGGTGCTCTTTAAGACTTTTGCCCTAGTACAGGATTTTAATGGGAGGCATACCAAGCATTATGTGAAAGGGCTTGATTCGTTTGGCCAGGAGACAACCAAACCAAATCCCCAGTACTCACATCACTTAAGTGATTGCTGGTGGCCTATGGACCTTTCGGTTATGCCGCCCCAAAATATAATCTGTTCCTTCCCTAGGAGGTATGGCCCCTTGTTGAACCAAAACATTAGAATGGAGAGACTGTCTGCCTAAATGAGATGAGCTGAAACCTTTTTCTCTGTGTTATGTTTTATTTAAAGTGCTTACAGAGACTTTTATTTAAAGTACTTGAAGAGACTTCGGGCCATTGGGACTTCTGTATTTGAAATTAATAATTTGTTCTGTGGTGTGGGGAAAGAATGGCAAAAAAGTATTTTTCCATAGGTCCTGAATGTTTAATGTTGTTGTTCTGGTTAACTAATTGACTTGTTAATATTCTTATTATTGCACAGTGTTATTCAGGCTGGTGGCTTGGCAGCATTATAGGTGGCAGAAGACAACAATTGTTTTAATTAGTAGTATTCAGTATGGCATTTGGTAAGGCTGGGATGCCACCCCGGTTTGCCAGGCAATCCATCCAAGGTGCTACAGGTGATTGGTTCACAAGGGTAGTGTTCGCTGACATAAACAAACAGTTTCTTTGTTGTTTTATAACATATTAGATTGCAGTATTTATTTTGAATGTTGTGGCCATGAGGGTGGTATGTATAGTATATGTGTGTGTGTGTGTGTATGTGTGTGTGTGTGTGTGTGTGTGTGTGATGTGTGTGTGTGTGTCTGTGTTTGCTGTAGCTCAATATATTTTTTCCCAGAAAGCATAGTAAAAAATGCCTCCTGATTGCTATATATTGAGCCTGGAATGGATAGTTCACAGAAGACCTGGCATATGTCCGAGACAGTGCTTATCAGAAAGTGTCTTAAGACGTTAGAAAAACAGTGTAAATCTTTTTGGGAGAGTCCTTCCTGAAAAAGGGTGACATTTATGAGGTATGAATCTTTCTTGAAAGAGAATACCTCCCAACTGAAGTTAGTAGCAAGAAACTGTTTAAATGCTAAGTATTTAAATGTGCAAGTTGTTGCATTTCGAAGGGGGTAAACAAATATCCAGTTTAATAGGCAACCAATATTTAACAAGCTGTTTCAGTTTCCTAATGTCCATCTGATAAGCAGCTTGGAGTTATGTCTCCATCATTCTAAACAGAAAGAAGGGAGTATTTTATTTCAAATGACATAGTGATTTGTAGATGTGGAAGGATACATTGAAAACTCCAAAAATGTGTTCCACGATACTCCATTTTTCCAGCTACAGACAGCAAGATGGCGGTAGGATTCCACCCACAGCCATAAAAAGGGGCAACATGACTGAAGTTTTTAAATTCCTAGCTACAACATTGGCAGAAATGCTGACAACTCAAATTGTTCATTCAACCCCTCAGTTCCCCTTACACCCATTTTGTAGATCCAGAAGCTCTCACGTCTATCAGTTAGAGCCTCTAGATCTCCTCCCCTTGGACCCAAATGCACCATCTTGATGCCTACAAAACTAATATAGTGTGTAATACTGGGAAGGCTGGTTACATGTCTCCCAATAGCATAAGCAGGGTCTCCACTCTGGAGTGCATGAACATGTTCGCCCACCCTCACTTTCAGGTTCCTAGTGATGTGACCTATACTACAACCCACAGCTGCAGAGCAGTAAATAAATTACTGCACTGGTGTCATACATGGTGAAATAAGTTGTGGAGCTGCAGCTTTTCCCGCATGTGCCAGATTATCAAAGATGAAGCCGTTTAATGGCCAGCTCCATGATTTTCAGCAGCTTGCGGCCATTTCTTCGCACAGCTGTGCCAAAATGTTACTCCTGGTTGGACTAGGCATAACACCCCTTGCAGCTGCAGATGCACCTGCCACCTGTGTGGACACAGGCCGAAAATATGACTGTCCGCTGATGCAGAGATTTGTTTCCACACTAGTGGATGGCAGCAAGGGACTTAGTCCCTCAGCTGTTTGAAAATCCGGCCACCAAAGTTTATTTAAGTGGCTTAAAGCCAGCTCTTGCTTCTGGTTTGATTAGAGTAGGATTCGATAAATCTGGGGCCAACCATTTCAGTGTTTTGTGGGACTAACAGAGAGCCTATTTCTCAGATAGAAATTAATGATTATGGCATGACCAGAGGTTGGGTTACCATCTATTAATTTCACCCTTGGGGAATTATGAGGTGTGAGGCAAAGCTGAGTATTTGATAGAGTAACAAAGGTAACAAAGCTCCTGTAGTGCCATAATGCTATTATTAGAATTTTTTTTATAATTTCTAAAATTAATGTTTTTATAGCCAACATTCTAATGGTTCTACTGTACATGAGGGGTTTCCAATCATTGACATAGACCTTTTAGAATACTGCCATCCACCAGAATGCTTAATTTCCATTCATTGGTTTATAGTTGGCAAAAGTTGTTTTCCTGGTAGAACTCCAAGCTGTGGCAAGTCAATGTTTATTAGTGAAGGACTATGCAAGGAATCAAAAGAGTTGTCTCATGCAGTATTTACAGTATATGCAGTTACAAAGAATCTGATAGACCTGACCACCCCTTTGACTGAGTGACCAAGGAACTAGTACAGGGTAGAGTGCTGGATGTAGCTTACCTAGATTTCAGTAAGGCTTCCGACACTGCTCCACATAGGAGATCAGCAAACAAGCAATGTAGCTTAGGAGTGTCCAAAGGTGGTATACTGGGTAAGAAATTGGTTAAGGGATAGAAGACAGAGGGTGGTGGTAAACAGAGTTCACTCCAAGGAAGGCAGTGTGACCATCAGGGTGGGGTGCCTCAGGGATCAGTGCTGGGAGTAGTCTTCTTTAATTTCTTTATACGGGACATTGCAGAGGAGCTGCAAGAGAAGTTCTGTCACTTTATGGATGACACCAAACTCTGCAAGAAGGTGTACACTACAGGGGGTTAGAAAGGATGGACAGTAACCTGAGGAAACTCAAGGAGTAGTCAAAGGTATGGCAGCCGGGTTTCAATGTGAAAACATACAAAATAATGCACTTGGGGCACAGAAACCCAGGGGCAGAGTACAGAATGAGGTGGTGGCACTGAAGACCAACCTGCAGGAAAGAGACATGGATGTGATCATATCAGATGACCTTACACTGGCCAGGCAGTACAACAGGGCACGTGGCAGGGTGAGAGGGGATTCTGAGGTGCATAGTGAAGGGTACCACCAGCAGAAGGAAGGAGGTAGTGTTGCCTCTGTATAGATCACTGGTAAGACCCCAACTAGAGTACTGTGTCCAGTTCTGCAGACAACATCTCAGAAAGGACATAGACACAGTGGAAGCGGTCCAGAGGAGGGCAACTGAAATGGTATAGGGCCTGCATCAGATTCCCTACAAAAATTAAGAACCTACATATGTACACCCTGGAAGAGAGAGAAAACAGAGAGGGATATGATAGAAACCTTTACATACAGTACCTCATGGGGGTAAACAAGGTACAAGAGGTAAGTATGTTTCAGAAAAAAAAGTGCTCAAAAACAAGGGGCATGATAAGAAGCTGGGGGGGTAGATTCAGCAGAGACGTGAGGAAGTATTTTTTCATAGAAAGAGCAGTGGATTCCTAAACAGTCTTACTGTGGATGTGGTAGGGCAAAAATAGTGGTGGGGTTCAGGAATGCTTGAAATAGACTTAAGGGAATCTTAGGGAAAGAGAAGGGGGGTGGATGGGATAGAGATCAAGTAGGATCTGCGGTGATATTATAGGCTGGGGAAAATGGGCAGACTAGGTGGGCCAAGCAGTCCTTATCTGCTGGCAAATTTGGTTTCTAATTTACAGTGTGTGACAACGGCAGCAAGACAAGCAGATGTTAAATGAATCAAAAATATATATATTTTTTTTAGTCATGTCAAACATACATTTTATACGTACTCTGGTTTTAAATTAGCTTAGATTTTTTACCTCCCTACTACAAAAGAAAAAGAAATTGATGTGCCCTGCCTGGTTCCTGATTGAATGCTAAAGTGAATTACTTGTTCACCTTTTAAAAAATGACAGGTTCAGCAAACACAGCTGGAGCAGAGCTCTGAAGGATGAGCAGAGCATAATGTAAAATCAAATGAAAACAAGAAAGGTAAACTTATTTAATTTAATAATTGTTTCTTCTGTGTAATGGTTTGTGCTTGTACTAATGATCTAGACTCAGGGCTTTAGTACAAGAATTCATGACCAACTGAGGTTAATAGCCAGTAGCTTTACCTCAAGATACCAGCTCCCTTCATCAGCCCCTACAAAATGCCCATTGCTTTAGTGGTATTGCTTAATTTAAACTTTTTCTATTTCAGCAAGGCTAGTTCTAGTACACCCCAAGGGCTGAAATCACTGTGTTCTAAGGGTCAAATACAGTTGTCAGGAGCCTGAAGTTTTCAAAGATTCCTACAGTCTATTTGTGAAAGGTCAGCAACACCATCAAGTTAAACTGCCAGAGCTCAGTCTGTATTGTCCCTTAGTAAGCTGAACGTGTTTATCAACACTTTATTGCTGTAAATATCTAACTCTTTGCAAGGTAAAAGAGGTTGCCGTCAATGTTTAGCTAAACTATTCAAAAAACCCATGGCTGCCAATTTGTTGCAGTGGGGAGAATGTAACAGAGAAACGTCTCTTTAACCATCATTTTAACATACTTGAATGGAACATCATCAGAATGATATACTCATTAAACATTTTAACAAACTTAGACATTTAAACATTAAACATTTTACCAGGCTATATAACGTACTGGTTAAGAGCTCTAAGCTGCAAACCTGGAGACCTGGGTTTGAATCCCACAGCCCCCACTTGCATATTGTGCGACCCTGAGCAAGTCACTTAACATCCTTGTACTCCCAGGATACACCTGGAAACAAGTTTTGGCTTAGTGTGCTTTCCTGGTTAAACAATTTCCCATTTCTATTTGCTTTCCATAACAAGGATGTTTTCAGAGTTGCCTAATAATCAGAATTAAAAGTTTTAAACAATTCCATCAGCACAGTTGTTGGAAATGTTTTAACATTGTACATTTGTGAAGTTATTTTACTTAGAGCATGACAAAAAGTGTGCTAGTTAATAGATTTTTTAAGGATGAAGTACAGTAGTTGTCATATGGGACATGCTACCCATTACAGCAACTTGTTAATCATGTACTTTATCACCTCTCTTTGATCATAAATAAATGACAGACTTTATTGGCTCAGTTATATTTAGGAGCTAAACTCAGTGGGTTAATTTTACTAGGTTACTGAACTTATCTCACAGTCTATCTATCTGAAAACTAAAGACCCCTGTAAAGATTCCCTGTAACTTACAGTAGATATTTATCTGATCAGCACTGTTTGGAGGTATTTTTAAGATGTGCAGTGGAACAAATCCTGTATCAAAACAAACTCTGTCCAGAGCGAGTATGGGTGTAGCCAAGGTCACAGCAGAACACAGCATTGCCCAAGATGGCTGCTGGTGTTCAGTGTGCATGCATGCATGATGACTCACACATATGCACTGGGCTCTAACAGCCATTTTAGATATGACAGACTGTGCCATGTTCTGTTCCACCACCACGGGTGTTCAATGTGCATGCGTGACAACTCGTGCTCTGCATTGGGTTCCAGTGGCCATCTTGGACACAGCAGACCATACTGTGTACTGTTCTGCCACCACCAGCCAACAAAGTAGTGCAGTGGACATGCAGGGATTGCTGTTCACCTCCAGGTTTAAAAAGTCTACTCAGTATCTGGTACGCACCCTTTTTTCTACTGTGCTTACAAGACGTCTGCAGAGCTATGCTCACTGCAGCCATAAAAAATAATAATATTGTAACAGCATCATAGGACTCTTCCACCAAGTAGAATAGGGAAATATAGTTAGCTTCAGCATATTCAAAATATAAGTTGCTAAGGGCCTATGTTCAAGTCCCAGGGTACGTAGGACCTGACAGATAGATAAAAGGTGGCCCCTGCAGTGAAATAAAAAGCAGTATCAGAACCTAAAATAATAGTAATAAATAAATTAGCATTTTAAATAGATAAATGTAACCTGGCCCTAGCTTTTCTTACTTACACACAGTGTAATGCTAATTTTTAATAATTGGAAATATTTTGTTTATAACGTGTGATAATGTGTAATAAAAACTGTAGTTTTAGTCATTGTTGGCCAGTTGAATAGTAACCTGATTGCCCTGGCTACCATAACATGCCCTGGTGATCAAATGGCTTCATTTGGTTTGCCTTGGTTGTCTAATATCTTTAATGTTTTTTGTATATTTTTAAAGATAATTTCTGTGGAACAAAATAGAAGCTGCTCTGTGTAATTCTAATTAAGTAAATGCAGATTAGCAGCAGCAGGCACCGTGTGCACCAAAAGGAAGAGGGGCGGGGAATGTGACAGACCGAGAGTCAGTTCCACAGCACAGTGCACTGCGCTCAGTAAGGAATCCCCAGGTCTGCACTAGGGGTGGCCACTCCTCCATTGCAACACTGGTCACAAGTCAGGCTTCAGCCTGTTGAATGGTTGATTGCTGTGCAAAGGTGCAAGAGGGAAACTCAATAATGTGCTCCTCTCATGGGCAGGATCAACCAGATACTTTCCCTTATTATTTAGTTGTGCAGGCGACAAGTGCCAGGGAAAGTATTTAGGAAATGGCTCAAAAATAAAATAAATAAAAATGGGCACAGTCTGGTTGGGGGTCTGTTGAAGTCCCACACACAAGAAAGCAGGCAATATGAATACATGCTCACAAATGAGACATTTTGCAGTGTGAAATATGCAATCTGCTACCTAGGAAGAGATGGCTTTATACTTGATTAAATACATTAAAAAAATATATTTTTAATAAAGTAAAGCAACAGAAGGGCTGAAGAAAGTCCTGCGTAATTAATAAAAATACATAGATTTTTAGGGATTGTTTGTAAGCAAAAATGGAACAGTTTAAAGGAGAGCTCTGTAGTAGAAAGTTGCTTACAGTCAGAAAATATTGTCTTCACACCTGTGACTTTCTAATTCAAGCTACCAAGCTGTTTTTCATTAGATTCACTCAAAACTTGACAGGCAGGTAGATAAAAGAGTTCTACACAACAAAAAAATAGTTTTAAGTGATGTAAAAAGCATGAGAAAAAATGGATATTCAATTCCTGAGTGAAAAAAAATTGTTGTAGTCAGTGTAATTAAAGGAGAAATTGCTGCTTTTAATAGAAAGTGAAGAGAAAAATGCTCAGAAGTAGTTATTTTATAAGTTTAATAACAAATAAGTGTATGTCTTAGCGACTTAGCTTTCATGTGGAACATTTTGTACAGAATAAAATTCAGTAGAGCTAGAGATGTCAGCTTCCCAGACAGAAAAGTAAAAAAAATGCTTAGACATAAAGAAAGTGCTTATATTTGACAAAATAATTTGTACAGTACACAAATGGGACTCAGAATCTTTTTTTTTTATTAAGGAAGCCTTGGAATGTTGATAGGGCAGTTGGATTTCAAACCTGTGAATTATTTTGTGGCTTATGCTGCTGCAGAAAGGATTGTGATTGGTGCTGAGTCATTGGAAGGTCAGTGTCCATTCAGTGAACAGGTATTAGCATGTGCAAATTAATTTTAGGCATAAAAGTAGCTGTACAGCCAATGTACAGTAAGTCCAAGCAGGGAGAGTGACCAAGAAGGAAGGACCCAAACCAAGTGGGTGTCCTGTTAGAAGAGACCTATTGCAGTGATAGAGCCTGAAGTGGACAGCCTTTATTTAATTAAAGCGTAGGATTGGAGGTTCACCTGAATCCCAGTGTAGGGGCAGATAGGGTAGTGAGTGAGAGCAGGGCGAGAAGAGAAAGCCAGCTGCTTCAAGTGCCTGATGATCCTGTTGTACCAAGTTTTCCTCACAGAAAAAAGCTGCACCCTAAAGAATTCATCACTTCTCCTGATTCAAACAATAAAACGTCTTACTCCTGAGGGCCCTCACAAGAATTCTTCAGCAATTCCAGTGAAGAATTTCTACAGAAAATCCAAAGGAGTGTGGTATTGTAAAAAAAAAAAACATATTGCTACACTGTGGGGACTATTTTTAAAGTCAAATGACATTGAATTAATTGAGAAATTACCTTAGTCCTTCTGCATTTTAAGAAACTTTTATCATCAGAGGGACTAAACAGTTCAAGGACGGGGGTCCTAGCTTTTAATGTACCAGCATGCAATGTTTTATGCCACTTTCATTTCTGAATGTTTAAAGTGAATTTCTGTGTAGAAATACCAAATTATATTTAACTGCGTAGAGTATAGAGTGAATATGGAACTAACTGTGTGATACATACCAGGGTAGGTATCTGGTGTAAGGGGTCAGTGGGCTGACTAAGGTGGGATTAGAACTTGTAGTCACAGTGTGAACAAGCACATGGATTAAGGCAAGAGAGAGGGCTCTTATCCTGGGACTAGCTTGTGTAACTGGTGGGTTACTCCAGGGGTTGGGTTGGTGGTATTTTGTGTTATTAGCACTGTGCAGTGCCTCCATATGTAACCCCTACCTGGGACCTGGGCTCGGGGAGAAAACTGTTGCTTGGTATTTTGGCTAGGTTTGACTTCTAGTCAGGGGCACCCAAGTCACTCCGGACACAGGAAGCAATAACTGTAATGTCCAATACCAGAAGTTGGGATTCTAAAGTGTGGCTTTTATTTACATCCAACAGAATAACAAAGCATAGATGGACCCTGACGAGGCTACACTCCTGGTAATGCAGATTTATGGAGATCAGAACACATCCTCTTTACACTGAAACCCTCAGGTCACGAAACTCTGTGGGCAGTCTGCCCTAACTCAACTCTTTTCCAGTTTCCCTGGCTCGACTCCATTGCCAGCCCTTTGGTCACTTTCCATATAGCATGGAACATTACTGGTGGTTCCCTAAACCACCTATGAGCACTTCTGGCTCCATCAGGGAATCTTCCTCATCAATCCCATGTCTGGGTACTTTCCTCAGGCACTGGCCAAGTACCTGAGAGAAAGCAACAGGTGTCCCAAAGCAAACCCACAGAGGTGAGTTTGGTTACTACTGAAGGGGGGTCTCCCACCTCTTGCTCCCATAATTCATACCCAGCCATTTCTCTGGACTGCAACACCTCATCTTTCAAACACTTTGTTGTGTAGATTCTCATTAAATGTATCCCACATCCAGTCTACTGTTTTTCCATCCCATTTGTGCTGAACTTGAACATACTTAAAAAATGTCTGTGTCCATTACTCTAGACCCCCCACAGAGTTAAGCAGTCCAATCCCCACATCTTCCAAACTGTAATTGGCTGTCTTTTCCTGACCCTACAGTAACAGTCACTTTAGTTTCATCTTGTCTCAGGTGAAAACACATTGGCCCTTTAGCAGAGCAAACTCACCTCTTGGTTGCAGGTGCCCCACAGGCGTTTTGTCTTCAAAGAAATCTCGTCCAGAACTTCTGGTGCCTCAGCATGAACTTAAACTCAGGCAGCTTCTTGTTTCCTAGCCGGACAGGCTGATTCCTCCCCCCCCAATCCCTGCAGGGATGGGGCCCTGAACCACTGAAAGTGGTCTCTACCACTTCACTTGGCTCTTCTTGTGTTCCTCTCCAGGTGAGAACACACACCTCTACAAAAAAATAGCTCTATGACAGAGCTTATAACTCTGAAGGCCTGCTTACAGCAGAGCATCACCTTCCTCTACTACAGACTGCAACAGACTGACTTCAAATTCCCCAATGTTCTACTCTAACCTCCAACTGCAACATTCCAGTGTGGCTTATGCAGCTGCAACAGTTCAAAATGATGTCATAGCTCCAGCTCAGCAGAGACTGAAAACAGAGCAAGACATAGTGAAATCCATTTAACTGGAGTTTCACTAGCTGCCTGTCCCTGCCTGCCACTAGGCTTTACTAGGGTTCTAGTAACCCCGGGTAACAGGGGGGTTACACTTGTGTGTTCTGGAGGACAGGTGGGTGGTGAGTGCCTGCAGTCTCCAGGGGTAAAGTGAATGTGCTGGAGGGCTGGTGAGTGGTGAGTTCCCTTAAGTCTCCAGGGGTAAAGTGAATGTGCTGGAAGGTTGGTGGGTGGTGAGTACCTACAGTCTCCAGGGGTAAAGTGAATATGCCAGAGGACTGGTGAGTGGTGAGTGCCTGCAGTCTCCAGGGGTAAAGTGAATGTGCTGGAGGGCTGATGAGTGGTGAGTTCCCTTCAGTCTCCAGGGGTGAGGTGAATGTGCCAGAGGACTGGTGAGTGGTGAGTGTCTGCAGTCTCCAGGGGTAATTTGAATGTGCTGGAGGGCTGGTGAGTGGTGAGTTCCCTTCAGTCTCCAGGGGTAGAGTGAATGTGCTAGAGGCCTGGTGGGTGGTGAGTGTCTGCAGTCTCCAGGGGTAATGTGAATATTATTTTATTTATTTTTTTCAAATTTTGGTAACCGGGAAAAGCACACTGAGCCAGGGCTCATTCCCAGGTGTGACCAAGGGAAGAGGAGCTAGAGACAGTGATAACAATGAGCAAGCACAAGAGCAAATACATAACAAAAGTGAAAATAGAAGCCTTAAAACATGGAAGTTGATGGCAGATAAGGACTGTAAGTCCCATCCAGTCTGCCCATTTTTTCTACCTTTTGAATGTGCCACAGGCCTTTACTCTGTTAATGGCCTCTTTATTCATACTTATTTGTATTGTTCCCTTATGACTGTTTGAAGCCTTGCACTGTATTCATATCCACCACTTCCTGAGGTAGGCTGTTCCATGCATCCACCACCCTTTCTGTGAAAAAGAACATCCTCACATTACCCCTTAATCAGCCTCCCTCTAATCTCATGCAGTATCCTCTTGTCCTGCTATTTTTCTTAAACTGAAACATGCTAGACTCTCACCTTGTTAATGCCCTAAAGATGTTTGAATGTTTCGATCATATCACCTCTCTCCCTCCTTTCCTCTAGGGCATACATATTGAGCTCCACTAATCTGTCCTCATATGTTTACTGATGCAGTCCCTGCACCATTTTGGTTGCCCTTCTCTGGACTGCCTCAATTTGGTTAATGTCCTTGTGAAGGTGTGGCCTCCAGTACTGCACACAGTACTCCAGATGGGGCCTAACCAGTGTCTTGTACAGAGGGATTATTACCTACCTCTTACGACTTGTGATTCCCCTACTAATACACCCCAACATCCTTCTAGCCTTACCTACTGCTTTAGTGGTCTGCTTGGATGATCTCAGGTCATCTGTGGTGATGATGCCCAAGTCTCTTTCTTCCCTTGTGATTGCCAGCAACTCCCCTCCCAACCTATAGGTAGCTTCAGGGTTTCTCTTCCCTACAGTATGTGCATGATCTTGCACTTCTTTGCGTTAAACCCCAGTTGGCACTCTTCAGACCATTTTGCCAGTTTTTTCAAATCTCTTCTCATTCTGCCCACTCCATCTGTATTATCTACTCTGTTGCAGATCTTGGTGTCATCTGCAAATAGGCAACCCATATCTTCCAGTTAATCTGCAATGTCACTGTTGAACATATGGAAGAGGACTGGCCCCAGGACTGATCCCTGAGGTACCCCACTTGTGACTTGCATCTCTTCTGACTGTATACCATTTGCCAGCAGTCTCTGTTTTCTGCCCGCCAACCAGTTTGACCAACTTCTGACCCACCCCAAGCCTACCCAGCTTATTAATCAATCTTCTATGTGGAAACAGTATCAAAAGCTTTGCTGAAGTCAAGGTAGGTGACATCAACTGCAACCCCCTTGGTCCACCACTCTGGTCACCCAGTCAAAAAAATCTATGATACTAGTTTGACAGGACCTTCCTGTTGTAAAGCTATGCTGTCTTGGATCCTGTGCTCCTATGGATTACAGGTGTTGCACTATCCTTTCCTTAAGGAGTGTCTCCATAATCTTGCCCACTACTGAGGCAAGACTGACTGGTCTGTAGTTTTCTGCCTCCTCCCTGCAGCCACTCTTGTGCAGCAGGATCACATGAGCCCTTCGCCAGTCTACTGGGACCTCTCCTGTGCTCAGAGACTCACTAAACAATTCTGCTAACGGCTCTGCTAGCTCCACACTTAGCTCCTTTAGAACCCTGGAATGTATGCCATCAGGCTGTATTGCCTCATCCACCCCGAGCTTAGCAAGCTCTTGTATGACCCTTTCTTTTGTGAAGGGGCTTGTGCAAACCTCCTTCCCCCTGTGTCCATGGTGCTGAGCTGTGGGCCTTGACCTATCTTCTCCTCAGTAAATGCTAAGCAAAAGTATGTATTTAGGATATATGCTTTTCCGTGGTCCTTTTCCACACACTCCTCCTTATCCCCTTTGATCTTAGCAATACCCCATCTGGACTTTCTCCTTTCATTAATGTATCTACACAATTCAATTCAATTAAATTCAAATTTATTTATAAAGTGCCTTTCAAAACCAAGGCACTGTACAGAAATATTAAAAATGATAAAATCCAAACATTTAAAGTCAGCCACAACTAACAAGGATACGCTAAATTAAAAAGATATGTTTTTAAAGCAACTTTAAAGTTATCGACAGTTGGACATTCTCTCAACCAAAGAGGTAGAGAATTCCACATGGTTGGTGCCGAAAAAGCAAAGGCACTAGATCCGGATGACTTTAATTGGGAATCTCTAGCAATCCCTCGTTGGCGGAGCGGAGAGGATGGAGGGGGCAATAGGGAATCAGGAGATCTTTCAGGTAGCCAGATCCCTGTTCATGTAGAGCTTTAAAGGTTAGTAACCAACCTTAAAGGTGATCTCCCACCAAACAGGCAGCCAGTGCAGTTCACAGAGCACAAGCGTAATATAACTGGTTCTAAAAGTCCCAGTCAGAAGCCTGGCTGCCGCGTTCTGCACCAGCCGAAGGCGGCAGATATCGACCCCTGATAGCCCTAGGTAGAGGGAGTTGCAGTAGTCCAGGCGAGTAGTGACAAAGGCGTGGACCAATGTTGAAAGGTCCTCAGGGGGAATCAGATGTTTCACCCGGGTGATATTCCTCAGATGGTAGAAAGAGGATTTGACAACAGCTGACACCTGAAATTTCAGGGTCAAACCATCATCAAAGATAACGCCAAGATTTCGCACCTGTCCAGAGGTAGAGAGCAGTACACCACCAAGTAATAAACCTGATGGTTGTCAGGCTCCCGGACCCACCCCCAGATGACCTGGATCCACGACCAATACCTCAGTCTTATCCAGATTGAGTCTCAACCAGCTCGAACTCATCCAAAGTCTGATCTCATCAAGGTAATTATTAAGTGCAGAGAGTGCATCACCCTGATCGGGGAGAAAGGACAAATACAGCTGAGTATCATCTGCATAGCAGTGAAAACCCAGACTGTATCACCTGATGATTTCTCCCAATGGCAGCATATACACTGCAAACAACATGGGAGCTAAAATGGAGCCCTGTGGTACCCACAAGGCAGGGAGTGAGTGCCAGAGGAATAAATTCTGGTGATAACTCTCTGAGACCTGTCTGTGAGGTAAGAACAAAACCAATTGAGAACTGTACCAGACAGCCCACAAAAGACCCACAGGCGCTCCAATAGCACTCCATGGTCTACAGTGTCAAATGCAGCAGATAGATCGAGAAGGATCAGAATGGTACACGCCTTTCGATCTCTGGCCATTAGGAGGTCACTCAACACCTGAACAAGGGCAGTCTCTGTACTATGCCTTTTCCTGAAACCAGACTGGAGAGTATCATAGACATTATGAGATTTAAGGTGATCATCCAATTGCAACGCAACTGCCTTTTCAATAACCTTACCAACAAATGGCAGGTTAGAGATAGGGCGGTAGTTAGCTAGGCAATCTGGGTCCAAGGAGGATTTTTTAAGTAGTGGTCGAACTACTGCCTCTTTAAGGGGGTAAGGAAAAAAACCCTCTCCAAAGACTTCCAGACAATGTCTGCAAGGATCGGGTAGATGACTTCTACACAACCTACTAAAAGCAGTGTAGGACCCAGATCCAAACTACAACTAGTTGGTTGCATTGTTTGGATGATCGTCACAATGTCCACGAATTCCGGGTGGTGAAAATCTAACCAGACAGGCCGAGGACAGGCCACTACCAATCGACCACCGCATTCCCCCGTAGGAGAGGTAGGACCGATGCTGGACCTGATGTTGACAACCTCATCCACAAAAAGACGCGCAAACTCCTCACATCTTAGCTGAGAAAAAGCTTCTCTAGACTGAAGACAGACTGGATTGCACAATCTGTCCACAGTCCGGAAAAGCTGAGCCGGTCGATTTTGTGCAGCAGAAATCTCTCTGGACAGGAATTCTGCCTTCTTACGAGTGATTTCTGATTGATAGCTATCATAATGTGCCATCAATCTAAGCCTGTCAGCATCAAGGCCCAACTTCCACCAGGCACTCTCCAGCCTTCGGCCTACTCCCCTTAACTCCTTCAAGAAGCCATCAAACCACAGGGTCCCTGGACGGAGGGTGAGAGGCCAAACACGAACAGGTGCAATTTTGTCCAGAGCATCTCCCACAGCCTTATTATAGGCTAGTACAAGATCATCTGGACTCATGCATTCACCCGACAAGCTCAATAGATCCAGCACTGCCATTAGGTCATTGGGGTTAACACCCCTTAAAAGGCGGTACTGAACCATCTCTGTAGGGGCAGACCTATTAGAGGGGACCCTGAAACTGAACCTTATGGTGTAATGGTCAGACCAACTGACTGGTTCCACCCCCAAATCAGTGATCTCCATACCCAAGAGAAAGACCAGATCCAATGAATGACCCCCTATGTGGGTAGAGGAGGTAACAACCTGTGTCAGGCCCCGTGTATTCATCCGCTGGCGGAGATTTTGACCAAAATGAGACAGTTCATCATCAACCCAGGCATTATACAAAATATACATTGAATGTACAGAAGATTTCAACAGTATGGTTATACAGCATACTTTTTTTTTTACTAAACACACCTGGAGGATTGGTAGCTATGGTAAGTGCATTTATAAATATGAGGAGGATCTACCAAGGTTATGTCTGTGTGGGTACCATAAGATTGTCCATTAGATTGTGGTCTGAAGAGGGTAGGGCATAGTGCCTCAGGGAGCAGGAGACTGGGTAGCATGAACAGGGGTTGGGTGGGAGTGGGTGGGAGTGATTTAAGGGGCTGTTTGAGGGATGCCACAGTTAGCAAGAAGCAGACTGGGAGAGGGAGGCCATTCCAGAGGGCTGGGAGCCTGTGGACAAAGGATGGCTTGCCTGAATGAGTGTGAGGTTGGGGGAGAATAAAAGAATGTGGGTCACAGGAGTGCAGCAAGTATCCCAAATTGGAGATGGGGGGTCAGCAGTGTTGAGAGGTAGGAGGGGAGGGTGCCGAACCAGTACTTAGCGATGAAGGTAGAGCAGTGTAAGATACGGCAATTGGCAAGTCAGGGGAGGGATAGGGCTTGATAAAGGGAGTAGTGGTGAGTAGAATAGGGGAAGTTAGTGGTGAAATTGCAAAAGGCATTAAACAGTGGGTCCAGCTTGGCTAGAGAGGACTGGGGTGCTAAGCTGCAGACTACATCAGTGTAGTCTATAGATGGTAGGATGAGCTTAGAGATGAGTTCCTTTCTGATGGGAAGAGAGAGACTGTCCTTGTGTCTTTGCAGAACTCCTAGTTTTGATCTTAGCTTGTTATGGATTGCATCGAAGTTGCAGGAGAAGTCTAGTTTAGGGTCAAGCCAGACCTCTACATATTTAAGGGATTCCACGGCTTCGATCTTGGAGTCATCTAGAGCGTGGGGGTGGGCTGGGGAATTTTGCCAGTTTCTGTGCAGAGCCAAAGGCCATGGCAGTCGTTTTCTTGGTGTTGCATCTAAGCAAGTTTATTTCAAACTAGTGCAGGATTTTCTCAAAATCAGCCTGGAGAATGGGTTCGATGCTAGGGAGGGAGGAGCCAGATGAGAAAATGACCATATCATTAGCATACATGTGGACTAGCTAGGCAGAGCAGATGGCGGGATGGTCCTTTGTAAATACAAAGAAAAGTGTAGGCCCAAGAATTGATCCCTGTAGGATCCTGGCATGGATGAGGAGTGTTGGGGGGGCGGGGTTTGTTGTCGCCAAGCTGCATGTATTGGAATCTATCTGTGAGGTAAACCTTGAACCAATCAATGTGAGAGGGTGAGAGTCCTATAGCAGAAAGTATGTCCAAGAGGTGCCTGTGGGAGACCAAGTTGAAGGCCTTAGCTAGGTCTACAAAGATGGTCAGAGTCAGCTGGACTTTGTCTATTGCAGTATGTATGTGATTTGTAGGTGGAGAAGAGAGGAGGAGGTGGAGTTGAGCCACTGAACGCTGGATTTGTAAGGGGTCCTGATGTCATTTGTGGTTAAGAAGGTGGTTAGCCTTTTGAAGATAAGGGATTTGAGTATTTTAGAGAGGAAGGGAAGAAGGGCTATAGGTCTGTAGTTTCCTGATATGACAGGATCACTTCCTTTGTGAAGTGTGATCACTTTGGCTAGTTTCCAGGCCATAGGAATTGAGCATTGACAGAGTGACAAGTTAAAAATATGGGTGAGCGGTAGGACAATTGCTGGAGCAGCGATCTTAAGGAAGTTGGGATTAAGCCCATCAGGATTTTGCTTGGATGTGTGAAGAGATTTGATGGCTCAAAGCATCTTTGTAGGGGTAAAGTGGGGAAAGAAGTGACCGGGTTCGGGGGTGTTGAAGAGTGACAGATGGTGTGGGAGGCAGTGTGGGGGAGAGGGTGAGCTGGGGGGAGCACATAGGTAGTGAATAAATGGTTTATGGAGGAGGCAGCACAGTAGAGGTCAGCACCATCTGGATCAGCTGTAACCAAGGGGGAGGAGGAAGAGTGGCAAGAGGTACCAAGTAGCGAATGGAGTGTCTTCCAGAATGCAGCAGGGGCAGGTGACACTTTTGAGCTGGGTTCTGAAGAAGTTTGCCTTGGCAGCATGTACTGCCTTGGTGCAAGTGCTAAGTAGGAGTCTGTACTTTTAAAGGTCTGTGATGTTGGAGAATGCTTTGTAAGCTTGCCAGGTGTAGTTTCTGGTTTTGAAGAGCTTTATTAGGTGGGATGAGACCAGGGAAGGTGCCTGTGGCAGAACCATAACCTTCTGGGTAGGGTGTCTCTGTCCCAAACATTCAAAAGGGTATTGGTAAAAGCAGCTAGAGCAGAGTCCATGTTAGGTGTGGAGAAGACCCTGGATCAGTCAGCCAAGTAGAGGTCTGAGAAGAATGTGTGGGGGTTGAGTGACTTAAGGGGATAAAACCACAGGTATTGAGGGATTGGGGGATGGGAATTTCTGATGCAGTGTGTGATGCAGTGGTCAATGAACATATCAGAGAGGATCCCAGCTGTTGAGAATTTGAGGGTGGGATGCTTGGACCCAGTCGAGGAGAGAGTGATTAGATGAGTGGGGGTTGAGCCTGGTGGGTTTGGTGATAAGCTGGGTAAGGTTGAGGGTCTCAGTCTCCTGGGTGACTGATCTGGCTTGAGGGGGCAAGCAAGTTGAGATTAAAGTCACCTAGGATTAGGAGCTCTTCAGTAGCAGCAAAGGAAGTGAGGATGGCAAGGTCAGTGACAATGGATGAGGGTTTAGCTTTTGGGGAAAAGTAGCATATCCCGATGAACAGCAGAGAGGAGGATGGGGGTGCCAACTTGGTGAGTAGTAATTCATGGGACAGCGGGTGGCAGCCTGCCTAACAATTGAGGCAGATAAGGACTCTTGGAAATAAGCAGCAATGCCTCCACCATGTGTACCCCAGTCCAGCTGAAATAGAGAGTATCCAGAGATCGCAACCATGGAGTCAGGAACCTTGGCAGAGAGCCATGTCTTGGAGACACACAGGATATCGGGGAGTTTTGTGTTACCCAGGCCTTTATGTGATCCAATTATGGCTGAAGACTCCTTACATTTATGTAGACAATGCCAGGGCTGCTAGTTGAAGGGGGCTGGAGGCTTGGATTGTGGGCTGGGGTTTGTTTCTATGTCTCCAGTAAGGAGAAGGATTAGGCAGGGAGCTAGGTGCTTGGAGAGTATTTTTTTCTGGAGAAGGTCAAAGGGGTTGGACTGTAGCATTAGGGCAACACAAAGTTTCCTACCACAAAGACAGAGGGGGTCTGGGGGAGGGGCTGGGAGCTGGGGAGAAAGGAAGAGTGGGGGAGTGACAGGGGAGAAAGTCACTGGTGAAAGGGGGATTGAGTGTAGCCTGAGGGGTGAGATGGGGAGGAAGAGGAGAACTAGGGGTTGGAGACCTGGAGGGGGATTAGAGACAATGAGGAGGATGGGGAGAGCACATGTAGAGGGGGCAACATAATGGCAGAGAGTTTTTTTTTTATGTGGGGGATGCTGCAACAGAAGGTAAGGCCATCAAAAAATGGAGAGCAATGAGTACCAATGCCCGTAGTCTAGGTAACAAGCTTCCTGAATTAGTGGCCTTGATGGAGGAGGAACATCTGGATATCGTGGCAGTCACAGAAACATGGTACACACAAAACCATGACTGGGGTGTAAACATACCAGGATACACTATCTACAGGAGGGACAGGAGGGTAAAGAGGGGAGGGTAGTTCTTTACATAAGGAAGGAATAAAGCAACAGAACAAAAGGGTAAACAGGGAGGAGGAGAAGAAGCACTGTGGGTAAATTTGGAGACAGGCAATGGCACCACAATCCGCACAGGGGTTAGATACAGACCCCTTCTCAGGGGAGGAAGTGGACAAGGAAATGATAGAAAGTATACTTAGAATGGCAGAAAAGGGAGATATTGCTGATGGGTGATCTGATATGCCAGATGTTAACTGGAGGCAGTTGCAGCTGCCACTTGAAGAGTGCAGTTATTCTAGATGCCCTACAGGGGCATGCCTTAGACAACTAGTACTGGAGCCCACTCGGAGGAGCAATATTAGACTTGATACTCTCAAATGGAGATGGAGAGAGGATCACAGATGTAGAAGTGGGTAGCCATCTGGGAACTAGCGACCATCGAACAGTATGGTTCACAATAAACACAGCAATAGAGTCAAGCCAGACAAAGACAAAAGTACTGGACTTTAGGAGGGCTGACTTTGCCAAAATGGGTGAGTGCCTAAGGAATGCACTAGCAAATGGGCAGGAAGGAGGGGTGGAAGAACAATGGGGAATAATAAAAACTGCCATCACAGAGGTAATGAGCCTTTGTGTGAAGCAAATAAACAAAACAAGACAATGTAAGAAACCACTATGGTTCTCAAAGGAAGTGGCAGTGAAGGTTCAAGAAAAAAGAAAGCATTCAGGAAGTACAAGGAATGCATAGCAGGAGCAGGACAGAGAACTGTATCAGTTAAAAGCAAAGGAGGCTGGGAAGGCAGTCAGAACAGCAAAGGCCCAAACTGAGGAAAAGATAGCCAACTCAGTTAAGAAGGGAATAAAACCTTTATAGGTACATCAGGGAGTAAGGAAGACCAAGGGAGGGATAGTGAGGCTTAATAAAGGAGGAGAGGTGGGCAGAGGAGAATGTGAAAAGGCAGAGATACTAAACAAATATTTTTGCTCAGTATTTACAAAGGAAGAGGGACCTAAAACAAACAGTAGTAACACTCTGGATACAGAAGTTGATACCAGCCCATTTACAGAAGAAAGGGTTCTGAAAGAACTCTTAAAACTGAAGGTGGACAAAGCAATGAGGCCTGATGGGATTCATCCCAGAATTCAAAAGAACTAAGGGTAGAACTAGTGACACCACTGACTACCTCTTTAACAAATCATGGGAGGATGGGGTGGTACCGAGGACTGGAGGAGGCAGATGTGATTCCCTTCACAAAGTGGGAGCAAGGCAGAAGCAGGAAACTATAGACCTGTTAGTTTAACCTCAGTGATAGGGAAAATGATGGAATCACTTCTAAAGGAAAGAATTATCACGTATCTAGAGGCCAGAAGGGCACAGGACCCTAGGCAGCATGGATTCACAGCAGGAAGGTCATGCCAGACGAATCTGATAGATTTCTTTGACTGGGTGACCAAAGTAGTAGATCAGGGAGGGCTGTGGACATGGCCTACCTAGACTTTAGCAAGGCATTTGACACAGTCCCACACAAAGATTAATATAAGTTAGCCAGCCTGGGAGTGGGTCCCAAGATGACAGCCTGGGTAAAAATTGGCTGGAGAATAGGACACAGAGGTAATAGTAAATGGGTCCACTCAGAAGAAAGGAGGGTTACTAGCGGGTACTGGGGTTCAGTATTAGGACCAGTCCTCTTCAATGTCTTTATAAGCGACATTGCAGAAGGACTAGAAGGAAAAGTATGTCTCTTTGCAGATGACACTAAGATCTGCAACAGAGTTGATGCACAGGGTGGGGTGGAAAGGATGAGAAGGGACTTGGCAAGGTTAGAGGAATGGTCAAATGTATGGCAGCTTAGATTCAATGCTAAGAAGTGCAAGGTAATGCACCTGGGAAACAAAAACCAGGGAAGAGTACACAATGGGGGGTGAGATACTAACAACAACAAAAATGGAAAGGGACCTGGGGTAGTCATATCAGATGACCTAAAGGTGGGCAAGCAATGTGAGAGGGCAGCAAGGAGGGCTGGGGGGATACTGGGATGCATAGGCAGAGGCATCGCCAGTAGAAAACAGGAAGTTATTATCCCTCTGTACAGACAGCTGGTGAGACCCCATCTGGAGTACTGTGTGCAGTTCTGGAGACCCAATCTCCGCAAAGACATAGACAGGATGGAAGCTGTCCAGAGGAGGGCAACTAAAATGGTGCAGGGTCTTCACCGGAGGACATATGAAGAGAGACTTAAGGAGCTTAATATGTATAGCCTCGAGGAAAGGAGGGAGAGGGGGACATGATAGAAACTTTCAAGTACCTCAAGGGAATCAACAAAGTCCAAGAGGGTAGCATCTTTCAAAAAAAGAGGTGTGCAAGAACAAGAGGGCACAATTTGAAGATAGGGGTGCGGCTCAGAGGTAATTTAAAGATATTTTTTCACAGAGAGGTTGTGGATGCATGGAATGGCCTTCGGAGGAAGGTTGTGGAGTCAAAATCAGTGGTGGAATTCAAGCATGCATGGGATAGTCATAAGGCAATTCTGGGGGTTGGGGGTAGGAAGAAGTAGGCTGCTGGTTAACTAGGATCTGCAGCTTATCCAGTAGGTAGGGAAATGGGCAGACTGGGTGGGCCAAGCGGTCCTTATCTGCCGTCAAATTCTATGTTTCTATGTTTCTATGTTTCTATGTTTCTATGTTTCTGGCTAGGCTGCTGGGTGGTAGAGGACACTGCAGGAGCAATGGGAGGGATAGGCACTGTGAGGGAGTAGAATCAGCTGTCAGGAACATGACTGTACCAAGGGAATTGTGGGGGGAGGAAGCATGGTACAAGGATAGCTTGCCTGCAGGTACTCCTACAGGTGCTGTGGTCTATTGGTCAGAGTTGTGAATTACTGCAGAAGGCAGGTCCTGGGGACAAGGTTCAAAGCTCACAGGAGGAAACAGATGTGATGTGGTGTAGAGGGGAGAGGGGAGAGGGTGAGAGGTTAGTGCAGGGAGGATGGATGTGACTAGATAGCAACCCAGAGGGGTGGGACAAAGACTGAAAATGGGAAAGAGAGTCAAATTGTCTGGGCTAAGTTATATTGAGAAGGAGGGAAGTAGCGAGCAGATGCAGTGACCCTAGAGGTTGTGCTGTATAAGCTACAAATGGGGAAGTGGGTAGATTAACAAATATGGGATGTGGCACATGACCTCATCACATGATGTTGGCACCCAATAAATGAAAAGCCAGCCTAGGGTGAGAGGGTGACTGACGAAGGTGGGGCAGCAGCCACACTAGTGGCAGTGGGTACACATGTCTACTGACTTAACAGGGAAGTTCCAGGTGCCCGTACCTGCAGCCAAAGGTGCGGATAAACTGGCGGTGTCATCCTGCAGGGAGAGCCTTGGGATGGGATAGGCCCTAGAGACCTCTAGAAGGGAGTTGAAGTACCTGTGGAGGAAGGGGAAAATATTAATTAATAAGAGAGGTGGGTGACCAGGGACCTGATGTTGAACAAAGGGAGGGGTCCTGAGATGGGACAACAGTGGAAAGTAGACAGAAGAGAAAGGAGGAGGACGAGGGGGATCAATCGCAGCAGTACATGCTGTCATAGACTGTGGGTGTAATGATGGACACTGACTCAAAAAGGTAGTGTGGCAAGGCTAAAAAATTGCCTTGCCTAAAACCTTATTAAAGTAACAGCCAAAAGAAATAATAAAACTATTAACTTTGCAGGAATATAGAAATAAACATAAAAGGTACAAAAATAAATGAATTTTTCCCACAAGCAATATCAGCAAATGAAAAGGCTGCCTGGGATTTCAATTATCTTAGTGTATAAGTGCAGACTCCCAAGTGGACCAGTACTAGCTGATCCCAAAATGAATCTGAAGGTATCACAAGAATGAGTCTCCAGTTATCCAAGGGAATCATCAGGTGATCACTTCAGACTCCGCCCCCATACTCTTCAATACAGATTTTCATTTATAAAACACTTTTATTTCATTCTAAGCAAAGGGACAGTCAATATATCTTCATTACAAAACATTGACATCCCTGAAATGAAATATAAAACAGGTTTTACTAAAAACAGCACTCTTGCCAAGTTTAGCCCCTCTCTCAACCTATCCACAGTATAACTATAGTGAGAAATGGGCCGGCTGATTCCTAGGGAAACAGCAAGAGCAACAAGTGCAAATGGCTGTAAGGAGTACCTCTGGCTAAAGGCCTGAATACCCATTATCTGGTAAGCTTTACTCTTTAAAATTAACAGGAGCCAGACTGCTAAGAAAAGGAGTAAAACTGAAAAGAGTCCAACATTTATCTTACAATGTCCGAAATACTGCACATTTTTGTTTAGAAGTTTCTTTTGGGAGTGCTGAACACATTGCAGCACAAGCAAACAAAAGCAGTTCCTTTAATTTCATATCTGCTTATGTTTAAAACAGTTTGTGCTGCCGTTATGTTGACTTCCGCCATGTCACCTTACAGTACTAAGCCAAAAATAATAAAGTTAAACAGTAAGGAAAAGTAAACTGTTTTTGGGTCAAAATAGTGTTGCTAAGGCATATCTAGGGAACCTTACAACAACACACTAAGGGATTGGGTGACCAGCAGGCAGACTCTAAATCTTTTTACTATCTTTATTTTTCATGTCTGCCTAAATAAACTAAGTGTTTGCACTGTGAGGAGAATTCCCCTACATCTGGCATACACATTTGTCTCCTGGGCATTGCTTAAACTTGAAAAGAGGAACTACTAGCCCAAATATGCTAAACTCTAGGTCTGTACACTGTAGCCTATCATGGCGGGGGGGATACTGAAGTGCCATACCTGTCTTTTTAACTAAATGAAAGTGATAGAAAGGACCTCTTATCCAGGTGGCCTGTCTGGAGAAAGGGAATTAAAAGGAGGAAAGTAAGGGAAAGGACAGTAAAGATATTCAGAGAGTGCTACTGCAGTAGACTTGTGAAACAGAATTAGACAGGTATTTGGAGGTTTAACAGCACCCTTTCACACATGCACACATACAATCCAGTTCCAAATTTGGTTTCAGGGAGCTCTACGAACAGCCCCGCTCACACAGTGCACAGATCAGCTTAAAACACCACTAGAACCCCACTCCCATTCACTCCTAAAGTCCCACTTCTTACAGTGTAAAATCACATGCAGCGTTTTAACACCCTTAAAGTACACTGGAGAAAAGAGCAGAAACACCAGTTGGAACAGCTTAAGATCTAACTGGCACATTCAATCTACACACATCTGCTGACTTGTGAGGGAAGCTCCGGGCATCCGTACCTGCTGCCAAAGGTGCAGGTAAGCTGGTAGTGTCATCCTGCAAGGAAAGCCTAGGGATGGGACATGCCCTTGAGACCTCTGGGAAGGAGTTGGAGTACCTGCTGCCAAAGGTGCAAGTAAGCTTGTAGTGTTGTCCTGTGGTGAGAGCCTGGGAATGGAACAGACCCTTGAGACCTCCAGGATGGAGTTGGAATACCTGCTGCCAATGGTGCAGGTAAGCTGGCAGTGTCATATTGCAGGGAGAGCCTGGGGATGGGACAGAACCTCGACACCTCCTGGAGGGAGTTGGAGTACCTGCTGCCACAGGTGCAGATGAGCTGGTGGTGTCATCCTGCAGGGAGAGCCTGGGTATGGGAAAGGCCATCAAGACCTCCCAGAGGGAGTTGTAGTACCTGCTGCTAAATGTGCAGATAAGCTGGCAGTGTCATCCTGTGGGGAGAGCCTGAATGTGCTGGAGGGCTGGTGGGTGATGAGTGCCTGCCGTCTCCAGGAGTAAAGTGAATGTGCTGGAGGGCTGGAGGTTGATGAGTGCCTGCAGTCTCCAGGGAAGAAGGTTAGTGGGGTGGTGTGCCCTGCTGAGAAAGAGAAACAAGAGTGTTAGTGGGGTGGTGTTACCCTGCTGATAAAGAAGAAAAGAGAAGAAAAGAAAGTATATAATCATACTGCAATTTTAAGTTTATATGTTTACAGTTTATGCAAAAGGTGTGCTGTGCCATTTGTGGCTATTCAAGCTATAGTTTCAACCTTTTCAGCAATATTTTATTTTAATTTTCACCAGTTCAAGCATCAGTATTCTTGCTTACACAGCCAGTGTCTCACATTCCTGCAAGTCTTCAGGTCAGTCCGATGCACCCTCCCCTACCCTTAGCAGCTCTCAACTACACCAGCTTGGAAGGTAAGGTATGGTACTCAGGTAGTATCCAACTGGAGAAGTGTTGTCAAAGGGAATGGGACAGAGAATCCTTGATGACGCTCACTACTGTGTGGAATGATCCCAGCTGTGGCCAGAAGTTAGTGCAGTAGGGGTCCCCCATCATCACAAAAGTGGCACCCAAATGTGTGACTGCACTGTGAATATTTTTTATTGCTTTGTGTGAGGTTAACACAATTGCAAGATGGACCAATTACAGGTTATGCCTAACCATGGAATATAGTAAATTGCCATTTGTTTTGAATTGGTTGGATACTCTGAAACATTTTTCTGGCTAGTCAGGAACCTTAGTGTTACTCTTTACACTAAAGGGGTGTATTTTTTGTGAAATCACCTGTGAGTACAAGGGTTGTGATGAAGTTGGCTCTACTTTACTGGGCTTTGGCTGCTTTAAAGTTTAGTTTGTCATTGGGTTATGAAAAGAAGGCAAGGATTCGAGACTCTCTGGAATGTTGGATGAGTGTGAGGGACCTAGAGATTTAGGGAGAGCACACAGTCTAGATCCAGTTGTGGGGGTCAGAGTGAATTTTCATTCCATGGAAGCAGAAGAGATTAAACCAAAAAACACTGAATCACCTATGGCAGTAATAATGACGACTCCTATAGGACTTGGTAGAAGTTTTGCCAGAGAAATGCCTATTGAAAAGATGTTATTTGATGCCAAGGAAGTAGAGAAGAGAATGAGTCCCAAGTTAGAAAGATGTGTAGCGCAGAAGCTGGACTTATTCATAGACAATATCATGAATAGTCTTCAGAATTTAAATGTCATGCCAGAATAAAGAGAGTACTCCTACTGAAAATGTAACTAGAAGATGTGAAGTGCCAGAAACTCCAATCAGAAGACATGAAAGCCAAGAAACTCCGCAATGGAGGCAGAATATGTCACAGAGCTTTGAGAGAGCTACAGTATGATGCCCATAATTCCCATAGTTGCACCATGGATTGGTAGAAATCTTCCAGTGTACAGTGGAGAGAGAAAAGAAGATGTGTGTGAATTTCTCAAAACTTTTGAGCATACATTACGACAAACCCAAGTGCTAGAAGATATGTGGGTACAACATTTCAAAGGAGCTGTTTGACTTCTCGTGAGTAAATGGAGGAGCTAAAAGTTGAACTAGATACAAGATTGGAGGCAGTGTGAAGCCCAATTCTTGGAATATTTCAACAAAGCACATCACTTAAGAAGAGAGCTGAATCATCTGCAGAGGTCTCGAGATCAACTCGATATGTTAGTTTTGCATAAATGAGACATGCATAAGCAATTGTATCTACATGCTTTAGAGAGATAAATTGTTTAATTTATTGTTGGAACTCTTCAGCCAGATCTGCAGAACTTGTTAATGTGTGCAGTGCTGAGAACTGTCGAAGAACATATCCAGAAAGGAAGAACCTTGCAAGAAACTTTGAGTCAAATAAACCTGCCAAAAGTCACAGATATGGAAGGACAGAGAGGTTCCAGGAGAGAGGCCGTGAATCCCAGATGAATGTAGTACCTGATAGTTCAGTCAAACTGACACAACTGTTGTATCAGCCTTGAAGAACTGACAAGTCAGAGCTAAGATGTTACGGATGTAATGAACTAGGTCACAAGAGACCAGATTGTCCTAAAAGAAAGTTTGAACTGAATGCTAACAAAGCAGCAACTACACTAGTCTGAGATGAGGAAAAGTTGAAGCCAAAACCGATGGAGGTATCCGAAGAGAAGATCATGCCAGAGATAGTAACTGTAGTCATGAGATCAAATTTGCTGATGCCAGTCAAGTTTGGAGACATGGTAACCCAAGGTTTAATGAATACCGGTGCTACTACTTCCATAATCACAAGGTCAGTGCTAGTGCAAAGCATTGAGTCATGGACCTGGTTCTAGAGGAAACCTGAGATGGAACTCATATTGGCATCTGAAGAATCATACAGCCCATGCGGATGTGGCAAAATGAATCTCAGCATACGATACATCCAATGGAAAGGGATATTAATTATTTTTGACACAACCATGTCTGACGTTATCACTGGAATGGACATCCTCAAAGATCTGTAAATTGTAATTGACATAGCAAATTAAGTAATAAGTAACAAGACTACTGAAAAAAAACTACAAGAAAGGATGGCTGAAAAAGAGGAAGAAGCTGAAAAAGCACCAAAGTCTACCAAGGATCATATGTCTGATGAGCACCAGATTTCTACAATGATCGCAATGGAGCCGGAAGATATTCTGCAAGACATAAAAGTGTTCTCAAGCCCATGTCTGGAAGGAATGATTGAGTCAGAAATCAATCGAGAAGAGCAACCTGAGAGAGTTCCAAGTGAATTTTCTGAAGTCGTTACAGAAAGAATTGACCATACTGACTTGATTCAACACACAATAGGTACTGGAAATGCACAGCCAATATAGAGTAGACCATATGCCTAGTCACCTGCAAAAAGAGAGATTATTTGAGAACAGATCCAAGAGATGCTGCAAGAAGGAATCATCTAGCCATCTTTGTCAGCCTGGTAGTCAACAGTAGTGTTGGTACCAAAGAAGGATGGAACCATGAGATTCTGTGTGGACTACAGATAAGAAAATGCTGTGACTATAGGAGACACCCTTTCTATGAATAATTTGAGGGAGGTGTTCGATACGCTTACTGGAGTGTAAATATTCTCGACAACTGATCTCAGGAGTGGATATTGGCAGATCCCTGTAGAACCTCAAGACTGGTATAAAACAACCTTTATCATGCATGAAGGACCGTATGAGTTTAACATGTTACTGTTTGGTCTGAAAAATGCACCTACAACTTTCCAGAGGATGAAGGATGAAGTATTTTGAGGAATTCAATACTGATTCTGTTTCGCTTACATGGACGATGTGATCATCTATTCCAGAACAATGGAAGAACATTGGGAGCATTTGAGTGAGGCATTAAAAAGGCTGAAGAGTCATGAGCGTACCATTAAAAGAGAGAAATGCAACTTCTTGTTGTCAGAAATAACGTTTTTGGGTCACATGGTCACAGATGGAGGAATATTACCTAAACCGGCTACTGTGCAAGTAATCGGAGATTTTCAAAGACGAAAGAAAATAAAGGATATCCAGAGATTTCTATGACTATGTACTTGATACAGACATTTTATCCAGCAAATGGCAGATATTGTAGAACCTCTGAATCAGTTAAGAAGAAAAATAACTAAATGAGAATGGACACCTGTCCAAGAGAAAGACTCAACAATCAAAGAGAAAATGTAAAAAAGCCAAGAACCTGTACCTTCCAGATTTTGACAAACCATTCTATCTAGCTACATATCCAAGTGACATGGGAACTGGTGCAGCGCTATACCAAGAGGAACAAGGAAAGAAGAAAAAAGTGATTTTGTACACCAGTATAATCTTAACTTTGGGAGAAGGACAGGGATGGGGCAAAAGGGAGTAAGGCCATCAGGAAATGGAGGGTAATGAGTACCAGTGCCCGTAGTCTGGGCAACAAGCTCCCTGATCTGGTGGCCTTGATGGAAGAGGGATGCCTGGATATCGTAGCAGTCACAGAAACATGGTACACAGAGAACCATGACTGGGATGTTAACATACCAGGGTACATAACCTACAGGACAGACAGGCAGGGGAGAAGAAGGGGAGGAGTAGCTCTCTATGTAAAGGAAGGGTTAAAAGCAACTGAACAAAAGAGTAAACAGGGGGGAGAGGAGGCACTGTGGGTCACCTTGGAGACTGGAAAGGGCACCACAATCTGCACAGGGGTTGTGTACAGACCCCCATGTCAGGGGGAGGGAATGGACAAGGATATATTAACATACTAACATACTATTAACATACTATTTGCCAGCAGATTAGGCCTTACGGTCTATTGAGTCTGCTCGAACCTCAGATCCTTAGTTGGGCGCCGAGACCTTCCCATCCCTTGTGCTCCAGAAACCCGTATCATCCATCCCCACCCCCGGACAGGCCATCATCTGATACATCCACTTTCTGTGTCTGTCCCACCCTCTCTTGAAGCCTTGCACTGTGGATCTCTGAACCAGCTCACCAGGCAGTGCATTCCAAGGGTCCACCACCCTCTCAGTGAAAAACCTCCTCCTCTTTCCCCCCTCACCCTTCCACCTTCCAACTTCAAACCATGCCCTCTGGTGATACCGCCCTGCTTTAGTCTAAAGATCCCCTCCATGTTTACCCTATTTATTCCCTTGAGGTACTTGAAGACCTCAATCATGTCCCCCCTGTCTCTCCTCTCCTCCAACGAAAACAGGCAGAGCTCCTTAAGTCTGTCCTCATACGTCAATTCCCCTAGCCCTTGTATCATCTTTGTTGCCCTCCTCTGTACCCTCTCCAGGAGCTGTATGTCCCTCTTCAAGTGTGGTCTCCAGTACTGTACACAGTACTCAAGGTGTGGTCTAAC
This sequence comes from Neoceratodus forsteri, assembly GCA_016271365.2. Classification (NCBI taxonomy): domain Eukaryota; kingdom Metazoa; phylum Chordata; order Ceratodontiformes; family Ceratodontidae; genus Neoceratodus; species Neoceratodus forsteri. Next base: position 972,442,679 of record CM028134.1, on the reverse strand, counting down.
CAGTCCATTGTACAGTGGCAGAATCACTTCCTTTCTCCTAGAGGTGATCCCCTTTACGATGCATCCCAACATCCTGTTTGCCTTGCTAGCCGCTCTCCTGCACTGCTCAGAGTTATTCATACATGCATCCACCATGACCCCTAGGTCTTTTTCCCCTATTGAGGCCTCCAGTGCCTCCCCTCCCAGGGTGTACCAGTGTTTAGGGTTTCCCCGACCAAGATGCAACACCTTGCAATTGGTGATATTGAAATTTAATTTCCATATGTGAGTCTAGCTATCCAGGGTGTCCAGGTCCCCTTGCAGGGCCAACCTCCCCTCTTCTCCCTCAACTACTGCTCCCATCTTGGAGTCATCCACGAAGAGACTCATTTCACACCCTATACCCTGATATGATAGAAGGCATTCTTAGAATGGCAGAGAAAGGGGAGATACTGTTGATGGGAGACCTGAATATGCCAGATGTTAACTGGAGCACATTTGCTGCAGCCACATCCAAGAGCAGGGCCATTCTTGATGCCCTACAGGTGGCAGGCCTCAGACAGCTAGTTTCAGAACCCACTCATGAGGGAGCAATCTTAGACCTCATACTCTCAAACGGGGGCAGTGAGAGGATCTCAGATCTAGAAGTGGGTTGCCATCTGGGGACAAGTGACCATCAAACAGTGTGGTTCACGTTAAAGCAGCCACAGAGTCAAGCCATACAAAAGTGAGGGTACTGAACTTCAGGAGGGCTGACTTTGGCAAGATGGGAGAGTGCCTCATAAAAGCACTAGCAAACAGGCTAGAAGGAGGTGTGGAGCAACAATGGGGAATCATCAAAACTGCCATCACAGAGGCAACAAGCCTTTGTGTGAAGAAAATAAACAAATCAAAATGAAAGAAAAAGCCACTATGGTTCTCAAAAGAGGTGGCTGTGAAAGTCAGGAAGAAAAAGATAGCATTCCGGAAGTATAAGGAAACACAGAAGGAGCAGAACAGAGAGCTGTACCAGTTAAGGCACAAGGAAGCAGGGAGAGAAGTCAGAATAGCAAAGGCCCAAACTGAGGAAAAAATAGCCAACTCGGTTAAGAAGGGGGATAAAACCTTTTATAGGTACATCAGCGAGCATAGAAAGACAAAGGGAGGGATAGTGAGTCTGAACAGAATGAACGGTGGGTGGGCAGAGGGGGACAGTGAAAAAGCAGGGATACTGAACGAATATTTCTGCTCAGTATTCACAAAGGAGGAGGGGGAAGTGCCTAATCCAATTACCAGAAGCACTCTTGATAGGGGGGACAATCCCAGTCCTTTCACAGAAGAAAGGGTTCTGCAAGAACTCCTAAAACTGAAGGTGGACAAAGCAATGGGTCCTGATGGAATTCACCCCAGAATTCTAAAGAATTAAGGAGGAACTAGTGAAACCACTGGCTACTCTTTTAATAAGTCATGGGAGGATGGTGTGGTACCGAGGACTGGAGGAAGGCAGATGTGATTCCCTTCCAAAAGTGGGACCAAGACAGAGGCAGGAAACTACAGACCTGTCAGTCTGACCTCTGTGGTAGGGAAAGTGATGGAGTCACTTTTGAAGGAAAGAATAGTTGAGTACCTAGAGGCCAGTGGGGCACAGGACCCAAGGCAGCATGGGTTCTGCGGGAAGGTCATGTCAGATGAATCTAATAGATTTCTTTGACTGGGTGACCAAAGTAGTAGACCAGGGAGGGGCTGTGGACATGGCCTACCTAGACTTTAGCAAGGCATTTGACACAGTCCCACACAAAGATTAATAGTCAAATTAACCAGCCTGGGAGTGGGTCCCAGGGTGGTAGCCTGAGCAAACATTGGCTGCACAACAGGACACAGAAGGTAATTGTAATGGAGTCCACTCTGAAGAAAGAGGGTTACTAGTGGGTACCCAGGGTTCAGTATGGGTCCAGTCCTTTTAATATCTTCATCAGTGACATTGCAGAGGGACTAGAAGCAAAATATGCCTTTTGCAGATGACACAAAGATCTGCAACAGGGTTGATACACAAGGAGGCATGGAAAGGATAAAAAGGACTTGGCAAGGTTGGAGGAATGGTCAGAAGTATGGCAGCTAGGATTCACTGCAAAGAAGTGCAAAATAATGCACCTGGAAACAAGAACCCAGGGAAGAATACACAATGGTGGGGAGGTAGTAACAACAACAAAAAAGGAAAGGGACCTGGGGGTAATCATATCAGATGACCTTAAGGTTAGCAAGCAATGTGAGAAGGCAGTAGGGAGGGCTGGGGATATACTGGGATGTATAGGGAGAGGCATCAGCAGCAGAAAACAGGAAGTTGTTATCCCTCTGTACAGACAGTTGGTGAGACTCCATCTGGAGTACTGTGTCCAGTTCTGGAGACCCCATCTCCACAAGGACATAGACAGGATAGAGGTAGTCCAGAGGAGGGCAACTAAAATGGTGCAGGGTCTGCAAGAGAAGCTGTATGAGGAGAGACTAAATGAGCTTAATATGTATACCCTTGAGGAAAGAAGGGAGGGGGGACATGATAGAAACTTTTAAGTACCTCAGTGGAATCAACAAAGTCCAAGAGGGTAGCATCTTTCAGAAAAAAAGACATGCAAGAACAAGAGGACACAATTTAAAGATAGAAGGAGGGCGATTCAGGGGCAATGTGAGGAAGTATTATTTCACAGAGAGGGTAGTGGATGCATGGAACAGCCTTCCTGAGGAGGTTGTGGGGTCTAAAACTGTGGGAGAATTCAAGAATGCATGGGACAGACATAAGGCAATTCTTGTGGGGGGTAGGAAGAAATAGGCTGTTGGTTAACTAGGATCTGCTGCCTATCCTGTAGGTAGGGAAATGGGCAGACTAGATGGGCCAAGCAGTCCTTATCTGCTGTCAAAGTCTATGTTTCTATGTTTCTATGTAACTGCAACTGAGAAAAAGTAGCACACATCAGAGAAAGAATGCTTACCAATTGTGTGGGCTATTAAGAAGTATTAAGGATACCTAGACAGTAAACCATTCACAATGTATACAGATCATAAAGCCTTAACTTTGTTATTTACAATGAAAGACACCAATGGAAAATTAGGGTGGTAGTCACTACCCTTATAAGAGTATGCATTCAAAATACAACACTGCAAAGGAAGTGCAAATGTAATGGCACATTATCTATCATGACGTACTGACAGTAATGAGGAAGATGATGTTGAAACCACATGTCACTGTCATGGAATGAATATTTATTTATTTTTTATTTAGTTTTTGTTGACCGGGTAAGTGCACTAGACAAATCCTGCCTATTTTCAGTCACAGCCCGGGGGATACAGATGAATGCCAGCTAACCTTGAACCAGATTAAGCTGTTGGTGGTATTTTTAGTGAATGAGGGAAATTTGGACAGGACACCGGGGAAATTCCCCTACTCTTTTCAATAAGTGCCATGGGATCTTTAACATCCATCTGAACTACCACCAATGCAGGCAGATGGGACCTCGGTTTAACGTCTCATCCGAAAGACGGCACCTCAGAAGTGCAGCACTCCTCTCATGCTGCGCTATAGTGTCAGTACTGGGATATTAAACCAAATGCCAGATGTGGGAACTGAACCCGCAGCCCTCTGATCTCCCAACCTCAGAGGCGAGTGTACTACCTACTGAGCCACCGACACTGCTGAATAATTCCTGACATATGTTGTAGTCTCATGACAACAAGTGCTGAGTTTACAGAAGAAGAGCATCTGTTACCATTCAACCGAAGAGAAGTAGGAAGCAGAATGATACAGAACTGAAAAAACTGATAGAGATAATTCAGAAAGGAGAAGAAATTGAAGGTTTACCTGCCAAACAGAAAGTGTCAAGTCAAGAGCACCATTATGTGATGGTAGACGACATACTGATGCTACACATTAAGAGTCAAGAGAAATGGAAAGTAATCCTTCCAGAAAGACTAAGAGAAAAAAAGCTATGCAACTAATACACGACTGCACCTTATCACGACATATGGACAGGAAGAAAATGCTAGAAAGATTAAGAGCACAATTTTATTGGCTGGAAATCCATCAGGATGTGATACAATATGTACAGTCATGAATTGCATGCCAAGAGACAAAGACAAGCAACCAGAAAATGATGGGGCAAATGATTATAAATCATCCCAGTGGACAGTGGACAACAATTGCCACATACTTTGTTGGACAGTTGCCAAAGACAAATAAAGGAAACAAGTACATTGTGGTAGTTGTGGACCAATTCACCAAACGGTTGGAAGCTTTTCCTTTATGCAGAACCAACACAGATGTCTTAGTGCGAAAAATGAAAATGAAAATATTTTGCCAATGTGTAACTCTGAAATGCATCGTAACTGATAATGGACTGTAGTTTAGGCCTGAACAATGGGAACAATTCTGTAAAGCTTGGGTAGTCAAGCCTATCTACATGACACCATATCATCTGCAAAGTAACTGGACTGAGAGAACTAACAGAAATATCAAAACTTACTTACGAGCATATGTGCATAACGATCAACCAAGATGGCATCAGTATTTACCAAGAATGTTAATGGCCTTACAGAGTGCAGTGCAAGACTCAATGGGATGTAGCCCAGCCTTATTAATGTATGGACGAGAAGTAATACTACTCATTGACAGAGAGTTGTCAGGAGAACCAGAGATAGTAGAAGACATACCGGAATATACAAAGACATTAACAGACAATATACAAAGTGCTGGGAAATTGTGAAGTGCAATATGGACAATGTCCAGAGGCACCAAAAGCAGTACTATGATCAGAACAAGAGAGATGTAGTTATGGACTAGGGAGAAATGGTACTGTTATGAAGTCATCCACAACTGAATAAGACTCACAAATTTTCTGCAACACTTTCAAGAAAATGGGAAGGACCATATGTTGCTGCCAGAAAATGTTTGGAGGTCACGTACTTTCTGAAAGACCCATCCGCTGGTCTAGACGGGCGGGGGGGTAACCCACATTAGTAATTTTAGGAAGTTTAGAAGCAGAGATAGGACAAATTACACAAGAATGAATTCTGGGGTGTACCAGATGTGCAAACTTCTCCGGAAGAGCCAGAAGAAGAATGAATTAATGCAAATCAAACTACATGGAGTTATACTTTTAACCCTAGGAAGGGTGTGGACTATAGAATTCTACATTCTGAAGGTGCTCAATCCTAGTGGGTCAGCCATGCCAACAAAAATGTTTAAGAAAACAGTACATGTATAATGTGTAAACAGTGTGTATACAGAAATGTGCTAAAAGTCATTTTGTATGTGTAAAACTTAAAGCAACAAGGCTTTCTAAGTAGGTTTGGCCTTGGTCAACATTGTTGCCCTTCTAGGGGGAAGACTGTAACAGCCTCGTAGGACTGTAACACCAAGCAGAATAGGGAAATATAGTTAGTTTCAGCATATTCAAGAAATAGGTTGCTAAGGACCTAGGTTCGAGTTCCGGGGTAGGTAGAAGCTGCCAGATAGGTAAAGAGTGGCCCCTGCAGTGAAATAAAAAGCAGCATCAGAACCTAAAACAGTAATAAATAAATAAATAAATAAATAAGCATTTTAAATAGATTAACTGTCAGAGTCAGCTTGAGCATATCATTAATTGTAAACTAGGATGTAGCACGGGGGGAATATGGAAAGAACTTCTGGCCCTGGCTTTTCTTACACACATGAGGTTTTATGATTAATTTTAATAATTGGAAATATTTTGTACATAAAGTATGGTCATTTATAATAAAACAATTACAGTTTTAGTCATTTGTGGCCAATGGGCTAGTAATGAGGTTGCCCTGGCTAAAATAACATGCCCTGGTGGTCCAGTGGTTTCATTTGGATGACCTGGGTTGCCGAATATCTTTAATGATTTTTGTATATATTAAAAAATTGTTTCTGTGGAAAAAACAGAAGCTGCTCTGTGTAATTGTAAATAAGTAAATGTAGAGTGGCAGCTGCGGGTGCTGTGCATGCCAAAAGGAAGATGAACAGGGAGTTTGAGAGATAAGAGTCAGTCCCACAGCAGAGTGCACTACTCTCAGTAAGGAATCCCCAGGTCTGCACTGGGGTGGCCACTCCTCCACTGCAACACTGGTCACAAGTCAGGCTTCAACCTGTTGAACAGTTGACTGCTGTGCGAAGCTGCAAGAGGGAGCTGCACTAAGGTGCTTCTCTTACAGGTAGGATCAACAAGATATTTTCCCTTATCATTTAGTATTGCAGGCAACAAGCACCAGGGAAAGTATTTAGGGACTGGCTCACAAATAAAATAAACAAAAACAGGAACAGTCTGGTTTGGACTCTGTGGAAGCCAAACACACAAGAAAGCAGGCATTTTGAATATATGCTCACAAAGGAGCAATTTTGCAATGTAAAATATGCAGTCTGCTACATAGGAATCCTTGGTTTCACGCTTGATTAACTATACTAAAATACATATTTTTAATAAAGCAAATCCATGGAAGGACTGAGGGAAGTCCTGGGTAATTAGTAAACAGACTTTTAGGGATTGTTCATAAGCAAAAATGGAGCAGATTGAAGGAGAGCTCTGTAGTAGAAAGTTGCTTATAGTCAGGAAATATTGTCTTCACACCTGTGATTTCTAATTCATGCTGCCAAGCAGTTCTCCACTAGATTCACTCCAAACTTGGCAGACAAGTATATAAAAGTATGCTACATAACAGAAAATAGATATAAGTGACAAAAATGTAAAATAGAGGAGTTGCTAACCTTGAAAGTGAGAGTGGGTCCTGCAGAAAACACAGGCCGTGCAAACAGTTGCACAGGAGGTGGAGCTAAGCGAGGGAAAAATTAATATTCAATTCCTGAGTGAAACAACTGTTATGTCAGTGTAATTAAAGAAGAAACTGCTGTTTTTAATAGAAAATGAAGAGAAAAGTGCTCAGAAGTGCTTATTTTATAAGTTTAATAACAAATAAATGTCAGTCTTCGTGAATTAGCTTTTCTGTTGGTCATTTTGTACAGAACAAAATCAGCAGAGAGCTAGAGATGTCAGCTTTCCAGCCAGGAAAGAGAAAAACTGCTTAGACATAAAGAAAGTGCTTATTTTTATTACAAAAGAATGTATACAGAAATGGGACTCAGAGTTTTGTTTTTGGTTTTTAAAAGGAAGCCTTGGAATGTTGATAGGGGTAGTTTGATTTCAAACCTGTGAATGCCATTCTGGCTTAGTATAGTAGTAGTAGTAGTAGTAGGTTTTATTTATTTAGGATGCCCTTTCCCAAAGGTCAAGGGTGCCCTTACAAAGCAATTAAAATACAAACATATGATGGTGTAACCCCCCTGTAAATGGGGGTTCCCAAAAGTCCCCTAGTAGCTTGCCTAAAGGCCCCAGCCTGGATGGTGGTCGGCAGTTAAGCCGCCTATTTGTGAGTGCTTATAGAGCCTCTGGTACTGTCTCTTTAAGAGCTGTCTGCTTACAGGCAAGGCTGGAACCTGGGGGGGGACGCTGTGTGGTTCCCTGCTTGAGTCCCGCTCGATCTGCTGACAAAGTGCTCCATTTCTGCCGTCGCTAAGTGGGCAGAGTGAGCACTATCCAGGGATGTAACTGCTTGCTAGCGATCTGTTAGAGTGGTAGTAAAAATGTAATTTGTCTAACCTGCCTTTCTTGCAGCTGGACTTTGTGTGCTTTGCCCCTCCATTTTGGATTGGAATTGCAAACTGGATCCAATCAGGAGCAAGGGGCACTTAAAATGGAGTACTGAGCGACCAACCAGGATTAGGACTCTCTTGGGAGCTGGCTACCAATGGGGGATATAGCCAGTAATTCTGGGAAGTGAAGTTCTGGACTGTGGCACCTTTTCGCACCAATGGGGGAAGTTGTGAGTGACTGGCATCTGAAGCCCTCCAATTGGGTCCAGTGTCCTCCGACTGTAATTCCCTGCCCAGTGGCTGAGAAGGCAGATCTGTTGTGGCCATGACTAAGGAAGGCACTCCGGGCTTCTGCACTGCAGAGTTTTCACGTGGGAAGCGCGTGTGGAGGCCAAGAGTCGGGCAGCGCGTTTGCCGTGGTGATTCGGATTGAATCTGCTGTGAGGAGGAAAGGAGAGGCTGTGTAGCCAAGAACCAGGCTTACCCTGTAGAGGACTGGAGAAACTGCTTCATCGCACTCGGTCTGTCAGAAAAGTGAAGCTGCATCGCGAACTCCCGTGTTGGCAGTAAGTGCGATCGAGACATAGAGCAGCTGCCTGGTATGGTAACTTTCTTTTACATATAAATGCATGGGTGTGTCCTGTTCGTTGAACCCTGGTCCCTGGCTGTGTGAAAGGCATTCAGAAATCCATGCCACTCTTGGGGACAGCGTCCAGCCAAAAGTAGAGAGTGAAAATCAGGGTAGCTCCCTGCCAGCTGTACTGTTGAATTGCAAGTGTTTTCATCTGATTTTCTTTCTTGGTACCTGAACTGAGCTAACCGGCTCCGGATTACAAATTGGGTATTGTGCAAGTGTTTTCCATCTCAGGGCCCCAACCAGCTGCACCGATCCTGGCTACCCCCCCCCCATCCTGGGTACCCAGTGAAAGTGACAATTAGGGACTCTGACATTGTGCACAGTGCCGTGAATATTAGTGTGATTGATCTAATTAGCCTGATTTCCCCCTGTCCTTGTTGCTATCCCCTAAATAAATCAGCGCTGGTTGTTTCAGCAAAGTTATACTGACTAAGATATGTGTTTGTGTTAAAATATTTTACAGTGGCTATTGCATTACATCATCTTGCTTTACAGGGGATCCCCAGAGTCAAGCTGACCGAACCAGTCCTGGGGGTAAGTGTACACTGTGAAGGTCCTTCTGATATATTGTGTGGGACACTAGTGGGAAGAAAGGGGGGTTACAGTGTCCCAGAGGGCTGTGACCAAGTTAGTTTAACTACTGCAAACCCTGACCTCTGGGTGGAGGCACCCGCCATTGGACCTAGGCCCCTCAACCTGTTATTAGTTAAGCAGGCAGGGGTAGTAGCCCTTGGGATAGTGCCACCTATGGGTTACATTTTGGAGGCACCACTGGGATTAGCATCCTCTAGTGGCCAAGTGACAGAAATACCACATTATGTCCAAATTAAAGGGAAAAAAATGGAGGGGGACGTTATGCCCAAGTTAAAACTCGATCCCATTAAGATGATGGTGCATAAATTATTGGGATGGGGTGAAGCTGAGGAGTTGGACTCCCAAAAGACTGTATTACTATAGGATGTCCCCTTGGGGATTAAAAGCGCTGACATTATCTCTACTGTCGAGCGTGTTAAATGTCTGGGCAAGGTGGAAGTAAAAGGGCAATGTGCTGACTTGCTTGAACAGACCCTGCAAGTGCTGCTTTCATGCAGTATTACAATAGACCCTGAGAGGGTGCCCCCAGTGATTTTCCCCAAAGGTGCCCAGAAGGGATGGAGGGTTATTCATGCACGTAGTGGTTCAGTCACCCCAGGTGGGTCCCCTAAGACCAATAGCTTCAAAGACAAGCTACTTAAACTGTTGGCCGCAGAGGGGAGAACTGCCCAAGAATTGATACAGGTGTTAGACATCGCGGGCGACCACATTGTCCTACCATCCCCAGGTACATCTCCCGGGTCATCTAAGAGCTCCATTCTAGCCCCACCCCCTATGGTTGTCCCTCCCATACAATTAGACTCCTATCAGAGACTGAGACTCTTCTCTGGTACTGTGCCCGTGCCTTCAAGGGAAGATGATTTGGAGACTTGGATGGACTATACTACGCCTTTAGTGCAAGGGTGGCAGTGTTCTGAGGGGGAGAAGAGGAAACAGCTGATGGAAAGTTTGAGGGGTCCTGCACTGGAAGCCATTCGGTTCCTATGGGCCACTAGTCCCGAGGCAACTGCAACAGAATATCTTTCCACTCTAGAGGGGATGTTTGGCAGCACTGAGACAGAGGAGGCTCTGTTATGGAAATTCAAGTCAGCAAAACAGTGGAGAATTGAGAAATTGTCTGCATTTGTTACTAGAATGGAGAGGGCCCTGCAAAAGGCCCACCAAAAAGGGGGAGTGACTGCTCAAACACTAAACCAGGTCTGTTTAGACCATATATTGAAGTCAGCCAGATTTTCAAGTGTGATGCTGCTGAAACTCAAATTGCAAAACCGAAGGGTCAACACTCCTGAATACTGTCAATTAATGAGAGAGATTTGTGAAATCTAAACCAATGAAGAGGGGTGAGAGCCCTATCCGGGGGCTGTGAATCTGTGCCAGACTCCTGAACAAAGTGAGCCAGACAAGACTCATCAATTGAGATGGGTTGATCAAGGGGATGGCAGAGACTTATCGGGAGCCAGATCCGTATCAAGCTCCCCTGAGCCCAAAAGTGGAGTGGGAGTGCACGCTGTTTCCTCTGATCCCCAGGTTGAGAGTAATTTGAGAGCGGAAATTAGAGACTTACTGGAAATGGTGAGGGAGCTGCAACAGGCTGCTGTCACCCCCCCATAGAGTTGGTGAACCAGAGATATCCCGGGGTAAACATCCCATTCAAGAAGAGCCATGTAGAGCCCTTGAAGTGCCCCGCCAGATAAGAGAGACCCCTCTCTCCAAAGACAACCGAGATATTAAGTTCTGTTACCATTGTGGGGAAGATGGACACTTTCAGACTGAGTGTCGGTTACCAGAGAACTTGAGGAAAGTCACCAGCAGGTTAGTGGCCTGGCATCACAAGACCTGTGCCCAGTCACCGGGGGGGGCCAACTGGAAGAGTTTTGCCACCAGGGCCAATGCCCGAGCGACCTCTCAAGCAATGCCCCCTGAATGGTCTGAACTAGTGGGTCCCTCCATGGAGACTATAGTGAAAGTAAACGAGGTGTCCACCAGGGCTGTATTAGACAGTGGCTCCCAAGTGACAATCATGTTTCAGGACTGGTATCAGAAGCATATGTCTGATGTGCCCTTGGAACCTCTAGAGGGGCTACATGTGTGGGGTCTGAGTGAGAAGGCCTACCCCTACTCTGGCTATATCCACATTTGGTTGTCTTTTCCTACTTCTGTGGCTGGAGTGGCAGAGCAAGTAGAGACCCTAGCCTTAGTGTGTCCTCCCACTGGACTGTATGATGGGGTCCCTTTGTTGATTGGAACAAATGCTCATATGTTTGGGCGATTGGTGCAGTTGTGTTGTTGTGTTCTGGAAAACAAAAGTCCAAGACTGGCAGAGCCCTCAGAATTCTGGCTTTAATTAAAAGGGCCTATGAAGCACAGAGAAAGGCTGGTAGAATGGAACCTGAGGACCCAGTGGGGGTCGTCTGGAAGAAGGACCCAGAGTATTTGCTGCTAGCACCAAATGCTCAACGTGTTCTCCAAGAAGTCCATATCAAGAAGGATGTAAAAAACAAAATATTAATGCTGGATGCACCAGGGGATGGGAAACTGCCTGAGGGGCTGCTAGTCAAACCCAGTATCCTGCCTGCTAGAGCTCATGCTTTTGCCAGTAGGGTAATGGTTCAAGTTCACAATGTGTCTGATAGGGAGATTCGAGTAAATCGAGGCTGCACCCTGGCCACTGTGCACTGTGCGGATACTGCAGTGCTGCCCAGTAACAAGATTTTGGGGAAGAGTGACAGAGTGACACCTGACTTGTTTGATTTTGGTGACTCCCTGTTGCCAGCAGAATGGAGGGAAAGGATCAGTGAGAAGCTTGCCCAGAGAGACCAGGTGTTTTCTTTGAAGGAATGGGTTGTAGGATGTGTGCAAGGAGTTGAACACCACATCCGGCTACATGATGAGAGGCCATTTCATGAGAGGTCTCGACGTCTGGCACCGGCTGACATAAATGATGTGAGATAACATCTGCAAGAGATACTTTCGGCTGGGGTAATACAAGAATCCAGAAGCCCATATGCTTCACATATTGTGGTAGTGAGGAAAAAGAATGTAACAGTCAGGATGTGTGTGGATTATCGTACTTTGAACCGGCGAACTATTCCAGATCAGTACACTATGCCACGCATTAGGGATGCGTTGGACTGCCTGAATGGTAGCAAGTGGTTCTCAGTACTGGACCTTCGCAGTGGGTACTATCAGATTCCGATGGCCCCCGAAGACCGTGAAAAGACTGCCTTTATTTGCCCACTTGGTTTCTATGAGTTTATGAGGATGCCCCAAGGGATTTCGGGTGCTACAGCCACTTTCCAGCACCTAATGGAGCGTGCAGTGGGGGATATGAACGTGCTAGTGCTTAGTATACCTGGATGATGTCATTGTGTTTGGCAGCTCCCTGGAGGAACATGAAAGAAGGTTATTCAAGGTGTTAGACTGACTGGAAGAATTTGGCCTCTAATTGTCCATTGATAAGTGTCAATTCTTTTAAACATCAGTAAAATATGTGGGACATATAGTGTCCACCGAGGGCATAGAGACTGAACCCAGTAAAGTTGAGGCATTGACAACTTGGCCCCTGCCAAAAAATCTGAAGGAGCTGCAGAGATTCCTGGGTTTCTGTGGTTATTTATAGGCATTTTATCAAGGACTATTCCCGAGTGATCCGCCCTTTACTTAACCTTACTCAAGGGTGTCCCCCAACCCACAAAAAGTACAAGAAAACAGTGCCCATTGAGACTGAAAAAAGGTATTTCCATCTGAATGGAGTATTTGGGGCCCACTGGACTTCTGATTGTGAGACTGCTTTTCATGAAATCATACATCAACTTCCATCCGAATGAAGTATTTGGGGCCCGCTGGACTTCTGATTGTGAGACTGCTTTTCATGAAATCATACATCAGTTTACCCATGCCCCATTGTTGGCCTATGCCAATCCTACCAGACCGTATGTCCTTTATACTGATGCTAGTTTGCAAGGGTTGGGGCTGTGTTGTATCAGGAGCACACAAATGGGCTGAGACCAGTGGCCTTTGCCAGCAGAAGTCTGACCCCATCAGAAAAGAACTATCCAGTGCACAAATTAGAGTTCCTGGCTCTGAAGTGGGCCATTGTTGATCAATTCCAAGAGTATTTGTATGAAGCTAAGATACTGGTAAAAACTGACAATAATCCTTTAACCGATGTGCAGACTTCAGCCAAGTTGGATGCCATGGGCCACAGGTGGCTCTCTGCCTTGTCCACCCACGACTATGCCGTTGAATACAGAGCAGGCCTGAACCATATAGATGCTGATGCTCTCTCCCGGAGACCGGTCCCTTCAAATAACTGGGTCAGACTGTCAGAACCTGATATACGAGCACTCTGCCAAAAGTTTGACAGGGAGAAAAAGATGTCCACGGACGCAGTGGACTGCATGGTGGATTGTTTGGGGTCATCCGTGAACTGCATACCTGCCGCTTATTGCCATTTTTCTGCATTAGACACAGGTGCTTTGCCTCAATTCAATAATGATAGTATTCAGCGGGCTCAATCCCGAGATCCTATGATAAAAACAGCTCTAGAATCCATTCAAGCAAGGAAAGATGTGACAAAATTACGCTCCACTGATTTGAGAACTGCATTGCTATATAAAGAAGGCCCTAAATTGAGAATGAGGAATGGATTGTTATATAGAGAGACAATGGACAGAGGGGGCCAACTGGACAGGCAACAGTTAATTTTGCCTACTGCCTTTCGAGAGCTGGTGCTGAGGTTTTTACATAATCACATGGGACACCTCAGCATAGACAGAACCCTTGATTTAGTGAGATCTAGATTTTATTGGCCTAAGATGGGGGCTGATGTGGAACAACACATTAGAACTTGTAGTCGTTGCTTACAGCGGAAAGCTCTGCCCCAGAGGGCTGCCCCCCTTGTTAACATTACCACTAGTGCACCCATGGAGTTGGTCTGTATTGATTTCCTGAGTCTAGTGCCAGATCAAAGATTTATCAGTAATATATTGGTAGTCACTGACCATTTCACTCGATATGCTCAAGCATTCCCCACCAAGGATCAGAAAGCAACCACTGTGGCAAAAGTACTTATAGAAAATTTCTTTGTTCACTGTGGGGCCCTTCAAAGAATCCATTCTGATCAAGGACATGACTTTGAGAGTCATCTGATTAAAGAGATGCTTTCCTTGTGGGGGATGCGAAAGTCAAGAACTACCCCCTATCATCTCCAGGGAGACCCCCAGCCTAAACAGTTCAATCGCACTCTGTTTGACATGTTAGGCACTCTTCAACCAAAATACAAGCCCAGATGGAACCAACAGATTAGCACACTGGTACATGCATACAACTGCACCAAAAATGATGCCACTGGATTTTCCCCTTATAGACTAATGTTTGGAAGAGAAGCCAGATTGCCAGTAGATGTTTGTTTTGGAGTTTCTCCCGATGGGGTTCAAGCAGCTACTCATTTACAGTATGTGCAGAAATTAAAGGCCCAATTAAACCATGTGTACCAGCTGGCTCAAACCATGGCTACCAAAAGAAATCTAGCCAATAAAGAAAGGTATGACAAAAAAGTGAAAGCTCTGGAACTCAGGGAAAGAGATCGAGTGTTGCTGAGGAACCTAGGGCTGCATGGCAAGCATAAGATTGCTGACAGATGGCATCACCTCCCTCACATTGTTGTGGGCAAACTAGATGATCTGCCTGTATACAAGGTACAGCCTGAGAATAATTCTAAAGATGTGAAAACTATGCATAGAAATCATTTACTGCCCATTGGACAGATACTGGTAGAGTCTGAACCCACAGACAATGCCCCCTCTGGACCAGTGACTAGAGACACTGCCAAGAAAAAATCAAGACAGACTGCACCTACAGAAGTTAAACTAAAGTGTGCCCCTCCACCAATTTCAATTGAACCTGATTGTCAGTCTGTGTCAGAGGACAGTGAGTGTAATCTTAAATATTGCCCTTCTTATGAACTGAGTCAGCTGTTCCGGGGCAATCCCCTAGTTAACCCAGGGGTCGAAGCTGGGTTTTCTGAACTGTCTAAGCCCTCAGCTTTGTCTCTGGAGCCAGTGCTCCCGGAAATTGAAATACACAGCATCAAATTAGAGGATGTGGAATCATTGTGCATGGGTGAACTGCTTGACTTTTCAGAAGAAGGGGGTGACGAATCGGAGCAAGCTGGTGATACACCAGAACCTGAACAGTGTGTTGAGTGCTCTGATAGTTCCATGCCAGTGTCAGGAGTCTCCACAGTTGATCCAGGTGTTGTAGACTCAGAAATTGTAGACTATGGAGTTGAGAATACCCCAAAAGAGACCCCCTTGGCCAGTACAGACAGTGCTGAAAGTGAGTCTAACCGTTCAGAAACTGTGCCCGTTCCCCCCAGAAGGACTGGTCAGGAAGTGAGGCCAGTAGTAAAGCTAAGTTACGAATCCCTGGGCAGACCTGTGGATCTGCCCCTGAATGTGGTCCATAAGGGAGTGTATGTGACCCCAAGCTCGCTGCCCAAACAAAGCCTGGGAGATAACTCCAGATTACTTGTTCTGCCCTCTGAGTATGGTGCCCCAGCCATTTCCAGTCCCAAGGTAGATGATAGGAATGGGTCCCCTTTATCCAGGTTTCAGATGCAGGAAGTAATGTCCTGAGTTAAAATATTTGTATATATATATATATATATATATATATATATATGTACTGTTGAATGATCGGTAGTAGAATGCATAATATAGTGCACATGTATTTGTCAGAGGTTGATATGCTGATTGCTGTTTGAAAACACAGGACAGTTCAAATGTTCTACCTAAAACTGACTTAGGGGCATCTACTTGATGCTGACGTCAAGCTTTTCAGGCTAGGAAGGGTGTAACCCCTCTGTAAATGGGGGTTCCCAAAAGTCCCCTAGTAGCTTGCTTAAAGACCCCAGCCTGGATAGTGTTTGGCAGTTAAGCCGCCTATTTGTGAGTGCTTATAGAGCCTCTGGTACTGTCTCTTTAAGAGCTGTCTGCTTACAGGCAAGGCTGAAACCTGGGGGCTGTGTGGTTCCCTGCTCGAGTCCCGCTCGAGCTGCTGACAAAGTGCTCTGTTTCTGCCGTCGCTAAGTGGGCAGATTGAGCACTATCCAGGGATGTAACTGTTTGTAAGCGATCTGTTAGAGTGGTAGTAAAAATGTAATTTGCCTAACCTGCCTTTCTTGCAGCTGGGACATCGTGTGCTTTGCCCCACCATTTTGGATCAGAATTGCAAACTGGATCCAATCAGGAGGGAGGGGCACTTAAAATGGAGTATTGAGCAACCAACCAGGATTAGTACTGTCTCGGGAGCTGGCAACCAATGAGGGATATAGCCAGTAATTCTCAGAAGTGAAGTTCTGGACTGTAGCGCCTTTTCGCACGTAATGTGGGAAGTTGTGAGTGACTGGCATCTGAAGCCCTCCAATTGGGTCGGGTGGCCCCCGATTGTAATTCCCTGCCCAGTGGCTGAGAAGGCAGATCTGTTGTGGCCATGACTGAGGAAGGAGCTCCAGACTTCTGCACTGCAGAGTTTTCGTGTGGGAAGCGCGTGTGGAGGCCAAGAGTCAGGCAGCGTGTTTGCCATGGTGATTTGGACTGAATCTGCTGTGAAGGGGAAAGAAGAGGCTGTGTAGCCAAGAACCAGGCTTACCCTGTAGAGGACTGGAGAAGCTGCTTCATCGCGATCAGTCTGTCAGGAAAGTGAAGCTGCATCGCAAACTCCCGTGTTGGCAGTAAGTGTGATCAGGACATAGAGCAGCTGCCTGGTATGGTAACTTTCTTTTATATATAAATGCATGGGGTGTGTCCTGTTCATTGAACCCTGGTCCCCGGCTGTGTGAAAGGCATTCAGAAATCCACGCCACTCTCGGGGACAGCGTCCAGCCAAAAGTAGTGAGTGAAAATCAGGGTAGCTCACTGCCAGCTGTACTGTTGAATTGCAAGTGTTTTCATCTGTTTTTCTTTCTTGGTACCTGAACTGAGTCAACCGGCTCTGGATTACAAATTGGGTATTGTGCAAGTGTTTTCCATCTCAGGGCCCCAACCAGCTGCACCAATCCTGGCTAGCCCCCCCCCCATCCTGATTACCCAGTGAAAGTGACAGTTAGGGACTCTGACATTGTGCACAGTGCTGTGAATATTAAGTGTGATTGATCTAATTAGCCTGATTTCCCCCTGTCCTTGTTGCTATCCCCTAAAAAAATCAGCTCTGGTTGTTTCAGCAAAGTTACACTGACTAAGATATGTGTTTGTGTTAACATATTGTACAGTTGCTATTGCATTACGTCATCTTGCTTTACAGGGGGTCCCCAGAGTCAAGCTGACTGAACCAGTCCTGGGGGTAAGTGTACACTGTGAAGGTACTTCTGATATATTGTGTGGGCCACTAGTGGGAAGAAAGGGGGGTTACAGTGTCTCAGAGGGCTGTGACCAAGTTAGTTTAACTACTGCAAACCCTGACCTCTGGGTGGAGACACCCGTCATTGGACCTAGGCCCCTCAACCTGTTAGTAGTTAAGCAGGCAGGGGTAGTAGCCCTTGGGATAGCGCCACCTAGGGGTTACAAAAACAAGACAGAAACAATACAACTAAAAACAAAAAAAAAACAAGAATTCAAACCCAAACCTAAAACAACTAAAATAGTTCTTCACCTGAAGCACTTAAAACAGCTACCTCAGACCCAAAAAAACCTGTCTAAATAAAATAGTTTTCAGTTTACGTTTAAATATTTCCAGTGATGGTGCCTCCCAGAGATGACTGGGCAAAGATTTCCAGAGGGTTGGAGCAGCAACCTCAAATGCCTGGTCCCCAGAGTGAGGTTGCCGGGAGAGCACCGGAGGCTGATCTCAGAGACCGAGATGGGATGAAGGGGTGCATGAGATCCTTCAGATAGCTTGGACCCAAGCTGTGTAGGGTCTTATGGGTCAAAAGACCTGTCTTGAAGGTGATGCGGCAGTGCACCTGCAGCCAGTGCAGTTCACCCAGCACTGGGGTGATATGGCTAAATCTAGAATGACCAGTCGGCACCTGTGCTGCTGCATTCTCAAGAGCTGCAGGTGATGTAACACAGCACCTCTGACCCAGAGGTAGAGGGTGTTACAGTAGTCAAGTCTCAAGGTCATGAAAGCATGTACCAGCATGGCCTGGTCTTCAGGTGGGACAAAGGGCTTAATCTAGACAATGTTCTGGAGATGGTAAAAACCAGTCCGGACAACAGCTGACTCCTGAGCATCAAATGTTAGCTTGTTGTCAAACACAACACCCAGATTTGTCACCCCTGATGAGACCTCCAGTTCTGTTGGGCCAATAAAAATGCCCACTGTGTCACCGGAGGTTCCCAATCCCACCCTTCGACCCGGCTCTACTACCAGTACCTCAGTCTTCCCAGGTTTTGGTCACAGCCAGTGCGATATCGTCCAGGTCTGGATTTCAGCCAAGCATTTATTCAGTACATCAACAGCGTTAGGTCAATCAGGTGAGAAAGACAGGTAGAGCATAGTATCATCAGCGTAACAATGAAAACTCAGCCGGTACCATCTTATGACCTCACCCAGGAGTAGCATGTATACTGTGAAGAGCATGGAGGAGAGGACAGGACCATGGGGAACTCCACAGGGCAGGTCCCTAGGGTCAGAGGAACAATTCCCCAAAACCACCCTCTGAGACCTGCCCCAGAGAAGGGACTCAAACCAGATGATGACCTTGCTGGTGAGTCCTATATACTCCCTCAGCCTGTCCAGCAACACCCCATGGTCCACAGTATCAAACGCTGAGGAGAGATCAAGAATGATTAGAATTGTATGCTCTCCCCAATCTCTCACCCTGAGCAGGTCATTCAACACCTTGACCAGCGCTATCTCCATACTATGCATGGCCCTAAATGTGGACTGGAGTGGTTCATGAATCTGGAAGTCTGCGAGACGGTCCCCGAGCTTTTCTGCTACCACCTTCTCAAGAACCTTCGCTAGAAAAGGAAGGTTTGAGATAGGTCGGTAATTTGCCAGGATGTTGGGATCCAGTGATGTATTTTTCAGCAGAGACCTAACCAGATCCTGTTTTAGAGACTCCAGAAAGACTCCAGCCAATAAGGAACTTCAGACTATGCCAGCAAAGACCGGTCCTAGGGCCATGATGCAGCCAACTAGTAGGTGCGTCGAGCCCGGAATTATCCCACAGACCTCCTGTGTCATCACCAGACAGAACTCACCCCAGGGCAGCAGAGTCTGATCACTCATCTGAGAGATACCGTTGTTGAAGGCTTGAATTCTGCTAGAGGCAATCCCAGATCTCACAGAGGATTCTCTGTCTGAGAAGAATCAAGCAAACTCCTCACATTTGTGAGTTAAAAATTCTCTAATGGGTTCCAGACAAGCTGGATGTAACAGCCTGTCCACATCCCGAAAGAGATGAGCTGGTCAATTCCTCCTACTGTAGCTGCAATTGTCCTCGACATAAAAGCTGCCTTTTTTGGATGATTGCCTTCTGATATTCATGATAATGAGATATCAGAACCAGTTTGTCCTTGAAAAATCCAGTCTTCCTTCAATTCCTCTCCAACCTCCGCCCCATAGTCTTCAACTTCCTTAGCTCCCCATCAAACCAGGGAGAGCTCAGGTGTCAGGAAAGGGTGTACTGTACATGGATCAGTGCCAGACAGTCCAGCGCCCCAGTAAGAGCACTATTAGGCCGTGACTGCGATCTCTGGGCCACTGGTGCAAGCCTCCAACACAGATGAAATGTCCAGTTCCTCTAGTAGTCTCTCCGGCTGAGCTCCACTCAAAGAGTGGAACTGGACCATCTCCACAGGGGATGGCACCCTCTGGGGGGCTGTAAAGCTGAACTCAATGGTGCAAGGATTGGACCAAACTACCCAATCAGTCTTGAAACTGTCAATTTCAAGCCCCATTGAGAACACCAGATTGAGCACATGGCTGGATTGGTGGGTCCCAGATGTGGAATTCAGGGTCAGGCCCAGAGCCTCCATGCTTAACAGGAGATCTCTGGCCCCAGGTATCATAGGTAAGATCAAGCTTTGTAGACTTATGTCCTTAATGCTTGCCAGATGGATTTATTTATATTACCCAAATTTGATTTCATCACTCATTGCATTGTCTAGTCTAGTTTTAAAGACATCAATATTTTTACTGGCTATTACTTCCTCAGGGAGGTAGTTCCATAAAGTAACAACCCTTTGGCTGTACCAATGCTTCCTAGATAGTGTATTCCATTTGTTGGAGCGCAACTGGAAGGAATGTCTTCTACCACTAGCTCTATCTTGGTTAAACTTTATAATTCAGGAGCTTAAAGGGCACACAGGCAGAAAGTAAGGAGAGAGAGAGAAAAAAAAAACGAGGAAAGAGTAAGGATTGCAAACAGTTAAGGGGCCAGAAATAAGACATGATTGGAGTGGTGCAGTGTAGTGGCTGTGGAGCAGCAGTCTTCCAGGAGATGTTCTGGAGGATGCAGTGTTGTCCCATCTGCAGGCACCTCTCTGGGCTGAGGGAGGAGGTTGCTCATCTTCAGGCTGAGTTGGCCAGGATTTGTGGGACCTCCTCTTCCATCCAGGGACCACCAGTGCCGCTGCCGTTGCCTCAGAGGTTGCCAAGAAAAAGGAGTGGTTGGACCACAGTGGGCTCAGGGAAGGTGAGGGTGGTGGAACGGAGGAGCATCCCTCCAGTTGTACCTCTCCACAATTCCTATGCCATTCTGGCAAAGTGTGGTTCCTCTATGGAGGCACACACAGTGGAGACCAAGGAGGAAGCTGGGAACCTCCACAAAGGAGACCCACAGGAGGGTAGCAGAGAACCCTGCAGGGGAAGGAAACAACTCCTGGTGGGGGACTCCATTGTTAGGAAGGTAGAACTGAGGGAGGAAGGGGAGAGAGAGGTAAGGTGCCTGCCTGGTGCCATGGCTTGGAGGGACAGGGAGCGAATCCTCAGGATTGCCAGAGCAGCTGCACAGGGGAGGGAACTGGATGTCATTGTCCACCTAGGGACAAATGACCTGGCTAAGAAAGGGATTAGAGAAGTGCAGAGTTTGTGGAATTGGGGAGGGGCATTAGTCAAGTAGCACGCACGGTAACCTTCTCGGAGGTGCTGCCCATCTATGGCATAGGAGAGGCTAGGGTGTTCTGCACCATGGGATTCAATCAGTGGTTGAAAAACTGGTGTGAAGTTCAGGGATTTGGCTTCATTGGGGACTGGGGGTTCACCTGGAGTGATGCAAGCCTATACTGGCATGATGGGCTGCATCTGTCCGGGAGGGAACCAGGATCCTAGGTGATAGGTTTAAATGCTTCATTGACAAGCTTTTAAACAGCCAGGAGGCACTGAAAGGAGCAGGAAATCCTAGCCTCCAAATAATCACAGTAGTAAGTGTGGCAAACACCAACATAGAGGTGTCGATAGGGAGAAGGGCAGGGTAAATGGAGAAAGTGACAAAGGCAAGAAGGACAGGGATGGGGCAAAATGGAGTAAGGCCATCAGGAAATGGAGGGTAATGAGTATCAATGCCCGTAGTCTGGGCAACAAGCCCTGAGCTGATGGCCTTAATGGAAGAGGGATGCCTGGATATCGAGCAGTCACAGAAACATGGTACACAGAGAACCATGACTGGGATGTTAACATACCAGGGTACACAACCTACAGGAGAGAGAGGCAGGGGAGAAGAGGGGGAGGAGTAGCTCTCTATGTAAAGGAAGGGATAAAAGCAACTAAATAAAAGAGTAAACAGGGAGGAGAGGAGGCACTGTGGGTCACCTTGGAGACTGGAAAGGGCACCACAGTCCGCACATGAGTTGTGTACAGACCCCCATGTCAGGGGGAGGGAATGGACAAGGATATGATAGAAGGCATTCTTAGAATGGCAGAGAAAGGGGAGATACTGTTGATGGGAGACCTGAATATGCCAGATGTTAACTGGAGCACCTTTGCTACAGCCACGTCCAAGAGCAGGGCCATTCTTGATGCCCTACAGGTGACAGGCCTTAGACAGCTAGTTTGAACCCACTCATGAGGGAGCAATCTTAGACCTCATACTCTCAAACGGGGCAGTGAGAGGATCTCAGATCTAGAAGTGGGTTGCCATCTGGAGACAAGTGACCATCAAACAGTGTGGTTCACGTTAAACTCAGCTAAGAGTCAAGCCATACAAAAGTGAGGGTACTGGACTTTAGGAGGGCTGACTTTGGCAAGGTGGAGAGTGCCTCAGAAAGCACTAGCAAACAGGCTAGAAGGAGGTGTGGAGCAACAATGGGAATCATCAAAACTGCCATCACAGAGGCAACAAGCCTTTGTGTGAAGCAAATAAACAAATCAAAACGAAAGAAAAAGCCACTATGGTTCTCAAAAGAGGTGGCTGTGAAAGTCAGGAAGAAAAATATAGCATTCCGGAAGTATAAGGAAACACAGAAGGAGCAGGACAGAGAGCTGTACCAGTTAAGGCAGAAGAAAGCAGGGAGGAAGTCAGAATAGCAAAGGTCCAAACTGAGGAAAAGATAGTCAACTCAGTTAAGAAGAGGGATAAAACCTTTTATAAGTACATCAGTGAGTGTAGAAAGACAAAGGGAGGGACAGTGAGGCTGAATAGAATGAATGGTGGGTGGGCAGAGGGGGACAGTGAAAAAGCAGGGATCCTGAATGAATATTTCTGCTCAGTATTCACAAAAGAGGAGGGGGAAGTGCCTAATCCAATTAACAGACACTCTTGATAGGGGTTGATCCCAGTCCTTTCACGAGAAGAAAGGGTCCGCACTGAACTCCTATAACTGAAGGTGACAAAGCAAATGGGTCCTGATGGAATTCGCCCAGAATTCTAAAAGAATTAAGAGGAACTAGTGAAACCACTGGCTACTCTTTTAATAAATCATGGGAGGATGGTGTGGTACCCGAGGACTGGAGGAAGGCGGATGTGATTCCCCTTCACAAAAGTGGGACCAAGACAGAGGCAGAAAACTACAGACCTGTCAGTCTGACCTCTGTGGTAGGGAAAGTGATGGAGTCACTTCTGAAGGAAAGAATAGTTGAATACCTAGAGGCCAATGGAGCACAAGACCCAAGGCAGCATGGGTTCACAGCGGGAAGGTCATGTCAGACGAATCTAATAGATTTCTTTGACTGGGTGACCAAAGCAGTAGACCAGGGAGGGGCTGTGGACATGGCCTACCTAGACTTTAGCAAGGCATTTGACACAGTCCCACACAAAATATTAATAGTCAAATTAACCAGCCTGGGAGTGGGTACCAGGGTGGTAGCCTGGGTAAAACATTGGCTGCACAACAGGACACAGAAGTTAATTGTAAATGGAGTCCACTCTGAAGAAAGAGGGGTTACTAGTGGGGTACCACGGGTTCAGTATTGGTCCAGTCCTTTTAATGTCTTCATCAGTGACATTGCAGAGGACTGAAGGAAAAGTATGCCTTTTGCAGATGACACAAAGATCTGCAACAGGGTTGATACACAAGGAGGCATGGAAAGGATGAAAAGGACTTGGCAAGGTTGGAGGAATGGTCAGAGTATGGCAGCTAGGATTCAATGCAAAGAAGTGCAAAATAATGCACCTGGGAAACAAGAACCCAGGGAAGAATACATAATGGGTGGGGAGGTAGTAACAACAACAAAAAAGAAAAGGGACCTGGGGTAATCATATCAGATGACCTTAAGGTTAGCAAGCAATGGAGAAGGCAGTAGGGAGGGCTGGGGTATACTGGGATGTATAGGAGAGGCATCAGCAGCAGAAAACAGGAAGTTGTTATCCCTCTGTACAGACAGTTGGTGAGACTCCATCTGAGTACTGTGTCCAGTTCTGGAGACCCCATCTCCAGGACATAGACAGGATAGAGGTAGTCCGAGGAGGGCAACTAAAATGGTGCAGGGTCTTCAAGAGAAGCTGTATGAGGAGAGACTAAAGGAGCTTGATATGTATACCCTTGAGGAAAGAAGGAGAGGGGGGACATGATAGAAACTTTTAAGTACCTCAGTGGAATCAACAAAGTCCAAGAGGGTAGCATCTTTCAGAAAAAGACTTGCAAGAACAAGGAACACAATTTAAAAGATAGAAGGAGGCGGTTCAGGGCAATGTGAGGAAGTATTTCACAGAGAGGGTAGTGGATGCATGGAACAGCCTTCCTGATGAGGTTGTGGGGTCTAAAACTGTGGGAGAATTCAAGAATGCATGGGACAGACATAAGGAAATTCTTGTGGGGGGTAGGAAGAAATAGGCTGTTGGTTAACTAGGATCTGCGGCCTATTCTGTAGGTAGGGAAATGAGCAGACTAGATGGGCCAAGCAGTCCTTATCTGCCGTCAAAGTCTATGTTTCTATGTTTCTATACCAAATTCTGGCATGTACTGTAGTTATCTTGCCCTATTACCCTGTACAACATACACATGTCCCCTCTTATTCTCCTGTATTGCAGTGAGTACAAATTGAGTATTTTCAATCTTTGAGCATATGGTATCTGTTTTAAGCCGGTTACAAGTCTAGTAAAGTGGTGTTGGACTGCTTCGACCTTGTTTATGTCTTCCTTTTTAAAAGGAGACCATATTTGCACACAGTATTCCAACTGTGGCCTAACCAGTGCTATATAGAGTGGAAGTAATACCTCCTTAGTCCTACTAGAAATGTGTTTAGTAATACAATTTAGCATCTGATTTGCCTTTCTTACCTGATTTCTACAATGCATATTAAATTTGAGATCATTACTTATAGTCACTCCCAAATCCCTTTCGCTTGTGGTTACAGTTAGTATTTTGTTGTTAAGGGTATAGTCGCATTGTCTATTTTTGGGTCCCAAATGCATAACTTTACATTTATTAAGGTTAAGTTCCAATCTACTATGTGTCGTCCAGGCATAGCCATGGTACAGGGTGTCACATCATCCACCCAGGTGTTGAAGTCACCAAGAATAATCCATCCTGGAGACTCCAACATCCTTTCGGTGACAAAGGACGTCACCTCCTACAGAAAGCCCCAATCGCACCCAGGTGGACGGCAGATCCACTTCAGGGACCCCCCCACACCACCACACACTCAAAAGAATTGGTGTCCGCAACTGGGTGCACCATCAGGCCCAGCTCTGATCTAAAACAGATTGCAGCCCCCCTCCCCTATGGTCCTTCCTCAGGCAGTGGACAACAGAGTACTCAGCTGGGATAGATGCCTCAAGCACAGGGCCCGAGGTATCACCCAGCCAGGTCTCCGTAATGCAAGCCAGATCGATTGACCCCACAAGATCAGCCATTATGGCAGTCTTGTTGGCCATTGACCTGGCATTGCAGAGTGCCGCCGAAAAAGGACGAGAGATTGGGACCAGTTGGTGCCAGTCCATCGGCTACCTGTCCTCTCAGTTCTGAGGATACCATGGGCACAGGGACAAGGCATGAGAGACCTCTCTCCAGCTGTCTCCTAGGCCTCAGAGCATCTCCTGGACCCCACAGCTTGAATGTTTATGCTTCTGCAGAAAGGATTGTGATGAGTGCTGAGCTTCTGGACAGGTCAGTGTCCACTCAGTGTACAGGTATTAGCATGTGCAAATTTGTTTCGGGCATAGAAGTAGCTGCACAGCCAGTGTGCTGTGAGTCCAACAGGGAGAGCAACCAAGAAGCACAGACCCAGACCAATTGGGTGTCCTGTCAGGAGAGGCCTACTGCAGTGACAGAGCACGAAGTGGGCAGCCTTATTTAATTAAAGTGCAGGATTAGGGATCACCTGTATTCCAATATAGGATCAGATAGGGTAATGAGTGAGAGAAGGGTGAGAATGGAAAGCCTGCTGCTTCAAGTGCCTGATGATGCTGTTGTACCAAGTTTTTCTCACAGAAAAAAGCTGCAACCTGAAGAATTCATTGCATCTCCTGATTTAAACAAGAAAACTGCCTACTCCTGAGGACCCTCACAAGAATTCTTCAGCAATTCCACTAAAGAATTTCTTCAGAAAATCCAAAGGAGTGTTGTATTGTAAAAAAAAACAAAAAACCTTACTGGTACAATTTGGGGACTATTTTAAAAGTCAAGTGGCATTGAATTAACAGAGAACTTACCTCAGTCCTTTTGCATTTTAAGAGACGTTTGTCATCTGAAGGACTGCACAGTTCAAGGACTGAGGGAAGGGGAAATGTCCTAGCGTTTAATGTACCAGTATGTAATATGTTTCATGCCACTGTCATTCCTGAATGTTCAAAGTGAATTTAGGTGAAGAAATATCAAATGATATTTAACTGTGTAGAGTACAGAGTGAATAAGAAAGTAACGGTGTGATAGGTACCAGGGTAAGTATCTGGTGTAAGGAGTCAGTGGGCTGACTAAGGTGGGATAATGTCTACTGTAGTAGTCACTGCTCGCCCTTTAGGTTACAGTTTGAAAAAGCTCATGGATTAAGGCCAGAGAGCACTTATCCTGGTACTAGCTTGTGTGTTCTGGAGGGCTGATGGGTGGTGAGTGCCTGCAGTCTCCAGGGGTAAAGCGAATGTGCTGGAAGGCTGGTGGGTGGTGAGTGCCTGCAGTCTCCAGGGGTAAAGTGAATGTGCTGGAAGGCTGGTGGGTGGTGAGTGCCTACAGTCTCCAGGGGTAAAGTGAATGTGCTGGAAGGCTGGTGGGTGGTGAGTGCCTAGAGTCTCCAGGAGTAAAGTGAATGTGCTGGAGGGCTGGTGGGTGGTGAGTGCCTGCAGTCCCCAAGGGTAAAGTGAATGTGCTGGATCGCTGGTGGTTGATGAGTGCCTGCAGTCTCCAGGGGTAAAGTGAATGTGCTGGAGGGCTGGTGGGTGGTGAGTGTCTGCAGCCTCCAGGGCCAAAGTGAATGTGCTGGAAGGCTGGTGGGTGGTGAGTGCCTGCAGTCTTCAGGGGTAAAGTGAATGTGCTGGAAGGCTGGTGGGTGGTGAGTGCCTGCAGTCTCCAGGGGTAAAGTGAATGTGCTGGAGGGCTGGTGGTTGATGAGTGCCTGCAGTTTCCAGGGGTAAAGTGAATGTGCTGGAAGGCTGGTGGGTGGTGAGTGCCTGCAGTCTTCAGGGGTAAAGTGAATGTGCTGGAGGGCTGGTGGTTGATGAGTGCCTGCAGTCTCCAGGGGTAAAGTGAATGTGCTGGAAGGCTGGTGGGTGGTGAGTGCCTGCAGTCTCCAGGGGTAAAGTGAATGTGCTGGAAGGCTGGTGGGTGGTGAGTGCCTGCAGTCTCCAGGGGTAAAGTGAATGTGCTGGAAGGCTGGTGGGTGGTGAGTGCCTCCAGTCTCCAGGGGTTAAGTGAATGTGCTGGAGGGCTGGTGGTTGATGAGTGCCTGCAGTCTCCAGGGGTAAAGTGAATATGCTGGAGGGTTGGTGGTTGATGACTGCCTGCAGTCTCCAGGGGTAAAGTGAATGTGCTGGAGGGCTGGTGGGTGGTGAGTGCCTGCAGGCTCCATGGAAGAAAATTAGTGAGGTGATATGCCCTGCTGGGAAAGAGAAACAAGTGTTAATGGGATGGTGTTGCACTGCTGAGAAAGAAGAGAAGAAAAGAATGTGTATAATCATACTGCAATTTTTATTTTGGTGTATACAATTGATGCCAAAGGTGTGTTGTGCCATTCATAGCTGTTCAAGCTATATTTTGCACCTTTCCAGTAGAATGTTACCTTCTTTTTCATCAATGCAAGTCTTAGGGTACTTGCTTACACAGCCAGTGTCTTACATTCCTGTAGGTCCCCAGGTCAGTCCGGTGCAGCATCTCCTACCCTTGGCAGCTCTCAGCTACACCAGTTGGGGAGGTAAGGTACGGTACTCATGTAGTACCCAATTGTAGAAGTGTTGTCAAACCTAAAGGGACAGAGAATCCTTGATGACATCCACTACTGTGTGGAATGGTCCCAGCTATGGCCAGAGTTTAATGCAGTAGGGGTCCCCCGTCATCACAATACTGTACCTATACATTGCTGTGCATCTCTGAATCTTACCTTTTCTTTTCTTTCTTTCTTTCTTTCTTTCTTTCTTTCTTTCTTTCTTTCTTTCTTTCTTTCTCAGAAGAAGCCAGAAGGTGAAGGAAGGAAACATATTCAATTCAGTGCTTCAGAGTAACTGGTAACTGGTATTTTTCTTTTAAACTTAGATTGTAGGCTTGTAGTGACACTATACTTTCTTTCTGTGTTGTCTTTACTTATAATTGTTTTTGGGCTATTGAAAATTTAAAAAATAGTGGTGGTGTAATTCTGTGCTGTCTTTAATTGCTGCAAATTTTATCTTGGCTTGTCTGACTGTCCTGTAGCTGGGTGAAGGGTGTTAATTGTCTGGCCTCTGACCTCAGCTACGTGATAACTGAAGGTGGGGCTTAGTCACAGTTAAAGCAGCAAACAGAAGTTCATCTTCTCAGAAGAAGCCAGAAGGTGAAGGAAGGAAACATATTCAATTCAGTGCTTCAGAGTAACTGGTAACTGGTATTTTTCTTTTAAACTTAGATTGTAGGCTTGTAGTGACACTATACTTTCTTTCTGTGTTGTCTTTACTTATAATTGTTTTTGGGCTGTTGAAAATTTAAAAAATAGTGGTGGTGTAATTCTGTGCTGTCTTTAATTGCTGCAAATTTTTGCCCCTCACCCCTTCCCCCAACTCTTAATTATATGCCCTGATAAATCTGATTGACAGGAGCTAAACACAGAGTATAGTAAGGGGTGTGAAGTAGGAGGGGCATAAGGGGAAGAAGACCACCTTCAGCACGACAAGTGTTTTGACTCATTTATTTATTTATTGGTTTTTTTCCTTAAAAATATATATCTGAGGATCAGTTACAGGATTTTTAGTACTGTAAATAAATAAAAGAGAACTAAGAGAGCTTCAGTAGCAGATAAGTAGTGGAATTGCAGTATAATGTGGGAGTGGTGCAATGCAGTGGCTGTGGGGCAGCCATATTCAGGCAGACCTTCTGGACACTGAGGTGCTGCCCCATCTGCATGCATCTCTCGGACTGCGGGATGAGGTAGCCAGACTCAGAGCGGAAGTAAACTGGGTCAGGAGTACCATCACCCCTGTCCAGGAACCACCCAGTCCAATGCAGCTGCCTCAAAGGATGCCGAGAACGAGGAGCACTTGGATGACAGTGGGCTCAAGGAGGGTTAGAGCAGTCAGGCAGAGGCACATCCCAGATCCTATTCCTCTCAAGAACTCATATGCCACACTGGCAAATGAGGACAACCAAATAGAGGTACCCAGGGAAGTGGAAGGAAAGGATGTGGAGGTTAGGCAAGGAGGTGACCTCAGTGGGGAAAGCAGTGGACCCCAGAGGAGGAGGAAGCGAATCCTGGTGGGGGACTCCATCATAAGAGGGATCCAGCTAGGAACACAGGAGGGGGAGGACAGGGAGGTGAGGTGCCTACCAGGTGCCACGGCATGGAGGGATGGAAGGAAGATACTGGAGATCACTGGGAAGGCAAGACAGGAGGGTGAGCTGGATGTCATTATCCACCTAGGGTACTAATGACTTGGCAAATGGGGGCCAAAGGAAGTTCAGGAAGAGTTTAGGAAACTGGGAGGGGTCTCAAGCAAGTAGCTACTTCTGTCACTTTCAGAAGTACTACCTGTGAGAGGCAAGGGAGAGCATAGAGTGCATGCACCAGAAACTTTAACTCATGGTTGAAGAACTGGTGCTGTGAGGAAGGGTTTGATTCATTGGTGACTGGGGACCCATCTGGAGGGATGGAGGTTTATTCAAGCCTGACGGCCTGCATCCATCCTGGAGGGGAATCCAAGCACTCAATGATAAGTTTAAATGCTACATTGACAAGCATTTAAACTAGCAAAGGGGGGTGGCAGACCAGCAAGGACGGTACCTACTTGCTCACCCCCCACAGCTAGTAATGGAACCAGTGAACCAGAGGAGTGGCTATCTCTGCAAAGCAGTGTGCAAAAGAAGGAGATTAGTGTCCAAAAGGTGGATAAGCAGAAAAGGGGCAAAATTCAGCAGAAGGGCAGACAGCAAGGAGAACCAGGGATAAATGACAACCAAGGAAGGGCTGGAGTAGAACAGTGAAGCAGTCTAGGGAGGTCAAATCATGGAAAGCCATGTGTGCAAATGCCAGGAGCCTTAGCAACAAGATGGAAGATCTGGAGGCTGTCATGGTACAGTCAGACCTGGACATTGTGGCCATCACTGAAACCTGGTGTAATGATAACCATGACTGGGAGATGGCCATACCTGGCTACAACATATTCAGAAGAGACAGAGCAGGCAGGAAGGGAGGAGGAGTGGCACTGTATGTGAAAAATGACATAAGGGCCACACAGATCCAGGAGGAACAAAATGGGGGAGAGATACTGTGGGTTAAGCTCGAAAGGAAAATGGGGCCAGCCATCCGCACAGGTGTGATCTATAGACCACCAGCCCAGGAGGAAGAAACAGATAGGGAGCTGATGCTAGCCATCCAAAGGATGGCAGACAAGGGTGAGGTAGTACTGGTTGGAGACTTCAATATACCAGACGTGGACTGGAGCATCCCAGCAGCAGCATCAAATAGGAGCAGATTTATCCTGGACTCTTCAGGTGCCTTCCTCAACAACTGGTCATGGAACCAACTCGGCAGAAGGCAATACTGGACCTTGTGCTCACAAACAGGGACAGTGTGATGGGGGAACAGTGGGGAGCACCTGGAACAGTGACCACCAGTCATTGTGGTTTGAAATCACAGAAAGAGCAGAACCAAACCACACAAAAACACGTATCCTGGATTTTAGGGGGGCAGACTTTGGGAAAATGGGGAGATGCTTGAAAGAGGCATTAAGGGGAATGGGACAGGAATCAGGGATTGAGGAACAGTGGGCAGTATTTAAAATGGGGATTATAAGAACAACAGAATTATGCATTAAACAGGTTAGCAAGAGGAAAAGAAAGAGGAGACCATTATGGTTTTCCAAAGAGGTAGCAAAGAAAGTGAAAGCCAAAAGATTGCATTCAGGCAATACAAAAGACACAGGCAGAAGGGATAGGGAGAAGTACCAGGAGAAACAAAGGGAGGCAGGGAAGTCAGTAAAGGAAGCCAAAGCTCAGACAGAAGAACACATTGCAAAATCAGTGGTTAAAGGGACAAAACCTTTACAGGTACAAAGTGAAAAAAGAAGGACAAAGAGAGGGATAGTGAGACTGAAGGGGAGGATGGGAGCCGTGGAGGATGACAACAGTAAAGCTGACATATTGAACAGGTATTTCTGCTCAGTCTTTACTAAGGAAGAGGGGTAATGGGTCTGAAGGGTACAAGGGGTGAGAATGGTGCAGAAATGGACACAAGTCCCTTTACAGAGAAAGGGTCCTGAAGGAACTGGAAGTAATAAGAGCTGAAAAAGCAATGGGGCCAGATGGGGTGCACCCCAGGGTCCTTAAAGAACTAAGAGAGGTGGTGGCTGAACCTCTGGCTATCCTGTTCAGCCAATCACTGGAAACAGGGGAGGTACCCAAAGACTGGAGGACAGCAGATGTAGTCCCCTTATACAAAAGTGGGAACAAAGAGGAAGCAGGGAACTACAGACCAGTCAGCCTCACCTCGGTAGTGGGAAAGATCATGGAAGCACTACTGAAGGAAGATTGGTGGAACATCTGGTTGTCAATGGACTACAGGACCCAAGGCAGCATGGTTTCACCAGGGGAGGTCATGTCAGACCAACCTCATTGAATTTTTGACTGGGTGACTAGGGAGGTGGATCAGGGAGGGGCAGTGGACATGGCCTATCTGGACTTCAGCAAGGCCTTTGACACTGTGCCACATAGAGAACTATTATACAAACTGGGGAATATGGGTGTGGGCAGGACAGTAGTGTGGTGGGTAGGTAACTGGCTGGGTGGCAGGACACAGAGGGTGGTGGTAAATAGCTATCACTCCACAGAGGGAAGAGTGACCAGTGGGGTACCACAGGGATCAGTGCTGGGACCGGTCCTATTCAACATCTTCATCAGTGACATTGCGCAGGATCTAGAAGGCAGAATTTCATTGTTCGCTGATGACACAAAGCTCTGTAACAGAGTAGACACACCAGAGGGTGTAGACAGAATGAGAAGGGACCTGCAGAAACTTGAAGAATGGTCAGGGGTTTGGCAGTTGAAATTCAATGCAAAGAAGTGCAAGATAATGCATATGGGGCACAAAACCCTGGCACAA
Organism: Neoceratodus forsteri; assembly: GCA_016271365.2. Classification (NCBI taxonomy): domain Eukaryota; kingdom Metazoa; phylum Chordata; order Ceratodontiformes; family Ceratodontidae; genus Neoceratodus; species Neoceratodus forsteri. The sequence continues at coordinate 972,410,760 of CM028134.1, read as the reverse complement.
TATATCAGTTGGGGGTGAGGATATAGCATGCACCAAGCAGGAAAGGGATCTTGGGGTTGTCATCTCTGATGACCTCAAGGTAGGAAACAGTGTGACAAGGCATCAGGTAAAGCAAATAGGATGCTGGGATGTATAGGCAGGGGCATCACCAGCAGGAAAAGGGAGGTCATAATTCCGCTATACAAGACACTAGTGAGGCCCCACCTGGAGTACAGTGTACAGTTCTGGAGACCATACCTACGTGAGGACATAGACAGGGTAGAGAAGGTTCAGAGGAGGCAACAAAGATTGTGCATGGGTTGTATCACAAGTCCTATGAAGACAGGTTGAAGGAACTGAACATGTACTCCCTGGAGGAGAGAGGAGGAGAGGGATATGATAGAGACATACAAGTATCTTACAGGGAGGAACAGGGTGCAGGAAAACACTATTTTTAGCGAAAAAGATGTTTCAGGACTAGAGGGCATGGGATGAAGTTGGAGGAGGGCGATTCAGAGGAAACATGAAAAGATTTCTTCACAGAACGGGTGGTGGACAAGTGGAACACCCTGCCAGAGGAAGTGGTGGGAGCTGAAACAATCACGGGATTTAAGAATGCATGGGATAGACATAAAGGAATTCTAGAGGTCAGGGGTAAGGGGAAATAGACTTCTAGGAAAACAAACTGAACTTACAAGCTCAAATGGGCAGACTAGGTGGGCCATAGGCCCTTATCTGCCGACACTGTCTATGTATCTATGTATGTATCTTTCTTTCTTTCTTTCTTTCTTCCTTTCTTCCTTCCTTCCTTCCTTCCTTTCTCATACCAAGATATGCCTCACGAGAGGAAATAGTTCACTTTCATTGGAGTTCTACGGGAAGCAAAGAGTTATAGATACATAATAACTGGCAAGCAATTTTTTTTATGGGCTGTGCCAGTTGATAGGTACCCAAACACGCACTCAGCCTGACAGAAACTAGCGCAAGCAGCCAAACACACTCAACTGCAGCTGTTATAAAAAGAAATGCTACAGATTCACAACAGACAGTTTCTCTGTACTTGACAGAAAACTGCAATGTCAGTATTCTAAGTTGGCAAACAGTTGGTTGCCTCACTAAAGTACTGGAATACCTAAAAATATGTTAAAAAGCACACACAAAAAAACCACAGAACTGCAAACTAACAAACAGGCAATATTAACACTCTTCCTTACTCCCCGCAGGCACGTCAATCCCAGCTGTTCAGTAGCCTAAGCAATCAATGGCCCCAAGCAAGGAAGCAATGGAGCAAAGTGAAAAGAGAAGGCAGTTTAAGTCTTAAAGGTAACATTCAAACAATACAGAATTTTTAATCCTTAAAGTTGGAGGTAAAGTTTAAGCTCATAATTACACATTTTCTCACTATTCCCACATTCACTGTAGTACTGAGAAACACATTTCATGCTATTTCAATGGTTTCTTTCTGTAACATTGCACTAGTTTCATTGTTCAGTTCATTTTAACTCAGAACATTTTATTGTTGTGCTTTTTTGAGGTTTTGACTTTTAACAAATTATTTCAGATATTTCAACTGCTATGACTGTACTCTCTGCAATGTTGCATTCACACACATGGTCACAGAAGTCAGGCTGGAAAAAATTGCTTGCCAGCAATTATATAAAATAAAGCATGGGGTAGTGTGCATACTCAAATTTATTGCACACCCTTGGTGTGTGATGTTTGTATAAACCACTCAAGTTGCACTCTCAGGGTTTATGTAGCATCCCATACCTCGGGTGTGCATTAAATTCACTTATGAAATGGGTTCCGAAAATCCTGTATTTTGATTTGTCAAAACATGTCATTGGACCATGAATTAATTCCCAAGAAATCAACAGTTGGGTTGTCAGACTACAACATTCTGACCAACATCTATGTAAAAAACTTACTCATAACACTCCACCAGAGGAAATTTAAAGGACAACTAAGCATTTAATTCTAACTTTTGTTTCCTGATATCAAAGGCCCACCCCCTTAGCAAATGTATGAATTGCACAGCATCAGTCCAATCCTGAGGCTTGCATATTATGTGACATCCAACATCTTTTTTCCTAATATGAAACACAATATTCTTTTCAATGCAGTTTTTATTTACCATGTCAAATGCCCTGCATGCACTTGCAAAATCCATTGAAATGCCTTTTCCTGGTAACTCACCTAAGACTGTTGCTGGTTCCCAGTCCCACAACAAAGCACACATGCTTACTTCTAACTGTTTACTAGTACTTTGGGCACAGAGTTACTGAATCCTATTCTTCCTTCTCAGCTGAAATGAGTACATGAGGCAATGTGCATATAATTTACTACTGACAGCCGGGAAGGAAGGAAGAATGGTATTTGGTAGAGGTGCGCTCAGACTACTAGTACAAACTTAAATGCAAGTGTGTGTGTTTTGTTGTGGAACCAGAGACCGCTGACCGACAGTTTTATGTGAGTGACCAGGAAAAGGAACATCAATGGTGTTTGCAACTGCATGCAGGTGGGCTGCGGGCTGAGCAGGGGATGGGCATTTGACATGGTACACAAAAGCTGCATTGAAAAGAATATTGTGTTTGGTATTAGTAAACAAGATATTGGATTTCACATAATATTTAAATTTAAGCCTACTAGCCTTAAAGTAAAGCTGACAAGTAGTAACTAAACAGGAAAAACTTTGCCTTGCGAATGGATACATCAATAGTTAGCACTTTTCTCGCTTTAAAACATGTTTCTCTGTATTTTCTTCAACTAACACTATCATACCCATTATGTAAGTGAATTAACCCACTCCAGGGCATACGTTTATTGAGAATTAATCCATGCCTGGGTGGTTGAAGGCACTCAGTCTATGGTCTCTTGCCTTACAACACCCTCCCCAAGGCATGGATTAATTCTCAGTAAACCCATACCCTGTCAAGGGTTAATCCTGACCTATCATACTCTACCCCATGCATTGTTCTCTATACAATGAAAAGAATGAATTAGGATGCAATATCATTTTGTTAGTCTAACAGACAACTAATCCAACCAGCAGTTGCTGTTTCAAGATTTTTCAATGTTAGTCCCTATACTTGCACATTGCATGGTAAACATTTCTACAAATTATCTTTCCAGTACATTGTGGGGAAGGGGTAATCCCTCAAATCATAGATCAGTGGCTTTACTATCAGGTTTTTCAGTTTTATCAGTGTTAGATTACAGCATTGTGATTTTAAGATTTACTAATAAATATGTTATGGAAAGTCTAGTGGTTTTGTTCAATAGATGGGCCAGATTTATATTAAAATGTCCATTAGAAAAACACCATTGTCAGTTATGTAGGGAACTGGGGTGGGATTCTTAGGGTTAAGAATGGAGAAACAAAATACTGTTATGACATTTAAAATGGTAGCGGGTTTGATAAAGGGAGTTACATTTGAGGTCCAGGAAGAGGGTGTGCAAAGGTATAATGTAGTAGTAGTAAAGTAGTAAATCTTATATTCAAGAAGATCAGATGGGGCAGCAAGGGGGAGAGGCACAGTTGGATATGGGTGGAGTCCATACCGGGATTAAAGGCAGACAAGGCAGACAGGCAATCCTAAGGTGCGCAAGGAGTGGTAGGAGGAAACCACACATTGTGGTACATGTGGGGACAAATGGTCTAGCGGGGGAAATGGTGGAGGTAACAAAGGAGAGGTCTGAGGAAGTGGGAAGGTTGTGTGAGGAGACTGGGGAGTCTGTGGCCTTCTCGGAGGTGCTCCCAGTACCCTGCACAAGCACAGTGAGAAAAGAGAAGATTGGGGAGCTGAACGCATGGTTGGTAGAATGGTGTCGAACTAAGGGGTATGGGATTGTGGGCAGCTGGAGCAGTACCTGGGATAATAACAATCTGTTTGCGAGAGACAGGCTGCACCTGAGCGGGAAGGGGAAGGAGGTATTAAAGCAAAGACTGGGGAGGTATATTACAACAAAGGTGGATTTAAACTAGATGGGGGGTGGCAAGTGGATAGCAGGTAGGCAGGGATCCAATAGAGTGGAGTCACAGCCTACCCCCAGGATAGCAGGGAAGGACTCAGTTGCCTGAAAAGGGAGGGAGTAGAATGGAGGAGATGGAGGGCAATGAAGGGAAGGGGGCAGGATGGAGGGTGGTCTCGCTGAATGTGAGAAGCTTAGGCAACAAATCAGCTGAGCTACAGGCACTCTTGTCAGTGTGGAGGGTGGCTATTGCAGCTGTCATGGAACATGGGCAACCGAGCACCAGGACTAGGATCTGGCAATCCCAGGTACAACTTATACAGAAAGGACCCTAAGGAGGGAGGGGTTGGGTGGCAGTCTATGTGAGGGATGGGATCAAATACACAAGCCACGAGGGGGAGGAAAGGAGAACAGAGACAATCTGGGACCCCAGAGTCAGTTGAAAAAACAATTATGACTGACTTACCACACATTATGACTGATTTTTTCAACTAGTTTGAAATTTACGACTTCAACTAACTAAAGAAAATCCAACTGATTTTTCCAACTTTTACCATTGTTGAATTTTATTATGTAGTAGTTTGTCACTTTTTGAACTTCATATCTTGTACCACATTAAACCACTAGGGGGTACTTAACAGACAGTTAATCAGTAGTCATGCCTCATTGCTTAATAAATTGCACTTTGGTTTACATCCAATTTTGTACACACATCACAGCCACTCACAGGTGTCAACCGTAATCTTTTTTTGCGCTAGCCAGCAGGACAAGTTTATTCAAAATTGCAGTAGCCCACAGTTATAATGATCACTTATACAGGAAACAATTCAAGCCAAGAAATACTCTGATTATTGCACATTTATCATGTTTCCCTATTCCTTGCTGCCCCATCTGCAAAAAAAAAAAAAAGCTGCAATGCCATCACATACAGTGCACAGGCATGACACTACACTACCTCTATTTCTATATAGGATGATTCATGCACCCCAGGAATGCCTATTTTAACCTTTAAAACTATGTATTTTATTAAGGTTTTTAAGGGGAAACCAGACATGATCTAAAGGTTTGTTTAGCTGGGTGGGATAAGGGTAGGACTGTAGGGTGGGACTGTAAGGATGGTGTTAACATACTAACATACTAAGAAAACCAGCAGAGTAGGCCCTATGGGCCATTGAGTCTGTTCAGGGATCAGTGTCTGTTTAGGGCACCATTTTCTGCCCCCCTTCCTCCTGACGTCCCACTCCCCCTTCCCCTGACTTGGCGGCCTCCCCCAATACTGACTCCATTTAGATGCACCCTACCCCTATACCTGTCCCAGCCCCTCTTGAATCCCTCTATAGTATCCACAGCCACCAGTGTTGGCTGGCTTGGTCCATTTAGAATAGCTGGGGAACCCCTACACTTTCAAGCAATGGCAGCTATCAATCTGTGAATGGTCACTTCAGAGTTTGGCCTACAGTGGTGTCCAGGGAAAGAACAGAGTTAAGAGATTTGGATGGGAAAGGAAAGCTATGGTGAGGCTGTGATAAAACCCACCACCTGCAGGGCAGACCCTGTATACCACTTAGCATTTTGTCACTGAAATGTTGGATACAAACACTCAAAATGTAGGGAAATGAGGGGCACCATACCTCTCAACTGTCCCTGATTTTCAGGGATGTCCCTGATTTTGCCTCAAAATTTTACTCTGTCCCTCCTAAAATTTGTGTTTCCATGGCTAAACAGTGGGGGCTGTAAGCACAAAATAATGTCAAGCATTAAAGTTACAGACTTCTTCTTCTTTAGAAAATGCATTTTGCACTAAGCCCCATATTCTACCAGATTTCTAAATAGATATCTTGAATTCTAAAGATGTGACCCTGATTTTGGTCCTTTGTCCCTGATTTTTTTAAGCCTTGTCCCTGATTTATGAGGCAGGAGGTTGAGAGGTATGAGGGGCACTGGTCTTAATTTGGGACAAATTGTCAGACAGACATGCATGGGGACAAAAACCTGCTAAATAGAGACTTTTTCTAACTTCATTAACAGCCATGAAAACATGCACTAGTCAAGCCAGACAAGTAGAGTTAACTGAGGTTAGCAACTGAGGTTCAATGCAAAAAAGTGCAAAATAACACACTTGGGTAGAGGGAACCCTGGGGAGAGGTACAGGTTGGGGGGAGAGGGAGCTGACTGTCACCAAGGAGGAAAGGGACCTAGGGGTTATCATCTCTGATGACCTTAAGGTATCAAAGCAGTGTACAAAGGCAGCAGGGAGGGTCAGTGGCATGTTAGGTTGCATAGGCAGTGGTATCACTAGCAGGAGGTGGGAGGTGGTAATGCCATTGTATAAAACATTGGTAAGGCCTCACCTGGAGTACTGCGTGCAGTTTTGGAGGCAACACCTGTGCAAGGACATAAACAAGGTGGAGACTATCCAGAGAAAGGCAACAAAGAAGGTGCAGGGCTTGCTCCACAAAACATATGAGGAGAGACTAAGGGACCTCAATATGTATTCACTGGAGGAGAGGAGAGCATGGGAGGACATGATTGAAACTTTCAAGTACCTCAAGGGCATTAACATGGTGTAGGTGGGGGACCTTTTCTAATGTAGAAAAAGTACTAGAACGAGAGGGCACAATATAAAACTGGAGGGGGATAAGTTAAGAGGTAACGTGAGGTAACATGAGAAAGTTTTTCTACACAGAATGTGTAGTTGACACTTGGAATAGTCTGCCACAGAAGGTCATGAGGCAAGCACAGTGGAGGGGTTTAAGCATGCCTGGGACAGGCACAAGGGAACCTTGAGAGGGAGGGAGGGAGTGATGAAGACATTGATCACATAGGGTCAGTGGCGTGCCACATACAATGTATAGGGCCTAGAGGCAGATGAGATGGGCCTAGCGGCTAGCGGTCCCTATCTGCCAACAGTTTCTATGTAACTGCACTAGCCCTGCTCAGTTTGCACTAGGGTTTGGGCTAGTAAAACTATGTTAAGATCGACCCCCCCAACACTCACTGTGAAAGTCCATCCAGTATATGAACAGTCTGAGTGTGTGTGCTAAAGGGAAAAAATCTGTTGCAGTTTTGCTGCCCAGGTATATGCCATTTTTTTTCAGCAGAGTGGCACACAGCATGACTGAAGAGGGAGTAGACCAGGATGGGCCAATGGGAGACTCAGATACCAACAGAAAAAGAAAAACAGCACTTGCTTCATGTACCTTAAGCACTTTTACTACAAGAAGGGTGTTCAAAATCAATTCACAATAACAACAGTTCTATTATGTTTCTACCACTGATGTAAACCTGGGCCAGCAGTAAAGGAGCTCTCCTTTTATTTCATTTCTATGGAATCTGAAAAAATATGCCAAGAGGAGTCTGACAGGTAGAGGACTAGGAAACTCAACGTGGGACGCTCATGCACTGTCTTGACTAAATAGAGGACGGGGTAGACTGATGTTTTCATATTTTTTGCCAGAGCCACAGATGAGCTACCTGAGCTCCCTCTCATACACTACACAGTATAGTACAAACATTGTTTTTCCTTCTTCTCTGCCTGCGATTCTAACCTGGAAAAAATACACTGCAGCACTTTTATAGTTTACTTACTTTTCCAGTTCAGAATCCTTATCCGGACCAATTCTCCCTCTGAACTTCCTTCCACCAGACAGACTTAAGCAAACTCACCCCCTCTACAATGACTGAGATAAGTGTTGCGCCACAGCCTAGAACGGCACCTCCAGACTCCATCTGGATTCCCACCAAGCAAGGCAGGCTGCACCAATACCACCACCCGTCGATGACACAGACCCAGGCTGCACCTGGCACCATAACACAATGACCGACTACAGAGGACGCCCGACCTGGTCCTGCTGTGGTAGCTGCTACTAGGCCTTACTGAATCTCTGCAGTTAGCACAGCCAAGTCAACTGCATTGTGTCTGCTATGGTGGAAAAGCTGCCAACTGCTTTCTGGGGTGGGGGGGAGTGGACTGACTGGCAAGTACCTGGAGGTGTATGTAGCACCATCTTGACCAATGTAGTCTGCAAGGATAATGGCCAATCCAATCAATCAAAAGCAATATATGTCTGCCCCAACCAAGCCTTCACCCTGTTCCCCCCTTCCCGCCAACGTCCCTCCCATTATGCCATTTAAAAAATATGAAATATTAAAAAGAGCTTTTAGTTCCAACCACACACCAGTACTCTAAGAATAACTGTATAGCAACTGTACCTGTACAAAGTTTGTCTTATGAGGGTTTTTCACACACCTCAGGTGTGTGGAAAATCCCCATAACACACATCTGCACAGGCATTCATTTCTGTATAACATCCATCTGCAGTCTCAAAGGTGCAATCATTCCTATGAAAGTTCATTAATCTAAAAAAGATTATAGCAAACATAACTAGGCAGGGCACATCCCCCACACTGTAATTATGAGTAATTTAATAATTATTTAACAGTTTCTCATCAAGCCTCCCTATAGAATTTAAGCAGTGTCAGTGACTCAGTAGCTAGCACACTCGCCTCTGAGGCCGGGAGATCAGAGGGCTGTGGGTTCAGTTCCCACATCTCACACTTGGGTTAATATCCCAGTACTGACACTGTAGTGCAGCATGAGAGGGGTGCTGCACTTCTGAGGTGCCGTCTTTTGGATGAGACATTAAACCGAGGTCCCATCTGCCTGGATTGGTGGTAGTTTAGGTGGATGTTAAAGATCCCATGGCACTTATCGAAAAGAGTAGGGGAAAGTTTTATTAGAACAAGGAATCATGTGACATACAATATAACAGAACGTAAAATAACATACAACAGGCAAAAAAACAACACAAAGATAAAACACCTCATAACAAATGTCACACCTGAAAAGAAAAGCAATACAAAAAATGCAATAAAGAAAGGACCTTCAAGTCACGGCCGAGTCCGAATCAGTAATCCAGGGAAGTGCAGTCCATAAGGCGAGCAATCTTGATGCCGAGTGCAGTGTTTGTTCATATGCATATATGGCTTGTAAGTCCTTCACAACTTTCCGTTCAAGTTCCAAAAAGGTGCAGTCTTTTTGCTGTAGGGTAAACTGACATCTAGCCATCCAAATATTCCACTTAATCACAACTAGAATAAGATTTAGAGTGTCCGTATGCCATAAGGACCATTGAGAGGAGAAAACACCATACATAACCGTCTGAAAGGAAACAGTCTGGAATATCGGAGAAGCCTACCTTTGTGCCAAAAAACCCACCATTGCTGAATAAATGTACATTCAAAAAACAAATGAGGTATCGTTTCCAGTGCTGCATTACATAATGGTCTAGAACATAATCTATCCTGAAGCTGTTTATGTTTGTGGTTGGCTTTAACATTAATTTGTTCATGGCACGACAGCCAATGAAAGTCCCACATATGTGCAGGAATTCTTTTGCACCTCAACAAGGATAAAAGGGAGGAAAGATGTTGAACCGGACACTTATCAAAAAGGGACTATGTCATACACACAGAGGAAAGAAGCAGCTTATAAAGAGTCTTATGCGAGTGAGCAATGAACAGCTGAGGTGACACTTGCCATTGTTTTAAATGTAAAAACATATGTTTCACATACAAGGGCATGCTACCTGAAAGACAAAGCACACGCAAGGAGTTGTGTTCCCACTGGTGGAACCAAACCCCACAGGAATCGTAAAACCACATTTCCCATCCCTTCTGAGTGTTAATCAGAAGTGGCTGTAAATTGGCTATGAGGAAAACACTAGAATAAAACAACAAAGGATTAATCATACCTACACCACCCTCTGTAATGGGCAGGTAAGTAATGTTCCGTTTTATCGGGTTCAGCCTGCTTCCCCTCAACGCCTGAAAAAACAAGCTGAAAACCACCATTTCCATTTGTTTTGGGATGGGGAATACATAACTTAAATAAAGAAATAGAGGTATTAAAAATGTCTTAATCAAATATACCGTCTTTTTCTTCCCAATTGATCCTCTATTCCAAGAGGCAACTTTCAGTTTACCCTGTCGTAGTTTAATCTCCCAATTATAAACATCAGAGTCACTAGTTCCAAAATGGACTCCTAGGATACGAATGGGCCCCTCTACCAGACGCAGTGGGCCAATATGTTGCATCAGGGCCATAATGGATCCCAACCAGATACCCATACTCTTTCCAAAATTTAAACAGGCTCCTGAAAAATTTCCAAATAAAGAACATTCTTGTAGGAAAGCCTCTACTGAGGTCATATCAGCCACTAGCAGGCAATATCATCAGCATATGCAATGGCTTTATATGGCGCAAGCATAGCAGAACAAGAAATGGCATGTATCTGAGGGTGAACATTCAGACGTCGGAGCAGAACATCTAAAAATAGGACATATAGTAGAGGACTCGCAGGGCAACCCTGGTGGACACCTCTTTTAACAGGGATCATAGGCCCTACCCAACCATTTACAACCGGAACTACCGTGGCCGTTCTGTAGAACTTTTGTAGCCGTCGGATCATGGTTTCTGGTATATGTAAAAAATGTAATGCGTTCCACAAAAAATCGTGATTAACTGAATCAAATGCCGCCTTGTGATCCACTGAAACAATAATGCCAGAGGCCTTGCCTGCAAATCCATGGGAAAACAGTTCCCGAAGGAGAATCAGATTATCTGATATTCGTCTGGTAGGTATTGAGCAGGACTGGGCTGGATGCAGAACCAATTCCGCAATTCCTGACAAACGTCTTGCAAGAATTTTCATTAATAACTTAAAATCAGTATTTAACATGCAGAGAGGACGCCAGTTCTCCAGAAGGTGAATGTCGCCTTTTTGTTTGTAGACATATATTAAAGTACCCTTAGTAAAGTCTAAAGGTATAGTCTTGCTACTGAGCAGGGCATTAAATACAATGGTCAGTTCAGTGGTTAAATGGTCATTCAGTACTTTATACAAAGCAGCTGGGAGACCATCCGGACCAGGAGTTTTACGCAAAGGCAGTGAAGAAATCGCCAAAGACAGCTCTTTCTCTGTCAAGACAGCACAGGCCATTTTAACACTCTGTGTCGAAGGGAGTGGAATATCCAAATCCCTGTACAGAAGTGTAGGGTCTTCTATTACAGCAGAGAGGGGGGAGAATAGAGCAGTCGTGTGGTCTGTCACAATCTGCTGGATATCAGAACGGGTATCACATAGCGTTCCCTCAGAATTGGCAAGACACAGCACAGTTTTCTGGAAAACTTGTCGTGAATTTGACTCAAAAGGGCACACTACGTCCTGTGGTCCAGACATATGGAATTTGTATTGGTGGTACAACTGTTGTGATTGTCTGGACTGAAAACACAACATGTCTTTCTGTGTTGATTGGATCTGGGGGGATAGATTCTGTCCCGTCACATATGCTATGGAAAACAATGACTGTAGGTGAGCCCTTTTCTGTAAATAATCCAAATAATCCTTCCTGCTTTTCTGTTGACTGTAATTTTTCAAATAAATGATTAAAACATGTTTCATATCCATCCACCAACGTATGGGGTCATCATAAAAAATAAATACAGATTTACGAGCAGAAATGAAAGATAGGAGAAATCTCTGAAACATCACATCTTGCAACAAAGATGTGTTAAATTTCCAAAGTCCCGGCCTTTGCTAAGAGGGGCAACTGGACCTATACCAAACGACAGTAATTTGTGATCTGAAAATGCTACTGCCTGTACCTGAGCTGAGCCAATCGGTAACGTACGGGATAAAAAAACAAAATCAATTCATATTGCCAGTTTTCCTTTTTGAAAAGTGGTAGTATGTAACTTCGTGAAAGAAAGGTAAGCATCAGTCAAATGTGCAGTACGAATCAGGTTATCCAATTCATGTGAATCACAAAAAAATTTTTTAGTGCTGGCAAATGAACTTTTATCTAGTAGGCTGAGGCCACAATTAAAATCACCAGAAAATACCACTTGGAAGGAAGTATGCGAGTAAGGGCGAATCAAAGAAAGCAAGGCTATGCGAGCCGTCTTAACTTGGGAGGCATAAATGTTTATGACTCAGTACGGGCAGTTTCCTAAAACAAAATCCAAAACTAGGGCTCTACCAGGAGCCAAATCAAACAATTTTATTAAACAGAAGCCCGGAACATTGAATAATATGCCCAGACCCGAACAGGGGTCCTGGCCTATGGACCAAAATGATGGGCCCAAAAGCCAGTCATGCTTTGCTTGTCTAATTTTCTGCACTGTGTGGAGCCTGGTATCCTGCAATAAAAGGATACCTAATGGCAAGAATCATAAAAAGGAGAACACTAATCTTCGTTTCTCCATTCGTTTCATACTATTGACATTAATAGTGTGGCAAACAAAGGGCGCCATGGTACCAGTTATATAGTGTGAAATAACATCAAGACTTTCTCTTCCCAGCTACATTCTTTCCTTTAAGCCTAACTTTGGCCTTACGTTTTTGCGAGAGACCTGAACCCAGTTGGAGTTCTGAATCAGTGGTGCCATCGGTGAGAGAGGACGCAACAGAAGAAGAGTCAGACTCACCGCCTGCATCTTCAGAAGTCAGCTGAAGAATCTCATAGGTATTAGACAGGGCTATGGGTCAGGGTACTAAAGGCATTATAGGAGGTGGCGAGGTACGAGGACCATTCCTCATTGACCTTCATCGCATAGCAGTAATAGGCTCACTGGGAGGTGGCATGGTACTTGGGCCAGGGATGTGATCCAACTTTGATGCAGTAGTCAGAACATGTGGTAGCGTAGGGGGTTCTACAACTAACAGGGGTTCAACAGCAATGACTGTGGAGGGGGTAGTAACCTGGGGAGACACAGGTACAGGGTCAGTCAGAGCAGGGTCCATCGCGGCTGTAGATGGAACGGCAGCAGTGGTACGAAGCCGCGCCTTTTGTGCCTGCGTGATCACAAATCGTTGATCAACCCCGCCATCATGATTCGCCTGGGTGTGAGCAGACCAGGGACAAGTTTGGAATGTATGACCAATCTCTTCACAAAGATTACATTTGCTATTATTCTGGCAGTGAATCTCCACATGTCCCAGCACCCCGCAATTGTTACATCTCAATTTATCACAGACATTACTCAGGTGCGAGAGGTCCAGACATCTGTAACAGGCCTTAGGCTGTCCTGGGTAAAACAGTACCCCCCATCACGACCTAAGATAAAAGAGTTAGGTAAGTGGATTGGGCCAGAGTCATTAGTACGTAACAGAACCTTAAACTTCCATCCCTCTGTCCAGATATTTTCTGTGTCCAGGATAGCTTCAGGTTGGCCCTGTACCTTACAACGTTGTCCCAACCAATAAACAATATCTGACACATCCACACCCTCATTCCGGAACATCACCGTAATGGTCTTAAAGGCAGGTTTTGAGAGGGGAATGGCCTGAAAGGAAGTCCATAATGCAGTACTTTTCAATGCGTGGTATCTAGTCCAAAAACGATCTAATCCACGAGACGTCTGAAAACTTACATCAAACGTGGATTCTCCTGATACATGAATAAGAGCATATATCTCATGGGCAAAACATTTTAAAGAGTCTTTCAGCAGAGTCCTGGCCATGAACATGCGGTCAGGAGGGTCAGGTAGTCCACCCCTGTAAACTAGTCATACAGCATTATGCCTTTTTGCAGCTAGGACCGGAGAGTAAAATAGAGAAGAAAAGGAACGAGTTTGTCCCACTTGTTTAGGGGGTGGCTTACCCATAACAGCAGAATCAGGAACTGTCACTTCTGCACAACCAGGAAGAGGAGAGGTTCTTGATGTAGATTCTTGCGGGAGGGCTAACACAGGGTTCTGAGTAAGAGCCAAGTCCATCGGTATACTCAATGGATCAGAAGAGCCACGTGTATCAGGCAGACTCTGCTGTGCATCTAGGAAGTCCTCGGGACGGGGGGACCGAATAGGGGACGTACCAGAAATCCACTGTCCCAGCCCGGGTTCCTGAATCCAGCCAGCACCACGCAATACTGTTTCCACCGATCAGGTAGGCTCCGCTTGAGGAGTTTCATGTTGTAGAGGTAATGGTGGGAAGGATCATGCATCAGGGGGTGGCTCAGGAATCAGAGTATGTGCAGTGATGCAAGCTTCAGTCGGCAATAACAAGGAAGGTTGAGCTCCAATAGCCGTAGGCAAAGAAAGCGCACTCACCGGTTCAGACTGTGTGACAGGAGGCAGCTCAGACAGATCCATAGTTCCGGTAGGAGAAGTAAAGGAGCAGGCTCCGCCATTCGTGGCTTTTCGAACCGTCATTAATTCTTTATGTAATGCAAGCTTGGTTAGTGAGAAACAACGTTCTGCTTCAGCCAAGCGCTTCCCAATATTGCGTTTCCTCATTGCTGCTGCATCAAGGTTTAGAAACTGTCCATCCGCTTTAGAACCATCCAGGGAGGTAGAGCAATCCATGGTAGAGAGGTCAAAAAGAGATGTAGTCTCAGCAGTAGGTGCTGCCAGAAGGGTAGCGTCAGATACAACAAAATCCTGCACAGGCTGAACAGTTTTCATCGTGGTCTCCAAACAGCCAGAGACAGGAGTCGAGACCAAGTCTCCTGTCTCTCCAGCCACCTCCGCAGTAGGCAGAGGAGGTTCCGCCATCTTGGACAGAGTACTCCCCTCTGTCAGAGTAGGGGAATTTCCCCGGTGTCCTGGCCAAATTTCCCTCATTCATTAAAAATACCACCAACAGCTTAATCTGGTTCAAGGTCAGTTGTCTTTTATCTGTATCCCCCTCCCTCGGGTCGTGCCTGAAAATAGGCAGGATTTGTCTAGTGAACTTACCCGGCACACAAAAACTAAATAAAGAATGCTCTTTTATTTTTCTTTTGCAACACACCTGACTAGATAATCCAGTTCAGGTTATTAAAAGATCTACACATGGAGGAAAACTCAGCAATTTTAATAAATACTGTACAAGAGACACTGGCCAAGAACTGTCCATGGATTTGAGGTTAACTTTCTATTTAGGTATCATGGAAGTCTGTTCATTCATTGAAGGAAAAGGAACAACTGTTTAAAACTAGATATTGTCTGAAAATAGTTAACATACTTAACATACTAGAATGCCAGCAGAGCAGGCCTCACGGTCTATCTACTCTAGTAGAGAGTCTGTACCCTTAGTGGGCACCGATGCCCCCTTCCTGCCCCCCCCCCACACACACACAGTCCCAACTTGTTCTTGGAACTTTTACAAGCATAAATAATTATCAAGAAAATGTATGCCTTTGGTTGGATGATACCCCAGTTACTTACACGGAGTGGTTATAAGAATTATTATTTAACCTGAATATGGAAAAACTTGGGGCTAGGAGAAGGGATAGTCTTGCAAAATACGAATTGATATGGAGCTCCTTTCAAATGCTTTATTTGCTTCAGTCCAGGCCGAGTACTGGAAGGTAACATAATCCTGGTAAGCACACTGATGAACGGATCTTCCCAAGGCATTTTAGCAGGGGGGTGGGAAGGTAGGAGGCTTGGGAGGGTAGGTTGGAGGATCATATGGGGAGGGGGGAGGGAGGTTTTACAAGAAGATGTCTAATTTATTTCATAATGTAACAAGTGTTAGTTTTTCTGTTTTTTTTTTTAATTTTAATTAAGTCTTTGCTGAAATGTTTTCTTTTCGCTCTGTTAATAAGAAACTCAATAGGAGCCAGAGGGTGCTGTGCTGAAGATGGCTGCTTGATTCTTCATCTCCCTGGATTCACCAAATATCATCATCCATCCTACAGATTCCAGACTTCCTACCTCCACCAACATCTGAGATCTTACTATATGTACATCGCAGAACAGCTCTGGTACAGTATTTTTATTGCCTCATAATTACTGAACGAGTTATCTACAGCTTTTCAATTTCTCTATTAAGGCCTACAATAATGGCAGACCAATCTCCACATAACAGTTCTCTTAATAGAGTGGAGGCAATGTTTCAGCAACTAATAAGTAAAATCAATGTATTAAAATTGCATCTCAACAAAATATCAATAATATGCAGGCACTTGATCAAAAAATCAGCGCTAGTGATGTTAAAGCATCTCAAAATGAAGATTCCATTAACACATTACAGGCTACCATCAGGAGCAGGACAGAGTTATTAGAACCTTCAGGACAAAATAGATGATATTGAAAATAGAAACAGGCGTAACAACCTTAGATTTCTCAGATTTCCTGAAGGTGTTGAACTAGGAGACACCAGTGCTCTTCTAACTCATGTACTTCCTTCTTTGCTTAAATTACCAGCCGGCCAAGACCTAATCATCGAGAGATCTCACCTTTTATAAATCCAAGGCCTGGACCTGACCAGAAACCCAGGCCCATCATTTGTCAGATTTCTAAAACCACGCACATACTGAACTGATTCTTCAAAAGCGAGGCAATTAGGTGCACTTACTTGGCAAGAAACAGAATCCTAATTTTCAGAGACTATTCTAAAGAATTATCTAACAAACGAAAAGCTTACAACCCCATTAAAACAATCCTTCATCAGCGTGGAATTAAGTTTGCACTGCGTTACCCTGCAACAATGCGTCTTTTTTTGAATGATTCTACCAGAGATTTCAGTACCCCAGAATCTCTCTCTGAATTTCTGAATTGGACACAGCCCGCACTTACATTGCCTTGCGATGCTAATGCAGCTCATTCCTGCTCCAGCACAGGCACTTCGCAATTACAATGTCTTGCCCTTCCTGCTGAAACTGTCCTTCAGGTCCCTGAGAAATCTGCAGCCATCATATCTGCCACTGTAGCTCCTGCCAGAAGCTCCACACGCATACAAGAAAAAAAAAGCATCTGGTTCTTCTCTAAATAATAATACCTGCTGTTTAAATAATATTTCCACCTCTCCAGCTTCCCATGTGGAATGTCACATCAGTTTTTCTACTCCTCTTACCTTGTCTAACAAATTCTCCCCACTCCAAGAAGATCTGCTCCAAGAAGATCTGCACTCATCTACAGAGGATCTGAGACAGACTGTATCCAACCCTTTACTCAAGACCAGAAGAAGCTCTCAATGGGTAATGACTCTCCGATTCTTCCTGGGCTGATCTTGTATCCAGCTCTCCCTTTAAATCATCTGAACCACCCAAAAGAAAAGAGAAGAAAATCGCAGAGCAAGGCTACCTGAGGCTTTTCCACTAAAAAAAAAAAAAATTGTAATAAGTACTATGGCCCATAATTAGATGTGATATAGCAGTTTCTCACCAGAATCCCTCCTCTTCACACCACCTCACTCGATTCCTTGGTATATTTACTGCAAAGTGCAGTCTCTATCGCACCAGCAGGTTTGGAGCACTTAAATGCAGTAAATCACTATCGCTGCTGAGAAGCCTGTATCTGTCTGTGGGAGGTGAGCCAATTGACACTGGAGGTATTTAATCCATCGGAGTTACTCTCAATGTATTCAATGGAAAAAAAATGAGAGAAGAATAAATATTACAATGTTTATAAGATCTCTTCTAATTAATCCTTGTGTGATACCAGACATTAGTATATATAATTGCTATTTACACTCTAATTTTTCATAAGATTTGGCGCCACCATGTGGTCAGACGCATACATACATATATAGAGTTCTGTATTTCATATCAGTGTGCCCTTAACCCCTACTATTATAGCATTTTCCACATAAATCCTATCATTTGGTATGTGGAGGATGATTAGACAAATACTCTAAAATCATTTACTTATTTAATATTTATTTTGCATCACTTCTGGTATGTAGTGCATCAGGTACGTTCCCATTATATCTCACAGATTTTGCACCAAAGTATGCTTCCAATTGTATTTCTATACATTGAGTTTTTCCGCCTTTTCACATTATTCTTCATCCCAATTTCTTCTAAATCATTGGAACTTATAAAAATGATTCCACAATACACTGATGCACTATGAACCTATAGTATATACTGCATTCCCTAACCTAGCTTATGTGGATTAATACACATCGGACATCCTTTTATCTGGCTCACACTGTTTCAGCATTATCTGCCATCATGTTGGTATACTTTATTTAATATTGGACTTATTGCTAGGTCCAAGCTAATTCATTATGTTTGGAATTTAACATTATTACATAATTATCCTTTTTTATTTGGTAGAATGATGTTTTGTTTTTTTCCAGGGTAATGCTTTAATTACCTCAGCACAAATCTCAATTACACTTCATTAATATACTGTTATATAAAGTTTAGTATCTTAAGATTATAGGGTAAACCGTATCTTGAGATTCACTAATTACTGTACACGCCTAGTAGTGTAGAGTGAGAGTCCTGGTATATTTACCGACTCTTATTGCTCTGCATTTCATAAAAGTTTCAAATTAATATTCTTGTTACTGAGTTTATACTAACGTTTGTTGGTTCTAATGTTTAATTACTTGATATTCTTATCTCTATACTCTCCCTCTACGAGACAAAATGAATACAAATACTCAATCATCTCGAACCCATACAAGTTAAGGGCCCTGCATACATTTGTTTATTATATATATTTACCTTTTGAATCTGTGACATCCTCCAAATTAATGGTATTGAGTCCCTCATTCCTATTTGTAACTAATTACCTTATATCCTAGTACCATGAGTGATCTAATCTTACATTCATGGAATGTCAAGGGACTCAACTTGCCTTGTAAACGTAAGCAAGTACTTACCTATCTTAAAAAGCATAAAACACATATTGCTTTCTTACAAGAAACTAAACTTTTATCAGAGGATGTCGACAGACTTAAAAGGGACTGGGTCGGTCAAGTATATGCGTCATCTTCTCCATCCAAAAAACATGAGGTTGCTATCTTAATACATAAATCTCTTAATTTGCCCCCCATAAAAATCATTAGAGACCCAGATGGTAGGTGGATTATAACCCTATTAAACACCACAGCAGGTCCGCTTATGTTTGTGAATGTATATGCACCAACTTTGATTCACCCATTTTCTTCCATAATCTATCCAACAAATTATGATTAATAATAAAAATAATTCCTATTCTTATTGGTGGTGACTTTAACTTAGCACTACAAGCATATTTAGACAGAAGTAACTCATCACATGATGCCCACCCCATAGTATTAATGCTCTATCAATGCTTATGAAGGATTTAGGTCTCTGACATTTGGAGACTACATCATCCCAGACAACGAGATTACACCTTTTATTCCTCTTTACATAAATCATATAGTAGGATTGATTATTGGTTCTCTTCTCCCCTCATTACTGAAAAAATTATTGATACATCGATTCTCCCTATTGTTATATCTGATCATTCCCCTATCAGTTTGCATTTACTCTGGGGCCCACCTTCTTCTAAATCCCCATCTTGGCGTTTAGACCCACTTTTATGAGACTCCTGAATTCACTCCTTGGATTAAAACCCAGATTCAAGATTTTCTTTCTATTAACGATACTCCAGATATGTCTCAAGGTACTATCTGGGAAGCATTAAAAGCACTATTAGAGGTAAAATTATTAGTTATGCAGCGCATAGAAAGAATTAAAGAACAACAATTAGCCAATTTAGAAAAATCCCTTAAAGAAAAGAAACCCAATACTATAAATTAAATAAACCCAATCATAATTCACAGCTTCATCTGGAAATTCTACAATTAAGAATTAAAATTAATGAGTTGATATCCAGGAAAGCTGAACTTGCCCTTTTTAGGATTAAACACGGTTATTGGGAACAAGGGGATAAATGAGGAAAGTTGCTCTCTTACCAGCTAAAAACTCAACAGATGCAGAGACATATAGCAGGTCTAAAAGATCCATCAGGTCAGACACACAGACAACCTTTCAATCAATCGTATTATGCAATCTCTTTACCATCAACTATACTTGCAACCTAATACTACAAATCCCAACCTAGTACAACATTTTCTGGAAAATTGAATCTACCCCACCTATCCCCTCAGGACAAAGCTGTGCTTGATAAACCAATCACTTTACAGGAAATCCAAACTGCTTTATCATCATTAAAAACGTAAAGCACCTGGCAGTGATGGGTTCCCTATTGATTTTTATAAAACCCTATCTGA
Organism: Neoceratodus forsteri; assembly: GCA_016271365.2. Classification (NCBI taxonomy): domain Eukaryota; kingdom Metazoa; phylum Chordata; order Ceratodontiformes; family Ceratodontidae; genus Neoceratodus; species Neoceratodus forsteri. The sequence goes on along the minus strand of CM028134.1, from coordinate 972,390,826 downwards.
CACTCTTTGTCCTGTATTAGTCAATGTATTCCAAGAAGCAACCTTAATAAAGAAAACTCCCATGCACAATGACCCAAGCCATCATAACAGTCTTACCAAAAAGATAAAGACCCTTTACTTCCTTCAAACTATAGACCGATCTCACTTCTAATACTTATGGAAAAATCTTTGCCAAATTATTAACTCTCCGCTTAGAATCTTTAATGACTAAACTCATCCATACTTCTCAATCAGGATTTATCAAAATAGAAACAGTTCGATCATCTTCGCTCATTACTCAATTTAATTCACAAAGCAAAAACTCTTAAAACCCCTGCAGCTGCAGCAGCCATTGACTTTGAGAAAGCATTTGACTCTCTCAATTGGGAATATCTATATCAGGTGCTATCTCATTTTGGCTTTACAAATAATTTTTGTGCTTGGATTCAATTGTGTATACCTCCCTTCAGCTCGAGTTCACAAAACTCTATTTTGTCCCCCTCCTTTTACTTAGCAGAGGCACCAGATAAGGATGCCCTTATCGCCTTCATTGTTTATACTTGCCATGGAACCTCTTCTGCGCTCTATGTCAATCCGTACAATTAAAGGCACTACTATTGGTAACTCTCACTATACTTCACTCTCATATGCAGATGATCTCCTTATTTTACTTGAAAACCTCGAAAGTTCTGGGCAACCTTAGTTAAACTACTGAATGACTTCACCTCCCACTCGGACTAGCTCTAAACCTTAACAAATCAAACGCTACCACTGCATACCCTTTGTAGTCCCTCATGAACAACTCATTAGGCTTTGCAAGGCCCTCCAAGGTATATCTTATCTTGGCATTCGGATCACCCGACATTGAATAAATTATGGGATGCTAATCTTTCCCTCTGTTAACCAGTATCCAAACAACACTTGATAGATGGAAGCTACTTAAACTTTCTTTTAATGGTAAAATTTCCACCATTAAAATGTCATTAACTCCTAAAATATTATACCTATTTTCCAATATCCCTTTGATACTTCCTCTAGTTTTCTTACCAAAATAGACAAAATTATCAGCAGCTTCATTTGGGAAGGCAAAATACCTAGATTTAGGTCGTATAAACTTAGATCCCATTGGTCAAAAGGTGGCTTTGGCCTTCCTTGGTTCCAAGCCTACTTATGGGCTTTCCGTGCATCTCAAACAATTAAATGGTTTAACAAACCCAACATCCAGTCTCCTTTATGGGTCAATATGGAAACATCCTTATGTCCTGTAATGTGGTGACTTCTTTCCTTTATAACACCCTACCTCTTCTTTAAAGTCTCACCCTACCATAGCTGCTTCTATATTCTATTGGAAAATCATTCACAAGCATATTAAATCTAACCCCAAACCCTTAGCTTACACCCCATCTGGGGTAACCACCATATATCTCTTGATAATCACCCATTTTTGTCGTACCTGGAAAAATAAGGCTATTCTCTTTTACGGGATATATTTGAACCCAAGTCATTAAAGTTAAAATCTTACACTGACCTACGAGGCATATGGAATCTTCCCCATCAGGATTTTTGGAAATATCTACAGCTTCATACCGCATGCAACTCTTACCTCACACCCTTCTCTATCAATTCTCTGTATGATAAGCACATCTCTAAATGGATAAAAACAACATCCAATTTAAATAGCACTGTTTACAAAGATATTTGTGATATCCTTCCTGACTACTCTGTCAATGCTAAAAACAGATGGAGTACTTTGCTACAATATAATATCACCAATGCACAATGGTCCAGATGTTGGCTCTCCTGTCACAAATCTTTTAATGATAAACGCAGTTCCCTCATTCAAACCAAGATCCTTCATTTGTGGTACAGAACTCCTGTTGTATTACAAAAAATAGGTTTATTGAACAATAACAATTGCTGACGCTGCAATTCCCCCAATGGGGATTTATTGCATATCTTATGGCACTGTCCCCTCGTACAAAATATTTGGCACTGTACTCACAGATTTGCAATGAAAGTGATAGGTCAACCTTTTACACTAGACCCTAAACATTGCATTCTTGGTATTTTTAATCACCGTTCTTATAAAATTTCATATTCGAGAGCAGATGGTTAAATATACTCTTCCTTCAAGTTAAACGCACAACCTCATGCATTGGAGATCCAACATAATCCCTACCCTTCCGGTATCATTAACCAACTATTGCAATATGCCTCTCTGGACCGTATGACATATATCTTGTCTGACCGACTCATGTTATATAACAATTGTTGGCAGGGCTTTTTAATTTTTGAATCAACTAAATCTTCCAACACCAATGTATGGAATTAATATATATGGATTTTCCCTTTACTGATACATCATTGTAGTCTCGCTTTTTCCCTTTTTATAGTTTCCTCTCTCTTCTTAACTTTCTTATATATCTTTTCTTTCCTATACTCTGTTCTCAATCATTCTTTATTACTCCACAATACTTTTACAAATGTACTTTTTTCCCTTTTGCAGCATCATATATAATTATGTAACATTTTAATATAAACCGTATCTAATCATACTATCTGCTTTAAGTTCACTACAAATGTCAAGTATATGCTAATTACATGACCTGTATTGTTTACTATATTTTAAACCAAAAGCTCCTTGTATTATTGTAGCAATGTTCTTATTATATGCTGCCTTAATTTCTTTAAAAAAAAATCCTCACGTTGTACTGTACTGTAAGAGGTTTGTCTGTATATCTTATGAAAAATTAATAAAAAAGTTTAACTGTAAAAAAATAAGAAACTCAATAAAGTTGAATTTAAAAAAAAAAAGAAAATGTATGCCTTAGAAAGTTGGTGACACCATTTAAGGAAAACCTACAGCTAGGCCAACTCCACCTTCTATCCAATTCCTGGTGTGAAATTAAAAGAAAAAGCAATTAAAAATATGAAGCAACAACCAATATTTTCCCCAAGCCAATCCAAATCTCAACTCAGTACAAAGCCCCTGGCACTTTTTAAGGAGTAGAGCATAGCCAAAGAGGGGGGCAAACATGCAGACAATTACAGGAAAGGGAGAATATATTTCATGGCATGCACCATTTTAAACCAGAGGGTTAGAGGGCACCGAACTCTCACTGGAGTAAGTAACACTCTGCATTGATTTCACCCCCTGGGGCTAGCTTCCACATGATCAGTGCCCATAAATTTAAGTGCATCAGTCAGAGTGCCACTCTCATAAGCAGTAACCTGTTTGGCACCTCAGTCATCCATTAATCTCTTAGAAAGGACTCGCTCATAAAACACAGCAAGAGAACAGCATACAAACAAGACCAAAAAGTAAAAACAAATTAAAGCAGTAAAGTTAAAATTATGTTTTACAAGTTCTTCATCCTATAGATTTGCAACACAAAAACAACCTTGGCACAGGGCATTTCATGGGGTATTAATGACTGGCTTCAGCCCCCAACCCTCCTCAGCTGCCAGCTGTTTATTAATGCTTTGGAATGGCTCAGACCTTAACTGTTATTCTTTACTTCTCTACCAATCATTTTCAAACTACTGTTTCATACTCATACTTGCCTCAGATATAATGTTTTAATGCACGATCATATTCTTGTACCTACAGTATTATGCTATAGTTACCCAAACACCTATAATGTCAAAAAATCCAACCAGTGCAGTCTGCAGCTTGACCTTCTCAATGCATTTGAATATATGTAGGCAAGGCATGCAAATCATAATGCCCCATCACCTCCCCGCAGGACTGCAGAGGCAAACAGGCAAAGGTCACAGCAACTGATCTTTGCAAACGGTGCCCTGTGATCTCCTCTTGCACCGCAGTGATCTGTCAGTGGACCAAATGTTTAAACTGTAACTCAGTGCCATGATGGGTAAGTGGTTCCGGGGCTGAGCTCGCTAAGCACCAGTTGTTATCATCAATATCGTGCAAGCTGCATGGCAATCAACTCTGATTGATTACAATTTTATTAGGCCAGAATAAAGTTCAAGGAAAGTGCAGCTGCCTCTGCAATCCTAATCAGCAGCCCAGATCTTCCCGCAGTGCCACCCATCCCTAACAGTGTCAGTCACTCACCTCAGTGCAGGGCAGGCCTGCCCGTGGTGTGGTGGCTCTCCAATCCATGTACCATGGTGCTCAGAAGCTGGCAGGTACTTTTTCTCCTTAGGTCCTGCTGGCCCGCTCACCCTGACATCTCTGCCATGGCTGCCCCAGCTTTCATTCAGTCCATCCGGACTCCTCCTGCTGTTTCTGTCAGGAAAGGGAGGGACCCGCATTGCGCTAACCCACCCATCCCTCCCTACTCCTTTCAGACTCACTTCTCTGTCGGCTTTGGTTCAGTCTCTCCAAGCTTCAGCCCATCAACTGATGATCAAACTCATGTGCAGCATGCCGCGCAAACTCCTGGCTCCTCTCTCTCTCTCTCTCTCTCTCTCTTACATTCTATTGGAGGAGGACTGGTGCTGAGTGGCAGCAGCACTTGGCATTGGTTGGGACTCAGGAGAGAGAAGTAAGGGCTGTGTCCAGTAGGGGTTCACAAATTATGTGTGGCCTCACCTCAGCAGTTGCCTTCTGGGGGGGGACCGTGTCAGGCAAGCAGCAGCCACTACAATCTACAGCAATCTGCAATGGAGTCGTGGACTTTAAATAAATGTGACTGCACTCAATTTCAGCTGCAACTCAGGGCAATTCTAACTATTTACAACTGCCTTGAATTACAGCCCATGATTCCAACGATCAACAGCGGCTCCGGGGTCTATCTGGCTGCAGCTCCTAGACTCAAGGGGTAGGAAACTGATGTTTGGGGTAGTATACAGGCTGCCGTTCCAGTCTGAGGAGCTTGACAGGGAATTAGTAGGACAAATCAGAAAGGTATGTAAGAAAGGGAAGGTGGTCATCGTGGGGGATTTCAACTTGCCGGGGGTTGACTGGAGCATTACGGTCACCTATAGTGCTAGGGAGCAAGTGCTCCTGGATGCAATCCAGGAGGGTCTCCTGATGCAGTTGGTCAGTGTACCTACTAGGCTATAGAACACTTTGGATCTGGTATTGTCGAATGGGGAGGCAGTAAGGGAAATAAGGGTGGAGGACCCACTAACCGACAGCAGTCACCAAATGGTGTGGTTTAATATCACTATGTGCGGGAAGCCAGAGAAATCAGTAACCCGGGTGGTAAACTTCAGGGGATGGACTTTGGGAGGATATGGGAAGTACTGAAAGGGAAACTGGAGGGCTTAAGGCAGGAGATGGACGTGGTGCATAAATGGGATATTATTAAACGGGGCACTACAGAGGCAATGGAAGCCTGCACCAAAACATAGAGTAAGAGGAGCAGAGCAAGGAAACCATGCTGGTTGAACAGTGAGGTAGTGGAGGTGGTGAGGGAAAAATGAGAGGCACACCAGAGGTATAGGAGGATGGGGAAGGAAGGGGACAGGGAGGAGTATGCAAGATGGTCCAGGGAGGTGACCAGAAAAGTGAGAGAAGCCAAGGCCCAGAGGGAGCTGAGATCAGCGCAAGGAATTAATGGGGTGGGGAACTTTTTCAGATACATCAGGGGGAAAAGGAAGTGCAAGGAGACAATAGTGAGGATAAAAAAGGTGGGGAGTGGATGGAAAAGGGGGGAGGAACAGGCAGAAACACTGAATGAATACTTTGCTCAGTGTTCATGGAAGAAAAGGGGGGACTGCTACCACCATGGGCTGGGAGGGTGGAACGGGGGGACAGGAGGTGACAGATAGAAGAATTGAGGGAGGTAGAGTTCTAGAGGGACTGAGGGCACTGAGAATAGACAAGGCTCCAGGGCCGATGGGATCCACCCCAGGGTGCTGAAGGAGATGGCGGAGGTGTTGGTGTACAGCACCTCACTGGAGTCGGGATGTGTGCCATTGGACTGGAGGATGGCATATGTAGTGCTGTTACACAACAGTGGACCAAGGGACGAACTGGGTAATTATCGTCCAATAAGTCTCACCTCCATACAGTCATGTGCAAACTCATGGAAATTATACTAATGGAAAGACTGGTGCCGTACCTGGAGGACAATGGCCACCAGGATGTGAGGCAGCATGGGTTCATTTCGGGGAAGTCTTGTCAAACCAACCTGATACAATATTATAACTGGGTGACAGTTGAGCTGGATAAGGGTCATGTGGTGGATGTTCTTTACTTGGACTTCAGCAAGACCTTTGATTCAGTGCCTCATGGGTGGCTTGGGGGGAAACTAACTGGTGTAGGGGCAGGGCCAAAAATGATGAACTGAATTTCAAGCTGCCTGAGTAGGAGGCTGCAACAGGTGGTGGTGGGAGGGGAGGTCTCAACTCCGAAGCCGGTGACGAGCATGGTGCCACAGGGTTCTGTTCTGGAACCAGTATTATTTGGGCTCTTCATATCAGATATTGCACACGGGGGGGGGGGTGAGAAAGGTAAGTCTGTTCGCAGAAAGACACCAAAATGAGAGCAGTGGTGGATGGAGGGGAGGTATGGAAGCAGCTGCAGGGGGACCTAAGCAAGCTAGAGGAGTGGTCAGAGAGGTGACAGCTGGGGTTCATTGCAAAGAAGTGTAAGGTTATGCACTTCAGGGTGGAGAACCCAAGGAGAGAATATGTGTTGAGGGGGGTTAAGCTGGGGATCACTGAGCAGGAGAAGGACCTGGGGTAACGGTAACAGGGACCATGAACAACACTGCCCAGTGCAGGAGAGTGGCTGCAAAAGTGAACAAAATACTGGGGTTCATAGTGAGTTTTTTTTGTCCAGGAGAAGACAGGTGATCTTGCCCCTCTACAGGTTGCTGGTAAGGCCACACTTGGAGTACTGTGTGCAGTTTTGGAGGCCACACCTGAAGTGTGATATCAGGCTAGTGGAGGGAGAGCAGAGGAGGACAATGAAGATGTGAATGTGGAATGGAGGGAAGAGACTATGAGAACAGGCTGGGAGACCTGAATATGTACACCCTGGAGGACAGAAGGGACAGGGGAACATGATAGAGACATTCAAGTATCTGAGGGGAATCAATAAGGATGGGGCAGATGGGGTCTTTAAGCCAAGGAGGAGTAGGGACACCAGGGGGCACGGGCTAAGAATGGAGAGGGGAAGTTTTAGGAGGGAAATGAGGAGACACTATTTCACAGAGAGGGTGGTAGCAAAATGGAATGCACTACCAGAGTGGGTGATATCATGTAAATCTGTGAACAGCTTTAAAAGGGCATGGGACAGGGAACAGGGGAGAGTGAGGTGGGGGAGGTGGGGGCAGCAGTGGGATAACAAAGGGAAGGGTGGGTGGGGGGCTGTAAACTAGGGGTGCTAGTTGCACATTCATGCGGAGTTAGACAGACCGGGTGGTCTGTTTCTGCTGGCACATTCGTATGTTTGCATGTTTATTGTATAACTCAAATACTCAATTGAGCAGCACATTTACATAGGAACAAGGACCCAAGGTGGGATGAGATTGCCAAAAATGGAGATGGCAGTATGGGGCTGGTAGTATGGCATAGAGATTAGAGTGAGGAGCTGTGAATGAGCATGGTTTATCCAGCAGATCTGGGTTTGATTCTCACTACCTTCATTTCCATACAGTGTGACTCTGAACAAGTCACTTAAGTGCTGCAGTGGTCCTGTGTCATCCTTAAAAACAGGCACTTGTGCCTAGAGGGCCTTACTCAGATACTGAAGAAAATTAAATATATAAAACTTATGGTAAAATGTCATTAAATTATCCGAGTCCGGTTACATGGAATAATCTCCAGCTTGATTTATGTAAACTTGAGTAATGTCAACATTTTAAACATGCTATTGGTCTTTCCAAGAAAGAACAATGGCCGCTATGCATCAATGGGGTGGAAGGTATGTGCCAAAGGCATGTACCCTGCCTGCATAGCTCTGCAGACCCAGACAGGTGCAGGGTGCATGGTATGCACAACCGCATGCACCCATGGGCACCTGTCCACAGCCCTTCCCCTGGTGTGCGGGTTCATGAGAAGCAGCCTGGTGCAGAGGGGCAGACCCAAGCAGGAATCCAATCAGATGCCTGGCATGGGTCCCATAGTGGATCCCTTGCACCCGTGGGGTGGTGGATGGTGGTGGAGTGGATCCGCATAAATACATTACATTAACGAATGTACGGGCACTTGCCTGAATGGCTGCCCCAGCCCTCCACAACAGCCTACTAGGCTGAGACAGCACATAGAGTCGGATCCTGGTCCCTCCATGACCGGAGGGCGTTGATCATGGGAGTGTGCACCAGGTCACAGCAGGGTCCTGGATGCCATAACCTGCACCCTCTGTGCCTGGCACTATGTGCCTTGGTGAATGACATTCAGTGCAGGCACGCCCATGGCACGACCCACAACCTCCCCCGGTGCATTGAAGTCCTCACGGCCAGGGGCTGAGGCACATAACTGTTTTGTGCACCCTTAGTCAATGCCACCGGGGGTCCGCAGGATCCTGCTATGCAGCATTCCAACCTAGGGTTGCCAACACACCTCGGATACATGGCACATAGGCAACCTTTTTTTAGTGCATAGGGCCCAATGTAATTTGCAGAACCATTAGATGAAATAGAGGGGTTTACTAACTGAAACGAATTAAAATGTAAATTGGTGTTGTACAGGTTTAATAAAATTGTTTAAGCTGTTTTAGGATAATTATAAATGTAGTTTCTATCTGGTTCATATTATAACTTATTTTGTAGGAATTTGTTGCATATGTTTTGTCTGTTCAATGTTTAATATGTAGCTACTTACTGTAAGTGTTTACATATTCATGTACTATATCATACTGTATCACAATTATTTATTGTATTCTAATACTTTTTAACATCGCACTTGCTTGTCAAGACAGCCTTGTAAATAGGTCCCTTCTGGGGGCTAAGTGTTCTAACCTGCTTAAAAATAGAATTATTTTACTATTACTACTACATTGTACTGTTGTTATAATCAAAGTGTTCAGTCACTGGGTTCACATACATTTTCAAAAAGACATTTTTAAGTATTATTATTTTCCTTAGTTTGTCATTGATAATCAGGTGTGTGTATGCACAGCTCTATGCAGGTCTGTGCACAACCATTGTGCTATGGCATGGCCAGCAGTGTCATGCTGTTTGATGATGGCATCTGTGGCATGTGATGTCACATATGTGCCACATACTGCTGCTATGCATGCAGAGGTGCCATTCACGCACTACTGCAACCACACTAGCACGTGGGGAAAATCTGCAATATTCAACTACTGTATGCAAAAGAGGCAATTTTGCAGTCTGAGGGAAAACACTCACATTAGCATGTCATTACTGGAAGGCAGGCATGCAATAGCATGCCTGTTTTGGTCTGAAGCATTTAAGAAGAACAGCGTGCACCACCTAGATTCCACAGCAGAACTGCTGGTGACAAGAGTTAATTGTCTTGTGGAACGGCCGAGAAAGGGATGTGGGTGATCATGGAACAGTGTGTATGCTGCATGCAGGTGAAACTCTCACATCTAAACCTATTGGTGATGGTGTTGTCATGTCTAGATGGAGGGTTTCTTCGATTCAGTGAAGAACGATGACAGAGGCTGTGGTCTTCTCACATACATGCTTAGGAAGTGGGGGACTTGGGTTTTTTTAGGCTCCTGCCCAGTTCATCCCAGTCTGTATGTGCCCTTGTCTATGGGTGTATCTGCACATGGTCAGGCCTGTGTCAGGCAGGCCACCAGTTGTGTTAGGACACGTGCTGGGATGTGTACCTATACCAGGTTTTCGCCTGTTTATGAGGTGCTTGGTTGTAATGTTTCTTTTTTAATTTTTGTTATATTTACTATGCTTTACGTCAGTGCTCCGCCGGTTACTATCGGTCCTTACCTGCAATCTCCACAGAATTGCCCCAACAACTGCAACCATGGGACACACCTCCACCCTACAAGTACCCTGGCTTTCTCCCTAGGACTGGGCCACCAGTTCCCCAATGGAACACCTGCTATGGTACCAGAAGGCACCCTGGTTTGCCCTCATGGGTCGCTGGTTTCCCAATGGACTTACTTATGGTACCACAGGGCGAGAGGTCACTAGTCATGGTGTGGGATCTGGGGGCAGGGTGGACATCATTTTGCCAACACAACCACAAGGACTTTTTCATTATAAGACCCCTGAGAGGTGGGATGTGCAATGATGTCCAGGGCAGAAATGTCGACATCTGGCACGCCTCCCACAGACAGGTGCTGGCAAATGTATCCCCCCCCCGGCTTCCACCAGGGGTTAATCACACACTGGTCCCACACACACCTCCCCCTGGAGGAGGAGGAGAGCAGTCAGTGGGACGCTCAATCCCCCCCCACCCGGCCATCTGCTGTCCCAAGTCCAGATCTGAACTCAGGGCATCAGTGTTGCAGGCAGAAATACAACTCCTGTGCTAGCGGGCAAGCCAGGTGTTTCTATATCTACTGTGTTTCTGTCCATATATTCTGATCCCTGGTAAAAACCCTCTGTGGTCTTCTCCCTGTATGTGACTATCTGGATCTTCCCCATCTCCCCAAAAACTATGTAGGTATTGATTCCAATACTCTCTGTCACTGCCTTCAGATGCGTATAGGCAGCTGTCAGATTCTAGACCACAAATTCTTCCAGGATATGGGTTACTAAAATTCTGTTTATTTTTTCCCAGGTGTAAAACTTTACCCTCTTGGAAGTCCAAAAGATCCCTTTGATTTTTTTTTTACCTTTAATTGTGTCTTCTGGTATGTCTGTGCCTTTTGTTATTTTTTTTCTAAATGTGATTTGATGTCCGGTGTATCAGTTTTATCCGATATTTTCATTCCTGTCTCTCTAATTCTTCTGCTACACTATCACCATCTGCAATGAGAGCTTCTATGATGGCCAACATGAAATCATGTGATTCTTTGTTGCAAATACTGTTCCAATGTTTCTCTGAAGTGTTAGGTAAAACCCAAATTTGTTTCAAGTGTAATGTGCAAACCACATGGACTATGTTTTTCTTTAATGTATTCCACTAAAGTGATTGAATGTCACTTCATTTTGCATTCCTTAGTTTGTAATTGTTCTAGTCTATTTATAGCTGTTTCAGTGGTGTTGGTACTAGAAAATTGTCTTTTATTGTTTACAATTTGAATTATTCTGAATTCATTGGTTTGTGAAAAAGCAACATGATTAGAGGTGATTTGGCACACCTGGCTTGTAGCAATCTCCCAGCCGGAAATCAGGATTTACAATCCTGAGGGCCAAATGCTGCAAGTTGGAACAGCTTTTCCTGATCCAACTTGTGCCATTTGGGGGACCCTTTTTATGGAGCTTAAGACAAAGATTTGGCACAAGCTGTTGTAAAGTGTGGAAACTGTCAAAATGTTGCCCAATGCACTAAAATCAGGAGCAGTTGCATCAAAGGAGTTTGGCGCAGCTGCGCCAAAGAATGCAGCTGATCCAAGGCTTGATGCAAGCTGTGCATCACCCTTTGAAACGGGAGCCCAAAATCTTTATCTGAACGATGATGTTGGCACAAAACTGTTGGGCTGTTTCCCAGAAAAGGGTGGATGCCCTTTGTGTAGACTGCAATCTGTAGTTTCTTAGTAAAGACTTTGTTGTTCAAACCAATAGGGGCCTCCTGGAAATGGATTTGGTGAATCCAGCTGAATGCAGGAAAACAGCCAGTGTGCTCTCCTGGTACCGGTAAGGTAAAATACAAACAGGAAGAGCCTATTCAAACTACAGGAACATAAAACACAAGACAGAGCATTGGAAAAATAACTTACTCACCCATGTGATAAAGATAGATAGATAGACAGACAGACAGACAGACAGACAGACAGATAAATTTATTGTAGGGGCATGGTCATGTCCCTATACTTGGGTTCAACATTCAGTTCCATGTTAAACTCAAAATTGTGCACTTTAATAATTTTGCAACCTTTCAACTGATTTGCATAACATTTTACATGCGCTACCAGGGACTGAAGATCTCTTGATGTGCCAAGTTTCAATCCAAGCGGATGTGTAGGTGCTAAGATACAAAGTGTCAGAAAATGTGAAAATTATTATTTTTTGTAAAATTCTTTGTCATGCTGCTGCCCCAAAATGGCTTGAGATTTTGGTCTGAAAGATTTAGGGTAGAAAGTTATTGGGTCACAGATGTGCTGTTTGAAGATTTGATAAAAAATATTAATCCATTCAAACGTTATTAAGTGTTTTAATTTTTCATTATTTTCAATGGAAAAAGCTAGCTGTGAGCTTCGAAACAGGATTCTGTGTAGCAAATGGGCAATCCTTTGTCACAAATGGGAAATCTTTTTTCGTGCTTTTTGCACTTTAATAACTTCGCAACCATTCAACCGATGTACATCAAATTTTGCATGTACCATCAGGGACTGAATATCTGCTTGATGTGCCAAGTTTCATTACTGTCAGATGTGTGTGTGTGTGTGGAGATACAGAGTGTCATTTTATGTTCTCATATGTTGTACCCATCTCAGCTTATTTATTCATGGAATGGGGTGAGCCATAGGGTTCACAATCTCAAGGCACCATGCCTGTTGCTGCATGTAGGTTGGGGTGGGGTGTTAGGGTTGGAAACCCTAAAACAACATTTTTGTACTTTTGATGCTGGAACCCTAACTAGTGCATTAACAAAGTTTTTGCAAAGAATATAGATATTTATATGTATTACAGAGGCATGGTTGTGCCTTTGTAGTTAAGGTTGAGTAGCATGTTTAATGTTAAACCTCACATTTTGCACTTTAATAACTTTATAATTGTTCAATGGATTTGCACAAAATTTGGTATGCACTGTCCAGTGGGGTAGGTCTCTTGATGTGGTAAGTTTCATTCTGGTCGGGTGTGCAGATTCTGAGATCCAGATAGTGAAAAAAAGTAAAAGTCCACCTTTTTGCAGTTTTTTCCTCATCACCTTGCAGCCAGATAGCGTGGCATTTATGCATGATTTTTGTAGAGTGTGACAGGGAGCTACTGCCACTCTTGAGGACCAACCTTTTCTTAAATCTGTTGCAACAGTTCTTCTATTTCTTAGCCTAATCATCCTTTATAATTTCTATTCCATAAGAATGGCCACCTATGGGCACCCCCTTCCCTTTCTTGACTATGCTATAGTGTCCTCTTTAGTTTTCCTTTACCCTCTCAGGTCCTTGTACAGGGAGGTTATTGTGGTGACCTCCAAGCGTATGTAAAATAGGTTGTGTTTATCGTTGTTGGATTTAGTATGTAATAGCACTATATCATAAAATAGCCTTGATGTATATACTGTATGTTTATGGAACCTGTAAATGTTGAAAATACCATGGCACTAAGTGTTTTTGATAATAGTAAAAAGTACCAGGTGACTATTATAGAAATTAAGTTAGTTGTGCTATTTAAAATGCATGTAAATTGAACAAGACTGAAGTGTCATGAGATATATATATATATATATATATATATATATATATATATATCCCATGATGCTTTGCATTAGGGAAGTATGTGTCATGTTGTGTTTCTTTGAAACTTGGCTTATTGTCAATGCCCTTTGGGGTAACCCTTATTTTAGTGCTTCTGCACTGAGGTTCTTTGTGTTTAGCTTGTTTTTTTTTTTGTTTGCTTTTCTGAGCCCCCACTACCCAAGCAAACAAGACCCGCATAGGGGTGGAGGCTGAATCTCAACTGCTACATTAGATCAGAGATCAGTTTCAGTAGGTGTTAGCTAAGTACAGAGAAAGGACATACATAGTCTGTTGCTGCAAACTGATGTACTGAAGAAGGGACATGCCATTGCTTAAGGTTATCTCCTGTATTCTGAATAAACATCACACAGAGATTGTGTGTTGAACTTGAAGTTTGGTGTCTGAACCATCTGTTATCCCACAATCCCTCCACATAGGGTAGAAAGAACTTTTGTAGTAGAACAGACAGTGAAAATTTCGTGCCATAATATTAATCTGATGCAAAGTTATTAAGTTTTTTAACTCCAGTTATATCCTAATGGAATGGTTATGAACATTCCAATCTTTAGGATAGATGTATTTTTTGCAAGAAAGGATTTTGATCTCATGAAAAAGGATTGAGTCTAATGAAAGCGTTCCTTTTTCATGAGAACAAAAATCTGTTTGCATGAGAGAAAATTCCGTTTTCACAAGTTGTCATCTTGTTTTCCATTTTAAAAAAAAAAACAATTAAAAACCCTTAAAAATAAAGTTAAGGTGATACACCAAGGCATGTATCTTGTTCAACAGGATTACCTTACATGGATTCCAAAGTACTGTAGTTTTACAGCAAAGTAACCTTGGATGGTGTTTTTTACGCATTTATATTCCTTTTTCGTGACTTGCTAACTCCCATTTTTGCGAGTCATTCCTTTTTCATGGGCCAATTCCTTTTTAGGAAGCTAGCAAGTCATGAAAATGGAATCCTTTTTCACCACCCAAAAATGTTTCTTTTTATGCCGACATCAGGGTGCTCAATCCCCATGTCAGCACTAGAACCACCAACCCTTCACCAGTGTGGGACACTGGCTAGCCCACTCCCAGTGTCCTCAGTTATGATCAACACCCCCCAGTACTGTGGGACACTGGGGAGCCCACACACAGTGTCCCTAAATATTGTTAAATGTCCCTGAAAAAAAGGAAAAACAGTTCTCCGATGTCTTTTTTTTGACATCCTGAAAAAAAGAAAATGATCCTTTGTCATCTACCCCCTCCCCAATCCTGACCCACCCACTGAGCAACCCAGCACCCCACACACCCCTTACCCCATACTTACCACCAGAGGTTGAGGGTTGTCATCTTCTGTGGACTGGGACATGTCTGCACTCTTCAAAGCCAAACTGCGAACTGAAGAATCAAGGTAAGTGCCATATAAAAGCTGTCAATGATATTTTGAACTTATGTTGATATCTCAGCCATTTTTAGGTACTTTTAAACCAAATTTTCAACCTGTGCTTTTTGGCACCCAACCTCATGAACACTGGCACTGTCATTTCGTTAATTGGTCCTGAAAGGTGATTTCATGGTTACTGCATGGAATCACCTTTCAGGACCAAGTAATGAAATGACAGTGACACTGTTCATGAGGTGGGGTCCCAAAAAGCCCATGTTGAAAATTTGGTGCAAAAATACCCAGAAACTCCCAAGTTATGCGTGGTACTTGAAATTGTTCTACACAAGTGCATAACTTTGACAATTTTTTATATTTTCACTCCAAATTTTCAACATTGCCATTTTTTCACACCACCTCATGAACAGTACAGCTGTCATTGCTCACATCCTGCTCAAAACATGTTTTTGCACCTGTGGCATGGAATGGGGCAGTTGCTGTGAGAAATTACCTTTTGGGACTGAGTAACAAAATGACAGTAACAAAAGAAAATTCTCCCAGCTCCCAGATCAGTGTTGGGCACTTATTGCATTTAAAGCAGGAACTTTGAAACATAGGAAACAGACTGCTACCTCCTCCACTGTGTCTGAGTAAATACCAGCACCAAAGCAACATAAAATAGCTTAAAACTTATAAGTTTATTCATTTCTATAAACTCCTTTGTTGTAAACAGTATAAATTTGAGTTTGTATATTTGATAGAGGAAGTGATTGATGACTTTGAGTGTGAAATTTACAAGCAGTTATTTTCTGACGTTTGCGCATGTTCTTTTTTTTCACTACTTCATGTATATCTCTTGAGCACTATTTAATCTTAGCATCACCTCTGCACAGGTATTGGTCTGAGGAAGGGTTTTACCTGAAGTACCACCACGTTCATCATGGCACCTGTCCCTGTCGGCAGTGGAGCAGATGGCTAATGGTGATTCTGGCATTTTTCAACTGCTAATTGCATTTTGCACTTTCAGCCTTTCAGCAACACATGGGATGTTCTTTTCCACTATGGAGCCTTTCACACTGCTGTAACACCATTCCTGGAGCTGAGCTCTGACAGATAAGTAGCTTAATTAAAAAATATTAACTGATTGGGACATGGCTTGGATGCCGTGGAAGATGGCTGCCTAAGCTTGTAGCTCGATCCCTCGCTGAGACTATTCGTCCCGAAATATCGGCTTCCAGGGAACCCTTCTGCATCTGAAGCCACAATATGCCTCCTTAATGCTGAATGCATGTTTTGTATGGGTCTCTTTGCGTGTGGATGCCGGCTAATTGCCAATCGGTGCTGATCCTCTCGCGACTCTCCCCAGACCCACTAGGCCGGAATATTCAGACACGATCGGGCTTCTGCTGTACTACGTCTCATGTCGACAGCTGGAGCTACTACCTGGCTTTACGTGGTAGTCAGAAGGCTTGCTCTCCCTCACTCAGGACAGTCCTAGAACCCCGGCCCCAATCTCAGATGGCTTTCTCCTCATCCTCTCAGAATGCGCAGGCCGTAGCCACCATAGTCTCCATCTCTCAGCCTCCTGACATAGGTGCATCCCTCCAACATATCACAACCCTTCTGGAGACGTTGCTTACTAGGGTGGACTCTATTTCAACCACGTTGGCAGTCACAGTAGCTGATGTTCGTACCCTCATGACAAACTGAATGTGGTGGAACAGAGGACAGAGGGATTGGAGGTTAGTCAGGATAAAGTGCTACAGCGTATGCAAGAATATGAAACCAAACTGTCTGTGCTATGGCGGAGAGCAGAGGATCAGGAAAATCGAGGGAGGAGGAATAATATTAGAATCCTGGGCATACCTGAAGGGCTAGAAGGCCACAATACAGAGCGCTTTCTTAATGAGGAGATCCCCAAAATGCTAGGGGAAAGGTGGCACGGCCCAGTTGAGGCAGAGAGGGTGCACAGGATACCTAGTGGCCCTCGATCTCTAAATATGCAGCCACGGCTCGTCATCGCATTCCTTCTTAGGTATTCCACAAAGGAACGGGTTCTGTGAACAGCAAGAGATAAAGGGGAAAACCCGTGGTGTGGGATGAAAATCTCCTTTTACAGAGACTTCTCCGCCGAGGTGGGGGCATGCAGAAAAGCTTTCATCCTGATAAAACAAATCCTAGCACAACACGGTTTCAAGTATGGTTTCAGACACCTGGCTCACCTGCATGTCTCTGGAGAAGGGAGAGAACTTGTGACTGAATCCCCTCAGGAGGTCGAGGAATGGTTCAGCAAGTATTGGCCCCTAGTACCCCTTGGAACTCCAAATCCCAGAAAGCTTTGGAGCCCAGGTCCTTGTGTGCACATCAGAGGAACCCAAGTAACTAGTGGCAGTACTCCCGGGGATCAAGCTAACAGGTGGACTGTCACATGCACTAATGTTCCCCCCAGGTCTCCCGACCTTACAGCGCTGCGTGGGTCGGTGGATGGTAAGCTCAGTATCCCACAGCAGTCCTTAACCAACTCTCTTTTTCCCAGGCCTCAGTGGGGACTGGGTCACATGACAAGGATTCATCACCGTTCAAATGGAGATCCTAACGTATCCCCTGAAGGGCAGGAGATGGCGCCACCAGCAAAACAAACAAGGGACGATACCTCACCGCAGACCCTATTGGAACCCACGGACATTCCTGATGCTCTTCTTATGGAAGCAGTCTCGATGGAATCTTGAGTGGATCTTCCATCTGAAATGGAAGAGTTTACAGACATTGCCTCATTGTCTGATGTGCTCTCTAAGGGTTTGATCCATCCCACTACAGGTTCAGCTCTCATTGGAAGTGACGCTCCACCGGACTGATTGATTATATAAGTGTCTCCCTTTTATATTAAATTCTACTGGCACTGTTATGTACTTGGGGTAGCAGGGTGCATGCTACTGTTAACTGGAGCATATTGTAGTAAGGAAATATGCTACCACCCCATGCAACAATGTAGGAACTTACTGCGATGTTCATCAGGGCTAACGGGTGAATGTGCAGTCTATACCCCTTAATGCCAGGGACCCGGAGAAGATTTTATTTAATCACCAGGTGGGTGATCATCCTATGGGTGCATGTTCAGTTTGAGAATCTACCACATGCGGGTACTGCTTAATGACGCTCTACCTTCTAACGGGTGATGGCGACCCATACACGTGGGAGGGACCTATTCCCCCTTGTGGTGCAGCGTAGGACCTGCTCTAGTGACTAACTTTACTGCCTACCATTAGTAGTAGTATTCCTTTTATGTTTAGGCTATAACTCCCCCTTCTTCCCTGGATTCCACACCCTGTAGCTCATTTGGAAAAGGGTGATAATTTAGCAGCACTATGTCTCAGCTGGGGTAGAGCCTTAGAGCCGCTATTGGCTAATCTCTCAACCCCCATTTTAGGTACTTGGGTAGTGCGGCTGTGTGCCAACACCTCACACTGTGGGGAAGTTGCACCTACATGCGTATCTCCAAGTACCTGTAAATTGTTACTTAAGTGAACTAATTCAGGAAGTTGTTACTGAGGTTATTACTCTGTTGGGGTTTTTCTTCCCCCTTCTTACTTTTCTGGACTGTGCATTTAATATACAGTTAGACTTACTGTTATCTAATTGTATTTCCTGTTCATTGAGTGTTTACAATACATTGTTGTTTGCATTTGGTACTTTGGTACTTTGGTAGTATGGGACAAACAAAGGTGATATGCCCATCATGGTTTGTCCTCCACATTGTGGATCATTGAACAAATCCCTGATTTTTTAACCATTTGTCTAGTTTATTTTTAAAAGTCAAAATATTGGGTGAGTCAACTATTTCCTGAGGCAGTTTGTTCCATATTTTAGGTGCTGTTATAGTGAAGTAATTTATTCTTTTGTTAGTTTTTGCTTTCATAATCTCTAGTTGTCTATTGTGTAATCTTGCAACTATTTTTCTTGTAGAAAATTTTAATCCACAATTTTGCACCTGTTCCGAATGTTTTGTAATTTTAAATAATAATAACAAATCCCCTCTTAGTCTTCTTTGAGACAGCGATTGTTGACCAGTAGATTCTAGTCTAGTAATGTAATCAAACTTGGAAAGATGTGGTATTAGTTTTGTTGCTCTATGTTGAATGCTTTCGATTTTGTTAATACCAGAGATTAGATAAGGGTTCCAAAGGGGGAACAATAATCCAGATATAGTCTAATGTGGGATCTGTAAAGTGGGAGTACACATTGTTCAGTTTTGTTTATAAATGTTTTATTAATCCTTCTAAGGGTGATTTTTGCTTGATTGGCTATCTTAGTACAGTGTGATGAAGAAGACAAGTTGTTATTGATTAAGACACCAGATCTTTTTCTACCAAGGAGGTTTTAATAGCCAAGTTATTTAATTAATATGTTTGTATTGGATTATTTTTTCCCAAATGGAGGGTTGCACATTTAGAGACATTGAAATACATTTCATTTGTGGATGCCCATCATTCAATTAGCAATAATTCTGCTTGTAAGCCAGAGTCCTTGGTTAGACTAATAGCTTTTCCCCCAATTTTGGTGTCGTCAGCAAATTTCACCATTTTATTATTACTGGATATATACATATCCCCTATGAAAAGATTAAAAAGAACAGGCCCCAGCACAGAACCCTGTGGGACCCCACTACTCACACCCCTCTCTCCAGACATTACATTATTAACCCTAACTCTCTGTGTTCTGTTGTTCAGCCACTGGTTTATCCAAGAAGTTAATATTGGTGATAGTCCTATTTTGATGAGTTTTTTAATCAGTAGAGAGTGAGAAACTTTATCGAACGCCTTACTGTAATCGAGTAGTATGATGTCCATAGGTGTATTGTTATCTAAATGATAACTGATATGCTCATAAAAAGAAATAAGATTAGTTACACACGAAAAGCCATGTTTAAACCCATGCTGGTATATGTCAGTTATTTTTAGTATTTCTAGTTCGTGCTCAGTTTTGGTCTTGATAATTTTTTCCATAAGTTTACATGGAATTGATGTCAGACTTATGGGTCTATAATTTTCAGTCTTAGACTGAGAGCCTTTTTTAAAAATAGGTGTAACTATTGCAGTGCGCCACTCGTTTGGCACTGATGACTCATTCAGTGATTTGTTGAATAATATTTTTAGAGGTTGGATGATTTCATCTTTTGTTTCTAATAGGAATCTAGAGCTGATTCCATCTGGTCCTGAGCTTGTGTGTTTTTTGAGAGTGCTGATTGCATTTATAATATCATCTTCCGAAATCTTTTCTGTATTTTGGTCAATAATGGGGGGAATGATTATAGTATCTGACTTGTGTGTGTAAACAGTAGAGAAGTAGTTACTAAATTCAATAGCTGTTTCTATGTCAGAGGTAATGGTTTGAGAGTTTACAACCAGGGGTCCAATTTGATTATTACAATTCTTTTTTTTATTATTTAAGTAAGAGTACAAAGTTTTATGGGAATCTTTTATATGTGCTATCTTGAATTCAAGATTACGTTTTGCTATTTTTATATGCTTTTTTAGTTTTTTAACTGTTTGTCTGCAAGACATTAGTATTTTGTCAGTTTTAGATAGTGTTGTCTTTTTAAGCTTGGAGAACAATTTCTTTTTATGAGATATTAAAGTTTTTATGTGTTTAGTGAACCATTGGGGGATTTTTCCTTTGTTGTTGTACTTAAATCTCTCTGGAATATATATTTTTTCAAGTTTTAGTATCTTTTGTTTGACTGTTTCCCATACTTCATTTGTTTTTAGAGGGAATAGAATATGCTCCCATTTAGTTGTTTCCAGTTCTTGTTTGATGAGGGGAAAATTTGCTTTATGGTATTGCTTTACTTTAATATTATTTATTTTTGGTTGTGAGGGTAGTTGAATGGAAAAGTGTGTTGTCATATGATCACTGTTTCCAATTGGTGGTAGGATTGTTATATCAGATAACGGAGTTTCTAAATTGGTAATGACGAGGTCCAATATATTCTTTTCCCCTAGTTGGCTCCCTCACTTTTTGAGTTAAACCTTGTTCAGTCACTACCAATAAAAACTGGTTATCGTGCTGATTTGATCCAGTTAGTGTGTTCCAATTAATAGTTGGTAGATTAAAATCTCCCAATATTAATATATCATTTCTGTCAGAAAATTGTTGTATTTCTTCAGTTATTAATCTAGTATTTTCAAAATCGGAAGCTGGTGATCTATAACAGGTTCCTATCAATATTTTATGTGAACCTGTAACTTGAATGTATGCCCATACACTTTCTAGGCAGGGGTTAGAGTCTTTTTGATAAGGTTTTAAATTGTTTCTTATATATAGACTGACCCCACCTCCTTTTTAGTGTTGTTTTTGCGTTTTTGTAAAAGTGCTTGTAGCCAGATATCTCTGTTGACCAAATTTTTCTGAGTTTCCCAAGTCTCAGTTATGGCTATTATTGCTAAGTCTAAAGTATGTTAGTATTTCTAATTCAGCGGATGAAATTGTCATAGATCTAGCATTGAAGCTAAGTATGTTAAATTTAGTGTTCTGTGATGAATTTGTTTTGTTAACTAGAGAGTGGGATAAATTCCCAGACTCCCCCCTTTTTTTAGTTTAAATGAGAGTTTATATAAGCATTCATCTGTTGCCCTAATATAGTACTCCTTCTTCTACTGAGGTGTAACCCATACCAACAGTATAAGAATGGTCTATTTTCAAATTCTTCCCAATGAGTTAGACATTTAATGTCTTGTTTATAGCACCATTTTCGTAGCCAATTGTTTAAGGCTTTAATTTTAATGGTGGTGTATTTAGTGGCTCTTGGGATAGGTAACACCTCTGAAATGCATACTGAGCATCCATGTTCACTTAGGATATTGTTTAATGCTACAATATCTTGCTTGATTTGCATCAGATTAGCTTCATTGATGTCATTAGCACCTGCATGGATTATCACCAGAGGATTTTTTTCTACTTTAGCTAATATTGGTTTGACCATTCTTGTTATATCAGCTATTCTAGCTCCTCTAAAACTGGAACACATTCTTTGCTGTTTATCCAGATTGCATATTGGTCTGTCAAGATATTTAATAATAGAATCCCCCAATACAATGACCTGATTTTGGTTCATTGCTGGATTACCCATAAGGGGTATTTCTTTTGTGTTTACAATATTTTTTTCAAATGTATTAGTTTTGTGTTCTAAATCTAGTGAAAGGTTTTGTTTAGCATTTTGGGGGAAGGGGGAGGTTGATACATCTAGGGGGGATTTTGCCTTCTCTATACTTTGTCCTTCAGTTACTTCAAAGTTTAACATTTCAAATGAATTGTGCAAAGGCAGTTCCTGATTTTTTATACACAAATTTTTAGTTTTTTTGGTATGTTTTTTATAAGGGATTTGAGACCAGTTTTCATCAGGTTTATTGTTTAAGGGGGTAGAAGAGGTAATTAAGTTTGTAGAAATACCTTTATGTGATGATTTATTGAAACATGATGGATTGTCAAACATTTGGCTGGTAGATGCATTATTTTCCACTAACAAGGACATTTGATCTATGTAATCCTCAAGTGCTTTTATTTCAGGCTGTAAATTATCTTTGGGCAGTAAGCGTTTGATTTCCTCTTGCAATTTTTATACCAATAGGCATTTGTCACAGATATAACTTGATGTTTGCTTTCCTATGAAAAACATAGAACAGGTTGTGCACATTTTATTTGCTTTCTTCATTGTGCTAAGTAATCTTGTATTTCCCTCTAGATTGTTACTCAAGGTCAAAAACAGTTCTTACTTCAATGTTATATTAAAGTAAAGTTACCTGTTTTGCTCTAAAAAGGAGATTAATAAGCCCTGTTCCCGTTTTCCCCGGGAGACACGAAGACACGCGCTGATGCGCGTGTCTCTGCACACGGCCTTCGCGACGCCGCCGCCTGCACCTGCTATGCGTAGTGTTTTTGAGATTCTGAAACCAGAAGCGCGCCGTAGCGCTTTACTTGGTTTTGCGATGTAATACTTGTAGCACAAAGTCTTAAACAGCCTTTAAGAAGGCTTTTAATGTGTATTTAATAAATTTATGGCCAGCAAGTGGCTAGTTGTTTACAGAATAGCCTGTGGTTTTCAAAATAAAACATGTACAGGACAGGAAGTAAGAGTGGATAGTCCTCCAATGTCCCACAGTTCAATGGAGCACAGCCAAGGAATTAACCTTAGACAGGAAGGCACCCCTTTAAAAATGACATATAGTGCAGTTCTATTTGCAACAGCAGTTATCAGACATAGACAATTATTTGCATCAGCATCTATAACATAGCATCTAGTGGTATATAGCAGCAGCAATTTCAATCTAATGCGCGCTCGCTAGTGCGAGCACTTTTGAGGATTCCGAAACCAGAAGTGCGTCGCAGCGCCTACTTCCAGTTTCGCGATGTAATACTTGTAGCACAAAAGTCTTAAAACAGCCTTTAAGAAGGCTTTTAATGTGTATTTAGCAAATTTATGGCCAGCAAGTGGCTAGCTGTTTACAGAATAGCCTGTGGTTTTCAAAAATAAAACATGTACAGGACAGGAAGTAAGAGTGGATAGTCCTCCAGTGTCCCACAGTTCAATGGAGCACAGCCAAGGAATTAACCTTAGACAGGAAGGCACCCCTTTAAAAATGACATATAGTGCAGTTCTATTTGCAACAGCAGTTATCTGACATAGATAATTATTTGCATCAGCATCTATAACATAGCATCTAGTGGTATATAGCAGCAGCAATTTCAATTTGCAACTGTTGCTCTTTATTACATTGTATTTACTAATACCTGCCTGTTTTATCTATCAGGGCACTGCAGTTCTCCTTACCTGCTACCAGTCTCTATCGATCCTTATGCCTACTTGATCTCTCTGGGGGTGTCACAGGTATTCTCTTCATCTGCTCTCACTATTCCCTGCTGGACCTCTGGGGTGAGTACCTCCACACATGTTTACCTCTGTCCTAACCATGCAGAATTCTAAGGTGGGGATTAACCTTATGTCGTGGAATGTTAAGGGATTGAACCATCCAACCAAGAGGTCTGTGGTCTTTTAACATCTACACTCCTTGCAGGCTGACGTGGCACTTATACAAGAAATGCATCTTACTGCAAGGAATGTATCATGGCTTAAAAGTCCTGGGTAGGTTTGGTTCTGGCCAGCTCAGCACAGACCAAGACCAAGGAGGTAGCTATCCTTGTCCGGAAATCATGTTCTTGGGTAACAGACAAGGTACTCACGGATACTCAGGGTCGCTGGATAGTGGCTCAGTTCTCTTACCCAGGCGGCTATGTTATTCTGGCCAATATTTATGGACCTAATGTGGATTCCCCGGATTTTTTCTTAGATATTAATCAAGCCCTTGAATCTCTATCCAGGGGTTTTCAAACATTCCCATTATGCTTGGGGGAGATTTCAACCTAGCGATAGATATATTCCTGGATAAATCTAAACCGACCCCACAAACCCGCCCCAAAACTGTGCCTGTCCTGCAGGAGGTAATGAAAGAATGGGGGCTGGTGGATATTTGGTGGAGGAATCACCCCATGGGGTGAGATTATTCCTTCTTTTCATCGGTACACACTACCTACAGTCGTATAGACTTTTGGCTAGTGACTATTCCGGCAGCGCATGACATTGTCTCCTCCAAAATAGGTAACATCCTTGTTTCTGACCATGCCCCAGTCTTCTGTTTGTATACCCCCTTGGGGCAATCCGGTTCTAGTCCCAGATGGTGGTACAACCCCCTGTTGATTAGAGAGCCTGCATTCCAAGCGATAGTATGGACCACCGCTCAGGATTACTTTGCACTTAACAAGGCTGCAGATACCTCAGCAGCTACAGTGGGAGGCCTTTAAAGCAGTGCTGAGGGGCTGCATTATCGCCTATGTGGCCCAAAAGAATAAGGCACGGCAAGCTGACCTATGCCGTCTTCAAACCAAATTATCTACATTGGAGGCCCAGATCAAAGTGTCTACCACAGGGAAGCATGATGCAGTGGCTCACGTATTGTTGGGCCCGCACCGTGATCAACATGTATACTGCATCAGAAGGCTGAGTGGCTGATGCTTCGGGCCAAGCATGCATACTGGGAGGGAGAAGACAAAGGGGGAAAACTCCTAGCATACCGGTTTAAGAAACAACAGGCCACCTCACTTATTCATGCGCTCAGGAATCATAATGCTGACATAGTCACTGACCCTAAGCAGATTAATGCCTGCATGCAACAGTTTTACCAACAACTCTATTGGTTGCACACCACCCTGGAACAGAATCAACTGGAGACTCAGTTGAGGGACTTCTGCTCTAAAGCTAAACCTCCCCAATTGGCAGTACACATGAGGGCTGCCCTGGATGAACCCTTTATGGAGCCAGAACTCAAGGGGGCATTGTCCCAACTCGCTAAGGGGAAATCCCCCAGGCCAGATGGCATGACCACTGAGTTATACCAACTCATAAGTGTGGAAATCACTGTTCCATTGCTCTCTACCTTCCAGGAGGCCCATGAGTCTAGTACCCTCCTGCCCACCATGCGTGAGGCACTCATTACTCTGCTACCAAAAAAATTAGACGACCCAATGGATTGTGCCAATTATCGCCCCATATATCTAATATCAGTAGACTGCAAAATAGCAGCCAAAATGCTCGCCAATTGTGTGATGGAGGTTTTGCCTTCCGTAGTGCACCCGTCTTAGGTTGGATTTACTAAAGGGAGAGCAGCAGTGGATAACATACATCTGCTCCTTAATCTCAAGTGGCTGGCCCTGCAATCTACTACTCCTATGGCTGCGATGGCGGTGGATTTTTCAAAAGCCTTCGACTCTGTCGAATGGCCCTATCTGCATGCGGTACTCCAGCAATACGGCTTTGGCCCACACTTCCGGCAGTGGATCCGAGTGTTATACAATAAGCCCTCAGCTCATATCCTTACTAATAAGGACATATCCCCACCCTTCCCTCTGCAGCGAGGCACCCGACAGGGCTGTCCGCTGTCGCCACTGCTGTTCCTGGTTGCCTTGGACCCTCTTACCCGGAAACTGCAGGCCTCTGGGGAGATCCAAGGCATTCCAGTAGGGAAGCACGTGTATCTAATGGCCTCATATGCAGATGACCTACACATCACACCCTCACACCCACGGGACTCACTGCGCCCAACTTTGGAGGTCCTACACACATTTGCCAGCCTTTCTGGCCTGAAAATTAACCAGTGGAAAACCAGTGTTACCCCTCTCAATGCTGCATGTTCCCAAGACTGTCTGCAGGGCCTTGGACTCCCTTTGGCCCCCAGCAACTTTATCTATTTGGGCATTCATATACCGTTCGACTGGAGACACACTGAATCTAGAAATATTTCTCCCCTCCTAGAGCAATTAACCATTGAAGTATCTCGGTGGCTCAGGCTCAATCTCTCTCTGTCAGGGAAAATTGCTGCACACTGCATGCTCTTCCTACCTATAGTCATATACCTCCTAAATAACCTCCCTATTGCCCTGTCAAAAAAAATCTTTAGACAGATGGACAGAATTATCTTGCAATTCCTGTGGGAGGGAAAGAGACCATGATGGAGCATGCATAAACTGCATGCACATTGGTCTAAGGGTGGCATGGGACTCCCTTGGCTGCAAGGCTACCATTGGTCCTTTCTCGCAGCTCAGGCCACGAAATGGTTCCTACCTACACCTTCCTTCCCAGCATTGTGGGTTCAGCTGGAAGCTCAAGTATTATGGGAGACCCCCCGGGCTACTTCTGACCAAATTACCAGTCCCCCGCAACCTGCTTATGCCAGTTATGACTGAAACTAGGAAAGCATGGTTTAGCCTCATAGCCGCAGCACGAACTAAAAAGTTTGAGGGCTGGATGCCATTTCGATATCTTAATCTTTGGGCACAACTGGCTCCTAACGATGGATAACAAACCATTTCATTGGGCGTTGTGGGCCAAGAATGGTATACACACAGTCCAGGACTTATATCTCCCTGACTCCACTATACTCATGTCATTTGAGCAACTTAAAGTTCGCTACTCCCTTCTGTCCCAAGACTTCTGGAAATTTCTGCAGCTACGGGCAGCAGTGCAGTCTGCTAACTGGTCTCAGACGGTTGATCTGAAATGGCTCTGGATTTCCACTTTGCATCTAAGACCCACATCTCGGGGTCTCGCAGCTAAGTTCTACAGCATGTGACGGGAGGCACAACCAGACCACACAAAAGACTGCAGACTTGCCTGGAGCAGTGATCTTGACTGCCAACTTATGCCAGACAGATGGGCACACTGTTTACGTCAAGTCCACACTTCATATAAAGATGCCACGAGTCAACTGTTGCAACTTAAGATCTTGCTCCGTTGGCACCGCACACCGGCAGTTCTACATAAATGGGACATCCTCCCTCACTCGGAATGCTGGAGAAGCCGCAAGAGCCCAGCCCACATCTTGCATATATTGTGGCAATGTCCCACCCTGGTTCCCTTTTGAGCCGCAGTGAAAAAGGACTGCTCAGGAGTGTTGGGACAGCCGGTTGATCTTTCCAACCCCATGCTTTTACTGGGAGATGCCACCTCTTTGGAGCAGATTTCACCACAGCAACGGGAATGGGTTTTGGTAGCCTTGTTGGAAGCTAAACGCATTTTGTTGAGGTCCAGGCGACAACCTTTGCCGCCTGCTATCTCCCTCTGGCACTCTGCCCTAGCCAGGCTGGCCACCTTTGAAAGGCTTACTTATGCTGGCAGGGGACAATTGTCCCTATATCACAGCAAATGGGAGGCATACCTCAATTCAACTCTCTGTCAGGTGCCCCTTCCTCCCCTCCAAAACCCCTCTGGATCAGCAGATTAGGTAATTTAGCTACTAAACATGCGAACTGTATAGAGTATCTCTG
Organism: Neoceratodus forsteri; assembly: GCA_016271365.2. Taxonomy (NCBI): domain Eukaryota; kingdom Metazoa; phylum Chordata; order Ceratodontiformes; family Ceratodontidae; genus Neoceratodus; species Neoceratodus forsteri. Next base: position 972,363,191 of record CM028134.1, on the reverse strand, counting down.
TGAGGAGCATGATACCCTTGTCCTGTGTGAAGGCACTCCCCCCTACTATGAAATCTTACTTGTATCTATTTGTCCACTCTTGACTTGAGAGATTTGCCTATATGGAATATTTCTTTTGCTACTTGTACTTTTGTCATAAGTACTAAAGATAGGAGACCGGAGACTGCAGACCTTAGATTGCTGGTAACTTTATTAGCAGACCTGGTAGGTTACAGTTGATGTTTTGTCTCTGCTTTTCTTTTTTTCTCAGTTGTCAACAGTCAATGTGTTACATGTGAGAAATCTTGTTCTATCTAATGTTGTACACGGTCTTTTGATTATGGTATGGATTTCTTTCTTTTTTTTTGGGAAAACAATAAAAATTATCTTATGATAAAAAAAATATGAGCTGATTGTGCATTATCAGAGTGAGCAGACAGCTGCTTTATAAACAATAAGAACTTTGAGCACTTTGGCAAATAATCAGCTGGATGCAAATTGGTTAAAATGAGCTGAGTACTGTAACTTTCATGAATTGACTATGCAGTGAGAACCAAACTTGTTGGTAAACTCTGCCTTTATAGCTAGTGATTGTTTTTTATAGCTGACCGAGTAACAAAGGAATGACCCCCCCACCCACCAATATTCCCCAACTACCCCCAGGTGCTCTAACATTATAGTGGTAGGCCAAGCCACACCTACTTAAAGACACAGGAACAGTTAGGCAGCACAAGACAAGCAATAGCCTAGCTGGTATATAGGCAGAAGTACAAAGGGTGTAGCTAGCAACTAGGTCCAAAGGGCACATACAAGAGGAAGAGAGAGAAGCTGTAAGTCACTACAAAAAGAGAGAGACAGGGAGAGAAGGAGAATAAAAAAGGGGGTTAGCAGACAGACGAGTGAGGAGGGTTAGGAGATAGCAGATAGCAATTAGGAGGCATAAGCAGGCAGAAGAGTGAGGAGGATAAAAGTCATGATAGGAGTGGTGCAATGGTTGTGGAGCAGTAGTCTTCAGGGAGATGTTCTGGAGGCTGCAATGCTGCTCTATCTGCAGGCACCTCTCTGGGCTGAGGGAGGAGGTTGCCTGTCATTATGCAGAGTTGGCCAGATTACAGGTGGCGTCCACCCCCACCCAGAGACCACTGGGTCCACAACATGAACCTCATAGGATGCCCAGGAAGAAGTGTGACTGGACCACGGTAGGCTCAGACAGGGTGGGGGGAGGAGTCAGAAGCACATTCCCCAACTGGTCCAGCTGAATAACTCCTACACTGTTTTGGAAGAACAGGAATGCCTCACACAGGCACCCACAGCTGGGACCAGGGAGAATGGTCAGGACCTCCAAGCTGGAATTCCATGGAAGGGGATAAGGGGACTCCAAAGGAGGGGGAAGCTTTTCCTAGTGGGGGACTCTATTGTCCAGGGTGTGAAGTTAGGGACACCTAGCAGGGAGGGAAGAGGAAGGTCAAGTGCATCCCAGGAAGTGCTGCATGGAGGGATGGGAAGCGCATCCATAGGATCGCTAGGGTGATAGCCAGGAGGGAGGAGCTAGATGTCATTGTCCACTTGGGGACCAATGATGTGGCAGGGAGAAGGGTGAAGTTAGCCAGAATCCAGGAGGATTTCAGGAAGCGGGGAACCTGAAACAGGTAGCATGTTCCATCTCATTCTCAGAGGTGCTACCTGTCTAAGGCACAGGGGAGGCTAGGGCACTCCACATCCAAGCCTTCAACACCTGGTTGAAGCATTGGTGTGGAAGGGAAGGATTTGGCTTTATAGGGGACTGGGGCCCCACCTGGGCAGCTGTGAGCTTGTATCAGGAGGATGACCTGCATCTGTTCATGAAGGGGACCTCATTCCTTGGTGAGAAGTTGGAATGCTTCAGCAGAGAGCATTTAAACTGGCCAAGGGGGGATAGTCAGGAGGGACAGGTGGCTTAGGAACATTCCCCAATGGTAGGATGCAAAATAATAAGTTTACAACAAGAACAACTGAAACGGTCAGTGAGGTGCAGGCATGTGAAGTGTGTATAAGGGGGATAAGGGGGGGAGCAGGGGCACATGAACAAGAAAACCAGGGTGGGAGAAACAGGCAAGGGAGAGAGAACAAGAACAGAGAGAGGGCAGGGTATAAAACATGGAAGGTCATGCTCACAAACACCCACAGTCTGGAAAATAAGGTTCCAGACTTGGAAGCCTTGCTGACAGATGCAGACCTTGACATAGCAGCAATAACAGAGACGTGGTACTCTACTAATCACAGCTGAGACATCAATATACCAGGCTGTACACTGTTCAGATGGGACAGGGAAGGTAAAAAGGGAGGGGGGTAGCCCTGTACATCAGAGAAGATATAAAGGGTACAGAAGTACAGGGAAGACAGGGGCATGCTGTGGCATTGTGGGTCACCCTTGAACCAGGGAACGGCACAGCAATACGTACTGGGGTGATCTACAGACCTCTGGGACAGAGGGAGAAAGTGGACAGGGTACTAATGGAGGAAATTTACAACATGACAGCTAAAGGTGAAATCCTGCTGATGAGGGATTTCGATATGCCGGATGTAGATTGGACCACCCGAGCAGCTGCTTCAGCCAGAAGCATAGCCATACTAAAATCCCTGCAGGGGGTTGGACTCAGACAGCTGGTGCGTGAGCCCACCAGAGACAAAATGATTCTGGACCTGGTATGGACCAATGGAAACAGAGTTGAACGATTTCAGGTGCAAGGGCATCTGGGATCCAAAGACCACCACATGGTGTGGTTTGGTATGGAGACAGGGACTCAATTAAGCCACACAACGGCAAACATATTAGATTTCAGGAGGGTGGATTTCAGTGAAATGGGTAGATGTTTAAGAGCAGCCCTGGAGAAGGGACAGATGATGGAGGAAGTGGATGAACAGTGGGGGAAACTAAAGGAAGCCATAGTGAAGGTAACTAATCAATGCGTTAGGATAGTGGCCAAAGAGAAAAGAAGAAGGAAACCACTATGGTTCTCTAAAGAGGTAGCAGACAAAGTAAGGACTAAAAGAGTAAGTTTCAGGAATTGTAAGAGAACCCAAAGGAAGGAGGACAGGGAGGTGTCCCTTGAATGTTTAAGTAAGCAGGGAAAGTGGTTAGGAGAGCCAAGGCACAGACAGAGGAGAGTTTAGCATGGACTGTGAAAAAAGGGGACAAGGCATTCTATAGGTACATCAGTGATAAAAGAAAAAAAGGGGGGCTATGAGGCTCAAATGGAAGGAGGGAGAGTGTAAGGACGGGGATCTAGACAAAGCAAAAATACTGAATAAATACTTCTGTTCAGTATTCACTAAGGAGGGAGTGGGTCAAGGACCACAGTTGGGGAGCAGAGGCAATGGGGGGGAGAAGTGGACATCAATCCATTCACAGTGTAGAGAGTTCTGGAGGAACTCACAAAGCTGAAGATGGATAAAGCCATGGAGCCAGACCACATACACCCAAGCATATTAAGGGAGCTGAGAAGGGAACTAGCATCGCCTCTGGCCACCCTGTTCACAGAGTCACTCAACACAGGAATGCTTCCAGAGGACTGCAGGAGGCGATGAAGTCGTACTACACAAAGGTAGAAGTAGGGAGGAAGCGGGGAACTACAGGCCAATCAGCCTCACCTCAGTGGTGGGGAAGATCATGGAGACACTGCTGAAAGAAAGTATAGTGGCATACCTGGCATCCAATAGTGCCAAGGAACTGAGGCAACATGGATTCACAGCAGGAAGGTCTTGTCAAACAAATCTGATATATTTTTTTGATTGGGTGACTAGGGAAGTGAATCAGAGAGGGGCAGTAGACATCACCTACCTAGATTTCAGCAAAGCCTTCGATACCGTCCAACACAGAAGGCTGGTTAACAAGATGAGTAGTCTGAGCATAAGCATAAGGTGATGCACTGGGTTAGAAACTGGCTGACAGACAGAAGACAGAGGGTGGTGGTAAATGGGATCCAATCTAGGGACAGAGAGAGAGAGGTGACCAGTGGCGTATCACATGGATCATTGCTGGGACCAGTCCTGTTCAATGTCTACATCAGTGACATTGCAGAGGGGCTGGAAGGAAGAGTCTACCTATTTGCAGATGACACCAAGATCTGCAACAGAGTGGATACTCCAGAAGGGGTGCAGAAAATGAAGAGGGACCTGGAGAAGTTTGAAAGATGGTCAGAGGTGTGGCAACTGAAGTTCAATGCAAAAAAATGCAAGATAATGCACCTGGGTAGGGGGAACCCTAGGGAGAGCTACAGAATGGGGAGGAGGTACTGGCAGTCATCAAAGAGGAAAGGGACCTATGGGTTATTATATCTGATGACTTTAAGATATCAAAGCAGTGTGCAAAGGCTGTAGTGAGGGCCAGTGGCATGCTGGGGTGCAAAGGCAGAGGCATTACTAGCAGGAGATGGGAGGTGGTGATGCCATTGTATAAAACACTGATAAGGTCTCACCTGGAGTACTGCATGCAGTACTGGAAACCACACATGCATAAGGACATAGACAAGGTGGAGGCTATCCAGAGAAAGGTGACAAAGATGGTGCATGGCTTGCATCACAAAACATATGAGGAGAGACTAAGAGACCTCAATATGTACTCACTGGAGGAGAGGAGAGAAAGGAGTGACATGATAGAAACTTTCAAGTACCTCAAGGGCATAAGCAAGGTGCAGGTGGGGGATCTTTTCCAATGTAGAAAAGAGATCAGAATGAGGGGACACAATATGAAATTGGAGGGGGGTAGATTAAGAGGTAACATGAGGAAGTTTTTCTACACAGAGAGGGTGTTGGATGCTTGGAACAGTCTGCCGCAAGAGGTGGTGGGGCAAGCACAGTCAAGGGGTTTAAACATGCCTGTGACAGGCACAAGGGAACACTGGGTGAGGTGGGTGTTATGAAAAGCCAATGATCACTTAAGGTCGGTGACTGCATACAAGTATAGGGCTTAAGGGCAGACTAGATGGGCCTAATGGTTCTTAGCTGCCAACAATTTCTATGTATCTATGTGAGCAGAGGGGAGATATTTTGAATTTTTGTACATTGCTTGCTATTTGCCGTCTTGAGAGGAGCACTTTACACAAAGAGTCTTGCCCTTACAGCTTGTGAGCAGAGGGGAGCGCTTTCTAAATACATAGGTTGCTCAGCATAAGCGCATCAGAAAAATAGGCTTTTCATTTACTTGAGTTATGCTTTCCTGCACTTTCAAAAGGAACGCTTTATACAAGAGTCTTGCCCTTACAGCTTGTGAGCAGAGGGTAGCACATTCTAAATATACAGTTTGCTCAGCATAAGTGCATAAAAAAAGTTTGTAATTTACTCGAGCTTTGCTTTTTTTCAATGGCAGTCGCTGTGTTTAAGATTGTTTTGGATTGTAATAAATGGTCTTGGCTTTTTTCCGAATTTAGGGCTATATATGTTACAAGCAGTTCATATATGGTGCTCATTTTTATATTTTAAAATTGTTCTCAGTTTGCACAAGGCATAATTGCACTTTTTGCACAAAGCACTACACTTTTAAGGCCACTTTGCAGAAGCACTTTTGCTATATCAGCCATCTGAATAATGAAAATTGGGTCAAAATTGACCCTATAAATGGAGTTTGAAGATACAACTTCTGCTGACAATACAAAACTAAGATTCATGTGAATAATTTGAGATCTCTGCAAAGTAATCTACAACAAAGGAGTTTACAGAAATGAATGAACTTGCAAGTTTTACCCTATTTTGTGTTGCTTTGGTGTTGGTATTTACTCAGACACAGTGGAATAGGTAGTAGTCAATGTCCTATGTAATGAAATGACAGTGTCATTGTTCATGAGGTGGGGTCCCAAAAGCCATAGTTGAAAATCTAGTACCAAAACTACCTAAGCGTCCAAGTTACTGCGGTTGTTGAAATGTTTCTACATGCGCATATACTGGCAATTTGTATTTCACCCAAATTTTCAGCATTTATTTTTCACACCACTCATGAAAAGTACATGCCATTTTTCAAATCCTACCAAAAAAATTTTTTTTGCACCTGTGGCACAGAATGGCATTACAGTTGTGCAGAATTACGTTTTGGTTTGGGATTTGAAAATGTTCTGTACTAGGTACATGTGATGGCATAAGAAGGCTATGTTGAAAATTTGGGGTCAAATAAGAATACTGTTATACTATCTCAGTGGTGGAATGGGAGTGCAAGGTCCAAAGAACCCTGTGCTCCCACCATAACATAAGGATACTGTTATACTATCTCAATGGAGGGATGGGAGCACAGGGTCCTTAGGATACAATTATACTATCTCAAAAACTAAGGAAATAAATTGCAAAAAACTTTGTTAATGCATCAGTTAGGGTTGAAGTGACAAAAGAAGGGAAATGTTACACCACACCCCCACCCTGCACAGATGAAGAGGAATCGGGGGCATGGTATTGGGGTCATCAGGTCTAAGGTTCATCCCATTCTCCTGTGGTGTGCCACCCAGCTTATTTTCTTTTTTTTTCTTTTTTTTTTATGTTTTTTAATTTTTTTTTAATGTATATCTATTTTATGCCCCATTTTTCCCCGGTTTTCACCCATCCTCCATACCTTAGCCATACAAGCTCATGTGGAGGTATGTACATGCCGCAGCTCAAGGTGCCCTTCCACGACTTGTCACCCCTTCCCACCTATGCTACCCACCAGACCTCCACCTGGTGGCATCAGAACTACAGGGGGGATGACAACCACCCTGAGAGAAGATCTGCCATTCAGCTTCTCAATCCTGCTCTCATTCTCCCCCCATGCCGGCTCCCCAACAACCTGAGTTCATTCCCAAACCCAGGTCGCTGGCGTGACGTGAGGTAAGGTATCCAGCACCTCAGCCCTCTGTGCCACTGGGCGGCCTTCCCAGCTTATTTTCTAATGGAATGGGGAGCGCACTGGGGTTGACGACCCCAATGCCACCCCAGATCCCTCTTCATCTGTGCACGGTGGGGGTGTGCTGTTAGGGTTGAAAACCCTAATGCCCCATTTCCTTACTTTTGTCACTTTAACCCTGATACTTTAACAAAGTTTTTTGCAATTTGTATACATTTATACATTTATACTGTAAGCATTTAGATTTTCCAACATTTCATGAGAAGTATCTCTCCTTTTTAGGGTTGCTATACAAAAAAATAAAACACTGTGTAAGCAACTATTTCTCAGTTACATATTTATACACATTTTGAGCAGGTAAAACATTGTAACTCTGGAAACATAGTTAAAAAGAGTACCTAAATGCTGTTCAAGGTGTTCTTCCTTGAATCTTAATTTTTAAAGGTATCCTGTTTCCTTCTGAAAATCAAATTAAAGTTGCAATCCAGCTTTACTTTTAGAGGGACACTGTCAACCTGTTTTTCATCATATTATTTCTAGCTGAAAACCCACATTTTATGATTGCTTACCCTCTGTAAAATTCACTGATGTTGCTGTTTGTTTTGTCTGTCTCCTTGCTTAGTAGAACTGAAATGCATGGCAATGTATATTTATAAACAACCTTGTTTTTGTTTACAGTCCTGGTTCTGTTCTTACTGCATACTTCCTGAGCATTACAGACACACCCAAACAGTGCAGTCACTGATACAAAAGTAACCTCCTGAACTCCCACTGCACCATGAGTGGCTAGCCTGTGTTGTAGGTGTTCCTAAGTCCATGAAAGATGCATTTGGGAGTTGATCAAGGAAAGTAAACAAACCTGTTTTGGTGTGATAACACCAGTATGTTGGGCAGTCTGTTGTTTTTACTTTTTTAAAGAAAATAAGAGTCAGAATCAAACTACCAGCTACATCAACAATCTTTACAGAATTTTGGCATCATAAAATATGTTTTTTAAACTAGGGACACATTGAGACTTAAGGTGGTTGACAGTGTTCCTTTAAATAAATCAGGTCCACCTTTTACAGTAAATATAATGAGCGTAACTGAACTGATTCGCTATGTTCTTATCGTTTTTAAAGTTTCTCGGTTTTTCAGAGTTCATGCTCCCTTACACCCATCGGGGGAGCTGTGTCAGAAAACATATTCAGATTAAATTATTAAGTCTTGTGTACAGCTTGTATTATAAACTCAGTCATTCAAAAATGTAAATCAAAAGAATAAATAAAAATGGGGGTAAGCTGGGGAAGGGGTGGACACCAGCCTGTTCAAGGTGGAGGAGGTCCTAAAGGGACTAGCAGGACTAAAGGTTGACAAAAGCATGGGACCTGATGGGATTCATGCCAGAATACTGAGGGAGCAGAGAGAAGAACTAGTGGAACCATTAACTAGCCTGTTCAATAGTTCATTAGAGATGGGGGTGGTTCCAGATGATTGGAAGGGAGCGGGTGTAGTTCCCCTCCATAAGGGAGGAAGCAAGGAAGAGGCAAGCAATTACAGGGCAGTCAGCCTGACATCAGTGCAGGGGAAGCTGATGAAGAAATTACTGAAAGAAAGAATTATCAAGTACATTGATTCAAATTACTTGAAGGATCACAAACAACATGGTTTCATAGAAGAGAGGTCATGTCAAATGAACTTAATTGAATTATTTGACTGGGCGACCAATGAAATAGATCAGGGCAGGGCAGTGAGTGTGGTGTACTTAGACTTCAGTAAAGCCTTTGACACCATGCCATACAGAAGGCTTCTGCACAAAATGAGAGCCCTGGGGGTGGGACCAGAGGTGGAGAGATGGGTGAAAAATTGGTTGGAGGAAAGAAGGCAAAGGGTGATCATTAATGGGGTTCCATCAGGGAAGGGAAGGGTGACTAGCAGAATACCACAGGGCTCTGTACTGGGTCTGATCCTGTTCAATATTTTTATTGGGTACATTGCAGAAGGGCTTGACTGGAAGGTCTGTCTATTCGTGGACAATACAAAGCTCTGCAACAGAGTAGATACTGACGATGGGGTAGAAAAAATTAGAAGGGATTTGCACAAACTACAGGAATGGTTGAAAGTGTGGCAGCTGAGCTTTAATGCCAAAAAGTGCAAAGTTATGCACCTAGGGAGTAGAAATCTAAAAGTTGAGTACAGGATGGGTGGTCAGATACTGGAACTGATAGAACAGGAGAGGGACCTTGGTATAATCATAGCTAAAGATCTCAAGATGGCTAAGCAATGCAAAAGGACAGTAGCGAGGGCCAGTAGAATGCTGGATGCAAATGAGTAGAAGGAGGGAGGTGGTGATGCCTTTGTACAAACAGCTGGTGAGGCCACACCTTGAATACGGTGTCCAGTTCTGGAGACCATACCTCAAGAGGGACATGGATAGAGTGGAAAGGGTCCAGAGGAGGGCAACAAAAATGGTGCAAGGACTCAGCCATTTTACATATGAGGAAAGGCTGAAAGACCTCAACATGTATGCCCTGGAACAAAGGAGGGAAGGGGGAGAGGGACATGATAGAAACCTTTAAGTCCCAAAAGGGTCCCATATAGCAGTATATTCCAGAATAAGAGGCTCTCAAAAACAAGTGGTCATGACATGAAGCTAGTGGGGGAAGATTCAAGGGAAACATTAGGAAACACTACTTCACAGAAAGAGTAGTGGATAGGTAGAAAGCACTCCCTGAGGAAGCGGTGGAGGCCAAAACAGTGACGGAATTCAAGGTTGCTTGGGATAGGTACAAGGGAATTCTGGAGAGGAGGCAGTGGAAATTACCCAGATCATCTAGGGTCCTTGGGTAACATGGAGATAGAACACTTGGGTAGACTCGGTGGGCCTGAAGGCACTTATCTGCTGACAATTTCTATGTTTCTATGAAAAACATGAACCTGTGTGGGTTTCACTTGGTCATGTACTACTGCATTTTTGATTAACTCTCTATAAAAAGAAACATAATTTATTTAATCACTCTATAGTTTAAAGCCATGTAAACTGTAGAAGAAGTAATGTAAGTTCACTCTAGGATATATATTACAGTTTAGAAACTATTTAGTTTACTACAAAGAAATGTACCTGTAGATCTCTCTGGACAAAAGCTTACCCTTCTTGGCAAGTTTAAACAAGTGAGGTTATTGTGTACCTCACACCCATCTCAGTGTGATCTGTGAACTACAGATATATCAAAAGAGGCTTTAGGTGTTGTGTTTCAAAAGCAGTTGATTATTTTATTTGCACAACTGGTGCATATACACTTCTTAGAAAATAAATTATATTACCTGAAGCTCTGTGAGACCCAGTCTTAGAAGTTACCTTATGCAGCACAGAGGGCAAGTGTCTGCCAGATTGATCCCTTTATAGGGAATGCCATTGGGTCAAGTCAGGTGTGTCTTCTAGAGCTGTGGTGCTCAAAGTAACTTCGCAGCAGTGTGACGTCACACATACATGGAGCCTGGCTTGTGCTGCAACACACTGGAAACATTAAAGCTGTTCAGTAGAGGGAAGCACCCTCAGATGTGTGCCAACCATTAATCGCCCATGAATTAAGTGCAAATCAGCAGTGTCAGACAAAAACATCACAATTTACCATTCCTTAAATCCAATGAATTTTCCTGGCAAGGTGATACTTTTTCAGGTGAAACCTGGCAAAGCTTCAACTTCACCAGCTAATGTGCATGACTTCACTTGAAAATAATGTCACTAATCCCACCAAACACTTCTCCAAGTCAACACTTTGCACTTAACAAATTTGGCAAACTGCAAACTAATTTTCAAAGCAAAGTTTGCCAACATTACACATCTATATTATCAAGTGGTGAGTCACTCTGTAGAACAGGGAGGGCATCAAAACAATAACAGTTTGACAGAGTCCATCTGGATTGAGTTAGTGAGCCAAAAAGTAAGTAGTTGGTAAAAATGAGGGTCAAATAGTTACCTTAGGGTGTGCTAAAAGACCCAAAATAGTTCAGTAGAACATTTTTAAATTTTATTCAGGGAAAATCCATTGAGAAAAGCTCATTTACAATAGAAACATAGAAACATAGGCACTGTTGACAGAAAAGGACTGCTTGACCCTCCCTGTCTGCCCTAATTTGTCCTATGATTGTACCGCTGCATACCCCTGAGAGCATGATAATAGCAATGTATTCTTCCACATATTACAAAACATACAAAAGTCTTTCATAGAGTATTATCAAATGACCAATGCATCACTCTGCTCTTTCACATCTAGCCCTTTTTGACAGACTGACCTTAATAACTTCTGGAAAACATGACACTTTTTACAGCAAATGGGACTCTTTCCTCCATGCACATCTTTGTTCTGTGCCTCTCCCCCAGCCCAATAACCCTCCTAGTGTTTAGGCTCCAGACTCCATAGCAGATTATATCCCATTGTTAATAGTGCATTATTATTTCTCTGTTACTTAATTTTTTTCATAGTACTCAGCTTTTGGATTTAGATCATATACCTTCTTATAAATGCCATAGACATATATCTTATTTGTGCTACACATTTAGGTTTATTTGTTTTTAATGTGTTGTTTTTGTTAGTAATGTGACATGTCAAATATGGTTAATACTTTTAACTATTGTTCATATGATATTTCCCCAGTGTATATTGTCGTTAATGGTTTGTACACAATTGGTTGTTTGTAAGTTCTTCCTATGTATTCTGTCTTTTTTTGTGCTGTTATAAGTGTTTATTGGTTAAAACTTTCAGTAAAATATTTCATGTTATAAAAATGACCAATACATACAGAAGCCTTCAAATAAAGGACTTTGTACATTTTCATAACTATATCATACAGTACCTCACTAATCAATATCAGATCATATTTGTCAAGGAAAATCATCATGGATAGTGCACATTTTAGGATAGTGTCAATTTCAGGAGGGGGGAGTCAATCAGCAAACACAATATTATCATGTCATCCTTTTTCTGCCTTGGTATTATACATACAAACAGGCCTTGTTTTTCGATACCATGATTTCACTACCTTTGATGTAGGAGATTTAACATTCCCAAATTAATTGGAGTTCAGTGGGCAAGGAGTTCCAAGCATGTGGAACCATATAACTGAATAAAAATGGTGCTCTCTGTTTTTACTCTAGGTACAATAAATTCAATGCCTTTTTGGCTTCTTAAGTTAAATGGCATTCCTTAATAGCTAGTCTATCCAATAAATATTCTTGGCCTGTTTCCTTCACACATTTCTGTGCAAAAAGAGTTTTATGCAACATCCTACTTTCAGGCAGTGAGACTCATCTCAATTTTTTATACATTGAGCAATGGTGAGTATCCTTAGAACATTCTAGAATTAGCCTTGCTAATCTATTATACAGCACAAGTCCTCCAGCTTGTGCAATCTATCAGTAGCACAATAATCATGTATGATATCCTTATATAGCAAAATTGGCAAGACTTGAGTATGAGCAATTTTTAACAGAATATTGGGGCTGAAATAGTCTCTATTTCAATATGAGTTACAGTTTTAAACCCAATTTTTTAGCTAATTTCTCAACATGTATATTCCCTGACCCAGACAGCTCCATCCAATAGCCAAGGTACTTGTACTTGTGAGCTTGTTGGACTAGATTACCTTCCATTGTACTTAGGGTCACTTGAGAATAGGAAGAATTTTTGTATTTACTCTGTAAACCAAAAATCATAGTATTGGTCTTGCCTGCATTTAACTTTAACCCTGATACACTGAAAAAAGCCTGCAGGCCATCAAAGGCCTTTTGCAGTCTACTTTGCACAACATTAAGGGAGGCATCAGAGGCATAGATCTCTGCTATCCCCATACAACTGGTAGTCCACATTCCCCAATGATAGCCAGCTGTTTGGCACAATTACAATATCAGCCAACTTAGACACAGTGGTGGACTTCACTCACCCAGGCATAGACTGGCATTTTGTGAATGCTAATGACAGGGCTGAACCTGAGTTCCTGTCCACTTTCTAACAAGGGACGAGATTTGAAGCCACTCTTAATCTTATTTTCAGCAATGTGAATAGGATAATATCAAGTGTGTATGTTAAAGAACCAGTGGGAAGCAATGATAACAGCTGGGTAAACTTCTTTCTGGAAATAGGGAGGAGCAGTCAGGCCTTAGCCACCAAGATCCCAAACTTTGGAAAGGCAGATTTTGCTAAGATGAATGATCTGAAGGCCAAGGATCTGAACAGGGCATGACTTGACCTACAGCATGAAGGCAGCTTGATTATTTCATTCTCCCCCCTCAGACCCCTATCCTTAGCCTTCTGACCTAATTAACACTCCTTTTTTATCCAAATCATCTCCAGCAGTGTGTATTAAGTCCTGCTGATATTACAGCAAAAATATGAAAATGTACCCTAATTGTTTGGTCCTAGCAAGTGAGAGATCGCTGCCAGACTTGATGTGCTATCTGTGAAGTTTGCACTTGGATTGGAGAGCTGAACATGGTGACGGGGAGCAACTGCTAGATGTGAGCTCCACTGAGGTAGTGTTTACTCAATTCCTACAAGAGATGGGAGACGTGAAGACAGCAATTGTACAAGACCTGCCAAGCAATCACCAAGATAGACTCCCACCTTCTGCAAACCAAGAAGCGCATCAATATCCATAATGCTGTGTTTCAGGGACTCCAGGTAACCATGCGGAAACAACACTGCCTCATACATGCAGTACAGGATAAGGTAGAGGACATGAAAAATGGCAGTTGCAGGAACAATCAGCGATTCATCAGTTTTCTGAAGGGAGCTAAACTGAAACATGCAGCAGCCTTTCTACAACATGCCCTGTCTACTATCCTGAAGTTCAAGGGAAACTTGCAATTCAACATTGAGAGGTCCCACCACTCGTTCAGTTGCACCACTACCTAAATAGATCAAGCGCCTGTATTCCATCTTAGACTATTATCTCCGCATCCCTACAAAGGAGGCCATCCTATGGCGATCATATGAGCTGGGCACTCTAAAGTGTTAAGGCCATGATATCCATATTTACCAAGACTTTTCCAAAGACTTAAACAAATGGTGGGCCTACACAGAGGCTTGCTATGTCACACACAGGCTGGACCTGAAGTTTTCACTCTCCTACCCAGCTACCATGCAACTAACACACAATGGGGTCCCCTTACATTTCCCTACTCCAGATGCAGTAATGGACTTTCTTCACAAGTACTGGGCAGCCAAGAGGTGACAGCTGCCCAGTGCCTCACAACCCACTGCTGCCTTACACAACAGTGAGATAGACACTGTAGCCCCTCAGGCATTTAGAAACGAACTGGGAACTCAGCCAACAGAGAAAGACTTTTGGTCCATTCCACCCAAGAGTCACAGATGCTTCACCAACTACCAAAGAGCAAAAAAAAAGGACTCCCCCCCCCCACACCACTCATACAGCAACAGCAGAAGGATGAGTCAGAGAGCTCCTCTGATTGTTGTTTGTCCCTCTTGGCAAACAATTGGTTTTCTCCCCTCCAGCCTCCCTCTCCAATTCCACCAATCCCAAATAGCAATGGAATTCTGATGGGGCACTGCCAGAATCAACAGCTCACCTGTACAGCTTGCCAAGCCCAAGCCCACGGAAGCCAGCCATGGAGTTGATTGAGAATTCCTAGTCTGCATCTGTAGCCTTGGTTCCATTACCACTCTGCCGCTTGTCAGACACAGAAGACGCCTCACAGGATAAGAATCCCTCCAGCTCCTGTTGCCACTCCAACCAAACTGCTGGCTGATGAGTGAGAGGACTATAGCAGAGTTATAAGTAATCAGGCTGCATGACCCTTATAAGTAATCAGGCTGCATGACCTTTTCGTTTGGGGCCAAGGTGTAGGCATGGATGCTGATGATGGGGGGAGCTGCAGTCTAACACCTGGGGCTCTGGAGCTGCCCTGGATACATTATTGAGGGACTCTCTCTCCATTCCCTGTTTGCACCAGCCTGACAGCTTGAACAGCGCCCCCTGCTTATACATGCCTCAGAATTTCTCCAGAAGGACCTTGATTACTGTGGGATCACTCACTTTGCTCCACCAGGATCACTCATTCCCTTTGCTCCATCACGGATGTTGACAGCTGAGAACAGGGCCTTTTGCTACTAAAGTCTCTGCCCTCCTCATACCAAGCCTATTTTATTTGATCTCTGGCAGCCATAGACCTGGGGATGGACTACAGGAAAAGTACTACTAAAGGGATAAAGGGACCTAACAATGTTTTAGGTGCCCATGGACTGCACTTTAAGCCCTGGCACACCTGTATACGGAGACCTATGTACCTATAATCCCTGCTTATCTGTGCTTCTATTGAGGGCTGACTACCCTGGAGGTTTCTCCTCCCCATGTGGCTGTTACTGGTTCAGAGCCCTTGCCCATATGTGTGTCAAGTGCTGGGTACATCCCCCTATCCTCTTCACAGGTTCTAGAATGTTTGTTGGGGCCCCCCTTTGGTACCAGAATTTCTGGGTGCCTCTGGGAAGGGCAGAAGTGGTTAGCTCTCCCGTCTTGGGCCAGTAAAGATTTTGGCCCTGGGCTGCAAACCCCTACTGCTGCCCCTTTCCTGGGGGGGCCTGTTTTACTAGGAAACCCAGGGGTGCTGAGCCATGGTATTGCTTCCCTAAGTATTCCAGGTTGGCTAACACCAGAGCACCAGCAAGATATTCCACTGTGGCCTGAGCCCTGTTTCCTCATGTCCCCTTGGGTATACGGGTGGACCAGTTATTGTTACAGTACTAATTACTGGTCTACCTGCTAGGTTTAAAATGTTTATCTTTAAAACTAGTTGCTGTCCTTTCTATTGTATAGAGTTATGGAGGTGGGGGGGTCTGTCTTGTGAGTTGTGGTTCTTTTTTATGGCTGCAGTGGGCAGAGTCATGCAGACATTTTGAGATTACAGTAGAAAAAGAGAGCTCTGTAGATGCCTAATGGACTAGTTAAAATTGAAGGTTTTGTGTTATTCCTCCGCTCTGCTGTATTTACTGAGCTCAGCAGTGTTGCAGTTCACTTTTTTATGTGCTAAGCTTCAATGTGCGTAGAATTGTCTTTGAAGAAAGGTTAATAGCTCATAAACATGTCAGCTTACTCACCCTTTCCAAGCAATGAATCTCTTAAAAAGATTTACACTCTTTTTTTCAACTTCTTATGACACTGTCTGATTAGCACTGCCTCAGACATAGTTTACTATATCAGAAGACAGCTGTTTCTTAAACCCCTTTTGCTCAAACAAGCATACACATACACTTCATTTTCATAGCACAACATTCAAAATCAATACCGCAACCTAATGTGATATATAAGGGATATGCGGGGGGGGGGTGACTGTGTGATAACTCATTTTTATAAAATGTGTCTTGAGTTTTCTGCATTCTGATTGATTGAGAGGTACCTCTGGCCATGTCCTTATCATGGCACGGTGTGCCAACTGGCACCTCTTCAGCCACTCAGGATGCTACACCACAGAAACCCCTGCATCAGTGTGTTCTACCTGTCTCCACCAGGGTTCCAAGGGCTCCATACTGGGCCCCCTGCTTTTCACCATTTTTGTCAATACCCTCACCCAAGATAGCCTCTCCTACAAACCCCACCTCTACGCTGATGATCTGGTTATCTACCACAGTGACAAATCCCTTCCACTCCTGTCCTCTGTTGTCACCCAGAACTATTGTACTGCACACAACTGGTTCACTGACAACTTGATGCTGGTTAATACCAAAAAAAAACAAACAAACAAGGCAATGCTGTTTGGGTCTAAACTTTACCTCACCAAATCTCACAAAACCAATTCTTCCTTCACTGACTGGCTACATGAGATTAGCTATACCACCAGAATGGAAAGAATGTCACATATTTCCATTAACAGTTTGCCCAAATACACCAGGATATGGTCAGCCTCTTTGTGCATACAGGGCAAACATGGATGACATGAATCTAATTCCAAGGGTGGGTCTTTATGATCCAGGGTGTCAGGGGTATATCTCATTAACCCCCCAGCCATCTACTATTACCTGCTATACCCCTACCTACCACTGGCTGGCTAGCTCTAGAAAAGCATAGAACAAATGACTCAAAATATGCCTGCAGACTACCGATATATGTGTATTGCAACAAGGTACAAGCTATTTCTTCCATCCAGTGCTGTGTATATATAGTCACGTGTCTATTTGTTTATCCATATGTTGTAAAAATGTGAAAATACCAATAAAGAATTTAACGTTAAAAACCAAAACCAATTCTTCTCTCTTGATTCACTCCTTCAAATATCTGGGGGTCACGCTGGACCCCACTCTCTACTTCACTGATCATGTTAACACAGTAGTTCATAGGATTAATGTGAAGCCCGGTGTGGCATACCGCATCAAACCCTTCCTGACTGTGGAAGCTCACCTGGCTATTGCCAGGGGAAACCTTCTCATTTTGGACTACTGCTCCCCAGTCTACACTCGCATCTCCTCCACCCTTCGATCAAGACTCGTGACTGCATACAATAGCATTTATCAGTTCAGCCTGTCTGCCCCTTACTCCACACACCACTGTGACCTTTACCGCTCCCTAAACTGGCTCTCCCTGCAAGGCTGCTTTACCTTCACCCTCAGCTTTCTGGCCCTGCTTCCCCCCATCTGCTTTTCTCAAGCCCTGCACCATACCACAAAGTCTCCATTCCTCCCTGGTCCCTCACCTTGAGACCTCACAAAACACCACTAATATTGGTGGTAAAGCACTATTGGCTGCTGCCCTCTTACTTTGGAATGCACTGCCTGTCCTCCTCAGATCATCTGACAAACATCAGGCCTTTAAACATAACTTTAAGTCCTGGCTCCTCACCAGGGACAGTTGCTCCTGTCTGCTCAGATAACACCCTGTTCCCAGCTCTCCTTTGGCTTGTCTCCTTCATCCTGCTTGGATATTGTTCAGTGTGTATATAGGTCTTGGGGGGTGGGACTTCGTTTGACCAAATGCTGGCTGTACTTTTAATTAAAAAAAATAATCATTGTATTTCATTGTCTGCTCATATGACTTGCATCTGTATCTGTAGCTGATTTACTCTTATAACTTGATTGTCCTGCCTTTGCACTTGTTTATTGCTGTTTTGTCTATTGATGTTCTTAATTTGGTTAGCTGTCTTTTGTTATATACTCGTGCCTGTTAGCCCGGTCGTGCCTGTAAACGGTCCTTTGGATCAGTGCACTTTACCCGGTTAACAAAATCATAGATAAATAAAATAAATAAATAAATAAATGTACACATTTTAAAAGCATCTGAACCTCACTGGCAGAGCTGCAGAACAGTACCCAACCCCCAACCACACATGGAGTATTAGGTGCCGAAAAGTCACTTTGTGGGAAAATGTTCAAAATAAAATACTAACCTGTGCTGCTTTGATAAGGTAAGGTGACCACAATGAAACAGAAAATGTTCAAAATAAAACACAGACCTGTGCTGATTTGATAAGGTAAAGTGACTGCAATGGAAAGGAGTGATGGTGCATGCTGCCAAGATTCATTTTCCAAACAAAACTCCAGACCCGCTCCTCCACTGGCTGTTTTATACACCAGTGTTTTAAAACTAAAACATGTATTGAAAACTTCCAGAGTGAGCAGCCAAATGTTACAAACTGCTATTGTAGAAGCAGTAACTACAGCGGTTGACAAGGTACACACTTGCTCTAAATGAAAGGGGATGCTTGCTCTCAAAGAAATGGCCACTCTGTGCATTCTTCGGTAGCAGAGAGTCACACTTAATAACAAGCATTTGTCAATGCCAAATGTTGTCTCGCTGGCATTGGCATTGGTAGTGCCAGAGTTAGAGACGCATAATAGGAATGGCAGTGAAGTATTGAAGTGACGCCAACCCCACCCCCACCCTGTAGAGACCGACAGGCATTGGGCTGTGCCTTTGGGTCATCAGCTATAATGCCCATACCATTGTACCTCACCCTATCCTGTAGACACTGACAAGTGTCGTGGTGTGCTTTGGGGTCTTTGGGCATTATACTTACCCCATTCCATAAAGAAATATGCTGACGTGGGTGCAGTATAGGAGAATGGGGTGAACTGTGTGGCCGAACAGTGCAAGGCACACCACGATGCCTATCACTGGCTGCAGGGTGGGGGTGGAGTTGGAATAGCATGAGCATTACAGACAATGATCCCAAGTCACATCCCTGATGCCTGTCAGTCTCTACAGGTTGGGGTACTACAGTTGGGAACCCTAACACCACAGGCGTGTGTTGGTATTTTCACTCCAAATTTCCAACATGGGCTTTTTGTGAGCCCACCTCATGAAAAGCGGCACAATCAGTTTGTTAGCTGAAAGGTAGTTTTGCACAGCGGCTATGCCATTTGGAGACACAGGGACAAAAACACATTTTGGGCAGGATGTGGAAAATGACAACTGTATTGTTCATGAGGAGGTGTAAAAAAACAGCAACGTTGAAAATCTGGAGTGAAAATATGAAAAATTGGTGAAGTCATGAGCATGCATAGAAACTGCGCAACACACGTCTGTAACCCAATTATTTTGGGGAGTTTGTTAGGCACATTTTTAACATAGGCATTTTGGGACCTCCCCTCATGAACAGTGGTGCTGTGATTTTGTTAATCTGTCCCAAAAGTTGATTTCCCACAGCGACCACGCCATTGTACGCCACAGGTGCGGAAACACATTTTGGGCAGGATGTCAAAAATGACAGCTGTACTGTTCATAAGGAGGTGTGAAAAAATGCCAGTGTTGAAAATCTGCCATTGAAATATTGCAAATTTGAGAAGTTACAAGGGTGCATGGAAACTGTGCAACTCACGCTTGTAACACAGTCATTTTATGGACTTTCGGCACCAGATTTTCAACATAGGCATTTTTGGATCTCTGCTCATGAACAGTGTTACCGTTATTTCCTCAAACTGTCCTGAAAACTGATTTCGCTCAGCGACCACACTATTCTGTGCCGGATGTGCAAAAACATATTTTGGCCAGGATATGTAAAATGACAGCTGTACTGTTCATCAGGAGGTGTGGAAAAATGCCAATTATGAAAATCTGGAGTGAAAATATTACAAATGCACAAAGTTACGAGCGCCAGGGTAGTATTAACGCATTTATTACAAACAGCCATTTTTGGATTTTTTCCACCAAATTTGCAACATAGGCTTTTTGAGAGCCCCTCATGAACAGTGGCACTGTTGTTTCGTTACTCAGTCCCAAAAGGTGATTCCACGCGGTGACCACGAAATCACCTTTCAGAACCGAATAACACCATGACAGTGACTGAATACATGAGGAGGGGTCCCAATAACCCCATGTTGAAAATTTGGTGCAAAAATTCCAAAAAGTGTCTGAGATATGCACCAAAGTTGAAAAAAAACCCTATTTATGTCATTATGCAGCTTACTGGCATTTCTTTAGTTCACGGTCAGCTTCGAAGAGTGCAGACATGTTCCTGGTCCACTGAAGATCGTCGTGCTGGACTCCAGAGGTAAGTATGGGGTGAGGGGTGTTGGGAGGCAGGGTGCAAAGGGTGGGCGCAGGTTGCAGGAGGGGCAGGGGATGGCGAGGACTGTTTTCTTTTTCACAGGTTAAAAAAAACATTGCAGGACTGTTTTATTTTTCAGGGATTTGGCACGCTGGGGTGGGCTCCCAGCATGCCACCTAAGTGTTTTTGGGGGTGCTTTAGCTGATGGGGATTGTGCACCCGTCAGCACACAAGGAAAGCGGGGGCAAGAGCTAGATTGGCACCCCCGCATATAACAAATGGGTGGGGAGGCTTTATGCTGATGGGGAGGGGGCTCCCCTGTCGGCACATACATTGGGGGCAGGGCATGCTGAAAGGGGGATTGGGCACCCCTGAAGTTGGCATTATGGCTGGCAGTGTGCCACCATGTTTTTTTTTCTGTCTCAGCAGGGTAAGCACGCCGGGAGGTCCGCTGCATGTGATGAGCTTTGCTCACATTGCAGGGGACCTTTCCTTAGATGTGCTCACCCACATTGTGTGGCGCTGGCATGCAGGCTGATTGGAGAACGAGGGACACACCTACTGATGCATGCCCTGCAGTCACCCAACAGTGACCGTGCCTCCATATGTGCTACTACCCCAATATGTAGGCTGCGCATGCGCAAGCCAGCATAAAAATGGGTGTGTTCCAGAGGGTGATACACTGTGAGGGGAGAGGGAGGGCAACCTGACCAGTGTCTGTCTGTGTGGGGGGGGCACCCTGTACTGGCCAGTATACCATCATCACAGTGACTCCAACACCGTGAAGACCATCACAGTGACAGGAATCGGGCAAACCCCACAGGTCGCTGTGATGGTCTGTGCAGTAACCGAGACTGCCTCGCTCGGTGTTTCAGCCCCCCCGATCCAACTTCCTACTTTGACACACTTTCACTTTCTGACACTCACACACAGTCTCTTCTGCTGTGTGCAGATCTTGCCCCATCCACAGTAACGCATCCACTTCAAAAATCTATTTTCTATTTTTTTAAATCTCTTCCCAGCATCATCCATCTGAATTTCTTCCTCACACCAAAAAACACTGTGTAATCACAGACAACAAAGCAGCATCTCACTTGCAGTCCTCTCACCATTATCTCCTTCCCAGCCACATCCCACACTGCCTCAGCCCCCTGACTTTCTAAACAACTGCCAAACAACTAAACCACACCTCTTTTTAAATTAAATCTCTCCCCTGCATCCATCACCCACAAACAACAGAACTGCTGACCTGAATATAAAATGCTTCCTCTCGAAAACTGCTGTGTTTTTTTTTTCTTTCTGCCCCATGCGCTCGCTCACATTGCCACTACAGGTCCTTCAACTCAGTCACTTCTTCTTCTTCTTCCCGATACCACTCGCTCCACTCTGAATTTCCAGCTCTCACACAAAAATAACTTTTTTAAAAAAAAAGCACTTCATAACAGCCAGTACAATTTTCTCACTGAGTGCTTGCTAAACTCACGCAACGTTTTCCTGTATTCTTTGCATCAGCGCTCGCTAAACTCAGCTGCCATTTTTTTCTTTCAAAAACTCTCAAACCATACTTTCAGGCAATCAGCTGTAATGAACCACAGACGATGGCGCATCAACCTGGCAAAGCACAAAATAAACCCACACACATTTCCACATTTCTTTAGTTCAAAAACATTCTTTAAAATGTATACATATACACAAGGTCTTTCCCTATTGCATAAATGAAATATGCAGGGGGGGAACTTCAGGTGATATATGATTTATGCACACTCAGTGCTGTTTGCCCTGGCCATCACACCGTGGCTTATGCCACTCATGAGGTTACCTAAGGTCAAACAGCACTCGTGTGCATAAATCATATATCACACAGGTCCCCTGTATATTCCTTATATATATATATCTCTATATATATATATATATATATATATATATATATATACACACATATATATATATATATATAGAAATATAGTTGTCAGCATGTTCTGACTTTACACAATGCAGCATAATAATGTGTAGATTTAGAATCCCACTGAATTAAGCTGTCACATCTTCTGTGAAGTAGCCAGGCTAAATATAAAGTAATCAGCAGGCATATTCTAGGAAAACGTGTTGTAAAAATGTGCAACAGGAAGACCACATTGAAACTGCCTCTCAGCAGATCTACATTGTGCAAACACATTAGAAAAAATGGGTAAAAGCATGACCACACTGTAAATGATATATCAAATCTCAACTGGCATATCCTGTAAAATTCAGTGTTTAAAATAGGCTAAATGTTTTACTCAAATGAAAAAAATATTTTAAATATCGGCTTGGTTAGTCTTTCTTCATAGGTCTTATCCCACAGGCCCTGCACCATTTTAGTTCCCTCCACTGCACCCCCTCCACCCAGTCTATGTTCTTTCTCAGATGGGGCCTCCAGAACTGGATGCAGTATTCCAGGTGTGTCTCATGTGTGTCTTATACAGGGGCAAGATGCCCTCCCTCTTTATATTCCTGATACCCCTCCCCATGCATCCAAGCATCTGGCTAGCCTTTCCAGATACCTTGTTGCACTGCCTAGTTTCACTTAGGTCCTCCAAGATGATAACTCACAGGTTCCTTTCCTACTTTGTGGCTGTCAGTACATCCCCACCTAGTTTTTACTGTGCCCCTAGGTTCTTGTGCTCTATGTGCATGATCCTGCACTTCTTTGCATTAAATCACAGCTGCCATTCATCTTAACAGTTCTCTAGTTTTTTTTTAAGGTCTTGTCTCATTCTTTCAACACCTGGGAAGAGGTATACCTTCCACTCCCATCCATCTGCAATGTCCCAAATAAAGACATTGAAGAGAACCGGCCACAACTCTGACCCCTGTGGCACCCTGTGGTCATCTCTCCTTCTCCAGAGTGCTCCCTGTTTACCACAGCCCTCTGATTGCTGCCATTCAGCCAGTTCACAACTATTTTAGGATCTACCCCAGGCAGTGCAGTTTGTTAATCAACCTTCTATGGGAGATGGTGCTGAAGGCCTTTCAGAAGTCCAGATAGGCCACATCCACCGCACCTCTCTGGTCCGCTACCTTAGATACCCAGTCATGCAGTAGATCAGTACAATGAGTTAGTGCAATACACAGTGCTTATCCTAAATGCAGTAAAAGTTGGGGTTTGATGTATAAGTACAGTGGAGTCAGTCATGATAAAGTGCAGTAACTTACAGTAATGACATGTCACAAAATCCTGCATGACAAAAGGGCTTAATAGCTATTGACCTATAATGGCCCCTGCAATAGACTGCAGCATTCTGTGATATTCTGCAACATTCCTGCGTTGCATCCTGGCTGTCACATCTGTAAATAAATCCTATATAAGGAAATGTATGTGTGTGTTAGTGGGTGTGTGGCAATGCTGTATGTGTATAGACAGTGCACTGTTATGTTATACTGGAATATAGATTTATATATGTGTATATGTATTAGTGTGTGTGTGTATATCACAGCAATCAGAAAGTGCAGTTACTGTACAGGTAGGTGGCTCAGTGGTTAGTGCAAAAATTGCTAGTCTGCATTCCCTGCTATCTAGATCAGTTTCAGCTTTATGCATGTCATTGCTGATTTAAATTAAGTGTCTAATGGCACCCCCCCCACACACACACACACCCTCTGATGTCCCTCGGAGGCTAAAAAGAAGAAAATGGTCCCTCAATGTGCTTTTTTTAATCTGTAAAAAGACATGTAGACAGGGCACTGCTATGTTATACTGGAATATATATGTGTATACAGTATGTATTAATCAGTGTGTGTGTGTGTGTGTGTGTGTGTGTGTGTATCATAACAATTAGAAAGTGCAGTTCAGTGGTTAGTGCAAAAATTGCTAGTCTACATTCCCCAACTATCCAGATCAGTTTCAGTCTTATGTATGTCATTGCTGATTTAAAAAAGATGTCTACTAGTACCCCCCCCCACCCTCTGATGTCACTCAGAGCCTAACATGAAGAAAACAGCCCCTGGATGTATATTTTTATCTGTAAAAATGTGTGTAGACAGTGCACTGCTATGTTGTACTGGAACATATATGCATATATGTATTAGTCACTGTGTGTTTGTGTGTGTGTGTGTATCACAATAATTAGAAAGTGCAGTTAGGTGGCTCAGTGGTTAGTGCAGAAATTGCTAGTCTACATCCCCCCCGCTACCCCTCTATCTAGATCAGTTTCTTTGTTTTTAAAACACAGCTTTATTGTTAAGATTGTGACGTAGACTGCCAGCTCTGATTGCTGTATCAATTTTTTTATTACATATAAAATATGTGCTGGGAAGGTCAGTTTGAGGAAACTACTGTCTTGCTGGAACTGACAAATCAAGACCCACCAGAGGTAAGTTCAAAGGACAGGACATAGCTAAACTGCAGACATCTGGGGTGCAATTACCTTGTCAATTTGCTTTCATCCCAGGAAATAAGATTAGCCATTCATAATTCCCTCAGGGAAAATCCTTTGACTTACAATAGTTGTCAGGAAGAACTTGAGAGGAAGGGGTGTCAGAGAGAAGCCAGAATGGACATTGAAGAGAGGTTGATGTCTGAGCCAGGGAGGACCCAGATGAATCTGGAAGGTCAAATATACTCTCCCAGGACACCCTTGAATTATATCAGAGAGACCTTTGAGGTGTAGATTCCAAGGTCCAGACGGGATTAAAGAGGCAAATACACTTTTGCTTGAATACAGTGACTTAGATCAAAGAAACTTTAGAGATGTATGTGTAGCAGAGCACAAACCGGTTTGGTCTGGTTAACCTGAGGGAGGAAAGGCAGTGAGGTCACCTATTATTTTTTTTTAAATATTTTATTTGGACATCCTGTGAGATAAAATATAGATGTTGTTACACCAAGGCGGAGTTAGTGACCTCATGAGAAGTCCGGCTCAGAACTGTGTTTAATTGCTGAGAGAACCTGGACAGAGATACACAAGACAATATTTCTAACTGAGAGAAGAAGGACAACATCAGCACTGTAGGAGAGAAGTATTATGTGGATAAGAGAGCTTAGTTTGTACCTTTAAAAACATGTTTTGTTTTTAAGATTGTATGTGTTTGGGATTTTGTTCTGTATTTATTGTTCTGATTTGATATTTTACAGTAAAGAGATATTTTTACAACGGAAACTGTCTGGAGTGCCTTGACATTTCTTTTTATTTTAAGTGGAGCTTTTAAAGGTTATAAGTAACACTGTGTGAGAGCTTATTGTATACCAAACTGGGAAATGGATAGAGTTCTCTAAAGTCTTGCATAGAGTTCTAAGGGTTCATTTGAAAGACCTGGTTGGGTGCCCGTAGCCAAAGACATCTGGCCTCTGAAGACAGAATTATCTGAGCCTGATAACTGGGTATGCTAACAAGAAGTTATCAGTTTGAATCCCTCCAGAGCTTGAGACTAAGGTGAGTTGAACCCACAAAACAGACAAGAGGGTTACCTTGTTCTGTTCACTGTACACAAATCATACCCTCAGAGGTTGGCACTTTGGTAGTAGAGGGCTGACCGGCTGAGCGAGTTTGTGATGGATTGGTTGGCAGCAGTGGCATAAAAAGTTTGGTGGTATAAGCTTCACTGTACAGTGGGTCAGCTTGAGACCGTTTAGCTTACTTGTAAAAAGAAAGGCAGTGTTTTATTTCAAAAGGAAACAGAACTATATCCCTTGATACATTTTATTTTTTTTTTCTGAAGTGCCAGTCAGAATAGTATTAGTAGTGAGGGAAGAAGAAAATGGCTTCCGACTACAGCAGGCACACTGTAGATTTCTTAAAGCAGTTGTGCTGGAACAGGGGAGTCCCGTTTGGGGTGAAAGCCAGCAAGCAGAACCTCATAGAGGCCCTGACGGTAGCAGATACCCACAGCAGGGAGTCACAGACCGTGACTGAAAGGGACCAGACCTCGAGTGTGGCAGAACTAGCGGCCAGTGAGGGGTCCTGAGCCAATGAGGAGGACAGCAGGGCCACTGTCAATGAAGATCCACAGCAGCAGGGGATGGTCACCAGTTTCCTGAATTCAGAGGTACTCAAACTGCAAATTGAGTTGCACAGGATGGAACCGGAGGCAGAGCGACAACAGAGGGAGGTGGACTGTGAGGAACGTGAGCGTCAGCAAGAGGAAGAGAAGAAGAGAGAGCAGAATGCAGAGCTGCAGAGGAGAGGAGAGAGGAGCACCAGTGGCAACATGAACTGGAGAAGCTATGACTCCAACCAGCGGCACCAGAGCAGGTAAGTGGCTTGGATTTAACTGGGACTGCAGGACTGAGTTACAAATTGAACTCCAAATTAATAGCAGAGTTTAAGGACGGGGAGGACATGGACACCTGTTTAAATTCTTTTGAAAAAGTTTGTATTCAGGCTAAAATTCCTAGAAAGTCCTGGAGCTTCCAGCTATCCCTGCTACTTACCGGAAAAACTCAGGATGCATTGGGTCAAATGGACAATGAAGATAGCAATGATTACAGCAAGTTTAAAGCTGCACTGTTAAAAAAGTTTGAATTAACTGCTGAATCATACAGAGCTAAATTCCATAAGCTCAGGAGAAGCCCTAATATGAGCTACGAGGAGCTAACCATGAAACAACATCAGTTTTTAAAGCGTTGGTGGGAAGGAATTGAGGCAAACACTGTTGATAAAATTGAAAATGTGATTTTATTAGAACAGTTTTATTGGGCATGCCCAGCAGAGTTAAAAACTTGGCTAGAGGACCGAGATCCAAAAACAGTGCAAGAGGCTGCTGAACTCTCAGACAACTATGCCAAGAGCAGACCTGCTCTGAGAGCGAATGGGGTGAGTGTGGCAGTGCAGAAAGGGATAAGCATGCCTTCAGGGTGGCTAAAACCCTCACTGCCTCCACCGAAACCAGTCAGCCCCAGGTTTCAAAGAAAAGATTACTCTGAAGTAAGAAATGTTTGTTGGTTTTGTAAAGAAACTGGGTACATTGCCAGACAGTGTCCAAGAAGGGTAAGCACTAATACGCAAAGTAGTACCAGAAAGGAAGTGGGTTGTTTGTGTGTCCCTGGAAGCATGCCAGTGAACATGAGGGAACACATGCACCCAGTCATGGTAAATGGCGTACAGAGGCAGGGGTTAAGGGACACAGGGACATCCCTGACATTGGTAAAAGGGGATCTGGTACAGCCTCGTCAGCTTATACCCAATAAATACATAACTGTACAGGACTTTGCAGGTGAAGAGAAAACATTGCCACTGGCCAGTGTTCTCCTGGGCTGGGGTGAAATGGGAGAACTGTGCAACAGGTGGCTGTAGCTAACACATTAGCAGTGGATTTGATCCTGGGTAACAATCTCCAGCAGGGGGTGGTATGTGCAGTTACTTGTAGCCAAGCAGCCGGGGAAAATTGTAGTTCCCTGAGCCCCCCAGAAGCCATTGGGGAAGATACTGAGAGGCTGGTTCCCCAGCCTGTGTCTCCAGAGGGGGAGACTGATAAAAAGGGGGTAGAAATTTCCCCAGTAGCAAGTAACCACATAGCTACAGAGGGTTACTCTGAAGAGGGAGGGGTAATCTCTTGTCAAAGGGTTGGGATTGACAGTGATCCTGAGGGCCCTGATGATAGTGCTAGGGACCCTAGTTCAGCGACTGAAGGGGACCTGTCCCTTGCCTTGGGAAGGTGTGAGGTGTTCACAGCTGCTCAGAGGAGTGACCCTAGTTTAGAGAAGTTGAGGGCTTGGGCAGACTCAGACGGTGCACAGGGAAGTGATGGCAGACATAGGGTTTATTGGGAAAATGGACTTATGTTTACACAGGCAGTACAGACAGAGGGAGGGATGCTAGGCAGGCAGCTTGTCGTTCCCCAGGGATATCGTGAGCAGGTGCTCAAGGTTGCCCATGATACTCCCTTGTCTGGTCATCTGGGAATTATGCGCACAACACAGTGGTTGGCCCAGAATTTCTGCTGTCCTAACTTCACCCAGCAGGTGAAAGAGTATTGCAGGTCTTGTCACCGGTGCCAAGAAATAGGAAAGGCGGGCAAAAAAAACCAAGCCACCCTGATTCCATTGTCCATAGTGGAGGAGCAATTCCAGAGGGTGGGAATGGATATTGTGGGGCCTTTAAATACCCCCAGCTCCTCTGGGAAGAGATTCATCCTGACTGTGGTGTATTATGCCACCCAGTACCCAGAGGCAGTTGCCCTATCCTCTCTGAGGACAGACAAAGTGGCAGATGCCTTGCTTGGGATTTTCTCCCATGTTGGGTTTCAGCAGGAGGTAATCATCAATCGAGGGGGTTCCTTCATGTCGGACCTAATGAAATGTCTAAGGAAGAAGTGTGGGGTGGTGCAGAGATGCATGACACCATATCACCCACAAGCCAATGGGCTTGTGGAATGCTTCAATGATACCCTAAAGTCAATGCTCCATGCGCTTTCTGAACAGCATGGGAGGGACTGGGAGAAATACCTTCCCCACCTGTTGTTCACATACAGGGAGGTGCCCCAAGAGTCGACAGGATTTTCCCCCTTCGAACTCTTGTATGGACACTGGGTACGTGGGCCCCTAGTCTTGATCCGGGAGGACTGGGAAGGCAAGCACACCACCCAGGGAAGTCCCATTGTGGATTACATCCTAAGGTTTAGGGAAAGGCTGAAGGAGCTTATGGGGACAGCCCAGAGCAACCTGTCGGCTGCCCAGCAGAAACAAAAGGTATGGTACGACCGCAGAGCCAGAGCTCACTTGTACATGGTGGGTCAGGAAGTCATGGTCTTTATTCCGGTCCAGAAAGACAAGCTGCAAGCTGAGTGGGCAGGACTGTACAGAGTGATTGGGAAGGTAAATGACGTAAACTACATTGTGGAGTTACCTGACCATAGACAGACAGCAAGGATGTTCCATGTCAACATGATGAAGCCATATGCAAATAGGGCTGACATGGTGCTCTCAGTGTGTAGTCATGGGGAGGGGATGAATGAAGGTGACCCCCTTCTGGACTTGCTGGAAGAGTTTAAGTGGGAGTCCTCTGTGGAGGCAGTAAAATTGTCTCCCCAGCTGACCCCAGACCAGATCCAGAAAGTGAGGAAGGTTTTTGCAGACTTTGCCCCCTTGTTTAGCACCAAGCCTGGACTAACCCCCTTAGCAGCACACGATGTGGAGACAGGGACACAGACACCCATATGGTGGACAGCATATTGGGTGTCAGAGGCTGTCCAAAGGGACATTAGGAGGGAAGAGGAGCAGATGCTGGATTTAGGGGTAATCCAGAGATCCCACAGTCCCTGGGCCTCAACCGTAGTCCTTGTATTCAAGCCAGATGGCTCAACTCATTTCTGTGTAGACTATCATGGACTGAATACAGTCACGAAGTCAGATGCCCACCCGATGCCCCGGACGGACGAACTCCTGGACAAGTTGGGGGGGGCAACCTACCTTATGACCTTTGACTTGACAAAGGGGTATTGGCAGGTAGAACTAACGGACAGAGCTAGGGAGAGATTAGCCTTCATCACTCCGATAGGCTTATTTGAGTTCAAAGTAATGCCTTTCGGAATGAAGAACGCTCCTGCCACTTTCCAAAGGTTGGTGAACCAGGTGTTAAATGGAGTGGAGGAGTACGCCTTGGCATACCTGGATGACATTGCCATCTTCAGTACCAGCTGGGAGGAACACTTTTCACACCTTAGGGAAGTGCTGGACAGGATACAGAAGGCCGGGCTCACTGTCAAAGCCGAGAAGTGCCAGGTGGCCATGGGAGAAGTGGCATACCTCGGGCATGTGGTAGGCCGGGGACAGCTCCATCCTAACCAAATCAAGATAGAGGTAATACAGGCATGGCCCAGACCAGAAACTCAGAAGCAGGTCAGGAGTTTTCTTGGGGCAGCAGGGTACTGTCGAAAATTTGTACCAAATTACAGTGCCCTGGCTGCTCCCCTATCTGACCTGACAAAGAAACGGATGCCCAAGAAAATCACCTGGGGCCCAGCCTGTGAGGAAGCCTTTACCAAACTAAAGGAGGCACTGTGCAGTGCTCCTGTTTTGACAAGTCCCGACTATAGTAAAACCTTTACAGTTCAGACAGATGCCTCAGACGTGGGTATTGTGGCAATACTGGGCCAGATATCCAGCGAAGGGAGGGACCACCCCATAGCATACCTGAGCCAAAAGCTGCTCCCCAGGGAACAAGCATACTCCATGGTGGAAAAGGACTGTCTTGCTCTAGTGTGGGCCCTAAAGAAATTGGAGCCATACTTGTATGGGCAGCCTTTTGTGGTGCAGACTGACCACAACCCCCTGGTTTGGTTGATGCAGATGGGGAAAAACAATGGCAGACTGCTCAGATGGAGTCTTGCTTTACAAGGGTATGATTTGAAAATCATACATAGGGCCAAAGCCCAGAATCAGAACTCAGATGGACTGTCTAGGGTCTATGAGGAGTGAACTGATTTGGGAAGCTCATCCCATGTAGGGGAATAGAGCTCCCAAATTCATTCTTGGTGGGGAGGAGTGTGACATAGACAGCCAGCTCTGATTGCTGTATGAATTTTTTTATTACATATAACATATGTGCTGGGAAGGTCAGTTTGAGAAAACTACTGTCTTACTGGAACTGACAAATCAAGACCCCTCAGGGATAAGTTCAAAGGACAGGAAACAGCTAAACTGCAGATATACGGGGTGCAATTCCTTTGTCAATTTGCTTTCATCCCAGGAAATAAGATTAGCCATTCATAATTCCCTCAGGGAAAATCCTTTGACTTACAATAGTTGTCAGGAAGAACTTGAGAGGCAGGGGTGTCAGACAGAAGCCAGAATGGACATTGAAGAGAGGTTGATGTCTGAGCCAGGGAGGACCCAGATGAATTTGGAAGGTCCAATATACTTTCCCGGGGAACCCTAGAATTACATCAGAGAGACCTTTGAGGTGTAGATTTCAAGGTCTAGATGGGATTAAAGAGGCAAATACACTTTTGCTTGAATACAGTGACTTAGATCAAAGAAACTTTTGAGATGTATGTGTAGCAGAGCACAAACCAGTTTGGTCTGGTTAACCTGAGGGAGGAAAGGCAGTGAGGTCACCTATTATTTTTTTTTAAATATTTTATTTGGACATCCTGCGAGATAAAATATAGATGTTGTTACACCAAGGCGGAGTTAGTGACCTCATGAGAAGGCAGGCTCAGAACTGTGTTTAATTGCTGAGAGAACCTGGACAGAGACACACAAGATGATATATCTGACTGAGAGAAGAAGGACAACATCAGCACTGTAGGAGAGAAGTATTATGTGGATAAGAGAGCTTAGTTTGTACCTTTAAAAACATGTTTTGTTTTTAAGATTGTATGTGTTTGGGATTTTGTTCTGTATTTATTGTTCTGTTTTGATATTTTAAAGTAAAGAGATATTTTTACAATAGAAACTGTCTGGAGTGCCTTGACATTTCTTTTTATTTTAAGTGGAGCTTTTAAAGGTTATAAGTAACACTGTGTGAGAGCTTATTGTATACCAAACTGGGAAATGGATAGAGTTCTCTAAAGTCTTGCATAGAGTTCTAAGGGTTCATTTGAAAGACCTGGTTGGGTGCCCGTAGGCAAAGATATCTGGCCCCCCCAAAGACAGAATTATCTGAGCCTGATAATTGGGTACGCTAACAAGAAGTTATCAGTTTGAATCCCTCCAGAGCTTGAGACTAAGGTGACTTGAACCCACAAAACAGACAAGAGGGTTACCTTGTTCTGTTCACTGTACACAAATCATACACTCAGAGGTTGGCACCTTGGGAGTAGAGGGCTGACCGGCTGAGTGAGTTTGTGACAAAGATGGTTATACATTTTCATGTATACAGACATTTTAGTAATTATCATTTCATTAATTTTCATCACATACATCAGACTAAAATACAAATGAACACATTTATAACTAAATCTGCAGCTGGATTCACAAGGCATGTGAAAGCGGTTAATAGATAATACCTGGATAAGAAATATTTGTTCATCTAGATCAGTTTTAGCCTTATGCATGTCATTGCTGATATATCAGGTGTCTAGTGGCACCCCCCCACACACACACACACTTCAATGTCCCTCAGAGCCTGAAATGAAGAAAACAGTGACTCAATGTCTTTTTTTTTAATCTGTAAAAATGTGTCTAGACAGTGTACTGGTATGTTATACTGGTATAGATAGATAGATAGATAGATAGATAGATAGATAGATAGATAGATAGATAGACAGACACACACACATACACACACACACACATATACTGTGTACATATATATATATATATATATATATATATATATATATATATATATTTATGCAATAGGCATGGACATAAATCCTATGTGATAAGCCTGAGCTACTATGTGATAAATGTAAAATCTCACATTTATACACATAGTAGATGAATCCTCACAGATTTATACACATAGTAGATATGTCACAATCACTCTGGAACTCATTTAGAACATTCGGCCTCAGTTCCAGTACTAACTATATTCAAATGCAAATAACTTTAAAAAGAAAAAAGATAGCATAGTGCTGTGAGCATGAAAGTTGTTCAGCACAAAATTATCTACAAAATAAGTGGTGTTTAATTTATAGATAACTTATAGATTTATTTATAATTAGAAAAAACAGCAGAAATTTCAATTTTTTATCCACGTTTTTGACAAACAAATGTAAATAACTTTAAAATGAAAACTAATAGCATAATACTGTGAGCATAGAAGTTGTTCAGCACACAAATATCTACCAAATGAGTGGTGTTTCATTTATAAATGCCTTTTGTTTTTTTATAATTAGCAAAAAAAAACAGACAATTACATTTTGTATCCACTTTTTTGACAAACAAATGCAAATAACTTTAAAATGAAAAAAGTAGAATAGTACTGTGAGCATGCCATTTGTTCAGCACAAAGTTTTCTACAAAATGAGTGGTGTTTCATTTAATAACAACCACTACACTATGCAGACATAAACTAGGAAAGTTAACAAAAAGTCCCAAAAATTATCATTTAAAAAAATGATAGTCAAAAGCAAATGTCCCTGCTCTGACAGAAAGCATCCCTATTACATAAATAAAAAATAAAACGGTGAGCTGTCAGATAAAATGATTTATCTACACTTGTGCTGTTTGACCTTGGACACCTCACTCGTGGCTTATGCCACTTGTGAGGTTACTCAAGGTCAAACAGCACTTGTGCAGATAAATCATTTATCTGACAGCTCACCATTGTATATCTCTTATATATTTCATTTAAATTTTATTTTAAACTTGTTAGCAAGATGAGCTAAAATCTAGAGCTGTGCAGAATATAAAATGCCACCTGCAGAATGCCTGTGGGATAACAATTCTGATTCTGTGGAATTCCACGGAATTGTCATAAAAATTCCATGGAACTTCACAAAATTTTAAATTTCAGTTATTTTGCTATACTTTTAAAAGTACACATTCCAATAACACCAAATGTGGAACAGAAACAGTACATTATGGCTTACAGGAGTGTACCAAATTTCAGAGCTGCAGAGTAAACAGTAGCAGAGTTATTGGTGGCCAATCACTTAATCAAAATTTAATTTTCAGTTATTTAAGATCATTTTAAAAATTATTGTCCAAATTTCTCCACAATATTAGGGTTTAGAGAAGCACCAAGAATGTGTATATGCACCATGTTTCAAGTTGTAAGCTTCAATGGGAGCTGAGTTACAGGTAGCCAAATATTTTGCCAAAATTTGGATTTCTGTAATTTTAGTATAATTCTGATAGTATTCCTTAAAATGTTACAAAAATTAACAGGTATACAGGTCATCACTACATCTGTATATGTACATAGTTTCAGAGTTCTATCTTTAAATGGGACTGAGTTATAGCCTGCCAAACATGTTGCCAAAGTTTTAATTTCAGTTAGTTCCCTCTAATTTTAAAACTGCTGTACATATCCAAATTTAACCAGAATTGAAACGTTTCAACTACTACACCATATGATCATTTCTGAAAAGGTTAATATTTTCAGCTTTAAATTGGACTGCATTAAAAGTAGTCAAACATTTACAACATTTAAAAATTAAATTTTGCAAGAATGTAAACTACAAATTTATAAACCCCTGAAACTTTAAAGCTAGAGAATGCAATACCATTAAATTTGGCAGGTCCTTAGACCTTGCAAGGAGACTGTGTGTGCCAATTTTATTAATTGTTTGCTGTGAGAAATTGCAAAATACCATGTGTATTTAAAGTCAAATCTCATTAGTCTTTTTGAAAATTGTAGAATTTCATGAAAAATCCCATAAAACCGGATTTTCTAACTTCACTCAGCCTTATCTGGGGGATTCTAATTAAAGGCTAGGGATATAAGAGGCAGACAGCACAGGGGGTCACCAGGTTCTGAAATTAGATGTACAGTTTCACCAAGAAATGGACAGCTGAGCTGGGTAGCACAGCAGTGGTAGACCCACAGGTTGGAGCAAGAAAGCACAGAGTGTCAGCAATTCCAGCCTGAATGCAGGATATTTAAGGATCACATCCAGTAAATATATAATCCAGGGAGCCTGGTGTACACGCAAGTCTAGGACTTAGAGGTACTCAAAAATATGTAGTGGGGGAAGACAATGTCTTGGGCAGCAGGAAGAAATAATTCTGGCTATTTCAACAGAGTAGGTCAATGGGAAAAGGAGTAGGTGACTCACGTTTTAAGGCAGTTTGTCACTGTAAAGAACAAAGAGGATATCAGTGGTATCTGTAGTTCTACTGAGTCAATCTGGTTATGCCAAACGAGAAGGGGATGGCAACAGTCACCCAAAGAGGAACAGCAGGATTGCAAAAAGCTCAGCCCAGCTTATCAAATGAAGTAGTGCTATGTGCATTGTTAATGTTAAATTCCACAAAATTCTGGATACTTCATCTACAGTATATGCTATCATAAATATGTGAGAAAATGTTGCTAATCATTGTTTTTCTTCTTCAAAATTAAAACTGCTTAACCGAGTTATCCAGTTTCATTAGACACCAGAACACACTGACGATGGATATACATGCCACATGTTTACTCTATGCATGCAAGAGCAGAAAAGTTACGAACATCCACATTTTTGATAGTTTTCACAATGTTTTGCAAATATTTACATAGTACATTTTTTGAACCCCTGTAACTTAAAAATCTCTTGTCCAATTCTGTCCATATTTAGATCATTCTATAAGCATTACAAAAAGGTTGTCTGTACTAATTTACACATGCCTAGCTCCAAAGGTGCCTGAGTTATATGCAGATGATTTTTTTTCATGAAATTTC
Organism: Neoceratodus forsteri; assembly: GCA_016271365.2. Classification (NCBI taxonomy): domain Eukaryota; kingdom Metazoa; phylum Chordata; order Ceratodontiformes; family Ceratodontidae; genus Neoceratodus; species Neoceratodus forsteri. The sequence goes on along the minus strand of CM028134.1, from coordinate 972,327,649 downwards.
CTGAAAAAAATAAAATGACAGATTTTGAGCATATATAATTTTGAGACGATGCATCATATTGTCATGAAATCTGGCACATTGTTAGAACACCTATCATCAAGAAATCATGCCAAATTTAAGATCCCTAACCCAATAGATGGTTACAGTATATGCAGATAAAAATGTTCATGAAATTTCGCACAAACAATAAAATGACAATATATGAGCACCTATAATTTTGAAACTATCCATCCACATTTAATGACATTGGGTACATTAGTGGCCAGTGACCCAAACAGTACACTTTCCAAACATCAGAGCTCTTGCTTGAACAGAGGATGAGTTATAATCAAATTACTACATTTTAAAAATTCCACGAAATTGTGACGAAATTCTTCAAAAGTTCATGGAATTTTGTGAAATTTCATCAAAATTCTGCAGATTCAGAATTTTTCCTTTCAGCACAGCTCTACTAAAAGCCCATTTTCACAAGCGACAAGTTAACATATAAAACATTTTACCACACAAGACATACACACATATACAGTATATATGTATATATGTGTATATGTATTAGTCAGTGTGTGTGTAGTGTGTGTGTGTGTGTATGTGTATGTGTGTGTATCACAACAATTAGAAAGTGCACTTAGGTGGATCAGTGATTGGTGCAAAAATTGCTAGTCTACATTCCCCCACTGTCTAGATGAGTTTCAGCCTTATGCATGTCATTGCTTTTTTAAAAGAGATGTCTAGTGGCAACCCCCCACTCTCTGATGTCCCTCGGAGGCTAAAAAGAAGAAAGCACTCCCTCAATGTGCTTTTTTTAATCTGTAAAAGTATCGGTAGACAGTGCTCTGCTATGTTATACTGGAATATATATGTGTATATGTATTAGTTGGTATATGTGTATACATCACAACAATTAGAAAGTGCAATTAGGTGGCTCAGTGGCTAGTGCAAGAAGTGCTAGTCTATATTGCCCTGCTATCTAGATCAGTTTCAGCTTTATGCACATCATTACTGATTTAAATGAGGTGTCTAGTAGCAACCCATCCCCCACCTTCCGATGTCCCTCAGAGCCTGAAAAGAAGAATGTAGTCCCTTGATGTCTTTTTTCAATCTGTAAAAAAAAGTCCATCATTGATGCAACCCCACACACCCAGCCAGACCTCCCACTGAGCACCCTCCACTCCAAACCTTCCAGACCTCTCCTCATACCCTCACTCACCTGAACAGATCCCAGTGTGATGATCCACTGTCCCATGGAAGACACGTCTTGCTGCTGAAACCAGCAACTGCTATATGAGAAGCAAGGTAAGTGCAGTTGAAAACCCATTGAAATACAGCGAACTGCACTTTACTTATTTCTCATATAGCAGTCACCAGTTCCAGCAGCAAGACACGTCTTTGATGGGAGATTGGATCTCCACCATGGGACCTGTTTCAGATGAGTGAGGTTGTGTGTGGGGGTCTGCAGGTGGTGGGTGTTCAGTGGGAGGTTCAGCAAGGGGGGTGGGCATTATATCACTTCTTAGTCTGCTGTGTTAATCCCTATCTAGTGCAAGTCTCCATGCCCAAACTGAACTCTGTAGCCCCTCTTCTTGCCTCCCGGATACCCTTGTGTCTCTCCCACTCCTTCTTAAATTCTGTGACTGTTTTAGCCCCTACCCCCCCCCACTGTAGGCTATTCAAGGTATCCACCACCCTCTCCATGAAAAAATATTTTCTCACATTTCCCCTGAGCCTTCCCCCAACTTAATTTTGTTCCCCCTTGACTTGAAGCATCTCTTACTTTGGAAGATGCTTCCTTTCTGTACTCTTTTTATACCAGTGATGTATTTGTATGTCTTAATCATTTCTCCCCTCTCTCCTTTCCTCAAGAGAATACATATTTAATGCCTTTATTCCTTCCTCATAGGTCTTATCCCACAGGCACTGCACCATTTTACTTACCCTCCACTGCACTACCTCCACCCTGTCTATGTTGTTTCTCACATGAGGCATCCAGAACTGGATGTAGTATTCCAGGTACAGTTTTTCAAGAGTGTCTTATACAGGGGCAAGATGACCTCCCTCTCTCTACTCAAGATACCCCTCCCTATACATCCAAGCATTAGACTAGCCTTTCTAGCCACGTTATCGCACTGCCTAGTTTTTCTTAGGTCCTCTGAAATGATAATTTCCAGGTCCCTTTCCTGCTTTGTGACGGTAAGTACCTCCCCTCCTAGTTCATACTTTGGCCCTGGGTTCTTGTGCCCTATGTGCATGATCCCGCAATTCTTTGCATTGAATCCCAGCTGTCATTCTTCAGAACATTTCTCCAGTTTTTTAAGGTCTTCATTCATTCTTTCAACACCCTCTGGTGTGTCCGCCCTATTGCATACCTTTGTATTGTCTGCAAAGAAACATACCTTCCATTCCAGTCCCTCTGCAATGTCTCCAATAAAGATATTGAAGAGGACCAGCCCCAACACTGACCCCTGTGGCACCCTGTTCAACACCTCTCCCTCTCCAGAGTACTCCCTGTTTACCACAACCCTCTGACTCCTGCCATTCAACCAGTTCTCAACCCACAGAACTATTTTAGGATCCACTCCTAGGCTACGCAGTTTGTTAGTCAGTCTTCTATGAGGGATGGTGTCAAAGGCCTTTATGAAGTCCAGATAGGCTACATCCACCATACCTCCCTGGTCCACTACCTTAGTTACCCAGTCATGCTGTAGATTAGTACAATGAGTTAGCACAAAACACAGTGCTTATTCTAAATACAGTAAAAGTTAGGTTAGATGTATAAGTAAATAAATATCATATAAGGCAGTGTATGTATGTTACTGTGTGTATGGCAATGCTCTGTGTGTGTAGACAGTGCATTGCTATGCTATACTGGAATATACATGCATGTATATGTATATGTAAATAGAAAATGCAGTTAGGTGGCTCAGTGGTTAGTGCAGAAATTGCTAATCTACATTCCCCCACTATCTAGATCAGTTTTAGCCTTATACATTTCATTGATGATTTAACTTAGGTGTGTAGTGGCAACCCCCACCCTCCGATTTCCATTGGAGTCTGAAAAGAAGAAAACAGTCCCACAATGTCTTTTCCTTAATCTGTAAAAATATGTATAATCAGTGCACTGCTAAGTTACACTGCAATATAAATGCATATTGTGTACATGTATTAGTCACTGTGTGTGTAGCATAACAAGTAGAAAGTGCAATTAGGTGGCTCAGTGGTTAGTGCAAAATTTGCTAGTTTACACATTTCTCACTGTCCACAATTCAATTATTTTGCAGCTGTGTTGGCTCTTACTAGAGTTTGTTTGGATGTACAGCTGGAGGACTATTGATCCCTCCCTAGACCCAGCCCACTCCCTTTCCACCATTATTTAAAATCTGGTTTGCATTTGCTGTTGATGTTATTTCAGAGTTGCTGTTCTTGTTCTTATACTTAGAGTTTGTTTTGCCTGTGTTGTCCCATTGTGGGACTATTTATTTATTTGAATTTTGTTGACCGGGTGAGCACACTGAGACATACATGTCCCTTTTTCAGGGGCAACATGGGGAAATACATTCCAGTAAGTGCTGTACAAAGCAATGTTTACAGAGATGTCAGCAAGACAGATGATTACATTGAGCAGCTATACAGTAACTACATTGTTGAAACATTACAGTAACAGACATAAAGTAGAGCAAGTATACAGTAACTAATCAGACTATACAGAAGCTGCAGGTGAACACGGTAAACAGCCTATTGTCACATGTTCAGTGTAGTTACCTGGATGTAGAAAAAGAGAAATAAATAGACTCAAATATGTACAAATATACAAATAGGCTGTGAGGGTGTGGGTGGGGAGAGGCAGTAAAGTGAGTGAAAGAGAGAAAGGGTGGGATGGTGTGTGAGAGAGGGTGGGATAGTAAGTAAGAGAGTGAAGAGAGAGAAGATAGTGAGAGAGTGAGATGTGAGAGAGTGAGAGGGTGAGAGGGTGAAGGGGTGAGATAGTGAGAGGGTGAGAGGGAGAGAGAGTGAGTGAGTGAGTAGGAGAGTGAATTAGGAAGGGGGAACAGAGGTGGTGGTAGTTCAACTGAAAAGGGGTGTCCATATGGATGGTGTGTCTAAGAACAAATGCAAGCTGGAGGAGGAAAGAAGATTTCTTTGAAGTACTTTTTAAATAGGGGAAGAGATTTACAGGAAAGTAACCACTCAGGAAGATTATTCCATCTGTGGGGTGTTAAGAAGGTGAAGGATCTCCTACTTATGGCTAGGTGTGTTTTGGGAAGAAGAAGCATTGGAATATGGGAGAAGTGCAGGGTCTTAGAGTGGGATTTTAATATGAGCAGGTTTGAGAGGACAAGTGGGTAGGGAAGGGGGATAAGTTTGAATGTGGTGCAGTGTAAAGGGAAGTCAAGCTTAGCCTCGAAGAACGGCTAGCCTAAGGCTTGGAGCACATTGGAATGATGCACTCGAGCAGGTGTTTTTGCGGTGAAATGGGCTATCCTGTGGTATGCTTGCATTGCTTTGGACAGGACAGTTTGTTTAGCTGAGAGGAGTGGGGGGGGGCTGTGAAGAAAATTCCTGGGAGTAGAGTGGCTGAGGCAACTGTTCTATGGGTTTGGAGGGTCATGTAAGGTGCAGTATGGTACAGTAGGCCTAACATTTGGTGGGTGACCTTTTTTACTCTGTCAACATGTGTTTTGAATGTAAGATGTTCATCCAAAGTTAGTCCTAAATATTTAAAGGAAATCACTCCTTCAAGTGCCACCCCTGCAGCAGTGTAGAATACTAGGGCTTGATGTATGGCCAAGTCAAAAGATGTGTGGTGGAACAGCATAGTTTTAGTTTTCTTGGTGTTGAGCACCAATAGGTTGTCATGGAACCAAGATTTAGTGATCAGAAGTCCAACTCCAGGTTGGACTTAATGGAGGAGACGTTGTAGTCTGATCTATAGACGATGGCATAATCGGCATAAAGTTGCACTGACACACCACCACAGTTACTGGAAAGTTCATTGATAAAAATGGAAAACAATAGGGGATGCAGGATGGACCCTTGGGGGACCCCGTCAGTGATGGGAGAGAGGGGGGAGGTGGCACCGGCCCACCTGACACATTGAATTCGGTGAGATAGTTCGATAGCCATGAAAGGGAGCAAGTATCGAGGCCTAGGTGACTCCATTTTTCTAACAAAAGTCTGCAATTGACCAGATCAAAAGCTTTTGTGAGATCTACAAAGACTGCTCCAGTAGCATGCCCTATATCCATTGCTCAAAATATATCAGTGGTGACTCTCAGAAGAGCAGCATCAGTTCCATATGATTTCCAGAAGCCATGCTGAAAGATTGTAAGGGCATTGGACAGTTCTAGGAAGGAATACTGTTGATTATAGAGTATTCTTTGCTGAATTTTTGCTATGGGACAAAGTATAGCTATAGGCCTGTAGTTTTCAATGTGATTTGTAGGGCCATTTTTGTGCACGGGGACTACTACTGCTGTTTTCCATTTATCTGGTAAGGTGTGCAACAGGAAGGATCTATTAATTAGCAGGGTGACAGGATGGGCTCCTGTGGCTGCACCAATCCTGAGAAACTTGGGGGGAAGGGTGTCAAAGCCCAGCGAACTATTCGGCTCTAGTTCAAGTAAGAGTTTAAGGACTTCTGTGTGCATGGCGAGTTTTAGGTGATAGGGATTTGGAGGGGAATCAGGGCTGTTGTGGACTGGGTGGTGGGGTCTGATAGGGAGGCCAGTTTTGTAAGGATCCAGGGCAGTGAAGAATTGATTAATCCCAGTAGCAATCTCTAAGTGGGTGGTTAGAGTTGTATCTTTGGTAATCTGATAATCATCTCCTGGAGGATGGTTCAGTCCTTACCTTTAAGTAGGGCATTGATTTGGGACCAGAAGTGTTTGGGGTTGGAGAAATGATTTACTTGCAGAGATTGGAAATACTCCCATTTTGATTTGGTAACTTTGGATTTACATGTGTTCTGCAGATGGTGTTAGTTTTGCCAGTCAGTAGGAAGGCCTGATTTTTTGTAGGTTTTCCAGGCTTTGTTCCGGGAGTGAATTATGTGCCTTATATCCTCTGTTAGCCAGGGGGCATGTATACCTTTGGCTCTTCTTAGCTTAAAAGGTGCATGAAGGTCTAGGATGGTGGTGAAGGATTTAACAAAGTAGTCCAAGGCTTGATTAATATCTTGAAGGGAGGTGATAGGGGTCCAGTCAATGGAGTACAGACTCCTCAAGAAAGTGTCAGGGTTAAAGTTTAAGTCACGAGAATTGATTGTCTTGGGGGGAAGGAATGGTAGGTTGTTCTTCCAGACACAAAAATTGGGGGAGTGGTCACTTAGGACATCCGGAAGGATTCCAGAGACTTTAATGTGGCATTTGTCATTCGTAATCATCCAGTCGAGAAGACTGTGATTTCCAGTCTTCATGTTGATACGGGTGGGTTGGTCGATTACTTGTTCTAAGTTGACATCAGTGAGTGCAGCTAGATATTTGTCCATGTTAGGTCCTAGCCAACTGAGGTTGAAGTCACCTCAGATAAGAGTGTCCTGGTGAGGGAGAGTATCTAATTTTGAGAGGAACTCAAAAAAAGAGGATTCAGCGGTATTGGGAGGGAGATAGACACAACCTATGAGTATCTTTTTTGCATTCCCAAAGGTGACTATGAGAAGGAGGTGTTCAGTGGCTGAACAAACTTTAAGTCCAGGAAACATACTGACTGTCAGCTCAGATTTAGTGTAGACGAACACCTCCCCTCCCTTTTTAGACAGTTGGTCTCTCCTGAAAGAGGATTATCCAGGTAAGGCTATTTCATGGGATAGGATCAATGGTTTAAGCCAGGATTCAGTGACACATAGGATGTCTGGCTTGTAATGCAGGACCCATGCTTAGAGTTCAGCCATTTTATTTAGGACACTATGTAGGTCTATGTGGGCTACCTTGAGTCCCTTTATTGGTGACCAGGCAGGGCTAGTCATTAGAGATGTTTTGCAGCACCTTTTTGGTGGGACCAGGATTCAGCTCTATATCACCTGATAGAAATAGAAGACAGTTGATAGTGTGTATGCAGAGCGGTTGGAGGAATGGAGACTTGCGTGATTTCCTAGCCCGGGGTGAGTGTAGTAAGGTTTTGCAGTGCAAGATCGAGTGAAGAATGTCTCTGCAGCATAGTGGCTGGTTTAGGATAGCAGGGAGAGAGTGACGAGAGAGCGGGGTGCAGGGTGGGAGGAGAACCAGGTATACTATAGGCAGACAGATAGAATTTGGGGAGTGGAATTCTGTTTTGTAAGTATTCATGTTGAGAGCAGGCACGGTGATTAGCTGACATAGCAGAAAGTAGCAGCTTGCCACTAGATTTCTGGCAAGGCAGAAGTATAACATACTGTGTTTGGTATATGACAAGGTGTAACAGTGAAGAGTTTGGAAGTGCTTCAGGAGGTGCCAGAAGCAGGTGAGTTAATACAGACTGAGTCAGGGGAACATAGCACTTGTCCATAGTGTTCCCCAATCAGGTGACGGGCCGGGGCTAAATGCATATTTAATCAGTGGGGAGGTGGATGCGGGTGGGAGGGAACAATTATCCCCTAAAGACATACATCAAGACTGCAATAGCCAGCAGCTCATGCGGAGCTTTGCCACTGAGAAAGCGCTGAGGGGCAGGCTTGTAGCACTGCTAGAAGTCCGCTTGGCATCTGTGAAAGTAGCGCCAAGTTCAAAACTGTGCTGGCACTCTATACCTTACTAGCGTCCATTTTCTGCTGTGCTGGGTTCAGCGAGAAGGTTTGAGAGGGCAGATGATTTGAATAACCACTAACCCTGGAGAAATAAAAGAAAAGAGACCGGTTAAGTACAGGATTAGGACAAAGAGGATGAGAGGGGAGGGGCACACAAAAAGAAAGGACTTGTGTGAAAGGGGACAGACCAGGCAAGTATCAGAGCTGCGGGGAGGGTTACAGAAGAAGGAGATGAGTATAGGAATTACAATGAAAACTTGCAAGATGGGGAGTGAGGCAAATGCAGGAAACAGAAGGAGGGAGACAGAAAAAATCCTGGAGGCAGTGACTTACAGAGTGTCCTGTTACAACAGCAGTGTTTACATACAGGGTAAAATTAATTTGAACTATGAATGTACTAGATGCCTAATTCAAACTAAGTTACTGGGCTGCTATGTTACAATATTTTTTCCTTTTTTAAGAGTTTGGGCTAGCTAAATTAATATTTCAGGTAATATTAACAGAAAGAGGCATAACAATAGTTGAAATCCAGTTGTGATGCTTGGCCAGCTGGTTATGATTGTTGTATATTTGTAATATAAAAAATATAGTAGATTAATGTCTCACATAAGACAGCCTGTGCTGTGGGTCCCCCAGGGGTTTCAGAGAAGACTAGGATATATTAGCCTAAAACCAGGAGGTAATTAAAAGACCAGAGAGACTTAATTAAGGGTCTCCTTTTTTTCTGTCTTAATTAGAACTGACCCAGCCTGCCAGGATGTAGGGCTCGTAAAGTTTTATGATTCCTATAGAAAGAACATTTTATACCAGCCTGGTGCTAAAGTTGTAAAATCCTTGGATATGCCTTGGGAATAGGAACTACACCAGATCAAAGAGAAAATGTTTAAGATTAGTGATGTGATATGTCACACATGGAACATGCAAAAGACTTATCTCCCTGATTAATCACAAGCAGGACTTACCCCACTTAAAGAGGTTGTGCTCTGGCATTGCCTTTCTGTAGGAGACTACACTCCTGTCCCTGGAGGTGGCCCAGCTACAGAGGGATTGGGTGAGTCTGGAACTTTATTCATCTGCCCAAGTTAAACAACAAGGTGTATCCATCCTTTTTCACAAATCCCTCAAGTGGTTTAAGTGCACTGTAGATCATGACACCCAGGGCTGTAGGCTAATGGTTCTGATGGACACATAATGGGTTTAACCCTTTTAGTTAATGTCTACCCTCTCAATGAGAATCACAGGGAGTTTTTCCAAGACCTATCAGAAAAAGTAATCCAGCTCACCACCCCATCCATACCCACCGTAATAGGAAGTAATTTTAATCTCACCCTGAAGCCCACAGTAGATATAAGGCACACACACACACACACACACACACACACACACACACACACACACACAAGAAAGTGACCGTAAAGGGACACAAGCTCTAAAACTGCTAAAGCATGATCAGACCCTGTCTATCATATGGCTGCTCATACACCCCAGGGACTGTGTTTACACATGCCACTCGACAGCCCATGTTACCTGCAGTCATTTGGATTTTTGATTGACCTCACCTTATCTAACTACTGCCATGGTAGGTTTGACCATTATATAACTGAACATTTCCAATCATGCCCCAGTCTGCCTACGCTCCTTGTGGGGCACTTTTCCAAGCCCCACTCCTGGTCCTTGAGGCTGGACCCCCACCTCCTTAAAGATCCAATTTTTCTGTCATGGATCCAGAAAGAAGAATCCAGTTTCTTCTGGATAACATTGGCAGCACCTTGGCTGGCACTGTCTTGCAGGCTATTGAAGTCACTATCTGGGTAAGATTATCAGCTATTCGATCCATCACAGATGTCAATGAGGGAAAGAGCTTACCACCCTGTAGCAGGAGTTCCGTGCCCTGGAACTGGAGTATAAAACTGCCTCTAACTCCAATCTACTCTCCGACTTGCACTGGGCTGTAGTCTGGCTCATTTTGGAGATAAGCACTCTCCTCTCCTGCACGGCAGAGACTGCCGTTTTGCTATTGTTCTACAAGTATTGGAAGGGGGGGGGGAGTGAAACCAGTGGTAAAGTACTTTCATACCACCACCAAAAACAGTACATTAAAAGGCAAATGGCAGGGCTCCAGGGCCTGCAAGTGACCACAATGACCTGGCTGGAGGAAGTAAATTATATAATTGTGTTTTCTTTCAAATCACTAAGGCTTTTGTACCCGACTGGTAGCAGCTAACAGAAGGACTGCAGTAGGCAGCCAGGCAGTGCTGCATAATCTGGGTGGATATCTTCCTGAGTTTGCTACTGTATTGAAGTAAAAAAAAAATGTAAAAAAAAAAAGAAATTGTGCATGGTACATTACAGGTTCCTGGGAAATAGTCACTGGGAAAAGGGTTACGGTACTAAGGAGAAGGGAAGTTCCGAAACAACAATCAGGCAGACAAGTAGAGCAGAAAGGTATCCTGTTGGGAGTGGTGCAGTGCAATGGATGTGGAGTGGCAGTCTTCAGAAAGATTTTCTGGGAACTGCAGTGCTGCCCCATCTGCAGGCACCTCTCTGGGTTGAGAGCGGAGATTGCCAGCTTCCAGACCGAGTTAACTAGGTTTCAGGGAATCTAGTCCCCCACCCAGGGGCACCAAACCTACACCCACTACCTCAAAGGTAGACCAGCACTACAGTGGGCACAAGGAGGGTGAGGCAGGTGGATCAAAAGTGCATTCCCCACCCAGTGCAACTGAAGAACTCCTACACACTTTTGGAGGAGTGGAAGGATTCCACAATGTCACCTGAAGTTGCGACCAAGGGGAATGAGCAGGTTCTTCACAAGAGAGACACGCATGTGGGTGGTAGAGGACCCCAAAGGAACTCCATAGTCGGGGGAGTGGATCTGGGGACAATTACAGTGGAGGAAAGGGAGGTAAAGTGTCTACTGAGAAGTACAGTTCGGAGGGATGGAGAGAGGATCAAGAGAATCACTATGACAGTAGCGAGGAAAGGGGAGCTTGATGTCATTGTCTATCTGGGGACAAATGACCTGGCTAGGGATGAGGCAGGGATAGAAAGGGTGCAGGAGGAGTTCAGGGAGTTGGGGAGTGGCCTTGGGCAGGTAGTAAGCTCCGTGATCTTCTCGGAGGTGCTGCCTGTCCACAGCAAGGGGGAGGCTAGGAACCCCTTGTACCAGGGACTTCAATGCTTGGCTACATAACTGGTGCAGAGAGAAGGCTTTCAGCTTAATTGGGGTCTGGGGACCCACCTGGAGGAATGTGGACATGTACAAGGGCAATGGCCTACATCTGTCCCGGAAGGGGACTGTTGTCCTCAGTGAATGGTTTAAATGCTTCATTGGCAAGCATTTAATCTAGCCAGGTGGTGGCAGTAGGAAGCAGGGAGAATCAAACTGCCCACCCCCACAGGATAGTGCAATCAGCAAGGAGGACCATAAAGTTACTCTATCTCCAGAGGTAACTAAACTCATAAAGGGGGGGACAGCAGAGGACAGGAGGAAGGGGATTAAAAACAGGAAGAACAAATGGAGGAGGCATAAAGGCAAAAGGGGGAATGATAATAGGAGAAACAGCAACACATGGAAGTCCAGGTTTACTAATGCCTGCAGCCTAGGAAATAAAATCCCAGACATAGAGGCCTGTATGACAGAGGCTGACATGGATGTTGTAGCTATAAACGAGATGTGGTATGCTGGAAACCATGACTGGAATGTAGTAATACCAGGTTATACTCTGTTTAGGAGGGACAGGAAGGGTAAAAAGGGAGAAGGAGTGGCTCATTACATCAGGGAGGGTATTAGAGTGACTGAGATACAGGGAATGCAGGGTGCAGAGGTACTGTGGGTCACCACTGAGAAGGGGCAATTGCATAGGTATTCATATGGGCATGATATACAGACCTCCAGCACAGAGGGATGAGGTGGACAGGGTTCTTGTGGAATCCATACACACAACGGCAGCTAAAGGGGAAGTGCTGCTAGTAGGTTATTTCAATCTGCCAGATGTGGATTTCAGCATCCTGGTGGCTGCCTCAGCCAGGAGCAGGGACATCCTGTACACCATGCAAGGGGAAGGACTCAGCAGCTAGTGCAAGAGCCCACCTGGGAGGGTGCAATTTTGGATCTGGTACTCACCAATGGGGACATTATTGCCATAGTCAGGGTGGGCAGACACCTCAGATCCAATGATCATCGCACTGTGTGGTTCAGCATGATTACAGTGGCAAAGTCAAGCCATACAAAGGCAAAGATCCAGGATTTCAGGAGGATGAACTTTACTAAGATGGGGATATGTCTTAAGAATTCTCTGGCAGGGCCAGACGAATGTGGAGCAGTGGGCCCATCTGAAAGGAGCCATAGTGGAGGTGACAAATATTTGCATTAGGCAAGTAAATAAGGGCAAGAGAAAGAGAAAATCACTATGGTTCTTAAAGGAAGTGGCCAGGAAGAAAAGGGAAAAAAGATAACTTCAGGAAGTACAAGGAAACATAGAAGGAGGAGGACAGGGTAGTGTACCTGGATAAACAGAGGGAGACAGGGAGAGAAGGTAGGAGTGTAAAGGCACAAACAGAGGAAAAAATAGTGCAGGAGATAAAAAAAGAGGGGGGCAAGACTTTTTATAGGTACATTAGTGAAAAGAGAAAAAACAGGGTTGGGATTTTAAGGCTTAAAGGGGAAGAAGGCAGTGTGTGTGGAAGGGGACCTGAAAAAAGCATCAATACTGTACAAATATTTTTGTTCTATATTCACAGAAGGAGGAGAAAGTGAGGGACCATAATTAGGCAACATGAGTAAATATGGGAGGGTGCTGGACAACAGTCTATTTACAAAGACAGAATCCTAAAAGAACTCTCAATACTGAAAGTGGACAAAGCAAAGGGACCAGATGGGATACATCCTAGAATATTAAGGCAACTACGGAAGGTGCTGGCAGCACCACTGGCAGCCCTGTTTAATGAGTCACTCCAGAGGACTGAAGGAGGGCAGATGTAGTCCCTCATCACAAAAGTGTGAGTAGGGAGGAGGCTGGAAACAATAGACCAGTCAACCTCACCTCAATTGTGGGGAAAATTATGAAATCACTACTTAAAGAAAGGATTGTGGAATACCTTGAATCCAGTGGAACACAGAATCTGAGATAGCATAGATTCACAGTGGGAAGGTCATGTCAAACAAATGTAATTGATTTCTTTGACTAGGTGACTAGGGAAGTGGATCACGGGAGAGTGGTGGATGTGGCCTACTCGAATTTCAGGAATAATGTTCCACATAGAAGACTTTCGAACAAGCTGAGCAGCCTGGGAGTGGGTCACAGGGTGGTAAACTGGGTTAGGAACTGGCTGAGTGATGGAAGACAGAGGGTGGTGGTAAATGGAGCTCAATCTGAGAAAAGGAGAGTAACCAATAGGGTGTCATATGGCCAGTCCTGTTAATGTCTTCATAAATGACATTGCAGAGAGGCTGGAAGGAAAGGTGTGCCTCTTGGCAGATGGTACTAAGATCTGCAACAGGGTGGACATTCCAAGAGGGGTGGAAAAAATGAGGAGAGACCTAGGTAAACAGTAGGAATGGTCTGGAGTGTGGCAGCTGAGATTCAATGCAAAAAAAAAAGCACGTATTTGAGGCGCAAGAACCCAGGGGAGGATTCCATGATGGGGGGGGGATACCGATGGTCAACGAGCAGGAAAGAGATTTGGGGATAATCATAACTGATGACCTAAAGCTAACCAAATGATGTGCCAAGGCTGTGGGGAGAGCTAGTGGGATGCTGAGTGCATAGGGAGAGGTATCACCAGCAGGAGAAAAAAGGTGATGATGCCACTGTACAGATCATTGGTGAGGCCTCATTTGGAGTACTGTGTCCAGTTTTGTAGGTCACATCTCCATAAAGACATAGACAGGGTAGAGGCAGTTCAAAGAAGGGCAACAAAGATGGTGCAGGGTCTGCACCAAAAGTCACCTGTGGAGAGACCGGGAGACTTCAATATGTATACCCTGAAGGAGAGGAGAGGAAAGGAAAGACAGGGGAGATATGATAGAAACCTACAAATATCTAAAGCGCATAAATAGAGTATCAGAGGAAAGCATCTTTCAGAAAAGGAGATGTTCATGAACGATAGGGCATGACATGAGATTGGAAGGAGGTAGACAAATTGGTAGCGTGAAGAAGAGTTTCTTCATGGAAAGGGCGGTGGATGCATGGAATTGACTCCCAGTGGAGGTGGTGGGGCAAACACAGTGGGGGAATTCAGAAATGCATGGGACAGGCATAGGGGAACCCTAGCGATAGGAATGAGAAGGTAAAGCCGAAGATCAAGTAGTCTGCAGCTTTTGCAGTTGGTAGGGGAAAATTGGCAGACTGGATGGGCCTAGCAGTCCTTATCTGCTGTCAGTTTCTATGTTTCTATATTTCTATGACACTGATGCCTTCCTCTCTTCCTTATCTATCCCCAAGCTGTCCCCAGAGCAATCTACCTGGCTGGATGTCCCTTTCATGGATTCAGAGATTTACCATGCACTACTGTCACTCAACTCTGGAAAAGCCCCAGGTAAATACAGTTTCTCAGTTGAGTTCTTCAAGCACCTCTGTCAGTCATCTGCCTCTACAGGTTCCATCCCTCCCCCACTGTTGGTAAAGCCACTATCACCATCCTTCCCAAAACCAGCAAGGATATAATTCTCCCAGCAAGCTACCACACAATCTCTTCAATTAATGTGGATAGCAAGATTTATGCTAAGGCACTTGTTACCAGAGTGGACACCCTGATCCCTTTTCTGATACACCCCTCCTAAATTGGTTATGAATGAGGAAGGCTTAGTTCTGATCATATTTGGTCCCATATAAATTTAACTCACATGGTGAAGTCCTACCCTACACCTGCTTGCTTTGGTTGTGGCCATTTATGCAGAAAAGCTCTTCAATATAGTGGAGTGAGGCTATCTCCACCGAGCCCTGGCCAACATGAGACTTGGTACCCATTTCCAAATCAGGGTTAAATCCTTATTGTTTGTGCTTGCTATGGAACCCCTTGCTGTGGCTATCCAGCAACTCCTGTAACTGAGGGGTTATGTATGAGCTCTGAGTCAAATAGCAATCTGCTGTATACCGATGATTTGCTAGTCCTACTGGGTGACTCCACCATTCCTACACAACCCCTCCTATGCCTCAACTTTCCTGAACCTCAAGACTCAAAGCTAACTAGTCGAAGGTGGAGGTAGTTCCCCTAAAATAATTATGTCAGCCCTCTTCCTTCATAGCCTAGAATTTAAAATGGTACTCTATTGCACTTACATATTTTGGAATCCATATCACCCTAATTATCGCTGAGCTTTGCAAAGCCAATCTCTTCCCACTCTTAGCTGAGCTCCGGATAAAATGTGACCACTGGAAGCTGCTCCAGTTAATGGTTACAGCTCTCAGACTATTTTATATTCTCTCCTACCTACCCTTGAATATCCCACACCAATGACTCCAAAAATTAACACCTTGATAAGCAACTTCATTTTGAAGGGGAAACAGCACCAGTACAGCTGGAATAAACTCCAGGCACAGTGCAACTCAGGAGGGAGGTGATTACCATAGTGCTTGGGATACAGCCGGGCACTTAGAGCCGCACAAACCATTTAATGGTTGCATCCCTCCACCAAGGACATTGGACCACATAGGGTCTGCATGGAAAGGTCCCTAAATGCTCTTCCTACATGCCCCACTCAAAAGTCTCCTTAAAATCCATCCTATGATATCATTGTCAATGCAATACTGGCAGAGAATGTACAAGTGGCTAGGAATAGATCTGAAACCTGCAGTGTATGCCCTTCTCTTAGCAAATCTTGAGGTCTGAGTCAGCTGCCCTGTCCTGCTCTGGCCCTCCTGACAACAAGTAGGTATTTACACATTTCAGGGTCTCTTAATCCTCTGAGGATCCTCCCTAGACACCTACACTCCAGCATACATATGATCTACTCCCCACAGACATTTGGCACTACTCACAGTTTCAGTACATAGTGTCTTACAGGCCCAAAACTGAATGTTAGCATTGTGAAAAGGCTATGGGGAGAGCCGGTAGGATGCTGGGAAGCATAGGGACAGGTTTTCCCAGCAGAAAAAAAGGAGGCAGTGATGCAGCTGTACAAATCATTGGTGAAACCCCCATCTAGAGTACTGTATCCAGTTCTGGAGGTCACATCTCCTGAAGGACATAGACAGAGTAGAGGCAGTTCAGAAAAGGGCAACAAACATGATGTAGGGTCTGCACCAAAAGTCATATAAGGGGAGACTAGAGGACCTTAATATGCATGCCCTGGAAGACAGGAGAGAGAGGGGGATATGATAGAGACCTTCAAATAACTCAAGGGCATAAATGAGGTACAAGAGGGTAGCATCTTTCAGTAAATAAGGTGTCCAAGAACAAGGTGTCATGATAAGAGGCTGGGGGGTAGACTCAGGGGTAACGTGAGGAAGTATTTTTTTCACAAAAATGGTAGTGGATGCATAGAACAGCCTCTCAGCTGAGGTGGTGGGGAGGGCAAAAATGTTAGGGGAATTCAAAAATGCATGAGATGGGCAGAAGGGAAGCCTAGCAATAGGAAAGCGGGAAAAAGCCAGCGATCAAGTAAGGATCTGCAGTATTGCAGTAGGTAGGAAAAATGGACAGACTAGGTGTACCAAGCCGTCCTTACTGTATCTGCTGTCAATTTTTCTGTTTCTATATTTCTATGGTAGCAAACTCATCCCCCCCACCCCATTCCCTAATTACCTGCTGGCTGTCACTTAAGTGGGGCCTGGCAGGGGTGATTTGTGGAAAAATTAGGGATCACATCCTCAGCACATTGTTCCAAGCAAAAGACAAATGGGTAGCTGCCCTGCAGAGGCCTATTTCTGATAGGAATTGGAGACCTACTGATCACTCTGCCACAAAATTTACAAGGATGTCTGGGGTAACTTGATGCAGAATAAAATCATGCATTCCTGGTTCAGGGCACCTTCCTTTCTCTATGCTCTGAAGCTACTCTCAAATGACCCTTGCTGGAGATGCTCTTCATAGGGAGGGGACCTTCTACGTGTACTGTGAACATGCCCACTCATTCAATCCTTTTGGAACCAAATCCATAAGCTGTGGTCTGCAGTATTGACAGCCCTTTACTTTTTTCTTTCCTTAATACTGCTAGCCCTGGCTATAGAAGTACCACAAAGCTTGGCTGAGGAGCAACTCTGGTTCGCACATCTGTGTCTGCAGGCCAAACACCTCCTCCTTTGTAGATGGCACACAGTTGATATACCTACCTATCTATCAGGAACTGCTCTCCAGTTTGTCCTAGACAACTTCCTTAGACAAACTGTCACACCTAGCTGCAGGAACCCTTCAGAAATATGATAAATGTTGGCAACCCTTTCTCTCATACTGTATGCCTATGTCTGGCCCCTGAGGGAGACTCATATGACATAAAACCTGCAACATACAAGTGTACTCAAGAGTATACAGACTTCTTCACGATTTTTACCTCTGAGTAGTTATGTTTTGATTTCTCATCACTACAATGTATTTTTTGTTGTTGTTCAGGAGGGGGTCATTGCTCCTCAGGCAGTGCCTTATGTTAAATCCGTAATAGGTTCACGATACAGTAATACCACAATG
Organism: Neoceratodus forsteri; assembly: GCA_016271365.2. Classification (NCBI taxonomy): domain Eukaryota; kingdom Metazoa; phylum Chordata; order Ceratodontiformes; family Ceratodontidae; genus Neoceratodus; species Neoceratodus forsteri. Next base: position 972,310,308 of record CM028134.1, on the reverse strand, counting down.
TAACTGTTTCTTGCTGCACCTATATATGATGTATTTTGAATGCTTGTAGGGTGCTGTTGTTTGTGACCATTCTGTTTCGAAACCCAATAACACGATTTCCAGAAGGGTATGGAAAAACTGAATAAGGGTTGGAAATGCAAAGTGTTTGTGTGGATTCCCAAGGAGATCTGTTATATAAGAAAAAAAGGCATTTAATTGTAATCTTAAATACAGTGGCACTATTATATATATTCTGGAAAAAGATAAGTCTGAGTTAAAGGGGGAAACATTTAATAATTGCTCACCATACACACTCCAGTGGTTTGTACAAACACAAGATATTGTTCATGGTGGAACAAATTTAACAAATGTAAGCAAATATTATCAGATGGATCAGAGTCTTCTGGCAGGTGTATACATACAAATTATCAAATTTGTGCCAAGTTAAGTCATGTCAGAAATCAGTTATTTATTTAGTTTAATTGTTTTACCAGGAAAAAAACATATGGTACCAGCTCATTTCCAGATGCATCCTGAGGGAAAGGGAAGCAGGGAGTTACAAGCTAATTGAACAAGTAAAGGATAACTGTGACAAAAATGTTTACAGAGTAATCAAAAATAGCAACAGTACAACACAAAAGTTACATATTAAATACACTAAACATACAGAAACAAACAAGGTGCACTGAAAACAAATGTGCACAGTGCTGAAGCAAAACAAAGTGCACAGTGAAGTTACAACTTTTAAAGAGCCCAGCTGAACTGATAGGTTAAGGATCAGTTGCAGGGGACAGCCATGAAGTCATGGAAGAGGGTTTTGAGGGATGAAGAAGGGAGGCAAGATGAATAACAGAGGGTTGATTAGACTGGAGTTTAGAGAATCTACAGACAAAAACAGATGGATCAGCAAATGTCTTAGTGTGAGGTATTGAAAGTAAATAAGTGTCAGAATTACAAAGGAATAAGTGGAGGAGGAGAGGTGAATTAGGATGGAGCTAAGAAAAGGTGGTAGAGAGCCAAATCAGAATTTAGAGATAAAAGAGGTGACGTGACACAGGCACCTGGCTACAAGAAAGAGGAATGCTGGAGAAGAGTAAAAGGAGCAATGGTGGGGACGTGGTGGGAGCAGTTAAGAAGGAAACAGCAGGAGTACAGGATGGATTCGGTTTAGCCAGCATGGAGTTGGGCACAGTTTTGGGAATTTGGCTGTTGTCTCTCTAATGTTATTCCCTTTCTTCTATGTATTTAACCCCCTCAGTACTGGCCTCCTGTGCACACCCTTCAATTACATGGTAACAGACAGAAAATACTCTGCTTCCGTACTGAAAAAGTTAAGCTTTCGATGTAGAATAGAAATAACCCTGTGGTGTAAAAGTGTATTCTGGAAAAAAAATGTCATTTATCTGGAGAGATTACCATTACTAGAAATTATCTCTGACTACTGTGTGGGAGAGACTGTCAAAAAAGAAACAGTGAAATTTGAATTGCTTAAAAATGTTCACATCCACCTTTGAGCATAAAGCATTTACTATCCATGAAAGGGAAAAGAAAAGGCCTTTTACTAGAAAATTAATCTCTTATTTGTCTAGGCTTTTGCTAGACATTTAAAAAGTACTTTTTTGTCTTCTCTCTGGTTGAGGTTTTAGTTTTGTCAAAGTCTTTACTTTGCCCACTTCCCTCTTCTTTTCTTTTCTTTTCTACTTTTTATTAGGGATGGTCAGCATATTGCAGTCTCCAGTGGAGGAGCAGGTGGTGACTTTTGTCATAGGGAATGTATGAGGTGGAAGTTTTTTCAGGTTTATCGCCCAACACAAGTGAGTGATGTGCTTTTTATTTGCTGGTTCTCTGGTCTGTAACGGTGATAAACAACATGTATTGGCTACCAAGCTGATTATGCATGGCAGGATATAAAAGAGCAGCAAACCTTTCTATGGCATGCAGGGTGGTTGGCTTCCATTGCAGAAGTCAGGGAAAGGGTATTCACTTAACTGTTGTGTGTGCTTATTCACAGCAATTCTATGTATCCCCAACCCGCAAGTACTCCAGATTTGAAAATAAAGTAAAACACATCCTCACCCATGTGAACACCACCATCCTGCCCATTCAGGCCTTACATTTTCTCTTGAGCCACCTGGAAACACTAAGTACTTTATCCAGTATTTCTCTTCCTGTAACACTCAGACTAGCACCCTTCTGACCGCGACCCCCAGCCCAAATCATCTGCCTTATCCGGGTCTTGTTCCACATTCATCTGGGTGCCTCAGTCAGTAGTGAAGGGCCTGCAGGGTCTTCTGCCTTCTTCCTGCCAACTGGGGTTGTTATTTACCAACATTTTTCAGTCCTACCGGTTTCCTCAGAGGCCAAGTCTCATGCAATGATGTGCATGAGTCATGGGTATCTGTGTTGGGTCTCCTTCCCACGGAACTTGAAGTAAGGCAGTTAATCCCCTTCCCAAAGGTGGAGAGCAGTTCAGGGATTGCTCAGTCCTCCCTCCTTCAGCTGCCCCAGAGTGACCCTGATCTGTTGCCACTCTAAGGTTGTGGGCACGGCAGGAGGTAAGCTATCCAGCGCCTCAGCCATCCCTGCCATAGGGCCGGCAACACCCAGTTCAGATTTCAAATGTCCAACACTGCAAAGATCGTAATCCTCCTTGTATCACCAGCAGACCTGGATATCAGTAATCTTCCCCAGAAGTGCTTTGTTCAAGAGTCCAGGCATTCAGGCATGTGGTGATACAGAGGATGAATACCTCTGAGCAGCACGGAACTTTGAAATCTGCCAGTGGAAAAAGTATTGAGTGTCTCAGACAGCTGGAAGGGAACTTTGAGGACTGGGTAGGGAGGGTGGTTGGGCCAGATGGATAGGGAAGGATGTTATTATTATTGTTATGATTATTATTATTATTAGTAGTAGTAGTATGAAAACTGTCAAGTCAGATGCAGTGGTGATCCTAGAGGGCTTCACTCTTCCAGGTGTAAATGGGCATCTTGAAACTGCCAAGGGCAGGGCTAATTAAGACTAAGTTCCTATTCACGTTTTAGGGCTGAATCTTTGAACAGGATGCCCAAAAAGTGACTAAGTTTGAAGTCATCCTTGACTTTATTTATATCAGTGGCAATGACATCATCTCCAGTTTGTGACCATTAAGGAAATAGTAGGAGGCAGTTATCACAACAGGGTCCCCATCCCCCTGGTGACAGGGTAGGCTAGTCAAGCCTTAGTGGTCAAGATACAGAATTTCAGAAAGACAGACTTTGCCAAGATTAGGGATCTGGTAACCAATGGTCTGGAGCAGTTGTTGGTAATGCAGAGCGCATGTGGGGTTTTCCGAAGAAAGTGCTTGAAGCAGCTGCACAGGTATGGATCTTTGTAAACAATAAGTATATAAATATATATATATATTGATTAATTGATTGATTGATTTTAAATCTGGTGACAAAGAAAGGCACACAGAGTCAACGCTCATTGACAGGTGTAACCTGGGAGAGGGGACCAAGAAAAGTAAGCATTTGGGACACAGAGAACAACCACACAATAGCCAAAGATTTTTAAAGATATCACTTAACTCTGTCACTGAAGTGTGGGAAAGATGCCGATACTCAAAATAGGGGATGCCATCCCTCAAAATTTCAAACACATTAAGTGTGTAAGATGAGGAAGGGAGAAACTGCATGTAGTGGTGCACTTGGGTACAAATGACTTGATGGGCAGCATAGCTGGGTTGGTAAGAGAGAGTTTCAAGGAAATGGGGAAGTTGTGTGAGGAGGCAGGGAGATCAGTGGCCTTCTCAGAAGTGCTCCCAACACCTCGGGCAAGCACAGAGAGCAAAATAAGAATACAAGAGTTCAACACTTGGCTGGGAGAGTAGTGTTGATCCAAAGGGCATGGGCTAGTGGGTGGCTGGTATAACATACATAGATACATAGACAGTGTCGGCAGATAAGGGCCTATGGCCCACCCAGTCTGCCCATTTGAGCTTGTAAGTTCAGTTTGTTTTCCTAGAAGTCTGTTGCCCCTTACCCCTGACCTCCAGAATTCCTTTATGTCTATCCCATGCATTCTTAAATCCCGTGATTGTTTCAACCCCCACCACTTCCTCTGGCAGGGTGTTCCACTTGTCCACCACCCGTTCTGTGAAGAAATTCTTTCTCATGTTTCCTCTGAATCGTCCTCCCTCCAACTTCATCCCATGCCCTCTCGTCCTGGAACATCTTTTTCGCTTAAAAATAGTGTTTTCCTGCACCCTGTTCCTCCCTGTAAGGGCGTACATCTGTAACATCTGGGACAACAGTGACCTGTTTGCAGAGGACAAGTTACGTTTGAGTAAGGTGGGGCTGGGGGTATTAAAGCAGAGCCTGGGAGAATACATAGCAACTAAAGTGGATTTAAACTAAGTGTGGGGGGAGGTAAGTGTGCAGCAGGAATGCAGAGCCACTGGAAAGGGGAGCGGAATTAGCTTACCCCTCCCTCAAGCTAACAAGAATGGTACAAGGAAGGAATCATGGGAGGGGGTTAAGAATGGAGAGAAACAGGTTAAGCAAGGGAAGGGAACAAGTTGGAGGGTTGTCTGTCTGAATACAAGATGCCTGGGGAACAAAGCAGCTGAGTTACAGGCTCTCTTGGCAGTGGGGGTGGTGGACATTGCGGCCATAACAAAGACTTGGGCCACCCAATACCAGGATTGCGATCTGATGATCCCAGGGTATAGGATGTACAGAAAGGACAAAGGCAAGGGGAAAGGGGGTTGGGTGGTAATTTACATAAGGGAGGGGATAAGGTGTTTAAGGGAAGAGGGGCAGTAGGGTAGGCCTGAGGCATTATGGGTACCGTTCCAGGATTTAAAAAGCAGGACATTTAGGATAGGAGTTGTGTACAGGCCACCAGCTCAGACTGAGAACTTGGACAGGGAATTAGCAGAGCAGATCAGGAGGATTTGTGCAAAGGGAAACACAGTGATCATGGGAGACTTCAATCTACCAGGAGTGGATTGGAGCACCCCAGCCACCTCGAATGCACGGGAACAGGTCCTACTGGATGCATTCCATGACAGCTTCCTGGTACAGATGGTTAATGAGCCAACTTGGTTGAGAAAAACTCCAGACCTAGTACTGTCTAATGGGGAGGCTGTATGGGAGCTGGAGATGGAAGACCCGCTGGTTGGGAGTGACCATAACTTGATATGATTCACACTCAACATGGGCAAGGATGCAGTAGGTACAGGAACCAGGGTGGTTGACTTCAGGAAGGCTGACTTTGTTAAGATGGGGGAAATTTTGGAGAGGCACCTGGCAGGAATTCATCCACACTTGAATGCATGCCAAAAATGGGAAATCATCAAGTGGGGGCTAGTGGCGACTACTGGGTCATGTACCAAGACACAGAGTAAGAAGGGTAGGGCCATGAAAACAAGCTGGTTAAATCCGGAGGTCTTGGAAGGGGCAAGGGCAAAAAAAGCAGCATTCAGGAGGTTCAGGAAATCCAGGAGGGGGAGGACAGGGAAGTGTATGTGAAGAAGTCCAAAGAGGTAACTGGACTAGTCAGGGCAGCCAAGACTTCCTGAGAGCTGAGGCTGGTAAAGGGCATCATGGATGGAGAAAAGGACTTCTTCAGGTACATAAGGGAGAGAAGGAGCTGCAAGGACCAGATAGTGAGAATTAGGAAGGACAGGGGGTGGATAGAGAAAGGGATGGAGCAGGTAGAAGCACTAAATGAGTACTTCTGTTCTGTATTCACAAAAGAGAAGGGTGGGTAGTTACCTCAGGGGATGGGGAAGGTGGGCAAGGGAGGAAGGGGTGACAGATGAGGTATTTACAAAGAGAAGCATGCTGCAGGGTCTGAAGGCCCTGAGGGTGGATCAGGCACCAGGATCGAACAGCATTCACTCTAGGGTACTGAAAGAACTGGCTGAGGTCCTGGCCAGGCTGGTGGCAGACCTGTTTAATACCTCCCTGGACACAGGATGTGTACCACAGGACTGGAGGATGGCTCACGTTGTGCCCCTCCACAAAAGTGACCCAAAGAATGAACCAGGCAATTACAGACCAGTAAGCCTCACATCCATTGCAGGTAAACTAATGGAGACAATTCTGAAAGAGAGGCTGGTGACCTTTTTGGAAGACAATTGACTCCAGGACAATCAGCAACATGGGTTTGTCTCAGGGAGATTCTGCCGGATCAACCTAGTTGAGTATGACGACTGGGTGACGAGGTAACCAGACAAGGGCCATGCAGTAGATGTCCTGTATTTGGACTTCAGCAAGGCCTTTGACTCAGTGCCTCATGGGTGGTTGGGGGGAAAGTTGGAGTATTTGGGGGCAGGGACAAAGGTGGTGAAACAGATTGTGAACTGGCTGAAAGGGAGGCAGCAAAGGGTGGTGGCGGTAGGGAAATCTCATCCCCAAGGGCTGTGATGAGCGGGGTTCCACAGGGCTCAGTACTGGGCCCAGTGCTGTTTGGGGTTTTATATCAGATCTCTCACATGGCATCAGGATTAAGATCAGTTTGTTCCCTAATGATACCAAGATGGTAGGACAGCAGTGGTAAACGGCATAATAGGGTAGCAAGGGCTGCAAGATGACCTAACTAAACTGGATGAGTGGGCTGAAATGTGGCAGTTGGGATTCATTGCTAAGAAGTGCAAGGTACACCCTCGTTTCGATGTATCGCAACCTCTTTTAAAGAACCCAAATCTCCTAATTGGTAATCAACCTATATACAATTTCCCCTCAATATTCCCCTCCAAAATTCGAATTATTGACTTTTATGCGGGCAATGCTATTCTCCCACTTTCATCATTAGCGTTAAAGTTTGGGGTTAAGTCCCAAGTTATGTTAAGTTTGGTTCAAATCAGGAGCTGTATTCAGTCCTTTTTGAAACATGGCAATAGATCTGACCTAGTGGGGGACCTTTGGATATATCTATCCGATTCCTGTCTATCAGGTAAATTGGTTTCTAAACTTTATCAGGGCATTCGCAAAAAGACTGACCTTTACTCTTCTCCCATCCCTTTTCACTGGGAAGTTAACATGTCTTTGAATTGGTCTGAGACAGCATGGGAGACAGTTTGGACAGATATTTATGCCTTTACTAAACAGGATAGATTAAGAGAAATTCAGTTTAAATTGTTACATAACATTTATTGGTCCCCGGCTAGGTTGTATCGTTGGAATAATAATTGCTCTCCAGTCTGTGAGAACTGTGATGGCTCTTTAGCTATTACTTTTCATAAGATGTGGTCCTGCCCCAAAAGTAGTGAGTTATGGGGGGTGGTCAAATGGGGACTGAGGCCTTTTCAAGATTTTTCTGCTTTTTTCTGGCCAGAGATCTGTGTATTTGGGAGGCATGGCCTTATCCCAGGTATTTCCTCAAGAGCCCAGATGGCATTGGTGGCAATGGTCACTAAGTTGGTGATTTTGCGTCATTGGCGGGAGAAATGGACTCCCTCTTTCAAGGAATGGTGGGAGGAATTCATGAATGCATTACTTGCTGAAAGGTCTGTTTATGTAGCCTTCAATACTCAGCATAAATTTGATAAATATTGGAAGGTTTCAATCAATGTCTGGGACAAGTTCATTTTTCACTGTAGTGGTACTTAAGAAGCACCTTTGGTTTCATTGGTCCCATTTATTTAACTTTCTTCTTATCAATATAAGCTTCCTCCCTCTACGCTAGCAATTTACACTTCTCTTTTCCCCCTCAAAGTTTTGATCTAGCTGAGCTAATGGGTTTTAACATGATATTACCTACTTCCTGTTTAATCAATGTTATGGATAGCTGCGGGGGGGGGCGGTGGGATTGTTTATATTTTTCCTTTCACCAATTGGGTGCCTTTTTTATTGATTATTTTCTTGTTTTAATTGTAAGTTCATATTAGTTTTTGTGTATTCTGTTCTACACCAACCTGTATACCCCTATCATTTTTATGTATATTGTTGTATGGTGTTGTTGTTCTGGTTAAAAATAAAATAAAGTTATTGGTAAAAAAAAGAAGTGCAAGGTACTGCACTTCGGAGCAAGGAATCCTGGGAGGAGCTACCAGTTGGGAGGAGTTCAGTTAGGTACCACCGAGGAAGCTAAGAATCTAGGGTTGGTTATTACGGGGAATATGAACAACTCAATTCAGTGCAGGAAGATGGCATCTAAAGTCGACAGGATGCTGGGGTGTATTTTGAGAGGAATCTCCTCCAGAAGGAGGGAGGTGATCCTGAATCTGTACAGGTCACTGGTCAGACCACACCTGTAGTACTGCGTGCAGTTCTGGTGCCCATTTCTGAAGAAGGATGTCAGATTCCTGGAGGGGGTACACTGCAGGGCAACAAAGATGATCCAAGGCTTGTAGGACAGACCCTACGAGGACAGGCTGAGGGAGCTGAATATGTACTCACTGGAGGAGAGAAGGGATCAGGGAGCTATGATTGAGACCTTTAAATACATGACGGGGATAAACAAGACAGGTACAAATGGGGTATTTAAGTTGAGGAGGGAGAAGGAAACGAGAGGGCATGGTCTCAGATTGGAGGGGGTAGATATAGGAGAAAGAGAGAGAGGAGGAGACATTTGTTCACAGAGAGGGTGGTGGCTAAGTGGAATGTTCTGCCCGAGGAGGTGGTATCCTGTAGGATGGTGGGCAGTATTAAAAGGAGATGGGACAGGGTGAGAGGGGGGGATAATGTGAGGGGGGGCAGCTGCAATTTAGGGGGCAAGGTGCACTTTCTAGCAGACTTGACAGATCATGAGGCCTGTTTCTGCTGGTAGATTCATATGTTCATATGTTCATAACATTATAATACAAGCTTAGAATACTGGAGAATAGTATGCTTATTTATGCATTGTTTCATTTTGATTTAGCATCACAGAGTATTATGAATTTCTGCTTACCCTGAGGCTGCAGTGTGACACACATCCTTCTCTATGTAGGTAGCACCTTTTGAATGTTGGACTGATGTGAGAGGGAGCCATTTTAAATGATAAAACAGAAGATGCTTCTCTTACTGTGGGGCAGTTTAGAGGTACTGTATTAGGAGTAAGACCCAGGAGGGGATAGGATGGTGTATTTTATTAGCTGTTATTTATGTATTCTTGTTATGTCTTATTTGCTTATGTACTGCGAATTTGTTAGCTTTGTAACTGAGCCTTTGGAAAGAGGGTGCTTATGGGGGGCATATTACATGCCAAATCACCTCACAGTTCAAAACAGAGAGAGGAGAAGGAAAGACATGGTGGGGGGAATTGACAGAAGGCACCACTGTATCCCAATGTTCTTTACAATCCAGGTAACGGAGAGAAAAGAATGATTCTAGCAGCGTGTGTGTGTGTATGTAAACAATCCAGGAGAGGGGGAGAGAATGCTACTGCCATTACGTATATGTGTGTAGGTGGGATACCAGCACTGTATTCCAACATCGTGTACAATTCAGGAGAGGGAAGGGAGAGGATGCTGCAACTATTATGTTGACGTGCATTGCCTCCTACATTTTATCTCACAATGCTCTTCAATCAGACTGGACTGGAGAGAAACAATAAAATAAAGAATTGAACTGCTTGAATAAAACATAAAGTCAAGGTAAGGAAATGAAAAGCTAAAGATTATTTACAAACTATGTTCACTAAACAGGGGCACCGACAGGGGGCACAGCCAGGACAACTGTCCTGGACCCGGTGGTTATGGGGGGCCCGGCCATCCAAAGATTGTGGTCCGCCCCCCCCCCAGAATAGCTCACACAGCAGGATGAGATGCTGAGCAGCTGTACCACGGCCCCCCCCCCGACTGAGGCTCCCAGTCCCTCCACACACCTTTGACCTCACACACCTCCCCATGACCCGTCACCATCACCCACCAGCTCCTCACTGCTTCCAATAAGTTCTGCTAGGCAGGCAGGCTAGTCTACAGCCCTCTGGGTCACTCTGTTGGCCCACTCCTCCTCATCCTTGGCACTATCACAGCACTGCAGCAGCAAGCCAGCAGTCTCCTGGCTGCTCAGCTCATCCTCCGCTTGATGAATTCCTGGAATCGGATTCCGAGAAGTTGGATAACATGCCAGCCAGCCCAGGGGTCACTGTTGGTAGGCAACAGGTCAGTGTCACAGCAACAGCCCAGGTCAGGTTGGAGGTCACTCAGGTCAGGCTGGCAGGTCGGAGGTCAGGTCTTGTTTTCACATCGAATCAATCGTGGGACCATGACCTACCCAGACCGAGGGTGGGGGGGGTCTGGCACCTCCCAGGGCCTGGTCCAGCCAGCTGTCACTGCTGCACAATGCCACAAACTGTCAGAGGATATTTAAGGACAGGAGAGAGCCGAGGAGAGAATTCAGAACCAACCATGACTACACTACAGACCACTACTCTGGCATAAAAGTAAGTGCTCACAGACATCACAGCAGCAGAAAAATAAGTTAAAAAACACACTTAGTATGACAGTGTTGAGAGGCAATCATAGGCAAGGGGATTGTTATCTGTGCAATTTAACTAAGTGTAGAAAGATCTGTTAAGTAGAGGGAGTGGCTTAGCTAGAAGGAAGCCAGGTTAAAGCCAGATTTAAGCACTGCCCTAGATAGCTTCTGCCAGAGAACACCAGGAGGAAGGAGCTGCTGTTGTGACTGGACTTCTCTACTGGGACTATATTGCCTTCCTTCTCTACCCCGCACCCTAAGCCAGTTCTACTTTTATAGGCACAGGATTTGCAGGAAGAGTTTGTGGAATTGGGGAGGGACCTTAGTCAAGTAGCACACACGGTAACCTTCTTGGAGGTGCTGCTCATCTATGGCATAGGAGAGGCTAGGGTGTTCCGCACCATGGGATTCAATCAGTGGTTGAAAAACTGATGTGGAGCTCAGGGATTTGGCTTCATTGGGTACTGGGGGTTCACCTGGAGTGATGCAAGCCTATACTGGCATGATGGCTGCATCTGTCCAGGAGGGAACCAGGATCTGGGTGATAGGTTTAAATGCTTCATTGTGGCACTTTTAAACTATCCAAGGGGGGAGGCACTGGAAAGGAGCAGGGAAATCCTAGCCTACCCCAAATAATTACGGTAGTAAGTGCGGAAAACACCAACATAGAGGTGTCGATAAGGAGAAGGGCAGGGGTAAATGGAGAAAGTGACAAAGGCAAGAAGGACAGGGATGGGGCAAAAGGGAGTAAGGCCATCAGGAAATGGAGGGTAATGAGTACTAATGCCCGTAGTCTGGGCAACAAGCTCCCTGAGCTGGTGGCCTTGATGGAAGAGGGATGCCTGGATATCGTAGCAGTCACAGAAACATGGTACACAGAGAACCATGACTGGGATGTTAACATACCAGGGTACAAACCTACAGGAGAGACAGGCAGGGAGAAAAGGGGAGGAGTATCTATGTAAAGGAAGGGATAAAAGCAACTGAACAAAAGAGTAAACAGGGAGGAGAGGAGGCACTGTGGGTCACCTTGGAGACTGGAAAGGGCACCACAATCCGCACAGGGGTTGTGTACAGACCCCCATGTCAGGGGGAGGGAATGGACAAGGATATGATAGAAGGGATTCTTAGAATGGCAGAGAAAGGGGAGATACTGTTGATGGGAGACCTGAATATGCCAGATGTTAACTGGAGCACATTTGCTGCAGCCACATCCAAGAGCAGAGCCATTCTTGATGCCCTACAGGTGGCAGACATTAGACAGCTAGTTTCGGAACCCACTCATGAGGAAGCAGTCTTAGACCTTGTACTCTCAAACGGGGGCAGTGAGAGGATCTCAGATTTAGAAGTGGGTTGCCATCTGGGGACAAGTGACCATCAAACAGTGTGGTTCACGTTAAACTCAGCTACAGAGTCAAGCCATACAAAAGTGAGGGTACTGGACTTTAGGAGGGCTGACTTTGGCAAAATGGGAGAGTGCCTCAGAAAATCACTAGCAAACAGGCTAGAAGGAGTGTGTGAGCAACAATGGGAATTCAAAACTGCCATCACAGAGGCAACAAGCCTTTGTGAAGCAAATAAACAAATCAAATGAAAGAAAAGCCACTATGGTTCTCAAAAGAGGTGGCTGTGAAAGTCAGGAAGAAAATGATAGCATTCCAGAAGTATAAGGAAACACAGGAGAAGCAGGACGAGAGCTGTACCAGTTAAGGCAGAAGGAAGCAGGAGGAAGTCAGAATAGCAAAGGCCCAAACTGAGGAAAAGATAGCCAACTCAGTTAAGAAGGGGGATAAAACCCTTTATAGGTACATCAGCGAGCATAGAAAGACAAAGGGAGGGATAGTGAGGCTGAATAGAATGAACAGTGGGTGGGCAGAGGGGGACAGTGAAAAAGCAGGGATACTGAATGAATATTTCTGCTCAGTATTCACAAAAGAGGAGGGGGAAGTGCCTAATCTAATTAACAGAAGTTCTCTTGACAGGGGGGGTCGGTCCCAGTCCTTTCACAGAAGAAAGGGTTCTGCAAGAACTCCTAAAACTGAAGGTGGACAAAGCAATAGGCCCTGATGGAATTCACCCCAGAATTCTAAAAGAATTAAGGGAGGAACTAGTGAAACCACTGGCTACTCTTTTTAATTAATCATGGGAGGATGGTGTGGTACCTGAGGACTGTAGGAAGGTGGATGTGATTTCCCCTTCACAAAAGTGGGACCAAGACAGAGGCAGGAAACTACAGATCTGTCAGTCTGACCTCTGTGGTAGGGAAAGTGATGGAGTCACTTCTGAAGAAAAGAATAGTTGAGTACCTAGAGGCCAGTGGAGCACAGGACCCAAGGCAGAATGGGTTCACAGCGGGAAGGACATGTCAGACGAATCTAATAGATTTCTTTGACTGGGTGACCAAAGTAGTAGACCAGGAAGGGGCTGTGGACATGGCCTACCTAGACTTTTAGCAAGGCATTTGACACAGTCCCACACAAAAGATTAATAGTCAAATTAACCAGCCTGGGAGTGGGTCCCAGGGTGGTAGCCTGGGTAAAACATTGGCTGCATAACAGGACACAGAAGGTAATTGTAAATGGAGTCCACTCTGAAGAAAGAGGGGTTACTAGTGGGGTACCGAAGGGTTCAGTATTGGGTCCAGTCCTTTTTAATGTCTTCATCAGTGACATTGCAGAGGGACTGGAAGGAAAAGTATGCCTTTTTGCAGATGACACAAAGATCTGCAACAGGGTTGATACACAAGGAGGCTTGGAAAGGATGAAAAAGGACTTGGCAAGGTTCGAGGAATGGTCAGAAGTATGGCAGCTAGGATTCAATGCAAAGAAGTGCAAAATAATGCACGTGGGAAACAAGAACCCAGGGGAAGAATACACAATGGGTGGGGAGGTAGTAACAACAACAAAAAAGGAAAGGAACCTGGGGTAATCATATCAGATGACCTTAAGGTTAGCAAGCAATGTGAGAAGGCAGTAGGGAGGGCTGGGGGTATACTGGGATGTATAGGGAGAGGCATCAGCAGCAGAAACAGGAAGTTGTTATCCCTCTGTACAGACAGTTAGTGAAACCCCATCTGGAGTACTGTGTCCAGTTTTGGAGACCTCATCTCCGCAAGGACATAGACAGGATAGAGGTAGTCCAGAGGAGGGCAACTAAAATGGTGCAGGGTCTGCAAGAGAAGCCTTATGAGGAGAGACTAAATGAGCTTAATATGTATACCCTTGAGGAAAGAAGGGAGAGGGGGGACATGATAGAAACTTTTAAGTACCTCAGTGGAATCAACAAAGTCCAAGAGGGTAGCATATTTCAGAAAAAGAGACTTGCAAGAACAAGGGGACACAATTTAAAGATAGAAGGAGGGCGGTTCATGGGCAATGTGAGGAAGTATTATTTCACAGAGAGGGTAGTGGATGCATGGAACAGCCTTCCTGAGGAGGCTGTGGGGTCTAAAACTATGGGAGAATTCAAGAATGCATGGGACAGACATAAGGCAATTCTTGTGGGGGGTAGGAAGAAATAGGCTATTGATTAATTAGGATCTGCAGCCTATCCTGTAGGTAGGGAAATGGGCAGACTAGATGGGCCAAGCGGTCCTTATCTGCCGTCAAAGTCTATGTTTCTATGTTTCTATGGGAGCAGGAAGTGACTGATCACAGAACCACCAAAGACTCACCATCCTAAAAGGAAAGCGTGGCTCTATCCCACCCCCAGCTGCTGGAGGTCTGCCTCTGAGCAAGTAAGGCGACTACTGAGAATACAGGATCTTCTTGTCTCAGAACAGGAAAATCAGGAGCTTAAAGGGCACACAGGCAATAAGTAAGTAGGGAGAAAAAAATAAATAAATAAACAGAGGAAAGAGTAAGTATTCCAAACAACAATGTAGGGGCCAGAAATAAGAAATGATGGGAGTGGTGCAGTGCAGTGGCTGTGAAGCAGCAGTCTTCCAGGAGACGTTCTGGAGGATGTAGTGTTGTCCAGTCTGCAGGCACCTCACTGAGCTGGGGGAGGAGGTTGCTCATCTCCAGGCTAAGTTGGCCAGGATTTGTGGGACCTCCTCTCCCATCCAGGGACCACCAGGGCCACTGTTTGTGCCTCAGAGGTTGCCAAGAAACAGGAGTGGTTGGACCACAGTGGGCTCAGGGAGGGTGAGGGTGGTGGAACAGAAGCGCATCCCTCCAGTTGTACCTCTTTACAATTCATATGCTGTTCTGGCAAAGTGTGGTTCCTCTATGGAGGCACCCGCAGTGGAGACCAAGTAGGATGCTGGGAACCTCCACAAAGAAGACCCACAGGAGGGTGGCATGGGACCCCACAGGGGGAGGAAACAACTCCTGGTGGTGGACTCCATTATCAGGAAGGTAGAACTGGGGAAGGAAGGGGAGAGGGAGGTAAGGTGCCTGCCTGGCTCCATGGCTTGGAGGGACAGGGAGCGAATCCTCAGGATCACCGGAGCAGCTGCACAGAGGAGGGAGCTGGATGTCATTGTCCACCTAGGGACAAATGACCTGGCTAAGAAAGGGATCAGAGCAGTGCAGGAAGAGTTTGTGGAGTTGGGGAGGGCCTTAGACAAATAGCACACACAGTAACCTTCTCGGAGGTGCTGCCTGTCTATGGCATGGGTGAGGCTAAGGTGCTCCACACCATGGAATTCAATCAGTGGTTGAAAAACTGGTGTAGAGCTCAGGATTTGACTTCATTGGGGACTGGCGTCCACCTGGAGGATGCAGGCCTATACTGGCATGATGGTCTGCATCTGTCCAGGAGGAACCAGGATCCTAGATGATAGGTTTAAATGCTTCTTTGGCAAGCATTTAAACTAGCCAAGGGGGGAGGCACTGGAAAGGAGCAGGGGAAATCCTAGCCCCCCCCCCAAAAAAAAATTCAGGGTAGTAAGTGAGGTAAACACCAAGATAGAGATGTCGATAAGGAGAAACGCTGGGGTAAATGGAGAAAGTGACAAAGGCAATAAGGACAGGGATGGGGCAAAAAGGAGTAAGGCCATCAGGAAATGGAGGGTAATGAGTACCAATGCCCGTAGTCTGGGCAACAAGCTCCCGGAACTGGTGGCCTTGATGGAAGAGAGATGCCTGGACATTGTAGCAGTCACAGAAACATGGTACACAGAGAACCATGACTGGGATGTTAACATACCAGGGTACATAACCTGCAGGAGAGACAGGGAGGGGAGAAGAGGGGGAGGGGTAACTCTTTATGTAAAGGAAGGGATAAAAGCAACTGAACAAAAGAGTAAACAGGGAGGAGAGAAGGCACTGTGGGTCACCTTAGAGACTGGAAATGGCACCACAATCTGCACAGGGGTTGTATACAGACCCCCATGTCAGGGGGAGGGAATGGACAAGGATATGACAGAAGGCATCCTCAGGGTAGCAGAGAAAGGGGAGATACTATTGATGGGAGACCTGAATATGCCAGATGTTAACTGGAGCACCTTTGCTGCAGCCACATCCAAGAGCAGAGCCATTTTCGATACCCTACAGGTGGCATGCCTCAGACAGCTAGTTTTGGAACCCACTCATGAGGGAGCAATCTTAGACCTCATACTCTCAAATGGGGACAGTGAGAGAATCTCAGATCAAGAAGTGGGTCGCCATCTGGGAACAAGTGACCACCAAACAGTGTGGTTCACGATAAACTCAGCTACAGAGTCAAACCATACAAAACTGAGGGTACTGGACTTCAGGAGGGCTAACTTTGGCAAGATGGGAGAGTGCCTTACAAAAGCACTAGCAAACAGGCTAGAATGAGGGGTGAAGCAACAATGGGGAAACATCAAAACTGCCATCACAGAGGCAACAAGCCTTTGTGTGAAGCAAATAAATCAAAACTAAAGAAAAAGCCACTATAGCTCTCAAAAGAGGTGGCGGAGACGGTCAGGGAGTAAAAGGCAGCATTCTGGAAGTATAAGGAAACACAGAAGGAGCAGGACAGAGAGCTGTACCAGTTAAGGCAAATGGAAGCAGGGAGGGAAGTCAGAATAGCAAAGGCCCAAACTGAGGAAAAGATAGCCAACTTGGTTAAAAAGGGGGATAAAACCTTTTATAGGTACATCAGGGAGTGCAGGAAGACAAAGGGAGGGATAGTGAGGCTGAATAGAATGGACGGTGGGTGGGCAGAGAGGGACAGTGAAAAAGCAGGGATACTGAATGAATACTTCTACTCAGTATTCACAAAAGAGGAGGAGGGGGAGGTGCCTAATCCAGTTAACTGAAGCACTCTGGATGGGGGGTTGATCCCAGTCCTTTCACAGAAGAAAGGGTTCTGAAAGAACTCCTAAAACTGAAGGTGAACAAAGCAATGGAGTCTGATGGAATTCACCCCAGAATTTTAAAAGAATTAAGGGGAGAACTAGTGAAACCACTGACTACCCTTTTTAACAAATCGTGGGAGGATGGTGTGGTACCTGAGGACTGGAGGAAGGCGGATGTGATTCGCCTTCACAAAAGTGGGGCCAAGATAGAGGCAGGAAACTACAGACCTGTCAGTTTGACCTCTGTGGTAGGGAAAGTGATGGAATCACTTCTGAAGGAAAGAATTGTTGAGTACCTAGAGGCCAGTGGGGGTGCAGGACCCAAGGCAGCATAGGTTCACAGTGGGAAGGTCATGTCAGATGAATCTAATTGATTTCTTTGACTGGGTGACCAAAGAAGTAGACCAGGGAGGGGCTGAGGACATGGCCTACCTAGACTTTAGCAAGGCATTTGACACAGTCCCACACAAAAGATTAATAGTCAAATTAACCAGCCTGGGAGTGGGTCCTAGGGTGGTAGCCTGGGTTAAACACTGGCTGGACAACAGGACACAGAAGGTAATTGTAAATGGAGTCCACTCTGAAGAAAGAGGATTTATTAGTGGGGGTACCTCAGGGTTCAGTACTGGGTCCAGTCATTTTTAATGTCTTTATAAGTGACATTGCAGAGGGACTGGAAGGAAAAGTATGCCTCTTTGCAGATGACACAAAGATCTGCAACAGGGTTGATACACAAGGAGGCGTGGAAAGGACAAGAAGGGACTTGGCAAGGTTGGAGGAATGGTCAGCAGTATGGCAGCTTGGATTCAATGCAAAGAAGTGCAAAATAATGTACCTGGGAAACAAAAACCCAGGGGAAGATTACACAGTGGGGGGAGGTAGTAACAACAACAAAAATGGAAAGGGACCTGGGCGTAATCATATCAGATGACCTTAAGGTTAGCAAGCAATGTGAGAAGGCAGTAGGGAGGGCTAGGGGGACACTGGGATATATAGGGAGAGGCATCACCAGCAGAAAACAGGAAGTTGTTATCCCTTTGTATAGACAGTTGGTGAGACCCCAACTGGAGTACTGAGTCCAGTTCTGGAGACCCATCTCCACAAGGACATAGACAGGATAGAGGTAGTCCAGATGAGGGCAACTAAAATGGTGCAGGGTCTGGAAGAGAAGCCATACGAGGAGCGACTAAAGGAGCTTAATATGTATATGTTATATCAGAGGTAATTTAAGGAAGTATTTTTTCACAGAGAGGGTTGTGGATGCATGGAACGGCCTTCCGGAGGAGGTTGTGGAGTCAAAATCAGTGGTGGAATTCAAGCATGCATGGGACAATCATAAGGCAATTCTGGGGGTTGGGGGTAAGAAGAAGTAGGCTGCTGGTTAACTAGGATCTGCAGCTTATCCAGTAGGTAGGGAAATGGGCAGACTGGGTGGGCCAAGCGGTCCTTATCTGCCGTCAAATTCTATGTTTCTATGTATACCGTTGAGGAAAGGAGGGAGAGGGGGGACATGATAGAAACTTTTAAGTACCTCAGTGGAATCAACAAAGTCCAAGATGGTAGCGTCTTTCAGAAAAAGAGATGTGCAAGAACAAGGGGACACAATTTAAAGATAGAAGGAAAGCGGTTCAGGGGCAATATGAGGAAGTATTTTTTCAAAGAGGGGGCGGTTGATGTATGGAACAGCCTTCCTGAGGAGGTTGTGAGGTCAAAAATTGAGAAAATTCAAGAATGCATGGGACAGACATGAGGCAATTTTTGTGGGGGGTAGGAAGAAATAGGCTGTTGGTTAACTAGAATCTGCAGCTTATCCTGTAGGTAAGGAAATGGGCAGACTAGGTGGATCAAGCGGTCCTTATCTGCCATCAAAGTCTATGTTTCTATGTATGTTTCTATGGTGCAGTGCTGCCAGAGTGCCAGGCTGGGCTGGGCAGCCTGGCTGGCCAGCCCTGGTTAGGGCAGGGGCGTGGAGAGTGCATGCAATGATGCAACTGATCTGAGATCTAATCTTGTCACTTCAGTTCTGAAATTATCTTAATTTGGTCTGACTGAGTACTGTGTGTTGTTCCTTCCAAATGAAGAACCTTCCAGGAGGCTAAACAGTGCAAATGTTAAAATTTTACCCTTAAGGAAGGTCCGTATAGTACATCTTGTAGGAAAAAAAAAAATAATCTCAGGCCTATGGCTTTCCTTTGATTAAATATTTAAAGTGTGTGCCCAAACAGGACATGCCCCCCGATGATGACCATTTAAGAACTGAAGCACTGGGATTTAGGGCTTGCTCAGTTGCCCTCCTAAGGGTTTACCAGTAAATGTCTACTTTTTTGGTGTTATATTGTTTTCTCAAGTTTTTCTGAAGTGAGCTCCTTGAATGCAGGTTTCTAGCAGGCTGGCACTGCATAGTTTCGGGTAGGGGGCTAGGGTCGTCAAGGGGCAGGGCTGGGGTAGGGCAAGGGGTGGGAGGTCCTGTCCCTTTTTTTTTAATATCCAGTGTTGCCGATCCTAGTCCAACTGACTGTACCTGTTTGAATCTTTTAGATCGGAACTGGTGGTGGTGGACCATGAACGACAAGGAGGCCTCTGCTGGAGTGGAGATGGATTCCTCATATTCATTCCTGGGGGTTGCAGCTGGGGGGGGGGGTAGCTGGGCCCAGGCTCTGGGCTATACCAGTTTGCCTCAGCAGTCCAGTTTGAAGCTGTGGTGTACAGACGGGATGTGGAGCTGGAGCTGGATCCTTGACAGATAAGTAACAGTTTATACTAGTCCGTGTCTGTAACTGTAACTAGTAGTTTGGAACTTTGGAAGGAATAAGGTAGGCCAGGCAGTGAGGGAGTGAGGCAGTGGGGGGCAGGGGGCTAAACTTCTGATACAATAAATACACTTGACTCACTCAACTCACACTTAGTTGAGTGGGTGTCTTAGTCTACCTCCTCCTCCTCAGTCCCTTGCTGTATCTCTACCTGACCTTCCTTCCTAGCCTAAGGCTACCACCATTTGATACCACGGCACCACCTCGCTAAGCTATACTAGCACTAGCAATAGTAGCAACTAGCAGCTGCCTACAAGCACCTATCCGATTCTGAGTCATTCTAAAGTAGGCTACTAAGGGCCAAAGGCCCAAGGCTACCCACCTAGCTAGCAGCTATATCTAGCTCCTCTACCTAATGGAATGCAGCAGTACATTATTTATTTAAATATAAATTTACTCATTTATTGATTTTCATATGTGTTACAAGGGGATGGGAGGGTGAGGGAGGCCCAGTCCTGAAGGTGTGCCCCGGGCCCAGAAATTTCTATTGGCGCCCCTGTCACTAAACAAGGGAAGTAGAAACACGCAAGCATGAAGAGAAAAAAATAACATTAACATTTTAGATATTTCATGTATTTAATTTTTAGGGCTGTGGGCAGAGCCTATAGCCATTTTGCTAATGCTCTGTAGCTCTAAATCAGCCGATCGTGGAACCTTCTGTTGGACTTTTGAAAGTATCCTTCTGAAAGCCCAGTGGAGCTTAAACCCCTCCACCACAATCGGCCGCGACAGAATAACAGACACTCTATTTCAGCTGTTACTTCCACATTCCATGGCATGAACTGCGTATGTGTGAAGGAGCGCCCATAGAAACTGGGGACACGCCTTCCGGACTGGGCCCCCCTCACCCTCCCATCCCCTTGAGAGATGGTCTGGGATCTTGAAACCTGGCCTCTATGCCAAGAAATGCAAAGTGATGCACATTGAAGCCAGGAACCCAAGTATCAAATACTACCCGGGGTGGGGGGGGAGTCTGGGTAGCATCAACAGAGGAGGAAACAGATATGAGAGTGATGTTAACTAACAACCTGAAGCACGCCAAGCAGTGCAAAAAGGCAGCAGCAAATGTCAACAGGATGTTGGGGTGTATAGCCAGGGGGATCAGCAATTGGCAGAAGGAGGTTATACTGCCCCTTTACAGGTCACTGGTTAGACCGCACCTAGAGTACGGAGTAAGATACTGGTGTCCGTACCTTAAGAAGGACATCAGCCTGCTAGAGAAAGTCCAGAGGAAGGCTATCAAGATGACTGCAGGTCAACAGGGTATGTCTTATGAAGAGAGGCTGGGAGCCCTGTAAAAGAGGAGGGAGAGAGAGGGGATATGATAGAGACCTTCAAATGCTTGAAGGAGATAAATAAGGTGGATAGGGATAGTCTTTTCAAGCTAAGGAACAACTAAACCATGATGGGGCACAGTTTCAGCCTGGAAAGGGGGAAGGTTTAGGAAGGATGCTAGGAAGCACTCATTCACGAACAGTGAGGTGGCCAATTGGAATGATCTACTGGAGGAAGTGGTCTCAGCCAGACAGTGGTCAGCTTTAAGAGGGCCTGGGCTAGGCATAAGGCGAAACTATGGGCTCGGGGGGAGACAGATGCAGTGGAAGGGAGGACTGGGGAATGGGGGGGCAGAGTCAGTGATGTACACTAGTAACCCAGCAACATGAGCAGACTCAATAGACCTGATGGTCTTCTTCTACTGGCACTTTCATGTGTTCATATGTTTGTAATATTTTGAAAAGGAAAAAAAAAGTTAAAGCAACAGTTTATAATGGTGGGGGAAATCGACCTATACGTTTCTATTCTTCTTTACATTGCTCCTTGTCTCCTTACTTGACTGATACCCTTTCTTTCCCCACTTTGTGTCTGCTTTAGTACATTTTTTCACATTTGAAATAATAAAAATAATGCTTTCTAATATGCCTCAGACCAGGTTTTCATCAGTATTCTCAGCTGTTTTTGTACACCTGTTGTCCCAAAGGTCAGGGAGCAGTGTCTGATGCATGCTAGTTCATTATGTAAGCAATAAGTCATGATGGGGTGTCCATCAAAGAATTAATGAGGCATGGCCCAGGGGTATAGTAAGGTGCAAGACCGAAGGCTGAGTGTCCTTTCACCTGTGGGAAGTGCATTGTTAATCCTTTAATGCACACTTTGGAGTGGCTTATTGTGCTTATAAAATGTCTCATTGTAGGCAATGAGATTTTACAGCCTTCATAATAAAATCTGATTTCTGACTGTGGATCATTAGTATTTTAATGCATGGTCATG
This sequence comes from Neoceratodus forsteri, assembly GCA_016271365.2. Taxonomy (NCBI): domain Eukaryota; kingdom Metazoa; phylum Chordata; order Ceratodontiformes; family Ceratodontidae; genus Neoceratodus; species Neoceratodus forsteri. The sequence continues at coordinate 972,288,595 of CM028134.1, read as the reverse complement.
TGATGACTATTGTCCAGTGAGGTCTTTGGATTTATCCTTGCCATTTTAGAAAGTCTTAAGAATAGTGATCTTAAACAATGGGTGTTCAGAAACAACAGAAAATACAGACAAAAACTTTGTCCAAGCCATACTGAAAGGAATGCTCCTTTTATTATTTAAATTTAATTAAAAAAATGTGGCAAATACAACTAGGGCGAGGGGGAAGGGTATCATACAAGTCAGGAGATAAGGGGCAACCTAAAATAGAATAAAAATGTACTGGTCAAAACATTCACTGCTGTCAAGCACTGCTGCTTTAACTTGTGCCAAAAAAGGTGGGCCTTGTTACATGGCTCAAAATAATAATGATGTGCCTTTAGAAAGAGAAACACCAAACTTGTTTGGCCTAATGATTAGGGCAGGGATTGTCAAATTTATAAGTATTGTCTTGAGAACATATGGTTAAGATAAATCTACTTGTCCAGCTGCAAAATGTGGTGGTCCAGTTAATAGTTACTGTAGTTTGAACTATGTCACCCCTATCCTGGATGGTATACCATTGTCAGTAATGCTGTGCTGAAGCAACAGTACAAACAAGCTGTAGCCAGAACTGATAGGGCTGTGAAGAGCTACCAAATGACCAAAGTTACACATGTGCATAGAAATTATTCAATGCCCAGGTGTAACTTGGTCATTTTTGGAGGTGTTGCACCAAATTTTCAACTTGGCCTTTTTTGGACCCCTCCTGTCATTTTTTTCACTTGTCCCGAAAGGTGATTTCAAAGAGCAAACACTCGCTTCTGCAGCACAGGTGCGAAAACACATTTTAAGCAGGTTGTGGAAAATGTCAGCTATACTGTTTTGAAGGAGGTGCGCAAAAATGGCAATGTTGAAAATGTAGAGTGAAAATATTAAAAATTGGCGAAGTTAGGAGCCTGTGAAAAAACTGTGCAATGCATGCTCGTAACACAGTAATTTTTTGGAATTTCTTCCCAAAATTTGCAACATTGGCTTTTTGGGACCCCACTTCACAAACAGTGGCACTGTCATTTCATGAATTGGTCCTGAAAGGTGATTCTGCGCAGTGACTGCGAAATCACCTTTCGAGACCAAGTAACAAAGACAGTTTTCATGAACTGGGGTCCCAAGAACCCCATGTTGAAAATTTGGGAAAGAAATTTCTAAAAAATGGCTGAGATATCAGCATGAGTAGAAAATCCCATTGAATTACATTATAGCAGGCTTTTCTTTGATTCTTCAGTCTGCAGTTCGGCTTTGAAGGGTGTAGACATGTCGGTCAAGAGGATGACAACACCTACTTCTGGAAATGCATCTGATTATGAGGGGGTAGGGGTGGGGGTGGGTGCTCAGTGGGAGGGTGGGGATGGGGAGGAGACTGCAGCAACAATGAGGAACTGTTTTCTTCTTTACAGGGAGAACAAAAATAAAAAAGACTGGAGCGACGACAAGGGACCATTTTCTGTTTTGCAGAAAAAATTAACATTTGGGCACACTGGGGTGGGCTCCCAGTGTGCCACATGACTGGGGGGTGTACACATGGGACTTGGACATCCCGATGTTGGTGGCAGTGGGTGGGGGTGAAGAAAAAACATTAGACACACTGGGGTGGGCTTCCAGTGTGCCACAAGAGTTTGGGAGGGCCACAGAATGCTGCGGAGCTAGCGGTGGCGATGTAACTGCGCATGCGTGACATTGCCAGCAGAACTGCACATGCACGTGAGTCATGCATGCAGGGATGCTGACAGGGGGACACATTTTGCCCTTAATGCCCTCCTGAATGTCATTTATGAAGCTGTTGAACAACACTAGCCCCAGCACCAAACCCCGCAGGACCCAGCTGGTGACTTTCGTGGTGCTGAATAATTTCCCCCCTACCATCACCCTCTGGGTCCTGCCCCTCAGCTAGCTTTGACTTATGGAACAGCCTTCCTGAGGAGATTGTGAGGTCTAAAACTGAGAGAATTCAGGAATGCATGGGACAGACATAAGGCAATTTTTGTGGGGGGTAGGAAGAAATAGGCTGTTGGCTAACTAGGATCTGCAGCTTATCCTGTAGGTAGGGAAATGGGCAGCCTAGATGGGCCAAGTGGTCCTTATCTGCCATCAAAGTCTATGTTTCTGTGTATGTTTCTATGATGCAGTGCTGCCAGAGTGCCAGGCTGGCCTGGGCCGCCTGGCTGGCCGGACCTGGTTAGGGCAGAGGCGTGGAGAGTGCAAGCAATGATGCAACTGATCTGAGATCTAATCTTGTCACTTCAGTCATATTCAAAAAGGTAGCACCATGCACAACCCACTGATGCACCCGGTGCAATATTTAAAAGGGAAAAGTGCACCTGCACAAATCCCGATGCGCCGGGGCGCATCAGTAATGTATGCAGGCACAGGTGGGGGGGCGTGCCCATGCATAAACTGCACAGCCCGATATTCAGCCAGGCCATGCAGAGTTATGCAGGCACAACCCCTACCTGCACCTGCACAATTTTACGCAGGAAAAAAAAAGGATCAAGTCGAGGGCCACCCACAGGTGAGCTGCCGCATTGCAGGGTGCAACACAGCAGCTGCCACCTGTGGGTGGCCCTCCACTTGTTTCCCCCACACCTGGCGGTGCCCCCCCATGCCCCAATCGTGGGCATAATGTAATTCTTCTCCCCCCAGCAGCCCAATCGTGGGCATAATGTAAATCTTCCCCCACCCCGAATAGCCCGATCGCGGGCATAATGTAACGTCGCCCCATCCCCAGAATAGCCCGATCGCGGTGGCATCCTCACCCCCATCCAGAATCCCTGGTGATCTAGTGAGCCCCCACCCTCCACCCATGGAGCCCACCAGCCCGCTCCCCGTCAGCCGGCGGTGGCAGCACCCCACCACTTCTTAGCCGCCGCCCGCCGACTATTTTCGGTAGGGCTACCGCCGACCAGTTCAGAAGCAAGAGCCAATGGGCGTGCAGCCCATACTGTACAAGGCAGTCCAGCTATGTGAATGAATGAATTTTTGTACTGTAAATGCATATGCAAACCTGTTATCTGATGAAGTGTGATGATGTATTGTAAACTGAGTGATAATGTTCTGTAAACTGTATATAATGTTAAACTGAGTGATAATGTACTGTAAACTGTATTGTGACGATGTATTGTAAACTGTATTGCTGACTTAACAAGGAACCTTTGCAAATGAGCTTTTTTGCTCAAAGGTGTATTCCGAGAAATAAAATAAATGAATAAATAGTTTTGATAATCCTGTTGTTCTGTACACTAATATGCACTTTTGTGCATCATCATTGTGTCTGTATTTGATGAACTGTTGTAATGTTGTAATATTGTACTCCTCCCTTTCCCCTCTCCCTGGGTCACACCTGCAAATGAGCCTCAGTTCAGTGTGTCTTTCCCAGGTACCAAATTTCACATAACTAATAATAAATAAATATAGTGTTTATTGCAAATGAAGCCTTCCTTATATTTTTCAACTTACTTCGTTATATTTCCAGCCCAGAAACAGTATATCAAGATTTTTATTTACCAATATTAGTTGGCCTTGAAACTGTTCATGGTTCCATTTGTGTTTAAGTAATTCAGTCTGTGTGCTAATCTCCTCCCTTAGTTTATAAAGATTAGCACATGCCCATTTAATAGTTAACAAAACCGACTCAAAGGAACATTTGTTCATGATTACACACAATGGGTCCTATGCACTAAAGGGCGGGTTATACAGGCCTGAGGAGCGTACCCCACCCGCAGACCTACATGGCCCCAGACAGGTGCAGGGTGTGCAGTATGCATGACCGCATGCGCCTGTGGGGCACCTGTCTGTGGCCAGGCTCCCTCAGCATGCAGGGTTGCATGGCTGGTCATGGGTGGAGTCATAGATCCAAGCAGGCATCCAATCAGATGCCTATACCTGATCCCTCAGTGGATCCCTTGCACCCGTGTGACAGGTGCATGGAGCGGGAGCAAGTGGTGGAAAGTGGCAAAATGTGACCACTGCTGGGCACTCGCCCAAGCCACTGCCCCAGCCTTCCCCTGCAGGCTAGTGGGCTGTGGCACAAAGGAGATCCATTGTTGGTACCGCAGTACCCGGTGGACAGAGTACATGGGGGCGCGTACCGGGTTATGCCTGGTCTCAGATGGCATACCCAGTGCCCCCCATGCCTGGTATTATGCAGCTTAGTGAATGCCATGTAGTGCAGGCATGTCCTTAACATGACCCCAGCACAAAGTCACCCATGGGGAGTTAGGCGATGCATGCATAAATGACTTGCACGCCCTTAGTGAATGCCACCAGAAGTCTGCTGAGATCCCCCTCTGCATGGCATTCACACGTAAGGTTGCCTACATGCCTTGGATATGTGGCAAGTAGGCAACTATTTCATTCGTGTATAGGGCCCGATGTGCTTATCAATTAAGCAATAAACCACCACAAGGTATGTTTTTTTTTTTTTTTTTTTACTCTTTGGTTACTGAGTAAGTCCAACTAGGCACAAGTGCCTGTTTTCAGGGGCGACCTGGAAGCACAAGGTAGGTTAAGTGACTTGTTCAGAGTCACAGTGTTTGAAGGTGGAAGAATCAAACCCAGATCTGCTGGATTTGATTCGGGGAAGGGGGTAGTAACAACAACAAAAATGGAAAAGGACCTGGGGACAATCATATCAGATAACTTTAAGGTTGGCAAGCAATGTGAGAAGGCAGTAGGGCGGGCTGGGGGGGATACTGGAATGTATAGGGAGAGGCATCACTAGCAGAAAACAGGAAGTTGTTATCCCTCTGTACAGACAGTTGGTGAGACCCCATCTGGAGTACTGAGTCCAGTTCTGGAGACTCCATCTCCGCAAGGACATAGACAGGATGGAGGCAGTCCAGAGAAGGACAACTAAAATGGTGCAGGGTCTGCAAGAGGAGCCATATGAGGAGAGACTAAAGGAGCTTAATATGTATACCCTTGAGGAAAGGGGGGGTATAGAAATGTTTAAGTACCTCAGTGGAATCAACAACGTCCAAGAGAGTAACATCTTTCAGAAAAAGAGATGTGCAAGAACAAGGGGACACAATTTGAAGATGGAGGGGGGACGGCTCAGGGACAATGCGAGGAAGTATTTTTTTCACAGAGAGGGTGGTGGACGCATGGAACAGCCTTCCTGAGGAGGTTGTGAGGTCTAAAACTGTGGGAGAATTCAAGAATGCATGGGACAGACATAAGGCATATTTTGTGGGGGGGTAGGAAGAAATAGGTTGTTGGTTAAATAGGATCTGCAGCTTATCCTCTAGGTGAGGGAATGGGCAGACTAGGTGGGCCAAGCAGTTCTTATCTGCCGTCAAAGTCTATGTTTCTATGGATATACAAAGCTCATTCACAGCTCATTGCTCTAACCTACAGGCTATACTGCCAGGGTTATTGGGGATTAATGAACAACCCGGGTGTGTTGTGAGGCATGAGGCTGCAGGCTGAGTGTCCTCACAGCACCTGGGGTGTTGATTAATTCCCAATAAGCCCATACCCTGGAGTGGGTTATTGTACTTACAACATGGGTTATGTTTAAACACCAAAAAAATATCCAGAAAGGTGTTTGTTTGCTGTTTAAAAAGCAAGAAAGTTTGTGTATCCTTCCACCTTGCAAAATAGTCCCTAGCAAATAATGCATCCTGCATGTGAGGCTGTTTTCCTGCAGGAGATTTTTTTTTTAAAGTCTGTTGCAACAGCACATTTTGTGTTTATTTATTGTTTATGTTTTTCTTTCCCTCTTGCTTGTCATCTGTCCTTTTTCTTACAGGATGGCCAACTGTAAGGATGTGGTGTCATTGTACATTTTCTTTATCTTAAAAAAATCTCCACCCTTGTACAGCCTTGCATGGTATTAAATCCTTCCCTCCTTAAAACAAAAACAGTAATAGTAAACATAGAAACACCGGCTTGGCATTCTCCAAGCATGTCTCCCAATTATATCTCCAATTCCCATAAGGAAAATATTAATGAGTTGTTTTTCATGAAGCCTTGCCTCAAAAATGTTCAAAAGTAAGGACTTGTGCTTTGTTTGGGTGAACATTCACCCACACCGTTTGCTAGAATAGCACCCAGCAGGTGAACTGTGCAATGTGGTGTGAGCGTGTTTTTCACTCACATAAAAAAAAAAAGCCGCATTAGAGAATGCTCGTTTATGTGGAATTTAGACATCAGAACACTAAATAAAATGCTGCTTTGTGTACGGCAGGGTGTTGTGGAAAGGCTAGCATTCTTTATGGTTAAAAACTATACGTTTTGAGGAGTTTTTAATTTAAATAATGCCTGACTTGTTTTCAGCTTGCGCTTGCAAGCTATTATCAACTTTCCATCTGTTTTGTATTGCTTACAGAGTTTTCTGTTTATTTAAGTTTGAACTGTGCATAGAACATTACAGTTTATGCTGAAAATGTTAGAATGATTCAGTTGATTATTGAAACTGGAGTAAAGTTTAAAAGTACCTGTTGTAGGAAAATTTTAAAAAGGAAAATGTTTCGTTCCAAACTCTTATGGTGGAAGGGTCTGTTTTCCTATAGAGATGGCCAGCCTTTCCACGCCCCTTTTTGTGGGACTAAGAAATGGGCAGAGCTTAAAGTGAACATTTGTGTCAATGTTTGTATTTAGGGACATTATTTCTACTTCTAGTTCTGTTGGAGTATCATTTAGTGGTTATAAGAATTCTTGTGAAGTAATGAATATTATTTTTAAACCTGTTCTTTAAATATAGCTCTTAGGGATGTCAAAAAGGGTGGAGTTATTGGCTCCTCCCCTTCTTGATGTATATATCTCTCTCTATATATCTATATATATATATATATATAGATATATATATATATATAGAGAGAGAGAGAGCTGAGGCTCAGTTGAAGCGTTGGCTCCAGGAAGTGCAGACGTATGCTATACCCAACAGTGTGATGCTAGCTTATTCTAGTATCTGATATTTCTAACCTTCTGTATTTTCTTCTGTTATTTTGTCATTCAGTCCATTTTATTTGAATTATACCAGAATAAATGGTTCTCTTTTGATTTGCAAAATACCGACTCAGGTCCTCTTTTATCCCATGCATCACACTGCATTACTGTTATACACACAGAAATATCACACATACATTATTCAGAGGATTTATGACATTTCTGGTGCATAACACTGTCGGCTACATTGCCTACCATGTTTACCTTCGCACCTTCCCCCAATCTCCTGTTTAAGTACAGTTAGACCTGGTTAATCCGTAAGCATTTGTGATTCCCAAATTTGATACGTAAAGCAAATCTACGTAGTAACCAGACAGCATCCAGATAATGGATTTTTTCAAACTTTATTACTGTAGAAAAACTAACGATTTAGAATATAGTACAGTGCATGTAAATGTACATTCCAGTACTACAGTACATGACTTTTTCAGTAAACAATGTGCTTCAATTATATTTAAAAAATCCAAGCTAATTAAAGATAAAGGTGCACACAAGCAGTGATTTCTAAAATTTTGCATTGAACTAAATCTAAAATGATAACATAAGCAGTCACAGCATTAGACATCGCTATTCATCACTGTTCAAAAACATAAAAAACATCATTAACAACATAAGCAGTCACAGAGCATTAGCATAAACAGATGGGATTAAGCTTGACAGCTTGGCCGAGTAGCAGGACCATGGGGTCAATCAAGATCTATGTGAAGGACCAGGACTGTATGAGGGACAGCACTGTAATCTTTCTTTTCTTTTTATTTACAGGATCGGGCAGAGCTACAGCTTGCAGAGGAGCAGAACAATGGGGACATCAGGACAGGGCTATAGCTTGCAGAGTACTTTAATCTTTTTTTTGCAGGACCTGGTAGCAGAGTAAGAACTGAGAGGTAAGGGGTAAGTCCGGGTAGCTGAACCATGTGGTTGGTCAGATTAGCAGAGCAGATCAGGGAGCAGAATGAGTGGATTTGTGAGTAGAATGAACGGACCTGTGAGCAGAACGAGGGGTAAGGGGTAAGGCTGGGTAGCAGCTCTATCTTCCACAAACAAGCACTGTATTCTTGCCATCTTAATCACTATACCTTTTTTGCACCATTAGTTTTTTTCCCCCAACTTAAGTCTCCAGTCTCCAGTCAACCACACCTCTCGCTGCATGACAGCGCTCCTCACCATACAGACTGCCAGCTGCACTTAGGTACCACTCCCAGCCTCACATACTGAACATGACAGAAAAATAACTGTTTCAGTTGACTCCACAACTGTTGAATATTTCTTCATTTGGATAATTTTATGGCCGCTTGCCAGTTGCCTCCATGAGGTTCCTCAACTCTCGCTCAGGATCGAGGAGCACTTTTTTTTTTTTTACATGAACTGGCAGAACAGATCGGGCTGGATTGGAGCACTTCAGGACCAAGGAACATTTATTTTTTACAGGAACAGGCAGATCGGGGAGCAGAATGAGTGGGCCTGGGAGCAGAACAAGGGGTAAGGAGTACAGCCAAAGAATCATGTGGACAGCACTGTAATCTTTGTACTCAATTAAAAGATTATTAAAAAAAACTTTATTAAAAATGTATTCTACTTTACCAAAAGGGCAGCAGCAGCAAGAGAATACAATCGGCAGTTAAGAGGCATTGCATTCAGCTGAGGTAACATGCCAGAGGATTAGCAGGGGATTAAGAACACTTCCAATTATCACTTATTTAAGAAATGTTAGCACCTCCACCTGAGCTCATTAAAAACAGATTCAAGTGGCCACAAACAATGGAAACTAATAAGCCTGGTTACAGAGAACTGCAAACGGATTCGGAATCTCAGGTTTATGTTTTAAAGAGGTCATTAACCTTGGAAAAAATCCGTTTGCAGTGATTTTCATTCGGAATGTCAGATGTACGGACTAATAAGGCACGGATTAAACTGGTCTGACTGTACTATGTTATTGCTGTTTATATTTAAACATTTTCATAAAATTTAAAATGATAAAAAGAGGCCCCCCCCCACCAATGACACACCCTCAGATCCACATTCTCCATGCTAATTTGTAACTACTGTACATTACTCAGAATTGTTTAGTAGATTTCTTACACATCACACTGGGGTGCTGCACTACACGAATTAACCTACAGGATTAATTGCCAGTGCATTACATAGGACATGTGTGTCTACCATTGCCTTTTATTCTGCCCATGACCTGTACTTTACACCTCCCCCAAAACACACACACATGCATATGTAAGTGGCACTACAAAGGCATCTATGCTCCTCTGGGTCTCACTTATTCTTGATGTGTTGCTGTCTCTGTCAGCTACCTATCACACATACAGGCTGCCGATCACCTAGACAGACAGAGACAGAGATAAAGAGAGAGATACACACGCAAGGAATTCTGTTGTGCATATCTGCTGGTGAACTATTATGTGTGTGTGTGTGTATGTGTGTGTGTTTATCTCTCTCCCCATGTCCACTGTTTCTGTGTGTCTGTATCTCTCTCTTAGATATGTTTCCTGCCAGTGACCAAGGAGGGCAACTGTGGATGGGGGTGCTACTCACAACTGCAGGGCATCTTCATTCGCTGTGCCATGCTCTCTATCCTGCTGTCATTGTCCTGGTGCGGCTGCTGAGCGATGCTGGGTGGGTGAGCAATGTTGCACGAGTGGAGTAGATCTCTTTGTCTCACCTCACAGCGGATCCCTGGTACTGGACATTGCAACAGGGACACACTATGGGCTCCTGAGTACCATTTGCAGCACTGCCTTGTTTGTGATGGAACACCAAGACACACAGAGACAGACAACACTCTCTCTCTCATCCCTGTGATCCCCCCCCCACTACTCCCACTCCCACTCCCGAGTACCTTATACAGACAGGACACTGTGGCACTGTACGGCTGATTACTGGGGGAACTGCTGCCTAAAACCTCTACTATACCAGGACTGCACCACCTATTACTGGGGGATTGCCTGTGCTCACAAGTGCCACTGTTTTTAAAGACATAGGTTGCCACACACCATGGGTAACTGGGGGACTGTTTCTTCAGGGACGCGGTCAACACTGCTTCTCACACCACGGGTCCATTCCTCTGTGTTTCCATCTGTATATTAATGCCCCATCCATGAACTGCATATGGAGCTCTGCAGTTCTGCTTTTGTAGGGGACAAATGCCGCACAGAGCACTAGGACAAGTACTTGCACAAATGACATGCCGTCCCTCACTTTCTTACTCTCCTGCACTGTGCGACAACTGAAACAAAGCACATTCTGTCTCTGTGTCTCACTCTCTATCTTCTTCACAGTGCCACTAAGGCAGATGGTCACTCTCAGTCACAGCTCTCTCTGTCACTCGTGAACACGTTGGGGTGGGTGGGTCCTCTTCCTGGCCGATGGAGTGACACAACAGTACACTGTACAGCAAACCTAGACTACTGTGTGTTGCAAGCAGGGTACAGTTGTGACACACAATTATGGGACACATATTATCCCTGCCCAAGGCCCCTAGAATTCTGCGGCCACAGAATTTTGTGCAGAACTTGCAACCTACCGCAGAACTTCTGCAGTGCTGCATAATTAACTGTTCTTGCTGATTCTTTATTAGTATTTCCATTTATCCATAGAACCTGGTTCCCTTCCCCTCTTTTTATATCCAACCCCCCTCTATGCTCAGAATGTGATGTTATCAGTGCTATAACATCATACGTTAGCTAATGAAATGGCTCCATTCTGCCACAGAAATGAATAGTCACTTATCTACCACAGCTCCCACTCCGAGAGGCGGTGGCACAGCACATCAGGTATGGTGATATTTGCTCAACCTGCAATACAGACTAATACAATTTTCAGTCTTACGTTATTACACTAGGGCCAACTTAAACAAAGCCTTGACATTAGCATAGACCTGTTAAGTCCATACTTTAGTTTGTACAGAGTTACTTGTGCCTTTAAGGTATAGCGATGCCATCTGAAATTAATAACTGGTAAAATTAATTAACCTGTCATTTTTAAGAAAAATAAAGTAATTATGCCCAGAAAAGTGGAATATAATAATGTGTAGACCTGTTGAAAGAATAGACCTTTTAAATAAATAATTGCACTATACACATTTTTGCCAGGGTTATTGATTACATATTGTCATTAGTTGATAGAATCACCTAAAGGTTATGGAGAAATGTGCAGAGCCAAGTGTTGGGCCAGAGGGTAGCATGTCGTATTTCCATGCCAGCAACTCAGGTTCAGAGACAAGCTCTGGGAGTTGGCTGGGCAGCACAAGGATTAGGAGAGAGCACACCACTGTTCTGAGCCTGGAAAGGTATGGTGCAGTGCTGTGTCACATGGGGGACACATTGTGATGGACTGGAGAGCTTTATCTCACAATGTGTTCACATATATGTCATGGCCTGATGGTGTCACGTAGTGTGTCAGGGGAAGCGGGTTGGCATGAAAAATAAGTTTTGCAATATCTCCTCTATTCTGTTTATTCCATTTCCAAAGGGGACCTATATGAATGAGGATACAATTTCATGTAAATAATAATAAAAAAATATATATATATACACACACAGTATCTCTCTCACTATGTGCACACACACACACACATTTGTACGTATGTTACAGACTGAATATAAATATAAAAGTGATGCACAGTGGGGACCTCATGAGTGGTATAGACAGCATGAGTATAGAAATACCTTATTTATCACATAAGGGTCTCCTCTGTTTATTTTATTTATGCAATAGGCTAGGACCTTAAGGGATAGATTTTTTTTTGGTTTTTTTTTAGACTTAAAATTATTTCTAAAAGTTTGTTATTTGTTTGAACTAGTGTTACTATGCTTTCCCCCATCCTGATTGCTATAACCACTGCCATGGCCAGAAAGTCAGGATGACAAGTTGACACTGTGATGTGGTAGTTTGTTAGTGCCACAGAACTTCCGCAGAAATTACAAACCACCGCCACCGAAGTTCTGAGGCAAATGGTAATCTTGCCGCAGAACTTTGTCCTAACATGCTGCAGAAAAATAGGGGCCTTGCCTATATCCTACATTTGTAATCTCCCTTATTTTTGTTGTCCCTTTCCTTTTCCCTCTCCTTAAAAAACATCCTGGGATAAGTCCTGGAAGGAGTGAGAAAAGAAAACCCCATCTCAAGTGAGCTGTCCTGCTGCAATTCTGTCATTTAAGGCAGAAGTTCCAAATCAAAGCCCTAGAGGGGGCTCGGTCCAAATAAGTCCTGTGTTGGCCTGCTTATTTAGTCAGGAAGGCAGGACTGGCCTCTCGGGTGTATAAACAGCGAAGATTCTCAATGTCCCAGCAGACCCAGTGAGATTCTACCCCCCATCCTCCAGGACCCCCTCTCAGCACAGAAATCCTCTGATTTAAACAAAAAAGAAAAAAGAACAAGAAAGGGGGAGAAGCGAGTCAGCAGGAGAGCAGGTGCAGCGAAAAGCAGCTTTGCATCAGCCGACAGATCCTGCAAGAATGCTTTGAATTCAGTCACCCAACAAAGGGCCAATGAAGAGGATCAATCCAGCCCCACCTGTTCTGGAGCACGTCAAGTGTCTGTTCCCCTCCCTGACATCTCATTCTGTGTGTCTGAAGTGTGGGTGAGTCTGTGTAACATACTTTTGATGTCCTGTAAGGTTGACTGCATTGTAGTTTTTGCTGTACCGGTACTTGAAGAACCCGTAGCTCCCCACACGTTTTGCAGGTTAGCAGGCCGAGTCATCCCTCGTGGTAATTCCTCAAGTGTATGGCCCTTAGCTTTCATCACTTGCATTGCTTCTTCAAAAGTGCAGTAAAGCTCCACACCCGATTTCCAATGAACTCGTAAGCGAGATAGGTATAGGGTCTGAAACTTAATCCCCAGTGATTTTAATTTTCTAAGAATCGGGGCATGGGTTGACCACTAATAAGAGGGGGATAGTCCTGGTCTAAGAATAACCAGGCTTCGTTATATTCTATCCGACCTTGTTTCTAGGCTGTTTTAAGGAGTGTTTCTTTTTCTCTGAAGCTCCTAAATTTAGCCACAATCGATCGGGGCCTGGCGGATTTGGAAGTGGGCCGGGGAACTAGAACTCGATGTGTCCTTTCGATTGTAAATGCAAATCCCTGAGGCAAGTCAAGTATATGGCGTAAAAGGTCTTATATAAAATTGGTCATTTCACCAACCTCTATTAATTCAGGAAGGTCATATATTCTCAAATTGTCTCTTCATGAGCGCGCCTCCAGGTCTAAGCACTTAGCAGTTGTAGATTCTTGCTGATGGATAAGGAACTCCACTGCCCTAGAAATATGAACCAAATCGTCTTCTGCAGTAGAAATCCATTCCTCTGTGGACATTACTCTGGCATCCAGCTTATTCAGGTCTGCATGTAATTTGTTGAATTCAAGTTTAGTCTCAGTCTGAAACTGTTTAATTTCTGTTAGGAGGGTTTCAAATCTCGTTCTCGATAAGGCCTCCATCTCCGCTTCGGTATCGTCTCCCGCCATACTCGCTGGAGAGATTCTCCCACTGGTGCCCGAGCTTGTAGGGCTTAATCCAAGCTGATTGCTTCTGGTTTTGTGGTTTTTACTTTGGAATCTTTTAACAGCTGATGCTCCACTATGTTTTCTCTGTATATTAGGGTTGATTTTCTCAGTCTGAGCTACGTGGAGCCAAATCTTTGCTGTAGGGAAGAGAGAGCTCCTCTGTTAGGCAGCCATAGAGCTGATGACGTCACCGGAAGTCCCAAGAGAAAATCAGTTCTAGGGGCACTGACTGTCCTTCATGGTGGCCCCTGAGTGACAGAATCCATTCTAAAACCCAGGTTGATGGTGAGGTACCAGTCTGTATCCCCCCCCCCCAACACACAACACACTTTTTTTTAACCATTATAAGTCCTTCCCAACTGACCCAGTTGATCAATATTTTTATTCTTCATATTGACCCATTTTTCCCTTATATGTCCACAGGTCTGACAGGATGCTGACTGGGTGAAGGAGCACACTGACCACGTGTATCAGATAAATATTGTTTTCTGTTTATCCTACATTGTTTGTTATTGTTAGTTCATAAACAGCTGCAGATCTTTTGTGACCCCATTGCTGTTTTTGTTTTACAGGTATAACTATATAGTCTGCTGAGACCCCATTATCCTAGGCTCCACAGGAACCCGGTAAGAGATCTCTTATCTGTGCTAGGATGTTAACCTGTAATGGTGCTAACTGTAGGCTTTTACTTGGTAGGTGGTTGGTGATGCAGGGTTTGACATCTCTAAACTGTTCTTTTACTTTTCCACCATCATGAAAGGAATGAAATTTATTGCAGTACACAGGTGACTGGAGAGCACTCGTGCTTTGCCCTAATGCCTCACAGTGCACCTGGAGCATGCATTAATGCCCTAATTCTCCATTGTGGGCAAGTTCATGAAGACCATACTAAAGGAAGGGTTGGTGGAACATCTAGAGAAGCATGGTCTCCAGGATGAGAGGCAGCATGGTTTCATGGGGGGGGGGAATTGTGTCAAACAAATCTGATTGCCTTCTTTGACTGTATCACTAAGACAGTAGACAAGGGACCACGTGGTAGATGTACTCTATCTTGATTTCAGCTAGGTCTTTGACTCTGTGCCCCACAAAAGGTTGATCAGGAAGTTGGTGGATCTTGCTGTTGGGGAAAAGATGGCTAGATGGGTGGAAAACTGGCTGAGGGACAGAACCCAGAGGGTGGTTGTGGGAGGAGAGTTATATGGCACTAGAGAGGTAACCAGTGGTGTCCCACATGGCTCAGTGCTGGGGCAGATGTTCAGTGTCTTCATCAGTGACATTGGGGGTGGCATTTAGGGCAAAATGTGCCTATTCACAGATGACACCAAGCTCTGTGGGAGAGTGGACCCAGCTGATGGGATGCTGGACCTCCAGGAAGATCTGGAAAAGCTAGGGAGGTGGTCCATGATCTGGCAGCTTGCCTTTAATGCCAATAAATGCAAAGTTATGCATCTTAGAGCCAAGAATCCCAGGACAGAGTACTACCTGGGTAGAGTCTGAGTGTCTGCTTCCAAGGAAGAGAAGGACCTGGGAGTGATGGTCACTAGTGACCTGAAACACTCCACATAGTACAAGAAAGCAGAAGCAAAGGCAAACATGATGCTGGGATGCATAGCTAGGGGGATCAGTAGTAGGAGAGGGGAGGTTGTACTGTCCTTGTACAGGTCATTGGTAAGGCCGAATCTAGAGTATGGAGTTCAGTACTGGTGCCCACACCTCAAAAAGGACATTAACCTGTGGGAGAAGGCCCAGAGGATGGCTAAAAAAGTTAATAGCTGGTCAGTAGGGCAAGGCATACAAGTAGAGGTTGAGGGCACTAAACATGTATGCCCTGGAAGACAGGAAAGAGAGAGAGGGGACATGATTGGGACCTTCAAGTACTTGAAACGGATAAATAAGGTTGATAAGAAGAGTTTCTTTAATCTGAGTGGCAACCATAACATGAGGAAGCACAGTTTTAAGCTGGAGGATGGGAGGTCAGGAAGCACTTCCTCACAGAGAGGGTGGTGGATACTTGCAGTGCGCTGCTGGAAGAGGTCATCTCGTTGAAGACAGTGGGCAGCTTTAAGAGAGGCTGGGACAGGCATAGGGGAAAGGTAAGGATCATGGGTAGGGGGATGGGAGAAGTGCAGAGGGAGGGCAGGGACATTAGCTCAAGCTGTGGACCCTGCAATACCAGCAGACTTGACAGATTAAATAGCTCTCTTCCATTGGCTTCTTTGTATGTTTGTATGTAATTCACCCATGGTTTGTTGTGGGTTATTGCTTACTTTAAGTTTGGCTATCGCCCATTGGCCACTGTTTTTCAACTCAAAGAAATGGAAAAGGAGAGCTTGGGAACCATAAAAAAATACTGGAATTTTGTTTTTTTTATTTGTTACCTTTTAAAGAGCAGCTGACACCTTCAGTAGAACTTAAAAAAAACAATATTTAGACACAGTTCAGATTGCATTTCACATTCATTCTGTATTTTTCCTCCTCATTATTTGTTACTGAAGTCAGCTGCATGACAACAGGATCTTTGCTCCTGAAGAGTTCATCTATTCCTGCTGCTTCTTACTCCAGGAGTCCTTTAGCATGAGTAACTTTTTTGCACTTAGTTGGCTAGACGTTAAACCGAGGTCCCATCTGCCTGGATTGGTGGTAGTTCAGGTGGATGTTAAAGATCCCACAGCACTTATCGAAAAAGAGTAGGGGGAATTTCCCCAGTGTCCTGGCCAAATTTCCCTCATTCATTAAAAATACCACCAACAACTTAATCTTGTTCAAGGTCAGTTGGCATTCATCTGTAACCCCCTCCCCCGGGTCGTGCCTGAAAATAGGCAGGATTTGTCTAGTGCACTTACACAGTCAACAAAAACTAAATAAATAAAAAAATAAAAAACTGCCCCAGAGGTGTGCCTTTAAGAGACATTTAAATGAGCATAGGGCCAAGCCAATCAAAAGACAAGAGGGGGTGTGAGCTGAGTGAGAGCTGTTGAATGCTTCAGAATTTTTTTTCTGCTGGACTGAGCAATATTGCCTCTGAGGTGACTCTCAACTTTCCTTGTTGACAACCTCCTAGTGCATATCTGGGTAAAGTTTTCCTCATAAATTATTTCCTTTAGTGTGCTGAGTGAAAGTTTTAGTTTTTCATTAGCACTGCGCAAATTTTTTATGTTTAGCGTGACGGCGCCATTTTGACTTTATTTTTACCATAACTAGTTTAAAGCCAAATGTTATCACAGGTGCTTATTTTTGATGATTACCTTCATTTTTGGGGCAAATTCTTGTGGGAACCGTCGAATTAGGGACAGTTGCGTTGTTTTTTTTACCTCAGACCTCGCGGGGTTTACCGTGAGGCACCTGCAGTAGATTTCAAATTTAAACAGTGCCTGGGGGTTTTCTCTCTAGATTGGCAATTACGAGGAAATCTTTTTAGTTATATTAATGGACCTCGGTGTCATCTGTGTCAGGACTGTCCATTCAGCAGCCACATGTGTGCAGTTGAGTATTACTGGGTTTCTATTAAGATTGGTACTGGTATAGATCCCAATTTTACAACCAAAGAAAAAAGGTACTGGTAATAGAGAGTTTATTAACTGAGGCAGGACTGGTCCGTGGCATTTTCACAGAAACCTGCACTCAGTTCGTAGGTCCAGAACTGGTTTGCTTTGCTTAAATTGACGAACATAGCAGACAAACCTTTGATTATTATGGCTGAGGATAAATCAAAGGATTCCGACAAGGGGCCATTCAAAAGTACTAATACCAAAAGCAGAGGTGCTGAGGAACCCTCAAGATCCCAGTCAAAAAATAAAGCTTACAAAGATGAAGTTCCTCACAAATTGAAAAATAATAGGAGTGACGAAAAAGGAAGCTTAATCAAGCCTCTGATGAAGTGGCTAAAAAGAAACTCTGTCAAGACAGATATGCTTCCGTTGCTCCTGGGGAAGCCAATAACAAGACAACAGGCAGCTTAAAGCATACAGAAAAAACAAGACACTTACAAACTGTGCAGGTTCTTCCGTCAGTGCAAAATATAGAAAAAGCATGCCAACTGTTTCAGACCCTTCAAAAGATGGGTCCTCGATTTACTGGGGCTGGTGAGCACCCTTTCACAGTTCTCTGTTCTGTAGACCGCGAGGGTGACGCAGATGATGATCAATTTTATGATGCCTCTGACATGGATTTTGAGGACCTTGAGCCCCAGCAGTCCCTGGACCCTCACCTTGGGGATCCCCCAGGTGACCACAAGGATCTTTCCTCTATGTTTACATTTAAACAAAATATGCTGGATACCCTGGACTTCCCTATGCTGGAGCCCAACCAGGATGTCGATGAAGATGAAGATCACAAGGAGATGAAATGTCTTTCATCCTCAAAGACCCTGGTCATCCCTATCTATAATGCATTTAGAAAAAATATAATGAAGGTGCTTCAACACCCCACTTCAGTATCAGAGGTCGATAAGCGACTTGAGAGAAAATATAAATTGTCTAAAAATGCTACCAAGTTCCTGTCTGCACACCGTAGCCATGAAAGTATAGTGCAGCAGGCAGCTTGTGAGAAAGCTGGAGTCTCCTTGTCACCCTCTCTCCCTGACAAAGATTCCAAGAAAATGACGTTATAGCAAAGAAAATGTATGCCACAGCTTCCCTGCTTCTCAGGCTTTTTTCTTACATGGCATTCACAGCCAAATATCAGAAAGGTGTTTGGAAATCTGTCCAGGGTATTGCCTGCAATGGATCAGATTCTATGGTGCAGGAGCTGATGGATACGTCAAAAACTGCCCTGGAAGCTAATATGTATCACTTCCATGGCAGATGACAACAATGATGCAGCCTCCAGGGCAGTGGCCCATGCCATCTCTCTGGGACACTTTGCCGGCTTAGAACAACCAGTCTGACCGCAGACACTCAGAACAAGGCCATGGATTTTGCCTGTGATCAAAATATGTTGTTTGATTACAGAACCACTGACTACATGAAAAAAGTAGATGAGTACAAGGCCTCCTGGCAGAGCCACTCATCCAAGCCCAAACCCTCCACCCCTCAGAGATCCTGTCCCAGGGGCGGTAGGGGCAGAAGTTTTGTTCCCAGGCCTTGCAATCCTATCCATAATCTGACTTTAGCCAGTACAAGGGGTCTTTCAGAGGCAGGGGTAGAAGGGGCCAAAGAAGAGTCACCTCTACCAGCCATCTGCCTCTCAGTCTAAGTCCTGATGTGAGTATCCAGGTCACCTCCCCATTTCCAGTTGGGGGCAGACTCTCTCACTATCTTCAGCACTGGTTTCTCATCACGTCGGACAATTGGGTGCTAGACATGGTGGAGAAGGGTCTGTCATTACAGTTCAAGCAGCTGCCAGACCTCAAGAATATCCAGGTGTCAAGACCTCTGTCCTCAACACAGATACTGCTGTTGGAAATGGAGGTACAAAACCTTCTGGCTTTACGAGCAGTGGAGAGGGCCCCCACCCATGAGAAGAGCAAGGGCCTCTACTCCAGGTATTTTCTGACAAAAAGGAAAACTGGGGAGTGGCAACCTATCTTAGATCTCAGATATTTAAACAAACATCTGAAAAAAAAAACAAATTCAAAATGGTCACTCTGTCACTGGTCATACAGTCCTTATAGCAAGGAGACTGGCTACCTTCCCTCGACTTAAAGGATGCCTACATCCACATACCCATAAGGAGATCTCACAGGAAGTTTCTCAGGTTCAAACTTCCTTCAGGTCACTATCAGTTCACCGCAATGCCCTTCGGTCTATCCTCGGCCCCAAGGGTCTTTACCAAGTGTCTCGCAGTGGTAGCAGCACATCTCAGGAGACTGGGTGTCACTCTCAACCCCTATCTGGTCAACTGGTTCATAGTAGTAAAGTCTCCTTGCCAGGTTAAGGAATCTCTTTTCCTCACAGAATGCACTCTGGAGTCTCTGGGTTTCCTGGTAAATCTAAAGAAATCTCACCTGGAACCCACTTAGCTGCTCACCTTCATAGGGGCCCAGCTGGATACTCAGAAGGGATATGCTTCCCCCCCACAGGAAAGAATTCAGAGTTTCCTTTCAGTGGCAGATTCTTTCACCCAGGGACAGCCAAAACCAGCCAGACATTTCCTCAAACTTCTGGGACATATGTCCTCTATGACTGCACTAGTCCCAGGGGTCAGGTACAGGATGAGACTACTGCAAGCCTACCTCAGAGCTCGCTGGTCTCAGAGAAGCAACACATTTTCAAAGTTGATACCTGTGTCAGAGCAGTTCCTACAAAACCTGCTGTGGTGGAAGAACCCTGCAAATTTGCAGGCAGGGGTTCCCTTTTAAGATCCTCTTCCCACAAAGGTGATCACCACAGATGCCTCCCTTTTGGGCTGGGGAGCTCATTTAGACAGTGCCTCAATAAGCGGCAACTGGACTCCCAAAGAGTCACAGTTGCACATAAATCTTTTGGAACTCAGAGCAGTCTTACTAGCTCTCAAAGTTTTCGCTCCCAGCATAGAAGGGCAGGCGGTTTAAATTCAAACGGAAAACACCACTGCAATGTTCTACATACACAAGTAGGGTGGTACCAGATCAAGAATACTCTGTTTGGAAGCTCTGAAGCTCTGGTCTTTAGCATTCTCCCAGGGAGTCAGTCTCTCAGCTATTCACCTCCCAGGCAAACTCAGTACTCTGTGGATGCTCTAAGTCACATCAGTCATGGTCAGCGTGAATGGACACTGAAACAAGCAAGTACTAGTCACAGTGTTCAGGCAGTGGGGCACACCAGATTTGGATCTGTTTGCCTCTCCTCTCAATTTTTAGCTTCCTCAGTACTGTTGCAGGCCCCCAGTTCCAGGAACACTTCCTCTGGATGCCCTGATCCTGGACTGGTCAGAGAGGTTCCTATACGCATTTCCTGCCTTTCCCCTGATATTCAGGATTTTGTTGAAACTCAGACAGCAGCCTGCATCAATGATCCTAGTGGCTCCGGACTGGCCCAGACAAGTCTGTTACCCTCTCCTTCTCTCAATGTCCTGCAACAGGCCCAGTCACCTGCCTTCAACTTGCTCCCTGCTGACCCTTCCTCAGACAGGAATGCATTATTCAGACATACGCTCTCTTCACCTCAAGGCCTGGTTCTTGAGGAGTTAGAGTTTCTATCCACACAGTACTCTGAACAGGTCCTTAAGATACTGAGGATGGCTAAAAAACTAACACTAAAAAGATTTATGCAGCCAAATGGAAAAGGTTTTCCCTCTGGTGCAAGAGCGAAAAGGTCAAACCCCTATCAGCTTCAGACCCTCAGCTGCTAGACTACCTGGTACACCTACAGGCATCAGGCTTAAAACCATCTTCACTCAAGCTACACCTGGCAGCTATTTCAGCCTACCTTTCAGTGGGAAAGAAGAAATCATTTTTTTTCCCCTGACATTTTTAAACAGTTTTTCAAAGGCCTCTTGCACCTCCAGCCTCCAACCAGGGAGCCTGTCCCTCCTTGGAGCCTGAACCTTTGCAAAGATGGGCTCATGAATCCACCTTTCGAGCCTATGTCCATGGCCCACATCAAGTTTGTAACTTGGAAGACCATCTTCTTGGTAGCCATTATGTCTGCCAGTAGGATTTCAGAGCTACAGGCCCTGTGTACTGAGTTGAATTACATCATCTCTCACAATGATAAAGTTGAGCTCAGGACAAATGGGAAATTTCTGCCAAAGGTGGTTTCAGAGTTTCACTTGAACCAGTCCATTACTCTGCCTGTCTTCTTCATTGAGCCATCCACTCATGGCAAGCAAAAGCTCCTCAGCTTGGATGTTAAAAGAGCCATCTTTCATTACCTAGAGCATACTAGACAGTCCAGAGGTTCTTTCACTAAGTTGTTCCTCACCTACAGGGATATAGGCAGAGGAAGACCAGCTACCAAGAGAACTATTTCTCATTGGTTGGTCTCTTGCATTAGATTCTGCTAAGAGAAAGCTGGTCAACAACCTCCAGTAGGGCTCAGGGCCCATTCCACCAGGGGCATTGCAGCCTCGCTTGCATCAGCAAGGGACATTCCCCTACTGGATGTCTGCAAAGAAGCAACCTGGAAATCTGTGCACACCTTTGTGAAACACTACAGTTTGGATGTGCAGACCAGATCTGATGCCAGATTTGGCAGGGCGGTTCTGCAGAGCCTCTTTCCTAAATAGTTTCTCTGCCCGCCTTCCACTTGGTACTGCTGGGTAGTCTTCCAAAAAGTTACTGATGCTTAAGGACTCCTGGGGTAAGAAGAAAAAATTACTCACCACAGTAATCTTCTTTCTTCCAAGGAGTCCTTTAGCATCAGAAAGCTCCCACCCTTCCTCCCCAGGTCACTTGTCAGAGAAGGGCTCTTACATCACCTTTTACCAAATCTGGAATTTCTTAATGATGAGTTTTTAGCTCGTGTTGTTGTTGTTTCTATTTCTACTTTTGTGGACATTTGCATGTGTTTTTTTAATCCTGTTGATTCTTTTTCGGGGCATTTGCCCTCATTTTTCCTTGAAAAAATTCTGAAGCATTCAACAGCTCTCACGCAGCTCACACCCCTCCTGTCTTTTGATTGGCTTGGCCCTACTCTCATTTAAATATCTCTTAAAAACACACCTCCAGGGAAGTTGCACCTTGCCAGCTAAGTGCAAAAAAGTTACTGATGCTAAAGGACCCTTTGGAAGAAAGAAGACTACTGCAGTGAGTAATTTTTTCTTTCTCCCTACCCGAGGTCATAATGCACTGATCTGACATCACAGTTTCTCCCATGACAACAGTTTGTTATGTCACAACAGAGGATTATGACTTGAAGTAGGGAGTCACCTGTAGAGGTAGATGAACTTTAAGAAATAAAGATCATGTATTCATGCAAATGTTCTCAGTAATAAACAATGGACAGGAGAACTCTATAGAATATATACAGAATGCAAGCTTAATTGTACCCAAACAGTATGTTTTTCAAAGTTTTGAGGCATCAGCAATTCTTTAAAGCAGCAGTACTACGAAATCAGGAAGTGACCTATCAAAATTCTGTTTTTTGGCTGTAAGCATGCGCCCAAAGTTCCAGTTTCCATACCTGTAAATGTTTTTTTCCAGTCATCTTTAGTTTTTTAGATATTTGCAATTTATTTGAAGTGTTGTAGTGCTACAACAAATATGGCGACTAATTTTCAGCTGTGCTTTTTCTACAGGTCACATCATGTCTTTTGAGAACAGCAGAGGGACCCTCTGCTGTCCTTTCCTGATGTTCCTTCAAGTCATTCACATGTGCAGTTGGCAGCAGAGGGGGTTCCAGTGCAACATGCTTAGTGGCAGAAATGTAAACAAAAGCAGAGAATAACTGAGCAAATTACTTGGCGATAGTACAATGCCGACGAGAAAGATCACCAGGTATATAATTAGCAGGGCACAGGGAATAAGCTGTCAAAAAAAGCGCAGGTTTTTTTTCGTAGTAGTGCTGCTTTAAGCTCCCCTCCCTCAAAGCTTTGTTTACATTTGCAGTGCTATCACTGGTGGGGAACTGTTGTCTGGGCAGTCGAGGCCACACAGTGCAGCAGGGCACTTCCTTAGAAAGATACTTTGGCCCCACCTCATTGTGAGCTCTCAGCTGCCCAAAGACATCAGTTCCCCACTAGTACTAGTGCTGCAGTTGTAAACTACACTGCAGGTGAGGGAACATTAAAAGATAATAAAAAAATAAAAATT
Organism: Neoceratodus forsteri; assembly: GCA_016271365.2. Taxonomy (NCBI): domain Eukaryota; kingdom Metazoa; phylum Chordata; order Ceratodontiformes; family Ceratodontidae; genus Neoceratodus; species Neoceratodus forsteri. The sequence goes on along the minus strand of CM028134.1, from coordinate 972,265,450 downwards.
ACAGCATATGTTTAAACTAAGCATGGTTCACAGACTTTCATCTCCATTTCTTTGAATTGGAAAGCAATACCCAATAGGACGTAGTCACTTCTTTAGAAATATTGGGCAGGTCATGCATTTATTGGGGGGGGGGTTGGGCAACTCTGAAGTTTAAGACAAAAGGCCAAAGGCAAAGTGCTTTCAATAACCAAAGAGGTGAAATAATCCTCATTGTATACCTAGAGAAGTGGGCTGAATGTCTTAGTGCACTAACTGGCTACGCAAGAAGACAACTTCATAGAAGGTGTCTGCTAATGTAAACAAATAGTCTAAGCATGCACTCCAGCCACTCACACTGTTTAAAATGTACCAAAAGGTGAGTTTCCAAACATTTTTACAATAGCAATATTACCCTCTGAAGTGTAGGGCATCTTCTGGAGTTATTGACTTTGGAAAAGGGTAGGGTCTTTGCTTCATCTAGTGTCCTTTGACAGCTTCCAAGTCAATAACAGACATGGGGAAGCTCACTTCATCAGGTAATATTGCTTAAATTGTATGGCAATTTCTAGAGTTTCAGAGTTGTAACTGTACTCCTTATACTTCGCTATAAAATATTGCCAAGTTGTACACCCAGAATAAATAGTAAGGCCAATTAAGTGAATTACAGTTAACTTATTTAAATAACACAATGACAGATTAAAACATTAGTATCTCTGTTTTTTTTATCTGAGTGGAATTTTCTTAAAGGGAAACTCCTATACTGCCCCTAAGTGCAGCAGCTGCTGTAGAAATGCCCGATTAGGGTTTTTAGCATAAAACAAATTATTTTATTTACCTGCTGTCTGACGGTTTTAATTAGAAAGACCCGCTCCATCTATAATGGCTGCAGAGCCCTTGGTGGACATTTTGCACACCCCGGATAGCTTCCACCACAAAGGTTATGCTAATGAAGGCTACCAACAAATGGCAGAGTTGGCAACCCTCATTAGCATAACCTTCATGGTAGAAGCCACCCGGAGTGTGTGAGATGCCCACTCGGAGCTCTGCAGCCATTATAGATAAAGTGGGTCTTTCTAATTTCATAGGTGTTTCCCTTTGAGTCTTTTACTCAGATGCATGCTAGTTGGTATTTATCTTGTGTTAGGCACGTACTTTTAATTATTGTACTTTTTAAAGCAGCAGTACTACCTAACCAGAAAGTGATCCTTTACAACCGTTGTAGCACCACAGAAAATATGGCAGCTGCTATCTAGTACTACTGCTGTCAATGCAGCAGGCAGCAGAAATGTAAACAAAAGCATAGGATAACTGAACAAATTACAGGGTGATAGTACAATGCTGGTGGGAAAGAGTACCAGGTACATGCTCAGCAGAGCACAGGGAATAAACTGTCAAAAAAGCAAATGTTTTTTTCACATTGTACTGTAGGGTATTATATGCATAATATACAAATTCAGGAAACCAAAAAACTTAAATGTCACAAGAAAGAGTAAAAAGTGTTTGTGGGGGGGGTTGTGCCCCTGCACCCCTCTGAATATAGATTATCAACTCTAGGGAGTGTGCATGTCAGGTAGTGGGCAAAATTCCATATTGCACAAAAATGAAGTGTTGCAGGCAGAGGCAGAGTTTCTGAACACCCGGTCCAGAACCCTGTACCTACTGCACCAGAGTTATCCACCACACCAGCTAGCTCGCTGGCAGCAGGGACACCCATCCCTCAAAACCCTTCATTCTAACCCCAGTAATGCTCAGGCTATTCATAACTTTATGCAGTAAGCCTGGAGGGTTGGACTGCCTGGAGAGATGGAACACATGCAAATAAGTAGAATTCTTTGCACATGAGCATCTTTCAAATACTGCCTCTACCATCTGTAGCGGTCTAACCTCTTCAGATTTTTCTCTCCATCTGAAAGTCTGGTCCCTCAGAGTTCCTGTCGTCCTCTTTCGCATGAAGAAAGATAAAAAAAAAGTATATTTCATTTCTTTTGCTGCATGTACTTATTGTCAGTCTAGATCTTGTTTAGTATTTAAAATTAGTTGTTTTCTCAGTTCCTCGCAGTTCGGGATAACTGTGTGGGAACCGAGTTAGTTTTAAGTTACTTCGGGGTTCTCTGACTAAAGAACCTTTATTTTTGTGTATATTTAACTGTTTTTCAAATTGTATTTGTAACCGCTTTTCTCAGTTACAGAACCGCTGAACGGTTCATTTTCACATCTCCTGGGTTCGGTTCCTCTGGTACCTATCAGTTCTGGAACCGACCGCAAAAAAAAGTATTTAATAAAAGAACCGCAGCAGTCTTTATTTAACGGTTGGTGCTTTTTCTACTTTGGCTTCACCATGGCAGAGAAACCTAAAAAGAGAACTGGAGAGCCTGGTTTTAAAAATTGTCTAAAGTGTGGAAATGTGTTTGTTAAGGCAGACAAGCACACCTTATGTGTAGCTTGTCTGGGTTTTGAACATCTTGACCAAGAATGCGACATATGTAAAACTTTCCTGGATAAAACCATGGAAAAATGCCTTGAAAGGCTAAATAAAAAGTTTCCTAAGGGTCCCTCTGCCCAGCCGACACCCCAGTCTGTTGTAGCTGAACCCACAGGTGTACTTACCCCTACCCCTGATATGGGTGAAAAAGGGGCAAAAAGAGGCAAAGAACTGGCTGACTCCTTGGTTCCCTCAAAAAAGGCTAAGAAGTTTAAGCATGCAGAACCCTTTCCTGCTAAACTAGGGACTTCTGTGTAGGTGCCTACAATGCCTTCGGCTCAGGAAATAGCCCTGGCATTCAAGATTATTCAAGCCCTGCAAAACATCATCCCTCAGCCTCCTTGTCCCTTCTCAGGGTCCTCAGGCTGGCAGGAGTGTGTTGCCCTCTTTACCAGAGCAACAATATTTTGAAGAGGATAATGAGCCATATGAGGAGGACGAACCTATCCCCCCAGAGGTGTCCCCTGAGCAGGACTTTGGTTTGCCTTCCACAGTGTCCAAAGATTTTTCCTCACATATTTCTTTTGTGAGGATGATGGTAGATGCTCTGGATATTGCCACCACAGAGCAAGTGGAGGATGAGGAGGAGATTGAATATTTGAGTATGATGGGGTTAATACCCAAAAAGGCCCTCCTCCTGCCAGTCTACAAATTTTTTAAGAAGGATACCTTAAAGCTTCTGCAGATCCCTAACTCTATTCCTCCCATTGACAGGAGGATAGACAAGAAATACCAGCTGGATAGGGAGGGAGCCAATTTCCTCTTCTCCCATCCAGATCATCAAGGGGTAATACAACAGGCAGCCTGTGATAAGGCTAAAGTCCCTCTGTCCTCACACCCTCTGGACAAGGACTCCAGAAAACTGGATAGTATGGCCAAGACAGGCTATTTGTCAGCCTCTTTGGCCATGAGACAGGCTACCCTCCAGGCTCATGCTGCCCAATATCAGAAATCCCTGTGGCAGTCGGTACTGGCAATGTCTGTGAAAGCCCTCTTACCCTTATCAGATGACCTGGCTGAAACTGCCAGGTTTGGGCTAGAGGCAGCTAAGTACCATTTCCAAATGGCTGCTGATTTTAATGACACTGCAGCCAGATGGATGGCTAATACAGTGGCACAGAGGAGGTTTGCTTGGTTTAGGGCCACAAACCTCACCCAGGATACTCAATCTAAAACCTTGGATTTTCCATTGGAAGGAAATTCTCTTTTTTGGAGAATCCACTGTTGCTTATATGAAGAAGGTAGATGAATATAAGGCTACTTATAGAAGCAACTCTGTCAAGGAGAGAGCTTCTTCATCCACCAGGCCCTATGGAAGGGGGGCAGGGGTCAGTCCTTTATGACCAGACCTTTTTTCCAGCCAGTAGCTGTGCCCCAGTACCAGCAGTATCTTCAACAGAGATACTCTAGGAGTAGGGGTAGAAGGGGCTGTAGGCGAGGGTCTCAGACACAACCTCAGCCCCAGCCTAAGCGAAACCCCTGCTGGAGGCAGACTGTCCCACTTCCTCCACATTTGTCTAACCATCACCACAGTCAAGTGGGTGTTGGAGGTAGTGGGCAGAGGTCTGTCTTTGGACTTCAAATCACTTCCTCCACAGAAGTCCAGAGTTTTCCTCTCTCCCTCCCTAGCAGAAACAGCACTGCTAGAGGCAGAGGTTCAAAAGCTGCTACAGCTCAGAGCAGTGGAATCAGTTCCTATCACCCTCAGAGGAAGAGGTTTTTACACCAGGTGCTTTCTAACAACAAAGAAAAGTGGGGAGTGGTGGCCAATATTGGATCTCAGAGCTTTAAACAAGCACTTGAAAAAAACAAAGTTCAAAATGGTAACTGTGGTTCGGATTCTGCCAACAATCCAAAAAGGGGATTGGCTGGCATCACTGGATTTGAAAGATGCCTATTTCCACATCCCCATAAAGGAATCTTTCAGAAGATATCTCAGATTCAGGCTCCCATCAGGTCATTACCAGTTCTCAACCCTACCCTTCGGCCTTTCCTCAGCACCAAGGGTATTTACAAAATGCCCAGCACCTGTGGTGGCATTTCTTCGAAGACAGGGAATGATTGTTTTTCCATACCTAGATGACTGGCTAGTGGTGGAAAAATCACCAGACCAAGTCAAAAATTCCCTAAAGCTTACCCAAGATCTGTTGGAATCCCTAGGTTTCATAATAAATCAGAAAAAAATCTATCCTAACCCCTGCACAGAATTTACAGTTCATAGGGGCAGTGATCAAGACACTTCAGGGCAGAGCCTTCTTGCCCCTAGACAGGGTGCACAGCCTTCAATCAGTAGCAAACTCTTTTACTCTGCACATGCCAAAAACTGTCAGGCAGTTACTGCAGTTCCTGGGCCAGATGGCTGCATCCACTGGCACAGTACAGGGTTCCAGGTATTATAAGAGAGACATCCAGTTTCATCTCAGGACTCGTTGGAGTCAGGAAAAAGACCCCTTTTCAAAGCTTATTGCAGTAACAAGGGCACTGTTACAGGCCCTCCTGTGGTGGAAAAAGGAATCCAACTTAAGGCAAGGAATTTCTTTTCAGAAAGAGAATCCCTCACTAATTCTCACAACAGATGCATCCCATCTGGGCTGGGGTGCCCATCAGGGTACCTGGTCAGAAGCAGAGTCCTTTCAGCATATAAACTTGCTGGAACTCAGAGCAGTGTGGCTAACCCTGAAAGTTTTCTCTTCTTTGGTGACGGGCAAGGTGGTACAGATCAGAACAGACAATACCACCACAATGTATTACATAAACAAACAGGGAGGTACAAGATCAGGCCTTCTCTGCACAGAAGCCGTGAAAATCTGGACTCTGACTTATTCCCTAAAGGTATCCTTGCAAGCAATCCACCTGACAGAAAGGACAACACAGTACCTTGGCAGACTCACTGAGTCGGATCAACCAGGCCCATCACAAATGGACACTAAACAGGCAAGTGGTGCAGGTAATTTTCAGGATGTGAGGCACTCCAGAGGTGGACTTGTTCGCATCCCACCAGAACCACCAGTTGTCTCAGTATTGCTGCAGACCACCAGCTCAGGGCACAATCCCACTGGATGTTGTGATGCTAGACTGGTCGGGCAGGTTCCTCTATGCCTTTCCCCCATTTCCTCTGATTTTCAGGGTGCTATTGAAGCTCAAATCCCACTCAGCTTCTCTGATCTTGATAGCTCCAGATTGTTCACAGTCATGCTCTCCATGTTTAGGAACAAACCAATAAACTTGCCTCTAAGGTACGATCTCGTGACCTCGAATCAGGGAACATTGCTGTACCCAAATCTCCAGTCCCTCCACCTCAAGGCATGGCTCTTGAGGAATTAGAATACGCAGACTTAAACCTTTCTGAAGCTGTATTAGCCATCGTAAAGGGTTATAGAAAACCTTCCACTAAGAAAACCTATTCTTCTAAATGGAAGAGATTTTCTCTTTGGTACTTTGGTAGGAATTTCATCCCAAATAATGCAGGATTATCAGTTGTGTTAGACTATCTCAATCATTTGCATTCACAGGGTTTACAACCCAGTTCTCTGAAAGTTCATCTTTTTTTTTATTTCAATATACTTTATTATTATATCATAAACTTCAACATCTATATAGGAAACAATTAAACAAACAGTAATAATCCCCCCCTCAAAAAAAACTGTGGGAAAAGAACAATAGTCCAGTTACATTTACCCATGTATCCACCCCGAAAACCCCACCCACCCTCCACCCCTACCCTCCTCACCAGGCGTGATCATGCTCAGTTATCAATCTATAACAGAAACAAAATTTTCCACACCAAGAGCTGTCATGGCTTCCATAAAGTAAGTATAGCATCCAAGGGACCCCATCTGCTCTGATAGAACTTCAATCTATTATTCATGGCTAAAATGTGCTTCTCTAACTGAAGGGCAAACAGCATTTCTTTGTGCCATTCAATAACTGAAAGGGCTGATTCCTCAGTCCAGTGCCTCAGAATAATTAATTTAGCTATTGCTGAGATCAAAGCCAAATGCGCTTTCCTAGCATTGGGAGTGCCCTCCGGGAACAAATTTAGTAAACAAATCTCAGGGTTAATATACGGGTCCAAACCCAGCAAGGGATCGAGCTTACTCCTAATAGCCGACCAAAATCTCTGGACCATAGAACAAGCCCATATCATGCGATATAATGTCCCAGTATGCCAACACATCTGGGGCAATCAGGGGTAACCTGTTCCCCAATTTGTATAGCTTGTATGGCGTAAATATAAATTATGCATAAGATTGAATTGCATCAGCCGCAATCTGTCTTGCTTGAAAATCTGTATGAGTTCTGCCAGATTGCAGTCCAGAAATGTGGTTCATCCCTAAGGGAAAATGTCTGCAGCCAGTAATAACACACTCCCTGTGGCAACCTCAAATCCAATCTCTGGATTGCTTTGTAAACTACTGACACAGCATGGGGTTCCTTCGATGCTCTCAGAAGCATATTAAGAGCTTCTGTTGACCCTTGACTTGCTGTCCCTGATCCCAAATAAGTAAGGACAGCCCTCCTCAGTTGTTCATACTTGAAAAAAGCTGTGACAGGCACCTTAAACCTAGTTCAAAAGAGATCAAATGAAATTACTCGGCCTTCCTCATATACATCTTTAAGCTTAGCGGTAAAGGGCAAAGGTAAGAAACCCGGGGGAATGGGCTTCCGACCAATTAGAAAATGGGGATTCCTCATAATTGGCTGTTCCAAAGAAGCATGCCCGATATGGGATAAGTGAGTTTGCAGTTGATGCCAGGCCTTAATGGACCACCCAAGTGGTATATTCCGAAGAGGCTTTGGGATTGCTTTAGGGATGGTGTATAACAGAGGGAGTGACAGCCATTGGGCTGCTAGGTATTCGATATCTAGCCATAAAGGGTACATACTCTTGTGTCTCATCTCCCAATACCTCTCTAGTCCAATATGACATTCTCGCCAAATGTTGAGCACCATAATACAAGAAAAAAGAAGGGGCTGCTAAACCCCCCCCCGCTCCTTGAGTGCCGAAAGTTTAAGATAGGATCGTCTAACACTCTTACCTCTCCAAAGGAAGGCAGTAAGTATTTGATTTAATTTACCAAACCACTTTTTAGGGATAAACAGACCCAACATTCCTAAGGGATATAATATTCGGGGCAAAACATTCATCCTTATAATATTTATTCTTCCCTATAGAGAAAGAGAAAGATCTCCCCATCTGTCTAGATCTAATTTAATTACATGCAGCAAATCTGTGAGATTAAGCCTAAACATAGTAGGGATCTCCCTGGCAATCTTAATCCCAAGGTACATAAGGAACTTAGGTTCCCATACCAAATTAGTATTGCCAAGCACGGAATGTGGCGTATTGTTATTTAGGGGAAAAACTCTGGTCTTGGATTCATTAAGTTTATAGTGGGAGACTAAGGAAAATAGCTCTATCTCGGCCAGGAGCACTGGTATGCCCACTTCCGGGTATTGAAGATGTAAAAGAAGGTCGTCTGCATAAGACGAAAGGGAGTATCTTTGTGTCCCTATTGCCACACCCTCAAGTTTGGGCGAGGTTAGCAATCTCTTGAACAAGGGCTCTAGATAAAGATTAAATAATAATGGGGAGAGGGGGCAACCTTGCCTGGTCCCTCTCTGAAGTGGAAAAGGAGCCGACATTATCCCATTAGTCCAAATTTGTGCTGACGGGGTTGTATATAGCAATTTAATCCACCTAAGAAAATTAGAGGAATACCCATATAGGCGAGGTTTCAAAAGAAAATCCCAAGAGACTCTGTCAAATGCCTTCTCGGCATCAAGGATATCAAAACAGAGGAAATCTTTGAATCCTTGGATGCTGAGAGGATATACATTAATTTACGTGTATGATCTACAGAGGACCTGCCCTTCATAAAACCTATCTGCTCTCTACTAATGAGCGTGGGAAGCAGCACACCCAGTCTCATGGCCAAAATCTTGGCTAAAATTTTGATGTCCGTATTAATTAAAGAAATAGGCCTATAGCTTTTGGGATATGTGGGATCCTTCCCAGGCTTATGTATAAGGGTGATTATTGCATTAAGAAAATTGGACTCAGACATCCCCTTGTCAAACCAATAATTATAGACTTCAACTAAAAGGGGAGCAAGCTCTTGTGAGCAGCTTTTATATAGGTTATTAGAAAGGCCATCAGGGCCAGGGGATTTATCCGGTACAAGCTGATCAATTGCTCCTGTCACTTCCTGCAGCGTGATTGGATTCCCAAGGAGTTCCCCTTCAGGGGCCCTTAACTTAGGAAGGTCCGTGGCTTCCAAGTACTCAAGTATATCCCAGAATGCAGGTCTAGCCGCCTGGATTTCAGAGTACAGCCCTTGATAGTAAGAGTGCAGAGCCTCGGACACCTCCTGGGGCGAAGTCACTAAACTGTTAGTGGGGACATACCTAAGGCAGGAATGGCTCACGATGCTGCAGCTTGCCTAAGCCGGATGGTCAGTAGTTTACCGGCCCTTTCACCAGCATCTAGGTACTCCATCATAGTACATCTCAAGGCGAGCTCTGTTTTTTTGGTATATCAGATCCGAGTACTGACTCTGCAACTGGTGCAAGGCAACCAAGTCCTTATCTGGAGAATGCCAGGATAGGGTAAATTCCATAGTCTGGATCCGTGAAAGCAAGCTAGCCATCTTATCCCTAAATTGTCGGCATCTCGTTGCCGACAACCTAATGCATTCACCCATCAGAGAACACTTTAACGCTGCCCAGATCATGTCGGTCCTAGCTATAGACCGTTTATTATCCAAAAGAAAGTTAACCAAAAACTTTTTAATATATTGAAGAGATTCTGGCCTTTGAAGCAGCTGATTATTTAATTTCCAAAAGAAGTCCCTTCAGGTACTCGAACCCAGGAAATGTGTAAGGGAAATGGGAGAGTGGTCAGAAATGACCCTCGCATATATATTCGCACCCTTTACTCCAGGTAGAGCAAAGGCGCTCATCAAGAAAAAATCAATACGGGAAAAGGATTTATGGGGAGGCGAGAAGTAAGTATATTGACATTCTCTGTAATGGAGAACCCTCCATACATCCAGAAGATTGGCACCCGACATGAGGTCACGGAGCGCCCTCTGCAAGGGTGACAGACCCCGATTCCGGGAGTCAGACCTATCTATGTCCGTGGGGGGTGCCACATTCCAGTATCCACCAATTATACTCAGAGTTGGTGGATCAGTGACCAAAAGATCTAAAAGCTTGGTAAAAAAGTGGGGAGACTCAGAATTAGGCCCATACACAGAGCCTAGGATAATCTGCCGCCCTTCCAGGGACCTTCTTATTATTATGTATCTGCCCTCTGGATCACATAATTCCTTATCCAACTTAAATGAGATTCTTTTCCTTATTAGTATCGCAACTCCCCCACTAGCCGTGGATTTCCCGGCTCCATAAACTTGTCCCACCTATGCTTTGAGACATAAATTGACATCTTGCCTTCGGAGGTGTGTCTCCTGGAGACAGGCAATCTCAGCTTGTAGATGGTGAAGATGCTTAAGAACCACCTGTCTCTTGCACTTGTCATGCACCCCCTTGACATTCCAGCTTACAACCTTATAGTAATTTTCCATATATGAATTTCTTAAACAAAACTGGAAATACTGCGGGTCATTTTGGAAATTGCGATCTCATCCATTTTGACTGAGAACCAATGAAAATAGACAGTTGAGATCCTAAAGTAACACCCCTGGTTGCCCCTCCCCAATCCCCCAGTCACTACTACCAAAGGAAACTTAACTATCTTAATCCCCCATCGCTCTATCCCCCAGTCATACCTACAAATCCCTAACAACATTCTACTCTGTACCACCCCCAGTTCTAATAACCGCTCCACAATTCATTCTCAGGTGAGTGATGTCCCAACACAGCAACTGAATTGCAGCAGCTACCCTCCTATCTCTCCTTCTCTGTCACCTCCCTGCCCTCGCCACACACCCGACAGTAGTATGCGCTATGTAAGATTCCAACTGTACTAATCATTTCGTCATTACACACGTAGAACCCATTAACTAATCAAGACCTAACTATAAATGTTATAATGTGACATAAGAACGACAAAAAGAATTCGGACTTCCAGTTAAGCATCCCCCAGCCTTTCCCTCCATTCCAGAGAACAAAGAGAAAAAAAAAAGAAAGAAAAATAAGGTGTGTTTAATTGCAACATTTGTACTCAAACACCAGAGTGTAACTAACTTGGGGAGCTGCACAGTCTCAGTCCGGGGGAAAAAAAAAAATCGGTCTGACCCACTCTTCTACTGGTATCAGACATGACCAGCGTGCAGCTTCGAGTGCCCTTCAAATGTCACCCATAGCAGAGAATCACTGTAACTATCCCATCTCCACAGTCTGTGTATGGAAGGAAAAAGCAATTTAGTTACAAGTCCAAAAAAAGGGGAGACGAGAAGACGAAGCTAACTCTCCATGAGCTCTCCACGCAGGGCTCTACAAAACTCAGTCTCTGATCACAAAGTTGCTGTCCTTGTCCAACTCCGACACTGCCTTTCAAATCCCGACTCAACAGCACTGTGCAGGCTACACATGTACACAAAAGCCAATAAGTTCTCTCACTTGAAAAGATCCGGGAAGAAATTTTTCAGCTCCTGCTGTGCTTGATCTTGCGACTCAAAGGCTACCCATTTTTCTCCAACCTTCATCTGGAGAACCACCGGGTATTTCATTCGAAATGGGGTACCTGCGGCAATAAGCTTCACAACAATGGGATGCATTCTCTGCCATTTTATCCGGACTGATTGTGGCAAGTCTTGCATAATCCGAACTTTATGCCCCTCCCACTGTACTTCTTGTAGCCCACGCACCTTCACCAAGACATGTTGTGTGTCCAAATAATTGAGCATTTTACAGATAAGTGGCCTAGAAGGGGCACCAGGCTGTGGAGGAGGTCAACGGGCCTGATGCGCCCTCTCTATAATATAAGCAGCTCCATTCGGGGAGGGACTGGCAATTCGCTCACACAGTTTTTGAAGGAAAAGAATAGGGGCATCTCCCTCTTCCTTTTTAGGAATTCCAATTATTAGCAGATTGTTTCTACTTCTGCCCTCCAGGTCCTCGATTTTCTCCTCGAGTTTTTTAATCCTCTTTCCGTGAAGAGACATAGTCAACCCGCTCCTATCATGCTTCTTCTCTAATGAGACTAGCTTTACTTCTGAGTCCGATACTCGAATTGTCAGAGACTGCACAGAGGTCTTAACTTGATGGAGATCCTCGTATATCCCAGTGATCTTCTCCTGCAGAGGGTGCATTACCTCTAGGAACCGCTCCTCCATAAGAGCACCCTGAATGGTACCTGCTTTACTAGAGCCCGCTGTCTGTTGCTTCGGACGCTTTGCGGCCTTGTCTTTCTCTGGCGAGGGCAGGGGTGAGTGCCTCGGAGGCGCTTTTTTCATATATACTTCCATGTCTTGATTGTTCACAATTGCCTCGGTTTTTGCTCAGAGATATATCACAGAATTGTGACGAGATCTAATTAAGGAATCGTCCCAAGAGGCTGTAATATGTGGCAGATTCACGGAGCTGTAGAGGGCTGCTGCTGCTTCTCAGGCTGCCATCACGTGACCTCCCTGAAAGTTCATCTTGCAGCAGTATCTGCCTACCTTCCTTCTAGGGAAAAGGTGTCAGTAGCATCAGATCCCATTTTCAAAAGGTTCTTTAAGGGTATGATGCATTTGCATACTCCTCACAGGGTACCAGTCCCTGCCTGGGATCTAAATGTGTGCATAGCTAAACTCATGGGGCCTCCTTTCGAGCCCATGGCTACAGCTCATCTGAAGTATTTGACTTGGAAGACAGTTTTTCTAGTAGCAGTTACCTCTGCAAGATGAATTGGTGAGCCCCAGGCTCGCTGTATCGACCAGGACTATATATCATTCCACAGAGATAAGGTAATCCTCAGAATAAATAGACAATTTCTTCCTAAAGTGCTTTCAGACTTCCATCTGAACCAATCAGTCACTCTGCCTGTCTTTTTTACCAACCATGCCAGTTCTGGTGAAAGAAGACTCCATAGTATGGATGTGAAAAGTGCTCTCAGCTATTACATGACAGCTACTAAAAGCCATAGGCAAGTTAGAAAACAATGTTTCCTTACATATTGGGATGTAGGAAAGGGCAAAGCAGCCTCAAAAAGATCCATTTCTTGATGGATTGTCCAGTGTATTCAATTCTGCTACACTAAAGCAGATAGGGAGCCCCCAGCTGGGCTGAGGGCACCCTCTACAAGAGGAACAGCTGCTAGCCTTGCAGTTGCCAAGGAGGTTCCCTTAGTAGATATTTGCAAAGCAGCTACCTAGAAATCAGAACACACCTTTACAAAGCAGTCCTGCAAAGTCTGTTTCCAAATTAAGTTCTGTGCTCACCTCCAGTGGTACTGCTAGGTAGTCTGCATAAAGTTATGAATATCCTGAGCATTACTGGGGTTAGAAAAAAATAATTACTTACCACAGTAATTTTCTTTCTTTTCAGTGATGCTCAGATAGTCATAACTTCCCTCCCTTCCAGAACTTCAGCCTCTGCACTCCGCATGCTGGTACCACCTAGCCATATCCTGTTGTGGTTCATTTTTTTCTATGTTTAGCTAATTTTAAGCAGAGTTTTCAGTTTTCTCTTTACAGTTTCTCTGATGCTGTTTGGTGAACACTATTGCCATTTATTATTGCTCCTCCTTTTGGAGTTTTTTTGTTAATTCTATACTTATTGGGCGTAAACCCAAATTTATAATGGTTAGGATTTTTTCCTAATACCTGACTTCCAGGCTTCATACAAATTGGAAGAGGTTAGAACACTACAGTTGGTAGAGGCTGTATTTTAAAGATGCTTACCTGCAAAGAATTCTACTCATTTGCATGTGTTCCATCTCTCCAGGCAGTCCAACCCTCCAGGCTTACTGCATAAAGTTATGAATATCTGAGCATCACTGAGAAGAAAGAAGATTACTATGGTAAGTAATTTTTTCTTGTCCTTCCCCTTCTCCTTGCTGTCCTTCCACCCTTTCTGATGCCGTCCACTACCCTCACGTTTGTGTACAGTTGCTACCCTTGCAGGGTAGCCCAAGAGTATAGCGCCCAATATGAGTCACCGTTTTTACCTGGTGCCCATATTCTGTTGCTGTACTCATGGTATGACCTCCTTTCCTCCAGTGAGTACATATTGAGGTCTCTTAGTCTCTCCTCATATGTTTTGTGATGCAAGCCATGCACCATCTTTATCTCCCGTCTCTGGATAGCCTCCACCTTGTTAAAGTCCTTACACATATGTGGTCTCCAGTACTGCATGCAGTTCTCCAGGTGAGGCCTTACCAGTGTTTTATGCAATGGCATCACCCCACCTCCTACTAGTTAAACCTCCTGCTTATGCACCCCAGCATGCCACTGGCCCTCCTTGCAGCCTTTGCACACTGCTTTGGTACCTTAAGGGCATTAAATATGATAACCCCTAGGTCCCTTTCCTCTTTGGTGACAGCACCTCCCCCATCCTGTAGCTCTCCCTAGGGTTTCCCCTACCCAGGCGCATTATCTTGCACTTTTTTGCACTGAACCTCAGCTGCCACACCTCCGACCATCTTTCAAGCTTCTCCAGGTCCCTCTTCATTTTCTGCACCTTTTCTGCAGTATCCACCCTGTTGCAGATCTTGGTATCATCTGTAGATAGGCAGACCTTTCCTTCCAGCCCCTCTGCAATGTCACTAATGAAGACATTGAACATGGCTGGTCCCAAAACTGATCCTTGTGGTACCCTGCTGGCCACCCCTCTCTTTCCAGATTGGATCTCATTTACCACCACCCTCTGCCTTCTGTTTGTCAGTCAATTTCTAACCCAATGTATCACCTTATGCCCCATGCCCAGACTACTCATCTTGTTAACCAACTTTCTTTGTGGGACGGTATTGAAGGCTTTGCTGAAATCTAGGTAGGTGATGTCTATGGCCCGTCCCAGATTCAATTTCCTAGTCACCCAATAAAAAAATCTATCAGATTCATTTGACAAGACCTTCCTGATGTGAATCCATACTGCCTTAGATCCTAGGCGCCAATGGATTCCAGGTGTGCCATTGTCCTTTCTTTCAGCAGTGCCTCCATGATCTTCCCCACCACTGAAGTGAGGCTGACTCACCTGTAGTTCCCTGCTTCCACCCTACTGCCACCTCTGTGCAGCCAGACTACATGCACCCTCCTCCACGCCTCTGGAACCACACCTGTGTTGAGTGACTCTGTGAAAAGGATGGCGAGAGGCGCTGCTAGTTCCCAGTGAAGCTCCCATAATATCTTCAGGTGTATGTCATCTGACCCCAATGCTTTATCCACCTTCAGCTTTGTGAGTTCCTCCAGAACTTTCTCCACTGTGAATGGACTGGTGTCCACTGCTCCACCCAATTGTCATTGCTCCCCAACTGTGGTCCTTGACCCTCTCCCTCCTCAGTGAATACTAAACAGAAGTATTTGTTTAGTATTTCTGCCTTGTCTTAATCCCCTCCTTACACTCTCACTCCTCCCCTTTCAGCCTCACAATCCTCCCCCAATTTTTTTATGCACCTGTAGAATATCGTGTCCCCCTTTTTCACAGTCTGTGCTAAACCTTCCTCTGTCTGTGCCTTGGCTTTCCTTATGGCCTTCCCTGCTTGTCTTAGACATTCAAGGTACACCTTCCTGTCCTCCTTCCTTTGGATTCCCTTATGCTTCCTGAAACTTGCTGTTTTAGCCCTTACTTAATCTCCCACCTCTTTAGAGAACCATAGTGGTTTCTTTCTTCTTTTCCCTTTGGCCACTATCCCAATGCATTGGTTAGTTACCTCCATAATGACTCCTTTTAGTCTCCCCTACTGTTTCTCCACCTCCTTTATTACCTCTATCTCCAGGGCTGCACTTAAACATCTACACGTTTCATTGAAAGATGCCCTCCTGATATCTAATACTTTTGCCCTTGTGTGGCTTAACTGAGTCCCTGTCACCATGCAAGACCATACCACAGTGTATAGATCTCCATACACAACAACACTCCACCATGCACTATAGTGTTTATCATAGAGATGGAGGTTGGGGCCACCAGGCACCAGGGAATGTCACAATATTGGGAAAGGCAGACAAATGCCACTAGACAACAGAAAACTTTGCATGGGGTGGAAATAATGTGCCACTAGAAACCAGGGAGTGGTCCATATAGGATGAGTGAAAAGAGGGTGCCAGTCTATAGCAGGGAATGCCTGTTACAGGATGGGGAGGAGAAGGCATCAGTCTTGTGCAGGGAAAGACTGCCCAAACTGTGGGGGGGGGGGTGTTTGTGGTGATGGCCATGCCAAAATTCCACAACAAAGCACTTCCCAGCTTGCTAGTGGTTTAAAAATGATGCCCTAAACAAAATTGGCATATTTATATGCAATCAAAACTGGGTAACCTTCAGCATGTAGAAAATACTGAATGGGTAACTATGCACAATCAGTGTGTTCTGCCACAGAGGGCATGTGATTCTCTCTGACCTCGAGGATGAAGCTCGAGTGGTGCATGGGAATCAGAACCCCGAGGTGGCACAGCACACTAGTTATACATAAAGTTGCTCATCCTGAGTTTTTATAGTGTATATTATTATGTGAAATATGCATATTGATGTTTTTATATTTACTAGTTAGTGGTTATAAACCACTGCCAGTGAGTGCCCAACAGCTTCATAAACCACATATGTTGTTTATGGAGCTCCATAAACCATGGGCAGAACAGTACCACAGAATCACCTGAAAAACCACCGAACAAGCTGTCCCCGTGCTGGACATTCACAAGTGCTACACAGTTGGTCACTCAGCGTGAGACAAGCTTGTCAGTGGTAACAGTTACCCTCGCAAAGCATCAAAGACAATTTTAACCAAAAAACAGCAAATGAGAAAATAAAACATGGAGAAGTGTGGTTCTATGGGGATTTTATGCACCATCTCGGTGTGTAATGCCCTTATAAACCCCTCAGGCTTCATGGGGCATCACACACCTCAGGGTGCATAAAATCCCTATAAAACACACTTCTCCTTGCATTATTTATATGTCTCTTTCACAACGAAATTACCTTGTGCATGTCTCTAGAGGTTTCAGAATGCTGTTCTACCCCAGAAGGGTACAATCACATTCCATGACCTTTGAACTGTGGTACAACAGCATTTTAAAAACTATGGATTTCTATGTAGAACAATACTTTACTATGCACTGTATCACTGCTGCTGTATGCTTATCCTTGCTCTTAATCCACCTGTGACCAGGCCTGTTGAACCCCATATGGTATCCAACCAAGCAGCGGCTTCTATTGCAGCTTCATCTGCATGTTCCAGCCTGCTGTTTTCCACAAGGAAATGGAAGGGCCAGCATTTTTAAGAGCAACTGACACGATTGCTAGTTCCAGGCAGGCAACTTATAACATGATGGTGGTTACCGCAGAAGCTATTTTAGCAGTATATCATATTTTTTGGCTTGCATAAAGAGTTTAGTCCATAAAGCCTGGCTTATAATTCCTTGTGCGAATCAAGTGGCCACCGAGCACTGCAGCTCTAGCCCTAAAACAGCATAATGATTATGCTAGGAAAATAGCCCCATACATGTATACCTGCCAGCAAAGATGATCCAAGTATATTTAGGTGTCCCCCCTTCCTGATCCCACTGCAATGCCCACAGAGTGCCTGCAGCCTCATCCCCTACCAAATGTCATCATTATGGTGTTTTTAGAGGTTATGTAATAACTGAGAGGGTTCTTGGGCAATAACTACCAGTTTACAAAAATGCACCAGATAGGATCTGGCACTGCAGCAGTGAGTAGGGGAAATGGGCAGACTAGGTGGGCCATATGGTCCTTGTCTGCTGACAGATTCTGTGTTTACTAGGGCAGAAATAGCCACAAAAAATAAGATGAGAGGACCTACGACTACACATGTGGATGTGCAGACCAATTACATTTCACAGATCTTAGATTTTTGCAGGCCCACCATTGCAGTGATGGTGCTGTACTTGCGGTGCTGAAGACCCAAGTTTCAAGTGTTAGCTTGGGAGTTGGAAGGTCAGCAAGAGGGAAGAATATTAAGCTCTTGCTGGATTGCTGATCTCAGGGTGGGATGGGGCAGAGTTCGGTGCTTGCCAGATACTATCAGTGGCTGAGAATAAGCAGGCTGAAACCACCAGAGTTAGGAAGAGGAGAGGCAGATGTCAGGTGTACAGCACCTGGGGGGCATTCTGCACTTTAGGGGGAGTACTAGGAAAATCTGTGCACATGCTGTAGGATGACTCCAACTGCCTACATGCCCTGTACCTGATGACCCAGGCCGTGCTGCCTCGGAGGGATAGCAAGTCCTGGGGGGGGTGCTGGCTGGGGTGATGGGGCTGGGGTGGATGGTATAATTGAGGCTGCCAGTGCATGGAAGAGAAATAAGACTAACTGGAAAAAAAATGTTACAGTAAAATTACTTTTAAAAAGTTTTGTTGTTTGACCATCACATACATATTTTGGTATAGAGTTGCTGTTAAAGGGACACTTGTCAATCCTTTTTGCATTATATTATTTATAATTGAAAAATTATGTTTAACGATTGCTTACCTTCTCTACAATTCATTCAAGTTGTTGGTTGTTTTAACTGATGTGCTTTTTTTTAGCTTAACTGAAATGCATGCAAATAGTATATTTATTCCCAACATTTTGTTTCAAATCCTTGATCTACTCTTGTTGCATGCTTCTTGAACATTAGGAACATCCCCAGAGAGTGCATTTACTCATGATACAATAGACTCCTCTCCTCCCACTGCACTGTGAGTGTCTAGACTGTATTGGGGGTATTCACAATTTCTAGAAAGACACAAAGAGAGTTGAGGACGGTGTCCATTGAATTTCACGATAGAAAAATGTGGTCTAGTATGGGCTTCAGTTTCATTTCTAAACAGCGTATATGACCTTCACCTTTCTTTTCCACACACATTCAGGATTTAACTCCTAAGAAGTGATGAAAAATGGTTTAATGTTTGAGAAAGATGAAAACTTCACTGTGTTTAATTCAATGAGCAGAAATGAAAGTACACCAGCAGCCTCCTGAAGAAAGCTCCAACCGCCAGTAAGTAACTGTCCTAAGATATGGAAGGGGTGTGGGTGAAGTGATGAATTGTGGTTAGTTGGACCTTCTTTCCATCATAATATTGTCTCTGAAACTGTGAAGCAGGATATATGCGTTCAAGCCCAGCCACAGCCTCTGACTCACTGTGTGTCCCTGAGAAAGTGATCTTGATTTCCATTGAGCTTCTGCTCCTAGTTGTAAAATTATATGAAATGGACCCCACTGAAATGTTGCATCTCAGCTGCGGTATTGTTGGTCATTATGTGATAAAGCACTATTTGACACCATGCTGTTGACTGGGGGGGGGGTCAGCTTGAAAAGAAATATGAATGGTGAGTAACGAATAGCAGAGTGTCTGAGGTGCAAAAGTATTTGCCAGTGTCAATTTGAAAAAAGATACTTGTACACCCCATGTGATGGCTTCCAGGACTCCCTAATTCTCATTTAAAAAAAATAAATGCACACCCCATCCCCTTTCTTAGTCCTGCTCTACTTGCAGATTTGTGCTGCTAGTCAGGTCAGAGGATGAAACTGACATGTGGGCAACAGCATGTTCTGAGTACCAGATTTTTCTAGTTCAGTTCTCTGGGAGGGCACTGAAGCTACACGGGGATGGGCCCACCACCCCATCGTGGCACACAGGCTCTTCCGGAAGTTTTAATTTACAACTGTGCCCTAACTGTGAGGATATTTTGCACTGAAAGATGGAAGTTTACTCAAGAAGATACTTAAATTGCATTTTAGGTGCATTTGCAGAGTACGGATACCCAATTTAAATGTATATATTATAATTCCAAGGCACTTCAGTCACATTTTTGGAACACACTCTAAAGATGCTTTTCTGGAGTATTGCAGGAGTGTCCCAACTGAGAAGGTACTCCATTGGAGGTGTATCAGGAATAGCGATAAGGAACTTCATTAGCATTTTTGCAACACGCTCCCAATTTACTCAGCACTTATCAGTCGATTGCTTGATAGTTACCATAAAGTTGCTTGAATTTTTAGTGCACATTTGGAGCATGTACCCAGTCTATGTGCTAGTAGGTGACTACAAAATTACTAACACGTGACTCCAGTTGGGTAAGAGAGTCTTTTCTTGCATAAATGCAATTTATTTCAGATAGTCATTTGGGACTTACCTCTGCCTCCTGTTTAACACTCAGGACAACCCCCAGGGCTCTACCGGCGGGATGGGGCTCTACCCCAGGCAGCGACTAGTTTCTGGCTCCGGGGGGGGGTGGAGGGGTACTTCAGGGTGCCTCAGTCAGATGTGTGGCACCTTCAGTGAGGAGTGGATGTGCTCCTGCAGCTTACCTGGACTCCTAGCTGGGTAGTTTCTAGCAGCACTGTGCAAATGAACTGGTTAAGAATGAATTATTCTTAACTAATAACTATGATTACTATGTGGTGTACAGTTACTTATCAGCTAATGCTCAACAAGTTGAGTATTGATCGTAAATTATTTATTACATAATCTCAGCTATTAATCAATGAATGCCAAACTAATGTTCAGTTCATGGGGATTAGTTAATTCTTAATTAGGAAATAGGTCAATGACTAACTGCTGACACTGTTAAGAATTAGTTAGCAGTAGGTTGAGCTAGGAGGAGTTAGCCACTAACTCATTTGCATGAGAAAAAATCAACCAAAGCAAAACTGAAGGATAATTGAATATTAACTAATTATTAGTGATTTGAGGCAGTTGACCATTTGGCCTATTTTTTGTATGTGCTCAACTAGTAATTAACAAATGGCAAACTAATACTCAATTCATGGGGATTAGTTAATTCTTAATGAGGAAACCAGTCAATGACTAACTGCTGAAACTTAAGAATTTGTTAGCAGTAGGTTGAACTAGGAGTTAGCCACTAACTCATTTGTATGTGAAAAAATCAACCAAAGCAAAATTGAGGAATAATTAAACATTAACTAATTATTAGTGATTTGAGGTAGTTGAACATTAGGCCTGTTTTGGTACTGTAGCGTAATATGCTACACAGTAGTGGTAACCAATTAATCAGTCCTCAATACAGTAATGAACCCACTCACTCATTGGCTTACAGCAGGCGATATTAATTTTAGTTCCCTGAGTGGTTATAAACATGCATACACAGCGGTAAAGACAGTCATGCAACAAAAGTGATGTGCAGAATACAGTAATTGAATCCATTAAATGGAATGGAAAAATGGGCTGTTAATGTTATTAGAAACTGTTCAGCTCCCAAAAGGCCATGAATCATACATGCATTGGTTAGGGTTTTCCATTATATTGCAAAGCACTTTTGTTCAGAAAATGGATATTTACACTGAAGTTAAAGTTTACGTTGTTGCACAGTGTTGGTTTTTAGAGCTAGTCCTAGATACAGTATCTCTCAAGTCACAGGTAAATCTGAGAAAAAGTATTTTTAAAAAAGAGTTTTTGGTTTATTTTTTAAAAAGTTGTTGAATGCCCCAGCTTATATCCTGCTGCAAAGCTGCCTTTACCACTGCCTCTCTATGTTTATAACTACTCAGGGAAGTAAAATAGAATCACCTGCTGTAAGCCAGTAACTGAGTGGATTCACTACTTTGTTGAGTGCTGATCAATCAATCACTTTTATTTTATTCTATATAACGCCTTAACCAAGGGACTGAAAGCACTGTACATGGCAATACAAACAGAAATGGAGAAACAAGAGCATAAATCTAGTAAAATCATACAAAGTGCAGAAAATGCTACTATACAACAATTAAAACAGTTCAGACTGTGTTATAAAAGGTCAGACAGAACAGATATGTCCACCACAGATGGTTCAGAAGAGACTTCCTCAACTGGGGACCAGCTACTGTACAGCACAAACTCTGTTCCTAACAACTTCAGCTTTTTGTTTTGTTAATTTTTAATATTACAATATTGATAGGGTACATTGTGTAACCCCTAGGCAGCTCTATTCCAAGAGTTACTACCCCTGCATGTATTCCTAACAACAGGTTGAGGGGCCTGGGTTCAAAACTAGCAAGTACTAAGGTGTCCCTGCCCTCAGCAAACACAATCATTTGGTGCCTCCACCCAGAGTACGGTTTTTGTGGGCATCTGTCTATACTGGTGCAGCCCTCTGGGAAGCTGTCACCACCCACAGTTCTGCCCAGTGATCAATTACCTAGACATTGACAATGACCATTAGCAGTATTCAATAGACAGTTTGCAATATACATTAACAATATGCTCACAGTTGTCCCACTTACCAGCAGGGTCTTTGGTCCTGGTGTAGGCCCTGCAAACTCCCCTGAAAAGACAGCTTTGAAATATAGCATGTACTTTCAACACATTCAGTGAAGAGCCTGTCACTTTAAATCAGGCAATAATTTGCTTACAAGATAGGTTGAAAGTAACACAACAAATCAAGTTTTATTAAGGGGACATGAACAATGAGGGGAAGCCAATTGAAACAAATAATTACTGTTCTGGAAAGCCAGGTTACTAAACACAATTAATTTAGTTCCTTTGATGCTGGGTACCCAAGATCTATACTGGCTGGCCAGAACTGGTGCCCGGGGGTTGCAGCTGTTGTTGGGGCCCTTGATGGAAAGAATCAATCACATTAGCTGTGCAAAGGCAATCAAAATATTTGTATCCGTGGCCAGCTGGCCTAGTCTATTGAAACCCTTGAAATTAAGCTGAGAACAATTAAATGGTACCATAAGAAAATCAAGATGCAGCCGGCCTAGTGGCGTAGAGTGCTGAGGCATCAGTGCCTTACCTCCTGCCACACTGGTGACCCGTGTTTCCAGTGCAAGCGGGCCTCCTGGGGTCAGCTGGGGATGGATAGGATTGAGCATCCAGAGGACAGCTCTCATCTCCTCTCCCAGGGAGGGGTAGGGATGGAGTCCGCTGCTTGCCTGGCCCCTAGCAGCAGCTGGGAGTTGGCGCAATGGACCCACAGATGAAGGGGGGCAGATGCAGAACAGACGCCCAGCATTTGGCTATTGGCATCATTGCACACCACCACACTGTACTTGGGGACCAGAAGAAAAGTGGAAAATCCTGACCGGCAAGATGATGTTGTCCCCTCGCAGGTGTTGCACCCGGCCAGCTGGCACCTCGTGAAGGCCAGAGGTGAGTCCAGTGGATGCCAGGCTGATAGGGCTGGGGGGTGGGGCTGGTGGAATGGGGCCAGTCGGAAGGGGGAGAAAGAAGAAAGTAAAAAGAAAATCAAGATGCCTGTTGCAGGGAGCTTCCCTGAATTTACTCACTGTACCAGATGATTAAGAATGGCCTGGTGAAGTGAAGACCTGATTCTGGAAGCTACTGCATATGGGGAAACTGGGTCACCATGACTCACCTCCACTTCACGGCCTTTCCCTGTAGGTGGTTGCAACCTGCAATGATTTGTTGCACAGGGTCTGGAGCCCCAAAGCTGGTCTTTCGCCGAAACAACTGCAACTGACACAGGAACAAATGGCATGGGCCGGGAAGGAAATGGGCCAAAGTTCAACAGAGTGTCTCTAGCAAAGTTCAGGTTATCTGCTGGTGATCCCTCCAGCTAGTAGGCAGCTCAGTCACTGGTAAAGGTGGGCTTCTCCCTGGCAATCAGGAGTCCCTGAACAGTAGACCTTGACCCACAATAAACATTCAACACATTTATTTGAAGACACATCAAACTCTCCAATTCCTCTTTCGGCTCCTGCCTGGTTTGCAATATCAATCAGTTTACGAGCAAACTTCTTAATCAGCAGTCAGGCAGTTCCTGTTGATTGATTCCTCCCCCCCCCCCCAGGGACTGTAGGATGTGCACCAGAGAAAACAGTTCCATGTTAAAATCACGACTGCAAAATAGTGCTAGAAGCAACGGCGATTTAAAAATGGCGACTGGCAACTTAGCGAACGATCATAATAGTGCTGCCAATTGAGCTACATCATCAAAATAGCGCCAAGCGATGCATAGGACAGAATAACAATGAAATGTTTAGTAATAGAAGAAACAGTGTTAAAATGAATCCTCTTGTTCCATGTCTTGTTTTCACCCAGATCACTTCCTGGTGCCCATACAGCAATTCTCCCTCTCCCTACCTTAGCCTAATGGTTATTTAAACCTTCAATTTGGAGCTCATCCAGCATAGCACAGCATTACCATGGAATTCGACTTGGTGATCAGCCAGAAAGGTAAGCCCTTGGCAGTGTATTGTGGATACACCAACAGAAAAGATAAGGAAAAGGGGGAGAAGGTATACTGGCGTTGTGCAGACTCGCATAAGTTTAGCTGCCTTGCCAGGTTACACACTGCTGGGAACAATGTGCTTGCTCAAGTAAAGGAACACACACATATTCCTGATGCTGGTGATGTGGGAGTACAAAAGGTGATGGCTGATGTAAGAGAAAGAGCATGGTCAAGTGTGGAGTCCACCATGCAGGTACTTGTGCAGTGCACTATGTCTGCACCTGGGGCTGTCACTTGGCATCTCCCTGCTGTCCCACTTATGAAAAGGATGATACAATGGATAAGGCAGGTAGAGCGTGGTTGTCCAGCAACCCCATTATCCGTTGAGGGGCTAGAGATACCTGAAGATTTCAGAAGTACATTGGCAGGACAGCCATTCTTACAGTTTGACAGTGGAAAGGAAAAGGACAGACTAGTAGTCCTTGCAACTCATGATAATTTTAAAATGTTGCAGGACAGTAGAGACTGGCTACTTGATGGCACTTTTAATTCATGCCCATTACTTTTTCATCAGTTGTACACAGTGCATTGCATAAAATCAGGGCAAGTTCAAACTGCAGTGTGTGTGCTGATGTGCAGCAGAACAACCACAGCATACAACAGGTTGTTTACACAGCTGAATGCATTGTGCCCCAATTTAAAACCAGAAACTGCATTAATGGACTTTGAAAAGTCTTCCTGGCGTGCATTTTGCTCTGCTTTTCCTGATAGTGAAGTTCGTGGCTGCTTCTTTCATTTTGCCCAAGCAATCTGGCGCATTATTCAAAAGTACCCTGTAGTGCAAGACAGGTATTGCTCAGACCCAGATTTCTCCTTGCACTTGAGAATGTTGCTATCTCTGGCACTTATCCCACCCGAAGATGTTGTTAGTACCTTTGATGCAATGCTTGAGTGGGAGTTCTTTTCTAATAATGCAGACCTATTGAAACTACTGATTGACTACTATGAGTCCACGTGGGTTGGAAAACGTAGAGGAAGGTCAGGAAGACGAACTGCAGTATTCCAACCAGAACAATGGAACTGCTATGATTCCACCACAAGGGGGCCAGCAAGAACCAACAATGCTGTTGAGGGGTATGCTCAATTGTTGCTGAATGCTCACACACGAGTCAGTACGAATATCTTCAAGGACCTGCCTACAATTTCCAGTTCCAAGTTTAAAAAGTGATCCAAGCACAATTAATTCCCACCATTAATAAAGGTTTAAATGCTGAACAGCACTGAGTTGCAGCAAAGGGGAAAAGTCACTATTTTGACGTTCTGCTAGCTGGGGTTACCATGGCTGTGCTCTGGTTGCTAGAGTTCCTAGGGTTGCTATGGTTGCTAGGGTTGCTATGGTGGCTAGGGCTAAACTATGGCTGCAAGTTATGATGCTGCATGCTGCGACTTCTGCTGTTGCTCGAGCAATCTGGAAGAAGCATGAGGTCTTTCTTTTTTAAAATTCATCAGTGAAGTTCTGTTTACTATTTACTAACTTTGGAAGAGGTCTGGCATTTTAAGCTATTACTAAAGCAGTCTGTTGTCACGGGAGGTGGAAGTCTGTTTGAAATCACTCCTGTTGTTGACTAAATGGTAGTCGTTGAATGAGGAGATCTGCTTGAATCAGCTCTGTGGCATTTTTTCGCTAATTAGGCTGTCGCTATTGTTGTTGACTGAATGGCAGTGGTAGTTACTATAATGTGTTATTCACTTTTGTGTCCAGTCGCCATTCAAGGGATCGCTATTTTGCAGTCCCCTTTTTAACAATCGTGATAACATAGTCACTGTTTTCACAGGATACCGAGAAAACTAGGCCTCCCTTAGGCCGGATCCCCTCAGATCGTACTGCTCCTTGCTCCACAGAGTCTCAGGATGAACTGCCACACAGAAACTCTTCTCCATCACAGAGCTTGAGCTGCATGCCTCACTGTTTAAACAGTTTTTTCTGGACCTGTCTGTTTTTTCTGCATTCTGATTGGTTGAAGAAGTGGTCAGTCACCGTCTCGTGCCCCTATTGGTTCCTTTAGGTGTCAAACACATTAGGGTTCACAGTTTCTCCCAAAAGGCACCTGAACTAAGGGCCCTCAAGGTCCCCAGTGTCCCAACTGGTCCAAATCTGGAAGTCCTGGGTCAAAAACATGGCGGCTCCCATTGGGAAACACATGCTGCAAAGAAGGCCGGTTAAACAATAGCCCCCTGGACATCACACCTCATTCTATGCCGGCAACCTGAGTTTGGGAGCAAGCTTGGATGCTGGGGGTCAGCAGGGATGGGGCAAGGATTGAGTGCCTGCAGGCGGCTCTCCTTCCCGGGGGGAGCGTGGGGGATAGCTCAGCATCCCAGTGGCTCCTGGTAGAGATCAGGGGCACTACAGCGCATCAGCTGCACGTCATGCAGCATGGATGATGCTGGCAGGGTTTGCCTTGTGCCAAAGCATCACAGGTGCACCACGAAGGGGGAGGGGCACCAAGAACATGGAAAAACCCAGCCCTGTGGGGGAGGCGATGGCACCTGACCCCCATGCCCACTGCTGGATCCACCCTGCCTGGCCTTCCAGGTCCTCCTAGCTGGGCCCACTCCCACAGCCGGAGTCTATGTGTGTAAGAGCACCCAATGAGGAGGGGTGGCTCCACCCTGGAGGGGTTAAGTTGGGGGTGCTGGCTGTGGGAGGGGTGGGGGAGAGAAGAGGCACAGGTTCAGGGGCACCTCAGGTGGGCAGGGACAGGCAGAATGCCTAAGAGATGGCCCCATGGGCCATGACCAGAGGGAAATAGAACAAAAAAAAATAGCCCCATCTTAAAACAGTAACTAATTAAAAGTAAATAACTGCAGTATCTTGTAAGGCTCCCTCTGCTTGACTAGTGACAGCTGAGTGGGACAGATTAAGGAAGTGCCTAGCTGGTCACGAGCTCCGGAACACTCAGACCCAGCCCAGGCTATTTACAGCATACAAACTGGCTGTGGAACTTAAAGGGACAGCACAGAGACCCACCGTGTCACTCTTACACTGATCAGTAGAAGAATACAAACAACCATGGATTTGTCATCTCTGCAGGATGTCTGGTTGGCAGTGGGTATTACTGAGGCCTAGGGAGATACTTAAGGTAAGCCCTCCAATTTTGGGGGGGGTTACAATTGTAAACGCATATTGTTGTTATTTAAGTAAATATAGACAGTACTGGATTGGTAACTGCACAACCAGGCTGTGCTGCCATAGAGGGGTTCTGATTCCCTGTGACCTAGCGAATGAAGCTTGATAGGACACAGGGAATCTGAAACCCTGAGGTGGCAGCTCAGGCTGGTTGAGCACAGTTGCCTATCCAGTATTTTTTATAGTATATAGTGCCCCAAAAATGAGTGCAATGATGAGACATTTAAACAGTTGAAAGATTTTATTCTCAAACTGTGTAAATAAAGTGTAAAAAACCAGTAGAACAGTAACAACATTTTTAAGTGATGTAACAGAAAACAACTTTTTTTTAGTCAGGAAATAGTCAATCTTATCTGACTAGGTTCTGCCAGGATGCTGGATTTTGTGTGGTTTCTGGTAAACCGGAGGCTGTGGAGAGAGAAAAAAAGTGGGAAAGAAAGCTGTTCAGTGTTTTGAACAGAGAGCTGCTCCCCCCCCCCCACAGCACTCTCTGCTGTTTCTGTTTGTATTTCACATTTTGTAATCTTAAGGGTTTTTTGTACTGCTAGAGGTCTATTGTTGCAGGATTAATATTATTTAATGTTGTATTTTTGTTTTTAAATTACTTTTTTTTTAATTTGCCTCCAGTTTGATGCTCCTTCCCAACATCTGAGAACGTTGTTTGTACCACAATGTAGTATCGTGTAGTTTCAGAGAGAAAGGGGCTTACTTTACTTAGAATCAGAGGAGGACTTGATGGCCTGGATTCAGTGCTTTGCAGGGTTTGTGTAGCTGTGGTGGATGATTTTTTATGTTGACTGACTGTTGGAAAATACAGTGATTGTCAAATAAAATGGGTGATTTCATGCTCCCTTTTATGTTTGCTTAGGAAATTTCATCTGCGATGGAGGCAGTCATTGGTGGTGGCACAGAGTTGCTGGCAGCAGTAGTAGCTGGAGCAATGGAGGCTTCTTGCTGCACTTCCACCTGTTGTTTGTTTTTCTCCTTCTATGCTTGTGTTAAAGCAGGTGGAAGTGGGGAAGGCAGTCAGAATAGCAAAGGCCAAAACCGAGGAAAAGATAGCCAGCTCTGTTAAGAACGGGGATAAAACCTTTAATAGGTACATTATTGAGTGAAGAAAGATCAAGGGAGGGATAGTGAGGCTTAATAAAGGGGGGGGGGCAGAGGGTGACAGTGAAAAGGCAGAGATATTGAACAAATACTTTTGTTCATTAGTCACAAAAGAAGAGGAGGGGGGACGTACTTAAACCAAACAATAGAAGCACTCTGGATTGGGAGGTCTATACCAGTCTGTTCACAGAAGAAAGGGTCCTGAAATAACTTCTAAAACTCAAGGTGGACAAGGCAATGGCACATGATGGGATTCACCCAGGGTTCTAAAAGAACTAAGCGGAGAACTAGTGACACCACTGACTGCCCTTTTTAACAAATCATGGGAGGATGGGGTGGTACCTCAGGACTGGAGGAGGGTGAATATGATTTCCCTTCACAAAAGTGGGAGCAAGGCAGAGGCAGGAAACTACAGACCTGTTAGTTTGACCTCAGTGGTAGGGAAAATGATGGAATCACTTCTGAAAGAAAGAACTGTTGAGTACCTAGTGGCCAGCGGGGCACAGGACCCAAGGCAGCATGGATTCACAGTGGAAAGGTCATGTCAAATGAATCTAATAGATTTCTTTGACAGGGTGATCAAAGTAGTAGACCAGGGAGGGGCTATAGACTTGGCCTACCTAGACTTTAGCAAGGCATTTGACACAGTCCCACACAAAACCTTAATAAACAAGTTAGCCAGCCTGGGAGTGGGTCCCAGGGTGATAGCCTGGGTAAAACAACTGGCTGGACAACAGGATGCAGAGGGTAATAGTAAACGGAGTCCACTCCAAAGAAAGAGGGTTACTAGTGGAATACCGTAGGGTTCAGTATTGAGACTGGTCCTCTTTAATGTCTTTATAAGTGACATTGCAGAGGGACTAGAAGAAAAAGTATGCCTCTTTGCAGATGACACAAAGATCTTCAACAGGGTTGATAGACAAGTGGAGGGTGGAAAGGATGAGAAGGGACTTAGTAAGGTTGGAGCAATGGTCAAAAGTATGGCAGCTTAGATTCAGTGCAATGAAGTGCAAAGTAATGCACCTGGGAAACAACATCCCGGGGGGGTATACTAACAACAAAAATGGAAAGAGACCTTGGGGTAGTCATGTCAGATGACCAAAAGGTAGGCAGGCAATGTGAAAAGGCAGTAAGTAGAGGGCTGGGGGGATACTGAGATGCATAGAGAGAGGCAGTAGAAAACAGGAAGTTGTCATCCCTCTGTACAGACAGTTGGTGAGATCCCCTCTGGAGTACTGTGTGCAGTTCTGGAGACCCCATCTCTGCAAGGACATAAAATTCCACTTTACAAGTCCTGTGCTCTAGGATGAGGCGGTACACAAAGTGGGCATCCAGCCCAAGATACAAATACCAAAGTCTGAACAAGAGTGCTCCAAGAACAGTTTTCAGCAACAATTGTTGAATTTAATTCCACCAATGTGAGCCCCTAGTGCCTCAGCTGACAAACCTTCATGGGGGCGTGAGATGCTGTGGTTCTTGGAGCACTCTTGTTCAGACTTTGGCATCTGCAAGGACATAGACAGGATGGAGGCAGTCCAGAGGAGGGCAACTAAAATGGTACAGGGTCTACACCAGAAACCATACGAAGAGAGACTAAAGAAGCTTAATATGCATATCCTTGAGGAAAGGAGTGAGAGTGGGGACATGATAGAAACTTTCAACTACCTAAAGGGAATCAACAAAGTCCAAGAGGGTAGCATCTTTCAGAAAAGAGATGTGCAAGAACAAGGGGGCACAGTTTGAAGATAGAAGTGGGACGGCTCATGGGCAACTGAGGAAATATTTTTTCACAGAGAGGGTGGTGGATGCATGGAAAAGTCTTCCTGAGGAGGTTGTGGGAGAATTCAAGAATGCATGGGACAAACATAAGGCAATTCTAGTAAGGTGTAGGAGGAAGTAGGCTGTTGGTTAACTATGATCTGCTGCTTATCCGAAAGGTAGGGAAATGGGCAGATTAGGTGGGCCAAGCAATTCTTATCTGCTGTTTCTATGTTTGCTGCAGCAGATGTAGTTGCTGCAAAGATAATATAAATTTCTGCGTTGTTTTTCTTCAGATAACACTGAGTAATTATTTGCAGATTGGAGGTTTTGGTGTCCGGAGATCTGAGCCACTTCAGTGGGGTTGTGGGGGGGTTAAAATCTATTAACATCTGTATTGAGGTTCTCCTCACGGAATGATTTTTTTTTTTCAGGGAGCCCAGCATCAGTTTTTATTTGCTTCATGAGTGATCTTAGCTTATTTTCTCCAGTAGTCATTGCTCTAAATCATAGTGTGTCTGCTTTTCCTGGAACATGATTTATATTGGGAGCAGGATAGAAGGGACTGTCTGGCAACCTCAATTTCTGGGGTCTGTGACGTACATATTTTTTTTAATTAATATTTTATTAGTTTCGAAACACAAAGTACAATATAATAATCATTAGATTACTGGATACAAAGTCATCAGTAAAAGCAGAGAAACATTAACAGGATTCTATAAGATTACATAAACCATAACTTATTCAATCAGACTAATAGACAGCAATTTAAGGAGTGAGATTGAGTGACAAAGCCATAGCATGCATTAAAATGATAATACACAACCTTACAAAGCAGATAAAGGAAACATACAAGATGTCACACTTCCAGTTCTAAAAAGGGGGCCCATCTATCAAGAAACTCAGATGACTGATTGGGCAGGAGGTGACTAATTCTCTCATTTTGTGCTAGAACATACATATTATTATACCATTCAGACAGAGAGGGCACAGTCTGTTCTTTCCACTTAGAAAGTAAAAGCCTATTAGAGCCAAGGCCGCTGACAGAATTCAATTAATCTGTTTTTTTCCAAAGTGGAACTAGTTGTGAGGAAAGCCCAGTCCAAAAGTCAGAGGAGGCAACAAGATCTTAGACCCTGTAACTGTCCTGCAGATCTTATGAATTTGTTCCCATAGCTGATACACCAGAGGACAGCTCCATAACACATGTAGGAGACCAGCATGAGGCTCACTGCACTTCTAGCATTCACCCCAGGGCAGAAACCCATTTTCTCCAATCTGCTCAGTGAATAATAGTATTGATGTAACATTTTGTGCTGCATAGTTCTCCCCAAACCTCTTTGAAAGCTTGATGAGCATTTCTCCAGGCAGAATACCAATCTTCTGAGGATATTTTCAAGCCAAGAGTGGATTTCCATTTAAATTTTGCATTTTCACTGTAAACAGAACTGTCCGTGCTGCTTCACACTAACTTGTACAGTTTAGATACCCCACCCTTGGATCTAGCTGCTCCACAAATTGGTGTCCAGTCTTGCACACCACTAGATTGCTGCAAATTGAAGCCTAGGACAGTATCAGCCAGGGCTTTCTTAACCTGTAAATAGGTCTCAGAATGAAACTTAGGGAGATTAAATTCTTGACTGAGCTCCTGGAATGATTTTAGTACCCCTGAACGGTGATCAATTAAGTCGCCCACACTGGAAATGCCCCATCTGTACCATTCAATATTTTGCAATGCTTTGTCCCCCATCTGTATATTAGGGTTAGACCACAAACCTTTCAGATGCAGAGGTAGTTTGTCTAATAATAATTTGGATTGAATCACCTTAATTGCTTTTAAAGAGCTGAGAATACAAGGGTTAGATCTATATAAGCTTGGACTCATTTTGAATAAAAGATCAGATGGTTTCCCTGGTTTGCAGAGCTGACATTCCACTTCAAACCAAAGAGGAGAATCAATTGATGGGGGCAAAATGTAAAATACAGCTTATTTAAAAAGAAAGGCTAGCTTGTATGTCTCCCACCTGGGAAGTCTGATGCCTCCTTGGGACCAATGGGACCTGAGTTTTGAAAGGGATGGTCTGGGTGCTATAGAGCCCCACAGGAAACTTCTTACTATAGAAGTAATCTTTTTAAATTTAGAAGCACCAAATACTAATGGGATATTCTGGAATAGGTAAAAAAGTTTGGGGGCCATCATCATTTTGATGGAATTAATCCCCCCCAAGGATAAGGATAGTTTGGTCTATTTCCCCATGTCATCCTTTATTTCCTTCAACAGGGGGTCCAGGTTAATATCCACTACAATGTGAATATTGCCTGGAATTCTCAGCCCTAGGTACAGAAGGGGGTCCTTCTTACAGCACTCTTTCTCCAAAAGATTATTCCTCCCATCTAATCTACCCCCATTGAATACCTGCAACACCTGTGTTTTTTTTCCAGTTAACTGATAGGCCTGAGAATCTAGACAATTGATGAAGTAACATTTTAAGCTCCCTGAGGGAATTGTCTAAATGCGATAAAGTAAATAGTAACTCATCTGTGTACGCAAAGGTCTTATTAGTTACCAGGCCTGTTGTGAAGCCCTGGATATTTAGATTTGACTGGATAAGTTTACTAAGTGGCTCTAGAGCCAGAATAAACAACTACAGGGAAAGTAGGCACTCCTGTCTTGTCCCTCTGTACAGTCTAAATGAGTGAGAGATTTTTCCATTCGTTATTACTTCTGCAGTGGGAGCACTATAAAAGGTTTTAATCCACTGAATGAAGCCCTTCCCCACATTATACACCTCTAGCACCCTACCACTCAAGGGTATTAAAAGCTTTAAAAACAATCTATCGATAGAACAATTAAGGATTTTTTGGCAATCTTAGCTAAGAATGTCACACTGAGGAGACGCCTAACATTCTCCATGCCAGACCTGTCTGGGACAAACCCCACCTGTTCCCCAGCTACCATTTTAGTTATGAAGTTATGGATTCTAAGGAACAGGGCCTTTGCCAAGATCGTGTAATCTCTTGTAATGACTTACATATTTTATGTAGGCTGTTGTGGGGTCTTTGACTGGATTTGCAGCCTTTTCATACATTCTTGGTTTCACTGGTCTCACGTCGCTGGGGTTCTCACCAGTGCGTGTTTTCATTTGCCTTTCATTATACTGTTATGTATCATTGTCCAGAGGAGTCTTGGTAGAGTTCGAGATCACCCAGTTTTAGATCATTATGCCCATTTATGCATAAAGTAAAATACAAGTTGATGTTAAAAAGAGCATGTTTAAGAGGTCTGTTGGGTTGTGTAGCCCTAAAGTTCCTGTTGTATACAGGATGTCAATGTTTCTGTGAGCAGCTCAGCTTTATTTGGTCTGTTGCCATTTCCTAATTTTTTTAAGTACTTCTTTGCAGATAATTTATGCAGTGTCTGTTTAAAGCAGCAGTACTATGAAATCAGGAAGTGATCGATCAAAATTCTATTTTTAGGCTGTAAGCATGCGGTCAGAGTTCCAATTTCCATACCTGTAAATGTTTTTTTTCCAGTTGTCTTTAGTTTTTAAGATATTTGCAATTTATTTGAAGTGGTGTAGTGCTGCAACAAATATGGCAGCTGACTCATTTCAGCTGCGCTTTTTCTTCAGGTCGCATCACATCTTTTGACAACAGCAGAGGGACCCTCTGCTGACCATTCCCGATGTCCCTGCAAGTCATTCACATGTGCAGTTGGCAACAGAGGGGGTTCCAGTACAACATGTTGGGTGGCAGACATGTAAACAAAAGCAGAGAATAACTGAGCAAATTACTCGGCGATAGTACAATGCTGGCGAGAAAGAGTACCAGGTATATGATTAGCAGGGCACAGGGAATAAACTGTCAAAAAAGGGCAATTTTTTTTGTAGTACTGCTGCTTTAAATGCCGTACTGTTACCATGGAAGATGAAGTGGCTATAGTTGTGATTTATTAAGTGATAGTCCACACATCCAGGTAAGTCTCTCAGTGTTGTGGGTTCACAGTCACTGCCATCTATGCATTTTATCTGACAGTTAAAGTCTGCCAGTAGGAGGTCTAACTCCTGTATGGGATGGTGTGTATTGGGTGAAATTCTCCCATGTCATTTAAGTAAGAATTTATTACTTTCAAGTTGTTTACTGTTTTTTGTTGTGTCCAATTATTCTGGTGTTCTTCAATAAACTTTGGATGCTTTTGTGACACTTTAGAGAAAAATGCCGACGCCATCCTGTCAGCTAACATTCTGTTTGAGTTCTGTGATGTGCGCATGATTGCTTTCTGTTTTTCATGAGCATCTGTCTCATGCACTTATTAAAAAAACTGAAATCTTGTTGTACCATAGTAGGGTATTATCGTGTTCCATGACCTTTGAACTGTGACATAACAGGGTTTTAAATAATTGATTAGCAGTTTTTTCCTTAGGACTATACTAACTGTACAGAAAGTATTTATATAGATTTTCTAGAAGTGCTGTGTTTGTTAAACACAGTGAGGCAAGAACTATGCATTTTTACAAAGATTTAGCACTTTTATCAGCAAACCGCTAATCAGTTTTTAGAGTTAAATAAATCCCTGCATAACAAGCTTTCAGTTGGTATGGATTTCCATGCAGAACAAACCCTCACGATACACTACATATAGGATAGTGTATGTCTCACTATACACAACAAGGCTATTCTTAACTGAGTAGTTACTATGCTGACCAGATGATCTCAAGAGCAAAGCTCGAGTGGTGTCTCGGTCGGCATAGTAACCACGAGGTTAAGAATAGCCTTGTTGTGTAGAGCAAGTCATACACTGTTCTATGTAGTGTAAGGTGGCTCCCAAACTAGTTTGATCACTTTATGTTTGGTGATTTTTAAACTGAAAATGACTTTTCTGTCCAGAGTAGTTAACCTTGGTTGCTAAGGTGCATTGAACGGTTGTTAGGGACCTGGTGTCCTATGCTGTAATCATGCTTTCTGATTGGTTGACTTCTGAGTTTGGGTGGGGTTTTTAAATAAAAATAAATGGTGGCTGTTCCTCTGTGAGATGACATTCATTCTGAGGACTGGGTCGGTGTTTTAAGTATTTTTTTTAATATCTGATTGATCCTGCCTTCTGTTCTGGTATATCTGGTGGAACCTGCAGCTGTCTATTTGTTCATTCGCTGCTTCAGTAACAGCATGAGTGATTTGGTAGTATTGTCAGCTGAAGTCACTACTGCAGCAGAATGAAAAGTCATTCTGCTGCAGTACGGACGTCACTAGTGCAGCAAAATTATTTTTTTACAGAGCATGGAAATCCATGCTGAACTGCGTTCCACCATACACTATAATCTAATAATGAAAATGTTGACTTCAGTCTGACCCATGGAACTTCCAGAAGGTTATTTCCAGTTGTGTGGCGAAGGGGTCCTAGAGCATACAGGCACGGGATTACTTTGATGTAGCTGGGACCCATTTCAGTAGGGCTTTGAATACCATAAAGCAGATCTTGAAGGTGGTGTGCCACCTAAATGGGAACCAGTGCAGTTCACAGAGCACAGACATCATTAACAAAACATGTAGTTGATATCAGCCTAGCTGCAGTGTTCTGCCACAGCTGGAGGTGGTACACTAAACCTCTCAACCATCCTAGGTGGAGCGAATTACTCTAGCTGAGGTGGAAAGTTATGAAGGCATGTATCAGTCACCAGGTATTCATATTGAGATAAGGCTTCAGCCTGATAATACTGTACATTATTTATCAGGTGGAAAAACAACTGTAGCACATAAATGAAATAATTATCCACCATAAGCACTTTGGTGTGTGGTTAGGTAGTAAGCTTTACTTCTGCGCCCACATTGATGCTATCCACTCCAAGCTCCATCCCAAACTTGGTGTCTTGTACTACAACAAAGACTGCTTGTGTCTTCAGGTCTGCCAGGAGCTTGTTTCCTAAGTGATGCTTTTGGTCTTCCACTATGAAGATGTGGTCTACAACACCTCCTCCTCTTCCTTTGCCATACTGGATACCTTCTAAAATGCCTTTTGTTACTTTGCTGCAGTTCCCCTTCGGCGCTCACTACTGATTCCTCTACTCCTCCATATCCATCTCCATCCCCCCGCCCTCACGTCACTAGTCCCACTGCACCTCCTTCATCTCCAAATTCTGGTTTGGATCCCTGCCCTCTTACCTGTCCTCACTCCTCTCTCCCATTCCCTGTGCCTCATACTTCCTCTGCTCCAGGGGTCCTCACACCTTCTCCCTTTCCCAGCCTCACTCCTCTACTGGGCAGTCAGCCTTCTTCTATTGCCTTCTCTTCCTCTGGAATGTGCTCCCTTCCTCTCTCATCATGTCAGCTCTCTCCATCCTCTCCTCCAGGGAGTACATGCTCAGGGCCCCCAACTTCTTATCGTATGATCTACCCTGCTGACCTGTGATTATATTTGTTGCCCTTCTCTGGGCCACCTCCAGCAGGTTAATGTTCTTTTTAAGATGTGGGCACCAGTACTGTACTCCATACTCTTGATGTGGCCTCACCAGTGACCTGTACAAGGGTAGTATAACCTCCTCTTGCCTACTGCTGATCACTCTGGCTATGCATCCTAACATCTTGTTTGCCCTTGCTGCCGCTTTCTTGCACTGCATGGAGTGCTTCAGATTGCTAGTGATCATCACTCTCAGACCCTCCTCCTCATCTGTTTCAGATATCCAGACCCTTCCCAGGTAGTACTCTGCCCTGGTATTCTTGGCTCCGATATGAATACCCTTGCATTTCTTGGCATTGAAGCCAAACTGACAAATCCTAGACTACCTTTCAATCATCAGTAAATCATTTATTTATAAAAAGTGTAATTTCAATTAAGACCAAAGTGCTTGAATAATAAGACAAAGAGCAATAAAATATTAAGTAATAAATAGAAATTAAGTAAAATCAACAAATAAATTAATCCAATAAAAGTTAAATATGATTTTAACTATAATCTGGAAGGGTCAGGCTAAATAAATGGACTTCCAATGCTGATTTAAAACTCTCGACAGTCAGGCAATCCCTTACTCAACAAGGTAAAGAGTTCCGTAGGGCAGGGGCTGTACACGCAAATGAACGAGCACCAGAGGTCTTAAACCTAACCCTGGGAACCTCTAGCAATTCCTCATCGGAGGAGCACAGGGATCAGAGAGGGCAGTAAAAATGAAGGAGATCTTGCAGATAGCGCAGTCCCTGGCCATGTAGACCTTTGTAGATCAATAATATGACCATGAAGGTGATCCACCAATAGACTGGCAGTCAGTGCAGGCTGCAGAAGACAGGCGTGATGTGGCACAATCAAGATAAGCCTGTTGACAGCCTGGCTGCTGCATTCTGCACTAGCTACAGATGGTGCGTATCAACCCCCAGTAGCCCTAGGTAAATGGTGTTGCAGTAGTCAAGGTGGGAGGTCACAAAAGCGTGGACCAATGTTGGTAGGTTGTCAGGTGAGACCAAGTGCTTAACTCGGGTGATATTCCTCAGATGGTAAAAAGAGGTTTTCACAACAGCAGACACCTGTGACTTTAAAGCCAGGTGACTGTAGAGAATAATGCCAAAGTTTTGCACCTGATCTGAGGCAAGAAGATGGATCCCATCAAGGCTAAGCCTAGATGGTTGGCCAACTACTAAACCTAAACTCCGGTGACCTGAGCCCACCACCAATACCTCAGTTTTATCAGGATTCAGTTTCAGCCAGTTGGTCCTCATCCAGTCCTGCATCCTAGAGAGGCAATTGCTAAACACCAAGATGGCCCCAGCTTCTTCAGGCACAAAAGACAAATAGAGCCGAGTATCAGTGGAACCTTGCGGGACCACACAGGGAAGAGAAAGAGGGGCCAAGGAGTAAATCCCGACCACCACTCTCTGAGTCCTCCCCATGAAGAAAGATTGAAACGATCTGAGGACTGTCCCAGACAGTTCACAGAACAGCTGCAGTCATTCCAACAGCACACCATGGTCCATGATGTCAAATGCAGCAGAACGATTGAGAAGAACTAGGATAGAATGGCTCCCTTGATCTCTCACAGTCAGGAGATCATTTAGTACCCAAATAAGCTCCGTCTCAGTGCTGTGCCTCTTACTGAATCTGGACCGAAATGGCTCATAGACATTGTAGGTGATTAAATGGACCGCTAGTTGCTCTCTGACTGCCTTCTCATTAACCTTGCCCACAAAGGATAGGTTAGAGACTGGCCTGTAGTTCACTAAACAGTCCGGATTGAGGGAGGTCTTCCTAGAAATGGGTATCACCACTGCCTCTTTAAGGGGGGCAGGGCAACCCCCCATTTCCACCAAACACCAGACTATTTCTGCCAGGACCAGGTCAGTGGTCTCAATGCACCCCACTAAAAGGTGTGTTGGACCTGGATCCAAACTACAGTAAGTCAGGTGCAACTCCTGGATGATCCATACAACGTCTATAACCTCCAGCCGACCAAAGTCAGACCAGGCAAACTGAGCATTTAAGTTTTTTTTCAGATCATCCTGTGGGTCCTGTATCTCTTCGGCTGTGTCCACCCTCCCACAG
The DNA here is from genome assembly GCA_016271365.2 of Neoceratodus forsteri. Taxonomy (NCBI): domain Eukaryota; kingdom Metazoa; phylum Chordata; order Ceratodontiformes; family Ceratodontidae; genus Neoceratodus; species Neoceratodus forsteri. The sequence goes on along the minus strand of CM028134.1, from coordinate 972,227,173 downwards.
AGCTTGGTGTCATCTGTGAATATGCACATTTTGCCCTTAATGAGATTGATTAGGACACTGAACAACATCAGTCCCAGCACCAATGCTTGTGAGACCCCATTGGTGACCACCCTGGTGCTAGATAGCTCTCTCCCCATCACCACTTTCTGGGTCTTGCTCCTCAGCCAGCTTCCTACCCATCTGGTCATCTTCTCCCTAACACCAAGTTCCACCAACTTCCTGATCATCCTCTTGTGGGATACAGAGTTAAAGGTCATGCCAAAGTCTGGAAAAAGGATGTCCACCACTTGGCCCCCATCTACTGTCTTTGTGACCCAATCAAATAAGTCAATCAGATTCATTTGACATGATCTCCATCCCATAAATATGTGCTACCTCACATGCTGGAGACCATACTGCTCTAGATACTCTAACAATCTTACCTTAAGTATAGTCTCCATGAGCTTGCACATGATTGAGGTCAGTCTGACCGGTCTGTAATTTCCTGTATTATCCTTGGGACCATTCATATGGAGGAGCACTACATGTGCCATTTTCCAGTCAGGTGGTACCACACAAGACTCCATTGAACTATTTAACATGCTTGCCAGTGGCTCCACAAGCTCCTCTGCCAGTTTCCTCAGTACCCTTTTATGTATGCCATCTGGGCTTGATGATTTGCCCACCTTCAATGCTAGCAGCTCCTCTCTCACTGTATCCACCCCTACCACCAAATCTGTGCCCCCCCCCAATCCTCTTCACCCTCCGGTGGGCAGCAGTGTGAAGATGGAACAGAAGTATTCATTCAGTACTTCTGCTGTCCTCCATTCTCCTCCACCCACTTGTCCCCTTTCTGAAGCCTAACAATCCCATCCTTCTTGCCCGTTGTCTTACTTATACAGTGAAAAAAGGCCTTCACCCCCTCTTAATTACCTCAGCTCTCTGCAGCTCCTTCTGTGCCTTAGCCCACCAAACTACCCTACTTGCTGCACTAGCCAACCTTAGGTAATTCTCCCTATCCACCCTACTCATAGTCTTTCTGAATTTCCTATAGGCTAACCTCTTTCTCTTACTGCCTGGGCGACCTCAGAACTGAACCAGCTGCGTGCTTTGATGCACTCCTCTGTAGCAACCATTATCTCATCCTTTATGATGGACCACTTTTGCTCCACCCCCCTATCTGCTGTGATGCCTGCCTAGTGCCTCCTTAGCGCCTGGTCCATCTTCATGAATTCCACCCTCCGAAACCCCAGGATTTTGGTCTTAGTTGGAATGTTTTCCTTGCCCATAGTCAACTGGAACCACACTGCTCAATGGTCTCTTATAAGAAATAGCAGTTAGGAGCCCCTGAGTGTATGTGCTCCCCATTCGTGAGCACTAGATCAAGGATTGATCCTTCTTTAGTGGGTTCTGAGACACCCTTAGTCAGGAACCCACTCTGTAACCCTTCCAGGATCACCTGACTCCTGGCACATGTTGTGGATGGTACACTCTAGTCCACCTAGGGCAGGTTGAAGTCCACACTATTACCACATCACCTTTCCCAGCAGCTTCTAATACTTGTGAGCTCAGTTCCCCATCCCTTTCCTCTTCCTGGCTGGGTGGTCTGTGAATAACCCCCAACCTCACTTTTCTTTGTCTATCACACATAACTGAACACACAATGCTTCCACCCTTCCCTCATATGTCTTCTCCCTCATGCATGTTATACCCTTTCTGATAGAAAAACCGCCAATGCACGTGAAGTGCCAAGAACAGCCTCAATAGAGCTGAACACTAGTGCAAACATGCAGCTACATGTCTGGGGAGGCTGAACCTTTTTGAGGACAGAGGTCTTTTTTAAATACTTTAAGGGTAAATGCTCTCAAAACAACATAGTGACTGCTATCTTTGTGACCTTTGACACCAAGAGCATACTAATAGAGTCAGAGGGTGCAACTAGGGCAACTAACGATTCTTCTGAATTCCTGATGCAGAGTCAGGAGGACTCATGGATTATTGGAGGTCCTTATTTATTCACCCATGGGCTTAATCACTTCTCAAATATTGAGACAGCATGCGACCATAGAGCAACACCATTAAAACGAATACGTCGATGCCGACAACATTGACAGTTTGCTGTAATGGTCCGCCGGAGATCCCAGCACTCTGTCTCCCAGTCCCAAACCCCTTCCCTGAATCAACTCTGACCCGGAGTTGAAATCCTATAGTCCGGGGGGTGCGGGGGCAGAGCCCCCTCATGGAGGGTTTGAGGGGGGGGCTTTGCCCTGATAGTAAAAGTACTGGGATCTCCTGCCGGATTTTTGTCAACCACAACCTGGTGGCACAAAAAGTGCACTGTAAGTTGTTTTTTTCTTCACCTGCAAGATCACATTTAATGCAACAGTTGATGGGCTCAAACTGATTCAATAGCCGGATGCTCAATAATTTTAGCAGGAGCTCACTAAGGGGTCTGGGGCATATTCCTGGTACCTGTGGTGATCTGGGAGAAGGTCTTTGAAGTTTATACAGTGTGGGCATATACAATATGGTGAAGAACTGGGTAGGCTTTGGTGACAGCATCTGCAATTGCAAATATCGTACAGCCCACTTCCTGTTTCCCCAATAAGATTCCTCACTCAGTATTCAAACTTTGCTACTCTATCAAGCACATTATATTGAGTTAGCATTGCATTTAAGTTATTGGGTATTGCATGTTAAGGGCAGTGGGTGGGTTCAGCATGTTGGACCACACTGAGTTAGTATTGCTTCCCTGGGGGCAATATGACACTGGACACCTAGCCCGCTTTACATTTCCTGGGTGGAGGCATTTGCAACTCATTTCAGCTTTGGATCAAGGACCCCAACAAGAGTTCAACAACTTAGGCCCTTTACCCTTACTGAGCCTGTAATGCAGTGATAGTATAGTGTTGCCATTTACACAGTAAAGTACCACTACATCATGTGAAGCAAGAAGATGCCACCCTCTAGATATGAAACAATGACACACAAAAGTCTCTTAGAACTATGAAAACAGTTTTCAGTGTAGCAAGGCATTGACAAGATACTGCTTACTGCAGTTTAATGGAATGTAGTTGGAACTTTAGTCACCTTTCTAGAGTAGGCTCACCTAAGCAGACTATCTGCTGTCAGATCAATTCTAGGACTGTATACAGTGCCATCTACCAGCACCTTTTTCACAGATTTTCACAGGATATCTTGCAGGATACTGTAGAACTCCATGTAATTTAATAGTAATTATGCTACTGTGTCTCACAACAAACAGAATTCTCACATGGAGCACTTGAGAAGGGAAATGGCAAGTTTGGAGGAATGGTCAAAAGTATGGCAGCTTAGTTTCAACGCAAAGAAGTGCAAAGTAATGTACAGACAGTTGGTGAGACCCCATCTGGAGTACTGCATGCAGTTCTGGAGACCCCATCTCTGCAAGGATGTAGACAGGATGGAGGCAGTCCAGAGGAGGGCAACTAAACTGGTGCAAGGTCTGCAACAGAAGCCATACAAAGAGGGACTAAAAGAGCTTAATATGCATACCCTTGAAGAAAGGAGGGAGAAGGGAGACATGATAGAAACTTTCAAGTACCTCAAGAGAATCAACAAAATTCAACAGGGTGGCATCTTTCAGAAATAGAGATGTGCAAGAACAAGGGGACACAATTTAAAGATAGTGGGGATGGCCCAGGAGCAATATGAGGAAGTATTATTTCATGGAGGGGGTGGTGGACGCATGGAACCACTTCCTGAGGAAGGTTGTGGGGTCAAAAACAGTGGGGGAATTCAAGAATGCATGATACAGACATAAGGCAATTGTAATGGGGGTAGGAGGAAGTAGACTATTGCTTAACTAGAATCTGCAGCTTATCCAATAGGTAGGGAAATTGGCAGTCTAGGTGGGCCAAGCGGTCCTTGTCTGTCATCAAAGTCTATGTTTCTGTGTGATGATGGCAGGCAGCACTGTATGTTTGTGAAAAACACCCCAAGATAAAATTATTCTATATAGTTCTAGGACCCATCACAACAGACAGATTGAGGGTAAAGAAGATGGGAGTGGCACAATACTACTGATGACAAGGCAGCAAGACTGTCAGAATATTTAAACATTGTGATACCATTTAATAGGGGACTTTATGTGCTGGAAACAGAGTTTTATGCATTCTGTAGAGCAATGTTAAAGCCATTCCTCCAGTTGATGCAGACATAGTTTACTGGAAGGAGAGTTATAAGACAGGTAAATGTCATCTCTCTTGGGTTAGCAATTTCAAAGGTAACTACACCAATAAATCAGTGCAAAATATAGTTATAAGCATGCTTCAGTGGGTTTATTAGTGTTTCGGTGTTCAGCAGCATTTAATCAAGTTCAGAGTTGACCTCCACCCCCAGTGCTTCCACTTAGAAGTCAGGGCTAGCACTATGAAACAGGAATCCCTTAATTTTGAACCTTAAAGATCCCTTAATTTTACCATTTATGGCCCTATTGAATTTTAAGGGAATAATTAAGTTGTCTTCATCCTTAATTTCTATTGAATTCAGCCTTAATCAGTGCAAACAATTTTTTCCCTTAAGTTTTTAAGATTAATGATGCTTTCCTTTTTGCCTGCATGCTTAATTTTTACCCTTATTGTTTAAGCAAACATGAATATCTCATAGATTTTATACTTAATCTGAACCCCTAATTCTTAAAATTAAATATATTTACACTCTTAATTTTAATCCCTTAATACCCAAATTAAATATATTTTAGTGCTTGATTCAGCAATTAATCTGTGGAGTCTTTCATCCTTAAATTCTGCTTAATTCTTCCTTAATCAGAGCGCACAATTTAAATCTTTTTTCTTGCTTAATTTTTTAAGATTAATGACATTTTTCTTCCTACTGCTATGTTTAATTTATACCCCTTAATTCCTCAAAGTAAGCATGGATTTCTAATTGATTATATACTTAATCTGCACTCCTTAATTTTTTTAAACTAAATATATGTAAATTCTTAATTTCACTGAAACAGTAATCTCTTAATATGTAAATTAAATATATTTTACCACTTAATTTAGCAATTAATATCGATTAACACCTAATGAGTTTGCTCGCTTTTTTGCAGATAAGGTGGCCGACATCAGGGCTGAAATCTGCTCAGCACCCTCTATGGGGGTTAGCGATGGTCAGTTCAAGGTTATCATCCCTCAGTCTTCCTGGATATCTTTCAACCGACCAGAGATTGGGGACATCATACGGATTGTCCAGAATTTGTAGCCAACTTGCTGTAGTTTGGATCCAGGCCATTCTCGCCTATTATTAGGGTGTATGGAGACCATTGGCCCGATCCTTGCAGAGATTGTTTGGTGCTCTTTAGATTCGGGAGAGTTCCCTAGCTCCCAAAGGGGCAGTGATGACACTACTTCAGAAGAAAGCTTCTTTAGACTCAGACATCTGTGCAAACTACAGACCTATTTCTAACCTTCCCTTTGTTGGGAAGGTGATTGAGAAAGTAGTCGTGCTGCAACTGGACAACCATCTTACCATCCATGATGTCTTCACTTCTCTTCAGTCTGGTTTTCAGAAAAGACACAGTACTGAGACCACTCTGGTTTGGGTGCTCAATGATCTCTTGATGGCAAGAGACCAGAAGTGCCGTTCCATCTTGGTGTTTCTGGATCTCTCTTCAGCATTCAACACTGTGGACTATGGGATTCTGCTGGAGCATCTGAGGGTCATCTGTGAACTGGCTGGTCTAGTTCTTAAACAGTTCCATTCTTTCCTAATTGGCAGGTTTCAGAGGGTGGCATCAGTGATTTTTTCCTCTGAGCCATTCTCTATGTCATGTGGGGTACCTCAGGGCTTGGTGCTATCCCCCATAATGTTTGCAGTGTATCTGCTGCCCCTCAGAGACATTGTAAGATGACATGGGCTGAGTTTTCACTGCTATGGAGATGATACACAGCTCTGTCTGTCTTTTGCACCTGACCACAATAGTGCAATCTTAATGTTTAACAGCTGTCTGGTGTAAATCCATGGCTGGATGCAGGCTAGCTGGTTGAAATTGAATTCTGGGAAGACTGAGGTGTTGGTGGTGGATCCGGGGCACTGGATAGAGAGGTCAGTTGTGGGGTTACTGTCTGGACTTTGAATTGATGGTGTATAGCTGCCTACTTCCGAATGGGTGCAAAATCTGGGGGTGGTGTTTGACGATGAGCTGACACTGCGGGCACAGGTATTAGCATTAATCAAATCTTCCTTTTATCATCTTAGGAACATCGCCAGAATTAAGCACCTTGTTCCGTCCGAGGATTTGCCCATGATGATCCATGCCTTTGTGACCTCGCACCTTGACTACTGCAACTCCCTATGCCTAGGACTTCCAGGGGTTGATGTCCACCACTTGCAGCTGGTACAGAATGCGGCAGCATGACTATTGACTGGGACTTCTTGTCCCAGACATGTTACGCCTGTGCTGCACGAGCTGCAGTGGCTGTCTATACAGTGGTGGGCCACCTTTAAGATCAGTCTTTTGACTTACAAAGCCCTACATGGACTGGGACCAGGTTATCTGCAAGAGCTCCTAGTTCCGTACAGCCCTGGCTGACCTCTCCACTCTACTGATGAGGGGTTGTTAGAGGTTCCTAAGGTGCGGTTGAAGAAATCCAGTGCAAGGGCTTTTATGTTCACGGCGTCATCCCTGTGGAACTCTCTACCTCATCAGATTAGAGAGTACAGGACCATGGAGAGTTTCAAGACCAATTTAAAGATGCATTTATTTAAACAAGCTTTTGATATTTGAAGTATTGTTAAACTGGAAGTTTTTAATTGAAGTTGTGTATTTTTTTATGTAATTTTATTGAATCATTTTAAAATGCTGTGTGTAAAGTGCTTTGATACTTGAATTGCGATATACAAATAAAATTATTAAAATTAAAAAAAAAATTTAGTACTTAATTTTACACTTAATCGTAAAATAAATAAATGTATTTTAATACTTATTTTTATACTGAATTTACTGAAAGTAAATCCTTAAATATACAGTAATTGTATCATTAATTGATTATTGCATCATGGTGTCCCTTACGAAAAGTAGCATATTATTCTAAGTGAACTTCAATATTTAGCATAATAAATATTAAAGTATACAAGTATAGTTCAATTTTTAGTTAATAAATATACTTAATATATACAGTGTCTGAAAACACCAAGTATATTAAAAGCGTAAATTACCATTGAACTTTCTTTTATGGCCCAGTTCAGCATTTGTAAGTATACTAAGCAGTATATGATGTACTGAAGTATAATATCAGCATAGGAAATACTGTATTACAAATGTACTATTATATGAGGACTGTACTGACAGTATATGATTGCTGTACTGAAAATATACCATCATTCTAGGATTATTGTATTGATAGAATACCATCTGCATATGATTACTGTAGTGACAGTATTCCATTGGTACATGATTATTGTGCTGAAAGCATACCATCAATGTACTGAAAATATATTGTATTTAATATGTGGTTGTACTGAAAGTATACTGTTAGTATCACACACAGACACACACACACACACACACACAATGCTATGTATGGGCTACATTCAGCAATAATTACATGCCCAAAGCATTTTTGAATTTAAAACAACTTTATTTTTTCATTATAAAAGTAAAAATAAAACCATTTAATTAGTAATAAATTAAAATGTCCAGTATTTATGACCCCCCACCTCAGGTGTGTGGCTACCAAATTTTGATTAGAACTGTGTGCACGAAGAGTTTTTTTTACTCACTTCCCAGCTGGAATAAAACTTCTATCTGGTTGGTCTGACATGACCCACATCATCATATTAACAAAGCTGCTCCAGCAGCATCCCAGAACCTCTTGCAGTTACCACCACCACTGTTGGTCAGTTGTGAGAGAATAAATCAGCTACAATAAGTCCTGGCACTATTTAGTTCTCCTAACACACAGATGAAAGCTGGCCTTGTAGAACTACTGAGGTTAAGTACAAGCCCCATAATAACCAACGTATTCATTGTCAATCGGTCGCAGTTTTGTTACAGATGGTTTCAGAATGTCCGTTCTTGCATTAATCTGCGCTCACGTTTCATTTGCATACTTCAAAATTAGGAAATCTGCAAAAGGATTAAAGCAAAATATTAAGATAATTTCAGAGTCAGTTGGAGAAATAGTAACCTGAAATTGTGACTTGGCTTATAGATTTCAGAAGGACTATTCAAACTGGAATAATTTGGGAGACAATATAGCTGCCATGGAGTTAGCAGCACTGGTGGTCTCGTTAGCCTATTTAAATTCTTCAGTTGGTTGCATCCACCTGGTGACAAGTCCTCTAATGTCAAGAACAATCCTACCACTCTCTAGTTCAGTGCCCGCAATGCAGGCTCAAATCCATCCTGTCTTCACCTACATCTGGTCACTCTGCGCAGCAGCTCAGGCCAATCACAGATGAAAAGTTAGAAACATAGAGTTTGACAGCAGATAAGGACCACTTGCCCCACCTAGTCTGCTGTTTTCCCTACATACTATAACAAGGCAGACCCTATTTGATCTTCCGGCTCCCCCCACCTTTCCTTACCACTATGGTTCCCTTATGCCTGTACCATGCCTTCTTGAATCACTCTACAGTTTTTGCCCCGACAATTTCTGCTAGGAGGTTGTTCCAGGCATCCATCACTCTTTCTGTGAAGAAGTACTGCCTTATATCACCTTTGAGACTACAGCCCCCCCACAGCTTCACAGAAGGACTGCTCATTCTTGAGGATCTTTTTCTCTGAAAAATGCTTCCCTCTTGAACTTTATGTATACCTGTGAGGCATTTGAAAGTCTCTATCATATACTCCCTCTCCTTCATTTCCTCCAGGGTGTACATATTGAGGTCATTTAATTTCTCCTCATAGGGCATTTGATGCAAACCCTACACCATTTTAATTGCACTCCTTTGGCCCACCTATACTCCATCTATGTTCTTCCAGGGATGTGATCTCCAGAACTGGACACAATACTCTAGGTGAGGTCTCATCAGTGATTTATACGGCAGTATCACCACCTCCCTCTTTCTGCTGGTGTCATCCCTTCTTATGCACCTTAGCATCCCACTGGCTATCCCCACTGCCTTGCCAAATTGTTTGGCCACCTTTAGGTCATCAGATATGATTACCCTATGTCTCTTTTCTATCTGGAGGTTGCCAGTACCACTCCCCCCATTTTATATTCCACTCCTAGGTTTCTGCGCCCCACGTGCATGATATTGCAATTGTTTACATTAAAACTTAGTTGTCACACTCTTCACCACTCCTAAAGCTTTCTTAGATCCTCTTAATCCGCCCCCCATGGAGTGTCTACCCTATTGGAGATCTTGGTACCATCTGCAACAAAGGCATACTTTTCCTTCTAGACCCTCTGCAATGTTGCTAATAAAGACATTAAAGAGAACTGGTCCCAGTACTGATCCTTGTGGCATCCTACTGGTCACTCTTCCTTCCTCTGAGTGAACTCCATTAATCACCACCCTCTGTCACCTATCCCCCAACCAAATTCCTACCCAGTTTACCATCTTTGGAACCACTCCTAGGTTGCCCAGCTTGTTTATGAGTTTCCTATGCGGAACAGTGTCGAAGGCCTTACTGAAATCTAGGTAGGCCACATCCACTACTCCACCGTGATCTAATTCCCTGGTCACCCTGTCAAAGAACTCCATCAAATTTCTTTGACATGACATCACCCCAATGAATCTATGCTGCCTCAAATCTTGTAGCCACTGGATTCAAGATATTCCACAATCCTTTCCTTCAGTAGTGATTCCATTAATTTTTCCACCACCAATGTCAGGCAACTGGCCTGTAAATGCCAGCCTCCTCCCTGCTTCCACTTTTGAGAAGAGAGACTATATTTGCTCTCCTCCAGTCCTTAGGAGCACTACAGTCTCCAGTGAGTGACTGAACAAGGCTGTCAAAGGTGCAGCCAGTACCGCTCTGAGCTCTGTTAATATCCTTGGATGTATCCCATCCAGCCCCATTGCCTCATCCACTTTCAGATTTGCAAATGCCTTCAGGACACCTTTCTCTGTAAATGGAGTAGTATCCACCTCTCATCCTTCAATGCCCCTTACATTTATCAGTGGTCTCCCTCCTTCCCTTTTCTTTGTGAGCACCGAACAAAAGTAGACATTCAGGATTTTTCTTGTCCCCTTCCACACACTCCCCCCTTCCAACCTTAGGCTTATAATCCTTCCCCTGGTCTTCCTCCTTTTAATTTCATACCTGAAAAATGTCTTATCCCCTTTCTTTACTGCCTGAGCTATTTTTGCTATTAGCACCTTTGCACTTCTGATTGCTTTCTCTGCTTCCCTCTGCTTCTCCTGATACAGCTGTGTCTCCCTATACCTTCTGAATACTAACTTGTTTGCCCTTATAGTCCCAGCAACTTCATTTCAGAACCATAGCAGTTTTTCACTTTTTACTTTTGCTTACTAGTTTGACACAGAGGTTTATTACATTCACTATCAGCACTTTTAGTTTTGCCCACTGTTCCTCCACTCCACCTAAGTTCTATCCCCCTGCCAGGGTAACCTGGAGGCATTCCCCCATCTTTGTAAAATCAGCCTTCCTGAAGTCCTGGATCCTCACCCTCGTGTGGTTCACTTCTGCCAAGGTTCTTTAATTGAACCCAACCATACAGTGATCACTGGTCCCCAGATGGCCACCCACTGTGACATCTGCAACACTGTCACCATGGTAAGTACAAGGTCCAATATTACTCCCTCACAAGTGGACTTGTTTACTAGTTGTCTGACGAATGCCCCTGCAGGGAGTCTAGGAAGGGAAATGGAGTGACCACCACATAGTGAGGTTTAACATGGGGAAAGGGATGCAGACTGGTCACACTTAGGCAAGAGTCTTGGATTTCAGGATCCTGGATTTCAGGAAGGCAGATTTTGCTAGTATGGGGAGGGGCATCAAACAAGCCCTGGCAAGGAGGAAGTTAGAAGGGGGAGTTGAGAAGCAGTGGGAACACCTGAAGGGATCCATACAGGAGGTTATGAACCAGTGTATTAAGGTAATAAGTAAAGGCAAGAAAAGGAGAAAACTGCTATGATTCTCAAGGGAGGTGGCAGGCAAGGTAAGGGGCAAAAAGGTGAGTTTTAGGAAATATAAGAAGACTCACACAGAGGAAGACAGGGAGGTGTACCTAAAGAATCTAAAAGGAAGAAGTAAAGGCTATAAGGAGAGCAAAGGCACAGACTGAAGAAAGATAAGCGCAGAGCAACAAAGAAAGGAGACAAGGCATTCTTTAGGTATATCAGCGAAAGGAGGAAAAGTGGGGTAGGGGATTGTAAGGCTCAGAAGGGAAGCAGGGGAATGTCAAGAGGGAGACTTGGAAAAGGCAGAAATACTGAACAAATACTTTCATTCAGTATTCACTGAAGAGGGGGAGAGTCACAGACCATAGCTGAGTGTCAGACTGAGGCAACTACTGCCCATTAAAGCAATGAGTCCACAACAAACTTTAATATTACTAGTATTCCTACCCATAATCTTGGACCATTACACAGCTCAAGATTCCCCTCTATATCAACACCAAGGAATAAATTACCACTCGGACATCCACTATGTCTGTGGCTTTATAACCAGTAACCTGTATCATACATTCAAGGACATGTGGATCTTTCCATGGCCTCTGTGATATGTGCCAGACTATGCAAAACTCATGCACTGCCTTCCTGTGGTTTTATCACCCTCAGCTACTGTGCTACACATCAGTAGAAAGAGAATCTCAACCCAGTGCTCTCACATCAAACTTAAACTCAGTCTAGTAAAAAGACTCTTATTTAGGCTTATACTTATGCTATTGTCAGGGAACGTGCATCCCAACCCTGGCCCAGCTAGGCCAGCCTCATTTACTGGTCCCCATGAGACTGGATCACTCAGGCTTGCTTCCATCAATGTCTGCAGTTTACTGTGTAAATTAGATAGGCTCCAAGCAAGGGTCTTGCAGCATAACCCTGATATCCTAAATGTCATGAAAACATGGCTCTCTCTGAAGAGTCCAGATTCAGCAGTGGCCTTACCAGGTTATGTCATATTCAGGCAGGATAGGCTTTCAAAATGCAGAGGTGGGTGTGCCACCTAGGTCAAGGAAATCCTTACAGGTTATACCTTACCTATAGACGATCTAGAAAATGCCACCCAGGCACTAGCTGTTTATGTTCTGCTTGGGGCACACAATAAAATTCTTACAATTGTGGCTGTTTACATACCACCCAGTGACCACAACACTAGTTTCCATTCTCTGGTGGGATTCATAGAAGCATAGAATTTGATGGCAGATAAGGACTGCTTGGCCCACCCAGTCTGCCCATTTCCCTACCTACTGGATAAGCTGCAGATCCTAGTTAACCAGCAGCCTACTTCTTTCTACCCCAACCCCCTAGAACTGCCTTATGACTGTCCCATGCATGCTTGAATTCACCCACTGTTTTTGACTCCACAACCTCCTCCGGAAGGCCGTTCCATGCATCCATAACCCTCTCTGAGAAAAAATACTTCCATACATTACCTCTGAGCTGTTCCCCCTCTATCTTCAAATTGTGCCCCCTTGTTCTTCCACACCTCTTTTTTTGAAAGATACTACCCTCTTGGACTTTATTGATTCCTTTGAGGTACTTGAAAGTTTCTATCATGTCCCCCCCTTTTCCTCGAGGCTATACATATTAAGCTCCTTTAGTCTCTCTTCATATATCTCATTAGGAACTTACCACAAAACTATGAGTCTATTATTATGGGTGACTTTAATATTAACTGGCAAGCACCTGATGTTGGCACTTTTAAGGATGCAATCTCTACTCTAAACCTTACTCAGCTAGTCACCTCTCTGACCAGGACAAACTACAAAATGGGTTCTCATTCCTTAATTGACTGGATCCTGTCTAACTGCCCAGATTGAATCTCCAATGTTAATGTGCTACCTGATGCCATAAGTGACAACTCAACCATTACCTGTCTTTGGACAAATTTAATAACCCCCTCAAACTATTCTCACCAGGGTGCTAAAGCCTGGTAATCTTAAACATCTGAAGCAACACCTTTGTGGCATTGACTGGTCATTACTTGATTCAACAAATGACATAAACACAGCTCTTGACTACTTCATCAGTTGCTTTAATGAAGCCTGTGATATCTATGCACCTTTGGAAGAAAAAAATGAAAGTCAAGGGCACAACTAATCCCTGGATATCCCAGGACCTGATCAGACAGATGAACCACAGAGATCACCTCTGGCACTGTGCCAGGGCCACTAGCAAGCCATCTGATCTCCAGACTTACAAAGCTGTCAGGGACACTTGAACCTGGGCTATCCATCTGGCAAAAAGAAGGTACCACAGAGAGTAGCTCACTACCACCTGGGGTGATGGCAAAAGTTTCTGGAACAACATAAAAGAGGCAACTGGCACGGACCCCAAGGCTGCCTCAACAATGCTCAGTATCAATGGAACTCCTGCACTTGATGCTCTTCCCATAGCCAACGCCTTCAAAAATATGTTCTCAGACCTGGGCAGTGTCCTGCCCTCTGATTTCTTAGAAGACAGTGAAGACTCTGCCATAGACATTGAAAAATGGCCCATTGCTGGTTCCGAGGTCCAGACCCCGCACTTCCTCCTTTCTAGTTCAAAGAGGTTCCTCAGTACATGGTCAAGAAATACCTTGCAAAGGCCCTAGGTAAATTCTCCTACAGCAGCAACTCACTAGATCTCAAACTAATCTTGTTTACACTTGATGCTACCCTGGGGCCTATCACAAAGATAATGAATCTCTCACTGGGACTGGAACAATTCCCTCTGCTCTGGAAGTATGCCCTTGTTACCCCTATCCATAAAAGTGCAGACCGTTCTCTATGCTGTAACTATAGGCCTGTCTCCATCCTATCACCCCTCTCCAAGGTACCTGAACATATTGTTGCTGACCAGCTGGTTGATTACCTGGACAAATACTTGTTACAGTGTCCCCAGCAACATGGTTTTAGAAAGGGCCACAGCACTGATTGAATTCACTAGTTTCATGCACAAGTCCCTGGATGAAGGCAGCTTAGTGGGCACGACATTCATCAACCTCACTAAGGTGTTTGATATAGTTAACCACGACCTCCTCAAGCAGCTATCCTCCTTAGGCCTCTCTACCAATACTGTGTCCTGGTTCATAAGCTACTTAACTGAACATACCCAACAGGTGAGAATAGCCAGTGTTACCTCTGACCTACACCTGTCAGATCAGGAGTCCCACAAGGCTGTATTCTCGGGCCACTTCTTTTCAGCATCTTCATAAATGACATTCTCATGCGCATGTCAACAGTACACCCTTCTCTATACAGATGAAGCAGTGCTTTTCACTAGTAGCACAGAATCCACGCCCATGGAATATCAACTTCAGCTTGGTTTCAGAGAGGTGGAGGAATGGTTCAAGCACCACAAACTGGTACTGAATTACAAAAAAACAAGGGTTATGTTGTTCAGTGGTGCTCATAGCAAACACAGAGCTACATCACTAACCATCAAGAATGCCTCTGGTGCACTACTCAACCAAATACAACACTTTACCTAGGTGTAACCTTAGATAGCTCTCTGTCATTTGCTCAACACACCGATAATGTTGCCTCCACAATAAATATAAAAATTGGGTTATTACACAGACATAAACATACTGTAGTTTAATGCCAGAAGCCCTGAGACTTGCAATCCACTGCTCTATTCCTTCAATTGCTGATTATGGACTGGTCATTTATGTCTCAGCTAAGAATACCTCCCGCCACAGAATTGCTGTTGGCCTAAATAAAGCGGGATGTCTTCTGACTGGAGCAACTTGCCTTACCCGCATGTGCAAACTATATAAGCAAACAGGGTGGCTTCAGCTAACTGGCAGGATCCGTTACCAAACTTGCCTGCTCACCAAGAAAGCTATCCTTGGTCTCCTTCCTGCTCGAACTAACAATATACTCAACCCATTTTTCAGCACCCAGCATACCCATAGCTCTGTCAACCAAGTCTGTCCGTCCCTAGATGTCAGATTACCCAGGGTCAGTGCTCTTGTGTGTACAGAGCATCCCTCTGGTTTCATGCCTTGCGAAGTGATATCTCTTCTCTTCCTAAATTGGGTCTGTTCAAAAGCTCCCTCCGTCAACACCTCTCCTTGGTCAGCATCTGCGACTGTGTCCACTGACACTGATCTGCTGTTTTTCATCAACTCCTGAGGTAATCACCTCACCTTTCTGCTCCACCTCTGCCACCTCTGGCCTCCCCTCTTCCCCTTCCTCCCTGTCTTGAACTACCTAACTTAATGTCACCCTAACTAACTTGCTTACTTGACAAGGTCTCTTGGCTGCCATCTTACTTTTCTTATTCTAGCCACTGTCATTTCTAGTTGCATTGTCTAGGTCTTTTACCTATCAACTATTGTATCTCTCTGTTATACCTAATATTGTTTATTTTATTGTCCAACTGCCTTGATCACTGTCACTTGGCTTTGCTTGTCACTATGTTATGTTTTAACAACCTTTGTTTATCTGTCACCCTTCCTTTGACATGGAACCTTTGTAAATGAGCTATTTTAGCCCAAAGGTATTGTAATCCGAGAAGTAATAAATAAAAATAAAAATAAATAAAACAAAATAATGGGCAAGATGGCATACATCCAAGGATAATAAGGGAATTACGAGGGGAGCTAGCAGCATCCCTGGCAGCTATGTTCACCGAGTCACTCAACACAGGAGTGATTCTAGAGGATTAGAAGAGGGCACATGTAGTCCCTCTACACAAAAGTGGCAACAGGGAGGATGCAGGGAACAATAGGTTGGTCAGCCTCACTTTGGTAATGTGGAAGATCATGGAGGCTCTGCTGAAAGAAAGAAAGAATAGTGGCACACTTTAAATTCATCAGTGCCCAGGATTCAAGGCAGCATGGATTTACAGTAGGAAGGTCATGTCAGATGAATCAGTTAGATTATTTTGACTGGGTAATGAAGGAAATAAATCAGGGAGGGGCAGTGTACATAGCCTACCTCGATTTCAGCAAGGCCTTTGACACTGTACCACGTAAAATGCTGGTAAACAAGAGGGAAGTCTGTGCATGGGACACAAGGTGGTAAACTAGGTTAGAAACTGGCTAACAGACAGAAAGCAGAGGGTGGTGGTAAATGGTTGTCCTGCAGCGGAGAACCAGGAGGGATGATTTGGCAGAGCTGCGGGTGATTTTCACCAATGGTGCAGGCTGCTGCAGGTTGGTAAGGCCAGGGGTGCTAAACCATTGGTGAACTTTCTGGCTAGAAGGCAAGTTTGTTACTTGAGTCTCCCATCAAAATTGAGCAGTTGGTGAGACTATATAGAGAGCAGGTGTGCATCCGCCTATCACTACCAGCCACTAGTCGGCAGGCTTTATTGAGGGATACTTTGACTCTGCAGAGGGCAGTGCTATCAGCAGCCCCATAAACTAGGTAGACTAGGATCCCATAGTCGATCAGAGACAGGATGGATGACGTGACAGCTAGGCGGAGGGCATCAGGGAGGAGACATTGTTTGTGTTGATGTAGCAACTCAGTTCTGGCATTGACAACGGTGCTAAGTAGGTGGATATGATCATGGAAATTGAGAGCAGAAATCTAGGGTGACACCAAAGTATTTAAAAGTGTTAACCTGTACAAGGGGTACTAGCTGAGAGCTGAGGATTTGCATTGGGGAGCCTTTGTGTTTGTTCTGGTGGTTGGCGAATACCATAACTTTGTTTTTTTTTATAATTTAGTACTAACCAGTGATCAGTGAACCAGGATTCTGCCTCAGAGAAAGATTTCTGGAGGGACAATTGGAATGAGTTTGGATTGGGGTGGGTGGAGAAGAGTACCGCATCATCAGCATAAAGAAGGAGATGCCCAGAGCAGGCCTTAGGTAGGATGTTCAGAAATAGACTAAATAATAGTGGCCACAGGATGGAACCCTGAGACACCACAGATTTGACTGGGAGGCAGGAGGAGAGAGTACTGTTAATTCTGACTTGCTGGGACCTGCTGGATAGGTAGTCATCAAACCACATGGTGGCCTCTTGGGATATGCCTGTGTGGGAGAGGGCAGATAAGAGGAGGGAGTGATTTACAGTGTCAAAGGCTTTTGACAGATCCACATAGACAGACCCAGCCAGGCTCCCTCCATCAAGGGCAGTGTGGATAACGTTGGAGTATTCCAAGAGAGTGGTGGTGGTGCTGTGCCCTTTACAGAACCCATGTTGTTCTCTACAAAGTAGATCATATTTCAGGAGGTGGTCGGTGAGTTAATCAGAGATGATTTCTTCCAGATCCTTTTGGGGGGGGAGAGAATGGAGATGGGGTGATAATTCCCTGGTAAGGTACAGTTTCCATTTTGTGTCTAGGGTTAATGACAGCAACTCTCCATTTATATGGAAATTGACCGAGGCAGAGGGAGTGGTTAAGGATGTTAATTAGAGGGGAGAGAACTTCATTCAAGGCTATGCAGAGGAGTCTTAGGTCCAGAGTATCACTACTGTGTTGAGACTTTCCTAGGGCTTTTAGGAGGTAGGGTTTCGCCTCACTCGGGCTGAGAGTTTTGAAACAAAAGGGGAGGAGAGGGTGGGGCAGTCTGGGTGGGGTATGAGGATCAAAGAAATTGGTGGGGAATACACTACTGAGGTTAGAAAAAGAGTTGAGGGAGTCTATGATAAGTAGGGGGTCAGTGGAAATACTACTGTTGACACTGAGCTGGGAGGGGGGAGCAGACACCAATTTCCCATTGAGCTTCTTCAGGTTTTCCCAAAACTTACTGCCTGACCCCCAGGAGGAAGTGACGGATGCCCTGTAGTGGTAAGCTTTGGCCTTGCAGATGTCCCAGGTGCACTTATTCCTCACTGCCCATAGCACTGCCTGTCTGCCAATGTGCTAGATTCAAGGGCCAGGTGCCAGAGTGCGTCTCTGTGGCGCATTTGGTCTAGAAGTGCCTGCAAGATTCAGGGAGTGTTTTGGCCTTTTACAACGCATTTCGTGATGAGGCAAATATGTCACAGGCAGAACTTAAAGAGCAAATAAAGAGGTTGAGAGCTACATCAGTGTTGGGGGCATGGTCAAGAAGAGACCAGTCCCAATGAGCAAGGTGGTTTTTGAGTTTCCCCAACTGACCCAGTTTGAGACGGCACTGGTAGATAGTTTTTGGAACAGGTTTTTTTTTCATGTACATAGTACTGGTGAGTGGTCACTCAGTGCATCGGGGAGCACTGAGACACCAGTAATTTTATTAGGGCGATTAGTTAGCACAAGACCAATAAGTGTGGAGGACCCATTTTTTGGGTTTAAGCAGGTTGAGGAGTTAACAACTTGGGCTATAGCATCCTTATAAGGGGCAGCAGAGCTGGATAGCCAGGTAATATTGAAGTCCCCCAGGGCAATGACCTCTGTGTTGGTGGGTAGGAGAGGGAGGTAGTTCAGTACAGACTGAAAAGCAGGTTTTTGGTTCCGGGGGGAAATGCAGATGGAGGTAATGAAGAGGGAGGCCCTGGCTGTGCCAGCAGAGACTTTCAGGGTGAGTGCTTGGGCACCATGCTCCAGCTGGGCAGGGGGGAGTGTGTGACTCTGTAAAGTTTCACGGATGTAAATAGAGCAGCCACCCCCACATTTCCTAACTCTCTCCGAATGGATGGATGGTGTACTCAATAACTGATACTGCCGCGTCAGGGGTATCCTTAGAGAACCAGGTTTCTGCTAAGGATAGGATATCTGACTGGAGCTGGGCTATCCATCCCTGGAGAATATCACATTTTTTCTGAAGGCTACAGATATTGATGGACACAATTCATAGCCCATTAGCAGTGAAATGGTGTGTGTTGGGATCAGAGGGGGGCCCAGGGTTGGGGTGTACATTCCCTGACATGAACAGCAGTAGTAGGGAGGTTCTAAGAAGTGAGTACCTAATTTGTTTGTGAAGGTCGGCCCCTGAGCGATGGCTATGGGTGGGCATGGAGCAGGAGACTGGTACGAGAAGGGCACGTATGTGGGGTAGGGCATGAAAATGGGGGCGGAGAGGGCATTGCCAGGCTGGGGGTGGTGGAGTGGTGGAGGATCAGTAGTCATAGAAATAATGTGGGTGAAGAGGGAAGCGGTTAAGACAGGAGTGACATGTGTGTACATGGGAGTGTGGAGTTCAAGACTGGAGTAATTAATGTGAGGAGAGTTATGCATAACAGGGTGAGGCCCAAATTTGGAATGTCCATAGCCACTAAACACATAGCAGTACCCAGCGGACAGCAGGCCACATAGATAGGGAAGGGCATAAGGGTAAGTAGAACTATGAGACATCAAGTAACAGGGCAGTCCACCTGGCACAGCAGTAGCATCACAGACTATGGTGCTGAAGGTGCTAGGTTCAAGACTAGTGGAGGGAGACTTGGAACACCCTTGGTGAGGTGAGGGAAGAAGCTTGAGCGTGGGGGAACAGGAAGTGAGGCACTTAGCTAGAGTGTCGTAAGAGGGAGGGAAAGTGGTGCAGGAGGAGTTGTAACACTGACTCCTAGTGGTCGGCAATGATAACCAACTGAAGGGAAAACAGGGATTTAGAAAAAATGTGTGAGTCACGTGACTGGATAGGGTCAATAAATGAAGGGATATCCTTGGATGGGAGGGTGGCTAGGGCAGGGCAGTTGACGTGAAGCGTCGATGAGCAAACATCCCACAGGTAGAATGCAGGAGGGAGCCAAAATTACCTTTGGGGCAGCTCTGTCCACTCGATCCTAGCAGAGTGTGCTGGCGTCCTGATGTGTGGAGGGGTATGGGGTTTCAGGGCAGCCTATGTTGTGGAAAACAAATATTAGAATCAATTAGTATGCAGTGGGAAGGGGGGTATCTCTACAGGGCACAGAGGGGATGCAGCACTGTAAATGTGCGGACAGTCTGCAGTGGTGGGGATGGAACTCCAGAGTTCCAAGATGAAGAGCTGGCTGGAGACAACGGAGAACGTTACCACCACGCAGTGCAAACAAGCTGTCCCAGGGCAGGCACAAGCTGTACAGGTACAGTCAACTAACATCTAGCCAGAGAGTCCCATAGAGTACCACAGTACTAGCTAGCATACACAATACTGGCACAGTAAATGCTAAATTAGGCAGTAAACACAGTGTAGTACATACACAGAGAACAGAGGTAAAAACCATACACATTAGTACAAGCAGCACCACAGCACCATTCCCATAGGCACTGCAGCAATCGATCACCAGGTATTGCAGAGTCTGAGGCCCAGAAGTACCTACCTTTTTACCTGGGTCCTGGGGATTCTGGAACAGGGGTTGGATGGTCCGAGGAAACATCCAGTTGTACCTGTAAAATAAGAATAGCAAAAGTGTCACAAAGGCTCCATGCAGCTCTTCAGTAGCTAACTGGACAAACAAAGTAATAGAATTATAAAACAATACTTATCTGACACACATGGTCAGTGTCCTCCCACACTGGAGCTGGTGTCCTGTTACAATGTGGTAATTGTTTCACGAGACCTGTAGTCAAAGCAGAAAATCAGTTACTATTAGTGATAAAGATTCTGATTAGCTAGATTGGGTGTGTGGTTTAACAATTAAAAAGGGCCTTTAAAAATTTTATTTTTTTTAAGTTGGTTGGGAGGGTGATGCCAGTGTCAGGACAACAACCTGACTTATGAGTCAGATGCTGATTATTAATGTAGACTAGCATGGGGAGGTTGACAGGATTCAGCATCCCTCAGACCAGTCTCTCAGGGAGGGTGAAGGTTAAAGAAAGCTACACTTGCTGACCAACACTAGGGAAGGTTGAAGGCACCAGTGCACAGACAGGGCAGTGGACTGTTAAACTGCGTGTGCCAAGGAAAGGCAGCATCTCAGGGGAGGGTTACTGAAGGTACAAGTCAAGTCCCTGGCATGGAGGGTAAGAGTTCTGGGTGGCTAGCAGCAGTAGGGGGCCAGTCGGTGGTGCATAGCCTGCAAGAACCAGGCCTTCATCTTGCCAGCTGCTCTTTTCCCCATTTTTCATGCCAACCCACTTCTCATGACGCAGTGTGTGACCCCCATCAGGCCTTGACATGCACGTCAATCCCGCAGCAACTGGCACAACCTTCCTATCTTCTCAGCTGGTCACCAACTAACAAATATAAACTGCAAAGATATGCCTTGCGGCTTGTATTTGTTAGTCGGTGATAGGCAGAGGAGGAGAGAGGAGGACTGTGCCAGTCCCTGAACTGTGTGACTCAATATTACTTTGAAATATGCAGCCAAAGAGTGTAGGGGAGCCACTGGATGCCAGAAAATAGACAAAAAAGAGTAATATGTTTTATAAAACAAAAAGTGTGAAAAATGTGACATGGCAGCAGAATGAAGAGAAGGGTGGAGTGTTGTGCCATTCACAAACTCCATGGCTCAATATTACTTTTGGAACAAGGAAATGTAGAATTAAAGGGTGTAGGGAGGATTACTGGACATCAGGGAATAGAGCAAATTTAGGGTTATACTGTTTTACATAACAAAAACGAGAGAGGACATGATCTCAGGTTTTTTTGCATATTCAAAGGCATCAAAAAAGACTACAAAAACAGAAATTCTCCAGGTAAGAAACTGAAAAAAAGCACAAAAGCAGAGTGACAAAGATTTCCACTGTGCTTGGACCCAACCCAGATGTTTCTATATTCAGTCAGAAAGTACAACACCACTATCTGAATGAATATCAGCCCGTGTCGGCGCAGTGCTAAGTCAAGTTGCGCTGCTTTAACATGATCCGGGCTGCAGGCAGTCCATAGGGAATTGTACCCCCAGACCAGAGAGCACCAGGATCTGAAGCACAGTATTCAGCAGCACCATGCATATTAGCCCATCGGCCATGCATGACACTGAGGGGCCATTATCATGCCCATTATGGGCCCATCTGCATTGGAAGAGGCAGCATGTTTGTGCTCGTCCTGACATCCCGTAATCTCTGGTGGCTAGTGGCACTCCCGGCCCTCCGATCCCTACCCAGAGTAGTGTGTCATATTCCTTAGTGTCTAGTGGCACTTCCCTCACCCGCTGAGCACCTGTCCTGTAGACGGTACCCATCACTGGTGGCTATCGGCATACTCCCAAATGACCATCCTGTTGCCAAGAAGATAGTCACTGTTGACTACTGGCCACCCCCTGCACACCCGTACCAATGATGGTGGGATGTGCCTCGATGATTACAGGCACTCCCCCAAACACCTGTTTCATATATTGCTATATGGTCCCTGGTCTCATGGTACCCCCTGACCATGCTCGCCTGTCTGAGTAGCCCCATAGCCCCGTCCAGTGGCATAACCCACCCATCTGAGCACCCTGCCCATGTCTCCTATACAATCCTTGGCATCCAGTGGGCCTCCTGCCCCACTCCCAAATGCTGGGCAACAGATGCCATGATGCACAGTAGCCATCCTGGGTCCCCCAACTGCCTCTACCACACCCAGTGCAGCACCCACCCCAACCCCTTCCCTTTACCTGGCAGGATGAAAATGTGCAGTGAATCCCTCTATGGTAAGCTGCATAGCCATCCTTCACTTTCACCTCCAATTGCCATACAAGTTGCAGTGAGCTCTCATACCATGTGTGTATGGGGGGGAGGGGGCCACTTGTCAACAGTGACTATCTTCTCAGCAATGGGATGGTTGTTTGGGAAGTGGGGGTACTGCTAACTATCAACGATGGGTGTCATCTATGAGATGGAGGAATCAGACAGTTTGGGGTCTCAGTGGACACCACGGCAGACAGTTACAGTACTGGGATGGTAGATCAGTGGGTTGGGACCCCACTAGACAGCAGGGCAGACAGCCACAGTACCATGACAAGGGACTGAAGGGTGGGAGGTGCCAGTAGGCACCAAGGCAGACGGTCACAGTACCAGGATAGGGGATTGGAGGATTGGGGGTGCTATTTCACTAAAGGTTATGGTGATACTTACCCTCACATGTGATCTGGAGGAAGTAGGAGCCACTAGACACCAGGGCTAGGGTAACACTCATCTGTATAGGTTATTGGGGGAGTAAGTAGTAGTAAACACTAGGATCTACACTGCAGTTCCTGGGTTCCTGGGACAAGCGGACAGGAACGGGGTGCCAATGGACACCACGGCATAATATACATGATCAAGGATGGGGGCCCAGAGAGTGTGGGGAGGTGTCATTAGACACCAGGGTATCTTTTATTTTACCAGGATGGGGGTTCAGAGGTTGGGGGGGGGAGCTGATGGCTGTAGAAATGCCATCTTGCCAGCAGGTCTTTGTGGTCAGTTAAGACTAGGTTTGCAAAGGCAGAAAAAAGCGCCCCTTTAGGTGCCATTTACCACTGCTACAAACCTCTAAAATTGCTGCTGCCCCTATATGCAAAGGGAGATGCACTCATGTAGATGGGCACCATGCTATGTTAGCACTTGAGAGCTAAGGGGCTTAGCCTGTGCTACAAGGGTCTCTGAATATAGAACCCGCCCACAAACCATGTGCAAAACACAGTTAGCATAGGCTAACAGCACTTGACATTTGAATATCTGGGCTCTGATCTGTTATCATCCAGCAAAACTCAGGAATGCACTCTAAAGCTTAGTGCAGTCAGTACTGGTAGAATAAGCATTATTATGTGCTCCTTCACAGTAATGCAATCTAAGTGATTTCCTGGCTCACAGAAGTTCCCTGCTCCTCAGTCTGCTAGTTCCATCATCAATGGGCTGGCCGCGGGGGACACTGGGACATGTAGTAGGTAGATGGAGGGTTGTAAGATTAACCAGATAAAAAAATGAAGTAAAAAAATAGTAAGTAGATTAAAACAAAACAAAAATTTCCTTTCACTGCATTTTTCTTCACTGGAACCTAACGGTCATGCAGCATTACTGCAGGTTAAGTGAGGATTCCACTTTAAAGTTGGTTTGGTAACTTGTAAGGTCCAACATGGTTTGGGTCCTGGTTACCTGTTAGGTGTCCTGAACCCTTATCTGTTTTCACCCTTTTTTTCCTCCATCGAGGTGGGCCTCCAAACTATACTGAGGGCTGTGCTTAAAACCTCAGGAGACTGGGCCTTTGAGGTGGCAGTCCTGGTCTTATGAAATTAGCTCCAGAGGATCCTTAGGCAGGCCCCCACAGTGATTGCTTTTGAAGATGCACCCGAAGACCTTTTTGAAATAAACTTTTGGGGATTGATTGATCTTCTCTACTAGGCCCCTTCTACACAGTTTTTATGTGTTTATGTGTTTTAGCTGCTGATTTATGATAATTACATGGATTGATTGTAATTTCTGCACTTCTGTGAACTGCCCTAGGTCTACGGGGAAGGGTGTTGTCAGAAACTAAACCTACCACTACTTCTCCTAGAGAGTGACTAACCTAAGGAACAGTCTAAAAGTATAGAAAGTACTCACGAATATGGAGATGTATCTGAACTCATATGCATTCCCACCATACTTTATTTTATGACTCTATCTATATTCTCTGATAGAACATAATGTTTACCCTGTGATGAGTTCAGTTTCTTTCTAAACTTCAAGAAAACTGTAATAAATAAATAAAAAAAACAAACAGAAAAAAAAACACAAGTATAGAAAGTATCTATGAGGTCAATACAGGATTTCAATGTATTATAAGCCTGAAGAGATAGATAGATAGATAGATAGATAGATAGATAGATGGATGGATGGATGGATATGTTTATTTATGAGGTGCTTAATTCCTGGGACTCTCGGCGCTGTACAAATTGAGGATTGTGCATGAGCAGTCATACACAACAAGGATATTCTTGTATTGAGAGGTTTCCTTGGTAACAGATTACCTCAAGAGCACAGCTCGAGAGGTGCTCTGTTACCAAGGAAACCTCGAGATTAAAGAATATCCTTGTTTGTGTATCACTGCTTATATACAATCCTCTATAGTGTACGGGTAGCCACAGCATAGAAAATCAAACAAAATCAGCTAGTGAAGACAACGGAGAATAGAAATGTTAACATTTTTTTCCTTTTTTTAACTGACAGTGTGCTGCAGATGTTTCTGCAAGTTCAAGTGTAAAAAAAACAATTTCCATCTTAATTGGATAGAGAAAAGCAAGTATGTGGCAGCATTCTAAGTTGTTCTGCTACAGTAGTGACATCACTACTGCAGCAGAACCTAATGATGTCACTAGTGCAGCAAAACAAGCATATTCCAGGAATGGAATTCCACGCACAACAGCATTCCACCATACACTATAAAACAATACTACAAAACCCAATAGATAGATAGATATTTTTGTTTATGAAGCTCCTAATTCCTGAGACTCTGGGCGCTGTATAATAAAACAATAATACAAAACCCAATTAATTACACACAAGCAAAAAAGACACATATAATAAAATCATAAAATACAGACAGCCATCTATCTATTCAAACAGCGTCAATCAATAAAAGCTAGTTGGAACAGGTATGTTTTTAATCCCCCTTTAAAGGCTTTCACCAGGGGAGCCCCCTCAAAAAGTCAGGTAAAGAATTCCACAGGGTTGGCCCAGCCACTGCAAATGCTCTGTCTCCCAAATCCCACAGCCTAACTCTGGGAACCCCAAGGAGGCCTCCCACAGCAGAACAGAGTGCCCATACCAACGGTGAGGAACAAGGAGATCTTGCCGATAGGCAGGGCTCCCGTTATGCAGGGTCTTATAGGGAAAGAGCCCTATCTTGAAGACAATCATCCACCTGACTGGCAGTCAGTGCAGTCTACTAAGGACTGGGATAATATGCTCACATCTCCTTACCCCAGTCAGAAGGCCCGTGGCTGCATTCTGCTCCAGCAGCAGCCTGCAGAGGTTGCCTCCAGATAACCCAAGGTACTGGGCATTACAGTAATCCAGCCTGGAAGTGATGAAAGCATGTACCAGTGTGGGCATGTCCTCGGGAGGGAGCAGGGCTTGGATTCAGGCAATATTCCTAAAATGATAAAATTCACTTTTGACCATAGCCAATGCCTGAACATCAAGTGTCAGGCCGTTGTCCAGGATCACACCCAAATCCTTAACCTGTCTAGAAGGGCTAAGGAAAACACCCCAACAATGGGCTAAGGGACAACCCCCATCCCCCCTCCTCCATGATGACCCGGCTCCACCACCAGTACCTCTGTCTTGTCTGGATTGAGCCCCAAGCCAGTTGTGAGTCATCCACGACTGGATTTCCTCAAGGCCACTGTCAGATATGGAGTCTGATACCTGGGCATCGGGTGCACAGGACAAGCATAGTTGAGTATCATCTACATAGCAGTAAAACCCAACCCATACCACCTGATAATGTCCCCCAATGGCAGTGTGTACACCATGAACAATAAGTACCACAAGACCGACCGCTGCAGAACCCCACAGCTCAGAGGCTTCAGGCTAGATAGGACAAGTCCCATCTGACCCAGTTGATGACATTACTGGACAGGCCACACCAGAACCACAGGCAATCCAGCAGCACCTCATGGTCCACAGTATCAAATGCCACAGAAAGGTCCAGGAGAACCAAGATGGTATGAGCTGTCCAGTTCATCACCATCAGGAGATTATTAATCACCCTTACCTGGGCTGTCACCATATTATGTCCCATCCAGAACCCAGACTGGAAAAGCTCATAAGTAGAAGAAGATGTGAGATGTCTCTCAAACTGAACAGCCACCACTTTCTCTATAACCTTCCCTAAAAATGGAAGGTTTGAGACTAGCCTATAGTTGCTGAGGCAGTCTGGGTCCAAAGATGGCTTCTTTAAAAGGGGTCTAACCAGAGTCTCTTTCAAGGACAACGGGAAGACCCCACTCCTCATTGAACTCCAGACAACCTCAGCAACCACAGGTTGATCATCAGGTCTGCACATCTAACCAAAAGGCGGGTCAGACCTGGGTTCAGATCACGTTGTGTAGGCCACAGCTTTGAGATTATCACTATCACCTTCTCCATCCCAACCAGCTCAAACTCATCTCAGACAGGAGGAGTGTTTTGACAACTCAGGCCAGACACTGCATCCCCTTCAATAGATACTCAAGGAGACCTCAGCCCTGATAGAGGACACCTTGTCGGCGAAGAACAGAATCAACTCCTTGCACCTAGTGCTAGAATCTGCTCCGCCAGCAAAGAGATAGACAGAATGTAGAAGCCTGTCTGTCATACTGAAGAGCTGAGCTGGTCTGCTCCTCACCACAGCAATCTCCCTAGACAGAAACTTCACCATCTTTTGGGAGATTGCCCACTGATAGTCAGCAAAGGTGACCTCAGAGCCAATTTGTCCTCCATCTGGCCAGATCTCCTCCAGCACCTCTCTAACCTCTGCCCTTTAGTCTTTAAACTCCAGAGATCCTCATCATACCAAGGAGGTCTCTGGCAAGTAGACAAGGGGCAGACACAAATGGGTGTGAGTGAGTCAAAGGCCACAATCAAAGCTCCATTATAGGCTGCCACTGCTTCCTCTGGCCCAATCACACAAGCTGCCCAAACACTCGATAGGTCCAGCACTGCTGATAATAGTCCAATAGAGGAAACTCCTCATAGCGGTCGGTACCGGGCCATTCCCACAGGGGCAGGACCATCTGGGAGAGGGGACCTAAACATGAACCCCACAGTGCTGTGATCTGACCAAACCACGGGATCAACACAGAGGTCAGTAATATTTAAGCCTGCTCAAAAAATGAAGTCCAATGTGTGGCCATCCGAGTGTGTTGTCGAGGTTACATTTTGTGTCAGGCCCAGGGCCTCCATGCTCATAAGAATATTGTTTCCATATTTCAAAAACCTGCTGTCAGGCCAAGTATTGAATTCCCCCAGAATCAACCATCTGGAGGACTCCAACACCAGGCCAGTGATGAGCTCCTCAATCTCCCTTAAAAAAAGTCCCCATCTAATCCTGGGGCATGATAGAACAGGAGAACCCTGAAGCCCACATCCATGCCTCCCCAGGAAGCCATACATTCAAAGGGTCATGTAGGACCTACAGTTAGCACCATGAGGTTGAGGCTAGATTTAAAACAAATGCCCCCCCCCGTGATTCTCTCTCGGGGTGTGTATCACAGAGTACCCAGCTGGTACTGCCACCTTCAAAATAGGTGCAGCATTTTGATCCAGCCAGGTCTCTGTGATGCAAGTCAGGTTGACTGAGGATATTAAGTCCACCATTATGGCAGTGTTATTCCTTATTGATCTGGCACTGCATAAAACAACCCAAGTAGAATGAGGTGAGGCAGCTGGGCTGGTCATCTGCCCACTCTCCAAGGTGGAGCCTTTGGGTATGGGAACTAAGCATAGCAACCCCTCTCAAGTTCCTATTTTTCCCCTGAGTGTCTCCTTGCCTTCACCACCCGAATCCCAGACACTCTGGGAGCCACTCGGGTGTAATCCCCTTTAGACCCCCTCTGGGCTATCCCCAAGGCCCTACACCTCCTATAGGCCTCAGCTGAGAGTGCAGGAAGCTCGAAGGGACAGAGGTCATGGAGGAAGCCCCCTCCCCCAAATAGCTGTGCCTTAAGGATTTCTGTCCCAGACACATTTTAAACTAGTCCCACCACAAATAATCAAGTCCTCAAAAGCATCCACTATCACCCAACCCCAAATGAAACCCGCAAATTAAATACAACCCTCATAATTCCAACCCTCACCACCCACACACTATAGAAAATTCCACAACCACACACACCAAACACATTCCAATTATAATTAATACTAAAACAAAAAACTAGCAGCATAGTCCTCTATTCATCATATCATCACAGACTGGATGGGCCTTGCGGTCCTTAATTGCCATCAACTTCTATGTTTCTGTAGTCCTAATTTAAGGCAGTTTGTTGTCCAATGATTCCAGTAAGGATACACAGTTTTATTTTAGAAGCACGCCAGAAAACTCCACCATAGGTCTCATGTTTTGGAAAATATTGGAGGGTGAACTCTCACCACCACCCTCCCAGTTTGTCCAAATATCGTGGTACTCTCACTGCCACAGTTGTTTTATTTTAAATGTAAATTCAACAGAAGCTGAGGCTGTCTCACAGCCCCACCAATTTAATTTCAACCAGCACAGTACAGTACCCAAAGGATTCACAAATTTAATCCATTAGTCTAATCCAATGTCTTATTGCAGATTTTTGAGGAAATCACAGGGTACCACGGGTAGTAGGGTTGCTCAGATTTTGGATTACAAATACAGAATCACTGTATTCCAATCCATTTTTAGGATTTCAGTTTTATGGACAAAAAAAAATTCTTGAATGCAAAATCAGAATCGTTTCACATGTAAAAGTAATTCTATGAAACACTGCACCTTCCTCATCCCTTATACAGCTGGTGCTGCTGGGTGCTGGATCAGGGAGTCTCGAGAATACTGGTGGAGGGGCTGTTGAAAAGTGGACACTTTGGAGGCTGGGGAATCGGAGGGAGGGTCATCTTTCATGGACTGGCTGCTAGTTCGCAGTAGCACTGATGGATTTGGACAATAGACGGGACTAGAGTGGAACACCAGCCGAATGACCTCTGTGCCACCTCAGTCCCCAGGGACCCCAGTCAGTTGGTAAGAGAGCAGCAAGAGTGGTAGGAGGGTTATTCTGAGTTACTGGGTGGGGAGGTTTTACTTCAAGGTTAAAGGGACACTGTCAGCTTTTGCAGGCATTTTTATGACCCCCTACTATGTGTGCCTACCTGTAATCTGCACTCTAAGTACAGTTGCTGAGCTGACTGGCCAAGTGCATGTGGGAAATGTGAAAAGATTAATTTTTACATAAAATGCATTTCGAGCAGACTGACCTTATGCTCCATGCTCTGCTCTCATTCACACTGTTGAATTCTAGCAAACTTGTACATGAACAAGTTCGGCAATTTTGGTGACTAGTAAACAAAATAGCTGGCATCATGGACTAAAGTGTGGTGATTCTGCAAACACTAGTTCTGCCACAAACCAAGCTGTATTTCATAAAGAATTCCTTACTTGAAAAGTAGAAATGGAACTTAACGCATGCACACCGCCGGCACTCAGTGCATGTGTACTAGTACCAGTGGTGAGCATGTGCGAAGTCCATGGGGGGGGGGGCATTTCTTCTAGTGCTGGTGGTGCGAATGCACAGAGTCCCATTTCTACTTTTCAAGTAAAGAATTTCTTTATCAAATACAGCACAGTTTGCAGCAGAACTAGTATCTGAGGAATCAAAGCACTTTATTTTATTTATTTTTCATTTATTTAGCTTTTGTTGACAGGGTAAGTGCACTAGACAAATCCTGCCTATTTTCAGGCACGACCTGGGGAGGGGGATACAGATGAATGCCAACTGACCTTGAACCAGATTAAGCTGTTGGTGGTATTTTTAGTGAATGAGGGAAATTTGGCCAGGACGCTGGGGAAATTCCCCTACTCTTTTCGATAAGTGCCATGGGATCTTTAACAGCCACCTGAACTACCACCAATCCAGGCAGATGGGACCTCGATTTAACGTCTCATCCGAAGGACGAAAGACTTTAGTCCATGATGCCAGCTGTTTTACTAGTCACAAAATCTGCTGAACTTGTTCATGTACAAGTTCAGCAGGATTCAACAGCATGGATGCGCAGGAGTAGAGCACGGAGGACTTAAGGTCGGTCCGCTCAGAATGCATTTTCTTTTAAAAAATAATCTTTTCATACTTTCCAGACACAGATGGACAGCTCAGCCACTGTGATTAGAGTGCAATTTACAGGCACACATAGTTAGGGGGCCATAAAACTGCCTGCAAAAGCTGACAGTGCCCTTTAAATGGTGTAGGATGTAGAATCAGAACTTTTAATTTCACCTCAGATTTCATTGCTATGCTTTAACTGGAGGCAAAACAGAATTAGAGTCAGAATAAGCAATTCTGAAACTCTGACTAGCTAGTGACAGAATGGATTCCATAGAATTCAAGCATACTAACTGGGTAGTACAGTGGGTAGGAAGCCCTTTAAAGTACAAATTTTTTTTACATCATGCTTTTTTACCCCTGCTAAGGAAGCTGTGGGTTGGGAAACATGAGGAACCTAGTTTTAGTGCTGTTGTGTAATTACATACACATAACCTGATACACCCAAATCAAACTCTACGTATCTAATAAGTAAGGTGTCTTCCCAGACCTGTAAAGAGTTACCCTTTGTAGGAATAGAATGATTTTAGGATCAACAAAATGTATGGCCTGGGGAAAAAATCCCCATATTAGAGTTTACTTCAGTCCTAGAAGTTGCCTTGCCTTGCTTAGAAAAGGCAATAATTAAAGGTAGTGCTTACCTGCTTCTGGGTGAACTTAGGGATGGGATCTGAAACATACTGTAAACAGGGCACCTATAAAATAAGAATAAAGAGAGTGGTAAAAAAAAAAAAAAAAAGAGTCCATAGTTCTTGAGAAAGATCGGACAGGTGAAAAGGTAAATAATATTTATCTGATGGATTGTAGGCGGCTCAGTAGACCTGTGTAAAAAAAAAAACAAAGAGAGGAATAGGTTAATATAAGTGAACGGGTTCAGAGAGCATTGAAACATGCAGTGATATCCTAGCCACCATTTGGGGGGGGGGGGTACAGAAGAAAATTATCACAGCCATCAGGATAACACCAGCTACATTTCAGCCCCATATGATCCCCTATATCCCATCACCTGGAAGTGCAGAGCGTTTGCACTTTATGATTCAGGGGTCATGGCGGACAGGAAACAGTGTGGCCAGGGAAGGCAAAGGACAAATTAAAAAAAAATACCTTCATTTCCTCTTACTGAATATTATGCATTTTTATGTTTTTTATTATTTTATATTGCAGTTCATTTACCCACGATAGCTCTCATTTCAACTGTGATCCTGCTTCTAAGCATTCATTTCTAAAGCTGAATGGACTACAGGTTAAGTGATTGGCCAACAGTCGCACAGTATAAAAAATAAATAGTTTACAAAAAACACTAAAATAAACAACAGCACATTTAAATATAAAATCCAAGTCAGATATTAGTGGCACAGTCTAATTCTCTTTCACAAAATGCTATTCACACACAATCACAACAATTTCTTCAGCTAATGTTAATGTTTTGTTGAGATCTACTGTGATTTTGGCCTTTTGTCCCAGATTTCTTTTTAGCTAAAGTGTGGCATGGGGTGAGAAAGTAAATCATCTAACAACATACTATATACCCAGGCTTGTAATATACTGTATAAACCCTGCAGGATTACAAATACTTCATATGAATTCAAAACCTGGAGGAGAAGGCCTCAGCTGCCCCCCTCCCCCACACACACAGACACAGACACATGCTGTGGTATCTATATGTTGGTATACATTCCACTAACTGCAGTCAAAAACATTTCTCAGCCTGAAAGTCCAGTTTCTGTTAAACAAAACTTTAAAAATGCAGTACAAACAAA
Organism: Neoceratodus forsteri; assembly: GCA_016271365.2. NCBI lineage: Eukaryota > Metazoa > Chordata > Ceratodontiformes > Ceratodontidae > Neoceratodus > Neoceratodus forsteri. Next base: position 972,194,830 of record CM028134.1, on the reverse strand, counting down.
AGATACACTAATTACAACAAGATACACTAATTACAAAAGATACACTAATTACAACAATAACAACAAGAGGGGATAGGGATAAGGAAATGTACCAGCTTGCATCTAGAAAAGTCACCCGTATGGTGAGGGGAGCAAAGTCCAGTAAAGAGCAGCGGCTGGCACAGGGGATACATGGAGGGGAAAAGGGGTTCTTCCGGTACATTGGGGAGCGGAGAAAAACTAAGGGCCATCTCAGCAGATTGAGATCAGAAGGAGGGTGGGTGGAAGAGGCGAGGGACCAGGCAGAGGTATTTAACGAGTACTTTGCCTCTGTGTTCACTAGGGAGGGGGATGGGATATCTACAAAGCAAGGCATGAAGGGGATAGAAGCGGCAGGGAGTGGGATCAGGGGAGCAACAGAAATGGAGCAAGAGGGAGGGAAAGGTACCCCAGGGGTGTCACATCTGGATAAGGATAAAAAGACCAGTAAGGGGAGGGGACGGATGATGCTATCTCCACCAAAAGGGTGTGGTTAGCCCTCAAGGCCCTAAAGAAAAACAAATCTCCAGGGCCGGATGGCATTCATCCGAGAGTACTATGGGAATTGGCGGACATACTGGCTGCACCCCTGGCGGAGCTTTTCAGCAGGTCACTTGAGACAGGGAGGGTACCTAGTGATTGGCGAGAGGCACATGTGGTACCAATCCATAAAGGGGGGTCGAGGGAAGTACCAGGTAACTATAGACCCATCAGTTTGACCTCGGTGGGGAAAATTAATGGAGAGTATACTAAAGGAGCGATTGGGGGTGGACTTGAGGAGGTGGGAGGTCTGGATGATCGGCAACATGGGTTTGTGCCAGGTAGATCATGTCAAACCAACCTTGTGGAGTTCTATGAATGGGTAACATCAGAACTGGACAGGGTAAGCCTGTGGATGTATTATTCTTGGACTTCAGCAAGGCGTTGACTCTGTCCCCACAATGGTCTGGTGGAGAAACTGATGGGGTTAGGAGTAGGCCCTTCGATGGTCAGATGGATTGAAAACTGGTTAGCTGGATGCACTCAGAGAGTAGTGGTCTGTGGGGAGCTCTCGAACCCTAGAGAGGTTGGTAGTGGGGTACCACAGGGCTCGGTCCTGGGTCCGATCCTGTTTAATGCATACATATCAGACATCAGGGAGGGTATAGGGTGTGAAATGAGTCTCTTCGCGGATGACTCCAAGATGGGAGCAGTAGTTGAGGGAGAAGAGGGAAGGGTGGCCCTGCAAGGGGACCTGGACACCCTGGAAAGCTGGGCTCACACATGGAAATTAAATTTCGATATCACCAAGCGCAAGGTGTTGCATCTTGGTCGGGGAAACCCTAAACACAGGTACACACTGGGAGGGGAGGCGCTGAAGGCCTCAATAGGGGAAAAAGACCTAGGGGTCATGGTGGATACATGTATGAATAACTCTGAGCAGTGCAGGAGAGCAGCTAGCAAGGCAAACAGGATGTTGGGATGCATCGTAAGGGGGATCACCTCTAGGAGCAAGGAAGTGATTCTGCCACTGTACAATGGACTGGTTAGACCACACCTTGAGTACTGTGTACAGTACTGGAGACCACATTTGAAGAGGGACATACAGCTCCTGGAGAGGGTACAGAGGAGGGCAACAAAGATGATACAGAGGCTAGGGATTTGACTTATGAGGACAGACTTGAGGAGCTCTGCCTGTTTTCATTGGAGGAGAGGAGAGATGGGGGACATGATTGAGGTCTTCAAGTACCTCAAGGGAATAAATAGGGAAACATGGAGGGATCTTTAGACTAAAGCAGGAGGTATCACCAGAGGGCATGGTTTGAAATTGGAAGGTGGAAGGGTGAGGGGGGAAAAGAGGAGGAGGTTTTTCACCGAGAGGGTGGTGGACCCTTGGAATGCACTGCCTGGTGAGCTGGTTCAGAGATCCACTGTGGAGGGCTTCAAGAGAGGGTGGGACAGACACAGAAAGTGGATGTATCAGATGATGGCCTGTCCCGGGGGAGGTGGGGATGGATGATAGGGGTTTCTAGAGAACAAGGGATGGGAGGGTCTCGGCACCCAACTAAGGATCTAGGTTTGAGCAGACTCGATAGACCGTAAGGCCAAATCTGCTGGCAAATAGTATGTTAGTATGTTAATTAGACATTGCAGCAAGTCAATATGATGCAATTTGACCCAGCATAGCAATCTCAAATCTAGTTACACATTCAGCTAAGAGACTCTCTAGAACTATTCCTAGATCAATAAGCAGTTTTCCGAGTTAAACTTCTCACAAAACTGCACAAAAAAAATCTGGACATCTGTATAGAATCCTTTCTTTAGACAAGTCTAACAGAGCACAACTCCAACTACCAACTCTATGATTTCACACTGGCAGTGAACTAGGAAGTGTCTCCCATTGACAGTATCATATCCTGCCAAGAAGCTAGGGGGTTATGGGAAATGAAGTTTTTTTCTGAGTAGATTATAAGGCAACAGACAAGTAAAATCTGTAAGTTTTTCAAGGTGTTCCATTTCAAGGTGTTCCAAATTATTTATACAAAAAAATGGGGTTATAGGGATGATTACATGAGGGTGTGTCTTAGAGGACTGACTTTAACCATTTACTTAACCAAGGTTGTGAAAAAATGTTGATGAAGGATCTCATTTTCAGTGAAGTCCTGTTTTTTTTTGCTCAATTTTCAGAAGTTGAATAGAACCTAGGGAGATCAAATATGGTCATATCTGAACAAGAAGCTACTGTGGCAGGCCTGATAAGCACTATTTATGCAACAGGAATCACCTGTAAATCACACCCTTGGGGTATTAAGTGGCACAAGGCAAAGCTGAGTACCACATGCCCCAGGATGTGATTAACATGCAGATAATGCAACCTCTGGGAGAATCTTATTGCTTTTTCAGCAATGTGAATAAAAAATATTCATAGTAGCTGTTTAATTTTTTATTAATTGTACCTTTTTTTTATTTAGATAGTCCTTCCACCATCTGATCATCAGTCCTCAGTCAGTTTATGTTCCAGTTTAGCTTGCAGGCATTCAAAGACAAAAGCCTATATATGCAGTACTCTCCCCAGCATCAGTTGGGTGTCTGGTGTCTGAGGAGGTGTGCGGAGAGATGGGCTGCTGGCCATCTATGTCTGCAGCACCATCTTTCAGATATGGGCTTGGGAAGGGGGTTGTCAGTGCCGTGGGGGGTCCACTGACCACAAATGATGCTGCTGGGCACAGGGTTTGGGAGTCGGTTGTGTGGATCAGGGCACCTCACTGTGTGCAGGCGGGTGTCATGTTCTTCACTGGGGATGGGGCAAACATGTGTTGTGGGGGTGCATTGGTACACTGGCGATGGGGAAGACATGTGATGAGGGGATGCATTGACACTACGGGGGTGGGACAGTCATGTGTTGGGGTTCATTAAAACTACTAGAATAGGGCAGTCATGTGTTGGGGGATTACTTAAACTACAGGGATGGTGCAGTCGTGTTTTGGGGGTTCATTGAAACTACAGGGATGGGGCATTCATGTGTTGGGGGTATGCTTTGCTACAAGATGGATGGGTAAGCCATGTGTTCAGATATGCTTTGCTACAAGGGGGACCGGGCAGATGTGTGTTGGCAGGTGGTTCGGCAGTGCGGCGGGTGACTGAGGTGTTCCACGGGCTTGTGCAGGGGGTCCCTTCAGCCAACTGGGTATGGCTGTATTTGTCCGGATGCCTGCATTGACTAGTCACACACCCAGATGAGTGCCTTCACATGCATGCGATTCACTATGGGGCCCAGGACAGGCATCCGATTGGATTCATGCCTGGGTCCGCTACTTCACCCCGGCTGCCCTTCGCAGTCCTGCACACTGGGGAGGTGGGCTACAGACAGGTGCCCCGCAGGTGCATGCAGTAGTGAATACTGTACACCCTGCACCTGTCCAGGGCTGCAGAGCTATGCAGCTGGGGTACATGCCTTTGGCATGTACCTTCCACCCCATTCCTGCATAGCCCCTATATAGTGGGCCCTAACCAGGCCCTAACCAGGACCTATGAATATACAGTGTGATGTTTCCACTGACATAAGAAAACAACATATATTCAATTTAAAATTAGTTCATTAATGTTGAAATAACTTTGTACATTTTATAGTTTAGGGGTTACTGTGTTGATTTCGTTCTGTGTTTGTAAAGGTATGACACATAACACATAATAATTGAAATTACACAACATAATTATAAACATTGTAAAAAACATGTCAGTTTAGGATGACGTTGAAATAGAGGAATGCAGTCTTTTCATCAAAATAAGTACTACTAACATGCTAGAGAACTACAGCAATGCAGAAGGAGATTCCAGGGTTTATTATTGTAGCTATAAATATGAAGCTACAATTTTGAGGGTCATGTGGGTGGGTGGACACTATGGTGGTAGTGCTGCGCCCCACACATTCTTTTATATTTACTTTTTTTCCTATACATCTTCAAACCCCCTTCAGACACTGCCCTAGTGCCATTCCTACCTTCGCTGGGTCTTACCTCCATCTCTGACACCCTCCACAAGGGCTGTCAGTTTGTTGCAGGCCCTCTTTGAAGACCAAATTCAGTAGAGCATGGTCTGAGGTCAGTAAGAATGATCCTGCACAGACCCAGCCTTTTATCCTCTGATTGTCCTTCCTATGCTGAGGCAGCAGCAAAAGGCTTCCACTGCACATGCAAAGAATACACAGAGATGTACTACAATATGTGCACCTTTCACTTCTGCAATTACCCAAAAGTATGAATGCTGATAATGCTTGCTACCCTTTTTCAAGTCTACAGCCACTGAGAACTTCTTTTTTTTATTATTTTTTCGCTCCGGTCACCAGTTCTGAGCTATCCCTCAGACGTTTCCTGGTTGTCCTACCCAGCCTGAGATCCCCCAAACCCCAGGTTCCCCTGGAACACCATCCTGACACCTCATCTGACCAGAACCCCCCCCCAGCTTGTGCCCCCAGGGCAAGGCCACCCTCCTCTTACCTTGGGCACTCCTTGAATCCATTCTTTGTGGGGATGGTGCAGGTCAGAAGATACTGGGACCAGGGAGGGCCATATCGGATAGTGGCTCTGGGGCTGGTGAATTGTCTCCTCAGGAACCAGGGTTTTTCCTCCTTGCATGAATATGAATGTGACCACCAACCCCGGAGATGAGGACATGCAATGATGTCCAGCATGGAATGAGCACACTCTAGTCCTGATCTATGGATGTCCCCTGCAGCCTCCCCACAGACCCAACATGACCCTGGCTGTTGCACCTCCAGTCTCCACTGGGAGTCGCTGGTGGCAGGGAGTCACAACCCACCCCACCCTGGAGAGGATAGTTGTCAATGGATGCTCTATTCTCTCCTTCCCCAACCAACCTCTAGCAACCAAAGCTTGCTCCTGACCCCGGGTCACCGGCGTGGTAAAAGGTAAGGCCTGAGGCACCTCAGCCCTCTGCACTACTGGGCCGGCTGACCTGAGAACTTCTTTGTGGTGAGAGAATAGAGAAATGCTGTTGTCTGAAAGATCAAAATACTACAGCAAAAGAAGTTATAAAAATGCTCTTGGAGCTGGCCCAGTGGTGCAACAGTAGTGCAGCCATTCATAATGCCAGTGACCCGGGTTCATAAGCAAGCCCTGAGCATCAGGGGTCAGCTGGGGGAGGAGGACTGTACATCCCAGAGGATGCTCTCCTCCTCCGGGGAAGGTGGGTCGCTGCCCCCACTGCACTGCTGCTACCCCAGGGAAGGGGGATTAAACATCCCAGACGATACTGTCCTCCACCGGGGAGGGTGGGCTGCTGCCCCCACAGCTCTGCTGCCATCTAGGTGACCATGGGTGGCACAGCAATGGAGATAAGCAGGTTAGGGTTTGGAAGATGGCTGGTTTGCACACCACATGTGCATGCCATCATGAGTGAGTACACCTGATCCCTTGCATGCCATCATCCAGTGGGGTGGAAACAAGTTAGAAAAACAGCTCTGGAAGTCAAAGGTGACAGGATCCTGGTAATCCAGGCCCTCGCAGCATTCATCACGCTGCCCATCTGATAAACCTGTTAGAATTCAGGGATACATTCCCTGCCATCAACACTGCAGTGGGGTTGAGGGGCAAACCATTGCTCCATAGAGGGGCATGCAAGAGCTGGCATCGTAAGGTGAGTCAGTAAGTACCATGGGATCCCCAAGAGAGATGGCAACAAGAGACCAGCAGGGGCAAAAACTATACGAAAAAAAGTAAAAAAGATTGTATTGGAAATGCTACATTCCAATTGGCTATTTGCATTTCAACAGCCTACATTACTCTCTATTACACTGTTATGAGTCCAATTGTGGTGCATGAATTCTTCCTGTCAGCTTTTCATTCTCTAGTACTGCAATCACTAGAATGATCCATTCAAATTTTGAACAACCATTTAAACAGAATTAACTATTGTATTATGTTTGATACACAAGGTTTTATTTCTTACTTTTGGTAATGTGTGTCTCAATGTGTTATAATGTATTAAAATAAAATATTTGATAATGTATATATGTGATGCATATAATAAATATTTGAAATATTTTGTGTTAACTTGGTCACATTGAATATCCTTGATTTAACTGTTCACAGCTGTGTACATTTTATCAATTGTAATATTTACATAAATAATTCCTATGCAATTTTCCTAAAATTTAAACAAACACTTTGGGCACTATGCATGAATGTGCAGAGTGACTACGCACCTCGGATTAGTGGTGCATAGGCTCCTCACACCCATTGCACCTCCTGCTTGGGATGCAAAAAAGGGGCATGCACCCCATACGCACCTGACCCCCTCATCACGTGGACAGCGATGTGCCGGGGGCAGACCCACACTTTGCACCATTCACTAAGCAGCATAGTGCTGTGCACTGGGGGTGTAGCAGGGTGCTGGTTACACTAGGGGGGACCCTGCCGTAATGAATCAATGTACCCTGCCTGTGGCACACAGGACACTGGCCATATCCTGGCCATACAGTACAGGCCCCCCACATGCCAATCGCGCCACCCTGTTCCCAATTGGTAGGCCCCCCACACACACATCAGTACGCTATCCCCATCCATATGCTGCAACTCCCTCCCACCACACATCACTTTCCCATTCCCTGTCATATGTAGGCCCCCCTCCCCACTACACAGCTCTGCCCTGACCCCATCACTGTGCAGGACCCCCCACAACACATCTGTACCCTGTCCTGCAGTAGTGGTACCCACCCCTCCTCCCCAAGGTCATAGTAATGCTCTGTCCCCAAGGTACCTGAACTCCCCCCAACAAGGGCCCCAATGTGACTTGTCCGATGCAGTGTAGAGCATCCCATACACCCCCTGATCCCAGCACCTCTGCCCCATCATTGATGTTCAGTGGTCTCCCTGCACACTCCTGCAGCACCAACAATGCCCCCTGAACCACGTACCTGCCTGTCCGTGCCACAGCATGGGATAGCCAGCGGCACAGCCTTCCTCACATCTCCTCGGCTGTCAGCCATTCAAGTGATGCTAGGAGCACACCCCTATATATAAGTAGCACACTCCCAACATCACTTGGGTGACTGGTGGCCGAAGAGGTGTGAGGAGGGCTGTACTGCTAGTGGTCATTTGCCACGGTACTGACGGGCAGGTACAGGGGTCAGGGGCTTGTTGTTTCTGCAGGGGTGGGGTGGGATGGGGAGAGGCCACTGAACACCAATGAGGGGTGGGGGTACTGGGGTTGGGGATCTGGATGGTGTGGTCCAGGGCACCTTTATGTGTGTGGGGGAGGGGTTACTGCATTCACGGGCTGGTACCTTTACATGTGTTGGGGGTGTCTGCATTCATGGTTCCAGTGACCTTACATGTATTGGGGGTGTCTGTATTCATGGGGTCAGTGCCCCTCTGTGTGTTGGGGGGGTCTGCATTCACAGGGCCGGTGTTTCTATGTCTGTTTGGGGGGCTGCATTGCTGGGGAAGGGGCTCTGCTGTGTGTGGGGGCAATGGGCAGATGACAGGGACTGGGGCAGGTGCTTTTCCATGTGTGGAGGGGCTACTGGGCACTGGGCCATGGGTGGTGCCACAGGGGCAGGTTTCAGGCTGGGGGGTTGCACCAACAGTGAGGGCCATCCACTCCAGGGGTACCTATGCGGGATGCAGTTACCAGGTCCTGTGCCTGCATGTGCCAGGGATCCAATCCAATACCCAGGATGGGCATCCAGTTGGTTGACTGCCTGGGTCTGCTACTCCACCCCCATCTGCTCTGCACATACCTGTGCACCGGGGGGGGGGGGCATGGACAGGTGGTGGCCATTGGTGAACACCGGCCTGTGCACACCTCAGCTGCAAAGCTGCATGGGTGGGGTACATGCCTCTGGTGCATACCTTCCGCCCATTGGTGCATTGGCACCTTTGTTAATGTATATCAGTATTCTTTGTTTGCATACTTTCACTGTTTTCTCATAATTTGAATTCAGCATAAGTTTCATGGTAATGCAACCATTAATTAAAATTAAGGAGAAAGAGGATTTCCTAGGGCATTTTTATTCAGCAGATTTTTTATTCTTAATCTTCTGATTATTTTAAATTAAGCACAAAAGACTTCATTACTTTGTACCTTAATTTTAATTAAGTATAGTCTATTCAAGTAATTAAGGATAATTAAGGGGTTTGGGGTTTACAAACTTTTTTTAAGGCACCCTTAATTTTAAGTTAAGGGGCAGATTCTAAATTCAGGGGTCAATTAATGGAAAACTAAGGAGATTTTAAGCACTTTTTGTTCCATAGCATAGCAGAAAGGTGTGGGGACCTCCAGACCCTAGTGGTGCTGCTTGGAAATTGAAAATGAATAAAGGCCCAGGAGACTACTTAAAGGTAAATGTGTACTGATTTATTGAGGTAACCACCTCCAGTGTTGCTGCCTCAAAGGAGTATCTCATCTGCCTGTTTTATAACTTTTGCTACACCATTGATGGTGAGAATGCTGAGCATTGAAGTTTATATCTGATTTGTGGTCGGTGCTGTCTTATTTCCTTTTGCCCTAGATGGAGGGGTATATTTTAAATACTAGAAGTAGTTTCACATATGTAAATCTTCAGAAATAGCTTTCTCACTTGAAATAGAAAACAGGCATTGTCTGAAGATTGCCATTTATGCAAACTGTAAATTGCTCAAACACCTGATGTAAAGCCTTCCCACTCATCTTGTATAGTTGTGGCAGAATATCACACGTGAATATTTCCACATAAATAAGTGCTGCTGAGGAACACTCGTTTTTAATTTTGGAGAAGGATGTGAGGAATATAACCTGCCTTAGAAAAAAAGCCTGTGCTGAACCTCAACTTCCCAAGTTTCCAATGCTGAATGTACTGCATATGTACTACTACTGCAAGTTTTTTTTTTTGCTAAGTACTGTAATTAACACATCTAAGCAAGCAATAATACCTGACAAGGTGGGCGGTATTGGGCAATACCAGACCGCCCAGGGGTGTAATGAGGCCCGACGCTGCAGGAGGAGGGCCTTATAGCCCCGGAAGGTCCGGTATTGCCCTATACCACCCACCCTGGAGGGTATTATTGTGCTTAGAAAAAGGGCACAGTACAAAAAGTTCAATAACAAATATTATTAATATAATAATTAATTTTCAATATGTTTTGTAATTAAATAGTTCCTTCGCCTTCATTATAATGATGGCCTTTTGCAGTTTCCGCCACTATAGCACACTGTTTTTTTTTCAGTTGGAATCCCCCTCCGCCTGTCATCATGCAGCAGTTTTGTAACCCTCACTTCCAGTTTGTTTTTGTTGTCAGTAAATGGAAGAGAATCACTGATTTATCCCTGACCCCCCTCCCCCATCCATGCTCTGTTTAGCTAATTTTCTCAGTTTTTAAAGGGACTGTACCTGTATCTGGCAGGACCTGAAACACACGGCATCACCAGAGTGGAGATGAATTCAACGAATATAGGTGGGTAACAGATGTAGCATGGTTGGAAATCTACTCTGCAGTTCAGTTAAGCAATCTTTCATTTTATAACTGCAAGTATTCACTTTCTGTTGGCTGGAGGTGAAGTGAACACGAGCTGGGATGTGTCATCGTAGCACTGATTACATGAGGTGCTAGCGCTAGTGTTTTCATTTACAAAAGCTTTTTTTTTTATGTTAAAGGGGAAAAGATTACTTGTGGTTTCACTCGGTTGAGTTTTTTTTTTTAATCCAGAATAATAGCGGGAGTCAGAAATTGTTGGCGGCTTGTTAGTGCGATGCGGCAAGAGCGAATCGGAACTTTCCATGTGAAGATCTATTGGCACTGCCAGCTAGCGGCACTTAAGAGAGTGGATGTTTGTTCTCATGACAGCACCGGAGTCGGGTTTGGACTAGGAAAAAAAGAGAAAAACAAACAAATAAAACACATGTTGCTGTGGTATTACTGAGGCTGCCATTTTAAAAGTAGCAAATGTATTGGCAATTAGCACCGAGATTAGACAAGAAGACTGCAGTCAGGAGAGGAACTGGAAGGGAGGGACTGTAGTTTCATTTTCCAGGTAGGTGTGCGCTGTGGAGCCGATTCCTTGTTGGGTGGCAGGCAAAACTTTGTATGCTACAGAGGAGCAGAGTGGGGGAGCCATTTGAGGGCTAATGAATGTCACTCTGCACGTGGAGTTAATACAGAACATGGTTGCCACGAAAAGACAGAGGACTTAGAGAGAGATCCGATGAAGGAGTGGTGGCAGCAGGGGTTTTACTCACAGAACAAAAAATAAAAACTTAAAGCCTGACTTATAACCGGAAACCGATACACTGAACTTTTTTAGTCAGTTACTGGATGGAGTCTTTGTCTTTCTAATCTAGGGAATGAGTGTGTGGGTGGGGCTCTCACTCTCGTTAAGCAATGAAATAAAAATGGTGGCAGTTTGAAATTGTGTGAACCAGTGCTACAGCCAATGAGGAAGCAGGCTGGGCACAAGGATACTTGGCTGCATATGAGGAAGGTTTGGGCTGGGACTTCTTATTTAGTGGGGCATCTATTGTCTGATAGATGCCCTCCTAAATCAGTGTCTCAGCCAATCAGAAGAGAGCATTGTCTTTGTCCATTTTCTAAGTGTAGATAAATAACTCATACAGTACATAGATATGAGAATTCATCGGAAGATAAAGACCCAGTGGTACATGCAGTACACCCAAATTATGAATTACTAAGAAGCATAAACTGGTGAAAAAAACAGAATAAGTTTGTAGCACTGTGTATCATTTAGTCCTGGAAGATAGCATAGTTTATTTTGTTTTGTGACTGACAATTATTTATTGAATTTTTTCATAAGGTCATATTAGTACATTCCTGATTCCACACTGACATAACAATCATTATGGACTAATACATCTAGCAATACACAGTAACTAGTATTTAGTAACATACATAACTGAAATATTAATTTAACTATAAATGGTTATGAGTAAATCAATGTTATAAAATGGGCACCCAAAATAAAGAAGTCTCATTGTTCAAAATATATCATGTGACTGTGCATGAACTCTGTTTCATGCACAGTCATCATAGTCTTAAACCACATCACACAATGAGTAAACCAGAACTGTCTTCCATCAGTCCCTCTACAACCAGAATTGATCTTCCATCACAAACATGGCTGCTACCTGTACACTGTAAAAAAAACCTTTAACTGGACCCTAAAAATAAAACTACCATAAATAAAAATATAAAACAAATTAATTTAATGTTGTTTACCTGATCATCTCACTTTCCTTACACATACTGTATAAACAAATTAGAAATATTAAGTATTGTTTATAGTTTGCATTACAAGTGTTTCTTTTCTGACAGTGAAAAATCCCCCTTTTATCTTTACCTGCTCATCAGGGAAATCTCTTGTGCTTGCCCTGACAGTGAGATAATTGAGTCTCTGTCTGTAGAAGAGGCCTTTGTTGGTGTTGTTGTTTTGTGTGTGTGTGTGTGTGTGTGTGTGTGTGTGTGTGTGTGTGTGTGTGTTTGTGTACCGTATGTTAGGAAAGGAATATTCTGCCAGTGGAACTGAGCAGAATTTTGAATCGATGTATATTTATTTATTTCAGTTTGGGATTAATACCTTTGAGTCAAGGACTCATTTTCAAAGGTTCCACGTCAGTTGTTAAAACAGACATAACAGTATAAAAGACAGAGTTAACAGAAAAAGGAACATTGAATCATATACATGAACATATACATAGAATGTCTGATATTTTACACATCAATTTAGTACTTAACTACACAAGCTTGATTCAAGGAAAGAGAACGGGGTGGGGGTCAGCCAAAAGGTAGCATAGTCGGGGAGTGTTCAGCCATGAGGAGAATTTGTTAGTTACAAGGGGATAGGGTAAGGGGGTCCCGGGGAAGGCGATATTCAGTGGAGTGATAATTGAGGAAAGGGGTAGGTACTGGGAGACTGTATTCCATGATAAACATTCTATATCTTGAATCTTGATGCCAGCAAAGGACAAACTTTGTCCAGCAGTAATACAATGACACTATCCATGACATCATTTGCAGTGGGCAGAAGAACTATTTTATCATAAATGCGCACAAGTAAATCTATTGTTTCTACATATAAACATGCTTTTCCCAACCATTAAAAGTTAAAAAGGAGCCCATTTTATAAGCACAGTAAGACACTCTGAGGGTGTGCATGACACAGATTTTACTGCACTTCCAGGGGCTGAAGGCACTCAGCCTGTGGCCTCATGCCTCATTACATCCCAGGGTGTGTGATACAATCTGTTCTATGCACACCCTATCATGTCTCATTGCTTACTTATTCAACAAGGGGTATAATGTTTCTAGAATCAGGGTTAATTTTGCAGTACTTAGCGCATGAGCTTTAACCTATTTTTTTTTTAATTCTTTGGTAACTGGGTATGGCCCACATGCCTGTTTTCAGGAGTGACCCAGGAGCACTGGGCAGGTTAAGTGACTTGCTCAGAGTCACACAATATGCAAGTGGAGACTATCAGAATCAAACCCAGCTCTGGTGGATGTACCAAACTCATTCACAGCTTGTTACTCTAACCTCTAGACTATACTACCAATACCTTGATAGAGATGTGCAAAGTTAGCAGACTTCACTTTACAAATTAACTTGCAAAGTTTTCTAAATTTGTGAAGTCCAAAGAGTCAGCTTTGAGAAGTTTTCAGCAGACAAAGCAGCACTTTTTCAGACCCTTTTCCATGTTGCCGTGACTTTTCCTGATTTTCTTCAAAAAGTGTCACTTCCACAGCAAAAGTCATTACAAAGTGACAAAGTGGGTAATTTGTGAAGTTTTTTGTGAAGGCGAATTTTTAAACTTCTCCAGAATTTCACTGTTGAAGTAAAACTTCTCAACATCTCAACCTTCAAAAGACATTCTAACCAAGTTTTAGTGAAAGGTTCATTTGCAGTCTTTCAGTATCTCAGAATTAATGTGTTTGTATAACAATGAGATTTTTACCCATTTTTATGGCTGCAGTGGGTGGAGCCCTGCATATGTTTTGCTATTACAGTAGAAAAATGGAGCTCTCAAGATTCCTAATGGACCAGGTAAAATTGGTGATTTTGTGCTATCACTCTGGTCTGCTGTGTTTACTCATTTGAGCAGTGTTCCACCAGACTATTTTGTGTGATAACTACTATCTTCAATTTGGCTGGTATTTTCTTTCAAGAAAGAGTCATAGCTCATAAATATGTTAGCATAGTCACCCTTTTCCAGCAACAAATCTTGTAAAATATTTATACTGTTTTCTAACTTCTTAAGACACTATCTGATTAGCACTGTCTGAGACATTGTTTACTATAGCAGAAGACATATGTTTCTTTAACCTCTAAGACAAGTAAAGAATTGTTATCTTTTGTTACTACTTCTACTATGCTTTTAGAAAAAAATATTTATATTGGGCTTTAGCTGCAAACAGATTATGAAACTTTTAGCCCTGAAAATAGTCACCTTTTCTGCTTTCAAATCTATGTGCATAGCACAACCAATTATCTTAAACTTGTTACTGCCTTCAGCAGTATCTAGAATGTATTTTAATATAGAAGACAGTGGCTTCTTTAACTCCTAAGACAACTAAAGATTAATATCTTTTGTTATTCCTTTTAACATGATTTTTGGTGAAAAAAAAAAAACATTTATATTGAACTACAGTATGACTGGTAAACACATCCTGTAACTGTTAGCCCTGTAAATAGCAACTCCTCTGGTGTCAAATCTAAGTACATATTACAACCTCAAGCACTATGTCCAGCATAGTGTACTATATTAGAAGACAGCTGTTCTTTTAACCCCTTAGACTCAAACACACACATACAAACCATCCTCATGGCCTCAACATTAAAAATAAACACTGCAGCCTAATGTGTTATAAAACTATAAAGAAACTGTTTGTTTATGACAGTCTTGGTTATATGGAACACAGTGAAATTCAGTTTAGAATGTGGAATTTGCTACCATGGTAAATGTAATTATTACATATTTACATTCAGTTGTTTAATGATTAAAATAAAATATTCATCAACTTAGCCTCTTCCCCACTTCCACCACATCTCGACTTCGTGATTTACATAATGATAATAGAAACAATTATGGATTTCCTATTAATATTTCCTATCCTATATTTTGTATTCTGCGTAGCACTGGGGAGATGCTACTTCTCATTATCACAGGGATCTTTATTTTGCACATTTTTGCACTGTATGTACTCAGGATATCCCAGAGTAGATGCAATATCTTGTTTTCATCGTGGTCATGATTTTACCCATTTTTACAATATATTTATCTAGGGTAGCCTAGTCCAGATGTAAAATATTATTTTCTGATTTTACGCAATGCAGCATAATAATGTGTAGATGTAAAACCCCACAGAAAATAAGATATTACATCTTCTGTGAGCAATCCAGGCTAAATAGATAGCAATCAGCAAGCATATTCTAGGAAAACCAGAATATGGTAATAGTCCAGCACAGCCAACCTCAGTAAACAAAAAACTAAATATTCTTTTAGGGAGGAGCTGTCACCAATCAAAAGGGCACAGTTCCACATAAACAGATGAGTAAAAACAGTCCACTCACTCAATAAATTTCTCAATAATTTTTTTACTCAGAAATACAATAAATCCATTTCTCATGTGATACAGGACAAAATGGCAGATGTTTTGGATAAAATCCTTCCTCAGTGTTATACTGTATCTTGATTATAAAAATAAAAAATAATCAAAACATGAATTTCATTTATAATGTTACTATTTTATAGAAACCAAGGACACTGAAAAAAGAGCTACTACATCACTGGTTGCTCTCACCTAAATGGTGTGTCTTGGATACATTTGTTGCTTTCTTCCTTATTGTTTATGCACCAAACTTCTTAACAAAGCTGGGGATAAAATATATATTTTTAAGTAGAGAACTTTCTCCCAGTTAGGTAACACCAATTCAATTTATAAACATAAATTAACACCCTCCTTGCTTTGTTTGTACTATTATATTATTCGTTATACTTGCAGCTTTCTAGCTGTTAATATAAACAAACGTTGTTAAATGTCTTCTGAATATTCATTCTTTTTACTATAAAACTAAACTTTAGGTTATAGACACATGTTTACCTTTAGGGAAAATCCTTTTCATTCATCTATTTTTGTATCTGTTAAAGTACAGAAACTCATTTTAAATAACTGTCTGCATTTCAGAAGCACTAGTATATTAAGAACTAAAACTGTTTAGTTTGTCTCGGCGTTTCTTACAAGTTTTTTACTCACAGTTTGATTTCGGGAGCGGTGCGTGACCTCCATGCTTCTCTGTTGTAATGGAAGTGCTGCACTCATCCATGCAGTTCAATTCAAACCTGCCTCCTGGCCAGAATTGGGCACAGAGCTAGGCACATTACTAGGAAGCTTCAGAAGATGCTATGGCACATGCAAGAGCTCCGAGCGCCCAACCTGCACAGAGCAGCACCTAAAAAGAGGTATCTTACCAGGGGAAATATACATTTACCGATCTATATATGATTGTACTTTACCCATCATTGTACATTGAAGTTTCAAATATTACTTCTTATGCTATGTCAGATGTGATGTCCTGATTCCTATGGAACACAAGTGGGAGATCAGGGAGGTAAACTAGAGCAGGGAAAAATGTGCATGGCAGTAGGAATACACTGCCACCTAAGCATTCCTAATATGTAATGCCAAACAGTTCTGTCACTCAGATACACACTAGCAATGTATAAACCTTACTACTATGTCAAGAGGGTCATTACTAGAAACTCAGAAAGGTTTCTTTTTAAATGGGTTCTAAATATAATAAAGGGTGAGGAACAGTTTAATAAATACAGCAGTCATATTATCTCCTTGGAGTCAATGTCTCCTGCTCCTAAAAGACTCTATTTTCTCTACTATGCAAACTCTATTCCAGATATGAACAATCCTAATCTCTAAAGTAAAATGGGGGGGGGGGGTTAAAGAAGTGGGCAAATGAGGAGGGGGGGAAGCTGTACTGTATAGCTAGTCTTAAAAAGAAGTATATACATGGCCAAACACTCAGAAACATTGCACTAACTATATTTTGGCTCAAGTAATCAACTGCCGGTCAATAGAATCATTTAAACCAAATCGAGAATTGGTAGCTTCGTGTCTATCTACGTAATATGCCTCTCTAGCTAATGTTTTAGTTCTGTAATCTCCACCCCTTGGGTTTGGAATAACCTTCTCAATTCCAAAAAATCTAAGATGGGGTAATTGACGTTGGTATTCAATGAAATGCCTGGCAACTGGGGACACCAGATCTTGTCTCTTGATGTCACTCTTTTGCTCTGTCACTCTATTTTTAAGCAATCTTTCAGTTTTCCCTACAGTACATAGACTTTATCACAGAGACATTTTAAAAGGTAAATCACCTCTGTTGTGGAACAATTGATAAAGTGTTCTATCACATCTTCCTCTCTAGTACTAACATATTATTTGCTAGCAGATTAAGCCTTACGGTCTATCGAGTCTGCTCGAATCTTAGATCCTTAGTTGGGTGCTGAGACCCTCCCATCCCTTGTGCTCCAGAAACCCCTATCATTCATCCCCACCCCCCTGGGACAGGCCATTATCTGATACATCCACTTTCTGTGTCTGTCCCACTCTCTCTTGAAGCCCTCCACTGTGGATCTCTGAACCAGCTCACCAGGCAGTGCATTCCAAGGGTCCACCACCCTTTCAGTGAAAAACCTCCTCCTCTTTTCCCCCCTCACCCTTCCACCTTCCAACTTCAAACCATGCCCTCTGGTGATACCTCCCTGCTTTAGTCTAAAGATCCCCTCCATGTTTACTCTATTTATTCCCTAGAGGTACTTGAAGACCTCAATCATGTCCCCCCATCTCTCCTCTCCTCCAATGAAAACAGGCAGAGCTCCTCAAGTCTGCCCTCATACGTCAAATCCCCTAGCCCTCGTATCATCTTTGTTGCCCTCCTCTGTACCCTCTCCAGGAGCTGTATGTCCCTCTTCAAGTGTGGTCTCCAGTACTGTATGCAGTACTCAAGGTGTGGTCTAACCAGTCCATTGTACAGTGGCAGAATCACTTCCTTGCTCTAAGAGGTGATCCCCCTTACGATGCATCCCAACATCCTGTTTGCCTTGCTAGCTGCTGTCCTGCACTGCTCAGAGTTATTCATACATGCATCCACCATGACCCCTAGGTCTTTTTCCCCTATTGAGGCTCCCAGCGCCTCCCCTCCCAGGGTGTACCTGTGTTTAAGGTTTCCCCGACCAAGATGCAACACCTTACGCTTGGTGATATTGAAATTTAATTTCCATGTGTGAGCCCAGCTTTCCAGGGTGTCCAGGTCCCCTTGCAGGGCCAACCTCCCCTCTTCTCCCTCAACTTTTGCTCCCATCTTGGAATCATCTGCGAAGAGACTCATTTCACACTGTATACCCTCCCTGATGTCCGATATGTATGCGTTAAACAGGATCGGACCCAGGACTGAGCCCTATGGTACCCCACTACCAACCTTTCTAGGGTTCAAGAGCTCCCCACAGGCCACTACTCTCTGAGTGCGTACAGCTAGCCAGTTTTCAATCCATCTGACCATCAAAGGGCCTACTTCTACCCCCATCAGTTTCTCCACCAGACCATTGTGGGGGACAGAGTCAAACACCTTGCTGAAGTCCAAGAATAATACATCCACAGGCTTACCCCTGTCCAGTTCTGATGTTACCCATTCATAGAACTCCACAAGGTTGTTTTGACATGACCTACCTGGCACAAACCCATGTTGCCAACTATCCAGACCTCCCACCTCCTCCAAGTACACCCCCCAATCGTTCCTTTAGTATACTCTCCATTAATTTTCCCACCACCGAGGTCAAACTGATGGGTCATTAGTTACCTGGTACCTCCCTCGACCCCCCCCCTTTATGGATTGGTACCACATGTGCCTCTCGCCAATCCCTAGGTACCCTCCCTGTCTCAAGTGACTTGCTGAAAAGCTCCACCAGGGGTGCAGCCAGTATGTCCGCCAATTCCCATAGTACTCTCGGATGAATGTCATCCGACCCAGGAGATTTGTCTTTCTTTAGGGCCTTGAGGGCTAACCACACCCTTTTGGTGGAAATAGCATCATCCATCCCCTCCACCTTACTGGCCTTTTTATCCTTACCCAGATGTGACACCCCTGGGGTACCTCTCCTTCCCTCTTGCTCCATTTCTGTGCTCCCCTGATACCACTTACTGACGCTTCTATCCCCTTCGTGCCTTGCTTTGTAGATATCCCATCCCCCTCCCTAGTGAACACAGAGGCAAAGTACTCGTTAAATACCTCTGCCTGGTCCCTCGCCTCTTCCACCAACCCTCCTTCTGATCTCAATCTGCTGAGATGGCTCTTAGTTTTTCTCTGCTCCCCAATGTACCAGAAGAACCCCTTTTCTCCTCCATGTATCCCCTGTACCAGCCACTGCTCTTTACTGGACTTTGCTCCCTCATCATATGGGTGACTTTTCTAGATGCAAGCTGGTACATTTCCTTATCCCTATTCCTCTTGTTGTTTTACATTTTTTGTAGCCTTCTTTTCTCTGACTGCTACCTGTACCTCACTGGACCACCAGCATGGTTTATGTGACCTTGCTCCCTTATGTTTCAACTTAGCACAGATCCTGACTGCCTCATGAAGTCCCCGTTTTATGACCTCCCATCCTTTCCACACTTGTCGTTGAGGTAATCCCCTTCAAGTGATCCTGAGAATATTTCCCATGCCCATAAAGTCTGCCCCCTAAAGTCCACTGCCAGTGTCCTAGATCTCACCCTCCCTCCCCCATGCTTATTTGAAACCAGACAGTATTGTGGTCGCTCCCAGTCAGGGGGTCCTGTACAACCATGTCCCTTACCAGATCCCCATCTGCCAGAACCACATCCAGGACATGCCCCTCCCTTGTGGGCTCCATCACATGCTGTGTTAAGAACACATCCTGGAAGCCATCCAGCAGCCTCTGCTCCTTGGCCACCTTAGAGGACGTGGTTCCCCAGTTTGTACCTGGCATATTAAGGTCCCCCATCAACACCACTCCTTCCCCTTTTGGTCCACACTGGGCAATGATGTTGTCCAGAAAACCATCCTCTAGAACATCACTCATCCCGAGGGGCCTATATACTACACCCAGCTTGACCTTATCTCCTGCTGGGGATCGTAAGGTGACCCATAAGGCCTCCACGTTTCCCTCTGCCTCTTCTACCCTAGAATTTCTATGTCATCTCTAATGAACATAGCCACTCCACCCCCTCTGCCCTCCTTTCTATCCTTCCTAAGCATAGTGTACCCCACATTTAGGTCCCAGTCATGGTTTTTGTTGGCCCACGTCTCCGTGACCGCCACCACATCCACCCCCCACCCCCGAACAGCATGGCCTGGAACTCTGGCAACTTGTTTCCCAAGCTCCTGGCATTTACTAACACCAGCCTCCACCCCTTAGCCCTGATTCTCTTTGTCGAACTCCACCCAGATTCCTTATACTTCCATCCTCCCTCTGCTCCTCTTGAAACCTCCATCCCCAGTCTGTTTCCCCCCTCCCCCCCCCTTGGGCTTGAAGGCTACTCCCCTCATCTGGAGGAGAGGGCTTCTGGTCAGCCCCTCCCTTATCCCTTCCCCCCCTTACAAGTTTAAACCCCACCTTTCTTGTATGTAGTCAGCCATCCCCTGTTTAAGGACTTCCTTCCCTAATGGGGCAAGATGAAACCTGTCCTTGGCATATAGTCCCTTATCCTCCCAAACTCCATTCAAGTTCCCTAACACCCCCAACCCACTCTCTTCACCCCACTTCCTGAGCCAGTCATTAACCTCTGTGAGCTTCATTTTTTTTCTCCACTGAGGCCTCTGGTACTGGCAATATCTCCAAAAGGAAATGTTGCATCCATTATCCCGTCAGACTCTGGCAAATTCTTGGAACCTTGCTTGGATTTCCAAAACGCTATTTCCCTCTAGATCATTAGTTCCCAAATGCACCAGGAAATCCGGTTTCCCTCCACAATCCCTAACCATTTCATACACCATGAACTTTGCTCTGTGCATTGTCAGCCCAGAGATACTCACTACCTTCACCTGACTATGGCATCCACCCCTGTCCCCCCACTGGATACCCTAATCATCGAGTCTCCATTAACAGAACCTTAACACTGCCATCATCCTTATGGTTACCTCCACTATGCCCTTTCAGCCCCCTCCCCTTTATTCATGATCTCAATTTCATGGGAGTCTTCCTGCCTTATTAGATACCCTTGTCACCCTCCCTTTTCTGCCTCCCTTGCTATTTTGCCTACTTAACTCAAACCCCCTCTGAATAGGTGTCCCCTTTAACCCTCTCTTATCCGAACCATTTATCCTGGCCCTGATGGTTTTCCTTCCCCACACCACCATCCTCCCCCCTTGTAATAGTAGTGTTACATTTTTTTTTAATTTTATATGTATTATTACAGTTAACACAATGTTCACATGGATTGTTTCCCTTGAATCCTTCAGTACTTAGAAAATGAGTTGACCTTTCTTCTGTTATTCTATGGTTAGTTTAACTAGCCTGTTCTCCAATGTTCAATTTCTTTTGCTACTGTTATTGGGAGATATTCTAGGAAAACACATTGCAGAAATGTGAAAAGGAGCAGCACATTGAAACTGCCTCTCAGCAGATCTGTGTTGTGCAGATGCATTAGAAAAAATGGGTGAAAGCATGATCACACTGTCACTGACATATTGAATCTCACCTGGCATATCTTATAAAAATTCAATATTCAAAATGGGTTAAATGCTTTACCCAAATGAAATAAATATTTTAAATATCGGCTTGGCTAGTCTTTCCTCATAGGTTTTAACCCGCAGGCCCTGCACCATTTTAGATGCCCTCCACTTCACCGTCTCCACTCTGTGTATGTTCCTACTCAAATGGGGCCTCCAGACCTTGATGCAGTATTCCAGGTGTGGTCTCATGAGTGTCTTATACAAGGGCAAGATGACCTCCCTCTTTATACTCCTGATACCCCTCCTTATGCATCCAAGCATCTGGCTAGCTTTTCCAGACACCTTATCACATTGCCTAGTTTCTCTTAGGTCCTCTGAGATGACAACTCCCAGATCTCTTTCTTGATTTGTGACTGTCAGTACCTCCCCACCTAATTTGTACTTTACCTCTGGGTTCTTGTGCCCTGTGTGCATCATCCTGCACTTCTTTGCATTGAATCCCAGCTGCCATTCTTCAGACCATTTCTCCAGATTTTTAAGGTCTACCCTCATTTGTTCAACATCCTCTGGCCTATACACTGCATTGCATACCTTTGAATTGTCTGTGAAGAGGAATACCTTCCCCTCCAGTCCCTCTGCAATGTCCCCAATAAAGTCATGGAAGAGGACTGAACCCAACACCGACCACTGTGGCATTCTGCTCATCATCTCTCCCTCTCCAGAGTACTCCTTGTTTACCACAACCCTCTGACTCCTGCCATTCAGGCAGTTTCCACCCACAGAACTACTTTAGGATACACCCCTGGGCTGTGTAGTTTGTTAATCAGCCTCCTATAGGTGACAGTATTGAAGGCCTTTCTGAAATCCAGATAGGTCACATCCACCGCACCTCCCTGGTCCTCCATCTTAGCTACCTAGTCATGCCATGGATTAGCACAATATGTCTGCATGTCCTTGCTGATTTAAATGAGGTGTCTAGTGGCAATCCCATACCCTCCGATGTCCCTTGGAGCCTAAAAAGAAGAAAATGGTCCCTCAATGTATTTTTTTAATCTGTAAAAATGTGTGTGGACAGTACAATGTTATGTTACACTGGAATATATATGCATATATGTGTATATGTATTAGACAGTGTATGTATAGAGAACAATTAGAAAGTGCAGTTAAGTGGCTCAGTGGTTAGTGCAAATATTGCTAGTCTACATCCCCCATCTAGATCAGTTTCAACATTATGCATGTCATTGCTGAAATAAATGAGGTGTCTAGTGGCAACCCTCACCCCCCAATGTCTCTTGACACCTGAAAAGATAATCACAGTCCTTCAATGTCTTTTTTTAATCTGTAAAAAAGGTCCATCGCTGATGCAACCCCGCCCCACCAAGCCCTACCTCCCACTGAGCCCCAGCCACACCACACAGTCCCACACACCCTCACTCACCTGAAGAGATCCCAGTGTGAAGATCCACTGTCCCATGGAAGACACATCTTGGTGCTGGAACTGACGACTGCTACAGTATATGAGCGATAAGAAAAGTGAAGCTGAAATCCATTGAAATATGTTGCACTGCACTTACCTTATTTCTCATAAAGCGGTCGCCAGTTCCTGTAGCAAAACATGTCTTTGATTGGAGAGTGTATCTTCACACTGGGACCTGTTTAGTGAGTGAGGGTATGTGGGGGGGGGTCGGGGTGTGGGTGGTGAGAGCTCAGTGGGAGGTCAGGCTGGGGGGTGGAAGTTGCATCACCACCCAGTCTGCTCTATTGATCCCTATATAGTGTGAGGCTCCATGCCCAAACTGAACTCTGGAGCCCCCCTTGCCTCCAGGATACCCTTGTGTCTATCCCACTCCTTCTTAAATTCTGTGACCATGCTAGCCCCTACCACCCCCTCTGGTAGTCTATTTCAGGCATCCACCACCTTCTCCATGCAAAATTATTTTTTCACATTTCCCCACTCGAACTTCATTTTGTGCCCCCTTGACTTGGATCATCTCTTACTGTGGAAGATGCTTTCTTCCTGTTCTCTATTCATATCAGTGATGTATCTGTATGTCTCAATCATGCCCCCCCCCCCCATTTTTATCAGGGAATACATATTTAACTCCTTTAGTCTTTCCTCAGAGGTCTTATTCTGCAGGTCCTGCACCATTTTAGTTGCTCTCCTCTGCACTGCCTCCACCCTGTCTATGTTCTTTCTCAGATGAGGCCTCCAGAACTGGACACAGTATTCCAGATGTGGCCTCTCATGGGTGTCTTACACAGAGGCAAGATGATCTCCCTCTTTCTACTTCTGATACCCCTCTCTATGCATCCAAGCTTCTGACTAGCCTTTCCAGCTACATTATCACACTGGCTACTTTCTCTTAGGTCCTGTAAGATGATATCTCACAGTTCTCTTTCCTGCTTTGTGACTGTTACTACCTCCCCACCTAGTTCGTACTTTGCCCCTGGGTTCTTGTGCCTTATGTGTATAATCCTGCACTTCTTTGCATTGAATCCCAGCTGCCATTCTTCAGAACATTTCTCCAGCTTTTTAAGGTCTTTCCTCATTCTTTCAACAGCCCCTGGCCTGTGCACCCAATTGCATACCTTTGTATTGTCTGTGAAGAGGCATACCTTCCCCTCCAGACCATCCGCAATGTCTCCAATAAAGACATTGAAGAGGACCAGCCCCAACACCGACCCCTGCAGCACCCTGCTCATCACTTCTCCCTCTCCAGATTACTCCCTGTTTATCACAGCCCTCTGACTTCTGCCATTCAGCCAGTTCTCTACCCACAGAACTATTTTAGGATCCACCCCTAGGCTGCGCAGTTTGTTAATCAGCCTTCTATGGGGGATGGTGTTGAAGGGCTTTCTGAAGTTCAGATAGACCACATTGACTGCACCTCCCTGGTCATCCATCTTGGTTACCTAGTCATGCTGTAGATTAGTACAATGAGTTAGTGCAAAACACAGTGCTTATCCTAAATACAGTTAAAGTTAGTGTAAGATGTAAAAGTAAATAAATGCTATATAAGGCAATGTATGTGTGTTAGTATGTGTGTGTGGCAATGCGCTGTGTGTGTAGACAGTGCACTGCTATGTTATACTGGAATATATATGCATATATGTGTCTATAAATTAGTCATTGTGTGTGTGTCACAACAATTAGAAAGTGCAGTTAGGTGGCTCAGTGGTTCGTGCAAAAATTGCTAGTCTATATTCTCCCCATCTAGATCAGTTTCAGCCTTATACATGTCATTGTTGATTTAAATGAGGAGTCTCGTGGCAACCTCCCCCCATCCTCCAATGTCCCTCTGAGCTTGAAAAGAAGAACACAGTCCTTCAATGTCTTTTTTTATCTTTAAAAAAAAGTCCATCGTTGACGAAACCCTGTACCCCCATCTCCACCTCCCACTGAGATCCTGCCACCCCCCCCCACATGCTCCCTCACCTGAACAGATCCCAGTGTGAAGATCCACTATCCAATGGAAGACACGTCTTGCTGCTGGAACCAGTAACTGCTACATTATATGAGAAATAAGGAACGTGAAGTTGAAATCCCATTGAAATACATTGCAGCACAATTACCTTATTTCTCGTGTAGCAGTCACCATTTCCATGAGCAAGGCCTGTCTTCAATGGGAGAGTGGGTCTTCACACTGGGACCTGTTCAGGTGAATGAGGGTATTTGAAGTCTGGGGCTGGGGGATGTGAGTGCTCATTGGGCGGTCAACTTGGGGTGGAGAAAATCGCATCACCACCCAATCTGCCCTATTGATCCCTATGTAGTGTGAGGCCCTATGCTCAAACTGAACTCTGGAGCTCTCCTTGCCTCCAGGATACCCTTGTGTCTGTCCCACTTCCTCTTAAATTCTCTGACAATTTTAGCCCCTATCATCCCTCTGGTAGTCTATTTCAGGCCTCCACCACCCTCTCTGTGAAAAAAATATTTTCTCACGTTTCCCCTGAGCCCTCCAACTTCATTTTTGGCCCCCCTTGACTTGGAGCCTCTCTTACTGTGGAAGATGCTTTCTTCCTATACTATGTTCATACCGGTGATGTATTTGTATATCTCAATCATGCCCTCCCTTTCCTCCAGGGAATACATATTTGACTCCTTTAGTCTTTCCTCATAGCTCTTATCCCACAAGCCCTGGACCATTTTAGTTGCCCTCCACTGAACCGCCTCCACCCTGTCTATGTTCTTTCTCAAATATGGCCTCCAGAACTGGACACAGTGTTCCAGGTGTGGTCTCTCATGGGTATCTTACACAGGGGCAAGATGACTTCCCTCTTTCTACTTGCGATATCGCTCCATATGCATCCAGGCCTCTGACTAGCCTTTCCAGCCACCTTCAATGAGGGACAGTGTCGAAGACCTTTCTGAAGTTCAGATAGGCCACATCCACTGCACCGCCCAGGTCCATTACCTTAGTTACCCAGTTATGCTGTCGATTAGTACAATGAGCTAGTGCAAAATTCAGCGCTTATCCTACAGTAAATACAGCAAAAGTTAGGTTTAGGTGTTATAAATAAATAAATGCCGTATGAGACAGTGTATGTGTGTTACAGTCTTATGCATGTCATTGTTGATTTACATGAGGTGTCCAGTCGCAACCCCCCCATCCTCCGATGTCTCTCAGAGCCTGAAAAGAAGAAAACAGTCCCTCAATGTCTTTTTTTTATCTGTAAAAAATGTGTGTAGACAGTGCACTGCTATGTTACACTGGAATATATGTGCATATATGGGTTTATGTATTAGTCAGTGTGTGTATCACAACAATTATAAAGTGCAGTTAGGTGGCTCAGTGGTTAGTGCAAAAATTGCTAATTTACACATTTCCAATATTTTTGAAGCTATATTGGCTCTTGCTAGAGTTTGTTCTGTTAAGCATCCTATTGTATTGTATTCTTAAAACCCTCCTAATATACAGTACGTGTACTTGGGTTTTGAATATGCCAGTGTCTGGAAAAATATTTGAAGCCACCTTTATGTTTTCCCAAATTTCTGCTAGAGCTGTGCAGTCCTTAAACATATGGGGTAGATTTGCTTCTTCACCTCTTCGTCTCTCTCATAACTACAGTATTGTCAGTTTTAAATTTCTATGGATTATCCTCTGTTGGTTTTGAAACAATAAGACACAATGAGGTGTGCATTGCGCTGTGATAACTGCATACCCAGGGGAGTAGTAAGGTACAAGGTCACAGGCCAAGTGTCACCAGCCCCTGGAAGTGCATTTATTTTAGCACAATGCACACCTTGGAGTGTCCTATTGTGCATATACAACTTTTTTTTACATAAATGTATGTAGGAATTTTAAAAAAAAGTTTGTTAACATATGCATTCTTTCACCTGCTGGAACTATTTAGTTTTACTATTTAGTATTCAGGCTTTGCTTGAGGAAGTTTGCCCCAATTTGACATCCATATTTGTAGTTTTTCTGACTTGTGTAGCTTCGTATAGAGAACCAATTAATAATGACAGAGAAGTGACTTGAGAAGAGATACGTGCTGTGGAGGTATTTTTCTGCTAATTATGCCCTCTCCATCCTCCTCCTGCTTGCTCTATCCCACTGCTCACAAACTGCCAACAGTCACATCCACTCCAACACCACCGTAACTCTCTGTCAGCTGATTGCTTTCCGACTGCTCACTTGCTCATTCAACTGTCCACTCACCCAATTGCTCGCTGGCTGAAGTTTGGTAAAAACTCTCGAACTCTCACTTCTAAGAATAAGGTTTCTTTTCTTGGTTTGTTACTGCAGGAAATTAAGTTTTCTGTGACAGAGAGAGCTTACAGTTGGGAGTGGGGGTTCTACATTAGTGTGTGTGCCACAGGGCCCATGTTTCATCCCAGCGCTTACCTGGTGATGTTGCCACCAGCACACTACCATCTGTGGTAGTGTTACTGAAAAAATGCCAGAGCTCTCTGTGGTGGGTGAGGAAACAGATGGCTTTATCACTGAGATGCCGTGCAGTGAGATCGGCCTGAGAGACACTGTCGGCTGTAGGCAGGAATGTAACAGCTGCTGGGGGAAGTTGTAAGTGTTATACTAATGTTTTAAAAAGTTGATTGTATTAGTTTTGCCACAACAGAGATGGGGGGTGAATAAAATGGCAGAGAGCAATGGAGAGTGATGGAGTGAAAACGATAGTGTGCTAAAAACATGGCTACTTCAAAATACTGTAAGATTCTAAATAGAATGCCTTAAAAATGAATCACGGAGCCATCAGATTGTGTGCTCTTGCTGATTTATTGGGACTAGTTATTCATACTGTATTGTAGTCATACAGTGCACTATAAATAACCAATCACATTACTCCATTGTTGTATGCCATTTTAGAAGATTTCAATAATTTGTGATTTTTTACTGAATTGTAAGATTTGACAGTAAAATGACATTATAATGTATGGTGATAACTTACATAGAAATATAGAAATTGTTGGCAGATAAGGACTGCTAGGCCCATCCAGTCTGCCTGTAAGTCCTACCCTTGTCTGTGGCCTCTGATCCTACTAGATCAAGGGCTTTCTTCTCTCCTTCTGTTCAGGAAGGCTTGTTCAGTATGACTTTCTGAAGTCTGAAAAAAATCATTCTGCTGTAGTAGTGATGTCCATACTGCAGCAGAATGACTTTTCATTCTGCTGCACTAAGGACATCACACAGTACAGTAGTTTGTGAGTTTGAGACATGTGCTTGAAGCATCAAATAGAACCGCCTGAGCAACTGGCAGAAATGTTTTAAAAATTGTAACTTGATTGGCTCACCTTGTTTTCTTTATGCACAGATTTGTAGGGGGACATAGAGGTCATGGCAACAATGTGATAGGTTGGAGGACAGTTGCTAGGGACTCTGTGGTTAGTTGGGGTGGAGCCATGTGGTCGTAGTTC
Organism: Neoceratodus forsteri; assembly: GCA_016271365.2. Lineage (NCBI taxonomy): Eukaryota > Metazoa > Chordata > Ceratodontiformes > Ceratodontidae > Neoceratodus > Neoceratodus forsteri. Next base: position 972,166,746 of record CM028134.1, on the reverse strand, counting down.
ACAGGTCATAGGAAAGTGGAGAGTGAATTTTTAGAAAAAAGTATAACTTTGGTTTTGTTTGAATTAAGAACCATGTGATTTAGCTGGCCCGGTGGCACTGAGGATTGAGGCGCTGGACACCACACCTAGTGCCACACCGGCAACCCAGGTTTGGGAATGAGCATGGGGCACCGAGGGTCAGCTGGGGAGAGAGAGGATTGAGCATCTATAGGCTGCTGTTCTCTCCTCTCTGGGGAGGGATCCAGGGACTGCTGAGTGTAACAGTGACCCACAGTGGAAGCCGAAGGGGTATGCGCACGTCAGGGCACGTAGTAGTGGGATGGAGCTGCAGCAGATGATCTAAGGCATCATTGTACATCCAAACTCTGGGGTGGGGTTTTGGGGTTACTTTTTTTTTTTTTAGTTAGTACCTTTTTACCTTGTGGCTCTCGGTCTGCCTCTTCACATCCTGGCATCCGCCCGTCTCTGGCCACTGTCTGGCTATGTCCTGGCCCCATTGAAGCCTCCACCACCATCTACCCCCATGGCTTTCCTCCCACAGCGGGGCAGCAGGGAGTCCCCTCCTAACTCCTCACTGACACAGGATCCAGTATGTGGGTGGTAGTGCCCCCAAGGCCACCCAACTCCTCAGATTGCTATCAAGCCACCATGACTGAGAGCCACACTTTTCCCTTTTCTCCGACTTGGACTGGGGCATGCAACAACGCCAGTGGAAGGAGGCGCACACGTGTTTGCATGCGCTCCTTCCCAACATCATGCCCCAAGCTCACCCCTGTCTTACAGTGCCAGCGCACCACCCTCTGGTCTCCACAAGAGGTCACTGGAGTGCCGACGACTGGGAATCCCCCTTCCCTGGAGAGGGAGAGCAGTCTACGGATGCTCAGTCCCACTCCTTCCCTGCCGACCCCTGGTGACCTGAGTCTGTTCCCAAACCCAGGTTGCCAGCATGGAGTCAGGCATGGCGCCCAGCGCCTCAACCCTCAGTGCCACCAGCTGGCTGGTTTCGGGGATACAACAAGAAAAATCCTCTACCCTCGGGGATGCGACGGAACCTTCAGTGGCCTGAGCCCACAAGCCCAATGTCGGCTGTCTATTCTGACTTTACCCTTGGGGATTTCAGGCCTCTCCAAGGAGGCAGGAGAGCTGGAATCCTGAACCTGATTTCACTGTTGGGTAAACACGGTTCAGGTGGGCGGTCAGGTGCACCAGTAGCCGAGTGTGGATTCCTGAGAAATGCCTCATCAAGTGGGAGCAAAAATAAAGTCTACCAAAATAAAGAAAACATGTTTATTTAAGGACAGCCAATTCTGAAATGTATCAAAATCAAATTGTACCCTTTCCAAGGCTTCACTGGGTCTCATGTCCAAACTATAAATTTCTGCGTCATCTGCATATAAATTCATAGTAGTTCGAGAACAAATGGAAGGGGCAGCATTCATATATAATGAAAAAATAAGGAGACCAAGGATTGACCCCTGGGCTACACCACATTTAATTGCACTCAGGTGGGAAATGCTATGTCCAGCTGTAGTACAGTGAGACCTATTCATAAGATAATAATAAAACCAAGTGATGACTTCACCAGAAAAGTGAAGACTAGATAGAAGGCCTTGGTGAGGTCCACAAACTGTGTCGCAACAGATTGTCCTTTATCAACGGCTCCCTGTATAGCATCTGTGAACCCCACCAAGGCCGTCTCAGTGTTGTGAAGTGGCTTAAAACTGTGTTAGCAATCCACAAGTAAATAGTAATTTTCTAAGTGTTCAAGGGTTTGACCCAGTATAATTCTCTCTAAGATTTTTGAAGGGGAATAACAGGGAAATCAGTTGATAATTTGGTAACAAGGATGGGTTACCTGATTTTAAAACTAGAATAACAGTGGCCAATTTTCAACAGCTTGGGAAAATGCCATGACACAGTGAGAAGATAAAAATTACAGATAAAGGATAAGAAAAATAATTTATACCTAACTTAATAATTCGAAAATGTATTCCATCATGGGAACTATGGGGCCTAGGATCATCTTTTAGAACATATTTCTTGACAATATCAGGGGTAACCTGTCTAAAATAACATTTAGGATGGACTTTTCCAATAACTTGTGAAATGACTCTGGGGATGGTGCCCTATGAAGGTTTTGTATACCTATCCGGATCACCAAAGAACTTGTTAAATGCTTCAGAGACCTGGAAAGCATTGCTGATTAAGTGACCATCATCCCTTACAGAGATTGTTGGGTCTTTTTTTACCTCACCAAAATAAATTAAGGATTTCCCAAGTTCTCTTCAGGTTACCAAATGTTTTATTGTGTTCAGTAAGGCAAAATTAAATTTTTACCCTCCTGATTTCGGAATTGCATTGATTTCTTAAAGCTTTGTATTTCTGAATAAAAGAAGGCTCATTAGTAGTTTTGTACTGTTTCCAAGTTTTATCTCGGGTTCAGATTAGGTGTAATAAATCTGGGGATTATCATTTTTGCTTATTAGCCTTATTTCTCATTTTCTTTAAAGGTGCAATCTTATTGACTATGGTATTATAATATGAGGTAAACATTTCTAATAAAGAATCCAAATTATTGATGGAATCAAGTTTTGTCCAATTACTCTCCATACAAGCTGTCTTAATCAATTCTGGGCTTCACATTTCTGATTTCTATGTACTTAGGCAGATGCTTAATGAATTTAAGTGACCACTCACAAAAAACAGGGCAGTGCTCACTCAATACATCAGAGAGCACACCCAAGTTGACAGTCCTATCAGGGTGAGTGACCACTACCCAATCAAGTATAGTCCCTATGCCCGAATTATAGGTAGGCGTAGTTACCTCATCAATTAATTGAAAAGGGCCCAAATCCATCAGAGATTCTCTAGCTGTATTACTAGAGTCAGTGACCCAATTAGTTAAAATCATCTAACAATAGCCACTCTCTATATGCAGGTAAAACATTTTTAACTCCAGCAATAAGTTCCAATCCAGATTCAAATTTCCCCTGAGGTTTTTCTTCCTCGGGTGCATTACTTTGCACTTCTTGGCTTTGAACTTCAAATGCCATACACTGGACCATTTTTCAAGCCTTTGGAGGTCTTTCTGTAGTTCTCTGACCCCTTCAGTGCTGTTCACCCATTCTCCAAGCTTAGTGTCATCTGCAAAGAGTGCAGTCCTGCATTCCTTTGCCAATGTCACTGATTAACATGTTGAAGAGGACCAGGCCCAAGACCGATCCCTGAGGCACTCCACTTGTGACTTTTCCTTCCTGAGATCTCACTCCATTGACTACAGCTCTCTGCTGCCTGCCTCCAAGCCAATTTCCCCACCCACCTGACTGTATACGGTACCATACTAATATCCTCCAGCTTCTTCAACAGGCACCTATGTGGTGCTGAGTCAAATGCCTTGCTGAAGTCGAAGTATAAGAGGTCCATTGTGTGTACCTTGTCAAGTTTCCTTGTCACCCAGTCAAAGAAGACAGTGAGGTTAGTCTGACATGACCTCCCTGCCACAAACCCTTGCTGCCTGATGTCCTGCAGATCATTTTTTTCAGTTATCCCACCAGGTCCTGCTTGATAAGAGTCTCCATCTGTTTCCCACAATAGATGTGGGGCTCACTGGTCTGTAGTTCCCTGCCACCTCCCTGTCCCCACCCTTGTGGAGTGGCACTACTTATGTCATCCTCCAATCTTTTGGTTCCACTCCTGACTGCGGGGAGCTGTTATATAAATGTGTCAAGGCACCAGCCAGTTCCTCAGCCTGCTCCTTCAGTACTCATGGGTACAGTCAGTCAGGGCCTGGTGCTTTGTCTGTCTTCAGGGACACCAGACCCTTTCTGACCCTGTCTGTGGTGAATATTGGTGATTCCATTTGCTGAACCTCCCTAGTGGCCACACTGATGACACTTGCAGGTAGTGGGCCCATATTATCCCTGGTAAATACAGAACAAAAGAAGTTGTTTAGGACTGTGGCCTTCTGCCCATCATCATCTATCAACTTGTCACTGTCTATCAACCTAATAATCCCTCCCCCGTCTTTCTTTTTTCTTTGATGTAGCGAAAAAAAATGAGTTTCTCCCAAGATTTGACCCCCTGGCTCCGTGGCTGCCTTCACTTCCATTATAGCTTTCTTAGCGTTCTTATTATTCCTCAACTATACCTCCCTCCCCCGCTGCTCTTTCTAAACCTGTTGTTTGGTTCCCTTTTGGCCCTAGTGCTTCCTTGACCAGAGCTGAGAACCACATGGGTCTCTTGTGCTTGTTTCTTTTAACCGCTGTTTTAACACAGAGTTTGGTAGCCTCCAGAACTGATTCTTTAATAAGCCCCCAGATGTCTTCCACTTCTGTTATATCTCTGACACTGGCCAGTTTGTCTCTAACTAGCAGTAATTGTGACATAGACAGCCAGCTCTGAGTGTTGTATCATTTTTGTTTTAATATGTAATGTATGACTGACTGTCTCTGCTAAAAAAATCTGATGCTCTTAGAATGACCTCACTCATCACCCCCCCCAGATTTTAGCTAAAAGATGAAAGCCATAAGAAAAATGCTGACAGCATGTGAGTTCACACACACTCAGTTTTTAGAGACCATGTGTTACATGTAAGGCCTTAATTAAGGATCCCGTCTGACTTAATTACAACCATAGTTGCTAGAACATATCCACTTTATGACATTGGAAGGAAAACCCAGGTTATTACATTGGAGTGTGAAATCATAAAGATACTTTCATGTCCTGGAAGGAGGAAGCTTATTATAAGATCAAAGAAGTGTCCTTTGAAGGACATGAATTATGCTGAAGTTGCAAAATGTAATACCTTTGTATAAGATATATAAATTTTTATATATAATCTGACAGAGGAGGAGCTAGCTGACCTCACACAAAAATGGGTTGTCCCATACAGTTGTTTAAGGAATACTCTATTTTACTTACACACTTTTACCTAAACTCTGACTGAGGAAAGATCTTTGGAGCACTTGTAAACAAGTATTTAGAAAGATTTCAAATCTAAATACTGTAAGTAGGAATTTGCACTATTTGAACCTTGTTCTTTTAAAAAATTTGCATGTCTTGTGATATAACACTTCTATATTTTTCGTTTTACATTTTTTTAACTATTTTAGTAAAATTCTTTTTAGAACTTACTTGGTCTGTCTTTGACTTCTTTTTAGTTGAAAGAAATGTATATGGTTATTGCAGATACTAAACATGAGCTTGAATGGTGGTACCAAACTGGAAAGAGAAGAACTTTAAATCTGAGGTCTTTATTAAAGTTTTTAAGGGTTCATCTCTGTATACCTAGTTGGGTGCCCATAGGCAAATATATCTGGCCCCCTGAAGACAGAAATATCTGAGCCTGTGCATTGGGTATGCTAGCAAGAGGTTCACAGTTTGAATCCCTCCAGAACTTGAGACCAAAGGTTGATCCGAACTCACAAAAACAGACAAGAGGGTTGCCTTGTCTGTTACACTGTTCACAAGACTGCGATCAGAGGTTGGCACTTTGGGAGTAGAGGGCGTGACCTGCTGAGTGGGTTTGTGACAGTAATATCCTATCAAAGTCTGCTCCTTTGAAGCTGAGGACCTCTGTCCGAGATTGAAACTTCCCCCAAAGGGCTAACTCATACCAAAAGGAGCAGGGACCCTGGTTTACCATTTTTACACAGGTAAAAAATCGTGAAATCCTGCTTGGTTTGCGGATTTTGAATTCTTGTACCAGTGCCTCACGGAAATTGCATTTCACTGCACAGAATCACTAAGATTTCAGCATCTTTTTAAATTTTTTTATTTTCTCTTTCTATGCCCCCTTCTCATAGTATCAGTATCCACTTTTCAGAGATCCCTAGGCTGGGTATCCCCCAGCTTCACCACAGGTAATGCTCAGGAGCTCCTGTGAGCCTGCCCCATCCTGCCTGGGTTGCATCCCCTGGTGGGAAGGAAGGGGACCCTGGGTCACCCCTCCACAGTAATTTAATGTGTGTTGGGCAGCCCAATGTGTCCCTCATGGAACCTGGTTATGAAGTCTGGGGCAGTTGGGTCCCTTCTGCCAGCAGCCGATGTGTCGTGATTGTTACTAGTTTTCTGGTCTCTGTCCCTGAGGGCACTAGCACTCAAGGAGATCCAAGCAGGTAGGGCACATAGAGACATGCCACTGCTTCAGATCCTGGCTAGCTTCCTCTCTTCCTGATTGCTCTGTGGCTCCATTGCACCACCACCCATGGTCACCCAGGTGGCAGTAAAGCAGCAGGACCTGTAGGCCACCGTTCCCAGAGGAGTAGAGCAGTCCCCCAGGTGCTCGATCCTACTCCCCTGGCCAGACCTCTAGCAACCTAAATTTACTTTTGACCCTGAGTCCCTGTCATTGCAAGCAGTAGCGCTGCCACAGGTTATTTACAGTGCTCTGTCAGCTATACACCCACTTTGGTGTAAGAAAACATAAGCAGATGGAGAGGCAAATAATTCAGTTTTAGTAAAATGTTGTAAAGTGTTTAATGTTCATCATTTGCACTGTAGGTACTGTGCACTATTATTGAAATCATATATTAAAACATTATATATGGGTGTTATGGCTGACAGTATAGCCTAGTGGTTAGAGTAACAAAAAGTGATTGAACCGAGTACATCTAGAAGATTTGGGTTTAATTCCCACAACCTCCACTTGCATACTGTGTGACTCTGAGCAAGTCACTTAATCTCCGCAGTGCTCCCATGTCACCTCTGAAAACAGGCAGTTCTCTCTAGTAAGCCTACCCAGTTTACAAAATATATATTAAAAAAAATACCAATATATACTTACTGTATCATACAGTAGTCAGGGTACCATGTAATTTACCTCAGTTTTCCTTGGGCTGCAATGATTTTGTATAGGTAAATATACATTTTCAGATACATTGTTTTGTGTTTTATAAGCTAGTTTTTAGACTTTAGTCAGGTTTTTATTGTATTCTTTGCATGTGAACATCTAGGTTGTAGGTTGCTAAGTGCAGGATCACTGTTACCAACTAGTTTATTCAAGTTTATAATCAGCAGGACCATCCCAAATCTTCAGTTGTTTGAATGAAAACTAGTCTGAATTAAAGTATGTTCACAAAGCAGAAGCTGCCTTACTACTTACAAAACAACTTCACAGTTAGCACCCCAGTTAGGTGAATGGGATCATTTACACCTTCTCTCCTACCTGCTGTTTCAGTCTCTGTGACAACAAAAAGTTTTCTGACAGACTGCTTTAATAAAAAGCAAATGTTAAGTGTTTAAGTGTATTTATGCTTGGCCTGTGTATTTGAAAGCACATTCAGTGACACACAGAAGGTAAGACCCCAGGGGCTGTATGATGCTGGTGGGCAGAGTGGTACTCAATTCACATCTGAGCTCAGACATGAAAACAGAGATACACCCTTTTCATGGAGACCAAGGAGAAAAAAAATGCATCTACATGTTTGTGAGATGCATGATTTTCCATTAGAAGGTCCTCCACTAATCACTTGTGAATTTTTTTAGGTGAAGAAACTTTATTTCAAAGAAGCAAATTCAGGCAGCTTTTTTTTGCTCCTCCTACTCCCTGGCCATCCACTCCTTCAGGCCTGTCAAGTCCCCCTACCACTGCTGCTGAGTCCTGACCACCATCAACTGCCCCTTATGGCCATGCTATCAGGTAACCCAAAGTAACCCTTCATCGAGTGGGCCCCTACTTCTGTGGGAGGCTAGCAGGGGAGGACAATCACCCTAAAAAGCTTCCTGTATATCCCAGGTATGGCAGGGGTCAGAACAGACACATGTGTCTGCGGCTTCATGCTTATGGAGAGACCAGCAGTCGTCCTGTAGGTGGCCAGCAGGTGTTTTCCCATTTTCATGGGAGCGTGACAGGCCACATAATGTCAAAGCACAAGCTGATGTCCATCATGCTCCCTCCTGCAGTGAAGACCAATATGTTGTCATGCCTCCAGCCTCCACATGGGGCCAGAAAATGTTAAGCTGTGAATACACCCTCCCTTCCAGGAAAAGGCGAGTGGTCATTGGACACTCAAGCCTTCACCCCCCAGCCGGTCCTCCAACACCCAGATCTGTTCCCAAATCCTGGTCAGTGGTGTCACAGGCAGAAATCCAGTTCAAGCAGTTAAATGATAGAAAAAAAACAAAGGTGGTCCAACTTAGTAGTGGTGGTTCAGATTAATTTACATCCGAGTTCTAGCAAGCAAAGAGACTAAGTAATTTGTATCTTGTGAATGTGGGGTGTGGGTGTTGAAGAAAGGGGATCATAGTGCTGTCACTACTGCAATCACCCCTGAAGGATGTGGACTGCATCATTGCTACTGTCATCACAACTGAGAGGTGGGGGTCGTAGTGCTTCTGCCATAACCATTGGTGGATCGGGAATGTTGTACTGCTGCCATCACACCTGAGGGATGGGGGCCATAGTGCTGATACTGCCATCACACCTGAGGGATGTGGAATGTAGTACTGCTGCCATCACACCTAATGGATAGGGGCCGCAGTGCTGTTGCTTCCATCACACTTGAGGGAGAGGGGACACAGTGCTGTTGATGCTGCCATCACACCAGAGGGATTGGTCTGTAGTGCTGTTGGTACTGCCATCGCATCTGAAGGATGGGGGCCATAGTGCTGCATCCATCACACCTCAGGGATGGGGGCTGTGGTGCTGTTGCTGCTATCACATCTTGTACCTAAAATAACTTTAAATTTGTACAAGGATGGAAGGATGTACAATAGTGGAGGTCAAAACTGCTAAAATGCATGTTGGTAGAGTTAAAAATTGTTAAATAAAGTACACAAAACCAAACACTGGTAAAACCAGATTTTGGCCTAGTAGACAGTACCATTTTTTACAAGGTGCAAAATGGAATTTGCCATTTCTTAATCCTAGTAAACCAGTGTCCCTGAGAAGGAGTTATGGTCATTGTTGGCTAGTGATTCACCTACCCTGACTGCTCTGATTGCTTCTGAGTTAGTAAGGATTACATCCAAAATAGATCCTTGTCTTGTTGGTTCCCTTACCAGCTGGGTTAGCAGGCAGTCCTGGAGGGTTTTCAGTAGAGCCTGACTTCTAGAGTTTCTTGCTAGTGGTCTATCCCAGTCCATGTCTGGTAAGTTTAGATCTCCAACTATCACTGCCTCCCCCTTTTTTGTCATTTTATTGATTTCCTCTGTAAACTCATTGTCTCCTTCTTCTCCCTGTTCCAGGGGTCAGGATTGGAAAATTATGTAGGTTTGCATCAGAAGCCCTGTGAGGGAAGAGTAAAGAACTTAAGTATGTACACCCTGGAAGAGAAGAGAGAGAAAGGGGATATGATAGTCAAGTCAAAATTTATTTCTTTTGTGCTTTTCAAATGCCAAAGCACAGATACATAAAAATATAACATTAATATAAATAAAAATTAAAATAAACAAAGATAAAATTAGCACAGTTTAACTAATCAAAGACCGAAACAAACAGAAAACTCTTCAAAGCAGTTTTTAAAGATTCTGTGGACGGGCACTCCTTAATCCCATGAGGTAGAAAATTCCACAGGGTTGGAGCCACAAAAGAAAAAGCTCTGGCCCCAGAAGATTGAAGACGAACCCTGGGTATCTCTAGCAATCCATCATCGGTGGAATGGAGTGAGCGGAGAGGGTGATAGGGCTGAAGGAGATCTTGCAAGTAGCCCGGTCCCTGTCCATGTAGGGTCTTATAGGTCAGCAATGTGATCTTGAAGGTGATCCTCCAAGGCACCAGCAGCCAGTGCAGTTCACTGAGAACAGGTCTGATATGGCAAGATCTTGAAAGCCCAGTCAACAACCTGGCTGCCGCGTTCTGCACCAGCTGTAGACGGCGGAGGTCCACCCCTGGCAACCCTAGATATAGAGCATTGCAGTAATCCAAACGTGAGGAAACAAAGGCATGGACCAGTACAGGAAGGTCATCATGAGGAACAAGGTACTTTATCTGCGCTATATTCCTCAGATGATAAAACGAGGACTTGACGACGGCTGACACCTGAGACTTAAGTGTCAGTTCGCAGTCAAGTATTACGCCCAGATCACGCACCTTTTCAGAGAGTCTCAACTGGTTCCCCCTTAGCACAAGGCCAGGGGGGAATCCAGGAGTCAACCTCTCTACACGATGGCTGGGGTCCACCACCAGCACCTCAGTCTTGTCCGGATTTAGCCTCAACCAGTTGGCACTCATCCAGTCCTGAATTTCGGCGAGGCAGTTGTTAAATACCGAAAGTGCGTCATTTTGTTTGGGCACAAAGGATATATAGAGCTGAGTATCATCTGCATAGCAGTGAAAACTCAAACCATAAAACCTAATAATGTCTCCTAATGGCAGCATATACACCATGAACAACATGGGAGAAAACACGGAACCCTGTGGTACCCCACAGGGCAGCACAAAGGGAGCAGAGGAAAAAAATTCCCGATACTACCCTCTGAGATCTGCCCATGAGGAATGAATGAAACCATCTGAGGACTGTCCCAGACAGTCCGCAAATAAGCCACAGGCATTCCAACAGTAGCCCATGGTCAATGGTGTCAAATGCTGCAGAGAGATCCAAGAGGACCAAGATCGAATGGCTCCTCTGATCTCTCACGATCAGGAGATCATTAAGTACCAGAACCAATGCCGTCTCGGTACCATGCCTCTTCCTGAAACTGGAACGGAGAGGATCATAGATTCCATGGGTGGTAAGAAAGTTATCGAGCTGCAGCGCAACCACTTTCTCAATAACCTTACCCAAAAAGGGCAGGTTAGAGATTGGTCTGTAGTTTGCGAGACAATCTGGGTCAAGGGAAGGTTTCTTCAAAAGGGGTGTCACAACAGCCACTTTCAAGGACTCCGGGAACACCCCTTGATCCAGTGAGCACCAGATAATCTCAGCAAGGACTGGATTGATCACCTCCACGCAACTCATAAGAAGAAGCATGGGGCCAGGATCCAAACTACAGTAGGTCGGCTGCAAGCTCTGAATGATCTTCATGAAATCCATGATCACCAGCCGGTCGAAGTCCGTCCAGACAGACCGAAGGCTTGTAACCTCACATTGATCTCTGCAATGCTCATTTGAACGCGTTCTGCAGAGGTCCGATCTGATCGTAAACATGTTATCAAAGAACTGAGCAAACTCCTCACACTTTAATTGTGAAAAAGCTCTTCGGCCCTGTAGACAGGCTGGACTGCACAGCCTCTCCACAATCCGAAAGAGCTGAGCTGGTCAATTCCTTGATGCAGCAATCTTCCTGGACAGGAACTCTGCCTTCTTACGGGAGATTTCTGATTGATAACCCAAATAATGAGTGATCAATTTAAGTCTGTCACTTTCAAGGCTGGATTTCTGCCAGCAGTGCTCCAATCTTCGCCCCACTCTCCTCAACTCCCTCAGTGTCCCATCAAACCATGGGGACCGAGGATGGAGGGAGAGGGGGCAAACATGGACAGGAGCGATAGAATCCAGAGCCTTCAGCACCATATTATTATAGTGCTTTACTAATGCATCTGGTTCCAAGCACTCCAAAGGCCAACTCAATAGGTCCAACACCACCATCAGACTTTCAAGGGTAATACCCCTTAAAGGGCAGTATTGGGTCATCTCCACAGGGGTCGGCCTCATGGGAAGGGCCATAAAATTGAACCTTATGGAGTGGTGGTCAGACCACCCCACTGGATCCACCACCAGTCCAGTGATCTCCATCCCCAGGGTAACACTAGATCCAGCGAGTGACCCTGAGAATGGGTAGCAGCAGTAACTACCTGTGTGAAGCCCAACAAATTCATGAATTGGAGGAAGTTTTGACCAAAGTGCGAGAGTTCATCATCGATCCAGGCATCGAAGTCAGCCAGGACCCACCACCTGGAGGGCTCCAACACTACGTCAACAATGAAGTCCGCTTCTTCGTGCAGAAAAACTTTCTCTTTACTGGGTGGACGGTAGACGAGTAGGATTCTGCAGCCCACAGCTGCTCCCATAATACACTTAAAAGAACTAGGGGATACCACTGGAACCTCCACAAGGTCCAATTTTGATCTAAAACAGATAGCAACACTCCGCTTCCCCCCCCGCGATCCAACCTCAGACGATGTATCACCGAATACCCAGTCGGAATAGCTGATGCCAAAATGGGGCCAGCATTCTCATCCAGCCAGGTCTCGGTGATACAAGCCAGGTCAGATGACTCAACAAGATCAGCGATAATAGCTGTCTTGTTTCTTATAGACCTGGCATTGCATAACACCGTCTGGGTTGGATGAGAGGCCTTGGAGGAGCGGGCAAGTTGCCCACCATCAATGGAGCCCTTGGGTATGGGAACCAGGCATTGTAAACCTCTATCCTGGACCCATTTTGCCCCAGGGCATCTCCCTAACCTCACCACCCCTATCCGCTCACTCCACACTCCTCACCCCCCGCTGGAGGACCCACCTCTCCCTCTGCCTCCTCCGAACAATTCCCAAGGCCCAGCAATGCCGGTAAATGCTGGGCTGTAAAGGTGGGATACTGAAGGGGCGCAAGTCCCTCAGCCTAGAGGGGGAATAGCACCTGCCCACAGAAACTCGGCCCCAACACATGCTAAAAATATGCCTAGAATCAGTCAGCAAGAATTAAACACAAACCACTACAACTTTAAACAATACATAATAAAATAAACCCCCCCACCAAATCCCAAAACCCTAAAATACAAAAATCCAACCACAAATCAACTTAAAAACCCTAAAAAAATGATTCAGAGGAGATGATAAATCCAGGCCATTAAGCAAAATGTTCATTGATAAGACCATACAGGCTACTGTCAGACTAAACGTGAAACAAACAATCTTCAGACCTCAGGTCCTCTCACAACCAGGGACTGATAACTTCAATGGGGACTCTCACTCCCAGTAATGATGAAAAATAACTGGACCAAAACTTTTGAATAACCCCTCAACCCTGTCACTGTGAAGGGGTTGTGCAAAATAACCAGAATAAGTTGAATTGTCTGACCGTAATCCAGGAATACAAGAAACCTTTCTTGCTAGCAGCACAAACGAAACTCACAGCTCCACTCTTCACATGCTTCGCATGCCAGTCTCGAAATCCCCAACCAGAGGGTAGAAAGAAGGAAACACGGCTCTCACCATGAAACTCCACGCAGTCAACCCACCGGTCGGCTCCGAGGAGGGACTAGAGGACACCCGGCCCAAACACCAGCTACCCAGCAAAATCAGGTCGGGACCCCTTCGTGTGGTCATGCGTTCCACGACCAGGCTCACCCAAAGGGTCAAGACACGAGTACAGATCAGCAGAGAAGGGAGAAAGCCAATTATCCAACAGTCTTAATACATCCAATAAGTCTTACTGCACCCAAAGCACCGTAATCCACAGCAATAGGATTCCTTCCTCAAACAATCCTCGGTCCTCTTCCACAGTCCCTCCACATATAGCTCCTTGTAATCAGTCCATGATCTGCTTCCACAGTCCTGGTTCCCCCTTGTAACTGGCTGACCAACCTGCAGAGCAGGGGGAAGAAGAGCTCCACATAGAAAGACTGTGTACCAGCTTCCAAGGGCCGAGGCAAAGTACTGCGGACCCACCACACTCAGAACCACACTCCAGCTCCAACTCCACAATCGACTCAGCCTACAGCATTGCTGTGCTACAAAATGATATAAACTGTAGCGATTTAACAATAATACTAAATCCCTGGCAATAGTATATTAAGACCTGGTCTACCTCATTTCTTCTCCCCTACCTATTCTAAAATAACCAAACAAAATAAAACAAAGTAACACTAGGTAAAAAACAAATGAAAATAAAACTAAAATGCTGGCTGGCTCACAACAGCTGCCACAACTTCCTAGAGACCTTTAAATACCTCATGGGTGTAAACAAGATACAGAAGGGAAGTATATTTTTGAAAAACAAGAGGTGCTCAAGAACAATTGGGCATGATGAGAAGCTGGTGAGGGATTGATTCAGGAGAGATGTGAGGACATTCCTCACAGAACAACTGGTGGATTCCTGGAACAGCCTTCCTGCAGAGGTGGTGGGAGTGGTGGAGTTCAAGAACGCATGGCATAAGAGAATCTTAGAGAAAGTGAAGGGAGAGGTGAAGATCAAGTAGAATCTGTGTTGCTCCTATAGAAATGGAAAAATGGGCAGACTTAATAGGCCAAGCTATCATTACCTACCAGCAAATTCTGTTTCTGTGTTTTAAATACTTTTTTACAGCAGATGTGGTTCTCCATGGGAGTCCACATAAATTTGCCTTTGAAAATGAGTATTACAGCACTTAGACTTGATAGACTTAAGAAGCTTGATTGTCAAAGCCCAGAGAATGATGCAAGGTGACTGTGTCAAAAATAAATGATGCAAGTGGCACCTTGAGTCAAAAGAGACGGCATTCCCAATTTTCGAATATGGTCTGCGTCAAAAAGGGGAGTCGTTGTGCCAAAGTGGCACTGTGCTAGCCTAGCAACCCAAATTAGAGTGCACTAGGTCACAAGGGGGCTTGCGCCACAGCAGGGCTGCAGAATACCCTTTTTTGTGAGTTTTCAAGCCCCTCCATGGATGCAGCAAGGGGCTCCACTTAGACAAGTCAGGAGGTGGTCTAAGGGGTGTGTGCCAGTGCTACATACTGTAGCGAAGGGGGCGGGGTCTGAAACTGGGCTTCTGGTGGGGAAGAAGTGTCATGGGAGGTGGCATAGTGAGAGTCGGGCAGACAGCTGGGCAGGAGAGGGAGTGAGGTGGCACCCATCAGGGTGCGTTTGCTTTGCTGTGTATTTTATTTGTACTCCTGCCTGTACCACTGCATGCCATTCACCCTGGTGGTCTACCTGAAAATAGTTAGCATTATTGTCTAGTGCATTTAATTACTGTATTTCTCCATTCTTCCTGCCATTTTTAACTGTCTTGGTTCGAATTGTAAACACTGCTTTGTTGTTCAAATTTTGCTTAATTCCTGTTGCGATATGCCCGTTGTATTTCCTGTCTGTACAATGTTCCATTGTTTGTAACTCTCCTGGGTCGTGCCTGAAAATAGGCAACATTCTTGCCTAGTGCACTTACCTGATAAACAAGAGCTAAATAAATAAATTATAGATTCATAGATATGTTTCAACAGAAAAGGACCTTTCTTGGCCCATCTAGTCTACCCTTCCCCTCCTTTACTTTCCCCTCCCCCATTATCGTGTATCACTTCTTAAGTACAGTAAGTAAGTCTTTATTTATTTAGCTCCCAATGCTGGAGACTCTCGGTGCTTTACAGAAGGAACATAGCAAGATTACACACACAAAATATACACAGGGTCAACAAAACAAACAACAATTAAAACCAATAATAAATAAATAACAATGAAATAAGTGCTTTAGCTAGCTAAAAAAGACTTCTTTAAAAAGGTGAGACTTCAGACCCCTCTTAAAGGCCTCCACTTTTGGGGCCTTGCTCATAGATCTGGGGAACGAGTACCAGAGGACTGGGCTGGCCACCTCAAATGCACGGTCCCCCGAGGGTTTCAGCCTGGCCCTCAGAACCACTAGGAGGCCCTCAGAGGAAGAGCAGGGGGAGCGAACTGGGAGGTCAGAGGTCAGAAGGTCACTCAGGTAGCTAGGGCCCAAGCTGTATAGGGCCTTATAGATGGGCAAGCCCACCTTGAAGATGATCCTTGATCTGACAGGCAGCTAGTGCAGGTCATTCAGGACTGGGGTCACATGACAGGACCTGGGCAGGCCCGTCAGCAACCTGGCTGCTACGTTCTGCACCAGCTGCAGTCAATGGAGGTTCCGTCCACTGACCATGAAGTAAAGAGCATGATAGTAGTCTAGCCTTGATGTGACAAAGGGCACGTACTAATGCGGGCAGGCCACCAGGTGGATTTAGTGGTTTAATCCGGGTGACATTCCTTAGGAGTAAAAACCACTCTACACATTGGAAGACACCTGAGTTGCAAGCATCAAACTGTCAACAAGGATTTCTCACCCTAGTGGATGCCACCAACAGAGTAAGGCCAAGGAACAACCCTGCTCCTGACCCCGGTAGCAGCCACATCACACCAGTGACCAGGCTCAATCACCAGTGCTTCTGTCTTGTTGGGGTTCAGTTGCAGCCAGTAATAGGACATCCAATTTTGGATCTCAGTTAGGCAGTTTAGCACTTCCATGGTGCTACTTGTCCCAGAGGCAAAAGACATATATAGTAGGGTATCATCTGCATAACAGTGAAAACCCAGACCATAACATCTAATGAGCTCACCCAGGGGTAGCATGCACACTGTGAACAACATCGGCAACAAGATCGAACCTTGAGGAACTCCATAAGGCAGGAGCTTCAAATAGGTGGAGAGATTCCCCATCACTACTCACTGCATCCTGCCTATGAGAAAGGACTCAAACCAGTTGATGACAGTACCAGTGAGTCCACAATACTCTCTAAGGTGATCCAGGAGGACAATGTAGTCCATGGTGTCAAATGCTGTGAGAGATCTAGGAGTATGAAAATTGACATATCGCCTCTTTCTCTCACCCTAAGGAGGTCATTTTGCACACTGACCAGCACTGTTTCAGTGCTATGTCTTGCCCTAAATCCAGACTGGAATGGCTCATAGATATCAAAGGCTGCGAGGTATGCCTTGAGCTGCAAAGCCACCACTTTCTCAATGGTAGCCCTTGAAAACAGCTATTGTGGAACAGCAAAGCATCACAACGGCCACAGAATCACATACTAACATACTAAAATGCCAGCAGAATAGGCCTAATGGTCTTTCGTGTCTGCTCGTTTGGTCAGCCCCCACCCTGGGTGCTGACCTTGCTGTCCCCCTCGCCTTCTCTGGCTTCTCCCTTCCCAGTTCCGGATATTCTTGCTGCATTGGATTTTGCTTCCTGAACCCTTCCCTGTACCTGTCCCACCCCTCTTGAACCCCTCCACTGTCTCTGCCTCCACCAGCCCCTAGGTAGTGCATTCCATGGCTCTACCACCCTCTCAGTGAAGTAGCACCTCCTCCTTTCTCCCCTGAATCTTCCCCTCCAGCTTCCACCCATGCCCTCTAGTGGCCTTCCTTCCTCCTTCATGAAGCACCTCACTGTTCCTCCCCTATTTACCCTCTTCATGTACCTGAAGACCTCTATCATGTCCCCCCCAGTCCCTTCTCTCTTCCAATGTGTACATATTTAGCTCTTCGACCCTCTCCTCATAGGTCCTGTCCCCCAAGCCCCAAATCATTTTGGTTGCCCTCCTCTGGACCCTCTCCAGGAGGTTAATGTCCCTCTTTAAGTGTGGCCTCCAAAACTGCACGCAGTACTCCAGGTGCGGCCTCACCAAGCAGTTATACAGAGGGAGTATCACTTCCCTCCTTCTGGAGGTGATCCCCCTAGCGATGCATCCCAGCATCCTGTTGGCCTTGGCTGCTGCCCTCCTACAAGTCTCAGAGTTGTTCATCTTGACATCCACCACCACCCCCAGGTCCCTCTCAGCCATTGAGACTTGTAGTATCCCCAGGGTGTACACTTGGCCTGGGTTTCTGGCCCCCAGGTGGAGTACCTTGCATTTCCCTGCATTAAACCTCAGCTTCCACTTTCTAGACCATCTTTCCAGAGCCTCCAGGTCCCCTGCAGGGCCACCTCCCTCCTCCCCATTCACCCTGCCCCCAGTTTCGAGTCATCTGCAAAGAGACTCATCTCACTCCTGATTCCTGTCCTATGTCAGATCGTAGGCGTTGAACAGAAGGGCCCAAGGACTGATCCCTGTGGGACCCCACTAATGACCCTCCTTGGGAAGAGATTATCCCACCAACTACGACCCTCTGGGTCGGTCCTGGAGCCAATTGCCTATCCATCGGATCATCTGGTTCCCACCCCCATTTCTCCTTGTTTATCCAACAGGCCCACGTGAGGAACAGAGTCAAATGCCTTGCTGAAGTCCAGAAGAGGACATCCACTGGTCTACCCAGGTCCAAGGCACTTGTCCCAGTCATAGAACTCCACCAGGTTTGTCTGACACGATTTCCCGGGATGAATCCATGCTGTCTATCGTCCAGGCACCCTGACTTATCCAGGGCCCCCTAGCCTCTCCTTGACAATGCCCTCCATCACCTGCCCACCACTGATGTCAGGCTGACAGGCCTGTAGTTCCTACCAGCTCCCTTGATCCCCTTGTGGATAGCAGCACTGCATGCACCTTCCAGTCTTGGGGCACCCACCCTGTCCTCAGAGATGGTGAAAAGCTCTGCCAGGGTTTCGCGGACATCTGCAAGTTCCTTCAGCACTCTAGGATGTAATTTATCCGGCCCGGTGCTTTCTCCGTCTTAAGGGGCTGAGGGCTTCCCTCACTCTCTCTGCTGTGATTCCACTTCCAGTACCTCTTCTCCTGCTTAGCCTCCCCCCACCTGCCAGTGATGCCCCCCTCCCCAGACCTGCCTATTGGTAGGGGCCCCCCTCCTCATTATCTCTGTCTCCTCCCATGTATGATGCAGCATCCCATTTCCCTGGTGAAAACTGAGGGTGAAGCACTCATTTAGTACCTCAGCCTGCTCCTCTGGGTCTTGTGCCCATCTCTCCCCTGATTTAATCCTGCTAATCTGCCCCTTCACCCTTCATCTTTCCCCAATGTATCTAAAGAACCCCTTTTTCCCTCTCCTAATTTCCCTGGCCAGGTTCTGCTCCTTCCTTGCCTTAGCCGCCCTCACCACTCTAGTGGCCCTTCCAACCAACAGCTCATACTCCCCTCGATCCCTTTCACTCCTTGAGCACTTGAATTTCTTATAGGCTGCTTTCTTTCCCGCACCACCTCCTGGACCTCCCTGGTCCACCAACAGAGTTTTGGGCCCTACCGCATTTTCGTCTTACTCTTGCACAGGTGCTGGTAGCATTCTGCACCCTCTCCTGATGCTTTCCACCTACTATCAGCGTCCATGTCTGACCCAATCCCATCCAAATGCTCCTTAAGGATCCTTCCATTTCCTTAAAATCCACCCCCTAAGTCGGTTACTTCCGTCTTTGTGCAGCCTTCTACCCTCCTAGGTCCAGGCAAGAACCAGACCGTGGCATGGTCACTCCCGCCAATGGGTCCCTTACCTCCAGGCCCCCAATCTGGTCACTGTCTGCCAGGACCACATCCAGTACCCTTGCCTCCTGGTGGTTCCCTCACCTGCTGAGTTAGGAGCAGCGTCTTGAGACATCAACAACCTCTGTTCCCTGGTCACAAAGGATGTCATAGTCTCCCAGTCTGTTCCTGGCATGTTTAAGTCCCTAACACCACCACCTTTCCTCTGCCCAGTCTGCAGTGTCTCCTAACATCTGCCACCAGACTGTCCTCCAGCTCCTCTGCCAGGGCAGGGGTCTATACACCACTCCTATTTTTACTCTCTTGCCCCCTTTCAAGGTGACCCAATTGCCTCCACGGTTCCCTCCGCCTCCTCAACTCCCCTATGCCAATGCAGTTTTTACTATCATTGCTACCCCTCCTCCCCTTCCCTCCCCCCTGTCCTTCCTGAACATAGTGTAACCCTCCAGGTTCAGGTCCCAGTCATGTCTTGCAGTGGCCCAAGTCTCAGTGACCGCTGCCACATCCACTGCTCCCTCAGTTAACATCACCTGGAGCTCAGGCATTTTATTGCCTAAGCTCCTGGCATTTAGCAGGACTACCTTCCACCCTTTCCCTATAGTTTCATTTCCCCTGCTCGTGTTCCCTTGGGGATTCTGTTTTCTCCTGGTCTGCACTTTGCCAGTTGGTCTTTTCCTGCAATCCTCCTGGTCCCCAGGGGGGTGGAGACAGAGTCCCTCCTTTATCGGCATCCCCTTGACTGCCTTTTCTCCCATCCCAATCACAGTGCTAACACATTTGTGCAACTGACTGTTCCTCAGTCCCTGAGTTGTGCCCCCCCCAGAGTTGGAATATATAGTAAGAGGAGTGCGGGGGGTGAAGCCACCCACAAGAAAATACTGTTCCCAAAGTGGTTGCATTGTGAGTTGAGTGCCATTATCATGGATCACCGTTCTACATTCGCTATTATGACATGGAACCTTTCTTAGTAACCTTCCCCAAGAATGCGAGGTTGCAGATAGGTCAATAATTTGCCAAGATGTTGGAGTCTAGTGATGACTTCTTCAGAAGGGGCTTCACCAATGCCTCCTTCAAGGCATCAGGGAAGAACTCCTCCGTGAGTGAATACCAGACTATCTTGGCGAACACCAGACCTACTGACTCGGCACATTCCACTAAGAGATGAGTCAGGCCTGGGTCCAGTTCACAAAAGGTGGGCGGCAACTTCGAGATTACCTCAATGACCTCAGCATCCCCACTGACAGAGACTCACCCCAGACAATAAGAGTGCCTCTGCCTATGCAAGGCCCACCACTGCGGGGCTGAGCTTGTCCTACTGGGGAGATCCTGGACTGAATGGAGGATGCCCTATCATAGAAGAACTGAACAAACGCCTTACACAAAGTAACTGAAAATACTCTATTTGGCTGCAGACAGGCAGGATGAAATAGCCTGTCCACAGTCCAA
Source organism: Neoceratodus forsteri (assembly GCA_016271365.2). Taxonomy (NCBI): domain Eukaryota; kingdom Metazoa; phylum Chordata; order Ceratodontiformes; family Ceratodontidae; genus Neoceratodus; species Neoceratodus forsteri. Next base: position 972,146,289 of record CM028134.1, on the reverse strand, counting down.
AAGAGCAGAGCTGGTCTTTTCCTCCCTGCAGAAATCTCCCTGGATAGGAACTCTACCTTTTCACGGTTGATTGCCCTTTGATAATCACCATATTGAAATCTCAAAAACAGTTTATCCTCCTTGAACAGGGTCCTTCCCAGCAACGCTCCAACTTCTGACAGTTGGTCTTCATCTCCTTGAGAGCCCTATCAAACCATGGGGTTCTCAAGCGAGAAGACCTAGGTCATACAAGGACTGGTGCAATGGCGTTGAGCGCCTTGGAGGCAGCCCTATTATAGGCTGTCACTGCCTCACCTGTGCCAACTGCATATGCTGCACTCATACCAGAAAAGTCCACTGCCACCAAAAGTCCCTCTGAGGACAGTCCCCTCAACAGGCAGTAACGGACCATCTCAACAGAGAAGGACTATCGGGGGGGGCCCCAAATGAGAACTCCACTGTGCAGTGATCGGATCAAGCGACTGGATCAATCTTGAGGTCAGTAACCTCAAGGTCCACTGAGAATAACAAGTCCAAGGCATGGTCATGGTGGTGAGTTGCAGAAGCAACTGTTTGTGTCAGCCCGGTGGTGCTGAGAGCTGAGGCACTGGACACCTTACCTCATGTTGCGCCAGTGACCCAGGTTTGGGAATGACCTTGAATCATCAGGGAGCCAGCATGGGGGGCACGGAATGGGATTGAGCAGCTGCAAGGTGACTCTCCCCTCCTGGAGTGGATGCCCACACTCTCCATAGTTCCGCTCCATCCAGGTGGAGGTCCGATGGGAAGCATAGGTGCGAAAATGTGGTGGCAATAGCCAGGGGTGGGGTGGAACAGGCCGAGCCAGTACTTAGCATGTTCGTATGCCTCCACACATGTGCACGTATGTGTCTGCTAGGGTCCCGGGTACGGGAGAAAAAGGTGAAAATCACAAAAAGTTCTAATTAAAAAAAAGAGAAGCAACTGCTTGTGTGAAGCCCAGTGCTGTCATTATCTGGAGGAAGTCATGCCATAAATGTGAGAGTTCATTGTCAATCCAGACATTGAAGTCACCCAGAATCAACTATCTGGGCAACTTCAAGACCCAGTCAGCAACAAAGTCGACGACTTCCTGCAGGAATTCTCCCCCATGCCCAGGAGGATGGTAGACAAGGAGAATCCTGCAACCTGCACCTGGACCCCCATGCATAGCCATGCATTTAAATGATGAGGTAGAGCCCACTGGGTGCATGGAGAAGTTCAGGCTGGATCTAAAACAGATGGCAATGCCTCCAACTCTGTGTTCCCTCCTCTCACAGTGCACTACAGAGTATCTGGCTAGGACCAATACCTTCAAAACTGGACCTGCGTCATCTTCCAGCCAGCTCTCCATGATGCAAGTCAGATTGACCAAGGAAATCAAGTCTGCCATGCAGTCTTGTTCCCCATCAATCTAGCATTGCATAGCACTTATCGAAGGGGACTGGTGAAGATGGCAAGCCTACCAGCTACCTGACTACTTGGTCCAGTGGGAAACCTGGGGATAGGTACTAAACACATCTAACCTATCTCCTGGCCCCGTTTTACCCAAGGATGCCTCCTGCACTTAACCACGCCAGTGCTGCTCACCCCCGCTGTACCCCCAGCTTTCCAACACCAGCCCACTTGTCCCCTACCAATACCAACCTCCCAACAGTGCCTTACCACAACAGCTAGAAGAGGGGGGCCAGTAAAGGGATGAAAGTCACACAACAGAGATGCTGCGTTGGTAATACAAAGGGGTCTGGAGCCCAAACACATCCTGCAGCTATTTCTCAGTAATTAAATATTTTTCTATTTTCCAAATAAAGTATAAGCCCCCACTCACCCTAAATCCCTACACATCCACCCAATTCTCTCAACCACCTTTAATACATAAATTATAACTATACACAGCCACCATTCAACTACTAACCTAAAAACATTCACACCTCCCAAGTTCACAGAATATAACCACCACTCTCCCTAATCCCTACACAAACCACCATTCAACCACTAATGCACCTCCAGTGTGCCCCCCTCAGACCCGTCCATTCATGTAAAAAAAAAAAAAAGATGCAGGGCACTCCCCCAACCCCAACCTCAACCACAAATCAGCAGTTCTCTCACACTTTGACCACAAGGCTCCCCCAGAGCAATTCTGAATTTATGCAATCTGCACACACAGTTTTATTTAAAAAGGGTCCAATGCCCTACCAGTTTACAGGTGCTCACAATCACGAATGTGAGCAACTGAGCGTGACATAATTCCTGCCCTAACTCAACAGTATTGGCCCCGTATCTCTCTGCTCTGCTTTCAGAGAAGCTGCTAGCAGTTATCTTATCTGGGCTGGACTGTAATCTTAATAACAACAAATACAGAGCAAGAGCAGAACTCTGAGCAAACTGAAGAAAGTCAACTTGCTGTGACCCCCCCAAAAAAAATAACTGGCTCTAAAAGTTGCCAAAAGAAAGAAAAGTTCAAATACACCCTTACAATTTTTAAATAAGTATTTTGAATAATTCCGACTTGTGTCATGTTTTGAGATTTGCAGTGCTTATAAAACAAGAATAATATATTCAATGTGTATTTTTCAGGTCATCCTTGTAAAGATACTTACTTTTACAGCCTACTCAGTGCCCAAGCTCCAGGTTGAAGACCATCACATATATATGCAGCCAAGAGGAAAATGATATCGGAGCTCCATGATGATCTGCTTTTGCTGTAGTGTTGTGTCGCCAGTACTACTGGTGCCGACTGACTATGCCGACTGTTTCAGAGCTCTCCTTCCTCCGACACACAATGGAGTCACTCTCCTCTGGTCACAACTGATTCACTCATGTTTGCTCTACTACTCAGCCCCGACTAGCCAGATTACTTACTCCGCCACACCACCACCACCCTGATTCTTCTGACTTCTGCATTTACAACAGCTACTGCCGGCCAGGCAGCTCAGGTCCGCCATTCTGCCATACTCTCCAGCTGTTGGCTGCCTGATCTGCAAATCCACAGCCTGCGGCCCGCCCCACAGAACCCTCCAGTGTCACAAGTGGATCGACCATCATTGGTGCCCTGCCAGTCAAGCAGGTCTCGCCCCTCAGCTTTCATTTTTTCTGGGGGCTGGAACATGGGGACGGGGAATGAGGAATCATGGGATCTGTAGTTAACCCACTCAGCAGCTCGGTTGTCATGTCACCATCAGAAAAAGGCAGAGCAGAGCCTGAGATTCTGAGTTTCTAAGAAGCATAGCAGCTGTGTCTGCCTGCCAAATGAAGTCCCTGGTGAACCCCCTTTGGGATCGGGGCCTTGGGCAGTTGCCCGGGTGGCCCAGGTGCTGACGCCAGCCCTGCTTCCCCACTTTTGTGAATACTGAGCAGAGGTATTCATTCAGTATCCCTGCTTTTTCACGGTCATCCTCTGCCCACCCCTTCCCCTTTATTAAGCCTCACTAGCTCTCCTTGGCCTTTCTTTGCTCCCTAATGTACCTATAAAAGGTTTTCTACCCCTTCTTAACCAAGTTGGCTATCTTTTCCTCGGTTTGGGCCTTTGCTATTCTGACTGTCTTCCCTTCTTCCTTCTGCTTTTACTGGTACAGTTCTCTGGCCTTTTCCTTTTGTGTTTCCTTATACTTTCTGAATGCTTTTTCTTCCTAACCTTCCCCACCACCTCTTTTGAGAACCATTGTATTTTTTTTCCTTTGTTTATTTGCTTCACACAAAGGCTTGTTGCCTCTGTAATGGCAGTTTTGATTTTCCCTATTGTTCCTCCACCCCTCCTTCTTGCCCGTTAGCTAGTGCTTTTCTGAGGCATTCTCCCATTTTGCCAAAATCAGCTCTCCTAAAGTCCAATACCCTCACTTTGTATGGCTTGACTCTGTGGCTCTGTTTATCATGAACCACACTGATTGGTGGTCACTTGTTCCCAGATTGCTACCCACTTCTAAATCTGAGATCCTCTCTCATCTTCATTTGAGACTAGAAGTTCTAAGATTGATCCCTACTGAGTGGATTCCAACACTAGCTGTCTGAGGCATGTCCCCTGTAGGGCATCGAGAGTGTCCCTGCTCTTGAATGTGGCTGCAGCAAAGGTGCTCCAGTTAACATCTGCCATATTTAGGTCCCCCATCAACAGTATCTCCCCTTTTTTCTGCCATTCTAAGTATGCCTTCTATCATTTCTAACATACTAACATACTATTTGCCAGCAGATTAGGCCTTATGGTCTATCAAGTCTGCTCGAACCTAAATCCTTAGTTGGGTGCAGAGACCCTCCCATCCCTTGTGCTCCAGAAACCCCTATCATCCATCCCCACCCCCCGGGACAGGCCATCATCTGATACATCCACTTTCTGTGTCTGTCCCACCCTCTCTTAAAGCCCTCCACTGTGGATCTCTGAACCAGCTCACCAGGCAGAGCATTCCAAGGGTCCACCACCCTCTCAGTGAAAACCTCCTCCTCTTCCCCTCACCCTTCCACCTTCCAACTTCAAACCATGCCCTCTGGTGATGCCTCCCTGCTTTAGTCTAAAGATCCCTCCATGTTTACCCTATTTATTCCCTTGAGGTACTTGAAGACCTCAATCATGTCCCCCGTCTCTCCTCTCCTCCAATGAAAACAGGCAGAGCTCTTCAAGTCTGTCCTCGTGAGTCAAATCCCTAGCCCTCGATCATCTTTGTTGCCCTCCTCTGTACCCTCTCCAGGAGCTGTATGTCCCTCTTCAAGTGTGGTCTCCAGTACTGTACATAGTACTCAAGGTGTGGTCTAACCAGTCCATTGTACAAAGGCAGAATCACTTCCTTGCTCCTTGAGGTGATCCCCTTTGCGATGCATCCCAACATCCTGTTTGCCTGGCTAGCTGCTCTCCTGCACTGCTCAGAGTTATTCATACATGTATCCACCATGACCCCTAGGTCTTTTTCCTATTGAGGCTTCCAGCACCTCCCTCCCAGGGTGTGCCTGTGTTTAGGGTTTCCCCGACCAAGATGCAACACCTTGCACTGGTGATATTAATTTAATTTCCATGTGAGCCCAGCTTTCCAGGGTGTCCAGGTCCTTGCAGGGCCAACCTCCCTCTTCTCCTCAACTACTGCTCCCATCTTGGAGTCATCCTGAAGAGACTCATTTCACACCTATACCATCCCTGATGTCTGATATGTATGCATTAAACAGGATTGGACCCAGGACCGAGCCCTGTGGTACCCCACTACCAACCTCTGTAGGGTTGAGAGCTCCCCACAGACCACTACTCTCTGAGTGCGTCCAGCTATCCAGTTTTCAATCCATCTGACCATCAAAGGCCTACTCCTAACCCCATCAGTTTCTCCACCAGACCATTGTGGGGACAGAGTCAACGCCTTGCTGAAGTCAAGAATAATACATCCACAGGCTTACCCTTGTCCAGTTCTGATGTTACCCATTCATAGAACTCCACAAGGTTGGTTTGACATGATCTACCTGGCACAAACCCATGCTGCCGACTATCCAGACCTCCCACCTCCCCAAGTAAACCCCCAATCGTTCCTTTAGTATACTCTCCATTAATTTTCCACCACCGAGGTTAAACTGATGGGTCTATAGTTTCCTGGTACTTCCTCACCCCTTTATGGATTGGTACCACAGTGCCTCTCGGCCAATCCCTAGGTACCTCCTGTCTCAAGTGACCTGTTGAAAAGCTCCGAAAGTGCAGCCAGTATGTCCGCCAATTCCCATAGTACTCTCGGATGAATGCCATCCCCCAGGAGATTTGTCTTTCTTTAGGGCCTTGAGGCAAAACCACACCCTTTTGGTGGGGATGGCATCATCTGTCCCTCCACCTTACTGGTCTTTTTTATCCTTATCCAGATGTGACACCCTGGGTACCTTTCCTCCTTTTGCTCCATTTCTGTTGCCCCTGATCCTACTCCCTGCGCTTCTATCCCTTTGTGCCTTGCTTTGTAGATATCCCATCCCTCCTAGTGAACACAGGGCAAAGTGCTGGTTAAATACCTCTGCCTGGTCCCTCGCCTCTTCCACCCACCTTCTTCTGATCTCAATCTGCTGAGATGGCCCTTAGTTTTCTCCAATTCCCAATGTACCGGAAGAACCCTTTTCCCTCCATGTATCCCCTGTGCCAGCTGCTGTCTTTACTGACTTTGCTCCCTCACCATACTGGTGACTTTTCTAGATGCAAGCTGGTACATTTCCTTATCCCTATCCCCTCTTGTTGTTTTATATTTTTTGTAAGCCGCCTTCTTTTCTCTGACTGCTACCTGGACCTCACTGGACCACCAGCATGGTTTATGTGACCTTGCTCCCTTACGTTTCAACTTAGCGCAGATCCTGACTGCCTCATGAAGTCCCCGTTTTATGACCTCCCATCTCCTTTCCACACTTGTCTTTGAGGTAATCCCCTTCAAGTGATCCTTGAGAATATTTCCCATGCCCATAAAGTTTCCTTGTCCATTTCCTCACCCTAAGACAATGTTCTGTATACAACCCCCATGCGGATTGTGGTGCCATTTCCTGTCTCCAGGGTGACCCAGAGTGCCTCCTCTCCCCCGGTTTACACTTTAGTTCCATTGCTTTGATCCCTTCCCTTACGTAGAGAGCTACTCCTCCTCCTCTTTTACCCTTCGTGTCCCTCCTGTAGATTGTTCACCCTGGTGCATTGACATCCCAGTCATGGTTCTCCGTGTACCATGTTTCTTTGACTGCCATGATATCCAGGCGTCCCTCTTCCATCAAGGCCACCAGTTCAGGTGGCTTGTTATCCAGACTATGGGCATTGGTACTCATCGCCTTCCATTTTTTGATTGCCATATCCCTTTTAGCCCCATCCCTGTCCTTACTGCCTTTGCCTTTTTCTCTATTTACCCCTGTCCTGCTCCTTATCGACTTCTCTATCTTGGTGTTTATCAATTACCCTGTTTTGGGGGGGGCTGGGATTTCCCTGCTTCTTTTCACTGACTCTCCCCTTGACTAGTTTAAATACTTGCCAATGAAGTATTTAAACCTATCACCTATGATCCTGATTCCCCTCATGAACAGATACAGACCACCTCACCAGTATACGGCTGCATCCCTCCAGGTGGCCCCCAGTCCCCAATGAAGCCAAAACCCTGAGCTTTGCATCAGTTTTTCAACCATTCATTAAACCCCATGTTGTGGAGTACTCTAGCCTCACCCATGCCACAGACAGGCAGCACCTCCGAGAAGGTTACCACGTATGCTACTTGTCTAATTCCCCTTCCCAACTCCACAAACTTCTCCTGCACTGCTCTGATACCATTCCCAGCCAGTTCATTTGTCCCTAGGTAGACAATGACATCCAGCTCCCTCTCCTGTACAGCTGCTCCCACAATCCTGAGGATCCGCTTCCTGTCCCTCCAAGCAATGGTGCCGGACAGGCACCTTACCTCCTACTCCCCTCCCTCCCCCAGTTCTACTCCACTAATGACCGAGTCCCCCACCCGGAGTTGTATCCTTCCAGTGTGGAGTCCTGTGCCACCCTCCTGTGGGTCTCCTTTGTGGAAGTTCCCAGTATCCTTCTTGGTCTCCACTGTGGGTGCCTCCATAATGGAACCACACTCCAGAATGGCGTATGAATTGTGGAGAGGTTCAGCTGGAGGGATGCACCTCTGTTCCACCACCCTCACCCTCACTGAGCCCACTATGGTCCAACTGTTCCTCTTTCTTGGCAATCTCTGAGGCAGTGGTGGAGGCACTGGTTGTCCCTGGGTGGTGAAGGAGGTTTCCCAAATCCTTGCCAGGTCGGCCTGGAGACAGGCAACCTCTTCCCTCAGACCAGAGAGGTGCCTGCTAATAGGGAAGCATTACAGCCTCCAGAATGTTTCCTGGAAGACTGCCACCCCACAGCCAGTGCATTGCACCACTCCCCACATGTCTCTCTCCCTTCCTGTTTAAAGTTTTTTTTTTTTGTGAATGTGTGCAAGTGTGTGTGTGTGTGTTTATCCTCTATGCAGTGTTCTGGGCTGCTAAGGATATGACAGGTGTATGTTCTTTGCCCTTTTGGGGAAGTGATGTCAGAACCCCTGGTATAAAGGAAATGGGATCCACGATGGGTTGTCGACAAAATATTTGTCGAATGACCTGAGAGTGAAACCAGCAGGTTGACTGCATTTTGCAGTCAGCTGCCCGGTTTGCAGAAGCAACAAGTGTTTTCTTCAGTGAGCTTCGCCCATGAACCTCCCACAAGGGGAGCTGTGCCCCCCTCACCCCCCCACTTAGGATTCTCAACTCTGAGTCAGAGCTGAGTTGGGGGGGTGCAGGACCCCCTACAGAAAGTGCCAGGGGGTTCACTACAGCGATGCATCACTGTTGTCGCTGTAGGGGACTCCGCTGTCGGCATGTTGACGTCGGGGATGTATACCAAAGAAATGACACTCTTGGAGTGTGGGCAGGAAATGTGGAAGTCTTACATTACTGTGATACATACAACTTCTTACTGCTACCAAAGATCATTGCTTCAGCTTTCTTTACATTCATTACTAGGGTATTTTCCATATACCCATTCTGTGTGGTACACATGCCAGTGTGCAAGCAGTCATATATTGCCTGTAATGACCCTCCACACCATTTTATCTGCAGACAGGAGTGCCTTTGTTTTAGTGTGTACAGTGGCTACATTATGTACAAAATGGCTATATAGCAGTAGTCCCAGAATTAGGGATGGAACGAATCCATTTTTTACTGTTCGGTTGAATACTGAATAGTTCAATATGGTATTTGTTGAATAACAAATGCAAATATAAATAGTTAATACATTAACAATAATGATAATAGCAGTCATACAATAAACAACACTGAGACCAAATACATTATTATGTTTTGTATGTTTATTGTTTATTTTTGTTAATTTTTTTTCTTTTCATTTTATTTGGACTTTTTCTGTAGTTCCTTTGTGTTTTAAAATCATATCATTAACAATAAAGGAACAATAAATATCAGTACTGTGCAAAATAGGCATTTTCAGAGTAGCACCATAATACTATAGGATCTTAGAGCAATAACAGTGCAAATGCATTTGGCAGTGTTTAAGCAGCACCAGAAAAACATTAGCAGCAGATTAAACAGTGATGTGCAAAGTGAGCAGTTAACAGTAGCAGCAGTACACGATAGCAGCTTACAGACCTGAAAATGTAAATGAGTGCAAATGCAAATAACAGTATTATTGCAGTGCAAGACAAAAGTTAATCACAGTGCGGACATAAGGGGCATTTTATAATACATCTTCGTGCACTTAATACTTATTCCTATCAGAGGTAAATTAAATAAAAAAAAATAGTCTCTCAGCATTCTCTGGCAGTAGCCTGCATCTGTGATCTATAAAAATGCCCCCTGCTGCACTAAATAGTCTCTCTGATGGGACACTGCTTGGTGGTGGTGAGAGAAAGATTTTGGCTGCAACAGCTAGATCACTTTAGGTATAGTGCTGGAGGTTACAACCCCACGGGAGCGCTTTTTTGGGGGGGATGGGCGAAGTTGACGCACCATTGGCACCACCCTCGAGGCCGATGCACTGCATGGCGCACGCGGTTTGGTCATTAGGTGTCATCGATCCCACCCTCCCACCAGTTCTTCGTCTCCCGCCATAGAGGTCACACCTTGTGGAAGCTCTACTCGCAAGAGGCCTGCTGCTACATCGAAGCCTTTGGCTCCGTTATCTCTCAAATGTTTTTTCTCAATGCCGAGCCCATCGACTCCATTTATCAAAACTTTCCTGCCGGTTCTGCTGTCTGCCACCACTCGATGTCACCTGGTAAGACTGTTCCTTTTCTTTTATTAGCAACGCTGAGTCTTGTTTTGCTTGTTTTTTCCATAGGTCATGTCTCCGTCGGGGGGGGGCAAGAAAACTTCTAAGACGGGGTGGTCCCCTATGGGTCGGTGCCCATGTGGCCGTAAATACTCCATCATCGACCAGCATGACTGTTGCCTTAAGTGCCTTGGCCCGCTACACAACATGAATTTGTGCAACGCCTTCTTCTCCATGGACCGTCATGTCAATGAACAACGCACATGGAAAGTTGGACGAGCTCCGCTGACTTTAGAGGGGTCGGGCACGCACTCATCGGGCCAAGCTGTGGTCTCTTGGCCTTTCCTCCGGGTCCCCTCCTGGTTCTATATGGACTGTGGAGGAGGGGACTTCTGCTCCTAGTAGCCTCGCCATTGCAGAAGCCTCTTCCGCGGTGCAGGAGGCCCAGTCCATTCCCCTTGGGGGACATGCGGGAGGCATCACTTTGTCAATCGCCCCTTCGGGGGTGAAGGCTCACCTGATGTCGCTTCCTTGGCTCAGAAGGCATAGGTCAGCATCATCCTCAGTGCCATTTGTCGGCTCCATCTTGGGCCTCGGCGCCGTTTGTGGCACCATGGGCTCTGATGGCGTCATTGTGGGTGCCGGTCCGTTGCTTGGCTCTGTCTCTGATGTCGGTGCCATTCGCTGTGCTGATGGTGCTGACAGTGGTGTGGGAGGTGTTATGGCACCATGTCCAGCTCTGGTGCCTCTTGCGGTACCGAGCGAGGACACAGTGCTGTGGGGGTTTCCAATCTTGGCACCGTTCGCAGTGCCGAGTGTATGGTCAGAGCTCTCATCAGTGCCATCTCTGGCCTCGGCCTCGGTGCCACTTGTGGTACTGTGGATCAGGCCCCAGCTCTGATACTGCTGACGTCCTTGGCGCTGTGTCTTCTTCGCATGCTGTTTGCGGTGCGGTTAAGGTCCTCGGCACCGACTCTTGTGCAGTCACTCGTTCGGGTGCCCCATTCAGTTGGGATGTCAGCGGGCATCCACGTACGGTCTGGCACAGGACTTCAGTCTCCACCTCCTCAGAGGCGGAATAGGACTCTGGCTCAGATAGGCAGTCTGACTCTTTGGAGTTGGCTGCTCATGTGGACACCTTGGTAGTGTCCTCGACAGAACGGAGCCAGCCCCCTCTGAGAAGTGGACATTTGCTCCCTGGTCTAGGGTCAGGGGTGCTGACCAGCAGGCAGTGGTGCAGGCCACAATTGCTCTGCAGCCTGGCCTCGGAGGGTTTTCTGATCCCTCAGTGGTGGTACTCCCTCAGGAGGGGAGGTGAGGGTGTCATCAAACGTGATGCCGAGATATTTGAACTTGGTGACTTGGTCTAGAAACTCGCCCTTTTGGTTATGTATCAGTAGTGGCAGGTTTTTCTTTTTGCTTTGGGAGGTGATGAAGAGCATACTCTTAGTTTTTTGACGTTTAACAGTAGTTTGTTTTCTGTGAACCACGATTCAAGTTTAAGGAAACTGCTTTGGAGATCTGTTGTGATGGAGAGGAGGTCTTTACCACTGACTGATATTATTGTGTCATCAACATAGAGAACTGTGCTTGTTGCACATGCTGTAGGGGCAGAATTGATGAAAATACTAAAGAGTAGAGGACCAAGGATTGACCCCTGTGGGACCCCAAGGGTCACCTCATTAGCTGCAGATAGGGTGTGACCTATTTTGACTCATTGTGTCCTGTTGGTGAGGTAGCTGCCAAATCAATTTACCATCTCAGGGAATAGACCTGTGGAAAGAAGGCATCTTAGGAGGAGGTTATGGTTTACAGAGTCAAAGGCCTTCATAAGGTCAATGAAGACAAAACCAACTGCATGCCCGTTGTCCAATGCATTGCATAAGTGGGATGAGTAGTCCACTAATGCGGTGAGTGTAGAGTCCTTTTTTTCAGAAGCCATGCTGCCGTACGCAGAGTATATTATGTTTATCTAGGTATTCCGTAAGTTGCTCTGAGACCATTCTTTTGAGTACTTTAGATAGCGGAGGGAGGACGGAGATGGGTTTGTAGTTGGATGTTTGTGTCTTGTCTCCTGTGTTAAAGACAGGTGTGACGTTTGCTGACTTCCATAAATCTGGGAGCACTCCCGATTTAAGAGAGACAATGAAAACCATGGTAAGAGGACCAGAGAGTTCATTGAGGAGAAGACCAACCAGCTTCATGTCAAGCATATCCACTCCCATCCTGGTCTTACCAAGGGCCCCTTTAGTATGTTTAATTGTGTCGGCCTTGGTGACACATTTAAAGTGAAATGGTGGTACCTCTTTTCTTAATGGGTTGTGAGGGGCAGTTTGTCTTTTTTGTCCTTGTGTATCCATTAAATAGTCACTGGGGAGTACACTTGAGAGGTCTGTGAAGGCGTTGTTGAGCTCATTGGCAATATCAATGGGTTCCTGCAAGGGTCCCTTTGAGGTAACAAGAAGGTCAGGGGAGCCTTAGTGGCCTTGCCCATCAGGGATTTCAAGGTCCCCCAAAAGTCTCTGCCCAGAGCCCCATGTTTTGTTAAGTAGATCCTTGTAGTAGGAGGCTTTGGCCTGTCGGATGAGTTTGGTGCAAGCATTTCTGACTGTCTTGTAGGTGTTTATTGTAGAAGGTGTTCCAGTTGCCTTTGCTGTATGCCAAAGATTGTCTCTGTTCCACATGAATCCAATTAGGGCTTTGGAAAGCCAAGGATTGGTGGTTCCCACAATTGTTTTAATTCTATGCAGTGCAGAAATAGCGCAAGCTCGATTGAAGACCATTATGAAGTAGTTAAGTGCCTCATTGCCATCAATATCCGCTGCCAATGGAGGCCAATCCATATGTGTCAAGTATAGTTTAAAGTGCTCGAGTAGCCCTGGCCTCAAACAACGGTTTTTGCATACCTTGGGTGGGCTTTTTGTGAAGTTGTTTGACCAGTTACACTTCACAGGGAGTGATCACTGAGGCTGTCAGGTAGGACAGCAATGTCAGTTATATGCTCTGGATGAGTGGTCAGGAGCCATTCTACGAGAGAACTGCTCCCTGTTTTGTAGTTCATCCTGGTGTCAGTAGTGACCATCTGTGTTAGGAAAAGGCTGGTTATTAAATCCTTGAGTGTAGCATCCTCCTGTGAGTGCCAGTTAATGGTGAAGTCACTGACAATGATCTTCTCCCAATGGTTGCCTAGTTGCTCTTGGCTTGCGATGACATGGTTTAGCCCAGCAGGTTGGTGCCCTGGAGGTATGTATACTGTGGAGACCAGCAGGACTTTATTCTGTGTCCCTGTGTTTCATTTGAGGTTCAGAATTTGAGCCTCTTTTGTATTGAATGTTGTCAAGGGCCTGCACCTTTATTCCAGACCTGACATATACTAGGCACCCACCCTCGCGTTTAGAAATCCTTTCTTATCGGAACGAGTTGTAACCATCAAGTAAGATAGATGCATCTGGTGTCTTGGAGGAAAGCCACTTTTCAGTGAGTGTGTTGCGCAATTTCCATGCACACTCTCAAATTCATGAATTTGTAATATTTTCACTCCAGATTTTCAACATTGCCATTTTTTCACACCTCATTATGAACAGTACAAATTTAATTTTTCAAATCCTGGCCAAAATGTGTTTTCGCACTTCCGACGCAGAATAGCTCGGCCACTGTGGGAAATCAGTGCTCGTGTCAGATTAAGAAAATCACAGTGGCACTGTTCATGAGCAGAGGTCCTAAAATGTCTATGTTGAAAAGTTGGTCAAAAAAGTCCATAAAATGACTGTGTTACGAGCGTGCATTGCGCAGTTTCTGTGCACCCTCATAACTTCACAAATTTGTAATATTTTCATTCTAGATTTTCAACATTGGCATTTTTCTGCACATCCTAATGAACAGTATAGCCATAATTTTTCATATCCTGGCTGAAATGTGTTTTCACACTTCTGGCGCAGAATAGCACAGTTGCTGTGGGAAATCAGTGTTAGGGACAGATTAAGAAAATCACAGTAACACTGTTCATGAGCGGAGATCCCAAAATGCCTACATTGAAAATCTGGTGCAAAAAATTCCCCAAATAATTGCATTATGGGTGTACGTTGTGCAGTTTCTATGCACGCTCGTGGCTTCACCAGTTTTTTTTATATTTTTACTCCAGATTTTCAGCATTACCGTTTTATACACCTCCTTATGAACAGTACACCTGTCATTTTTCACATTATGTTTGAAATGTGTTTTTGCACCTGTGGCACCAAATAGCGCAGTCATTATGCAAAATCACCTTTCTGCTAACAAACTGATAGTCACTGTTCATGTGGTGGTGCCACAAAAAGCCCATGTTGAAAACTTAGAGTAAAAATACCAAGAAACACCCAGGACCTTAGGGTTTCCGACCATAATGCCCTACCCTGTAGTGTCTGATAGGCATCTGCCCTGCCATGTAGGGACTGACAGGTATCAGGAGGGTGACTTGGGATTGTTGACAATAATCCTTACACCATTCCACCCACACCACCACCCTGTAGCCAGTGGCAGGCATCAAGGTGCACCCTGGACTTTTTGGCCTAGGAATTCATACCATTCTCCTATACTGCACCCAATTCAGTGTATTTCCTTAAGGAATCAGGTGAGTGTAAAGCCCGAACACCCCAAAGCACACCTTGACACTTTTCACTGTCTGCAGGGTAGGGTGAGGTGAAGTGTTACCATTATGGGTGACGATCCACAGGCACACCCCAATGCCTGTCCATCTCTGCAGGGTGGAGGTGGAGTTGGCATCAGTTCAATACTTCACTGCCATTCCTATACTACATCTGTCTAACTCCTGCACTTCCACTGCTAATGCCAGCAAGCAAACATTCGGCATTGACAAATGCTTGTTTTTTATACTGGTGGTTCGATTATGTCTGGTTTCGATTCCTCCACCTTTACATTGGTTACAGCTTTTCTTAGCATGTTTTGTTCCACAGTGCTTTGTATTGAAGCTTTAGCGTCTCAACGGTTGGCATCTGAACTAAAAGAGCGCCATTTGAAATGTGGGTAAAGAACACAGGAGACTGTGTACCACTGCTCTATCTCCACATGGCTGAACCTTGAAGACAGGGATTGAAGAATTTGTGACTTCATGGTTTTTATACCTTTGTCACTCGTTTCTGTGGTCAGGTACATTTTTAGAGCCCTCACTGCTGGAAGAACAACTGATATGCTAGCAGAACCTGTGCTGATCTCTTTACTTAGCTGTTCGAATGATTCAAGAATGGCAACAACTGCTGTTACAGACCACTGAGTTGGTGTCAGCAAGGTCACATTGGATTCCTCAGAACAATAAACATGCAAAGCCCTTTGCTGCTCTATTAGATGGTGCAACATATAAAATGTAGAGTTCTACCTTGTAACTATGTCTTGTGTTAACTGTGAGGTTGACAGTCCAAGTTCTTTTTGAATGTTGCGCAGCTTACGAACAGCAGACACAGAGTGCTTGAAATGTTCCACTAGTTTTCGGCTGTTTATGATCAGATCTGCTACTAAGCATTGATTCAACAAGGCATCGTGGAGACACAGCTGTAGTGTGTGAGCAAAACACCCGAGACTATATACACCAGATTCAGAAAAAGCTTTTTTCATGTTTACCCTGTTGACCCTAAGCACTACATGGCAGGTTTCTTTTTTTTTTTTTTGCCCCAGTTCTCAAACATTTTCAGTAATGCTGTAGAGATAGCAGTTCCTGTATGTTTTTCCTGAAACCACTCACAATGCAAAACAGCAGACTTTCTCTCAAAGCTGTTATCTATCCAGTGTGCTGTTAGCCCTAGAAATTACTGAGTGGTATTTTCTTGTGTCCACATGTCTGCCGTAAAGAATAGTGTCTGAAGACTCAACAATAAGGCTGAGATCGCCACCCGGAATACAGCCAAGGCCATCTTCCAGGTTCCTAGAACCAGGATCTCTCTTGCCCAAAGGTTCTTCCACCACAGGGCCCCCTCCTGGTACAACACCCTCCCTCCGTATATCACAAGCATCCCCAAAATCGGCCTGTTTAAAATCGCCCTACGCAGCCGCCTCACCAGCACTTGGAACTGTAAGTGCCCTTGATTGCCACAAAGCCTGAACTCATCTTTTCTCATCCCTTCTGGTACTCTGCAATGGACAAAGTCCTCTGGACTGCCTCCTCCGTCTCCCCCCACAACCCTGGTCCCCCAAGGCCCTTGCTCCCTATACCCTATACAGCAGGCCTCTTTATTTAATACAATTGTTTGCTCGAACTTTGTAGACAATTGCAAGCCTCAGCACTCCTATGTAACATTGGAATTGCTTTGTATGTTCAATTGATTGTATCACACCTGTATCTAGAGCAGGCCTCTTTATTTAATACAATTGTTTGCTTGAACTTTGTAGACAATTGCAAGCCTCAGCACTCCTATGCAACATTGGAATTGCTTTGTATGTTCAATTGATTGTATCACACCTGTATCGCCACCAATGTTGTACACACTGTCTATTTGTTGTCTACCCTCCCTGTGACCAGGTGCCTTTGTAAATGAGTCCTTGACTCAAAGGTTGTAAATCCGATATATGAAATAAATAAATAAATAAAATGAAATTTGTTTTCACAGACGGTCGTACATATCAGACATTATAGTATGAGAGAGGTACTTTCGTGATGGAAGTTTGTAGCGGGGCTCCAAAACTTTGACAAGGTTAATGAATCCGGTGTCCTCCGTGATAGAGAAGGGTTGCATATCCAGGACTAGCATTTCAGCTAGCGAGTAATGTATTTTGGTTGCCTTGGGTGTTTCAGTTTTCCACAGACATTTGCGAGCAGTACAGTCCTCTAGTGTGGGCTGTTTTGCTATACCACCGCTCGGACGGTTAACTTTACCACAATGTCCAGCACTGTGACCCTCTCTGGTTTCTTTGTACACTTCGGCATGCTTAATCTGGATGTGGTTCATCACCACGGTGGTGGTGAATCCAGAAGTTTGGTTGCCTGGTGAAACTTGTTTTGCAGATGAGGCATTCTGCTTTGGCTTTATTTTCTTCACTTACAATGAAAAACTCCCATACCAGACTTCTTTCTCTTTTTTTTTTTTTGCTCATTTTCAATTAAAATGCTCAGGATGCCAGGGGAGCAGTTTCAGGACATCATTACAAGTGACTTCACAATGCTGCCTTCTATGTGGCTAGCAGTCATGCTACCACACAAGTAAGCTTACACGGCACACAGCACACAGGCACCCCAGCTGACGCAATCACTGACCACTTCCCCATCTACTGTATCTGGTCTACCAGTAAACTGTCTTCTCCCCCAAAACTCATTACTTTCCGTAATCTGGCCAACCTTAACCTAGGGCAGTTTACTTATGATCTCTCATTGATTGACTGGTCCCCGATCTACACCTCAACTTGTGCTCAGATGGCCCTTGACTACTTCTTGGCCCACTTTAGCCCTCTACAAGACACCCATGCTCCCCGAGTCACCCGACGGATTCATGGTACTCAGACTAAGTGGTTAACAAAAGCCCTGCTTACCCAAATAAGAGCCAGGGATAAGGCATGGCAGTGGTTCAAGATCACTGGGATGCAGACTGACCATAATCTATATCGATCTCTGAGAAACTCATGCAAGAAAAATATACGCTTAGCCAAAAGCTCGTTCTGCAAGGACCTCCTAATAAAAGCCTCAGGTGACTCTAGGAAATTTTGGTCAACCATAAAATCACTCCTTGGAGCTAATCACAGGGTTCATACTAGTGACATGCTGTTAAATGGCATTCACTGCAACAATCCTACAACCATAGCAAACTCTTTTAATCACTATTTCGCAGATCTCTCAAACTACCTCACGTCTTTCCCTCCTGTCCGCAACACTGTATGCCCTAACGACACTAGTCCAACAATCACACACCCACCCTTTAGGTTTTGGAGTATAAAAAGAGGAGAAGTGTTAAAACTTCTGCGCTCTATTCCTGACAGCACCAGCACAGGGTCTGATGGACATGAACCTCAGCTTCTAAAAGCCGCCACTCCACTCATTGCTTCTCCCCTAACAAAAATTTTCAACCTGTCTCTATGCCATGGCAAAATACCTAATATTTGGAAATCAGCTAAAGTCACACCAATCCCTAAAAAGGGTAACCCCAAAGAGATACAGAACTACCGTCCCATTGCAATCCTCTCTGTACTTAGCAAATTTTTGGAAAAACTAGTGTCCACCCAAACCATTGAATACCTCCAAAGATACAACCTTCTATCTAGCTCACAGCATGGCTTTCGCAAAGCACATAGCACCTCCACTGCCCTCCTCAAACTCACCAATGACATATATGCCTTTATGGACTTGGGCCTCCTAACAGGTGCAGTCTTCATTGACCTTACTAAGGCATTTGACCTGGTCAACCATACAATTCTTCTTACAAAACTATGCTCCCTAGGCTTCGCCAATGATACAGTGGCCTGGTTTGGAAACCACCTGTCCGACAGAAAGCAAGCTGTAGTTTTCAACTCAGCTATATCAGATCTTTCCACTATTCAAGTCGGAGTGCCCCAGGGCTCTATCCTTGGGCCCTTACTTTTCTCAATCTTTATTAATGACATCCCACTTCTTGCACCCAGCTGTTCATCTCTGCTATACGCGGACGATCTAGTTATTTACCACAGTGCTAAAACTGTTATCGACTTAAACCATCCTCTTGCCATAGATTTTGCTAATATTCAATCATGGCTCCCTGAAAACAGACTTATTCTCAACTCTAGTAAAACCTACTCCATGCTCTTTGGCTCATCTGCCAGACTTAAAGCGAATCAGACTGCCCTAATTATCCCATGTGCAGAAGGCTCCTCACTGAACAGCACCAATTCCTTTAAATATCTGGGTGTCACTCTCGATCAATCTCTAGACTTTGATCTACACATTACAACCACCTGTAAACCAGTAAACATCAAAATAGGTAGTGCCTACCGAACTAGATATGCCCTGACCCCATCTGCTAGACTTGCTGTGGCCCAAGGCTTTCTTCTCCAAGCCCTTACATATGGCTCAGTCACTTACCTCTCTGCCTCCAAATCATCCCTCCATAAGTTGGATACCACCTACAACAGCATCTGCCGCTATGCCTCCGCATCTCCTCATTTCAAACATCTTTGCCAGTTCTACAGTGACCTAAACTGGCTGTGCCCCTCTGCTCACAGGCTACAGACTTTTGGCTCATTAATTGACTCCATTGTCAGATGGGGCCTCCCACTATCCCTCTCATCCCTACTGGTCACACAGCCTCTCTCCTATGGACTGCGATCGACTGACCAAGCCCTTTTTCACCTTCCCAGACACAGAACTAATTTGGGTTCATGCGCCTTTTCTCATGTGGCTCCTAAATACTGGAATTCCATACCCCAAGCTATTTGACATGCAACTACCCATGACACTTTTAAGAAACCTCACAAAAAGCACCGTCACTCTATAAACTCCTGCACTTGCTTTAACCCACCTTAGCTCCACTCCTCTTCCCCCTGCATTGCTTTAGTCTTCTTCTCTAGTTGTTTCTCTTCCCCACCTCTCTTACACCCTCCTCCAGGTCATCTCCCTCCTTCTCTCTATCCTGTCTCCCATATCTTCTCTCTTTATCTCTCCCACCCCCTCTCCCTCTTTCTCTTTTCTCTGTCTCTCTCTTTCTCCCCCTCCTAGCACACTCCCTTCCTCCCCTCCCTTTTCGACCACCTCTTTGTAACTTTACATATTGTTCTATATGTATGCCTTTATTGTAATACTTATGTTCTTATTTATTGTGTTACCTGTCATACTGTTCTGCAATTGTATCATACTTTTTTAAACATCCTCGTGCTTGTTGCTGAATGTGTCTCCCCACACCTGTGAGTTTTTACTTGACTATGTATTGTACTGTTTCATGTGCTGCGTCACATATACGATTTTGTATTCCTAAAAATGTATTCTCCCAGGTCGTGCCTGAAAATAGGCATCCCTATGCCTAGTGCACTTACCCGGGTTACCAAAAGCAAATAAATTAATAAATAAAGTCAAGGGTTCAGAGTTTCTAAAGCTACAGCAACCACTTCACTATTCGGTATTCGTAATTTAAAAAAATGTATTATTCGGACAAATACAAATAGTGGGGGAGGATCACTGTTTGTATACAAAGCGAATATGAATAGAATATTCATCACATCCCTACCCAGAATTAACCCCTGGGGGAACCTACATTGACATTCCAGGGAAAGGAAACTGCCTCTTTAATGTTTACTCTTAGTTCCCTATCTTCACGATAGCTGGTAAACTAGTTTAGTACTTCTTTTGAGAAACCCAGGTTAGACATTTATTTACAACAGGGTTCCCTGCCCAACAAGATTAAAAACCTTTGCTGCATCAAAAAATCTAGTCCTGGCATTATCACCTTTGTCAGTCACCCTATGCAACTAGTCTGCTAGTCCTGTCAGGGTGGCAGTAGAAAGGGAAGGGCAAATTGTTTAACCAGGAAAGACACACTAAAACTAAGCCAGAGCATGTGACCTAGGAACACATGGAAGTTAAATGACTTGCTCAGGGTCACAGTGTGCAAGTAGTACTATGCTTTCCCCTGAAATCATGCTGTGCCTCTGTTAATTGCATTTTTTAGGTGAGTGATGCTTTGATATAGGACAAGTCTCTCAGGCATAGAAATAGGCTTGTAGTTTTCAATGACTGATAGGCAGCCCCCTTACTGTACTGAGGCAATGATAGTCTGCTTCTAGACCTTAGTCACGCTCTAAGTATATAGGGAACAACTCATTATTTTCCGAATGGGCTTCACTAGGGCTGAATTGGCTGATTTGATATAGTGCCAACATTTTCAAAGGTTTATGATGTCATGGAGGTAAGTCTGTGTTTAACCACATTGTAACCTGGAGCTGCTTCACTATTCCTGCAATTGCAAATTTTCTAGAAAATGGTGGCAGTATAGTGTCATCACAAGGCAGACTTAGTCAGGGACACTTCATGATGCTGCTGGCTACAGGTAAACTCAGTACCTCATTAAAAAAAGGTTTGTCATGGTCTTTAAAACTATGAGGGACACTACTCAGAACTGTTCCCCTTTAAGGCAGAAATCAGCGACATGGGGGAGCACAAAACAATTTTCTGTGGGACAGCTGGCACAGGGTCATAATGTCGTGACCAAAAACAGCACGGCAAACAATGCCACAGTCAAAATGACATGTATGCAAATAGAATCGGTGAAAACACTGATCCATACAAAAACTGTGCATACCATACAAGGAAAAAGTGGCATTTTGTGCCCCCCCCCACACCCCTCTGTTGTTCTAAATGTTTCAGTACTTTACACAGCATGTTTATTGCCATGTTGTTTTTGTAGTACTGTCTTGACCCGGTACCTGGACAACCACTACTTGATCTTAGTCTCAGTACAGAAATGTAAGGATTTGGAGAAGGGTTAAAAGTATATGAAAAAGTTAACTTTTTACTATTTATTTAAACGTTCTTCCAACCAGGATAGCCCTATGAAATGCAGCATCTTGTTTTTTTTGTTTTTTTTAACTTTAATTTTTATTCAGGCTTTGCAGATAATTTTACTACAACCTTGAGAATCATTGAAATGGTCTTGGTATAATATACATAGGCATTTCACAGTTCATTATTGTACCAGAAGGAAAGAGAGGGAGAGGTAAAAAAAAAAAAAAAAAAAAAGAGGTCTAGATGGCTCTGAGTCTAGGACAGGTTTAGAGTGTAGCGGGGAAAGGTCCCCAGTTTGAAAGCAGCAAAAGGTTACCATTACCAGCATAAAACTATTACAAGTGAGATTATCAGTTACGGATCATCTTGGCCCAAGAGGGAGTGGAGCAATCTCTCTCAATTTTCCTTCACAGCAGCCCCATCTAACTGTTGCCAAATTACCCACCTGGTCCACCTTTGAACAAAAAGTGTGGTCTTGTGGTTTATTTTAAAAGTGAGTTCCTCCAGATCAGCCAGACCTTTGACGATCGAGATCCAGTCTTGTTTCTGGGGTACCCTGGGGCTAAGCCACATTCTAGTTATCGCATTATGGGCCGCTGTCATTAAAATTGCCCAAAGGTACATCAAATCTGGCCCCCTGACTTCTAGGGGAGGCACCCCCAAGATCAATTCTTCCTAATTCAGCTGCTGAGTAATTGCAAGAATTTATTTTATCACCAATATAATATCAGCCCAGAATCCTTTCAGCATGGGACAGGCCCAGAAAATGTGTAGATAACTTACTTTATTTTCCCAACACCCCCTCCAACAGCTAGCCAAAAAATTTGAGTTTCTTTTATTTACCACATCAGGAGTGAGGAAAAAATGAACCCTGATCTTCTAAGCAAGTTATTGCCAAAGAGGAGATCTAGTTGCCAGTTTAACAGTGCCGAAAACCGTGTTCCAATTAAGGGGAGGGGATTCAGGTCCAGCCTCCTCCTGCTATTTGTTTTTAATTTTAGTTAGAGGGTCTGGTTTTATAGCTCTCAAGGTCTTGTATAGAGTAGAAATCTGGCCTTTCTGTTCCGTTGATGATTTTATTTGTTGGATGGCTGCTAAAAGAGGCGCTACCTCATCCGGGTGCACTGCTCTCCTCTGGAGGGAAGTGATGTATGTTCTTGCCTTAAGGAACCTGAAGTGATCAGAGTTTTTGAGGCCAAATCTGTCCTTGAGTGAGTTAAAGTCTAGGAGTAGGGCATCCTGGAAAAACTGCCCTACAAATGTCAGACCCATCCTAGACCAGTGTTTATAAGTGGGATCTATACGGTTAGGGGGAAATCCTCTGCTGAAGCCAATCTTTTAAAGGTTCATAATGAAGGTAGCAGTTTGTATTTTTGCCACAATCTATGGAGCAAGTGAAGGGTCTCCCCCACTGAGCTTAGTCTAGGTATCGGGTGGTGTCGGGCGGTGATGGAGTTACTACTCGATCTTCAAGGGGTAACCTACCTCTCCTCTCCTCCTCCCCCCCTCCATCTCCCTCCATCCTGAGGTGGAGCTGGGACCGGACCACTGGAGAGATTGTTTCAGTTGTACTACAAGGAAGTAGTCCTCCAAATCTGGGAGAGATCTACCTCCAACCTCTCGATGAGCCTGTAGTGCTTTTAGTCTTATTCTTGGTCTCTTGTTGGCCCAGATGAATCTGGAAATCATTTTATGCCAGGTCTGAAAGATAGATCTGTGAATATGAAGGGGTATGCACTGAAACAGGTACAGGAATTTGGGTAATACATTCATTGTAATGGCCTGAATTCTGGTGTGCATAGGGATGTTAATAAGGGACCACTTTTCCAAGTCCTTCCTGAGGGCAATTGTCCTGGGTGCATAATTTGCTTTAAATAACTTGGATGAATGTTTGGTGATGTGAATCCCCAGATATCTCATCCCTTCAGCTGACCAGTTTAGAGGAAGAAGTTGGCGAATGTGCTCAGGTGGGTTGAAGAAGAAACTCAGAACTTCCGTTTTTGTCTTATTTAGGGAGTAACCCGAGTGTCTCCCGAAGTCCTCCAGTATGAGCCACACTTGCTGTATAGATTTATGTGGTTGGGAGAAGGACAACAGAATGTCATCTGCATATAGCAGGATCTTCTTCTATACACCGCCTACCTCTATCCCTGCCACGTCTTGTGCCCTTCTGACGGCCTCAGCAAGGGGTTCAATATACAGAGCAAACAAAAGGGGGAGAGGGGACAGCCCGGATGGGTACCTCTATTCAGATGAAATCTCCTAGACAAGCCCCCGTTAACCCTGACATATGCCTGGGGTCCCGTGTATAGGGATCTCATGGTATCTATGAAAGATTCAGGGAACCCCCTGTTTTCAAGCACCAAGAATAGAAAATCCCAAGAGACCCTATCAAAGGCCTTTTTGGCATCTAAAATTAAAAGGTAGGCCGGGGTACGGGTATGTTGGATCTTGTCTGTCATGTCTAAGGCAGAGCGTACTCCGTCAGGCGCTTGTCGACCCATCACAAAACCAGATTGGTCTGACTGGATTAATTCCGGTAACATAGGGTTGAGTCTAGAGGCCATAATAGAGGTAAAAATCTTGTAGTCTTGATTTAGCAGAGATATCGGGCGGTAAGATTCACATTTCGAGGGATCTTTTCCCTCTTTATGCAAAATCGTGATGGTTGCGTATTGCCATGAAGGAGGAGGAGGACCTCCTTCAGACCAAATATTTGTAAAGGCCTTATGAAGAAGGGGCACTATCTCAGGGGTCATAATTTTATAGAATTCGGGCCCAAACCCATCCGGACCTGGACATTTGGCCCATTTAAGTCTCTTAATTGAGGAAATGATTTCTTCCTGAGTAATAGGCCTGATCAGCATTTAAGCATCGTCTAGTGAGAGGGGAGAAAGTGGAATTGAGCCCAAGTAGTTTCGCTTATCTTGTGTAGAAGTTTTCTCCTCTGTTTTGTATAAATTAGAGTAATATTCCACAAATGACTCAGCTATCTGGGCATTTTGTCTGACCAGTTGGCCTGTGCGATGTGTGACTATTTTGGTTATTGTCACTTTAGCTGCATAGTGACGCAGTCTGCAAGCCAGAAGTCTAGTGCCTTGAGGCCCACCCTCATAATATCTTTGTTTTAAATAAAACAAAGCTTTTTCTACCTCTGTTTTTTGAATATTATGTAACATCTCCCTGCACCTTTGTAGCTCTCTACCTCTGGATTCCTCCCACTTAATTTTTTGGGCATCCTGCAGCTCTTTAATCTGGGATATTAGTTTCTGTTGGTTTTGTTTTAATTCTTGTTTTTTGCGGGAAACTATTGATATTAGTTTACCTCTAAGAGAGGCTATGATAGTGTCCCATAATATCTGTGGTGAGACCTCTTGTCTGGTGTTTTCTTCGAGAGTGACTTTCAAAAATTCTCTGAGTTCCTCTAAAACTCCCTTGTCCTGGAGAAGGGAATTATTCAATCTCCAATGTCTGGTTTGTTTAGGCAGCCCCAGCTCCACCTCAAGAAAGATGGGGTTATGATCTGAAAGAATGGAAGTGCCTACCCATGAGGAGAGGAATCTATTCAGGTCGTCCTTAAATATTAAAAACATATCTAGGCGGGAGAACACCTTGAATCTAGGGGGAAAAACAAGTATATTCTCGTGCTCTGGGATATTTCTCTCTCCAAATATCACACAGGCCTAGTTGTTCTAACTGAGTTTTGATGGAGCGAGCCTTAGCTACACCCAATTTTGGAATCTGTGAGTTTGAGTCAAGGGCCCTGTTTAGACCTATATTCCAGTCTCCCCCCATCATTAGGATGCCCTTAGCTTTTTCCACCACCAGCTGTAAAATGTTTGAAAACACCCTAAGAGAAGACCCAGGAGGAATGTAGATGTTAGCCAAGGTTATTTGTGTATCCTGTATGGTCCCGACTATAATAATGTACCTGGCTTCAGGGTCCTCTATCACCTTCTGCTGTTGAAATTGTAGCTTTGCTGACAGTAAAATGGCTACCCCTCTCTTTCTGCTTTCCGGGAGGGAAGAATTGTATATCACTGGGAAGGATTTAGATTTAAGTTTTTGGGCTTCCTGGGGAGAAAGATGCGTCTCCTGCAGGAACACACCTCCACATCCTTGAGATGGGGAACTACAGACTAGTCAGCCTCACCTCGGTAGTGGGGAAGATCATGGAAGCACCACTGAAGGAGAGATTGGTGGAACATCTGGTTGTCAATGGACTACAGGACCCAAGGCAGCATGGTTTCACCAGGGGAAGGTCATGTCAGACCAACCTCATTGAATTTTTTGACTGGGTGACTAGGGAGGTGGATCAGGGAGGGCAGTGGACATGGCCTATCTGGACTTCAGCAAGGCCTTTGACACTGTGCCACATAGAAGACTATTGCACAAACTGGGGAATATGGTGTGGGCAGGACAGTAGTGCGGTGGGTAGGTAACTGGCTGGGCAGCAGGACACAGAGGGTGGTGGTAAAGGCTGTCACTCCACAGAGGAAGAGTGACCAGTGGGGTACCACAGGGATCAGTGCTGGGACCAGGACTATTCAATATCTTCATCAGTGACATTGCCAGGACCCAGAAGGCAGAATTTCACTGTTCGGCTGATGACACAAAGCTCTGTAACAGAGTAGACACACCAGAGGGTGTAGACAGAATGAGAAGGACCTGCAGAAACTTGAAGAATGGTCAGGGTTTGGCAGTTGAAATTCAATGCAAGAGTGCAAGATAATGCATATGGGGCACAAAAACCCTGGCACAATGTATCAGTTAGGGGTGAGGATATAGCATGCACCAAGCAGGAAAGGGATCTTGGAGTTATCATCTCTGATGACCTCAAGGCAGGGAAACAGTGTGACAAGGCAGCAGGTAAAGCAAATAGGATGCTGGGATGCATAGGCAAGGGCATCACCAGCAGGAAAAGAGAGGTCGTAATTCCACTATACAAGACACTAGTGAGGCCGCACCTGGAGTACACTGTGCAGTTCTGGAGACCTTACCTACGTAAGGACATAGACAGGGTAGAGAAGGTTCAGGGGAGGGCAACAAAGATGGTGCATGGATTGCATCACAAGTCCTATGAGGACAGGTTGAGGGCACTGAACATGTACTCCCTGGAGGAGAGGAGGGAGAGGGGATATGATAGAGACATACAAGTATCTTACAGGGAGGAACAGGGTGCAGGAATGCACTATTTTAAGCGAAAAAGATGTTCCAGGACTAGGGCATGGGATGAAGTTGGAGGAGGACAATTCAGAGGAAGCGTGAGGAAGAATTTCTTCACAGAGCGAGGTGGTGGACAAGTGGAACACCCTGCCAGAGGAAGTGGTGGGGCTGAAACAATCACAGGATTTAAGAATGCATGGGATAGACATAAAGGAATTCTGGAGGTCAGGGGTAAGGGGCAACAGACTTCCTGGAAAACATAAACTGATCTTACAAACTTAAATGGGAAGACTGGGTGGGCCATAGGCCCTTATCTGCCGACACTGTCTATGTATCTATGTATCTATGTATGTGATAAATTGCTGAATCCTCTTCCTCTTCACTGGACTAGAAGAACCGTTCACATTTAAAGACATAAACTTAGTGGTACAACTAGCCATGTTCCTTCCAGTTAAATTTAGCATTCCTATCCTGTGACATGGATTCTCTAAGCATTAACAATTTAAATAGGAGATAATTCTGCAAAGTTTTACATTTAATATAAAAAGCCTTAACAAGACTTGAAACAAAACTTTTTGCAACTTTAATACAACAAAACCATTGCTCTGGCCTCAATCAAATTTGAGCCATGAGCTGACTTGAGTGATGGGTTGCCTTGGCCGAGACTCCTACTGACCTGGATACCCAGTATTTATTAGCACGACTTCCAAGGGAGAGCTGACTGATGTTTGTCAGCAGAGGGGTGTCTGAAAAAACAGACAAAAGCAGAGCACTCAGAAGTGCAGTGAGTGTTCTCTGCAGGGCCCTGGGATATCCAGTTATAAGGCCCCCCCTTCTGTCAGTTTTGAACTGCATAACAGCAGAAAAAGCAATACCCAACAATTGCTCAGAGCCCACCCACATGAACATATACAAAAGAAAACCCCAGAGAGCGCAATAGGCCCCCCCAGGGGCTGATTATGATTAGCCCTAGTTTCCATTATTGAGGCATTCTGTTTTTAGCAACCCCAGCTTCTTTTTTTTGTTTTTGTTTTGTCAACTTGGGCCCTCCTGCCCTCGTGCTGATCTCCTCCTAAGAGGGAGGGCACCCCTGCACCCTTACGTGGCAAACCAGGCCTTCTCAAGAAGTTCTCCGCCCTTCAGAGCTCAGGTTCAACTAAATATATGAACCCTCCAGGTATGAGAGGTTGGGACTCCCTCGAGACCAAATAAGCCAGGCGGGGGTAGGTGCCACTTCCGAGCCCTTCTGGAGTTTGAGTACCTCCGCATTAATTGATTGGCTTGTATCAACCGGGCTGCGAAGGGACCCCCCCCAGGGAGCAGCATGTGTGCCAGATAAGCAGGCCCGTATGTCTGAGTCCCTAGTTCATGGTGAGATCATCCAGTGACAAGGCCCTAGTAATCAGCCCCAGGTTCAGAATGGCTCCCCCTCTAAGGCTCAGTACCTGAGGGAGGGTCAGCTAAATTCATGAAACAGGGTTCGGGCCCGGGGGATCAAAGACTGGTCACATAGTCATGAAAGGGGTGCTAGGACTTCAGAGTGTTCCACAGAAAACCTCATCCAATGGTGCGACTTGTTTGGAGATCGATGCCTGGACTACACATCATATAGGGCAGACCGGTCCATGGCTACCCCCCCCAGGAGGGCCAGCCTCAGGAGAAAGGTACGGTCATCCATATCATTCAAGGTGTATCCTGAACTCCCCCCTGCCCCTCCACCCATACAGCAGGTCAGACCAGTTGGATGGGGTCAGCGTGAGCCGCCCCGCTTCTTATCAAGTTCCTAGTAGTATTGTTATTATGGTAAATCTCCACTGGGTTACATGATCTCCCCACACATCCAATGCTGTTGGTTATGGGGGTATTCATTGGTTTAGAGTGGACGGGGATGGGGGGATAGAGGGAAAGGAAACCCCTCTGACCCAAAATACTGTCAAGGAGGGGCCAGCATCCCCACCTCCCTCGAGGATGAGACCGGCACTTCGCCTCACCTAGCCCCACCCCCAGACTGCTGTAACCCGAGTCTCCACAAATCTCAAGCAAACAGGCCAGTAGCCCACCCCTCCAACCAACTACAACCCCCAAGTCAACCAAACAACCTGTTTAGCTTAATACGGTCCCTCAAACAACAAATGTAATTTGAGAAAATAAATGTATATAGAAGTTAATGGGGAGAGGGTTGAGGACAGCATCAGCGACAGTTTCACTGCATGCATACATGCTGAGAAAGCCAACCGGTGGTTAAGTGGCTGTGGTAAACAGTCAGAGTTACTCACTATAGGACTCATACCAACAAGGGGGGAGCGGGAGAAGGCAGGCTGCAAGCGAAATCACTGCATGGATTCAGTAAGTTCGTTTAGGTCCATCAGGCCTGCAGAGTGGAGTGAGGGGTGGCTCGATGGGGTAGGGGGAACAAGGAGGAGAAATTCAGTGTAGATATGACCTGCAAATGTCTTCATGTAGTCGGAGATCATGGATGGTCTGGATTCTCTGCCGACACCGATTTCAAGTAAGAAGCATTCCTGTTCATTAGGGCAGGGTCACCAAGTCTACGCAGCACCAAGCCAATGTCAACGCAAAGAGAGGTCTGTGGTTGTCGACCCAAGGAGCCTGTCTTAGTAATTCCCTTCTGTGCCACCGACCAGGCCGATGCTAAAAGGTCTCTCTCCAGTCTCTCCTGTATTAAAGGGGGAGTAGTAATCCCCAGCTCCTCTAGGTAGGTGGAGGCAGAAAGCAAGTCCTTGAAGATTTTGGTGCCTTATTCTATTGTGACTTTTAATCTTGCTGGGTGCAGGACTTGGGCCTTGATATTCTTGGCTCTCAAAGACTTCACGATTGGCCAGATCATCTTCCGGGCCTCCTGAACCTCCGAGGTGTAATCGTTATTGATGAAAATTTTATGGCCCTCAAATTCTAGCAGACTCTGCTGCAGGCACTACAGCACCTCTTAACTGCTATTTATATCTGGTGAACCGCACCAGGAGGGAATGGGGCCTTGCCTCAGGATTACTCGGTCTCGGGGCCAGGGAGCGGTGCCCATGATTGAGACCCAAGTTTATGCCCTCAGGGAGATTGATTGTTGCTTTGAGAAGCCTTTGAACAAATTCTATGGTGTTAGCAGCTTCGCCCTCAAGACCTTTGGGCACCCCATGGATTCTTACATTCTGTCTTCGGCTTCTGCCCTCCAAATCGGTCAGCTTGTGCGTTAATTCCCAGTCCCGGGCCAGTAAGTATAACAGAAGTCTGTCCTGCCTGTCGGATTGTTCGGAAACTGCTGTAAGGCACAGTTCCATCTGATCTATCTTATGTTCGATTCTGCCTAGGTCAGATTGGAGGTCGGAAAGAGTTCAATCTGTTTTGGTAACTGTGCGGGCTGTTTGCTTGATTGTCTCTATGAGGTCGTTGCTCTGAAGGCCACCATGCTGCCCAAGCTGCTGTGCTTTCTCGGGGGCCTCTGCTTCAGCGAGATTATCTCCCTCTTCCTCTTGCTGCCGAACTCTAAGTTTTTGCTCAGGTGTTAAAAATAACTTCCTCTCTTTGTTTCTTTTCTGTTTGGCTGGGGATGCCATCTTCTTTTGGGTGATTAAGGCTAGATTGTGTTCAGTGAGTGACAGAGCGGGTGACTCAAGCCACCATGTCGGTCTCTGACATCACCGAAAGTTGTCCAGCATCTTGTTTTGATGGTGTTCTTTGGCACGCCAAACTTTATCAAGGGCAGAGCAGGGCTTGCTACAAATGCACATTTATGTCAATCATGGGATAATTTCTTTCTGACCATGACAGTATCTCAAACTTAACCTGTATATAAGGGAAGAAATGTCAGTAGAAGTAGCTCCTGGGTGCGTCTTGTAAAAATGTATCAAAGGCTTATTTACGTGTTATGGTATCTATGGATATTGGTTGAAAGTAATATTTGATATACCACATTTAGTGATAGCACTAGAAATAAACACTAAAGAGACACAGGGGTCGAGGGAGCGCTGCAGGAGCAGACTCGGCTCCCTCCCCCTGCGACAGAACTAAGAGGAATCATGAAGGGTAGAGAATGCAAGCCTGCCAAACACTCTCCTCCTGCAACTGCTTTTTTACAGCACCAAAGGGACTGTTCAAAGGGGATGAGAGCTTGCATTTGCCTTCCTCACTCTCTCCCCTTAGTGGATACTGCGGCATCCGACAGCCAATCACCGGCTGCTGGAAGGGTGTGAAAAAGAAATCCTTTGTCTGGGCTCCCTATTTAACAAGGGAGCCCAAGGACTGGCTGCAGACTAAAGAAACACGGGGCCGAGGGAGCTCAGACTCGGCTCCCGCCCCCTGAGACAGAACCAGGAGGAATCATTGTGGGGTAGAGAGTGCAAGCCTGCCAAGCACTCTCCCCCTACAATTCAATTTCAGGCCCTCCCACCTGCTCCCTCTGCCTACCCTATTAAATACTCCTTAGAAGCCAAACCCACCATTGGCAACTTTGTTAAAAAGTAACATTGGATCTTCTTCAAGGTACAGCTCTTGAAGCAGGTTACACCATTAGGACTGAAGCCGGCAGGCATCAGGACCCCACGGAAATCTTCTAGCTAGCAGTCTTCAGCGGGGACTGCCTCCGACGTCGGTTCCGCCCCCGACGTCAGGCGTAGTACATAAGGAGGCGGTCCCGCCAGAATCCCCAGTTCTTTCCCGCCGTTGACTTGCATGTCTCGACCCTTCAGTCAGTATCTAGCGTGCGACGATCAGGAAATTTGTTCAAACTGTTTCTTCTTCAAGAATCTCTTTCTCCAGATTTATTCCTCTATCTGATGTCCTCCTCAACTTCCGTGGAGGGCCATTCGTCCAAGTGCACCTGTGGGAAACAGATTCCATTCAAAGACCTACATTCGGCCTGTGTCCGGTGCCTGGGCCCAGACCATGACACCCAGGCTTGTTCTTTTTGTCAGGGCTTCAACAGCCGGACCCGGATCTGCCAACAGAAGGCTCTCCAGGCTTACCTTTTAGAAGAGAAGCTCAAGGCCATGGAACCTTCCTCCAAGGAGGAATCCTTGGAAAAATCCCGCAGGCACCATGAGAAGCACAGGGAGAAGGTGAGACCTAGATCCCCTTCTAGGGCCTCGGACTCCCGCAGTTCTAGCTCCAGGTCTGACCGCTCTCCATCTTGGGCCCACTTTCAGCCTCCCCCGGTCATGGTCAAGTCTGCCAGCGGTTCTTCTACCACGCGGCCTGCTTAGACCTCTGGGCCTTCCTTTTCCTCCAAGGCCTCGTCTTGGTCAGGAGATCACCACAAGTGGCACTCGGCCCCCGACATCCGGTCAGTTTCCCTGCTGCCTCCCCCTCAACGTAAGACTAAGGAGCAGATCTCCCAGAAGAGGACGTCGGACCCAACGTCAGCTCACCCAACGTCAGCCAAGCCTCATAGACCCCAGGAACCAACGACAGTCCGACTCCCGTCGCTGGTCAGGCACTCACCTCCCAGGACGACGGCCAGGGGACCGACATCTGACACTGCAGCTAGAAGAACCCCACTGCCACCTACCGACGTTGGCCGGGAGGCATTGGCGGAGGAGGAATCCACTTAGCCCAAGGACCAGGCGGGCGACCCTGGACCTGTCCAGCTTCCACGGGAGCCCTCCCCAGAACCGGAGACCCCAAGGGAGCCGATGCTGGGACCCAATGACAGGCCACCAGCGCCTGGTCCGTCATCGGGCCTTAAAATTTTGAAAGTGAAAGAGTTATTCACTTTCTGGTGGGACAACATCAAAAAGGATGTGGTCACCACGCACCCTCCTCCCGCACCTGCGGCACCACCGGCCCCAGTGCCCCTCCTTCACCCAATGAGTCAGCAGGCTGAGCACCTTCCCCCCAGGAGCCAGCCAGACCTCCTAGGGGCAGACCTACAGACAAGAGAAGGCCTCCGTCCAGATCCTCTTCTGGGTCACCCAGCCCCAAGAGATCCAGAAGACGTCGCTATTCACCATCTATGGAGGACTCCAGATCGGACATTTTGGATGGCTCCAGATCTCCTTCTCCCATCAGAGTCCCCTCTCTGGACCCACGTGAACTTCCTAGGTCTCCTCCAGATGACCCCTCATTCTCTGAGATCATGAGACATTTCCAGGAGAACATGGGGTGGGACGCAGAAGAACTCGACCCCGAAAGGCTACGCCTAGCTCATTATCTTCAGCAGAAAGATCCTAAGCCTGTGGTGGTACCACCCTTGGTGGACACCTTTGTGGTCGTCACCAAGGAAGCTTGGAAACATTTACATTCGCTCCCAGCGATGCCGAAGAAGGCTGACCGCCTGTACAAGGCCCCAAGGGAGGACCAGTACTTGGCTAATCATCCTCTGGCTGACTCCCTGGTCGTCACAGCCTCTCATGACCGGTCCAGAGACTGCAACATTTGAGCACACAGCCACCAGACCCAGAGTCCAAGCAACTGGAAGTGCTGGGTAGGTGCACTTATACGCAGCTGTGACCTGCACCATCAGGTCCCTGAACTACCTTACCCACATGGTTCAATTTCAGAACACTCTGTGGGAACAGGGACAAGATCTGGTAGAAAAATTGCCAGATGGTGGGCAAAAGGAGGAACTTCTCCAGCTCCTCCGCACGGGTTCAGAAGTGGGGACCCAGGTGCTCTGAGCCACGTACAATTCTGCGGACTCCTTGGCCAGAGCGGCAGCCTCAGGCGTATGCCTCTGGAGACACTTATGGCTCCATGTCTCCAGATTCACCCCGGATGTCCAGAAGAACATTCTGGATGCCCCCTTTCACTGCGAAGTTTTGTTTGGTGAGGCATCTGAGAAGGTCATCACCAAACTGCAGGAAGCTGGGAAGGCCATTAGATCTGTCCAGGCCATGTACAGATCTAGACTCAGTTCCTTTCATAGGAACCAGAGTCATTTTCACAGCCAGACTCAGAGACAACAGCCTCGTTCCAGCCTGCAACAGAGGGGGCTCCTTCACCCGGAAAGCCCAGGGCAAGTCGTCCTCAGGTAGAGGCCAACATCCTACCAAGTTGGCACAACCTACAGGACCCTCTGCCACCACAGCATGACTCCTTCCCAGCCCCCACCCCTCAGGATCAACAGGAAATAAAGGTCAGGGGTCGCATCGCAGACCACCTGCCAGGGTGGCAGTTGATCACCACTGACAGGTGGGTGCTACAGTTGGTCAAAAAAAAGGCCACTATATAGAATTCTTAGACAAGCCACCCACAAGGCCTCCTCTGCTCTCCCGTTACTCAGGTCAGCACACCCTGCTCATCAGGCAAGAAGTGCTCACACTGCTGCAGAAAGAAGCTTTGGAGCACATCCCAGAGAACCAGAGAGGAGCAGGATATTATTCCCACTTCTTCCTGGTTCCAAAGAAAACAGGGGACCTCCGTCCAATCTTGGACCTAAGTGACCTCAATATGTTGATCAACTACAAATGCTTCTGCATGGTGACCCTCCTGGGCCTAATCCCCATGCTAAAGAAGGACGCATTCTTGGCGTCCCTGGACATGCAGGACGCTTACCTGCACATCCCCATCGCTCAAGTGCACAGGAGGTTCCTGCGCTTTGAGTTTCTCGGCCATAACTATCAGTTCTGAGTGCTCCCTTTCAGGCTGTCATCAGCCCCCAGGGTCTTTACCAAGTGTATGGCAGTTGTGGCAGCATCTCTGAGGAGACAGGGCCACTATGTGTTCCCGTACCTCGACGACTGGCTTCTCATGGCCTCCTCCAAGGAGGCGCTGTTGATAGCTATCCAGCACACCCAGATCCTTTTTCAGTCTCTGGGCATCCTAATCAACTACGAGAAGTCTCTCCTGGTACTGTCCCAGAAACTGCAACTCATAGGGGCAGTTCTGGACACCACCCTAGGGAAAGCTTTTCTTCCTGAAGACAAGGCGGAACGCATCTGGTCCCTCATAAGGGACCTATCAGCAAAGAAGACCATCCCAGCCAGATTGGTCCTTCACCTGCTCGGACACATGGCTGCAGCCATTCCAACAGTCCTGATGGCAAGGCTCCACATGCGGGTAACCCAGTGGATGCTCAAAGTGCAATGGGACCAAAGGCAAGACCATCTGCAGCAGCCAGTCAGAATCACAAAGGCCGTGGTTTGGGACTGGCAATGGTGGCTAGATCCAGGAACCCTCTCTGTGGGGGTTCCATTCACAGCACTGTCCCTGGTGATAACACTCTCCACAGACACCTCAGGGCTGGAGTGGGGAGCACAATTGGATGGGGTGAAGTCTCAGGGAACATGGACTACTCAGGAAGCTCATCTCCATATCAACATATTAGAGATGAGAGCGGTCCTTTATGCCCTGCAAGCCTTCCAGTCGGACATTCCATCGAGTACTTTCTTGTTACAAACAGACAATATAGCGGTGATTTTTTACCTCAACAAACAAGGAGGCACACACTTCTACCCCCTCTGCAGGGAGGCCATGACAGTGTGGGAATGGGATAATACGACACGGCACAAACCTCATTGCAGTTCACATTCCCGGAGTGGACAATACCGTCGCAGACAGCCTGAGTCATTCCCAGGCCAGAGTCCACGAGTGGGAACTTCTACAGGAGGTGGCAGAGGATCTGTTTCACAGATGGCACTCCAGAATTGGATTTGTTCTCATCCCCATCCAATGCAAAACTGCCCAATTTTTGCTCGCTAAATCCAGGGCCTGGTGTTTTCTGGTGAGACGCGTTGTCCCTCTCCTGGGCGGACTGATTCCTCTATGCCTTTCCTCCCTTCCCATTGATCCAGAGAGTCCTTCTCAAACTTTTCAGGGAGCACGAGACGCTGATTTTGATAGCGCCTTTTTGGCCCAGACAGATTTGGTTCCCACTTCTGAGGCATCTGTCCCGGGAACCTCCGCTTCCTTTGCCAATCAGCTCCCATCTGCTGTCTCAGGAGGAGGTTTCACTAGTCCACCCGGACTTACATTCATTGAACCTGCACGCTTGGCTCCTAGAGACATAGCCATTTTGTGACACGGGGTCTCGCAAGAGGTGGCGGAAGTACTGCCACCAGAAAACCGGCGACACACTCTACATACGCCATGAAATGGCGTAGGTTTTGCCTGTGGTCTCAAGCACAAGGCTTCTCCCCTTTAGACTGTCCAGAGAAATTAGTTCTGGAATACCTGCTCTCCCTTTTTCAATCAGGGTCGGCTTACTCCTCGATCAAAGTGCACCTTTGTGCAATCTCAGCCTACCACGCCCTGGTAGGCCAACGCACAATGGCACAGTTGGATACATCCCATGCCTTCTTAAGAGGGGTGCTCCACCTAAGGCCACCCATCAGGGATCCTGTCCCTCCTTGGGACCTACCTTTCATCCTGGAGCAGCTTACGCTGCCACCCTTTGAACCTGCCACAGATTATGAAAGCCATGCTTTCTGTCGTGGAAAACTATTTTGGTTGCTCTTATCAGCGAGAAGAATCTCCGAACTACACGCCTTATGTGTAAGGAGCCTTATTTAATTTTTCACCAGGACAGGGTGTCCCTGAGGACGAATCCCAAGTTCCTGCCTAAGGTGGTCTCAACCCTCATGCTTAACCAGGACATTGATTTACCAGTGTACTACCCTGAGTACGCTAATAGAGGAGAAGCACTGCTTCACACCCTGGATGTTCACCGGTGTCTTAGATACTACTTGACCAGGACCAAACAGCAGCGCAAAATTGAACAGCTGTTCGTCTCTTTCACTGAGAGGATGTTGGGAGATCCAGTCTTGAAACAGACCCTTTCTCGCTGGCTCATCCAGTACATTTCCCTTTGCTACAACAAGCGACAGAAACCCTTATCAGGTGTAGTTAAAGGCCATTCGACAAGGGGAGTGGCTACCTCTTTTGCAGCACTGAAAAACGTATCCACATCGGCCATATGTGCTTCAGCCACCTGGAGCTCAGTGCACACTTTTATCAGGTATTACAGCCTTGATATCGCCTCACAGCGAAGAGTGGGTTTTGGTCTTGCTGTCCTGCAGAGCCTCCTGTCCTAGGCTCAGGACGTGTTGGTGTCTCAGTATCACCTCCTCCCGATGGCTTTTCAAGGTGCCATTGCTCCGGAATCAGTCCTAATGGTGTAACCTGCTGCAAGAGCTGTACCTCGAAGAAGATAGTACAGTTACGTAAGAACTTACCATAACAGTAGATCTTCGAGAACAGCTTTTGCAGCAGGTACCTTTCCGCCCACCATTCCCCCTTGGAGGAGGTAATTTCCAGCCTACGCTTAGCAAGATCATTTTTAGTCTTGGCCATCTGATGGCGGGTCCTCGGTCTCCCTTTCTGATGTCATCCAGCGGCCGGGAGTCTCCGGCAGGAGAACTTGGGATTCTGGCGGGACCGCCTCCTTATGTACTACGCCTGACGTCGGGGACAGGACCGACGTCGGAGGCGGTCCCCACTGAAGACTGCTAGCGAGAAGATTTCCGTGGGGTTCTGATGCCTGCCGGCTTCAGTCCTAATGGTGTAACTTGCTGCAAGAGCTGTTCTCGAAGATCTACTGTTACGGTAAGTTCTTACGTAACTGTACTTTCTCAAGGGTACCAGTTCACTTTGTTAGGGTTGAACACAAGACAGCTGTATCTCTGAGTGCCATGAATCGACTTTGTTGACTTCTGAATCACACTGCAGTTGTTTTTGCTATTCACGATCTGTTTTACTTAAGGGTTGTCTTATGGCAGTGTCTAGGGAACATCAGTAGTTTCTTCAAGAAGTGCATAATTGTATTACATCATGTTATTAAAGGTATCTCCATAGATATTTCTATATACAGGGCCTCCAAATCGGTCAGCTTGTGTGAAGGATTTATATAAATGTTAGGCTACTGATCTTAAAACACATGACCCAAAGGGAAAAACAAGGAAGAGCCCCCTCTCATAACTCTAAGTGTGTCTAAGTCTGTGCCCTCAATCTGCAATTAAGAACTACCTAATATAATTTGTATGTGTTTTAAACACTTATAGAAATGTGTTTCACTCAGCACCCTGACCTCTGGTATAGCTTACGTGAAGTCTGTACTGTCAGGATGGCATGGGGC
The DNA here is from genome assembly GCA_016271365.2 of Neoceratodus forsteri. Lineage (NCBI taxonomy): Eukaryota > Metazoa > Chordata > Ceratodontiformes > Ceratodontidae > Neoceratodus > Neoceratodus forsteri. The sequence goes on along the minus strand of CM028134.1, from coordinate 972,108,933 downwards.
ATGTTGTTTGGCTGTATTTATATTCTGACAGTCCTATACACAGACCATATGTTACAGAACCAAAGGTATCCTGACCAGGTTGCAGAAACCAGGAAACTGCCCAGTTTAACCTACCTTACCACAACCCCTGCTCTAAAGCAAGTATAGTTGCGTCACATGTACTACAAAAAGGTGGGTACTACTTTAAAATCATGGCATTCCTTAAGTCCAAAAAATGCAGTCTCTCAACCCCTATCCCATACACGCTCCTATCATTGATCCTGAGCCTAACGATCATGCTAGCAGGTGATGTGGAGCTGAACCCTGGTCTCCCATGTACCAGTATCCCAGCCATTACTCCCACTACGCCCACCTGGAGCAATGCCAAGAGATTAAGAATGGTACATATGAACATAAACAGTCTCAGGCCCAAGATGCATGAACTTGAGGCCTGGGCTACTCTTTACTCCCCTGACATAGTTGCTATAACAGAAACATGGCTAAAACCCAATATTCTACCACATGAGGTGAAACTAAATGGGTTTAACTCCTTCAGAAAAGACAGAAAGGGCAAAAAATGTGGTGGAGTTCTGATGTATGTCAAGTCCCACATAGAGGTTTTCTGGTAACCACCCAGGACATAGAACAGTCAAGGTGTGAAGCAGTGTTTGTTAAGCTTCTACTGGGAGGGGTGAAGCCCCTGCTAGTTGGTAGTGTCTTCAGTACTCCGAAAACAGCCATGGGTGCTTTAAAGGCTCTCATGGATACCATCCTTGAGTCATCAAGGTGTGAGAAAATAATACTGTGGGACATTAACCTACACTGGGGTGCCCCCTCGAGCTAGAAGGTTAAAACCAACCTGCAAAATGTACAGTATGTCACAGTTAATTCAAGAGTCCACACGCTTCAACCAAAAAACAGGCAACCACACCACGCTTGACTGGATATTGGTATCCAACCCAGACAGAACTAAGTTGGTAGGTACTTGTGCTGACGCACTCAGTGACCACATGCCAGTGTTTGTCATTTGGAAAAATAACTATCCCAAGCTGCCCCCTGGGACCTTCTGGTCTCGAAACTACTCAGCCCTCAATGAGGGTTTTTTCCTCCAATCCTTAGCAGGGGTGAATTGGTCGTAGGTTCAAGACTCACCTAGCTTAGCTTGGATGAAGCCCTAGATTGCTTCACTAAGCACTTCCTTTCTATGGCCAATAAACATGCCCCCTTAAGGAAGATTAGGGTTAAGGGCACGCACTCTAGGTTGCTGACTACAAACCTAAAAAGTCAAATGAGGGAAAGAGATCAGGCTTGGTGCAAATTCAAAGAAACTAATATAGATAATGATTGGGTTAAGTACAGGAAAATGCGAAACAACTGTAAAAAAGTGCTAAAAAGGGCCAAGAAGCACTATCTTTACACCCTGCAAACTGACAATCTACTAGATCCAAAAAGGTTCTGAACACAAATAAGCTGTCTGCATAAGGGTAATACCACCAAAGGGGCTAGTGAAATCATAGCAGATGGGGTATGTCACTCCACGGCTCTGGACTCAGCAAATGCCTTTAATAGGTTTTTTACAGATCTAGAAAAATTCATATCTGATACCCCCAGCCCAATATCTACCACCCAAGATAAACAGGGGGGATCTCATCACCAGGGCCCTGAATTCCACTTCAAACTTGTGTCCAATGGTGAAGTCTTAAAGTTGCTTAGGGACATAAAGGCAGAATAATCAGTGGGTAATGATAACTTGGAGCCTAAGTTGTTTAAGATTGCTGCCCCGGTCATTGCAGCACCAGTGGCATATCTGTTTAATAAATCATTACTTGAAGGGAAAGTGCTCTCGAAATGGAAGGTTGCCTTAGTAACCCCTATTCCCAAAGGTGGGTCAAACACTCAGGTGGAGAGCTACAGGTCTATCTCCATACTCTGTCCCCTTAGCAAATTACTCAAAAAGGTGATCTACCAGCAGGTTCTATCATACCTGGAGAAGAACAGCTTGTTGACAGAGCAACAGTGTGGCTTCAGGAAGAAGCATGGCACAGAGACAACTCTGGTTAGTTTCATCTCTGATATCTATTCAGCCCTAGATCAATGTCAGCTACTTTGTGCGGTCTTCATTGATCTCACCAAGGCATTTGACCTAGTGGACCACCAGCTGCTAGCAGGGCACCTGAAATCCTTGGGACTAGATGAACTAACTTTACAGTGGTTCACTAACTACCTATATGGCAGGACACAAGTTGTCCGCTGGCAGGGTGCTAGATTCGATGAGCACCAGGTACCTGACGGGATTCCTCAGGGCTCCATTTTGGGCCCTTTACTATTTTCACTATTTGTGAACAGCTTACCACAAAACTGTGGTGGGGCCAAGGTCACCCTGTATGCAGACAATGCTGTGCTGTACAGAACCTCTAAAGACGCAGTGTCCCTAAACCTATGACTGAGTCAGGCTCTGTTGATTCTTGAGCAATGGTTCCATGACAACAAACTAGTATTAAACAGCAAAAAAAACAAGGCCCTGCTTTTCGGCCCTAAGAACCTAGGGGCTAATAGGTCCAACCTGCTATCTCTCTCACTCTCAAATGGGTCAAGAATTAAAGTTGTTTACTGCATAAGGTATCTAGGAATGTTTATAGACCATGAAATTACTTTTAGATACCACATTGATCACATGACCAAAGTGGTTAATCAAAAACTCGGCCTCCTATACAGGCTTAGCCCTTTCCTAACCAGGGAGTCAAAACTTATTGTCAGTAATGGAACTATCCTACTCACTTTACTGTGTGGAACCATGCTGCTGTAGTCATTGAAGGCCACAGAAATGGAGCATCTGAGAACACTATACCACCGAGTCAGTCATTTTACAGCTGGAGCATATCATGTGGAGCATCACTGCAAAGTGCTGGATACCATAAACTGGCCATCCTTAGAAAACAAGCTAGCATACCCAGCACTATGCTTGGCATACAAGCTACAGCAGTCAGATGCTCCTCCAAGTCTGGTGAACCTATTGAGCCTCAAACTGGGTAGCAGAGACCTCAAGTCCTCCAACTGCAAACTTCTTCAGGTTCCCAGGGCCAGGTCCTCCCATGGACAGAGATCTGCTAGGTCAGTTCTCCTAGACTCTGGAATAATCTCCCTAAAGAACTGTAGGATTGAAAATCACTCACTGGTTTCAAATTGGGACTTAAGCCACAACTGATTAAAATGACTACCTGTTCTTGTTACCGATGACCAGGGCCACTGGAAAATTGTGCACTCAATTTTTTTGCGGAATCCGCAATTTTCACCATTCTTTGCCAGAACTGACATGTTCCACACTTTCTTGCACTTTCTGAGTTTTTATATTAATCTGTGTAAAATGTATTAACATTTTTCATAAAATGCTCTCAATATATTGACAATTTTGCATGCAGACTTGGGTTTGGCTGAAACAATGCAGTGCAAGGGTTTTATGTGACACTGATTTCTTTTGAATCTTTGTCTTGTTTGGTTTCAAAATCCACTGGCCAAGCATAAGTACACTTAAACACTTAACATTTGGTTTGCGTTGAAGCAGTCTATCAGAAAACCTTTTGTTGACACAGAGACTGAAACAAAAGATGGGAGAAAAGGTGCAAATTATCCCATTCACTTAAATGGGGTGCTAACTATGAAGCCTTTTTGTAAGTGGCAGGGCAAGTTATTCCTTGTGAGCATACTTTCATTCAGACTAGTTTTGTTTCAAACAGCTGGAGATTTTTGGATGACCCTGCTGATTTTAAACTTGAATAAGGCTAGTTGCTAACAGTGATCTCACTCTTAGCAACTACCCCCTAGATACTCACATGCAAAGACTACAATAAAAACCTGACTAAAGTCTAAAAACAAGCTTATAAAACACAAAATGTATATGAACATTTATCTTTAACTAAACAAAATTATTGCAGCCAGAGTAAAACAAAAGTAAATTACAGGGTACCTTGACTACTGTATGATGCAGTAAAAAAAAAATATATATATATATATTTTTTACATTTTATGGTAACCACGTAAGGCCCACTAGGCACAAATGCCTGTTTTCAGGTACAACCCAGGAGCACTGAGGAGGTTAAGTGACTTGCTCAGAATCACACGGTATGCAAGTGGAGGTTGTGGGAATCAAACCCAGGTCTGCTAGATGTCATCAGCTCATTCACAGTTTGTTACTCTTACCTCTAGATTATACTGCCAGCCCCAATAACCCCCAGATTTAATGTTTAAATATGTGATTTAAAAAATAGTTTACAGTACCTACAGTACACATTATGACCATTAAACACTTTAACAACATTTTACTAAAGCTCAGTAATTCACCACTCTGTCAGCTTATTTTTTCTTGTACCAAAGTGGGTGAATAGCTGGCAGAGCACTGTAAACAGCCATTGATTAGGCTTCATTATTCTATAGCCAGAAACAAAAAATAATTTTCTTCTGGCTTTATTTAATATTTATTTGTTGTGGCTCACTTTATAGAATCTATTTAGCACTGTATGAGCAGATGCTTTTAAATTTTAGAAGATAGGCAACGCTTATGATAGCTTATCAGTTTAGTATTCTTGTTAGGAATATAAACTTTTCTTTATGTTTTAAACATATTCATGTGTCAGTGTATTCATTTAGCAATTTATACTGACTAATATATGCTGCAGAAAACATTAAAAGATTAACTATGAAGCACTCAGGGTCTATAGTAGAACCCCCACAATTTCCCGCAATTTTTGCAAAACGCTCAGCAATTTTGGGTAACCTTTTCCGCAATTTTCCAGTGGCCCTGCCGATGACCCAATACTTTGAGTCCATGGGAGTGTTGCCCACACAACCTCATGCTTGGATAGTTCCTTCATATTGAACACAGCTTGGGAACCTATAATACTGAAACATGGATTAGAACCTTGCACCTGTTGTATCTGCTAACACATGTTGTCCTTTACTTGTCAACTTTGTATAATTTGTATAATTTCTCAGTTGTATGTGTGGAACCATTGTCATGTACTTGTCAAATTGCATAATTCTCAGTCCTATGTGCTGAACCTTCTTTTTCCCTTTAGCTACTTGTAACTAATCCTGGGTTGCCCTTAAAAAAGGCCTACCCACTTAAATAAATAAATAAAATAACAATTGAATGATTTTTGAATTTTGGTTACCTGAGGAAGTGAAAATCAAGGAACAGAAATCTGGAACCTGGTTGGCTATAAAAAACAACAACTTTGTATTCAAACCCTATTCAGAAATTCTTAAATGTCCAGATGAGCTGATATACCAAACAGTGTTGAGGTTTTTAGAATTTTAAAATAGCTGTCTTAGAGGGCAGATATGATTACATCTGAAAAGGAAATGCTTGTGCCCTAGTGAAAATGTTCAGATTGAAGATAAAATCCATGTGATTTTTTTATTGTTCTTTTTACATTTCTATAAGTGAAAATATCTTCAAGCATGTTTAAAAATATCATCTAGTCCCATTACAGGAAAATCTAAAATGTCTATTATCAAAATTTGATGTATATATCTTATCATAGATTGAGATTAAATGCAATAAAAATTAGAGATAATTCAACTAAAAACTGCAATTTAAACTGTGTAACTAGAACAAAATTCTTAAGACTGATATTCCCAAATATATGCATTTTTCCCCATACAGATTTTATGGTATTTTTAGCTTTTTTCACTGATCCCGGCCCCATACCTAGGACATGCACACATATGTGGAGGCATGCGCACGCCACATCTCAAGATGCCCTCCCTTCGTGTCGCCCCCGCCACCTACACTAACCACCGAACCGCCACCCTGTGGTAGCTGAACTACGGTGAGACAGTGACCACCCCCAGGGGAGGAGAGCTGCCTTCTGGCTTGCTCAATCCTGGTAAGACCCCCCTGTGCCGGCACCCCGACAACCTGAGTCCGTTCCTAAACTCAGGTCACCAGTGTAGCGCGAAGTAAGACGTCCAGTGCCACAGCCCTCAGCGCCACTGGACCAGCCTTAATATATGCATTTTTATGATGACTTTCATCTGCTTGATGAAATGTGAGCTCTCATGTTGTCCTGAACTTATTGAGATAGCTATGGATATAGTCTTTTAAACAAGAAATTTGTGTGTATGTAAATTATTGTAATGTAAAGAATATAGATATTCTTCTGGTAGGGTTACCGTATAATAACAGAAGCTATACTGATAGATGAAGATCTTAAGAAAACAACAGACATCAACAGTAAAATATAGTTCTGAAAGAAATAATTACAGTTAGTGTCATTTGGTACGGAGCATAGTACCAAGTCAGATTATATACAAATGTGCATAGTTTTTTGTTATTATTTATTTGTAATTCATAACCAGGAAATGCACTCTGAGTTGTGATAACTTGCTTCCAGATGTATTCTGGGAGGTGGGTTACACGGATCTGTTTTACTGATGGGGGAGTACTGGCCATAACACCAGGGAAAACTCCCCTGCTCTTTCTGCTGGTGGTGCTATCTGTTCCGGTTGGAAGATGGCGAGCCCTTGAAAGGAGGGTGTGATGTCATGCCAGGTGGTTGAGTCTGCTTCACTCCTTACCCAGAGTATTGAGGAGGCATTGTCTGATTCTGAATAGGACAGACATGGTCTGGTGCCTGTGAAGATAGGAAGGGAGATTCCCATCTGGAGTGCTGTGTGCAGTTCTGGACACCCCGTCTCCGCAGGGACGTGGATGGGGTGGGGCTGTCCAGAGGAGGGCAGCCAGGGTGGCGCGAGATCTGCACTGGGGGACATGCGGGGAGAGACTAGGGGAGCTTAATGTGTATACCCTCATTGGGGGAAGGGGCGACATGATAGAAACTTTCAAGTACCTCAGGGAATCAGCATTTCCTGATACTCTGTCTGATATTGAGAAACAAGTTTTGCACTATGGCCAGTGTGCCAAGATTGGTTAAGCCCTGTCTCATTTGTGTTGTGTAATGAGAGTTTGAAGCAAGTATTCTGCCTAATATGTCTGTCTTTTCTATTGGACTGCAAAGCCAAGTCCTGCCTTTACTTGCTGTTCTTTCCTTTTCCCGTTATCCGCTACCTCTGCCTTGCTTATATATAGTTACAAAACATATGTATAGAACTGGGTTCCCTGGTTTATAAACTAGATGTAGTTATTGCTGTTAACATGATTACAGAAACAGCTCTATGAGTTTATTAGCGAAATGTATCAGAGTGTGACCTTTTGACCCCAGGCTGGTGGAATCTGTCAGCAAAAGAGGCCAGCTAGTACTGTAGCTGGGTCACAATGCTCTGGAAGCTAGAATCTGACAAGGTTCTGCAAGTCTGGGTCACAGTGCTCTGGTGGAAGCTAGAATCTGACAAGATTCTGAAGTTCTTGGTCACAGTGCTCTGGTGGAAGCTAAAAGCTGACAAGGTTCTCACCTTTTGGGTGAAAAGAGGAAGGCAGGTGTCTTCAGGGGGGACTTGGCGACCAGATGCAACAGAAAGCTCGTAGACTGTAGACTTCAGTTCTGAACTCATAAAGTGGACTTTGTTTTTTGGACTGCCTATGCTGAAAACCACTCTGTCAATTCCTTTTTGTTTTTATTTTCTGTTACTAATAATAATAAAACACTATTTGTGGATTTTAGAATGTATCCTGGTCTGCTTATGCTTCCTGACCCAAGCCTCAGCGATAGTTGGTGTCAGAATAAGTGGATTTATGCTGCACAAACTCTAAGGCCAACAGTTTGTTTGAGGGTGCCAAACCTGGTACCAGGGAAATATATCAGAAAGGTATGGATCCAGTAACAGAAAGACCAGGAGCCATGAGCACAGACACAAGTCCAAGCTGAGACAGTACAGCTAGCACCAGAGATGGGGGGAGGGGGGGACAGGCAGCAACAGAACCAGCCTGTCTGCATTTTTCAAATGATGGGCAATACAACAAAAAGAGATGGAGAAGCAGAGAGAGAAAAAGAGCTCCAATGCTTAAAGGCACAGAGAAGAGAAGAGATGCAGCAACATGAACAACAGAGAAAAGAAGAGATGCAGCTATGGCTAGGTGCCTTGCTAGCTATTAAAGACAGAGGAAATGATAAAGGTCCAGCACATCGACAAAATACAAGTAACTTAAAAGACATTAAATCGACAAAGCTGTGCCCCTTGGAAGATATTGAGGCATACCTGACTACCATTGAAAGGGTTGCCAGTGCATGCCAATGGCCAAACCAGCAATGGGCAATCAGGCTGGTACCTTAGCTCACAGGTAAAGCTCAACTTGACTGCAGTAATATGGGTACTGCTCAGTCAGCAGACTATGATCTGGTGAAAAGAGAAATTCTGAAAAGATAAAACATCTCAGAAGAGACCTACAAGCATAGTTTTTGGTCCCTGAAGTTCCAGCCATTCGACAATTCCTGGGAAGCTTACACATGACTCAAAGAACTCCTTATTAAATGGCTTCAGTCAGAGGGAAAATCAATCCCCTGGCTTATCTACATATTTACAGTGGAACAGTTCATCAATATCCTGCCTACAGACATGCAACTTTGGGTAAAAGAGCATTGACCAGAATGTGGGGAAAAGGCCATTTCTTTGGCTGAAGACTATCAAATGGCCAGACAGACACTACAGCAGGGAGGTAATAGACAAGGACAGATAAGACCCTCTTTTTCCCAGTCTAACTCCAGGTCAGATAAGAACTTTGGTGGGAGTAACAAATCTGCACCCAAAGACTTTATTTTCTATAATTGCAGTAAGTCAGGCCACATTGCAAGAAACTGTCATAAAAATAAGAAGGGTAACACTGAAGCAGATTTGGCCTTAGCAAATTGGGGCAATTGTTTAACAGATGTCAAGGTGGGAGATAAGGCTGTGAAAAGACTTATGGATTTGGGAAGCAAATAGACCCTGGTGCATGCTGAAGGTCTGGGAAAGAATTGTGTAAGAGGACTGGGTACTGGGGTCACCTGCAGTCATGAGGATACTCAGTACTATCCCACCACTCAACTGATTCTGTGCGTCAATGGAATAATGCACCAAATGAAAGTGGGAGTGATACCAAAGTTACCTGTACCAGTGATAATTGGAAATGACTTTGCAGGCTTTGCTTAGTTACTCATATAGAGAGAAAAACCTGCAGTTTCAGCAGCTGTGATGACAAGAGCACAGGTAAAGAAAAATTTGGATGATGAGGGCAGTTTTTCCTTTGGTAACTTTGATCACGACTTGTTTCAGCCCAGCTCCAAGATCCAGAAATCTCTGTAGGAAAGAAGATGCCTTAAAAAACATTGGCAATAAAAATCTAATGGACATAAGGGGTTAGTGTATGAAAATCCCTAAACCAGACTGATAACTGATTGTGATTTTCCTTCTGAACAAACCAATGATGTTTCTCTCCAAGGTTATTTTAAGTAGGTGGAGGTGAAACAAAAAGAGGGGGAACCTGTGTTTCGAAAGTGTAATGAGCTGCTGTACCGAGTCTGTGTTAATTCTCAGACACACGAACAGGTAAAACAGTTGGTGATCCCAAAGAAGTATAGAAATGAGTTGTTACAGGTAGTACATGAGAGTCTTATGGCTGGTCACTCAGGGAGGGATTGCACTCTTGCCAGGGTGCTGTACAGGTTTTACTGGCCTGGGATCCATGATGATGTAGCTACTTATTGCAGGTCTTGTGCTGAATGTCAGAAAGTAAGCTGAGTGTCCAAGAGAGACATGGTGCCCTTGCACCATTTGACAGAATTGCAGTGGATGTGATTGGCCCCTTAGATAGAAGTAAATGGGGCAAACAATTAATTTTAGTAGTATCTGACTATGCTACTAGGTACCCAGAGACAGTGCCTATATGCACACTGTGACAGCCCCGAAAGTGACTGTATGTCTGGAAACTTGTGATCACTTGTAAGACATGAGTTCTTTTATTGTGTGTAAGGGAGAGCTATAATTGTATGCTGGACCAGTGGTGTGATGACAACAAGTTGTTCTGCTACCTGGTATACCACATTTCAAATGCAAGTCACAGAATCCCATGCCGGAGCATGCTGGGGGATGACTGCATTAACACTGTGAGGTTCTTGGCTCACAGCCAAGTAGGGGGATTTGTTCACCCTTTGCTGGGCTTTGCAGGAGTGGGAGCTTAGTGCTGTGTGGAATTTTCAATTTCCGGTGGAATGAAATTCTGCGAAATATTCAAAATTCTGTGGAATTCTGCCAGAAATTGAATGGCAGAATTCTACAGCATGAAATAATTGCAGAATGATTTTCCATGAAAAAATCACTCAATATTTTCTGAGAGTTTGTTGCGGAATCATTTTCTGCCAATCACAGTAGGCGGAATTCCGCAGGCAAACAAACAAAATTTTGGCGGAAATTCCACGAGTGGAATGGTCATTCCACACTAATTCCACCAGTGAAATTCCACATTATGCACCGTATTATGGGATCTTCATTGGCTTACTTGCTTACCCTCTCATCTGGAGCAAAGGTGCAGTCATGCGAACCTTGATTACTGGGGTGGGAGTCTGAATAAAATTGGGAAACATGGGAATATAATGAATTTGATTTTATTTTATTGCAGTGAACAAGAAATTCTATAACAAACATAGACAAGTTCTACCCAGAGCCAATACGGCTGTGGCGAGCTGCCAAATTATCAAAGTTACATGCGTGCGTAGAAAATCTTGAATGACTGCATGTGACTTGGCCATTTTTTGGAGTTGTTTCACCAAATTTTCAACATAGGCTTTTTGGCATCCCACCGCATGAAGAGTGCCACTGTCATTTCATTCACTTGTCCTGAAAGGTGATTTCACAGAGCAACCACACCATTCTGTGCCAGAAGTGCGAAAAACACATTTCAGGCAGGCTGTGAAAAATGACAACTGCACTGTTAATAAGGAGGTGTGCAAAAAATGGCAATGTTGAAAATCTGGAGTGAAAATATTAAAAATTGGTGAAGTTAGGAGTATGCGTAGAAACTGTGCAACACACGCTCATAATAGAGTGAGTTTTTGGAATTGTTTCACCAGATTTGCAACTTGGGCTTTTTGGGACCCCACCTCATGAACAGTGACACTGGCATTTTGTTAATCAGTCCAGAAGGGTGTTGCCACACAGTGACTGCAAAATCACCTTTTGGGATCAAATAATGAAATGACAGTGACAGTGTTCACAAGGTGGGGTCCCAAGAACCCCATGTAGAAAATTTGGAGCCATGATTCTTAAAAATGGCTGATATATCAACATAAGTTGAAAACCCTATTGACTGCCATTATACCACGCTTACCTCTGATTCTTCAGTTTGCACCTCGGCTTTGAAAAGTGCAGACATGTCCTGGTCTAGAGAAGATGACTGCGCCGACCTCTAGAGATAAGGAGGGTAAGGGGTGTTGGTTGCTCAGTGGGAGGGTGGGGATGGGGAGGAGGACTGGGGTGACGATGAGGGACTGTTTTAATTTTTACAGGTAAAAAAAGGTGTTGGGGATGGTTTTCTTCATTTACAGGGAAAAAGACATAAATTTGGGCACACTGGGATGGGCTGTCAGTGTGCCGCATGAGTTTGGGAGTACATGACGCTGACATGGGAACTGGGCACCCCAATGTCAGCATGAGGATGGTGAATGGAGGGGGCAGGGAGGACAGCAGCAGTGGAAGGGAGCAGGATGGTTTTATTTGCTGCTGGGGCTGGGACAGAATTGAAGAAGTGGGGAGGACAGCAGCAGTGGGAGGGAGTGGGAGGAGTGCCATCTGCAAGATGGCGGTGGCGATGCAACTGTGCATATGCCACATTCACACTTGCATAGTTGCGGTGAATGGCATTCTGCCATTCCCAAGATGGTGGCACCAGCAGAACTACATATGCATGTGACGCACGCATGTGCAGTGCTCATACCGGAATGTGGAAGTAACAGCTGAAATAGTGTAGCTGTTATTCCATAGTGGCCGACCGTGGTGGAGTGCTGCCAGCTCTGATGGACTTTTGGAAGGATACTTCCAAAAGTCCAACAGAAGCATGTCATGATTGGCCATTTTCAAGCTACAAATTGCAGAATGTCTGTAGGCTCTGCCCACAGCTGTAAAAAGTACTTAAGCACCCTTGAAGAATCAACAATACTAAAATCAATAAAAGTGTAACGGTTTTTATTTGGGGAGTGTTGATCCTTCATGGGTGCTTAGTTACTTTTCTTTGTTAAAATGCAATGCTTGCAGCACTGGTTTGGAGCAGCCTCTTTGGTTTTCTATAACAAACATGTAGCTTGACACTGGATTCATTAGTGTTATAGGTGGCACCCCCAACCCCCATCACTACCTCCACCGCTACACCACTAGACTGGACTACAATATTTTAAAGGTCCTAAGTATTTCCACATCTTAAACATTGGCAGTATAGCTTAGAGGTTAGAGTAATGTGCTGTGAATGAGCTTGATACATCCAGCAGACCTGGGTTTGATTCCCACAATCTCCACTTACATATTGTGTGACTCTGAGCAAACTACTTAACTTCCCCAGCACTCCTGTGTCAACCCTGAAAACAAGCTCTTGTGCCTAGTGGGCCTTACCTGGTTACCAACAAAATAAAAGTGGTAAAATTAGCCATTGGATGTACTGCAGGTCCTTTGTCTGCAATGCACCCAAGGCTTAGAATGACCTACTTTATTTTCCTTAATTTTAAGACTTTTTACTTTTCTGATTGGATCAAACAATTTTGTAGACTCACTGTTGTATTTGTAGGCTCAGATTAAAAGCAAATATTATGATGTTATTTATGGTAGTCAAACTAATGCATATTCTTAAATAACAGTATTGTAAATGTGTCTGTTCCTCTGGGACACCACACAAATGGAAATATCCTTCAGTGGGTATATCATTTTAAATTAATAAGCAAAAGTCTTCCAACCCTTTTAATGAATACTAAATTCATCACTGCCCAGCAAAACAACAAAAGCAGATCATGCTGCATGGATTTATATTTCAAATATATGCATCATATAAAAGCTTCAAATAACCAATATGAATTTACATACTGTTTACAAATGTCAATGCTTTCCATTTAATTAAAAAATGCTGCTTTAGTACATATAATAATAGACCTGTCAAATGAAGACAGCAGAGTTATACTGTTCCAAGAAAGTGTATAACAAATATGTCCTTTGCCCATCTCCATGGTAACGCTGTAATAAATTGATCACAGAAAAGATAAGCAGTGTACCAGACAGCATTTATATGTCTCGCTGTCTTGTTAAACTGAAAGCCCTTAAAAATTAATAAGAAACTGACAAAACTCACTAACTAATTCATTTGCTAAGCAATCAGGTACTAAGGCTAGTAACAATGTAGCTTTTAATTGAGCTATAAGACATGAGAGGGTGTGCTTTGATGTGCTATAACAACATATCTTAGGTGTATTGTGAGTCACAAAGGATCTATGAGTGCCTTCAACAACCCAATAAGTGCCATTCTACCACAACAAACATACCTTTGAGTGTCTTATTGCAAATATATGCAAGTAACTGGGTGGCCGTGGATGCTGCAGTTACTGTCCCTCTCTTGAGGGCTCAAAGAAGGATGGTGGTCCTACATTGATAAACTCCTGATATGGGGGGGGGGGGTCCTATTTAAGGTTTAAATAAAATGTGTGGTGCATTTGCCAACAGAAAGGTTTAAGTGGGTCTGGTGGAAGGATGATACAGCCCCCTGGGATGAAGTACCTACCCTCCTTCCCACAGGAATCATCCCACCTGTGACCCAATGCAGTGTAATAACAGTTTCCCAAAACATCATACATCTTATCAATAATTACTCGGACAAGGAATTAAACAAAAGGCACATTTATTTAGGGACTGCAAAGCCTTAAATGGGAAAAAGTGTTGGTTAATGAGAAAATATATGCAGTCTGGCTAGCTCTTTGATGCCCTTCTAGGCCAAGCCTACATACACAGACTGCTTTTTTGTGCCCTTCTAGACTCAGCAAAATAACATTTACAATCTGGGACTGTGCGTTAAATGCCCTTTTAGGATGGACCCCTAGCAGTGCCCTCACCCACATCACACAAGTAAACACTTTCCAACTACAGTGTTTTAAAGAATTGCTGTGGTTGCAGGGCAAGCCCTGAGGTTACTCAATTTTCCAGACCAAGGGAATCTCCCTCGAGGCTCAGGGCTGATGGCAAAGTTCACAGTGAGTCCCTCTGTAGTTGGTTTCACTCTTTCTTTCTTCGTAAGTGCAGGCCCTTGTTGACAGATGGCAGATGGCTGTTGTCTCAGGTCCCAGTTAGGCCCCTCTGTACTTTCCATTCAGCAGGCAGTCCTCTCTCTCCTCACAGGACAGCTCTGTCAGTGCAACTCAGTGTACACTACCTCACTGTACATGGCCTGGAATCCAGTCCTGAGGGATGGTGGTAACCATTAGCGAGCTGTGATACTGGCTAAGCTTTCTGCTTCACAGTCCTTGGCACAGCAAAGGTCTCTCAGCTGCAATGCAACTTTTTTTTATGTTCCACTTTCTGCTCTGACTCCCTTCCTCTGGGTCAGACTAAGCCCCATTTTCTCACTTCCCTGTCTCTTACCTACTCCTCCTGTCAACTTCATGGATTTGCCCACCCTATGGCGAGGTCTTGCCAAGAAAGATTTGCTCCCCACCTCCTCCTGAGTACTGATGTAGGACTTCCCTGAGTGGAGGAGCAGTGGGCATTGTCAAGGGTCAGGGCCTGAGTGTGCCCTAGTTATCCTGCTCAGGGCAGGATGCTTTCCTTTGTTCTGCTCCCTGCCCTTTAGGATGCCAACAAATGGAGCCCATACACTAGTATGCAGAACATGCATAGCAGAGCTCCACTGTTGTCCCCCATACCTACTGGATTGCTGCTTCACAGTCACACATGGTCACCCAGGTGGCACTGTTGGGTGGCTGCAGTAACCCTCCCTTTCAGCGGGCTCCCGTCTCAAGCTTATTCCTGAACTTGGGTCACCAGAGTCATGGGCAGTAGCACTACTGCTGTACAAACAGGCTGGCCTCAGTGGCAGCTTTAACTTTCATGCTGGGTTAGCACACAGTTACCTCCTTCTCTGTGAAAGAACCTGCAATCATGGGCAACAAATCAAACACACTTCCCTGATATTCATGTAACCCCCTCCCCATGGGCCCCCCTTTTTTAACTAGCAGGGCTGCTTCTCTCAGCACAAACGTCTAGGGGCAAGGGAGAGGGGTCGGGGTTTACATAAGTGAATACAGATTTGGAAACCAGAGAAATGGCCACCATTAGGCTAGGTGCCCCAACTGTTACACTAGAACAGTCAAACCCAAGTGTGGCTACATGGCACACACCTGGGGGGAACAATTACCATGGCCAGCAACCCAGGTCCCTGAGAGAAAATGTTTGCTAACAATTATGCCAGGTTTGCACTTCTGGACAGGGGCACCCCAAGTAAATCCAGACACAAGGAAGCAACAACAATACTGTCCAAACCAGGTTGGGATTCTAGAGTGTAGCTTTTATTCACGTGCTGTAACAAAGAAGGAATAATCACAAAGCAAAGATGGACCCCCATAGGGCTACACATACTGGTATTGCAGATTCTCCAGGGGACAGAAATTCCTGACATTCCAATTTAGCTTAGGCTGAAGTAACACAAAACAGTGAACACCATGGTTCTGATATGGAGATTGGCATACACGGCCAGACATAGTACATTTCCCATCGACTAGGCACACGTGGCCAGTACTGGTACACAGGTACAATTTCCCATATTTCATGAGGAATGATGGTGGTACACATGACCACAAAGGAGCACATCCAGGCTCAAAACTTTCAGAACCCACTAAACTGGGGTAAACTGAGAGAAAACAACCCACATACAGGGGTAACTACTTCCATAAGGTATTGGCCAGATGCACTAAATGAAAAAGTACTGGTGCCCAAACTGAACCCGGAGAGGTAAACAGGGTCACTCCAGATGGGAGGTCTCCCACCTTTTGCTTCCAAGTTTATACTCGGCCATTCATCTGGTTAAAAACCCCACACAACTGTAGAAAACTGTAGATGCTGCCTTGAAATGTATTTCACACTTGACATACCACACACACACACACACACACACACACACACACACACACACTAAGGTGTCAGAAGTTAAAAGTTCTGTACTTGGATGGTCACATAGTGGACTCCAACATAGGCAGACACTTTTAAAACACAGAACATCTAAGTGACAGAGTCCCTTTGTCAGAGAAATTCACCCCTAGGTATTGCAGGTGCCCCTCCTGGGCTTATTCAGAAGAAAAGTTGTACTCACAACAAATGAAGATGTCCAAGGCAGCTTCACCAGACAGAATGGGTTGAAGGGATTGCCCTCGAACCCTGAAGAATACCCCCATTCCTCCTCAGATGGGGCAAAAGAAAACCCGCTTAGCAAGGTCTCCACCACTTCAGACACTGTCTTCTCTGTTCTTCTTCTAGGGTGAGAATAAACTACCCAAAACTAAAGAGGTAGCTTTCTGTCAGAGCTAAATGAGGAGCTGCACTGCAAGCTGTGCCTCCTCCTGGAAGACTCACTCACAGACAGGGTGGAAGACTAGGTTTGCTGGCAAAGGCACCTAGCTTCACCTGAGCTCTTTTCTTCTAGGTTGCTTAAAAGGACAGAGCAAAGAACCTTACCAGAGCATGGAAAATGATTAAGGCTTCTTTTGGCTAGGCAGATTTACTGTGTGTTATTTTCTTTTGTACTCACAGGGATTTTTACTGTTTGTTGCTAACATTTTATTGCTTTATTTTTTTCTGATTCAATTTGTTCTGGCTGGATATACCTTCTGCTGCATTATTACAGGGTGTGCCTACATGTGTGTGCTTACAGATTACTGCTGTAATCTTCGGATTCAAATTGTCTTTTGCAAGGTATATCTTCTGTTACTGCTTTATTTTTCTCTGTAGCGAAGTGTTTCTTACAGGGTACATCTTCTGTGAAATTATTACAGGTGATGCTTTACAGGTTTTACAGTTTTATTACAGGTGGTGCTTTACAGGTTTTACAGTTTTATCTATCGTTAGGATAAGCTTTCAGGGCTGCTGCATTTGTTGCTGGCTGATTGTTTCTGATCTTACCTCCTTGTTTCTTTCGTCTGTAGTTCTTCTTTTTCGGCAGAGAAGGGCCCAGCTACCCACTCCCATCCTCAACCACCCCACGCTACACTCATTTTATAGGGTAGAACAGTGGTGACATTTCCTGTAGCAAAGCAGGAAGGGGCAGATTAGAGGGGTATCCACACAGTGACCTAATTTACAGGAGCTCAAGTAATTTAACTTGTTATAACATGTTATACACAAACAAACAAACAAAACACAAAATCAAACTTTTGCTTTCATTTTCCTCCATCTAATTACTCTGATCAGGTTATAAACCCAGCAATTTATCTGGAATGGATATTATTAACTGCAGGTAATGTGGGACACTTTTCAGAAGAGCAGTTTTACAGGATTTAGGAAACTGTCCTACATGCAGGGCCATTGGCGAGCTAAGGGCTCAGCTCCAGGCAGCATGGGCAGAGATTGCGCACCTCAAATCGCTTATCCAGGAGGAAATGTATTATAAGAACTGCCCACCATTTCCCTAACATCCAACAGAAGCACCTTGACCATAGAGGGTAGTTGGCCCGGGAGGTTGGCAGGTGGTTAGGAGGGGCAAATTGGGTGTCCCATCACTTGGTATTCTCCAACATATCACCTCCACAAACCATATAAAAACTACAAACAGGTATCTGCCTCTATCTCTGAAATCAAACAAAGGGACAGAGGACACTGCAGAGCAGGACACTGCAGCACAGGAGCTAGCACAACAAAACAGGAACCAAAACAAAAAAAGCAAAAAGGAAATCCAAAAAACTTCTGATCATAGGAGACTCCATGATTCGGGGAGTTGATACCTATCTCCAGCCAGGGGTAACGATCAGTTGTCTCCCAGGTACATCAGCATGGAGAGACACTGACTGCATTGCTAAAATTATACAGGAAGCAGGAGAAAACATTGACATCCTGGTACACATAGGAACTAATGATCTCGCCAGCCAGTCAGTTGTGGAGATCAAGGGAACACCTGACCAGGCTGGGTGACAAACTACCATCCATTTCATCCGGCATCTCCTTCTCTGAGATTCTGCCAGTCTGGGAGAGGGGGGCAGATGGATGGAAGGTCAGAGAAGGGGAGATAGGGGAGCTAAACATGTGGCTCAAGGGCTGGTGCCTGGAAAAAGGACACACATTTGTAGGGAACTGGCAACAGTTTTCGGAGTGAAACTTCTTTAAATTTGATGGACTGCATCTGACTAAGGAGGGAGTCAGTGCATTGGGGCAGAAGTTTGACATCTTTGCAGAATATTTAAACTAGCAAATGGAGAGAGGGGTGCAGCACCTGGTACGTCGAATGGGAAGAACACCCTTCCCCCCTCAGCTAGTGGTCAAACAGGAGTTCAGCATGTTTGTAGTTCATTTGCATCACCAGGTAAGGAAAAAAGTCCAGCTTCAAATACGATGTACAGTGGAAACAACAGACCGCACCCAACAACTAACACACCAAAATCTGGCCAATGGAAAATCATGTATGCAAATGCTCACAGTCTGGGAAACAAGATCCCAGACCTGCAGGCACTAATGACAGAGGCCAAACTGGACATAGTAGCCATTAGCGAGACATGGTTTACCAGTAACCACACTTGGGAGACTTCAGTGCCTGGCTATGTAAGGTTCGGAAGAGTCCGAGGTGCAGAAAGGGGGGTGTGTGAAGTGGCCCTTTATGTCAATGAAAATATCAAAGCTACAGAAATTCAGAATACACGTAAGGAGCCAGAAGAACTGTGGGTCACCTTGGAAACAGAAAATGGGACAGCCATACGAACTGGGGTTGTCTACAGGCCTCCAGACTAGGGGAGGACATAGACACATTACTGTTAGAAGATATACAAAACATGACAGCTATAGGGGAGGTTCTGATAATGGGAGACTTCAACTTGCCAGATATAGATTGGTCAACACCAGCAGGAACATCTGCCAGAACTAGACACATAGTGGATTCCCTGCAGAAGGAGGGCCTCAAGCAACTGGTACAACAACCCACAAGAGACAGGGCTATCCTAGATCTAGTACTGACTAACAGGGAAGGCATCACAGATCTCCAGGTAGAAGGTCATCTGGGGGCCAGTGACCATAACATGGTATGGTTCAATTTGGCCACTAGAACTAAATCATCCCATTCCAAGGCAAAAATATGGGACTTCAGAGTAGCTGACTTTGATAAGATGACCAACACAGTTAAGCTAGCTCTGGCAAAAAGAAATACAGGTGAGGGGGTACAGGCAAAGTGGGCAAGCATTAAGGATGCAATACTTGAAGCAACATTCCATTGTGTTAGAAAAGGAAGTGTAAAAGAAGAAGGAAGGCACTGGTTCTCAAAAAAAAGTAGCAGAAAAGGTCAGAGCCAAAAGGTTGGCCTTCAGTAAATATAAAGGAATGCAGCGGGATGAAGATAGGAAGGCATACCAAACTTCCCTAAGGGAAGCAGGGAAGGCAGTAAGGCCGGCAAAGGCCCAAACTGAGGAGACACTAGCACAAACAGTAAAACAAAATGTGACAAGACTTTCTATAGATACATTAGTGAAAGGAGAAAGTTCAAAGGGGGTATTGTTAAGATAAAGGGGATAAGGGTGAGTGTATGGAGGAGGACCATGTAAAAGCATCTATCCTAAATAGATACTTCTGCTCAGTATTTACTGAAGAGAAGTTAGGGCAGGACCCACAGCTCAGCACTATGGACACGGGGGGGGAAGTGTGCACTAGTCCCTTCACAAAAGAAAGGGTCCTACAAGAGCTCGATAAGCTCAGGGTGGACAAGGCAATGGGACCTAATGGCATACATCCCAGGGTACTAAAGGGGCTAAGGGTGGAACTAGCAGAACCATTATCAGAACTGTTTAGTGAGTCACTGAGCACAGGAGAGGTCCCAGAAGACTGGAGAAGGGCTCATGTGATCCTATTCCACAAGAGTGGTAGCAGAGAGGAGGCAGGGAACTACAGACCAGTCAGCCTTACCTCAGTAGTGGGCAAGATTATGGAGGCACTCCTTAAGGGAAGGATAGTGCAACACCTGGAATCCATAGGAGCACAGGATCCAAGACAGCATGGGTTTACAAAAGGAAGGTATTGTCAAACTAATCTCATGGATTTCTTTGACTGGATAACCAGAGTGGTGAACCAAGGGGGAGCAGTTGATGTTGCCTACCTTTACTTCCGCAAAGCTTTCGATACTGTTCCACATAGAAGATTGATTAATAAGCTGGGTAGGCTCGGGGTGGGTCAGAAGTTGGTCAACTGGGTGGCAAACTGGTCGACAGGCAGAAAACAGAGAGTGGTGGTAAACGGTATACAGTCAGAAGAGATGCAAGTCACAAGTGGGGTACCTCAGTGATCAGTCCTGGGGCCAGTCCTCTTCAATATCTTCATCAGTGACATTGCAGATGGACTGGAGGGTAAGGTTTGTCTGTCTGCAGATAACACCAAGATCTGCAACAGAGTAGATGATCCAGATGGGGTGGGCAGAATGAGAAGAGATCTGTATAAACTGGCAAAATGGTTGGAAGAGTGGCAACTGGGTTTAATGCAAAGAAGTGCAAGATCATGCACATAGGGAAGATAAACCCTGAAGCCACCTATAGGCTGGGAGGGGAGTTGCTAGTAGTCACAAAGGAAGAAAGAGACTTCGGTATCATCATCACAGATGACCTGAATTCATCCAAGCAGACCACTAAAGCAGAAGGTAAGGCTAGTGGGATGTTGGGGTGTTTTAGTAGGGGTATCACAAGTTGTAAGAGGGAGGTAATCCTTCTTTACAAGACACTGGTTAGGCCCCATCTGGAGTACTGCGTGCAGTACTGGAGGCCACACATTCACAAGGACATTAACCAAATTGAGGCAGTCCAGAGAAGGGCAATAAATATGGTGCAGGGACTGCATCAGAAAACATATGAGGACAGATTAACAGAGCTCAATATGTATACCCTAGAGCAAAGGACGGAGAGAGGTGATGCGATTGAAACATTCAAACACCTTAAGGGCATTAACAAGGTGAAAGAGTCTAACATGTTTCAATATAACAAAAATAGTAGGACAAGAGGACACATCATGAGATTAGAGGGAGGCTGATTAAGGGGTAACGTGAGGAAATTCTTTTTCACAGAAAGGGTGGTGGATGCATGGAATGGCCTAACTCAGGAAGTGGTGGATATGAATACAGTGCGGGGCTTCAAACAGGGATGGGATAGACATAAGGGAGCAATACAGATGAGTATGAATAGAGAGGCCATTGACAGAGTAAAGGCCAATGTCACATTCAAGGTAGAAAATGAAATGGGCAGACTGGATGGGCCTTGCGGTCCTTGTCTGCCATCAACTTCTATGTTTCTATGTTACTCCTGAACATTCTGCTCTAGCTGACAACTGTTTGCCAGAGTGTGGCTTATGCCGCTGCAAGAGTTCTAAGATTATAACATCACTCCAGCTCAGCTGAGGTTGAAAACAGAGTGTGACAGAGTGAAACCCATTTACCTGGCATTTCACAAGCTGCCTTCCCTGCCTGCCACTGATTCTAACTGGGATTCTAGTAACCCCTGGGAACAAGGGGGTTACACCCACCCTTAGCCAGGAACATGACTGTCCCCTGTCATTACCTACCCGGCACCAGGCCATCCTACCCTATGTGCTACCTATGGAGAGGGGTGATCAGGCCCTCCCCTACCATGTGCCAGGCACAGGCAGGCAACATTAAAAGCCCAGAGGCCATTGGCTGATGCATCAGCACCTACACTATAATCTTACTATGGAAAACCAGTTGCTGTGGAAGAACTGTCCAGAGTATAGTCTAACAGACCAGAGCTGTGACCCCTATTGCAGATCATTACCACAACCTGTCTATCCCCCTAGCCCTCTAGGGAAAGCAGTCTAAACAAAAACTTACCAAAAGGGAGGACCTCCCCCCAGCCCAGGACACCTGTCAACCAAAAACACAGTGCTAACACTTTACTTAAGTATTACACTTCTACTATCCCCCACACACTAACACCTGTGGAAGGGAAACTGTTAACACCTGTTAACCATACAATTCTATAAAATACTCTACAAAAGCAGTGGAACTCGGATGAGTTCCCACATCCTTTTCTGGTCTTCTCTTCTTTCTTCTTTAACAGGAACCACCTGAAAGAGAAAAAGAGACAAAGAGACAAAACACACCCCAAATCTGCAAAACACACAGTATAACAACAATAACCCTCACCATCAAAACACTAGAGATTCCCCCAAAAGTCATTTTTTAGAAAAGTAGAAAACACTAGAAAACATCTAACTTTATGTACAACACACCCTTTGGGGGGATGGAATGCCCTGTATGTTCCAACTAGTGACAAACAGTTATGCCCGAAGGCAAGGTCCATGAAAGAATCTCTCCTGGGCCGGAGCCCGCTGAAGCACAGTTCCTGAAGTACTGTAGTCCCAAAGAGAAGAGTCTTTGTGAACGGTTCAACAGTCTGTAGTCTTCCAGGTGTTGGATGTGTATTGCAATGTCAATAAATAAGAAAAGTCTGGACTTACCAATCCCTTGAAGAACAAAAAATAGACATCACCTACTTCTCCAGCCAAAGACTCTCCCTGGCAGCATTTTTCAGATACAGCTGGGTGGAAATCTTATGGAAAACAGGATGATGAAACTGGAAACTGCTGGGTTGATGTCATCTAGGAGATGGAACCTTGGAACAGGAAAGGAACAGTTGGGCTGATGTCATCCGAAATCCCAGGCGATGAATCAGGAAAACAGCTGGACTGATGTCATCTAGGCTATCTGGAAGACCAGGCGATGAAATTGGAAAGGTACACTATAGAGGCTGATGAATCTGGACCACACCTTGGATCCTGGAACACCAGACTGGCGGAACAACATGGGTACTGCAATGGCTGGATGGCAGACACTGCTCTGCTTCTCTCTCAGTAGGCATGGGCATATTCTCAGAACAATGGTACACTTGGGGGTAGTACCAATTTGGATCTGGTGCAAGAACTGTGACCCAATCTGGGTGTACATAATTCACATTATGGAAAGTCTCTTTTCCTTTAGGGTCCACATATTGTACAGTGTCTATGAACAATGTCCTGCCCAACTTCCAGAACTGCAGTTTGTCTCTTATCACTTTATTTCTGACATAGGAAGTTGTACTTGGATCAATATATTGACTGGCCTCTTCCTCTGGCCAGGCTCGCCTGTGTTTCTCAATCTCCTCCCAGATTCTCTGAGAAAGGTAGGAAAGGTCCACTCATAGAAGTCGTTGGCCTTCCTACGAACCAGTCTTTCCTCCTTACTGCTCTTCATTAGTTAGCAACCCTCGGTCTGGCTTGGGGGCGGCCAGTCCTGGTTCTGCCAGTGTTGCATACTCAAAGAAACATCGAACTTGTCCCTGACCCCTCCTTCTGAGGGCAGGGCTGTGGAGTCATGAACTTCTTCTGGCTCCTCTGAGGCAAGAGCTTGAGGCTGCAGACTTTGGACCCTCAACAGGAAGATACATTTCTTCCTCTCCCTCTCCCTCTTCCTCACTCAGAATTTGGGCCCAGGAGTGAGCAGTCGCCCTCACTCCTGAGACAGTCCACTCCTCACTGGGCACGGAGGTAGACACCCCCCATTCTAGAGTCTCTAGAACCTCATCCTCTCCAATGAGGCTAGGGCTAGGATCCTCTCTCCATGGATCAACCGATCCTCCCTCCACACTGTCCATCTGCAACATAGGCATGGAGACATCACAAGGAATCTACTCTGGTAGTACATTTGCACCCTCTTCCTTTGTGCCATGGTCTGCTGGGCCTCCCCCAGCAGGTTCAACCTGGTGCTGTGTGCTGCTACATGCAGGGTCTTCTACTTTCGTCCAAGTGACAGCCAAACAAATTTGGGATGTTCTAGTCAGACCTTGCTTTTCGAAACAGCCTGAACAGTGAGGAATCAAGAATACATCCCTCCTAGCTTTGAGGCACATTATGCATACTCTCACAGGGTAGTTGGGGAGGCAAACTTCCACCGTAGAAACATTGCTCTATTTCTTTAAGCTTGGCAACCTCCTCCACTATCATACTTCGGGCATGATCTGGGTAGCGGGATGGTCCCGAAGCCATGTCTGTAAATAAACACACAAAAGTTCACTGTTACTACTGAGTTCACTATACTTGGAACAGTCTCTCAAAATTACTTCCTGCTGCTGTATTTACATTACTGCCCCACCCTGTAATGGCGGTGGCAGCACTCCTGATGCATCACAGATCTGTATCTGACTCAAGCCACTGCACATCCGACTTACTGCTACTGAAAATGTTCTCAAACTGTAACGATTGCACTGCTTTTACCTTCCTCAGCACATCTATATGATTTTTGGACTTTACAAGTAGCTTTCAATCAATTTTACTTGCTTAAAGTCACTAAAGCCACAGTATTTCTAGGAGCAGGATTGCCTGCTTGTTGCAGCCTCTCATATAATGCACAGTCTCTCTTTTGCTCAGAAAAATTATACTGTTGCTGAATCCATAATACATGCTCCCAGTCTATTGCTCAGAATTCTTGCTTGTTTTGATTACTTTACAGTCCTTCTTTGCAAAAAACAATCACACTGTTTACACACAGATCCAGCTAGCATTTGAAAATCACAACACAGCTTGAGCTCAGTTTTGCTGAATGGTACTAACTGAATCAGTAGCTGGTTTGCTCCAATGGAAATTCTCAGCCTAAAGTCGATCCTGGAAGGACTCTGGGTTGAAACGGGTTGGCGATCCCGCCGATTGTCACTACTGACACCTTGCTTGCTTCCTAGTCAGTCAGATTATGGGTTAAGCCTGAACTTGCACAGAAACACTCTGTATTTACAGATTTTTAGAATGTTTACAGTCACTGCGAAGATTTTCCTGCTACCAGCTCGCACATTACTCGCTCTCTCCCTCTCGAACACTGGGCAGCACTCTGAAGCTGGCTAGGGGCGGGACTGATTGCAGTCTCACTAATCACTCAACACCATGCAAATGAGCTCCTCTCTCTTCTCGTGCTCTTCCTCCACAGCGATCATTGAGCAGGCAAAATTTAAACTACGAAACAACTTTTTTTCTTGGCTGAACTTTTTCATGGTGGGAGCGCCATTTTTAATCATTTCTTTACTTAGAACTTGGCTATTTCTTTAGTGACTCCCCCAGTTCGCACAGCAAGCATTTGAAACTTTCAGGGCAGAACTGTCTCTTTGTTTCCTAAAGTCCACAATACTTTTCTGTCACAGAAAACTTGAAAATTAAAGCTTGTAAATGTTCTACTTTTGATGCAGGACAAGGGGCACACACAGATTGGCTTTACAGCTCCTTGGTAAACCTTGGCACAGTCATAGCAGCACATGAACAGCAGGCACACGGTGGCACATATGGATGGCACTACTTTGGGCAAACTCCTTATGTGCAAAGCTTCCAACTTTGGGCTACCAACTGCCAGACAGACAAAACGCTAGCCACAACCTGAGCAAACATCTCTAGTTTTCTCCCAAAATTCAAAACACATCCCGGATGAGCCCCCATTTTTGTAACCCCCCCCCACCAGTGCCCCTTCTTTAACTAGCAGGGTTGCTTCTCTCACCACAAACATCTAGGGGCAAAGGAGAGGGTTGGGGGTTTACATAAGTGAATACAGATTTGGAAAACAGAGAAATGGCCACCATTAGGCTAGGTGACCCAACTGTTACACTAGAATAGTCAAACCCAAGTGTGGCTTCATGGCACATACCTGGGGGGGGGCAATTACCATGGCCAGTAACCCAGGTCCCTGAGAGAAAATGTTTGCTCACAATTATGCCAGGTTTGCACTTCTGGACATGGAGACCCAAATAAATCCAGACACAAGGAAGCAATAACAATACTGTCCAAACCAGGTTGGGATTCTAGAGTGTAGCTTTTATTCATGTAAGAAAGTAGGAATAATCACAAAGCAAAGATGGACCCCCATAGGGCTACACATACTGGTATTGCAGATTCTCCAGGGTACAGAAATTCCTGACATTCCCGTTTAGCATAGGTTGAAGTAACACAAAACAGTGAACACCATGGTTCTGATATGGAGATTGGCACACACAACCAGACGTAGTGCATTTCCCGTCAACTAGGCACACACGGCCAGTACTGGAACATTTCCCATATTTCATGAGGAATGATGGTGGTACACATGACCACAAAGGAGCACATCCAGGCTCAGAACTTTCAGAACCCACTAAACTGGGGTAAACTGAAAGGAAACAACCCCCACACAGGGGGGAACTACTTCCATTAAGCATTGGCAAGATGCACTAAATGAAAAAGTACTGGTGCCCAAACTGAACCCAGAGAGGTAAACAGGGTCACTCCAGATGGTGGGTTGCCCACCTTTTGCTTCCAAGTTTATACTCGGCCATTCATCTGGTTAAAAACACCACACAACTGTAGAAAACTGTAGATGCTGTCTTGAAATGTATTTCACACTTAACATACTACACACACACACCTCTAAGGTGTCAGAAGTTAAAAGTTCTGTACTTGGATGGTCATATACTGGACTGCAGTGTAGGCAGACACTTTTAAAATACAGAAAGTCTAAGTGACAGAGTCCCTTTGTCAGAGAAATTCACCCCTAGGTATTGCAGGTGCCCCTCCTGGGCTTACTCAGAAGAAAAGTTGTACTCACAACAAATGAAGATGTGCAAGGCAGCTTCACCAGACAGAATGGAGTGAGGGGATTGCCCCTGAACTCTGAAGATGCCCCCCATCCCTCCTGGGATGGGGCAAAAGAAAACCCACTTAGCAAGGTCTCCACCACTTCAGACACTATCTTCTATGTTCTTCTTCTAGGGTGAGAACAAACTACCCAAAATGAAAGAGGTAGCTCTCTGTCAGAGCTAAATGAGAAGCTGCACAGCAAGCTGCAGCCTCCTTCTGGAAGGCTCACTCACAGACTCTTGAGCATTCTACTCTAGCTGACAACTGCTTGCCAGAGTGTGGCCTATGCCACTGTGAGAGTTCTAAGATTACTTCATCACTCCAGCTCAGCTGAGGCTGAAAACAGAGTGTGACAATGTGAAACCCATTTGCCTGCCATTTCACAAACTGCCTTCCTGCCTGCCACTGATTTGAACTGGGATTCTAGTAACCCCTGTGAACAAGGGGGTTATATTCACATTTAAAGTGCTTTAATGCTAGTCATCTGAAGTGTGCAAACAGACTTATATTGCACACCACCAACTGCCACTGTGTTTCTAGCTCGAACTGACGTTGGGCAGACTAGGTGGGCTGGTGTGGTCCTTTTCTGCCATCAAACTTCTATTACTTTATGGAAATCTTTGTAAGGCAGCACCCCCTGATGAAGAATTTTGACTCGAAACACCAGGGCAGTTGATGGTGTGCAGTGTAAGTCTGTTTGCACACCTCACATTACTAGCATTAAAGCACTTTAAATGTGACTTTCAGTGAAGCGTGTTTGCCCATGAGCGCAGGTTCTTTTTAGTTTTGTGATTTGGGGCTAGCTGCCCCTCCTCCTGCACCTGGGTTTGTGATCGTTTTCTTTGGGACCTCCTTTTCTATGAAGGCATTGATTCTGTTTCTTGCATTCACTCCATCTCTGTTAGATGCACAGTCTTCCCCTGCAGCATTCCAAGCAGTCTGCTTCTCACAGCAGCCACACACACACACAGACTGATCTAGCTTGGAGACAGGCAGTGTTGTTCACTGGGTAATGTCAGCTCATTCAATGGGCTGTCAATCACTCCGGGCCAGGCTAAAGGTCCATCACTCAATAGATGATCAGCCCCAAATTCACACCTGGAATCTTGCAGTCCTCCAGTCTCTCAGGAGCTTCTTGTGTCTCTCCTTAAAAGCTCTGCAGCCTGATTGGCTGGTGCTGCAACCCCTGACCTCTGTCACTGTAGAGATGGGTTCAGGGTGAACAAAGATGGTGGTGGTGGTGGCCTATGTGGCTGTGGGGCACTGGCCCCATATTTCTATTTTGTACAGGACTCTTGTCCATAATTAATCCTCTGTGCCCCCAGTTCATTGTGTACAGTCATGCTCCTATATCTGGTCCCAGCAGGCTAATAGGGGAATACACCTTCCATTTCAAGCACCGCTCATTCCATTGGTGAGAGGTGACTGCTTTGGTGGGCAGTGGGAGCCACAGTTGTAATGGCACAGAAGGAACCAAAGAAGTCCTAGTTCTCTCTTCTTTCCAGGACCAGCCACAGTGCCATAGTAGTTCAATTGGGTGGGACCAGTTGGAGCAGCAGAGTGGGTGGCTGGGGCCATAGGTTGTGCTCTGCAGAGCCCTAAATGTACTGTAAATCCACCAGTGAGTAAGGCAAGACATTTTATTTTACATAGCACCCTATCCTCAAGGGCTCAGAGTGCTGAACAAATCAAAGAAACAAAAAGCAAAAAAAATTATAGCAGAGAACAGCATAATTAAAATAAATTGTCAATAACAATAAATACAATTCTAAAATACCAAAATAGTAGCATAGGTCATTTCTCTAGGATGAATGCTAATTTAAACAGATAATACTATGGCCTCCCAGAAACATAGACTTTGATGCAGATAAGGACCACTTGAACACCCAGTCTGCCCATTTCCCTAAATATTGGATAGGCTGCAGATCCTACTTAACCAACAGGCTACTTCCTCCTACCCACCACTAGAATTGCCTTATGTCTGGCCCATGCATTCTTGAATTCCCCCACTGTTTTTGACCCCACGACCTCCTCAGGAAGGCCGTTCCATGCATCCACCACCTTCTCCATGAAAAAATACTGTATAGTAGGTAATATTAGTGCTCTGTTTATATTAGCGATATTAGCTGACATAAAAGAAAGCTCTGATATAAATGGTCCGCTAATATTATCTGTAGTAGTAACCTGCAAGACATTGGACATAAAGCACATGATGCAAATACAGTACTCTGCTAGTTGAACTTTATTTTTATAATCTCACAACAAGCAGTTCCCAAAACAAAAAAAAAATTTAAATCAGCAACAGCAACATCATGCTTTGGTTGAGTTCTTCATCTGCTCATCTGCTTCCTCTGCTTCCTCAAAACCAAGACAAAGACAACCTGTCATGTGGCAGCACCTGAAACAAATGGAAGCAGAAATCACTAGGGAGTTTATGCTTTGAATGACAGACAGTGCTTTTACCTTAATAGATTATTTGAGGGGGGTATCATATCACCAGCTAAAGTGCAGGTGAGGGCAATAGATAGCTGCCTTTTGTCTCCCAAGCTGATTACTGCAATCTGCTTCACCCCGTAGCCTCCATTGTCCACTCCGAGACAGGGACCATATTTATCCCGGTCTCATCCTTGTTGATAATGAGCTGCTTTGGTATAAGTTCCTGGGCAGACGCTCGTGCAATTCTGGCTAAGACAGAGGCTTTCAAGTTTAAAAAGTCACTGGGGGTGCATTACTGCTATCATATGAATCCTGTAACCCCTCAACTTGCATCCATAACATTCTACCTAGCTTTTTGGGGACATCTTCTGTAAACTGAATTGCAGTTATGTGTCAGACCCAGACATCACCCCCTGCCTTCCTGGTGTCATGGGCACCAGCTCAAACCCTTTAGCTCATAAAAGCAACACAAATCATTAAGGCTTACATTCTTATAGAAAAATACATCTGAGAATAATCAAAAGGCGGACAGAATCAGATAATGTACAATGACAAATTGAATGTTATACAAAACGTTTATTTAGATTGCTCAAGGCTGTTACACTACCTATAATTGCCTGTAAACGATATACTGTACATTGTTTTTCATTCCTGTAGTCATTTGTTTGAGCACTTTGCATGAAATTTCTCACAAACTGCTGAAGCGTGACTAGGATGGTCCACATTTTCCAGTGCTAATTGTCTCATACTAAAAGTCCAAGAGTTCCAAAGAACAAAGTTTGTTCTTAGATATATCAAGATTCAGAAAAGCTGAAAAAGCAGGAGATCCACGAATGTCTCTGCTCTGAAACTGTCTAAGCTTTTCTAAACACTGAAACATTGGACAGATCTCAGAAATCCTCAGGCTTCCCAAGAGTTTTAGCCTTTTATGAAACGTTGAGTGTAGCATCTAGATAGGCAGTCTTGATGCCATTGATACAGTACTGGCCTGTACTTCAGTGGGATTACTGTTATTCCCCCAACTCTGTAGCTATCATTGCCAGCTTTTCCTGTAAAAGCCCCTATCCCTTTTCCATATGATGAGGAAGAGGAATCTAGGCCTGACTAGAGCTGCCTGAAATTTATCTTCTGCCAGTGAAATTATGGCAAAATGCTTCTCTTGTGCCTGTGAAATTTTGCAAAATGTTCCCAAATTTTGCTAAAATTGTGATTTCAGTTATTTCCACCTCACTGCAAAAGTATTAGGCCAAACTGAGCTGCATTTGGTATCCTGAAGTTACCAAGGCCTATACAGACATGCACCCCCAGTTTCAGATCTCTGTCTGTAAAGGTGACTGAATTATAAGCCTCCAAACACTTGGAAAGTTTAAAACTGCATTTCACAATTATGTAAACCATAGAATTTCAAAAGTATTAGTCCACATTGCATCATATTTATCTTGTGAACTTTACCAGGGCCCATACGGATGTGTACCAAGTTTCAGAGTGCTATCTTTAAAGGAGACCAAGCTATAAGCCTTTAAACTTTGCTAATTTTAAAATGATATTTTGCAGTTATGTAAACTGCAGAATTTTAAGACCCTATAACTTTACAACTAGAGAATGTAATATTATCAATTTTGTTAGGATCACACACCCAAAATATTAGGTTTTCAGGCTACCCCCATGGCACAGAAGCAGAGCAACATGCTGCCATACTGACGACCCGGAATCGGAAGTGAGCCCTGAAAATCCCATCGGGAGGCAGTCCATGGCTGAAACAGTTGTCACTTGGCAGTGCATCTCAGTCAGGAAGGGTTGGCAATGAGTTCCACTAACACAGTGACCCCTGGGCCAAAGAGCTTTCTCCTGCCACAGGGAAAGCTGTGGCTGTGTGAGGCTGTCAGAGGCACCACCCACACCAGGGGAGATGGGAGGGGAAAAATGTTGGAGAAAAACCCAGTAGCCAACTGAATGATGGTTTTGTTCGGCCTGATCAGGGTATAGCCCTGTGAACAGGGTATATCCCTGAGAAATGAGCTATCATCTGCGAGAAACACTAATATGGAAAAAAAGCCTGTGTGTCAGCTCATAGATCAAATGCTTAAAGTAATTAAAGTTGAATTTCATGAGCTTTTGTGAAATTGTACAATGTTGTGATACCTTTGTCAAAGCCATGTCCATACATTTTGCCAGTGTAGTGTAATCTGCTCGGTGGGCAGCAAGTGGGTGTCAGCTGGCAGCCTGTCAGTCCTCAGTCACTGCCAGTTAGCCCTTTCACAGCATCTTAACAAAAATAAACAAGCATTTGTCAATGCCTAATGTCATCTTGCTGGCATTGGCATTGGTAGTGCCGGAGTTAGAGATGCATAATAGGAATGGCAGTGAAGAATTGAAGTGATGCCAGCCCCACCCCCACCGTGAGGTGTGCCTTTAGGTCATCAGCTATAATGCTCATGCCATTGTACCTCACTCTACTCTGTAGACACTGACAAGTGTTGTGGTGTGCTTTGGGGTCTTTGGGTGTTATACTTACCCCATTCCATAAGGAAATATGCTGAGGTAGGTGCAGTATAGAAGAATAGGGGTGAACTTTGTGACCAAACAGTGCAATGCACACCACAATGCCTGTCACTGGCTGCAGGGTGGGGGTGGGGTGGGGGTGGAATGGCATGAGCATTACAGCCGATGATCCCAAGTCACACCCCTGACACCTGTCAGTCTCTACAGGATGGGGTGCTACAGTTGGAAACCCTAACACCGTAGGTGTGTGTTGGTATTTTCACTCCAAATTTTCAACATGGGCTGTTTGTGAGCTTACCTCATATAAAGTGGCACTATCAGTTTGTTAGCTGAAAGGTGGTTTTGCACAGTGGCTATGCCATTTGGTGATACAGGGACAAAAACACATTTTGGGCAATATGTGGAAAATGACAGCTGTATTGCTCATGAGGAGATGTAAAAAATTAACTCTATTTTCTATTTTCAGCGTGCATTTAATATAACCATTTTGTGATGTAAAAAAATGGCAACGTTGAAAATCTGGTGTGAAAATATGAAAAATTGGTGAAGTTATGAGCATGCATAGAAACTGGGCAACACACATCCATAACCCAATTATTGTTGTTTTTTTTTTTCACCACATGTTTAACATAGGCATTTTGGGACCACCCCTCATGAACAGTGGCACTGTGATTTTGTTAATTTGTCCAAAACATTGATTTTGCACAGTGACCACGCCATTGTGCGCCACAGGTGCAAAAACACATTTAGGGCAGGATGTGAAAAATGACAGCTGTACTGTTCATAAGGAGGTGTGAAAAAATGCCAGTGTTGAAAATCTGGCATGAAAATATTGCAAATTTGCGAAGTTAGAAGGGTGCATGGAAATTGCGCAATGCACACTTGTACACAGTCATTTTATGGAATTTTGTCACCAAGTTTTCAACATAGGCATTTTAAAACTTCTGCTCATGAACAGTGTTGCCATCATTTCCTCAAACTGTCCCAAAAACTGATTTCGCTCAGCGACTGCACTATTCTGCGCCGGACATGCGAAAACACATTTTGGCCAGGATATGTAAAATGACACGTGGTCGAAGCGCTGGGATTTGGTGTTTGTGTTGGATGCATTTATTTTGGCTTTAAATGAAAAATATGGAGTACAAAGTGTCATTTGTGAATTCAGACATCACACAATAAAAGTTCACAGTGTTGTGAAAAGAAACAGAAGGTTGGTGCTTGTTTGAAATTTTGCTGGCACACGAGTGCAGAGTGCGTTTGGATATGTAAAATGACAGCTGTACTGTTCATAAGCAGGTGTGGAAAAATGGTAATTTTGAAAATCTGAAGTGAAAATATTACAAATTTACTAAGTTATGAGTGTGCGTGGAAACTGCACAACACACGCTCGTAAAACAACCATTTTTTTTACTTTTCCCACCAAATTTGCAACATAGGCTTTTTGAGAGCCCCTGTCATGAACAGTGGCACTGTTGTTTCATTAATCGGTCCCAAAAAGTGATTCCGCACAGTGACCGCAAAATCACCTTTCGGGACCGAGTAATGCCATGACAGTGCCTGAATTCATGAGGAGGAGTCCCAATAACCCCATGTTGAAAATTTAGTGCCAAAATTTCCCAATATGGCTGAGATATGCACCAAAGTTGAAAAAAACGTATTTATGCCATTATACAGCTTACCGGCATTTCTTCAGTTCACGGTCGGCGTTGAAGAGTGCAGATGTGTTCCTGGTCCACCGAAGATTGTCGCGCCAGACTCTGGAGGTAAGTATGGGGTGAGGGGGGTGTGGTGAGGCAGGGTACGCAGAGGGTGGGTGCGGGTTGTGGGCGGGGGCAGGGAGACCGCTAGGGACCATTTTCTTTTTTACAGGTTTAAAAAAATAAATAAATAAATTATGGGACTTTTTTTTTTTGCAGGGATTTGGTATGATGGGGTGGGTTCCCAGCATGCCACCTAAGTGTTTTGGGGGAGGGATGCTGTAGCCGACAGGGATTGGGCACCCCGCCGCACACAAACAAAAGCAGGAGGAGACATTATGCTGACAGGGAGTGGGCTCCCCATCGGCAAAATAAATGGGAACATGGAAAATCACCGAGGGGGATTGGGCCCCCCCATCGGCAAAGAAAAAACTTTGGGGGGGGCGCATGATGCTGAGGGGGATTGGGCACCCCCTCAGCATACATTTTAAATGGAGGGGGTCATTATGCTGATGGGGAGTGGGTTCCCTCATCGGCATCATGACAGGAGGCGGCGGC
The DNA here is from genome assembly GCA_016271365.2 of Neoceratodus forsteri. Classification (NCBI taxonomy): domain Eukaryota; kingdom Metazoa; phylum Chordata; order Ceratodontiformes; family Ceratodontidae; genus Neoceratodus; species Neoceratodus forsteri. The sequence continues at coordinate 972,075,007 of CM028134.1, read as the reverse complement.
AGTCACTGCCGCCATGTTGCGTGCATGTCGGGAGAAAAAGTTGTCATCCCGCTCATTGCAGTGGAGCTTTTCTTAGATCTGGTGACCACATCAGGGATGCTTGATGTCAGCGCTTGTTTTGGCTGATTTGGGAATGAGGGATGCACCTACTGATGCATGCCCTGCATTTGTCCAACAGTGACCGCGCCTCCAAATCTGCTACTACTGCAATATGTTGGCTGCGCATACACAAGCCAACTTAAAATTAAAAGTACAAACATATTTTTTCTTCCAGCTTTCATGCTTCCCACTTCTGGTCCACCTTGAGTATTGCCTGTGTCTTACTGAGCAGTGCTAGCGTAATGTGATCTTGACAGTGGGTGGACAGCAAGTGGGCATCAGTTGGCAGCCTGTCTGTGCCTAGCCACTGTTAATTGGCACAAAAAACATCAAAAAAGACACACAGAATTAAAACAAATCAAAATAAAGAGACCTAAAAAAAGGCAAAAGGAAAACAACCATCTATAAAAAACAGCAGTGAAAGACACAAAAAAGAAACGGTAAACCAGAGCCTTGAGGACACATGGCAGAGGCAGAAGAACCACCATTCCCTGAACCCAATGATATGGTGGAGGGAGCAGTGAATGTGGAAGAAGGCCACGGTAGCAAGCCCCATAACTAACAGTAGAGAGCACTAAGAGGTGACACCAAACCAGAGACCTCAGTAGTGTGGGATTTCATATGAATGGACAAATAATCGTGGACACATGTAGTGTACCTTCTATGTAAGGATCTGCTGAGTCAGGGAAAGGAGGACACAATGCCTGAAATATTTACCATGCATAGGCATTTGCTGAAGTACCATAGATCTCAGTACAAGATGGGGTGCAGCACATGGAATCAGCAGCAGCACTATTTGTCGGTGAAGCTGATGATGATGCTGTTGATGACGGGCAGAGCAAGAAGAAGAAAGTTGATGGTAGAGAGGAAGAAGGGAGTAATTCAAGTTACTACAAAGCACAGCTCCAGCAACTTTATTCTGTATCCCACTGTCTCCTACACTTCCATGAGGCTGCAAATCCCCATCCACTTCCAACCCCAGGGGTGGTAAAAGTAGGAGCTAGCCATCAGGTCGAACCCCCCCCCCCCAAAAAAAAGCTCAACTGTATCTGGTTGAGCCTCTGGAAAGGAACCAGAAATATAAAGACAGCAGACCTGAAGCAAAAATGGTTAACAAAAGCAATTGTGGAAATGCTAGCCACTAACTTAGCTACCATTCTACATTGTGAGCAAAGCAGGTTTTATATTGCTAATTCACATTTAAATGCCCAGCTACCAAGTGCTAAGCCATACAAACTTCTTCACAATGGCCCTGTCAAATTTGTTTCTGAATGTCTACATGACTACATAGTCTGTGCCAGCAATTCATATCCCCACCGATGTGGATGAGTGATAAGATCACTAATTATGTGATCATAAAAGCACAATTGGTTCTGTTTTTTCTCATCTTCTTCTTCTTCTTCCCTGGGTGAATTGATTGCAAGTCACTGGGGTTCACTAACCTCCACAAGAAAGATTTCTTTTTATGTACAGTGTTGCTGGCTTTGACAATGCATAAAACTTAACACCCACCAGCAGAAGCTGATGAATTCTTTACATCACACTCATTAATGCCTGGTTTTATTACATTACATCAGATAATTCAAAGAGCACTGTAAAGGCAGCTAAAGATGGTGTCAATGACAATACACATGTTCCATACTTTGCTCAATATATAAATATGATAGTTAAGAGTTTATTTAAAGAGGAAGGCACCACTGTGCAGACTTGTGTAGGTGTGGTGCGGCCAAGAAATTTAGTGTTTATTTTAGTCATTCTGTTAAGACCTGGAATCTGTTACACAATATTTAGTAGCAGAACCACCTCCCCCTGCATCAGCTGAAACAAGATATGTCAACAAGGTTTAAATATACCTATTACATGATGCAGCAGCTGCTAGAAAGCAAAAGGAATCCACCAGAATGCAGTTGATGTGATATTGACTAGGAAGAAGTAAATATCAGCACAATTCAGCGGCAACTGACAGAGACCCTCTGCACTGTGACAGAGCCCTTTGAGGAGTTCACAAGAGTGGTACATTTGAAGGCAGCTGGTCTAATCTAGGTACCCCCCCACATTGCCCTGATAGACCTGTAACTTGTTCTTAGGAAGTCTCAGTTTGAGGAGAAGAGGGTCCCACTTCTGTCAATCAGAAAGAATAAGTGTGCATTGCTGAATGACACATGCGTTTCTGAAATGTGTAGAGATGGCCACCACATACTGTCTACTCTGTTGGATTCTCACTTCAAGGACACATTCAACACATTGATGCAGAAGAGTGTGACATGGATCAGCAGTTCAGTAATGCCTGGTTTATCAGTCAGGTCACTGCACATATGGCACAAATTAACTAGCAGCACAAGTACAGCACCAGAAGAGGAACAGTTGTCATCCCTTGCAGGTCTACTGACAGGCCAGGTGGAGGAGAGGAAAGAGGGAGAATCCCAAGGTTTTGCCACTGCTGCTGAATGTCTGGAGAGTACTCATTCTTACCTCCAAGTCAACAGAGACCTACTGCTGCACCCCTCAAAAAAACATCTAATGATGATGATAAACCAGTGTGGGAACAACTATCTGACTATGGCTTGATGCAAAAGCACAGCAAGTTTTGGTCGGATATAGTGGTGCTGTACCTAACTTGCAAACAAACAAAATGCTACAGGATTATGTGGATGACAATGTGGCACTAGCAGAAGCAGACAAGCCTATATTGTATTGGTACCAAAAAAATGACAATTTTGCCCTCTTTGACAAAGGCAGCTGTTGAGTTCCTAGTTGCACACCTGCAGGACTAGTCCAATGGTGCAACAGTAGGACTACCACTTGTGATGCCAACAATCCAGGTTCGGAAGTGAACTTGGGGCATTGGGGGGCCAGCCTGCAGGAGGAGGATCAAGCATCCGTAGGACTACTCTCCTCCTCCCAGGGAAGGGGGCAGTCTGGTGCTTGCCTGGCTCCTGGTGGAAGTTGGGGGAAAGGCAGTCCAGGCCTGAGCAGGAGGGGGGGCATGGCAAGCGTCAGTGCAGGTAGTGATGCCGTTATATAAAACCATGGTCAGGCCTCACATGGAGTACTGTGTGCAGTTCTGGAGGCCGCACCTTCGTAAGGACATTAACAGGCTGGAGACAGCCTAGAGAAGGGCATCTTAGATGATACAGGACTTGCACTACAAGACTTATGAGGAGAGATTAAGGGACCTCAATATGTACTCACTGGAAGAAAGGAGGGAAAAAGGGAACATGATAGAAACATTCAAGTACCTCAAGGGTATAAATATAAGTACTGATAAGCAGGAGACAGCTGCTATAGGCATGCGTGCCAACTTCTGTGTGATATTCATTCAATCTTATAGTACCTCAAGGGTATAAACAAGGCTCAGGGGGGAGACATTTTCCAATACAGGAGGAGCACAAGAATGAGGGGGTATGACATGAAATTGGAAGGTGGGATGTTAAGAGGGAATGTGAAGAAGTTCCTCTTCACAAAGAGGGTGGTGGACGCATGGAATGGTCTGCCTCAGGAGGTGGTGGAAGTGAGCACTCTGGATGGATTCAAGCATGCTTGGGACATGCATAGGGGAACCATAGAGGTACAGTAGTGGGTGGGTCGGAAGCAGTAATCCAGTACAAGGTCTTACAGGCAGACTGGATGGGCAGGAAGTCCTTATCTGCTGACAATTTTATGTTTCTATGTTCTATGTTTCTATCATGAGGGAGCATGTGGCATGTGTTCTAACTTCACGGCATGCCACACCTCTCAGGGAGACTGAAAAATGGGAAACACCAGTGAGAGGATGGTACTGACTAGCTAGGCTTGCTGGCCCTAACTGGATCTGTGACCATGACTGGGGTTGGGGAACCTCAAAACCCAGCTGGGCAGGGCAAGCTCTGGGGGAAGCCATTGGGGTGTTGAGGTGGTTTGAAGGCATTCTGAGAAGCATCTAAAGTTAACCCTGAGAGAGTCTGTAAGAAACCTCTGAAGGGGGTAGCTACTTTAGACAGCTCTCAAGTGCTGTTAATCTGGTTGAAGTCTGTTACTGAACAGATTTTGCAGTCCTGAAAAAAAGGGTTTACTGTACAGCAGCTGAAGTGCCAAGCCTGGACTTTAGCACCAACATAAAGCAGGTGTTACCTTGAAAGCTGCTCTTAAGCTGAGAAGGTGGTCTGCCACTGCCTTTCAGTCACAGACACAACTTTGTCCTGACTGGGGACCAACTCACTGAGGTTCTGACTGCCTGCCTGCCTGCCTGTAAAGGGTGGAGGGAAGGCAAGTCTCCTTGTGGGGTGAAGATCGGAGAGACTGTCTGCCTGTCGAGGGTAGGTGGACAAGTCCCCTTCCGGGGTGAAGATTGTAGAGACTGCCCACCTGTCAAGGGTGGGTGAAGACAAGTCCCCTTGCAGGGTGTAGAGGATCATCATCATCTACACCAGCAGAACAGCTGGTCCACAACTGCCTGAACTGGGGAGACATCCCCCACAGCACCTGCACCACCTGGTCATCTGAATGTCGTGAGTAGTGGGTTTTTACCCAAAACAAACTGTCATCTCAACTGTCTAGCTAGTTAGTTAATCTCTGGGCAACCTGTGTGACCTCAACTTCAAATCTACAGCAACAGTTGCAGGCAAGGTCAACTGTGCATTTCCATCAGTCGGCATAGTTTTGTGGATAACAGCTGCAGCCCCAACCCAACTGTAACGGTACAGCACCTTTTGAGAATCGGGCCCAGTATGTCATTAGTGACTGATAAGCAGATCTAGCAAAATGCCAAAGTCTCTACTAGAAACAAAAATCAGGTCCAACAAAGCTGAAGATCCTATTTTTCATGTTGACCCTTATGAGAGCTGTATTTTGCGGGTACCTTGATTTGTCCATATTTAACTAGTCAGAATTAACGTTCCCATGAGCAACTCTTGAGAGGACACAAATTGAGCTTATATTTGATTCAGCTGTTCCATGTTTTCCAAGGGAATTTAAAGGTTTATAATTACCTATAAGTAATAGTGCTTTAGTAAAGGGAAGTGTCATCTCCGAAGATAGTATTTCACAACAATTAGAGGAGATTTCCAAATAGACCTTCTTTATATTATATGTTTCTGTAAAGTGCACAGCAATCCCTCATCCCTTTTTACCCCTGTCCTGCCTTATTAAAGCAATAATGCCCTCCAGAGTGGATATTATGCTGTTATAGCACCCTGCCTCCAGTGATTGGGCCCAAGTCCGCAGGCTGAGAGCATCCAACACCCAAGAAGGGATGTTATCTCAGCATAACACCCACCCTGGAGGGCATTATTCTTCTTGTACAATGGCTCGTATATTAAAAAAAAGGAAATGAAATGGGAAAATGTGTTTAAAACATTTTTTTTGTTACTTTTTGTTCGGGGAGGTATACTAATTGAAAAAAGAGTCCAGAATTTTTTTGTGCAGCAGATTCCGCTGATGCATGTATGCAGCTTTATGGTCTGTATTGTGACTGCTTCGGTGTGGTCTGCCATTCATTCTTTGCTGTGACTTTAATAACTGGTTCTGTGCCCCCCCCACCACCACCCATTTATTTATTTCTTTGTTGTGACAGTCCTGTATTTCTCTATTTTGGTTCCTATTTTTTTTAGTGCCCCTCTCTGCATGTGCGGTATGTGAAGCCAAGTGCCATGTGGCAATGTTTTGAATTGGTGCTCGGTCAGACATTGCAATTGCCTGTGGTAAAGCCGTATTGAAGTTACGGCAGAGGAAAGAATTCAGCACAGGTAATCCAGGGAGGGGAAAAAAGATGCTTGCCTCTTTCGTTGTGTTTGTATTTCTTGATGTCAGCACAGCTGTTGTCATGAGGATGCTGCACTGTCACACAGAGCAGAGCGAGTAGCGGAGAAGAGCGGTTTCTATTTACTTTTATTTTTGTTTTGTTTGCTTCTCCTGGTACAGTTCTTATGTGTTTTGTACTGGGAGATGTGTTGACAACTGGATGGGGGAGGATGTGGCACCGAGTCTGAGCGGTTCATGGAGCGCATTTACGAGAAGAGCGGGGACCGCAGAAGCAGCTCCTAGCGACGGCTGTGGAATGTTTATTTTTTTTTAATTCGCTGCAATCTTGAGTGTACTGGGACTACAACCAGGTTGCTATGCTGGGATAACATCCCGGCTCCAGCCCCAGTCTGATCAAGCAGGATCAGGCATTCTTTCTTGCCATTGTATAACAAACCATATTCTTCTAGGTCAGTATATGTATCTTTTACACCTGAATAAAAATAAAAACAATCTGGCAGACTACCACAAACTCATTCTTTAATCAGATCATATTAGGAGATTAAACTTTTGATATTTGCATGTACATAGCTATTGACCCATTTAAACAATGTTTTAGTTTCAATATGATCATATTAAACATTACTATAAAAATTCACCACGGGGCCTGGGTTTTGATTTATATTCCCACAAGTTAGTAACCAGATTATTGCCACCATTTTAAAACAGAAAAGACCTACTTTCCCTATGTACCTTACTGCCTTAAAATGTTGCAGTTTAATAAGTTATCTTTGTCCCAGTTCAGGCTTTTGAACACTAAATTAAAACACATGTCCCATCTTTTAAATGTCTGTAGACTAAACAAACTGTGCAGGTCATCATGGTTCAACAAATAATGCTTATGTTATTATAATGAGCAGAGGTCCATTCTGAATCTTTCAGACTGTCACAAAATATAGGGGAGTTTTACATTTTTACATCTTTTCCAAATACAGTTCATAAAATTGATTGCAGTCCTTCCCTAAATACACCTTACACCACACTAATATAAACGTTACTGTAATAATAAAACAAACCTCACTGCCCCCATCACAATACAGTGCACACCATTCAGACAATCCCAGCATTAACTGCAGTTAGCAGAGTAGTCAACCTCCACAGTGTCCTCCGCAGTGGACTCCCACAAGAGATTCCAACCACTTCTGCAGGAGCCACACACACACACACAGAGTGCCACTACTCAGCAACCAATATTTCTGTGATACCGCATGGCTTCTATTTTGTTGTTTCTCTTGATTGTTTAAATCTGTGAGAGTAGTCTGGGTCCATTCAAAAGAAAACTACACCAACACCTTTCCAATCTTAGCAGCTGTGACTGCTAGCCCCAAATTCTCGCCCCTACCACCCCCTCCTACCCTTTCTCCCTCAGCTCCTCTTCCTCTCAGCCCTTTCTAACCCACTACCTTTGTAACATCTCATATCCTCCATGAGGTACTTATTGCTTCCCTCACTCTCTCCTCCCTACCCCCCCCAAGCCTTACAATGTAATATTTTACTCTGACCAACAACTTTTGTTTTATATTCACTGTACTTATGGTATGTAACTTTGTACATAAATGTTTGCAACAATGTCATCTCCTGTATTCCCAGTTCTATCTAACAACTCTGCACTTTACTGTCTTGCTATGCTACTATTTTGAATTGTATGACTTGTTTTCCTCTGTTTTATGTGGAATCTTGTAAAAGGTTGTTCCTACTTTGAATTGTATGCCTTGTTTTCCATTGTTTGACATGGAACCTTTGTAAAAGAGTTTCCAGCTCAAATGTGTTTTTCTGAGATCCAAATAAATAAAGGAATGCAATAGTCTCTCTACCCATGTCATTTTGAATTTCAGATGGTCCATTTCACTGTTAATGCAAGTGTAAGCTGTCATGTAACTCAGTTTGTGTTCCTTGTCAGGTGATCAGAATGTCATACAAGTATCGTTTCCACATTATTTGCTCACTGACAGTCACAGTGGAGCAGACACCTGGCCACATGCAAGGCACTATGGAAACTCTGGGAGGCACAAATAGCATTTGACTAACAGCTGTAATAACATGATAAAACTATAGATAGAGACCATATAGTGCGATCTTGCTCTGTTACTGCCTGACAGCAGCCAGCTGAGGAGGTGAGCAAAGGGCTGTACCAGTCACTACTCTGCTCCCGTCTTACCAGGTGGAGCAATCAGGGTGGGGGGGGTGTAGGCCGGGGTCCTTAATGGGTGAGCGGGTTCTGGTTGGCAATCAGTTGGGGGTATATATATATATATATAGTGATTAATGGCAAAAAACTCCACCAATGCATCAGTTAGGGTTGATTCCACACCAAAAAAAGTCTAGAAATTTGATGTTAGGGTTACCAACCCTACCCCCTCCAACCTCCACCCTCCACAGGCCAATAGGCTTCGGTGTGTGCCTTGGGGTTGTCAGGCCTAACTCTCACCCCATTCCATTTGTAAGGAAGCTGAGGTGGTACAGTATAGGACAATGGAGTGAGAATTAGGCCCGACAACCCCAAGGCACATACCAATGCCTGTCGGTCTGTAGAGGGTGGGGTAGGGAGTTGGAGGCTGTAGGGTTGGTAACCCTAACATCAAATTTCCAGACTTTTGTTGGTGTGGAATAAACCCTAACTGTTGTATTAATGGAGTTTTTTGCAATGAATTTCCCTTCTTTTTGAGACAGTGAAATGTTACTCATATGGTATCCATAGGTGGGAGTATGGGCCCTCCAGGCCCTGTGCTCCCATCCACAGATAAGTGTAGAGACATAGCGCCTGAAGACCCTGTGTTCCCAATATTGCAGGATGATATCCATGGATGGGAGCATGGGCCCTCTGGGCCCTGTGCTTCCACCTACCTATAAGTATAGAGACATAGCACAGTAGGTCCCCGTGCCTCTAGATTTCAATAATTGTATCCATAGGTGGGAGTGTGGGATCTCAGGGCCCTGCACTCCCACCTAACCATGACAGTAGCAGCATAGCATAGGAGGGCCCAGTGTTGACATAGTGCAGCAGGTCCCTCTGCTTTTAGTTATCCACTATTGTATCCATAAGGGGGAAGTGCAGGCCCTCTGGGCCCTACGCTCCCACCCACCCATGACTGTAGAGGCATACTGTAGAAGGGCCAAGTGCTCCCAGTTTAGCATAAATACTATGCATAGGTGGAAGCACGGGCCCTCTGGACCCTACGCTCCCACCTAAACACAAGTATAGACACATAGCACAGGCCTAGATGCACTTCAAGTAAGCCTTTTAATGCTTATTTGGCCATATCTCAATAACCACAACAACTACGTAAAGAATTATTTCACAGTTGTATTCATGACCTAGCAACCTTCATGCATCCTTTGTACACCTAATAAATAAAATTTGCAACTTGTACTGCTGTAACTCTGGAAATGCTGTATATTTTCTCAGTAAACTAGCAGAAGGCACATCTGTTGAGCAAGGAGTTGCAACCCTGGAAATTTCAGCCCAAAATTCCTAACTGTTGTCTTGCTATGAAGTGGCAAAGAAGCTGGGTCTTTGGTGGTGTTGTATTGTGGTAATTTCACGAAAGTCCCATTGGTTTACATGGAGGAGCTTTCATGGATGTTCCACGGACTTTCTCAAAACAACCATGGAGTTTCGCTAAAGTACCATTGGTTTATATGCAGCATGTTCACAAAAGTCCCGCATATAACCAAATGGTACTTTCACAAAAGCTTTTGAGAAAAACATGTTTGTTTCCCATTGGCTATAATGGGAAACTTTAAACATTTATAACTTTTGAATGTATTAATATTTTTTCACTAAACCTTCAAAAGACACTTCCCTGACTCAGTCCCATATAACCTAAAAATTTCACAGCAGATGGGACAAATCATTTGTGCTGTGGAGACGAGCAAAGAATTCCCAGAAATTGAGGTTTTCTCACATTTTTTCATACTTCGCAGCTCCGCAACCACAAATCTGACTGTAACAATGCCAGCAGACCGCGCATGCAAAATTTCAGCAAATCTTAAAGGTTTTTTGCAATGAATTTTTCTTCTTTTTGAGAAAGTGAAATGTTACTCATATGGTATCCATAGATGGGAGGGGGCCCTCCGGGCCCTGCATTCCTACCACCCATCAGTGTAGAGGCATAGTGTAGGAGGACCCTCTGCTCCCAGTTTTGCATTATTACTTGGTTTCTTATTTGGTATTTAAGGGACAAAAGAAGGCCTGAAGCCCAGTGGGATTGACCCCCACAATCAATGTGGCACATTAGTTTAAATCCAAATTGTCTTCCAACCATTTATCAAGCCTAAGTTTAAAAATAGAAAAATAAGGTGAAGCCACAATTTCTTGTGTCATGGTATTCCACAGTCCAGGTGCTGTAACTGTAAAAAAATTAATCTTTTATTTGTATTAGCTTTGAATACATTGATTTGCTTGTTGCGCAGTCTGGGAACAATCCATCTGTTACAAAATGTAATCTGAATTGCTGCATTAACTCATGTGATTGCTGGACTTTATAGAGAAGAAGAAGATCCCCTCTGATTCTTCTTTTCTGTAAGGAATATAGTCATGTAGCATGTAATCTTTCAGTATAGTTTTTAGTTGCTGGGTGAGGAACTAATCTAGTTGCTCTTCTTTGGATCTATTCCAATCTCTGGATGTCCTGCACCAAATATGGATTCCAGAGCGGGAAACCATAATCCAAGTGAGGCCTGACATATGTGCTATACAAGGCAATAATACCTTCCTTGGTTTTAGTGACAAAAGTGCGCTTCATGCACATAAGTAATTGGTTAGAGATTTTAACTGCCTTGGTGCATTGGTCTATATGGGAGAGTTTATTATTAATCAGCATTCCCAGATCTCTTTTGCATACCGAAACATTCAAAGGGATATTATTAAGGGTGTAAGTCTGTAATGGATTAGCTTTACTAAAGTGTAGCACAGTGCACTTGTCTGTATTAAAGTGCATTTCATTTATTTGGGCCCACGTTTCAATTAGTTTCAGGTCACTGATTACCAAGGATCTGTTTAATGATGAATCAACCTTCCCCCCCAACTTAGTGTCATCGGCGAGTTTTGATAGATGGTTGGCAGAGCTAATCTGCATGTCCCCAATAAAAATATTAAACAATAAGGGTCCAAACACGGACCCCTGAGGGACCCCACTTGTCACTTGAGCTTCTTCATATAGGGTGCCTTGTATCTTAATTTGCTTGCTTGTATTAGATAGGTAGTTGTTTATCCATGTAACCAAGATGGGGAGAGAAACATGCATATTGAAGTTTTGCAGTAAGTTTATTATGAGAGACTTTATCAAATGCTTTACTGTAGTCCAGAAGAATTACATCTTGGGGGTAGTTAAGGACAAGACCCTGGCTTATGTTTTTATAAAATGCTATTAAATTAGTGGTACAAGAAACACCATGTCTAAAACCGTGTTGGGTGGGATCGTTAAGTTTTAATAAATTAATTTCCCTTTCAAGAAGTATTTTAATAATATTTTCCATTAGCTTAGAGAGAATGGATGTTAGACTAATAGGTCTATAGTTCTCCGGTTTTGCTCGATTCTCTTTTTTGAAAATAGGTACTACAATGGCCATTAGCCAATCCTTGGGAACTATGCCCTCATGAAGTGATTTATTAAATATAAGGGATAAGGGGAGGAGCGTTAAGACTTTAGAAGCTGCATGTAGAAAGCTGGGATTAATACTATCCAGTCCAGGGCTTGACATCTTATTTAAAGAGTTAAGTGCTGATAGCATATCTGCTTGGGTTATTATATATTTATTGTTACTAGATACAGTAGAAGGGGTCAATGTAGGGGTTGTTTTTGAAGTAAATAGGGAACAAAAGTACTTATTAAAGGAATTTGCAATATCTATGGAATGTCAATTCAATTCAATTTTATTTTACCAGGAAGTACACCATTGAGTCAGACTCCTTTACAAGGTGGTCCTGGAGGACAGTGCAAAAACAATTAAAACTTAACAATACAAAAGCGCATACCATCAGAACATATGGTTACAACAGAATAAGGCAAGTCAGAGTGTAAAACACAATAAGCATACCATCAAAGTAACATGATACAACAAATGTAGTTACACAATACATTACATGGTGACAGAATATTATATAAGGAGGCATATTAGCAGGTAGTTTGGAAGACAGTGGACATGAGGAAGAGTGAAAAGGAAGGAAAGTAGATGGTATGGTATGGTATAGTAAAATTGTATTTATACAGTGATATAGCCATTAGCATTCCAAAAATCCCTATTCACAATGCTTACCTGTATACATAAAACAAAAAATAATTACAACTTTACAAATATTTGTCACAATGCAAAAATACAAAACATACAAAAAGTAAAAATACATTACAATTTTTACAAAAACATAAAAAAAGGCTAATAATCATTTAACCTCTACATTATTTTCACCTGTTACAGTAACAGCGAAAACTGAGTTCATGATTCATACCGTTTTTAAAACCAGTATCAGTGATAGTTAATTCACATAGAAAAGGGGGGAGACAATTCCAGCTAGCAGCTGCCTGATACTGAAAAGTCATTTCACTAAACCAATTAGTTAATTTAGGTATAATTAAATCCCTGGCACCTGTTTTTCTTAAATTTAAACCATGTTTTGTTTTTTTAATTTTTTTTTTAATTATTTAAACATTTATGTTTGAATATACTCTGGACCTGGTTCAGCCAAATTCCTTTTGCCCGTAAATTTAATGGGGTCCATCCTAATTCTATATACATGATACAATGATGGATTTTAGGGTCACACCTTAACACAAATCTTGCAAGCTTGTTGTAGAGTGTATCTAAGTCATTTAAATATTTGTTTGCTGCATGCCTATAAATATGACTTCCATAATCAATAACTAGCAATACTAGTTGGTTTATCATGGTCAATCTTGTTTTTCTTGTCATACAGTTTGATATTCGTCTCATGGCTCCAATCTTAGCATTTGTTTTCTTTTTTAAGTTTATTATATGCTGTTGAAAAGTCAAGCATTGGTCTATTTGTATCCCTAAATACTTGCATGTTTCAAGTTTGTTCTAAGAACTTACCTTCTTGGGTCATTATTTTTAATTTTGAAACACCTTTCTTATCTAATGCAAAGGACATAACCTGTGTCTTTTTATTGTTTACTAATAGACCCAAAGATGAAAAATAACCTTGCATTGTGCAAAAGTCACTCTGTAGCTTTAGTTTTACTTCACTTGTGGTTTTTCCTACTGCTACTAATGCCGTGTCATCTGCATAAAGACGAATTTGTGAGTATCTGATGTTTTTTGGTTATCATTCAGGTTGACTATAAACAGGAGGGGGCCCAGGATGGATCCATGGGGAGCCCCTCTTGTCACATAGTCTGTTCTTGACTGTTGGCCATTTAAGACAACAAACTGTGACCTACTATCAAGATATAATATAAACCAACTACAGGTTTCTTCCTCTACTCCTGTTTTGTTCGGTGAATTTATCAAAATGCTATGGTTTACTAAATCAAATGCTTTGGATAGGTCCACGTATACCGCACCCACTGACTTTGCCTCACCAAGCAGAGTAGCTATGAGATCTAAAAAGTCAGTGAGTGCGGTAGCAGTGGACCTACCCTGCCTAAAACCATATTGTTGTTGAGTTAATTTGTTATACTTTTCCAAATATTCCATCAGCTGATCATGAACAATTTTTTTCAAATAGCTTAGATACTGTAGACAACAAGGCTATTGGACGACAATTCAAGGCGTCCATGGGGTATCCACCCTTATCTATTGGTATCACTTTGGCTAGTTTCCAGCTGGAAGGAAACTGTCCCTCCCTTAAACTCCAATTAAAAATATCCCGTAATATAGGTGATAACTCCATGGCAGCTTCCTTCAATAATTTATTATCTATGCTATCCGGACCACTTGCCTTATTTGTTTTTAATCTGTTTATACTTTTTAGAACTTTTTTGTTAGTTACTCTCCTGAATCTAAATTTAGTTTTTTTTTTCATCTAGGAAGCTCCCATCCTTTATTTCATTCACTGTATTCATTTTAAATATGGATTTCAGTTTCAGTTTGGGGAGGTTTATAAAGTAGTCATTCAAAATGTCAGCAACTTTGTTTGTTTCAAACATTTTCCCATCTTGACTCAATTTTATCTCACTCTGTTTACAGGTGGGATTCATAAGATTTTTTATTACAGACCAATAGGCACCCGGGTTAGTTGATTCTTTAATCAGCTGTTTATAATAAAAAGCTTTTGATTTCCTAATTTCCTGTATTACTTTATTCCTTATCCTTTTATATTGTTCCCAAACTTCATTTTTTAGTGTTTTGTTTGCCTTTTTCCAAAGTTGGTTTCTTGTTCTAATCATTTTTTTTTATTTTTATGGTTAACCATGGCAAATGTTTTAATCTTTGATTAACTTTTTTATATGGGGCAAATTTGTCACAGGCATTCCCAAACATTGTTGTAAATTCTTGTACAGCCAAGTTTAAATCTGGTATAAGAAGAGTCCTATACCATGGTAGTCCCTGAAGATACGTTCTAAATGATAAACTATTAAATTTTAAATAACATCTTTTGGATATTTGTGGTACCAACTTTACGGGGATAGTATTTTTAGTCATGGAAAACACACACTTAACTATGTGATGGTCTCCTAAACTAGGTGCACATACACTTTTCTCCAAAATAGTCAAGGCGGGTGAGACAAACATCAGATCTAAAATGTTGCCTTTACTAGTTAGGGAACCTTTCCTTGTGGGAATGTCTATGATTTCTATTAAATTTAGACAACTCATTGAATTTTCCAACTTTTGGCCCCTTGGGCAGCCCCAAGCTGCATTAAAATCACCAGCCAGAATTACTTGTATTTGACCTAAATGTCCCATTAGAACGTGTGACAATTTGTCAAAATGAATAGTATTTATTTTAGGTGGAGAATAGACCACTCCCTATAGCCAATTTTAATGCTTGTATCTCAATTAATAAACATTCGATACCCTCAATTGACCCTAAGAATAAAATTTTAGAGTGACCAATTGAATGACTAATGTACATCAAAACACCTCCCCCCATGTTCCCCGATCTTTCCTAAAATGATAGAACTCCCTTAATTCTATCTCATTATATTCAGTTCCCTTTTTTAACCAGGTTTCCGTCAACATTACTATGTCTGGCTTTTCATGTTCTACCCAGGTTCTAAGATAGTCCATTTTTTTAATCATACTTTGTGCGTTGTCGAAGACCATTTTAATGGTTGGAACTGGGTTCAATATATCCACAAAGAGCCAAGGACAACAGTAATGCCCGGTCACATGAACATGTGTGCCCTATTTGAATTACCAAGTATTTAACACAAAGTTCTTCTTTGATAAGGTTGAAAGGGTTTCGCTGCATGGTCAGCTTAGATGTTTGTTGTAGCTTAGAATTGTTCAAAAAACAATTTACATAAGTGCATGATCTTTCTGTTAAAGTATCAGTTTCCATGACAGCGAATAGCTGAACCATGTAGACCAAGCCCACTACCAACCCCATCATCTTAAATGGCAGCTCTCTTGTCATTTTCACAACTATATCCAAGAGCAAAGAGATACTCCACAGAAACCTGTTATATAAAAAATATAAAAGGTATAAAGGGATGGTCCCAGATGCCCGCCTTCCAGTTCTTTCCCGCCGTTAGCTTGTGCAGTGCCTCACGGTAAAGTTCGTGCTTAGCAAAGCCCTGTTCTTTTGTCGGTTTTTACCAAAAAGTTTTCAGTATTTTTCTTCACATAGTCAGGTTAACGCTGGTGTATGTCGTCCCCTTCCAAAAATAAGTGCGACTCATGCGGCGCCCAACTGCCACACAAGGACAGCCACTTTCTCTGCCTTTTTTGTCTAGGCCCCGACCACGCAGTCGACAAGTGCCCGCATTGCCTGGACTTCAACGCTGTTACCAGCAGAAGACACCAACAGTTCCTGGAAGCCCATCTGCTCAAAAAGAAGATGTCTTCAATGGAGAAGGAATTGAAGAAGCTCAGGCAGGCGTTGACCTCTCCTGAAGGACACCACAAGAAACGGGACAAAGAAAGGCACAGAGAGAAGGCCTCCTCGTCCACGACTCCGGCCAGAGTGGCGGTTCAGGTAACATCCCCTCTGGGGGATCGTCTGACAGCAGCTTCCAAGGTTTTGGAGGAGGCTTCGGCCTGCCCGTCGGGCTCGTGCTCGGGCCCTGTGGGCACCTCCGGGCTAAAGGAGGCATCTGCCCCCAGTACCACTGCAGGGGCAGTGCACAGTCACATCCCCCTCGGGCCAGGCCACTTCCCACCCTCAGTCCACCTCTGATGAGGGACCCCCTAAGCCGGACGCCGGCTCCCCTGGCACCCGCCGGGATCCAGCCCCTAAGTCGCATGTTGGCTCCTCCGATGTGCACCGGGCATCAGAACCTACGACAGACCCGCTATCTTCTGTCGTTCCAGGTTCCCTGCAGCCTTCGCTGCCTTCCAGGGAGCCCAAGTTGCCCCAGCCTGACCCCGGGGACTTTTCTCCCCCGTCTCTGGGCGATGCTGGGGATATTCCTCCACCATCAGACCCTCCTCCTACAGAACCCGGATCTGGCGCCGCCCCCGGACGCTGGCTCGGAGGCCGGCTCCGGCACCGGCCCCGCCGATGCCAGTTCTGACGCCAGCCTCACTGACACCGGCGGGGGATATTCCTTGTCCATTGGGCCAGATCCCCCACGGGTTTCTCAATGTCGATCCACCCGTGGGGCTTCCTACTGGGCCATCTGCTCCGGCAGCTCCTCCGGTACCTGAGTATCCACCATCCTATCTGACACCATCTTACCCAGGTCCGCAGTATCCAGCGCCGCAGTACCCAACGCTGGCTCCACCGACGCTGCAGTACCCGACGCCGCAATACCCGGCACCAGTTTTCCCGCAGCCGGGTTACGGATACTCGCCTTACAGATATAATCTGTATAGTTATCCCCCTCCTCCTCCTCCACCACCCCCCAGGCCGCTGGTGGATCTACAGGAGACTCTGGCTTCCTGGTGGGCTGAGGCCAAGGCTCAGCTCACCAAGGAAGTCGAGAGCCATCTTACGGCGTCGGTGTCACCTCCGGCCCCCATACGCCCAAGACGGCACACTCCCTCTCCACCCCCGGATTCCAGAGCTCTTCCCTCTAGATCCAGAGAGGGCAGAACACGCTCAGGGATCCCCCTAGAAACCCGTTCCTCCCCTAGACGGGTCAGGGAGTCTTACTCTGCTTCTAATTCTTCTTCTTCCTCACTCTCAGATTCACTGGATTCCTCCGACGGATACTCGGAGAGAGATGACAAGCCTTGCTCTCCGTCCAAGCCCCAGCCGAGGACTCCTCCGAAGTCTCCTCTGGAGGATCCTTCCTTCACGGAAGATCAGGAAGATCCAGGAAGTACAGAAGAACCAGATCCTCAGCGGGTCAAACTCGCCGAACATCTGGACCTGCCCCTTATGGCTCCCACTTTAGTGCCACCCTGGATCGAGCCTCACGCCCACCTCGTTTCCACTATTTGGAAACAACCGTCGGCTTTAGCCCCACTTCCTAGGAAGTCCAACAGGCTATACCAGGCTATACCAGGCTCTGGAGGGTGTAGATTTTTTGGATTCTCACCCCCGTGCAGACTCAGTCGTGATTAGCACCGCTCATGGCCAGTCAGCACACCCCAAAAATTTAAGCTCGTCTCCTCCAGATAAGGAATTTCACCTTCTGGACCAGTACGGGAGAAAAATATACGCTTCTTCCACACTGGGAATTTGGGCCCTGAATTATGTAGCACATATGGGGGATTACCAGAAGGCTATCCTTACCCAGGCGGAATCTAAGATTGACTCCTTATCTGACTCCCAAGTCAAGCAGGAGTTAGCTGACCTAGTCCGTTCTGCTCGTTTGGCCAGTCGTCACATCCTGAGGATGACATACGATGCAGTGGACACTGCCGGGCGGAGCTCCGCGTTCGCCGTAAGTCTTCAGCGTCACGCCTGGCTCTGCGTGTCAGGTTTGGTCCCGGAGGTGCAGTCAGCAATCCAGGAAGCACCTTTCAGGGGTTCAGTGCTTTTCGGTGGTGATGTCAAGGACATCATCACCGATTTTCAGGAGAAGGGGACGGCTCTGAAATCTGTGGATTCCATGTACCATCCCCATCCCCTGCAGTTCCATCCTTTTTGCAGACGCAGCTGGCCTCAAGCGAAACCCCAAGGAAGGCAGGCCACTAAATGCTGGGCCCCCGCAGCTGCTAGGCCCCCGCAGCCCAAAAAAGCAGTGGGTACCCCAGCTGAGGCGCTGCCCCACACCACCTGACTCCTCCTCTCTCCCACCACCTCCAGACTCCCTGGAGGAACCGGTAGGAGGGAGATTCTCCCTCCACCTTCCGGGTTGGGAGAGGATAACAACGGATTCATGGGTGCTTCAGAGTATTGTGGAGGGGCACTCCATAGAGTTTCTACAGAAACCTCCATGCCACCCCCCTCTGAAGTCCTCTTATGCAAGGGACCATCTTCCTTTGGTCAGGGAAGAAATATCTGCCCTTCTTGCGAAGCAGGCCATAGAACCCATTCCTCCTCACCTTCAGGGGACGGGTTACTATTCCCATTTCTTCCTGGTCCCAAATAAGACCGGAGATCTCAGACTCATTCTCGATCTCAGCTCCCTGAACTTCTACGTGGAATACAAAAAGTTCAGGATGCTCTCCCTTCAAACCCTTCTGCCCCTTCTTCGGCCAGGTCAATGGCTTTGTGCACTGGATATGCAGGACGCATATCTGCACATCCCCATTCGTCCCTCACATCGTAAATACCTCCGGTTTACTTTCCAGGGGGACCATTACCAATTCCGGGCACTACCGTTTGGTCTTTCCTCAGCTCCCTGAGTTTTTACCAAATTCCTGGCGGTGGTAGCGGCCCACCTGCGTACTATGGGAGTTCAGGTGATTCCCTACCTGGACGACTGGCTCCTGGTGGCCTCATCCAGGGAGGAGCTCCTACATTTTCTCTCCCTCACCCAGCAGGTTTTCACTTGCCTGGGTATTACCATCAACCATTCCAAGTCTCATCTGGACCCCTCCCAGAGACTTCAGTTCATCGGGGCTATCCTCGATACAACGGTGAGCAAGGCCTTCCTTCCTCCGGACAGGGCGGCCTCCCTCCAGTCACAGATTTCCCTTCTATCAGAATGCAGGAAGGTTCTGGCGAGATCGGTTCTCCGTCTATTGGGGCTCATGGCGGCCATCATCCTGACGGTTCCCTGCGAGCAGCTCCAGATGAGAATTTCTAAGTGGACTCTCTACTCCCAGTGGGATCAACTCGTAGACGACCTAGATCATCTGGTTCTGATCTCCTCGCCGATGACAAGAGACTTGCAATGGTGGATGGTTCGAGAGAACCTGTTTCGGGGGGTCCCCTTCTGTCTTCCTCCCCCTCCCAGACTCTGACCATGGACGCATCAGGCAAAGGTTGTGGAGCCCATCTGGGTCCTCACTGAACCCAGGGTTTTTGGTCCAGATTGGAGTTAGCTCTCCACATCAATGTGCTCGAGCTACGAGCAGTACTATATGCTCTCCAAGCCCTTCACCAATACATCCTTCCCAGTCACCTAGCTGTCCAGACGGGCAACATGTGCGTGGTGTGGTACATCAACAAGCAGGGAGGGACTCGATCCTACCCTCTATGTAGGGAAGCAATGAGGGTTTGGGACTGGGCAACGCTTCACAACCTTCAGCTCACGGCGATCCATGTTCCAGGAGTCGACAATACCCTGGCAGACAAGCTAAGTCGCTCCTCTGCTCTGCCACATGAGTGGGAGTTGGACCAGAAGGTTCTAGATGACATCTTCTAGCTTTGGGGGACTCCACAGGTAGACCTGTTCATCTCTTCCCAAAACGCAAAACTTCCCACCTTTTGCTTGCTCGCTTCAGAGTGAGGTGCTTTCTGGAGCAACGCTCTGTCTCTAAACTGGAAGGGCAGATTTGTCTATGCTTTCCCCCAATTCCTCTGGTCCCTCGTGTACTGCAGAAACTAACAACGGAAGGAGCAAGAATGATTCTGATCGCTCCTTTCTGACCCAGGCAAATCTGGTTCTCTCTTCTACAACAATACTCAGAGGTTCCTCCTCTTCCTCTTCCTTTATCTCGAGGATTGCTGACCCAGGATCAGGGGACACTGGTCCATCCGGGACTCAAGTCCCTGCAACTTCATGCATGACTTCTGCAGACCTAGCCCAATCTCGCTTTGGTGTCTCTCCAAAGGTGGCTGAGATTCTGGTGGAGGCTAGAAAACCCTCCACTAGGTCCACTTACGCCATGAAATGGAAGAGATTTTCTATTTGGGCTGCCTCTAGGAATGTGGAGCCTTTCTCCTGTCCTGTGGCCGTTCTGCTTGAATATTTACCTGGGTCTCAGCCATTCCTCCTTGAAAGTTCACATGGCCGCTATTTCAGCTTACCATGTTCCTTTCACTGATAAAGCCTTTTCCCAATTAGAGGTATCCAAGACTTTTCTTAGAGGGGTCCTTCATCTCAGGCCCCCTGTCCGGACTCCTGCTCCCCCTTGGAATTTGAACTTTGTTCTTGAGAAACTTACCCTTCCTCCCTTCGAACCTGCGGCCTCTGCAGACCTGAAGTTTCTATCATGGAAGATGCTCTTCTTGGTGACCATTTCTTCCGCTCGAAGAATTTCCGAGCTCCAGGCCCTCATGTGTAAAATCCCTTATTTGATTTTTCACAAAGAATGAGTAGCTCTTCGCACGAACCCTAAGTTTCTACCTAAAGTGGTAGCGGAGTCTACCTTAAATCAGTCTATAGAGTTACCTGCCTTTTTCATGCAGTACTCCAACCAAGGGGAATATTTACTCCATACCATGGATGTTCACCGGATTCTGAGATACTACACCGATAGGACTAAGAATCTCAGAAAAACTGACCAGCTGTTCATCTCTTTTGCTCACAAAAGGGAAGGCAATGCTGTTTCTAAGCAATGCCTGTTGAAATGGTTGGCTCATTGCATCACTTTCTGTTATGACAAGTACAACAAGACCCTTCCGGGTCAAGTCAGAGGTCACTCCACTCGGGGAGTAGCAGCCTCTGCGGCTTGTTTCAAGAATGTGTCTGCGGCAGATATCTGTGCTGCCGCCACCTGGACTTCCATCCATACCTTTATGAAACATTACAGTTTGAACATTGCCTCTCACTGTAGAGCAGGCTTCAGGTTAGCTGTCTTGCAAGGCCTCCTGTCTTGAGGTTTGCAAGGCTTTTGCTACTTCTTGGAGTAGTTCCTCCTCCCGGTGCCTTTCATTTGTTCCAGACTGCTTGGGATTCTGTCCTATATGTAATTACCTACTGCAAGGGCCCTCTTGAAGTAAGATAGTACAGTTACGTAAGAACTTACCGTAACAGTAGATCTTCGAGAGAGGCTCTTGCAGTAGGTAATACCTTCCCGCCCTCCATCCCCCTAGGCTTTTTCAGCTCTTTTTCCAGGAATGAAATCACCCGCTTCTCTCTCGTCCGGGCCTTACTGGCCTGTGGCAGGAAAGAACTGGAAGGCGGGCATCCGGGACCGCCCCTTTATACCGACATCATCTGACACCGGTCACCTGATGTGGGGGTCGTCCCTCGCCAGGGACTGCTAGCTAGAAATTTTTCCGTGGGGTCCTGCCGCCGGCCGGCGTCAGTCCTATATGTAATTACCTACTGCAAGAGCCTCTCTCGAAGATCTGCTGTTACGGTAAGTTCTTATGTAACTGTACTTTCCCTTTGTTAACTTGATATTTCACATTTATGGTAAACTTAACTAATAATTCACTTTCAAGAGCAGTGCCTCCATCACTATACTTACTATCAAAGGCACAGCAAAAGACAGCAAATTATGTTAGGTAAATAAGTACTCATTTAGTATTGCTTAAACTTCACTTTAGTACCCTTTAATATTTATTTATTTATGTACTTAAATGCTCTAGACAAAATCATTTTAGTTCTGTTACCCCTGTTATAATGTCCCAGGTTAATACTTCTTGGGATAGTTCAAATTATTTCTGTCCGTGTTTCTCTTCTGAGTGGCGCTCGCGCAGTGGCATCGCAAGCCTTTTCTAGTGTTACTGCCCCTCCTCCTGTGCTAATGTAATTTAAAAGTCCCACTTCAAACACAGCTGATGGCAATCTCCATGTCTCCGGTAGCCGGGCTCTTGCTGGAACAACTAGCAGGGCTGCTGCAGGATGGAGCTTTTGGCACAGTTACAGAGTCACACTACACAAGTTCTTAAAGCTAGCTGCAGTGGCTGTTTGAGAATGATGTTAACACAACATACCTGGTTCGTCTTTGGCAACACGAGCCTTATCTAGTGTTACTGCCCCTCCTCCTGCGCTGATGTAATTTAAAAGTCCTGCTTCAAACACAGCTGATGGCAATCTCTGTGTCTCCAGTAGCCGGGCTCTTGCTGGAACAGCTAATAGGGCTGCTGCAGGATGGAGCTTTGGCACAGTTACAGATTCACACTACACAAGTTCTTAAAGCTAGCTGCAGTGGCTGTTTAAGAATGATGTTAACACAGTGTACCTGGTTCGTCTTTGGCAACACGAGCCTTTTCTAGTGTTACTGCCCCTCCTCCTGCACTGATGTAATTTAAAAGTCCTGCTTCAAACACAGCTGATGGCAATCTCCGAGTCTCCGGTAGCCGGGCTCTTGCTGGAACAACTAGCAGGGCTGCTGCAGGATGGAGCTTTGGCACAGTTACAGATTCACACTACATAAGTTCTTAAAGCTAGCTGCGGTGGCTGTTTGAGAATGATGTTAACATATTGGTGGCAATGGGTAAGGAGATATAGTAAGTCAGGAATAGACAGAGGATAAGGAGTAAAGGAAGGAAGACTTGAGAAAAGGGATAAGGCACTAGTAACAATAAGGGGAGAAAAGAAGAAGAGAGTAGGAGTCGAGATCAACTAGAAAGTGCTTATACTGGGAGGTTAAAGCATACATGGTTCAACAGTAAGTTAGGCATAGCAATGGCATTTTTCAGTCAGAACAGATTTTAACAACAATTTAAAGGAGTTTGGACCAATCAACTGAGTTCGTTTTAGAGAGTCTTCAATGGTATTCCAAAAGGAAGGGATGGAGTAGCTGAGGGAGTCAGTGCCACACCGGGTCCTGATTCTGGGTACATCAAGTCAAATGTATATTTGGGAGTACTGGCCCTCGGGGCCCTGTGCGTCAACCACTCATAAGTGTAGAGACATAGCACCTAAGGGCCCCATGCTCCCAGTATGCAAGATGGTATCCATGGGTGGGAGTATGGGTCCTTTGGGCCCTGTACTTCCACCTACATGTAAATATAGAAACATAGCATAGCATGTCCCTGGGCTTTTAGTTTCCCATAATTGCATCCATATGTGGGAGTGCAGATCCTCTGGGCCCCATGCTGCCACCCACCCATCAGTGAAGAGGCATAGCATGGGATGGACCAGTGCTCCCAGTTTACCACAAAAAGTATGTATAGGTGGGAGTGCAGGCCCTCTGGGCACTGCGCTCCCACCTACCCACAAGTACAGACACATAGCACAGGCCTAGAGGCATTCCAAGTAACCCTTGTAACGCTTATTTGGCAATATCTCAGTAACCATAGCAACTGCAGAAAACATTCTTTTACATTTGTATTTAAGACCTAACCACCTCCATGCATGCTTAGTACATCTAGGGAGCACTTAGCAAAATATCCATATCTTGAACCATTTTTGAGACATAGGCACCGAAAGGCACCACAGGCACCTCAATGTTATCCTATGGTAACATTTGCAAGTTCAGACTGCTGTAACTCTGGAACTGGTATGAATTGTTTCACCAAACCAGCAAAAGGCACAGCTGTGGGGCAAGGACTTGCCACCCTGCAAATTACAGCCCAAAAGTCCTAACCATTGACTTGCTATGAAGTGGCAAAGAAAGTGGTGTTTTGGGGTGTTGAACTGCAGAACATTCATGGAACTTCCGTGGAATTTCGTGAAAGTCCAATCGGTTTACATGGGAGAACTTTTGCGGAAGTTCTGCCATTGTAGATGTGGGACTTTCGTGCAAGTATCCACGGAATGTTCATGACAGTTCAGTGGCTAAGATGGTGTCAGAACTTTAAAACCATATGTCTGGGCATCTTGCCAAAAAACTAACACTAAGGTCGTGTTCCTAGAGCTCCATTTAGGTAAACCCAAGTGTTGGTGTTTACCTAGGCACAGTATTTTTTGAATTACAACATTTTTGTTCCTCGCTAACTGAAAACAAGATGGTGGATTTGCAAAAGTACCAAACCCATTTGCGAAAGTTAAAAGTGCTTTTGCAAAAGTAAAATGTGCTTCGAGCTTGACACATATTTTTTCCCATAGGCTATAATGGGAAATTTTAAACTTTAATAACTTTTGAACAAATTAATATTTTTTCACCAAACCTTCCAAAGGCACTTCCCTGACCCAGTCCCCATATTCCCTGAGCATTTTGAACCAGACAGACAAACCATTCAGGCTGCAGAGACAAGCAAATAATTTGACAAAAATGGCCAAAAAAGTGTTGTTTTGCACTTCTGTGACTCTGTGCAGCTCAACAACCACACATTCAACCGGAATGAAACTTGACAGATACAGAGATCTATGGTAGCAGACAGTGCACACAAACTGTTAGGCAAATTGGTTGAACGGTTCAAAAGTTATTAAAGTGCAAAGTTTGGGGTTTAACATAGACATGGCCATGCAACCCTAACTTCAGCTGCACTACTGTGCGGCTATAATATATACCACCCCTATCACCCCACCCTTCACACACCAACAGATTTTGGGGTGCGCCATGGGGTCATCAGCCCAGCTCTTACCCCATTTCATGTGTAAACAAGCTGACATGCTACAGTATAGGAAAATGGGGTGAGAGTTAGGCCTGATGATACCATGGCACACCCCTGAAATCTGTTGGTGTGTGGAGGGTGGGGGGGGTGGTAGGGGTGGTAACCCTAACATCAAATTTCCAAACTTTTGTCACTGTGCTATCAATCCTAACTGATGTGTTAACAAAGTGTTTTTTTTCAATGAATTTCCCTTCTTTTTGAGAAAGTGTAATGTAATTGGTATGTGGTTGCGGAAGCTTGGGCCCTTCAGGCTCTGCACTCCCTTAATGCTGTCCATTTTCCTAATGGTATGTGTAAGTAGGAGCGTGGGCCCTGGGTCCTGCCCTCCCATTTACACACAAGTATGGAGGCATACAGCAACCATATAGTACTGAAAAGGAACTCTTGTATCTGCAATTTGGCAAGGTAATTTCTGCCCCACCCACCCAGGGTCGTCCCTTAATTTATTGGCCCTCTCCTAAGACATCACTTCCTGTCTGCTCTAATACTAAGTCCCCACTTTTCAATTTGCAGGTTATACCTGCCAGCCACTAGAGGGACCCTCTGACTTTCACCTCAGGTTCTCTACCTGACTTTCCTCCTCCTCCCCCTCCTCCTACTTCCTGGAACCCCTCTACCTACCTATGCTGCTTCTCTCCTCTACTATCACCTCTGCCCACACCTCACCCCCACACCCAGCCTCCCAGCTAGCCCTACTTACTGACCCCTTGCCCTACCACCAAATCCACACCCAGCATGCCACTAACCCCCAGTGACCACTAGGAGTCACTATTTCCACCCTGATTTTTGGCCCAAACCCAGCCTGCTTTGAGTCACCTAGAACCTGGATCCCCGCTCTCACCCAGGTCCCATTTCAGCTGCCCTGCCAGAGTCTCGAACCTTGTACCCTGTCCACCAGAGTCCGTGACACTACCACTACTCCAAAGTGGTATCTACGCTTTCTGAGGGGCAGACAAGATACTTGTACCTTTCTGCCCTGCTGCTACTTCAGGCACTATGTTTTTCCACCTCCTCCTCAAATGCCTCCCCCTCATTTACATGCTAGTACCCACATCCCATCAGCCAGGCATCTCCCCTGGCACACTTGTACCAGCATCCACAACTCTCCCTGACATAGTCCGATCCCACCCTTTACTGACCATGTACCCTGGCTCACAGCACCCACCCCCCGGATGCCTCCCCACTGCCTACCCTGGCTCCCTTTGGTGGCTAATCATTCTCACCCTCACGACCTGTCAAACCCTGCCCATCCCTTGTTCCCTTATGGCCTTCTCCTCATCCCAATGTAGCCCCCGGAAGCTTACACACTACCACCCCCTGGTCAGACCTTTGGTCTTCCTATTATTCCTATCAGGTAATATACATCCTAACCCAGGCCCTGCCCCTACTAGCCCACCAGCTGGGCCCACTGGTCTCTGCATAGCCTCCATGACTCTATGCAGCCTACTGAAAAAAATGGATGCCCTCCAGTGCTGGGCCATGCTACATAAACCAGATGTCATAGCCCTGGTTGAAACCTGGCTGTCAAAATCCACTCCTGACTCTTTTGTCTCCCTCCCAGGCTATACCCTATACCGGGAGGACCAAGTAGGCAAACGCAGGGGTGGCTGTGCAATCTATACCAGGGACACACTCACCGGACAAGCACTCCCTGCTCCTGTTTTTGTAAATGGGGCACAGGCACTTACCCTCAAACTTGCTCCTGACCCCAAGGGGCCCTCTATATTTCACCACTGCCTACATTCTCCCAAAGAACCATAACCTGGCACTGATATCTTTAACAGAATATCTTGCCACCCTCCACCACAAGGTGGAACAAATCCTAGTGGGGAACCTAAACATGAACTGGCTCAGCGCCTCCTCCTCCACCATCCGTGATTCTTTCACAGCCCTAGACCTGACACAACTCATTTTCCAACCCACTAAAGTAAACCCAAAAAGAGGAACCAATACCCTTCTAGACATAATTATCACCAACCACCCCAAAAAAATCCATGACATCCAGGTCCTCCCAGACTCACTTAGTGACCACTCCCCTATCCTATTCCTTTGGACGACCCTCACTCCCGAACTTACAGCCCGGACCACACTCTGCCGGCACCTCTGACCTGGTGGGCTGAAAAAACTCAAACAATTTCTTGCCCAGATAAATTGGTCCCCCATTCATCACGCACCCGACATAGACACTGCCCTCGCCTTTTTCTCCCAAACCTTTAACAAAGCCTGTGACCTCTTTGCACCCCTCACAGGATTCCGATCCAAGAAACGTAATGCACCTTGGGTTACCCCTGCCCTACTACAAATGCTCAGAATTAGGGATAACCTATGGCACCTTGCCACTGAAACAGGCCGGATGGCTGATAGACAGACCTATAATGCTGCACGGAACAGGTGCACATGGGCCATCCATAAAGCCAAGGACGACCATTACCAGGCCACCCCCACCTCCTCCTGGGGGTGAGCCCAAACATTCTGGGACAATGTTAAACAATTAAATGGGAAAGCACTCTCCCATCCCAGATCACCATTGATGGCTCTACCTCCACCGACCCTGCCTGCATAGCTAACTACCTTAACACATCTTTTACTGACCTTAGCTCTGTCCTTCCCAGTAATTTCTTTGACCTTCCCCCCATCCTACCTTCCCCGGTCCTCCAACACCCCAGTTTTCACCTACATAGGGCATCTGCCCAGTAAGCCAGACCTTACCTGATCAAAGCTTTAAAGAGCAATAGTCCCAGCAGTGACTCCCTGGACCCCAGCATTCTCTGGCTGGTGCTGGATGAAGTTCTTGCCCCACTCACCAGCCTACTAAACCGATCCCTCTTCCTGGGGCAATTCCCCACTGCATGGAAAACAGCCATAGCCACACCCCTTCATAAAGGAGGCGACAGGTCCTCCACCGGGAACTACCGGCCTATCTCCATCCTCCCTCCCCTCTCCAAAGCCCTAGAAAAACTGGTGGCCATTCAAATCACTGAATATCTGACCAAGCATAACATCTTATGCCCAGAACAGCACAGATTCCGTGCTGGTCACAGTACCGGCACTGCACTAGTTGAGTTCTCCAGTTTCCTACACTCCTCACTGGACACCAGCTCCCTAGCTGGTGCAGTGTTCATCGACCTCTCAAAGGTCTTCAACACTGTCGCCCACCCTCTTCTGCTGGATGCCCTCTGCCACACTGTTTTTTCTATTGGCCCTCTCGCCTGGTGCACTAGCTACCTATCTGCTTGCTCCCAATGTGTAAAAATCAATGGGACACTTTCTGAAACTCATCCATCTGCTCAGGGGTACCTCAGGGCTCCATTCTGGGATCCCTACTCTCCTCACTGTACCTAAATACCCTGCCCAGTGAATGCACTGGAAATATTCTTTTGTATGCAGACAACGCTGTCATTTTTGCCACCCACGGCAATCCCATCTACCTCCAGGACACCCTACAACAATCCTATAATGATGCGGAAGCTTGGTTTAAAAAGCACAGACTCGTCGTTAATCTCAAAAAAAACAAAACAATGCTTTTAGACCACCCCCAAAACAAAGCCGGCAACTTCTCACTCCATATCCTCCCTACTACCAAACAACCACTTGAACAAGTCCGCTCCTACAAGACCTACAGAGAACCCAGCACTCCCCAGATCCATATGAACAAAAAAACCTTGGGACCCTCTCACCTCAGCCATCTTATTTTTCTTGTTTCCCCTACATCCATATACACCTCATATAGTTGGACAGGGCAAGTTGGGGTACCTTTTGTTGCTCCCAGACAGTAACAGCCTTCTTTTACTCCATGGTTCTTTTTTCACAGCTAAGTATACATATAATTTTGTTAAAAAAAAGACTTGCCAGCCCAGTGGCGCTGAGGGTTGAGATGCTGGATGCCACACCTTGTGCCATGCCAGTGACCCTAGTTCAAGAATGAGCGTGGGCTGCCGGGGATCAGCAGGGAGGAGTTGGATTGAGCATCTGTTGGACTGCTCTCCATTTCCAGGGAGGGGGGGTGAGAAGCAGTCAGTGCATGCCTGACCCCTAGCGGAGGCCGGGACTCGATGATACACTCCACAAAGAACATGGGAGGGTACAGCAGATGCTGGTGGGGCCACACGCAGGTTCGTGTGTGGGCCCTACAGGTATGTGCTCACTGTGCTCCTGCATGGGGGAACAGAAAAATGGAAAAAGAGACCCTAGTGGCTGGTTGTTGCGGCTTGATGGTCTTGCCCGCGCTTCGTTCTGGAGGTAATACTCCTGAACTAGATCTGGAACCTGGTGGGTGAGTAAGAGGCTGGACTCCCTGCTTCCCCACCATGGGGGGTAAGCCATGGGAGTTACAGGGGGTGAGGCATGAAGGAGTGCAGCGATGAGATGGCAGATGGACGAGGAACCAACCGGGGCCAGTGAGGGGGAGAAACAGATAAGCAAAAAAAGAAGACTCAGATTGCATACAAATGACACAGCAATTCATCACATCACTTACTTGTTACTGTGTGGAGCACAGAGAGGGTTAGAATACGCAGCATCTGTGAAGTAAACTTGTGGCATTTGATTCTGTTTCCACTAATGAAAAAGAAATACTGCAGTATGAATCTATTGTTACTCTTTTAGTTACATCAAAATACAGCCAGCATCACTATTTTGATATATATTCAAACCAGCTGGTGATGCCAATACTACTGTAGTTCAGAGTACACAGCCCTAGCAACCCAGGAGTATTTTTTCCTCACGGACCAAGAAATACAACAAAAATAATTTAAAAGTGGGGGCATTGTATAATCTCAATATTCCACTCCAGGGTGTGGGTTATGTTGGGATTTATCCACTTCTGGTGTCATTTACTCACTCAGCCTGTGGCCTTGTGACCAAACCACACCAGGTGTGGTAAATCCCAGCATAACCCACACTCTATCATGGTATATTGCATACATTGATTTGTTACAGTTATGACAGCGCAGGTTCTGGCCCAAAATAACTACAATTAATATGGACTAAAGCACATTGAATGTACATGAAGGGACCGCACAAATGAAAGGTTTGTTGATAGAATGCCAAGCACACTAAACCCTGCACAGCAATAAAAAAAGTTTGCAAATACGGCAACCGAATACAGAACAGTAATCTGAACTAACAGGCCACGATGAAATTGGCGTCATAGTACTCCAGTGATGAGGAAGTTGCTACAGACATTGCATTAACCTTAGCAGCCTGCTACTGTAATTATGGTAAATAATGGAGAGTCAGACATGAAAAGGATATGTCAACATCCCAAGTTTCAGACATAGGTGGGACAGAGCTGGAGCACAACTTCGAGACATTAAAGCAAGTATATAGTAATGTAGAACAGGGTTTTGCCCCCTCAGGACAATTGCTAGATCCTAGGCATCTCATGGGCAGACTTGATGGACCCTGGGTCTCCTTCTGCCATCGTTTTTCTATGTTTCTATGTCAGAGTCAAGCCGTAAGCAAACCATAATATCCTGTCCAATAAGGGAAGCCTGAAATAGGTGATTACTTTAAAAAAGAAAAGAAAAAGAAATGAAAGATGAGGTACCATACAATAAATCTATAAAATAAAGAGTAATGGCATCAACAAACAGTACCCACGTCATTCAGCAATTAAAGAAAATTTGAGTGAGATGGTGAGTCAGGCAGGTACTCTTATTTGCAGATAAAAGTTAAAAATAATGTTTCTTTAACAAAGCACACAGTCTGTGGTATTTGCTGTGGTAAAAGGCCTTCATGTTTGTTAATTTGCAGAAGCTAAGAGAACCGTATCTAATGCAGATAATGCAGTACTGGCCAAAAACAAAAAGTAAGTAAATCTCATCTCATAAAAGCACTATAATGAAAAAGAAATTTACTGCACTATCTGAAAAGAAAATCGGGGACAATGAGCATGTAACAGTTTCAGTAGTGATGAGAGAAGACTGGAAAAAGCAATTACCATAGATGCTGTGTATAACTTACTTGGGATAATACATTTTCATATCATTTTTAATTTTTGTGGAACTTATTTCAGCTTTTATGTATATACAAAGATATATTGAAGATGTACAGAATCCAGGTTTAAAACTGCATTCAGGTCTGGAAACAGTACTGTATATCGGAAGCAGTAGCATGCTATGTTTTAAATGTGGTTAGGAATCTGTGGGTCACTATTGACTCCAAGTTGACCTTGGATAGACAAGTGTCAGAGGCTGTTTGTAGTGGGGGGTTTTACATCCCCGAAACATCGCCCAGATCAAACTATTTCTGGTACCCAGTCACTTGGTGACGACAGTCCAAGCCTTTGTCACTTCCAGGCTGGATGACTTTAATACTCTATACCTAGGGTTATCTGGGACTCAGATGTGCTGCTTGCAGCTGGTGCAGAATGTGACAGCCCATTTGATTTCTGGGACCTCCTGTAGAAATCTTAATACTCTGGTGTTACGCAAACTACACCAGCTGTCTATTCAATGGCATGTCAGCTTCAACAAATGCTTGCTGGTATACAAGGCCATACATGGTCTGGGTTCTGACTATCTAAAAGATCTCCTGACCCCATTTACTACTGTCTGCCCTCTCCTCTCCACCAATGCTGGTTTACTGCTGGTCCTATGTCATCTCATAAAAGCAATGGACAAGTTTAAAACTGCATTCAGGTCTGGTAACAGTACTGGATATTGAAGAGCAGTAGCTCAGGACATTTTCGGTAGTGGTGCCTCTATAATGGGATACTCTACCTGTCCCTATTAGATCTGCTAACATGGTGGGGGGCTTCAAAGGGGCTCTGAAGTGTGGCCTTTTTAATTGTGCTTATTGTCTGACCAAATTAATTAATTACTCAGGTCTGGATTAGGTAGCAGGAAAATATGCTGTGTTAGGGGTAACTTGTTATTCATTTTAGATTTTTATTCATTTATTCATTCCCATGTTATGTTTTGGTTTGTTCTACTTATTTTGCAGTGTCCCAAGCCCCAGCAAAACACAGAAACATGGAAGTTGTAGGAAGACAAGGACCACTTGGCCCACCTAGTCCACCCTGATGATTCTGCATATAGCCCCTCCTTAGCTCCCAGTACATCCTCAGATTCTCCCCAAGTTTGCATTGGTGCTAGGATTCCTTTATGCCTATCCCACTCATTCTTGAAGCCAGTGATAATTTTAGCTTCTGCAGCTTCCATGGAAGTCCATTCCAAGCCCCATCTACCTTCTCCATAAAGCATAACTTCCTGAAATTTCCACTCAGCCCCCCCCCACCCCAGCTTCATTGCGTGACCCCTAGTTCTTGTGCAACTCTTTCTCTGGGAAATACTCCCTTCCAATACCTTGTTCATACCCATGAGATATTTAAATACCTCTATCATGTCTCCCCTCTCCCTCCTCTCTTCCAGAGAGTACATGTTTAGTTTCCTAAATCTGTCCTCGTAGGGCTTCAGGTGCAGGCCCTGCACTATCTTGGTTGCCCTCCCTTGAACTCTTTCAACCCTGTCAATGTCCTTTCAGAAGTAGGGCCTCCTGAACTGTACACAGTGCTCAAGGTGAGGTCTCACCAACGACCTCTACAGGGGTATTATGACTTTCCTCCTTCTGCTGGCGATCCCTCTGCCTATGCACCCCAGCATCCTGCTGGTTTTCCCCACTGCCTTGTCACACTGCTTATCCACATTCAGCTCATCAGAAATAACTACCCCTAGGTCCCGTTCCTGTCTTGTGACTGTCAGTGCTTCCTCCCCCAGATGGTACTTTGCTGTGGTGTTCCTGTAACCAAGGTGCATGATCTTACACTTCTTTGCATTAAAGACCAGTTGCCAGACTCTTGACCACTCTTCCAGTTTGCTAAGATCCTCCCTTATTTCCTCCACCCCCTCCTGGAGTGTCCACCCAGCTGCAAATTTTGGTATTATCCACAAACAGGCACACCTTCCCTACCAGCCCTTCAGAGATATTGCTAATAAATATATTGAAGAGTACTGGACCCAGCACTGACCCCTTCAGCACCCCACTAGTCACTTTGTCTTCCTCTCAGTGAACACCATTTACCACCACCCTCGTCAGCTTCTTATCTACCTAACTACCTTCAGCCCTATCCTAAGACTATTGCATTTGTTCACTAGCCTTCTTGCAGGACAGAGTTGAAGGCTTTACTGAAGTCCAAGTTGGCCACATATACTGCCCCCTGGTTCACTACCCTGGTCACCCAATCAAAGAACTCAATCAGGTTAGTCTGGCAGGATCTCACCCCTGTGGACCCATTCTTTCTTGGGTCCTGCAGCCCATTGGCCTCCAGATACTCCACTGATTTCTCCTTCAGCAGTGTCTCCTTAACCTTGCCCACTACTGAAGTCAGGCTGATGGCGGGTATTTAAATCCCTGCTTCCTCTCTGCTTCCACTTGTGTGCAGTGGGACAACATTAACCCTCTTCTAGTCTCCCAGAACCTCCCCTATTTCTAGAGATAGGTTAAAAAGGGCCGTCAGAGGTGCAGCCAGCTCTTCCCTGAGTTCCCTCAGTGCTCTGGGGTGTACTCCATCAGGGCCCATTGCTTTATCCACTTTTAAACGTGATAGTTCCCTTAGGACCTTATCTACTTTGAAAGGGCTTGTGTCCATCTCCAATACTCTTGCACCCTTATTTACTAACACTGATCCTTTACCTCATCCTTCCACCATAAATACAGAACAGAAGTAACCATTTGGCATGTCAGCTTTTTGATGATCTCCTTCCACACAGACCCTTCCTTTCCCCATTAAGCCTAATTATTCCTCCTTTAGCCTTTCTCTTGTTCCCTATGTATCTGAAGAATGTGTTGTCCCCCTTCTTCTGTGACATGGTAATCTTTTCTTCTGTTTGTGCTTTATTCTTCCTGATTGCCCTCCCCACCTGATTTTGTTTTTCCTGATAGATCTCTCTGTCCTCCTCCTTCTGAGTTATTTTGTATCTCAAAAAGGCCTGCCTTTTTGCTCTTACCTTATCCGCTACCTCTCCTGAGAAACAAAGAGGTCTCCTTTTCCTTTTACTCTTGCTAACCTGTCAGATACAGAGACTTATGGCCCTATTGATACCCTCCTTAATTTTAGTCCACTGTTTCTCCACTCCCTCATATTCTTCAATACAAACCAGGGCTTCCTTTAGAGATTTCCTCATTGCCTCAAAGTTGGCCCTCCTGAAGTCTAGAATCCTAGTTCTGGAGTTGTTTACCTGTACCTCTACCTTAGACCTTATGGTAAACAGTACTGTGTGGTAGTCACTGGTTCCCAGGTGGTCACCCACTGTGACATCAGCAATGCTATCCCAACTTGTCAATACAAGGTCCAGCATTGCACCATCACAGGTGGGTTCCTCTACTAGTTGCTTGAAAGAGGCATCCAGAAGAGAGTTGAGTATGCCCCTGCTCCTGGTAGTTGCTGATGTGTGTAGTCTCCAGTCTACATCTGGTAGACTGAAGTCTCTGACTAGTAGTATCTCCCTCTTTTGAGCCATACTCTGAGTGTCTTCTAAATAGCACCAAAGAAATAAAATTCCATATCCTTTGTCTTGCCTAAATTATTTGGCAGTACTTCAGGAATCTGAGATTGCAGTTCATAATATGAAACCAAGAAAATACAGAATTTAAATATACTGATGTTATTGTGATACTTATAGGACCACTGCAGCCCTGTAAGAATTGGCATTGAATAGCCACTCAAACGTTGTCAATCTACTTGGGTAGCAAATTGAAACAAATGTGAATTATAATAAAAAATTAAATAGAAATTTTAGTAGTTCCAGTTTCCCCACCTCCTTGTTCACTGTCACACATGCTATTGAGCAGGACTCCTCCAAATCTCACACTGTTCCTGATCAGAAGGGATTAGGGCATCCATGCTAGAAAACACACAGGATCTACATTCTTGATCTGACAGCTTTTAGTAGCGCAAATTAAAACTGATACATTTATGTACTGGGGTCCAGACTCAATAACATTTGTTAAATATTCTTAAATATAATAACAATCTTTGCCTATGTAGATCTTAAATGTAAAGCAAATATTCTTGTGAGTACAATATACAGATGCACTGTACCAGGCATTATGTATTAAATATGTGTGTAACAAAATTAATAAAAATCAAATAAAAAAAAAACTGTTACGTTCAGTGCACAGTGTAGCATTTAACTCCTTGAGGTTGTCAATACACATGCCCCCCCCCTTCAGAAAGATGAGAGTAAAAAGAAGGTTGTGTCCCTGGTTCTTTCGTAACATTCAATTAGCCTTACATTACAGAGATCTGTGTTGGGCCAATGTAAGGTTAACTGAAGCAGGTCAGGATTGGGATATAGCTGAATATGAATACAAAAAGAAATATCTGCACCAGATGGTTATTTTAATTCCCTGGTAAATGGAAAAGGCCCACTGGGCACAAGGCCCATTTATAGGGGTGCCCGGAGCACTGCGGAGGTTAAGTGACTTGTCCATGGTGTCACACTATGCAAGTGGAAGTTGTGGGAATCAGGGGTTATGGGGTGAGGGTCCTAAGCGGGTGGCAGGGTTGGGGTGGCACTTGAAACTTCGCAATATAAAACAATGAATTAATGTGTGAACATTAACTAAAGGTAGAGGTATATGCATTTTTTTACATTTTCACTCTCTCACTGTCACATTACATACGGGTGTTTTTATTATTAAAATTGATGGAGGACATGCTGTGTGGTTCTTAGTGATGAATTATTAGGCAGTAACCATAGTAATATGGTAGGGAATTGGATACTTATCCTTGAAGAGTTAGATGTCATGATTCATCACTGAGACTGCATACATGAGCCCCCTTGATGGGTTTCACTAATCGATTTATTCAAAACACCTGTAATGCCATTATTTAAAGGATGTGAACTATGTGGTGGCCACGCCCCCTGAGGAATATTGTTTAGCGTCTCAAAGTGCTGGGGCTCGTCGGGTGTGGTGGAGTGGTCCTATATGCAAAATGTTGATGATACTCGAGTATCTTTATTTGCCCTGAATGCACTGTGCACTTTTTATATTGAGTAAAGAAGTTTGTGACCAATCCTCAGGAGTGCTTGCTTTATTGCTTTTTCTTTGACTATGAGTTTGCAAGCACCCAGTCTACACCGTGAGCGTAGCCTGTTTTTTGCTCATGGGGGTGACATGTACACTGGGAGGGGATCACTGGTGTTCATTGGAGGTGTTAGCCCAATAGGAAGTTTGCATTTTTATTTATTTATTGGATTTTATTAACTGGATAGGCCCGCTGAAACTAAAAGTCACTTTTACAGGGGTGACCCAGAAATAGTTAACAGGAAACAAAATGTTATTGTCAATAATAAGGTGTGCACACTAGTGTTCTAACACTAAAAATATACAGACCATGACAAAATAAGTAAAATTAAAGAGACGGAAGCAGATATATAGGCCTGTACATAAAAGTTACATCATCGTCAAATCACAATTCACAAGCTTAGTAGGAAAGGATCAGGAGAGAACTTTAAGACAGAATAGTCAAATGTGAGCCAAGCTCTTTTCACCAGTAGCAATTACAGTTACTTCTCCCCAGGTAAAGAGTATTAACACTATTTTTGAAACCAGTTAAAGTACCAGAGTCCTGGACTTCTGGAGCGATGTTGTTCCACATTTTTGGGGCAAAGCAGGTGAAGGATCTGCTACCTGCTTTTGAGTTGGGAACATCCTGGGTGGAGCTGGATAAGGAGCGAAGAGTTCTCTGCTGTGGTTTAAACTTCTGAATATCCAGTAGGCAGGGGGGAGTGGGTGCCAAACACTAATTTGTGCAGAAGACACAGAGAGAGGAATTCCAGCCTACTTTCAAAGGAGGGCCATTTTATTAGGAAGAAAACTCTGCAGCAATGCTTCCTACTAAAGACACCAGCAGCAAATTGCCTAGCCTTGTTTTATAACACCTTATCCCCTCAGAGCCCTGTTTCCCTCACTGATTGAAGTAGCCAGGGTAGCAGGATACTGTTGGTGATGGTTAACTGTACCATCTGGGTGAAGTAGGTCCTAAGACAGAACTTTAGCAGAAGCTTTTCATGGACAGTTTTTGACAGGTAGTTGACATGGGCCTAAAGTTTAATTCTTGGTAGAGGTGGACGCCAAGATATTTTAGGACATTTATCACTTCGGTCAGGGTGCCAGACACTGAATGAACTTTTAATAGATTCCTCTGTCCACTCCCAGCCTCCTAGTTCCAAACAACATTGTTTTTGTCTTTTTAATGTTTAACATCAAGTTATTCCTTCCTAATAATTTTTTTTCAATTTGCTTGAAGTTCTCTTCTGACCCTGAATTTAGGAAAGCTGGGTCTCAGCGGCTTCGATACAGTACAGCATCGTCTACATAAAGGAGTGACTTGACCCCACCGCAGTTTTGAGGCAAATTTACAAATAGAGAAAAGAGCAAAGGGACAAGGGACAAGTATTGAGCCCATAGGTCTCCATCAGTAATCGGTCTAAGCAGGGATAAGCAGCCTCACTATTTTACCAACTGCTTCCAGCCCGACAGATAGTCTTTAAGTCAGAGGCAGGAGAGCTCATCAATGCCCAGCATGCTTAATTGTGTGGGGAGGATGTCATGTTTATCCAAGTCAAATGCCTTAGTCAAATCAACAAAGATGGTGCCTGTTGCAATGCCAGAGTGCATTGGATTGAACATATCAATGGTTAGCTGTACCAATGCAATGTCCGTACCATGGTTTGATCTGAAACCATGTTGAGCAGCATTCAGGATGTCATAGGTTTCAAAGTAATGTTTAAGTTGGTTTAAAATCAGCCTATCTTGGATCTTGGCCAGAGGGCTAAGGAGATAAATGACTCTTTCCTAATTTTTAACGTTGCACAATAATGAGGTCAAGTCTGACTGCTTCAAAAATGTTTACGTGTTTGACTGTTTCAACCACATGTTACACTGCAAAACCAGTTAGATTCAACTGGCAGTGTAACATGTGGTTGAAACAGTCAGACACGTAAACATTTTTGAAGCAGTCAGGCTTGACCTTGTTATTGTGCAACGTTAAGTATGTAACTTATCTGTAAGCATGTAAAATCTTTTTTTTTGCACTATTTTGTTACTTCTGCACTGTTTTTGACATGGAGCCTTTGTAAAGGAGTCTCTGACTCAAAGAATTGTAATTCTGATATTTCAAATAAATAAAATAATTTTTAACCATCTCTTTGGCACCACCTTTGTGGACTGGCTCTGCCAAGGCAACTTTCCATGCTGTCAGTACCATTGCCCGGGTTCAGACATTAGTGGAACAAGTCCCTTAGTGGGGGAAGCTATATATGGGGCACCCAATTAAAGTAATTTGGGCTCAGTGATGTCATACCAGCTGAAGAATAAGACATCAGGCTACTGAGTTGTGCAGGCAGCTCTTTTCTTGTTATTAGTCTGAAGTGAAACTTTAGTGGAGACCCAGAGGAGAAACAAGATTGAGGGAGGACAGTGGAGAGAGATCTGGTGCCCCACATGGTGGTGCTTTGAATTGATCCAGGTTAGTGAAGAAGACTTTAAAAGCAGTGGCAGAGGAGGCAGAATTTGAAAGCACATTACGTCATGCAGAATTTAATTTGTTTGGGTACTGTGTGATCCTTCCCGAGACCACTTATCTAACTCCAAAAGTGTTTCAGGTCAGTTAGGTTTCTGTACTGCTCATCAAGGCCCAGCATTTTTAGTTTTGTGAGGAGGAGGATGTCATGGTTAGCCAACTCAAAGGCCTTGGTCAAATCAACAAAGACTGCACTTCTTGCAAAGCCAGCATAGGTATTGACTATATGAGGGGGGGGGCAAGCGGCTGAAGCTCCCCCCAGCCTGGAACTGTGTGTGTGTATTAGTTTTTGTCAGGCAGCCAGAAAAAATTGTGCTTTTTTTCCACAGAAGGCTGGAGCATGGGGAGGGGTGGTGGTCGAGTCAGTCAGTCAAGTCGCATACATTATCTGTCCCGCTTCCAGTTATGCGTGCTGGCAGCACCACACCATTTAATTTGTGTGCGGGGCATTTTCATTGGTGGAACCACTGGTGGGAGGAGGAGGAGGAGCAGATGGGTTCAATCAAGTATGCGCGGCACCTAGTACGCACCAACACGGCCACCAGCTGTAGCAATTTTGGCATCAACCAAGCCATCATCCACCATTTGTTTGCTGTTCAGCTTGCATAAACTAGTAGAGGACAGAGGTGTCTATGTAAAAAATGTTCACTGCTAGCAAGCGAGAGCATCATCAGGAAAGGAGTCGACCAGTTGGACTGGACTAGTGATGTCAAGTGTGACTCTGAAATGTCAGCAGCATGAGAAGGACTGGGCAGAAGGTGAGGGGCAAGGGCTGGCAGCAGGGTAGGGTACAAACTGGCAGCCCATCAGACCAGGTGGCCCAGCAAGGGAAGTGCCAGCGAGTGAGTGTCGAGCCAAGCGATTATTTTTTTATATTTTGGCTGTGGCATCTTCAAGAGCCAGATCGAGCCACCATTAAGGTTGTAGTGTGGAGTGGATGGCAGTGTTTATAAACTATATAAAGTGGCACATCAAGTGCTTTTACAAGAAATAGATCCCACCATATTCGCAGTTTCCTGATTTCCTCCAAAGAGGACATCACAGTAAAGAACAGAATTTCAAACCTTTGTTTTTCTTTTCTAATTCAGAGCTTGCCTTTGAGGCATCCCCGAACCCAGTTCCCTTTCTCCCTGGAGATGTATCAAGGATTTCCTGGTGTTGAAGACTACAAAATGGCTGCACAGCATCCCAGTGCAGCTTTTACCCTTTGGGTGAATACCTCTCCTCTGTGTATTCCTGCTTCGGCAGCCCTGCCACCACCATGGCTCCTAAAGTAAGAGACACAAAATATATTTGTAACCCCCTTGTTCCTAGGGTTTACTAGAATCCCACTTAGAATCAGTGACAGACAGAGAAAGGCAACTTGTGAGATGCTAGTCAAATGGGTCACACTCTGTTTTCAGTTTCTGCTGAGCTGGAGTGATGATGTCACCTTAGAATTCTCGCAGCAGCATAAGCCACAATGGAATGCTAGCTGCAGGGGTTAGCAGTAGAAAATTGGGAGATTCAGTTCAGGCTAAGGGAGTAGTCAGTTGGAGAGTGACTCAGGAGAATGAGGAGTGCTGCAGAGTGCAGCTCCTCAGGTCTAGCTCTGAGAGAGAGCTACCTCAGGGAAAAGGGGTTGTGTGTTCTCACTCTTGAGAGGAACACAGTAGACCAGTTGTGAAGTGGTAGAGACTGTTCCTAGAAGTTGTTACAGTACCCCATCCCTGGAGGAATGGGGGGAATTCCAGGATTCAGGGGCAATCCCCTGGTCCAGCCTGGAGAGTGGTGAAGCTGCCTAGAGTCATTTGTTCTGTGAGTACCCGAGACTGTGTTGTGGGAAAAAGCCCTGGGGCATCTGCATTCCTGTTGTGAGTTTTTCTCTGACAAAGGGACTCTGTTCACCAAGATTGTGTTTTAAGTAAAAGTGTCTGCCTACTGTGGGGTCTGAGGGAGACTTGCCAAGTACAGAACTTTTAGACTGTGTATGATTTAAAAGCATTTGCAACAGTGTGGGTCTAGCGTAAAGACATAGCCACATACAGAACTTTTAAAGTCAGGACACCTCAGTAGAGTGAAAAGTTGAACTTTAAATGTGAAAAACATTTTGAGAGCAACTACAAGAGTGTTTCAGAGAAAGGTGTTGTATCCAACTGAATGGCCGGGTATAGATTTGGGAGCATAAGGTGAGAGACCCCACCCCCCCATCTGGAGTAACCAGGTTTACCTCTCCGGGTTCAGTTTGGGCACCTTTGTTTTCTCTCAGTGCACTTGGCCAGTACCTGAGGAAAGCACTCAGATGTGGGATTTTGGATTTCCCTGTGAGCCAGAATGTGCTTGTGGGTGGTTTAGGGAGCCACCAGCAACCTCCATGCAATATGGAAAAGTGTCCTAGTACTGACTGGGGTGCCAAGTCAAGGGAAAGAAAAGTGTACCAGTTCAGGCCATGTATGCCCAGATCCATTCAGAACCTGTGGGTTCGCTGTGTGTGTGTGTGTGTGTGTGTGTGTGTGCTCTGTACCTCAGTAATCTGCATTACCAGTAGAAGTAGCCCCGTGGGGGTCCATCTTTGCTTTGTTATTCTCTGTGTATGTGAATAAAAGCCACACTTTAGAATCCCAACCTGGTTTGGACAGTACAATTATTGCTTCCAGTGTCTGGATTTACTTGGGTGCTCCTGACCAGAAGTACAAACCTAGCATAATGCTAAAATAATGTTTTCTCCCAGGGACCCAGGTTGATGGCCATGCTAAATAGTCCCCCCAGGTGTGAGCCAGGTAGTTGCCACATTTGGTTTGTCTGTCTAAGGATGGCAGGCTCCGAAGTAGAAGTGTAGGCCAATAGAACTGTTTTGTGGTGACAACCCCCCTCCCTCTCGGTGGTGCCTAGGTTTGAGAGGAGCAGCCCTGCTGGTTGAACAAGGAGGGGCCGGTGGGGGGAGGTTACATATATTCTGATCCCAGTTCAGCTTTTTATAGCTGTGTCATGAAATCATAGAGGAGAGGATATGGGAATCCCCATCTCATCAGTATTAGGTGAAAAATGTGAATCTGGGGGAACAGAATTTATTCAGTAGTTTGATTTCACATAGGATGCAGCAGAGCAACACAAACCCCTTCCCCAACTAGTCATAAAGCTAAGAGGTATAGCCAGGCTGGTGGCATTGAGGGCTGAGGCGCTGGTCACCTTACCTTGCGCAACACCGGCGACCCGTGTTCAGGAGCGAGCACGGGTTGCCAGGAGTTGACAGGGGTGGATATGGATCGAGCATCTGAGGGACTGCTCTCCCTCTCCAGGGAGAGGGGGATTCCAGCTGTCAGTGCACTTCTGACCCCTGGTGGTGGCTGGAGGACAGGGCACCAATGCTGCAAGCAAGCAACTGAGAGGGGCAGACCCCATCAGGAGCGCATGTGGATGTGTGCTCACTCCCTCTCCGATGTCATTACACACCCTAATCTCAGGGGGAAAAAAAAGAGGAAAGACAGTCCTAGGTCATCTTGATGAGGCAGCCACCTGCTGCAGGGCCCAACCCCGAATGGTGAACTGGATCCTGTTCAAGGTGAGTAGAGCTTGGGGGGCTCCTCGCCACCCCATCATGGGGGGTAAGCCATGTGGGAAGAGGGGTAGCAGCCTGATGTCAGGGTACGGGGCTGGAAAGGTGGTTGGGAAGGATGCCAACCTGGGGACCCAGGGGGAGAAAAAGAGTAAAAATAAATAAATGAATAAAGCTGCAAAGGTAGGATGGTATCATTGGTTCCATGTCATAATAGCGACTGCAAAACAGTGATCACTATTATGGCGAGTGTATATCGGCGAAAAGCAAATCAGTGATATACACTTCAAGGTAACCTGACATCTGGATTTTGCCCTGAATTAGGATTCCCAGCTCCAGGGGGGTGCATGTCGGGGAGGGGGCAAAATCCATATTTTGGCAAAATTTAAGTCCCACAGCTACAGGCAGCAGCAAAATGTATGTGCTCCCAGTCCTGAACTCAGAACCTGCAGTGCCAGAACTAGCCACCCACACCACCATGCCACATGGCTAGTTCTGCAGCAGCAGTTACACCAGTCCCCTAAAGCCCCTTCCCTGTCCCTCCCCTTCCCCTTGTTATTCACCCCTTCTGTTTGCCCTTCCCCACAGTCTCTTTCCCATAGAGTCATTGTTCTGCAGAGTAGTCTAGAATAATTGTGCCCAAAATGAGTCCCTATTTTTGTAGTCGCTCATTTTGAGTCGCTATTATCACTGGATACTGGTAGCATTTGACAGTCTCTAGGTCTTTTTATTCTATTTAAAGAAATGAAGCTGCTTCAATGAGTTTTAGTTATAAAATCCATGACGGAAGCAAACGGAAAAATTCCTTTTCTGCACTGGAGAGGCACCCTGGGTTTAGTGGCATTTCTCCATTGCTACATGCCTGCTGTGACAACATGCCTCCCATCCATCCCTTGATCTCTTGTACAGAAATATTTTAATGTTCATTCATGTATGGGTTATCTTCCCCAAGGAATTTACTGTAAAGGAGCACCTAGTGTGTCCACCATAACAGGTAGCAGAAGCCATCAGCAGGGCAGTTGGGGGGGAATGTTGTGAGGAGGAGCAGGGCAGACAGTGGGGTCAGTATCAGTGGGTACATTCTGTACCTGTCAGAGGTTGCCCAGGGCATGATGCACAGTGGGCAGGGCAGGGGCTCCTCAAGCAATACAAATAAGGGCAGATCAGCTGATGCAGTTGTAGAAAGTGCTTATTGTCTCTGATGGGATCCCCTTCTCTAGACTCCAGCTCTGACACCAGATACACTGAGTGCTCCATCACACAACAGGCAGCAAGACATGCATGGGTGTGTGAGAGAGAGCAAAGAAATGCACTTAGTGGTTGCGCGACCTACAGTACAGACTACCATCCTGCTAAATCAGCGGCCCACTTACAGAAAATCTCCGCACCTCACAAGCTTAAGTATCAAAATAGCAGCCTTTAATACTGTATAACAAAAACAGCAGACAGCACCCGCTCACAATACCTCTACTGGTTTCACAAAAGTTGCATCATCAGGAGGTGACCATTGCATCTAAAGAGGATCCATAAATATGTGCAATTGCCACAATACTCTAAACATTTAAAGTGGCAGTACCAAATTTGTGCTGAAATACATACAAAACATACACAAATTAAACTGTTAAAAAATCAAACACATAGTTAGATCCTATTTTGTGTTTTTCTCAAAAAGAGGGAGAACATGTAATGCTTTATAAAAATAAATATTTTAGTCCTACTTATTCTGAAGAATGGACATCATTATAGTGCTATACCATTCTGTTCTTAAATTTCAGTAGATGGTGCTTGAGGTACCATGGTATTCCAATGCACCTTAGAAAAAGAACATAAGCACATGAGCAGATTATTATACAAAAATTAATGGAGAAAATAATATGAGAGCACTGGAACATGTATAGATATGTAAAACAGGTTACCACATATAGATCT
This sequence comes from Neoceratodus forsteri, assembly GCA_016271365.2. NCBI lineage: Eukaryota > Metazoa > Chordata > Ceratodontiformes > Ceratodontidae > Neoceratodus > Neoceratodus forsteri. The sequence goes on along the minus strand of CM028134.1, from coordinate 972,031,279 downwards.
CAAAACATTATCTGTTATGTCTAATGCATGGCAACAGTTCTATATGGTCATTTAGACCGGGAGGTTCCATAGCAACCAGACAGAAAAATCCAAAAGGATTCACAGTATAACAATTTGTTGTCTAAACTGCCACCATGTGGCCCTAATCTGACCTTTTCAATTGCACAAAATTTAAAAACATGATGGCCAGGGCATTCTTTTCATCGCTCCTAATCATAGCCCTTAGATGTTCCCCTATACACATCTTGAAAGGTCTGGTTGTTTTCCCTATGTAGAATGAACCACATTCACATGTAGCCAAATATACAATGTTGTCAGCAATGCAATTTAAAAACTAATTTACTTTAAAAAGTTTTTGAGTATTGCATGTAGTGAAGGTATCAGTTCTCATGATACTCAAACAAAATTTACATTTCCCACATGTGAAATTACCCATAGGTAATGGGGGTAGCCAGGTCTTGCTAGTCTGTTCTTTTTTCTCCAACTTACCTTGATGACTATGGACAAGTTTATCCCTTAGAGTCTGACCCCTACAATAAAACCATCCTGGGTTTATTTTAACAATCTCAGTGAGTAATGGTTTATTTTCCAAAATATGTCAGTAAGTATTGATAATGCCTTGAATCGCATGTGCATGTCGTGAAAATTTTGTTATAAAACTGACTTTTTTGTCTATTTCATCTGTATGCTGTTTATCTTGAAATAGACTTCCTGTATCAGTGTGCAAAACCTCTTGGTATGCTTCCTCCACTATTCCTGAACTGTAGCCTCATGTCTTAAATCTATTGCACATGTCCGTATCTTGAACCACATAATCAGCCACTTAGGAACAATTCCTATGAGCTCTTAGCATTTATGCCTTGGGAATGTTGTTTATCATGTGGCATTAATGGCAAATAAAGGCGAGCAAGATGGAAGTTCTATCTGTATCCTTTCTAAATAGATTAATTCTGAAAGTACCATCAGGTTCCATGGATACTTTCAAATCAAGAAAGGAAATCAAAGCCAAATCACATTCTACTAAGAATTTCAAATTGGGATTACTATTTTCCAAATAATCTATGAATTCCTGTAGCTCTCCATATGTGCCCTTCCATACCATGAATATATCGTCTATAAAACAAAGCCAGATATCAATCTTGTAGTAAAAAGGATTGTTCTGGATATCACAGACAAATCTTTTTTCCTATAGGCCTAGATAGAGATTGGCATAATTGGGGGCAAAAGTAGCCCCCATAGCTGTCCCCTTGAGCCGTAGATACATTTTATCCTGAAACAGAAAACATGTTTCTTTAGAATGTGTTCCATACAAGAAATCAGGAATTGTTTTTTTATGCACTGTGATATTTGTATCCAAATCTAGCCAATATTCCATCGAAGAAATACTGAGCTCACTAAGTTATCCCACATCTGAAGGGAAGGCAATCTAGGCCTTGGATCCCCAGAGATTTCCTCCTCAAAATATTTTTTTTCCTCTCCTTTGTGCCACAGGTCATAATACCTAGTTAGTCTTAGTTAGTATTCCTTAGTTTCCCTTAGATAGATTCCACTGTTGGATGGAGGTGGGTGGTGCCCCTATGTGCTGTTCCCTCTCTCCTTAGGAGTCCCCCTCAATCACCAAACTATTCTATTGCACCCATGCTATCTTTCTAATCTGTGCACCTCATGATATTTTATCAAGCTGCTGTTGCTGTCATTGTACTTCCGTGCCTCATGGCCTCTGATTGCTAATGTTCTTTGGTGCTGCTACAGTTTCTTTTGGGGGATTCTTCCTAAGACACCTTTAGCCAAGAGAACTGTCCTGCAGCACCTCTAGGGGTGGAATCCTCTTCCAGGGTTCCTTGTCTTTGGTACCCCTATGGGGTGGTAATTCCTCATGGAATAGAGAGTGCGAATGGCCAAAGCAAAGTAACACAGTTGTACAAGCATAACACTATACTAGTTGCGTAGGCCATTGAATTGAAAGGCTATGCCTATCAATGGACATGTAGCCAGTCACTCCCCCTTCCTGAGCTATATAAGCAGTTCCTCACAGCCTCTTTATGAAGCACTTTTTCTTTGGTCCATCATCCCCCAGCGGCATGCCTCTCTTCTCAGGGGATTCTTCCTAAAGGTACCTTTGGCCAAAGGAACCTTCCGCAGCACTTCCAGGGATAGAACTCTCTTCCAGGGTTCCTTGCCTTTGATACCCCTACAGGCTGGTAATTCCTCATAGAATAGAGAGTGCAAATGACCAAAGCAAATTAACACAGTTGCACAAGCATAACACTATACTGATTGCGTAGGCCATTGAATCATGTTTTTTCCTTTTTTTGCTTTCTTTGAGGTGTCAGTAGCTCTTTAAAAATAGTGGGAATTCTATTGTCATATAAGGCTATGTCAAAACATTTTGTTTATAAATTAGTTCTTAAAATATGTTTTATAATATTTGTTTCATATCTTAAATAAGACAGCATCATGATATAAGATTAAACATCTTGGCAGGATCTAAAATAGATTTAATTGAGGCTGTATTGACTTGTGTTATATGATATTCAAATTCTGAAAATAAGAATTATTTTCATATTTAAAATAATTCTTTAAATTTGTTTGTTTTAAAGATAAAGGCTCCCATATACAGAGTTGGCCGCAAGCGCAGCACAACCTGTTGCGCAGTGCCAAAAATAGCGCATGGCTGGCTCTGAGCAATATTCAGACAGTTGGAGTGCACGAACAGAGCACGCTAACTGACTGAACTTCAGGCCATGTTGTCACAGCACTAAGTGGATATGCACTGTGCTGAGATGGATTAAGGCAGCATATGGCCCACAGGAGATAGCGCTGCCCAAAATGGGATAGCGTTGGGGCTCCTGTGGGCCATATTCAGCCCAAGCATGCAAATTAGTCCAGCGGGCATGTAAGGTGCTAAGAGACCATCTGCATGGCAATTTATGAGCTCATTTGCAGGGGCTTAGAAGACAGGATCAAAGCTGCTGGCATGCTAGTTGACTCTTTGGCCCTGTCCACACTCACAAGCATTAGAGCGTGACGGTTTCTGTAACAGCTGCACACTTACCATTACCGCATGTCCCCCATCTCTAATTGCCCCAGGTTCCATGTACAGTGTACTGTATGTGGATATGTGGATAGCTGGATAGATTGTGGACTCACTGTAGCCCAAACTAGCTGGGTTGAAGAACAGCTCTGTCAAATTATTGAGGAACCTACTTGGATAAATAACAAATCTGGCAAACTTCTCTACTGGACTGGGCCCTGTTAAATGAAGTGGAAAGGATCAAAGCAGCTGGCATGCTAGTTTACTCTTTGGCCCTGTCCACACTCACAAGCATTGGAGCGTATCGGTTTCTGTAACGGCTGCACACTTACCATTACCGCATGTCTGTACTCTCGTCCCAGCCTTCTCCTTGACGGTGCATTCCCCAGCTTGTTGTGTCCACACTTGGCTCCTCAAGCGGCAATTCAAAAAGATTCCAACAGCCGTATTTGGAGAAGTGACACACATACTCCCAGAATCCTGTGTGTCACTTCTCAACATATCACAGCATGCCGCTGCTTGTTTCCATGGCCACATTAAACAGAAAAGAGCATTATGGCATGTCATGGGTTCTGTTATGCGCACTGAACATGTATTGTGGTGCAGAAGTCACCTCAGCTTGCATCACCTAGATAACACAAGACTAATGAGCTGGGTGTGTAGAGGGTAACCTAGCTGAACAAAATGCAGACTGAGTTTTGGGATGGTTTATGGTCTGGAAACAGTGCTGAGATAAGGGCAGGGAGGGTAACATATTTAAAAAAATAGAGGGAAAAGATTTGGGGGGCTGCTGTGATAGAATCAGGGTGGGTATGTCTATTTGAAATAATAAATGGAGGGTCAGAGACTGTCTAAGGTGCATCAGCAGGTACCACGCTCCCTCATGGGATACCTGACGCGGCCATGGAGGACCGAGGATTTGACATCATGCTCTCACCCATCCACACTGGTGAGTGTATAGTACTTTTAACATTTTCTGCTGCCAAATGTTTCTGCTTCTGATCTCAAGACTACCTTCAAACAGGTCTCGAGATCAGAAGCAAAACCAGATTGGGTACCGTTACCAATACGGACGTGCACCATTTTTGTTGGACTCTGTAACGGTTGCACTCTTCGGTAACGGTACAGACTTGCAAGTGTGGACAGGGCCTTTGAGTGATCACTCTCCAGTTTTTTGTATCTGGAGAAATAATGCCCAAAGACCTCTGCCCACAGTCATCATTGTCTGTGATTCCTCTAAATTTGATGAAGCTGCCTATCATCGTAGGCTCACTAAAATTCACTGGGGTACCATATGTTATCTTGATACAGTGGACCAAGCCCTTAATTTCTTCCTAATTTTCTAAGCACAGCCAACAAGAATGTTCTCTTAGTCCTGAGAAGATTGAAAGGACTACATTCTAAATGGTTGACCAATGCCATACGCCCGACTGTGAATCAACAGGACAAAGCTTGGGGTCACTTCAAGTCCACAGACCTAACCGTGGATTGGCAAAACCATAGGAGATTCAGAAATGGCTGCAAAAATTACCATAAAAGGGCAAAAATAAAATATGTTAAAAGTCTGCAGTATAAGAAACTTAACCCATGACATCCTGAATGTTGCTCAACATGGCTTCAGATCCAACCACAGTACAGTCGTTGCATTGGTCTAGCTGACCACTGATATCTTTAGTACAATGGACTCTGACTTTCATAGGAGCCGACTTCCATTATTCAAGGGGAGCTCAGCTAATGGCCAAGGGTCGGGGGGGCCACCAAGTCTATCCCCCCAGGTCCTAACCTTGCTTGTTGGCCATTTGTAGCCTACAAGTGGCCAGCAATCTAGGTCAGGATTCGGAAGTGAATGGTAACCTAGGGATCCTCTGAGGCTCACAACTTGAGTGTAGCATACCATGATAGCACTGAATTCCTTCCTGCTGGGGAAGGGGGTCAGGTCACAGCCACCATAGCCACAAACTCCCAATTCCCTGTGGGCCTGGCCCTGGGTGACTGCATTTGCCCAAGCTAACCTAAGGAGAAGGAGAAGTTAGGGCTCAGAGCCAGTGACCCCCACCAGTCCCAACCTGTGTGCTGGATATATAAAAACTATAAGAAACAACAAATCTCTGCACCACACAAGCTTAAGTATCAAAATAGCAGCCTTCAATATATATATAACAAAAACGCCAGACAGCACCCGCTCACAATACCTCTACCAGTACAGTGTTTATATATCCAGCACACACACCAGAACCTTCGGAGCGGTTTTGTAGTTTTTTCCATTGTTCTATTTTAACCTGCTCGTAGGAAGCATTAGTATTGCAACCAGTGTTACAGCATGTTTTCACTTGTTTTGTTATGCTGAGATGCTTTGATTTATATGGGACTGATAAGCAGGAAGCCAGTGATTCCATTACTTGGATTTTCCTTGTGGATTTAAATGGCTGTGTTCGGTTACAGTTCTTCTTTAAGAAGTAACAGCCTGCGACAGTTTGTGGATCTGTGTAAGATTCCCCTTGATGTGGGATGTCAGAGAAGAATTTTGCAGATGCCATTCTGGAGGATGCATCCAGCTCTTTTGTGACGAGTGTTTTTAATACTGCAGGGAAACAGGACCTATTTTTAGGCTCAACACACGATGGGGATATAATAACGGAACAAACAGGTACAGTTCCTTTTAATCACAATCAGCCACTAACTGACATTAGGACTGCATTCATCATTCTTGAGAGCGCAATAATGAGGGGTAAAAGACATTATTGGGGCAAAATCACTTTGGAAGCATACCTAAGGGGGGGTCGCTCACCCAGAGGTTTACAGGTTTTAAAATTACCTTGATATGGCTGGGATAGAGAACTTTTCATGATCGACTGGAAATGTGCACAACAGATTGGCACAGATGAATTTATGAAAGCAATTATTAGAGATCATGAGACCCAACAAGCTGAAGTTCAAAGTGATTTACAAAACAAGGAAGCTGCTGTATTAAAATTTAAAGACCATCCTGATGTTGCCACTTTTCAGAGTAAATTAAAGGAGAATGTACAGAGGGAAGATGACAAAATAAAGAAATTGAAATTACAAAAGTTTGAGAGAGACAGAAAATATTACATCCTAGGAAGAGTCTTTGACTGGAATAATAAAAAAACAACATGCAGGGAGAAACAAAAATAGTGAAAGTAATAAACTCAACAGCTTTACAGCTTATCCAGGTACCCCAAAACAACAAACTAAATCCGTACTTAAAAGTAGGAATAACTCCCCCTCATATACCACTGATAATAGTGGGTCACAAACAGAGGATCCTTTTTTAGAGGAAAGCCTAGAGGACATTGAGGAACAGAGCAAGACTGTTCAGTTTCAGTCACTGGTCTCATTGTACCAGCAGAGGAGGGGCCAGAGGAACACTCAAGGGAATTCAGGCCAAGGCAGAGAAAATCAATGAGGAGAAGAGGCAGAAAATATAGGAAGCAGAGGTCGGGGGAGAAGAATCAATTAACTACAATAGAAGAAAATATTGTCATTAATATTTCGGATTGTGAATTAACTCCAATACAAGAACAGGTGCTACAGAAAGGACTTTCCTTTGTACCCACCCAGGATTCAAATCATTTTGAAACATACGTGAATTTACATTATTTTACCAGAATTTTGAATCTTCAAGCTCATTATGATAAAAGCAAAATGTGCTATGGGGTGGTGACACTGGATCCTGGAACTGAGGACTTATCTATGCAAAGGGAGGTAAGTCCCTTTCAACCTGCATCTACTTATATGCCCCCCTATAATGACACTGTAAAAGTATTTGAACAATCATGTGAGAGGGCCTTTAAAATACTTTTTGAGACTAATCAAAGGGCTTCCTATGTTAATCTGTCTTCAGGTGAGGCAGAAGCTCTAAGGGATCTACAAGAAAACACTGACCTTACTATAAAACCTGCAGATAAGGGGGTTCAGTGGTTGTTATGCAAACTGACAAGTATATTGGGAAATTAACAGACAGCTGAGTGATTCATCTTTCTATACGAAATTGAAATATGACCCCACTAACAAGTATAAACAGGAAATAGACATCTTTTTTAATGAGGCTTTGACATCTGGGGTCATAACAAATGATGAATTAGGCTATTTAACAGTCCAACATCCAACAAGAGTTAGTATCTATGTGCTTCCTAAAGTACATAAGGATCTGCTTAACCCTCCAGGAAGACCAACAGTGGCAGGCATAGGCTCATTAACTAAGCCATTGTCCAGATTTGTTGATTTTCATATTAAGAGTTATGTTTCTAACTTGCCCTCTTTCATTAGAAATACCACACATATGATAGAAATACAGTATTGGATAACATGTAGGCAGAGCAAGTGTGTTTTTTTTGTATCCATGGATATCACTTCCCTTTATACAAACATTCCACACAAGGAGGGTATTTCATCGATGGAATATTGGCTAGATTTGGATACAAATATCACAGTGCATAAAAAACAATTCCTGATTTCTTGTATGGAACACATTCTAAATAAAAATAGTTTTCTGTTTCAGGATGAAATGTATCTACAGCTCAAGGGGATGGCTATGGGGGCTATTTTTGCCCCCAATTATGCCAATCTCTGTTTAGGCCTATGGGAAAAAACATTTGTCTATGACATCCAGAACAATCCTTTTTACTATAAGATTGATACCTGGTGTTGTTTTATAGACAATATATTCATGGTATGGAAGGGCACATATGGAGAGCTACAGGAATTCATAGATTATTTGGAAAATAGTAATCCAAATTTGAAATTTTCAGTGGAATGTGATTTGGCTTCGATTTCCTTTCTTGATTTGCAAGTATCCATGGAATCTGATGGTACTTTCAGAACTAATCTATTTAGAAAGGATACAGATAGAAATTCCATCTTGCTCGCCTCTAGTTGCCATCCATGCCACATGATAAACAACATTCCCAAGGCACAAATGCTAAGAGCTTGTAGGAATTGCCCCGAAGTGGCTGATTATGTGGTTCAAGGTATGGACATGTGCAATAGATTTAAGACACGAGGTTACAGTTCAGGAATAGTGGAGGAAGCATACCAAGAGGTTTTGCACACTGATAGAAGAAATCTATTTCAAGATAAACATCATACAGAAGAAATAGACAAAAAAATCAGTTTTTATAGCAAATTTTCATGACATGCACATGCGATTCAAGGCATTATCAATACTAACTGGCATATTTTGGAAAATGAACCATTACTCACTGAGATTGTTAAAAATAAACCCAGAATGGTTTTATTGTAGGGGTCAGACTCTAAGGGATAAACTTGTCCATAGTCATCAAGGTAAGTTGGAGAAAAAAGAACAGACTAGCAAGACCCCGCTACCCCCATTACCTATGGGTAATTTCACATGTGGGAAATGTAAATTTTGTTTGAGTATCATGAGAACTGATACCTTCACTACATGCAATACTCAAAAACTTTTTAAAGTAAATGAGTTTTTTAATTGCAGTACTGACAGCATTGTATATTTGGCTACATGTGAATGTGGTTCATTTTACATAGGGAAAACTACCTTTCAAGATGCGTATAGGGGAACATCTAAGGACTATTATTAGGGGCAATGAAAAGAATGCCCTGGCATGTCATGTAAAAAACAGTAAAACTGACTATCATGTTTTTAAATTTTGTGTAATTTAAAATGGTCAGATTAAGGCGACATGGTGGCAGTTTAGACAACAAATTGCTGTACTGCGAATCCTTTTGGATTTTCTCTCTGTGTGCTATGGAACCTCCCGGTCTAAATGACCATATAGAACTGTTGCCATGCATTAGACATAACAGATAATGTTTTGAGATCTATATGCGGTAACCTGTTTTACATATCTGTACATGTTCCAGTGCTCTTTTATTATTTTCTCCATTAATTTTTGTATAATAATATGCTCATGTACTTACATTCTTTTTCTAGGATGCATTGGAATACCATGGTACCTCAAGCAACATCTATTGAAATTTAAGAACAGAATGGTATAGCACTATAATGAAGTCCATTCTTCAGAATAAGTAGGATTAAAATATTTATTTTTATAAAGCATTACTTGTTCTCCCTCTTTTTGAGAAAAACACAAAATAGGATCTAACTATGTGTTTGATTTTTTAACAATTTAATTTGTGTATGTTTTGTATGTATTTCAGCACAAATTTGTACTGTCACTTTAAATTTTTAGAGTATTGTTGTAATTGCACATATTTAAAGCTTCACTTTAGATGCAATGGTCACCTCCTGATGACGCAACTTTTATGAAACCAGTAGACGTGTTGTGAGCAGGTGCTGTCTAGTGTATTTGTTATACAGTATATATATTAAAGGCTGCTATTTTGATACTTAAGCTTGTGTGGTGCGGAGATTTGTTGTTTCTTACAGTTTTTTTATATCCAGCACACACCAGAACCTTCAGAGCAGTTTTGTGATTTTTTTCCACTTAACAGAAAATGCAGAAGGGTCACCTGCAATCTTGTGGCTGACGTGCAAAAGTTGTGGGTATAAAAATCCAGCACGTCAATCAGTTGTTAGCTCACCAGTACACACAGAATCAGTTTTTTTCTTGTTCTCCTCTTTGGGTTCCTTATACAGAGACAAGTCTAGTCTGAAGTCGGACTTAATCCTACCTTAATCTTTTCTAGTTGTGATCATATAATGTTGTTGGTTAAATCAAATGAATAATATCAATGATATTAGTCATTTGATTTAACCAACAACATTATATGATGCCAGACAGGGTAGTGGTAGATATATAATCTATGTAGCAAGCCTAGCCAGCGAGGATGAAGTTGAATGAATCAGCCAGGAATGGATCCCAGTGTTATTAACATTTGATTTCACAGAAACCCTGCAAAGTGTGTATTCTGGGTCCAGATCTCCTAATCTCGGAGGCTCCAATATGTGATGTGAGAGATTTGATTGTGTGGATTTTGTGCTAGGAAGTGGCAACAAACAAAAAAAAAACACATGGAAAACATCCCAACTCATGTCTGGGTGTGCCTGCACCTACCTCCCCAGCAGGAATTAGATGCTATGCTAAACAAGTTGTGAGCCATCATGAGGAGCCCGAGGAGCCCTAAGCTAAAAGTGGCCAAAAATCCAGGTCGGGACTGGTGGGGGGGGGGAGTTGCTGGCTCTGAGCCCTAGCTCCTCCTTCTCCTTAGGTTAGCTTGGGCAAATACAGTCACCCAGGGCCAGGCCCACAGGGAATCGGGAGTTTGTGGCTATGGTGACTGTGACCTGACCCCCTTCCCCAGCAGGAAGGAATTCAGTGCTATCATGGTATGCTACACTCAAGTTGTGAGCCTTGGAGAATCCCTAGGTTTCCATTCACTCCTGAATCCTGACCTAGCTTGTTGGCCACGTAGGCTACAAATGGCCAACAAGCTAGGTTAGGACCTGGGGAGATAGACTTGGTGGTCCCCAGACCCTCAGTCATTAGTTGAGCTCCCCTGGAATAATAAAAGTTGGATCCCGTGAAAGTCAGAGTCCATTGTACTAAAGATATTAGTGGTCAGCTAGACCAGTGCAACGACTGTGCTGTGGTTGGATCTGAAGCCATGTTGAGCAACATTCAGAATGTCATGGGTTAAGTTTCTATACTGCAGACTTTTAACATATTTTATTTTTCCCTTTTATGGCAATTTTTGCAGCCATTTCTGAGTCTTCTATAGTTTTGCCAGTCCTCAGTTAGGCCTGTGGACTTGAAGCGACCCCAGGCTTTGTCCCGCTGATTCATAGTCGGGCGTATGGCACTGGTCAGCCATTTAGAATATAGACCTTTTAATCTTCTCAGGACTAAGAGAACATGCTTGTTGGCTAGAAAATTAGGAAGAAATTAAGGGCTTGGTCCACTGTATCAAGCTAGCATATGGTACCCCAGTGAATTTTAGTGAGGCTACGCTGATAGGCAGCTTCATCAAATTTAGAAGAATCACAGACAATGATGACTGTGGGCAGAGGTCTTTGGGCATTATTTCTCCAGATACAAAAAATGGAGAGTGATCACTCAGAGGCCTTGTCCAACTTGCAAGTCTGTACCGTTACCGTGGAGTGCAACCGTTACAGAGTCTGACAAAAACAGTGCACGTCCATATTGGTAATGGTACCCAATCTGGTTTTGCTTCTGATCTTGAGATCTGTTTGGTAGTCTTGAGTTCAGAAGCAGGAACATTTGGCAGCATAAAATGGTAAAAGTACTCTACACTCACCAGTGTGGATGGGTGAGAGTATGATGTCAAATCCTCGGTCCTCCATGGTCGTGTCAGGTATCCCATGAGGGAGCGTGGCACCTGCTGATGCACCTTAGACAGTCTCCGACCCTCCATTTATTATTTCAAATAGACATACACACCCTGGTTCTATCACAGCAGCCCCCCAAATCCTGTCCCTCTAATTTTTTAAATATGTTACCCTCCCTGCCTTTATCTCAGAACTGCTTTCAGACCATAGACCATCCCAAACCTCAGCCTGCATTTTGTTCAGCTAGGTTACCCTCCACACATCCTGCTCATTAGTCTTGTGTTATCTAGGTGATGTAAGCTGTGGTGACTTCTGCATCACAGTACATGTTCAGTGCACATAACAGAATCCATGGCATGCCATCATACTCGTTTCCGTTTACTGTGGCCATGGAAACGAGCAGTAGCATGCTGTGATTTGTTGAGAAGTGACACACGAATTCTGGGAGTATGTGTGTCACTTCTCCAAATAAAGCTGTAAGAATCTTTTGGAATCACCGCTTGAGGAGCCAAGTGCGGACGCAACAAGCTGGGGAATGCACCGTCAAGGAGAACACTGGGATGAGAGTACAGACATGCGGTAATGGTAAGTGTGCAGCCGTTACAGAAACCGTTATGCTCCAATGCTTGTGAGTGTGGACAGGGCCAAAGAGTCATCTAGCATGCCAGCTGCTTTGATCCTTTCCACTTCATTTAACAGGGCCCAGTCCAGTAGAGAATGGTTGCCAGATCTGTTATTTAGCCAAGTAGATTCCTCAATAATTTGACAGAGCTGTTCTTCAGCCCAGCTTGTTTGGGCTACAGTGAGTCCACAATCTATCCAGCTATCCACATATCCACATACAGTATACTGTACATGGAACCTGGGGCAACTGGAGATGGGGGGAAAAGGTCTACTAGACTACCAGGGGTATGTTACCTCTCAACTCTAGGGGTCTTCTAAGCCCCTGCAAATGAGCTCATAAATTGCCATGCAGATGGTCTCTTAGCACCTTGCATGCCTGCTGGACTAATTTGCATGCTTGGGCAGAATATGGCCCACAGGAGCCCCAACGCTATCCCATTTTGGGCAGCGCTATGTCCTGTGGGCCATATGCAGCCTTAATCCATCTCAACACAGTGCATATCCACTTAGTGCTGTGACAACATGGCCTGAAGTTCAGTCAGTTAGCGTGCTCTGTCCATGCAGTCCAACTGTCTGAATATTGCTCGGAGCCAGCCATGCGCTATTTTTGGCTCTGCGCAACAGGTTGTGCTGCATTTGCAGCCAACTCTGTATATGGGAGCCTTTATCTTTAAAACAAACAAAATTAAAGATTTATTTTAAATATGAAAATAATTCTTATTTTCAGAATTTGAATATCATATAAAACAAGTCAATACAGCTTCAATTAAAATATTTTAAGATCCTGCCGAGATGTTTAATCTTATATCATGATGCTGTCTTATTTAAGATATGAAACAAATATAATAAAACATATTTTAAGATCTAATTTATAAGCAAAATGTTTCTGACATAGCCTTATTTTACAATAGAATTCCCACTATTTTTAAAGAGCTATTGACACCTCAAAGAAAATTAAAAAAAAAGCATGATTCAATGGCCTACGCAATCAGTATAGTTTTATGCTTGTGCAACTGTGTTTATTTGCTTTGGCCATTTGCACTCTCTATTCTATGAGGAATTACCAACCTGTAGGGGTATCAAAGGCAAGGAATCCTGGAAGAGGGTTCCATCCCTAGAGGTGCCGCAGGTAGGTTCCTTTGGGCAAAAGTGCCTTAGGAGAATCCCCTGGAGGAGAGAGGCATGCCGCTGGTGGGGGCGTGATGGGCCAAAGAAAAAAATGTTTCAGAAAGAGGCTAGGAGGAACTGCTTATATAGCTCAGGAAGGGGGAGTGACTGGCTACTTGTCCATTGAACTACAGGCATAGCCTTTCAATTCAATGGCCTACACAACCAGTATAGTGTTATGCTTGTGCAACTGTGTTCTTTTGCTTTGGCCGTTCGCACTCTCTATTCCATGAGGAATTACCACCTCTGAGGGGTACCAAAGGCAAGGAACCCTGGAAGAGGATTCCACCCGTAGAGGTGCTGCAGGAAGGTTCCCTTGGCTAAAGGTATCTTAGGAAGAATCCCCCAAAAGAAACTGTAGCAGCACCAAAGAACATTAGCAATCAGAAGCCGTGAGGCATGGAAGTAGATGGACAGCAACAGCAGCTTGATAAAACATCAGGAGGTACACAGATTAGAAAGATAGCATGGGTGCAATGGAATACATTGGTGATTGAGGGGGCCTCCTAAGGAAAGAGGAAACGGCACATAGGGACACCATCCACCTCCATCCAACAGTGGAATCTACCTAAGGGAAACTGGGGAATACTAAGACTAACTAGGTATTATGACCTGCGGCACAGAGGAGAGGAAAAAAATATTTTGAGGAGGGAATCTCTGGGGATCCAAGGCCTAGATCACCTTCCCTTCAGGTGTGGGATAACTTAGTTAGTGATGGCTCTGGTACTGCAATTTGAAAAGCCCAGTAAAAGGGGGGTGGAAATTGTTCTAATTTGGAGGGAAGCTCTCACTCTATCCTTCTGGCAGGAATGCCATAGAGGGCTGTGAGTCATTTTTCTCTGCAACAAGCCACCTCCAAGGTGGGAGGAGGAGAGTAACAACTACTGAGGTGCTCACCCAGCCTAGCGATCTAAGTACAAACCAGGTGAACAAGAGGTGGTCATAGGGAGATAGCTTGAAAGGGTGCCTCCAAACCCACGTGGGTAGCTAAAGGGGCCCTCAGTAAGAGCCCAACCCCTTCACCACTGAAGTCTTAAATTCCACAACTTGAGGTGCTAGTGGTACGGTTGGTGACTGAAGGTCCTCCTGGAGCGAGGACATTCCCAGCTATGGGCCAGGTGAGAAGGACCCTGCCCCAATCTTCGCATGCTCAAGATGTGGACTTTAGGGTGCAGAGAGAGACCATCGGTGCAGGGCAAACCCTGAGCCAAGGAACTACTGGATGGGGTTGGCATGCCTATTTATTCATGTTCATATTTATTATGTTTACATTCATTCATTCATTTAATTAGTATACTGAAGTTATTTATTTATTTTGCCAAAGTTATTTAGTTGGCAGAAACTTTATTACAGGAAATACAGGATTAGCAGGGGCAAGCCAACCAAGTCCCATTAAGGAAGCCAATTAAAAGGTGACATAATACTCGAAGAATTTAAGCCGCAGAATCAGGATTCGAACATGAGGCAATAGGCTACACGGGGCCATGGCTCTCAATAACACCCCCCAGTCCCCTGCCATAAGAAAAACAAAGAAGCAATGGGAAAGGCCATGACCCACATGCATCATTTAAAACTAGTTTACAGCAACAGCAGTAGCTGAGCTGACCTCTAGAGTATAGTAAAGCAGTATGCAAAGTAAATGAGCAGCATCCAGTAAATAAGCAGCATCCAGCAGCAATTAACTATAGCTGCAATGTGCTGAAATAGCAGCAATGATTTTCTTGGTATTGATTCAGGAAGCAAGATTGAGTTCCATGGACCAGGTTGCAGAGCCAGCCTGAACCAGGTGCTAGAAATTAAAGTGGATAAGCACTAAGATAACAGAAGCAGATTTCTTTATAGTGAGCACATATTGTATATAGCATTAGGAGCAAAAGCAGGGAAGCAGCTCTGAGTTGAAACACACAGATAACAATTGCACTTGTACTTGTGAGTAGATAGGAGCAAATTAGCATGAGCTCAGTATTAGCAAAATACAAGCAAAGGCAAAGGATTCTAGAAACAGAATACCCCCAGAAGGAATGCAAAACAAAAGACACACAAGCACAAAAGAACAGGAAACAAGCAACACAAAGAAGCACAGTCGAAGGCAAGCAATACAAACCAAGTAAAACATAAGCCCAGCATCAAACAAGAAGAGTCCAAAACATGGTGGGGGGGGGGTAGCCCCAGCACGCTGCAAAGGAGATAACACACTGACAGAGACTACAGCTGCAGAGAAAAAAGTGCTTCAGAAAGAGGCTGGGAGAAACTACTTATACAGCTCGGGAAGGGGGAGTGGCTGGCAGCTTGTCCATTGAACTACAGCCAAACCTTTCAATAATTAGGTACAATTCAGTCTGCATTCCATTTATATTTTATATATTTCTCCACCCCATTATTTATAACTAAGGAAATATGCATGAATATATAATTTCATCCCTTAGAGTTCCTTTACAGTCCACCTGCCTCTATAGCTTACTCCCTAATTCATCTGTTATGAAATCGCAATCTGTTGCCATGGGAGTAACTGTGATGTCACAAGCAGTCCTTTATGACTTCAGATAGGGAGAAAGCAGCAGGAATGGACATACTCTTCATGCTCAAAGATCCTGTTTTAATACAAATGACCTCATTGATAAATAATGGAGAGGAGGAACACAGCAGTAATAGGAAATACAAGCTGGACTGTGTCTAAATATTAGGTTTTGTTAAAGTTCTCCTGAATGTGTCACCAGTTCTTTAAGAATGCTTTTTTCCTTTTCTTCATATAGGTGTTTATCCTCCTTGGCAATGGTGGGCTTGGTTCTCTTCCACCCTGTCACTGCTGTCCCCCACCGCCTACCATCCTCACTGGGAATTACTTTCAGTCTGGAGCTTCTTTCAGGTCTCGATGATACAGCACGTGAGGGTCAGCGTGTAGGGCTTCTTACATGCCTGCCTTGCCACCATTTTCCTCTGGTTTTCTCCTTCCCCCCAGCAATGGGGTGCTCATGTCAAGCATGTGCGTGTGGGGGTATGTGCATGTTGTGGGGTCCTGCAGCTCTCTCCCTAAGTTGCCTCTCTGTCCCACACTACCCCCAGGCCTCCACCTAGTGGTAATGGTATGGCAGAGCTGGCAAGCCACCTCCCCAGGAGAGGAGAGGAGAGGAGAGGAGAGGAGAGGAGAGGAGAACAGACCACTGCATACTATATTGTCTACCCCCCCCACCAGCCCCCAGTAACCAAAGATTGCTGCTGATCCCAGTTCATCATCATAGTGGGCGGTTGCACTACCCCGTGCCACTTGGCTGGCTTTTAATAACATACTTTATCCACAAGTTCTTTCAGATTTATAGCCATCTTAGTATTGCTTATGAAATCCAGAATATGATGTGTATTGTAATGTAGCCTGCCACCCTCTTTTCTTCATGTTAAGTATAATGAAATGCCAAATTGCTATTTATATCACCTCAAAAGAAAAACCTTTTAGTTGAGTGTACATTGACATGTTAGATGCTTTTTTCTTTCTTTTTTTTGTGCTCAGTCATGTTTCTTCTGGAAAGTACCAGTTTCAAGTCTATGAGAACCAAGAACAGGGTGGCTGCAGTGCAGTAGGCTGGTGCCAACAAAAGCAGAACAGTACTCACAGTGGGAAGTTGGCAACACAAGCTCCACTTACTTAGAATATGACTGAAACACCATCATAAGATGAACTGGACAAGAACCATAGATTCCACCAGGATGTTCTTTAATAATCCAAAAAAAGTGAAAACATCCATGGTAAAAACGGTCACAGACCACAGAATGCAACTCCTCCCCATGCAGTCTCACACAGAACCAAACGTTTTCACACAACAGCACTTTTTCAAGGTTGGCGAGACTTGGTATGACAAGATATTTAAAAGGACAGATTTAAAAAAGACAGTGCAGAAACACAAATAACATGCCTATCCTCTGCATAAATTTAGCAGTGTCAGTGGCTCAGTAGGTAGCACACTCGCCTCTTAGGCTGGCAGATCAGAGGGCTGTGGGTTCAGTTCCCACATCTGGCACTTGGGTTAATATCCCAGTACTGACACTGTAGTGCAGCATGAGAAGGGTGCTGCACTTCTGAGGTGCTTTCTTTCGGATGAGATGTTAAACCGAGGTCCCTTCTGCCTGGATTGGTGGTAGTACAGGTGGGTGTTAAAGATCCCATGGCACTTATCGAAAAGAGTAGGGGAATTTCCCCGGTGTCCTGGCCAAATTTCCCTCATTCACTAAAAATGCCACCAACAGCTTAACCTGGTTCAAGGCCAGTTGGCATTCATCTGTATCCCCCCCTCCCCCGGGTCGTGCCTAAAAATAGGCAGGATTTGTCTAGTGTACTTACCCGGTCAACAAAAACTAAATAAAATAAATAAATATGGACATGGTGGGTGCACTAAAAACAAAAATAATCACTCAGGCTAATAGTTTCAGTCATATTCGAAGTAAGTGAAGCTTGGGTTGCCGATTTCCCACTGCGAGTACAGTTTCAAATCTAAATAACAACAAAAACAGGGTATCACTCATTAACTCCTTCAACTGGAGAAAACATCTGACTCTCCAAAAAACAGCATTTTGATATGGAACAGGATTGTACCATAAAGTTCAAAATTATATTGTTAGTCAAATAAAAAACAACTAAACAAAAACATGCTATATTGTACCTTGTTTTAACCCGGTAAGAAATAATTACAACAGACAATCTTTGGGATTCAAATGCAAAATGTCAGTTTGGGATTAAGGATATTTCATCAAGATATGATTCTTAAGATATGATTTTTGTACTGCTAAAGGTAAAAGAACAAACTGTGTTGCAAACACAGAAGAAACAACTGCCTTAGTAGGGTCAACATCAGGATGCCTTATGATGAAGCAAGTCCAGAACTCAGTGAGGCTGCCACAGGAAGTGAGTGTGTGTGTGTGTGTGTGTGTGTCAGAGGGATGATAGCAGTAAATTTGATGCATGGTGTATAGGGAATCATGGCAGCTTGGCCACACAGAAAGTGAGCCATGGTAAATTTCAGTTAAAACAAGCATTGCTCAATGCTAATAATAGGCCCTCTGCACTATGCCTTCGTGCTGCACAGGATGTGTAGACAGAGTTACGCATGAATGCCACACAGTGAGGATTCCGCAGCCCCCCAGTGGCATTCATTAATGGCACAGAAGACACATAGGTGCCGGATCCCCTGGCCGCGTAGACAGCCGTGTGCCAGGGGCAGGCAGGGTGCATACCTGCACTATGTGGCATACACAAAGCCACAAAGTGCAACACACAGTGGGACAGTGAAGGGCACAGGTTACAGCAGGGGGACCTTGCTGTAACTGCTCTACGTGCCTCACCAACAGCCAGTGAACACCCACCCGGCCCTGTAGAGGCAGGACCCCCCCCACACACACACACACATATATACAGGGCAGTGTCACTGCCTGTCGTACAAGCTGAGACTCATCCTCCACTGGACAGCAGTGCCTCTGCCTGTCTGAATAGCTGTCACATACACACACACACACACAGATTCATCCCCTGCACTGTCCCAGGCACAAGGGTATGCCCCCCCAACACAGCAGTGCCTCCGCTTGGTCCCGGGATCAAGACCTGACCCTCGAAACTGTGTCCATGGTCATTGGTGGCTAGTAGCTCCCACCCACCCTGGCACCAATCACAATCCCCCCATCCCCCATACCATCAGAGCAGTGCTGCTGGTGTGGGATGGCCAGTGGCACATCCCACCACACACCTCCACAGCTGCTGGCCGGCCAATGGAAGCTGGTCACATGCTGCCGATATATAGCAATGCGCCCCCAGCATCCCTTGGATGGCCAGTAGCCAGGGAGGTGACTGGAGGGACATGCCACAGGCCATCCCACACTGACAGCAATGCTAAAAAGGTACAGGGGACGGGGGTTGCAATTGCTGCCAGGGTGGATGGGGGCCACTAGCCACATATGAATGGACATGGACATGGGATCGGGGCTGGGTGGGTCTTGCTGCAGGTGCCTTGTGGTGGCACTGCCATGCTGGGTGTGCAGCCATATGGGGGGTCATGGGCATGGATGTGTCGGGGGTGGGATGCTACCATGGGGCACTGGGGCACAGGTGTGCCTGGTTAGATCCTGGTATATGCTGCTGATGCTGGCATGGGGGGCTTCCACATGGGCACCAGACAGTGTGTCATAAGGTGGGGGGGCCCTGGCATTAGGCATGGCAGCGGGGCTACAGTTGGGGTGTGGATGTGCCACATGGGCTTAGCAAGGGGGCACTCATCTTGGAATGATGCAGCCGGGTTGCTCTGCTGCTGAGTGCATGCTTTTCAATGCATGAACCCAGCCCGATTGAATGCCCACCTGGGTCTGCAACTCCTCCCTTGTCCGCCCCATGCAGGCATGCACATGGGGGGGCGGAGCCGCAGACCGGTGCCCTGTGCATGGGTGCATTTGTGAATACCACACACCCTGCACCTGTCTGGGGCCGCATAGCTACATGAGCAGGATGCATGCCTATGGTGCGTACCTTTATTCCTTTGTGCATAGGGGCCATTTGATTGCATGTTTTTATAATGCTAATCTGATGTGAACAAAGGTGAGATAGATGTTCTGACAAGTGATTAGTTGGCATTAAATCTATGAACCAATCTCGGTGGCAGAGGTTTGGGCTGGGGTTCTCACTCCCTGGGAACCATCCCCTGTTGAATGACACCCAGTGAAAGATGTTGGGGTCAGGGTTAGAGCCGCACCCAGCAGCATTAGGTTTGGTCGGGGCTTCTGCTGCTTTAGAGCCCACAATGAGCTGTAACAGGTGGACGTTTGGATACCAACCTCCAGAGCATAATAAGTAATCCCTTTGATTTAACACTGACACATAGACCACCAATACTTTGAATCACAAAGTGAAAATAAACCAATTATTGCAAAATGCAAGTCTGAGTAGTTTGATTTTAACAAAAAAATAGTGAAAGCTAACACTTGGAATGTGCTCCCAGTGCTGGCAATAAAAATAGTAAAAGCCAACAGCAGAGATGGACTTCTATTACTGGTATTAAAAACAAGTGAAAGCTGACATCAGGAATGAACTCTTGGTGTTGGCATTTAAAAAAAGTGTGAGCCACCACTGGGGATGCTCCCTCTGTGTCAACATTTAAAAACATGGAAGGCAATGCAGTGCAGTGGGCATGGCTGCACTATTCCAGCTTACCCACTTGGCATATAATAAGTAAGTGATCTCTTACTTGGGTCGTGGAGAGCTTGGGATGGGAGTCTCGGGCAAGAAATGTCCAGCTGTACTTGTGAAATAAAGATCTCAATGAGGTTACAAAGGAGAAAACAGTAGCCAGAGTAGAGACAGAGGAACACTCAAAATGGTAAAACACAGCACACTCACTGGAGTGGTGAAACTCTTTTGAAGAGTGTGCTTTCTAGTGGAAAACCTGCAGCACTGGCCAACTCAAACACCACTGGCTGCAGTCTAATTTGCAGACTGCTGAACACAACAGACATCATTTGAACACCAGTGGCAATGGCAAACCTTGATTTTTGCTAAAGGACACCCCAGAGCTGCAGTGCTTGGCAGAACTACAATAGGTTGTGTTCCCTTCATGCCCAGTGGTACCATTTTTCCCCTGATCCCATATGAACCACTCTGGAGCAAGAATTAGGGGTTCACAAGAAGAGGGAACACCCTATCACAGCGTATCACTTCTTGGTGGGTCCACACCTCAAAACCATGCTAATTCACATTGGCACTACATTGGAAGCCTATGTTCATCTTGAAAAGGCTGACAGCCATCTTGTGCATGACTGTGCATGTCCAGATGAACACGGGAGACAGTTTCCTCACAGCCACACATAGGTAGAAGAGCACTGTGGCCATTTTGTGAATGGCTGCTCATGAACATTTTCTAAGTGCAGTAGTAGCCTGGATGAACCTTTGCTTTGCTGCATAGATTGTGAGTAATATGTAAGAAAAAGTATTTTCATCCTTTGACAGGTTGTGCTTTTGTAGGCCCCACATTAGGATGTATGGACCTGGCTGTGTCCCAGTCAGTACAAATTCCTGGAGTCGCCACTGAGTAGGGGGCAGCACCTACTGGAAAGTCTTTTCAGTCTGTCCTTAGTGCTGAAGACAGCTTCCTGGTCAGCAGGAAATATTTGCAGAATTTCTTTTCCTACCTAGTAGTTTTTTATTTTATTTATTTATTGAAAAGTTTCACCAGGAAGGGCATACTGAACAAGTTGCTCGTCTCACGGTGCATCGTGGGGGAAAGGGTAGTGGAAATACATGCATACAAACAGCAGACAATTATGACAATATTGGCAACGGTGAATAGCAAATAACAAAAAGAACATATTAAGTGCAGCATATAGATACAATTGTTTACAGAGGTCACAATGGACAGGTCAAGTGCATTACATTAGGAAAACAACTTAAATTCATGATGATGGTACCATTTAGCCCAAAAGGAAGGGGTGGATAGGGAGTAACAGCAGATGTGGATAGATAGTGAAGCTGGGAGGGGATCAGATGAATAGGAATCAAGGTTAGAGATATATTGATAGTTGTGGACTGATAGGAATCTAAAGTCATCGATATATTGATAGTTGTAGATAACCCGAAGGACTGGCCAGATAGGGATCTCTGCAGGGAAAGGAAGTAGTGAGGCTGGAAGGGAACTGTAATTCAGTATAATTACTGAATGTATTGATAGAGGTTGGGGATCAGATCAGAAATACCAGGTGGGTTAATTGCAGGTACAATTCACAGAGAGGAAATTATGTAGAGCTAAAGTTATAGAGGAGGGGGAGGAGGAGTGGTGAATCTAATGAAGTGAATTCCATGGTTTTGGGAAGTGATTTGAGAAGGCAGCCTGGCCTATAGTGGTAGCCCAGTCAGGGACAACTAAGGAGTGGGAGTCATAAGATCTAAGTGAGTGGGCAGAGGGAGGGAGGACTGAAAGAGAGGAAGAGAGATAGGATGGGAGAGATCCAAGCCAGAATTTAGAGACGAATTTAGCACAATGATGAAGGCATCTATTTTCTATTTAGAGAAATGACAGTGGTGGGTGAGAGGAGCAGAGACCAGAGCAAAGCAACAGAAGGAGTTGAAGAAAGTATCCAATCTGGCTAAGGAGGTCTTAGGACTGTAGACTACATCATAGTAGTCAAACATAGATGAGATCATCTTCTGGACAAGTTCGCACCTAGCCGGGAGAGGGAGACAGTACCGGTTCCTGTATAGAGCGCCGAGCTTGGGATGCAGCTTTTTCAGGATGGTGTCCACATGACCAGAGAAGGTGAGATGTTGATCAAGCCAAAAACCCAGATATCTGAATGAGGAGGTGCCCTTTTCCTTCACTTACGGAGGTGTCCTTTTCTTTCACTTATGGTTGTGTCTCTTCATGTAGGCCACAGGAGTGACAAGTACACTGATTATTCAGAAGTCAGCAACTCTCCAGATAGGGTGTGGGGGTAGCTATGATCTTGTTCCAGTGGGCTTTGCTGAACCCTGGCTGTTCCAGTGCATAGGTACAGTAGACAGTGCTGACAATAGCCGTATAGGACAGGTAACTAAAAATGTCAGTGTCTTTTGAACCACCTGAGTCATGGTAATCTACATATTTTGCCCATGATGTGTTGCAATTGGCCATTTGTATTATCAGTTTCTTTTTTACACTCTGCCATTTCCCCCAGCTGGTTACTGGTCTACAATTAGCCCCTTTGCTAATGCATTTTTAAACTGAAACTTAAGATGTATTTTGTCACAAGAGCCACTATCACAAAATTGTATACTTGCTAAATGTTGTCAAACCCTCATCATAATCTTAGAGATCATTGTTGAATGGAACAGCAGCTCATTCCAAGCTGCATGACCAAGCTATTATTAGGGCAAACAAACTTCATAATGCACAGGGGTGTCTCCACTCCTCAACTCCTCAATGATTCTCCCCAGCTCTGAATCACAGTTGCCGATGGTGATGATGACGTCTTAGTGATCACTATCTTGACTCCCCTACACCCAGCCCAGCTGTTGCAGCCGCAGAATCACCCCCACCTGGCTCACTTTGAAAACTAGCCATAACACAGCAGCAGAAGGCCCAGACTAAGAAGACTGAAGGTTATGGGCAATTAAAGTTGTGGGAACCCCACAGACTATAACAGTATGTTGAGAGCAGCTTAGGCCTCCTGGAAAATGTTGGGTTTTGATGTCTTAAAATGATTCTTGGGCTTCTTCTCACATGAACTGAAGTCTTATATCAACAATGTGATTTTCAAACACATTAAGTAAAATAAAGCAAAAATCTTCAGACTGCAAGAAAGATAATCTGATGTGAAGTAGGGTACGTGGGCTGCAGGGCTGTTAGTGGAACATGAGTGTCAGTCATCAGGAAGTGGGCTTTCTAAAGATCACATGTTTTAAGTTTACAGGCAAATTCTACATGAATGTGGCTAATGTGTAAATGTAATACTAGCCACTTGTATGTAGAACGCACTGCAAAGTTACAAAATCTAATCTTTAGAAAGCTCCTCCCCCAATCATCACTCGGATTCCTTTATTAGTCCTGCCGCCCTTTTCCTCATTTCATGTCATTATAACACTGCCTTTGGATGCAGGCTGCAGTACTTGGGGGCTGCATGGCTTGTATACAGTAGTTACAAGAGTTGCACAATAAAGCAAATATTTTATAATATACAGATTAAAAAAAAATCAGTGGTTAATTTAGCTCTTTGGTTAGGCAACACGTGGGTATGAGTTGTCTGTAAAGAGAGTGTTGGCAACTTTTTCTGGTTTGATAAATGTTGATTAAGCTTTCCCAACTAAATATTGTTTTTCTTACAGAATTGTTTATCTCTGTCCTCAGTGATGATTACTATTTTTGTGCTGCAAGTCTTAAGTCTATATCAAAAAGTGAGAGGAGGTGTTACAGTTACAGTACTTCACTAGAGAGTAGTGTTTATGCAAACATTGTCTCAGAAAAAGAGGTAGACAGCATGCTGGAGGCGGTACTGAAAGGAATGCTACCAGTGATCTAAAAAGGCTAAAAATGGATTTGCTCACAAATATATTGAAAGAGACATTATCTCTTGTAATATATTTCATTGGATTTGTTTGCTGGGGATTTGTTTTGCTTGTTTTAGCTTGAGGTTTATAAAGGTTTTTAACCATATAACCGTACAAAACACAGTAATGACTATGGCCCCGGTTTATAAAGGAGGACGCAGGGCATGCTTCAAACCCTGCACTGAACCTTTTTTGGGGGGGGACTGCTGTACCAAACACAGAGAGGGACATTTTCAAAGGAGATGCACTGGCGCATCTCAAGAAATGTGCCACAGCGCAATATTGAAAGGGTCAAGATGCATTGGGCATCACTGGCTGCGAGCGCATCAACATTGTATATGGCACATCTTGAGAGGGCATGCCCATGAATATGTGGCACATAGGAACATAGGAATCATGATGGCAGAAGGGGACCAAATGATCAATCTAGTTTGCCCATGTTTCTGCCCCCCCCCATTTAGACTGCACCCTGATGTGTCCACATTGTTTGTCCCATGCGAGTTTGAACCTGAGTACTGCCTTAGATTCCACCACCTCCTAAGTTACACTGTTCCATGGGTCTATGACCCTTTCTGCAAAGAAGTACTTCCTGAGGTTGCTTTTGAACCTGCCTCCCACCAGACGCAAGTTGTGCCCCCTTGTACACGCATCCCTGTTTTGGTGGAAGAGGTTTCCTGCTTGTGTTGTGTTGATTCCCTTAATGTACTTAAAAGTTTCAATCATGTCCCCTCTGTTTCTTCTCTGCTCAAAGTTTTTACAGATTTGGTTCCCTCAGTCTTGCCTCGTATGGCTCACGACGCAATCTAAGCCCCATCTTTTCAGCCCTTCTCTGTACTGTCTCCAGGCAGTCTATGTCTTTTTTGAGGTGGGGCCTCCAAAACTAACTGCAGTACTCTACATGCGGCCTCACCAAGGAACTGTACAGAGGAATGATAACCTTGTTCTTCCTACTTGTAATTCCCCATATTCAGTCAAGATGGTCAGCGCAGCTGCCCTCGCATCACGGAGATGTGTCGCACAAAGTTAAGCATTGAAAAAACAAGCTTGAGTCCTGGCCACCCACAGGCAGGCTGCTGTACTGCACACAGTAGCACAGCAGCCTGCCAGCCCCCCCCAGCCCAGTTCCATTCCACGACAAACCCCATCCCTGTTCCATAGTGTAGGGACCCACCTCCCTGTCCCGAACCCAGTTCAAAAGAAAATATATCATGTCCCCATCTCTTTTTCCATAGTGCAGGGATCCCCCCTCCCCATGCTGAACCCCGTTCAAAAGAAAATATATCATATCCCCCGTCCCTTTTTCCATAGCACAGGGACCCCCCTCTCCATCCCAGTCCCCAAGCCCAATCCACATTGCCCCAAGAGCTATATCGATAGTGTAGTGGGCCCCCACCCCATCCTGATCCCCAATCCCCAATCAATATACAATAATACATTGCACAATTTCCATAGTGTAGTGACCTCCCCACCCCGGTAGGCAGAATCCCCTGCCCACACCATCGCATAATCTGACCCATGCTGGCAACTGGCATAGCCCTCCTCACCCTGCCATGACTAGCCACCAACTGATTGGGATTGTGATCGCTACTGTACAGATGACACAACACCATCTGTACAGTAGCGATCGAAATCCTGATCAGTTGGTGGCTGGCCATGGCAGGGTGAGGAGGGCTGTGCCAGTCGACGGCATGGATCAGGTTGTGGGAGGGTGCAGGGAGGGAGTTCTGCCTACTGGGGTGGGTGCCACTACACTATGGAAAAATGTTGCATGCTGGTGTGATTCCTAAAGGGTTCTTGGACTGGGGGGACATAGCGTTTTTTGGTGATCGGGGTTTGGGGTGCAGTGCTTGGAGTGGGGGGACCACTACAGTAATGAATTGGGGAGTTCTCATATCCTTGGTGTGATGGGGCATGAGGGGGCACTGCATGGCAGGTGGGTCTTCTTTTCTTTACATGTACTGGTGGCATGGATGTTTGGGACTTTGGGGGCATTACTCAGAGGGTGTTTTTTGATTTACATGTACTGGTGGCACTGTCAATCGGGGCTTGGGAGCACTACTTAAAGGGTGGGTTTAATTTTCTTGACATGTACTTGTAGCACTGTCAATTGGGGCTTTGGGAGGCACTACTCAGAGGGTGGGTTTTGTTTTCTTGATATGTACTGGTGGCACAATAAGTCAGGGCTTGGGAGGGGCAGGCCGGTGGGGTGCATCCTGCTGGATGCATCCGTGCAGAGTGGTTGCAAATATGGCCATAATGAGCATGCAAATAGCCCGTTTGCACCTTGCATGCCTGATGGTTGCATTTGCATATTCTGGTTGAATATCAGAAATTTGGGACCGGCATCTCTTGGGATGCGCCATGTATCCCCATTCCTGGGAATTCAGGCCATCCCTTGTGATGCGCCAGCACATTGTCAGTCACTGCCATTTGCGCCACCCACTAGGATTGCTATATTCAGATGTGATGCATGATCTGTTGGGATCGCACATCTTGTCTGAATATTGCATCTTCTCGCACTGGACCATTTATTTGGGTGGTGCATCTAGATGCACCACGCATCCCCCCAGTTTGAAAATGAGGGCCCATTGCTACTAACTGTGCAAAATTTTTTAGTATGTCAGGCACAGTTTTGACAGTTTACCTGATTTATGGCAGCTTGCGCCAATTATTTGGCAAAGGCCCTGAAAAAGGGTACCTAGGATTGCCACTGGCTAGACCATCAAAAAGATGGTCTCATTTGTGGTGATTGGTGCATGGGATAGAACATCCCAATCGCTGTCCAGGAGAATGCCGTAAGCTTCATGTGCCATCTCTTTGGTATACCTGGGGCTTGCAATGTTCTGGGACTTTTGAAAATCTGACATAATGCCTTTTGTATAAATCCATCAATACATACCAATACTGTATGTTAACTTGCATTTCTCAGCCCTCTGTCATCCCTGCATTATAAAATCATTGCTTTAAAATCTTGGCCAAAGGCAAACTTTGTGAGTATCAATGCTTTAGAAGGCACTTAAATATGGCCATAATGAGCATGCAGAACAGTAACTCAATAGACAGAAAAGCTGGAAAATACAACTTTCTCACAAACAGATAACTCCTACTAATTATACTCTTAATTTAAGCTCATCCTTGTCCCTAGTAGCTGAAGATGCCACTGCTTTTCAATTGGCACAGTGAACTTAGTGCTTTCACCCCCTCAATACCTCATGACCTCTCTGATCCTTCCCATCTCCTATTGAGACTCCAAGGTAGTACACTGACTTCTTATATCCTGGGATGTGGGGGAATCAGATCCTTAGATGGGTGAGCTGCTTAGCGAAATCTTGCATCCAAGAGGGAACACCCCTTCCAGCTCTATCCTAACGTCATCCCCTACCCACAAGGAGATGGTCCAGCAACAGTGTATCCTCTATTTCTTCCAAGAAGTTCAGCCAGGGGACCCACCTAGTATTGAATAAATCTACAGCTGGAGCAAGTGGGTGATTTTTCTCCATCTCTATGATTCTTTTCATTTGCTGTGTCCAACCAGTGATGTCTGGTATTACCTGTGCATTAACCATCTACAAATGACCATTTTGGCATATGCTGCTACTGGTGTACTAAATAACTATTTCTTATGAGGGGGTAATCCCAGGGCTAGATTCTCTGTCAGTAGTTCCTCTTGGATCTAAAGCACCTTTAAAATAGTTTGTTTCATTTCTGTATTATTAAATGGGAAGAGAAAATCATGAAGCATGATTGGCTATTAACCATACATTAGAAATGTCTAATGCAATATGTAGTCTACAGTACAAGTCACACATTAAACTGTTCCATCAACAAGCATTTGTCAGTGCTGAATGTTTGCTTGCTGGCATTGGCAGTGGTAGTGTAGAAGTTACAGAGCTGCGTAATAGGAATGGCAGTGAAGTATTGAACTGAAGCCAACCCCACCACCACCTTGCAGAGAGTGACAGGCATTGGGGTGTGCGTTTGGATCATCAGGCATAACGGCCACGCCATTTCACCACACCCCACCCTGCAGACACTGGCAAGTGACACGGTGCTCCTTGGGGTCTTTGGCCCTTATGCGCACCCCATTTCATTAGGAAATATGGTGAGATGGGTGCGATACAAGAGAATGGGGTGAAGTTTGGGGCCAAAGAGTCCAAGGCATACCTCGATGCCTCTCACTGACTGCAGGGTGTGGAATGGTATGAGCATCACAGGCAAGAATCCCAAGTCACACCCTCTGATGCCTGTCATTCTCTACAGGGTTGGGCGTTATGGTTGGAAACCCTAATACCTCAGGCATTCGTTGGTATTTTCACTCCAAATTTTCAACATGTTTGTTTTGTGACCCCACCTCATAAACAGGGGGAATATCAGTTTGTTAGCCAAAAGCTGCTTATGCACAGTGACTACGGCATTTAGCACCACAGGTGCAAAACATTCAAACAGGATGTGAAAAATGACAGCTGTACTGTTCATGGGGAGGTGTAAAAATGGCAATGTTGCAAATCTGTAGTAAAATATAAAAAAATGGTGAAGTCCTGGCGTACATAGAAACTGTGCAACGCACACCCGTGATATAATTAGGTTGGGGATTTTTTACAGCAGATTGTCAACTCAGGCATTTTGGTGCCTCCGATCATGAACAGTGTCACTGTGATTTTCCTTATCTGTGCCTAACAATGATTTCCCACAGCGACCACGCATCTCTGTGCTGAAAGTGTGAAAACACACTTCAGCCATGTTGTGAAAAATGACAGCTGTACTGTTCATAATGAAGTGTGGAAAAACGCCACTGGTGAAAATCTGGACTTAAAATATTACAAAGTCATGAACTAACAAGGGTGCGTGGAAACTGCGCAATGCTCAGTCATAACACAGTCATTTTATGGACTTTTTGCCACCAAATTTTCAACATAGCCATTTTAAGACCTCTGCTCATGAACAGTGTAACTGTGATTTTCTTAATTGTCCAAACATTGATTTGCACTCAACAGCAGCCATTAGTAGCTACATGTCGCGAAACACATTTTGGGTGAGATATGAGAAAATGACAGCTGTACTACTCATAAGAAGGTGTGGTAAAATGGCAATGTTGAAAATCTGGAGTGAAAATATTGAAAATTGTGAACTTACGAGCCTGCATAGGAACTGCGCAATGCCACGCTAGTAAAACAGTCATTTTTGGAATTTGGCACAAATTTTCAACATGAGGTTATTGGGACTTCTCTCAGAATGATGTCACTGTCATGGCGTTATTCAGGCCCAAGGTGATTTCTCGCAGTGACTGTGCAGTGACTGCGAAATCACCCTTCGGGCCCGAATAACGCCATGACAGTGACATCATTCATGAGAAGGAGTCCCAAAAACCCCATGTTGAAAATTTGGTGCAAAAATCCCAAAAATGCCTGAGATATGCAACAAAGTTGAAAACCCCCTATCTAGCCCATTATACAGCTTACCGGCATTTCCTCAGTTCGCGGTCGGCTTTGAAGAGTGCAGACGTGTTCCCGGTCCACCGAAGATCGTCGCGCCGAGGTCAGAGAGAAGTGTGGGGTGAGGGGTGTGGGGAGGCAGAGTGCGCAGTGGGTGGGTGCGGGTTTGGGAGGGGCCAGGAGACTTCGATGGGACGTTTTTTCTTTCAGGTAAAAAAAAAGGATGATGTGGGACGTTGCCACACTGGGTGGGCTCCAGCATGGCACAAGATGGTTGGGGGTGTTCAGCAGCGGGGATTGGGGAAACCCTGTCGGTCTAAGCATCAATTGCCGCGCTGGGGTGGGCTCCCAGCGTGGCACCTACCGAGGGGTGAGGACAGTGGAGCCGACGGGGATTGGGCACCCGTCGGCTATATCGTATTTGCCACACTGGGGTGGGCACCCAGCGTGAGCATTTTGGAAAACTTTGGGGGGCGCGGGGGAGCGCGCTGATCGACAAAGTTGGGCACCCATTATACAGTGCGTGCGTGCGTGCGGGGCGCGCGCATGCCTGCATGGGCGTGTGTGTGTGGGGGCTGTGCATGAGCAGGCATATCTTATCGCTGCTCACTCAAGTGTAGCTCCCCTTTGAACTGTTGCCACTGCATTTTGGAGCTTATCATGGCAGCTCAGCATGCATGGCTTACAGAACCGCATGCCAGCACACTGACTGAATTGGAGGAGGAGGTGACACACCTCAGAAATCTCTGATGATGGCACTATGTTTCTTGCACATGCGTGCAAGCAAACATAATGAGTTGGTTTAGCAATGTTTTTTTGAGTTAGCAATGCATTGCCAACTCACATTGCATTATTTTTCAGTGCTTAACCAACTGAAGAGCAATGTTTGTAGAATGTTTTTACAACTCAGTTGGAATGCATCTGCTGTCTAGTCACAGTGCAATGGAAAGCTGCATTTTAACTCTTAAGAAACAGTTTGTGCAAGGTTTTGTGCTGCATCCAGCAACACTTATGCAACTCAGTCAGAAATGCTACAGCAACTCATTGGAGGAACAGTTTAATGTGTCTTGTACTGTAGGTAAGGGTGATTTTTTTTACATTGTCAGTGTTAGTGCATTGAAATAGAACTTTCACTTTTTAAAAAGCTACCATCTTGTTTTACTTGCTAGCCATTGGGTAGCCCGCAAAGTTTAGCCATTAGTACAAAATGATAGTTGTGTGTGTGTGTGGGGGGGGGACACAACAGTTCATCAGAACTCTCATAAAGATCCCATATTTGAAGTTTTATTTTCTATTTTTATATATATTTATTCCATTGAATGTAATGGGTTGGGGCTGCTATCCAGCCACCCACTGTCCCGCTTGCTCATTCAGAATACAGACCTGGCAATCAAAGATTCTTTTTAATTAAAAATCCAAACACAGGTGACTGCTGGCATGTCTTGGCTAAACAATTCATCTGTCCCTCCCACCTGTTTGCTCACATGCCTGCCCACTTATCACTGCCACTTGTTCGCAGCTGCTGATAAAGCGTTTCAAAAGAAACTCCATCCTGCCCCCTTCCCATGGTTCACAACCCCTGCATCACAGTCACTGCCAGCACTCTCTTGTTTTAGACAGTCATTTTAGTCTGTGACTGGTGCTCACTCAAAATTACTGATAGCCTCTGCATCTGGAAAAGGAAAACTGCCTTTTTGCAAGGGCTACTGTTTAACCATGCCATGTTAGTTGCAACCAAAACCTACTTTCACATGTGCAACCTTTCTCCGATGGTATAGTGTTCTTGCACAGTGTTTGTCGCAGTCCCTCACTTAAAATCAAATATTTCTCACTTTAAAGCAAAAAAAAAAGAGATGAACCATAAAATAAGAAAGCTAGCATTGTGTGTGTCTTGTCTGTGTGTCTCTCACTATCACAGTATGAGGGGGTGGAGCAGCATACATACATAGAACTACTGTCCAGGCTCATTTAGAAAGAACTACAGCTATGGAGACCACAGTAGGACAAATGTCCTAAGTTTAAAAAAATCAAAAAGTTCATGCAGGCAGTGGAACTATTTTATGTACAATTTAGACAAACATTCTACTTTTTTATTACGTTAGCTCAGTTTTTAAAATTTTACATATATATTAAATGCAGAGTTTCATTTTATAAATACAATAAGACACACCAGTGGTGAGCATTAGAAAGTTCTAATGCACAGCAAGGAGCTGAAAGATCTCAGCCTGTGGCTTGATACCTTACTATGCCCTTAGTCGTGCATCGGAACTGCTTAATGCACACCCCATTGTATGTTATTGCTTACATAGAGCCACCTTGATCAGTGTCAGTGGCTCAGCAGGTAGCACACTCACCTTTGAGGCTGAGAGATCAGAAGGCTGTGGGTTCTATACCCACACCAGGCACCTGGGTTAATATCCCAATACTGACACTGTAGTGCAGCATGAGTGGGGTACTGCACTCCTGAGGTGCCATCTTTCAGATGAGACGTTAAACTGAGGTCCCATCTGCCTGTTCTGGTGGTAGTTCAGGTGGATGTTAAAGATCCCACAGCACTTCTTGAAAAAGAGTAGGGGGATTTTTTATTTAATGCATCAGAAAAACAAAACAACGAAAAAAAATATACATATTAAATGAAACAAAAGACTGTACAATTCCAGAAAAACCAAACAGACATTTAATCAGGGTCTAACAATAAACCAAAAAAGAGATTCAACTCATCTCAAAATACAAAAAGAAAAACAAAAAGTTATGTTACGGCAGCATCTGTATCAGTGACCCATGGCAGACTTTTCCACAGTTCCAACATTACTGCATTTGACAGTGAACTTTTTTCCAGTTTATACAATTGCATTAAATCTTGCATAATTTTATTATATAGTTCTTCATGGCTTCCTGCCTTTTGCTGTAGGATATACCCACATCTCGTAATCCAAATGTTCATTTTAATGATTGTCAAAATACAGTGTACAGTGCTTAAATGCCACTTTCCCCATCTCCTATCAAATACCCCATAGATAAGATTAGTGTACGTAAGTGCACTGAATATATTATCACCCCCTGTTGTGCTAAATAATCCCAAAAGCCTGATATAAATGAGCATTCAAAAAAAAGATGCTGTATCATTTCTTCCTGCTGCACACATCTTAACCTGCTGCATATTGTCTCTTGTAGGGGGTTATGTTTCCGATTAGCCTTAACATTAAGCTTCTCATGACACATTAACCAGTGCACATCCCACATTTTTTCTGGTATCCTTTTCTGGTTCAAAAGCAGTTTTAAGGCCTCCCTATGCTCCACAGTACATTTTACAAATACATCTTCCTGACGTATTGTAGATAATAGATAGTGATATAATTGCTTTGTAGGCAATGTAATCACCTGCTGCGTCAGTAAACCCCACTGTTTTAACCTAAGAAAAGTACGTCTTATATATTCAGGAACTGTAACAGTTCTTTTACCCATTTTAAGGGTCTGCCTTTCCCATTGATCAATCCAGGTGCTGCATTTCCCTCTTAGTAAGACCTCCCATCCTATTGTTTGCTGTAATAGTACTGGTTTGATATTATAATGAAAAAAAAAACTACAAAAATACAAAATCAGATTCAGCATGTTCAAATCACCCTGTTTGAGAAGGAGACACAATATATTTATTTTCAAAGGATTCAAACGACTCCACCAGCATGCTTGAAAAAAATACCTAGCAAAACAGTTTCTAACATCTTTGGAGGTGGGAAAACATAACTAATATATAAAAACACAGAAATAAGATATGCCTTTATCAGATATATTCTTTTTTTCTTTCCCATCTTCCACTTATTCCATTGAGTCACCTTTGCCTTCCCAGTCTCTATCTTATTTGTCCAGTTTATAACATCCAATTCTCCTGGACCAAATTCGATACCTAGTACTTTTATCAGATCAGGCTGCATTAATATCCCTGCCACCATATCTTTGAAATTCAACATGTAATTTAACCTTTGACCTTTACACTTGTGTACATTCAAAGCCAAGCCATATACCATCCCAAAATTCTTGCAAGTTAATATTAATTCTTCTACTGGTGACTGTGTGCATTCTATAATATTCATGTCATCCGCGTAAGCAAGAGATTTGAATGGAAGTGGCTGTCCCCTTATGTTGATTGCTACAATTTTCTCATTAAGATTAATTTTTCTTAATAAAGGGTCTGTGAAAAAATTGTACAGAATCGAGCTCAAGGGGCAGCCCTGCTAGAACCCTCTTTGTAGCCTGATTATAGGGCCCTTCCACCTGCATACAACTGGTACCACTGTTGCTGTATGATATATACACTTCAACCATTTTATTACTGTCTCTGGAATATGATACTGTTCCAAGATGTCCCATAAATATGTATGACTAACTCTGTCAAACACCTTCTCCTGATCAAGCAAGAGCAGACATCCCTCCACTTCCCCAATTTTCCCCAGTTCTACCAATTTTCTAATCAATATGATATGGTTTTGAATATACTGACCTGGAATTGCGTAGGTTTGTACTTGTGAAATAACTGTGTTAGTTATAGAGACCAACCTCTTAGCCAGTATCTTGGTTAAAACTTTAAAATCTGAATTTAAGAGGCTCAAAGGCCTCCAGTTTCTGATATCAGGTCTTACCCCTTTCTTATGTACATATGTCAGCACACCTATGTTCATGTACAGTGGCATCTGATTGGTGTCCAAGATATGATTATAAGCTACAGTCAATTCAGGTGAAAGTACAGTACCCATAAGTTTTATAACTTCATTTGATAAGCCATCTGGCCATGGGGTCTTTCCCCCCATTAAAGTTGCTAACACTTCTTTGACCTCAGTTTCAGTTATGGGTTGCGTTAGAGCATCTATAGCTCATTGTTCTGGCCTAGGTATCTATATGCCATGAAATAAATTCTGCATGCTTCCACCCTTGCTTTGTAATTGATGCAAGTACTCTGACACTTGCTTTATGATTGCTTTTTTTCCCACCAAGATATTCCCTGCCTCATCCACCAGTGTGGACATATCCTTTGCTTTGAGCTTTGTAATATATGCTTCAAAAGGACAATTCAAGTCTGCCTTCCCCCTCATCCCATATTGTTGCTGGTGATTTAGCTGTCTACTTTTGGAAGAATGATAGTCCGTCATATCTGCTTACACTGCCTTAATCTGCTCTGTCAAATTCTGTCCAGTTTCATATAAGGGGGACATTAAATGTTGCAATAATTGTCTACCCCATAAATATTTTAAATATGACTTTCTGCTCTGAAATTTTCTAATCCTCTTACACATGTAAACTGTATCTTGTTTTGTGTCCTCCCACCAAGATACCAAATTGTCAAAGTATACAAAAACTGATTTTCTAGCTTCTAAAAAATCCTGAATTATGCTTGCAGCATGTCTGCCATCAAGAGTGACACATTAAATTTCCAAAAGCCAGGGCCCCTCTGTATGTCAGATGATATCCCTATCCTGACAGAGACTACACAGAGGTCAGAGTATTCCATTGGAATTACCTCTGCAGATAATGTGTTTACTGCTTTTGAAGTAAAAATATAGTCTATTCTAGACACTAAAGGCCCCTTCTGAAAAGTATGTGCATCATGTTTAGCATGTATAAAAAAAGCATCCTGTAGTTGGGCCTTCGATATCATTTGTGCAAGGAAATTAGAATCACAATATTACTTGACCATCCTGGCCTTTAAAGGACAATTGAAATCTCCTGCCAAAACCACTTGCTGTGCTGCATACAAGAAGGGTTGTATCAAACTAAACAGTTCACATCTAGCCACTTTTGTCTTAGGGGCATAATGATTTACTAATCTAAAGTTAACATTTTGTATCATCACATCCATAATCAATATCCTCCCTGGGTAAACATCATATATTTTAATCACTTTTAATTCTGGAAGTCAAAAGAGAATGTCAACACCTGAACATAAATCATTCCCCATAAACACACATGAGCCCCCCATCCAGGCCCTTGCAGCAGTTTGAATATCTCTCAGGGAATGTAGACAAACATCTTGTAGAAAAAAATCCCAAACTGTAAGTACGCCAGTACAGAAAACACAGTATTCCTTTTCCCTGGCCTCTGAATGCTGTTCACATTTGATGTGTGAACTGAAAAAGGTACAAACATCAAAGAGAGAACAGTCTACTTTCCATTATTTATATCTCCTTTTTCTCAATTCTTTATGTTCTGTTTTCATCTTAGCCTTCTTTTTTTGTGGACCGTGTGGATTTTCCTGTCTCTCTCTGCATCTGTGGTCCCTTCTGAAAGTGACGAAGCTACATACAAATCATCAGAGTCACCCTCTGAGTTCCCTGAATGCAACACATCGTACATGTTGGAAATTGGACCTCATTTACTTTCTGCAGAGGAACTACCTTAGAAGTTTGTCTAGTGCTCCTTCTAAATTCTTCTCCCATGGGGTTGTGGGTGAGGGCATCATAGCTGCAATTTCATCTGTTGCCTCAGTAGTTCCCTCCTTCACTATCAGGGAGATGTTCCCTTCCTCTGCTACAGAAGAAAGCAGTATTATACTAGCAGGGGTGATTGAGGCACTTGTGGTAGCTGCTTCTGTAGGGTCTAAAGCTGGCTCTTGTGAAGGAACAGCCTGTGGTGCCACTACACCTTCCGGAGTAGCAGAAACTTCTGTGTTGCTGGGTCTCTGATTTGCCTGTAGTCTGTGACTGGCTAGCTT
Organism: Neoceratodus forsteri; assembly: GCA_016271365.2. NCBI lineage: Eukaryota > Metazoa > Chordata > Ceratodontiformes > Ceratodontidae > Neoceratodus > Neoceratodus forsteri. Next base: position 971,995,027 of record CM028134.1, on the reverse strand, counting down.
TTTCTTTTGTGTGAGAGTGATTAGTATCCTCTGCTCCTCCCCATCAGCCTGCTTTTTGGTGTTATAGGCTGCCCATTTACAATTCATTTAGACATTGGGAACCTATATGACCCAATTCCCCACATATAGTACAGCGTTGCTGATCACATATGCTACTCAGATGTGCAACTGACCCACATTTATAGCACATCTTCAGCTGGCCTGGGTAAAACAAAATGCCTCTATCCCTCCCCAAGAAAAAAGAATTAGGAAGATGCACCACACCAGTATCTGTCATTTTTAACATAACTTTAACTTTCCATCCCCCAGTCCATATGTTCTCTGTGTCCATTATTGCTTCAGGGTCCTCAATTATTGTATAGCGTTGTTGTAGCCAGTATTTCAAATCATACATACTGACACTTTCATTCCTAAACAGAGCAGTCAGTGTTTTATACGCAGGCCTGGTTAAAGGAGTAGCCAAAAAGGAAGACCAGGGTGCAGAATTTTTCAAATGATTTTACTTAATCCAGAATCGCTCTAAGCCTCTCATAGTTTTAAAGCTCACATCAAAAGTTGACTCTCCTGATATATGTATGAGTGCATATATATCTCATTGGAGAAGAATTTCATTGTGTCTTTCAGCATGGTTCTTGCCACAAAAATATGGTGTGGAGGCTCTGTTAACCCCTTCCCCCACCCCCCGTGTATGTGAGTTTAACTGCATTATGCCTTCTAGCCAGCAAGATTGGGGTTTTAAACAAAGAGGAGTAGGATTTAGGAGCTTCATTATTAATTCTGTTTAAATGCAGTTGCAGAGTGTCTATACTAACCTTAGGGTGTCCCCCAGGCAGTTGCAATGCAGAATCTACAGAGTGCAGTTGTTTAAAATGTAATTTCAGGTATTGTGTGAAGAAAAGCTCAGAGGGTACTTCAATATCCACAGACGTCATAGGTGTCAGCCCTTGTTGGTGCACAGTGCTGCGGGGTGGTTGAGGCATTTGCAGAGGTTTAGAGCCAGAGACCCAGCTCCCTGTAGCAACATCTCACTCCCAGCCAACTGCTTCCAAAGCATTTCCAACAGACCATGACTGTTTCTCGGTCAGATTACTGTTTTCTGCGCATCTTAGGCCAGGAGATGAATCTCTTGTGTGTGCCATCCCTGACGCAATTACTGTTACCACTTTCTCCTGTTCACTTTCTTCAGCCCGCTCTATAGCCGTAGCCCAGCTCTCTTTGATGCTGCTGTGTCACAATTACCCAGCTGAGTGGAAATGACACAGCCGTTCTGTTTGTCAGTCTGCAGTTCCCTCAATTGTTTTTCAAGCTGCATTTTCTTTACTTGGTAGCGGTGTTCCTCCTTTTCTAGTTGTAATTGTATCTTTGAGGCATCAGAACTTGCAGTTAACATTTCAGAAACATCTAGTTCTTCTTCATTATTATTTGAATCTGACATACTTTCAGAGGGTAATTCAGGAAAGTCCTGGATTTGCACGACATTTGTTTCCACAGTTTCCTTGGTTGAAAAATCCTTAATTACAATACTTTCTGAGTTCACATCATCTCCTTCAAGCTCCATACCTTCACCCTTCTCTCCCACACACATCGTCATCCATCTTGGTCCACACCACTGCCACATCAGCATTCCTCCTCTTCTCCTGTCTAGCTCCAAACTGAGCTCCTCCACTGTGCAGGAAGTCAAGCCCCCTGCTGGTAGAGTAGGGGAAGTTTTTATTAAAACCAAAAACCAACATTTACATAGTGTACTTCTTATTTCAAATTTTTCTGTACATATTAGTTACATATCATATTTAATCAACCAATACAGCTACTATTCCTACATAACCATTTATCTCTTTCTTCACCATATTTAATACATTCATTCTAAAACTGCTTATCTACTTCATTCTGAATTTTAAATATTAAATCTTGAATAGTAATCTCTTTACCCTGTATAAATCTCTGGCATCTCACTTGCCATATTGACCATTTAATTATGGCAAATATCACAAACATTGTATTTCTGTCTTGCCTTCTGCATGCTTCTGTTAATTGCCCATAAACTACTGTTTCTAAAGTAATATTTGCAAAATCTGGCATTCCCCACTTTCTGGCCAATATCCCTCAAAAATGCTTAATAAACTCATATTCAAAGAATAAATGTTTAACTGTTTCTTCCTTCCTTCTTATAACATTGTTCATGTAAACAGATCCTTTCTTCCACTTTATTGTGTTTTAGGTTACCTTTTACATTTATTTTTCCATGACTATACAACTATATAACTTCTTTCATCTTTTTTTGTGTCCTGACTTCTAACATAGCTTCCAGTAAAGTTTTTATATTTACATTCTTATCTACTTTAAAAACAGGATGTTCGTAGTAATTTCTTTCCAAGATGTACTTATAATTTATGTTCCTTTTGTTTGTTAATATTTCGTCTTTAGATACTTCCCATTGGGCTATGTACTTCCTATATACATTTATATAGTTTCGTAGCTTAGGTTGCTTGCTCACATTCCTTCCCCCCCAACTGCATAATAATACCTCCTTCCATTCTTGCACTAAAGGCATCCATATATTATTCTCATTTTGTATTATTGGCTTAATATTCGCATAAATAAAAATATTCATAAAGAAAACTACTGGATTTAACATGTTCAGTCGCCCTTCAGAGAAAGGCCTATATGTGTGCACTCTTTTTACAGGGTTCAACCTACTCCCCCATAATAACATAAAATATAAGCTAAAAAGTTTTGGCTGCATCTGCCATGGTATTGGAAAAATGTATGCTGTAAAAAAGATTGGGACAATAAAAGTTTTAAGCATATATATCCTTTTTCTTTCATCATGTTCTATCATTTCCATTTGTTTACTTTGTCTTCAGCAATCTGCAATTTTTTTCCCCAATTTTCTTGCATAGGATTTGGTCCTCCAAATTTAACTCCTAAAATTTCCACACTTCCCTGCATTATTTCTGTATCCCCTTTTTCCTCTATCTTTGTTTTCCCTAATGGAATAATCTTGCTTTTCTTTTTGTTTATGGATATTCCAGTATATTTTTTACTGTCTTCAAAAATCTTCAAAGCTTTTTCTCCTGAAGCCTGATCCTTCAAAAAAAATAGACAATCATCCACATATGTGCAAGCTTTATGGAGCTTCTTACCTTCCCAATCTATTGCTTTTATTTTTCCCTCCCTCTGTACCTTCTTAAAGGGTCCCAAACACAACACATACAGAGAGGGCTTAAAGGCACCCTTGCCTAATCCCATTGTGAATATACATGGGGATGCCCAGATGCCCATTAATCATTGGACACATCTGGGCTTCCCCATATAATGCCTGTATTATCTTTATTAATTCTTCTGGAAAATTATATTTCTTCGAAATATCCCACATATATTTATGGTTGATGGTGTCAAATGCTGTTTCCTGGTCTAGTGCATATATACAACCTTCTATTTCCTCTATGTTACCCGTATTCATTATTTCTCTCAGATACATTAAATTCTGCCTAATGTCTCTACCAGGTATAGCACATGTCTGTGTTTCTGTTACTAATTGGGATGCAACTTCTGCCATGCTTTTATGTATTATTTTCGCCAATATCTTATAGTCAGCTGTTAATAAACTTATGGGTCTCCAAATTCTTAATATCCTTTTTATCTCCTTTCTTATGCAAGAAGATGGTGATTCCTTGTTTCATGGACTGAGTTATTTTCCCGTCATGGTAAACCTGGTTATACACTATAGTTAATATTGGTGTCAAAATCTCTTCAAATTTTTTATAGAAAGCATTTGGAATGCCATCTATTCCAGGGGCGGTATTATTTGTTAATGCTCTTATTGCTGTTTTTACTTCCTCTTCTGTAATATTTTCTCTCAAAATCTGCTTTTCAGTTTCATACTAAGGTTCATACTAAGGTGCAGATGAAGAGCTAGTAGGCCAAAGCCCATAATGCTCTTATACTAGACCAAGGGGTAATAAGCTAAACTATATCCTGAGCAGATAAGTTTGTCTAGACATAGTTTGAAAGCGTTTTTTGACTCACTCAGAACTATGGAGAGTGGTAAATTATTCCTCAGGCTGATAGAGCGAATAGTAAAGAAATATTTTCAATTTTGTCTTTTAAATGGTTTTCTAATTAATTGGAGTGGATGACCCCTCATATCATAATGTGATGATTTTAGATGAAGATCTAGTTCTGTCATGAGATAAGAGTCATGCACTACATCATACAGAAATAAAAGATTGCCTCTCAAATGTTGTGTGGAGAGAGATATCAAATTCAATTAATTCATCCTTTATTCATACGATGAAGATTCTAGGCCAGATAGTTTTTGGGTAAATTTTCTTTGTACCTTTTCAAGGGATGCTCTATCAGATTTTTTGAAAGGGCACCATATATGTGATGCATATTCTAGATGGGGTCTAACATATGACCTATATAGAAGCATAAGCACATTTTGATCTCTTGAAATTATATTGCGAAGAATGGACCAGACAATTTTATTTGATGTGCTAATGACTGAATACAAATGTTTCGGATAAGTAAGATCATGAGAGATTGAGATGCCCAAATCCTTCACATCTGTGGTAGCACTAAGTAGATTGCCACTGATGTTGTAGGAGATTGAAGGATTGTTAGAGCCAAGATGCATGACTACATTTTGAAGTGTTTAGCTGCATTCCCCAAGAAATAAACCAAGAAGAGATAGAATCGAGATCTCTCTGAATAATATCAATTTCATCTTGATTTGAACAGGTCCCCCGATCTTAACATCATCTGCATATTTAGTAGTGAAAGAGATACATTTTGTGGTGAAGTCAGATATAAAGACTTGAAACAGGCAGGGGCCAAGGACTGAGCCTTGTGGAACACCACTCAATACCTTACCAATGTTTGATAAGTTGCCATTTATAATAATTCTCTGTGTTCTATTACACAACCAGTTTTCAATCCAGACTATGATAAAGTGATTTATAGTTAGATTCCTTAGCTTAAAACTTAGAGCCCAGTGTGGCATAGTATTGAATGCCTTACTGACGTCAATAAAGACTACATCACAAGGTATTTTATTATCCAATAATGAACTGAACCGTTCGTAAAAACATAACAGGTTTGTGGTGCAACTTCTCCTTTTTGAAGCTTGTTGTTTCAAATCACAGGCATTTATAACGGTGAAATAATATCCTTTAGGAGACTCTCCAGAACTTTACAGATAGATGAAGTTAAACTGATAGGTCTGTAATTCTCAACAGATGTTTAGACTCTTTTTTGTGTATAGGGACTACAAACGCTTCTTTCCATTCCTTGGGTATATAATTATGTTTCATGAACAATTCAAACATTATTTTGAGTGGATAAGCGAGTTGATCAGCCAATAAATACAATAAATGACCTGCAATGTTATCAGGTCCTGAGCTATAGTTTCCTTTTAATGTTAGTAATTTGTCTTTAATGCTTTTCTCAGTAAAAAGGATTAGGAGATCAGAAGATTTTGAAGTTGACATTGGAGTATGGTTATTAGTATCTGAAAAAGTTTTACAAAATTCACTATTGAATACATTTGCCATAGTTATTGGGTCATGAATCAAATTATCTTCTTTAGTTTTTAAAGGCCCTACCTTACAGGATAATTTTTAAAGAATTTATATAAGAATAAAATTGTTTTGTATTTGACTTTGAGGCAGACAAAGCTAAATTAGATTCCCATGTGGATTTTGCATTTCTAATACAAGTTTTGCATTTTTGATTTGCTTTTTTATAAAGCATCCAATTTAAGGAAGTCTTATTTTTTGCGTACTGCTTATATTTTTTTTTTGTCTAATCAATTTCTTAATGGAATAATTCAACCATTTTGGAACTTTTTTCCCATTAGAGTTTTTAACTTTGGAGGGGATATAGATGTCTCTTAAGTGATTAAGGTAAGAAAAGTATCCCAACACTGCTGTGGGGATTGATGCAAAAAGGCAGACTGCCAGTTAAAGGCCTCTAAATCTGACTTTAAAGCAGGCAAATTACCCTTGTCATATAAATAGATGACAGAGTGTTTTTTTTATGTAAGTGCAGTTTATCTGTAAAGTAAAAAAGGCAGAACAATGGTCATTATTACCAATCAGGGTGGATATGCTTACGTCTGTAATGTCCAAATTTTCACTTGTAAGTACTATGTCCGGAATATCATTACCTCTTGTAGCAGAGGTAACCCACTGTTTCATACAAAGGTCTTGAAAGATTGTTAGGAATTTTTCCCCCTAGGATTGGTAGCAGAAGATGAAATCCAATTTATGTCTGGAATATTAAAATCACCAGAAATTATTACGTTGCCCATTTGATTTGCTACTTCAAGCTCAGACAAAATAGCATCCAATAGCTCAACACTGGAGCTAAGTGGAAGGTAACATGACCCTAACAGAAAAAATTCTTTATTTGTCAAAAATATTTTAAGCCATATGGTTTCGGTAGGGAGGTCATGAGTCTAAACTGCAGTTGACATATTAACAGCATTAATTTTGTTATTTATGAAGACAGCAACTCCCCCGCCATGTCTATCCTGTCTGTTTAATACAAAAGATGAATAACCTGGAAGTTTACAGGACCATGCTGAATTATTATTGTCTCTCCATGTTTCACATATTGTAATATTATCACTATTATTTCCAAGAGCAATGATTTGAAGTTCGTCCATTTTTTTTGTTAGACTTCTGGCATTTAAGCTAAGGAATTTTAATTGTTGACTCGAAAATGTACAAATATTTGGAGCTGAAGAGGCAAGCTTCATCTCTTCCTAGAATTAGTTTAAATGTTTATTTATTATGGACAAGTATTGTTTAATCAGTAAAGCATTTGCCACCTGCTAAGATGTAACCCGTCTGAACAAAATAATTTCTGTGACACTGAAAAATCCTCCCAATATGAAATGCAGGTAATGTATTGATGCAGGCACCATTGACATAGCTAGTTATTTTTTTTTTTTTTTTTTGAGTTCAGTGTATCGGAGTATCTTGGAATGGGCAAGATCTCAGAAAAATAGATGTCACAGCCGAGCTCAGAGAGTTTGTTTGTCATAGCGACAAAAGACGATTTAATATGTTGTATAGAATCTTTCAAGATATTATTTGCTCCCATATGGATGATACAGAGTGGGTTTGGATCCTAAGAACTAAAAATATTTTCAGCCATATAAGTTATATCTTCTATCTTGGCCCCACTGAAACTAGAACATGTCCTATTATATTCATCAGGTTCACAAATGACCCAGTCCAAATGTTTGACAATGGAATCACCTACCATGAAAATTTCTCCAATTTGAGGTAGTTGCATATTTTCAAATCCACTATCTGTATCTTTTTTTTCCTTTTTTTGAAATTTCCTTTAATATATTCTTGTACTGTTAATTTGCATTCCTTTTGTCAGTATATAATCTACCACTATTATCTGTTAAACCATACATTGCTCTGTTTCTACTCTTTCTTTATTATCCTCCAACGGATTTGTCTGTGCTTTTGTCCCCTGTGTTCCAGCCTTCTGTTCCATCAGTAATGATTTTTTCTATTATATTGGAATTCCCACATTTGTTCCTTTAGTTCAGATATTTTTCTTGTATGATCTTTTTTATCAAAGTGCTGACTAGATATTTCTTTATATAATTGCGCAGTTAAACCTAAATACTTCTGGTAATTTGACTTCCCTTTCCTTTGTGCTTCCATTTTCATCAGTTCTTTTATATCTTTTTGTATTTTCCCACCATTCCATCTTATCATCTTATAAATCATACACTGTCCCTCTAGCTGCAAACAGGTCCCACAATTCTTCTTGTGTTCCCAAGTCTTCTATACTTTCCAAATTCATTCTCCAGTCCCCCTACCTTAACTCATTGTTTTATCTGTATTTATATTTATTCCAACCATAACATGATCTGCTGTCTCTATAAGTATTGTATAGAGTTTTTCAATTTCCACATGGTTAGAAACAAACCAAAAGTCAATTCGGGATGACACTCTCCCTCTAAAATATGTATGCACCCCTTTTTGCCGTTTTATTTTATAAGCATCCTCCATACTTGCATTTTTAACAATTTTCTTTAAACATAAAGAATCACTAAATATTTTCTTTCTGTTTTCCTCCCCCAGTCACTTTCTTCAATCCCACAGTTACAGTCCTCCCCCACAAGGTTAGTTTTGCTGTATGTAAGTATGGTTCTATTTTACTCATTAAACGACTACTTTCTTGCTTAGTCTGTGGGTTATAAATGTTCAACAGCCCTACTGGAATTCCCTTATATACAACATCCAGCATCATTGCTCTCCCTGGGACTATAGCTAAAAATTTCTAAATTTTTATATCTTGCGAAAAAAATAAAACCCCCAACCCAGAACATCTTTCTTCACTTGTAGTCCAAATCGATGACCTCCATCTCCAGTCCTTTTGTGCCATGCTTAGATCCTCAATTGTGTACAACCTAGTGTCCTGCAAAAATAGTATGTCTAGATTCATTTCCCCAAATATTGTAAAAGTAACTAAACGTCTAGTCCTATTCCTGATACTGTTCACATTGCATGTTGCACATTTTAGACCTGCCATGATGTTTAAGAAAAAACAGAAAAAGACTCCGGAACCCTCATGCTAGCCTACCTTATCTTTTTTCCTTTTTTTGGATGCTTGAGTATCCACAGAGTCATTGTCCGATCCCCCCCCCCCATTTTCTGATCCCGACATGTCTGAGTCTTCTTCTAAAGTCATCCATTCTTTATCCTGCAACAACTTAAACTTATTCTCCAATTTTACTCCCACTTCTGGGGTTTTCATTTTTCCTTGACTGTCTTTTCTTATCCCTTTTTTTGATCTTGTTACCATTGTAAAAGAGTCATATTTTTTCTCTTTTTGACTCACATTTCTCTGTTCTTGTTTATCTTCTGATTTGTCCTCACGTTCTTTCCTGTCTTTTTCTCCCTGCCATTGTGATGTGGTTGGTTCCATGCCCTGTGACACTTCTGCCTTGCTTTCATTTCTTTCTGCATCTGTCTGTGCTTCAGTCACAATTTGTTCCTGCTTTGCCTTTTCTTTTTTTGCTAATGCCAAATACACATCTTGTTCCTCTTGTTCTCCAGGATCAGGGCTGTTTTGTGCTGCCCATGGACAGTTATTAAAAATATGTCCTGTTTCCTCACAAAAAACTGCACTTTATGGGGTTTTTACAAACCGCCCCATAATGACCAATTTGTCCACATAAGCCACATTTGACCTTTTCACAAGCACTGCTTAGATGAGTTTTATCCCCACACCTATAACACACTCTTCACTGGCCTGCATAGAATACTATCCCTCTATCTCTACCCAGAAAGAAACAATTCAGCAGGTGCAGAAATTTCCCATCTGTTTGTCATAATACCACTTTAAATTTCCATCCTCCTGTCCACAGATTCTCTTCATCTAAAATTGGCTCTGGGGGTCCTTTCATTTTACACTTCTGCTTTAACCAAAAGGTAATATCAGCCACATTTACCCCCTTTGCAAAAAATAATTGTGACAGTTTTAAAGGCTGGTTTTGTTAAGGGGATTGCAATAAAATTCTTCCATAGTGGGATATTTTTAAACTGATAATACAGTTTCCAAAACCTCTCCAGGCCTGCAAGGTGTTTAAAACTGACATCATAGATTGTTTCACCCAGTACATGCATCAGTGCATAAATTTCATGATCATAGTATCTCATACTATTTTTCAAAAGTTGTCTTCCTGCAAAGAGTCTGTCAGGTGCATCTGCAGATAGGCCTCTAAATTTCAACTGCACAGTGTTTCTTCTTTTAGCTGGCTCACTTAATCTTTTCATACCTTCTGGAAACAGTTTTTCTCTTACATTCTCACCCCATACATTTTTTCCCCCTCACTTGTTCCCTTTTCATGTTCTTGCTCACTGTGTTCTTTCTCTAGCTATAAAGTTTTATCTTCTATTTCCACTGATGTATTCAAATCTTCTCCTATGCTTAGGCCTGTTTCCTCTTCTGCCCCTTCTATGTGCTGTGGCCTAGTTTCTTCTTTTATTATTTCTTCCTTTGCTTCCCCTTCAATATTGTCAGTAATATTCCCGTCCATTGTCTGGTTTTCATTTTGTAGTTCAATTTCCCTGTTCGAATCCAACCCTCTCCCATCTGCTGTTCTCTTCCAACCTGCATTTAACAACGCATTTTCCACCCAGTCTGATGCATTTGGAAAATCCACAACTGCATTTGCATCCTCTATAGTCCCTTTACTTTCAACTTGCTGCTCTCCTTTTTCTTTCTGTTGCTGACACAATTTTAAGGGAGTGCTTTGCATATTTTCTTTGCTTTTAATTGTTTTCATTTTAGCTTCCACAATCTTATTACCCCTTCTTATGCCGAGCCGTTTCTAACCCTTTACGGCTTTTCCTTTAGGGGTTTTCTTGTCACTTTCAGTAATAGTATCTTCACTTGCCTCATTATCTGTGCTGTCAGAAACTGCCACATCAGTGCTCCTTCTCTGCATTGACTAGTTCTCTCCTGTCATGCGCTTTAACATTTTTAACTTTAGCCACTCTTTTTCCACCATCACATTTTTTTCCAGAGCTTTGACTTGCAAATGCTTATTGCGAGGTACTTGACCTACACCCTCCATCTCTACAGAAGGTGGCATTGTGATTTTCTCCATTTATTTTTCCTCTGTTTCACGCCGTGATTCTCCTGACTCTGCAAGTTTTCCTCCATTGTCTTGCTCCTCACTTGTTCTGCTGGACATTGCTGTTTCTGGGCTTAAATCCATTTTTTTTATTTCTGATCTCCTGGACTCTCACTCTATTAAGGCCAAGGAGGAGACTACTCCTCAGCCTCAAGCTCCTTACTCTCACAAGTCCTCACCACTGCCACATCAGCACTTCCTCCTCTTCTGCTGCTGCTGGTAGAGTAGAGTAGAGGAATTTCCCTGGTGCCATGGCCAGATTTCCCCCCATTCACTAAAAATACCACCAACAGCTTAATCTGGTTCAAAGTCAGTTGTCATTCATCTGTATCCCCCTCCCCCGGGTCGTGCCTGAAAATAGGCAGGATTTGTCTAGTGCACTTACTAGGTCAACAAAAACTAACTAAATAAATAAATAAAAACTTGGGTAGCCCCAGAAAAGTGTGATGATCAACCTGGGTGCCACAGCCTCTCCAGCATTGGTTGGGAGTCCCTGGTTTATCATGCAAGGTAATCTTAATTGTTAGAAAGAATCTTGACATCACCTTTCACTGAAATGCTCACAAGACTTTCTTGCAGTTGTTTTATGTACATCACCTAATGTTTTCTCCTCAGATCATTTGTTAAGGGTATATGCAATTCATCTCCCCATCTTTCTTTAACCTAAACCATGGGGTCCCTTCCCTGAGCCCCTGTAAAACCTGGATTAACCTGCAGATGTATTTTTTTGTATTGCGCTGTCTGAATGTTATGTTCCAAAGTCATAGGATTGGATGTACTGGCTTGCAGAGTTCTACTGTAAGAGGGCATCTAGAAATTATGTCTCAAAGTTATAAGAACTTGGAAAGGTCTCCCTGGTCTGAAGCAAATTGTCTTTTTAGAGTCTCAGATGTTTATCAATGTACCCCTCCATGAGTTGCCCTAGGTATCACAGCGTTTTATTCTTCCACCTTAGGAAACCCTGCTCACTCCTTGCTTGGAAGAAGTCTGGGCAGATTTTTATGGGGATAAAGGTTGCTCCTGAGAATTTGTGTAGGCTGGTTTTCTGCATTTCTGCCCAGCAGGTCAACATTACCCTGGTCCAGGAGTTTGCAAGTTTACCTGCTTCTCTTGCTGAGAGGCCAGCTGTATGTGGGTCTGCCAAGGATCCTTCCATCAGTGTGGACTCCTCCATATGAGTCCTGTTGGCCTTTTCACCTCCTGTTAAATATTGTAATAGTCCTGCAGATTGGGGACCCCCATTCCACCTGTCTCTTTCAAGGATGTGACCACCTCATAGTTTCATAAGTAGCGATTACAAGTCAGATGGCTGCTAGAGACACAATAGACTTGCCACTAGATTAGTGGTAGAAGTCCCTAGTCTTGTCACCCATGTGCTTGTCTAACCTTGATTTAACCTCCATCTCATCCTGTAGTGCTTGCCTCCCCACAGGAATTTGAATATCATGGTTTGTATCTGTTGAAAAAAGCTTTTTGGGGTGATGATGAGCAGCATTTGAAAAGGACGAGGAACCTGGGCAGTACATTCATTTTTATCATCATAGAAATCATAGAAATTTACAAGTCAAGAAGCTTATGCCATATAGACTTGACCATGAGATCAATACCCTGTTCTTTCTTTATTCTTCATATAGATAAGTTAATAAGCTAAACATAGGCCTGGATATCATTCAGCAAAACAATCCCTCTAGCGGTATGATTGTGTTGGGAGATTTCAATGCTAGAGTAGGGAAGTTACAAGGAATAGCAGAGGATATAGCTAATACAATGGTGCATATGGAAATAAAGGATATAAGTAAGGTAAGGAATACCAAAGATCATAAAACAAAAGAGGAATAGAAGTGCATAACATGTTATGCAATATAAATTTCTTATTACTCAATGGTAGCATAAGTACAGATTTACAGGGTGAGTACACATATATGGGGGGAAATGGCTCATCTATTATTGACTATGTATGGGTAAATATTAATATGATTGATCACTGTATCTCTTTATTAATTACATTAAGGCCTGAAAGCCAACATGTAGCCTTGAAACTAAAGGTAGAAACAAGAGGGAAATATTTTGAAACAAATCAAAAAACATTACCGGAAATAAACAAAAACTGTATATGCTGGACAACAATAAAAGGGGAAAATTCCATACAATTGCTAGCTGAGAAGGGCTATTTAAGTCATTTGATTATGTATATGAATAAGAAATATGAAAACAAAATGATACAAGAGTATAACACATTAATGGGTGGTACAGCATATATAATACTGAAGAAATTCAGTTTAAAAAAAGAGAAGGGTGTATCTGGTATAATAATGAGTGCAAAATGGCTAGAAAAAAGTTAAACCAACAATTTAAGATACTAAAACAAAATCCAGATAAATATAAAAATAGGATAATGAATAAACAAAGAAAGGAATATAGAATAGTTCTTAAAAAGTAGCGAGAAATACACAAGGCAACATTGGAAGGACTTAGAAAAGGTGATAAGATCTAAAAATAAAAAATGTTGGTCCATAGTTAATAAAGGGATGAAGGAGAATAAAAGGATAGAAAGTCATATAGACTCCGAGGATTGGGTGAAGCATTTTCAGCAATTATTCTGTAAGAATGATACAAAATATTTAGAAAATCTGGAGAGAACAAGAATGTCGGGAAGTCACTTCCAGTTTCAGGCACTATTTCTGGCACACGCAGGACAGCTGGGCGAGTGTGCGCAGAGCCATGTGCAGAGAAAAGCGCATTGGTGCATGTCAGCTGTGTCCGCAGGAGAACAGGGCCACGTTCACTTGGCCATTTGAAATAAATAATTAAGGTAAAGTGTAGTACAGCAGGGGATAGTTCTGATATTGCATTAGTACATTACAATATGGAAAGCCCAAATAGTCTGCCTTATACAGACTGCTCACCAGAAGCCATGTGTAACCCCTGAATAAACTATATGCAAAGTACTACCAATTGCTTATATGTCATGATGATAACCATACCTGTACCCATGCCTGCATCCACTGTTTTTCTTTTACCGTGCCTGTAACCATGCCTGTATCCACTATTTTTCTTTACTGTAACCACCTCATGATGTAACTCACAATGCCTCAAATGTTCCTTATGTCCTTGTTCATTCTTATAACTTGTATTGTTATCCCAGGTCACCCCTGAAAAAGGGACCTTCGGGGCTCAGTGGGCCTACCCGGTCACCGAATTTAATAAATAAATAATAAATAATAATTATTATAGTTTCTGCCAAATGTTTGGATGGGATAATCAAATTATTGATTTTATCTCTGATAAGTGTATGCTAGTACAGACTCTGCAAGATGAGTTAGCAGGCTTCAGATAGTTAAATCATCCAATCCAGAGACAGAAGCTCTAGAAAACTATACTGACCAAATGAAAGAGGCATTAGCCCCTATAGCTGGCTCATGTAATTTAGAACTGGCCAATTCTAATGACAAGGGATTGCCCCCAATTAAACCCTTTACATCTGCCACCCAGCTGGAAGCTGATAATTCAGCTGTAGAAACCAAATACAAAACCAAGTGAAGGGGAGGCCAGATATTTAACAATCCCCATGTACTGTCCCTTCATAACAAGTTTATTTCTCTAATTGTTGAGAACAACCCCCCCCCCCAAGATGAGCCCACCTGCAAGTCATCTGTGGTCACACTAGAGGGTAAAGAAATCAATAACTCACAACCCAGCACCAACACACCAATGTGCCCAGACTCAATACATAGAAACACATCTATAACTTCCATTAAAGTGCCCCCAGAAGTTACTCTTACTGGGGTTAATAATTCCTCACAAAAAGACACTAAACAGATACTGGTACTAGGGGATTCTATCATCAAGCATACTGACCAGGCAGTATGTAATCTGAATAAAATCAACCATACCTGTTCAAGTTTCAGGGGGGCCAGGGTAGCAGAAATAACAACTATTGACAAAAATGTACTTAGAGGAACAGGTGAAAATCCGTTGATTATCATTCATGCAGATACTAATGACATCAGTCGATCCAGCCTTGAGGAACTGAAACAAGATTTTGTTGCCCTTAACCATGTCCTGGTTGACAGAAGTTGTACAGTTTGTTTCTCCTAAATCTTGCCAGTACCAAGAGCCACCTCCTTCATTTCCAATAAAATTAAGACTTTAAATGAATGGCTTAGGAAATGGTATTTCCAACAAGGAATTGTCTGCATAATGCACTGAGAAGACTTTTATGATAGACCCTGACCCCCGTGCTGTTGGGATGGATTACATCTCAGCAGAAGGGGCAGTATTTTACTGGGTAGTAGTTTTTTTATCAGCCATTGAAAACCATTTCAACTAGTACATCTGGGAGAGAATGGGAATGTTCCCAGGTCTCCGAATATAGATCATACTCTAAATGGTCACAAACTATGTAACGTACTATCCCTGAATGCAAGGTCGCCAAACCTGACTAAGACAGCTGAACAAGAAGCAAAATGTATAATTTTTGTATTATATCCATCTCTGAAACATGGTGGGATTCCAACTCTGTGTGTATTAAGGAGATTATGGGGTATAAACTCTACCATAAAGACCGACAAAGTCAAGTTGGTGGGGGTGTTTGCCTTTATGTCAGAGATGACATCCCATCCTTTCAGATTCCTTATGATGCCACAACTGAAAGTATATGGGTGAATATTCCATTCAAAGAGCTGCCTCATATCTTAGTAGGCACCTGTTATAGGCCTCCTACAGTTGATTATGAACATTCAACAACACTAATAAATGATATCTCAACTCTGGTTGATAAAGGTAATGTCATAATTTTAGGGGATTTTAATATGCCCACACTTAATTGTTATAATCTCACTAGTAAAGCACAATATGAAAAATATTTCACATCCTTACTAGTGGAAACAGGTCTGGAACAAATCATTACAGAACCCACAAGAGGAGATAATATCTTGGATTTAGTGATCACCAATATAGCAGATAATGGGCCAGATATTCAAACCTTTGTGCCTGGCACAAATCCATAGCGCTGGAATAGTGCTGGTTTTGCATGAGGCTGCACTATTGAAAAGCTCTATTAGTGTCGGTGCTGTGTGATAGCACCGGCCTAATAGGTAATGTGCTCTGAGGGTGTGGACAGGAGGCCCATGAATGCCAAGCAGTGCGGCATATTCAAATGTATAGCTGCGCTCATGGTCATTATTTTACCTGTAAAGGGCATGCTAGATACCACCAGGAAAAGTTACGTGTAATGCAGCAGTGTCCCCATGATTCCCCCCTTCCATACAAAGAGTAGCATAGCCCTGGTAGTCTAGTGGTCCCCACCCTTGCAAGAATGCCCACCCGTTTACATTAATATTATTAGTAATTTCCTGGTAGTCTAGTGGTCCCCCACCCCCTGCATGAATGCCGACCTGTTTACTTTAATATTATTAGTAATTTCCTGGTAGTCTAGTGTTCCCCACCTGCCCCTTCACTAATGCTGATCCATTTTCTTTAATATTATCATTAATTTCCCTGGTAGTCTAGTGGTCCCTCCACCCCCCTGCACTAATGCCGACCCATTTTCTTTAATGTTATCATTAATTTCCCTGGTAGTCTAGTGGTCCCTCCACCCCCCTGCACTAATGCCGACCCATTTTCTTTAATGTTATCAGTAATTTCCCTGGTAGTCTAGTGGTCCCCCCACACTAATGCAGGCCATTTTCTTTAATATTATCTGTAATTTCCCTGGTAGTTTAGTGGTCCCCCACCCAACTGTGCCTCCTGGTACCCTGAACAAAGCATCTCTGGAGCGGTGGCTGGCTCAGCCTTCCTAGCTACACCACGGCCAGCCACCGACTGCGGTATTCAGGGTGTGCTCCTGAATCCGCAGATCGGCAGCCAGCCGTGGTGGAGCAAGGAGGCTGAACTGGTCACCGCTCCAGAGAAATGCTTTGGGGTGGTACAGGCAGTTGCACAGCTGGGTTGGGGGACCACTAGACTACCAGGAAATTAGTAAATAATAAGATCGGGTCTGATTGGTGGGGTGGGGAACCACTAGACTACTAGGAAAATTCTAATAATATTGAAAGGTGAACATTTCATGCAGGGTGGTGGAGGGACCACTAGACTACCAGGGAAATTACTCTTCTCATTCTATTGTGTATGGATCAGCAGCATACCTCTCAACTGTCCCTGATAGTCAGGGAGATCCCTAAATCTGCCTCAATATGGTACTCTGTCCCTCCTCACAGTTGTGTTTCCATGGCTAAAGAGTGGCAATTGTAAGCACAGAATATTGTCAAGCATTACAGTTATAGACTTACTTCTTTAGCAAGTGCATTTTGCACTAAGCCCCATATTCTACCAGCTGTCTGGGTGGATATCTTTCCTTTTGAAGATGTGTCCCGGATTTTGGTCCTTTGTCCCTAATTTGTTCATTAAGCCTTGTCCCTGATTCAGGAGGCAAGGGGTTGTGAGGTATGTATGCACTGCTTGTACCTGCCAGCACACAGTTCCTGCTGCTTCTGGCCTGTATTTCCATTCTGACCAACGGGGGATGCTGTGGGTATGCCTTGGCCTGCAGCATCCAGCTTGTACTTTTCCATTCGGACCAAAAAGGTGAGCTTTGTGCTCCATGCAGTAGCACCAGGCAAACGGCATGGTAATGTATGCTAAGCAGCACTTAATGAGATGCAAATGTACCTGTTTGCCCACAGATTACCTAAGTAGGCTAATTTGCATGGGAGCTTTGAATATAGCTCCCATTTGGCCTGGGCTAACCAGTTTGCACCAGGCTAATGTGTTAGCACTGTGCAATCAGGTTAGCCCCGGGCAAACCTCACTTCCGCATAGCACAGTTCTGCAGTGTGTGGCTTACATTGTTGTTTGCAGTCATACCTCTCAACTGCCCCTGATTTTCAGGCGTCCCTGATTTTGCCTCAATATTTTACTCTGACCCATCTAAAACTTGTGTTTCCATGACCAAACAGTGGGGGGTTGTAAGCATAAAATAATGTCAAACATTAATGTTACAGTCGTGTTCTTCCTTAGAAAATGCATTTTACACTACACCACATTCTACCAGCTTCCTGAGTAGATATCACCAATTTCTAAGATGTGTCCCTGATTGTAAACCTTTGTCCCAGATTGTTTTAAGCCTTGTCCCTGATTTATGAGGCAGGGGGTTGAAAGGTGTGTTTGCAGTAGATGTGAGACAGCTCTGTGCAATCACACACAATTTTCTCCACCTGCAACACTGGCTTGCTACAGAGTCTAATGAGCTGCAGTTGCAGTTTGCACTTCCCTGTTGCTATATTCAGTGCTGTCTTATTCCCGGGCTATTTTGGCCCTGCACTCCCAGACCAGTTTGCCCGGCTTCCTTAGATTGCTATATTCAGCAGGATTAGCACCGGGCTATTTCATTTTGAATATAGCTTGCTTTGTGCTCCGGGCTAAGTTTGCCCTCCGGGCAGTGTTAATTTAGCCCCAGGGCAAAGTTTTGAATATCTGGCCCAATATGTTCAATATTAACATACAGGACCCACTGGGTGGCTGCGATCACTATGCCATTTCATGTTCCCTAATATACGAATACCAATTATTCCCTAACAATTCCCTGTTTAAAAATTATGATCAAGCAAACTTTGACCAGATTAATGAGTATTTAAATAATATCCTATGGTAAGAACTATTAACACCTCTTCCCCTTGAGGAAGCCTGGAGCTATTTAACATCTATCGTTCTAAACCTAGAAACAAATTATGTCCCAACAAGAAAGAAATACAATAAAAAAGGCAAGATTCCTCTGTGGTTAAATAAATCAATAAAAAACAAATTAAACTGAAGGAAAAGCTTTTTCCGCAATTAAAGAAATGCAATGAAAAGGATAAAGAAAGAATTATTCTTAAATACAAAGAAACAGTTAAAAATCTGAAAAATCTAATACAACAATCCAAAAGAAACTTAGAATTTAGACGAGCCCATTCTAAAGATGGCCATAAATCATTATTCTCCTATCTCAATAATAAAAAAGGTACTAATAGGCACATTGGGCCAGTTATTGTGAATAATTCAACATTAACCCTGGATAGAGAAATTGCAGACACTTTTAATGACTATTTTTGTTCTGTGCTCTCAAAAAAAGAAACATCTAATCTTTCTACTGATCCTGTTCCCAATCATAATAATTATGTAATTACTGTGTCTGATACCTTATTGATATTTAAATCCTTGAATAAAAATTCGAGCCCAGGTCCTGATAATATGAACCCCAGATTCCTGTACAAGACATCTCAAGCCCTAGCACACTCTCTACCCATCATATTTAATAAATCTCTTCAGGAACGTGTAGTACCCCAGGACTGGTTAAAAAGCCACAGTTGTACCTATTTTTAAACAAGCATTTGTCATTGCCGAAAGTTGTCACGCTGGCATTGTCTTTGGTAGTGCAGTGCGGAAACACATTTTGGGCAGGATGTGAAAAATGACAGCTGTACTGTTCGTAAGGAGGTGTAAAAAAATGGAAGTGTTGAAAATGTGGCATGTAAATATTGCAAACTTGCAAACTTACAAGGGTGCATGGGAAATGTGCAACGCACACTTGTAACACAGTACTTTTATGGACTTTCAGCACAAAATTTTCAACATAGGCATTTTAGCACCTCTGCTCATGTACAGTGTGACTGTCATTTCCTCAAACTGTCCCAAAAAGTGATTTCACACACAGCGACCTCGCTATTCTGCGCCGGACGTGCGAAAACACATTTCAGACATGATATGTAAAATGACAGCTGTACTGTTCATCAAGAGGTGTGGAAAAATGCCAATGGTGAAAATCCAGAGTGAAAATATTACAAATGCACATTACAAGCATGTGTGCAAACTGCACAACACATGTTCGTAACACAGGCATTTTATGGAGTATAGTCACCAGATTTTCAATATAGGCATTTTAGGACCTCTACTCATGAACAGTGTCACTGTCATTTTTGTAATCTGCCCCAAACACTGATTTCCCACAGTGACCACGCTATTGTGCGCCAGAAGTGGGGAAGCACATTTTGGCCAGGATGTGAAAAATGACAGCTGTACTGTTCACAAGGAGGTGTAGAAAAATGACAATGTTGAAAATCTGGCATGAAAATATTGCAAATTCACGATTCTGAGCATGCATAGCAACTGCATGATAACAAAACTAGCCATTTTTTTGGATTTCTTCCACCAGCAGTGACTCGCTGAACCTAAAGCTACTCTGCCTGACCCACTAGGAAGTCCTCGACCCTCTAACATATATACTGAATCACTCCCTTTGTCTAGGCAAATTTCAATCTCACTGGAAAGCTGCCACCATTACCCCTGTACACAAAAGTGGTGACCGCACAACCATCGGCAACTATTGCCCTATATCCATCCCCCCCAAAGCCCTGGAATGCATTGTGTCAGACCAACTCACCAAGCACCTCACAAAGTATGATCTCCTCTGTAAAGAGCAACATGGTTTCAGGAAAGGTCACAGCGCTACATTGGCACTCCTTGAATTTACCTCCTCTGTGCACTTTGCACTTGACTGAAACCATCTTACCAGGGCTGTCTTCATGGATCTGTTGAAGGAATTAGACACCATAAACCATGCCCTCCTCTCACTCATCACCCTCCCCCTGCTAGGTCTCTTCCATGACACTACCAACTGGTTCACTGATTATCTTACCAATAGAACCCAGCAGGTCAAGATAAGCAACACCCTATCCACCAGGCTCCCAGTTAGGTCAGGGGTGCCACAGGGCTCTATTCTGGGCCCCCTGCTATTCAGCTTATACCTAAACACACTCCCTGCAGCATGCTCTGGCAATCTGCTACTCTATGCAGATAATGCTGTCCCCTACTCCTCCCACCCTGAACCCTCCTCTGTCCAGCAGTCACTCCGAACTTCCTTCATGAAGGCTGAGAATTGGTTCGCTGACTACCGCCTAATTCTAAACTATAAAAAAAAAGGTCATAATATTTGCCCACCACCAGAACCCTCACAAAAATTCTCCCCCTCAAATCATTAACTCCCATCAGACCCCCCCTTGAGCATGTTGACACCTTTAAGTATCTGGAGATCACACTCGACTCTGCCCTTTCTTTCCAACAGCACATCCATCTCCTATCTACTGCTGTCAATGCCAGAATCGGCCTCCTCCATATGAACAAACACTGTCTCACCCCTAATGCCCTCCATCTAGCTGTCTTCTCCTCAGTACTCTCCCTAATTGACTATGTGATCCTTATCTATAGAGCAGTTGACACCACTGCCCTTAGTAGACTGTGACTATCCCTGAACAAAGCCTGTCGTTTAACCCAAGGCTGTGACCATAACACACACATGCACCCTTTACAGCTCCACTAACTGGCTTTAATCTTGAAGACAGGCTCAAGTTCCATACATGTCTTATGGCCAAAATGATTTCTCTTGGTCTGTCCCCCCAAGTTCTCTCAGCCCTTCTAAAGCCTGCGCCCATTATCAGGAGCACGCGTAGCTCTACCAAGTCACTACTCAGTGTCCCCAGATGCTGGAGCTCCCTATGCCAGAGAACTTTTGTGTACAGGGCCCCCACCTAGATGAATGCCTTTCTCAGATTCATTGCAACTGAAAATAAGCTTGGCAGTTTTAAAGCCATCCTTTGGGATCATCTCCAATCCACTAGTGTATGTGATTGCTACTCATTCCACTTCATAATGCTGTATCTCTTGTCCTCCCTTCTCCCCCCCTTTTTGACATGGGACCATGTCCTGCTCTCTCACTTTCCCTCCCTTCCCCCCCCCTTCTCATGCTAGTAGTGGGATTTCTCCAGTATGTCTTTTGTTTCCTTGGTTAACTCAGCGAGGAGTTTATTATTATGCAGGAAGGTTTCTATTTTCTCATTATGTACCCTTGGTGTATATCTCATGGTTATGCCTGCTTGTGCCTGGTCTAATGTAAAAAGCCTGTTAAGCTCTTGCATTTTGCCTATTTCTGTACCTGTATATCTGTTAAATGTGTAATTTGAATATGTAGTGTAAAATGCTGTACTTCTGAAGAGTTCCCTCTGTAATGAGTCATCTTCTGTATTGAATATTATTGTATAATTTATGTCTAATGTCTGTATCATGACATGGAACCTTTGAAAATTAGTCTGTGACTCAAAGGCAATTTCCAAAATTATCAGTAAATAAATAAATAAGTATAAGATATAATGAAAAGGGGGAGGTAAGCAAATGGTTTAGTTCAAATGTGGGGGTAAAACAAGAATGTACATTATCCCCTATGTTGTTTAATTTATATTTCAATACAATTGTAAAGACAATGTACGATGACAGCTTCCACATGCCCAAGATAAGAAAAAAAGCATGCCCATATTTAGCATACGCAGACGATGGGGCTTTATTATCTACTACTTATATCAGTATGAAGAGAATGCTTCACAAATTTCAAATGGAATGTAGCCAAGCAGATTTACAAATAAACTACAATAAAACAAAAATATTAGTCTTCAAGGGTAATAAGAAAGAATATAAGTATATCCTAAATAATCATAGATTGGAGGTTGTTAAAGAATTTTGCTATCTAGGCCTAACAGTCAAACAGAATGGTAACTGAAGCAGTCATATAAATGAACTGAAATTAAAAGCCAAAATATTTTTACCGATTTTGTCAGCTTTCTCTTATAAATATGGTGGGAAATCAATTAAACGTTGTATAAAAGTGATGAATGCAAAACTACTCAGCCAATTATTATATGGTGCAGAAATATGGGGCATTCAAGATAAAACAAATTTAGAATTATGTTTGAATAAATGTTACAAAAAAATACTAGGACTCCCTAATAGTGCTCCATCTGCCCTTGTTAGAGCTGAAGTGGGACATCCCCCAGTAGAATGTTAACTTCATCAATGATTAATAACATATTGGATTAAGGTATTTAGGATGGAGGGAAATAGGCTTCCCAGACTATGTTAGGAAGAAGCATTTGAATATTTAAAAAGGGGGGTGACCTTTCCAACTATACTAATAGTGGAAAAAAA
This sequence comes from Neoceratodus forsteri, assembly GCA_016271365.2. Taxonomy (NCBI): domain Eukaryota; kingdom Metazoa; phylum Chordata; order Ceratodontiformes; family Ceratodontidae; genus Neoceratodus; species Neoceratodus forsteri. Next base: position 971,972,343 of record CM028134.1, on the reverse strand, counting down.
ATCATTAAACCTTATGGGTTGCTCTAAAACATTACAGATAGTCTTAGTTGTCCATTTCCAAGAATTAAAGAAACTATTAAGCAAAGAGTTCAGAACATATTCATACAGAATGAGTTAGAAGTATGTAGACAATCTAAGGCATGTCTATGGATGGCTACAAATAAAAGGAGGTACAGTACAATATGAAACATTATTTGCAATTAGTGGATAGACCAGCACTGAGGAGATTGAGAATGCACTTCAGATTTGAATGTTTCCCTAGCAATTGGAAAAACACACAATATGATAAGAGTAAAATGGATAAGGGGATATTATGTAGATGTAATTTAGGACAGGATGATATTTTGCATCTAGTAACTCTCTGGCCCTTATAGAAGAAACTTAGAAAACAGATACTGGGGGAAATATTAGGAAATATAGAATACGAACCTCAGCACTTATTAAAGTATCTTTTGAAAGCACAGAATAGAAATATGCTGATCCCTGTAGCTTCCTTCCTAAAAAAATATATATAATAGAAGAGACTGTCGTGAAAAAAAAATAAAAATTCAGAGGCTAATAGGATAAAAGATAAGATAGTGTATAATAAAAGTATATGTTATATCTTATTTATTTAGTTTTTGATTACCGGATAAGTGCAGTAGACAAATTCTGCCTATTTTCAGGCATGACACAGGGGAGTGTGATACAGGGGTATACAGATGAAGGCCAACTGACCTCGAACCAGATTAAGCTGTTGGTGGTCTTTTTAGTGAATGGGGGGAAATTTGGCCAGGGCAGTGGGGAAATTTCCTATTCTTTTTGAGAAGTGCCATGGGGATCTTTAACATCTGCCTGAACTACCACCAGAACAGGCAAATGGGACCTCAGTTTAACATCTCATCCAAAAGACAGCACCTCAGGAGTGCAGAACCCCCCCCCATGCTGCACTACAGTGTCAGTGTTAAGTTGCTTAAGTGCCTGGTGTTTTTTTATTATTTAACCAGGAGAGACACACTAAGCAGAAAGCTGGTTTGCAGGTGCGACCTGGGAGCACATGGAAGTTAAATGACTTGCTCAGGGTCACACAGTATGCAAGCAGGAGCTGTGGGATTCAAACCCAGGTCTCCAGATTTGTAGCTCAGAGCCTTAAACTACTGCGTTATACTGCCCCCCTTTGCCTCCATGGGATAGAACCCACAGCCTTCTGATCTCCCAGCCTCAGAGGTGAGTGTGCTACCTGCTGAGCCACTGATGCTGACAATAGTCTGACTATAGACATTGCATCTGAATTAAAAGAAAAGCATTACTGTGTCTCAATAGATACATATTGCATCTTTGTATTTTGCACATTTATGAGTTTTTTTACTGTATTTATTTAATCTATTGGTCTTATAAGGAAATTATCTCCTTATGAATATATATTTGTATATGTTAAATGCCTTGTGATATCAAGATTTTATCTTTTTAAATTGCAATGACTTAATGGAAGTCGAACAATAAAGTTTTGAATTGAACTGAATTATGTCTAATGCAGTTTTAAAATTTGACATACTCTTACTATTTACTAGTGTAGCTGGCAAATTATTCCACTAAGAAACAATCCTATTTTTAAATCAGTGACCCCTTTGCTTCTTTTTATAAGGTAACTCTTTCAACTGTTTTTTGTGACTTCTAAAATCCCTGTCATGTATCCTTGTTTCTAATCCCAAGCATTCCCATATGTCATTATTTTCATTGGCCCTGTAGACAAGGCACATATCACCTCTTAAGCCTCTGTATCTGAGGGGAAACCTGTCCAATTCCTTTAACCTATTGTTATAGCATGATGTTCTTACATTGGCTACCCATTTCTTAGCTCTTCTTTGCACCCTCTCCAGCCTATCTATTTGACACTGTGCATAAGGTGCCCCAAACTGTTCACAGTACTCCATGTGCAACCTGACAAGGCTGCAGTACAGGGGCATCAAAAACTCCCTGTCTCAATTACTGATGGTTCTAGAGATACAGCCCAGAATCCTACTGGCCTTTCTTACAACCTCAGAACATTGGTAGTTGAACTTTAAGTTATTGGAGACCAGGACACCAAGATCTTTTTTTCTGCCAATGTCTCCTTTAGTTCAACTTCATCTAGATAATACTGGCCCCCTAGGTTTCTAGCACCAAGATGGATCACTTAGCATTTGTTAGTATTGAATTTTAACCTCATTTTGGTGGCCCAAGCTTGTATTATTCATTTCCTATTGAAAGGATTGAGCATCTCTGGTGTCACCAACAATGGCCCATATTTTGATATCATCTGTGAATTTACTCAACCAAGCATTAGTTGTACGTTTCATGGATTCTATAAAAATATTGAAAAATATCTGCCCCAAAACTGATCCCTGAGGGATGCCGTTGGTGACATCAGCCCAGTTAGAGTGACGACCTTTAAGGACATCTCTCTGTTGTCTATGATCTAACCAAGAACTGATCCAGTTCAGCAATAACCCACTAATTCCCAAGTCAGAGAGAGACTCTATTAGCTCTGGGACAGGCACTGCATTAAATGCTTTGGCAAATTTGATATACAGTATACTACATCTACTGGGATGTTCTGGTCCAAAGGTGCACTAACAGGTTCAAATAAATTAATTAAGTTGGTCATACACTACCTGTCTTTACTAAACCCTTGCTGAGTAGAGTCTACCTGATCTGTGTCGTTAAGGAATTGTTCCAAGTACTCCTTAATAATGGCCTCCAAGATTTTGCCCATGTTCAAAGCAAAACTGATTGGCCTATAGTTACCATGAAGAGATCTATCTCCCTTTTTATGTAAGGGTGTGACATGTACAAGTTTCCAATCATCTATAACTCTGCCCTCATTTAAAGATTGCTGAAATATTCTGGTCAGAGGTTCTGTAATCTGCACAGCTGTCGCTTTTAAGAGCCTTGGATGCAGGCCATCAGATCCAGGTGACTTTTTGGGATTTAAATTTTTAAGACTCATCTGAATATCTCTGCTCTTAATTCTAATTTCACTGTTATCCAGGATATCATTATACCTCCCTAATGAGTAGTTTCTCTTATGGTGAATGCCAACAAAGAATTTGTTAAGGGACTCTGCTAGTTCTCGGTTGTCAGTTACATGCCTCCCATTTTCATGAAGTAGGCCCACTTTGACCTTTATTTTCTCAGAACCATTTACATATTTGTAAAAATACTCCCTATTATTTTTTGTGTTAACTGCTCAGTTCTTTTCAGATTCACTATTGGTCCTCTCTATAAGCATCTTGCATTCCCTTAACTTTTTCTTATAGCTTAGCCGTGAATCCTGTGTTCCCCAGACTTTGGCCAGGTTGTATGCCTTCTTTTTATGATTAATTGCCCATTTTATGCATTTGGTACACCACACAGGAATTCTACCCTATTTGTTGTATTGCATTTTGAGCGGGACATATTTTTATTCTCAAAAATTTAACAAGTTCTTAAACAGCTCCCATTTTGTTTCCAGATTCTTATCACTAAAGTCCTTATTCCAGTCCCACCCGATAATAAGTTAATGGATTGCATCAAAGTCTGCTCTGTTATACTGTAGCATCTAAATGAAGTAGCCCAACTCTGAGCAAATCTGTTAATTCTAACAGAGAATTGGACCATACTATGGTCAGTCCCAAGTCTCAGAGAGAGGTTTTCTAACCAGGCAGTTGAGGATATCCTCCTGCATGTTACTTAACAATTGGTCAAGCATATGATTACCTATGGTGTTTTCCTTAACATAGTTTTCCAGGCATAGATTATCCAGCATGTTAAGAAACTCAGTTTCTGTTGTTGACTGTCCTGTTTTCATTTCCCAATCTTTGCCTGAGAAATTGAAATCTCCCAAGATAATCATGCTCTTGTTTTCATCCTGATTTTTAATTATATCTAGAAAACATAATGCCTCATCAACATACTGGGATGGAGGTCTGTAACACTACCCACTATTAATATTTGCATTTGATTCTCACATTAGACTTATCCATAACTGCTCATCATCTATAATATTATTGTCATTTATTAAGCTGACACCAATACCCTCCTTTGTAAGTAATGCTACCCCTCCACCTCTTTTACCCTGTCTTGATTTTTTGGAATAATTGATATCCCCAAGGTACTAGGCCCCATTGATCTTCATGGCACCATGTTTCCATAATTACACAGATGGTAATGTCTTCAGCTTCTAGAATATAATTCAGTTCCTCAAACTTGTTCTTTAAGCTTCTTGCATTAAGGAACAAGGCCCTCCAAATCTCTTCTCTTTTAATATGGACAGTATTGGACCTGTGAGGATTAAGAGTGTTGACCCAACCCCCAGTTTCCCTGATTTAGTTTAAATGGAGATGTACTGCTTTGTTGATACACTGTGCCAACACCGTTGCATCCATCCTGCTCAAATGTAGCCCATCTGCTACAAAGAGGTTGGGCTTGTTTTGAAAGGATTCCCAGTTGTTTAAGTAGTAGAAATTCACCCTCATACACCACCTTTTGAGACAGCCATTAAGCCTGGTAAAATCCAATTCTCTTTTTCTCCCAGACCTCAGTAAATAAATAACCCTGATCATGATCTTTGTCCTGGAGGGACAAAAGTGGGTTAAAGATGCTGGAAACACACACGGGGGGCAGCATCTGTTCTACTTTTTTGTGTTGGTTATTCAAGCCTAGGTACCCCTTGGGCTGACATTTAGCCTTCCTCTACAACAGTCACCTGTAGACAGTACGTGGTGTTTAATTCTAATGACCCTTCACTCGCAGTTATCTCTTTCCCAAAAGTAGGTACATTATCAATGCATCTTTTGTGGTTTTCTGATTGTTGAACCAAATATCAATCCTCCATTAAACAACTGTCATTACTGTTATCTTCAAGGGTCTCCATCTCACAATACAGCGATGTGTGATTTTGAATCCCCAACTCAGCACCAGAGCTATCTATGAATGTTGATGGAGACTCATTTTGTTCTCCTTCACGTATAATGTCTGCCCCTTCTGTAAGTCCAGCTTCATTAGCCTACCTATTTAAGTTAACTGAATGTCCATTATGTCTTTCATTTGTTTGTACTGATTTCCATGTGGTATCAATAACATTTTCTAACTGTATAGTTCCTGTTGAATCTACAGCTATTGTCTTAAAAGAGAACTGCCTTGAATCTGGAAGCCTGTGTTTTCTGAGCATCTGCATTTCTAATAGTGGTTCATGTTCTGTTTCTGTTCCATCTGTACTGGCCTTTTAGTAGATTCACTGAGTGTTTATGCTTTACACTCTGGAGGGTAGTATCATTTTAGAACTGTACGATGTACATTATGTCCTTGGCTATGAAACTTACTTTATTTCACAATGCTTTCATGTTCTACTCTGGAACTCTGTGGCCCAAAGGGGACATAAACTACTGTACATCATACAGTTCTAAAATGGCACTTATTAGCAGAGTTTACTTCAGACACACTTACAGTGTATGCTAAAAGGCCAGTACAGATGGATCAATATCAGAAAATGGTCAGATATATGTAAAAAAACATCTAAATGGAAAAATGACTTACAGGTTCAGCACAGTTCTCCTTTAAATTGGTTAATTCTTATAATTTGATGTTCTGCATGCACTTCTCATAACTGAAATGATCCTTTGTTTTGCCAGTTTCAAACATCTTACATACTACGCACCTTATATAGTCAACCTCCATTCTGTTACCTTAATATATGATATATGTAGACTTTATGACTTTTTTGTTTTGTTTAAGCTAATATGCATACTCTCCTGAAGGAAACAATGCCCAAATGCTTTGCCCAAAGCTGCAATACAAGTTTATATGGTTAATGATTGCTATGTCACCCAGCTTTCCTGGTCTCCATTCTTCTGTACCCACCAGACACACATGACATGCCAGATACATGCCAACATGCTTGTCTCCGCATGCAGCGTTGCATGCATGCTCCCCTCTAGCTTGCCCCCTTTGCTAGGGTGTCTGCACTTGATAGCACATGACCCAGAACTAGCCTCTAAGGTCACACCACACACTTGCTGCTGTTAAAACACTTGTTGAAGCCCCCAAATCAGTTGTACCATCCGAAGTTAGTAAGGGCTACTGACCCATGCATTGGGAATTTTATAATGAATTAAAATAAAATACATTGTGTTTCTGCCTTGCAGACAGGTGTATTATAGCTAGGCAACCACCCCACCACTTTCTTCTACTGCTCCCAGTACTCTGGAATGCTGTTCACAGAAGCAATTCTAGCCACAAAATGGAGCTTTGAATAGAGCTGATTAATTAAACTGCTATCAATGCTGTCCCACAGCTTTCAGCTGTCACACAGCTAGCTGCTTGCTGTTCAAATAAAGCCCTTCTCACTAGGATGTCTGCACTTTATAACATGTGAACCGGAACTAGCCTCCATGGTCGCATCACACTTATGGTCTCTGCTCTCACAGGGGTGGATAGTGGCAGCAACATCCACTATTCCAAGCCCCCCCATCTGAAGTGACAGATTTACCAGGTTATTTTAACTCTTTGAGTGCTGAATATGTTTGAATATGTATAGATTCAGGATGTATATATACCACCACAGTGTAATAAGGTTTTTTTTTTAAAGTTGTATAAATTACAGGATAAGTTCTATGAGAAACAAATCTCATTTACAGAATGTTCCAAGTCAATACCAGTAAATAAAAATACAAGACATACACAAAATCAGTTAAAACAAGTGCAAACAGATTATTCTTGTAACAATAATTTATTTATACTGTGTTTAAAATTAGCAAGGGTGAGTGGAATTCTGAGCTGGGGAGAAAGGTTGTTCCATGACAGTGGAGGAGCATAGGAAAAGCAATCTTTCCCAAAGTATGTTTGAAACTTCAATAAAGAGAGCACATGATGGGACATATGTCTAAGACTGCATTTATGGGTGGGAACTGTGAACCTTTCAGATAGATAGATAGGTGGGAGTTTGTTCATGGTTTTATAAAAAAAGGATAACCAATGGTGGATACATCTGGAGGAGGGAGACAGCTAATTTAACTGATGCAAAAGGGCACAATGATGTTCAACCCATTTAGATTTTAAAATGAACCATAGTAGCTTGTAATAAACAGTATTCAGAGGGTGAAGAGCTACAGCAGAGGTGAGATGGTATATAGTATCACCATAATCTAAAATAGGAAGAATGGCTTGAGTAATAAATGCGTTTATGATCCAAACTTGACAAACAATGCCTGTCGTGTTTTAGATGACCTAGGCATTGGAAAACTTTTAAAGTAGTTTTGTCAATATAAGGTTTGAAGGTCAAGGATGAATCAAAGGTAAGACCAAGAAACTTGAATTCGCTTACAAGCTCAAGAGGATTATTATTTAAGGTGGTAAAGAAAGAGGAATTTGCCAACGAGACTGCTGACTGAGACCTGAACAGCATGGTTTGAGATTTTTTTGGTATTCAAAAGTAAAAGGTCGTCAGAAACCATTTCACAGTTTTATGTAAGTCACTTTGAAGAATCAAGGAAATTGAAGATGGATTCTTATGAACATAAAAAAGAACCATGTCATCAGCATAAAGTCAGACTGAAATGTGATCTGCAACAGAAGGGAGAGAATCTACAAAATGATGAAAAAGAATCAGACCAAATATAGGCCATGTGGAACCCCAGAGGAAATAGGTAGAGGATAAGAAAGGTAGCTACTCCATAACACTGATTGAGTTCTGCCTGTAAGTATGATGAAAATCAAGTAATAACATTAGAGGAAAAAACATAGGAGGATAGATGAGCTTAGGACAAAGGGTGGTTAATCACATCAAAGACTTTGGATCAATAAAAACAGAGCCAACAAGAAATTCTGTGTCCAAGGCCCTGAAAACAAAATCATGAAAATCAAGCAGTGCAGCTTGGGTAGTGATTTGGTCTGAAGCCTGACTGAAAATTGAAAAGGATCTGATAGTTGACCAGATACTCAGAAATCTGAGATAGGACAATTTTTTCCATAAATTTATAGATTATCGGGAGCAAAGAAATTGGATGATAATTTTCAGCTAGGGTTTTATCCCCATTTTTAGGATAACTAAAGAGTGTTTCCATGCTGAAGGAAAATTGTGGGTTATACAGATCATCAAGTTTGGGGGCGATCTAAGTATCTAACTGCTTTCTCTGTTAATTTTAATGGAATTGTGCTTTTCTGTGTTTGCATGAAAGATCCATTCAGTTGAATTACTGCATAAGACATTAAATTTGCGTCCACAGTGATGGTCTAACATTTTCAAACTGCTTTGAATTTGTGCAAGCTCAATTGTCAGGTACAGTGTTCAGCTGATTGTCACTGCAACTAAATGGTAGTCGCTTTTTGCTGGCAACCCCTTTTGGCATTCTGCATTCTGTGTCTCAGCTGTGTTACTTGGTACTTGGTACTTGGTTCAGCGTTTTGTCTGTTGCTTGCTTCACTAAAAATGTCACTACTTTCCTGGCTTAGAACAAAATCTCTAAAACATGAATACCCAGTGGATGTCATAGGTGTGAATCCTGCCATCCTCACTCAGACATTTTGGGTAGACACACATGTTGCTGCCACCATTGCCAAGGAGCTTTTTGCATCTGACACCCCTCCGGCAAAAAAGAACAGGCCTGACATCTATGCTCATTACACCCCTGAGACAAGGTTCAAGTTGGGAGGGTGTGCCACAGAGCAAGGTGTGATGTCTGCTGTGCATTTTTACCAGGAAGAAAGCAAGAGAGAAATCAATGAAAGTATAATTAAGGAATTTAAATGGGATTACATTGCACAGCTGAAAACTATCCTAGACCCATCCCAGCTTGCACCATTACTGCCCAGGAAACTCAGAGGTAGAACCATACTGTTGACATCAAACATTACTGAACAGCTAAAAAAAGATTGTGGTCACCCTGCCATGTGAGGGTGCAGTTGTCAATGTGTGTATTGTACTTGCTGCAGCACAGGGGATAGTACAATCTAATGCCCCACACTTGCTAAAAGAAAACGAGAGCAGTGTAGACCTGACAATGACATGGGCATGGCAGTTCCTCAACTGAATGGATTTCATCAAACATAAGGGCAGCAAAAACTTGATACCCAGTTGCCGCATTCCCTTTGGGAACGGGACCACCATACCCCATTTGCCTTCAGTCTACTGTTTCAACCAACTGCATTGTATAATAGATACTGGCTGCTGTATTCCCTTCAGGAATGGAACCAATATATTATATTTACCTTCAATATCCTACCTCACCAGACTGCATCCTGCACTTCTGTGGACTTGATGTACTTGTCTCCGCCTAGGCCTCCTCACGTTCTGGATTTGGACCCTGACAGCTTGTTCCATCTCCACCTCCACTCAGTCCAACAGACTCCTGGACTTGCTTGCTGCTAATCTTCCACTTCTTCCTGTGCTCCTGGGCATCATTGTTGTGGCTTGCCTTCTGACTCATCCTCTTCCAGTCATCAGTCCTCTAGCTCCATGCTGCCATCTCCTCCCTTGGTGTTATGCCAGATAGCTATGTTTCCCTATTGCCTTCCTCTTGGACATGGCTGCCCATATTCCCCATGCTTCCAGCTGGATTTGTGCTATCTGCTCCTCTTCAAGGATGTGTGCCTGATGCCTTCTCCTAATTTCCCAGTGATATTCCCCTTATCCCATCCAGTGGTTTTCCAGCTGCGATTCTAGTGCTTTCCCTATCTACAATTCCAGTTTGCCATCTCCTTCAGAAGGGGTCCCATTCCCTACTGCTGCAGTGCTTTGCTACCAACTGCTCAAGTTTGCCATCTCCTTCAGAGGTGGGACCCTCGCTCCTCAACTTCTCAGCACCTCATACCTGGATTCACCTCTTAATTTGACATGGATCTCCCACCATGGCCTGACTCGACTTTTTGCATTCTATTCCAGTATGATGTGGTGCTTACCCCAGTCCCGTGCCTTCCTCGCACCTGTCAGAGTCTGTACTGCTTGGCCTCAACCATCTTCTTATCCCAATCTATTATTTAGTCAGTAGACTTCTGCTTGGACATTTCCGTCCATCCTGGGAATGCTGCCTGCCTCCTCGCCACCCAGGTAGCTCGGTGCTCCTGCACATGTGTTGTGTCTCTTTTTGGGTATTCCTACAACTATCAATGTCCAGCATCCCTGCCTGATCAACTACTCCTACCCGTTCATCCATCTCATACTCCTACTTTGGCCAACATAACGGCTCCCTTCCAATGCTCCACAGAGTACCTGTTCTTCTCACCTGAAGAAACCTTATTCCAGCAACATTCTTTGTAGAGCATGCCCTATAGATGCTTATGTCACCACAAAATCTTCAGTGTCTCCCAATAATCTTCCCAGGACCCATTTCTGGCATCCCATTTGACTGGACTATAGAAGATCTCATCTCGCAACCATCTCTGCAGGATAATTCCTTATGTATTCAGGTAATTCAAGCAGTATGGGCATCCCTAGCTCCCATGTCTTCATAGGATCTAAGGAATTAGTGGATCCTCCTTCACTCATATCTTCTTACCTGGAACCTTGACCCTAATTCCTTCCGAGATGTCCCAAGTACATAGTAACCATCACTGTTAATGATAATAGGACCTACAGGACACCTGATAGCAGTACTGGCATCATCTGTTTTACATTCTTTTCATAGTCTTCTCCTACATGCACTGACTCAGTCTGATCATGTTACTCAACTTGTACTTCCTTAATAGCCATTGGATGTTCCTAAAGCCTTCTCCAGCTACTATCCCAGAACCCATATCATTGGATATCTGGTGTCTAGCTGCCTTGCTAAAGTTACTCTCTCTGAGCCACTGTTCCCGCACCCCTGGATGTCACCATAATTCATAGTTGTTTTTTTTGTAAATTTTATTTGTTAACTAGGACACACAGATGCATACACATCCTTGTAACAATATAGATGTTATATCTTACATCAATCAATTCTGAAAACATTAAATATATATTCGGTCACTTTAGACTGAAGGTAACAGTAATCCATAAAATGAGTCTGGTAACTTTATTTTAAATATCTAAAAATCCTGATTTTGCACGCCTGAAATGTCAACCACCACACAAGTTCGTACTCAAAATTTATCCCACCGTGGGGCTTCCAGTCCGTACCCTTTGTTACTAACCGTTAAAATACTGGAAACCAGTTGGCCACCAGAGCCCTTTCCAAGGGTGCCCATACTTGTTTGTATCTTTGCCTTTGGCCCAGGACTACATATTGGGTATGTTCGAGTTTCATTATACGAAGTAGTTCCGCCAACCATGCGGTAACCGAGGGCGTTTTTAGGTGTTTCCAGTGTATTGCCACCTCTCTTATCCCCACCACCACCCCTCTTCTTTTCAATTTATTCCCATCCAAGGAGTGATGTCCTCACATCCCTAGGAGTCCAAAAAGGATCTCTGAGGGATCCAATCTGATATGTGTGGGGAGCATCCTGGCAAGTATTTCCATAATGCTTGACCAAAAGGGTTGGATCTTAAGGCATTCCCATATTATGTGGAAGAAGGTACCCACATGTATATTACATCAGGAAAAAAACTGGGAGGCCTCAGGATGTATTTTATATGCCCTTTCTGAGGTAATGTATGCCCTCATCATGATGTTGTACTGGAGGGCCCACAGTCTGTTATTGACAGAGCAGCGAAGTAAATTTTTTTGTATCAGGGCCCAGTCTCCTCCAGTCAGACCCTCTGGGTAGAGATCTGTATCCCAGCAGTGTTTTATTGCTTCCAATGGGTTCTCTAAGGAGCCCATGAGGAGTCTATAACAGGATCTCAATGGTCTAAACATCCCCAGGTTAGAGAACCTAAACATCTCCTCTAGAGGTGAGTAATGCATCCCTGCTAGGCCTCTCCCCTCAACCAAATGGCGCTCAATCGTGGTCTTCAATTTCAAATACGTAAAGAAGTGTGAGGGGGACAGCCCATATGCCATCCTCAACTCCTGGAAAGGGAGAACCCACCCCCCTGCAACACTTGCTGAGCTTTGAATAGACCCTTTCCAGACCATGCATGGAGTTGTTGTCTAGATGTACATGGAATCTGTTTCCCCCTCACCAGCAATGTCCCCAGGGTGGTATCCGGTGATGTGTAATTCTGTTCCCCTAGTAGTTGGTGAGCAACCTTCCAAACCTTCAAGAAGTTTCTAGTACATGGGTTGGGGACCCTCACCTCCCCAAGCCCAGAAGATGAACTGATCAGGACTGAGTAATATAAAGAGACCTCTCCCACCTCCTCCACGTACGTCCATTGAGGGTGTCTTCTGGGGGTCCTCCTGCAACAGATCTGGAATATGTGCAAATCAGGCTGCCAAGTAGTAGTATTTTATGTGTGGCAGCCCCAGGCCTCCCTCTGCACCATAGAGCTTGCTTCCTGACGTGGGGACGCCTTCCCTGCCACAATAATTGTGTTATGGCTCCCTCATAAAAACATAGAAACATAGACTTTGATGGCAGATAAGGACCACTTGGCCCATCTAGCCTGCCCATTTCCCTACCTATAGGATAGGCCACAGATCCTAGTTAACCAACAGCCTATTTCTTCTACCTCCAACAAGAATTGCCTTATGTCTGTCCCATGCATTCTTGAATTCTCCCACAGTTTTAGACCCCACAACCTCCTCAGGAAGGCTGTTCCATGCATCCACTACCCTCTCTGTGAAATAATACTTCCTCACATTGCCCCTGAACCGCCACCCCTATCTTTAAATTGTGTCCCCTTGTTCTTGCATGTCTCTTTTTCTGAAAGATGCTACCCTCTTGGACTTTGTTGATTCCACTGAGGTACTTAAAAGTTTCTATCATGTCCCCCTCTCCCTTCTTTCCTCAAGGGAATACATATTAAGCTCCTTTAGTCTCTCCTCATATGGCTTCTCTTGCAGACCCTGCACCATTTTAGTTGCCCTCCTCTGGACTGCCTCTATCCTGTCTATGTCCTTGCGGAGATGGGGTCTCCAGAACTGGACGAGTACCAGATGGGTCTCACCAACTGTCTGTAGAGAGGATAACAACTTCCTGCTTTTCGCTGCCGATGCTTCTCCCTATGCATCCCAGTATACCCCCAGCCCTCCCTACTGCCTTCTCCACACTACTTGCTAACCTTATGGTCATCTGATATGATTACCCCCAGGTCCCTTTCCTTTTTTTTTGTTGTTACTACCTCACCCCCATTGTGTATTCTTCCCCTGGGTTCTTGTTTCCCACGTGCATTATTTTGCACTTCTTTGCATTGAATCTTAGCTGCCATACTTCAGTCCATTCCTCCAACCTTGCCAAGTCCCTTCTCATCCTTTCCACGCCTCCTTGTGTATCAACCCTGTTGCAGATCTTTGTGTCATCTGCAAAGAGGCATACTTTTCCTTCCAGTCCCTCTGCAATGTCACTTATGAAGACATTAAAAGGACTGGACCCAATCTGAACCCTGTGCAGTACCCACTAGTAACCCTCTTTCTTCAGAGTGGACTCCATTACAATTACCTTCTGTGTCCTGTTGTCCAGCCAGTGTTTTACCCAGGCTACCACCCTGGGACCCACTCCCAGGCTGGTTAATTTGACTATTAATCTTTTGTGTGAGACTGTGTCAAATGCCTTGCTAAAGTCTAGGTAGACCATGTCCACAGCCCCTCCCTGGTCTACTGCTTTGGTCACCCAGTCAAAGAAATCTATTAGATTCATCTGACATGACCTTCCTGCTGTGAACCCATGCTGCCTTGGGTCCTGTGCCCCACTGGCCTTTAGGTACTCAATTATTCTTTCCTTCAAAAGTGACTCCATCACTTTCCTTACCACAGAGGTCAGACTGACAGGTCTTTAGTTTCCTGCCTCTGTCTTGGTCCCACTTTTGTGAAGGGGAATCACATATGTTTTCCTCCAGTCCTTGGGTACCACACCATCCTCCCATGATTTGTTAAAAAGAGTAGCCAGTGGTTTCACTAGCTCCCCCCTTAATTCTTTTAGAATTCTGGGGTGAATCCCATCAGGCCCCATTGCTTTGTCCACCTTCAGTTTTAGGAGTTCTTGCAGAACCCTTTCTTCTGTGAAAGGACTGGGATCGACCCCCCTATCAAGAGTGCTTCTGTTAAATGGATTAGACACTTCCCCCTCCTCTTTTGTGAATACTGAGCAGAAATATTCATTCAGTATCCCTGCTTTTTCACTCTCCCCCTCTGCCCACCCACCGTTCATTCTATTCAGCCTCACTATCTCCCTTTGTCTTTCTACGCTCGCTGATGTACCTATAAAATGTTTTATCCCCCTTCTTAACTGAGTTGGCTATCTTTTCCTCAGTTTGGGCCTTTGCTATTCTGACTTCCCTCCCTGCTTCCATCTGCCTTAACTGGTACAGCTCTCTGTCCTGCTCCTTCTGTGTTTTCTTATACTTCCGGAATGCTATCATTTTCTTCCTGACTTTCACAGCCACCTCTTCTGAGAACCATAGTGGCTTTTTCTTTCATTTTGATTTGTTTATTTGCTTGACACAAAGGCTTGTTGCCTCTGTGATGGCAGTTTTGATGAGTCTCCATTGTTGCTCCACACCTCGTTCTAGCCTGTTTGCTAGTGCTTTTCTGAGGCACTCTCCCATCTTGCCAAAGTCAGCCCTTCTTAAGTCCAGTACCCTCACTTTTGTATGGCTTGACTCTGTAGCTGAGTTTATCGTGAACCACACTGTTTGATGGTCACTTGTTCCCAGATGGCAACCCACTTCTAGATCTGAGATCCTCTCACTGCCCCTGTTTGAGAGTATGAGGTCTAAGATTGCTCCCTCACGAGTGGGTTCTGAAACTAGCTGTCTGAGGCCTGCCACCTGTAGGGCATCAAGAATGGCTCTGCTCTTGGATGTGGCTGCATCAAATGTGCTCCAGTTAACATCTGGCATATTCAGTCTCCCATCAACAGTATCTCCCCTTTCTCTGCCATTCTAAGACTTCCTTCTGTCATATCCTTGTCCATTCCCTCCACCTGACATGGGAGTCTGTACACAACCCCTGTGCAGATTGTGGTGCCCTTTCCAGTCTCCAAGGTGACCCACAGTGCCTCCTCTCCTCCCTGTTTACTCTTTTGTTCACTTGCTTTCATCCCTTCCTTTACATAGAGAGCTACTCCTCCCCCTCTTCTCCCCTGCCTGTCTCTCCTGTAGATTATGTACCCTGGTATGTTAACATCCCAGTCATGGTTCTCTGTGTACCATGTTTCTGTGACTGCTACGATATCCAGGCATCCCTCTTCCATCAAGGCCACCAGCTCAGGGGGCTTGTTGCCCAGAATATGGGTATTGGTACTCATTACCCTCCATTTCCTGATGTCCTTACTCCTTTTTGCCCCATCCCTGTCCTTCTTGCCTTTGTCATTTTCTCCATTTACCCCTGCCCTTCTCCCTATCGACACCTCCATGTTGGTGTTTACTGCACTTACTACCATGATTTTTTTGGGGGGGGCTAGGATTTCCCTGCTCCTTTCCAGTGCCTCCCCTTGGCTAGTTTAAATGCTTGCCAATGAAGCATTTAAACCTATCACCTAGGATCCTGGTTCCTCCTGGACAGATGCAGCCCATCATGCCAGTATAGGCTTCAGACACTCCAGGTGGACCTTCAGTCCCCAGTGAAGCCAAATCCCTGAGATCCACACCAGTTTTTCAACCACTGATTGAATCCCATGGTGCAGAACACCCTAGCCTCTCCTACGCCATAGATGGGCAGCACCTCCGAGAAGGTTACCGTGCGTGCTACTTGTCTAAGGCCCCTCCCGAATTCCACAAACTCTTCCTGCACTTCTCTAATCCCTTTCTTAGCCAGGTCATTTGTCCCTAGGTGGACAATGACATCCAGATCCCTCCCCTGTGCAGCTGCTCCGGCAATCCTGAGGATTCGCTCCCTGTCCCTCCAAGCCATGGCACCTGGCAGGCACCTTACCTCCCTCTCCCCTTCCTCCCCCAGTTCTACCTTCCTAACAATGGAGTCCCCCACCAGGAGTTGTTTCCTTCCCCTGCTGGGTCCCCTGCCACCCTCCTGTGGGTCTCCTTTGTGGAGGTTCCCAACATCCTCCTTGGTCTCACTCGGGTGCCTCCATGAGGAACCACACTTTGCCAGAATGGCATAGGAATTGTAGAGAGGTACAACTGGAGGGATGTGCCTCTGTTCCACCACCCTCACCCTCCCTGAGCCCACTGTGGTCCAACTGCTCCTCTTTCTTGGCAACTTCTGAGGCAACGGCAGTGGCACTGGTGGTCCCTGGATGGAAGAGGAGGTCCCACAAATCCTGGTCAACTCAGCCTGGAGATGAGCAACCTCCTCCCTCAGCCCAGAGAGGTGCCTGCAGATGGGACAACACCACATCCTCCAGAATGTCTCCCAGAAGACTGCTGCTCCACAGCCACTGCACTGCACCACTCCCATCATGTCTTATTTCTGGCCCCTTAACTGTTTGCAATCCTTACTCTTTCCTCTTTTTTTCTCTCTCTCCTTACTTTCTGCCTGTGTGCCCTTTAAGCACATGATTGTCCTGTTCTTGAGATAAGAATATCCCATATTTCTCAGTAGACCCCTTACTTGCTCAGAGGCAGAGCCTCCAGCAGCTAGAGGGGCTGGAAGCTACTCTTGCCCTTCTAGGATGGTGGGTCTTTGGTGGCTCTGTGATCACTCACTTCCTGCTCCCAAACAGGAAGTTCCTGTTGTCAGTCAAATCCTGTGCCTATAAAAGTAGAACTAGCTTTGGGTGGGAGTGTGGAGGGGAGGGAAGGAGGGCTATATAGTCCCAGCAGAGAAGTCCAGTCACACAGCAGTCCTTTCTCCTGGTGTCTTCTGCCAAGCTACTAACAGAATCTTTCTAAGACAGCCTTTAAATGTAGCTTCCTTCTAGCTAGGCCACTCCCCCTACTTACTAGATTTTTCAACAAGTAATTTAAACCTCACAGCTATCCTTTTAATCACTTGAGATTTACACCTAGATAACTGTTTAGATAACCATTCAGTTCAGTTAACTCAGACAAACACACACTTTTTTTTTGTTTTGTTTGTTAGTTTTTTTTTACCCTAGATTAAAGGTCCAAGTACAAGAGTTCTACTTCTTTAGTCCCAGCAGAGAAGTCCAGTCACACAGCAGTCCTTTCTCCTGGTGTCTTCTGCCAATTGACTTTATATATTTTGTGGGGAGAGATAGGGGAATGGTTTGGAATAAATAAAGGACCTGTAGCAGGATAGGCATTTTTATAAGGTTAACCCTTCTATTTAGTGAGAGTGGGAGAGATTTCCAATGGAAGCAGTCCTCTTTAATCTTTTTGATCAGAGGAGGATAGTTTAGCTTGATATTTTGAGATAATTTATTCGGAAGAAGGACCCTCAGATATTTTACAGAGTTAGATGGTGAGATGTCCACCCCGTTATATTGATTGCCCGCCTATGCTTACACAGTGGAAGCCATTCACTCTTTGACCAGTTTATTTTATGACCCGAAACTGGATCATATATTTCAAAACTCCTATTTACTTCTGGTAAGGCCTTTTTGGAGTCCTCTAAAAACAACAGAACGTCATCAACGAAGAGCGAGATTACACGGTACCTCCCCCCCCCGAATCCCCCTATGTTGGAGTTAGCCCGGATGGAGGCTGCGAAGGTTTCAATACAAAGGACATGCAACATGGGGGATAGAGGGCAGCCCTGACGGGTGCCTCACAAGAGGGAAAAAAGGAGTAGATAGTGTATTATTAGTAAGAATCTGCACCATTGGCACTCTATGTAGAGCCCTCAGCCATCCCACAAATGTAGCCCCCAGGCCAAATTTCTCAAGGACTGCAAACATATATGGCTATTCCACCCAGTCGAATGCGTTCTCAGCGTTGAGGGTGAGAAGACCCCTCATTCTATCTTTCCCTCCAGACCATTATGGATAATATTCATTGCCCGTCGCAGGTTGTGTTTTGTTTGGTGGCCATTCACAAATCCACCCTGATCTTTGTGAACTAAGCTGGGCAAAAGAGGGTATAATCTCCCAGCCAGGATTTTGGACACTATTTTGAAATCTGAATTGAGGAGAGATATTGGTCTATATGACCCACAAAGCTTTGGGTCCTTCTTCAGCTTGGGCAGCATGACAATTGTAGCCCCGGACATGGAATCAGGGAGGGCTGCCTCCCTCAATGTCACCTCCAGCATTTCTACCATCAAGGCACCCAAGGATTCCCATGTAACCCCATAGAAGCCTACTAGGAGACCGTCTGGGCCAAGGGCCTTTCCCCGTCACATTTATTTTATAACCTTTTTAATTTCTTCTCTCATAATAGGGCTATTCATTGATAAACACTGCTTGGGGGTTAAGGTAGGAAAGGTCAGTGGACACAAAACAGCCTGGGGGGCAGTGTCTCCTGGAATTTGAGAGGTATGTAAAGAGACATAAAAGTCTCTAAAAAGCTGGTTGATTTCGGCTTAACTATATGTGGAAGGGCCAGAAGCTGTGTCTGTTGCCAGAACGGTACACTCTGCATGTTTCTTCTTCACTAGGTTTGCTAGCCATTTCCCAGCAAAATCACCTTCAAAGTGTGAGTGAGAACTGGTGATCAGGAGATCCCTCTCTATACGTTTTTTCAATAGCTGACTCAGGCACCCCTTCAGAATCTTCAAAACCTTGGTTCCCTCCCCAGATGGGTTCAACATATTTACCCCTCTCTAATTCCTGAATCTGGGCCTCTAAAGTATTTCCCTTACCTTTTTAGCCCTCTGTTTGTGTGCAGAGAATGAAAGAGTCTCACGCCTGATATATGCTTTTAAGGTGTCCCATACATATTTAATATGGGTGTCTTGATTGTGGTTAAGGGAAATAAAATCCCTAATTTTATTATTCATAAAACTTATGAATCTGGGATCCAGGAGCAGGGATGGATCTAGTCTCCATTGGGGACTGACTGGGTCACTGGGTCCCAATGGAACAGTCACCCTCAATGGAGCGTGGTCAGATACCACCATGGGGCCATAAGTCGCTTCTATATCCTGTCCCATCCAGGCTGGGGACAGGAAAAGGTAGTCAAGATGGGAGTAGACTTAATGAGCATGCAAATAGAAAGAATATTCTCATTCCTGTGGGTGGCTGTGTTGCCAAACATCCACAAGAGCCCTCTCCTCTACTAGACCCTTAAATGCCGTCACCCCACGAGGTATAGGGTTGGATTTACTGCGGGAATGGTCCAAATTGGGGTCTAAATATATATTGAAGTCACTTCCAATTATCATGTTTTCCTTATAAGGGGCCAGAGTCACCTGTAAATGGGTGAAGAATTCTGGTGAATCGTAATTCGGTCGATAAACCGAGACCAAGGTCAAGTCACGGCCTCCCACCTCAATCTCGACTATCAAAAACCTACCCTAAGCATCCACTCCCTGGGAAATATTTCTGTGGGGCAGGCCCGGGCGAATCCAGATCACAGCCCCCCTTGCCCGTGACGTGAAGGAGGCTGCCAACAGTGAACCCCTCCCCCATGACCCGGCCATCGAAGAAACCTCCTCCTTCATACAATGCATTTCTTGTAACAGGGCGATATCACACTTCTGTTTTTTCAACTGAGTCCAGATCCTCTTTCTTTTCACCACTGTGCATAACCCATTGACATTCCAAATCACACAGACTAAATTAGCCATTATCATATTCAAAGAATCTTGCACTGACCTTCTTAAGGTGTAGCTTGATTATATTAGCAGAAGGAGATGAAATGTGACCTATGCGTCCAACTTTTTGAAACATTTTCACCCCAATCCCCCAAAACCCCTCACTCCCCTCAAAGATAACTTTTTTCCCCAAAACATCAACAGCGCCCCCCCCCCGGCCTACCACCCTCCTTCCCTCCATCTGCCCACCTACATTGGAAAGGCAGTGATAGGATCCCCATGAATTGTTTATTCCTCTCCCCGCTTCTCTTCATGGAGTGGGCTGGGGATCCATCCATATTGACATAGTTAATAGTGCAATCCATTTAAAGCATCCACCTTACCTACATCCGGGAGGGAGCAGGCCGGGGTTATCAAACTCTCCCCACCCTCAGACCAGGCCCAGCCCTCGATCAACTATAACAGTGTCCAGTTGGGCATCATCAGGTGTGCTGCAGCCCCCCCAATAGGATGACTGAAGTGCACCCCCTCCATGTGGTGAGGTCGTCAGTGGCCCTAATTAAATGCATTCACAGCATTGCCATAATTGCTGTTCAAAAAAGTCATTTCTAAAGGAGCTGCCCCATCCCCAATACAGTGCTTCTGAACTATGGCCAGGTCCCTCCCCCCCAAGTATAACCTCTCACAAAAATCATTATAAGGCCAGCTAGCAAAAGACCAGCTTCGTTAATTCCATAAATCAGAAACATTGAACCTAAAACAACCTTGAGTATGTATGAAATTGTTTGAAAGAACAAGAATTATATCATATATTTCAAACATTTGAAACTGCTAAAATGGTAGCCAAATCTTGCATATAGACTTTAGTTTAAACCTAAGCATATTCTCTGTGTGCCCCCGAGGGTAGAAAAGTAACCCAACAAAAGAAAACCTTAATCAGGCACATTTGAGCAGGGGATAATCAAAGTCCAGCTTGTTGCAAAGACTGGGTGAAACCTTCAACAATTGCCATGTCCATGAATGAACAAAGCCTGTGGGAATTTGGCAGTTCTCTCTAGGGCTACACCACCATACTGAGTGATCAACTCGTCCCCATCTTAAAAAATAGTAAAAAGTGTAACTTATCTCCTCACTTATGCCATCACAGTTGAAAATATGACCCCATGAAATGGATACTTAATCTGGCCAGTTTGTAAAGATACATGGCTAAAAGTCCAAGGTCCCACTCATTGTATAATCCAGTTAAGAAGACGATAATTGCTGTGTCCATGAACAGACGCCCTGTCAGGGAAAGTCGGCAGCTCACTGAGAATCTACTGCCCAAATAGATGATTGTAAAGTCTGAGGCCCCAGATCTCCTTGAGGTCTTTTGTGCACACATGGCCAGCGCTGCCCAGAGTGGAGGAGAAGGGGATATTATGGAGCCCTCCACCTGCCCTTATAGGCCACCTCCCAGTGTTGTGGGCTCCTGAGCAACCATTCCCCAAATATTCTCTCCTACCCTGAGGCACTCAGCTCCTTCTGAAAAACATTTAAAAGATTTAACTTAGCTCCTCATTACTGTCGATACATGTCAACGGTTCTCTCCAGCCTCCTTGTTATTTCATCTTCTGCTCTCCCAGTCAACAAGAAATACAGAGGCAGCCGCTGGATTGGTAAAAGCCTTTTGTTTTTTCCTTGGGGGCCTCATGATTAGTTGAACTGGATAGACGAGGGAAACAGGACAATTCAGGCGATGCAGCCTTTTCTTCACATCCCCGAAGGCCTTGAGCCTGGTCTGGATACATCGGGAGAAGTCAGGGAAGATGCTGATTCTTGAACTATGGAACATGATTTGGTCCACTTGCCTGGCCACCTCCAAGACCCTCTGGTGGTCCTGGTATCGGAGGAATTTTATTAGCATGTGCCACGGGCGCTGATCCGGTTGCGGTTTAATACCGGGAGAATGGTGTTCTCTCTGCACTTCAAGGCTACATTCCTCGGGTAGGGATAGAACTTGCCTAAGCCACTGTCACATAAAGACTGCACACTCTTTGCCTACTGTGCCTTCAGGCAAACTGATGATGCGGACATTGTTCCTCCGCTCCTGATTTTCGTGGTCATGAATCTGTTCTTTTAGTTCTGCGATCTCTTTCAATGCTTTTCTCAGGCCTGCAGTCGTGGATGAAACTAGATCTTCCTCAGTGCTTACCTGAGCCTCCAGTTCTATAATCCTCCCCTCGTGGGCATCCATGGTGTCGGAGACTGAATTCACCCATTTGCTGGAGGTGCTGCATCTGCACTGTTAAATTGTCTAATCCAGCCTGCACTTTTGTCCCAAGATCACACTTCAAGACCTTGATAAGGCATTCCAACATAATGTAGTCATTTCCACTCTGTGCCATGTTTAAGTTTGCTGTTTTGGGAGCTTACTCCGAAAGTGGAGGAGGATGTTTCACTGGCTCGCTCGGGCCCAGACCCTGACCCTCTTCAATTGGAGTGGAAAATCGGAGTTTTGATTGTTTTTTCACTGATATGGATGAAGCAGGCATTAGGAAAATAATAACAGGCAGTTCTAGGTTCTCTGGTCTGGATTTAAGGTAGGATGCAAAAGATATATGGTGGATCCACTCAGAGCTCCTAATTTAGTTCTCCACCATCTTTGCCAGCTAGGTCACACCCCACCATAATTCATGGTTATCTACATCTCTTCATCATGTTACCCTAAATCATGCCAGCTACCCATTCAGCATTCCTTCTAACTAATCCCTCAGGATTTACCTCCCATACTCTGTCGAGCGAATACCATCACTGAGAGCAGGCTTCCATTGATTCCTCAACCTGCACATTTGCAACCGATCTGGCTGTCTCATTTTCCCAGTCATGACCCACAACAGTCCTATATCGGACTAAGCATGCTAGGCACCCATGGCATTCCACGCTACTCTCAAATTCTCTTTACAACATCAGTCTATAGACTTATTCAAAGACCCATTCTCATGTTTTCCTCAGCATTCTGACATCAGATGCTCCAGCACTGCAAAGCTGCCATGGCCACTTAAGCTCCTGCCACTGGCAATTAAGCCACAGCAATACCCATATCCATTATTTCCAGTAGCAGTCCTTCCTGAATATGAGTCTATGTAAAGCTTATTATAGCAACAATAACTCTAGTCAACCCTGAGTCATTGTACTGAACTTTCCAGTCATTCCCATCGATATCCAGTTGCCATCCCTACAGCATATACCTCAATTCCTTCATTGGTCTAAAATCTTCTATGTTACCTCTCCTACCAGGCTCCTAAAGCTTCTGTCCAATTCTTGATCATCTCCATAGATGCCTACATAGTGACATATCGCACATTGCTGAATGCCAAGCCTTGAGATCCTAATCTGGATGTCAAATCCTCTATAAAGTCTGATAGATTACTTTAAGAATTTCATAGCCCATCATACTTCACACAGTTCTAAGTCTGGCAGCTCATTTAATCAACTTATGCTCTTCATGCTTATATGGACTCTGTCACCCCATTGAATATCAGCCAATATCACACTGGAATCCTGGACCACGTTCACCACTTTTCAGCTGGACTTAATCCATATTAGGGATCTGGACACCTCTTCAGAATGGATCTGCCTCTTCAGCCTCAGAACTGACCTTCCAGAATGCATCATCACACAGACTCTGAAGATGGAATTTTATTTATTTATTTATTTCACTTCTCGGATAAGACCAGTTGAGTTCAGAGCTCTTTACATAGGTTCCACGTCAAAAACATCGAAACATAGAATTTGATGGCAGATAAGGACCGCTTGGCACACCCAGTCTGCCCATGTCCCTACCTGATGGATAAGCTGCAGATTCTAGTTAATCAACAGCTTACTTCCTCCTGCCCCCCACTAGAATTGCCTTATGCCTGTCCCATGCATTCTTGAATTTTCCCACTGTTCCTGACTCCACAACCTCCTCAGAAAGGCTGTTCCATGCATCCACAACTCTGTGAAAAATACTTTCTAACATTACCTCTGAGCTGTCCCCTCTATCTTCAAATTAGCCCCCTTGTTCTTGCACATCTCTTCTTCTGAAAGATACTACCCTCTTGTACCTTGTTAATTCCTTGAGATACTTAAAGTTTCTATCATGTCCCCCTCTCCCTTCTTTCCTCAGGGGTATACATATTAAGCTGCTTTAGTCTCTCCTCGTATGTCTTCTGGCGCAGACCTTGCACCATTTTGGTTGCCCTCCTCTGAACAGCTTCCACTCTGTCTATGTCTTTGCAGAGATGGGGTCTCCAGAATTGCACGCAGTACTCCAGATGGGGTCTCACTAACTGTCTGTAGAGAGGGATAACAACTTCAGATAACATTACAGACAATTGGTATATAAGGAGACATGGTAAAACAGAACAAGAAGAAACATTTCGGTACAATGGGATCTTATACAAGGATTAAAAAATACAGCGTACAAAACAGGATAAGATTACAACACAGTCCGGTACACAACAGACAATATATTGAGCCCAACAGCGAACCTGTTAGTTGTCAAAACAAGAGGGCGTTAGAGAGTTACTAAGTGCTAATGAGGATGGGTGGGTGTGTGTGTGCACCCAAGTGCAGAGAGCAAATGAGTTAGTAATATATGTTCAGTAGTAGGGATAAAGGAGGAAGGTGACTTAATTTAGTGCTAGTGATGGCAGACACATTGGGATTCATGGATAAGATAAATGTCATCTCTGCAAACAGTTCACTTTACTCGGAAACTAGAATATGATTATAGGAACCTAGGATCATCTCTTCTTAGTTTGCCCTGAGGATGGGTTGGTCAGTAGCAATGGGTCCTCAGAGGTTTCCTCCACCTGAGGGGTTTTCCTATCCTGTGTGCTACTGGTCATACTCTCCATGAGTTAGAGGAGGTCATCTTTTTGGGCTTTCTATTCCCTACTCACTACCCAGCTTCTCTACCAAAGGTGGGAATAGTGAAAAGCCAAAAAGTAAACTTCAGTTACATTAGCACTACTAACCCAATACTCTATTCACCAAAAC
Source organism: Neoceratodus forsteri (assembly GCA_016271365.2). Classification (NCBI taxonomy): domain Eukaryota; kingdom Metazoa; phylum Chordata; order Ceratodontiformes; family Ceratodontidae; genus Neoceratodus; species Neoceratodus forsteri. The sequence continues at coordinate 971,947,753 of CM028134.1, read as the reverse complement.
ATTGAACCTAGAGGCAATATTTCTAAGTCAGTCATTTTCCTCATTCAAGTCCTGCTGTGGAGAGGCTTCGAGATGGTCAAGTTTGCCAATAATTTTTTGGCCTCTGCAGGATCAGTATACTTGTGTAACCCCTGCCCCTCCCCAAAAAAACAGACAAGCCCACTTAGCTTAGAGCCCACTAGAGGATTCCCCTGTTCCCATGTAGACCAGTCCTAGCCCAGCTATGTTGGCCTGCATGAGGTCAATATCTCACTGGTTTGTAGAGTTGTCATGTCATCAAAACATGTTTAAGGTCTTGACCAGAATACGTAATGGTTCTCAAGAATGGTTCTCACAACAGGTTTAATTAACTTAAACTGGTTCATTCTGTCCAGACCTGAAATCAGAGGTGACCTAAACTGTATTAGTGTCCAGTATGATGCTGTAGTTCAGTTCTCCAGTTTTGTTCAAATCCTATTGTTTTATAAGAATTCTGAAAATCACTTGTGGAAAATCAGAGAACTGTTTTCAAAAACAGCTATAAAATCCTGTCCAAACTACTAAAGAATTCATTTACCTAAATTAGGTTAGTGTATAAGAAGTTCTCCAGTATGTAACCCCCCTACAAATGGGGGTTCCCGAAAAGTCTTGCGTGAGCTTGCCTAATTGCTCACTGCCAGGCTGGTGTCTGGCACTATAGTTGTTTAAATGGTGATAATAGAGTGCCTGTAGAGCCTCTGTGTGCTGTCCCCTTTAAGAGCTGCCTGATTGCAGTTATATTTGATCTGGGAGGGGGGATGAGTGTTTTCCTGCTCGAGTCCCACCCAAGCTGCTAATAATCGCTCCATTTTCTGCTATCGCTAATTGCGCAGAGAGAGCTCTGCTAAAGGATGTGCTCGTTTACCGATTATTTGTCAGAGCCGTAAGAATATTGTAGTTTGTTCTAACCTGCCTTCTTTGCAGTGAGGGATTTCTGCTTATCTTCACCATTTTGGTCCTGAACTGCCAAATTGAACCAATCAATACTTTGGGACTCTAAAATGGAGCCTGCTTGCAGGGCCTGTGTGGATTAAAATCTGTGGGAATTGTAGTTTTGGACTGTTGGCACCTTTTTGCAACTGAAGGGGGAGCTCTTGCCTTGACTGACAACCCAAGCTGCCTACTGTTTAGAGCAGATCCGAGTTGGATGCTGAAGGGGCAAGATCTCGAGACAGTCGAGCAGCCTGTCAATGTAGTTTTGAGGCGGAGAATTGTGAGAAGGCCTGATTTGAGGCCTGCAAGTCTGCGTGACACCCTGAGAGGGAGAAGAAAATTGCTTTCGGACTAAATCCGAGGTGGTGACACTGAAGTAAGCCACTGAGGTGTAACCAGGCTCAACCTGTAAGTAGTATAAGTTCATATATCTTGTCAAATGTTAATTTTCAGCCAATCAGCATGTGCCACGTCATTTGACAGGTGGGCGTGGCCTAAAATGGACCAATCAGAATCACCCCTTGTTAAACTGGAAGTCCCTCCCTAAATGCACTAGCTCCACCCACTTCTGGCAGAAGTGATGCAACCTCGAACCCGTGTCCCACCCCTTGCGCAGGAAATGACATGCGTTCGAACCCGTGTCCCACCCCTATGTGCAGGAAATGACCCACACTGAAACCCTGGAAGTGACATAACACCACCATTTTGTAAGTGTCTTACGCCCCTTGTTCTTGTACACTTCTCGAACCCCTGCCACCCACCATTTTGTAAGCGTCCTGCGCCCCTCCTTCTCGTACACTCCTCGAACCCTGCCATGCCATCCTGGCTGGAACCCGAGCCCCACCATGCTAGCTTGAACTCCTGCATCCCTCCTTTCTCCTGCACCCCCACCAGCCTGGCTTGAACCCCTGTCCCCCTTTTCCTGCACCCCCACCATCCTTGCTCAAACCCCTGTCCCCCTTTCTCCTGCACCCCACCATTCTGGCTCAAACCCCTGTCCCTCTTCACCACCATGCTCCACCCACCCCAAAAAATCAGTTAGTGTTTATGTAGTGGTATGTGCCCCCTGTAGGCCTGGTGTATAACTGCAGGGGCATGTGTGTGTTTTTTGATTAGGATATTTTCAAAAAGAAGTATCTAGGAGGGAACCTGATCGTGTAGAGGTTTCACAGATCTGTGTGGAGACCCCCAGCATGAGGGAAATTCATCTGCCTGTGTGAGTACCCCTTTTTCTGTTTTTGTAACAATATACAAAATTATTTAACTTGCATCTGTAGGACTGTGTCAAACTTGCACCAAAAGGATAGCTTTATGTATACGCATGTAACATTTATAAGCTAAAACGGGGGACCTCTGTGTAAATAAGATGGTTCATCAGTTTTCTCTGGATAGCATTGCAACAATCGCAAAACTAATTATTTATACTTTCATCATGAATTAAAAGAATAAAATATATCAGAAAAAAGGAATACACATACCTATAGTTCACCCCTCAGCTCTGTGTAGTATCAAGGAGAAGGCTGAAATGAAATGTGTGTGTGATATTTATAATGTTTTGAAAAAATATGTTACAAAGAAAAGACAGAATGTAAAATGATAATGTTTCTCTTTCAAAATAATTTTAAAGCACACAGTCTTAAAATGTATCTACAGCTTTGCTTAGAGTCGTTGCAAAAAAATACACACTTTGTGTGTGTGTGTGTGTGTGTGTGTCCCTCATTAGACATGTAGGAAAAGCAATGTCTTTTATGGATGTTTAAAATATAGATGGTCTTTTGGGAAAAAATTAAACAGTCATGTAGTAGGTTTGTAACCATTACCTGTATGTTTCTGTAATGTATCTGACTTGGGACCTTTGTAAAAGAGCTCAGGGCTCAAAAGTATTAATCTTAAGCTTAACTAAATAGGAAAATAAATGATATGTTACAAAGAAAAGACAGAATGTAATGAATTACTAATTTAAAGGACTCATCTGTTTAAAAAATACAAAATTTCCATTTGACTTTTAAAAACATAACTTAAGATAGCCCTCAACTGCCGTTATTATAAACTGTGCCTCTTTGTGTTTTAAGATTGATAAAAAGCATCTGTTTTAATTAGACTGTGACCAGCGTGTTAGTATGGCATTTCTTTTTTTGAACTTTCCACTGTGTAAATGAAAAAAACAGGTGTTTCACATGATTAACTTTTTGAATCGTGCTATGCAAACTGATGTAATAAAGTACTAATTTAAAGGATGCAGCTGTTTTAAAAAAGACAAAATTTCCATTTGACTTTTAAAAACATACAGCTTTGCTTCGAGTCGTTGCAAAAAAATACACACTTTGTGTGTGTGTGTGTGTGTGTGTGTCCCTCATTAGATACGTAGGAAAAGCAATGTCTTTTATGGATGTTTAAAATATAGATGGTCTTTTTGGAAAAAATTAAAAAGTCGTGTAGTAGGTTTGTAACCATTACCTGTATGTTTCTGTAATGTATCTGACTTGGGACCTTTGTAAAAGAGCTCAGGGCTCAAAAGTATTAATCTTAAGCTTAACTAAATAGGAAAATAAATGATATGTTACAAAGAAAAGACAGAATGTAATGAATTACTAATTTAAAGGACTCATCTGTTTAAAAAATACAAAATTTCCATTTGACTTTTAAAAACATAACTTAAGATAGCCCTCAACTACCGTTATTATAAACTGTGCCTCTTTGTGTTTTAAGATTGATAAAAAGCATCCGTTTTAATTAGACTGTGACCAGCATGTTAGTATGGCATTTCTTTTTTGAACTCTCCACAGTGTAAATGAAAAAAAACAGGTGATTAACATGATTAACTTTTTGAATCGTGTTATGCAAACTGATGTAATAAAGTACTAATTTAAAGGATGCAGCTGTTTTAAAAAATACAAAATTTCCATTTGACTTTTAAAAACATAACTTAAGATGGCCCTCAACAGCCGTTATTATAAACTGTGCCTCTTTGTGTTTTAAGATTGATAAAAAGCAGCTGTTTTAGACTGTGACCAGCGTGTCAGTAGTGACATTCCTTTTTTGAACTCTCCACTGTGTAAATGAAAAAACAGGTGTTTCACATGATTAACTTTTTGAATCATGCTATGCAAACTGATGTAATGAATTATTAATTTAAAGGACACAGCTGTTTTAAAAAAGACAAGATTTTCATTATACATTTTAAAAAGCTAACTATGCATAAGGCTATTTGGACTTAAAGAAGCAGTCTACATACCTTTTAATTAAACTGTGACCAAACGTTTGTCACAAAGGCATTTCTTAATGCCTTTCAGCTGTCACAGGGAGGTAAAACGAAGCCTGCAAGGAGCTGTGTAGGACTTATATATTTCCCCCTTCGAGAAAGGTGGGGTGTGGTTGATGTACAGTACCAGATGTTGTTTTACTCACAGCTACGTACTTTTGGGGGGGGTGGTCTGAGTCATTTTTATATAAGTATTTCAAGATTTTGGAAGCTAAAGACTAAAGGACAGAGCGAGACTGCCACAACTACTTCTTGAGCTAAAAATTTTTAAAAACATTTAACAAGTAGCTATGGACTCATGGACTCCTGATGAAGATCTTATCCAAACATTTGCTCATCTGGCTAATCCACAGATTACCACTACAGAAGGTGTGTATTTTTTAACTAGAAATAGTAGATGCTGCATGTTTTAGAGTCTAAATTATGTCTTATAAAAGTTTTAAAATACTGAAAGTAGTGACGGGTGTATTTTTCTGTTTTGAAACAGTTGATGCTGCAGGTTTTAGAGTTTTAAATTATGATTTATAAAAGTTTTAAAATACTGAAAGTAGTGACAGGGGGTGTATTTTCTGTTTTTAAACAGCTGTACAGAGAAACCCTGCAAGGGAGAGGCTGGCTAATCCACAGATTACCACTACAGAAGGTGTGTATTTTTAACTAGAAATAGTAGATGCTGCATGTTTTAGAGTTTAAATTATGTCTTATAAAAGTTTTAAAATACTGAAAGTAGTGACAGGGGTGTATTTTCTGTTTTTTAAACAGCTGTACAGAGAAATCCTGCAGGTGAGAGAGGGAAAAAGAGATCATTACATGAAAGTGATGTTTTTCAAAGGCATTCAAGAGTTTCTGCTGGTGTCAGTGACCAGAATACGTATAGCATAACTGAACAAGATATACAGCCATCTACGAGCATCGGCTCAAGAGTCTCTGCTGTTGTAAATGAACCAAATGTGCCAATAAACATTGTACAGCCATCTAGGAGCAGTGGCTCAAGAGTCTCTGTGGCTGTAAATGAACCAAATGTGCCAATAAACAATGTGCAGCCATCTAGGAGCAGCAGCACAAGAGTTTCTGACCAAAGGTTTCAAGAAAGGGACATTGACATGATCAATATTGGGAAAGCCTATATTTTTAAAACAATTGATAGTTTGTTTAATGCCTTGGTAATTGAGGGCAGATTATCTAGTAAGGATTATGATCATCAGATGCTTAAATCTGAGCTTTTTAAAAGTTCAGCTACTTTATTGAACAGTGTGCTTGGTTTAGTGCATGTATCTAAATTCTCATGCAAGGAAATGAAAATGATGGCATATGCGGCCAACATATGTATGAAAAGTACAGGGTTTTGGAGGAAAAGTGGCCAAAACAAAGACCAAATTACAAAGTGAAAGCACAGAAGCTCTCACAAACTGAGTACAAAGGGTTGCATCACTAACAAAATGAAAAAAATAACAAATGGGGTCAAAAAAGAAAAATCTGGGTAAAAAAAAAACAATCCGAGAAAAGTTGATAAGAAAAGTAAAGCTCGCCAGGAAAATATTACAACGTAGGCTGTTACAGAATGTTACTAATGGTCTGCAGTCTGAATTAGAAAACCATCATGATGATGATCAGGCTAACAGGGCGCCCCCTACAGTGTATTTAAAAGCTGTACAGGAATATGAACGAATTTAAAAAAAAAATTAATGCTACAGAATTTCATCAAAGATATAAGTTTATAAATCTAGATAAAATAAAATATTTTACAAAGGCTATTGCTGCAATGCATCAGGCTATAGAAAGTTTGTCAGACAGTGTGAAGAGAAAAACACAATATGGTGATTTTATACAGGTAAGATTAAATGCTGCTTCTTTGAATCATCCCTTGTTCTCAAGAAAGACAAGACCAAATGAACTAAACGCTGCAGCCTTCTTAGATCAGATAGCTGATATGCTACAGAGCAATACTGAAGTAATTGCTGATGACACTATACATCTCGTGGTAACAACTATCAGGAACCACCAGGGTTCGGGGGTAGGGGGGAGATGGACACTGAGCTCCATCTTGTATAGCAGGATTTGACAAAAAAAGAGACGATACCTGATTGATTTAAATAACAGAGACAATAGTTTGTGTTTCGGTGGCTCCATTCTCGCACTCTTAAATCCACATATGAGTGACAGTCAGTTGTTGAACAAGGCTAAAATATTGCACACTGAGCTAGGTTTGTCAGACCAAACCCCTGTCACTTTACAGTGATGTGTCCCAGTTTGAACATTTTTTAGGAGTCAAATTAAGATTTTATATCATAATGAAGGAACTGGCAAACATTTTCAACAGGTCCAAAGATTTCCCAAAACACTGTTTGTATTATTACATGAAGGGCATTTCTATAGTATCACTAATGTAAAAAATTCATAGGCATACACGGTACCTCTCACGAAATATTGTGATGTAGCCTACAGCCATAAGGAAATCATATCTGTGCACAACAGTGCAGTTTGTTTTGACCGTGTTGTCTCGAAAAGGAAATTGGCACAGTATCTTGTCACAAATGTAAGAAGATTTGTAGGTCTTCAGCGTGCCTAGAAAGACATTTAGCTAGAGCTGATGGTGATACAGGATCTTGTAAATCCATGAAACTGTGTGAACAATGTTTTGTTTTTTACAAGGATCTCATACATGTAAATTGATTCAGTGTAGCATGATGGTTCTTTCATGACAGCAGACAAGCATCCATGTTACATGACACCACTCACAGATGTAAAATCTCTGAGAAATATATATAGTGTGTTTGATTTTGAAGCCACACAAGAAACGGGGTGTACATACCAATTTTGTGTATGCTAAGCAATTAGATGGGAAGAGGTCCTGAATTCAAGGTAGAAGATTGCATAAAAGATTTTGTGAGACATTTTATTGATGCCCCATTTAGACACTACACATTTATAACACACAATGCCAAAGGCTATGACAGTTATTTTATCATTAGCCAGCTAGTCAAGGAAAGAATTGATATTAAATTGCTCACACAAGGAGAAAAAGTACTCTGTGTCACAGTGACATCCCACACATCAAATTTATTGACGCCATTGTTTTCTTCCTTTTAAACTAGCAAAAATCCCTGCAGCCCTTGGATTTGAGAATGAGATTGCTAAAGGTCACTTCCCCCATTTTTTTAACACCAAGACTAATGAAAATTATGTAGGCCCCTGCCTGATGCTCAGTTTTATGGTTCTGAATATATGTTGCCTGCAGAAAAGCAAAAGAGTTTTTGCAATGGTACCTAGCTAACAGACATAGAGAATGTAATCTGAAAAGAGAGTCATTACTATTGTCAGTTAGATGTTGAAATTCTTAAAAGCCTGTGTCAGATTTAGAAATGAAGCACTGAGATGGCAACCAAAAGTATTTTAAAACAGTCAGACGGTGATACAGTGGAGTATGAAACAGTATCCTTAGACTCTTCCAGTACTTCACCATAGCCTCAGTTTCTATGGCGATGTACAGATTTCTATTCTTGAAAGAATGCACTGTTGCTGTTCTCCCCCAGACAACTACCACAGACAATTGAAGAGATATAACACCTGCTATTCAGTGGCTTATGTACATATCTGAGAAAAACATTTCTATTCAGCTATGTGCTAAGGGGTGGTGAATTTAAGGTGGGTCAGCACTTTTGGATGGCTATTCTGTCATAAATGGAATACCCACAGCATTTGAATTTAATGGTTGTTTTTTCATGGCTGCAACATCTGTTACTATGAGAAAGATAGAAACCACATGACTGGGACTAGTTTTGACAGTTATTCAATAGGACCATGCACAAATTTCATTTTCTAAAAAGCCAGGGTTTTGCGTTAGAGTATTGTGGAACATGAATGGAAAGCAATGCTGACAGATCAGGGTTTGAATAATTTCTTGAGAGACAGGCAGCTACTACAGCCACTTGAACCTAGGGCAGTCACTGTTTGGGGGAGAACAAATGCCATTTGTCTGTGCTATAAGACTCAGCCTGATGAGAAAATACACTATGTAAGTTTTACCAGCCTCTACCCTTTTGTTAACAAAACCAAACAGTATCCAGTCGGTCCATCCTGACATCATTTATGACAATTTTGATGACCTCACTCAGTACTGGTTTAGCAAAGTAAAAGTCTTACCCCTAGAGGTCTTTTTCTTTCCAGTGCTGCCATCCAGGATTGGTAAAAACTTGTGTTTACATTATGTCGTGCATGCACTGAAAATAGACTTCAAAACAAACATCATGCGCATGTGATGATGAGCAGCGATCCTTACAGGTACCTACTGTACTGTAGAACTAAACTTGGCACTGGAAAAGGCTACAAATCATTAACATTTATGAAGTTTGCATTTTAAAGAGTCATGCACAGAGCTTTTTGCAGATTACATCAAGCTGCATCTAAAAGGCAAGCAAGAGACATCTGGTTTCCCTTCATGGGTCAAAACGGAAGAGGGTAAAGTCAGGTACATGCAACAGTATTTTGAAAGGGAAAATGTACATTTGAACCCTGCAGCTATAGCTGTTAACCCTGCAAGGAGACAGATATCTAAACTGTTTTTAAATTCTCTTTGGGGCAAATTTGGGCAGAGAGCTAATTTACCGACCACGAGCATAGTAACAGACCCACAGAAATTATTTCAATATGTTTTTGTTCCGTATCACGATATCTCATCATGCTTTTTCATTGATGATGAAACAACATGTTTAAGCTGGAAATATACCAGCGATCATTACACAAATTCCAATAATATCAACATATTTATAGCTAGTTTTACAACAGCATATGCAGAGTCGAACTCTACAACCTGCTAGATAGGTTACAGGACAGGTGCTTTACACGACACAGACTCTGTCATTTTGTGTCAGACGAATTGACTGGGCCCCACCTCTAGGCGATTATTTAGGAGCTGACCAGTGAAGTTCCTGCTGATGAACACATTACAGAGTTCATTTCTGCAGGCCCAAAGACTTCTAGGTTACAGGCTGTCCAATGGTGAGTTGTTCTTAAAGTGAAAGGTTTACCCTTAATGTAGCTAGCAGTAAACACATTAATTTTGAAAGTCTGAAGGACCTGGTCTTTTGACAATACGGGTCACAGATCTCAAAGAAATTACCATGAGTCAACCCAGCATTGTTAGGAATAAAAAGCAGTGGTCCCTTGAAACAAAACGCTGTCCAAGACCCAGAGGAAGTTTATGACAAGCTGAGTTTACAAGACAATTTCAAAACTTTCATACGGATACTGATTGTGACAAATGGATATCAGGTTGCAGCATCCCGTTACTTGTCTGTTGGCTGGCCCTCTAATGAGTGGGAAAAGCTTCTTTATAAAACAGTTGTTGGAACATGCTGATGCCACTTTATCACACAAGCCTGAAAATATTGTCTGGTTCTACTGCTGTTGGCAACCTTTGTATAATGAATTGCTGTTAAAGTTCCCACAGATTAAATTTGTGGAGGGGCTACCGATGTCACTAATCAACACTGATCTTTTACCCCCTGGAAAGGTAAATTTTGTCGTTATAGATGATTTGATGGACTCTGCCTGTCAAAATAGTGAAGTGGAATATGGGTTTACCAAGTACAGTCATCATAAACAATTGACAATATTTTTAATTGTCCAGAATGTGTTCTGTCAAGGTAAAAAAAGCAGGACCATCACACTAAATGCCAAATACATGATTTTGTTTAAAAATCCCAGAGACAAGCTTCAGATCCAAAGCACTAGCTAGACAAATGTATCCTGGTCAGACAAAATTTACTGCCAGAAGCTTTTGAAGATGCCACAAGAAACCCTCATGGCTATTTACTGGTTGATTTAAGATCCAATACACCAGACAGAATATAGACTAAGTAGTAGGGGTGTTTCTGACTGGCCTGTGTATATGTCATGAAAAAACACATTCTGGCTTCAAAAATATTTGATACTGTATTGTCATTATGTTCAAAGACTGCAGAGAAATCTGTCTGTTTTAAAGTTACTAGTAAAGGGCCTCCGAGCTTAAGAAAGCTATTTTATGTTCAGCCTCTGATGATCTGATATCAGCTATAGCTGAGATAGCCTTAAACACTCTCAGAGGAAATATTCCACTGTCACAAAACAGTTAGGTTTGCTGGAAAAAACGCAGAGTCATTAAAACTTTAAGCGATAAACAAATAACCTTAAAAAGGAAAAAGAAAATAGTTAATCAGACTGGTGGTTTTATAGGAACGTGCTTGCTAGAAATGCCATCCTTTGATCACAGGCTGCTGGCTAACAGATAATGGATTTTACACAGAAAATGTATTTGGTACTCAGCAACAGATGGATCACATTAAAACTAATTACCCTGATCAGGATATGAGAAAAGTTGCAACTAACAGTTTGGACACTGACATGAGAGCTATACTGTCCTGGACTGATTTATCAAACTATGACAAAGCAAAATGTACTCTGCTGTTGTTACAGCACTATCTGACTTTGGTAAGACAAGGAGAACAAGCTAAAACCAGTTTGACATTACTCATGCCTGAAAATGAATCAATGTCTGACCACCCCTCTGGACACGGCAGAAGACAGCTTCTGTACCTAGTACTATGGAAAAGACATTTTGAAGTAGTGTTTCTCCTATCGGTCTAAAACCAATGCTGAACTTTTGTTAAAGCATATGGCAAAGAACAAGGATATTGTGTTTTGGAGTGATTAAGGGTGAATTAATGTACAAAGGCACTGTTGTTTGGGTCTCACATGGTCGATTTAGTAAGAGCAGCCACAGCCACTCACTAATCCCTGACCACAGAAAGCCAAAGGGCTGGGGTGTTTTTGTCAAAGCAATGGCTGAGTCTAACATACCCACCTCAGTGTTTTGCTTACTCAGCAAACAGGAGCTATGTGGAAAGGCTGAAATCGGTAGCTGGTGCAAAACAAACACAGCCATCTCCAGTTAACCAATGGTCAGTGACACCCAAAGACAAAAGTCTTTTAAGAAAACCTATGTGATCACTATGTAAAACTTAAAATGCAATCTGTATGTATGAATGTTAGATACCTCAGTGACTGTTGTGTACAGCCTATATTGAACATTTATCTCTCATATTAAATATGTAATCCTACCTCAGTGACTGCTGTGTACAACCTATGTTAGCCATTTACCTATATTGAATATGTAATCCTGTTTTACAAAAAGTGTTTGTATTGATGCATGTTAGCCTACCTCATAGTTAAATATGTTAACATGTTTTTAGAAAGAGGGTGCTTATAATTCTACTTAAGTGCTATAGGTATATAATAGTGTGCATTTTTTAACAGGAGATGCTTTTGTTTATTATATCTTATCTATGATGTTACCACTGATGCATGTTGTATTTTATTGGCAGTTTTACAATAAATGCCTTTATATTTTATATATTTGTCATTATTGAAGACATTGCACATCTTATCCATGATGTTACCACTGATGTATAGTTGTATTTTATTGGCAGTTTTTACAATAAACACCTTTATTTTTATATATTTTTGTCATTATTGAAGACATTGCATATCTGAAAACGTTAAACACAGCCCCCACACAGTTTAAAACACAGGTGCTCCCCAAGTTTAAACACAGCAAACCTACAGAGACACACAATTATGAGTGTTTATATATGATTTTATAAGTGACAAGTTTTGAATAAAATTACAAGGGTTGCATATTTTAAATTTATTACAAGACAAACAAGTCTGAACATGTTGCCACCTCACTGATACGTGCCCTGACATGTTTAGATGTCTGGAAAAAGTGACATGACAAAACTAGTTACCATGGCATCATTTTTCAGCAAATCATTAGAGTACATTTTTAAAATCTGATCATAAGAAAGTCCTTTGCATCTGTGGTGTAAAAGAAAATATAGAGTGAAATCACAGGTGGTAGAAAAGGTATCTTGTAACTATGTATCTTGGTACAAAATGTTGTTTGCATTTCTGTTTAAAAAAAAAACAATAGTTTGTGCATGATTGTCAGGATGAAAACCGTAGCTGTCGAAGAACTCCCCAGTCCCATTTTCTAAAATGTATAGGGCTAACCAGTGCTGTCCAGGGAGGTCATGGGGGTCAGTATTGATGACTAGTGCTGCGGGAAGGTTTCTCAGTCTCTTCTTGGGTAGCAGATCACAGGGAAACATGCCCAGAAAGCAGTCATGGATGTGGGTGTCATTGGTTACAATTTTTTCCAGCTGCTTTGTGTTCATTTTTATGGTTTATCACATATAATCAAAATGACATTTCTTCTCTAGTTTATTCCAATGACATTATCAAACACTGCATAGATAATGAGATTAACTGTTTGTGGAAGGGCTTCACAAATCTGATCTCAGCTCAGAGGTTCCCAGTTTTAATTAAAGAATAATGATCAGCACATTCTTGGTCCGGAGTGAGATCAAAGGCAAACAGGGTGTACCCTTGGGTAAATTCCTGACGGTTAACTAAAAGCAGGTGATCTTTCATAGATTTCCCCGCTGCTAGTACTAGATTAAAATATTCTCTCACAGCATTCCCATTTTTAAAATCAGGCTGCAGAGGTTTAGCGGGGATTTGTTCACCGTCCAGATACAGAGCCACAAAATTAATGTTATAATGCTTAAAGTTAAAGGGGTTTTTAGAGTAGGAACCACTAAAAGCAACATTGTCAACAAATCCCATGACCATCATTTTTGTTAACTGTCCCAAAAACAAGTTATCTTGGTTGCAGACCCTGCTGCCTGGGGAAGGCTGAACACTTTCATACCCACTGTCTATGGGTATTTAGAGTTGGAGGTCAGCAGGGCTTCTGAGTGTCCCAGACAAACTCCGGGGTCACTTTAACCCTTTTGACAAACAGAGAGAGGCAGCCATGACTTTTTAGCTTATAAGGCTCAGCATCTCCACTCATCAGGCAAAAGCTGTCCCTGTTAGTGTCAGTTTAATTTTAATATCCACGCCATTCAGCATCAGTTTCTCTTGAAAAACAAGTCTGTGTGCAAGTGTCCCAGCAGTTCTACCTCCTCTACTGAGATGTGTGAAGGAGCTTCTTTATTAAAACCTACATTGTCACCATCTCTGTCTGTGATTTCAGTTTCCTGGGTGTCTTTGTAAAATAACCCTGTAGTAGAATTGTGTGAAAGGGTCTCTTCACTGAAGTTCAGCACAGATTCTATGACAGCCCTGTAGAGGTAACAGTTATTGCTCTGACTGATGAGCCGATCACCGACAGTCACATCCAGCTGACTGAAATGGTTGCCACTGGGTAGTTTATAAGGCACACTTTGGCGCTGCAGGCATATCACTACCATCCGCTTTCAGTGATTTTGCAAACCAGGTAAAGAAGCATGTTGTTTAGATCCAAATAGTCTTCACCAGTCCCTGCTATATAAAATTCAACGGTGAGTTTTCTGAAAAGGGCAGCCAGAGGGAGTATCTCTACATAATGCTTTTTCAATGCTTGTCTGTAATAGGGGAAACAGCAAACAAGTCAAGTTCTGATTTTGTGCATTCTTCAGAACCACATTACTTGCAGCCATGTTTTTAGAACAGGTCTCTCTGCTTTTTAGGACCTCGAAGATCCTTTTTGCCTTTGGCGCTTTTCTTTTATGTGAAGTTTTTGAAACACCTCTTTTAAAGTAGCTGGGGCGATGAGAAGCGTAAGGTGTACTCTGCGCTTTCTTTTTATCTCTCTTGAATACAATCAGCCCTGAGCCACCCTGGAGTAGGCTTATCACCCCCTGACATCTTTTGGAGCGACAGCACCAGTCACATGCCCCACAACATCCTTTGCAACATTTTTAGTAGCTGTCCATAGTTGTGGTTTTGCAGTTTCAAACCCCTTCTTAAAAATGGAACTGCTTTTCTGAACAGACTACTGAAATATCCCTCCTATACCAGAACCATACATAGTAGGAAGTCCATGAAAGCCAGGCAGACCATGCTCCCTGCTGCCTTGTAATAGCTTCTGTACAAGGCAGGGTCCCCATAATGTCGAACAATCACCATCCTTGTTAAATTTTGGAGCACTCTCTGGGGCGAAAATGCAACTTCACAATCACCTTTCCAAATCGAAATGGTACAGGTTCATTTTGATCATTCTTTATTTCAATAGTGACTGTATCGATCTGATGTTTCATGACTGTTTGATAATGGGGTTTATCATAAGTCACGGTCACTATCTCATTGTCTTGGCCCCTGACAGGTATGCATCTCAACAACGCACTAGACTGTCACCCACTATTTCATGAGTGATAATGTCAGTGTAGATATATAATGTGTAAAAACCCCCATTAATATCTGGAGGGTTCTTTGCTAGATTCTTTCCTACACCTACCTCGAGTCTGCTAAAACCCAAAAGGTACTGTAACTGCCCATGCATAAACAAAATGCATTTGATGTCACTGTCAATGCTTATTTCTCTCCCGACGGTTTGTTGTTCCAAAACCACTGGCAGTTCATTTACTTCAAATATGCTTTTATTAATTTGAGAAATAACACCAGCCATGTTAGGATAATAGCCGGATGGAATTTTAAATGCTGCTGACTCAGTAAAGGGTCCAGTTGGTGGTGTTTTACTGTGGGCTACGCTTAGAGGCTGATAGAGCATACTGAACCTGTTTTTCTGTGCAGGCACATTGTCCCAGGTATGAGGGTATTGAATTTCTGCTAAGCCCACTTCCCATTCACCAGGTAGTTCAAGCGTTTGTGGTAACTTTACAGTAAAAGTGGATATAGTATTATTGGGGAAAATGTTGTGCGATGCATTGCTGGGCAATGTGATATAAAATCCATTTTTGAGCATTTTAAGCCTTATCTGCTTCTAATGTCCCGAACCTGTGTTGCCTCAACTCAGCTATTAAATTTATCGGGCCACCCTCTCCACTTTACCAGATACCAAGTTTTTCTGCCACCTTTTTCTCCTTCAGGATTTTCTGCACCCTGTACACACGGTCCTCATCAGGTTCAATTTTTGCAGCTCCTCAGCATAAAAGTACCTTTAATGTCTTCCCTGATAGTCTTTTAGCTTATAGGGTGGCCTCTTGTCTTTAAGACCCTCCGCTACAATAAATATCTCTATCTGTGACGCTCTGTTCATATTCCTTTCAAACACCCTTTTTAGCTTAGATAGTCTCACGTGATCATCTTTCTGAAGGGTACCCTTTGTTTTTTGCCAAGAACAGAATTATCAATAGGATCTTCCATACACCAGGGCATTGGAAGGGTTAACATCCACAGGTCTGTGTTTAATGCTTCTGTGATAAGTATGGTTATAGCTGTGCACCAGGTTCTGACAACACATCTGTACATTTCTAAGTATTCTGGGCTGTAAAGTAACGCCACATGCGTGACTTCAGTGTCTCTACTAAACCTTTCTACAATGCTGGCCTTAACTTCTTATTCATCACAAAATGGTGTATTTTATTTGTTTTACTAGGTTCTTTAAGGAAGCATTTAGAAATCTTTACCCTGATCAGTCTGCAACTTCTGAGGTGTGTGTCCACTTTTAAAATAGTTTCAAAGGCTTCGTCACTGCCTTTTGCCTGATTTGTCTTTAAAGTCACTACCCAGAATACTTGACGCATATCGATGCACGCCAGTATGTACTTAAACCCATTATTGTACTTTGCATATTGACTCATATCCACTAAATCAGCTTGCCATTGTCTGTCTATGTCAGAAACAATGACAGGATTTCTCTTAAATCGGACTCTGGCTGCTTTGTGTAATGAATAGGGGTCCTGCTTCGCAAGCCATTCTGCAACACCTTTCCTGGTGACCTCTTTATCAAGTTTTTTTGCAGCCTTATACAGCTGAGTCACCCCTGTGAAACTACCCATTTTTTTTGCATTAAAATATATATTCTGGAACAGGTGATCATTCATCTTCTTTCATCAACCCCCCGACACATCTGTTAGCTAGCAAAACTCTTTTGTCACTAGTAAAATAAAGTATGTGCTCTTTTCTGTTCTTTTTAAAAACACTATGACAAACTACAAAGTGCAATGCATGATTATATTTTTATTTATAAATACACGTCTATAACAGTATTTGAATATTTACTTTATATACTTTATAATACATAAACTAATGCATATAGCTGCTACATACAAAAGGCATAACACATGGCAAGCATGCAACGGATTATATAATATCTTGTTTTTCTACTCTTCAATTTTTACACGCTTCACAATACCCAGAAACAGCAACTTTTGAGCTGCATGTTTTACACAAGCATTGGTATCGTCCACTTCCCCCTTAGTGAAGAGGTAAGCACAATACATAAACACATATGCCATACACCACTCAAAATAACAAGCCTGATTTTTAAGACATTCTGTTACATCTAAAATGACGTTCACCTTGCATACTGCTCTACGGTTACTGTTTTCCATTACATCAACACAGAGTCTCCATACAAGGGGTGGAAACTCTTTAATCAGAGTCAGTGTGTTTTCTGCCAGTGAAGCAGCAGCATCTTCAGAGCAGACATTTAATGCAGGCTGCTTTCCAAAGTATATAGTTCCTTTAAAATGTCCTTTATCACACGGTACATTGTAGACATCAAGACTGTCTGGAATATTGGGAGCATGCCAGTACGCTCCATCTGAAAGTACATTATAATACACTATTTAGGAAAAGCATATACTAAATCTGGTTTATGAAACACAACAAAAGCGATAAAAAGCAAAATTTATGATGTCAGACTCAGACCCCCATTCTGCAAACTAAACACTAAAAAGTCAACAGCAGTACAGATAAAACCACAAAAAGTGTATTACATCATAAGGGTTATGCATAAACTCTATAGCAATTTTAAACATTGCTTCCTCAAGAGTAGCCCCTCATCCTTAAAATAATCCACAGTTTCCTTTTAGGGGTCCCTCTGGGAGACCATCAAAAGACCTTGGCATGTCTCTAAAAGTACAGACCGTTGCTTGTCCTGTAGGTAGATTTAAAACCAGGTTGTTTAGCTCTGTGTCTGACTAGTTGGTAATAAGCTCTGGATGCACTGACATGGTGTTTCCCATCGTTGCATACTCTGGAAAAGAACATACAGCACTATGTTTTAGTGACCTCTCATGCATGGGTGGTTTAGCAAGTGGTAAAAGCCAGGGTAACAATATGAACAATATTAAAATGGTAACAAGTAACAGTTTTTTGGTGGGGGGGTAAATGTTTTTAACAATGTAAACAGTGTTCCTAAATTTCCTTATATAATTTTTCAAAGGGTCCTTTTTTTGATCAGTGGATCATTTCAGCAAGCAGAGAAGCCAGGTTAACAACACGTACAATATCACAAGGTTTTTTCTGCTTTGTAGTACACACACACATGACTATGACGATCATGATATAAAGTCCACAAAGACATTCATCGTCTTCCACGAATATATCGGCAATCACTTTAACATTTTCTACAAGTGGTAGCACAGATTCATTTATATATTTATCTGTATCCTCCCATACTTCTGGAAGGGCAAACATCATCAGTTCAGAGGCTGCACGTATCTCACGAAGTCATATTGAGGTGAACCAAACAGTGATGGATGACAGTAATGGCTTAGGATCAGATACATAAGCCTTTGGATTCTCTCTCTGTACTGGCATCCCGCATGATTATCTGTAAAAATAAAATATGACACATTTTGGTACTGAAATGTTTCCATGTAGTAATTTGGGGGTGGGGTAATTTTTTTACAATATAAACAGGGTTCCTGAATTTCTTTTTAGACATTTTTTAAAGGAACCTTTGCTGACCAGACGGCTGGCATCTTTTTAATTTCACTGTCTGTCTGCTGTAACATTTGCATAACTAACCACATGGGGTCATCAGATTTTCTCACATCATTTAAAAACATGACTTATAGTTTCCAGGTACAATTGGTCATATTTAACCCCTGATGCTTCATAGCAATTGCCAAGATCACGGGCGTGAGCTGCCCTATATGTATGTCTTCAGAAACATTTCTGTATGCTTCTTTAGACCTTAAGTCATCAAGGACACATGAATGGTTTTTCTGACTTGGATCATCTATCTCACACCCAGGACAGGAATCGACCACTTCACAATGTATCACCCTCTGTATCACTGAAGCATTTACGCCACGGATGGTATAATACATAACGTACTTACAATACATATCGTTGTCAGTTTGGGGGGGTTTACTACTGAGGCCTGGTTTTTCACATGAGGTCCCCTGTCTAATCTCAGTAGAAGAAGAGGGTTGTGTAGTGATCACAGCCTGTTCTGTGACATTTGAAACATTCTATCGCTCTCTGTATTTCTAACATACTGGTTCTCAGACATCTCATTAACAACCACATTTGTATCTTTCCACACAGCAAAGACAGTCGAGACAGTAGATTTGTGGAAAGTCGAGAATCCATGCTGTCCGAATATGACTGCTGCTCCATCGCAAATCCTTCAGTCTATTAAAGTAAAACAAAAACAGCATTGGTCCTCTGACTCATTATAGGTAAGATTTAGTTCTACTGCTAACTCATCTCCCTCAGTTACACCATGTACGCATGTCACCACTCACATTTTTTTTAAATGTTAAAATGCATTTACCTCATCAAGGCAACTCTTTTCTTCTTCTTCTTCTTCTTCTTCATTTTTCTCATCTTTCTCTTTCTTAGCCTGGGCTTGACTGCTTGTGGCTGCATTATCATCATCACCCTCTTGGTCAGAGGCCCCTCTTGGCTGTGTCTTGCATTTCTTTTTCACAACTTTCTCTGATGCTTTTTTTGGCAGTGTCTCACTGACCATCTTCTCTGTTCCCCTTCTTGTCACTCTCTGTTTTTGGTTTCATAGTAACTTCTTTTTCTGCATCAGATTCACACCCCAGCAACTCTTCAAGGTCTTGCAGTGGTGTCTCTTCAGAAGGACAGTCAGATTTAGGATTTTCTGATTCACCAAACTGTTCAGCGAGTTTCTTTTTTATGTCAGACACTCTTCCACTCAACAAGACTTGTGTGGGACATTCTTTTTCACACCTCACGTAGTACACATATGTTGGCTTGGGTTGTGGGGCCCTGACAGCTATCTTCTTGCTTGGCTTTTCATCTCTAGACTTTTCATTAGGTGGTGTGACAATCTGGTTTGTTACAGGGAGGTTGAATTGAGAAGCGTTACGCTCTGCCATCTTCTTGCTTGGTTTTTCATCTCCAGACTTTTCATTAGGTGGTATGACAATCTGACCTGTTACAGGGATGTTGAAATGAGAAGCACTGCTCTGTGCCATCTTCTTGCTTGATGTTCTTGATAATCTGCTCCAAGTCTATAAAACAGAATCTGAGAAATCTCTCAAAAGCTGTGCCTTCTGGCTTCAAATGCAGGGTTTACATAATGCTTTGCAAGATGGACTGCCCCTTGGTAAAACCACCACCACACCCCATCATACTATACATGGTAACATGTCAGAGGCACATCTGTTGTAGCCCCACCCCCTTTTTCAAAACATTATAAATATCACACACACATTTCATTTCAGCCTTCTCCTTGATACTACACAGAGCTGAGGGGCGAACTATAGGCATGTGTATTCCTTTTTTCTGATATATTTTATTCTTTTAATTCATGATAAAAGTATAAATAATTAGTTTTGCTATTGTTGCAATGCTATCCAGAGAAAACTGCTGAACCATCTTATTTACACAGAGGTCCCCCATTTTAGCTTATAAATGTTACATGTGTATACATAAAGCTATCCTTTTGATGCAAGTTTGACACAGTCCTACAGATGCAAGTTAAATAATTTTGTATATTGTTACAAAAACAGAAAAAGGGGTACTCACACAGGCAGATGAATTTCCCTCGGGGTGGGGTCTCCACACAGATCTGTGAAACCTCTGCATGATCAGGTTCCCTCCTAGATACTTCTTTCTGAAAATATCCTAATCAAAAAACACACACATGCCCCTGCAGTTATACACCAGGCCTACAGGGGGCACATACCACTACATAAACACTAACTGATTTTTTGGGGTGGGTGGAGCACGGTGGTGAAGAGGGACAGGGTTTGAGCCAGGATGGTGGGGGTGCAGGAGAAAGGGGGGACAGGGGTTTGAGCCAGGATGGTGGGGGTGCAGGAGAAGGGGGACAGGGGTTTGAGCAAGGCTGGTGGGGGTGCAGGAGAAAGGAGGGACGCAGGAGTTCAAGCTAGCATGGTGGGGCTTGGGTTCCAGCCAGGATGGCGTGGCAGGGTTCAAGGAGTGTACGAGAAGGAGGGGCACAGGATGCTTACAAAATGGTGGGTGGCAGGGGTTCGAGGAGTGTACAAGAACGAGGGGCGTAAGACGCTTACAAAATGGTAGTGTTATGTCACTTCCAGGGTTTCAGTGTGGGTCATTTCCTGCACAAGGGGTGGGACACAGGTTTGAACGCATGTCATTTCCTGTGCAAGGGGTGGGACACGGGTTCGAGGTTGCATCACTTCCGTGAGAAGTGGGCTGGGCTAGCGCATTTTAGGGAGGGACTTCCGGTTTAACAAGGGGCAGTTCTGATTGGTCCATTTTAGGCCATGCCACCTGTCAAATGACGTGGCACACACTAATTGGCTGAAATTTAACATTTGACAAGATATATGAACTTATACTACTCCTGTAGAAGACCGAAGAATTTGCTGCATGTGATCAGCCTGTCAGGAACTCCAGCTACTTCTGAGCTCCCAGTTTGTGCAGAGACTTTGCAATTGTGACAGGAGAGCAGTTTGCCTGGTATTGTAGAATCCTTTATATATAAATGTGCTGTTTAATGATAGTGGATCATGTAGTGTTTCCCCACTGTGCGCACTGTGTTCTACTTGCTGGAAGCTGTATCCAGCCCAAACGGACTGAATCTGCTGTTAGCTCCATGCAGCTGGGCCTTGCCATGAGGGCCCTGCCAGACTACCCTACTGCCCAGAGAAAAGCCATCGATGAGAGACCTGCCCAGGGATCAGCCCCTGCTCCACATTTGAACAGGAACAACACCTCAGTGAATCATGTGGGACCTGCTTCTCCTGGCACTCCAGAGAATCCACCTGCTGTCTTGATTTTTGTCCACCCTGTGTCCAGTCTGTGGTATTGTGAGTAACCATCAGGGAAGCTCCCTGCAACTACAGTTTAATCTAAGTGTGTCATCTTATTGCTTTAGTATTTCTCTTTCTTCACAAACTGAGCCATCTGACTCTGGATTACAAATAGTGTGTTGTGCAAGTTCTTTTTCCATCACAGGGCCCCCACCAGCTGCAATGCCGGCCTACCCATGGCAACGGTCCTGGCTAGCCCACCTTTCCTCCACCTGGGTATCCAGAAAGTGTGACTGTGTTAGGGACTCTGAATGCATGCACAGCTGTGTGACTGATAGAGCATTTAAGCCAGTTAACCTGATTACACCCCTCCCTTGTTCAAATTCCCTGAATAAATCAGATCTACCCTTTTCTGCATTCAACCAGACTGTGGTTCCAGTTTGTGCTCAAAGCATTGTACTGTTGCCATTTGCTCTGTCTAGCCTTGTTTTACAGGGAGTCCCCAGGGTTGAACTTGAGAAACCTGCCCTGGTGGTAAGTGCTAATTGTGTGGGTACTTATAAGGTACATCAGGGGTACTGTGAAAGTAATTATTGTGTACTGTTTAGGCCACTAGCAGGGAGAGAGGAGGGTTACAGTGTCCCCAAGGGCTCTGCCCAGGCTAGTTTTATCACTACCATCCCTGACCTTTGGGTGGAGGTACCCATTTTGAACCTCAGGCCCCTTAACCTGCTACTAGCCAAGCAGGTAGGGGTAGTAGCCCTTGGGATAGTGCAACCTAGGGGTTACAAGTATATCATCCTAAGTGAGCAACAGAACAATATTCAAGAACAGTCCTGCAAGCATCATAATCTGGACATTAATAGACATTTTAACTTCAGTAACCTGATTTAAAAGCATTGCTCTTGACAGGGCCTTACACACTTTTAAACCAGATTAAGTCTGTTAATCAAGTTCAAAAACTATTACTAACCTTAAGTTGTAATTCAGCTAACACAATACACCCCTGCCACATATTGCAAGGAAACATTCTGCCTTGACAAATTGTTTTAGAACTGTTTGTAAGTTTTATTCTCCTCATTGTCTTTAAACTTTTCTGTCTCTTTTCTCTCTCTCTCTCTCTTTTGTTTGCATTGTGATGGATAGTTGTCATGGAGATGTCTGCATCCATGGTGGTGCCATAGCTCTTTGCCATCCTGGCTTTTCTGGGGAGCACTTCCACACAGCACCTTACCTCCTCCCAATCATGTAGCAGCAGCAGTGGCAGACATAGCCAAGCCTGTTCCTCCAACAGGACCATACCCACAACAGGAGGAGATAAGTCTTGCCCCAGACTAACAGCAGCAGGAGCCAGAAACTACTGAGGAAAAACAGCTCTTTGTTCCTCCTGCAGTGGAGCAGTAAGCACCTCCATGCCCACCCATCATGGTTCCACCACCAGCACCATACCCCACCCCACAGAGAAGCCCTGTTCACCATCCTCAAAGTCCTCTGTTCCTCAGCAGCAGCAGCTTGCCCATTATACCAATACCCCAAATCTGCCCTGGTGTGACACTTTTTTTTACCACTGACCCTAGTGACCACAGCATGATCACTTTGTAATTTTTGCAAAGGCTGGGTCAGCATTGGCAAGTAGAGTATCCACTTAGGTACTGAGGGGTCAAAAAACACATTTGAAAATAAATCACCAGGCAGAGTGGGAAAACCAACACAGGGAAGTGGAGAGCAGTGGTGGTGTAAGTGCCAGTGGTGGTCCAGCTGTCCCAGTAGAGGTCCAAAAAACAGGACATCAGGGAAGTTCAAGTCACATGGTAGGATGGCAGCAAAGCCTCTTGAAGTGGCTTCTCCCTTGGTATCACTTCAAGCTGCTGAACCAGCAACACCCACACCTCCAGCATCAACACTGTGTACAGCACCTTGATTTTGAAAGGAGCTATATAAATAAAGATTTGATTGATTGACTGAACAGCATCAGCAGTGGAACCCCCCAGCCTAAGCGAGAAAGTTGGAGACCTCCATCGCTGACTCACAGAGGTGGAGCAGGATGTTAAACTTGTCCTTTTTGATAAGGAGAAGCTGCTCAAGGGGATGGCCAAGCTCCGTTGCAGTGGTGCAGGTGCTGGTGGCAGTGCCATTCAGTGAGCTTGGCACTTGTCACTTGCTTCAAAATATTAAAGCAAGTTAACTCCCCTGTCACTCTAAGATGGTGACC
The DNA here is from genome assembly GCA_016271365.2 of Neoceratodus forsteri. Classification (NCBI taxonomy): domain Eukaryota; kingdom Metazoa; phylum Chordata; order Ceratodontiformes; family Ceratodontidae; genus Neoceratodus; species Neoceratodus forsteri. Next base: position 971,924,334 of record CM028134.1, on the reverse strand, counting down.
ACACTGGGTCAGCCTTCACTTTAGCTCTACCATGAGTTGTTTTTAGTTGTATTTTATTTGATTTAGCGATAGCAGTAGCGCTAGCAAGAATTGCAAAGTGTTAACTGTGGATGTCGATTATGAGGTGTGCATGTTAACCTCGACTGGCTAAAGAGCAATGTTTTTTGCAGCAGTTTTTCAGGGAGTACTGCAGGCGTTTCAAGACCGAGATTGTTCTGCTCCTATTTCGGCATTGGTTTCCGCTTCTACCGCAAGAACTGTGGACCTAACCTCACATTTCAAGATTTGTGGAGTGTGCAATGGAGCCTGAGGTGTATACTGCTCTGCTTGTTGGGGTTTGTACAGTTAAGGGGGTTCCCTACCAGATGCGGTGAAGACCTGAGCATTGAGTTCTTTATGGTAGCCGTTGCTGGTTTGGTGTATTTGGGTGACTGACTGCCCGAGTGAGTGGTGCGTAAAACTGTTGGAGTTTCTGAAGAAGTCTTCGGGGTGGTAATGTGCTCCAAGAGCCACCAATGCCAAGTGGATTTAATGACTTTGGCTGCCTGCTGTGAAATGTGATCAGGAGGATGTTGATCTGACGAGAAGTGTTGGGTATAGCTCCTGTATGGTGAGATTGTTCTGGTGGGGAAAGAAGGCTGTGAACTGATTTTCTGGAGCCCTCTCTGAGTTATTCGGAAGGAAGTTTTAACCACAGAGGCCTAACAAGGGTTAGCTAAACTTACTAACCCTGAGGCGGGCATTAGGGGCAGCCATTTTCTTTGGGGGGATCAGGGGTTTTAACCGGAGGGTATATACTCCCTGAGTTCCTGTAGTGGTGGAGGGCTAACTGACAGGGGTCGGATTGCTCCCACTTCTTAAGTGGAGAGAATTGGTGGTGCTCTGAGGCCCTTGTTGGGGTGATTTTCGGGGTTGGCAATATAACCCATTTGAGGTCTGTGACAAGAAACATCTATTCATACCAGAAGTCTCTTTAAAGTTGGAATAGTGCTGCTGTGGACTTTTAGTTTGACATAAAGGAATTTTTATTTTCATTTTCTGGATAGGCTGTGAGAGAGCCTGTTTTTTGATAGTAAATATATATCACACAATCTGTTTTAAATGTGGCAGTGAGAGGGCCATGTTTCAGGTCTAAACTCAATTCATTGTTAGGGGGTGGTGAGAGACCCCCTAAAAAGACTCATTATTTTCCTGGTTATTATTAATTTAAAATGTACAGTTGGAGAGTCTATGCAAGACACTTATCCACTTGCTGCTGTTGTTTAAGTTAAGTTATTTTAAGCTCATGCTTGGGGTGGGGGGTATTTATGCTGTTGGGTATTTATTGACTTATTTAAAATGGGTAAGAGCGACTGTTCTAGTGGAGCTATCTTGTAGTCTGTGAAAGTTTGAATTTTTGTTTTGTTTTGGGTTTTTATTTATTTTATTTATTACTTATTTTGAGTTTGGTTGGTGAGGGAATTTTTCTTTATTATTATTTGTTTTGGAGTTTTTCTTCCTGGAGTCAGGTGCTTTGTGACTGTTGGTTAGCCTGTGGAATGTGTAGGTCTTCCCCCTCCAGTCATGCACTATTCGTCCTCTGCTCTCTGTGCCCTTCACCCGTTCTCCCCCCCACCTCTGATGTTTTCCATCTACCAGCACTGTCAGGTGCTGGGTATTGTGCGTAGAAGGGGGGAATGGGGTGGGGGGGTGCAGACATCAGAGGACGAATGAGCGGGTCTCTCACATTGGGGTTATTAGGTCTAGAAGATGCCATGGGGCAAAATGGAGCCTGTAACGTGGTGTTCCATGTCTAGTCCCCATACCCAAGGGCACCACTTCTTTTGGTGGGCAAGTAGCCTGGGTGGCTCTCGAAACCCCTCCAACTCGAGTGGTGTTATGCAATGCCAGATCTATTAAGAACAAAACTGCAATTATTGTAGATCTTGTTGGAACAACTGATCTGGCATGCATCACCAAGACCTGGCTAGATGAAAACACTGGCCCTTCGCTAGAAGCAGCAATTCCGGCCGGGTACTCAGTGATACACCGCTCGAGATTGAACCGTGGGGGGGTAGCAGTCTGTTTCAAGACTGAGTTGGGCCTCAGAAGTGTACCTGTAGAGGAGGCTGAATCTTTTGAGTGAACTGTGGTAGCTGGTGTGGGTTGTAGGATAACTCTCGTCCACTGTCCACTAGGGGACGAAAGCGATTCCTGCAGGAAGTAGCAGACTTCGTCGACATGGTGTTGGAGTCACCCAGACTGATGGTTCTGGGTGACTTCAATGCCTGGGTCAATGATGAACTCTCACCTTTTGGACAGCACTTCCTCCAGTTGATGACATCTCTGGGCCTCACACAGATTGTTACCTCTGCTACCCTTAATCATGGTCACTCCTTGGATTTGGTTTTCCTCCTGGGGATTGAGGCCTCCGATTTGGTGGTGGGACCTGTCTTTGGCCCAATCACTATACTGTGAGGTTCAACTTCTGTGCCCCCCTTTATAAGCCTGCCCCTGTGGAGATGGTCAGTTACTGCCCTTTATGGATGTGAGCCCTGAAGGTCTAGCAGCAGTGATTGACCTCTTGGAGTTTTCTGTGGCTAGCTCGAGTCCAGAGAACTTGGTCTTGGCCTATAATAAGGCCATTTCCTTATCCCTGGACTTGATTGCTCCTGTCTGTGTTCATCCTCTCCTACTTTGCCCTCGGGCCCCTTGGTTTGATGGGTCTCTGAGGGAGTTGCGGTGACTAGGATGAAAGTTAGAGTGGCGCTGGTGGAAATCCGCCCTGGAGGCCGACTGCCTTAGATTGGTAGAGCACTATGAGGCCTACCAATCAGCCATGTCCCATAAGAAGGCAGAATTCCTGTCCAGGGAGATTGCTGCCACTCAGAATCGACCAGCTCAACTCTTCTGAACGGTGGACAGGTTGTGCAACCCAGTCTGTTTGTAGCTCCGAAGAGCTTTTTCACAAATGGAGTGTGATGAGCTTGCTCGATTTTTTGCAAATAAGGTGGCCGACATCAGGTCAGAGATCCTCTTGACTCGCTCTGTGGGGGGTGCTGTTGGATTGTCCTGGGTATGCGCCCTACGTGCTGTAGTTTGGATCTGGGCCCAACTTCCCTGGTTATGGGTTGTTGTGATATTATTGGCCCAGTCCTGGCTCAGATAGTCCAGTGCTCCTTGGACTCGGGTGAGTTTCCAAGCTTCCTGAAGGAGGCAGTAGTAACACCCTGCCTGAAGAAAGCTTCTTTGGACCCGGACACTCTTGTAAGCTACAGATCAATCTTGAACCTTCCCTTTATAGGGATGTTTATTGAGAAAGTAGTGGTGATTCAGCTGGAGATCCAGTTAACCATCCATAATATCTATGAACCTCTCCTGTCCGGTTTTCAAAAGAGGTATAGTACCGAGACTGCACTGGTTTGGGTGCTCAATGATCTCCTATTGGTAAGAGATCAGAGAAACTGTTCCATTCTGGTGCTCCTTGATCTCTCTTTAGCCTTTGACACTGTGGACCATGGGGTGCTGCTTGAGTGCCTGAGGCTCATCTGTGGCCAGACATGTACGGTCCTCAGGTGGTTTACATCTTTTATCACTAGCAGAACACAGAGAGTTGTGTCTGGAATTTTTTCTTCAGACTCACTCCCTCTGTCATGTGGAGTTCCTCAGGGCTCGGTGCTGTTCCCCATGTTGTTTGCAGTGTATATGCTGCCCCTTGGAGACATTGTAAGATGGTATGGGCTGAGGTTTCACTGCTATGCTGATGATACCCAGCTCTACCTGTCTTTTGCACCCGACCAGGATAGTGCTATCTCAGTATTTAACAACTGCCTCGCTGAAATCCAGGACTGGATGAATTTGAGCTGGCTAAAATTGAATGCAGGAAAGACTGAGGTGATGGTTGTGGATCCAGGTCACTGGATAGAGGGGTTGAAGGCTGGTCAGCCCTCTGGACTTTATCTGGGGGGCTCCCAGATTCTTACCTCTGAACGGGTGTGAGACCTGGGGATGGTGCTTGATGATGGGCTGACCCTATGATTCCAGGTGTTAACAGTCATCAAGTCTGCCTTTTATCATCTTAGGAACATTGCCAGGATCAAGCACCTTGTTCCATCCTGCGATCTGCCTACGCTGGTCCACGCCTTTGTGACCTCACGCCTTGACTACTGCAACTCCCTATACTTAGGGCTTCCTGGGGTTGATATCCGCTGCCTGCAGCTAGTGCAGAACACTGCAGCATGATTGTTGATGGGGACTTCCTATTCATCGCATATTACTCCAGTGCTGCGCGATCTGCACTGGCTGCCAATTCAGTGGCAGATCACCTTCAAAGTTGGCTTACTGACTTATAAAGCTCTACATGGACTTTGCCCTGACTACTTGAAAGAGCTTCTTGTTTCCTACTTCCCTGTGTGACAGCTCCGTTCGGCTGATGAGGGATTGCTGGAGATTCCGAGGGTGACTTTGAAATCTTCTGGGGCCCGTGCATTTATGTTTGTAGCCCCTACCCTCTGGAATTCTCTACCCCATCAGCTTCAGGAGTGCATGACTGTGGGGGGACTTAAACAGGTGTTTAAAACCTTTTTGTGGCACCAGGCCTTTCAGTGATACATAGTTGTATGGATCTGTTGTTTTATTTATTATTGTATTTGCTGTTTATGAAATTATGTTTTAATCTTTGTACAGTGCATTGATATTTTGAAAGGTGCTTAAAAATAAAGTTTATTATTATTATTATTACTGTTTAACATTAACCACTGCATTTCCTATTCTCTTTCTAGTCTTTCCTTCCAACTTTCCTACTAATTTCCCCCAAATAAAAAACATAAAACATTTAAAAATACTAAAATTTTTTATCTGTCTTTACTGTCTAACTATTGTTTCAATTTCTGTTCCTTGTCTTTATATCTGTACTCTAGCTATTGACTTTAAAAGGCAAAAAAAAAAAATAATATTTCCTACCTATATTTTCTTGATTACCTTTCATCTCTACTTCTGTCTCTTTCCTTAATGTTTCTCAGCTTCCAGAATAAACATGTCAGTCTGCTAGAGGTAGTGCTACATGGTACTGCGCTGTGTGTTGTACTGCCCCAACACTGCTGTTGTGGCTCACTCCACATTAACTGTACTTAGAAAATGGCAAAGTAAATTCTGCCATTCTGATTGGCTGGGAGAGTAACATTAGTGGGTGGGTATTTTTCGATAAGAGACCGCTAAAAAACAAGTACCAATTCTGGGTGCCCCATTACTTGGGGTATCATTGGGCACCCCAAGTTTTCAAACTGACCAGCCACCATTTTTTCTCTCTCACTTAATGGATGAACTATCGGCTGGCCACCCCCTCCCCCGGGTCGGTCTTAGTTTACTTTCACAAATATAAAACAAAATAACATAAAAAAAACTCTTCCTGTTTAAAAATACTGAAATCACCTTAAACTTAATTTAAATTTGCTTTGTGTGGTAAATTCATTTCAACCACTACCATCCCTGATGCCGATCCAGCACTAGACAGGAAACTCTAAACAAGCAGAGTTAGCTGGCCTGCCGGCACAGTGTTGGGATTTCCGCTTGCGACGCCGGCGACCCGGGTTCGGGAATGGATCCAGATCGTCGGAGGGACGGCCAGGTGGAGAAGGACTGAGTGTCCCTCGGACTGCTCTCCTCCTCCTCCTCCTCCTCCGGGGGGAAGGGGGCTGTGTGCTCAGCACAGGAGAGACACCTGGCAGAGGCTGGGTCATCACCCTAGGACCCATGCAAGGTCGAGTAACTCTGGGGCGGGACAGATGCTGGCATCATTACAAGTCACCGCCCCAGCTTACAAGGGACTAAATCCTCACGCCTGCCACCTAAATGAAGCCCTGTCTCTGGGCTTCGATTAGCCTCCTGGCCCCATGCTCTCCCAAACAGATACTGGTATTGTGGTACCAGGCCCCTCCATGGTGCCATGACCCCGACCCAGGGGTAACCGGGGGAGCAAGAAGGGCTCAGTAGGGGGTGTATACATCAGGGAAGCTGTGACTAGGGCAGATATACTGGCGGCAGGTGAGGGGCCAAAAATAGCAGAATATAAAAAATAAATAAATAAACAAATAAATAAATAAACAAGCAGAGTTTTCCCATCTTAACGCATATGTCAAAACAAATTAACACTTTTCTGTGGAGCAAACAGCTCAAATGTAAAAGACAATTTCTTGTCCCACACTCCCCCTAAAGACTGGTTGATTTATTAGTTGCCTGACGCCAGCAGCGTGTCTCCATCTATGGGGTCTGATCACTCTCTGACCCAATTCACCCAATCCATAAAGAATGAAATTTATACAATTGCTTGAAAAGTCCTGGATGCTGGTTGTCTGGCAGGCATGATTTACATGTTGTAAATCATCGTATGACCCAACAGGAAGACCAACCCCGAAAATCAAAACAAAAAAGCCACCATGTTGCTCACCCGCTAATCAATGCAAAAGTGGGTATTTCAAATGCAAGTTTCAAATATGCAGTAGCAGGACTGCACTTTAAGTAGTACACTCCAACACTCTGCAAACCCGATAAACATACAAACAAAAAAACCTTTTTCCAATCTATTATCCCAAACAACTCCCATGAAGCACCCACCTCACCTCAGTCTCTCTACACATTTCTCGCTGTTGGCTCCATTTCCCGTTCTTGCACACAAGCTTAGCTGGCAGCTGTAACATTGGATTATAAGCAGCTTGAATAGGTAGAAAAGAAATTCCCGGTGTCAGAAAGGCAAACAAAACAAAAAAAATCACCCGACAGGCACCATCGGTTGCTCCCAAACAGAAAATGCAGAGTGAAGCTAGACCCAGCAAACCCTCAGGAAACCTGAAAGCACATATTGACAACATCAGCACTAGCACTATGCTGGATAAAGATGTAGTTGCAATCACAACTGGCACGGTCTGTGTGTAAACAACAAAAAAAAAGTAAACCCCCACAAGCTATCTTCAAAACAAAAAAATCACAGTTATACATTTTCTGGTCCCAAAGAAAGCATCGTACCAGGAATGACAAAGCAGTACTGCACATGCACTGTACCATCAGCCCCAGCAACCAAGGACTATTTTTTTCTTGCGCAGCAATAAATACAATAACAAAATAAAATAAATATGAGGAAAAACTTTTTATTAATTTTTTTTCTGTGTAAAAAAAAAATAAATAAATGAGGACATTGTATAATCCCAATACACTACTCCAGTGTGTGGGTTATGCTAAGATTTACCCACTTTTGGTGTGGTTTACTCACTCAGCCTGTGGCCTTGTGATCAAACCACACTAGGCATGGGTAACGTTCAGTGTTACCTACACCCTGTCGTGGTATGTTGCTTAATTTTACACCTGCTCAAAATCCCAGATAAGACCAGCCAAAACACAAAGAAGGGCAGAAAAGTACCTCAGGATACAGTACAGCCTGTGTTTTTTTCCTAAGACTTCAATTATCCTCCATCAATGTTAAGTTCCACAGAGACCGCACTTTCTTCTCCTGACCACAAGCTAACATCTCCTGGCACCAGTATTAAAACAAACAGGATAAAAGAAACAGTATCTGAAGCTAAATTGAAACAAAAGAAAAGTGGAGGGGCTAAACAAAAGTGTTGCAAGATGGGGAAGGGGGAAATAAAGAAAAAGAAACAGCCTGCTGGGGGGGCACAAACTATATTCTGTTAGCCCTTTTTTTGTAACTACAGAGTCTTCACTAGGACAAAAGTCCATCATTCTGAAGCAGATGGAGGAACTATTTTATTTCAAAACTTAAACTTTTCTTTATTTACAATTTTTACTTATTTTTTTACAGTGCCCATTTCCTAAGCATAATAATACTCTCCAGGGTGGGCAGCATTGGGCTATACCGGATCTTCCAGGGGCTATAAGGCTCTCTGCCTGCAGTGTCAGGTCTCATTATGCCCATGGGTGGTCCGGTATAGCCCAATACTGTCCATCCTGTCAGGTATTATTGCTTACATAAATCACAGTTTATATAAATCCTCTTCTCTCAAAATTTTTCTCGAGTGTGCACTACAATTGGTCAGGCTGCTACATGCTTCCACACAGTAGTTCACAGTGTGTAACTGCCCCAAACACTCTTGTTGCAGTGTACTTTGTGTTAATTGTGTGCTATTCACTATTCACATTAATTTTGTGAATTCTGGGGGGCATGGCCAACCGCTGAGCTTAATGGATGCCTGAATCCTGAGCTCTTGTAACCCCCACCACATATCCTTGTGATACCTGCTTTTCTCCTGCGCTCTGACTAATTTCTTGGCCCATTAAGCAAACGTGAGTACTTACCCTCTCGGCGGCTTCATGTCCTGATCTCATACCGGCATAGAAATACCCGTTGCACCTGTTGCCAGTTTCTCATGCTGGCATCCTGGCCTACAGCTTACATGGAGCCTGCTTCTTCTCTCTCACACCTGGAAGGTGGGCTAGCAGAAATTCGTCAAATGTTTGCTGAAATTCTTCACAGAATGGACAATTTAGACCTAGCTACCAGGAAGAATACCGCAGATATTGTGGACTTATCCCAGCGGGCTTGCATTGCTGAACACAGACTCACTGAAGCAGAAGACAGCTGTCATCATGTTGGGGCACGGCTACAGGACCAAGATCGGCTGATACATCAGTTGTGGGCTAGGGTGAAGGACCTAGAGAATCGCATCAGGTGGAACAACCTAAGTCTCGTGGGATTCCCAGAAGGTTGTGAAGAGACTGATACTATCTTATTTCTGCAAAAGGAGCTTCCCTCATTACTGGGCTAGCACTCTGATACACCACTCAAGATAGATCGGGCTCACAGTACTTTGGTACTGCGTCCTGGCCCTGGTGATCATCCTCGCACCATTCTGGCCCGGTTTCTCCAGTTCCAAGACCGGGAAACCATTACTAAACTGGCTCGCCTAAAGAAAGAGCTTCTGTGGAAGGGACACAGGATCCAGATCTTCACGGATTACTCCCAGGACCTGACAGCACATCGTAGGGCATTCACTACAGCACACCGGGCCTGCGCTGATTTGGTGCTAGACTATTCTGTATGTTACCCAGCTTGTCTCCGCATTATAATGAATGGATCCCTGTGGCTATTTGACAATCCATCAGCCGCAGAGAAGTTCCTGGTGACTCAGACCCCCATGTGTAATTGGGACATTCCTAAAGTGACGCGTAAACCTGGGGCCACAGTTATGGAGATCTCCATGCCGGCGCATGCAGTCTCTTCTCCTGCCCCTACCCAGCATACATCTCCACAGCCTAAGACCACAGCCAGCCACGTTCCTCAGAAATCCCCAGGGAGCAAAAAGAAGAACAGGAGGAGGGCCTGTATTGATGGGGCGCACATAGACAAGACTCCCCGGCTCGGTTCACGGAGTCGTAGTGCAAGCCCTGAATCTGTAACCTCCCATTCCTCTTTCCAACCAGACATGAGCAACAACCAATTTCGGGCCTTGATGGACCTTCCGACGGATGGTACTCTGCAGGATCCACCTTTGCCTCCTAGGCTGCACCCCAAGAACAATAAGTCTCATGCAGCGCATTCTCTCTCCTGGGCTGATGCCGCTGACTCATCTCTTCCAGGGACTTCCACCTCCATGGTTTTTGCTCCTAGCCAGTCATCATCTATTTGCCCCTCAGTGGCTCCTTCCCCACCTCTAAACCTGCTGGCTGACTTTGTTTGAATCTGCCTCCTGGTGTTTCTCTTTATTTACTGAATTCCCCCAGTCAGCTATTATCGTCAGTGGGACCGAGTCCTCCTCTTTTTGGTCCTACGGACTATACTCCCCCCTATTTTTGCTAGCCCTAATATGGACATCTGGATTTGCAGACAGGAAGGTACTGCTTTCTTGGTGTTGTGGCTCCTATCTGCCTGGGCATGTACCTTATTTCTTTCATTTTGGTCTCTCTGCGGCAGGCATGTTAGAAGTACACTTCGTTTGGGGCAGTAAAGCAAACCCCTCCCTAGCAGCCCCCCCTTAGTTCCATAGGGGTATTCTCTCCTTGGAATGGTAGAAGGGGTCTGGGGCTGCCTACTCAGTTTGCTGGTAAGTCTGACATGAATGGCTGTCACCTTGTCACCTTAACTAAATGTCTTATGCAGGATGTTCTTTCTGCAGGTGGGATACTATGTGGAGAGTCTCTTGCACATTGGGGTGTCCTATCTCTCCAGCCGTAGTTAATTAACTGCCTACCCCCCAGTGATCCCTGCTGGTATCTGGGCTGTGATTCGGTCGATGCACACAGCGGGAGCTGGTCTGTTACAGGGGAAAGTTTTTCAGATGGGTGGTGGGGAGGGGGAGGGGGAGAGGGATGGCTGCAGTTGTTGCTGGTTACTGTTATTGCTGTTGTATGTATTTAACATTCAGGCCTTACTGAGCCTCACACAGGAAGGCATTTTTTTGTACACTGTTAGTAGTTTTGGCACTCTGAATTCTGGGATTTTGACTTATTTCCTTTATGTAATAATTAGGGGAGAGCTTATTTACTTTGCGGGTTTTCGTCTCCTGCCTTGGGGCTTCTGGATCTGTACCACTTCAGCCATGATCTCATCCAGGCCCCATAGAGACTAACCTTATCTCCTGGAATGTCTGGGGACTCAGTTCTCCCATTAAGTGAAAGAAAGTCTTGCTTCACTTGAAAAAGTTCAGACCTTCGGTAGTCCTCCTACAGGAGACTAAACTCTCCTCTGCTGAAGCAAAGAAGCTTCGTCGGGGGTGGGTAGTGGATGAGTTGCACAGTGTGGCCCAATCCCACAAGAGGGGTGTTTCTATACTTTTGCATAAAAACCTGAGGAGGAAATTTAAAAGACATATTCATGATACAGATGGGAGATGGATTATGGCTGAAGTTGAGATGCCAGAGGGTCCCCTGGTCCTGGTTAATCTGTACGCTCCTAATCAGTACTGCCCCCAGTTTTTCAATACAGTTAATCAGGCCCTCACATATTTTAATATGCAGAAGGTCCCAATCCTTCTTGGAGTGGATTTTAACTTGGTATTTGATCACTCGATCGATAGAAGCTCTAAGGTCCCTGAACCACACAGACAGGCCAAGAAAGCCCTCCTGAGATTAATGGAGGAACATGGATTGTTAGATGCGTAGCGGGCCTTGCACCCTGGGATGCATGGTTATTCATGCTTTTCACAATCTCATGGTTCATCCAGCAGAATAGACTTATTTTTGATTTCCTCTGGCCTCTATGAAAGGGTAGTAACCTCTTGTATGCATCCAATCTGTGTTTTAGACCACGCTCCTTTGGAGCTACAGGTTAAACTGGGGCAAGATCACCATCTTTCCTCCTCCTGGTGCTTAGACCCCCTTCTTCTTGAGGATGCTGACTTCCAGAAATGGCTGGGTCCTGCAATAACTGAGTACTGGACCAATAATGACAACAGGGAGGTCTCGGATACCACCCTATGGGAAGCCTTTAAGGTGGCTATACGGGGCGGTATAATGGCATTTGCTTCGGCCAGGCACAGCCGCCATGAGGCTGATCAAAGAGCTCTCAAAAAACAATTATATCTCTAGGAACTCCAGTATAAATCCCTCCAAGATAAACCCCCATCCCAGCCTCTACTCACACAATTGGCAAGTACCAGAATCTCACTGAACACGCACTTAACTCTCCAGGCTGAATTTAATCTTTGGCGTGTGCACCACGCTTACTGGGAGGGTGGCAAAAAGGCCAGCAAACTTCTGGCTTATCATTTAAAGCACCAACAAATGTCTAGGAGGATACCTGCATTGAAAGACCATGCTGGAGTCCCTTGCTACTCTGCTACAGGGGTCAATGATATCATGGCTCAATTTTATAAGCAGTTATATCCCTCCTCATGCCCCCCAGATCCCCTTTCTATTCAAAAGTTTCTGGACTCATTACCCGTCCCTAAACTTTCCCCCTCTGACGCCAACCAGTTGGAAGCCCCAATCACTGTGGAGGAAGTGGAAAAGGCTATTCACTCCATGTCACTTTGCAAAGCCCCAGGGACTGATGGTCTCCCCATTGACTTTTACAGGGTCCATGGTGTCAACCTTGCCCCTTACTTAGTTTGTACATTTATGCACTCTCTGCATTCTGGGCTTTTGACCCCATTTATGAGGGAAGCCACCATTACTGTACTTCCCAAGAAGGGGAAGGACTTACTTTCTCTGGGCAGTTATCGTCCCATCTCCCTCATTAATGCCGATGCCAAAATCCTGGCTAAAGTTTTCGCTGGTAGGCTGGAACCCCTTCTCCCAGGGCAGATCCACCCCTCCCAAGCAAGCTTTGTCAAGGGGCGCCAAGGATCTGACCACCACAGAACACTCATCTCATTAATGCATCACTCAAAACTTTCAAATAAACCGTTTATTGCCTAGCCGTTGATTTGAAAAGGCCTTTGACTCTGTTGAGTGGCCATACCTGTTTCACACCCTCTTCTCAGTGGGGGTGGGACTAGGCTTTCTTTTCTGGATTAAACTTTTGTATGCCTCCCCCCTAGCCAGGGTTTTGACAAATGGCACATTATCTCCAGCCTTCCATTTGCAGAAAGGTATGAGACAGGGTTGTCCTCTCTCTCCTCTTCTGTTCATTTTAGCCATTGAGCCTTTGGCCATTGCGCTTCGGGCATCATCCTCTATCCCTGGAGTACCGGTGGGTGGCACCAACTTTAAGATTTTTCTCTATGCTGATGACCTCCTGGTCACCACAGAATGTATCCCACAGGTTATTCAATCCATTCTCCATATCCTGACAGAATTCTCTGGAATTTCGGGTCTTAGGATAAACCATGCTAAAACCCGAAGTGCTCCCCATGAATTCAGTACCTTCTGGCATAGATCTCGATGCCTTAAGTCTTAAATGATCTCCCAATGGTATAACATATTTAGGTGTCATCCTACACCCCAATCTGTCTAAAATGCTCACTGCTAATTTTTCTACCCTGGTTGAATTGCTCAAACAAGACCTGGCCTGCTGGAAGGCCTTGCAGCTCTCTCTAGCTGGGAAAATTGACTCTTTAAGATGATAGCGACCACCAGAATTTTGTATCTGCTGGCCCATCTCCCTGTATCTATCCCATCAAAATGGTTCCAGAAAATCGAAGCTCTATTTGGCAACTTTCTGTGGGAGGGCTCCCGACCACGCTATAGCAAACTTAAACTTTGTCAACACTGGAGCAGGGGGGGGCTGAGGTTTTCCCTGGCTTCAAGGCTATCAAATGGCATTCATCTCAGCCCAGACCACCTTATGGTTTTCCAAAATTGGTCTCACTTCCCCCATATGTCTCTCATTGGAGGCATCACTCTTACAGGCCCCCTCTCTGGCGGTGGCACTGTATAGCAAGAAAAATCTCCCCCCTAATCTCTCCCCTCCAATTCTGGTGTCAATCCAATACTGGCAAAAAGTCCTAACTCTCCTAGGTCAGGACTTATTGGCGTTGGAATTCATGCCTCTTTGGAATAACCGAGCCTTGGTAGTGGGCAACAGTATGATCCACTGGAAACTATGGGAGGCACAGGGTATGTTCCTAATACAGGATTTATTGCTTCCTCAGTCTAGTACCCTGGACACCTTTGAGGTGCTAAGATCCAGATATCATCTCCTGGCTTCACATTTCTGGAGATATCTCCAAATTCATGATGCCATCATTCATCTTCCTAACTCCCCTAAAGATAAGAGCTCACCACCAAGCTCACACCCCATTTTGTCTTGGATCCACTACTTTAAGAGTAGAGCTAGTGCAATTTACACTGCCTTCAGGGATGCCTCGGTTAACCCCACTCAATCAGCCAGAACCCAATGGGAAAGGGACCTTCAATCCCCTATATCTGAGCGTCAATGGGAACATGCATGAGTAAGATTGCACATGTCTTGTAGAGATGGTCACACCCATCTTATTATGAACAAAACCCTCCATAGGTGGTATAGGGACCCGGTTAAGTTGAAAAAGATGGGGCTTCTCCAACAGGATACTTGCTGGAGATGTGGTACCCAAGAGGCCCATCTGTTTCATATACTCTGGGACTGTCCCAACCTCCAGCACTTTTGGACAGCCAGTCAAGACTTGTGCTCAGCATTTTCTCCAGCTTAATCCCGATCCCAGTGTCATTCTTTTAGGTTGTGCCCTCCCTCATACACCCAAACATTGTCCTGGGGCCCAATGGGTCACTGCAGTGGGAGCTACAACCAAAAGACTTATCTTATTGAGATGGAGATCCCTAGAGGTCCCAACCTTCTGTAAGTTTCTTCATGCTCTAGCCCATGGGGCTATATTTAAGAGGCTCTCTAGTTTTGCGGGAGGTTCGCTGGCTCAATATGAGGCACGCTGGCCGCCTTACCTCTGTTCCAAGTATTGTCGTGATGTCCCACCCTAGGTATTTTTTTTTCTCTTTTTTTGGTGAGTTCCCTGGTTTTGCTCTCTCACCCCTTCTAACATGGAAGGTGTCTGTTGCCCTGTTAGTGCCATCCGTCAAAGTCATGTATTTAATCCCATAATCAGTTTGCCTTTCATTTGTTCTCTGTGTATATAGTTATTATTAGTTCAGGGCTGATTTAGGACACAAATGTGTCCGTCATAGCCTATCCTAGGCCTGGTATGCTATGGATACTTTGCTTTGCTCTGCCTGTTAGAAACTTCTGGCTCCCCACCAAGGGGTGGGTAGGCCTACGTAGGCCTTGATGACCTTTGTAATGTGACAATTCCCCGTATGACGTATAACATACCGTACTGTTTAGAACAAGACATGCTCCTATGTTATTATGTTTTCTATATCTCTAACAAGTCTTTGTCGGTACCGAATGTTACAGTATGGTTCACATTATGTCTCATTACTTGGTATCTGTGTATGTGTCCTTTTGGAATGAAAATAAAAATTTCTAACAACAATTTTGTGAATTCTAGTATTTTCCTGTATTGCCACAAAAAATTGGATGGGCTGCACCTGTTACATGCTGCTGCATGGTAGTTCACAGTGTATTAATGCAATTGGGTTTCATACAATTATTTTTCATTCCAGCACCAAATTCTACCCCACGTGCTTGTGCCCAGTGGGATGTAATACATAGATATGAGCTACCAGCTATTTGGCCACTGGTCCACATATCCATACTAAGATGTATGTATGGTGATGCTGAATACTGCAGGGCATGTATTACTCTGTGTGTCATAGTCCTATAAAGTTGATAAATAGCACAGGTGGAGAAATAGGTTTGTGATAGAATATGCCATTTTGGACAGGCATGCACCATCAACCTTCAGAATCCCACATTCTCCACAAAAAGAATGGCAATAGATCAATTGCAAGCATTTCAGTAGTTGCTACATTCAGTTCCCATGCAATAGCATGACTGGGTGGGTATTTGGTATGACACTCAAACATGCCATGCAGTATAGGCTCTCCTTCTGGGGTGTTAGGATACCAATCAGCAGGACTCTGTTCACTGGCAGCATAGCTGGGCTGGTAGGGTAGCATTTGACTCAGGGGTCATGAATACTGAATGAATGAATGAATGAATGAATGAATGAATGAATGAATGAATGAATGACATGATTTTTTTGTGTTTTATGGACTGGAGATTATGTGCTTTGGTGACTATGGCTGTTAGTACACAAACCACAACTGCTACTATGGTCACTACTAGGCAATCCCAATGACTCCATCTCCTCATCTCTGGAGTAGTGCTTCATGGTCACTTCTGACTCCACCAGGACTGTATACATACCACTTTGGGATGCCTAGCACAATTAAGATGATAAGGGGGAAGGCCCTCCTGCATTGACTTCTCTTTGGTGATGACTCTGGTGTAACAGATGCATGGGCTTGAGGTGTGTGCTTTGCCCACCAGTGCCTAGGCGACTCCCCTCTTTTCCCATGGCAAACATGACTTAACATAGCTGGCAGATAGCCATTGTTTCATCAGCTGGGTCTACGATGTAAAAATCCTAAACTAGGAATTTCTTGTTCTTACATGGTGGTGGACCTGGTACTGCGACATTGTAGGGGTGGCAACAAGTGTTTCTGTGGATGATTTCTGCACTGCTGTGACAGTAGGTGACTCATGTTGTGTTACTAGCTAAACAGTGCTAGCAGCAACACCAGCTGGAGGATTTGGTGGGCGGGAGGGGTTTTGGTAATTTCCAGAAATAACTGTACACAGCAACACAGACTCAGCAGCATGAGTCTTACTTTTTTTATTTCCAGGTTTCCATAGAGGGTGTAGATCATCATTCCCATCCCAACTGTGACTGATGACCGCCTCCTGAGATCTGTCCTCCTTCTCCTCCTCTTCCTCCTCACTTTCTCCACTCCATTTCCTTCTCAGCATCCTTGCATGCAACAGTCAGATCTCCCACCCCAGACTGTGAGCCATGCTTTAGCTCATCAATGCCACCATCAATAGCAGCCATCAGAATAACATCAACCACCTCATCGTCCTCAACCACATTTCCAGAGGAAGACATTTTTTTGCTTCAAAGGACTGATCCTTTTATTACTGCCTCCACTCTCAGCAGTGCCAATACCCACCAGCACTGATGTCAAAAATGTGGCTCAGAAACATTTGGTCACACTAATGCCCCCACCACTTACATAGACTGCTCTTGTTCAAGTACTAGTGCTAGTGGCCCCTGATGAACCTGCAGCAGAGGTATTGTTTTAGATACAACTTTCTTCTGAAGCACAAAACCTGCACTCCTCATGGCAAATTGCCACTGCCAGCAACACAAACTTTACTCGAGAGTCTGTTTGTGGGCAAATTTATATGTAGATTGTCGAAGTAAATACAGGCAGCAGCAGCAGAGACACTAAAACAGTTCAACAGAGCAATGTAATTTAAAGGGACACTGTCAACCCTTTTTGCATCATACTACTGTATTGCTAGTTGAAAGCCCACATTTTATGATAGCTAACCTTCTCTAACATTCATTAGATGTTGCTGTTGGTTTAAACTGCCTCCTTTTTATGTTTGCTTGCACGCATGCGCAAGAAACATTATGTGACAGCTTAGGAGAGAAGCGGGTTAGGGAGGTGCAGCAGTGTAGCAGCCAAGGGAGGCACAGCATTTTTGGGCTGATGACACTGGCTTCCAGAAGCTGCACCAAGTTGTAATGTTTTTGCTGCAGCAATCACAGGCTGCCTTGTCATTGCAGCGTCAGTGATTTGCTGCAGTGTGGCAGCGACCCTTCATTGCTGGGCAGGACGTTGCTGCTGTAATATTGTTTGTGAACATGGCGGCGCGTTGCCACCCTGTTCATGAACAATATTACTGTGGCCCCAGTGTTGAGGTGGTGCCCAATCCCCCTCGGCAGCATGTGCCCCTCCAAACGGTCTTTGTCTCGCGATGGGGAGCCCACTCCCCGTTGGCATGATGTTCTCCCCCTATTTTGTTGTGTGCTGATGGGGGTGCCCAATCCCCATCGGCATAATGCCCTCCACTTTCCTTGTGCGCCGATGGGGGTGCCAAATCCCCTGTCGGCTATAGCTGCCCCTTCCAAAATACTTCCTTGGCATGCTGGAAGCCACCCCAGCATGCTAAATGCCGCAGTAAAGTAAAAACCATCCAGTGTTGTCTTTTTTTTTTATATATGTACCTGAAAAGAAGAAAATGGTCCCTCGTGGGCTCCAGGGCCCCTCTCCCACAACCCGCACCCACCTTTTGAGCACCCTGCCTCCCCACACACACCCTTACCTCATACTTACCTTTGGAGTCTGGCACCACGATCTTCAGTGGACCGGGAACACGTCTGCACTCTTCAAAGCTGACTGCGAACTGAGAAACTGCTGGTAACCTGTATAATGGGATAGATAGGGTTTTTTGAACTTTGGTGCATATCGAGGGCATTTTTTGGAATTTTGGCACCAAATTTTCAACATGGGGTTTTTGGGACCCCTCCTCATGGATTCTGTCACTGTCATGGCATTAATCGGGCCTGAAGGGTGATTTTGTGGTCACTGCACAGAATCACCTTTCGGGACCAATTTTTTATTTATTTATTTATTTGTGTCTAAGATTACAAAGTACCTTTGAGCCAAGACTCTTTTACAAAGGTTCCACGTCATGCTGGTTACAGGGTAACAGACACTAAAACATAAAACAGCTACAGGTATATGGTTTTAGACAGTAACTTTGCTTGACAAAATCAGACTGAGTGATGAGTAACTCAAGAAACAATAGGAGGAAGAGGGCAAGACGGGGAGATGGTTGAGTGTAGGGGAAGGCATAGGTGTAGAGGGTCAGGGTGAGGCAGCCGAGGGGACTTATCAGGACAGACACAGGGCAAGTGCATTAGAAGTTGCATTGAACAGGTAAGTGCAAGAAGAGAGGGCAGAAACTGACACCTGTAAGGTCAGAAGCAGCGTAGGGAATGAAGATGTTATGGGGTGCAAGCACAGGTAGAGGTGCCAGTTATGGAGTGGCAGAGCTTTTTTTTGAAAGCTTCAAGTGTTGCTGTGGATGAGGTGTCACTAGAGAGCTCATTCAGCCAACTCAGAGCCCTGTATGCAAATGACCTTTGGCCTTGAGACATGCGGCAGCCGGGGATTTGAAGGATTTGGGGCTTAGAGCTCCTGGTGTTGCAGTTGGTGATTTTGGGTTTTGAGGAGGGTGCTGACTCCTGTTGGTGCCTTTCCCACCATGATTTTCTTAGCAGTGATGCAGGTTTGGTATTTGATTCAGTTGTTCAGTTGCAGCCAGCCTGTTCTGGAGTAGAGGTCACAGGTGTGGGTGAGACGGTGGGAACCAGTAACGAGTCAGCAGGCTTGATTGAGGGGAGTCAAAACAAGCCTGAGAGATGAGGTTGTGGCAGATCCATAGATAATGAGACCGTAGTCAATGATACTGATGATGGAGCTCTGGACAGCTATGGACAGAGCTTCTGGGGTTAGATGTTTCCTATGTCAGAATAGTAGGCCCATCCTGGTGTTGGCTACTTTTGCCACGTTATTGATGTGTGGGACATAGGAGAGATTACAGTCGAGGGTGAGGTATTTGAAGGTATGAACTTGTTCGAGGGTGATTCCTTGCTTGGTTTTAATGGAGAGCTGATATTGTTTGTGTTTGTTTTGGGAGCTGCAGAAGATCATGGTCTTTGTTTTTTTCTGGTTAAGTATAAGTCTGTGTTTTGTGAACCAGTTTTCGACTGCAGAGAAGGCCTGTTGGAGGTTACCTTGTAGATGGACTGGATCCTGGTGGGATGCCAGGATGACAGCATCATCCACATAAAGTAGGATCTGTTCAGGGCAGAATTCTGGCAGTGAGTTCAGAAAAAGGCTGAAAAGGAGTGGGCCCAAGATTGAGCCCTGTGGGACACCGGGCCAGACTGGTCTTTAGTCTGAGAGTGTGCCAGCAATTCTCACTCTTTGGGAGCGATTGTCTAAGTAGCTTTTGAACCAGTTCACCGAGTTAGGTGAGAGCCCTGCTGGTTGAAGCTGGGCAAGTAGGAGATTGTGGTTGACGGTATAAAAGGCTTTAGTTAAGTTGATGAAGGTGGACCCAGTAAGATGACTGTTATCGAGTGAGTGATGGATTGCACCAGTGAATTCAAGTAGCGCTGTGGAGGTGCTATGACCTTTTCTAAAACCATGTTGCTCCTTACACAGGATGTTGTGATTGTTTAGGAAGTCGGTGAGCTGGTCTGGCACAATCTGTTCTAGGGCCTTGAAGAGTGGAGGTAGAATGGAAATTGGATGGTAATTCTCGGTAGCTGTTTTGTCACCACTTTTATGAATTGTGGTTACCGTGGCAGATTTCCATAAGCCAAGGAACTGGCTGAGGCTGAGGGAGAGGTTGAAAATCCTGGCCAGTGGTCGGAATACTTCTTCAAGTGTGAGTGATAGCAGTTTGAGGTCGAGGGAGTCACTGCTGGGTCTGGAATTGCAAATGACTTTAACGTAGCTGCGGACTTAATGCATTTTTACTTCTTTAAAGTAGAAGGGATGGTGACCGGGGGTGGCTGGGGGGGCAAGGGGAACCATCTCATCAAAAAAATCCTGTGGGCATACAGCACTGAGGTCCGTGAAGGTGTCATTGAATGTATCAGTAATGAGTTTCTCGTCAAGTGTAGTTTCACCATTTATGCTGAGTACTGACGGGGTTGATTTAGCTTGCTTCCTGGTGACTTCTTTAATGTTATTCCAGAAGTCCCTACCGTTGCCCCATGAGTTAGTGAGAGCATTATGGAAATAGGTGATCTTTGTATCCCGGATATATTTGGTGCAGTCATTTCGTGCACATTTATAGTTAGCGATATCAACTTGTCTCCAGGTGTTTCTGGCAATCTCCCAAAGGTGATCTCGAGTTTTTAGTCATCTAAGTAGGTCTCCGGTGAGCCAGGTGTTACATAGGGCTTTGGACTTGCGCTTCTTGAAGGGTGCAAATATGTTGCATGCTTGGTTGAAGATCCTGATGAAGTGTTCCAGTGCGGTGTTCACATTGGTTGCAGTGAGAACCGGGGACCAATACTGTTGATGAATGAAGGTTTTGAGATGAGGTAGCTTGCCTCTAGGTAGAACTCAGCTAGTAATGGTTTTGGGGGGGCTTGATGAATTTATTGGACCAGTAGCAGATGACAGGGGAGTGGTCACTAAGTGTATCAGGGAGGACAGTGGTGTTTGTGATGCTGGCGGGATGGCTTGTTATGATCCAATCCAGAAGGGTGCTGGTACCCATTTTATAGTTTGTCCAGGTTGAGGAGATAACCATCTGAGAAAGGTTTGCTGCCGCTATAAAGTCCCGTTTGCCTCTGCCTCTGCAGTAGGCCAGTTAATATTAAAGTCACCGAGGAGGATGGTTTCTGAATCAGGTGAGAGAGAGATCTGGTAAACTCCAGGACTGCGTTAAGCTTATTACCTTGCTCTCTCGGTGGAATGTAGACTGTAACAACTGTGATGGCTTTATTGTGTGCACCAAGAAGGATCTTGACAGGAAGAATCTGTGCAGTGGTGGTGGTTTGGGGGGTTAAGTTGATGAGGTGTCCCTGGATCGTGTCCTTAAGGTACAGGGTGCAGCCACCACCTCTTTTTGATGTTCAATCAAGCCGGTAGACATTATACCCAGGGAGGGTGATGGCATGGTCGGGAACCAAAGGTAAGAGCCAGGTTTCTATGACCGCTAGTATGTCTGGGTTATGCTGGCAGGCAAAAGTCTGAAGGGTGTCAATTTTGTGAAGAAGACTGCATATGTTAAGTGAGATTATTGGGCAAGAAGTGAAAAATGACAGCTGTACTGCTCATAAGTAGGTGTGATAATATTAGGTGTGATTAACGAAATGACAGTGCCAGTGTTCATGAGGTGGGCTCTCAAAAAGCCTATGTTGCAAATTTGGTGAAAAAATTCCTAAAAATGACTGTTTTACAAGCGTGCATTGCACAGTTCCTACGCACGCTCATAAATTTATGAATTTGTGACATTTGCACTCCAGATTATCTACATTGCCATGTTATCACACCTACTTATGAGCAGTACAGCTGTCATTTTTCACATCTTGCCCAAAATGTGTTTCCACGCATGTGGCGCACAATGGCGCAGTCGGTGTATGAAATCAATGTTTGGGACAGATTAAGAAAATCACAGTGACACTGTTCATGAGCAGACATCTTAAAATGTCTATGTTGAAAATTTGGTGAAAAAATTCCTAAAAATGAGTGTGTTACTAGCGTGCATTACGCAGTTCCTACGCAAGCTCGTACCTTCGGACATTTGCAATATTCTCACTCCAGATTGTCAACATTGCCATTTTTCCACACCTCCTTGTGAACAGTGCACCTATCATTGTTCACATCCTGGCTGAAATGTGTTTTCGCATTTCCAGCACAGAATGGCGCAGTCACTGTGGGAAATCACTGTTTGGGACACATTACAAAAATCACAGTGACAGTCTTCATGACCACAGGTTGTTAAATGACTATGTTGAAAATCTGGTGATGAAACTCCATAAAATGGCTGTTGCACGGTTTCCACATATGCTCGAAAGTGCAAACATTTTTAATATTCCCACTACACATTTTCAACATTGCCATCTCTTCATACCTCCCTATGGATGGTACAGCTGTCATTCTTCACCTCCTGCCCGATCAGTGTTTTCGTACATGTGGTGCAGAATGCCACTGTCACTGTTGGAAGTCAGTTTTCAGGACACATTGACAAAATCACACTGCCACTGTTCATGACAAGAGGTCCCAAATGCTTTCATGAGGTGGGGTCACAAAAAGGCCATGTTCAAACTTTGTACTGTGAATACCAAGAAACGCCCGAGGCATTACGGTTTCTAACCATAATGTCCTACAGACAGACAGGCATCGGGGTGTGCCTTTGGATTGACAACTGTACTGCTCATGCCATCCCACCTCCACTCCCCCAGCCACTGACAGGCATCGAGGTGTACCTTGGACTCTTCATCCTAAGACTTCACCCCATTCTTCTATGCTGAACCCATTTCAACGTATGTCCTTATGGAATGGGGTGACTGTAAAGCCAAACACCCTAAGGCACAGCTCAACACGTGTCAGTGTCTGCAGAATAGGGTAAGGTGACATGGCTTGACCGTCATGGGTGATGACCCAAAAATGTACCCCAAATCCTGTCCGTCTCTACAGGATGGAGGTGGGGTTCATGTGAAGTTCAGTACTTCACTTCCATTCCTATTCTGCATCTGTCTAACTCCTGCATTTCTAATGCTAATACCAGCAAGCAAACATCCGGCATTGACAAATGCTTGTTTAGTAGAACTAACATGCATGGTAATTGTGTATTCATACCCAGCCTTGTTTGGTTTCAAATCCTTGATTTACTTTTTTTGCACTTTTCTGAACATTAGGAACACCCCCAAGCACAGCAGCCACTCTTGATGCAATATCATCATCTCCTCTGCTCCCACAGCATATTGAGCTGCTATACTATGTTGGAGGTGTTTCCAAGTCCAGGAAAGATGTAGTGGGAGTCAATTATGGAATGTAAACAAACACATTTTGGAGTGGTAACACTAGTGTAGTGAGCAGTCTGTTCGTCACTTTTAAAAAGAAACAAGCATTTGTCAATGCCGAGAGTTCACTGTTGGTATTGCTCTTGTACTTACCTCCCATATATTTTGCTGTGTATTCCTCTGTCTTGCATTCTAAGGGTGGGCATTACAGTTGGAACCCCTAACACCCTGAGGTGTTTTTTGGTAGTTTTGCTCCAAATTTTCAACATGGGCTGTTTGGGACATCACTTCATGAACCGCGCTAGTGTCATTTTATTACTCAATCCCAAAAGGTAATTAAGCACAGCGAGTGTGCCATTCGGCACCACAGGTGCGAAAACACATTTTGGGCAGGATGTGAAAAATGACAGCTGTACTGTTCATGAGGAGGTGTGAAGAAATGGCAATGCTGAAAATCTGGAGTGAAAATATGAAAAACTGGCAGAGTTACAAGTGTACATAGAAACTGTGCAATGCATGCTCGTAACGCAGTCTTTTTTTTGGAATGTTTTCACCAAATTTTCAACATGCCCTTTTTGGGACCTCCTCTTATGAAAAGTAGCAATGGAATTTTGTTAATCTGTCCCAAAAGTTGATTTCACACAGTGACCGTGCCATTCTGTGCCACAGGTGCAAAAACACATTTTGGGAAGGATACAAAAAATTACAGCTGTACTGTTCATAAGGGGGGTATGAAAAAGTGACAATGTTGGAAATTTGGAGTGAAAATCTTAAAATTTGATGACGTTATGAGTGTGCATAGAAACTGTACAACGAACGCTCATAACACAGTCATTTTGGGGAGTTTTTTCACCACATTGGCAACAAGGGCTTTTTGGGACCCCACCTCACGAACAGTGGCACTGTCATTTTGTTACTTGGTCCAGAAAGGCGATTCCATGCAATGACCATGAAATCACCTTTCGGGACTGAGAAATGAAATGACAGTGACTGTGTTCATGAGGTGGAGTCCCAAGAACCCCATGTTGAAATTGTGGTGCTAAAATTCCCAAAAATGGCTGAGATATCAACCTAAATTGAACCTCCCCCATTCCCTGTCATTATAGAACTTACCGGCATTTCTTCAGTTTACAGTAGGATTTTGAAGAGTGCAGACATGTTCCCGGTCCACTGAAGATGACTGCTCCTGACCTCCAGAGATAAGTATGAGTGGGGGGGTGGTGAAGTCAGGTGCACAGAGGGAGGATGCAGGTTGGGGAAGGGGGTTTTGGGCCGGCAGCAACAACAAGGGACTGTTTTCTGTCTTTTCAGGTTTAAAAACAAGATATCGTGGGTCTGTTTTCTGTTTTTTTACAGGGCAAACAATGGATTTTGGCACACTGGAGTGGGATCCCAGTGTGCCAAAGTATTGGGGGCTTCAATGCTGACCCGGGGATTGGGCACCCCGAGGTTGGAGGTTATGTGTGTGCTTGGGGGGGAGACGCATCTGACACAGAGAGTGGGCATCTCAGTGTCAGAAAAAATTATTAACTTAATCAGGCCTAGATACGCCTGTAGGTGGCGTCTGAAAGCATAGCCACTCAGGCCAATAACGCCTGTAGACATACTCAGCTGACATACACTCAGGCCTGGAAACGTCTGAGGAAGTCAGCAGTTTTTACCTAAATATTAAACAAACCAAATTGCTTAGAATTGATTGCATAGCACCGTTAGGAAGGTAATTTTGTGCTGAACAATTTTGCCACTGATACTTTGTGTCTACCACTTATACTTTAGGAGCTATTCGCATTCATTTAAGGCATGGTGTGCATGGCAGACATTTGTCTCTCAAGCCTCACCTAAGCACCTTGAAAAAGTCTGAAAAAAACACAGTTGTTTGGTATTTCAGCTAGTATAAAATAAAAACCAAATTGATTACAATTGATTGCATAACACCGCTGGAAAGGTAATGTTGTGATGAACAACGTTGCCACTCGTACTTTGTGTGAAGCACTTACGGTTCAAGAGGTATTCACATTTGTTTGTGGCATGCTGATTATGGCTTGATTTTTTTAGAAAGGCCCAGGATGCAGTGCTAAGAGTATACAGGGCACAAGTGGTCAAAATCTCAAAGAGTTCTTGTGGTGTGAATGAGTTAAATGTCGACCCAGGGACTGGACATCCTGAGGTTGGAGGTTATGTGTGGCGGGGGACGCATCCGACTCCGAGAGTGGGCATCTTGGTGTCGGAAAAAAAACAGCAGCAGCATGGAGGAGGCAAGCAGGAAAGCGCCTTCTTCCAGCCAGTGCAGAGAGTCGGACGTCAGGACGCAGTCCGTTGTTTGCTTTGCAGTGACCTGCAGATGAAAGGAAAAAGCTGGCTCCTGGTTGGCGCGGCTTTTTCTTTTCATGTGCAGATCCCTGAAGGCAAAGCAGTGTCAGGATCAGTCTGACTGAGGATTGGTGTGATGCTTTCGAGCCCCATGCAGAGCACTCTGCATTGGACAGACAGTGTCTCACCACGCAATGCCTACTCTTTCAAGGAGTTTGACGTGCATGCGTGAACTCAAAAAGGAATCAGAGTCAAACTACCAGACTTATCAGCATGTTCTACAGAATGAAAACAATTATAAAATATGTTTTTTAAACTCGGGATAGTCTGAGGTCTAAAGGGGTTGACAGTGTCCCTTTAAATAACAAGACAGTAGTTCAATGAACTAACAGAAGCTACAGTAAAAATAAGACAAAAATATTTTATCAGTTTTATTATGTTTTTCACACGAACAATACACAACAGGGAATAAGGAGACACACAAAAACTAGGGTAATTATAAAGTTACTGGGCTCAGTTTTAGAAAGCCCCATTAGATTAGCACATGGTGCAATGAACCATCACCTGCGGCAAACCTGGGTGAGCCAGGGACCCCACGCCTGACTTTAGAAAAAGTTGGGTCCCAGTGCCAAAGTCCCCAGGTTTGCCACAAGGTGACAGCGGTTCTAAAGAAACAGCACACTTGTCAGGAATGCTGCAAGCCACAAGTCTGACTTGTGGCAGCAACAGTTGGTGATGGCAACCCTGTGGCCAGTTGCCCTGGTGGCTGGTAGGCCATCCTGGACATGTCGTGGCTCACAGGGAGGGGGTGGGAAGGGTCAGACTGGGGAAGGGGTGGTAACTGACCCCTACTGGGCAACAGCTGGGTAAGTGCTGGTCCATGAGGAGGATCGACTCAGCAGCACCATTATGTGGGGGAGACCAGGCTCATGCCTGCCACAAACCACAGGGTGCTGCAGCGGTGGTCTGGCAGATGTCAGTTGCTATACAAGTGCCATCCCCAGGGGGCCACAGGGTCACCCCCACCCGGTGAGGATTCCAGCAGTTGTGCACAGCAGGTTCTGAGCTGGTCTAACAGCAGGATCCATGCACATATTGGGGGGTCTTGCAAATCCCAGATTAGGGGATACAGCAGCCCCACCATGGCACTAGCCCCTTTCCACCATGATGCACCAGTGCAGCCATCGCAAGGATGGCACAAGTCCGGTTGGTGCAGGCAATCCCTTCAATGATGCAGGCTGCCTTAGAAAATCAGAACTTGCACAAGGTGTGATGCACTGAGCTCTTTGTACCATTTTTCCTTGATGCAGGCCCCTTGCACCAGACCCAATCATTTTTATGTTTGCTTTCATGCATGAGCAAGAAACATATTGTGGCAGCTTGCTGTAGTAGCAGATTGTGGAGGTTTGGCAGTGTTGTGGCAAATGCCAGCTGTCCATTTTGGGGCTGGTCTCTGTGGCACCAATAGAACAGCATGCAGTCCATGACAGCAGTATTGTAGCATGCCACCAACTTGAAAGAAACTCGCCGCTGCAATCAGAGAGCACCCTGTCATTAACAACCAGCTGTTTTTGCTGCTGGGGCGGTCCCTGATTCCAGTGGCAAATCACAGTTTGCCTTGTCTGGTGTCCCATTTCAATAAACATGGTGGCGGCTATTGCCATCCTCCTCTCACAGTCCCCATGAAAGCTGATGGGGTGCCCATTCCCCCTGTTGGCATGCCCCCTCTCCCCAGTTCATTTGCTGATGGGGTAGCCCAATCCCCGTCAGCATACTGTCCCCCTCATTTGTTTCAAATTATCATGGCAGGGGCTATCGCCATCAGCCTCTCAGAGTTCCCATGAAAACCAATAGGGGTGCCCAATCCCCCTGTTGGCATGCCCCTCCCAAGTCCATTTGCCAAAGGGGGAGCCCAATCCCTGTCAGCATAATGCCCCCCCCATTTGTTGTGTGCCGAGGGGGGTGCCAGATCTCCTTCGGATCATACGCCCCCCCAAACACTCAGTATGTGACTACGGAGTGCCCAACCCTGTCAGCTGTAGACCTCCCCAAGAAACACTCAGGTAGCACACTGGGAGCTCACCCCAGTGTGCTAACCCATGTGTAAAAAAAGAAAACCTTCCTACGTTGGTTTGTATTTTTTAAAACCTGTAAACAGGAAAATGGTCCCTTACTGTCAATGGTGCCCCCTTCCCCCAACCCTCATCCACCCTCTGTGCACCCCACCTCCCCACACCCCCCTCACCCCATACTTACCTCCGAGTCCGGCACGATGATCTTCGCTGGACCAAGAACATGTCTGCACTCTTCAAAGCCGACCGCAAACTGAAGAAAGCCAGTAAGCTGTATAATAACATAAATGGGTTTTTTTTCAACTTATGTGGATATCGCAGTCATTTTTGTGAATTTTGGCAAAGTTTCTACATGGAGTTCTTGAGACTACATCTCATGAATTCAGTGACTGTCATCTGGTTATTCAGTCCCAGAGGTAGATTTTGCTGTCACTGCATGGAATCACCCTTCGGGACCGATTAACATACTGACAGTGTCACTATTCATGAGGTGGGCTCCCAAAAAGCCTATGCTGCAAATTTGGTGAACAAATTCCAAAAAATGACTGTGTTACAGGCATGCATAGCGCAGTTTCCATACACACCCTGACTATTTGAAAGAGCTTCTGATTCCTTACCGCCCTGTATGACAGCTCCGTTCAGCTGATGAGGGGTTGCTAGAGGTTCCGAGGGTTACATTGAAGTCTTCTGAGGCCTGGGCTTTTGTGTTTGTGGCCCCAACCCTTTGGAATTCTCTGCCTCATCGGCTTAGGGAATGCATGACCATGGAATTCTTTAAGCGGGATTTTAAGACACTTTTGTGGAGTAAGGCATTTATGAATTGATGTTGCTGAGAATCTTGATTTTATATGCGTGTTTTTGCTTTTAATATTCATTTGTACAGTGCCTTGGTGCTTGAAAGCCGCTTAATAAATAAAGTTTTATTATTATTATTTATTATTATTATTTGTTAATTTGTAATATTTTCACTCCCCATTTTCAGCATTGGCATTTCTTTACACCTCCTTATGAACAGTACAGCTGTCATTTTTCACATCCTGCCAAAAATGTGTTTTCGCACTTCTGGCACAGAATTGCATGGTCGCTGTGGGAAATCAGGATTTGGAAAGATTAAGAAAATCACAGTGACACTGTTCATGAGCGGAGGTCCCAAAATGCCTACTGTATGTTGAAAATTTGGTGATGAAAGTCCATAAAATGACTATGTTATGAGAGTGCATTGTGCAGTTTCCACACACACTCATAACTTCGAGAATTTGTAATATTTACACTCAACATTTATAACATTGTCAATTTTGCACACCTCCTTATGAACAGTACAGCTGACATTTTTCACATCCTGCCCAAAATGTGTTTTCACACATCTGGTGTACAATGTCGCGGTTGCTGTGGGAAATCAACGTTCAGGACAGATTATGAAAATCATAGTGACAGTGTTCATGAGCAGAAGTCACAAAATGCATATGTTTAAAATTTGGTGAAATGACCAAACAATTTGAATATTCTTTTTTTGCTGACATCCTTTATGGATGCCACATAGAAACATATAGTTTGTGGGGAGGATCACGTGATGCAGAGTGCTGAGTAGAAGCTCCTTCAAGAAGCTCCTGCCTCCTGATCACTAAATCGTCTTTTTTGGACGTCTGAATTTCCCCATTTCCTCTGCTTTTGAGATTCAGTGCTATCTGAATACTTTGGAAGCCTGGTTTGAGTGCTAGATCAGCAGATGGAGGCTTACATGAAGAAAGCCCCGCAGAAGCACACTCCCCCTGCTACTCCCGAAAGGCCTCCAAGAAATCCAGGGCCTCGGGTGGGCCAGAGAGGTCTGATCCTCCGAGCCAAGTCGGTGAGCAGGAACCTTTAACGCTCATTAGGTTCCTTGAAGAGTTTAAGCCCTTTCATGAAGAAATGAAAGAAATGGCAATTGATCTGAATACCCTCTCTAAAAAACTGGATGAAGTTTCGCTAACTGTCTCTGATAACACAGCTCGAGTAGTCTCAATGGAGAAAAAGTTAGAGAATCTCGATCCTGAACTGGTGTCTACGCGTCAGAAGTTATCTCTTCTTGAAGCCAAGCTCGAAGATCTACAGGGCCGTAGCCACAGAAACAACGTTGTGATACTTGGGTTACCAGAGGGAGAAGAGTGCCAGCATGTTGTGGCATTTGTACAGAAGTTGGTGGAGCGGGTCGCCGGCCCCTCTCCCTTTGGCCTTGTCTATATTATAGAGCAAGCTCACAGGTCTCTGCGACCTAAGCCTTTTCCGGAGGACCCCCCATCCTATCATTTGTCGTTTTTTGAATTTCCTAGAGAAACAACATTTTCTACAGAAAGTGAGAGCTTTACAAGAGGTTCGCTGGGAGAACACGAAACCAAATTTCACAAGATTTGCCTGGCTCAGTTCATCTGAAGCGGAAAGCGTTCCATCCCATTGTGTCTAAGATAATTGCGGCAGGCCTGAAATTTAGGATGGGATACCCGGCCAGGTTACAAGTTCTAGTAAATGGATCCTGGTCCAATTATGATGATCCTGCAGCCGCCCTGACAAGCCTTAAATTTATGCTACCAGATCTGTTTCGGGAGCCCTGAAATGCTTTGTTTGGGGGATGAAGAGCTGCTTGGAGCTGTGAATCAGAACTTTTGTTTTCTCCTTTCTTGAGGAGATGTTCAGAGCGAGTTGGATGGGAAATTCCTGTTGTTTTGCTTGGATTGGGGGGATCAGTGCAGGGCACGCCTGCTAGTAGTTTCTGCTGCCCTAATCATAGAGGGCCTACGCCGGTTAAGGGCAAAGGACACTTGGGGTCTCGGAGTTTGTTTACAGGGGGAACAGAGTCGCATGTTTCAGTATTCTCAGCATTGTATACATAATAGAAGGGGGAATTTGTCTCGCTGAGGCTTAGATTTATGTTTATTTCATTTGGATCGGAAATTAGAGCGGTCTTGGGCTTTCTCTGCAGCTCACTTTCACTGTATTAAGATCTGGATCTGGACACTAGAGGGTGCACTATGCATTTGTAACTCACAGTGGTGCAGCTCTTAATTTGAAGGGGATCTCCCTCAATCTTCTGGTTAGACTCGAGTGCAGGGCAATAAATTTTCTCAGGGAGAGCCTTTGCAATTGGAGGTTGGTTACCTCTGGGAAGACTCGTTTTCTCTGTCTTCTTCTCCTGAGTTATGGTTGCTAGGTTTTTCCTGATTTTCGCTCTCAGTCTGTGGCAATAGTCACTCCCTTTCACTGGGTTCCCGATTTGGTTCTAGTTCCTGCATAACTGTCCCATGAGGCAAGGTTGATCTCAATTCCCACTCTCAGTTTCATTCTGGTTTCCATGGCTATCTGGGATATGCATGGTTCTTGTTGCATACCTCTTTTACCAGGTTGTTATCATACTAACACTTAGGCGTGGTGGTACTGACAGCCCAAGGTCATTCTCTCATTTTCTGGGGGTAATCAGCACCGTTTGTTTTTTTCATATAATTACAGTGTAATGCAGGATTTGCCATTAGCAGAGGTGCATTATTGGGCGGGAGATGAAGGAAAGATCCAGTACTGTGCTGAGCGTTGCTTGTGGCAGTTTAGGGGTTGGGTGGGCGGGATTTGGGGTATCGTTAGAGGGTAGGGGCAGGTGGGAGGATGGGAAGGACTTAAATGTGGGGGTTAGGGAGGGTCTTACTGCAGTAACCATGGGAGTAGGGTTGCAGGTATTATGTATCCCGAGTGCTGAGCTGAATACATATAGTCTAACTACCATTGCTGGATGGCTAAAGAAATAACTTTTGCGACTTGGAATGTTAAGGGGATCAGGAAAAAGCACAAACAATATCAGGCTCTTAAACATTTAAGTTTACTACATTCTCAGATAACTTTTCTACAGGAAACTCATTTATTAGAAACGGAAGCTTCACAGTTAAGGAGACAACAGGTGGGTTTGGTGTACAATGCCCAGGGATCTACTAATAATTGTGGGGTCATGCTCATGATTAATAGGGGTATCCCCTTCATTTCTACACAGGTCATTAAAGACCCTGAGGGAAGGTTTATCCTTGTTAAAGGCACTCTCTGGTCCATTCCATTATTACTCAGTAGTATCTATGGCCCTAACATAGATGACCCAGGGTTTTTTATGAGACTTATATCTGTTATTCTTCCAATGCTTCCCATCAGGATTATTTTAGGGGGTGACTTTAATTAAGTACTAGATTCTAATCTGGATAGGTCAGGTAGAAGTCTGGGAGTGATCACTCCGGGGCAGAAGGCTTTTAAAGACGTATTGGACCAATGCGGGCTCTGCGATGTCTGGCGTGTCTTACACCCTGATTCTAGGGAATTTACCTTCAGGTCAATGGCGCACGGCTCGCAGTCCCGCATTGATTACATATTTATTTCTCAGTTCCTATTACCTGGGGTTAAGACTTCCTTGATTCAACCTGGCCCAATCTCCGACCATTCACTAGTGTTATGTAAACTGGCATTCCTTAATTTACCTAACAGGGAAACCAGATGGAAACTTAATGAAAAACTTCTCAAAGATGTCAAATATTGCAAACTTATAAGGGAGCAAATTTAATCCTTTTTTTCATCTAACCCTTTAGATAGTGCAAAGCTGGATATTTTGTGGGGGGTCTTTAAGGCCTTCATGAGAGGGATCCCTTTATTTCTATGGCGGTGGGCAGGAAAAGGGCACAGGAGAAGGAATTAATATCTTTACTATCTCAAATTAGATCACTTGAAAATAACTTTTCGATTAATCCTCCTGACGAGGATAGGAGAAAACTTAGTGTTGAAAGATAGATATTTAGAGTTACTTCGGGAAAAAGCAGAATTAACTATTATTCGTACAAGAGCTAGCTACACTGACCAGGGAGAAAAGGCGGGGCATCTACTGGCACTGCATATTAAGCAACAATAATCAGTGAGATTTATCCCTCCTATCAGGGCAATGGCTGATGGATCCCTAAAAATATCTCCCACTGAAATAGTCCAAGAATTCGCCCTTTACTATGCAAACTTGTACAATGACATGGAGCATCCCCCTTGCCCTGGGAGTACGGAGAGCTATCTGAAGGACTCCCATTTGCCCTCCCTCTCAGACTGACACAAGGGTTTTCTGGTTACTCCTATTTCTCAGGAAGAAATTGCTGAGGTTATTAGCGAATTGCAGGCAGACAAGGTCCCAGGCCCCGATGGATTTTCCTCCCTAATTTACAAAGTTTTTCAGGACCTCTTATTACCAGTACTTTGCCGTTTATTTCAACATACGTTAGCTGGGGCGGAGGCCGACCCTCACCTTTTTGAGGCCTTGATTGTTCTTCTGCCCAAACCAAATAAAGATCCTGAGCTTGTTCAGAGTTACAGACTCATTTCCCTATTAAATCAGGATATTAAAATTCTCTCAAAGATATTAGCTAATAGGCTAATGGTAGTTCTTCCTGAGTTAATAGGTACAAACCAGGTAGGATTTATGAAAGGGTGTTCATTTTCTGACCACTTGCGTACCCTATCACATGTCTTCTCAGCTACCAGGGATGCCGAGTTCCCTGCAGGACTGGTCTCCCTGGATGCCGAGAAGGCATTTGATCGAGTGAATTGGAATTTTCTGTTTCTAGTTCTGGAAGCTTTTCAATTTCCTTCTCTGTTTATTTCCTGGATTGCCACACTTTATAAAAATCCTACTGCAAGAATCTCTGGGAATGTGGCCTTCTCTAAGCCCTTTTCACTCCATTCAGGGACTAGACAGGGATGTCCATTATCTCCTCTGCTATTTAACTTATATCTGGAACCTCTCATTCAAAATATTCTCAATAATGTTTCCATATAAGGTATTAGGGTTGGGTGTCATGAAATCAAAGTCACTGCATATGCAGATGACTTGCTGATACATTTGTCTCACCCTGTATCCTCTGTTCCGGCTTTGCTGAGGGAAATAGCAAGATTTAGTGACCTGTCCAGTTACAAATTGAATGCTAGTAAATCCTTATTTTTCCCATTAAACCATAAGGTTTTTAAAAATTATATTAGTCCCTTAGGTTTATGCTGGACTCCCAGGTCATTTAAATATTTGGGTATTAAGCTATCTCATAACCCCCTAACATGGTTTAAGGAAAATCTGGATTCCCCCTCGCAGTTGATAGTTCACGACCGCTAGAGGTGGTCTAAACTACCCATTTCATTATGGGGCCGGATCAACATAATTAAGATGAACATATTTCCTAGAATTTTTTATCCATTATCTCTTCTCAATACTTTCATCCCTTTACTCTGGTTTAAAAAGATACATGGCATATTCATCAGATTTATTTGGGCCGATAGATATCCTCGGTTGGCTTATCATAAGTTGGCAGCTCCAAAACTGGAGGGGGTTTATGGATTCCCCATCTGGCTATATATTACTGGGCTAGTCACCTAGCAAAATGTCTGAGATGGGTATCTCCTGGCCCAGAAAAAGAGCAACCGTTTTGGCTTAGAATTGAACTGGATGCAATCAAGTCCACGAATCTGGACCCCCCTTACCTTATTTTTTCTTAAACTCCCCCAGGTACGTATGATCAAGGAGTGCCCCACAATATCGACTTCCTTAAAGGTTTATTTACAAATGTGTTCATTTTTGCAATATTCTCCCCACCGCGACCTGGCCCAGTCTATCTGGAATTCCCCATCTTTCACTATTAACAAGAACCAGATTCCCTGTCAATGGTTGTCCCAATTGAGGGATGGGAAACTTCTTTCCCTTACGGATGAAGATGGGCAATGGTTGTCAGTGGGAGATATTATTAGGAAATTTCTTATTCCGGCTTCTTCTCATTTCAAAGTTATACAATTAAGGCATTTACTTGTAATCAATTTCGGTAATACTCCCCCCCCCTCCCAGACCATCACAGCCCTGATACCTGAGGTTTCCTCACTCTCCGGATCTTCAGGTGTAATATCTAAATTATATCAGGTTTTGTTTCACAAAAAATACAGGGACTCCTTTGGACCCACAAGATTCTGGAATAGTTTCTTCCCTCAGCATCATTTGGATTGGCAATCCTTGTGGAGAACCTGTCATAAACATATTTTTCAAGACAGAATGCGTCTCATGCAATATCATATTTTACATAACTTGTATTACACTCCGGTTAAATTACAGAAGTGGGGTTATCTGAATTCCAACATATGCAATAAATGTCTGCAGGAAGAAGGAACACTTCTCCACATGTTTTGGTCTTGTCCTAAAGTCTCCCCCTTATGGGACTCAATTAAGACTTCGCTGGACCCTTTGCTGGGCCTTCAGGAGTACTTTACTCCTGAGATTTGCCTTTTAGGGGACCTGCCGTCTATCAGAGTTAAAGTAAAAAAGTTTCATATTTCTATGATCGCCTTATCAGCTATGAAGCTCATTTTACGCCACTGGAAAGATAAGTCCTCCCCATCTGCCCAGGACTGGGTAAAATAAATTTTGTCCAATCTACGTACAGAAAAAGCGATTGCCAGTCTTCATAATAGACTGGCAGTTTATACCAAAATCTGGGATCCCCTTCACTCTCTAATTTCTCTGGCTCAGGTCTAAGTATATCTTAGGCTACACTGTCATGTAAGATCTTAGGTAAAGTGCTTGGCATTTGAGGGACACTAGGTTTGGTTACTGCAGTAAGGGGAGGGAAGGGTGGGTTAGGCAGTTATCCCTCTACATTGTATCTGAATTTCAATGTCACTGTCATTCTAACTGCCTTTTATTGTGGAAATTTATCAATAAACTTTGAATTGAAAAAAAAAAATAAACATATAGTTTGTTAGCAGAAAAGGTCTGCTTGGCCCATCCAATCTCCCCAAGTGTTCCCTGACTATTCTACATTTGCACAGGAAGGGGGACTGGTTACTCAGCATGGTACTTGCAGACCCAGAATTGTATCACAGAAGAAGGAGATCCACCACTCACTCAGTCTGTATAAATGACTAAACAATGTGGAATGCCATTATCACATTTATTGTAAACAAGCTTTTGTCAATGCCAAATGTTGTCTCACTGGCATTGGCATTGGTAGTGCAAGAGTTAGAGACGCATAATAGGAGTGGCAGTGAAGTATTGAACTGACGCCAACCCCACACCCACCCTACAGAGACTGACAAGTGTTGGGGTGTGCCTTTGGGTCATCAGCTATAACGCTCATGCCATTTTACCTCACCCTACCCTGTAGACACTAACAAGTGTCATGGTGTGCTTTGGGGTCCTTGGGTGTTATACTTACCCCATTCCATAAGGAAATATGCTGAGGTGGGTGCAGTATAGGAGAATGGGATGAACTTTATGACTGAACACTCCAAGGCACACCTCGATGCCTGTCAGTGGCTGCAGGGTGGGGGGGGGGTGGAATGGCAGTAGCATTACAGCTGATGGTCCCTAGTCACACCCCTGACACCTGTCAGTCTCTATAGGGTGGGATGTAACAGTTGGAAACCCTAATTCCATTGGCGTGTGTTGGTATTTTCACTCCAGATTATCAACATGGGCTTTTTGTAACCCCACCTCACAAAGAGTGGCAGCATCAGTTTGTTAACTGAAAGATGATTTTGCACAGTGACTGTGCCACTTGGCGTCACAGGTACATAAACACATTTTGGGCAGGATGTGAAAAATGACAACTGTATTGTTCATGAGGAGGAGGTGTAAAAAAATGGCAATGTTGAAAATCTGGAGTGAAAATATGAAAAATTGGTGAAGTCATGAGCATGCATAGAAACTGCGCAACACACGTCCATAACCCAATTATTTTTGGGTTTTTGAAACCACATTTTCAACATAGGCATTTTGGGACCTCCCCTCATGAACAGTGGCACTGTGATTTTCTTAATCTGTCCCAAATGTTGATCTCCCACAGCGACCATGCCATTGTATGCCACAGGTGCCAAAACACATTTCGGGCAGGATGCGAAAAATGACAGCTGTACTGTTCATAAGGAGGTGTGAAAAATGCCAATGTTGAAAATCTGGCATGAAAATATTGCAAATTTGCTAAGTTACAAGGGTGCGTAGAAACTGCGCAACACATGCTTGTAACACAATCATTTTATGGACTTTCATCACCAAATTTTCAACATAGGCATTTTAGGACCTCTGCTCATGAACAGAGTCACTGTCATTTTGTCAAACTGTCCCGAAAACTGATTTCACACAGCGCACCATGCTATTCTGTGTCGGACGGGAAACACATTTCGCCAGGATATGTAAAATGACAGTTGTACTGCCTATAAGGAGGTGTGGGAAATGACAATGTTGAAAATCTGGACTGAAAATATTACAAATTCATGAAGTTACGAGCATGCGTGGAAACTGCTCAATGCGCGCTCATAAAACAGCTATTTTTTGGATTTTGTCACCAAATTTGCAACATAGGCTTTTTGAGAGCCCCCCCGCCTATGAACAGTGGCACTGTTATTTCATTATTGATACCTAAAGGTGATTCTGCGTAGTGACCACAAAATCACCTTTTGGGATCGAATAACAGTATGACAGTGACTGAATTCGTGAGGACAGGTTCCAACAACCCCATTTTGAAAATTTGGTGCCAAAATTCCCAAAAATGGCCAAGAAATGCACCAAAGTTTGAAAAACCCTATTTATGCCATTATACAGCTTACCGACATTTCTTCAGTTTGCGGTCGGCTTTGAAGAGTGCAGACGTGTTCCTGGTCCACCGAAGATTGTCGCCCCGGGCTCCGGAGGTAAGTATGGGGTGAGGGGGGTGTGGGGAGGTGGGGTACATAGAGGGTGGGTGTGGGTTGAGGGAGGGAGCAGGACAGACCATGAGTGACTGTTTTCTGATTTACAGGTTTCAAAAAAAAAAACAATGCAGAATTTTTTTTTTACAGGGGCATTTGGCACACTGGGGTGGGCTCCCAGTGTGCCACCTGAGTGTTTTGGGGGGATGCTGTAGCCGATGGGGGATTGGGCACCCCTGTCAGCACATACCAAGGTGAAGGGAGGGACAAGAGCTGAGGGGGACTGGGCACCCCCTTGGCACACAACAAATGAGGGGGACATTATGCCAATGGGGCATGGGCTCCCCCATCAGCAAATTAAACTGGGAAGGGGGGACTAAAGTCGATGGGGATTGGGCCCCGCCGTTGACAAAGAAAGACTGTTGGGGGGGTGCATGATGCTGAGGGGGATTGGGCACCCACTCAGCACACATGTGAAATGGGAGGGAGGGGGCATTATGCCGACGGGGAGTTGGCTCCCCCGTCGGCAAATGAAGTGGGTTGGGGCATGCCGACAGGAGGACTGGGTACCCCTGAAGTTGGCGCTCTCTGTGACAGCAGTCAGTGCCACCATGTTTATTGAACTGCTTCACCAGGAAAGGCATGCTGCTGCATGATGAGCTTGGCTCTCATTGCAGTGGATCTTTTCTTAGATCTGGTGTCCAGTTTACGTGTTGCTGGTGTCAATGCCTGCAGCTGCCTTATTGGGAAATGAGGGACGCACCTACTGATACGTGCCCTGCATTTGCCCACAGTGACCACACCTCCAAATCTGCTACTACTGCAATATGTTGGCTGGTGCTCAGGCGCGAGCCATTGTAAACAGATAATTATTGCAATCCTAACACAGTGCACAGCCACTACAGTGCAAGAGTGGACCTGAGTACTACATTAAATACTATGCTGTGCAATAGCCACCGCATTTAAAATTGTGAAAAAAGTTTTTAAGTACAAAACAGACTAGAACACACATAAAGATACAGCTAGCAAAACTTTCTGATTTTACAAAGAATATCAGATATTGTATTTAAGGCTCTATACTTAAATGTATATGTCTCAGTATGAGCCAAATTCTAAACTGTTTATAGCCATATTCAAACTCCCTTATCATAGCAGGACACATATGTAAGACATAAACAGAAGTATTTCATTAATACATTTGTACCATAGACATCCACAGACTCTATCTGGTCTCCAGCAACCCCCCCCCCTTCATCTGCTCTTATATGCCCCTATGTTTATACCATGCATGCTTGAAGCCCCCCCCACCACTGTCTTAGCCTCCATAACTTCAGCTGGCAGTCTGTTGCAGGTGTCTACCACACTTTCAGTGGAGAAATATGTCCTCACATCTCTCCTGCACTCCTCTCTGCTTCATCTCATACCCCATTGTCCTTGTACTCATCTTCTTATGGAAGAGGCTCCACTCCTGTGCCCTGTCCACCCCTGTGAGTTACCTGTAGCTCTTGATTATATCACCTCCTTCTCTCCTCTCTTCCAGGGTACACATGTTGAGACCCCACAATCTCTTGTAGGGCTTCCCCTGTACACCTTGCATTATTTTAGTTGCTGTTTTCAGGTCTGCCTTCATCCTGTCTATGTCCTTTCTGAGGTGTGGCCTCCAAAACTGGACACAGTACTCCAGGTGGGGGGTGTACAAGGGAGCAATACAGCAGCACTACCACCTCCCTCATCCTGCTGGAAACACCCCTCCCTGTGCACGCCAGCATCCTACTTGCCCAGCCCATGGCCTTATTACACTACGCTGCCACCTTGTGGTCTTTTGATATAATAATGCAGAGGTCCCTGTCCTGTCTAGTGGCTGTCAGTATCTCCCCCATCCTATACTCAGCACTGGAGTTCCTATACCTTAGGTGCATGATTTTGCACTCTTTGGTATTGAACCTCAACATCCATATTTTTGACTACTTTTCAAGTTTCTCTAGATCCCTACACATTCCTTCCACCCCCTCCCAACTGTCCACACTATTGCAGGTTTTGGTGTCATCTGCAAAAATGCATACCTTCGGCTCCAGCTCTTCCTTAATGCACCCATGAATATTAAAAAGGACTGGTCCCAGTACTGAATTCTGGAGAACACTTCTAGTTACTCTGTCCTTAGACTGAGTGCCATTAACCACCACCCTGTGTCTCCTATCTGTTAACCAGTTCTGAACCCAATTTACCAATTTATTTTACTTATTTATTTTTTAGTCTTTGGTAACTGGGTAAGGCCCACTAGGCATAAGTGCCTGTTTTCAGGAGTGACCTGGGAGCACTAGGTGGTTAAGTGACTTGCTCAGAGTCACACAGTATGCAAGTGGAGCTTGTGAGACTCAGACCCAGGTCTGGTCTGCTAGATGTACTAAGCTCGTTCACAGCTCATTTCTCTAACCTCTAGGCTATACTACCAGCCAGCCAGTTTGGACCCCATCCTAAGCTGGTCAATTTCCTAATCAGCCTCAGGTGTGGTACAGTGTCAAAGGCCGTGCTGATATCCAGATACACTACATTCACTGCCCTCCCCTGGTCTATTCTCTTGGTCAGCCAGTCAAAGTAATCTATCAGATTCTTTTGGCATGACCTTCCCCCAGTGAATGTGTGCTGTCTGTGATGCTGTAGTACACTGGATTCTAGACAATCAACCAGCCTTTTTTCCAGTAGGGTTTCAATTAATTTCTCCACCACTGATATTAGGCTGACAGGCCTATAATTGCTATCCTCCTCCCTGCTCCTGCTCTTGTGTAGAGGGACCTCATCAGCCCTTCCCCAGTCCAGGGCAGATAATACTTCCCTTTATTCTTTCAGTGCCCTGGGTGCATCTGTCTGGTCTCATAGCCTTATTCACCCGCAGGGCAGTGAGTTCTTTCAGTACTCCTTTCTCAGAAAATGGTCTTATGTCCACCTTCTCCTGTACCCTAAGCTTGCCTCTTCCTGGTGGTCCATACCCTTCCCCATCTACTGTAAAGACTGAGCAGAATTATTACCTTAATTATGCCCTCCCTTATTCTTCCTCATTATGCTTCTACTTCTCTTTCCTGGCAGTTCTCCCTGAGAAGGCATTTTCAGAGGCAGTCTTCCATTTCTTTAAAGTACACCCTCCTGAAGTCAGGATCCTTGTCTTTATGTGGCTCTCTTCTGCTCCTTTCCTGATACTGAAACCCACTGTATGGTGATCACTGGTACCCAGAGGACTGCCCACTGTGATGTCTGCAGTGCTTCTCCTGTTCATTAGCACCAGGTTCTTTAACAAGTTGCCTGAGAGAAGTCCCTTGCAGGGAGTCAAGGATAGCCCTGCTCCTTGCCAAAGCTGAATGTTTCTACTCCACATCAGGCAGATTGAAATCTCCAACTAGCAGCACCTCCCCCTTTCTCACCATCCTGATGATGCACTCCCCTAGTACCTTGTCCATATTATCCTCTTGTGCTGGGGGTCTGTTCACTACTCTGATAGTGCAGATAACCAGTCCAGAGCCTGTCCATATTGGCCCACAACACCTCCAGCCCTTCCCCCCTTGATGCACTTGCACCTCTGTAGCCTTAATTACCTCTGTTACATGCAATGTCACTCTCCTCCCCTATACCCTCTCTCCTGAATAAAGTGTATACCGGTATGGCAATGTCTCAGTCATGGTACTTGGTAAACCATGATTATGTGATGGTCTCTAGACCCTGGTTAGCCAAAGCATGATAGTCTCTAAATCTGGTATTTTGTTTCCAAGGTTCCTGGCATTGGCACACACGGCTCTCCACACCTTCCTACCCCCTGCCTGATGCCTTTTGTCTTCCACCCTTTCTTTCCTGTGCTGTTACCTGAAGCCCATTCTGACTCGCCTTTCCTTGTTGCTTTATCCATTCCAGGTACTCTTTCAATCCACTTTCTTCCCCTACCAGAGTTGTATCCCCTTTTCTTACATCTTGTCCCAGTCCCTCTCTTGTCCCCTTGTCCTTGGGATGTTTTCACCCCTAAGGCCCTCTCTCCCCGCCAATCATTTTACCATCCGATGGCAATTGGTGCCTCGCTCATTTTTTGTGCCCCCCATGGCTAGTTTATAGCTCATCTAAATAGCATCTAAATGTCCCAAAAAGTACTGCAGTCCACTTTTTAGAAGGATGTAGGCCACCTCTTTTATAGAGGCCCATATTTTCCCAGGTTGGCCCAATGTAGCCAGCACACTCCTCCATGCACCATGTTTTTAATCAATTGTTAAAGGTCCTGGTGTGGAATACCCCTGCCTGTCCCCTACCCTTTTACAGGTAGCAACTCGGAAAAAGTCACCATGTGTGCTAGCTGCTTAAGGCCCCTCCTTAGTTCATAGAAACATAGAAACATAGAATTTGACGGCAGATAAGGACCGCTTGGCCCACCCAGTCTGCCCATTTCCCTACCTACTGGATAAGCTGCAGATCCTAGTTAACCAGCAGCCTACTTCTTCTAACCCCCACACCCTAGAATTGCCTTATGACTGTCCCATGCACGCTTGAATTCCACCACTGATTTTGACTCCACAACCTCCTCCGGAAGGCCGTTCCATGCATCCACAACCCTCTCTGTGAAAAAATACTTCCTTAAATTACCTCTGAGCCCCCCCATCTTCAAATTGTGTCCTCTTGTTCTTGCACACTCTTTTTTTGAAAGATGCTACCCTCTTGGACTTTGTTGATTCCCTTGAGGTACTTGAAAGTTTCTATCATGTCCCCCCTCTCCCTCCTTTCCTTGAGGCTATACATATTAAGCTCCTTAAGTCTCTCTTCATATGTCTTCTGGTGAAGACCCTGAACCATTTTAGTTGCCATCCTCTGGACAGCTTCCATCCTGTCTATGTCTTTGCGGAGACTGGGTCTCCAGAACTGCACACAGTACTCCAGATGGGGTCTCACCAGCTGTCTGTACAGAGGGATAATAACTTCCTGTTTTCTACTGGTGATGCCTCTCCCTATGCATCCCAGTAACCCCAGCCCTCCTTGCTGCCTCTCACATTGCTTGCCCACCTTTAGGTCATCTGATATGACCACCCCAGGTTCCTTTCCATTTTTGTTGTTGTTAGTATCTCACCCCCCATTGTGTACTCTTCCCCTGGGTTTTTGTTTCCCAGGTGCATTACCTTGCACTTCTTAGCATTGAATCTAAGCTGCCATACATTTGACCATTCCTCTAACCTTGCCAAGTCTCTTCTCATCCTTTCCACCCCACCCTGTGCATCAACTCTGTTGCAGATCTTAGTGTCATCTGCAAAGAGACATACTTTTCCTTCCAGTCCTTCCGCAATGTCGCTTATAAAGACATTGAAGAGGACCGGTCCTAATACTGAACCCTGCGGTACCCCTCTAGTAACCCTCCTTTCTTCTGAGTGGACTCCATTTACTATTACTCTCTGTGTCCTATTCTCCAGCCAATTCTTTACCCAGGCTGTCATCTTGGGACCCACTCCCAGGCTGGCTAACTTGTATATTAATCTTTTGTGTGGGACTGTGTCAAATGCCTTGCTAAAGTCTAGGTAGGCCATGTCCACAGCCCTTCCCTGATCTACTACTTTGGTCACCCAGTCAAAGAAATCTATCAGATTTGTCTGGCATGACCTTCCGCTGTGAATCTATGCTGCCTAGGGTCCTGTGCCCCTCTGGCCTCTAGATACTCGACAATTCTTTCCTTCAGAGGTGATTCCATCATTTTCCCTATCACTGAGGTTAAACTAACAGGTCTGTAGTTTCCTGCTTCTGCCTTGCTCCCACTTTCGTGAAGGGGAATCACATCTGCCCTCCTCCAGTCCTCGGGTACCACCCCATCCTCCCATGATTTGTTAAAAAGGGTAGTCAGTGGTGTCACTAGTTCTACCCTTAGTTCTTGTAGAATTTTGGGATGAATCCCATCAGGCCCCATTGCTTTGTCCACCTTCAGTTTTAAGAGTTCTGTCAGAACCCTTTCTTCTGTAAATGGGCTGGTATCAACTTCTGTATCCAGAGTGTTACTACTGTTTGTTTTATGTACCTCCCCCTCTTCATTTGTAAATACTGAGCAAAAATATTTGTTTAGTATCTCTGCCTTTCACAGTCTCCTCTGCCCTTCCTCCCTTTATTAAGCCTCACTATCCCTCCCTTGGTCTTCCTTTGCTCCCTAATATACCTATAAAAGGTTTTATCCCCTTCTTAACTGAGTTGGCTATCTTTTCTCGGTTTGGGCCTTTGCTGTTCTGACTGCCTTCCCAGCCTCCTTTTGCTTTAACTGATACAGTTCTCTGTCCTGCTCCTTCTGGATTCCTTGTACTTCCTGAATGCTCTTTTCTCTTGAACCTTCACTGCCACTTTCTTTGAGAACCATAGTGGTTTCTTACATCGCCTTGTTTTGTTTACTTGCTTCACACAAGGCTCGTTACCTCTGTGATGGCAGTTTTATTATTCCCATTGTTCTTCCACCCTCCTTCCTGCCCATTTGCTTGTGCATTCCTTAGGCACTCACCCATTTTGCAAAGTCAGCCCTCCTAAAGTCCAGTACTTTTGTCTTTGTATGGCTTGACTCTATTGCTGTGTTTATTGTGAACCATACTGTTCGATGGTCACTAGTTCCCAGATGGCTACCCACTTCTACATCTGTAATCCTCTCTCCATCTCCATTTGAGAGAATCAAGTCTAATATTGCTCCCTCTCGAGTGGGCTCCAGTACTAGTTGTCTAAGGCATGCCCCCTGTAGGGCATCTAGAATAACTGCACTCTTCGAAGTGGCAGCTGCAACTGCACTCCAGTTAACATCTGGCATATTCAGATCACCCATCAGCAATATCTCCCCTTTTTCTGCCATTCTAAGTATACTTTCTATCATTTCCTGTCCATTTCCTCCCCCTGAGAAGGGGGTCTGTATACAACCCCTGTGCGTATTGTGGTGCCATTGCCTGTCTCCAAATTTACCCACAGTGCTTCTTCTCCTCCCTGTTTACCCTTTTGTTCTGTTGCTTTTATTCCTTCCCTTATGTAAAGAACTACTCCGCCTCCTCTTTTACCCTCCCTGTCCCTCCTGTAGACAGTGTATCCTGGTATGTTTATGTCCCAGTCATGGTTCTGTGTGTACCATGTTTCTGTGACTGCCACGATATCCAGATGTTCCTCCTCCATCAAGGCCACTAATTCAGGAAGCTTGTTACCCAGACTACGGGCATTAGTACTCATTGCTCTCCATTTTTTGATGGCTTTACCTTCTGTTGCAGCATCCCCCACTGACCATTCTACCTCAGTCTTGTTCTCATTTAGTACCCTGTTTTGTAGGGAGGCTGGGATTTTTCTGCTGCTTGTCAGTGCCTCCCTTTGACTAGTTTAAAGCTTGCCAATGAAGCATTTAAACCGATTGCTCAAAGACTTGTTCCTTCCTGGACAGATGCAGACCATCCTGCTAGTATAGGCTGGTGTCCCTCCAGGTGGAACCCCAGTCCCCAATGAAGCCAAACCCCTGTGCTCCACCATTTTTTCAACCATTCATTAAACTGCATGGTGCCAACTACCCTCGCCTCCCCCATGCTTTTGACAGGCAGCACCTCTGAGAAGGATACTGTGTGTGCTACTCGTCTTAGGTCCTGCCCCAACTCTGCAATGTCC
This sequence comes from Neoceratodus forsteri, assembly GCA_016271365.2. NCBI lineage: Eukaryota > Metazoa > Chordata > Ceratodontiformes > Ceratodontidae > Neoceratodus > Neoceratodus forsteri. The sequence goes on along the minus strand of CM028134.1, from coordinate 971,879,750 downwards.
TCCTGCACTGCTCTAATCTCATGATGAGCCAAGTCATTTGTCCCTAGGTGGACAATTACGTCCAACTTGGAATCCCTTGCAGCTGTTCTCATGATCCTGAGGATGCGCTTCCTGTCCCTCCAAGCCATGGCACCAGGCAGGCACCTTACTTCATTTTTCCCAGCTCCCCCCAGTTCTATACCCCTAATAATTGAGTCCCCCACCAGGAGCTGCTTCCTTTCCCTTTGGTGTCCTCTGCCTCCTTTCTGTGGGCCTCCCTTGTGACAGTTATCATCAGTCTTCTCTTCGGGTGCATCCATAGGGGAGCCATGCTCCTCCAGAATGGTGTATGGATTGTGGAGTGGAACAATTGACTGGGTGTGCCTCTGTTCCACCCTCCTCACCCTCCCTGAGCCCACTGTGGTTCAACTGCTGTGCTTTCTTCGCAACCTCTGAGATAGTGGTGGTGGTGCTAGTGCTCCCTGGATGGGGGAGGTTCCCTTTCTACTGTCCAGTCCCTGCACTACTGCTACCCTAACCCATGCAAGACTGTTTGCCCCAGGATGTGCAACTGTGCCCAGCCCTTTCCCAGCTCCTACCATCTTAATGATCTGCAGGATCCCATCTGTATCCCTCCAAGCTGTGGTACCCCACAGGCACCTCACATGCCTCTCTGTCCCTTCCCCAGCTCCTGACTCTGTGTCCCTTGCTATAGAATCTCCCACTAAGAGTTGCTTCCTCTTGGGCTGGGGGCCTCCCCTTCCCTCCTTGGGTCTTCCATTTCTGAGGGCCCCCCTCCTCCCCTCCCACTGCAATGGGAACCTCCTCTCAGTTGCTCCATTCCACCAACATGGCAAAGGTGTTCTGCAGTGGTATCGGTGCTTTACCCTCCACTGTCCCCTGTGGACCTGCAGTCTTCCTGTGGATATTTTGTAGATGTCCCGAAGTCAGACACTCCACCCTTTCTCTGTGCCACTCATTCATTGGGACATCACCTGATGGGACACTGGGATAGGCTGGCACATGAAGGCAATTCCAGGCTTCCTCCTCACAGTTGATAGGATCCCTCCCCTACCACACTGCTGATGTGAGTGAAGCAGGTTACAGATTAACCCTTTGTTGCTGTACTGTAATTCAACAGATTTTAAAGCTTATTATGCCATTCTGTAGCCTTTTGTCCTTCTGAATTAAAGTTAAAAAAGTTAAACCAGTAGGCTGGAAACTAGCTTTACACAGTCTAGCAAACTGATTTCTGACAAAAATCAGTATTAGTAAAGCGGAAGTAAATTCCCAATATCCAGCTCTTCTTCAAAACTGCCTCTCTGCTAGGCATCCTCTGAGTGTACTAAATGCCTGATTGGCTAGTGAAGTATGGCACACATAAGCGGCTCCATGCACAAGCCCAAGCAAGTTTAATGCAGCTGCCAATATTCCAAAAAGACTAATACATGGCAAAGGATTTCACAGCCTCCGTCACATGCCATGGAGAAAAAGGACCTGGGCTGATAATGTAAAAAATCTTGTAATCTACTACACAGTACAACTGGACAGTAGGGAAAGCAACCCAGATGCTTGGGTGCATAGGAAGTGGAATCAGTAGTAGAAGCAGGGGAGGTTATCTTTCCTTCTAATTACTCTGACTAGGTTACAAACCCAGCAACTTATTTGGAATGGATTTCATTAACTGCAGGTACTGTGGAACAATTTTCAGAAGGACAGTCTTACAGGATTTAGGACACTGTCCTACATGCTGGGCCTTTGGAGATCTTAGGGCTCAGCTCCGGGCAGCATGGGCAGAGATTGCATGCCTCAAATTTCATATTGAAGAGGAAATACATTATAAGAACCACCCGCCATTTCCCAGCATCCAACAGAAAAACCTCGACCGCAGAGGGTAGTTGGTCCAGGAGGTTGGCAGGTGGTTAGGAGGAGCAAATCAGGTGCCCATCTCTCTGCTCAACATTACCTCCAAAACCATATAAACACTACAGGAACAGGTATCTGCCTCTATCTCTGAAATCAAATAAAGAGGCAGAAGACACTGCAGAGCAGGACACTGCGGCACAGGAGCTAGCACAACAAAACTCACCCAAATCAGGAACCAAAACAAAACAAGCACAAAGGAAATCCAAAAATCTTCTGATCATAGGAGACTCCATGATTCGGGGAGTTGATACCCATCTCCAGCCAGGGGTGATGGTCAGTTGTCTCCCAGGTACATCAACATGGAGAGATACTGACCGCATTGCTAAAATTGTTCACAAAGCAGGAGAAAACATTGATGTCCTAGTACACATAGGGACTAATGATCTCGCCAGCCGGTCAGTTGTGGAGACCAAGGAACACCTGACTAGGCTGGGTGACAAACTATCATCTATTTCGTCCGGCATCTCCTTCTCTGAGATCCTGCCAGTCTGGGAGAGGGGAGCAGATGGACGGAAGGTCAGAGAAGGGGAGATAGGGAGCTAAACATGTGGCTCAAGGGCTGGTGCCAGGAAAAAGGACACAGATTTGTAGGGAACTGGCAACAGTTCTGGGAGCGAAAGTTCTTTAAATTTGATGGACTGCATCTGACTAAGGAGGGAGTCAGTGCATTGGGGCAGAAGTTTGACGTCTTTGCAGAATATTTAAACTAGCAAATGGGGAGAGGGTGCAGCACCCCATACGTCTAATGGGAAGAACACCCTTCCCCCCCTCAGCTAGTGGTCAAACAGGAATTCAGCATGTTTGCCGTTCATTTACATCATCACCAGGTAAGAAAAAAGGTTTGTCTCCCCATACGACGCACAGGGGTAATGCCAAACTTCACCCAACAACTAACACACCAAAATCTGGCCAATGGAAAATCATGTACACAAAAGCTCACAGCCTGGGAAATAAGATCCCAGACCTGCAGGCAATAATGTCAGAGGCTAAACTGGACATAGTAGCAATTAGTGAGACGTGGTTTACCAGTAACCACACTTGGGAGACTTTCATAGTACCTGGCTGCGTATTGTTCAGAAGAGACCGAGGCAAAAGGGGGAGGAGTGGCCCTGTATGTTAATGAAAATATCAAAGCTACAGAAATTCAGAATACACATAAGGAGCCAGAAGAACTGTGGGTCACCCTGGAAACAGGAAATGGGACAGCCATAAGAACTGGGGTTGTCTACAGGCCCCCAGACCAGAGGGAGGACATAGACACATTACTGTTAGAAGATATACAAAACATGACAGCTAAAGGGGAGGTTCTGATAATGGGAGACTTCAACATGCCGGATACAGATTGGTCAATACCAGCAGGAACATCTGCCAGAACTAGACTCATAGTGGATTCCCTGCAGGGGGAGGGCCTCAAACAACTGGTACAGCAACCCACAAGAGACAGGGCTATCCTAGATCTAGTACTGACTAACAAAGAAGGGATCACAGATCTCCAGGTAGAAGGTCACCTGGGGCCAGTGACCATCACATGGTATGGTTCAATTTGGCTACTACATCTAAATCATCCCATTCCAAGGCAAAATATGGGACATCAGAGGAGCTGACTTTGATAAGATGGCCAACAGAGTTAAGCTAGCCCTGGCAAAAGAAACACAGGTGAGGGTTACAGGCAAAGTGGGCAAGCATTAAGGATGCAATACTTGAAGCAACATCCCATTGTGTTAGACAGAAAGGAAGTGCAAAGAAGAAGGAAACCACTTTGGTTCTCAAATACAGTAGCAGAAAAGGTCAGAGCCAAAGGCTGGCCTTCAGGAAATATAAGGAACACAGCAGGATGAAGATAGGGAGGCATACCAAACTGCCCTAAGGGAAGCAGGTAAGGCAGTAAGGCAGGCAAAGTCCCAAACTGAGGAAACACTAGCACGAACAGTAAAAGTAGGTGACAAGACTTTCTATAGATACATTAGTGAAAGGAGAAAGTCCAGAGGGGTATTGCTAATTAATGGAGAAAAGGAGCATGTGAGGAGGAGGACCCTGTAAAGGCATCTATCCTAAATAGATACTTTTGCTCAGTATTTACTGAAGAGAAGGTAGGGCAGGGCCCACAGCTCAGCATCATGGACACAGGGGGAGGAGGTGAGCACTACTCCTTCACAAAAGAAAGGGTCCTACAAGAGCTTGTAAGCTCAGGGTGGATAAGGCAATGGGACCTGATGGCATACATCCCAGGGTACTTAAGGAGCTAAAGGAGGAACTAGCAGAGCCATTAGCAGAATTGTTTAGTGAGTCTCTGAGCACAGAGAGGTCCCAGAAGACTGGAGAAGGGCTCATGTGATCCCGCTCCACAAGAGTGGTAGCAGGGAGGAGGCAGGGAACTACAGACCGGTCAGTCTTACCTCAGTAGTGGGCAAGATTATGGAGGCACTCCTTAAGGAAAGGATAGTGCAGCACCTGGAATCCATAGGGGCACAGGATCCAAGACAGCATGGGTTTACAAAAGGAAGGTCCTGTCAAACTAATCTCATAGATTTCTTTGGCTGGGTAACCAGAGTGGTGGACCAAGGGGGAGCAGTTGATGTCGCCTACCTTGACTTCAGCAAAGCTTTTGACACTGTTCCACATAGAAGATTGATAAATAAGCTGGGTAGGCTCGGGTGGGTCAGAAGTTGGTCAACTGGGTGGCAAACTGGTTGACGGGCAGAAAACAGAGAGTGGTGGTAAATGGCATACAGTCAGAAGAGATGCAAGTCACAAGTGGGCACTCAGGATCAGTCCTGGGGCCAGTCCTCTTCAACATCTTCATTAGTGACCTTGCAGATGGACTAGAGGGTAAGGCTTGTCTGTTTGCAGATGACACCAAGATCTGCAACAGAGTAGATGATCCAGATGGCGTGGGCAGAATGAGAAGAGATCTGGATAAACTAGCAGAATGGTCAGAAGAGTGACAACTGGTATTTAATGCAAAGAAGTGCAAAATCATGCACATAGGGAAGAGAAACCCTGAAGCCACCTATAGGCTGGGAGGGGAGTTGCTAGCAGTCACAAAGGAAGAAAGAGACTTTTGCATCATCATCACTGATGACCTAAAATCATCCAAGCAGACCTCTAAAGCAGTAGGTAAGGCTAGGGGGGTGTTAGGGTGTATTAGTAGGGGTATCACAAGTCGTAAGAGGGAGGTAATAATCCCTCTGTACAAGACACTGGCTAGGCCCCATCTGGAGTACTGTGCAGTATTGAGGCCACACCTTCACAAGGACATTAATCCAAATTGAGGCAGTCCAGAGAAGGGCAACCAAAATGGTGCAGGGACTGCATCAGAAGACATATGAGGACAGATTAACAGACTCAATATGTATACCCTTGAGCAAAGGAGGAGAGAGGTGATATGATCAAGGCATTCAAACACCTTAAGGGCATAAACAATGTGAAAGAGTCTAACATGTTTAAATATAAGAAAAATGGCAGGACAAGAGGACACAGCATGAGATTAGAGGAGGCCGATTAAGGGGAATGTGAGAAATTCTTTTTCACAGAAAGGTGGTGGATGCATGGAATGGCTTACCACAAGAAGTGGTGGCTATGAATACAGTGCAGAGCTTCAAACAGGCATGGGATAGGCATAAGGGAGCAATACAAATGACTATGAATAGATAGGCCACTGACAGAGCAAAGGCCGATGGCACATTTATAAGGTAGAAAAGAAATGGGCAGACTGGATGGGTCTTGCGGTTCTTATCTGCCGTCAACTTCTATGTTTCTATGTTTCTATGATATCTGGTCTACCCTCACCCTGAGTACCATGTGAGGTTCTGGAGGACTGTGATAGGACTGTGACAGGGTGGAAGCTGTACAGAGAAGGACAGCCAAGATGATCCAAGGGCTGAGGGAGACAGCATATGAAGAACAACTGAGGAACCTTAACATACTCTGGAGACAAAGGGAAGGGGGAGACATGATTGAAATGTAAAACTATCTCCATGGAATTAACAATGTGAAATGTAATGAATTCTTCACTCTTAGTAAAAACATGTAAATAAGGAGTAATACACTATAGTTGAGTGGGGGAAGGTTCGGGAGGGATGTCTGCAAGTATTTTTCACAGAAAGAGTGGTGGACAAGTAGCACAGACTGCCAGAAGAGATAATCTGTGGCAGAACACTGAGTGGATTCAAACTAGGGCTGCAAGTGCAGTTCGACCTTAATATAAAAAAGGTCGAACCCCAGTTGTTCGAAGGGTCAAGAACACCCACAAACTCTTTGAAGTTTTCTGCGAACTTTGGTTCATTCATTCGCCCCCAGCCCAGATAGCTGGTTACTGACCCAGTGTATAAATAAATTCCCTGGTGTCTAGTGGTCCCCCCTACTGATCGCCAGCTGATGTACAATTATATTCCCTGGTGTCTCATGGTCCCCCAACCCCGACCTCAAGCGGGCAGCCGGCATGACCCTCCCTCTATACCATGCTGGCTGCTTGACTGAACAGTCAATGAATGAGTGCATACTTGTACAAATTTGTCAGTTCTCTTCAACAGCTATTATCCCATTTTATGAATACAATGAGACACTATAGGGCATTGGTAGTACTGGTATAACCACACTTCTGTACCTCAGTATACCCCTGGGCATTTGGTTATTGCAGTATTACCAGTGTCCTGCCGTATCTGACTGCTCATGTAAACTCCTTCATTGATAAAACAGTGGACCATATTCATCATAGGTTAGGCAGTCACAAAAATTATTTTTTTGACATTTGTATAATGGATTTTAGTGCTGCTGAAAGATGCACTAATAAACAAATGGCTCTCTTTATTACTTGGGCAGTTATGGTAAGGAGGCCACAGCCCAGTCTTCTCCATCTGCCTTATTAAGGTGGAAAGGCCAGCTCTAGCGGAGGAAGAGGATTGTTCAAACTTCATTCCTATTCAGTTTTTGATGCCTCCAGTGCCATAGTTCAGGCATGTCATATGACTGACAGAAAAGTAAGGATGCTTCGACTTCTGAAGCAAGTCTATACAGGCATTGTATACCGAAGCACCTTCAAATTTGGGAACACTGAATATCATTTTCAGCTCTTTATATAAATTTGTCTTTCACTGCATTAATAAGATGCATCATTCCATATATTTAACAAAAGAAAATCAAAGCGGTGGGCAACCTTTATCTGTTTTTCAGTCTAATCTATAAATATTCACTTTGTTCCCCTGGCTTATCATTCTGAGACATGCAGCAGTGTGTAAGTGCCCTAGTTCCACAAAATAGGCAAGCTTTCATTTCATACTATTTTAGCTCAGGGGGACTCACTGGCCTTTGATTGCAGCCCTTCCCCCAACAGGATTAGTCTCCCAACATACTGAAAATGAGGTTGTCACTTTCGAGAATATCTTGAAAAACATATTATTTAGACACATTTCAGAATATTTTTATATACTAGTTGTTACCCATGAGACACTTATTGGTTTCTTGGCTTGCCAGAGAAGCAAGAGAATCTATATGCTCCCACCCTGTACAATGATTAAACCAAAACCTGTTTACCCTAGCATCCCCTCCCCATCTTAACTCCCAGGTCCCCACATAGTATCATAAAATAGTTATCCCTTCCCCCCGCTGACCTGCAATTCTGGATTTGGCTTATGGTGGCAATTACAGCTATAGCCACTAGAATAACTGTGTACACCTTCCCCGTACCCATCATCCTCAGGGTCTGCCCCTACCTTCCTTCTCTGAGCCCAGCTGTGCTACCCGAGTCACTTTTTTATTTATTTTTATTTTTATTGAAATCCAGGATTACAAATACCTTTGAGCAGGAACTGCTCATTTACAAAAGTTCCATGTCGAAGGAATGGGGGTATACATACATACAAAGGTCAACATAATAATACATAGTTACACAATAAAAAGAAGTAAGAGACTGAGGCTTAGGAAATTCCAGTAATTCAAAATGTGCCAAATGTTAGGTGGCTTGACATACCAGCCGAGGGCAACCTTGGAAATAAGCACTGCAGGTGAGAGGGAAGGGGGTATGCAGGCAGGAAGGCCATTGTCAGATTGTAGAGGGTGAGGGTAAGAGCTCTAAAGGGGAGGGAGGGGAGGAATAAAAGTCAGGAAATGCCTGAGGGGGAGGAAAGGGAGAGGGGGCAAGGGGGTAGGCAGGTAGGAGGGGGCAAGGCAGGGAGAGGTAGCTGTCAAGACTGAAGTGGAGGGCAGTGAGTGGTGGGTCCCTGATTAGGCGAGGCAGTCACAACGACTAGTTGAAATGAGATGAAGTCAGAGTTGTCTCTTAAAAGGGCCAACAGTAGCAGCAGTAAGAGTTTCTTTGTTGAGAGTATTGTACCACTGTGGTGCTCTGTAGGCAAAGGCCCTCTGGCCCATGGTACTCCGGCATCTGGGGACAAGGAAGGTTAGTTGTTGTGAACTTCTAGTTCGCTGGGTGCTGTGGTGGTAAATGAGGAGCTTTTCAATGCCCGGGGGCATGACCCCGAGGAGGACTTTTTTGGCTAAGAGGCAGGTTTGATACTGTATCAGGCTGATGAGAGGAAGCCATCCTGCCCGAGTGTACAGGTCACAAGTGTGTGTAAGTCGGTCAGCCCCAGTTAGCAGCCTGCATGCTTTGTTGAGTGCAACTGTAATTCTGTGGAGGGCAGAGGTGAGGCAGAGCCATAAATTGCAGTCTGCATCTACGGATGGAGGGGACAGAGCTGTTGATAGCCAACCGGAGAGTGTCAGGAGTCATGCAGTGTTTGTGCCTGTAGAGCAGGGCCTAAATGGATGTTGGTGGCTTTGGTGACAGAATCTGTGCCGATGGTAGGAGAGTGAGCTGTCCAATGTGACACCTAGGTATTTAAAATCAGGAACGTGTTCAAGTAAGGTCCCTGTTTGGTTTAGGATGGTGAGGTCACAGGATTTGTACTTGCTCCTAGCATTGTAGAAGGTCATAACCTTTGTTTTGCTGTAGTTCATGACCAGTTTATGTGACTTGAACCATTCTTCGATGCACATGAATTCAAGCTGTAATTGTTTCTCAAGGAGCTCTGTGTTTTGGTGGTTGGTGAACATGATGGCATCATCCGCGTAGAGCAGTAATTTCTGGTGGCAGACACTGGGAAGGTCATTGAGGAAGAGGCTGAGGAGTAGTGGCCCCAGGATGGACCCCTGTGGGACCCCTGAAAGGACTGGCTTTTCTTCAGAGGTGACACCGGCAATCTTAACCTACTGGACCCTCTTCCCAAGGTAGCTTGAAAACCAGAGCAGCGCTTTATTGGAGAGCCCAATGTTTGATAATTGCTTGAGTAGGAGTGGGTGGTTCACAGTATCAAAGGCTTGCGTAAGGTCGATGAATAGTGCCCCTACACAGTTTCCTTGATCAAGCGTGGTATGGATGAAGCCTGTGAATTCTAATAGTGCAGTGGTGGTTCTGTGCCCTTTTCGGAAACCATGTTGCTCAGGACACCGGATGTCGTATTTTTCCAGGTACTTGACTAGTTGGTCTGAGGCGATGCGCTTCAGGGCCTTAGACAATGGAGGGAGGATGGAGATAGGTCTGTAGTTGGAGTGCAGTGATTTGTCTCCACTTTTGTGTACCGTGTGATGGTCGCCTGTTTCCAGCGTAGATGGGAACTGGGACATCCTTAGTGATAGATTGAGGACCTTTGTCAGGGGTTCAAGGACTTCTTCAAGGACAAGTGCTAACAACTTCAGGTCAAGGGAGTCACCGCTGTAGCCTGCGTTGTAAATGGCCTTCCGAATATAGGTTCTGGCTTCAGGCACTGGGACTTCCTTGAAGTAGAATTGTGGGGCAGGGTGTAAGAGAGGAGTAGTTGCAGGAGGGTTACTACCAGAGGGGGCATCAAAGAAATTAGAAGGGAGGACACTAGCCAAGTTGGAGAATACATTGTTAAAGGTGGTGGTGATTGTGTACAGGTCAGATGTTGGTGTTCCATTCATGTTGAGCATGGTGGGTGGTGACTTAGGGTCCTTGCCTGTAAGATCTTTCACGTTACACCAAAATTTTGTTTCCATCACCCCAGGAGTTGGAGAAAGCTTCCTTGAAGTATTTGCTTTTGGCGCTCCTAACTGCCCATGTGCACTCATTTCTGGCAGTTTTATACTTTTGAACATCCCCAGGTTTGGATGTTGCACGGGCACAGTGCCAGAGATGATCCCTATATTTGAGTAAAGTGATTAGATCAGGGGTTATCCAAGGGTTAGCTCTGCCCCGACCTTCAGCTTTTTGAGAGGTGCAAAGATATTGCAGGCCGCAGTGAAGTGGCTGATGAAAAGGTCTAAGGCTTGGTTTACATCAATGGCAGAGTTGATTGGTGTCCAGTCCAGGTGGTTTAGGTGTGTCTTTAGTAGCTCAAGGTACCCCTGCTTTAACACTCTGGTGTAGATTATTTTAGGAGGGGGCTTAATGAATTTGTTTGTCCAGGTACATGGGACCGGTGAGTGGTCACTGATCCCATCAGGGAGCACTGAGACTTTTGAGATTCGTTCAGGGTGATTAGTAAGGATCCAGTCCAGAAGTGTGTGTGACCCTGTCCTATAGTTGCATCTGGTGGGGGTGGTAACAAGCTGGGTGAGGTTCTGTGATGTGACAGCATCCTTGTAGTTTCTGGCCTCCAGCGATAGCCAATTTATGTTGAAGTCGCCTAGTACTATGAGTTCAGAGTTGTGGTGTAATCCCTGTAGGCTTTCCAATATGCTCATAAATCCATTGGGCTAATCTTTAGGGGGTAGGTACACAGAGGCAATGGTGAGCTCCTTGTTGTGCACCCCAAGTAGAACTTTAATAGCGAGAACCTGCGAGGGTGGTTTAGGGTTTGAGAAGGGAAGACTTGACCCAGATAGGAATTCCTCAGGTAGATGGCACAGCCTCCACCTCATTTGGAAACCCTGTCCTGCCTGAATATAAAGTATCCAGGGATGGTGACTGCAGCATCTGGTATCTTGGGGTTAAGCCATGTTTTGACAACAGAGAGTACATCAGGGCTATGTTGCTGGACCCAGGTTTGCAAGATGTCAAGTTTGTTAAGGAGGCTGCAGACATTGATTCAGGCTAATGTGAGGGACCCTCCACCTTTTGTGGCATGGGTGCTCGGCAGTCAGAGCCCCAGGTTAGGATGAACATTTCCAGATATCAGAAGTAGCATAAGTAATATCCTAAGAAGGTACTCTTTAATAATTTTGCAGACTAGTTTTGTTGTAGGGCATCTAGTCCTCCTGGCCTTGCTGGTCTGCGTTTGCCCCGTGATATTGCAGAGCACAATATATAAAGCCATGTTCTCAGAGGTGCCACGTGATTGATGAAAAGTAATCAAATCCACAGGAAATGGTGAACTACCAGGGACCAGAAAACTGTTATTGTAGCTCAAAGACCCAGAATGTGATAAATTCCTGAAGGGGTTAAATTCCTGAAGGGGATGAAAACTGGCCCGGGGCATATGCAGGATGTAAAAATCCTTTGTTAGTATCTAGCCTTTATTCTCCAAAATGGTTGTAAATAGACCTCAAAGACAAGTACACATCCTTTAAGAACAAGTCAGACGGAAATGTGGATTCAATGCAGCACTCCACAACTCAGTGCTTGTATAACAGATTTACTGACCTTACTTTTGGCTTTGATGGCTTCCAAAAAAGTTGATTTATGATGAGAATGCAATACCTGGTGGTGATGTTTTGCAGTTTCTTAGTCCAGAAAATGTTCATAGATGTTATGTCCAAGAATGGTCCAGTTCCTCCAAGCAGAAACACAGGAAAATCCACAAAAACTAAACTACTGACAGAGACAAACACACACAGCCAGCCACACAGACTCTAGTCCTCAAACTTGGGGGACACTTGAACACTGTATGCCAGTTATGAATTTGCGATGGTCATCCCTTGTATAAGAACTGACCATATGCATTCTCTGTAACTGTCTTTGTATGATTTATTGTATTGCTAGAGTATCTCTGCATGTTCTTGTGAAAATTTCAATAAAAAATGTAACTGCAAAAAAGTAATTCCCTTCCCATGCATAGTAAGGTACTTGGTCAAAATTAAAAAATACTCTTAGAGGAGGCAGTATAGCACAGTGGTTTAAGGCTATAAGCTGCAAACCTAGAGACCTGGGTTTGAATCCCACAGCCCCCACTTGAATACTGTGTGACCCTGAGCAAGTCACTTAACTGCCTCATTCTCCCGGGTCACACTTGGAAACAAGCTTTGGCTTAGTGTGCCTTTCCTAGTTAAACAATTTCCCCCTTTCAATATGCTCAAAACAAGAATGCCGCCAAATCCCCTGGCAGTATGCTTTTTGTTGTGATTTCCAGTGGGGATTTGGGGGACGGGCAGTAACAATGGAGACTTTCCAGCAGGACCATTAAGTAGGGGAAGTGTTCTGTTAAGGGAGCATCATTCTTTATGTGGCTGTATTCTGGTTCTGCACTCCAAATATGGAACAGTGCTCCCACAACTGAATATCTTTATTCTGCTTAATACCCCTGTTGACATGACCCTCTCATGAATGCCCAAGGTACCCTCTGGCGGTGTATTTGGGAGCATCCCAGTTCCAGATGTATTCCATTTTTCACCTACACAGAAAACAAAACAAACAAATTCTACCTTCCAGCTCACAGCATGTTCTCTCCCTTGGTTTTATATACCTTTATTTCAAAGTTGGTCCCCCTTTTGATCTTCAGTTGATGATAGGGTGGGGAAAATCCAAATCCTGGCTAGATCATCAGTCTGCCATCTTCTCACCTCCCTTGGATAGCCTAGCCCTCAATAGATCCCTGCTCCCTCCATAGCCCAGATCTGCCTTTTAGAAGCACCCAGCACAATTTCCATCTTTAGAACCCCCTTTCCATAGTCTAATCACCCCATAGAGCCTCCAGCCCAAGCTCAGTCTCCTTTTAGAAGCCCTTTCTCTAGCCTGATACCACCTTTAGAGCTCTCCTTGCCTTCTGCAATGGATGATTACCACAGCTCCTGGCACTGTTTCAGGAGCTTGCATACAAACATTTTCAGTCCCCCCCCCCAAGGCTCAAAATACTTTTGTACAAGCTACTGCTGTTGTGGTCCATGATTTGGTGTGGGGGTGCAATAGGTCAACTCTTGGATAGCTCAGCTGCTCCATTCCTACTCCCTCCCAACCCTTGGTGGACTTGCGTCAGCCCTGTTGATAGAATGAGTCCATGTCCAGGAGGGAGGAAATGGGGCGGGCTCCTCATGACATTGCTGATGCTAGGACTAACCAATCATTCTGCCTAGCATCATCAATGACTTGTTGAGTCCCTTCTTGTCCCTTCCTGCCTTACCCCCTCCCAGGCAGCACACAGTCTATTAATGGGACAGACCAAAGGTTACCACAGATTGGGATGGGGAGAGGAGGGGCTAGCTAAGCTATCTTGGAGTTGACTTGTTGCCCCCAAACTATCAAGAGGGGGTGGGGATGGCCTTTACAAAGGTATGTGGAGTTTCAGAGGAGGGATTGAGAATACTTAGTGCTGGCTCTAGAGGGATTGAGAATAGTCAGTGCTGACTCTAGAGGGATTGAGAATACTCAGTGCTGGCTCTACACATAATGCCAGGAATGGGGATAATCACTGATTGTGGCAGGCAGAGGATGGGGCTTCTAAAGGGGCAATCAGGCTAGGGAGGGGACCTATTGCTTAGGCATCGTGGCTCTTGAGGGGCTCAGCCTTGGGAGGGGGTAGGAGCTTGGTTTGTGTACATGTATGAGCCCTGCCTGTAGCTGAATTGGTGCTGCTGCTTGTCCAGAACACTCAGTCATCCAAACACCATTAAAGCAGTGCACAAAAGATATCCGTACTATAGTTTCAAGTGCAAAGTGCATTTTATTGAGCCATAAACTGGGTTAATACCCCATGCCTTGGTCTGTGCGTGTGCCTGGAGGTTCAGTGATTTGCATTTAGGGTAGACTCACACAGTCACCATGGATAGATACACACACACACACACACACACACACACACACACAGACTATTATTAGATTGTCTGCATTCATCTTCTTTCTCCTTCTTCACCACTATGTCAGTTGCATGGATCAGAATCCTCCTTCCCTGGAGTTCATCTCCTATAATTATATAGTATATGACTAACCCCCTATTGTATATGAAATTCAGCAGCTGCTCCAAAGCTGTTGTACTACAGTTCAAAGGTCAGAAAACTTGTTGTAGTATCGATCTGACGTCACATCGATAGTACAACAAGTTTTCTGTCAATTAAATAGTCGCGCGCATAACTAAAAATTTGAAAACTCAATTTGAAATCAGCGTGTCTCACAACCGAATTAATCGCAAGCAAGCATAAAGCAAATAAAAACGGCATGGCAGCAGCAGTGTTTTCGAAGCTCATGACAGTCAGAGAACAGTTTATAGCTGATCAGGAAAACTTCAGTACTATCAGAAAGCGGCAGCAGACATAAAAATAGTGCAGAACTATTGTAAAAATGTAGGCGAAACATCGGGACATATACAGAATTCAATAGAAGAGCTAGACATACTCCTGGCTGACTTAGTGTATAAAATAAAAAGAATAGATGGGTCGGATTATGAACGAGGAACAATCAAGAGCATTTTAGGCAGTGTCGATCATTATCTAATAAAGCATACCTATGGTCACTCCATCTACCATGGCAAGAACAGTCCATTCGCAACAACATTAAGGACAATGACAGCAAAGCTAAGATATCTAAAAAGCAGGGAGAGGGAATAAACCCAATAGGGCTGAGGCTCTAACTGACACAGACATCAACCAGCTGTACAATTCAGGCACACTTGGTCTCTCAAATCCATCATCCCTCCTCAACATGGTATTTTTTAATGTTGGACTGTATTTTGCGCTCCGTACCATGGAACAGTACAAGTTAAAGTGGGGAGACCTAACCCTGTTAACTGACACCAATGGCCAAAAATACTTAGAATATAACGAGCGACAGACAAAGACTCGTTCTGGCGAAAATCCCAGGGACATAAGGCCTGTGAAACCCCGCATGTACGAGAGCAGCATAAATAAAGAAAGGGACCCGATCTCTGCCTATCTTAAATATGCCTCCCAGAGACCACAAGCAATGAATACACCCGATGCACCTTTTTATCTGGCCCCCAACATAAATTTTAAGCCAGGAGTCTCCCTCTGGTATAGAACTATGACCATAGGAGAAAACAAAATTAGAAACATGATGAAGCAAATGAAAATGTCTGCTGGCTTGCCTGAAAGTAAAAATCACAAATCACTCCACCAGAAGACATCGATCCAGGCATTGGTAGATCATAACGTCCCTCCACAAGAAGTTGCACAGGTCTCTGGGCATCGAAATATACAAAGTATTAATAATTACAGCATGATCTCGGTTCCAAACAGAAGAGACACTCGTCCATCTTCTCAGCCTAACTTCGAAACCGCGCCTAGTGTCAGCCCCACTGAGACAGCTCACAATTGGCTGGAAACAGGAAATACATCAGTGCCTGTCCAGCATCAAAATATCATCCAACAGAAAAGCTGCCTTTCCAATTTCATTTGGGGAACACTCGTTTTCAGCAAGTCTGATGAATGTAACACACTACTCAAAACCTGAAGCGCGGGCGAGTAAGCGGTGATCGTAGACACCAGTGACTCTGAATAAGTAAGTTTTCCTCTAAATTTAACCATATAGATGTAAAACAATGTCTGGGGGCGGGGTTGCTCTGCCAACTGACAAATGCTGACATTATTTTTCTTCCTCTCACAGAAATGCTGAGACAGCGATACAATGATCGTATCCTTTTCTCTCTTTCTCTTAACTTGATTCTATATAATTATCGTACTGTATAAAAGATTTCTGTTTGACAATATACAATTCAGTACCACTCGTCTGTGTCCCGTATTTTTGCCCGATAGGGGTTAGTGATATACTATAAAAAACAGTGGATGATTAAGCATCCACAGCAAGGCTTTGTTTCCATCTCGGTTTGTGTGATGACATCATAGAGACCTCTCGAGCTTTTGCTCTGAGGTCTATGATATCATCACACAACCTCGATGGAAACACAGCCTTGTTGTGGATGCTTAATCATCCACTATTCTATATGTGCTGCTGTCATAATCTTCTGTTAGCAACATCATAGCTTGTTGCTGTGGAAATTATTATGATGTCACAAGCAAAGGACTGTGAATTCAACAAAGAATTAAAAAGCCGGGGTAAATCAATTGTAAGGGGCAAGGACCCTGTTCCTACCTCAGTGAACCTAGTAATGAAGAATATAGAGGATTGTCTATGAGGAGTCATTCACAAAAAGGATATTCTCGATCGAGAGGTCTCCTTGGCAATGTTAGACCTCGAGAGCGAAGCTCGAGAGGTCATCCATTGCCAAGGAGACCTCTAGATCAGAGAAGATCCTTGTTTCGTGGAATGACTCACATAGACAATCTTTTATAGCGTATGGGGAGTCTATTCATTACAAAACAGTGAATGGATGCAGAAATAAACGTTCACATTTTTTAAATCAAGCCTTACTTGGCTTCAATGTTGTGGCCCTCTCCAGCGCTACTCGCTTCCTTGACGACGTGGCTGCTAAATCGTGCATGCGCAAATGAGTTCGATCTTGTTGTGCTGCACTGGTTACATACTCAGTGCAGCACAACAAGATCGTGACGCACTGAGGCAAGCACAACACTGCTGTTGTGAGCATGGATTTCCATGCTCAACAGCGTTCTACCATACACTATAACAGGAACACCAATTCAGGAAATCTATAACCTCTTGAGTTCACAGAATGAGTTGGTACTTGTAGTGGAATATAAATCTGTTATCAGCTCACTGCACTAACTGCTACACTATACTGCTTCATCTAGAGCCAGAATCATTACACTCTGGTGCCAGTATGTTTACTTGTCAGCACTCCATGTCCTTGTCACACAGATTATGACAATTATAATGTGGTATCTGAATCTTGACTGCAAGATGTGATAGATAAGCAATAGTGCATGACAGGGCATGTGTTGTGGCTGGGATAATGTCACACCTTGCCGTGTTATAATATTAATTAGAGGCCTCAATGGATAGTCATAGTTGTAGCTGTGGAAGCTTCTGTGAATCTTAACTGTCTGTCCCTTGCCTCTTCTAATCTGATCTCAGTCTAGTGCATGTACAGTAGCTGCACATTAGATCATGCTTGAGGAGAGGGCTAAGAGGGGCTCACCATCCACACACTTTTTGGTATTGAATTGTAGTGTCCTTGGGGGAGCATATTCTCCTCAGTATCAGTGGGCTGCCATACTGACAATGCCCTTGACACTTGGGCATCTATTGACCAAATTGTTGAGCAGTTGTCATCTCCTTTTCCCCTGACTTGATGTCAGTGCCTGGGGGTTTGGGTGCCAGGGGTGGGCTATAACATCAAAGTGCTCCTTTGTATCACTATACAAGGGATATGGCATTTGCTGCCATAACCTAGAATCTGCTAGTCCAACTACCAAGTGCAGCTTATTGGATCCATTTTGGCTAGGATGTGGGCATCCCATCGGATGTCCTGTTTCCAGCACAGTTCCATCTTCCCAGCAACCTCCTGCCATCCATGGAACTGTTTACCCGTGGAAAGGATATAAAAGGAGAAAGTTGGCTGATAAGAATTCTGCAACTTCTCTGCGCAGTTTTATGAATTTTAGTTTTGGCTGAGAATGGTACACTGAGCTGAAGCTCATTTCCAGGTATGTCCCAGTACCACAGGGAGGATAAATGACTCACTCAGGGCCACACCAAATACAACTGAAGGTTGCTGGAATAAAACCCAGTACTGCTGGATGTACCAAGCTCATTCACAGGTCACTGCTCTAACCTTTAAGCTACACTGCAATTTAGCTGTGTGGAATGTAGTGAACCTGCTATGCCCAAAAGATGTGTTAGCTATACTACCTTGGGGATCTGCATTTTACCTTGAAGCAAGCACCAAACGCACAGCAGTATATAAAGGCTTTGAGAGGGGATTCCTTTGGCTGAACAGAACTGTAATAAGCACAGAGGACAAAGAGATCCACAAACATGGGGAGAGTATGTTTGGGAAATAGAAGCACAAACACCAGCTGATCAGTAAGCACGAAAATCAGGCACAAAACGAGAGGGGTAAAAGCACATTTTTATCTTAAATAGAAAGTATCTGAACTTCAAGAGGGATGTCAGACATAAACACACAATAAAGCAGTGTACTCACAACCTCAAACATTTACAAGGGCGCCAGTCTCATAGGAATAAATACTTTTTTATTACATAAAGCCATAAAACGGAGGCAACAGTCTGATGCGTTTCAGATGCTCCACCTTCCTTTATCTCAGCTTATTTCCTTATGGAATGTGGTGAGCACAAGGGCTGAAGCCCTCAAGGCACACTGCATCACCTGTCAGTGTCTGCAGGGTGGGGTGAGGTGTAATGGCATGAGTGTTATGGCTGATGACCCAAAGGAACACCCCAAATGCCTGTCACTCTCTGCAGGTTGGGGGTTGTCATTTCAATACTTCACTGCCATTCCTATTATGCGTCTCTGTAACTCCTGCACTGCTAATGCCAATACCAGCAAGCAAACATTCTGCATTGACAAATGCTTGTTAAAATAGGGGCCACTGTCACTGTTATAGTAAAACTGTAACTTTAATAACTAAACAAAGTAACTACACTTAATAAAACTAGACTGACAAAACTAATTCAATAAAACACATTAAATTGCTGTACAGAAATAAAATAAAAAATCACAGAAAACTGAAAAAATAATTAAGAAGAAACTCTGAGCAAAACAACACTATTGCTCATAGATAGGGCTGCCTCGCTTGTTGCTGGCAAGCACAGCTTCCCTCCTCCACAGCACTGCTTTACTACACAAAACAAAACTATTATTTTCAAGTAAATAAGTCAGAAAAAATGCCAAATAAGTTGCTAATCTAGAGGGAGAAGAACTCTAGACACTTTAGGGAGTGATTTTGTTCAAAATACTGCACATTTAAAGTGATTTTGAAAGGATTTTGAGCACAGAGATTCAGAGCAGACTTAATACCAGCTCTCTTCACAAGACTGCACTGAATTCAGATGCATTGCAGTGCAGCTCACTGCAGTGCCATGTGACCTCCAGTCTCATGGAACACTGCAAACTTCGCCTGTAGGCCCCAGTTTGCAGGTGAACTTATCAAATCTGCCATTCACAAAGTTTCAACTGTGATGCCAAGCCTTGCTTGTTGCTGGCTAGCACAGCTTCCCTCCTTCACAGCACTGCTTTACTACACAAAACAAAACCATTATTTTCAAGTAAATAAATCAGAAAAAATGCCAAATAAGTTGCAGATCTAGAGGGAGAAGAACTCTAGACACTTTAGGGAGTGATTTTGTTCAAAATACTGCACTTTTAAAATGATTTTGAAAGGATTTTAAGCACAGAGATGCAGAGCAGACTTAATACCAACTCTCTTCACAACACTGCACTGAATTCAGATGCATTGCAGTACAGCTCACTGCAGTGCCATGTGACCTCCAGTCTCATGGGACACTGCAAACTTCGCCTGTAGGCCCCAGTTTGCAGGTGAACTTATCAAATCTGCCATTCACAAAGTTTCAACTGTGATGCCAATTAGAACTCTGGGTTGTGGATTGGGCTGGCAGTATAGCCTAGAGGTTAAAGGAATGAGGTATGAATGAGCTTGGTACATCCAGCAGACCAGACATGAGTTTGATTCTCACAACCTCCACTTGCATACTGTGTGACTCTAAGCAAGTCACTTAACCACCCAGTGCTCCCAGGTCGCCCCTGAAAACAGACACTTGTGCCTAGTGGGCCTTACCCGGTTACCAAAGACTAAAATAAAAAAAAAAATAATAAAACATGTGAATTGAGGTGACTTTGATAATTTCTCTGCAATGATATGTTTTCTAACTTTGCACACCTGTACACAGTCCCATGTTCATCAGTAAGCTGGTTGAGGTAGTCACCAACCACCATAACCCAAAGCTTTCGGCAATCATTCAAAGGTTTAAGTTTCATAATGGCTACCATGAACCTACTCATGAGGATCCAGCCAATCAGGTTTTACTCTAGAAAATACATCATTTACTCATTCATTCATTCATTCATTCATTCACTTTGTACATACTCACTGGAGAAGATGTTTCTGCAATGTGGAGCAGTTTTTTTACAGGTATAGCAACGATTTTCTTGTGGTGCTGCCTTAGGAAGAAGGGGTGGGAGCCAGAGGGGGCTAAGAGGGAGGATTTAACTGAATGATGAGGGTCGGTCAGTTGGAGAAGCAGGAGGGAGCTGGGTTTTGACTTGAGGGTAGGGTGAAGGATTACTACTTATGTTATAATGGAACAGCTGATTATATTACTGGGTGGCAGAAAACTTTGCTGAGAGGAGGGAAGAGTGTGGGTTTTGCACAACAGAGGGTGATTTGGGGTAGGGACAGCATTTACAAGGCTATGGACGAAGGGAGTGCATTGGTACTAGCAAACTAAGTGAGTGGGGGTGGGATTTCTTCTATACAAAATGTACAGTAAATGTTTTGAAACACTTCACATTCTTATTCCCAGGCAAAATGTTGCATTGCCCAGTTGAAAATTATACAACATGCCATTTTGTATGCACGTTGCCAGTGAGTTGCGTTTCACATAGTTTCACTCAGCAAAGTTGGACTCTGTCAGGTGAAGATCTACATGAAAACCTTTGCAAAGTCAGGAAACTTCATAACGTTTAGGCAAAGCAAAGTTTTTCCAACTTCACAAATCTTTATTAATTAGGAACTGGTGCAGTATTAGCCACTACTAAGCAACTAGAACAGAAATTGTCATTAGAAACAAATAATGCGGCTTAACTAGGAAGCAAACCCAGGCCCTCAGAATACCATCGCAGTGATCTGCCATTAGGCTATTGTATCAGGCTTACACAAGAATGTTCAGGTTGGTGATAGTTTTTCTTTTTTCATTTTATCTCCATAATCTGGATTCTTTCAATAATGGTATCCAACATTTGGAATATAGCACTATTTTGACATCTAGAAACATTAAAATTACTTTTAAATTTAGACTCCATAATATTTATGACATCCACCTAATAAGAATTAACTGAACTCTGTTCTAGTGGTCTTCAAAAGATGTGTTTCCTGTATGCCAAAAATGGTTGAGTTAGCTAAAATAATAAAATCAATATATTGACTGGGTACAATTTGAATGATTCTGACATATGAGCCTGTGGAAATATACAGTCTACATTGTTTTATATTTGCTGCTATTTAGAACAGTGATTTTTCCAAACAGAAAAAATGCAAAAGCTACTGAAGGACATAAAACTGACACCCCTTCAATAAATTAAAGTTAAATATTTTCCAAAACTGAACTTTGCTATAAAGCATCCCCAGAATATTTCTTTATACATTTTTACTCCCAGGACATGGAAACATGCTGCCTACATTTCAGCAATGTACCTTTTTTTTTGCAAATACCACCAATAAATTAAATGCAAACATACATTGATTAAACAAGAATTTACCAATTGAGGCTGGATTCTTATTTGCAAGGGTGTCCTGGGGGAAAGTCATCAGCAGTTACAAATACATGTATCAACTGCAGCTACACAATTAATGCATGCCTGCGTGGAACACTTACATAGTGGTGTTTCCAAATGAGTCTAGTATAACACACCAGAGCATAGACAACAATTTACCTTGCTGATATAACTTTGAGATTATTGTGCTTAAAACATAGTTCACAGATTCTGTGATTAAAATTTTTTCGTGCCACTAAATCCCCATAGCTAATGTGCAACAGTCAGCATATGTCTGTCAATTTCTCACATGAAACATACAGTAGGAATTAGAATACATCTATATTTAAGCAGGGCAATCTGTAATACTGTTGCATTTCCATTTTTGTATGTTATATTTACTTACAGTCAGGGCTGGATATGCACAACAATTTACTGGGGGAATCCACTACCTTTAATGTAGAAACATACTGTACCATGCTAGAGGTCTGGGGTCATTTATTTATTTAAATAATATTTATTATGGCTGCATGGTGATGTCACCATGATGATGTATTGCTATCACATATCAGAAGAAGGGACTGTGGAAGCACGTGACTGGATACCTAGACTGTGTTCTTCCACAGTGGAATTGAAGCACAAGCACATATAGTCCTGGCCATTCACCACAGTGGTGTTCCACCCACCTCCACACACACACACACTTGCTCAACGCTCACTTCCTGTGATAAGAGAGCAATAACAGCTTTACAAAGGCAGTTTCTGATCTCAGCGAACCCAAGGAACTCAATATCCTTGTTGCTACAGAGTGTTTTTAAAAGCCAGAAGCTGCCTTTGTAAGATCTAAAAGCTAGAGACTGCCTTTATCAGTTTGGTGATTTTGTTGATGTGAAAAAAAAAAACATATTGTTGGGCAGTGCTATATGTGCTTATGTCTACTATATACATGTTTTCTAAAACTGAGGGTTATTTCCTACAGTAATTCATGTTTGAAAAGTAAAATCGGGACTCCATACATGTGTGGAGTCCCAGTTTCACTTTTCAGACAAGAATTACTCTAGGAAATAACCCTGAGTTTTAAAAAAACATGTACATAATGGAAATAAGCACAGATACGGTAGCACTATTCAATAATACGTTTTTTTTACATGCCACCAAATTCCTAAGCACCGCATGATTTTTTTTTAATATAGGTTTTTATTTGGTCTTCTCTGTAGGTAATAATGTTCAACTCTCCCCACACAAGGCCCTAGCACACAGCCGTACGTGCATGTGGAAACATGCACACACACTGTGGCACCAGCTCAGCCCCTTCCATCCTCCTATCCTTGTTGCCCCCTCTGCTATCCCACTGGACCTCCACCCAGTGGGAGCAGAACTACAGGAGGGCGACAACCCACCTCCACCACCCCCAGGAGAGGAGAGCAGCTTGATGGCTCCACTCGATCCTGTTCCCCCCCCACGCCAGCGCCACAATGACCTGAGGTCACTACTGAACCAGGGTCACTGGCACAGTGCTAGGTAAGGTCTCCAGTGCCTCTACCCTCAGTGCCACTGGGCCAGCGCAATGCATGATTTTAAAGTAAACTCTGGTAATGCCCTGCTTGTGTATTATGCCATGTTCTCATTGTACACTGCCTTATCTATTGATCAGCTTTGTAAATATTTTATTAAATATGTTGTTTAATGTAATGTAAGCCCCCTCCTTTCCTTATCCACTGGGTCACACCTGAAAACAAGCACCGGCTCAGTGTGCCTTTCCCAGGTACCAAATGTTAAATAAATATATACTGTAAATGCTAGCAGGTGTTATAGCTGCTACCTCATTTCTGTACATCCAATAGACTGCTGTTAGGTTCTGCAGTTGGGTTTCATGCGGTCTCATTCCATGTGCGAGTGGAGCTTGCTTTGGTGACTCATGAAAATAGCTTTAGCAGAGTGGTAGACTTAATGTGTGCTTGCTGTGGATGCTCAATGTGGAGATTGACCAGCAAGGGACAGAGCAGTCCGAACTCAGGAGTGCACTCAGAAGAAACACGAAGCAGCAGTGTCAGAGGATGGGCAGTCTGGCATAAGTGCTAACTCTGAACTCTGGCCAAACCACCATATTTAATATTATAGTAATATACATCCTGGCTGTATAACAAGAGCCCTGGCACTAGCTTAATTTGGCTGACCCATATGACTCAGCTCCAAGGTGTAGGACTGCTGTGACCTCACACAAACGTTGTTACCTGCTGCCTTGTAGAACTGTTTCAGTTTAGGATGTAAACGCTGTATCTTAAACTGCATATCATTGAAAAGGGTCTTACCTACTGTACTTCTTTGGACTGACTCGTTTCATATACAATGCAGGACATTGCCTTTTGTGGTGTACTTGACATCTTTACATGTCTGTGAATGCTAGTTCCTTTCACCCATGTGTGTTTTGCTGCATATAATGCAACATAGTTTGAAGCAGGGAAGAATCTTGCAAACATCTTTCCATGTTAAACTTGGTAACTAGTCTTTGCATATGTCCTAAATTTTAAAAGAAACCAGTCAGTCCCAAGAAGTACTTGACCCATTTCAGTGATACACAGTTTAAAATATAGCATGGGACCTGTGATACATTTATTTAGTTAATTATTATTTATTTAGGCTTTCTAGCATAGGTTCCTGCCAGAAGGCAAGTATAGCAGCAATACGAATACAGACTGAAAGCTTGTATACATTACATTTTGCTCAGGAACAGAAGAACACATTTCACAGTTTAAACCCCTTTGGGGGTTTTATACATCATCTTTCTCTGCCTTTCAATACATCATCCCTCTCCCCTCTCACCCATCGCCACCCAACGATTGCTATGTTGCTCTTGCAGGAGAGGGAGAGCAGCATGACATGTGACTTCCTTAGAGCTGTCAAACTAGCCCTAGCAAAGGAATCAGTACATAAAAAATGAATTTATGAATGTATACTGTATAAGGCACTTGGTAGTAGTATGTATGGCAAATCCTGTAGTACTTGTTTGATCAGTGTTCTTGGTGGTCCGTGGTTCAGAATTGATGGACAGTTCCCCTAAGTACTATACCAACTTTAAATTACTACAGTATGTTACTATGCATCTCATCTGGGAATAAATATGTATTAAACTAGAAAGAACATTGGTTATCTGGTGCTGATATAATTATTGTAATTTTTTATAGTGTTGTTTTAAATGGGCAGATTAGAAGCAAGCCCATCATTTCACAGCACTTCCAATTAATTATAAACTTCCTTTTAAGAATGATAAGGACATTTACAATTGTTTAAGATCTGCTTTGAAATGATGGACTTGCATGTAATCTACCCAATCAAAACAACAGGGCACTATAACATCATTATAACAATTATGCTGCTAGCTAGAACAAATGAAACAGCACAGCCATTGTTAACTCAATGGTGTACCCATTCTCACAAATACATTATTATCTACCCTTGTTCATGAGGTGGGCTAATAAGATGCCTATATTGAAAATCTGGGGTAAACATATTACAAAACAACAAAGTTATGAGCGTACATTAACATTTTCCAATGCATACTCATACCTTTGTTAATTTTTCCCATACAGCTTTTTGACTATTCACCACCAGTTTGCTCCTGTCTTTGGGCTCTGGCTTGAGACCACTAGTCCAGTCTGTCACTCCCCACCAGTCAAGCAGTCATTCAATCCTCTCCCATCACCCCCAGCTGACCCCCCCCCCCCAGCAACTCGAGCACATTCCCGAACACAGGTCACTGTTGCGGGAGGGGTAAGGCATTCAAGGCATCTCAGCACCACTGGACTGGCCTCCAATTTTGTTAATTTTAAGTGAGCAGTGTCCCTTTAAAGTAGTACAGCAGTGGTGTTGGCTCTGACTGGATCCTGTTTTAACCAGGTTAAGTGCACTACACAAGACATTTGTCTATTTTCAGTCATGACATGGAAGAATCACAAAACAGGAGGTGAACAGAAACATTATACAGGATACAGGGTGACACACACAATTGCATGTCTGTAAGCATAGAAATATCCAACAGTAAAAAAATACAAAATATAATAACTGGGAGACAAAGTCCAAGGTACAAGACAGTAAAAACATCAGTACAATACAATAACAATCTTAGCTAGAGTTTGTAAACATAATGAATAGCTCAGAAGGCTATAAACTTGGAGATGACGATCAGCAGCACAAGCACGTGCAGTGGTTCAGATATACTGAATTTTCAAGGCTGACTAGAGACAGAGGCCTTGGAGAGGAGGGAGCGATATCCACACTTGAAGGCCAGACTAAAGGAACAGCCAGACTGAGGCAGGGATGGAATTCCAGTTTCAGAGCAGAGTAGGAGAAAGACAGTTCACCTCATTTGGATAAGGTCTTGGGAACATTTGAGAACCAGGGGCATTGGACCTTACTGAATAGGAAATGCTGTCATGAATTAGAAGTGAATGAAGGGACAAAAGGGCTTGTTTGCATGCCCCATCAAAAACCACACCACCCAAAATGAGTTAATGCAAGGTGCTTGGGGGAAGCCAGCCAAGTTTGGAGTAAATGGTGCAATGGTGCGTGTACCTGTTAGTGGCCAGAATAAACCTGCTTATATTATTACAGGTCATATCCTTCTTTTGGAGGACTGCCATCCTGTAGGTCAGTTTGGGCAGTAAACCATAACTGCATTGTTGTGATTCCTGTAAACTGAACTAACACTGTAGTTGTCTCCCGTGTTATGTAATTCCCCGGGTTGCCCCTGAAAAAGGGACCTCCGGGGCCCAGTGGGCTTACCCGGTCACTAAAATTTAATAAATAAATAAAATGTCACAGGCAATGGCATTATGGGCTTTTGGGGTAAGGTTGTCCCTGATTTTGAATGAAAGTCCCATCCTAGTGTTCACTGCTTCATAGGCTACAGAGATATGTGCTGAAAAGTTCAGCGATGTGTCCAGTGTAAATGTTAGTGCAACTAGTGGCCAGTAGCAGACTGTTGCGATCAGTTACTTTTTTGTACAAAAAAGCAACTGATCGCAACAGTCTGCTACTGCACATTAGTTGCCACCCAAGACATGTAGGGAAAATTCTCCCAAGGGGCCAATTCCTAATGGTAAAAAGAAATTGTGGCAACCAACAACTGTTTGAAAAAAGAGCTTGGAAGTTCACAGACAGCTTGTTAGAGAGAGAATACCCACTGAATAATGTTCTGGAAGCTAGACAACAGGTAGATAACATTCCCAGAAATAGCCGCTTGCAGACCAAAGAGAGACCTAGAGATCCAGGGGGGACAAATTACTTTTGTTACCACATATGGAGGGGGTAGTAGAGAACTGGTGGAAATTGTTAAAAACAACTTGCACATTGTAAGAGGCCTCCACCCACTTGATAGTCTTTTTGAAAAAACCCTGCTTATCTCATACAGAAGAGGCAGAAATCTGAAGGACACACTTGTTAACAGCTACTATGCAAAGCAAGAACAAAGGTGATTCCAAGTGCCCCCAAAATATGGTTAAAAACCTGTAGCTTTTGCAATATATGCAGCTTCTTGGAAAAAAACAGAAGAATATCTGAACCAAAAGACAGGTAAAAAATAAAAAATAAGAAGCAGCACAAACTTTAATACAGAGGCAGTTATGTACAAGTTGAACTGCACCTGTGAGTGTTTCTGTATCGGTAGAACGAAAGGGAAGCTATGACACCAATTAAATGAGCATGTTTTGGCTATTAAAAAATGGCATTTAAGATTATGCAATGGCATTACATGTTATGCAGAATAAAGGGACAGGGTACATAAAGTAGCAGCAGTGGATCTTGAATATATGAAATAAGACGTGGGGGGACATTGAATCCATCTTAAATGAAAGAGAACAACAATGGATTTTTCAGCTTGTGACTACAAAATCCCCAGGTTGCAATGAAAAAATTGAGATAAAGCACTTTCTGAAAAAAAGAAACTGAACAGGAGGGGTGACATGGTCAAGGATTGTCAGCGGTGGGGGCTAGGTGGTGAGGTGAGGGGAATGGAAAGCACAAATAAAGGATGAGAGGTAAAGAGGTAAAAAAACTGCAATTTAAGGCATTAGCAATAATGATAGGGTTATTCCAATTGACCCCCTCGATAACTAGGTCCTTGGGCATGAAATTATTGTTTTGGACTAGGACCTGTTTGATATTTTTCCAGACATAATTTGGATTGCCAGCCGCATAGTCAAACAAATATTAGAAATGCTGGCTTTTATTGCGCTGGATTGCCTTTTTACATTTTTTTTCTGAGCAGCCTGTTGTTAGCCCAGTCAGTGATAGATTTGGAGGCCTTACAGGTGGACGAGCTGGCATCCCTTTCTTTAATTAGGACCAGCAGGGGACTATCCAACCACTCCATGACTGGGCCTGACACACACCTGGAGGGCATAGGTGCATATTTATTTTGGATAACCAGCAAAATTTCATTGAAGGAAGAGAGGGACTGATTTATGTCACTTATGGCCCACAACCTTGAGCAATCTGTACATGCAACCTCATGTTTAAGTGTTAAGGAGTCAAGCTTAGAAAAGTCATGGAAGTAGATGACCCTAGGAGGAGCCTTATGGGGCTTTGACTGCCAGACACAGTATATAGGGGAGTGGTCATTTATAACATCAGGGAGGACACCAAAGTGGAGAATTCTTTAAGGTCTGGGGACAAGTACCCACTTAATTAGTGTGAAACTGTGGCCATTAGTTGTTTCTTAATTATACCGTATGACACATTTTTACACTTTATTTTATCAGTCTTATGCCTTTGGAGAATGGGTTCATTTTATACAGGAGTCGCACTTTCCCATTTTTCTAATGAAACTGATTTAGACTTTTAATTTCCCTCTCTGAACTGAGCTCCCACAGTTTTCATTCCATTTCTACCACTGCTCCCACTTTGCAAAGGAAACATCCAACAGATACCAACCTTCGACATATGAAATCTATTTTCTCCCACACCGTCTAAAAAAAATGATGCAAACATTTACTGATAAAAGCAACTATCAATTGAAAAGATTTTAAAGGTTTTGTTCTTAGTAGTTTTTATGAATGAGAGTCCTTGATGTCCTGGAATCATTGTTTACTTTCATTTTAATTGCATAGGCAAGATACCATTTTCCAATTAGTCACACTCTTAGCTGCAGGTGAAGACATATGAAATACTGTACACTTATGACATTGTTGTTCACTCATTTGTGGTATCCTCTAATCATGTTATTGCTTTAAGGTATTTGTGAGTCTGTTATAAATGACTAATTATGAAGAAAGGCCTTTTAATTTCAAAAATGGAAGACATGCATTTTTGTTTCCATGACAATGTGGTTTACTTTCTGTCTCTTAAGTTTCTCTGCCTTGTAATTGCTTTAATACACTAACTAATAGTTCTCTTCAGTAATTTGGTTAATTT
This sequence comes from Neoceratodus forsteri, assembly GCA_016271365.2. Lineage (NCBI taxonomy): Eukaryota > Metazoa > Chordata > Ceratodontiformes > Ceratodontidae > Neoceratodus > Neoceratodus forsteri. The sequence goes on along the minus strand of CM028134.1, from coordinate 971,850,942 downwards.
TGGTAATTATTAAGGTAAATAAATGTAAGTAATTTGAATGTTGTTTTCCATTTATTTTTGCTTATGAAGGTTTTATCTCTGATGCAATGCCTTTGGTGATTGCACTGGTTCTTCTCTTCAAATCCAAGGTGACATACATTATGTTTCAGATGCGTGAGGCTTCCTACCCTGTTGTTCATTAGAATTAATAAACATAAAGAGGTGCCAATAACAATAATAAAAACACTTTAGCACAAGGCAATAGTGCTTGGATTACTAAAATAACACATAGGCGCTCCATGATTGTAGCATATGTTGTTAGACAAATGTATGCAGAACATAAAGAATGCCTCTTGTTTTGTTTCATGACATATAAATAGGAGACTTTTATTTCACCTATTCTTCAAGAATAGAAGAGTAACTTTGTTAAGATTGCAGAAATTAAAAGCTTCACATTTCCATCTTGTATTGGATTTATTGTTAATGTTAATTACTAGTTTGCCATTTATCAACCCATAGTCAGCCTTCCTTATTATTTGTAATTAGCATTATATTGTATTCACATTTTATTTTCCTTACCCCTACAATTAGCTCCATTCATGATATACAGCAGGACTCAGTGATAGTTACTGTATGGGCCTGAAAAATCAGCAGACCATTTCTACTGTCTGCTTCCCTGCTGCTGTACAGTGCCAGCCATCCAGAACAATCGCCGTACCACAATATTCTCAAAATATCACATTACAGCAGCTGAAGTGTTACCTTCTTGTGCTTAGTCAGGTAGCAGCAGATTTATTAATTGGTATGGACATTTACTCAAAGAGGTAACAATGTGTGATTGCTGTTGTGTAGTAACTTAATCTGGTACCACTTTTCCTGTGGTAAGACAAATGATAGAAACAGGAAATGATGGCTGTCACTTTAGATTAAACTCCATCAACATGTTTGAGACTGGGCTGTTTAGCAGTACTGTGCACTTTAAATTGTGTGTACTGTCATCACTTCTTGCACTATTTTTGCAATAGTTATATTGTTCTGCTAATGTGCTCATCTACTTTACTTACCTGAATATGTTTCCTGTACCATGTTTGGTGTGTCATCTTAATGTCAGGGGTTATGCCTGAAAATGGTCCCTGGGATCAGTGCACTCACCCGGTCAACAAATAAATAAATAAACAAACAAAAAAAATGTGCATGTTGAATCATGGTGCTTGGTTTTCATCAGATTTCTTGGTAGGGTATTCTAAGCTGCAGAGGAATGGTTGTGCAAGAAGGAACCCCTGTGCACAACAAATCTTGTACAGTAACACATCACAATGTCATAGTTCTTGTGACCAGAGTTGTGACACAAAATATCACAGACACAACACAAAATATCTCTGAATTGTATGAAGACCACATTTATAGAAACAAAGAAACAGAACTGTACAGGCAGTAAAAGACCCCTGTTTCATTGTTTCTGCCCAGTACTTACATGAGTCTCACCTGTCTAGCATTTGTAGAGCCTACACATCAATCCCAACTTGTAACTCTGCTTTATTTCCACCATCACTTGAAACCTGTAACCATCACAGCATTAGAAAATGATCTTTTTATTTCCTGGGCTCTCACTGGCTGCCTCCCATGACAGCGGAGTGCATTTACTTACAATAGATGCCCAGGAAATAAAATATGCTAGCACAAGTGCCATTTCAAGCAGTCAGGTATCCTTGTGCCCATAGAATTTCAAGATTTAAATTACCGCCATGTTGTTCTCTCTCTTGCTTAACGATAGTTACCATGGAACACTCACTTGGTACTCCAGTTCGCTAGTGGAGATTACACACAAAATAAACAGACACCCTACAAACAGAGATGGCACACACTCTGCCAATATTGTCACAGTGTCCCACTGCAATGACAAGATTTTTTTATTTAAACTTGTAGCGGTAGCATGTCACATACTCTGCGTTTCTCATAGACAACGCTTCTGTAAACTGTCTCCCTCATTCACAGCAGCTGCACTCCCATTCCAGTAAAATACTTAGAGATCTGTTTTTTTAAAAAACACAAATCTAGCTCTGATGACTTCAACAATCGCATTACCTATAACTGTTGCAGTCCATTTCCACCATCACCTGATCGCGCAGCTTTCAACCACCAGTAGTGTTCCAAAGAAAAATGAAATGTAACCAACTGTAAAGAAGGGGTTGGACATAATCTACAAATGACCCCCAAAAAGAGAAATGCAGCTGAGCTGTTGGGGTTCATGGCTCAAGAGCCAGGAGGGACATACTGTACATAGCAGTAAGAAGCAACTCAGAATCGCTGCACTGCCCTCTACTGGTAAGCATTGGCAAATATACCATTAGAGGGATTGCTTTACTAACAAAGCAACTTTAACTTAATCTTTAGTCATTTATTTTATTATTTTGTTTCTTAAATATCACATGAAAACTTTACATATAGCCCATTTCTGAGCACAATAATGGTACAATGGGTACAATAATACCCTCGAGCGTGGGCTGTATGGGCAATATCAGACCTTCCAGGGACTATAAGGCCCTCTGCCTGTGGCATCAGGCCTTGTTATGCCCCTGAGCAGTCTGGTATTGCCCAATATTGCCCATCCTGGAGGTTATTGTTGCTTGTTTGACCAACCCCCAGGTAGGCAGTTATACCTTCCCACACCCTCTCCATGAAGAAGTATTTCCCCCTATTCCTTCATTCCTTGTTTGGTCATCTGGAACTTGCTTGGAGTTTGTATAAGTCACTGTCTTCAGCTGAAAAAAATCTAATATATTTACTTTGATAAATTCTTTGTTTTATGATGGAAAAATAGAATTTGCCACCGCAAATGAGTTGATTTTTTAAATCAGGAAAGATAGTAAAATTTATCAATTTTCTCTGTGGCAGAAAACATTTACAACAGTTCTGACTGTGACCTGTACACTGGTGCAAGATTTAAACTCCCCAGGGTCAACACACAATGGAGAACAATGTTGCAAGCCATCACACCAGTTAATTGTAACTTGGATTAACATTTAAAAGTTGTTCTTTGTAACATTTGAAGTTATTAAACTTCCTTTTCTAAATACAGTATTGCCTAGAGTTTAGAGTAACGAGTTGTGAATGAGCTTGGTACATCCATCAGACAGACCTGGGTTTGAGTCCCACAACCTCCACTTTCATACTGTACGACTCTGAGCATGTTATTTAACCTCTACAGTCAACTCTGAAAACAGGCACTTGTACATAGAGAGCCTAACCTTTTTACCAAAGAGGGCCTTACCTAGTGATTACCAAACAATTAAAAAAATACTTGAAAGTTAGTTAATCCTTTGAATACCTTGTTAAAAATAAACATATATGCACACTGCAGTCTTGTGAGTGAAAATGTAATTATCTGTGTAGCACCAGGTTGTGCACTGGAGAAAGAGTAGTGTGGTCTTGGTGGTGCAGCTGGTAACACAACCGGAATGGTCTTCTGAGAAGCCTGGGTTCAAGTCCCAGTGGAGGCACTTACTTCTTTCTCTCCTCTGTTTCATTGTATTCCCTAAATATGCACACCACACTGTTGTGATTGAAAGAGGATTGAATATCTGCAAACAGCTCTCCTCTCCAGGGAAGGGGAGACTTGCCACACTGCTCTAACACTGCCACCATGTGGAGAAAGGTTGGTAGGGCAGCTGGAGCATTACACTGTGGTTGGCCAGGGGCCAGCACATAGTATGTGTGCACCTCAATGCACACGTATGTCTGCTCCATTGCATGCTACCTGGCTAAGGGATGACATAGAAGGATCAGGGGCTGTGCACCAGCTTGCCCCACTCACACAGTCTGGCCTGCAGCATTGCCATGGGACTGTACCAAAGAAACTTGATCCAGTCTCCAGGTGGATGGGAGGATGGCCTTCCCCCCTCCAGGCTCCACAGGGCTAAGAAATGGGGGATGTTTGAGGCAGGTGAGTCCTGGGGTCAGATGGTGGCTGGTGGGGGAGGTGAGTTGGGGTTAAAAGCATAGCCACTGTTTCAGGTAGAGAAAGCTCTATAGAAGAAAAAGAAATGTGCTTCACTGACAGAATACCACTATTATCAAAAAATGTGCTATATATTAAGCCTTGTCTGCCTCGATGGAGCAGTTAAACACCTGCATTCTTAATACCTTTTATATGTCCTGACTCATTATAAGCTAAGAAACATTATAATAAAAAGTCCAGTATATTAATATGTATTGATGCATACTGAGGTATAGAAATTGTAGTGCAGGGCATAACCATGCCAATCTGACACTGAGCTTTAATTAAAAAGTATAGTTTTCTAACCCTAATGTTCCAAAGTTCACCCTTTTTATGGGAAAATACATACAGTGTTGTCCATCTGGATGAAGCACTCTCTATTAAAGATGTCACATTTGCCTGTATGACAATCTGATTACATGGTGTTCCTGCAGCATCCTGTAAGATAACACTGGCAGCAACTGTTACAAAAGTGCTCCATTTTGTCAGGCTGCACTAAATCAATGCACTTTTAACTATGACATTATATCTCAAAGTGTGCAATTAAAAGTGCATTGATGTACATTGATGTGTACCGATGTAAAGAAACAGGATATAGGCAAAGCTGCCAGCAGAGCGCAAAGGCTCATACAACTGTTGGGAGGAGCTGTTTGCATCATTACTGATGCTAGGCAGACTCACCACTCAATCTGCCAGTCATCGTCTATGACACATACTGTTCCATCTCTCCATCCCTGTTATATGCACCTTAACACAACACACTGTCTGTAAGGTGACTGACAGATAGATTAAATGGGCATATGGCAGGTTAGACAGGGGAAAGACTAATCTTGCCTAGCTAGCGTACTGCATATTTCACCCCAAAGTCATGAATTTGGGATCAGGAAAGAGCTTAACATCTACGTTATGAATACTTGGGGATTGGGATTCCCATCTTTACTCTCTTTCAGCTACTATTTTTTGGGTTCCACCACATTGCTGCACCACATTTTGAGTGCAACATCAATACAGCACCAGATTGTGGCGACAGGCATTTACGATGACCTCTCTGTTTTGCCCTCCACACACCCCTAACTAAATATACCAACTCCAGGGGGGGCAGATCTCAGGGAGGGGGCACAGAGAGGTCACTGTAAATGCCTGTCACCACAATCTGGCACTGTATTGACACGGCGCTATAAACGCGGCGCTGTGGTGACAGTATATGCTATATTTGACATATCCCTTTTAAACTGGTGAAAGCTAGTGATCTGAGATTCCCTCAGTGATTCTCTGTCATCAACTATCCACCCAGAATGCCTCACAATCATTGACTCAATGGGACTAGGAAGTAATCAGGATCTTGAGGGAGAGCATGGTAGTGAATACCCCTTGGTTGCATTGCTCCTTCTGAATGTTTTCCTAATAGCGAGCCAACTGCCTCCTAGTTTAAATCATTTACTCCCTTAGAAGTCTATAAATATCTCACGAGGATGAGTCCTCTGCCGTCAGTGTGAATTCATAATTTGGGTTATAGACTCATGAAGATCCCTGCAGCAATTTTATATTATCCTTTATCAAATATTTTTAACAGTTTCTTCTGTTTATGCCAGTTTCCCTCACTGCAGAAAACAGCTATAGCTGTTCCCATCCATAAATCTGGTGATTTTTTTCAATGTTCAAAACTTCTGACCGATTTCTCTTCTTGTCCCTCTTTCAAAAGTCCTGGAATGTATTGTATTTGGTCAGATTTTGGATTACCTTACTAAGTATGAGATATTGACACCCACCCAGCATGGTTTGTGCCCAGGACATAGTACAATGACGGCCTTGATAGACATCACACTGAAAGTCCATGGCGACCTGGATAAGGGATATTTTTTCATGGCTGACTTTGTTGATCTCACCAAAGTTTTCAGTTTAGTTGACCATCAACGTCTCCTTAGTGAACTTACAGGCCTGGGTTTTTCTGGAGACATGCTGGACTGGTGTAAGAACTATTTGCAGGACTGGACACAAAAAAGCTGGGTGTGTCCCAGAGATCAACCCTGGAATTCCTTTTATTCAGTTTATTTTTAAATTCCCTTCATGTTATATGTGAAAAAAACATTGTTTTGTTATATGCAGATCATGGGCCTGATTCCAAGACTGGCTATGCCGGTGTAAGGTGGCTATGCCATTCCCCATGGCGTACCCTGCGACTTACACTATGCGATATGCCCAGTGCTATTCCAGGAGGCCACATACGCCATGGCATCTACGGGCTATGACAATCTCAAGATACGACCTCACTTACACCACAACCCACAACGCCTGGCACAACTGCGGGTTGCAACAGCAACTTAGCCCAATTCCAGGAGGGCCACTGTCACAACTCGCAATTGCCATTCCGAGACACACAGTGGTGTAGGCAGCCTCCAACAGCTCAGAGCTGTCTTAGGTGGCATCTGACAGCTGGCACCATTGGATACAGCCACGCAGCGCTGTGGCAACAGTGCCATGCTGTCCCCCTACCCTCACAAGCACACCCCTGCCCCAAATCCCTGATCGTGAGGGACCACCAGGGGTCCATTTCAATAGCACCCCCCAGATGCCTGTGTCATCTATCCTGGCCTTCCCATGCCCCCTGGTGTGTGTGGTCCAGGCGGGGGGGGGCTCTGGGAGAGCTGCCTGTCACTGGCCACAAGATGAGCCATGTGGCTGTGATACACCATACATGGGCTACCACCACATGCATGGTGTATCCCACATGACACAAGTGCTGGGACCCTGCCACTCTTGGAATGCAGCGTAGGGTCCATGGCATAGGGGCAACTGGCGTAACTCGCAACCGCATGCAAGTTTTTATTTATTTAATTCTTCAGAAAAGACCTTTGAGCAAAATTCTCTTTTTCAAAGGTTCCACGTCAGGACAGGTACATTTACAATACAACATAACACAACAGATATGACCTCTTAAGGTTAAACATGGGATGAAGAAACAATAAGGATGGTATTATAGTAATACTATACATGTGGTTATAAAGAGCAAAGCAGGAAGAACATGTTCTTAGGAGACTGGAGAATTGGCAGGAGGGAGAGACTAGAGAAGTGGTAGAAGGAAGAGGTATCGTTGAGAAACTTGGTAGTCAGGTAATTCCTTGGGGCCCAGGAGGCATTTATTCATGTTAATAATCCACGGGGTAGGGCTGCCGAACTCAGGCATTGTCACGGAAAACAGAGGGAGAGAGGAGATGGAGGGGGAGTTGTAGGAGTTGAATGTCATTTAGAGGAGTGGCAAGAGTGATCAGGAGGTACCCCTGAGGGGATTAGGCATCATCTACCAGGATTACGTACAGGTGCTGGTGGAGGCATCAGAGAGGTGCTGCTTCAGCAATAGTTTAAATACTGAGATGCAGGTGTTGCTAGTAATGTGGGTGGGGATTTCATTTAGCCACAGGGGTGCTCTGTAGGCAAAAGTCTTTGTCCCAGAGAGGTTCTCCTGAAAGGGATGGCTAGAGAGTTTCTGGTCACACCCCTGGTGTGGTAAAAGGTGTGGGTAGTCTACAACATAGGTTTGAGAAAGGGGGGAGTCTTCTCTAGCAGGATTTTCTTGCCCAGAAGGCACGTCTTGTACTTTATCCTGCTACTGAGATTCAGCCAGTTGGTTTATTCATAGAGTGAACATGTGTGAAATCTATTGTCAGCTCCCAAGGCTAGTTTTCATGCCTTATTGACGGCTATCGTAATATGCTTAAGTGTTGCATCTGATGCAGCCCCGTATACTACCAGGCCGTAGTCAATAATTCACAGGATGGAGCTGGAGACTGACAGGTGGAGGGCAGCGGGGGTAAGGCATTGTTTGTGCCTGTTTAAGACATCCAGCGTGACATTGACTGCTTTGATGACATTATCAATATGTTGAGAATAGGAAAGGGTGTCATCAATGAAAACCCCCAGGTACTTAAAAGCATGTACCTGTTCAAGGGGAGGGCCTTATTATTGACTAATGTCAGGTAAGGGTAGGATTTCTTGTACTGAGAACTGGAGAACAGCATCATTTTGGTTTTCTTGTAATTTAGGAGCAGTTTCTGTACATTGAACCAATCTTCCAAGGAGTGGAAGGTGGACTGCAGTTCATTCTGTAGCTGATCAAACTGTGTACTGCTAGCCAGAATGACCGTGTCATCGGCATAAAGAATAATCTTGCTATTACATGCATTTGGTAGTCTATTCAAGAACAGACTGAAGTGGAGGGGACCCAGGATGGATCCCCTGAGGGACTCCAAGATTGATTTCCCTGGCTGAGGAGATCACTGACCTGATCCTGACACTTTGGGACCAGTTAGAGAGGTAATCTTTTACCCAGTGGGCAGCTTCAGAGGAGAAACCTAAGTGGTGTAATGCTGGAGTATGGTATGATTTACAGTGTCAAAGGCCTTAGTGAGATCTATAAATATTGATCCCACTAGTTTGCTGCTGTCCAAGGCTTTATGGACATAGTCTGTGAATTCAAAAAGAGACGTTGTTGTACTGTGACCCTTGTGAAAGCTGTGCTGCTTCTGGCACTGTAGATCATATTTCTGGAGGTGTTCAGTGATCTGATTCATATTACAATTCTTTCCAGGGCTTTTGATGGGGGGGGGGGAGAATGGAGATAGGCCGATAATTGGCCATACTAGAATGATCCCCATTTTTAAACACAGGGGTCACCAGTGCCAGCTTCCATGCTCTCGGGAAATGTAGCCAAGGTGAGAGACTTGTTGAATATTTTGGTGATAGGAACAAGCAGCTCTTCAAGTGCAGCTGACTCAAGCTTCATGTCAACACTATCACTCCCCAACCTGGATTTGCCAAGTACCTTCTTGACATAGGTTCTGATCTCCCTGATCGAGACTTCCCTAAAGTAAAAGTGGGGGATGACGGTATCCTGATTAGGGGTTGATGATGTTGGGCCATGGGTAAAGTAAACAGGCATGAGGACCCCACTTAGATCTGTAAATGCTGCATTGATGGTTTCTGCGATTGTGCAAGGATGCATAGTGGTGGTGCCGTTGACATTTAGTAATGTAGAGTGCTTCCTATCCTCTTTGCCCAGCAGTTCCTTGATGTTTTGCCAAAATCTTTTACCATTCCCCCAGCTACTATCTAACTGTTCCTTGTAGTAGTTTGCCTTTGCCAGCCTGGCAAGGTATGTACATTTGTTCCTGGCAGCCCTGTAATTCTGACAGTCCGTTGGGTTTCTAGAGTTCCTAGCCTTACTCCATAGTCTTCCCGCTCCCTGAACTGATTCAGGAGGTCACTGGTGATCCACCCACTTGTAGCTCCCCTGATTTTCCTTTTCCTCATAGGCGTGAAAGCATCAAAGATATCGTTGAATTTATCAACAAAATATTTCAGTGCTAGGTCAATGTTCTGGAGTATGTCCAGAGGGGACCAGTCCACCTGTGCTAATGTGACTCTAAAGGAGTACAGTTGACCACTCTTGATTACGTAGCAACGGATTGTGACTGGAGGGACCTTTTCTTCTTTACTCACCGCTTGTATATGACGGGAATGGTCACTAAGGCAATCTGGGAGCACCTCAACTCATCTGATCCTGGATGGATGGTTAGTTAGGATCCAATCAAGTAGCTTGCCCTTGCCAGTTGTATAACTGAGTCTGGTATTTTCGGGTCCTATCTGTGAGAGATTCACACCGGCGACCTGGTCCTTGAGTGCATCTGACTCCTTGCAGTGCCAATTACAGTTGAAGTCCACCATTGTGATAATGTCTGAGTTCCTCCTAATTTGGGAAAGTATTTCGAGGATAGAGCCTAGATCTGTCCTAGCTTTTCCAGGCTAGAGGTAGATAGAGGTGATGGTTAGGGATTTGTTATGCTTCCCTATGTGCAGTTCCACTTATAGCAACTCGAAGTCACTGGACATGCAAGAGATGGGGGATACACTACCCTGTATGTCTTCCCTGACATAAATGAGGCAGCCCCCACCTTTCTTCAACCCGGTCTAGCCTATAAGTTCTATACCTTGGTACCATAATAGCATTATCATGAATTTTAGGGGTTAGCCAGGTCTCAGTCAAGCAGAGGATATCCGGGCAATGTAGCCCAGTCCAAGTTTGAAGCTGGGTAAATTTGTCAAGGAGTCTGCAAATGTTCATTGCAGCTATTTTTAGTCCACAGCCCTTTAGGTGATACATCTTCCTGTGAGTAGTCAGTCCAGGATTGGGATGCACATCACCAGAAAGAAGAAGCAAGAGGAGAAAAATTATTCTGGTGGCACGTAAACGTAGTCACTTGGTCAATGATCTTTGTCTACTGGTGGTTCTGATTTGCAGGCCACAGTTCTGTCTATTTGTACTAGCAGTTATCTGGGCCAGAATAAGGATGCTCCTGATGGCTGTGAACATCACTATGTGTAGTGGTGGGCAGGAAGGCAGTATGGCACAGTGAGCATTTATGCTGTGAGGTGTTGTACCAGATGCAAACTCATTATGTGGTGGAGAGGCCAGGTTTTGCACTTTTTCTTGGGGTGCAGCAGGGATGAGGAATGCATGCATAATTACTAGGATAAAAAGGGAAGTGTAGGACATTTTGACAGAGAGGAGCTGAAATTGAGATACCCTATGTAGTGCCAGTTAGAGGGCTCCACGTAGGTTACAGTAGCCAATCAGAGAGAGATCACCTGACAGTGGGGTGGGTTTAGATGTATCTAATTAAGGCTAGAGAAGGGGGGAGGGGAAAAAATTCTGCCCTATGCACTAGTGCTGCCCAGCTAAAATAACAGTTCCAGCTAGAGCCTAGAGTCTCTGCCTGCGTGTCTGCGAGGCTTGTTGTCCTGCCCAATAGTCCCTGACACAGTCAATCTCTGAAGTGAGTGTAGAGCAGCAGGTTTGAATGAAATAGTTCTGGTGCTCTCTGTTTAGTCCGTACCTGATGCCAGAGGGTGAGGTGAGCGGTGGCAGTTTGGGATCCATGCCACTGGTGGGGGAGTGCACCCTGCCAGGGGATCAGCTCTGCCTGTAAGAGAGGGAGATTAAGTTAAATTTCAGTGTAGAAGTAGGGGGGCGAGGTTGAAAGAGACTTGCTGGCAACAGAGTAGAGGATTAAGCAAATCGGAGGACAGGGGAAACAAAAGACAAGGGGACAGAACAAAAGAGTCTGGGAAGCAGAGGTCGGGTCAGCGCCGAGCTTAGAATTGCAAATGCAGAGGGTGAAATGGAATTCAGAGAGGAAAGGAGGCCACTTGAAGATTAAGTTAGCTAGCTGAAAATTATGCATGATTGCAATTAAACAGCTGACTTGTATATTGTTGATCAGGCTAATCTTACATAAATTCAGAGCAGAGAAAACATTGCTGTAGCAGGTAGACTACTATTAACTTAGAATTTAGTGCAGAGAAAAACATTATTGTAGTAGGCAGACTTATTAAATTAATATTTCAGTGCCGGGAAAGCTTTGTTGTAGTAGGCAGATATTAACACACATTTAGAGATCACTGAGTAAGAAAATTCTGCCCTATGCACTTACTCCAGTCAGTTATGCCAGTCATCTTAGAATCAGTCCACAGGACCTTAACATGTAGCCCTAATCCATCTGATTTGAAAGAAATATTACAAAATGATTTTAATCATGTCCAAAACTGGTTGTTGTCTCAAAAATTGGTCTTAAATCCATCTAAAATCAAAATGCATGTGTTTTTTTCACTATGCCAGATGAAAGCTACCTCCATCCCATATCACTGAACTAAAAATCAATCATGGTGTCATCATAGAAAAAAGTAATGATTTTAAATACCTTGGTCTTACCCTGCACAGTAAACCCTGTAATTCTTACATTTCAGTTTTGTTAAAAACTGTATACCAGAGAATAGGTGCTCTTTATAGGCTAACCTCAGTATGGTTTCTTTCCACTAGAGTATTACTTTCACAAAGTGTTTTGCTTCCTGTTAATGATTATGGCATGTTTTATTTTTCTGCTAGTGAGAGTGTACTGTCCAGGGTTAGGGTTTTGTAGAATCAAATAGCTATGTTTGCTTCTCAGCTTCCCTCATGAGCACATCATGGTTTTCTCTACAGTACTCTTCAATGGTCTTCCTTAGATCAGAGGTATAAGTTACAGATTGGAACACTGGCCAGAAAAATTGTTTTGAAAAATGTCCCTGAACTTTTCTATCAGTTTTTTCAACAATGTTTTATGTCAACTTGAACATGAACATCTTCGAATAATACCTATTTTCTGATTCCTGCAGTGAAAATTAGCTTAGGCAAAAGATCATTGTTATATCAGTTGCCTTGTTTTTACAATTTACTACCTCAAATATTAACTCTTGTTACCACAAGTCTTTTAAATGTTAAGACTGCACTTAAAAAAATGTTTGCTAGACATTGAGATCTGTCATTGTAATTGATGTTCCTTGTCTATATGTGCATAATGGGTGTATGTAAAGCATATTAATGTTATGGTTTTGCAATACAATGTATTCTTTGTTTCATATTATATTATGTTTATTTATTGTAATATTTTGTTTATAATGTCACATCTGTTAGCCCCTGAAAATGGGCTTTATAGAAACATAGAAACATAGACTTTGATGGCAGATAAGGACCTCTTGGCCCATCTAGTCTGCCCATTTCCTTACCTACAGGATAGGCCGCAGATCCTAGTTAACCAACAGCCTATTTCTTCCTACCCCCCACAAGAATTGTCTTATGTCTGCCCATGCATTCTTGAATACTCCCACAGTTTTAGACCCCACATCCTCCTCAGGAAGGCTGTTCCATGCATCCACTACCATCTCTGTGAAATAATACTTCCTCACATTGCCCCTGAACCGCCCCCCTCTATCTTTAAATTGTGTCCCCATGTTCTTGCACGTCTCTTTTTCTGAAAGATGATACCCTTTTGGACTTTGTTGATTCCACATGAGGTACTTAAAAGTTTCTATCATGTCCCCTCTCCTTCTTTCCTCAAGGGTATACATATTAAGCTCCTTTAGTCTCTCTCATCACGGCTTCTCTTGCAGACCCTGCACCATTTTAGTTGCCCTTCTCTGACTGCCTCTATTCTGTCTATGTCCTTGTGGAGATGGGGTCTCCAGAACTGGACACAGTAGTCCAGATGGGGTCTCACCAACTGTCTGTACAGATGGATAACAGCTTCCTGTTTTCTGCTGCTGATGCCTCTTCCTATGCATCCCAGTATACCCCCAGCCCTCACTACTGCCTTCTCACATTGCTTGCTAACCTTAAGGTCATCTGATATGATTACCCCCAGGTCCCTTTCTTTTTTGTTGTTGTTACCTCCCCCATTGTGTAATCTTCCCTGGGTTATTGTTTCCAGGTGCATTATTTTGCACTTCTTTGCATTGACTCTAGCTGCCATACTTCTGACCATTCCTCTAACCTTGCCAAGTCCTTCTCATCCTTTCCACGCCTTTCTGTGTATCAACCCTGTTGCAGATCTTTATGTCATCTGCAAAGAGGCATACTTTTCCTTCCAGTCCCTCTGCAATGTCACTCTATGAAAACATTAAAAGGACTGGATCCAATACTGAACCCTGCGGTACCCACTAGTAACCCCTCTTTCTTCAGAGTGGACTCCATTTACAATTACCTTCTGTGTCCTGTTGTCCAGCCAATATTTTACCAGGCTACCACCCTGGGACCCACTCCCAGGCTGGTTAATTTGACTATTAATCTTTTGTGTGACTGTGTCAAATGCCTTGTTAGTCTCAGGTAGGCTATGTCCACAGGCCCTCCATGCCTACTACTTTGGTCACCCAGTCAAAGAAATCTACTAAATTCGTCTGACATGACCTTCCCGCTATGAACCCATGCTGCCTTGGGTCCTGTGCCCCACTGGCCTCTAGGTACTCAACTATTCTTTCCTTCAGAAGTGACTCCATCACTTTCCCTACCACAGAGGTCAGACTGACAGGTCTTTAGTTTCTTGCCTCTGTCTTGGTCCCACTTTTGTGAAGGGGAATCACATCCGCCTTCCTCCAGTCCTCGGGTACCACACCATCCTCCCATGATTTATTAAAAAGAGTAGCCAGTGGTTTCACTAGTTCCCCCCCTTAATTCTTTTTGAATTCTGGGGTGAATTCCATCAGGCCCCATTGCTTTGTCCACCTTCAGTTTTAAGATTTCTTGTAGAACCCTTTCTTCTGTGAAAGGACTGGGATCGACCCCCCCCCATCAAGACTGCTTCTGTTAATTGGATTAGACACATCCCCCTCCTCTTTTGTGAATACTGAGCAGAAATATTCGTTCAGTATCCCTGCTTTTTCACTGTCCCCCTCTGCCCACCGACCGTTCATTCTATTCAGCCTCACTATCCCTCCCTTCTTCTTTCTACGCTTGCTGATGTACCTATAAAAGGTTTTATCCCCCTTCTTAACCGAGTTGGCTATCTTTTCCTCAGTTTGACCTTTACTATTCTGACTTCCCGCCCTGCTTCCTTCTACCTTAACTGGTACAGCTCTCTGTCCTGCTCCTTCTGTGTTTCCTTATACTTCCAGAACGCTATCTTTTTCTTCCTGACTTTCACAGCCACCTCTTTTGAGAACCATAGTGGCTTTTTCTTTCATTTTGAATTGTTTATTTGCTTCACACAAAGGCTTGTTGTCTCTGTGATGGCAGTTTTGATGATTCCCCATTGTTGCTCCACCCCTCCTTCTAGCCTGTTTGCTAGTGCTTTTCTGAGGCACTCTCCCATCTTGCCAAAGTCAGCTCTCCTGAACCACACTGTTTGATGGTCACTTGTCCCCAGATGGCAACCCACTTCAAGATCCGAGATCCTCTCACTGCTCCCATTTGAGAGTATAAGGTCTAAGATTGCTCCCTCATGAGTGGGTTCCGAAACTAGCTGTCTGAGACCTGCCACCTGTAGGGCATCAAGAATGGCCCTGCTCTTGGATGTGGCTGCAGCAAATATGCTCCAGTTAACATCTGGCATATTCGGGTCTCCCATCAACAGTATCTCCCCTTTCTCTACCATTCCAAGAATGCCTTCTATCATATCCTTGTCCATTCCCTCCCTGACATGGGGTCTGTACACAACCCTCAGCGGATTGTGGTGCTCTTCCAGTCTCCAAGGTGACCCACAGTGCCTCCTCTCCTCCCTGTTTACTCTTTTGTTCAATTGCTTTTATCCCTTCCTTTACATAGAAAGCTACTCTTCCCCCTCTTCTCCCCTGCCTGTCTCTCCTGTAGGTTATGTACCTTGGTATGTTAACATCCCAGTCATGGTTCTCTGTGTACCATGTTTCTGTGACTGCTACGATATCCAGGCATCCCTCTTCTATCAAGGCCACCAGCTCAGGGAGCTTGTTGCTCAAACTACGGGTATGCCCATGGAGTGACCTGAATTTAAATAAACAAACCAAACCAACTGTAAAAATGGTTGAAGCAAAAATAAATAAGAGTGATATTTGCAACCATATTTAAGCTTGTTGTATTCCTTATAATTATGAGTCTTATGCCTGAGTTTTCCACCAGGGCAAAGGAGATTGCTCCCTATAACTCAAGTGAATGACCTTATATCTGTGGCTAAAAATAGTGCATGGTGGGATGAAGGAATACCTTGGAGTTTGAGAATATGTTTTATGATTACATACGTTTTTAAAGGAAAATGTGCTGCTTTATTTGGGTTGCAGCAGCAGCATCATGGTCACAGACAGTAACATCTGGCATGCAGTACTATGTGGAATGTGGAATTCCACTGCAAGAATTAGCATGGAATGACGATTTTGCCAGTGAATTTCGACCAGAATTTGTCTGGTTCTTCTGTGGAATTCCACTTGCTGCAATCCAGGGAACAGCATTTTTCTACAGAAAATCATTCTGCAAACATTACCGCTGAAAATATGGAGATTCGTGGAATAAAATTCTGCAGAAATGTTGCAAAAAAACTAATTCAGCATTTTTATGCCATGGAATTCTGCCATTCTGTTTCTGGCAAAATTCATTGGAATTTTGAAAATTTCACAAAATTTCATTCTACCAGAATTTGAAAATTCCACACAGTACTACTGACATGCCTTGCATATAGTCAGAGCTGCCCTAATTGTTATCCCTAGTATGAGTAAAAGGAGACAGATTACCATCCAGGTCTATATAAACCTCTCAGGTGCATGTTTGCAAAGTCTTTCACTTAACCTGGACATAAGCACAAAGACAGAGAACTCTAAAACTGCAACACCTCTTACTTCTAAGGGTGTTTTTGCTCCAGGCACTTCCTCCAGGAGAATGCTTTTTGTAGTCATGTCAATTTTAGGTGTCTGGCATTTAAACTTCTGGTACACTTGTCCACATACCAAGATTTTATCATAACCTACTATAGCATCAGATGTGGAAATTCAGAACCTTGCACCTATGCAGAGATGAATTTAAGTCCATTGTCATTCACCAAAAGTCTACAGAGTGGCTTCATAGGAGGCTTGTTGTATTCTATACCTACAGGTAGACTTTCTTGCCTGGGTAGTTTTAAAGAGGACAGGAAATCATTTTTAACTGCCAGCTGTTTATAAAGTTCTTATTCTCGGAAATTATATGCATTCATCTAAATCATCCATATTTAACTGTACCTGAAAAAAAGTGATATAAAAAGTTGTATTTCGCATTGTCTTGTTTTTATGGGCTGCATCCTGTTACAGTTCTCTTCAAGGAACCAATAATTTGGAGTTTTAACTATCTCATGGTTTTTGCACAGAACTCTAAAGTTCTAATAGGTCAGCAGATCATAATTAGCATGCGGTACACAAATTGTGACATAGCGAAAACTACATAAGTGATTCCATGCAGTGAACTGTGACAGAATGCTGACCATAAAAACACAACAATGCAAACTACCATTCTACCTATCACTTTTATTCAGGTACAGTTAAATATGGATACTTTAGGAGAATGCACATAGTGTAGTTTCTGAGAATAACTACTTTTAAAACTGCTGCTAATTAGCACGAATTTCCTGTCCCCTTTAAGAACTACATAGGTTTTGGGCCTAGGACACTTTTTTGCTGACATTCCTTCTTAATCTGTTGACTTTCATTTTTACACATTTTCTTTTTATTTCAAGTAGCTATCATGTTCCCTTTTTATTTAGCAACTTCCCTCCTATGAAGGGGAGAAACAAATCCAGTCCTACGGAACAATGTTGAAAGTGCCACCCTTTCCTCCCAAGCCATTTCTCTGTGGAATTCTAGCTGTGTACAGAGATGTTCTTGAGCCCCCCCCCCCCTTAAGCTGAACTACTGATGGCAGCTCCCCAGCTGGAGG
The DNA here is from genome assembly GCA_016271365.2 of Neoceratodus forsteri. Lineage (NCBI taxonomy): Eukaryota > Metazoa > Chordata > Ceratodontiformes > Ceratodontidae > Neoceratodus > Neoceratodus forsteri. The sequence goes on along the minus strand of CM028134.1, from coordinate 971,833,729 downwards.
CAGGGGCAGCTGCAATTATCCTTGGCTAAAGTATATTTTAGGCAAGGCAAGGCAAATGGTGTTAGGGGACTAAGTGGTCCCATATTCAATAATCTAAAATGAATTCCAGAACATGGTAAGGGTTGTTTTATTCCCAGCCACAAAGTCTGAGTTGCTGTACATGGCCCAGACAAGCTTTGAATCTATCTAAGATATCAAAACCAACTAGAAGCATTTTTGTATTATTAGTATTATTATTATTTTCAAGTACATGACCTGGATGTGTAATCTGATTCTTGACAAAGCTCAATAACAGATGACAATAACCAATTTTATTCAATCCTCATTCGTTACAATTGGACAAAGCAAGTTTTATGGGGTACCTACCACTTCTGCCTCTTGATGAGTGATTTGGTTCTGTTTATCCAGCTCATTTAATGTGATGATAGATATCAGGGTAACTTCAACACTGGTAACCAGAGTTGGCATGGTACAGGTATCTTAGAGAACTATATGAATGTACAGTCTTTTATCTGGGTCCTGTCTTTTCAGTTTACCTACCCTTACAGAAATCATTATATGAAATGTTTTCATGCCACACACATAAAACTACCCATGTAATATGCGTGCTGCAAGCATGATTTAAACGTTAAACTGAAAATGATTAAATGCATGTGGCATGCGTGCAGCAAGCAAGTGTGGAAAGCATGTTTGTTATGTTAAGCTGGAACAGACTGTATGCATCTCGTATGCCTGCAAAAAGCAAGGGCTCACTGATAACTGTACACATAAAAGTTAAGAGACTTGCTCAGGATCACACAGTATACAAGTGGGGGTCGATGAAATTCAAACTTAGGTCTTCAGGGGCACGGGGTCATAATGTCACCGAACAAAACAGCATGGCAATCAATGCTGCCATAAAAAAGGAGCATGAACAACTCTGCCAGTGCAAGAAAGCAGCAGCTAAGGCAAACAGGATGCTGGGCTGTATCGCAAGGGGTTTCTCATCCAGGCTTAGGGAGGTGATCCTGCCCCTCTACGGATCTTTGGTCAGGCCACACATGGAGTACTGTGTGCAGTACTGGTGGCTGTATCTGAAGAAGGATATTAATTTACAGGAAGCTGTACAATGGAGGGCAACACAAATGTTACAGGGGATGGAAGGCAAGGCCTATGAGGACAGGCTGAATGAGCTGAATATGTACATACTGGAAGAGAGGAGGGATGGGGAGATATGATAGAAACGTTCAAGTATTTGAGGCAGATAAAGTTAGCACTGAAGAGGTGTTTAAACTGAGGAAGGGCAGGTACACGAGGGGGTATGGACTAAGATTGAAGGGTGGAAGATTTAGGAGGGAGATGAGGAGGCACTATTCACAGAGAGGGTGGTGTCTAAATGGAACGCTCTACCAGAGGGGGTGGTATCCTGTAAGATAGGAAGTTTTAAGAGGGTGTGGGGTAGAGCACAAGGGAGGGTCTGGGTGGAGGGGGCTGAGGCCATCATGGGAATGACAGATGGGGAGGGAGTATGGGTAGCTGCAATCTAGGGGCTAGCTGCACACCCGGACAGACATTGATAAGCCAGGTGGTCTGTTTCTGGTGGTAGATTCGTATGTTCATATGAAAACAGTGTGTACTGCAGCAGCATGAGTAACAACACCAAACCCACCAAAATCAGCATACACCATTGAACATAAAAGTACTTTCTTTGCTTTTGCAGGGGTCTTGGCCCTCCACAACCCCTGACATGGGGGGCTTTGTTCCCCACACACCTCGAACTAAAGATAACATACTCTGAGGGGGTGTGGACTTCAGGGATGAGAAGAAACCTGAGAGGAAGGAAAATTTTATCCCCCCCAAAAAACAGTTAAAAGTTCTAATACCAGGAGACTGGGGGGGGGGGGGAGAACCATGGTCCCAGGTCTCCCATCATGCTGTGTGCTGGTGCCTTAGCCACTCCACCATAGGAGCAGCTCAACCAGGCACCTCACACATGGCTACTTGACCCCTTCACAGTTTAAGCACAGAGCAACAAGGGTAGCGATAATTCCCTACAGTTATTATACCCTGTCACTCTAAATCCATTTGTGCTTTACACAGTGTGGTTACTGCAGTGTGATATTTGTTTTGATATATTGACCCGCTACCGTCTTCAGATCTCCAGCTCACTAACATTGCAGTTCAGTGCCTTTAACATAGAAATGTAGAAACATAGAAGTTGACGGCAGATAAGAACCACAAGGGCCATGCAGTCTGCACATTTCTTTTTCTACCTTATGAATGTGCCATAGGCCTTTAATCTGTCAATGGCATATCTATTCATACTCATCTGTATTGTTCCTTTCTGCCTAGCCAATGCCTGTTTGAAGTCCTGCACTGTATTCATATCCACCACTTCCAGAGGTAGGCCATTCCACGCATCCACCACCCTTTCTGCGAAAAAGAACTTCATCACATCATCCCTTAATCAGCATCCCTCTAATCTCATGCTGAAATCTAAATTTAGTAGTTGCCGTATTGGTCCTTGCAAGAATAGATCCAGAAGCAAATGATTTGATACCTTTTAATGGACCAACATAGATGTAACAACAATAACAAAGTGCTTAAGCACTTTGTTATTGTTGTTACATCTATGTTGGTCCATTAAAAGGTATCAAATCATTTGCTTCTGGATTTAATCTCATGCTGCATTCTCCTGTCCTGCTATTTTTCTTATATTGAAACATGTTAGACTCTTTCACCTTGTTAATGCTCTTAAGGTGTTTGAATGTTTTGATCATATCACCTCTCTCCCTCCTTTGTGTTAGGGTATACATATTGAGCTCCGTTAATCTGTCTTCATATGTTTTCTGATGCAGTGTCTGCACTATTTTGGTTTCCCTTCTCTGGACTGCCTCCATTTTATTAATGTCCCTGTGAAGGTGCTGCCTCCAGTACTGCATGCAATACTCCAGATGGGGCCTAACCAGTGTCTTGTAAAGAGGGATTATTACCTCCCTCTTACAACTTGTGATGCCCCTACTAATACATCCCAACATCCCCCTAACCTTACCTACTAATTTAGTGGTCTACTTGGATGATTTCAGGTCATCTGTGATGAAGATGATGTCCAAGTCTCTTTCTTCCCTTGTGATTGCCAGCAACTTCCCTCCCAACCTATACGTGGCTTCAGGGTTTCTCTTCCCTATGTGTATGATCTTGCACTTCTTTGTGTTAAAGCCCAGTTGCCACTCTTCTGACCATTTTGCCAGTTTATCCAGATCTCTCCTCATTCTGCCCACACTATCTGGATCATCTACTCTTGCAGATCTTTATGTCATCTGCAAACACACAAACCTTACCCTCCTGTCTATCTGCAATGTCACTGATAAAGATATTGAAGAGGACTGGCCCTATTACTGATCCCTGAGGTACCCAACTTGTGACTTGCATCTCTTCTGACTGCATACCATTTACCATCACTCTCTGATTTCTGACCACCAGCCAGTTTGCCACCCAGTTGATCATCTTCTGACCCAACCCAAGTCTATCCATCTTATTAATCAATCTTCTACATGGAACAGTATCAAAACCTTTGCTGACGTGAAGGTAGGCGACATCAACTGTACCCCCTTGGTCTGCTACTCTGGTTACCCAGTCAAAGAAATTTATGAGATTGGTTTGACAAAACCTTCCTGTTGTAAACCCACGCTGTCTTGGATCCTGTGCTGTTATGGATTCCAGTTGTTGCACTATCCTTTCCTTAAGGAGTGCCTCCATAATCTTGCCCCCTACTGAGGTAAGACTAAGTGGTCTGTAGTTCTCTGCCTCCTCCCTGCTATCACTCTTGTGGAGTGAGATCACATGAGCCCTTCTCCAGTTTTCTGGGACCTCTCCTGTGCTCAGAGAATCACTGAACAGTTCTGATAATGGCTCTGCTAGTTCCACCCTTAGCTCCTTTAGTACCCTGGGATGTATGCCATCCGGTCCCATTGCCTTGTCCACCCTGAGCTTATCGAGCTCTTGTAGGACCCTTTCTTTTGTGAAGGGACTTGTGCACACCTCCCTTCCCCCCTGTGTCCATGGTGCTGAGCTGTGGGCCCTGCCCTACCTTATCCTCAGTAAATACTGAGCAAAAATATCTATTTAGGATAGATGCTTTTCCTTGGTCCTCCTCCACATACTCCCGCTTATCCTCTTTGTTCTTAGCAATACCCCCTCTGGACTTTTTCCTTTCATTAATGTATCTAGAGAAAGTCTTGTCCCCTTCCTTTACTGTTTGTGCTAGTGTTTCCTCAGTTTGGGTCTTTGCCTGCCTTAGTGCATTCCCTGCTTCTTTTTGGGAAGTTTGGTATGCCTCCCTATCTTTGTTCTGCTGCATTCCCTTATATTTCCTGAAGGCCAATCTTTTGGATCTGAACTTTTCAACTAGTGTTTTTGAGAACCAAAGTGGCTTCCTCTTTATTTTGTGCTTGCTTTTGTCCCTAACACAATGGGATGTTGCTTCAAGTATTGCATCCTTAATGCTTTCCCACTTTGCCTGTATCCCTTCACCTGTATTTCTTCTAGCCAGGGCTAGCTTAACTCTGTTGGCCATCTTATTAAAGTCAGCTCCTCTGAAGTCCCATATTTTTGCCTTGGAATGGGATGATTTAATTCTAGTGACCAAACTGAACCATACCATGTGATGGTCATTGGCCCCCAGGTGACGTTTTACCTGGAGTTCTGTGATGCTTTCCCCATTAGTCATTACTAGATAGGATAGCCCTGTTTGTTGTGGGTTGTTGTACCAGTTGTTTGAGGCCCTCCTCCAGCAGGGAATCCACTATGTGTCTTGTTCTGGTGGATGTTCCTGCTGGTATTGACCAATCTGTATATGGCATTTTGAACTCTCCCATTATCAGAACATCCCCTTTAGCAGTCATGTTTTGTATATCTTCTAATAATAATGTGTCTATGTCCTCTCCCTGGTCTGGAGGCCTGCAGACAACCCCAGTTCATATGGCTGTCCCATTTCCTGTTTCCAGGGTGACGCACAGTTCTGGCTCCTTATGTGTATTCTGAATTTCTGTAGGTTTGATATTTTCATTGACATAAAGGGCTACTCCTCCCCCCCACACACACACACTTTTTCCACCTTGGTCTCTTCTGAACAGTACCTAGCTGGGTATTGAAGTTTCCCAAGTGTGATTACTGGTGAATCATGTCTCACTAGAGGCTACTATTTTCCAGTTGAGCCTCTGTCATCGTTGCCTGCAGGTCTGGGATCTTGTTTCCCAGACTGCGGGCATTTGTGTACATGATTTTTCATTGGCCAGAATTTGGTGCGTTAGTTGTTGTTTCCCCTGTGTGTTGTATGGGGAGCTGGACCTTTTTCCTTACCTGGTGATGCAAATGAACTACAAACATGCTGAACTCCTGTTTGATCAGTAGCTGAGGGGGGAGGGGTGTTCTTCCTGTTTGATGTATCAGGTGCTGCACCCATCTTCCCATTTGCTAGTTTAAATATTCTGCAAAGATGTCAAATTTCTGCCCCAATAAACTGACTCCCTCCTTAGTCAGACGCAGTCCATCAAATTTAAAAAAACTTTCACTCCCAAAACTGTTGCCGGTTACCTACAAATTTTGCGTCCTTTTTCCTGGCACCAGCCCTTAAGCCACATGTTTATCTCCCCTACATTCCCTTCTCTGACCTTCCGTCCATCTGCCCCCCTCTCCCAGACTGGCAGGATCTCAGAAAAGGAGATGCTGGATGAAATGGATGACAGTTTGTCTCGCAGCCTGATCAGGTGCTCCTTGGTCTCTACAACTGACTGGCTGGAGAGATCATTAGTCCCTATGTGTACCAGGACATCAATGTTTTCTCCTGCTTCCAGCATGATTTTAGCAATGCAGTCAGTGTCTCTCCATGCTGATGTACCTGGGAGACATCTGGCCATTACCCCCGGCTGGAGGTAGGTATCAACTCCCCAAATCATGGAGTCTCCTATGATCAGAAGTGCTTTTTGTATTGCTTTTTTTTGTTTTGGTCCCTGTTTTGGGTGAGTTTTGTTGTACTAGCTCCTGTGCTGCAGTGTCCTGCTCTACAGTGTGCTCTGCCCCTTTGTTTGATTTTGGAGATAGAGGCAGTTACCTGTTTGTAGTTTTTATATTGTTTGTGGAGGTGATATGTTGGAGAGCATTGAGTGATGGGGCACCCGATTTGCCCCTCCTAACTACCTGCCAAACTCCCAGACCAACTGCCTTCTGCAGTCAAGGTGCTTCAGTAGGATGTTGGGGAAATGGCAGGTGGTTCTTATAATAGTTTTCCTCCTGAATATATGATTTGAGGCATGCAATCTCTACCCATGCTGTCTGGAGCTGAACCTCTTAGACCTCTAATGCTCCACCATGTAGGACAGCATCCTAAATCCTGTATAACTACCCTTTTGAAAGGTGTCCTGCAGTGACTGTAATTAATAATATCCATCCCACTTGAGTTGCCGAGTTTATAACCTTTTCTGAATAATTAGAAGGAGGAAAATGAAAGCAAAAGTTAGATTTTTTTCTGTTTGTTTTATTTTCTGTTTCTTTTGTATAACTTGTTATAACAAGTTAAATTACTTGTGCCCCTGTAAGTGAGGTCACTGTGTGGATACCCCTCTGATCCTCCCCTTCCTGCTTTGCTACAAGAAATGTCATGACTGTGCAACTATATGAAAGGAGTGTAGCATGGGGTGGTTGGGGATGGGGGAGGGTGGTGGGCCCTTCCTCTGCCAAAAAAGAAGAACCACGGATGAAAAAAAAAGAGGTGGTAAGAGCAGAAACAATCAACCAACAACTAATGCAGTAGCCCTGAAAGCTTAGTCTACTGATAGATAAAACTGTAAACCCTGTAAGCACCATCTGTAGCAATTTCACATAAGATATACCCAGCATAAAACACTTTGCTACAGAGAAAAATAAAGCAGTAACAGAAGATATACAGTACTTGCAAAAAAACAATTTGAATCAGTGAAGATTACAGCAGTAATCTGTAAGCACAAAACAGTAATGACCCCGTAGGTACACCCTGTAATAATGCAGCAGAAGGTATACCCTGCAACAGCAATTTGAATCAGAGAAGATTACAGCACTAAGCTATAATGCCTGCATACATATGGCTCACTTGTACTTCAATACAAATCTGCATACATCTGCACACATGTAGCATGCTTATAGCCACTGATATACTTTTTAGTTTTCTTGCCCCTCCATCTCAGCTGCACAGCTAGACTATAGCACACATACCAATGGAAACACATGTGGTTCTTCCCACCCCTAATACACACACTGACCCACAAAACTACTTAATTATTTCCATCTTAACTGCACTCCTACTATTTTCTCTCTATAGTTTTGAATGCTTCCATGCAAACATACTTTAAGGGGCAAACACAAAAGTAGAAATAACTCGACATCCACCCACATGGCCAGACCCCTCCCCATGCACACACATTGTAGCAGGTGCAGACATGCTGCTACAGACAACCCACCAAGTATAGATACAGGTCAAGAGTCTCTTACCTGAGTACTAGGTAGCAGAGGTAGGAGGCTCTAAGAGATGGTGTCCATGGGTCAGAGTGCTGGGGCGTACCCCCTTGAAATGAAAGAAGTTATTTTTTATTACAATTTTATGCATTATGATGCCATGTTGGAGAATAATTAAGGCCACTGTTCTACAAACAAGGCCCTTGTTAGTCGAGTGGTAGCCTTCATTAATCTCCAACTCTTGATCAATAATGTATAAACTAGTAATAACAAAATACCCTCATTCATTTCAATAGTGCGCCCCCCTGCACTCTCCCTTGCCCTATGTCATAATGTGCCTGAGCATGGGAATGTGAAGGTAAGCTTCATGAGGGTGGGGGTAAATCTGATTATTATGGGGCTCCTATAGTCTGTGCATAGCATACCGCTCAACTGTCCCTGAAGGCAAGGGACAGCCTTCATTTTACCCCTGAAAATTGCTCTGCCCCTCATCTATCTCTCATGGAAAACATGCTACTCACACAGAGGATGTCCTGTAGATTTAGACTTTAGGGCAGGGGTGCCATTTCAGATTTCAGCATGGGGGAGCCAACAACCCGTGGAGGCCAGGTGCTAATTAGCCCCCAGGCAGCAAGCTCTGGAATGTCTGGAACATCTCTAAAATGTCAAATGTATTTGTTGTGACTGAAAAGTAATTTGCAAATCTGGCAAAATTCAAATGTATAAGATTCATCCCTCTATACCATGAAGCAGTACATCAGATTTTGGCTTAAACCCTCCCACTTACTAACTGATTTGTTTTCTTGGCTGAAGTTCTGACCCCCCTCCAAAAAAATGCTTTGTCCCAATTTCTCTCTCCAACTCCATTCCATTCAATACCAATCCCACATGGGTTGTGAACCCACTCAAAGGTGCAGAAGCATGAAAAACACATCAATATTTCAGTCCTTGCTCTTGCTCCAATTTCCCTGTAAAAAAATTATTTACTTTTACTAACCCAACCATCTGGCCAGAACCTGGGGCCTAGCCCAGTGTGCCACCAGCCCAGTTTTCAGTCCGCTCCTCCTCCATCCTTCTGCCAGAAGCTGGATGCTAGAACCGACCATTCCAGGTCCCTAACATGGTTTACGACTAAGTCACCTCACCAACCAAACCCACACAACCTGTGTTGCTTGCTTCTTGTTTGGCTGATGCCATGGCTGCTGCTGCACTGCACAGATCAAGGCCTATTAAGGCCTCCCACGCTGCTGTCACTGCTGCTGTGAGGTCTAGCTTGCTGCAGTGGGAGGCCCGCACTGGGTTTTATTTTGTGAGGCTAGCCTAGTTGAGTAAGAAGGTAACCTAGTCTTGAGTTAGCTTCTAGCTCATCCCCAGCCCCTTCAACCACCAAGGGAGACAGAGACTCACGAATAGTAGACCAACAAAAATATGCCACAACAACACTGCTATTGAGAGTTCAGTGCTTACAGATTCCTCCAAGCTGCAGTGTGCAGCCTGTCTACTCTGTGGTGGGAAAGACAGTGTCCCACTCATGTGACTCATGTGATCTTGCTTAGCTGGAGCTCCTCCATATCACATGTGATGGCTCCATCGCTAACAGGTGGAGAGAGTGGATAATGCAATACAGACACAGTAGAGTCAGGAGTTCCCCTGCAGCATGAGTGCAACCCAGGCCAAGGAGGCTCTTATTGTGCAAAAATTAAATCCACATTTAATCCCATTATTGCCACACCTTATGAACAATCTAGGCACAAATGTGGTGGGGGGGGCAACTGCCCCCTCTGCAATACCTAAATGGCACTCCTGCTTTATGGTAGAAATTAATTGTCAGGGGCTAACATCAGTAAAAGTAAATATAACGGTTTCCACTGTGTTCTGAGGTACTGTATCTCCATGTTTCAGAATGTGTCCTGATCATTGTGCGGGTTAGTGTCCTTCATTGTCCCTCATTTTGAGTGTCCATGTCCCTCATTCCAGTGACAAAATGTGAGGTATGGTGAATGTTTCCAAGACCCTACTCAGCACAAAGACAGATGAGCATGGCCATAGTGTATATGCTCCATACAGAATGACAAAGGGAAAGTAAGTGAGCCGAAACAGTCAAGAAGAAACACATTAGTAGCACTAAATATGCATAAGGGTATTTGCATGGTACAAAACAAAAAGGTCAGGCTTCACAACACAGAGGCTCCTCTTCGCACATATGGATTGGGGGTTGTTGGCTGACTATATCCTAGGCATTTAATGTAGTACGCAAACAATACTTTACAAATCATTGGCAATTTAATGACAAAAATCAAAAGCCATCAAACAACTTACAAAAGGATCAAAATGAATGAGTTTACCCAATTTTAATGGGAAATCAATGAAAGGAGTATTTTAATGGCTCCAACTGCTAGCAGTAGTATGAGAAATAGAAAGTGATGTGTTTTTCAGATAAGGTTTGCACCAGCTTAGTTGCTATAACACATGGCAAGCATGGGACATGTGAACCTGATGTGATTTTTAAATGATGTTCACACCAGCTTAACTGCTGCACTCATGTCGAGTGTGCAACACGCAAACCTGATGTGATTTTTAGAAGGTGTTTGCATCAGCTTACCTACTGCACACAAGTCAAGCTTGCAGCATGCGAACCTGATGTGCTTTTTAGATCTGGTTCACTCTGTGTATGCGAACCACATGCAAACATCCCACAATTAAGCATGCGGCATGCATTTTGTATGTATGTAGCACACTTATATTTCTGTAAGGGTAGGGCACCTATATACAGTATGTGGAATATTTGTTTTAATTGTGTTCTTTCAAAATCAGTTGAGTAGGGTTTAAAGGCACTAAAGACTTTTTAATGGGAGAAGACATTTTCTGCTTTGTTGTAATTGTATATTTTAGTTTTGTAATATTCGTTTAGAGTTGTTTTATTGTATGTATTGAATACGTCTGTGTCTTTCTTGATGTACAGCACTTTGAAAACTTTGAAAGGCGCTCAATCAAATAAATTTTATTATTATTATTATTATTGAGGCACTCTTCTCTGTCTTGGGAACTAGTATAGTCATTTCCTTTTGTCATCAGAGGGGGGGATCCTGCTGAGGAAGAGAGTAGCCCAGTCACCAAGTTCCTCCATTTGAGGAAGTTGTGGGGTGGGGGCTAGGGTTTCTTCCCCTAAGGGTCAAGTGTGCATAACCAGGATCCACTCTGTTCAAAAAAAGATAAGCCTTTTTCTTCTGCAGAGATTCCAACATACTGCAGATTGTAGTTTATGTTATTATTTTTTGTTTGTTTGTTTGTTGTTTAACCAGGATTAGAACACTAAGCTGAAAGCTTTTTTTACAGGTGCGACCTGGGAGCACAGGGAAGTTAAGTGACTTGCTCAGGGTCACACAGTTTGCAAGTAGAAGCTGTGGGATTCAAACTCAGGTCTGGTCTGCTTGATGTCATTGGATTTGCAGCTCAGAAAGTTACCTAGACTAGGAATCATGACTGGCCATTATCTGGTGACCAGTTTCATGTAATAAACTCTGGAATACAGCTGTCTCAGAAAAGGATCTTCCACATTCGCTGTTTTTCCTGGCAAATATGGCAAATATGTTTTGCGTCATCTACTTATAACAGTTTATATCACTCATTTGGTGTCTACTCTGCACCATATTCAGGGGTCTTTAAATTGAACTGACACAGTCCTTATGTCTATTTATTTAGTTTATTTATGTAGTCTGTTTGCTTATTTGTTTATTTGCCTAACTATACTAATTTGATGTGTATCTTATAAAATGCTGTATATTCCTTATTTATTCTTTGTCACACAATTGGTATTACACTGACTTCATGATCTGATGGACAGTATATGGATGTTTGTGCCTACCTCATAATTTTACATTTGTAATCTTAAAGATCAACTGCAGTGTTTTTAAAATGCTCTTACTGTATTTTATTTGCTTACCATGAGAGCAGCCACTCCGTATATATTGCAAGTAATGTGCAGGAACAGTCATTTCTCATGTTTAGATGCTGTTTTACTGCATGTCTTTTTTGAAGGTTTCACAGAAAATCCCTCGGACATTTTCAGACCATGTGGCAGAATCTTGGGGAGTGCTGATTCCATTCAAGCAATGACATCATTTTCCTCAAGGTCCTGGCAGCATAGTGCATCATATTATGAAATTCAAAAATCAGTCTTTTCTTCCAGTTTTCTGGTGGCAGGTGGGACTTTCCTAGGACAATGGGGGTGGAATGATAAGATGGTCACGGTGCTGTTCTGCTCCCTGCCATTTGTTTTGGGTTTTTTTGCTCCACAATTCACCGAACAAACAAACAAACTCTGGCCAGAGCCGATAGGGCTATGAAGCGCTACCAAGTGACAAAATTAATAATGCTAGAGAAATTATTCAAATCTAGGTAACTTGGCCATATGTTGAGTGTGAAAAATATTCAAGTCTCTCCAGAGATTCATTCCTTTCTTTAGTAAAAGACTATTGCTAAGATCCTGATTCTTTCTCTGTTGCCTTTTTTCCTGTTTCTCATTTTCCCCCTTTTTCCAGGCTGGCCACCTGAAAAAATGTCTCTCTCAAATGCTTGTCTTTTTACTTCCTTCTCTGCAGTTCTGGAGCCTTGATGTTCTCACAGCTCCACCCCCATAGCTAATATAGCTAACATCATCTGTGTCCCATTATTACAATGCTATGGTGCTTTGACAACTCTTGCCCTGTTAGTTTCATTTAGAAACCTGCATGCAGTATACTCAGTAAAGCAGCGGTTTAAAGCTGAGAAGTGACCTCCCTTCTCACACTTGCGAGATGAACCCCCTTTTCCTTTTTTTCCCCTGTGAGATGTCCAAAGAGACCTCCATGTGGAGGTATTTGTTAAACTGTTGAGTTTACCTCAGTAGAAGCTGTATTTTAAACCTAAACGATAACAAACACAGTTTTCTTTTTGTTTTCTTCAGGCCTAGGCATCCAAGCATAGCACTAAATGATAGGAAGTTTTCTCTGTTGTTAGTAACCCGGTGAAATGAACTCTAGAAAACATGGTTTTAATGTTTATGTTTTCTGCAGAATCTCCATAAGTATTATCATAATAGTTTAAATAAAAATAAAGTAAGAATGATAATGGCCATACAAAACCAACACAATGTTTCTACAATAAGAGCTCTGTGTTTCCCTGTGCTGCAACATGTTTGTAAATATAAAAAGAAACTTCTGTACTTAAATGTGCAGAATTCTAGATAACTTTCAGCTTTTGGAAAAATAATGTATAAATTCCAATGTTAGTTTATTTGTTTATTTGTTACTTAAGAATGAAAGGTCTTACTGTACAGGACAGTAGTGTGGTGGGTAGGTAACTGGCTGGGTGGCAGGACACAGAGGGTGGTGGTAAATAGCTGTCACTCCACAGAGGGAGGAGTGACCAGTGGGCTACCGCAGGAATCAGTGCTGGGACCGGTCCTATTCAATATCTTCATCAGTGACATTGCGCAGGACCTAGAAGGCAGAATTTCACTGTTCGCTGATGACACAAAGCTCTGTAACAGAGTAGACACACCAGAGGGTGTAGACAGAATGAGAAGGGACCTGCAGAAACTTGAATAATGGTCAGGGGTTTGGCAGTTGAAATTCAATGCAAGGAAGTGCAAGATAATGCATATGGGGCACAAAAACCCTGGCACAATATATTAGTTGGGGGGTGAGGATATAGCATGCACCAAGCAGGAAAGGGATCTTGGGGTTATCATCTCTGATGACCTTAAAGTAGGGAAACAGTGTGACAAGGCAGCAGGTAAAGCAAATAGGATGCTGGGATGTATAGGCAGGGGCATCACCAGCAGGAAAAGGGAGGTCATAATTCCCCTATACAAGACACTAGTGAGGCCCCACCTGAAGTACACTGTACAGTTCTGGAGACCATACCTACGTAAGGACATAGACAGGGTAGAGAAGGTTCAGAGGATGGCAACAAAGATGGTGCATGGATTGCATCACAAGTCCTATGAAGACAGGTTGAAGGAACTGAACATGTACTCCCTGGAGGAGAGGAGGGAGAGAGGGGATATGATAGAGACATACAAGTATCTTACAGGGAGGAACAGGGTGCAGGGATACACTATTTTTAAGTGAAAAAGAAGAGATTCCAGGACTAGAGGGCATGGGATGAAGTTGGAGAGAGGATGATTCAGAGGAAACATGAGGAAGAATTTCTTCACAGAACGGGTGGTGGACAAGTGGAACACCCTGCCAGAGGAAGTGGTGGGGGCTGAAATAATCACGGGATTCAAGAATGCATGGGATAGACATAAAGGAATTCTGGAGGTCAGGGGTAAGGGGCAACAGACTTCTAGGAAAACATAAACTGAACTTACAAGCTCAAATGGGCAAACTGAGTGGACCATAGGCCCTTATCTGCCAACACTGTCTATGTATCTATGTACTGAGGTATAAGATGGGTAAATCTTCTAGGGTTGTCTCCTTGCAGGGATCATTATGAATGGATCATTAGGAGTCAGCCAGCCCTGTCTTCTCCATACTTATACCTTGGGTCATTCATGGGAGGAGCCATAGAGTACATAACATTTTCTTTTTGTTAAGGACTGATCTCTTTTTGTGTATATTAGAATATACTGGCTACAGACAGACTCAGATACATTGTTAAAGGTTTATAAAAGACCTTTATGTTGAATAATGAAATATTTAAGTTTAAAAGTGCTGTGGGTCCTAGCCTGGACCATGTCAGATTCGTTTTGGGATCAGCTCTGGGCTGATCTACTGGAAAGTCTGCACCTTTTCAGACTATGTGCCCTTGATGTTCCCTTGATGATTGCCTGTGTGAACAAAAGTTTATTTTTGTGCCTTTTGATTTCATTTCTTATTCATGTATGAAGTACAAGTTAATTTTGTTCTTGGCTGCTTCTTTTAAGCCTTGCCTCTCTACAAATTGGTGTCAGCATCCATCTTTACATCCACACCCTTTTACATGGAAGTGTTGCATCAGAGTTTCAACATCACCTTTTTTGGACCCCTCCTCATGAACAGTGCCAATGTCATTTTGTTCAATTGTCCCAGAAGGTGATTGCACAGACCAAATGAGCTATTCTGTGCCACAGGTGCAAAAACACAGTTTGGGCAGGTTGTGGAAAATGACATTTGTACATTTGTGAAGGAGATGTACAAAAATGGCTATGTTAAAAATGTGAAGTGAAAATATTAAAAATTAGCAACGTTAGGAGCGTGTGTAGAAACTGCGCAGCGCATGCTCGTAATGCAGTCATTTGGTGGAATTTTTTCACCAAATTTTCAACATGGTCTTTTTTAGACCCCTTCTCATGAACAGTGCCAGTGCCATTTTGTTTAATTTTCCTGAAAGTTGATTGCGCAGAGCAAATGTGCTATTCTTCGCCACGGGTGCGAAAACACATTTTGGGCAGGTTATGGAAAATGGCAACCATACTGTTGTGAAGGAAGAGTGCAACAATGGCAATGTTAAAAATGTGGAGTGAAAATATTAAAAATTAGCCATGTTAGGAGCATGCGTTGAAACTGCACAATGCACGCTTGTAACACAGTCATTTTTTGGATTTTTTTCAACAAATTTGCAACATGGGTATTTTGGGACCCCACCTCATGAACAGTGGCACTGTCATTTCATGAATCGGTCCCAAAAGGTGATTCCGTGCAGTGACCGCAAAATCACCTTTTAGGACTGAGTAACAAAATGACAGTGACAGTTTTCACTAGGTGGGGTCCCAAGAACCCCATGTTGAAAATCTGGGGCAAAAATTCCAAAATGGCTGAGATCTCAGCATAAGTTGAAAACCCCATTGAATGGCTGTATAGCATGCTTACCTTTAATTCTTCAGTTCATGGTTCGGCTTTAAAGAGTGCAGACATGTCCCGGTCCAGAGAAGATGACAGCGCTGACCTCCAGAGGTAAGTATGGGGTAAGGGGTGTGTGGAGAGGTGGGTTTGCAGTAGGAGGGTGGGACGGGGGAGGGAGACCGCAGGGATGACGAGAGACCATTTTTCATTTCATAGGGAAACAAAACTGACAACGAGGGACCATTTTCAAATTTACAGCAAAAGGACACAAAAAAAACATTTTAGTACACTGGAATGGGCTCCCAGTGTAATACAGGAATGCCAGCATGGGGATTGGACAACCCAATGTCGGGCATGACATGGGCAGGGGGCAGCGCAGGAGAAAAAAACACTCAACGAGGGACTGTTTTCTAATTTACAGAATCAAAACAAATTCCACACACTGAGGTGGGCTCCCAGTGTGCGACATGAGATGGGCATAACTTTGGGAGGGAAGCACAACACAGTGAATGGCATAGTGCCATATGCAACATGGCAACATCGCAGCACTGCACATGTGCACAACTCCGTGCATGCACGCGACTCCTGTGCATGCACAGTGTATGCATCAGAATGTGGAAGTAACAGCTGAAATAGTGCAGCTGTTATTCCATATGCTGACCATGGCAGAGGGCTTTCAGCTGTTTTGGGCTTTCGGAAGGATACTTCCAAAAGTCCAACGGAAGAGGTTATGAGATCTGCCATTTTCAGAGCTAAAAAGCTCTCGCAAAATGGCTGTAGGCTCCACCCACAGCCCTAAAAAAGGACTCAGCTGAGTTTTTTATGAATGAAACTTAGGTTATTTGTTCAAGCAGTGACTCAATATGTGTTTTTTCTTGTAATATATAAGCACCAAAGTGGTGTTTGCATCGAATGGTTGGCAGGCTCTCAAACTTTCGGGATTCTTGTCTGACACTTGTTAGATGCTTGTAGAGCAGGAGTGAAAGAGCTTGCCTGACACTACCGTGCCATTGAATTTAATGATTTTTTAATTAAATGTAGAGCTTTTCTGACCACAGTGGTGGTGACAATGAATATTTTAAGTATTTTGCTACAAGTTAAAGTTTTGTATTAAAGATACTCATTTAGTTGTCAGCATTTGGTATTTGGCTTCATCTAGATAGCTTTTTCTGGTGTGGAAATTTTGGAGGAAAAGGTGGACACAAGATTGAGAAGTAAAGTGGGAGAAGTAAAATTGAGAACAGAACTGAGAGCTAAGAGCTGAAAGGAGCTGTGAGGACTCAAGAGGAATAGAACCAGATGGAACAGACACACCATTGATATTGATGGGCTTAATCTACCTCATCTGAAGGTATGCCAGCACTGTCTGGGGTTGGGGGGGTTCCATTAGTTACTAGTTTTATAATTTGCTATGCTCAGTGGAGCATTTATTATTTTGTCTTACAGATGGTAAACAGACACTTGATGACAACAAGCTTCAGTGTGTGAGAGCCTGAAATTTACAGAAAAAAGAAGCTGGAATATCGGGTGAACTCCTAAAGGAGATTGGTCTCCAGTACTCCGCCCCCAAACAAAGAAAGGGGAAAATGGGTTGGTGCTTTTGGCCTTGGTGTTTCCTTTCTGACTTGAGCAAAATGATGTTTTCAATGAAAATGGAGGCTGGTCAGGGGGTTTTCTTCCCCTAATGAGGTACTGTTTTTAGTCTTCGAACTGAGTCATTGATATCTGGCTGAATGAACGTTAAAATAGCAGGATGCCTTACTAGAATTTCGAAACTCGATCAGTGTCAGCACCAGGGAGACTGAACTCCAGTTAAAGGAATTTGTATTTTTGGTTTGGTATATTCTGGATAAGTGGGGAACTTCTCTTCAGCAACTTTCCTTATTAACGATATAAGCTCCATGCTTAAAATTGGTTAAAATGTTAAGCAATAATGGTAGTTAAAAAAATGACTCCTATGTTCAAAATGGAGCTTCCTAATGAATGACCACATATCCAGGAAAGCTAGCTATTATATTCTAAAGGCTTTGTTAGTTTGGCTGGGCCAGCACATTTTTATAGTGATATCTATGAACTTCTAAAAGCTGTCAGTACGATAAAACTGTAATAGTCCATTATTTGGCCAGGTCCCTTGGAAGCCAAACTATACATTTGGGACCTTATCTTTCTCTATAGTTTAACATAATATTATTTGGGGTGAAAGCTTCTGGTGTGCTAAAGGAGTGGTGATGGAGTGAACAAAATGAATGTGAAACTAAAGCGTGTTGTACTGTGTGCAGATAGGCCTGTTTCTAGTTAAGTTTGGGCCCTTTTACTACAGACCAAGTGCTTACGACAAGCAGCTGGACTCCTGTATATAAGGAATGACGCTGTTAATTTTGAATACATTCATTTATCAAATTGGAGCAATGTAATGGTTACTTAAATGGTAACTTTGGACTCTTTGGACTCCTAAGGGTGCCATAGTAAGCCTGCTTTTATCTGCTGAGTTTATTCAAATATTGCAGTAGTGACTCAATTGATTTGGGACTTGCAGTGAGATATCCTCCTCTTTTTGGTTTATGTTTTATTGCTCCAAATAATTTATTACGACAAATCTACTAAGACCGAAAGCACAGGGTGTTCATCAAGGTTTTTTTTTTTATGGACTCCTATTAGAGAACCTAAACATTCTTTTTCTCTGCCTCTCCCACCCTACTTCTAATTAAGTGCACAAGTATATAAGGAATCAAGTTGGATCAGTATGTAAAATATTTTATTGACTTCATTTGAGCAGAAGCTTAAAGTACATATGCTCCTTTATTGTGGCCATCAGAGAGAAAGCATATAAAAATGAACTCTGGTATTTAACTGGAGCCTTTTGCTTTCTTTGCTTTATTACTTGTAACTGCCACTGAAATCTGCAGATGGACAGCGGACATTGCTGGGGGGGGGGGGGTGTCAGCTGAATTTTGGCCTCAAGCTTGATTTACCTGAACATGTGGTCTCATTTTCAGCAAAGATGAAACATGTGAATTATACCATTTTTTTTTAAATTGCTGCTATTTAAAACTTGGAATGTTCATGTGCCAATTACTCTATCAGCTTCACCCTGATGAGCCTTGCACACAGCTGCTGTGCAATGTTATGTGTGAATTGCCTATAGTCCTAATTGCTATGTAACTAAGTAGATTCGCTGAACTTAAGACAGGTGATTACGTATTATGGACAGCTAATTTTCGAAATGTGGTCTGAATTCTTCCATTCCTTGAAAATGGATCTGGAAAATTCTTACTTACCTTTTTATCTTTTTGCTGCTCAATAAGTGATCTAGTGTATGTTTATTTGACATGAAATTAATAGTTCTACTGAAGCTGCCTGAAGAAATCAGACTGCTGTTTTAATGGCCAGGAAAGTGCATTAATGGTTGGCATTTTAGGTTTCTGGTTATTATAATGTGTGCTGACCATATATATTTTTCTCTTGCTTCTGATATTGACTAGCATGTATTTTTACCATGTTTATGGTGGTTTATTGTAATTTTAAATGTATTTTATATACGTTCCAGACTGAATTAAGTTGTAATGGTTTATAACTGATCAGCAATAAACTTGACTTGACTTGGTGGTGGCCTGTATTAATCAAATTATTCCTGTAAAACACCATGGGCTGGATATTCAAACTGTGCCATTCTTTGGCGCAAGCCCTTGCGCTGCTCAAAAAAGTTGCGCAGGGGTGTGGTCGGGGAGATATTCAACGGACTTGTGCTATTGAGCAACCCCTTTGAATATTGCCCCCTGGCCATAGCCACTGTGCATGGCGCAGTTGAACTTGCGCCACCGCAAGTGGTCAGAGTGGAGCATTCAGATGCGGTGGCACAAGTTCCATTGCGCCATGTGCAAATTTCTGATATTCAAAAGGTGACATACAAATGGAGCCATAATTCATGCAAGGTGCATGGGGGCCATTTGCATCTAATTACAGCCCCATTTGCATGCCATTAGCATGCAGGTGCACTGATTCCCCACGACTTGCACCTGGCACCCTGCCAGGTAGCAGCCATCGGGGACCGATGCCCCCTGCAGCCCGATCGAGGGCATGAAGTAAATCTCCCCCCCAACTGGCCCAATCGTGGGCATAACACAAATGAACAACCCCCAACTGGGCCCGATCGGGCATAACACAAATTATCAACCCCCAACTGGTCCGACCGGCATAACACAATGAAATCCCGATTGGTTTGATCGCTGGCAGAACGGAGTTCAACTCTCAAGGTCATTGTCGTGGTCCAGTGACGACGGTTCGATCGCGGGCATAAGGTCAGTACCTCCCCAAGTCCAGTTTCCCAGTGTTGGGTGACACTTCACCCACTCACAGAGTCCTCACACCCCGCCCTCCATCAGCCGGGCGGGTGGCAGCACCCCACCGCTCAGCCGAGCCTGTCATTTCATCAACCGATAGTCGATAGACTGCATGCCCATTGGTTCAGAGCAAGAGCCAATGGGCGCAGTTCATAATAAAGGCGCAGTCCAGATATGTTCATTCATATCTGACTGCCTTAGACGGGTATAGCTGCATGCCCATTGGCTCTTGTCTGAACCAATGGGCGGCAGCCCCATCTGCTGTCAGTCGTAGGCGGAGCGGGCAGCAGGCGGGTGGGTGCTGCCGCCCGCCAGCTGATGGGAGGGGAGTGGGGTGGGGTTCCATGGGTGGGTGGGGTGGGGCCACTAGATCACCAGGAAATTGGACTTGGGGTTGACCTATGCCCGCTGATCGGCTTATGTCCACTGGACCACCAGGGATATTGGTCTTGGGTGGGGTTTGAACTCCACTTCGCCCGCGATCGGGCCAGTCGGGAGGGAGGAGATCTGCCTGCAATCAGGCTAGTGGAGGGGAGGTGTTCTGCCCACGAGCACACATGGGTTATTATTATGCCCAGACCGGGCTGCAGGGGAGCACAGGAAGAGGAGGCCACCCACAGGTGACAGCTGCTGTGTTGCCCCTGCAATGTGGCAGCCTCCTGTGGTGGCCTCTACTTCATCCTTTTTGCTCAAAGTTGTGTAGGCGCAGGTTGGGGGTTGCGCCTGCACAACTCTGCAAAGCCCGGCTAAATATCGAGCTGTGCAGTTTATGCATGGTTCCTCCCCCTCCGGTTGAGCATGCCTTCATTAGCATTGCGCTGTTGCTCAGCATAACTTGGGGGGAGCGCAACTGCCTCCTGCTGAATATTGCAGAATGGCGCAATTTCAGACTTGCGCAAGTGCAACCCTATAGCACATGGCGCAACCCTTTTGAATATCCAGCCCCCGAGTAAATATCTGTTAGTTTCCTTAAGCTGATCATCACTTTGTGTTCAGTATTACCCCCCCCCCAAAAAACAAAAAAAAAACATCAACAACATGAACATTTTTGTTTCTTGTTCTCTTCCTGCCCTGAATGGTGCCCCAACAGCTTCTTCCTCACTTTAAAGTATTGGCCCCTAAAAATTACTGATTAATCTGTGAAAGTAACTATTTATTTGTAATGCAGTATTGATACAATTCAATAGGCAGATCCTCAGACAATTGAAAGTAAACGTGAGTTGTTGCCATTTTGCAATCTGATTTACGTGTGTGTGTGTGTGTGTGTGTGGGTGGTGTGTACTGAGCTGCCGGGACCTTGAGGAAAATGATGTAATTGTTGTCTGAATGGAATGAACACTCACCCAAGATTCTGCCAGCAGGTTTAAAAATGTCTGAGGGATTGTGTGAAACCATCAAATAGGAGAGCATTAAAACAGTATCGTTACATGACACAGGGCAATTTCTTCATTTCACATGTAATAAATAAGGCCTGGTTGTCCTTATATTAGGGAAAAGGAATAAGTTTATGTTTGTAATATATCTGCAGTTGATCTTAAGTTAATACGTGTGTTCTTGATTGTCCATATTTTGCTGCTGTGACCTTTGTATCCTCCCAGACCATGCCTGAACATAGGCATTTTGTTCGGTGCCCCTACCTGGTAAATCAAAACTAAATAAATAAACATTTCCAAATGTTGTTCACATGGCTTGACAGAGAATTTTAACATTCTCTTGCCTTGTTGTAGCAATGCATTTCAGTACCCACTGAACTACCTACTCTGTTCATAATGATTTTAATAATGTGGAGCCTGGTTCTCTGCCCCAGTTTTTTTTTTATGATGTAAAACAGGGCACACTTCCTTAATATATACAATTGCTATACTCAGGAGTGGAGACCTACATCAGGGGCAGAGACCCCACGGTGCAGATGGAGGCATTTAAATGTTATGGTGATAAAACACAGACTACTGCTGCTTGCTATCATGGTGAACAGGGCTCAGAAGCAGATTCGGGTTGCTTGACTGGCCAGCTGAAGAGGAATAATTGAGCATCCCGGGGGATGCTGTCCTTGTTCAGAGAAGCTGCTGATCTTGCTACCAGACTGCCGCCTAGATGACCACAGGTGGTAGTGAAGTTGGAGCCTTCAGTGGGCATAGACACGTACCAGTTTCTTTGCAGTATCCTTGTGCGCATGCACACTTGGAGCCCCATGTGCGTGCAAGAGGAAAACCCCAGCACAAGCAGGGTAATGGCAGCTCACATGGACTCTGACTCTGATGAATAGCCAGCTACCACCTTGGAGGTCCTTAAAAGGCAATGAACAACTCCTCATTTGGCTATGGCTAGGTTTGATGGCCCCCACCGCACCTCAGGGGGAAAGTTGGGAGTTAAGAGTGGCAGTAAGCACTAAAGAAGTCAGGGTACAGGGAAGAGTGAGGCTGTCAAAAGGTAGGTATGGTGGTTCTGGAGTAGAAACAATAAATAAAAAAACTTGGATAAGACACAGTAGGGGCACCAAATGCCATCACATACATATGGGTGTGATACCTTAAAGATGTCCCCTGTTCCCTTTCACATACCTATGAGTGGATTCTGGCCCTGTAATGATACCTGTGACAATAGTAAGACTAATGACCCTTGCCAATCTCCCCAGTAGTCCAGTGGGCCCCCATTCCCATCTCTGTAATCAAACAAGTACCTGGTAGTCTAGTGGATCCTCCCTCCCTAGCCCTGGTTACCAGCACACTGCAGAAATTTAACAACTGCTCCAGAAATATAACAGGTCCCATGCAGTCTTGGTCCCCCAACATCAATCTGGGTATAATTTGTGAATTAAGGAGATGTGGGAAAAACCTGTGGTAAGAACTCAAACCTGCAGTAAATCTTTGTTTGTGCAATATTTGAATGTGGTGAAATGAATGTTATATTTTATTCCCTTTTTTTAAATTGTATAATTTTTTGTTTTGTATCTGCAATATGTAAAGTATATCTTTTTATTTTGTATAGAACTTCAGCCAGTACTCTTGTGCCTGGTTGCAATATGTAAGCAATAATACCCGACAGAGTGGGGCATTATTGGGAAATACCGGACCACCCAGGGGTGTAATGAGGCCCAACGCCACAGGTGGAGGGCCTTATAGCCCCTGGAAGGTCTGGTATTTCCCAATAATGCCCACCCTGGAGGGTATTATTGCGCTTAGAAAATGACTATCTTCGTAAGTTTTAAAAAAAGTGATAAAAGGAGAGAGGAAATGAGCACATAAAATTAATAAAATTAGTAGAAAAAAAAACCTTATTGAAAAAGTAGTCCATATTTTTTAAGGCTGTTCCAGCTCCTGGTGCTCCTCCCTACAAAGCCATTCTGATTGATTGAGTCCCCCCCCATACACACAGACACTCAAACACATCCAGGTGAACAGGAAATTTATTGTGTAGACAAATTCCCCCAGCAGACTCTGGGCATCTTTTTTAAGTTGTCCCTTGTTTTTGCAATATCTTGTTTTGTTTATATTTGTTTGCAGTTAGAAGTTGCATCTAGTAAGCGCACGACCCTGCGTGACCTCAAAGAAAGCGGATAGTGCAGCTGGCATGAAGAACAGCCCCGAGGTAAATAATGTATTTATTTTAAATCAGTGGACTGATTAACTGTAGGGGAATCATTCTGAGAGAGAGTTCATCTGTGATTTGAAAACTATGCTTCCTAGTAAGAAGCTGTTCAGAGTGACGGCTTCACTTTACTTTCTGTTCAGCACGATACAGTGAGCCTGCAGTCGGGAGATTGTGGGTGTGAGAGAAAAAAAGTATATTTTGCCCGTTTTCCCGACTGCCGAAGAACTGCAGTGTTTTTTTTTTTTATTTTTCATTCAGAATCAGCTGTAGTAAGTGCAGAGGTAATGAGTGTTGGGGGTTGGGGGGGTGAAGACCAGTATCTCTCATTAAGTGAGAGAAAAACATGGCAGGAATTTCAAATTTCATCGACTGCTTTCAACCAATGACAAAGCAGTCTGGGCGGCTCAGTACAAGGGTATGTGGTGAAGTAGCACTTGGGCTTGTACTTATTTTTTGCTGGGCATCTATTGAAAAATAAATGCCCAGCTTGGAGCCCATGTCAGCTAATCAGGATTGAGAATTTATTCCTGTCATTTTCTAATAAGAAATAAAATATTAACTAACAATGTTACCCAGTGCAGAGGTGCTACCAGTTTTTCTTGGTAGTAGTAGTTGGCAATGCTAGTGGTGTGCCATTTACTGTACATGCCAACATTTCCCCCTTCTGTGTACCAGTGCACAATGATATGCACTGGTTTGGAAGGTTCCAATCACCTCCCTCCCAAGTATTTTTTTTTAAAATGGTTGCAAGAAAGGAACAGTTGCAAAATTGGTTCACCCCAGGTTTGTAAGAATCCCATGTGACTAAGTATTGGTTCTGTCTTTCTTTTTTTCTTATCAGCTATGAAGACACCTAAATCCTGTAAATCTGATTGTAGCATGAGAATGTATGAGTCAAGAGTACTGTCTCTGTCCACTCCTGATAGCTAAAATTGTTCATTGCTGGGCCTGTCTTATGTATTGAATTCCTAATCTTTTTAACAGGCAGAAAAAATCATGGCACTCACCCTTCAAGTATAATAAGCAAGGTCCATTCATGAAGTAGTGCAAAACTTGTTTATTCACAGATAAGCAGATTGCCACAGCTGAGGAAGTGCAGTAGAAAAGAACTGACGTTTGACCTGTTGCAGACATCGTCAAAGTCAGTGCCCTCAAAAGTTACAGCCCTTTTATAGCAAGTAATAAATCACATGAGCATATATTTAATAGTGACTTAAAGAACACAGTTTCTTAATTACACATTAACTTGCCAACATTAATGCACAGACACATTTAATAACATTACTACATAGCATGGGTACTGTTGCTTTCAACTATAGCACACATCAGTTTATTATTGGACAAACACATTCCAATAAACTTTCTTACTTTCTTGTGCAGGGAACCACTTATCCTGTGCTAGGAGAGCTTACTTATGAAATACACTTATTGTCAGACAGCTGAATACAAAAAATGTTTTATATACAGCAAACCTAGTAGGAGAAGGAGAGATAGGAAAAGAAGGGTGGGGGGATATAAGGGAGAAAAAAGGCTGCATACTGGAAGTCAGTGCAAAAGCCACACACCAAGCCTTGCTGCCTCTGTGCCTACTCTGTATAATACATGATACCCTTAAGAACATGTGCTATTCAGTAATATTTTTAAATGTGTCTAAGTAATAATATTGCCAAGTTAATGTGTAATTTAGAAAATGTGTTATTTAAGTCACTGTTAATTATAAGCTCATGTGATTTATTACTTGTTATAAAAGGGTTGTAATTCTTGAGAGTACTAACTTTGACAATGCCTGCAACAGGTGAAATGTCGGTTCTTTTCTGGTCCACTTCCCCATCTGTGGCAAGCTGCTTATCCGTGAATAAATAAGTTTTGCACTAGTTCATGAATGGGCCTTTGTTTATTATACTTGCAGGGTGAGCGCTGTGACTTTTTTCTGCCTGTATAACTTAATTGTAGCTTGGTACCGAGTCTCTACTGAGTGGCTCTGCTTACAAAATGGACTAATCTTTTTAACCCCCAGCAAGTATCCAGACACAGAATCAGATCTGAATGTTACTACCTGTGGTGGCAACCCTTATGACAGTCTTGGGGGAGTAGAGGTCAACTTGCCTGTCCTCTGGGACCCTAGTATCAAATTCTAGAATTTCTCTGTTCCTCACAATCTGTTTCTATTGCTCATCATTTTCCTTAATGAAGGACACTTCTGCTTTTATAAAGCATTGATGTAAAGCTTGACACTGTTCTTATAATACCTAATTTGTCTGATTCTCTCTTCCAAAAATGTTTCTACTGTACTTCTTTAACTGTCTCTCTGCTTTCTTGGTCACATTTCTCCTTAAGCACTACAAAAACAGTTGCTTAATCTTTGTGTTTTTAAGAGCTGCCTTCATTTCTTCTGTATTCTAATGCCGTTATTGTAACATACTGATTGGACTGCATATCCAATTCAGCCATTTAACTCACTATTTCAATTAACTGTTGTTCCAACATTTCACTGCATGCTTCTATTTGTTGGCATGCTCCAACAACTCTGACATCTTTGCAGACACTTGGTGTTTCTCAAGATAATCTCTCTGACCTCTCGTGACACATCACAAAGTAAAAGCCAGTGACATAACTGGTCATTAACAATTTTGCTCTTTTTATGTTGGCTTGCCGCACTTGTGCACAAGTCAACATCTTGCAGTAGTGCAGATTTGGAGGCGCAGCCGCTGTTGGGCGAATGCAGGGCACGCATCAGTAGGTGCATCCCTCATTCCCCAATCAGCAGCACCACACCATGCATGCTAATGTGGTGAGCACATCTAAGGAAAGGTCCGCTGCAATCTGAGCAAAGCTTGTCAGATGCAATGGACCCTTCCTGCATGCTCGCCACATTATCAGCATGGTGGGCAGCCACCCAACGGCTGACCTCAGGAGTGCCCAATCCCCCAGCTGGCTTACTATGGCAGAACAAATTTGCAGACAGGGGAGCCAACTCCCCATCAGCATACAGCAGCCCCCCCTCACCATTTCCTATATGCAGAGGGGGGTGCCCAACCCCTCGGTTCTTGCCCTCCTTAATTAGGTGTCATGGGGAGCCCACTCCCCGCCGGCATAAATAGCCACCTCTCGCATTTATATGCCGAGGGGTGCCCAATCCCCTTGGCTTTGCCTTTCCCCCGCTGTCATTGTGTGCCAAAGTGCGGTGGCCAACCTCACCGGCATAAATTCACCCCCAGCTCCCATTGTCTGCCGACGAGGGTGATCAATCCCCGCTGGCTGCAGCAACCCCCAAAACAGTTAGGAGGCATGCTGGGAGCCCAAATTCAGTGTGCTAAGTCCCCTGAAAAAAAACTGTCCTGCTATGTTCATTTTTTTTCTTCCTGTAACAAAATAACAGTCCCTCATAGTCTCCTGCCCCCACCGCACCCACTGACTGCTCACCCTGCCTCCCACGCCCACCTCCCCTCACCCTTACTCACCTCCAGAGTCTGCAGGCGCAGCAATCTTCGTTGAACCCGGGAACCGTCTGCATTCTTCAAAGCCGACTGTGAACTGAGGAAAATGTTGGTAAGCTGTATAATGGAATGAATAGGGTTTTTCAATTCTGCATATCTTGGGCATTTGTTGGAATTTTGGCACCAAATTTTCAACATGGGGTTTTTAGGCCTCCTCATGAATTCTATCACTGTCATGGCGTTAATCAGCCTCAAAAGGTGATTTCACAGTCACTGTGCAAAATCACCTTTCAGGACCCATTAATGAAATGACAGTGCCAGTGTTCATGAGGTGGCCTCTCAAAAAGCCTATGTTCCAAATTTGGTGGAAAAAAATCCAACAAATGCCTGTTTTTTTTTTTTTTGTAATTAATATTTTATTAGTTTTAACTACCACAAAACATCACATACACAAATAATGAAGTGTTACACTGAAAGTGCATAGTCACCCCTCTAATATTCAAAATTTACATACACCGCACTTTCTGCTGAAATGACAACCAAGAAAATATACCCCCAAAACCCACCACCCTCTCCCCATCCCCCTATCCCTAACGTTATAAGCAATAAAATCAGTAGAAAATAAGAGGTTGGTCCTAACAATATCGAGACTTCTTAGTTTCACGCTTCCAGGTCATCAAAAGTGCTCCAAAGAGCCCCATAGCGATATATAATACTCATGCTTACCCCTGCATACAAGCAATATGTTTCTCGAGTTGTAATGCTAGAGTACATTCCTATGTCACTCCAATAGTGTTGGTAATTTTATCCGACGACCAACGCCTTTAAATTAACAACTTCATAACAGCTGAAACGAGAGACAAGTGCTTCAACCCTTGGAAGTGGTCATAGGAAAGCATGTAACAAACAAATCTCGGAGAATCCATTTTATTTGAGCCAAGGATAGGGTCTAATAAACTACTCATAGTTCTCCAGAGGTCCGAATCTCTGGGTACAGCCATAATAAAGATACAGGGTTCCTCTTCCCTTCACAGTTCCAACAGCAAGGTGAGCTGAGTGCGCCTCTCTGAATAAATGAGTAGGAGAGTCAAATAGAGGATGCATAATATTCAAATGCCTGTTTTACGAACATGCATTGCGCAGTTGCTACACAGGCTCGTAACTTCGTGAATTCATAATATTTTAATGCCAGATTTTCAGCATTGTCATTTTTGTACACCTCCTGTGAATAGTACAGCTGTCATTTTCCACATCCTGCCTGAAATGTGTTTCCACACTTCCAGCACACAATAGTGCAGTCGCTGTGGGAAATCAGTGTTTGGGCCAGATTATGAAATTGACAGTGACACAGTTCATGAGCAGAGGTCCTAAAATGCCTATGTTGAAGATTTGGTGATGATACTCCATAAAATGACTACGTTACGAGCGTGCATTGGCAGATTGCATGCAAGCTCGTACTGTCATGCATTTCTGATATTTTCACTCTGGATTTTCACCATTGCCATTTTTCCACACCTCTTGATGAACAGTACAGCCGTCATTTCACATATCCTGCCCAAAATATATTTCGCAGCTTCCGGGCGAGAGAAGAGACAGCCAGCGAAATCATTTCTGGGACACTTTGAGGAAATAATAGTGGCACTGTACATGAGCAGAGGTGCTAAAATGCCCTATGTTGAAAATTTGGTGCCGAACGCCCATAAAATGGCAGTGTTGCAAGCGTGCGTTGCATATTTCCCACGCAACCTTGTAACTTCGCAAATTTGCTATATTTACATGCCACATTTTCAACACTGGCATTTTTTACGCCTCCTTATGAACTGTACAGCTGTCATTTTTCACATCCTGCCCAAAATGTTTTCCTGTACTGCACTACCAAACACCCAAAGGGACACCCCAATGCCTGTCAGTCTCTGCAGGGTGGGTTGGCATCAGTTCAATACTTCACTGCCATGCCTATTATGCATCTCTCTAACTCCTGTACTACCAATGCCAATGCCATCAAGACAACATTCGGCATTGACAAATGCTTGTTTTTCTTAGCAAAGTGTTTGCAATTTAAAAGCCCTTCTTGTGACAATCTTTCTTATTCAGCTGCAACATGAAACTTGCTGTGTTCTATTCAGTGGCTTCTATCATTAATTGAGGGGGATTATCTCTGAGGTACTCCAAAGTCATTTTGTCAAGGCCCTCTCCACACTGCTAAACTTTTTTATTAATATTACAAAAAACATTCTGTGTTCCATGTTAGAGCATGTTTGTTGGCGTGTCCACACTGCGATTCAGCACCATACTTGCCTGCTTCAGTTCCCAGGAATGCTTGCAGCACCACAGTGCATGCCGGGATTCTTGCAAATGGGCATGGTAATGGATTGGGATACAAATAACATCATTGAATTTGGGAGCTCATTGTGAGGTCAGGGTTGTAAGTAAATTATCCCGTTTTCTTCTGGGCAGCAATACAAAAGCCACAGAATTTGATGGAGGTTGCCTTAAACTGTGTTACAGCATGGTTTGCATCCACAGTACTGTTTACATGGTTTAAGGCAACCATTTTAGTCTGAAACCATACTATCCTATCATATTTCTAGCATGGTTTTTGAACATGGTTTGTAGCATAGTTTTACCGTGCTACAGTGTGGATACGAACTGTGTTTGCCATTCTTGTAATGTTACAGACTGCAGGTAACGTTTCAAGAATGCACGTGTGTTACAGGGCCCTAGGGTTTGTGTTCACCTGTTGGGTCACTGATGCACATATGATGAGGTCTGACCCATCTTGTCCTGTAACTTGATCAGACTAACTCAGTTTCAAATGTGCATCAGACCAGGTTGCAGCATCAGATCTCAGCTCCTGAGATCAGCAGGAGTTATGAGCCCATCTTTACTGAACTAGCCAGAAAAATATATCTAAGATATGTGGAACTGTTAGCTTGTGATTGTATTAATACAGAGAGGCTTATATATGCTTGTGATTTTATTAGGATATAGAGGTTTTTCTATCTACTCTGTAACCTCAGTAACTCATTCTTGTCATGGGGCTGGTTCTGACTCCTAGAATCAGCAGTACATCATTGCATCAGAGGGGAAGCGCCCTTAATGATCAATATGTGTCTTAGGCTAAAGCATTCCACCTAGAAAGCAGTTTTCATCTTTTCTTGCCTCCTTTATGTGAAATTTGTGCTGAGCGCTCATCCTCTCTGATACATATTATGTGGCTCCTGATGGTATGCACACAATAATTTATGGAGTGTTCCTACACCTCTGAGACCCCTCACACAGCAGACACACACAGTGACCCGCAACTGAAGGAAACAAAGCCCCCCTGCTAATGTGGCTCTCAAGTGTTTCTAGCCATTGAGGTGGCATATTTGAAGCCCTGCTACCGGTTCCAGGATTAGCCATTGCTCAAGACATGCAACATTATACTAATTTATCTAGACAGGAGCCAAAACACCTATCCTGGCAGAGATTAATAAAAATTTCAAGAGGAGAAGTCTGAGTGGCTAGCACTGCACAAAGCCAGTAAGGGGGCAACCCAGTAAAATGGTATCATATTAGGATACTGAAGCTCAGAATCCCAACACTCACAGGACCAGCTGCAGTATTCCAACACACACTTGCCTGAAAACTGCAGTGTCCTGACAGATGCAATCCCGACAGGGGTAAGGTAGCGGATGCAATGTACCCCTACCCTATCCCTCGTCAGGCACTAGAAGACAGGAGAGGATGCAGGAGCTGGCTGAGTGGCTCCCATGGCATGGAGGGCTGGGTTACTAGCAGCTCAGCCAGCATGGCCTTGTGGAGCCAGGTTCCATTCTTGGTCGCAGCAACTTTTGCTCCTCACCATTCCACCCTCCGTAACTATTTCTTTAACTCCGAGGTCCACTCTCCCTCAGAGTTAATTATTTTAATTATGAGGGGAGCAGGGGTGTGTGGGGGGTAAAGCCCCCTACATTAAATGCAAGTCCCTTGCATGATCCAGCATTTCAGTCTGGAGCACCTATTGGGATGCCGAAATTCAGTCTCCCGAACTCAGTCTTGTAGAGTTCAGAATACTGAATTTCAGGATTCCATAGGTAATCCCAGTAAAACAGTAAAGCTGACATGGTGACCCTACCACATTGCCCACCTTCCCCTTCTGCTCCTGGTAGTCCTTTGTTAGCCCTGCATGCTACCAGGTAGTAACCGTATACCCATCATTTCTAACCAACAATCCTTTTAGAGATCCTGCCACAGCAGGCACAAGGCAATATACAATCAGAGCTTGCACATGTGCAGTAAACCCTGACATTTTGTGTACGTACACTGCTGACAGTGGCCATCTTGCTCACAGCAGACTTTGCAATTCTTCTGTACTGGAAATCCTCAACAAATACTTCTTCTCAATGTTTACCAAAGAGGACCCAGGGGATGGCCCAGCCTTGAAAAAAACACAACACCGCAGGACCAGGGGTAGACACTAGTCCCTTTACAGAAACCGAAGTACGGAGACGCTAAATAAACTAAAAGCAAACAAAGACATGGGACCAGATGAGATACACCCCAGAATCCTTAAGGAACCCGGAGCAGAATTAGCAGCCCCTTTGGCACTTCTATTCTCAAAATCCTTGAAGAGCAGTGTGGTACTGGAAGACTGGAAAAATGCAATAGTGGTTCCACTTCACAAATCAGGCAGTTGCGAAGAGGCTAGTAATTACAGACTGGTGAGCCTCACATCTATAGTAGGGAAACTAATGGAGGCACTACTCAAACAAAGAATCATAGCATTCCTCAAAACTAGTGGCCAACAAGACCCTGAACAGCACGGTTTCACAGCAGGTAGGTCATGCCAGGCAAATCTGCTTGAGTTTTTTGACTACGCTACAAAAATAGTGGATGATGGTGGGGCAGTAGATGTGGTCTACCTAGACTTTAGTAAGGCCTTCAACTCGGTTCCACACAGAAGGCTGGTAAAGAAGCTTGACCACACAGGGGTTCACCCAGAAGTAGTCAGATAGGTACAAAACTGGTTACAAGGCAGAACCCAGAGGGTACAGGTAAATGGAACGCAATCAACGGAAGGCAGGGTGACCAGCAGGGTGCCCCAGAGCTTAGTACTGGGGCCTCTGCTCTTCAATGTTTTTATAGCAGACATCACTGACAGACTGGAAGGGAAGGTGTGTCTGTTCACAGACAACAGCAAGATATGTAACAGGATGGACACCTCAGAAGGAGTGAGCAAGATGGAAGCTGACCTCAAGAAACTAGAAGAATGGTCCGGAGTGTGACAGCTGAGATTTAATGCTAAAAAGTGCAAGATCATGCACATAGGAAAGAAAAATCCAGGAAATGAGTATTACCTAGGAGACTAAAGACTGGCAGCCTCAAACCAGGAACGAGATCTGGGAATCATAATCTCAGACGACTTGAAGGTTATTAAGCAGTGTGAGAAGGCAACATTGAAAACCAACAGAATGCTGGGCTGCATTGGGAAGGGAACCAGGAGCAGGAGGAGAGAGATGGTACTACCACTGTATAGATTGCTGGTCAGGCCTCACTTGGAATACGGAATCCAGTTCTGGAGGCCTCACCTCAGGAAGGACATTGGCCGGGTGGAAGCAGTACAGAGAAAGATGAAAATAAATGATTCAGGGTCTTCAGTACATGTCCTAAAAGGAAAGACTTAGGGAACTGAATATGTATTCCCTGGAGCAGAGAAGAGAGAGAGGGGACATGGTTGACACATTCAGGTACATCAAAGGCATTAACAAGGTACAGGTACAGACACAGGAACTTTTTCACTTCAAGAAGGGCTCCAGGACCAGGGGACATGACCTCAGGCTGAAAGGAGAGAGGTTCTCTACCAACACCAGGAAGTTTTTCTTCACAGAAAGAGTGGTGGATGCCTGGAATATCCTGCCCCAAGAGGTTGTAGAGGTCAACACTGTGGGGGGATTCAAGAATGCATGAGATAGACGCAAGGGAGCTCTGACTACAAAGAGGAACTATAGCGTCAAAATAGGTCTAAAACAAATGGGTAGACCAGATGGACCTAGCGGTCTCCTTCTGCCTTCAACTTCTATGTTTTTATGTTTCTAGCTATAATGTGGCCAGCACTTAGGCCTGGAGCCCCTGAATGAAATACTGTAATATCCCCTCATCTTCTCACTATGCCTAATTTCATGACACCACTCTAACATGGCAATACATTCATATAGAATAAAAAGAAAGGATTCCCTCCTGGAGAGCATTCAGTAGGCCCCGAGTCACTGGATGTGATCTATTTTGCTTCCACCAAGTTGCTTTGACAACAAAGTTTCAAACGACTTTACAGTGACACCACTTTGCTGATAGAGATCACATCGCTGCAGCTATGTGTCGATGACTGCAACAGTGCCAGAGTCATTTACTGTGCCCCCACACCTCACTGATTTATAGATTCCCAACTCTGGGGGTGGATGTTGAGGAAGAGCAGATGACACCAGGAGTTGGTGTATCAGCACATTGCTGCAACAACCGATTCGACACTGTCGATGTCAAACTAATTGTGTCACTGAGCTGGATTCGCTGTCAGGGGTTCGCTCTCCCAACGTGATGCCATCCATTTTGTGTTCTTTTCAGTGGCCATATTGCTATGGGCTGACTCATGCAGACATGCATCCCTGCCATAATGCTCCCATGCCACACTTCTGGAAGCCATCTTGCCCAAGCATACAATATTTACAGGCTGACAGATATATACACTGAAACCTTCATTTACTAGTGCACGTTATTGTGGGACCACATGTGGTTGTTCTCCCTATAACAATACTTAGTAACCCTGTGACTATATTTATTAGCCCTGCTACCATTGTTTGAGCAAATTATGGAAATTTAATTACAGAACTCGCTCATGCACTCCTATCTCTCATTCCTCTTGTTCCATCTTCTCACAGGGAAAACATGGGCAAGACAAAGGTTTGCAGAGATTGGGACATCCCAATCTCTTCAGACCAGTTAGGCTGATTGTGCTCTTCCTGCACTGAAGAGCCCTCAAAAATATCTGAGGAAATGGCTCAGTGGCATGGAGGGCTGAGGCACTGGTGACTTACCTCCTACCACACCAGCGACCCGTGTTCGGGAACGAATACAGGTTGCTTGGGAATCGGCCGGGAGAGGGAGGATTGAGTGTCCCCATGGATGGCTGCCACTGCTTGCCTATCACCTGGAGTTGTCCAGGTGGTAACACAGCTTGGGCACAATTGGAACCAACCAATCATGAGCGTTTGAGGACATCTTTATGGAAGTGAAGCTCATCACTACACCATTGAACATAGTGTGGTTTAGCTTGGGGGGACCAGAAAACAGAAACTTGCACAGGTACATGGTACATGTAGCTCTGCCCTCCTACCTCCATCCTGAGCCATTGACTGGTCTCCAGCCCAAATCTGGATGTAGTTTTTGGGTGGGGGAGGATGACCTTCCCCTTCCTGGCCCCGCCATGAGGGGGTGCAATCCATGGGGGATCTGGGGACCAAAATATGGGAGAGACAGGTGCCGGGTGAGAGGAGGTGGGGACAGAGCTGGAAAGCCTGCCCATGTTGGCCCTGCAGGAAAAAAAGCTTGCCCCCCCCCCGCATTTGACCCACAAATAGCATCTCTAAACAAGAAAACTGTCCTCCCATTAGAAGGTGCATCTAGACCGAAAGATCCAGCAGACAGGAATCTGGAGGACATCATAAAGAAGAACTTTGAGTTGACAGGGATTTGAGCAAGAGAAGCAGCAATGGCAATTTATGTCACCAGGGCTCAACCTGCCTGGTTACAGGATGTAGTACTCAAGATGCTAACACCTAAGTCCACAAAGGTGCAACTCTTGGAAAATGCCATCTTATCCACTAAATATCTGGCAGACATGGCTGTGGGCTCACTTATCATTCAGTTCAGAAAGACACTGAGCTCGATTCTCAAAGCCCAGAGATTGATGCAAGGTGCCTGCATCAAACTTAAATGACGCAAGTGGCACTTTGCATCAAAAACTGTCCCCTGAGCTATTCACAAAAGCAGCCTGCATCAAACACAAGCTGCGAGCACCAAAGAGGACTTGTGCCTGCTGTATCCCACAAAATGGGCTGCAGAGTGACCAGGCATATGGCAGATGGGGTCTGCTATATCCTCCTCCTCCCTCCATTACCGCTACTCCCTCACTCCTACCCCTAATCTTCTTCCATTACCAACTTGCCCCTGCTTAGTTTGACCTCTGGCAGAGTTCTCAGCATCCTGAAGGGGTCTAGCACTGGGCAAGCCTCCTCCTCCTCTCCTCTCTTTCCTTTCTACCCAACTTGTCCTCATCTAAATCTTCCCTCTGTCGGAATTCTTAGCACCCTGGTGATGTTTACTCTCAGGTAAGTTCCTTCCTTCCCTCCTTTTTTTCCTTAACTCTTCTGTCCCCCTATTTCCATCTGCCCAACCTGTTCTCCTAATTCTATCTCTTGGCAGGGTTCTCTGCATTTTGAAGGGGCCCAGCACTGGGCAATCACTTTTCCTTCACTCCTGCCCCCCCCATGCTTTCTACCCAACTAGTCCTCACCTGATTCTGAGCTCTGGCAGGGTTCTCAGCATCCTGGAGTGGCCTAGTCTTAGGCAAGCTTCTTCTTTCCCTCCTCTTCCCTCCTTTCCCTTTATCCTTTTTTTCTGTCTTCACAACATATCCTCACCCAGATCTGCCCCCAAGCAGGTTTCTCAGCATCCTGGAGGGGTTCCAGCACTGGGAAATTACTCTTCCTTCCTTCCCCTTTCCTCTCCATCCTTTCTACCTAACTCATCCTTGCCTGACTCTGCTCTCTGGCTGGGTTCTCAGCATCCTGAAGAGAGCTAGTCTCAGGCAAGTTTCTCCCACGCCTCCTCCTCCCTCCCTTTACCATCCCCTCTACTATCGCTACTCAACTTGTCCTTGTCTGCTCCTGCCCCTTATTCTAAGTCCTCACCTCATTCCATCACTGGCAGTGATCTCTGCACTCTGAAGGGGCCAGTTCCAGGTATG
The DNA here is from genome assembly GCA_016271365.2 of Neoceratodus forsteri. Classification (NCBI taxonomy): domain Eukaryota; kingdom Metazoa; phylum Chordata; order Ceratodontiformes; family Ceratodontidae; genus Neoceratodus; species Neoceratodus forsteri. Next base: position 971,798,082 of record CM028134.1, on the reverse strand, counting down.
ACTCATCCTTCCCTACCCTATCCCTTTCCCCACCTCCCTCCTTCCCCCCACTGTACCCCCCGCACTTAAACAAAGAAATTAGTTCAACTGAATTAATAACTTGCACTTTTTGTTCTGTCTGAGGTGCTCCCAGATTGCACTAGCCCTGTGTTAACTTGCCCCCTGCAACTGAATTTTTTTTTTTTTTGCTCTCTATGCTCTGGTTATGTTTCCCCCATCATTATCCTCACCTTCCTCCAGCTGGTTTCCCCTGACTACCCCCTACCCTCCTTGATGTCCCCTCACTGCACCTCATTCATTCATTCATTCATTCATTCATTCAATCAATAATTGCTAAATTATCTGCCTCTTAACTGTGATTCACTCCTGTAAGGATTCGGCTCCAAGGTTACATTTAATTTCTTTACTATGTTCCTCAGATATGCCACTTGTATTTAAGTGTATATTCCACAGGTATGATATATTTAACTGTATGTTATGTCACAAATGTGATTGTATGATTATTTGTGATATTCTTTAACTGTGTGTCTTGTTACAAATGTAATTGAATGTTTAATTTCTCGGTTATTTTTTTTTATACTTATTTATTCATTCAAAGTGAACTTACATAGACAGTTTTACCATCACAAAACATCAATTACATTGTCAAATATGATCATTTACAAGATTAATTTCCATCTGATTAAATACCCCTAAGGATGAAATACATTTTGACAATACTAAACTTATTACTAGATTACCACAGTTAATAAAAAAAAAAAGGTTAATTAAGAACATGAACCTAGGAGAAAAGTGAACAGGTAATGCAACAAGTACTGTCAGTTGATTCAAGCAAGAACAGTATAAATAAAGAAAGAGAAATTGAGGAGAGCTACTAACATTTGTTTAGATATAGTTTTAATAACAATGGGTAGAGTATAGAACAGAATGGGAGGGGGGGCTATTGCTCTTTATCTTATAGAGTTCCCATCTGGTCCATCTATTATCATAATTATCCCTCTGATGGTTTATAGTATATGTTATTCTTTCCATGTGTTGTATTTGGGTAATTATTTCCATCCACTCCTGCAGTGTTGGAGGAGACTGCTGGAGCCACTTTTTGTTATAGTTTTTAAAGCTGCCACTGTAGGATAGCCCACAAATATTGTGCTGCTTTGTCCTTAATTTCAACAGGGTAGAGGCCTAGGACACAATGTTCAGGGGCTATATACATTGTTAGGCCAAACAATACAGATAAATGATTAGTTATTTGGGACCAAAAGCTCCAAATCTTTGGGCACCACCAGAAAACATGAGCCTGGTCTGCTGAAATATCACCACATTTCCTCTAGCAGTTTTCCTGTGCTTGTGTTCTTGCTTTGCATAATTTCACTGGTGTTTAGAAATATCTGACCCTTATTTTCCAGGCATTTTCTCACCAGCCTGGGGAGGATGATGTCTTCCAAGCATTTCTAAAAAAATTTTGACCATGTCTGGGAGCTTAACACTACCCCTAGTTCCTTCTCCCACTATCTATGTATGTATTATATGTTATGCGCTTTATCAGCAATCACGTTCCCATACAGCATGGTAATTGCCCCTTTTCCATGAGTTCCTCCCCACACTGCCTCTATAACTTGTGGAAAGGGTCTCTCATCCTGCCAAGTCATAGCTTGTCTTATTGTATCAGTTATGTAGTCCCTTAATTGATAATAATATTAACAATCCGTTAATGCCCAGTTATTTCTAGTCTTATGAGTCTCAAATGGCATCATATCTGGACCTTTAAGGATCTGCCATGCTGCTCGTAGTCCTCCTCTCATCTGTCTTGTATACCACCTATGAAAAGTAGCTGGAGGATATTAAGAGTCATAGCACCACTATCCGTATCTCCACAAACTGTTAGCTATACATCCTCTCCTAGTACCTTGGATCCATCCCATTAGTGTAACCCTGACTGTATAAACTTGGTAAGAGTGTATGTCTAGCTGTTAGGGAAGATTGAATATAATAGCCTGTAGGGGAGGGTTGGATACCATAGATAACTCCATTTGTTGCCAGTGGGCGTTATACTGAGGATGGGACCACAGTAGGGCACACTTCATTTGAGCCACTAGCCAGTATTCTTGTAGGCTAGGGCATGCCCTCCCTCCTTCCTAATTTCTCTATGTCTAATTCTTTATTCAATTCTAGCCCCCCCCAGGTCGCACCAGGAGATGAGCAACTTGGTCAGTGTGCCTTCCTGGTGAAACATTTCAATAAATAAAATATTCTCAAAAGTGGGATTCACAAAACTCTCCCAGATGGAGAATTTCTATGTACCCTTAGATCCAGCCAGGGTTGGTCTAAGGAATGTTAGACATATCCCTCTGGGAGAGTGTAGCACTATGCAGGGATGTGGTGGTCCCCCCTCCCATGCCCCGTTATCCCCAAAAATCTGTCATTTCAACACCACCTTCCCTGATCCCCGATCTCCCCAGTAATCAGTTATTTACACAACTTTCCCCCCTGATCCTCAAATTCCCTGAAAAACTGTCATTTTAACATCACCCTCCCCGAACCCTTATCTCCCTGAAGCTCTGTTGTTTAAACAATCCCCTCCACAATCCCCCATGTCCCTAATACACAGTGTCAATGTAATATATCCTGGTGAAGTAGCACCCCCCTCCAAGCCCCAATCACCAGTTTTGAATGAAATCATCATTGGTAATGTAGTGGACCCCAACCCCTGCTGACAGTGTCCCACTACCCCGCTTCCCCCATCCCCAAACCAAGCCAGCGACTGGCACAGCCCATTGCTCACCAGCACGGCCAGCTGCTGACTGTCAATGAGTGCTGTACTGTATTCAGTACATGCCCACTGGTTGACAGCTGTCATACTGAGTATGCTAGAAAAATAAAAACAAAAAATAATTTATTTGATGAAACATTGCTGAGTGGGTAATCCTTTCTGTTGTTTGTTTGTATGGTGCATCTGTTTTAGGCACAGCCTTGTCTCAGTATTTAAATCTTTTTACATGTTAAATAAGGGTGAAAATGTTCCTGATAACATTAGTTAATTGGTCATATTTTATACATTAAGGCCCAGATAGTCAGAGCACTTGCACAAGGTGCAAATGAGTTGCGCCAGTGCAAGTGCGAAGATGCGCCACCGCGCTATCTTCAAAGGGATCCACGGCACAGCACAAATACCATTGCACCAATACACAACCAAAACAATGCAGTGCAAGTGCAAGGGGGTGTTCCCATGAATAAGTGGCGCAATGCTATATTTGACAGGAGAGCATGGTGCAAGTCAGGAGCAAACCTCAGGTTGCGCCAGGCAGACTTCAGCCAATAAATACAGACTCAAACACACAGACAGCAGATGCGCAACACTGAGCCCAGTGAGACAGAGAGTGAGAGAGAGAGAGAGAGAGAGAGAGACCGTGCCAGAGAGGCAGAGAGGGGCAGAGATACAGACAGACAGGGAGAAAGAGTGACAGTGATCGACGGACAGACTGACAGAGTGAGAGTGGCACCCAGGGAGACCCAGTGACTGAGCAATGAACGGTGGCCCATTCCTGATGGATTCCATAATGAGGGGAGTGAGGAAGCAGGAGGAACAGTGGTGTGGCCAACAAAGGGCCCAGCGGCGGTATGCCCGACACAGATGGTACCATGCCAGGATCACGTATGAGAACTTTAGTGACACAGAGATTGTGGGCCAGTACCGCCTGACCTGGACTGTTCTGAGGCAGCTCTGTGAGCTGTGCAGTGATGAGATGCAGGCACCCACCAGACGTAGTCATGCCATGACAGTGGAGACTAAGGTGACAGCTGTGATGTGCCTGCTTGCCACGGGAACCTTCCAAAGACCAATGGGTGATACCACAGGCATCACCCAGTTGGCCATGTCCCGCCTCCTCACTCAGTTCTGTATTGCTCTGCTGCCACATGCTTTGGACTACATCCAGTTCCCCAGCACACAGGCAGAGCATACAGCAAACATGCAGGAGTTCCACCGGGTGGCAGCCATGCCAGGCGTGATTGGGGCACTAGACTGCACCCATGTCAGCATCCGCACACCACCTGGCCTAGAGGGTGTGGTGTACATCAACTGAAAGGGAAACCCATCCATCAACTGCCAGGTGGTGTGCAATGCCATGGGGCGCATAATCAATGTCTGTGCCACACACCCCGGGAGTGCACACACTGCCTTCAAATGGCACAGTTCTGCACTGTGCCATGGGTTTGAGTGGGGAGACATCCCCACGGGCCACCAAGTAGGTGAGTAGGACATGTGCCAGAGTGGCCGACAGATGTGGCCCCAGGGCAGGCAAGGAAGGATGAAGTGGTGGGTGATGTGCATGTGGTGGCTGGGAGGGAACAGGTGGCAGCACAGCACAGCACAGGGATAACCATGTTGCCACCCACATAGGTGACAGTACATACCCACTGAGGCCATGGCTGCTCACCCCATACCAGCGACCATCGTCCCCCGCGGAGGAACAATAAAACAAGGCATACGCCAGCATGCGCAATATCATCGAGCGTGTCTTTGGCATGTTAAAGATGTGATTTTGTTTCCCTAGACAGATCAGGTGGTGCCTTACAATACAGCCCATCAAAGGCCTGTGGCATATTCCTGGCCTGCTGCATCCTGCACAACATGGCCATTGATCGTGGAATAGTACTCGAGGTAGATGAGGGTGACAGCAGCGGGGATGATGGTGGAGGAGCGCCGGAGGGCAGTGGGCAGACGCCACTTGGCAGGAGGGACCACAGAATGGTGCAGGAGGCATGTCGGCACCGGGACACAATCACAAGGGAGCATTATGGACAACAAAGGTGAGTACACAGACACACAGGCATGGCCTTACAACACAGGACACACCACAGGGGAAAGGGTTTGGGTACAGTAGTAGTAGGCATGCTGGTATGGGGGCATACATCAGACAGGGCAGGGCCACGAACACCTGGGCACACACACACACACACACACACACACACACACAGCAACACACGCACAGGGTGATGGACATGGCATGGATCAGACATATGACACCGGTGCACAGGCAGCACTAGTGCGTGGCTGCTATCATCATATCCATGCCACACACCCCAGCAGCATGGTTCACACACACACACACACACACACACACACACACACACACACACACACACACACAGGGCAAGCAGCACAGCACACATGCACGCCACCACATGTAAGCTGTACTACCACCACCCACGGCTGCATGTGGTGACAGCAGTGGATGGCAGGGCAGTGGACACATCACACCAACTGCACAGTCCCATGACCACCACAGCCACGGGGGTAGCCATGCTGGGCTCAGCCAGCAGACACCTGCGCATCGGCTGGGGGGGGTTACAGACACCCCCCAGGAGTAGATGTGTGGGACCATGACCAAGTCCGCACAGGGGTATCCTGGCAGCCAAAGAGGCCTGCCTCGGGGGTGTCTGGGATGCTAAAGTCCGATCCTGGCATCCACTGTGCCGGTGTCATCAGACTCTGGGACTGTGGGGTTGACAGAGCACTGTGGGGGGGGTTCTCTGCATATGGCTGAGCCCAGGGGCTACTGCCACAGCCTGCCCAGTTGTAATGGCACTGGCCATGCGGTAAATTGATGCCACAAAGGCAATGGTCATGCAGTCTAATGCTGCAGTCATGGCCTCCTGCATCTGGTGAGCCTGTCCATCAGCTGCACATCACCCCTGTCCCGCTGCTCAGCCATCTGGCACACCACTGCCCACAGTGCACGCACCTCACTAGCAAGCAGTGTCTGGTTCTCCACAGATACCAGCAGTAACCGGATGTGCTCCTGCAGCCACTCGGCCTCCCAGTCCTCATGGTATGGCTGCTGTGCTGGGGAGGGTCCCAGCATGCTGCTGCATAGCCTCCCACTCAGGTGAATGCTGCACAGTGGGCCGTACAGGGGCCACAGTGTTTCCTGGCACAACGGCGGTGGGCACTGTGGCACACTGCCCAGTGTCACCTGCATCCTACTGCTGCCACCCGACTGTCTGCTGGGCAGGTCCTTGCACCTCCACCGCACCCACAGCACCACCACCCACACCGGACATGGCTGCGGCGACACACACAGCCACACCGGTGGGGATGGGGGGGCAGCTGTGGGGCTGCGGGCACAGCGCTGGGACCTGCTGGTGCCTGTGTGTCAGGTAGGGGCATCTTGGCCACCATGGCCCCTATGATCTCCAGTACCAGTGTGAGGTCATCATCAGTGTTGGACACCACGCTGAGCTGGGTCTCTGCACACAGCACCTCCAGGCTGTCATCATGCAGGAACCCAGCCAGGGGGTCATCCGACCCCATTTCAGGCACAGCCACAAGGCCGGCCCCACCAACACATGGCCTGTCCCGGCTCTGGATGCAAATTGAGGTTGAGGGTTGGGCATCTGTGTCCGTGGCTGCCTCCACCCGCTCCCCTGCATGGAGGTGTGCTGGTGCTGCAAAACAAGAACAGTGTGTCAGTGGAGCAGCCACCCCCACACACCCCCACCTTATTCCCCCAGACCCACCCTGACCACACCTCTCATCCAGCCCCACCCATGCCACTGTAACCACTCGCCACTGTGCTGCACTGTGGGTCTGCATCTACACACGCACGGGATGCTGGGCATCGGCGCAGACACTCCCACATGACATGTCCATGACAGGCACACCTGCCGGCCGGACATGCTCAGCATGCAGTGTGGGGCTGCCACCTGTTTGGAACCCACCACCAGGCACGCCTTCCATTGCCATGTGACTGATGGTGGATGCCACAAGCTCCTCTGTGGCAGTCAGCAGGGGCACAGTCACTGGCCCACCACCGGTCGCCCTGCAGGATGCCCGGATGGCCGAATCCTTGTCCTTGATATGCCTCCTGTCCATGCCAACCTTCTTTGCACTCCTGGGTGGTGCGGTGGTGGCGCCCATGTGTGTGTTCACATACTGGGCTGCCTCCCCCCAGGCCACCACACACTCCTGTGTCGTGCCCATTACCCCACTGAGTAGGCTCTCCTGATCCATATAGGCCTCAAAGAGGACAGTGGTCTCAGCAGCAGTAAAGTTTGGCCTGCACTTCCGAGCAGGCCCCTGGCTCTCCTCTTCTACACCTCCTGACACTCTTCCACCTGTGGACATGGAAAGCAGTGAGGGTCAGTGTCTGCACCTTGCTTTGTAGCACTCAGTAGCAGTGTGTGATGAGGCCTTGGACCCCCATGTTGCCGGTCACATACCTGAGCAGTTGCAATACCGGTCTGTGGCCTGTGGTGTAATGCAGCACTTTTAAGGCACAAGGCATGCAAATCAGCCTGTGCGCAATTGTAATGATATGCTAATGCACCTCACTGCGCCATGCATTGGCTCATAAGGCGATTTGCATGTGGCATTTGAATAGCATGTGATTGTGCCTTTAGCGCATGGAGCTGTGCGTCCGAGCAAGTCTGTGGCACACTACTGCGACATGTTATAGCGCGATGCCTGCAGTGTACATGTGTGCAGAATTGGCCATACCACTGTCACGCATCTGGCACAGCTTGCGCTGTGTTAGCGGCACGGGCTAAGCCACACCAGTATGCCATTAGCGCATGTGTGCACTGCCTGTATCAAGCAGACGCGGTGCACTGCATGGGGGTGCTGACCTCTGACCCATCGGTTCTTGTGTGACCCCACTCAGGCCCCTGGCACCTGTGCATGCCCAGGACCGCGCTTATTGCCCTGCACCGCGCAGTGACCTGCAGCCATGTGCTGTGCGATTGTGGCCATGTGTACCCTATCGCACATCCTGCACATGTGGCAGGCACATGCGCTGATACACAGCCATGTTCCTTTCTAACCCAGTGGTTCAGCATGGTGCAGAGGCATAGCATGTGGGCAGCCAACTGATCTGTGGTTGAGCTGATCAACCTGGTGGCTGTAGTTCAGCCGTATGAGGGACAGCTGTTTGGCCAGGTGCCACTGCAGCAGGCCAGGGTGGAGGTGTGGCACTGTGTGGTGGAGGCACTGGAATGGCAAACCAGTGTTGGACACTTGGCAGAGCAGTGCAGGCACTGCTATGGGGACCTGCGGGGGAGGGCACCGGACCACCTGTGGCATCTGCAGGCATGCGTCCTGCGAGGCTCAGTGCCACAGCCAGGTAGGTGTGCTCATGTTGTTGTGATGGCCATTAGTCATACAGTGGTGTTGGCAGGGCTGTGTGGCATGGCCCACAGAGGGGTAGAATGTCGGCCTGGGGTACCACACATTGGGTGTGGCTGCTGCGCCAGTGGCAGCCGTGCTGGTGTGTGGGCCTGCGGATGGACGGGGACACACCCAGTGCATAGCAGGCTGTGTGGTGGTGGGGGGCTTCTCATGCATGTCTGTGTACTGATGTCCACCTCTCTTCATTCCCTCCACAGGGCCAGAAGACCATAGATGGGCCAGGGTGGCAGAGGTGACCAGGGTGACACAGCCAGGTGGGCAGTAGGTGGCTCCAGCTGCACTGCACAGGGCAGGTATGCATTTCCACATTCCTTCTCAGTCACACAGTGGGGTAGTGGTGGGGATAGGTCAAAGCCATGGCCATCTCTGCTATGCACTGTGACAGCTGTGTGTGTGTGTCACATGGTCCATCGTGCATGCCACTGCATGCCATCCCCTGGCCACAGTGTACCGGCTGTTGGTGGGGTGGGCATGCGCACAGATGCCACCAGCTGTGCTGTGGTGCTGCTATTGCTGTGTGCCATGTGCCTGTCATGATGCGGTCCTGTGGCTGCTGCACAGCTGCAGCCACCTCTCTGTACCACCGTGGTGTGCCATGTTGTTGGCTGACATTGTCCCCCCCCCCGCAGGCATCCATTCCAGGCTCTCCAGGGGTGTGTGGTACCATCATCCATTACACACTGTGGGTGGGCATATGTCACTGGGCCATTGCATTGATTGTCTGTTTTGTCCCATGCCATAGGTGTCTGATAGCGTCCTGCTCCACGTGCTAGGTGGACACGTACCAGGCTCCTGTGGCAAATCCTGGTGGTTGTACAGAGGGTGCTGGTGGCTGTGGGCTCCCTGCAGTGGATGTTGGAAGCAGACCGGAGGAGGCAGAGAGGTGGCATGGGGGCAGGCCATGGCCACCGTTGAGGGGCCCTATTCATATCTCTCCTTTCCCTTGCTGGTCCTGTTCCCCCTCAGTCCCCATTCCCATTGTACAGCTCCTGTTATATGTCCCCACCCTTTATTGTCCTTCCCCTGTCCCTGCCCCTGTTACCTTGTTTGTTGGTGTTGTTGTTGTTTTACTCTCTATAAAGGAGGTGGAAAAACTACTTCAGAATCTTAAATCTTATTCATCCCAAGGGCCTGATAATATTCACCCCAGGTTCCTCAAAGAAACATCTAATGGTATTTGTGGTCCTCTAACTGTCTTGTTTAATGGTTCATTAAATCAAGGTGAAACTATAAAAACTTGGAATGAAGCACACATTATCCCAATATATAAAAGTGGTAATAAAAAAAATGTATTGAACTATAGAGCCATCAGTTTTACGTCAGTTATAGGTAAACTTAGAAAGATTATTGCTGACTCACATTGAAGTTCATATCTCACACAATAATCTACAAGACCTAACTCAACATGGTTTTCTCCAAGGTATATCCTGTTTAAGTAATTTAATGAACTTTTTTGAAAATGTTAGTGCATCTCTGGACTCAGAGCTCCCAGTGGATATCATCTTTCTTGATTTTTCTAAAACTTTTGACAAGGTTTCCCATCAAGTTCTGATAACTCTTATGTACAAATTTAAATTTCATTCCAATATAGTTAACTGGGTTACATCTTGGCTGCAAAACAGATGCCAACGCATTGTCATTAGAGGCCACAGCTCTAACTGGGGTAGAGTTAACAGTGGGGTCCCTCAGGGATCTGTATTGGGCCCTGTTCTTTTCAATATATTGATTTCAACAATGCAGATGGACAGCAACATCTGGATGTCCAAATACGCAGATGACTGCAAACTAGGAAGTATAATCAATAGTGAGCAGGATGCAAACAACTTTCAAAATGAATTGAACAAAATAGGCACTTGGGCCACCAATAATAAAATGTACTGCAACAAACAAAAGTGTAAGGTCATGCACCTAGGACTTAATAATCTGAAATTTCATTATAATATAAATAACATGCAACTGACAGAAACAACTAATGAAAAAGACTTAGGAGTTATAGTGAATAATAAATTATCCTTTGACACCCACACCCTAGATAAGGTTAAAAAGTGCCAAAGAATAGTTGACTGTATCTTTAAACATAGAAAAAGTAGGGACTCCAGGGTAATTCTCCGACTTTACACAAGCTTAGTCAGACCACATTTAGACTATTGCTCTCCTTTTTGTGCACTGGGAACAATTAAAGGAAAAAAACTAATAGAGGGAGTACAAAGGAGGGTAACAAAGTGAATTTGCTGTATGAATAACTGAGAATATGAGGACAGGCTAAAAGAACTGGATCTCTACTCTATGGAGTATAGACAATTATGTAGGGATCTCTGATTAGTATACAAAGCAATTAACTATCCACTTTTACTGGAAACACTGGGCCTAATGAGGAACAATTCTAAAGTTAATACTAGAACACATAACCTTAAATGAAAAGGTAGTAATTGTAAAACCTGTAAAAGATGCCACTGGTATACTCAACAGGTGGTGTCTCAGTGGAATGTTCTACCTAGTGAAATAGTTGACAGCATACTATGGATCTATTCAAAAGACATTTAGACATCCACATGGGTAGTAAGAAAACATCCTACCCTTAATATAATTTGAACCCACCGTACTGGTCGCGAGCTTTATAAGGGCATTTGCTTCCTGAGCTCATGACATCCTATGAATCCTATGAAAAGCGTTTTTCAGCTACATGGCTGTCTCCGTGTCTGCTTTGCAGGTGGTGTGTGGAACCATGCTGCAGTGGGCAGGTGTTAGGTGGTGGTGTCTGGGGGGGGGCATGCAGTGCTCCTGTGTTTCATGGCTGTGTACTGTGGTGTGCCATGTTGTGGTGGGGGCCATCTCTCAGTTTAGTGGGTGTGCTCTGTGCCTGCAGGGTCGCTGTGGTGGTGTGGTATAGGGTAGGCAGCGGGTGTGTGCGGGGGGTGGCACACAGTCAGGATCCTCCTGTTGGACCAGTCTGCATGCTGGGGTGGGGTGTCTGCATCCCCTGTTGGGCGACCAGTCCTGTGGGGTCTGGCCCTCTGCCTGGACCCTGGCCCTGTTCCTGCCCCACATGTGGGCTGTCTGTGTGCATGTGGGGCATGGGTGTGTGTGGCACCAGGGACATGGGGGTGGACACCCATTGCAGTGTGGCAGCGGCCACAGCTAGCTGGCTGGTGTGCTGTGGGGGGCACCATTGGCAGGCCTGCATTGCCAGTGTCCCCTTCAGTCCCCAGCTGGCCGTGCCGCCATTGTGGTCTGGGGTACAGTTCAGGGGCATGCACTTGTCCACCGCAGGTGGCCTGGCTCTGGTTGCTTTGGTGCATGGGAACCCTGTTGGTGGCTGTGTCCCATCATGTGTTAGGCATTCATCCCTCGTGCTCTGTGCTTGTGTGTACACCAGTGTGCCCTGCTGGTGGGTTCCCGTGCCCATTGTCACTGAGCTTCACCGGCCTTATCCCAGTGCTTCTTGTCTGTGCTCTGCACTTCCCTGGTTGTGGTAGCACATCTCTGGTTGTGCTATGACGCAACTGTGCCATATTCAACCATGTTGCACTGGTGCACTTCAGTGTGCGCAGTCTCTGAATATAGCACCCTTTGTGCCATGGCACATTTCTGAATATCTGGGCCCAAATGTTCAAGAAAAGCATCCTAGCCCTTTGTCACCAGACTAAAGGATAATCACATGTAAACTTACTTAAACTGCATTTAGAAACTTTAGATGAGGTTTTCTTTTTTTTTTTTTTTTTTGACAGCTGGCAGACTGTGGCAGAGAGTTCGTAAAGAGTTGGCAGAATATGAAAGTTGCAGACTCAATATGTCTGAAAAGGGTACTGATATCACTAACAGCAGGAAAAACAAAAGTGGTTTTGCAAAACTTATTTGTGTGTATGAATTTCCAGAGAAACCTGTTTCTGCTAATGGGCCACAGTTCACCTCCAGGGAGGTTCAGACACTTTTGCAACTAAATTTGTTCAAGCATGCTAAAATACCATCCTGCATCCTGTATCTGATGGTGAATCTAAAAGATTGGTACACAATTTTAAAGTGGTTTTAGACAAGACCAAATAATCGTGGCATTACACCACTGTATTGCAAATTTCTTATTTCGTTTTCAAAAGCCTCCATAAATTGATTTATTGTGCTATGTAACATGGGCCATAAGGAAAATGTATTTATTATGCCAGCAATACGACACTCCGAGGTGTGGGTTATGGCCTGATGAGAGCATGTCCCTGGTGCATTATGAGGCACGAGGCACTTGCACTGAGTGTCTTTGGCACCTGGGAAGTGCTCTTATCAGGCCATAACCCTCACCTTGGAGTGTCTTATTGCACTTATAAAATGGGACTCCCCCAGTAAATACGTTCATTTAAAAAAATCACATAAAAAGTGTATATAAAAAAAAAAAAATATGATCATATCAGTAATAGAAAAAGTAATCTGTCATTGTGTTGTAATGGAGCTCTTTTCATAAAAGTTAATATATGTTGGTGCCTGTCTGTGTGTCCAGTGCTCCCCTCCCCACACACACCCACGCATACACTCAAAACCATGTCTTTGTTTCTTTTTTCCTTTTTGTTTAATAATTCTTACTTTGCCCAGTCAGTTTGTTACAGTTAGTGGGAGTGACCGTGTCCCATATCAGATAAGGTTATGTACAGTATTTATTGTGATATTTCTTGGTCCCCACAGAGAAATTATTTTTTGTGTAGTTTTATTTTAATTTTTTCTTAAAGCTTTAGCTGTTTCAAGTGCTTTATTTGTTTACTTTATACTAGAGGGCTGGGTGACTGGGCGCATGGGAATCCCTCAACAGCTGCCATAGCCAGCCGTTTGCTGCTTTGCGGTTGCCAAATTCAGTGAGGAAGAAGAAACCAAAGTGGATCTGACTTTGTTGTGACATAATATGTTTCCATTTTACATGGCAACTTCTGGGTTGTTGCAGTCATATTTAAAGGAGGCGATGGGACGGCTGCATGGGGGGCAGCATGGAATGCAGAGATGGCAGAAGTGCTTACTTTGTATTGGGCAGACTTCTGAGTGGGAGAGAGAATTCATCTGAGATGGCCAGTGAATGACCCAAAGTACCTAGACGAAAACATTACAAGTTTAGAGCTTGTGTAGGAAGAGAGGCTTGGGGTTTCTCTGCTAGTGCCATTGTTCTCCCAGTGCAGCCATTTTATTTTCCTCAGTTGCAGGCTGAGGAGCTGCAGTGGGAATACATGGGCACAAATTGATTTCCCCCCTGTACTACGTCTTCCTTGCCACAAATATTGCCCATTGTAACATTATGTCCTGATAAGGACATGGCTGGAAAGGACTTCCAGCCAATCAGATTTCAAGATTTTATTTGCCCATTTTATAAAGAAACATAGAAACAAAGATAATGACAGCAGAAGAAGACAGTCCATCAAGTCTTCCCATGTTCCCTGTTTAGCCATGGGACCTACTGTTCTTCCAAGGTCCTAAGCCTCACCATCCTTCCCCACATTCTCCTCCCAGTTTCTGTCACCCCGAGCAAACACTACACCCTTCATTCTAACCCATTCGTGCTTGAAAACACCAATGATTTTAACACCCACCACTTTGGCCAGCAGACTGTTCCATGGCTCTCCCACCCTTTCTCTAAAATAATACTTCCTAATGTCCCTCCTGAACCTCCCTCCCCTCAGTTTCCACTCATTTCCACGTGCCCACAAATTAGTTTTCAATATAAATAGTTCCCCACAGTTCACCTTGTGAATTCTTTACAGGAACTTGAAGGTTTTTATCATATCTCCCCTCTCCCTTCTGGTCTCCAGCAAGTACATGTTCAGTGCCCTGGGACGCTCCTCATAGGACCTGCTCTGCTGACCCTGAATCATTTTTGTACCCTGTGCTACACTGTCTCCAGCCTATCCCTATCCTTCCTGAGTTAAGGACGCCAGAACTGGGTGCAGTACTCCAAGTGTGGCCTATATAGTATTCAACTGTCCCCTATATAAGCAAGTGAGGCAAAGGAATTCATTAAACACTATAATTTTATACTAGCATTTATTAGAAAATTGCTTTGAAGTTTTACTACAATAATGGGATATTGCTGCTGCAAAAAAACTTTTGGTTTTTGGTGGGGGATCATCCTTATACTAGAAAAAAATATAATGTTTCAGGTTGTTCTATCCTGAACCTTTCATGCACTTTATGTTAGACCAGATTTATTGCCTCTTAGCAAAATGTAGATATAAGCCTTATAATGATCTCTTATATATCTGATATGTGTGTGAGTATATATAAAAATTGCACAAGAGGGGTATCATTGTAATTGCTTTCTATTTTTTATAATTAAATTGTTATTGTTTATTTTCAAAAATGAAAATACAAAGGAGAAATAAATGACATGACATACACAAGGTAATATCAAAATGAGTACAGAGGAAACCAGGCCCATCAAACAATACCGATTCTAACACAGGGAATGTACTGTCTAGATGGGAACATGAGCTAGGGGAGCTATGATCATGGGATTTATGGTTGAAATCAGCTGAGCATTCCTATTCAATAGTGTATATTCCTTATTTGAAAGAGTCTGAATAGAAGTGTAGGGCAAGATTTTTTCTGACCCCTGCAAGAGTGAAGAACTGTCGTTGGCTTGATGCGGTGCATTGTTGGAGGCAGTGTGGGGAAATAAATGCAGACCAGTCACATGTATTTTGGACTTGTCCAAGCTTAGTTTCATATTGGCAAGAAATAGTTAGGAACATTGAAAAGGTTTTGGGTCATCAGGTAGAATGGACAGCCCTCCTCGTTTTACTGCATGTTGTTCTACAAGAACTTAGTTTAACCCCTTCCCTTAAAAAGTTATTGTTGATTTTGATAGTGTGTGCCAAAAAAGCAATATCTAAACAGTGGCATTCTACGCAAACTCCCAATATTCAATCTTGGTACCAGATAGTTAATTTTATTTATGACTTTGAAAAGGCCATTTATATTCATAATATAAATGACCCATTTTTGACAATGGGAAGACTTTAAGCCTGAGGTTCAATGGGCAGAGCGACTACGTAACTCCCTCATCAAGCTTCAAAAGGCCACTCCTTCTGGATTGTTCCAGGATTCATTTCTTCATTGCAGCCAGAGGCACTGCCTCTTCCCTCTGTGGTTCTCCTACCATGTCTGCCATCATTCCCACAATCACCTCTGGCTGCTGGCTTGCTCTTCTATCTGTGTTTTGCCTCCCAGTCCCTTGTTTGTTACGCAGTGTTTTCTACCACTTGTCCCTTGCTGTCTACCTTGCCCCCCTTCCTTGCTGCTGGCTCTGCGGTTCTCTCCCCTTGCTGCTTCCCCTCTCCTGTCTGTCGCATCTTCAACACCCTCTTCTTTCTGTCCCTGCCTCGCCAGCCATGGCTCTGTTTTCTCCGGCACTCTGGGTGTGCCATTCCCCCCTGATGCCCCGCATCCAGCTGCAGCTCTGTCAGGGAGTCTGGAGTTCAGCTCATGTAGCGCTTGACTCTTCTGAACCCTTCCGTGCCTCTGCTGCCTTTTCCTTTTGCTCCCTCCTGCAACCGTGGAGCTTGCTCTTCCGTGATTTGCTCCTTTCCCCTCCCCTCGACCTAAAGAAGCAATCTAGCCTCCGTATCTGAGCCGGCTACTCCTGATTCATGGCTCTCTGGTATGCCATGGTTGGCTTGCCTCCAGTACTGTCTATTGTTCATCTCTCTCCCTGTGTGTTTCCCTGCTTCCTCCGGACCTCCTGTTTCTTTATCGGATCCCTCGTTGTCATCGGTAGGTACATTTCAATCTATCAGTTTCACTCTGAGTGGCTGCTTCTGGTGCTTTGTATTGCCACCTGCGCCCGCTCATCCCTGAATTGTATGTCCTTGATTCCACTAGACAGCACAACGATACCTCTCCTACCTCAAGGAGCTTGTTCTCTTTCTAATTCTTCTTCTAGGGTTGCTATGCTATTTGTTATGTCTCTCTCTGAACTGTGGATCAGTAGCTCTTCTAATTCCATTCATGCCTCTTTGATTATCTTTGTACTTTCCATTTCTACCTCAACTCATTGTAACCCTGCTCTCACTCTCCTTCTTCAATTTCCAGGTCCATCAGTATCCTACCATTTGTTGCTCCTTTATTCTCCTGCAGTTACGGATCTTCCTGGTTAATTCATGCTTATTGGTACTTCCACTTTGCTGTGACAACTAAAAGAAAAAATACTTCTCCTTCTCCTGGTCCCACATTTGGGACCCCTCTAGTTCTATCTGCTATTCAGGTTGATGCTTCGCATTTTGGAGCCTGGTGCCTGTCCTTTGAGTTGGGCCCCTGTCTCACCCACCCCTGTCCTCAGCATCAAATATTTGCATTGGTTTTCTTTTCTTTGCTCCTGTTGATTTTCCTGGGTTCGTCTACTGTCTCTGGCTGCTGGCCTTTTCTCCCTCCTTACTCACTCCTGGCATTTCTTCTTTTCATCCTTCCAGTGCTTCCCAATGATAGGCACTCACCTTCCTCCTCTTGTTTCCTCCATCCTCCATTCCTCTCCTTCTCTATCCTATGCTTTCTTTTGGGGTTTTCTCTATCCGGCCTTCACCTTCCCTTTTCGTATCCTCCACTTTAGTTCATATGGTGTCCAGGTGCCTGAGCCTGTTTCTCCTTCGCACAGTCTGACATCAGGTTGTACTCATTTACATCACTTAAACAAGCATGCCTCTCATTAGGTACATGCTACCTCTTCGAACTGCTGCACTCCTGCAGTTATTATCACCATCAGCCTTCTTATGCTCACATCCGGGTATCTCTCACTCATCTGACCGCTGTATGGGTATACTCCTTCACATCGAACACTCAATCATTACCCTCTAGGGTCCATGCTACCTCGACTCGACCTGTTCTCCATTCGAAGACATACCTTCATGTCTGTTGCCCCTTTGCTAGGGGCTGGCAGGCTTCATCTACATCATTGTTCATCATTCATTTCATGTCTCTCCTTTAACCATTCAGACTTCAAGACTTTTTCTATCATTGTACTTCCTCTTTTGCTTTTGAACATCTAGTTGCAGACATCTATCACATCCTTTGACAGCTGTCCACTTAGAAGGACGGAGAGAAAGCTTCCTAAGACTTTTCTTCCTTCCTTCCTCGATCTCTACTATATTCAATTTTGGGCCTGGATTAGAGAGACTGCTGACTCCCTCCTGACTCTTTCTGTGGACTACTTCATTTCTGTTGCTTGGACATTCAGGGGGTGAGAGGACCCTGTGTCCGTGTATTTATTTATTTTTATTTTGTTGGACCTTATAGTTCTTTTCCCCGGCAGTAAAGAAGAATTGTATTTACCCCTTTCCCCGGTTGTGAGAGAACTGGGGGGTTATAAATCTAGTTCTCACTTTCGTGGACTGGAATAATTTTGCTTTGTTTATATTTATTTTCTGTTGTATTACTATAACTGTCTTATCTGTTTGGCAGAGAGAGTGCATTTTTATCCTCTCTCTCCAGTGATGAGAGGACTGGGGGGGGGGTAAAGGGGTAATTTATTTATTGTACTTTGTTGTATTTTGTTGGGTCTGGGGAGTGAGAGTCCCTAAGTTTTGCTTTGTTGTTTACTTGTTTTGTGGGTTATTTTGTGTTTAAGGGGGGTTGTCAGGGTCTCTAAATTCATGCTTTGATTTGTTAGTTTTACTTTAGGATTTGTTTGTTGTATTTTTATTTTTGCAGTATAGCTTATGGCATGTGCTGGCCTTCAGTTTCCACAGTTGTGCGCTACTCATCGTCTTCTCTTTGTGCCCTTTGCCCTTTTTGTTCTCCCCCTCTTCAGTTTGAGATTTACCAGCATTGTACAGTGCTGGGTATTGTACTTAAGAGAGGGAGAAGGGCGTGGGGTTACCAACAAGAGAGGATGATCGAGGGGGGTCATTGTATTGGGGTGGTAGGGACCAGAAGGTGCCCTGGGGCAAAATGGAATCCAGATCGTGGTTTTCCATGTGTGGTGCCCATACCCAAGGGCACCACCGATTATGGTGGGCAGATGGCCTGGGCGGCCTGCAAGGTTCATCCAACTTGGGTGGTGATGTGCAATGCCAGGTCCATTAAAAACAAGACCACAATTATTGCTGATCTTGTTGGTACGGTAGACCTTGCTTGCATTACTGAGACCTGGTTGGACGATAATTCTGGCCCCATTTTGGAGGCTATGACTCCAGCCGGGTACTCGGTGTTACCCACCCAAGATTGGATCACGGTGGGAGGGGGTTTGGGTCTGTTTCAAGACCAACTCGGCCTCATGGAGGTCCTAGTGGGGGGGGGGTTGAGTCCTTTGAGTGTATAGTAGTAGCAGATGTAGGCTTTTGAATCGCCCTCATTTACCATCCACCCAGTGATGAGAAGTGATTCCTTCAGGAAGTGGCAGACTTCATCGTCGATATGGCATTCGAATCACCCAGATTGATGGTTCTGGGTGACTTCAACACTTGGGTCAACGACAAACTCTCGCAATTTGGTCAACACTTCCTCCAGTTAATGACAACGCTGGGTCTTACACAGGTGGTTTCTTCTGCTACACATAAATTTGGACACTCTCTGGACCTAATCTTCCTTCTAGGGGTCGAGGCATCCGATGTGGGGGTGGAACCTGTCGGGTGGTTAGACCATTACACCATGGGGTTTAGTTTTTGCATCCCCTCTAGAAGACCTGCCCCTGTGGAGGTGGTTAGGTACCGCCCTTTGCGGGATATAGATTCCCAAGGCTTTGCGGCAGTGCTTGACCTCTCATCCCCCATGTTGGCATGCAGTGATCCAGAGACCCTCGTGTCGGCCTATAATACAGCCGTTGTGGGGGCTCTGGGTTCCATTGCTCCAGTTCGTGTTCACCCCCTCTCCCTTCGCCCCAAGTCCCCTTGGTTTGATGGGACGTTGAGGGAGATGCGGAGACAGGGGCGAAGGTTAGAGCATTGCTGGCGTAAGTCCACCCTTGATGCCGACCACCTTAGATTGAGGGATCATTACTTGGTCTATCAATCTGCAATCACCCGTAAGAAGGCAGAATTCCTGTCCAGGGAGATTGTGGTTGCTTGGAATAGACCAGCTCAGCTGTTTCAAACTGTGAACAGACTGTGCAACCCAGCCTGTCTCCATGTTCAGAAAGCTTTTTCGCAATTGGAGTGCAATGAGCTTGCTCGGTTCTTCGCAAATAAGGTGGCCGACATTAGTGTGGAACTGCTGCCATCACACTGTACAGGGGTTACCGTGGACTGGTGTGAGATCACGGTGCCCCAATTTTCCTGGAGTTCCTTCAGTCAGCTGGAGTTCATGGATATCATGAGGATTATCCAGGATATGCACCCTACGTGCTGTAATTTGGATCCTGGACCGACCTCCCTAATTGTGGGTTGTATTGACATCATCGGTCCAGTCCTTGTGCAGATAGTCAGGTGCTCCTTGGAATCTGGTGAGTTTCCTAGCTCCCTGAAAGAGGCGGTGGTGACACCCCTCTTGAAGAAAGCTACCTTGGACCCTGACCATCTCAAAAACTACAGACCTATCTCTAACCTTCCCTTTATTAGGAAGGTGATTGAGAAAGTAGTGGCTGCACAACTGGAGGACCAGTTGACCATCCATGACATCTATGAACCCTTCCAGTCCGGATTTCATAAAAGACATAGTACCGAGACAGCGCTGGTTCGGGTGCTCAATGATCTCTTGATTGCTAGAGATCAGAAGAGCTGTTCCATCTTGGTTCTCCTCAACCTTTCTTCAGCGTTTGACACCGTAGATCACATTGTGCTGATAGAACACCTGAGGCTGCTTTGTGGAATGTCTGGAACCGTCTTAGGATGGTTCACATCATTCCTCACTGGAACATCTCAAAGAATTGTGTTCGGGGTTTTTTCCTCGGATTCAATGGCTTTGTCATGTGGGGTGCCTCAGGGTTCATTGTCACCCATGTTATTTGCAGTGTATATGCTACCCATCGGAGACATTGTAAGGAAGTATGGGCTGAGGTTTCACTGTTATGCAGATGATACCCAGCTCTATCTTTCTTTGGCCCCCGACCAGGAGGAAGCTCTCTTGGCCTTTAATAGCTGTCTAAGAGAAATCCAGGAGTGGATGAATTCTAGCTGGCTGAGGTTGAACTCTGATAAGACTGAGGTACTGGTTGTGGACCCAGGCCAACAGATAGGGGAGTCGGGTGATGTTGTGTCTTCCAGAATTTTTCTTGGGGGCATTTCTCTCCTGACCTCTGAACAGGTGCAGAACCTGGAGGTAGTTCTTGACGATAGCCTGGCACTGCATTCGCAGGTGTCAGCAGTCATCAAGACTTCTTTTTATCATCTTAGGAACATCACCAGGATTAGGCATCTTGTTCCGTATGCCAACCTGCCAACTTTAGTCCATGCCTTCATGTCCTTGCACCTGGATTATTGCAACTCCCTTTTTTTAGGGCTTTCTGGGGTTGAAATCCATCACCTGCAGCTAGTGCAGAATGCTGCAGCCTGGCTATTGACGAGTTCTAGCAGAACCTGTCACATTACTCCGGTGCTGTGCTAACTGCACTGGCTGCCAGTTAGGTGGTGGATCACCATTAAAGTTGGCTTGCTGACTTTCAAAGCCCTACACGATCTGGGCCCAGTCTATCTGAAAGAACTCATGATTCCCTATTGCCCTGATCAATCTCTCCGCTCAGTGGATGAGGGATTGCTAGAGGTTCCAAGGGTGTATTTGAAATCTTCTGGTGCTTGGGCTTTTTTGTATGTTGCCCCCACCCTTTGGAACTCTCTACCCTGTTGGTTGCATGAATGCACCTCTGTGGAGGACTTTAAGAGAGGTTTGAAGACCTTTTTGTGGGATGTTGCATTTCCAGATTACTGATTGTTTAATGTTTTGGTCTGGCTGAATTCTTTTCAATGTTTTAACTGTTATTTATGTACGGCACCTTGATAACTGAAAGGCACCCTATAAATGAAAATTATTATTATTATTACTTTAAATTGCTGTAGCAGAGCGATCCCTAATCAAAATGTCCTTCAGCCTGGAGGGAAGGTGACCTAGGCCTTGGATCCCCAGAGATTTCCTCCTCAAAGGGTTTTTTTCCTCTCCTCCATGCCAACAGTCATACTATTAGTCAGGGTTATTACTTTCATAGGTTCCTTAGTTAGGTTCCGCTGTTGTATGGTGGCCCTGGCTGTTACCCCTCTCCTTAGGAAGTCCACCCTTCTGCATCTTGTCAGCTTTCATTTCATTCCTTGTCCTCGTCGTAGCTTGTTCTTCTCCTCTCCTTTCCATATACATCTCTTCCTTACTTTCCGGTCTTGGTATATACTGATTTCTTGCCTCTTCTATGCTTGTGACCCTTTTGAGTATTCTTTTTGGGCTTCTTTCTAAGCTACCTTTAGCAAAGGGAATTATTCCCATGCACCTATGGGGGGAACCCCCCCTCTATGGTTCCATGCATCATACCCATACAGGGTGGTATATCCCATGGATAGAGAGGCAAATAGCCACAATGTATTGAAGTAGGCTGTTGGTTAGTTAGGATCTGCAGCTCATCCATTAGGTAAGCAAATGGGCAGAGTAGGTGGGCCAAGCAGTCCTTATCTGCCATAAAATTCTATGTTTTTATGTTCTGCGTTTCTAAGTCACACAAGCATACATCTCATCCAGTTGTGTAAGCACAAGTGAATGGGTAGGCTTTAAGCCTGCGGTTTAATAAGTGGAGCAACTACATCACTCCCCCATCAGGCCTTAAAAGGCCACTCCTCCTGGATTGTTCCAGGATTCATTTCTTCATTGTACCACCATTCACCACTCCTTCTCCAGCGGCTCATTTCTCTTTCCCGTGGGCTTCTTCCTAAGCTACCTTTAGCCAAGGGAATTATTCCTGTTGCACCTATGGGGGGGAACCCTCTTCTAGGGTTCCTTGCGTCATACCCCACTGATAGAGAGGTGAATAGCCACAATGTATTGAAGTCACACAAGCATACATCTCATCCAGTTGCATAAGCACAATTGAAGTTATGATCACCCTGGATTAACTTTCAACTTCAGGAAAATGCTGGCTTTGTACCTTGAATACAGGAAGTTATATAGTTGAGTAATAGCTGTGGCTTATAGCAATGGGGTAATTTTAAATGGCTGAGGGTGCCGTCCACACCATTAAAGAATGCATTTGTTTTTAGTGATCTTTAGATAATAAAGACAATTAGTATTGATATATGTTTAATTAATTTCTTTTTTTTCCTTGGGCTGTTTCAGGATGATTTATATAGTCTTAGTATCTAGCCTGTAATTGTTATCTAGTTCAATGTGTAATATTTTAATTGCATTGTATTACATTGTAATGACCTTAAAAGTCCAAACAATACATGGGTGAAATTAAACTTAAAATTCTCAATGTTATGTTACAGGGAAAGCTCCCATAATTTTTCTTCAAAATTAAAGTTCACAACCACCTGTCTCCTGTTAAACCTGACTTTATTACAGATTATACAATGGCAAGAAAGAATCCTGCTCCCTGACTGGTCAGACTGGGCTTCCCAGACCAACTACCCACAGAAGGTAGTTGGTCTGGGAAGTTAGCAGGTAATTAGGTGGTCAGGAGGGGCAAATTGGGTGCCTCATCACTCAGTGCTCTCCAGTGTATCACCATCCACAAACCATATAAAAACTACAAACAGGTATCTGCCTCTATTTCTGAAATCAAACAAAGGGGCAGAGGACACTGCAGAGCAGGACACTGCAGCACAGGAGCTAGTGCAATAAAACTCAGCCAAAACAGGGACCAAAACAAAAAAACCAAAAAGGAAATCCAAAACACTTCTGATCATAGGAGACTCCATGATTCGGGGAGTTGACACCTACCTTCAGCCTGGGGTAATGGTCAGATGTCTACAAGGTACATCAGTGTGGAGAGACACTGATGGCATTGCTAAAATCATGCAGGAAGCAGGAGAAAACATTGATGTCCTGGTACACATACAGTAGGGACTAATGATCTCGCCAGCCAGTCAGTTGTGGAGACCAAGGAACACCTGACCAGGCTGGGAGACAAACTGTCATTCATTTCATCCGGCATCTCCTTCTTTGAGATCCTGCTGGTCTAGGAGAGGGGAGCAGATGAACGGAAGGTCAAAGAAGGGGAGATAGGGGAGCTAAATGTGGCTCAAGGGCTGGTGCCAGGAAAAAAGAACACACATTTGTAGGTAACTGGCAACAGTGTTGGGAGTGAACGTTCTTTAAATTCGATGGACTGCATCTGACTAAGGAGGGAGTTCAGTGCATTGGGACAGAAGTTTGATGTCTCTGCAGAATATTTAAACTAGCAAATGGGGAGAGGGGTGCAGCACCGGATACATCAAACGGGAAGAATACCCCTCCCCCCTCAGCTAGTAATTAAACAGGAGTTCAGCATGTTTGTAGTTCATTTGCATCATCAGGTAAGGAAAAAGGTCCGGCTCCCCATACAATGGGCAGAGGCAACGCCGGACCTCACCTAACAACTAACACACCGAATTCTGGCCAATGGAAAATCAAGTACACAAATGCTCGCAGTCTGGGAAACAAGATCCCAGACCTGCTAGCAACAATGACAGAGGCTAAACTGGACATAGCAGCCATTAGTGAGACATGGTTCACCAGTAACCACACTTGAGAGACTTCAGCACCCGGCTATGTACTGTTCAGAAGAGACCAAGGTGCAAATGGGGGGGAATGGCCCTTTATGTTAATGAAAATATCAAAGTTACAGAAATTCAGAATACACATAAGAAGCCAGAAGAACTGTGGGTCACCCTGGAAACATGAAATGGGACAACCATACGAACTAAGGTTGTCTACAGGCCTCCAGACCAAGGGTAGGACATAGACACATTACTGTTAGAAGATATACGAGACATGACAGCTAAAGGGGAGGTTCTGCTAATGGGAGACTTCAACATGCCAGATACATATTGGTCAATACCAGCAGGATCATCTGCCAGAACTAGAAACATAGCAGATTTCCTGCAATGGGTGGGCCTCAAACAACTGGTACAACAACCTCACAGTCTGGTAAAGCCATTAACATAGTCCCCTCCCTTAAATACTTAGGCCTCACATTGGATCAGAATATCACATACAAGGAACACGTGGACCAGGTCACCAGGACCCTACATCGGAAACTTGGTACCTTGTACCGACTCAGGGACCAACTCATCCCTGAAGCCAGGCTCTCCATAGCTACCAGCGTCCTTCTACCCAACCTGACCTTTGGCCCCTATTATACAGGGCATGGCTAAACAAGAGATTACCAGGATGCAAACCCTATATAATAAAATAGCTCATTTCGCAACCTTAGACCACCGAGACATCACCACTGTGACACTTTGGCCAGTCTTCATTGGCCCCACATTGGTATCCTTCAACACCCCCTTGCTTGTCCAGGCCTACAAGCTTCTCAAACCCCATGCTCCGCCAAGCATTGCTGGGACCATAACCTCAAACACAACCCAAGGAACCTAAGGACCTCAGATAAAATGCTATTAGAAGTCCCTAGGGTAAGGACAAATGCTGGCGGAAGATCCTTTTCCTCCCAAGCAGCCTGCCAATGGAACAAGCTCCCTCCCCAGGTCCAGGCCTCCTCACACTCATGAACTTCCGCACCAGGCTTAAGTCCCATCTGCTGATCTCAAGCATTCCACTGTCATGGCACTTAAAGCTCCTAAAGTTACTCCCCTCCTCTCAACTCCCGCCTCTCTAGCTTAACCTTCCTGCTACCTGCCTTATACAGACTGCTCGCCAGAGGCCACATGTAACCCCTGAATAAACTATATGCAAAGTACTACCAATTGCTTACATGTCATAATGATAACCATGCCTGTACCCATGCCTGCATCCACTGCTTTTCTTTTACCGTGCCTGTAAGCCATGCCTGTATCCACTGCTTTTCTTTTACCATGCCTGATACGATGCCTGTATCCCCTATTTTTCTTTACTGTAACCACCTCATGATGTAACTCACAATGACTCAAATGTTCCTTATGTCCTTGTTCATTCTTATAATTTGTATTGTTATCCGGGGTAGCCCCTGAAAAAGGGACCTTCAGGGCTAAGTGGGCCTACCCGGTCACCAAAATTTAATAAATAAAATAAAATAAATAAACAACCCACAAGAGACAGTGCTATCCTAGATCTAGTATTGACTAACAGGGAAAGGATCACAGATCTCCTGGTAGAAGGTCACCTGATGCCAGTGACCATGACATGGTATGGTTCAATTTGGCCACTAGAACTAAATCATCCCATTCCAAGGCAAAAATATCGGACTTCAGAGGAGCTGACTTTGATAAGATGGCCAACAGAGTTAAGCTAGCCCTGGCAAGAGGAAATACAGGTGAGGGGGTACACGCAAAGTGGGCAAGCATTAAGGATGCAATACTTGAAGCAACATCCCATTGTGTTAGGGAGAAAAGAAAGTGCAAAAGAAGGAGGAAACCACTTTGATTCTCAAAAACAGTAGCAGAAAAGGTCAGAGCCAAAAGGCTGGCCTTCAGGAAATATAAGGGAATGTAGCGGGATGAAGATATGGAGGCATACCAAACTTCCCTAAGGGAAGCAAGGAAGGCAGTAAGGTAGGCAAAGGCCCAAATTGAGGAAACACTAGCACGAACAGTAAAAGAAGGGGACAAGACAGAGACAAGTAGCATCTTTCAAAAAAAGAGGTGTGCAAGAACAAGGGGTCACAATTTGAAGATAGAAGAGGGGCAGCTCAGAGGTAATTTAAGGAAGTATTTTTTCACAGAGAGGGTTGTGGATGCATGGAACAGCCTTCCAGAGGAGGTTGTGGAGTCAAAAACAGTGGTGGAATTCAAGCATGTATGGGACAGTCATAAGGCAATTCTAGGGGTTGGGGGTAGGAAGAAGTAGGTTGCTGGTTAACTAGGATCTGCAGCTTATCCATCAGGTAGGGAAATGGGCAGACTGGGTGGGCCAAGCGGTCCTTATCTGCCGTCAAATTCTATGTTTCTATGTAAGATTTTCTATAGATACATTAATGAAAGGAGAAAGTCCAGAGGGGGTATTGCTAAGATCAAAGGGGATAACGGGAAGTGTGTGGAGGAGGACCAAGGAAAATCAATCTATCATAAACAGATACTTCTGCTCAGTATTTACTGAAGAGAAGGTAGGGCAGGACCCACAGCTCAGCACCATGGACACGGGGGGAGGGAGGTGTGCACAGGTCCCTTCACAAAAGAAAGAGTTCTACAAGAGCTCGCTAAGCTCAGGGTGGACAAAGCAATAGGACCTGATGGCATACATCCCAGGGTACTAAAGCAGATAAGGATGGAACTAGCTAAGGCATTATTAGAACTGTTTAGTGAGATTCTGAGCACCGGAGCGGTCCCAGAAGACTGGAGAAGGGCTTATGTGATCCCGCTACACAAGAGTGGTAGCAGGGAGGAGGCAGGGAACTACAGACCAGTCAGTCTTACCTCAGTAGCGGGCAAGATTATGAAGGCACTCCTTAAGGAAAGGATAGTGCAACACCTGGAATCCATAGGGGCACAAGATCCAAGACATCAGGGATTTACAATAGGAAGGTCCTGTCAAACTAATCTCATAGAGTTCTTTGACTGGATAACAATAATGATGGACCAAGGGGGTGCAGCTGATGTCACCTACCTTGACTTCAGCAAAGCTTTCGATGCTGTTCCACATAGAAGATTGATTAATAAGCTGGGTAGGCTCGGGTGGGTCAGAAGTTGGTCAACTGGATAGCAAACTGGTTGGCGGTCAGAAAACAGAGAGTGGTGGTAAATGGCATACAGTCAAAAGAGATCCAAGTCACAAGTGGGGTATCCCAGGGATCAGTCCTGAGGCCAGTCCTCTTCAATATCTTCATCAGTGACACTGCAGATGGACTGGAGAGTAAGATTTGTCTGTTTGCAGAAGACACCAAGATCTGCAACAGAGTAGATGATCCAGATGGGGTGGACAGAATGACAAGAGATCTGGATACACTGGCAAAATGGTTGGAAGAGTGGCAGCTGGGATTTAGTGCAAAGATGTGCAAGATCTTGCACATAGGGATGAGAAACTCTGATGCCACCTATAGGTTGAAAGGGTAGTTGCTGGCAATCACAAGCGAAGAAAGAGACTTGGGCATCATCATCACAGATGTCCTGAAGTCATCCAAGCAGACCATCAAAGCAGTAGGTAAGGCTAGAGTGATGTTGGGGTGTATCAGTAGGGGTATCACAAGTCATAAGAGGGAGGTAATAATCCCTCTTTACAAGACACAGGTTAGGCCCTATCTGGAGTACTGCGTGCAGTACTGGAGGCCACACCTGCACATTAACAAAATGGAGGCAGTCCAGAGAAGGGCAACCAAAATGGTGAAGGGACTGCATCAGAAAACATATGAGGACAGATTAACGGAGCTCAATATGTATACCCTAGAGCAAAGGAGAGAGACAGAGAGGTGATATGATTGAAACATTTAAACACCTTAAGGGCATTAACAAGGTGAAAGAGTCTAATGTTTCAATATAAGAAAGATAGCAGGACAAGAGGACACAGCATGAGATTAGAGGGAGACCAATTAAGGAGTAATGTGAGGAAGTTCTTTTTCACAGAAAGGGTGGTGGATTCATGGAACGACCTACCTCAGGAAGTGGTGGATATGAATACAATGCAGGGCTTCAAACAGGTGTGGGACAGGCATAAGAGAGGAATACAGATGAGTATGAATAGATAGGCCATTGACAGAATACAGGCCTATGGCACATTCATAATCTAGAAAAAATGGTCAGACTGAATGGGCCTTGCAGTCCTTCTCTGCCATCAACATCTATGTTTCTATGTTCTATGGAGCCGGGATGTTATCCCAGCATAACATCCCATCTGTAGTCCCAGTACACTCAGGACAGCATAAATGTTTGAAAAAAAAAATCAATTTGCAACTGTCCCCAGGAGCAGCTTCATCTGCTTGTTATCAGAGTTCCCCACCCCACTAAAAATTGGCATCCTTACCTAACTAACAATCGGCACTCCAGCCCCCAAACTTCAAAACCAAAACAAAATCCCCACATTGCTGTCCTGTTCTGTTTGTTTTTTTTTTCTTCACATGAGGCTTACCCATTGCCTTCCTTGCCGAAGCTGACACATCTTTCACAAACAGTTACCGCTTACAGCAGCACGTCCATAGTGCAGTCTGCGCTCCAGTAAAGAAACTGTGCTGTCTCCACCTTCCTTTGAACAGATGGATGGAGTGGATGTCTTTAAAAACACCGAATATTTTTTTCAGAATAATAGTAGTAATAATAATAATAATAATAATAATAATAAATCTTTATTTGATATAGCACCTTTCAAAGTTGCCAAAACACTTTACAAAAATGACTTAAAACAATAACATAAAACAACAATCTAAAAGATTATCTGTAAAATCTGTTGCTAAAAAATACTTAATTAACAAATGCTTAGCCCCATAAATACATTTTCAGTGCCTGTTTAAAGCTCCCCTGGGGTCATGCACTCTAGCAGCTAATGGGGAAGAGAATTTCAAAGGGCTGGGGCCACGTACATAAATGCATGGGCCCCTGAAGATTTTAACGATACCCTTGGAATCTCTAGCAACCCCTCGTCAGCCAAGCGGAGCCATCACTTGGGGCAGTAGGGGATCAGAAGTTCTTTCAGGTAGTCAGCGCCAAGTCCATTTAGGGCTTTATACGTCAGTAATCCGACTTTAATGGTGATCCACCACTGAATCAGCAGCCAGTGCAGGTCGCACAGCACTGGCGTGATGTGACATGACTGAAAAGTCCCCATCAACAACCGGGCTGCAGCGTTCTACACTAGCTCTAGGTGGCAGATGTCAACCCCTGGTAGCCCTAAGTAAAGGGAGTTGCAGTAATTGAGGCGTGAGGCCACAAAGGCATGGATCAGTGTGGGAAGGTCACCAGACGGGACAAGGTGCTTGATCCTAGCGATATTCCTCATATGATAAAAGGATGACTTGACTACTGCTGACACCTGAGACCACAGAGTCAGCCTGTCATCAAGCATCACCCCTAGGTCCTGCACCTGTTGAGAGGTAAGGAGCTGGGAGCCCCCCAGAAAAAGCCCTGTGGGCTGACCAGCCCCCAACCCCCCCATCCAGTGACCAGGATCCACAATCATCACCTCTGTGTTTCCTGAGTTCAACTTTAGCCAGCTGGAATTCATCCAGTCCTGGATTTCTGTGTGTCAGTTATTAAACACAGAGAGTGCACTATCCTGGTCAGGTGCGAAAGACAGATACAGCTAGATATCATCAGCATAGCAGTGAAACCTCAACCCATACCATCATACAACGTCTCCGAGGGGCAGCATATACACAATGAACAACATGGGGGACAACACTGAGCCCTGAGTGACCCCACATGACAGAAAGAGAGGGTTGGAGGAATAAATTCCCAACACCACCCTCTGAGTTCTGCCAATGAGGAATGATTTAAACCAATTGAGAACTGTGCTAGCCAGTCCACAGATGCACCTCAGGTGCTCAGGCATCACCCCATGGTCCACAGTGTCAAATGCTGAGGAGAGATCAAGGAGTACCAGAATGGAATGGCTTTTCTGATTTCTCACCATCAGGAGATCATTGAGCACCTGAACCAGAGCAGTCTCAGTTCTGTGCTTCTTTCAAAAACTGGATTGGAGAGGCTCATAGATGCTATGGATGGTCAAGTGGTTCTCCAGTTGTACAGCCACTACTTTCTCAATAACCTTCCCCACAAAGGGGAGGTTTGAGATCAGTCTGTAGTTAGCAAGAGAATCTGGGTCCAGTGAAACTTTCTTCAGGAGGGGTGTCACCATCGCCTCCTTCAGAGAGCTAGGAAACTCACCCGAGTCAAGAAACACCAGACTGTCTGTGCCAGGATTGGGCCAATAATGTCACAACAACCCATAATCAGGGAAGTTGGGACCAGATCCAAACTACAGCACATAAGGTGCATACACTGGACAATCCGCATAACATCCATGAACTCCAGACAGTCAAAGGTACTCCAGGAAAGGTGAGGGACAGAGACCAAGCACCAATCAACAACATCCCCTATAGAGTGTGAAGTTTGAATCTCCACCCTGATGCCAGCCACCTTATCCACAAAGAACTGAGCAAGCTCATCGCACTCCAGCTGCAAAAAGGCCCTTCAAGACTGTAGGCATGCTGGGTTGCATAGCCTATCCACTGTTCAAAAGAGCTGAGCCGGTCAGTTCTTAGTGGAAGCAATCTCACCAGACAGGAACTCTGCCTTTCCTTCGGGAGATTGTTGATTGGTAGACTTGGTAATGTTCTAACAATCTAAGATGGTCGGCCATCAGGGCGGATTTCCACCAATGCCGCTCTAAACTTCATCCTTGTTATCTCAACTCCCTCAAGGTCCCATCAAACCAAGGGGGTCGAAGGCAAAGAGAGAGAAGGCAAACATGGACAGAAGTGATAGAATCCAGTGCTGTGGTCATGACCTTATTATAGGCCTGCACCAAAGTGTCTGGATGCCCACTGGACACAGAAAACTCCAATAGGTCACATACCACCACTAGGCCTTCAGAGTTCACATCCCGTAAAGGGCAGTATCTGATCATCTCCACAGGGGTGGGCCTACAAAGGGGGGCCAAAAATTGAACCCCAAGGTGTAGTGATCGGACCATCCGACAGGTTCCACTACCAAATTGGAGGCTTCAACCCCCAGGAGAAAGACTAGGTCAAGAGAGTGACCATGTCTGTGAGTAGCAGAGGTAACAATCTGTGTAAGGCCCAGTGATGTCATCAGCTGGAGGAAGTGCCGTCCAAATTGTGAGAGTTCATCATCAACCCAGGCATTGAAGTCATCCAGGACCATCAGTCTGGGAGACCCAAATGCCATATCGATGATGAAGTCCGTTACTTCCTGAAGGAATTGCTTCTCATCTCTGGGTGGATGATATATGAGGGCTATCCTATAGCCCAAACCTTCTACTATGGTACACTCAAATGACCCAACCTCCTCAACTGGTACACTTGTGAGGCCCAATTCAGTCTTGAAACAGACTACAACCCTACCACCCATAGTCCAGTCTTGAGTGGTGCATCACTGAATACCCGGCTGGAATAGTAGCCTCCAATATGGGGCCAGCATTTTCATCCAGCCAGGTCTCAGTGATGCAAGCCAAAGCCACTGTCCTGACAAGAACTGCAATAATTGCAGACTTCTTCTTGATGGATCTGGCATTGCATAGCACAACTCTAGTTGAACGGGTCTCCTGGGCCACCCCAACTACCTGCCCACCAGTAATGGTGGTGCCCTTGGGTATGGGAACCAGACATGGAGGACCACATTCCAGGCTCCATTTTGCCCCAGGACATCTTCTGGGCCTAACTACCCTGATGTGAGGGCCCCACTCATTCATCCTCTGTTGTTCAAACCCGTCCTCCTCCTGCAGGCACACCCAGCTGTCTACAGCACTGGTAAGTTGCAAACACTGGGGGAGGCTGAAGGCATGAAGGGCAGAGGATGAATAGCACACGATCCCGGGGGTAGGCCAGTGACACATAATACAGGCTCTCAATCAACAAAAATGTCAAGCCAATATAAAAAGAGAGAAACCCCTCAAACAAACACAAAATAAAAATAACAACAAGCTCTGTCCTGCAGCTCTCACTTGTAGGGACAGCAAACAAAAAATACTGAAAATAAATGCCCAAAAACTTAAACAAATTAAACCCCCTAAAATTACCACTCCCCCCACTCTCCTTTCCTGGAGGGGAGAGATACAGCTAATATGAAACTAAAATACCCACCCCACAAATTTACTAAAATATAATACAATCTAACAGCAGAATGTAAACACTACAAAAACACCTTCCCAATCACTCTGGTATTGCAATAAAAGCACAGAGTCTCAAATAACCAGAATTAAACAAAGTGGTCCCTGTAAGTCCAAAGAGAAAGATGGTATACCAGTCAGTGAAGGTCCCAGTTTAGAGCTTCAGCTCTCAACAAGTCAAATAAAATGGTATAAACTAAACTTAAACCATTGAATGCAAAAAAAAAGAAAGTAAATACTTAAATACTTGGATACACCCCCCCTCTCACAGGGTGTACCAAGCTCATAAAATAATATTAAATAGTGTATGGGGGCCCCAGGCCTTCTCACTACCTGGGGACATCCAATTAAAATACAGCACTCTCACTGCCCAAATAGTAAACAGAAAACATGAAAATAAAGGTCTGACCATAGGCTGATTGGCTCAACAAGTTATTGACTCAGTAGGGTTCCTTGGAATAGGGGTTTCCCAGAACTGGTAGGAATCTTGCTTGTAGCTGTAAAAGCAAAGAGCCCTGCCCATGAGGACCACCACCAGAGATAACTGCCCTGCAGCCTCTGCGCCTCGCATAGCCCAACCCACCGGCAGGCCCAGCAAGAGGTCTTGGAGAGCAGGGAACCCACTGGCCGGCCCCCCGACCTATTCAGGCCTCATCCTCCTGAGCAGGGCAGATTCTGGCTGGCAGGCCACCCACAAATACAGGGCCCCAGTAATCCAGGCAAAAAAGGACCAGTTCACTCCAACCAAGCAACGTAGCCTCTCCAAGTAAAACACCTCTGGAAACAGCAATCCAAATTGCATAAACAGATGAACAGAATAGTTCCAAGCTGAGGCCTCCAGTGGACCTCTCAGACTCAGTTCCATGGCTCTAAGCTCTTATTGCAGGCTGGATCAGTCTCTAGTCTTGGTACTCCTTTCAGGAGCTAAATCCACTCGCAGACCTTATCCCCATGACCAGAATCTCCTTCACGATACAATTTCCTTCTTCCCCTGATGTTCATTCTCTCTTCATCCATGGCATGAGCACCTCTTTCTGCCACTAATTCCTGGCTAACACAAAACAGAAGCGGGGAAGCAAATTTAAAAGGACATTAGCAAACATTTATTTGCAATCAGGGTGGCAGAGGAGCCCTGTCCAACAGCCCCAGTGTACACTACACAGACATCATTAGTGGCCCCAACCATGCTCCAAGGCAGGCTACGGTAATCACTGTGAAGCCATAGCTGCACTAAATAAAAACAATTTTAACAAGCAAGCAATTTAAAATGATTTAAACAGTAACACAGCATCAGGGAGCACTCCAAGGTATAAGAAAGATGGGAAAAACAAAAAATTTTAGTAAAGCACAAACAGAGCAGATTATAGGGCACCCAGTATGGTGGCCATGTTGAAAAAGACTCATAGGAAAAGCCCCTTCAATGACCTGCTGAAAGGAGCTGACAGCGCTGTAACAATGAAGAAACCATCCCTGCATGTGCTGTTTAAAGCATCATGCTCCATGTACCTTTCCTTAGCTCTATTTCCCTTTCCCTTTCCCCAGCCCGCACATTCAGCATAAGGTTTCTAGCGTCTCCTGTTTTCAAAACATACAAACATGCAGCAGTTTAAGTGAAAGTGGAGACCATCAGTTTCAGGGCTCGGGTGGGGGGCAGCAAACCAAAGAAACTCAGTAAAATCTGTACACACAAAGTGTGGGGAAGGAGTTAAGAAGCAGCAGCCCCACCTGCAGAACAAAACTGAAAATCTGCTTGATTTTTTCTCCTATATATACCTCCTCATTAAAAAAAGCCTACTTTTAAAAATATATATATATATATATATATATATATATATATATATTTGTTTGTTTTACTTTTCACACAAACGAGCCATTGTATAATAGGAATAATGCACTCTGGGGTGGTAGTTATGCTGGGATAACATCCCTTCTCAGGTGTTGGATCCCCTCAGCCTGTGACCTCAGTCCCAACCACCTGAGGAGAGATGTTATCCTAGCAAAACTCACCCCAGTCATGCATTATCTGTTTATTATGAAAGCAGACATATGCAACAACAAAAAATTCTTACAGTAATCATAAGGGTGTTTCCTTTGGGAGTTTTTTTTTAAATAATTTCAAGACTATAGCCAGGGTTCAGTGGGGCAGGGTTATTTAAAGGTGCATGCTCAAGCATCCCCTGGAAGTAGCCTTTCTGCTAGACTTACTGTAGTCTTACTGTTGAGGCTCCCTATCCCCCTACTCCTACCCCAGTTGCTTCCCTCTGTGCTTCTGCTGTGTCTGCTAGTGTTTCTTTGCAGTTAATCTTTTTATTGTGATTATACATACACATACACTACATTCTCCAATATACACTTACATACATTCTTAATGGGAGAAGGAAAAAACATGTTGTCTGAAGTATGATACAATGATATTAAAGGGGAAAAAAATGTCGAGAAAACAATATGTAGCAGTACAATCTGGAGGTCAGGGGTAAGGGGCAACAGACTTCTAGGAAAACAAACTGAACTTACAAGCTCAAATGGGCAGACTGGGTGGGCCATAGGCCCTTATCTGCCGACACTGTCTATGTATCTATGTATCTATGTAATCTGTATGTTAGACAGAAAACATGGCAATTTATGGTTCAAGGGGTAAAAGGAGTAGATACAAGCAAGAAATATGAGCAGTCATGATTGTACTTCTATCATGCTGTAATTTAGTACAACTATGTTTAACATTGTATAAAGGAAGAACATAAAAAAGAGAAAAATATCTAAGAAAGTGAACAAGAATGAAGAGGAAAGGAAGAAGAAAAAGAGATAAAAAGATAGAACGAGAGGAGATGAAAAAGGAACGAAAGAGCTAGAAGTGAGATTCCAATGTGAGCATATAACAACCCATGGATTAAGTGACGCTATATGTAGACATGTTTAAATATTTAAAATAGTCCTGCCAGCATTTATTATATAAATTAAGTCTGTCAGAGGCTAAGTGTGACATACGACCAAGGATGGTGTATTGGGATAGTTGTTTGAGAATATCCGAGAGGGTGGGAATGATGTTGGATCTCCAATGCATTAGTATAAGGTGTTTAACTTGAAGGAATAGTAGGGATAACCACCTATTCTGAGAATGGGATATTTTGTATGAATGAGCATTGAAAATACCAAGTATGCAATGTTTTGGATCTAATGCAAAGGATAGACCAATCACTTTCATTGCAAAGAAATGAATATGAAGCCAAAGATTGTGTATGGGAGGACAATGTCATAAAATATGTAGCAAATTGCCATTGGGGGAGTTACAGCTCCAACATTTATTGTTGTTCATTAAGCCCATTTTTTTTGCAAAATCTCAGGAGTTCTGTACCATAGATGTAGAATTTTGGTTTGTATGAGTGAACTGCGATTATCCTTGAAAGATTTATGGCAGGATAGCCAGCAGCTATGCCACTGTGAATTGGTTATGTTATAATTTAAAAGGGTACTCCATTTATTTTTTGCAGTGATAGATTGATCTGGAATTGTATTTCTGATATTTTTGTAAATTATACTATTTAATTTAGAGTTTGTTTTGATCCATTTAGAAATAAAAGTATCATATATAGATTGATGAGGAATAGTAGGAAGATAAAGGTTCCATGCCGTACATAACTGTAAATATTTCCAGAAATCATGCTGGGGAAGAGTCCATTGTTTGTGCAGGTCAGAAAAGGATTTAAATTTGGGAGTCTGAGGTATAAGTATATCCTCCAAGAAAAAAATGCCCCTGTTTTTCCAATTACAACAAAAAATTGGGTGATTATCAAGAGTGATGTTGTGGTTTCCCAAAATGGGGACATATATGAGAGGGGTTGGGTTGGATTTAAGGCATTTATGAATTATTTTCCAGTAGTATGTGGATGATGCTATAGTAGGGTGAGATTTTAAATTAGGGAGGAGAGGGTTATAAATGAAGGAAGTGGTGACATTGCCGGGACATAGAGATGTTTTCATATTGACCCACAACAGTGATTTATTGCTGGGTTTATTAAACCATTTGACAGTTTGGGCAGTGCAGAAGGTCCAAAAATATGCTTGGAACCAGGGGAGCCCGAAGCCCCTTTTGGACCAGTGGGACCGCAGTTTGTTATGACTAAATCTGGGAATTTTGTTTTCCCATAAAAAACTGCCAATTATATAATCAATTCTGACAAAAAAAAGTAGGTAGGGTTAAAGAGATATTAGAGAATAGATACAATATTTTGGGAGCTATTGACATCTTGTTAGTGGAGATTTTCCCATTAAAAGAGAAGTTAAGCAATTTCCATCTGTTGAGTGTTTTTAATATTTGCTAATAATGGGGAAAGATTGGCATCCCATATCTTGTCTAATTTAGAGTTGATCTGTATTCCAAGGCAAGCGATACCTTGAGGGGCCCAACAAAAACCTAATATTGTATTCATAGAAGGGTTACAAAAATTGTTCAATGGCATTGTTTCTGATTTGTTTAGATTCAGAGCGAGCCCAGAAAGTGAAGTAAAGTTGCTAAGTAACTTAATTAAGGGTGGTCCTGAAATTTCAAGATTTTCAAGTAGAATGAGGAGGTCAACAGCGTAGGATAGTGAAGTATAGCAGGAATTACTGATAAGGATACCTTGGCTCATGGACTATTGATGAACAGCAGCTGATAGGAGTTCCATAGCTAGAATAAAAAGAGTTGAGAATAAGGGGCACCCTTGCCTGGTACTGCTTGCCAGATGAAAGGATGAGGACAGAGTAGAGTTAGTAAGAACCTTGCAGAGGGGAGGGTGTATAGTAATGGAATCCATGTACAAAATTTATTAGTGACACCAAAGTGGAATAGAACATTATACAAATAAATCCAGTTGAGAGAATTAAATGCCTTTTCAAAGTCAATGGCTATAGCTGCGGCAGGTGATTTAAGAGATTTAGCTTTGTAGATTAAATTAAATAATGAGCGGAGATGATCAGGACCAATTCTATTTTTGATAAATCCAGCTTGGGAGGTGTGGACAAGTTTCAAAATTCTTGATTCTAAATGAGTATTTAATATTTTGGCAAAAATGCTCCTGTCCGTATTATGTAATGATATCGGTCTGTAACTGGATGGGAGAGAAGGGTCTTTATCTTTTTTTGGTAGGATGATTATAATGGCTTCTGTCATAGAATAGGGAAGTTTACCTTGTGAAGATGCCTCTTTGAAGACTTTAAACAGTAAGGGGCATAAGATGTCAGCCAGGGGTTTATAAAAGTCCACGGAAAAAATGTCACTCCCAGGAGCTTTACCAGATTTAAGGGAATTTAGTGCTGCTTGTATCTCTTTTAAGGAAAAGGGTTCATCTAACAAAGCCATATCTTGTTGGGAGAGGTGTGGAAACTGTAAATTGTCCAGAAATTGTTGTATATATTCAGGTTGTGGGGGAGTGGGGTAAGAGTATAATTGTTGGTAGAAAGATTGCATAGTATGGTTAATTGAGGGATTATCTGTATGGATTTTGCCTGAAGGATCTTTCAAAATGGCAACATGTCTCTCCATCTGTTGATTCTTGAGTTGATGAGCAAGCAGCTTCCCGCATTTTTCCCCTTGTTCCCAATAACGGTGTTTAAGTCTAAGGAGGGTGAGTTCCACTTTCCTGGATATTAATTCATTGATTTTAATTCTAAGCTGAAGAACTTTAAGGTGAAGTTGTGAGTTATTATCTGGATTTTTTGTTTTATAATATTGGGTTTCTTTTTCTTTAAGAGATTTCTCTAAATCAGTCAATTGCTGTTCCCTTAGTTTTTTCTTGTGTGCTGCATAGCTTATAATTTTCCCTCTAACTGTTGCTTTAAGTGCTTCCCAGATGGTACCTTGAAATACATCAGGAGTGTTGTTAAAGGAAAGAAATTCTTGGATTTGGGATCTAATCTAAGGTAAGAAATCAGGGTCTTTCAATAAGAGTGGGTCTAGATGCCAGGAGGGGGATTTAGATGGGGCGGGCCCCAAATAAGATGTAATTTTATAGTAGAATGGTCTGATATAGTAATCGGGAGGATACTTGTGTTGATAATTTTTTCAGTGATGAATGGGGAAGAAAACCAGTAGTCAAATCTGCTATAAGATTTATGAAGTGGTGAGTAAAATGTATAGTCGCACTTTCTAGGATGGTGTAGTCTCCAAATGTCAGTGAGACTGAAGTCTTTCATTAGCATTGAGAGTGCAGAAATACTTCTGGGGTGGGATTCACAAGAAGAGTTACTTCTGTCTAAATGTGCTTCCAAAGCTAAATTGAAATCCCCACCTACAAGTATAGAATTGTTTAAGTTACTGTTCATAATTTGTTGGGCCATATTATGAAAGAATTCAGGTGAATCAGAGTTAGGGGCATAAATGTTGACTAACTTAAGGGGGCTTGCAGGGGTATTTAAGTGGGCTATAATCCATCTGCCATCTGAATCGGAGATAGATTTGATAAGGGACCAGTTAAAGGATTTATGTAATAGAATAGCAACCCACCGTTTTTTGGAAGTAGGGGAGGATGCATGTACGTGACCAACCCAATCCCTTCTGAGTCTGTTGACATCCTCTATTAAAAGTTTTGTTTTGTAAGAAAGCAATATGTGTTTTATGCTTTTTGAGGTAAGAAAGTATTTGCTTTCATTTACAAGGTGAGTTGAGTCCCTTAACATTCCATGAATGTAGAATTAGATTACTCATGTTAATGGGGAGATGAGTATGAAAACACAAATAGGAAGTAAGGGACTCACACTGAAAGGGCTAGAGGATGTTACAGACTCAGAAGGGAGAGGGCTAGCACAGTCAGATGCATGCAGAATATTTAGTTTGTGGAAATACTTAAATCCTGGGTGAATGCTTCCATTGGGTCCCACAAGGAAGAGAGGTATTAAAAAGAATATAGAAGACACATATATAGTTACTAAACAAAACCTATGCATGTTATACTAGCACACTATGAAGTCTTTAGGTAATATAGCAAGATATGAGTCGGTGAAATCGCCAAGACTCTCTTGCTATACTACAGAGCATGTAAATAGTAACTAAATCTTGGGAGAAAATGATCTTAAACCCAAGATACAAACTGTAAACAATTATTTTTATCAAGTTATAACTGTGACTAGAACTAAAATGAAAATAATAATACCCGGGACCATGAACATTTTACCATATATGAAAAGGGGATTACAGAATGTGTATGCAATCCCAGACATAATGATACATCTTGAACCTAAGTTAGACTGGAAAAAAGAACTGAGCTGAAACACTGTTACGGCAATACAAACAGTATGCCATCATGGTTGGCTAAGTCCTAAAATTATAAGAACAGCTGTACTTGTGCCATCTACTATGTACTTACATAATCATAATGCTTAGACACAGAAGTGTTTATGTAAGAGGAGTGTTCAGGTAAAATGGAGCGCGTAGGGTCGAAATAGTATAAGGATTTATGAGGTGTCGCGGCATTACAAGATTCAAATTGTATGGGGTTATCTGGTGAAAGTCTTGTATTGAACAGGAATACGTAGTCATTCTGGCAATATGACATTGATAAGAGTTGAGTTTGTTCAGGCTTCAAGGTACTGCATATATTATTGATAAGTACTAAGTATTTAATAGTAGCACAAACCCAAAAATCGCCCCTAGGGAAGAAGTTGCTTTAACATAGTGAGATTTCAAGACCTGGAGAGGGTCAAGTGAGCTCAGCTATAAGATTACAACACAGGCTTAAAAAGCCATATCATAAGGGCTTCGAGTCAGACTGTGCTATTATTGATTGCAGCACACTGAGTAAAATAATAAAGATGAGACACCTCGAAAATAGCCTGCAACGCCTAATTGTAGGGTAAAACTGAAGACTAAGTGATAGATAAATAAAACAGTACAAGAAGTTGGTACCTTTGTAAATGAGCCTCTGGCTCAAAGGTTGTTAAACTGATGTTCTAATAAATAAGTAAATAAAGAAAAGAGGATTTAAAAGTTAGATAAAGGTGGTTTGGAGTGGGAAGGAGACTAGAGAAAAATATTAAAGTGTTAAATGTTAGTCTGGGATGTAGTAGTGGATGAAGTGAATAACTAGTTGAGGACTTCATTAATATAACCTCAAGATACTGTAAATTTATAATGTTTATATATGGTAACAAATGTGTGGGGTGATGTTGGATCACAAATTAGTTACGCAGACAATCTCCCTTAATGGTTATGTGAGAAGGACATACTGATAAAAAAGATGGTCAACACCTCTAAATAAATATAGAAAATCATTGAGTACATATGAATTAGTCTAACATTATATAAGAACTCTCCCTTTAAAAGAAGAACATAGCCCAACATTAGGGATACTTAAAAACTGACATTATGAGTAATATATGCAGAAATAACTGGATGTATAATGTAGCAGACATTACATTGAGATAGAAAACTCCAAGACTGTCACAATGAAATGCCTAAATAATATGACATGCTATTAAACCAAAAGCCTGTAACCGTGATGTACAGCTTATCGCTTTCCAAACCAGCTGGGTGCGATAGTATGCACACAAAGGAATGCGATGCACGGTTACAGGGCAGACAAATTCTGATAGTGATCAGAGAGCTGAGGTTAATTAGGCACTAACCTCGAGAGGTACTAATATATATACATGCCCAGGCATCATTTATAGGTATGATTTGTTTTTGAGCTTCCCTTCCGTTTCTTTTTAGAAGGCTCTGCCAATTTGAAAGGGGAGCTGGTCATCAATTCAGCCCAAGAGAAATTGAGAGACCTGCCACCCTGTAAAGCATCTCCAAGGTCATTGCTGACAGGATCCACAGCTGATTCCGGGAGGTCTTCCTGAGACTAGTTTAAGTCCTCTTGTAGTAAAGAAAACTTATTGGAGAGGGTTAGGGGTGTAGTGAAACCAACATGTCGCTCGTGCTGAGAGGTAAGCCTAGAAGGAGTAGCATCTGCACAATAGGCATGTTTAGAAGAAAGTGGATTCAAGTTCTTTTTGTCTAGCAAGCAGGCTGAGATTCAGACAGGAGGTGCTGCATCAGCCTGGAGAGATACGGGTTTCTCAGTGTGTTCATGATTTGAAGCCATAATGTGGATGTGCTGGTCTGATTGGGAAGTTGCAGAGACAGTGGGAGAAGGGGTCACATCAGTATTTCCAAACGGGGCAGTTAGAGGCTGGGGCTCACCAAGAAATGCAGCTAAGGCTTCGGGAGTGTTGAAATCTTTGGTTGAGTCACCCAGAAACAGGCACATGACGGCAGGATAGTGCAGAGCAAATTT
The DNA here is from genome assembly GCA_016271365.2 of Neoceratodus forsteri. Lineage (NCBI taxonomy): Eukaryota > Metazoa > Chordata > Ceratodontiformes > Ceratodontidae > Neoceratodus > Neoceratodus forsteri. The sequence continues at coordinate 971,756,871 of CM028134.1, read as the reverse complement.
GATCCCCAGGGTCCTTAAAGAACTAAGAGAGGTGGTGGCTGAACCTCTGGCTATCCTGTTCAGCCAATCACTGGAAACAGGGGAGGTACCCAAAGACTGGAGGACAGCAGATGTAGTCCCCTTATACAAAAGTGGGAACAAAGAGGAAGCAGGGAACTACAGACCAGTCAGCCTCACCTCGGTAGTGGGAAAGATCATGGAAGCACTACTGAAGGAGAGATTGGTGGAACATCTGGTTGTCAGTGGACTACAGGACCCAAGGCAGCATGGTTTCACCAGGGGAGGTCATGTCAGACCAACCTCATTGAATTTTTGACTGGGTGACTAGGGAGGTGGATCAGGGGAGGGCAGTGGACATGGCCTATCTGGACTTCAGCAAGGCCTTTGACACTGTGCCACATAGAAGACTATTCACAAACTGGGGAATATGGTGTGGGCAGGACAGTAGTGTGGTGGTAGGTAACTGGCTGGGTGGCAGGACACAGAGGGTGGTGGTAAATGGCTGTCACCCACAGAGGGAAGAGTGACCAGTGGGGTACCACAGAGATCAGTGCTGGGACCGGTCCTATTCAACATCTTCATCAGTGACATTGCGCAGGATCTAGAAGGCAGAATTTCACTGTTCGCTGATGACACAAAGCTCTGTAACAGAGTAGACACACCAGAGGGTGTAGACAGAATGAGAAGGGACCTGCAGAAACTTGAAGAATGGTCAAGGGTTTGGCAGTTGAATTCAATGCAAAGAAGTGCAAGATAATGCATATGGGGCACAAAAACCCTGGCACAATATATCAGTTGGGGGTGAGGATATAGCATGCACCAAGCAGGAAAGGGATCTTGGGGTTGTCATCTCTGATGACCTCAAGGTAGGGAAACAGTGTGACAAGGCATCAGGTAAAGCAAATAGGATGCTGGGATGTATAGGCAGGGGCATCACCAGCAGGAAAAGGGAGGTCATAATTCCGCTATACAAGACACTAGTGAGGCCCCACCTGGAGTACAGTGTACAGTTCTGGAGACCATACCTACGTAAGGACATAGACAGGGTAGAGAAGGTTCAGAGGAGGGCAACAAAGATTGTGCATGGGTTGCATCACAAGTCCTATGAAGACAGGTTGAAGGAACTGAACATGTACTCCTGGAGGAGAGGGAGAGAGGGATATGATAGAGACATACAAGTATCTTACAGGGAGGAACAGGGTGCAGGAAAACAATATTTTTAAGCGAAAAAGATGTTTCAGGACTAGAGGGCATGGGATGAAGTTGGAGGAGGAAGATTCAGAGGAAACATGAGAAAGAATTTCTTCACAGAACGGGTGGTGGACAAGTGGAACACCCTGCCAGAGGAAGTGGTGGGAGCTGAAACAATCACGGGATTTAAGAATGCATGGGATAGACATAAAGGAATTCTAGAGGTCAGGGGTAAGGGGAAATAGACTTCTAGAAAAACAAACTGAACTTACAAGCTCAAATGGGCAGACTAGGTGGGCCATAGGCCCTTATCTGCCGACACTGTCTATGTATCTATGTATGTATCTATGATCCCTCGTTGGTGTAGGGTAGTTTTAATAGGATTGAAAGTGCTCTGTTTATTAGAGAATTCCTTAGAGAAGTCTCTAAAAATAGAAATTCTATGATCTTGCCAAGTAAGAGTTCCCATTTGTTTTGCTCTATTGATAATCAGTTAAGTGTGGGCATAGTTTAAGAATCTTGCAATGATAGGCCTAGGTTTCTGTTCTGGACCAGATCTCCAGCTTAAAGTACAGTGTGATCTCTCAATAGTAAGGTCTTGACCAGGTGGGAGTTTCAGCAGGGCTGGCAGCACATGTAATAGAAACGTACTAGTGTCTCCACGTCCTACACCTTCAGGAAAACCCAAAAATCTCAGGTTATTGCATCTGTTTCTGTTTCAATGTCATTGATTTTATCTTGTAGGCTTCTGATAACTCTGTCTTGCTCTCTGATGGTGGCTTGCAGGATGTCAATAGAACTTTCATTTTGAGCAACTTTAATTCCAGCATCATTGATTTTTCAGTCTAACACTTTCATGTTAGTGATGTTTTGTTGAGATGTTATTTTCAAGTCGTTAATTTCACAGATGAGCTATTGAAACATGGTTTCCACTCTGCTAAAGGAGCTGTTTTGCAGGAGTTGCTCAGCCATTGTAGTAGGCATTCACAGAGAAGCAGTACAAATGCAAAAAAAATATAGCTATAGAGTTATGATATAGAGAAAATAATTTACCAGAATTGAGCTATGATGGGATTTCACTTGCTGGTAAACACTGACAATCTGGGATCAGGAGGATGGACGATGATCGATGGTAGTCCCAGGGAGAAGCAGAATTAAGCAGCCATCTTCAGCACAGCCAGGCCACACGCCGTCTGCTAGTGTTTCTCTTTAAGGTTTTTAGAGAATTTGTAATCCATATCTGCTGTCAGCATAGTATTCTTCCTTTCCTTATACAGCCACCTTTAGAAGTAGCTGGACTACTGCAACATGCTCTAGTTATCTATTTCACCCTTATTTTATGTTTGCTTAAACTCTATACTTATCAGCCTTGTTCAGCATAGGTTTTTCCATCCTTCGAAATCCTCATGCTGTTTTGGAAACATTTCTGTGGTGATGGTCCAAGTAAATGCTATCCAGTTTACTGGCTTTGTTTTCAGCCGACTCAGAGCCCACCTATAACCAGGACTCCTATTTCTCATATCCTGTAGCTGCTTCGAGTTTTGTCATTACTTTCCTTTCAGGTGGCTCACTTGCTTATGGATGGATCTTGTTTATACATTTCCAATATCGGTTAATGAATGTCTGTTTGCATTCAGCATTCCCAGTTAGTTGTACAGCAATATTTCTTGTACTTACTTGCTTCAGGTGTTTTATAAACCTTCTGTCTCCTGGACCAAACTTTCATAATCTGGGAAATACATTATTCTCAGCGTATGTTCTAAAACTATTCTGTACTAGATTCCCTACTTTATTAATATGGACTTATTTTACCTGACCAATCCAGTCTCTTAGTTTTGTTGCACTCCTTAACATTCAGCCTTTCAGATTCGTCTCTTTTCCTTTACCTACTGTTGGTCAGTGTGCCTGGCATCAACATGGCTGGGTAGGTAGCACAGCTGCTTCTGGTCCAGAAGGTCATGGGTTCTTATCCCACACTGGGATTGGGCTCATACAATACATGCTGGAACCCATGTTCAGCACTAGGGGGATGTTGTACTGTCGGGTTGTGCCCCCCTTCAGATGAGATGCCACAATGAGGTTCCTTCTGCCCATTTCTGGTGCTGTCTAGGTGGGTATCCTGGTAGAAGTAAGAAGACACAAGACACTTTTCACAAGAGTAGGGGAATTCCCCAATGTCCTAGTCAACATTCTCCTTCCCAGAAAACTGTCTCTTGCAATTGTCTAAAGCTGTGTGTGTGTGTGTGTGTGTGTGTTGATGTGAATAAAAGGTTGCCAAGACACATTTACAATCACTTTTCTACATGTCTCTGATTGTTTGTAAAGTGCTTTGGGATATAATGTGTATAATAATCGCTATATAAATGCTTCTTCTTTTTCTTTGGGCTTGCTTCGCCATGCTAGAAACATGCCTATCAGTCTACCTAGGCTGTTGACCAGTTCTCTCTTCAAGGCTCAACACTTGTGCTACTACTACTAACTCACTCATACTTAACATTTCTACTTATCTACTAATCTGTCTTCTATGCCTACCTGCTCCAGTCAAGTGCTTCCAGACACATGGGAAAACATTCAACATCTCAATGGTCAAGATGCTCCCCTCTAGGGTCAAACAGAAAGGCACAAACCCAATTTTATGCACCACCTTGCCCCTGAAGGGTTCAACTCCTTTCTTTTTTCATGAGGAGAGTTTCAGTGCAACAAACCTGCAGCTGCTGCTCCAAGTGTCCTCACCTTTTCTTCAAGATATTTCATAATCTTGATGTTTCTTCAGCATTCAGGCATAGTCTTCATGCACCTCTCAAGAGCAGAGCCTTCACAGCAGGAGTTCTTTCAGTTGCAGGGCTATGTCCTGCAGCACTTTTATGAGAGTTGAAATCTCAAAGAGACAGAAAGCAAGGACAGCATGCATCCTAACAGCAGTGCCTGTTAGGTTCAATGGTACACATTTGTTGACTGAATCATTAGCTCATTCAATCTGGAGTTAGCATTTTTCATAACAATGTAGATAGATCATATGTGTGCTAGGAGAAATGGTAATCCAAGGACTTGGATCCTGAGTGGTTTCCTACACAAGGTGTTTTTTCTTATCCTCTGTGCCATAAAAAAATGGAACAGAGAGGAGCCAAACAACTATAAACACTATAAGCCAGTCAGTTAGAAATCTATAGTGAGGAAATGTTAGACTCCATTTTAAAGGAGTGGACTGTGGGATTTCTGTAGGTGATTGGACTGCATGATGCCAGGCAACCTAGTTTCACTAGTCAGAGGTCTTGCCAGACCAATCTGATTCACTTTTGTGATTTGCAGGACAACAGCAGTGGACAAGGGACCTGTTGCAGACATATTATGCCAGGGCTTTAGCAATGTGGGATAAAATGACATAGTGGGTAATTAAAGGGGAACTGTCATCAACAGGGTTTCTTAATGTTTAAAAGACCATAAAAAGCTCATTTGAGTGAGCCATTGTGTTTATCTGTGAGTCTTTGCAGTCCAGAGTTATTCATGTGTAAATCAGTCTGTAATTAAAGGCTGGGGGCAGCCATACATTTTAGGCTCTTGACAGGAAATTATGTCACTGAGGATCTTGGCCCTCCATTGACTATAGGTTAAATAGGAAATCATCTGTTTTATTAAGTGTGTTTTAAGGTGTTATTGCAACACTTTCTATATTTATAATAATTGTTTCGTATGTGCATTGAAACTAGTGAGTTATCACCCTTAAATTTCAAACTGTTAGTAAAAATAATCAATGTTTAGGATTGCTTTAAACTCTAGGCTATACTGCCAGCTGATCATTAAACATTACACATCTCAAGGCTGGCTCTGTAGTGCCAACAGGTATTGGTGCCCCATACTGTATCAGGATTTCTAAACCCTGGCTGTGTTCATGTCAGTACAAATTTCTGGGGCTGCCACAGCATTAACGTCTGTCTTATTCTGTTCCATCTCTTACAACCTTTTATCTCACAATTTTGCGTGTGAACTCAGGTGCACGAGATGTAAATATGGCTACATGCCTACTGGCCTGGCATCCTGGGGCCAGCTTTGAAATGTGCAGTTTTTGATTAACATCTGGCAGTATATTCTAGAGGTTAAAGCAAAGAGCTGTGAACAAGCTTCATTCATCCAGCAGAATGGGGTTTGATGCCAACATGCTGTACTTGTAAATTGTGTGACCAGAGTAAGTCACTTAACCTACCTGTGCTCCCAAAAAGCACCCAAAAATAAGTTATAGCTGTGTGCCTTTCCTAAAAAAAGACAGTAAAAACAATTTGAGCATGTGTTATGTTTCTGAAAATACTATGCTCTTTCTATCCAGATTTGACTTGAAAAGAAAAAATAGGACACCATTAATTGTTTATTAATTGCAAAAACACGTGTATGGGCAACATTGTTTAAAAAAAGCATAAGGTGTGTGTGTGTAACCAAAGTTTTACACACAACTAAGATGTGGAATGCTACATTAACCTCGATAGCAAAGTCTGAGTGGTTTATGAAAGCATCCCACACCAAGGGTGTGTGCAAAATTCTGTTTTTTAAACCCACCCACCCATATATTATTTTATTTAATTAATGGTGATAATTATTTTTCCCTTTCAGTACAGTTCAGTTAGAGCAGCACTTGTGTCAGACATACACATACACACACACACACACACACACAACCACACACACGTCACACACTTCATAAACACACACTTCACATGCAAACCACATGCACATCTCACACACAACACACACACACACACACACCACACATCACACACACACACACACACACACACCACACATATATCACGCACACACACACACCATACACACACCACACACACACACACACACTGTTGCTCACTTTTTTCTCTCTTTCTTTTTTTACATTGCAGTGGGAATGGCATTATGGAAAGTTGTGGTCCGTCAGCATAGCTGCGGAGTGTAAGACATGCTTGAAGGGTATGGGTAGCAGGGTCGACCAGATTTATTTTTTTCCTTTATGGTAGTAAATCCCATTCCATCCAAAGTATTTCAGTAAGAAACTGTTATCTTTTAACTTCATCAAAAGAAGTAAAATACTCTTTCAATAATGCATTTCAGGTTATGCATGTTTTAACTGTGTTGTCCATCTAAGTGTTTTTGCAATTAATAAACAAGTAATGGTGTCCTATTTTTTCTTTTCAAGTCAAATCTGGATAGAAAGAGCATAATATTTTCACAATCATAACACATGCTCAGATTGTTTTTATTGTTTTTGCCCAGGAAAGGCACACAGCTACAGCATGTTCCTGGGTGTGTTTTGGGAGCACAGTTAGGTTACGTGACTTACTCTGGTCACACAGTATACTGGTAGAGCATGATGGAATCAAAATCCATTCTGCTGGATGAATGAAGCTTGCTCATAGCTCATTGTTTTAACCTGTAGGCTGTACAGTCAGCTGATAATCAAAAACTTTACATTTCAAGGCTGGCCCCATGATGCCAGGCCAGTAGGTAGGTACGTAGCCACATTTGCATCTTGTAGACCTGAGTTCACACCCAAAACTGTAAGAGAAAAGGCTGTAAGAGAGGGAATGGAAAAAGAAGTTGGTGCTGTGACAGCCCCAGAAATCTGTACTGACATGAACACAGGCAGGGCTTAGAAATCCTGATATGGGGCCCCAATACCTGTTGGCACCTCAGAGCCAGCCATGAGATGTGTAGTTTTTGATGATCACCTGGCAATATAGCCTACAGTTTAAAGCAACCCTAAAGATGAATTATTTTTACTAACATTTTGAAATGTAAAGGTGGTAACTCACTAGTTTCAATGCACATACAAAACAAGTATTATAAATATAGAAAGTGTTTTAATAACACCTTAAAGCACACTTAGACGATTTCCTATTTAAACTGCAGTCAATGAAGGGCCAAGATCCTTGGTGACATAATTTCCTGTCAGGAGCCTAAAACATATGGCTGCCCTCAGCCCCTAATTACAGGCTGATTTATATATGAATAACTCAGGACTGCAAAGACTCACTGAAAAACAAAATGGCTCACTCAGATTAGCTGTTTATGGTCTTTCAGACATTAAGAAACCCTGTTGATGACAGTTCCCCTTTAAATGGATGAGTGGATGGACTCAGAGGGTACTACTGAACAGAGTCAGCAGGGACAAGGGAAGTCACTAGCGGGGTGGCACAGGGGTTTATCTTGGGATTGGTTATATTCAGCATGTTCATTTGTGACATAGGGGTTGGAAGAATCCAAGGGAAGATATGCCTCTTTGCAAACAACATCAAGACCTGTAGCAGGGTGGAGTCTGTGCAGTGGGTTAGGGTCATAAAGAAGGATCTGTAAAAAAACTATAAGGGTAGTCTAAAGTGTGACAGCAGAAATTTAACACAAAAAAAGTTTAACATTATATGCATACTGTAGGGGACAAAAATCTGAAAATATGAAAACAGAATATAGGATCGGGTGATTGTAGACAGTGCAGTGGAGGAAAAATATCCGGGGAGTAATGAGCATGGATATTTTAAAGGCAGCAGCACAGTGTAATATCACAGTGGGAAAGGTGACTTGGATGCTGGGATGCATAGTTAGGAGTATCACTAGCAGAAGGTGAGATGGAGCAATTCCCCTGTACTGATCACTGGTTCAGCCTCACTTGGAATGCTGTTTACAGTTTGAAAAGGGATTTATTTACTTTAAGTAGTAATACTTACATCAAAGGTAACTCCATGAAACTGGTGGGAGGGAAGATAAACCATGATTTCAGAAGGTACCTTTATACCTAAAGGATGGTAGTAAAATGGAACAAACCTCCAGACAAAGTCATACCTGCTGAGATGGTGAGGGAGTTCAAGAGGGGATGGAACAAGGATTTGGGTCTATTGAGGCTGGATATGCCTGGGGCAAAGGTAGGTCAGTGGGACTGAAAGAGTATCTATCTAATACTGTAGGTAGACAAGGTTAACACTGAAGGGCCACTGGACCTTTATCTGACAACATTTGGTATGTTTCTCTGTGCTAAGTTCACAATATAGCTTTTTAATTGGTCCCAACATGAATATTTGTATAAGTAGTTTTATAACTAGATACAATACTGAGTTGGGGTTAGATGATAGATCCTTCATACTATTCATTCATCACCTCTAGACATCAGATCCTCTGCTCCCTCTCTTCTTACATGAAGTTATTATGCCTTAGCCAGTGACAGTGAACATTTTAATCTTACCTTCATCTGTGAGATTTTGGGCCCCTTCCCTAAATTATCTTTAGTCTAAAGAACCATGTTTTCACAGCACCTCAAGGGGTGAAACCTTCCCGCGAAGGTTCCTGTGCCTATTGGGAACCCAAATGGGTACTAGTCTGAGTCTAGGACTGAAACCATGAATGGCTAAAGCTATGTTGCAAAAACTTTCAAACAAATTTCTATCACACAAACATCTTCAGTTGCAAGTATCTTACCAGAATAACAAACCATGTTGAACCAGCACCATTCCATGTACCCATATTTAGTCACTTGTTAACCCATTCAATAATTATGTGCTAGTTCAGAATTACTGAAGAGGGGAACATGGGCAGAAATGGATTAATGGTATGAGCCAAATGTGGTCCCTATTTTCATGAAGTGGCAAGATTGGGCCTGGGTACTCTGGGTAACAATAAGCTGGTCACTCTGATATCAGTATTTTGAAAGGTTCTCACAGACTGTGTATAGAATTGTTTCTTCCTTGAGTATTGAATCGGGCTAGCTGCTTACCTCCCGTAGGGATATTGTAGCCCACTTTCAGGGGTATTATCAGAAATGTTACACTCCATAAAATTCTTTTTGTACTGCCCAGCTTGGTACCTTTCTCCAGGGTCTTAAACTCCCTCATTTAACTAAGACACAGGTAGAGTTTTTGCAAGCCCCTTTATCTCTTGCTCAGAGGTGTGCACTGCTATCGATTCTTTCACCCCCGACAAATCACCTGGCAAGATGGGTATACCCCTAATTTCTATAAAACAATCTAAACTCTGTTAGCCCCATTCTACTCAATACTTTTAATTATATTTCAGCTCAGGGTGTCTCAGACTTCTCCCTAACAGAAGCCATGATTATAGTTCTACCGAAGCCTGGAAGAGACTCCTTGCTGGTTTCTAACTATAGGCCAATATCATTAATCAATGCTGATCATTAGATATTTGCCAAGATATTGACCAATAGGTTGAACCAGGTGTGGGGACATCTTATCAGTACAGAACAAGTGGGTTTTGTACTAGGGAGGATCTCGGCTGATCACTTTCGAAAGCTTGCCCACCTTATCCATGGATTCCCATACCCCTGTGGCCTAGGCCTCCCTGAATGCAAAGAAAGCTTTTGACAGGGACTCTTGGGAATTGCTGCAGAGAGCGTGGCACAAGGTTGGTGGTGCTAACCCCAAAAAATTACTTGATAAAACAGAATGGGAGCACACATCACTCACCCAGTACAAAAATAGAATGTCCTCATTGCAACTTAAAGTAAAGGCAGTTTTTTCACATCCAAATCACCAAAGATAATCACACAGCACTACAGCACCCTCTCCATGCTTATGTTTAACCCAGCACTCTGGGCTTCATCAGAGCTAATGCAACCAAACAGGTAATGCTTTTTATACCCCCAGTGGGTGTCATTAATTAGTTACATATCCACTTCCACCTTTTCTTAAAGATACACACATAAAACTCATACAAAAAATTCCTTACTTATTTTATACTTTCTAATTAATCATATAGATTTTTTAGACAATGTCTTTCAAATTATAAACTTTGGAAATTATCATAAAAACGTATCTATGAAGAGTTATCCTTAGAAGCATTCAAGAATCTGACAGATGAGCAGCCTAGATTCTCCCATGTGTCATAGAATTATTTACACCTAGAGAAAATAACGAAGAAAACAAAAGTTGAGAATTTTTTATATATACATACAGTATTTTGTACATAATATTTGACTGGCACCATAACATTTGATCATGTTTGATTTAGAGATACTAATCTGACAAAAATACTCTTTAGATTCATATTTACAGAGACATCTATCTTCTCCTACACTTTAGAAAGGGTCTAAATTCAAATTTATCATTTAACCCTTTGTGTTGCAATGCTCCAAGTTTATGGATCTGCTTTTGTTCACAACAATAGAGTGTGTTTTCAAAGTCTCCACCCCTTAAATTCAATGGGACTACATCCATCCTAAATGCTGTAACCTGATGTTTAACCCCAAGATTTGTATGAACATGTGTTGCCATGGCATATGAGAAATTTTAATTTCTAATCACAGCTAGATGTTCATTAATTCTGAATCTTAGCTTACTTTTCATTTTCCCTACATAGAATGCCCCACATGTGCAATTTAAACAATAAATTACACCTGTTGTGTTACAGTCTATAGTACCTATAATTTTCTCTATTTTCCCATTTTTGGGGTTCAGAAAACTCTTTTTCATTTACAAGTTTTACAAAATCCACATTTTGTGTGCCCCATTTTTTCTTTTGCAAGTTTTTATTTTTATTTGCTTCAGCTTGATAACTGTTTACCAGTTTGTCTCTAATGTTGCTGCCTCTATGGTATGCAACAGGAAGGGCTCTCCAACCAGCTTTTCAATTTCTGGGATGCTACAAAGTATAGTGATATTTTTCTTCACTATTTCCACTATTTCTCATGTTCCACTCCAGATGTGGTCACAAAAGTAAGGGGAGTATCTTTTTTCTTTTTCTTTTTTGGCATGGATGTGTATTCCCTAGATGTCTCACTCACATCTTGTGCAATATCTATGACCAATCTTTCTTCGTAGCCACTTTCAGTAAATTTCCTAATCAAGTCCCCTGCTCTTGCATCAAATAATTCTGGTTCTGAACAGTTTCGTTTAACCCTAAGGAATTGTCCTTTCAGTAGATTTCTGATAAGATGTGGCGAATGGCAACTGGTGGCAAAAAGAAGACTATTTTTATCAGTCAGTTTTATAAATAGATCAGTCACCAAAGTGCCATCAGAGTTTTTAATCACTGTAAGATCGAGAAAGTTAATCTGTTCTCGGCTCATTGTGATTTTGAAACATAGATTCTCATTACTCTGTTCCAAGTATCTTACAAATTCCCTTAATTCTAATTCTGTACTTTTCCACACTAGAAAAATATAATCTATAAAGCATTTATAGATGTCTATTTTCTGTATGTACTTATTCACTCCAGCATCAAAGATAACTCTGTTCTCCCATTCACTTAAGTATATATTTGCCAGGCTTGGTGCTAAAGTAGCACCCATCACAGTGCCTTTTATTTGCTTGAAACAATTTCTCTCAAACATGAATACGTTGTTGCTCAATACAAGGTCTGTCAGTGTGGTTATCATATTTATTACTGGTTGACTACTCTTTGTATATTTCAACAGTGCTTGTTCAATTGCAAAAATGCCCTCATTTTTAGGAATATTCGTATATAAAGAGTCAACATCAAGTGTTACCAATAGCCATTCGTTTTCAAGTTGCATTTTACCTAAAATAGTTAGCATATGGCTAGTGTCCCTGATGTGGCTCCTCATTTTACTTACTATAGGGCCAATATAGCTATCAACAAATCTAGAGATCAGCTCAGTGATCCAACCCAGACCTGATACTATCGGGCATTCTGGTGGTGAAATCGGATCTTTGTGAATTTTGGGAAACATATAAAATGCTGGAATTTTAGGTGTTTGTGCTGTAAGGTAACATAATTCATCTGTACTGACCATTCCATTCTCAAACAATTCTAGCAAATAATTTTCCACCGCTCTCTTAATTTTATCAGCTGTGTTATAGTTTAGCTTGTCATAGAATTCTCTATTGGAAAGTTGTCTATGGGCTTCTTAAACATATTGTTCAGTATTCAGTACCACTATACCCCCATCCTTGTTGGCAGATTATTTGTTTCATCTTTTACCCAAATATCATATCCCCCCTGTATTCATTCAATGGATAAACTGCTCTATACTCATCCCCCAGCATGTGTACTTTGTAATAGAATACTTTCAGCACTTTTCTCGGTATTACAAGGCACAAGACAGGTTGTCCACTTTCTCCCTTTTTATTTAACCTATTTTTAGAACCCCTAATCAGGAAAATTAAAGCCACTCCTCAAATTCTAGGTATCTCTCTTGGACCATATTATTATAAACTATTAGTATACGCAGATGACATCCTACTTCATGTCACCTCACCTGAACTCTCTTTACCAGCTGCTTTGGAAGTTATCACACAATTTGGAAAACTTTCTAACTACAAATTAAATCTGTGTAAAACTAAAGTTATCCCCTTGAACATGGTCATGTCAAGGACGAGTGTAGAGCATTTAGGACCAGTGTAGGTCAAGGACAAACTGAAGTATCTAGGTATCTACCTAAGCATATCTCCTTCTAAAATGAAACAATACAATTTGGATCTCTTGGTTGCTCAAATCCAAAAAGACCTGGACCGATGGTCTCTTCTCCCTATCTCATTGTGGGATTGTCTAAGAATAATAAAAATGAATGTGCTCTCCCATTTACTTTACCCCCTTTTAATGATTACTCAAGTACTACCACAATCATGGTTTACCCAAATACACAGAACAATCTCCAGATTCCTATGGCAGGGAAAGCCACCCCAAAGAGCATTGAATAAGCTAAGTATAGAGGGGTTTTGAAAGTACCTTATTTTTTTTATTTACTATCTTGCTATTCATAGTTCTAGATGTTTCCATTGGCACAGGCCAGTATCACAGGACCAACCTCTAACTTATACTCCTCAATAGCTGGACATCAAACATCACCAGTGCTCTGAACTTGGTCTGGACATTTGGGCATTGATGTACATCCCTCACAGAAAACTCCCCCACCCTCTGTGGAACACTTCCATAGATACATTGCTGCAGACCCATAAACAATTATGCTCACTAATCAAGGTAGACCCTCAAGAACATGCTACTCAACCCTTAGTAGGAAACCCAGACTTCAAAATCGCAGGCCAACCATTAGCTAAGAAATTCTGGCCATATCCGGAGAAGAGTAAAGTGGAACACCTTATGCAAAATGATTAATTACTAACATTTAAGGAGGCACAAATGAAATATAGGTGGCCCATCTCAAAATGTTTTAAATATTTTCAGTTAACCCACATGTTAATTCAACATTCTAGAACTGATTTATGGAATATGTTATTTGGGTCACAGTTCCTTAATTGGGCCACAATAGTTCCAACATCTCACACCATTTCTTTTTACTAAAACAAAATTCATGAAGCTGTCTCTAGTAGAGATCCTGGGCCATTTTATTACTGGGATCAAGCCCCCACCTCCCCAGCGCCCCCCGTAACAATCTTCAAATATGGAAGAACACCTATAGATACATAAAGGGGGACAGATACTGCTTTATGCAGTTTCAACTTCTTCATAATCTGTTCTACACTCTGGTTAAGCTCCATAAAATGGGCAAACCCCCAACTGCTGTATGTTCTAGATGTAATAAAGACTCTGGAACATTACTACATATTTTGTGTACCTGTGAGAATGTATCTCCTTTCTGGGAAGCTATAAGGCAACAACTAGACCCATTATTAGGCTTGAACTTGGCATTCATACCTGAAATATGCTTGCTGGGAGCCCTTGAGGAGGAACTAATTGGGAACCAAAGATATCACATAGCTATGATATCAGCCTGAGACAAAAAGGTAATCTTAAGACATTAGTGTGATCAAACAGCTTCACAATTTATAGAATGATACAGAGAAATAGTGTTCACTCTACAGGCTAGAAAATTATTGCCAGCCTAGCAGATGGACTTTATGAGTATAAAAAGATTTGGGAACAACTGTATGTTTTGTTAACTTTATGAGTAAATGTAATATAGAGCCTTACACTAAACTTGTTATATCGTATCCTTCTTTTAAGTACAACTTTACTATAATTTGGACTGGGGACTCAAAACATTACTGAGGAGTGACACCTACAAGTTCTAACTGCACTCTTGATGTACTATATAATGGGTATTTTGTTATGATGACCTGATGTTTTCTAAGACAAATGTGCCTTCTCTGAGGTTTATATTCTCCTTCTTGTCTCTTCTACAAACTAATGATACATCAGAGAAGACTACATTCTCCTCTGGGAAGGTAGGGGGATAGGGGAAGATAACAGAATGGGAAGGGAGAGAATGGGTAGGGTAGGGTAGGGGGACAGTTTTCGATAAAGGTTACTGTTGAAGAGGAGGTTCAGCTGGTTCTGTGTTCACTCTCTTCTGACATTTGTGACTGTGTATATTTCTTGTCTAAATTTAATAGTTTACTCAATTTCAAGAAAGATTCTGAAATCCATTCTCAAGAACAGATTGATGGGTCACATGACTGAGGCCAAGGTTCTCACCTCCCCTTAGCAAGGCTTAATAAGGGGCAGATCATGCCAAAGCAACATGGTCACCTTTTTCGAGGAGCTGACCAGAGATCTTACTAGGGTCTGGGCATTAGTTATAGTCTATTTAAACTATAATTGTAGTGAGAAAGAAATAATGTGATCTACTGTGGAACTGAACTAATGGGTCCAGAAGTACGATTAGTGCTCTAACCACTGAGCTACAGGCTTACATGTTTGGACCAGAGGTTCCCGGACACACTTCTTTTCTCTGGTACTGCATATCCTGCAACTGATATCTTGATACTCCTAGTCACTGGATATGCAATAACAGGGAAAGAAAGTGGTTTCAGGAACCCCAGGTGTAACAATGTGAGCCTGTAGCTCAGTGGTTAGAGTAGCTGGATGGTATTCTTGGGGCCTGGGTTCAATTCCTGGTAGGTCATACTATTTCTTTCTCACTACAATTTGTTTTTTTTTGTATTTTCTAATTTTTCTACCCCCGTGCTCGCTGATCCTCCACTCCTTCAGGCTCTGACAAGTTCCCCCCTGACCTCTTCTGTCCTTGCCCAGCCCTCCTCTAGTCCCCAGATTGCAGCTGACCCCCGGGGTATCCTGGTGTATCCTTTCACTGGGCAGGTCCTTCTCCTCCAAGGGGGAAGGCACCAGGGGGGAGGGTAGCCCCAGCACATCCTTCTAGGGCCCGGGGGTGCAGCTGGGGAACAGGAGGCACCGGGAAGGTGCTGGAGGCCCTTGGGAACAGAGAGCCATCATCCAGAGGGCCATCAAGTGATTTTCCTGGCTTTCTGTTGGGGGTAGCGTAGTGACGTCATGGCATACGCCGACGTCCGCTCCTCGCCCAGTTAGTATTGGGCCATGCATCCTGTGATACTCCCAGCCTCTGCTGGGAGCCAGCATGTGCCAGACCAGTCCCATGCCCTCCCCCCGGAGAAGAAGAGCTGTCCCTGGGATGCTCAATCCTTCTGCCCCCGGCTGGCCCTCCAGTGACCCGGGCTCGTTCCTGAACCCGGGTTGCTGGCATGGAAAATGGAAATCCAACTGCTGCACTGGTGGGCCAGCATCTCACTACAATTTGTGAATTACATTGCTTAGCACTGGCTAATACTGAGCCAAAAACATCTAATTCTACTCCACTGAAACTTTAGTATTGCATTTGCCACTCTGGCACTTAACCTACCAGTCAAAGTACACCCTTGCAGTATATGCAAAGCATACAAAGGGTGGATTATTAACTGGCTTTGTGACAGATAGCAAAGGGTTGTGGTTGGTTGGCAGTTTTGGGAGTAGATAGGGGTACTCAGTGGCATCCCTCAGACTGGTACTAAGGACACTGTTGTTCAACTGTTCATCAACAATCTGGGAGCTAACATATCCAGCATGCTGCCTAAGTTCACTAGTAACAGTGTGCTGGCCAGGGTTGAGGACTCCCTTGAGAATGAGAACAAACTTCAGGAGGACCCAAACAAGCTGATCAGCTGGCTGAACTCATGGAGTCTTAGATTCAGTTTAATCAAATTCAAGGTAAAATATTTAGAGATTAAAAATAGAGGTGGTACATACAGTACACACTGTGTTGGACTGCTTTAGCTACCATGGAGTTGGAAAAGTAACTGGTGTTCATAATAGACATGGGGTAACTCATATCAAATAGTGCATGGCTGCTATCATGAAGTCTGAAAGGTGCTTCCTGTGATATTTCCAAGCAATGGAGAGGTAGTGCAGTGCTAATAAGTGCTCTGAGGCTCGATATTAATCTAAGTTAATAGGCTCTGATTCTCTGGACAAACTGACCAGAATGACCATAAACAACAGAATAAAGAAGATTACCATGGCTACAAGGCAATTTCTGAAGGCCTTTGCAGCAGTAGCCTTTAAGCAGCAAAAAACTAGATGTTGTGGATGGGGCCAGAAATTGGAGCCTCTCCTCCTCAAGGTAAACTGAATCCCCAGATCCGCTCGTAGGGAGCAAGGGAAAGGAAGATGAGAGGAGGCCTTCACATTCACTTTCCATAAACTGTATTCAGAGCAGAGAAGATTGAGTGACACTCTAGACCACATCCAGCAAAATGTGACAGAGAATAAGAACATAAAAAGGCCAGAGGAAACAAACTACAGAACTGTAGAAACAGGTCACAGGATTGATGGAGACAACAGACCAGCACAATGGGGCTATTCTCCAGCTCCATGATCAAGAGGTGCTCATTCACCAAAAAATAGAAGATTTAGAGAATAGCTATTCTGACTATCAGAATTCATGACAAACCAGAAAAAATGGAAATGTGCATCACGACTATAGTATCTTTATTGACAGTTTCATACATGAAGTGCTTAACTTCGAGAAGGACTTTCAATTAAATATTATACAGGCCCATAGAGCACTAATGTCTCCACTGACAGACCCTTAAGTCTGACCCAAATCTGTAACTGTGGCCTTTTTGGACTACAGGGTGAAAGGGGAAATGCTCAAGAAAGTATGGGACAGAAGGTGGCAATTTGGGGGGACCAAAACTGTATTTTGGACATGATTTTGCACTGCTCACAATGGAGCTGCAAAAACAACTATTCTAATAGTGAAGGAGCTGAGGGCAAAAGGACTAAAAGCATGAGTGAATTACCCAGACAAAATCCACATAATTTCAGATATGATTTCCACATTTTGAACATGATTTCGCGCTGCTCACCATGGAGCAGTGAAAACAACTATTCCTGTAGTCAAGGAGTTGAGGGCAAAAGGACTAAAAGCATGGGTGGATTACCCAGTCAAAATCTGCATATTTTTTGATACAGGTCTGAGAACTTTTGAGACCTTGACAGAAGCCAAATCATACTTGGCCAAACTGGGAATAATTGCAGAAGGACTGCTCAGAGCTTCCAGAAACTAGAAGAGCTGGAGAAGAGAAAATGGCTGTCTCCAAAAAGTAGGAAGCCAGGAGACAACAGATTCCCCTTGGGGAGCAAGCTCAGTCTTCCATTCATCCCTTACCAAATCTAGGGGCTCCCCTGTCCTATCTTCAAACAGGAATTCAAAAGGTGAGAACCCTATTGACTCCTGGGGAGACTTCCCTTACACATGCAGCCAAAGACATGGTCAGATATTTTCAGATATTTTTCAGTATTTCTAAAGAGATTCTCTCTTATGGCCCTAAAGTGGTACTGCAGACAGGCAGGAAATTTCTGTAACGATATCACAGAAATTTCAGGAAACAACTGGCCATGTTTTTGGCTGCAACTGCACAGAATATGCGAACAGGAGATGTGATAAGTACTTGCCCCACTCTCTCGCATGCTGGTCAGTGCATGCCCTTAACAGGGTTTTAAGCAATGATTCAAATGCTTGGCCTGACTGTTAGACCCAGTGTGGAATGAGGAGGTCCTGAGCTGCCACCCTCCACATGTATCATATTCTCCTATAAACTAGACATTAGGGCAGATGAAATTAGTACCCTAGTCCCACAAAATTTCCTGAAGAAAAACCCACCTGACTGAATAGCCACAGAAGTTATATGTCCACTTATTCCACCTCAATGGAGGACAAAGCCATAGTCTCCAGATGCCTGGTGGCATAGTCCACAATCACCAAAATGTACCCCTTGCCTGTGTGTCTTGGGATGCTGAGTGACCACACAATGTCCACACTACAGTACCATTGCCAAGAAGCACCTTTGATTATAGGCAGGGGAATCAAAACCATCTCATCATTGTCCCCAACCTTTCCCACCCTCTGGCATTGTAGAGACAGCTGGTAGTAGTTTGCCACATCCTTAAAAATACTAGACCAGTAAGCATTGTTAGTCAGCCACCTTTTTGTATGGCTGATTCCTAAATGTCCAGAAAGGGCACATGGCCAGCTAGGACCAGAAGCTGTTTCCTGTATTCCACAGTGAATTACTTCTATCTCACAGAGTACCCCTTCCCCCAGTCCTTCCTTAGGAATCCACTCTCAGTATAAGAGTCCATTTTAATAGTATACCTCCTTTTTCTCTGAACCAATAGAGTCACATTCCTCCCTTGCAGCTAATACCCTTAGTTTCTGCAGTGATGGGTTAGAATGCTGAGATCTCCCCAGCTCTGTATACCTGACTGTCCCGAAGACAGACTCTCCTATAGGAGAGCAGCCTACATCTGGGCTCTTTGTAGTTGGTAGCTGTGGCTCAGAACTGCTATCCCAGCCCATCCTTCAGTCAATACTTCTCCTACTGCTGAGAGAGGAGCTGTTTCAGCTGCATTGGTCTCTCTCGGTCTTCAGGACCTTGTTCCCTATCCTCACCATAGGTAGTGATGCGCACATTGTCAGCCTGACTGTCAAAGTCATTACCCATAATTACGTCCACAGGAAGATCCTGTACAACACGTACTTCCCATATGCCCTGGCCACCTTCCCAGCTTAGAAAGATCTGGGCCATTAACACTGCGACCGCAGGACCCATCACTCCTCTAATTCTGGACAATTGACCTAGCAGGATATGTTTCTACTGAAATAAATACTGCTTTATCAGTAAATGAAGGCCCTAGTGTCCCTCAGTCTCCAGGTTACATCCTATTTACTAACCCAGGGGGCAGTACGTCAACTGAACGAAGTTATTTAGCGATGCAAATTGAGTGACTAAATATGGATGATTACAATTACGGTGACCGGCACAGTGCAGCAAATGGCAGGTTATCGCGAATGTACATTATGGTGATTGGGCAGTACGGCGACCCCACATTTGGAGCTTACCACAGGGTCCCAAGTGCAGACTGGTGTGGTAATCATAGAGATAGGGAGAGTTTGGGGGAGCACATCCCCCGTGGGGGGTGCAGGGGGGTGGATCCCCCCTGTGTAACATGAAGAGACACGCATTGTGCCTAACTGTACCTGACGGTGATGAGGAACAGGTGCAGCAATGAAATAGAAAGGTAGGTCCCTGGCTGTGACATACAGTACTTGAATGATGGGGTGGAGTTTGTCTTGTGCAGGTAATTGTTGAATACTTGAAGTACCATCTGGAATACCTGCTTGATTTAGCACATACTTTACAGCTGCAGTTGTGATTTGGTCACTGGAATGTGCTTCGCTGGGCTGTATAGTCACTCTGATTGATGTTGCTTTAATGTATTTGCTCAGATTGTTTGTTGCCATAATTGCTTTGCTCAGTTGACATGGAACCACACAGGGTGCATATGTGCAGCGGAGTTAGTAGCAACTGAAATCTGGGTACAGGCCACTAGCTGATGGATGCTTCCACAACTACCTACTCCACCTGCACTCTCTCTTTAGCTATGTTTTTTGGATAATCATATGATAAGTGTGCCAGTTTTTGGTGATATAACAACTGCGTTTCCCTGACTTCTTAATTTTGATACCATCTGGCTTCCCTTTTTGTTCAGGCACAGGCTAGCTTCCCTTAGGATGCCTCCCCCAGGGTTCCCATGAAACCACCTGCTGTTCCTCCACCACTGTTTTTGCACTGAGTATATGGTTGGCTGGTCACAAACTGATCAGCCTTCTTGGCTACCTCCTTTGTGGATCTAGGAGTTGAATGCAGCAACCATATTCTCAGCTCCTCCAGGACTGTCTTGAGAAATAGTATGCCCTCTGCACAGCAAAAAAAGGACAATAAACACGTCAATGCTGACAACTTTAACATTTCACTGTAAAGTCCGCCCAGGATCCTGGTATTCTTTCCCCTGGACCTGCACCCCCTCCCCAAATCAACTCTGACTCAGCGTTGATAATCTCTAAGTCCAGAGGGTGTAGAGGGCAGGGAGCAAACCCCAAGATGAACATTAACTATTTCTCTGATGGGTTTATGTCAACCACAAATTGTGGACAACATAAATCCATTGCTGTAATGTCGGTCAACAAAATATTTGTCAAACCAACGTCGTGTAGCCTTGAGAAACTCTTCCATGAGGAATAAATCCTTGATATGTTTGATTGAGCTAGTCTTTGCACTCTCTAACCATTGCTCTAAAAAATTTACTAGTTGAACATAACAGCAAAAGTAACGATCTGAGCCAATAGTGTCCTCAGCAACAGAAACAGCCTTTCAAAAAGCAAAAGCTGGATCACTATCACATACAGTATCTGGGAGCATTTTTAATTAATTTGAATTAATTCTTTAAGGGTATCCAGAATCTCCGGGGAAGGGTGCCACAAGCAAATAAAGACCACCAATACTACTACTACTATTAATCTGCATTAGCGAACAATGCTTCCAGGTATGTGTTTGTGAACTAGCTTTTACTAGTTGAACACAAATTTCTGAATAGGTATCCTCACGTGCCTTCCTTAACAATCTAACTTTTTGTTTATGGGCCTAGTAGGGTTGCTTGGATTTCAGATTGTAAATTCAGAATTCTTGAATTCTGAGCTTTTTTCAAATTTGGAATTTTGGTATTCAAGGCTCAAAATCTGAATTCTGAAAAAACCTTTCTGATATAGAATTGGAATCAGAATTGGAATCCATTTCTGATTTGGCATCTCAGCTTAATAAAAGCCATTCTCTGCCTTCCCCTTACCTGTGGCTGCTGGAGTCTGACTTGTGAAGGAGGCCTGGATTGTGCAGTTGTTATGGAGGCAGCAGTCTTGAGGCACTACCAGGCACCAGCAGTTTCCTTCTTCTGGATCCCATTTTTGTGCATTGGTCCAAATGACCCCCTCTAGTCCAGGAAGATCCTGTCCAACCTGGTCCTGTGGCAACCTTCGTTTCCAGCCCCCCTAGTCTGACTCTAAAGACCCCTCATCAGTTCAGTTTTTTATAAACCCTTGCATACCCCACATATACAACACTATTCTTACTAACATGAGCAGTTTTGTCCAGCTCCAGCCAGACCATGGTGACCCACACTATTTCCAAGGACCTTGTCCTCAGCCTATTTTCTAATCAGAAGAAAATTAACTCTGTACTCAGTCCCAACTACTGCACTAGCAAGCACTCAATTGGTTCTTCTAAATGTTTTTCCATGGTTACCTGGGAGGGAGGTGTTGACCAACTTAAGCAAAGCCCTGTGGAGTAGGCTTTGCCAGATGCATAAATAATCCAAATATGTCAAAGCCTGATCTGCAGGGCTCTGTGTAATTCTATGAAAACAACTAGAATAACAAATTAAGTTCTTGCTAGTGTAGCAGTGGACACTGGGGACTGAGCATGCAGTTTGTTTTTTTCTGTAAGAAAATGAGTTGGGGACAAGGCCCTTCAGAAACAGTGTGGGTCACTGTTGTCTGGCTGGAGCTGAACTGGACAGCACATGGCAGTAAACATAGTACTGTATATGCAGGATTTAAAATAAATTGAACTGATGGAGGGGTCTTTATAGTCAGACTAGGGGTGCCAGAGGCAGAGGTTGCCACAAGATTGGGTCCGGCAGGATCTTTTTGGAATGGGGGGGGTTTGGGCCAGAAGACTAGTTTGGTTGCCTGAACTCTGATGATGTTGAGAAGTATGAAGCCACCAGACTTTCCACTGGAGACTGGAACAACCCGAACAGCCGCTTCCATTGGAAACAGTAAGGAGAGAAAGGAGGGAGATGGCTTTTGTGGATTGTGCTGGCATCCTGGCATATTTATTTGTAGAGTCAGATTAAGATTAAGAAAGTAGTTTTGTACTTACCGTAATGGTAGATCTTTGAGAGGTTCTCAAGCAGCAGATCATACACTTGGGTGTCCGCCAGAGGGTGCTCTTGTCATGGTAGCTCTCACCAGCAGTGCTGTCTGGGAGCCACCCATGATAGTGTACAGTCCATGCATATGTATAAATATGTGAATGGCCTCTAGCGGCCTCAGTTTCTGGCCAGCGACCAGCTTGCAGAGCAGGACACTGTGGAGAACCGAGGAGGCATGAGGTATCACCCAGTAGGACAATAAGTGTAGAAGCACAAGATGGCTGTCCCAGAGAAGGAAGGGGAAGGAGGGAGGGAATGTGGCCAGCTGCAAGAGATCCTCTCAAAGATATACCATTACGGTAAGTAAGACATGTACTATTTCTTCAAGGGAATCTCTTGCAGCAGGTCATACACTTGGAATGATTCTCAAGCAGTCTAGGGGAAAGGGAGGTTAAGACAGGAGGCCCTGGAGGATGGCATGGCCAAAGGAGGTGCAGCACCTGGAAGCCATGTCAAGACTATAGTGTCTAGTAAATGTATGGGCAGTAGACCAAGTGGTGGCATCACAGATATCAGTGACAGAGATGCCCCTGAAACAGGCAGCAGAGGTAGAGATAGTCCTATTGGAGTGTGCATGCACAGCACTGGGAAGAGGTTTGTTGTATTTAGTGTAGCAGTAGGTGATACAGCGGGCCAACCAGCTGGATAAGGTCAGCGTTGTGAGAGGGTGTCCCTCCCCACTAGGAGTGAAAGCAATGAATAGTTGCTGTGATTTGCAAGATGACATAGTGCAATTGAGATAATAACACAGGATCCAATGGACATCCAGAGTGTGGAGAAGGTATTCACCCAGGTTTGCATGATTCGAGTAGAGAACAGGCAAGTTAATGGATTGGTTGAGAGTGAATTCTGAAACATGAATGTAATTCAGAAGACGGGTTTGGAACAAGTTGAGCTAGGAAGGAGAGGGGTAACAGACTTAATAAACTGTCCCAATAGGAAATATTCTGGATTTTTATACCTAAAAGCATGAATCCTATTGGACTCAACAATGAAATGGATATCAAATCATATTTATGAATAACTTCAATGTAAAATGTAAAAACGAAAACAAGGTGCTGCGTCAGCATGTGGTCTGAAAGCAAAACAAAATGGTTATATTAAATGCATGCTGAAAATAGAAAATAGAGTTAAAAATCTATGTTTGGACCTTAGGTCTTCTTCAGGAAATATCTAAAAGAGAAAAAAAAAAAGTTAGTGTAGAGGGGAGGTAAAATAAGGAATATAATGTGGGGAAAGAAAAAAGGGGAAGGCTCAGGGAGAAGAAGTGATGAATGGCAAGATTAAGAGAGAATCTGTGAAACAAAAAGGTGATGATGGGAAAGACAAGGCATAATAGGAGTGAATGAGCTAGAGAAGTCCCCAGGTGAGGACTAATTAACAGAGCATAGTAAGAAGGCTGAAAGGTGACAAATGTGGGGGAAGGAGACATATGGTGAAAATGAAAAATAAATTAAATGTGTACAGATACAAACAGACTTTAGGGAAAACAAGGGGTGGCTGAAAGATATCAGTAGAAAATGATTCTATCATTTAAACCGGAGGGCTGCTGGAAGCCAAGGAAGATGATCAACTTGGTTTCCATGTTTTTTTTTTTCTATGGTCAGAATCCCAGAAGCCCTGCTGAAGTACAGAAACAGAAAGGCCATTGAAAACTGTGGTCCCTGGAGATAAAGTGGGATTATCAGTGTCTCCAACTTCAATGTAAAAGTTGCCTATGAAAGTTGGTAATTGTTCTTAATGCTGTGTCCTTCTTTCTCTCTTCTAGGTTTATACCAGCTGGATTGTGGGTGAGCGCAGGCTGATCTCCTGTTTTCATGTGAGAACACTAGCTCACCACATGGATGAGCTCCCTAAAGGATCCTGAAATGTTCCCCATTTGAACCTCTAGATGTCCCCTTCTTTTGAAATCCTTACTAAATTAGCTTCAACTCTATGGAGACCCCAACCCCTGACCACACCATCTCCCATCTGTCTCTTGCTATTCTCTTATTTTCTCTGTCCCATATGGGAAAACTATTGGAAGTTAAGGAGATTGCCTTAGTTATGTTTTTGATGTTGTGATAAACTCTGGTTTATAACAGGCTCTGTATATTGTAACAAAAAGTGATAATATATCCAGGAATAAGTTATAAACTTAATTAATAAGGTTTAACTATAGATTATAGAATTTAACATATCTTTGATTGTAAAGTTCTCAAGTAGTGTCATTAAGTTAAATTCGTTTTGTTTTGTATAGAAATATTAGTTGAGATGTACTGTTTCCAGTTTTTCTTACATATAAACACAATTTCTGACTTGTATAGGACATATGTATGATTAAATATGACTTGATGGCATCTTACCTGAATTTACAGTAGGATCAATGTCATGTGACCTTTGATGTCAGAGGAGTTTGAAGTTTAAATGTAGTAATGATTGTTACCAGAGCGGACCCCCTAAGGAAGACCTAACAGTCGAAGTGCTGGGGCAACTAGTCATGGAGTTGTAACTCTGACCGAATCTCTACCTAATGTGGAATAAATTCATTTTTATCTGCAATTTGTGTCAGCAGTCTCTGTTTAGAATGCATTTAAACTCTGTTCTCAGTAAAGGTGGTTGATGAGAGCACTGTCAAGGAGCTTGACGACAGAGGCGGTGCTTGGTCTGAGCAGGAGGCCTGAAAGCTCTGGGTCAAGGCCACGAGGACCATCTGGGTTTTTTCCTCCAGAGTGGGAGGGGCCCAAGCCATCAATGGGCAGCCCAGAGATGGAAGCCATCAATGGCTAAGGGTCCTTACCTTTTTCACTCGAGGCCTTATCCTTGTCTCAGTGCTTGTACTACGATGAAGAATGGTGCTTTGGTTGAGTTGTCTGGGAGTTCATCTACAGGGACAAAGATGAGGAGCGGGACTGCATTTCCTTATCCAGGAGACCAACTTCTGCTCCTTGAGGTATAATTCAAATTCCTGGATGGGTATGTGACTCAATGATGGGTAGTGTGGTTGAATTCCTGGCAATGAGCACAGGAGCAGATGTTGTGGGCAGCTCACAGACAGCAGAAGTAGAAAGAGTGGTTGTCATGGCGGTAGAGCTTCCTTCCACAATGGCACTTGCAGAAAAGGGAATCCAAACTGGACATAAGAGAAAACAGAAAACAGTGAACTTTCCTCATTGATGAAAGTGGTGACACACTTGCAGCAAAAGTAGCATGTGAAGTGATATGGGAGATGGCAGGAAAATAATTGAAATCGCTAGGTGCTACCCACATATTTATACATGTGTATGGATTGACGTCATAGTGGTCGGCCCTCAGTCAGCACTGCTGGTGAAAGGTACCGTGACAATAGCGCCCTCTGGCGGACACCCAAGTGTATGACCTGCACCAAGAGATTCTGTTGAAGAAGATCTATGGATTCCATCTCTGATTCCATTCCTGTGCCTCAATCGGAGTCAGAATAGAATTGGAGCAGAATTTCCAAAATTTTGAATTGGTTCCAATGGAACATATTCCATAAAATCTGTGCAGCCCTTCTTGTGATGCAATTCAAAATGCTTTAACAAGGCATTTTTCACTGTGTCATAGTCTATACAGTCCTCATTGTTCATCCTGGTGAAGGCTACTAATGCCAAGCCTGTAAGGAGTGGCAAAATGTGAGTTGCAAGTAGCCCTGTCCAATTCAAATCGCCCACAATTTTTTCAAAGTATTTTAAACAATAAATTGAGATCATCCCCATCATGATACTTGGGAAACACCTTGGAATTAATTTTAGCTTCTTGGGTCAAACTCATTATGAAAGAAAAGAAGGTTCAACTCCTATATTTAAACGATTGTCTTTTAATTTGTCTGCCACCTTAAATTCACAACGTTTCATGGCTTAAACCGCTTCTTCAGGTTGATTGTATTCTAATAAATGAAAGACAAAAATGATTAAAATTTGAGAAAAAGATGAATAAACTGGTATATGCAACACAACTCCCATGCCAAGTACTGCATAGAACTACCGTGCTTGTTGTGTGACTTGTGAACACATTAGGTACAGTGTTGCTAACTATTCGTATTCCATTGTAAAATGCATTATCTGAAAATGTCTAAGACAATCACCTTAGAAAGTGTGCCACCTTAAAAAAAATATACTTATAGCTCCACCTTACATATATAGTGTCAATCACATTAAACTAACCATTGTGAAACCAAAAATGATGGGCTTTTTAACTTATTCTATATGTTTAAGTAAACTCTAAGTTGTTTAAGAAGTTAGTATAAAACCACATGCAAGATTTTTTTGTCTCATAATTATTTATGTTTTGTCCTTTCTTTTTTATTTATCACAAGACCCCATGCTTTCATGCAGATTGTTTGTACCTCAGTTTGTGAGTGCCTGGTGTATATTGTTTTATATGATTTTCAGTTCTGTGGCTCTTGCCTGAAATGATATTTGAGTTGGGGAGCTTTGCCCCCCCACCCCCCATGTTAAAAAGACAAAGGTGTGGGGTGGAGCCTCCCTACTCAAACAAACGGACAGAACCAAGCTCAACACCAAACACATTACAAAAGTAGCCTTGCACAGCTAATGTACAGCACAGTAAGCATGCAACAATGTATTCACTATAGCTTTATGCTACACTAGTTGCACGGTCCGATGTTCTCCACCTATGCCGTAAAGACTTTCACTTAGATTTTTGGTTTGCTTAGTTTATTTTTATTTTGGTTTGTTTATTTAAAATCTGGTAAGACCATGAGCAGAACTCCCTATTTTCATGGGCAACCAGATGCCCTTAATTCTTTTTAAAATGTAGTAGAAACAAATTTCTGGTTAAATTAAAATCTATTTGGAAAAAAAATATATATATGGTACCTTGTGTAATTGCACAACTTACTTGGCCTTCCAGACACTTAGTGTTTACTTTCTCTGGCACATTATGCTGTAAATTGAACACAGTAAAAGCATCCATTCAGTGCTATTTTATTTTGTATTTGAATTGATATTTCCTTTATAGGCCATCACAAAACTTAAAAAAAAGGCTTTCTACCTTACTGAATAGTAGCCATGTGTGTTCCAGAAACAGCCATCTCCCTGCCGACAGAAGCAGTCTGACCTAGTACTTGTAGCTGTATATATAGTCAGTGTTTGGATACAGGCATTTCAGATCAACACCAAAATCTTTTATGAGTAACCAATGATACTACTCCCAAAAAATGCATGTATCCCAGTGTTTGGTTCCTATGGTTATCACAAAGCATGTGCTATGAGATTTTTTAAAGACTTGGAGTTCTATTCTCATAGGGAGCTGGGATTAGCACAAGCTGTGGCAAACAGCAACTTGCGCTGAAGCCTGGTGCACCAGGAGCCCTGCACCAGATTCTGATACAGGAGGGGTCCAGGTGCTTAAGACCCCACACTTATGGCAACCTCTCCTGTGCAATAAACACATGGTGCATGGAAGAGGTTTTCCACAGGCTTCTGCAAAAAAAGACAAGCAGACCCCCAACCCCAATCCCTAGGTTGGATAAAACAAAACCCTTCCTGTTGGTCTAGTGTCCCCCCTCCCCAAACCCTGACATCTCCTAGTAGCAATATTATTATAACATCCCCCATCCCTGGTGGTCTAGTGGAACCCCACCCTCCACCCCAGCAGGTAGTGCCACCCTCCCTGCTCTGCTCCACACAAAAATACAGCCAGCAACTGGCACAGCCCATCTCTCACCTTCACAGCTGGCCACCGACTGAACTGTCAGTGAGTGCCTATTGTAGAGTGTAGGTACATGAGAAGGGTGCCACTGCCTGCTGGGGCAGGGGGTGGGAGTCCACTAGACTGCCAGGAACAGGGTTTATTATAATAATATTCATACCTGGGGACATTGGGTATTGGGAAGGGGGGACACTAGACCACCAAGTAAGGGGAATGTTATAATAATATTACTACCGGGAGACATCAGGATTGGGGAGGGGGGCACTAGACCACCAGGAACAGGGGATGTTATAATAATGTTATTACCAGGAAACATTGGGGATCGGGGAGGGGGGCACTAGACCACCGGGAACGGAGCATGTTATAATAATATTACTACCGGGAGACATTGGGAATTGGAGGGGGTACACTACACATAGAAACATAGAAACATAGAATTTGATGGCAGATAAGGACCGCTTGGCCCACCTAGTCTGCCCATTTCCCTACCTAATGGATAAGCTGCAGATCCTAGTTAACCAACAGCCTACTTCCTCCTCCCCCCCACCAGAATTGCCTTATGTCTGTCCCATGCATTCTTGAATTCCCCCACTGTTTTTGACTCTATGACCTCTTCAGGAAGGCTGTTCCATGTATCCACAACCCTCTCTGTGAAGAAATACTTCCTCACATTACCTCTGAGCCATCCTCCCTCTATCTTCAAATTGTGCCCCCTTGTTTTTGCACATCTCTTTTTCTGAAAGATGCTACCCTTTTGGACTTTGTTGATTCACTTGAGGTATTTGAAAGTTTCTATCATGTCCCCCCTCTCCCTCCTTTCCTCGAGGCTATACATCTTTAGTTCCTTTAGTCTTTCTTCATATGTCTTCTGATGCAGACCCTGCAACTACACCACCAGGAACAGGGGATATGATAACAATATTACTACTGGGAAACATCAGGGATTGGGGAGGGGGACACTAGACCACCAGGAATGGGGAATGTTATAATAATAATATTACTACCAGAAGACATCGGGGAGGGGAGCACTAGACCACCAGGAATGTGGAATTTTATAATAATATTATTACAGGGAGACATTGAGGATCGGGGGGGGAACTAGACCACCAGGAACTGAGAATGTTATAATAATATTACAAATGGGAGACATCAGGGATTGGGGAGGGGGGCACTAGACCCCCAGGAATGGGAGATATTATAATAATATTACTACTGGGAGACATCGATGATCAGCGAGGGAGGAACACTAGACTACCAAGAATGGGGAATGTTACAATAATATTACAACCAGAAGACATCAGGGATCAGGGAGCAGGGCACTAGACCACCAAGAATGGGAGAAGTTATAATAATATTACTACTGGAAGACATAGGGGATCAGCGAGGAGGGACACTAGACCACCAGGAATGGGGGATGGTATAATAATATTACTACCAGGAAACATTAGAGATCAGGCAGGGGGGAACACTAGACCACCAGGAATGAGGAATGTTATAATAATATTACTACCGGGAGACATCAGGGATTGAGAAGGGGGGACATTAGACCTCAGGGAATGGGGAATGTTATAATAATATTACTACTGGGAGATATTGGGGATTTGGGAGGAGCACTAGACCACCAGGAATGGGGGACATTATAAAAATATTACTACCGGGACACATCAGGGAGGGGGGACACTAGACTACCAGGAACGGGGATGTGATAATAATATTACTACCAGGAGACATTGGAGCTTGAGGAGGGGGGCACTAGACCACCAGGAACAGGGAATGTTATAATAATATTACAACTGTGAAACATCGGGGCTCAGAGGAGGGACACTTGACCACCAGGAATGGGAGATGTGATTATAATATTACTACTTGAAGGCATCGTGGATCGGAGAGGAGAGACACTAGACCACCAGGAAGAGTGGATGTTATAATAATATTACTACTTGGGAGACACTGGGGATTAGGAAGGGGGGACACTAAACCACCAGGACAGGGGTTGATTATAATAATATTAGTTACTGGTGACATCCGGAAGGGGGGACCATGGCACATTGCCACAAACAGATAAACTCTCCCAGAGGAGAAATTTCTAAGTACCCTTAGACCACCCAGGCTGGTCTAAGGGCACTTTGTAATTCTTCCTCCTGGAGAGTTCTAAGAATACCATTTACAGGAATATGGCAGCTTGCGTCTGCTACATTCCACCTAGTGCCATGTTACAGCCCATTTGGGAGCACATGGGTGGTGTAAGCCTTGTTTGGGGCAGGCAGCCACTGAGAATCATTCTTGGCACATTGTTTGGTGCCTTTGTAGCACAAGCCCCTTGCGCTGCACTGGGAGCTTTGAGAATCAAGCTTTTTGTGTTTTCAATTGTCTAGAGAGAGCCCAAGTCATGGGAACTGTTGAAGCTGTTTATGAAAAAAATATGTGGATTCTATATAAGCCACAGATGGACTGAATTTACAATAAAAAAGTTTATATCTCTTATAGATATTAGCTTAAAAATTGTTTTTCTTATAAAGTGTTGTGTGGAATGTTAGACTGTCCTTCTGTGTATGTAGAAACAAGCTGTCCTAATAGCTCTTGATGAAAATAAACTGACTGAAAAGCTTTTAGTAAACAGTATATGAACATACGAATGTGCCAGCAGAAACAGACCATCTGGTCTACCTAAGTCTGCTTGAGTGTGCAGCCAGCAAGATTTGCACACTTGTATTCCACACCAGGAAAGCATAGAGTCAATGAGGCATGCATGTATACATATAACATAGAAACATAGAATTTGACGGCAGATAAGGACCGCTTGGCCCACCCAGTCTGCCCATTTCCCTACCTACTGGATAAGCTGCAGATCCTAGTTAACCAGCAGCCTACTTCTTCTTACCCCCACCCCCTAGAATTGCCTTATGACTGTCCCATGCATGCTTGAATTCCACCACTGATTTTGACTCCACAACCTCCTCCGGAAGGCTGTTCCATGCATCCACAACCCTCTGTGTGAAAAAATACTTCCTTAAATTACCTCTGAGCCACCCCCCCCATCTTCAAATTGTGCCCTCTTGTTCTTGCACACCTCTTTTTTTGAAAGATGCTACCCTCTTGGACTTTGTTGATTCCCTTGAGGTACTTGAAAGTTTCTATCATGTCCCCCCTCTCCCTCCTTTCCTCGAGGCTATACATATTAAGCTCCTAAGTCTCTTCATATGTCTTCCGGTGCAGACCCTGCACCATTTTAGTTGCCCTCCTCTGGACAGCTTCCATCCTGTCTATGTCTTTGTGGAGATTGGGTCTCCAGAACTGCACACAGTACTCCAGATGGGGTCTGACCAGCTGTCTGTACAGAGGATAATAACTTCCTGTTTTCTACTGGTGATGCCTCCCATGCATCCCAGTAACCCCCAGCCCTCCTTGCTGCCCTCTCACATTGCTTGCCCACTTTTAGGTCATCTGATATGACTACCCCCAGGTCCCTTTCCATTTTTGCTGTTGTTAGTATCTCACCCCCATTGTGTACTCTTCCCTGGGTTTTGTTTCCCAGGTGCATTACCTTGCACTTAGCATTGAATCTAAGCTGCCATACATTTGACCATTCCTCTAACCTTGCCAAGTCCCTTCTCATCCTTTCCACCCCACCCTGTGCATCAACTCTGTTGCAGATCTTAGTGTCATCTGCAAAGAGACATACTTTTCCTTCCAGTCCTTCCGCAATGTCACTTATAAAGACATTGAAGATGACCGGTCCTAATACTGAACCATGCGGTACCCCACTAGTAACCCTCCTTTCTTCTGAGTGGACTCCATTTACTATTACTCTCTGTGTCCTATTCTCCAGCCAATTCTTTACCCAGGCTGTCATCTTGGGACCCACTCCCAGGCTGGCTAACTTGTATATTAATCTTTTGTGTGGGACTGTGTCAAATGCCTTGCTAAAGTCTAGGTAGGCCATGTCCACAGCCCCTCCCTGATCTACTACTTTGGTCACCCAGTCAAAGAAATCTATCAGATTTGTCTGGCATGACCTTCCCGCTGTGAATCCATGCTGCCTAGGGTCCTGTGCCCCTCTGTCCTCTAGATACTCGACAATTCTTTCCTTCAGAAGTGATTCCATCATTTTCCCTATCACTGAGGTTAAACTAACAGGTCTATAGTTTCCTGCTTCTGCCTTGCTCCCACTTTTGTGAACGGGAATCACACCTGCCGTCCTCCAGTCCTCGGGTACCACCCCATCCTCCCATGATTTGTTAAAAAGGGTAGTCAGTGGTGTCACTAGTTCTACTCTTAGCTCTTTTAGAATTCTGGGATGAATCCCATCAGGCCCCATTGCTTTGTCCACCTTCAGTTTTAAGAGTTCTTCAGAACCCTTTCTTCTGTAAATGGGCTAGTATCAACTTCTGTATCCAGAGTGTTACTACTGTTTGTTTTATGTACCTCCCCCTCTTCATTTGTAAA
Source organism: Neoceratodus forsteri (assembly GCA_016271365.2). Lineage (NCBI taxonomy): Eukaryota > Metazoa > Chordata > Ceratodontiformes > Ceratodontidae > Neoceratodus > Neoceratodus forsteri. Next base: position 971,724,531 of record CM028134.1, on the reverse strand, counting down.
TACTGAGCAAAAATATTTGTTTAGTATCTCTGCCTTTTCACAGTCTCCCTCTGCCCATCCTCCCTCCCCTTTATTAAGCCTCACTATCCCTCCCTTGGTCTTCCTTTGCTCCCTGATGTACCTATAAAAGGTTTTATCCCCCTTCTTAACTGAGTTGGCTATCTTTTCCTCGGTTTGGGCCTTTGCTGTTCTGACTGCCTTCCCAGCCTCCTTTGCTTTAACTGCTCCTTCTGCAGTCCTTGTACTTCCTGAATGCTTTCTTTTCTCTTGAACCTTCACTGCCACTCTTTGAGAACCATAGTGGTTTCTTACATCGTCTTGTTTTGTTTATTTGCTTCACACAAAGGCTCGTTACCTCTGTGATGGCAGTTTTTATTATTCCCCATTGTTCTTCCACCCCTCCTTCCTGCCCATTTGCTAGTGCATTCCTTAGGCACTCACCCATTTTGGCAAAGTCAGCCCTACTAAAGTCCAGTACTTTTGTCTTTGTATGGCTTGACTCTATTGCTGTGTTTATTGTGAACAATACTGTTCGATGGTCGCTAGTTCCCAGATGGCTACCCACTTCTACATCTGTGATCCTCTCTCCATCTCCATTTGAGAGAATCAAGTCTAATATTGCTCCCTCTCGAGTGGGCTCCAATACTAGTTGTCTAAGGCATGCTCCCTGTAGGGCATCTAGAATAACTCCACTCTTCGAAGTGGCAGCTGCAACTGCACTCCAGTTTACATCTGGCATATTCAGATCACCCATCACCAATATCTCCCCTTTTTCTGCCATTCTAAGTATACTTTCTATCATTTCCCTGTCCATTTCCTCCCCCTGAGAAGGGGTTCTGTATACAACCCCTGTGCATATTGTGGTGCCATTGCCTGTCTCCAAATTTACCCACAGTGCTTCTTCTCCTCCCTGTTTACCCTTTTGTTCTGTTGCTTTTATTCCTTCCCTTATGTAAAGAACTACTCCTCCTCCTCCTCCTCCTCTTTTACCCTCCCTGTCCCTATAGTAAAGAATCCTGTCATAGTTTATATCTTTATCTATTAACTTAACTATATTACTCACTATGCACTATCATCTAGAAGGACATTAGTAGATTCAGTTCCCTTTTTATGTCCTAGTCAATAGATTCCCATATTCAAATTCCACCAGATCTCCTTCATCTTACATCAAGGAGACCACATGTTTCATTACTATAGAAGAATCTGCCCAAGTACATTCTACTGAACAAAAAGTGGAATAAGATGATATTTGGTTGTGTACATTAGATGTTAAAGATTTGCACGCTTGTATTCCACACTAGGAAAGCATAGAGTCAATAAGGCATGCATGTCAGAATAGAACGTATAGAAGTACACCACCCACCGATGTGTTTTTAGAGTTAGCAGAACTAGTACATGAAAATAATTATTTCATGTCTGAAGACAGTTATTATGTACAATCAGGTGGTACTGCAATGGGCAGTAAAATGGCATCTGCTTATGTTACTCTCCACATGAGGGAATTTGAGAAACAGCATGTAATGAATGCCAATATCAATCCATTTCATACATAGGTACAAATGTGGAAATGATGCAGTGATGATGTGATTCTTATATGGAAATGACTGAGATTAGAACTGGACAACTTTTGCAACCACTTTATAAGAAAAACATGTTTTAAGCTAATACCTACAAGAGATGAACTTGTGCATTGTGAATTCAGTCCATATATGGCTAATATAAAGTGCAATTTTTTTTATAGAAAACTTCAGTAATTCCTTTAACTTGGATACTTGCTAGTCAATTGAAAACAGTCTTTAATATATCTCATAGTGCATGCTTTGTGGTAACCATAGGAACCAAACACTTGGATACATGCATTTTAAGGAGTAGTATCCTTGGTTACAAATAAAGGACTTTGGCACCAATCTGAAATGCTTGTATCCAAATAATAGGTATATATATATATATACAGGTATAAGCGTCAGGTCAGATCGCTTCTGTTAGCAGGAAGATGGCTGGTCCTGGGACACTGTTAGTCACTATTCATTAAGGTATAAGAACCCTTTTTCATATACAGGTCTTGTGATATCATGTAAACTAAATATTGATACAAATACAAAACAAAATAGATTGAATGGACGCTTTTACTCTATTCAGTTTACAGCAGAATGTGCCAAAGAAAGCAAATAAGTGTCTGAGGAGCCAAGTAAGTTGTGCAATTTCACAAGGCAAGGCAAACTTTATTTAAAAAGATGCCGAATCCTGGAGGCTCTGGGTGCCATACATAAAACCAACCATCAAAATATTAATAAATAATATACTCTTAAAATTAAAATATAATCACATGAAAGCAAACAATTAAACACAGGAATAGTGTAATAGGTCAGTTTATAAACACTATTTACAATACTGGGTTTGGGAAGGCTTGTTCAAACAGGAAGGCCTTGAGGCATGCCTTAAAAACCTCCACTGAAAGGGCCTCCTTATTGATGGGTGCAGGGAATTCCACAGGACTGGGCTGGCGACACTTAAAGCTCTGTCATCAGATGTTTTTAACCTCATCCTGGGAATCGCAAGGAGGCCCCTCAAGGAGGAGTGAAGGGAGCGGGCTGATGCAGCAGGGGCAAGAAGGTCCACCAGGTAGCCAGGGCCCAGACTGTGTAGGGCCTTAAAGGTGAGCAAGCCCACCTTGAAGAGGATCCTCCACCTGACTGGCAGCCAGTGCAGTTCATGCAGCACCAGGGTGATGTGGCAATACTTACTTTGCTCCATCAACAGCCTGGCAGCTGTGATCTGCACCAGCTGAAGTCTGTGGAGGATATCTCCTGAGACCTTGAGGTAGACCGCATTACAGTAATCTAACCTGGACGACACGATAGCATGCACTAAGGTAGGGAGGTCCAGGGGTGGAATCAGGGACTTAATCCTGGCAATATTTCTCAGATAGTAAAAACTGACACGGAGAGTTGCCAACACCTGAGCCTCAAGCGTTAAACCACTGTCCAAAATAACACCCGGGTTATGCACCCTGGAAGAGGCCTTCAATGGCATAGAGCCCAGGACCAATCCTGTGTCTGCATCTGAGGCCATCCTGTCACACCCTTTGTTCGACTCCACCACCAGTACCTCTGTTTTGTAGGGGTTCAGTCGCAACCAGCTGGAGGCCATCCAGTCATTGATTTCAGCAAGACAGTTGTTTAGCATGTCCGCCACATTGGATGTCCCTGGTGCAAAAGAAAGATACAGCTGGATATCATCAGCATAACAATGAAAACCCAAGCCATATTTCTAATGAGCCCTCCCAGGGCAAGCATGTACATGGCGAACAACATTGGTGACAAGACTGAACCCTGAGGTACTCCACAAGACAGGAGGCTCAGGGAGGAGGAGAAACTCCCCATCACTACCCTTTGCCTTATGTTTGTGAGGAAGGACTCAAACCAGCAGATGACAGTGCTGGCAAGTCCACAGTATTCCCTCAGGCAGTCAAGTAACACACAATGGTCCACCGTGTCAAAGGCTAAGGAGAGATTGAGAATAATGAGAATTGTCCCCTCTCCTGGATCTCTCACCCTGAGAAGGTAATTATGTACCTGAAATAATGTGGTTTCTGTGCTGTGTTTCACACAAACCCCCCACTGGAGAGGCTCATATAAGTCAAAGGCCCTGAGGTGTTCCTCAAGCTGCAGTGCCACAATCTTCTCAACAACCTTACCCAGAAATGTAAGGTTGGAGATAGGACAGTAATTTGCCTTGATGTCAGGGTCCAGAGATGTTTTCTTCAGAAGGGGTCTCACCAATGCCTTCTTCAAGGCATCGGGAAAGACCACCTCCAAGAGGGAGAATCGGACAATCAAGGCAAACACTGGGCCAACAGAGGTACCATACATTTTCCAAATAGATAATAAGTAACCAGAGCATTTTTTTCTACAATCTTTTAAAAAGAATTGAGGACATCTGGTCACCCATGAAAATGGGGAGTTCTGCTCATGATCTTACCAGATTTTAAATAAACCAAAATAAAAATAATGAAGGACATTTAAGTGAAAGTTCTTACTATTATCATTTCATACAAGAGCCTCTGAACTGAGAATCATATAAAACACTATACACACAGGTACTCACAAATCAGTATACAAACAAGCTGCATGACAGCATGGGATCTTGCGATAAATTTATTTTTTTATTTATTTATTGATAGCTAGGATTACAAATACCTTTAAACCAGGGGTTCTTTTACAAAAGTTCTGTGTTGAAACAAGGATAAAATACAATAATAAAACAGAGGTTACAAATCAAGATGTTTACATTGCAGTATGATTCCAAGTACAAGTTTGTTATAAAATTGTAAATATAAAATAGGACAAAGCATAAATGTTTATGAGAGACAAAAAGAAAAATATTATACCTACTAACTTCTTGAACAACTTAGAGTTTACTTAAACATATAAAATAAGTTAAATCATTTTGGTATCCCATTGATGGGGAGCCATGACTATGGTGCTGAAATGTGGGCATTGGCATGAGGACATAGGACATGTGAGCGATTAGTAATTTTGACCACCTGCTAATGTCAGCATCCTCATGTGGGCATGCTCTCCCCCACAATTTGGGCCGGCTCAGGGGGTGTTTATGTAAATATGAGTGGAAGGGGTGCAGGGGCGAAGCCTCCACAGTAAATTACTGTGAGACAGGGAGGGAGTGATCACAACCTGAGGTGTGCAATCTGGGTTGGGGGTGTGACTCAGTTGCTTGTCACCCATCTTGTTGGTGCCCTTTGGCCTGTGCTCTTTTTTATGAAGCACAGGTTGTTGGCGCACCGGCATGGATAAACCATCATTTTTTTGTTTCACAATGGTTAGTTTAATGTGATTGACAATATATTTTATCTGGTGGGGTATATTTGTTAAGGTGACACACTTTTAAGGTGGTTGTTTTAGACATTTGCAGATATGCAAAGGAATACAAATAGTAAGCAAGACTAAGAATTGTGTTGTGTAAACCAGTTTATTTATCTTTTTCTCATATTTTGTCATTTTGTTCTTTCTATTATTAGAATACCACCTACCTGAAGAGGTGGTTTTAGCCACTTAACACTGTGAATTTAATGTGGAAGATAAATTAAAAGAAATGTGTTTAAATATATGAGTTGAAGCTTATTTTCTTTCATTTCTGCTTACACTTCACAGACAAGGTCTTTAGAATTCTACAAATGATTGGCATGTAATGCAGGGTCATCCTAATTCCTATTATTGAATCTTAAACTCTGGATGCCAGTACTTACAGTTGGCGGTGCTGCTTTCTGGTGCAGCACCTCCCTTTAGTATTCATGCTCTCACTCGCACTCCACTTTTAACAGAATCTCACGTTGGCGCTGCCTTTCTTTCTCCTCTGTCATCTGGATCTCATGTTGGCACTGCCTTTCTCACTACTCAGCTTCCAGCTTTGCTTTTTGCAGCTCAGCATTTGCCTTTGACTTAACCAAGTTGAGGTCCAGCTGCATCCATTCTATCCAGTCTGCATGAGGAGTTGCCCCACTTATGGACTCTGACTCACTTGCACTCTCCCTAGCCTCTGTCTCATGACTTTGACCAGCAGGGACCACTTTTGTACTGTTTCCCAGGTCACTTTTTTCAAGGAGGTCTATGAGGTCTGCCCATGTCTGGCATTCCTCAAAGACAAGCCATCTCCTGCTCAGCTCCTCAAAGTCTGGCAAAGTGCATCTATCATATGGCCCAGACATAGTGTTTTCTAACTATCTTCTCTACTCTTCCTTGCAACAAAATAAAATGGTAGTAGGTACAGTATCCCCTTTTGTATAGCCCATTCTGTAACTGGATGGAACCTTTTTACTGACATTCCATTTACAGTATTATCACTCTGTTGCTAACCAGTTTGTCACAGACTTGTCTTCCCAGAACTCCACCCTCCCTTTGCGACCAGTTTTCACAGCCCTTCAGATGCCTGAATAGTCACCTCGATATGCTGCCATCACTCAGCTTGACTCTCACTCAGGGTATCTTTAGGTCAGAATCCCACCATAACCACTGCTCACATAGTACAGTGACCTTTCAAAATGGACAAATGACCCATCCCTTGTCACAGCTGAGAAACACTTTGCTTTGTATTGTTTAGCAGTCTGTGTCTTCAGAAATGGACCACAGACTTGCCAATAGCACCAGGTTATCTATACTCTTAAAAACACAGTCACAGGGAGCATGAAGTATATACAAATTATTTTATTTATTTAGTGATTCGGAAAAGACCTTTAAGTGCAAGTTCTTTTACAAAGGTTCCATGTCATAGATTGCAAAACAAAGTACAATAGGAGAAAGCAAAGGTACATTACAGTGATGATACAGCTTGGTTCAGAACTTGCAGAATAACTCAAAACATATGTACAAGTTAAAATAACGAGAAAAACACTTTATGAGGGTGGGGGGGGAATAAGGAGCCACCAAGTGCCTTGTCAGTAGTTCAGAGGGATGGGGTAGCTGGCAGAGGGGTGAAGAAAGGAGGTATGAGAGAGAGAGGTATATGCTGTGGTGGCGGTGGAGGTGGAGAGAGGGGGAAGAAGGGTGATAAGGTATAGGGAGAAATGGTGGGGGTGAGGGGAGGCTGAGTGGAGAAGACATGCTAAGGTAAAATGGTGGGGTATGAGGGGGCATGGTCAGGCCATCTGCATTTGTAGTGACTGTTAGGGAAACTCATGGGACTGTGAGTTGGGGGAGGGGAGGGGAGGGGGTGGCGGGTGCCAAAGGAGCATGACACAAACTGATTGCTGAGGCAAGTCATGAAAAGGGACAGAGGGAGGGAGTAACTGAAGCCTGCCTAGTGCTTGCTGGGGGGCAGAGAGAGCAGGTGTGGCTGCAGTCAGGGGCAGGTGCACTTAGTGAGTGTTATTAGGTGCTGTTTGGGTCAATTTTGAATTGTTCCAGACAATTGGTGGCCAAGAGGTGCCCATGGAGTTCATTCATCCATAGGGGGCCCAGTAGGAAAATGCAAGTTGCCCAGGTGAGGTGCGATAGAAGGGGATAGCCAAGGCCCCTCTAGTTCTCCCTCTGGTGACCTGTAACGAGTTGGCCGCCTTGATCAAATTGCCTACACAAGGTGGTGTTTTACCCAATAGAGACTTCTTCCCTATGATGCAAGTCTGGAATTTGACCCTGTTTCTTAATGGGAGCCAATTTGCATGTTCATACAGAGTACAGGTGTGAGTGCCACACTCAGCATCCAGGGTGGGTCTGCAGGCTTTGTTGAGCGCAGTCTGAACCCGCTTGAGTGCTGTATCTGTTGCTACCCCATAGACCACTAGTCCATAATCAATAGTAGATATAATTGAACTGTGGACTGAAAAGTGGATGGCCCTCAGAGAGAGGTATTGTGTGTGCCTGAACAGGACACCAATCTTGGTATTGACTGTCTTGACCAGAGAGTCAATATGGTGGGCAAATGTTAGGGTATCATTTATTATGACCCCCAGATACTTGAACAACTTAACTTGTTCCAGTCGCTTACTGCATGAGTTGGAGACGATGAGGGGGTGATGCTTATTTTTGTTGTGGGGCTGTACATAAGCATGGCCTTGGTCTTCTTGTAGTTTAGTAGCAACTTATGACTACAGAACCAGTCCTCGAGTTTGAAGAAGGAGTTCTACAGCTCAGATTGTAGGGCAGCCTGAGACGTTCTGCTGCTCAGAAGCACAGCATCATCTGCATATAGTATGAGTTTGGTGTCGCAGGCTGTGGGAAGGTCATTTAAGAAGAGGCTAAAGAGTAGGGGGCCCAGTATTGATCCCTAGGATATCCCTAATGATACCTCTCTTCCACTGGATACTGTTTGCCCAATTTTGACTTTGATTTCTCCGTATCACGTTATCTTGGAACCAGCAAAGGGCATTGGGCGCCACACCCATGTTTCGCAGTTGGGTCAGTAACAGGGGGTGGTTGACTGTATCAAAGGCTTTGGTGAGGTCAATAAAGACAGACCCCACCAGTTTGCCTTCATCCAGGCCTTATGTGCATAGTTCATGTAGTCCAGCAGGACAGTGGTGGTACTGTGATTTTGTCTGAAGCCATGCTGGTTGGGGCACAGTAGATTATACTTATTGAGGTTGTCAATGAGTTGACCCACCACAATCTTTTCCAGTGCCTTGCACAGGGGGGGAGAGGATTGAGATGGGTCTGTATTTGGCTACCAGAGACTTGTCACCTCTTTTTTGCACTGTATTTAATACTTCATGATATTCACATATGGTACAGGATGATACACATTAAAGACTATGAGAAGACAGTACACTACAGAAAATGAAAAACAAAACTGTTCAACTATAAGACTGCATACAGAATAACCTAACTAAGAACTAATTAGATCCTGAGTAGATAGATTTAGCTTGCCCCAAACTGTGATCTCTTGATTCCTAGATTCAACAGTGATTATGAGGCTTCCAAGTTCCCAAGATAAGACTAAGACTGACTAACTTTTCATAAGAGAATACAGGACAAAAATACCCATAGTAGGCCAGCCATTTTACCTGCATCATCTGCCCTGCCTCTCTTACATCACACCCAGACAGATCTTTGATCCACTTCAGAGACAGAACTGGTCTAAACACGTTATGTGGCTTTGGACTCATTGTCATTGTCCCCATGGTTCACAGCTCTGCGGGGTGAATCTGCCCTGCCCAGCCATTTATGTATACCCAAAATGTCAATTCTTTTAGATTAAAGGTACTCAGATATCCCAGCTCAGGCTGCTTCTCCTCTGTGAGAACACAGGAGTGTGCAAACAAAAGCCCTTTTAGTTAAATCACTCAAGCTTGGGACTGTAACAAAAGAATGCAATTTTCCCCATGCATCCTATACCTGTTAACTTATTTTACAGCGAAAATAAACAATAAAAAATGTTGCATTTCAGCAAAAGTTCTGGGAAGAAAACATCCTCCTCTAGAGATAATAGGCAGAATTTAGAAAGGGCTCCCCCTGCACTTATTAATTATTCTAATTCATTATCTAAGAGCCCTGTGGGTGGATAAGGCACCAGGCCCAGGCAGCATTCACCCCAGGGTTCTGAAGGAGTTGGCAGAGGTCCTGGCAGGACCACTGGCAGACTTTTCAACACCTCTCTGGGGACTGGCTGTGTGCCCTAGGACTGGGGGATGGTGGATGTGGTGCTCATCCATAAAAGTGGGCCCAAGGAGGAACCAGGGAACTATAGACCAGTCAGCCTCATCTCCATTGGGGGAAACTAATGGAGACTATCCTCAAGGAGAGACTGGTAGCATTTCTGCAGGACAACAGGCAGCATGGATTCATCTTAGATAGATCATGCCAGACCAACATGGTTGATTTTTATTACTGAGTGATCAGGGCACTCGACGGGGGCCAGGCGTTGGATGTACTGTATCTGGATTTCAGCAAGGCCTTTGATTCAGTGCCACATGGAAGGTTAATCAGCAAACTAGGATACCTGGGGGCAGGGGAGAAACTAGTGCAATGGGTCAAGAACTGGCTGTAGGATAGGCAGCAGAGGGTGGTGGACAGGAGCTCTCAGCACCAAGGTCAGTAACCAGCGGGGGACAGCAGGGATCTGTGTTAGGTCCTGTGTTGCTTGGCATCTTTATTGTCGACATCTCAGATGGGATTAAGAACAAGATCAGCCTTTTTGCTGATGACACCAAGATCAGTGCCGAGGTGGACAATGCAGAGAGGTGGCTAGGATTACAGGAGGATCTTGCTAAACTGTAGCTCTGGTCAGACACATGGCAGATAGGATTCAATGCAAAGAAGTGCAAAGTTATGCACTTGGGAGCCAGAAACCTGTGGAATTGCTACAAGTTGGGGGGGGTACAGTTAGCCACTACAGACGAGGAAAAGGATCTTGGAGTGCTTATATCAGGACAGATTAACCATTCAGCACAATACAGGAAGTCAGCAGCTAAATCTAACAAGATGCTGGGCTGTATTGCCAGAGAAATTACCTCCAGGAGGAGGGAGGTCATCCTGCCACTGTACAGATCGCTCATGAGACCATACCTGGAGTACTGCTTGCAGTTCTAGTGACCCTATCTTAAGAAGGATATCAAACTACTGGAGGGGGTCCAGCACAAAGCAACCAGGATGATCCTTGGAATGGAGAACAAATCCTATGAGGAGAGACTGAGGGAGCCCAACATGTACTCCCTGGAGGATAGGAGGGATAGTGGGGATATGATCAAGACCTTCAAATATATGAGGGGGATAAATCAGGTTAGTACAGAGGGGATATTCAGATTAAAGGTAAGGAGAGACACTAGGGGACACAGTTTGAATTTGGTGGGTGGAAGGTTCAGGAAGGAAATGAGAAGGCACTGTTTCATGGAAAGGGTGGTTGCTGGGTGGAACATTTTAATGGAGGATGTGGTATCTGTAAAGTCAGTGGCAGTTTTAAGAGGGGATAGGACGGTTGGGGAAGGTCAATACTATAAAGGTAAGGGTAGGGGGTCAGCTACAGAGTAATAGACTGTTAGCTGCACACTTGAGCAGACTTGATAGACTGTATGGTCTTTATCTGCTGGCATTTTTGTATGTTTGTATGTTCATAATAATGCTTTGTCCTTCATTACTTAGCAGGCAAATATGTCCAGCATAAGAATGTTAGCATAGTTGCATGTCTGTTGATTTTTCACTAGCATTTGATTTTATGAGCTGACCACAACTCTGGGGCAAGTTATTCAGGCTTGGGGGTGGAACTGAATTGATCCACTCTATTAGACCCCTATATGAGCCTACTTGGTTACAAATAAAGAAAGGAAAAATAACCAGTTATCTGAATTATCTGAAATAGAAAAAGATGTGTGATAAGGCTATATAATTACTGGTTCACGTTTTTTCCCATAGTAAAAACCAGTTATAATTTGCCGTTATAACCAGCCCAAACAAGCGCCGCTTTTACTATGGTAACAGCACAAGCAACAGCAGCTCCACTTCTTTGGAGCTTTTCTTTTTCGCACTGTCTGGGACTGTAAATGAATTTACTTCTCTTTTTTTTTTTTGTTAAACAGGTTGGTGAGAGTTAGACTGCATGTACTTTTATGCTGGCATAGTAAAGGGCAGCTGGGCTCATTCAGGTACCTTTCTGTTGTGCCTAACACTCTCGTCCATTTTTATTCACCGCCACCACTCCGCTACTGTCTGTACCTCCTCCTTGGCTCCATCTCCCTTATGCTCTGGCTCTTTGGCAGGCTACTGCCAAAAACTGACCAATTTTAACTTAAAAAATTAGATGTTCAGCACCCTCACTGCCAGATCGCCGTCATCATGGAACCGCTTTATAGGTACCGTTCCTCCCCTTCTTGTCACTGCCTCTCACCATATTTAATATAATTGCTCAGGTGAAAAAAAGACGGGACCCCAGCAATTATAAAAAATAAAATTTGGGGTGATGTGTGTAAAACTCGATTTTTACACACACCCTTGTTGTGGGATGCATTTCATAAACCCCTCGGACTTCGCCCTAGGGATTTATATAGCATCCCACAACTTGGGTGTGTGTAAAATCTCATTACCCACATCACCCCATGTATTATTCTCTATGTTATTTCTCTGACAATCTGAAATTTTTATCATAATGATACTGTAGTTAGTATAATATCTGACTTTTACATGGTGACCTGTGCAAAATGTTTATTATATTCATAATATTTATTGTGTCTTTTATTTATTTATTTATTATTAGATCATCGGTTTACAGACCTTTGAGTCATAGACTCATTTACAAAGGCACCTCGTCAAGAGAGCAATACATCACAGCAAACAAACAGTACAGTACATAACGCTTAGATTAAAAAAGCAACCAGTGTTACAGGCATTCACTGGTGGTACTCGCTTGATAATAGGTAGATCACAGTAGTCATAATATAGGAACACGAGTACCACGTCAGGTAGCAACCAGAGATATTTTATTAATTTGTTTTTGTTAACATTTGGGGTATGTCATAATATATTAGACTAATGTAGAAACTATGCTGCTTGTTATAATTAATAACACAGAATGCATTCCAAGTCTCTGGTAAAGGGTGCCAAGCCAAAAAAAATTGCTTTATTACTTTCTTGTTCCATACAAATTGCACAGCTATTTCATAATTAGTATACTGTATGTTGATGACTACATACTGATTTATAGATCTAAATTAAATCCAAAGTGGCAATAGGATAAACTGAGAGATTATGCAAAACAAGTGAAATTGGTGATACATTTACAGATAATAAAAGCTCTAGTATTCACCAAGAAAGATAATATTTAACATACATGGCATATATGATCACAGACGCTAGAAGCAGTGACAAGTTATAAATGCCTTTGCATTATACTGTATTCACAAGTAATTCTGCACAAAGTTTAAGACTTAAAGAGCTGATATGGGTATCCTAAGATTCTATAAAGTATGTAAGCTTATCATTATAGCACATATTGTAAGTTTAGCAGTATATAATTAATGGAAATATGCTCTGCAAGGTGGAAATATGGGGGCTCAAAAACAAGTAAATTAGAAATGGTAGAAAACATTTTATTTAAGAGCATATTAGGACTACCAAAATGTGTGCCAAAAGTGCTACCAAGAACAGAATGAGGGATTTACTCCACAACTCTCAGCAAACATAGAGTCCTAAGCTATTGAAATAGACTTTTTATATGCATTCAGTAAATTTACCAAAGATATGTTGATAGGAACAAGTACCAAGAGAAGAAGAGGGTGTGCCTCTTTTTGGTTTCCCTGAAGTTAAAGACATTGGCCCAGATATTCAAACTGCTCCAGGCTGTGGCACAAGCTTGGGTGCAGCACAACTTGGCTGTACGGGGGTGTGGACTGGGCGATATTCAATGGAGCTGCGCCATGGCACAGCATCATTGAATATCGCACCCTGGCCTCACGCAGTGTGCATAGCACAGTGGCACTGCACCAGTGCAAGTGGCCAGAGTGGAGCATGGGGATGCGCTACCACAAGTTCCATCGCGCTATGCACAGCAACCGTGATATTCAAAACTTGACATGCAAATGGGGCCATAATGTATGCAAATTGCAAATGGGGCCATTTGCATGTCATATAACCCATTGCATGCAGGTGTGCGATCCCGACCACTTGTGCCTGGCACTGCCAGAGCAGCCGTCAGGACCGACACCCCCTGCAGCCAGCAATTTGCTCCACAGCCTGATCGCGGGCTGCAGTAAAAAAGAGGAAATGCATAAATCTCTGGTGGTCCAGTGGACCACTGTCTGTCCAATCGCGGGCATTTGTAAAAAAAAATAAGACATCTGTCCAATATCCCTGGTGGTCCTGTGGACCACTGCCTGTCCAATCGCGGGCTAAGTAATAAAACTATGTCCCCAATATCCCTGGTAGTCCAGTGGACCTGCCTGCCCAATCGCGGGCTCAGTAAAATAATCATATCCCCAATATCCCTGGTGGTCCAGTGGACCTGCCCACCCGATCGTGGGCTCAGTAAAATAATTATATCCCCAAAATCCCTGGTGGTCCAGTGGACCTGCCTGCCCGATTGCAGGCTAAGTAATAAAATTATATCCCCAATATCCCTGGAGGACCAGTGGACCCCCAACCCCGCCTGCCTACTGAATCCCACCACCCCGCTTCCCCCCAGTCAGTGGCGGGCAGCAGTACCCATCTGCCCGCTGCCCCTGCCTGCTGAATGACACCATTGGTGAGGCTGTACACCATTGGTCACAGCGTGAGCCAATGGGCATGCAACCATACCGTACTACACATTCCAGATCACATTCCAGTTATGTAGATGGGATCCCATTCACATATCTGGAATGTGAGTACAGTATGGGCTGCATGTATGGCTGTGCAATCGAACCAATAGACATACAACCTACCGACAATGTCAGTCAGTGGGCGGTGGGCAACGAATGGTGAGTGCTGCCATCCACCAGCTGACGGGGAGAGCGGAGCGGTGGGGCTCCAGTGGGTGGGTGGGGAGGATACTGCTAGACCACCAGGGATATTGGACAGATTAATCTATTTTTATTACAAATGCCCCTGATCGGCAGACAGTGGTCCACTGGACCACCAGGGATATTGGACAGAGTAATCTTTTTTTATTACAAATGCCCACAATTGGGCAGACAGTGGTCCACTGGACCACCAGGAATATTGGACAGATGTCTTATTTTTTTTACAAATGCCCGCGATCGGGCAGAGAGCGGTCCACTTTACCACCAGGGATTTGGACAGATGTCTTATTTTATTTACAAATGCCCGTGATTGGGCAGACAGTGGTTCACTGGACCACCAGGGATATTGGACAGATTTCTTATTTTTCTTTTACAAATACCTACGATTGGGCATGGGGTAAGCCGCCAGGTGCAGCCGGAGCTTGGGTGGCCACCCACAGGTATCAGCTGCCGTGCTGCACCCTGCAATGCGGCAGCTCACCTGTGGGTGGCCATCAGTTGTTCCTTTTTTTGGATCAACTTTGTGCTGGCGTGGGTAGGGGTTGCTCATGCATGGCTCTGCACATCCCGGGCTGAATATCGGGCTGTGCAGGGTATGCATGGGCATGCCCCCCCACCTGCACCTGCATACATTACTGATGTACTTCGGCACATCGGGATTTGTGCTGCGCACTTTTCCCTTTTGAATATCACAACAGGGTGCATCAGTGGGTTGCATATGGCGCAACCCTTTTGAATATCTTGGCCATTATATTTTAAAACAGTCTTTGCTATCTATAGAGGGAACTGAATATTAAACCTAATATAACATAAAATAAAGCTTGATAGCTCAGGGAAAACAAAATTACTTAGGTGTGGTTAAAGAAATGAGAATGACATCAACATAGATAGATCAATAGATCGATAGATTGCTGCTGTTTTTGACAGAGGAGAATTTTGGTTTCAAAGCAAGAAACAGCAGTCTAGAACAACAGATTTTTTATTGATAAATCACTTCTATCTCAGCAGGAGTCAGTACCTGTTTGGATTAAGCAAACAGATATTTTATTAGAAGAAGGGGGCCTCATTTAAGTAAAAAAAGAAGAAAGTCACTGTGTGTTTCTTTGAGGAAGGGGGCTGTGTCAGCTTAATTTAGTAAGTCAGAGCAGAGGGTGAATCGAATTGGGGTGTGGCTTAGCAGTTTGGAAGTACAAAAAAGGTGTCTCCAATTACAGCTTCCTGCTGTTTTTGACAGAGGAGAACTTTGGTTTCAGAGCAAGAAACAGCAGTCTAGAACTACAGATTTTTTTACAGATAAATCACTTCTATATCAGCAGGAGTCAGTACCTGTTTGGATTAAGCAAACAGATACTTTATTAGAAGAAGGTGGTCTCATTGAAGTAAAAAAAGAAGAAAGTCACTGTGTGTTTCTCTGAGGAAGGGGGCTGAATCAGCTTAATTTACTGAGTCAGAGCAGAGGTTGAATCTATTTGGGGTGTGGCTTAGCAGCTAAGGAGTACAAAAGCAGGTGTCTCCAATTACAGCATCCTACTGTTTTTGACAGAGGAGAACTTTGGTTTCAGAGTAAGATACAGCAGTCTAGAACTACAGATTTTTTATTGATAAATCACTTCTATCTCAGCGGGAGTCAGTACCTGTTTGGATTAAGCAAACAGATACTTTATTAGAAGAAGGGGTCTCATTTAAGTAAAAAAAAAGAAGAAAGTCACTGTGTGTTTCTCTGAGGAAGGGGACTGTATCAGCTTAATTTACTGAGTCAGAGCAGAGGGTGAATCTAATTGGGAGTGTGGCTTAGCAGCTAAGGAGCACAAAAGCAGGTTTGTCCAATTACAGCTTCCTGCTGTTTTTTAACAGAGGAGAACTTTGGTTTCAGAGCAAGAAACAGCAGTCAAGAACTACAGATTTTTTTACTAATTGCCCTCCTTCCCTCCCAAAGCCAGTTCTAGTTTTATAGCCACTGGATTTGACTGACAATAGGAACTTCCTGTTTGGTAGTAGGAAGGGAAGGATCACTAAGACACATTTGTTTCGTCAACCTTGAAGGAACCTAAAAAATAACTCTTTCTCCTCCCCCCTGGTTGCTGGAGGTCTGAATCCAAGCACGGAAGAAGAAGACTACTGAAGACTACAGGAAGTTCCTGTTCCAGAACAGGAAGGGTGAGAGTTGTAAGGGCACATAGGCAGTAGGAAAGTAATTGTAAGAATACATAGAGGGAGGAGACAGTAAGCATACAAAGCAACAGTACAGGGGACACAAAATAAGTCAAGATGGAAGTGGTGCAGTGCAATGGCTGTGGGGCAGCAGTGTTCTGGGAGACATTCTGGAGGCTGTGATGCTACCTTGTTTGCAGGCACCTCTCTGGTCTGAGGGAGGAGGTTGCCCATCTCTAGGCTGACATGGCTAGGATTTGTGAAACCTCTTCCCCCACCCAGGGACCACCAGGGCTGCTACTGTTACCACAGAGGTTGCCAAGAAAAAGCAGTGGTTGGACCAAGGTGTGCTCAGGAAGGGAGAGGGTGGTGGAACAGAGGTGAATCCCCCCAGTTGTATCTCTCCACAATTCATATGCTGTTCTGGCAAACAGAGGTTCCTCTATGGTTTCTCTATGGAGGCACCTGCAGTGGAGACCAAGGAGGATGCTGGGAACCTCCACAAAGGAGACCCACAGGAGGGTGGCACAAGACCCTACAGGGAAAGGAAACAACTCCTGGTGGGGGACTTGATCATTGACTTGATCATTGGGGGGGTAGAAGTGGGGAAGGAAGGGGATAGGGAGGTAAGGTGCCTGCCTGGCACCATGGCTCAAAGGGACAGGAAGTGAATCCTCAGAATCACAGGAGCAGCTGCACAAGGGGGGAGCTGGATGTCATTGTCCACCTAGGGACAAATGACCTGGCTGTGAATGGGATCAAAGCGGTGCAAGAAGAGTTTGTGGAGTTGGGGAGGGGCCTTAGACAAGTAGCATGTACGGTAACCTTCTCGGAGGTGCTGCCTGTCTATGGCAAGGATGATGCTAGGGTATTCTGCACCATGGGATTCAATGAATGGTTGAAAAACTGGTGTGGAACTCAGGGTTTTAGCTTCATTGAGGACTGGGGAGCCACCTGGAGGGATTCAGGCTTATACTGGCGTGACAGTCTGCATCTGTCTGGGGGGGGGACCAGGATCCTAGGTGAAAGGTTTAAATGCTTCATTGGCAAGCATTTAAACTAGCCTAGGGGGGAGGAACTGAAAAGGAGCAGGGAAATTGCAGCCTCTCGTCACAAAACACAGTAGTTAGAGAGGTAAACACCAAGGTAGAGAAGTCAGTAGGGAGCAGGACAGGGATAAATGCTGAAAAAGGCAGTAAGGAAAGGGATGGTGCTAAAAGGGATAAGGCCATAAAAAAATAAATGGAAGGTGATGAGTACCAATGCCCACAGCCTGTGCAACAAGCTCCCTGAACTAGATGCCTGGATATTGTGGCAGTCACTGAAACATGGTACACAGAGAACCATGACTGGGATGTCAACATACCAGGATACACAGTCTACAGGAGGGACAGGGTGGGTAAAAGAGGAGGAAGGAGTAGCTCTCTATATAAGGGGAGGGATTAAAGCAACAGAACTAAAGAGTAAACAGGAAGTTGATGAGTCACTATGGGTCACCCTGGAGACAGGAAATGGCACCATAATCCGCATGGGGGTTGTGTACAGACCCCCATCTCAGGGGGAGAAAATGGACAAGGAAATGATAGAAGGCATCCTTAAAATGGCAGAAAAAGGGGAGATATTGTTGATGGGGACCTGACTATGCCAGATGTTAACTGGAGTACCTTTGCTGCAGGCACATCCAAGAGCAGGGTCATTCCTGATGCCCTACAGGGGGGTATGCCTCAGTATGCTAGTGTTGGAACCCACTCAGGAGGGAGCAATCTTAGACCTGGTACACTCAAATGGGGAAGGAGAAAGGATCTCAGATTTAGAAGTGGGTAGCAGT
This sequence comes from Neoceratodus forsteri, assembly GCA_016271365.2. Taxonomy (NCBI): domain Eukaryota; kingdom Metazoa; phylum Chordata; order Ceratodontiformes; family Ceratodontidae; genus Neoceratodus; species Neoceratodus forsteri. The sequence continues at coordinate 971,706,616 of CM028134.1, read as the reverse complement.
CTGGGAACAAGTGACCACCAAACAGTGTGGTTCACAGTAAACACAGTCATTGAGTCAATCCATACAAAAACAAGAGTATTGGACTTTCGGAAGGCTGACTTTGGGAAAATGAGAGAGTGCCTCAGAAAAGCACTAGCAAATGGGCAAGACGGAGGGGTGGAGGAACAATGGGGTATAACCAAAACAGCCATCACAGAGGCAACAAGCCTTTGTGTGAAGCAAATCAACAAAACAAAACGAAGGAAAAAAACACTATGGTTCTCAAAAGAGGTGGCAGGGACGGTTAAGGAGAAAAGGATAGCATTCAGGAAATATAAGGAAACACAGAAGAAGCAGGACAGAGAACTTTATCAGTTAAAGCAGAAGGAGGCAGGGAAGGCAGTCAGAATAGCAAAGGCACAAACTGAGGAAAAGATAGCAAACTCTGTTAAGAAGGAGGATAAAACCTTTTAAGAGTACATTAGGGAGTGAAGAAAGACCAAGGGAGGGATACAGAGTCTTAATAAAGGGGAGAGGATGTGGGCAGAGGGTGACAGTGAAAAATCAGGGATACTGAATGAATATTTCTGCTCAGTATTCACAACGGAAGAGGAGGGGGCGGTACCTAAACCAAACAAGAGAGAAACTCTGAATAGGGGGGTCGATACCAGTCCATTCACAGAAGAAAGGGTTTTGAAAGAACTCTTGAAACTGAGGGTGGACAAAGCAATGGGGCCTGATGGGATTCACCCAAGAATTCTAAAAGAACTAAGGGTAGAACTAGTAACACCACTGACTACTATCTTTAACAAATCAAGGGAGGATGGGGTGGTATCTGAGGACTGGAGGAGGGCAAATGTGATTCCACTTCACAAAAGTGGGAGCAGGGCAGATGCAGGAAACTACAGACCAGTTAGTTTGACTTCAGTGGTAGAGAAAATGATGGAATCACTTCTGAAGGAAAGAATTGCTGAGTACCTAGAGGCCAGTGGGGCACAGGACCCAAGGCAGCATGGTTTCACAGCCGCAAGGTCATGTCAGATGAAACAAATAGATTTCTTTGACTGGGTGACCAAAGTAGTAGACCAGGAAGGGGCTATGGATATGGCCTACCTAGATTTTAGCAAGGCATTTGACACAGTCTCACACAAAAGATTAATATACAAGTTAGCCAGCCTTGGAGTGGGTCCCAAGGTGGTAGCCTGGATAAAAAACTGGCTGGAAAACAGGAAACAAAGGGTAACAGTAAATGAGTCCATAATGAAGAAAAGAGGGTAACTAGTGGGGTACCACAGGGTTTGGTACTGGGACCGGTCCTCTTTAACGTCTTTATAAGTGACATTGGAAAGCACCTAGAAGGAAAGATATGTCTCTTTGCAGATGACACAAAGATCTGCAACAGGGTTGATACACAACGTGGGGTGGAAAGAATGAAAAGGGACTTGGCAAGGTTGGAGGAATGGACAAATATGTGACAGCTCCGATTCAATGCAAAGAAGTGCAAGGTAATGCATCTGGGAAACAAAAACCCAGAGGAAGAGTACACAATGGGGGGTGAGTTAATAACAACAAACATTGAAAGAGACCTAAGAGTAATTATATCAGATGACCTAAAGGTGGGCAAGCAATGTGAGAGGGCAGTAAGGAGGGCCGGGGGGATACTGGACTGCATAGGGAGAGGCATCAACAGTAGAAAACAGGAAGTTGTTATCCCTCTGTACAGACAGTTAGTGAGACCCCATCTGGAGTACTGCGTGCAATTCTGGAGACCCCATCTCCGCAAAGACATAGACAGAGTGTAAGCTGTTCAGAGGAGGGCAACCAAAATGATGCAGGGTCTGCACCAGAAGACATACGAGGAGAGACTAAAGCAGCTTAATATGTATGCCCTTGAAGAAAGGAGGGAGAGGGGGACATGATAGAAACTTTCAAGTATCGCAAAAGAATTAACAAAGTACAATAGGGTAGTATCTTTCAGAAGAGATGTGCAAGAACATGGGGGCACAAAGATAGAGAAGGGATGGCTCAGAGGTAATGCTGTAAAATATTTTTTTCACAGAGAGGGCTGTGGATGCATGGAACAGCCTTCCTGAGGACGGCGTGGGGTCAGGAACAGTGGGAGAATTCAAGAATGCATGGGACAGGCATAAGGCAATTCTAGTAGGGGGGGTAGGAGGAAGTAATCTGTTGATTAACTACTATCTGCAGCTTATCCATCAGGTAGGGAAATGGGCAGACTAGGTGGGCCAAGCGATCCTTATCTGCCATTACATTCTATGTTTCTTTGTATGTTTCTATGTTTCTATGATAGATAGATAGATAGATGATAGATAGATAGATAGATAGATAGATAGATAGAATAGTGGATGGGCAACTATGCACAACCAGTGTGTTGTGCTACTGAGGTTCTGATTCCCTGTGACCTCGAGAGCGAAGCTCGAGAGGTCCATGGAAAGTGGATCCCCGAGGTGCACAACACATTGGTTGTGCACAAAATTGCCTATCTGCTATTCTATATAGTGTATGGGGATCCATGACTATTTTGGACACTGCACTTTGTTTCAGTGAACTGATGGTTGGGGGGGGCACTTGAGGGTTGGTGGTAGGCTCAAATTACTGACATGATGTGCTACAGAAGTTTCTGCACATTCAAGTTTTAAAAACAATAATTTCCAGTTTAATTGGATTGGGGAAATCAAGTATGTGGCAGCATTCCAAGTTGTTCTGCTGCAGTAGTGACATCACTACTGCAGCAGAACAACATAATGACATCAGTACTGCAGCAGAACAAGCATATTCCAGGCTGTGTTTCCATTGAGGGAATTGATGACATCACAGAGACCTCGAGAGCGAAGCTTGAGAGGTCTTGCTGAAGTGGTCAACTGCCCAAGATGGGAAAACAGACTTAGTTGTGGATGTTCACCCATACACTGTTTTTTTACATAATTTTTTTTTCATTACTTGCTGTAGGTGTGTGCTGCTCCCGTTCTGTCTGGTGCACCTGCTCGCTCCCATTCCTGCTTAAGCTCCATCCGGCTTCTCAGTTTCTCCTTTGCACATCGCGTAGTTTTAAAATCGGGGCGAAAAAAAAGAAATAGTTTGTTCAGAAAGGGAGCCATGTTTGGCTCTCCGTGTTCTGACTCCCGACTTCAAAGTCGGTGGCTCCGCTACCAGGCGCTCACTAAATTGTGCCGCCATGTTTGTTTTTTCTAGAGAGCCTTGTCTGAGCCAATCAGGCGGCAGGGCAAGGGTAAAAAGTTGTTGTACTATCAATGTGATGTCAGAGTGATAGTACAACTTTTTTTACCTTAGAACTGTACTACAAGATTTCAACAGTTGCTGAAATCCATGCACAATAGGCAGTACCCATATACTATATATAGACAGATAGGTAGATAGATAGATAGATAGATACTTTTATATATATATATATATATATATATATATATATATATATATATATATAATTATGGTACACGGTAGTGCTACCATAGATTGGGTTGAGGAGCCATTTCTATGTTAAACCCCAAAACTTTGCACCTTAATAACTTTGCAACCGTTTGATGGATTTGCCTGAAATTTGGAATTTGTGATCAAAAACCATAGGCCTTGGGATCTGCCAAGTTTCGTACTGGTCAGATATACAGCTGCGGAGTTATTAAGTGTGATCTGTGCTCGCGTTTACACTTTTCTGGAATTCTATGGTCGCGCCTACAGGTCGTACGGTTTGCATGACCAGCCCGAAATCTTCAGGGAACATGCGGCCAGGGTCCCTGATGTGCCTTTCAAAGATTTTGTGAAAAAATATTAAACGGTTCAAAAGTTATTCAAAAAACAGTTTCCCATTATAAGTTAATGGGAAAAGTTAACAAAAAGTTCAACACTTTCGCAAATGCATTTTTACTTTCGCAAATGGGCCTGTTACTTTCGCAAATCGGCCATTTTGTTTTCAGTTGGTGATCAGAAAAATGGTTGCCATTTAAATTTGGGACCCTCTAGCAACCTAATTTTTTTTGTATTCACCTAGTCAGGCCCTGAGGATGCTTGCCATGTCTTTATTTTGTGGTAAAACACCCCAGAAATATGTTTTTCAAATTTCTGGAAAAAGTACTTTCGCAAATTACTTTCGTGCTCACGAAAGTGTCGCAAATTTTTGCGAAAGCTTTCGCAAATTGCGACAGTAGTTTTCTAGTCTGTGGGAAAATGACAGCAATTCTTTGGCACTGCGCTGCAAAAGAACCGTTGGGAGTTTTGAGCTGAAATTTGGAGGGAACAGAGCCGACATCTCACAGGTGTGCCTTTCAGTGTTGTATCGAAAAAATATTACACGGCGGCAAAGTTACGGCACTCCAAAGTTGACAGTTTTTCCCATAGGATAACATTACGGTGCCCGATGCATTACAGATATCCTTTGGCACCCTGCTGCAAAATAATGGTTTGGTCTTTTTTCCTGAAATTTGGTGGGAAGACAGCCAACAGCCCACAGATGTGCCTTTCAGTAGTTTGGTGATAAAACATTACAGGGAGGCAAAGTTATGGCACTCCGAACTTGTCTTTTTTCCCATAGAATAACATTACAGCGTTCACCGCTTTTCAGAGCCCGTGATCTCGAAACGTAGATATGGACTTTTTGTCGGAAAATTTCTTAGCCCCCTAATGGGGCTAAGGTACAAATTAGCCAGGACAGTTGTAAATAATATGACTTTTAAATTTTTTTTCTACATCGTACGGTTCCTGTGATATAATGTATTTAGTATTCCAAGATCTCATTTTCTGTGCCGATACTCATTATTATGCATACGTTATTTGTACTCGCTGTCTTTCTCTATGCAGGTTTTGGGGAAAACCAGCCTGTGCGCTTATATTACTGTTACTGTTGCCCTTTCCGCTTGCGGTTCCATACCCGTTCACTTACCGTTGACGGCCTGCGCCACCATGCACGTGTATCCTTTGCGTTTTCATTTGCGCTTGTGTTTCTGTTATTTTTTGCCATTTCTGTCTACAGTACTGTTTATCTTTCTGTTTCACTTTACGTCGCCATGCCCATTGACATTTCTGTTTGCAGGCACCATGTTACTATGTGACAACACATCACGTGGCAGACCGTTCCCGTGTACGCCACCATGTGCGTTACCCTTTCTGTTCTCATTCGCACTTGTGTTACCATGTGCACCACTGTTAGCATTTCTGTTTGCGTTGCTGTCCCTGTTAGTATGCCACAAGACATCATGTGGCGGGAGCGCAGGGCCCTCCACTGCTGCATTACATTCACTATTTCTCGTTATCATTCCCAAAAAGAAGGGAAATTGGAGGCAAAAACCTCCTTTTAATGCATTAGTTAGGGTTGTTCCACAGCGACAAAAGTGAGGAAAATCGCTGTTAGGTTGAAAACCCCTTGGACCCCCCCACCCCTCAACCGGCATTGGGGTGTGCATTGGGATCATGGGTCCTAACTCTCACCCCATTCTCCTATACTTCTGCTGCTTTACACATGTCATGGGGTGAGAGTTAGGGCTGACAGATCCCAATGCACACCCAGCCTCTGCACGTCATCCTTTGCGTTTCATTTAAAGCTGATGCGTTTCTGTTACTTTTTGCCATTTGTGTCTACTGTACTGTTTCTCTTTCTGTTTCACTTTGCATCACCATGCCCATTAACATTTTTCATTTACAGGCACCATGTTACTATGTGACAAGACATCCGTGGCACACCGTTCCGTCATACACCGTGTTCGTTACCCTTTCTGTTCTCATTCGCACGCTTGCTTCGCATCAGCTACACTGTTAGTGCTTCTGTTTGCATTGCTCTTCCTGTTACTATGCCACAAGACATCATGTGGTGGGAGTGTGGGGCCCTTTGGGCGGCTCCGCTGCTACGATGCGTGCGGGAGCGGGGACCCTATGCGTTATCCTTTGCGTTTTCATTTGCACTTGCGTTTCTGTTATTTTTTGCCATTTGTGTCTACAGTACTGTTTCTCTTTCTGTTTCACTTTGCGTCACCATGCCCATTGACATTTCCATTTACAGGCACCATGTTACTATGTGACAAGAAATCACGTGGCACACCGTTCCCGTCTACGCCACCGTGTGCGTTACCCTTTCTGTTCTCATTCGCGCTTGTGTTACCATGTGTGCCACTGTTAGAATTTCTGTTTGCGTTGCTTCTCCTGTTACTATGCCACAAGACATCATGTGGCGGGAGCGCGGGGCCCATATTCACTATTTCTCGTTATCATTCTCAAAAAGAAGGGAAATTAGAGCCAAAAAGCTCCGTTTAATGCATTAGTTAGGGTTGTTCCACAGTGACAAAAGTGAGGAAATTCGCTGTTAGGGTTGAAAACCCTAACTCAGAATTCACCCCACCACCACACACACACACACACACACACACACACACACACATTCAAGTATGGGGGAGGACCAAGTCGACACAACCAATGACAGACATCCAGCAGCAGGTGACAGAAATAACAAACAATTGTCTAAATGTACTACGAGACATCCCCACCCACCTGACCAGGTACTGCATGCTCAGTGGAGATCAACAGCAAAACTGAGGCCATGTACACCAAACGTACACATCCCTGATTGCAGCTGCACGCAGTACCACACTTAGTAGTTGCATGGCTTTACCTACCGATGCCCACACCAGACCACACCACTTGTGGTGGGCCACCTGAGCAACAGAGTTCAGCAAAACCAAGGAGTTGTACAGGTATAATATCTCTGATTATAACAAGGGTTTGAGAAATGCAGCTTTCTAATTGACTGTAAACATTGTAACAGCCTTATGTTTAGTTTTATTAACATACATGTAGAGCCTAACCATATGATGAACATGGTTTAATGTTGTTTAAAAACAAGTTTTATTATGTTAGCAATAAGCCACTCCCAGGTATTATGTTAATGGTCAGTTTATCACTGTCTAGCGACATGTGGCACTTATGCCTCATTCAACATTAAACCCCTACAGGGTGATTAACAGACCATTTAACATAACTGTTGGTCATGCCTTATTGCTTAATTGTCTTTATGAGTAGATACTCTCCCTCTGCTAGGCACTGCAGCAGCTTTGCAACACAGTGTCCCACCCAGTTACACCATACACTGTCTAGTTACTGGAGAAAGGCTGTGAATATGAACTCACGAAGATGAACAGTGTAACTTCATCATTACAGTCATTGAAACCCTAGTGTGATTATAACTGACAGAGTCAGTGATAGAGGATAACCCCTGCTGTCCTAGTACACTTACCCCATTGTGAGTTAAATCAATACTAAAAGACATTCTGCTTATATCTACACCATACCTACTTGATTCCTGTTGTAGCACAATTAACATAGTTATCACTTTGATAGCATCAGTGACAGAAGTGTGGCAAACCCAAACAGTAGGCATACAGCCTGAGTATGAAACAACTGTTAAAAAATCACACTGTGTCCATAAGTGGCATAGATCACTCATTGCAACAATTGTAAATGTATTACTATTTGAATAAGTTAGTCATCACAGATGCAATGAGATTGTCTTTATCAGGTACAACATACTCAGTAAGTGCCTACAGGAAAATCTATCCTATATACATCTCCAATACAGGTACATCATTGTTGGCTCAGTAGTGCTATGATATTTAGAAGTTGCTTGGCCTGATCCATGCAATTACAATGTTTCTTACAAAGAATACTTACTGCATCTTTAGTATTGAAACACACTGAAGGTCTATGTATGTACATCAGCAGTACACCTTCATCAGTAAGAATGCATGTGATACTGGCAGTACCAATTTCACAGCGTTGAACAGGCAATGCTTTTCCATATGTTTACATCAGCCTCTCCATGTTGAGTAAACCATTGCCGTAAATGTACTACTATGTAAATCACCTACTAAATGTATCACTACTTTTATCTTGAGCATGCTAGTGTCTTGTAGTTATTTTATGTGCTTCTCTTAATTAATGTATACTCACTAGTGTTAAAACCTTTCTACAACTGTCATCATGCACCTTCAGCATTTATATTGAATAACGGCACAGTACCAGTTGTGGTGTGGGGCATCGGTAGGTAAGGCCATGCAACTACTAAGTGTGGTACGTTGTGTGCAGCTGCAATCAGGGATGTGTACGTTTGGTGTACATGGCCTCAGTTTTGCTGTTGATCTCCACTGAGCATGCAGTACCTGGTCAGGTGGGTGGGGATGTCTCGTAGTACATTTAGACAATTGTTTGTTATTTCTGTCACCTGCTGCTGGATGTCTGTCATTGGTTGTGTTGACTTGGTCCTCCCCCATACTTGAATGTGTGTGTGTGTCTGTGTGTGTGTGGTGCTGGGGGGGGTGAATTCGGAGTTAGGGTTTTCAACCCTAACAGCGAATTTCCTCACTTTTGTCGCTGTGGAACAACCCTAACTAATGCATTAAACTGAGTTTTTTGCCTCTAATATATATATACATACAATAGGGGTGAGTGGTAAATGAGTGAGATCAAACAGTGTATCATCCACTGCAGTGTGATATTTTTACACTCTGCTCTACTGTGATGATATCAGCCATTTACACACACAGGTCACAAAAGGTCACTGATATCATCACCCTAGGCAGCTTTCCCCTCAATATGCAAGAAACCCCCTGTGCTGTTACCATAGACACAAATGCATAACTACCTGAGAGGTCTCACTGCTGCCTACAGCTAACTCAGTGAGTATTACAAAACACACCTATCCCCCCAACTTCCAGCTCATTACTGTGTTGCTCTCAACTTGATGCAGCCAGAGTTCCAAACAGCACAGCTTCACAGAACAGTCTAAACTACTGCCTGCAGCTAACTCAACTACCGCTGAAACACACTCTCACTTGTTCCTCAAACTCTGATTCTCATCCATTACAATTACTGTGACAATCTCAGCTTCACTGCAGACAGAATCCTAAAGAGCACAATTTCACAGAACACTCTGCATCTGCCTGCACCTAACTTAATTACCACTGAAAACAGTATCAGCTGTTCTGACACTCTGCTTCTCAGCTCATTACAATTACTGTGATACTCTTAGCTTCTCTGCAGCCAGACTGCTAAACAATACAGCTTTACAAAAGTATGTTTCTCACTCCTACCTAAAACTAACTCATTTAGCATTGCAAAACACACTCATGTGTCTCTCAGAGTTTATAACACTGCCAGCCCATTCAGAAAATACACACACAGAATGAGCAAACACATAAACAAGAACAGAACACAAGACAGCATAACAAAACTTCTGAAACTCTTGGCCTATTGATATATCAAGATACATGATGGGCAGATTAGTTATGTGAGAATACTGTCACTCATGCATCGTGAGCTTGGATATCTCACTCTGCAGGAGTGACAATATTTGCCATATCACACTCATGCCCATCATGTATCCCCTATATAGCAGGCCCCCATCATGCAGTCGGCGCATAATACACTACTGACAACATAATAGCATTCTGCACATGTGCACTGCAGGCCTGCACACCGCACATGTGTGCGCATTGCACCGTGACTTGTTCCGGAGCAATCTCATTGAGCATGGAGCAAAATCATGATATTCAGATGCCACATGCAAATGAGCTCATCAGCCAATGCGTGATGCAGTGAGGGAATTAGCATGTCATTACCATTGTGCCAAAACTCATTCGCATACGATGCACTATATAAGTGCCATGGAACAGCACAGACCATGGGCCAGTATTGCATCCTTTCGGGGAAAGTTGCTCATGCTGCTGCAGCTCACTGGGAGCAGCCAGCACAGCAGGGGGGACAGAGCAGGGTGATGCTGCCACTGACACACTGTGATGTCCATGTCCACAGGAAGCCACATATCGGAATGTGAGGAGGGTGAGGAGCATGGGCCTGCTCGCAAGCACATGCCCAATTTCAGAAAGGCAGAGACAGAGGCCCTGTTCGAAGCCTACCTTGACAGGGAGTCCCTGTTGAGTGGTGCCATGGGAACACCACAGGCCAGGGCTGGGGCCTGGGTGGAGGTGGCAGCAAGTGTCAACCAACAAGGCAGCCACCAACACTCAGTGCAGGAGTGCAGGAAGAAGGTGGGCATGGACAAGAGACACATCAAGGAGAAGGTGGCAGCCATCCGTGCCTCCCAGAATGCCACCAGAGGGGGGCCTGCAGCTGTGCCACCACACACGGCTCAGGAAGTGTCAGTGGCAGCCACCATGCACCGCAGCACAGTGGAGGGTGTGCCTGGTGGTGCATTCCAGATGGGTAGCAGCCCATCACTGCATGGTACGTATGTCAGCCATGCACAGCTGGGGGCATGGAGGGTGCATACATGGCCATGCTGGCGTGCATGCAACTGGCATGCCTGTCATGTGCAAGTGTGTGCACCCATGTGCATGCCATGCTGCTGGACACAGGTAGTGGCAGTGTGGGGGGCACATGTGGGCAGTGCATCACTAACACATCTCTCTTTCTCTTGCAGCACCAGCATACCTTTGTGCAGATGATGGGGCACCAGCAGAGGCAACAGCCGTGGCCACTTGACTGGCCCTGGAGGACCAGCCTTCCAACTCCATGGGCATCTGGGGGCCTGACAGGCTACAGCTCACCACCACTATGCAGGTGGATGTCCTGGTCCTGGGGTCAGATGAGGCCTTGGATGTGTTCCTGCAGGATGCCAGCCTTGGGGTCCTGTGTGCAGAGACACAGATCAGGGCAAGGTCCGACACCGATGATGACATAATGCTCATCCTGGACAGCATGGCCACCATTGTGGGGGAGGCGCCCCGGCTGGCCACTGACATAGGCACCATGCCCAGTACTCTGCCAGCAGTGGAACAGCTGCCCACCACCACTGTGAGTGCAGCGGTGTGCGCTGCCTAGGCTGTGTCCTGTGGTAGAGGTGGTGCAGCCATGCAGGCACTGGGTGGCATACAGTGTCCAGATGGGCAATAGCAGTAGGCTGCAAGTGCCACCGGGCAGCCGGACACAGGGTCCACTGCTGGTGCACCTGCCACATCCAGTCTCCCTGCAGACCCCATTGTGCAGCATCCACCAGAGGGGGGGCTGTGCAGCATGGCCAGTAACCACACAGGGATTGGCGTTCAGCCCAGGAGCCCCAGGACACCAACCTGATGGCTGAGCACACCTGTTTGCTGTGGGAGTCCATTCAGCAGAGGTGCTGCTCACCACTGGGGTGCACGCACTGCATGCAGAGGTGCACCAGTTAGCCGAGCAGCAGGAGAGGGGCACTGGACAGATCCTGGTGGGGATGCAGAGCATGCAGGAGGCCACGACTGCATCCCTGGATCACATTGCCACTGTGATCTTGGATGAAATTGCACTGCTGGCTGCCACAGATAATGGCTGGGCACAGATGACCCCCCCCCCCACAGTGTGCTGTCCACCCCATGTACCCGGTGTCGGGTGACCCCTATTCAGTCAATGCCGGGTTCAGATGTCGGCATCCCAGGCATGCCTGGGGCTGGGCTGTTTCAATGCCTCAACACCCAGTGAGGACACGGTCGTGGTCCCGTGGTTTCACCCCGGGGGCGGTTGCACACACCCCCCCCATGGCTGATGCACAGGTTTCTGTCATATACCCCTCTCCCTTCTCTCCTACAGGGTGAACATATTTAGCTCCTTCAGCCTTTCCTCATAGGGCTTTTGTTGCACACCCTGCACCATTTTGGTAGCTCTCCTCTGGACTACCTCCAGTCTGTCTATTCTGAGATATGGTCTCCAGAACTGTATACAGTTCTCAAGCTGTGATCTAACCAATGAATTATATAGGAGCAGAACCACCTCTCTCTTCCTGCTGGAGAGACACCTACCTATGCACCCCAGCATCCCACTAACTTTTCTGACTGGCTCATCACACCATCTGGCTAACTTTACGTCATCCAATATTATTATCCTAGGTCTCTTTCTTGTTTGGTCTTTGCCAGTATCACTTTGCACATCTTGTGCTCTGCTCCTGAATTCCTATGGCCTAAATGCATTATTTTGCACTTGTTTACATTAAAACCAAGCTGCCATACCCTTGACCACTCTTCCAGTATCTTTAGATCCCAGCACATTCTATCCGCTCCCCCCAGGTGCATCCATTGTGTTACAGATCTTGGTGTCATCCACAAAAAGGCAGACCTTCCCTTCCAGTTCTTCCACTATGTCACTTACAAGGATATTGAGGAGGACCGGTCGCAACACTGATCCCTGAGGTACCCAACTGGTCACCCTTCCTTCCTTCCTTGGAGCATACTCTATTCATCACTGCCCTCTGTCCTTTCTGCTGACCTGTTTCTTATCCCAGTTACCACTGTGTGTGTGTGTGTGTGTGTGTGTGTGTACATATATATATATATATATATATATATATATATATAAATAAAGGATATACAATGGTGAGTTGTCAGATAAATGATTTATCTACACAAGTGCTGTTTGACCTTGGTCAACCTCACGAGTGGTGCACACGAGCGAGGTGTCCAAGGTCAACAGCACAAGTGTAGATAAATTATTTATCTGACAGCTCACCATTGTATATTTCATTTATGCAATAGGGGTGCTTTCTATCAGTGCAGGAACATTTGGTTTTGACTGTTTATCTTTATTTTAAATTATAATTTCTGGGAGTTTTGGTTAACTTTCCTACAGTATGTCTGCCTAGCATAGTGGTTGCTATTAAATGAAACATCACTCATTTTGCTGAAAACTTTTTGCTGAACAAATGTCATGCTCACAGTACTTTGCTACCTTTTTCAGTTACAAGTTATTCCCATTTGTTTGTCAAAAAAGGAAAAGAAAATTAAATTGTATGCTGTTTTTTGCTAATTATAAAAAAAACTAAAAGGTATCTATAAATGAAACACCACTCATTTTGTAGATATTTTTGTGCTGAACATTTTTGTGCTCACAGTACCATGCTATCACTTTTTGTTTTAAAGTTATTCACATTTGTTTGTCAAAAAAGTGAAAAAAAAAATTAAATTTTCTTCTGCTTTTTCACTAATTGTAAAAAATCTATAAGGCATCTATACATGAAACACCACTCATTTTGCGGATAATTTTGTACTGAACAATTTTCATGCTCACAGGACCATGCTATCTTTTTTCGTTTTTAAGTTATTCCCATTTGAATATGGTTAGTACTGCTTCTGAGACCGAACATTCTAAATGAATTCTAAAGAGATTTGTGACATAGTAACTGTGTGTATAAATGGTCACTGTATGTATAAATTTACTTATACATACAGTGACTCAGATAAACGCATTTATCACACTGAATATATGTCCACCCCATTGCATAAATAAATATATATATATATATATATATAATATATATGCAGTATACTGTATATAGATATATATTCATTGCAAAAAACTTTGTTAATGTATCAGTTAGAAATGCTTACACAGCAACAAAAGTGAGGAAATTCAAAGTTAGGGTTTTCAACCCTAAGCCCGAATCCCTCCTCTAACACACATACACAACACACATACAAACAGTGGATGGTACAACGCAATACAACCAATCAGAAACAGACACCATAAAGTAACAGAAAGAACATACAACTCTATAAACATACCACGAGAAGCATCCATCATCATCTTTCAGCAACTATATCACTTCTGCTGCCATCCCAGTGTCTTGAGGTGTTACACCCATGTGCTGTGCAACCACATAAGTGCATGAACTGTGTATCTCCATGCAGATAGTTCAACAGTACCCATAAGTCATGGTAGGACCATGTGGTGAGTTGGGCCCTGTTCTTCAATCATTCCATTGAGACAGAACAACAGTCTACATATGTCACAGAGGGGCCATAGGGTGCTATGTACCCTGCCCGTCCATCCCTGCATTAGCATAGTACAACATTGTCTATGTGTCACTGTGTCCATATGTCACAGTGTCACCTGATGGTTGTTCAGATACTGCACTCCCATCCCTCCAACAAGATATAAGTACAATACAATCTATATTTCACACTATCCATATGTTACAGTGAGAGTACTGGGTGCTTTGTATTCTGCTGCCCGATTCCTCCATCGTCATACTACAACACAGTACATATGTCGCACTATTTGTCACAATGACAAAAATGCAACATACGGATAGTGTTACACATGGATTGTCTTGTACTATTTCAATAGAGGTATGGTAGTACACAGTCCAAACTACTCTGTGTTCTCATTGACATATATACAATGTGACATATGGATAGTGTTGCACTATCTTGATGTAGATCTAGGAGGGCAGTGTGCCACAGTGACATATGAACAGTGTGTTCTGTGGATTCTGACATAGTACAATATGTTAATCTATGGATGAGAGTTCATGGTCCAAAAAACAGTGCACTCTCAGCTAACACATTGACATAATAGAAAACTGTCTTTATGAAATGTTGGGAACACTATTGATCCATGTAGGTGCTACAACAGACTGCATAGATCAGGTGTGGAGTTATTCACTGTACAGTCACATCCCTACATTAGGGATGTAGTGAATTTAAATTTCACTGGTGAAGTGCTGGCGAAGTGGCCAGATTCGCCTGGCTGAGCAATTCACAAAATTTTCCGCATCAAGCAGAATTTCACCTAGGCAAAAATTCATCTTCTTCGGGCAAAATTACACCTTCCATTGGTGAAATTTTGCTGTGGAAGGTGGAATTTCACTGTGGAAGGTGAAATTTTGCCGTTCCGCCAAGCAAAAATTTGCCACTCCACCAGGCGAAATTTCGCATTACGCTCCATGAAATGGGTGGAATTTCACAGATTACTCTGTGAAGCAAATTTTTCTCACTTCACCCACCACAACCCTACATGCAGTCACATCCCTACATTCAGATAGTATAACAGTGTACATAGCTAATAGCAGAACCACATGATACTGTACATTCTGCGCTTCCGTACCTCCATCCACACAAAAGAACAGTATGTATAAGTTACAGTCACACAGTAGGTTGGTTTACACCCTGCGTTCCTATCCCTCCACAGGTGGACATACACTGTGTATCCATCTGTGGAAATATAAGAGAGAGTGTGGCCCATATACTTCAATGCATCAAGTTATGAGCAGCTGTTGCAAAATAGTATGAAATGGTCATAACCATTTCATATTAAAGAACTTTCACCTAAAAGGTTCTACATAGCCATCTTAACACCTACTTGCATCTTGGCACAGCATGTGGGTGTTTGTGCATGATGATATGTGTCTGTGGGAGCAGGGGCCCTCTGGGCCCTGCGCTCCCACTTACGCATAGCTACAGAGCCATACAGCAGCTCTGTAGTGCAAGGAACCCTTGTAACACTAATCTGCCGATATATCAGGTACCATAGCAGGTAGAAAAAAAATGCAAGTGTTGTTTTACTCATAACACCGAGTACCTCACACAACATGAATTGACTGATCCATATCTTGCATTGTTTACAAGCCACGGGCACTGGAAAGCACTGAAAATGCACCCTTTGAACCCTTGTGACACTAATTTGCCAATATCTCATGAACTGTTTAAGCAACAGAAACATTTCCACTGCAGATATAGCTTACATTCCCCAATCTTGTTCCAGCAGCTTAGGTGATCTAAGCCACCAGTAGGGAAAAGTCTGTATCTCACCTTGTTTCCAAGATATGGGTACCGAAAAGTGTAATGGGCACCACAATAATATCCTATGGAGAAAATCTCAACTTCATGATGACGTATCTATGGAACCGCTAAATTCCCCAACACCTAAGCAGTATACTTCACACCTGTAGGACATCCCCTTAATACTCTGAAAATTTCAAGTAAAAAGACCAAACTGTTCATTAGCAATACAATGGTAAAGTTTTAAAATCCTAGTCCATGAGGTAGCAAAATCCTTGACCGCGAACTCGTGGACTAGGATTTTGACAGTTTGCGGACTAGGATCATTAGCGAGTCACGGTCAAAGAATTCTTTAATTTTAAAAAGCTATTTTTGGACCTAAGCAAGCCAAACCAAAGGCATGGATTTACAGAGGGGGTCACCCTGAACAAAACCCATGCTTCATTTGGCCCAAAAGTCACACGTGGAGAAAGCTACAACATTTTGTTTGGGGGAAAAACTGAAAAACAAGATGGTTGCTCATGGACAAGGAATTTTCTGTTGGACCAGGATCCTAGCCCGTGAGCTATAAAATCCTTGACCGTGAGCCCAATCTTTGTCTGAAAAATAACCATATAAATCTTGGAGTGAAATGAACATGCTCAGAACCCAAAAATTTAAAATGTAATAACTTTGAAATGGATTTATATTTTTTTTTACCAAACCAATGCTAGATTCTTCCTTGACCCGCTCTCTTTTCGCATTCCACATTTCAGACCAAAAGACCACACGGTGTGGTTGCAGCACCATGGGCAAAAAATGTGTCAAAAGTGCCAAAAAATGCATTTTTTGAATTTTGCTGTGCAGCAACTGTAAGCCCAATTGAAATGCAACTTGGCAGATCAAGAGATCTACCATAGCAGACCACGCATTCCAAATTTTGTTTTGTTTTGTAATTGAGATTTAACATTAAAGTGCCTACTCAACCCTAACTGTAGGGTGTGACCACGCCTATAAATATATATATATATATATATATATATATATATATATATATATATATATTATGGTAGCACAGTAGTGCTACCATAGTTAGGTTGAGGAGCCATTTACATGTTAAACCTAAAATTTTGAACCTTAATAACTTATGACTGTTCAACAGATTTTCATGGAATTTGAATACAAGATCAAGACCCATATGCCTTGGGATCTGCCAAGTTTTGTACTGGTCAGATATATGGTTGCAGAGTTATTAAGCATGATCTGCGCATGTGTTTGTGCTTTTTTTGGAATTCTACAGTTGCACCTACAGGTTGCACGGTTTGCATGACTGGTCCAAAATCTTCAGGGAACATGTAGCCAGAGTCCCCGATGTGCCTTTCAAAGATTTCATGAAAAAATATTAAATGGTTCAAAAGTTATTCAAAAAACAAGTTCCCATTATAAGTCAATGGGAAAAGTTAACAAAAAGTTTAAGTGTCGCAAATGCAGTTTTTACTTTCACAAATGGCCCTTTTACTATCGTAAATGTGCCATTTTGTTTTCAGTTGGTGATCAGAAAAAAGCTTGGCATTTAAATGTGGGACCCTCTAGCAACCTAATTCTTTTTGTATTCACCTAGTCGGACCCTGAGGATACTAGCTATGTCTTTATTTTGGGGTAAAACACCCCAGAAATATGTTTTCCACATTTCTGGAAAAAGTACTTTCGCAAAGTACTTTTGCACTTGTGACACTGTCGAATGAATTTGTGAAAGCTCACAAATTACGTATAATACTTTTCTAGGCTGTGGAAAATGACAGCAATTTCGTGCGCACCCGCTGCAAAAGAACGGTTTGGTGTTTCGGGCAAAATTTGGTAGGAACGCAGCCGACATCTCACAGATGTGCCTTTCAGCATTTTGTTAAAACAATATTACATGGCAGAAAAGTTACAGGCACTCCAAATTGACACTTTTTCCCATAGGATAACATTACGGCGTCTGACGCATTGCAGCAATCCTTTGGCACCCTGCTGCAAAATAACGGTTTGGTCTTTTGGGCTGAAATTTGGAGGGAGGACAGCCAACATCCCACAGATGTGCCTTTTAGTAGTTTGGTGAAAAAGTATTACAGGGAGCCAAACTTATGGCACTCCTAACTTCTCTTTTTTTCCCATGGGATAACATTTCAGCATTCTCCGTGCCTTTCAGGGCCCGTATCTCAGAAACGGTGCAAGATATAGACTTTTCGTTGGAAAAATTCTTAGTCCCCTAACAGAGGCTAAGTACAAAACTAGCCAGGAAAGTCATAAATCATATGACTTTTACATTTTTTTTCTACGTTGTACGGTTTCTGAGATTTAAGCAATTTAGTATTCCAACTCCTCATTTTCTGCTCCGAGACCCATTATTATGCATACATTCTTTGTACTCAGTGTCTTTCTCTATGAAACTTTTGGGTAAAACCAGCCTGTGTGCTTACGTTACTGTTATCGTTACCATTTCCGCTTGCAGTTCCGTTTCCGTTTCACTTAATGTTCACGTCTATGCCACCATGTGCGTTACCCTTTGCGTTTTCATTTGCACTTGCGTTTCCATTATTTTTTACCATTTGTGTCTACAGTACTGTTTCTCTTTCTGTTTTGCTTTGTGTCACCATGCCCATTACCATTTGTGTTTGTGGGCTTCATGTTACTATGTGACAAGACATCACATGGTGGACTGTTCCCGTCTACGCCACCGTGTGTGTTACCCTTTCTGTTCTCATTTGTGCTTGTGTTACCATGTGCACCACTGTTAGCACTTCTGTTTGTGTTGCTGTTCCTGTTACTATAGAAACATAGAAACATAGAATTTGATGGCAGATAAGGACTGCTTGGCCCACCTAGTCTGCCCATTTTCCTACCTAACAGATAAGCTGCAGATCCTAATTAACCAACAGCTTACTTCCTCCTACCCCCCACTAGGACTGCCTTATGTCTGTCCCATGCATTCTTGAATTCCCCCACTGTTCTTGACTCCATGACCTCCTCAGGGAGGCTGTTCCATGCATCCACAACCCACTCTGTGAAAAAATACTTCCTCACATCACCTCTGAGCCATCCCGCTCTATCTTCAAATTGTGCCCTCTTGTTCTTGCACATGTCTTTTCTGAAAGATGCCACCCTCTTGGACTTTGTTGATTCCCTTGATAGAAACATATGTCACAAGACATCACGTGCGGGAGAGCAGTCACAATTTCTCGTTATCATTCTCAAAAGAAGAAATTAGAGGCAAAAAACTCAGTTTAATGCATCAGTTAGGGTTGTTCTACAGTGACAAAAGTGAGGAAGTTCGGTGTTAGGGTTGAAAACCCCTTGACCCCCAGCCTCCCTCACGGCACTGGGGTGCGATTGGGAGTCTTCGGTCCCATCTCACCCCATTCTCCTATACCTCTGCTTCTTTACACATGTGATGGGGTGAGAGTTAGGGCCGATGACCCCAATGTGCACCCCAGTGCCGCTTGGGGGTGGCTGGGGTCCAAGGGGGTTTCAACCCTAACACCAAATTTCATCACTTTGTTGCTGTGGAACAACCCTAACTGATGCATTAAATGGATTTTGTTTTATTATGGTAGCACGTAGTGCTACCATAGGTTGAGGAGCTATTTACATGTTAAACCCAAAATTTTGCACCTTAATAACTTTGCAACCGTTCAACAGTTTTGCCTTAAATTTGGAATACAGAATTAAGACCCATACGCCTTGAGATCTGCCAAGTTTCATACTGGTTAGATATACGGCTGTGGAGTTATTGAGCATGATCTGCGCATGCGTTTACACTTTTTTTGGAATTCTACGGTCGTGCCTACAGGTCACACGGTTTGCACGACCAGTCTGAAATCTTCAGAGAACATGCAGCCAGGGTCCCTGATGTGTCTTTTGAAGATTTCATGAAAAAATATTAAACGATTCAAAAGTTATTCAAAAAACAATTTCCCATTATAAGTCAATGGGAAAAGTTAACAAAAAGTTCAACACTTTCGCAAATGCACTTTTTACTGTAGCAAATGGCCCTTTTACTGTCACAAATCCACCATTTTGTTTTCAGTTAGTGATCAGAAAAATGCTTGGCATTTAAAATTGAGACCCTCTAGCAACCTAATTATTTTTGTATTCACCTAGTTGGGCCCTGAGGTTGCTAGCCATGTCTTTATTTTGGGGTAAAACACCCCAGAAATATGTTTTTCAGATTTCTGGAAAAAGTACTTTCACAAAGTAGTGTCGCACTCGTGAAAGTGTCACAAATTTTTGTGAAAGCTTTTGCAAATCACGACACTACTTTGTGACATTATGCTCAAAATAACAGTAATTCTTTGGCAGCCCGCTGCAAAAGAACGGTTTGGAGTTTGGAGCTGAAATTTGGAAGGAACGCAGCTGACATCTCACAGATGTGTCATTCAGTGTTTCACTGAAAACATATTACATGGCGGCAAAGTTACAGTACTCCAAAGTTGACACTATTTCCCATAGGATAACATTACGGGCTACGACGCATTGCAGCAATTGTTTGGCGCCCTGCTGCAAAATAACGGTTTGGTCTTTTGGGCTGACATTTGCAGGGAACATAGCCAACATCCCACAGATGTGCCTTTCAGTGGTTTGGTGAAAAAATATTACAGGGAGGCAAAGTTATGGCAGTCCAAACTTCTGTTTTTTTCCCATAGGATAACATTAAGGTGTTTGCCGCACCTTTCAGGGCCTGTATCTCAAAAACAGTGCGAGATACGGACATTTTGTCAAAAAATTATTAAACTAGCCAGGAAAGTGATAATATATATGACTTTTAAATCTTTTTTCTATGTTGTATGGTTACTGAGATATAAGCAATTTACTATTCCAAGTCCTCATTTTTGTGTTCCGAGAGTCATTATTTTGCATACATTCTTTCTACTCACTGTCTTTCTCTATACAGCTTTTGGAGAAAACCATCCTGTGCACTTACATTACTGTTACCATTACTGTTTCTGCTTGTGGTTCCATACCCTTTAACTTACCGTTCACGTTTACGCCACCATGTGTGTTACCCTTTGCGTTTTCATTTGCGGTTGCGTTTGCATTGTTTTTAACATTTCTGTCTACAGTACTGTTTCTCTTTCTGTTTCACTTTGTGTCACCATGCGTATTATGATTTGCATTTGCAAGCACAATGTTACTATGTGACAAGACATCACGTGCTAGAGCCTCGCGATCCCGCCGCTGCATTATATTCACTATTTCTCATTATCATTCTCAAAAAGAAGGGAAATTAGAGGCAAAAAACTCTGTTTAATGCATCAGTTAGGGTTGTTTCACAGCGACAAAAGCGAGGAAATTCGATGTTAGGGTTGAAACCCCCTTTGCACCCTTCCAGCCCACCCCCTCAACTGGAATCAGGGTGGGCATTGGGGTCATCGGTCCTAACTGTCACCCCATTCTCCTATTCCTCAGCTTCTTTCCACTTGGGGTGGGGTGACAGTTGGGGCTGGCGACCTAATGCGCACCCCGATTCCAGTTGGGGTGGGCTGGAGGTGCAAAGGTTTCAACCCTAACATTGAAATTCCTCACTTTGTCACTGGAACAACCCTAACTGATGAAACAGAGTTTTCCTCTAATATATATATATATATATATATATATATATATCATCTTATACAGAGCGATAGCGCCAGTATAGTTAGGTTGAGTGCACAGTTGTATGTTAAAGTCAAATATTTCCACCTTAATAACTTTTTACAGTTCAATGGATTTGCATGACATTTGGAATGCCTCATGTCTGGGGTAGATCTCTTGGTGGCAAATTGCATGTGAACCAGATGTGCCATTTCTGAGATACATAGTGTCAAAATTGCTACACTTACGTGTTTTATGTAATTTCTTTGTCCTCCTGTATCTCAGAAACAATTTAGGTTGTGGTCTGAAATTTGCAGGAAGAAAGCCATTGTATAACAGGTGTGACCTTTGAAGGTTTGGTGAAAACTTAATCGTTCAAAAGGTATTAAAATTAATTTTCCCATTATTTCCAATAGGAAAAGTTAGATGTTCTGCATGAAAATGCTTTTCTTTTACGAGCTGCTCTATATTTGCATGGTGGGACATATAGTGCCAAGTGTATTTTCACAAAGCTCCACACCTCTCAACCTTTTTCCCCAAATGTGGAACATTGCCTGTCACAATGTGGAACAAATGGGCAAAATGTGGAACACTTAATCAAATCTTTACCTAAGAAGCTCAAAACACTATTAAAATGTTGCATTTATGTTGAGAATGTCTGTTATTAATTGAATAAGTTATTTTTTCCATCATTTACTATGGATATTTGCTTTGAAATGTTGACTCTGAATGTGGAACAACTCCTCAAAATGTGGGACATGGACCTTTTCTGAAGTAAAATGAGGAACGTTCCTCGTAATGAGGTACAGTTGAGAGGTATGCAAAGCTCCCTTTTGTTTTTGCAGAGCTCCCCTGTGTCTGCCATATTGTTTTTCAGTTAGTGAGAGAAATAAATAAAACACACACAAATTAATGGATATTTTAAAAACAAACATCAGAACCTAACTAACTAGGACCTGTTTAGCTACATTCTGATGGTTGTTTGTTGGTATTAATTTTCCAAAGAAACACCTTTTCTGGGCACCCAAAATTCTGGGTGCTAAGTTTAGTTAGAGGGATACTTCTCCCATGTTCTCTGTATGACTTGTGCAGCTGCAGTTTAACCTCATGCTGCTCGCTGCACTCTCATATGTGACTTGCTGTTTCTCTGGTGTCTAGTGGTACTATACCATACCCCCCACCCTCCGATCACTGTCCACTATCCCTGGTGTCTAGTAGCACTCCCTTCCATATGTTTCCCTGGTGTTGAGTGGCACCCCCCCACCCTCTGATTCCCATTTTTTTTATTTATTAATATATTCTGACACCAGGATGCCCACCCCTGGTGTCAGACATCCACCACGCAGTCCCTTGTCTTACTATTTTATGACAACAGGGGTCCAATCCTCATGTTGGCAGTAGAAGTCTCCTCTCCCCAGCAGTGTGGGACATTGGGGAGTCCATTCCAAGTGTCCTGAAACACTTCTTTACTTTTTAATCTATAAAGAAAAAAAGTCCCCAATGCCTTTTTTTGTTTAACCTGAAAAGCAGAAAATGGTCCTTCATTATCCCCACCATTCCCCCTCCCCAGTCCTGACCCTGCCACTGAGCACCCACCACCTCACACCCACCCTTACACTATACTTACCTCTGGATGTTGTCCACTGTCATCTTCTGTGGACCAGGACATGTCTGCACTGTTCCAAGCCAAACCACAAACTGAGAAATCAGGGTGAGTGCTGTATAATGTATTTCAATGGCATTTTGAACTCATGTTCATGACTTTGACATTTTTAGGTATTTTTTCACCAAATTTTCAACATGGGCTTTTTCACCAAATTTTCAACATGGGCTTTTTGGGACCCACCTCATGAACACTGTCGCTATTGTTTCACCAGTTGGGCCTGGAAGGTAATTTCATTCTCACTGCATGAAATCACCTTTTGGGACAGATTAACAAAATGATAGTGGCAGTGTTTATGTGGTGGTGTCCCAAAAAGCCCATGTTGAAAATTTGGTGAAAAAATAGCTAAAAATAGCCAAGTTATGAGCATTCATTGCAATGTTTCTATGCACTCGCATAACTATGGTAATTTTTTATATTTTGACTCCAAATGTTCATCATACCCAGTTTATCATACCACCCCATGAACAGTACAGCTGTCATTTTTCACATCCTTCCTGAAACATGTTTTTGCACCTGTGGCATGCAATGGCATTTTGGTTCAGATTTGAAAATATTTACCTATGAATTTATGAGGTGGGGTCATAAATAAGACTATGTTCAACATTTGGGGTCAAAATATGAAAAAAATGGCAAAGTTATGACTGTTCATTACAATTTCGGTACGCCAGCTCATAACTTCGGAAATTTTAAATATTTTGACCCAGATTTTCAAAGTTGCCTTTTTATTACCCAACCTCATGTATGTCACAGCTGTCATTTTTCAAATCCTGCCCAAAATGTGTTTTTGCACCTCAAGTCTTTATTATTTATTTAACCAGGCATTCATCGTTGAGCAGAAGCTCATTTGCAAGATGGACCTGGGTGGAGAATGAACAATTGTATATACAAGTCAACACAGGTATTTACAAGGCAATACAGATAATACTCTTTACAGAGAGGAAGAAAAATAAGTTCATACTGTATGTACATAGAATTATACAGATATTGTACAGGTTACATGGTATTTACATACATAGAAGTGTCTATAGGAAGATAAAGCAGGTTATCTAAGGTTGCAGGAGGAAGTAACAGAAGAAAAAAATAAAAATATACACCAGGTAGAGATGAAGGTAGGGGCGAAGGGAGGGAGGTAGTGGGAGAAAGGCTAGGAGGGCACGGTGCACAGAAAGGAGTTGGTAAAACAGGATGTAGAGAAGGTGGATGGAGAAAAGGAGTATGTGTGAGCCCCGGGATTGAATGCTATAAAGTACGGGATATGGTAGGATGTCACAACCCAGGGTAGTGATCTCCTATCCAAGGTTGGGAAAGGAAGAATAAGGGGATGGACAGGCCTAGTGTTGATAAGACAGGAGGATAAGAGAGAGAGAGAACAATTAGGCTGGTGGGGAGCAAGCTGGTGGGTCAGTACTAAAAATTGGGTCTAGGCATGGCTATATACCAGTGCAGACACCGGTACTTGGTCTGAGTGGGTGAAGCAGTTACATACTTCTCTGATTGTATGGAAATAAAGCATCTTGAAGGCATTTATACTGATTAGAGTGCTTAATTTGAGGGTTTTTTGTAGATCGTTCCATAAGGTAGGTAGCACGAAGCTTATGGCTGCCCTGCCAAAGTGGGATTTTGCTTTGGGTACTTTAAGTGTAATAGCTGAGTAACTTCTTAATGCGTATTTCCAAATTATACTCAGGGGAAGACAGCAGGAGATATAGTAAGGCAGCTTATTAGAGATGGCTCTATAGGTCCAGAGAGTGGCGTTTCTGTGGTGCCTGAACTTTAGTGACCTGTGGCATGAAATGGCATTGCAGTTGTGCAGAATTACATTTTGACATGGATTTGAGAATTTTCTTTACCGAAGTACATGAGATGGAGTAATAAGATGGCTATGCTGACAATTTGGTCATTGTTGTCTTTGCAGATGACACAAAGATCTGCAATAGGGTTGATACAAAAGGGGTGTGGAAAGGATGAGAAGGGACTTGATAAGGTTGGAGGAATGGTCAAAAGTATGGCAGCTTAGATTCAATGCAAAGAAGTGCAAAGTATTGCACCTGAGAAACAAAAACCCAGGGGAAGAGTACACAATGGGGAGAGGGAGGTTCTAACAACAACAATAATGGAAAGGGACCTTGAGATAGTCATATCAGATGACCTAAAGATAGGCAAGCAATGTGAGAAGACAGTAAGGAGGGCTGGGGAGACACTGGTATGTATAGGGAGTGTCATCACCAGTAGAAAACAAGAAATTGTTATCCCTCTGTACAAACAGTTGGTAAGACCCCATTTGGAGTACTGTGTGCAGTTCTGGAGACCCCATCTCCACAAGGACAGAGACAGGATGGAGGCAGTCCAGAGGAGGACAACTAAAATGGTGCAGGGTCTGCACCAGAAGTCTCATGAAGAGAAATTAAAGGAGCTTAACATGTATACCCTAGAGGGAAGGAGGGAGAGGGGAGACATGATAGAAACTTTCAAGTACTTCAAGGGAATCAATGAAGTTCAATAGGGTAGCATCTTTCAGAAAAAGATATGTGCCAGTTCAAGGGGGCAGAATTTGAAGATAGAGGCGGATGGCTCAGAGGCAACGTGAGGAAGTATTTTTTCAGAGAGAGCATTTTGGATGCATGGAATGGCCTTCCTGAGGTGGTATTGGGGTAAAAATATGGGGGAATTTAAGAATGCATGGGACAGACATAAGAGAATTCTAGTGAGGAATAGGAGGAAGTAGGCAGTTGGTTAACTAGGCTCTGCAGCTTATGCAATAGGTAGGGAAATGAGCAGTCTGGGTGGGAAAAGTGGTCCTTATCTGCTGTCAAAGTCTATGTTTCTATGAATGGAAAGGCAGAGCCTGGTGGTCCCTTTGCTTCCACAGCTACATACATATATGTATCTATGGAGGGCCCCCACACAAATAAAGATATTATTATACTCTCTGAAAAGCAAGGAAATTCATTGAAAAAATTTCATTAATGCATCAGTTATGGTTGTTACTAAACTGCAAAAAGTTGGGAAATGTGGCATTAGAGTTTTCAACCTTAACACCCCCCCCACCCTGCAGATACTGACTGGTGTCAGGAGGGTTCCTTGGGGTCATTAGGCCTAACACTCACCCTATTCTCCTATACTGTACCCATCTCAGCTTATTTACTTATGGAATGGGGGTGAACATTAGGGCTGATGACCCCAAGGCACCGCCCTAAGCCTGTCAGTGTCTGTGGAGTGGGGTGTTAGGGTTGGAAACATTAATGCCATGTTTCCTTACTTTTGTTGCTTTAGTAACAACCTAATTGATGCATTGCTGAAGTGTTTTGCAATGTATATATATACACACACACACATGTGCATTATTATTGGGCATAGTCACGCCCTAGAGTTAAGGCCCAGCAGTCACTTCTATGTTAAACCCAAAGTATTGCATTTCAGTAACTTTGCTATCATTCAACCAATTCACATGAAATTCTTCATATACCATCGGGGATCAAAGGTCTCTTGATGTGGCAAGTTTCATCCCGGTCAGTTGTTCGGAAGCGGAGATGCAGAGTGTCAAAAAATGTGAAAATTATAATTTTTGTGTAAATTATTTGTCATGCCATTTTTCAGAAACTTTATGGAGTTGTGATCTGAAATTTTCAGGGTATACAGTGTGGTGATTTGGCCCTTTCGGTCAAATGGCAGAGACATTGCTGTCATATTTCTCTAAATGTTTCGTGTTTAAATTCCAAACAAGGCTAAGATAACAGGTTTACCAGAAGGATGCCCATTTTCCTTTTTTTAAAGGGTACTTGAAAGAGAGAATGTATATTGCAAATATCTGACATTCCTCTGTGACCTGAAAAAAGGATGCTTAACAGGAAACTAAAATTCCATTTGTAAGGGGGAAATTGGTATTCTGTGACCCAAGAAAAGGCTGCTTAACAGAAAACTAAAATTCCATTTCAAAGGGGGAAATTGTTATTTTCTGATAAACTAATCAAGGGAGACAAATCCAGTAGGACAGGAGATGGGAGGAACTCTCATGCTGTAATAAACTTTCTACTTCAAATCAGCATACTTTGCGACACAGGATCTGGGGGATAACTACTCTGGAAGTCTATAGTGAATTCACTTCAAGTGGCATAGTGATCTCCATTTAAAAGAGGCAGAAGGGATGCTGGTTTTATTTTTGTGGTTCACTTAAAATTTGGGAAAGAATGCTGGCCCAAAAAGATAAGGCCACAGACTGCAGAAATCAGGGTATATAAGACCCTCAACACAGAATTTTGGTGCACACTTTTTCATGTGGCACGTTTCCTGACACAGCAGAGAAGCCAAACTGTTCAACTCAGAATGAAGACCAGGGCCACAAGAAGAACTGGAACTTGGAAACTTTTGCAGAAATTCATTTATTTTATGGGTGTTTGAAGCTCCACAGACAAGGTAGAAAATTAGACAGTTAAATTTTACAGTGAGTTTTGTATTTATATTTTTCCAACTTTGTTTTGTGATTCTGTAACCAAATGTCTGAATCTTTTGTTTGTAAGTCGTGTATGATAATTATTTAAGTAATTCGTAAAAACACTTGCTTTTGCTTGTGAGTGACTTGTGTGTGTGTATAAATATGGGGAGGTTTACTCAAGTCTGGGACCAGCCTATTTAATTCAAGGTGCCACCATTTGCTACCAAAGACTAGGATGCTGGAAGGGAAATCTGGGGGCCAAGTAAGGGCCAATGGTCTCTGGAGGGGTCTGTAAGGGGGAACTAGGTCATTGCACCAACCATAGGAGAAGACACAATCAAGGTTTTGAGGACAGCTCACAGAGCTCATAACGGCAGGTCTTCCCCCCAGTAAAACAATCCAGAAGGGTTCTCACCTGGCTACAGACATGAGACTGTATTTTACCCTTATACAGATTAGAGAGGAAGCCTAGGGCCTCATGGTGAGCATTCAGTTCTGAACTCAGTTAGCATTTTAGAAGGACACGTGAAGGGTATTCCTGTTCCCCCTCTCATGGATTGCACTTGGGGTGGACACTGTGAGCTCAGTGGACCTGGCCTGCAGGAGTGGGTTTGTGACAGCTCTGGTGGCATAGTGGTAGGATCCAAGAGATGTTGGTGACACAGGCATAGTGGTTGGATTAGAAGCCACTGTATCAAATTGATAAATTGTTAACAATCCATACACAAGCAGGACAGAGATATGAAAAATATGTGGTTACAGTATACAGTTCCCAATCCACTTTTGTTTTTTTTCAGTGTAAGTTAGTGTAGTAGCAGTTACAGAAGAAAGTGGCTTCCAACTACAGCGAATGCACTGCAAACCAGTTAAGGAGTTGTATTAAGAAAGAAGGGTCCATTATGAGGGGCGAATCAAAAAGAACCTCATGGAGGCTCTCATGGCAGTCAATGAGTGAGCGGTTGCCCAGAACTTCAAGTCATGGCCAGTGACTGAAAGAGACTAGACCTGGGAAGTGGAGGTGCCAAAGGCCATTGTAGTGCCTAGTTCCAGGAGGAGGACAGTGAAAACAGAGGGAACCTAGAGCAACAACACCAGGGGAAGACCACCCCAGAGCTGGAGCTGGAAGTGATCTGGATACAATTTGAGCTGAGAAAACTGGAGTTCAAGCAGAGAAAGTTCAAATCCCAGCAGCAGAGGGGATTAGAGCAGAGAAAATTCAAACTGGAGATGTAGGAAAAGCTGCATCATAGAGAGGCAGAGGAAAAGCAGTGCCAGAGAGAGGCCACAAAAGAGCAGCGCCAGAGACAGACCAAGGAACAACAACACCAGAAAAGGTTTGAACTGGCAATGCAGGAAAAGCAGTGCCAGAGTGAGGCTGAGGAACAGGAGCAACAGAGAGAGTTTGAAATGAAGAGACTAAGACTCCAACGACCAGTACCAGAGGAGGTAACTGGCAGGATTGAACCTGAAATTCCAGGGCTGGGGAATAAATTAAATTCCAAATTAATAGTTAAATTTAAAGAGAGGAAAATATGGTTGCATTTTTGAATTCATTTGAAAAGGTCTGTATCCAGGCCAAGATACCTAGGGAGGCCTAGAGCTTTCAGCTATCCCTGCTGCTTACTGGCAAAAGGTGTGAAGTGTTAGGCCAAATGGACAATGATGACAGTAGAGACTATGAAAAAATTAAAAAATATGAACTAACTCCTGAAATCTACAGGGTTAAATTCCATAAACTCTAAAAAAGCACTGACATGAGTTTTGAGGAACTCGTCACAAACCAACATCAGAAATGTTGGTGGGAGGGGGTGGAGCATACTCTGTGAGAAAATTGAGGAGGCTGAGTTACTAGAGCAGTTCTTTTGGGCTTGCCCAACAGAGTTGAAAACCAGGCTAGAGACCAAGATCCAAAAACAGCACAGCAGCTGCTGAGCTCTCAGATCACTATGCCAGAAGCAGGCCTGCTCTGAAAGGAAGTGGGGGAGAAGTTGCTGCAGGGAAAAAAGGGAAAAGTGCACCTTCAGGGCAGCTAAAACCCTCACCTCTGCAGAAAGAGGGAAGCCCCAAGTTACCAAAAAAGGGATTTCTTGGATAAAAGAAATGATGAATGTAGATTTTGTAAAGAGCCAGGGCATCTTGCTAGACAGTGTACTAAAAAGGTACAGAGTAGGCAGAGTGTCCCTGGGTACATGGTGTATCCCTGAAAGCATGCCTGTAAACATGAGGGAGCACATACACCCTGTTACCATAAATGGGGTGCAGACCCATGGGTTAAGGGACACGGGTAAAAGGGGATTTGGTTGGGCCAGAATAATTTATACCAAACCAGTTTGTAACTGTGAGGGGATTCACTGGAGGGGAGAAAACCCTGCCACTAGCTAGTGTTCTCCTGGATTGGGGTGAAACAGGTGAGTGGGTGCAAAAAATGGCAGTGGCAGACAACCTCACCCTGGATGTGATTATAGGGAATAATCTACAGCATGGGGTGGTGTGTATGGTTACCCGCAGTCAGACAGCAAAGGCTGCTTGTAATTCCCTGAACCCCACAGAAGCCCCTGTGGAAAAAGAATAGTAGGCTGGTTCTCCAGCCTATGTCTACTGATATGGAGAATAGTGAAATGGAGGCAGGACTTCTCCAAGTAGCCATTCACCAAATAGCTGCAGAAGGTTACTCTGAGGAGGGGGAGATAACAAATGGTTAGAAGGTTAGGGATGACAGTTACTCGGAATGCTCTGAATGCCCTGATGCTAGAGCTATGGATGCCAGTTTAGGAACTGAGGGGGACATGTCCCAAGCTTTGGGAAAATGTGAAGATTTTGCCACTACCGACCCTAGTTTGAAGGGGCTGAGGGCTTGTGCAGAATCTAACAGCTTAACAGGAAACTAAAATTCCATTTTAAAGGAGGAAATTGGTATTTCCTGATAAACTAATCAAGGGGAGATAAATCCAGTAGGGCAGAAGATAGGCGGAACTCTCTCACTGTAATAAACTTTCCACTTCAAAGCAACATACTTTGATACACAGAATCTGGGGGATATTTACTCTGGAAGTCTATTGTGAATTTGCTTCAAGTGTCATATTCATCTCCATTTAAAAGTGGCAGAAGGGATACTTTTTTTATGTGGTTCACTTAAAGTTAGGAAAAACAGCAAGAGAGACCCCTGCTGGCCCAAAAAGATAAGGCCACGGACTGCAGAAATCAGGGTATATAAGACCCTCAACACAGAATTTGGGTGCACACTTTTTAATGATACACCATTCCTGACACAGCAGAGAAGCCAAACTGTCTGACTCAGAATGAAGACCAGGCCAACAAGAAGAACTGGTACTTGGAAACTTTTGCAGAAATTCATTTATTTTCTGAATTTTTGATTATCCACAGACAAAGTAGAAAATTAGACAGTTAAATTTTACAGCGTGTTTTGTATTTATATTTTTCTAACTTTGTTCTGTTACTCTGTAACCAAATTTCTGAATCTTTTGTTTTTAAGTCTTGCATGATAATTATTTCAGTTATAAGTAAAAGCACTGCCTGTCAGTGATTTGTGTATGTATAGAGGTGGGAAGGTTTATTCAAATCTGAGACCAGCCTGTTTAATGCAAGGTGTCACCATCGCTATCAAAGACTAGGATCCTGGAAGGAAAATCTGGGGGCCAAGTAGGGGAAATGCACAGGTCTCTGGAGAGATGTGTAAGGGTGAACTAAGTTGCTGCACCACCCATAGGAGAAGACACAATCAGGGTTACGAGGTCAGCCTCGAAGAGCTAGTATCGCTTGGGTCTTCC
This sequence comes from Neoceratodus forsteri, assembly GCA_016271365.2. Taxonomy (NCBI): domain Eukaryota; kingdom Metazoa; phylum Chordata; order Ceratodontiformes; family Ceratodontidae; genus Neoceratodus; species Neoceratodus forsteri. The sequence continues at coordinate 971,675,602 of CM028134.1, read as the reverse complement.
CCTCCGTACAACAACCCAGGAGGGTTCTCACCTGGCTACAGACTCAAAACTGTGTTTTACCCTTACCCAGATTACAGAGGAAGCTCTTGGCACCCATGGTGAGTGTTCATAGTAAGGTTCATACTAAGGTACCGTATAAGGAGCTGAAAGGTGGTGGACCCATATTTGCTCTTGTCATTTACCCATAATACGTGATGCAGTTTGCGTCCAAGATATATGTGTCCAATCTCTGTTTGAATTTTTTTTTGTTCTTGCTTGCTATGACTTCCACAGGGTAGGCCATTCCATGGAGACACTGCCCTTTGGATGCATAAGGCTTTCCTTTTATTTGTGTTAAATCTTTTGGATCTTATTTGTAGTGGGTGTCCTCTAGTATTCATTCTGCCATTTTTTGATTCTAAGTTTAGTTCATTTAATAGACAGTTATCTTACATAATATCATAACATAAAAGTAGGTCTCACCGTACTCTTCTAGTTTCCAGAGACATCGGTTCAGTTGTGAACTCAGCAAGCCCTCTAGAAGGACATGTGGAGGGTATTCCTGTTCCCCCATCACAGATTGCACTTAGGAGTGGGCACTGCTAGCTCAGTGGACCTGGTCCCCAGGAGTGGGTTTGTGACATACAGGTCTTGGGTTGCAGATGTGCCTTTTGAAGGTTTGGTGAAAAAATGTTTATCCATTTAAAAGTTCTCAAAGTTTTAATTTTTCCATTACTTCCTATGGGTAGATGTGCCACGTGAAACAACTGTTTTGTTGCTGTGAAAGCTGTATTTATTGTTGCAAATGCAGAATGTACTGTCAAGATTCCACCATCTTGTTTTCAGTTAGTGAGGCAAACAAATTTAAATATTAAAAAAAATTACTTGCAAGGGATAAACACTAACAGTTGTGTTTAATAATCAAGTCTGAGAATCTGATTTTGATTTCAATATTTCAAAACAAAAATGTGCAGAAATGTGTTTATTTTATCCACAGAGGTTTTAGTGCTACAAATTGTGGCACTATTTTTGGAAATGGGGGAGATGTCTGCTGTAAATTGCGGCAAAAGGACTCAGTGTTTCACGAAACAACATTCCTTTTCTGCGAAACAAGGTGTTTTGCCACAAATTGTGGCAGAACTGCCCCTTTGTTCTGTGAAAATAGTGCCACACTTTGTGGAAGTGAAACCTCTGCAGATAAAATAAATATGTTTGTTGTTCATTTATTGTGGAATATCCTCTTTGTACTACGTATTTCCATCCACTATTTGACTGTGTCTGAAGAGCGCTACTGTGCTCTCAAAACAAGAGAGCTGTGTCATAGGAGTGTTAATTGTTGTAATTGAATTGTTGGCTTCTGTTACAACTCCTGGGTTTGATTTGTCAGTGCTGCTCATTCTCACTGCCACTGACTTAGTGCAATTACCCTCATAAGTGACATTGTTAAATTAGTTATACCACAGCTGCAAAATGATCAGTCAGATAAAGTTCAACAGCACTAATTAATAAGTACTTTGGAGTAACTTGCTCACTGAAGGCAGTATTTGGTGGGGAGACAATCATTGCATGAAAAGCAGAGATGTAATTCTGAGCTGCAAGCAAGAAGAGTGCAAGGGCACTCATCCATGTGAGATGGTGCTACGGCAAAAAGAGCTCAAGCACAACGAAACACTGAAGCAGTGTATATGCGAGCATGAACTAGCAGAATAATTCAATTAAGCAGCAAAAAGTTTGTTGATGCCAAAAGAGAGAGAGCACAGTAGCAAAACCCCTGCGCTTCATCTCTGCAAATTTAAGGCTTAGTCAGGGGGGTGATCAAATTGTTGCCACCTTAAAGCAGAAGTACAATGAAAAATCATTTTCTAAAAAAGCAAGTTTCAGCTACAATTAAGAAAAATATTAGCATACCAGTCAAATGTACTTGTTTAGCTACTTCTTATGCTGTGCACCAAAAATCTTTTTTATTTTATTGATCCTAACCCTTGCCAGGTCTATAATGCTATTTCTATGGAAAACGTGGTGGCCATCTTATTTTCTAGAGAAAAAACATCAATTAAAACATTTATAAAATACTTAAATTTTGGTGGAATTAGAAAACTGTACCATCAAATAAACTTGAAGATGACTGGAATCTTTTATAGTGAAAAAAAGTAGGGTCAAATTTTTGCCCAATTTCATTGCAATGCTGCTTTAAATACAGTCAATCAGCATTGATGTCATAGAAACTCAGCAGATAAGTAAGTCCTGTGCCTTATCCCTTGCAAAATCCAAACATACAAAAAGTATTCCTTAAAATATGAGGTATAATTTCAGTGTCCATGGGCAATTTTAATAAATTAGGACAACCTGCAAAGACGCTCCCTTCATACGAACATACGAAACTGCCAACAGATACAAGCCAAATGGTCTAGCACATCTGCTCTATTGTGCAGCATAGAGGTTAGACTCCTGCTGCTCCCACCCCACCCCTTGCTCCCCCTCTTCCTCCCTCATCTTCCCAATGACTAGTATCTTGTGCTTAATCCTATCCCACCCAATTTTAAAGCTCTCCACTGTTTTAAGAGATACCACTTCCTCAGGAAGCATGTTCCATCCCCCTACCACCTTCTTCATGAAGTAATGCTTCCTTGCCTCCCTCCTGACTCTACCCTCAACCAACTTCAGGCTGTGCCCCCTAGTACTCCCTTCTCCCTTTAACCCTTTAATCAAAACATATCCTCTGTACTAACCCTGTTGATGCCCTTTAAGTACTTGAAGGTTTTGATCATATCACCCCTTTCCCTTCTCTCCTCCAATGAGTATATGTTGAGGTCCCTCAACCTCTCCTCGTAAGGCTTCCCCTCTGTACTTCTAATCATTTTAGTCACCCTCCACTGTACCCCTCCAGTAACCTGATGTCCTTTTTTAAGAAATGGTTCTAAAACTGTATACAGTACTCCAAGTGCAGCCTCACCAGTGACCTGTACAGTTGCAGAATGACTTCCTCCCTCTTAGAGGTGATTCCTCTAGCATTGCACCCCAGCATTCAATTGACTTTTGTCACTGCTTTCCTACATTGAGACAAGTGGTTCATATTCTTTGTGACAATTACCCCCAAATCCTTTTCCTCCTCAGAGACAGACAGCTGAACCCTCCCAAATGGTAACTGTACCCAGGATTCCTCACTCTGAAGTGCATGACCTTGCACTTCTTAGCATTGAAACCCAGCTGCCAAGTGTCTGACCACTGCTTAAGCCTTCCCAAATCTTCTTGGAGGCCTTTTCCTCCCTCTACCTCATCCACAACTGCCTCTATCTTGGCGTTATCCATGAATAGACTAATTCTGCTCTTAACTCCAACTGCTATATCAGCTATGAAGATGTTAAACAGCACCGGCCCCAGCACTGAACCCTGTGGGATCCCACTGGTGACTGCTCTATGAGTTGAAAGTCCCCCCGCACAACCACCCTCTGATGTCTGTCCCCCAACCAGTTACCAACCTACTTAACCAGTTTCTCCCCTGCTCCCAAGTTCCTCAATTTTCTAGTTAGGAAGAAAGGCTGGGGGGATACTGGGATGCATAGGGAGGGCATCAATAGTAGAAAACAGGAAGTTGTTATCCCTCTGTACAGACAGTTGGTGAGACCCCATCTGGAGTACTGTGTACAGTTCTGGAGACCCCATCTCTGCAAAGACATAGACAGAGTGGAGGCTGTCCAGAGGAGGGCAACCAAAATGGTGCAGGGTCTGCACCAGAAGACATCTGAAGAAGAAGACTAAAGGAGCTTAATATGTATACCCTTGAGGAAAGAAGGGAGAGAGGTACATGATAGAAATGTTCAAGTACCTCAAGGAGAATAAACAAAGTCAAGAGGTAGCATCTTCCAGAAAAAGAGATGTGCAAGAACAAGGGGGCACAATTTGAAGATTGAGGGGGATGGCTCAGAGGTAATGTGAGGAAGTATTTTTTCACTGAGAGGGTTGTGGATGCATGGAACAGCCTCCCTGAGGAGGTCGTGGAGTCAAGAACAGTGGGGGACTTCAAGAATGCATGGGACAGGCATAAGGCAGTCCTAGTAGGGGGGTAGGAGGAAGTAAGCTGTTGGTTAACTAGGATCTGCAGCTTATCTGTTAGGTAGAAAAATGGGCAGACTAGGTGGGCCAAGCGGTCCTTATCTGCCGTCAAATTCTATGTTTCTATGTAATCTGCCATGTGGCACTGAGTCAAACACCTTGCTTGCTTGGAGTCTAGTTCTTTTGTCACCCAGTCAAAAAAGTAAACCAGGTTTGTTTGACATGACCTCCCAGAGATGAACCCATGATGTTTGTCATCTGTTCTCCTCCAAGAAGGTCACCAACCCTTCCTTTAGGATGATTTCAAGGGGATTATTCACAATGGCCGTCAGACTGACAGGTTTATAGTTACCAGGTTCATCCTTGGGAATGCTCTTGTGCAGGGTTAGCACATCTGCCATCATCCAGTCCTGAGGCATGCACCCCGTCTACAGGGAGGTACTGAACAAGTCTGTCAGTGGTGCCACCAGGACCTCACCCAAGTCCCTCAGGATTCTAGGGAGCAGCCCATCTGGTCCTGGAGCCTTGTCTGTGTTCAGTGACTTAAGGCCCTCAACCACTCTGCTCACAGGGAGCTCCTGATCCATTATCCTATCTCCTCCCATGCCAGTGTTGCCCTGCCCCTGCGGTATTGGCCTATCTCTCTCCCTGGTAAAAACTGAGCAGAAGTACTCATAGAGCACCTCTGCCTGTTCAACCCCCTTCCATACCCAACCTCCATCCTTCTTTATCCTGGTGATTTGCTCCTTGCAGTTTCTCTTCTCCCTTATGTACTTGAAGAAGGCCGTGTCCCCCTCCTTAATCCCCTCTGCTAGCCTTAGCTTCTTTGAAGCCTTGGCAGCCCTCACAGCCCTGCTCACCGCCCTTGTTTTCCTTGTGTACTAATCCCTATTCTCCTCTCTTTTGAACCCCTTCCATCTTCTGAAGGCCATCTTTTTCTCCCTCACCCTTATCTGCACTTCCTTTGGCCACCAACATGGCTTCTTGGTCCCTGCCTTCTTGCTGCATTTCTTTGTGCAGGTGTCTGTGGCCACTAACAGGCCTTCCTTCAGGATGGCCCATTTCTGGATGGTATCCATGTTAAGGATGATGCTAGCCAAATGCCCCCTGAGGATGCAGCCATCCTGCAGAAATCAGCCCTCTTGAAGTCCACTGTCTTGGTTTTTGTAGACATCCCTTCCCTACCCATATCCAGGGAGAACCACACTGTTCAGTGGTCACTACCTGCAAGGGGGTCCTCAGTCCATACGCCTCACATGTAGTATCCATTGGTCAGCACAAGATCCAAGATGTTCCCCTCCCTTGTCGGTTCCTCCACCTTTTGTGACAGGAATACATCCTGGAAGTCTTCCAGAATGACCTGCTTCGTAGCGCTTGTGCTAGACATAGTTTTCCAATCCACTCCTGGTAGATTTAAATCCCTGACCACCACAGTGCCACCCATTCCACAGTGTTTCTGTAAATATCTTCCAGTTCTCTATTGATGCCCTCTGACTGTGAGGGTGGTCTGTACACAACCCCCGATCTGACCCTTTCACCTTCATTGTTCTGCAGTTGAACCCATAAGACTTCTGGCCTCCCCTTGCCTCCCTCCTCCACATTGCTCACTATCCCTTCCCTCACAAATAAAGCTACCCCTCCACCCTTCCCTTTTGTCCTGTCCCTGCAATACAGTCTGTATCCTGGTATCATGATGTCCCAGTCATGGTGCTCATTGACCAATGTCTCGGTGATGGCAGCTATATCCACCTCCCCTTCTGCCATTAATGCTTGGAGTTCAGGGATTTTGTTCTCCAAGCACGTTGCATTTAGTGACACCACCCTCCAGCCAGATTCCCTGCTTACCCCAATACTCTCCTCCCCTCTACCTCCTCTGCTTTTGTCCACCTAGGGACAAATGATCTGGCTGAGAAAGGGATCATAGTAGTGCAGGAGTTTGCAGAGTTAGGGAGTGGCCTTTGAGAAGTAGCACACATGGTAACCTTCTCAGAGGTGCTGCCTGTCTATGGCATGGGTGAGGCTAGGGTACTCTGCACCATGGGATTTAATCAGTGGTTGAAAAACTGGTGCAGAACTCAGGGTTTTGGCTTCACTGGGGACTGGGAGTCCACCTGGAGGGATACAGGCCTATACTGGTGCGATGTTCTGCATCTGTTCAGGAGGGAATCCAGGATACTAGGTGATAGGTTTAAATGCTTCATTGGCAACCATTTAAATTAGCCAAGGGGGGAGGCACTGTTTGTTTGTTTGTTTATTTTTATACTGAATAACCACTGAGCATAAAATGCCCATTTTCACTGGTGACCAGTCACAACAAATTTACAAAAGCCATAGCACAATACATACAATAATACAAAATTTATACAATACAATGTACAAATCAATTAAAACATCAACATTTAACTTCAGATAACATTAGCTTTTTAAGGACACTTTTAAATGATGAAATGGTAACAGACACAGTAATATTTTGAGGCAAATCATTATATAGTTTTACAGCATAAAATTGCAGAGAATTCTGTGCCATTGTTGTTTGAAAAAATGGAATCTGAAATTTATAACCAGCCTGTGACCATTTCAAAATAGACTTAATCAATCTAGGAAATAACTCAGAGATTATCCCAAGTAATATCCCAAATGCAATTTATGCAAAAACACTAATGCACACATTCTAAATCTGTCAAAAAAAGACAGACACACCTGACAACTAAATAAATAAGAATGATGTGTGCTTTTATTCTGTCTAGTGACAGACTGAATAATATTATAAGTAGTGTTAAGCTTTGTGAGAATTCTAACTGTAGAAAAAAATATATAATCAATCCATAATAAATTATTGAAAACAACAAACTGTGTGCCAATATTGCCCTAGTTTCATGAGTCAAATGTCTATTTAACTGATACAGCATTCCCAACCTTTGATGTATTTTACTAATCAATTTTGTAATGTGTAGCTCGAAAGATAAATGACAATCTACAATCAAACCCAAATACCTTATATCAAAATCCCTCTCAATCTTATTACCATAATTATCACTCAATGTCAAATCAAAAGTTACATTCATCCTAGGATTTTTAAAAAACATACATTTTATTTTACTGGAGTTTAGAACCAATGTATGCCTAATAAACTAATCATGCATTAAGCTAAAGTCCTTCTGCAGACATTGTTTATCCTTTTGACTTGATTCTTCATTACACAGTGAAACCGCGTCATCCGTGTATAAAATAAGTTCAGTATTATTTCATACTTTATGCAATGAATTTATAAAAAGAGAAAACAGCAGGGGGCCCAAAATTGACCCCTGAGGAACTCCACAAATCAATTTACCCTCAACAGATAATGCACCATTTATCAACGTTTTCTGCATCCTCCCAGTTAAGTAATTTTCCATCCAAAATATCACTTCATCAGAAAAATTCACTTTAAGTAAGCTTATTAATAATTTCCTATGGTCCACAAGATCAAATGCCTTGGTGAGGTCCACAAACCCAGCAGCCACTATATTGTCCTCATCAAAGGCTCTATGTACCAGGCTTGCTAACCTCACCAAGGCAGTCTCTGTATTGTGTCCAGACCAAAAACCATGTTGAAAAGGAGACTATAACCTATATTTATCTAAATGTTCCATAATCTAATCTGAGACAACCCTTTCTAAAAGCTTAGATAAGAGAGCTAACAGTGTAATCAGTCGATAATTATTAACATTCAACATGCTACCAGATTTAAATATAGGTCTAACAATACCACATTTCCAAATTGAAGGAAACACATTGTTACAAAGGGAAAAATTAAAAAGTTTGGTCAACAGTGGGGCCATTAAAGTTCCAGCTTTTTTCAAAATCCTATAGTCAGTTTCATCAATCCCAATACTTGGTCTAGGATCCATCTTTAAAATATAAGACGAAGTCTCCTCAGTGGATAATAACCGGAAAATAAATTGGATTCCTTTGCATTCTAATTTAGCCATTTCTTCAGCCAATTCCTCCTTCAATTCAATATTTAAAACTACCCTGGAGGTCTATACCTATCCAGATTGACAAAATGTGAATTAAACTGATTTGCAACCTTAATTGGCTCATTGACTAATTGCTCATTTAACTGAACTGAAATATTATCTGGTTTCTTACCCTTGCCCATTAAACTTAACTATTTAATATTTTCCAAATAGCCTTAAAATTACCATTTTCATTTTCACTGAAAAGAAGCAGGGAAGTCCTAGCCCCCAAAACAACATCAGGGTAGTTAGTGAGGTAAACACCAAGATAGGGAAGTTGATGGGGAGAAGGGTTGGGGTAAATGGAGAAAAAATCAAAGGCAGTAAGGATAGGGATGGGGCTCAAAAAATGGAGGGCAATGAGTACCAACACCCGTAGTCTGGGTAACAAGCTTCCTGAACTAGTGGACTTGATGGAAGAGGGACACCTGGATATCATGGCAGTCACAGAAACATGGTACACAGAAAACCATGACTGGGATGCCAAGATACCAGGTTATACAATCTACAGGAGGAACAGGGAGGGTAAAAGAGGAGAAGGAGTAGCTCTCTAAATAAGGGAAGGGATAAAAGCAATGGAACTAAAGGGTAAACAGGAAGGAGAGGAGGCACTGTGGGTCACCCTCACACCAGAAATGGAACCACAATCCACACAGGGTTGTATACAGACCCCCATCTCAGGGGAGGAAATGGACAAGAAAATGATAGAAGGCATCCTTAGGATGGCAGAAAAAGGGGAGATATTGTTGATGGGGGACCTGAATATGTCAGATATTAACTGGAGCACATTTGCTGCAGCCACATACAAGAGCAGGGTAATTTTCAATGCCCTACAGAGGGTTTTCCTCAGAGAGCTAGTGTTGGAACCCACTCAGGAGGGAGTAATCTTAGACCTTGTATTCACAAATGGGGACGGAGAGAGGATCTCAGATCTAAAAGTGGCTAGCAATCTGGTAACAAGTAACCACCAAACAGTGTGGTTCATGATAAACACAGCCACATAGTCAAGCCATGTAAAAGTGAGGGTACTGGACTTTAGGAGGGCTGACTTTGTCAAAATGGGACAGTGCCTCAAAAAATCACTAGCTAACAGGCAAGAAGGAGGGGTGGAGAAACAATGGGGAAACATCAAAACTGCCATAACAGAGACAACAAGCCTTTGTGTGAAGCAAATAAACAAATCAAAATGAAAGAAAAATACACTATGGTTCTCAAAAGAGGTGGCAGGGAAGGTTAGGGAGAAAAAGACAGCATTCAGGAAGTATGAGGAAACAGAAGGAGCAGGACAGAGAACTGTACCAGTTAAAGCAGAAGGAAGCGGGGAAGGCAGTCAGAATATCAAAGGCCCAAACTGAGTAAAGATAGCCAACTCAGTTAAGAAGTGGGATAAAACCTTTATAGGTACATTAAGGAGCAAAGAAAGACCAAGGGAGGGATACTGAGGCTTAATGAAGGGCAGGGGGGTGGGCAGAGAGTGACAGTGAAAAGCTGGGATACTGAACAAATACTTCTGCTCAGTATTCACAAAAGAAGAGGAGGGGGGTACCTAATCCAGTCAATAGAAGAACTCTAGATAGGGGGGTTGATACCAGACCTTTCTCAGAAGAAAGGGTTCTGAGAGAACTCCTAAAACTAAAGGTGGACAAAGCAATGGGGCCTGACAGGATTCACCCCAGAAATCTAAAAGAACTAAGGTGGGAACTAGTGACAACACTGACTACCCTTTTTAACAAATCATGGGAAGATGGTGTAGTGCCAAAGTACTGGAGGAGCGTGGATGTGATTCTCCTTCACAAATGTGGGAGCAAAGCAGAGGCAGGAAACTAGAGACCGGTTAGTTTGATCTCAGTGGTAGGGGAAAATGATAGAATCACTTCTGAAAGAAAGAACTGTTGAGTACCTAGAGGCCAGTGGGGCACAGGACCCAATGCAGCATAGATTCACAGCAGGAAGGTCATGTCAAATCAATCTAATAGATTTCTTTGACTGAGTGACCAAAGTAGTAGACCAGGAAGGGCTGTGGAAATGGCCTACCTAGACTTTAGCAAGGCATTTGGCACAGTCCCACACAAAAGATTAGTAAACAAGTTAGCCAGACTGGGAGTGGGCCCAAGAGTGGTAGCCTGGGTAAATAATTGGCTGGACAACAAGACACAAAGGGTAATAATAAACTGAGTCCTCTCTGAAGAAAGGGGGTTACTAGCGGGGTACTGCAGGGTTCAGTACTGGCTCCGGTCCTTTTTAATATCTTTATGAGTGACATTGCAGAGGGACTGGAAGGAAAGGTATGCCTCTTTGCAGATGACACAATGATCTGCAACAGGGTTGATACACAAGGGGGTGAAAAGGATGAAAAGGGACTTGGCAAGGCTGGATGAATGGTTAAAAGTCTGGCAGCTTAGATTCAATGCAAAGAAGTGCAAAGTAATGCACCTGTGAAACAAAAACCCAGGGGAAGAGTACACAATGGGGGGAGGTATTAACAACAACAAAAATGAAAAGGGACCTTGGGGTAGTCATATCAGATGACCTAAAGGTAAGCAAGCAATATGAGAAGGCAGTAAGGAGGGCGAGAGGGATACTGCGATGTACAGGGAGAGGCATCACCAGTAGAAAACAGGAAGTTGCTATCCCTCTGTACAAACAGTTGGTGACACCCCATCTGGAATACTGTGTGCAGTTCTGGAGACCCCATATCCACAAGGACATAGACAGGATGGAGGCCATCCAGAGGAGGGCAACTAAAATGGTGCAGGGTCTGCAACAGAAGCCATATGAAGAGAGACTAAAGGAGCTTAATATGTATACCCTCGAGGAAAGGAGGGAGAGGGGGGACATGATAGAAATTTTTAAGTACCTCAGGGGAATCAACAAAGTCCAAGAGAGTCACATCTTTCAGAAAAAGAGATGTGCAAGAACAAGGGGACACAATCTGAAGATAGAGGGGGGGACCGCTCAGGGGCATTGTGAGGAAGTATTTTTTCAGAGAGAGTGGTGGATGCATGGAACGGCCTTCCTGAGGATGTTGTGGGGTCAAAAACAGTGAGGGAATTCAAGAATGCATAGGACAGACATAAGGCAATTCTGGTGGGGGTGGGGGTAGGAAAAAGTAGGCTGTTGGTTAACTAGGATCTGCTGCTTATCCAGTAAGTAAAAAAATGAACAGACTACGTGGGCCAAGCAGTCCTTATCTGCCATCAAAGTCTGTTTCTATGTTTCTATTGCCCCCTTTTCCCCTCCTTGCTTGCTGGGGGGAGGCACATTGCCTCCCTCACCTTTTGGCTCTGGCTCTGCCCAGTGCTAAACCTCCCCCCTTAGTCAATTTAAATTATACTTGGCTTTAATGAACTTCCCCAGTTTCTGTTTCAGAACACAGGAACCCTTCTTGCTCAGGTGAAGCCTATCTGGTGAGTAGAGGTTCTTGTTATTCCAAACTCCATAATTCTACACCACTGTGCCAGCCATGCATTAAATTATATGATCCTCTGTTTCCTGGCTGTGCTTACCCTGGGTAATGGTAGGATCTCAGAGAATGTGACTATTTGTCCCTCAATGCTTCACAACCTGCCCAACTCCCTGAAACTGTCCTGTACTTCCTCTACTCTGCTGCCCTCCAGATCATTAGTGCCTAAGTGCACCATTTTGTGTGGCTTCACCCCCTGACTTCTCACACATTTAATGACATGCTGTCCTACTCTACCTGCCATCATACCTGGCATATACTCCACCCAGATAGAACTCTTCCTGGCTCCTTTGCTCCCCCACCTGATACCTTTCACTGTTGAGTCACCAAGTATGATGATCCTCTCTTCTAATCTCTGCAGCCCAACAGTTTTCTCACTCATAATCTACCTCGTACCCCGCTGCCCCACCCCTCCAGCACTGTCATCATCCCCTGTTGTCTCTGCTTCCTCCATTGTGCTCTCTTCAGGCAGTGTCTCTTTTCTCTCACTGGCATAGCATTTCTGCTTTCCCTCCTGTCTCCCATGATCAGTGTGCTCCCCTCCCTCTGCTATATCCTGGTCTCATAATCCAATGAGCTTTTCCACTCCATCATGCTTGCCTCCTGGCTGGCCTCCCCTTCACAGAGGGCCCTTAGCTTCCACAGCTATATACATATATGCATCCATGGAGGGATGGGAGAGCAGGGCCCAGAGGGCCATGCACTCCCACAGAAAAATAAGGATATGATTATACTATCTGAAAAGTAAGGAATTAGTTGCAAAAAACTCCATTAACGCATAAGTTAGGGTTAAAGTGGCAAAGGTAGAGAAATGTGACATTAGGGTTTCCAACCCTAATACCTCACCCCCACCCTGTACATACCAAGAGGCATTGGGAGGGGGTGCCTTGAGGTTTTCAGCCCTAACGCACAACTCATTCTCCTATGCTGTACCCATCTCAGTTTATCTACTTATGGAACTGGGTGAGTGTTAGGGCTGAAGACACCAAGGCACTCCCCAATGCCTATTGGTGTTTGCAGGGTGAGGGTGAGGTGTTAGGATTGGAAACCCTAATGCCACATTTCCCTACTTTTGTTGCTTTAACCCTAATTTATGCATTAACTGAGATTTTTGTAATATATATATATATATATAGAGAGAGAGAGAGAGAGAGAGAAGGAGATAGAATGTATTATTATGTGATCTTAAATGCTTTGTTAATGTGCTGCAAATGTGAGGGCCCATATCTTTGAAGGAAGCCCTTTCTACATTACATTTTCTTAAAGGGACATCAACTTCTAAACTATTTGCTGACCTCAGCCCAGCTTTGGGTGATTTTACAGACAGTTTTTTTTTTTCTCAAAGATAACCTGGAACTTTCATTTTATAACATATGACTTCTGTCTTGTAATTTCAGCCAGTTTAATTATTTTCACAAAAGACAACAGTGAGTATGCTGTGGGACATCAAAGACTAACCTGGCATAGCAATTCTACATTGTATAAACTTTAGCAAGGTTTGTCCTCAGTGCCCCACAATACAGTATATTACCATAATAAAGGAGAAGAATTATCATTGCATTTATTACTTTTAAACTAGGTTCCATAGGAAGAATTTTCCTAATTTTATACAGCATTCCCAATTTCCGTCTTAAACTTTTAGTTGTTTTATCTATGTGTGTACTCCATGTGCATTGATTATCTAACCATATTCCCAAAAACATATACATTTCAACTTGCTTTAAACTGCAGCAATCATTTGTATGCAGTGTATACCTTATCCCCCACCCTTGTTTCTTTGCTTAAATGACAACACTTTAAATTTGTTAACATTCAGAACCAATTTCTTCTCAGAAAAGAATGGCAGTGACTCAAATGCCCTCTGAAGTGTTTCCTGAATCTGATTTTGAGCTGTTCTTTCACATATATAATGCTATCATCTGCATACAGCAGGAAGTGTACAGTGGGGTCCTTGAAGGTAAGATTAGTCTTCTATAGACTGATTAATAACAGGACCAAAAATTATCTCTGTAGGACCCCTAAAATAATCTCCCCAAACTCTGTCTGATACTTTGGTAATTACACTTGTTGCCTGCACCCCATAAGGTAATTTTGAAACCATTGTAGTACTTCAGTCAATAGTTCCATGATGAATAGCTTATTCAAGAGTATGCTATGATCTATAATGTTGAATGCTTTTGATAAATCTATAAATACAACACCCATCATGAATCTATCTTCCATAGCTTGCTGAAAATCTCCAACTACTTTAATTAAAGCATGCTGAGTGCTATGTTTTTCTCTGAAACCTAAATGATGTGGGCTAGTTAGGTCATTTGAATTTAGAAACATTTTTAATTGATTAGGTACTACCTTTTTAAATATTTCAGATATAACTAGAAGCAAAGATATGGGTCTATAATTGGATATTCCTGTTTTATACCAGATTTAAATATGGATTACTTTTGCAGTTTTCCAGTCCTCTGGGTACTCTCCATGTCTTAATGATGAATTGAACAAGGCTATAATCAGATGAGCAACAACTGGTGCATCATATATCAATAGATTACTAGGCAGATTATCCAAACCAATGGTGTTATACTCATTTATTTTTAAAACTTCATTCATTACTTTTATAGCTTCTATTTTCTTGAAGTTAAACATTTTTGCTGAATTGATAGTAACAAGCATTTAATGCACATATCCTGCAGAGGATTTTGACTTACTTGAGATACTATATGAAGAGAGGAAATGCAAATGTAGATTGGAAGACATAGAAGATATAATACCTTATGTCATAAATTGTGATTGTTAGATTGACCTAAGAGAAATATGCATAACTCATTATATTAGGAATTTTAGGGACACAAAACAAATGCATTTATATATCTATTTGAAACAAAAGAGAAAGAAATCCTAGAAGCATCCAAAATTCTGAAGAATAAAAATGGCAATCACCAGAAGTATGACATCTTTACAAAGGTTCAGAATACCTAAGGTGATCCCCCAACCACTCCTGTCTTCAAGAACATGTATGGATCCAGTAGATCCAGCAGTTTAATATACAGTAATCCAACACTCTGATCCTTTGGTCAGACACTAAGTGATATATCCAGCTGACTACTACAAACTTTATGCATATCTGTAATCATAACCCATAAGTATATATACAGGATATACAATGGCATGTGTTCAAATATGCCATTTATTTCCATGAGTGAGAGTGTGGGACCATGACGCACAAGTGGCAAAGCTACGACTGAGTTATGAAAGTCCCGCAACCTCACGAATGGAAATGAATGGTATATTTGAACATAACTCATTGTCTGTTCTATGTATACAATGTCTGTGTTCTGTGTGACAACTGAGGGCAAAAAATAATTGTGGGATTGGCAGAATGGGCTGTCAATCAAGTTGATTGGGATGTAGGCAAATGAAAAATAAACAGTGTTATTTACTCATTGGGTAAATAATATTGTTTATCTTTCACTTGGGTCACAGTCTTGGGAAAATAACGCATTTATTTAAGTAGTGGAATCCCTACATGTATTGTATACAATTGAGATATTTAATCTAAAGGGAAAAAATCTGCATAATTTAGGGGTACACACAAGATATGAGTAGAATAAATTACCAGGCAGAATAAGGAGCTGTCAGCTAATAAATAATGCAGTACATAAACAGGCAATACATAAATCATCAACATAAATTTTAGTTAAGATTTTATATGGTATATGCATAATTTAAAAGCAGTTTTTAATTATTTTTTGATTTTCTATAATGTAAATTCTTAATGATGATGAGATTAATGGTACAAACAAGTAAAATAAATAGTATACACAAATCACTATTTTATAAGAATAATGATGTTATGCAGAAGAATAATAAGACAAATTATAACACTGTGTGTTGCTGTAGAAGTAATGAGTTGACATAGATGCATTTGGTATTGAGTGACGCAATGTGCAATATGTTGTACTTGTTTGTATGTATAACCTAATATTTTGTATTGTATTGGATTCAGTAACATATGTTTTTAATTTACAAAGTAAATGATGGAGGATGTACATGAATTCAGTAATTGGCCCTTTAAATATAACAAATGCAAATGAGGATGTGAAAACTGATCGGGAAATACCAAAGGTTTCAGGTAATAAAAATTTACGGACAGATGACACACAGACATTCCTTGTCTGAGGTCAGAAAATGAAATGTTGAATCAGTACCAGAACCTGACGTAGTTGTTATTTTCAATGTTGTATCATGACAGAAGTACCCTGGGACAATTAAATATTAGTAAACAATTTAAAGGAAAAGATACATTTTCATTTGCATTAGTGTTTTATTTTTAAGAGATGTAAGAGGGCATAAAAGGTCTCTTGTATCTCAAAATATTCTTTATCACTGAACAAGCTTTCAAACTTTATTTGATTTAATCTGATCTGTCTGCACATGGTTGCTTGTTTGTTTTGGCAGCTAAGAAACTGGGGTTTGCAAATAGGGTTCTGTTGAATATCCATCAGAGTATTCATACTTAACAACCATATACGGTACAGTACTTGGATTTATTGTTCAGTATATGGTCATTTGTCAAAAAATAAATATTAAAAAAAACTATTCCCTTGCAAGGTGGCCAGGGCTCATCCAAGTTTTTGTTTTTTCAGGAGCTTACAGAATAATTTAAATCACATCCCCTTCATAACCTGGCCTCAAATACCCAGATCTTAATTGCATGCAATTTGTGTCCCCCCCTTGACCAACTCCACTATTTGTGGAGACTAGAATCGCAATTTCTGGTTAGCACAGTTCCCTGTCCCCTCGTACAGCACACTATTACCCTTCTCTAATGCTAAATGAATAAATAAGCAAGATCAATAAACAACCAGAAGAGGGGCAGACTGGAAGTATTTACTTATTGTCATCATTGATGTGTATCACCCCATCTATGCTATAACATACTCATCATGCTGATTAATTCATTCAGCATTGGTGAAGGAATGTGGCATGCTGTGGGGGGGTGGATGACTGTGCTAGCTGTGCATTATCATTATGGCCTCTTTAAAGTGTGGATTAGGGATTAGGAGAGAGCACACATTCTTCATATTATCAAATTTTGGGGGTTAGGCTAGGGAGAGGTGTTATTTGAGTTATGTTGTCAGCTCTTGGCAGAGTGTAAGGGACTTACCATTTTATTAAATCGTGGATCAAAGAACAGGGGAGTGGAGCATAAGAGATGGCTGCATTGAGGGTATACCCATGGGATTAGCCCTGGCCACCTGTGGATAGAATAGGGGTGTTTTTTGTTTCCATTTTTTGCAGCACTGTAAGTATTTTTCCATCAAATACTGCAGAATAATGACAAATACTAATTGTTTGGCCCTGGGAAGACATATATGAAGTTGGTTAACTGGCAATAGTGTAGCACTCCAGACTAATGCAAGTAGCATACTGTTACATCATGAAAATAGCATACATTACACTATATTACAGCTACACTACTTGCATGACTGAGTAACTTGTGTTAATTGCCTGCACATTGTCCAACTACCGTCAAGCATGTGTGCTCATGTAAGCATGAGGACCAACAGTTGCTGATTCTGTCAGTTTATGAATACATGAAAAGGGCAATTGTATGTGAGTAAAACTGTTTGCTCCAGAAAGAAAACAAACAAATTAGCAAAGAGAAATTAGGGGGCATGGGGGTGGAGCCCCTCACCCTACTATGAATACAGTATTGGTAGTTATATGTTTCCATGAAAATCCCCCATTTCCAGGGCTGACTTTTAATGGCTTTTTTTCTTTTTTGGGATGAGTTGTGATGGGGATTCCACTGAAATATATTACTATACTGTTTGTTTGTTTTTTATAGGGGATCCACCCCCTCATATCCCCTCTTAAAGAGTGGAGACAGGAGAACAGCAAAGTGGTCATAGCGACAGCAGGTAGTGAAGCAGTTGTAGTGGTGGTGGATAAGGAGCAGGAGAATCGGGTACACAAGAGCATCAACACACAGATGTTGATGTCAACGTACTGGGGTAGATTCTCAATGGATCAGCACAAGTCGCGCCAAAGGCGACATGTGCAGATTGATGATGCACCATGGACCCTGCGCCCGATACTCTATCAGGCAGGGTCCCAGTTGTGACAACTCCAGCAGTGCACCAAACAAAGGGTACACCTGGACAGGTTGCCACAAGCATGTGGCAGTGTCCACACCAAGGATGTAAGTGCCCCCCACCCTGATCCCTAAACTAATAATCAAAGCCCTGGTGGGCTAGCAGACCCCCCATCCCCATTCCTGAAATATTAATCAGCCCTTGTAGGCTACTGGACCCCACCCCCCAGCCCTGATCCCCAAAATTATTATTAATATAGCCCTAGTAGGCTAGCAGATCCTGCTCAGCCCTGATCATTAATAATATTATTAATATTGTCCTTGTAGGCTAGCAAACTACCCCAGCCCTGATCCCTGAAATTATTATTAATTTAACCCCTTTGGGCTAGCTGATTCCCCCAAGCCCCAATCCCCCCATGTTGCAAAATAAATATTTCAATGGTGGTCCAGTGGAACCCAGATCCCCTGTGACATGCAATCCCAACATACTCAGCAGTGCTATACCACCCCACTCCTCCCAACCCATACCAAGCTAGTGTCTGGCTCAGCCCACCACTCCCCACCACGGCCAGCCACTAACTGAGCTCTGCATGATCGTGTACTGTATATAGTACATGTTCAGTGAATGACAGCAGATGTCATTCACTGAGTGTGTACTATATACAGTATTATAAAGAGGATTTGAGGAATATCATGGAAACAGTAATAAATCAAACAAATATAAATATTAGAGAAAACATATCACAGTCAAGTAATACTGTAGTAAAGAAATATTAAGTTGTTGGGAACTTTTACATAAGGAGATGAAGAATAAATTATACTTCTTGGACTACCCTCATCACACAGATAATAGGCTCATGGAGGGGTGGTTTACAAATGTATGTATCAAATTAAGGAAACAAGTAATTAAACCTTTGCAAAACACAGAGGATTAAATAGTCATGTCTACAATCATTCATTTTCATTAGTGGAAGAAATAAGGGATTATATAAGAAAAGGAAGCAAGTTATACCTACAGACTTTGGAAATAATTAAAGGAGACCTTTATACCCCAAAACTACTTTATAAACAATTCTAGAAATTAATAGCATTGGGTAGCAATGACTAAGTGCAGAAAACCTATAAAATTTGATTAGGAATATGAAAAGAATTTGATGCAACAAAATTTGGATAGAAAATAGCAATAAAGAAAACACTAATAGTATGAGTGTAATATCAAACACAAAAAATGTACTCTCGATTAATAAACTAAAAATATACAATGTAATCTGTCAATCAATTCTGTAAAATCCCCAGAAATTGACTTAATTCATTTTTTAAGTTTACATTTTATTATTTTGTGAAATAATGCAATACAGGCATTGAATTCAAAGGGTGGGATATTAAGAAATGCGCCTGACAGGGGTGCAAGCCGGGCGCAGCACAACTGGGATGCGCCAGGGCGTGTACTGGGTGATATTCAATGGAGCTGCGCCATGGCTCAGCACTGTTGAATATTGCAACTTGGCCTCCCACATTGTGCATTGTTCAGTGGCACTGCACCAGCGCAAGTGGAAGGAGTGGAGCAGTGGGATGCGCCAGCACAAGTGCAGTTGTGGTAGGTGCAGGAACTGTGATATTCAGTGGATATGCAAATGGGGCCATAATGCATGCAAGGTGCAACTGGGGTCATTAGCATGTCATTATGGCCCCATTTGCATGCAGGTGCACTGATCCCCTGCGACTTGCACCTGGCGCCCTGTCAGGCTGCAGTCACTGGGGACCGACACCCCTGCACAGCACTGCACAGTGCTCCAATGCTTAACGGGCATATGTATATTTTAAATCACATCAATATCCTGGTGGTCCAGGGGACTGCTCTGTGCCAACATGGACATTAGTATGACTAAATCATTTAAATTAACCTGGTGGTCCAGCAGTACCTTTCCCCACCCTCCCACTGAGCCTCACTCACCCGCCTCCCCCAGTCAGCAGTGGGTGGCAGCTCCCCACCCATAAGCGCCCAGCCATCCACCAACTGACTGCGTACAGTATGGCTGTCACGCCCATTGGTCCACAGTGTGGGCCAATGGGTTTGCAGAACTGTGTCGTAATGCTGAACCCGATATGTGAATGGAGCCATTCACATATCTGGACCGTGTAGTATTGTATATCTGCACGCCATTGGCTCACGCCAGGACTAATGGGTGTAGCTGTACTGGATGCAGTCGGGTGACTTGCGGGTGGTGAGCTGCTACCCACTGCTGACCGGGGGTGTGGGGTGGCGGGGCTCAGTGGGCAGGTGGGAAGGGGGGTACCGCTGGACCACTAGGGTTAATTTAAAATGCTTTTAATCATACTAATGCCCACGATCGGGCTGGAAGAGGTCCACTGGACCACCAGGGATATTGGAAGAGTTCTTAAATATATTTATGCCTGTGATCGGGTGAGGGGAGGTGACGCCGATGGACCCTGGCCCCGGAGCTCAAGCGGCCACCCACAGCTGGCAGCTGCTGTGTTGCATCCTGCAACACAGCAGCTCACCTATGGGTGGCCAGCCCTTGCTCCTATATCCTTTTTCCTCAACTTTGAGCACCATTGTGTGGCGCAAGTAGGGGCTGCACCAGCATATGTGCCACACATCCCAGGCTGAATATCGGAATGTGCGGAATATGCATGGGCACGCCTCCCACACTTGTGCTGCATACATTACTGGTGCACCCTGATGCATCAGGATTTGCACTGTGCAACATCCCCTTTTGAATATGATGCCGGGGTTCATCAGTGGGTTGTGCGTGCTGCAACACTGTTGCACCATGTGCAACCCCTTTGAATATCCCACCCAAAGAGTATGTCATTATAGTTAGTTCATCAGAGGCCTGGTATTCAAATGGTTGCCCAGGCACAAATCCAGGTTTGTGCATGTAAACCATACTTTGCATGGATTTCCTATATTCAATAGCCTGGTTTGCTTGCACAGATAAGGTTTGTATCCAGCGAAACTGTGGAAGGGGCTCAGTGCAAATGGAGTGGCAGGGACCTGAATACTGGCATAGTGCAATATTCAGAGTATTTGTGCCTTGCAAGTGTGGTTTTCACTGTCCCCTTGGGAGGTACAAATACCGCTGATGGAGACCATGACTTACTCCCTTGCAACCCTACCAGTTGGCGGAGGAAGTGCAGTGATACCCCCTGCCGATCACCATCTCAGTTCTGTGAGAAACATGCCCTGGTGCTAGTAGCACCCACCCTTCCTCCAATCCCAGCCCCATAATGATAGACAAATTTCCTGGTGCTATTGACACCCACCTCCTCCCTCCCTCCAGTCATAGCCTTGTAATGATGGACACATTCCCTGGTGCTAGTGATGCCTACCCTCTCTCTGATCCCAGTCCCAATGTAACAGTGCTCATCCCTGGTGGTAGTGCCCCCCCAATGGCCATTCTAGATTTCCAACCAACCCCTCCCTGGCACCGGTGGACCCCCCCATGGCATCAGGCCATCCCCACTCACCTCAGCAGTAGCCACCACAGTGCTGCAGCAGCATATGGTGCCTGGCAGAGCCCTTCTCAAACCTTCTCAGCTAGACCACCATATGTACATGCGGGAAGCGGGCCTCTTATTTATATGACAGGGTGACACACCCTGTCCTATAAATAAGAGATGCTCCCTGCATGTACTGTACATACGGTGGCCTGGCTGAGGAAGTGTGCAGAGGGCTGTGCCATGCGTTGCATGCTCCTGTGGCACCATGGTGGCTACTGCTGAGGTAAGTGGGGGGTGACACAGTGCTAGGGTGACCACTGGCACCAAGGAGGGGTTGGTTGTAACTCTGTACTGGCAATTGGGGGTGAACCACTACTACCAGGGATGGGTCCTGTTATGTCGGGGCTGGGATCAGAGTACTAGGAAATTTGTCTATCATTACAGGGCTGGTGATCAGTGGGGAAGGGGGTCACTTGCACCAGGGATTGCTTCATGTCTTGAATTTGTAAATGCAGATGATGGCCTTTGGTTCTCCTTAATGAAAACTGCAGTAACATGCACATACTGTATGGCAGCCTTTGTTTGTTAAATTACATAACATCTTCTCTCAGTCATTACTTCTCTTCATCTTCAAACCCTGAGTTCATTAATCTGAATTTCTGTTCTGTGTGCCTCTTCTGCTTGCAAAAGCCTTATGCTGAGTAGTGAACTCTATAATGTATTAAAATCTAGTAAAAGATGAAAATGCTGTGGAAAATATAAAGGTCAATTGCAGATGTTTCAAGCAATGTCAATGTCTTCATCATATTGTTGACAAATTCAATGAAAAACAATGTAATGATGGCAGCTGGCCTAGCAGTGCAGTGGAAACACTGATGCTCATGGCAAAGGTGAACTGGATTTGAGAAAAAGCCTAGAGCATTGGAGGGCCACCAGGAAGAGAAGGAAAGAGCATACCATAGCACGCTCACCTCCTCAGAGAAGAGTGGGATCTAGGCCATACAGCCACCAGGGTGACCACAAATGATGGTGTAACTGAGAGAAGGTGTGCACATGCTCTCTGAAGCTGTCAGTCAGCATCTTATGTGTCAGGTAAAATATGAACGAAAAAGACCTGCTTGGTAGGATGATGTGCCCAACACTCTTTGACGCTACTGTATCACATGGATCCCCTCTAGACAAGAGGGTAAACTGGCCTAAGGGCACAGCCATGTGTGGGGGGGAAGCAGTGGAAGATTGTGGGTGCCAGGTAGCGTAGGGCAGGGTCTGGGAGGTTACATCTAGGCAGCTTCATGGTTGGGACCAGGAAATTGGAGGGGGCAGCACCATGCAAGAGTGCCTGGCTGCCCATACAATTGATCCCATAATGAGCATACAAATGACCCTTTAGTACCTTGCATGTTCAATGGGCTCATTTGCATGGATCCATTTGAATATGACAAATTGCGCTCTAGCGCTATCCATTGTGGCACCATACTGCAGGAGCCATGTTGAGCAGCACTAAGTGGCTTAGCACTGGGCCGATATGGCCCAATATTCAGTTGAATAGTGCTGGCGTGCTAGTCCAGGATTGCCTGCCTGCTTGTAATCCTGGGACCTTTCTTTTAAGAAAAAAAAAAGTAAAAACAAAATGGAGGCAGTATAACACAGTGGTTTAAGGCTCTAAGCTACAAATCTAGAGACCTGAGTTTGAATCCCACCGCCCCCACTTGCATACTGTGTGACCCTGAGCAAGTCACTTAACTTCCCTGTGCTCCCAGGTTGCACCTGTAAACAAGCTTTCAGTTTAGTATGTCTCACCTGGTTAAACAATTGGGGAAAAAAGGAAGCCTCTCTTTCATTTCCCTCTCAATCACTAAAGCTAGAACGTGCTTTGGCAGAACAGCAATAAGCCACGCCCTTCCTGTTCTCTGGAATAACACACAAAAAAACTCTTAAGCTTGCTATTCCAGTGTCACTGTCTCTCTTCAAAAACTTGCTATTGTGGCCCTCAGGTGTCGTCCATTGTGAAGACCTCATTTTATCATCTGAGGAATATCACCCGGATCAAACACCTGGTTCCACCTCGCAACCTACCAACATTGCTTTATGCCTTTGTGACCTCCCACCTGGATTACTGTAACCCCCTTTACCTAGGGCTGTCAGAGGTAGACATCCACCAGCTGCAGCTAGTGCAGAATATGGCAGCCAGGTTACTAACTGGGCTTTCTTGATCTAGTCATATTACACCTGTGCTGCACAAGCTGCACTAGCTGCCAGTTCAGTGGAGAATCACCTTAAAGGTCAGCTTGCTGACCTGAAAAGCCCTACATGGACTGGGACTGTGCTACTTGCAAGAGCTTCTGTGCCCCTATTACCTCTCCTGACCGCTCCGCTCTGCTGATGAGGGATTGCTAGAGAGTCCCAGGGTTTGGTTGAAGTCATCTGGTGCTCGTGCATTTGCTTATGTAGCCACTACCCTGTGGAATTCTTTACCTCGTTGGGTCAGAGAGTGCGTGACAGTGGAGAGCTTCAAAACCTCTTTGAAAAACTATTTGTTTAGTCTCGCTTTTCTATAACTGGATAAGACTGATTCTAACTATTATTGCAAAATTTTATGGCTTATGGCTTTTATATTACTGTGATATCTGTTTGTAAAGTGCTTTGATATTCATGAATTGCACTATATAAAGTTTATTATTATTATTATTATTATTATTATTATTACATTATATGTGGGTAATAATAACATTTAACTAGAAAAGAAATATGTACACTAGTAGTCTGCAAGCAATCAAATGTGTGACATTCTAAATGGAGGTTAACTATACTGCAACTTTCAGACACTGTCACCACATGTGGAATGCCGTAATATCCCATATATGCATATAATAACAAGAAAGGAAAGTTCCAGTGAACTCCCTGTTATAAATTTACACTTTTTATGTTGTCTTTCGCATGCAGTGCAGACAACATATTGTGGTTGCTTCAGCTGAGAAGCGGGTTTTGGAGGTGCGGTCCTGCTGCAACCAATGGCCCCACTGCTTTTTGTGGCCAGGCTCTGTGGCGCCAATGGCATAGCATGCTGTCTATGACAGCAGTTGAGAAAATGTGCGAAAGAATTTAGCCATTGCAATCAGGGAGGACCATGAAGTGGTCCATGATTGCAGCAGCCAATTACTGTTGGTGTCCCCTGTAAGCAACATGGTGGCAGTGGTGACGGGGAAGCCGAGGGACAGCCGCTGCCTCGCACAGTCTTTCATAAAGTCGACGGGGGTGCCCAATCTCTCTGTCAGCATGCCCCCTCCTAATTTAATTTGCCAACGGGGGTGCCCAATCCCCATTGGCATGTTTCTCCCATATCTTGTGTGCCGAGGGGGTGCCCAATCCCCCTTGGCTCATGCGACACCCCCCAGTATGTGCTGATGGGGTGCCCAATCTCCATCGGCGCCAGTTCCCCCACCTCAAAACATGCAGGTGGCATGCTGGGAGCCCACCCCAGCATGCCAAAAGTACCTGTGAAACGGAAAAACCATCTTGCGATGTCGATGACTTTTTTTTTAACCCTGTAAAGAAGAAAACTGTCCCTCGCTGTCTGCGGCCCCTTCCCCCAACCCTCTCCCACCCACTGCATACCCCACCTTCCCACATCCCCACCTCATCCCATACTTACCTCTGGAGCCCCGTGCGACGATCTTCAGTGGACCGGGAATACCTCTGCACTCTTCAAGGCCATCCACGAAGTGAAGAAATGCTAGTAAGCTGTATAATGGAATAAATAGGGGTTTTCCAACTTTGGTGCATAGCTTGGGCATTTTTGGGAATTTTAACACCAAATTTTCAGTATGGGTTTATTGGGACCCCACCTTATGAATTCAGTCACTGTCATGGCGTTATTCAGTCCTGAAAGGTGATTTCGCGGTCACTGCGCGGAATCACCTTCGGACTGATTAACAAATGACAGTGCCACTATCGTGATGGGCTCTCAAAAACCTATTTGCAAATTTGATGACATCAAAATAATTACTGTTTTACGAGCATGCGTTGTGCAGTTTCCACACACGCTCATAACTTCGCAAATCTATAATATTTTCACTCCAGATTTTCAACATTGGCATTTTTCCACACCTTCTTATGAACAGTACAGCTGTCATTTTACACATCCTGTCCAAAATTTGTTTTCGCACTACCAGCGCAGGATAGCATGGTCGCTGTGGGAAATCGGTGTTCAAGACAGATTAAGAAAATCACAGTGATAGTGTTCATGAGTAGAGGTCCTAAAATGCCTGTGTTGAAAATCTGGAGACAAAAGTCCACAAAATGAGTATGTTACAAGCGTGTGTTGCGCAGTTTCCATGTACACTCGTAACTTCGAGATTTTGTAATATTTTCAGTCAACATTTTCAACATTGTCAGTTTTGCACACCGCCTTATGAACAGTACAGCTGTCATTTTTCACATCCTACCAGAAATGTGTTTTTGCACAACTGGTGCACAATGGCACGGTCCCTGTGGAAATCAACGGTCAGGACAGATGAAGAAAATCATAGTGACAGTGTTCATGAGCAGAGGTCCCAAAATGCCTATGTTGAAAATTTGGTAAAATAATTCCACTAAATGTAGTAGTAGTAGTAGCAAAAATCTTTATTTTTATACAGGACAAAAGGGATAAAACATCTTTAGGACAAGTCCTATATTATAGATGCCCCTGTTCATTCTCAGTTTACCATAGAATACAAAGACAATAACAAGTATGACAGATATGGTATAGCATCTTTACAACAACATTATAGCTACATTCTAATCATTGCACAAACCACGTACACTCAGTTCATGTTTTAACTCCTTCATAAATATTTTAACATCAGTCTGAATGACTATGGATTCATTATTTATTGAATTCCATATTTGAAACATAATAGCTGGGAAACGCATGGAACTATATTTATTTATTAATTTTTGGGGGAATGAATCCTTGTAAAGGTGTCTGGCGTAAATTACGATGATGTTGTATTTTTTCTAATTTTTCAAATAAGTAAATTGGCTTTTTCATATATAAAACCTTATGAGTTAAGTTTGCCCATTGTAACTTCCTATTTAAAGTTGGGATTAACCATCCAAGATCAGTAAACAAAGTACGGTGATGTGAACCTATTCCTTTTCCCAGTATAAACCTTGCTGGTCTATTATACATCGTGTCAACTTTCACCAAACTTTTCTTATGAGCAAAACCATATATGTGACTTCCATAGTCCATAACTGGAAGTAGAAGTTGATTTACAACCCCCAGTCTCATTTGCTTATTCAGACATGATTTTGAGCGCCTAAATGCTCCCAATTGTTTATTTACCTTGTTAATGGTATCTTCTATATGATAGTCAAAAGTCAGACTAACATCTAGCCAGACACCCAAATATCTGTACATTGTATCTTGGGCTATTTGATTGCCATTATCAGTCATGATTTTAATACTAGGGGCAGCAGTACTCTTTCCTAATCCCTTTTTCCTAAAAACTATAGATTTTGTTTTTTTATGATTCATAACCAAACCCGATTCTTTGGTCCATGTACAAAGTGCTAGAAAATCCTTTTGGAAATTTCTTTCCATTTGTTCCAAATTCAAGCCATTTGCAACCAAAATAGTGTCGTTGGCATAAAGCCTGAGTTTAGAATTTTTTGCAATTTTCACTACTCCATTTATGTATAACAAAAATAATGTTGGCCCCAAAATTGACTCTTGTAGTATACCTCTCTGAACAGGAACACTGTTAGTGAGGAGACCATCCACACTGACTTGCTGAGAGCGGTCCTGTAAACAGGATGAGAACCATCCCACCCCTTCGATTGACAGACCCACTTCTGCAAGTCTGTCACACAGCAAACCATGATCGCCGGTGTTGAAGGCCATGGAAAGGTCCACAAACACTGCACCCACTGACCTGTCTCCCTCCAATTGGGATGCTTTCAAGTCCACCAGGTCGGCGAGTGTGGCGCCCGTGGAATGATTCTTCCTAAAGCCTGACTGGCAGGCAGAAATCAAGGAGTACTTTTCAAGATACTCTCCAAGCTGTTGCTGTATCAACCGTTCCAAAACCTTCGACACCACTGAGAGCAGGGCAATAGGCCTATAATTTCCAAGCTGTTACTGTATCAACCGTTCCAAGACTAAATGACTGTGTTATGAGTGTACATTGTGCAGTTCGTACGGATGCTGGTAAATTCGTGCATTTTTAATATTTTCACTCAAGATTTTTAACACTGCCATCTCATTACACCTACCTATGAATGGTACAGCTGTCATTTTTCACATCCTGCCCAAATGGTGTTTTCCCACGTCTGGCACAGAATCAATCAATCAATGTCTTTATCCAGGTGAACACCATTGAGCAAGCTCATTTTCAAGTTGGACCTGCGACACACAACAATAATACAGTTGAACAAAGTACAATCATTGCGACAACAAGGTCAGGTAACAGTTTGCGAAATAATATATATACACAGATAGGACAGGGAACGTAGGTAAAGCAAGGGTACAGTCATGGAACCACAAGGTTAGATAACAGTCTACAAGAAATAATACAAATGTGCAGCTATGACAGAGTGCATTGGTCAGTAAAAAACAGCATGAGGGCAGTGCTTGTGCAGGATTAGCTCACAAAATTCAGCCGTACTTCACTATTTGCTAGTACGTCTGTGGGAAAGAGTAGGCATGGGGGGGACTATTGCAGCATGTAATGTTAAACACAGGGAGGGTAGAGAGTCATGGTGGATTATGTATAGAAATGTGATGATTGCTGGTGTATAGGAGAACATGCAGTGAGTTGGCGCAGGGGTGATACTGCCAGCTAGCTGATGGCTAATTACCATAAGTGCGGCGGTATGGGACTACAATCCATGAAAGTCTGATACGCTGTGGGCTCAGGTTTAAATGGCGGTGCAAGATGGGGGTCAGAATAATATAAGGTTTGTATGCCTTCAGTTGAGGTTGGCAAGGATACGCATGGATAGTTTAAAGAAGAGCTAAAAGTCATGGTTGGCAAGGATACACATGGAAGGTATATGGAAGTGCTAAGAGTAGAGGGGGTAAGACAAGCTAGGGGCGAGTAAAGCAGTTGCAGGTTTCTGATATGCCATTATGATAAATGGTTTTGAACATGTCGATGCTGACTGGGGATCTCAATTTTAGTGATTTCTAGAGTCTATTCCAAAGCGAGGGAAGCGTGAAGTCTATGGCGGTCCTCCCGAAGCATGTATGCACCCTGGGTATAAACAGAGAAATCAGGAAGCAGCTTCGGAGAGCACAGCTTCCAGCTATGATAGGGGTCAGGCAGTTGGCAATGTACTGGGGGAGTTTACCACTAATGGCTCTAAGGGTCCAGAGCACCACGTTCATGTTGTGCCTGTACTAAAGGGAAGTCCAGCCCATTGCTATATAAAGTGAGCAGTGGTGGTATTAAAGGGAAGATCAGTAATGAAACATAGGGCTCTATGGTAACATGTATCCAATTTTCCAAGGTAAGAGGCAGCGCAATTACTGTAAATGAAGTCCGCATAGTCAATTAGGAAAAGAAATGTAGCTTGGACTAGCTGCTTCTTCACTTCTGTAGTCAATAGCCATCTTATCCTATAAAAGAAGCCTAGCCTGGCCAGCCCGGTGGCGCTGAGGGTTGAGGCACTGGACTCCACACCTCGCGCTACGCTGGCGACCCAGGTTCAGAAACGGACTCGGGTCGGTGGGGGTCGGCTGGGAGAGGGAGGATTGAGCATCCCAATGGATGCTCTCCTCCCTCTGGGGTGAGATACCAGGGGCACAATATGCACCGACATCCTGAGAGCAGGGGTGGAACATTGGGCTCTTGAGGGGGCTGGCGGCTTCGTTCACAGAGTCGGGAGGGGGGACACTGTTGGGCACTTGAGAGTGACGTGCATCAGCACATCACCTCTCAGGACATTCGTCCTCACACCGGCGTCTCAAGGGGGCTGGGAAAGGGGATCACAGAAAAACGGATAACCCCCCTCGGTGTCTAGATGATGACCGTTCCACCCAGACCACCATTTTCGGGATAGACCCCACTGTACAGGACAGAAAGGAGGAAGAGACACTCTAGGGGCAGATCCTGGATCGATGGGCCGGACTGCATGAGCAGTCCGAAGGAGTGGACACCGAGGGTAGGAAAGAGGGATAAATAGAAGAGCA
This sequence comes from Neoceratodus forsteri, assembly GCA_016271365.2. Lineage (NCBI taxonomy): Eukaryota > Metazoa > Chordata > Ceratodontiformes > Ceratodontidae > Neoceratodus > Neoceratodus forsteri. The sequence continues at coordinate 971,646,374 of CM028134.1, read as the reverse complement.
AAAAAAAAAATAGCATTTGTCTTAGTTTTTTCAACAGGTCCTCCATGTAGTCTGTGAAGGAAAGTTTGTGGTCTATCCAAACCCCCAAGTATTTGAGTTTCGTAACGTACTCTAGATTATCACCCAGGATCGTGGAGATGGGGAGTGGGGAGCCAAACGCAGCTAGGCTGACCGGATGGTTAACAGGGGAGACTATCATAGCTTTTGTTTTCTTAGCGTTAAGTAGCAGTTTTTTGCTGAGTAGTTGAAGCTGCAGAAGGTTAAAGTCTTTTTGTAAATCAGCGCATGCTGCTTTAGGTATAGGACGGCTTAGACAGAGCACTGTATCGTCCATGAATAGGTAGATATCTGCCTCCTTGATGCCCATATCTATATTGTTGATATAGATGGCAAATAGAAGAGGCCCCAAGATGGATCCCTGGGGCACTCCTCTTTGTAACAGTTTGGGAGCAGAGAGCTCGCCTTCAGCCTTAACCTGTTGGTATCTGTCCGATAGGTAGTCACGGAACCAGCTTAGAGAGATAGGATCCAGTCCTATCGATTCAAGAAAGGCGAGGAGCAGACTGTGGTCGACCGTGTCAAATGCTTTGCTTAGGTCAAGGAACACGGCACAGACATACATTTTGTGCTCTAGTTCTTGTTGCCAGACATTTGTTACCTTGGCTAATGCCGTAATTGTGTTATGGTTAGCTCTGGAGCCAGATTGTTGAGGGTTTAACATATTTGCACTCTCAATGAAGGATCTTAGCTTCGCGTTCTCAATTGTTTCCAAAAGTTTTGAGAGAGTGGGGAGAAGAGAGATCAGCCTGTAGTTATTTAGGTTGCAAGGGTCTCCAGATTTGAGTAATGGGATAACATATGCAGTTTTCCACATTTGAGGGAGGGCTCCTTGCGAAAGGGACAGGTTAAATAGATGAGTAATGGGAGTGGCCAGTCCATGACAAGCTATCTTTAGGAAGTAGGGTTCTAAAGAATCCGCGCCGGTGCTTTTCCTGGTATCCAAGAGGAGAAGTAGGTCTTCCACTTCTTTGAGGTGAACAGGGGTGAAGGAGAATGACTGGTTTGTAAGACATGGGGTAGGGGGCTTTACATCAAGCTGGGTGCGCAAGTTACATGCAGATGAATTATCAAATGCTAGGCCTGCCATGGTGAAGTGGGTGTTAAATGCTTGTAGAATTTCTTTTTTGTCCTTGGTTGCTACGGTGCCAGAAATAAGTTTTGAAGGGAGTGCATTTTGTGACATGTGCCCAGACAGTTCTTTCAGTGTGGCCCATAATTTAGATGGGTGCTTGGATGCAGAGTCTAATTCCGTTTGATAAAATCTAACTTTGGTCTCTCTCTAATCATCTTGGTACAGCGGTTCCTGGCAGCTCTGAAAAGGCACCAATCTTCATCTTTTTGGGGATTTGCGGGCCAATTTCCAGAACTTATCCCTGGACAATAAAGCAGCTTTAAAGTCCACGGTGAACCAAAGACATTTACTAGCTTTTAGATGAATTGTTATCAGAGGCACATGTGTGTTCAAGGCACTTGTTATAATTTCATGGAGAGTGGCATATGCTGTTTCTACTGTTTTTGCCAGGCAGAAACTCTGCCACAATGGGGAGGTTTTTAAGTCATAAATATATGCCATAGGGTCGAAGAACCTAATAGACCTTTAGGTAGAAAATTTAGAAGAGGCTGTCATTTTAGGGGCTGCCCATATTCCAGCGAAGAGGCGATGGTCACTAAGATCAGCATCAAAAGTTCCGATGTGGGAGAAGGAGTAGGGATTATTTACTAATATGACATCCAGAAGCGTGCTTTTGGGAAGGGTTTTTCTTGTTTATTCGTCAATAAGTTGGGTGAATCTATGGGAGCCACAGAAGGATTTGAGGGCGATTCTGGCATCAGACTTCCAGTCATAATTAAGATCACCTAGTATGATTGTTTCCAAGGGGCTGGGATCCAAGGTGGTTGTGAGATAGGACAGGAGCTGTGTACCAGCTGATGGAGGTCTGTAACATCCTATGACTCGGAGTACCAGTGACGAGGACAAATCAATTTTGATGGCCAAGCACTCGAAACCAGAAGCCATTGAGGTGGAGTCTAGGGTGACTACCACAAACTTGTCCTTGACATAAATGGCAACCCCCCACCTCTAGTTTGTCAGTCTGTTCTTAATAGCTGGTAGTTAGGTATGTTAATTGCACTATCTGGCGTAGATGGTTGAAGCCAAGATTCCGAAATCACAAACAAATCTGGCTCCGTATGGATGATCCATGCATGAAGTAAAGTGAATTTTTTCAAGAGGCTACACACATGAATGTGCATAAAGCTGATACCTTTGAGCCTTTTGGTCTCTGTGGATGAGGAAAGGGTAGCCATAGGGCCAGGATTGAGCTCGACATTGCCAGAGCAAAACAGGAGGAGGAGTATAAGTTTCCTTAAGGAGGCAAGGAAAAGGCTGAATGTTTGGTTCCTTTTCCAACTGGGTAAGCAGGAGGTGTTGGGGTGTCAGTATTTGTTTTTTAGTCTATGCAGAGCAAGGGACACATAGGCTAGCACTCTGGCTGAGTTATACCAAGCGGTGTACTCCGAGGGTGCATGAAGTAAAATATTTTGCATAGGTAGCATCACGCATGTCACACTTCGTGTTGGGTATTCCACTTGAGGTAGTAGACAGAATGCCGGTGCAACACATGAGTTGTATAGAGACTGTATGAGTATACAGTAAGAAGGAGATGAATACGATGCTTGACGTGGGTCAGATTTGTCCAGGGCGTAGCCTATGAAGTGCATGATGCATAGGGCAATGAGAGAGGAGAGCCGCCTCATACAAGCCATAGTTATTTAGTGTGGTCAGGAAGTATCTGTCCTGGAGCAGGTGACTAGCCAGCTGCTGAAGGTAAATATGTTCTAACATGCCAAGGTTATGGTCAGGCTATTGATGCAAAATGGTAGGGCAATGGTTGTGCTCAGGTCTCGCAGCCTGGGTATATCAGAGAAGAAAATTAAGGGTAGGTGTTCATTTAAAATGCCAAGAAGGGAAAGTAGAGGATACGTCAGTGGTGGGTGTGGGCAGTGCTAGGAAGCCTATATAGTTAGGCGTGGGGGAGTGGGGGATAGGTGGGCAGGTGAAATTTGTGGCTTTGCCATACCTCTCTGGCAGCAGAGTCCGAGGAAGAGGTCTCGGGCGTCGGTTTCAGAAGCGCCATCCGCCTGGTGGCCACGGTCCTCCTGGGGATGGCTGAGCTGGAATCCCTGGTGGGTTCACGGCTGAGGGAGAAGAGAGAGGAGCCGAATTTAGTACCAATGCTGCACAAAGGGCAGCAATCAGAGAGAAGACACCGAATTAGCACTTGAAAGGACAAGCGATTTCCTGGGCGCCCTGCAGTCTGGAAAGAGCTACAGAGTCAGGAAAGGGCTGGTTCACTTAATTTGCAAGGGCAAATTTGCAGGCAAAAAGCACAATTTTAACTTTACATATAACATTCAAACATTTTTTTAAACACTTTGGGTAAAACAGATCCTTTTTGCTCATTTACTGTGGAGAAAGGCAAGGAGAGAAAAGCGGACCAATCGGAGTGGGACAGAGAAAGGTGCTCAATCTCCAAATGGTTTTCAGCTTTGCCGTACCTCTCTGGCAGCAGAGTCTGAGGAAGAGGTCTTGGGCAGCGGCTTCAGAAGCACCATCTGCCTTGTGGCCACAGTCCTCCTGGGGATGGCTGAGCTGGAATCCCTGCCAGGTTCATGGCTCTCTGGCAGCAGAGTCCAAGAAAGAGGACTTGGGTGGCGGCTTCATAAGTGCCGTCCGCCCGGTGGCTACGGTCCTCCTGGGGATGACCGAACTGGAATCTCTGGTGGGTTCATGGCTCTCTGGCAGCAGAGTCTGAGGAAGAGGTCTCGGGTGGCAGCTTCAGAAGTGCCGTCCGCCTGGTGGCTGCAGTCTTCCTGGGGATGGCTGAGCTGGAATCCCTGCCAGGTTCATGGCTCTCTGGAAGCAGAGCCCAAGGAAGAGGTCTTGGGCGGCGTCTTCATAAGTGCCATCCGCCCAGTGGCCACGGTCCTCCTGGGGATGGCTGAGCTGGAATCCATGGTGGGTTCACGGCTCTCTGGCAGCAGAGTCTGAGGAAGAGGTCTGGGGCGGCGGCTTCAGAAGCGCCATCTGCCCAGTGGCTGCGGTCCTCCTGGGGATGGCCGAGCTGGAATCTCTGGCGGGTTCATGGCTCTCTGGCAGCAGAGTCCGAGGAAGAGGTCTTGGGCAGCGGCTTCAGAAGCACCGTCCGCCTGGTAGCCGCGGTCCTCCTGGGGATGGCTGAGCTGGAATCCCTGGTGGGAATGGAGAGGTTGCTGTGAGAAATCAACATTTGGAACAGATTAACAAAATCACAGTCCACCATTCATGAGCAGAGGTCCCAAACACTTTCCTGAGGTGGGGGTCACAGAAATGCCGTGTTGCAAATTTGTAGTGCAAATACCAACAAACAGTCGGGGCACTAGGGTTTCTAACCATAATGTCCCACCCTGTACAGACTGACAGGTGTCAGGGGTGTGCCTTTGCATTTTCAGCTGTCGTGCTCATACCATACCATCCCCCCCACCCTCAAGCCACTGACAGGCATCGAGGTGTGCCTTGGACTCTTTGGCCCCACAGTTCACCCCATTCTCCTATGCTGCACCCATCTCAGCATATGTCCTTATGAAATGGGGTGACTGTAAAGCCGAACACCCAAGGCACACCTCAGCACTTGTCAGTGTCTGCAGGATAGGGTGAAGTAAAATGCAATGAGCGTTATGGCCAAATGGGGTGAGCATAAGGCCTGAGGACCCCAAGGCACAACAAGATATTTGTCGCACTGCAGGGTAGGGTAAGCTAAAATGCCATGAACGATATGGCTGATGCTCAAAGGCACACCTCAGTGCCTGTCAGTCTCAGTAGGGTGATGTGGGGTTGACGTCATTTTAATACATCACTGCCATTCCTATTATGCATCTGTTCAAGTCCTGTGCTACCGATGCCAATGTCAGCAAGACAACATTCGGCCTTAACAAATGCTTGTTCTTAAGTGAGCTACTGCCTTTCATGATTTAATACCAGCCAGATTATACAAACTATCTGTGGAGTCGGGCATCTGGTATACCTTAAAATCTTGCATACAGTTTTAACATCAGGTCTTCTTCCCAGTGACTGAAGGGGTAACTGGATCTCCTCAGTCTACAAAAAGGGAGATGAGACAGATTCAAATTTGTTTAGAACTATTAGTCTTCTAGGCATTTCAGCAAGAAATTGTGGGAAGGAGAACCCAGCACCCTCCAGAGAGAACAGGTAAGATTTAGAAAGTCTTCTCCTGTACTGATCAGTGCTTTGTCCTTCATTACTTGGCAGGCAAATATGCCCAACATAAAAACCTCAGGCTACGGTAGTTGGTTGATTTTTCATCAGCATTCAGTTCAATCAACTGCCAGTGGCCTGGGGTAATTTCATTAACTGTACTAGAAACTTATATAAGCCCACTTGGTCACAAGTTAAGAGAAATTAATTGGATATCTGGAACATTTTAAACAATACAAGAAAACAAGATTATCTTCATTCTCCAGCACTCTTCACTGTATATATTAATGAAAACCTAGAGGCTCTAATACTTGACTCTTCACTGTGAACTGTGCAATACGTTTATTATGTTTATAATATTTTTTGTGTCTATTATATTTATTTATGTTCTAGTTAATTTACAGGGTATGTCATAATATTTTTTGAGGCATGTAGGGATCTGTGTTGGTTGTTATATTTATAGTAATAAGCAAGGCATTCTAAACCTGTGGGATAGGGCACCAAATGAAACACTGACTTCATTACTTACTTGCCAAATGTAAATGGTAAAACTATTTCATTCTTAGCACATGCTGATGACTTGGTACTGATTTATGGATCTAAAGGTGACCCAAAGAGGCAATTGTATAAACTAGACAGATTATGAAAAGTAATCAAATTAGTGATAAATTTAAAGAAATCAAAGGCTCCAATAATCACACAGAAAAAGAATATTCAACATGCATAGCATATAGGACCACAGAAGCTAGTAGCAGTGACAAGTTATATATACCAGAGCATAGTACTATATTCACTATTATAAATTAGAAAATGGGCTAGACACTAGGAACCCTTTGATTGACTGAGAGCCACCGCAGGGGGGCACATTAATTTTTGATAGATGCCCAGTTGAAAACAAGTGCCAACTCTGGGTGCCCTATTACTGAGGGTATCCTTGGGCACCCTAAATTTTGAAACTCACCAGTCACCATTTTCCCCCATTTAGAAATCAGATGATGCAGCCCCTCCCCACCCCATGCAACTACAGTTCAGTGCACTGTAAACACAAACTGCCACTTTTTTTCATTCTCCTTTCTACAGGAAAACGGAAATGTTTTGCAGCTCATTCAACTGCTCAGTGTTCACTCTTAGCAAAATGTAAGAGATGTTATCACATCCCACACTGTCACGTGCTCAGTGCTATTCATAGACAGAACATCTGTATACCATGTTCCCGAGTTGCCATGGCTCCAATTCCACTGCACCAAAACATTTAGAGATCTTTTTTGTTTTGTTTCCTCTTTTTAAAACAAATCATCTTCAGCTAAGTTCAGTGATGTTTTTACCTCCTGGGGTTACTTGCAACTTCATCAGTCCATTTCTCTGATCGGCTATTAGTGCTGCCAGCCAGTTGTGTCCCAGTGCAGAAAATAAAATAAAACCATGAGCAACAATGCAGTTATACCACAGTCTCACAAACCAGGTACAAAAAAATTTTTAAATGAGGAATGCTACTGAGCTGGCGGAGGAGGGAAAGGAGGGTTATGGTTCAACAAGTGGTAGCACTGTTTAACTCCCATTTCACAAACAACAATGCCACTCTGCAGCCATCTCCTCTCCCTGCACAGTACCCCTCCCCTACCTCCATGCCAAGAACTACGCAATCAGCTCACCCATTCTCCTTCCTGCAGGTCACCCCTAGTGAGGTATTTAGTGCACTGATTGCCCTTCATCCTAGGAAGGGCAAATGCTCCACCGGGTTGGATTCCAAAATGCTCCACCTCTCTGCCCCAGCCATAGCCAAACCCCTGGCCTCCCTTTTTAACCTATCCTTCTCCCTTGCTAAGGTACCCTCTGAATGGAAACATGCCACTGTAATCCCCCTTCCAAAGGGTGGGGATACCTCAGACCCAAGCAACTACCAACCCATCTCCCTTCTACCTATTCTTGCTAAACTCCAAGAATGTCTAGTACTGTCTAGCCTATCGACCTTTCTGGATTCCTCCTCCTTTTTCACCCCATTCCAGTCTGGATTTAGGAAATCCCACTCCACCACTACCTCCATTCTCAGGCTCACTGACTCCATTCTCACAGGGATGGATGCTGGCCACATCATGGCTGCTATTTTCATTGACCTGGCCAAAGCATTTGACTCTGTCTCCCACTCACTCCTCCTGACCAAACTTGGCAATGTTGGTCTATCTAGCAGTGCTATCAGTTGGTTCCACTCGTACCTTGTAGACAGGTGCCAATCCGTCCGACTCAGTTCCTCAATCTCGGCCCCCCTCCCAGTCCACACAGGGGTTCCACAAAGCTCTTTCCTTGGCCTGCTCCTGTTTTCCATTTTTCTGAATGACCTGTCTTCTGCCTGCGCTCACACCATCATCCATATGTACGCAGATGACACCGTACTATATACATCTGGCCCCTCGGCAGCAGAGGTCTCAACTAGATTGCAGCGTGACATTGTTACAGTTCAGCACTGGCTTCACACCAATCAACTCTTCCTCAATGCCAAGAAAACAGTCTCAGTACCTTTGTCACAAGGCAGAGACTCTCGCGGCTCCCCTGCCCAATTACGTTCCACACCCTTGAGGGGTCACCCCTGGAGACCTGTACCTCCTTCAGATACCTTGAGGTCTGGCTGGACCAGCACCTCAACTTTTCTGCCCATGTTGACTCTACAATTAAGAAGCTGCACCCCAGGCTAGGGGCACTTTACCGGAACCGGGACTGCATCCCAATTCCTGCCCGCAGGGCCATTGTGCAGAAAATGATCCTCCCTGTCTTCGACTATGGGGACGTAATATACAGCGCTGGTCCTAAGTCCACCCTAGCCAGACTGGACCCTCTTTTCCATTCTTTCTGTTGCTTTATCCTGAACTGTCCTTACTCCACTCACCACTATACCCTTTACCAATCAACGAACCTCTCCTCTCTAGACAATTCAAGACTGTCCCACTGTGCTAAGATCACAGCCAGATACTGTTCCCAGCTACTCCCCTCGTGCCTTACTTCTGCCCTTGTGAACACTAGCACCTTGGTTTACTCCCTCAGAAACACAGACTTCAGGTCCCTTGCAGTCCCTCACAGGGCCACTGTTGCTGGCCAGGCTGCTTTTAGCTACCGCTTACCGACGTTGTGGAATTCCCTCCCAACAAACATTCATTATTGCTCTTCCCCCTGCTCCTCAATGCCATGCTCCCATCTCACTTCTCCTCTACCTGCTCATGTGTCTAGACAGTTTACGGATCACTGAATAGCCGGGCAGTGCATCCAAGCTGTAATCTACTACACTGTATGTTCCACCTGTATATATTTTATGGTAATGTATTTGATGCTATGCCTGTATCTGCTGTTTATCTCTATACTGTGTATACTATATGTATCATGTCTGTTCAACTATGTAATTGTGCCCCCTCCCCCCAGGACACATCTGGAAACAAGCAGTAGCCTGCTCAGCATGCTTTCCTGGTTAAACACTTAAATAAATAAATAAATAAATAAATAAAATCAAGGGGAGACATACTGAAAAGTAATAAGAAAGCTGTAAAACAAGTGAGAAACCCTGCACTGCCCTCTACTGGTAAGCATAGGTAAATATACCAGTAGAGGGACTACTTCAGTAGGAAAGTAACTTTAATTTAATTTTTAATAATATTTTCACTATTTTTTATATCTTAAACATTACACAAAAAATTATACATATAGTCCATTTTCTAAGCACAATAATACCCTCCAGGGTGAGTGGTATGGGCAATACTGGACCTTCAAGGGGCTTTAAGGCCCTCTGCCTGCAGCGTCAGGCCTCATTATATACCTGGGCGGTCTGGTATTGCCCAATACCACCCACCATGTCAGGCATTATTGCTTGCATAGGGTATACAAAACTGACCAAATTGATCTGTTTTATTGGTTAAAAAGCAGCACCTGACCATTGATTATTTGCTTAGAAACTACACAATTCATAACTATTCTGCCATTATCTCCCTAGCAACAACCTAACTAAATGAAAATAAAACATTTTGCTATTAAAAAGGCATTTTTAAACATAAACAACCATATCAAAACATAGATTTCTTCAAATTATGCAGTTCCCATGGTCATTCAAAGGCACACTGCCTTTGTTACCAAACTCACCTGTTCTACCTAACAACAACTTAACTAAAACAAAATAAAACTGTTCTTTATTAATAGAAAAGATTTCCAATTTATAAGTACAATAACCCACTCCAGGGTACTGGTTCCTTGAGAATGAATGCACTTTCTTGCCCTCCAGTTCAGCTGGGGCATGCATTAATTTTCTAGAACTCATGTTCTGTTGTGGGTTATTGTTTATTTAACATCATGGAAAACTCACATTGCAAGTACAAAAGCTAAGGCTTAAGAGCTGCTGTGTGTATCCTAAGATTCTACAGAAAGAATGGAGGCTCAGCTGGCCTGGTGGCACAGAAGGCTGAGACGCTATGCACCTTACCTCTTGCACCCCAGCAACTCGAGTTCAGGAATGAGCTGGGGTCACTGGAGGTTGACAGGGGAGAGGACTAGGAGAGGACTGAGCAGCCACCTGGCAGCTCTCTTCTCCTGGATCTGGGTGGTGTACCATCTCCGCTCTTAGCTGCCCTTAGGGGGAGGCCTGGTGGTAGCCCATGGGATACACAAATGACATACATAGGTCAGGGCAGGGGGAGGGAGCCATGGTCCTGAGATGCATGGCTGCCTCCATGCTCATTCACTACAATGCCACAGCTAGGGGAAGGAATGCACTAAAACTGGTGGAAAAAGGTTCAGCAAGGCAAACATATATGACACCCTGCACACTGCTTTCCACCCACCCTAGCACCAGGACCTGCTGGCAGACTGGATTAAACTTACGGGGGGGGGCAGCCATCCCATCCCCTCCTAACCCCACCATGGGGGGGGGGCAATCCATGGGGCTACTCACCAACAGGTAAGCCTTAGGAGATGGTGGATGGTGAAAGGCAGTGGTGCAGGGCAGTTGGGAGCCTAGTCTACCTCAGCCAAAGTGCATAAACATATTATGGAAAAAAGAAAGAATGGAACTTGAGTATTACAGCATATATTGAAAGTTTAGCAGTCTAACATTAATATCATTATGTTTGCAGAGTGCCAATGTGGGGGCTCAAAACATAAAGATATTAGAAATGGTAGGGAAAAAACATTTTTAGGAGCATGCTAGGACTACTTAAATGTATGGCAAAAATGCTATCATGATCAGAATTAGGGATTTACCCACTCATGATTTACAGCAAACTTAAAATTCTAAGCTATTGGACTAGATTTATGGATATGTATTCAAAAAATTCACCAAAGATGTGTTGGGAGAAACAAGTAGCTGGAGAAGAAGAGGGTGTGACATTTATTTAATCCTCTGATATTAGAGGTATTTTGTTTCAAAATGGTCTTTGTTATATCTGAAATGCACTTACTATTAAACCTAAAAGTGTGAGTGAGTTGGAAATAAAATAAAGGTTGGTGGCTCAGAGAAAACAAAATTACCTAGTGGTGGTTAAAGAAATAAGAATGCATTAACAAATATGCAATAAAAAAATATCTAATGTTTATCAAAAATATTTATGTCTGGGAAAACATATTACAAGAAATGCTTAGCTCATCTAATAATGCAAGCAAATGATATGGCAATTATCTGAGGGATACTATATGAAATGAAGAAATACGATTGTGGACTGGAAGATACAGAAGATATAGGCCCAGATATTCAAAAGGGTTGCGCCATGCGCAAGTCCTACATTGCGCCATTCTGCGATATTCAGCAGGAGGCAGTTACGCCACTGACAACAGGTTGCGCAACAGCGCAATGCAAATGAATGCATGCTCAACAGGAGGGGGAGGAGCCATGCATAAACTGCGCAACCCGATATTCAGTCAGGTTGTGCAGGGTGTGCATAACTCCCAACCTGCGCCTGCACAACCTTGAGCAAAAAAAAGGATCAAGTTGAGGGCCACCCACAGGTGAGCTGCTGTATTGCAGGGCGCAACACAGCAGCTGCCACCCTGGCTGGCCCCAACTCAGATCCTATGCCCCCACCAGCCCGATCGTGGGCAGAATGTCAAGTTACAACCCCAAATATCTCCTGGTGTCTAGTGTCCCCTCCACCCACCCACCCTCAAGCCTCCACCCGCCTCCCCGGCGGCGGCGGGCGGCAGCATCCACCGCCTGCCACCCCACCGCCGCCCAGGCGGCTGTCTGGTGAGCTGCACACCCCATTGGCTGTGGCTCTGCACCAATGGGCGTGCAGCCCACGGACAGTCGATCGGCGGCAACACTGGCGGCTGGGCGGGTGAGATCTCCGCCGGCTTCCAGAAAAGTGGAGAACAAAGAAATGAGTGGAGTGAACAGACACCGAAGGTGAGGGGTTAACAAACATTCCAGCGATCGGCATCGATCACTGGACCACCAGGGAGATATTCAGGTTGGGGGCTTTTGCACATTCTGCCCACGATCGGGCACTGGGTGGGAAGTTGTTTCACGTCCTGGCCACGATCGGGCTTGGAAGATGTGGGGGTTCATGATACTTTCTGCCCGCGATCGGGCTTCGGGAGATGTGGGGGGAGTTCATGATACTTTCTGCCCGTGATCGGGCTTCGAGCTGTGTGTGGGGGGGGAATGTATACACAGATACTGCCCGCGATCGGGCTGCAGGGTGCATTGGTCCCCGACGGCTGCTGCCTGGCAGGGCGGCCAGGCGCAAGTCCTCGGGGATTGGCGCACCTACATGCTAATGGCATGCAAATGGGGCCATAAATAGATGCAAATGGCCCCCCTGCGCCTGCATAAATTATGGCCCCATTTGCTTGTCACCTTTTGAATATCGGAAATTTGCGCGGCACAATGGTACTTGCGCCACCGCCAGGTTTAATGCTCAACTCTGGCAACTGCGGGTGCAGTTCCACTGCACCATGCGCGGTGGCTGTGGCTGGGGTGATATTCCAAGGAGTTGCCTCAATAGCGCAACTCTTTGAATATCGCCCGGCTCACACCCCAGCTCAACTATTTTGAGCAGCGCAGGGGCTTGCGCTTCAGAATGGAGCAGTTTGAATATCTGGGCCATAATGCATTATGTTATGAACTATAAATGGTATACTGACCTAAAAGAAAGATGAGTAACTCCTTGGGGTAGGAATTTTAGGGGCACAAAAACTAGTGCATTAGTATACTTACAATATTTACAACAAACAATAAAGAAATCCTAGCTGCAGTGGGAATTCTGAGAATTACAAACAACATTCCCTAATAGTACAGAATGTCATCTTTCTAAAGGATCACCAGACCTAAGTTGATGCCCCCACCACTCCTTTCTTCAAATCCAGTAATACTTCTGGAACCAGTAGATTAAAAGAATATAGATATGTAGAGTAATAATAGGACAAATTACAGTACTTTGTATTACATAAATACCTAGGGGAGATAGCAGAAAAAGAAGTAGAGGCACCCTAGTCTGCTTTTAATTTACTGTATATACTAACAAAACCTATAAATGCATACTGGTCTATTTCCTGTATTCTTAGTATCTTGAACTAAGATCCCTCTTGTAATCTTAGTACAGGATCTTGAATTAAGATCCCTCACCCCTCCATTCTGTCTTTACTATTCCTTTAAATCTGTCCCACCCCCTCTTAAATGCATTTGTTGTCTCAGTCTCCGCCACCTCCCTTGGTAATTTGTTCCATTGTTCCACCACTCTCCCTGTAAAGTAATACTTCCTAACATCCCTTTTATACCTCCCCTCTCAAGTTTCCATTTGTGCCCTTTAGTGACAGTACCCTCATTTATAGTTGGTTATTAGTAGTGACCTTGTTTATACCTCTCAGAAGCCTACATATTTCTATCATATAACCTCTCTTTCCCTCCTTCTTTCTCTCCTGGCCTCAAGTGAACACAAATTGAAACATACAAGCCTTTCCTCATGTTTTTGATCTTTCTGACCTTCTGTCATCTTAGTAAAACTTTACTGCACACTCACTAAATGTGTTTTGTCTTTTATCATATGCTGATTCCAGAACTGGGCACAGTACTCAAGGCTAAGCCTCACCAGTGATGTGTACAGTGGTAAAATCACCTCACTTCTTCTGTTATTAAAGCCTCTACCTATTCACCCCATCTTGTTTACCGCATTATATGTCATTCTGCACTGACAAAGAGACTTCCAAGTTATCACTAATAGTTAAACCTTGGTCCCTCTCCTACCCTGCCACTGGTAATTTTACTCCATCCAGCATTACTCCCTGTGTGATTTTTTTCCGACATGCAGTATATGCATCCATTTGCACTTTTTTGCATTAAAATGCAATTTCCAAAGTTGTCACCTCTTCTCCAACAAATCCAAGTCATTATACATCTATCTCTTTAACCCTATCTTTATGATCAACTCTGCTACAAATATTTGTATCATCAGCAAAGAGTCACATTTTCCTCTTTATACCCACTACCATGTCACTCACAAATTAATTGAACATAATTGGTCCCAACACTGACCCCTTTGACACCCCTCTTGTGACCCCCTTCACTTTTTATTTTTTCCCATTAATCACAACTCATTGTTGCCTCTCATGTAACCAATTTCCTACTTGCCTAGTTACCACCAATCCTAAATCCGTCAATTGTTATTAGTTTCCAATGTGGCACAGTGTCCCTTCCTTTGCTGATATCCAAGTACAGTGCATCCATAGCTGGACCCTTATCTGCTGCCTTAATGACATAGTCAAATAAATCAATAAGGTTGGTTTGACATGATCTGCTAACCACAGAACCATGCTGCTTAGTGTTCTACAGCTCATTTGCTTCCAGATACTCCACTAGTTGCACCTTAACTATTGTTTCCATAAGTTTACTCACAATTCATGTAAGGATGACTGGCCTGTAATTATCAAATTCATCTTGCCCAAGATGTAAGTGTTGCCCTAGGAATCTAAAACTGAAATACATGCATTTAGTTTTAAAGGATACAATGTGCAATAAACTGTTCTTGTTTGTGTATATGACTTAATATCATGCATTTTTGTGAAATTGTATGTTGTTGTGTTGATTTTATGTTGTTATATTGAAAGGTGAACAACGAACTTTTATGAAGATGAGCATAGTAAAATAATTGTGTGTTATCTATTTACTGGAGGAAAGAAGGGAGAATGGAGATATACTAACATACCAGCATACTATTTGCCAGCAGATTAGGCCTTATGGTCGATCGAGTCTGCTCGAACCTCAGATCCCTAGTTGGGTGCCGAGGCCCTCCCCCCTTGTGTTCCAGAAACCCCTATCAGCCATCCCCACCCCCCGGGACAGGCCATCATCTGATACATCCACTTTATGTGTCTGTCCCACCCTCTCTTGAAGCCCTCCACTGTGGATCTCTGAACCAGCTCGCCTGGCAGTGCATTCCAAGGGTCCACCACCCTCTCAGTCAAAAACCTCCTCTTCTTTTCCCCCCTCACCCTTCCACCTTCCAACTTCAAACCATGCCTTCTGGTGATACCTTTCTGCTTTAGTCTAAAGATCCCCTCCATGTTTACCCTATTTATTCCCTTGAGGTACTTGAAGACCTCAATCATGTCCCACCTGTCTCTCCTCTCCTCTCTTCTCCTCCAATGAAAACAGGCAGAGCTCCTCAAGTCTGTCCTCATACGTCAAATCCCCTAGCCCTCGTATCATCTTAGTTGCCCTCCTCTGTACCCTCTCCAGGAGCTGTATGTCCCTCTTCAAGTGTGGTCTGCAGTACTGTACACAGTACTCAAGATGTGGTCTAACCAGTCCATTGTACAGTGGCAGAATCACTTCCTTGTCCTAGAGGTGATCCCCCTTATGATGCATCCCAACATCCTGTTTGCCTTGCTAGCCACTATCCTGCACTGCTCAGAGTTATTCATACATGCATCCACCATGACCCCTAGGTCTTTTTCCCCTATTGAGGCCTCCAGCGCCTCCCCTCCCAGGGTGTACCTGTGTTGAGGGTTTCCCCGCCCAGATGTAACACTTGCACTTGGTGATATTGAAATTTAATTTCCATGTGTAAGCCCAGCTTTCCAGGGTGTCCAGGTCCTGCAGGGCCAACCTCCCTCTTCTCCCTCAACTACTGCTCCCATCTTGGAGTCATCATCGAAGAGACTCATTTCACACCCTATACCCTCCCTGATGTCCGATATGTATGCATTAAACAGGATCGGACCCAGGACTGAGCCCTGCGGTACCCCACTACCAACCTCTCTAGGGTTCGAGAGCTCCCCACAGACCACTACTCTCTGGGTGCATCCAGCTAGCCAGTTTTCAATCCATCTGACCATCAAAGGGCCTACTCCCAACCCCATCAGTTTCCCCACCAGACCATTGCGGGGGACAGAGTCAAATGCCTTGCTGAAGTCCAAGAATAATACATCCACAGACTTTCCCCTGTCCAGTTCTGATGTTACCCATTCGTAGAACTCCACAAGATTGGTTTGACATGATCTACCTGGCACAAACCCATGTTGCCAACTATCCAGACCTCCCACCTCCTCCAAGTACACCCCCAATCATCCCTTTAGTATACTCTCCATTAATTTTCCCACCACTGAGGTCAAACTGATGGGTCTATAGTTACCTGGTACTTCCCTCGACCCCCCCTTTATGGATTAACCACATGTGCCTCTGCATCAATCTAGAGTGCCCTCCCTGTCTCAAGTGACCTGTTGAAGAGCTCCACCAGGGGTGCCAGCCAATATCTCCGCCATTTCCATAGTAGTCTCAGATGAATGCCATCTGGCCCAGGAGATTTGTTCTTTCTTTGGCCTGAGGGCTAACCACACCCTTTTGGTGGAGATAGCATCATCCATCCCCTCCACCTTACTGGCCTTTTTGTCCTTATCCTGATGCTTGACACCCTGGGTACCTCTCCCTCCCTCTTGCTCCATTTCTGTTGCTCCCTGATCCCACTCACTGCCACTTCTATCCCCATCATGCCTTGCTTTGTAGATATCCCATCCCCCTCCCTAGTGAACACAGAGGCAAAGTACTCGTTAAATACCTCTGCCTGGTCCCTCGCCTCTCCCACCCACTCTCCTTCTGATCTCAATCTGCTGAGATGGCCCTTAGTTTTTCTCCACTCCCCAATGTACCGGAAGAACCCCTTTTCCCCTCCATGTATCTCCTGTGCCAGCCGCTGCTCTTTACTGGACTTTGCCCCCCCTCACCATCCAGGTGACTTTTCTAGATGCAAGATGGTACATTTCCTTATCCCTATCCCCTCTTGTTGTTTTATATTTTTTGTAGGCCGCCTTCATTTCTCTGACCGCTACCTGAACCTCACTGGACCATCAGCATGGTTTATGTGACCTTGCTCCCTTACGTTTCACCTTAGCACAGGTCCTGACTGCCTCATGAAGTCCCCGTTTTATGACCTCCCATCTCCTTTCCACATTTGTCATTGATGTAATCCCCTTCAAGTGATCCTTGAGAATATTTCCCATGCCCACAAAGTCTTCCCCTGAAGTCCACTGCCAGTGTCCTAGATCTCCCCCTCCCCCCATGCTTATTTGAAACCAGACAGTATTGTGGTCGCTCCCAGTCAGGGATCCTCTACAACCAGGTCCCTTACCAGATCCCCATCTGTCAGAACCACGTCCAGGACATGCCCCTCCCTTGTGGGCTCCATCACATGCTGTGTTAAGAACACATCCTGGAAGCCAGTCCAGCAACCTTCTGCTCCTTGGCCACCTTAGAGACATGGTTCCCAGTTTGTACCTGGCATATTAAGGTCCCCCATCAACACCACTCCTTCCCTTTTGGTCCACACTGGGCAATAATGTTGTCCAGCAAACCATCCTCCAGAACATCACACCCATCCTGGGGCTATATACTACACCCAGCTTGACCTTATCTCCTGCCAGGATCGTAAGGTGACCATAAAGGCCTCCATGTTTCCCTCTGCCTCTTCTACCCTAGCAATTTCTATGTCATCTCACCATGAACAAAGCCACTGCACCCCTATGCCCTCCTTTCTATCCTTCCTAAGCATAGTGTACCCCATAAAGTTTAGGTCCCAGTCATGGTTTGTTGTTACGTCTCGTGACGCGCCACATCCACCCCCCTCAGAACTGCATGGCCTGGAACTCTGGCAACTTGTTTCCCCAAGCTCCTGGCATTTACTAACACCAACCCCACCCCTTATCCCTAGTCCCCTTTATCCGAACCCACCCAGGTTCCTTAACTTCCATCCTCCTCTGCTCCTCCTGAAACCTCCACCCCAGTCTGTTTCCTGCCCCTCATGGGTTTGAAGGCTACTCCTCATCTGGAGGTGAGGGCTTCTCAGCCCTCCCCTTATCCTTTCCCCTCACAAGTTTAAACCCCACCTTTCTTGAATGTAGTCAGCCATCCCCTGTTTAAGAACTTCCTTCCCTAATGGGGCAAGATGAAGCCTGTCCTTGGCATACAGTCCCTTATCCTCCCAAACTCCTTTCCAGTTCCCTAATACCCCCAACCCACTCTCTTCACCCCACTTCCTGAGCCAGTCATTAACCTCTGTGATCTTCACTTTTTTCTCCACTGAGGCCTTTGGTACTGGCAATATCTCCGAAAAGGAAACGTTGCATCCATTATCCACGACAGACTCTGGCAAGTTCTTGGAACCTTACTTGGATTTCCAAATGCTATTTCCTCTAGATCATTAGTTCTCAAATGCACCAGGAAATCTGGTTTCCTCCACAATCCCTAACCAGTTCATACACCATGAACTTTGCTCTGTGCGCTGTCAGCCCAGAGATACTCACTACCTTCACCTGGCTATGGCATCCACCCCCTGTCCCTCCCACTGGATACCCCTAATCATCAAGTATCCCAATAACAGAACCTTAACACCACCATCATCCTTATGGTTACCTCCACTATGCACTCTCAGCCCCCCATCCCCCCCTTTATTCATGATCTCAATTCCATGGGAGTCTTCCTGCCTTATTAGAGACCCCCTTGTCACCCTCCTTTCTGTCTCCCTGTTATTTTGCCCACTTAACTCAGACCCCCTCTGAATAGGTGTCCTCTTTAACCTCTCTTATCCGAACCATTTATCCTGGCCTGATGGTTTCCCCTTCCCCACCCGCCATCCTCCCCTTGTAATAGTACCCCTACCTCCAGGGCTTTCTGTGGGTCCCCTTTAGCTAGGGCCCCATCCTTGGTACTGACCCCCTTGCTGAAGGGGGACTCCTCTCCCACCTTCTTGTCTCCCAGTTTCTTTCCAGTCATGCTCTTCTCCCTCATGTCTGCAATATGTTGCATGTCCCCCATCTGCTTAACATTTATGTTTTCCCTTCTCCCTCTGGGACTATTTCTATCCTTTCCATTGCCGGTCTGCGATGCCCTATGGGTATCCAACTCCCTCCCCCCGGACTCTGTCTCAGTTTCCTCATTTCCACCAACCCCTTCCTCCCCCTCTAGGTTGCTTAGTAGCTCAAATTTATTGTGACACTCTATGTCAGCCTCCATCAAGTAACCCGAGTTTCCCCTGACTGCACCTCTAAACTGCCCCTCTTCCTCCCCTCTTGCTCTGCTCTCCTTAGGAGCTCCCTTCCCACAGTCTGCTGTTTTAGGTTTCCCCACAACAGCCCCTCCTGACTCTTCCCCCTCCACTCTCTTTGTATTCAGAATGTTCACCCCGTACACTTTCCCCTTAGCATCAACATCCCTATCTAAGGGTCCTCTGTCCCTAATATCCCCCCTCCTGCTTGCTGTAACATAACATCCCATAATTTCAGAGCATTGCCCCAGCCTCCCCTCAGCCCCACCCTTCTGCTGCCCATATCCACACCCTTTATCCTTGGACACTCCCCCAACTCCCCCAGCTTACTCCTTAACCAATATACTTCACTCCTGATAGAAGATAGCTGTCTACAGAGTGGGCAGCCTCCATCTCTCCAGGCCCAATTGAGAATTATTGCCATCCCACAGCCTGTGCAGCCTACAACCCTTCCGAAGATGCCTGCCATGGTGGAATATGGCCACTCTGTTTGTCCCCCTCTGTTTATAATGGCACACACCCCTTTTCTCAGTCCCTTCCCCGGAATACAGTTTCTCTCTATACTGACTGCAGTTATTTACAAACCCAATTTCAACCCCATCAATAAAGTTCCCAAGTCTCACAAACACATACAGTCCAGTGTGTGTATGCAGACATCAGGTACCGTATGATGTCACAGGCCCACCAGTTCCTGTTGCTTCAAATTTCAGTCCCAAACAGAAAAACACAGCTCTTCAATCCCAACCCCCAGTGGCTTTTCTGTATTTAAGAAAGCCTACAAAACAGGGTGGGTGGGAGGGCTCACCAACACCAGGCAAACATCACATTTAAATTTCACTCTAATTATCACTGCCAAACAAGTGTTCCCAAGCCCCAAAAGTTACAATATCACAGCCCAAGTAACAGTTCTAACTCAAAGTAGTAATTTTTAACACACAGAACTAATTTCACGTACAAAACTATTCAAATATTTCAGTTAAAACAGAATATAAACCCAGACCTCTGTCCTTACCAGCCTCCTTCTTATGTTCCCAAGTGAACAATGAAAGACAAGGTGATTCTTGTTAATTTCCCCTCCCTCTAACACCAGGCAAACATCACATTTAAATTTCACTCTAATTATCACTGCCAAACAAGTGTTCCCAAGCCCCAAAAGTTACAATATCACAGCCCAAGTAACAGTTCTAACTCAAAGTAGTAATTTTTAACACACAGAACTAATTTCACGTACAAAACTATTCAAATATTTCAGTTAAAACAGAATATAAACCCAGACCTCTGTCCTTACCAGCCTCCTGCTTATGTTATGATATAGACTTTCAAGTACCTTTGGGGAATAAACAGAGTACAGGTGGAAAGCATATTTCAGAAAAATCTCTGCACAATAACAAAGGGGCATGATATGAGGCTAAAGAGTGGAAGGCTCAGAGGTAATGTTAGGAAGTACATTTTCACTAAAAGGGTGGTGGAGCCATGATACAGCCTTCCAGCAGATGTGGTGGGTGCAAAAACAATATGGGGGTTTAAGAGTGCATGGGATAGACATAAGGGTACCCTGGAGGCATGCAGAGCAGGAGAGCTGCAGATCAAATAGGATCTGGGGCTGCAGCAGTGAGTAGAGAGATATGCAGACTAGGTGGGCTGTATGGTCCTTATCTGCCAACAGATTCTATGTTTCTGTGTTAGTGAGAACAGACTGTGGCTCTTCTTCATACACAGTAGTTTTTCCTTTTCCTAATTTCTCTGAATAAAATGCAGAAGCCAGTGGAACACTTTTTCAGGGCAGTCTTTTCTTTTGCAAACTCAGCAAGGATAGCAGCTGTTCATTTTGTTTTGTTTTTCTTGTAGGGTCATCTTGGTTTTTCTTTATTACAAAAATTTGATACCACAGTAGTAGCCTATTTTCTCACCTCCATTTTTGCTATCAGTTAGAATAATGATCAAAACTCTATGATGTTATTACTAATATTAAAGAACTGATGCCTTTAGAAGAATATTGAAAAGCATAACATTTTATCATAGTTCAGCTTATATTACACAGTAGTTCTGAATTGCTTCTCCCAATTAATTATTATTCAGGTCATGTACATGAAAATAGTATATTTGTTCTGTGAGAGTTTGTCAGCTCATACTGCTTCTTCCCCATCTGATTGCCTAGTACTCTGTGACATCAAAGTTATTCCTATAATAACATACTGTAATACTGTGACATCGCAGCGGAAGTTTGGGAATAAGCTTTAGGGGAAGATAAACTCTATGGGACAAAGATCCTGTCTTCTGCAAGGTTCCCCAGCAATAAAGGAGATGAGAAATCTACAGAAACTATACAAAATACAGGCTGCATTGTGTCTAACTGTTGTGTTTTCCAAAGTTTTTCCAGCTGTGTCAGCACTTCTGTAACTGAAAGGCTATTTTGATGAAGGGGCACTCCAGTAAGAAACAGAGTTTATAAACCCAGGACATTTCAAATTCAAATTAATGTATTAGCTGAAAGGCATTTAACTGGTAGTTTATATTTGAAGTAGCAAAACCGTTGAGACCAAAACCAGAATCGGGCTAGCTGCATGGGGTTTGTTTTTAGCTGGAGCTCTTTCGGACTGGTGGAGGAAGATGGCCAAAAGACAAATGTTCTGAATAACTTCTTTTGCTCAGTATTTACAAGGGAGAAAACTGGTTCAATGCTGGAGAGTCTTACAGCTGCTGATAGAGGGATACAAATAACGGGAGATGAATCATTTACCACAGATAGGGTCAGGGATGGACTGGCAACCTTCAAGACAGACAAAGCACAGGGACCAGATGGATTGCATCCAAGAGTACAAAAGAATTAGTGGAGGAGTTAGCCGGTCCCCTGGCTCACCTGTTCAGCAGATCACTGTGTACAAGAGTGGTTCTGAAGGACTGGAGGGTGGTGGACATGGTGCCACTCCACAAGGAGAGAGAGCAGGTAGGAGGTGGGGAATTACAGGCTGGTTAGCCTCACTTCAGTGGTTGGAAAACTAATAGAAATCTTGGTTAAACAAGACCTCATGCAATTGCAAGAGGAGAATGGACTTCAGCACACAAAGCAGCATGGATTCACGGCAGGACGGTTGTGCCAGACAAATCTGATCACCTTTTTCAACTGGATGACAAAGGAACTAGGTAAGGAGGCATACAGTAGACCTTCTCTATTTTAATTTCAGCAAGGCATTTGATTCTGTATCACACAAGTGCCTGCTGAAGAAGCTGGAGGACATAGGGGCCGCAAAATGCATAGTCAGATGGGTAGCCAACTGGCTCCCAGACAGGAGACAAAGGCTAGTGGTAAACAGGGTGGGGTCAACTAAGGGTGCAGTTACTATTGGGGTACCACAGAGATCTATGTTGGGCCCCATTCTCTTCAGCTTATTCATCAGTGACATCAGCAATGGTATCCAGGGTAAGATAGCCCTATTCACAGATGACAGCAAGCTTGGAGGGCAGGTAGACACTTCTGAAGGGTTTAGGGATCTAAAACAAGACCTCCAAAAATTAGAAAGGCAGTCTAATCTGTGGCAGCTGAAATTCAACACAAAAAAGTGTAAAGCGATGCATCTCGGTATAGGGGACCCTGAGATGGAATATTGGCTTATTGGGGTTAAACTGAGCATCTCGTAGGAAGAGAGGGACCTGTTGGTCATTAT
This sequence comes from Neoceratodus forsteri, assembly GCA_016271365.2. NCBI lineage: Eukaryota > Metazoa > Chordata > Ceratodontiformes > Ceratodontidae > Neoceratodus > Neoceratodus forsteri. The sequence goes on along the minus strand of CM028134.1, from coordinate 971,623,896 downwards.
TACAGACACCCTGAATCAGGTAAGTTACTGTAATAAAGAATGTAGCAGGGCAAACAAAATGCTGGGTATATAGGCAGGGGGATTGATAGCAGGAAGAGGGAAGTAATAATCCCCCTCTATAGATCCCTAGTTAGATCACACCTAGAGTACTGTGTTCAGTTTTGGTCCCACTCATAAAGAAGGATAGAGACTGTCTGGAATCAGTGCAGAGGAGGGCAACAAAAATGGTCCAGGGTTTGGAGGGACCCCCCTGTGAGGAATGACTAGTAGCACTGAATATGTACTTATTGGAAACCAGGAGGGAGAGGGCAACATGATAGAAACATTCAAGTTCTTAAAAGGCATAAAACAAAGTGTCTGACACCAAGGAGCTGTTCCATAGGGTCACTACCACAACAACTAAAGGGCATGAATGGAAGCTGAGTTGGGGGGGGGAGAAATCTCAGGAAGTACTCCTTCACTGAAAGAGTGGAGGAGCCATGAAATGGTCTGCCAGGGAAGGTGGTCGGGGTGGAGACTGACAAGTTTCAAGTATAGGTGGGACAGAGCTAGATCATAACTTTGACACATTAAAAAGCAGGTAAGCAGTACTTTTGTGAGGGGGGTAGGCCCCCAGGACAATTACTAGTTCTTGGGATCTCATGGGCAGATTTGATGGATCCAAGATCTCCTTCTACCTTTGCTTTTTATGTTTATCTTTAAGGTATTAGTATTTATAAATTTCTTTTTAATGTGACTGGTGTTCTAAATACTATCTGTGTGTCCTTTCTGTATTGATAGTATAGTATCTATCTACATTGTCATCTCCCCAGCTTGTGGAGGAACATTTTCTTTAAACAGAATTACAGGCTGCATGTTTAAAGGAAAAGTAAACCACCTATTTGCCCAGAAACTATTTTATATCATTGTTTGCTTTTCATTTAGTAGTGACAGTTGGGAAGAAATGGAGCACATTGGTAAAGACATGTGCTCGAGGAAGTTGAAGCTAATCAGGTGCTCATAGTAAATTTGCTTCTTGCTTAGGCCAAAAGTGCCATTTGTGGGGCTGGCTAATAGGGATTATGTGGAGATGGCAGACAGGTGGGAGGGAGGATGGGAAGGATAGGGTTGGCTACCAGGGGATGCATTTGTACTGGATATAAAAATATAAGCATATTTTTATTCAAGTCACTGGATTACTGAACATAACTACAACTTTAGCTTTGGACTCGACTTGAGCGATGCCATGAAACATGGAGGATATAATAACTAGACCACCAGGTATCGCATTTAAAAATATGTACTACAGTGCTGTTTGGACTGTTTAGTGCACAATTTATGCTGCTTTTATGGAAAGAAAATTAACAAAATAATAGCCTAACAAGTGTATTTATAAGAATAATACATGTTTAGTCATCATTTTGATCATTTTGGTGAAGCTATACAACAAACTAGAGGGAGTTACAGCAGCACTGCAGAGAATACTCTTCAGAAGCTCTCACTCCAATGACCTCCACACATAGCATGTTCAGCAGCTATTTAAGGGAACAGACAGGGAGGAAGGTTTGAAAGGAGAGGGCTGCTGCTTACATTTTTTAAATGCTATGAAACTGCAATTAAGTTTATATATTGGCATAGTAGTACCACTATAGTTAGGGTTGAGCAGGGGTTTCTATGTTAAATCTCAAACTTTGCACTTTAACAGTTTTGCAACCATTCAATGCATTTGCATGAAATGTTGCATGTGTAGTCTCAGGGGGTAGGTCTCTTGATGTGCAAAGTTTTGTTCCAGTCAGATGTGCAGATTCTGAGATGTGGATAGTGAAATAAAACTGTGTTTTTTGCTTTTTTTTTTTTGTCATCATCTAGCACCCAGATGGTTTGGAATTTTGGTCTGAAATGTTTAGGATAGAAAAGGCTTGGGCCACAGTGATGCCTTTTACTGGTTTGGTGAAAAAATATAATTCATTCTAAAGTTATTACATTTTAACATTTCAGTTCTAAACACGCTCATTATGGTCTTTTAGAAAGCTGCTTGGAACGAAAAAAGTATGTGGTCCAAACAAAAAAAATGATCCTTTTTCATATAAGGGTAATCCTTTTTTGTATGGCTGCCATCTTGTTTCCAGCTTTCTCAAAAAAGAACATTTTCAAACCTCACAAAAATGTTATCCTGGAGACACACCAACACATGTAGCTTGGTCATCGGGACCCTGTTACATGAATTGTGCTCTTAATTCTTGGAAAAAATGGCCCCAAATTGTGTTTCTATTTTATTTTAAAATTATTTTTCATGGCTCGCTTCCCTTTTCTTATATGGCAATATGAAAAAGGAATTTGGCCATACAAAAAAAGATCCCTTCATTTGAAAATAAATAATTTTTTTCCAGACTCTTTTTTTTCAGAAGGGATTCTTTTTCAAGTGAATGAAAAAAAATGTAAGAAAAATATGGAGAAGGAATCAGAAAAAAACTCTTAAGTTCCAGTTCTTTTTCCATATGAAGGGATCCTTTTTCATTTGCTTATTTCCTTCCTATGAAATAGAATGCCCTCATATGAAATTATGGACTTAGTTTTTATGTCAATTCTTTTTACATATAATGGAATCCTTTTGTGTATGGGTGTTTTGTTTGATACAAAAAAGGATCCCTTCATACAAAAAAGATTTTGGACTTAGTTTTTTCCCCACATTTGAACTTTAACAAGCCATAACTCCCTCAATATTTGGACTTAAGGGACCATCTATCAAAATAAAGATCTTAATGAGTACTACAAGAATAACACACAATTCCCCCAAATAAACATTTAGGGGTCTTTTAAAAAAGCAAACAAATGAAAAATGCACATTCCATAGGATAATGTTGGAACTTTGACAAGGGTACAACGGAGGAAAAAAATTGCTGTTTTGGCAGAAATGGAAGAGAAGGGCTCAGAGGGCCCTGCACTTCCACACCAACATAGATGCATGCATCTATGGAGGGATGGAAGCACAGGGCCTTCTGGGTGCTCTCACAGGCAAATGAGGATATGATTAGACTATCTCAAAAAGTAAGGGAATTCATTGCAAAAATGTCATTAATTCACTAGTTAGGGTTAAAGCAACAAATGTAGGGAAACATGGTGATAGGGTTCCCAACCCTAACACCCCACCTCCCACACTGCATTCAGCAACAACAACAAAAAAAACCTCTGCAGTTTGGCCTCTCCAACATCTTCACAAATCAGATATGGGGGTTGTCAACCATAACACTCACACCATTCTGATACACTCTACACATCTCGGCTTATATACTGATGGAATGGGTTGAGTGTTAGGGCTGACAACCCCAAGGTGCATCCCATGCCTGATTTCCATTACACAAGAGAGGTCAAGCTATAGTGTTTTTTCCTATTGCTGCCTGCTGGGTGGGGGTTAGGTGTTAGGGTTGGGAACCCTATCATAACATTTTCCTACTTTTGTTGCTTTAACCATAGCTACTGCATTCATTTTTTTTTTGTAATGAATATTACATAAATGCAGTTTTATTATCAGTGTGAACAGTAGCCTTTCCCTTTCCTCTCTATCAAGCTGGGTTTTAGGGTTGCAGTGGTCCGAGCCCAGCAGATCTCTTGCTTTCAAAAAAAGACTTTGTATTCTTTGCATTCTTTATGACCCAGCAACATGCTGGACTTGCACCACAGTCACCTCTGTGTCCATGGTCTACTCCTACTGCACTATTAATTACTAAAAACAAGTCACTCTTTTGTTTGTGGGGGTTGTGTGGGGTGGTGGGTGCTGAACAAGAGGGTTGGGTGGGGGAATAACTCTAATTTTAATGAAAAAATCAAATAGCGCCCATCTTGCACACGGTGGAGTGTTCCATGTTCTTCCGTGACCACCGTTTGTTTTTTTCTTTAAAATCAGCATTATCCCCTTCACCCAACCCTCACTCTCAGTGCCCACAACCCCCCTACAAACATAAAAGTGACACTGAGGGTGTTCAGTCCCTAAGCATCCCGATGTGGAATCCTTGATGTTTGTTTTTTCCCACCACTGCAAATTAGCAGTTATTTCTTCTTCTTTTTTATGTATATTGATATCCCCACCTGACCATCCCTCTCAGCAACCCCAGAAACATTAGAGTGACACTGGGGGTGCCCAATCCTCCAGTGTCCCAATGAGGACTCCTCTGTGCATTTTTTTAAACCTTACAAAAAAATGCCCATCGATGTCTTTTGTGGCCATAACTGCCCCCCACCTGACACTTAAACTCAGCACCCACCACCCCAATCCCCCCAAGCCCTTACTTACCCATCAGGGGTCCAACTCCATAATCCTCTCTGGACTGCAGACATGTCTCTACGCTTCAATACTGGACCACAAACTGAAGAAACAGGTACAGTATGTGCTTCAATGTATTTCAATGTAGTTTTCAACTTAGTGGCATAACGTAAGCATTTTTGCATATTTTTGGCTCACATTTTCAATATGCCTTCTTTGGGACCCTACCTTATGAACACTTGCACTATCATTAGGTAGATCTGTCCCAAAAGGTGATTATATGGTCCCTTTTGGCCAGGAGTTGAAAACTTTCTCTGCCCTTGTTCATTGGGTAGAGTCATAAGAAGGCTATGTTGAACATTTGGTGTAAAAATATTAAAAAAACAACAAAGTTATGACCCTATTTTGAATTTTGCATATGCAGGCTTGTAACTTTGGTAATTTTCAATATTTTTTGCAGATTCTAACTATGGCCATATCTTCTAAACCTCATAGTGTGGCAGCTGTCATTTTTCAAATCCTGGCCAAATGTTTTTTTTCTATATCCCAAAAGGTGATTTTGTGGCCCCTGTGTGAAATCCCCTTTCAGTCAGGAGTTTAATATTTTCTCTGCCCTTGTTCATGAGGTGTGAACATAAGAAGGCTATGTTGAAAATTTGGTGTAAGAATATCAAAGAAGAATAAAGTTATGAGCCTACGTTGAATTTTGTGAACACAGGCTCATAACTTTGGTAATTGTCAATATTTTTAACCCAAATTTACAGCATAGCCATATCTTTTTTATTATTATTATTATATTTATCTTACCACAAAACTACTGGTCACATACATTTAGCAGTAATACAGATAGGGAATATACAGATGCATGTCATCCCCCCATCATATTCTCCCCCACCCCTCCACCCCCTGACTTGGCATCAGCATCTTTTAATCATCTTCTAATCTTAGGGGAGATGGCTGTGGCCTGCTAGGAAAGCGATAGGGAGTGACTCCCTGAAAATAAATGTGACCTGCTTCGGATGGACTGGTCCCAGACTGAATAAGATATAGGGTGTGAAGTTTCTCCAAGATCTTCTGGTACCTTGACAGGGATCCCCTCAAACTGGCCTTGAGTTGCTCAGCTCTTAACTTGAATAATAATTCTTGTAGCCATTCCGTATAAGTAATGGTATGGGCTTCTAACCAGTTGCATAAAACCAGCTTCTTAAGAGACAGCGAAATCAATGCCATATGATACCTGCATTGGTGGACTGGAATTTGGGAGAAATCCCCCACTAAGCACACTTCCGGGGTGAAGAGATCATCTATGCCCAGCAAAGGATCTGCTTTATTTATAATAGAATCCCAAAGAGACCTGATTAGTGGGCAGTCCCAAAAAATGTGCCTTAGGGTACATTCCTGTTTGCTGGCATCTATTGCACACTGGGGTGGGAGCTCTGCCTATCTTGAATAGTTTAGCTGGAGTCCAGTACATGCTATTTAGAATATGAAACTGAGTTATCTCAACCTATCCTGAGAAATAAATATATACGTATCCTTCCAGATTTTATTCCAACTATTCACTAAGCAGGGGAACTGCTCAGACCAGTATTTAGGTATACCGTGCTGGACTTCAGAAGTCCTGCCAAGTAAGGCCGAACATGCCTGGGAAATTACATGTTGCCTATTAGCAATGGAAACTAGGGATCTAAACCACTCTGCAGTGTTATCTCCCCCTCTAATATGTCCTTCCTCTGTAACAATAGGTGTCGCAGCTGATATATTTTGAATGTTTTCCCTCTATTAATAGCATTTTGAATCATAATGAATTCCTCAGACCTACAAGCCATACCAGGGAAAAAATCCCCTACTGTAGAGCCATTAATACATAGATACATACATAGATACATAGACAGTGTCAGCAGATAAGGGCCTATGGCCCACCCAGTCTGCCCATTTGAGCTTGTAAGTTCAGTTTGTTTTCCTATAAGTCTGTTTCCCCTTACCCATGACCTCTAGAATTCCTTTATGTCTATCCCATGCATTCTTAATTCCCGTGATTGTTTCAGCCCCCACCACTTCCTCTGGCAGGGTGTTCCACTTGTCCACCACCCGTTCTGTGAAGAAATTCTTTCTCATGTTTCCTCTGAATCGTCCTCCCTCCAACTTCATCCCATGCCCTCTAGTCCTGGAACATCTTTTTCACTTAAAAATAGTGTTTTCCTGCACTCTGTTTCTCCCTGTAAGATACTTGTATGTCTCTATCATATCCCCTCTCTCCCTCCTCTCCTCCAGGGAGTACATGTTCAGTTCCTTCAACCTGTCTTCATAGGACTTGTGATGCAATCCATGCACCATCTTTGTTGCCTTCCTCTGAACCTTCTCTACCCTGTCTATGTCCTTACGTGAGGTATGGTCTCCCAGAACTGTACACTTTGTACTCCAGGTGAGAGCCTCACTAGTGTCTTGTATGGTGGAATTATGACCTCCCTTTTTCCTGCTGGTGATGCCCTGCCTATACATCCCAGCATCCTATTGCTTTACCTGATGCCTTGTCACACTGTTTCCCTACCTTGAGGTCATCAGAGATGACAACCCCAAGATCCTTTCCTGCTTGGTGCATGCTATATCCTCACCCCCCAACTGATATATTGTGCCAGGGTTTGTGCCCCATATGCATTATCTTGCACTTCTTTGCATTGAATTTCAACTGCCAAACCCTTGACCATTCTTCAAGTTTCTGCAGGTCCCTTCTCATTCTGTCTACACCCTCTGGTGTGTCTACTCTGTTACAGAGTTTTGTGTCATCAGTGAACAGTGAAATTCTGCCTTCTAGATCCTGCACAATGTCACTGATGAAGATGTTGAATAGGACCGGTCCCAGCACTGATCCCTGTGGTACCCCACTGGTCACTCTTCCCTCTGTGGAGTGACAGCCATTTACCACCACCCTCTGTGTCCTGCCACCCAGCCAGTTACCTACCCACCACACTACTGTCCTGCCCACACCCATATTCCCCAGTTTGTGTAATAGTCTTCTATGGCACAGTGTCAAAGGCCTTGCTGAAGTCCAGATGGGCATACTGCCTCCCTGATCCACCTCCCTAGTCACCCAGTCAAAAATTCAATGAGATTGGTCTGACCGACCTCCCCTGATGAAACCATGCTGCCTTGGGTCCTGTAGTCCATTAAAACCAGATGTTCCACCAATCTCTCCTTCAAGTGCTTCCATGATCTTTCCCACCACCGAGGTGAGGCTGACTGGTCTGTAGTTCCCTGCTTCCTCTTTGTTCCGCTTTTGTATAAGGAGACTACATCTGCTGTCCTCCAGTCTTTGGGTACCTCCCTGTTTCCAGTGATTGGCTAAACAGGATATAGCCAGTTCAGCCACTACCTCTCTTAGTTCTTTAAGGACCCTGGGGTGCACCCCATCTGGCCCCATTGCTTTGTCAACTCTTATTACTTCCAGTTCCTTCAGGACCCTTTCTCGGTAAAGGACTTTGTCCATTTCTGCACCATTCTCACCCTTTGTACTCCCTTCAGACCCATTACCCCTCTTCCTCAGTAAAGACTGAGCAGAATTACCTGTTCAATATGTCAGCTTTACTGTTGTCATCCTCCACGTGACTCCCATCCTCCCCTTCAGTCTCACTATCCCTCCCTTTGTCTTTCTTTTTCACTTATGTACCTGTAAAGGTTTTGTCCCCTTTAACCACTGATTTTGCAATGTGTTCTTCTGTCTGAGCTTTGGCTTCCCTTACTGACTTCCTGCCTCCTTTGTTTCTCCTGGTACTTCTCCCTATCCCCTTCTGCCTGTGTCTTTTGTATTGTCTGAATGCTATCTTTTGGCTTTCACTTTCTTTGCTACCTCTTTGGAAAACCATAATGGTCTCCTCTTCCTTTTCCTCTTGCTAACCTGCTTAATGCATAATTCTGTTGTTCTTATAATCCCATTTTAAATACTGCCCACTGTTCCTCAACCCCTGATTCCTGTCCCATTCCCTTAATGCCTCTTTCAAGTATTTCCCCATTTTCCCAAAGTCTGCCCCCTAAAATCCAGGATACGTGTTTTGTGTGGTTTGGTTCTGCTGTTTCTGTGATTTCAAACCACAATGACTGGTGGTCACTGTTACCAGGTGCTCCCCACTGTTACCCCATCACACTGTCCCTGTTTGTGAGCACAAGGTCCAGTGTGCCTTCTGCCAAGTTGGTTCCATGACCAGTTGCGTGAGAAGGCACCCTGAAGGAGTCCAGGATAAATCTGCTCTAGTTGATGCTGCTGCTGGGATGCTCCAGTCCACGTCTGGAATATTGAAGTCTCCAACCAGTACTACCTCACCTTGTCTGCCATTCTTTGGATGGCTAGCATCAACTCCCTATCTGTTTCTTCCTCCTGGGCTGGTGGTCTATAGACCACACCTGCTGAGATGGCTGGCCCCATTTTCCTTTCTAGCTTAACCCACAGTATCTCTCCCCATTTTGTTCCTCCTGGATCTCTGTGGCCCTTATGTCATTTTTCACATACAGTGCCACTCCTCCTCCCTTCCTGCCTGCTCTGTCTCTTCTGAATATGTTGTAGCCAGGTATGGCCATCTCCCAGTCATGGTTATCATTACACCAGGTTTCAGTGATGGCCACAATGTCCAGGTCTGACTGTACCATGACAGCCTCAGATCTTCCATCTTGTTGTTAAGGCTCCTGGCATTTGCACACATGGCTTTCCATGATTTGACCTCCCTAGTCTGCTTCACTGTTCTACTCCAGCCCTTCCTTGGTTGTCATTTATCCCTGGTTCTCCTTGCTGTCTGCCCTTCTGCTGAATTTTGCCTTTCTGCTTATTCACCTTTTGGACACTAATCTCCATCTTTTGCACACGCTTTGCAGAGATGGCCTCTCCTCTGGTTCACTGGTTCCACTGCTAGCTGTGGGGGTGAGCAAATAGGTACCCTCCTTGCTGGCCTGCCACCCCCCTTTGCTAGTTTAAATGCTTGTCAATGTAGCATTTAAACTTATCATTGAGTACTTGGATTCCCCTCCAGGATGGATGCAGGCCATCAGGCTTGAACAAACCTCCATCCTTCCAGGTGGGTTCCCAGTCACCAATGAATCCAAACCCTTCCTCACAGCACCAGTTCTTCAACCATGAGTTAAAGTTCCTGGTGCATGCACTCCTATGCTCTCCTTGCCTCCCACAGGTGAGTACTTCTGAGAAAGTGACAGAAGTAGCTGCCCCTTGAGACCCTCCCAGTTTCCTAAACTCTTCCTGAACTTCCTTTGGCTCCCCATTTGCAAAGTCATTAGTACCTAGGTGGATAATGACATCCAGCTCACCCTCCCATCTTGCCTTCCCAGTGATCCCCAGTATCTTCCTTCCATCCCTCCATGCTGTGGCACCTGGTAGGCACCTCACCTCCCTGTCCTCTCCCTCCTGTGTTCCTAGCTGGATCCCTCTTATGATGGAGTCCCCCACCAGGATTCACTTTCTCCTCCTCTGGGGTCCCTGCTTTCCCACTGAGGTCACCTCCTTGGCTAACCTCCACATCCTTTCCTTCCACTTCTCTGGGTACCTCTATTTGGTTGTCCTCATTTGCCAGTGTGGCATATGAGTTCTTGAGAGGAATAGGATCTGGGATGTGCATCTTCCTGACTGCTCTAACCCTCCCTGAGCCCACTGTCATCCAAGTGCTCCTCATTCTCGGCATCCTTTGAGACAGCTGCATTGGACTGGGTGGTCCCTGGATAGGGGTGATGGTACTCCTGACCCAGTTTACTTCTGCTCTGAGTCTGGTTACCTCATCCGCAGTCAGAGAGATGCATGCAGATAGGGCAGCACCTCAGTGTCCAGAAGGTCTGCCTGAATATGGCTGCACCACAGCCACTGCATTGCACCACTCCCACATTATACTGCAATTCCACAACTTGTCTGCTACTGAAACTCTCTTAGTTCTCTTTTATTAATTTACAGTACTAAAAATCCTGTAACTGATCCTCAGATATTTTTTTTTAAGGAAAAAGAAACCAATAAATAAATAAATGAGTTGAAACACTTGTCGTGCTGAGGGTGGGCTTCTTCCCCCTTAGGCCCCTCCTACTTCACACCTCTTACTATACCCTGTGTTTAGCTCCTGTCAATCAGATTTATCAGGGCATATAATTAAGTGGGGGGATACACTGGGCTGAGATAGGCTGGCCACATATTCTAAAATTGGTGTTCCCTATGAGTGGTTGGTTAAGGTCCCTGCTGTTTTTGTACCTTGGAAAGGAACATAATTGGGTATGTATCCTGACTGAGGTAGCATTGGGGGAGCTGGCTAGAGTACGTGGGAGGTCCTTTAGTGAAACATGTAAGATAATGTCTGGGGACATACCAGATGCAGAAATCAATTCCCTTTCCAGTGTTAACCACAAAGGGACATATGGAGGGGAATTCAGTTCAGCCAGGGTGATAAGCCATTTTAAATATTTACTGTCTTGACTTGCCCAATAATAGAACCCAAAGTGAGGCAGTCTCAATCCCCCATGATCTTTGGGGTCTGCCAATTTATGGTAAGCCCTTCTAGGTGGTTTACCTAGCCATATAAATGAGGAGATAATGGAGTCAACTTTTTTGAACCACTTTAAGAGAAGCTAGGAGTTCAGCATATTAAGAGGGTAAAAAGGTCTCGGTAAGATGCTCATTTTAATTAAACTGATATGCCCCCTGAGTGAAATTGAGAGGGATCTCTATCTGGTGAGATCCTGTTGAATAATCTGCAGGATGTCTTCCAGATTGAGCTTCCTTATGGTTGCATCATTTCTGGCCAAGAATAACCCTAAATACTTCAGTCTCTGTGGGCTCCATTGTAGTCCTAACTGTTCTATGTCATGTCTCATTAATTTATTGTTAAGGGGAAATGCCATGTTTTTTTCCAGGTTGATTTTATAATTAGAGAATCTACTGAATTCCACTATAGTGGTTAAGGCTACTGGAAAAGACTCCTTTGGGTATGCTAGATGTAACAAAATATCATCTGCATAAGCTGAAAGTTTAAATACCTGAGTGCCTAAAGATATACCCTGTATGTCATTATGTTCTCTTAATTTAGATAATAGGAGTCCTAAATAAATATTGAACAAAAGTGGGGACAACGGGCATCCCTGTCTGGTACCTGAGTGAAGGAAGAAAGTGTCTGAGAATACCCCATTGCAATATATGCAAGCACACAGATTCTTATAAAGGGAAGAGATCCAGTTTATAACTTTCCATGGAAAACCAAATTTGTGCATGGTACAGAACAAAAATTCCCAATCCACTCTGTCGAATGCTTTCTCTGCATCCAGGGACAGCAGTCCAGCTGGGATAGCAGAATCCCTCAATGCAGAGAAGATATGAGCCAGCTTGTGCAGGTGATCTGATGAGTTTCTACCTTTCATGAACCCCACCTGTTCTTCCTGGACTATAGAAGGCAATACCCTGGCCTACCTATTAGCAAGTAGCTTTGCTAGGATTTTAACATCATAGTTTAATAATGAAACTGATCTATAACTGATTACTCTTTCTGCATCCTTTCCAGGTTTTTGCAGAACAATGATGAGGGCTCCTAGCAGTGTTTTAGAACCAGTTCTGAACTAAGTATCTAATTCAATAATTTGGAAAGCCAAGGGGTTATCTGCTTACCAAAAACCTTGAAGAAGTTGAGGGAGAACCCATCCTGCCCCAGTGCTTTGTCCAAGGGTAGGGAATTAATGGTACTCTTATGTCTGCCTTCTCTATGGGTACTATCAGACTCTCTCTTTTTGCTCTTCTACCAGTGATGGTAGAGGGATAACCTCGAGATACCCTTCTACCTTGTTTACTTCCGGGAGATTAGGCATGAGACTATAGAGGTCCTGATAGTAATCTGCAAATTCTCTAGTAAGATCTCTGGGATTTAGCATAATGGACTCATCTGACTGAGGTTGGATACTTTTGATTTATCTGGAGGCCTCCTGATTTTTAAGCCTAAGGGCGAGAAATCTCCCTGCCTTCTCCTCCTGCTCAATATACGGTCTTCAGGATAGCAAATTCTGCCTTTTTTTCCCTAAGTAGCATATTGTATTGCTCTCTAATCCCTATCAACCTGCTTCTGACTGTTTCTGAAGTACTGGGTGACAACTTAGCTTCCAGGCTACAAATTTCACTCAAGAGGGTGAGAGCCTTTTTTTCTCTTGTACACTTTCTATGGGAAGCTAAGCTTATAAATTCCCCTTGAAGGACACATTTTAGGGCACTCCATTCCAAATCTGTTCTACCCATGGAATGTAAATTAACCCCTGTGTACTGCTGTATTGCCTGAACAATATTATCCACTACTTTATCCTCTTTAAGTAATTGGTTATTCATTTTCTAAATTGTCTCCCTAGGCAAATTGGGGGTAAGGCTCAAACAGCACCATGTTGCTGAGTGATCTGATATAACCCCAGGGTCTATTTTACCATCTAGTATCCCAGGTAAGAGGGGTGTGACTGATTAAAAAGTAATCACTCCTCGAGGAAGAACCATGTAGTTCTGACCTAAATGTATATTCTCTTGAGTCAGGGTAAAGAATCCTCCAGGGGTTGCCTAAACCGAAGTGGTTCACTAACTTTCTGATTGACCTCTGTGTAGGGAAGAGACCCTTGCGCTTCATATTGGATTGATCTAGATCCGGGGAGAATGGCAGGTTCCAGTCCCCCCCCCCCAGTATGATAGGATGTGTGGTGAAAGGTGCCAATGCAGTCAGCAACTCTATGAAAAAGCCAGGGGTATTCACGTTGGGACCATACACACTCCCTAACACCACATCAGTCTGATCTAGAAGCCCTTTCACCAGAATGTATCTGCCTTTCAGGTCACTAATATATTGTTCACATACAAAGGAGGTGTGTTTGGATCTCATAATGTTTACCCCCTGCTCTGTGTGCTGTTCTCTGTATTGTATACCTGCTCCACATACTGCCTCCGTAATAAGTTTTCTTCAGCCTCCAGCAAGTGGGTCTCCTGCAAAAAAAGAGATATCACTTCTAAGATACTGAATGTGTTTTAAGACCTGGTACCTATTAACCTTGTTACGGGCACCCCCAATATTCCAAGAAATAATTTTCTTATGTTGTGTCATTCTTGCACACAAAATATGAGTTCATAGTACTTAAAATTACAATAACCACAACAGGCTTTTTTGTTCCCCTTTCCTTTGATGCCAAGCATCCCAGAACCCCTCCCACCCCAGCCCAAGCCCCATATCCGAAGTACAGTTATCCCAAACATAACAACAGACCCCAAATATCCCATTTCCAATAAGACTAGTACAAATACCCTATTGAAACCCCATGAAAAGTTTAAGGTAGTCCCCCCTCCTGCCAGCTTAAACACCTTATACTACATTATGTACCCTTTTCTGGAGTAGCTCGTATCCCATTACTTTACTATTCCATACTTCTATGTATTAAAGGAAAAATAACTTCCCAAAGAGAAAGGGAACTTGTTTTGGAGTGTACTTCCTCTGGGGTACAAAGCTAACTAGACCCATCCTTAAAAAATTGAAAAGCATAAAACAGTGACCAAGGGCTTGCACAGTGATCAAGAGCTTGTACTCCCTTCCCCCCAGGAGCCATGCCCACATAAAATAACTTGGCTGTTTCTACTAACTTTAAGGTAGCCCAAAGCCCAAGCGCATTACATTAAACTTAATCCCTACAGTCCATTAACTTCCTCAAGGTAGCAGAAAACATCATGTTTGTCCATTATTCCAACTGAGATACGAACATGACCAGCAGTGCAGGACACTTAAGCATTAGCACTCCCCTACAGCATCTTAACTGTCTCCTTACTGTTCAGCGAGCATTTAAACAATAAGCAATTCTGTTGCCCAGATTCTTCCAGTAAGGTCCAAAAGTAAACATAAGTAGGAAGCCCTTCATACTATCTGTCCCATAGCTAGAACAATACAAAAGGATTTACCCATAACAGAAAGATGGTATTCCTTCCACCATAAGTGACTCAGGGTACGTTAGAGTGCAAAACAATGAATAGCCTAAATAGTCCAAGCAACACTTTCCCTTTGTGCTTTATTTCCAGCCATTGTGGCAGTCCAAACAATCAAAATGCAGATCCCACTAAGTAAATTAAAGACTTGACATACCCACAGATTGCCTCATGATACTTTCCTCAGTGGTTCTTAAAGGGGAAGTAAACATTGCAGGGCTCACTCAAATTGTGAAAGCGCAAGACAAGACAATTCAAATGAGGTACTAGGCTTAGCTGTAGGTTTCAGGAGTCCTGAGATATGAATATTAAATTATCTGTAAATGAAAGCAAAGCAGCAGCCATTTCATGTAATCTTAAAACAGGAAGTGATGTCACTGAGGGGCCAGCTCAATGCTGTTAATTACAACTTGCCCCTCAGTGACATCACTTTCTGTCTCAGGATCCCATGAAATGGCTGTTGCCTTGTTTTGATTTACAGACTATTTAGATATTCATATCTCAGGACTCTTGACACCTACAAAGAAGTTCCATATCTCATTTGAAATATCTTTTTATAGGCTTTCACAATTTGAGAGACCCCCTACAATGTTTACTTCTCCTTTAAAGAGTTATGGGAAAGCCTCACTTAGAGCATCTTCAGCGCTTTTTGGATCTTCGTACGTAGATCACGTGCCAGTTATGAAGACTTGAAACCTTGCCAGGTAGTCTTTTCAGAGCTTGATATTGGCTGTGATCAGTTTAGTCAGTATGGGCTGGAAGTAGGCTCTCCTCTGATGCACTGTAAGGGGTAGGTCCTGTGCCACACAGATTTTCACTCCTTCCCACTTGATTTCATGCAGGTCTTTCATTTTGTTGAAAAAGTGCTGTTTCTCTTGAAAATTAAGAAATCTGAAGATCAGTGTACAGGGCAATGCCCCCAGGGAAGGCATAGGGCATAGGGCGAGATGTGCATGCTCAGTCGCATAGATAGGCTCGAATGGTGATGGGTCTGCAAGCTTAGCCACCAGTTTCTGAACAAACAGCACCAGGTCCATGCCTTCCTCCTTTTCTGGTAGACCTATCAGGACCGCATTTTTCTGGCTACTATGACCCTCTAGGTCCTCTATCTTTGCTTCCAGCTTGGCAATGTGGTGTCTGGTGGCTGTTATGGCTGGGTCTATATTTTCTACTTTTTTTTCCACTGAAGTTATTCAGGCCTCATTATCTCCAGTTCTCCTGGTAATACCCTCCAAAGCCCCAGCCATGGTTTTGAATTCAGCTGTTAGAGAGTGAAGCTCTTCCCAGAAGGGATGAAATTCAGCTAAAAACTGATCCACAGTAAGAAGGTTTCACTCTGGTTGCCTGTAGACATCCGCATGGGCCTTGTTTTTCTTGCTGGCCTTTTCAGGCGTAGGTGGTGGCGTATGGTGGGGTAATGCCAATCGTATTTCAACCTCCATTCCTTTGTAGTTTTAGCCCTTATTTCACTCCCACAGGTGCTGAGCTGCTTCTTTGATGATAGGCAGCCCTTTTTTCCCGGATTAGCTTTCTAGGGGTTCCAAAATCATGAACTGTGAGAGAAGGGATAGTGGGAGCACTCTGAGAGAGCTGCTACTCGGCTGGCTGCATCACATGATCTCCAACATAGCTATATTTTTACAGCACCTCTTGAATGTGACAGTTGTCATTTTTCAAATCGTGGCCGAAAAGTTTTGTTTTTATATCCGAAAGGTGATTTGTGGCCCCCTCACAAAACCACCTTTCAGAGAGGAGTTGAACATTTTCTCGGACCTTATTCATGAGATGGGATCATGAGAATGCTGTGTTTTACATTTAGTGTAAAAATATTTTTTTTAAAACTAAGTTATGAGGATATGTTGAAGTCTGCAAATCCAGGCTCATAACTTTGGTAATAGTCAATATTTTTACCCCAAATTTTGAACATAGTCATTTCTTTACATCTCCTCATATAGGCAATATTTTTCAACTCCTGCACAAAATGTGTTTCTGAGTCCTGAGAGTTGATTTTGCAGTTGCTGCTTAAAATCACCTTTAGGCCAGAAGTTGAACATTTTCTCTGCCCTTCTCCAAGAGGCAGGGTCATAACAAGACTATGTTGAACATTTGGTGTAAAAATATTAAGAAAAATTTTGTATATTTTTACCCCAAATTCCACAGCTGCAGCCCTATTGGCTATGGTTAGAGTTTTTTAAAATACCTTCTGGGTAAAACAGGTGGTTTACTTGTCCTTTAAATGTCAGATCCTAGGGTCCCTTTGCAACCTTGCTGTCAGAGACAACAACTCTAATTAGTCAGCTGTTAGCCGAAGTGTTAGACTGAGCCCCCCCACCCCAACTGTATATCCGCATCCCCCTTAACTTTGATCCATTTCTCTGGTGTCCAGTGTGTTGCATCTCAATCTTCTTCACTGTGGCAGGCAACAATTACACTTTGGAGAAAGACTCACACACTTAAATGTATTGCAATGTTTATAATAAGTAGAAAAAAAAACTTTGTATTCTTGTGTTTATTACAGTTAACAAACCATGCAGCCTATATCTCCTCCTACCATTCCAGCTCTTACATGCCACACTGCACATTGTTCTCTCTTGCTACAGTATTTCTACAGATGCATTATATCACCGTGTTGGACTCTTAGACCTAAGCTAGAATGATATCATCTTTAAGCATAGTCATGACGTCCTTAAGTACTAAATCTTCCCAATTTCAAAGGGAAAAGTCGTCATCTAAAGCAAAAGGCATTCTTTTAACTGAACAAACAAAACTCTGCACACATTCTTATAGGAAATAGTAAATTATGTAATAGTAATTTGTTTTTTACTGCATTATATAGCGGTCCTGCTTTTGGCACCTGCAGTATACATTAATCCCCCACTTTTCAAAGTTCTGCTAAACGTAATCAGTTTCTTCAACATGTCACCTAGGAGGGTGTTTATTTATTCTGGAAGATCTTAGTGTTAAGGATCAGCACAAGCTTTAACTCACAAAGCATCACTGGATATTCTTTAATTGGTGTGCCTTGACATTTACTCAGCAGAGTTGTAATGTTACCAGGTTGATAAAATAACCTACAAATTAGAAGTCAGAAACAAATAAGCGCCCAAGCTGGGATTTGAATACAGGCCTTCTTGGAATTCTATTCCACTGCACTACCTGCTCTGCTTCCAGAACAACTAGAAACCTGGGCATCCAAAATGTAGTCAACATTTTTCAATGTCCTACGGCCACACAAATGTGATTTTTTTTTTCTTTTTACAAGGAGAGCAATGTACATATATTTGAAATTCAATTTAGAAGTGACAGACAAATAAGTGCCCCAGCTAGGTTTTGAACTCAGGTCTGCTCAGAATACAATTCTACCATGACAACTGGACATAAAAACCTGAAAGATTAACTTAAAATTATATTCTTCCCAGGCTGAAATCTCATCTTTCAATCCTGATTGGCCTTTTTGATCAAAGATTGCAAGAAACAGTCTCCAGTGCCTTGTAATCTGTAACAGTTTCAGTATGAGCGGTACACCATCCAGATATATATATGAATATGTGCACAGGCCCAAACACTTGCAAAGCACTCTATGTCAGGCTGAGAGTATTTTCTTTCATTGTCTACATTTCTTCCAGTAGTGCTTTTCAAAGTCGGAACAATTCATTGCTTATTGTTACTCCTACCAGGTACACGTCGTACCAGGAGAACATCAAAATGAATATATTTGCATCTACTTTCAGTTGAGTATCAAACTCAAGGTTAAAGTAGGATGTGTGGGCAGCCTTCGTCAATACCACCTTTAGTTGCTTGAACGCACATTCTTATTTTGCTGTTTGTTTAAACTGAATGTCCTGTTTTGTTAACTCTCTGAAAGAAGCACTTATTGTTGAAATAGATTTATTGGATAGAGAAAAACAACTGACCATACCCAGAAAAGATATGACAGCACTTGGTTCCTTGGGAGCTGAAGCATTTTTAATTATGGTTAGCCTTTGAGGCTCTGATTAAATGCCTTGGGCTAAGAAAATGTGCCCAAAGAAATCATGTAAGCTTTTATTACACTCACTCTTTTCTTTATTCAGTGTCTATTAAGTGTCACTAAACTCATCTGGACCTCTCTAAGGGAACAGTCCTGTTCTGCTTGAGTTGTTGCAAACATTGCTGACAATAACTGCATTTGGTATGTGCTGGATTACCTGGTAAATAGCATTGTGAAAAACATCAGCAGCAGAACAGACATCAAATTTCAGACATTGTTACTTCGAGTCCTACATGGGTAGAGACAGTGCTTAATTAGTCTGATTCTGTTGCCAGTTCCAGTTGCTGATGGATTTTATTTAAAGAGCTGCTGATGCCTCAAAGAAAACTTTGAAAAACACAATATTTAGGTACAATTCTGCTTGTACTCCACATATATTCAATAGACTTCTCTTCCCCATTACTTATTACTGAGAAATTTGCATGGAAACATGCTCTATATCCCTTATCTAAAGCCTTTTTACCTTACTTCCTACTTCATGTTATAGTCCTCTGTTGTGATATGACAGTCCATTGCCATGGGAATAATTGTGATATCACAGGTAGAGCATTATGACCTCAAGTAGGGAGAAAGGAATAGGAAAAGATCCTATTTTCATGCAAATGACCTCAGTAATAAATAATGGGCATGAGAAATACAGGACTAGTGTGAAATACAATCTGAACTGTGTCTAAATAATATGTTTTGTTAAAGTTCTCCTACTGGTGTCAGCTGCTCTTTAAATCACACTTGCAGAACACTTTTGCACCAGTAGCGGTAGAGGTAAGCTAGAGGTACAGAATTCAGTCTACAGAACTATCCATCATTCCCTTTTGATAACAGTATTAGGTAGTTGCAGATCACCATACATTTTTAACTTCCATAGAACCTGAACAGTGGACACAGTTGAAGAAAGACAGTACCTGCAGGAAGACCTCAGGAAACCTGAGAGAAGGTCGGGGATCTGAAAACTTGGCTTTAATGCCAAGAAATGCAAAGTGATGCACACCGGAGCCTGGAATTTTTTTTGTTTTTTGGGGGGGGGGCTGGCTCCTGATGCTTACCGGAGCTCAGCCATACCCTGCCTACCATCCCCCCATGCCCAGGCTTACCCGCCTGAGCAGGGCTTCTGGGGAGAGTACCTCCTCCCAACAGACACTATTGGCAAGCCCCAACTTACTCCCAGGTCATGGCCAAGGGAGCAGGACTGCTCTGGTGAACATTGGTGGCACTGGAGACAGTGGCAGAGCAGGGTGTCATGCCCGGGGGCTGGCTTTTCCTTGAATGCTGTATTCCTGGGGGTGGGGATGTGTTATGATGTTCAGCATCTGCCCCACCCACCCAAGGTGACAGCAACAGCTGCAGGGGTACTTCCAACCTCTGCTAGGGGTCCATAAAGTGCCGAACACTCGGCCCTTCTTCTCACAGAGAAGGAGAACAGTCTCTGGGATGCTTAATCCTTCTCCCTCCAGCCAACCCTCCAACTCTCAAGTCCATCATTGAACCTGGGATGCTGGCACAGCAAGCAGATGCCTTGCTGCTGCTCCAGCAGGCCAGCTGGGGCCAAGAATTCTAGGACCAAGTATTACCAAGGGGGGGTCCAGGCAGCAGCAACAGAGGAAGAGAAGGATCTGGGGTGGTGATTACTAGCAACCTGAAGCACTCCTTGCAGTGGAAAAAATGGCAGCAGCAAATGCAAACAGGACGTTTGGGTGTACAATCAGGGGAATCAGCAGTAGGCGGAGCGAGGTTACACTGCCCTTGTACAAGTCACTGGTGAGACCGCATATAGAATATGGGGTAAAATACTGATGACCATACCTTAAGAAAGACATCAGCTTCCTAGAGAAGGTCCAAAGGAGAGCAACCAAGATTACTGTGGGTCAGCAACAGAGGTCTTATGAGGAGAGGCTTGGAGGCCTGAGGTTGTACTCCCTGGAGGAGAGGAGAGGAGAGAGAAGGGGGATATGATAGAGACCTTCAAATACTTGAAGGGGACAGAGTGGATAGGGAAGGTCTCTTTAAGCTAAGAGACAACTGAAACATGAGGAGGCATAGTCTGAGGCTGGTGCAGGGTGTAGGAGGGATGCTAGAAAGCATTTTTTATGGAGTGGGTGGTGGATACATGGAAGGTGCTGCCAGTGGAAGTGGTCTCAGAGAAAACGGTGGGCAGATTTAAGAGGGCCTGAGATAGGCATAAGAGGAACACATGGGACCATGGGAGGAGTCGGGGAGGAAGGGAGGATGGGGGGGCAGGGTCAATGGGGTAATCCAGGGACCCTGCAATAACAAACAGACTAGATAGACCAGATAGCCTTCTTCTGCTGGCTCTTTTATATGTTTGTATGTAAATTTGGATTTAGTGCAGTTATGACTGGTGACATCCATGTGCGGGTCATGATACATTTTCAGTTATAGGCTGGGCTTGCCAGGTTTTTATAGCTCCTCTCCTACTTGTTATCATAAATAGAATGGTGCTCTGCAGTGTGGATACTGTAGCTCACATGTTTCACTGACACCTAGAAATGAAGGGCAATCTGACAGTTTTTCACTCCACCTGTTTCTTAAAACAGAGCACACAAAATTTAAATAAAAATATTTAGCAAAAAAAAAAAAACAGCACACTATTCAGTGAGTAATTTGTTAGCTTCACTTCTCCCTGGACCTTGTTTCACAGGAAGTATCATGTTTAATGGACCTAACTTGTCTGTAGTCTCATAGCTAAGGATATGGTGCAAAAAGGTCAGGGTGGTAGACTTCTTTGAGTATGGGAACAAACCATCAGGTGGACCTGACCAAGTGGATGATTGGTCAACGTCCTGGAGTCTCAGATTCCATGTAAGCAAATGCAAGGTGCTAAACTTCGAGTGTAAAAAGTTGGTAGGACTGACACATGGTGTGGGGCTCATCTCAGGGTCAGATTGGGTTATGGGGAAGTCCAGCCTGAAAAGTGGATACAGGGACCTGTCTGGAAAATTAATAGGAAAAGACCCTTGGTGGCACATTCATATTTGTATTTCACATCAATTTGATACACTTGCTCTGTGTTTGCATCTTACATTTATTTGCAATGTTCAAAATACCCCATTCAATTGGAACATAGAAACATAGAATTTGATGGCAGATAAGGACCACTTGGCCCACCTAGTCTGCCCATGTTCCCTACCTACTGTCACACTATAGACCCTACTTGATCTCCAGCTTTACCCCCTTTTCATTGCTTCTTAGTTTCCCATATACCTATCCCATGCCTTCTGAAATCCCATTACAGTTTTTGCTCCCACCACCTCCCCAGGGAAGCTGTTTCAGGCATCCTCCAAGCTTTCTGTGAAGAAGTGTTTCCTTACATTTCTCCTGATTCTACCCCCCTCCAGCTTCATCACATGACCCCCTGTTGCTATGCATCCTTTTCTCTGAAAAAAGGCTTCCCTCTGGAACCTTATTTATACTCGTGAGGTATTTGAAAGTCTCTATCATATCCACCCCTCTCCTTTCCTCCAGTCTGTACATATTGAAGTCCTTCAGTCTCTATTCATGGGGCTTTTGATGCAGATCCCTTACCCTTTTAGTTGCCTTCCTCTGGACAGCCCCAACTCGGTCTATGTCCTTTCGGAGATGCGGACTCTAGAACTGGACGCAATAGATACTCATAGATTATCAATGCAAAGATGTTTAGAGTTTAAAAGGTGGAAAAATAGCCAACAGAGGGAAACCCACCTGGAAATTTGCAGTTATCCAGGTGGATCAGTCTGACTCTGGCTCATCTTGCTGAATTGGAGGAGGAAATGGACCTGTGGGTCTTAACAGAAAAGGGGAGAATGCATGACAAATAATGAGCGGCCTCTGTAAAGAGTGCCATAAGAATGCTGGGGTGTATCGGTGTGTGTGTGTGTGTGGGGGGGGTGACCAGCAGGGCACAAAAAGTTATAATGTCTCTTTCCAAGGTCCTGGCAGGCCCCACTTGGCGTATTGTGTTCAGTTCTGGGTCCCCAATAAAAATACAGCAGTGAGGCAGTCAAGAGGTTGGAATGTACATCCACCAAAATGATAAGGGGTATGGAAGACAAAAACTGAGTAGAATCTGGTTGCCCTTTACATGTTCACATTAAAGAGAATGGGGCTGAGATGGGACACAATCTCTGTTTTCAGCACCCTCAAAGGTATCAGCAAGATCAGACAGACACAGATGTTTAATCTTGTGTCCTTCAACAACACATGGTGGCACCATGAAGCTCAGAGGTAACATCTTCAGGGTGATGTTACAAAATTTGTCTCCTCCCAGAGGGTGAAAAACCTAACGAATAGTCCGCTGGTGAACACAGTGACCATGAAGACACTATAGGGCTTCAAGTTATGCCAGGATAAATGTCTACTAAATGAAATCTCTGGTTTCACTAGGTACATAACAGAGTGGACAGGGAGCCCATTAAGTTAATACATATTTATACAGTATACTTACTCGTACCTGCTTATGAAGCAGGGGAGTTCATGATGGGCCTAGAGCCCCCCCGAGCTTAAATTATTACAATGCTATGTAAGGAGACTTCCTCCTACCACTTTAAAATGTAAAACGTGTCCTTCCTTTGGTGGTATTTGAAATTCACTGTAGAATCAAATATACCCATTGAAGACAGAGGTTTATAAGACAGAACCATAGGAGAAAGTCTTTGTTTTGATGTTTCTAGGTTGTGTTTATTCCTGAATGTTTGAAAATTGTGCTCATCCATTATGTTGACAGAAGATCCTGGACAAATCATAAAAACAGTCTTGGGCTCAGTAATTGGATTTCTGTAACAGGACTGTGAGAGCTTGGTATACTGGGTTGCAGTGAGTTGTTTATTTATTTTATTCTTTGGTAACCAGGTAAGGCCACTAGGCACAAGTGCCTGTTTTCAGGGGTGACCCGGGAGCACTGGGGAGGTTAAGTGACTTGCTCAGAGTCACACAGTATGCATGTGGAAGTTGTGGGAATCAAACCCAGGTCTGTCTGCTGGATGTACCAAGCTCATTCACAGCTCATTACTTTAACCTCTAAGGAGGCAGTACAGCATCGTGGTTAAGGACACTGAGCTGCAAATCTGGAGACCTGGGTTTGAATCCCATCAGCCCCAACTTGCATACTGTGTGACCCTAAGCAAGTTTCTTAACTTCCTTGTACTCCTAGTTCACACCTAGAAACAAGCTCTGGCTTAGTGTGCCTTTTCTGGTTGAACAATTTCTCTAACCTCTAGGCTATACTGCCAGCCCAGTTAGTAAAACATATTATACTCAGGAGATAAACTCTGAACTTGGTGTACCTTTTTATGAATGTTTTGCTTTGATCTATTGGCTATTCATACTGAAGAACCTCCTACACCACTAGCTAATCATGAATCTCAAGCAAAATACTTCAACTTGCCATATTCTATAGTATTGTCCCTTTGTAGATTTCTAGATCAAAGAGGACTCCCATCCACAATGATAATGTGACAGAATGTTTAGGGGGATACATTGCTGCTCCTACTGCACAGTGTTCTTACAGACCTGTATTTGTTATTATTGTTCAATTGTCCTTGCTTGCTGGTCTAATATTTTCAGAGGGTACAATGTCTAATCACCATTTAAGCTTAGTCTCTACTCAGAATGTTCTCCATCTTGGAAAGGCTGACTGACATGTTACTACAATCAATATTTTAATTTGCATTCTGCATTACAATTTGCATTACTGAACTCAAGTGTTGTACCCAAATCTCAAAAGCAGTAGCGCAAGAATCAATAGTTTCTGAATTTAGTTGCTTGGTGGTTCTGAATTGACATCTTTCCTAATCAATGTTAGGACATGGGTTAAATTATTCATCATGGCTCTTTTGCAACCATCGTAATCTCACTCATAACCTTCTGGAATTATTTCATAAATATCAGAAACGTTGGACCCTACATAGTGTAGCAGTAGGGCTTTTTCTTCCAGAATCAGATATCTTAATAGCAAGTAGAACATTTTTAAACAAGTCAAGTAATTTCCCCCAAATATAAGTCAATTTATTGGTACCTAACACTCCAAAAGGTGGGTACACTGACTCTGTTATTTCATTTTTTATTACCCCTGCTACCCCAGCTGACAGCCCTCTCTACGTCATTCCTCCAGCCCCAGAACACATCATCTCTGGGACTTACCCCATCCTCAAGTGCCCCCATGGTTGTCTCCCACTGCAGAGCTCCTTCATTAGGGATGGGCAGGCTTAACCCCTTGAATCCATCTGTAGCCAGCATGGGAGAACAGCTGCCACAGTCAATGATGCAGATCCTGCAAATGGGGCCACATCATCCTGCTATAGCCATGGATACTCTGCCCACGTAGTTTCTCTAAGCCCCTAAGGATAACGGTATGAATGAGGTTCATGAGGATGAGAGTGCCTATGATAGCATGCAACCCCCAGGTTGGTTGATGATCAACCTTCAGATTAGAACTCAATTGTGCTTCCACTTGCACTTATTCAGATGGCAGCATTGCAGATGAGGCTGTGCCCCACCCTCCCCAGAGCAGAGGAACATCCTCTGGGGTGCTCAGTCCATCTATTGGCAGGACCTCAATGGCCAGGTTACTGGTGCTGTGGGCAGACATGCTAGTGCTGCACTAATGAGATGGCTAGACTCAGCTATTTCAATCATTCGATGACAGGAGATGGCCTTAATAATCTCCCATGCCTGTTTCCATGTACTGGGACAGTCTCTATGTAATTCCCTGCTGTGATCATCTGATAAAGTCCTTGGTCCATCATTCCCAATGTAGTTCACAATACCCAATTCATGCTCCCCAGTTATAAAATACAGAGAATATTGGATAGGCAACTATGCACACCCAGTATATTCTGCCACCAACGGGTTCGGACTCCCTCTGACCTCACGAGAAAAGCTCGAGATGTCCATGAGAATCAGAATCCTGAGGTGGCAGAATACACTGGTTGTGTACAGAGTTGCACATCCAGTATGTTTTTTAGTGTATAGTGTCCTTATGTCTTATTTCCAGGTTTTAAGGCTGATTGCTAGGGTCAGTGGTGCAGTAGTTATGGAGCACACATCCCTATGTATCTAGTTCAGGCTTTCATTGGTTGCCAGTTGTATGTGGGAGAGGTTTTCAAAAGAAAAAATATGGTGTCCATATTTCTTGTTAAGTGAGAGGATTTACTGCTAGAAATTGTGTTTGCTGCTGTGAGTATTTTAAAATATCTGGTTGATCCTGCATTGTGTTTTTTTAGTATACATGAAAATATCTGGCTGATCTTGTGTCTGTTTTTTGGTAGAGGCAGATTAGCTGGTCTCAACACACACTCAAATAAAAAAATTGAAGTCCAGGTTACT
The DNA here is from genome assembly GCA_016271365.2 of Neoceratodus forsteri. Classification (NCBI taxonomy): domain Eukaryota; kingdom Metazoa; phylum Chordata; order Ceratodontiformes; family Ceratodontidae; genus Neoceratodus; species Neoceratodus forsteri. The sequence goes on along the minus strand of CM028134.1, from coordinate 971,598,348 downwards.
TCATTGAGACATTTATTCAAGGTAGAAAATTATGCAAAAAGCACACAAACAGCACAACCACCAAAATCTCTCTTTGGAGATTCTGGTGGTTGTGCTGTTTGGATGCTTTTTACATAATTTCTACCTTGAATAAATGTCTCAATGAATGAAGTAACCTGGACTTTAATTTTTTTATGGGTGTGAGTGCTGAGACCAGCTAATCTGCCTCTGCTACAACAAACTTAATGTACACTGTGGATCAACTCCACGAACCACTGTGCGATCTGCATGACTGGAAATGTGTTGGTTCTGGTTGATCCTGCATCTACAAAATTTGTTTAAGTTATGGTTGGTTCCAGTGATTATGCCACCGCTGCACCACAAGTTTCTATCTGGTTGATCCTGCCATTTCTGTTGCCACATGTGTTTATTTGAACTGTGTGGCTCATGCACTGTCCAGACTAGCTGAAATGTTGTTGTACCACAGTAGGGCATGATCATGTTCTATGACCTTTGAACTGTGGTACAACAACATTTTGGCTAGGAATTAGTCCTATAGAGAAAAAGCACTCACCATACACTATGTCCCTGTTAACAATGAAATCCCCACCTGTAATTTAATCCTGATGTTACTAATACAGTGCTTACCAATGCAACCACATCATCTCTCAATCAGTTACATCTTCCTCTCTGTGCCTGGACTCATCTTTCATGTCCCCTCTGTCATTCCACATTGGAGGTCAATGGAGGTCACGAGGGACTACAGGAGTAGACTTCCTCCACCCCCCCAATTCACAAAATCTCAGGTAGAAGCAATGCTTGCAACACTGGGCTGATGTGAGGTGGTTCTCTGTGTTTTCCCAGCCGCCCCCACCACCACCCTTGGTGGACTCACACATACATAGTGTACCAGACCACACCCCTCTATCGTTTTTAGCCTATCAGCCAGCTTTCTCACCTGCAGCTTATACGTGACCACCACTAGAGGTGCTACTCCATTATATGCTCTGGTCCTCAAGTGCTAAAGAAATAAGAAATCTTCCAACCCTACCATGCTCCTGCACACCCACCTTACTCTCTCTCTGCTGCTCTTCCTACTGTCCCACCCTCCCTCTCCCATCCATGGAAAGTGGAACTTAACTACCACACTCCATCCTCAGGCAGACTGGCACTCTTCCCCCTGCTCCCCCCTCCCCAGGCTACACCTGAGTAACGAGCATATAAATGAGCAGGCTAGCTCCCCTTACTTACACCTCCCCCCCACGACACACACCTCCTCATCCTCTCCCTCTCACACAGTTGCCATCTCCTCAGGCAAATTACTCTCTGTTTCCCTCCTTCCCCTGCCCACCGCCAACCTGAACCCCCACCACCAACCTTCCCTCCCACTTTCTCCTCCTATCAGCCCCCATACACTGAAACTACCGATACCACCATGGGGTTCCCACAATGAAAATGTCATCGACTAAATACTCTAACAACTAATAATCGACTCAGGTCCCTCGTCCTTCTTTTTCTCCTGATGGGCAATATCAACCCCAACCCTGGTCCTCAGAATGCTCCCCTGTCCCACCCTTTATCAGCCAGTGGGCTGCACATTGCCTCTGTCAACATCTGCAGCCTACAAAAAAATGGGACTCTTTTCAGGGTTGGGTACTCCAACACTGACCAGACATCATAGCACTGGGCAAAACCTGGCTCTCCCCCACTGTACCAGACTCGGCAGTTAACCTCCCTGGATTTCTCCTCGTCCATTCCAATAGGGTGGGTAAGTGAGGGGGCGGTTGCACTCTCTACCTCAAGGACTCACTTTTGGGCCAATTACTCCCCCCACCTAAACTAACCTCGAGGGCTCAGGCACTCACTATAAAACTAACGCTAGGCAAGTCAACTTCCCGTCTCCTTCTTATTACTATCTACATCCCTCCCAGGGACCAGAAACAAGCCTTCCAAGACATCCTGACCTATCTTTCTACTCTACCCCCTCAGCATGAAAAAATAGTTCTGGGTGACTTCAACATAAATTGACTGGACAAGACAGCCACTCCGTACATTGATGATGCTACGGACATCCTCCCTCCTAGATCTAGTCCTCACCAACCACCCCCACAGAATAACCAACACCATAGTACTCCCTAATGCACTTAGTGACCATTCTCCTGTACACTGACCCCAAACCCCCAAAATTACCACACAATGCAAACTTGGGCCTGGTAAGCTCTCTCAGCTCAAGACCCACCTCAGATGCTGGGACTGGACGCCCCTAGCTAACACTCTTGACCCAGATCGTGTCCTTGATCTATTTATCACCACCTTTAATGCTGCCTGTGATAAGTTCGCCCCCCTCAACAAGAGAATGACTAAAGGTAACCATGCCCCCTGGTTCTCTGACCACCTCCTGGGCTTACTGGGACATTGTGATGCGCTATGACATCTTGCAAATGAGACCCAACATCCTACGGATAGATAACGGCACCGGGAGGCTCGTAACAAGTGCACATGGGCCATATGTACTGCCAAAGCAGATTATTACAAAGTTTACTTAACATCCACCTGGGGCGCTGGGCATAAATTTTGGAACAATATAAAGGAACTCTACGGCAAAGTCCCTAATCTGCCCCCAGACCAAATGGAAATAGATGGTTACCTCTCCTCGGATCCCCTCAGTATAGCCTCTGCCCTCAACACCACCTTCGCTGATCTCAACCATGTCCTCCCCCCGAATTTCTTTGACCCCCCCGCCTGCCCAGACCCACCCCCCACATTCTCCATCCTTCTATCTACATCCTTAACCCAGAGGCAGCCAAACCCTACCTAGCCAAAGCCCTAAGCCACTCTCACTATAATAGTGACTTCCTTGACCTGAGACTTCTCTGCCTCACCCTCCTGGAAGTCCTAACCCCACTCACCCATATTCTCAACCGCTCCCTCTGTCTTGGGAAGTTCCTTTCCTGCTGGAAATCAGCTTCCATCACCCCCATCCATAAGAATCGGGGCCACACCTCCCCTAACAATTAATATCCTATCGCCATTCTACCCCCCCATCTAAAGCATTATACTGTATTGTCGCTGACCAACTCACTGACCACCTTACTAAATATAACCTTCTAGGCAACCAGCAACATGGCTTCTGAAAGAGACATAGTACCACCACCACCCTCCTTGATTTCACCTCACATGTCCACTCTGCCTTGGATCATGGCCGCATCACAGAAGCCATCTTCGTGGACCTCTCCAAAGCATTTGATACCATAAATCATGCCCTCTTGCTGGACACACTTGTCGATAGTGGCTTTTCCAATGATGCCTTAAGCTGGTTCGCCAACTATCTCTCTGATAGAACGCAGCAGGTCAAGGTAGGCACCACCCTGTCCCCCAGCCTCCCAGTCCACTCCGGTGTCCCACAAGGCTCCATTCTTGGCCCTTTGCTTTTCAGTCTTTATCTAAACTCCCTCCCGTTGGTCTGCTCCAGCAACCTGCTGCTATACGCGGATGATGCTGTCCTGTTCACCGCTGATTCTGATGCCCTTAAACTTCACTAAACACTCCAACACTCTTTTCAAGAAGCTGAACACTGGTTCACTGCCCAGCATCTAATAATCAACTACAACAAGACAAAAGTCATGATCTTCACCCATCCACAGAACCCCCTTAAGAACCTCTGACCCCAATTTCTCACTGCCAATCTACCCCCCCTTCGAACAATTGAACACCTTTTAATACCTAGGAATCACACTAGACCCAGCCCTCAACTTTAATCAACGTATTCTACACCTAACCACTGCCCTTAACTCTAGATTAAGAGTACTTTATTGGTATAAACATTGCCTCACCCCAGAGGATCTACGACTTACCGTGAACTCCTCTGTCCTCTCTCTGCTGGACTACGGTATTCTCATCTACAGTGCTGCACCTACCACCACACTCAATAGATTCCAGTTCGTACTAAACAAAGCCTGCCATCTCATCCTCGGATGTGATTGTTTCACTCATACCTGCTCCCTTTACAGTAACACAAACTGGCTAAACCTAGACAACAGAATCAGGCATCACACCTGCCTAATGACCAAAAAGATAGTTCTAGGTCTCACCCTCCCTGCCCTCAGTATAATTATTCGCCCAGCATCTCCAGTCAGAGCCACCCACAACTTGGACAAACCTTTGTTATTGGTGCCCCGCTGCCAGACCTCCCAATTCCAAAGATCTTTCAGTTACAAAATCCCTTATTGGACAAACTTGCTACCAAGCCTTATAACTAATGAAATAAGGATTGGCCCCTTTAAAACCAGGCTAAGGGAACACCTCCAGGCCTCAAATCTATGTGACTGCCCCTGACACCTTTCCCCCCTAGATGTCTGAGACCCCTTTGAACCTACTATTCTTGGGTCTCCATACCTAATGACTATCAGCCTTCTACAGAACCTCTCTGCAACTTTATGGCTGTGCTAAAGTATGGAAACCTCGGTTATCCATGACTGATAGCTACTGACAGAACAATTATGTAAACCAATGCCTGTTTTGTAATGTAATGTGCTGTACTCTGTAACAAATGTTGTCCCTGTATCATGTATGTATGACGTGGAACCTTTGTAAATGAGTCTTTGACTCAAAGGTCTTTCCGAATATCTCAATAAATAAATAAATAAATAAATAAATAATAAATATAGTTGTGAGCATTAGCTCAGTGTATCACTGCAGCCTGTATTGCAGGTTATCATTGTGGTCCCTGCCTTTCTCTCTGTGCTTGCAAAAACCTCTGTATACCCCAGGGAAGAATTCAAGACCGCCACTGAGCATGACTCAGAGGTGTCACAAATTATGATTCGATGTGCTTACGCAACTGGATGAGATAATATGAGATGATGCTTGTGTAACTTGATTTGTTTGTGACTTTCCGCCTCTCTATCCATGGGATATATCACCCTGTAGGGGTATGACGCAAGGAACCCTAGAGGAGGGTTCCCCCCTACAGGTGCCACGGGAATTAATGCATCGGCTAAAGGTAGGTTAGGAAGAAGCCCACAGGTAACAGAGACAAGCCGCTGGAGGAGGAGGGGTGGATGGTGAGCAACGAAAAAGAATCCTGGTGAAGCCCCTGATGTGTGACGCTTTAAGCTCAATGGGGGAGTGACGTTGTTGCTCCACCCATTGAACACTGGGCTTAAAGCCGTCCCATTTAATGTGCTTATGCAACTGGATGAGATAATATGAGATGATGCTTGTGTAACTTGATTTGTTTGTGACTTTCTGCCTCTCTATCTGTGGGATATACCACCCTGTAGGGGTACGACGCAAGGAATCCTAGAGAAGGGTTCCCCCCCTACAGGTGCCATGGGTATGGATGTGATGGCTAAAGGTAGGTTAGGAAGAAGCCCAAAAAGAATACCCAAAGATGTCAAGCTTTGAAGAGGCGAGGATGATGAATGAATTCTGTGAAGAGAAAGGCTAACTTCCTAAGGAGAAAGGGGATAGCCGGGGCCACTATCCGCCTCCATCCAACCGTGAAACCTAACTAACTAACCTGAAGAAAGCACTAACTCTAGCTAATATTATGACCATTGGCACAGCGGAGAGGAAAAACCCCCTTTGAGGAGGAAACCTCTGGGGATCCAAAGCTGAAGTCACCTTCACTCCAGACTGATGACATTTGATTTGAGGACGTATGTCAGTAAAGAGAATGGTTCATAGATGAGGGATATAAGTAGAAAGGATGATGATGGGATAGGGAAAAACTCCAAGAAGCACAGATTAAAGAAGGAACATGAGGCAGCAGGGGCACAAGGAGGGTATGCTCGAGTAGTCAATGAGAGATAGTAAATCCATGTAGAAGTCAGAGGAGCAAGGGTTATCCATATGTGCTCACGAGGAGATTCCAGATGTGCTGATGAGGTGACTGAGGATAATGCATACTGGCTTGATTGAGTGAAGCGAGTGAGCAGACACTGATGTTGAAGAGGCATGCTTGATTATGCGATCTGAATGATTAGACCCTGAATGCTTAGACCCTGAGGTTGTAGTCGATGGGGTGGCATAGGATTCAATGACAGGAATGTTCGAGTAAGCAATGTAAATGAACCTTGAGAAAATGCTGAGTGAATGATGGCTGGATTGATGAACTCAATACATGCAGCAAGATGGCTGCAGGTTGATAAGGTGGCATAGAAGTCATGATAGGGACACCCAAAAGAAATATTGATAGCAGGTCATGAGTGGAGTGAATCCTGGAGGGCCGGTACAGAACTGGAAGAGGAGGAGACAGGAATGATGCAATGATAATGATGACTGCCACAGGCATGCAGTGGTTCAACAGGAGAAGATCGGGGAAAAGGAGACTAGAAATGAAATTGAACTTGCACGATGGTGGAGAGCAGCCAGCTGGCCCATAGTAAAGATGACAGACAGGAAGGCATGTCCAGGAGTGGAGATAGAGCTGAATTGAGGTAACTGAGGAAGAGGAATATGGACGATGATGATGGCTGCAGAAGCACAGGCCTGATGGCTGATAAGAAATAAGGCATGTGAATGATGAGACCTTTGTCAAGAACTAGATGCTCCAAAGGGAGAGGAAGTATGATGATAAGGCAAGGACGAATGAATGATGACCAGAGTCAGGAACCTGATACATACGGAAAGAGGGCAGCTGGTCGATGCGCAGCATATGATTTAGGATAGGTCATGATAGGTACGCCCAAAAGAAATATTGATCGCAGGCCAGGTGGAGGCAGCCAGAGACAGCACTTGATATGTATGGCAGAGCAAGTGAGATCCACAATAAATGCAGGCTACAGGGCAGACAGAGCCTGCAAGCTACAGTCAAAGGAGGGGAATGGACTACAGGCAAAATAGGGGACCGAGGCCAGATGAAGGAGGGTCCAGGTCGAATGGAATGAATCCTAGAAGTGGCATACAACCGGAGGCAAGCGGGAGGAGTCAAGCAGCTGGAAGGCAGCCATGGGCAGGGTCAGCAGGAATGGATGCAAGATGTGACAGGGAATGGAGCCCAGACAGGGTAGGAGCCAGCTGACCCCCAGCAAGGGGGAGGAAAGAAGGAAGACATGAACCAAGCTGCAGCGGGAGGAGGGGCACCTGATGAATGAGGGCACAAACAGAGAACACCTACTTCAGAAATGGCAGGTGCAGTGTCAGACCAGCATACACAGAAATACCACGGCAGTAGGAATGGAGTAAAAGGCTCATGAGTCAGAACAAGACAGATGTACGTTAGGTCAGGGAGAATCAAAACTTTGCAGAGTGCTGATTATGAGGACCTCATTCCCAAATGGTTAATACTAGTGCAACAAGGTAGAAAGAGACAGGTAGAAGTACAAGTTACAACTGCAGTATACAGGAACTGGATACTTACTACACATGAGCCCCACATGTCATCTGTCCACATGCATGGAAGAACTGATCTGACAGAATGGTAACAAATGGGAACTGCAGATGAAATTGGAAAAGACAGGTTTGGGAAAGAAGGCCACTGCAGCAATGGGGAAGTGAGCTGGAGCTCAGGCTTGGAGCGTGTGAGGGGCGTGTAGTAAAAATGAAAGCACACACAACCCAACAGGTCCCAGATTCCAGAAATTGTACATCGCAGCTGAAAGCCATCCGCTGACGAAGCAGTCACAAGGTAGGCGTCCTATGTGCTGCAACCAGAAAGTCGGGGAGTCGAGCAACGACCATCATGAAAATGCAGTCTGCGGGTTGTGGCTCAAGTATCGCAACATGGTTTGCGAACACGGAGTTCCACTGTGGCACAGAAAAACAGAGACAGAGCAGCAAGCTGGTAAAAAGCAAAATACAGGACAGTGAAAACAGGAAGGAGAGCCATGCAGGAGATGAACACCAGAAAGCAGAGCACAGGATCGAGGGTGAGCGACTGATATGGACGATGATGATGGAGGGAGGCATAGACAGACAGGAGGGGCACAGGTGGAATAAGGAGAAAGTAGAGTGAGGGAGAAACTAAGGGCAGCCAGAGGCAAGAGAAGGAAAAGAGAGGCAGAATAAATGAGATAACAGAACAGAGAGAAGGAGCAGTCCACAGAACCTCTGGCTGCAACAAAAAAGAATCCTGGCAAAGCCCAGGATGTGTGACCTTTTAAGCTCGACGGGGGAGTGACGTTGTTGCTCCACCCATCGAACCTTGGGCTTAAAGCCCTCCCACTGTAGCTTAGGTACAGTTTTTTGTTCCTTATTTAACACTTAAGTCCCACTGAAACATTGAAACATAGAATTTGATGGCAGATAAGGACCGCTTGGCCCACCTAGTCTGCCCATTTTCCTACTTAATGCATAGGCTGCAGATCCTAGTTAACCAACAGCCTACTTCCTCCATCCCTCCACTAGAATTGCCTTCTATCTGTCCCATGTATTCTTGAATTCCCCCACTGTTTTTGAGTCCACTACCTCCTTAGGATGGCTGTTCCATGTATCCACAACCCTCTCCATGAAAAAATATTTCCTCACATTACCTTTAAGCCGTCCCGCCTCTATCTTCAAATTGTGCCCCCTTGTTCTTGCACATCTCTTTTTCTGAAAGATGCTACCGTCTCAGACTCTGTTGATTCCCTTGATGTATTTGAAAGTTTCTATCATGTCCCCCCTCTCCCTCCTCTCTTCGAGTGTATACATATTAAGCTTCTTTAATCTCTCTTTGTATGTCTTCTGGTGCAGACCCTGCACCATTTTAGTTGTCCTCCTCTGGACAGCCTCCATCCTGTCTATGTTCTTGCAGAGGTGAGGTCTCCAGAACTGGACGCAGAACTCCAGATGGGGTCTCATGAACTGTCTGTACAGAGGGATAACAACTTCCTGTTTTCTACTGGTGATGCCTCTCCCTATGCATCCCAGTATCCTACCAGCCCTCCTTACTGCCTTCTCACATTGCTTGCCTACCTTAAGGTCATCGGATATGACTACCCCCAAGTCCCTTTCCATTTCAGTTGTTGTTATTATCTCACCCCCCACTGTGTACTCTTCCCCTGGATTTATGTTTCCCAGGTGCATTACTTTGCATTTCTTTGCATTAAATCTAAGCTGCCATATATTTGACCATTCCTCCAACCTTGCCAAGTCCCTCTGCATCCTCTCCACCCCACCTTCTGTATCAACCCTGTTGCAGATGTTTGTGTCATCTGCAAAGAGACATACTTTTCCTTCCAGTCCCTCTGCAATGTCACTTATAAAGACATTAAAGAGGACCGGTCCCAGTACTGAACCCTGCAGTACCCCACTAGTAACCCCTCTTTCTTCAGAGTAAACTCCGTTTACTATTACCCTCTGTATCCTGTTGTCCAGCCAGTTTTTTAACCCAGGGTACCACCTTGGGACCCACTCCAAGGCTTGCTAACTTGTATATCAATCTTCTGTGTGGGACTGTGTCAAATGCCTTGCTTAAGTCTAGGTAGGCCATGTCCACTGCCCCTCCCTGATCTACCACATTGGTCACCCAGTCAAAGAAATCTGTTAGATTCGTCTGACATGACCTTCCTGCTGTGAATCCATGCTGCCAAACTTCACCATCACACAGCATTTCAAAACAGCATCCAATATGGGGACCATTTATACTTTGCAGTATAATGTTAACAAAAATGACTCAAGCAATTTTTAATTTTCAAATGCATTTCTCCGGTAGCAAGTATTTATAGAAATGCAGATAGAGTCCTAAGTACAGTGTATGGTAATTGGCTTATAATTAAAGGTTTCAACAGAGATATTTCCCTAAACATTTTTGCATAATTGATTGCAACATAAACTAAAATGCTTTAGTAATTTACAGCAATCAGAATCTAATTTTAAGTTGTTTTTAAAGCAGCTTTATTAATATCTTGTTTTTATAAAGCTACTTGATCATTTTGAAGACACAGAACATTCTGTTATGAAAAGAAAACTCCCTTTACTTTTTTGTTCATTTCATTGTAAAAGCCATAAACTACTAAATGGCCCAGCAGTGGAATATTATACTGTCATGTGGGTCATCTGGGTTCATATATTAAACTCAGTTCCTTGCACTAAGCAGTTTCTGGGAACAGGAAAATCATTCTTCTGCTACTGTGGTGACCCCAGCAGCAAGGTCCTAGGTGAGCATCATATCTTACCTCTACAGGGTCACATAAGCTGGGTGACATGTAAGACTGGTTTTAGGATTTGGGGAGTTCCAGACAGAATATTCTTATGGGACCTCTATTAGCCCCACCTCAGTCTCATGTCTTTTTACTGTATCATCCATACATACCATTTTCTGTTTAGTATAGACAATGTCTTCTTTTTTTAGAAGGAGATAGTAATGCTAGTCTTTGGAGACCCTCTGTCTACCCTTTCTGTTTCCATTCATTTGCCTGTGATTGGCTAGGCCATACCTTGGTGGGTAATTTTGTGACTTTATGATGCCCATAAAAAGGCTCTGCACTTAGCTCAGTGATGTCTTTTATTGATGTTTTAACAAGACAAGAAAACAGAAACAAAATGAAATGTAAACAATGATGTGGGTGATTGACTATGGCCCAGAGTATCTCATGGCAAGGGGCCTCAGCAACCACAGGGTTCACTGTGGCCTAAAATTGGCTATAGTGATGCATGCTAGTAAGAGGGAGGGCTACCCTATACTGCAAATGTTAAACATAGAAACATAGAAAATGATGGCAGAAGTCCATCCAGTCTGCCCAAGTTCCCTATAATCCTTGAAATCTACTGTTCCTCTAGGGTACTAACACTCCCCATCCTGTCTCTGTTCTCCTCCTTGGTCCTGTTGCCTCCAGTAACCACTGTTCCTTTCATTATGTCCCAGCCCTGCTTGAATCCCATGACTGTTTTCACACCCACCACCTCAGCTGACAGACTGCTCCAAGGTTCCACCACCCTTTCTGCAAAGTAGTATTGCCTCACAACTCACCTGAACTTACCTCCTGTTAATTTCCATTCATGTCCATGTGACCACAAATTGGTATTCAGGCTAAATAGTTCCTCATATTTCACTTTGTTAATTCCTTTAAGGAACTTGAAGGTCTCTATCATATCTTCCATCTCTCTTCTGGTCTCTAGTGAGTACTTATTTAATGCCGTGAGGTGCTCCTCATAGGATCTGCTCTGCTGACCTAAAATAATTTTTTGTTACTCTGCACTGCACTGTCTCCAACCTATCCTTATCCTTTCAGAGTAAGGACTCCAGAACCGGGTGCAGTAATCTAGCTGAGGCCTCACCAGGTATCTGTAGAGGGGAAGTATTACCTCCTTTCTTCTGCTATCAGGCCCTTCCTGATACAGTACAGTCCAGCATCCTGTTAGCCTTGCTATAGGCTTTTTGCACTAACTCAATTCCTTAAATGATTTTCTAATGATGATAACTCCCGAGATCCTGTTCCTGTAGTGCTAAGTCTCTCCCTTTCCATCCAGTGGATATTACCATACAGTGGACAGTTAGTAAATGGAGATGTGCATGTCAATTACAACAAGGAGCCAGAGGATTGGGGGAGAAAATGGAATAAGAGGCTCCTCCCAGTTTAGTCAGTTCCAGTGCAGCTCTTCTTTATGCCTTGGACCATGGTCAGACAACATCCATTGATGTTCTGTCCAATGCCTGATACAGTGGCCCTGTCATGGGTGGCAAACCACTGAGTGCCCTGGCCAGTACAAAGCTGAAACTGAGGTGATAAACTGACCTGGTATGGTGGGGGCAGCAGGAGGAGAATTCCCTAGGTTTTTTATACTGTCTGTTACTTTTTACTGAGAGTTTGTAATAAATGCAGAGAACACTGCATGTCATTAAATAAGCAAATTTAAGTAATTGAAAGATCAATAGTTACATAAAGGATGACGCGTTTCCATTGCAGTGTGAATGCCCTAGCAGCAGCCTCCTTCTTCCTCCCTCTCACCAGCCATCTCTTAGCTGCTGATCTGCCACTGCAGTACCGCTTATTTTAAAGACAAATACATAAATGGGCACTTCAGGCAACAAAAAGAATAATTTTTTAAAAATAAATACTTTTGGAACACCTTTCCCTTTGTCCGCTTTCCTTTCCGAGTGCATAAAATGAAATTGCCGAAACCCGACTGGACCACACGTGGATTTTTTATTTTATTTTATATACAGTAATTGCTGTGGTGAAAAAAATGATCCCCAACAATTATATAAAATAAAACATGAGGTGGTGTGTTTAACTCGAGATTTTACACACACTCCTCAATGTTGGATGTTTAAATAAACCCCTCGAGCTTCGCTTTCGGGGTTTATGTGGCATCCAGCACCTTGGGATGTGTGTAAAATCTCATTAAACACACCACCCCATGTATTATTCTATATATTATTATTGATTCAAGAATTATAGATGCAGCAGAGTGGCTGGGTTTGTGAGGAGATCCTTGAACAATGTGCCAGTTTCATTATTTATTTATTTTTTGTTGTTTAAAATACTAGTCATGTGTGCCAAGTCAGTGATTGTGAAAAAAGAATCTTATTTCCTACAGGAAGGTATATAATTTGTATGGTAGATGTTGGCTGGGGTCAAGATGTTAACAACATTTTTTGTGGTTAATCAATTCTTCTGAAATTAGTTAAATACATACTGTACATACGAACATACAAAGAAGCCAGCAAAGAAGGCCATTTGGTCTATCAAGTCTGCTCATATTGCAGGGTCCACAGCTTGAGCTAATGTCCTTGCCGTCCCTCCCCACTCCTTCCATCCTTCCTAACCATGATTCTTACCTTCCCCCTATGCCTATCCCAGCCTTTCTTAAAGCTCCCCACTGTCTTCAATGAGATGACCTCTTCTGGCAGTGCATTCCAAGTGTTCACCACCCTCTCTGTGAAGAAGTGCTTCCTGACTTCCCTCCTAAACCTCCCACCCGCCAGCTTAAGACTGTGCCCCCTTGTGATATGGTTGCCACTCAGCTTAAAAAGACTCTCCTTATCAACCTTATTTATCCGTTTCAAGTACTTGAATGTCCCAATAATGTCCTCTCTCTCTCTCTCCTGTCTTCCAGGGAGTACATGTTCAGTGCCCTCAACCTCTCCTCGTATGCCTTGCCCTGCTGACCGGCTATCATCTTTGTAGTCCGCCTCTGTACCTTCTCCAGCAGGTTAATGTCCTTTTTGAGGTGTGGGCACCAGTACTGAACTCCATACTCTAGATGTGGCCTTACCAATGACCTGTACAAGGGCAGTATAACCTCCTCTCTCCAACTACTGATCCCCCTAGCTATGCATCCCAGCATCTTGTTTGTCTTTGCTGCTGATTTCTTGCACTGCATGGAGTGCTGCAGGTCACTAGTGATCATCACTCCCAGGTCCTTCTCCTCCTCCGATACAGATACAGATACTCGGACTCCACCCAGGTAATACTCTGTCCTGGGATTCTTGGCTCCATTATGCATAACTTTGCATTTCTTGGCATTGAAGCCAAGCTGCCAGATCCTGGACCACCTCCCCAGCTTTTCCAGATCTTCCTGTAGGTCCCGTATTCCTTCAACTGTGTCCACTCTCCCACAGAGATTGGTGTCATCTGTGAATAGGCACATTTTGCCTTTAATGCCATCCCCAGTGTCATTGATGAGACATTGAACAACACCGGCCCCAGCACAGAGCCCTGTGGGACACCACTGGTTACCTCTCTGGTGCCAGATAACTCTCCCTTCCCCCACCACCCTTTGGGTTCTGTCCCTCAGCCAGTTTTCCACCCATCTGACCATCTTTTCCCCAACTCCAAGATCTACCAACTTCCTGATCAACCTTTTGTGGGGCACAAAGTCAAAGGTCTTAGTGAAATTAAGATAGAGGATGTCTACTTCTTGGCCCCTGTCTACTGTCTTAGTGACACAGTCAAAGACGTAAATCAGATTTGTTTGACATAATCTCCCCCCCCCCCATGAACCCATGCTGCCTCTCATCCTGGAGACCATGTTCCTTTAGATATTCCACTAACCTTTCCTTTAGTATGGTCTCCATGCCCACAATGGAGGTTAGACTGACTGGTCTGCAATTCCCTGGATCATCCTTGGGACCACTTTTGTGAAGGGGCACTACATGTGCTGTTCTCCAGTCCTGCGTTAACACGCCTAACTCTAGTGAACTATTAAATAGGTCTGCTAGTGGTCCTGCCAGCTCCACAGCCAGTTCCTTTAGTACCCTTGGATGTACTCTGTCCGGGCCTGGTGATTTGTCCACTTTCAATGCCCGCAGACCCTCCCCTCACTCTGTCCTCCTCTATCACTATGTCTGTGTTCCCCTCCCCCCTGCTCCTCTTTTCCGTCCTGAAGATACTGGTCCATCCTTCTCCTTGGTAAAGACAGAACAGAAGTATTCATTTAGTGTCTTTGCTTTTCCTTCATTATTCTCCACCCACTCCACACCTTTCTTAAGCCTAACAATCTCTTCCTTCTTGTCCCTTTTCTCACTTATATAGTGAAAGAAAGCCATCTCCCCCTTCTTAATTCCTTCAGCTATTTGAAGCTCCTTCTGTGCCTTTGCTCACTGGACTTTCTTACTTGCCTCACTTGACAACCTTGGGTCATTTTTCCCTATCCACCTCTCTCTTGGTCTTTCTGAATTTTCTATAGGCCAACCTCTTTTCCTTACTGCCTTGGCAACCCCAGAACTGAACCAGCTGGGCACTTTGGCCCTTATGTTCTTCCCCCTGAGCCTTACACACTCATCTATGGCAACCAGTATTCCTTCCTTAATGGTGGACAACTTTAGGTCCAGCCCCATATCTGCTCTGATGCCCACCAGATGGCTCCTTAGAACCTCACCTATTTTCCTGAAGTCCGCCTTCCTGAAATCCAAGATTTCGATCTTAGTCAGGATGCTTTCCCTGACCATATCCAAATGGAACCATGCTGTGCAGTGGCCACTTCCCCCCAGTGGCTCCCTGGCCATTATTTCCTGCACATGCTCCCCATTTGTGTGCACCAGGTCAAGAATTACCTCAGCTCTTGTTGGTTCAGTGATGCCCTGAGTCAGGAACCCACTCTGAAGTCCTTCCAGAATCACCTGACTCTTAGCACATGTTGTGGATGGTATACTCCAGTCCACCTTGGGCAGGTTGAAGTCCCCCACAATTACCACCTCTCCTTTCCATACAGATTCCAATATTTGTGAGATCAGTTCCCTGTCTCTCTTCTCATCTTGATTGGGTGGTCTGTAAACCACCCCCAACCTCAGCTTTCTCCCTCTATGGGACCTTAATTGAACCCATAATGCCTCCACCTCCCCTTCCTCTGACTCCTCTCTCATGCAAGTTATTGCCTCCCTGATATAAACTGCCACCCCTCCCCCATCCCGACCACTCTGTCCCTCCTGTATAGTTTATATCCAGGAATAGCGATGTCCCAGTCATGGTGTAATGTTGCCCAAGTCGTGGTTACTGTAGCTATGTCCACCCTCCTGTCTGCTAATTGTGCCTGCAGGTCATCCATCTTGTTTCTAAGACTCCGCGCATTCAGAGACACACCACCCTCCACCTAGGGTCTGACCTTCCTTCTCTTCCCTCTTTTCTTCTATTCACATTTATCCCCTCTGTGTGCACCCCTCCACATACCAATGTTATGCGTTCCTCACCCCTCCACCCTTTGCTAACTGTGTATTTGCCCCTTCCACCTCCTCCCTCCAGACCTCTTTCATCATTGGGGGGGAGGTTTATTGACCACCTCCTCCTCTCGAAGTCTGTGGGCCTGCTCGCCCACTGCCCCCCCTCAGTAATTTAAATTAAGTGTAAAGGTTATGTATTCCCCCAGCTTGTCCCTGAGTACACTAGAACCCTCCCTACTGAGATGTAGCCTGTCTGGTGAAAAGAGTGCTTTGTTTGACCAGGTCTTCTCCCAGTCCCCAATACAGACAGACCTCTCCTCCCTGCATCATTTTCTCAGCCAGTCATTAAAATCTTTTATTCTTCTTTTCCTAGCTGTGCTGGCCCTTGGTGCTGGTATCACCCCTGAGAAAGCCAGTGAACTTCCTTCCTCCCTGTGGATATTCCCTAACTCCCTGAACCTACTTTGCACTATCTCAACCTCCTCCCCAGCTAGGTCATTGGTTCCCAAATGTATAACTAAATTAGGTTTTCCTACAACCTCCCTTACTATTTCCCTTATTCTTGGGCCCATCTTCCCCACTGTCATCCCTGGCATACAAACCACCCTCCTGCTTGCATTTGAGTCCCGTTTCCTTCCCCAGTGAATACCTCTAATTATGGAGTCCCCTATGATTGCCACCGTTCCATTCCCTGGATCCGTGTTCCCCATCCTTACTTTCTTACCTTCAGTACTAGCTGCTTCCCCACCTAACTGTTCCCTCTGCACCCTGGCAAACTTATCTACACATCCACAGTTTATCCCCATAAATGTTTTTCCATCTCCCAATTTGCCCTTCCCCTTATGATTATCTGTATCTGCTTTCAGTTTTCCCTTCCCTCTTCTGTTTCTTTTCTCTCCCTCCCCCATCCTCCACTCCATTTTGCCTGCATATTCTTCCCTGCCCAGCTAGATTAGTCCCTTCCCCCCTCCCCTGTACTCCTGCTCTCAACCCTGGCTCATCCTGACCTACCTCACCTCCTGCTGATCTCTTCCTCCTTCCAGACAGTGATGCAAATCTGTTCAATAAAGGTGCCCCTTTAGAAATTTCCACCCCTGATGCTGCTCTCACATTCCCACCCCTTTCCCTTACTACTTGCCATTCCTCCACCTTGGGCTAACTAGTCCTCTGAGGAAGAGATATTCCTGAATACTGGGTACTCCTCCCAACTCCCGTCCCCTGCCTGATGGCATCACTCCCCTGGGCATCACCCCTTTCCTTTCCCTCCACTGCTCTGCTCCTTTGACTTCCCACATCATCCTTCTCAGCTCCCACCTGAGCATCCTTATTTCAGCCCTTAGCTGCTCCACACTCTTACAAACAGGACATCCCCCTTTATTCCACATCACCCCCAGAAAGACAGCTGCCCCACAGCTATTGCAGATTACCATTCGCCTGCTTCCAATACATGTACCCATTCCCCCACATCCTCCCATCCCAGCTTCTCCTAGCCTCCAGTTATTCATAACTATAAAATTCAAATATATATAAATTCCTATCTTACTTTACCATCAAAATGTAGCAACAATCTCAATAATCTAGAACTCAGTAGGCTGCTACTGCCAGTGTTCTATCCACACTAGAACACTATGCCAAAGAAGCTGTTTCTTCAAACCACATGAAGTCTTGCTGTATTCTGACTATTGCAGTTAGCTCCAGCACTCAAACTGCCCCGGAGAGAAGAGGGTTAATTTTCTATGCAGAGCATAGAACGTTGAGCTTGAGCTCGGTTCCAGCCTCTGTCTGCTGTACTTTGAAGCACAACCATCAGATTCTTTACTCCTCCTAACTGAACAGTCGCTCCGGAGATTTCTCCTTTGCTTGTGGTTCAAAAGTCAGTTAAAGTCCTCAGTTTTACCAATTATTTTTTGCAAGTTTCAGTTCATATCTCTGTCTGTGGTAGAGTAAGTACTAGGCAGTGAACTAGACATAGTAAACTTGTGGAAATTGTAAAAATTTATTTTTCGATCGGTTCGGCTGAACCAGACATTTAGTGAATTACATATTCTGTCTTTGTTTCTAAACTTAGAGTATGGTTACCAGTCCTTATCGCTTTTAAAAAAAATGCATTTTCTTGTGTTTTTTTCCAATACCCGTGACACGGTTAGAAAACGATAAGGGTGTCTTGCCTGGTTGTTTGCCATAAAAAGGGTAAGTTTGTGGTTAGGATGGCTATGTCTGAGAAACCCAAAAGAAAAACTGGGCCCACTGGGTTTCAACACTGCAGTGTGTGTGGGGAGGTCTTTGATAAAGCTGATCCCCACACCACCTATGTTTATTGTCTGGGGTTTGACCACCTCGATTCAGACTGCCAAATCTGTAAAAATCTCCCTAAGTCTAACCTGGAAAAAAGATTAAGTAGGCTTAGGGATAAGGAGGCTGAGAAGTTTGCTGACCCAGATGGCCAGCCCAGTTAGGTTCCAATTGAACCTGAGGGAGTGCCCTCTGACCAGAGCAATACTTTTTTGGGCAAGAGTAGAGCTGATCCTGAGGGATCGGTTCTTACAGAAAGACAAAGAAAAGAAAAATCGGCCGATTCAGATCCAGAGACCCATTTTCCGACTGCCGAAGAGATTGCCAAAGCGATAAGGATTGTAGAATTGCTTTGCCCAGTTCCGTATGATCCGGCGCCTTCTGGCAGGTGCTCGGTTTGGTCGGTTCCTCTGGTTCAAGGTTATGCCTCTGAAGATTTTTATGAACTGGATTTGGAGATGGATGAAGATGATGATGATGATGAGGGTGGGGAAGGTCTGGATGAGCCCATTGAATTGGACATCTCCCCAGACAGGCCTTCTGGTGTTTCCCCTCCTAAGCTTTCTGAGTCCCCTTCCCACTACATGTTTTACAGGAAAGTGGCAGAAACCCTCCAGCTCCCTGTGGAAGAAGCCATGGAGGAACAAGAGGAACCTGATTATGTGGAGATGATGGACATCCTGAAGTCCAAGAGACTGTCTGTTCCCCTTCATAAGTCTTTTGGGAAACAGACACAAAAGATTTTAAAAACTCCAAATTCTGTACATCTTGTCGACTGAACGATGGACACAAGATACACCTTATCAGGTTCAGGTACAGAGTACTTGTATCAACAATGCAGCCATGTTGGGGTTGTGCAGACTGAAGTCTGTGATAAGGCTAGTGTACCCTTGGCTTCACATACCCCAGATAAAGACTTTATGAAGCTGGATGCCATGGCAAAGAAACAGTATATGGCATCCACCTTGGGACTCAGGCAGGCTAATTATATGGCCTATGCAGCCAGGTACCAGAAGTCCAGGTGGGACACTGTACTGGCA
Organism: Neoceratodus forsteri; assembly: GCA_016271365.2. Classification (NCBI taxonomy): domain Eukaryota; kingdom Metazoa; phylum Chordata; order Ceratodontiformes; family Ceratodontidae; genus Neoceratodus; species Neoceratodus forsteri. The sequence goes on along the minus strand of CM028134.1, from coordinate 971,579,511 downwards.
CTGGCTAAGCAGGCCTCCCCCTAGCTAGCCTCAGAGCTGGAGGGGGTGGCTGCTGATGGGACTGAGGCATCTAAGGTACAGTTCCATGCTGTTGTGGACTCCAGTGATGTGTCATCTAGAGTCATGGCTACATCTGTGGCTCTTTGGAGAATGGCTTGGTTCAGATGTATAAGCCTTTCACAAGACACCCAGGCTAAGGCCATGGATTTTCCTGTGGTGGGTAATTCTCTGTTTGGGGAGCAGACAGAGAATTACATGAAAAAGATGGATGAGTATAGGACCACCTATAGGAGTGCACAGGCCAAGGAAAGGCAGGCAACTCCTCAAAGGCAGCAAGCTAGTGCAGGGGCAGGCCTTTTCATAGACCTTTCTACCAAGCACAGGCCTCTTCTCCTTTTCCTCAAAGGGGCTTCTTCAGAGGGAGAGGGAGAGGGAGAGGTAGAAGGGAGATGAGCAGGGCTGCATCCACCCCTCAACCTAAGACTCCTGCTAAGCAGACACCCTGATGTGTCAGCCCGGGTCGACTCCCCCATTCTTGTAGGAGGCAGGCTGGCTTACTTCATCCAGGACTGGATGTCTGTTACCTCAGACAAGTGGGTCCTGGAGGTGGTAAGCCAGGGGCTGGTTCTTGGTTTCAAGAAATTTCCAAAACTGAGGGCCAGATCTTTTCCACTTGCAAGCATCTCCAAAACCATTGTCCTAGAGGCAGAGGTTTCATCTCTACTGGCTCTAAAGGTTATAGAGAGAGTTCCTACATTGCACAGGGCCAAAGGTCTGTACTCCAGGTACTTCCTTACCCCAAAAAAGACAGGGGAGTGGCAACCCATCCTAGACTTAAGATACCCGAACAAACATTTTTTTAAAACCAAAATTCAAAATGGTGACTCTGGGAATAATTTTTCCCTCTCTAAGGCCAGGGGACTGGCTAGCCTCCTTGGACTTAAAAGATGCCTACTTTCACATTCTCATCAGGTGCTCCCACAAAAAGTACCTCAGGTTTGAATTGCCTTCAGGCCATTATCAGTTCAAAGCTATGCCCTTCAGCCTGACATCAACCGCAAGGGTATTCACAAAATGCCTTGCAGTAGTAGTGGCCTTTTTAAGAAGGAAGAATATTTCCATATTTCCATACCTTTGATGACTGGCTCATTGTGGGTCAGTCCCCAGACCAAGTCAAGTCAGACCTGCAAGTGACTCAGCAAGTGCTCACTTCCCTAGGATTCCTTCTAAATCTTCCCAAGTCAGTTCTTGAGCCTGTATAGCTCCTCACCTTCATGGGTGCAGAGTTGGATACAGTCAAAGCAAGAGCTTTTCTTCCCCTGGAAAGGGCAAGGTCTATTGTAGAGCTGGCTTCTTCATTCCACCTTCTGGTCTCCTGGCCAGTGAGGCACTTCCTTCAGCTTCTGGGCCACATGGTTCTGGGGCCAGATTTCAGATGAGGGACATTCAGTTTCACCTGAGGGCCTTTTGGTCTCAGAAGAAAGATTCTCTAACCAAACTAGTTCCAGTGACTCAGACTCTGATCCAGGCTCTCCAATGGTGGCAGGATCAGGGCAACCTCAGACAAGGAGTCCCATTCATCACTCAGTCTCACACTGTGGTCCTAACCATGGATGCTTCTCTACTGGGGTGGGGGGAGCCCATCTGGGGGCTCTCACAGCCCAGGGACTATGGTCCCCTCAGGAATCCCTTCTTCATATCAATCTCTTGGAACTCAGGGCGATCTTTCTGGCCCTGCAAGCTTTCTCTCAGTTAGTGCAGAACAAGGTGGTTCAGGTCAGGACAGACAACACCACCACCATGTGGTACATCAACAAGCAGGGAGGCACTCAGTCCATGGTCTTGTGCATGGAAGCCATGAAATTGTTGTCCCTAGCTTATTCTCTGCAGACCTCTCTGATAGCAGTCCACCTTCCAGGGAAGGACAATGTGCTAGCAGATGCATTGAGCAGGATCTCCCAGGGCCATCACGAATGGTTCCTGGACCCTCCTGTGTTGAAAGTGATTTTTTCAAGGTGGGGCACTCCAGAGATAGATCTCTTTGCAGCCCCAGACAATCACCAACTTCCTCTGTTTTGTTGCAGACCCCCAGTCTTGGGCTCAGTCCCCCTGGATGCTCTGATTTTGAACTGGGAGGGGAAATTTCTATATGCCTTCCCTCCCTTTCCTCTACTGTTCAAGATTCTGGTCAAGATAGGGTCATAACCCTGAAAAGTGATTCTGATTACTCCAGACAGGGCCAGGCAGCCTTGGTACCCCCTGTTGCTGTCCATAGCAGTCTATCTTCCCCTGTCTCTTCCCAGGAATTACAACCTGTTAACCTCCTCTCAGGGGAGGATTTGGTACCCCAATCTTCGGTCTCTCAATCTCAAGGGATGGCTCTTGAAGAGTTAGAATATGGAGATTTGCAGCTGTCCCAAGGTGTTCTGGATATTTTCAAAGTCTCTTGAAAGCCTACCACCAGAAAAACTTACAACTCCAAATGGAAAAGATTCAGCATTTGGTGTTCCAAGAAGCATATATCCCCAGACACTGCTGTATTGTCTACAGTTCTGGATTATATGGTTCATCTTAATGGCCTAGGCCTCAGACCAGCTACTCTCAAAGTACATTTGTCAGCTGTTTCTGCTTTTCTGTCAGTGGGAAAGCCTTCTTCACTGTCATCTCACCCTGTATTCTGTAAATTTTTCAAGGGATTGCTTCATACCAGTCCCCCCTTTAGGGATCCTACCCCTGCTTGGGATCTTAATGTTTACATTGCTCAGCTTATGCAACCCCCTTTTGAGCCTTTGTCTTCAGCAGCGCTTAAGTACATGACTTGTAAAACTGTGTTCCTGGTAGCTATTACCTCTGCCAGACATATCAGCAAATTGTAAGCTCTGTCAGTGGAGCCTGATTTTAACTCATTCCATAGAGGTAAGGTGGTCTTTCAAACTAACATGAGGTTTTTACCTAAAGTGGTTTCAGATTTTCATCTGAACCAATCTATGTCTCTCCCTGTGTTCTTCACTGATCATTCTTCTTCAGGAGAAAGAAGTTTATACAGTTTGGATGTTAAAAGAGCCCTTAGTTACTAAATTAAGCATACCAAGGCTCACAGGTTTGACTCCCTCCAGTTGTTTCTCACTTATGGGGAAGTGGGGAAGAGCAAATCTGCCTCTAAGAGAACTATTGCCAGGTGAATTATCTCTTGTATTCAATTCTGCTATGAGAAGCTAGGCAAAATACCTCCCTCAGGTCTGAGGGCTCATTTGACTAGAGGTACAGCTGCTTCCCTGGCTGTGGCCAGGGATATTCCTTTGCTAGAGATATGTAAAGCAGCCACCTGGAAAACAGTCCATACATTTACCAAACATTACTCCCTGGACATCCAGGCTAGGAGTGATGCTCAGTTTGGTACAGCAGTACTGCAGAGCATATTCCCAAGGTAGGTTCGATTCCCTCCTCCATGGAGGTACTGTTTGGTAGTCTGCAATAGTCAGAATACAGCAAAACTTCATGTGGTTTGAAGAAAAAATTATTCACCTTAGTAATTATGTTTCTTCTAATGGAGTCTTGCTGTATTCTGACCTCTCTCCCTACCTTCCCTCTCAGAACCTATTTTTGGGAAGTGGGCTGGCAGGTGCAGTGTTGCACCCCAGGGGTGCATTTGGGCACGCCCTCCTTTTAGAGAGGGGGAGTGGGTTAAATTATTAATTTAACAGTCTTAAGTTGTTCACTAGCTGGTTTTGGTTTTTGTATTTCTTGACTTGAGTCTTTTGGGGATCCAGAATATTTGGTTGCCATTTGGCTAGTAAAAATTTTACAATTTCTACATAGTAGTTAGTGTTAGCTCATAAGAATCTGATGGTTGTGCTTCAAAGTGCAGTAGACAGAGGTTGGAACTGAGCTTGAGCTCAACCTCTGCATAGAAAATTAACTCTCTTCTCTCTGGGGCAGTTTGAGTGCTGGGGCTAACTGCAATAGTCAGAATACAGCAAGACTCCATTAGAAGAAACATAATTACTAAGGTGAGTAATTTTTTCTTAGCAACCACCTGATTGTAGCTAAAAACAATATTTTTAATAAATGCCTTTTAAATCATCCGCCCAGAAATCCCATGAAACATTGACAAAGTAAGTCACAGTACCACCTTAAACAACATGCCACCACCCATAAATAAAACAGCTAATCCTGGTGACAACAAACCCCCAATATATTCACAAACTACCTGTCTACTGTACAAAATGAAACCTACACAAGATATGATTCACCACGGAACAAACATGCTGACCACTTTTCCCAACTAACCTGAAATACACACATCCCACACCTTCATGTAGGCAACAGCATGACTCTCCTTCTCAGTCCACAAACTGTACATAAAAATATTTAAAAACTAAAAAAAATATAGAAAATGTTCACTTATCTAAGGAGCTCCACATAGACACAGCCACTCTGTTGCCAGCATTCTAGAATCAACAATTGTTAACAATTTGCATATGCATTTTGTGGTGTTTGAATTCAAAGACTTGGTGAAATTTTTGAGCTTTTTGGCTACTTTGGGTATTATTTAATTGAATATAATGTTTTTCTATTGATATATACTGTGCAGAATATACTGGATTACATAATTCATTCTTTCAGTGTACATTTATCAGTGTGGTCCAAACCATTGAGATTTGCACCTTTGAAACTGCATCCTCCACCAGTGATGTTGTTTCATCAAATCTCATTAAACTGTTTTCTCAGTATTTGATGTTATCCTTGTAATCTGTTACTGTAGCAACTTGTTGATGATGTAGTGTTGCGATTTTGTCTATCACTCTTTTTAGGGACTTTCTGGGCCATTAATTTCTACTTAATAAAAATGTTGTAATTTGATTTCAGCATTTGGATTAGTAATGATCTTAAAAATACTGCTTTCATTTACTAAAATACACAAATAAGTATCAAAACAGTTGGGCTATTAGTTAACCATTGCAGGAGGTTAGCAGTACTTAAACCATATCTGGTAATCTCAGAAATACCCATATAAATGAGAACAGGTACTGTATGAGAATGTTAGCTTGGTAAGCTGAGCAGGATTCTTATGCAAAGAGGATCTTGACAACAGTGGCATCAGACATGAAGCATTAATCCCAGTATATGGTATGCCACTAGAAACATTTGAAATAAGTGACTCAGCAGTCAACGGCTGAAGGTCAGGAAGAGATAAAACAAAAAAAGGGACAAATATAGAAGGAAACAGATAAGTAGGTCCTGTTTTTGGGGGAAGCAGGGCCAGTAAGCTGTAGGGTTTGTGGGGTAGCCATTTTCAGGAGTGTGCTTATGGAAGTTGGCTACTGCCTAGTATATAGGAGACTAGCAACAATCACTCCAGAGTTATCCATCACTTTGGCAGAGCTACAGATGCTATGGTGTATATCCTAGTGAGTATTGGTGTGCAAAGGCAGCTCCCTGATCTCAGATGTCTCAAGGATCCATGAGAGAGATTGGAGGGTTGTGGGTAAAGGTAAGGGAGGGAATGGTGTCCCTAGAAGTATGAGGGGAAAGCCTGTGGGTTGGAGAAGCTCCACACAAAGTAGATCAGCAATGGGAATGCTGGTGGGGTGAATGCAATAGTGAGGGGATGTGTTGTCATTTGATTTCAGCATTGTGATTAGTAATTATCTTAAAAATACTGATTTCATTTACTAAAATACACAAATAAGTATCAAAACAGTTGGGCTGTTACTTAACCAGTGCAGGATGGTTAGCAGTACTTAAACCTAAAAGGAGAGCTCCTAGCACTGATGAAATCTAAGGACCACCTCTGAGCTTGGGCTCAGGCCACAGGTAGGCAAGTAGATATACAAAGCTACAAGCAGGCAAGAAATGACTGCACAAAAGCAATACATCTCATGAAAAGTAACTACTACAAAGATACTCTCACCAACACATGGGGTAAGGGGAAGTCCTTCTGGAATAATCTGAAAGAAGTCACAGGGAAACTGCCCAAAACATCACCAACCATGTTGCAAGTGGATGGTACCTTAACCTTGGACCCTGCAACTATAGCAAACACATTTAAGACCTCATTTTCGGATCTCAGCAGTGTACTCCCACATGACTTCTTCAATGCTGACCTCTCTGCTACACCCCTTCTCACTACCCCGCCCCCTCCTTGACTTATCCACCTTTTTATTTCAAAGCAGTCAGGAAGTATGAAGTGCACAAATATGTCTGCAAAGCAATCGCAGGATCAAGAACCAGTGGGGACACACTTAACTTTAAACTACTGTCCCTTGCGCTAGATGAAGTGCTATCTCCACTTACTCATATTTTCAGCCTCTCCCTCGGCCAGTTACCCAACAGACGGAAATCCACCACTGTAACCCCAGTCCACAAAACTGGAGACAAAGCCCATCATGGGAACTGTAAGCCTATATCCATACTACCCCCCCAAAGGCCCTTGAGTGACTGGTCTCTGACCAGCTGACGGAGTACCTGGCCAAGCACTACATTCTCTGTAAGCAGCAGCAAAGCTTCAGGAAAGGCCACAGCACTACATCGGCCCTCCTAGAATTCACATGAGCGATCCACAACTCCCTTGACAATAATCAACTAACTGGATCAGTCTTCATTGACTTGACTAAGGTTTTCAACACCATCCATCACCAACTACTTATCACAGAGCTTCAAAACTCAGGGCTTTCCCCTTATTCTACATGCTAGTTTAAGAGCTACCTGGAAAACCGTACACAAAGGGTGAAAATTGCTCACACCCTCTCCAATTCTGGATCTGTCTGCTCCGGAGTCCCGCAGGGATCCATTCTCGAGCCACTCCTGTTCAGCCTTTTTTTGAACAATCTGCCACAATCCTGTCCTGAACAGATCCTACTATATGCAGATGATGCTGTCATCTACATCACTCATCATGACCCCCTCCTACTTCAAATAAAGCTTCAGATGGGTTTCACCTCCATTTAAAAATGGTTTAATAACCAAAAGCTGGTGCTCAACTACAAGGAAACAAAGTTGATGCTTTTATGCTGTGTAGAGCTCTGTGGTATCACTAATTGATTACGGTCTGATTGTCTATGGTTCTGCGTCTGACACAGCCCTTAGGCACCTATCCTTGGCCCTTAACAAAGCCTGCCATCTTATCACAGGATCCCACCGTCTCACCCACACATGTGCACTCTATGCTCAAATGGACTGGGTCCAACTATTTAACCATATTAAGTACCATACCTGCCTTATGGTCAAGAAGATCATGTTAGGCCTTGCTCCCCCTGGTGTCCAAGCCCTCCTACGTGCTGCATGCATACCCAGCCCCACCAGGACCTCTGAAAAATAAATTCTACACATTCCCTGGTGCCATACTTCTCAGGAACAAAGGTCCTTTGCTCACTGGGCACCCTACTGGTTTAATGGAATGAACAAAGACATCACCTCACTGCAAAGTCTTGGCCAGTCCAAAACCTGCCTTCGCCTCAACCTCTCTGCTGCCAGCTCCTGTGACTGTCACTCATATTCTGCTATCTCCACTTTCACTTGCCTCTACCCTCCCTCACCCTTCCCCTCCCATCCCCCTCCCGGCTTTAGCACTCCATGAAACCTGACAAGGCCCTTGGCTGCTCCTCAGTTTCTGTTATTCCCCTCTATCTCTCAACTTTCACTTTGAATCCTGCCTACCTTGTTTCCATCCTTCCCTCTTTTGCCTTTATTCCATTGCTTGTGATTGTGCTGAATTTCATGATATGCCTTGATTATTCAAATTCCTGTTCTGTCCTGTACATACTTCCCTCAAATATATGTATTCAATCTGCCTGAATTGCTAATTCCAAACTTTGTTATGTCTGTATTGTTCTCCAGTTTGACATGGAACCTTTGTAAAATAGCCTTGGCTCAAAGGTACTTGTAATCCTTGAATGAATAAATAAATAAATAAATAAACTTTATCTGGTAAACTTTGAAATACCAATATAAAAGAGAAAAGGTACTGTATGAGAATGTTAGCTTGGTAAGCTGGGCGGGAGTCTCATGCAAAGTGGCTCTTGACAACAGTGGCATCAGATATGAGGCATTAATCCCAGTGTTAGGTATGCCACTAGAGACATTTGAAATGATTCAGCAGTCAAGGGATGAATGTCAGGAAGAGATAATAAAACAAAGAAAGGGGAGAAATATAGAAGGAAACACATAAGTAGGTCCTGTTTCGGGGGAAGCAGGGCCGGTAAGCTGTAGGGTTTGTGGGGTAGCCATTTTCAGGAGTGTGCTTATGGAAGTTGGCTACTGCCTAGTATATAGGAGACTATCAATAATCACTCCAGAGTTAGCCATCACTTTGGCAGAGCTACAGATGCTATGGTGTAGATCCTAGTGAGCATTGGTGTGCAAAGGCAGCTCCCTGATCTCAGATGTCTCAAGGATCCATGAGAGAGATTGGAGGATTGTGGGCAAATGGAAGTGAGGAAATGGTGTCTCTAGCAGTATGAGGAGGATGCCTGTGGGTTAGAGAAGCCCCACACAAAGTAGACCAGCAGTGGGAATGCTGGTGGAGTGAATGCAATAGTGAGGGGGATGGAGAAGGCAAAAGGAGCTTCACTGTGGCAATAGCTGATATAGTTATCCACAGGGCAAGGAGGCTTTCTGGTGAGGTCAGTAGTAAACCCAATAGAACTGTCATCCTTGGGACAATAAACTGGCAAACCACACAGTTCAGGAGGTGAAAGCTAGTTTTTGGACTTTCAGCAGAATACTGAAAGAAGTGGTCTTGGTGACCTTTTCAAAATACTTCCATTCACATGAAGGGTGAAAGGTAGAAATCAGTAGAATAAGTATATATAACTCATCAAATGTTAAATTTCAGCCAATCAGTGAATGCCACATCATTTGACAGGTGGTTACCATGGCAATGCACTGACCCCTTTTGCCACCAGAAGTCCCACTTTCCGTGCAGCCTGGCAACACCCAACCCCCTTCTGCAACAGGAAGTGACGTGCATTTTCATCCTCTAACCTGAAAGTCCTCCCCTATTCTACACCATATGTCCCTCCTCCTCCTTCCCCTCCTTTCGCATCCATGCCACAGACTCAAACCTGAGTCCCTCCTCCTCCTCCTCCTCTTCCTCCTCCCCCTTATATCAGAGAGCTAACAGTTCCTCGAACCCTTCCCCTTGGACCCCGGTTTGGCATCCTAACTTGCACCTGGGTCCCTCCTCCTCACATCGCATTGTAGCCACACCATCCTAGTTCACACCAGAGTCCTTCTCCTTTTCCACACTGCACCCCTGCTGCTGTGTCCTAGCTTGAACTCAAGTCCCTCCCTTCACCACACATCCCTTCTCCCTCCTCCTCCTCTTCCAACCCCCTCCCTTTGTACCCCGAGTCCCTCCTCCTCCAACCCCCACCCTTGCACCTGAGTCCCTATTCCTCTACACCACCCTGCTCCCTCCTCCACCCCTGCTGCAGTGTCCTAGCTCAAACTTGCAGCCTCCCTCCTTCATCCCACTCCTCCTGCACTGAGTCCCTCTTCCTCCACACCACCCTGTTCCCTCCTCCACCCCTGCCACTGTGTCCTAGCTCAAATCTCAGTCCCCTCCTCCATTTCCTTCCCCTCAAACTCCTGCCCCCCTCCTTCTCCTCCCTGTCCCCATTGCACCCAAGTCCTGGCACCTCCATACCACCTATTCACTCAGTATTCATTCGCCCCCCCAATGGTCCAGTGTATAAGGACAGGATGTGTGTAGAGCTTTGTGACTTGGATTTTTTTCTTGGAATTCTGTATAAAGAATGCATCATCATGCAGATGCAGTGACCACAGAGGATTATTTAGTCACACTTGTTTTGAGACAAAGTACATATTTTTAAAGGGTTAGAAAAAAGTATTAATATACCCTATAAATGCCCTACCAAGAACTCCATGTAAAATGTTCAACGGCATTTCAGACTGGCAAGGCAGCATACATCATTTGTCTGCAAAACAGTGTGTGTGTGTGGGGGACATCAGCCAACTCTTCAGAAAAGAAAAAAATCTCTACACTGCTTTGGACAGAAAAATAAATGTACAAATCTTACCTTGTTTGTAGTAGAAAATATACAATATATATATATATATATATATATATATATATATATATCCCCAAGTCTCCTGTGAATGTTGCATAAAATATAATTCCTATTGAGGCTGATGATTTAGGAAACAAATAACATTTTTAACACAGAAAAAAATAATGTAATCCACAAAGAAAATGTCCAACTTTTATCAAGGGTTGCAAAACAATATTTCCCATTAAGTCAAGTGAGTCAGGAAAAAACATTACCCTTTTGATACAGAATGAGAACAGTAATCCACATCTGTGTTTTCTACCAGAGAAAAAATACAATTCCTATAAGGTTGATGATTCAGGAAAACAAAATTACCCCTTTAATACAGAATGAAAAAATATATGAAGTCCACAAAATTGGATTCAGAACAGTGCACAATATTTACTAAGTAAGTGCATACAGTGAGTGTTACAGAATGAAGGCTGAAGTCTTTTCCACTATAAATCTATTTCTGACAATCTACTGAAATATAATGTAGGCAGGGGTTCCTATGTGACAGTCACAGAAGGTTGTTTCAAATACTGGTGAGTTAGCAGATGAACTCATGTTTCTATAGAATGCCACACATTTACATTTGAAAGGATACGCTGCTGGAGCCTGAAAAGAGATTTACATCTAAAAGGAATCACACAAAAGTTTAACTTGCATTCATACACAGCTAAAAATAGCTACCGTACTTTAGAAATACAGAAAGTCTGTAGTTGTCTATTAAACTATTAAATGTCTGGTAATGCCTCACATATACCAAAGGAATACACACAATGGATGGCTATGTTATTTCAAAAGATTTATAGGCAGGTGTTCTAGCTGAGTGGTGGAACTGTGGACTTTGGAAAAAAGGGTGCAGGGTTCAAATCCCTCAAGGCAGCAAGGAAGAAGAGGTAAACTTATGTATCTTACAGGGAGTAACAGGGTGCAGGAAAACACTATTTTTAAGAGAAAAAGATGTTTCAGGACTAGAGGGCATGGGATGAAGTTGGAGGGAGGACGATTCAGAGGAAACATGAGAAAGAATTTCTTCACAGAACGGGTGGTGGACAAGTGGAACACCCTGCCAGAGGAAGTGGTGGGGGCTGAAACAATCACTGGATTTAAGAATGCATGGGATAGACATAAAGGAATTCTAGAGGTCAGGGGTAAGGGGAAATAGACTTCTAGGAAAACAAACTGAACTTACAAGCTCAAATGGGCAGACTAGGTGGGCCATAGGCCCTTATCTGCCGACACTGTCTATGTATCTATGTATCTATGTAAATTGTATTAAACAGTAGGGCTTTGAGAAGCAATATTAAGAAGTTTTTCCAAATGCTCTGATTGTAAACTCTGCGTATTAAGTAGCTTTTGTTAGTGAGCTGGGGAATCCCTGATGAGCTCATCTTTCTATAGAATGTCACACATTTATGTTTGAAAGGACATGCTGTTTAGAGCCTGAACAGAAGTTTACATCTAAAAGGAATCACACTAAGGCTTATCTTGCATTCATACACAGCTAAAAATAGCTGTTTTAGAAAGCCTATAGTTGTCTATTAAACTATTAAATGTCTGGTGATTTCTCACATATACCAAAGGAATGTACACTATGGATACTTATGTTAATTCAAATTATATTAAACAGTAGGGCTCTGGGAGAAGGAATATACATAGCAGACCTTCTCTGTCCTCTGTAATGAAATTCTGCATGGCTCTGATGGTGAGCTCAACATATTAATTAGCTTTTAGTCAGTGTCTTAAATAATTATAATTATATGTTATTTACTATGTATCTGTCATTTATCTACGTATCTGAGAGAAATGCTACTTTTGATAAACAGAACCTATCTGGAAAATGTTAGATTATGATGTCTTTGCTACTGTGTATCAATTAGAACTGTGCTAGTGTGTATAAATAGAGCAGTCTTGTATGTTTGTGAAATCATACACAGGGATCTTTTATGAGCAAGCTGGGAATGCAGAGTTACATTATTCATACACGGGAGAGCGGCTCTGTTGAGAGTGTGAAAGATTAAGGCAGATGGGGATAATTAGTATGATATCATCAGTTACACAATAGAATGGTAACTACATTTACATAGTAGGCATCTGGGAAACATTTGGAAAGATCTTGGAAATAGTCTAAAAGAAAACATTGTATCGTGTTCTTTTTTATGCAAAGAAATGGGGAGTTGCTATTTATTATTAGCTACATTTTATAAATGTTAGACATTATCAGTGTGACAAAGTTTCAGCTGAAAACTGAAGAGACACTGCTTAAGTTTTGAGAATTGCAAAATGGATCATCTCTTAAATGGTGCTGTTGTGGATATAAGTGAGGATGAAATGCCTGCTACTGGTGTTGAACAGATGGAGATCACCACAAACAACCCACAAGGCATTTGTACATATTTTTGCTGCTTTAGAATGGTATAGTCAGTTAGGATATGTCTTACTGTGTTCTTTTCTTAGCTTGGAATTGTATCATTAGTGAATAGAAGATTATTTAAGTAAAACAGGATATGGGATACTGTGTGTATATATGCTAGCTTAGAATTATACCATTAGTAGATGGAAGATGCTTTAAGTAAAAAATAGATATATGTTACTGTTTTTTTTAGCTCAGAATTGTATCATTGGTGGACAGAAGATGCCTGGACTCCCATATCTACAGGGATTCCTGTATTTTGCAGGGATTTGGAGTCATCTACAGGAAAACTCTTCCCATATACTTGCATTGGTTATACAGGAAAAACAGGGCAATTTAGATTCCATAGGAAAACAATTGTAATCTACAGGACTATCACTCAGGAATTACAGGGAAAATGACAAATCAATATGCGAGCACTGAGATGCTTTACTTAAAAATAGAATAAGTGTTACTGTTTTTTTTCTAGCTTAGACTCTTACAACTGTAATGCTTAAAATATGATTATTATAATGTAAACTTGTATTGTAAGTTTAAACATAAGTGAATATCAAAACACATTATAAATCTTTGGTTCAAAATCAGACATACAAACATCATGGTGATCTAAGACAGCAAATTAATTAAATGTAGCTATGATTTAAAAAAGGTCATGACTGAAATATGTGACAGTCTGCTTTTCTGTTGATAGCTACAAAAGGCAAATCATCATCTAAGAAAAAAACAAAGAAGGAATCAGTACAGAACACACAAGAGATGGCAGAATGGTCAAAGAAACATGCCGGTTATTATGAATAATGTTGATAGTGGAGACACCAGGGTGATGCTTTAGAATCTATAAATAATAACTGCACAGTTTTGCTTCAAGGGTCACAAACCTCCAACAGTTCCAAGAATCCTGATGTAATTCCCTAGGCACCCACATATTTGGTGATTAAAGTCAATGGTGATTCTACAAGATGCCTTGCTTTATATCATGAGCCACAGCTATCTGCCTGTTTGGGAGTTACAGACAATGAGAACCCTGTCTCACCTCCACAGGCCTCCACCAGTTTGAGGTATACAGACAAAAGGAAACATGTTTTACCTCCCCACTCCTCCACCAGTATGAGGTATACAGACACCAGGGATCCTGTTTCACCTCCCTAGTTTGGGAAAAGGGATTATGAGCCAACTAAGTTAATGGTGCAGCTTGTTGAAAAGTTGTTTAAATTGCTTGCCAATATTGAGAGATTATGTGGTAAGGAGAAGAAAACTGTATATGTTTTACAAAAAAACTACTACAGTATCGTAATGTGAATGCTGCATTTATGCTGTTAGGTTTAGGTAGGAAGGGGTTTGAATTAGAGCTGAGGTATGATATAGAGATGATAGATCAGCTTAATTGCGTGTCAGAAATGGCTGCATCTACAAAACAGTGACCTAACAGAATGAATAAAAAGGAGGGCAATGCTAAAAATAAGTCCGAACACAATAGACTGGTGAAAAGAAAGATATGGGGGAAAAAAAAAGAATCAGAGAAAATTTGAAAATCAAAGTAAAGCATGCCAGGAAACAATTACAATGTAGGGCATCATGGCATCTTGCAGAGAATCATGATTCTCCACAAGATGCCAAGTTAGAAAACCACCAGTCCCCTCCTGCAGTTTTTTTTAGAAAGAATTCAAAGTTACACAAGAGAGAGATATTGTTTCAGAGCAGCTAAACTTTATGAATGGTTTTGCTTTGTCAGTCTTGACAGGCTTCAATCATTTACAGACGCCATTAGGGCAATACACAAGGCTATTCAAGAGCCGTTAGGGTGATACCTGAACTGGGTCCCAATGATTTTCTGCAATTGTGTTTTGATGCTGACTATTTAAATCACCCACTATTCTTAAGGAGAAGGGCCCCTGGAGAGCTTAACGCTGGGGTGTTTTTAGACCAGATAGCAGATATGCTTCACAGCAGTTCTGAGGTGATCGCAGATGGGTCTTTGCAACTCATGTTAACCACTGTTAGAAATAGGGAGGATAGGGGATGGGGGTAGATGTACACTGAGTTCAGTTTTATACAGCAGAATCATTGAGAAAAAAATACTATCTGATTGATTTAAACAACAGAGATAATGCTCTGTGTTTTACAGCTAATACAGTGGCATTACTAAACATCCACAGATATACTGATGCATATTTAATTAATAAGGGTAGAATTATGCGCGCTGAACTGGGTTTTTCAGAACAGACCCCTGTCACTTTTAGTGATGTGTCACTATTTGAGCAATTTTTAGGAGTCAGAATTAAGATTTTGTACCACAATCAGGGAGCTTGGCAAACATTTTTGACAGGAACAGAAAGACTTCCTAAAACACTGTTTGTATTATTGCATGATGGGCATTACTATGTTGTCACTGATATAAAGAAATGTATAGGTGCCAGATACCTGTGTGAATATTGTCATGCACCTTTCAGTCACAAAAATAATCATTCCTGTGCATTGTTTTGTAATGCGTGTTGTGAGCCAAACTGTGTAGACTATAAAGCTGACGCAGCATTATGCCCAAAGTTTAAAAAGATTTGTAGGTCCTCAGGAAGCCTAGAAAGGCATTTGAACAGGGCGGCTTTGGGCAGGTTCTCTTGTGAATTGATGAAACTGTATGAAGAATGTTTTGTTTTTTACAAGAGGACACGTGTGCAAACTCAGTCAATATAATAGATGCAGGTTTCTGATGACCACAGACAAACGTATCTGTTACTTGACCCCACTCACAGAAGTAAAAAACTCTGAAAGATATATAGTGTTTGATTTTGAGGCCAGACAAGAAATTGGTACACACCCCAAATATTATATTTGCTAAGCAAATGAATGGGAAAAGATCCTGGGAATCTGAAGGGGAAGAATGTTCAAAAAAGTTTGTCAGACATTTTATAGATACATCATTCAAACACTACTCATTTATAGCCCACAATGCCAAATGCTATGACAGTTATTTTATCATTAGCCAGCTAGTTAAGGAAAAAAAACTATATCAAGTTGCTCACCCAGGGAGGTAAATTGCTGTGTGTGACCCTATCTGCCGTACACATCAGATTTATTGATTCATTATCCTTTATGCCCAAGAAATGAAGCAAAATCCAGGCATTTGGGTTTGAGAACAAGATAGCTAATGGGTACTTTCCACATTTTTTAATGAAAATTATGTAGGTCCCCTGCCAGATGCAAAATTTTATGGGGTGGATTATATGATGCCTAGTGAAAAGTCAGAGTTCATGCAGTGATACACAATGAACTGACATACAGAATTTGACCTGAAAAAAGAGCTACGCTACCACTGTCAGTTAGATGTTGAAATTCTTCAAAAAGCCTGTGACAGATTTAGGCAGGAAGTGATGAACATGACAACCAAATGTGTTTTAAAACAGTCAGACAGTGACACAGCAGAGAACAAAATAGACTCTTTAGATCCCTCCTAATAAATGACCATAGCCTCCATTTGTATGGCAACCTACAGATATTTGTTTTTGAGTGAGAACACACTCGCTGTTCTTCCCCAAGATAACAACCATGGTCAGCAAAAGAGGTACTCCACACCCACCATTCAGTGGTTAATGTACATAATTGAGAAAGAAAACATTTCTATTCAGCATGCTCTAAGGGATGGAGAATTTAAAGTAGGTCCCTATTTTTTGGATGGGTATGAGATAATTCATGGGGCACCCACAGACTTTGAATTCAATGGTTGCTTTTTTTCAGTTGCAACATTTGTTACTGTGAGAAAGACAGAAACCACATGATAGGCACTAGTTTTGGACAGTTATTCAATCGGACCATGCACAAATTCTATTTTTTTAAAAGCAAGGGGTCTGCCGTTAGAGTACTGTGGGAACATGAATGGAAAGAAATGTTGGTTACAGATGAGAGGTTGAATAATTTCATGAGGAACAGGCAGTTACCACAACCCCTCGACCCTAGGGAGTCTCTGTTTGGGGTGGAGGATGGATGCCATCTGTCTGTACTACGAAGCGCAGTTGGATGAAAAGATTTGCTATTATAATTTTACTTGCCTGTATCCTTTTGTTAACAAAACAAAATGGTACCCCATGGGGCACCCTACCATCTTGTACAAGAACTTTGCAGATCTCAGCCAATACTTTGGTTTGGCAAAAGTAAAGGTTTTACCCCCTAGAGGTCTTTTTTTACCCAGTGCTGCCATCCAGGATTGGAAAAAAATGATGTTTGCATTATGTTGTGGGTGCAATGAAGAGAGACTTCAGACAATGTTATGCATGCACAGCAATGAAGAGAGGGCCTTGACTGGTACCTACTGTACCGTGGAGCTAAACCTGGCAGTAGAAAAGGGGTGCCAAATCATTAATGTTAATGAAGTGTGGGATTTCAGGGAGTCATCGACAGAGCTGTTTGCTGACTACATCAAACTGCACCTGAAAGAGAAGCAAGAGGCATCTGGTTTAAAGTTTTATTTGTTTAGCTGACAATGGTGTGTTTCCCTTGAGAGTATTTAAAGCCACCTCCACTATAGCGGATATCAAGTCATCAGAATCTGCACACAAAATAGCTTTTCTTAAATGGGGAGGTCCTCTCACCAGTAACTTTAGAACAGACTAGTTTCTCTGCAGCCTTTTAGACATAATGGCAATACAGCATCATGTATTTCTAGGACCAGAATGAGATTTATTTCAAGATATATGCCACCGGCCAATCAGTGGGAGATCAACCCACTGCGCAACCTATATTCATCTGGTGTGCCAGCTCTTAAATCAACCAATAAATAACTGTAGGGTCATCTTGTGGCATCTTCAAAAGCTTCTAAAAAGAATTTTGCCTGGACGGGGTACATCTTCCTAGACAGAGTCATGATCTGCAGTTTATCCCACAGGTTTTTAAACAAAACCATGTATTTGGCATTTAGTGCGATGGTCCTGCTTTTCTTGCCTTGACAAAACACATTCTATACAAGATTAAAGGCTGCCAGACTACGATGATGGCTGTACTTGGTAAACACACGTTCTATCTCATTATTTTGACAGGCGGATTCCATCAAATCATCAATGACAATCAGATTAATCTTGTCAGGAGGCAACAGATCATCATCGGCTAATGATGCAGGTAGCCCTTCCACAAACTTAATCTGTGCAAA
This sequence comes from Neoceratodus forsteri, assembly GCA_016271365.2. NCBI lineage: Eukaryota > Metazoa > Chordata > Ceratodontiformes > Ceratodontidae > Neoceratodus > Neoceratodus forsteri. The sequence continues at coordinate 971,561,903 of CM028134.1, read as the reverse complement.
CTTTAACATCAGCTCATTATAAAAAGGTTACCAGCAGCTGTAAAACCAGACAATATTCTGAGGTTTGTGTGATAAAGTGTTGTTAGAATGTTCCAATAATTTGTTATGAAAATGCTTTTACAAGAATTGGATGGTCTGGCTATCAGACATGAAAAGGGATGTTGCAATCTAATGTACTTTGTGCTCTCTGGGGTTGAAATCCACCCCCTACAGCTAGTGCAGAATGCAGCAGCCGGGGTTTTGACTGGGACAAGTAGGTCCTGTCATATCATCCCGGTGCTGCGTGAACTGCACTGGCTACCGATACGGTGGTGGATCGCCTTTAAAGTCAGTTTACTGACTTTCAAAGCCCTACATGATCAGGGTCCAGCCTATGTGAAAGAACTTTTGGTTTCTTACTGCCCCGGCCAATCATTTCACTCGGCCGATGAGGGGTTGCTAGAGATTCCAAGAGTGAGTCTTAAATCATCAGGTTGTAGAGCTTTTTTTTACGCCGCACCCACTCTTTGGAATTCTCTACCACACCAGTTACGGGAGTGCACCTCCATGGAGGAATTCAAGAGGGGCTTAAAAGCCCATTTTTATCAAATAGCCTATTTGGAAAATTGATTTCATTTGAAATTGTTGATTATATTGTGATTTTATTGTGTTTCATATTTTTATTATCTGTGTTGTTTTGTTTTGTATAGTGCTTTGATAATTAGAAAGGCGCTTTATAAATAAATTTATTTTTATTATTATAATGTCCATTTTTTTCAATCAGTACTCGTAAGGAAGGGTTTTAAATTCATCTTGTAAAACTCACTTGTCATACACTACTTCCTGGGTTTTGGACAGTGTTTTTGTTTCGAGGGACCACTGCTTTTTATTTCTCACTATGCTGGGTTGCCTCACTGTGATTTCTTTAGACGTTTGTGAACCTGTGTAATCAAACACCAGATCTTTTAAGCTTTCAAAATTAATGTGTTCACTGTTGGCTACATTAAGGGTAAATCCTTTCACTTTAAGGATTGTCCATCCTCCGGACAGCTGGCAGCCATAGGTTTTGGGACCTGTGGACATAAACTCAAGTAATGTGTTCTTCTGCCGGAAGCTCGCTGGCCAGCTCCCCTAAATAGTCACCTAGAGGAGGGTTCCAGTTATCCAGTCTAGACACAAAAATTACAGAGTCTGTGTCATGATAGAAGCACCTGTCCTGTAACTTATCTAGCAGTTTGTATAGTTCTACTCTGACCTATGCAGTGGTGAAACTCGCTATGAATATGTTGATGTTGTTAGAATTCAGGTAGTGGTCTTTGGTGTACTTCCAACTCAAACATGCTGTCTCATCATCATTGAAACAACATGAGGCCACGTCATAGTAGGGGGCAAATATGTACTGAAAGAGTTTGTCTGGCTCTGTTACTATGCTTGTGGTCTGTAAATTAGGTCTCTGTCCAAATTTACCACAAAGAGAATTTAAAAACAGTTTAGGTATATGTCTCCTCGAGGAGTTAAAAGTGATGTCAGCGGGGTTCAAATATATATAATAATGCTGTATGTACCTGGCTTTATCTGCTTCATTTTTTACCAATGAAGGAAAACCAGATGCCTTTTGCTTCCCTTTCAGGTACAGTTTAATGTAGTCAGCAAACAGCTCTGTCAATGACTCCCTGAAATCCCACACTTCATAAACATTAATGATTCAGTACCCCTTTTCTACTGCCAGGTTTAGCTCCATGGTACAGTAGGTACCAGTCAGAGCCCTCTCCTCTTTGTTGTGTGTGCATAATGTTGTCTGAAGTCTCTCTTCAGCTCATGCACAACATAATGCAAACACAAGTTTTTTTCCAATCCTGAATGGCAGCACTGGAAAAAAAAGACCTTTAGGTGATAAAACCTTTACTTTTGCCAAATCAAAGTACTGGCTGAGATCTGCAACGTTCTCATAGATGATGGTAGGGTTCCCCATGGGGTACCATTTTGTTTTGTTGACAAAAGGGTACAGACTAGTAAAATCATAATAGCAAATATTTTCATCCGACTGCACTTTGTAGTACAGACAGATAGCATGCGTCCTTCCCACAAACAGATACTCCCTAGGGTCGAGGGGTTGCGGTAGCTGCCTGTTCCTCAAGAAATTATTCAACCCCACATCTGTAGCCAATATTTCTTTCCATTCATGTTCCCACAGTACTCTAATGGCAAACCCCTTGCTTTTTAAAAAATGCAATTTGTGCGTGGTCCAATTGAATAACTGTCCAAAACTAGTGTCATGCAGTTTCTGTCTTTCTCACAGTAACAGATGTTGCAGCCATGAAAAAAACAACTGTTGAATTCAAAGGCTGTGGGTACCCCATCAATTATTGCATACCCATCCAAAAACTTGGGACCTACTTTAATTTCTCCACCCCTCAGAGTGTGCTGAATTGAAATGTTTTCTTTCTCAGCTATGTACATTAACCACTGAATGGTGGGTGTGGAGTACCTCTTTTGCTGACCGTGGTAGTTATCTGGGGGAAGAACAGCGAGTTTGTTCTCACTTAAAAATAAATATCCATAGGTGGCCATACAAACAGAGGCTATGGTAGTGTACTGGAAGGGATCTAAAGAGTCTATTTTGTACTCTGCTGTGTTACTGCCTGTTTTAAAACACATTTGGTTGTCATGTTCATCACTTCCTGCCTAAATCTGTCACAGACTTTTCAAAAAGGTTCAACATCTAACAGACAGTAGTAGCGAAGCTCTTTTTTCAGGTCAAATTCTGTATGTTGGTTCACTGTGTACCACTGCATGAACTCTGACTTTTCACTAAGCATCATATAGTCCACCCCTTAAAATTTTGCATCAGGCAGGGGACCTACATAATTTTCATTAAAAAATGTGGAAAGTACCCATTAGCCATCTCATTCTCAAACCCAAATGCCCCTGGATTTTGCTTTATTTCATGGGCATAAAGGTTAATGAATCAATAAATCTGATGTGTACGGCAGATACGGTCACACACAGCAATTTCCCCCCCCCTGGGTGAGCAACTTGATATCGTATTTTTCCTTGACTAGGTGGCTAATGATAAAATAGCTGTCATAGCCTTTGGCCTTGTGGGCTATAAATGTGTAGTGTTTGAATGGTGTATCTATAAAATGTCTGACAAACTCTTTTACACATTTGTCCCCTTCAAATTCCCAGGATCTCCTCCCATCCAAATAAACACTATATATATTTCAGAGTTTTTTACTTCTGTGAGTGGGGTCATGTAACAGATATGTTTGTCTATGGTCATCAGACAGCTACATCTATCACATTGACTGAGTTTACACACATGAGTCCACTTGTAAAAAACAAAACATTCTTCACACAGGTTCATCAATTCAAAAGAGACCTTGCACAAAGCCGCCCTGTCCAAATGCCTTCTAGGCAAGCCGAGGACCTACAAATCTTTTTAGACTTTGGGCATGATGCTGCATCAGCTTTCTGTTCTACACAGTTTGGCTCACATCATGCATTACAAAACAATGCACAGTAATGATCATTTTTGTGACTGAAAGGTGCATGACAATATTCACACAGGTATCTGGCACCTATGCATTTCTTTACATCGGTGACACCATAGTAATGCTCATCATGCAATAATACAAACAGTGTTTTAGGAAGGCTTTCTGTTCATGTTGAAAATGTTTGCCAAGCTCCCTGATTGTTGTACAAAATCTTAATTCTGACTCCTAAAAATTGCTCAAATAATGACACATCACTAAAAGTGACAGGGGTCTGTTCTGACAAACCCAGTTCAGCATGCATAATTCTACCCTTATTAATCAACTGTGCATCACTATATCTGTGGGGGTTTAGTAATGCCACTATACTAGCTGCAAAACACAGAGCATTATCTCTGTTGTTTAAATCAGATAGTGTTTTTTTCTCAATGATTCTTCTGTATAAAACCAAACTCAGTGTACGTCTACCCAACCCCCCTCCCATCCCTGTTTCTAATAGTGGTTAACACGAGGTGCAAATACCCATCGGCAATCACCTCAGAATTGCTCTGAAACATATCTGCTATCTGGTCTAAAAACACCCCAGCGTTAAGCTCTCCGGGGGCCCTTCTCCTTAAGAATAGTGGGTGATTTAAAGAGTCAGCATCAAAACACAATTGCAGAAAATCATTGGGACCCAGTTCAGGTATAACCCTATTGAACGGCTCTTGAATAACTTGGTGTATTGCCCTAATGGTGTCTGTTACTAATTGAAGCCTGTCAAGATTAACAAAGCGAAATCATTCATAATGCTCAACTGCTCTGAAACGATTTCTCTCCCTTGTGTAACTTTGAATTCTTTCGAAAAAAAAACTGCAGGAGGGGACTGGTGGTTTTCTAATTCAACATCTTGCAGAGAATCATGATTCTCTGCAAGATGCCAAGATGCCCTACATTCTAGTAGTTTCCTGGCATGCTTTACTTTCCTTTTCAAATTTTCTCTGATTCTTTAATTTTTTTCCCATATCTTTCTTTCTTTTCACCAGTCTATTGCATTTGGTCTTATTTTTAGCATTGCCCTCCTTTTTATTCATTCTGTTAGGTCACTGTTTTATAGATGCAACCATTTCTGATACAAAATTAAGCTGATCTATCTTCTCTATATCAAGCCTCAGCTCTAATTCAGACCCTTTCCTACCTGAACCTAACAACATAAATGCAGCATTCACATTAAGATACTTTAGTAGTTTTTTTGTAAAACATATACAGTTTCTTGCTCCTTACCACTCAATCTTTCAATGTTGGCAAGCAATTAAAACAACTTTTCAATAAGCTGCACCATTAACTTTGTTGGCTCACAATCCCTTTTCCCAAACTAGGGAGGTGAAACAGGATCCCTGGTGTCTGTATACCTCATACTGGTGGAGGAGTAGGGAGGTAAAACATGTTTCCTTTTGCCTGTATACCACAGACTGGTGGAGGCCTGTGGAGGTGAGACAGGGTTCGCATTGTCTGTAGCCCCCGAACTGGCAGATAGTTGTGGCTCATGGTATAAAGCAAGGCATCTTGTAGAATCACCATCAGCTTTAATCACCAAATAAGTGGGTGCCTGGGGAGTTATATCAGGATTCTTGGAATTGTTAGAGGTTTGTGACCCTTGAAGCTACATTGTACGGTTATTATTTATAGATTCTAAAGCATCACCCCTGGTGTCTCCACTATCAACATTATTCATAATATCAGCATGTTTCTTTGACCATTCAGCCATCTCTTGTGTGTTCTGATTCCTTCTTTTGCTTTTTTTCTGAGATGATTTGCCTTTTTTGTAGCTATCAACAGGAAAGCAGACTGTCACATATTTCAAACATGGCCTTTTCTAAATCATAGATATGTTTAATTCATTTGCTGTCTTAGATCACCATAAAGTTTGTATGTCTGATTTTGAACCAAAGATTTATAATGTGTATTGCTGTTCACTTACGTTTAAATTTACAATAAAAGTTTAAATTATAATAATCATATTTCAAGCATTGCAGGTGTAAGAATTTAAGCTATCAAAAGAACAATAACACATATCCTATTTTTAATTAAAGCATCTCAGTGCTCCCATATTGAATTGGCATTTTCCCTGTAACTCCCTAGTGATATTCCTGTAGATTAAATTATTTCCTATAGAAGCTAAATTGCCCTCTTTTTCCTGTATAACCAATGCAAGTGTATGGGAAGAGTTTTCCAGTAGATGCCTCCAAATCCCTGTAAAATACAGGAATCCCTGTAGATATGGGAGTCCTCTCATCTTTTATCCACCAATGATACAATTCTGAGCTAACAGAAACAGTAACATATATCCTATTTTTTACTTAAAGCATCTTCTATCCACTAATGGTATAATTCTAAGCTAGCATATATACACACAGTATCACATATCCTGCTGTTACTTAAAGCATCTTTTATTCACTAATGATACAATTCTAAGCTAACAAAAAACAGGAACATATATCCTATTTTTTACTTAAATAATCTATTCACTAACGATGCAATTCCCAAGCTAATAAAAAAAAAAACAGTAAGACATATCCAAACTGATTATACCATTCTAAAGCAGCAAAAACATGCACAAGTACCTTGTGGGTTATTTTTGGTGGTCTCCATCTGTTCAACACCAGTAGCAAGCATTTCATCCTCACTTATATGCACAACAGCACGATTTAAGAGATGATCCATTTTGCAATTCTCAAAACTTAAGCAGTGTCTCTTCAGTTTTCAGCTGAGACTTTGTCACACTAATAATGTCTAACACTTATATAATGTAGCTAACAATAAATAGCAACTCCCATTTCTTTGCATAAAAAAAGAAACCAATACAATGTTTTCTTTTAGACTATTTCCAAGAACTTTCCAAATGTTTCCCAAATGCCTACTATGTAAATGTATGTACCATTCTATTGTGTAACCAATGATATCATACTAATTTATCCCTATCTACCTTAATCTCCCACACTTTCAACAGACCCATTCTCCCAGGTGCGAATAATGTAACTCTACATTCCCACTTCACTCACAAAAGATCCCTGTGTATGATTTCACAAACATACAATACTGTTCTATTTATACACACTAGCACAGTTCTAATTTATACACAGTAGTACATACATCATAATCTAATGTATTCCAGATAGGTTCAGTTTATGAAAAAGTAGAATTTCTCTTAGATACATACATAAATAACAGATACATAGTAAATAGCATACAATTATGATTCTTCAAGACACTGACTAAAAGCTAATTAATATGCTGAGCTCACCACCAGAGCCATGCAGAATTTCATTACAGAGGTCAGAGAAGTTCTGCTATTTAAATACCTATGCATCTTTGAGAAAGTTTCTTGATATTCCTTCTCAGAGAGCCCTACTGTTTAATATGATTTGAAATAACATAGGTATCCATAGTGTATATTCCTTTGGCATATGTGAGAAATTACCAAACATTTAATATTTTAGTAGACAACTATTAGCTTTCTAAAATAGCTATTTTTTTGCTGTGTATGAATGCAAGATAATCTTTCATGTGATTCATTTCATATGTAAACTTCTTTTCAGGCTCTAAACAGCATGAACTGTCAAATGTAAATGTGTGACATTCTATAGAAAGATAAGCTCATCGGGGGTTCCCCAGCTCACTAACAAAAGCTATTTAATATGGAGAGTTTACCATCAGAGCCTTTGAGGAAGCTTCTTAATATTACTTCTCAGAGCCATACTGTTTAATATAATTTGAAATAATGTAGCCATTCACAGTGTGTATTCCTTTGGTATATGTGAGGGATTACCAGACATTTAATAGTTTAATAGACAACTATACGTTTTCTATATTTCTAAAATAGCTATTTTTAGCTGTGTAGGAATGCAAGATAAACTTTAGTGTGATTCCTTTTAGATGTAAATCTCTTTTCGGTCTCTAGCAGCATGTCCTATCAAATGTAAATGTGTGGCATTCTATAGAAACATGAGTTCATCTGCTAACTCATCAGTATTTGAAACAACCTTCTGTGACTGTAACATAGGAACCCCTGCCTACATTATATTTCAGTAGACTGTCAGAAATAGATTTACAGTGGTAAAGACTTCAGCCTTCATTCTGTAACATACACTGTACACACTTACTTAGTAGATATTGTGCACTGTTCTGAATCCAATTTTGTGGACCTGATATATTTTTTCATTCTGTAATAAAAGGATAATTTTTTTTCCTGACTCACCAGACTTAATGAGAAATAAAATTCCAAAAGGAGGTGTCACTCGTGTAACTCCATGTAAAAAGTAACAGACACTTCTTAGCAGTGTACCAAATATTTAATTTCCATGGAGTACCAACAGCACAGGAGTCCCTCACCCAGCGCTTCGACTTCAAACAAGTCTTCCTCAGGGGTGTGGCTATCATACAGAACGTCATCCATTAAATACACCTCATAATATATTATTCATACAAGAGTTCATTAAGTGCTTAAAACAATAGAATGCATATGCAGAAACAACTATTTACAACAATTTATAAACGGTAGTGATTATTTACAAACAAAAAATCATTATTACTACAAGGATGGCATGTCACTCACTAATAACTATTTTGAAACAAGTTACATTGTAACTGAAGGCTGCCTCCGGCGCTCTCCAAAAAACATCTTGTTTATGCTTGTTTAGTGAAATACATTTATATGTAAAAACAGTGCCTCTATGTCTTGTGCCTTTCTTGTAGATGTAAATATATCTAGAAAGGAGAGAAAGAAAAATTATAATTATCTCCACAATACTTCCCAAATTGTACAATCATATTATCTCAAAAAGGGTTTAAGGTCCCATCTTTCATTTAGACCTGATGGTTTCACACTATTAAGTCTGAAAATCCAATAACTCTCTCTCTCTCTAATAATCAATTAGGCCTATCACCTCCATATGAAAAGGGCAATATCCACTCTATGCCCATAAATTTAACATCTTCTGTTCTAGAAGAATGATGTGTGAGGAAATGTTGACCTACTGGTGTGTCCTGTCATTTGTTAGATATGGATCTAATGTGTTCCTGAATTCTCTGTTTTAATGGGCAGATAGTTTTCCCAATATAGATCAAATTACAGGTGCACCAAAGGGCATAAACAACAAAACTAGTGTCACAGGTGATAAGTTGTTTTATATCTATACTGACATCAAGTGTCATCGGATGCTGAAATGTTTTTCCTGTGATACTGTATTTACAAATGTTGCATCTGGAGCATTTGTAAAAACCTGTTGATCTACAAGGTAACCAAGTAGTTGTCATTTCCACTGGTATAGGTTCTTGTCTACTATGAACTACAAAATCTCTCAGATTTTCTGCCATACAAAAAGAGACACGGGGACTTGAACCCACAGCTGTACCTACTCCCTCATCTGACTGGAGAATGTGCCAATTCCGATAAATGATGTTACCAATCTTGCCTGCTTTATGATTATACTCTGTGATAAATGTGCAGGGTGTCACTTGGTGGATGATCTTTCAGACTTCATTTCTGTAATAAGTTTAGTTCATTCTAAACTACTTACTTTCTCTTTTAATGTCTTCAAAGGGTAGGGTCATAGCCCTTTTCAAAAATCTATATGTTAATTCCTCAGCCTGTGTCCAACAGTTCGTCTGAGCTGCAATTTCTACAGATTCTTAGTAATTGGCTGTATGGTATGGAATCTTTGAGACTTTGTGGATGTGCACCATCTGCATGCAATACTGAATTTGTGGCTGTCTCTTTACGAAAATTTGATGTGTTAATTATTTTCTGATCATCACTTACTGTTAAAGTTAAGTCTAAAAAGTTCAATTATTTTTTATTTGTTTCAAAAGTGAAACATAGATTAAGATTGTTGGTACCCAGCCACTGCATAAATTCTGATATTGATCCATGCTACCTTGCCGGATGCATAATACATCATCAATAAACCTGAACCAGTATTTAATGCATGAAAAAATTCTTATCAAATTATGAAAGAGTTAGGAAAACTGATGAAAGGAACACATTAGATCCATATCTAACAAACGACAGGACACACCAGTAGGTCAACTTTTCCTCACACATCATTCTTCTAGAACATAAGATGTTAAATTTATGGGCATAGAGTGGATATTGCCCTTTTCATATGGAGGTGATAGGCCTAATGGATTATTAGAGAGACAGTTATTGGATTTTCAGACTTATTAGTGTGAAACCATCAGGTCTAAATGAAAGATGGGACTTTAAACCCTTTTTGAGATAATATGATTGTACAATTTGGGAAGTATTGCGGAGATAATTATAATTTTTCTTTCTCTCCTTTCTAGATATATTTACATCTACAAGAAAGGCACAAAACATAGAGGCACTGTTTTTACATATAAATGTATTTCACTAAATAAGCATAAACAAGATGTTTTTTGGAGAGCGCCGGAGGCAGCCTTCAGTTACAATGTAACTTGTTTCAAAATAGCTATTAGTGAGTGACATGCCATCCTTGTAGTAATAATGATTTTTTGTTTGTAAATAATCACTACCGTTTATAAATTGTTGTAAATAGTTGTTTCTGTATATGCATTCTATTGCTTTAAGCACTTAATGAACTCTTTCATGAATAATATATTATGAGGTGTATTTAATGGATGACGTTCTGTATGATAGCCACACCCCTGAGGAAGACTTGTTTGAAGTCGAAGCGCTGGGTGAGGGACTCCTGTGTTGTTGGTACTCCGTGGAAATTAAATATTTGGTACACTGCTAAGGAGTGTCTGTTACTTTTTACATGGAGTTACACGAGTGACACCTCCTTTTGGAATTTTGTCTTAAATCACAAGCTGGCTGCTTGTATCTGGTGAGCACCGTTTAGACAGAGCCAAGTCGCAACATTCTTTGATATTGTCTTTGAACTTGCCGCCATTGCTGCAGATGGTTTAGCAGCTCATACTGCACTGGTCTTTACTGACTTACAACACTTTGGATTACCCTCTTTCTTATACCTCAAGTTCATTAAGTTATTTCGTATCCGTTAGTACTGTGGGTGCCAACTCCAGAGTTTCAGCAATTTATAACATGCACCAGACAGAGATTGCTACAGACAAAGAAACAGCTGAGGTATATGGTTGGGAGAATACAGACTTCTTTAATGATCATCGATGGAGAGCGAGAGAACGTTTGCATGGTTCTGAGGTAAATACTGAAATTGATTATAACCTCAAAACAGTGTTTAATGATTTTGAAAAACTATTAACCAAAGAAATTGACATCTCATATAATATCTCTACATTAGAAGAATACATAAGCAGAGGTCAAATACCACGGGGGCGCCGTGTAACTGTAGCTCCATCAAGTGGGATAGATGAATTCCCATTTAAAGATGAATGGTTACTAGCTGCTTCTGAATGTTCCACTTCATTTCTTAAGTTACTCATTAAAAGAGACACTCCTGAATATGAAGCATTATTAGAGGAAATAAACATCTCCAAATTAAAGGTTTTATCCTTTAAGAATGAAACACAATATGCTGCCTTTGATTTACGTTTAAGAAACAAACTCTCAAAATACGAAGCAACTATCACAGAACGTAAAGCTAGCAAATTACTTAGGGATTCAAAACATTATGAAAAGGGTAATATTATAAGTTGGCCCAAACCTACAAGAGAACGTTCAATCAGCAGGGGGCGGTCTAGAGTGCGTTTCAATTCAAAGAATCCTAGCACAAGCAAAAGTAAAAGTCGAAATAGAGAAATTAATATTCAGGAAGATCCATTAGAAATTAGTGATTCTGAAGCAGCTGGAACAGCAATTAATAAACAAGGATCAAAAAATGGAGGAAAAGGAAAACAAGGAGAGGTTACCGCAGGGGAAAAAGGTCCAAAAGAAAGAGGGCTTATCCATTGAGAGAGAAAAAGAGATAGACAAATTATAGATTGTTAACCTATCTTCCATCAGACTTACACAACAACAGATCAAAGTTTTGGAGAAAGGTTTAAGTTTCGTACCTACCCCCTCTATCAATGATTTTCAGATTTTTATAGATTTGTTTAAGTTTTTCAGAAAACTCAGACTTAAATTATTTTTTCAGAATCAGGCATTAGCCATTGACAAGTCGGACGAGATATGCCCCCACCCCCGAACCTGGCAGTGTTTTCAATTGAAGAATTAAACACTGACAATAGCGGGAATCAGAACTTTACGGTGTCTTCTGATCATCATGAAAACCTTGATTCAATAATTGATGCTTTACGGGCCATGGAATCTAGGAAATTTACAGAAACATCCAAAGTTTCAGCATTCATTGAATCAGAAATGACTACTGCAAGGATCATACATCCACAGGACAAACTCCATATATCTATAAATAAGACACATAAAGAGAATCTAAATCAGGCATTAGCCAGTGACAAGTTGGACGAGATGTGCCCCCACCCCCCAAATTCAGCAGCATCTCTAATTGAGGAATCAAACATTGACAACAATGGGAATCAGAACTCTGCGGTGTCTTCTGAAGACCTTGATTTATTTATTGATGTCTCACGGGTCACGGAATTTAGGAAATTTACAAAAACATCCAAAGTTTCAGCCTTCTTTGAACCAGAAACGACTACTGCAAGGATCATACATCCACAGAATAATATTCAGGTGTCTATAAACGAGACACATAAAGGGAATTCAGTAAGTTTAAATCCTGTTGTTGTTATTCAGGAAGAAATTCCTACTGTGTTAATTGAGACTAATCATAGTAATGAGTTTGCTTTAGATATGGATGCGCTTGATTCTCTGTTACAAGAGCAATGTATTGAACATGACCTTTTAACCTCCCAACAATATACGGGTGGAGGTATTTTTGCTGCAAAAAATCATTTGTTGAAATTAAGAAGGGCGTTATTTAAACCTAAGTCATCATTTTGCCCTAACATTTATAATGCAGCTATCAATACTTTTGAAAAAGTAGTGTGTCAACAAGTTAAGGCTGTATTAAATGAAAATGTGCTTCCTAAGCATAATGTTTCTTGAGCAGAGCGGGCTGCTATTCATACACTTTCAGAAAACACTTCTATTGTGATAAAACCGGCAGATAAGGGAGGAAACATTGTTATACTTAGTAAAGAAAAGTATAACAATATTGTTTTCTCACTATTGATGAATGATACTCATTACAGTAAACTTGGATCAGATCCTACATTGGGTTTTAAGAAGAAGTTACAACAGCTTCTTTTGCATTATGTAAATAAAGGGGATATCACTGAAAATGAGTACCAGTATATTTGGATGGAATACCCTGTTGTTCCCAGCTTCTATATTCTGCCAAAAATACACAAAAATAAGGATAATCCTCCAGGCAGACCTATAGTCTCTGGAATTAACAGTTTAACACAAAATTTAGGTAAATTCATTGACTTCTTTTTACAATATTATGTTTTGGAATTGGACTCCTACATTAAAGATTCTAAAGATCTGTTAAATAAAATTAAAGATTTAAACTGGGGGGGGATTTAATATGGTTGGGTATAGATGTAGAGTCATTATATACTTCTATTGAACACAACCAAGGCATTTTGGCAGTGCAATATTTTTTGATAAAATCATTCAGGATGATAGTATTCCCAGGGAATTCATAATAGAAGCTCTTGAATTTATTTTGAAACAAAATTATTTTAAATTTGAAAACCAGTATTATTTACAGAAATGTGGGACAGCAATGGGTGCAGCTATGGCACCTAGTTACGCCAATCTTTTCCTGGGTTACTGGGAACACACAGTTGTTTTTGATGAGAATTTGAACCCCTTTTTTTTCATGCATTAAATACTGGTTCAGGTTTATTGACGATGTATTATGCATCTGGCAAGGTAGCATGGAATCAATACCAGAATTTATGCAGTGGCTGGGTACCAACAATCTTAATCTACATTTCACTTTTGAAACAAATAAAAAATAATTGAACTTTTTAGACTTAACTTTAACAGTAAGTGATGATTTGAAAATAATTAACACATCAAATTTTCGTAAAGAGACAGCCACAAATTCAGTATTGCATGCAGATGGTGCACATCCACAAAGTCTCAAAGATTCCATACCATACAGCCAATTACTAAGAATCCATAGAAATTGCAGCTCAGACGAACTGTTTGACACACAGGCTGAGGAATTAACACATAGATTTTTGAAAAGGGGCTATGACCCTACCCTTTTGAAGACATTAAAAGAGAAAGTAAGTAGTTTAGAATGAACTAAACTTATTACAGAAATGAAGTCTGAAAGATCATCCACCAATGTGACACCCTGCACATTTATCACAGAGTATAATCATAAAGCAGGCAAGATTGGTAACATCATTTATCGGAATTGGCACATTCTCCAGTCAGATGAGGGAGTAGGTACAGCTGTGGGTTCAAGTCCCCGTGTCTCTTTTTGTAGGGCAACAAATCTGAGAGATTTTGTAGTTCATAGTAGACAAGAACCTATACCAGTGGAAATGACAACTACTTGGTTACCTTGTAGATCAACAGGTTTTTACAAATGCTCCAGATGCAACATTTGTAAATACAGTATCATAGGAAAAACATTTCAGCATCTGATGACACTTGATGTCAGTATAGATATAAAACAACTTATCACCTGTGACACTAGTTTTGTTGTTTATGCCCTTTGGTGCACCTGTAATTTGATCTATATTAGGAAAACTATCCGCCCGTTAAAACAGAGAATTCAGGAACACATTAGATCCATATCTAACAAATGACAGGACATACCAGTAGGTCCACATTTCCTCCTACATCATTCTTCTAGAACAGAAGACGTTAAATTTATGGGCATAGAGTGGATGTTGCCCTTTTCATATGGAGGTGATAGGCCTAATCGATTATTAGAGAGAGAGAGTTATTGGATTTTCAGACTTAATAGTGTGAAACCATCAGGTCTAAATGAAAGATGGGACCTTAAACCCTTTTTGAGATAATATGATTGTACAATTTGGGAAGTATTGTGGAGATAATTATAATTTTTCTTTCCTTCTCCTTTCTAGATATATTTACATCTACAAGAAAGGCACAAGACATAGAGGCACTGTTTTTACATATAAATGTATTTCACTAAATAAGCATAAACAAGATGTTTTTTGGAGAGCGCCGGAGGCAGCCTTCAGTTACAATGTAACTTGTTTCAAAATAGCTATTAGTGAGTGACATGCCATCCTTGTAGTAATAATGATTTTTTGTTTGTAAATAATCACTACCATTTAGAAATTGTTGTAAATAGTTTCTGTATATGCATTCTATTGCTTTAAGCACTTAATGAACTCTTTCATGAATAATATATTATGAGGTGTATTTAATGGATGATGTTCTGTATGATAACCACACCCCTGAGGAAGACTTGTTTGAAGTTGAAGCGCTGGGTGAGGGACTCCTGTGTTGTTGGTACTCCATGGAAATTAAATATTTGGTACACTGCTAAGAAGTGTCTGTTACTTTTTACATGGAGTTACACGAGTGACACCTCCCTTTGGAATTTTGTCTTAATTCACGAGCTGGCTACTTGTATCTGGTGAGCACCGTTTAGACAGAGCCGAGTCACAGCGTTCTTTGATATTGTCTTAATGAGAAATATACTTTTGCAACCCTTGACAAAAGTTGAAAATGTTTTTTGTGGATTACATTCTTTTTATTCTGTGTTAAAAATTGTATTTGTTTCTTAAATCATCAGCCTCAGTAGGAATTATATTTTCTGCAACATTCACAGGAAACTTGGGGGACATATATATACAGTATATATATATTCTACTACAAACAAGGTAAGATTTGTACATTTATTTTTCTGTCCAAAGCAGTATAGATATTTTTTTCTTTTCCTAAGAGTTGGCTGATACACACACACACACACACACACACACACACACACACACACACACTGTTTTGCAGACAAATGATGAATGCTGCCTTGCCAGTCTGAGACGCCATTGAACATTTTACAAGGAGTTCTTGGTAGGGCATTCATAGGGTACATTAATACTTTTTTCTAACCCCTTAAAAATATGTACCTTGTCTCAAAACAAGTGTGACTAAATAGTCCTCTGTGGTTACTACATCTGCATGATGATGCATTCCTTATACAGACTTCCAAGAAAAAATCCAAGTCACAAAGCTCTACACACATCCTGTCCTTATACCCCGGACTGATGGGGGGGGTGAATGAATATTGAGTGAAAGGGGGATGGAGGTGCTAGGACTTGGGTGTGATGGGGAGGGGGTTGAGAAAGAGGGGAGCAGGAATTCAAGGGGAAGGAAATGGAGGAGGGGGACTTGAGGTTTGAGCTAGGACACAGCAGCAGGGGTGGATGAGGGAGCAGGGTGATGTGGAGGAAAAAGGACTCAGCGCAGGGGAAGGGGAAGGAAGGAGGGGGAATCCAGGTTTGAGCTAGGATGCTGTGGCAGGGGTGGAGGATGGAGTAGGGTGGTGTAGAGGAAGAAGGACTTGGTGCAGGGGAAGGGGTGAAGGAGGGGGACTCCAGGTTTGAGCTAGGACACTGCAGCAGGGGTGGAGGAGAGAGCAGGATGGTGTGGAGAAAGAGGGACTTAGGTGCAAGGGTGGGGGTTGGAGAAGAAGGGAGCAGGGGTGCAAAGGGAGGGGTTGCAGGAGAAGGAGGGAGCAGGGGTGTGTGGTGAGGGGAGGGACTCGAGTTCAAGATAGATGCAGCTGCCAGGGTGTGATGGGGAAAAGGAGCAGGGACTCTGGTGTGAAATAGAATGGTGAGGCTGGATTGCGATGT
Organism: Neoceratodus forsteri; assembly: GCA_016271365.2. Classification (NCBI taxonomy): domain Eukaryota; kingdom Metazoa; phylum Chordata; order Ceratodontiformes; family Ceratodontidae; genus Neoceratodus; species Neoceratodus forsteri. The sequence continues at coordinate 971,545,668 of CM028134.1, read as the reverse complement.
GAGGGGGAGGGACCAGGGTGCAAGATAGGAAGCTGAACTGGAGCCTGAAGGGAAGGGTTTGATGAGCTGCTAGCACTCCAATGCGAGGGGAGGAGGAGGAGAAGGGACTCGGGTGTGAGTCTGTGGCATGGATGTGACAGGAGGGGAAGGAGGAGAAGGGATGTACAGTGTAGAAAAGAGGAGGACTTACGGGTTCGAGGATGAAAATGCACATCACTTCCTGTGGCAGGGAGGAGGCGGGGCATTGCCATGTCGTGCAGAAGACAGGACTTCAGATGACAAAAAGGGGGCCGGATGTTGCCATGGTAACCACCTGTCAAATGACATGGCATGTGCTGATTGGCTGAAATTTAACATGTGACAAGTTACATGTACTTATACCACTGAAATCTTAAAATCTTTATCTTCAACAAGTGGTTGAAGGACTGATATAGAAGGATAGAGCCAAATACATCGGAAGCTGGAGTTCTTTTTGACAGGACTTGAGGCTAGAAAGAATAAATGGACTGCATCTGAGTAAAATGTGGACCTCAGCATTAGGAGAGTTTTTTTTCTTTTTTTGTTTCTCCCTGCGTTCAGATTGCAGGTTGTCCAAAATCAATTGGTATGAAATGTTTTTTGTCACCACACTGGTGCAGTAACTGTTCTCCACTGAATCATCATTACCCAGGGGTGTGTTCTTACCCCCTCCTTCTACTGTAACCTATCCTATCCAAACCTATAAATACCCTACCTATACCCTCCCCCATCTTTGCTGCATATTTTACATATTTCTTATATTTGTTGTGTATTACTCAAATCTAACTCTAGTGTCCATATCTTTTCAAATTTATTTAGTGCATTTATATCCATACAATGTTGTCTTTATAGGGAAATGTACTCCACAAACACATTTCTCAAGAGAATGAATTCTGGTGGTTTCTCATTCTTCCATAGTCTGACTACGCATCTTTTGGCATTTATCAACCTCATATTCAAAATTGTTTTAGATTGTCCTGAAGGTAATATTTGATCTTGGGGTGTGACCAATAAACAAACATTTGGTTCAAATTTTAAATCTGTCCCATTTATTTTATTTAAAATCAGAAATACCTTTGTACAAAAAGGTTGTATTTTACTGCATATAGCTGCCTCATGCTTTAAAGTGCCTCTTTGAACCTTACATCTATTACAAATTAGGGACCTGTAAACAAGCTTTCAGCTTAGTGTGTCTCACCTGATTAAACAATTGGAAAAAAAAATTAGGGAGATGTTATCATTAATCTTATTCAGTAAATGAGGTGTGTAATGCACTGTAAAAGCAGTGTTAATGACTCAGAAGGTTGCACACTCACCTCTGAGGCCAGAAGATCAGAAGCCTGTGGGTTCTATCCCCACTACGGGCACTTGGGTTAAATCCTAATACTGACACTGTAGTGCAGCATGAGTGGGGTGCTGCACTCCTGAGGTGCTGTCTTTTAGATGAGACATTAAACCGAGGTCCCATCTACCTGTTTTGGTAGTAGTCCAGATGGATGTTAAAGATCCCATGGCACTTCTTGAAAAGAGTATGTCAATTTCTCCAGTGTCCTGGCCAAATTTCCCCATTCACTAAAAATACCACCAACAGCTTAAAATCTATTTTCAGTTTCAGTTGGCATCCACCTGTATCCCCCTCCCCCCAGAACAAGGCTAAAAATAGGCAAAAAATTGTCTAGTCCTCCATCCCAGTGAACAAAAACTAAATACATATATAGTATATTCTATGAAGGATATTAAAATGAATTCGATTTAATCTAATGCTTTTAGTAGGTTTGATGATTTTAAAATTTCAGACCATTTTTCCTCCAAAACCTAATTTTGTAGTTCTTTTTCTCCCCAACTCTGTTTAAGTTTTACTCAAATTCAAATTTTTATAAATTTGGGAAATCAGTTTACTGCTTTGATCTTTATTAGTTATCCACAGCTGTAAGGACAAAAACTCAGGCTTATTTAAATTTCTCCCCTTTCATTTTCACAAACCAGGTCTAATTTGGATGTAATTGAATCTCTCAGACTCTGGAAATGTAAGAAAAAATTACTCACCTTAGTAATTGCTTTTCTTCTCATGGAGTCTTGCTATATTATGACTATATGCAGTCAGCCACTGCAGCTGAACTGCCCCGGAGAGGAAAGAGTTAACTCCAGAGAGTCTGGAGTTCCACAGCGCGAGGGCACTATACCAAAGCTCTACCTGGCCAGTTTCAAATGAAACTCTCAGATCTTTATGAAGCTAATACTAAGCAACAAGTCTGTGTGGAAAGCTCTACACTAGCCAAGTGGCTACCTACTAGTAGGAATAACAACAATATAAACAGCAATAATAATAATAACAATGAATAATAGTATTATTAGTTTCTCCCTAACAAGCACTATTAAACCCCCCTTCCCCCAAGACTCAAGTCCAGGAAGGGGGCCAACATATTACTTAAAACAGAAATACCTAATTCCCTAACCCTAAATAAAGGGGTGAAGGAAGAACAAAATGGCATGACACAGTGCTTTAATAATTTGCCACCCTACCCAAGTAGAAGTTCTGAGAGGGCAGGGAGGGAGGTGGTCATAATATAGCAAGACTCCATGAGAAGAAAAGCAATTACTAAGGTGAGTAATTTTTTCTTCAAACACCATGAAGTCTTGCTTATTATGACTATATGCAGATTACACAGCAGTACCTCCATGGAGGAGGTCAGAACCTACTTAGGAAATAAGGCTCTGAAGCACAGCTGTGCCAACAGGCATCTCTCCTGGACTGAATATCCAGGGAATAATGCTTGGTAAAAGTGAATCACTGTTTCCAAGTAGCAGCTTGACAGATTTCCAGAATGGGAATATCTCCAGCAGCCACTAGAGATGCAGCTGTACCCCTGTGGAGTGAGCCCTCAGTCCTGAGGGGTTCTCTACCTAGTTTTGATAACAAAATTGGATACAGAGACAATCCACCTTGCAATTGTCCTCTTAGTGGCAGGTTTCCTTTGCCAACCTCGCCATAGTAAGGAAGAGTTGGAGGGATTCGAACCTGTGACCCTTGGTGCATTCCAAATAGTAGCTTAAGGCTCTTTTGACATCCAAGCTGTGCAGACTCCTCTCACCTGAGGAAGAATGCTCAGTGAAAAATACTGGAAGAGAGAGATGGATTGGTTCAGGTGGAAATCTGAAACCACTTTAGGCAAAAACTTTCTGCTAGTCCTGAGGACTACCTTATCTCTGTGGAAAGAGATAAAATCTTCTTCCACTGACAGGGCCTGTAGTTCACTTATGCATCTGGCAGAAGTGATAGCCACTAGGAAAACAGTTTTCCAAGTCAGAAACTTGAGCTCTGCTGAGGACAGAGGCTCAAGGGGGTTACGTGCTTCAGAGCAATGCAAGCATTCCAGGTCCCAAGTGGGAGCTGGTTCTCGAAAAAAGGAGGGTTGGTGTGAAGCAAACCTTTAAAAACTTGAAAGCACAGGGTGAGAAGAAAAGGAAGCAGGCTTCCCTGCTGACAGAAAAGCAGAGACAGCTGCCAGATGAACCTTTAAGGTAGCTGGCCTAAGGCCTAAGGAATTTAAATGGACCAAATAGTCCAGTAAAATGGGCAGATCAGCAGATTCTGGGATAATCTGCTTCTCAGAGCACCAGATGGAAAACCTTTCCACTTAGGGTATGTGACCCTAGTGGAAGGCTTCCTTGAAGCCTTTAAAATATCAAAACACCTTGAGAAAGGTGTAAGTCAGCAATTCTAACTCCTCAAGAGCCATGCCTTGAGATGGAGGATTTGAGGTCCAGATACACACTCTCCCTGTGCACAGGCCAGTAAGTCGTGGACTCTGGGCAAGCTCAGGGCAGAGTGGACTGTCAAGGACAGAAGCAGTGGGTACCAGGGCTGTCTGGCCCAATCTGGAACAATCAGAATCACCTTGCAGGGCTGAGATCTGATTTTACTAGTACCCTGAAAAGAAGGGAAAGGGGGAAGACACAAGGAACTTCTCCTTTCCAATCCAACTGAAAGGCATCCAGGGGGACTGATCCCAGCACTGGAGGCCTGCAACAAAACAGAGGAAGTTGGTGGTTGTCTGGGGCTGCGAAAAGATCTATCTGAGGGGTGCCCTATCTGGCAAAGACTGACCCCAGCACCTGAGGATTCAGAGCCCATTCGTGATGGCCCTGAGAAATCCTGCTGAGGGCATCCGCCAGGACATTGTCCTTCCCTGGAAGGTGAACTGCTATCAGGGAGGTGTTCAGGGAGTAAGCCAGAGACCACAACTTCATTGCTTCGGTGCACAAGGCTGCTGACCGAGTGCCCCCTTGCTTGTTGATGTACCACATTGTTGTGGTGTTGTCTGTCCTGACTTGAACTACTTTGTTCTGGACAGAAGCTGAAAACGCCTGAAGAGCTAAAAGGACAGCTCTGAGTTCCAAAATATTGATGTGGAGCAGAGATTCCTGGGGAGACCACACTCCCTGAGTGGACAGGTCACCCAAGTGAGCTCCCCACCCTAACAGGGAAGCATCCGTGGTGAGGGTGAGGGAGTGGGAAACGGGAATGAAAGGAACCCCTTGTTTTAGATTGCTTGATCCTGCCACCAGTGTGAAGGCCAGGATCAGGGTTTGGTCACTGGAACCAATTTGGAAAGGGTCCCTCCTTTGAGACCAATAGGCCCTCAAATGGAACTGAATGTCCCTCATCTGGAATCTTGCTCCTTGCACTACAGCTGTGGAACAGCCTATTGCCCTAGGAGTTGAGAAAATGCCTTGCTTGGTCGAGAGACCCGCAGGGTAAAGGAGGATGCCAGGGCAATGAGTCTGTCTACCCTTTCCGAGGGGAGAAATGCCTGGCTAACTTTGTGTTCAATTCTGCACCTATGAAAGTTAGTACCTGAACTGGTTCAGAACTGACTTGGTAAATTCCTGGAACCCAGGGAAGTGAGAAGCTGCTGGGTGACTTGCAAGTGGGATTTACCTGATCTGGGGACTGACCCACTAGGAGCCAGTCGACCAGGTAGGGAAACACAGCAATCCCTTGCCTTCTTAAATGAGCCACTACCCAGCTAGACATTTCGTGAATACCCTTGGTGCAGAGGTAAGGCCCGAAGGGCATTGCCCTGAACTGGTAGTGGCCTGAGGGTAGTTCGAACCTGAGGTACTTTCGGTGAGAAGGCCTGATCAGAACATGAAAATAGGCATCCTTGAGGTCCAGGAAGCTAACCAGTCCCTCGGCCTCAGGGAGAAGCAAAATCATTGTCAGAGTTAACATTTTGAACTTTGGTTTCAAAAGATGCTTGTTCAGGTACCTTAAATCTAAAATGGGCCACCATTCTCCTGTCTTTTGGGTAAGAAAGTATCTTGAGTACAGCCCTTGCCCTGATGGCAAGGAGGGACCCTTTCTACTGCTTTCAGTCCAAAAGAGAAGAAACCTCTGCTTCCAAAGCAAGGGCTTCTGAAGGATTTGCAGGTGGAAAATGTCTGGCTCTCATCTTCGGAAACTGTTTGAAGCTGAGAACCAGACCCTGGCCTATTACCTCCAGAACCCACCTGTCCGAAGTTAGGGACACCCAGTTGTGGCTGAAATAAACCAACCTGCCCCCCACTGGTACAGGAGAATCGGCTCTGGGCACCCCATCAGGGTGTCTGCTTGGCAGTAGCCTTAGGCTGAGGGAAGGGGGATGGTTTACTTGTGCCCTGTCTACCTCTGCCTCTAAAGAAACCCCTCTGTGCAAATGCAGAGAAGGCCTGAAATTGGTAAAAAGGTCTGTGGAAAGGCCTGCCCCTACCTCTGGGAGCGTGCCTCTGTGGAGTGGCATGCCTCTCCTTAGCCTGGGCACTTTTGTAGGTAGTTCTGTATTCATCCATCTTTTTCATATAGTTTTCTGTTTGTTCCCCAAACAGAGAATTACCCACAACAGGAAAATCCATAGCCTTTGACTGAGTATCTTGGGACAGATTAGTGCATCTGAGCCATGCCAACCTACGGAAAGCTACAGAAGTGGCCATGACCCTAGAGGAAACATCATTAACATCAACAGCAGTATGAAATTGAACTTTAGAGGCTTCAATGCCATCAGCAGCCACCTGTTCCAACTCACTAGCCAGCTGGCCATGGGCCTGCTTGACTAACTGCAATACTGTGTCCCACCTAGATTTCTGATATCTAGCCACATAAGCCATATAATTTGCCTGCCTGAGTCCCAAAGAAGCTGCCATATACTGTTTTTTCACCATGGCATCAATCTTCCTGGAATCCTTATCAGAGGATGTGAGGCCAGAGATATTAGCCTTGTCACAGGCTGCAGCTTGTACCACACCTACATGACTACACTGCTCAGTGAGGAAGTCTGTATCAGAGCCTGACAAGGTATATCTTCTGTCCATTTTTTTATCTACAGGAGAGACAGAATGAGGATTTTTTAAAATCTTTGTTGTTTGCTTCCTAAATGACTAATGCAAAGGAATGGACAACCTCCTAGACTCTGGTATATCCATCATTTCTATATAATCAGGCTCCTCTTGCTCATCCACAGCTTCCTCTAAAGGAAGCTGGAGGGTTTCTGCAACCTTTTTGTAAAACATAAAATGAGCAGGGGACTCAGACAGAATAGGAGGAGATTCTAAAGGTCTGTCTGGAGAAATGTCCGGTTCAATGGGCACGTCCAGACCCTCCCAGCCACACATGTAATGATCAAATTCATCCTTCCTCTCCTGTGGTTCATAAAATTCCTCAACATCATACTCCTGAACCACTAGCACTGAATGAACCAACCTTTTACCAACTGTAGGTGGTTCAACAGGACCCTGAGACAGTGACTGGACAATCTGTATGGCTTTAGCTATTTCTGGAGCAGTTGGAGAGACAATTTTGGACTCCAAACCTACTGATTTCTTTGTCTTTTTCACTGAGACTGGTTCCCCTGAACCAGCCTTCCTTTGCCCGAGGAAGTCTCGCCTGGTCAGAGGGCATTCTCTGGTCCAGTGGGTACTGGACCGGCTGGCCATCCGGTCAGCGGACTTCTTGGTTCTCGTCCTCGAGCCGCCCAATCTCTTTTCCAGGGTGGCTGCAGGAAATTTTCACACACCTGGCAGTCTGACAGGAGGTGGTCAGCCCCAGACAATAAACACAAGTGGTGTGTGGGTCAGCCTTGGCAAAGGCTTCCCACAGACATCACAGTGTTGAAACCCAGTGGGCCCGGTTTTCTTTTGGGTTTCTCAGACATAATGCTAGCCTAACAAAAACTTGCCCTTTTGATGGCAGTGCCAGGCAAGACACCTTATCGGTTCCTAACTTGTCACGGTATTTGAAAACCTATTTAAAAGCAAGATTTTTTAGAACCGAGAAGAACCGGAACCGTGACTCTAAAAAGCCCAAACCACACTTTAAAACGTTAAATTGCTAAACCGATCGGTTCAAAACCGAACCGATAATTGAATTTCCACACAGACTTTAAATTTTCATACGGTTTACTAGATAGAGCTTTTAACCAAAATGCGTAAAATAAATACTTTTACAGTTCAAATGAACCAAAATACTCGCTTGAACCGAGAAATGAACCGATGTGAAGGAGCTGATCTCCGAGCGACTGTTCAGTGAAGCGGAGTAAAGAATCTGACAGTTTCATTTGAAACTGGCCAGATAGAGCTTTGGTATAGCGCCCTCGCGCTGTGGAACTCCAGACTCTCTGGAGTTAACTCTTTCCTCTCCGGGGCAGTTCAGCTGCAGTGGCTGACTGCATAAAGTCATAATATAGCAAGACTTCATGGTGTTTGAAACATAATTTTCAGTTCTTCAAAGGACAAAACATTTTCATTTCTGTAAAGGTCCCCTATGTACAGTATATCATATTTTCCCAGGGGTTGCTTACTCTCTCTAATCATTTTGATTTATCTTCCTCCTCCAAATTTATGGGACTATGTAGTTAATCCTAATATTTTCTTTTCTCTCTTTATGGTAGCAATTCCAGACATTTAATGTAGCTCTAATACTGTTACTTTTAATGTTCTTTAGAGCACTTTTACTATAATCCCTGTATAAATGGTGACAATTTTTTTCCACCCTAAAATATTTTTTTCATACTCTGTCCATCATGGTGGCTTCTCAGAATAATATTCTTTAGTATGTGAAAGAACTGATGCATATTGATATTTCTTGAACTTAGACAGATTTAACCCCCCAAATTATTCTTTTTTCCATCAGTTGTGCCAATGTAAGCCTGGGTCTTTTATTTTTCCATAAAATGTTTTGAATAATTAAAGATTCTTAATATGTGTACTTAAGATAAGTAATGGTACATCTTGTAAAACATGTAAGATTTTAGGAAGCATAATCATTTTTATTGTTTGGGCCCTGTCCATTAAATATATTGGTAAGTGTACCCATTTGTCTAGATCTTGTCTAATTTTATCTAAGGTGATTTTCATATTATATTCTAATATTGGTTTCAAATTTTTTGTCAGAAATTTCCCCAAATATTTTGTGTTGATATCAAACTTGCTAAACTCTGGCGGGGGGTTACTATTAAACCTTGAAATTTCAGATATTTTCCAATTAATTTTATATCCCAATTCTTCCCCAAATACTTTTATGGCCTCCATAATTACAGGGATAGAAACTGTTGGATTACTTAAATATAGCAGGATGTCATCTACTACAATGACAGTTTTATTACTTTATTTCCCATTTGAACCCCTTCAATCTCTACCACCGCTTGAATTTTATTTGCTAGAGGTTCTATTACTAAGAAAAATAATAATGGGGACAAGATATAACCTTATCTAGTTCTTCTTGATAAAGTAAAATTCAGGAAACTATTCTGATTAGTCACAACCTTGGTTACCGGATTCTAAAACAGCATTCTAATCAAACCTAGAAAGATATCCCCCCACACCCACCAAATTCAACATCTTAAACAGGCACTCCCACTCGACCCTGTCAAAAGCCTTTTTGACATCCAGAGACAGTAGCACTGTGTCTGATTCTATACAGCTTTCTATAATGTAGAAAGCATTTTTGTGCTATTAAAGCTTTTTCTCTGCTTGACAAAGCCTGTTTGATCTTCATGAACTATACAAGGCAGAACCTCTTCCGACCTGGATGCCATAATTTTTCTAAAGGTTTTATAGTCAATGTTGAGTACAGAAATTGGACAATATCAAGCACAGGGTCTCAGATCTTTCCCTTTTTTCAATAACACTATAATGACTGCCTCATTAAAGGTTTCTAGGACCTGTTTACATAGATACATAGACACTGCTGGCAGATAAGGGCATATGGCCCACTCAGTCTACCCATTTGAGCTTGTAAGTTCACTGTATGTTTTCCTAGAAGTCTGTTGCCCCTTACCCCTGACCTCCAGAATTCCCTTATGTCTATCCCATGCATTCTTTTTTTTTTTATCTTATTTCCCTCCGGTTGTGGTGCCTTGAACCTCTTTCAGGCATCTAAGTCTGTGTCCTGCCCACCTGAGGTCCCTTCGAGCTGTACCTCCTCTCTCCCCTTCTTCCTGCAGCCGGTACCCCTGGTCTAACCCTCCCAGGGTGGGTCACCCTACTCCTCTTGGGCGGTCTTAAAGACAGACTCTGGCTGCAGGGTAGGACCATCCATGGAGGATCTGGAAGTTCAGTCAGGGTTGGCCCGGCAGTGGGCATGGGAGACTCAGTGCTGTCACCTATCCAAGGCGCCATTGTTTTCCCTGTTCTTCTACGTTCCTGGAGCTCAGATGTGCAATGACATCCAGCCAGGCTGGTGCACACTCCCGCACACCCCCGATTGACATCCACCACAGCTCCAACCCCAGCAGCTTGCAGCCGAGCACTGTAGTGCGTCCAGCCTCTGCTAGAGGTCACCAGTGCATTGGCAGGTGGATCCCCCCTCCCGGGGAAGGAGACCAGTCCTGGGGAACTTGATCCTTTCCCCTCCCTGCCAACCTCTGATGACCCAGGCTCATTCCCAAACCCAGGTTGCCAGCGTGGCGTGAGGTGTGGGGTCCAGCACCTCAACCCTCAGTGCCATCGGGACGGCCCTATCCCATGCATTCTTAAATCCTGTGATTGTTTCAGCCCCCACTACTTCTGCTGGCAGGGTGTTCCACTTGTCAACCACCTTTTCTGTGAAGGAATTCTTCCTCGCATTTCCTCTGAATCACCCTCTCTCCAACTTCATCCCATGCCCTCTAGTCCTGAAACCTCAGTTTTGTTGAAAAATAGTGTATTCCTGCACTCTGTTCCTCCCTGTAAGATACTTGTATATCTCTATAATATCCCTTCTCTCCCTCCTCTCCTTCAGGAAGTACATATTCAAGTGATTCATCCTGTCTTCATAGGACTTGTGATGCAATCCATGTACCATCTTTGCTGCCCTCCTCTGAACCTTCTCCACCCTGTCTATGTCCTTATGGAGGTAAAGTCTCCAGAACAGTACACTGTGATCCAGGTGGGGCCTCTCTAGTGTCTTGTATAGTGGAATTATGACCTCCCTTTTCCTGCTGGTGATGCCCCTGCCTATGCATCCCAGCATCCTATTTGCTTTACCTGCTGCCTTGTCACACTGTTTCTCTACCTTGAGGTATTCAGAGATGATAACCCCAAGATCCCTTTCTTGCCTGGTGCATACTATAGTCTCACACAACTGATATGTTGTTCCAGGGTTTTTGTGCCCCATATGCCTTATCTTGCACTTCTTTGCATTGAATTTCAACTGCCAAACCCCTGTCCATTCTTCAAGTTTCTGCTGGTCCCTCCTCATTCTGTCTACACCCTCTTGCATGTCCTCTCTGTTACAGAGCTTTGTGTTATCAGAAAACAGGGAAATTCTGCCTTCTAGGTCCTATGCAATGTCACTGATGAAGACATTGAATAGGACTGGTACCAGCACTGATCCCTGTGGTACCCCACCAGTCACTCTTCCCTCTGTGGAATGACAGCCATTTACCATCACCCTCTGTGTCCTGCCACCCAGCCAGTTACCTACCCACTGCACTACTGCCCTGCCCACTCCCACTCTCCTCAGTTTGTTTAATAGCCTTCTACTGTATGTGGCACAGTGTCAAAGTCCTTGCTGAAGTCCAGATAGGCCATTTCAACTGCAATCCCCTGATCCACCTCCCTTGTCACCCAGTTGAAAAATTCAATGAGGTTGGTCTGACATGACCTCCCTCTGGTGAAATCATGCTGCCTTGGGTCCTGTAGTCCATTGGCAACCAGATGTTCCACCAATCTCTCCTTCCGTAGTGCTTCCATGATCTTCCCCACTTCTGAGGTCAGACTGACTGGTCTGTAGTTCTCTGTTTCCTCTTTGTTTGCACTTTTGTATAAGGGGACTGCATCTGCTGTACTCCAGTCTTTGGGTACCTTCCCTGTTTCCAGAGATCGCCTAAATAGAATTGTCAGAGGTTCAGCCACCACCTCTCTTAGTTCTTTTAGGACTCTGGGGTGCACACCATCTGGCCCCATTGCTTTATCAACTCTTATTCCTTCCTATTTCTTCAGGACCATTTCTCGTATAGGGACTTCTGTCCATTTCTGTGCCATTCCAACCCCTTGTACTCCCTTCAGATCCATTATCCTCCTCTTTCTCAGTAAAGACTGAGCAAAAATACCTGTTCAGTCTGCCAGCTTTACTGTTGTCATCCACCATGCGGTCCCCATCCCCCCTTCAGTCTCACTATCCCTCCCTTTGCCTTTTTTTTTCACTTATGTACCTGTAAAAGGTTTTGTCCCCTCTACCCATTGATTTTGTGATGAGTTCTTCTGTCTGAGCTTTGGTCTCCCTTACTGACCTCCCTGCCTCCCTTTGCTTCTCCTGGTGCTTCTCCCTATCCCCTTCTGCCTGTGTCTTTTTGCATTGCCTGAATTCCATCTTTTTGGCTTTCATTTTCTCCGCTGCCTCCTTGGAAAACCATAATGGCCTCCTCTTCCTTTTCCCCTTGCTAACCTGTTTGCTTTGACACAATTAAATAACTCCACCAATACTTAATAAATCTTGTTGTGGAGCATTCTATAAAATTCAATTGGTAGACCATCTGAGCCAGGTGTTTTCCCTTTTTCCATCCCTTTAATTGCCATTTCAGTTTCTTCTAGTTATTGGTTTATCTAACACCTCTTTTTGAAGAGCTGTAATATTAGAGATTTCCATCACAAATGTAAAACTCCTTGTTTCCCCCATCAAATTCTGAAGTAGAAAGATAGGCATACTATTTTTCAAATTCTTTGTTAATAATCAAGGGATCCTTTATAATTTTATCACCTACCAAGATCTCTTTTATTTCCCTCTCAGATCTTTCTTTTTGAAGCAGATACTGTAGGCTAGAATTTTTCCTGATTTGTCTGCCTGGGTGTAGTATCTGGCTCTGGTCCTTAGCATCATTCTCTCCATTTTGCCATTCATTAATAAATTGTACTGCTGTTTTAAATTATGTAGGGCAATAAAATCACTCTCTAATTGTGTATGAATATGTTTCATTTCTGCTCTTTTAATTTCTTTTTCCAGATTTGATACCTCTTTTTTTTTTCTTTTCTGGTTCAGCCATGCATTGTATTTTATAATATGTCCTCTTATATTTGCTTTCAAAGCATCCCAGGTGGTATTCAGAGAAATCTCATTACCCACAATTAAATATAAATGAAGTCTCTAAATGTATTCTAATGAATTCTGGGAATTTTTTTATCATTGTACAAAAGAGGATCCATTCTCCAAGTAGTACCCGGGAGGCTGCTAGATATCTCCATGGTGCAGAATAGAGCTGAATGGTCTAAAATAAGAATGCCTTCATATCCAATTTTATTAATCTTTGTAGTAACACTTAAAGAACCCAGCAAACATTCTATCATAAAATAAGCTTGAAAGCAATGTGAGAAATGGGAACACTCCAGGCCAGCAGGATTCATATACCACCATATTTTAAACAGGTCCAGAGCCTCTATACATTTAAGGATGACCTCAGCTGATCTTAACAGGGCTGAGTGGGAACCCAATCTATCCATGACTGGGTTTAATATGGTGTTAAAATCTCCACCAAAAATTATAGGGTGAGATAACAGTGCCAAGGTTGTGAAGAACATAGAGGATAAACAATGGGTTAGTGTGTATAACATGAAGTTTACACACATCTGAGGGGTTAGATGCTCATAAACCCTGAGATCGAAGCTCGAGGGGTTTATGTCAGTGTCTAACTCCGAGGGTCTCAGTAAACTTCAGTTTAAACTACACTAACCCATATTTTATTTTATATATATTTTGCTGGGTTTCCCTTTTTCACCTCATCAATTATATAAAATAAAGACCTTGTAGTGCAACTGCGGTTCGGCTTAGTGTTAGTGTGGTGCCGAAATGGGACTCCTTCCCTGTCTTTTAAAAATGGCTTACTTCTGCCTGAGTGTCTTCCACATGTTTCAGAACAAGCCTTAAGCCTGTTGATGAGCCCAATAGTTCTTATCGCCAAGTTCTTCTTGTGGTGCAGTTTTTGGGAAAACGGAAGTGGCAAGCGGTCAGGAACAGTCACGGTGCTCCGTGGGCATTCACACAGCAAGGGAAACCGTGCACATTTGCCGTTATAAATGCTTCTTTATAACGACAAATTACACCACAGTTGCGCTATGGGAAAAAGGGGAAGCCAGTTATTATATGAAAAATATTAAACCTTTTATGTCAAGTACCCTTTTAATGATTTTTATTCTATGTTTTCTGGCAAAAATAATCACCACTCCCTCTTGATTTCCCATGGGTCCTGTATGAAAAGCATTCCCTCCCCAAAACATACAACATTTTTTAGATGATGTATCTGTTAGATGGGTTTCTTGCAATATTAGGTAATCTGTTCTAAGTTTTTTTTAATACAAGTTATAATTCTGTTCCTTTTAATAGGGTTTGTAACATCATTTATATGCCAGGATGTCACATTAAACCCCTGCACTAAGAGTTTTTAACATACTCTAATAAAAAAACTACACCTTTTAAAAAAATAACCAGGACTTTGACCAGAGATAGTCAAATGTATTTTTTTGTTTGTTTCTCGAGTGCACCATTACCTTTTCATAGACTACTCCATTTGTAGCTACTGTTTAGCCCCCCCCCCACACACACACACAACTTAATTCACTTAAAAACTATTTCCCTCCCTTCTATCCCTTGGTCTGTATTATTATAGACCCAAAATAATTGATTTCCCATCAAAAATGCAGTCAAAACCACACTATCTGCAGTAAAGGAGCTCTCTGCTCATGATCCAGTAGCTAATTTCCATACAGCTTCAAACATTTCTAAAATTCTACTTTTCTATTTTCCTATTATGACTTCACTCTCCCCAATGAAACTATCATGTGTGTCATGTGCAAGTCAAAAGGTGTTTTTTCTTCCCTTCTGTCCTGCTCCACCCTTTTCAAGGGTGTTATTTTTGAGCTGAAAGCTTTAGAACCTTCTTTTCATCATGTAGATCTGTTATTAAGAATTTGCTGTAAAAAACCTTTAACCTCTTGTGGAGAGTTTGCATTAATAGTTTTCACTTTATAGAAGATTTTAAAAGTAGCTGGAGAGGGATATGAAAAAGGTACTTGCTTTTCCCACATAATTTGTTTTACTTCTTTGTAAGCGTTCCTTTTTTTAACTTTATTTTAAGCTCAGGACAAATATCAGGAAAAATGGATACTTGGGAACTTTGATACAGTAATATTATTTTCTTTTTTACTTCTTGTAAAATCAGATCCCTTTCTTGATATTTGTGAAATTTCACAAATATAACTCTTGGGTATCTTGCATTTGGAATCCTTCTAGGAGGGGATGTATGAGCCCTTTCAAGCTCTATCTTATTTTGTCAAAATTGCTTCCCCAATAGCTCCGAGAACCAACTTTCATAGAACCCCAAAATGTCCTCCTTTTCTTTTCCCTTAGGAAGACCCAGTATTTTTAAATTATCTTTTCAGGAACGCCATTCCAGGTCCACCCATTTCTCCTGAATGTTGCCCATCTCCTCTTGTTGAACTTTAATGTATTTTTTCATGTTAGACCTCAAATTAAGATGCATGTTTTTCATTTTTAGAAAACTCTGTTATTTAGATTTTTTATTTCACTTTTACATTTTTTCATTTCTTCCTGCACACAAGATATTTTTTTGTATCAGTTTGAGAATGCCTTTTCTAATTTCCTCTAAAATATCTTTTGCAAAATCTTCAGAATGTTCCCTCTGTTCCTGAGAGTAAATGATCGAGATGGGGTGGGCAGAATGAGAAGAAATCTGGATAAACTGGCAAAATGGTCAAAAGTGTGGCAAATGGGGTTTAATGCAAAGAAGTGCAAGATCAGGCACATAGAGAAGAGAAACCCTGAAGATACCTATAGGCTAGGAGGGGAGTTGCTGGCAATCACAAGGGAAGAAAGAGACTTGGGCATCATCATCACAGATGACCTGAAATCATCCAAGCAGACCACTAAAGCAGTAGGTAATGCTAGAGGGGTGTTGGAGTGCATTAGTAGGGGGTATCGCAACTTGTAATAGGGAGGTAATAATCCCTCTTTTCAAGACACTGGTTAAGCCCCATCTAGACTACTGCATGCAGTACTGGAGGCCACATCTGCATAAGGACATTAACAAAATGGAGGCAGTCCAGAGAAGGGCAACCAAAATGATGCAGGGACTGCATCAGAAAATATATGAGGACAGATTAACAGAGCTCAATATGTATACCCTACAGCAAAGGAGGGAGAGAGGTGATATGATTGAAACATTAAAACATCTTAAGGGCATTAACAAGGTGAAAGAGTCTAACATGTTTCAATACAGGAAAAATAACAGGACAAGAGGACACAGCATGAGATTAGAGGGAGGCCAATTAAGGGGTTATGTGAGGAAGTTCTTTTTCACAGAAAGGGTGGTGGATGCATGGAATGGCCTACCTCAGGAAGTGGTGGATATGAATACAGTGCAGGGCTTCAAATAGGCATGGGACAGGTATAAGGGAGCAATACAGATGAGAATGACTAGATAGGCCATTGACAGAGTACAGGCCTATGGCACATTCATAAGGTAGAAAAAATGAGCAGACTGGATGGGCCTTGCGATACTTATCTGCCATCAACTTCTATGATTCTATGTTTTAATTTTTTTCCTTAGATCTTGCTCTTAAGTTTCCCAAACCCTCCCTGTTTGGATTATTTTTTTCCTGCAAAGTTTTAACTTATTCTTTTATTGGGGCAGGTAGGACTATCAGGGCCGGCGTTAGGCACCCGTGATCCCCACGGCCGCGGGAGGCCCCCAAATTTAGCAGGCGGCGGCGGGTCTGGCAGCGGGCCCCAACAGTTAGCAAAAGTTAACCAAAAATTAAAGAAACTTGCAGATACATGTTTAATTAATTACCTTTGTGACCCCGGCCAATTTTTGGCTGAATTAAGTCTGGATCTATGTTGCTTTCTTAGATGCCTCCTGCCAGGTTACATTTCTGTTTGATGCTGCCCGCCGGCCACCCAGTTTTCCTGATGAACGCTGAACCATGCTGCCCTGTCCATGCCATGTTCAACTCAACTTTGCTTTGTTTCCCTATGTCTCCCTATTGTGCCACACATGCTGATGTGGGAGGAGGTGTGGTTGGAACCAATCACATGGCCCCACTCCGTCCGTTCCTGTTATCACACCTCCTCCCACTGAGACCTGAACATTTTTGTTCCCCCTCAGGTCCATAGTGGTGTCATATAAAAGGACCCCCCAGCGCTCTTGGAAGCACAGCCGAGTAACAGTTCCAGAGTGCGAAAGAGAATCAAATGATTGCAGCCGCTGGCCCCTGACTTACGAGCAGAGAGATACTATCACCACCACAGTCAGATTAACCTTCCAGACCTGGCACCCACCTGCCAATACAGATTTGCTGCCCTGCTACTGCCAGTGCTGCTAGAGCTATAATTTATTTTTCTTTTTAAGAAAATTGAGCAAAGCAAAGCAGCCAGCAGCAGCAATTCACTGGGTATTGCCACTTTGCCAGTGGAGACCGCCATTCCGCCGCCAGCCTGCCAGTACACAGAGTGGAGAGGTGACTTAGTGAGACCCGGTGGGAGCCCTATGAGGATTTAGGGAGACCAGTGCCTTACCTTTTTTTTTTTTTTTTTTGAAATTTAAGTTTATTATTTTCACAAAAAAAAAAAAAAAAAGTTACAACCATACCATGGTATTAGAAACCAATCAGTAAACCAAAGTCAGTACACCCCCCTCGGCTATACAAATAACAACAGGTCTATTAGCATCAAAGACATCATAAAACATGTTCATCTATGAGCCAGAAAAACCCAGAAAACCAAACCCACCCCACCCTAGGTGCACCTGTTCAAAACATAGCTAGCAACTATCAAAGTTTGATACCACATTTAGGCAACCATCTTTTTGCTGGCTGTGATTATAAGTTCTACCATACAGTGAGAGAGACTAGGTTGTATCACTATAACTCGTATAACTAGGATGGAAATCGACATAACAACATAGAGTAAGGGTCCAGGGATCAGATCACATACATTAACCTCCTGGTAGGTAAAAGGACAGAAGTTTACCCCATCTTTTATAAAAATAAATCCATCGCTGCTTGTAACTGGCAATCAAACTTTCGGACTGGAGGTAGGACATTAATTCTTTTAACCAATCCGCAAGGGATAGTACCAATTGATCCTTCCAATGCCTTAAAACCAATTTTTTGACTGCCATCGAAATCAAAGCCATATGATACCTGTGCTCCAGCAATCTATCTGAGAAAAGTCCCCCAATACACAGATACTTGGAGAGAAAAACCTGCTCAGACCCAGAAGGGGATCTAGACTATCCATAATAGCAGACCACCAGTGCCTTACCTGCCTTCACTTCCTTTTTAGGTAGGTAATAATGGGATAGGAGCTCCTAAGTTGTCTGTCTGACTGTAGGATCACCAGAATTAATTGTTTAGACTCTGCTGGGACGCAGATAGGGCACACATATAAATAATGAGTAGTTCTGCTGTTGCTTACTCTTCAAGTAAATGATGTTTTGATGTATTTACAGTACAATAATGCAGCATTAATAGAGTTCTTCTATGTAAAAGGATTACAGGGGAGGGGGGCCCGGCCCTGTCTGTGGGGCCCCTGTCATAGAGTTTGCTGGAGGCCCCAAAAGTCCTAAAACTGGCCCTGAGGACTATCAATACCAGTCTTTCCCTTCGGTAGTTTCTGCCTTTCTTCATGTTCCTGTAACTGTTGAACAATATAGTATCTATAATCAATAGATACAGGCATTTGTTGCACCCTCATTTCCCTCCTTACAGAATCATTATATATTGATTTTGTGTTCACATTTAAGATATTGGTCACATCTGATTCTACTACCTCAGCGCTAGCTAGGCCGATTACCGTGTCCCGGTACCTTAAATGTTTCTCTCCTCATCCTCCCTTGCCCCTTTGCCTTGTTCTGGAGCCTGCCTTTGTTTGTTATTTTTACTTTGAGTTTGACTGTATTTATTTCTACTTTTGTTCCCCCTTCTATGTCTTCTGAAACATGTTCCGAATATGAGCACAAGATGCAGACACTCCTTGGGCCTCTATCTGTCTAGGGCCTGCTGTACCCTCCCCATCTGATGATTCCACATTACTCAAATCTGGGGAACTTTCAACCAGTATTTTATCTTTTTGTGACATTTTTCCACAAGTGTTTTGTTTACCACATCACTATTCTCAATCCTCAGTATGGATTCAAGGGGAGCAAGGTTACCCTCTGATCTACTTGAAAAAAACTATTTCTCCTGTATTTTTTGTGGATTAAATTGTTTTACCTTCTAGCGTTCTGCACCACCCTCTCTCTCTTGCAGTCTTGTGGGGGGAGCAAACATGCCAAGGATATTCTTATTCATTCTATCTGGGGAATTCGGGGCACTACTGGCTCTTTTTTATTACCCCCAACCAGCTAATTGCAGACCCTTGTACAAAATAGGTTTTGATCTCTTATGTTTTTTGGCCTCCTGCTCATATAACTTCAGAAATCCCCAAGTATAATGACAGAAAAGTACAAAGTTTTACTTACACTCTCTCATCCAGTTTTTTTGTGTTTGGTATACAGTAAAAAGGGGTCCACTCAGGAACACAAGTGAGGACTTAGTCGTTACATTACCAGAAACATTACACAGACTAGCATAGCTGCAAAGTAATGTAGTGCTTCAGAGCTACATGCTGCATCAGTTCAGCCTTGAGGCACCATCTTGGTCCCACCAGGGAAGGCTAGGGGCCCAGTAGACTATAGGCAACACCTTGCACCTTGCAGCTAGTACAAAAGGACAAGACAGAAGGTGGTAGCAAACAGCATATTTGTTG
Organism: Neoceratodus forsteri; assembly: GCA_016271365.2. Taxonomy (NCBI): domain Eukaryota; kingdom Metazoa; phylum Chordata; order Ceratodontiformes; family Ceratodontidae; genus Neoceratodus; species Neoceratodus forsteri. Next base: position 971,526,377 of record CM028134.1, on the reverse strand, counting down.
GGGGGAGTAAAGAGTTGGGGGATGACTATGGCATGGGAGTCCTCTGAAATCCCGACAAACAGTCACTCACCCAACCTACAATAGCCTGACTCCTTTTGCCCAACATTCAGTCACCCAACAGTAGAAATGTGCCAACAGTGGAGGAGATTATATATAACTATGGGGGGTGCAGGAGGCAAAGTCCCCCGCAATGAGGGGTGCAGGGGACAAAGCCCCCGAAACAGAAAACCACCTCCACTGCAGGCAAATTCCTACAGTCGGGCAAGTAAATATTGGGCAAATGAAGTTGGGCTATTGTATGTTAGGTGAGTGACTGTCAGAATTTCATAATAGATCTTTATGGCATTGGGAAAATTAGTGTAGGGTTGTGGCAGAAAAGGATAGGGTATGAGGGCAGGCAGGGAAAGGAATGGGGCAACAAGGTCAGTAAAAAACAGATATAACCCCTCCAAGCAGGACTTATCTGATGGCCTGATATCAGACCCAGACTGCTGTCCTCTGTGGCTTGACTCCTCCACCCCCCCATGACCGATAATCTCTGGGCAGGGAAATGGCATGAATTGGCAGAACCTAGCAGTATTCAAAGTTCATGGTTGCCTCTTGTACAATGAAGCTTTTTGGACTGCGGACTCACAACAAAGGCAGGTGGCCACCACTAAGGTATACTTCTGTCTGCCATCTCACCACCTCCAGAAGATAGAGCCAACCCCTGCTTCATGATCTCAGGGGATAGGCATGCAAAACAAGGGTAGGAGACCTCCCAACCCACAACTCTGGGGTCAGAGACACTGGATGGCAAGAAAACCACCATATTTGTCACCTCTGATCCCTATAAAAGCCAACTAGTGGTCTGGAGACTCACAGCAAGCTCCTGTATGCCTCTGAAGAGGGATGGACTGACATTTGAAGATACATAGATACATAGACACATAGATACATAGACAGTGTTGGCAGATAAGGGCCTATGGCCCACCCAGTCTGCCCATTTAAGTTTGTAAGTTCAGTTTATGTTTTCCAGGAAGTCTGTTGCCCCTTACCCCTGACCTCCAGAATTCCTTTATGTCTATCCCATGCATTCTTAAATCCCATGATTGTTTCAGCCCACACCACTTCCTCTGGCAGGGTGTTCCACTTGTCCACCACTCGCTCTGTGAAGAAATTCTTCCTCACGCTTCTCTGAATCGTCCTCCCTCCAACTTCATCCCATGCCTCTAGTCCTGGAACATCTTTTTTCCTTAAAAATAGTGCATTCCTGCACCCTGTTCCTCCCTGTAAGATACTTGTATGTCTCTATCATATCCCCTCTCTCCCTCCTCTCCTCCAGGGAGTACATGTTCAGTGCCTTCAACCTGTCCTCATAGGACTTGTGATGCAATCCATACACCATCTTTGTTGCCCTCCTCTGAACCTTCTCTACCCTGTCTATGTCCTTACGTAGGTAAGGTCTCCAGAACTGCACAGTGTACTCCAGGTAACGGCCTCACTAGTGTCTTGTATAGTGGAATTATGACCTCCTTTTCCTGCTGGTGATGCCCTGCCTATGCATCCCAGCATCCTATTTGCTTTACCTGCTGCCTTGTCACACTGTTTCCTGCCTTGAGGTCATCAGAGATGATAACTCCAAGATCCCTTTCCTGCTTGGTGCATGCTATATCCTCACCCCCAACTGATATATTGTGCCAGGGTTTTGTGCCCCATATGCATTATCTTGCACTTCCTTGCATTGAATTTCAACTGCCAAACCCTGACCATTATTCAAGTTTCTGCAGGTCCTTCTCATTCTGTCTACTCCTCTGGTGTGTCTACTCTGTTACAGAGCTTTGTGTCATCAGTGAACAGTGAAATTCTGCCTTCTAGGTCCTGTGCAATGTCACTGATGAAGATATTGAATAGTACCAGGTCCCAGCACTGATCCCTGTGGTACCCACTGGTCACTGTTCCTCTGTGGAGTGACAGCCATTTACCACCACCCTCTGTGTCCTGCTACCCAGCCAGTTACCTACCCACTGCACTACTGTCCTGCCCACACCCATATTCCCCAGTTTGTGCAATAGTCTTCTATGTGGCACAGTGTCAAAGGCCTTGCTGAAGTCCAGATAGGCCATGTCCACTGCCCTCCCTGATCCACCTCCCTAGTCACCCAGTCAAAAATTCAATGAGGTTGGTCTGACATGACCTTCCCTGGTGAAACCATGCTGCCTTGGGTCCTGTAGTCCATTGACAACCAGATGTTCCACCAATCTCTCCTTCAATAGTGCTTCCATGATCTTCCCCACTACCGAGGTGTGAGTCTGACTGGTCTGTAGTTCCCGCTTCCTCTTTGTTCCCACTTTTGTATAAGGGGACTACATCTGCTATCCTCCAGTGTTTGGGTACCTCCCCTGTTTCTAGTGGTTGGCTAAACAGGATAGCAAGAGGTTCAGCCACCACCTCTCTTAGTTCTTTAAGGACCCTGGGGTGCACCCCATCTGGCCCCATTGCTTTATCAACTCTTATTACTTCCAGTTCCTTCAGGACCCTTTCGTGTAAAGGGACTTGGTCCATTTCTGCACCATTCTCACCCCTTGTAATCCATTCAGACCCATTACCCTCCTCTTCCTCAGTAAAGACTGAGCAGAAATACCTGTTCAGTATGTCAGCTTTACTGTTGTCAACCTCCACACAGCCCCCATCCTCCCCCTTCAGTCTCACTATCCTCCCTTTGCCTTTCTTTTTTCACTTATGTACCTGTAAAAGGTTTTGTCCCCTCTACCCACTGATTTTGCAATGTGTTCTTCTGTCTGAGCTTTGGCTTCCCTTACTGACTTCCCTGCCTCCCTTTGCTTCTCCTGGTACTTCTCCCTATCCCCTTCTGCCTGAGTCTTTTGTATTGCCTGAATGCAATCTTTTGGCTTTCACTTTCTTTGCTACCTCTTTGAAAACCATAATGGTCTCTCTTCCTTTCCTCTTGCTAACCTGCTTAATACATAATTCTGTTGCTCTTGTAATCCCCATTTTAAATACTTCCCACTGTTCCTCAACCCCTGATTCCTGCCCCATTCCCCTTAATGCCTCTTTCAAGTATCTCCCCATTTTCCCAAAGTTTGCCCCCCTAAAATCCAGGATACGTGTTTTTGTGTGGTTTGGTTCTGCTCTTTCTGTGATTTCAAACCACAGTGACTGGTGGTCACTGTTCCCCAGGTGCTCCCCCACTCTTACCCCCATCACACTGTCCCTGTTTGTGAGCACAAGGTCCAGTATTGCCTTCTGCCGAGTTGGTTCCATGACCAGTTGCTTGAGGAAGGCACCCTGAAGGGAGTCCAGGATAAATCTGCTCCTAGTTGATGCTGCTGCTGGGATGCTCCAGTTCACGTCTGGAATATTGAAGTCTCTCACCCTTGTCTGCCATCCTCTGGATGGCTAGCATCAGCTCCCTATCTGTTTCTTCCTCCTGGGCTGGTGGTCTATAGACCACACCTGTGCAGATGGCTGGCCCCATTTTCCTTTCCAGCTTAACCCACAATATCTCTCCCCCATTTTGTTCCTCCTGGATCTCTGTGGCCTTATGTCATTTTTCACATACAGTGCCACCCTCCTCCCTTCCTGCCTGCCCTGTCTCTTCTAAATATGTTGTAGCCAGGTATGGCCAACTCCCAGTCATGGTTATCATTACACCAGGTTTCAGTGATGGCCACAATGTCCAGGGTCTGACTGCACCATGACAGCCTCCAGATCTTCCATCTTGTTGCTAAGGCTCCTGGCATTTGCACATGACTTTCCATGATTTGACCTCCTAGACTGTTTCGCTGTTCTACCCAGCCCTTCCTTCATGGCTGTCCTTATCTCCTGGTTCACCTTGCTGTCTGCCTTTCTGCTGAATTTTGCCCCTATTCTGCCTATCCACTTCCTGGGTGCTAATCTCCATCTTTTGCACTTGGCTAACCTGCATATCCTTTCCTTCCATTTCTCTGGGTACCTCTATTTGGTTGTCCCTGTTTGGCAGTGTGGCATATGAGTTCTTGAGTGGAATAGGATCTGGGATGTGCCTCTGCCTGACTGGTCTAACCCTCCCTGAGCCCACTGTCATCCAAGTACTCCTCATTCTCTGCATCCTTTGAGGCAGCTGCATTGGACTGAGTGGTCTCTGGATAGGGGTGATGGTACTCCTGACCCAGTTTACTTCCACTCTGAGTCTGGCTACCTCATCCCGCAGTCCAGAAAGATGCATGCAGATAGGGCAGCACCTCAGACTCTTTTTTTTTTTTTTACCCGTAGGGTGTTTTGGATTTGGAGTGAAAGGTGTGTGGACCAAAGGGAGTTGGCTGTAAAGTGTACCAATTAGAAGGGGACTGTGCTGGAGGCTGGCAGATTTGAGAGAGTTCTCAGTGAGACAGGACCTGCTCTCTGTTTAACAAGTAAAACTGCATCACTGTGGGCCTTGTGCCTGGAGAACAAACTGTGAAAGAAGCTGCTTGATTCTGGAAAGGAGGAGAGTGGCAACTGTATGCAAGCCAGCATGTGTGACAATACAGAAGAAACAGTGCCGAGCCAGATATTGAGATCAAGGGCTACTGATTCAGGCTCACAGAAGGCACTACAGATAGGTGTTGGAATGCAGCATTCTGAGGGTTTGGAAGCTGAAATGTGAGGGTTGCTCCAGGGCCCCAGTAGACAAGAAAGAGAGAGAAGAGGGTTGATTAGGTGGTGACCAGTCCTGAAAGAAGCTATAAATCCAGCCCTGAGGAAGGTGAACTGTGTCCATTGAGGAGAGAGCCTCACTAAACTAGAGGCACCACAGAAGATTGGAGCACAAGAGGCCTCTGGAGACAGGAACAGCTGTCTGGTTTGGGTAACCGTGAGTAAATTCAGGGCTTGCCCTGCCACAGTAAACTACCCTTTGGTTGCAAGTCAGCCATTGGGCCAGATTACAAATAACCTCACTTTCAGAGGTTTTAGTGTCATTTTAGTAATTGCATGACCTCTGGCATATGGGAAAATTAATCTGTTATTTCTAAATCAAAGTGCACCAACACCAGCCAGTCCACAACAACTACATTGGGCCTGCACCAATAAACACCTGAGGTACCCAGGGACTGTGTGTGAGGGTGCTCCTATTAAGAATAGGAAGGGGGGGAAGGAAAAGGAACATTGTTTAACCAGGAGTAGCACACTAAGTCAAAGCTTGTTTCCAAATGCAACCTGGGAGCACAAGAACATTTCCAAAACTCCCTCTGGGATCACTTGCTTCACTCCTTGGCATGCAATTGCACTTAAGATGCTAATGGCCCTTCTAGCAAGTGTCACACTCGATACTTTGGTACTCCTTGCAGGGCACTTTCCTGAGCTCTGCGTTTGGTTGTCCTCCCAGCCATACCTGCTCACAGTGTTTCTTGAGTATGTATTTTATGTTATTTTGAATTGTCTCTCTGTCTCATCTAGTAATGTCTGTATATTGTTTACCTGAGCTCTGTACAACTTTATCCTGTCTGTAATTTGCTTCCTTATTTCCTTGAAATCTCCTGAGTCACACCTGAAAATAGGCATCTGTTTTTGTCTAGTGTGCTTACCTGGTTAGTAAAAGCTAAATAAATGAATAAAGAAGTGACTTGCTCAGGATCACACAGTTTGCACCTAGATAGCTGTGGGATTCAAACCCAGGTCTCCAGATCTGCAGCTTAGAGCCTTAACCCACTGCTCTATACTACCTCCCATATTCCCATAAGAATAACCCATTCCCATAAGAATAATCATGTTCTGGCATCAAGTGAGAGGATGGTAGCAGCCTCCAATAAAGAAGGACCATTCCAATAACTTTCTTGTTTTCCTGTGTGGGTTTGGTGGGTTGAATTCTGTCCTCTGGCTGTGCTTGACTAAATACAGCATAGTACTTAATATCAGGCAGGTCTGGCCTGGCAGAGTAAGAAGGCCACATGGAGAGAGGGTGGCATTGACCCTGCCTTGCTGGTCAACCAAGGGGTCAATGTTCAGGCCTTCCTAAATAGGCAGGTAAGAAGGCCTGATCTCAAATGTGGGTGTAATAACTTATTTCTGTTTTCAGGCTGTTTATTAGAGAAAATAAAATTGTGTTGACTGATATGTCATTTTTCGTCAATGTTTGCAATGATACAGTGCATGAAAATTGAGGAGACTGTTGCATTTGTGTGGGGCCTGTGGGAGGTGGGATGTCAATGAGGAGGTGGGCCAATACAGCTTCCCAGCAGGTTGTATTGCTACATGTCCTATTATAGGTGTAACCCCCTTGCAAATGGGGGTTCCTAAAAGCTTCCCCGGAGCTTGGTAAATGCTCGTGCCTGGTTGGAGTTTGGCATTAAAGCCGTTTAAAGTGTAGCCAGCGCTTTAAAAGGCCTCCGATACTGTCTCTTTAAGGGCTGCTTTGGTTTGCAGTCATGATTGATCAGGGAGGGGGTTTGAGTGTTGCTATGCTTGAATCCCGCCCGGTCTGCAGAGTAAACGCTCCCTTTCTGCCATCGCTAGTGGTGCTAAGGGAGCTCTGAAGGGGGATGTGAATGTTTACTTAAAAATACTGTAATATAATAATGATAATGTAGTTGTTCTAACCTGCCTTGCTTTGCAGCACAGATGGTTTCGATTGCCTCCTCCATTTTGGTCCAGAACTATTGAATTGGACCAATCAGTACCTTGGGACCCCACAGAGCTGGCTGACCAATAGAGGACCTGTTTGTAATTGGGAAAGGCATTATGGGCTATGGCGCTTTTTCGCACCACTGAGAGCCAGAGAAAGTGACTGGCATGTGCAGCCAGTCAATGACAGCGGGCAGCGCCCGATCTGAAAGGAGTGCTCAGTGCTGCCAAGGGCAGATGCGTTGTGGCTGGTGAGGAGTGAGGAGCTTCTGTGCTTCTGCGCTGGGAAGTGTTCACGCGGGAAGCGGGTGAAGGCCTTAGGTGGCCGTTTTCTCTGTGAGCAAGTTCACTCTAAAATCCGCCAGCGGGCAGTCAGAGGAGGCTGTACCCCGTACAGCTACCCACCAGGCTCGACCTGTAGGAGGACTGGAGAGAATTGCCGAATCCGGTCCGAAGAAAAAGTGGAAGCTGCCGTTGCAGTATCTCAGTGGCTGTGAGATTGTGGGAGCCTTGGAAGCAGCTGCCTGGTGTGGTACCCCTCTGTTGCTGTTTGCCATATAAATGTGTGAGAAGGCTGGTGAAGTCAGGCTCCATCCTGGTAGCATTGAAGGAATCGTTATTTACTGGGGTTGTGAGTACTGATTCAGGGTAGCTCCCTGCAGAGTGTTTACACAGTGGTTTCAGTGCATTATTATATTGCTGACTGCCTAATTAAACTCTCCTCCTATTCTGACCAGTTCAAGACTGTAATGTTTATCTGTGTTAAGGGCCCCAACCAGCTGCCACGTTTGGACTAGCCGTTAGGGCTTGGGTACCCAGGGACAGTAAAATTGTAGGGTAGGCCTGTGCATAGAGCCCTAGGTATGTAGGAATAGTGTAAGCCAATCAACCTGATTTTCCCCCTTTCCCTTGTTATCTGCCCTTCTAATAAATCAGATTGCTGTGTTATAACTACACCCTGGCTGGTTTGTACTCTTCAGATGAGCTGCTACATGGTGACTGTGATATAACTGCACCTACTTTACAGGGGTCCCTGGAGTGAGATGGAATATATTATCCAAGGTAAGTGTACTGGTGAACAGAATTGTTGGCACCCAGTGTGAGTCACTAGTGGGACGAAAGGGGTTGCAGTAGCCCAGAGGGCTGTAACCGAGGTAGTCTTAATTGTACTAACCCCGACCTCTGGGTGGAGGCACCACAACGGATCTGGGCCCTCACCCTGCCTCCATGGGGGCAGACAGGGGTAGTAGCCCTAAGGGTAGTGCCCCCTGGGGGTTACAAATTGGAGGCACCACTGGAATTTGCATCCCCTAGTGGCTCAGTGAGGAAATACATCAGAGATGGAAAAAATGGAAGGGGATATGTTGTAAAAAATTAAACTGGGACCCATCAAAACCATGGTACACAGATTGATGGGTTGGGATGAAGCTGAAGAGCTAGACTACCAGAAGACTGTATTATTGTTAGATGTGCCCCTGGGTACCTCAACTGTTGATATTGTCTCTGTTGCCGAGCGAGTAAAGTGTTTGGGTAAGGTTGAAGTGAAAGGGCGTATGGCTGATCTGCTTGACCAGACACTGCAGGTGTTACTCCTATGCAGTGTGGCCATCGACCCTGAGAAGGTACCTCCTGTGATTTACCCGGAGGGTGCGTCCCAGGGGGTGGAGGCTAATTCATATCCGAAGTGGGTCAGTCACCCCTGGGGGGTCTCCCCAGATGAACAGTTTTAAAGACAAACTGCTTAAATTGTTAGCTGTGGAGGGGAGGACTACCCAGGAGTTGTTACAAGCCTTGGATTTGTCCAGTGATACTACCCCCCGGGGTTCCCCGGGCACCTCCCCTTGCCCGCCCAAAAGTTCCGTGCTGGCTTCTTTGCCCTTGGCAGTCCCATCCATACAGCTTGATTCCTACTGTAAGTTAAAACTCTTCTCTGGCATGGTACCAGTGCCTTCCGGGGAGGATGACCTGGAGGCATGGATGGACTATGCCACCCCTTCAGTCCAGGAGTGGCAATGCTCTGAGGGGGAGAAAAGGAAGAGGCTGATGGAGAGTTTGCGGGGTCCTGCCTTAGAAGCCATTAGGTTCTTCCGGGCCACCCATTCGGAATCCACTGCTGCAGAGTATCTCTCTGCTTTAGAAGGGGTTTTTGGGAGTACAGAGACTGGTGAAGATTTACTATGGAAATTCAGGTCTGCTAAGCAGTGGAGAAATGAAAAACTGTCCGCTTTTGTTACTAGAGTGGAGCGGGCATTGCAGAAGGCTTGTAGAAAAGGGGGAATCACTGCTACAGCCCTGAATCAGGTTCGGTTAGAACATATTTTAAAGTCTGCCAGATTCTCTAGTGTAACGCTGCTGAAACTCAAGTTGCATGATCGGCGGGCCACCCCGCCTGAATATTGTCAATTGACAAGGGAAATTCGAGAAGTGGAGACTGATGAAGAGGGGGTGGGAACCCTGTGTGGGAGCAGTGAACCCTAGTGGGACCCCTGAGTCTAACACCCCTGAGGAGACTGGCTTGCCTGGAGGGTCTGAGGGGTCCCCAGATTTTCCAGGTACTGTGGGAATGCGAGCTGTTTCCTCTGACCCCTACGTGGAGGGTGAGTTGAGGGCTGAGATCAGGAATTTATGGGAACTGGTGAGGGACTTAAAGCAGTATACTGTGTACCCTACTCGGCCCGGGGCCCCTGAGTCATGTAGAGCCCCGAACCCTAGTCCTAGAGAGCTTTCTCACTCCCCTCAGGGTCTCCCTCAGAATAATGATCCCGGGGACCCCAAGTTTTGTTACCACTGTGGGGAAGATGGGCATTTCCAGCCTGAGTGCCAGAGGCTGGAGAATTTAAGGAAAGTTAACAGCAGACTGATCGCCCGACACCGCCAGGCCCGGCCTTGGGCCCCCAAGAAAAGTTTTGTGACTCAGGCCCATGCCCACCAGGCTACTAATGCTGCTACCCCCAACTGATCTGATGTGGTCGGGCCGTCTATGGAGACCCGGGTGCAGGTAAATGGAATTCCCACTTGAGCTGTACTGGACAGTGGCTCCCAGGTGACCATCATGTTTCAGGACTGGTACCAAGCACACTTATCTGAGGTGCCCCTGCAGCCTCTAACTGGTCTACATGTATGGGGGTTGAGCGACAAGGCCTATCCGTATTTGGGGTACATCTGTGTCTGCTTATCATTCCCTGCAACTGTGAATGGAATAGATGAGCAAGTGGAAACCTTAGTTTTAGTTTGCCCACCCACTGGACTGTACGATGGGGTGCTCTTGTTGATTGGGACAAATGCACACATGTTTGGACGATTGGCCCAATTGTGCTCAGAGAAGCGAGCATTCCAAACTGAGTGAGCTTTGAGCATACCTGCTGTGATTCAAAAGGTCAGGGCCACTCAGGAGAAGGGTAGTCTGGAGGAACCTGAAGGCCCTGTGGGGGGTGGTGTGGAAAAAGGATCCGGCACCCGTGGTACTTGCCCCAAATGCACAATGTGTTCTGCATGGAGAGGTACGACTAAAAACAGGTGTCAAGAACAAGTTGTTGATGCTGGATGCGCCCGTGGAGGGAGGATTACCTGAGGGGTTGTTGCTCAGACCCAGCATTCTGCCGGCTAGAGCCCATGCTTACGTTAGGAAGGTGATGGTTCAAGTGCACCATGTGTCTGATAAAGAGATTCGGATAAAAAGAGGGTGTACCCTGGCTAGCGTTCATTGTGCGGATACTGCTGTACTACCAAATAGAAAGAGTTCTCGGACGGGTGATAGAGTTGCTCCTGATCTGTTTGACTTTGGTGACTCCCCGCTGCCTACCGACTGGAAGCGAAGGGTCAGTGAGAGACTTGCCAAGGGGGACCAGGTTTTTTCCCTGAAGGAGTGGGATGTAGGATGTGTACAAGGGGCTGAGCATCACATTTGATTGCACAACGAAAGACCTTTCCAAGAGAGATCCCGACGTCTGGCTCCCACTGACATAGATGATGTACGGTGGCATCTGCAAGAAATGTTGGCTGTTGGCGTAATTCAAGAATCTAGGAGCCCCTATGCCTCCTCCATCGTAGTAGTAAGGAAAAAGAATGGGGCAGTTCGGATGTGTGTAGACTATTGCACTTTGAACTGGCGGACCATTCCGGATCAATATACCATGCCACGCATACAAGATGCCTTGGATTGTTTGAATGGTAGTAAGTGGTTCTCTGTGTTGGATCTTCAGAGCGGATACTACCAGATCCCGATGGCCCCAGACGACCGAGAGAAGACTGCTTTCATTTGCCCTTTAGGTTTCTATGAGTTTGTTCGGATGCCTCAAGGAATTTCGGGTGCCCCAGCCACTTTTCAGTGCTTGATGGAACGAGCTGTGGGGGACATGAACCTACTCGAGTGTTTGGTCTATTTAGATGACGTTATAGTATTTGGCCGATCATTGGAAGAACATGAGCAAAGATTATTCAAAGTCCTGGATCGGTTGGAGGATTTCGGCCTTAAGTTGTCTATCGACAAGTGTCAATTCTTCCAGACTTCCGTGAAATATGTGGGCCATATAGTGTCCACTGAAGGCATAGAGACTGACCCTGGCAAGGTGGAGGCGTTGACCATTTGGCCTCAACACAGGAATTTGAAAGAGCTGCAACAATTCCTGGGGTTTTGTGGATACTATAGGCGGTTTGTCAGAGACTATTCACGAGTGATTCGCCCCTCCTTAATCTCACCCAGTATCCGCCTACTCACAAAAAGTATAAGAAGGTGTGTACACTGACATGGAAAAGAAGTATTTTCGGCCAAATGATATGTTCGGGGATCGATGGACTGCTGAGTGTGAGGAAGCTTTTCATGACATCATATATCAACTTACCCACGCTCCAGTACTGGCCTATGCTGACCCAGTCAAGCCCTACACTCTTTATACTGATGCCAGTCTACAAGGATTGGGAGCTGTGTTATACCAGGAGCACTCGAATGGGCTGAGACCTGTAGCGTTTGCCAGTAGGAGTCTGACGCCTTCAGAGAAATATTACCCCGTGCACAAACTAGAGTTTTTGGCTCTAAAGTGGGCCATTGTTGATCAGTTTCATGACTATTTGTTTGGTGCCAAGATATTAGTAAAGACTGATAACAACCCTCTGACCTATGTACAGACCTCTGCCAAATTGGATGCTACTGGGCATAGGTGGCTCTCTGCCTTGGCCACCTACGATTACGCTGTAGAATACCGGGCGGGCCTAAACCATATAGATGCGGATGCTCTCTCTCGGAGGCCTGCATCCCAGACTGAATGGGTCTGGTTGTCTGAACCTGACATAAGAGCCCTCTGCCAGAAATTCGACAAAGAAGAACAGGCGTCTCCTGATACGGTGGACTGTGTGTTAGATTGTCTGGGGCCGCCGGAAAACTGTATACTTGCTGCTTACTGTCATTTCTCTGCCTTGGACACCATCTCCCTGCTGCAACTCAACAATGATGATCTCCAACAGGCTCAATCCTGTGATCCTATGATAAGAACGGCCGTAGAGGTTTTACGGGCCAGAAGGGATGTATCCAAACTACGCTCCACTGACATACGGACTACTTTGTTGTATAAAGAAGGGCCCAAATTAAAGCTGATCAACCAACTACTATATAGAGAGACTGTGAATAAGGAGGGCCGGGTACACCGACAACAACTGGTGCTGCCAGCGGTTTTCAGAGAGCTAGTCCTCAGGTCATTGCATAATCAAATGGGGCACCTGGGCATAGATCGAACACTTGACCTGGTACGGGCTCAATTCTATTGGCCGAAGATGAGTGCGGATGTGGAACAGTATGTCAAGACCTGTGGTCATTGTTTGCAAAGAAAAGCGTTACTCGGAGCACTGCTCCCCTGGTCAACATTACTACTAGTGCTCCTATGGAACTGGTCTGTATTGATTTCCTGAGTTTAGAGCCTGATCTGAAAAGTGTCAGCAACATATTGGTGGTCACTGATCATTTTACCCGGTACACACAGGCTTTCCCGACCAAGGATCAGAGAGAAACCACGGTGGCTAAGATACTTGTTGAGAACTTTTTCGTCCATTATGGGGCCCCACAGCGGATTCATTCCGATGAGGGAAGGGACTTTGAGAGTCATTTGATTAAAGAGATGCTATCTTTGTGGGGGGTACGAAAATCACAAACTACCCCCTATCATCTGCAGGGAGACCCTCAGTCTGAAAGGTTTAATCGTACATTGCTTGACATGCTGGGCACCTTACAATCAAAAGATAAATCGAGATGGACCCAACAGATCAGCACTTTAGTTCTCGCTTACAATTGCATGAAAAGTGATGCCACAGGGTTTTCCCCCTATCAACTGATGTTTGGGAGAGAGGCTAGATTGCCAGTGGATGTGTGTTTTGGGGTTTCCCCCGATGGGGTGTAAGCAGAAAACCATCTACAGTACGTACAGAGATTAAAGGCCCAATTAAACCATGCCTACCAACTGGCCCAGACCATGGCTGCTAAACGAAATCTGGCTAACAAGGAGAGATATGACAAAAAAGTGAAAACAGTAGAGTTGAGAGAAGGGGATAGAGTGCTGTTGAGAAATCTGGGACTGCATGGCAAACATAAGATTGCCGACAGATGGCATCATCTCCCCCATATTGTTGTGGGACAGCTGGCAGACCTACCTGTACATAAAGTACGGCCTGAAAACAATTCGAAAGATGTGAAAACCATACGCAGAAATCATTTGCTGCCGATTGGGCAGATCTTGATTGAAGCTGAACCTTCCACTGCCACTCCTTCCCGGCCTGTGACTAGATCTGTTGCTAAGAGAAGCATCAAGCCCATGGAACCTTCGACAAGTCCACCAAGGGAGCCTTGTCCCACCCCTCTTGCAGAAGGAGATGATCAACACTCCATGTCGGAAGATAGCGAAGGTGATATTGAATACTATCCCTCTTATGAACTGAGTCAATTGTTTCGGGGCAATCCCCTTGTTAACTCGGGAACTGAAATTGGCCCGTCTGTACTGATTGAGCTCTCTACTTTGTCCCCGGAGGAAATGCCTCCAGAAGATGAATGGGGTAGCAGACAAGCTCAAGGGGCTGAGTCCTTAGGCCTGGCTGAACTGTCTGGCCTGGCTGAATTATCTGACTTTTCAGAAGAAGAGAGTGAGATGGGGGGGACAAGCCAGGGATATGCTCGAATTGGAAGAATATTTTGAATGTTCTGTTGGTTCCCCTCTAGTGCCTAAACCGCCCTCAGATGAGCCCAGTGGGGTGGGTTCGGGGATAGAAAGTCAAGCCCATAATAGTATTATGAGCACTGAACCTGTTCCCCTTGAGGATATTCCCGTTGCTAATGTCACTGATACTGAAGTGGAGTCAGGGCCTGGTTTAGGATCCTCTGAGACCCCTAGATGATCCGGCCGACAAATACGGCCAGTAATAAAGTTGAGCTATGAATCGCTTGGTCAGCCAGTGGACCTGCCCTTAAATGTGGTTCACAAGGGGGTATATGTGTCCCCACATTCCCTGCCTAAGTTAGCCTTGGGGCATACCTCTCAACTGTACCACGTTGCGAGGAACGTTCCTCATTTCATTTCAAAAAAGCTGCCTGTTCCACATTGTGAGGACTTGTTCCACATTCAAAGTCAACATTTTAAAGCAAAAATCCATAGTAAATGATAGAAAAAAATAAATTATTCAATTAATAACAGACTTTCTGAACATAAATGGAACATTTTAACAGTGTTTTGAGCTTCTTAGGTAAAGATTTGATTAAGTGTTCCACATTTTGCCCATTTGTTCCACATTTTGACAGGCAATGTTCCACATTTGGGGGACAAAAGGTTGAGAGGTATGCCTTGGGGGATGACTCCAGATTGTTAGTATTGCCCTTTGAGTGTGGTGCTCCTGTTTCAGGTGACTCACCAGTGACTAGAAAGGAGGGGTTCCCCCAGTCCCGGTGCCATAAGCAGGAATTAGTAACCTGATTTGAAAAAAAAGGGGAACCAGAGTTATGTGTACAATGTGTATGAACCATAATGTATTGTAAATGTAATATTTCTGTATGTAACTCAAAACGTGATATAGTGTTCATTGGGATGTTCGCCTAAATGGCCTCGGGGTAGTTGCTTGACGCGGACGCCTAGCTTTTCCAGGCCAGGGATGGTGTAACCCCCTTGCAAATTGGGGTTCCTAAAAGCTTCCCTGGAGCTTGGGTAAATGCTCCGTGCCTGGTTGGAGTTCGGCGTTAAAGCCGTTTAAATAGGAAGCCAGTGAGCGCTTTAAAAGGCCTCCGTATACTGTCTCTTTAAGGGCTGCTTTGGGTTGCAGTCATGATTGATCAGGAAGGGGGTTTGAGTGTTGCTATGCTCGAATCCCACCTAGGCTGCAGAGTAAACGCTCCCTTTCTGCCATCGCTAGTGGTGCTAAGGGAGCTCTGAAGGGGGATGTGAATGTTTACTTAAAAATACTGTAATATAATAATGATAATGTAGTTGTTCTAACCTGCCTTGCTTTGCAGCACAGATGGTTTTGATTGCCTTCTCCATTTTGGTCCAGAACTATTGAATTGGACCAATCAGTACCTTGGGACCCCACAGAGCTGGCTGACCAATAGAGGAACTGTTTGTAATTGGGAAAGGCATTATGGGCTATAAGCTTTTAACTTTCATTGAAACCCCGGAGGAAGTGACTGGCATGTGCAGCCAACCAATGACAGCAGGCAGCGGCGCCCGATCTGAAAGGAGTGCTCAGTGCTGCCAAGCAGATGCGTTGTGGCTGGTGAGGAGTGAGGAGCTTCTGTGCTTCTGCGCTGGGAAGTGTTCATGCAGGAAGCGCGTGAAGGCCTTAGGCAGCCGTTTTCTCTGTAGGCGAGTTCACTCCTAAAATCTGCCAGCGGGCAGTCAGAGGAGGCTGTGCCCTGTACAGCTACCCACCAGGCTCGACCTGTAGGAGGACTGGAGAGAACTTCTGAATCGCGCTCGGTCCGAAGGAAAAGTGGAAGCTGCCGTTGCAGTATCTCAGTGGCTGTGAGATTGTGGGAGCCTTGGAAGCAGCTGCCTGGTGTGGTACCCCTCTGTTGCTGTTTGCCATATAAATGTGTGAGAAGGCTGGTGAAGTCAGGCTCCATCCTGGTAGTGTTGAAGGAATCGTTATTTGCTGGGGTTGTGAGTACTGATTCAGGGTAGCTCTCTGCAGAGTGTTTACACAGTGGTTTCAGTGCATTATTATATTGCTGACTGCCTAATTAAACTCTCCTCCTATTCTGTCCAGTTCAAGACTGTAATGTTTATCTGTGTTAAGGGCCCCAACCAGCTGCCACGTTTGGACTAGCCATTAGGGCTTGGGTACCCAGGGACAGTAAAATTGTAGGGTAGGCCTGTGCATAGAGCCCTAGGTATGTAGGAATAGTGTAAGCCAATCAACCTGATTTTCCCCCTTTCCCTTGTTAGCTGCCCTTCTAATAAATCAGATTGCTGTGTTATAAATACACCCTGGCTGGTTTGTACTCTGCAGATGAGCTGCTACATGGTGACTGTGATATAACTGCACCTTACTTTACAGGGGGTCCCCAGAGTGAGCTGGAATATATTATCCGAGGGGTAAGTGTACTGGTGAACAGAATTGTTGGCACCCAGTGTGAGTCACTAGTGGGATGAAAGGGGGGTTGCAGTAGCCCAGAGGGCTGTAACTGAGGTAGTCTTAATTGTACTAACCCCGACCTCTGGGTGGAACCATCCGTCAACGGGTCTGGGCCCCTCACCCTGCCTCCGTGGGGGCAGACAGGGGTAGTAGCCCTAAGGGTAGCGCCCTCTGGGGGTTACATAGGTGCATGTAAAGAGCAACTACAAGAGCTTTAAAGAACTGTAAGAATAAGATATGGTTTGGAAAAGAAGACTGGAAAAAAGGTTAGCAAGAAAAGGAAGTGACAAGTATTTCTATCAGTGATTTATTAATCATGCAAAAAAACTGCGGGTATCAGACTACTTCTGCAGAATGACTGTGTAAGCCCTTCCCCCCAGTGTCTAGGGGTATGCCATATGGTATCTTGTTGGGAGGGATGGCTGTACAGCCAGAAAACACAGTCCAGAAAATAAATATGCTCATTACCTGGTTCACAGATGTTGTTAGATGGCTTTGCATGCAGGGGGGAGCAGGTACATCACTTCACTTCAGTGGGGATAGCTACAGGGGCAATGTTCATTAACAGGCAAAACATGAACAGTTATTATCTATTAGATGCAATGCCCACTCTGGAATCAAAGCGCAAAACTGATTTAATGTAAACGAATAATTTGATAAACCACACCGTGGAGCACAGGATTACTCGAACAACGGTGGGAGCATTTCACAGCTACAGAACCTGACCTTAAATCTGCAACAATCTCTTTTTCCAGCAGATTGACTTTCTTTCATGCAGAAATCCCCCTTCAGCTGAAAGGCTACATTCCTGACAGCAGCACTTTAAATGGTGGGCTGAAAAAGCCACACAGGAATATACTTTGATTTAGCAGCATTTCCTTCACATATTCCTTGCTCTTTACAGCTTCCCATCCACCAGACATTTACTTAATTTCTTTCTCTTGGTCACTTAAATACTCAATCAGAGGTAGCAACTGAGATGGTATGAGATGTTTCTACTGCCCCAATCCCATTTCTTGTCTGCCTTCTTATAACTGGGGTTACTTTGAAACAAGGAGCACTTTTGTTACCGGAAGCACTTATAGTACCAAGCTGGTGTTAACTTTTAGCATGAACAGTTCCACTGAAAAACTTCTGCCACCCAATCACTGATGCCACATACCTGCTCCGAGCATCCCAAGGAGTTCCATATATCCCTGGCAATCCCAGAGACCCAAGGCACTTTCCGCTCATGCAGCAATTTCAGTTCAGAATTGCCTTCACCTAGCAGGCCCGACTGAAGTGCCACACGGAGCACCCAGGCTGACTGCCACCCCACCTGGAGTCCCAAACAGCCACTCCCTACACAGGACTCCTCATGCCTCCACAGGCTGATCCACCTATGAGAGCCAGAACACTGCAGTGGCCCTCGGTCTTGGGAAAGGGAATAGCCTGCCACCACTACATGCCCAACGATCCAGGCTGCCACTTCTGGACCATGGACCAGGCCTCTTCTGCCATAGCAGGCCCATCCACAGACAGCTCACCAGCTCTCAGACTGCACTCACCCGTGTGTGAGAATTTTACTGGACAGGATCCCCTTCTGTGTCTACCCCAACCAAGAGGCCAAAGATCACTTGGCTGGCTCCTTTAACTTCTCTCCCAGGCTCAGGCTCCCATGAAACAGCACCAAAGGGACCCCATTGCTTGCTCCACAGCTCCCTCATGACTCTCTATGGCCCTGAACCACCGCACTCACTTCATGGGTTTTTAGAGGAGGGTCGGGGTCAACCCCGGCCCCACCTCGGCCCTCATGGCTGAACTTGCTGACCAAACCCTGACTTGCTCCTGGCTCTCTCCAATCTTCCAATTTGGCACCAAAACCCTCTATTTATACCCCTTATGAGAGGGGTCCCCCTGCAGGTAGCAGGCAGGCCCACTTCCCAGACTTACAAGCACCATAGCTTTACTTATTTAACTAAACCTAGTTACAGAAAGTTAACTAGAAAGCTCCTGAAGGGATGCTTACAACTGCAAAATCATGTCAGAAAAAGAAACGATGGAAATCGTTCATAGTTATTTTATGTCTGTGTTTTAAATGGAATCTAGTCATAATATTCATTTTACAGTGCACAGCAAAATCAGCTCATTAAAGGTCCTACATCTGAAATTAATCTACAAAAACTTGAACAAAATCAGGGACATTGATGTAAATAAGGCTATGGGTGCCAATGATATCGCCACTAAATTACTGAAGTCTGCAACTAATGAAAAAGCTGAGCCCTTACTAATTTTCCTAAATAAATCATTGCAATCTGGGGGAAGTGCCTGACAACTGGAGTAGTACCAATATCACACTTAGACATAAGAAAGAAAACTAGACAGTGGCAAATTACAGACCTATAAGTCTCACCTCAGTGGTCAGTAAACTAATGGAATGACTTATCAAGTAGGAGTTCATGGAACATTTGGAATGAATGGGCCAAAAAGACAGACAACAGCATGGGTTCAGAAAGCATTGATCTTACATAGCGAGTAGCGTTGTGCAAAATTGAAATATTTTGCCTGGTGAAATATTTCGCGTAATTCGGCAATTACGCAAAATGTTTCGCCTAAGCGAAACAAAATTTCGCCTGGTTTTCCGATGTCGCGCAATGGTGAAATTTCATGTAAAATGCTCTGGTCAGCCAATTTCTCCCATTAATGCTTTAAATTTTGCCTTGTGGCACAATTTCACCGGCATAACTTTTGAGTTTCACAGCAAAATTTTGCTCCAAAAGTGAAATGTGCAATGCATTGTGGGTAAGTAGGTTAAATATCACATGCAGCTTGTTTAGAGCTCATTTTGCTGCATGCTGAGTTGGAGAGCAGTCTGTTGTGGTGCATCACAGCCAATAAAGCATTGTAAAACCTCTTTAAAACTTGTTTTTGATAGCTAATTGCTGCAAAATATAAATTTTTTTCCCTAGTGCTGCTAGGGAACATTTTCTAATTTCGTGGATCTTTGCATAACACTTAGTTTAATTAGGTTTTACATTTGCCTGTGTCTTTGAAGGAGATGAGTGGGATAGGGTAGGAGTGTAAACCTGTGCAGGCTATTTTTTAGACTTTTACAAACAGATTACTCATAAATTATGAGTTATTTTTTATTATTTCTTAATAATTTTGTCATATCTTGACAATTTTTTTTTCTCTGAAAAGTTACTCCATCCTGTCTGAGAGTTCCTGCCACTGTTAGCCTGTGTTATATATACCATTCTTCCACTTTTAGTTGTGATTGTGAATTCTAAAGTTTTAAACACACAGAGATGATCTGTTATTTTATTTTTATTTGTTTGTGGTTAATTCTGTTTGCTGGAGTGTTAACTTGTGCCACTTAAACTGTGAAAATGAACAGTTCTATATTTTTTTGTATGGAAACGTAAGTACTTTTACTTGATCACCTGGACTTGTCCATTTACAGTTTCACATCTTTGTTGAATTACTCCCCTGTATTTTATTGCTGGAGCTTGCCTCTGCACATTGCGTGGTGTTCCTGTTTCAGCTGACTTACCTTACCCTTTCTCTGTTACAGCATTGTTTGTTTAACACCTGATGCAGGCAGTATAAAAAACTATATATTAATTTAGTAGTTTTCAAGAGATTGCTTGCTGATCCCTCCCATCTCGTCCACTACCATATTGTGGTACTTACCTTTGTTGAGGTTTTATGGTTGTCTCTGCCCTTATATAATAAAAAATAATTGTGGTATTAACTAAGTAATAACAAATTACAGTACTTTAGTTGTCCAGACACAGGTGATCTGTATTTAAAGTTGGTCACGTGTGCCCCTTTTCCCTGTGTGTGTTGCTTTGATTCCTGTTTGGGGAAAGAAAACAAGTTACCTTTTTGTTTTTACTAGAATAGGCTACTTACCATATACAGTATTAGTCGTACTCTAAGTGCTGCAACCTGTCCTGATAGCGTTTGGACTTGTAAGGAAGCCAGTACTGTAGGTGTGACATGTTTATGGTGTTATTGCCACAGTAAGTAATACATCCTTTCTTGATATACTCCCAGAGAAAGGCAAAGTTTTGAAGCAGCAGCCAGCAAAAATGCCTGCTAAGAGATGGCCCAGGACGGGGGGAAATGTGGCAGGGGGATGAGGGAGCTATGAAGTCTGCTGAAAAGAGTACAATTTCAGTTCTAGTTCCCCATAGCAGTGAAAGCACACATATGTCTGCATCAGCGTCTTCTGCTGTGGGATCTGGTGGTGCAGCAGGAACCAGCAAAGGAGTTGTTGGAAGTAGTGGCATACCTGTGTCTTACTTTTTTAAGGTTCAAACTGTTGCATCCATGCTGGTGGGGGATAATGACAGTCAGAAGAAGGGATTGGGAGGCACTGACTACAACACAGGAACAGTGGTCTAGGAGGAGGGTGATAAGTCTGTCAGTGTGAGTGCGACTGTCCCTGTTCCTGCAGGAGTTAGTGATGATAGTATTCAACCAGAGTCTGATAATCCTGGAGATAGGAATAGTCAGCCCCCTGAGATTGTCATAGAGAAAGAAAAAAGTGCCATGCTGCAAGAAGATAGTGATAGGGAGGAGAAGAAAGACAAGGACATCATTGCTATTGGTGGTGATGATGAAGGCTGGGATTATCCCACATGGAATCATGAGTTAAAAAAGGTCAAGGGTGATGTAGGCCATTTATATGCACAGCCCATGGATCAGTCTGTCACCAAGCCTATAAGCAAACCTCCAAGAAGACAAGTAGCCCCCCTTCTAAAAGTAGTCTTATGTAAGTGATGAGAGCAGCCCAAAAAACACACACTTCCACGTCTGTTTTTGAATTATTCCAGTCCTAGAAGCATCTGAAGTCCAGAGATCAAAAGTGTCTAGTTCAGGACTTTTAGGTGCTTGATCCTGCTGATGAGACCATAGCAATATGCCAACTCTGTCAAGCATGTGTTAGTTGGGGGAAAAAAGAGAAGCCACATGGGCACTGGTGGCCAACAAGCCCTCATGAAAAATAAGCACCCACTGAGATGGAAGCAAAACCAGGATACCAGAGCTGTTGGTGTAATTTCCCTTGGTAAGTTACATGTAGCAGAGCAAGAGCAGGAGGAGGGCGGGCAGAGTGGGTCGGTGGTGGAGGAGGAGGGTGAGCAATCATCTGATCTCTTGAGTAGTGGGCATAGCAGTGCAGGTGCCAGTCCCAGTCCCTTGAGTCTGAAAAGTACACCACCACACCCACAAGCAACCAAAATAACTGGCTTCATGTGGTCTACATAGCACCAAGTGTCAAGTGTTACCCCTAAAAGAACATCATTGCTACTACAAGTACAGCATTCTGGTCAAAAGCCCCAAGGATACAGCCCACTCTGTAGACCATCCTTGAGCGACACACAAAGTACCCCCCCAATCATGCTGCTGCATGAGAGTTAAATGCTGCCACTTCTGAAATGCTGGTCATTGATCTGTTGTCATTCTCATTTATGGAGAATGCTGGTTTCCGCATGTTGATGGCTGGTGCCTGTCCATGATGGTTCTATCATGAACCTATTTTTCTAACAGTGCCATGCCAGAGCTGAACAGTAGAGTGGCTGATTCCATTAGACATGCATTGAAGCATAGTGCATCAGAATATATCCATCTTAGCATGGTTATGTGGACCAGTGGACAGACAGCAGCAAGCTCATATCTATGCATAACAGAACACTGGGCACAGTTGCTTGGGGTGGCACTTGTTTTGGGGCCTGACAAAACCTGCAGAAATCAAAATTGTGGTGGTAGCAACACACCTGGTATTCGGCAGCATGCAACCCTGAATATGACAAGTGTCACAGGTTCTCACACAGCTGAGAAAATACTTAATGTTCTGCTGTCAGAGATTGATGGGTAGCTTCACATACAGTCACTAGTAGCAGGATTTATCTCAAGTGATAATGGTTCCAATGTAGTGAAGTGCATTAGTGATGGTGCTTTTTCTGGGTGTCCTGCCTGGCACACTGCCTTAATCTTGTTGTACAGCAGTTTTTCAACTATGCAGATATTAAGGAAACAGTTACTGTCACACATCACATCTGTGTCCACTTTGCACATTCTGCAAAGGCCCGTGACCATCTACATGAGCTACAGTGCAATAACCTTCTGCCACAGCACCAGATGAAGCTTGATGTTGTGACCAGGTGGAACTCCATACTGTACATGCTTGAGCAGCTGTATGAACAGTATAAGGCTGTGTCAGAATACCTGCTGATGCACACCACCTGTGACAGTGCTGGAGAGTCCATAGCTCTAATAATAGAGCAGTGGTGCCTAATGGATGGGCTAATATGCATTCTCCATCCATTTGAGCATTCTACACAGGCAGTGAGTGGGGACACTGCTTGTATAAGTCAATCCATACCACTCAAACAGGTGCTGAGGCAGACACTAGTTAATGTGTGACACCAGACGGAGGCAAGTGGGGATCATGGCAGTTGTGATGTAATGGATCACATGCTCACGTACTGGACACAATTACCCATGTATCCAGCATTTTACACTTGGCTGAATTTGCAATCACCACCATGCTGGATCCATGCTACAGACATGTCCTGCCTTCTATAATTGAAGGAGGTCATCAGCAAGTACAAAAGTTGACAGAGAACCTTATTAGAATGGTACATGCTGCACACATGAAAAAGGCATGCACTGTGGTGCAAATGGGTGTTGCTACCACCACCGGTGGCTCACAGGCAACCCAATCAGAGAAAATGGGCAAGGCAGAGCACAAAACAGCAAGCAATCCCATTTGGGATGTTCTCTTTCAGGTGGGAGTGAAAAATATGGAGGAAAAGGAGGAGATAGATGAGGCAGCTGGATTCCAGGCAGCAGAACGAATGGTGGAGGCCTACATTGGGGACCCAAAGCACCTTGCCATTAATGACAAGCCACTGCTGTACTGAAGCAGTAAAATGACTCAATGGTCAGCACTAACATCGGTTGCTAAGAAATACCTGAGCTGCCCACCATCCAGTTTCACTGTGGAATGAGTGTTTAGTGCAGCTGAGGCAATTGTGAGTGACCGTAGGACCAATTTGTCACCCAAGAATGTGTCCATACTAACATTCATCAAAATGAGTGAAAGGCACATTCCTGTACAACACAGTGATGTCAGTGGTGTTGCCACAGGAACTGTGTCTCGGTGAGGAGGATGATAACAATCCCTTAACTAAAGCATCCGCCAGCAGCAAGGTGAATGAAGCAGCAATGGTGAGAGAATTCCCACCTGGTGACAACTCCAGTCTTGAAGACTGTGAGGGGTGCTTCTTGGATGATGTGGAAGTGGAAAAAGGCTGAGTTTACTCAAAGGCCACCCCCCAACCACTTTCAGCTCAGTATAGTGTTATAAATTATTTTTAGCTATGTACCATTGTATTGGTTATGGTTCTGTGTTATCTGCCACAGTATGAATCACTTGCATTTGATTGCCCAGTGCCATAAAATATTGTTTAGTCCCCAGTCCCCCAGGCTATATAAAGCAGCAGCAATACAAAACCATAAACCATAAATATTTTGCATGATTACAGTTACAATGTTTCGCAGCAAAAAATATCAAGATACACATGTTACTTTTCATTTTGACTATTAACACCATCTTACAGCAAGATATGTTGTCTTGATGTCCTCAAAAGCGCCCATGATGGCACATGCCACACGGCCCTCCCCCTCCCTCCTTTCCACCACTTGAAACACCCATGCAACCTAAAACATTTTTCTGCCACGTGCCATTCATGACATGTTGAAGAACCCTGGCTCCTAGTGCAAGTCACGTATGAATGTAACATGCTCATTAAACCATTAACACCACAAGTTGAACACATTTTGAGAAATGGAGAATCGTGGCCATCTTTAATAATGCTAGTCATTAATTACAACAGTAATCATGAAAAGGCTTAAAAACTTACAACATCCAGTTACCCCAAAAAGGTTACTTAGGCTATACTACCAGGTTAAAGTTCTTGTACCGAAACTGTGATGGTTCCTGGGGGGGTCAGGGAAGGGCAGGGGGAGGTGTATGCTGCCTTCAGTTTGGATTCCACATTTTCATGATTACTGCAGCACTGCCACCTTGAATGATTAGACAATACATTAGCCCCCTCCACCTAATTAGTTACTAAACACTATCTCAACCATCCATTTCAACATATAGTTCCTCCCTGGATGTGGGTAGTGTTTAATCGTTAATGGTATAGACACCAGTGGCCAACGTCACAGTTCAAGCAACACTCTCTGCCTTCCATGCAATACAGCTCCTGCAGGGCCTGGATGGATGCAGTCATCACACAGAGATAGGATGAAACTGCAACAGAGGAAAATTACCTAAGCAAGACCAAAGATAAGAAAAAATGATGAATACTCATCAATCTGCATACCTGGTTTTAGCAAGCAAATTAGAACATGCATAGAACAAACATGTATACTTGCCATACCCCATGATGTCATTAAACTGCAGAAATTTCCCACAGAATCAACATGTTGGATAGTGCACATGATTCCTGACCATGATGAAGCACAGTAGCAGGCATTCCCCTTCCCCTAACAGTGCTGCATGCCTGGACATTAAATAAAAAGAAGAGCAAATTTTGAGAATTGTAAAAAGTTCCACCCCCCCACCAACATTCTCCCAATCCCACGCTCCCCCTGCAAAAAGACCATAAAAAATGAAGAAATACTTATCTCAGGGACTGTGAAACTGGACTGGAACCACTGCACAATTAAATAAATCCCCCAGATGTTGTTGAGCAGCAACAGCAGCGGCAGCAGGAGAGAGAGTTTAACTTAATCGGAATTCCTGATGTTGACAAAAGCAAAAAGAACACAATTGCTATCAAACTCTGACATCCATATGACAGAAACACATATACCACATTAGTAAAGAAAAATTAAATACTTAACGTCTGCGTTGGGAAATGTGGTGCATTCCAATATCCCTAGATCCTAATCCCGATTCCTGGCCTGGCATGATGATGTCATCCACAGTAAACTGAAAAATAATATAAAAGCAATACAGATATATTAGAACTCAAAACGCCAAAATGCCAACCACCCTTATCTTGCACAGGAAAAAAAATAAGACAGATACTTACATGTGAAGCAGTATGGACTCTGTGAAGATGATCCACTATCAACCATCCAAAACAATACTTCACATGGCAACTTGGCAATTAATAGTCAGAGACAGCAGCAGGCAGCAAGCTACAGTGCCACAACATGCCATTCACTCCCTACTGCCAGACAAGTTACAACCACACAGTCAGTCAACACAACCAATCAGGACAGCAGCATATAGAAATGATAATTCTACATTTCTACCTCAATCAATTGAAAAAGCAGCAGAAGGAGGAAACAATTTCAAGTAGCAGCAGCATTTTGTAGGAGGAATTCAGTTTCTCGGTATGGCACCCTTTTCAGGTCCCTGAGGAGGTGGCACAGCATGTAACATCAGGACTGACACCAGATTTCAGTTTCAATTTGATGTAACTTTTTTTTGGAAACATTTCTGGACTTGAAGGGCTTCTTGGTCACTAGCAGTACCAAGATTCATCCTGAAACCATTGATAAACAGTGGCAAAAGCTTCATTTTCAGGTCCATGAGGTGGGGGGACACCATAAAACATAGTGACTGAGACCAGATTTCTGTCTGAATTTAATGTACCATTTTTTAGGAAACATTCCTGGATGTGTACTGCCTGTGCTGCACTTGCAGAAACAAGATACAGCCTAAAACCAATTGCAAACAGTGGCCAAAACAGCATTTTAATGTCTGCGTGTTGGGGGGGATGGGCACCATTAAACAGCATGGCTAAGACCAGTTGTCTGAATCTAATGCAAGCTCTCAAATCCAAAGCAAGGGGTGGAGGGCGCTGAATAAATATATCCGTAGACAGTCTTTCTCATTTCCAAATATCCTTTTTATTTTTAAATATGGCAAGCCTCAATATTTTACCTAATATATAGGCTTCTTCAAGAGAGATGCCTTTTTGATCTAAATAGTAAAAATCTAAAATTCCTTCATTTAATCAGTATATTGACTTATAATTCTGTATCTCCTGATGTAAAACATATCTTAATTTTATCACATGCTTCTTACAGTCTTACTCATTATTAAGTTTGTTTTGTTATTTGTCCACACAGGTTCATAGCTTTTTATTTATTTATTTGGATTTTGGTAACCAGGTAAGCCCCACTGAGACCAGAGGTCACTTTTTTAGGGGTGACCCGGAATTAGTTGCATAAAGAGACATTTATAGGCAATATTTACAGTAATTACATATTGTACACAAACATTACGACAGCATACAGGGATAGGACAGTTAGGCTCCCAACTAGACTTCAGTTATGATTTACAGCTATAACATTAATTTTGTAGATAGACATTAGTAAACAGCATACAGTAGTAGACATCTGTTTCACGTTCAGACACCTGGCACCCATCAGTTAGAGTGTGTTAGCCAGTACAGATGAGGCTAGGTAGAAAGACAGAATGTAGAGAGGTTCAGAGCAGTTCAGCAGGCATGAGACCAGGGCTTGGGGGCTAACGGTTGCAGCCACAGAGACTGAGATTGAGTAGATAAAGTTTGAGTCCAGACTTGAACTGGTTGTGGGTGGGACAGTCAGTCAGACTGGTGGGAATGGAGTTCCATAGGTGGGAGGCAGCAAATTTGAAAGAGTGCTTGCCTTGGTTGGAGTGCACCCGAGGGATGTCCAGTAGTTGTTTCACGAATGATCGCAAGGCTCTGGTTTGTTCTTTAGGGGAGAGTAGTCCTCTAAGATGGGGAGGGGAACCCAGGGTAGAGAATTTGAAGGTAAGGAAAGCGATGGGGTAGGTGAGTTTGTGTCGCAGAGTGGGCCAATTAAGTTCCCTAAGTGCCTCGCAGTGATGCCTTCTAGGAGAGGAGCTTGTGGCGAACCGTGCCACTCGATTATAGAGTACGGATAGTTTGTTGAATTCTGACTCTCAGAGGAACTGCAGTAGTGGAGCACCATATAGAATGGTGGGGAGAAGATTGCAGCTAGCAATTGCCCATCATGCAACCAGGGAGTGGGAGTTCCCCAGCCGGTAGAGGAGACCAGGTTTTTGGTGGATGGCCCGGGTTACGGAGTCAGTGTGGGACTTGTAGGTCATCTCCTGATCAAGATGTATTCCAAGGTATTTAAAACTGCTTAATATGTCAGCTCTTTTTCCTTGGTTGGTGCTGATCTGGAGCATCTGACTTCTGTCAAGACCTAAGTGTCTAGACCCAAACAGCACAGATTTAGTTTTTTCTTCATTGAGTAAGAGGGAATTCGCTGAGAACCAGGCCTCAAGATTTGAGAGACTGTCCTGCAGCTTCACGGAGATACCACTAGGTTGGGGGTCACTCCAATATAAGACAGTGTCATCCGCATACAAAATGAGCTTACTGAGTGAGCAGTTTCCCTCAATATCATTGAGGAAGAGTGAGAAAAGCAGGAGGTCCAGGATTGGGCCCTGAGGCACCCCAGTAGTGACGGGTCTGAGTCTCGATTGAGTGCCCTTCCAGCTGACTTTTTGGGAGCGGTCACTCAGGTAGCTCACGAACCAGGACAGTGAGTGGTGATCCAGTCCTAGGAGTCGGAGTTTGGTGAGTAAGAGATCATGCTTGACCAAGTCAAATGCCTTGGATAGGTCAATGAAGAGGGCACCTTTGGGGAGCCCTGGTCCATAAAGGCAAGTATGTCTGCCGTGAGCAGTATGAGAGCTGTGTCAGTGCCATGTCCCTTTCTAAAGCCATGTTGACAATCAGCCATGAGTAAGTGTTGTTCAAGGTAGACCTGTAGCTGGGTAGAGACCAGTCTTTCCTGAATTTTCCCAATGGGACTGAGAAGGGAGATTGGCCTATAGTTCCCCAATTTGTCTCGAGGACCACTTTTGGGGACAGGGACGATGGTCACCACCTTCCACATTTTTGGGACTTACCTTCCCGGAGTGATCTCTTTATTAGTAGGGTGACAGGATGGGCAATGGCCGGAGCAGCAGCCTTCAGCAGTCGTGGTTCAAGTTGGTCATGTCTCAATGTGGAAGAAGGGTCAATTTTGCGCAGGAGAGGCAGTATCTCTGACTGTTTGACCAGCTTTATGTGGAATTGAGGTCGCGGGTGTACCCAGGCAGCATCAGAGTGCAATGTAGGCCTGGGAAGGGCAGGGAGGGGAGAAACACTTGGGGTAGAGAAAGAGGCACAAAAGGCTTCAGCAATAACGGTCGGAGAATTGGACAAAGAGTCCCCCACCAGGATGGAGTCTGTTTGACTATTTGTGGAGCCCTTTATGAGTAGATTTATGTGGCCCCAGAATTTTTTGGGGTCACATAGGTGTCTAGTTTGTAGGTTGTTTAGGTATTGTGATTTAGCCGGCTTCACAGATTTTTTGCACTGATTTCTCAACTCTCTGTACTTTTCCCAGTCAGTAGAGTTGCCAGTAGCTTTGTAAGTGCCCCATGCTTTGTCCCAGAGGAGGATGTTATGTTTGAGGCAGGGGCTCAGCCATTTATGGCATTTACCTTGGACCCTGAGCTTTTTTACAGGGGCATGCATGTTAGATGCAGATAAGAAGGTCTGCATGAAATAATCAAGAGCCTTTTCCAGCGTGGGCAGGGAGAGGATCGGGGTCCAGTCAGCTTTCCTCAGGTCAGAGCAAATGTCTGCAGGACAGAACCTACTGTAATTCCTCGCTTCAATAACTTTAGCAGGGACTTTTGGAGACTTGTTGGACCAGATGCAAAAGGTAGGCAAGTGGTCACTCAAGGCGTCAGACATAATCCCTGCCAACAGTATCCATCCCAGGCAAGAGACTAGGATCCAGTCTATTAGAGAGTGATTTCAAGTCTTTGGGTTTAGTCTTGTGGGGAGGTCAATAATCTGTGTCAGTGGGGAGCCAAGTAGTGGGTTTCTAGTAGGGGAGCAGAGTAATGTTGGCCAGTGGAGATTGAAGCCCCCGAGGAGTACGGCCTCCCCCCGGTGAGGTCCTCCAGTTGCATTGTTAGGGATTCTAAGGAGGAGGTGGCAGTTTGAGGTGGGAGGTATACACTCCCTATTGAGAGAGGTTTGGCATTGTCGAGAAGTATTTTTACAAACAGCATTTCAGCCAAGGAGCCATTAGGGAAGGGGACATCCAGCTCCGTGGCTTGGAGGACAGTGCTGACGTAAATAATAACCCCTCCTCCCTTTTTTCCTACCCTGTCTTTCCTGAAAGTATGGTAGCCCACTAGGTCAACTTCGTGGGGGAGAATCTGGGGCTTTAGCCAGGTTTCTGTCAGGGCTAGTATGTCAGGCTTATAGAGAGTAACCCAAGCCTCAAGGTCTGGGAATTTGTTCCTTAGACTGCCAATATTCATATGTGCAAGCTTGAGCCCTTTGGCATCAGCCCATAAGGAGTGAGTAGGGGTGTTGAGGGAGAGATTTGGGGAAAAAGGGCCAGGATTAGATTCAATATCCCCCCTTCAGGCTAGGATGGTCCTGCCCAAATGACCAGGAGGTAAGTAAGGAGGGGAAACGATCAGCTCCCCATCCCTCGTCCTGGGGTAAAAATGGTAGTGTCCTGCCACTAGCTTCTGGTGAGGTTCCATGCAGGTTTAGTATTAAGTGGGTCTCATATGGCAGTATCATATTGACTGTGGTGACTGATAGGGGTTTTACTCATAGACAATGCCCAGGTGTACTGATTTAGGAGATATCCTGGGACAGGATTTTGTCTATGTTAGGTTTAAACTAGCTATATTAGGCAGTGACCATAGGTCAAAGTCATACGGGGTTTCTTTTAGGGACAGGATGGTATCCCAAATAGTAGATAGGGGAAATTTTCAGAATTTCAGATGAGACAAAAAGGGGTATGTCTGAGTACCCTGTGAAGTAAAGGCTTCAGCAAGAGATGTTACTTGTCTCAAAAACCAGCCAGGAGTCCCTAGTGGTGAGACTGTATAACTTGCAGATGGTAAAGTGAGCTGATAGGATTTTGCAGCTCACGTGACCATCTACCGAGTATAAATTACGCTGCCGACCAAGGGTGGTGGTGGGGGGTGGCGAGGCAGCTGGCAAAGCCAGAGGGGTAGAGCCTTACAGAGCAGAGCAATAGCCACGGAGCAGCCAGCAGCAGCAGCCAGAAGGGTCTGTTTCTTCTGAGCAGCGTGGGGCAGCTTTAAAGGTAGCAGGTAAGCCCCTGTATGTGGTTTGTTTTCAGTTTTGAGTCTCTTTTGCAAGTCGAAAGGAATTCCTGTAGATTTACCTGAGTGACTAACGCAGTGCCGTTTTTGGGGAGCGGGGGAGGGCAGACATAGTGGCCCTCACGACCTGTCTGGTAGTCCCCGGTTCCCTGCAAGAATAAAATGATAACATGAGCTTGGATTTATACTGTGAAAAGAGGGGGAGGGTGAAGGGGCATACTGTAGAAGGTCATTTAGAGGTTCAGGGAAAAAGTTTGGTAAAATTACTATGCAAGGGGCAGCCCACCGCTTAGTCTAAGAGTGCTTGAGTTACCAGGTGCTTCACTCTGCCTCGCACTTTTATCCTTGGAGCCTGCCTACTCTGTGCATTTACAAGCTGCTCAAATGTACTTTGTAGCAGTCCTTCCACCTGGGCAGCATAAAATATCATGGCTGAGAACAGATTTCTGTCTGCATTTAATGTACCATTTTTTAGGAAACATTCCTGGATGTGTACTGCCTGTGTTGCACTCACAGAAACAAGATGTGGCCTAAAACCAATTGCAAACAGTGGCCAAAACAGTATTTTAATGTCTGGGTGCTGGGGGAGGGGCACCATAAAACATCACGGCTGAGACCAGCTTTCTGTCTGAATTTAATGTACTATTTTTTAGGAAACATTTCTGGACATGTACTGCCTGTGCTGCACTTGCAGAAACAAGATACTGCTTAAAACATACAAACATATGAAATGCCAGTAGAAACAGGCCTCATGGTCTATTAAGTCTGCTCGATTGTGCATCTAGCCCCTCAACTTGCAGCTGCCCCACCTTCCCCTCCCTTCCTCATAACCACCCCCCCAACTCTGTCTAACCTCTCTCTCTTAAATCCTCCCACTGTTCTACACAATACCACCTCCTCAGGCAGAGCGGTCCACTTATCTACCACCTTTTCCATGAAAAAGTGTCTCCTGATTTCCCTCCTGAATCTTCCCCCCCAATCTCAGCCGATGCCATCTAGTGTCCCTCCCCCTTCTGATCTGAAGATCTCCTTCTGTATTAATCCTGTTAATACCCTTTTGGTACTTAAAGGTTTCAATCATATCCCCCCATCCCTCCTCTCTTCCAGGGAATACAGTTGCAGCTCTCCCAGCCTCTCCTCATAGGATTTTCCCTTAAGTCCCTGTATCATCTTTGTTGCCCTATGCTGCATCCCCTCCAGCAATTTAATGTCCCTCTTCACGAATGGATGCCAGTGCTGCATGCAGTGTTCCAGGTGCAGCCTGACCAGTGACCTGTACAGGGGTAGAATCACTTCCCTGTGTCTGGAGGAGATTCCCCTCACTATGCACCCCAGCATCTTGTTTGCCTTTGTAGCCACCTTCCTGCACTGAGCTGATTGGTTCATACTCACTGTTATTAGTACCCCTAGATCCTTTTCCTCCACTGTCCTTTCCAACTGTTCTCCTCCCAAATGATATTTCTTCCCCTGATTCCTTGTTCCAAAGTGCAGTGCCTTGCACTTTTTGGTGATGAACCCCAACTGCCTTGTCTCCAACCATTTCTGTAGTTTGGTCAGGTCTTCCTGCAGCCCCCTCCACCTCTTTATGTCATCTACCACTGCACCGATCTTAGTACCATCTGCGAACAGACTGATCCTACTCCAGATCCCTTTTAAGATATCGGCTATGAATATCCCGAACAGCACCGGTCCCAGTACTGAACCCTGGGGCACCCCACTCGTAATATCCCTTGGTGATGAGAGTTCCCCCCCTACCACTACCCTTTGCTGCCTACTCCCCAGCCAGTTGGTGATCCAGTTGACCATTTCTGGCCCCACCCCAATATATTCCAGTTTTCCCCGCAGCCTCCCATGCGGCACTATCAAAGGCCTTGCTGAAGTCCAAATATAGGACATTCACTGCATAGCTGCTATCCAGTTCCCCGGTAACCCAGTTGTAGTACTTGACTAGGTTTGTCTGGCAGGATCTCCCTGATACAAAACCATGCTGATGGCTGTCTCGGAGCCCATTGTCTTCCAGAAAAGTCAGCAGTCTCTCTTTTAGGATTGACTCTATGAGTTTCCCCACGATTTAAGTGAGACTCACTGGTCTGTAGTTGCCTGGATCATCCTTCGGGCCACTTTTATGAATGGGCACCACATGGGCCATCCTCCAATCCTGCGGCACACATCCTGTGTCCAATGATGTACTGAACAGGTCCCCCAGTGGTCCCACCAGGATGTCCGCTAGCTCCCTAAGAGCCCTAGGGTGAATGCCATCCAGCCCCATCTCTTTGTCCACCCTCAGTGCCCTTAGTCCCTCCAGCACCCTGTCCTCTGTAATTCTGATATGAGTTACCCCGCCCCACCCACTCTACCCTTTCCATGGGTATCAGTCCCCCTCTTTCCTTTGTGAACACAGAGTAGAAGTTCTCATTCAGTGCCTCTGCCTGGTCCTCCCCTTCTCCACCTACCCCATCTTTCTTAATCCTCACAATCTGATCTTTGTTTCTTCTTCTCTCACCAGTGTATCTGAAGAAGTCCTGTTCTCCATCCTTGATTCCCTGTCCCAATTGCAAATAGTGTCCAAAACAGCATTTTAATGTCTGGGTGCTGGGGGGGCACCATATAACATCATGGCTGAGACCAGCTTTCTGTCTGAATTTAATGTACCATTTTTTAGGAACCATTTCTGGACACGTACTGCCTGTGCTGCACTCTCAGAAACAAGATGCAACCTAAAACTAATTGCAAACAGTGGACCAAAGACCATCATTTGGTCTAGGTGGGAGTTTGGGTGCCATAAAACAACATAGCCGAGACCAGATTTCTGTCTGAATTTAATGTACCATTATTTAGGAAACATTTCTGAACTTGAAGGGCCTCTTGGCCACTAGCAGCACCTCAGTTCATCCTGAAACCATTGGTAAACAGTGGTAGGAACTTCATTTTCAGGTCCATGAGGTGAGGGTGTGCACCATAAAACATCAGGCCTGAGACCATATTTCTCTCTGAATTTACTTTATCATTTTTCCTGTAACATTTCTGGGACATGTACGGCCTGTTCCCCATGCCATGGAGCAAGAGGCTGTGTTAAACTGTGGCACAAGTGCACATTTTGGATCGGGTGGTGGTGGTGGGGCACTATAGAAAACATGACTTGTGGAGAGGGACACCAAGTTTACATTTGTGACAACTAAGCCAAGGGGACTTGTGTTGTTAAGCACAAAAAACATATTTATGTTTAATTTGACAATGAAAGTGCTGCTTATTTAGGTTTCTATGTTGTGTGCATATTCGAACTGATGTTGCAGATGCACACAACAAAAACAACTGCTGCGACATCACATAGCTTTGGGAAAAAAATGTTCATACGAACAAATTGCAAGACTTGACATTTACGGATAGAAGGATTAACATAAAACAAGAAGAAAGATACAGTGGTTATAGGTAAGGTACAGACTAAGTGACTGACAGTAACATACACGACGGGGGGATATGCAAGGTAGTAGGTGCAAGGGTATTCATATCTCAGAGGGCAAAGAGAGGAAGCATACACGATGCATAACACACAAAACACTGGACAAGAAAAAGAAACAAGAGAATATGGAAAGAGGAAGAGGACATTTCTTTTGGTACTTTTTTTAATTTTGGGGTTTTTTGTTATTTTTGAGTGGTGCAGATGAGGGAAGAGTGACAATAGGAAAGCAAGGACAGGCAAAAGAAAAGAAAATTCAGCTGCTGTGTTCACTGCCTGCCTCACTTGCAATCACATTACAGACCACGTTATTACATGGTGCAGGCACCAGGTCCCCGATTCTGCCCTGCCACCACCACCGCCACGATGAAGCTCCACCAGGAGGTCCAAAACTTTATGCTGGTCATCCATCAGTTTCCCTATGTACTGCCTGATTGCCAGGAAGAACTCATCAAAATCTTGGCACAGAGCTGTTACCTGTCACTGTACTGCCACCAGGTCTTCTTGGTTCACAGGAGGACCTGCTGGGGCTGATGCAGGCTGTCCATGTCCACCTCCAGCATGAACCCAACGCCACCACTGACTGTGAGATGAGGTAGATGGGGGTGTTGCTGCTGCCTGCTGCTGATGATGATGATTTTGCTGGTGCCGGTGGTGACTTCTGGGCTGTTGCTGAGTCCAGGCCTCTTCCTCCTGCTGGCTCCCTTCCCCTTGGTCCCCACTGCCTCCTGCTGCTGTCAACTCATTTTGCTTTTGGAGCCACTCTGCAGCGTGGTGGTTCTGCAGATGGTTCCTTTGGCCACCAGTTCCAAAATGGCCCCCTTGTTTGCCCCTTCATACGGATCTGCCACACAACTTTCAGATCACGGTCACATGATGCAGACAGCCTGATAGAAGCGGTGGTGCTGAGCTCTCCCCTCTAATCTTCTATTTTCATTTGTTTTACAAATATCTGGGGCTAAATTCCCCACCAATATCATTAAAACTACCACTATACATCTCACTAACCTCCTGATCAATTGATCCAGATCACAATTGGCTCAAGAAGTCCGCAATGGAGGCTGAAATGAACCCAGCTCCGATGCACCATACTCTACCGGTAATGCCACAGAAGAATCCTAAGAAGCCTAAGGCCCAAGGGGCTCAAGGTGAGAAAAAGAACCCACCAGTACCTACTTCGTTCCCCCTGATGGAGGACCAATTTTTGCAAGAGCTGCTCCCATTTAAAGAAACACTATCAGAAATCTCACAGGAGCTGACATCCTTACTTGACGATCTATCTGATTTGGCACACAGAGTTGGAGATTCGGAAGCCCGCACTGTTTCTTTCAAGAGATGGAAAGACAAGATAGATCCAGAAGTGTTGGCATTGAAACAACAAATACAATAACTCCAGCTCAAAAAGGAGGACCTGGAAGGGAGGAGTCACAGAAACAATATTCTGATAATTGGCTTACCTGAGGTTGAAGAAGGTCCGAATAACCAAGCCTTTCTACAAAAATTCTTGCACAAGGTTATTGGCCCTTTTCTTGTGGGAGCTTCATACCAGATTGAAAGATTGCACCATTCTCTAAGACCTCGTCCCCAGCCAGGTGCCCCCACCAGGACAATCATCCTGAAATTCTTAAGCTTTGTCAAAAAACATGTTTTAAACAAAGCACAAGAGCTACAGTACAATGTATACAGTGGGAAAATGCCAGGATTCGTATCACTCAAGACCTGCCACA
This sequence comes from Neoceratodus forsteri, assembly GCA_016271365.2. Classification (NCBI taxonomy): domain Eukaryota; kingdom Metazoa; phylum Chordata; order Ceratodontiformes; family Ceratodontidae; genus Neoceratodus; species Neoceratodus forsteri. Next base: position 971,490,826 of record CM028134.1, on the reverse strand, counting down.
TGAAACTAGGCAGAAAAGATTGGCTTATCATCCAGTGATCAGCAAGCTGATCACCACTGGGATCTATTTCAAGATGCTTTATCCCTCCCACTTACAGGTTGCTGTTGTGGGCAACTGGATCTCCTACGAGACACCCGCTACAGCTCTGGATAACCTGGCTAATAAGCAACCTGACATGTTCCAGAAAGGCTGAACACTGGAGTTGTATCCTGGTTAATGCTCAACTTAGCTCACTAAGAGTAAATGTGTTTGCTGTTTCTTTTATCTTTCCTTCTGCTGCTCACTAACCTGCTGGCTTGTTGGTTATGATGGACCCTCTCAATGTGGCGACCCAGTCGAGTATGTTGCCACAAGGTTTGAGAATCCAGCTTTTGTTTAGTTCTGCTTGTGACTGCTGAGGCCTGCTTCCACAGCCTGACTTAGGCCCGGGAACTGTAATTTGCACATTCACATTCCATCTCCCTGTGGTAAACTGGAACTTAACAGCATGGTGGTGGTTGCAGGAGGAACGTTATGGAAAGGTATGGTCCCACTAGTTTGGTTCCTCCTCTGGAGTTGGACTGTATCTCCCACAGATCATAGAATATATTTTTGGCATACAACTTGGACATTATTTTTATTTTATCAACTAGTGTTCAGTATACTCTTTTCTGGGCTCAGTTGCTTTCTAGCCTGTTTAGTGTAGCACTATTCGTTATGTTTATATTCAAGGTTATAACAGGGCGAGTGGTAATCTACTCTGCAAGATGTCAGTTCAGAATGCTGTGCCAGGGTATAACTCATCCCTCTGAAAAGTTTTTCATTCAATAAGTTCTGCCTTTTATATTGGCAGGCAGCAAGAGTCTGCACCTTTATGGTGGCTCCAGATATGAATTGTTGTTTTGGGATGGGAGATGGTGAAGCACATAGCTGCTGATGGGAAGACCGCATCACGATCCTATTTTTAGGCGACTGGTCCCTTCTTATTTATTTATTGAAAATGTTTCACCAGGAAAGGCACACTGAGCAAAAAGATGCTCGTCTCACGGTGCGACCTGGGGGGAGTACAAGGGAGGAGGGCTATACATACAGCAGTCAATAGGTTGAACTTGAAGTAGAGCAATAGAAACAATTGTTACATAATTGAGTGAGATTAATTACAAACTTGTTACATGAGGAGAACAGTATATACATGTGCCTCAAGGAAGGTGGCATACATATCTGAATACACTTCTAGGACTATACGTGATTACATAAGTGCCTGTAGCAGAGAGTGAATTGAAGCATAATACACGAAGTTGGCAGAGAGAAAATGGAAGTCTGAGATTGGGGCAAGGGAGAGGTGGCAGGACTGTATAGTAAACACTGGGGTATTTAGGGGGTTGACTTAGGGAAGACGTTGGGGGTATGAGATGGGAGATAGCAGAAGTGAATGAGACAGTAAGTGCATTGGTTGATTAGGGCAATGTATAAGTCAGTCAATTAGGTGAAGGCCAAGCCACTGGTCAGGTACGTAAGGAGGAGGGGATCGAGGAGGGGGGAAGAGAATCAATCGGGGGGAGGTCAGGGGCAGGTACAATTTGGTGCAAGGAAGTTAGTGAGGGCAGAGGATAGAGAGTGTTTGGAGGAAGAATGGCAGATTTGGACTGGCAGGCCATTCCAGAGCTTACAGAAGAGGTAAGAGAAAGCTGATTGGCCTGCAGAGGTCCTTCGGAGAGGGATTACTAATAGCCTGGAGTCAGTAGACCTGAGGTCGAGGGCGGGGGTAGGCGGAGAAGATAGGGAGGATGCGAGGTAGGGAGGAAGGGAACTGAGCCAGAGGTTAGAAACAAATTTAGCACTGTGAAGTAGGCGCCGGTTACTCAGGGATGGAAGGGCCAGTGAATGGAAGAGCTCACAGTGATGGGTGCGGAGTGGCATTGAGGGCAAAGCGGCAGAAAGCATTGAAGAGGGGGTCCAGTCTGGCTAAGGTGGACTTAGAGGCAGAGCTGCAGACAACATTGCAGTAGTCAAAGGAGGGTAGAATCATTTTCTGGACTATTTCGCGTCTCACAGGAAGTGGGAGACTAGTGCAGTTTCTATAGAGGGCACCAAGCTTTGGGTACAGTTTTGAAAGGATGGCGTCCACATGTGTGGAAAATGAGAGGTGGTGATCAAGCCAAACCCCCAGGTACCTAAAGGAGGGCACGTCTTCAAGGATGGTGTTATTTAGGGTACGGAAGATCAGGGGGGATGTAAGTCTGGATAGTCTCTGTCTAGTGCCAAAAGACATAGAGACAGTTTTCTTGGCATTTAGGAAGAGTTGGTTGGAGTTGAACCAGTGTTGTACTTCGTTGAAGTCGGTCTGAAGATTAGAGGTGACTTCTTCGTAGGTACGACTGGAAGTAAAGAGGACCATGTCATCAGCGTACATGTGTATTGAGGTAGTGGAGCAAGACTTTGGCAGATCATTTAGTAGGATGGAGAAGAGGATGGGGCCAAGGACTGAGACCTGGTGAATGCCGGTGGTAATAGGGAGTGGGGGGGAGGTGTAGTCAGCTATTTTTGTGGATTGGGTTTTATTTTGTAGGTAGGCACTGAACCAATTTGTGGCAGACACCTGATAGCCCAGCCCCTGATAGGCAGGATAGTAGGAGGGAGTGGGATACCGTATCAAATGCCTTGGCTAGGTTGATGAAAATAGCGGCAGTAATTTGTCCTTTGTCCATCCCAGAGAGGATGGAGTCCGTGAGTCTTAGTAGGGAGGTGGTAGTAGAGAGTTATTTTCTAAAACCAGACTGGAATGGAGTGAAGAAGTTAGTTTCTGAGAGAAAGTGGGAGAGTTGAGATAGTACTAGGTGTTCCTGGAGTTTGGCGAGAGTGGGGAGGAGGGAGCTGGGACGGTAGTTCGTTGCAAAGGTGGGATCAGCTCCTTTTGGAAGGGGTAGGATGGTGGCATGCTTCCACTCAGTGGGGAGTGACTCAGTGGTGAATGAAAGATTTAGCAGGGCAGCGAGGGGAGTAGCGAAGGCAGGGGCAGATAGGAAGAGGAGTTTGTTGTCTAGACCATCAGGGGATTTACCTTTGGTGGGGTTCAGGGAGCGAAGGGCATCTAGGGTTTCGATGGAGGAGATGTGTCTGAAGGAAAAATGGTTCTGGCCAGGCGGTAGGGGGGTAGCTGTCTGGGGAGTGGGTGTGGTTACAGGAGAAAGGGAGTCCAGGAGGGTCGTAGCACAAGTAGTGAAGTAGAGATTAAACTCAGAGTCTACCTTTAGGGGGTCAGAGAGTAGAGTCCCTTGGGCGAGAAGAAGAGGGGGGGATTTGTTGTTGGGGGAGAAAAGGGAGTTGATGACTTTCCAGAATTTAGAAGGCCACCCAAGATTTGCGTTTAGGGTATTGTTAAAATATTCGACATTAGCTAAGCGGATGGCCTTTGTGCACTTGTTACGGAGCATGTGGTAGGTGATATTGTCACCTGGGAGGAGCTTGGATTTGTAAATACGCTATGCCTTGTCATGGCTTGTTGGCAAGCTATCAGCTCGGGTGATATCCAGGAAAGGTGAGACCCCCGGACCCTAGCACGGTGCAGGGGGGCGTGTTTGTTCCAGGTGGTAAGGAAGGTGTTCCGGAAGTGCGTGAGGGCAGCGTCCATGTTAGAGCAGCTTAAGATTGGGTCCCAGTTTGAGTGAGCTAGCTCTTCCAGGAGAGGGGAGAGGTTTAGGGATTTATATGACCATTGGAATATAAATTTAGAAGGGGATTTAACTCAATGGATTTTGCGAACCAAGTAGGTTAGGTGGTGGTCGCTAATGGAGTCAGGAAGGAGGCCAGAGCTGACGACGCGGTGTGGGTGGGAGGTAAGCGCCCAGTCAAGAAGGGAGTGGTTTCCGGTCTCATGGTTTGTCCGTGTAGGTTCCATAATGGTTTGGGTAAGGTTGAGAGCAGATATCTAGGTTTGGGTTTTGTTAAAAGTGGGGGCTAGCCAGTTGTGGTTAAAGTCACCCACGACATACAGTTCACCTGACTGGGCAAGAGACATCAGTTGGCTCAGAAGGTTGGTGACTGTTGTGGTTGGAGTGCCAGAGCAGCAATAAATCCCAGCCACAAAGATGGGTAATGAGGAGGGAGGGGCATAATTTCACCATAAGCAGCTCATGAGCTTTGGGTTCAGCTTTTCAGAGAGAGACAGAAAAATGTAGAGCTGAACTGGTGTCGACAGCCACCCCTCCACCTCTGGTGGATCGGTCATGCCGAGTGATGGTGAACCCTGGAATAGCAATGGTTTGGTCTGGGAGGTTTGGGTTTAGCCAGGTCTCGGATAGGATGATTATGTCAGGGCGGCTAGAACCTGGAGCTGATCAAGCTTGGGGGCTAAGCTATGAAAGTTTAGATGGAATAGGCGTAATCCTCGGGGAAGGGAGCCACAGCGAGTGTCAGTGGTGGCCTTGGCTGAGGGGTTAGGCATGGGGTAGCTGGGACCAGGAGTTGGTGATGGGCCAGGATTAGGGTGTATATCCCCTGCAGCCAGTAGTAGTAGTAGGGCAAGGGTTAGGCGGTGGCGTAGCATGTGGAGGCAACAAGATTTGACCAAGTACCATTTGGGGGAGGCAGTAGGGCAGGCGGTGTGGAGAAAGTGGGCACTGCTTTGGTAGAGGGAGACCAGGAGGCAGCCAAAGGAATAGAGTGAGGAGGTGGGGCTTGTAGAGAAACAGGACCAGATGGTAGCTGGGAGAGATGCTGTGGACTTATGGGGGACATTTGTAGGATGAGTCAGTTCAGCTGAGGGGGGATGCAGGGTAGCAACTTAAAGGGGGAGTTAAAAGGGGTAGGAAAAGTAGGATGGAGAAGATCAGAAATAAGTAAGTTATTGTTTGTGCCATTTTCCAAGTGTACAGGAGGCACAGGTAGGGAGTGAGGAGAGGTACAATCTACTGTAGGGTAGTGTAGAGAGAGGGAGAAGAGGAACAGTCATGAGAAGCACTAGGTAGATAGCTGGGGGGAGAAGAGGGAAGGGGTAGTACATGTAGGAAAGGGAATGGAGTGGGTAGAAAGGGGTGGGGCAAGTAGTATACTTAATAGGTGGCCTGGGAGGGGGTGGTGGGGGCAGGACAAAATAGCTCTGTAGAAAGAAGAGCATAGACCCAGACTAGCGGCTGCTCTGGCAATCCAGCTGGAGGACTCCACGGGTCAGGTAGCAGGTTGGCTGGCGCTCCGATCGGAAGGACAGGGCTGATCTTCAGTCCAATCAGGAGCCGCCAAAGCAGTGGGCACACCAATCGGAGGAGGCGCTAGAAGCTGGGCAGCTGAGGGTGCTTAGCGGTGGTTACCTTGTGATGGATCTGGGAGGCAGGACCAGGAGGGCGGGAGGGAAGTGTCAGTTTGTTCAATGGTAGTAGCGCTGATGCCGCCGGGCTCCATGGGTGCCGCTCGGGGCGCAGAAAGATCCTGGGAGGGAAGCAAGGAAAAATTGATCAATAAGTAGTTGTAGGGAACAAAGGAAGGCAGGAGACAGGCTGGAACTTGAAGAGGGGATTGGGCTGAAAACTAGGGACAAAGGACAGGAATTAGCAATTCAGGAGGTAGAGATTTAGGGAGGCAGAAGTTAGATGGGCAGGGAGGGGGCAGGCTACAAAATAGAGCTTAGTGCAGGAGTGAGGGAGGGAAAAAAGGCAGAGAATAAGTGGCGCCAAGGAGCACGGAAACAGGGATTTGGAGAATACGCAGAGGGAAAATGGCAGGCTTGTTTGGAGGGTAGAAAAGAGTACACAGCAGGAGTAGAAAACAACACGGGGCAAGGCAGGAGTGATTAAATAGCTAGCTAGCTAGCTAGGCTTGCAATAGCAAGGGATGCAACTGGCTATAATGTCTACACAAAAAGACTGTATCACTTCACTTAAGCTGTACAGTAGCAGAGAATATACTTAGATATAACACGAGCAAGGATTACAATTACAGTCCTTTTATGCTAAGTAGTATGGCATCAACATTGATTATTATACAGTCCAAAATAGGTCTGTAGAAAGAAGAGCATAGACCCAGGCTAGCGGCCGCTCCGGCAATCCGGCTGGAGGGCTCCACGGGTCGGGTAGCAGCTTGGCTGACTCAGCAGAAAAGGCGCTCCAATCAGAAGGAGAGGACTGATCTCCAGTCCAATCAGGGGCCACCAAAGCAGTGGGTGCACCAATTGGAGGAGGCGCTAGAAGCTGGGCGGCTGAGGGTGTTTAGCGGTGGTTACCTTGTGACAGGTCCAGGAGGCAGGACCAGGAGGGCAGAAGAGAAGCATCGGTTTGTTCGGTGATAGGGGTAGGTTCCTTAGGTTCCCATTATATTGGCTTCTCAGCTTCACCACCTGCTTTGTTTACATTTATTTCTGTTCTTTAATCGCTGAGCAGAACTACAAGGGGACCGAGGGGTCTGGGCTTCTCCTTCACTTATTCCATGAGGCGGTTGCATGTCCTAAATTATTTAGGAGAGCCCTTGTGCATAGTTATAGGGATATGAGTAGCTAGTTGGGTTGGTAGGATTAAGAGGGAGGGAGGGAGGTTCTTGGTACCCAATTACTGAGCTAAAACTGGTCAACAATACTACCAATTGCACCATGAAAGGCTCTGGCAAATATAAGGGAGGAAGGAATTGGTTAGTAAGGATAGGACTCACTCACTGTCAAGTCTTTTCTTTTGCATCTGGGATCAGTTGGTCATTGCTGGAGATCATTTGTGTTATATGGGGTTGCTATGGTGGGTTATGGGGGTGGGTGGGGGCTGGAATGACCATAAGATTAGTTAATAAGCTTTGTTATTCGGGTAGTAGTATAAAACATGGTTAATTTAAAAGTTAAATGTATTACATAGAATGTTAGGGGAGCTCATGAACTTTCTAAAAGATTTCAGATACTTAAACATTTATCCCTGTTGCAATCCAATATAATCTTTCTCCAAGAAACACATCTCCTTACCCAGGAAGCAATGGGCTTCAGGAGACAACGTGTCCAACAAGTTTTTGCAGCAGGAGAGTCTACAAATAGAAGAGGGGTGGTGATTCTTATTATGAGAACTGTCCCATTTCAACCTGAAACTATTATTGCAAACCCCCACAGCAGATTTATCTTGGTTAAAGGTACGCTTGATAGGACTCCAATTGTCTTGGGCAACATTTACGCCCCCATTGATGGTGACCCCCTTTTTCTAATGGAACTAGCAGATAGACTAGCACATCTCCTTCCATGCTGCTTGGTCCTAGGTGGGGATTGGAATCTTCCACCGACCCAGTTGTTGGATCGGTCCAACCCATCCTCCAGACCTTTATCTCCTCCCCAGAGGGCACTCAATGAGATGCTGGACCTCCTGGGGTTATGTGACCCCTGGAGGATCCTCAATTCCACCACTAGAGCCTTCTCATTTCACTCGCAGGTACATCTGACAGCGTCCAGGATAGATTATTTTCTCATAAACTCAAGTTTATTAGCAGGGACCCTAGGTGGTGGATTAGAACCAATTGTTCTATCAGACCATGCAGCAGTATGGCTTTACCTTGTCCCATCTGTTACCACACAGAGAGACACTATCTGGAAGCTGAATACTCAGCTCCTTAAGGACAAATTCATAGTTTCCAAAATCAGGACACTTATTGGTCAGTTCTTAGAAGACAATGTGAACTCTATACCCAGGATAGATCAGGTCTGGTGTGCACTAAAGTGTTATCTAAGAGGGGAATTCATCAGATTGGCATCAAAATGAAAATAAATTAGGGAGGCCAAGGCAAAGGACTTGTTGGAACTGATTTGCACCCTGGAACAAAAATTTATTCCCCACCTCTACACAGAACTCCCTTACGACACTATTATCTCTCAGGAATGACTACTCAGATCTTCTTAAGGAGAGAGCCGAGTTTGCCATCCTCAAAACACAGACAACAGTTATAGATCAAGGGGAGAAGGTGGGTCGCCTCTTAGCTCTTCGTACAAGGCAACTAGAAAACTGAAGAATCATCCAAGCCATCATTGACACAGATGGGACTCTTAAAACCCTCCCCAGTGACATATCAAAAGTCTTCTGAAACTTCTTTGCCAGTCTCTATGGCAAACGATTCAACCCCCTCTCAACGCAGGAATTAGATGCTTACTTAACAGAAATCCAATTACCCAAACTGCTGGAACCAAGTCGATCGCTTTTGGCTGTTCCCATTACACTCTTGGAAGTTTCCCAAGCAATAAATAGTCTGGCCTTGGATAAAGCCCCAGGTCCAGACAGTTTCCCTTCCAATTTCTTTAAACTTTTTGCTAAGGAACTATCTCCCCTATTAACCAAACTCTATCATTACATGCTCTCTAATGACTCTATAGACCCATCTCTTCTGGAGGCCACGATTATACCACTTCTCAAACCTGGCAAACCCCCTTGTTGTCCCTCTAGTTATCGTTCGATTTCATTGTTGAATTGTGATCTCAAAATACTTACAAAAATCCTGGCCACATGGATTCAGAAAATATTGTCCCCATTGCTTAGCACTGAACAGATTGGTTTTGTATCAGGTAGGTCAGCGACAGATCATCTCTGCAAATTGACCCCATATCTGTCACTTAGCCCAATCCACACATGTTCCCATGGCTTTGGTGTCTTTAGACACTGAAAAAGGATTTGACAGGGTGAACTGGGGGTTTCTCTGGTGCACCCTCAAGCATATGGGCTTCCCCCCTTGATTTTATTCACTGGCTCCAAAGGATCTACTCCACTCCCACTGCACGTATCTATTGTAATGGGATTTTCTCTCCTCAATTCTTTCTTCACTCTGGCATGAGACAAGGCTGCCCTCTATCCTCTTTTCTTTCCAATCTGTATCTCAAACCATTGATCAGACAATTAAAAGATTTCCTGCAGATACACGGCATACCAGTGGGTGACTTCAATTTGCTACTCTCTGTATACGCAGATGACATTCTCCTCCATCTTTCAAATCCCACATCCTCTCTTGATTCAGTGCTATCTATTATCAAAGAATTTGGCTGGGTCTCTAATTACAGATTGAACTGCAATAAAATGGAAATCCTCCCTCTTAATCATTATACTTTTCATCAGGACTTTACTAGGTTTGGAATGGAATGGGTCCCCCAGTCGATTAAGTACCTAGGTATACATCTTACCACAGACCTGCTTAGGCTTAAAAAATTAAATTTAGAAGACCTGATTCAGAGTATCCACCAGGATCTAACTCGGTGGAAAGCTCTGCCCGTATCTCTTTGGGGTAGGGTAAACCTTATTAAAATGAATATCCTCCCCAGATTATTCTACCTTCTTAATATGCTCAATATCTGGTTATCCCTCTCCTTTTTCCATTATATACATACTAGTATCACAGAATTTTTATGGTTAGATAAGGCACCCATATGAGCCTATAATAAACATACCCTTCCCAAGGCCAGTGGGGGACTCAAACTTCTTAATATTCTGCATTATTACTGGGCTAGCCATCTTCAAAAATTTTGAAAATGACTATCTCTTCCTTTCAATCAACAAGAAGAAGATTATGTTCCTACATGGTTTAAACTTGAGTCGGATATTTTCTGTTCCATTAAGCTGTCTCCAATTGCGCTTATCCTCTCACCTCCAAAGTCACTACCAGACGATGTCAAAAACTTGGTGCTGGGCACTTCCAACAAAATTTTCTCCCAAATACGTTCCTCTCTTTGAATATGCCTGGCTGATGGTACAATACAACCTATCTTGGGCAACCCGGCTTTATGAATTGGAAACTCCTTTCTTTAATTACACTGGCTCCCTTAGTTACAAGGGATTTGAGTTTCCAATTTTTACCAATTTGACAAACTCCTTTCTTCAACAGGAATTCTTGCAAAATTCCATACCCCTCCCCCCATGCATACCTTTGTTGTGCTTGTCGTTCCTCTTTCAAAATTATAGGCCACCGATCTCCAGTGTAGTTGCAGGAAATGTTGTTCCATAAGGCTGTCTCACCAACTAGCTTACCATCCCCCTACCCTCTCCAGAATGGTACTGTGGTCACATTAGATTTAAATAAATTTCTTGCCTCCCAACCAACTGCAGAAGCAGATCAAATCTAATACTGATTACGGCACCATGACAGCGATCTCCAAAAATATTAAGTATATCCCTTTGCCACCGAACACATCCTTCTCGAACGTTCAACCTGAAGCACAAGCATCGTCACACTGCTGTTATGCACTCACATCTGCCACCTCCACTCACCCCACCCATGGCATGGACATTCGGTTCTTCATCACAGCCAGAACTGCAGCTGCACAATAAGTGTTAAAATCATATTTTCAACTCTTGGAGATGCAACCAAAGGATGCTAATATAGCTGACAGTAACTATGGTAGCATGTAGCACCACAGACTCACTCATGGCAGCACAGCACGCGATCTCGAAGCATGCGTACTCTGGCTCTGTGGACAGTGGCAGCCAGCAACCCAGCATTGTCTTTTACTCTTTTGGCTACCAGCAACTCAGTGCTCTTGAGACTGTCATCTCAGGTACTCTGTGGTGGCATATAATGTCAGTGCTAGTTTCATACAAGTACCCTGACTGACTCATTGTAGAAAAAAGCTGGGCAACTATTAATTGAAAAGTATACATTTAAGCAGCATCTTGCTCTTTCTCTTTTCCACTCTGCTCCCCCCAAATCTTTCATACTAACATACTATTTGCCAGCAGATTAGGCCTTACGGTCTATCGAGTCTGCTCGAACCTTAGATCCATAGTTGGGTGCTGAGGCCCTCCCATCCCTTGTGCTCCAGAAACCCCTATCATCCATCCCCACCCCCTTGGAACAGGCCATCATCTGATACATCCACTTTCTGTGTCTGTCCCACCCTCTCTTGAAGCCCTCCACTGGATCTCTGAACCAGCTTGCCAGGCAGTGCATTCCAAGGGTCCACCACCCTCTCAGTGAAAACCTCCTCCTCTTTCCCCTCACCTTCCACCTTCCAACTTCAAACCATGCCCTCTGGTGATACCTCCCTGCTTTAGTCTAAAGATCCCTCCATGTTTACCCTATTTATTCCTTTGAGGTACTTGAGACCTCAATCATGCTCCCCGCCTCCCTCTCCTCCAATGAAAACAGGTAGAGCTCCTCAAGTCTGTCCTCATACGTCAAATCCCTAGCCCTCGTATCATCTTAGTTGCCTCCTCTGTACCCTCTCCAGGAGCTGTATGTCCCTCTTCAAGTGTGGTCTCCAGTACTGTACACAGTACTCAAGGTGTGGTCTAACCAGTCCATTGTACAGTGGCAGAATCACTTCCCTTGCTCCTAGAGGTGATCCCCACGATGCATCCCAACATCCTGTTTGCCTTGCTAGCCGCCTCCTGCACTGCTCAGAGTTATTCATACACGCATCCACCATGACCCCTAGGTCTTTTCCCCATTGAGACCTCCAGCGCCTCCTCCCAGGGTGTACCTGTGTTTAGGGTTTCCCGACCAAGATGCAACACCTTGCACTTAGTGATATTGAAATTTAATTTCCATGTGTGAGCCCAGCTTTCCAGGGTGTCCAGGTCCCCTTGCAGGGCCAACCTCTCCTCTTCTCTCTCAATTACTGCTCCCATCTTGGAGTCATCCATGAAGAGACTCATTTCACACCCTATACCCTCCCTGATGTCCGATATGTATGCATCAAACAGGATCGGACCCAGGACCAAGCCCTGCGGTACCCCACTACCAACCTCTCTAGGGTTCGAGAGCTCCCCACAGACCACTACTCTCTGGGTGCATCCAGCTAGCCAGTTTTCAATCCATCTGACCATCAAAGGGCCTACTCCTAACCCCATCAGTTTCTCCACCAGACCATTGTGGGGGACAGAGTCAAATGCCTTGCTGAAGTCCAAGAATAATACATCCACAGGCTTTCCCCTGTCCAGTTCTGATGTTACCCATTCGTAGAACTCCACAAGATTGGTTTGACATGATCTACCTGGCACAAACTCATGCTGCCGACTATCCAGACCTCCCACCTCCTCCAAGTACACCCCCAATCGTTCCTTTAGTATACTCTCCATTAATTTTCCCACCACCGAGGTCAAACTGATGGGTCTATAGTTACCTGGTACTTCCCTCGACCCCCTTTATGGATTGGCACCACATGTGCCTCTAAGCCAATCCCCAGGTACCCTCCTGTCTCCAAGTGACCTGTTGAAGGAGCTCCGTAGGGGTGCAGCCAGTCGTCCATTCCCATAGTACTCTCAGATGAATGCCATCCAGCCCAGGAGATTTGTCTTTCTTTAGGGCCTTGAGGGCTAACCATACCCTTTTGGCGGAGATAGCATCATCCGTCCCCTCCACCTTCCTGGCCTTTTTATCCTTATCCAGATGTGACACCCCTGGGGTACCGCTCCCTCCCTCTTGCTCCATTTCTGTTGCTCCCCTGATCCCACTCACTGCCGCTTCTATCCCCTTCATGCCTTGCTTTGTAGATATCCCATCCCCCTCACTAGTGAACACAGAGGCAAAGTACTCATTAAATACCTCTGCCTGGTCCCTCGCCTCTTCCACCCACCCTCCTTCTGATCTCAATCTGCTGAGATGGCCCTTAGTTTTTCTCCGCTCCCCAATGTACCGGAAGAACCCCTTTTCCCCTCCTTGTATCCCTTGTGCCAGCCGTTGCTCTTTACTGGACTTTGCTCCCCCCACCATGCGGGTGACTTTTCTAGATGCAAGATGGTACATTTCCTTATCCCTATCCCCTCTTGTTGTTTTATATTTTTTTAGGCTGCCTTCTTTTCTCTGACTGCTACCTGTACCTCACTGGACCACCAGCATGGTTTATGTGACCTTGCTCCCTTACGTTTCAACTTAGCGCAGATCCTGACTGCCTCATGAAGTCCCCGTTTTATGACCTCCCATCTCCTTTCCACACTTGTCATTGATGTAATCCCCTACAAGTGATCCTTGAGAATATTTCCCATGCCCTCAAAGTCTGCCCCCTAAAGTCCACTGCCAGTGTCCTAGATCTCCCCTCCCCATGCTTATTTGAAACCAGACAGTATTGTGGTCACTCCCAGTCAGGGGTCCTGTACAACCAGGTCCCTTACAGATCCCCATCTGCCAGAACCACGTCCAGGACATGGCCTCCCTGTGGGGCTCCATCACATGCTGTGTTAAGAACACATCCTGGAAGCCGTCCAGCAGCCTCTGCTCCTTGGCCACCTTAGAGGACATGGTTCCCTAGTTTGTACCTGGCATATTAAGGTCCCCCATCAACACCACTCCTTCCCCTTTTGGTCCACACTGGGCAATGATGTTGTCCAGTAAACCATCCTCTAGAACATTACTCATCCCGGGGGGCCTATATACTACACCCAGCTTGACGTTATCTCCTGCTAGGGATCGTAAGGTGACTCATAAGGCCTCCACGTTTTCCTCTACCTTTTCTACCCTAGCAATTTCTATGTCATCTCTAATGAACATAGCCACTCCATGCCCTCTGCCCTTCTTTCTATCCTTCCTAAGCATAGTGTACCCATGTACGTTTAGGTCCCAGTCATGGTTTTTGTTGGCCCACGTCTCCGTGACCGCCGCCACATCCACCCCCCCCTCAAACAGCATGGCCTGGAACTCTGGCAACTTGTTTCCCAAGCTCCTGGCATTTACTAACACCAACCCCCACCCCTTATCCCTGATCCTCTTTGTCAAACCCCACCCAGATTCCTTATACTTCCATCCTTCCTCTGCTCCTCCTGAAACCTCCACCCCCAGTCTGTTTTCCCCCCCTTGGGCTTGAAAGCTACTCCCCTCATCTGGAGGAGAGGGCTTCTGGTCAGCCCCTCCCTTATCCCTTCTCCACTCACAAGTTTAAACCCCACCTTTCTTGAATGTAGTCAGCCATCCCCTGTTTAAGAACTTCCTTCCCTAATGGGGCAAGATGAAGCCTGTCCTTGGCATATAGTCCCTTATCCTCCCAAACTCCATTCCAGTTCCCTAACACCCCCAACCCACTCTCTTCACCCCACTTCCTGAGCCAGTCATTAACCTCTGTGAGCTTCATTTTTTTCTCTCCACTGAGGCCTTTGGTACTGGCAATATCTCTGAAAAGGAAATGTTGCATCCATTATCCCGACAGACTCTGGCAAGTTCTTGGAACCTTGCTTGATTTCAAAATGCTATTTCCTCTAGATCGTTAGTTCCCAAATGCACCAGGAAATCTGGTTTCCCTCCACAATCCCTAACCATTTCATACACCATGAACTTTGCTCTGTGCACTGTCAGCCCAGAGATACTCACTACCTTCACCTGGCTATGGCATCTACCCCCCTGTCCCTCCCACTGGATACCCCTAATCATCGAGTCTCCCAATAACAGAACCTTAACACCGCCATCATCCTTATGGTTACCTCCACTATGCCCTCTCAGCCCCCCTTCCCCCTTTATTCATGGTCTCAATTCCATGGGAGTCTTTCTGCCTTATTAGAGACCCCCTTGTCACCCTCTGCTTTCTGCCTCCCTCGTTATTTTGCCCACTTAACTCAAACCCCCTCTGAATAGGTGTCCCCTTTAACCCTCTCTTATCCGAACCATTTATCCTGGCCCTGATGGTTTCCCCTTCCCCCACCACCATCCTCCCCCCTTGTAATAGTACCCCTGCCTCCAGAGGCTCTCTGTGGGTCCCCTTTAGCTAGGGCCCCATCCTTGGTACTGACTCCCCTGCTGAAGGGGGGCTCCGCTCCCACCTCCTTGTCTCCCAGTTTCTCTCCAATCATACTCTCCTCCCTCATGTCTGCAATATGTTGCATCTCCCCAATTTGCTTAACATTTATGTTTCCCCATCTCCCTCTGGGACTATTTCTATCCTTTCCATTGCCGGTCTGTGATGCCCTATGGGTATTCGACTCCCTTCCTCCGGCCTCTGTGTAAGTTTCCTCATTTCCACCAACCCATTCCTTCCTCTCTAGGTTGCTTAGTAGCTCAAATTTATTGTGACACTCTATGTCAGCCTCCATCAAGTAACCCGAGTTTCCCCTGACTGCACCTCTAAACTGCCCCTCTTCTTCCCCTCTTGCTCTGTTCACCTTAGGAGCTCCCTTCCCACAGTCTGCTGTTTTAGGCTTCCACGCAACAGCTCCTTCTGACTCTTGCCCCTCCACTCTCTTTGTATTCAGAATGTTCACCCCGTACGCTTTCCCCTTAGCCTCAACATCCCTATCTAAGGGTCCTCTGTCCCTAATATCCCCCCTCCTGCTTGCTGTAACATAACGTCCTGTAATTTCAGACCATTGCCCCAGCCTCCCCTCAGCCCCACCCTTCTGCTGCCCATATCCACACCCCTTATCCTTGGACACTCCCCCAGCTCCCACAGCTTACTCCTTAACCAATATACCTCACTCCTGATACAAGATAGCTGTCTACAGAGTTGGAAGCCTCCCTCTCTCTCCAGGCCCAATTGAGAATTATTGCCATCCCACAGCCTGTGCAGCCTACAACCCTTCCGAAGATGCCTGCCATGGTGGA
This sequence comes from Neoceratodus forsteri, assembly GCA_016271365.2. NCBI lineage: Eukaryota > Metazoa > Chordata > Ceratodontiformes > Ceratodontidae > Neoceratodus > Neoceratodus forsteri. The sequence goes on along the minus strand of CM028134.1, from coordinate 971,475,394 downwards.
ATATGGCCACCCTGTTTATCCCCCTCTGTTTATAATGGCACACCCCCTTTTCTCAGTCCCTTTCCCCTGGAATACAGTTTCTCTCTAAACTGACTGCAGTTATTTACAAACCCAATTTCAACCCCACCAATAAAGTTCCCAAGTCTCACAAACACATACAGTCCAGTGTGTGGTCAGTCCCACTAACAGTGTGTGTATGCAGACATCAGGTACCATACGATGTCACAGGCCCACCAGCTACTGTTGCTTCGAATTTCAGTCCCAAACAGAAATACTCAGCCCTTCAATCCCAACCCCCCAGTAGCTTTTCAGTATTTAAGAAAGCCTACAAAACAGGGTGGGTGGGACGGCTCTTACCAACACCAGGCAAACAACACATTTAAATTTCACTGTAATTATCACTGCCAAACAACTGTTCCCAAGCCTCCAAAGTTACAATATCACAGCCCAAGTAACAGTTCTAACTCAAGGTAATAATTTTTAACACATAGAACTAATTTCACTTACAAAACTATGCAAATATTTCAGTTAAAACAGAATATAACCCCAGACCTCTGTCCTTACCAGCCTTCTGCTTATGTTCCCAAGTGAACATGCAGCCACATTTTCCTGATCATTTACTCCGATGAAGGGATGGTGACAAGTGGGGTACCACAAGGATCAGTACGGGGACTGGTCCTCTTTAATGTTTTTATTAGTGACATTGCAGAGAGACTAGAAGGGAAGGTGTGTCTTTTTTCAGAAAACACTAAGATCTGTAATAGGGTGGACACTCTGGGGGAGATGAAGAGGGATCTAGGAAAACTTGAGATGTGGTCAATATTGGCAAACTGAATTTCAGTATGAAAAACTGCAAAATCATGCAATGGGGGAGCAGAAACAAAGGGGCAAAGTAGAAAATGGGGGAGTGGTACTGGCAACCACCAAACAGGAAAGAGATCTAGGGGTAATCATATCTGATGACCTAAAGGTGGCCAAACAGTGTGACAAGGCAGTGGGGAGAACCAGTGAGTTGCTGGAGTGCATAGGGAGGGGTATCACAAGCAGAAAGAGGGAAGTGGTGATACTGCTATATAAATCCCTGGTGAGACCTCACCTAAAGTACTGTGCTGAATTCTGGAGACCATGTCTCAGGAAGGACATAGACAGTGTAAAGGAGGTCCAGAGGAGAGCAAATAAAATTATGAAGGGTATGCATCAAAAGCCCTATGAGGAGACACCAAAGGACTTCAATATGTACACCCTGGAGGAAAGGAGAGTGAGAGGGGATATGACAGAAACTTTCAAATACCTCACAGGTATAAATAAGGTTCAAGAAGAAAGTCTTTTTCAGAGCAAAATATGTTCAAGAACTAGGGGTCACACCATGAAGCTGAGGGGGGCAAACTCAGGGGAGTTGTAAGAAAGCACTTCTTCACATAAATAATGTTTGATAACTGGAACAGCTTCCCAGAGGAGGTGGCACTGTAGGGGCAAAAACTGTAATGGGATTCAAGAAGGCATGGGATAGACATAAGGGAACCTTGTGGCTGGGGAAGTGGGGTAATGCCAGAGATCAAGTAAGGTCTGCAGTGTTACAGTAGATAGGGAAAATGGGCAGACTGGATGGGCCAAGCGGTCCTTGTCCGTAGTAGAGTCTATGTTTCTATGATCAGTTAATGGCTGTATAAGTCTGCTCTTGATGTCTCTTCAATGTAAAAACACACATCAAAAACCATTATGCATTTATAAATAAAACTAATAAATTACATAATTAAGTACCATAACCCTAGAATAACAACAGTGCCACATAGTACAGAAACCCACAGGGACCATTTCTTTTATTTGTGTTCAATTTGTTGGGAATAATGGTAATTTTAATATAATTGTTTTCTTTTTCTTATTTTATTTTTTTTTTTTTTGCTGTTATTTTTGCACGGGACCCATTTTATAAGTGCAGTAAGACACTCCAGGGTGGTGTTTGTCACATGTTACTGCACTTCCAGGTGCTGAAGGCACTTAACACAAGCAACACACGCCACATTGTGCACCTGGGCATGCATTAACCCTGTCCTGTCTTATTACTTACATAAGCAAGCTAGCTTCCCTAAGTGTCAATTACAACATTATATGATGGATAAAATCAAGGCTTTCGAACAGAACTCAAACAGTGATGATAAATGGATACTATTCTACATAGGGTGATGTTACCAGTGGAGACCTCAAAGGATCACTACTCAGTCTCATCCTATTCCAGTTTGTTATTATGGGATATGGAGAATAGCATCGAGAGCTGGTTCTTCCAATATGCAGATGACACCAAAATTGGAATCTGGGCTGATCAAGAAAACTCTGTTAAACTCTAAAATGATCTAGACAAACTCTTCCAGTGGACTAGAATTGGGAACTGCAGTTTAATGTCTCTCAACATGTTTAGTTTTATATACTATGGGAAATAACATAAAAGCAGGCTATTTTCTAGGGGGGGTTGAAAATGAAAGCTAGAGACCTTGGGATCGATTATCAAGGCTCTGGGTTTAATGCAAGGTGCCTACGCCAAACATAAGTGGTGCAAGTGGCAGCTTGCATCAAAGACTGCGCCCTGAGCTATTCACAAAGGCAGCCTATGTCAACCGCAGGCTGCTTGCCCTAAACAGGGCTTGTGCTACCTGTGTGCCCAATAATTAGCTGCAATATGGCACTAGGGGGCATGTGGCAGATGCAAGCTGCCACATCTCTGAATGTGGCATTCACAGAACTCTCCCAAAGAGAGAAATTCTAAGTAGCCTTAGACCAGCCATGGCTGGTCTAAGGGTACTTGGAAAATGTTCCTCTGGGAGAGTTGCCTGTTTGCAGCAAAGTGCCACAGGTCCCCCCTCCCCGATCCCTGGTATGCCCCTATAGTTACAATAGAAATTAATCCCCCACTAATAGTAAAGTGGCCACCCTTCCCCAATCCTGATGTGCCCCTATATTTAATATATACATTTACCCCTCATTTTCAGTATAGTGGCCCCCTGCCCCAATGTCCCCATCATTATAACATATGAAACAGTTCCTCACATTGGTGGTCTAGTGGTGCCCCCACCCCAGCAAGTAGTTTCCACCACCCGTCCCCCCCCAATTCTGAGACAGAGGCAGGACCAGCACAGCCCTCCTCACACCTCCGTGGCTGGTCCCTGACTAAACTGTCACTAAGTGGACTGTAAAGTGCACACACTGCACACTAGGCTTCAGCTCAAGCTGCTATTTGCTGCAGCTTGTGCCAATCTATGCCTGTTTTGAGAATTGGGCCTCTTGAGTGTAATCTAGATAGAATCATTGATAAATATCTAAATGTATATGTAAATGTACTTGTTTGAGGCCAGACAAAAGAGGGAAGATATGATAAAGACCTTCAAGTTCCTGAAAGTCATGAACAAGATAAACTGGGAAGAACTATTTAGCATAAGTAGTGGATCAAGAACATGGGGGACAAATGGAAACTGACAAGGGGGCGATCAAAGAGGGAAATGAGAATGTTTTATTTACAGAATGGATAGTGGAGATGTGGAACAATCTACCAGCTGATCTGGTGGGCTCAAAATTATCAATGGTTTCAAACAAGGCTAGGACAGAGTGAAGGGCTTAGTGGTTGCTTAGGGTGACAGCAGTAGGGCAAGGAGCTTGGATGTGGATAGCGCAATTTAGAACCCTGTATGTACAATGGGTTCCAGGTTTGTTAGGGTTTACGGACAGACTGGACGGACCAGTATTTTTGTTTTTTGCCATCATTGTCTATGTTTCTATGTAAACTACATGAAGCAATGTGAGGCCATAATAAACAGCAAATAGAATTACACCCAACATCAGAAGAACAGTAAAAACAAGAAATAAAGAGATCTTTAGGGGAATGTACAGACCATATACAAGACCACATCTTGATTAATGGATCACAACTGTGGGCACCATATAAAAGATGCAATACTGATAAACTAGAAAAGAGTCAAAGGAGTTTTATAACAAGCATTTGCCAATGCCGAAGTTCATCATTGGAACTGCTGTTGGTACGCACCGATTGGCAGGACTACAGTTCCCAACAGAAAGAACAAGTTATGCCACCAAGTTCAAATTCTCCTTGAAATGCACTGAAGTGCATACCTGTTTCCTCAATCCATGATCTGGCTTTGAAGAGTGAAGATGTGTCTGCAGTTCAGAGAAGATGAGGGCACTGGAGCCCCACCATGGGTTGGGGAATGGCACAAAAGAACAAAATGGACAGGTTTATTTTTATAGGAAATAAAAAACAAAAGAAAAATGGATCTAGGGTTTGTTCATGACACTGGGTGATTGAGAACCCCCAGTGTCACTGTAATTTTTTTTTTGGGGGGTGGGTTTCTGAGAGAGAGGGTCTCATAAAATATATTAATAGTGGTTAAGCCAGTTCTGCAGTCAATTCTTTGAGCACCCTTGGGTGAATGCATACTGCCATGTGATTTTTTCTACCTTTAGGGTTTCGAGCTTCTTCTGGATCCTTTCTCTGATAAATACTGGTTGCTTCATTTCAGGAATGCCCCTGATAACTGCTTTGATGCCACTTTCAGGCAGTGGCCGGCAGACTTTTATTGTGATGGAGGAGCAACATTCATCTTTCATGATGGCTGCTTTTTGTTCCTCCCCCTCTTGCAGCCTATCAATAAGCACTCATATGTTCCTTTTTTCCTTAATATATATCTGAAGAATTGGTTTTCCCAACCACTGACACCCTCCACAACACATGTGCCTGCCTTTGCCTCCCTGACACTCCTCTTTGCTCTCCCCCTTATCCTCCTCTCCTGCTTTTCCTTGTACTTGGAGAAATCATTTTTCATGGCCCTCACTGCTTCTCTGACACCTTCTGAGAACCCAGTTGATCTCTGGTACCTGCTTCACTTTTTAACAATTCTTGTGCTTGACTTTGTTGCCTCAGGAATGGTTCCCTTGATTGCACCCCCCCCCCTTCCTCTACACCTCTGGTGCTCTCCCTGCAGTCAGCTTATTTTGGACCACCTGCCTCATCCAGTGTTGTGCTTTGTTGATATTTCTGAAAAAGAGAGGCCTTGCTCTCAATTTGCCTTCCAATAAACATTGATTGATTGAAACATCATACAGTGCAGTTTAATGGATTGCATTTGGGAAGAGTTCCCTGATTCTTTATTGGTACTTTGCATTTTTTGTATTAAAAACATACACATTTATGATTGAAATAAAAACAAAACCATTAAGATGACTGAATGGAAGTACGTTTTTACTGCACGTGGGTCTAATCTGAAGGAAGCCACATGTTTTACAATGAACATCCGGTAGAAATTACCCCCTCCCCCATAAAGGGAAAGAAAGAGTAAAACACTTCCCTCATCATCTCCCCTCCCCAACTTTATAAGGCATTCCAGGTCCTAGAGAACAAAGATTGACCCCTGAAAGGCTTGTACTGTATTTTGAGCCCAAGTCACATTCTGTGCAGCTATAGTAAACTCCGTTTTGCAAATTGATTAGTTTCAAAAATAAGATAGCATTACAAAATAAAGGAAGAAAGGGGATGTGGAGTATTGGCCTCCCAAAAGGAAAAAAAGAATACTGGGTGACAACCAATTTGGCTACAGTGAAAGTCAGCAGCATGTTTCTGAATCCAAGGGCACTATATCAATAATATTGAATTTTTACCATTTAAAAACTGGCTTCTCACAATAATCACTTCTGAAATGGGGGACTTAGCTGAGGGTGGGAGTAATATTTGGGAGTTCAAAAATCCTGACTGACTTCCAGATGTGGATCTTGTGATGTTTCTGACTTTCACCGAAATTAACTTTAAATGATCCCTATTCAGCCAGTCCAGTAGCACTGAGGGTTGAGGTGCTGGATGCCACACCTCGTGTCATGCCAGAGACCCGGGTTCAGGAATGAGCCCAGGCCATCGGTGGTCAGCATGGGACTGGAAAGGATTACATTTCCAGAGGACTGCTCTCCTTTTCTGGGGGAGGGTTGGGTCGCTTGCCACTGTTCGAGCAGCTCCTGGTGGTGGCTGTAATTTGCCACATCAGGTGACATGCTTACATGAGGGTAACATCAGTGGAAGTCTTACGCATGGGGGTGGGATCACGCCCATCATGTGCAGGGTGACATTGCATGTTCATGCTTGGAGAAGCATAGAAACAAGGGGAAAAAAACCCTGAGCCAGCAGTAGGCAAGGTGGGACCAGAGACCAATCACCATGCCCAGCACGGAATCCTCTGGCCTGCCCCGGATGCTCCCTTTGTGAGTCCTGGCCACACACTAGATTTACAGAAGGGTCACCAGTAAGGAGTCGGTGGTCCTGCTCTGGGGGGCTTAAATCCAGGGGGTCAGCAGACCAATAGTGAGTGAGGGAGGTCTTCTCCATCCAGTAAGTAGAGCTGGGGATCTCAGGTGGGTGGGATCGGGTTGGTCGAGTGCCCCACTGGAGAGAATTTGGTGGTCCAGTGTGTAGGAGGATAAAAAGAATGTAAAAAAAAAATGATCCCTGTTCTCATTATTTCTTTGCCATTACAGTCTCTGAGCCCCAGCTGGTAAAACAAACAAAGCAGTTGTTTTACGAACACTTTTGTCACTGTACACAAAAAAGTAGGAGGGGACTGTGTCTACACTGTACTTAAGGGAAAAATGCAGTTAACAAATACAAATATTGTAGTTGCCATATTGGTCTTTGTAAAAACAGATCCAGAAGCATTTTGCCTTTCATTGGCTGTGCTCTTTAAAATACAAGGACGCTTGTGATAAAAGTTGTAAGCTCTTCTGACATGTATTAGAGAGAATAGTATCCCAAAGTTTTGTTACTGTATCAGTAAATTGCTTTGTTGTAACTTACTAAGGCATTCTAAAATGTATGTGAGAAGGACTCTCTGCTTGTTGATAATTCTTGATAAACTTTGACCTTTAGGGGCTTCTCAGCTAAAAGCATACTGGTGTTAATCAGCAACTCTGACGTAATCTTCTGTTATGTTTCAAATGTATATGTTAAACCAATGAGAATTATTTCTGTTTTTTACGCATCATTTGTGTGTTAATAGTATGGGATTTTCTGAATAACTGTCATAAAGCTTCTGAAGAATGACCTGGTTGGTACGAAAGCTAGAGCTATTGTTCTTTTGTTGTAACATCTATGCTGGTCCAATAAAGGTATTAATTCATTTGCTTCTGGATCTTTTAACAAATACAAGCATTTGTCAATGCCGAAAGTTTGCCATGTGTACTGGTGCCATTTGGGGGGGGGGGGGTGTTATGAGCCGGTGTTGGCAAATTTCAACACAGGTTCACCACTTCATTGTTTTCAATATTTTTACACCACATTTACAACATACCGTCTTATTATGCCACCTCATGCAGAAAGGAAGAGTACAATTTCAACTCCTGTCTGAAAGGTACTTTCACACAGTGGCTGCAAAATCATCTTTTGGGATGCAAAAAACATTTTGCTCAAGATCTGGAAAATGACAGCTGTCATGTTCATGAGGTGCAGTGAAGAGATGGCTATGATGAAAATTTGGAGTCAAAATATTGAAAAGTACCAAAGGTACGAGCCTGCATTTATTAATTTAAGTGCATGCTCATAACTTTGTTGTTTGTTAATATTTTCACACCAAATGTTCAGTGTAGCATTCTTATGACCCCACCTCATGAAAAGTGTCAGTGTCATTTCTTTCACTCATCCTGAAAGGTGATTTCACAGAGCCACCACACCATTCTGTGCCACAGGTGCAAAAACATGTTTCAGGCAGGATATAAAAAATGACATCTATATTTTTCATAAGAAGGTGTGAAATAATGGCAATGTTGAAAATCTTAAGTGAAAATATTAAAAACTGACGAAGATAGGAGTGTACATAGAAACCGCCCAATGCACGCTTGTAACACAGTCATTTTTTGGAATTTTTTCATCAAAGTTGCAACATGAGCTTTTTGTGACCCCAACTCAAGACCAGTGGCACTGTCCTTTCATTAATTGGTCCTGATAGGTGATTCTGCACAGCGACCATGAAATTACCTTCCGGGGCTGAGTAACGAATGACAATGACAGTGTTCAGGAGGTGGGGTCCCAAGAACACTATGTTGAAAATATTGGGCCAAAATTCCTAAAAATGGCTGAGATATCAACCTAAGTTGAACCCCCCCTTCCCCCCATTGGTTCCCATTATACAGCTTACCTTGAAATCTTCACTTTGCCAGTTGGCTTTGAAGAGTGCAGACATGTTCTTGGTCCACAGAAGATTGTTGCTCCTGACCTTCGGAGGTAAGTATGGGTAAGGGGATGTGTGGGGAGGTGGGTGCGAGTGGGAGGGTCAGGATGAGGAAGGGGACAGGGAGACAATGATGGACTTTTTTTATTTCAGGTTTAAAGAAATAAAAGCATCAGGTGGTTTTCTTTTTTTATATATATGTATATATAGGGAAAGGATGTGAACCTTTCTGGACATTGGGAATGTGCTCCCCAGTGTCCAGGGGGATGGGGAACGGAGGGTGCAAGGAGGGCAGCAGCAGCAGTGGGAGGTCAAGGGAGGGGTTTACTGTGTGTGTGGGCTCCAACAGAATGCGGGTGTGGGGAGGACAGCAACAGTGGGAGGAAGTGGGAGAGAGTTATATGCTGGCAGGGGGCCTCCAACAGAATGTGGGTGTGGGGAGGATAGCAGCAGGGGGAGGAAGTGGGAGGGAGGGATTTTCTGGTGGGGGGCCACCAACAGAATTCGGGTGTGGGGAGGATAGCAGCAGTGGGAGGAAGTGGGAGAGAGTTATATGCTGGCAGGGGGCCTCCAACAGAATGTGGGTGTGGGGAGGATAGCAGCAGGGGGAGGAAGTGGGAGGGAGGGATTTTCTGGTGGGGGGCCACCAACAGAATTCGGGTGTGGGGAGGATAGCAGCAGTGGGAGGAAGTGATTTGCTGGTGGGGGGGCTTGAATGGGAATGCAAGGAAGACGGGAGCAGTGGGCAGGCTCAGCACATTCACACTGCAAGTGCTACGGCTGTGTGAATGCACAACCAGGAAGTCAATGTAATGCAGGGATTTACACATCAAAGGACTGAGCTGCGCCGCTATTGGTGCGGTTCTGTCCTTTGAAACATTGTCCAATTCTGCCCCAACAACAGAAAGTGAGTCATTGCCGGCCTGTCGACTGATTCACCTGCCGCTGACCTGCCCCTTGGAACTGAGCTCTCCACTGGACACACCCCCCTCACACCCCTGTATAGCACCTCTCATGTCAATGAGTTTGTCTGTGCCTGAGCACCACAACAAACTCAATAAATGTGCATTTTTTTGCCAGATGAACATTATTGCTGGGAAACAAAACTATATGGTCATTAACAAATATTGCTGCTTTAAGTTGGAATTTCAGTGAATTTAGTGAGTTCAGATTCCATATCCATTCAGTTGTCGGCCTCTCACATGAGACTGCCAGCAAACATGCTACATGGTATCAACTGTGACAGTGGATCCCCTCACTAAGCCGGTTGAGGTAAAGGGTTGGGTTACTGTCCTCCATAAGAGCCCAAGTGACGCCCATCACTACAGACTCACTTGTGATGCCAAGGTATTCCCTGCATGCATCATAAAAATGCAAAGAAATAAACCTTGTCAGCTTTGCCAGTTCTTGTCCTACATTTAACGAAGTAATTCTAAATAGTAATGAGCTATGTTCCCCAAGCCCCAATGTGCTATAGGGCTGTTGAAACAAAAGGTACCGGTGTGTGCCCATTCCTCCCCAACAAACACACACACACACACACACATTGGGTCCCAGAATCGTCCTCTATGTTAACCAGCTTCTAGCTGCATGTCAGTTTTCACAGTGAATTCTATGTGCTGATAGTACTTAGAGAATCTGCAAGAAGCTTTTAACATCAAACAGTCATTTTTTTCAGTGAAATAAGCTTGTTAAAAATGCAAAAGACAAATAATGTGGTCTTTGATCGTTGGAATTATTTTAATTGTTGGCATAATACCAAAAAACCTTAACATTGGGAATGAAGACCATTTCTAGGAACATTTTAGAACTAAAGTAGCTGAATTTAAGTTCTTGGGACTTGGCAGTATTATACTTGGACAGAACACTGCCATTCATCAACCATGTTGAATACCTGATAAAATCTGTTACCTTACCAGACATTAGTTCATTGTGCAGAAATAAAAAAAAAACATTTTTGCTTAGCCATAACCAGTAATAACCACATACCCAAGAGCTCATCTATAAAATCCTAGCAAAACAAAACCAAACTTTCCTTTTTTCCTAAACAAAGCTCAGGCAACTGAGGCAAAAAGTAATGCTGTAAGTGACTTTGGAGACCACAGACAGCTGGCAACAGTCTCAGAAGCAAGCCACGTTAGTCAGCCAGCCTGAGCCTGTACTGATCTGAATGTTGCTCTGCTGCCCTAGTACCTCGGTTAGTGCTGTGAAGCCTAACTGTACAAATACAGACAGAAGTGTACAGTCCCACATTTTATGTTTACATTTTGAAGCAAAACCCAAACAATGCATGTAGGGAATGTGTTGCTCAGTAACTGAAATCTTTGTACACATGATGGCACATAATTCTTTGTATTCTGTGGTTTTGTCTTGAGGATTTCATGAAGTGTCCCACAATTTGACCCACATTTTGAGTGCCAGGGTTCCACATTTCTGGGGCCATTGAGACATCTGCAGAGGACCACAACCTCAGGTGTACAGCAGCAATGGGGGCGAAGGATGACTAGGAACTGATCTGTATAGGGCATGATCTGTTGTCAGAGTAATATACAACATTGTGCATGCCTTGCTGTAAAACTGCAACACTGTAAAGAACAAGCATTTGTAAATGCAGAATGTTTGCTTGCTGATATTAGCACTGGACAAGCAGGAGTTAGACAGATTCAGAATAGGAATGGCAGTGAAGTATTGAACTCACGCCAACCCCACCTCCACCCTGTATAGATGGACCAGCATTGGGGTGTGCCTTTGGGTCGTTGCCGATAATATTCATGGCATTTCACCTCACCCTGTCTTGCAGACACCGACAAGTGTTGAGGTGTGCCTTGGGTGTTTTGCTTTACAGTCACCCCATTTCATAAGGACATACGCTGAAATGGGTGCAGTATAGGAGAATGGGGTGAACTCTGGGGCCGAAGAGTCCAAGGCATACCTTTATACCTGTCACTGGCTTCAAGGTGGGAGTGGGGGTGAAATGGTATGAGCATTACAGCTGGCAATCCAAAGGCACACCCCTGACGCCTGTCAGTCTGTACAGGGTGTGATGTTATGGTTAGAAACCCTAATGCACCAGGAGTTTGTTGGTATTTGCACTACAAATTTTCAACATGGCCTTTTTGTGACCCCCATATCATGAAAGCATTTGGGACCTCTGCTCATGATGAACAGTGGCATTGTGATTTTGTTAATCTGTGCAGAACGTTGATTTCTCACAGTGACCACACCATTCTGAATCAGATGTGCAAAAACACAGTTCGGGCAGGATGTGAAAAGTGACAGCTGCACTATTCATAGGAAGGTGTGAAGAGATGGCAGTGTTGAAAATCTGGAGTGAAAATATTAAAAATGCTCGAACGTACGTGCGTACGTACCTGGAAACTACACAATGCACGCTTGTAACACAGTCATTTAGTGGAATTATTTCACCAAAATTACAACATAGGCATTTTGTGACCTCTGCTCATGAACACTGTCACTATAATTTTCTTACTCTGTCCAGAACATTGATTTCCCACAGTGACCGTACCATTGTGCGCCAGATGTGCGAAAACACATTTGGTCAGGATGTGAAAAATTACAGTTCTACTGTTCATAAGGAGGTGTTCAAAATTGACAATGCTGTAAATCTTGAGTGAAAATATTACAAATTCTTGAAGTTACGAGTGTGCATGGAAACTGCGCAACGTACGCTCATAACATAGTCATTTTACGGACTTTTGTCACCAGATTTTCAATGTAGGCATTTTGGGACCTCCACTCATGAACAGTGTCACTGTGATTTTTGTACTGTGTCCCAAACACTGATTTCCCACAGCGACTGCACTATTCTGCGCAAGAAGTGCGAAAACACATTTTGGCCAGCATGTGAAAAATGACAGCTGTACTGTTCATGAGGAGGTGTAAAAAAATGCCAGTGCTGAAAATCTGGAGTGAAAATATTACAAATTCGTGATGTTATGAGTGTGCATGGAAACAGCGCAATGCACACTCATGACAGTCATTTTTTGGAATTCTTTCACCAAATTTGCAACATAGGCTTTTTGGGAGCCCACCTCATGAACAGTAACACTGTCATTTCGTTAATCGGTCTGAAAAGGTGATTCCGCGCAGTGACTGCAAAATCACCTTTCTGGACTGAATAACCAGATGACAATTACTGAATTCATGAGATGGGGTCCCAAGAACTCTATGTTGAAAATTTGGTGCCAAAATTCACAAAAATGGCCAAGCTATGTACCAAAGTTAAAAAAAAAAAACATTTATGCCATTATACAGCTTACCGGCATTTCTTCAGTTCACGGTCGACTTTAAAGAGTGCAGACATGTTCCCGCTCCACAGAAGATCATCGCTGGTCTGGAGGTAAGTATGGGTGAGGGGTGGGGAGGTGGGTGCACAGAGGGTGGGTGGGGTTGGGGAGGAGGGCAGGGCAGACTGTGAGGGATCATTTTCTTGTTTACAGGTTCAAAAAAAATCCAGTTCGGGAAGGTTTTCTTTTTTAACAGGGACTTTGACACACTGGGTTGGGCTCCCAGTGTGCCACCTGAGTGTTTGTTGGAGGGGACTGTAGCCAACGGTGATTGGGCACCCCATCTGCACATACAGAGTGTTTGAGGGGGGACATGAGCTGAGGGGGATTGGGCACCCCCCTCGGCACACAACAAATGATGGGGACATTATGCCGACAGGAAGTGGGCTCTCCCATCAGCAAATGAACTGAGAGGGGGTATACCAACAGGGGGATTAGGCACCCCCATCAGCTTTCATGGGGACAGTGAGAGGTGGATGGTGATAGCTGCTGCCGTTTGTTTATTTTGACACAGCACAAAATCCGCAGCTAAAGGACACAAAAGAGGAGCCGAATATATAAATCAAACAGCAAATAATGAGAACATCGGCTACAACTCTACCACATAAAAAGAAGCCCAATGCTAGGGCACATTTAAAACAATGTTTATTGAATACAAAAAAGCACCCCCCCTCGTCGACGCACATTTCACATCTGGCCAGCACTATGCGCTTTTGTGCATAGAACCCAGTGCTGGCACGGCCCCTTGCAGTGCAGTCCACGGCCTTGGAGGACTGGGCGCATACTGTCTGAGTGCCCCCCAGTTGTGTATCCCATACAGGGGGCACAATGGGTGCAGAGTGGCTACACACCCCAGATATGCACGCGTAGCCACTCTACTCCATTGGTGCATAGGGCCCAATATTATGAACAGTAGTATGAGCTTAAACTTCACTATGCATATTTCTACTAAAATTATGCTTCCCTTTATATAACACTATGCGTAGCAATGTGCCTACTTTGCCAGCCCATAACTATGTTACTTGTCACTTCACCAGCAGACTGCCATTTCTTGTAGCACTTCACCTGGAGAAATTTCTGAGAAGTGGCACTACACCCTTGGAGTTGCATGAAGTGTCACTTCACAAAGTCCTGAGCTAGTTGTCTACTAGTAGTGGGATGGGTAGTGTCATGGCTCACAGCCAAAAGAAAATTGTTCCCTCCCCCATCCTCTAGCACCCTAAAATCCAACCTTATCTCCACACTCAGAGATGACTATAATTAAAAAAATAAAATACCCTCATTCCCCCAACCTACTTAGCACTGGAAAGATGGCATGTCAATAGCCATGCTCCGACCTCCTCCCCATGGCCCTTTGCTCCACAAAAGTAACATTTCCTCCCAGCCATCACACTCAAAAACTACCCACCAGCTTCCCCAATCCATCAAAAAGACTAACCACCCTTCTGTCACCTATTTATCAACCCCATCCCATGCCACATAGAGTGAACAACCTGTCTCAACACACTAACAAACGATACTAAGGAACAGCCGAGTGGGGAGGACAGTGATTGGCATCAACTCTGCTGTCACCATCTCAGCTGTCTGCTGTCTGAATGAATATGATTGTGATGTATAGCACAGTGTGCATTTCCATTATTTCTAATGACAGATAGACAAGGAGAAGAGAGCAGGGTTTGTGCACAGTTGCCATCCTCCCCCACCTGGGTGCTCTTTATTAATCTTTGATGGGGTTGGGTCAGATGGGTGCCACTGTGTGTGTCATAGAGGGTAAAGGATACTGAGTGATTGGAGGGTTTTTTTTTTTGCAGGGGATGAAGGTGGGTGGTTGCAGAGTGGGTTTGCCAGGAGTAGGTGTTACTTCTTTGCATGGAGCAGGGGAGGAGGGAGAAAGTATGAGTTTTGTAATGGTAAGTTTCCAAAACAGTGTAGGTGGTGGAAGAGTATTTTATTTCTGTTGATGATTCTATTTCTGATGACCCTCTATTTTCTGCATCATCAAAGGTATCAACAAGATCAGACAGACAAAGACGTTTAATCTTATGGCCTTCAACAAGACATGATGACACCATGAAGCTCAGAGGTGACAAATTCAAGGTGATGTTAGAAAGCACATCTCATCCTAGAGGGTAGAAAACTAATGGAATAACTTATTAGTGAAGACAGTGGACATGAAGACAGTACAGGGCTTCACGTTATACCTGGGCAAATGTCTGCTTGCTAATGGAATCATTGGTTTCCCTAGGTACATAGTGGATTGGGCAGGGAACTCATTGAGTTAATACACACACACACACACATATATATATGATTCTATTTCTGATGACCCTCTATTTCACTGAGAGGGTGGTGGACCCTTGGAATGCTCTGCCTGGTGAGCTGGTTCAGAGATCCACAGTGGAGGGCTTTAAGAGAGGGTGGGACAGACACAGAAAGTGGATGTATCAGATGATGGCCTGTCCCGGAGGGGTGGGGATGGATGATAGGGGTTTCTGGAGCACAAGGGATGGGAGGGTCTCTGCACCCAACTAAGGATCTAGGTTTGAGCAGACTTGATAGACCATAAGGTCTAATCTGCTGGCAAATAGTATGTTAGTATATATATATATATATATATATATATATATATATATATATATATATATATATATAGATATATGTATATATATATATATATATATATATATATATATATATATATTAGAGGCAAAATCAGCTTAATGTATTAGTTGTACCACAGCAACAAAGTAAGGAATTGTGTTAGGTTGAAAACTCCCTGACTCTCTGTTTTACCCCACTGCTATGCATTGTGTGTTAGTCTAACCTCACCCATCACATGTGTAAAGCTGCAGAAGTATAGGAGAATGGGGTGAGAGTTAGGACCGATGACCCCAATGCACACCCCAATGCCGGTTGGGGGTGGGTGGGGTCTAAGGTTTTCTAACCCTAACAGCCGAATTTCCTCACTTTGTCGCTGTGGAACAACCCTAACTAATGCATTAAATGGAGTTTTTGCCTCTAATTTCCCTTCTTTTTGAAAATGATAATGAGAAATAGTGAATGTAATGCAGCGCGGAGCGCTGGACCCGAGAAATAGTGAATGTAATGCAGCGGCGGCCCTGTGCTCCTGCCACATGATGTCTTGTGGCATAGTAACAGGAACAGCAATGCAAACAGAAGCACTAACAGTGGCGCACATGATAATGCAAGCGTGAATGAGAACAGAAAGGGTAATGCACACGGTGGCGTAGACGGGAACGGTCTGCCACGTGATGTGTTGTCACATAGTAACATGGTGCCTGCAAACGGAAATGTCAATGGGCATGGTGACGCAAAGTGAAACAGAAAGAGAAACAGTTCTGTAGACACAAATGGCAAAAAATAACAGAAACGCAAGCGCAAATGAACACGCAAAGGATAACGCACATGGTGGCATAGACATTAACGGTAAGTGGAATGGGTACGAACCGCAAGCGGAAAGGGCAACGGTAACAGTAATGTAAGCGCACAGGCTGGTTTTCCTCAAAACCTGCATAGAAAAAGACAGTGAGTACAAAGAATGTATGCATAATGAATCTGGGTATCGGAGCAGAAAATGAGGACTTGGAATACTAAATAGGTTATATCTCAGGAATCGTAGGACGTAGAAAAAAAATTAAAAGTCATGCGATTTACGACTGTCCTGGCTAGTTTTATACTTAGCCCCTGCTAGGGGGCTAAGTATTTTTCCGACGAAAAGTCCGTGATCTCGAGACTGCTTCTCCAAAGATGGCCCTGAAAGCGCAAACACCGTAATGTTATCCTGTGGGGAAAAGAGAAGTTCGGAGCCATGACTTTGCCTTCCTGTAATATTTTTCACCAAACAACTGAAAGGCACATCTGTGGGCTGTTGGCTGTCTTCCCTCCAAATTTCAGGAAAAAAGACCAAACCATTATTTTGCAGCAGGGTGCCAAAGGATTCCTGTAATGCGTCGGGCGCCGTAATGTTATCCTATGGGAAAAAATGTCACTTTTGGAGTGCTGTAACTTTGCCATCATGTAATATTTTTTCAACATAACACTGGAAGGCACATCTGTGAGATGTCGGCTGCGTTCCCTCCAAATTTCAGCCCAAAACTCCCAACCGTTCTTTTGCAGCGCAGTGCCAAAGAATTGCTGTCATTTTCCCACAGACTAGAAAACTACTGACGCAATTTGCGAAAGCCGTCATAGGGCTCTATACACTTTCGTGAGCACGAAAGTAATTTATGAAAGTACTTTTTCCAGAAATTTGAAAAACATATTTCTGGGGTGTTTTACCCCAAAATAAAGACATGGCTAGCATCCTCAGGGTCCAACTAGGTGAATACAAAAAGATTTAGGTTGCTAGAGAGTCCCAAATTTAAATGCCAAGCATTTTTCTGATCACTAACTGAAAACAAAATGGCCGATTTGTGAAAGTAACAGGGCCATTTGCGAAAGTAAAAATGCATTTGCGACACTGTTGAACTTTTTGTTAACTTTTCCCATTGACTTATAATGGGAAACTGTTTTTTGAATAACTTTTGAACCATTTAATATTTTTTCACCAAATCTTTGAAAGGCACATCTGGGACCCTGGCTGCACATTTCCTGAAGATTTTGGGCCGGTCACGCAAACCATGCGACCTGTAGGCCCGACCACAGAATTCCAGAAAAGCGTAAATGCCCGTGACAGATCACACTTAATAACTCCACAGTCGATATCCGATTAGTACGAAACTTGGCAGATCCCAAGGCCTATGATTCTTGATCAAAATTCCAAATTTCAGGCAAATCCATCAAACAGTTGCAAAGTTATTAAGGTGCAAAGTTTTGGGGTTTAACATAGAAATGGCTCTCAATTCCTAACTATGGTAGCACTACCATGCTACCATAATATATATATACTGTATATATATATATATATATATATATATATATATATATATACATATACACAGTATAATTATTTGTACCTGCTTGTGAAGCAGGGGAATGCATGATGGGCCTAGAGCCCCTTCTGATCTTAAAGTACTAAATTGCTATGTAAGGAGATATCAAACTGCCACTTTAAAATGTAAAATATTGTCTCTACTTAGGTGGTATTTGAGCACCACTGTGGAATCAAATATAACCATTAAAGACAGTTTATCAGACAGAACCATAGGAGAATGTCTTTGTCTTGATGTTTTGTAGCTTGGATTTACTGCTGAATGTTTGAAAAGTGTGCTTACCCAGTAGGTTTACAGATGCTCCAGAATAAATCATGAAAACATTCTTGGGTACAGTATTTAGATTTCAGAGACAGCTGTGGACCCTGCATAGTGCACTGATATGGCTTTTTGCTTCCAGAATTAGATGCATTAATACCAACAGGAACATTTTCCAACAAGTGGGGTAATTTCTTCCAGTTATAAGCCAAAGTGTTGGTATCTGAAAACCCAACTGGTATGTAATGATTGTTTTCTTTTATGACCCCTTTTACTCCATCTGGTACCCCTCTGCACCTACTGTATTTGCAACAGCATCACATCATACCATCACTGGGACTTACCTTATCCTCAAGTGCCCCATGGTTGTCTCCCATGGTGGATCTCCTTCATCAGGGATTGGCATGCTTAACCCCTTGAGTCCATCTGTAGTCAGCACATGAGAACAGGTGCCACAGTCAATGATGAAGACCCCGCAAATGGAGCCACAACATCCTGCTGTAGTCCATGTAGTTTCTCCAAGCCCCTAAGGACAATGGTATGAATGAAGCTCACGGGGATGAAAGCGCCCATGATAGCATGCCACCCCCCAGGTCGTCTGATATTCCACCTTCAGATTAGAATTTCATAGTGCTGCCACTTGTGGTTATTCAGATGGCAGCATTGCAGAGGAGGCTGTGCCCCCACCCTCCCCAGAGTAGGGGAACATCCTCTTGGATGCTCAATCCATCTCATGGCAGCCCCTCAATGGCCCAGGCTCATTCCTGAATCTGGGTTGCTGATGCTGTGGGCTGACAAGCTAGCGCTGTACTCATTGAATGGATAGACTTGGTTACTTCAGTCATCTGATGTCAGGAGATTGCCTTTATAAGCACTCATATCTATTTCCAAGTATCTGAGATACAACATATGCTACTGAGAGAACTATTATTTGAGAGCAAGTTCCATACAGTCACTGAATTAACATGACTTGTCATCAGTTACTAAAGAAGATGCAGGCCTCCGATCTGCAATGTAAGTCTTACAGCAGTTGATCTACACTGTCCTTTCTCTCATTGCCACATATTGTACTGTCTCAGCCTTCACTGCTATTGTAGACAGACCATTTTAATTTGCAGAGACACATACACTTTAGATTATTAAAATAACTTATTTGTTGCCTCTTTGTAACAATTAATACATCATGCAGCACACATGCCACCTATTATTATTTTTTTTATTTTTATTTAAATAATTGGTAACCGGGAAAGGCACACTGAGCCGAGGCTCGATTCCAGGTGCAACCCAGGGTGAGGGGATAGGGAGTTACATACAAAATAGCATAGAACACACACATTTAGCATAGGATACATATTCTCAGTGGGTTACAATAAGCTAGTGATACAGTTGTATATACACAGTTAGAAAATTACTACAAGGAGGACAGATTGATATTCAGGGATCCAGCAGAAGTCAGTTTGTTGGATGTACAGTATGTACAAACGGTTTATGGTAGTAGTACACATGGGTCATTGCACAGTTAGGTCATTTGAGACTACTTTGTAAGAGATCAGCAGATAGCAAGTGCCTATAGAAGGCAAGTAGAAAAGTACTTAGATTCAGAAGTAGCGAGAGACTGAGGGATTGTAGCGTTTGTCATCTGGAGCTGATGCATGGGGATGGAGGTAGGGAACGGAGTTAATTCTTGCAGGAGACGTAAGAAGAGGAACTCATGATGGAGGGGATAAGTCTGTTCCACAGACTAGGGAACCAAAAGGAGAAAGCAGAGAGGCCAGCTGAGGAGGATGGGTGAGGGTTGCTGAACAAGCATACATTTCAGTGCCTCAGCTCGTAAGGTGTGACGGCTGCAGGGGAGAGGCAGTCTGACAGGTATGAGGGTAGCATGTTAAACCAGAACTTGGATATAAAGTTGAGGGAGTGGATATAATGCCTGTGGGACATCAGGGTAAGTCCGAGAAGAGAATACAGGTCACAGTGGTGTGTTCTGAGAGGAGAATTTGTCATGAAGCGGCAGAGTTTAGGAGAATATCAAGTTTGGATAGGATGGAACCAGAGGCTGTACCGTAGACCATGTCAGCGTAGTCAAAGATGGGGAGGATCATTTTAGTTAGGATCTGATGTCTGGCTGTGAGCGGGAGGAAATCCCGGTGCCTGTAAAGCATGCCCAGTTTGGGACGCAGTTTGATGACAATTGCATCTATGTGGGATGTGAAGGAAAGATGGGGATCAAGCCAACCACCCAGGTATTTGTATTTTGTGGCCTGGTCTAATGAGGTTCCATCCAGGGAGGTGATGGGGGTGGGTGGATGGGATGATTTGGTACATTTCTGGGCAGTGCCGAAGATCATGGATACGGTTTTGGTAGTGTTTAATTTTAGTTGATTTTGACTGAACCATTGCTGAATATTATTGAAGTCACATTGGAGAGTATGTTGGACTTCATGAGTTGATGGTCCTGAGGTAAAGAGGATGGTGTCATCTGCATACATGTATATGCTGGATTTTGTACAGGTGGAGGGAATGTCATTTATGAAAAGGGAGATAAGCATGGGTCCAAGGACAGAGCCTTGTGGTACACCTGCTAGGATGGGGAGGGGAGTGGATGAGACATCCGAGATCCTGACTGACTGTGTTCTGTTTGAGAGGTAGGAGTTATACCATTGTACCATGATGGGGGCTATGCCAGCTGCCTCTAGTTTAGATAAGAAGAGTGAGTGGGACACGGAATCAAAGGCCTTGGCAAGGTCGACAAAAACAGCGGCAGTTAGTAGGCCTTTGTCAGAGGCAGTGTGAATGTGGTTTGTGACCTAAGGAGTTAGGAGGTGGTGGAATGTTGCTTTCTAAAACCTGTTTGGTGCAGGGATAGCAGACTGTGTGCAGTAAGATACTCCGATAGCCTGGAGTGAGCGAGGGATTCCTTCAGTTTAGCAAGGGCTGGGAGAAGATAGATCAGCCTGTAGTTATCGAGTGTCAGTGTGTCTCCACCTTTGTAGAGGGGGATAATGGAAGCAGATTTCCAGGCTTGAGGGACTGTGCCTGAGGGAAAGGAGAGATTGAGTAGATAGGTGAGTGGCTTGGGGATTGCAGAGGCAGAGATCTGCAGGAGCTTGGGGGGGATTCTGTCTGGGCTGGATTTTCTGGTATTTAAAGAGCGAAGGGCTGTCAGGACCTCATGTTCAGAGACGGAAGAGAAATTGAAATGATGTTGGTGATGGGGAGGTGGGGGGTAGCAGTGCTGGGAGGAGGTCCATGAGGCATGGCACAGGAAGTGAAGAATTTGTTTAGTGTCAGCAATGTCACTGGGGCTTGTGATAGGCTGACCAAGGTGCTTGAGGGCTGGAGAGAAGGATTGAGTTGAGGGATCAAGAAGCGAGTGAACGACATTCCAGAAACTGAAGGAGTGAGCATGAGAAAGCTGTGATTTAAAGTAGTATGCTTTCGCATGTCTAATGGTCTTAGTATAGATATTTCAGAGGGAATTGTATACCTGTCTGTTTTTAGGGTTTGGGTGCAATTTGAAAGTAGCCCAGGCTTTGTCTCTGGCCTTGCATTTGGCAAGGATGGAAGCAGAGATCCATTGATGGTGGCACTTTTTTACCCTAAGTTTCTTTATAGTAGCATGGGAGTCCCATATCATTGTGAATGTGTGCAGGAAGCTGGAGAGGGCAGTGTCAACATCAGGGGCAGAATGTACCAGGCTCCAGTATGTGTGACTGATGCTGGCTAGCAAGGATTCATTGTCCAGCGCATTTAGGGAGCGAGTGTTAATACACTTTGGTGCAGACTTGGTCATGTGAGTTTTATGGATACAGTACTTTATGCAGTGGTCACTTAGTGCATTTGCAAGGACGTCAGAAGAGGTTATTCTGTGTGGGTGAGACATGAGAATCCAGTCCAGTAGGGAGTGGATTTGGGAGTGAGGGTTGTAGCGGGTAGGTTCATTTACTAGTTGTGTGAGATTTAGGGACTCTATTTTGGGGATGTGTGCCCTTGAAGAGAGGGCAAGCCAGTCCAGGTTAAAATCACCTACCAGCACAAGCTTGCCTTTGGAGGTTAGGTCAGGAAGGGTAGTTATGAAGGATACGAGAAAGTCATAAGCAAGTTGGGGTGAGGTATAGAGTACACCGATAAATAGAGGAAGACAGGTGGGAAGGGCAAGTTGGAGAAGGTTTTAATCGAGCTGTGACACCAGGCTAGCACGGGGACAAAGAAAGAGAAAGAAAAGCAAGTGTAGCTGAAATTTGGTGTAAGGGGAAACAAAGGCAGACATGGGAGGAGACAGAGATAAGGGATGTGAGAGTTAGTAAAGATAGGCAGAGCAGTAAAAAGTAGCAGAGTAGCAGTTATAAAAATACCTAGCTGCAGTTCAAAATACTTTGACCATGCAGTTTAAACAAAATTACAGCTATAGAGCTAATACAGAATTAAAAATAAGTGCAGAAAAGCACACAAAATTGTAGCAGAAAGGCACTCCAATCAGGGTAAAGCAAAGTGGCCAGTGGGGAGCTCAGTTCTAGAGAGTCAGCCAGTTGGGTTTCTTGACTCAGGAGCCTGGCTTCTCTGGAGAGATCAGCGTACCTGGTTGCTGGGCAGCCGGGTGGAGGAGTGAGCACTGCCGGCTAAGTTTGCAGCCGGAGTCACTTGCCGTGGAGGTGCCCCATCAAGGGCTGGTGGCCTGGAGTTTCTGTTTGCTGGGTGAGCAGGTGGAGGAGCGAGCACCACCGGCTGAGTTTGGGGCCATAGTTGCTTGCTGTGGAGGCACCCCTTCAAGGGCTGGTGGCATGGAGTTTCTGGTTGTTGGGTGGGCAGGAGGGGGCACGAGTGCCGCCAGCAGAGTTTTGGGCCAGAGTCACTTGCCATGGAGGTGCCCCATCAGGGGCTGGCAGCATGGAGTTTTTGGTTGCTGGGCAGGTGGGCGGAGGAGCGAGTGCCACCAGCTGAGTTTGGGGCTGGAGTCGCTTGCCATAGAAGTGCCTTGTCAAGGGCTGGTGGCATGGAGTTTCTGGTTGCTAGGTGGGCAGGTTGACGAGCGAGTGCCACCAACTGAGTTTAGGCCCGGAGTCGCTTGGAAGCACCACATCAAGGGCTGGCGGTGTGGAGTTTCTGATTGCTGGGTGGGTGGGCAGAGGAGCGAGCGCCACTGGCTGAGTTTGGGGCCGGAGTTGCTTGCCGTGGAGGTGCCCCATCAAGGGCTGGTGGTATGGAGTTTCTGTTACTCCAGCTCTCACACACTGATTTCACTACAGTATATATTGTCCTATTGCTATTGGCTCGGGTGCATTACATCACGGTACAGCACTTAAAGCTGCACTGAAATAACTTCTTCTAAAAGCTGTACAGACATAACATCTTTGAACATTATACAGGGTTCACCTCATCTCCCAGTCCAGTCAAACCCAGTCATCCATTGCAATCCCACTTGATCATTAGTGGAGCCCCCCAGTCACCTAATGTACTCCCCTGATCACCTGATGAAGTCAACTAATCACAGTCCACTAATGATGCATACAGTCCCCCTGATGATCATCAGATGCAGACACCAATCAAATTATGCAATCCTCTGTCCCAGCAGCAGGGGTTGCTGTGGTGTTAGAACCTGCTGCCAACTCTCATCAACCAAGATGCACTGCCAAGCAGCAGCTGTCTTGGCATTGGCCTGCTCCTGATGCAATTTTCTGGGCTTGCATCTGAACCTGGGTCATCAGCATAGAGGTGCAATGTGCTGCTGATGGGCCACTGGGGAGGTCTCTGTGCAATCCCCAGCCTTGATCACCTGATGTAGTTCTAGAGCCATCATCCCCAATGCAGTTCATCATACCCAGTTCATGCTCCTCCGTTATACAATATCCCTGTTAACAATGAAATCCCCACCTGTTATTTAATCCTCCTTTTACTAATACAGCGCTTACCAATGCAATTACATCATCTCTGAAAGGTAGTTGCCCCCTTCCTCTCCCTGTCTGTATTCATCTTTCAAGCCCCGTCTGTTATTTAAAGTTATGAGCATTAGCTCAGTGCATCACTGCAGCCTGCATTGCATGTTACAAGTTTCACAATTATTTATGACAGTCATTATTATTGTGGCCCCTGCCTTTCTTTTTCAGTGCTTGCAAAAACCTCTTTACGGCCCAAGGAAGAATTCAGCACCCCTACTGAGAATGACTCAGAGGCGTTACAAATTATGACTGTAACTCAGATTCACTTACCCAGTTCCCATTTTCATGTTGAGTCCCACTGTAAGCTAAACCTCACCATCACACAGCATTTCAAAACATCATGTGATATAGGGACCATTTACACTTTACAATGTAATGATAAAAAATGTACTCAACCGATTTTAATTTTTAATGCATTGCTCCCAGTATTTTTATTAGTGAGGATATCAACATTCAGGCAGCAACTATATATAGAAATGCAGATAGAGTCCTAAGTATAGTGTATGGTAATTGGCATATAAATAAAGGTTTTAACAGAGATATTTCCCTAGACATTTTTGCATAATTGATTGCATCATAATCTAAACTGCTTTAGTAATTTAAAGTAATCAGAATCTAATTTTTAAGTTGTTTTCAACTTGTTTTTATCAAGCTGGCTGATCATTTTGAAATTACAGAGAAAATTCTGTTATAAAAGAAAAATGTCTTTACTTTTTTTTGTTTATTTCATTGTGAAAGCTATAAGCCACCAGATGGCCCAGCAGTTGAATGTCATACTGCCGTGTGGGCGACATGGGGTCATATCTTAAACACAGGTCCCTGCACTATAGCGGACAGAGCCACAGTGCTGCCTGCGACAGTGCAAGCAGTTTCTGGGGATAGGAAAATCATTTTTCTGCTACTGTGGTGACCCCAGCAGCAAGGCCAAACAGAAACATTGAAAAATAGAAGTTGTCGTCAGATAAGGACCACATGGCCCATCAAGTCTGTCTAAAATCCCCTACCTATAGTGCCACCTGAGACCCTACTTGGACTCTGGCTTACACCCCCCCCCTTGCTTCTAAGATTCTCTTGTATCTATCCCATGCATTCGTAAATCCTGTGACCATTCTAACCCCAACCATATCCACTGGGAGGCTGTTCCAAGTGTCTACTACCCTCTCTGTGAAGAAGTACTTCCTCACGTTTCCCCTGAGCTCCCCCTCCAGTTTTGTATTGTGTCCCCTTGTCCTCGAGTATCTTTTCCTTTTGAAAATGCACCCTTCCTGTACCTTGTTTATCCCAGTGAGGTACTTGAATGTCTCTATCATATCCCCCCCTCCCTCTTGTCCTCCAGGGAATACATATTTAAATCCTATCCTAACCTACTGGTCATTTAGGCCAGTAGGTGAACATCATAATACATGTTGCCTCCACTAGTCACAGTGCCTCAGAAGCTGGGTGACTTGTAGAACTGGCTTTAGGATTTGGTAACCTCCAGTGAGAAGGCTCCATGTCAATACAGCAAAGAAATTACGCCGACTGCAATTTGAGTGACAGTAAATTGGCAAATGCTAAAATGGTGATGGCAAATGTGGGCACCCTACAGTAAGAACAACAATGACATTACTGATTTCCTGTGGGGGCCTTGGCCCCCCCCCATGCCCCCATTGTGGGGGACCCTACTTAAAGCATGGCAGCTTAGATTCAATGCAAAGAAATGCAAAGTAATTCACCTGGGAAACAAAAACCCGGGGGAAGAGTACACAATGTGGGAGGAGGTGCTAAAAACAACAAAAAAGGAAAGGGACCTGAGGGTAGTCATATCAGATGACTTAAAGGTAGGCATGCAATGTGAGAAGGCAGTAAGGAGGGCTGGGGGATACTGGGATGCACAGGGAGAGGCATCACCAGTAGAAAACAAGAAGTTGTTATTCCTTTGTACAGACAGTTGGTGAGATCCCATCTGGAATATTGCGTGCAGTTCTGGAGACTTCATCTCCACAAGGACATAGACAGGATGGAGGCAGTGCAGAGGAGGGCAACTAAAATGGTGAAGGGTCTGCACCAGAAGCCATATGAAGAGAGACTAAAGGAGCTTAATATGTATATCCTCGAGGAAAGGAGGGAGAGGGGGGACATGATAGAAACATTTATGTACCTCAAAGGAATCAATAAAGTCCAAGAGGGTAGCATCTTTCAGAAAAAGAGATGTGCAAGAACAAGGGGGCACAATTTGAAGATAGAGGTGGGATGACTCAGGGGCAATGTAAGAAAGTATTTTTTCACAGAGAGGGTAGTGGATGCATGGAACAGCCTTCCTGAGGAGGTTGTGGGGTCAAAAAAAGTGGGGGAATTCAAGAATGCATGGGACAGACATAAAGCTATTATTGTGGGGGGGGTAGGAGGAAGTAGGCTGTTAGATAACTAGGATCTGCAGCTTATCCTCTAGGTAGGGAAATGGGCAGACTGGATGGACCAAGTGGTCTTTATCTGCCTTCAAAGTCTATGTCTATGTTTCTTTGCCCCCCACACCCTCTTTACTTATATAACTAACTCCGAGATCGTAGCACCTTGGGGAGGGAGGGAGCAATTGTCGCCCATACTGTAGGTTGCCTAAATTTACTGTCACCATTTTAACATTCACCAATTTGCCACCACTAAAATTACAGTCGCTGTAATTCCCTCTCTGTATTGATGTGCTACCAGTGTGGGTGCTAGTCTCAGGGGACCTCTATAAGCTCCACCTCAGTCAGGTGTCTTTTTACTTTATCATACATGTACACCATTTTCTTTTTAGTATAGACAATGTCATCTTTTTTTACGGGGAGACAGTAATGCTAGTTCTTGGAGCCAATCTACCTACCCTTTCCATTTCCATCCATCTGTCTCTGATTGGCTAGACCATACCTTGGCGGGTACTTTCATGACTTTATGATGCCCATAAAAAGGCTCTGCACATAGCTCAGTGATGTTATTTATTGATGTTTTAACAAGACAAATAAAACAAGCAAAAAAAACAAAATAAAATGTAAACACTAATGTGGGCCACTGACTCTCACTGGAAGTATTCAATGGCAAGTGGCTGCAGCAACTACAGGCTTAGCTGGTGCCTAAAACTGGCTATGGTGATATATGCTAGTGAGGGAAGGACCATCCTGTAGTGCACATATTAGTAACTGGACATGTAGTTTCAAGGAGCTAGAGGATTGGGTAATAAAATGAAAAAAGAGTCTCCTCCCAGTTTAGTCAGCTCCACTGTTGCTGTTCCTTATGCCTTGGACCATGGTCAGCCAACATCCATTGACATTCTTGCCAATTCCTGATGGAATGGGCCATCATGTGTGGTAAGTCACTGAGTGCCTCAGCCAGTACAAGGTAGAGGCTGAGAGGATGGACAGGCCTACAATGGTGGGGGCAGGAAGAGGAGAATTCTGTGGGTTTGTTTTTCATACTGTCTTTCACTTTTTACTGAGTGTTCGTATTATATGCAGAAAACACTGAATATTAGTAAATAAACAAATATGAGTAATTGAAAGATCAAAAGTTAAATAAAGGCTTACTCTAGTCCACATCAGAGATATGGAAGACTAGATAGTCGCTATATCCAGTATGGAAAAATAAAATCACAATGGCTTAAAGTGGTAACTAAATGAACATTTTCAGTGATTAATATTCAAAATACTATAGATTTGCAAGATATTATTATTGATTCTAGAATTCTGGAAGCAGAGAAGTGACTGTGTTTGTGAGGACCTCCAAGAGCAAAGTGCTAGTTTCATTATTTTTTTTAATATTAGTCTTGTGTACTAAGTTGGTGATTGCAAAAACTGGCATTATTTACTACAAGAATGTAAACATTTTGTATGGTAAATGCTGGTCAGATTCAGGATACTCACCACTTTTCTTCCGTGCTTAATCAATTTTACCTTGGAGTCTAAAAGAGGAAGTGGCCTTGGTGACCTTTTCAAAGTAATAACTGAACTAGTTTCATAGTATGGTTACAAGTCTATGGGCCTATGCCCTTAGTGACTTGTTATTTTATAAGTAATACTGAGTTTTCTCTGTACTCATATAAGTATCCAATCCATTTTTGAAAGCATTTAATGTACCACATATTACTAGATCTTCAGGGAGGGAGTTCCATATTCCCTCCATCCTTTAGCTGAACCATTGCTGCCTTTTGGTGGTCCTACATATCTCTCCTTTTAATTGCATCTTGTGAGATCTAGTAATTGTCACATTTTTAGCTATGCTTAATCCAGATGTTTCCCATAATTGCTCGTCTTTAAAAGTACTTCTACTCACATGAAAGATGAAAGGCAGAAATCTTAAAATCATTATCTTCAGCAAGCTGTTGAAGGACTGGTGTAAAAGGAGAGATTCAGATACATAGGGGACGGGAGTGCATATTGAGAGGACTTAAGGCTGGAAAGGAGGAACGGATTGCATCTAAGTGCAATGTGGACCTCAGCATTAGGAGTGTTTTGGTGCCTTTATAGATAAGCATTTAAACTAGCCAGGGAAAGCTAGGGCCCAGAAGAATATAGGCAACACCTTGCCAGTGTGAGGCCTCTCTGGCACTCCCCCACTTAGTAAAGAAGGACAAAACAGAAGGCAGTAGCAAACTGCGTATTTGTAGGAGGGAGTGAAGAGGTGGTGAAGAATATGGCATAGGGAAGAATAGTTGTAGGGTTGTGGCAGAAAAGGCTGATGCATGAGGGAAGGCAGGAAAATGCACGAGGGGAAAAAGGTCAGTAAAAAACAGTTGTAACCCCCACCAAGAAGCACTTATATGGGGCCCTGCTCCTAGACCCAGACTGCTGTCATCTGTGACTCGACTCCTCCAGCCCCCATGACCCACAATCTCTGGACAGAGAACTGGCAGGAACTCGCAGAACCTAGCAGGAGCCATGGTTCATGGTTGCCTCATGTGCCATGAAGCGTTTTGAACAGCAGACCCACAGCAAAGGCAGACTGCCACCACCAAAGTGCACTTCTGTCTCCTGTACAGCTTCCACTAGAAGATATATCCTACCCCTGCCTCATCATCCCAGGGGTTGGTAAGCAAAACAAAGATAGAAGACCTCCCTACCCACAACTCTGGGGCCAGAGCACCTAGATGGCTTCAACATCACCATATTTGTGGCCTCTGACCCTTAAAAAAGCCAGATTGGGTGCTAGGGTCCAACAGAAAGCTCCTTTAGGTCTCTGGAGAGAGAGAAGGACTGAAATCTGCACACTCTTTCTTTGACATATAGGGTGTTTTGCGTTTGGAGTGACAGAAGTGCGGACCAATGGAAGCTGGCTGAAAAATTTACCAATTAGAAGGGGACTGTGCTAAATGTACTAATTAGAAGGAGGCTGGTAGACCTGAGACAGTTCTCAGTGGAATAGGACCTTATTTATTTATTTATTTATTTATTGAAATGTTTCACCGGGAAGGCACACTGAACAGCAAATTGCTTGTCTACTGGTGTGACCTGGGGGGGGGGTCTATTGGATGAAGAATTACACATACAGTTTAACATTTAAAACATACAAGAAATTAAACATTCAATGACATTTGTAACAAGACAGTTAAAAATATAATAAATAATCATTCAGTTGCATTTATAACATAACATACAATTAAATATATCATACCTGTGGAATATGCATTTAATTACAAGTGTCATATCTGAGGAATGTGGCACATAGTGGTGAAAGGAGAGGAGAGCATGCTGAGACACAGGCTGGTGGGTGGAAGGATTAATAGGTGATGTGAGTTATGGAGAAGAGCAGAGGCATAGAAGGACAGTTAAGGAGGGTTAAAGTAGAGCAGTTAGATGAGAGAAAGTTATGTAAGGCAGAGGCAAGGGAATGGGAGGAGGAGGAGTGCCGTATTTGGGGGGGAGGGAGTTCCAGATTTGCGGGAAATGATGGGTAAAGCCTGACTGACCAATAAGAGTGGTACGATGGGGACCAACAAAGTGTGAGTGACAGAGGATCTGAGGGAATGGGAGGGGGGAGGCAGGGGAGAGAGCAGACATTAGAGGTAGGAGGGAAGTTCTTCTAACCAAAATTTAGAAGTGAGTTTGGCACAATGAGTGAGGTGCCTGTTGGCAAGTGAGGGAAGGAAAATGATAGGGTAGAGGTCACAGTGATGAGTGCGTGATGGAGCATCAAGGGCAAATCGACAGAAGGAGTTAAATGGAGTGTCCATTCTGGTTAGGGATGATTTGGGAGCGGCACCATAGACTACATCACAGTAGTCAAAAATGGGGAGGATCATCTTCTGGACTAGTTCACATCGCACTGTAGGAGGGTTGCAACTACGGTTCCTGAATAAGGTACCAAGCTTGGGGTGCAATTTTTCAGGATGGCGTCAATGTGGCCAGAGAAGTTGAGATGTTGGTCCAACCAAACCCCAAGGTATCTGAATGAGGAGGACCTGCTGTCTGTTTAATAGGTAAAACTGTACCACCTTGGGCCTTGTGCCTCGATAACAAACTGTGAAGGAAGTTGCTGGGTTCCAGAAGGAAAGAGAGGGGCGACTGCATGCAAGCCAGCATGCATGAGAATACTAAAGAGACAGTGCAGAGCCATATGCTGAGATCAAGGGCTACTGCTCCAGGCCCCATAAAAGGCACTACAGACAGGTGTCAGAATGCACCATTCTGAGAGTTTCGAAGCTGAGACGTGTGGGTTGGTCCAGGGCCTTGGCAGTCAAGAAAGTGAGAGGAGAAAAAGGATGAAATTGTAGTCAGTCTTGCAAGAAGCTGTGAATCTAGTCCCTGGGGAAGGTGGGTTGAGTCCGTGAAGTGAGCCTGACTGAAGTAGAGGTGCCACAGGAGATCGGAGCACAAGAGGCCTCTAAAGACAGGAAGATCTGTCTGGCTTAGGTAACTGTGAGTAAATTCAGGGCTTTTCTTGCCTCAGTAAACTATTGTTTGGTTAAAGTTTATTTGCAAGTTGGCCATTGGGCCAGATTACAAATAACCTCACTTTCAGAGGTTTTTATGTCATTTTAGGAAGTGCAAGGCCTGTGGCTTTTGAGAAAATGAATCGGTTATTTCTAAACTAAAGTGCACCAATGCCAGCCAACACATATCAACTACACTGGGCTTGCATCAGTAAACACCTGAGGTACACAGGGACTGTGTGTGAGGGAGCTCCCATTAAGCATAATGGGTATATCCTGGTACTAGGCGAGAGAAGGGTAGTGGCCTCTAATAAAGAAAGGCCATTCCATTAACTTTCATATTTTGCTGTGTGGGGTTTGGTGGATGGAATGCTGCCCCCTGGTTTTGCTTAACTAAATACAGCATAGTACTTAATATCTGGTAGGTCTGGTCTGGTCTGATCTGGCCCAAGTAAGAAGGCCATGTGGAGTGAAGGTGGTGTTGACTCCACCTAGCTGGTCAACTAAGGGCTCTTTGTTCAGGCCTTCTCAAAAGGGCACCAAAGAAGGGTGGACTTCTAATGTGGATGCACTAATTTATTTCTGTTTTCAGGGTGTTTAGTCAAGAAAATTGTTTGCAATAATACTTTGCATGAAAATTGGGGAGACTGTTGCATTTGTGTAGGCCTGTGGGAGGTGGGAAAGTACAACCTCCAAGGGGGTTGTACTGCTACATTGGCATGGGCGAAAGTTGTGAATTCTGCCTTCGTGGAACTTCCATGAAATTTCAGAAATACTTTTGCCATTGGTGAAACTGAGATTTTCGGCAAAGTTTTGTCGAGTTCTGTGGACTTTTTTGTGAACTGTGGAAAAATGTACATAAACTGTGGAATTTATTCTATCCACAGTTTAATGAACTGTCAGTGAATGAGCGCCTGCTTGTACAACCATGCGGTCATTCATTGACAATTCAGTGGGCCACTGGTTGTGGAGGAGAGAGAAGGGTTGTGCTGATGACCGGTTCAGGGCAGTGTGGGGGGGAGTGTGGTGGTGGTGGATGAACTGTTAGGTTGGGGGGATGGGGTCCACTAGACACCAGGGAATTGGGATAATTTTTTGTTATAAGGGATCAGGGATGGGTAGGTCCACTAGACACCAGGGAATACTGGGACTGGAGGTGGTGAGTTGGTGGACTGCTGGCCGTTTTTTTGTGGATTAAGGAATCCAAGATAGGGAGGGAGTCCGCTAGACTTCAGGGAAATAAAATGTTTTGAGGGGCCATGATCAGTGGGTGGGGGGGGCACTAGAAACCAAAAGGGTCTGAGGAAGGGATTGGAGGTATTTATTTATTTACTGGGACCCCTGATCAGTGGGGGTGGATTAATGAATTAAACTGTGGTTAAAAAAGCCTCAGAACTGACCACTGGCAATGATTCTTTCTGCAGATTTTTTTCAGCAGTATAATAAATTAACCCACAGTTTATATATTTATTCCACAGTTTTAAGGTAGAATTTCTGCAATTGTTTTGAAAATTATTTCTAAGTGTTCTTGGAATTGAAATTCACACTTTCGGCAAAATTCCGCCAGCTGAATTTTTTTTTCGCACACCCCTACTGCTAGATCACCTACAGTAGGTGCATGCAAAGAGCAACTACAACTGCTGTAAAAAACTGTAAGAATAACATATGATTTAGAAAAGAAGACTGGAAAAAAGAAAAGAGCATGAGCAGTAATTCTATGGGTATATTAATCATGCAAAAAGTTGGGGGAAGAATTAGTCTACTTCTGCAGAATGACTGCAAAATCATATCAGAAAAAGAAATGATGGAAGTCATTTATATTTATTTTATGTCCTTGTTTTGAATGGATACCAGTCCTAATATTAATGTTACAGTACACAGCAAAATCAGCTCATTAAAGATCCAACACCTGAAATTAATCTACAAAAACTAAAACAAAATCAGGGACATTGATGTAAATAAGATTATAGGTGCCAGTGATATCTCCCCTAAATTACTGAAGTCTGTAATTGAAGAAATAACTGGGCCCTTATTAATAGTCCACAGTAAATCATTGGAATTCAGAGAAGTACCTGGGAACTGGAGGTGTACCATTATCACACCTATACATAAGAAAGGAAACCAGGAGACAGAGGTAAATTACAGTCCTGTAACTTTCACTTCAGTGGTCAGTAAACTAATGGAATTATTTATCAAGTATGATGTCATGGAACATTTGGAAAAAATAGGATAAAAAAAGAAAACAGCATGAATTTAGAAATGGTAGCTCTTTTAGAACAACCTTACCTAGTTTTTAAAAATAATTCAGCAGAAGTATTGACAATGAACAACTGGTGAATGTTACCCTTTTGGACCTGAGTGAAGCCTTTGAAACTGTCCTATATAAAGGTATCATTAGCAAGCTAGTTTCCTTAAGTGTTCATTACAACATTATAAGTTGGATAAAATCATGGATACTGAACAGAAACCAAACAGTGGGGATAAATGCATACTATTCTCAGGAGGGTGAGGTTACCAGCAGAGTCCTCCAAGGATCACTACTCAGTCTTGTACTATTTCATGTTTTTATTATGGATGTGGAAAGTAGCATCAGCAGCTTATTCATCCAGTATGCACATGACACCAAAACTGGAAACTGGGTTGATCAAATAATCTCTGTCAAACTCCAGAATAATCTATACAAACTCTTACAGTGAACTAGAATATGGCAATTATATTTTAATGTCTCTCAACATGTTTGGTTTTACATAATATGGGCCATAACATAAAATAAGACTAATTTCGGGAAGGGTTGAAAATTAAAGCTAGTGACTGAATGTGATCTAGGTCTGATCATTGATAAAGATCTAAATCACATGAAACAATGTGAGGCCATAAACAGAGCAAACAGAATTACACATGGCATCAGAAGAACAGTGAAAACAAGAAACAGAGAGGTCTTTGGGGGACTGTATGGAGCATATGTAAGGCCATATCCCAATTAATGGGTCACAACTGTGGACACCATATAAAAGTGGAATACTGACAAATTAGAAAAGAATCAGATGAGTTCTATAAAAGTAATCTGAGGTCTAAGAGACATGTCTTATGAGAATCGCCAAGGAAAGCATAGAAAGTAAGGGGTGATATTTTATTAAAGGAGAACGGCACTCAACATGTAAGTCATGTTGCCCAGCAGAAGCTGTTTTTAAATACTGGTACAAATTCTGTCATTGTTCCATCTCTTAAGGCCTTTTAATTATTCCAGTGAGTGTTTCTGATCTATACTCTGGTATTAAGTGCCATTTTAGAACTGTATGATGCAGTTTATGTTCCTCTGATCCACATTGTTCTATAGTAGAACATGGCTGCATTGTACCAACAATGAAAGATCTGAGCAAGGGACATAAACTACGTCATACAATTCTAAAAATGGTTCTTGACTGCAGTATGTAAATCAGAAACCACACTAGGATAATTAAAAAGCCTGTAGAGATTAAACAACAACACAAGTGGAACCAGTATTTAAAAAATCAGCTTCTACTAGAGAAAATAACTTACAGGCTCAGTGCAGTTCTCCTTTAATGTAAGATGTAACTAGAGATGCTGGGCCAGATGAATGAAGGGCCGTGAACGCAGCAAGCCCTGGATGTGCTGAACATATGGACCACTGGGCTTGTAGCATTTACCCAGGCAGCAATCTGGATTCTCAATTTCATGCACCAATTGTCACAAGTTAGACCATTTTTTCCTGAACTAGCTCATGGCACTCTCAGGTGCACGTTTTATGGGGCGTGTGCCAAATATTTGGTGCAAGCTGCTGTAAAAATGGAAAATTGTCATAAATGTGCCTGATCTTCAAGAAACAGGTGTAGGCTACAACAAAGTTGTTGGCACAAGTGCACCAAAAAATGGGTTTGCTGCATGGCTTGACACATGCCCTGCATCACCCTTTGTGAATCTGGCCCCCTCTTCAGCCCCAGCCACAAACTAAGGTGACATAGCATGCAGCTGAAAAAGAACATTTCAAGCCTGACAGAAGAATGTTTTTCTTCACACACACAATTTCAAATGTATGGAATTCATGACCAACATCCATAGAGAACAGCTCAACTAAAACAACAATTAAAAAGTAAGTAGACCTTTTTCTTTCTAATGGGAACATGAGGTTTTACCACTAAGAAGTGAGAGGCAGAGGATTAATTTTGGTGCAAAAGTTGGGGGGACAGGGAGCATTGAAATATTTAAGCAATAAGGCACAACAGGGGGTGTGCTATGGTGGGATAATGGCCAACCTCTGGAGGGTTGAAGCACAAGGTGAAACTGAGTGCTTCCACCACTCAGGAAGTGCCAATAGTCCACCATAATTTATTTTATTTATTTGCTTTTGATAACTGGGTGGGTGCACTTGGCATAAGAATGCCTATTTTCAGGCACGACCCAGGAGAAAGACAGTTTGAAATACAAATAAGCATACATGTGACGCAGCACATGAGATATGTAACACAGTAAGGAGGGAAATCAACAGACAATGCACCCCCTGGTGTACCTTATTGCAATTGTGAAATGCGTCTATCAGTATTAATCAATAAAAATTAAAAGAAAAAACTTTTCTGTGATTTAAATTATTAAAAATACAAATAAATTAGAAAAAATTAAAACTAGTGCCATTTGTCTGGTGGTGTTTGCAGTTTGCCAGTAGATGGCTCCTATACTGCATGATCATAGAAAATATGGGCAGAAGACTGAAGAGGCTTCATGATCGCAACAAGTTGTTCTATGAATCTGAAGGGAGCAGCAGCTGCACTTGTTCTTACAAGATTGGCAGTTTTTCTGAAGCCTGTAGTAACTATAGCCACCAAACACAGCTCAAAAGTAACTTTTTTTTTCACTTTCTCTATGATTCAGCTTCTGTTGCCCTGTGCAAGCTGCCGCCCCTTACAACTTGTGCTCACCTGCCACTGGGTCTCTCCTTTCACTCTACTGTCACAGATATGCATTTTTTTCTGAAGCCTGGTAGATCACCACCTTTAACAAACCCTGCAATTGGTGGAAATTTGGATGCCAAAAAGCACTCAGGTGACACGGAATGAAGAGAGAGAGAGAGCGAGCAGCCAGTGACTGGAAGTTGTAACAGGCAGTATCTTGTGTAGCACAGTGGAAGCAGATCACAGAGAAAGCCATTACTTTTGAGCCATGTTCAGCAGCTATCATAAAGAAACTTAAAACAAAAAAAATCTTTAATTTGTCAGTCACAGACATTCCCCTGGTAAAAATGTTACTTTTAAAAAAAACTGCAATTGTTTAGGAGAGCAGACCATCCTGATGTGCTCCAGTATGTGGCCGACTGCTACTTTGTGTTGTTATGCTATTTGAGGGCATTTTTGCCCTGACAAGATGTGAATTAGTACAGTTGCAGTGAAGAGTCTTAATTGTGTGGGGGCTTATTTATAATGGCCCAGCTGAAAGTAGCTCTCATCCAATCAGAACTCGGCATTCTTTACACCCATTTCATAATTAATATTAATTCATTTCCAGTGCCTTGCAGGTGCTATGTACAGAAAGAAAACAACATTATTTCAATAAGTTGTCCTTAAGGACATGTTGGTGGTACAGGGACAACTTCGATTAATGTAGTATTCAGAAAAAAATCAGTATTGATTTTGATATATTTTTGAGGTATTTTCCAATCATTGTTTCTAAAAGCATTTGCATTAAAATAGTACTTTTTACTGTGCACTCTATCTGCTTTTGCTGCTTGTGTATACAACAGGTCAAAACCCTTAGCTTGTGATATTGTAAGAATTGTTTCTAGCAATCTTGGGCAGTAACATGAAGGGATGATTAGGCTTAATATTGGCTCTTAATTAATGAAACCAAAGCCTCCTATTGATAATCTGCATAATATATACAGTAGATTGCAAACTCATAGGGGAGAGTACATTAAAATTAAAGTATATCTATAGCTTTAAAATATCAAATGTACTTTTATTAACTATATTACTTTTACTGGAAGATGAAGTTTGTTTAAAAGTACAATGCTCATAAACTTGTATGCAGAGAAGAGAGATAATCCTATGTGCACTACAGCTATGCTTAGCTTCACACGTGTTAATGAGTACTTGGAATCCCCAGTAGGCCCTATGGTGAGGCCCATTATTGTGTATTTTCATTACAGCAAGAGGAGCACTGCTTATTCTATGCAATTTTATGTAGTCAATAACCTGACAGACCTTGTGTTAAAAGTACTCCACAAGAAACCCTGCAGTTTTCTGTCATGGCACATCCAAAGTTACATGGTTGTCAACCAATGTTGACACCATAACCATTAAAGAATATTTGGCTATAATTTCAATGATATTTGCCTAATCATGGCCCAAGATGGCTCAAAAAGATTGAAATATATCCAGAAATGTATTTAAATGATTAGTGAAGGCATCATGCATCTTATACATGATACATGGTGGAAAATGTGTTTAAAATGCACAAACAAAATCCTTACATTTTATCTTTGAATTATGCATGAAATTGTTTATAGAGCCCTGAGGTCTTTTCCATCTAGTGCATATTATATACCAACATTTCCCTCATTGAGCAGGCAAACAGATAATATGCAATAAACAGCCATATCTCTATTTTGGTAAAATTGGTGGGCAAAGCATTACCCCACTCCCCTAATTTATCTATCATCAGCAATATTCACTGTTCGTTATGGCTATAAATATATTCTATTTTAACTTTGTGTAAATATTTGGATGATAACTGCATGCTATTTCAAATTAATTTATTCCTAAATATTCATAGTAGCATGTGTTTTCATGGCGAACAGTATATTTTCCTTAGTGGCAACACTGTAAACAAACTCTAGCCAGAGCCAATAGGTTTGTGAAGAACTACCAAATGACCAAAGTTATTTTCTTGTTGGTGCCATATAGTGCTGTTCAGACACAATCATCAAAAACTGGCATGCTGCTAATTCAGTCCTGTTGAATTCATTTAGTCAGAGTACATGCTGCTGCTGCTGTGTGTGTGTGTGTGTGTGTGTGTGTGTGTGTGTGTGTGTGTGCGTGCAACTTGTCATGTGCATAGGAATGAGATAGCTGGCAGCTAGCTGCAGCTGTACTGTGTGAATCTGACATGGTGGTCTCTATGACTGTTTCAGTGCAACAGATGAGTTAACCCCTAGGCTGCTGAATAAATCTATTAGACTGGGCTGGACAGATGATAGAAACAGCAGTTTAAAAGGTTGTTTTTTTTGTTAATATCCTGAGAAGTTCAGAGGTACAATACAGTAGCATCCCCTCTCCCTTCTGATGCCTTTAACATACAGCAGCAAATAGCAAAAATCAGTGTGGGAGTGTACTATTTTGCAGCTGTGGAGGGATATTTCCAAATGTTCAAAAAGGGAGTTTCATGATCAGCTGTTTTAGAGCTACAATCTGATCCCAAAAGGGCTGTGGACTCTTCCCACAGCCCTACAAATAGCACAAAAAGTCTTATATAAACATCTTACAAGGAGGTTTTGATGTCTTAAATGATGATAAATTTAATTTCAAACAAAAAGAAGATAGGGTAGGAACACAATAAAAGGTGCTTGTCACTAGCAACCACCACATTTTCCTAGCAACAGCACTTAATATTTATGGGATATTGCAAACACAGCAATGACATTGTCAGCCATGTAGATTTTCAGGATAGGAAGTGACATTAATTTGGTCTGTGTAAGATGAGCTTTTTTCATGACTTCAATGTTGGCACCGAAACCTTGTTTTTTTTTTATTTTTCAGCATCCAGTGTGTAACTATTGGAAAGTTAACCCAGTATTGAGCCAGCCACTTGCAACACAAAAAATAAGGAAAGTAGTAAAGCTTGGATGCTTTGGATTTGACCAGTTAACAGATGTATTCATGCAGAACCAATATGGCCATGCTCAAGAACGGTGATGAAGACCAGGAAAGCCCTTGTCAATCATCTAAGATTCACAAGAAATCCAGTTATAGAACTGATTTGCATTGTTCTATGCATCTAGACTCAATCAAGAAAGAGTCCACTCAACCATTCCCACGTGTCAGGTGGAATAAATACTGTGAATGTGCTCAAGCATGGTTGGACATGCATGGTGATGATCGATACATTGCTGAATCATTTGAACAGCACCTGTCAAAAGAATTTGATGACATCCCCAGTGATGCAGGGTTTCCTCCACCTGCTATAGGTATTTTATAGACAAAAAGCACGTAGAGAGTGCAAGAAAATGCTGTGCTCAGCAGTCAGTATTATAGGGGAAACAGGATGATGGACAGTCTACCTGTTCTAGCACTAGTTCCACAGCTTTGCCCATCCCCAGAAAGAAATGTCAGTCAAGATCAGGCCTCCCTGTCCATGCATCTGGACCTGTCATTCCTGCCATCTGCATCATATGCAAGAAAAGGGACCAATACATCACGGTGGTCCATGAAAGCCAGAAGGATCAACTAGTCCAGTCAGCAACCGTAGATGCAGGAAAGTTAAAAAGAGCTGCTGACCTGAAAGATGATCACAGCATTGTTATTCACATACAAGGACAGAAATGTGTGTCAGTGGAAGTCCGGTACTATAAAACGTGTTACAGAGACTACACAAGATTTTTGACAAACTCATCAGATAAGGATAAGCCTACTTGTGTTGAGCATATGTACAGCAAAGCCTACAAGATTTTATGTGCTGCTGTCATCCACCAGAGGCTAATTGTGGACAAGGAGGTGTTGCAGATGGCAAGACTTACCAGATTTTCATTGAGCTTGTAAAAAGCATGAAGGTCTTGATGCTTCAAATTACAGGTAAATGATACATTGTATAAACAGACATTTTCATAATCATTTAGACACAATCATGGTAGACACAATTGAAAATTTAAACATCACAACATTTTTCTAACTTTCAAGTTTGAATTAAGTCTTGAATACAGTAGCAAAATCTAAACTTAAAACACAGTAGCAAGACCCATGCCTTACAACTACAATTAATGTTCCTGTGGAGAACCCTGTTTCAGAAATGATGCATGTTTTTGAGTTACAGAGTTGACAGACTGAAATATCACTTGAAAAGTGACTTCCTTCAGCTCACCTTTCATACACCACACCACAGGAATATTGATGAGATGGTGTTTGGTGACACACTGTCAAGAAGTATGCTTACTGACAGACTTCCTTATCAATCAGAGGCAGGAACAAAAACAGATACTACAGAGATAACTCAGAGTGAAGAGTAATGACTTAATCCTCAACCACAAGCTGATCTGCCATCTGACAGATCATCAACAGCAAGTGAACCAGCTCCTGATGTGCATTTAACTAAGACTGTGTACAATGCTGCATTGATCATCAAGAGCACATTGAATGACAGTCCTGGAATGAGTTGTCCCTGTCCACCATCATTAATTGATTTGACTGTTGCTGCAAAATCTGTTATACCAGTTGAACATTTTAATTTAATGGCCTGTACTATTGTGGCATCAGAGGCACCATCACTGTCTGGCTATGTTGATCTTCCAGATGATGTGGACCTTAAATTGAACAAACCTGCAAAAAAGATTCAAAAACAAATGGTAGCTTGATTGCATTGACACAAAACCGTGCAGCAGTTTATCACTGGATCTTGTCACAACATAAGAGAGATCTGCTATAACAAGACAGTGTAAAGTGATGGCAGGCATGACTCCAGAGGTATGCAAATGGAAAGATCTTGATAGTATAAGAATTCAGAATGATGAGACAGCCTTAATGAGCATTCTGTTCACTAATGAATGCACGATCAATCCTTTTGATGCTCCTCATGATGGACTAGTGTGTCTAAGTTAAGGTGTTGTTGCTACCAGTGAGTTTACAAATTACTCGCTAGCTAATCAAGAGAAAGGTGAGATTGCACTGATGAACTTCTTGAACCAGTGACTGCTTTATGCTACTCAGGACATTTTTCTCTGATCAAAAGCCAGAAACTGAAAACATTCAGTGATCAAGTCAAAACAAAAACAAAAGCAAAAATAGCTGGCAAAGACATGATTCTTCATAATGATGAGAAACTCTTTGCAAGACTTCTTGTATTAGGTCAAAGTAAGAAAACTGATCACAGGAAAGTCTGGTCCTACTCTTTGTGAGCACTTTCCTACCCACTTGCTAGTGCAGATGGTACTCTGACAAAAAACAGTAAATCAGTTCTGCTCAATCTTCTGCAGTCCAAAGGTGGAGACTGCCTTGTTGACCATGTTCCAGAGAATGGTGCAATAATCATTGATGGAATGGCTGTCATCCAAGCACTACGTGATGTTGCTTCAACATTTGGTGAGCTTGCACACACCATTTTAGTGTACAGGGTTAAGCTTGCAAAAAAGTACAAGTGTACTCGTCTGGACTTTGTCACAGATCAGTATCGCAATGTGAGCATAAAAAATGTGGAACAGTCCCACCGAGCAGCTAGTGGCTCACAAACTATAAAAATCTACCAAAAGGAGCAGAAAAACCCCAGTCAGTGGAAGAAGTTTCTTTCTGATGGCAACAATAAGGAAGCACTTCAGAAATTCTTGTCCACCATGTGCAGGGATGTAGATTTTCAAGCTGCAGACAAGGACATCACTCTCTACATAGCCCATGAGAGGAGTATCACTGCATGACTGTGCAGGAAGGTTCAGTGGCAGTCAGTGCTGTTGAAGAATTAAGGTGTGACCATGAAGAATGATACATGCATAGATTTCTTCATGTGAAACATGCTGCCAAGGACTACCACAATGTGATCATTAGGATCCCAGATACAGATGTTGCCATCATAGGCATTAGTTTTAAGTGACAACTGCCAGTTAATTTGTATTTCTTCACTGGTGTTAGGAATCAAAGCCACATTATTAATTTGGAGAAAGTCACTTCAGCTCTAGGCCTGAAGGTATGTGCCTCCCTAATTGGACTCCACACATTCACATGATGTGATTTTACAAGTGTGTTTCATGGGAAGGAAAAGAGAAAAGCATTCGCTGTAGCCTCTGAGAGTGAAAGTATTGAGTAAGACTTCATACTGCAAGACACAACATTCCTTGTGCTTGAAAAATTTGTGTGCCATCTGTATGGCCAAGCTTCATCACAGGATGTCAATGATGCCCGATACAAGGTGATCTGCCTGGCATCATCTTCACTGCCTGAGCAGAGCATGCCACCAATATGTGATGCTCTACACACACACAGCAAGTGGGCAACTTACCAGGCTGCTATAATGAGGCACTCTCTTGTTAACAGGATGAATGCTCCTTCCCCTGTTGGCCATGGAGGGCATTTAGAAACCAAGGAGCTTGCCATCACCTAGATGACAAGCAGTCCAGCACCAGATGGTATTTTGCAGGCAATACATTGTGCCTGCAAGCATGTGAAATGTCCAAAACAGAGGTAGTCCTGTCTTGCAGCTGGGTTATCCTGCACAGACTTGTGTAAATGTCAGAAGTGTGAGAACATTGACAAGAAAGCTACTGAACCTGTCATTTACAATGATGACGTGTCTGACGAGAGTGGCTTTGATGAGTAGGATGCCATGATTTTCAGACAGGGAAATAAAAATGTATTTTCCACAGGGAATAAAGGTATGCCACCACTACCATGACACCTGGACAGCAAACCCCTTCACAGAGAAACCCTTGCCATGCCTAAATTGGCAGCGATGGGGATTTTGCTTCGAGACACAGTATGGCGATGGGGGTAAATATGTAACTCTACTGTCTGTGCAATGTGTAATTAGATATATATAGTGAGGGGGGTGTGGGGGGGCACGGGGGACACAGCCCCCCCCCGCATTGTCCATCAGGAAGTTGACAGTTGGCTTGGGGTCATGATCTGGGTTGTCAATGGGTTCCCGGTGCTGTAGTGGAAATCGTGATCAGGGTTGTCGTGCTGGCATCATGGATCCGGAATAAGCACTACAGTGCCAACAGCAAGACACATGATTCAAAACAAACACTGGATTTGAATACGAAAATAAAATCTTGATTTATATCAATAATGACATCAACTCATACCAATCCAGATAAGCTGTCACTTACGATTATTGGAGAAATAAATCTCATTTGCATGGGATTTCAGTAAAAAGGTTTGTGTTTTACTTTTTTCAGTTCTGTTGTTGAGGAAAATAAGCTAGTTGTCAATGAAAATAGTAATATTTTAGGTATTTACATAGAAAAATGCATCAGGTGTATTACATTTATCATTTCATGTATTTAGGCTGGTGCACAAACATTACTCTTGAGGGTAAATGGCAAAATACTTCAGCCTATAGTGAAAGGTGAGTATTGCAGAGAAAAACAAATTATGGGTATGGGGTAATACTTTGACCTATTGTTTCTACCAAAAGATAGATGTAATAATTTATTGCATACATCTTTTAGACTGATGATTGTTTAAAATATCGATGCATAAAACACCCCAGTAGGGCAAGCAGTTTTAGTTTTTAACACATTTTATTGACAGGAAATACTTAAAATAAAATAATTTTCACCCAAATTTGTTCTAATTTGCAATGTTTTTTTCTTGTGTATGACTTCTAAGTTCCCCAATCCATTCAGTATTGCCTTTAATATAAATCCATATACTGTACATTTCAATCATTTTAGCCAATTTTGACCTTTACAGGGCAAATATTAATGGAGTTATGGACAAGAACACTTCATCAGTATGGTGTCAAAATTGGTTGACAGCCAGGTAACTTTGGATGTGCCGTGAAAGAAAACTGCAGGGTATCTTGCGGAGAGCTTTTAACACAGTGTCTATCTGGTTATTGGCTATATAAATCTGCAGAGAGCAAGTAGTGCCTCTTTTGCCAGAACAAAACTCATTTTCTAGGCACATATCTCAGTTCAGCATATGGCCTACAAGTGTTATAGACATTACCACCAGGACAGAAACATGTTACACCTACAGTAAGGAGATTGACGTAAAGTGAAAGTAATCCCTAACTTAAAATTCTGGGTCCAGATGTTATGCCCATCATCTGTCTGATAGTAATATCCCTGCTATTTAGCTAATTGTAAAAAAGAACTGTCTGAAATACTTGGGCTAACCATTCCTGCCTAGCTACATGCAACATATTCCTCCTCACCAAACCAGACCCTAAACATCTCCCCAGGAATTATCTTCTAATAACCCGTTTGACTGCAAAATAAAAGCTAGATACTGGAATAAATGCAGATGGTCTATAATCAGTGAAACTCCTGACAACCTCATAGCAGTGAAACAAGAAGGCAATAAAAGCAAACCATATGCTACTGATGATCTGCTTATGCTGAATATAGAGGACAGTGGATGGGCAACTATGCACAACCAGTGTGTTGTGCCACTGAGGGGTACATGGCACAACACACTGATTGTGCATAGAGTTGCCCATCCACTATTCTATATAGTGTATGGGCATCAATGCCTATTTTGGACACTGCACTTTGTTTCAGTGAACTGGTGGTTGGGGAGGGCACCTGAGGGTTGGTGGTAGGTTCAAATTACTAACACTGTGCTGCAGATGTTTCTGAAAGTTCAAATTTAAAAAAACAACAACTTCAAGCTT
Organism: Neoceratodus forsteri; assembly: GCA_016271365.2. Classification (NCBI taxonomy): domain Eukaryota; kingdom Metazoa; phylum Chordata; order Ceratodontiformes; family Ceratodontidae; genus Neoceratodus; species Neoceratodus forsteri. The sequence continues at coordinate 971,431,303 of CM028134.1, read as the reverse complement.
AATTTGATATGAGAAATCAAGTATGTGGCAGCACTCCAAACTGTCCTGCTGCAGTAGTGACATCACTGCTGCAGCAGAACAACATAATGCTGTCACTACTGCAGCAGAACAAGCATATTCCAGGCATGGAATTCCAAGCATAGCAGCATTCCACCATAAATGTAAGCAATAAGACATGATGAGGTATGCATTACAGTGTGATAACTGCACTCCTGGGGCGTAGTTAGGCACGAGGCTGAAGGCCGAGTGCCGGTCGTCCCTAGGAAAGCAGTTATCACCCATAATGCACACCCCCAAGTGTCTTGTTGTGCTTATAAAATGTCCCTTTATTTTTAGAAGCAGTTTTCTTTATTTTTAAATACATTTTTAAATAAGTAAAAATGTAAGTGAATCTGTGCTTTTGACATAAAATAGTCCTTCTGCCTATTGGTGCTAGATTAAAGTAGTGTTATACAGTGTATACCTCCCTGCCTACTTAAGCTTCATATTCCCCTGCCAGCCACATCAATTCACAAATGCAATTCTTTTCATTCTAAGTATGACATATAGCCCCCTTATTTAATTTCATTCTCCTCACTCTGTAGACAAAATTAAAAGGAAGCCATAACAGAGGCATCTCAGTTCCCCAGTGCTGCAAGCATGAACATGGTTCAAAACTGCCACACTCACTGACAGCATCATGAATTGCTTGCTCTGTCCTAAAAGATAAACAGCAGGATGAGTCATTTACCACCTTTTCTCTTTGTTTATGTAGTATTATACAATGGCAAGAAAGAATCCTGGCTTCTGATTGGTAAGTTGACTGTCACAGCAGGGATGTTATCCTGGCATAACATCCCTGCTGATTGTTTGGATATGGATGAGCACCACCATGATGATCTATTTCTCTTAAGGAACAAAAATATGTTTGCACACTAACAAAAACATTCTTTAAAATTATTTTTTTCTGTATAAAACAACAAGCCATTGTATAATAGGAATAATGCCCTCCAGGGTGGGAGTTATGCTGGGATAACATCCCTTCTTGGGTGTTGGACGCCCTCGGCTAGTGGCCTCGGGCCCAACCACCCGAGGTGGGATGTTATCCCAACATAACTCCCACCCTGTCAGGCATTATTCCTTTATTATTGCTTACTTTCGTCATTCTGTTTTTTTTCCATCTGTGTTTCCCCACATTCAAGAAATGGAATGTTTTCCATGGAATACAGGGATTCAAAATTCTGCTCAGTTCTATTAGCAGAATGTTCCTCTACTAACACACTGTACACACAGACATCAATGGCCTGTTTTAGAGCCAGAGAATCAATTATCTCATGTATCAGGGAAAGCAGAAGAGATTTCCCTGATGAGCAGGTAAAGACAGAAGGGGGATTTTTCACTGTTAGCAAAGAAACAGTTGCGATGAAAACTATAAACAATACTTAATGTTTCTAATTTGTTTATGTGTGTAAGGAGAGTGTGATGATCTGGTAAACAACATTTAATTAATTTGTTTTATTTTATATTTAAGATAATTTAAATTTTAGGTCCCAGTTGAAGGATTCTACAGAGTAAAGGTAGTGGCCATGTTTGTGGTGGATGATCAGTTCTGGTTGTAGGGAGACTGATGGAAGATAGTTTGGGTTGTAGGAGGACTGGCTTGCTCATTGTGTAATGTGGTTTAGGACCAGGATGACTGTGCGTATACAGAGAATTAATGTACAGTCAGCTGATCTGTATTGGCCAATGAGATTTCTAGATTTTTTCTTGCCATTTTATAATATAAAATCATGGAGATCTAAAAGAATTACAACCATAGCATAGCATGGATAGACAATTAAAAGGCATGTTATAGTATCTCTTGGATCCATGAATAACTAAATATAACTCCTAGGTGACGCTATCCTAAGGGCTACTACCCCTGCCTGCTCGGCTACTGACAGGTTGAGGGGCCTAGGTTCTATGACGGGTGCCTCCACCCAGAGGTCAGGGTTGATAGTGGTTACACTAGCCCGGGCACATCCCTCTGGGACACTATGACCCCCTTTGTTCCCATTAGTAGCTCACACCGTACACAGGAGTTACCTTACCAATGCCCCATATATGAAAACGGTTTACACATATAGATACCACTTACCCTCGAGACGGATTCTGCAGCACGTCTCTGAGGACCCCCTGTAAAACAAGGTTAAGCAACATACACAAACACAGATTGCAAAGCTGGTTCTATATGTACTGACACCACAGACAGTATAAAGTTCAACAACAATAAATATGATTTATTCAGGAGACAGTAACACGGAAGGGGGCAATCAGGTTGATTTGGTTTGGCAATGTTCAAATCACAGTACTGTGCATACATATAGGATCCATAAAGTCACACTCTGGATACCCAGGATGGGGGGGGTTGGCCAGGTCCATTGCCCGGGTTTGGCAAGCAGGTGCAGCTGGATGGGGCCCTGTAGGAAGAAAATATATGCACAAACAAATTGTAATCTGGAGCCGGATGGCTCAGTCCACAAAAAGAAGAACATAAAGCAATCAATGACACACTTTGATTAAATGAATGGTGTAGGGAGCTACCCCAATTTGTACTCACAAACCCCAAGCAGAGAACTGAATTGAGGAGATTGCTCTGGATGGTCAGGATGAGCAGGGCATGGGGATGAGACCTTCGTGACAGGGCCTAACTGAGTTGGATAGCAGATGGATTCAGTCCTATTAAATTTGAGTTCAGCTTCCAGCTTCAGCTCACAACTCACAGTAAAAGGAGAAAAGGAATCGCGATCCCCCACAATCACTAGACACATTTACCTGTATATGTAAATAAAGGAAATTACTATATCAGGCAGCTGCTTCTCGATCCTGATCTCAAACATTGCAAATTACCTGGGAGCATGCACAACATCAGCAGTCCCTGACAGGCTGATTGCTCTTCAGCATAATCTTCGGTTTTCTTCAGGTTAAGCCTGATTCTGCACACTTCCTCCTTCTCTCCACAACTCGGATTCAGTCCGTTGAGCACTCGCTAATGGCTACAGGCCAGCTTCAGGGCCTTCCACACACTTCCCACGCAATCTACACACCGCAGCAGAACAGAGCTCCTTCTCCTTTCCAGTCAACTCGCATCTGGCCCTCCAGCAACAGTTCAGAGCATTTCCCTTAGGCACCACACAAGTTCGGTTGGCTCACATGGAGAGTTTTCTGACACTGGCAGTGAACTATCAGGACACTCAAAATACTCTTCTTGCTCTGGTGTGTCACCAGTCTGTCCCAGTTCATCATTTTCCTCCTCTGAAAGCTCATACAGTTCAACCATGCACAGTGATTCCAGGTCATCATCTGACTTGATACTCTGCACTTCACTGTCTGGGAGCATTGGCTCCAAGGATAAATCTGGGGGCTTAGACAGTCCAGAAGGCCCTGCTTCGTCTTCATAATTGACTAGGGGATTGCCTTGAAACAATTGACTCAGTTCATAAGAAGGGTAGCACCCAAAGTTGCACTCACTTTCCTCTGAAATAGACTGGCAGTCATTTTCAACTGGGACTTGCTGTGGAGAACACTTTAACTCAGCATCTGTAGGTTCAGACTTTCTTTGCTTTTGCTTAGCAGCAGCTCTGGTCATTGGTCCAGAGGGAGCACTTTCTGGGGGCTCAGATTCAATCAAGATCTGGCCAATGGGCAGCAAATGATTTCAATGCATTGTCTTAACATCTTTTGAATTATTCTCAGGCCTTACTTTGTACACTGGCAGATCATCTAGTTTGCCCACTACAATGTGAGGGAAATGGTGCCACCTGTCAGCAATCTTGTGTTTGCCATGCAGTCCCAGATTTCTTAGCAATACTTGACCTCCCTCCTGGAGTTCCTGTGCTTTCACCTTTTTATCATACCTCTCTTTGTTGGCCAGATTTCATTTGGCAGCTATGGTTTGAGCCAGTTGGTAAGTATGATTTAGCTGGGCCTTTAACTTTTCCACATACTGTAAATAGTTGTCAGCTTGAACCCCATCAGGAGAAACTCCAAACTGAGTTGGATAGCAGACGGATTCAGTCCAATTAAATTTGAGTTCGGCTTCTGGCTTCAGCTCACAACTCACAGTAAAAGGGGAAAAGGAATTGCGATTCCCCATAAGCACTAGACACATTTATATGTAAAGGAAATTACTATACCAGGCAGCTGCTTCTTGATCCTGATCGCAAACACTGCAAATTACCCGGGAGCACGCACAACATCAGCAGTCCCTGACAGGCCGATCGCTCTTCAGCATAATCTTCAGTCTTCTTCAGGTTAAGCCTGGTTCTGCACACTTCCTCCTTCTCTCCATAACTCGCATTCAGTCCGATGAGCACTCACTAATGGCTACAGGCCAGCTTCAGGGCCTTCCACACACTTCCCGCGCGATCTACACGCCGCAGCAGAACAGAGCTCCTTCTCCTTTCCAGTCAACTCACATCTGGCCCTCCAGCAACAGTTCAGAGCATTTCTCTTAGGCACCACACAAGTTCAGTTGGTGGGTTTGGCTGTCAATCACTGCAGAGCTCCCTCTGTTGGTGCAAAAAGGTGCCAAGGTCTAAACTACAATTCCCAGAAGCACCTGCCATACATTCCCCTTTAAGCAGGCTTCAGGTGAGAGTCCAAGTTCTGGTTGGCCCAAACAGTATCCATTTTAGGGCTCCCCTAACCCAATTGGCCCAGATCAGCAGTTCAGATCCAAAATGGAGGGGCAACACACACAGAGTCCCAGCTGCAATAAAGGCAGGTTAGACAAACTGCAATTTTATTAATGCTCTAAATGATTTCAGACAAACAGTTACATCTTTCTGGTGGGCTCCCTCTGTGCTCTTAGAGACTGCAGAAACGGAGCGGTCAGACAGCAGCTTGGGCGGGATTTGAGTATTAAACACACAGTTCCCCCCATATAACTAATTATGTCTGCAAGCAGATAGCTGTTAAAAAGACAGTACGTGGAGGCTCTTCAAGCACTCACAGTGCCCACATTTAAGCGGCATGTCGCCAAACGCCTGCAGGCAGGGGAGCACTTAGGCAAGCTCCTAGGAGGCTTTTAGGAACTCCCATTTGTAGGTGGGTCACATAAAAATATACAGAATCCACCCTACCATGATCAGCTTCTCAGACCTCAATGAGAATGTGGAACATTACCCTAAGAATAAGTCACAATAAAGGCCTGAGCATCATGCCAAGTACTGTATTAAAATTCAGCAAGAAGATTCAGAGGAGATTCCTTGTCACAAGCACACAGGTTGCAATGTACTCATAGGGAAATTAAGTGGCTGGACACACTAATTTAGTGCAAGTCCCAGAGTTTACATTCAAGCCCCAAAATCCATGATAAGAGAGGTACAAGTTCAATGCCCAGTTCTTCATGGGTATCTTAGAAAATTAGAAACATAACAATGATGGCAGAAAAAGACCACTGGTCTGCCGAGTCTGTTTATAAATCCAAACAAACCCAGGACCTGTTGTCCATTCAGGGTTCCAACCCAAACTACTCACCCTCATGCTCTCAACCCTACTGCTACCACATTGAGCAACCACTAAGCCCTTCATTCTGTGCCAGCCATGTTGAAAACCATTGACACTTTTGGCACCCAACACATCAGCTAGCAGATTGTCCCATGGTGCCACCACCATTTCTGTAAAATAAAACTTTCTCACTTCCCTCATGAACCTCTCCCTCAGGGTTTATGTGATAATGGCGAACTCCTAAAGGCGATTACAGTTATCACTCAGTCAGAGTGCCAAAAACATTTTTGGCACTCTGACAACCCCGGCACCTCAGAACAACAGCACCAGGACAGTATTTTACTGTTTTCTGTGTGAGCTGTGCCCCCCCACACCCACACCCACCCTCGCAGGGGGCTTTGCCCCTAGCACCCCTCTAATTAAAGATTCTCAACCCAGGGGTTGCATATTGGGGTGGTGAAAGCAAGAAAAAAGAAAAGGTGCGGTCCAGGCTCAAGAAAATCACACCAGTGCCCGGACCCGAACCCGGTAACTCTCCCACCGCAACCATTCACCAACCCCTGATGCCATGATGCAGCTCGGCCAGCCACCGCAGCACCACCCCCTACAGCCTCTCCATTCCCTCCCAGCCCACGATCGCCACGCTCGCTCCCACCCCCCGCACGTGTAAGCATAGTAACATCCTGTCACCCAGTTCACCCACAGCCTCATCCGGTCGCCCTACCCTCCCCATTGCCATGAGGGATTGCACTGGGAAGGAGTCGCCATTACAGACAGCACCCTTCCTCATGCGCCCACCTCACAGGTTACCTCTCCCCCATCAGTTTCCACTCATGCTCCTGGGTTTTTCTTCCACTGCTTATGCTAAACAGTTCCTCACAGTTTACCTTGTTCATTCCTTTCAGGGTCTTTATCTTATCTCCCCTCCCTCTTCTGGCTTCCAGTGAGTACGTGTTAAGTGCTCTGAATCATTCCTCATAATATCTGCCCTGCTGGTCCAGAATCATTCTGGTCACCCGATGTTACGCTGTCTATATCCTGTTCTTATCTTTCCTTAGGTAAGGATTCCAGAACTGAACACAGTACTACAGATAAAGCCGAAGCAGTGATCTATACAGAGGTAGTAATACCTATTTCCTTCTGCTGTTATTATCCCTTCCCATACACCTCAGCATCCTGTATGCCTTTCTGTAGGCCCTGATACACAGGCTTGATTGTTTTATAGTCACTGATGATGACCCCTGGGTCTCTTTCCTCAGAGGTCATACCTAGCTTTACCCTGCCATCCATGCTCTGTCCTAGGGTTATTGTTCCCATTATGCATCACCCTGCACTTTTTGGCATTGAATCTCAACTGCCCCCTGCCTCTACACCACTTAACCTAAGAGAGGTTAGGCACAGCGGAAGTGCTAAGTCTCCTTAAAAATATCCCGGCTCACGGATCAGCTGGACCAGATGGCCTAATACCAAGGTTCCTTAAAATAGCAACTCCAGCCACAGCAGCACCAGTCACTAGGATCTTCATCCTCTTACGCAGTACAAAGATAGTTCCGTCTCCAAGGACATAAATAACTACCGACCAACTGCCATACTATCTGCCCTGAATAAGCTACTAGAAAAAATGTGGCAACCCAAGTGGCTGAACACTTACAACAGAATAACTTACTCTCTTCTGCACAACATGGTTTCAGGAAGAGCCACAGCACAACCACGGCTCTTATCAAATTTACAAATGATGTAAAAACTGCAATGGACAAGGGCCTCTGCACAGGAGCAGTCTTTGTGGATTTAACTAAGGCATTTGACCTAGTGGACCACCACCTGCTTCTATCAAAACTGGACACACTTGGTCTCTCAAAAGACTATCTCATGGTTTGACTACTACCTCTCTGGATGTATGCAATTAGTTCAAATAAACAACTACAAATCTGATCTTTCCACCACCACCATCGGGGTGCCTCAAGGATCCATCCTTGGCCCATTGCTTTTCTCACTGTTCATAAACAATCTACCAGTGATGTCTGGGCCCTCCTCTATGCAGACAACATGATACTGTACACAAGTGCTAAAGACGTAACCACTATAAATTCCACACTAAACATCGATTTTGAATGCCTACATACATGGATAACATGCAACAAGCTAATCGTAAATGCTAAAAAGACGGTGGCCATGATGTTTGGCTCAGCACCGAGGAGCAAAACTCAGACATCTGCACTGTCAATCTCAGGAACAGATGGCACACTGTTGGAGGTGGTGGGCTTCTTTAGGTACTTGGGAATAATGCTGGACCCCTCGCTTGACTTTAACCTGCACGTAGCCTCCACCTGTAAAGCTGTAAATATAAAGCTGGGGCTGGCCTACAAAATCTGTTGCTTGCTAAACACAGCGGCTAAACTGGCCATCGCACAGGGAATTTGTAGACCCAGCCGCACCTATGGCATAGCAATCTTCCATGATTCAAACAAAGAGGTACTACAAAGGTGGGGCACCTGCTATAATAGCATCTGCTGCTTTGCCTTATTGGTCCCCAGGCAGACCCACAGGTGTATACTGTACTCAAGTCTAGGTTGGTTCTCCCCTACCTCTTATCATGCTTACACTGCAGGATGTACAATTGATTCCATCATTAGATCTGGCACACCAGAGGTGCTGGCCTGCCTGTTACATCAAGCAAAACAAGCATATCCACTCAGGTCGGCAGAAAAGACTTGCCTTAGTATGCCTAAATGTGCCACAAAAATGGGTGAACAAGCCTTTTCAGCATCAGCCCCCAAGTTTTGGAACACCCTGCCCTCATCTATTAGGCTCTCCAAATTGCACCAAGTGTTAAAAAATGAACTACGTGCTTACCTCATGGGCACCGATAGATGCACATGCACCCAAATCACTGGAGCACTGACCTAGTATATGCTTCTAAATCTAAAGCACTTTCCTTATATGTATGCCACATTCTTACGTGGGAAGGCTTAATCTCTCTGGTTGTGACCACCTGTTTCTCGGGGGGACCTGCACTATTTGATCTGTTGCCGTATTGATCCCATATGTTCCTAACCCCTGCACTAGAACACACTTTGTAAGATTTCTTCCTCAGTTATTGTTTCCCCTGTTTGCAACTGCCTCGCCAACTGTGATGCAGCAATGTCTGAGATATCTATTATAGTCTAGTTTCCTTGCACTAAATCATGTGATTTGTCTCCTGACTTGCTATTGCCTCTGTATGTAACTCTGTATATACTGTAACTGTATCTCTGTATTTAACTCTCCCGGGTCATGCCTGAAAATAGGCAAAGATTCTTGTCTAGTGCACTGACCTTTGCAGAGAACCATAGATCTCTTGTACCTGTTGATTACCATTCTCGTATAAGACTTTGTTGCCTCAACAGTGGACTTCTTGATTTCTCCTTGATCTTCTTCTTTGTTAGAAGGGCTCCACTCACCAAATTAGATCTGCCATGCCCTCAGTTAACTAAGCAGTCTTTTCAATGACTTGGGAATATAGTTGTAGCTTAAACTCCAAGAATCCCCAGCAGCCTTTACTGCCACGTCCTGCAGATGCAGCGGGCAATTCTGCCTGAAGTGGATATGAACTTTTCCAGGCAGCAGCTTCCAGCTAGCCACCACCTTCCAGCCAGGATCCCCAGCAGCCTTTACTGCCATGTCCCGCAGATGCAGCTGGCAATTCTGCCTGAAGCAGAAGTGAGCCTTCCTATGCAGCAGCTTACAGCTAGCTGCTGCCTTCCTTCCAGGATCCCCAGCAGCCTTTACTGCCTCATCCCACAGATTCAGCAGGCAATTCCATCTGAAGTGGACAAGAGCTTTCCCGGGCAGCAGCTTCCAGCTAGCCACCACCTTTCAGCCAGGATCCACAGCAGGCTTTACTGCTGCATCCCACAGGTAAATTGAGTCTCCAGCCTGGAAAACTATGGCTGGTGCCACAGCTTATGGCTTTTGCCCTGATTGGCCAGGAATCGGGAACTGTGAAGCACTATTGGCCAATCTGCACACTCAGCTCCCTCTGATTGGCTGCACTACAATCACTGGCTGCTACTGAGCCAGAAGCACTTGCCGTTCTACCAGCAACTCTCTGCCTGTAGTCTTGAGCCAGAAGCCCTCGCTGTTCTGCTGGAGGCTCACAGTCTTTAATCTTATACCCTATATTTTGTCCCACCCACTCTTCCCAACCCTGGCCTCTATTAAATAGAGCTAGATCCCACCCTTCCTACTACTCTTTCCTCCTATTGGCTTAGTAACTCAGGCCACCAACAAAGCTGCAGGCTGCCTCACTAACCCTTGTGCTCTTACAGCACAAGGCATTTTGTCGAACCTCTCTGAGCAACCTGCCCAGAGGTGTCAGTGACTCTCTACCATAGCTCTCCTAACCTTGTGGCCCGTATTAACCAAATGCTACCTCTGACCATCAAGATGAACTACCCAGAAGCTAACTACCTTTTGACACGGTGCTTAATAGTTGGTCCTCCCTTAACAATGGACCATGCAATATTTTACCACGAGACCACCTTTTCAAATTATACAATATTTCCCTACTAGCACGACCCTAAATATACCATGTCACAAGGGCTAGAAAATCCATGGAAACCTCAGCAGTATCCTAGCATGTCTTTGTGCCACGTTCATGACATGTACCCCCTCCCCCCTCCACTCTGTGAGCTGATATACACCAGTACCCTAACTAAGCATTGTCCAGCCAGAATACCCAAACATTCCCAAATCCTAGCAAACCTCATGTGGCAAGCTATTCGAATGACAGGGCTTCTTCTGCTCCTCTCTGGGAATATACACCCAACCCAGACCCTCTGGCCTGTCCCTCATCTATACTCAAAAATCATGGGGACTCACTCTAGCCTCCATAAATATCTGTAGCCTATTGGCTAAGTTAGACTCATTGCAAGCCTGGGTCACCCAGCAACAGCCGGACATCCTTTCAATCATGGAGACCTGGGTCAATCCTATGATCAGTGACACTGTCGTACAAATACCAGGTTATAAATTGTTTAGACTAGACAGGCTTGGCAAATGAGGGGGCGGTTGTGCTCTCTACTTAAAAGAGCACCTTCAGACACAAATGTTACTCAACATCACCTCCACCAGTAACACCCAGCTCCTAGCAATAAAAGTTATACTAGGTGCAAATGGAAAAACCTTAATGGTAGCATCCATTTATATCCCTCCCAAGGACCAAATTAGCAGTTTTAAAGCCATCCACGACTTTCTATCGGATCAAAGTCAAAATGCTGAACTAATAATGATGGGTGATTTCAACATCAACTGAACATTCACTGAGGCTGGTCCAATCAAAGAAGCGTTAGCCACGCTCAATTTATTTATTTTTTGGTCCCCTGCCAGCCGTCTGGGTCTGCTCTGGTCACAGACCTCCTTGCCTCCACCTCTAGACATGCCCACACTCATGCTGTCATCTCTGACTTCCCCTCAGAGAGTGGGGTCTTGGCACCAACCCCCATATCGGGCCATGCTAGAAATATCTGGTCTGGGAACCAGCTCCTGGAGGCTGATCAAGGTGTCTGGGGCTGAGCTTCATTAAGATAGCCAGGCAGGATGTTGTTTTTCTTTCTTGTGAACAGGGGCGGGGATGTGCAATGACGACCAGTGTCCAACCCGCCCCTGAATTCAATTTGGCATCGATGCTTGCAGTGCACCCAGCCTCCACTAGGTGTCACCTTGGCACCGAGTACTCAAACCCCCCTCACCCAGAGAAGGAGAGCAGTCCTGTGGACACTCGATCCTTCTCCCCCGGCCGGATCTCTGACAAACTCGGTATGTTCCCAAACCCGGGTCGCCAGCGCCACAAGTGGAAGCCACACTCAATTTGTTGCAGCTGGTATGCTCCCCCACTTGGCTAAATTACCAGACTGGAACTAACTCTCTTATTGACTGGCTCATCACTAACTGGCCAGAAAAGATAATAGGCATAACAGTTCTCCCTTGGACTAACAAATCCCCCAAGCTTCCACCCAAACCAGTCACAAAGAGATTACTAAAAAATGGGAAGCTGGAGGCCTTTAAACAACACCTAAGATATCAAGACTGGAGCTTCCTAGATACTGCTAACAATGTAGGCATTGCACTCGAGGGTCTAATTCAAAACATTAACAAATCCTGTGATATCTTTTCCCCAGTCACTAAATGTAAAATCTGGGCCTCCAATAATGCTTGGATCACACCCCAGCTCCTACAATTAATGAAGCATAGGGATGAATTGTGGGAAACGGCTAAGTACTCTGGCGCACCAGCCGATCTACAGAATTATAAAGCAGTCAGGAACAACTGCACCTGGGCCATCCGGAAGGCCAAAAGCTACTGAGCTAACCAACTCGTGGGGAAACCTCAAAATATTCTGGGATAACATCAAGCAGCTAACAAGTAAACCTATTAAGACCTCCCCATCCATTCTCAATGTGGAAGGAACCCCTACAATAGGCTCCAAGACTATAGCAAAAACGTTTAACAGGGCCTTCACAGACTTAAGCAATGTGCTACCTCCGGACTTCCTTGAAACCATGAAAGAGGAACCACTATCGCAGGACCCAGGGCCTCAGAGTTCATCACCCTCATTTTACTTGAAAATCATCACCCCTGCCATGGTGAAAAAATACCTATCGAAAGCACTAAGCAAATCTAGGGCAAGCAATGACTCCCTCAACCTCAAGCTTGTTGGACTAGCCCTTGATGTTCTTCTCATTCCACTAACCAAAATATTAAACTGATCACTAACCACAGAGAAATTTCCCCGACTCTGTAAAACCGTGGTAGTCACCCCTGTTCATAAAAGTGGGGACCAAACAAACCACTCTAATTGTAGACTGATTTCAATCCTTCCTCCTCTCTCTAAGGCTTCGAGCACATTGTTGCAGATCAATTGTCAGACTACCTTGTCACCTATCAACCGCAGTGCCAGCAGCAGCAAGGGTTTCAGAAGCAGCACAGTACCACTATTGCCTTAGTCAAATTCACTAGCTTCATTCACAACGCATTAGACAGAGTGCTCCTGGTGGATGCAACCTATATCAACCTCACCAAGACCTTCAACACTGTTAACCACAAACTGTTGTTGAATCAATTAACCCATATTGGTCTTTCTGCAACTGTGGTGGCCTGGTTCAGGAGCTACCTTTCTGGGAGAAAGCAAAGAGTCATTAATCCAAAATACCCTCTCCGACAGCAGGCCAGTATGTACAGGAGTGCCCCAAGGCTCCATTCTTGACCCTCTACTTTTTAGTTTGTTCCTTAACCAACTCCCGTGATTATTGAAGACAACTTACTACTATACGCAGATGATCCAGTACTTTATTCCAGCCACTGCAACCCCAATGGGCAAGAACAACAAATGCAATCCAGCTTCTCAGCAGCTAGCAATGGTTCCTCAACTCCAAGCTCCTGTTGAACTACAAAATGATGAAGACCATGTTGTTCTCATCCCCCCCCACAGCAGGCACAAATCCAACTACAAATCTGAAACAAGCTTAATTCCTCCCCCAGAATGGTTCACTATTTTAAATATCTTGTAACCTTGGACAGCTCACTATCCTACTCACAGCATATCGACCAAGTTGCAAGGACAGCAAATGCTAGACTAGGGTGCTCTATAAAAACAAACAATGTTTAACCAATGAGGCCTTGAAAACGATGGTCACTAGCTCTGTACTACTGGTCATCGACTGTGGCCTTGTAGTCTATGGTTCTGCTACTGCCACAGCCCTTAAAAGGGTAAAGACCTCACTAAAAAAGGCGTGTCAGCTCATCCTGGATGCAAATCAGATGATGCACACATGCTATCTATATGCTCAGACAGGCAGGCTCAACCTGGAAGGCAAGATACAGTACCATGCTTGTCTGCTGGCAAAGAAAGCTACCCTTGGACTTACCCCAACAGGTGTTAAGAATATCATCAGCCTATCTGACTCCACCAGAAATAGCAGGAGCATAAATATCCATTCTCTCAAAGTCCCCTTCCACCTCACCTCACAAGGTTAGCAGTCTTTTGAATACTGTGCACCCACCTGGCTTAACTTACTTGGGTTTGACTTATAAAAGAAAGTTAGGCTTGATCCATTTAAGGCTAAGCTCCATACTCTACTAACCACTAACAGTGTTTGTGACTGTAGGACCTAGGTCCACCTCCCCTCCCTTCCCTCTCTTTCCCTTGCTAGCCTACTTTAGGTCTCTCTTAAACCCCAGCCTCTCCCTGTCACCTCTGCCTGACGTCCACATCAGCTCCACTATGCCACTTTCATTGATTACCTGCCCTTTAGTTCACCCCGTCAACCGGTTTTCATCTTCCCTGTGCGCCTCCCAACCCCACCCCTTTGCATGGCCCATCCCCACTACAGGATTTTTATTCTGCCCCCCTGCCTGCACTTGGAAGCCATATTTCTGTTGCACTTAGATGAAAGAACGGTATGTAAATATTCTGACTTAACATTGCTCCTGGAGCAGTTTGTAACCAATCTGTGCACTTCATTGTTAAAATGTTTACTGTAAATTTTCCCTTACAGTCCATCCATACCTATTCCACTGTTAATGTTTTTACTCGACTTTTACCTTAAACTGTTCTCTCTACCAAGTGTATCAATCTGTTCTGACTGTATTTACTGCTTGACTTTTATTACAGTGTATGTAATGTATCATGTGGAACCTCCGTAAATGAGCCTTTGGCTCAAAGGTATATCCAAAATCTAATAAATAAATAAAAGACACCTTGGAATCCCCCAAATAACTAATCTCCTATTTGTAAATAACTTGAAATGATGTAACTTGTGATAAACACCTGAAAAAGCATTGTCATGACCTTCTCCGATGACATCAGGATGACATGTAAGCTAGATAAATGTTTCAAAACAACATTTATAAAAGGAAAGTTAACCTGTACTGAAAATATCAGATTGAAAGAAGGTTATAGTATAGAGGATCTTGAACATGCGTGAGTGTAGAATTACTTGAGGATAGACAAACGAGCAACAGTAATCTGGTTAATGCTACTGTAAAACCATCTGAATCTCAAGGTTCATATCACAATGAGATACAAAGGAGAGGTTGGGGAATCTGAGAGCTTGGAAAGCACTGAGTAACGGGGGGCGTGGCCTGGCACCAAGCAAGATGGATGTCGAAATACTGAGCTCCCACTTATCAACAACTATCTAGCATCATCCTCAGCCATCTAAGTCAGATCAGAAACTTTACTAATGAGAATAAGTAGACAGATAATACTACAGAAAGTTTTAAAAGTTATTTTTTATGTTCTACTGATCTTGCACCTCTACAAACTTGGAAGGTCTACTACAAATCACCAGAAAGACCAACTCCGAAATGCAGTTGAACCCTTTGGAGAAAATAGAAGCAATGTTCACTAAATTATCTTCGGACATGATGGACTTAAAAATCGCTACACAGCAAAATACACAAACCATGAAAACTATAGACTCTCGGCTCTCCTTTACAGAGAATAAAACTCGTATTAATGAGGAATCAATACAGGAGCTAAAAACCACTATCAGAACTCAAGATTGAATAATTAAAGAACTACAATCAAAGGTAGAGAATATGGAAAATAGAAATCGAAGGAACAATCTTCGGATATTTGGATTCCCAGAAGGAGTGGAGGCTAACAACACCACAGCATTTTTAAATCAAGTACTACCTCAAGTACTCAAACTGCAAACCGGTATCGATCTAATCATAGAACGCTCACATAGATCACTAGGCCCTAAGCCCTCCACAGAACAAAGGCCTAGACCAATAATTGCCAAATTTCTTAACTATGCAGATATTGAACTCATTCTACAGAAATCAAGAAATAATGGTCAACTTATCTGGCAGGAAAACAGAATATATATATATTGTGACTTTTCAAAGGAGCTGTCTGCAAAACGGAAAGCTTTTACACCAGCTAGACGGATTATGCACCAGACAGGGCTCCGCTTCTCATTCAGATACCCTGCAGTAATGAAGGTCTACATCGGTAACTCTTACAAAGACTTCCATACTCCGGAATCCTTACTGTCCTTTTTGGATAGCCAAGCCACAACTCACCACGGTGACTCGGCGATCAGGGGGACTCACTCTGCACCTGCACTCCTGACTGATGGTGGTTCCGACGCGAATTCCGATGCTGTGCCCTTGGAGAAGATGTCTACTATTGCTGATCCCCTAGATGTATCAATGAGAAGGCAATCTAATCGTGTGTGAGATAGCCTATCGTTTGGCATTGAGCATTCGAGGGCACGATGTTGCAGCCCAGAAAAATCACGCAACATTATGCTTAAATCTACTGCAAGTAACTCCGCTATTCCCAATGTTCCTGTGCACAATAAATATGCACTGCTGCAGGATCTACCCACTTCGGATGGAAGCTTGACTGAGGAGGGAGTCATCTTATCGGGAACAGATGTGGGCAGTAATTTGATGGAGGCTTCCTGGAGCAATAATGTGGATAACTCACCTTCTAAAGTAAATGAGCCCTCTAAAAAGAAACATCGTGGTAAGGGCAAGTATAAAGGGACCTCTACACCAGTGAAACATCTGAGATAACAGTCCTTAGTTTCAATAACTCCAATAAATACTGCCTAGTTTGACTCTCAAGGCGAAATGGCAGATTCTGTATGTGCTGACAGCCGACAACCGACTGATTAGCATGCTTTACACGTCAGCTTAAATTAATGTGCAGTACTTACATTAAGGTCATATATATAGTACACGCTCCTCGTAAATATGTGTACAAGATGGTCACTTTTACATGTGCTAAAGGAATAACTCTAGACATATGGTTACTAGTCATATCCATATATGACCTGATGCACTTATGACGTGATGTTAGTCCCACAACTAATATCTTAAGGGCAATAACGAAGTATAACTGGCTATCCTACTATGTTCTGGCCCTATAATTTAAGAGTACCTTTTGATTATGAGTAGCAGGGTTAAATCCATGCAAATCCTGTGAAAGTTACAGAGAAGCTCATAACGCTACTTTGATGTATTCACACTGTAATGTGGCATTTTTCTTTCGAATATGATTATTGTTGTGACCTAACTACTCGGTTATTAAGGGATTTTTTTTCTTTTTGCTATACTTGGCTGTAGTACTAAACCTCTAATTTATTATTGATTCTCATTGCATAGGAGATGATGTTAGATGTGATAATGTTGATATAATTCAATCACCCTCACACCTATAAGTGGAAATTTAACACAGAATCTAACTGTCCATTTAGGAATTCCACTCTATTTAAAATATAATATAACCTAACATTGTTATATAAGTCTCATTAGACAATTTGTTAATAGGGTGAACTGGATAGTATTTTAGTCTCTTCCTGTACTATCCCAGTTCCTATTAGATAAGCTATGTCCTAGAGAACAGAGGAGTGGTCTTGGTCCCTATCTGTTTTTCATCTCTTTTTATGTTTGGACTGACCTTCTCTTCTCTGTTCATCTTAGATGACTTTATTGTATTACTGTTACATAGTTCAGATGTTTATAAATACTAAGGTTAGTTTGTTAGTAGGGAGCTGCATGGAAGGAAATCAGGAAGATTTTATATATCCTTTTATGTTGTTGGTTTTACACAGTCTTGCCAGCAGTTTCTTTATACTGGATATATATATATATATTGAGCTGATCTGCATACTGCTATTATATTCACTTGGATATAAGAGTCCCCTGACTTCATATTTAATCTATTATAGATGACAGATTCTAACATATGATGGCTAACTTAACAATATGCACTTGGAACGTCAAGGGACTTAATACTCCAAGTAAACGTAAGCAAGTTCTTAATCACCTTAGAAAACATAAAATACAGATTGCACTATTACAAGAAACTAAACTTTTGGATGCAGATAACTCCAGACTAAAACGTGAATGGGTTGGTCAGGTTTTTGCAGCCTCCGTTGCAAATAAAAAGAGGTGTGGTTATATTAATTCATAAAAACTTTAAAATGGAAACCTTCTAGTTTTTTGAAAGACTCGAATGGTAGGTGGCTCATTATAACCTTTGATACTCCCTCAGGCCCATTATCTATAGTCAATATATACGCGCCTAACTTTGATGACCCCCAATTTTTTCATGAGCTGATTAAACATTTAATCTCACTAAATCTGGCTAACTCGCCTTTACTGATTGGAGGAGATTTTAACTTTACTCTGGATGCATAAATGGACAGGAGTAACAGCTCCCACGAAAGTCATCCTAAAAGCTTAACCTTAGTATCTCAGTTAACGAAAGATCTGGGTTTATCAGACATATGAAGGACTCTTCACCCAGAGACAAGGATTACACATTTTACTCTCCTCGACACCAGTTCTACAGTAGAATAGATTACTGGTTAACTTCCCCTAAAGTCATGACTAATATAACAGAAGTTAACATCCTTCCTTTAATTATATCCGATCATGCCCCGGTCAAACTCTCACTCACTTGGGGCTCCTCTCCCTTAAAATCTCCCTCTTGGAGATTAGACCCCTTACTGCTCAAAGACCCAGAATTTTTACCCTGGATTAAAGCACAAGTAGAAGATTTCATTGATCACAATGATCCAAGAGATACTTCCATGGGCATTACATGGGAAGCACTTAAAGTCACTCTACGTGGCAAAATAATTAGCCTAGCAGCATACAGGAAGAAATTTAGGGAGCAACAGATTAACAACCTTGAAAATCTGCTTAAAGCAAAACAAAGTTTATACCTGGCTAACCCCCATCCCGACCCTTTATCTCCTTTGCATTACGAAATCTTGCAATTACGTATGCAAATTAATGAGCTAATTTCTCGCAAGACAGAAATTGCATTATTAAGAATAAAGCATAAGTACTGGGAAGGAGGGGAAAAGGGGAGTAAAATACTTGCTTATAGACTTAGAATGCAACAAATGGAATGGCACATTGCAGCCTTAAAAGATCAGGCAGGTGGAACCCGAACAAACGAATCCTCTATTAATGAGATTATGGTATCCTTTTATAAAAAGCTATATTCTTCATCCTCTTCAGCATCATCTTTAGATATCACTTCTTTTTTAGATAAGTTAATACTTCCCTGTCTCTCCCAAGATGTAATATGCTCCTTAGATACACCTTTTACTGTAGAAGAAGTAAAGAAGGCACTTTTTTCGCTTAAATCTGAAAAATCTCTCGGCGGAGATGGTTACCCAGTGGAATTCTACAAACTCGTAGCAGACCAATTATGCCCCTTACTATGCAATGTATTACAAGAATCCTCTAAGAAAGGTAATTTACCTCATACTATGACTGATGCAATTATTACAGTTCTTCCAAAAAAAGATAAAGATAATACCCTTCCGGCGAATTACCGTCCTATATCTTTACTTAATACAGACAGCAAAATATTCGCCAAAATCTTGGCTAATCATATAGAACCACATATTTCCAAATTAATACATAGATATCAGGTGGGTTTTGTTAAAGGTAGGATGGGCTCTGATCATCTTCGCTCTTTAATTAACCTAATGCATAAGGCCAAATCTCTTAACTCTCCAGCTGCAGCTATAGCTGTTGATTTCGAAAAAGCTTTTGATTCTTTAGATTAGAAGTTTCTTTATCTGGTGTTAACTCATTTTGGTTTTAGTAATCTCTTTTGCTCTTGGATCAAACTTCTCTATACAGATCCCCAAGCTAGGGTTCTCACCAATTCCACGTTATCTAAACTTTCAAATTAGCAAGGGGCACCAGGAAAGGATGCCCACTCTCCCCATTCCTCTTTATTTTAGCTCTCGAAACTCTCACTGCTTTTTTAAGACAACATAAGGATATTAAAGGAATATCCATTGGGCACACTCAATATACATCACTGACATATGCAGATGATATGCTTATTTTGCTAGAAAATTTAGATACAACTGCACAACCACTTACCCAAACACTTAATCTGTTCTCTAAACTTTCCGGATTAACAGTTGATTACCAAAAAATGGAGATACTACCGTTAAATAAATACTGTAATCCTTTTATAAACAATCTACTAGGATTTCATTGGGCCCCACAAGGTATTACCTACTTAGGGATAAAAATTATTCCTGACTTTGATAAAATTT
The DNA here is from genome assembly GCA_016271365.2 of Neoceratodus forsteri. Lineage (NCBI taxonomy): Eukaryota > Metazoa > Chordata > Ceratodontiformes > Ceratodontidae > Neoceratodus > Neoceratodus forsteri. The sequence goes on along the minus strand of CM028134.1, from coordinate 971,411,747 downwards.
GGGAAATTAATCTCCAACCCTTACTTACAGATATTAAAACAAACCTAAATAAATGGAAAAATTTAAACTTATCTCTCCCCGGTAAAATAGCTGCTATAAAAATGAATATTACACCTAAAATTCTTTATTTATTCTCTTGCATCCCACTTACAATCTTGCCTTGCTTACTTCATAGAATTGATAAAATGGTAGGAGATTTTTTATGGGAAGGTCATGTGCCTAGGTTTAACTGTGTTAAACTACGCTCTCATTGGTCTCAAGGCGGTTTTGGACTACCCTGGTTTGCGGCCTACCTCTGGGCATTCAGAGCCTCACAAACTATTAAGTGGTTTTCTAAACCTAAACATAATTCACCACTATGGCTTGATATGGAAGCTTCCCTATCTCCAGGACAAGTACCCAACAGCTTTATATATTCTACCTTAAACTCTAAACTAAATAAACATCCCACAATTAAAGCATCTATTTATTACTGGTTTAGATTGCATAAATGGCTCAAACAGATCCCACTCCTATATCTTATACACCTATATGGGAAAATCCAAAAATTACCTTAGAGAACAAACCCATATATTGTAACTCCTGGAAACAAAGGAATATACTTTTTTTGAAGGATATTTTAGACGATAAAGGTAACTCATTAAACTCTTTTGGTAATTTACAGGCAAAATGGCATATTCCTAAAAACGAATTCTGGAAATACTTACAAATTTGTTCTGCTATACTTCTTATTACTCAACAAACCACCAAACCATTAATAACTTCTTTATACATTAACTCATTGATTAATACCTCTTCTGGTTTGATTAGTAAAATTTATGAATTAATCAGAGAGGTATTACCGAATCAATCTATTTTGGCCAGGAATAAATGGAATGCGGCATTAAAAGATAATATATCTGACTCCCAATGGGATGAATGCTGGAAATCCTGCCATAATACCTTTAAAGACATACGTAGTATGCTTATACAGTACAAGATTTTACATTTATGGTATAGAACCCCTTCACATTTGCACAGGATGGATTTACTATCTAACAATAACTGTGGGCGTTGCAATTCACCAAATGGAGACCTTCTACACATATTATGGTCATGCAAACCAATATTTAGATTATGGCAATCTGTCTATAACCTAGCATCTAAAATTATTGGCAGTTATATTCCATTTGAACCTAAATTCTGTTTACTAGGAGTTATAAATAAAAATATAAAACTAACACAATATCAGCATAAATGGTTACATATCCTATTTATGCAAGTTAAGAGATTGATACTAATGCGTTGGAAATCTCAGCTAATACCGACCGGGTCTGACATTTTGAACAGCCTAACCCATACTGCCTCTTTGGAACGGATATCATGTTTGATACAAGACCGACTCAATGAGTTCTATTTATGTTGGCAAGACTATTTAAACTTCCTTCAGATGCACAGATGACACTCTACCAGACCTTCCTACTTGGTATTACCTCAACATGAATACCCTTATATATTAATCCTTCCATGCAGCTCCTATAGTTGGTTATAAAAATACATGATTACATTAATCTGAATCTTCTAATATTTCTTTCTTCTCATGTACAGTACAGGTATCTCAATTTACTGAGAAATCACCTTATATATCAAATCCTTTTCTGCTAAGGTAGGCTACTTAACACAATATGTTAACTGTTTTGTAACGTGTTAATACATAGCATTGCCTATACCTTATACTATACAATGTATGAGCATATACTCTTACTATACCATGTACTGTATTTTCTAGATGGTAAATAACTTAATAAACAATTTAACTGGAAAGGACTGAGTAATTGAAAGGCTTTGCCTGAAGTTCAGTGGGGGGCATATAGCTCCTCCCCATCCTTTTCTGAAACCTGCAACTTTGGCTCCCCAAGCTTAGAGCGAGTTGGACTCATGGTCATTTCTGTGGCTGGTGGGCTTTGGCTCTTCCCTGCTTCCCTTCTTCCTCCTGCCCATCCCTTCTCCTTCTGCCTGGATCCTCTCCTTCCTGCCCTTGGCTTGTTTCTTCCCTTGCCCTCCTCATTTTTCCTCCTGTGCCTCTGCTACCCCCCCCTTTGTCTCCTGGAGTGCCCCGTACCTCTTTGTCTTTCTCCTGCCATCCTCTCTCTGTCTCTTTTGGGGTTCTCCCGCCAGTCACTCCATTCTTACTCACCGGTCACCTGCCCGGTCCTGTGCTCTGCCACAATGGGGTGTCTGTACAACTGCCTGTCCACATGGTCCATCCTGCACTCCTCCCACTTCCTACTCCTGCTTACAGCTAGATGCAGCTTCTTCTGGATCCATATGCTAAAGCTCTCCATATGATCCCTCACCTGCACCATGGCTGTCTGCCTGCACCTCCCTGGTTCCTGCACCTCCTGGGCATCACAGCTATGCACCCTGCTCTACTCCAGCTGTTCTTGCCAGAGATGCTGCCTTCCACTCACCTTTCCTGTTCTCGCCTGTTCACCGTTTATGCTGCAGTACTGGAGGTTGGTGCTCCATTCCCTGCTTACCTGCCACTTGCCGTCTGCGGCTTCTGGAATGTCCTCTTTGCTACACAGAAGTTTTTGTCATCTGATGTCTCTCATTCCTCATGACCAACATGGTCATCCACAAGGGTGTTTTTTTACCAGGACTGTCTACCCTCTCCTGCCTGTTCTACTTTGGTTTTGCGTGGACAGCTACATTACTCAAATCATACTGTACCTGTTTATATCTGCTTCACCCCACAAGGGGGCCTGGCTGCCTGCTCAATGCATTCCTGCTTCACTCTGCAAGGGGGCCTGGATGTTTGTTCAATGCATTTCACTTCACCCCACATGGAGGCCTGGCTACCTGCTTAGTGCATTCCTGCTTTGCCCTGCAAGGGGACCTAGTAGTTTATCTCCACTTCACACTGCAAGGGGGCCTGGCTGCATGCTCAGCACATTTCTGCTTTGCCTACAAGGGGACCTAGCTGCTTGCTCATCGCATTTCCACTTCACCCCAGAAGGGGGCCTGGCTGCCTGCTCAATGCATTCATGCTTAGCCACGCAAGGGTGCCTGAATGTTGCTCAATGCATTTTGCTTTGCCTTGTATGGGGGCCTGAGTACCTTCTTAATGTTCCTGCTTCACCCCAAAAGAGGGCCTGGCAGTTTATCTCCACTTCATCCCACAAGGGTGCCTGGCTGCCTGCACAGCACATTCCTGCTTCACCAGCAAGGGGGCCTAGCTGCTTGTTCATCGCATTTCTGCTTTGCACCACAAGGAGGCTTGGCTGTTTATCTCCACTTCACCCTGAAAGGGGGCCTGGCTGGCTGTTCACCACATTCCTGCTTCAACCCATAAAGAGGCCTGGCTGCTTGCTCAACGTATTCCATCCCACTGCGGCCAACCCCATGAGGGTCTTGCCTTCTCTACTGGAACTATGCAATATCTGATCATGTGGGACCCGCCATTCTCTCCTCCACCTCGCAGGGGGGCTTGGCTGCATGCTCACCATATTCCATTACATCCTCCAGAATGGACATCCTCCATCATCACACTCAAAGAAGGTACTTCCATCATCAACTCAAGGATATGATCATCAACCAGCTGGACTCAGTGCAGATTGATCCACTTCAGCTCTATAGCCCACTTAGGATTGCCATCGATATCAAGGATATGCCACTTCAACCACTGACCTGGATCTAGTACAAAAAAATAACCAAGTCAGTACTTTAGCCTAACTAGGGATTACTCTCCTTTAGTATGCCCAAAGGACAGGCTGGTCAGTAGCCATGGGTCCTTGGAAGTTCCCTCAAAGGGTTTTTTTCCTCTCCTGCGTGCTACTGGCCACACTTTCCAGAGTTGGAGGAGGTAATCACATCAGTATTAAATTCTTTTTGGGCCTTCAATCCTACATTTACCTAGCATCCCATCAAAGGTGGGATATAGAGAAAGGCCAAAAGATCAAGTTTCTAGCATCAACCATATCTCATTCAGCTCAAACGTTCTAAGCACCAATCATATCTCATCCAGTTCCTATGTACTACAGACACTGACTTATGTACCAATCCAGCTCTAACGTATCTAAGCACCAATCATATCTCACCCAGCTCTTACATATCACAAACACTGAGCTATGTACCACACATTGAATTGGAAGGCTTTGCCTGAAGTTCAATGGGGGGGAATAGCTTCTCCCCATCCTCTTCTTAAACCTGCATCTTCCACTACCTCTGCTTAGAGCAAGTTGGACTTACCCTCCATCCTCCCCTGCCTCCTCCTCCTCCTTCTCCTGCACTCATATCTCACCTTGCACTGGGCCTTCAATCCTACACTTACCTAGCATCCCGTCAAAGGTGGGATATAGAGAAAGGCCAAAAGATCAAGTTTCTAACATCAACCTTATCTCATCCAGCTCAGACATTCTAAGCATAAATCATATCTCATCCAGTTTCTACAATATGTACTACAAGCACTGATTTATGTACCAATCCAGCTCTAACGTATCTAAGCACCAACCATATCTCACCCAGCTCTTATGTATCACAAGCACTGAGCTATGTACCACACATTGAACTATATATAAGTACAACAGTGCAGACTTGATGGACTTTGTCTTTGTCCTACAGTATGTAGGTCTGTGCGAAATTAAACTTTTGTCAGTGGTATTTTGGCAAAAGTCAGAATTTCACTTTCACAGAATTTCATAATGCATCTAGATACATAGATACATAGACACTGTCGGCAGATAAGGGCCCACAGCCCACGCAGTCTGCCCATTTGAGCTTGTAAGTTCACTTTATGTTTTCCTAGAAGTCTGTTGTACCTTACCCCTGACTTCCAGAATTCCCTTATGTCTATCCCATGCATTCTTAAATCTCGTGATTGTGTCAGCCCCCACTACTTCTGCTGGCAGGGTGTTCCACTTGTCCACCTCCCATTCTGTGAAGAAATTCTTCCTCATGTTTCCTCTGAATCACCCTCCCTCCAACTTCATCCCATGCCCTCTAGTCCTGGAACATCTTTTTCGCTGAAAAATAGTGTATTCCTGCACCCTGTTCCTCCCTGTAAGATACTTGTATGTCTCTATCATATCCCCTCACTCCCTCCTCTACCTCCTCTCCTCCAGGAAGTACATATTCAAGTCCTTCAACCTGTCCTCATAGGACTTGTGATGCAATCCATGTAACATCTTTGATGCCCTCCTCTGAACCTTCTCTACCCTGTCTATGTCCTTACATAGGTAAGGTCTCCAGAACTGTACACTGTACTCCAGGTGGCGCCTCACTAGTGTCTTGTATAGTGGAATTATGACCTCCCTTTTCCTGTTGTTGATGCCCCTGCCTATGCATCCCAGCATCCTATTTGCTTTACCTGATGCCTTGTCACACTGTTTCCCTACCTTGAGGTCATCAGAGAAGATAACCCCAAGATCCTTTCCCTGCTTGGTGCATGCTATATCCTCACCCCCCCAACTGATATGTTGTTCCTGGGTTTTTTAGCCCCATATGCATTATCTTGCACTTCTTTGCATTGAATTTCAACTGCCAAACCCTTGATCATTTTTCAAGTTTCTAGAGGTCCCTCCTCATTCTGTCTACACCCTCTGGCATGTCCATTCTGTTACAGAGCTTTGTGTCATCAGTGAGCAGTGACATTCTGCCTTCTAGGTCCCGTGCAATGTCACTGATGAAGATGCTGAATAGAACCAGTCCCAGCACTGACCCCTGTAGTACCCCACTAGTCACTCTTCCCTCTGTGGAGTGACAGACATCTACCACCACCCTCTATGTCCTGCCATGCAGCCAGTTACCTACCCTCTGCATTACTGTCCTGCCCACTCCCATATTCCCTAGTTTGTTTAATAACCTTCTGTGTGGCACAGTGTCAAAGTCCTTGTTGAAGTCCAGATAGGCCATGTCCACTGCCTTCCCCTGATCCACCTCCCTTGTCACCCAGTTGAAAAATTCAATGAGGTTGGTCTGACATGACCTCCCCCTGATGAAACCATGCTGCCTTGGGTCCTGTAGTCTGCTGGCAACCAGATGTTCCACCAATCTCTCCTTCAGTAGTGTTTCCATGATCTTCCCCACTACCGAGGTGAGGCTGACTGGTCTGTAGTTCCCCACTTCCTCTTTGTTCCCACTTTTGTATAAGTGGACTACATCTGCTATCCTCCAGTCTTTGGGTGCCTCCCCTGTTTCCAGTGATTGGCTAAACAGGATTGCCAGAGGTTCAGCCACCACTCCTCTTAGTTCTTTTAGGACCCTGGGGTGCACCCCATCTGGCCCCATTGCTTTATCAACTCTTATTCCTTCCAGTTCCTTCAGGACCATTTCTCATATAAAGGTACTTGTGTCCATTTCTGTGCCATTCCTACCCCTTGTACTCCCTTCAGGGCCATTAGCCTACTCTTCCTCAGTAAAGACTGAGCAGAAATACCTGTTAAATATGTCAGCTTTACTGTTGTCATCCTCCATGCAGCCCCATCCTCCCCCTTCAGTTTCACTATACCTCCCTTTGCCCTTCTTTTTCCACTTATGTACCTGTAAAAGGTTTTTCCCCCTCTACCCACTGATTTTGCAATGCGCGCATCTGTCCGAACTTTGGCTTCCCATACTGACCTCCCTGCCTCCCTTTGCTTCTCCTGGTACTTCTCCCAATCCCCTTCTGCCTGCATCTTTTTGTATTGCCTGAATGCAATCTTTTGGCTTTTATTTTCTCCGCTACCTCCTTGGAAAACCATAATGGCCTCCTCTTCCTTTTCCCCTTGCTAACCTGCTTAATACATAATTCTGTTGCTCTTGTAATCCCCATTTTAAATATTTCCCACTGTTTCTCAACCCCTATTTCCCACACCATTCCCATTAATACCTCTTTCAAGCATCTCCCCATTTTCCCAAAGTCTTCCCCCCTAAAATCCAGGATACATGCTTTTGTGTGGTTTGGTTCTGCTCCTTCTGTGATTTCAAACCACAGTGACTGGTGGTCACTGTTCCCCAGGTGCTCCCTTTCTGTTTCCCCCATCACACTGTCCGTTTGTGAGCACAAGGTCCAGTATTGCCTTCTACTGAGCTGGTTCCATGACCAGTTGCTTGAGGAAGGCACCTTGAAGGGAATCCAGGATAAATCTGTTCCTGGTTGATGCTGCTGCTGGGAGGCTCCAGTCCATGTCTGGAATACTGAGGTCTCCAATCAGCACCACCTCACCCTTGTCTGCCATTCTTTGGATGGCTAGCATGAAGCACACATTAAGCATGGGGCTTAATGTTAAGCTGCCGCCCCTTTAAGAGCACTTAGAACCTGCATGTATCTAATTGTTGCACTGCCTGGCAGTGCCATGTAAGCCTGTCAGTCAGGGATTAGTCAACCTGGGGCTTGTCCTAATGAAGAGAACATCTGCAGTTCAGCAAATAAGCCTGCCTTATTATTTATTTTATACGTCCGACTAGTTATTCGCATGGTCCAGATGGGGTCCTCACCAGCAGCACTTGCAACAACTGAAGGGTCTGGCAGACCACAGAGAATGTAAAGGATCTTTCAGTGGCAGACCAACTAACCAAAATACCACACATGGTGGAGAATGTGACCCTTCTTCTGTCCAGACCCCATCTCACGTTGCCCGCGTTGCCATAGGTGTAGGCAGGCATACTCCAAGCATTCCATGGTGTGAAATTTTATTTAAGGGGGTAGCAAATAGGCTCTGAACTGCTTCCTTTTACCATGAAAGCTAACAAAGAAAATAATGAACCTCTCTGTAATTATATTCATAGGAGTCAAAACTAGAAGGACTGGTCACTAATACTTTCTTTGCAACCCAAGGACAATACAGATTTACAGGCTCAGGGCTGGTATGTGGGTGTCTTAGGGAACAATGCATGGCATTTGTATTTACCCATGCATGGCAACAACCATTGTCATGAGATACAACAGTTGTATTTATTGTGCCAAATGAGGCAACAAACACAGTCCTGGTGTACATTTGTATATTGTCTGGCTACACCCCGGGGGGTAGCTCACCCTAACAAGGGGGGGTGGGGTAGCAGTGAGTCCACTTGGTGTGCAGATCTGAAATCCCTGGCTACACCCCTGCACGTTGCTTGATACCCCAAAGTCATCTATCCCAGTATGCCTGAACTGCTTGATGCTATGTACAACACAGCCTCTGCTGCATAGAAGAAACTGATGAACTGTCTCCTGAACTGTGTACAGCAGCTTGCAGCCCTCCTCTAACATCGTTGACTGTGGGAAAAAAAATATATTTTTTTTTCAGCATTGCTAGCCTGCTGTTTAAGTAAAACTGCTAACATTTTATTTCTACTCGGTCCTAGAAACCCCACGGAACTGTGAACAATACACCCCCCCAAGCAGCATCACCTCATGGCAGGGCCTATGGAATGCCAGCTCCTTATGCTGTCTTCTGTCAGTGGGGACACAAAAAGGAAAAAAAAATAAAGATGAAAGCAACATATTTACCAGCCAACCATCCCGCTGAATTCCATGGCACAGAAAGCTGCTCCACGAAATAAAATAAAGCACAGGGCTCCATTCAGCAACCACACACAGCTCTCAAGCCAGCACTGAGGCTCCTCATCTCACCACAGTACAGCTCCCCATGAAGCACCAGCAAACAACCTTCTGCAACTGCAGCTCCTGGACTCCATAGCGGCCCTACCTACAGCTGCCACAAGGGACTGTTACCTTGATCTCCCCCTCAGCTGCAAAGTAAATCATCGGAGTTCCATTCCCTCAGCAGGGCCACAAACTGGAGTGCTCCCCACACAACCACAGCTCAGTTGGCCTCTCCAAAGGACCGCTACAGCTCTCGCTCCCACTCCAGCGCTAGCAGCAAGAAGTGCCACTCCTCCCAAACATTCACCGATCTCCTCTCGCTCTTTGCAGCTGCTCTCCTGCTCCACAAGCCTCCTGCCTGCAACTTAGTGCTCCTCTCCCTGCTCTGCCATGGTACAAACACCCTTCCAGCACAACCGCAGCTCTCCTCTAGCAGCCGGTTGGAGCCTCTCATAGCCAGTCCTGCAAACCGAAGCATCTGCTCAGTGCTCCCCAACTCCACTCTTTCAAAACCAGCCGCAGCTCACTCCTGAAGCCAAAATGGAGCACTTCTTTCACCAAGCTGTTCCTTCCCGACCTCAGCATCCTCTTGCTCGGTCGATCTGCTCCCCTACTCCTTGCTGCCTGCACATAAAGCTGCCGCTTGGCCACGATTCAGACAAGGGTTAATGCTACTTCAGCAAATAAATTAATAATGTGAAAAAAAAACACAGGAATTCTACACAGGGCAAGCTTCCAATAAACAGGGTACAGCAAATTAATAAAACGAGAACAGAAATAAATTAAAAGGAAAAAACAAACAAACAGGGTACAGGACAGGACTATAAATAAAATACACAGGGCAGTAATCAAAGCACTGCAATGTAACAGCATCAGCCAAGCAGGGCACTACAATAAGTAAAGGGACTGAGACAAAAGTAAATACACTAAGCACAACCCTGGGATATAAAGATAAGCAAAAGGAAAAAAAAACAAAAACGGAGGAGCCAAAGATAAAGACAATAAATAAAAAGGAACCTCTGCAGCAGTGGAGCACTCAAGCAATGCATTAAATAAATACAGAACTTTCACCAGTTGTGCCACTCACCATAAAACTCCCACCATTTCAGTCTGGGGAGAAGGCAGCAGGGTGGAAATCGCCATTTTGAACATTGTTAGGTGGCCAGGCAGCCTCGTGGAAGAAATCCTCCATCTTGAGCACAGCAAAAACAACAAGACAGGAAGTGAACCTTGACCCTCTTGCCGTCGGCCATCTTGCTACAGTCAGGCAGTCAAATGCCACAGGAACTGCATGTCACAGTTTGGTGGCCATCTTGGGAAGGGCACAAATTGACCTCACTCTATTGAAAACAATGGGATTCCTATTGAAATTTATTTATTTATTTAGTTTTTGTTAACCAGGTAAGTGCGCTAGTCAGCAAGTGACTGTTTTCAGGCACGACCCGGGAGGTACAATTACAACACACAAAGAGTACAGCCAGATTATTAAGACAACGAGTACAAAAAATGCAGAGAGAAATACATATGGCAATGTAACATACATTAGTAAACAAAAATATACTTTAGCACTTGATCATGGAACATACTCAAAAATGCAAATAGTAGAAGGCAGAAAATAAGAGGATAGGCATCAGTAGAAAAGACACAAGGAAGGAAAACTGGCAAAGGATGGGAGGGAGATTAAGTGGAAAGGAGGTGCCGTCAGATACGGCAATAAGCGGGTGAGTACCAACCTGTGGCCGTGCTATGGAGCCAAAGGCGGCAGGCGAAGAGAGGTGGGGGAGCAGCAGTAGATGGCAACAGCGGTGGGAGGTAGGAAAATACAGCCGGGCTGGTGGAACCGATAGATGGCAGAGGCGAGTGAGGATGCCGGTGAGAGGGGGATAGAGGCGGAGGAGTTACGTCAATAGCGGCAAAAGTGTCAGAGTCAAGCCGAGCCAGTGGAACCAAGAGATGGCAGGGCAGGGAGGGGGGTCGGTGAGGCGGTGGGAGTAGGCGGTAGTAGGTGGAGAAGGTGACTAAGCACAGCCAGGAGGTGGGGACTAAGGAGGGCATGGATGAGGTAGGAACAGGTAAGGTGAGTTTGATGGGAGGGGCAAGGGGGGAAGAGGATATAACAGAAGAAGGGGGGAAGAGAGCAGTGGGGTTAAGTGAGGAGAGGCTGTGAAGTGAAGATAAGAATGTCATGGAGTAGAATAGCGATTTACAATTGTCAACAGCTAACATTAGGCTTATAAAGAAACAAGTTAAGGCAACATTAATTACAAGGCACAAAATAAAACATTAATTACAAGGCACAGTATAGAACACCCATTTGGACAGGCAAAGTGCTAGCAATGAAACAGTACAAATGCAGCGGATCAGGTAGGGTCAAAGCAAACACATTTGTCCATAGTAGTGAGGAAAGTCCTGAGTTTGCTCTTAAAAGTCACATGAGTGGAGACATCTCTTAGATCCTGAGGTAGTAGGTTCCATAGGTTGGGGGCAGCATGATGGAAATGAATGGACACTGCAACAAAAAAGCTGATTTTTGCAACAAAACCTTTATTTAAATAACAAACAACACAGAATTGAGTGGAAAGTTCTTTATTAGGACGTCATTGATGAACTTTGCTACAAAAAAATTGTACTTTTATCTACAAAAATAATTTTTGCTCAGCACTTCATCTACAACACAACGTCCTGTCTCCTGCATGACGGCAACTCCTTCTCACCCGTATGACCTTAGCTCAGTGAAATGAAGCTCATCTCCAACCACAATGTCTGTCGGCGACACAGATATTTGCGCTGAAGCATCCAGACTCTTACCTTCACCCACTTCTAGGGCGTGGGGCTACAAAATCGAAACAATCCTCCATGACATCCAGTCTTCTATTTCTGCTCAAGGAGCACCAGCTATGCAAGCTATTCAAGATGACTTGGCCTACATTAAAGCCATTTCATCCCAGTCCATGGTCCATGCCAGCCTACAACCAGTACTCTTCTCAGCCCTGCCTCACGAAGATGCTATTGACTGACTGGAACACTTCCAAGCATGGATTTCCGTCAAAGGTTGGACTGATCCCTTGCGCATCTCCAATGCCTTGTGATTGCTTCTGAGAGGGACTGCCATTTCCTGGATCAAGGCACTTCCAGACCAAGTCAAAGCAGATGCTGCCACACTGTACGCAACCTTCAAAGCTCATTTTCTCAAAGCACACCCACCCTGGTTATTTGAGCAACAGCTGTGGAAGCGCACCATGCAACCCTCAGAATCTCTTGAAGCCTTCACTGTGGACATTGAGACTCGATGCAAACGCCTACAGAAATTAGAGAAAAATCAAGTAACAGACTTTGTCCGGGGATTGCCTCCTCAATTTTATACCTATGTCATACAGCAAAAGCCAACCACCTGGACAGACACTATCCAAGCTGCTCTGCTAGCTCAAGAGTCCATTTCAATATTCCAGTCTGCCGGTGCTCAGGCGCCTCAAACCTCACAAGTGGCTGCACTTTCCACATGTGTCCAACAGCAACAAGCAATGATTGACAAGCTTATTTCTACTGTCAATACCTTATACATCAGCTCAACGGCCTCCTCACCAAATCCTAATACTATGCAACCACCTCAGCAGTTACCAGATCCACCTCTGCCTTCCCGAGAGCCCATGACTTGCCAGTGGTGTGGATTCAGGGGACACACTGTCGCTGTCTGCTGAAAGTTAAAATATTACCACAGGATGCAAGAGGACCACAGACAACCACCCCAGTGCAATCAATATGATAAACGCAACTACTCCCAGAATCAGGGAAATGAGCACCACCCAACAGACATGGGGCTTTGTTTGGCAGGGGAACACAGCAACTGACCACCCCTCTGACTCCTGCAATTCAACCAAAACACTTCCTCCAACTGCGAACTCTGGCACACTGTCACTTCTTGGAGCAAACGTACCTGTCATCTGATCACCTCTCCTAGCAAATTATGTACCTGTAACCATTGGAGATTGGTCTACACACATCTTGGTCAACACTGGAACAGAAATATCAGTTATCAGCAGCAGTATTCTAGACAACCAAGCTATTCGTCATATGTCTCATGTCTCTCCAGCCAACATAAAGTACATTATCACAGCAAGTACAGCTACAGTACCTATCACAGGAGTGGTCCATCTCAAGCTCCACTTTGGATTCACAGCAAGCTACTGTCAATTTTTTTATAGTGCCTGATCTTCAACCTGCAATAATTCTAGGCCTGGATTTTCTCAAAGCTCACAAAGCCATCCTAGACTTTGCCTCAAGCAAACTGTCGCTAGATCCTCGAAGGCAACTCGCAGCTATAGACTCAGTCACTGTGCCTCCTCAGTTGGAAATGGTTTTAATTGCCAATATCTGAGGTGAACCACTTCCACACGGTGTTGTTGGCATCATCACAGGATCCCCCATACTGCATTTGTCAGGTCTTCTGGGAAATACCTTATTGATGGTTCATGATGGCGCAGTCTTCCAAAAATTCTGCAACTTCACAGATGAGCCAGTGGTCATTTCAAAGGGCACCAACATCAGAAAATTTGTCTGTTTGTCATCAGTGGACTAGCTTCATCTCAGGCAAGAACCTCAGCCTGGCTCCACCAACTCTACTCCTGTCAATACTATCACAACCACTCCAACTTCAACATAGTTACCTCTCAGTCAGTGACTATCCTCTTCCAAACTTCCAGGATCTCCAACAGAAAGGCAACAACTTTTGAAATTCCTGGAAAATTACCCAGGTGTCTTTGTTGGTTCAGATAACAAGCTTGGGTGCTGTGATATCCTGCAATACACCATCAAGTACAGCCCAACTAGAAACTAATCCAACAGCGAGCCTACAAAGTGGGGCATAAACAGAATCAAGTCCTCGTGGACATAATCAATGACATGCTTGGCCAAGACATGGTCGAAGAATCTACAAGCTTCTGGGGTGCACCTTGCTTGCTGGTGGTAAAAAAGGACAAAGGGTATTGTTTTGTGGTAGACTACAGAAAACTCAATGCTTACACGGGGCAGGATACTCATCCCTTGCCTACAACCGAAGATGCATTAGAGAGTCTTGGTGTGGCCAGTCCTGCTTAAGTCACCAGTCTAGACCTTCAGAGTGGGTTCTATCAAGTTTCAATTGAACCAGCTTCTTAACCATACACAGCATGGCACTGCCACTTGGGACTTTTTCCAGTTCAAACGACTGCTTATGGGTCTTCGGAACAGTCCAGCCACATTTCAACATGTTATGGAAGCTGTACTACGTGGGTTGTCTTAGAAATCTTGCCTAGTCTACCTAGATGATGTGATTGTCTTCAGCAGAACTTTGCCAGAGCACCTCCAACATCTTCAAGAAGTGTTCGAACGTCTCAGACAAGCCAATCTCAAGTTTCACCCAGAAAAGTGTTGTTTTGCACAGCATCAGATTCATTACCTGGGACATGTGGTTAGTTCTCAAGGCACCTCTCCAGATCCAGACAAGCTCTCAGCAGTCAAAGACTATCCAGAGCCTAACCATCTCAAAGACCTTCGAGCTTTCCTGGGCTTGTCTGGCTACTACCGGAAGTTCATTTGCAACTACGCCAAGATTGTAGCTCCACTGTACGCCCTCACCAAACATGGATGTGACTATAATTGGACTTCTGAATGTAAAGAGGCCTTTGACACCTTAAAGCAAAGCCTAATCTCTTCTCCAGTATTGGCCTACCCAAGGTTAGACCAACCATTCAAGCTCTACTCAGATGCCAGTTCCTTTGCAGTGGGTGCTGTGCTCTGTCAAATTCAAGATGGAACAGAATGAGTTGTCTCCTATGCTGGGCACTCTTTTTCCTCAGCTGAGCAGAACTATGGCATCATAGAGAAAGAATGTCTAGCCATAGTATTTGCCATGAAGAAATTTGACTGCTACCTTTGCTACTCCTCCTTTACAGCTATCATTGATCACTCTGCCCTCAGATGGTTATTTGAAATGAAGGAGCCAGTAGGCAAGTTCACCCAATAAATCATCATGCTGCAATCCTACAACTTTGAATTTCAATACAGACCAGGTCAGGTTCACTCAAATGCTGATGGTGTAAAAGCCGGAGACGATAGCCCGCTGCATCCTCCTCAACAGATGAAGAATCCTGCCTACAAGCTCTTCCCTTCCATGCCACAGATGTGCTTCCTGTGGACACTCCTACAGCATCTCAGGTTGCTTTGCTGCTCTCTACTGCTTCTACAGAGAGACACACAAACCCTCAGTTACTGCAAGCAGCCAAAGAGCTTCTCATCTCCTCTACATCTGATTTGTCCCTGGCAACTGTTAAAATGCAACAAAGAACTGACACTCAATTTACAGACATAATCTCCTACTTAGAGTCTGGAACCTTACCACAACAAAAGAAGAAACATGGCCAGGATGTACTTTTCCTTGCTTCGCAGTACTTCCTCAATGCCGGTGTGCCCTTTCACATTTGGACCAAGGAAGGCAAGGGTCATCGCATGGATAGAACTCATGTACAGCTCGTTGTGCCAGCCTCTCTCATCCCTCAAGTTCTTCTCTCCACTCATGCCTCTCCACTTTTGGGAGGTCATATGGGAATACACAGAACTCTGGAAAAGACAAGGCTTTACTTCTTCTGGCCACACATGAACAGAGACATTGTCCAGTTCATAAAATCCTGCCAGCCCTGCTCCCAGAGAAAGCCTCCTGCCAAACCAAAAAAAGCACACATCATCCCCATGCCTATAGCCACTGAACCATTCCAAAGAGTCAGCACTGACATTCTTTGGGCCCTTACCAACATGCAGTGACACTGGTAACTAATACATCCTTGTCTTTGTGGACTACCTGACAAAGTATTTGGAATTCATCCCCCTAAGAGACATTAAAGCCACCACTGTGGCAAGTGCCTTTCTCAACACAGTCATTTGTCATCACGGTACCCCATCGTACCTACATTCAGACAGAGGCACAACTACCTGTCCACCATTGTACAAGAAACTTGCAAACTTCTCAAAGGCACACTCTCCAAGTATCTGGATGAGACTCACAACACCTTGGACCGGCTTGTTCCCTTTATGCAGTTTGCATGCAATACCAGCCCTTGTGTCGACAAAACAGAATACATCCCCTTCTTCTTAGTCCATGGATGTCATCCAAGAACTCCACTGGACAGGGATCTCTCACTGCTAGAGGTGCCCAAGTCAGCTTCCTCTTTCATTATTCCTCTTCTGGAACAGCTGGAACTTGCCCGATGAGCTGCAATCACCACGTTGGGCCAGAGAAAATTGGCAATGAAAAAAATGTCTGCAGCCAAGGCGCATGAGCCTTCATTCTCTGTTAGGGACATTGTTTATTTGTACTGACCTGTTCTTGTTCTGGGCACCACCAAGAAACTGCTTCACCCTGGATGGGTCCCTCCTACATCATAGAAAAGCTTCCTCCGGTCCACGTTCATCTGCAACGCAAGTCGGATGGCAAGCTGGTACACAACAAAGTCCATATAAACCAACTAAAGCATGGGTACCTGAATAACAACCTTCCAGACAACCCCAGTCCTCTCAGGAATGAAGCTGCCCTTGAGCCTACCATCCTCTCTGAAGCTGAGATCCATCCGGACAACTTGCAACTAGTTCCTACAGCTCTTCCTACTCCTGACACTCTCCAGCCAGATTCTGTTTTACCAGATGATTTGCCTGGGACTTCCTCTTCTTCTCAACCTTCTTCTTCTCCTTCTTCTCAGGACTCTCTTCTACACACCACAGTGTACCAGATTGAGCAGATCTTAAGAAAGAAGTTTGTCGATGGATCCTGGACTTACAGAGTAAAGTGGTGTGGATTCGATAGAGGGCAGGACATCTGGGTTACTTTTAATGACCTGACCCCCTCCTGTCAGGAACTAGTGCAATCCATGCATGCCTCCTTTCCCACTGACTGGAAAAGTCAACGGAGATCTTGAACTTTTGTTACTGGACTCAGTGAAATGTGTTGGGACTAATTCATTCTGTGTTTAACTGTTTTGCAGTCAATGTCTTTTTGTACCTATCTTAGAAAACTGTTCTGATGGTACTGCATTTCTGCATATAACACTTTTTTTTCCCCATTAGAAATGTCTCTTTACATGGACAGTCCATCTTTTGTTTATGCAACTGTTATTAAAGTGTGAACCTGCATTCCGGGTATCCTCCTGCTGCTACTCTTCCCTCTCTTCCCTTTTTCTTCCCCCACAGTTTAGCACTTGTGGCATGACCAAGTCCCAAGTATTATTGTGTTTCACTCCTCTCTGGTACTACTCTGACTGGTCCCCAGTGTAGTCCAGGTTCTTTCCTCCCCCCTTCCCGCAGTGGAGTACTGTTCTGTTTTGTGAAATCTAATGCCGTGTAATGTATGAAAATGAGTTTTTGCCTTAAAAATTACTTAAACTGTTCTTTAGAACTGTTATAGATTTATTGCTTGTTCGAGTGGAGCTCACATTCACTGTTTCAGCAGTGATGTGAAACACACATTAAGCATGGGGCTTAATGTTATGCTGCCACCCCTTTAAGAGCACTTAGAACCTGCATGTATCTAATTGTTGCACTTCCTGACAGTGCCATATAAGCCTGTCAGTCAGAGATTAATCAGTCTGGGGCTTGTCCTCATGAAGAGAACATCTGCAGTATGGCAAATAAACCTGCCTTATTCTTTATTTTATGCGTCCAACTAGTTATTTGCACGGTCCAGATGGGGTCCTCACCAGCAGCACCTGCAGCAACCACAGGGTCTGGCAGACCACAGAGAAGGTAAGGTATCTTTTAGTGGTGGACCAAATAACCAAAATGCCACACTAGCATCAGCTCCCTTTCTGTTTTTTCCTCCTGGGCTGGTGGTCTGTAGATCACTCCTGTACAGATGGCTAGCCCCATTTTCCTTTCCAGCTTAACCCACAGTATCTCTCCCCCATTTTGTTCCTCCTGGATCTCTGTGACCTTTATGCCATCTTTCACATAAAGTGCTACTCTTCCTTCCTTCCTACTGCCCTGTCTCTTCTGAATAAAATGTAACCAGGTATGGCCATCTCCCAGTCATGGTTATCATTACACCAGGTCTCTGTGATGGCCACAATGTCCAGGTCCGACTGCAGAATGACAGCCTCCAGATCCTCCATGTTGTTGCTAAGGCTCCTGGCATTGGTACACATGGCTTTCCATGATTTTAACTCCCTGAACTGTTTAGCTGTTCTACTCCAGCCCCTTCCCTGGTTGTCCATATTTGAAGCTCTCTTGGAAATTCTGACTTAGAATGTTGTCATGAATATATGAGTTGTGGACTGAGCTGCAGAGAGAAATTCCACAGAACTGATTACTCAGTGGCCGGTCCTATGGGATTTCTATCTGCAGTTTAATGCATTGGTTTGCAATTCATGCATTTTATTCAAAAGTTTAGTGAGTCACTGAGGTGCGGAAAGAATGTATGAATTGCGGATTAATATATTCAACTGAGGAAAAAATTCCACAGAACTGATCATTGAACTGCAGAATAATTGCATGTATTGCAGATTAATGTACTGAACTGCGGAATGGAATTCCATAGAACTGTCATTCCACATTCATGTGTATTAGTCCAGAGTTCAGCAGAAAATTCCACAGAACAGGATGAAAATTCATCAAATACATTTGGAAGATTCTGATATCGCCAAATGGAGGATGTTCAGAAAAATTTATGAAATTTATGAAATTTCATGAAAGTTCTATGAAAGCAGAATTCTCAACTTATACCCAGCTCTAGTCTTATACATCTATATATTTATTTATTCTAAGGCAGAAAAGGGGGCCTGCTGTTGGCATTTTCAGGGACAGTAGAAGGTATGCTTGCCAAGATCATATTTACTTTAACGCATTTTGCTATTTTCAAAGTTTTTGTTTTGTTATAAAAATATTAGTTTTGGCTCCAGAAGAGTTTGCTTATTTAACTTAAAAGTGAGTCTGAAATCCATTTGAGTAAGTGGTGTGTAAATTTACTACTGATGAGAAAAGTAACTTGTGTAACCCAAGGTCATCCAGAGCCACAAGGGACTTTTTAATATATGAAACCATATTATTATAAGCAACATTGGAGAGGGGCTGGAGGGGAAGATGTGCCTCTTTGTAGATGACAAAAAGATTTGCAATTGGGTAGATGCACCAGGTGTGTGTGTGTGTGTGTGTGTAAAGAATGAGAAGGGACCTGAGCAAGCTGGAGGATTGGTCAAATGTATGGCAGTTGAGATTCAATGCAAAGAAGCGCAAAATTATGACAGTGAAGAGCATCATTGTAAAGCACTTTCATCACTAAATTGGACCCATCTAGACAACAGGCTTAAGCATCCCTCACTCTACCTCATGTTCAAAATCCTGAACCACCTCCTACCTCACCTCCATAACTTAGTTGTGCACAGGCAGCACTTATGAACTCTGTGTACATCACAATCTACTCTGGAGGTACCAACGGTACTCATGGTAGCTGGACAGTGGTCATTTGCATATAGAATAATGCAGTGCTAGAATAAACTCTCCCCTGCCTTGCAGAGCAGCCCTTCAGTTCCTGTATTCAAGCATTCACTAAAAATGCACCTCTACACTAAAAGTAACTGCACCTGTGTGTACTAAAGAATGCATCTATGCCCAAAATTTCATAAGTCTGACTAAAAGCTCCCCTGAACTAGCCCTCCCACTTTCTAATTGCCTTAGGCTGATTCTCTTAACTATTTGGTAATGCTACAATCAATACTTATACATATCTTACCATGTATAATTGCACTTCTTGGATGATAGTCAATGTCATTCTTGTTTTTGTTGATTTACTTTTGTTCTATGTTAACTAATTGGCCTGTCCCACACTCTGTGACTATGTTCTGTAATGTCTCCATGAGTTAGTTTTGCCTATGAATAGACCTTTATGTTTTCCATGTATCTGTTAAGTATTAAATTCTGTACTGTGTACAGCAAATGTCAAATGTTCTCTTGCATGCAACTAATCCCAAGTAGCCCCTGAAAATGGTACCTTTGGTCTCAGTGGATCTATCCAGTCAACAAAATTCAATAAATAAATAAATAGGTCATGGGAACCCGAGAGAGGAGTACTCAATGAGGGGGTACCGTCCACCACCAAACAGGAGAAGGATCAAAGAATAATTATATCTGAGGACCTAAAGGTGGACAGACAGTGTGAGAAGGCAGTTAGAAGGGCCAGTGGGATGTTGGGGTGCATAGGGAGAGGCATCACAAGCAGGAACAAGCATTTGTCAATGCTGAACATTAGCTGCTTGTTAAACAATTTGTTTTTTTGCAATTCTGACCCCACATTTTGAAGATACTTGTTTTAGGATTTGCCTTATAAACATGACATGTGTGATTTATAGTTTATTGGCCAAAATGTCATTTCACACTAGAAGTGCAAAAACACATCTCATCCAAGATTTTAAAAATGACACGTCACATTTTGAGGTGATGCAGAAAAATGGCTATGTTTAAAGGTTGGAGTCAAAATATAGAAAATGAATGAAGTTATGAGTGAACGTTGCAATGATGTAACGTTCAAACATATTCTGGGCATTTTACTGTATTTGTACACAAAATGTTCAGCATGGTCTTCCTATTAGCCCGTCTAATTAACGCAGTAGGTGAAAATGTGCAAATTCCTGACAAAACATAATTTTGTGCCACAGGTATGAAAACACATTTTAGCCAGGATTTGAATAATGACAGCTGTCACATTCATGAGGTCATGTGAAGAAATGGCTATGTTGAACATTTGGGGTCAAAATATTGACAATTACCAAAGTTACAAGGCTGCATTTCCAAACTTCAATGTAGGCCCATAACTTTGTTGTTTTTTAGTATTTTTATGACAAATATTCAACATAGCCTTCTTATGACCCCACCTCATGAACAATAGTGAGGAACATTTTCAACTCCTGCCTGAAAGGTGATTCATGCAGAGACTGTGAAATCACCTTTCTGGATGTAAAAACACATTTTGACCAGGATCTGAAAAATGACAGCACTCACATTCATGAGGTGCTGTGAAGAAATGGCTATGTTGAAAGTTTGGGGTCAAAATATTGAAAGTTAGCAAAGTTATGAGCCTGTGTTCATAAATTGCAACATAGGATCATGATTTTATTGCTTTTTAACATTTGTGCCCAAATTTTCAACTTAGCCTTCTTATGACTCCACCACATGAACGATAGTGGAGACAATTATCAATTCCTGCCTGAAAGCTGATTTCGTGCAGCGACTGCGAAATCCCCTTTCACAAAGCGAAAGAACATTTTCACCAAGATTTGAAAAATGACAGCTGTCAGATTCATGAGGTGCTGTGGAGAAATGGCTATGTTGAAAATTTGGGGTCAAAATATTTGAAATTACTGAAGTTATGAGCTTGTGTTCACAAACTTTAACATTGGCTCATAACATTGTTAGTGGGTTTTTTTTTTGCTTACAGTTTTCTCCCTGATCCTAGTCAGTCCTCCTCCTCTTCCTTTTCTTCCAGCCACCATCTGTCCAACCTGACCTCCAATCTTGAGCTCTCACCTCCTACCCCCACAGCTTACCCCCCATGGCAGGGTGGTGGGGAGCCCCAAACTCGACCCACCAAGTCCGAATCCAGTACTGGGTGATGCTCTCTCGGAGGCAGGGTCTGCGGCAGATGGCCATCAAGCCATTCAACCAGATCACATTTTCCAGCATTTTCTGTGCAGAGGGGAGTGTGCAATGCTGACAGTGGATGTGCCATGCGCGCATCTGCAGCATGCCTAGTGTCTGCTCCACCTCCATGCCCCTACTGTACAGGACCTGGCTTTCCAACACCTAGCCTTTGCTAGGTATCAGGAGAATGCTGGCCTCTGTTCCCCACCCTCCTCAGGAGAGGAGAGGAGAACTGTCCTCCAAATGCTCAATCCTCTCCCACCCCAGCCGGCCCTCGACGGCCTGCTTGCACTATGAACATGGGTCACCGGCATGGCAGGAGGTAAGGCATCACTGCCTCAGCCCTCCATGCCACTGGGCCAGTGCAACATGTTGTTTTTTGATATATTTACACTAAATTTTCAACATAACCTTCTTATGATCTCACCTTATGAGCAATGGTGGAGCAAATGCTCAACTCCTGCCCAAAAGGTGATTTCGTGCAGTGTCCGTGACATCACCTTTCAGAACAGATTATCTGATGTCACTTGCATTGTTCATGAGGCGGTGTCCCAAAAAAGGTATGTTGAAAATTTGGGGCAAACATATTGAAAAAAGCCCAAGTTATGCTACAAAGTTCAAAACTCCATTGAAATACTTTGAACAGCATACCTGATTTCCTCACTTCATGATCCAGCATTGAAGAGTGAAGACATTTCTGTGGTCTGGAAAAGGTTACAACACTGGACCCCTTCTGGGTAAGTAAGGGCATGGGGGTGGGTGCTGAGTAGGAGGGTCTGGTGAGGGAACTAATGGTGCAACAGAGAACAATGGATGTGTTTCTGTTTTACAGAGTTCAAAAAAAAAATTAACAGCAACAGAATGACAAGGGATAGTTTTCTATATTTCAGGTGATGACATTGGGGGATTGGGCACCCCCAGTGTCAGTGTTACATTTATGAGTAGGATTGCTCAGAGGGAGGGTCAGATGGGGAAAGCAATTACAGGGGCACCAGTAATAAACATCAAGGGAGGTTTTTCTTTGTTATAGGCAATACATAACAACCTAGCACCCCCAGTGTCAGTGTTATGTTTGGGGGAGGGTGGTGCAGTGGGTGCTGAGAGGGAGGATTGGGTGGGGGAGCAGTTATGGGGGAAGAAACAGACATTGATGGACATGTCTTTTGTTGTTTAACAATTTGCAGGCTCCTTTGAAAGCCTTTCAGCTGTTTACTGATGGCTTCATGCAGATAAAAGGACTGAAGTGCTCTCTGATTGGAACAGCTTTGGTCCTTTGAAATAAATATTGTTTCAGCCCACCAAGCAAAGAGTGATGTCAGGACCACAGCCCATGGTCATTAGTGTAGGCTGCTGAGCCCTTGCTTTTGTGAACTGCAATGGGCTTGGCAGTGACACACCCCTGAAATCCCCTATCCTTGCCACAAAACACTGGAATGCTCAAACACAGCCAGTGTAAAAAGGAGGTGGTGTTGCCAATATACAGATCATCAGTGAGACCTCATCTGGAGTACAGTGTTCAGTTTTGGTGGCTACATCTCAGAATGACATAGACAGAGTGAAAGCAGTCCAAAGAAGGGCTACAAAAATGGTATGGGGCTGCACCAGAAGTCATATGAGGAGAGGCAGAAAGATCTCAATATGTATTCTTTAGAGATGCAAAGAGAGAGGGGGACATGATAGAGACATATAAATACCTTAAAGGGATCAATAAGGTACAGAAGGGTAGCATCTTTCAGAAAAGAAGATGGGCAAAAACTAGGGGACATGAGATGACGTTGGAGGGAAGAAAAATCAAGGGTAATGTGAGGAAGTATTTCCTTACACAGACGGTGGTGGATGCTTGGAACAGCCTCCCCAAAGGTGTAGTGGGGCAAAAACACTGGAAGAATTCAAAAATGCATGGGACACACACAAGGGAACCCTAGAAAAAGAGAAGAGTTGGAAAGCCGCAGATCAACTACAGTCTGTAGCATAAGTTGATGGTAGAAAAAATTGGCAAAACAGTACAAAATAAAATAATAAGACAGAAAAACAGCAACAATGTATATCACAGAAGGATGAGGCTAGTGCTAACAGCTCTGCCAATACTCGGTGAAAGGAAAGCTATGGACCAGCTGCATTCTTATCATGGTTTGGCAAATACCCACTTTTAGAAACATTATCCCAAAGTAAAACAAATTCTAGCAAGAGCCGTTATGGCTGTGGCGAGCTGCCAAATGACTAAAGTTACATGTGTGCAGAGAAAAGTTTGAATGACTGAGTGTAACTTGGCCATTTTTTTGAGTTGTTTCACCAAATTTTCAACATGGCCATTTTGGGATCCCATCTCATGAAGAGTGCCACTGTCATTTTGTTCACTTGTCCCGAAAGGTGATTTCGCAGAGCGACTGTGCCTTTCTTCGCCACAGGTGCAAAAACACGTTTTGGGCAGGATGTGAAAAATGACAGCTCTGCTGTTAATAAGGAGGTTTGCAAAAATGGCAATGTTGAAAACCTGGAGTGAAAATATTAAAAATTGGCAAAGTTAGGAGAGTGTGTAAAAACGGTGCAACACATGCTCATAAAACAGTCGTTTTTCAGACTTTTATCACCAAATTTGCAACATGGGCTTTTTGGGACACCACCTCATGAACAGTGGCACTGTTATCTTGTTAATCAGTCCCAAAAGGTGATTCCATGGGACCAAGTAACGAAATGACAGCGACAGTGTTCACGAGGTGGGGTACCAAGAACCCCATGTTGAAAATGGAGGGCCAAAATTCCTAAAAATGGCTGAGATATCAACCTAAATTGAAACCCCAATTGACTGGCATTATACGGTTCTTGTGAGCCAAGATACAGACCAGTATAGAAAAATGTGTATGACATTGTTAGTGAAACAAGAACATTTTGAAAAATTGCCAAGTGACCCAACCAAAAGAATCAAAACAGAAATAGACAATACAATAGAATAATTCACTGTTATGGGTTGGATACTGCCATGAGAAGCAGAAATCCTAACTAGAGAATACCTTAGAATGCCTACTTTTTACACTATACCTAAAGTCCATAAAAGTACAACTAACCAACCGGAGAGACCTATAGTAGTGTTGATTCAGTTTTTGAACCTATTTCTAGGTATATCAACTTCCACTTACAACCGTTAATTGAGACAACAGAATCATATGTTAAAGACACTACAGATATAATTTTAAAACTTGGGGAAATATCAGGAAGGGGTATACAAGTTCACATAATCCTTGTTACACTGGACATAGCGGACCTCTATACCTCTATACTGTACCAAGAAGGTATATATTGCATGAAGCAGATTTTAGATATGAGAGACAGTAACGTCAAACCAAAAACACAAATATTACAGTAGTTAGGTGAAATTATTTTAAAAAGGAATTATTTTGAAACTTGGAGAATTCTATGAGGAACTAAACAGGAAAGATGAAAACTTAAAATTTGTAATGAATTATAAGAGACAAATAACGTATCTAGATTTATTAATAAAAGTGGAAACCAACAGGATAGAGACATCATTACACAGAAAAGAAACTGATAGGAACATGATACTGCATGGGAGCAGTGTCCATGAATCAAAATTCAAAAATAGTATCTTTTTTTCTCAGTTGACAAGAGTTAAAAGAAACTGCAGCACCAACACAGACATTAAAAGGGAGACCAGTATCATGTTGGACAGGTTTAGGGAATGGGGTTATAAACAAAGAACATTAACAAATGCAAAACAAAGAATTGAACAGAAAAAAAAGAGACTCTCTTAAGGCAGAGAGAGAGATGGATGAAGGGCTGCAGTGTATAGTTTTTTCAGCCAACTACAATTACAAGCTGACTGAAATCAAGAAAATTATCAACACGCATTGGTACTTGGAACAGACAGACAATGCAAGAACACCTGAATTACAAAATAAACTGATTATAGCAGCAAAAAAGTAAGAAATTTAAAAGACCAGTTAGTACAGTCACAATTTAAAGTCCCAGAAAACAAACAAGATCAGCTACTATTAGGACCATTGGCACCAGGGATGGTGCCACACGGCAGATGCTCTGTATGCAGTCACACATCCAAAAAACAAAACTATGTGCATCCATACACAGGACAGTCATTACGCATCAAACAGCATATCAACTGTACTAGTGAAGGGGTAGTATATGTGATCCAATGTCCCTGCGATAAGCTGTATATTGGACAAACAGGCAGAATGTTGAAAACGAGAATACAAGAACAAAAGGGAGATATACGCAGAAAGGATGAAACACCAACAGTGGCAATGCATTTTGCCTCAGCAGGCCATAATGGGGCATCCTTACATTTCTGGGGATTAGAGAAAGTGACAGTACCAGAAAGGGGAGGTAGCTACCAAGATTTATTATTACAGACTGAAATGAGGTGGACATTTTACATGACAACGCTTGAAACAGACATAGGTATGAATGTTGAAACCAACTGGAATGCTTGTACCTGATCATCTACAGTGATGGTGTTGGTTCATGGGTGAATGACCTGATTCATATACTGTATAGAATCATATGAACACATCAAAAACCTGGTGAAGACAAGGTGAAGATATAAGAAATGAATCATGTAACTATTAAAAACGATAACGTGTAAAAGACATGAATACGAATAGAATGTAAAAGAGTACTAATTGGGCATCTCAACAGGGTAAATCAGCAGACATATAGATAACCATACAGGCAAATTTAACAAACAAAAGAATAGAAAAGCACAGAGACAAATAATTCTGGTGAACAATTAATGACTTGCACTTGGTAATAGGGAGGTCAAGTTAGTTGACCTCCATAGCAACAATGAAAGAAATCATGTGATAAGAATAATTTAAAAACAATATAGATAGAAAGTATTCAAATATTGAAAAGAGGTCTGCTGTACCTGTCCAGTAGTCCAATGAAGACATAAGAAGTTGTTTATAAAATAAGGCAAATGACATTTTAGAACTTTTCCAATGGGCAAATCTCTCTCACAGCAGAGTGTACCCCACAGACTAAGTAAATACTTGTAGCTGTATATAAGAGCAATTTCTGTGTTAAAGAAGTATGAGACAGCAAAAGAACATAAATAAGACTAGTTTCTGCCACTTTTTCATGTAAATAGAGCCTATTTTGTGTAAACCTGGTGGTCCCGATTCATAAAGGCTCCGGCATGGCAAAAGGTGCTTCCACCTAACGGAATGGCACGAGGTGCACCTTGCACCAAAGGATGCCACCAGGAGAAATTCTCAGAGGCAGCCTGCATCACTTGCAAGCTGCCTGCCCCAAACAGGGCTTGTGCCAACTCTGTGCCCAGAAATGGGCTATGACACGGCACTAGGGGGAATGAGGCAGCCGCAAGCTGCCACCTGCAATTCACAGACATCTCCCAGCGGGAGAAATTCTAAGTGCCCTCAGACCAGCCAGGGCTGGTTTAAGGGGACTTAGAAATGTCTCGCCCGGGAGAGATGCCATTAGCAATAGTGCTGCGGGTCCCCAGCCCTCGAAATGCCTCATAATGTACATTCACAGTCACCAGATGTACCCCACCCGATGTTCCCCACTGTTAATAATATAACACAATTCCCCTACCCAGATCACTGATGTCTCTGACACACACAAAAGACTCTCACATTGGTGGCCCAGTGCCCCCCCACTCCCCATTCCAGCAAGTAGTGTCCCTCCATCCCCAGACAGAGCAGGGGACCGGCACAGCCCCCCTCACACCTCTGCAGCTGGTCCATGACTGTACTGTCAATGAGCACCTTCTGTAATGTGTATGCACTCATCTGTGAGTGTGTACACATTACAGTCTGCACTGATTTACAGTTCTGTCGGGGACCAGCCATGGAGGTGTGAGGGGGGGGCTGTGCCAGTTCCAGCTCTGTCTGGGGAATGCTCTACTGCTGGGGTGAGAGCACCGGACCACCAACAAGAAGGTCTTTGGGTGTGTCAGTGACATCGGGGATCGGGGGGGGGGATTGTGTTATATTATGACCAGTGGCGAACATCAGAGATGCGGGCAGAAGGATTGTAATATATTATTAATTGTGGGGAACATCAGGGATGAGGGGGACCAGCTTGACATTGCTGCAAGGGGCTTGTGGCAACCCCTTCCATTCTCCTTGTGTTTGCCGCATGGGAGGAGTTGCCGCAAGTATGGGGATATAGTCACTGGAACCCCTTCTGTAACTGAATCAGGTGCAGGGTCCCTGGCACATGGGGCATTGGCACAAGCTGCTGTTTGTCGGAGCTTGCACTGAATGCAGACCCCTTTGAGAATCAGGCCCAGTCTCTCTAATGAGCGACAGTGTATGGTTGCATGGCAACTTTTCCGCATATGTGTGGACACTCGGGGTGAGGTTATCAGACATCACAATGCGGGATAACAGAAAACGGGTGACAGGAGATGGAGCTAGCAGCTCCAAGTGAGGTGGCCATTACACTGCTAATGCAGCAAATAACAGGTTAAATCCAGGGAGGTAAGGGTCCCAAATAACCTATTTTAAAGCTTATTGTAGAAAAGTGAACAACTTATATAAGAAGAATGAAGATAAACCTCTAAAATGATTCCAAAAATATTTATGTTATTACAGACTTATCTTATCATCCCAAGGGAAGCAGCCTGATTTGAAAACTAAGGTACACTGCTATCTCTGTTAAGGGGGGGACAAGCTGTTTTTGGCTGTAGTAAAATGCATTACATGAAATATGTGGCTTTAACTTAAGAGAACCATAATATGAGTTTTATTTATATCTGCAGAGCACAGATAATAAATAAATTTAATCAAGCAAAAGCCTCTGATAGAGAAGAAAACTCTGAAAAAGAGGTCAGAGTGTATGCACTGCAGTGGTATGTTGTACCCGACTAATAAAATAGATTGTACAAAACATTTCATTATACGTAATTTCAAAACATTACAAACATTGCAAAATGTATCAAAAAATTATATATCAACAGATAAAAGATATACCCCGTGAACAAGATCTACTTCAGAGCAAAATGTAGGGGAACAGAAAATAAAAGAAATAAGAATGAAATGATCGCTAAACAGTGTTGAAGTGTGATGATTTAAAAGGCACCCCCCCACCCCATATCTGAAAGTTTGGATTTATCTTGCACCTCTCAGGGGGGATGAAAAAAGAAGAACAGATAATACAAAACCATTTCCCATTTTGTATTTCTGTGTGTGTTTTCTGTATGTATTATATGGCACTTACCTTTGATTCTTCAGTTCCTGGTTCAGCTTTGAAGAGCGCAGACATGTCTTGGTCCAGAGAAGATGACAGCACTGACCTCCAGAGGTAAGTATGGGGTAAGGGGGGGGTTCTGGGAGGTGGGTGCTCAGTGGAAGGGTGGGGATGGGGGCAGGAGACTGGGGTGATGACGAGGGATCGTTTTATTTTTTAAAGGTAAAAAAAAACATCAGGGGATGGCTTTCATTATTTACAGGAAAGAAAGAAATCTGGGCACACTGGGGTGGGCTCCTAGTGTGTCACATGAGTTGGGGGAGAACATTATGCCGACATGGGGATTGGGCACCCTGATGTTGGCTAGGTGGGAAAAAAATGAAAAAAATAAAAGGTTAGGCACACTGGGGTGGGCTCCCAGTGAGCCTCATGAGTTGTTGGGGAGATACATGATGCCGACATGGGGATTGGGCACCCCGATGTTGGCACAGAGGAAAAATTAAAAAACATAGCTTTGGGCACATTGGGGTGGTCTCCCAGTGTGCCACATGAGTTGGGGGGTTACATGATGCTGATACAGGGATTGGGCAGCCCAATGTCAGTGCATAGACAGAAAATGGAGGGAGTGGGAAGGACAGCAGCAGTGGGAGGAAGAGGGATGCTTTTATTACCTGCAAGTGCTGGGAGGGCACAAAGGGAGTGGGGAGGACAGGAGGCAGTGGGAGGGTGTGGGAGTAGTGCCATCTGCAAGATGGTGGAGGTGAAACAACCACGCATGTGTGGCATTCATGCATGCATAGTTGCTGTCCAGGGCTTTCTGCCATTCACTAAATGATGGCGCCAGGAGAACTGCGCATGAATGTACTGGAATACAGAAGTAACAGCCGACATAGTGTGATTGTTACTCCATAGCATCTGGTCGTGGCAGAGTGTTACAAGCTCCGTTGGACTTTCAGAAGGATACTTCCAAAATTTCAATGGAAGATTCCACAATCGGATGTTTTAGGAGCAACAGACCAATCACAAAATGGCTGTAGGCTCTGCCCACAACTGTAAAACATTTTATTGTATTGACATGAAGAAGAGCTTTTCTCTGAATATAGATCTTACTATACTTGAGTGGTTTCTCACAGAGACAAGACACACAAGATCACAATCATACTCCATATTGTTATGAGGCATAACCATGCACCTGCCAGTCAACACATAGTCAGCCTTGGAGGAGAGAGAACAAATATCTCCCTGCTGGATGCTTCAGAAATGTGGCTATGGAGTTGGACAAATGAGTAAGAGCATGGGTACTTTTACAAATTTAAAAGATAGGTGGTGTATCCAATGTTCTTGGTAGAGGTGGTGGAAAATAAATATGGCTAGGATTGGTGTTGGAGGTGCTATGCCATGGGATACTTTTTTAAGACATCTAGAGGTGGGGAGGTGGGAGGACATGTCAATTGTGTTCTTTGTGAGAGGGGGTGTGATGGGGATCTATGCTACAGTATACTGCAGGTTTTTATCTACAGTATACTATTTGATATTAATGATAATTTTAAACTGTGTTTATCTGCTTTGTTAAAATTTACCATTTATTTCATGTTAACCACTCAGGGGACTTTTGAATGGCTGCATTATATGCCAGGCAGCAAGTGGAGCAGACAATACATGAGCATTTCAAGATAACTGTATTAGCAATTATCCAAAATTTGGAGACGTTACCCAGAGGAAAACATCTTTCAAGTGCACTGACAAAGGGAAGGGTTTCTCATGCAAATGAGAACATGTTAGCCATGCGTTGATTCACCATACTAAATCCTCTACACAGCTTTTCTGCTTTGTAACCTTTTCTTAAAATTTTAAATATAAACAGGCTTCTGGTACAACTTAATGTGTGCCACAGACTGGGGCCTAGGTGCAGAGCAACCAGATAATTCACTCACCCCTTTGTTTCCCAGTCCCACTGGAATGCTGTATAAAACTGCATCCTCTAGAAGTCAACTTCATGTGTTGGGCAGCATGGTGCTGCTTGATATGCAGCAGGTTCATGCCCCAACATCTGGATGGCAGGAGCAGAGGCCAAACGGTAGGGGGTAGGAGTATGACTGTGAGAATGCTCTCCTCCAGATCTGGGTGACTTTGTGGTGGCACTATTGTACTGCTAACTGATTATGGCTCAGTTGTTATGCCATTAATTATGAGGGTGATGATGAGCCATCTGGCACCCCAAGGTCATTGCAAGCATGTGCATGTTCACTAGGGGTGGTGGGAGAGACCATGAAAAAGTGAGCTAACGCCATTCATTGGTCAACATATGATAGCATGGGCCTATGACTGCCCACTGTCCTCAGACACACAAATAGCTGATCCCTCCTACGTTACGGAGTCCCACAGTTGTGACCTGTTCTCTTACCTTAATTATACCATTGCAAAGTAGAAAAGGGGAACTCCACAATGTCCAGTAAGCCATGGCTGTATGGTGTACTTGTACAAGGATGTGGCAAGAGCTCAGTAGTGATGAAGCAGTTGAGCACCAAGACCGAATGACAGCACAATGCAAGGGCAAAAAGGTAATTACAAAATCTGTTCTTCCTCACAGCTCTGGAGGACCCATGTATTTGGGCTTTGGTGTTTCAGAGGCAGCTGTGTGTGAAGGGTGTGGGGGACAACAGCTTAGGCCTTTCTTGATTCTGCTATCACTTTGGTGTGAGTTGAAAGCGTCTGTAATTCTACACAAATTCTACCAACAATGGTCAAGCAGAAGTTACTCATAGTGTATCTGTAGTATTGGACAGTCGCCCAGGTTGTGCAGCTAATATTTACTGTTCCTCGGTGTGCTGACTTCATTTTACAATCTGAACTAATAACTGGCATGTATTACTAGAGATCCTCTTCTTAGTATGTACAGCAAGGGGCTCCATGGTTATCTTACATAGCACCAAATAGAGATAAAACAATCCAGTGTTGTAACACATCAGTCTGCACTTCCATCAGTCTACATGAGTGATATCATATGCATACAGCACCACTTATCAACTTTGACTCTGGTCCTGGAGGAATAAAATGAGCATTCGATTGGAGAAGGAATACTATACAAACCATCTTCTTCTGGCCTTGGGTAATTCTGGGTGAGGTGGCAGTTAAAGATGAGGGGGACTATTGTAATATCAACTAGATGTAGGAAAATATTGGGATGGATATGCCCCCCATACCCTCCTAAAATTACACATATAGTTAGAGATGTTGAGAAATAAAACTTTGCCAGTGAAGTTCCAAAAATGTATACTTTGCAGAGCTTCACAAAGCTTCCCCACACCTGGGAAATGTCTACTTCACCAAATTGTGAAGTTTTTGCCATGAAGTGCAAAATTTCACCAGCGAAGTGCAGAATTCATGGGTGAAATTATGTGCTTCCTGGTGAATTTCAACACTTAGTGATCCGCGAATTTCATGAAATTCACAACTTAATTGTCAGAGCAAATTTTACGGACTTTGCTCATCTCTACCTATGGTGGGAGGTTAGTTCAGATGGGTCTTGCAGCCTTCTTCAACTGTGAAGACAGTATTATGAACAGTAGAATGAACTTGAACTTCACTATGCATAGTTGTACTAAAAATACCGCTACACCTCACATACCACTATGTATAGCAACGTGCTAACTTTGCCAGCCCAAAACTACATTACTTGTCATTTCACCAGCAAAGTGCTACTTCCTGTAGCACTTCACCTTTAGAAAATTCTGAGAAGTGGAGCATCACTTATGAATTTGTACAAAGAGTCACTGCACAGAGTCCTCCTGGCATTTTGCCTGCTAGTAGTGGGCTGAGGAGAGTCAGGGCTCACTGCCAAAAGAAAATTCTTCCCTCCCTCACCCTCTAGCACACTAAAACCCATCCTTCTCTCCCGACTCAGATCTGACCATCACCAAAAAAAAAAAGTATTCTAATTTTGCCAAGCTACTTATAACTGTGTAAATGCAGTAGACAATAACCTTCCTATTTTCAGGCATGACCCGGGAGAGTACATTATAGGCAACAACAGCATTACAATGTACAGGATTACAGAAATTAAGACTAGGTACATTATAGGCAGATACACTACTATAATGATCAGTGATTACAGAAATTAAGACAATAGTGATAAAGTGCATGAGGTTGCAACCTCACAACTAGAAAGAATACTAAGACTCAAGTACGAGGTTAATTAACTTCAGGTTTAGCATAAGAGTAGATTCAGGACAGCTGACTGTAAAACAGTTATGACCAAGGAAACATACAATAGAGAAGGCAGGAAGGAGTAAGAAAGGCTGTTTCACAACAGGTCATGACAAAAAACAATTAGGATACAAAAGTTTAAGGAAGATAATAACTTCATTAAAGAGAAGTTAAGTTGTACAGATAGAGAGGAAGTACTGTATGACAGGTAAAAATGGATTGGGTAAAAGTGAAAAACAGGACAAGTTGTCTAAGAATTTTAGGTGGTAAAGTAAGTCTTTTTTAAAGATTTTGTGGCACCTAGAGACCCTGAAGGTATAAATTTCCATAATTTGGGGGCAAAGTTGGCAAATGCCTGTTCTCCCATCTTGGTTGAGCGTTTGGGAACTACGAGGGGGGCCTGGATGGAAGACCAAAGTTGGTGAAAATTCTCAGCAGAAGTATACATTGATGCCAATGAAGCTGGTTAAGAGGATCTAATGATGTTATTAGTTAGGCATTTGAGAGTGTCAAGTCACTGGGAGGAGAGTGACAGCCAATTTAAATCTAAGTGTAGCATGCAGTGATGGGTGAGATATGGGGCAAACAAACAAACCTACAAACATCATTATCTGCAACAGTATGTCTAATTTGGAAAAGCAACTAACATTGGCCCTTACAAAAGTAGGGAGTGCATAACATGACCTCAGAAGTAATACTCCCTGGACTATTGTGACTCTGGCTACTAGAGTGAGGACATGGTGGCCACAATATCCTATACCTGGACTTCAGTAAAGCTTTTGACTCCATGGCACATGGAAGGCTGCTCCACAAGTTGGGTAACCTTTTGTAATTCGGGTCTCGGCCCCCAGGTCGCAACTGGAATCGAGCATGTTGCTCAGTATGCCAACCTGGTAAAACTCGCAAATAAATAAATAAATAAACCTGGGAGTCGGGGACAAGCTGAGGGGGTGGGTAAGAAGCTGGTTGCAAGATAGAAACCAGATGGTTATGGTAGGGGGAATTATCCAAGCCTAGGCCTGTTACCAGTGGGGTCCCACAGGGCTCATTGCTTGGACCAGTGCTATTTAACATCTTTATTGGGGACATAGCGGAGGGTGTCAGTAGCAAAATCTTCCCATCTGCAGATAATACTAAGCTCTGTGAGAGGATGGACATGGAGAAGGGGCGACAGGGAGGACCTGGCCAGGCTAATGAGGTGTTCTGGCATCTGGCAGTTGGGGTTCAATGCCAAGAAATGCAAGGTCATGCACCTGGGGGCTAGGAACCTGAGGGCCAGCGACTATCTGAAAGGGGACAGGTGTCCATCATGGAGGAGGAAAAGAATCTGTGGGTGATTGTCAGGGGTAACATGAAACGCTCTCCACAGTGCCAGAAAGTGGCAACGAAAGCAAATAAAATGCTGGGATGCATCGCCAGAGGCATCACCTCAAGGAAAGAAGAAGTCATTCTGCCCTTGTACAGGTCATTGGTGAGGTAGCACCTAGAGTACTGTGTGCAGTAGTGGAGAGCTTATTTGAAGAAAAACATCCAACTGCTGGAGGGGGTCCAGCGAAGGACAATCAAAATGATCCAGGGCATCCGGCCCGGTGGCGCTGAGGGTTGAGGAGCTGGATGCCACACCTCGTGCCATGCCGGCGACCCAGGTTCGGGAATGAGCCCAGGTCGACGGGGGTTGGCAGGGGAGGGAGAGGATTGAGCATCCCATGGACAGCTCTCCTCTCTCGGGTGGTGGGCTGGGGTTTGTCCCTCACACCGGTGGCTCCCGGTGGAGATTGGGGGTGCTGCAGTGCATGGACAGTACGTGACTGCATGGCTGTCTTCGGCAGGGTTGCATGCACATGACATCAGGGGTGCCCAAGTTGCGGGGAAGGAAGCAAGGGAGAAAAAGGAAAAACCCGGTTCCAGGAGTAGGTGATGGCACCAATCCCCCATGCCCACGACCGGGTCCGACTCTGCCATCCTTCATAGATCCTCCACCTGAGGCCCACATCTGCAGCTGGAGTCTATGTTGTGAGAGTGCCCAAGGTAGGAGGGGTGGCCCCACCCCAGAGGGGTTAAGCTGGGGGTGCCAGCTGTGAGACAGGGCAGGGGAGAAGAAGGTACGGTTAGAGGGGACTTCAGGCAGGGCAGGAGCAAGGTTAGATGCTTGAGAGAGGCTCCTGGAACCACAGCTGGAGGAAAGAAAGTTGAAAAAAAAATTATCCGGGGCATGGGGGACAAACCATATGAGGAGAGGCTGAGGGAGCTCAATATGCACTCCCTGAAGGGCAGAAGGGAGAGGGAGCTATGATAGAAACCTTCAGGTACCTTAAAGGAATAAACAAGGTTGGAGCAGAGGGCATTTTCAATTTAAAAAGGGAGGGGAACACAAGGGGGCGCAGTCTGAAACCTGTCAGGGGCAGATTTAAAAGGTAAATGAGGAGGCACTTTTTCATAGAGAAGGTGGTGTCAAAATGGAATGAGGTACCAGAGGAGGTGAAATCCTTGAACACAGTGGGAAATTTCAAAATAGAGTGGGACAGGGTAAAAAAGAGGATTGCAATGGGAGGGAGGATGGGTGGGGTGAGTGAGGGAGAGGGAGGATAATAATGGGAAGCAAGGAGGAGGGGAGACAGCTGCAGTAGAAAAGACTGGACTGCACACTCGAGCAGACTAGATAAACCATTTTGGCCTGCTTCTGCTGGCAAATTTTCATATGTTCATATACCAATTTTGGAATTAACGGATTTACAGATATTGTTTATGCATTGGGAAAAGTCAAGAGCTGAGAAGAGTGTGACACCAATGTATCTGAAAGGAAGGGTTACAGAGACCTAAGACCCATCAAGACATCAGATGTGTAATTCAGGGTAGAAGTACGAGTCTTGTGGGGGGACCCAAAGAGCATTGTTTGAGTCTTGACAACATTTAGGACAGGTGATTTGAAGTAAGCCAGTTCTGGATGCTATGAAGGTCAGAGGTTAGTTTAGAATTTATAACATCCAAGGATGCAGAGCTTGTATAAAATACAAAGTCACCAGCATATAGAAGGGTATGACAATGGTAAGGGGAGTTAGGTTTGTTATTACTAAAGATTGAAAAAAGTAGTGGTCCAAGTATGGAGCCTTGAGGAATTCCTGGGGCCCGATTCTCAAAGCCGTGGCACAAGTCAGATGAGTCTCTTTGTGGATGACTCAAAACTGGGGGTGATGGTGGTGGATGGGGAGGAGGGGAGGGTGGCCCTACAGGGGGATCTGGAGGCTCTAGAAAGATGGTCTAGAAATTGGAAGCTGAGGTTCAATGCATGGAAATGCAAGGTACTGCACTTAGGGGCAAGAAACCGGGCCAAGTGTCACACACTGGGGGAATGCTACAAGTCTCAATGGCTGAGGAGGACCTGGGGGGTGGTGATGGATGTCAAGATGAACAACTCGGAGACTTGTAGGAGGGCAGCAGCCAAGGCCATCAGGATGCTGGGATGCATCGCTAGGGGGATCACCTCCAGAAAGAGGGAAGTGATACTCCCTCTGCATAACTGCTTGGTGAGGCCGCACCTCGAGTACTGCATGCAGTTTTGAAGGCCACACTTAAAGAGGGACATTAAACTTCTGGAGAGGGTCTAGAGGAGGGCAACCAAAATTATTTGGGGCTTGGGGGACAGGACCTATGAGGAGAGGCTCGAAGAGCTAAATATGTACTCATTGGAAGAGAGAAGGGACCGGGGGGACATGATAGAGGTCTTCAGGTACATGAAGGGGGTAAATTGGGGAGGAACAGTCAGGATGCTTCGAAGGAAGGAGGAGGGGGCCACTAGAGGTCATGGTGGAAGCTGGAGTGGAGAAGATTCAGGGGAGAAAGGAGGAGGTGCTACTTCACTGAGAGGGTGGTGGAGCCATGGAATGTGCTGCCTAGGGGGGTTAGTGGAAGCAGAGCTGGTGGAGGGGTTCAAAAGGGGGTGGGACAGGTACAGGGGAAGGGTTCTGGAAGCAAAATCCAATGCAGCGAGAATATCCGGAACTGGGAAGGGAGAAGCCAGAGAAGGCGAGAGGGGCAGCAAGGTCAGCTCCCAGGGCGGGTGCTGACCAAATGAGCAGACGCGAAAGACCGTTAGACCTATTCTGCTGGCATTTTAGTATGTTAGTAAGTCACGCCATAGTCAACTTATACCAAATGCCAGTGTGCTGGGCACCCTGTGCCTGATTCTTTATATGGCAGGGTCCCCACAGCTAAGACCTGTGACTTGCGGCAACCCGAGGGATGTGCCAAATGGAGACAGCACCTGAACAGGGTGCCGCAATCCTGCTGAAATGCTCACAAACAAGGAGCAGACCTTCTGTCCGATCCCCCACAATGTACATAAGAACCCCCAGGGCCCCGATCCCCCTACAATGTACAGAAATAACCTCCCCATGCCCCAATTCCACAACTGACATGTATGAGCCCTTTCCAGCCCTGAATCCTGGAATTAATCATGCCTCGCCCCCTCGCCTGATTCCCAAAACACAGTATTGGCCAGTGACAATGGCTGGTGTCCCACAGTAGCCCTGGTGGTCTAGTGAACCCCACCTGGCAGTGTTCTACCACCCTGCTCCCCCCAACCAGTGCCCAGTCAGCGACTGGCACAGCCCACCTCTCACCACTGCAGCCAGCTGCTGACTGGGCTCTGTATGAGCACATACAATAAATAGTACTCAAGTCAATGAATGACAGCAACTATCATTCCCTTAGTACATACTATTTGTAGTACATAGTCATACAGAGCTCAGTCAGTGACTGGCCATGGTGGTGAGAGGTGGGCTGTGCCAGTCGCCAGCTGGATACAGGTCAGGGGGAAGGAGGGTGGTAGGCCACTGCTGGGTGGGGTCCACTGGACCACCAGGGCTACTGTGGGACACCAGCCATTGTCACTGGCCAATACTTTCTTTCAGGGGATCAGGGCAAGTGGTGGGGTGGCTACTCATTATTAATTCCAGGGATCAGGACTGGGGGGGGCTCATACATGTCAGTTGCCAAGATCAGGCCATGAGGGGGTTCTTTATGAACACTGTGGAGGATCAGGACTGGGGGAGCTAATTTGTGTTATATCCTGGGGTTGGGGATAGGAGGAGGGGCTAGAAGGTCTGGGGCACAGTTGGGGCCACATTGGCATGACCCCTGGTGGGCGGCAAAGTACACTTATACCAGCTCCTAGCTGGTGTAACTTTACTTTGCCGGATGTTCTCCGGGTTGTTTGGGAATACCGATTTGGGGTTGTGGCAGCTCCCCTTTCTGAATAGGGTGCAGATGCTGCTGTAACCCCCCCCCCCAGTGCCAGGTCACAGCTGGGTCTGTGGCACACTGCTGGCACAAGTCCACATTGCTGCAAGCAGCCTGCTTGTTGTTGCAGACTGCCTTTCAGAATACCACAGGGTGCATTTATTGGTGCAAGGTGCTACTTGCATCCGTCATGTTGGATGCAAATCATCTTGGGGATGGCTTTTGAAATTGGGCCCCTAGTGTTATAGTTATAACCACCCAGTCCCCTAGGGTTACTAGAATCCAATCACAGTAGCTCTAGGGAGGTAGAGAGCTCATTAGGAGCTCTGGGGAGATGGCATAATTGTTTACTCAGCAGAGAATGGATTATGTCATTTAGAATTCTCACAGCAGCATAAGCCACTTTGGAACCAGCTACTCTGGGGAGTTTTAGAATGTTCAGATGGTAGAGCAGTCAGTTCTGAAGTGCGAGCTCTAATAGAGAGGAGCTCTGCAGTGAGGTTCCTGCTGGTCAGTCCAGTGGCTGACTGGATGAAGGACCTTAGTTGATTTTCTCACCCTAGTTTGGAGAACAGCATCAGTGCCAACTTAAGTGGTGGAGATCTGTCTGAATAGACTGTGTTTCAATGATACCAAGGGGCAATCCCCTGAAGATCCCAATGTGGTTCAGCTGCCAAGAGAAAAAGTGTGCAGTCTGGATCTGTGAAAAGCTTCCTGGAAGGAGAGGGGTTTTTCCTTCAAGTTCTTCATGTCTGTAAAAGAAAGCAAACAAGCTGTAAGTACAGAATGATGGGACTGTGTTTTGGGGGTTGGTCTGTTTGTATGTTCCCACAGATAAGGCTATAATGCACCTGTCATGACCCCTATTTCAACACAACAGTGTGCTGAATGTTTAAAGTTAAAGTTTTGGATGCCATTTAGCATTTCGTGGGACATGAAAGATCAAGTTTGGCGTAACCCAGAAGGAAGGGCAGAGACTAAGCAGGGGGTAGGGATGGGCATAACCCCAGTTTGATTCCTCTCCCTCTTCCTCACTCCCCGCCTCTGCCCTACTTGCACTTCTCCTCTAGCTCCAGCCCAGCAACCTGGTCCATCCCCCCTGCCTTTGGCACCCCCTGCTTGCACTTACCATTGTCACAGCTACTGTTTACGCATAGTGTTTACCTTGTCCTAGAGCTAGCCTTGTAACACCTGTTGTGCTAGGTTACTTTCTTGTCTCCTCAAACTGATTGATTGTGAACTCTACCAATCTGTGTTTTTGAGTTATTTCCTATGTTATTACCTGTATTTCTCCCGTGTATTTTCACAATTACAGAGCCACCTTTGTAATGCCTGGCTCTCCTATGGACTTTTCCCTATTCTGTAACTGTTAATTGTATGATGTCTGACTCCGGTAACTCTCCCGGGTCGCACCCATTCTGTAACTGTTAATGTACAATGTATGACACCTGTAACTCTCCTGGGTCGCACCTGAAAATAGGCACATGGCTGTCTAGTGTGCTAACCCGGTTAACAAAAGCAAATAAATAAATAAATAAATTCCCTGGTCAGTGCTAACTGATTCACCTATGGGCATCAGTTTAAATGGGGAATGTTAATGGATGTCATTATTCCAGGATAAATGTTTTTCTTAAAATGTGTGGTAACTCCCACAAGAAATACGCTTTTGTTGGAAGAAAGGTCCAGATATTCCTAGTACAGAGGGATAGACATTTCAAACTGTGTAAGGTAAAAAGTTGCTTGAAATTGCCCTAACAAGTTTTGGTCTGGAAGAAAAAGTCTGTTTCTGTGCCTGTACAGTACCAAATCTTGGGTGCCCACCCTGTCTGCAGTTTGCCATCTTGTTGTCAGAATAAAGCCATACTTCACAAGCCCAATTCCTATGTGGACATTAGATCTCAGCGTCCAGTGTAGATTGTTATTGGGGCTCTGTTGTGATAGTTTTAGACCTAGCCTATGGCTGGCAGCTCTCCCAAGAATCTAGAATAAATATAAATGTTATTTTGTACCCTAAACCCCCGACCCCTTTAGACTGCCAAGCCAGTAATCACCTTAATGTTAGAAGTGATACCTTTTTGTTTATGCCATCTGGCAACCTGTTTTCCCTGTTTGTGGCA
Source organism: Neoceratodus forsteri (assembly GCA_016271365.2). Classification (NCBI taxonomy): domain Eukaryota; kingdom Metazoa; phylum Chordata; order Ceratodontiformes; family Ceratodontidae; genus Neoceratodus; species Neoceratodus forsteri. The sequence continues at coordinate 971,371,802 of CM028134.1, read as the reverse complement.
TGGATAGGGGGTCCCGGTTGCCACATGCTGTTGATAACTGGGGCATGGGTTGCATTGTGGCAGGGTTGAGAGGGATTCATTGAAACAGACCATCTGAGAGTGGTTGTGAAGGTTACTTGAGAACCACAGTAGAGCTGAGTTAGATAACCCCAAAGGATTCCAATTTATGTTATAAGAGGGAATGATTAACCAAATTGAAAACTTTTGTTAGGTAAATGAAGATATGTAAATGTGAGCAGACCTCTCCATACCAGTTTTGATCTCACTGATAAATTGTGCAAGAGCAGTAGAGGTACTGTGTGCTGTCCTGAAACCATGCTGTGCTGGGGATAAAGACTGAATCTGAGCAAAAAATCTATGACCTTGTGGTGAACAAGCTTTTACTTAGCTGGAAAGATGGCATTGCAATAATGGTGCCCCTCCTCATCCCCCTGATCCTCTGCTCTGCAGAAGTAAAGCTCCCTCCTAGCCCTCCCACTCAAAAACCACCCACCTACTTCCCCAGCCTAGCAAAAAGGCTAACCACGCTATACCACCCACCCAGTATCTCATCCTATGTCACACAGCATGAACAATCCATCTCCATACACCAATTAAGGATACTAAGAAGCAGCTGAGAGGGTGGACAGTGTCTGGCATAGACTTTCCTATCACCATCTTAGCTGTCTACTCTCTGAATTAAGATGAATTTGCATGTATAGCACAGTGGCCACTCCTATTCTTTCAGATGGCAGATGGACAAGAAACAGAGAGTAGAGTTTGTGCACAGTTGCCGTCCTCCCTGCCCGGATGCTCCTTAGTAACCTTTGGTGGTGTTGGGTCAGGTGGTGTCACTGTGTGTGGTATAGGGGGTAAAGAATGCTGAGTGAATGAAAGAGTTGCCTTTTTTGTGGGGTGAGAGGTTGAATGGTTGCTGTGTGGGTGGGCTAGGAGTAGGTGCATAGAGCAGGAAGGGAGCATGAGTTTTGCAATATCAATTTGCCAATACTGAGTGAGTGGGTGGCGGAAAGGTATTTTACTTCTGATGATAATTCTAATTCTAATGACCCTCTTATTTTCTGCATTGTCAAAGGTATCAATAAGATCAGACAGACAAAGATGTTTAATCTTGTATCCTTCAACAAGACATGGCTGCACCTTGAAACTCAGAGGTTACAAATTCAGGGTGATGTTAGAAAGCACATCTTCTCCCAGAGGATGGAAAACCTATGAAATAACCTACTAGTGAAGACGGTAGACATGAAGACAGTACAGATCTTCTAGTTATGCCTGGGCAAATGTCTGCTTACTGATGGAATCACTGGTTTCCCTAGGTACATAGTAGGGAGGGTAGGGAACCCATTAAGTTAATATACACTTACACAGTATACTTATTCATACCTGCTTATGAAGCAGGGGAGGTTCATGATGAGGCTAGAGCCCCAACTGACCTTAAATTACTACATTGCTACCAAGGAGACATCCTCCTACCACTTTGAAATGTAAAATGTGTCTCTGCTTAGGTGGTATTTAAATTCACTGTGGAATCAGATATACCTATTAAAGACAGAAGTTTATCAGACAGAACCATAAGAGAGAGTCTTTGTTTTGATGTTTTGTAGCTTGAGTTTACTGCTAAATGTTTGAAAAGTGTGCTTATCCATATTTATACAGACTATTTATTCATACCTGCATATGAAGCAGGGGAGTTCATTATGAGCCTAGAGCCCCTTCTGACCTTAAATTACTACATTGCTATCAAGGAGACATCCTCCTAGCACTTTAAAATGTAAAATGTGTCTCTGCGTAGGTGGTATTTAAAATTCACTGTGGAACCAAATATACCTATTAAAGACAGAAGTTTATCAGACAGAGCCATAAGAGAGAATCTTTGTTTTGATGTTTTGCAGCTTGGGTTTACTGCTGAATGTTTGAAAATTGTGCTCATTCATTATCCTGACAGATGCTCCAAAACAAATCATGAAAACACCATTGGGTACAGTATTTGGATTGCTGCTGCTTCTGTTGCACACTGATCTTACCATCTTGCATTTGCTGTAGTTGTCCTTGCTTGCTGCTCTAATATTTCCAGAGGGGTCTGTGTCTAATAGCTATTTAAGCTTTGGCTCTGCTCACAATGTTCTCCATCTTGGGAAGGATGGCTGACATGTTACTGCAGTCAATATTTAAATTTTCCAATCTGCATTACTGAACTAACGTGTCCTAGTAAAATCTCAAAAGCAGTAGCATAAGAATCAGTACTTTCTGAATTTAGTTGCTTGTTGGTTATGAATTGGCATCTTTCCTAATCAATGTTAGGACATGGGTCAAATGATTCATTAGGTATCTTTTGCAAGTATCGTAATCTCACTCATAACCTTCTGGTATTATTTCATAAAAATCAGACACATTGTACCCTGCATAGTGCACTGATAGGGCTTTTTGCTACCAGAATTAGATGCATTAATATCAACAGGAAAATTTTCCAACAAGTCAAATAATTTCTTTCAGTTATAAACCAGATTAAAGATATCTGAAAAGTCAAAAGGTGGGAACACTGATTCCAAATCTGTTTTATTTTCTTTCTTTTATGCCCCGTTCTACTGCATCTGGCACCCCTCTCCACCTACTTCTCCCAGCATCAAAACATGCCATCACTTGGACTTACCCCATCCTCAAGTGACCCCATGGCTTGCCTCACATGGTGGAGCTCTTTCATCAGAGTTGAGCAGGCTTAACCCCTTGAGTCCATCTATAGCCAGAATGGGAGAATTGGTTCCCCAGTCGATGGCGTAGGTCCTGCAAATGGAGCCACATCATCTTGCTGTAGCCAGGGTTACTCTGCCCTTGTAGTTTCTCCAAACCCTTAAGGACAATGCTATGAATGACACTCATAGGGTATGATAGTATGCCAGCCCCCAGATCGCCTGATGTTCAACCTTTAGATTAGGACTTGTGCTTCCACCTGCAGTTATTCAGATGGCAGCACTGCAGATAAGGCTGTGCCGCATCCTCCCCAGAGTAGGAGAACATCCTCTGGGATGCTCAGTCCATCTCATGGCAGGTCTTCGATGGCCCAGTCATGTTCCTGAACCGGGGTTGCTGGTACTGTGGGCAGACATGCTACTGCTGCACTCATGAGATGGCTAGAATTGGCTATTTCAGTCATTCAATGACAGGAGATGGCCTTAATAATCTCTCATGCCTGTTTCCATGTACCTGAGATACAAAATATGCTACTGAGAGAACTGTTATTTAAGAGTAAGTTTCATACAGTCATAGAATAAATACTACTTGTCTCCAGTTACTCAAGATCCTGCAGGTCTCTGATCCGCAATGTCAGTCTTACTGTAGTTGCTCTGTACTGTCCTGCACTGTTCGTGGGCAAAATTCCGCACTTCACAGGCAACATTCCACACTCTCGGATGGAACTTTGCGCTTATGTCTGTGAATTAATCTGAGAATTGCACTAAATTTGCAGATTAATTCATGGAATGAAGTTTTCCAACTTCGCCCATCTCTACTCAACAGTACATATTGTTTTCTTGCTATTGGCTCTGGAGAATTACATAACTCTGCAACACTTAAGCTCCACTGAAATTATTTCTTCTAAAAGCAGTGGAGACATATCATCTTTAAACATTACAGAATTTCCCCCTCATCTCCCAATCCAGCCAAACCCATTCATTCAGTGCAATGACACTTGATCATCAATGGAGTCCCCCAGTCACTTAATGTAGTACCCTGATCACCTGATGTAGTCCATTAATCCAGTCCAAAACTCATGCATATAGCCCTGATGCAATTTGCCAGGCTTGCTTCTGGGCCTGGAGTCATCAGCACAGAGGTGCAATGTGCAGCTGCTGGGCCACTGGGGTGGTCTCTATGCAATCCTTTGCCTTGATCACCTGATGTAGTCCTTGAACCACCGTTCCCAGTGCAGTTCACCATTCCTAATTTATGCCCCCCAGTTATAGAAGATTTCTGTTAACAGTGAAATCCCCACCTGTTATTAAATCCTCCTGTTACTAATGCTTATCAATGCAATTATAAAAAGAGGTATGCAAAACCGGAGAGGTTTTGGTTTTGGTGATCCAAGACTTCCATAGGGTGCATAACTGGAAGACATCTGCCAGAAATCAATACAGTCATTTACAAATTTAAGTTAACTTTGCAAATAAAAGATTGAAGAAAATATGTGTGAGTGTGAAATTATTTCAAATGTTCCATAGAGTTTGAGTGTAGTCCCTACCATAGGGTTTGTAGTCTTGCTAGGCAGCAGTTCAGTGAAAGAAACAAAATGGTGACTGGCATGAAGATAGGATACGAATGACATGCGAGACAGGCTGAAGCAACATTCCCTTTCCCCCAGTACTGGGCTAATAGTACTAATAATAATAATATTTTTATTTGTAAGGCGCCTTTCCAATTCCAAGGTGCATATCAATCTAAAAACAGTTTATGTAAAATCCAATGACAGACAGTATACTTCTATTCTTCTTTAACATCACTGCCAATAGGCTCATCATCACTACTGTCCGAGCAGTGTTTTGGAAGTGTCCCTGAGTATCCTGCAAATACACCATAGTTTAGTTTATTAAAAGATACAATTTAAACAGTTTCTGGAAGGAGTTTTCTCATCCTAGTACTAGCAGCATAGCCAGCAGTGCTAACTATTCTTTCTGAATAGACACCTATTTGCTGGGCAATTAAATAGTAATGGGCCACTTTTTGTAATGCTGGCCAGACTGCATCCTTTTCATGCCAATTCTGAACTGGGTCATCTTGAACATTCATCTTTCTGTGATCTTTTACGGTGCCACCTACCATGTTGCTTGCTGAGTAGCTTTTGATGAGAAAAATAACAGCACTGTCTTTTTTCTATGTCATCCAGTCGTAAACAAATGTTTTCCATGGAGGCTCCATACAAATTGTCCCTGGGTTCTGACTCATAATGCAAGGCTTTCATATTCTTCTGCCTTCACTGGAATCTGTTTCTTGGAAGAGAGCATGGCTATTTTCATGATCAGCAGCTGCAACGCTTTTAATTGAAGTTTCTGTTTGTCATTTTATAGCAGCTTTATTGAGTAGTCCTTTATAATGGTTGAGGTCTACACTGCCAGACTGGAGAAGATCTGGCAAACTGGTTTTGAAACATGAATCCAGCATTGCTATTATCGCATAATGTTCAAATTCCAAAACCATGGCAATCCTGCGGTCCGTTTCCAAACACAAAGACAACTTTTCAGCAAGAGTGACACCTGTGCTTGCACCTTGCTCTTCAAATGTTTCTCGGAATCTTTTCTTTCTCTACTTAAGAAGACGTATCAGGGGAATGACTTGATTTGTGGTTGCACTGTCAGCACTCGCTTCATCTATGACTTCATCAAATGGCTGTAGCAACTGACATAAATATGATATGAGTCCATTGCCCAGAAGTGAGTGTAACATCCCCTTTCCCTACTGCTTGGTCCATGGTGTACTGGTACACTGCTTTGCATTGTTGTTGGAGCCTCTGTAACATGTAAAAAGTGGAGTTCCACCTAGTGGCAACTTCTTGCTTCAGCTGGTGAATTGGTAAGTTATTCTGTTTTGCAGTTCCCACAACATTTTACAAACTTTTGCAGAGTGCCTAAAGTGACCACATATCTTACGTGCAGCACCCTGCATGTTCTGCACATTCCTGTCCTCATGGAGGAAGTCATGCACCACTAGATGTGCAGAGGGCAGCACCACCCACACCCCCACCTTAGGATTCTCAACTCCAAGTCGGAGCTGAGTCAGGGGGGTGCAGGACCCCCTACAGACAGTGCTGAGTGCCAGTGAGTTCCCTACAGTGATGTGGCACTGTTGTCACTGTAGGGGACTCCGCTGTCAACATGTTGATGTCGGGGATGTATACCATTTAACTGTTGAGCAGCTGGATGACTTGGTCATATTTAGTTCTCCATTCAAAAGCCTGCTGCATCATTAACTGCTTCTGAGGTGCAACTGGCGCACTAAAACAGGCTGGAGGAGACAGAAGAATTAATTCTGTTGTCACTGGGGGAGCTTTCTGATTCTGATAAAGACCTAGCAGATAAAGAGGTGATGTAGTCAAAGTCCTGCTTGGTGTCTGAGAGGTTCGTTGCATATGGAAACATTTAGCTATACAACCAGTATGATTACCAGTGTTAACCTGTACATCCTCTGCCATGTCACCTTGTGACCTATTCCTGGCCCACTGAAGTGGATGTACCCCCTGTAAGTGTGTTATTAAGGCTGATGTGCCAAGGTTGCTCGTCTGTCTTCCCCTGCTGAAATAGGCCTTACATAATCAGCAAATTGCATGTATAAAACAAAAACAAGGCACTGCATCAGCATGTGGTCTAAAAGCAAAACAAAATGGTTATATTAAATGCACACTAGAAATAGAAAATAGAGTTAAAAATCTACGTTTCGGCCTTAGGGCTTCTTCAGGAAATATCTAAAAGAGAATAAAACAAAGTTAGATATTGGATGTATATTGTTCTTTGAGTCAAGGTGAAAAAAAAACTCCAAACAAAAGAAGGTGTCTTTTTTGGTTTTTGTCCCTTGCATTGCAACTTCAGAATCATCATCCAGCATGCCTATGTTAATTTCTATATTTTGATTATTTTCTTCAATGTCCTCACTGGATGATTGGTTGTAAGGTCTGCCCCCAGCAGAGGAGACAGGTAAGCCAGGCATTACTTTCTTTTCAGTTTCATTTGCCCCAATGACCTTTCATCTGATGACCTTTCCTGGGTTTTTTGGTCTGGCATCTCGCAGGTTCCTCATCACCAGAGTCCCCGTCATGCACTGCCTCTCTTTCAGGAATGTACTCGGTGCCACTGCTACCCGCATGTTCTGACTCTGAGGAATGAGAAATGGTAGACTCTTGATAAAATGGCACAAAATATGCGTGTGTGCTTATTCTTTCCTTTCCTCTATGTGTAGTGCTTGCAACTGCCTGTATTTTTTTAATAACTGTACCTTTGGCAGATCTATTTTTCTTAATTGCTGGTTCAGCACCTGAGCTTTTCTTGCTGCCTTTCACTTGGCCTGTATTTATTAACAGGATATCACCTGCAGCAGCAGACAGACTTGATGGGATCTCAAAAGACAAGGACTCAGAGCATGAGGAAGCGTCAGTTGGTAAAGGAGATGATGCACCTACTGCAGTAGAAGAAGCACTTTTTGGTTTTCTGACTGTTTTTCTTTCTTCTGAATTGTTATCTTTGTCTTGGAAACTTGTTTCACATGCCTACCCCATTCCATCATTATTTTAATGACAGTTGCTGATCACTAATGAAGCCATCTCCCTTACAAGAAAAAAAAAACAGTACCTAACCATACTACCTTCCTTGGTCACCTTGTGGAAGTAGGTAGCAATGATGATGAGTAGTCAGTGCATGTTTCAAGGCAATGAATATGAACTTGTTAACTAACAAGGCTACAAGCTGGGGCTACTATGCAACTGCCAAGAGCTTCCCCCTCCCTCCAAAATGTTTCACACGTGATGCAAGCCTTTATTTGACAGGACTACACCAAACAAAATATGGTCCTGTCCCAGTCCTGACTCCTGCTTGTGTGGGAAATGACTGGTGACACTGTGCAGACAGACGCTACTTAACTATCGGGCTGCCCCTCCCTCCAAAATGTTTCACACATGGCGTAAGCCTTTATCTGACAGGACTACACAAAAAAAATGATCCTCTTGTCCCCACTTCTGCTTGTGTGCAAAATAGCTGGTGACACTGTGCAGACAGAGACTACTTAACTGCTGGGGTGCCCCTCCTTTCAAAATGTTTCGCACATGATGCAAGCCTTTATTTGACAGGAATACACATAAAAAAATGTGGTCCCTGTCCCTACTCCTGCTTATGTGGGAAATGGATGGTGACACTGTTCTGACAGAGCTTTGGGGTGGTTATACAAGTGGCTTCCTCAGTGTCTCACAGTATGTTAAATTTGTATCCTTGCTGAATAAGCTCAGTCACCACTCTGCTCTCATCTTATTTCCAGGTAAGGCCCACTAGGTGCAGGTGTGTGTTTTCAAGGGCAACCCAGGAGCACTGGGCAGATTAAATGACTTGCTTAGGGTCACAGAGTGTGCAACTGAAGGTTGTGGGACTCAATATCAAACCCAGGTCTGTCTGCTGGATGTACCACCAAGTTCATCCACAGTAAATTACACCAGTCTCTAGGCTATAGTGCCAGGCAGCCAGCTTCAAGTGCCAATGCCAGTGCAGTGGAACTTAACTTGAACTGACCTTCACGCTTCTGCTCTGCAACACTTGTGCTTTTCTGTTTCTGTCTGGTGCTGCACTGTGCCACTGCTGTGCTTTGGGGCTAAATAATGCAGTCTCCCACTGCCCCTCCTGCCACACACAGTCTCCATCTACTAATGCCTTGCCATTTGTTTAGCACTTTGGCAACCAGCTTCTGTCACTGAGCATGAGGCGCCCCTGCCCCCCCAACACACACACAGTCAGTCCCTGGCCCACATCCCTCCCGAGTTCCAACCCTCTCTGTTTTTTTTTTCAGTTTTAATTTTTCTGTTATTTTCATTGGTGGTGTGAGTAGAGGAAGTAACTGGTCCACAGAGACCCGTTGTTTCCCTTACCACCCAGCCACTCACTCCCCCTCTCCCCAGCCCCTGGCCCACGTCCCTCCCAAGTCCCCATCCAACCCTTTCAGTTATGCTTTTTTTTATGTTCTTTCTTTTGTTTTTGTTGCTGCTGCCTGGTCCATACTCCACACAGATACCTTGCCCTTCCCACCTGCCTGCACTCTTACTGATCACTCTGGAGCTCCCCTTTCCGCAGTGGCTCAACTCAAAGGTGCTGAGGAGAACTATTCATTACAGCTATACTCCAGTTTATGCATGTACAAACTGGAGTATCTGAACTGCTGACTCACCAGCTCTCTTCTGACCTGTCTCATGACAGACAGGAGCTGGAAAACAACAACAACAACAAAAATGCTCAGAGATCAGTGCTGATCCAAGATGAACTGGCAAGGGTTGTCTCTGGTCTCATGGAAACCAAGCCATATGCATTCGGGACAGCTTGAGTTCATTCCCATAGGTTTGGAGCACCACTGATTATAACATCTCTGAAAGGCAGTTGCACCCTTCTTCTCCCTGCCTGTACTCAGCTTTCAAGCCCCCTCTGTTATATAAAGTTGTGAGCATTAGCTCAGTGCATCACTGCAGCCTGCAGTCCAGGTTACAAGTTTCACGATTATTTATCATGGTCATTATTATTGTGGCCCCTGCCTTTCTTTCTGAGTGCTTACAAAAACCTCTACATGCCCCAAGGAAGAATTCAGGACCCCTACTGAGCTTGACTCAAAGGTGTCACAAATTATGATTGTAACTCAGATTCACTTACTCTGTTCCTTTTTTAACACTGAGTCCCACTGTAAGCTAAACCTCACCATCACACAGCATTTCAAAACAGCTTGTGATATAGAGACCATTTACACTTTATAGTGTAATGATAACTAAAATTAGTCAACCACTTTTTAATTTTCAGATGCATTGCTCCATGTATTTTTATTAGTGAGGATATCAACATTTAGGTAGCAAGTATTTATAGAAATGCAGATAGAGTCCTAAGTATAGTGCATGTTAATTGGCATATAAAGTAAAGGTTTCAAAAGAGATATTTTCCTAGACATTTTTGCATAATTGATTGCATCATAAACTAAAATGCTTCAGTAATTTACAGCAATCAGAATCTAATTTCTAAGTTGATTTCAAAGCAGCTTTATAACATCTTGTTTTCATCATACTAACTGATCATTTTGAAATTACAGAAAAAACTCTGTTATGAAAGAAAACTTTCTTTACTTTTTTTTTGTTTATTTAATTGTAAGAGCGCTAAACTAGAAGAAGACTCAGCAGTGGAATGCCATACTGCCATGTGGGTGATCTGGGTGCATATCTTAAACTCAGGTCCCTGTGCTAAAGCAGACAGAGCCACAGTGCTGCCCGTGGCAGCACAAGCAGTTCCTAGTAATAGGAAAATCATTTTGCCCCTACTCTGGTGACTCCAGCAGTAAGGCCAGTAGGTGAGCATCAGAAAAGCCCGTAGGTGAGCATCATAATACATGTTGCCCCCACCAGTCATAGGGCCACAAAAGTTGAGTGACATGTAGGACTGGCTTTAGGATTTTGGGACCTCCAGTGAGAATAATCTTAGGGGACCTCTACAAACTCCATCTCAGCCACATGTCTTTTTACTCTATCATACATGCACACTATTTTCTTTTTAGTATAGTCAATATCATCTTTTTGTTTTGTTCTGTTAGAGAAGACAATAATACTAGCCCTTGGATCCCCTCTACCTACTTTTTCCATTTCCATCCATCTGCTTCTGATTGACTAGGCCATATCTTGGAGAGTACTTTTGTGACTTTATGATGCCACATAAAAAGGCTGTACACTTAGCTCAGTGATGCCGCTAATGGTCATTTTAACAATACAAAAAAAGCAAAATAAAATGTAAACACTAATGTGGGTCACTGACTCTGGCTGGGAGTATCCAATGGCAAAGGGCCTCAGCAACCACAAGATTCATTGGTGCCACCAATTGATATATGTTAGTGAAGGGGACAGCCACGCTGTAGTGCACATACTAGTAACTGGACATGTGCTTGTTGGTTTCAAGGAACCAGAGGATTGGGAGAGAAAATGGAAAAAAAGGCTCCTCCCAGTTTTGTCAGCTCCACTACTGCTATTCCTTATGCCTTGGACCATGGACAGCCAACCCCCTTTGAAGTTCTACCCAATGCCTAATGGAGTGGACCGTCATGGATGGTAAGCCACTGAGTGCTTTAGCCAGTACAGGGTAGAGGCTGAGAGGATGGACTGGTCTGGAATGGTGGGAGCAGCAGGAGAATTCTGTGGGTGTATTTTTTATAATGTCTTACTTTTTACTGAGTGTTCATATTATATGCAGAGAACACTACATGTTAATAAATAAGCAAATTTGAGTAACTGAAAGATCAAAAGTTAAATAAAAGATTATTATAATCCAAGTCAAAGAATAGTACACTATTTTCTATATGGAAAAATAAAATCAGAATGGCTTAAACTAGCAGCTAAATTAACATTTTCAGTGAATAATATCCAAAACACACTAGCTTTGCAAGATACTATTATTGACTCTAGAATTCTGGAAGCAGCAGGGTGGCCGTGATTGTAAAGAGCTCCCCCAGCAAAGTGCTAGTTTCATTTTATTTTTGTTTAAAGCATTAGTCTTGTGTGCCAAGTCAGTGATTGTGAAATAGAACATTAATTTCCTACAGGAGAGTATACAATGTGTATGGTAAATGTTGGTTGGGGTCAGAGTGATCACCACATTTCTTGTGTAGCTAATGAACTCTAATGAGGTTAATTAAATGCATACAGTACATTATTGACAACTTGTCTGTGCCTTTTGTTATGTCTGACTTGTAGATTTGATGACATTTTTGAGCTTTATGGCTTCTTTGGGTATTTTTAGTTGAACAGAATGTTTATCCTGTGATACATACTGTACTGTATACACACTGAATTACATTCAGTCATTCATCCATGCATTCACTTTAACTTTATTTGAACATAATGTTTATCTAGTGATACATACTGTACACAACACACTGGATTGCATTCTTTTGTTCATTCATTCATTCATTTATTCATTGTACGTTTATTTGAACATAATGTTCATCTAGTGACATGTACTGTACATGACACACTGGATTGCATTCTTTTGTTCATTCATTCATTATACCTTTATTATTGTAGTCCAAGCCTTTGAGATTAGCTCCTTTCAAATTGCATCCTCTACCAGAGAGGTTGTTACATTAAATCTCATAAACCCTTCTCTGAGTTTTTGATGTCATGCTTGTCATCTGGATTTGCTGATTTGTTGCTGAAGCAGCCTGTTGATGATGTAGTGCTGTGATTTTGTCTATCACTGTTTGAAGAACTTTCTGGGCTGCTAATAACTACTTAATAAAAATATTGTAATTTGATTTCAGCACCTGGATTAGTAACCCCCCAGTTAGTTAAGAAGGGCAGCATAGAAGGTGGTAGCAAACAACATATTTGTTTTGGGGAGTAAAGAGGTGGGGAAGAATATGGCACAGGGAAGAATAGTTGTAGGGTTGTGGTAGAAAAGGATGGAGCAGGAGGGTAGGCAGGGAAATGCATGGGGAAATGAGATTAGTAAAATAAAATAGATGTAACCCCCTCTAAGCATAACTTATCTGGGTCCCTGATGCCAGCAGACAAGACTGCTGTCATCTGTGACTCGACTTCTCCAGCCTCCATGACCCATAATTTCTGGACGGGGGAACTGGCAGGAACTGGCAGACTCTAGCAGGAGCCATGGTTCAGCATTTGGGACTGCAGGCCCACAGCAAAGACAGGCAGCTACCACTAAATTAAGCTTTTGGCTGCTCCCCCCCCCCCAACTATCACCACAAGAAGATACAGCCTACCTCTGCCTCATGATTCCAGGAGGTAGGCAAGCAAAAGAAGGGTAGGAGGCCTCCCAACCCACAACTGTGGAGCCAAAGCACCTGGATGGCATGAACATCACCATATTTGTGAACTCCGACCCCTATAAAAAGCCAATAAGGGGGCTGGGGACTCAGGGCATGCTCCTATAGGCCCTAGGGGATGGAAGGACTGAAATTTAGGCACCCTTTCTTTGACTTATAGAGTGTTCTGGATTTGGAGTGACAACAGTGTGAACCAATGGGAGCTGGTCATAAAAGGTACCAGTCAGAAGGGGGACTGTGCTGGAGGCAGGCATATCTAAGACATTTCTCAGTGGGACAGGACCTTCTGCCTATGTAACAAGTAAAACTGTACCACCTTCAACCTTGACCCTGGAGAATAAACTGTGAAGCAAGCTGCTGGGTTCTGAAAGGGAGGAGACAGTAACTGTATGCAAGCCTGCATGCATGACAATACTGAAGAGACAGTGCAGAGCCATATATTGAGACCAAGGACTACTAATCCAGGCCCCATAGAAGACACTACAGCTAGGTATCAGAATGTCACCATTCTGAAGGTTTGGAATCTGAGATGTGTGGGTTGGTCCATGGCCTCAGCAGTCAAGAAAGAGAGGAGAGGATGAATGAAGGTAATGGATGATAATGGTCTTCAGGATAGTAAACAGCATGGTTGTGTGGCAGGGAGGTCATGCCAGACAAACTTAATACTCTTTATTGGTTGGGTTACAAAGGAAATGGATAAAGGCCATGCCATGGATCTGCTGTATTTTGACTTCAGCAAGACATTTAACTCTGTGCCACACAGACACCTGCTGAAGAAGCTGAGAGACCTTGGGGTAGCTAGGGATATAGTCAAATGGGTGGAAAACTGGCTAAAAGGGAGAAAGCAGTGGGTACTGGTAAACATTGTTAAATAAGAAAAGTGGGAGGTCACAAGTGGAGGTCACTGCAGGGGTCTGTCCTGGTCCAGTCCTTTTCAACATGTTCATCAGTGACATTGGAGAAGGGATTTGGGGTAGGTTAGGTCTCTTGCAGATGATACAAAGTTCTGCAGAACAGTTAATAGCATGGAAGCAATTAGAGAACTACAACAGGACCTGTAGAAGCTAGAGAGATGGTCGAGGGTCTGGCAGTTGAATTTCTATGCCAAAAAGTACAAGGTAATGCACCTACTGCAGGCAAAAAGAATCCCAAGACAGGATACTGGATGGGTGGGGTAACACTTAGTACTACAGCAGAGGAATGTGACCTTGGAGTCATTATTATCAACACCCTTAAGCAGGCTAGAAAGTGTGACAAGGCTTACAGTAAGGCAAACAAGATGCTGGAATATAGAGGCAGGGGTATTGACAGTAGAAGAATCGATGTAATACTCCTCCTCTATAGATCCCTGGTGAGACCACATCTGGATTACTGTGTACAGTTTTAGAGACCTCACCTTGGAAAAGACAAGGATAGGCTGGAGGTGGTATAGTGCAGGTAACACAGCATAATAGGTAAAACACTAGAGTCATTGATAAAAGAAGAAATAGACAGACATCTACTGGATGAGGGCCTAACAGATGTAAACCAGCATGGGTTCAAAAGGGGATGTTCTTGTCTCATCAACATGATGCACTTTTTTGACCAAGCGAGTGAAGTCCTGGATGGTGATATCCCAGTAGACATATTCTATATATATATATTATGAAAAGGCATTTGACACTGTCTCTTATTCTGAGCTAATAAATGCCCTAATCAAGACAAGAATGGATATGGGAATAATATGTTGGATCATATCATGGCTGACAAATAGGAAACGTGTATGTGTCAGGGGGCATTTGTCAAGTTGGGCAAAAGTGTCTAGTGGGGTCCACCAAAGATCCATGCTTGGACTCACCCTGTTTAATGTTCTAATAACATCCTTTACTTGTAGTAATAATGCTTGGATGTCAACATTTGCAGATAACATCAAAATGGGAGCATTAGTAGTGAACGCTAAGGATGCCAGATTATTTCAGGACAACATAAATAAATTGGCAGATAGTGCAGGCACTAAGAAATAAAGGTTTAACCTGAATAAATGTAAAATTATGCACCTGGGCAAAAATAATTATAAATTCAACTATCATATAAATGGAACCAAGTTGCATACTACTCAATCTGAAAGGAACCTGGGAGTCCAAATAACAAATTATCTAAGTTTTGCTGACCATTGATTTGCAATCACAAGTAAGGCATATTGTATATTAGCAGTCATCAAGAGGAATATCAAGAGTAGAGCTAGGGAGGTGGTTGTGCCTCTCTATGTTTCTCTGGTTCACCCTCACCTGGAGTATTGTGAACAGTTCTGGTTGCAGCATTACAGAAAGGATCAGAGGAGAGTGGAGGGTGACCAGAGACTGCCTACCAGGATGGTAGCAGAGTGCCAGGACTGGACCTACGAGGAGAGACTCCAGGCCCTGGGAATGTATTTACTCCTGTATAGGAGATACAGAGGGGATATGTGCCTGGTATATAGGACAATCTCTAACAATGACCTCTGGGAATGTGTAGGATGAAACTTAAGACAACCTTAGCAAACATTATGGGGCATCACCTACAGCTTGGAGACAGACACTATAATAAAAACCATAGAGGTAGCTGGTTTTCTCTGGGAGTTGTGTCACTGTGGAACTCACTACCTGCAACTGTAGTCTCAAGTGGCACCATGAATGAAATTAAATCTGCATTAGAAAAACATTGTGGAACTTGACGTTTTCAAGTAGAAACCTCGAGTGGTCCAGGTCAAAAAAGGCTAACGCTATTAGACCTGTTTTACATCCTATGAATCTCATGATTCAGAGCCAGCAAGGGAAGTCCTACGAGGAACAATTTAGGGCACTGAATATGTATTTATTGGAGATTAGAAGGGAGAGGGGAGATATGATAGAGACATTCACGTTCCTGAAAGGAATAAACAACGTGGATTCCAGGGAAGTGTTTATCAGGAACACCAGCTCGACAACATGGGGGCCTGAATGGAAACTGACAGGGTGAAGGTTCAGGCAGGATGTGAGAAAGTATTACTTTACAGAAAGGGTGGTGAAACCATGGAACAGCCTGTCAGCCGACATGGTGGCAGCAGAAACTGTGGGTGGTTTCAAGGGTGCATGGGATAGAATGAAGGAGATAGTCATCACTGGTAGAGACAAAGATAGGGAAGGAATAGATAACCATTGGGGAGGGGTACAACTCCTGCTTGACACCAGGTCACAGGGTTCTATAGAGACCCATAGGCAGACTGGACAGACCATTGGTCTTTTTCTGCCATCACCCTCTATGTTTGTCTTATTTCTATGAGCTGGTGACTGGTCATAAAAGAAGCTGTGAATCCAGCTTCTGAGGAAGGTGGACTGAGTCCATGGAGTGAGCCTGACTGAACTAGAGGACCAAAAGAGATCAATAACAACAGACTCCAGAGACAAAAAACGTTATCTGGTTTGGGTAACTGTGAGTAAATTCAGGGTTTGCCTTGCCTAAGTAAACCACTGTTTGGTTGAAGTTTATTTGCAAGTCAGCCATTGTGCCAGATTGCAAATACTTCACTTTCAGAGGTTTTAATGTCATTTTAGCAATTGCATGGCCTCTGGGTTTTGGGAAAATTTATCTGGCATTTCTTAATTAAAGTGCACTAATGCCAGACAGCTCATGGCAACTACATTGGGCCTGCACCAATAAACACCTGAGGTACCCAAGAACATTGTGTGATGGAGCTCTCACTAAGCATAAGGGGTATATCCTGGTATCAAACGAGAAGAGAACAGTAGCCTCCAATAAAGAAGGACCATTCTGATAACATTCCTGTTTTAATGTGTGCGGCTTGGTGGGTGGAATGCTGACCCTGGCTGTGTTTGACTAAATACAGTAGAGTACTTTATATCTGATAGATTTGATCTGGGCTGAGTAAGACCATGTAGAAGGAGGGTGGTATCGACCCTGCCTATATGGTCAAATAAGGGTGTCTTTGTTCAGGCCTTCCTGAAAGGGCTGGTAAGAAGGGCCAATGTCAAATGTGTGTGCATCGATTTATTTCTGTTTTCCGGCTGTTTATTCAAGAAAATAAAGTTGTATTGACTGATAAGTCATTTTTCATTATTGTTTGCAATAATACAGTGCATGAAAATTGGGATGCTGTTGCATTTGTGCAGAGCCTGTGGAAGGTGGGACACCAGTGAAAAGGTGGGCAAGTACAACCTCCCAGGAGGTTGTACTGCTACATCACATAGATGTATGCAAAGGACAATTACAACAGCTTTAGAGAACTGTAAGAATAAGATATGGTTTAGAAAAGAAGACTGGAAAAAACGTTAGCAAGAAAAGGGCATGAGAAGTAATTCTATGGGTATATAAATCATGCAAAAAATAAGCTCGGAGAGGGGAGCATCGGTCTACTTCAGCAGAATGACTGCAAAATCATATCAGAAACAAAATGATGGAAGTCATTTATGTTTATATAATAACTGGGTCTTCCTTTTTTTCCATAGCAAAACTGTGGTGTTATTTGTCGTAATAAAGGAGTGGTTATAACGGCAAACACACGCCCGGTTTCCCTCACACCGCGCATGCCCCAGCGCATGCTCTTCCTTTCCTAACTGCCAGATGTACTGACTTACCGCCAGAGCTTGCAGTGCCACTTGGAACTGATGGTAAGTCAATTTTAAGAAAAAAACACACACACACACAAAACACTGCCCAAACTTCATGTTCTTTGAGAATAAAACAAATAAATAAAAAGGTTTTCTTTAACATCCACATCTGACCACCAAACTCACTTAAACCTGATCAAACTGTGACACGGCTGCACAGAGACCTCTCATCTTCTCATTTTATATTATTGCTGTGGCAAAAAGAGAAGACCCAGCAACTATATAAAATAAAATATGGGGTGGTGTGTGTAAACTCAAAGTTTACACACACCCTTGGTGTAAGATGCTTTAGCAAACCCTTTGAGGATTATGTAGCATTTAACACCCCGGGGGGGGGGTAAACTTCTTGTTACACACACCACCCCATACGTTATTCTATATTTTATGTTTGTGTTGCAAATGGAAACCAGACCTACAGTAGACAGCAAAATAAGTTCATTAAAGATCCTACACCTGAATTTAATCTACAAAAACTTAAAATCAGGGACATTGATGTAAATAAGACTATGGGTGCCAATGATATCTCCTTTAAATTACTAAAGCCTGTAATTGAAGAAATAATTGACCCTTTATTAAAAGTCTTAAAAAATCATTGCAATCTGGGGAAGTGCCTGGCAACTGGAGTAGTACCAATATCACACCTATACATGAGAAAGGAAACAAGGAGACAGTAGTAAATTACAAACCTATAAGTCTCACCTTAGTGGTCAGTAAACTAATGGAACGACTTATCAAGTATGAGGTCATTGAATATTTGGAATACATGGGCCAAAAAGATAGAAAATAGCATGGGTTCAGAGAGGGTAGATCTTCTATAATAAGCTTACTTAGTCTTTATTGTACCCCCCCTTCCCCCTCTGTCTAAGGGCATGTATTCCTCGCAGATGTGCCAGGGAAAATGGAAGGGATCACAGCCATGCAAAACAACTCCAAGCTAGTGCACCCAAAATAAAGATAGGAAATTATATGCCCTACCTCTCGATGGATTCAGCACACCGTGCACTCTCAATCTCTACCTCTGCAAACTGGTTCAGCCCCAAACCTCTTGCCACCAGATTCAGGGCTTCCAAGCAATCTACAGCCTTCTGCTTCCCATGAGCTCCCGAGCCCCACAATCCCAGTGCAGCCTGATGGTCACCTTCTGAAATTACAACTTATGGAACAGAATAAATATAAGGGGCCTTTTATTTCAATTACCCCTTTTAAACTTAAATAAAGAAAGATCACTACCAAGTTCCTTCCCAAACAGCTCTTTATTTTCTTCACCCGCACTCCAAATGATTTCAGGAGTACAGGGATTCAATCTTACTCCAAGGAAAATAAAGCAGCTCCATGGGACTATCAAAACTTTTTTACTGCTCACCCATGCTGGAACTCTCGAGCTGTCAAGATGACATGCAGGCAGTACAAGCAGGTTGATTTCATCTGCTGGTAACTTGGATGTTTTACCCAAGTAGATGCTTCACACCTGCAGAATCATCAGGCTCCTAACTTATTGGTGCTGGTAAGCCCCACTCTTTTCCTTTTTTGGGTTACCATTCCCCAATTTCCCTGTCTGGCACTGGTCAGCTGCCCCTTTTTCTGTTGCAGAGAAGTGAGCTGCTTCCCCCACCTGGCCCCTGGACCTTGGCTCAAATCTCAAGGGGTCCCAGGATATCTTCTTTCCAACCCAGGCCCTGTAGCCCTTGTCTTTGCCATCCATTTGAGGCTGAACCCCACAGGTGTACTAAATGACTCCCACACCAGTTCTCTCACTCCTGCCATCCTCAGTCTCCTGCTCCCACTGGTACTGAGGCCCCTAAACCTGGCCCAGCTCCAATGCTCAAGCTGCTCCTCCCTAACTGCCCTGCCATGAGAGAGACCTGAGCACTGCTACCACCCAGGCCCTCCAGGCAGCCCATATTCTTCCTCAGTCCCATGGTATCCATTTCCTCTACGGTGCCCCACTGACCATTTAAGAATGCCCCAGCCTCCTTACCCTCATCCCTGCCAACACATCCTGGGCTTGAAGAAAACTCAAACCGAGAGCTGCCTTCCAAGGCCTGTCCTAAAGACCTGCAACCCACCCGGCCCTGAAATGCTGGTGCCCCAGGACCTGCTCCTCCAAGCAGGCCTTCTTTTTGTGGGTGAAGGACACTCCTAGCCCCCTGTATGCCTGGGCTACTGTGCCACTCTGGGTACAGGAGGGAACCCCTGCCACCAACCCCTCCTCTGCGGGAATTCTGCCACAGTTCCCTCAGCCCTGATAGCCTGGCCACTCCTGCACGGGATCCACTTGAGGCTCCTACCTACACTGCCCTTCTCTTACCAAAAAATATCCAGGATACCTGCACTCCTGTGAACAATTAATGGCATACAAAACACCCACCACAACATTTTTCAGCAAATTCAGCTTTTTAATCCAAGTGTTCTTTGGTGAGTGCATACAGACCTCTCCACCACCACAATGCCCCGGCTCTTCAGGAATGGATCCCTTCATCAGGGGGCATTGATTCAAGGAAAAACATCTAGTTTAAATACACATACGCTCCTCTTCTTATAAAACAGGTGACAGAAAAGTGCTCATATTTCCATGGTTAAAGACACACAGAATGCAAAAAAAGTCTAATATATAACTGTATCACATCTATACATGGTTTACCAAAAATATTTAATTCTAAATGCACAGTAATTATATAATTTAATTGACTTACTGCCAAAGGATCATGTATATATATATATATATATATGTAATGAAACTCTGGGTAAGAGAAAAGCCATTTTGTCTGTGATCTTTGCCAAAATCCTAGCTATAAGCAGTGTGCCAAGATAGCTAAAGGGTTCCTTTGAGAACCAAAATCCTGGAGTAAAATGAAGTCTGGGGAAAAACAGAAGACATTTAGCTATTAGTAGAGCTTGTATACAATATTATTTCCATATTGATGCACCTATACTCTAATGAAACTTTTTCAGATTTATTATAATACTGTATAGTTATAACTTAACCTCAAATTATATGACATAAATTCCATCATATTATTTTAATTTTTAATTTTTTCAACATTTTTTGCAAAATAAGGGGAACCAACAAGAGGCATTATTCTAATGCCCAAGAAATAAGCAAAGAATAAACATTCTCCACTATCCTCAACATTTTAAAATAATTTTCAGCAATATTAGCAAAATAAGGGAAACCATCCAAGGGCATTATTTTAACAATCAAGTGGTAAACAAGAGTAGCTATGAATAAGTTTTACATTATTCATATAGAAAAAAAACACAAGACCAAACCCTAGCCTAGGGGAGAAAAGGTGAGGGGAAGATACAAAGAAGATGGTAGGGAAGCGGTGGGGGGACTAAACCGAACAGTTTTTTTCAGTTCCTATATGTTCTTATTCAATAACATATGGTATAACATCCAAGTTTTCATTCAATCCTTCTGGTCTAACTGCTCTCATAGGGAAAATCCAGAATCTTTCTCTTCTGTTTAACAGGCCTTAAAGGAGCTAAGTGAAAGCACAGAATGGGTTATAAAGAAGGCTGACAAGGGAGGGCATGTTGTAGTTATGGGGAGGAACCAATATATCTCTATAGCAGAAGAACTGTTGCATGATGTAAACAGCTAAAGAAAATTACATTGCAACCCAATGCAAACATTTAACATAGAATTGTCCAAGATTCTAAGTAAAGCAGTAGAGAGTAATTCTATTTCAGAAGATGAATTTGTTTTTTTATGGAATTCTCATCCTGTTACATCTGGCATTTGTGTACTGCCTAAAATTCATAAAAGTATGGAAACCCCTCCAGAATGCCCTATAGTGTCTGGGAATGGATCCATCACAGAGAACCTTGGACATTTTGTTGATTTCTTTTTGCAGGACTGTGTATTGGAGCTTCCATCATATTTAAAAGATTCTAGGGGTGTGCTAAGGAAGTTTGAGAATTTTGAATGGCGGGATGATTTAGTGTGGGTGGGTATTGACGTTGAGTCATTGTATACTTCGATCAGACATGATATAGGACTGAGGGCCTGTAGATTCTTGTTGGAGAACAATAACAGAGATCTACTGGTAGAATTTATCTTGGAAGCATTGGAATTTATACTAACACACAATGCTTTTCAGTTTAACAGAAATTACTGTCTCCAAATCTGTGGGATGGCAATGGGTGTCAGTATGGCACCCAGTTATGCCAGCTTGTTTTTGGGATGGTTTGAAATGTTAAAAAATATATGACAAAAATGTGAACCCTTCCACAAACACATTAGAGTCTGGAATAGATTTGTAGATGATTGTCTATGTGTGTGTGGGAGAGAGATAGTGACTTAATCCCAAAGTTTGTGAGATGGTTAAATGGTAATGTCTGGAATCTAAGGTTCACTTATATAGCAGACAACACACAGTTGGAATTTCTGGACATTCTGTTGAAAAGTACACCTGGAGAACTGGTAACAACCAAAACATTCAGGAAGAGCACAGCTGTCAACTATTTAATCAGAGCTGACAGTGCCCACCCATCCAAACTTAAAAACTCCATCCCTGATGGGCAGATGCTGCATGCTAGAAAGAACTGCAGCAATAATCAGGACTTCAGAGTACAGGCTACAGAATTAGAAGGCAGATTTCTTGCCAGGGGTTACAGTAAAGAAACAGTGGAAAATGCCGAATTAAAAGTTGAGAGATTATCCAGAGATGAACTCCTTAGGGATAAAAAAAGATGCAGGTGGGGTTTTGAATTTAGAAGATGCCCAAATTACGTTTGTAATGAAGTACAATCACACTGCTGGCAACAATTGATAATATTATCCACAAAAAATTGGACCATCTTAAAAAGTGACAGTATAATAAGAAAGGCTGTAAAAGAGAAACCGAGAGTGTCTTTTAAGAAAGGCACCAATGTGGCAGATATGGTTGTACATAGCTGACTGAAACCTGTCTTATCTAATCAAAGTACATGGTTACCTAAATGTTTGACAGGATTTTTCAAGTGTAAGAGGTGTAATATCTGCAGGTTTGCAGAACAAGGGAATCTGTTTTCCCATCCTGTTATACCAGGATTAGTGGTTGAGATAAAAGAGTGCATCACGTGTGATACACCTTTTGTTGTTTATGTTTTGTGGTGTTTCTGCAGCAAGGTCTATGTGGGAAGGACCACTAGACCACTTAAGCAAAGAGTGCAGGAGCACATCAGATTGACTGAAAATGAAAGAGAAGATACCGCAGTCAGAGCACACTTTGCCACTGCACATAACTGCAGAGCAGACACTTTAAAATTTATGAGTACGGAACATGGACAAGCACAAAGCAAGGGAGGCAATAGAACTAGCCTGTTAGACAGAAGAGAACGTTTCTGGATTGTTACTGTGAGAGCAGTTAGACCAGAAGGATTTAATTAAAACTGGGATATTAAACCATATCTTATTGAATAAGAACACATAGAAAATGAAAAAAACTTCAGTTTAGCTCCCCCCCTTTCCTACCATCTGCTTTGTATCTTCCTCTTACCCTTTCTCCCCTAGGCTAGGATTTGGTCTTATGTTTTTTTTTTCTATGCAAATAATGTAAAACTTATTCATAGCTACTCTTATTTATCACTTGGATGTTAAAATAATGCCCATGGATGGTTTCCCTTATTTTGCAAATATCGCTGAAAAAAGTTTTAAATTTTGAAGATAGTGGAGAATGTTTATTCTTTGCTTATTCCTTGGGTGTTAGAATAATGCCTTTTGAAGGTTCCCTTATTTTGCAAAAATAATTGAAAAATTAAAATAATATGGGTGAATTTATGTCATATAATTTGAGATTATGTTACAACTACAGAGGTATTATAATAAATCTGAAAAAGTTTCATTAGGGTATCGGTGCATCACTATGGAAATAATATTGTATACAAGCTCTACTAATAGCTAAATGTCTTCTGTTTTTCCCCAGACTTTATTTTACTCCAGGATTTTGGTTCTCAAAGGAACCCTTTAGCTATCTTGGCACACTGCTAATCATTGGGATTTTGGCAAAGATCGCAGACAAGATGGTTTTTCTCTTACCCAGAGTTTCATTACATACATACTGTATACATGGCCCTTTGGCATTAAGCCAATTAAATTATATAATTAACTGTGCAATTAGAATTAAATATTTTTGGTAAACCATGTATAGATGTGATACTGTGTATATATTAGATTTTTTTGTATTCTGTGTGTGTCTTTAACTATGGTAATATGAGCACTATTCTGTCACCTGTTTTGTAAGAGGAGTTTATGTGTATTTAAACTAGCTGTTTTTCCCTCAAATCCATGCCCTCTGTTGAAGGCATACCTTCCCGAAGCACTGGGGCATTGTGGCAGTGGAGAGGTCTGTATGCACTCACCAAAGAACACTTGGATTAAAAAGCTGAATTTGCTGGAAAATTTTGTGGTAGGTGTTTTGTATGCAATTAATTGTTTGCAGGAGTGCAGGTATCCTGGATATTTTCTGTTGACTTTTGGGCTGGCTACCCTTACCTGCACCCCTCCCTTGCTGGGTTAATCATTGTGTTTCTCGTTTGATTCCTTCTCCTACCAACTAGGCCTCCCCATCCCAATGATGCAGTTTTACTAGCCAACCATCCTCCCTGCAGAGCTCCCATCCCTACTCCTCATCGCCACATTGCTGTAGAGGCTGTCTCTATCTATTGACTTTGGGGGATCCCCCCACAGGCCCAATCTGAACCTATAAGTTCCCTCATTGCCTGCCTCTCCTGCTCTTCCAGCCATCCCCTCCAGCATCGGGCCTACTGCATGGGTTGGAAAAGACACCCATAGCTTCTTATTTCCTCTCCTTATATACCCTTCCTAAGCTGCCCTCTGCTGCCACCTTTAGGCATCCAGCAGGGATTAACCCCCAGAGCACTAATACATTCCTAAGCTTTAGGAGGGGTAGGAGGTGGAAGGGGGTCCCTAGTTGGAGCATAAGTCCATTCAAAGAGAGGGGGCTTGCATCATGAACAAATCAACACAGGTGTGGACAGAACAATGGATAACTGGTGGATATTATCCTTTTGGACCTGAGTGAGGCCTTTGATACTGTCCCACATAAAGATATCCTAAGCAAGCTAGCTTCCCCAAGTGTCAATTAAAACTTTACAAGGTGGATAAAATCATGGATATTAAACAGAACCCAAAGAGTAGGGATAAACAGATACTATTTTACAGGGGGTGAAGTTACAAGTGGAGTCCTCCAAGGATCACTACTTGGTCTCATCCCATTCCAGATTGTTATGGATACAGAGACCAGCACTGAGAGCTGGTTCATCCAATATGCAGATGACACCAAAACTGGAAACTAGGCTGACCTCATAACCTCTGTAAACTCCAGAATGATCTAGACAAACTCCTACAGTGGACTAGAATTGGTAACTGCAGTTTAATGTTGCTGCTGTTCATTGTTGCTGGTTATAATAGATTAGAAATAACACCATATACTGTATTTAGCCTAAACTGATTTGCTCAGGCCATTTTTAAGGGGTTATTATTGATAAGCTATAGATAGATTTTATTTGATATAGCTCCTAAATTGGAGCATTTTAGGAATTTTGCCTTGATAGGCGTTGTACAAATAAAAACAAAGCCTTAGACTGTGTATTAATGATAGTCACAAAGTTTTTATTTTAGTTAATTATTTAATTATGAAGGGAAACATATATTTGTGGATTTATCTGATTGTTGGTCTTATTTTTATTGACAAATGTTTCATTTATATGATTAGTCATTCTGTACATCATGAAACCTACCATGGGACTAATGATGATTTTAGCTACTTAAATTTGCTGAGTGGATCTTGTTGTACTATTCCTGATACTATAAAATGCTTGGACTGTTTTTCTAAAAGGAATATTTGTGAACTTGGCTTGTACTCAAATTCTCCTTTCCCAGGGCGGATTGGGCCAGGATTTATAATCACGTCAATAAATTGGTTGTCATTGTTTTTGGCCGGTGATGTGGAACTGAATCCCAGTCCTTCTGCACCTGAAGAGGAGATTGGGAATAACTCATGGGACTTGGAGGAGTTGAAACTAATTCATCTGAATCTCAGAAATTTCTTTCATAAGAAGGCAAAAATTGAATTCTGGATACACTTAAAAGGATCCAGACATATTATGTTTTACTGAAACTTGGATGAAATCTGACATTTGTGATGATCTATGTAATATACCTGACTATATAATGAATAGGAAGGACCGCCCTGGCAAGCGGGAGTTTAGTATTCTATAAAGAATGTCTGGATGCTCAAGAACTGTATATTGATTTTCCCCCTTCCGCTGGTTTAGAGTGGTTAGTGATTGAGCTAAAAATGGATGGTTGTTATAGGGTTAACATTTGCACACTTTATAATCCCCAAAAAACTTCTAGTAAGGGTTTGAAGGATTTTTTTACCTTAGCAGGAGCTTTACAATTTGGGGGTGACCTGACAATAATGGAAGACCTAAATTTAAATTTGTCTCCAGCAACTGAGCCTGAATTGGAATCCCATATTTTAAGTGCTGGACTTAATTAATTAACAATCCCACAAGTCTAAATTTGGCAACTGGGCATTATACAGCTCTGGATTGGATATTTACAATTAGATTAAATAGGGTAAAAAGTTGAGGAGTTTGGATATAATTAGTGATCATATGTCAATGTATCTTATTTAGAAATTTAAAAAGGTTAAACTACTGTACCCCCAAAATACATAACTCTTAGGAAATTTACTATTGAGTTAACGGCAGTCCTTAGGGAAGACCTTGAGTCAATTAACTGGTCTTATATTGATGCAATCCCTTTTGTGGAGGAAGCTGTGGATTTTATTTAGTACTACTCTACTTAAATTACAAAATACTCACTTTCCAAAAGTACTTAGAAGAGTCAGGGGTTTAATAAATATATGGATTTTTCCTGAATTATTTAAACATAAGAAATATAGGGACAAACTATGGCTAAAGTATAAAAAAAATGGTAGTCAATTAGATTTAAACAAGTATCATAAAATAGGAATATCTGTAAAAGATTGATTAAACAAGCAAAGTCTGATTATCACTTAAAAAATCAGAAGGAGGGTTTAAATGATCCTAGAAGATTTTGGGATGCAATTAAGTCCATAACAAATCCCAAGACAAAACAATGCCCTACTTTATTACAGAATGAGGGTACTGTAGTTACTGACCCTCTTAAGATCAGTGAATTGTTACTTAATAAATGTACTGATTTAAGTGCTTACACAAATGATTTTAAACAAAATGGTCAGAACTCTGTAATTAAGTAGTCTGTTAGTACTCCTGACTCACTCTCTTTTTATTTTCGGTCTGTTAGCTATAATCAGGTCCTAAAACTTTTGAATACTGTAGTTGTTCATAAGAGCTCAGTGGGGATGTTCTGGAGCCTAGGTTTTTGAAATTGATAGCTAAATATATTTACGTTCCTTTGACAGAAATCTTTTAATTTAACCCTGATTATTGGTGAGTTTCCCCTCAATGGAAACATATGGTGATTATTCTTATTTTTAAGGGGGGGCAGAGGGAAAAAGTGGACAATTATCATCCCATATCCCTTTTGATGACTTTGGGGAAAATGTTGGAGAGGATTATAAATGTACAGCTCTCTGGGTATCTCTCCTCCCATGGCCTCCAGCCTCCCATGCAGCATGGGTTTAAAAAGGGTTATGGTACAAGCACAGCCTTGGCAGCATTCACGAATCACATCAGTAGATCTCTTGATGACAAGATGCTCTCTGGTGCTGTGTTCATGGACCTGTCTAAGGCTTTCAATTTGGTGGATCACTCATTGCTGCTTGGGAGACTGGGAGACCTTGGATTAGTAGGTTCTCCACTTAGTTGGGTTGCTAACTATCTCTCCCATCGCCCTCTGAGAGTGAGTAACGGGGCCAGATGTCCGATGTTGCTCTGATGACACAGAGCATGCCCCAGGGGTCTATCCTGGGGCCACTTCTGTTTTCTTTATTTATAGATCCTCTGCCAGCTGTTCTCCAAAAAAAACTCACATATTGATGTATGCAGATGATGTGATTCTGTGTCATAGCTCTGACTCAGTTGATACATTGAAACAACTCATTAGAATCTGATTTTATATTACTGGAAAATTGGTTTTGGGAACATAGATTATTATTAAACAGTAAAAAGACCAAATCAATGATTTTTGGGTCACACCCAAAATTAGCACACTGTTCTCCATTACAAATTGTTAACAGTAGGGGTGACATGATTGAGCAGGTAACCTCTTTTAGATATTTGGGAATTGTGTTGGACTCACAGTTGACCTTCTCCCAGCATTTGAAATTAGTTTGTCATCAGGTTAATAGTAAAACTGGGGTTTTATTTAAGTTAAAAAATTATCTTACTTTGCCTGCTAGAATTGTTGTCGGTAAGAATGTTCTCTTACCTGCTTTATTTTACAACTCTTTTTTAGTCTCTTACCTGCTTTATTTTTATAATTCTTTTTCATTCACCCACATTTCAAAATCAGATTTATCTTTAATAACCACCTCATTCAATGCTATATAGAGATTTGTTTTACAGCTACCTTTTGGGACACATCACTGCATACTCTATAGCACACTGGATTGGCTCCCAACTAGATTTAGTTGTGAATTTAGCCTATTGTCTCTGGTTGATAAAACCTTACAGCAAGGAGCTATGTCTCCTTTATTGTCACTATATGAGTACAAAGCAGATGTTAGATCTTTGAGATTCTCAAATAATTCTTCCTTAGTTATCCCTAAGGTTAGGACTACTATGGGGGTCACACTCTAAGCGTTTGTGCAGCCAGGGGCTGGAATAATCTTCCAAAAGTGCTACATGAAGGGACCAGTCATGTGTCCTTCAAAGCAGGTTTAAAAAATGTTATCATGAACAAATGTGTTGCACTTGTTATGACTGACTTTTGTTGTTAATTATAAATTGTTAATTATATTTTTTTGTGATGTTTGTTTTCTTGTTATGTATTTATGGCTTTGTTATTTAACTGTGTAACACCAATGGCATCAGCTCATATACTTATCTGGAAAACAAAAGTTTAAATAAAAATAAATAAATAATGTCTCTCAACATGTTTGGTTTTACGTGCTATGGGACATAATAACATAAAAGCAGACTATTTTCTAGGAGGTTTGAAAATTAGAGCTAGAAACTCTGAGTGTGATCTAGGTATAATTACTGATAAAGGTCTAAATATGTGTGAAGATGTACTTGCTGGAGGCCAGACAACACAGGGGAGATATGATAGAGATCTTCAAGTTCCTGAAAGGAATGAACAGGGTAAACTGCGATGAACTATTTAGCATAAGTAGTGGATCAAGAACACAGGGACATGAGTGGAAACTGATGGAGGGGGGGATTCAAGAGAGAAGTGAGAAAGTTTTATTTTACAGAAAGGGGGATGGAAATGTGTAACAATCTGTCAGTTTATGTGGTGGGCAGTGAAACTATCAATGGTTTCAAACATGGTTGGGACAGTATAAAGGGCTTAGTGGTTGCTCAGGGTGATAGCTGTAAGTTGAGGAGCATGGGGGTGGATAGTTAAGCAATATACCATGACAGGGTATTGGTGCTGCTGGGATTTACCCACACCTGATGTGATTCAGTCATGAGGCCACAGGCCGAGTGAGTAAACCACACCAGAAGTGGTTAAATCAAAGCATCACCAACACCCTGGAGTGGTGTATTACGGTTATGCAATGTCCCCTGTGTTTTTTTATTCTGGCAAAAAAAGTAAACAAAAGGTTTTTTTTCTTATATTTTAAGTTACTTTTCTTGAATTTGTTGCTCTATGAGAAAAAATAGTCCAGGGCTGCTAGGGTATTCCTTTTTGTGCATGCACATGACTGGTTTGCTATTCACAAACCAATGCTTTTTCTGGGGCTGGAAATTCCTTAAGGCTGTCCCCCATGTCAGCAGTTCACTCTGTCTTGGCTCTGTCTGTGTTGTAGGAGCCAGGACAGCCTTGTAATTTTGGCCTGTGGCATGATTTGAATTAGGGAGCACTGACACCATTTCTGGTGCATGCATGGCAGTGTACATTTCTGCCACAATGTACAACATTCGTTCCCCAGCTCTCTTTCACCTCGGGCCCAGGAGCAAAATTACGATGTTTTTTTTCCTGCCCTCTGACTTTTTGCCATTGTGAGAGGGTCCAATATGATAGCTGTCTGCATATTTGAATTGTGCAGCCACTGAGAGAAGTGGAGGAGGCTGCAAGCAGTGAGAGAGGGAGATACTGTGCAGCCTACGGAGTCAGTATGCAAAGTTTTGAGGTTAAAGCAATTTTTTTAAACGGGGTCACTAGGAGAGAGTAAACTGCTCTTGGAGGGTTTTTTATTTATTTTTTTTCAAACTTGTTTTGGGGCTCTGGCTTTATTGTCGCTAAGCAACAAAGCAGTTCATTTTTGTTTTTAAAATTTTGCGGCTAGCAGGTGGATCAATATGGCAGCTGCTTCATTTGCTGTTTTGCCATTGGAGTGATATGGGTAAGGGGGGTTTGCTGGCTGGCACCTTTTTATGTTGGGTGATACTGTGATTTACAATGTGTAAATCCAGCCAGCTAATCACAAGGCAGCATTTTATGAGCCACTGTATAATGTGTGTTAGAACCCTGTATAGAAAATGGGTCCCAGGTTTGTTAAGGTTTACAAGAAAGTTGGATGGACCAGTGGTCTTTTTCTGGTGTCATTGTCTGTGTTTCTATGTAAACCACATGAAACAATGTGAGAGCATAATAAACAGTGCAAACAGAATTACACATAACATCAGAAAACAGTAAAAACAAGAAATAAAGAGGTCTTTAGGGGAGTGTACAAAGCATATGTAAGACCACATCTTGCCTGATGGGTCACAGCTGTGGGCACCATATAAACGATGCAATATTGATAAACTAGAAAGGATTCAACGGAGTTTTATAAAAATATTTGTGGGTCTAAGAGACACGTTTTATGGGAATCGTCAAGCAAAGCTTAGAAATTAAGAAAATGAAAGGAGACATTTAATTAATTTATGACATAACTAGAGACCTTGGGCTGGATTTTCAAAAGTCAGAGAATGCCACAAGCCACTGGTGCGCTGAACATGTGGTGCATGGGGCTTGTGGCAGTCTCATGATGGGGATCAGGATGTTCTATCCCATGCGCCAAACTGTCGCAAGTTAGACCACCTTTTTGTGGTCTAGCTTGTGATGATCTCAAAGGCTGGTTTATGGAGCTTACGCCAGATATTTGGTGTAAGCTGCTGTAAATGGTGGAAACTATCACAACTGGATCCAAAATTGTAATATCAGGTGCAGTTGTGGCAAAAGGGTTTGTCGCATCATCAAAACTTAAGTGTCATGGCACAGAGCTTGATGCAAGCCTGGCACCACGCTTTGAAAATCTGGCCCCTTGAGTTAATGACCTTTATGAACATAGAATTCTTCAGCCCCAGTCAAAAACTAAAAAGGTTATAATCTGCATGAAAAAAGAAAATTTCAAGTCTGACAGAAGAATGTTTCTCTTCACACAAAGAATTGCAAATGTATGGAATTCATTACCAACATCCATAGCAAACAGCTGATTCTAAGTCATAATAGCGATCGCAAAACAGCGATCGCTATTATGGCACGTGTATATTGCTGAAAAGCATTTTGGCGATATACAATTCTTGGTGACCCCACTTCTGGCAATACTTTAGTGTTTTTGCAGGGGCTGTGCCCCGTGCCCATTCACCTGCTTTTATATCCTTAACTTCAGGGGGATGCATGTCAAGGAGGGGGGAAAATTCAGTGTGGGGGGGGAGACAGCCTCAAGCAGCTGCAAAATACTCACCCCTGGTCTGTCCCAACCCAGTGCCTACTGCACCATAGCCAGCCACCCTCAACACCACACCACAAGGCTGGGTCAGCTGCAGCAGGCTCTCCTTCTTATCTCATCCCTTCTTCCTATCCCCCCTCCACCCCCATATCCCTCCCCTTCCTTTTCTCTTTCCTCGCTATGCCATTGCTACCCTTGCAGGGTAGCTGATGATGATACCCCTATAAATGAGTCACTGTTTTTACAGTTGCTCATTTATTATCGCTGTCATAACTGGATACCAGAATGGCTCAACTAAAACAACATTTAAAAAGGAACTAGACCTCTTTCTTTCTAATGGGAACATGAAATTCTACCACTGAGAAATGGGAGGGTAGTCTAGATGGGTATAATGGCCAACTTTTACCCTAGAGACAGTATTATGAACAGTAGTATGAGCTTGAACTTTACTATGCTTATTTCTACTAAAAATGCAGCTACCCCTCACACACCACTACATGTAGCAAAGTGATAACTTTGCCAGGCAAAAACTACATGAAGTATCTTATCACCATCAAAGTGCCACTTCATGTAACACTTCTAAGAAGTAGCACTTCACTTGTAAAGTTGCACAAGGATTCACTGCACAAAGTTCTCCTGTGCTAGTTACTTACTAGTAGTGGGCTGGGAAGGCTTAGGGCTCACAGCCCCCCCAAAGAAAATGTTCTTTCCCCCACCCTCTAGCACCCTAAAACTCATCCTTCTATCCCCACGCAGACCTGACTACCATCAAAAATAAATTACCTTCATTCCCCCAACTTGGATAGATGGCATCACAATAACCATGACCCCTCCCTCCTCCCCGTCCCTCTGCTCCACAGAAGTAACACCCCCTCCCACTCAGAAACCATTCATATGATTCTCCAGCATAGCAAAATGTCTAACCACCCTCTCCCATGCACTCAGCACCATCCCCATCTCATGGCACATTGAGTGAATGACCTGTCTCAACACACTAACAAAGGATACTAAGGAACAGCGGAGTGGCAGGAGGACAGTGATTGGCACATAGTCTCCTGTCACCATCTCAGCTGTCAGCCATCTGAATGAATAAAACTGTGCATGTATAGCAAGTTGTGCATTTCCATTCTTTCAGATGGAAGGTGGACAAGGAGGAGAGAGCAGGGTTTGTGCACAGTTGCTGTTCTCCCCCACCTGGGTGCTCCTTAGTATCCTTTGACGGTGTTGGGTCAGGTGGTGCCATTGTGTGTGGCATGTAGGGTAAAAAATGTTGAATGATTGGAGGGTTTTTTTGTGGAGGAGGAGGGTGGATGGTTGCTGTGTGGGTGGGCAAAGAGTAGGTGTTATTTCTTTGCATGGAGCAGGGCAGGAGGGACGGAGCATGAGTTTTGCAATGTCATTTTGCCAATGAGTTGGTGGGGTGCAAGGGTACTTTATTTATGATGATTGTCAGGTTGAGTGAGGGGAGGGAGCATTTTTTTTAACTTAAGGGAAGTTTGAATACATAACATTAACTACAAGAGGTGATGATCATTTTGATGGCTGTAGGTGGAACTTATAGACATCTTGCTGTAGCTGGAAAATGGGATACCGTGGCACACATTTTTTGAGTTTTCAGTGTATCCTTCCACAACAACAAATCACTATGCTAGTTGAATAAAATACTCCTGTCTTTCTGTTTAGAATGTTGGAGACAGAACACCAAGCTGCTTTTTCCTGAGAATCCTAAGACACCGTGCAGAATTCTTAGCAAATGTGCACACATTCCAAACAAATCTAAATATCTTTAAAACTATTCAAGGTGCACAAAAACAACCAGCCTGAAAGTTGTTCAGGACAAAAAGACCTATCACATGACAGTAGTCACTAATCTGAATTCCTTATGTTTTGTAACATATGGTCATCTTATTACCTGTATTTCCATTTTTGGTTTTACAAAATTCACATTTCTAATGGATATTTAAAAAATACATATATATAAAGTATTTAGATTAGTGACTACCCTCATTTGAAAGGGCATTTTGTCCTAAGAAACTTTCATGCTGGTTATGTATGTGAAATTTGCATATATTTAGAGATATTTATATTTGTTTGGCATGATTCCTACTATGCTTTCAAACAGCTTCATGTTTTTCTCTCTGAGTAAACACAGTAGGAATCATGCCAAACAAATGTAATTATCTGGCTGGCTCTCTCCTTCAGGCAACTTATACAACTGCTGTGAGACTTAACTTCATTGAAGAAACATCAGTTTTCTGTCTTGTGCATCACTGTAACTGTCTCCCTGTTTCAAACCCTGCATGCTCAGTTATTTCCACAAAAACATAGATGTACTGGGCATCCCTTTTGAAACCCTTGCCTGTTAAGTAAATTCACATACACTGCCAGTGCACTAAAAGCACAGTTTGCCAAAATAGAACAGTTCCATAACTTACTCATTCCCATTGATGTTCAGGTACTGAATGGAGGCGGAGTAGGAAACCGGAAGTTATCACTTGACTCCGCTGTCGTCTTCTGTCCATGCAGTTTTCAAAAGGAAAAAGAAAAAAAAAACATTTTCAACAGGTCTCACAACAAGGAGTGGAAAGATGATAAAATTCCATGGTAGACCAATGGTTACCACACAAGAACGAGTGGGTGGGGGGGCAGGACCACGTATGAAACCCATAGTATTAGCAGCAGCACCAGCTACTGGACTACTTTTCATATATTTCCAAAATATGCCTCTTATACAAAAAAGAATAAAAATGTTATAAAAAAAATAAAAATAATACTTTTTTAAACTTTTTATTATTATTTGAAAATAAGCCATTGTATAATAGCAGTAAGGCACTCCAAGGTGTGTGTTATTGTGTAATAACATCACTATTGGGGTGGTAGAAGCACTCAACTTCACCTTGTGCTTCAACTCACCCAAGGAATAGCATCATTACACAATAACACACATCCTGTCATGCCTTATTGCTTAAATATCTCAGAAGTTTACAAGTTACCCATACACAACCAGAATGAAAGTTGTACAGGGCAAAATGACCTTTCAAATGAGTGTAGTCACTAATCTGAATTCATTATATGTTTTTAATATAGCCATCAGAAAGGTGAAAATTCTTAAGAAAAATAAAAATTCAGGTAATCAGATGGCCATAGTTTAAAAACTATAATTAGTACAGCTTAATGAATAGGCTCATGTGAAAGGTCTTTGTGTCATGAACAACATTCATACTGGTTGTGTATGTGTAACTTGAATATTTTTAGAGATATTTACATTGTTTGGCATGGCTCCTACTGCACTTCCAAACAGCCTCATTTCTGCAAACCACTACACCAGTTAATGAAATACTACCTTCTTTCTGTTGAGAAGACCAGACCTTGTTTATCTCCTATCATGCCTGCTTTAACTCATTCAGACTCATTGGGTCTGATTTCAAGTCACATGGCGCAACTCTTGTGAGTATACGAGTTGCACCATGTGGTGCTATGCTGTGGATCCTGCACCCTATTCGAAGACAGGCAGGGTCCCTGGCACCTACACCCATGACTTGTGGTGGCTGCAGACTAGCACCAAGGGAATGGCAAACTGAATCTGGGTACCACAAGTCACAGCACACAATCAACTGCCCTCCTGGAGCTCCCTCACCTTAAAACACAACAGTAGACACCTGGGGCATTGAGGGGTCTGGCTGGTTGGCACAGGTGATCAGGGGCATGAAAGGAAATGGACCCGGGGTCCCCAACCTTCTAGGGGTGGGGGCATGACAGTGCTGGGGGGCCACAGGGGGCACAGCCAAGTGGTTTCCACAGTGCTGCAGGGGGGCATCCATCGCTGTGTCAGGATGGATGCCCCTTAGCCCACCTCCTAGCTGGTCTAACCCCACTATGCCATACGGGGTCTTGGAATGGCATAAGTGGGTTACGGCAGCCACCCTTCTGGAATAGGGCACAGTTGTTGCCATAACACAGCATTGTGCCATGCCACTGTGGGTTGCAGGCATAGTGGGTGGCATAGCCCACCTTTGGTACAACCTGCATATGCATAGCACAAGCCACGGCTTGGAATCATGACTTGTGTTATGTCTGGCTCAAGGTATGATTTGTTCCATCGGGTGTGGCATAACTCGTCTTGTGCCAGGTGTAACCCCTCTTGGAATCAGGCCCATTGTGTGTTTAGAATGTTGGAGACAGAACTCCAAGCTGCTTTTCTCTGAGAATCCTAGGCACTGTGCAGAATTCTTAGCAAATGTGCACACATTCCAAACAAATCTAATTATCTAAAACTATTCAAGGTGCACAAAAACAACCAGTATGAATGTTGGTCAGGACAAATAGACCTTTCACATGAGGGTAGTCACTAATCTGAATTCCTTATGTTTTGTAAAATATGATCATCTTATTACTTGCATTTCCATTTTTTTTTTACAAAATTCACATTTCTAATGGCTATTTTTAAAAAAATATATACAGAATTTAGATTAGTGACTACTCTCATCTGAAAGGTCCTTTTGTCCTGAACAATGTTCATGTTAGTAGTGTATGTGTAATTTGTATATGTTTAGAGATATTTAAATTTGTTTGGAATGACACCTACTGTGCTTCCAAACAGCCTTTTTTTTCTGTCTGAGCAAACACAGTAGGAATCATGCTAAACAAATGTAATTATACAATGGCAAGAAACGTTCTTGTATCCTGATTGGTCAATGTGTGCTTGGGACAGTGACGTTATTTAACAATAACATCACTGTATGAAGTCCAGGCACACAAGTGACTGCAGAACATGGAAAGAAATCCCTGCCTTCCCACGCAAGCTACAGCAAAGCTGACATTGCTCTGAATACATCACAGCTAAACCACCTATCTGTTCCTTCCCCCCCATTCCCTATCTGGCTGACTCGCTCCTTCAGGCAACTCATATGAATACTGTGAGACTTAACTTCATTGAAGAAGCAGCAGTTTTTTGTTTTGTGCATCACTGTAACTGTCTCCCTGTTTCAAACCCTGCATGCTCAGTCATTTCCACAAAAACACAGATGTACTGATCATCCCTTTTGAAACCCTTGCCTGTTAAGTAAATTCACATACACTGCCAGTGCACTAAAAGCACAGTTTGCCAAAATAGAACAGTGCCATAACTTACTTATTCCCATTGATGTTCAGATACTGAATGGAGGCAGAGTAGGAAACCGGAGGTTTTCACTTGACTCCGCTGTCATCTTCTGTCCATGCGGTTTTCAAAAGGAAAAATAAAAATAAAACACTTTCAACAGGTTTCATAACAAGGAGTGGAAAGATGATCACATTCCATGGTAGACCAAAGGTTACCACATAAGGACGAGGGGGGGGGCAGGACTATGTATGAAACCTACAGTATTTGCAGCAGCACCAGACTCCTTGTTCATATATTTCCAAAATATGCGCCTCTCATACAAAAAGGAATAAAAATGTTATAAGAAAAATAAAAATAATAATTTTTTTAACTTTTTATTATTATTTTAAAATGAACCATTGTATAATAGTAAAACAGCACTCCAGTGTGTGTTATTGTGTAATAACGTTACTTCTGGGGTGGTTGAAGCACTTGGCTTCACCTCATGCATCAACCCACCCAAGGAGTGATGTTATTACACAATTACACACATCCTGCCATGCCTTATTGCTTAAATATCTCAGAAAGTTTACAAGTTACCCATACACAACCAGCATGAAAGTTGTACAGGGCAAAACAACCTTTCAAATTAGGGTAGTCACTAATGTGAATTTATTATATGTTTTTTTTTTTATGTAGCCATCAGAAAGGTGAACATTCTTAAGAAAAATAAAAATTCAGGTAATCAGATGGCCATAGTTTAAAAACTATAATTAGTACAGCTTAATGAATAGGCTCATGTGAAAAGTCTTTGTGTCCTGAACAACTTTCATACTGGTTTTGTATATGTAGCTTTTATACTTTTAAAGATAGTTACATTGTTTGACATGACTCCTACTGTACTTCCAAACAACCTCATTTCTGTAACTCACTATGCCAGTTAATGAAATACTACCTTCTTTCTGTTGAGTAGACCAGACCTTGTTTATCTCTTGTCATGCCTGTTTTAACTCATTGAGACCCATTGTGTGTTTAGAATGTTGGAGACAGAACTCCAAACTGCTTTTCTCTGAGAATCCTAAGGCGCTGTGCAAAATTCTTAGCAAATGTTCACACATTCGAAACCAATCCAAATATCTTTACAACTATTCAAGGTGCACAAAAACAACCATCATGAAAGCTGTTCAGGACAAAAAAAACTTTCAAATGAGCATAGGCACTAATCTGAATTCCCTATATTTTGTAAAATATGGTCATCTTATTGCCTGTATTTCCATTTTTGTTGTTACAAAATTTACATTTCTGATAGCTATTTTAAAAAAACTGTAATGAATTTAGATTAGTGACTACCCTCATTGGAAAGGCCTTTTTACATAGAAACATAGGTTGATGGCAGATAAGGACCGCAAGGCCCATCCAGTCTGCCCATTTCTTTTTCTTCCTTATGAATGTGTCATAGGCCTTTACTCTGTCAATGGCCTATCTATTCATACTCATCTGTATTGCTCCCTTATGCCTATCCCATGCCTGTTTGAAGCTCTGCACTGTATTCATATCCACCACTTCCTGAGGTAGGCTGTTGCATGCATCCACCACCCTTTCTGTGAAAAATAACTTCTCACATTACGCCTTAATTGGCCTCCATCTAACCTCATGCTGTGTCCTCTTGTCCTGCTGTTTTTCTTATATTGAAACATATTAGCTTTTTTCACCTTGTTAATTCCCTTAAGGTGGTTGAATGTTTCGATCATATCACCTTTCTCCCTCCTTTGCTCTAGGGTATACATATTGAGCTCCATTAATCTGTCCTGATATGTTTTCTGATGCAGTCCCTGCACGATTTTGGGTGCATCCTCTTGACTGCCTCAATTTGTTAATATCCTTGTGAAGGTGCAGCCTCCATTACTGCATGCAGTACTCCAGATGGGGCCTAACCAGTGTCTTGTAAAGAGGGATCATTACCTTCCTCTTACAACTTGTGATACCCCTACTAATACACCCCAACATCCCCCTAGCCTTATCTACTACTTTAGTGGTCTGCTTGGATGATTTCAGGTAATCTGTGATGATGATGCCCAAGTCTCTTTCTTCCCTTGTGATTGCCTGCAACTCCCCTCACAACCTATAGGTGGCTTCAGGGTTTCTCTTCCCTATGTGCATGATCTTGCACTTCTTTGCATTAAAACTCAGTTACCACTCTTCCGACAATTTTGCCAGTTTATCCTGATCTCTTCTCATTCTGCCCATCTCATCTGGATCATCTACTCTGTTGCAGATCTTGGAGTCATCTGCAAACAGACAAACCTCAACCTCCAGTCCATCTGCAATGTCACTGATGAAGATATTGAGCAGGACTGGACCCAGGACTGATCCCTGAAGTACCACACTTGTGACTTGTATCTCTTCTGGCAGTATACCATTTGCCACCACTGTCTGTGTTCTGCCTGCCAACCAGTTTGCCACCCAGTTGACCAACTTCTGACCCTCCCCAAGCCTACCCATCTTGTTAATCAATCTTCTATGTGGAACAGTATCAAAAGCTTTGCTGAAATTAAGGTAGGTGACATCAACTGTACCCCCTTGTTCCACCACTCTGGTTACCCAGTCAAAGAAATCTATGAGATTAGTTTGACAGGACCTTCCTGTTGTAAACCCATGCTGTCTTGGATCCTGTGCTCCTATGGATTCTAGGTGTTGCACTATCCTTTCCTTAAGGAGTGCCTCCATAATCTTGCCCACTACTGAGGTGAGACTAACTGGTCTGTAGCTCCCTACCTCCTCCCTACTACCACTCTTGTGGAGTGGGATCACATGAGCCCTTCTCCAGTTTTCTGTGACCTCTTCTGTGCTCAGAGACTCACTAAACAGTTCTGATAATGGCTCTGCTAGTTCCTCTCTTAGCTCCTTTAGTACCCTGGGATGTATGCCATCCAGTCCCATTGCCTTGTTCACCCTGAGCTTAGCAAGCTCTTGTAGGACCCTTCCTTTCATGAAGGTACTTGTGCACACCTCCCTCCCTCCCCGTGTCCATGGTACTGAGCTGTGGGCCCTGCCCTACCTTCTCCTCTGGAAATACTGAGCAGAAGTATCTATTTAAGATAGATGCTTTCCCTTAGTCCTCCTCCACACAATCCTCCTTATCACCTTTGACCTTAGCAATACCGCCTCTGGACTTTCTCCTTTCACTAATATATCTATAGAAAGTCTTGTCCCCTTCTTTTACTGTTTGTGCTAGTGTTTCCTTGGTTTGGGTCTTTGCCTGCCTTACTGCCTTCCCTGCTTCCTTTAGGGAAGTTTGGTATGCCTCCCTATCTTTGTCCAGCTGCATTTCCTTATATTTCCAGAAGGCCAGTCTTTAGGCTCTGTCCTTTTCTGCTACTGTTTTTGAGAGCCAAAGTGGTTTCCTTCTTCTTTTGCTCTTGCTTTTCTAACACAATGGGATGTTGTTTCAAGTATTGCATCCTTAATGCTTGCCCACTTTGCCTGTACCCCCTCACTTGTATTTCTTCTTGCCAGGGCTAGCTTAACTCTGTTGGCCATCTTATGAAAGTCGGCTCCTCTGAAGTCCCATATTTTTGCCTTGGAATGGGATGATTTAGTTCTAGTGACCAAACTGCACTTTTCCTAAACAACTTTCATGCGGGTTATTTGTGTGTAATTTGTATGCTTTTAGAGATATTTACATTTGTTTGGCATGACAGATGGGAGAAATGTGATGAGAAGAATAGGAGAAAGGGAAGGAAGGTCAGATTCTAGGTGAAGGGTGGTGTCTCTGAATATGCAGAGTCTTGGAAACAAGATGGATGATCTGAAGGCACTATTAGCAGACAGGAGGGTAGACATAGTGGCAGTAACCAAGACTTGGGCATCTCTACACCATGACTGGGACCTTGCAATCACTGGATATAAACTATACAGAAGGGACAGGGTAGTTAGGATGGGGGGAGTGGTGGCAGTTTATATCAGGTAGGGAATAACTTGCATGAGGGGGAGTCAGTGGAAGGGTAGTTGGAAGCATTATGAGTTCAGTTATGGTCCAATAGAGGGAGAAAGGTGAGGCTGGGGATGGTTTACAGACTACCCAAACAGAATGAGGAGAGGGACAGGGAACTGAGCTCACAAATATTGGAAGCTGCAGGGAAAGGAGAAGTGGTAATTGTGGGGGACTTCAGCCTGCTCAAGGTGGACTGGAGAATACCATCCACAACATGTGCTGGGAATCAAGTGATCCTGGAAGGACTGCAGAATGGATTCCTGACTCAGGGTGTCACAGAACCAACAAGAGCAGATGCAATTCTTGATCTTGTGTTCACAAATGGGAGCATGTACAGGAAATAACAGTCAGGGAGTCATTGGGTGGGAGGGACCATTGCACAGTGTGATTCCCATTAGATATGGGCAGGGAAAGCATCCTGACTAAGACCAAAATTTTGGATTTTAGAAGGGCAGACCTCAGAAAAATGGGTGAAGTACTAAGGAGCCACCTGGCAGGCATCAGAGCAGATATAGTGGTGGACCAAAGGTGGTTCATCATTAAGGAAGGAATACTGGTTGCCACAGAGCAGTGTGAGTGTGTGAGGCTCAGGGGTAAGAACACAAGGGCCAAAGCACCCAGCTGGTTCAGTTCTTCAATTGCCCAGGCAGTAAGGAAAAAGAGGCTGGCCTATAGAAATTCAGGAAGACCAAGAAAGAGATGGCTAGGGAAAATTACCTAAGGTTGGCTAGTGAGGCAGGTAAAGAAGTCTGATGAGCTGAAGCACAGAAGGAGCTGCAGATAGCTGAAGGAATTAAGAATGGGAGAAGTCTTTATTTCGCTATCTAAGTGAAAAAAGAGACAAGAAGGAAGGGATTGTTGGGCTTAAGAAAGGGGAGGAGTGGGTGAAGGATAATGGGAAAAAAGCAGAGACAATAAATGAATATGTCTGTTCCATCTTCACCAGGGAGAAGGATGGAAAAGTGCCTTCAGGAGGGATGAGGAGCAAGGGGAGAGGGGTACACAGATGTAGTGATAGAGAAGGATAGAATGTGGGATGGACTGCTAGCATTAAAGGTGGACAAATCACCAGGCCCAGACAGAATACATCCAAGGGTACTAAGGAAACTGACTGAGGAGCTGCCAGGGTCACTGACAGACATACAGTATTTAATAGTTCACTAGAGTCAGTCGTGGTACTGCAGGACTGCACAACAGCACATGTGGTGCCCATCCACAAAAACAGTCCCACGGATGACTGAGGGAATTACAGACCAGTCAGTTTGACCTTAATTGTGGGCAAGCTCATGGAGACTGTACTAAAGAAAGTTTGGTGGAATATCTAGAGGAACATGGTCTCCAGGATTTGAGGCAGCATGGGTTCATGGGAGGAGGGGAGATTGTGTCAAACAAATCTGATTGACTTCTTTTACTGTGTCACT
Organism: Neoceratodus forsteri; assembly: GCA_016271365.2. Lineage (NCBI taxonomy): Eukaryota > Metazoa > Chordata > Ceratodontiformes > Ceratodontidae > Neoceratodus > Neoceratodus forsteri. The sequence continues at coordinate 971,330,361 of CM028134.1, read as the reverse complement.
AAGACTAGACAAGGGCCAAGTGGTAGACATCCTCTGTCTGGATTTTGGCAAGGTCTTTGACTCTGTGCCATACAAAAGGTTGATCAGGAAGTTGGTGGATCTTGGGGTTGGGCATAAGATGGTCAGATGGGTGTAAATCTGGCTGAGGGACAGAACCCAGATGGTGGCTATGGGGGAGAGTTATCTGGCACCAGAGAGGACACCAGTGCTGTATTGTAGGGCTCGGTGCTGGGGCTGGTGTTGTTCAAATGTCTACATCAGTGTTATTGGGGATGGTATAAAGGGCAAAATGTGCCTATTTGTTGATGACACAAAGCTCTGCGCGGGAGAGTGGATACAGCTGAAGGGATACAGGACCTATATGATGACCAGAAAAAGCTGGGGAGGTGATCCCGGATTTGGTAGCTTTGCTTCAATGCCAAGAAATGCAAAGTGATGCATATTGAAGCCACGAATTCCAAGACAGGGTACTATCTGGGTGGAGTCCCGGTATCTGCATCAGAGAAGAAGAACCTGGGAGTAATGATCACTAGTCACCTGAAGCACTCCACACAGTGCAAGAAAGCAGCAACAAGGGCAAGCAATATGCTGGGATGCGTAGCTAGGGGGATCAGTAGTAGGGAGAGAGGAGGTTATACTGCCCTTGTAACAGGTCACTGGTAAGGCCACATTTAGAGTATGGAGTTCAGTACTGGTGCCCACATCTCTAAAAGGACATTAACCTGCTGGAGAAGGTACAAAAGAGGGCTACAAAGATGATAGCAGATCAGCAGGGTAAGGTATATGAGGAGAGGTTGAGGGCACTGAACATGTACTCCCTGGAGTACAGAAGAGAGAGGGGTTACATGATTGAGACCTTCAAGCACTTGAAAGAGAAAAATAAGGTGGTAAAGGAGGGTCTCTTTAAATTGAGCAACAACCATAATGCAAGATGGCACAGTCTTAAGCTGGAGAGTGGGAGGTTTAAGAGGGAGTTCAGGAAGCACTTCTTCACGGAGATGGTGGTGGACACTTGGAATGTGCTTCCAGAATAGGTGATCTTGTTAAACACAGTGGGCAGCTTCAAGAGAGGCTGGGATAAGCATAGGAGGAAAGGTAAGGTATCATGGGTAGGGAGGATAGGAGGAGTGGGGAGTGGGGAGTGGGGACAGGGACAGTAGCTTGAGCTCTGGACCCTACAATACAAGCAGATTAGATAGACCAACTGGCCTTCTTCTGCTGACTTCTTAGTATGTTAGTATGACTCCTATTGTGCTTCCAAACAGCCTCATTTTTTTTCTCTCAGTTAACACATTAGGAGTTGTGCCAACCAAATGTTAATATCTTGGAAAGTATACAAGTTGCACATACAAAATCAGCATGAAAGTTGTTTAAAACAAAAATACCTTTCAAATGATGGTAGTCTCTAAGCTGAATTCATTATATTTTTTTTGAATGTAGCCATCCAAAAAATGAAAACTGTGAAGAAAAATGAAAATTCAGGTAATCAGATGGTCATATTTTAAAAAACATAATTACTGCAGCTTAGTTAATAGGCTCATTTGAAAGGTCTTTTTGTCCTGAACAATGTTCATGCGGTTGTGTATGTGTAATTTGTATACTTTCCAAGATAGTTACATTTGTTCTGCATGACTCCTACTGTGTTGGCTCAGAGAGAGAAAAAAAAATGTGGCTGTTCAGTAAGAAATTGGTTAGAGGATAGGTGACAGAGGCTGGTACTAAATGGAGTTCACTCCAAGGAAGGGAGGGTGATGGGGGGATACCTTGGTGATCAGTGCTGGACCCGGTCCTCTTCAATGTCTTATAAGTGAAATTGCAAAGGAGCAGGAAGGGAAGGATTGACTCTGCATGACTATATCAAGATCTTCAGCAGGATGGAAAGGTATGAGCAGAGACTTTAGAAGACTTGAACAGTAGTCAAGGGTGTGGCAGCTAGATTTCAACACAAAAATGCAAAATAATGTACTTGGGGCACAGAAATCCATGGGCAGAGTACAACATGGGTGGAGTGGTATTGATAACATTAAGAAAGCACACATTCAAGAAAAAACAAGCTTTTACATACAGTTGATTACTGTTTAACAATATTATGGATCTTTGACTGCCACTGTACATCTGATACAAACCCATAATAACTTTCCTTACTTGAAGCAAAAAGGGAGGGGGTGGAGGCCATAACTGACTCCTTGTTTTTGCGTTAAATGGGTCAGTTTTTTTACAGCAAAAACAAGGAAAGTGGTCATTTCTAAAATGTGCAGATAAGCATGGGTACCCCTTTTTCAGAAAGAGTGCCACCACTGGCAGCTACCACTTCAAGACTGCTACTACCCCAACCTACTACAATCAGGGGAAAACCAGAAGTAGTCTACCAGCACTGACATCAATATGGTTAAGGCATATTTACAAGAAATTACTGCTTAGAAAAGAATGAGAAAGAGACTGTGATGACAAGCAAGTGCCAGACCAGATCTCTAGTTTAATGGTCTCCTTCTGAGTCTGATTTTTATGGCTGAGTGAGCCAAGCTCCACAGATATTATGCCATCATCAGATTTGGTATAAGAGCACTGTGGAAGCACATGATCGGACCGCTGTCTGATGTGCTGCCACAGTGCTCTGGTACAGTTTCCAATGATTCTGCTTATGCAGCCCTTCCCCTCCACGGGCTGCATAAACACACCCCTTCACTGGCACACTACTTTTCCTTTGCTCCACTGCAGAAGTGACAGCCACCATGTGCAACATGGCATCACTGACTTAAACTGCGCATGCACGAGTATTGTGCATAAGTAGTCATGTCAGTGCCACTATGTTGCGCATGGCTGACTCCTGGACAAACTGTGCATGCAAAAGTATCACACATGCGCAGTATTGTAATTGCTGCAGTATTAGTTATGGCTGACTCTGATGTGGTGAGAGCACCACATGTTCTTTCAATGCTCTTACCACTCCTAAAAGCTCTCTACTGCCATGTCGGCTCTGACCAGAGTTTGTCGTTTCAGTTGTATGTTATTTAGTGCACTGTTCATATACTCAGATATTCCGTGGAAGACGCTCTGCACTGCTGCTACCAGTGCAGTGGCTATGTTTGGTGTAGTTGGAGATGCTGTGAATGACAGAGTGCTCAGTGCTGACCATATATTCCTAGAAAGCAGTGGTGAGATTTTTTTTTTTACTTTTTTTTTTAACTCTATTTTAGCACTGACCTGGGGAACTCTCTCGGGCATCCTCCATTTCACCCTGCTCTACCTCCGTGCTCAAGAGGCCTCCGGATTCCTGGCACCAACCAGGCTATCCCCCCAGCTCTGAGCCCCCCGAGGTAGGGCCGCCCTATTTGCCCAGGGTACTCTATCTCTTAATTTGGGCCAGGATGGGCTCGGCCCAGGAATGGAGGATGACAGGTGGTGGAGTGTCACTGGTGGATGGATGTGCTGTCATCTATTCCCGGTCAGGGATTTTCTGTTACATTTCCCCCAGGAGTGCAGCATGCCATGATGTCTACACAAGGCTGGCTGCTGACATCTGCCACACTCCCGTCCCTTCGTCTGGCTGGTGATCCCTACTGTACTCCCGATCTCCATCGGGGGTCACGAGGGCACTGAGCAGCCCCAGGATCCCTCCGAGGGAAAGGAGAGCTGTCCTCCAGATGCTTGATCCTCTCCCTCCCCAGCCGACCCCCGGCTCCCTGAGTCCATCCCCGAACCCGGGTCGCCGGCATGGCATGAGGTGTGGCGTCCAGCGCCTCAACAATCAGTACCACCGGGCCGGTCTTTTTTTAACTTTTAATGAGTATTTAACTTAACATTAGAATAGTTATGTGCTTTGTAACTGTGAAAAATTTAGGACTGTAGCTTTAAAGCCAACTACCTCAGAATAGTGAGGAGACGGGATTTTACGATGATGTCAGAGATTAAGAGGGTGTTGGTCCCTAGTATGTGTGCATGTGTAACCCAGCAGTAAATAAGTACTCAGTGACTGCATTGGAACTAACAAAAATAAATAACAGTAAGTCTGGTAAATGGTCTCCTTTCCCAAACATCACTGTCTCAACCATGTAAAGGTGCATAAACCATAAACCAGCTCATGGAGACAGGCACCAAGAAAACTTTGCTTTCACTGAGTTATATTTGATTCATAAAACACCGCACATTGGAAAAACTGTTGGTAAATAATTCTGTTTCTCTGCAGGAAGTTTTTTTTTTGATTGACTAGTTTTACTTGGGCACACTTTTCATATCCCTTGTCCACAGTTCAGTCTCTTCCTGAGAACATAAGAAAATATCACATGCAGGCTAATGAAAGAAGTGATACAATTTCATTTCCCCTCATCATACAAATAAAATAGAAAATGATTGTGGTTCTCCTTGATGGAGAACCACTAGTATCTTCTCTTCACTTTAACCAAGCAATTTAAGGAATCATCATTATTCACCTTGTTTGGCAAAGGATTTTAAAGTCAATGTGTAAGGCTGCCCAAATGCCTTTTACACATAGTATGCCATTGCCAGACATGCTTCAGATTTTGAAGCTGCAATTTGTTTTGTAAAAAATCTGCCATAGTCATTTTACATTATGTTTTATCAGCATTTTGTCCTCCAGTTTCCTGTGTGTGGCCACATCCCCAAAATGATGTCATACCAGGGAGCTGTCATCATTTTACATACAGCAACAAGGAATTCTGGGTAATGTATAATGTTGCCTTAAATGTACCTTACTCAGACATACAGTCCCTTATGTTGCTGGTAGTGAGCGGTAATATATAAATAACTGTAGCAAGACATTGTGAGTACAATATGAACCTGTTTTACAATTTCCTTACTCTGAGATGCTGTGTCCCATATTTGTGTGGTGGTGTCAACAATGGAAGCTTTTGTTTGTTTATTTTCACAACAATGCATTGTTCATACTATATCTAGCTACAAGACTTTTATACTGAGATGTTGGCTCCTATTTCTTCAATGAGCACAGAAATATAATACCTTGTATACTAATTTACATAGTAAGGCATTGTGGGTACAGTAACTTTGTTTCCCTGGTATGATGTCTCAGCACTGAGAACAAAAGGGGAGGGTTATGCAGATGAAGCAGAGCACCAACATAAAAGGCTTTTTTTTGTATGGAAAACAGCAATATTTGGCAGTGTGAATGGTAGGAGACTGCTTCACAACACCTACAGGTTACTACTCCCATTTGCTATGGGAACCTTCAACATTTACTTTAAAAAGTTAGATGTGGCAAAGACACAGGCTTAATTTCATAACAATATGTCCTATCAATATAGATAACAAGTGGCAAGGCAGGATACAGACAATGACTTGTAAGCATAATTTTACAGGTAAATGTATATTGATATATAGTGGAGTCAGTCAGGATGCAGTGCTCTCATCACAGTTTCTGCCAGGGACATGCTGCAGAACACTGTAGGAAACACAAAGTAATCCACTTGCAGGTACTCCAGTATGATACGCAGGAAAGTACGACATGCTTATCACAGAGCATTGTATCCTGGCTAACTCCATTGTATAATGTTGCTTATAAAATAAGCAAAAAAATTCCTGCAATCTGATTGACTAAAGGGCCACTGTAACTGTTTCCTTATCAGCCCATAACCTGCCAACTGGCACTACATACCATTGGGAAAGCCCCATAATCTAAGATATCACTGTCCCACCTCTATCCCAGTCATAAATATCGGACATTAAAGCCAACCGCGCTCACTAAAGCCAACCGAGATGTGTAAAATGCAAAACCAGAAGTCAATCTCAAGTAATCGGCTCACTCACCAGTCAGCTGCAAATGTTAAAATTCATGCAAAAAGGTTTTTTAGAAACACCAACATGCCTCTACTTTTATTTTTATTTTCCATGGCTGCCTTTTCTCCGATCCTCCATTTTACCTTTGCCATTTTCATTCTGTAAACAGTTGATTCCTGTAATAACACCCCTTTCAAAATGACAGTGACAGAGGTTTTAAACTTTACAATCTCTTTCTCTGTCTTTTTATGACCTTTTCCTGGGTTTTTTAACAGAAGCTGCCAATAGTGGAAAGATGATACCCAGAGAATCACACCTTCGGAAAACTAGAGGCAAATGTCAGCATGTGTTGCCATGGCAATGCTCACTTGGGCTTACACCTACTTCTCTCAATTGTGGACTCTCTCCCTGGCAAATTTTGACTGTTGGTGCCTCTTGTAAAGCAAAGTAAAGCTAAGCAAAAATACACGTATTTAAAACATTTTAAACACACAGTACCTCAGTTTAAACATCTGACAGGACATCATGTTACAGTACTGACAGCACTCAAGTTCAGGGTCAAGTTTATTACAGTAAATACTCCGTTGAGCAAGCTCATTCACAAAGAGTTCCTGTTGACAGTGACAACACAAGCAATACATACATAGCAGTGCAATTGTTTAGACAGTAATTGATACATTCATAATACAAGGTACAATGCAATCAAGAAAGGTGCAATTGGATCCAGAGCAACAATCTGGATGTACACTTGAACAGAAAAAGGAAAAACATGCAGAACATTCATGGGCAATAACAATATATAGCAAACAAGAGCAGTCAGGAAACATGACAATTTATGTCAGGATAATCTGGGCATACACTTGAACGTAAAAATTAATGCAGGGCATTCCTAGACAATAACAACATGTAACAAACAAGATCAGGCAGGAAAACATAAATTATGTCAGGACCAACATTATAGTGCCAAACACTCGGTTACACAGTCGCTGTCAGTGAAACCGGACAGTCCCTCTCAGGCAAATGGACGCTCTCAGTATCTATACACACAAATGCCACTACAGAAGAAAATAAATGTGGGAGGTGGTGTCAGTGAAAGCAGCTGGTTGTTCTCAGGCAAACAGAGACTCTCAGCACTTGTACTTACAAAAGACATACAAAAGAAAATAAATGTGGGAGGGGAGCTCTAATGGTAGTAAACCAGCAGAAATATATAGGGAGGAATATATAGTGAGTCCTCTACTGCTGATGAAACAGTTTCCAAAGTACTTTAATAAGACTATTTTTTACTATTTGTCCTATTCAAACTTCCTTTTCTGACTGTTTTTTGTTCTTTTTGATTTTAAACAATTAGTTGGACACCCATTAAATAATTACTTGGGGGGCCCATTTTATACAGTAAGTGCAATAACACACTCCGAGGTGTGGGTTATGTCCTGAAAAGAGCATGGCCAGGTGCATAAGGCACGTGCCTCATGCCTTATAACACACCAGGGCGTGCTCTGATCAGGACTTAACCCACACCTTGTCATGTGCTATTGCTTGTGTACTGAAGTATTACATGCATGAAAACTATCAGCAGGACAAACCTTTCCAACACAGTTTCAACCATTCATTTATAACGTGAAGCTTGTAGCCCTAATGGTTCCAGTGTTAGCATTTTGTTTTGTCTAATTTCTTTATTTTTTCCCTCAGCCAAAAAAGGTAGTCAATGAGCTGGATCCTGCTGCCCACCTGACTCACTCGCCACTGCCAGATTCTATCTCCAGATTCCCTTGGTTCCTCCACCACTCCCATGAAGTGAGGCATGAGCCCACTAGGCTGCTTTTTTCTACTTTTCCACCCAGCCCACAACCTAGTGCATGCATCCTGTCCTGAGCTTGGAGATGCCCGGGACTGTGTGGTCACCCCCCACTGCCTACCAAGGGTGCCACTGTGATGCCAATCCCTGCATACAGCAGCGGTGCAACACTGCCCTCATACCCAAGGACAAGAGTGTCCAAGGAATGTACCAAATTCTCCCTATCATCCTCTGCATATGATGTCTTGGACTTGTGGCACAAACCCAGACTGCAAGCATGCCAGAACAGTCACTTAGCTCTTGGTGCCATGGAGCTGACTGGTTAACCCTTACTTTTCTTCTAAACAGATTTTTCTCCCTGGTCAGTCTCACATCCCCTCCTCTGGACCTCCAGCAACCACCTAGCCCCATCATCCACAAACCCATATGCTGCTGCGGTAAGGCCCAAATGCAAGATTGAGATAAGTTATTTGATCCCACCAACCTATGGAACTTCACCAAACCACTAGGGGTTTTGCTGGCAAGCAGCCTCACCTGTAGCTGGAAGATGAGCTCCTAAGACCCAATGTCATTGACAGGTACACATGTTCGGAGTACAAGTTAGTGGTTTCAAACAACCTGTTTGAGTAGTTACAATACTTTTGTCACAGAAAAAAGTGCTTTTCCATCATTTATTTGATGTTTTTCCTCCACAGTAAATGTTCATATTATGGCACATTTCTTACATTGTTATTTGTTGCACCGTTTTTGATCTGCACATACCTGACAGAAGCTGTACCAGTTCACATGGGTAGTGCAAATAATGAGCAAGTAAACATTGAGAGGTTTGGCAGAGCTTAGAGCTACGAGCTTAGCATGAGCAAAATTGAAAATGTTCAGTTAAAATGGAAAACTGAGATAAGTTAAACACATGAGACCAATACTGCAGACAAGATACTTATCTGGTGTTACATACAAACTGATCTCATATTTAAAGGCTACACATTATAACTCTGACAATGTCCCAATGTTTTCAAAAGTGTCAGATTTTTGGTAACCCATCAAATGGGTGACTGCCAATGAGTGCTTGTGTTTTGTGTGACTCATTTGCATTGCCCCGGCAGACAGCAAATGGAGAAGGTTCTCAAACGGGGTTTAAGCGATCGTCCAATGAACATAAGGGTGAGTAAGGGATGGTGCAACTGTGGGAGGGCGTGACGTAAAGTAGGATATGGGAGGGAGTGTGGGAGTTGCTGACAAGGTGCTCATTTGGTGCTGTGGATCCCTTGACTGACTGTAGAGTTCAAAGTACTAGGCTCAGGGCTAGGATGGGGTGAGTAAAAATGTAATATTTTAACTTGTGTGGGACTTCTGTAATTTTAATTTTTTTTTGTTGCTGTCCTGTTGTCCCCTGGTCACCTTCCCCGAATAGCCCACTCTCGATTGTTTGCCTGTACCACAGAGTCAGGCTCCCCTTGAAGCTGATTATAAATAGAAGGGGTGCATAGCCCCCTGCATAAACATACAGTATTGTGCCTTTGGGGATCTCCAAGGCTGTCGCTAAGGTGGTTGTTGGCAGAGTGCACAGTTCCATATCTGTTTTTGGCAGTGTGCACTCACCGACATTATTTTCACCCTTACGAAATCACTGTTATGACATGGAACTAGATTTTTTGTTCATATTCAGCCCTAATAAAGATCTTCGCATTTATTTTGGTAATCATAGTCTATTGGCAAAGCACTGCACAACTGCATCATGAAAATTGCAAAATTCTTTATTTCATGTTCAGTGATTCCAATATCTTCACTGCTTTGGCAGGTGATTCCAATAACTTCCTTGCCTTACAACATCTAAGCTTAATGATCGTTTATGGTTTACAGAGCTTGCAGCTATCTGCTGTTTAGTGGTTGCAGAAATGATAAGTTTCAAATATGAAACATTGCTTCTAATCTTTTCAGTACTGATCTTCCAGAACCAGTTAACCCAGTTTTCAATTCAATTCAATTTTATTTTTTTACCAGGAAATACACCATTGAGATACTCATTAGCAAGGTGGTCCTGGAGGGACAACACAAGGTACAGTAAGGGAACACAAATACAGTCTGTATGGTACAGAACAGGGAATACAAATTCAAAGCAGACATATCAAATTCACAGAATAACAGGCAGGAACATAATGTAAGTGTAACATTACTGCCCACGTAATTTAGATGGTAGAACAGAAGGTAAGGAAGATAGCCATGGCTTGAGGATGGAGGAGATGGGAAGGGGAGAGGGAGGGCAGGGGTACTATGACAGAGAGAGAGAAAGTGGGGAACAAGGACTAGAGGAAGAAGGGAGGGATACGGGATAAGTAATGGGAAGTGTAGCAGGGAGTGCCGAGGCAAACTAAGAAGATATAAATGCCTTTCTGGACCTCATAGAAGGAGGGGTTAGGAGTAGCATTGGCAGTTCTCTTTTAACACGGATTTTAAAAGTGATTTGAAGGAGGATAGTCTTACAAAATGTGTCAACTTTAAAGTCTTTTGGAGGGAGTTCCACAAAGTGGGTAGGGAATGACTGCTAGAGGAAGAGCTGAACTGGGTTCTAATCCTGGGTATATCAAGCAGTAAATAATTGTTTTTTCTGAGAGGGTACGAACATGGCGTGACCATGAAGATATCAGAAATGTACTGGTGGAGTCTTTTAGTGAGGGCTTTAAAGGTCCAGACAGAGGCATTGCACCACCTTCTGGCAGCTAACGAGGTCCAGCCTAACCTGGCGTACAGCGAGCAGTGGTGAGTTTCTTATGGGGAGTCAGTCATGAATTTTAAGGTCCTATGATACAGTATGTCCAGTTTAGCAAGAACAGTGCTGGGACAGTTACTGTATAGGAAATCAGCGTAGTCTAAGCGAGGTAGAAACGTAGACTACACTATCCTTGATTTTGCATGGGCTGTGAGCAACCGCTTAATACGGAAAAATAATTCCAGCCTTTGTTTTAGTTTCTTGTAGAGCTCATCCACATGAGGGATAAAAGACAGACTGCAGTACAACCAAAAACCTAAATATTTAAATTTTACCACTTTTTCCAACGATTCGCCCATCGTAGTTGTAATTCCAACGTGGACAGTAGGGTCCAGAACTGACGTAGCCTTAGACAACGGCAAGATAACCATTATTTTGATTTTCTTAGCACTGAGGAGCAGTTTCATTTGGATCAGGTTTTGCAGTAGTGTGTTGAATTCTTGTTGGAGAACCACACATGCAGACTCAGAAGACAGACGAGCAACATAAAGGACAGTGTCATCTGCAAATAGATGAACACTGGTAGAGCTGATGTTACGGCCAATGTTGTTGATATACATTGTGAATAGTAAGGGTCCCAGGATTGAACCTTGGGGGATCCCTAGGAGGAGGGTTTTACTGGTAGAGAGATTGCCTTACAAATTCACCAGTTGCAGTCTAACAACAAGATAGCAGGAAAAACAAATGTGGGAGGCAGTATAGTGCAGTGGTTTAAGGCTCTGAGCTGCAAATCTGGTGACATCCAGCAGTCCAGACCTGGGTTTGAATCCCATGGCTTCCACTTGCATACTGTGTGACCCTGAACAAGTCACTTCACTTCCCTGTGCTCGCAGGACACTCCTGTAAAAAAGCTTTCAGCTTAGTGTGCTACTCCTGGTTAAACAACTAAAAAAATATGTAGAGCAGTGTCATCTAGCCTGATGTTTTTCAGTAGGAACAGTAATAGATTGTGTTCCACTGTATCAAACACTTTACTTAAGTCAAGAAATAGCACAGCTATGTGATTTTTGGTGTTGAGTGAAGTTAGCCATTCATTGGTGACTTTGGCTAGTGCAGTGACCGTACTGTGATTCGGCCTAAAACCAGACTGAAGGGATTTAAAAGATTTGGCATTCTAAGAAATCTCTTAGTTGAGAATGTACTAGTTTTTTGAGAAGCTTTGACAGAGTGGGTAGTAAGGAGATGGGTCTGTAGCTGTTTAAATCACATGGGTTGCCTGATTTAAAAAGAGGGATAACATAGACTGTTTTCCACACAGTGAGGAGTGCTCCCTTACAAAGGGACATGTTGAAAAGGTGGATACTTGGTGGTGCTAGATGGTAATAGCTTAGTTTCAGTAGGACAGGATCTATTAGATCAGCCCCTACACCTCTGTGAATGTCTAAGGAGGCTAGCAATTCTTCTATCTGTTTAAGTGTGACAGGAGAGAAGATAAATTTAACAGGACTGAAGAGGATGGTACTGGGGGGCCACGGAGAACTATTACCTATATGCTGATTTAGTAGATTCCTTAAGGGGGAGGAATCAAAAGCAAGGCCTGCTGTGGCGATATTTTCTCAGTTATTGTTTACTGGAAGGGAAAACTATGTGTAGTATTTCCTGGGCCAAGTTGGCACTCTGCCGGATGAAAAAACTACAAGAATTGTATCATTGCACTATGCAAAGCTGGGAAGCTTTGCAAAGATTTTCATGAAGCAAAGTTTCCAGACATTGCACACCTCTAATCCAGTCCTCTAATCTGGTTATAACTGGTAGAATCAGATAAAAGCTGGTTCTTCCTGGCAGAACCAGGTAGAAACTGATGAGACATTTCTGGTTCTACTCATAAAGTTTGCAAGATAGAACATTTAGAACTTCGCATAGCCCTAGTATTGTCAGTGTTGTTTTTATATTGTCCCTAAAGTATTAGAAATTGATTTAAATTGCTTAGCAGTAGCTAATACGGTATCACGTAATAACAGTGACCCAAAATGAGCGACTACAAAAATAGCAACTTATTTTGGGTGCTATTATTCTGGGCTACCCTGCAGAACAGCGAGGGTATGGGATGGAGAATATGGGGAAGGGTAAATGGAAGGAGGGAATAGCAAGGGGAAGGGGAGGGAAAGGGAAGGGTTTGAGAGGGACTGGAGTACCTGCTACCACTGAGCTAGCCATGTGGTGTAGTGTTGTGGGTGGCTAGCTGTGCCACATCACATACTGGGTTCAGGACCGGGAGAGGGTTACATATTGCCGTAGCTGTGAGCTGCGGCACTTTAATTTTTGCTGACATACGGATTTTGCCCCCTCCCTGACATGCACTCCCTTGGAGTTGAGAATCCTAATTCAGGCCCCCACTCCCACAAAAAACACTCTTTGTACATCCAGATGTCAGGTCGCTTTAAAGTGTATATCGCCAATTTGCTTCTCGGCAATATACACTTGCCATAATAGCAATCGCTGTTTTGCAGTCACTATTATGACATGGAACCAGCTAATACTGCACCAAAAACCATCTAATTGTAACCTAAACTATTAGTTTCTGCAGCACTCAGTCCTTCCTCTCCAGCTCACATCCAATGAGGATTCTTCATGGTTTTCTGCCCACTGCTCTTCTGAAGACTACAGCGTCTCTCTCTCACCTGGACTCAGTGTCCTCAGCTCTACTGATCACCACTGGCTTTCCATTCTCCATCCCTCTATACCTCTTTCCAGCAGTAGTTCTAGGAACAGTCACATCTTGCAGGCAGGAGGAGACCAGCCCTGTGTGACCAATTCCAGACTGTGCTTCTCCCTGTTGGGCTATGGCACTTCTCCCTATCCTGTACTAATTGCACTAGACTCACCCTACTCCTGACCTACTTGCATTGCTCCAACCCCACTCCCTGACCTACTTGTATTGTGCCTACTCCGTTGCCAGGGCTGGGATATTGTACTGCACCACACCCTGCTCCCTGGCTGCTTATTGCCCCGTTCCTGTTCTCTGGTTATTTGTATGGCACCAGACTCTACTCCTTGTCCAATTACTGCACCCATACCCTGCTCTTGAGTCCCCAGGTTACTGGTAGAGTGCTCCACCCACACCCTCCCTGTTGAGCTACTTACTCTGCACCCAAACCTTTCTCCAGGCATGCACCACAGTTAGTGCTACTGACCAGGCTTATTCTGAATTACAGGTAGTGGCAAGTACATTCCATTCTCAGCTCCCTGGGTAACTACTTAACAAGCATGATCATACTTTTGTGGTCCTTCTGCACCTCCTTTAGTTTGAGAGACCCTGAGAGGAGGCTGCATAGCATATTTAATAATGTCCTGGAGGAGGAGTCACCAAAGTTTATTTCAAAGAAGAAGACAAACATGAACAGGAAATCTGGTGAAAGGGACATTATCATGGTGCGCTTTCCCTGAAAACAAACATAAACAAATGTATATATATATAGCTGGTTTTGTCAGCTGTTGTGATGAGTGGCTTTTACTGTACAGGACAACTGTGTGAAGCCCGTGGAAGCAGAATTGTTGTGGCACCATATAAATGAAAAAAATAAATGGTGTCAGCATGGCTCAGTTAGTAGCACATCTGTCTCTGGACCAGAGGGCCATGGGTTCTCATCTCAAAGTGGGATTGGACTCACCTAAAATGCTGGTACCCAAGGGCAGTATTTGGGAGGTGCTGTACTGCTGTGGTATGCTGTCCTTCAGATGAGATGTTAAACCAAGGTACCTTCTACCCATCCTGGTGCTGCTCTGGTGGGTGTCCAGGTAGAAGTAAAAGAATCCAAGGCAATCTTCACAAAGAGTAGGGGACATTCCCGGTGTCTTGGCCAATATTCCCTTTCCCATAACAAAATGGTCCATGCAATTGTCCAAGCTGTGTGTGGGTGTTGATGTGCAATATGGCTGCCACTGTACATTCAGTCACTTCACTACCTGGCTAGCATTGCTTGTAAAATGCTTTGGAATACACTGTGTATGAAAAGAGCTATATAAATGCCGATTCTTCTTCTTCTAAATACATGCCTCCTACACTGGAGAGCAGTTTGATAGTGTGACTGTGATAGTAGGTAAACTTGTCTTGAAGGGACTTATTTCTTGATGGACTGCATGCTCAAGCCAAAAAACAAACAGTCTGCAGCACATAAGCCAACTAAATAAAGGTCATTGAACACTTCACAGACAGCAGCCTCCTTTCTAAGCATTTTCTTTCAACTCTGATAGATTTCAACCCCAGAAAGCAGCAGTTCCCATGAGGTTTGTTATCTAAAGTAAGAAAAGAAAAAAAAGCAAAGACACTGCAGGGAGGAATCCAGCTACAGAATCTTGAGCACTAAAACATTGTATAGAGTAGGGTCATGACCTCTGTATTGATGCCAAGCAGGTTTTCACAGTAGCACAGAATGTTTTTTTTTATTTCATTTTAACTCCCGATGAAATCTGAAGTGTGTGATACAGACATTTATTGTTCAATCCTATATACGGAATAGTTTAAAACAATGGCTTATGAGACCTTCCCTGTAACACACCGCTAACTGCTACATTGATTGTCTAGCATATGTACTGTATGCAGAAGACATATTGTAGAAACATAGAAAAGAGAAGGACAAATAAAGACCTGAGCAGTCCATCCAGTGTGTTCTAAGATTCTCTGCTGTGACTGGTAGAATTGGTTAGGGAATCACATATATGGTCTGCATAATGTCATAAGCACATAATCCAGAAAACTGCTAAATCAATATATTTTGCTATAAAAACATACCTTTTGTATGATTTTAGATTAGACAAAATGCAGTTACCAGTATTTTAAATTTGATAGTGGACACCTAAGGGGTTTAGTACAGGACTGTGACAGTAACCTTTGCAGGCGGGGTACGTAGGTTTAGGTGAAGCAGAAAGGGGCTGGCCAGGCCTCACGAGTGTGCATTTTACATGGGACTGGGTAATTGAGGTGGTTGGTAGTAGACACCAGGGAGGGCCCACAACCATCACCTTGCTGGGACCATAAGAGCTGTAAGTTCAGCCCTGTTTCCTACTTCACATACTGCAGATCCTCCCACTACTTCAACCACTTACTGTCTGAAGGAATGAAACTATGCTCATAGCAATCTAACTATTCTGAGCATGCAAAATTCCATTCTTTCAGACTCTGGCCAGCCAAGATGGTGGGAGGATTTGACACACTTTAATTACATTGTAATATATGGATATACATAAGAATAGTACCGAAAACCATACATGTTTTTCACCATAATACCAACAATGCTCCATTGATAGTATCATGAGATCCTGTAATGCTATTGTTCTATGTTCACCAGTAGTACTGTGAAATCCTGTAATATTATCAATGCACTTCCCAATACAGTGCCACAACAATTCTGCTTCCACGAGCTCTGCACATACTCTAAACAGTTGTCCTGTACAGTAAAAGCCACTCATCACAACAGCTGACAAAACCAGATCTCCCAAAATGGCTCACCAAACTGAAAATACCACAAATTAACAAAGTCACCCATTCATAAATCTCAAGAAAATAAAATCACAAAATAAAAAAACAGCTTTTGACTTGTACTTCCTCAAGAGTTTGTGTGGTTTCAGTCCAGGCAAGGGCAGCAAACAGAAGAGACAGGTAACTCAGGCTGCAGACCAGGCTGCTTGGGGGAGCACTTCCGATTGCAGTTCCAGGCAGGAACATGGAGGTAAGCGTCTGTCTGAATCCATATATTACAAAAAATAACAAATAGGGGACTGCATTTCTCAGCTATAATATCATCTTGAGGTTCTGGTGACAAGTTGAAACCTCTTGAGCATTCACATGTCAGCAGAACCTCTTGATGGTATTATAGCCGTATAATTACCAGGTAGCGCTTTTTCCCATAGGGAAACACGGTTATAATTTGCCGTTATAACCAGCTCATCTGGTTATAATGGCAAACACATGCCAGGTTTCCCTTGTAACAGCCATCCCTCAGTCACTGTTCTCTGACTTCCGCATTCCGTGAAGCAATTCCATGGCGCAGCACACTTCATGGTCCCTCATATTCGGCGGTAATGTACTTTTTATAAAAAAAAAAGAACTCTTTTTCTGAACTAAACCACTTGAAAACAGAAGCAAAATAAAAGAAAAACCTGTTCCGTGTTTTCCCGTCAGCCTGACATCGCAGCCGAGTCCATGCCACAGACTGCCTCTGCCTCTCGAAGCCAGGAAGGACGCTGCAACCGCCGCTCGGTGGTAAGTTTATATTCAAACAAAAATCAAAGTTTCTACACATTTTTTAATAAAATATCCTCTTCCTTTTCCTCCAACAAGTGCAGCAGTATAACTAGGAAGACTGCGGACCGGGCCAAATCCAGACTGGTCCACAGCTTCCTGAACACTAATCTGTTAGCTTATTTTATTTTTTATAATTGCTGATGCGAAAAAGCGTGCTCCTGCAATTATAAAAATAGAATTTGAGTGGTAGTTTATAATCGATTTTACACACACCATCGGGCCGAAGTTTATAAACCCCTCAGTCTTCGCCTCGGGTTTATGTAGCATCCCACAACTCGTGTGTGTAAAATCTCATTAAACACACCACCCCATATATTATTCTCTATGTAATGCACAATCCCTTATCTCTTATTAACTTACAAAGTATAACTATTTCAGTATGAAAACTTGTTTGAATTAATTTACCTTATCACTAACTAAACAAACAATTTCACAAATAAAACTTGCAAGCAAACAGTGATACATTGATCAATTCTTGTCAGTAGAGCTAGGCATTTTACAATGGTTGCAGCTTTTTCACACTCTGGTCTGACTCCTTTGCTTTTCAGTATCTTTCCCAAATACAACAATTCTTGTTTATGGAACAACAATTCCATGTTCAGCCTTAAGTCATTTTGCTTGAGCAATGTCTAAATCTTGTTTCAATATACTAATATACTCTTGTTTAGTAGCTCCCCATAGCAAGACATCACCAAAGTATACTCAGACACATGAAGCTAGATTTTTAACACCCCTCAAACAGAAGTTCATTGAACTACAACAACCAACTGCCAGCAGCAAGGGCTAGGAATCAGGACCGAGTACATTTACAGAATAAATGTGCCAAGATTTAAAAAAAAAATGACTGTCATTTATTTTTTCTTACTCATGCACAAGAACAGAAAAATACATAATTGAATAATTTACTGCTGCTCAACTTCATACTTTCTTTTGTAGCTTGCTACTTTGTAGTACATTTTTTTTACACTCAGAATTCATCCAAGTCCCAATCAGCCACTAATCCCTTTACTCACTCCCACATCACTTCTCTTGTAAATTCTCTTATGTAGTGTGTCAATTATTAAATGTCTAAAAAGTACCTATATTAATTTGAAAGTTTCAGCAGAATTTTAGAAGTGTATGTAAAATTATCATTGTATATTTTGTGGTATTTTGGTAATAACCTTTGGTTCACCACCAAATAAAACTTGAACTTGAAATTCTCTTATCAACTTTCTTGCTACACTACACTCTGCTCTAGGAAATCTGCTGCTTGCTGTAAATTTACACTTTATTTAACAAACAACCCCCAGATGCTACAAATGTGCAAAAAAATAGATAACATACCCCTGAGCTATTTTGCACCTTCTCTTCCTTCCACCTCTGACTTCTCCACTGAGCACATGACTGTCCACCCGCCACTATTCTGCAACCTCACCTCTTGCAACTTCAAGCCTTTTTTTATATACAGGGAGACAAATTATACAACCATGGTGGACAAGATATCATAAGAGTTTCTGATTGAGGTGGGTGGGAGATCAGGATTGTTTGCTATCGTGGTGAGCAGTCCATCAATAAACTGTAACTAATGCAGTTTAAACAGGAACATTTTATTAAACACCCAAATCAATACCACATCTACCAGCTTCTCCAAGTAACTTCTATTAGAGGAGGGACTATTTTAATATCTCTTTATTATTTTTGAGTTACTTTTGAATATTTCTTAAAAATATTAATTTTTCAGATATCTAGAACTCCATTTAATAAATGCAATAAAACTCTCTGAGGCATTGTCTATGCTGGTTGTACCACATTATCTGGGGTTTGGGACATTCGGCCTGCAGCCTCATGCTTTACTACACCCTTGACATCTGGTATAACCAGCATAAGTAACACCTCATTGTGTCTTGTTATCTACTTTTACCCAAACCACAAGTCAAGCAGGGGATTTAGTATCAGACCCTTGAAAGATCTATCTAACTTGAAAGCAGCTCTATATTGATTTTCATAGCAATATCTACGCTCCACCTTTTTAGCAGATCAGTAATTTTATGACTACATTATAGCTTCTTATTTTAGAAGAGGAATACATTCTGATTGTTTTAGTGGTGACCTTCACTGATTGAAAGCACAGAGAAAGAGATTGGAGCAAAAGTGGAAGACATCCTGAGCTGAATCCAATAGATTTGTCTTGCAATCCTATTTAAAAGGATACCAAGAGTCTATGACTGCAGTCAGGAAAAAAAATGTTCTGGAGCATCATAGCAACAGACAGAAATAGATCTGCTGCTCTATTCAGGGTGGTAGATGTGACTCTCAACCCAGACTGTCTAAAGATCTGGGTGAGATCTTCCTGGTATGATGCAATGCATTTTAAATTTTATTTTACACCAAGACTGGGAGCAACAGAGTGAAGATATCTTCTACTGTTGGTTCAAACAGCTGTAGTGATCAAAACAAATTGAGATGAAACCTTTGTGCTCTTTGGATGACTTCAAGTCCACTGATAATGATGTTCTCTGATTGTTGATTGAGCTTCACCCAACACCTGTGTTCTGTATCATACTGTATACCATAACACCAGATTATGGCTGTGTGTGTGGTGATGGTCCCAGTGCTTGAAGAAATGTTCAATACCCATCTTGGGGAAGGGCTTCCTCCATCTGCCTTGAAAGAGGCTGGAGTTAGGCCAGTCCTGTGAAAGGCATCTTTAGACCCTGATCATTTGTCAAACTATCAATGAATCTCTTACCTGCCTTTTTTTGTGAAAGGTTATTGAGAAGGTTGTAGTGGTGTGGCTCAGAACACATTTGGAGGAAAATGACCTCTATAAGACATTCCAGTACAGTTTTTTGGCCCTTATATTGCACAGAGACAGTCCTTGTAAAGATATTGGATGATCTACTCTTGGCAAGGGACAGAGGAGAACATTCTAATATTCTATTCTATTCTGAGGACTGCAGCAGAGGGGTAGAGGAGGCTTTGTCCTGCCACCGGGACCCCAACTCCCCTTCCATGGAGCTCCCAATCACCTATTTTGGCATTTCCCCAGTCCCACCACTGCCGAAGTGCAGTCAGGGAAACCAAAGAAACAGACCCCAGAACTGGCAGCCAGTCCCAGAGGGGAACTGGACTGGTGCTGAATTTCAAACAGATTTTCTTTGTTCTGCTGGTATTTAAGGAGCAGACCCACGGGGCTCCTTTCTGTCACAATGAACTTACTGAGGACTACAGCGGAGGGGTTGAAGAGGCTTTGTCCTGCCACCAGGACCCCCTCTACCCTTTCACGGAGCTCCTGATCACCAATTTTGTCATTTCCCCAGTGCCACCACTGCAGAAGCACAGTTGGAGAACCAGAGAAACAGACCCCAGGACCGGCATCCAATCCCAGACATCTGCAACCTTCTTAGTGTGTACCTGCCCCAGCAGTCCTCCATGCTAGTGGTCCAGAGCGCTAAGGGCTGGAGAGACAAGGGTGTCATACTGTAGGTGTCAGCTGTGGGAGTCAGCATTCAGCTAGCCACATTGTCCGTATCATCACCCGAGATTATAGAGCCAAAATAAACTGATATGTTGTACCATTGATAGGCTACAGTACTACTTTAGCAAGCAACTTAGAACTGTAAGTAGACCCACTGGGTATCATATAGCTTAACCTCTGCTAATCATGTACATAGTGTTAACAGTTGCGTAATTGCTCAAAGACAGTTGGGTAATGCCCCTGTGTTTGGCATTGGACTCATGATGGTGGCATGGACTACTGCCCAGGCAGCTGCTCTGTTATTATTTATTTCAATTTTGCTAACCAAGTAGGTGCACTAGACAAGAGATTTTGCCTATTTTCAGGCACGACACAGGAGGGTTACACATCAGAAACAGCAGATATATAGCGTCCACAACAGAATACAAAATATCTAGTTGGAAGGACAGTACAGTAACACATGACAATTTTGAATACATGGCACATTCAGGAACAAGTAGAATATACATAGCATGAGGATAAACAGTAATCACAGTTTAATAAACTTTCATAGAATTTTGAAAAGAGTATAATTGACTGAAGAAATACATATACAGTAAACACTGGGGGTACATAAGTCCTGAGAGGAAGTACCGCTCTCAAGGTGGAAGATCAGTGGTAGTAGTGCAAGCGAGTGGAGACAAGCAAGAGGTAGAGCACAGACCTGAGCTCATAAGGTAATTCTTAAACTTTTTTGAAAGGCCTGGTGAGTAGCCAATTGTTTAACATAGATTGGAAGGGTGTTCCACATTCTGGGAGCAGATATGGCAAATGAAGTTCACCCTTCTTGGTGAGACATCTAGGCATAACAAAGGAAGCATTTTCAGTAGATCTCAGCATATAGAGCAAGTCAGGTTGTTTTAGTAGAGTTACAAGAGACCTTGGAGTACTAGTCTGAGTTAACTTATCAACCAGACAACCAGCTGTGTACAGACGATAGGAGGACAGGGTGAGACAATTGAGAGAAGAATAGAGCTGACAGCGATGTGTTAGTTTAGGAGCTGCAAAGGTGAAATGGCAAATACTATTATGACAAGTGCTCCATTTCTGGATTACTTTGCTTGCTAGCATTAAGGTAGACTATAGAGCCATAGTTGAGGCAAGGTTGAAGAATTCCTTGAGCAATAGCAAGCCTGGCTGTTGAATTTAGGGAGGATCTTACATTGTAAGCAAGGCCAAGTTTACTGTTCACTGCCTTACAAGTGGCTGCAACATGAAGATTAAAGTCCAGTGAGGGGTCAAGAGTCATCCCAAGGTATCTGAAGGATGTGACTGTATCCAGGGTTATGCCATCAGGTCCACAAAGGGAAAGTCCCATATTACAAGCTTTTAGCCTAGGGGAAGTCCCAAAGAGCATTGACACTGTTTTGCTAGTGTTAAGTAGGAGCTTATTTTGTTTTGGCCAAGCCGAGAAGCAGTCAAAGTCAGATTGAAGGGATGTGTGAATTGCCGAAATGTCATTAGCAGTAGAGTAGATAAGCTTATCGTCCACATAGAAAAGAGACAAAGTCAATCCAGACAGGGGGAGGATTATTTATAAAGAGACAGAAAAGGAGGGGACCAAGAATAGAACCTTGGGGAACACCAACTGAGGTAGAGACAAGATCGGATGCGACGTTCCCTATTTGAACAAATTGTTGCCTACCCAGAAGGTAACTGCCAAACCAGGCCATGACAGAATTTGAGAAACCAAGAGGTGATAGTTTGGAGAGCAGAGGAGAGTGTTTAACCAAGTCAAAGGCCTTTGTGAGGTCAATAAAAATGGCCCCAGTGAGTTTTCCTTTGTCCGTCTTAAGCAGCACATCATTAGTAAATTGTAATAGAGCAGTAGTTGTGCTGTGGCCAGACCTAAAGCCATGCTGGGCTGGGGATAATAGATTGTTTTTATGCAGATACTCTGTGACCTGAAAAGACACAGCCTTCTCTAGGATTTTATCCAAGACAGATAAGATGGCAATTGGTCAGTAATTACTCATCGTTCTAGAGTCTCCTTTCTTATGCAGCAACCCATGTTTTATCTCTACTCTTCATTGCTGAGAGGAGATTCTTATGCAACCATCTAGTTTTAGCACCCCTAATTCTCCTTCTTTTGAGAGGCACATACTTATTTTGGAGGGGGAGGAGATTTGATAGTAAGCAATAGAGAGCTCTATCAACATTAGTTGTTTGGTAAAGCGGGGACCAATCAACGCATCTTACTTCAGAAGGAAGTGCTGCGATATTTAATTTTGAGAAATCCCGGAACTGTGTGATTTTAGAAAGTAGCTTAGGACAGCTGGCATTCCAGACACAGAAAGTGGGTGAGTGGTCACTGATTGAGTCAGGCAAGGTACCAACTTCCAGAATTCTACTAACACGATTAGTGACAATCCTGTCCAATGTGGATTGGTGTGAACTGCTGGAAGAAATATGGGTAGGTCCAGTAACCAGCTGGGAGAAGTGAAGCTTTGCAAGAGTGTTATTATATAGATCAGAGTTACTACTAGACCAGTCACGGTTAAAATCACTAAGTAATATAGTTTCTTTAATCCCCTTTAGAGAAGACAGGTGGTCGATGATTCTATCCAGGCCAGTTAGTGCCCCCTTTGGAGAATTATAGACACAGACTAGGTTTAATTTCTTTTGCCCACCAAGAGTCAGTGCCACATGAAGTAGTTTGCAGAAGCTGTGCATTCTGCAAAATAGTACTGAAACCTTGAGGTGATCTCTGGAGTAGAAAGCAACCCAACCCCCCCCTTCATGAGGAGGGACGATCAAACCTAACTAGGTTGTATCCTCTTAACTTAAGCAAAGAATCAGGAATATCTGGCTTAAGCCAAGTTTCAGAGAGTCCAAGGATATCTGGGGAATACAGTTTAACCCATGCTTCAGGTTCAGGGAAATTAGAGGAAATACTTCTAATATTCATATGGGCAATTTTTAGTTCCCTCGATAGAAACCACTGTGGCAAAGTGATAGGATTTGCCGCATCAATTGGACCCAGATTGGGCTCAACATCACCAGAGAGGGGATATGCAAATTTTGTTAATCCAAGAAACAAGGAACAACTGAATAGTGTGTCAGAGTTGGGGACCCCCCCTTTTTCTTTGTTATGTTTAGTGACATCACGAGACATTTCTTTCTCTGCCCCTTTATTCTGAAAAACCTACTGCAGTAGTGCTTATTTCTTGTCTTTTTCTACTTTCACATTTCTATCATGATGGGGTGGCCTCCCATTATGATATCTTAATCTAACTGCCCCGCTGTATATTCCTTCCCCCGTCTCAGTGATGTGTTTTTTTATTTTGTTTTGTTTTTATTTTAGTTTGAGTGATGCAGCTGTAAGAAGGCTCAGAAGCATGGGAGCCACACTGCAAAGTGCACAAGTTGTGTAATGCCTGAAAGACAGCTAGAAAGTCCTATCTGCACATCTGAAACAGGCATTGAAGTAATGAGTACAAAGATGCCTGCACAGACAAAAAATAAAAGGAAATCACTAGGCTTTCAAGTGAGTGACAGAAAAAGGGGCTCCATTAGGTTTTAGTTGGGCTAGACCATGATAGTTTTAAAGCAGCCCATAATATCTAGAACTCCCAGATGAACTACTCAGCCTGCAGCTCACAATATGAAGTAATTCTAAGAACCAGCTAGCAAAGCTCCAAATGAGAATAATTACCTATAAAACATATTATCATTATTTAATAAATAGAACTTGGCAAGGAAACAGGTTCTTTTTGGATTAAAACTTATTTTTCTTTGGTACTACACATTCCCTTGCCATATTGTATGTGTATATAATAGTTGTATTCTTACCCCTCCCAGGTTGGTAATGTCATGAACAGCACTGCATCTCTAAGGGCCAGTAGCCCACATCTGAAGCTTATTTATAATGAGCAGAGGAATTAGGACAACACCCTGTGGGAGGGGACTAAGATCACTAATTGTTAATTAAGCCTTTTCTTGCTTTCAGAATAGGTTTAGGAGATGGACATAACAGTAGATAAATGTTATTACTGAATACAATAATTTGTGGTCATGCAGATCCCCTACATGATGTACTAGCGTGAAAAACTTGATGTATTAGAATAGAGGGTGGATCAGCTGACCTATGATGTCAGAGCATACACCTTTATAATGTGACTTTTAGTTGAAAGAATCAGATAGTCTTTGAGCACAGAGGATAGTAGAGGTGCTGGAGGGAAGTACATCTACTCTGTGGCAGTGCTTCACTGTTAAGAAGTACTGAAGTTTCTCAGGTTGAGAAAAAGCCAGATGGTGCTTTCTCTTTTTTTCATTTTTGAAGTGATTTATTTTGAAATTTATAATTAAATTTCACACAAGTTCTGTGTGTTCCTTAAAGAAACAGTGTGTCTGACTTATCACTTGCCACACACACTCACAAATTTGGTGTCAGAAGTGGGATATTCTGGTTGTCCAAGTATTCCAGGGGAAAACCAGTTTTTGTACCAGACCTGGTACAGTGATAAGTTGAGATGATGGCAACAGGCACAGATGACACAAAGAAGGGTGCAGTGACCTGGTCACAGACAGAGAAGACAGGTGAACCCCTGCATCCTGGTTTGGAGACTTCAGTAAGGCGAAAGTTACCAAAGGAACAGTCCACTAATGATGGTGAAGAAGACGAGCAACAGCAGAGATGACCAGAGGTAGATGACAGACCTCCTGAGGGCCTTTTGGATCTGCTACACTGGTTGGCAGTTCGCCAGTGGGAAATCGAACACCAGAGGGACATTGATGCATAGGAAAGAGAGAGAGAGCGCCGGTTCCAAGATATGAGGTGGGCAGAAACTTTACAACTAATTCAGACCATGGGGGCTGGACAGGGAAATGGGGGAAATAATAACACTAGCCCCAACAATCCCCGAGACATTAAACTAACTAGGATGATTGTCAATGAAGATATTGAGTCATACCTTATCACGTTTGAGAGAGTCGCTAAACATGTGACTGGCCTAAATCCCAATGGGTAAAGGATTAGCCCCAACCTCTCGGAAGGCCCAGTTAGCATAATGGGAATATGGATCCCCATCTTGCAGAGGACTATGACATGGTGAAACAAGAAATTCTTAAAGATATAACAGTAATGCCGAGACATATCAGCAGCGTTTCGTACTTTGAAACATTCCCCATGATCCTCCTCGGAAACATATATAAGACTCAGAGAACTATGTAATAAATGGATTCAGCCAGAAGGAAAGTCTCGAACTGACATTATAGAACTTTTGTACTGGAACAGTTTTACAAATATTGCCAAATGAGGTCCAGATCTGGATCTAAGAACATAATCCCGAGTCCGCTGAAATAGCTGTGACACTGGCTGAGGACTTTCTGACAGCCCATCAACCTTTCAGAAAAGGAGGGCAGAGACAATTTGAATCCCCAACGAAACCACAGACTGGTCCGGTAAGAAATGTTCAGAATGCCTATCCTAAAAAGGAAGAGTGGGAGAGAAGAGGGAGGAGTGGACAAAGAATGAGAACTGTTCCATCTAACATTATATGTCACAATTGTAAAGGACTAGGACATATTGCCAGTTTTTGTCCATCAAAGAAAACAGATATGGCACACTTAGCTTTATTAAATTCTGGGTATATGTTTTCTGATATTATTATAACAGGGAAAAATGTCATGGGACCTTTGGATTCTGGTAGTAAGAATACTCTGATTAGGGAAGATTTAGTATCTACAATGCAACAAGGGGGTCCTATGCATGTTATTTGTGTGCATGGTGATTCACACCAATACCCTACTGTACAACTGTCTATGGGAATACGGGGGATAACATCTGACATTTCTGCTGGTGTAGTCCCACATCTCCCAGTCCCAGTAGTGATTGGGCATGACTATCCTGGGTTTGCCTCACTATTACTAGAACAAGAAGCTGTCTCAGCTGTAACTACAAGGGCCTAGAGTTAAGAAGAGATTGTGCTGGGAAAAATTTTTCCCTTTGAGGGAGAAGTAGTCAACCCCTCTGGGAAGGATAGAAAAACCAGTAAAGCAAAGAAATTATTAAAACACAAGTGGCAACAGGAACAACAGGGAGTGAAGGTAGAAAATAATCCTGCATTTGTTAAGGCAGAAATGAAAGAGCAACAGAAAAGGATCTCTCTGCAACCATTTTTTACAGGTGGGAAAAGAGAAAAGCAGGTACCCTCAAATACAGGAGAAAAATGGGTTATTGTACAGAGTTTGTACCAACCCAACTACACAAGAAACAGTGGACCAATTATTAGTTCCCCAATGTTACAGACAGGATATTTTAGCACTGGGGCATGATGTACCTTGGGCTGGGCATACAGGGAGAGACAAAACCTCCAGTAGAATACTGCGAAGATTCTTTTGGCCTGGGATACATGGGGACATAGCTCGATACTGTCAGGAATGCCCTAAATGTCAAATCACCACCCAAGCCACTAGAAAGGAGGTAATGCCACTTAATCCCTTGCCACTAGTGACTACGCCTTTTGAGAGAATTGGAATGGACATTGTGGGCCCTGTTAATAAAAGTAAAAAGGGAAACAAATTCATCTTGGTGGTGTGTGACTATGCCACCAAGTATCCCAAAGCTATACCCATGAGAAAAGTCACGACCAAAAGAATCGCAGAAGAATTGGTGAAACTCTTTAGCAGAGTTGGAATACCTAAAGAGATTCTCACTGATAGAGGGGATAATTTTAATACTGAACTACTAAGGGAACTATACCGCCTTCTGGGGATAGTAGCTATAAGAACCTCTCCCTATCATCCCCAGATGGATGGTTTGGTTGAGAGGTTTAATCAAACCCTTAAGCGTATGATAAAGAAATTCATACATGAAGAGGGGCATGATTAGGATTTATATCTTCCCTTCCTTCTCTTGGCCTACCGGGAGGTTCCCCAAGCATCCACAAGGTTCTCACCTTTTGAACTTTTATTTGGAAGAAACCCTCGGGAACCCCTGAATGTAGTTAAAGAGTACTGGGAGGACAACACAGAACTAAAATCTCCAGGAATAGCAAAGTATATGAAGCAATTAAGACAAAGATTGGTGCTAGATACTGAAAAGGCTCATGAGATGGGAGTTAAGGCACAAATCCAGCAAAAACAATACTATGATCAAGGTACGGCCAAAAATAAATCCTTCTCTCCTGGGGAACAGGTATTGTTACTTTTGCCCACTTCTACACATAAGCTTTTAATGAAATGGCAAGGACCATACAAAATAATTAGACAAGCAGGGCCTGTTACTTATGAAATCGAAACCCAGACAAAAGACAAAAAAAGAAAATTTATCATGCCAACCTATTGAAACGTTGGCATGAAAAAGGAACTACAGGGATGAGTCTCTCTGTAATTGCAGAACTCAGAGAAACTGAAATAGAGTTGGCATATGGCAGACTGGAAAAGAAAACTGGAGTAGATGATGTTATTATAAACCCAGAACTTAATGTACAACAAACACAGGCAGTAAGGTCCTTGTTGAATGAGTTTAGCAAAACATTCACTAATACCCCAGGCATGGCTAAAGGTGTAGAACACCACATATGTACTGATACTAAACCCATAAGGAAAAAGGCATACAGACTCCCAGAATGCCTTAGAGAGGAGGTAAAAAAGGAGATACAGAAACTAAGATCATTACAGATTATAGAACCTTCTAAGAGTCCATGGGGTTCCCCTATGGTAGTTGTCCCAAAAAAGGAAGAAGGAATTAGACTGTGTTTGGACTTCTGGGGCTTAAATCAGGTGGCGCAGTTTGACGCTTCTCCTATACCTCGTGTAGATGATATAGTGGATAAATTGGCAAAGCCATTTATATCTCTACACTAGATCTCACAAAAGGCTATTGGCAGATCCCCTTAGAAGAATCCGCCAAGGAGAAAACTGCTTTTAGTACTCCCATGGGTCTTTTCCAGTTTCAAACCATGCCGTTTGGGCTACATGGGGCCCCGGCTACCTTCCAGCAGTTTATGGACCAGGTACTGGCACCTCATAACACCTATTGTGCAGCATACCTGGACGATGTGGTTGTCTTTAGTTCATCCTGGGAAACTCATTTACAAAATCTTCAAGCAGTTTTCTCTTCTATCCAACAGGCAGGACTAACTATCAACCCCACAAAATGTACTATTGCCATGAAAGAGACAAGATATCTTGGTTTCATACTGGGAAATGGTCTTATTAAGCCAGAGATATTGAAGGTGGAAGGTAGCTCAGTGTCCTATACCCAACACCAAGAAACACATACGTCTTTTCTTAGGTCTTGCCGGTATTACAGAAGATTCATTCCCAACTTTGCTTCTGTTGCTTCTCCATTGACAGATTTAACTAAAAGAAGTTTGGGAATCAGATAAAATGGACTCCTGAATGTGAGGAAGCATTTAATAAAATTAAGGCAGCCTATGCTCCTCCCCAGTCTCCGTGGTCCTGACTAGCATACCCATTGAGTACATACAGATGCCTCAGGATCAGGTATAGGGCAGTGTTGAGCCAAGCGATAGATAGAGAGGAACATCCTGTAATATATATTTCAAGGAAACTCCATGATAGGGAACAAAAGTATGCTACCATCG
Organism: Neoceratodus forsteri; assembly: GCA_016271365.2. Lineage (NCBI taxonomy): Eukaryota > Metazoa > Chordata > Ceratodontiformes > Ceratodontidae > Neoceratodus > Neoceratodus forsteri. The sequence goes on along the minus strand of CM028134.1, from coordinate 971,301,750 downwards.
AGCAAGAATGTCTGGCAGCCAAGTGGGCCATTGAGTCCTTGAAATTTTATTTATGGGGTGCCTCATTTACTTTAATAACCGATCACAATCCTCTCTGCTTCCTATCACAAATGAAGGACAAAAATAAAAGAATCATGAGATGGTACCTGGCCCTGCAACCTTATAATTTTACAGTACAACATAGAGCAGACTCAACTCATATGAATGCAGATTTTTTGTCCAGACATGGGACGGGAGTAGGTACCACCAGCCCTAAAATAGATAATTGAAAATCTGTATCAATGTTTAACACATAGGAAAGAAGGTTAAGAGATACAGTCATGACACCCCAGGGCTATTTAATAAATGTGGATGTTTATGCTTTAGACGATCCACATCTATCTGTAAAGATTTTCTAATGTCTGAAATGGGTGCCCTGGAGTGGAGCTTTCAAAGAGAGGGTGGGTGAAAGCTCCATCCTACCCTCAGGGATTGGGTAGGTTGTCTTGAAAACTCCAGGATTTATTGAAATAAATGGTGGTTTTCGCTTAACGTTGGGGGTGTGTCAGAGTTGGGGACCCCCCCTTTTCTTTGTTATATTTAGTGACATCACAAGACATTTCTTTCTCTGCCCCTTTATTCTGAAAAACCTACTGCAGTAGTGCTTATTTCTTGTCTTTTTCTACTTTCACATTTCTATCATGATGGGGTGACCTCCCATTATGATATCTTAATCTAACTGCCCCACTTTATATTCCTTTCCCCGTCTCAGTGATGTGTTTTTTATTTTGTTTTGTTTTTATTTTAGTTTGAGTGATGCAGCTGTAAGAAGGCTCAGAAGCATGGGAGCCACACTGCAAAGTGCACAAGTTGTGTAATGCCTGAAAGACAGCTAGAAAGTCCTATCTGCACATCTGAAACAGGCATTGAAGTAATGAGTACAAAGATGCCTGCACAGACAAAAATAAAAGGAAATCACTAGGCTTTCAAGTGAGTGACAGAAAAAGGGGCTCCATTAGGTTTTAGTTGGGCTAGACCATGATAGTTTTAAAGCAGCCCACAATATCTAGAACTCCCGGATGAACTACTCAGTCTGCAGCTCACAATATGAAGTAGTTCTAAGAACCAGCTAGCAAAGCTCCAAATGAGAATAATTACCTATAAAACATATTATCATTATTTAATAAATAGAACTTGTAGAAGGAAACAGGTTCTTTTGGATTAAAACTTATTTTTTCTTTGGTACTAACACATTCCCTTGCCATATTGTATGTGTATACAACAGTTGTATTCTTACCTCTCCCAGGTTGGTAATGTCATGGACAGCATTGAATCTCTAAGGGCCAGTAGCCCACATCTGAAGCTTATTTATAATGAGCAGAGGAATTAGGACAACACCCCGTGGGAGGGGACTAAGATCACTAATTGTCAATTAAGCCTTTTCTTGCTTTCAGAATAGGTTTAGGAGATGGACATAACAGTAGATAAATGTTATTACTGAATACAATAATTTGTGGTCATGCAGATCCCCCTACATGATGTACTAGCATAGAAATTTGATGTATTAGAATAGAGGGTGGATCAACTGACCTATGATGTCAGAGCATACACCTTTATAATGTGACTGTTTAGTTGAAAGAATCAGATAGTCTTTGAACACAGAGGATAGTAGAGGTGCTGGAGGGAAGTACATCTACTCTGTGGCAGTGCTTCACTGTTAAGAAGTACTGAAGTTTCTCAGGTTGAGAAAAAGCCAGATGGTGCTTTATTTTTTTTTCATTTTGAAGTGATTTATTTTGAAATTTATAATTAAATTTCACACAAGTTCTGTGTGTTCCTTAAAGAAACAGTGTGTCTGACTTATCACTTCCTCCACATCCTCCAAAATACTGGTGTACTCATCCCTGACAATGATAATTCACCCCTAACCTGCTGTGCTGCTAGTTTGGGTAGAGAACATATTAACCCCCTAGGCAAATACGTATTGCTATTGTAAAGGAAGGAATACTCCTTGGGTACCAGTCCGTATTTAGTTTGTCTTACTCCTTAGTATTGAACTAGATCCTTTGCATTGGTCTGTTTGCTCTTTACTAATAGCAGAGCTAAGGAAGGAATATGGTAATGCTATAGAGAAGCTACCTGTTTCACAGTGTGGCAGAATTCTACCAGAAAACAGTGGACTTTTACTTGTTAAATACTGCAACTGCACAGCTTAAGTATGGCACAGGGACCAATACTTGCTGCCATATATATTCTGATACTGTTGACCTCTGACCATATCCTCTAACAAATATGCTTGGAATTTGAGCTGAGTGGTGACCCTCTGTGACATCAGAGCTTGTCAGACCAATCCTCTGATATATTTGAGCACTCCATCATTTATTCGCAATGTATTAAGCAACATGGGAACCTATATCATATAATGGTGTATATTGAAGCCCACAAATGCTGGACACCCCCCGTCCCAATATCTCAGACTCTAGTTAAGTTCCTTATGTGTATAAAGCTGCTGTTTGGACATGATATAGAGATAATCCCTGGCCCCTCCTATATCATTACTTATATTGCAACCTCCAACAGGTCTGAATGGGATACCACAAAAGGTCTATAAATAACACACATAAATATTAATAGTTTAAGGCCTAAAATGCATGAGCTGGAGGCCTGGGTGAGCCTTTATTCCCCAGATCTAATTGCTATCAGTGAAACCTGGCTCAAACCTCATATACAAGACCATGAGTTTGACCTAAATGGCTATAGGTTCAAGCTCTGGTCAGATCCACCACGGCTGCATAATGAATTCAGTGAAGTTTGCGTGGAATTGTTAAGGAGGCATGGAGAAGAAAAACTACAGCTACAAATGCTATTAACTTGATAAGGGTGTTTCATGGGCTTAAACATAAATATGATTTGCATTTAGTAAGGCCTATGATACCATTCCACGTATGACTTCCAAACAAGTTGGGCAGCCTGGGAGTGGATCACAAGGTGGTAAACTGGGTGAGGAAATGGTTGAATGATAGAATATGGAGAGTCATGGTAAATGGTGTTCAGTCAAAGGAAAGGAGTGTGATCAGCAGGGTGCCACAGTGATCAGTCCTGGGCTGAGTCCTATTTTATGTTTTCACAAATGAAATTGCAAAGGGGCTGGAGGGGAAAGTGTACTTGTTTATGAATGATACTAAGATCTGCAACAGGATGGACACTTTGGGAAGAGTGGAAAAAATGAGGAGGAACCTAGGAAAACTAGAGGAATGGTCCAAAATGTTGCAGCTGAGATCTGATGTAAAAAAGTGCAAACTCATGCATCTGGGTTGCAGGAACCCAGGGAACAATTATGAGGGGGCGGGATGATGGCCATCAAACTGGAAAGGGATTTTGGGGTAATCATACTGGATGGCCTAAAGGTGGCTAAACAATGTACCAAAGCTGTGAGGAGAGCCAGTGGAATGCTGTGGTGCATAGGGAGAGGTATTACCAGCAGAAGGAAGGAGGTGGTGATGCCACTGTGTAGATCACTGGTGAGGACTCATTTGGAATATGGTGTCCAGTTCTGGAAGCCACATTTCCATCATGCAACTTTAAATCACAAATGGGTTTAATGGTTCTATTTTAGATTTCTATCCCTTCCCCTACTGCCCCCACTGGTTAACCTTATGGAACGCAACCAGAACATATATTGGTTAGCATGATGAATTTGCCTACACAAGCTGCTTCTCAGTCTATAGCACTGTCTTTTTAAAATGTTAACTTTCTGTTGAAAATATGGCATAATCTTTCCACCCATGTTATTGCTAGACATACTGTAGCTAGCTTGGCTTGAGGAAGGGTGAACATGGTCAGGATCTCTTAGCAATTGAGATGCATATGCAGCAAATAAGTCCAGATGCGCTAACTTACCCTACAACTGTTAAGTGTCACAGTCTGAATTTTCTTCTTGAAATTGTTACTTTTGCATTTATGTTTATTTTAAAATATTTAATATTCTGATGATGTGGTTATGTCATGGACCATAACTGATCTCCAGACTTAAGCCCCATGCTCCAGCCATGTTACCAAGGTTCTCCTATGTGTATACCATGCATGTTTGAAATCTGTAACCATTTTGATACCCATTACCTCTGCTGACAGGCTGTTCCATGTGTCCCCCACCCTACCTCTAAAGAATTATTTCCTTGTATCCCCCTGGATGTGCCACTTATCAGTCATTTAAAACAGCATAAATGTAGTTTTGCATTCTTACTATGAGGAAGCAAGAAGAGCAACCAGCATGGTTGACAAATACATTGATTGACACCTTCGAATGAGTAGGGATGGGGAGTTTTTCTAACATTCCTGGTAGTTTTATGCCCCTGGAACCTGCCATTCAGGTTTTTTTTATTGCATCTTGTCCCAGGCAATCTTCTCAGAGTGCAGTTTGCTCTATTGTTTAATAGCTCCTGGTGGAGGCCAGTGTCTTATTAGATTGTCTTTCGTTTAAAATTAACCACAGACGAGACATCATGGCAGCCAAAGCACTCACACTTTGAGTCTTAGGGTGTGTACAGCATAATTAATAAGTTTTCTAAATATTAATATTTTATCTAGCTGTGTCCATGTGTCTGTGTTAAGTGTGTTACTATTTAAAGTGATCCTTTTAATGTAAACTATTGCAAATGATAATATGTTGCCCTAAGCAAGTAAGATCAGCCAGCATGGTTATCAAACAATGAATTGATGCCTCATTATGAGTGGTGATGGGGATACCAGCAACACACGTTTCTCAGTTTGTAAATGGTTGTAAATTAAGCACTGAAACTTAGCACAGAAAGATCACTATAGCTCAGGTTTAAGCTTGCAAAAAAAAGGCAGTAGTGAGGATAGCTCAGTTAAAGGAAAACTACGTGGTAAGTGTGTGTGTGTGTGTGTGTGTGTGTGTGTGTGTGTTGATTCAATTGCTTGTGTCTTGAATTTCAGCATTTTAGTGGAAACTTTGCACTCTGATTTTTTTATTCTCATTTTTTTGCAGTATGTTGCCTGTATTTATATTAATTCTGTTGGCATTCTTGGTAATATACAGGGGCAGAGGACTGAGTTGTGACTGGGGTTTGAATAACGAAGGGTTGCAGGAACCCAGGGAACGATTACGGGATGTGGGGGCTGTTGGTCATCAAAATGGAAAGGGATTTTGGGGTAATCATACTGGATGACCTAAAGGTGGCTAAACAATGTACCAAAGCTGTGGGGAGAGACAGTGGAATGCTGGGGTGCACAGGGAGACATATTACCAGCAGAAGGAAGGAGATGGTGATGTCACTGTGTAGATCACTGGTGAGGCCTCATTTAGAATATGGTGTCCAGTTCTGGAAGCCACATTTCCTGCTTTAAATCACAAATGGGTTAAATGGTTCTATTTTAGATTTCTAACCCTTTCCCCTACTGCTCCCACTGGTTAACCTTATGGAACACAACCAGAACATAGCATGGCTAGCATGATGAATTCACCTACACAAGCTGCGTCTCAGTCTACAGCACTGTCTTTTTAAAATGTTAACTTCTTGTTGAAAATATGACATAATCTTTCCATTCATGTTATTGCTAGACATACTGTAGCTAGCTTGGCTTGAGGATGGGTGAACATAGTCTGGACCCCTTAGTAACTGAGATGCATATGCAGTAAATAAGTCCAGATACGCTAACTTACTCTACAACTGTTAAGTCTCACAGTCTGCATTTTCTTCTTGAAATGGTTACTTTTGCATTTATGTTTATTTTAAAATATTTAATATTCTGACCATGTGGTTATGTCATGGACCATAACTGACCTGCAGCCTTCACCCCCCCCCCCCCCCATTCTCCATCCCTGTTACCAAGGTCCTCCTATTTGTATCCCATGCATGTTTGAAAACAGTGCTTGTAGACAAATCTAATCATTTTGCTGCTGTGTTCTGGTGTGTGTGTGTGTGTGTGTGTGTGTGTGTGTGTGTGTCTGCATGTTTGAGTGTGTGTGTGTGTACTTTTGATTCAATTGCTTATGTCTTGTGTGAGAAACAGTGGTTGTAGACAATCTAATCATTTCTCAGCTGTTTTCTGCTCTGTGTGTGTGTTCCTCTGAGACTGTTCTTGCAACCTAGGAAAGGTTTCCTCCCTATTCCTGGATGCAAGGTCCCTCTGCCCTGGGAACACCTGCCTGCCCCAGTGGGTGGCACCTTCTAGCCCTCCTCCCTTATCCTATCCATCTAGGTGTCCTGGTCATGCCCCTAGACAAAGTTCTGCCTCCTTTGATGCCTTGCAGGGAGGGAACATGAGCCAGAGGAAAAATAGTGCTCTCTAAATCCTATACACAAAGAGGCAGTGTAGTAATGAGGCATCTGTCGTGGACACTATTTTTAACACTCTACCATGTTGCTTGGAAGGTAATTATGCAGGTAGTCCTTTTCTCAAAGCAATACGTCTGCAGGCTCTGCCTACTGCAGCTGTAAAAAGGGGATGGTGTACTAATCTATGTAAAATCTGCCCTTGATGTTTCACTTGTCATGACACCTGACCTCATCCACTCTGACTGTGAAGTGGTATTGATAAGACTTCTACTGGGCAGGACTAAGCTGCTGATCATTGGGCCTGTGTATAACCCTCCCAAGACTACCACCGAATCCTTAAAGGCCCCAATAGCTGTACTACCTACTCTTCCCCAGGGTGAGAAAGTTATCTTGTGGGATTTCAACATACATTGGGGACCCCACACCAATGGTGACCTTAAATCCTCCATACTAGAGGCAGAACTGACCCAAATAATACAAGAACCGACCAGACTAAATATGAAAACCAATAACCATACCACATTGGACTGGATCTTAGTCATCAATCCATTAAGAATCAAATTTGCTGCTACCTTTGCAGACTCATTGAGCGACCACTCCCATACTGTATGTACTCTATATGGAAAAATGACTTCCTTACCCTTCCCCCTAGAATATTCTGGGCCCATGACTACTTTAAATTTGACTAGTGCTCCTTTCTCTAAACCCTGATCTAAGTCAACTGGCTGAAAATGAAGCTAGCTCCAAACCTTGATGCAGCCCTAGAATACTTCATTAATAATTTCCTGTCAGCAGTCAGTAAGCATGCTCCACTAAAGCAATTCAGGGTCAAAGGCCTAGAAGCCAGGTAGATTTCCTGAGACCTAAGGAAACTCATAAAGGATAGAAATAGAGCATGGGGTACATTCAGATCTTCAGGTCAGAACATAGACTGGCAGTGATTCAGTGAACTTAAACATAAATGTAAAACTGAGTTAAGAAGGGCTAGAAAACAGCACTTTACAGACATTCAGAAAAAGAACCTCTCTGACCCCCATAAATCCTGGGCAGAAATCAACACTCTCATTAAGGGCCATAACAAACAAGAAGGAGGGGACATAGTATCAATTGGTGTTCATTACAAGAACCCTAAAGATGCCTCCAATGCAATAAATAAGTTCTTCATAGATCTTGATAAATTCAAGTTGCACCACCCCAAGATACTAGCAAAGGTATCCATGACATCTCAGACTTTCATTTCAAACTAATCTCCAGAAAAAAATGTCCTAAAATTATTCAAGGGGATCAAAACCCATGGAACAGCTGGGTATGATAAACTTGAACCCAAGCTACTAAATATGGCTGCCCCAGTCATTGCTACCCCAGTCACATGGCTATTCAACTGATCCCTACTTGAAGGGAAAGTTCCTGTGTTCTGGAAAGTGGCTCTGGTCTCACCCATTCACAAAGGTGGGTCACAGGATCAGGTAGAAAACTACCACCTAATATCCCTCCTGTCCATACTAAGTAAAGTGTTGGAGAGGGTTGTGTACAACCAGGTGGTGGACTACGTTGAGCGATACAAATAACTGACAACCCAACAGCATGTATTCAGAAAGAACCACAGAACAAATACCGCCCTAGTAAATCTCATTATGGATAAACTCTCTGCTTTGGACAAGGTGATGTGCACTGGTGCAGTCTTCATTAATCTCACCAAGGCATTTGACCTGGAAGACCATCAATTGCTCCTTGCAAAATTGAAACAGGTCAGCCTAGACAACCTGGCAGTACAATTGTTCTCCAACTATCTCCAGGGAAGGTCTCAACAAGTTAGATAGCAGAGCACCACTTTGGACAATTATCAGATACTGGAAGGGGTCCCCAAGGGATCAATCCTTAGGCCCCTGCTATTTTTCTTATATTCTCATTCTCATACTCTCTCTCTCTCTCTCTCCTTGGACTTCTATACCACCTAAGTCACTATCTAACACAGGGCACCTGGTGCAAGGTTATGGAAGGCACCCTTTTACCCAACCTATTTTATGGTTCACATGTACTGTTCTCTATTCAAAACACTGTGATGCAGAAACTCAGAACCCCTTACCATAGAATCTGTAGATTCACAGCAGGAGCCCCCTCCAGAGAACACCATTGCCTGGCCCTCCAAGCCCTATCCTGGCCCACTGTGGAAGGCAGACTAAAATACCCTTCTCTCTGCTTGGCATACAAGCTCAGGCTGCCCAATGCTCCCCTCCCTGAGTTTAGCCAAGGTGCTGTTAATGAAAAAGAACAGTAGAATGCTTAGATCCTCTAGCAGAAAGCTCCTCATGATACTCAAAGTGAAATCTGCCCAAGGGTCTCAGGCATTTTTTGGCTTTCATCCCTCCCCCCTTTGCAACACACTCCCAACAAATCTGAAGGAGTGCAACTCACTAGGGGGATTTAAAAGGGGGCTTAAGGCCCACCTGTTGGAGCTTAACCAATGCACCTGTAATCAGTGACATCTCAACTGTGTACTTCTGAATCCAATTAACTGTATCCATTGAGTTGCTGTAACCATAAATGTACATAATGTGCTATTAACAAAAGCTGTAAATTGTTGAGTGTTGTAATTCAATGTACCTTAGTATGTGACTGTAAACTACCGTCTCTTATCTGTAAAAGCTGTACTCTGTATGTGTTGCACCATCTGTTTATTAATTCGGGGTCACTCCTGAAAAAGGGACCATTACTGGGCTCAGTGGGCCTACCCTGTTACCAAAATTAAATAAAGTTTTCCTTGATTTGTCTTCACAGTTTGACACTGTTGAGCATAGGCTCTTCGTTGAAGGAAGGGCGACAGTTGCTGTCACTTGAATCACTTTAAAGTGGTTGTGTTCCTTCCTTAAGAAACCATGGCAGTCAGTGGCCTTGGGCAATCACAGATCTTCTACCCTCATCATTGACTGCAGGGTCCAACAGGGTTCTTTTCTGTCTCCCTTGTTATTTACAGTGTGTGTGCTTCCATTCAGAGATGTGATCGCAAGTGCAGTTTGAACCTTCAATATTATACTGATGATACTTACCTGTACCTTTCATACAAATCCAACCAAGATTGCTCAGCAGCTTTGCTTGAACACGGTCTTGCGGGGACCAGGCATTGGAAGGCTTTCACTTGAATGGTGCTAACCCTGGGAAAAAGTATAACTGGTAGGTTAAGGTAATTTAATATGGGTTAATTTAACCAACGACAGACTGCTTTCTACGAATGGTGTGCAACTGGAAGCAAGACAGGTAGTACCCTCTCTGGAAGTGCTCTTGGATGATAGGCTTATGCCTGAAAAACAGGTTCTGGTAGTAGTACAGAGTGATTATTGTCATCTAAGAATCATTGCTAGATTGTGCCCCTACCTTGATTAAGTTAATTTTTTAATACTGATACATGCTTTCATCACATCATGTTTTGACTATTGTAATACACTCCACCAGGGCCTTCCAGATGTTCTTTCAGAAAAAAAAACAACGCACACAAGTGGATCAATTTAAACAATGTATTTTTCCTCGGATGTGGTGGAGACAAAATAACCCCTACTTATCATCATACATACAGGAATTCCACAGGGATTGTTGTTTAAGGTGCTAGTAGTGAATACATACTCCAAAAAGATATATATATATATTCAAGAATTATGAATAATTTAACAAATGATCTAGCCAACATTATTACTGAAGGCCACATAGTGAATGCAAAGTGCTAATGTATTGTGCTTATAAATACAAACTACATAGAAAACATAGCCAATAACATCGGTCCACAACATTATAGACCCTGTTGTAGACATCTACATTTGTTTCTCATTTTCTACAATATAAAAAATAGAATTTTAATATTTCTGAAGAAATAGTTTACTATAAAACAAGTTTACCACATGTACAGTAGTTAGGATACAGATGCACTAATGTGATATCATTTTTTTGTATATAGATTCTTTAACCCATTTCTTTTATTAACACATTTTTCTGTATCACTTCATCAAGCTAACTACTTATATTTACAGGAATTCATTCTGCTAGCTCTTTTTACAACAGTACCTCAGTTTATCCTAGAAAGGGCTTAAAACCACATCCTTGTTTAAAGCCAAATGGAGACAAAGGATTCGGCTTTAAAATCCAGTGTGTCTGCTATTCAAGAAGTAGCCTGGTTCTATCTTCATCATGCTTCATTTATAGAATATGTTCCAGTGCTCTGAACTGGAAGCACAAAGGTGCACAGATTGTATACTTTTAAAATGAGCTCCAAAGGCATTCTCAGTTTTGCCATGCAAATTGTTCTGCAGTGTTCTTGTATTCTGTGTTTCAAGGGACATACTGTTCATACAACGTATAGAAGGTTACGAGAACTCCAACTCACATATACCATGTCTTGGGTACAGCAGTCCACAAATTATTTCAAGTTGTACTCTTTTCTTAAAAAAAGAATGCTTAAAAGTTAGACCTCCTGCTTTAAATTTGAAAATATCGCAGTGTTTACATGTGTAGAAGTCAGCACTATTGTAAATTTTCTTTCCATCCAGATTAATAAAGTGGCTATTGGTGAGATGATCTTTATAATTAGGGCTTCTGTGGTAAGTAATCCATGGCTCTGACCCAACCAGGAGTCCCAATTTCTAGTCAGCAGACAGGATATGCCATCACTGTCTTATAGTATATGCCATTGGAGAGTGGGCTAAAAATCCATCACCATTGTCACTTTGGGCTCACACCTCAAACTGTTTACCTTTGGCTTCAAAAGGTCAGTGCAGGTTATTTGTTTTGCTATCTTCCTATTGCAGCTTTTTGTACCATACTTGCTGAATATCCATGGTCCCAGAATCTGGTTTACAGGGTATACCATGTACAAGGTGACTGCAATTGAGTGCTTTCAAAAAGGACCACTCAATCATGGCACCTGTGTATAGGACTACCTGGCTGGGTGGAGACCAGATACCTGGGTGGGGGACATTGGGTGATGGGAAGTATACCCATGTGTACGTACATGTACGTGCATGTGGGGGGAAGAGTAAGGGGAGGGGATGTATGTGGGAGGGAATGTGCAGGGCAGCTGCCAAGCTGGTTGGCTAGCAAGGTGGGCAGTGTGGTCTGTTGGAGTGTGCAGTGTGCAGAGTTCGGGTCTGGACTGTGGCATAGTTTTTTTTTTTGCACTGGCAGGCTTTTTTAGAACACACACACATCCCCTGATATCACCTTCACGGAGTTGAAAATCCATAAGTAGGGGGTGCAGGGCTGCACCCCTGCATAACATAGAAAAACAGTCACCAGTTTTCTAGTCACTACGAGTGTACATCACCGTAATTCATTTTCTGCAATGTACAGTCACCCAAACAGTGATCGCTATTCCGCGATCACTGTTATCTCATGGAATCTTTTAAATCCACTAGTCTAGAGGGAGCATCACTTAGTGAGTCAATCCCAGACATGATTGGCTGCCCAGGGGGGGTCCCTCACAGATTTTTAAATTTTGGGGAATGTGTAGAAAGTTGGGCAGATAGGGAAAAGTGTTTTCTTAATCTGTTTATGCCCTGTTCCATCACCACAGCCAGCCTTACCTTTGGAGTCCCTGTTATGTACAGTGACTCTGCCCATCTCTTAGCTTTCATGGAGGCCTTGCCACCATTTTGCCTCAGTTTTCTCTCCAGGCAGGGAAGGAGAGAGGAGCACCTACCCTCCTCTGCCTGAAAGATCCTGCCATGGCCAGGCTTAGGTCTTTGTTTGGTGCTTGGGCTCTTTATCCTTGCATGGCTTGTGGAGCCATTTTCCATGTTCTGTTTCTCCCAAAGAATGTCCACATGAAAAGGAGCTGCTAGGGAGTGTACACACACCCATAGTTGTGCTCAGCACTTCTGGAGCTCGGCAGACATCCTCCCCTCCCTTTTGATGTCCCAACTGCACTGCCACCTGTGGTCACATGGGTAGCAGTGCTGCAGCGGTAGCAACAACCCTCCCACTGAAAGAAGCAGAGCATCCTCTAGGACACTCAGTCTTCTTCCTCCCAAGTCATCCCCCATCAACTCAGGATTGTTCCCAAACCCAGGTCGCCAGTGTCAGGAGCAGTAGCTGTACCGCTACACCAACAGACTGGTGGGACAGAAGTCTTGAAGAAGCCTGCCTCTTCCTCAGAAATCCTTCTGTTTCACGTGGCTGAATCTAAGTGTTCATCCAGGATTATTTTAAAGGCTCCAGTGGGATCTAAAGTGAGCCTTTTATAGCAGAACTCATGTGCCAGTTGTCTGTTAATTTCCCTCATATGTGCATCCGTGCCCTGAACCACTACCATTCCTTTCTTGTCAGCAGGTTTTATTGTGATTTGTTTAAAGGGCTGCAGTAATGGCTTCTCTCTTATCTGCTGACAAGTTTGAAAAGTGTGGTTCAGTTGGAACATTCACTACGTCTCTTATGCCCTTTCACAGTAATTGTTCAAACTATTTTATTGCACAGTATCTCTGCTGATGTGGACAAAAAGTATTTGTTGCTCTAAAGCCTGTTTTACATCCCTAGAGACTAGTAGGCTGTGTTTTCTTTAAATAGATTGCACATCAATCCCAGTTGTACCTTCCCCCACTTAAAAACATTTTGTCTCATCATTAGTGACAATAACAGAGCAGCATCGTCAGCTGGAACATTCATGATTTCATTATTTGTATCATTCTGACATTCTTGACTGGTATTACCTTTTGGTATAAAGTCCCTTGGTATCTGTCATGATTAGCGACACCAATACAGTGACCTACACACCTGTCGACAAAATCGACAGTTTGCTGACGGGTCACCTGTGTCGGTGTGCCTGACACAGGGGCACACTGTCTCCTGGTCCTGCACCCCCTCCCTGAATCAACACTAACTCATGAAACACGGACTGGTAGACAATTGGGATTAATGTAAACTGCAACTTGCAGTCGACAAATGCTGTCACAGCGATGCCGTTTGATGAAAGTGTTGTTGAGCTGGCATCGCAGAGTCAAGTCCCTTCATGTTCTTCATAGAGATGCTGTAGAGCAATATGTAGATTGCTCTCTGGATTTAGTAGGGCTGCTGTTTGTAATTCAGATGGTAAAAAGTCCATATCTGTAACAGTTTGTGTCTCTGTCCTGTGATTGTTCCTGTAAAAGTATCTAGGGTTTTGTGATACAGCCTTTTGGCTTATTCAATTATAATTCTGATCAGCTCCTTGGAGCAGATGACCAATGCTCACTCCCACCTCTCTTTTAAGTCCTGATCAAGTGTGCCCAAGAAAACAGCGTCATAACCTCTCACACCTCTTGGGACTCTTTCCAGGACAGAATATTAAAGCAAACTGATTCTAATGAACCACCAAATAACTTTCTAAATTGAAGCTTCCTCTAAGTTATGAAATAAATCCTTCAATTCACTAGTCAGTGTTCGGGTGAGGTTACTTGTTCCACTAGAAAACAATGTATTCAGGAGTCCACACCTTCCAGATGTTCTGATCTGCCACTTCAACTGGTGTGGAATGTAGAAGTGCATCTCCTGACTGGTAGTGGAGGGAGACAGCACATGACTTCAGCTTTTCAGGAGCTTCACTGGTCACCAGTTAGGTGGTAGATAAAATGTAAGGTTTTATTATTAGCTTACAGGGCCCTTAACGGGCTGGGACCCTGTACCTCTGTGAAATGGTGCCAACCCACCGTAGTGTTGGCATAGAGCCTATCACTGTTCCTAGGGAGTTGTATTTCAAGAATGAGTGACAGCTAGGTGTCCTTAGGTCCCTACTAAACTCTGCTGGTGACTGATCCTTCGGGGTGGCTGCCCCTAGACTTTGGAATGTTCTCCCTGGGTTCACCCATGTTAAGGCAAAAACAACTGCAATGAGAGTGCAGTCAAAAGGCTTCCAGGAAAAACACTGCAGTCAGTACTGGTGTCCAACACACACTGCTCATACTGCATGGACCCTCACAGTCCACCTTGCACTTGCAGGGGGCTCTTCCCCCTGCACCCCCTCTAAAATATATATAATCACCTCCAACTGCACTGTATCAGGGAGGTGAGGTACACAGTGCACCATGCCCCAAACTACCAAATGCTCACTTGAGTCTCACACTATTGTGGGTGCCACATTACAGAGCCATCTTTCCTTGCCCCATCAATGGGATACCCTCTCTCTGTATATATTTTGTATCTGCCAACACAGTAACCCACTTCAAAACCAATGTAGAAGAAGAAGAAGAATCAGCATTTATATAGCGCTTTTCATACACAGTATCCCAAAGCACTTTACAAACAATGCTAGACTGGTAGTGAAGTGACTGAATGTGTAGTGGCGGCTATAGTACACATCATCACCTACACACAGCCTGGATAATTGTGTGAACCAGTTTATGGGAAGGGGAATGTTGGTCAGGACACTGGGAATGTTCCCTGCTCTTTACGAAGTGTACCCTGGGTTCTTTCACTTCCACCTAGACACCCCCCCCAGGACAACACCAGAATGGCCAGAAGAGACCTCGGTTTAACATCTCATCCAAAGGACGATACACCCCAGCAGTACAGTATCCCTCAATACTGCACTCGGATGCCAGCGGTTTTTAGGTGCAAGTCCATCCTGGTGTGGGATGAGAACCCATGACCTTCTGGCCAAGAGGCAGATGTGCCACCAACTGAGCCATGCTAAAAATGTGGATACTTCTGACAGCTTTTTTAGCCTGATAAACTGCTTACCAGTTGTACTTGCTTGTCTGTTGTTAATGTTAGTAACTCAGTATTGCTTGATCTGTGATATTTATTAACTTTCTAAATCACCCTGAGCATTTGAAAGGATTTTTTAAATAATCTATCTCTCTCTATCTATCTATCTATCTATCTATCTATCTATCTATCTATCTATCTATCTATCTTATGATGGTGAGGTATTTCTACTAACAGAAAATGGCTCATGTAATAAAGATCTATGCAGTTAGGTCAGGGTGGACAAATAGGGTCGCCAGGTCACCAAATGTGACCTGGCTAATCATTCTGGCCACCAGTTTTATTTAAAAACTCACCATTCTGGTGAGTAGTCAGCCGTGCTATCTCTGCGCATGTGCGGTAGGTCATCATGCTTGTCAGTCAGTTGTGAGCTGAGCTACCACTGCCGCACATGCGCAGGATCAGAACTCCATTGAAAGCATGGTCACAGATTAGCCACAAACAGCAAACTCGATCCCATCCAGTGTCAGTCCGGCCAGCAGCACCCATCTGTGAGTCTGCGCAGAAGAACACCAGGGAAGGAGAAGTCACGAGGTAAATGAATGGGTGCTCATGTGAGTGGTGGGAGCTGCATTTCTAGGGAGCGTTTAGCTGAAGTACACCATTGTGAAGGAGACGGAGAGAGAGAGAGAGAGAGAGAGAGAGCATACCTTTGCTCTCTGGGGGAAAAAAATCAAATAGCCAAGCATCGACTTGCACAGTTTCACCAAAAGCTCTTTTAAGGGCTGCGAAGTGTGAAAGCCTATCTCAGCACTTGAGTCCATATTGGCACATTTGTTCAATAAGGGACAAATGTAATATTTTTTGTGAAGCCAGACGATTTAGATGGTCACAATGTACTGACTGGGGGGGAGGGGAAGGACAGCCTTCTTAGTGGTCCAGGGGAGCCCTGTAATATGGCTTGTGTGGACAGACTGTGAAGGAAGTAATAGCTGTGTGCGAGGAGGAAAAATGTAAAGTCTTCAGTAGTATTTTTTACTACTGTGCTGTCACACAAGACGACGTGCTGACTGGGGGAGGGGACGGAGAGCCTACTTTAGGGAGTAAGGGTCGGGGAGCCCTGACTTTAGTCCTTCTGTGTGGAGGAAAATTAAAAAAAAAAACTCTTACTTGTTGAAGTTGTTGCAGTGCACTGCTGTTTCTTGTAGACTTGGTTTAAAAAACTAAACCTGTGCTGTGTATTTAGCGAGTGAGTCTCTTACAAAACTGACTTCAGCTGAGCTGATAGTTTGTTTCTGTTACTGTGAGACTGCAGTTTTGATTGCACATTAAAAGTGAGAGAACTTTATCCAACAGAAAGACGTAAAAAAAACCTACAAGGCAAAAAAAGTTAATAAAACATTTTTGGTTCATCATGATTGAACTGAGACATCTGCTGCTGAATGAAGTAGGATGGAGAGGGAAGCTTGCTGTATAAATCTTGTTGAAGTTAAAAAAAAAAAATCAGCTTAGTGAAATTAAAAAGTCCACAACCATATTCAACCCTTGTGACTGTGCTGCATATTAGTGAATAGTGACACATTGACAGCGTCTCTGGTCAGGTGGTTGTGTAGTCCACTGTCCATTTTCTCATAGTTGTGTGCCCTTCCCTTTTTGGATTAGACAGGCAGGAGTTAGGAATTTCAACTTGTACTTCATAATTTCTCCCTCCTATGTAATACTGTTCTGGCAGGCTAATTCTCATCAGGATTTTTGGTAAAAACGTTCCCAAATGTAGGTTAATGGGCAATTCCTTGGATGAAAGGCAAGTTAAAAAATGGCCATCACATTTTGTAGTCTAGCAGCCGTAAAAAAATTGGCCACCTAAAACATGTTTTGGCCACTAGATTTTGAGGTTTGGTGGCCAAACTGGCCACCAGGTCAAAAAGTGATTTGTCCCACACTGAGTTAGGTAAATCACCAGGATCAGATTGGTTTGCTGGCATTTTTCACAAGGTCTTTTCTGAAAATCTACCCCCATGCTTGGTTTCTTTATTTAACTCATTTATTTCTCTTGGGAAACTACCTGCAATAGTTATTTTAATGAGGCAATAATTTCAATAATTATGAAATAGAACAAATGCCAATAACAAAATAAATCACATTGGCCAAGTTTTCTGATAGCCTTAATTATAGCATTTTGCCAAAATCTTATAAAGATGTCTAGAAAAAGTTGCAGGTTCTATAATTCATAATGATCAGACAGGACTTAACAACAATAGAAAATGACCCCACAACATTAGATGAACACTTAACATAATATAGCAGTCAAAAAAAGGAAAAACAGTATACAGTACTAATATCTTTCAATACTGAGGAAGCTTTTTGACATGTAGATTTAAGCTTGCTTTTCACAACAGTACTGTAAGAAGATGATATACTCCACCCCATCTGTACAAGTAAGAACTAACAACACACTAGTCACACATTTCAGATTATTCAGAAATATTAAGTGGGGTTGCATACTTCCTCCCCACCTCTTTGCAATGGTTATTGAACAAAAAACTTGCTTTATGGATATGATACAATTATGTACCTAGATTACCAACATTTCCTACCTCATCTCTTAACAGTAATAAACACCTAAAAAAGCTTTTGAACTACAATATCAGTTGGTTAAACACAGAGGCTATATTATTGTCTGCGAACACCGATTCAAATATGATAATCCATCCACATTTTCTCATGGGCATAATGGCCAAAATGGCCATCAAGAGTTTTAGGATCAGCAGAAAGTTTACTCAATTATGCAAGCTGAATTTTGAATAAACAAATATCAGATTTTGCCATTTTCTGGAAAAAAATGGAAGCAAATTACGCTGTCTCTAATTGTCAGGGTAAGTGCAATCTTAATGAATATCCT
Organism: Neoceratodus forsteri; assembly: GCA_016271365.2. Classification (NCBI taxonomy): domain Eukaryota; kingdom Metazoa; phylum Chordata; order Ceratodontiformes; family Ceratodontidae; genus Neoceratodus; species Neoceratodus forsteri. The sequence continues at coordinate 971,283,909 of CM028134.1, read as the reverse complement.
CCCTGGACTGCTTTTTCTTTTTCAATCACTTCTGATAAATCTGGAATAAACAGTGCTTTAAATGTTTAGAAAAGACAGTTACTAAGTGTCTCTGGAAGGTCGCATAAATAATCACAACTTTATGACTCAGATGAGACGAGGCTTGGGCCTGCTAAATCTATTTTGATGTTACTTACTGTATCTGTTCAGTGTGAAGATACAAAACCTCTCAATTGTTTATGCTACTGATAAGACTGCCTGGTTAGACATAGAGAAGGAAATCAACATATTCACATGTATTAAGTATGGACACTTTCTTAATTTACCCAGGACAAGCTATTACATAAACATTTGGTCAATCTCAAAAGTGACAGTAGGTGCATGGAAGGAAGTCCATTAACTCCTTGGATGGAAACTTAAAATCTCACACCACACACCAATCTCGAGTAATTTAGATTTTAAGCCCTCACTTACTGGCCATTCTTTTTTTAGCTGGGTTAACAGGAGATTGTTAAAGATTTGGAACCCCTTCCAAGACAATATCTTTTTGTCTTCTGACTAAATGAGTCAATGATATGATCTGTTAAATTCACATTGTGTTAGATTTTTTTTAAATCAAGAGCTTATGAGATCAGCCCTGCAAGATAATTGGTCTGCCTCTTAATTCTCACCTTTAGATGTTCTCCTATCTAACAAATAATCTGTAGATCATTTAATTTTCATGATCATTAAATTGATCCTGAAAAATAAGCATGTGAATTTGACACAACTCGGAGTAACATGAGAGAGAGATTTTGGTTCAACTTTTAGTGAACAGTTCTCAAAGAACATTCAGCTCCACAACTGGCAGTAATACTAAACTTCAGTAGATCTGTTATAACACCCTACATAGTACAAACGATACCCCAGGTAGACTTAAGTTCAGTTCAGTACTTTCTCCCTTTGTACTAGATGTCCAAATCAGAGGGGCACATTATCTTGCATGATTAACACTTGCCAGGCCTTTAGGGATAAAAAAGATAAATTTTAGAAACATTCTCTGGTTCTCTGGACATCAATTTCCTATTTGATCCTGGTATTACACCCTTAGGCTGGAGTTCCAAACCAGGTTGACTTCAAATTTAGAAGGCCCTAAAGTGTTATTGAGGATAGATTCATCGCTGCACAGAAATGTATTTTCCTACACTGGAAAAAAGCCAGCCCCTACCCCCAATACACACACTCACAAAAACAAGATGCAGAGGATCAGACATTTGATCAACTCCATGCAGATAGAGAAGGCTCACTGTTTATTAAAAAAAAATATGACCTGCTTACTTTCACAGAGGTCTCCTATCTCTGCATAACTTAGGCAAGGCACATTTTTTTTCAAGCATCCTTTCCAGGAGGCTCAGGGTGACATACAGGGATAACAAAACAACAACAACAAGTATCAAGCTGGGGTGTATTGCAAGGGGATTCTCATCCAGGCATAGGAAAGTGATCCTGCCCCTCTACAGGTCCTTGGTCAGGCTGCACTTGGAGTACTGCATGCAGTACTGGTGTCCATATCTGAAGAAGGATATTAGACTACTAGAGGGGGTGCAGCATAGGGCAACAAAAATGATACGGGGGATGGAAGGCAAAACCTACGAGGACAGGCTAAGGGATCTGAGTTTGTACACCCTGGAGGAGGGGAGGGATGGGGCGATAATGACTGAAACTTCAAAGTACTTGAAGTGGATCAACAAATCTAGCACTGATAGTTTATTTAAGCTGAGGAAGGGAAGGGATACAAGATGGCAAGGGCTAAGATTAGAGGGGACAGATTTAGGAGAGAGATGAGGAGACATTGCTTCACAGAGAGGGTGGTGTCGAAATGGAATGCCCTACCAAAGAGCATGGTTTCATGTAAGATGGTGGATAGTTTTAAAAGGGCATGGGACAGGGAATGGGGGAGGGCTTGGGTAAGTAGTGCAGAGAACTTCCTGGAGATGGGGCCGGGTGCAGCTGCAATCTAGGGGTGTTAGCAGTGCACTCGAGCAGACTTGATGAGGCCCGTTTCTGCTTTTGTATGTTCATATGTATGCATAAATAAGTTATTCCAATACATAAAACATTCTAACTAGCAGCACACTTATACGTAAAATCAAATCAGGCAGTATGCTAATTGGAATACATGGAACTCTGAAGGTCTCCACTAAGCTGGCAGATGGATTTGAAAAGGCAAGCAATTCTATAGCACTAGTGTGACCACCACAAATGCTCAGTCTCCAAATAACTGAAATACCTAAATAACTCTATACTACTACCCACCTGATCAAATCAAAAAAGGAAGGTAACAGGGTAGGGGGAAAAATAAATAAATATTTTTGGGCTCGTCATGAGGTTAGGTGTCAGATGTCTACTTTAATGTTTACACAAAGGTTGACCTCAATAAAGAATAATTAAAAAATTGCAGATGGAGTTGATAGCAAGATCTGCACTTTTGCAGAGATACTAAGCTCTGTGGGAGAGTGTACACAGAAGAGGAGAGGCAGGCATAAAAGGAGGACCTGGCCAGAGAAATAGTTGGGCATCTGGCAGTTGGGTTTTAATGTGAAGAAGTATAAGGTAATGCACATGGGAGCCAGAAACCCAAAGGCTAGATACTGGCTGGGTGGAGAACAGGTGACAGTATCAGAGGAAGAAAAGGACCTGGCGGTAATGGTAAGAAGTGATATGAAACACACAGCACAGTGTCGAAAGGCAGCAGACAAAGCAAATAGAATGCTGGGCTGCATCACAAGGGAAATCTCATCCAAGAGGGAGAAAGTTACACTGCCTCTGTACAGGTCACTGGTGAGACCACTACTGGAATACTGTGTTCACTTCTGATGCCGTTACCTGAAGAAGGATATCAAATTACTGGAGGGAGTCCAGCAAAGGGCAACCAAAATGATCAAGTGCATAGGAGACAGATCATATGAGGAAAGGCTGAGGGAGCTAAACACGTACTCCCTGGAGGACAGAAGAGAGAGGGGGAATATGATTGAAACCTTCAAGCACCTTAAGGGCATAAACAGGATTGATACTGAGGGTACCTTTAACCTAAGGAAAGAGGGTACAATAAGGGGCACAACCTGAAACTGGTGTTGGGGGGGTAGATTCAGGAAGGAAATGAGGAGGCACTTTTTCACTGAAAGGGTTGTGAAGGGGTGGAATTAGTTGCTGGAGCAGGTGGTGGCAGTGAAGATAGTGGCCAGTTTCAAGGAGGGTGGGACAGGGTGAAAAAATCAAATCATCAAATCAATTTTATTTATAAAAAGGCGCCTTTCTAAAACCAAGGTGCCTGTACAATAAATACATAAAAAAGAATAAATTATTCTAACAAACATATAATTCAACAGACAACAATATAATAGCAGCATATGAAAGCAAACTAAACCTCAATCAGTTAATGCCAGGCTGAAGAGATAGGTTTTCAAAGCTATTTTAAAACACTGGACAGTTAGGCAGTCTCAAACCCGATGAGGTAGAGACTTCCACAGGGTCCAGGCAGCAAAACTAAAAGCCCTTGCTCCAGATGTTTGCAGACGTACCCTGGGAACCTCTAGCAATCCCTTACCGGAGGATCAGAGAGGACAGACTGGACGGCAGGGACAAAGGAAATCTTTCAAGTAACCTGGTCCCTGTTCATGTAGGGCCTTATAGGTAAGCAAAGCAACCTTAACGGTGATCCACCACTGCATAGGCAGCCAGTGCAGACCACAGAGCATAGGTGTCATATGACTGGCTCTTGAAGTAGCAGTCAATAGCCTGGCTGCCACATTCTGCACCAGCTGCAAGCGGCGGATATCAACCCCCAGCAGCCCTAGGTAAAGGGCATTATAGTAGTCAAGACACGAGGAAACAAAGGCGTGAAAAAGAAGATTAGGACTGAAGAAGACACTACTGGGAAGAAGCTGGGGAAGGGGAATGGGATGGTGGGGGATGACTCCAGGAGGAGTAGGGAAGGGGGGCAGCTCCAGGAAACTAACTGAGCTATGCACTCAAGCAAACTCGATAGACCATTATGGCGTGTTTCTGCTGGCAAAATCATATGTTCATATGTAAAAAAAGAACCTGCTCTGCTGTACCTTATGCCTCACAATATGCCTAGGGTGTTCAGCAATTCCCCACAGTGCCCACCCTGGTATGGCTTATTGATTACATATGTAATAGCAACAACACTAATTTTTCTATAGAATATCGGCTGACATTGTTGTGTATGGAAATCCATACATTCAAAAATGTTGTTCTGCTGTAGTAGTTATGTAACTACTACAGCAGAATGAATTTTTGTTCTGCTGTAGTTGTTACATCACATTACAATCACCCTGATCAGCGGTTCTGCATTCATGCTTCTGCTGCTCCCACTAGAGGGAAGCATGTGGCCAGTAGTTTCTTTTCTTTTTGCCTGTTCACAAACACTGTTCAATACCATCTGCCCAAACTCAGCCTGGTACAGAACTTGTAAATGTTTTTCCACAATAACCACGGCAATCCCTCAGATGACACCTTGGACGTATGTGCAGCTGACAACTTCCCTGTACATCAGCTGAAAATTACGTCACAAGTGTAACACATTAAGTACTGTAACTGCCAAAACCAAAGCCTTCTTGATGTTTTCTTCTAATCCATACAGTATATAAAATTATGTATGTAAATCACACACCCCAAGGTCATTTCCCCATACCATGGCTATCATGATTACAGAGACCTCTCAAACTTCTCCCTCTAGGTCACTCTGCCATCATGATAACCACTTGGTGGGAGAAACAGTCTTGCTGGGTATGGTTTAGCATACATTATTCTATATGCTGCATATAACATGATGAACATTTTTGAAGTTGCATTCCTCTTCAAAAAAATTACTTGCATAGCAAATGGATATACTATACTGGTCCAATAGGAGAACAGCTCTCACAATTCTTAATATCATCACAGTTGTTCACTGCTGTGTTCACCAAAGGAATGAAATGGAAAAAATTATATCTTAAAAAAAGAGCTAATTTAAAAACTGTACATTTTAAAATAGGTGGCACCAATTGAACACAGAAAGGAGTAACTAGGATTTGCATTTTTTTATTCTTTGGTAACAAGGCAAGGGCCAATGTCTGTTTTCAGGTGCCACCAAGTAGCACTGGGAAGATTAAATGACTTGCTTCAGGTCATTCAGTATGCAGGTGGAAACTGTGGAAATCAACCCAGGTCTGCAGGATGTACTGAGCTCATTTGCAGCTCATTACTCTAACCTCTAGGCCATATTGACAGTCCATCATCAGCAGTAAAGAGGCAGGACTATTATAAGTCACTTGTGGCTATGCCACTCTTTGAGTCATGGTATTGCTTCACCCTGCATGAAAATAAATGTCATATTCTGAGTACCCTAAAATAAATGATGCAGGTTATAGTTTATTTAAATTTATGCAAGAATATGACTTACAGTATATCTACTTAATGGAAGATTATTAGGTGATGAAGAAGGCCAATGGACCTACTTTTCCCCACCGACGGGTGTTTCGGCTATTAATTATACTATTTTGGATGGGCCTATAGAGATATGGTCCAGTCTTTCATTAATTAATAGAACTGAAAGTGATCATCTTCCATTAGCTATAGAGTGGGTATCACCCAGTAATTCCATTATTACATCTGTTTTATACATGGCTCCTACCAAGCCATATTTTAATGTTGAAATTAGAAATTGGATGAGAATTAGATGGACTTATGAGATTTCCTTTAAATCACAACAGATTTCACTTCTCTTTCTGGATTCCTTGTTGTGGTATAAGGTTGAAGATCTGGATGCTGTGGATCTCTATAAGTTAGTGGAAACCGTGTACATTCAGTTACATTCTGTCCTTCATACTATAGGTAGAGGGTATTCAAGGGGAAGATAAGGTTGGTTTGATCAGGTTTGTAAACAAGAAAAATCAAAGCTGTTTTCATTAGTGAATGTTACAAAGTTACATCCATCATAAATTAATTGTAGTCTCCTTAACAGAGCTAGGAAATCATAAAATATCTTTCTTCAAGATAAACAGTTTCTGGCAGAGCCACTACGGCTGCAAATGCATTAACTAGATAAGGGTGTTTCATTACTAGGATTACTAGGAAATTTAAGACACAAGAAGGCCGTGGCCCATTAGTTATGTCTCCCACACCTTGTGGGTATTTAATCATGTTTCCTCGCTAATTTAAATGGCAGTCTAATCTATTTTTAAACATTTCAAAACTGGTGGCATCAACTACATTTTGAGGTAGTAGATTCCAATACTTGGATACTCTTATGGTGAAGAAATTATTTCTTTTATTTGTATTTACCAGTGAGACTTTTATTTGTTTGTTATGTCACCTTAGAGGAATTTGACAATCAGATTTTTTGATGCCACATTGTTCCATGAGGATTTTATCTTATAGAATTTTATAAAGTTGAAGTAGGTACCCCCTTTTACATCTATCCTGGAGTGAGACCAATCCAGTTTCACCTAGCCTCTCATCATAGTTTTGGTTTTTTAAAGCCGGAATCATCTTGGTAGCAAGATGCTGAACCCTTTCCAACAGCTTGATATATTTTTTTTCAAATGGGGGCTCCAGTATGGTGAACAGAAGTCTAGATAAGGCCAAACATATGTTTTATAGAGTGGGAGAAACATGTTTGAATTTTTAATAATTAATGAGCGTTTAATGCAGTTTAAAATCCGGTTCGCTGTTAAGGACACTTTTTTACAGTGCTCTGATGAGGATAATGTTTTGTTAATAATTATACCTAGATCTCCTTCTTTATACATTTTTTTTTGCAAGGTGTTATTCACTGTATAATTATATTTATTATTATTGAAACCCAAGTGAAGTACAATACATTTTTCTTCATTTAGAGCCATCTTATTTTCCTTTGTGCATGAGATATTTTCCAAGTTCTTAACTAAAGAGTTATGTTTTTCTTTTGAATCCACTTCTCCTCCCAGCTTTGTATCATCTGCAAACTTAGTAATGTTATTGCATATATTAGTATTAATATCCCCAATGAATAAATTGAATAAAGTACTGTATAGCAGGAAATATTAGCTTTCAGTTTATTTTAGCTATATTAGCTTAACTGGCAAAAGCACTAAAATAAGCTGATCGCTAATATTATAGGGAGCATAGTGGTATAATTGGACATGAAGCTGATGCGCTAATTCAACAGGGCACTAAATAGTACTGCACCCCACTCCGCGCTAAATAAAGAGGGTGCTAATATAAGCTGCTATACAGTAAATCCCAATACTGAACCCTGTGGGACCCCACTAGTCACCTATCCTAATTCAGAGAGCTCACTGTATACTCTTACGTGTTGAGTATATTCTGTCAGCCAATTATTAATCCAGTTTGTAATTTGGTATGCTAATCCTGTGTTTTAAATTTTTTTATTAATTTTAGATGTGGGACTTTATCGAACGCCTTGCCAAAGTCAAGCAAAATGACATCGACTGGTATTCTATTGTCTAAGCTATTGCTAATCTGGTTATAAAAGGAAATAAGATTTGTAGTGTAAGATCTTTGTGGTTTGAATCCATGGTGTGTAATATCATTATACCCCATATTTTGTAACTGTTCATCAATTTTTGATTTTATTATTTGTTCTAGAATTTTACAGATAATGGAGGTCACACTAATCGGCCTATAATTACTGACCAGTTCTTTGTCCCCTTTTTTAAAAATGGGCACAATAATTGATTTTTTCCAGTCATTTGGTACATGCGAAGAAGCCAAGGTTTTATTGAAAAGAATAGTTATTGGTACAGACAATACTGATGCTGAATTTGATACTAATTGAGGATGCATTCCATCTTCACCTGGTGAAGTATTTGGTTTGATTTTTTGTAGGGCTTTATAAATTTCATTTGTTAATAAAAATGGACTATAGACTTCTACAGTAAATGCATAATGAGTACCACATTTAGGATTATACACTGAGCAGAAACATTTTTTTAATTCCTGCGCTTTTTCCCCTATTGTTTTTTGATAGATTATTGTTGATTTTTATTGGTCCAAATCCTTGTGAAACATTCTTTTTAGAATTGACATAAGCATAAAAAGCCTTGCAATTATCTTTAGTATGTGCAATTTCACATTCCAGTTTGTATTTTTCTGATTTAATAAGAGTTTTTAACTTCTTTTGCTCATTTTCATGGCTGCAGTAGGCGGATCCTGCAGATGTTTTGCTTGTACAAAAGGAGTGATGTCATGTTTTCTGTCCATGGAACTGCCTGAGGGTGTAAATAGTCTCCTTCACCTTACCCTCCTCCAAGAAATGTTTTCAGCCCGCAAATAAATACACTTTCATGTTAGTCAATGGTTGCAGGGAACTATTTTCTTTCTTAAATGGGCGGTACAAGAACTGGAATTTGAGTAGTGGGAGGCAGCATTAAGTGTTTTTGGGAGTAAGATCCACCCCCACCTCCACCCGAGATGCACCTAAAGATCCACCCCCACCTTTTTTTATTCATGTGGGAGGGGCATGAGGTGGATCTATCATGTTGGAACAAGACACACTAGTTTGTGTCCTGGACTAAGCAACAGGACAAGTCTGTGGAGTGATTGAGTTGTGGAGCCCCTGCATTTTATTAAGGACTAGAAGAACAGAATATACTTAATGCCTGCAAATTGACTTAAAAACCTTTGGAACAAATGATTATCAGAGCCACCTGGGGCATTGGAAGGAAAGAGTAATTAAGGAGTGCCTGAAACTACATCTCCCAAGGAAAACAATAGACACAGCGTTCTGATTCAAGTTGAAGGAGCCACAGGTTTATCTTAAACATTTATATACTAAAAACATAAAGTTCAGCTTCTGGGATTAACAATATTTGTTTACCATATTCAATATATGTATATATCTCTCTATATATCTATATACAAACACACACACATATATATATATATATATATTAGAGGCAAAAAACTCCATTTAATGCATTAGTTAGGGTTGTTCCACAGAGACAAAAGTGAGGCAATTCAGTGTTAGGGTTGAAAGCCCCCCTTGGACCCACCACCCCGCAACCAGCATTGGGGTGCCCATTGAGTCATTGGTCCTAACTCTCACCCCATCTCATGTGTGAAGAAGCAGAGGTATAGGAGAATGGGGTGAGAATTGGACCGATGACCCCAACACCACACTGATGCAGGTTGGGGGTGAGAGGGGTCAAGGGGGCTTCAACCATAACACTGAATTTCTCACTTTTGTTGCTGTGAACAACCCTAACTGATGCATTAAACAGAGTTTTTGCCTCTAATTTCCTTCTTTTGAGAATGATGAGAATAGTGAATGTATGCGGCAGTGGGAAGGGCCCGCGCTCCCGTCACGTGATGTCTTGTGACGTAGTAAGAGGAACAGCAACATAAACAGAAGTGCGATCAGTGGCGTACATGGTAACGCAAACGTAAATGGTAAAGGAAACGTTAATAGAAATGCAAGCGCAAAGTGACGCCGAAGCGAACAGTGACACAAACAGACATTGAAGCATGTACGAAAATGCAACTGGTAATGCAAACAGTGATGGCAGTGGTATTTTAAATGGAAATGTTAAGTGTCACAGCAAAAAGAATATGAAAGGGAACAGAAACAGACACGCGAACGCAAGTAACACATGTAACGCAGAAACCGTACTGCACAGGCACGGTACCGCAATTGTAAATGCAAATGGTAAAGTTAACATGAAGAATAACACCAAAGAAAAGAGAAATGGAAATGGGAACAGAAGCGTAGTGGAAACGCAAACCGAAACGCGCACAGGCACAGTACTGCAATTGTAAATGCAAATGGTAATGGTAACAGCAACAATAACAGCAAAGGAAACAGAACAGCAAAAGGAAATGGAAGCGCATATGGAAACGCAAACCGTAATGTGCATGGGCACAGTAACGCAATTGCAAATGCAAATGGCAACACTAACAGCAAGGAAGACACAAAACGAAAGGGAGATGGAAATGCAAATGAAAGGGCTGGCGTAAATGCAAATGGCAATGCGCACGGTGATGCAAACAAAAATGCAAACAGAAACAGTAGTGGAAATGCAAATGGTAACAGTAACGAAAATGCAAGCGCGAATGACAACTCAAAAGGGTAACGCACATGGTGGCGTACACTGGAACGGTAACACAAGCGGGGACATAAACACAAGTGGAAACAGTAACTGTAACAGTAATGGAAGCACATGACCTGTTTTTGCCAAACAGATGCATACAGAAACACAGTGTGCACAAAGAATGTATGCGTTGTAATGGGGATCAAAGCTTAAAACGAGCATTGGATGTACTTAATTGCTAATATCTCAGCAACCGCACGACGTAGAAACAAAATCAAAATTTCACAAAATTCTTGATTTTCCTGCTAAGTTTTGCTCTTACAAGGGCTATACAACTCGCCATAAAATTCGTGATCTCGTGACCGCTTTTGAGATACAAGCCCCAAAAGGCGCGGCGGACGCCCCCATGTTAGTCTATGGGAAAAAAATGTCAACTTTGGAGTATCATAACTTAGCAGCCATGCAATATTTTTTCACCAAATTGCCAAAGGGCACATCTGTGAGGTGTTGGTTGCCTTCTCTCTAAATATCAGCTCAAAAGACCAAACTGTTCTTTCGCAGCAGGATAGAGAAGAATTCCTGTCATTTTGGCCAAGTCTGAAAAAGTAGTGTCGCAATTTGCGGCAATTTTCACAAAATTTTGCAAAAGTGTCGTGCCTGCGACACTACTTGGTCACACTACTGGTTCCAGAAATTTGAAAAACATATTTCTGGGATGTTTTACCAGAAAATAAAGACATGACTAGCATCCTCAGGGTCCGACTAGGTGAACATAAAAAGATTTGTGTCCTTAGATGGTCCCAAATTTAAATGCCAAGCATTTTTCTAATCACCAACTGAAAAAAATGGCAGATTTGAGACACTATTAGGGCCATTTGCGACACTAAAAAGTGCATTTGCGAAAGTGTTGAATACTTTAACTTTTCCCATTGACTTATAATGGGAACTTGTTTTTTGAATAACTTTGGAAACGTTCAATATTTTTTCATGAAATCTTCAAAAGGCACATTTGGGACCCTGGCTACATGGTCCCTGAAGTTTTTGGATTGGTCATGCAAACTGTGCCACCTGTAGGCGACAGCAAAGAAATCACAAAAAAGCATAATTGCGCAATTGGTTGTCACTTAATAACTCCACAGCTGTATATCCGACCAGTACAAAACTTGGCAGATCCAAAGACCTACCATGCTCAATTGTGCATACCAAATTTCAGGCAAATACATTGAATGGTGGCAAAGTTATTAAGGTGCAAAATTTGACACCTTAACCTTAAAAATGCTACTCTACCATAATATATATATATATATATATATATATAGTGTATAGTTTGTCTTTTTAGTAGTTTCAAAACTTTGAAAGCATTGGTGTTAGTAATGCATTTAGAAATACATTTTTAGTTGTCTTTACAGTTAAACATGCAGTTTCAAGTCAGGGCACATTTTTGGGGGGAGGGGGTTCAAATTATTTTAATCATGGGCACAGTACTTGGTAAGCATAGACCATTGACGATAAAGTGTATGAAAATGACATAGGCTTGAAATGGTTTCATGCATAAAAACATACAAATATTTCCCCCTTTTGGGGTAATATCAGTTCAAGAGGGTGCCATACTAATGGTAATTTACTCTATTGTTGCATTTCTGAAAAAAATGAAGCAAGCATCATGACAAATCATGTGTCCTTATTTCACATTTTCCTTCACACTCATGTTGACATCTAAAATATTGATGTTTCAACCACATAGAACAATCTGACCCTTTCCATATTCTTTCCATAAAGAGAGAGTTAAGTCTCACCAGTGTAACTTAAAAACAAGTATGGCAGTCCATGTTTTTGCTGTGGATTTTAAATGTTTATACTGTATAACCATCATGTACCAGGCAAAATATTTAAAAGCTATTCTGATCAGAACTGACATTAAAAAAAATCTGAACTGTATTTTTTATTTTATTTTATCAGAGACACTAGAAACAGGATGTTAACACATCAGTGAGCACTGATGCCATTTGTCTGTGTTAGGGAAGTTGTAGGTGGAGTTGTCTTGCACATGTTTATACCAACTGCAATTAACAACTACTTGTAGAAGCAAAAGGCTGGGTGTTTTGTATTCCTACTAGTTAGAGGTGAATGGGGAAAGAAGCTTCTAGCTGGATGCTGTGAGGAAGGGACTTGAAAGATTTGTCTTAGCTGGTTTTCTGTGTGTTTTCAGAAGACAATTTGGTGTTTGTGAGTGTTTAAAAGCAGGAGGCTATGAGAGTAAGTGAACTTGAAAGATTTTCTTAGCTGGTTTTCTGTTTGTTTCTAGCAGACTATTTGGTGTGTGTGTGTGTGTGCATGTGTGTGTGTGTGTGTGTGTGTGTGTTTAAAAGCTGCTGTCTGGCCTGTAAGAGCAGGCATCATATTACAGGGGATTAGTGCTGTTTGAAAGTAAGGTGGGACTCTTAACTCAATCAGTCTTCAGTTACAGGTGAATGGGGAAAGAAGCTTCTAGCCGGAAGTTGTGAGGAAGTAGACTTGAAAGATTTGTCTTAGCTGGTTTTCTGTGTGTTTCCAGCAGACAATTTGGTGTTTGTGGGTGTTTAAAAGCAGGAGGCTGTGAGAGTAAGTAGACTTGAAAGATTTTCTTAGCTGGTTTTCTGTTTCTCTCTAGCAGACTATTTGGTGTGTGTGTGTGTGTGTGTGTGTGTGTGTGTGTGTGTGTGTTTAAAAGCTCTGTCTGGCCTGTAAGTGCAGGCATCATATTACAGGGGATTAGTGCTGTTTGAAAGTAAGGTGGGACTCTTAACTCAGTCAGTCTTCAGTTAGAGGTGAATGGGGAAAGAAGCTTCTAGCTGGATGATGTGAGGAAATAGGCTTGAAAGAGTTTCTTAGCTGGTAGTACTTGGAGGTGCAGTGAGAGGCAGTCACAAGGCTGATACACTCTCATGAGAGTCGGGTGTAGGCCCTAGTCCCACCTTCCCCACCCCTCCCTCCCCAGAGCTAGGCTGATTTATAGGGAAACACCTGCCCTGCAGTTGGAGGAAAAGGCTTCAGGCGCAGCTCATGTAGTTCCAGCCACTGGGAGCTGGGTTTAAGGGATGAGAGAGAGGAGCTTAAGGAGTAGTACACTTCCCCTATAAGTTTACTGTGTAGTACTGCACCTAGTAATGGGGGTACCTGTTTACTGTGGGACTGTATCTAGGATTAGTGGGTTACCTGATTAGTGGGTAGGGGTGTATCTTGGACTAGTGGGGAACCCAGTAGTTCACCCAAGGAAACCTATTTGGAGGGGGATGGGACCACACTTCATTAGGGCCGGCATCTTTGGGAGGGTGGTGGGGTGCACAGGGTGTGGGGTGGCCATGATACTGGATTGGGCTTGGAAGTTCGGTGGCTAACCAGTGTGCCACCAGCTGGCACAGCTTAGGGAGGAGGTTGAGGGGATTAGGGAGACAGCTGGAGGAAGGGGGGAGGTATGGTTGGGGAATAGGACAGGTGCTTTTCCACTGGGTTGCAACAAGCACTAGGGGCGGGGGCATAGGGAAAGGAGTGCAGGAGAGTACTCTGGGGTCTCTTAGGGACCCTGACAGAGGGGGCCCAAAAGGAGAACACTACCAAGGAAGCAGGCAGGTATCTGGGGACCCTCACAGAGGGGGTTAAAAGGGAGGACATTCTCAGGGAAGTAGGCACATGACTGGGGCAGGACAGAAGGAAGCAAGGGGGAGGTGGATCAGACCTTAAGCTCAGTAACCACTTCAATTCTCTTATTCTGCTTGAGGATGAGGGGGGGTGATGTAGCCACAATAGGGGCAGTTGGAGATGGAAAGGGAGTGGAGGGCAGGAGGCAGGGGCCAGATAGTAGGAAGAACAGGGGGGGACTAGGAACATGGGAAAATGGGAGAAGCAGTGGATCAGAGTAGGAGGAGGAGGGGCTAGAGAGAGGAAAGCACATGGGGAAGGACCAGTTGGGAGGAAAGGGCAAGGAGAGGGACCAGAAGCACAAGGAGGATACAGTAAAGGTAGCTGAGGGTTTATGCCAGGGGAGCACGACAGGCAAGGAGGGGCTGAACGGAGACAGGAAGGAAGGGAGGACAAGCCAGGCAAGTTTAGCAGATGGGGGGGAAGGACCAGTCATGAGCAGCATCAGGGGGATAGAGGGGTACAAAGGATACTCAGGAGGAGGAGGCATAGGATCAGAGGGAGGGGTGGGGTGGCCAGGGTAAATAAGGAGGGGGCAGCAGGGGGCACCCAGATAGGGGAAGTATCAAGGAGCCGGCTGGGGGGAGGGGCCAGTAGAAAGGATGAGGGACATGGAAGGGGAGGAAATGGAGGAAAAGCGGTGGTCAGAGTGATCCTGTTGGGTGATTCAATGATCAGGGATATCAAATGGGATAGGCAGGGGGAAGCCTGCCCGGTTAGAACAAAATGCTTCCCTGGACTAACGGTGCACAGGGCCAAGCATGAGGTATATCAGCTGGCAAAGGATTGTGGAGGTTCCCCAGATATACTGATCCACCTGGGTACCAATGACAGTGAGGGAAATAGTGAGCTAGAGATACAGGCAAGGTTCAGGGAGCTTGCCAGGGTCTGCCATGACATAGGATGTGCGATTTCCTTCTCAGAAATCCTGCCTGTGCCAAGGGCTAGTGGGGAACACAAGAGGAAGATTAGGGAGATAAACCAGTGACTCAGGGAGTGGTGTGGGGCCAGAGGGTATGGGTTGATGGGGGATTGGGGGGAGACCTGGGAGGATAAGGGGCTATATGCTAGAGATAGACTGTATCTCAATTTGGAGGGGAGGGAAATCCTTAAGTTGAAAATAGAGGGGTTAGTTGGTGAAAGGTAAACTTGCAAAGGGGGAGGGATGGGAAAGAAGGCTGCTGGGGTGGGTCTGATAAAGGAGGGACTCGGTCTCAACCCCCTGGGGAGCTGGAGGGAAGCAGGAAAAGGCCGACTGGTAAGGTGCTGACTGGAGGAAGACGGAATCCCCATGGGAATGTGAGCAGGGGAAATGGAAGTATACGTAAATGGTGGAAGGTAGTCCTGCTAAATGCCAGAAGCTTGGGCAATAAAATGCATGAGCTCCAGGCGATGCTAACTGAGGGAGAGGTGGATGTGGCAGTGGTCACTGAGACCTGGGCCACCACAGGTCACGACTGTGGCCTGAACCTGGAGGGTTACACCATATTCAGGAAGGACAGAGGGGGGGGAAGGGGAGGAGGGGTAGCAATAATAGTCAAAAACTGTATTGGCATAGGAAGAGTAGAGGAGGTAGAGGGAACTGTGGAGGCAATTTGGGTCACCTTGATAACAAATGGGAGCAAGAGAGTAAAAATAGGAGTGGTGTATAGACCCCCTGCACTGGCATAGGAGCTGGAGGAGATTCTGGTGGCAGATGTTGGGAGACACTGCAAATTGGGCAGGGGAAGGGTGGTGGTGCTGGTGGACTTAAACATGCCAGGAATGGACTGGGAGACTATGACATCCTCAGTGGCCAGGGAACAGAGGTTTTTGGATGTCTTTCTGGATGCGTTCCTAACTCTGCAGGTGGGGGAACCGACCAGGGAGGCACAGATACTGGATGTGATCCTGGAAGACAGTGACCAGATTGGGGTCCTAGAGGTAAGGGACCCATTGGTGGGGAGTGACCATGCCACGGTCTGGTTCTGCCTGGACCTAGGAGGGGTAGAAGGCTGCACAAAGACTAAGGTAACCGACTTCAGGGGGGCAGATTTCAAGGAAATGGGAAGGATCCTTAAGAAACATTTGGATGGGATTGGACTAGACATGGACACTGACAGTAGGTGGGAAATCATCAGGAGGGGGGTGCAGGGTGCTACCAGCACCTGTGCAAGAGTAAGATGAAAATGTGGTAGGGCCCGTAAACCCTGCTGGTGGACCAGGGAAGTTCAGGAGGTGGTGAGGAGAAAGAAGGCAGCTTATAGGCATTTCAAGTGCTCAAGGAGTTAAAGGGATAGAGGGGAGTATGAGCTGATGGACAGAAGGGCCACTAGGGTGGTGAGGGTGGCTAAGGAAAGGAAGGAGCAAAACCTGGCCAGGGAAATTAGGAGAGGGAATAAGGGGTTCTTTAGATACATTGGGAAAAAATGAAGGGTGAAGGGACAGATTAGGAGGATTAAAACAGGGAAGGGATGGGCACAAGCTCTGGGGGAGCAGGCTGAGGTACTAAATGAGTACTTCACCTCAGTTTTCACCAAGGAAAATGGGGGGCTGCATCATATATGGGAGGAGATGGTGAAATTGAGGGGGGGGACCCTTGCCGATCGTCGGGTCTGGGGAGAGGAAGGGCCATCACTGGCAGCAGGGGGGAGGGCAAGGCAGGGGGATGAGGTGGCAAAAGTGGAAATCATGGCAGAGAGAGTGAGGGAAGCCCTCAGGTCGCTTAAGATGGAGAAAGCACTGGGGCCAGATAAATTACATCCCATAGTGCTGAAGGAACTGGTGGATGTCCTGGCAAAAACCCTGGTGGAGCTTTTCAGCATCTCTCTGAGAACAGTGTGGGTGCCCCAGGACTGGAAGGTGGCGCATATAGTGCCTATCTACAAGGGGGATCAAGGGAGGTGGCAGGGAACTACAGACCCATCAGCCTGACATCGGTGGTGGGCAAGGTCATGAAGGGTATTGTCAAGGAGAGGCTGCGGGGGACCTGGAAAAGTTAGGTGCCTGGACGATAGACAGCATGGATTCATCCCAGGGAAATCGTGTCAGACAAACCTTGTGGAGTTCTATGACTGGGTGACGAGAGCCTTGGACCTGGGTAGACTGGTGGACATCCTCTATCTTGACTTCAGCAAGGCGTTTTACTCTGTTCCTTATGGGGGACTGTTGAATAAGCTGGGAGAAATGAGGGTAGGGAACCAGATGATCAGACGGATAGGCAATTGGCTCCAGCACTGGACCCAGAGGGTCATGGTTGGTGGGATAGTCTCATCCCCAAGGAAAGTCATTAGTGGGGTCCCTCAGGGATCAGTCCTTGGGCCCCTCCTGTTCAATGCCTCTGTCTCTGACATAAGGAAGGGTATCAGGAGTGAGATGAGTCTCTTTGCGGATGACTCAAAACTGGGGGTGGTGGTGGATGTGGAGAGGGGAGGGTGGCCCTACAGGGGGACCTGGAGGCTCTGGAAAGGTGGTCTAGAAAGTGGAAGATGAGGTTTAATGCAGAGAAATGCAAGGTACTGCATCTGGGAGCCAGCAACCTGGGCCAAGAGTACACCTTGGGGGGGAATGCTACAAGTCTCAATGGCTGAGAGGGACCTGGGAGTGGTGGTGGATGTCAAGCTGAACAACTCTGAGACTTGTAGGAGGGCAGTGGCCAAGGTCTACAGGATGCTGGGATGCATTGCTAGGGTGATCACCTCCAGAAGGAGGGAAGTGATACTCTCCCTGTATAACTGCTTGGTGAGGCCGCACCTTGAGTACTGCATGCAGTTTTGGAGGCCACACTTAAAAAGGGTTATTGAACCCCTGGAGAGGGTCCAGAGGAGGGCAACCAAAATGATCTGGGGCTTGGGGGACAGGACCTATGGAGAGAGGCTCGAAGAGCTAAATATGTACACATTGGAAGAGAGAAGGGACCGGGGGGACATGATAGAGGTCTTCAAGTACATGAAGGGGTCAAACAGGGGATAAGCAGTCAGGGTGCTTCTAAGGAAGGAGGGGGACAACTAGAGGGCATGGGTAGAAGCTGGGGGGAGATTCAGGAGAGAAAAGAGGAGGTGCTACTTCACTGAGAGGGTAGTGGAGCCATGGAATGTGCTGCCCAGGGGGCTGGTGGAGGCAGAAACAGTGGAGGGGTTCAAGAGGAGGTGGGACAGGTACAGGTGAAGGGTTCTGGATGCAAAGTCCTGTGCAGTGGGAATATCTGGGACTGGGAAGGGAGAAGCCAGAGAGGATGAGGGGGGCAGCAAGGTCAGCTCCCAGGGTGGGTACTGACCAAACAAGCAGACACGAAAGACCATTAGGCCTATTCTGCTGGCATTTTAGTATGTTAGTATATTATAAACTGAGCCAGGAAAAAAGTAAGACTGAACAGATCAGAGCTGACATTAAAAAATGTGATGTTGCTAAGGTCTGTTGCATGTACTATGCTTTTATTTTCATGAGAGGGGCATGAGGTGGATCTATCATGTTGGAAAAACTGACTATCATAGCTGCCTTCCCCCTGAACATGCCATTTATCACTCATTTAAAATAACATAAATGTAGTTTCACATTTTTACTATGATGGAAGCAAGAAGATGAACCAGCATGGTTAACAAATACATTGATTGATACCTGTGAATGAGTGAGGAGGGAGATTTTTTTTCTAACATTCATGTTGGTTTTATACTCCCTGGAACCTGCTATTCATGTTTTTTTTAATTGTATCTTGTCTCAGGCAATCTTCCCAGATTGCAATTTGCTCTGTTGTTTAATAGCTCCTGGTGGAGGCCAGTGTCTTGTTACATTGTCTTTTGTTTCAAATTAACCACATACATCATGGCAGCTAAAGGACACACGCTTTGAGTCTTAGGGTATGTACAGCATAATTAATTAGTTTTCATATGTATAATCCTCCATTCTTGTTATTGTTAGACATACTGTAGCTATCTTGGTTTGAGGAAGGGTTAACATGGTCAGGACCCCTTAGCAATTGAGATGCATATGCAGTAAATAAGTCCAGATGCTCTAACTTACCCTACAACGGTTAAGTGTCACAGTCTGCATTTTTATTCTTGAAATAGTTACTTTTGCATTTATGTTTACTTTAAAATATTCAATATTCTGACCATGTGGTTATGTCATGGGCCATAACTGATCTCCAGCCTTACCCCCCCCCAACTTGCATAGAAGATAGTGCTTGTAGACAAATCTAATCATTTTGCCACTGTGTTCTGGTGTGTTCTGGTGTGTGTGTGTGTGTGTGTGTGCTTTTGATTTAATTGCTTGTGTCTTGCATGGAAAACAGTGCTTGTAGACAATCTAGTCATTTCACAGCTGTGTTCTGCTGTGTGTGTGTGTGTGTGTGTGTGTGTGTGTGTGTTCCTCTGAGGCTGTTCTTGCAACCTAGGAAAGGTAGAAATAATGAGGTATCTTCTCTCTATTCCTGGATGCAAGTTCCCTTCACCCTGGGAACACCTGCCTGCTGAATAAGGAAGGGTTGCAGGAACTTAGGGAATGATTATGGGGGGGGGCTGATGTTCATCAAAATGAAAAGGGATTTTGGGGTAATCATACTGGATGACCTAAAGGTGGCTAAACAATGTACCAAAGCTGTGAGCAGAGCCAGTGGAATGCTGTGGTGCATAGGAAGAGGTATTACCAGCAGAAGGAAGGAGATGGTGATGCCACTGTGTAGATCACTGGTGAGACCTCATTTGGAATATGGTGTCCAGTTCTGGAAGCTGCATTTCTGTCATGCAACTTTAAATCACAAATGGGTTAAATGGTTCTATTTTAGATTTCTATCCCTTTCTATCCCTTTCTATCTCTTTCCCCTACTTCTCTTACTAGTCATGCAACAGATGTGCTGAGCAGTTATTGAAGCAAGAAATGTACAGCCGTCATTTTTTACACTCTGTTTAAAATGTGTTTTGCACCTGTGGTGCCAAATGGCACAGTCGCTGTGCAAAATTTCCTTCCGGCTAATGAACTGATAGTGTCACTGTTCATGCGGTAGGGTCACAAAAAGCCCATGCTGAAAACTTGGAGTGAAAATACCAAGTAATGCCAAGGGCAGTAGGGTTTCTGACCATAACACCCTGCACTGTAGGGACTAACAGGCATCAGGAGTGTGACTTGGGATTGTCAACAGTCATGCTCACGCTATCCTATCCCCATCCCCACCCTGCAGCCAGTCACAGGTATCGAGGTGTGCCTTTGACTCTTCAGCCCCAAAGTTCACTCCAGTCTCTTATACTGTACCCATTTCAGCATATTTCCTTTTGGAATGGGGTGAGTGTAAAGTCTGAAAACCCCAAGGCACACCTCGACTCTTGTCTGTGTCTGCAGAGTAGGGTGAGGGGAATGTTATCCTTTGATGTTGATGGAATTTCCACTAATTTAGTGAATCTATTTGTCAAAGGGATTTCAAAGTCCATAGCTCTCCTTCCTTTTTTGCTCTTCCTATTTTGTCACAACTTTAGTCCATACTTCTTCCTCACCGTCTGATGATGATTCAGTTCCATAATCCTCTCTAATTCTTTTATCCTGCCTTTTTTTATTTTTGTTATTTACGCTATTCATGTTCTGTTCTACTTGTTCTGCTGCAGGATGTACAGGAGGGATGTCAATATTTTCTGCCCTTTGTTCCTCAAATATGTTTTGTTGCCTGTCCAGTTGTATACTTTCCACAGTATATAGTTTACTTTTAAGATTGCTAACTTCTAGCTCCGATGTTTTAATATAAGTGCACTTGTTACATATGTGATCCAAAGACTGTTCTACTGGGCCTAAAAATACATACATACTACATGTACTACATCTTAGCACCATCCACTGTTGACTCCATGTTTCCTTTACAGGAAGATAGACAAGATACTGGGCCTATGTATATTTAGTACTTACAGGTCCACTCCACTAGTTTTATGATCTCTTGTCCTACTCTCCTATTGTCCACTCTGTCCATGCTGGACATGCTACACACGCACACAGACATGCATGTCTCAGTGCACGCATCTTGCCCCGCTCACATGGGGTGCTTGCTTTATGGTCAGACAGGGACAGGAAGTGAGGTTGTACACTTCCTGTTCCTTGTTTCTCCACTCACTACAGAAATAAAAGCCTATATAGTGAAAGATGCCACTTCATGTAGTGGACTTTCTAAAAAGCAATTAAGATCACTTCCCTTGCCCCTAGCCTGAATAAAATGCACAAACACAGGGCGTTGCTAGATCATTGGGTGTAGTGGCAATCTCCACCTTCCCACAATGCTTGAGAGGATCAGCAACACTAGCAGGGTGGAATAAACAGACCCTGGTTTCATGAGCTTAAACATAAACATGAACTGCATTTAGTAAGGCCGTTGATACCATTCCACATATGACTTATGAACAAGCTGGACAGCCTAGGAGTAGATGACAAGGTGGTAAACTGGGATAGGAATTGGTTGAATGATAGAAGATAGAGAGTCATTATAAATGGTGCTCAATCTAAGGAAAGGAGTGTGACCAGCAGGGTGCAACAGGGATCAGTCCTGGGCCCAGTCCCATGTAATGTCTTCATAAGTGAAAATGCAGAGGGACTGGAGGGAAAAGTGTGCCTCTTTGTGAATGACACTAAGATCTGCAACAGGGTGGACACTCCAGGAAGGGTGGAAAAAATGAGGAGAGACCTACAGTAGGTATATTGGAGGAATGGTCCAAAGTGTGGCAGCTGAGATTTAATGCAAACAAGTGCAAAATCATGCATTTGGGTTGCAAGAACCCAGGGGAGGATTACAGGAGGAGGGAGAAACTGATGGTTGGCAAACAGGAAAGGGATTTGGGAGTAATCATATTGGATAACTTAAAGGTGGCTAAACAATGTACTAAGGCTGTGGAGAGAGCCAGTGGGATGCTGGTGTGCATAGGGAGAGGTATCACCAGCAGAAGGAAGGAAGTGGTGATGCCACTGTGCAGATCACTGGTGAGGCCTCATTTGGAATATGGTGTTCAGTTCTGGAGGCTGCATTTCCATAATGTAACTTGAACTCATAAATAGGTTAAACAGTTCTATGTTAGATATGTATCCCTCGCCCCTTCTGCTCCCACTGGTTAGGCTAACTGAATGTAATCTGGAAATATCTAGGCTAGCATGACAATTCACCTGTACAAGCTGCTTCTCAGTCCACATCACTGTCTTTTTAAAATGTTAACTTCTTGTTGAAAATAGCAGCTTGCCACAGTAATACATAAGCTAAAGTGATGTCACCTACCAGGAGTTGTAAGACATACTGTAGCTAGCTTGGCTTTAGGGAGGGTGAACATGGTCAGGACCCCATAGTAATAGAGATACATATTCAGTAAATAAGTCCAGATGCACTAACTTACCCTACAAATGTTAAGTATCACAGTCTGCATAATACACAAGGCTTACAGTGATGAATCTTCATATGGTTTGGCTGGGTTGGGTTCTACTGTTTATAATACAGGGATGACTAGCTAGGAAGACATTTTTTTTCAATGACTGCCAAATGTGGTACAGTGAGAGATGTTTTGCAAAGGTATAACAGAAAGTGTGTCTATGAGATATTGTTATCCAAGAATTGGGTCATGTTTTCATAGAGACAGATTACATTTGTGGTACATGATTGTCCCTTTGTGAATCCCTGCTGCTCTCTGTCACTGAAATCACTGTTAGACATGTGGCTAACTTATATCTTTAAGTAGTGATTCTAGAATTTTACCCAGAACCTGTATTTATTAATTTAAAAGTATATATATATATATATATATATATATATATATATATATATATATATATATATTTGAGGGGTGCCTGTTATGGATTAACCCAATATTTAATTTCAGCATTTTAGTGGAAACTTTGCTCTCTGATTTTTTTTTTATTCTGAATTTTTTGCAGTACGTTGTCTGTATTTATAAGAATTCTGTTGGCATTCCTGGTAACGTACAGGGGCAGGGGACTGAGATGTGATTGGGTTTGAATAAGGAATACAAATATTCATTACATTGGTTTGCTATCTTCACTGGATTTTTTACTGTTTCCCATTTAATATTAATGTAACTTATATTTTTTTTGTTTGTTTAGGCTATTGCTGTAACTGCACAATTGCTTGATGTTGCTTTTGTCTACATCTATTGCAAGTCTGAGTTCCATTTTCTTTTTGAAATGGTTACTTTTGTGTTTATGTTTCTTTTAAAATGTTTAGTATTCTGACCATGTGGTTATGTCACAGCTTTTGTTTTTAGATATTTTATTGTATGTTTAGCTTTTTTTCATTGAGTAACTTTCTTCACATCCTCATTTATCCATCTTACTTGTCATCATTTGTTGTTATATTCCTTGATCCTTTTAATGTAACTATTGCAAATGATAATAAGTTGCCCTTTACAATCTGCCAAATGTCATTCACTGTTTTGTTGTTTTAAATTTTATGCCAGTCAGTATCTTTGATGTTTTGGTTGTTTTGTTCTTTTCTACTGCATCTAAGACCCTTTCCCTTCCTTTTAATCCTCTTCAACTGTTTTCTATATTTAGGACCTATATTTTTATGAGCATTCATCCTTTCACAAGCATAACGAAAATGCATTTCAGTGCTGCTCACTTGCTTCATACATATTATACCCCCCCCCACACACACACACTTTGGATTATTTTCTGCACACTTTTTCTTTGTGTTTGTTTCTTTTTTCTCTCTCTCTCTTTCTCTTTTTCTTTATGGTCCTGACTTCTATAGAGATACATATTTTTGTTTTAAATCGACAATAGGTTGATTCCATGTATTTTGAATATTTGAGCAGTACTTGTTAATGGCATTGTGTTTTACTGGTACCATAGGCTTTATATTAACATCTTAAAATTGATGTCAACCTGAATGTATAATGTTCATGTACCAGCTATTTACTAACATATAAGCTGTTGGCAGAAATGGACCTCTTGACCCAGCTAGTCTGCCCTAAGGTCCCTACCTATTGTACTGCCATGGACCATAACTGATCTCCAGCCTCCCCCCCCCCATGCTCCAGCCCTGTTACCAAGGTCCCCTTATGTGTACTGTATCCCATACATATTTGCAACCTGTTACCATTTTGGTACCCATTACCTCTGCTGGCAGGCTGTTCCAAGCATCTACCACCCTCTCAGTAAAGAAGTATTCCCTCACATCCTCTCTAAGTCTCCCCACTTTCAGCTACATATCATGCCGCCTTGTCCTTTAACATCTCTTTCTCAGCAGAATTGAACCTTTCTGTACCTTATTGATACCTCTGAGGTATATGAATGCTTCTATCAAGTCTCCCATTTCCCTCCTTTCCTCTAGAGAGTACACATTTAATTCCTTGAGTCTTCCCCATAGTGCTTCTGGTTCAGGCCATGCACCATGTTGGTTGCCCCTCTCTGTACAGCTCTCACCCATTCTATATCTTTTCTGAGATGGCTGGGACCTTCAGTACAAATGATTGCAATAGCAACAGCAAATAGGGATCATAGTAACATCAGGAAAAGAGAATCATAAAGAATAGCAAGTCAATGGGCCAGGATTCTCAAAGTGGGCTTGGACTGGTGCAAGTTACGGCAAACATCAGCTTGCACTAAAGCCCAGTATGCCAGGGACCCTGTGCCTGATCCTCTAACAGGCAGGGTCCTGGTGACAAAGTCCCTGTGCTTGCAGCAAGTCAGAATGGGTGCCAAAAACATGGTGCCACAGGAGGGCTTGCTGCAAATGGGTAAGATGGCTCTGCACCAGTCCAGCAGTGCCCTCAGTGACTTTGCCCCATATGCCCAGTGGAATACTGCACCCCCCACCTATACCCTGAGCTGGGACCTGCACAGTCTTCCTCACATGAGCTCAGCTGGTCCTGACTGAACTGTCACTGAGCACAAAATACGTTACAGTAGATGCTCAGTGAGCACCTACTGTAATGTTTTATGTGCTCAGTGACATTTCAGTTGGGGCCAGCCAAGTTGGTGTGAGGAGGGTTATGCTGGTCCCAGCTCAGGGTACAGGTGGGGGGTGTGAGGTGGTCAGTACATCTTACCAGGGTGGGAGGAGGTATGCTATACCACCAGGATAAGTCATTTACAAATGTGCATATGTGGGCAGGGGAGGGACCTCTAGTCCACCAGGATTATTCATTTAAAATTGGGCACAGGTGGCCAGGGGGAGGGACCACTAGACCACCAGGTACAGGGGTTGGCATATATCACAGAGAGAGAGAGAGAGTGTGGGGTGGGCCATTTAAAATAACACAACTTTAGTTTCACATTCTTACTATGAGGGAAGCAAGTAAAATCAACCTGCATGGTTAGGAAACAAAAGGAATTCACACCTCTGGATGAGTGGGAGAGGGGATACCAGCAAAACAAGTTTCTAAGTTTGCAAATGGTAGTAAATTAAGCACTGAAACTTAACAAAGAAAGAAAGAAAAGGCTCAATAAACACTATGGAGGAGGTTTTAACTTGCAAAAAAGGCAGTACTGGGGAAGGCTCAATTAAAGGAAAACTACAGGTTAAAATCAGGAATCTATATGTAACCCCCTTGTTCCCAGGGGTTAACAGAATCCCACTTAGAATCAGTGGCAGGCAGAGAGAGGCAGCTTGTGAGATGCCAGTTAAATGGATTTCACAGTGTCCCACTCTGTTTTCAATCTTAGCTGAGCTGGACTGATAATGTCACTTTAGAATTGTTGCAGCAGCATAAGCCACAATGGAATGCTAGCTGCAGGGAGTTGGGTGGAATGCTGAGTTACAGTTCAGTAGTCTATAGAGTGGAGAGTAGGAGGAGGAGGCTGCTGCCTGGGCAGCTTCTCAGTAGTTTTAGCTCTGACAGAGAGCTACCTCTGGAGATTGGGTAGTTTGTTCACATCCTAGAAGAAGAACACTTTTGTGTGGAAAAAGCACTGGGGCACCTGCATTCCTGTGGTGAGTTTTTCTCTGACAAAGGGACTCTGTCACCAAGACTGTTTCTGTTTAAAAGTGTCTGCCTACTGTGGGGTCTGGAGAGAGACTTGCCAAGTACAGAACTTTTAGTTTGTGTCTGATTTAAAAGCATCTGCTAAAGTGGGGGACTAGTATAAATACATTGCTAATTACAGAACTTTTAACTTCATGACACCTCAGAGGTGTGAGAAAGTAGAATGTTATATGTGAAAGACATTTCAAGATAGCATCTACAAGAGTTTCTGAGAATGGTGTTATTAACCAGATGAATGGTCAAGTATAAATTTGGAAACAAAAGATGGGAGACCCCCCCATCTGGAGTAACCATGTTTACTTTTCCGGGTTCAGTTTGGGCACCTTTGTTTTCTGTCAGTGCATTTGGCCAGTGCCTGAAGAAAATACCCAGACATGAGATTTTGGATTTTCTGTGAGTAGGAGTGTGCTCTTTGGTGCTAGAGGGTGCCACCAGTAATTCCTCATGAAATATGAGAAAGTCTCCTAATAGTGGCTGAGGGTGCCTAGTCAAGGGAAGTGTACCAGTTCTGGCCATGTGTGCCAATCTCCATTCAGAACCAGACAGTGTTCACCATTTCCATTCAGAACCTGAGGGTTCACTGAGTGTGTGCTCTGTACCTCAGTAATCTGCATTACCAGTGTCAGTAGCCCTGTGGAGGTCCATCTTCACTTTATGATTATTCTCTGTGTATGTGAATAAAAGCCACACTCTAGAATCCCAACCTGGTTTGGACAGTACTGTTATTGCTTCCATGTGTGTGTATTTACTTGGGTGCCCCGACCAGAAGTACAAACCTAGCATAATTCTGAGCAAATGTTTTCTCCCAGGGACCCAGGTTGATGGCCATGATAAATGGTCCCCCCAGGTGTGAGCCAGGTAGTTGCCACACTTGGTTTGCCTTTCTGAGGATGGCAGACTATGAAGCAGAAGTATTGGTAAACAGAACTGTTCATAGTGACACCCCCATCCCTCTCATTGGTGCCATATGCGAGAGGAACAGCCCTGCTAGTTGAACCTGGGGGGTGGTGGGGGGAGGTTACAAAATGGAGGCACTGCTGAGGATGTGTTTTGGATTTGGGAGAAAACAAGAGATGTTTGCTCAGGTTGTGGCTAGCATTTTGTCTGTCTGGCAGTTGGTAGCCCAAAATCAGAAGCTTTGCGCATAAGGAATTTGACCAGAGTAGTGCCATCCATATGTGCTGCTGTGTGCCTGCTGTTCATGTGCTGCTGTGATTGTGCCAATGTTTACCAAGGAGCTATGAAGCTAGATTGTGTGTGCCCCTTGTCCTGCATCAAAAACAGTGTTTTTCAGCTTTAATTTTCAAGCTGTGACAGAAAAAAGTATTGAGAACTGTGGGAAGCAAAGAGACATTTGTGCCCTGAAAGTTTCAAATGCTTGTTGTGTGAATGGGGGGGCCGCTAGAGAAATTGCCATGAGAAATGGTTAAAAATGGTGCTCCCACTGTGGAGTTACAGGTGAAAAGAAAAAAAGTTGTTTTGCAGTTTAAATTTTGCCTGCTCGACGATCGCCATGGAGGAGAAGAGCACGAGAAGAGAGAGAGGCTCATTTGCATGGCATCGAGTGATTGGTGAAACTGCAATCAGTCCCACCCCCAAGCCAGCTTCAGAGTGCTGCCCAGTGTTTGAGAGGGAGAGAGTGAGTGGTGTGTGAGCTGACTAGTCAGGAGGATTGTCACGGTGACTGCAAATGTTCTAAAAGTTAAAACAACAGACATTTCTAAGCTAAATCAGGCTCAACCCATATTCCGATCGACTGGGGAGAAAGCGTGGTGTTCAAAGGGACAATCGGCAGGGTCACCAGCCTATTTCAACCCAGAGGTCTTCCAGGATCAGCTGTAGGCCGAGATTTCCATCAAAATGCCAGCTACTGATTCAGTGAGTACCATTCAGCAAAACTGAGCTCAAACTGTGTGAGATTTTTCTAAAGCCAGCTGGATCTGTGTGTAAACAGTGTGATTGGTTTTGCAAAGAAGGACTGTGTAAAGTAATCAAACCCAAACAAGAATTCTGAGCATTAGACTGTGAGCATGTATTATGGATTCAGCAACAGTGTAATTTTCTGAGCAGAGAGACTGTGAGTTGTATGAGAGGCTGCAACAAACAGGCAATACTGTTCAAGAAATACTGCGACTTTAGTGACTTTAAGCAAGTAAAACTGATTGAAAGCTAATGTAAAGTCCTAGAAAATAATTTAGATGTGCTGAGGAAGCAAAACAGTGCAGTCTGTGCAGTTTGAGTAAAATTTATCAGTATGCAGTAAATCAAATGTGCAGTGGCTTGAGTCAGATACAGAATCTTGATGCACCAGGAGTGCTGCCGCCGTCATTACAGGGTGGGGTAGTAATGTAAACACAGCAGCAGGGAGCCATTTTGCGAGACTGTTCCAAGTAGAGTGAACTCAGTGATAACAGAGAACTTTTGTGTGTTTTTCTACAGTCATGGCTTCGGGACCATCCCGCTACCCGGATCATGCCCATGCTATTATAGTTGAAGAGGTTACCAAGCTGCAAGAAATAGAGAAATGTTTCTACAGTGGAAGTTTTCCTCCTCATGTTGCAATTCCCAGATACCCTGAAAGTATGCATAATGTGCCTCAAGGCTGGAAGGGACGTTTTCAAGATTCCTCACTGTACAGAGTACTTAGAGAAGCAAGGTCTAACTAGTGCACCTAAGATTCATTTGGCTCCCACGTGGACAAAGCTTCAAGATCCTGCAAGTAGCAGCACACAGCACCAGGTTAAACCTGTTGGGGGAGGCTCAGTAGACTGTGGCACAAAGGAAGAGGGTGTAGATGTACTGGCAGAGCAGAGTACTCGTGATGTCTCCATGCCTGTGTCACAGATGGACAGTAAGGAGGGAGAATCAGTGAATCCATGGAGAGAGGGTCCAAGTCCTAGCCTCATTGAAGAGGATGAGGTTTGAGAGACCCTAGATTGGGAGGTGTCTACCTCCATGCCCAGTGAAGAGTGGACTGTCTCAGGAGTGAGGATGACTGCTCACTCCTGGGCTCAGGTCCTAAGTGAGGAACAGGAGGAGGAGGGAGCTATGTATCTTTATGATGAAGGTTCTAGTCCACAGTCTCGTTCTCTTGCCTTGGAGGAACCAGAAAAGAAGTTGGTGACTCCACAACCCTACCCCCAGAAGGAGGGGTCAGGGACCAGTTCTACATAGCTTTGAGTATGCGACACTGGCAGAACTTGGACTGGCCACCCCCAAGCCAGGCCGGTGGTCACAAACTGACCAAGAGTAGTAATGAAGAAAGACTGGTTCATAAGAAAGCAGATGAAATCTATGGAATGTCATTTCCTACCTTTCCTCAGAGAGTCTTGGAACAGATTGAGAATAACAGGGGAGCCTGGCTAGTGGAAGAGGCAATGAAAGACCTGCATCCAGGTGGAATTAGATATGTCAGAGACAAAATGATACGAGACAAACTCAAATTTTGAAAAGTGGGCAGGACACTGTTCGTAGACACTGTACGTATTGTGGACAGAAAGGGAAACAAGTCTTTCCATAATGTGAATTATGAGCACCAGACAGGGTAATAATTGTTGCACCTGACCCATTGTGGTACTACCCTCAATGTAACCAGCTTCCTGTGAATGTGCCCATGCCTACCAAGTGGAAAGCAGAGCAGTGGTAGCCATTGTTGCCATCCAGCCATTGCCGTACCCATGTTGTTCCACCAGTCTGGTATTCCAGGTTCCAAAGGTGCGTCCAGATTCATCAGCCTTACAGTGTGCCTTCCAGTTCCATCACCTGGCCTTTCAGATGACATCAGCCAGAGATGACATCATCCTAGCTGTTTCCTGATTCATCGCCTGGGATTCTGGATGACTTCAGACCAGCTGTTCCTTTCCTATTCCAAGGTTCCATCTCCTAGATGACATCAGCCAGAGATGACATCAACCCAGCAGTTTCCAGACATCCACCTATCATTTCTGGAAGATTTCTGCCCAGCTGTATCTGAAAAATGCTGCCAGGGAGAGTCTTCAGCTGGAGATCCAGATGCTGTTCCAATTTTCATTCTTCAAGAGACTGGTAAGTCCAGACTTTTCCTACTTTATTGACATTGCAGTACACACCCTATACCTGGCAGACTACAGACTGTTGAACTGTCCACAAAGACTCTCCCCTTTGGGACTACAGTACTTCAAGGAACTGTGCTTCACCTGGCTCTGGCCCAGGAGAGACTCTTTCATGGACCTTGCCTTCGGGCACTGTTTGTCACTATTTGGGACATTTAGGGCCTTCCATCCCCAAAAGGTGTATTGTACATAATGTTGATATTTTCTACTGTTTTCTACTTTTCTACTTTTTCTAAAAAATATTTTTTGGGATTCTCCAGTGTTTGATGGTAAGGGTCATGATCGTGTACTGTGTTTGCAGATTTGGAGTGTGTTTTTGTCTTTTCTTTCAGGTGGATCCTGATGAAGACAGAAGAGAAGACAAGAAGAGGACTGGAGGGACTCATCAGAGTTCCTCTGTGCTTTAAAGTGTTGTTTTTAAAGTACTGTGTAGTTGTTAACACGTGTTAACCTTTTTCCTTCCACAGGTGTAGTTGTGGGGGAGTGTGGGAGTGCAATGCTTGGGTATAGTGCTAGCTCTGTGGTTTGGTTTGCAGGTGTCCAGGGATGGAGGGAGGTTCCCCTGTTTGGGTAGATTTGTTTTGGTTAGATAGGTTTTCCCTAGAGGACTAGGGGGACAGACAGGCTGTGGTCCTGATCTCCATTAGGGACCACAGTGCTGGTCTATTAGGGCTGTGCTCTGGACAGTTCTTCCAGGGTCACTGATTTCCATAGTAAGATCATAGTGTAGGGGCTGATGTGTCAGCCAATGGCCTCTGGGCCTTTAGTGTTGCCTGCCAGTGCCTGGCACATGGCAGGAGAGGGCCTGATCACCCCTCTCCATAGGTAACACATAGGATAGGATGGTCTAGTGCTGGGTAGGCAATGACTGGGGGCAGTCATTTTCCTGGCTGAGGGTGGGTGTAACCCCCTTATTCCCAGGGGTTACTAGAATCCCACTTAGAATCAGTGGCAGGCAAGGAGAGGCAACATGTGAGATGCCAGTTAAATGGATTTCACAGTGTCTCACTCTGTTTTCAGTCTCAGCTGAGCTGAAGTGATGATGTCACTTTAGAATTGTTGCAGCAGCATAAGCCACAATGGAATGCTAGCTGCAGGGAGTTGGGTGGAATGTTGAATTAGAGTTCAGTAGTCTGTAGAGTGGAGAGTAGGAGGAGGCTGCTGCCTGGGCAGCTCCTCAGTAGTTTTAACTCTGACAGAGAGCTACCTCTGGAGATTGGATAGTTTGTTCTCACCCTAGAAGAAGATATAGAAGATCTGAGAGTGAAGTGGTAGAGACCATTCCTAGAGGGTTTTCCAGTGTCCCATCCCCGGAAGGATGGGAGGAATTCCAGGATTCAGGGGCAATTCCCTGGTCCAGCCTGGACTGTGTTGAAGCTGCCTGAGATTCATCTGCTCTGTCAGTACCCAAGACTTTAGTGCGGAAATAGCCCTGGAGCACCTGCATTCCTGTGGTGAGTTTTTCTCTGACAAAGGGACTTTGTCACCAAGACTGTTTCTGTTTAAAAGTGTCTACCTACTGTGGGGTCTGGAGGAAGACTTGCCAAGTACAGAACTTTTAGTTTATGTCTGATTTAAAAGCATCTGCTAAAGTGGGGGACATTGCCAACTGCAGAACTTTTAACTTCATGACACCTCAGAGGCGTGAGAAAGTACAATGTTAAATGTGAAAGACATTTCAAGATAGCATCTACAAGAGTTTCTGAGAAGGGTGTTATTAACCAGATGAATGGCCAAGTATAAATTTGGAAGCAAAAGGTGGGAGACTCCCCATCTGGAGTAACCATGTTTACCTCTCCAGGTTCAGTTTGGGCACCTTTGTTTTCTTTCAGTGTATTTGGCCAATGCCTGAAGAAAATACCCAGATGTGGGATTTTGGATTTTCTATGAGCCAGAGTGTGCTCTTTGGTGGCTGAGGGTGCCACCAGTAATTCCTCATGAAATATGGGAAAGTCTCCTAGTACTGACTGAGGGTGCCTAGTCAAGGGAAGTGTACCAGTTCTGGCCGTGTGTGCCAATCTCCATTCAGAACCAGAGAGTGCTCGCTGTTTCCATTCAGAACCTGAGGGTTCACTGTGTGTGTGCTCTGTACCTCAATAATCTGCATTACCAATGGGAGTAGCCCTGTGGGGGTCCATCTTCGCTTTGTGATTATTCTCTGTGTATGTGAATAAAAGCCACACTCTAGAATCCCAACCTGGTTTGGACAGTACTATTATTGCTTTCACTGTGTCTGGATTTACTTGAGTGCCCCGACCAGAAGTACAAACCTAACATAATTCTGAGCAAACGTTTCTCCCAGGGGACCGAGGTTGATGGCCATGATAAATGGTCCTCCCAGGTGTGAGCCAGGTAGTTGCCACACTTGGTTTGCCTGTCTGAGGATGGCAGGCTATGAAGTAGAAGCATTGGTAAACAGAACTGTTCATAGTGACAACCCCATCCGTCTCATTGGTGCCATGTGTGAAAGGAGCAGCCCTGCTAGTTGAACAAGTGGGGCCAGTGGGGGGAGGTTACATATATATATTATTACCTTTTTTGTGTTTTTACTTCATCCCAGTGTTTTTTTTTTGGCCAGCTTTGGCTGTGAGAGGAGTTTTTTCTAACTTTCCCTGGCTGTTTCATTGCCCCAGGAGGCTGCCATTAAGGTTTCTTTTATTGCACTGTATCCCAGAGAGTCTTCCAAGAGTGCCCTTTGCTCTGATGTCTAATAGCCCCTGCAGGAGGCCAGTGTCTTGTTACAGGGTCTTTGTTTCAGCTTAGCCACAACATAGAGAACACAGCAGCCAGAGGAGTCACACTGCTAGTCTTAGGGTAAGTGTAATCAGTAAGTTTCCTAAATATTGGTACCTTATCCAGTTGTGTTCTGCTGTGTGTGTCTGCACTCATGTTGCTGTCCCTCAGTCTGTTTCAGTTTTTGCACCAGTACCAAGTAGCAGAAATGGAACAGCACCTAATAGTTTGTTAGAGTAGACCAAAAATGAAATAATATATGCAGAAAGGGAATGTTTTTTATAAACTAGTCTGGAAACATCATGGAGCATAGCTATTTATAAAATAAGTCTGTGACTGCTCTTCAACAGTGCTGCTTTAACCCCTCCCCCAATTGCATAGCAGAGGACACATCAGTTTATCTTGGCAGCAGTTGGCTCCCGGTCCTGATTTGATTCCAGTAGAGGAGTATTTACAGACCCCTTTAATTTGGGCAGAACTTTTTTCATTAGTTTTTTTAATAAATGTTTAAAAGAGGGCTTTTTTTTCCATATTCCTGGTTAGGTGCAGAGATAGTTTCAGTTTTTTAAATGGGTAGTAAATCTGATCCAAAAATGTACCTGCCTATTAATTTGCTAGACATATCATCAACAATATTCTCCAGAATTCTTCTTATTCATTTGAGAGAATAACTTTAAAGAGATGTGTTCCACTCTTGACAATTGTTTCACTTTTAGACATTTATGAGAGAAATATGTGTTGGTGTGGTAAACAAAAAATATATGTTGCTTTTATTGATTATACTGTTGCTTTTTATTCTAGTAATTCTAGTAGCAGTAGTAGTAAAACCTTTATTCATTTATGTACACAAATGAATTAGATATCTCCACTGTGCCGAGGCCCATTTCCAGTGAGGTCCCAAGGCAAAAGTTCCAGTTAATTTTACATATAATATACATCAAATTCTATATCGGCTACAATACAAATACATACAACTACACATTAAAATATACACAGATTATCTCTCTCTTGGAATTAATTATGGCAGCTTATGCAGGAGTTAGGTATTGGCTATGCCCTTTTTTCTGTTGTTGCTAAATTGCATAGCCAGACCTGGCCTTGGGTGAAATTAGGTCCTCCTAGCAATATTTTGGACAATTTTCCAACAAATAAAGGTGTACAGCAAGGTTGTTTACTTGCTCCTAATCTTTTTAATTTTGATATGAACTGTATTTTAAAGGATCTTTCTTTCGTTATCTCTAATTCACTGAAAATAGGAGCCATGGAAATACCAGTTTTGGCATATGCTAATTACTTGGTTCTCTTTTACTTGTCTTAATCTGGCCTTCAAAAATAAATGGATTGTTTGGCCAGGGTGTCCTATCGATTACCCTTGGTCATTAATGAAAATAAAAGCAATGTGGTTATTTTTGATTGGGAAAGTGTAGGGTTAAGTATTTCCACAGTAGATAAGTATGTATATCTTGGTTTATGTGTTTCTTTAAATTGTTCTTGATATTCTCTTGTTGTCAATGTCCAGACAACACTCTTAAGCTTACAAAATTTTAAAAAGAGACTACAGTCAAAATTTCTGGCATTGATACATTTCAGAATTTGGATCAGCATAGCCCCAATCAGCCTCATGCCAAGAATGAGATCAATCAATTAAAATGTTTATTTAACCAGGTGAACATCATTGAGCAAAGCTCATTTGCAAGCTGGACCTGGACAGGATATAAGAAAAATACACAGCACATGGAACACAATAAAATCACACAATATTTAAATAACTAACTAACATAGTCAGGGTTAAATATAATACACAGAGTAATGACAGTGGTAGTGCATGAGTACTATATACACACATGAGCAGCTAAATACAAGATATAGTCAAGACTGGACACTATGGTGTGGTGAAGGCAGAAGAACAAAAACAAGTGAGGGGGCAACAAGGGAAGTTAGGAAGCTGATAAGAAAAGGAAGGGAGTTGTGAAGGTTAAAGAGGGAGGAGGAGGGTAGGCAGGGGAACCCGTGAGTGTCATAGCAGCAAATAGTGATACCAGGGCCATGGGTAAGGACAGACTCCAGATAAGGGGAGTGAGGAGAGACAGAAGGTAAGGTGAGTGCCCCAGGGTCAGGGAGGTAGGGGGCATGTGAACAAGAGGTATGCTACTTTAAGACAACTGAAACCTATGCAAGGGAGCAGGCTACACAAGGAAAAGCAAAAAAAGGAATGCTATGAAAAGGTTAAAGAGGGAGGTGAAGGGGTCAATGAGACGGGGTAGTAAACGTACTGTAATATTTCATCAGACAGGTGACCTGCAAGTCACTGAGGCAGGAAGGGGGATATCAGTAGAAACAATTGCAGGTTTCTTTAAACGAATGAGCATACAGAGTTTTAAATGCTGATATGCTGATGCTGTGGGCCAATTTCAAGGTTTTTTGCACTGTGTTCCAGCACACAGGTAACATATGGCTCATGGAAGCCTTACCAAAGCGTGATTTGACCTTTGGCACTGCCAGGTAGATATAGGAGGCACTTCTCAGTGTATATGTACCTAACACACTTATGGGTAAACAATCCAAAATATATTGAGGCAGCTTCTTAGCGATAGCTCTGAAGGTCCAGAGGGAGGCATTTCTCTGTCTTCTATAAGTGAGAGATGTCCATCCAAGTTACTTTGTTCACAAGTGATGTCATTTTACAACCCTAAATTCTCTGCTTGTTCAAAAAAGCCAGTTTCTGTGAAGAGCTGATGATGATGTCATCTCCAGAACTCAAAGTCTAGTCTTCCCTGTCAGCAAGCTTATAGAACCTGTTTCTTCAAAGGTCGGAGTTCATGTGCAATAGCTTTCACAAGTAAATCAGGCAGCAACATCAAAAAACATTGATATAAAAACTGTGTTTCAGGTTTTGTAAAAAACTTGACAAATGTGTATTTTTTTTATTTATTTTTGTGCCTTTATGTTGTGATCTTTTTCTCCAGGGTTGCTGAATGCTGAATAACAGCACACTGCATTGAGGTTTAGCCTCAGTTTATTTTTTACACTGGAATGGCATGTGAGCAAACTTTCT
This sequence comes from Neoceratodus forsteri, assembly GCA_016271365.2. Classification (NCBI taxonomy): domain Eukaryota; kingdom Metazoa; phylum Chordata; order Ceratodontiformes; family Ceratodontidae; genus Neoceratodus; species Neoceratodus forsteri. The sequence continues at coordinate 971,248,364 of CM028134.1, read as the reverse complement.
TGTTTTCACTGGTGAGGTTTGCAGACTGAATAATTTTCTGATGTGGTGGAAGATTGTGATCATTCACACCTGTCATTCAACTGAGGTGATTTCTCAGGATGGCACTTTAAAACAATTATTCTACCTCCCTGTAAATGAGGGTGGGAGAGATAATGCTGTTTTGAAACCTTACTATGAGTTTCTATGCAGTAGCCAACCCAACCAACATAGGGCCAGATATTCAAAACTTTGTCCCAGGGCAAAATTAACACTGCACGGCGATCAGAATTAGCCCAGAATCATTTGCATGCCATTTTCAAAGGAATAGCCCCAAGGCTAAATGAGTTGACTATAGCATGCAAATGAAGGGGTGAAAACAGGGCTCAGAGTGCAGTGCAACAATAGCCCAGTAAATAAGACAGCACCGAATATAGCAACTGAGAGCAGTGCAAACTGCAACAGCGGGCCCAGTGCACACAGAGGTGGAGTGAGGTAAGGCTGAACAATGTGGGCAACATTTGTGCTAGCAAAGCACTGGAGCACAACAGCAAACAACAGTGCAGGCCAAATACTGCAGAACCATGTAATGGAACATTACAGTATTGCACGGTGCTAACATGCTTGCACGATGCTGACATTTGCCCTGGGCAATCCTGTTTGCCAGTGCTAAAGTTGGCTATATTCAAAACTGCAATGCAAATTAGCCTACACAGGCAATCCATGGTCAAACAGCCACATTAGCATCTCATTACAGCCTGCTTTTCAGATGGATTTCCTGGTGCTATAACATGGTGCACACAGCTCCACCTGTAGGTCCGACTGGAATTACAAATTGGTAGCCACATTTCTTTCTGTTACCACAGCTCCAACTGTAGGTCCAACTGGTATTACAGGTCAGTTGCCACATTCATTGCATGCTCACAGATCACCGAACATTAGCTGCAGTCTTTTCTTGGGCACAGATGCAAAAACTAATGTGGCCCACGGGAGTGGCACTACAGGAATGGGTGATTGTGCTGCAAGCCACAGGCAAATCATTGTTCCTGCCACAGTGTTTATCAGATGATACAGTACCATAGTAGGTGATACTGTGAGGTAGACAACAATGCCTATGGTGTGTCAGGCAACAGTGACTGGTGCTATCCACACAGTGACAAGCATAGCTGGAAGGTGTGGTCTGACAGTGGTCACCACAGTCATACTGTCCTGTGACCCTCATGTGCTGCACCAGTGGCATGGGATCCCCACACTACCATACACATGACTGTCTGTGTGTGTGGGGATCCCAGACGGGTGTAGGGTATGTGCCCGGGGGGGCACATATACCATCATACTGGCACACTGCTTTCAGGAGCAGTCCCGTCAGCTGAACATGTGCACTGTGTGGATGGCCCCAGCTATGTGGCAGTACTGTACCTTCTATGTGGTGCAGCCTGGCTACCTGTACACCCTCCGCTCAACATCCTCTATTCCCCAGTGCAGCATGTGCATGATGGACTGTGTTGGTGTACCCCCAGTGGGGGAATTGGAGGTGTGTGCTTCATGGACACATTGCCATGGTGTCCACTGGGTGCTGGGGAACCCACTAATGTCTGGCAGGGTTAGAACCAGTGCCAGATGATGGCGACATGGGCGGCACCATCTATGCGCAGCATGTCTCTGCCATGTATGTGTTCTAGTCATTGTTTTTTTATCACCTTGTTCACCAGGTAAGCACATTGGGCCAAGGCCCAGTGTCAGGAATGACCTGGGAGACACTAACTGTGTAACTGAGATGCACCAGTGTACAATAAAGACATACAATGCACAGCAGCACACAATACACAAATATCACATTAGGTACACATTACAATACATTACAATACTGTGCAAATAGTTTGTTGCTGCAAATGGTGTTCTAGCTCAGTAGTAACATTTACATGAGTGCTCAATTCGCAGCACTGTTGGGGCACTGCATTCCACAGTTTGTGTGCTGTGCATATGGAGTGGCCCAGGATGGCCTTCCACCCACACTGCCTCCTCACTGGATGCATACAGCCTTGTTCCCTGTTGCTGCTGTGTCCACACACCCCCATCCTGGGTTTGCCCAGAAGTAAGACCACCTTTCATGGGCAGTAATTTGCACCATGCTACATGTTGTGCTAACGCACGTTGTGCTGTGCTATACTTTTGAATATACCGTTGCACCTATATGCATGTCCCTGCCCCTCACTTTGCACTGCACATACATTATCTCATAGTGTTGGTGCTATCACATTGCACCAGTACTATTTGTCCTTTTGAATATAGCACTCTGGAGCAAATGTGGTGCAATCATGGTGCAATCAATTTGCGCCAGGTGCAAAGTTTTGAATATCTGCCCCCTAGTGTTTTCTCCCTGACAGGCTGTTACTTAACCTACATTCAGACTCATCTATGTTGTATTCCACATTAAAATGATAATTTTACCAGGGCTAACACTTCCACCACTAGCAGGAATTAACACATATTAGGCCCATGTTAAAGAGCACCTTTCATGATGATCCAAAAAGATACATCTTGTAGTCATTATATGCAGTACTAGACCTGAAAGGGTGTGTGCATGTATTATTTTTGGGTAAGGTTTACTCTGCCTTCCATAATTTGGATTTGTTTTTGAGCCTTGCTTTAGCACTGCTGCACTTGTCTTTGCTGTTCAGCTGCTGGGCTGCTGGCTCCCAATGGCATCACTGTAGGGCAGAGGAGTGATTCACATTGTGTAGTACAGTGCAGTCACAACAATTTTGCAAGGGAAAACTACCAGCACTCAATGTACATACTATGTTTCCCCTCCCTCAATACACCCTGTTAGCAATGCATTATGCCAAAATCCAAATGCCTCGTCAGTATGTTTTTTTTTTTTTGTCAAATTGACTTTCTTCTGCCTCAGTAACAAAGCATGGGGATTGAGAGAAGACAGAGTTGCTGCCAGCATCTTTCCCAGTCCTTTTGACTTTCATGTAAAAATGACCCCATTTTGTGAAAGACAGGACATGAAACATACCAGGACAGGAGGCTGAGTTTCAACTGCTAGGAAAAGACGTCTTATAAAACAGAGCAATATTTTGTTGAGAGATTGAGATTTAGAGCACCTTTGCCAGTCCTTTTGACTTTCATGCATATATTGCCCCTTCTTGCACTGATTCTGGAATTGCATTTCATTCATTTTGCAGAATGCAAAAACTAACTGCAGAGTACAGTAATGCAATACAATTCCAGAATCAATGCAAGGAGGTAATTTATGCATGAACGTCAAAAGGACTGGGAAAAGTGCTCTTTAAAACTTGTTCTAAAGCAGACACTGACAAACAGCAGTGAAGTTACCAACATATGCAATACTAGTACTGTGGCAATACAACTTCCTAACAGACACAGTAGAGTAACACCCAAAATGGTATCAGCAGCCTGGAGGGTTGCTGACTCAACATTCAGCAAACCTGGAGAAATGGACCACATCAAAAAGGCACTAGAAATATGAATTTGTCAACTTTGTTCCAAAACCTGAAAACACACATAGTTTTTATAGAAATGTTTCTTGAATGTTTCTGCCTCTTTTACTTGTAAAAACCATTGCACATGATTTTTTAACTTTGGAGAAACAGGTCCTGTAAGCTTGCTGATAGGAAAGGCTAGACTGTAAGTTCTGGAGATGACATTAGCAGCAGCTCATCACTGAAACTGTCTTTTTTGAGCAGGTAGTGAAATCAGGGTTACAAAATAGCTTATAATTTTAAAATGAAGTAACACAGAAACCTAATTTTTGGTATGTGATTTATTGGGGATATGCTTATTCTAATTCTGCAAAGTAACACTTCTGGCCAGAATCCCTCTTTAATTTAAGTATGGCAGTAATAGTATTAAACCTTTGAGGGAAGTTATTCTTTCTAAACTATATCCACAGGCCTTGTATGGAGTAGAAATTTGGGCTCTATACTGGGTTTCTGAATTGGCTAACAGATTTTTTGTCACACAAACCAGACTTTCTGCATTGGAAAGGTAGCTATTGTGGCAAGTTCAATATTCAAATCCACAGTTGTTGGTGGGTAAGTGCTAATGGACTGGAGAACTATGAAAAAAAATCATGCACAGTGAGGGGAAATGATGCCAGCGGCCAGTATAGTTACTGTAGCACTAATGGAGCTTAATAATAAATAAGAGAAGGCACACACAAATATCCACCAAAAACTGTGTAGGAAATTTATAGCAGTGTAAGTCTAGCATCAGCAGACTTTATAGCAGACAATATAGTAAAACAAAGATGCCAGATAAAATGTCAACAGGTACACCTGGTCCATCATTATTGATGCTCCAATGTATTGTATCAAGGACTCTTTGTCTCTTCATCGGGGTGGGGGAGGGGGGATTTGGTGTCTTGAGAGGCTGGTTAAACACCAGGCTACTAAAGGTGAACATGCATATCATTGAAATTGTATTGTTATTTCATCATTGCAGTGAAGTCCTATTTTATAAAAAAATCCTTGCTATATTTAGCAGTTTTCATAATTACTGTCAGAGGATGTTAGAATAGTTAGTAAAACTGTGCAAATTAGGTGAAGTGCTACATTTATACTTAGTAATTATAGAACACAACAAAACTCAAAAGTGCATTTTTAGTGTGTTTGTTTTGAAATAGTTCTGTTTTACCCTTACTTATTATTCCTTTGGTTATTAATCATGTCACATCTGTCCAAATTTGCAATTATAAAAAAATGTAAACAACAGGGTTTACATTCCCTTTCTGCAAGTCTAATGGGGGGGGGGTTAATACGGAAGCATATGATGCAGTTTTTAGTTTCAAAATATTTGTTGCAGATGCATTTTAAGTAATTTTGCAGTTGAAAATATTGAAAGGCCCTGAATGCATCAGTAGTTTTAACATAAAGAACAATGTTTGGGTAAAGGTGTGTAACATTTCTTTTACACACACCCAAGGTGTGCAATGCCTTATAAACCTGAGAGTGAAATTTAAGGGATTTATCAAGGCATCACACATAGAGATGTTGCAAAATAAAATTTTGCCATTGACATTGCCACAAAATCAACAATTTCACCATGTGAAATATTTCAAGAAATTCCACCGTTCCGCAAACTTTTTCACAGGGTGCAAAGTTGCAAAATTTCACCGCGAAATACACAATTTTGCCTGAAACAGTGAAATTTCACCTGCAGAAGGTGAAATTTTAACTGCGGAAGGTGAAATGTCACCATTCCATGAGCTAAATTTCACATTTCATGCGCAAAATTTTGTCTTCCATGGGCAAAATTTCACATTTCGTACCCGTAAAATATTTTGCAAAATGCTCAAATTTCACTAAGTATTTTGCATAATGAAATTTCACAATTTTGCACATCTCTAATCACACACCAAGGGTGTGTGTAAAACCACATTACCTCCCTACCCATACTTGACCATTTATAATTGCTGACTTCACTGACCTACATATCTCCTGCAATTGCCTGGTGAGCCTAGTGCTGAGCACTGCATACTATATTTCTTATTTCTTACCCCATTGTCTGTAATGGAGCTGGAAAAAAATATTACATTTCTGCCTCTTTCCTTTGTCTCAAAGTCTGTTTTTGAGTCCACTGCCTGCCCCGGAGACAAGGACCCAATAATGCTGCAGGCAGCATTTTTGTCGGTCGGCACTGCTTTCAGCAATTGGCAGTCAACAGATTTCACAGGGTGTACTCACTTTGCTGTGTTGATTGACAGCTTTTAGCTGTCTCATTCTTGCTGATATAACCAGCTGGTTATAATGATGGATTACATCATAGTTATCCAGGTATAATGATGTCTAATCAGTAACTAAACAGAATAAAGTGTAGGTAGGTGTACAAAATTTTTTTTAAACACACCCAAGGTGTGTGATGTCACGTAAGCCCCAAGAGCAAAGTTCAAGTAGTTTATTATGACAGCACACACCAAGGGTGTGTGTACAAAAGCATTACACACCCCTACATCCATGTTGCTTTCTTTAAGTACTGGCATGAGCTGCACCATAACTGCCTCTTTGCACCCAGCCCCCTTAACAGTGTATCTTTGCAAGGGTTATACTGTTGTTTTTTCCTTCTACTCAGTTATGCTTGTGTGTTCAGCCACCGAGGCTGCTATGCATGCTGTCGGGAATCAGCACTTATGCAATAGGTGTGAAAACAAAACAAATATTGACACTTGAGCTACTGTGTACATAAATCTAATTTACTGTATGTACACAGTAGAGTCATCATCAACATTTATGTACGCTGTTGACATGTAATGATATGCATATGTCCATAGTAGGCACGTCATTATGATAAATCCTCACTCCCACCCAGCTGGCCAGTGTTACTTACAAGAGCATTTAGTTTCATTTTTAAATGACCACCCACTCCTTCAAACAGTATCTCTAACAACATTTATTTTGTAGCCAGCACATTTCATCCACTATCAGGACTACTCACCACAAAAAAAAAAAAAAAAATGCCTTACGTAATTTAAAATGTCACAAACATTTTTTTTCTCCATGCATTCTTTAATTACTGCACTTGAGTTCCAGGCTGCAGCCGCTCAGCTTGCTGCGACCACTGTTAGCTACTTTAGCAACATTCCACACATTACATGTAGCCTCACTATGTACTCCAAAATTAACAACTATTTACTTTTTTCTTAAAATATACTCAAACTGGTTTATTCCCTCACTTTCCTAGAGGCTTTTATCAATTACAGCAGTGTTCCAGCTCATGCTTCAGTCCGTTCCTACAGCTCCATTATCCACTCTGCCTATTGACCTGATGTCCCACTTACTCACTCATCGCACTCAAACCCCAATTGTTTTTCAAAATAAAACTAAAATGGATCACTTGAAAGAATTACAGCACTGATTTGCAGTGCAGTCACTGGACAGCAGCAAGAAGGGCTTGTTGCTTGCTCACTAAACTGAGCCAGAGGTCTGTGCAGAATGTGGAATTCTGCCAGCAGCATTCATGTGGAATGGCAATTCCACTTCCAAATAGATTTTTGCAATTGCAGTTTAAATTTCACAGAATCTTGAAAAGCATTTCTGTGTAGACCCTGGAATAACATTCTGCAGATTACGTAAACCGCAGAATAATTTTTCATGGATTACAGAAAAAGTAAACACATTTTATATAAACTGCAGCTTATTAATCAGTGGAAAACATTTCAAATGCGGAATGATGGAATTCTGCTATAATGGAGTTCTGTAGAATTTTCTGAAATTCCACGGAATCCCGTTCTGTTTGAATTTTGAACATTCTGCACAGTACCACTGAGCCATTATTTTTATTCAAACATTTTTGAACAAGCCACTCATCCACCAGTCAGTGGCAATGTCACCACATCAATGCCAGCATAATGATGCAACATCCAAGACTATGGCATAGCAACAGCACTCCTAAGGGGTGGAGGACCATTATTTCACCAAAGAAACCCAAAAAACTTGTGAATTTAAAAGAAAATAACAGCAAAGCGGTTAAGAAACTACTAATAAAAGGCCCATCCATTGCATAAAAGAAATACACAACAGGAAGCTTGTGAAATAGATGATTGGGGGTGTTTGCCCTTAAACACATCACTCACAACTTATGCCACTCAGGAGGTTACTCAAGGTCAAATATCTCTTGTGAAAATAAGTCATTTATTCCAATGGTACCTGTTACATATCCCTTATTTATTACACTTTTACTGTAGCTCACAGGTACAACTTTAAGTATTTCTTTATTTTACTGTGTGGCAGAGTTTTTTTGTGTGCATTTTACAGTTTAACAGGATACGTTTCCTTCCTGAAGATGTGCTGTTTTTGTCCTTGTTAGTCCAGTGGTGGCCTTCCTTAATCTCCAACTGGCCATTCTTATGCATAAAAATAGCAGTTAATGGAGCCCATTCACTTCAATGGGGCATGCCCCCCATGCTCTCCCTGGTCACACATCATTACGTGCCTGAGTACAGGGTCATGTCAGCACTATCAGGAAGTGGAAGAGGTTGGCTGGCCATCTCATAGGGTCAAACTACTATCCCTTCCACAAATTTAAGGAATGCAATTAAAATGATGAAAATGAGCTATGATGGCAATTGCCAACATCAGCTACCAGAATATGTGAGTGGTAGCTAACGTAACTTACTGTAAGTTGGAAAATCACTGTAAGAGCTACTATAAACTCAAGCAGCACACTAGTGTGACATGTATTGTGTCTATCAATTAATCAGCTTTGGTCTTTTCCTGTCCTTATTTCTGACGTGTGCCCTTTGGAAAGTTGACTTTAGAAATGTTACTATTTCAAATCCCCCAAAAAGTCCTGGAACAAAAACAACCAAGTTCCAAAAGAAGCCCCCTGATAAAGACTCTTTGGAGTTGAAGTGCCAGAGCTAGTTTCAGCAACTCAGACTGTGCCAGTCCGCACACTTTACCACTTTGGTGTTTAAATGTGTATTTGTGACTGAAACATCACTTCTTCTTCTTCTTCACAAATAAATACAGCTACTGCTCAGCGTACTGTGAACCAACTGTTTTTTGCTATTTCCTCAAGGCTGCAGGCCTCACTCACTTACTAAAACAACCATCTTCTAAAAGTGGTGAAAATGATGGGCCAGCCAATAGCACCACCATACTGTAGTACAGTAGTGGTAGTAGTTGTCGGTTGTTTAATTTAGAAATGCTCAAAGGCTCAAGGCAGAGTACAATTTCCAAAAGTACGAGATAAAAAGGATTATGTAAGGGATAACACATTGCAGGGTGTGTAGTTATAAGGGAATAATGCATGTCTTGAGTTGTTGTTGGGAACAAGTCGTAGCCGAGTGCCATAACCACCCAAGAAGTGCTTTATTCCCTTATGATCACACATCCAGATGTATGTTATTCCTCTTACAAAATGTGTTTTTATTTGTTAAAAAAAATATGTAGTTCAGTTAAAGCAGCAGTGCAACAATCTGATGAAAATTTTGACCTATACTTTTTTTATACTATTTTAGATTGCCACTTACAACCTGACTTGTATGATACCCGTCCTTCCACAGTTTGAGTCTGCTTTAGTACTTTTTTTCATGTCTGAAATAATAAAAGCAGTTCTCCTTTTAATAGGGCTCGGATCTGGTTTTCATCAGTATTTGCAGCCATTTTTGAACAGCTATTGTTCTGTAAGGTCAGACAGCACTGCATGCTGCGTAATACTAAATTTTAGTCACAACAGAAGTGATATATAAACAACTGATGGACAAAAACAGATGAAAATATTAATGAAGACCTGGTCCACACCGTAATAAAAGGAGCACTCATTTTATTATTTCAGACATAAAAAAAGTACTAAAGCAGACTCAAACTGTGGAAAGAAGGGTATCATACAAGTCAGGAGGAAAGTGGCAATCTAAAATAGCATAAAAAAGTATATGTCAAAATTTTCACCAGATTGTTGCACTGCTGCTTTAAGGTGTGCAGTTGTGAGAACAGAATCAATGGTCATGTGACATGATTCAACAAATGAGTTTACAGGATTTCCATGGCCCAACTTGTAAAGAGAGAGAGTACATGGCAAATAACAGACGAAATGTCTGCAGCAAAACCACATACAGCCTGGAAAGCAAGTTTTAAGAAATTATTTCTAAACTGAAATTTAAAAATGCCTAGAGTGGGGGACAGACAAACATTTACCAGTAGAAAGTTCCAGAGGATGGGTGTAGCCCCTACAAATACCCTACCACCAGCCCACTGGAGCCTAGAAGGTGGCACTGTTAATAACCACCCGGGCAATGTATCTCAGAACCCTGGAAGGGAATAATGGGCCAGGTGAGTATGAGTGTACTGGGGGCGCAACTTGTTTAGGGCTTCAAAGGTACAGTAAACCAAAAAGTCTTGTCCACCTGCCATCTAAAAGGCAGCCAGACCAAAATCCTAAGTGATGGGGTGTTGCTTGCCATGCCACTGAGATAGGCTTACATTCTGGGTGTAGAACTCTGTGATATTCTGACCACAGAAGAACAAGCCCCCCCCACAAGAATTTGAGGAGAAAGGGGATGTACATTCCATTCTATGCTCTACACCTAGTTGCCCTAGAGAGCAATGACAGATGAAAATGTGTGCAATATAACAATAATAAGCAGAATAATGGTGATGTTTATTTATCCAGATTAAATAACCTATGCTCACTAAACTCTCTTTTACAAGGATTACATGATTTGACCAACAGGTAACATTACAACCTAACACATGGAGGACATAAAAACGTATGATTATTAAAATGTAGAATGTGTACTGCAGCCTTCATCTTGGAATCAGAAAGAGCTCCAACACTGCTGCCACTAGGGGAGATGGGAGGAGGACAGTGGATGAAAATTCCATGATGATATAGATGATATTCTACCCAACCCCATGATTGATGAAACCTGCTTCAGCATCAGCCCCCATCTTGTACAGGGATATTAATTTCTCAGTGACTGTAGGGAAGTAATAAGGGCCAAGGATTGTAGGTCAATAAGACAATGGCTTGAAACTGCAACTAGGTCCTTGAGCAGGATGAAGGCTTATAAGTAATAAAAATAGATTCCAGTCATAATTGAGTATTAGTGTGGTGAAGAATTTTCAGATTCCAGCAGAACTGAATTTCATGGAATTTTCAAAATTCCACTGAAATTTGGCTGAATTTCATCTTAAGTGGAATGGTGGAATTCCACCGCAGAAAAATGCGGAATGGGTTTTCTGTTACATTTCTGCAGATCTTAATATTATCCGTGGAAGTCATAGTGGAATGATTTTCCATGGAAAATACTGTTCCATGGAATATAATTCTGTGGAACATAGCAGGAAGAATTCCGTAGAAGGAACAGTGAAATTCTAGTGGAAATTCTGCCAGTGAAATGGTCATTCTGTGCTAATTCCAGCTGGGGGAATTCTGCATTCCGTGCAGCACTACTGAGTATGCAAGTAGGACACAACAAAAGTTTAGAGAAACATTTAGGAAATAAAGGATGCAAACCATTCATAACAGCAGTAATCCCCAACGTGGCACGCTATACCATCATATAAAATAATATCTCATATATAATATAATCATATATCACAGGGCACTAGAAAGCCGCATTCTTGATTGATTGATTGACTTTTGTTGACCCAGTAAGCCCACTGGGCCTAGAAATCCCTTTTCCAGAGGTGACCGTGGGGAGGGGGATACAGATGGTAAGCAACTGAAATTGAACCAGATTAAACTGTTGGTGGTATTTTTAGTGAATGGGAGAAATTTGGCCAGGACACCGGGGAAATTCCCCTACTCTGTGGTGGGCACGCTGTTGGACCATGGCTTTGACCTCAGAGTCTGTTCAGTCTGCTGGTGTACCTGCAGGAGAGTAGAGCTCCACTCCTGCAGGTCCAGCTATGAAGCTATCATGCCTGACATGTCTGCTTATTCTGATGCTATGGACATGGATTCTTCTGACAAACGGTTGTTGGGCAGTGATTCTTCAGGATTTTTGCCTGCAGACGAATTATGGCTTGAAACCCTGCTTGCTTCTAATCGACGACGTGTACTGGAAGTTATTGACGCCGATGCCTGTACCCAAATGGAACCTCATGAGTCAGCTGCTTCTGATGTTGTGTTGGGATTTGCCCCTGTTTTTACACCCGGTAAACTTTCAACTGCTTTGCCTATCTCTTCTGCTCCACTGACGTCTGCCTTAGCAGTGCATCAGCTGTCTGTTGATCCTGTTAGTGACACACCAGCATCAAAGGCATACTGCTCTGATGACTCAGTGGCTTTAAAGACTGCAGCTCTTGCCTCTGACAGCACACTACTGCCGCAAACAACCGCTGCTGTTACCCCTGCTGTAACTGTGAGTACTGTTCTTCTCCCTTCACAAACCTGCTCAGTTTCACCTGCTGCAGTCTTTATTTCACAACAAGAGCAGTTGGTGGTGTCTTCACCAGTTTCAAACCGAGTGGATGGCCTCGCCCATTCACTGGAAGACTCACTTAGGGGAGCAGGATGGAAAGCTGGTTCTGGGGGCCATTGGATCTCTGACCCTGCCCATAGCCCAATCCCAGGATGTGGTCCCTGGTCTGAGAATGACACAGCCCTTGCTGCTAAGAGGCCTGCCTCTTGGCTCATTAACTTTGCCACAGATTCAGACTTGGATTTACATGCTGCAGATGTGCAGCATTCAGCTTTACAGCCCATGTTACTGTGGAAAATTCAATTACTGTCGGCCTCTTCCTCGGCAGAAGAGGGCCCTAGTCACAAACAGTCTACCTGGGGTGATCATGTGGAGACTGATTTACTGCTTCCTGACTCTCCTCCTGACCATGGGGAACATGCCAAGACCCGTTGGGAGGAATTTAGGAAATGGGGCCCGTTTAGTGGATCCCCTCCTCCTCTACAGAGGAGGAATGCTGTTCATCTGCAATATTTGTGGGGCTTAGATCTTGCTCCTGATTGCCTCTATGTTGGAAAGACCCTAATTAAAGAGTCTTTGGGTTACTTTATGAATGAAATCTTTGCCCTCATACATGTTTCTGGTAACTCTCTGTTTGACATTAGTTTTAAGACTCCACAAGGTCTAGACTGCTTTTGGGCCAAGTATGAGACACTTAGATATTCTGCTCTATGTTTGCCCTTCCGGGCTATCCTTCTTACTAGGCCAGCTATTAAAGTAGTTACCATTCTGTTTCACAATGAGAATGTTGCTGTCCATGATATTTCTCATTGGTTGCAGCAGCGGTGTGAGATTTTGGGAGCACCACAACCTATCTTTGACACAGAGCCTTTCGGACTGGTGGGTGGAAATTTAGGGTGCGGCTTTGACATACTAATGTAGGCCCTGTCCATTTGCCCAATAGCTTGTTTTTGGGCCAAGAGAGGGGAAATTGTTTCTAGGTGGGACAGCCTCAGATCTGTTTTAAATGTGGGTCCTCAAAGCATCTTAGTGCAGTGTGTGATAGGTTGCATTGCTCTCTTTGCCTCTCTTATGGTCATGCCGTGTGGATTGTACTGCTGAGCTCAAATGTAATCTCTGTGAGGAATCTGGTCATGGTTTTAGGTCCTGTCCTTGGGCTACCTATAATAGGAATGATTGCCCTAATCAGGATACAATCCTTATTGAGGCACAGAAGAAGGACGTTGCTGCCTCTAAACCCTCCACTGATCCTATTGTTGCTGCTTCCGACCCCACCCACTCCTGTGGTGGAGGGTCCTGATCCTCCTGACCCTCCCTGATACCCCCTGTTGTTGACTTCCTACCAGATGTCCCTATGGACCTAGAGTCGGTGGTGCCCCCCCATTCCTGCTACAGTAGTGGTGGCTGCTGATTTGGTTCCTGCAATGGCTGTGGATGTTTTGGTCATGCCGCCTCCTGACACTGGCATACAGGCCAAGAAGAGAGCGAGCGCAAAAACAGACCAAGACTCAGTCTAAGCTGGCAAAGGCTTCTTCCTCTGGTTGGGGGGGAGGGTACCGTTGAGTAATAAATTTGAAGTCCTTTCCAGAAAATCCCTGTCTTCAAACTTGGGGCTGATTCTGATACTTCATCCCAGACTCTTTTATCTTCGGATTCTGAAGGTGATAAATCACAGGATTTGGGCACTGGGGTTAGGCCTCAACGGCTTGGTGTTCACCCTCGTAGAAGCACTAGATCTGGGAAGATTACCTGATCCTCCCCCCTCCCCTTTTATTTTGTTTACCTTAGCTTTTGCTTATGGCTTCTGCAGTCTGCCTTAACATTGCTACACTGAATGTCAATAGTGTCGAAAATGCACGACGGCGACTTCTTACCTTTAATTTACTGCAGGAATTAACTTGTGACATTTGTCTTATTCAGGATACCCAATTGAATATCCTTTCTTTGGTGTCTTTGGCAAAAAAAACATTGGCATTGGGGTCCCTCTTTTTTCTACTTTGGGTTGGATGCATGTGATGGTGTAGGGGTTTTATTTCGGGGGAGATGGTTTTCAAATCCCTAAGTTAGTAGAGGTTGTTTCAGGGCAAGCTCTTCTTTTAGATTTCACTTATTTGCACACTTTCTGGTGATTGCTTAATGTTTATGCTCCAGTCATGAAAAAGGATAGAGCTGACCTATTTAATACTATTAAGCCTTATCTGTTTACGACCAAACATATTATTTGGGGTGGTGACTTTAATTGTGTAGTGGCCAAAATGGACAGGGGGGCCCTGACAGATAAAGACTGCTGTCACACTACCTATCTTTACCGTATTCTTACTCTTGGGAGTCTACAGGATACTTATCAGGTGTATCACCCTCAGGGTGGCCATACCTTTTTTAAGGGCCATTTAGCCACACGAATAGACTTTCTTTTTACTGATCACATGGTAAGGGTCCTCAGAGTTAGGACCATCCCAGTTGAGACTTCAGATCATGTTGTTCTGACTGCTTCCCTAGAGTTGGGACCCCATGCATCCACTGGGAGGGGTTATTGGAAATTTAATATCACATTGCTGGATAATGCCCTTTTCCCTAACAAAGCACAAGGTCCAGATGGGATACATACAAGAGTAATTAGGGAACTGGCACAAGAATTGGCAGGGCCAGTAACCTATATCTTCCAAAAATCCCTGGATACATCTGTTGTGCCCGATGACTGGAGACAGGCTCTTGTCATACCAATATTTAAAAAGGGATCTCAACAACAAGTTGAAAACTACCACCCAATTAGCCTGACTTCGGTCTTAGGAAAAATCTTGGAATCTATTATCAAGGAATATATCCTTGACTTTCTGAGTACTAAAGGTATTACTGACAGGTCACAACATGGGTTTACCAAGGGCAGATCATGCCAGACAAATATTTTGGAATTTTATGGCAGGGTCAGTAAAGCCTTGGATCTAGGCAACTCAGTGGATGTTGTTTACCTCGATTTTGCAAAAGCATTTGACAAGGTGCCGCATGTGGAATTGATAGGAGCACTCAGGAAAATAGGAGTACATGAAAAACTCTTTTCTTGGGTGGAGACTTGGTTGGGAGATAGGAAGCAGAGGGTATGTGTGAGGGGAGCATGTTCTGAGTGGGCTGAGGTATCAAGTGGAATACCGCAGGGTTCGGTGTTGGGACCATGCCTTTTTAATATATACATTTCTATTATGAATGTAAGTAATGAATTATGGCTAGCAAAGTTTGCGGACGACACACAGCTGGGATACTCAGTCAACAATATAAATGAAGCCATTATTTTGCAGTCAGCACTTATAGAACTGGAAGAATGGGCAATCAATAAGGGATCATCATTTAATATAGATAAATGTGTTGTCATGCATTTGGGCAGGAACAACTTACATTTTAAATATAAACTAGCCAACAAGGAATTAAGGATTGTACAGGATGAAAAGGATCTAGGAGTAATGGTAGACAATGAATTAAAATTTGGACAACAGTACATCCAGGTGGTAAGGAAGGCAAGCGGTATTCAACACTGTATACGCAAACACATCACAAGTCATGAAAAGGCAGTGTTGCTGCCACTGTACACCTCACTGGTGTGCCCCCATATGGAGTATTGTGCCCAGTTTTGGGCACCAGGCTATAGGAAGGACGTAGTTGCCCTGGAGAGGGTACAGAGAAGGGCAGCAAAAGGCATGAAGGAGGTTCAGGGTTTGGAATATGAACAGAGATTGGAAAAACTTGGATTATATTCCTTGGAGTACCGTAGACTACGCGGAGATATGTGTCAAATATATAGAGTACTCAGTGATGAGCAATTACGGGAGCAACTGGATATAAAAATTAAGAAACAAATTTACGATACTAGGACCCATTCCTATAAACTGTATAAAGATAAATATAACACCAAAAAAAGGGGAAACTGGTTTAACATAAGAATAACAGGAATTTGGAATACACTACCAAATGAAGTAGTGTCAAGTCCTACTATGAATACCTTTAGAAATAGGTTGGATTCTTATTTAATTAACAAAGGTATTCGTGGGTATTGTTAATAAACCAGCAAGCTATATGGACGCATGTCTTCTATGCTCTGAAGCAACCAATGAACCTATGAACTTTTGAAAGCATGTATGTCATTGGCTGGGCTTACAGAGGATTTGATCAAATGGTGGGTGGACACTAAAAGTGATTTACGGTCCCTTGCTACACGTTTTTCCACTTCTACTTCAGTGACTCGGTATAAGAAATATTTAGCCTTAGAGACCCATTTGGAGACTTTGTATACTAATATTAATACACAACATCTAAATTTAACCTCCCAAGTTCAGGCCATGAAAAAGTTAGATGGCAGCCCTACAGTACTCTAGGGCTGCTTCCCTCTTACATGAACACAGGGTTTGCTCCTCTGGGAAAAACGTTTTTTGCATTTGACAGTAGTAGTCAAAGAACTGCTGATAGACTACCGACTGAGGTTGTGAGCTGTGATGATACTCTGAGTACTACCCTGCCTGACATTTTGCAGGCAGTTACTACTCACTTTACTGACATGTATGCTGCTCCTTCTTTGGATGATAATGAAATTAGTCTTTTCCTTACTTCCCTGTCCATTCCTGTGCCCCCGTTACCCGGGGTTACTAGAACCCTAGTTAGATCTAGTGGCAGGCAGGGACTGGCAGCTAGTGAAACTTCAGTTAAATGGATTTCGCTATGTCTTGCTCTGTTTTCAGTCTCTGCTGAGCTGGAGCTATGACATCATTTAGAAATATTGCAGCTGCATAAGCCACACTGGAATGTTGCAGCTAGGGAAGTTAGGATAGAATGTTGGGGAATTTGAAGTCAGTTCAGTAGTAGTCTGAGTAGAGTGTTGAAGAGGGAAGAGGTGTGCTGCTGCTGCAGGCCCTTATAGCCCTTAGCTCTGACAAAGAGCTATATTTTTGTTAGAGGTGTGTATTCTCACCTGAAGAGGAACACAAGAAGAACCAAGTGAAGTGGTACAGACTGCTTCCAGTGGTTCAGGGCCCCATCCCTGCGGGGATGGGGGGAAGGATTCAGCCTACTTCCAGGGGCAATTCCCCTGGTCCAGCTAGGGGAAGAAGAAGAAGCTGCCTAATTTTAAGTTCATACTGAGGCACCAGAAGTTTTGGATGAGAGTTCTTTGAAGAAGAGAAAAAGCCTGTGGGGCACCTGCAACCAAGGGGTGAGTCTGCTCTGATAAAGGGCCAATGTGTTTTCACCTGAGACAAGATGAAGTTAAGGGACTGTTACTGTGGGGTCAGGAAAAAGACAGCCAAGTACAGTTTTGAAAGTTGTGGGAATTGGACTGCTTAACTCTCTGGGGGTCTAGAGCAATGGACACAGCCACTATTTAAGTATGTTTCAAGTTCAGCACAAGTGGTATGGAAGAACAGTAGATTAAATGTGACATACATTTAAAGAGAATCTACACAGTAAAGTAATTTCAGAGGATGAGGTGTTAAAGTCCAGAGAAACGGCCGGGTATGAATTATGGGAGCGAGAGTTGGGAGACCCCCCCCAATCAGTAGTAACCAAATTCACCTCTACAGGTTTGCTTTCGGATACCAGTTGCTTTCTGTCAGGTACTTGGCCAGTGCCTGAGGAAAGTACCCAGACGTGGGACTGATGAAGAAAATTCCCTGATGGAGCCAGAAGTTCTCAGAGGTGGTTTAGGAAGCCACCGAGAAATGTTCCATGCTATATGGAAAGTGTCCAAAGGGCTGGCATGAGAGCCGAGCCATGGAAGAAAGGTAATCCAGAGGGCTGGCAAGGAAGCCGAGCCATGGAAACTGAAAAAGAGTTGAGTTACGGCTGAATGCCCAGAGTGTTTAGAAACCTGAGGGTTTCAGTGTAAAGAGGATGTGTTCTGATCTCCATAAATCTGCATTACCAGGAGTGTGGCCCCCTGGGGGTCCATCTATGCTTTGTTATTCTGTTGGATGTGAATAAAAGCCACACTTTAGAATCCCAGCTTCTGGTATTGGACATTACAGTTATTGCTTCCTGTGTCTGGAGTTATTTGGGGGCCCCTGTGCAGAGCAGCCACACCTAGCCAACATGCCGAGTGACACCTTTCTCCCCAGGTTTCAACTTATAAAAATGGAGGCACCGCGTCATAGGACCCAGGCCCCTCAACCTGTTCACTAGCTACACAGGCAGAGGTAGTAGCCCTCTCAGTTTTAGGCGTGCTGGGGGTTACACCTGCTTTTACAGATACGCCTTTTCTTCCATTGATCTCTCCAATTAGTCTTGCTGAGGTAGCACGGGAATTTTCACACCTCAATAATAACACAGCTCCTGATATTGATGGTTTGCTGACTGAATTTTATAAAGCCTGTACTTCCCTTCTTTATGAAATTCTTCCTAGGTCTTTAATTGGGATTTGCAGCACCAAGGTTTTGATTTTCAATTTTGTTGTTTAAAAAGGGCCATGGGGGACCTTAATAATTGGTGGTGACTGAGTCTTCTCAATACTGATTTGAACGTTTTAATGAAAATTTTGAATGCTCGATTGTTGCAGGTGGCTCCTACTTTGATTTTACTTTCCAAAACAAGTTCAATTCCTAGCAGATCTATAGAACATAATCTCCTCTTGATTAGAGAACTGGTGGAACTGGGAAAAGTTGATGTAGTTACTGGGTTTCTCATGTCTTTTGACCAAGAAAAGGCATTTGATCGGGTTCCTCATCATTTTATTCTTCAAGTGTTAAGGTCATATGGCATTCCTGAACAGTTAGTGTCATGGCTTGCTTTGTTGTATAGGCATGCCTATGCACTACCCCTGGTGAATGGCTATCTGGGTTCATACATACCTATTTGTCGGGGGCTTAGGCAAGGGTGCCCCATGAGCCCTCTTCTCTATGTCTTTTGTTTGGACCCATTGTTGAGAACGATCACTCATAATACCTTCATTACTGGTATCTCCCCACCACATGGTACAGTCAGTGCTAAGCTCTGATGATGTGTGTGTTTTTGTCTCAGATGTTGCTTCAGGATACAAAGTGTTAGACCACTTTAATACCTATTCCACTGTGGCTGGGGCATCCTTGAACAAACATAAGAGTTTTCTGTACTCTCTTGGTACTGCACCTCCTGTCATTGTGGACCTACAGGGTATTGCAGTACTGCAGGGTCCTATTAAAAAACTCATTGTACCCAATAGCTCCGTATGAAGTCTGAACCATCCATTGATTCTCCTGATACAAAATGGCCACCCAGGGTATAAAGAGTTAAGGTATTAAGCATTCAGTTTGGGAAAGGGGATAATGCTTTTCTAAACTTGTCGGAGAAGCTTGACATTGCTAAACCCTGAGTTGCACTATGGAAAGCATGGCAACAAACAAAATGTATGAAGGTAGCTCTTGTTAAATGGTTGCTCCTTCCCATATTTTTGTAACTTAGTGCTGTGTACCCTGTACCTCCTAATTTGGAAACAGTTCTGCTTAGTCTTTTTTTTCGTATTATTTGGGGGAGTAGATTGAACCCAATTAAAAGGGATGTGTTATATCTCCCTATTGCACAAGGTGGTTTGAATTGCATCAACCCCATCACTTTTTATTATAGTATATTTTTTCATTGGAATTTAGTTGACCTGGGTTGTCCTCAACCTTCTGTATGGGTGATTTATGCTGATTATTAGCTTGGTCCATTGTATGGGAGTTGGAATGTACAGGGTAGAAGGGCTCTACTGGTTTCATCCTTCCCTGATTATTTACGGCCTGCTATAAAAAAAACTTAACAAATGGAAGGTGCTCCCGGACCAGATTTTTTCTAAATCCAGTAAGTTTCTTTATGGGGTTTTACAATCTCAAGATCACTCCATTACTCCTGTTTATAAGGATATTCCAGATAGTTATCGTGGGCGGGTGCTTCAAGGTCTGACTGACAAACTGATCCCTCCCAGATTGTGGGATGTCCTGTGGCTTAGTAGTCATGGAAGACTTAATGTAAAAGGCAATGCCAAACATAAAATGGTGTCGGAATGGATGTGTCCCCAGGATACCTGCTTGGCTTAGGAAGAAACCATGGCCCCCACTTTTTCATTCACTGTCCTTATGTTCAGGATTTTTGGCATGCCCTGTCTGTCCGCTGGTGTCAGTCTTGTTGGCGGACTGTTACTTATGTAGAAGTAGTGGGTGGATTCCTGCTGAGCCATACTACTCTTGATGCAGGTGTAGTGAGGCTCTTATTTGCTATGATTAAATGTCAGTTATGGCAAGCGACATGTAAGTTTACCCTGCAACAGTTGTATCAATCACCTTCCTGTGTAATAGAACATGTTAAACATGACTTAATTCACCACTGTTTTTCTGAAAAGCACATTTTGAATTATGATGCATGGATAGCTCATTGGAAGGAAGTTCCTGTTATGAAGGATAAAATAGGATGAATTGTTTACTTTGCCTCATCCTTGATGATCTTTTTTTTTGCCTACTGTTTAATTTGTTTCTGGTTGTACTTTTCTGTTGTAGTCTTTTGCAGTTTCTTTTTAGGTAGTGCTGATTATTGATTACTGTTCCTTTTTCCTATGTTTGCTGCTGTATTTTCTTTTATGGTTGTTTTCCTGTTGTAATGTTCTGTTAATAAAACCTTCCTCTACTCTCTTTCGATAAGTGCCATGGGATCTTT
Organism: Neoceratodus forsteri; assembly: GCA_016271365.2. Taxonomy (NCBI): domain Eukaryota; kingdom Metazoa; phylum Chordata; order Ceratodontiformes; family Ceratodontidae; genus Neoceratodus; species Neoceratodus forsteri. The sequence goes on along the minus strand of CM028134.1, from coordinate 971,227,852 downwards.
AGCATCCACCTGAACTATCACCAATCCAGGCAGATGGGACCTTGGTTTAACATCTCATCCGAAAGACAACACCTCCAAAGTGCAGCACCCCCCCCCCCATGCTGCACTACAGTGTCAGTACTGGGATATTAACCCAAGTTCCAGATGTGGGAACTGAACCCACAGCCCTCTGATCTCCTAGCCTCAGAGGTGAGTGTGCTACCTACTGAGCCACTGACACTGCTATTCTTGACTGGAAGCACCTTCCCGATGCTCCTTGCATCGAGCAGCAAACATCTCTACAAAATCTAATTTTGGCTAACAAATTTTGTAAATCAACTTACATACTCAAACAGCTCTTGCAACAGTGATTTGGTAGATGCAAAAAGTAATGGGAAGGCAGAAGGCTGCAGCAGCAGGACTGAGTCAAAAAATGGCAACACAACCCATGCCGACTCCACATGGTGGGCCAGAGCAGGCATCGAGCTCAAGTGGAGCTAAAGAGACACCTCCATGGGACACAGTGTTGAATGCTGTGAGGGCATGGACTGGAAGATAGAGAGGGTCCTGGACTGTTTGGGAGCACAGGATCTGAGGATTGATACTGCATCTAAAATAGCCAAAGAGGTGGATGACCACTCCCAGAAGACACAAGTAGCCTTCATCAAATCAACAACAGAGCTGAATCACTTAAGAGCTTGTATGGAAGCAATGGCAAATACAACGAGGGCGATAAACATAAGGTTGGTGGGGGTCCCAGCAGGTACCGGAGTGGAGGACCTGTTGGGGTTTCTAAAGAATTGGTTACAAAATAGTTTACCTCCTGATTTGTCAGTGGGCAGTGAATCTTTAGTCCAAGCTTTTTGAATAAACATTCGTAGAGCGCAGGCCAACAGAGATACCCCATGCACCATTATGTTTATTACCACTGGCCCAGCAATCTGAGATCAAGTACTGCAGTGGGCGAGAGCTAACTATCAAGTGACCATCGAGGGCCAGGACCTTAAAATATTCTCGGATTGGTCTTATGCTACTCGGGCGAGGCACAAACTATTAGACCCAATGAGGAAACAGCTTCGGGGTTTGGGAGTAGCTCACTTTCTCCTTGTCCTGGCTTGACTTCGTATGACCTACAGGGGCAAAATGTTTCAAAACAAAGATCCTGAAGAAGCAAGAAAGAAGATCGAGTCCATTGCGAGGAATTCAGAAAAAGACTTCCTGAGCTCCGAGACCTACCTTCTGAGTCAGAAGATGAAGAGGACTGATAAGCGGTGGGTAAAACATCCTATCATTTTTCAAGTGTTTGCTCACATGCTGTTTGTGGCTGGTCAGCACTGAGAATGAAAACATGACAACTGTCAATGTAAATTTTATCCTTTAAACAGGATCTCCTGACTATAAAAGGAGACTTCTGTAACTTCCTTTTGAACTCGTAGCACATTTTGACTTTTCTGGCCCTTCTGAACTCCCAATTAAGGGATGTAACTGTAAAATTTTACCTCTGAGGGTGGCGGATATGAGGCACCAGGTATACAAAGAGTCAATCAGTATGTGTTCTTTTTCTTTTGAAAAATTGACAATCCAGTATTGTAAATGTTTGCCCTAAGTGTAGTTGTTATTCTGGGCTAGTGGAACTATTGCAAGACACTAAATGAACATAACCCCTCTCTTCCCTACCTAACTTGTTCAATAGTCAGCTGTCATGTTGGCCTTTGGAACCCTTGGCACTTTTTTCTTTACCTACTCCCTCATGCCACTCTAATAGTTGTTACAGTTGTTAACATGGGCCCTATTGAAGCCTTGGTCACCCTCCAAGCTAAAATTAGTTTCTGAGGGATGAAATGATCATAATTTGTACCCTTCTATAGAGGCCTGGATAAATGTGTTACTTTAACTTTCATGTATATGAAGGTTGAATATGCCACAATAATGTCATGTGTTGCTTTTATGTTCCCACATGTGTACTTGGAATGTATATATTGTACCTTTTATTTGTAAGTCTGTTTTTTTACTTAAAACATTTTGTGTATTGCACCGCTAATCTATGTATGTATAACTATCCTTGACAACAGCAGGTCCACCTTGTAAATGAGCTTGCTCAACGGTGATCGCCTGGATAAATAAAGATTTGATTGATTGATTGATTGACTAAATGATTGCTATAATGGGAGCTTTCATTGTTTAAATCTTATATATAATCTAAGTTGAAGAACAAATATAAGAGGTTTGTTAGAGGATGTTGGCGGGTGAGATGTATGGTAGATAAGGGGAGCGTTAATATCCCTGTTAACCAGACATGCTTTTAAGTGGGGATAGTGATCCTAGAGATCATAGTATACTATTCCTGAATAATTTTACCCCCACAGGGTTAATGTGGCTAGTAGCCATACTAAATATTTTACTAGGAAAAGGATATATTGTATCAGATAACAGAGGACTTGACATCCTGATGCCAACATGATTTTGTAATGCACCAAATTTGGAGCCTATGTAACCTCACTCCTCTGATTATAAATTGTTCTATATGTTTATTGTAAAATGAATAAAAGAAAGTTTATAATCATATATCATATCTCATATCATATAAATACCATTTACATCTGAGCCCTAACAACTAATTCAGCAATTCAAGGGTAATTATCTTCTTGTACAGACTGCCACTGTTGGGGTTTCTGCTTAATTATAACATGGTTTGTGCCCATAATCCAATCAGTTTGCTGACCCATTTTCAAGAAAATACCTTCAGGAATTTGGAATTTTAAAATCTTGTTTATTAATTCCAAATTCCTCTAAAAGTTTCTTGTGTGTAAAAACACAAATCACCCATTAGAGACAAAGAAAATGATGAAAGAAGACATTTATGATACCAATACTCTTATCTGTGGTAGTCTGTACCACAGATTACAATTGAAATCTGTTAGAAACATAGAAACACAGAAATTGTCAGAAGAAAAGGCCTGCTTGACCTGCTCAGTCTACCCAGATGAGCCCTATCTACTCTACATAGTGTTGAAGGATTTGCTAAAGTCCAGATAGACCATGTCCAGTGCCCTAACCTAATCTATTTCCCTGGTCACCCAGTCAAAGAACTCAATAATATTCATCTGGCAAGACCTCCTCCTGTGAATCCATGCTACCTTTGGTCTTGCAGCCCATTGGATTCAAGATACTTTACAACCATTCTTTTAACAGTGTTTCCGTTAATTTACCCACCACTGAGGTGAAGCTCAATGACCTATACTTACTAGCCTCTTCTCTGCTGCTGCCCTTATATAGAGAGACAACATTTGCTCTCCTTCAGTCCTCTGGAACCATGCTTGATTCCAGTGAGCTGTTGAGTATGGCCATCAGTTGGGCAGCCAGCACCTCCCAGATTTCTCGCAGTACCCTTGGGTGTATCCATAGCAAGGTCCACTTTCAAAGATGCAAGTCCCTTCAGGACTTTTTCTTCTGAAAATAGACTTTAGTCCACCTCCCCTCCCCTCCCCATTTGCTCCTGCTTGTCACTAGTGGTCTCTTCCCCCCTCTGTCCACTTTGAAGACTGAGCCGAAGTACCTGTTTAGGAAGTCTGCTTTTTCTTGGTCATTATTTGTGCAGTCTCCCTCTGCCAGCCTCCTTAGCCTCACTGTCCTTCCTCTTGATTTCCTCTTCTCACTTACATACCTGAAGAAAGTCTTATCCCCATTTGCTACCCGTTTGGCTATCCTTTCCTCTGTCTGTGCCTTTTCTCCCCTCATTGCCTTACCTGCATCCCTCTGTGTTACCGGGTACCCCTCCTCGTCTTCTTCCCTCTTTGTTTCCTTATACCTCCTGAATGCCATCTTTTTTCCCCTTTACTACCATGGTAGCTTCAGTAGAGTACTACAGCATTCCCATTTTCCTTTTACTCACTTCCTTCATACAGAAGTTGGTTGTCTTAATTGTGCCTTCCCTTATTTTTCCCCACTGTTCCTCTACCCCTTGTGACATCCCTCCCCTCACTAGACAGTTTCTGCTGTTAAGGGCTGTTCTTTGGTGGTATTACTATTTTTATACCCCTCCCTGACATCCCCCTCTTCACTAGGCAGTTTCTGCGGTTAGGGGCTGTTCTTTGGTGGAATACAGTGCCATGTATGGGAATATTGCTTAACTGCAATTATTACCACTTATCCTGCCTTTTTACCTACCAAAGTATGGCAATAGGGCTTGTGTAATTTTTGTGTTATTTGCACATGTGCCATGTGCCATTGTTGTTTTTAGCATTCTGTACTATTGCAAGCTTACTCTCTGTGTTTCTATATTTTTTATCAGGATCACATTTATCGCCTCTTTCAAAAACAATTTGTGCACACTTTCCTTCGCTCCAGGCGCCCCCTTCACTTAAATTTTTTTTATTGTGCTGATAATTTGGTGCCAGCACAATGTCATTATTGATGCCCTGAAATATACAGTTTGGGCATCTATGCTTTACCAGAATTAACAACATACAGACCACTGTTATGTATTGTGACTAATGCATTCCTTTTTATTATGAGTGTATTGCTTTAAAACTTGGGATATAGCTGAACTCCCCTAAACAAAGCATCATGTTTTGGATCTGAAGCACCAGGGTATAATGTTGCCATCTCAATCAAACATTCTGATTTGATCATTAGCTTGTCTGGGCACCATTTCTTTGTGGGGTTTTATTTTTCAATTGTTGAAAGTACCCAGTTGCTTTTTATTTCTTAAGTATGTTTTCACTTTTGTATTACTTTCTTTTTTGAACAGTACAAAGTGAAATGTGTAAAACAGCCCTTGGAGGCTAATATATCTTGTTTCTTTTAAAAGAGGACATTTTTATGAAAGCAGCAACCTAGTCCTTCAGACTTCATCTGTTACCTCTGCTATTTGTACACCTGAGGCCATAAGACTTTGCTACTGGCATCAAAATCATTGCTGATGCAAAAGACATTGATGTTACAAGCAGCAGAGTAAGACTTCAACAATTTAAAATATTAGATGGTCATTCTAGGACCAGAAGCTGCTGCTGCCAAAGGACTGTACTTCACTGGTGGCACACAGCTATTGGTGGAGCAGGCTGCACACATCTTCAGGTAAGCCTACCTCCTACTTGATCACCAGTCCAAGTCCCAGATAGAAGCATCAGGATCCTCTAGCTGCACCTCTTCCTTCTTCCATGGCACCAATCAGCAGTCATTGTTGGTGTTCCAGGGTGGAGCTCAGCAGCAGAAGCATGGATTTAAACCCCTGATTGAACTACTCTCAAGACACCAGAAGCTACCACTACGGAAGGGCTGTATTTCACTGGCAGCACACAGCTAAGTGTCAAACAGGCTGCACAGGTCTTCAGGCAAGTCTCCCCCCTCCTCGATCACCACTCCAAGTCCTGGACAAATGAGTCATGATCCTCCAGCCATGCCTTCTTCTCCTTCCGTGACACCAACTGACAGTCTCTGTCAGTGTTACAGGGTGGAGCCAAGCAGCAGCAGTGGGGATTTAACACCCCCTCCCAATTCGAACTACTCTTCTGGGATCAGAAGCTGCTGCCACCGAAGGGCTGTACTTCATTGGCTGCACACAACTACAGATCGAGCAGGCTGCAAACATCTTCAGGTAAGTCTCCACCCTCCTTGATCACTATCATGAGTCTGGGACAGAAGCATCAGGATCCTCAAGCCGTGTCTCCTTCTCCTTCCATAGCACTATTCAGCAGTCACCAGTCACTGTTGGTGCTCCAGGGTGGAGTCTTCCAATCCCTTCAAATTCCCATTAGCACCAGTGGTTTGGAGCACTGCAGTCTGGATTGTGCATTCTATGCTTGACTGTTTCTCAGCATTAGAAAGTGTCTGTCTCTGAGTCAAAACCATCACTAGATATACATTACCCTGGTGGCTTAAAGGACTTGGACTTTGCCTATCTCAGAACATTCACTCCCAAGTAAAATATTCCTCTGTTTCCCTTGCTCAATTAAGTGGTTTCTGCTAATTAAGTTTAATGTGCTGTCCTCTCACACCCCATCTGGGTGGCGTCTATGAGTAAGTTACTGTTATAGAAAATGGTTTAGACTTTCAAAGACTCTGTGTGAATTAACTGAGTTTACCTAGCTCCATAAATCAGTTCTGCTAGTGGAACTTAATCTGCCCACAGCTCTCACCCTATTCTGGGCAGAGGTTAAGGATGTGTATTTGTTTCAAAAGCTGATTTAGTCTATTACTGATTCTGCTTTCGTCAACTGTTTTTAACCTGCCCTTAGTCACCACTCTATTTGGGTGGAGTAAATGAGTGTGCTGCTCCCAGATATTGTTAAACTAGTCAGTCTGGGTAGAGTATTGAGTGATCTGTGGTACTGTACTGCTTAGACACTGTTTGAATCTCCTTAGATACAACAGAGTTCTACCCTGCCTTAGAAAATGGGTAGATAGATTCCCTGGCCTCTGATTGGTTGAACCCCTTGGCAAAGGATGCATTTATGAGCCAAGAAAGACCTAGAAATAACAAGTTTCAGTACCAACCAGCCTCTCTGCCAACGAAAATCACTCACCACACAAATTTTTTCTAATGAATGTCAGTCATTTTTTCTCTCGCTTGACAAATGAGAGAAGGCCTGCCTACACAATTCAAAACTATAAAACCATTATTAACAAACAGCAAATACTGGCATAAAGAAAGTTTTTCATTTTTTTAAATACAGAATCTAGCAGTGCGTCACATCATTCTTTATGCTAAGTGCTACTCATGACCCCCTCCACCTACCCGCCCACCAGTTGCTTTACTACTGGTAACCAGCAACACATCTCAATCTGTGGGAGACAAATGCATATCAGTACTGCTTGTCTCACACAGAAGCATTCCTGTCCTGTCACTTGGCTCTGGCTTCTCTCGATAGTACTGCCAGCACACATGCCTTAGTTCCCTTGGTCTGCTATCACTAGACATGTATCCCCCTTTACTGTCACCCATTCCCCAGCCAACCTAATAACTAGGGATCGTGTTAGAGAAAAGGAATAAAGTAAATACCTCCATCACACATGTTGTGTCTGCTCTGTTTCCAGACGACGGCACTCACTGCCGTCCATAACTGCACTCACTCACACTCACTGTGCCATCCCAACCCAGTGCCCTACTCTCTGACTGTGCTTTCATTAGTCTCCCGATTCAGGGCACAACATATAAAAAAATTAAAAACATTGCAACTATTTCCTTCTCAAAGCCACCCCATAGCAATGCCACACATATTTTGAAATAAGGCTATTATACAGTTCCAGAAATTTGTTTGGAATGTGACACTCCCAAGGATAGTAAGACATATATTGCACCTCCCTCGGGAGCAAGGAGGATTAGCCCTTCTAGACTTTCAAAAATATTACCTGACAGCGCAGCAGTCTGCAGTTTGTACATGGGCAAAACAAAGAACATCAGGATGGTATAAAATAGAAAATGCAGCGGTGGTAGGACAACCACTTTTTACCGTAGCACTTACAACAACTACCCCAGAATTATTATGCACAGTCAGAAATCAGAGGGTGATGCACAGTTGGAGAATGCTACAAAAAGATACGCTGTATCACCAACACCCAAATGAGCTAGGCCCTATGTCTCTCATCAGGTATGAGCCAAACTTCATCCCACCAAAACTGGATACAGGGAATGCAAGGTGGGGGAACACAGGGGTAACCAGATTTACACAATTCCTGGAACAAGGTCACTGTATCACATTTAGTAGGGTGAAAGAAAAGTTTGGGTGGGATAACTCAGAATTAATGAGGTATTTACAAACATGACATCTTATAAACACCCCAGGAAACATAGAAAAACTGAGCAGACCACCAATAGATTGGAAAGAATATATCTACTGGATGGTAAGATTAAGGAATCCCCAGAGATATAGTGCAGGCATTTATAAATTATTGCAAAACATCAAGGAGGTGCACTTTGACAAATTAAGGAGGCATGGGAAAAAGAAGCAGATATAGGGATTTCAGAGAAAGATTGAGATTTTAGACTGCAGAAGAACTGGAACGTTATCTCGGTTACCCTGTGGCGGGAATTTTATTGGAAAATTCTGACTCACTTTTTTAGAACACCAACAGCAACCAGGCACTATCAGACCACTAATTCAGACAGATGCTGGAGACAGTGTGGTGGTAAAGGTATACATTGGCACATAGTTTGGCAATGCTCTATCATTACCCACTTTTGGGAAATGGTGCAAAAGGTAACATAAGAGATTACTGGCATATGTGCAGTATACCATTGGAATTTACACAGTGGATTCTAAGGCTTCCCAAAGTGACCAAACTGCCGCCAGATACTAGAAAGGTGGTCCTGATATGCATGGTGACAGCATTAAAATGTATTACGTCACATTGGCTTAATGTAAGTATGCCAACTAGGGAGGAGTGGCTGGGTAGAATAGTAAAAATACAGGAAATGGAAACATAACAGCCAAGCTACAACTGTCAGAGGAGAGCTGTACTGAGCAATAGAGAGGTTGGAGTGTATGGCATGAGGGTCAGAATGGTCCTCCAACCCCCCTCAAACCCTATAAACCCTCCAAATCTTCCTGAATCAGGTTAACACTCAAGCATTACCTATTCCATTTTCTTGTAGGATCAGGAGCATGAAACCAGAACGGACACCGTCCCCGACTGATGCCTTGGAAGTCCAGAGGTGCGAAATCAGGTTCCACTCATCTACTTTTCCTCATCCTCTTTTTCAGGTTATTTGGTGTCACCAGGTAACTTCTTTCCTAATATTATTATGACTTAGATTTGATCTCATAGAAACATAGAATTTGACGGCAGATAAGGACCGCTTGGCCCACCCGGTCTGCCCATTTCCCTACCTACTGGATAAGCTGCAGATCCTAGTTAACCAGCAGCCTACTTCTTCCTACCCCCACCCCCTAGAATGGCCTTATGACTGTCCCATACATGCTTGAATTCCACCACTGTTTTTGACTCCACAACCTCCTCCGGAAGGCTGTTCCATGCATCCACAACCCTCTCTGTGAAAAAATACTTCCTTAAATTACCTCTGAGCCCCCCATCTTCAAATTGTGCCTTCTTGTTCTTGCACACCTCTTTTTTTGAAAGATGCTACCCTCTTGGACTTTGTTGATTCCCTTGAGATACTTGAACGTTTCTATCATGTCCCCCCTCTCCCTCCTTTCCTCGAGGCTATACACATTAAGCTCCCTTTGTCTCTCTTCATATGTCTTCTGGTGCAGACCCTGCACCATTTTAGTTGCCCTCCTCTGGACAGCTTCCATCCTGCCTATGTCTTTGTGGAGATAGGGTCTCCAGAACTGCACGCAGTACTCCAGATGGGGTCTCACCAGCTGTCTGTGCAGAGGGATAATAACTGCCTGTTTTCTACTGGTGATGCCTCTCCCTCTGCATCCCAGTATCCCTCCAGCCCTCCTTGCTGTCTTCTCACATTGCTTGCCCACCTTTAGGTCATCTGATATGACTACCCCCAGGTCCCTTTCCATTTTTGTTGTTGTTAGTATCTCACCCCCCATTGTGTACTCTTCCCCTGGGTTTTTGTTTCCCAGGTGCATTACCTTGCACTTCTTGGCATTGACTCTAAGCTGCCATACATTTGACCATTCCTCTAACCTTTCCAAGTCCCTTCTCATACTTTCCACCCCACCCTGTGCATCAACTCTGTTGCAGATCTTTGTGTCATCTGCAAAGAGACATACTTTTCCTTCCAGTCCCTCTGCAATGTCGCTTATAAAGACATTGAAGAGGACCAGTCCTAATACTGAACCCTGCAGTACCCCACTAGTAACCCCTCTTTCTTCTGAGTGGACTCCATTTACTATTACTTTCTGTGTCCTATTCTCCAGCCAATTCTTTACCCAGGCTGTCATCTTGGGACCCACTCCCAGGCTGGCTAACTTGTATATTAATCTTTTGTGTGGGACTTTGCCAAATGCCTTGCTAAAGTCTAGGTAGGCCATGTCCATAGCCCCTCCCTGATCTACTACTTTGGTGGCCCAGTCAAAATCTATCGGATTCATCTGGCATGACCTTCCCACTGTGAATCCATGCTGCCTAGGGTCCTGTGCCCCTCTGGCCTCTAGATACTGACAATTCTTTCCTTCAGAAGTGATTCCATCATTTTCCCTATCACTGAGGTTAAACTAACAGGTCTGTAGTTTCCTGCTTCTGTCTTGCTCCCACTTTTGTGATGGGGAATCACATCTGCCCTCCTCCAGTCCTCGGGTACCACCCCATCCTCCCATGATTTGTTAAAAAGGGTAGTCAGTGGTGTCACTAGTTCTACCCTTAGTTCTTTTAGAATTCTGGGATGAATCCCATTGGGCCCTATTGCTTTGTCCACCTTCAGTTTTAAGAGTTCTTTCAGAACCCTTTCTTCTGTAAATGGGCTGGTATCAACTTCTGTATCCAGAGTGTTTCTACTGTTTGTTTTAGGTACCTCCCCCTCTTCATTTGTAAATACTGAGCAAAAATATTTGTTTAGTATCTCTGCCTTTTCACAGTCTCCCTCTGCCCACCCTCCTCCCCTTTATTAAGCCTCACTATCCCTCCCTTGGTCTTCCTTCGCTCCCTGATGTACCTATAAAAGGTTTTATCCCCCTTCTTAACTGAATTGGCTATCTTTTCCTTGGTTTGGGCCTTTGCTGTTCTGACTGCCTGCCTAGCCTCCTTTTGCTTTAACTGATACAGTTCTCTGTCCTGCTCCTTCTGTGATTCCTTGTACTTCCTGAATGCTTTCTTTTTCTCTTGAACCTTCACTGCCACTTCCTTTGAGAACCATAGTGGTTTCTTACATCGTTTTGTTTTGTTTATTTGCTTCACACAAAGGCTCGTTACCTCTGTGATGGCATACATGGTCAGTTTCCAGACAAGACATGTAAGTCACTGGTTAGTAAGAATCCCAAGTTCACAGTTTTAAGATTTTAATGTTTATAATGCTGTAATTATTAAAGTTTATAGTTTTACACTTAAAAGGTTAATGTTATATGTTAAAGTTACATAACAGTACCAATATAAATAAATGTTACTATTAAAGAGACAGCATAAGAAGAAAACATTCCCTTGAATAAATGGGGACAACCAAATGGTGTGGAGGTGAGCATGAAGGATAAGGAAATATAATGGCTAATAAAGAAAACTGAATATGTACTTAAGGTTCAACCACCTGGTGGTGGTTTTCATACCTTGGCCCTCTGTCTCTCCTGAAGACTATTCAGAATTATAAAATTTAATATTATAAGACATAAGGAAAACCCCTAAAACCATTACCATATATGTATTAGACAAAGGACAAATGTTGGGGCCAATATGCTGTATGTAATTGAAAGCTTGTGGTTATTTGAATACAGCTGAGCTAAAAAAAAACATTGCAACTAAAACTAGTGCACTAAAAAAGAATGCTGTCACCCACACTCTGAACAACACTGAAAACAGTGCCTTCTGCTGGCAGTTCTACAGTGGAGGGACTGCTTTACAAGAATTTTTTTAACTAATTTTCTAGTTTTTTAAAAACATTTTTTGTTTTCTTAAATATATGCTACATTTAGCCCATTTTCCAAGCACAGTAATGCCCTCCAGGGTGGGCTTTGTGGGCTATACTTGACAGCCCATGAGCTATAAGGCCCTCCACCTGCAGCGTCAGGCCTCATAATGCCCCTGGGATGGTTCAGTATAGCCCAGTACCACCTACCCTATCAGGTGTTATTGCTATCTTAAGCCTTCACCCTATCTAGGTGGAACCTATAGGTATCCTGTGTACTGCTCAGTTGCTGTTGTGACTGATCAGTACCTGTCTGGTTATATAATTATGACCAGTGTTGCTGCTTTAGATGCTTAAGTAAGTGGATGAAAATGTCTGGTACACCAGGCCCATCCCCAGGTATCCATACCTATACAAGTGTCATCACTGACCTAACTCACACGCAACCAACATAACTCTACACAAAACTCATGAATTTGACCCAATTATGTATCCCACAGGTGGCCTTGCTACATAATGCCTCACCAGCCAAATTGCTTACCTTAGAAACATAAAAACATAGAAAATGAAGGCAGAAGGAGACCTTATGATCCATCTAGTCTACCCATTTCACCTTTATCTTGATCTAAACTCACACCTCAGCTGGGTGAATATATGTTTAGTTTAGACCCGGGGAAGGGGTTACAGATGAATGACAATTGACCTTGGACCAGATTAAGCTGTTGGTGGTATGTTTAGTGAATGGGGGGAAATTTGTCCAGGGCACCAGAGAAATTCCCCCACTGAAGTGTAGGGGGAACCCTTGGCCATCAAAGGATGGCCAAGTCAGTCTCTGAACTGGCAAGCACTGGAATGGATGTGCAGCAGGTTGAGGAGCCTGTTTCCTCCTCAGCACAGGATTTGCTCGAGGCAGAAGTTTTTTGACGCTACTACCATTGAAACTATGGGTGAAGTAGATGTATTGTCAAGAAAGGATTCCCATGCAGAAAGTAACCAGCAAACTGAAGCTGTGGTGGAGGAACAAGGAGAAATGCAAGGAAAAACATAGAGTAAGAAATTTCTGGAACAGCTGCTACTTCTGGAAGAAACAAAATATTTGCAATGGAAACAAGAAATCCTTGGTAAAACTCAGCTGCAAAGCTCAAAGCCTTTGATAGATACTGTGGCTGTCAAAGGGAAAAATGATCCCAGCATTTCTATGGCAACAGCCCAAACTAAGGCACCAGGCGAGCAGAGGATTACATTTTATTCAGTGGGAACAGATCAAAGTGCTGCTTCAATTTTTTCCTTTACGGTGCATACAGAGAAACAACGAACAGATCAAGTGATTAAAAAAGGTACCCCCAGTAAATTAAGCTGGGCAGATATGCCAATGCTGGACACCGGGCCATGGTCAGCTGAAGAATCCCTTAAGGCTGCTGGCTGGGTTCATTCCCCTGAAATGCAAAAGTGGATCTCTGGCTTCATGCCCATAAAGATTCCTGGAGTCTCGATATTATCAGCTAACCTGACCAGCACAGTGAGTACTGAGAGCAGCCCATGGGTTGTGTGGGATGTTTCTAAAGATGATTTACCTTCTGAGATATTGCCAGTAGTTAGCGGAGTTGCTGATGGTGGAGACGTGCACACCCCTTTACAATTACCCCCTGAACTTGAATTAACTCAGCTTCCAGTATTGGCAACGGTGCACCGTGGGGAGATAAGTGACTTTGAACAGGGTAATATGGATGACAAGATGAGTGACTTTTCTGAGGCCTCAGATATTCTTAAAAATATTCCAGCAGACATTAGGAATAAGGCTGTTAAAGCAGAGGAGGTCCCACAGCAGTCTTCTAATGTACAGAACCCTAGGCCTTATACCTCTTTTTTAAACAAACTGTATACCCTGCTAAATGGCATAATGCTGTAAGGCTCATTTACAAGGGTGGTTTGAATACATTTCCAGATAGGGTGTATGTTGGCAAGACCATGTTAAAGGGAAATATGCAATTTAACATTACAGAAATGTATGCCCTAATTCATGTTTCAGGGGAAAACATATTTGATATACGTTTTAAGTTAGGGAGCGGCCTGGATAAATTTGGGGCAAGGTATCATCAGGTTAAAAAGCTGCCTTTATGTGCCCCCTCTGAAGTGATTCCCTTTACCAGACCAGCTCATAAAACTGTCACAGTCCTTTTTAGGAACGAGGGGGCAAGTGTCACTGACCTACTCTTTTGGCTGAGGCAAAGGTGCACTGTCACAGGACATCCAGAGGCCATCTTTGATTCAGAGGGGATCTGGACAGGTGGTTGGAAGGTTAGGATTATTTTGAGGTCTGATGTTGAAGGGCTACAACATTTGCCAAATTGTTTTTTCTCAGAAGGGATGGGGGGTCCATTTCTATCCTGGTCAACCCAAGACTTGTTATAAGTGCGGACAAGCGGGTCACATCAGCAGTGCATGTGACTAACTAAAATGCACTCTATGCCAGGAGACAGGGCATACAAGCGCTCATTGTAGAAGTAGAGTCAAGTGCAACTTATGTGGAGATGCAGGTCATACATACTGTACGTAGTTTGCCCAGAAACAGCACACAGGAAACAAACCCATGATGACAGTGAGGAATAACAGTTTTTAGTCATGGTAGCTCTGAGAGAATATAACAAGAAAGCTGCAGGACAGCCCCCAGTGGGCCCTCTTTCACAGGAAGACGCCATCATAGATAGTGGAAGAACTATGCCACCAATGGATTTGGGCCTAAATTTAAAGGCAAACTTGGGAGGCGTTGTCCCCATGTCTGCGGTAGGAAGTGCAATTAAGGTTTCCACAATGACAGAACACGTAGAGCCAGAAGAACAAAAACAAATCCCACCTAACCCTATGCTATCCTCCCAGAACAGAAGAGGTTAGGGAAAAAGGGATGAACACCAGAAGGAGACAGGCCTGGTCACAACCAACTCCCAAAGTTCCCAAAACCACGCTGACCAATATTTCCAATAGGTACCAAGCATTTTTAGACATTGAGGAATCCGACAATGAATCTGTGGGTTCTTCTGTGGATTCAAATCCACAAGAGCCACTGTCTGGTATAGAAAATGTTGAGGTTCAAGAAATTGCCCCAGGGAATAAACACAAGAAGGGGAAAACAAAGAAAAAGAAAACATGAAGCTTGTCCCTGTGATAACTGTTACTTATGAAAACCCCTTTGTTACTTTTATCGTCCAATGTTAATAGTATTAAGAATGATCTTAAAAGTGGAGCTGTGTTTCATCTACTACAATCCTTTCTACCCGAGGTGTTTCTTATACAGGATACTAGGTTGCATACTATTTTAGAAATTACTAAAGCAACTAGTGAATGGCTTTCTGGAGTGTCATATTGGTCTCTTGGGTTAGATCGGTGTTTGGGGGTGGGGATCCTCTTTCACAAAATCAAGCAGGTGGTAATTAAAATTCTGGATATAGTGCCAGGCAAGGTGCTCCTACTTGATTTTAGGTTTCAAAATGTTTCTTTTTGGATTATTAATATATATATGCCCCCCAACTGAAAGCAGACCAAACAGCAGTCTTCCAGCAAACCAGTCCATACTTTTACACTGCTCAAAATGTACTTTGGGGTGGGGATTTTAATTTGTGGGATGAGCAAATTTGGCAGAGTGACTCAAACAACCACAGAGAAAATATTTGGGATATGATGGCCTTAAATTCTGCTATTCGGATGGCAAATTTAAAGGATGCTCTGTTAGACTACACGGGCAAATGAGATAAGAATTTTTTTAAAGGAATTTTGTCTACCAGAATTGATTTTCTTTTCATTTCTAAGGCACTTATTATTCAAAAAGCTACAGTAATTCCAGTAGAATATTCTGACCACAAAGCATTAACCCTTATGTTAGCTAAGCCAGAAGCCCCTATTGGACCAGGATACTGGAAATTAAATTCCAGCCTTTTGGAACAAGCTACTTTCTCACAACATGTGATATATTTTTTAATTTGTAAAAAAACTCTGTGACCTTAATAATGACCCCGTTAGTTGGTGGATGGAGACTAAAGCTGAGCTTAGGACTCTACTTATCCTTCATACTAAACAATCTAAGAGAGACGATTATCTTATATACTTAAATGACAGGAAACAATTGCAACATTTGTATACACTCTCCCAATCCACTAAACATGATTTCTCTGTACAAATAACAAATATAAAAAAAGGATGTTGAATTACCATGTAAAGCAGACTGAAGGTCTCAGGCTGCAGCAACAATACTGCACGCAGGGCTCATTTGAAAGTACATGACCCTTACTTAAAAATCAAGAACGCATCAAGAAAAGAGTAATTACTGCATTGTGTGATGCACAAGGCAATGTATAATCTACAAAACAGCAGGTTGTTGACATTGTGTCATGATATGCAACTTCTTCATTTCAAAAACAGAAGACTAGGGGCCAGATATTCAAAGCTTTGCGCTGGGCAAAAACCATTTGTGCAGCTTTAGCGCGGGATTAGCGTGGATCTGCTATATTCAAAAGGCCAAATAGCGCGGGCAAACTGCATTAGCGCCGCGCAAAATTATAATGTATGCAAGGGGCAAACTGACATGAATACAGGTGCAATGCTATATTCAGCGGCTAGTGCCGTGCTAAGTGGTTTAGCGCGACCTAGCGCGACACTTAGCGCGGTGCACATTACCGCCCAGGAAAAGCTTGTCTTAATCCTGGGCAAGCAGTCTTGCATGACACTGTGGCTTTGTGTGGTGTTTGCGCGGGTTTAGCGTGACCCTAACAAATAAATATGACACATAGATAAAGCCAAACATAGAAGAAGCATGCTGCTAACTGATGGCATCACAATGATGCCATCATCTGCCACCAGTCCCAGCCATGCCAGGCAGTAAGTGGTGACCCTGCCACCAGTGAACAGCATGGCAGTGTGGCCATACAGCACACACCTGCGGACCGCACTGCCGTGGACACCAACAGATGCCAGCACACAAATGCAGCATTGTGGCATGGAGGTTGTTGAGGAGAGCATGTATGGGTGGCGAGGCTGTGCTACAGACCAGGTGTGGCCACAAGGCTGGGACACATCATGCAGTGTACATGGGCCAGTATTGGGAATACCCCAACACCAGTGTGCCTTTCGGATGATATATGCCCCCCCCGGCCACATACCTCACAGCTGTACAACTGCCATAGCACACAAAGCCAGGAATGTACATGTCACTGTGTGCATCCATGCCACAGGTGCAGCATCTGTGGGTCACACAACAGCGTAACAGTAATGTCCAGTGTCAGTAAACATCCGCAGGTTGGGCCTCTCACTGTGTATAGTGCAGTCATCATCACTGCCCTACACACCATAGGCATTGCTGTGTCCACACACTACTGGCCCCCCTTGCTACTGTAGTTGCTGCTGTGCACTGTAGCATGCCCTACAGTGTGACAGTTGCATGCAGCACCACCACCCCCTGTGCCTATGCTGTTCTGTCCCCTGGGGTACAATATGCTATGCTATGCTGTACTGCTTACATGTAGCCTGCAGCTATCATCGTGCACTGCCAGACTGACCTACAGGTGGAGCTGCGGTTGGACCTGGTCAGCCCCTGTACTTCAGACTGACCTACAGGTGGCTCTGTGGGACCCTGCAGTAACGCTGGGCAAGCTGCATGCAAATCAGGGTATAATGAGATGCTAATCCGGTTGTTTGCCCAGAGACTACCTAAGTAGGCTCATTTGCATGGCACTTTTGAATATGGCACATTTTTAGCTCTGGGCAAACGTGTTTGCTCCCGGCTAACTGCTTAGCTCCACGCTAATGTGTTAGCGCGGCACTAACGGTACAGGGAATATTATACAGTTTTGATCACTGTTCTTTCACATCTGCTGCTTCCTGCAGCTGTACTGAGTCCATGCATTTGCTGGCACACACATTGGCCAAGTAGTTCGTCTGTACCTGCCCTCACGTTGCTGTGTACTGTGTTGTTGTTGTGGTTTGCGCTTCCTGGTTGCTTTATTCAGTGCTGTCTTATTCCAGGGCAATGTTTGCCCTGCACTCCCAGCCCAGTTTACATGGCCTCATTACCATGCTATATTTGGAAGCTGTTTGCCCTGGGCTATTCCGTTTGAATATAGCTTGCTCTGTGCACCGGACTAAGTTTGCCTGCCGGGCAGTGCTAATTTTTGCCCCTGGGCAAAGTTTTGAATATCTGGCCCCAGGAGTATTGATTTTGCACCTTTATTCTCAAGTAACAGTTCCAACTGCTACGCAAGACCTTATAGCAGCCTTAACTATACCCTTTTCTACTATAAAAGTGACAGATGCTATAAAATCACTTACAAAGGGTAAGGCTCCCGGTCAAGATGGTTTGACAGCAGAATTGTATAAAATTCTAGGCCAAGAATTTGTAGTGGAACTGACTACAGTCTACAATGTTATCTTACAAACTTGCAGCATACCATTAAAGATGGCCACTGGGATACTTATCTTCTTATATAAAAAAGGAGATAAAATGGATTTGTCAAATTAGAGGCCCATAAGTCTCTTGAACAATGATTTTAAAATTCTTATGAAGATGCATAAAATAAGATTATAAACAGTGGCAAAACATTTAATCATTCATGCCCAATCATGAACAGTTCCAGGAAACTATCACTGACCAATTAATTCTATTGAGGGAACTTTTTTATAGAAATACTGTATCACCCCTATAGGGATATGTTTTCTTGTTAGACCAAAAACAGGCATTTGCTAATGTGGATCATGCTTTTTTATGGCAGACTCTGCTGCACTATGACATACCTAGAGTTTTTGTAGAATGGTTGAAATCATTATATGCAGCAACTACGGTTAAGCCCTGTGTCAATGGTTATTTAGGGCCCTATGTGCACATACAAAAGTGGGTCAGACAAGGTTGCCCTATTAGCCCTTTATTGTATGTTTTTAGTATTGATCCTCTTTTAAGGCTTCTAAATTCAGAGGTGGACATTAAACCCATACATTTGCCACAGCAAGTGGTTCCCTATAGAGCTCTTGCCTATGCAGACAATGTAGTTTTACTGGTAGGAAATGAGAGATCTGCCAGGAAATCTATTGCACTATGTCAAGACTATGGGGCTTACTCGGGAACCCAACTAAATACTCAAAAAAGCATAGGGAAATTATTGGGGCACCAGGATAATTCTCAGAGTAGTGTAGAAGGAATTCCAGTTATGACTGGTAACTTAAAAATATTAGGGATTGAGTTTGGAGCAGTCCAGATGGATGTTGTGAACTGGGATTTGAAACTTGAAATTGGCAAGCAGATGGTTCATACCCGGAACCAAAAGAAAATGAGTTATCAAAAGAAAACTCATCTCATTAAAACTTATCTCATGTCAGTGTTTTTATATATAAGTGCTTGTTTCCAGTGCCTAAAATGAGGGAAGTAACACTGTGCAGCCTATTCATCCAATTCTTTTGGAGGAGTAGACTGAACCCTATTAAGTGAAACATACTGTATTTGCCATTACAAATGGGAGGGCAAAACAAGGTAAATCCTGTACTTTGCTTTTTTTGTCAGTTCTTACATGCCAATTTGAAACCTATATTAGTGTATTCTGATAAATATTGGTGTGACTTTTTTTTTCAAACAGTGTCACCATGGTTTCAGGATTGGGAGACAGGCCAATTAAGACACATTAAGCATCAAACTTCTACACCGGGATATCTCTGGGAGCTTTTTGTAAAACTAAGGTTGTGGAGTATTTCAAGCAGTATGTTGCTAACAAAAAAACAAAAAGCAAATATACACATACTTGATAGAGAATACAAAATCACACATGCCCACACAATGCAAAGCATCATGGGCTGCATATGCAAATCACTGCAGAATGTTATGCTGGTTCAACTTTAAGCAGAACTGCATGGTGCCAAAAGGCCTCTCACACAGTTTGCAAAGGGTGCTAACACATGACATAGACACGTGTTTCATCCTACCAGGACTCATCAGTATGCCTTGTCTGTTTGACACTCCAGTGGAATGAACCAGCTACCCTAAGACGGTCTGTCTGGGTTATGTTGTGGTGAACCCATTAAAATAAAAAACTATTTAAAAGACAAAGAACCTCTGTGCACAAACACTGAGACAAGGGTTACACTGAAGGGATACTTGATAGAGACTCACTTTAGGAAGATAGACCCCTTTCCAAAAATGCCCTCCAGAAAGTCAAACTGCTTTGATGAATTTTCTTACAGAAAAGAGAATTCCTGTGAAATGTAAAGATATACATTGGCTAAACTGCCATGAATGGTTAAATATTAAAGCCAACCAGAAACATAAAAAGTAGTGGAAAGAATATGTTCTAGATTACTGTGTGTTAACCAGTTGGAAACTGTTGAACATCTTTATTTTGCTTGTTCATATATTTCTACATTTTGGAAATTGTTATACCAAGAATCCAAGGCTTCCTTTTTTCAAAAGGTTTATTTTCCAATTCTAATGTATGGAGAGTATCCACTCTCATGGGCTAAATAGGAGAACCATACTTTATACATCATTTTTGTAGTGATTACATGGTACATCTGGAACTACAGATGTTTATTCTCCCTCCAGCAAAAAGAGTTTACATACATAGAATTATTTGAGAAAATTCTTAAATAATTGTGTGACATTTATTTTCAGAAAGCAAAGCAGATGGAAAGAAAAAGGTTACAGAAACTGTGGCGGAATTTACTGTGGATCACTGATAGTGATGTCCCTGTTACATAGTGTGTATAAAGTAAGGAAAATAGGGTGTGTATGAATGCAATTATTTCCTTGTATGGAATGCACCAGACTGTTGACAGGTATATCTTTTTTTCTTTTGTTTAAAGAGTACAGTAAGGTATAGTTTGGATTTCATATATATTGTTTATTTTTCTTTGTTTTGGTTAGTATGATTTCATAAATAAAAAAAATTCCCCTACTTTTTTCGAGAACTGCCATTGGATCTTTAACATCCACCTGAACTACCACCAGAATAGGCAGATGGGACCTCAGTTTAACGTCTCATCCGAAAGACAGCACCTCAGGAGTGCAGCACCCCCCTCATGCTGCACTACAGTGTCAGTATTGGGATATTAACCCAAGTGCCTCATGTGGGGATAGAACCCACAGTCTTCTGATCTCCCAGCCTCAGAAGCAAGTGTGCTACTTGCTGAGCCACTGACACTATGATATATAAGCCCTATGAAACCGGCACAGAATTCTTAAAATGGGTAGCCCAGTCCACTAGGTGCACACAGGGCAGGATTTTCTGATCATAGGGCCTGTGATTTTCTGGGTGCCCTTTGAGCTGAGCAAATTGTGAAGTAGTTTGTTTTTTCACACAAACTGTTGTGCTGCAGGCAGCGCCAGTCTAGCTGCTTATTAAAGTGACTCAGCTACCTGTCTGAGCATGTCATGTTAGGCTTGGAATGGCTGTGTGCATTCTCTTGTTAGTCTGCTCAGCTCTGATATTTTCTTTGGCTGAGTCTGGAGCACACAGTACTTGCTGCTGCACTGGCACCAGTTGACATTTGAGCCAGTAGCACTGCAACAGGGAGCTGCTCTGTGGTGACCAATGCAACACTGTGTGAGCCTGAGGACTAAGGAGGAGAATTTGGTTGTCGAGGCAGGAGGAGACTGGTAGAGGCAAAGACATCATTTTGTTTTTTATTTTGCGATCATGAGTCTTGCTGTGAATCATGAAGCCAGCACTGCCAGTAACTGTGGTGGCAGGAAGGAGCTGATCTTGTTGAGCTGAGCATTAGTGGTGGAGATCGTTAAGCCAGAAGATATTAGGGTGGGTGGCCAAGGCCATTGTGGTAAAGGCAAGTTTCCTGGGCAGGTCTTGGCCAGGTGAGGAACAGGAGGTCATGAGAGCTACTGTATGCCAGCAACAGCAGACTTCAGGAAAGCATGCAATTGTTCAGAGTATTTTATTATGATGAAGAAAGATGAAATTTGTTTGTGTGATGTTGTGATGAAATAGTCTAAAACAACTTCTGGCATGTAGAAAGGTTGTGAGTGACTTACCCCAGAAAAGTTAAACAAGGAAATGTATAACTTAAAAAGAAACGTATTTGTGAACCAGCCTGCAAGAAATGTGGAAAGGAGTTAACATGCCACCTTCTCAGAAGGACCAAGAACTTATGTTAATAGCTTGAGGTGTGGGATGGGACGGTATTTAACTGTAATAAAAAGTACAGTGATTGGCTTATCCTGTCATGACAGAGAGGGATGTGGCCAACGGCCACACCTCTTATGGCTTTTTACAGATACAAGTGGCATGATATTAGTCTCCACAGTCATCTAAACTGTTATCTTTATGTGTTGAGATATGTCCTACTGTGGGGGCCTTGCTATGGTTGACATTTTCACACATTTTGAGTTTCAGCATCCCACATTCCAGTCACAACACAAAAGGTTAAGAAGTATTGTTACCTGGTGGGGGTGAGGTTGGGGGGTGGCTCACAGGTTATGTGTGTCTGTTTATCAACCACTCTGTACATACTCCTTTTGATTGTCAGTTGCTTTGGCAACACTTTCTGTCAGTGGTCCCTTCCCCCCACTGTGCTCAATAAGACTGCTAAACTAAAATGGGGGACTTAAATTGACGTATTAATTGTTCTGAGACACTGTTCAGGGGGCCCATAGTAGCTGTTGTAGACAGGACAGAGACAGTCCAGAGGAGGGCAACTAAAATGGTGCAGGGTCTGCAAGAGAAGCCATACAAGGAGAGACTAAAGGAGCTTAATATGTATACCCTTGAGGAAAGGAGGGAGAGGGGGGACATGATAGAAACTTTTAAGTACTTCAGTGGAATCAACAAAGTCCAAGAGGGTAGCATCTTTCAGAAAAAGAGATGTGCAGGAACAAGGGGACACAATTTGAAGATGGGGGGGGCAGTTCAGGGGCAATGTGAGGAAGTATTTTTTCACAGAGAGGGTGGTGGACACATGGAACAGCCTTCCTGAGGAGGTTATGGGGTCTAAAACTGTGGGAGAATTCAAGAATACATGGGACAGACTTAAGGCAATTTTTGTGGGGGGTAGGAAGAAATAGGCTGTTGGTTAACTAGGATCCGCAGCTTATCTTGTAGGTAGGGAAATGGGCAGACTAAGTGGGCCAAGCAGTCCTTATCTGCCATCAAAGTCTATGTTTCTATGTCGTACATAGGGCCCCTGACCAAATAAATCTGACCCTGGATGCACATCAATAAGTCGGACCCTGTGATTGCCTAAACAGGTCCATTTATTTTTGTACCAACTAGTTTAGAACACTTAACTCCCACCCCACCCTGGTGAGAGGGTGATTTGCTGTAATGGGGAATAAATAGCACCTGGCCACCGTTATAAGTTAATAAGATATAATATGCTTACAAAAGTGCTTGTGCTCCTTGGCCTAGTCCCAACAGGGCTAGTAACTGAATCAGCCTGGGGCAACAAAATAGCTGACCCAATTCATCTCAATGATTGAGTTTGCTCATCTACACTAAGTGTCTCCACTGACACCATTAATCCACTGACCTCACAGCCCCCAACTCACCGCTTGGGCCTTTCCCTACTGATAGACCAAAAGGAATGCTACAGCATTACTAGCAGAACATATTTAAAGCCTGTCGCCCCCAAGTACAAGCCAAGCAGGTTAAAGAAAGTGAACCTTAGGAGCTGTATCATGTCTTGCCAGGGCTTTCTGACACTCTTGCTTTCTGGTAATCAACATCCCAACTCAGGGCCTACCCTGGGCATGAGTCCCATCCCAAAAAGAAAACAGGAAGCTCGAAGATCATCTTCCTAAACATTGGGAGTCTTCTGGATAAATTTAAAGCAACTCAAGGCCTGGGTGGAGACAGTACACCAAGAAATCATAACGCTAACCGAATCTTGGCTCACTTAAAAAATCTCTGATACTGCTGCTATAACACTCTCTGGTTTTATCCTCCTAAGGGAAGACTGCACCAGAAAGCATGGTAGGTGGTGTGCTATTCACTACAAGGCAGAATTAATGTTTTTTAAATTGAGCTGAAAGATACTGTAGGTAACCTGACTGTGAGTGTCTAGTCACCAAACTTATACTGGGAAATGGACACAAAAACCTTGCCCTCCTGACAATATGCATCCCACCACTTAAATATGGTAAGGGCCTGGATGCCCTATGTAGCTACAGTACTATGCCAACTTAACCAGAACTGGGAAACATAGTCCTTGGAGCTTTAATGGTAACTGAAACTCAAAAACCAGCAATAGCTTCTGGGATCAAATAGCAAGCCTGTTCTTAACCCAAAAAGTCATGGAATGCACCAGAACTAATTACAAAATGGGCACTGAAACCCTCATTGACTAACTACTGGCAACCCACTCTGACAGGATGAAAAAAGTTGCAGTCCTCCCTGAGAGCATAAGAGACCTCTCCCTGGTCCAGTACACATGGTTTGCTAAACATTTTAAGCCTCCTCCCTTCCCCACCCAGGTCATCATTAGCCATGCCTTAAAAAAGGAAGAGGTAGCCAAGTTCAGGAGTAGCTAGTAAGGTAGCACAAATTGACTAGAAAATGAAAGAGATGTCACCAATGCCTGGCTCTCTCCGGATACCCTGGCACTGATGAGCGGGACAAATGGTGGGTTACTGCCGGGGAATCTGGGCTTGCTGCTCACCAGCAGAAATACAGAGAGCTTAGAAACAAATGCACAAAGATAAAGCAGACAAATCTGACTACTTAAAAATCCAGCAAACTCTTCACTGGAATAATGGCAAGAATTCTGGGACAATGTCAACTGTCTACTAAATAAAAGAAGAAAATAAATCACCAACAAGGTCCTAGACCCACCAGACATTGCCAATAAATTCAACAAGCCCTTTACCGACTTTACCAACCTGAGCACCTGCATCCCACCTGGTCCTCTTTCTCTAAACCATAAAGGTATCAAATACAACTAGCACCTGGAGGATAAATCGGACATTGTCCACCCAAAATTCTACTTTAGGGCTATCATTGAAAAGGAGACCATATACTACATCAAAAAAGTGTTCAGTAAAACCGTAGTGGAAGGTGACACTATAGACATGAGATGGCTATCCCTAGCTCTGTCGGAACTGACCTACCCAATCACTAAAATATTCAACCTCTCACAGTGCCACTCTCACTTGCCTGAAAAGTGGAAGTGTGTACTGATCACACCTGTCTTCAAGAGTGGTAACAGAAACGATATTGCTAACTATAGGCCAATCTCCATTCTCTCTCTACTGTCTAATGTGCTCGAGAATGTTGTCAGAAACCAACTTACCTCACACCTCAACAAATACACAATTCAACATGCTCAGCAGTATGGTTTCAGGAAATTCCATAGCACTAGCACTACCCTTTTAGAATTTACTAACTTCCTCCATGAGGCTCTGGATAGTGATGACATGACCGAGGCAATCTATATAGACCTAAACAAGGCTTTTGATCTAGTCAATCTGTCATTGGAGCCACTGTGATTTGAAAGTTATAAAACCGACTGAACCCAAAAAGTCAAAATCAAGGGTACAACCTCCATGGACAGGCCAGTCTCAGTGGGAGTACTAGGCTCTATCTTGGGCCTCTTTCTTTCTGGTCTCCTCATTACCCAAATGTCTGATACCTTCCAAACTGCCAAAATTCTTCTGTATGCAGATGATGCAGTTTGTTAAACAAGGAACCACAAGAGACAGCCAAACCTGTCCAATTCAACTTTGCATCTGTTGAAACCTGGTTCTGTAAAAATAGCCTAGTGCTGAGCTACAAAAAAACAAGTACATAGATACATAGATACATAGACAGTGTCGGCAGATAAGGGCCTATGGCCCACCTAGTCTGTACCACGCTGTTCAACAACACATGTATGAAGACAAAAACCCTCCCCTTAGACGTTTCAGCCCTATGAGTACCAGGCTGGAATAGGTAGAAGTCTTCAAATATCTTGGGCTCAGCCTAGATATCACTTTGTCTTTTGTCCCACATGTGGATAGCCTGGTGAAAACAGTCAACAAAAGGTTAGGAGCCCAGTACACGAATAGGAATAACCTTACCCCAGAGGCTAGATACCTAATTGTAGCAAGCTCTATTCTGTCTCTAACTGATTACAGCTTTATTATCTACTCTGCAGCTAATGAGTCAGTTATGGATAGAGTTAGAGTTATATGCAATAAAGCCTGCAAACTGGTCCTGGGAGGGAACAGACACACCCATTTTTGTGACCTATACTCGCTACTGTCCTTAATAACAGAATCAAGTACCAGTCCTGCATATTAGGGAAGAGGGCTCTCCTGGGACTCCCCAACCCCCACCCACACACCAAGCATAAGCACCTGCCTGAGCTTTGTCAATAACCTACCTCCCCAGAAGCATGACCAACCACCTGCTTTTACAACCTTTCTACAGAAGTAGTAGAGGGCAGCATTTCTTCTTAGCTAGGGCTGCAAGCTGGTTGAATGACCTTCACAACACACTCCGTAATATTACTAAGTTAAGCTCACTATGTGTGCATCTTACTGAGCAGGTTTGTTTTTCTTACCCAATGATCAGTCCCACTCTGGATATATCCTTAAATTCCTGTGCCATTTTTAAACCTGTATTTTCCCCTTGTATTCATTGTTAACTCTGTAATGCCTGAATGTAAGCTGCCTGTACTTTTACTGTACTGTGTCATTGAGGTTGCCCTTAAGCTGAAGCACACATACTATGAAATGGACCCAGTGCTAACTTGTTTCCTGATGGGATGCATTGACACCATTGGCCCGGTGTTCACCTTAATTGTCCGGTGTGCTGTCTCAGAAGGGGTCTTCCCAGCTGCCTTGAAGGAGGCACTGGTTAGGCCTCTTCTGAAGAAACCATCATTAGACCCTGACGTCAGGTCAAATTACCGTCCAAACTCCAACCTCCCATTTTTAGGGAAGGTTGTCGAGAAAGTTGATGTGCAGCAGCTTGAGGAGCACCTCATGGCCTTTGATCTTTTCGAGCCCTTCCAGTTGGGGTTTCATGCGAGGCATAGCATAGAAATTGCACTAGTTCAGGTGCACAATGACCTCCTCAGGGCTAGAGAGCAAGGGAAGGGGACAATTCTCATTCTTTTCAATCTCTCTTCAGCTTTTGACATGGTAGACCATTGTGTGATATTCAACCACCTGAGGTAATTTTGTGGACTCGCCGGCACTGTCATCTGCTGGTTTGAGTCCTACCTCACGAATAGAAGGCAACAGGTAGTGATGGGAAACTTCTCCTCCTTCCCTAGCCTCCTGTCATGTGGAGTACCTCAGGGTTCGGGCCTGTCACCAATGTTGTTTGCTGTGTACATGCTGCCCCTGGGAGAGATCATTCGGAAATACAAGCTGGGTTTTCATTGCTATGCGGATGATATCCAGATGTATTTTTCCTTTGCCCTGGGACATCCAGTGCAGTGGAAGTGCTAAATAACTGCCTTGCCAAGATCAACGACTGTATGGCCTCCAGCTGGTTGTGACAGAATCCCGATAAGATGGAGGTACTGGTGGCGGAGTTGAACAGGGGGCATGACAGGTTGGCCTCTGATGCAGAAACAGGATTCTTCCTGGGGATGGTGACACTGAAGGCCTCCTCTAGGGTGCATAATCTTGGTGTGACCTTTGATAGTGGATTGACATTTGAAGCCCAGGTGTCATCCATTGTCCAGACCAGCTTTTACCATCTTAGGGATATCACCAGGATGAGGACCCTAGGTCCACCCATGAACCTTCCCACCTTGGTACATGCCTTCGTAATGTCAAGGGTTTACTACCGTAATGCGCTCTACCTTGGGGTCTCTGGAGGTACCCACCACTGGCTGCAGGTAGTGCAGAACATGGCTGCTAGGTTGTTGACGGGGCAGTCAAAATACTGCCACATCACCCCAGTGCTGCGTGAACTGCACTGGCTGCCAGTCGGGTGGAGTATCCTCTTCAAGGTGAGCTTGCCCACCTTTAAGGCCCTACATGGGCTGAGCCCTGGATACTTGTCTGACCTTCTTATACCTGCCACCTTGGTTCACTCCCTCCGTTCTTCCTCTAGGGGCCTCCTTGCGATTCCTAGGACGAGGTTAAAAACTGACGGCAACAGAGCATTCAGTGTCACTGGCCCTGTCCTGTGGAACTCACTTCCACCATCTGTATGTGAGGCCCCTTTCGTTGAAATATTCAAGGTCCACCTCAAGACCCTCTTGTTCAGTCAAGCTTTCCCAGACACTGTCTTTTAAATCTTATTTCTGGGATAACCCTATTAGCGACTGTTTTTAGTTCAGATTGCTTAGTTATTTGATCTGTTTACCTTATTAATAGTTATTTATGCTTTTGCTTTAAGTTATGAATAGTTTCTATTTTATGTATGGCACCCAGAGCCTGTGAGATTGGGCACCATGAAAAATAAAATTTGTCTTGCCTTACCTTGCCATTGTTATTGGCCTCTGTTTTCAATATTGCAAACTTTACTGACACGGAACTCTTGAAAAAGAGTAACTGTGCAAAAGGTTTTTCCTTGTAACAGTAAAATAAAAAAAAATACCGATCTAAGGCTTCATTATGGTACATGAAGCACTTGTGAACAAAGTCAGAATCTACCTCTGTAATGGTACTTTAGTACAATTTCATTGTATGTGAAAAGTAAGGAATAAGACATGAAGAGGTGTGGTTTATGGCTTGATAAGAGCACGCCCCAGGTGCGTAATGAGGCACGAGGCTCTTGCACTGAGTGACTTTTAGCACCTGGAAGTGCTCTATCAAGCCATAAACTACACCTCGGAGTGTCTTATTCCACTTATAAAATGGGCACTGCACTTTTGTAAATAAAGTAGAAACAGAGTTGTCTGGTTTAAAAGTTGAAGATATTTATTTGACAACAATCTTAAAAATAAGATAAAATAGTTCCTAACTGGATTCATTAGAATCAGTTTTCTAAAAAAAAGAGAATTGCAACAGTAGATCATGTAACATTCATTTTAACATGTTAACTTCTAGTTTTAAGTCACATAGTAGATCTTGATGCTCCTCTTGCAATCCCCCGTCCCTGCCGGAGAAACACTCGGGTCAAGATGGTGAGCAGCAGCATGTTGAGTGCAGAGGTGGCACGTGCTTGAGCTGCGTTTATGAACTTTAAAGCTGCGTTGTCGCCGCACGCTGGATGTCCGTTGAAAGAGAATTGTAACAGTAGATCATGTTAACATTCATTTTAGCATGTTAACTTCTTGTTTAAGTCACATAGTAGATCTTTATGCTCTCTTGCAATCCCCCATGTCGCTGCCAGGAGAAACGCTCAGCAGCTCAAGATGGTGACAAAAGTGCAGGTAAGGGCCTCTTGCTCACTCAGACAGTGGAAATGATGAGTATCTGTTATGCGAGAATTGTGTTCGGTACTAGGTAGTGGTTAAGTAGGAGCTCGTCCTTCAGGGTTGTGTCCGTGTGCAGTGTGACCGAGCAGAAGGGAAAGCGGCAGCATGTTAGTGCAGACAGTGGCATCGCATTGAGCTGCATTTTAGATTTGAAAGCGCTATCGCGAGCACGCCGATGTCCGTCATCTCGGTCAGCTTTCACTACGACTACTAACTTGACCAAAAAGTGGCAAGGTTAGATTTTTT
This sequence comes from Neoceratodus forsteri, assembly GCA_016271365.2. NCBI lineage: Eukaryota > Metazoa > Chordata > Ceratodontiformes > Ceratodontidae > Neoceratodus > Neoceratodus forsteri. The sequence goes on along the minus strand of CM028134.1, from coordinate 971,198,823 downwards.
AAAGACACTGGGGTGGAGTTTCACTGAATTAGAGAGGAGACCATGCTGCTGGGGCTACTGGCAGTGACCATAGATCGCCAGGACAGCAGCTTCTATACTTTTGTTAATCTCTTCTGGCATGTATGGATTTCCAGAGGTGCTGCATCCTGACTGGCTGAAGAGGTGCCGGTTGGCACAATATGTCTTGATAAGGACACGGCCAGAGGCACCTCTCAGCCAATCAGGATGTAGCATTGTTCAGACCCATTTTATAAATGTAAATAATTACTGGTTTCAAAAATCTTGCCATGATCATCTTCTTGTAAGACAATGCTGGAAGTCAAGCCTGAATATATCAATGAAGAGAGGGTGTTCCATACCTTCATAGACTACAGTACATATAGCACTCTGGCTGTATATTCATAAATTTAACCAGTTTGTTGACATCAGCATAGTAATTGATACAGGATGTGTTTGTTAGGGCCAATTTATGAATGTACAGTGGTATATGTATTCCATGACAAAAATATTATAGATATATATACACACACACACACACAACTTTTAAAACATGGACATATAAGGATATGGTATCTCAATTACTAGGGAGTCCTTGCTATGTTTGATTTGTAGTTATACACAAACACTTGGCATTGGTACAAGGTTGCAGAGGGATCATGGTTGAGCAGTATAGGTTTTAATATTCATGAAAAATATTGACCAGTCAAGCACAGGGCTGAGGATATATATCTCCTAATAGGGCTTACACTGTTTGAAAGTGTGAAACAGTTAGTGGACAATTATTGTTCACACTAGCACAGCCTATCTTTAAACCCACTAATTGCCATACATAAAGGTAATTTCTTATTTAAAAGACGTTTTAGCATTACAGTACATTCTGCACTATGATTTCTTAACCTAACCTAACTTGGGGTTAAAATCACAGTTATTTTAAAAGGTATGTGTCATAAACGCACTCCGCAGGTCAGGCCCACTGCTCCCACAGTGCCAACCTCAGAGCACAATAGTGTGAACAGGTAACAGACAAGGTAACCCTCCTGTCTGCTATGGGTCCGAGTCGCCTTATGTTCTGGAGGGATTCAAACTGAGAACCTTATGCTAGCATACCCAATGTACAGTCTCAGATATGTACCCTCTTCAGGGCTGCAGTACAATCTTTCACCAGGGGCACCCAGCCAAGTCTCCATAATGAACCCTTAAAACTCTGTAAGAGACCTTAGGTATATTCTTACCTTTTCCAAGCTTAGTAACACCATCAAGCCTTTTAACAGCTGTCAGACTTAACCACATATACATCACATGCCAAAAGAAACTGAGAAGACACCCAGACAGTATTTCAAAGAAGTGGTTGTTTACTAAAATATGATGAAATGGAAAAAATTAAACACAGAACAATATATAATACAGCTTACAAACCTATAAAACAAAAAGGAAGTTACAGACAAAACACTCCTACCACAAAGACTTAATTTCTTTTTAAGTATTACTATTCTAAGTGTGTTTGTTAGAGAGAACTTTCTGTCTCAGAGCCCAAGATGATATGACACTTTTTCCCCAGATGGATGTTCATGTGAAACTCCATCTCTCCACCCCCTTTTGGTGAGTCAACTAGTTCCTTATTTTAGAATTAATTCTAACATAATTTCTACCAGGAGGTATTTTTAATTAATGGTAACATCAGGAAAAAAAACATTTCCTAAATATGACATCCTTTAATCAAACATTTCTCTTTGAACTTAGCAATCCTACCAATTGTCACTATTTCTCATCTGCATGTTACAATTTTAGAGGAACCTGTCAAATTACTCTTCATCCTGTTACATCATAAACTTTATGTTTGCTTTCAAACTTCAAAAGCCTGGGCAGGCCATAACAATGTAATAAAATGCCCTTCTGTAAGACTTCATTAACTGGTTGCCCTGGGCAGTTTAATTACATCCTGTAGTTCCAGCTACTGACCTTTAAAATTACAGGCCATGTCTGCTAACTTGCGTGAGACAATTTAATGCACAGATCAGTTATTTATTTTACAACTACAATAATCATAAGCAAGGGGCAAAGTGTCACAGTATGCACTAACACACACAGGCAAGGTCATAATGGAATTTAGTTTGTTCTGTGTTTTCTCTCAGATAAAGAGTTATTCGTTCTGCAACTTTGACCTTGAAATGCTTTCCTTTGGAAGGGACTCTACCTGTTTTCTTTATCCTTTCTTTAGGTTGATTTTTAAATGCAAATTTATGCCAAAGGGATTCAGTTCCTTATGTATACATAAACACACTCATGCATAGTTTAAAATGAACTTCAAGAATGCCGTATGAGTTCTTTTTAATAGGGAGTTATCTATTCTGTGAAATTTAACCTTGAAATGCCTTTCCATCATATCAGTCAGCCTGTGTTCTCTATATGGTTATAAGATGACTTTTAAATGCAATTTTTAGGCTAATGGGATTCCTTATAACCTTGTGTCTGTTTTTGTGTGTATGATTTGGTCTTTAAAAGGATGTATTCTTCCAAAACAACTGGCATTAGCTTCTGATGAAGGACTCTGTGTAGTCCAAAAGCTTAAGCACCTGTTTTCTTTTATAACATCTATGTTGGTCCAATAAAAGGTATCAAATCATCTTTTTTTCTGATGACAAATATAGGGAATATATCATGCCATTTAGAAATGTGATGTCGAAATGGAATACTCTATCGAAGGAGTGGTATCATGTAGGAAGGTGGGTACTTTCAAAGGGCAAGGGACAGGAGACAGGGGGTATGGGTAGCAGTAATGAGAAATTGCTGTGGGGAGAGGGGGGAGGGGTGCGTCAGCTGTGACCTAGTGGCTCTAGCTGCACACTTGAGCAGACTTGATAAACCATAAGGCCTGTTCTGCTGGCAGTTTCGTATGTATGTATGTATTATGTATTATGTATGTATGTATTATGTATGTATGGATGTATGTATTATGAGTGTGCATCCAAAAATGCAAAAGTAATTGTGCAGAGAAATCACTTTTGTAACAGAAACTGATATCAATAAATAGCAGTTTCCAAAAAGTCTTCACATCTTCAAATAATCAGATGCCATTCATTTGTCAACTGAACAGTCAGCATTATTAAAAAGAGATCACTTAGTGTCATCAGACTACCAGGATGCGTACTCATTAGATTATATCGCAAAGGACACACATAATTAAAAGCATCACTATTCACAGAATTTGGACACAAACTTTTAAAGTCATTCTGAAATGTGATAAATTCTGTTATTAAGAATTAAATAGAGAACAGCAGGAGTCAGAAAAAAATGAGAAAAATTAAAATTGGAAGCAAAGAATGATGGGAGAGGGGGGAAGGAAGGAAGGAGCAAAACTTTTCTTATTATATAGAAAAATCACATTTTATCAACATTCACATATCAGATGGTATAAATACAGTAATAATACATGGGTAACAAGATGCAATAATGTAGAATAGATTAGATGGTACTGTAGGTCAACATCAAATACCTTTTCAAAACAATGAAAGCCTTTAGAAATATTAATATAGTTCAACATTTCATTTAATTCATTAGGTGCTAAAGTATTTAGAACAAAGGTCCATTGGGATGCTTTTTGTTCTGATTTATTACATCTGTCACCTCCTTGTGGAGCTATTGGCAGCATGGATTCATGGGGGCATGCTAGAGGAAATTATGAAACATAGAAACATAGACTTTGATGGCAGATAAGGACGTTTGGCCCACCAGTCTGCTCATTTCCCAACCTTTGGATAAGCTGAAGACCCTAGTTAACCAACAGCCTGCTTCCTCCTACCCCCCCCAGAATTACCTCATGTCTCTCCCATGCATTTTTGAATTCCCCCACTTTTTCTGACCCCACTACCTCATCTGAAAGGCTGTTCCATATGACCACCACCCTCTCTGTGACAAAATACTTCCTCACGCTGCCCCTGAGCCATCCCCCTCAATCTTCAAATTGTGCACCCTTGTTCTTGTACATCTCTTTTTCTGAAAGATGCTACCCTCTTGTGCTTTGTTGATTCCCTTGAGGAACTTAAATGTTTTTATCATGTCTCACCCCCCTCCCTCCTTTCCTCTAGGGTATACATATTAAGCTCCTTTAGTCTCTCTTCATATGACTTATGGTGCAGACCCTGCACCATTTTAGTTGCCCTCCTCTAGACTTCCTCCATCCTGTCTATGTCCTTGTGGAGATGGGGTCTCCAGAACTGCACACAGTACACCAGATGGGATCTCACCAACTGTCTGTACAGAGGGATAACAACTTCCTGTTTTCTACTGGTGATGCTTCTCCCTATGCATTCCAGTATCTCCCAGCCCTCCTTACTGCCTTGTCACATTGCTTGCCTACCTTTAGGTCAACTGATATGACTACCCCCATGTCCCATTCCATTTTGTTGTTGTTAGCACCCCCCCACCCCATTGTGTACTCTTCACCTTGGTTTTTGTTTCCCAGGTGCATTAATTTACACTTCTTTGTAATGAATCTACACTGCCATACTTTTGACCATTCCTCCAACCATGCCAAGTCCCTTCTCATCCTTTCCACCCCTCCTTGTGTATCAACCTTGTTACAGATCTTTGTGTCATCTGCAAAGGGCATAATTTTTCCTTCCAGCCCTCTGCAATGTCACCTATAAAGACATTAAAGAGGACCAGTACCAGTACTGAACTCTGCAGTACCCGCTAGTAACCCCTTTCCTTGAAGTGGACTCCGTTTACTATTACCCTCTGTGTCCTGTTGTCCTGGCAATTTTTTGCAGGTTACCACCATGGGACCCACTCCCAGGCTGGCTAACTTGTTTATTAATCTTTTATGTGGGACTCTGTCAAATGCCTTGCTAAAGACTAGGTAGGCCACAACCACAGCCCCTCCCTGGTCTATTACTTTGGTTGCCCAGTTAAAGAAATCCATTAGCTTCATTTGACATGACCCCCACTGTGAATCCATGCTGCCTTGGGTCCTGTGCCCCGCTGACCTCTAGGTACTCAAGAATTCTTTCCTTCAGTAGTGATTCCATAATTTTTCCTACAACTAAGGTCAAACTAACAGGTCTGTAGTTTCAGGCCTCTGCCTTGCTCCCACTTTTGTGGAGGGGAATAACATCTGCCTTCCTCCAGTCCTCAGGTACCACACCATCCTCCCATGATTTGTTTTTGGGTAGTCAGTGGTGTCACTAGTTCACCCCTTAGTCCTTTTTGAATTCTGGGTTGAATCCCATCAGGCCCCATTGCTTTGTCCACCTTGAGTTTTAATAGTTCTTTCTGGACCCTTTCTTCTATGAATGGACTGGTATTAATCCCCCTGTGACAGGGAGCTCTGGCCACTCTTGAGGACCGATCTTTTTTTAAATCTGTTGCAACAGTTCTTCTATTTCTTAGCCTAATCTATTATTTACAATTTCTAGTCCATAAGGTTGGCCACCTATGGGCAGCCCCTTCCCTTTCTTGACTATGCTATAGTGTCCACTTTAATTTTCCTTTTCCCTCTCAGGTCCTTGTACAAGGAGATTATTGTTATGACCTCTGAGCTGATATAAAACAACAGGCTGTGTTCTTCATTGCTGGATTTAGTATGCGATGGCACGATCTCATAACATACTTTAATGTATGTACCTTATAAGTATAAAACTTGTAAATGTTGAAAATACCATGGCACTAGGTGTTTTTGATAAATGTAAAAAGTTACTAGGGGACTGTATGATACAAATTAAGTTAGTTGTGCTATTTATAATGCATGTAAATTGCCGTAAGTTGAACTAGTCTGAAATGTCATTGTGATTTGCATATATCCCATGGTGCTTTGCATTATGGACGTATGTGTGATGTTGCGTTTCTTTGAAACTTGGCTTATTGTCAATGCCCTTTGGTGCAACCTTTGTTTCAGTGCTTCTGCACTGAGGTTCTTTGTCTTTAGCTTATTTTGTTTTTTTATTTGAGCCCCCACCTACTAAGCAAACAAGGCCAACATAGGGGAGGCTAAATCTCAACAGATAAGTTAGAACAGAGATCAGTGAGTCGGTAGGTGCTGGCTAAGTGTAGAGAAAAGACTTGCATAGTCTGTTGCTACTAACTGATGTACTGAAGAAGGGATATGCCATTGCTAAAGGTTATCTCCTGTATTTTGAATAAACATCACACAGAGATTGTATGTTGAACTTGAAGTTTGGTGTCTGGTCCATCTGTTATTCCACAACCCCTCCACACCCCCTATCCAAAGTGCATCTGTTGTTTGGTTTAGGTACCTTCCCCTCCTCTTCTTTTGTGAATACTGAGCAAAAGCATTCCTTCAGGGTCTCTGCCTTTTTACTGTCACCCTCTGCTCACCTCACCTCACCTTTATTGAGCCTCACTATCCCTCTCTTAGTTTTTTTTTGCTCCCTAATGTACCTATAAAAGGTTTTATCTCCCTTCTTAACCAAGTTGGCTATCTTTTCCTCTGTGTGGGCCTTTGCAATTCTGACTACTTTCCCTGCTTCCTTCTGCTTTAACTGATATATTCCCTGTCCTGCTCCCTTTGTGATTCCTATACTTCCTGAATGCTATCTCTTTCTCCCTAACCTTCCGCACCTCCTCTTTTGAGAACTATGGTGTTTTTTTCTCTTCTATTTGTTTTATTTGTTTCACACAAAGGCTTGTTGCCTCTGTGATGGCAGTTTTGATTTTTCCCAATTGTTCCTCCACCTCTCCTTCCTGCCCAATTGCTTGTGCATTCCTTATGCACTCTCGCATTTTGCCAAAGTCAGCCTCCTAAAGTCCAGTACCCTCATCTTTATATGGCTTGACTGTACAGCTGTGTTTATAGTGAACCACACTGTTTTGTGGTCACTTGTTCCCAGAAGGCTACCCACTTCTAAATCTGAGATCCTCTCTTCATCCCCATTTGAAAGTACCAGGTCTAAGATTGCTCCCTCCTGAGTGGGTTCCAACATTAGCTGTCTGAGGCAATACCCCTGTAGGGCATCAAGAAGGACCCTTTTCTTGGATGTGGATGCAGCAAATGTGCTCCAGTTAACATCAGACATATTCAGGTCCCCATCAATAATAGCCCCCTTTTCTGCCATTCCAAGGATACCTTCTATCATTTCCTTGTCCCTTTCCTCCCCCTGAGATGGGGGTCTGTAAACAACATCAGTGAGGATTGTGGTGCCATTTTCTGTCTCCAAGGTGACTTACAGTGCCTCCTCTCCTCCTTGTTTACCCTTTAGTTCCATTGTTTTGATCCCTTCCCTTATGTAGAGAGCTACTCCTCCTCCTCTTTTACCCTCCCTTTCCCTCCTGCAGATTGTGTACCCTGGTATGTTGACATTCCAGACATGGTTCTCTGTGTACCATGTTTCTGTGACTACCACAATATCCAGCTGTCCCTCTTCCATCAAGTCCACTAGTTCAGGAAGCTTGTTACCAAGACTATGGGCACTGGTGCTCATCGACCTCCATTTTTTAATGGCCTTACCCCTTTTAGCCTCAACCCTACCCTTACAGCCTTTGCCTTTTTCTCCACTGACCCCTGTCCAGCTTCCCATCGACTTCTCTACCTTGGAGTTTACTTTGCTAACTACCATGTTTTGTGGGGGGAGGCTGGGAATTCCCTGTTCCTTTTCAGTGCCTCCCACACTGGCTAGTTTAAAAGCTTTCCTAGGAAGCATTTAAACCTATCACATAAGACCCTGGTTCCTCTTCCAGACAGATGCAGACCATCATGCCATTCTAGACCTATATCCTTCCAGATGGACCCCAGTTCCCAATGAATACAAAACTCTGTGCTCCACACCAATATTTCAACCATTCATTGAATTCCATGGTGCAGAGTACCCTAGCCTCACTCATGCCATAGACAGGCAGCACCTCCGAGAAGGTCCGAGAATTGACTGATTTCTTTCACTAAGATTCCAGGGAAGTAGATGAGGGGAGGGCAGTGGGCATGGCCTATCTGGAATTTAGCTAGGCCTTTGACACTGTGCTACACATGGGGGCTGTTTAAGAAATTGAGCAATATAGGATTGAGATATAAAGTGGTAAATGGGGTTAAAAATTGGTTAATGGATAGGTGACAGAGGGTGGTCATAAACGACTCTCACTCTATGGATGGAATAATAATTAGTGGTGTGCCTCAGGGCTAAGTACTGGGGCTGGTCCTCTGCAATGTTTTTGTAAGTGATATTACAGATAAACTGGAAGAGAATGCATGCCTTTTTTGCAGATGATATCAAAACCTGTCATGGGGTGGACAATCAGGAGGGGGTGGAAGGAATGGGCAGGGGTGTAATTTTATGGGGGGATGGGGGATGGGGGGACAGATTATCCCTCAAAATTTCATCATTGCAGTCTTGAATAACTTACTGTCAAATCCTCTTATGGTTGTGTCTCCTACTCTCCCCTCAACTATTACACCAAAGTTACTCTTCTGGGAATGGGTAGGGATCTTGGGAAACTTGAGTAGTGGTCAAAAACATGGTAGTTGGGGTTTAATGCCAAAAAGTGCAAAATTATGCACCTAGGGCACGGGAACGCAGGAACTGAGTGGAGGATGGGAGAAGGTAGAGTCACTAAGCAGGAAAAGGACCTTGACATTTTCATATCTAATGATCTCAAAGTGACTGGGCAGCATAATAAAGCAGTGGATAGGGCCAGCGTGATGCAGAGAAGCATTGATAGAGCTATCTCTATCGGGAGGTGGGGGGTGGTATTGCCACTATATCATTCACTGGTGAGACCCCGCCTGAAGTGTGGTCTCACCAGCTAGGAGGCAGTGTAGCATAATAGTTAAGAGAACTGAGCTGCAAACCTGGAGATCTGGGTTTGAATCCCATAGCCCCAGCTGCATACTGTGTGACCCACAGCAAGTCATTTAACCTCCTTGTGCTCCCAAGATGCACCTGGAAAAAAGCTTTGGCTTAGTGTGCCTTTCCTGATTAAACAATTTCCCCTTCCCCTTTCCCTTTCCCTGAAGTACTGTGTTCAGTTCTGGAGGCCACACCTCAGAAAGGACATAGACGGGGTGGATGCAGTTCCAAGAAGGGCAACCAAATTGGTGAAAGGGTTGCACCAAAAGTGTTACGAGAAGAAATTAAGGGATCTCAGCAGGTACATCCTGAAAGAGAGGAGAGCAGGAGACAGGACATGATAAAGACCTACAGGTACCTCACAGGGGAGAACAGGATACAGGATGGGATCCTCTTTCAAATGAGAAAAAACGCCAGAACCAGAGGGCATGCAATGAAGCTGAAGGAGGAGTTTAAGAGGGATGTAAGTACTGCTTCACTTAAAAAGTGGTTGTCGCCTGCAATATATATTGCTAGTGGAAGTGGTAGAGAGGAAAACAGTAGGGGGTTTCAAGTATGCACAGGATAGGTATAAGGGAATTTTAGTGAATGGGCAGGAAAGGGTGAGGGTTGCCAGAGTCATTAATGTCTGTGGAGGCAGACTAGGCAGGACCACCTGGGCAGACTGGGTGGGCCAAGCAGTGGCGGAGCCAGGTTTGGGAGCATTTGGGAGCCAGAGGAACCATTCAGTCAATCATGGGCTCCACTATGGGCACTAAACAGTGAATAAAAGATGGTGGTGGGCCACCATTACTCACACAGGGGCAGCCAAGAGGATGACTGCCCTCCCAGTCTCCCCTCTACCTCTGCCACTGGGGCCAAGCAGTCCTGTTCTGCCAACAAATGCTATGTTTCTAATACTACTGTATCTTTCTATTGGAACATGATCAAATGCCAAATAGCAAAATGAATTTCTATCACCTCTTGCCTTGAACTGCATACAGTACCAACAGAACTGTCACAGCACTCACTTGTTACTGAGTGCAAATATTCTTGAACACAGGTCTTTGCAACCTGGATTGTTTTCTCAATATATTCTAAAGTACAACTACACCAAATAGCCTAAATAAGAAAGAAACATTTGCATGTCAAAAGATATCAAATTACTTCTCTTTTTTAGAAGTCAGATGAATGAAGTTGTTGCCTGTTGTGGCATTTTTACAGACAATTGCCACAGCAGTAAAATCCTTTGGTCAGAGTGTTTCCTGCTGTTTATGTTTCTAGAGTGGAGAGATCCATCATGACACCCTGGAGTGGAAATGAGTGTTGTATTTTCACTCTAGGAGCATCATCCATAAAACAAATGCATTCAGCTGGCAATTGTTATTCCCACAGTCAGTGTATAAATGGGGCACTTACTCTTCACTGACGTCAGCATGCATGACACCTGGTGTCATCCTAGAAACAACTGCACCAAGATTTATGGAACAATGCATTGTTTCTTTATAATGTGCTCATGTGACGAAACACTACTAAAAGACGGTACCTTAATGCTCTCTTAGATCAGTGTTTAAATGTTGAAATGCTGTTTTATAAAGATTTTGGATTCTTTATGCAGCAGGAGTGAAAAAACAAGGGACACAAATAATGGTTTATGAAAATGCATACAGTAATCAGGAATGGGGACAACAGGGTAAGAGAAAATGTTTGCTTCGCTGTATAAGCTATATTGGGTTGAAGTGCTATATTCTGTTTAAAAAAAAAAACAAAGTATTAGCTGCTCTCTCTTGAATGTCATACCTGTTATCATACAGCATCATTAGTTGGTTATGACGTCACAGTCACAGAGGTTACCATTCTATTAAGGTATGAAGAGTAATAGGCTATTCCCAATGGCACTATCTGTAAATGTGCTGGCCTCCAGATGAAGTACAAATGTATACAAAAAAACCTTTTGTGGGTCAAGTAGGAAATTTTGTGGCTGGCTGAATTAAGAAAAAAATTAAGCATTTCCAAGTTTGATAAATGGGATTAAATGGGCATGTTTAAAAGCAATTATTTTAAAACTGCAAATGCACTGGGGCCCTTTTTCTCATAAGACATATCCCAAATGCAAAATGGAAACAAATTATTTTGATACTGCTACCATCAGTCATTAAATGATGTGCTTACTTCTTTAAGACTTATTCAAAAGTGTTGTAGTACAGTATATATATACTGTAGGCATAGGACACTATGCTCATGTATAATTTATTATTTATAATTGTATATAGTCATTCGTTGACATCCAATTTCTGGAAACCCTTTGAAAATTAGTGTAAAATTACCATGCTAGCATCTTTCCTGTTAAAACAAATATTGAGCATTTAATTTTTAAGCATGCTTTCCTTTAGTTTTTATTTTATGAACTGATGAATTCTGGATTTTTTATTAAAAGATGGTGATGGCATGTGACCTGCCTCCAAGAATCCACACTGTAATTGAGACCCTCATTCATGAACACCCACTGAAGGCCTATTCTCCAGGCACTCTTAAGCATGCATTTCCATAGTAACTTTGAAATGGGTTGACAGGTTGCATGCTGGCATCATCTACGTTACTCTTAAGAATCACCTCTGTGAAATGCTTAGATGTCAGAAAACCCTATGATTTCTTACAATTAAAAACTAACAGGCAGCAGTGTTGTTTCAAAGCAGAAGCTGTTGTTAACTGATATAGAATAACTATCATGCATATGAGGCATGTAGTTATTAAATTATAGGAGTAGGCTATAACAGACACATGGTTATAGCATGGCAAGTAGTGCATTACTGCCGTCAAGAAGACTATACAACTGGAAGGGTGCATCAGATGAGGGAGACCAGCAAGCCCGTGGAAGCAATCCTACCACTTTACAAAGCCCTGGTTGAGCCCCGTCTAGAGTACTGTGAGAACTTCTGGCCTCCCCATTACAAAAGAGACACTGAGGCACTAGAGTGGGTGCAGCACCAGGCCACAAAAATTGTTTATTTTATCAAGAATAAAAACTGTGAGGGGAGGCTGAACACCCTTAACATGTTCACCCTGGAGAAAAGGAGTCTGAAATAGGCCATGATCTCAGCCTTCTACATACTGAAGGGTAACAATAAGGTTAAACCGATAGAAATGATAGATGTGGTGCACTTCAGCAGGACTCAGGGACACACCTTGAGACTCAAAGGTGGTAAATTCAGGGGTAACGTTTGAATGTATTTCCTCTCCAAAAGTGTGGTAAACCAATGAAACTGTCTACCAGCAAAGACAGCAGACATAAGAACAATGCAGGCCTTTCAGGTAAGCCTGTATGAATTTCTGATTACCAAGGGAATCACAGGTTGACCTGGGCATCGTAAGGTGGGTGGGAAATCACTATAAATTTATATATGTTTGTCTGTGTACTTGTTTGTCCCCATTTATAATAGGGGAAGGGTAGACTTGATGGTTTAGTGTCCCTACTGACATTAAATTACTATGGTATTATGACACTGTTGACTTCTGGTGACAATATAGAACTATGGCAGCAATGTATGAATGGTTTTAAACACAGAAACATAAGATTTTGTCAACAGAAAAGGACCATCAGGTTCCTCCAGTCTGCCACTTCTTCCTGACAATTCCATTACCACTAACCCTAGCTGGTCATAAGTGTCAATCCCTCCTTCTATTCTTCTACCTAATGTGTCCCTATGCCTAGCCCGCTTGCAAGATCCCCACAGTCTTTGCCCCTCTACCTCTTTTGGCAGACTGTTCCAGTAGTCCATCAGCCTTTCTGTGAAAAAGTATTTCCACACATATCTCCCAAACTTCCCCCTCAGCCTCATTGCATACCCTCTTGTTCTAGAGCCTTCCTTTCTGTGAAATAGACCCCCCTTACCCCTTGTTCATGCCTGTGAGGCACTGGTAGGTTTCAATCATGTCCCCTGTTGCTGTCCTCTCTTCCAGGGAGTACATGTTGAGTGTCTGCACCCTTTTCTTATATGGCTTCTTGTGCAACTGCCTCACCACCTTGAGCGCCCTCCTCTGTACCACCCCCATCCTTTCAATGTGTTTGCAGAGGTGCGGCCTCCAGAACTGGACACAGTACTTCAGGTGGGGTCTCACCTAGGATAAGGGAGAAAGTGAGTATAGGAAGCCAACTAGTCTAAATTACCAAAGGACCAAAAAAGAGGGAATTGGAGAAAAACCCTATCTAGGGTAACGGCTCAAGCACAAAGTTGGAAGGGGACTATGCCCCCTCATGTTATGGCTGACACTAAGCTTAAAGAGACTCTCTTTATCAACCTTATTTTTCCCTTTAAAGTACTTGAAGGTCCCAATCATGTCCCCTCTCTCTCCCTCCTGTCTTCCAGGGAGTACATGTTCAGTGTCATCAACCTCTCTTCATATGTCTTACACTCCTGACTGGCTATCATCTTTGTAGCCCTCCTCTGGACCTTCTCCAGCAGGTTCATGTCCTTTTTGAGGTGTTGGCACCAGTACTGAACTCCATACTCTAGATGCGGCCTTACCAGTGACCTGTACAAGGGCAGTATAACCTCCTCTGGAGATTGAGGTGGTGCCCCATATGCAGACACCTCTCTGGGCTGACAGCAGATGTCACTGGACTCTGGGATGAAATGGCACAGGTACAAGACACCATCTACTTCATCCAGGAGCCACCTAGTTTGCTGTCACTTCACCAAAGGATGCCAGCAAGGAGGCAGAGCAGTTGGACCTTGGTGGCTGTGGGAAGGTGGGAAGAGAAAGGAGGGAGACCTTACTGTTGTGCAATTCTGTTACCTTTCTTGTGGGATGGGGAAGCCAAGAGGATGCATCTGAGGCAGGAGTAAGAGAAGAGGTGGGAGTCTTCACAGAAGCAGGTCCCAAGAATGATAGAAGAGTCCCCAGCCAAGGAGAAGGCAGGTGCTGGTGGGGAACTCCATAGCCATGGTCAAGGGGATGCCTTTTTATGATGTCCTTAGAACCCCAATGTATTTTAGCAACCCAGTATTTCAATATTAGATGTGTTTCATTTTTATAAAGGAGTTTGAGTAATAATAACAAAAATAGAGCTTTACAAACACCATTTTTATAAGAGTTCAGTCACTATTCCATTAGCAGGGTTTACTGGTAACTTCTATAGAAAAAAACATTTTTTTCACTTGCAGCTGGACATCTGTAAGTACAGTGTGATGAATCTTTTAAGGACTGAAGGGCCAAGTCCGCTCCATGTGGTAAAACCACACATGTCCAAGTATCCTTTGGATGCTTGGAATTTTAACTGTGTTTGCCTGACATGTGGTGGCTGACAACTCCCCCTCCCATACCTTTGCCGCTATTCAACTGCCTCAGCTGTTTCTTGGTAAGTTGGCAGCACCTTCCACTCTCACCAAGTGTATGGCCTTTGGTTGCTTTGTCTGGCTCCATTGTGTTTTTGAGCTCTTATCTGGTGCACCCAGATTGCTGCCTTTCTCCCCTTAACCCACCTACAGCTCTGTAGTGGGTCAGCATGCCTCCTCAGCTGGATGGTGTGCTTTCTGGACTCTTATTTCTTGAGCTACTGTCAGAGAAGACAGTCACTGAATCATAGAGATAGTGTGATAGCAGTAGGGACAGCAAGTGCTTTTTTATCTTCTTTAAAAGGTATACCACCATTGCCACAGTAAAGGAGGTAAAGTGTCATCCTTTCCAGTACATTTTTGGTGATTCCTCCTGAGAGAGAGAAGAGGCATACAGAAGGACACAGAGTTACACCTCTGGAAGCACCAGAATAGCTAAGTGGAGTAGATAGCAGTGGAAGAAGCCACTCAGTGCTGGGGGAGCTCCAGTAAAGCATGTGGGGGCCTATAGGCCTTTTCCTGGACATTGCCTTATTTTCTCTATGATAAAATTATATATTTTATATTGAATTTATTCTTTCAGATCAGTGAATGTTAGAGTTTTTGCTGGCTACTTTAGAGCTCTTATAACACTATGTTATATGGTTTTGTTTGCTGCTTGCTGATTACAGCTGCTTGATGCTAGCTGCTTATGTTTGGCAGTATTGTGTTTTAATTATAGATTAGTGTTAAAAATGCCAGAAAATGCTAAATAAACTGACGTTAAATAACTGACAAAAACTACACTAGTAGTTAAAACAACTCTTACTACTACTTTCATATCTACTACATATCATTGCATAAAGTGGATTTTAGTTGAGAGAGAAAGTTAGGAAGTAAAAGTTACCTTTAGTGAGAACTGCGTGAGTTGAGGTAGCGTGGTGGTTACAAAGGCGTCCAGGTGGGAAAGGTGACTTTAGGGGTTTGTAGAAGGACACATAAAGAGAAGAAAAGTTTGGTTTTCTTGTTTGAGTTTTATTTTTAAGCTATTTGTTTAACAGTTTTAGGATTTGGGTACTTCCTGGTTGCGGCTTGAAAACACTGTGATCGGGGATAGGAGTCAGCTGACACCTGCTTGTTAAAGGACATGCACTAGCTGATGAACCAAGATTACCATTCAAGAAGTAGCTTGGGAGACAGAGGAAGCAGAAGAAACTGAGCAAGAGGAGCCTAAAATAAAGAAAGTAAGAGAAAGAGAAGGAGATTTATCTTGCTTTAAGTTTATTTATTTTGCTTAGACCTCTGCCTTATCATTTTATCCCACAGTGCATTGCACTGTACGACATAGTTTTCATTATTTTCACCGTGGAGTTTTGTGCCCACTAATTATTTAGTATTTTAAGAAAGAGAAAAAGTACTTGACGAAACTGCAATAATAACATATTGGATAAGCAGGGAAACGTATGCATTGTTGGGAAACAGGCTTCAAAAGTAAGTCTTTTAGTTTTTAGTATTTTACCTAACTATTTAAAAGGGCAGTTTGGTGTTTCTGGAATCTTGCCACAGTTCTGATACTATTTTACTTGTGTGGTGTTTTATATTTTTTTTTCTTAGTGTACAGAATTGTTGCAAAGCTGTGTGCTTACAAGATGGTTCACTACACTGAACTTAAATTGGATAGAGGACAATACGATAAAGCCAAGGAGAAGAACATACTTTGGTGAAATACCCCCAAAAAATTACGCTCGCTATGAAAAACTGAGAGCTGGATTGTGACCCATTATAAGAGAAAGCATAATATACATTAAGAGAACAAAAGAATAAGAATGTAGTGGGAGTGAAAACAAGTGGTGAAAATGTATAACATCCTGGACTATAGATTAGAGGTAATAGATGGATTGAAGGATTTTCTCAGATAGAGTAATAAAACTAGCAATTAGCAATTTGCACTATCCTCCTTAGTATATTGGTTGAGCAGAGATTAGCGTGTCTCATATACTGTATATTGTTACTGTGTGCTGTAGAATATACTACCTGAGCAACTACAAATTACAGTAATTTATTGGAATACGGTGCAGTTTATTGTTATTTGTTGTAATTAGCTGATTGTAGGGTTTGTAAAGTATATGGTATATGATATATGAGAAATAATTTATGATACTGTGTCCTTACTTGTTTACCCTAATAGGAGAACTCTCTGGATTAAGTTAAAATCTAGGATTTCTTGATAAATTTAATAACTTGCTGTTTACTATCTAATAAGTAGGTTTATTACCTGGAACTGATTAACAAGGTTCTCTTTTTATCTGACCTGTTTTCTCCAGGATATTCTATCAAGAGCCCTAACAGGAATTAATGAAACATTAAAATTAAAGGGATTAAGAGGGATCAGTAATTGGGCAGAATTGGGTTGAATTGTTAATTAAGCCACATATTGGTTTTGGGATTAGAGGTCCCATTTTAGATATCATTTTGGAAAATATGAGAAAAGAGGCATTGTTATCTTAGATAAATTGTATTTATTATTGAGTAACAATAATTGAGTAATGCCAATTGAGACAAGAAATGGTAAGAACTTGGTTAATAGTAAGGAAATGGAGAGGAGGAATTTGGATCTAGGAAAAAAATGAAAAGTGACAAAAAAAGAGGAGAAAGTAATAAAAAAGAACAGAGGTGAATGAAGGTAGTGTAATTGAAGAAAATAGAGATATAATGAATAAGAATGGAATAGAGGTGGAACTAAATGATAAAGAAGGAACATTTGTTACTGAAGTTAAAACATTATCTAAAAAGTTATATACTCCCAAAATGATACAACCATTAATATGGGAAGTATTGGATAGTGATTTTAAGTGAAAAATATGAATGACATACAGGAAGAGGGTAGACATTTAGTACAAAATGATTTAATTGATTTAATGAAACATAGTACACCAGTTTCACTAGTTAAAGAAGCAGATAGGAAGGATGAAATTAAAGGACTGAATGATGAGGATTTATTAGAAAGGGTTAACAGAGAAGTATCAAAAACAATTGATAGTATAAAAGAAACTATCAAAACAAACAATAGAATTGAACATAAAATCAAAGAATTTAAAGAACTAAGATATGAAAAAACTAATCTTCTTTCAGCATTTGAGAATGATTGTGAAATTAAAGAGCTAAAAGATATAGGTAGAAAGGAAGACAGAATTAACAATGAATGGGATAATATATCTTGGGAAGATACATTAACTATGAGCACAATTGAAATTGTGACTCCACCACTTGATACCTTAACCAGAGAATGTGTAAACGCTCTGAGAGACCCATCATTGGCTAATGCATTGATATATGAGCAATTGATAATGTTTAGGAAGGAATTATCATTAATAAAAGGAACTGGAATAGAGAATAAGAACAACATAGAAAAAATTGTAAACTGGATCCAAAAAATGGAGAAAGGAACTATACTTCCTAACTCCAATGAAGGAAACTCCTTGGCGTGCTCAAGTGGATGAGTCAGAATTATCCCACTCCATAACTTCACATTATAAAAAAAAGAAAAAAATGGATTTAAATATTTCTGAGTTTACGTCAAGTAATATTGAAGAAGATTTGGAACTGGTAATGTTACTAGAAAATTACACTGAACAGAATAGTGTCATTATAGAAATAAGATCAAAGCACCCACATTTTGGGAAGAAAGGAATTGAACGCAATTTGAAAGTAATAACAAAGAAGAAGGAAAGTAAACAGTCTATAAAGCATAAGGAAAATAGTGGGATGAGATGTAATGACACCCCTTTCTACACAAGAAGTACAGTAGCAATATGGGGGAAAGTGTAGAAATGGGGGGTAAGGAAGAGGATTTGTATGCTTTAGAAGACAGTTTAGGAGTAGAGCAAGAAAAGGTGGAAGAGTAAGGCATACATTGAAAGTGAAGAAAAAAGAAAACAAGAAACATAGAAAACATGATTACAAGTATGCAATTGAAAACTGAAAGTGTGAAAAAGAAGAATGAGAATGAAATGGTTACTAAGAAGAAAGGAAAGAAACAAGTATTAAAAAACAACAAATGTGAGGATGAGAAATTGACAAAAGGAATAAGGAAGCTTAAACCAAATAATAAAAAGTATATGAGAAATTTGGGAAAAGAGATGAATAATAGAGAGCAGGGCAAGGATAATGAGAAAAAGAAGCAAAAAAGAAATATAAAGAAAGAAAGGGGGATGAGGATGATTATGATCAGTCACAAAAAGAAAGTAAGATTGAAATGGATGAAATATTAGAAACAACAGAAAGGGAAAGGGAGAAAAATAGTACAAACATAGGTCCCCTTGAGTTAGAAGTATTAAAGAAAAATAAGGAAGAAGAAGAAGAAAATAAGTTGAGGAAGGTGTTAAAAAGGACATTGGAGACTGATTATGTACTTCCAATGTATACTATTAATGTGTTATCAGAGGAGACTGAAGATAAATTGAATTTACATTTAAAACAGTTTTTGGCAACTATATTCAAGGCCACTGATTTACGGTGATTAAAACAATTAAATTCCGTTTTCAAAACTTAAGATTCCGGAATTTCACCGTGATTGTTACTCTAATTTCCGGATTTTACGGATTCTGTTATCATTCTTTTAATATGTGCATAAATAATCAGAATTAAAGAAGGCTTAATACAGAGCATTAAATAAAGCAAACTGAAAATAGTACAGGAAGGAATTAAAAAAAACAGACTTTTTATAGATTTACTGATCTGATGAAAATGCCAGATTCCATGAAATCTTCGTTTTACCAGTTTCAGGCAGCCCTAATTCCGAATTTTATCGGATTTTCGGTAAAAACTGAAAACAGTGGCCTTGACTATATTATATAGAAATAAGAGTAGGGATGGCATGTTACAACTTAAGTGTTATTAGGCCATTTGAAAACTTGGAACTGGTATTGTTAATTTCTGATCAATGTTTTATACTAAAGGCAATAGAAAATGAGAGGAATTAAGAGCCTTGGTTTCAAGATGGAATGTGTTGTAATCATGAAATCCTATTCCCAGATTATTATCATAAAGAAGGAACATAGAATTGAAAAATCTAAAGGAGTATGTGATCTCTTTATATGGGATAGGAAACTTTATAAATGAGACTAAGACAGATATTAGAGGTAAAACGTTGATCTTTTTCCAAAATCTACTGAAAGTTAATAACATAAGTAAAATAATTACAAAGGTTAGAAGATGCAAAAGGATGGACAAATACCATTATGGGTAGTAAATGAAGAATAATACTTACGGATTTTGACACAGGTAGAGAATTTGGACAAATTAGAAATATACAAGGTGGGAGAAGACTAGAAAGCAAGAAGAGAAGAACATATAGTGAGAATTGGACCAGTCTGTTAAAAACAGCAAATAGATATCACATTTTGCAAGAGATTAAGGATTGACATAACATAAGTAGGAATACAGGACTGAAGGAACAAATAAACTCAGGATATGAAACTAAGATATTATCTTGGAATGTAACAGATCTTAAGGAAAGATTACCTGATCCTTCTTTCCTGGAATATATACTAAATTTGACTACATCAGTCTACAAGAATCATGAGTAAATAAAGAACTCAATATAAATGGTTATAAATCATTTAATAAGAAGGCAAGAAGCACTAAGACATTTGGTAGACTTTCAGGAGGAATAATAACGTGGTGTAGGGTAAAGAGTATACAGAATATACAGAAGAGATCATAGAAGCAGAACATATTCTGGTGGTTAGAATAAAACAGATGGATCGGATCTTATATTTTATTAACATATACCTTCCCCCTAAAGGATCGAATTATGTCACAAAAGATGAGATGAATGCAATAGCTAAACTTATTTAACACTGTATCAACAGAAATCCTGATTGTGGCATTATTTTAATGGGTGACATAAATGCTAGGGTGGGTCACGGCCTGCAGCCCTCTGAGGAATTAATTTGGGCCTGTGCAGCTCAGGATGTCATGCATATTAGAATGGAGTGAGGAACAGTAGATAAAATAGTATGTGAAAGAGGGAAACAGCTTATAAAACTGATGGACAGCCAGAATATGTTGTTAATTAATGGCAGAACAAAAGGAGATTTATTGGGGCATACTACGCTATTAGGCCCTAAGGGATCATCTGTAATACACGTTGGTGTACAGAGAATATGGTAGCTCAGATAAAAGATTTATAAAATAGGTTGTAGAGGGAAAGTGAACACTGCCCGCTGGAAATATTGATTGACTCTGCCATACCCACTCCAAATAGGAAAAAGGATAGATTAGAAATAATAAAAGTAAAAAAGGGTGTTAAGTGGGATTTAATAGATAACTATAGGTCTATATAGATGTTGAACGATATAGGTGTTAGACAAGAATTGTTAGGTTTGATTCAAAATAAAGAAGAAGATCAGTATATTAACATATTTGAGGGTACAATGAATAACATTTAAAAAAACTGATGACAGTTACAATTAGTAAACAAAAAAAGGTCAGTAGATGGTATGCTAAAGAATGTAAATACTATAAAAGTAGAATAAATAAATTTGTTAAACATTTACAAAAAAGTCGAGCTCAAGAGGGGAAGAAAACATGAAACAAATTAAGAAGAGAATACAAAATGATAATGGATCAAAAAAAGAAACATTATAGATTACAATTATGGATGGAATTTGAAAGTACAGTAAAGGAGAAAAATAACATAAAATTTTGGAAACTGGTAAATAAAGGATGGGATAACTACAGTAATAAAATAGAAAATTATATTACCCCAGAAATATGGGAATCACACTACAAAAGCTTATTTTACAATCAAGAAATAAGCAATGAATATATTATTTGGATACCTGTGACAAATCTCTCATTCTCTTTAGAAGAAATATTAGAAGTTATACAAAATTGAAAACATCACAAGGCACCATGCCCTGATGGGATTCCTCAAGATATAATGAAGGATGATCCAGAACTATGGACCAATGTATTAAATGGAGTGTTTAAAATAATCCTGGAAAAAGGTATTATACCGCAAACATGGAAAACTAATATAATAATATCAATATATATAAAGGGGGATAAACTCGATCCAGGGAACTATATGCCGATAAGTCTTTTAGACACTTCACAGAAAATTTTTACTAAATTACTACAACAAAAAATAATGGATTGGATAACAAATTATGATTTAATAGAAGAGGCATAGGCGGGCTTTATGCCGAACCATTCTACAATTGATCAATGCTTCACATTAACACATTTAATTCATAAATATGTATATATCAAGAAACAAAAATGATATTATGTCTTCATAGACTTAAAAGCAGCCTTTGATAAAGTTGCAAGAATAACATTATGGGAATCCCTGGGGAAATATGGATTGGATAAAACGGGGCTTAATATTCTGAAAGTATTATATAAGGATAACTGTACATTAGTAAAATACAATAAAGAAGGGGATTACACAAATTTGGGTCCAATGTAGGTTTAAGGCAAGGATGCATCCTCTCTCTCTGATCCTATTTAATTTATTTTTGAATGAGGTATTAAAAGACATGTATGATCCTGAGCTGCACATGCCCAGGTTGGGCTCCAGGCTGTGCCTGTACCTGGCATCAATGAGATGATATAGTGCTAATTTCAGCCAGCTACCTAGGATTAAAACAAGTATACAAAAATTATATGAGGATTGTAAGAAATCAGCACTAGAAATTAATTTTGAAAAAAACAAATATATGATTTGTAGTAAGCAAATGGTTAAGAAAGGGAGGATAAGTATGTTACAATGTAATAATAATAAAATTGAAACTGTTAGAACATTTTGCTACTTGGGAATTATTTTCAGTTATAATTTAAACTGGAATGAACATGCAAATTACATAAAAGAAAAAATAAAGAGGTTTTATCATGCTTTAGAAAGATTCTCATACAAGTATGGAGGCCAATCAGTAAAGGGATGTTTAGCAGTATCTAATGCAAAATTAAGGTATCTGTTATTATATGAAGTGGACATCTGGGGTTTACAGAATAATAATAATTTAGAGTGTGTGTTCTTAATAAAGTATATAAAAGATTACTAGGTTTGCCAAACTGTGCATCTTCAGGCTTAGTAATGCTGAAATTGGGGCAAGCTTCTATTCAACAATGTATAGAACAAATGCAATGTAGCTACTGGGTAGAAGCATATAATAAACATGAAAAATGTCTTCCAAGAATATGTACAGAAGAATCACTGAACTACAGAGAAAGGGCTTTGTTTGTCCAAGCACTTCTATCTTAGAAAAAATACTAAAACCATGTGGACTTTTAGAATGCATAACTGAATCTAGCAGGCAACCACTGAAGCTGATAGAAGAGAAAATAAAAATATGAATTTGAGATATTCACTATAATCAAGAAGCTAATTTTGCCAAAAAGTGTAAAATTAGTAGGTGATTAGCAGAAAAAAGATAAAGAAATATGGGACTAGAATACTATTTATATAAAATCTCTAACCCAAATAATAGTAAGGCATTAACTAGATTTAGGTATGGATATGTTAATTCACAAACTTTAATGAAACAATATAAAAGATAAATTCAGCAACGTGTGCCTGTGGAGTGATGATGATACTCCATTCACTTATTGACCTTGTGCCCATTGTATAAATATGAAAGAGAAAAGATTTTGCAAGTGTTCTTAAAGAGCTAGATATGGATCCTCAATATCAGTTTAATGCAATATTGAAATATGAGGATATTTCATGTTTGGATAAAATAGCTAGATTCTGCAGGATAATATTTAGAAAGCAGAAGCATTTGCGGAATGAGAATAAGTAATTATGTGTATTTTTAAATTAAATAATGCAAAGATATTATAGAAATTGTAATAAATTATGTTATATGAAGAATGTGGTATTTGTGAATTTTAAAAATCTTTTGTAAAAAGAAATTTTAAATTTTGTTACACAATAAATTGAACTTGAACTTGAGACATCACATGCAAAAGGAAACTGAGAAGACACCTAGGCAGTATTTCAAAGAAGTGGTTGTTTACTAAAATGTGATAAAATGGAAAAAATTAAACACAGAACAATATATCATACAGCTTACAAACCTATAAAACAAAAAGGAAGTTACAGACAAAACAATCCTACCACAAAGATTTAATTTCTTTCTAAGTATTACCTTTCTAAGTGCATTTACGTTAGAGAGAACTTTCTGTCTCAGAGCCTAAGATGATATGACACTTTTCTCCCAGATGGATGTTCACGTGAAACTCCATTTCTCCACCCACTTTTGGTGAGTCAGCTCACTCCTCCTTTTAGAATTAATTCTAACATAATTTCTACCAGGAGGTATTTTTAATTAATGGTAACATCAAGAAAAAAACATGTCCTAAATATGACATCCTTAATCAAACATTTCTCTTTGAACTTAACAATCCTACCATTTATCTCTATTTCTCGGCTGCATGTTAACATTTTAGAGAACCTCCAAATTACTCTTCATCCTGTTATGTCATAAACTTTATATTTGGTTTCAACTTCAAAAGCCTCATGAGTCATAAAAGGTAATAAATTGCCCTTCTGTAAGTCTTAATTAACTGGTTCCTCTGGTCAGTTTAATTACATCCTGTAGTTCCAGCTACTGACCTTTAAAGTTACAGGCCAAGGGCCAGATGTTCAAAACTTAGCATGGCATGCTAACCGTTTGCGCAGGATTAGTGCAGGGTTAGCGCGGGACTGCCATATTCAAAGAGGGAGCTAGCGCACACTAAATGTAATAGCACCGGGCTAAAACATAATGTATGCAAGGGGCAAAGTGGAGGGGCAGGAACCTGCATATGGGCACAATGGGATATTTAGAGACATAGCGCTGTGCAATGCACCATTGCGCTGCACTTAGCACAGCGCTACGTACCGCCTATAAAAGGGAGGCCTAATCCCAGGGCAATCCACAGTGGAGGGAGTGGCCAGACCAGGAAGTGTAACACAATGGCTTTTTTTAGCAATGCTGTAGTGCTGCACTTGATGGAACAGGCTGTGGAGGAGGATGAAAGACAGCACACTCAACAAGACCCATTACCCAGACAAAGGAGGAGATATGCACACAGATGGTACCAGCCCAGAGCCTCCTTTGAGACCCTGCCTGATGTCCACATCGTTGGCCAGTATAAGTTGGACAGGGAATGTTGAGGCAGTTATGCTGAACTCCTGCATGAGGAGCTGCTGTTGAACACCAGGCACAGCCATGCCACGCCAGTTGAGAAAAGGGTGACGGCAGGATGTGCATCTCAGCCACTGGGACATTTTGCACCCAACGGGGACACCATTGAGATATTGCAGTCCGCCACATCGCACCTCCTGACCCAGTTCCTGATGCTCTCCTGCCACATGCTGGTGAGTTTATAGTATTCCCAGCATGGCAGCAGAGCGCACAGCAACCATGCAGCACATTCCATTGAGTTGCACACCTACCCGCTGTACTTGGTGCCATTGACTGCACCCATGTCCCCATCCGTGCACCACCTGGTGATGCCAGTGACCTGTATGTGAACAGGAAGGGCTTCCACTCAATTAATTGCCAGGTGATGTGTGATGCAACTGGGCACATTAGCAATGTCTTTGCACAGTACCCTGGCAGTGCCCATGATGCCTTCATCTGGCACCAGTCCCGGCTTGGCTGGGCATTTGAGGAGGGCAGGATTCTAAGTGGGCATCTAGTCAGTGAGTATGGGCAGCCACAACAGGAAGACAGCACAGGGGAGGGGGGGATAGGCAAGGGTAGCCGTGGGAGGGGCAGGAAGCAATGGTTCAGAGCAGCAGTTGGCACTGTGCAGGACAGCAACACTAGCACCTGATTTATCTCCACAGGGGAAAGTGCCTATCCCCTATGACCCTGGCTGCTGACACCAGTACCTTGGCCAGCAACAGTGGCTGAGGAACAGTACAATGAGGCACATGCTGCTACAAGGAACATCATAGAGAGGGTCTTTGGGATGCTCAAGATGCGGTACTGTTGCATAGACCAGTCAGGCAGTGCCTTACAGTATAGCCCTCAGAAGGTATGCCGTATCATCCTGGCCTGTTGTATGCTACACAACATGGCACTGAACCATGGGATATGTGCACCTGAACCTGAGGTACATTCTGACAGTGAGCCAGAGCCAGGGATAAGGGGGATAGTAGAGCATCTCGAGTGGTGGGATCCGCACATGGCCCGCTGGACCATAGAGCACAGGAGCAGCATCCTTGAGACACTGAACCAGGGTGGACGGTGAGTACAGATAACACAGACAAACAATATGGTGTCAACAGTACATTTAATGGTAGTGTATATACAGTACAGTGAAATTAGTGTACTATAAAAATGCTGTACAAGTTGCCAGTGTGGTGATGTGATGTGGTGCGGTGCATGTGATGTGTGCGGGTGCACGTTATGTGTGTGGGCCACCACCATACCCCTCAAGGTACGAGGAACAGTACTACAGTTACATCACTGCAGCTCCTTATTCCAGAGTGTGAAGACCTGTCCCACTCTCAGTGGTCACACCATAAAGAAAATCCCCATCTTAGGTGATGCCAACAAAACATGCAATTAAGAACAGATGGCCTGAACAGATATGCACAGATTGTAACAGTCCAGTTAGCTGCTGAGGGAATGCATTGAGAAAGAGTTCCACATTCTGCTCAGTAGTATCACATCCTAAGAGCACTTTTGTATGGTTGGGGACAAAAGGTTGAGAGGCATGGCCACTACCCAGGTGCGCACAAGAAACAGCAATGTAGATATGTGATGGCAGGGGCTGTGGCATGGGAGTGAACAAGGGCCATGGAGGACTGTGTGTGTACAGGGGACATGGGATGTGGCTGGGTGCATAGGCATGCAGGTGAGGGAGACAGAGCCACAGCACACATGTGGTGGAGCATATCAGCTGCGCCTGCCTCCACGCATCGTTGCACACCCTGTGTAATGGGAAACTGCTGGGCGTGCATACGTGAGGAGGACATAGTTGGGGTGGATTGAGGTGAGGCTGGGAGGGCAGGCCATCCGTGGCCATGCCTTGAGGCCTGCACAGGAGTGGAGGGAGGGTGGTCATGATGCCTGCATGTCCTGTGGACGAACAGGAGGTAGGGGTTGAGTAGGTTGTGCCCACCCTGCACGCACCTCTGCCACGCTTCTGCCCTTGTGAGGCATGGCTGCGCTGGTGTCTGGGTGCACCATGCAGTGCTGTGGTAATAGTGTCCTGCAGCACCACAGCATGGGTCTGCACAGCAGCAGTAAGGCCACCAAAGTCATGCTCAATGGTGGCGAGAACACGGGTCATCCTCTCCTCCGACCGCTGCTCAGCACGGGCAAGACCAGTGCTTACTGTCTCCCGCAGCTGTGACAGCTCATGCCGCAGCTCCCTATAGAGATCATGCAGGTCCTGCTGGGCTGCATGCTGTGAGACCAAGGCCTCCTGGAGCATGGGCCATGCACCCTGGCCATCCTGTGCAGGTGTAGCATCAGCATCCTGCACCTGTGGCAGGGGTTGTGGTTGGCTCTGGGCAGTGTGTTGTGGATGTGAAGGGACCTGTGGGGGTGGCTGGCAGTGTGTTGACCACTGCAACCATGGCCTCACAGGTGACTGATCATGCTGCTGGACTGGCCCTGTGGTCAGTGCCCTGTGGGATATGTCCAGTGGGCAAGACTGTTTGGGCAGGGGAATAGCAGCTGTGGGCAGAAAGGTGTCATGTGCCCGAGTACCCTTGTCCCCAACTCAGGCATGGTGCCATCCTCCACTGCACCAAAATGTCTGAGGCACTAGCCACACCCAGAACCAGCATTTAGGGTTCCTCCTGCATCTTCTGGAGTTGTGGTCACTTGCATGACCTGCAGGATCACCACCTCTTCCACTTCAGATCCTCCACCTGGGTGTACTCAGGTGGATTCAGGGACCCAGGAAGGCTGTATCCTCCTCTTCTAAGGTTCCTGCATATGCATTGCTGCCTCACAATGTCTGTGAGCAGACATTGTGCTGACTGTCATGGCCACTGCAGGTCTCACCTGTGGCTGCCATGCCTGATGTGGAAGGGCACCTCTGCTGTGTTTGAATCCTCCACCTCCTGTACCACTGTGCCTGGCATCACCTGGGACATAGTCTGCTGGGCATTTAGTGCTGTAATGGAAGAGACAGATGTCAGTCACTGCTACAGTGACCAGACCACCCCACCCCACTCCCAACAATGCCACATGCACCCCCAGCAATGTGTGCCCCCAGCATGCCCATGAAGACCCCAGTGTGCATCCCATGCAATTGCAGCCTGTGCCCTAGGAGCCCCTGCATCATGGCACACATGCACTCACGACATTTGCCTGCAAGCAGATGTCCACCACTGTACAGCCCCAACACCACTCTTACAATGGAACATACCCATGTGGGCCCTATGCATGCACCATGACAGTAGTGATGTATGCCTCTGTCCCCATGATGTCGCTGTCCACTGAGTGGTGGATACATGCCATGAACTTACCTGCTCTGGGTGGTGTAAGCGGTGTCTCACACCCACTGCCTTCAATCCCACTGGCCACAGGGTAGAGGCTACTATGGCCATTAATGGGTCCCAGTCCCACTGCTCCAGTGGGTGTGGTCCCCCACCAGTCCGCAGCCTGTCCTCGATCTGCTGTGCCTCCTCCTCCTCCTCCTCCTCCTTTGCCCTGCACAGCAGGTCATCCCACCGCTTCTGGATGGTGTAGGTGCTACGGCTATGACCACCTACAGTGTTTACTGCTGTGGCAATCTCCTCCCACATCAGACAAACAGTGGCATCTGTAGATTTGTTACAGTGGAGGACCATCTCCCACTCCTTCACCGCATGTACCAGGGCAGCAGAGCTCATCTTCTGAACATTTGTGGGTTCGAGCTGCTTCTGCCCTGCAGCTTCACATGTGGGACAGAAGGCAAGAAAAGGGTTATACAGAGTTGTGAACAAACATTGCACAGCTGTAACAGTATCATTTGACCATGATGCAACACACGCTGCTTACATGTCCCCCACCCCTGAGGAATGCCAACAGGACATGCACGATGCACCTCAGTGTTGTGAGTCCTGCAGGCCAGCACAAGTGGAAGCCAGCTGTGTGTATGCAACACAGTTGTGCTGCCATGCTGCTGCCTGTGGCATGTGAGGTGGCCTGGCTGCGCATGTTGGCATGGACATTGGTGCACTGCAAGGCAATCACAAGGCCTACAGCCACAGACAGTGTCCAGTGTGCACATGTGTGGGACTGTGCAGCCATGGCTGTAAATGCCTGATTCATGGTGCCCCCCCGGCACATCCAGTGCCATGCTGGGCCTGTGCACACCCAGCACCATGGAACACATGCTGTGGAAGCATGGGGTGATGCCCAACAACAGGGTTAGATGGCTGACCAGGACACACGTTCTGCTAGGGGTGCAGCCTAGACACCATTGCATGTGCCAAAGCATGCATCAGTGCAGCCACATTGAACACACATACAGGCGTGGTGTCTGTATAGGTGATCCTGACACAGCTGTGCACAAGGCCTGTGTGTGATCCACCATGTGTCGCAGTAGTGGGTACTGTACAACAATATAACTGGGGTACTGCTCCCCCAGCATGTGTGTCAATGCATGTCATGCAATGGCCTGGATGTGCACACTGTAGATAGGCTGGCCTGTCATGGGGGTAGACACCCTGGACCACAATAACCTTTGTACTGCCCCAGCCCCTGGCTGCACAGTGCTGTGCACAGATAGACAGCAGTCGGGACTGCAGTGTACCAGCTCTATTAACTGCATGAGTACTGTCTGCTGTGACCCACTTGCACACATCACACAACACAATACAGGGATGGGGGGTGGGCTGTCTGTGATGCAGATGTCAGTCGGTGACATGGGTGACAGCACAGGTACCTGTGGCAGTCGTCACACTGGAGTACATGTACCCTCAGTCACAGTGGACTACTGATGCACTCCAGAGTACAGCCTCCACACTGCTGATCACATCCCTCTGCCTTCTGCAGCACCACAGCATGCAGTCAGTCAAGCATGGTCTCCACAATGGGTGTTGGACAGTGCATAACGCTGGTGGGGCACCACTACCCACATGGGGCAGCCAAGAGGGTCAATGGACCAACCAGCCCCCCCCAGCACCACCGCATACATGCCCAGCCACACTGCACCAGTTAGGCATCAGCTGCAGTCCCAAGGCCATTACCAGTACTCCACTGTTGGACAGTTCACAGATACCATAGCCAGATACAGGCGGTACAGGAGCAACCTGTGCATGGCAAGGACGTTACAGCCACACATGTGGTACCACTACACCTGGAATCTGGTCCTGTCCTGTCAGACAGGCAGGTGGCTGGCATTGTCTGGGTCAGCCTATCGTCCATGCAGAACAGTACTATAAAGTATGGGTAGCCCTGATTACCCACTGACATCCAGCAGATTACAACCCTGGCATCCCAGTGGTGTGATGTCAGGATCATTTGAACTCATCTCAGCTATGTCTTAGCAGTGGGTTAACAAAACAGAATGCCACTGTTAGTCAGTATTCTACACACCTGGAATGTGCTTGGAAGCCTCAGTACAGTAGTCCTATAACATTCCAGTTGTTACAGTGTACCATCACTGAGTCTAGCAATCTCCATGTCTGATAGGGTTAACACTGGTGCTATGCTGGCCTCAGTCATTTAGTCCAGGTATCCCAATATTGTGTGTACAGTACCTACACATACAAGTGGCTGTACCGCAGATTCAATACTAGGGTAAGGCCCACTTACACGTTTTGGGGGGGGGAATTCCCATGATGAGTCTCATCCACTATACCTGACAATGTCTGATGTACAGGTAATAACCATGGTGTAATCATCTCTTGTGGTTGCTAGGCCAATTGTAAACCTCTCGAGCTGTGCTCTCGAGGTTTACTGATGTCCTAGCAACCACTCGAGGTGCTTACACCCTTGTTATCACCTGTACATCAGGTATTATCCTCTATAACATCACACAGATTGCACACAGTACTATACACTAGTAATAACAGTGGCTCAGCAGGTAGCAAAGATGCCTTTGAGGCCGGGAGATCAGAAGGCTGTGGGTTCTAGCCCCACACAAGGCTCTTGGGTTAATATCCTAAAGCTGACACTTCAGTGCAGCATGAAGGAGGTGCTGCACTCCTGAGTGCCATCTGTCGGATGAGATGTTAGACCAAGGTCCCATCTGCCTGTGCT
The DNA here is from genome assembly GCA_016271365.2 of Neoceratodus forsteri. NCBI lineage: Eukaryota > Metazoa > Chordata > Ceratodontiformes > Ceratodontidae > Neoceratodus > Neoceratodus forsteri. The sequence continues at coordinate 971,168,526 of CM028134.1, read as the reverse complement.
GGTGGTAGGTCAGGTGGATGTAAAAGATCCCATTGCAGTTCTCGAAATGTGTAGGGGAATATCCCCGGTGCCGTGGCTAAGTTTCCCCCATTCACAAGAATACCACAAGCAGCGTAATCTGGTTCAAAGTCAGTTGGCATTCATCTGTACCCTTCCCCGGGTTGTGGCTAAACAGGCAGGATTTGTCTATAGCATGTACCCGGTCAGCAAACACTATAATAATCAATATATATGACAAGCAGAGCAGCGCTATGCACAACCAGTGTGGGGGTCACATGATGGTATCTAGCTAGGCAGCAGCTTGGACTCTGAGCTCTCCCCTCCAGCCGCCTTTTTTTGCCAGTTTTTTGAGTCATCTGGATGCCAAATCGTGAAATTTATATCGGAGGTGTTTAGACAACTTGCCTGCTATCAGAGAACTGATCTTGCTTGGGGAAAGACTGCTTATTTTAGGGATAGAGGTGGATGGGAAGCAGGCCTCCTACATACACCCCTGCATCTCCTGAGAAGGCATCAAAGAGCCAGCGAACCAAGATACTGCTAAGTCGGATCGGAGTAGGGACAGATTGCAACTGGCTACTCCCCTGACGGAAGACAGATTTCTTCAGGAACTGACCCCAGTGAAAGATATCCTAAAGGAATTGGCTGGTGAGCTTAAGTCACTACGAAGTGATCTGTCGTCAGTCTCCATCAGAGTATCAGATATGGAAGCAAGAGTTTTCTCGTCAGAACAATGGAGATCTAAGACTGATGTTGAGGTTGCAGAGCTCAAACAACAGATCAAGAAGTTACAAGCTAAAACGGAGGATCTGGAGGGACGTAATCACCAGAACAATCTGCTAATTTTGGGCCTACCTGAGATGGAGGAAGGGCCGGACTTAGTGGCCTTCCTGCAGAGGTTTCTGATCAAAATTGTAGGCCCATCTCCTATCAGTCCCTCGTATCATTTGGAACGGGCCCATTATTCTCTTAGGCCCAGGCCCTCGTCTGGTTCTCCTCCGCGACCTATTATCATTAAATTTTTAAGTTATATTGAGAGACAGCATGTGTATTCTAAATCCCGTGAGTTAAAGGAGGTCCTTTGGGGTTCGTCCAGAATTCGCATCACGCAAGATCTTCCTAAGGAAACCAGGGAAAAGAGGGCAGCCTATCACCCTGTTGTCCAGAAGTTAATAGCAGCCTCCATCCCCTTTAGGATGACCTACCCGGCGATTTTGAAGGTCACTGTGGGAGGCTCAAAAAGCAGCTTTAACTCTCCTGAAACGGCCTTAAAAGACTTGCTACCAGACTACCAGATTTGTTTAAGACCGCTGGCTGAAAGACTTTTTATCTACTATATGTTATAATATTGTGGTGATCTCGAGGGGTTAAGATTTATTTGAGTGACTTGCTCTTATTATTTTTATGTCATGGAAGCTTATTTTTCTTTTTGCTCCTGCTAACTGGATGGGGATGCTTGCTGGCTAGAATTTCTCAGATCTCCTTCTAGGCTAGTGTACGCCACTTACTCCCTTTATTCTCTCGCTTCTTGTTTTCTTCCTTACCTGGGCTGTCTGCAATGGCTTGATTGGGAGAGGGGCTGCCTTCTAGGCCGTGGGGGGATCCTTTTCGATGGGCCCGTCCATATTTGCTTGTGGTGGAACTCTTTTTCTGCTAGCTGCTGTTTCCCGGGGGTGACTTCCTGGCGGGAGGACCGATCCAGTCCTGCCGGTTTATGGGTCCCCTCGGAAACAGCGGCCCTATGCAGGGACTTTTACCGATTCAGAGTTTTCGGGGCCTAAGATATCTTCACGGGCTGTTTGGATGTCAGGTAGGTGGCTTTCTCATTCATTTATTTTCCTGGGCTGATGCTGGGGTGGGCTTCCTATGCCAGGTCGACTTGGGGATGGCGTTTTCTTATAGTAGGGGGGATCCTTTTTGTCCCTGTTTTCTCCTTTAATTGCAATTCCTTTTACTGCTCTCCCCCTTACTAATTTACCTTTCTGATTGCTGGTGACTGGTGGTGGGGGGGGGGAGCGCGGGTCTATGGGTGTCTGCTCGCTGGATGTGGAATCGCGAGCCTAATGATGGGGGGTCGGCTAACCTCTCCCTGGTGGTGGGGCTGTTAGTGGTTATTATATGGGAGTTTTGGTTGTATGCCTTCACTGGCTTGTTTGGAGGTGTTTTCCTTACTGAGTGCGATTACTTAATACTGGGATTTGAGGTTCGCAATTGGGGTCGGTGGTCAGAGCTTCCGGTTTTGGCTTGTTCGAGTGTTTATTTCTGCTCAGGCCTCCTGTTGTACATAGTTATCTGTGGGTTTGGTAGTTTATTCGGTGTTGGGGGTGGGTGGATGGGTTTTGTGATCTTTAATCGCTGGTGGATTTCTGGAGTTGGGGTGGGGGCCGTCTTTTATCGATAGGTTTGTATTGGGTTTTCGGTCCGGTTTCTGCTGGAGGGTAGGTGGGAAGGGATGATGGATGCTATCTTCTATATTTTATATGGTCTCTGGCTAAGTATGGAATGCTGCATAGGAATATGCTGTTGGTAGTCTTTGTCTGGGGTTGTTTGGGGTGAGGGGTATCTTAGGGATAATAATGTTTGGCTGGGGAATTATAGGTGGGCGGTCTAGTCTGCCAATATAGTTCATGGTACTGTCCGGTAGGGTAGGACTGGTGGGGTCTCTCCTGTGGGGACTTAGGCTGGAGTTGTTTGGGCAGAACACTGTGTCTCCAGCCTTTCCAATTTGGGTGCGCCTTTTTCTTTCCTATAATGCCGAATTTGTCTGGATGTTTGGCTTCTTTATACTGTATTTAAATGGTTAGAGCAGATTTAAAATAGCTTCTTGGAATGTCTGGACTCAAGGACCGGGTCAAGTGGCTGCAGATTTTAACCACTGCTCGTTATTGCAAATTGATATTCTTTTTGCAAGAGACACATTTAAGCCATGATGACACCAAGCTGCTATCTCGCTTCTGGTTTTTCAATCCTACCTGCTGGAAATTCCTGTTTTAGTAAAGGGTGGCGGTTCTTGTTAAAAAGCCGCGTTTTATTCACGAAAAGAGACGATCGTTTCAGACCCAGAGGAGGTTTATTTTGGTCAGGTACTCTTAATGGCGGCAGTGTTGTTCTGGGCTCTATATATGGTCCGGTGGGGGAATCTGGGATTTTTATGTCCTTGCTGATAAATTGTCTAACTTCCTTCCTGCCCAGTTTATATTGGGAGGGGACTGGAATGTTCCTTTTCATCTACTTTGGATAGGAACCTCAGGACAAGCGTCCCCCTTCTCCGGCTCTGAGGCTTTTCAGGAACTGAGGTTGTTGTTGGGTTTATGTGATCCCTGGAGACTCGCTAATCCCTCTTTTCGGGCCTTCTCTTTTCATTCTCAGTCGCATGGTACCAAATCGAGGTTAGATGTGGTTCTAATTAGTATTTCCTTTCTCCCGAGCCTTTTTCTATCTGGCATTGAGCCAATTATCCTGTTGGACCATGCCATAGTCTGGATCAGACTCTCCTTAGACCCGGATTTTTCCCGTGACTCGGTTTGGTGGTTGAATACTCAACTGTTGAAAGGATCCTCAAAATGTTTCGGATATCAGTTCTCTGATTTCCCTCTTCTTGGCAGAGAATCTGAATTCTACTCCAAGACTGGATATGGTCTGGTGTGCCTTGAAGTGCTATCTCAGGGGCGAGCTTATTAAAATGGCTTCCCTCAGGAAGAAAAAGCGGCTTGCAAATTCTCTATCTTTGATGAGTAAAATCAGGGAGTTAGAGGTTAAATATTCTTCAACTTCTTCTTTAACAGATCTCAAAGATCTCTTATCAGTAAAGAATGAATATATGGATCTTTTGAAGGAGAAAACGGAATACTGCTTGATAAGATCTCAAGCTAAATATCTTGATCACGGGGAAAAATCCGGGAAACTTTTGGCTCTGCGTTTGCGGGCATTGGAAAGCTCTAGGATTAACCCCTCTCTGCTTTCTTCATCCGGTGCTGTTGTCTCTTCATCCAGAGGTATCGCCCATATTTTTAAAGAGTATTATCTGGACCTTTACAGTAAATCTCCTGTATCTTATCCCATTTCGGATGTTAATGCGTATTTGAGGGAGATAGACATCCCTTGTTTGTCAGAGGCCCAACAGACTACTTTGTTGGCCCCTATTTCATCGGAGGAGATAGAGAGAACTATCACCTCTTTGGCTCCTGACAAACACCGGGCCCGATGGTCTCCCTGCAAACTTCTAAAAGGTCTTTGCCAAGGACTTGATACCTATTCTCCTCAAGCTATATGAGTATCTATCGGTGTCTCTCGAAGTAGATCCCACATTGTTTGAGGCTATAATTGTCTTAATTCCTAAACCTGATAAGGTTCTTTCAGACCCAGCTAATTATAGACCTATTTCTCTCCAAAATTATGACATGAAAATCCTTGCTAAAATATTAGCTGAAAGAATTAAGAAGGTCTGGTCCGGACTGCTGAGCCCCGAGCAGGTTGGGTTTGTTCCTGGTAGATCTGCGGCAGATCATTTGAGGACCCTGTCACATATCTCTCAACATGCCCAATCAGTCTCATATCCGGTTGCTTTGGTCTCTCTCGATGCTGAAAAGACCTTTGACCGCATCGATTGGTCTTTTCTCTGGTCAGTAATGGAGAGAATGGGTTTTCCACCTGCTTTCCTGAATAAAATCCAGATGTTTTATAGTTACCCCTCTGCTAAAATCTACTGTAATGGGGTTTTTTCCTCCCTTTTTCGTTTATATACTGGCACCAGGCAAGGATGCCCTCTCTCCCCTCTGTTATTTAATTTGTATCTGGAACCATTGCTCATTAGACTCAAATCATCCCCTCAGGTTAGAGGTTTTAGGTTACAACAACGGGAGCTGGTTCTTTCTGCTTATGCAGATGACATTCTTTTGCATTTAATATATCCTGCAGAATCTTTGAAGGCTGCAATTGAAATCATTGAGCGGTTTGCGCTTTTTCTCATTATAAATTGAATATCTCCAAATCTGAAATTTTTCCATTAAATGTGTACACTAATAAGTGGAATTTTCTTCCTTTGGGATGAGGTGGACTCCTAGATCCATTAAATACTTGAGGGATCCATTTCTCTACTGATCTTTCTCTTTTGAAAAAGTTAAATTTGGATAGAGTCAGGGATTCGGTCTGTCGGATTTACAGCGATGGTGGGCCCTTCCTATCTCACTTTGGGGTCAAATAAATATCATTAAAATGAACGCCCTCCTCGGATTTTTACCCGTTGAATTTGGTTAACCTCTGGCTTCCTATCTCCTACTTTCAGCAACTCCACGCACTGTTTTCTAATTTTATTTGGCGGGGGAAAGGGGTTAGGCGTTCCTATGCCAAACTGTCGCTTCCTAGGGAGAAAGGTGGTCTTCGATTACCTAATCTCTTGTTGTATTACTGGGCGGCTCACCTCTCTAAGTTAGGAAGATGGTTCTCTACGGACCCAGAGTCATCTTGTCCAATCTGGCTCCAGCTTGAACGCACCTTTCTCTCTGAGGCTAAGCTAGATAGGTATGCGCTACTTTACGTACCTCCAACGGTACTCTCACAGTGGGTGTCTGATAGTATGGTGATGGTTGCTCTTAAATCACTTGCGCAGTGTCTAAAGTCCTTCAGCATTTCTGCTATTTTGGACCTGGGACAACTGGTGGTTCTTAATCCTAATATCAGGTTGGGCAGTTCTTGGATTATGCCGGAATGGCTCCCACAAATCAGGGAGGCCAGAGCTGAGCATTTTTCAGCGAGGAATCACTTCTTTCTTCTGGTGATATTTTGGGGAAATTTGATATACCTAGTAGAGGGTTTTCAAGGTTTATCAACTGAGGGCATCTGATCAGCGGAAATTTGGTACCATTTTAGGGACTCGGCTGCTTATCCTTTCCTTTCTGGAATTATTAATCTTGCTTCTCAATCTCACTCTATTTCTTTGATCTATTCCTTTCTTTTGAACTATAAATCCCAGGAGACTGTTGAAGGTTTGAGTGCTTGGGCACACCTCTTGCCCGACATTTCCCCGGACTGGTCTGGTATATGGAAGAATTTGCATAGATACCATACCCAGGATAGGTTGCGGTTAACACAATATTATATTGTTAATAACCTCACTATACTCCTACTAAACTTTTCAGCTTAAGAAGGTTTCTCACTCGGCGTGCTCTAAGGTGCTTACAAGGAGAGGTAATTTAATTCATATGTTCTGGGATTGTCCTAAAGTTGCCCCTTTGTGGTCTCTGGTCCGGGATAACCTTGATCCTCTTCTGGGTCTGTCCATTTTTTTCTGTCCTGAGATATGTATTTTGGGTGAATATTCCCATATAGATAGTGTTGAGCGTCGATTCCATATGGCTTTGGTGTCTATGGCAGTTAAAAAACTGGTTTTAAGACATTGGACCGATCAACTGGCCCTGTCATTTGCCGATTGGTTGACTGAGCTGGTTTCGTACCTTCAGTCAGAGAGTTTGATTGCTAGTTTTAAAGGTCATATGGACCTGTTTCGGAAGAGATGGGGTAAACTCCAGGCCTTGTGTTTGCTTTAAATAATGTAATTCTGGGACCCGATTCCTTTAGCCCGCTTTTTTATGTTAAGTTTTATGTTAATTTCGTTATCTGTGTTATCTTGCTCTTTTATAGATACCAGTGTTCTGAAGTATTATGATGATATGTTGTTCTGTCAGACTAAGCCTTTATTTTGATGGCGCACCTTAGAGGATGGGGAGGGTGGTTGAGGAGGTAGGACATCAAATGTTGAATAATGTCTTGCTTATCTGTCTTTGGGTGGGTTGGACGGGATCTGGGTGGGTTTAGGGGTACGAGGTGGGCTGGTGGGTGGTTTTTTTTGTGGGGATGGGGTGGGGGCAGGGGTTTGGTTGTACCGTTTACTTCACTGTTTTCGTACTTTCTTGGACTGTTTTGTTCTGTTGTGGTTTACTTTGTTGTTAAAACCAAATAAACTTAAATTTCAAAAAAAAAAAATGCACAACCAGTGTGTCCTGTCAGTTCGGTGTTCCAATTCCCATGGACCTCTCGAGCTGTACTCTCGGGGTCATAGGGCCTCAGAATCCTTCTGTGGCAGAACACACTGGTGCTGCAGAGTTGCCCATCCAGTATCCCCTATGTGCTGCTGCAGTAGTGCTGTCATTATGATGTTCTGCTGCAGTACTGATGTCACCCCTGCTGCAGGACTCTATGGTTTGCTGGCACAGTGTTACCGTCCTCACAGTACCTCAGTGGTGTCAGCAGTCTTGAACCGTTTGAGACATCACATGTCGGTGTCAGTATGGGACAGAGTGCAGAGTAACACACTGCCCACATGCGACATACTACATCTATACAATATATCACATACATGATGCCCCTGTTATGCACAACCTGTGTTCTGTCACCTCGAGCATGTGTGCTCTCGAGGTCACAGGGACTGAGAACCCCTCTGTGGCAGTACATAAGGATTGTGCAGACTGGACCATACAACAGGCAGAGTAGACGTGTGTTAACCTGGATGTCTGCCGTCATCCAGCACTATCAAGCCATGTACACGTGATGTGGGGATGCCCAGCTGTTGTCAGCATGGTGATTACACAGAACATTCATGAACGGCAGCCTCATCCAGGGCACAGTCAGTTAGCAGTCATCTGTATCCCCTTCCCCCAGGTCCATACCTCTCAACTGTACCACAATACAAGGAATGTTCCTCATTTTACGTCGCAACAGCTCGCTGTTCAACATTGTGAGGAGTTTCCCACATTCAGTGGTAACATTGTAAGGCACGGCCCAGATACCGTATTTTACAATTTTTTGTTATACACAATCTGTATTATACACCAACTAAATTGTATAAAATGGGCAAGCTTTCCTCTGATTTGTGCACAAGATGTTGTAAACATCCTGGGACTCTATTGCACATAATGTGGGATTGTGAAAAAACATTACCATTATGGGAGGTAATCAAAACTAAAATTGATCCTCTATTAGGACTTACTTAGGCCTTTAAACCAGAAATTTGTATATTGGGAGACTATGGCGATTATGTAATGGGAAACCAGTGAAAACATATGGCTTTGATATCACTATGTGCTAAAAAGGTAATTTTAAGACACTGGCTAGACCAGACTGTTCCTTCTTTTACAGAATGGCTTAGGAGATATTGTTAGCTCTTGAGCAGAGAATATCACCACTCAAATACTCAAAGACCACATTATTATCAGAGAGTCTGGGCACCTTTGTATACTCTGTTGACTGTAATGTGAATGGGATTGGAGAAGAGACAAGTTCTGTAGAGACCATAATCTAATTTATTTGTCTGGAAATATAACTCTTAATGATACCGGAAGAAAATTATAAGCTATAGCTTTAGGACCTTGCATACATTAGGGGGAGGGGGGAGATGAGGAAAGAGGGAGGTGGGAGGGAAGGATGTGTAAGAAGATAGATTTGTATAAGTAAGAACACTAGTATTAAGGTAGAAATAGGTCTGAGCTGTAACTGAGGGTTTGACTGGGTACACTGGTAAATACCAGATTAAAGGTTATGTCAATCTGACTCTGTCATGGCTTATATTGTTATGTAAGGTTCTCAGACTGTACTCATATATGGAATGTTAGAATAACTTTCCTTCCAATAAAGTATATTAAATATGAAAAAAAATCATTGTAAGGCACTATTCCATAGTAAATGATGCAAAACATGTATAGATCAATTACTAACTAACTTCCTGAATATAAATGCAAACAGTTTAACAGTGTTCTGAGCTTCTTAGGTGAAGTTTAAGTGTTCCACATATTGCTCATGTGTTCCACATATTGAGATGCAATGTTCCACATTTGGGGGACAAAAGGTTGGGAGGTATGCCCAGGTCGTGCCTGGCACTAGGCATCCAGTCAACATAAACCACATCACAAACTTACTGATATGTCCCTGGAAATGTACCTCTGTGTCAGCCCACATGCAGTACACGCCTGGCTGGCTCTGTGATTGTTCCAGTGACATCCTGTGCTGCAGCAGTAATCCCACATCAACATGTAAGGCAGGAGCAACCTCCTTATCCTGGCCCACAACCATGCTCCTCAACAGATCACTTAGGAAGGAACAGTCCCCGACCAGTGGGAAACACGCCAGTGTCGTACCTATCCACAAAGGGGTCCCAGGATAAACTTAACAACTGTAGGCCTATCTCCCTCCTCTGCTCACTCGCCAAGGTGCAAGAAAGGGTAATCTACAATCAACTCAGAGACTACCTGGAAGCACACCTGCTCCTTGCCCCCACCAACACAGGTTCAGAACAAGCCATGGCACTGACACTGCCCTCATCAACCTCTCGGGACAAATTTTCGGGCAGTTGACAAAGGTATACCCACTGGTGCAGTCTTTATTGACTTATCCAAGGCATTTGACCTCATTGACCACAACTTGCTGCTACAAAAACTGCAAAATGTTGGCCTTGACAACCATGCCCTAAAGTGGTTTGGGAGCTACCTATCAGGCCGGGCTCAGAGGGTCACGTGGAAAGGCGTCATGTCTGACCTGCTACCCCTAAAACAGGGAGTACCTCAGGGATCAATACTCGGCCCCCTCCTATTTTCCCTGTTTACCAATGAACTAAGCTCCTACTGTGGGGAGAGCTCGATTGTACAGTATGCAGAAGATACTGTCATCCTCCATCACATGAGTGACATAGCTATACTAGGACCTACCCTCCAAAAGGATCTCACGTCCCTAGAGACTTGGCTATGTGAGAACAGAATGGTACTCAACGCTGACAAGACCAAGTCAATGCTATTCGGGCCAAGATCCCTAAGACTTGACAGGTCCTCACTCCTCCACTTAACCACACTCTCTGGCAGGAACATCAGCGTTGTCCCTTCCCTCAAATACCTAGGCTTTACGCTAGACCAGAACATCACTTACAAGGAACACGTAGACAAGGTCACTAGGACCCTCCATCGCAAACTCGGCACCTTGTACCGACTCAGGGACCAGCTCATCCCTGAGGCCAGGCTCTCTATTGCTACTAGTGTCCTGCTCCCTACCCTGACCTTTGCAGCCCTACAATACAGGACATGGCAAAGCAAGAGATAACCAGGATGCAAACCCTGTATAATAAAATTGCTCGCTTTGCCACTCAAGACCACCCCAATGACACCACTCGACTCTCTAGCTCAGCTCTGCTGGCCTACTTTAGCTGCTCATCTCAATATCCCTGCTTGTCCAGGCCTACAAGCTTCTCAAACCCCATGCTCCGCCTAGCATAGCAAGTCTATAACTCTCAAAGCACAACCCAAGGAACCTAAGGACTTCTGATAGGACAATTTTAGAAGTCCCCAGAGTAAGGACAAATGCCGGCGCTAGGTCCTTTTCCTCCCAAGCATCCTGCCAATGGAACAAGCTCCCCCCCGCCTCTGTCCAAGACGCCCCCTCACTCATGAACTTCCGCACCAGGCTCAAGTCCCATATGTTAACCTCAAGCTCATGCCACTGCCACGGTCCATAATGCTCCTTAGGCACTCCCCTCCTTTTCACACACCTTCTACTAGCAAAGCCCACGTACTACCTGCCTCCAACTAGTTCTTCCTTCTTCTCACCTGGGCTCATATACTACCTAGAATTAAACTATATGCAATGAATTACCTACTCAAATTGTGTCATGATAATGATCATGCCTGTATCCAATGATTCCTGTAACTTCCTCATGTTGTAATAACTTATGTATACAAATGTTCTCTTTTTGCTCTTTGTATCTAACTAGTATTGTTATCCCGGGTCGCCCCTGAAAAAGGGACCTTCGGGGCCCAGTGGGCCTACCCGGTCACCAAAATTTAATAAATAAATAAATAAAATAAATAAATGTATTACCGATAAGAAACACAGGTGGGGCACTGTTAGCCCTTATATAGCACAGCCAGGCAAACGAGCCTGTTAAGCATGCTAATGGGCCATTAATGATATGCTGATCTCAATGTTAGCACCAAGCATACACAATGACCAACATTTGCATATGCCGTTTGAATATGGCAGATGATAGTGCCGGGCAAGCCATATAGTGCCTGGCAATCCATATAGCACTGGGCTATCTCAGCTATGCTAGCACAGCGCTGTTACTATAGTGCTGCACTAGGGCAAATTAAGCGCGGGTACAGAGCATGCATGGGTGGGGCAGTCACGCTAGACTGGTCACACTATTGTGCCTTAGTGCTGCGCTAACCATGATAGCGTGCTGGCACTGTGAATGCCTGGTACATCTGCATGGGGTCATGGCAGGGTCGTGCATGCGCATTGCGCACACTTCTGGGTAGCACAGCGCTATTGCATAGTTCTGCACAGCACTAGGCTGAATTGTTTGGGTGTGTCAGGGTGTGTGGTCCATCTGTTGCCAGTACAGCAAAACCTTGCTCTCCTTTTGTGTCAGCCATGTCTGGGAGATGTAGGCAAAGGGCAGGGGTGGGCCGTGGCAGGCGCTGGGATGTAGTGAAGATGGCCAACCTGGTGCAGTTCACACAACAGTGCTATAGGTGCCTGTTTGGAGAGGTCCAGGAGGGTGACCGCCCCGCAGCCAGGTCTGGAATCCAATTGCCCGTCGCCTCACAGCAGTCACGGGAATACCACGTGATGGGGAGAAGTGCCGCCACAGATATGTGAACCTCAGGCGCAGGCAGTGCCCACTGCTGGAACGATGCCAGGCGATGATTCAGGAGGGGACTGTGCCTGTGTCAGGTATGTGATGCCTCTCACCACGGTGATGTCATGGGGGGGTGGGAATGCATGTTGGGTGGTGTGCTGTGTGTGTGTGTGTGTGTGTGTGTGTGTGTGTGACATGGCCCATTCACATACTATCCAAGGGGACTGTGTTGCTGTGCTGGTGGGGTTTGGCACATATCTACCATGCTATTAATGTTGTGCATCTTGTGTAATGATATGTGACACAGGTCCGTCTTGGACATGGGTTTTAGTCCCAATGAAGCATTTCCATTTGCTACCTGTACAAAAGTAAACATTTACTACTGCTATATGTTGGTCTTCTGCCATGTGGTCCTCCATTCAGGAGTGTGTGGACTGTGTGGGCCAGGGGGACATAGCATCTTGTGAGTGTTGTCTGCAATGTCCTGCACTGTGGTGGCACACAGCCCCATACCATCTACTGTGTTAGCATGGACCCACGACACCTGGCCCCTTGCCACATCCACTGTGTTCTGCCATGCTGCCAGGGAGCTGTGTGTAGCTGTGCCTACTTTGTACATCCGCAGTGTGTGGTTGGGTGTGTTGTCTGGGCTAACCTCCCAACCATTTCTCACCCAAATGTGGTACATTGCCTCTTACAATGCAGCATAAATGAGCCAACTGTGGAACACTTACACATAGCTTCACCTACGCTGCTCAGAACACTGTCACAATGTTTGCATTTATGTTCCAGAGATCTGTTATTCATTGTATGGTATATGGTTCGTATCATTTACTATGGCTCTGTGCTTTCGTATGTGACCACTGCATGTGGGTTGAGTCCACACAATGTGGTACAGGCAGCTTCTGTAGCTTACACTGAAGACCGTTCCTCAGAATGTGGTACTGTAGAGAGGTATGTATCTGGGTGTGGTGCACTCCACCACCACTGCTGTGTCTGTGCCATGACAATGGGCAGTGGCTCATGCAACAGATCCATGGCATTGGTGCCCTGCTGTGCTGCACACTGTCATGGGTGTGGGCAGCACTCGCACCTGTACTCGGTTGTGTCTACGGTCATGCTGGGTGCATGTCACATCCCGTATGCCTTTCTGTCATCAATGTCATTCTATCTGTAGCCTTTGAGTTGTTGTATGCCACTGGGTCATGTCTGTGTTTCCACATCTGTTGTTGAGGAGTTAGATACTTGTGTTTCCTCATTACGGGTTAGAGGACTCCTCTGCTTACATTCTGCCTTGTTTGTGAGGGGGTACCATCCAGAGGGGCTGTGTACATATGATGGAGGGGGGGGCTGTTGCAGCTTGTGTGAACAGGATGGCAATGTCAGGCCCCACCCCTGCACACACATTGGCCATGCACTGTGCGGTCTGCAGTGACCCGTGTCATGCTTGGCATGGCTTGGGTGGTGTACTGTGCCTGGGTTCCAATTATGCGTGTGTTGTGCCACGCCACCAGGGTCAAGGGTGGTCTTTAGTGTACCGTGGTGGCTGACATTATAGTAATGCTGCTGTACCATCGTCCCACTGCAGGCAGAGAGACCACACTGGAAATGGGAGGGCGAGCAGCAGGCCGACCAGAGGCCACCACGACAGGCAGAGGTGACATCAATACGCAGGGTGTGGCAGAGAGCAGTGATGGGGATGGGGTGTGTTGCATGAGTACTGTGTGCCATTGTGCATTTCTACTATGTGTCTGTGTCACCATTGCAGGCATTGGAGTGCTGTGTCTGAGTGTCGTGGCACAGTCACCCTAGGTCAACCAGGCCCGATGTAATTTAGCTGTGTTGCATTTGGATTCCAGGATGCTCACTTAGAGGACCTCTTAGCCATTGTGGCTACAATATGTACAGCCACATGGGGCTACAGGTTCACACCTGACTACAGTATGTGCTGGATGGGAGGGGCACTGGATGCTTGACACCAGTGGCACCATTCAGCGCACCATGACCGTTACATCAGTGGGGCCTGATATACTGGCTGCGTGCATTTGTGTTGTCTTCCGTGCCTCCAGTGCCTTGCCTTCTGCTGCGCAGCCCGTGACATAGCTGGCTCTATGTCTGGTCTACTGTTGTCATTACTGCCATGTGCACTGCTGTCTGCCTTGCACTGTCATGTGCAACATGTTGCTGTTATGTCCACCATTGTGGCACGATGCAGCAGGTCTGTGCATGGCTGTCGGCCATTCACTATGCCTGGAGCTGGGGGATTACTGGGGTCAGCCTGCTGTGCTGGTTGTTTCTGCTGCTGCTGTTGCCCTGTCTGCCATGGCATCACTGTTCTACACTTCTCATGGCATGTCTCATTCACAGTGCCATGTATAGTGTGTCAGTGTCTATGCAGGACATGTTGTTGATGCCTGCCAGGGCTATTCACGCTATGATAAACAGGGGGACACAGTGTCATGTGGTGCCTGTATCTCCCTACCAGTGTGTTGTCATTGTAGTGTGGACACTGGTATGTTATTGCATGCCCTTGTCTGACCTCCGTGGCGTACATGCACAGGGGATGTTGGGGGGGCCTCTGGGCCGATGGTGCCACATGGGCCTGTGTGGCTGTGCACGTCATGTGTGCCTGTTGCAGCATGGGAGTAGGCAGGCATACTCCAAGCACTCCATGGTGTGCTGTTTTATTTCTGGGGGACTAGCACATAGTCTCTGAAGTGCTTCCTTTTTTCATGAAGCCTAACAAAGACAATGCTGTACCTTTCTGTGATTTCATTCATAGGAGTCTACACTAGGAGGACTGGTCACTATGACTGTCTTTGTATTCCATGGACAATACAACTTTACAGGCTGTGGGCTGATATGTGGTGTCTTGAGGCAATGCATGGCATTTGTATTTACCCATGCATGGCAACACCCATTGTCATGAGATACATAAGTTGTATTTATTATGCCAAAGGTGGCAGCAAACACAGTCCTGGTGTACGTTTGTATATTGTCTGGCTACACCCTGGGGTGGGGTAGCTCACCCTAACAATGGGGAGAGGGGTAGCAGTGAGTTCACTTGGTGTGCAGATGTGAACTCCCTGGCTACACCACTGCCTGTTGGCTCCAGCTGTGTTGTGGGGGCCATTGTCCCCTACAGGGTGCTGTTCCTCAGTCCCTGCAGTGCATGATGTTTGTGCATGGGATATGCAGGTGTGCTGCTGGGGTTGTTCAGTGGTAGCATGGTGTGCTGGGTTTCAGACCCTGTGGCAGGTGCTGCTCCCACAAGTGGGGTGTGTGCCTCACCATGCCTTGGCCACCAGGGTGGCACTGTCCTGTGCATATCTTTGGCCTACTGCTGCCCTGCCACTGGTGGACCATGGCTGTGTCCCTGTTTCACATGTGTGTGTCTTCTTCATATGCGCCTTCAGGTGCTGCTGCTTTGGGTGGTGGCACAGCTTCATGCCATGCTCTTCACCAGGTGTGGTTCCTCACCCTTCTGTTGTGGCAATGGGTGTGGGTAGCGTGCTTGCTTTCCCTGGTTGTGTACTGCTTGGGTACCTGTCCCACAGTCCCTACTGCACTGTTGCCAGTGTCGTTGTCCTCTGTGGTCATTGGGTCTCTGTGGTCCATGTCGTTTCTATCTGTGTCACTTGCCACTGTTCCGCACTTATGTCGGTTACCCACCTGTTCAGAGCTTCCTGACATCATTTGTACAGCTGCTATGTTATGGCATTGTGGGTAGCAGTTTGGCTGAGTCTGTACAGTTCTTGTGGGAGGGCAGCAGTGAGGTGGGCCACTGTTTGGGGGTGTACAGGACAGGCATGTCTGGTTACATACCTGGCTGTGGCTGTGGCACCTTCTCCAGTGGGTGTCATCTGTGTTGTGTATCATAGCTGTGTGACTGTGGAGCATGTCCCAACATGTGTCATCCCATGTGTGGCATTCAGTGTCCACTTGTTGTTAGCATCTCAGGGGTAGCTGTCTGTTTGCACTGTTACAGTTTGCATGCCGTTGTGCTGTGTGGATTCCACTGTGTCAGATTTCTCAGCATACATCTATGCATGTCCGTGTACATTGGGGTGGTGCATGCTGCCTGTTACATACTGCCTTGTCTGCATGCACATGTCAGTGTGCATTGTGGTTTGTTCTGTGCTGGCACATGGGCATGGTTGTTGGGGCATGCTGTCCACCATGTGGTGGTACATGGTTCCTTTGTGTCACTGTCATGTCCTGATATGGCCCCCCTTTCTCCTGTAGGTCCACATCAGGTGCCACTGTGGGCCACCCGTCCAGAGGAGGCTGAAGGCAGGGATGAGCTGTTGAGGACGGTGGTGCGGCAACAGTGCACACTAATATAACAGCAGGCTGTCCTGATTGCTGAAACAAGATGGGTTGCAGCCATCCTGGAGGAACGTCTGGCAGCACCTGCCTGCACCTAAATCCTACCTCCCATTCTGTTATCCTGCTTCCTGACCCTGGCCCATTGTCCCTAGCCCTATTTCTGCCATCCTGTTTCCCTCCATTGCTTCCTGTGTCCATGTCCCTCTCCCTTCCACATTCTTTCCCCAGTCCACTGTAAATATTGTACATAATTGCCTTTTTGCACTGTTACTGTTGTTTTCCCCATTGTTAAGCCTGCCCTTTTCCCTTTCATTATGTTTGTGTTGTACCCCATTTTTGCATATTGTGTTTTGCTTTATTTTTTCTGTACATTTGTTCCTGTTGCCTTGGTGCCATACCTGTTCCCTTTTTGTATTATACTTTGTTATGCTTGACATTCCTATGTCCTGTGTCTTTTTAGAGAATAGGAATTTGACAGTGTTCGTGGTATTCTGGTATCACTTGTGGTCCAGGTTATTCTTGCCATTCACTAGTACTGCAGTTGTGTCTGGCAGAGGCTATTTTACTTTCTGTGTTCCTGGACAGCTTACACCTCTAACTCTTTGTTTCTGTGGATGTTTGCACTGCCTCTGTCTGATTGCTATATTCAGTGCTGTCTTATTTGCTATATTCAGTGCTGTCTTAATCCCAGGCAATTTTGCCCTGCACTCCTCGGCCTATTTGCCCAGCTTCCTTAACATATTCAGCTGATTTTGCACCAGGCTATTTCCTTTTGAATATAGCTATGTTTTTGTCAGGCAAAATTCTGCTGGGCAGTGCTATTTAGCCTCGGGCAAAGTTTTGGATATCTGGCCCAAGTCTGCTAACTTGTGTGAGAAAATTTAATACACAGACCAATTTATTTTACAGATATCATACAATAATAAGCAAGGGACAGGAGTCACCTCCTCCCAACCTAGACTGAATATGGGGCTCCTGTCCCCTGCATGGGATAGGCTCCACAAATCAGTTCATTCCTCATATAGATGCGGCAACCATCTGCGTTCTGATTGGTTGCTCCAGCCCTATGTAAGATCATCATGTCATTCCCTTGCAAGGCAAGACTCCATCTTAATAGTCTACCATTCATTTTTCCCATTTGTGTCAGTGAAACCAGGGGTTGTGGTCAGTGTGTACCTCAAAATGCTGCCCGTATAAGTATGGCTCTAACTTCTTTGGAGCCCACATTATAGCAAGATACTGTTTTTCACAGTGAGTATGCCTGCTCCTGAAAGCAACTTTTACTTAGGTACATAATAGGTGATCTTTCTCTTGGTTGGATGTCTGGCTCAGCACTGCCCCAATACCTACATCTGAGGCGTCAGTCTGAACTACAAAGGGTCTGCTATAGTCAGGACTTGTCAACACAGGAGCATTGCATAGTGCCTCCTTCAGTCTGGTAAAGGCTTTTTCACAGGCTGGTTCCCAGGTAATTTTTTTAGGCATTCTTTTCTTTACCAGGTCAGATAGGGGAGCAGCCAGGGTACTGTAATTTGGTACAAATTTCCTATAGTACCCAGCTGTCCCCTCAAAACTCCTGACCTGCTTCTGCATTTCTGATCTGGGCCATGCCTTGATCGCCTCTATTTTCACTTTGTTAGGACGGAGCTGTCCTTGGCCTACAACATGTCCGAGGTATGCCACTTCAGCCATGGCCACCTGGCACTTCCAACTTGACAGTGAGCCCGGCCCTCTGTATCCTGCCCAGCACTTCCTAAAGTGGGACAGGTGTTCCTCCCAGCTGGCACTAAAGATGGCAATGTCATCCAGGTATGCCACAAGCGTACTCCTCAGTACCATTTAACATCTGGTTCACCAACTCTTGGAAAGTGGCGGGGCATTCTTCATTCGAAAGGCATTACTTTAAATTCAAATAACCTATCGGTGATGAAGGCTGACCTCTACCTAGCTCTGGCAGTTAATTCTTCCTACCACTACCCTTTGTCAGGTCAATAGTCATAGGTATGTCACCCTCCCAACTTGTCCAGGAGTTCATCCATCCATGGCATCAGGTAGGTGTCTGACTTTGTGACAGCATTCAGTCCACGATAGTCCACACAAAACAGGTAGAGCCATCTGGCTTGGGCACAAGGACTCAGCGTGAGACACAGGGCTGTGGATTTCTGCATTACCACTAGATCAGCATTTCCTCCACCTCCCTACTAATCCTTTTGGACAGCCTCTGACACCTGATTAGCTGTCTGCTGTATAGGCGTCAGTGTCCCTGTCTCCCACATCGTGTGTTGCTAAGAGGGTAGTCAGGCTTGGTGTAACAATGGGGCCAAGTCACCTAAAACCTCCCTAGCTTCTACATCTGATCTAGGGTAACTGGGATGACAATCCTTTACTCCACAGGACTCAACACTTTCTTCCAACAGGAGTCAAGAAGAGGTCTCCTTTCTTGGCCTCCCAGACTTCATACAAAGCGCCATGTCAGCCTTATTAGTATATGGCTTCATCATGTTGACATGGTACATTTCTTTCTGTATGTCTTCTGTTAGGTACCTCTATGAAATAGTTCATGTCATTTACCTTTCTGATTTCTTTATACGGTCCTGCCCACTCAGTCTGCAGCTTGTCTTTCTGGACCAGGATACAACCATGATTTCCTGACCCACCATGTATGGGTGAGCTCTGGCTCTGTGGTCATACCACTTTTTATCTTTGTTGAGCAGCTGCCAGGTTGCTCTGGGCTGTCCCCATAAGCTCCTTCAGCCTTTCCCTAAATCTAAGGACACCAATCCACTATAGGAATCCCTGGGTGGTGTGCTTACCTTTCAATCCTCGAATTAAGTCTGGGGGCCCGCATCACCTGGTGTCCATATAAGAGCTGAAAGGGAAAACCTGGTTGACTCTTGCGGCACCTTCTAATGCAAACAACAGGTGGGAATATTTCTCCCAGTCCTCCCATGCTATTCAGCAAATGCCTGAAGCATTGACATTGGGGTACCGTTAAATCTTTCCACAAACCCATTGGCTTGTGGGTGATAGTGTTGTGCATCTCTGCACCACCCACACTTCTCTTACAAACATTTCATCAGGTCCGACATGAAGGAACCCCACTCGATCGGTGATAACCTCCTGAAGAAACCAACAAGGAGAAATCGCAAGTAAGGCATCTGCCACTTTGTCTGTCCTCAGTGAGATAAGGCAACTGTCTGGATACCAGGTGGCATAATTCACCACAATCAGGATAAACCTCTTCCCAGAGGAGCTGGGGTATTAAAAGCCCACAATATCCATTCCCACCCTCTGGAATCGCTCCTCCACTATGGGCAATGGAATTAGGGTGGCCTGGGTTTTCTTACCTGCCTCCCATATTTCTGACAAAATCTGCAATACTCCTTCACCTGCAGGGCTAAGTTGGGCCAATAGAAATTCAGGGCCAGCCGCTGCATAGTGCAGTTCCCAGATGACCAGACAAGTGAATATTGTGTGCAATCTTCACAAATGCTCACAGTAGCCCTAGGGAATGACAAGCTGCCTGCCTATCACTCCTCCCTCTGTCTTAGATCCTGCATAATATCAGTCAATTTTCCCAATAAACCTTATGTTTCCCATCACCTCCCTGTGCTCTGTCAGAGTCTGCCCAAACCTTCAGCTTCTGTAGACTAGGTCACTTTCTGAGCAACTGCAAATTCCTCTTACATTCCCAAGGCATGGGACAGGTCCCAGTCAGTATCTAAACTAGGATCCTTAGCTCTGGTGTCAGAGCACTCAGGATCACTGTCATCCCTAACCCTCTGGCAATGGGTCACCCTCCCTTCCTTGGAGTAACCCTCCATAGCTGTTTGGTTAATGGCTACTGGAGATTTTTACCTCCCTTTCATTAGTCTCCATATCAGGAGACCTAGGCTGAGGAACCAGCCTCTCAGTGGTTTCCACAGTGGCTTCTATAGAGTCCAGGAACTACAATTTTCCTTGCCGCTTGGCTACAGGTAACTGCAGACAGCATACCCTGTTTGAGATTGTTGCCAAGAATGACATCAACTGCTAAAGTTTGGCTACTGCAACCTGTTGCACAGTTCCCCTGTTTTAACCCAGTTTGGAGAACACTAGTGAGTGGCAATGTTTCTCCTCCCCAGTGAACCCCTGTACAGTTACAAATGTATTTGGTATAAGCTGACCAGGCTCTATCAGAACCCTTTTTACCAACAACAGGGATGATCCTGTGTCTCTTAACCCTTGTGTCTGTACACCATTCGCAGTGACTGGGTGCATGTGTTCACTCATGTTTACATACATGCTTTCAGGGATATAAAAACAACCCACTTCTTTTCTAGCACAATTTTGCATACTGCTTGTCTGTTTGTGACACTGTCTGGCAATATGCCCAGTTTCTTTGGAAACCCAACATTAATTTATTTTCTCAGAAAAATATTTTCTTTGAAACCTGAGGCTAACTGCTTTCAGTGGAGGCAGTGAGGGTTTTAGCTGCCCTGAAGGTGCTCTTTTCCCTTTCTGTGCTGCCACACCCACCCCATTCACTCTCAGAGCAGGTCTGCTCTTGGCATAGTGGTCCAAGAGTTCAGCAGCCCCTTGCACTGTTTTGGGATCTCGGTCCTCCAGACAGGTTTTCAGCTCTGCTGGTCATGCCCCAAAAAAACCACTCTAGCATTACAGCATTTTCAATTTTATCTACAGAGTTTGCTTCAATTCCCTCCCACCAACATTTTAAACACTGACGTCGTTTCATGGCTAGCTCCTCATAGCTCACATCAGGGCTTCTCTTGAGCTTACTGAATTTAGCTCTGTATGCTTCTGTAGTTAATTCATACTTTTTTAAAAGTGCAGCTTTAAGTTTGCTGTAATCATTACTGTCCTCATTGTCCATTTGACCCAATGCATCCTGAGCTTTCCCATTAAGTAGTGGGGATAGCTGGAGCTCAGGACCCTCTAGAATATTTGCCTGAATACAAAACTTTCTCAAAGGAATTTAAAAGGCATTCATATCCTCCCTCTCTTTAAATTTGGCTATCAATTTGGAATTTAATTTTGCAACATAGTCCTGTAGTTCCAGTTAAGCCCAAGCCACTTACCTGCTCTGGTGCTGGTGGTTGAGTCAGTACTTCTCCAGTTCATGTTGCCTCTGGTGCTCATGCTTTCATGGTCAGTTTTTTGCTGTTCTTGCTCCCTCTTCTCCTCTGTGGCTCTCGTTCTCGCTCAGCTTCTCACTGTTCTCCTCCCTCCTCCTCTTGACTTGCCATTCTCACTCAGCTTCTTGCTGTTCTCCTCCCTCTTCTCTGTGGCTCACTGCTCTCATTCCACTTCTTGCCATTCTTGCTCAGCTTCTCACTGAAGCTGTCTCTCTTCTCTCTGGAACTCCAGCTCCATTCTGGCAACTCTATCTGTAGCCTGATTGCTTCTGGCTCCAGAATGCTGGTGACCTTCCCTCTGCTGTGGCCCTTGGCTTGCACTGGCCTTCCTGTCCTCTTCACTGGATCCAGACACTGCACTGGACTCTGGCCCCTCCACACCCAAGGTTTGGTCCTTTCCAGTCATGGACTGTGACACAACACTCTGGACATTGGCGGCCATCAGAGCATCTATGAGGGTCTGCTTGTTGGCTTTCCCCTCACACTGGACTCCTCTGTGTTGGCACAACTGCCTCAAGTAGTCTGCAGTGTACCCGCTGTTGTTGGAAGCCATCTTCTTCCCTAACTATGGCTACTCTAACTTGCACTCGGGGAAAAAAAATAAAACAGGTAGGAACTTAGACTAAGCAAAATGATATAGTTCTGTTTCTTTTTAAAAAAATAAATCACTGCCTTATTTTGCAAGTGAGCTGTACAGTATTAATCTGACACTCTGAACTGTTAAAGCTTGTGTTACCAAAACTTATAAATCCCACTGCTGCCAACCAAATCTGTCACAAACACACTGTGCAGGTCAGGCCCTCTGCTCCCACAGTGCCAACCTTAGAGTGCAATAGTGTGAACAGGTAACAGACAGGGTAACCCTTTGCTTGGGTCTGAATCACCTGTTGACCTCAAGTTCTGGAGGGATTCAAACTGTGAACCTTATGCTAGCATACCTAATTTACAGACTCAGATATGTACCCTCTTGAGACTGCAGTACAATCCTTCACCAGGGGCACCAAGCCAGGTCTCCAAAATGAACCCTTAAAACTCTATAAGAGACCTTAGGTATATTCTTAACTTTTCCAAGCTTAGTAACACCATCAAGTATTTTAACAGCCATCAAATTACCACATATACATCACATACAAAAATAAACTGAGAAGACAACCAGGGAGTGTTTCAAAGAAGTGTTTGTTTACTAAAATATGATAAAATGGAAAAAAAAATTAAACACAGAACAATATATCATACAGCTTACAAACCAATAAAACAAAAAGGAAGTTACAGACAAAACACTCCTACCACAAATACTTAATTACTTTCTAAGTATTACTTTTCTAAGTGTGTTTAAGTTAGAGAGAACTTTCTGTCTCAGAGCCAAAGACGATATGACATTTTTCCCAAGATGGATGTTCATGGCAAACTCCATCTCTCCACCCTCTTTTGGTGAGTCAGCTAGCTCCTCTTTTAGAATTAATTCTAACATAATTTCTACCAGGAGGTATTCTTAATTAATGGTAACATCAGGAAAAAAAATGTCCTAAATATGACATCCTTTAATCAAACATTTCTCTTTGAACTTAACATAGAAACATAGAATTTGTGGCAGATAAGGATGGCTTGGCCCCAGTCTGCCCATTTCCTACCTACTGGATAGCTGCAGATCCTAGTTAACCAGCAGCCTACTTCTTCCTACCCCACCCCTAGAATTGCCTTATGACTGTCTCATGCATGCTTGAATTCCACCACTGATTTTGACTCCACAACCTCCTCCAGAAGGCCGTTCCATGCATCCACAACCCTCTCTGTGAAAAAATACTTCCTTAAATTACCTCTGAGCTGCTCCCCATCTTCAAATTGTGCCCTCTTGTTCTTGCACACCTCTTTTTTTGAAAGATGCTACCCTCTTGGACTTTGTTGATTCCCTTGAGGTACTTGAACATTTCTATCATGTCCCCCTCTCCCTCCTTTCCTCGAGGCTATACATATTAAGCTCCTTTCATCTCTCTTCATATGTCTTCTGGTGCAGACCCTGCACCATTTTAGTTGCCCTCCTCTGGACAGCTTCCATCCTGTCTATGTCTTTGCAGAGATTGGGTCTCCAGAACTGCACACAGTACTCCAGATGGGGTCTCACCAGCTGTCTGTACAGAGGATAATAACTTCCTGTTTTCTACTGGTGATGCCTCTCCCTATGCATCCCAGTATCCCCCCAGCCCTCCTTGCTGCCCTCTCACATTACTTGCCCACCTTTAGGTCATCTGATATGCTACCTCAGGTCCCTTTCCATTTTGTTGTTGTTAGTATCTCATCCCCCATTGTGTACTCTTCCCTGGGTTTTGTTTCACAGGTGCATTACCTTGCACTTCTTAGCATTGACTCTAAGCTGCCATACATTTGACCATTCCTCTAACCTTGCCAAGTCCCTTCTCATCCTTTCCACCCCACCTGTGCATCAACTCTGTTGCAGATCTTTGTGTCATCTGCAAAGAGACATACTTTCCTTACAGTCCTTCTGCAATGTCACTTATAAGACATTGAAGAGGACCAGTCCTAATACTGAACCCTGCGGTCCCCACTAGTAACCTTCCTTTCTTCTGAGTGGACTCACTTACTATTACTCTCTGTGTCCTATTCTCCAGCCAATTCTTTGCCAGGCTGTCATCTTGGGACCCTCCCAGGCTGGATAACTTGTATATTAATCTTTTGTGTGGGACTGTGTCAAATGCCTTGCTAAAGTCTAGGTAGGCCATGTCCACAGCCCTCCTGATCTACTACTTTGGTCACCCAGTCAAAGAAATCTATCAGATTCATCTGGCATGACCTTCCACTGTGAATCCATGCTGCCTAGGGTCCTGTGCCCCTCTGGCCTCTAGATACTCGACAATTCTTTCCTTCATAAGTGATTCCATCATTTTCCCAATCACTGAGGTTAAACTAACAGGTCTGTAGTTTCCTGCTTCTGCCTTGCTCCCACTTTTCTGAGAGGATCACATCTGCCCTCCTCCAGTCTCGGTATCACCCCATCCTCCCATGATTTGTTAAAAGGGTAGTCAGTGGTGTCACTAGTTCTACCCTTAGTTCTTTTAGAATCCTGGGATGAATCCCATCAGGCTCCATTGCTTTGTCCACCTTCAGTTTTAAGAGTTCTGGGCAGTCAAATACTGCCACATCACCCCAGTGCTGCGTGAACTGCACTGGCTGCCAGTCGAGGGAGTATCCTCTTCAAGGTGAGCTTGCCCACCTTTAAGGCCCCTACATGGGCTGAGCCCTGGATACTTGTCTGACCTTCTTATACCTGCCACCTTGGTTCACTCCCTCCGTTCTTCCTCTAGGGGCCTCCTTGCGATTCCTAGGACGAGGTTAAACTGAGTAACAGAGCATTCAGTGTCACTGGCCCTGTCCTGTGGAACTCACTTCCACCATCTGTATGTGAGGCCTCCCTTCGTTGAAATATTCAAGGTCCACCTCAAGACCCTCTTGTTCAGTCAAGCTTTCCCAGACACTGTCTTTTAAATCTTATTTCTGGGATAACCCTATTAGCGACTGTTTTTAGTTCAGATTGCTTAGTTATTTGATCTGTTTACCTTATTAATAGTTATTTATGCTTTTGCTTTAAGTTATGAATAGTTTCTATTTTATGTATGGCACCCAGAGCCTGTGAGATTGGGCACCATGAAAAATAAAATTTGTCTTGCCTTACCTTGCCATTGTTATTGGCCTCTGTTTTCAATATTGCAAACTTTACTGACACGGAACTCTTGAAAAAGAGTAACTGTGCAAAAGGTTTTTCCTTGTAACAGTAAAATAAAAAAAAATACCGATCTAAGGCTTCATTATGGTACATGAAGCACTTGTGAACAAAGTCAGAATCTACCTCTGTAATGGTACTTTAGTACAATTTCATTGTATGTGAAAAGTAAGGAATAAGACATGAGAGGTGTGGTTTATGGCTTGATAAGAGCACGCCCCAGGTGCGTAATGAGGCACGAGGCGCTTGCGCTGAGTGACTTTAGCACCTGGGAAGTGCTCTTATCAAGCCATAAACCACACCTCGGAGTGTCTTATTCCACTTATAAAATGGGCACTGCACTTTTGTAAATAAAGTAGAAACAGAGTTGTCTGGTTTAAAAGTTGAAGATATTTATTTGACAACAATCTTAAAAATAAGATAAAATAGTTCCTAACTGGATTCATTAGAATCAGTTTTCTAAAAAAAGAAAAGAGAATTGCAACAGTAGATCATGTTAACATTCATTTTAACATGTTAACTTCTAGTTTTAAGTCACATAGTAGATCTTGATGCTCCTCTTGCAATCCCCCGTCCCCTGCCGGAGAAACACTCAGCAGGTCAAGATGGTGAGACGCAGCATGTTGAGTGCAGAGAGGCACCGTACTTTGAGCTGCGTTTATGATTTTAAAGCCGTGCTGTCGCAGCACGCTGGATGTCCGTTGAAAGAGAATTGTAACAGTAGATCATGTTAACATTCATTTTAGCATGTTAACTTCTTGTTTAAGTCACATAGTAGATCTTTATGCTCCTCTTGCAATCCCCCATGTCGCTGCCAGGAGAAACGCTCAGCAGCTCAAGATGGTGACAAAAGTGCAGGTAAGGGCCTCTTGCTCCTCAGACAGTGGAAATGATGAGTATCTGTTATGCGAAATTGTGTTCGGTACTAGGTAGTGGTTAAGTAGGAGCTCGTCCTTCAGGGTTGTGTCCGTGTGCAGTGTGACCGAGCAGAAGGGAAGCGGCAGCATGTTAGTGCAGACAGTGGCATCGTGCTTTGAGCTGCATTTGTGATTTGAAAGCTCGCTATCGCGAGCACGCCGATGTCCGTCATCTCGGTCAGCTTTCACTACGACTACTAACTTGACCAAAAAGTGGCAAGGTTAGATTTTTTAAAGACACTGGGGTGGAGTTTCACTGAATTAGAGAGGAGACCATGCTGCTGGGGCTATTGGCAGTGACCATAGATCGCCAGGACAGCAGCGTCTATACTTTTGTTAATCTCTTCTGGCATGTATGGATTTCCAGAGGTGCTGCATCCTGACTGGCTGAAGAGGTGCCGGTTGGCACAATATGTCTTGATAAGGACACGCGGCCAGAGGCACCTCTCAGCCAATCAGGATGTAGCATTGTTCAGACCCATTTATAAATGTAAATAATTACTGGTTTCAAAATCTTGCCATGATCATCTTCTTGTAAGACAATGCTGGAAGTCAAGCCTGAATATATCAATGAAGAGAGGTGTTCCATACCTTCATAGACTACAGTACATATAGCACTCTGGCTGTATATTCATAAATTTAACCAGTTTGTTGACATCAGCATAGTAATTGATACAGGATGTGTTTGTTAGGCCAATTTATGAATGTACAGTGGTATATGTATTCCATGACAAAAATATTATAGATATATATACACACACACAACTTTTAAAACATGGACATATAAGGATATGGTATCTCAATTACTAGGGAGTCCTTGCTATGTTTGATTTGTAGTTATACACAAACACTTGGCATTGGTACAAGGTTGCAGAGGGATCATGGTTGAGCAGTATAGGTTTTAATATTCATGAAAAATATTGACCAGTCAAGCACAGGGCTGAGGATATATATCTCCTAATAGGGCTTACACTGTTTGAAAGTGTGAAACAGTTAGTGGACAATTATTGTTCACACTAGCACAGCCTATCTTTAAACCCACTAATTGCCATACATAAAGGTAATTTCTTATTTAAAAGACGTTTTAGCATTACAGTACATTCTGCACTATGATTTCTTAACCTAACCTAACTTGGGGTTAAAATCACAGTTATTTTAAGGTATGTGTCATAAAGCACTCCATGAGTCAGGCCCACTGCTCCCACAGTGCCAACCTCAAGAGCACAATAGTGTGAACAGGTAACAGACAAGGTAACCTCCTGTCTGCTATGGGTCCGAGTCGCTTTATGTTCTGGAGGGATTCAACTGAGAACCTTATGCTAGCATACCCAATGTACAGTCTCAGATATGTACCCTTCAGGGCTGCAGTACAATCTTTCACCAGGGGCACCCAGCCAAGTCTCCATAATGAACCCTTAAAACTCTGTAAGAGACCTTAGGTATATTCTTACCTTTTCCAAGCTTAGTAACACCATCAAGCCTTTTAACAGCTGTCAGACTTAACCACATATACATCACATGCCAAAAGAAACTGAGAAGACACCCAGACAGTATTTCAAAGAAGTGGTTGTTTACTAAAAATATGATGAAATGGAAAAAATTAAACACAGAACAATATATAATACAGCTTACAAACCTATAAAACAAAAGGAAGTTACAGACAAAACACTCCTACCACAAAGACTTAATTTCTTTTTAGTATTACTATTCTAAGTGTGTTTGTTAGAGAGAACTTTCTGTCTCAGAGCCCAAGATGATATGACACTTTTTCCCAGATGGATGTTCATGTGAAACTCCATCTCCACCCCTTTGGTGAGTCAACTAGTTCCTTATTTTAGAATTAATTCTAACATAATTTCTACCAGGAGGTATTTTAATTAATGGTAACATCAGGAAAAACATTTCCTAAATATGACATCCTTTAATCAAACATTCTCTTTGAACTTAGCAATCCTACCAATTGTCACTATTTCTCATCTGCATGTTACAATTTTAGAGGAACCTGTCAAATTACTCTTCATCCTGTTACATCATAAACTTTATGTTTGCTTTCAAACTTCAAAAGCCTGGGCAGGCCATAACAATGTAATAAAATGCCCTTCTGTAAGACTTCATTAACTGGTTGCCCTGGGCAGTTTAATTACATCCTGTAGTTCCAGCTACTGACCTTTAAAATTACAGGCCATGTCTGCTAACTTGCGTGAGACAATTTAATGCACAGATCAGTTATTTATTTTACAACTACAATAATCATAAGCAAGGGGCAAAGTGTCACAGTATGCACTAACACACACAGGCAAGGTCATAATGGAATTTAGTTTGTTCTGTGTTTTCTCTCAGATAAAGAGTTATTCGTTCTGCAACTTTGACCTTGAAATGCTTTCCTTTGGAAGGGACTCTACCTGTTTTCTTTATCCTTTCTTTAGGTTGATTTTTAAATGCAAATTTATGCCAAAGGGATTCAGTTCCTTATGTATACATAAACACACTCATGCATAGTTTAAAATGAACTCAAGAATGCCTATGAGTTCTTTTAATAGGAGTTATCTATTCTGTGAAATTTAACCTTGAAATGCCTTTCCATCATATCAGTCAGCCTGTGTTCTCTATATGGTTATAAGATGACTTTTAAATGCAATTTTAGGCTAATGGGATTCCTTATAACCTTGTGTCTGTTTTTGTGTGTATGATTTGGTCTTTAAAAGGATGTATTCTTCCAAAACAACTGGCATTAGCTTCTGATGAAGGACTCTGTGTAGTCCAAAAGCTTAAGCACCTGTTTTCTTTTATAACATCTATGTTGGTCCAATAAAAGGTATCAAATCATCTTTTTTTCTGATGACAAATATAGGGAATATATCATGCCATTTAGAAATGTGATGTCGAAATGGAATACTCTATCGAAGGAGGTGGTATCATGTAGGAAGGTGGGTACTTTCAAAAGGGCAAGGGACAGGAGACAGGGGGGTGTATGGGT
The DNA here is from genome assembly GCA_016271365.2 of Neoceratodus forsteri. Taxonomy (NCBI): domain Eukaryota; kingdom Metazoa; phylum Chordata; order Ceratodontiformes; family Ceratodontidae; genus Neoceratodus; species Neoceratodus forsteri. Next base: position 971,139,815 of record CM028134.1, on the reverse strand, counting down.
AAGCAGTAATGAGAAATTGCTGTGGGGGAGAGGGGGGAAGGGTGCGGCAGCTGTGACCTAGTGGCTCTAGCTGCACACTTGAGCAGACTTGATAAACCATAAGGCCTGTTCTGCTGGCAGTTTCATATGTATGTATGTATTATGAGTGTGCATCCAAAATGCAAAAGCAATTGTACAGAGAAATCACTTTTGTACAGAAACTGATATCAATAAATGGCAGTTTCAAAAGTCTTCACATCTTCAAATAATCAGATGCCATTCATTTGTCAACTGAACAGTCAGCATTATTAAAAGAGATCACTTAGTGTCATCAGACTACCAGGATGCGTACTCATTAGATTATATCGCAAAGGACACACATAATTAAAAGCATCACTATTCACAGAATTTGACACAAACTTTAAAGTCATTCTGAAATGTGATAAATTCTGTTATTAAGAATTAAATAGAGAACAGCAGGAGTCAGAAAAAATGAGAAAAATTAAAATTGGAAGCAAAGAATGATGGGAGAGGGGAAGGAAGGAAGGAGCAAAACTTTTCTTATTATATAGAAAATCACATTTTATCAACATTCACATATCAGATGGTATAAATACAGTAATAATACATGGGTAATAAGATGCAATAATGTAGAATAGATTAGATGGTACTGTAGGTCAACATCAAATACCTTTTCAAAACAATGAAAGCCTTTAGAAATATTAATATAGTTCAACATTTCATTTAATTCATTAGGTGCTAAAGTATTTAGAACAAAGGTCCATTGGGATGCTTTTTGTTCTGATTTATTACATCTGTCACCTCCTTGTGGAGCTATTGGCAGCATGGATTCATGGGGGGCATGCTAGAGGAAATTATAGAAACATAGACTTTGATGGCAGATAAGGACCACTTGGCCTACCCAGTCTGCCCATTCCCCTATCTTTTGGCTAAGCTGCAGATCCTAGTTAACCAACAGCCTGCTTCCTCCTACCCTCCCCCCCAGAATTACCTCATGTCTCTCCCATGCATTTTTGAATTCCCCCACTTTTTCTGACCCCACTACCTCATCTGAAAGGCTGTTCCATATGACCACCACCCTCTCTGTGACAAAATACTTCCTCACGCTGCCCTGAGCCATCCCCCTCAATCTTCAAATTGTGCCCCTTGTTCTTGTACATCTCTTTTCTGAAAGATGCTACCCTCTTGTGCTTTGTTGATTCCTTGAGGAACTTAAATGTTTTATCATGTCTCCCTCCCTCCTTTCCTCTAGGGTATACATATTAAGCTCCTTTAGTCTCTCTTCATATGACTTATGGTGCAGACCCTGCACCATTTTATCTCCCTCCTCTAGACTTCCTCCATCCTTCCTATGTCCTTGTGGAGATGGGGTGTCCAGAACTGCACTCAGTACACCAGATGGGATCTCACCAACTGTCTGTACAGAGGGATAACAACTTCCTGTTTTCTACTGGTGATGCTTCTCCCTATGCATTCCAGTATCTCCCAGCCCTCCTTACTGCCTTGTCACATTGCTTGCCTACCTTTAGGTCAACTGATATGACTACCCCCATGTCCCATTCCATTTTGTTGTTGTTAGCACCCCCCCAACCCATTGTGTACTCTTCACCTGGGTTTGTGTTTCCTAGCTGCATTACTTTACACTTCTTTGTAATGAATCTACGCTGCCATACTTTTGACTATTCCTCCAACCTTGCCAAGTCCCTTCTCATCCTTTCCACCCCCCCTTGTGTATCAACCTTGTTGCAGATCTTTGTGTCATCTGCAAAGAGGCATAATTTTCCTTCCAGCCCCTCTGCAATGTCACCTATAAAGACATTAAAGAGGATCAGTCCCAGTACTGAACTCTGCAGTACTCCGCTAGTAACCCCCTTTCCTTGGAGTGGACTCCATTTACTATTACCCTCTCTGTCCAGTTGTCCAGACAATTTTTTACCCAGGTTACCATGGTGGGACCCACTCCAAGGCTGGCTAACTTGTTTATCAATCTTTTATGTGGGACTGTGTCAAATGCCTTGCTAAAGTCTAGGTGAGCCACAACCACAGCCCCTCCCTGGTCTATTACTTGGTTGCCCAGTTAATGAAATCCATTAGCTTCATCTGACATGACCTCTTCACTGTGAATCCATGCTGCCTTGGGTCCTGTGCCCCGCTGACCTCTAGGTACTCAATAATTCTTTCTTTCAGTAGTGATTCCATAATTTTTCCTACAACTAAGGTCAAACTAACAGGTCTGTAGTTTCAGGCCTCTGCCTTGCTCCCACTTTTGTGGAGGGGAATAACATCTGCCTTCCTCCAGTCCTCAGGTACCACACCATCCTCCCATGATTTGTTTTGGGTAGTCAGTGGTGTCACTAGTTCACTTATAGTCCTTTTTTGATTCTGGGTTGAATCCCATCAGGCCCCATTGCTTTGTCCACCTTGAGTTTAATAGTTCTTTCTGGACTACTTTCTTCTGTGAATGGACGAGTATTAATCCCCTGTGACAGGGAGCTCCTGCCACTCTTGAGGACCAACCTTTTCTTAAATCTATTACAACAGTTCTTCTATTTCTTAGCCAAATCTATTCTTCACAATTTCTAGTCCATAAGGTTGGCCACCTATGGGCAGCCCCTTCCTTTCTTGACTATGCTATAGTGTCCACTTTAATTTTCCTTTTCCTCTCAGGTCCTTCGTACAAGGAGATTATTGTTGTGACCTCCAAGCTGATATAAAACAACAGGCTGTGTTCCTCATTGTTGGATTTAGTATGCAATGGCACTATGTCATAAAATATTTAATGTATGTACCTTATAAGTATAAAACTTGTAAATGTTGAAAATACCATGGCACTAGGTGTTTTGATAAATGTAAAAAGTTACTAGGGACTGTATGATACAAATTAAGTTAGTTGTGCTATTTATAATGCATGTAAATTGCTGTAAGTTGAACTAGTCTGAAATGTCATTGTGATTTGCATATATCCCATGGTGCTTTGCATTATGGAAGTGTGTGTGATGTTGTGTTTCTTTAAAACTTGGCTTATTGTCAATGCCCTTGGGGCAACCCTTTTCAGTGCTTCTGCACCAAGGTTCTTTGTCTTTAGCTTATTTTGTTTTTTATTTGAGCCCCCACCTACTAAGCAAACAAGGCCAACATAGGGGAGGCTAAATCTCAACAGATAAGTTAGAACAGAGATCAGTGAGTCGGTAGGTGCTGGCTAAGTGTAGAGAAAAGACTTGCATAGTCTGTTGCTACTAACTGATGTACTGAAGAAGGGATATGCCATTGCTAAAGGTTATCTCCTGTATTTTGAATAAACATCACACAGAGATTGTATGTTGAACTTGAAGTTTGGTGTCTGGTCCATCTGTTATTCCACAACCCTCCACCCCCTATCCAGTGCATCTGTTGTTTGGTTTAGGTACCTACCCCTCCTCTTCTTTTGTGAATACTGAGCAAAAGCATTCCTTCAGGGTCTCTGCCTTTTTACTGTCACCCTCTGCTCACCTCACCTCACCTTTATTGAGCCTCACTATCCCTCTCTTAGTTTTTTTTTGCTCCCTAATGTACCTATAAAAGGTTTTATCTCCCTTCTTAACCAAGTTGGCTATCTTTTCCTCTGTGTGGGCCTTTGCAATTCTGACTACTTTCCCTGCTTCCTTCTGCTTTAACTGATATATTCCCTGTCCTGCTCCCTTTGTGATTCCTATACTTCCTGAATGCTATCTCTTTCTCCCTAACCTTCCGCACCTCCTCTTTTGAGAACTATGGTGTTTTTCTCTTCTATTTGTTTTATTTGTTTCACACAAAGGCTTGTTGCCTCTGTGATGGCAGTTTGATTTTTCCCAATTGTTCCTCCACCTCTCCTTCCTGCCCAATTGCTTGTGCATTCCTTATGCACTCTCGCATTTTGCCAAAGTCAGCCTCCTAAAGTCCAGTACCCTCATCTTTATATGGCTTGACTGTACAGCTGTGTTTATAGTGAACCACACTGTTTTGTGGTCACTTGTTCCCAGAAGGCTACCCACTTCTAAATCTGAGATCCACTCTTCATCCCCATTTGAGAGTGCCAGGTCTAAGATGGCTCCCTCTTGAGTGGGTTCCAACATTAGCTGTCTGGGGCATACCCCCTGTAGGGCATCAAGAAGGACCCTTTTCTTGGATGTGGATGCAGCAAATGTGCTCCAGTTAACATCAGACATATTCAGGTCCCCCATCAATAATAGCCCCCTTTTCTGCCATTCCAAGGATACCTTCTATCATTTCCTTGTCCCTTTCCTCCCCCTGAGATGGGGGTCTGTAAACAACATCAGTGAGGATTGTGGTGCCATTTTCTGTCTCCAAGGTGACTTACAGTGCCTCCTCTCCTCCTTGTTTACCCTTTAGTTCCATTGTTTTGATCCCTTCCCTTATGTGAGAGCTACTCCTCCTCCTCTTTTACCTCCCTTTCCCTCCTGCAGATTGTGTACCCTGGTATGTTGACATTCCAGACATGGTTCTCTGTGTACCATGTTTCTGTGACTACCACAATATCCAGCTGTCCCTCTTCCATCAAGTCCACTAGTTCAGGAAGCTTGTTACCAAGACTATGGGCACTGGTGCTCATCGACCTCCATTTTTTAATGGCCTTACCCCTTTAGCCTCAACCCTACCCTTACAGCCTTTGCCTTTTCTCCACTGACCCCTGTCCAGCTTCCCATCGACTTCTCTACCTTGGAGTTTACTTTGCTAACTACCATGTTTTGTGGGGAGGCTGGGAATTCCTGTTCCTTTTCAGTGCCTCCACACTGGCTAGTTTAAAAGCTTTCCTAGGAAGCATTTAAACCTATCACATAAGACCCTGGTTCCTCTTCCAGACAGATGCAGACCATCATGCCATTCTAGACCTATATCCTTCAGATGGACCCCAGTTCCCAATGAATACAAAACTCTGTGCTCCACACCAATATTTCAACCATTCATTGAATTCCATGTGCAGAGTACCCTAGCCTCACTCATGCCATAGACAGGCAGCACCTCCGAGAAGGTCCGAGAATTGATTGATTTTTTCACTAAGATTCCAGGGAAGTAGATGAGGGGAGGGCAGTGGGAATATCCTATCTGGACCTTAGCTGGGCCTTTAACACTGTGCTACATGGGGCTGATTAAGAAATTGAGCAACATAGGACTGAGATATAAAGTGGTAAATGGGGTTAAAATTGGTTAATGGATAGGTGACAGAGGGTGGTCATAATCGACTCTCACTCTATGGATGGAATAATAATTAGTGGTGTGCCTCAGGGCTAAGTACTGGGCTGGTCCTCTGCAATGTTTTTGTAAGTGATATTACAGATAAACTGGAAGAATGCATGCCTTTGCAGATGATATCAAAACCTGTCATGGGGTGGACAATCAGGAGGGGGTGAAGGAATGGGCAGGGTGTAATTTTATGGGGGATGGGGATGGGGGACAGATTATCCCTCAAAATTTCATCATTGCAGTCTTGAATAACTTACTGTCAAATCCTCTTATGGTTGTGTCTCCCACTTCCCCTCAACTATTACACAAAGTTACTCTTCTGGGAATGGGTAGGGATCTTGGGAAACTTGATAGTGGTCAAAAACATGGTAGTTGGGGTTTAATGCCAAAAGTGCAAAATTATGCACCTAGGGCACGGAACCCAGGAACTGAGTGGAGGATGGGGAAGGTAGAGTCACTAAGCAGGAAAAGGACCTTGACATTTTCATATCTAATGATCTCAAAGTGACTGGGCAGCATAATAAAGCAGTGGATAGGGCCAGCGTGATGCAGAGAAGCATTGATAGAGCTATCTCTATCGGGAGGTGGGGGTGGTATTGCCACTATATCATTCACTGGTGAGACCCGCCTGAAGTGTGGTCTCACCAGCTAGGAGGCAGTGTAGCATAATAGTTAAGAGAACTGAGCTGCAAACCTGAGATCTGGGTTTGAATCCACAGTTCCCAGCTGCATACTGTGTGACCCACAGCAAGTCATTTAACCTCCTTGTGCTCCCAAGATGCACCTGGAAAAAGCTTTGGCTTAGTGTGCCTTTCCTGATTAAACAATTTCCCTTCCCTTTCCTTTCCCTGAAGTACTGTGTTCAGTTCTGGAGGCCACACCTCAGAAAGGACATAGATGGGGTGGATGCAGTTCCAAGAAGGGCAACCAAATTGGTGAAAGGGTTGCACCAAAAGTGTTACGAGAAGAAATTAAGGGATCTCAGCAGGTACATCCTGAAAGAGAGGAGAGCAGGAGACAGGACATGATAAAGACCTACAGGTACCTCACAGGGGAGAACAGGATACAGGATGGGATCCTCTTTCAAATGAGAAAGAACGCCAGAACCAGAGGGCATGCAATGAAGCTGAAGGGAGGAGTTTAAGAGGGATGTAAGTACTGCTTCACTTAAAAAGTGGTTGTCGCCTGCAATATATATTGCTAGTGGAAGTGGTAGAGAGGAAAACAGTAGGGGGTTTCAAGTATGCACAGGATAGGTATAAGGGAATTTTAGTGAATGGGCAGGAAAGGGTGAGGGTTGCCAGAGAGTCATTAATGTCTGTGGAGGCAGACTAGGCAAGGACCACCTGGGCAGACTGGGTGGGCCAAGCAGTGGCGGAGCCAGGTTTGGGAGCATTTGGGAGCCAGGGGGAACCATTCAGTCAATCATGGGCTCCACTATGGGCACTAAACAGTGAATAAAGATGGTGGTGGGCCACCATTACTCACACAGGGGCAGCCAGGAGGGATGACCGCCCCACCAGTCTCCCCTCTAGCTCCGCCACTGGGGCCAAGTGGTCCTGTTCTGCCAACAAATGCTATGTTTCTAACACTGCTGTATCTTTCTATTGGAACATAATCAAATGCCAAATAGCAAAATGAATTTCTATCACCTCTTGCCTTGAACTGCATACAGTACCAACAGAACTGTCACAGCACTCACTTGTTACTGAGTGCAAATATTCTTGAACACAGGTCTTTGCAACCTGGATTGTTTTCTCAATATATTCTAAAGTACAACTACACCAAATAGCCTAAATAAGAAAGAAACATTTGCATGTCAAAAGATATCAAATTACTTCTCCTTTTTAGAAGTCAGATGAATGAAGTTGTTGCCTGTTGTGGCATTTTTACAGACAATTGCCACAGCAGTAAAATCCCTTTGGTCAGAGTGTTTCCTGCTGTTTATGTTTCTAGAGTGGAGAGATCCATCATGACACCCCTGGAGTGGAAATGAGTGTTGTATTTTCACTCTAGGAGCATCATCCATAAAACAAATGCATTCAGCTGGCAATTGTTATTCCCACAGTCAGTGTATAAATGGGGCACTTACTCTTCACTGACGTCAGCATGCATGACACCTGGTGTCATCCTAGAAACAACTGCACCAAGATTTATGGAACAATGCATTGTTTCTTTATAATGTGCTCATGTGACTAAACACTACTAAAAGACTGTACCTTAATGCTCTTTAGATCAGTGTTTAAATGTTGAAATGCTGTTTTATAAAGATTTTGGATTCTTTATGCAGCAGGAGTGAAAACAAGGGACACAAATAATGGTTTATGAAAATGCATACAGTAATCAGGAATGGGGACAACAGGGTAAGAGAAATGTTTGCTTGCTGTATAAGCTATATTGGGTTGAAGTGCTATATTCTGTTTAAAAAAACAAAGTATTAGCTGCTCTTCTTGAATGTCATACCTGTTATCATACAGCATCATTAGTTGGTTATGACGTCACAGTCACAGAGGTTACCATTCTATTAAGGTATGAAGAGTAATAGGCTATTCCCAATGGCACTATCTGTAAATGTGCTGGCCTCCAGATGAAGTACAAATGTATACAAAAAACTTTTGTGGGTCAAGTAGGAAATTTTGTGGCTGGCTGAATTAAGAAAAAAATTAAGCATTTCCAAGTTTGATAAATGGGATTAAATGGGCATGTTTAAAAAGCAATTATTTTAAAAACTGCAAATGCACTGGGGGCCCTTTTCTCATAAGACATATCCCAAATGCAAAAATGGAAACAAATTATTTTGATACTGCTACCATCAGTCATTAAATGATGTGCTTACTTCTTTAAGACTTATTCAAAAGTGTTGTAGTACAGTATATATATACTGTAGGCATAGGACACTATGCTCATGTATAATTTATTATTTATAATTGTATATAGTCATTCGTTGACATCCAGTTTCTGAAACCTCTTGAAAATTAGTGTAAAATTACCATGCTAGCATCTTTCCTGTTAAAACAAATATTGAGCATTTAATTTTTAAGCATGCTTTCCTTTAGTTTTATTTTATGAACTGATGAATTCTGGATTTTTTATTAAAAGATGGTGATGGCATGTGACCTGCCTCCAAGAATCCACACTGTAATTGAGACCCTCATTCATGAACACCCACTGAAGGCCTATTCTCCAGGCACTCTTAAGCATGCATTTCCATAGTAACTTTGAAATGGGTTGACAGGTTGCATGCTGGCATCATCTACGTTACTCTTAAGAATCACCTCTGTGAAATGCTTAGATGTCAGAAAACCCTATGATTTCTTACAATTAAAAACTAACAGGCAGCAGTGTTGTTTCAAAGCAGAAGCTGTTGTTAACTGATATAGAATAACTATCATGCATATGAGGCATGTAGTTATTAAATTATAGGAGTAGGCTATAACAGACACATGGTTATAGCATGGCAAGTAGTGCATTACTGCGTCAAGAAGACTATACAACTGGAAGGGTGCATCAGATGAGGAGACCAGCAAGCCTGTGAAGTAATCTTGCCACTTTACAAAGCCCTGGTTGAGCCCCGTCTAGAGTACTGTGAAACTTCTGGCCTCCCCATTACAAAAGAGACACTGAGGCACTAAGTGGGTGCAGCACCAGGCCACAAAAATTGTTTATTTTATCAAGAATAAAACTGTGAGGGGAGGCTGAACACCTTAACATGTTCACCCTGGAGAAAAGGAGTCTGAAATAGGCCATGATCTCAGCCTTCTACATACTGAAGGGTAACAATAAGGTTAAACCGATAGAAATGATAGATGTGGTGCACTTCAGCAGGACTCAGGACACACCTTGAGACTCAAAGGTGGTAAATTCAGGGTAACGCTTGAATGTATTTCCTCTCCAAAAGTGTGGTAAACCAATGAAACTGTCTACCAGCAAAGACAGCAGACATAAGAACAATGCAGGCCTTTCAGGTAAGCCTGTATGAATTTCTGATTACCAAGGGAATCACAGGTTGACCTGGGCATCGTAAGGTGGGTGGGAAATCACTATAAATTTATATATGTTTGTACGGTGTACTTGTTTGTCCCCATTTATAATAGGGGGAAGGGTAGACTTGATGGTTTAGTGTCCCTACTGACATTAAATTACTATGGTATTATGACACTGTTGACTTCTGGTGACAATATAGAACTATGGCAGCAATGTATGAATGGTTTTAAACACAGAAACATAAGATTTTGTCAACAGAAAAGGACCATCAGGTTCCTCCAGTCTGCCACTTCTTCCTGACAATTCCATTACCACTAACCCTAGCTGGTCATAAGTGTCAATCCCTCCTTCTATTCTTCTACCTAATGTGCCCCTATGCCTATCCCATGCATGCTTGAAGATCCCCACAGTCTTTGCCCCCTCTACCTCTTTTGGCAGACTGTTCCAGTAGTCCATCAGCCTTTCTGTGAAAAAGTATTTCCACACATATCTCCCAAACTTCCCCCTCAGCCTCATTGCATACCCTCTTGTTCTAGAGCCTTCCTTTCTGTGAAATAGACCCCCCTTACCCCTTGTTCATGCCTGTGAGGCACTGGTAGGTTTCAATCATGTCCCCTGTTGCTGTCCTCTCTTCCAGGGAGTACATGTTGAGTGTCTGCACCTTTTCTTATATGGCTTCTGTGCAACTGCCTCACCACCTTGAGCGCTCCTCCCTGTACCACCCCCATCCTTTCAATGTGTTTGCAGAGGTGCGGCTCCAGAACTGGACACAGTACTTCAGGTGGGGTCTCACCTAGGATAAGGGAGAAAGTGAGTATAGGAAGCCAACTAGTCTAAATTACCAAAGGACCAAAAAGGAATTGGAGAAAAACCCTATCTAGGGTAACGGCTCAAGCACAAAGTTGGAAGGGGACTATGCCCCCTCATGTTATGGCTGACACTAAGCTTAAAGAGACTCTCTTTATCAACCTTATTTTTCCCTTTAAAGTACTTGAAGGTCCCAATCATGTCCCCTCTCTCCCTCCTGTCTTCCAGGGAGTACATGTTCAGTGTCATCAACCTCTCTTCATATGTCTTACACTCCTGACTGGCTATCATCTTTGTAGCCCTCCTCTGGACCTTTCTCCAGCAGGTTCTATGTCCTTTTTGAGGTGTTGGCACCAGTACTGAACTCCATACTCTAGATGCGGCCTTACCAGTGACCTGTACAAGGGCAGTATAACCTCCTCTGGAGATTGAGGTGGTGCCCCATATGCAGACACTCTCTGGGCTGACAGCAGATGTCACTGGACTCTGGGATGAAATGGCACAGGTACAAGACACCATCTACTTCATCCAGGAGCCACCTAGTTTGCTGTCACTTCACCAAAGGATGCCAGCAAGGAGGCAGAGCAGTTGGACCTTGGTGGCTGTGGGAAGGTGGGAAGAGAAAGGAGGGAGACCTTACTGTTGTGCAATTCTGTTACCTTTCTTGTGGGATGGGGAAGCCAAGAGGATGCATCTGAGGCAGGAGTAAGAGAAGAGGTGGGAGTCTCTACAGAAGCAGGTCCCAAGAATGATAGAAGAGTCCCCAGCCAAGGAGAAGGCAGGTGCTGGTGGGGAACTCCATAGCCATGGTCAAGGGGATGCCTTTTATGATGTCCTTAGAACCCCAATGTATTTTAGCAACCCAGTATTTCAATATTAGATGTGTTTCATTTTATAAAGGAGTTTGAGTAATAATAACAAAATAGAGCTTTACAAACACCATTTTTATAAGAGTTCAGTCACTATTCCATTAGCAGGGTTTACTGGTAACTTTATAGAAACATTTTTTTCACTTGCAGCTGGACATCTGTAAGTACAGTGTGATGAATCTTAAGGACTGAAGGGCCAAGTCCGCTCCATGTGGTAAAACCACACATGTCCAAGTATCCTTTGGATGCTTGGAATTTCTTTATGTTTCCCTGACATGTGGTGGCTGACAACTCCCCCTCCCATACCTTTGCCGCTATTCAACTGCCTCAGCTGTTTCTTGGTAAGTTGGCAGCACCTTCCACTCTCACCAAGTGTATGGCCTTTGGTTGCTTTGTCTGGCTCCATTGTGTTTTTGAGCTCTTATCTGGTGCACCCAGATTGCTGCCTTTCTCCCCTTAACCCACCTACAGCTCTGTAGTGGGTCAGCATGCCACTCCTCAGCTGGATGGTGTGCTTTTCTGGACTCTTATTTCTTGAGCTACTGTCAGAGAAGCACAGTCACTGAATCATAGAGAGATAGTGTGATAGCAGTAGGGACAGCAAGTGCTTTTTTATCTTCTTTAAAAGGTATACCACCATTGCCACAGTAAAGGAGGTAAAGTGTCATCCTTTCCAGTACATTTTTGGTGATTCCTCCTGAGAGAGAGAAGAGGCATACAGAAGGACACAGAGTTACACCTCTGGAAGCACCAGAATAGCTAAGTGGAGTAGATAGCAGTGGAAGAAGCCACTCAGTGCTGGGGGAGCTCCAGTAAAGCATGTGGGGGCCTATAGGCCTTTTCCTGGACATTGCCTTATTTTCTCTATGATAAAATTATATATTTTATATTGAATTTATTCTTTCAGATCAGTGAATGTTAGAGTTTTTGCTGGCTACTTTAGAGCTCTTATAACACTATGTTATATGGTTTTGTTTGCTGCTTGCTGATTACAGCTGCTTGATGCTAGCTGCTTATGTTTGGCAGTATTGTGTTTTAATTATAGATTAGTGTTAAAAATGCCAGAAAATGCTAAAATACGCTTGACGTTAAATAACTGACAAAAACTACACTAGTAGTTAAAAACAACTCTTACTACTACTTTCATATCTACTACATATCATTGCATAAAGTGGATTTTAGTTGAGAGAGAAAGTTAGGAAGTAAAAGTTACCTTTGGTGAGAACTGCGTGAGTTGAGAGTAAGCGTGAGTGGTTACAAAGACGTCCAGGTGGGAAAGGTGACTTTAGGGGTTTGTAGAAGGACACATAAAGAGAAGAAAAGTTTGGTTTTCTTGTTTGAGTTTTATTTTTTAAGCTATTTGTTTAACAGTTTTAGGATTTGGGTACTTCCTGGTTGCGGCTTGAAAACACTGTGATCGGGGGATAGGAGTCAGCTGACACCTGCTTGTTAAAGGACATGCGCTAGCTGATGAACCCAGATTGCCATTCAAGAAGTAGCTTGGGAGACAGAGGAAGCAGAAGAAACTGAGCACACGAGGCCTAAAATAAAGTAAGTAAGAGAAAGAGGAGATTTATCTTGCACTGAAGTTTATTTCTTTTGCTTAGACCTCTGCCTTATCATTTTATCCCACAGTGCATTGCACTGTACGACACTAGTTTTTCATTATTTTCACCGTGGAGTTTTTGTGCCCACTAATTATTTAGTATTTTTAAGAAAGAGAAAAAGTACTTGACGAAACTGCAATAATAACATATTGGATAAGCAGGGAAACGTATGCATTGTTGGGAAACAGGCTTCAAAAGTAAGTCTTTTAGTTTTTAGTATTTTACCTAACTATTTAAAAGGGCAGTTTGGTGTTTCTGGAATCTTGCCACAGTTCTGATACTATTTTACTTGTGTGGTGTTTTATATTTTTTTTTCTTAGTGTACAGAATTGTTGCAAAGCTGTGCTTACAAGAAGGTTCACTATGCTGAACTTAAATTGAATAGAGGACAGTATGATAAAGCCAAGGGAAGAACATACTTTGGTGAAATACCCCAAAAATTATGCTAGTTATGAAAACTGAGAGCTGGATTGTGACCCATTATAAGAGAAAGCATAATATACATTAAGAGAACAAAAGAATAAGAATGTAGTGGGAGTGAAAACAAGTGGTGAAAATGTATAACATCCTGGACTATAGATTAGAGGTAATAGATGGATTGAAGGATTTTCTCAGATAGAGTAATAAAACTAGCAATTAGCAATTTGCACTATCCTCCTTAGTATATTGGTTGAGCAGAGATTAGCGTGTCTCATATACTGTATATTGTTACTGTGTGCTGTAGAATATACTACCTGAGCAACTACAAATTACAGTAATTTATTGGAATACGGTGCAGTTTATTGTTATTTGTTGTAATTAGCTGATTGTAGGGTTTGTAAAGTATATGGTATATGATATATGAGAAATAATTTATGATACTGTGTCCTTACTTGTTTACCCTAATAGGAGAACTCTCTGGATTAAGTTAAAATCTAGGATTTCTTGATAAATTTAATAACTTGCTGTTTACTATCTAATAAGTAGGTTTATTACCTGGAACTGATTAACAAGGTTCTCTTTTTATCTGACCTGTTTTCTCCAGGATATTCTATCAAGAGCCCTAACAGGAATTAATGAAACATTAAAATTAAAGGGATTAAGAGGGATCAGTAATTGGGCAGAATTGGGTTGAATTGTTAATTAAGCCACATATTGGTTTTGGGATTAGGAGGTCCCATTTTAGATATCATTTTGGAAAATATGAGAAAAGAGAGCATTGTTATCTTAGATAAATTGTATTTATTATTGAGTAACAATAATTGAGTAATGCCAATTGAGACAAGAAATGGTAAGAACTTGGTTAATAGTAAGGAAATGGAGAGGAGGAATTTGGATCTAGGAAAAAAATGAAAAGTGACAAAAAAAGAGGAGAAAGTAATAAAAAGAACAGAGGTGAATGAAGGTAGTGTAATTGAAGAAAATAGAGATATAATGAATAAGAATGGAATAGAGGTGGAACTAAATGATAAAGAAGGAACATTTGTTACTGAAGTTAAAACATTATCTAAAAGTTATATACTCCCAAAATGATACAACCATTAATATGGGAAGTATTGATAGTGATTTTAAGTGAAAAATATGAATGACATACAGAAGAGGGTAGACATTTAGTACAAAATGATTTAATTGATTTAATGAAACATAGTACACCAGTTTCACTAGTTAAAGAAGCAGATAGGAAGGATGAAATTAAAGGACTGAATGATGAGGATTTATTAGAAAGGGTTAACAGAGAAGTATCAAAAACAATTGATAGTATAAAAGAAACTATCAAAACAAACAATAGAATTGAACAGAAAATCAAAGAATTTAAAGAACTAAGATATGAAAAAACTAATCTTCTTTCAGCATTTGAGAATGATTGTGAAATTAAAGAGCTAAAAGATATAGGTAGAAAGGAAGATAGCATTAACAATGAATGGGAAAATATATCTGGGAAGATACATTAACTATGAGCCCAATTGAAATTGTGACTCCACCACTTGATATCTTAACCAGAGAATGTGTAAACGCTCTGAGAGACCCATCATTGGCTAATGCATTGATATATGAGCAATTGATAATGTTTAGGAAGGAATTATCATTAATAAAAGGAACTGGAATAGAGAATAAGAACAACATAGAAAAAATTGTAAACTGGATCCAAAAATGGAGAAAGGAACTATACTTCCTAACTCAATGAAGGAAACTCCTTGGCGTGCTCAATGGATGAGTCAGAATTATCCCACCCATAACTTACGCTATAAAAACAAGAAAAAATGGATTTAAATAATTCTGGGTTTATGTCAAGTAGTATTGAAGAAGATTTGGAACTGATAATGTTACAAGAAAATTACACTGAACAGAATAGTGTCATTATAGAAATAAGATCAAAGCACCCACATTTTGGGAAGAAAGGAATTGAACGTAATTTGAAAGTAAAATAAAGAAGAAGGAAAGTAACAGTCTATAAGCATAAGGAAAATAGTGGGATGAGATGTAATAAACCCCTTTCTACGCAATGAGTAGCAATATGGGGAAGGTATAGAAATGGGGGTAAGGAAGAGGATTTGTATGCTTTAGAAGACAGTTTAGAGTAGAGCAAGAAAGGTGAAGAGTAAGGCATACATTGAAAGTGAAGAAAAGAAAACAAGAAACATAGAAAACATGATTACAAGTATGCAATTGAAAACTGAAAGTGTGAAAAAGAAGAATGAGAATGAAATGGTTACTAAGAAGAAAGGAAAGAAACAAGTATTAAAAAACAACAAATGTGAGGATGAGAAATTGACAAAAGGAATAAGGAAGCTTAAACCAAATAATAAAAAGTATATGAGAAATTTGGGAAAAGAGATGAATAATAGAGAGCAGGGCAAGGATAATGAGAAAAAGAAGCAAAAAAGAAATATAAAGAAAGAAAGGGGGATGAGGATGATTATGATCAGTCACAAAAAGAAAGTAAGATTGAAATGGATGAAATATTAGAAACAACAGAAAGGGAAAGGGAGAAAAATAGTACAAACATAGGTCCCCTTGAGTTAGAAGTATTAAAGAAAATAAGGAAGAAGAAGAAAAAATAAGTTGAGGAAGGTGTTAAAAGGACATTGAGACTGATTATGTACTTCCAATGTATACTATTAATGTGTTATCAGAGGAGACTGAAGATAAATTGAATTTACATTTAAAACAGTTTTTGGCAACTATATTCAAGGCCACTGATTTACGTGATTAAAACAATTAAATTCCGTTTCAAACTTAAGATTCCGGAATTTCACCGGTGATTGTTACTCTAATTTCCGGATTTTACCGGGGATTCTGTTATCATTCTTTTAATATGTGCATAAATAATCAGAATTAAAGAAGGCTTAATATACAGAGCATTAAATAAAGCAAACTGAAAATAGTACAGGAAGGAATTAAAAGAAAAACAGACTTTTTTATAGATTTACTGATCTGATAGAAAATGCCAGATTCCATGAAATCTTCGTTTTTACCAGTTTTCAGGCAGCCCTAATTCCGGAATTTTATCGGATTTTCCGGTAAAAACTGAAAAACAGTGGCCTTGACTATATTATATAGAAATAAGAGTAGGGATGGCATGTTACAACTTAAGTGTTATTAGGCCATTTGAAAACTTGGAACTGGTATTGTTAATTTCTGATCAATGTTTTATACTAAAGGCAATAGAAAATGAGAGGAATTAAGAGCCTTGGGTTTCAAGATGGAATGTGTTGTAATCATGAAATCCCCTATTCCCAGATTATTATCATAAAGAAGGAACATAGAATTGAAAAATCTAAAGGAGTATGTGATCTCTTTATATGGGATAGGAAACTTTATAAATGAGACTAAGACAGATATTAGAGGTAAAACGTTGGATCTTTTTCAAAATCTACTGAAAGTTAATAACATAAGTAAAATAATTACAAAGGTTAGAAGATGCAAAAAGGATGGACAAATACCATTATGGGTAGTAAATGAAGAATAATACTTACGGATTTTGACACAGGTAGAGAATTTGGACAAATTAGAAATATACAAGGTGGGAGAAGACTAGAGAAAGCAAGAAGAGAAAGAATAACATATAGTGAGAATTGGACCAGTCTGTTAAAAACAGCAAATAGATATCACATTTTGCAAGAGATTAAGGATTGACATAACATAAGTAGGAATACAGGACTGAAGGAACAAATAAACTCAGGATATGAAACTAAGATATTATCTTGGAATGTAACAGATCTTAAGGAAAGATTACCTGATCCTTCTTTCCTGGAATATATAACTAAATTTGACTACATCAGTCTACAAGAATCATGAGTAAATAAAGAACTCAATATAAATGGTTATAAATCATTTAATAAGAAGGCAAGAAGCACTAAGACATTTGGTAGACTTTCAGGAGGAATAATAACGTGGTGTAGGGTAAAAGAGTATACAGAATATACAGAAGAGATCATAGAAGCAGAACATATTCTGGTGGTTAGAATAAAACAGATGGATCGGATCTTATATTTTATTAACATATACCTTCCCCCTAAAGGATCGAATTATGTCACAAAAGATGAGATGAATGCAATAGCTAAACTTATTTAACACTGTATCAACAGAAATCCTGATTGTGGCATTATTTTAATGGGTGACATAAATGCTAGGGTGGGTCACGGCCTGCAGCCCTCTGAGGAATTAATTTGGGCCTGTGCAGCTCAGGATGTCATGCATATTAGAATGGAGTGAGGAACAGTAGATAAAATAGTATGTGAAAGAGGGAAACAGCTTATAAAACTGATGGATAGCCAGAATATGTTGTTAATTAATGGCAGAACAAAAGGAGATTTATTGGGGGCATACACGTACATAGGCCCTAAGGGATCATCTGTAATACACCGTTGGTGTACAGAGAATATGGTAGCTCAGATAAAAGATTTATAAAATAGGTTGTAGAGGGGAAAGTGAACACTGCCCGCTGGAAATATTGATTGACTCTGCCATACCCACTCCAAATAGGAAAAAGGATAGATTAGAAATAATAAAAGTAAAAAAGGGTGTTAAGTGGGATTTAATAGATAACTATAGGTCTATATAGATGTTGAACGATATAGGTGTTAGACAAGAATTGTTAGGTTTGATTCAAAATAAAGAAGAAGATCAGTATATTAACATATTTGAGGGTACAATGAATAACATTTAAAAAAACTGATGACAGTTACAATTAGTAAACAAAAAAAGGTCAGTAGATGGTATGCTAAAGAATGTAAATACTATAAAAGTAGAATAAATAAATTTGTTAAACATTTACAAAAAAGTCGAGCTCAAGAGGGGAAGAAAACATGAAACAAATTAAGAAGAGAATACAAAATGATAATGGATCAAAAAAAGAAACATTATAGATTACAATTATGGATGGAATTTGAAAGTACAGTAAAGGAGAAAAATAACATAAAATTTTGGAAACTGGTAAATAAAGGATGGATAACTACAGTAATAAAATAGAAAATTATATTACCCCAGAAATATGGGAATCACACTACAAAAGCTTATTTTACAATCAAGAAATAAGCAATGAATATATTATTTGGATACCTGTGACAAATCTCTCATTCTTTAGAAGAAATATTAGAAGTTATACAAAATTGAAAACATCACAAGGCACCATGCCCTGATGGGATTCCTCAAGATATAATGAAGGATGATCCAGAACTATGGACCAATGTATTAAATGGAGTGTTTAAAATAATCCTGGAAAAGGTATTATACACAAACATGGAAAACTAATATAATAATATCAATATATATAAAGGGGATAAACTCATCCAGGGAACTATATGCTGATAAGTCTTTTAGACACTTCACAGAAAATTTTTACTAAATTACTACAACAAAAAATAATGGATTGGATAACAAATTATGATTTAATAGAAGAGGCATAGGCGGGCTTTATGCCGAACCATTCTACAATTGATCAATGCTTCACATTAACACATTTAATTCATAAATATGTATATATCAAGAAACAAAAATGATATTGTGTCTTCATAGACTTAAAAGCAGCCTTTGATAAAGTTGCAAGAATAACATTATGGGAATCCCTGGGGAAATATGGATTGGATAAAACCGGGCTTAATATTCTGAAAGTATTATATAAGGATAACTGTACATTAGTAAAATACAATAAAGAAGGGGATTACACAAATTTGGGTCCAATGTAGGTTTAAGGCAAGGATGCATCCTCTCTCTCTGATCCTATTTAATTTATTTTTGAATGAGGTATTAAAAGACATGTATGATCCTGAGCTGCACATGCCCAGGTTGGGCTCCAGGCTGTGCCTGTACCTGGCATACGCAGATGATATAGTGCTAATTTCAGCCAGCTACCTAGGGATTAAAACAAGTATACAAAAATTATATGAGGATTGTAAGAAATCAGCACTAGAAATTAATTTTGAAAAAAACAAATATATGATTTGTAGTAAGCAAATGGTTAAGAAAGGGAGGATAAGTATGTTACAATGTAATAATAATAAAATTGAAACTGTTAGAACATTTTGCTACTTGGGAATTATTTTCAGTTATAATTTAAACTGGAATGAACATACAAATTACATAAAAAAAAATAAAGAGGTTTTATCATGCTTTAGAAAGATTCTCATACAAGTATGGAGGCCAATCAGTAAAGGGATGTTTAGCAGTATCTAATGCAAAATTAAGGTATCTGTTATTATATGAAGTGGACATCTGGGGTTTACAGAATAATAATAATTTAGAGTGTGTGTTCTTAATAAAGTATATAAAAGATTACTAGGTTTGCCAAACTGTGCATCTTCAGGCTTAGTAATGCTGAAATTGGAAAGCTTCTATTCAACAATGTATAGAACAAATGCAATGTAGCTACTGGGTAGAAGCATATAATAAACATGAAAAATGTCTTCCAAGAATATGTACAGAAGAATCACTGAACTACAGAGAAAGGGGCTTTGTTTGTCCAAGCACTTCTATCTTAGAAAAAATACTAAAACCATGTGGACTTTTAGAATGCATAACTGAATCTAGCAGGCAACCACTGAAGCTGATAGAAGAGAAAATAAAAATATGAATTTGAGATATTCACTATAATCAAGAAGCTAATTTTGCCAAAAAGTGTAAAATTAGTAGGTGATTAGCAGAAAAAAGATAAAGAAATATGGGACTAGAATACTATTTATATAAAATCTCTAACCCAAATAATAGTAAGGCATTAACTAGATTTAGGTATGGATATGTTAATTCACAAACTTTAATGAAACAATATAAAAAGATAAATTCAGCAACGTGTGCCTGTGGAGGTGATGATGATACTCCATTCCACTTATTGACCTTGTGCCCATTGTATAAATATGAAAGAGAAAAGATTTTAGCAAGTGTTCTTAAAGAGCTAGATATGGATCCTCAATATCAGTTTAATGCAATATTGAAATATGAGGATATTTCATGTTTGGATAAAATAGCTAGATTCTGCAGGATAATATTTAGAAAGCAGAAGCATTTGCGGAATGAGAATAAGTAATTATGTGTATTTTTAAATTAAATAATGCAAAGATATTATAGAAATTGTAATAAATTATGTTATATGAAGAATGTGGTATTTGTGAATTTTAAAAATCTTTTGTAAAAAGAAATTTAAATTTTGTTACACAATAAATTGAACTTGAACTTGAGACATCACATGCAAAAGGAAACTGAGAAGACACTTAGGCAGTATTTCAAAGAAGTGGTTGTTTACTAAAATGTGATAAAATGGAAAAATTAAACACAGAACAATATATCATACAGCTTACAAACCTATAAAACAAAAAGGAAGTTACAGACAAAACAATCCTACCACAAAGATTTAATTTCTTTCTAAGTATTACCTTTCTAAGTGCATTTACGTTAGAGAACTTTCTGTCTCAGAGCCTAAGATGATATGACACTTTTCTCCCAGATGGATGTTCACGTGAAACTCCATTTCTCCACCCACTTTTGGTGAGTCAGCTCACTCCTCCTTTTAGAATTAATTCTAACATAATTTCTACCAGGAGGTATTTTTAATTAATGGTAACATCAAGAAAAAAACATGTCCTAAATATGACATCCTTAATCAAACATTTCTCTTTGAACTTAACAATCCTACCATTTATCTCTATTTCTCGGCTGCATGTTAACATTTTAGAGGAACCTGCCAAATTACTCTTCATCCTGTTATGTCATAAACTTTATGTTTGGTTTCAACTTCAAAAGCCTGCGCAGGTCATAAAAAGGTAATAAATTGCCCTTCTGTAAGTCTTAATTAACTGGTTCCTCTGGTCAGTTTAATTACATCCTGTAGTTCCAGCTACTGACCTTTAAAGTTACAGGCCAAGGGCCAGATGTTCAAAACTTAGCATGGCATGCTAACCGTTTGCGCAGGATTAGTGCAGGGTTAGCGCGGGACTGCCATATTCAAAGAGGGAGCTAGCGACACTAAATGTAATAGCACCGGGCTAAAACATAATGTATGCAAGGGCAAAGTGGAGGGCAGGAACCGCATATGGGCACAATGGGATATTTAGAGACATAGCTGTGCACGCACCATTGGGTGCCTGCACTTAGCACAGCCGCCACGGATCACTTCAGTATAAAAGGGAGGCCTAATCTCAGGGCAATCCACAGTGGAGGAGTGGCCAGACCAGGAAGTGTAACACAATGGCTTTTTTTAGCAATGCTGTAGTGCTGCACTTGATGGAACAGGCTGTGGAGAAGGATGAAAGACAGCACACTCAACAAGACCCATTACCCAGACAAAGGAGGAGATATGCTGCACACAGATGGTACCAGCCCAGAGCCTCCTTTGAGACCCTGCCTGATGTCCACATCGTTGGCCAGTATAGGTTGGACAGGGGAATGTTGAGGCAGTTATGCGAACTCCTGCATGAGGAGCTGCTGCTGAACACCAGGCACAGCCATGCCACGTCAGTTGAGAAAAGGGTGACGGCAGTGATGTGCATCCTAGCCACTGGGACATTTCAGCACCCAACGGGGGACACCATTGAGATATTGCAGTCCGCCACATCGCACCTCCTGACCCAGTTCCTTGATGCTCTCCTGCCACATGCTGGTGAGTTTATAGTATTCCCCAGCATGGCAGCAGAGCGCACAGCAACCATGCAGCAATTCCATTGAGTTGCACACCTACCCGCTGTACTTGGTGCCATTGACTGCACCCATGTCCCCATCCGTGCACCACCTGGTGATGCCAGTGACCTGTATGTGAACAGGAAGGGCTTCCACTCAATTAATTGCCAGGTGATGTGTGATGCAACTGGGCACATTAGCAATGTCTTTGCACAGTACCCTGGCAGTGCCCATGATGCCTTCATCTGGCACCAGTCCCGGCTTGGCTGGGCATTTGAGGAGGGCAGGATTCTAAGTGGGCATCTAGTCAGTGAGTATGGGCAGCCACAACAGGAAGACAGCACAGGGGAGGGGATAGGCAAGGGTAGCCGGGAGGGCAGGAAGCAATGGTTCAGAGCAGCAGTTGGCACTGTGCAGGACAGCAACACTAGCACCTGATTTATCTCCACAGGGAAAGTGCCTATCCCTATGACCCTGGCTGCTGACACCAGTACCTTGCCAGCAACAGTGGCTGAGGAACAGTACAATGAGGCACATGCTGCTACAAGGAACATCATAGAGAGGGTCTTTGGGATGCTCAAGATGCGGTACTGTTGCATAGACCAGTCAGGCAGTGCCTTACAGTATAGCCCCTCAGAAGGTATGCCGTATCATCCTGGCCTGTTGTATGCTACACAACATGGCACTGAACCATGGATATGTGCACCTGAACCTGAGGTACATTCTGACAGTGAGCCAGAGCCAGGGATAAGGGGATAGTAGAGCATCTCGAGCGTGTGGATCCACATGGCCCGCTGGACCATAGAGCACAGGAGCAGCATCCTTGAGACACTGAACCAGGGTGGACGGTGAGTACAGATAACACAGACAAACAATATGGTGTCAACAGTACATTTAATGGTAGTGTATATACAGTACAGTGAAATTAGTGTACTATAAAATGCTGTACAAGTTGCCAGTGTGGTGATGTGATGTGGTGCGTGCATGATGTGCGGTGCACGTTGTGTGTGTGGGCCACCACCATACCCCTCAAGGTACGAGGAACAGTACTACAGTTACATCACTGCAGCTCCTTATTCCAGAGTGTGAAGACCTGTCCCACTCTCAGTGGTCACACCATAAAGAAAATCCCCATCTTAGGTGATGCCAACAAAACATGCAATTAAGAACAGATGGCCTGAACAGATATGCACAGATTGTAACAGTCCAGTTAGCTGCTGAGGGAATGCATTGAGAAAGAGTTCCACATTCTGCTCAGTAGTATCACATCCTAAGAGCACTTTTGTATGGTTGGGGACAAAAGGTTGAGAGGTCTGGCCACTACCCAGGTGCGCACAAGAAACAGCAATGTAGATATGTGATGGCAGGGGCTGTGGCATGGGAGTGAACAAGGGCCATGGAGGACTGTGTGTGTACAGGGGACATGGGATGTGGCTGGGTGCATAGGCATGCAGGTGAGGGAGACAGAGCCACAGCACACATGTGGTGGAGCATATCAGCTGCGCCTGCCTCCACGCATACGTTGCACACCCTGTGTACGTGGAAAACTGCTGGGCGTGCTACGTGCTGAGGACATAGTTGGGGTGGATTGAGGTGAGGCTGGGAGGGCAGGCCATCCGTGGCCATGCCTTGAGGCCTGCACAGGAGTGGAGGGAGGGTGGTCATGATGCCGTGCATGTCCTGTGGACGAACAGGAGGTAGGGGTTGAGTAGGTTGTGCCCACCCTGCACGCACCTCTGCCACGCTTCTGCCCTTGTGAGGCATGGCTGCGCTGGTGTCTGGGTGCACCATGCAGTGCTGTGGTAATAGTGTCCTGCAGCACCACAGCATGGGTCTGCAGCAGCAGTAAGGCCACCAAAGTCATGCTCAATGGTGGGCGAGAACACGGGTCATCCTCTCCTCCGGCCAGCTGCTCAGACAGGCAAGACCAGTGCTTACTGTCTCCCTAGCTGTGACAGCTCATGCAGCAACTCCCTATAGAGATCATGCAGGTCCTGCTGGGCTGCATGCTGTGAGACAAGGCCTCCTGGGCATGGGCCACGCACCCTGGCCATCCTGTGCAGGTGTAGCATCAGCATCCTGCACCTGTGGCAGAGGGTTGTGGTTGGACTCTGGGCAGTGTGTTGTGGATGTGAAGGACCTGTGGGGTGGCTGGCAGTGTGTTGACCACTGCAACCATGGCCTCACAGGTGACTGATCATGCTGCTGGACTGGCCCTGTGGTCAGTGCCCTGTGGGATATGTCCAGTGGGCAAGACTGTTTGGGCAGGGGAATAGCAGCTGTGGGCAGAAAGGTGTCATGTGCCCGAGTACCCCTTGTCCCCAACTCAGGCATGGTGCCATCCTCCACTGCACCAAAATGTCTGGTGGCACTAGCCACACCCAGAACCAGCATTTAGGGTTCCTCCCCTGCATCTTCTGAGTTGTGGTCACTTGTGACAGTCAGGATCACCACCTTCTCTCCACTCAGATCCTCCACCTGGGTGTACTCAGGTGGATTCAGGGACTCCAGGAAGGCTGTATCCTCCTCTTCTAAGGTTCCTGCATATGCCATTGCCTCATAATGTCTGTGAGCAGACATTGTGCTGACTGTCATGGCCACTGCAGGTCTACCTGTGGCTGCCATGCCTGATGTGGAAGGGCGCACCTCTGCTGTGTTTGAATCCTCCACCTCCTGTACCACTGTGCCTGGCATCACCTGGGACATAGTCTGCTGGGCATTTAGTGCTGTAATGGAAGAGACAGATGTCAGTCACTGCTACAGTGACCAGACCACCCCCACCCCACTCCCAACAATGCCACATGCACCCCCAGCAATGTGTGCCCCCAGCATGCCCATGAAGACCCCAGTGTGCATCCCATGCAATTGCAGCCTGTGCCCTAGGAGCCCCTGCATCATGGCACACATGCACTCACGACATTTGCCTGCAAGCAGATGTCCACCACTGCTAGCCCCAACACCACTCTTACAATGGAACATACCCATGGGCCCTATGCATGCACCATGACAGTAGTGATGTATGCCTCTGTCCCCATGATGTCGCTGTCCACTGAGTGGTGGATACATGCCATGAACTTACCTGCTCTGGGTGGTGTAGCGGTGTCTCCACACCCTGCCTTCAACCCACTGGCCACAGGGTAGCCTACTATGGCCATTAATGGGTCCCAGTCCCACTGTCTCCAGGGGGTGGCTTCCCCACCAGTCCGCAGCCTGTCACGATCTGCCGCCCTCCTCCTCCTCCTCCTCCTTTGCCCTGCACAGCAGGTCATCCCACGCTTCTGGATGGTGTAGGTGCTACGGCTATGACCACCTACAGTGTTTACTGCTGTGGCAATCTCCTCCCACATCAGACAAACAGTGGCATCTGTAGATTTGTTACAGTGGAGGACCATCTCCCACTCCTTCACCGCATGTACCAGGGCACGCAGCTCATCTTCTGAACATTTGTGGGCCCTGAGCTGCTTCTGCCCTGCAGCTTCACATGTGTGGGACAGAAGGCAAGAAAAGGGTTATACAGAGTTGTGAACAAACATTGCACAGCTGTAACAGTATCATTTGACCATGATGCAACACACAGCTGCTATACATGTCCCCACCCCCTGAGGAATGCCAACAGGACATGCACGATGCACCTCAGTGTTGTGGAGTCCTGCAGGCCAGCACAAGTGGAAGCCAGCTGTGTGTGTGCAACACACAGTTGTGCTGCCCATGCTGCTGCCTGTGGCATGTGAGAGGTGGCCTGGCTGCGCATGTTGGCATGGACATTGGTGCACTGCAAGGCAATCACAAGGCCTACAGCCACAGACAGTGTCCAGTGTGCACATGTGTGGGACTGTGCAGCCATGGCTGTAAATGCCTGATTCATGGTGCCCCCCCGGCACATCCAGTGCCATGCTGGGCCTGTGCACACCCAGCACCATGGAACACATGCTGTGGAAGCATGGGGTGATGCCCAACAACAGGGTTAGATGGCTGACCAGGACACACGTTCTGCTAGGGTGCAGCCTAGACACCATTGCATGTGCCAAAGCATGCATCAGTGCAGCCACATTGAACACACATACAGGCGTGGTGTCTGTATAGGTGATCCTGACACAGCTGCATGCGCCTGTGTGTAACTCACCATGTGTCGCAGTAGTGGGTACTGTACAACAATATAACTGGGGTACTGCTCCCCCAGCATGTGTGTCAATGCATGTCATGCAATGGCCTGATGTGCACACTGTAGATAGGCTGGCCTGTCATGGGGGTAGACACCCGGACCACAATAACCTTGTACTGCCCAGCCCTGGCTGCACAGTGCTGTGCACAGATAGACAGCAGTCGGGACTGCAGGTACCAGCTCTATTAACTGCATGAGTACTGTCTGCTGTGACCCACTTGCACACATCACACAACACAATACAGGGATGGGGGGTGGGCTGTCTGTGATGCAGATGTCAGTCGGTGACATGGGTGACAGCACAGGTACCTGTGGCAGTCGTCACACTGGAGTACATGTACCCTACAGTCACAGTGGACTACTGATGCACTCCAGAGTACAGCCTCCACACTGCTGATCACATCCCTCTGCCTTCTGCAGCACCACAGCATGCAGTCAGTCAAGCATGGTCTCCACAATGGGTGTTGGACAGTGCATAACGCTGGTGGGGCACCACTACCCACATGGGGCAGCCAAGAGGGTCAATGGACCAACCAGCCCCCCCCAGCACCACCGCATACATGCCCAGCCACACTGCACCAGTTAGGCATCAGCTGCAGTCCCAAGGCCATTACCAGTACTCCACTGTTGGACGGTTCACAGAGACCATAGCCTGCCACATACAGGCAACACAGGAGCAACCTGTGCATGGCAAGGACGTTACAGCCACACATGTGGTACTGCTACACCTGGAATTTGGTCCTGTCCTGTCAGACAGGCAGGTGGCTGGCATTGTCTGGGTCTGCCTATCGTCCATGCAGAACAGTACTATAAAGTATGGGTAGCCCTGATTACCCACTGACATCCAGCAGATTACAACCCTGGCATCCCAGTGGTGTGATGTCAGGATCATTTGAACTCATCTCAGCTATGTCTTAGCAGTGGGTTAACAAAACAGAATGCCACTGTTAGTCAGTATTCTACACACCTGGAATGTGCTTGGAAGCCTCAGTACAGTAGTCCTATAACATTCCAGTTGTTACAGTGTACCATCACTGAGTCTAGCAATCTCCATGTCTGATAGGGGTTAACACTGGTGCTATGCTGGCCCACAGTCATTTAGTCCAGGTATCCCAATATTGTGTGTACAGTACCTACACATACAAGTGGCTGTACCGCAGATTCAATACTAGGGTAAGGCCCACTTACACGTGTTGGGGGGGGGAATTCCCATGATGAGTCTCATCCACTATACCTGACAATGTCTGATGTACAGGTAATAACCATGGTGTAATCATCTCTTGTGGTTGCTAGGCGGTGTAAACCTCTCGAGCTGTGCTCTCGGAGGTTTACTGATGTCCTAGCAACCACTCGAGGTGCTTACACCCTTGTTATCACCTGTACATCAGGTATTATCCTCTATAACATCACACAGATTGCACACAGTACTATACACTAGTAATAACAGTGGCTCAGCAGGTAGCAAAGATGCCTTTGAGGCCGGGAGATCAGAAGGCTGTGGGTTCTAGCCCCACACAAGGCTCTTGGGTTAATATCCTAAAGCTGACACTTCAGTGCAGCATGAAGGAGGTGCTGCACTCCTGAGGTGCCATCTGTCGGATGAGATGTTAGACCAAGGTCCCATCTGCCTGTGCTGGTGGTAGGTCAGGTGGATGTAAAAGATCCCATTGCAGTTCTCGAAATGTGTAGGGGAATATCCCCGGTGCCGTGGCTAAGTTTCCCCCATTCACAAGAATACCACAAGCAGCGTAATCTGGTTCAAAGTCAGTTGGCATTCATCTGTATCCCCTTCCCCCCGGGTTGTGGCTGAAACAGGCAGGATTTGTCTATAGCATGTACCCGGTCAGCAAACACTATAATAATCAATATATATGACAAGCAGAGCAGCGCTATGCACAACCAGTGTGGGGGTCACATGATGGTATCTAGCTAGGCAGCAGCTTGGACTCTGAGCTCTCCCCTCCAGCCGCCTTTTTTTGCCAGTTTTTTGAGTCATCTGGATGCCAAATCGTGAAATTTATATCGGAGGTGTTTAGACAACTTGCCTGCTATCAGAGAACTGATCTTGCTTGGGGAAAGACTGCTTATTTTAGCGGGATAGAGGTGGATGGGAAGCAGGCCTCCGTTAAGCATACACCCCCTGCATCTCCTGAGAAGGCATCAAAGAAGCAGCGCAACCAAGATACTGCTAAGTCGGATCGGAGTAGGGACAGATTGCAACTGGCTACCCCTGACGGAAGACAGATTTCTTCAGGAACTGACCCCATGAAAGATATCCTAAAGGAATTGGCTGGTGAGCTTAAGTCACTACTGAAGTGATCTGTCGTCAGTCTCCATCAGAGTATCAGATATGGAAGCAAGAGTTTTTCGTCAGAACAATGGAGATCTAAGACTGATGTTGAGGTTGCAGAGCTCAAACAACAGATCAAGAAGTTACAAGCTAAAACGGAGGATCTGGAGGGACGTAATCACCAGAACAATCTGCTAATTTTGGGCCTACCTGAGATGGAGGAAGGGCCGGACTTAGTGGCCTTCCTGCAGAGGTTTCTGATCAAAATTGTAGGCCCATCTCCTATCAGTCCCTCGTATCATTTGGAACGGGCCCATTATTCTCTTAGGCCCAGGCCTCGTCTGGTTCTCCTCCGACCTATTATCATTAAATTTTAAGTTATATTGAGAGACAGCATGTGTATTCTAAATCCGTGAGTTAAAGGAGGTCCTTTGGGTTCAGTCCAGATCGCATCACATAAGATCTTCCTAAGGAAACCAGGAAAGAGGGCAGCCTATCACCCTGTTGTCCAGAAGTTAATAGCAGCCTCCATCCCCTTTAGGATGACCTACCCGGCGATTTTGAAGGTCACTGTGGGAGGCTCAAAAAGCAGCTTTAACTCTCCTGAAACGGCCTTAAAAGACTTGCTACCAGACTACCAGATTTGTTTAAGACCGCTGGCTGAAAGACTTTTTATCTACTATATGTTATAATATTGTGGTGATCTCGAGGGGTTAAGATTTATTTGAGTGACTTGCTCTTATTATTTTTATGTCATGGAAGCTTATTTTTCTTTTTTGCTACGCTAACTGGATGGGGATGCTTGCTGGCTAGAATTTCTCAGATCTCCTTCTAGGCTAGTGTACGCCACTTACTCCCTTTATTCTCTCGCTTCTTGTTTTCTTCCTTACCTGGGCTGTCTGCAATGGCTTGATTGGGAGAGGGGCTGCCTTCTAGGCCGTGGGGGGATCCTTTTCGATGGGCCCGTCCATATTTGCTTGTGGTGGAACTCTTTTTCTGCTAGCTGCTGTTTCCCGGGGGTGACTTCCTGGCGGGAGGACCGATCCAGTCCTGCCGGTTTATGGGTCCCCTCGGAAACAGCGGCCCTATGCAGGGACTTTTACCGATTCAGAGTTTTCGGGGCCTAAGATATCTTCACGGGCTGTTTGGATGTCAGGTAGGTGGCTTTCTCATTCATTTATTTTCCTGGGCTGATGCTGGGGTGGGCTTCCTATGCCAGGTCGACTTGGGGATGGCGTTTTCTTATAGTAGGGGGGATCCTTTTTGTCCCTGTTTTCTCCTTTAATTGCAATTCCTTTTACTGCTCTCCCCCTTACTAATTTACCTTTCTGATTGCTGGTGACTGGTGGTGGTGGGGGGGAGCCCGGGTCTATGGGTGTCTGCTCGCTGGATGTGGAATCGTGAGCCTAATGATGGGGGTCGGCTAACTCTCCCTGGTGGTGGGGCTGTTAGTGGTTATTATATGGGAGTTTTGGTTGTATGCCTTCACTGGCTTGTTTGGAGGTGTTTTCCTTACTGAGTGCGATTACTTAATACCAGGGATTTGGAGGTTCATAATTGGGGTCGTGGTCAGGAGCTTCGGGTTTTGGCTTGTTCGAGTGTTTATTTCTGCTCAGGCCTCCTGTTGTACATAGTTATCTGTGGGTTTTGGTAGTTTATTCGGTGTTGGGGGGTGGGTGGATGGGTTTTGTGATCTTTAATCGCTGGTGGATTTCTGGAGTTGGGGTGGGGGGGGTCGTTCTTTTATCGATAGGTTTGTATTGGGTTTTTCGGAGTCCGGTTTCTGCTGGGAGGGTAGGTGGGAAGGGGATGATGGATGCTATCTTCTATATTTTATATGGTCTCTGGCTAAGTATGGAATGCTGCTACATAGGGGAATATGCTGTTGGTAGTCTTTGTCTGGGGTTGTTTGGGGGTGAGGGGTATCTTGGGGATAATAATGTTTGGCTGGGGAATTATAGGTGGGCCGGTCTAGTCTGCCAATATAGTTCATGGTACTGTTCCGGTAGGGTAGGACTGGTGGGGTCTCTCCTGTGGGGACTTAGGCTGGAGTTGTTTGGGCAGAACACTGTGTCTCCAGCCTTTCCAATTTGGGTGCGCCTTTTTCTTTCCTATAATGCCGAATTTGTCTGGATGTTTGGCTTCTTTATACTGTATTTAAAATGGTTAAGAGCACATTTAAAATAGCTTCTTGGAATGTACGCGGACTCAAGGACCGGGTCAAGTGGCTGCAGATTTTTAACCACTGCTCGTTATTGCAAATTGATATTCTTTTTTTGCAAGAGACACATTTAAGCCATGATGACACCAAGCTGCTATCTCGCTCTGGTTTTCTCAATCCTACCTTTGGAAATTCCTGTTTTAGTAAAGGGCGAGGTTCTTGTTAAAAAGCACGTTTTATTCACGAAAGAGACGATCGTTTCAGACCCAGAGGGGAGGTTTATTTTGGTCAAGGGTACTCTTAATGGCGGCAGTGTTGTTCTGGGCTCTATATATGGTCCGGTGGGGGGGAATCTGGGATTTTTTATGTCCCTTGCTGATAAATTGTCTAACTTCCTTCCTGCCCAGTTTATATTGGGAGGGGACTGGAATGTTCCCTTTTCATCTACTTTGGATAGGAACCTCAGGACAAGCGTCCCCCTTCTCCGGCTCTGAGAGCTTTTCAGGAACTGAGGTTGTTGTTGGGTTTATGTGATCCCTGGAGACTCGCTAATCCCTCTTTTCGGGCCTTCTCTTTTCATTCTCAGTCGCATGGTACCAAATCGAGGTTAGATGTGGTTCTAATTAGTATTTCCTTTCTCCCGAGCCTTTTTCTATCTGGCATTGAGCCAATTATCCTGTTGGACCATGCCATAGTCTGGATCAGACTCTCCTTAGACCCGGATTTTTCCCGTGACTCGGTTTGGTGGTTGAATACTCAACTGTTGAAGGATCCTCAAAATGTTTCGGATATCAGTTCTCTGATTTCCCTCTTCTTGGCAGAGAATCTGAATTCTACTCCAAGACTGGATATGGTCTGGTGTGCCTTGAAGTGCTATCTCAGGGGCGAGCTTATTAAAATGGCTTCCTCAGGAAGAAAAAGCGGCTTGCAAATTCTCTATCTTTGATGAGTAAAATCAGGAGTTAGAGGTTAAATATTCTTCAACTTCTTCTTTAACAGATCTCAAAGATCTCTTATCAGTAAAGAATGAATATATGGATCTTTTGAAGGAGAAAGCGAATACTGCTTGATAAGATCTCAAGCTAAATATCTTGATCAAGGGGAAAAATCGGAAACTTTTGGCTCTACGCTTATGGGCATTGGAAAGCTCTAGGATTAACCCTCTGCTTTCTTCATCCGGTGCTGTTGTCTCTTCATCCAGAGGTATCGCCCATATTTTTTAAGAGTATTATCTGGACCTTTACAGTAAATCTCCTGTATCTTATCCCATTTCGGATGTTAATGCGTATTTGAGGGAGATAGACATCCCTTGTTTGTCAGAGGCCCAACAGACTACTTTGTTGGCCCCTATTTCATCGGAGGAGATAGAGAGAACTATCACCTCTTTGGCTCCTGACAGAGCACCGGGCCCCGATGGTCTCCCTGCAAACTTCTAAAAGGTCTTTGCCAAGGACTTGATACCTATTCTCCTCAAGCTATATGAGTATCTATCGGTGTCTCTCTCAAGTAGATCCCACATTGTTTGAGGCTATAATTGTCTTAATTCTAAACCTGATAAGGTTCTTTCAGACCCAGCTAATTATAGACCTATTTCTCCCAAAATTATGACATGAAAATCCTTGCTAAAATATTAGCTGAAAAATTAAGAAGGTCTGGTCCGGACTGCTGAGCCCCGAGCAGGTTGGGTTTGTTCCTGGTAGATCTGCGGCAGATCATTTGAGGACCCTGTCACATATCTCTCAACATGCCCAATCAGTCTCATATCCGGTTGCTTTGGTCTCTCTCGATGCTGAAAAGACCTTTGACCGCATCGATTGGTCTTTTCTCTGGTCAGTAATGGAGAGAATGGGTTTTCCACCTGCTTTCCTGAATAAAATCCAGATGTTTTATAGTTACCCCTCTGCTAAAATCTACTGTAATGGGGTTTTTTCCTCCCTTTTTCGTTTATATACTGGCACCAGGCAAGGATGCCCTCTCTCCCCTCTGTTATTTAATTTGTATCTGGAACCATTGCTCATTAGACTCAAATCATCCCCTCAGGTTAGAGGTTTTAGGTTACAACAACGGGAGCTGGTTCTTTCTGCTTATGCAGATGACATTCTTTTGCATTTAATATATCCTGCAGAATCTTTGAAGGCTGCAATTGAAATCATTGAGCGGTTTGGCGCTTTTTTCTCGTTATAAATTGAATATCTCCAAATCTGAAATTTTTCCATTAAATGTGTACACTAATAAGTGGGAATTTTCTTCCTTTGGGATGAGGTGGACTCCTAGATCCATTAAATACTTAGGGATCCATTTCTCTACTGATCTTTCTCTTTTGAAAAAGTTAAATTTGGATAGAGTCAGGGATTCGGTCTGTCAGGATTTACAGCGATGGTCGGCCCTTCCTATCTCACTTTGGGGTCAAATAAATATCATTAAAATGAACGTCCTCCCCCGGATTTTTTACCCGTTGAATTTGGTTAACCTCTGGCTTCCTATCTCCTACTTTCAGCAACTCCACGCACTGTTTTCTAATTTTATTTGGCAGGGGAAAGGGGTTAGGCGTTCCTATGCCAAACTGTCGCTTCCTAGGGAGAAAGGTGGTCTTGATTACCTAATCTCTTGTTGTATTACTAGGGCTCACCTCTCTAAGTTAGGAAGATGGTTCTCCACGGACCCAGAAGTCATCTTGTCCAATCTGGCTCCAGCTTGAACGCACCTCTTCTCTCTGAGGCTAAGCTAGATAGGTATAAGCTACTTTACGTGACTTCCAACGGACTCTCACAGTGGGTGTCTGATAGTATGGTGATGGTTGCTCTTAAATCACTTGCGCAGTGTCTAAAGTCCTTCAGCATTTCTGCTATTTTGGACCTGGGACAACTGGTGGTTCTTAATCCTAATATCAGGTTGGGCAGTTCTTGGATTATGCCGGAATGGCTCCCACAAATCAGGGAGGCCAGAGCTGAGCATTTTTTCAGCGAGGAATCACTTCTTTCTTCTGGTGATATTTTGGGGAAATTTGATATACCTAGTAGAGGGGTTTTCAAGGTTTATCAACTGAGGCATCTGATCAGCCGGAAATTTGGTACCATTTTTAGGGACTCGGCTGCTTATCCTTTCCTTTCTGGAATTATTAATCTTGCTTCTCAATCTCACTCTATTTCTTTGATCTATTCCTTTCTTTTGAACTATAAATCCCAGGAGACTGTTGAAGGTTTGAGTGCTTGGGCACACCTCTTGCCCGACATTTCCCCGGACTGGTCTGGTATATGGAAGGATTTGCATAGATACCATACCCAGGATAGGTTGCAGTTAACACCTGTTATATTGTTAATAACCTCTATATACTCCTACTAAACTTTTCAGCTTAGAAGGTTTCTCACTCGGCGTGCTCTAGGTGCTTACAAGGAGAAGGTAATTTAATTCATATGTTCTGGGATTGTCCTAAAGTTGCCCCTTTGTGGTCTCTGGTCCGGGATAACCTTGATCCTCTTCTGGGTCTGTCCATTTTTTTTCTGTCCTGAGATATGTATTTTGGGTGAATATTCCCATATAGATAGTGTTGAGCGTCGATTCCATATGGCTTTGGTGTCTATGGCAGTTAAAAAACTGGTTTTAAGACATTGGACCGATCAACTGGCCCTGTCATTTGCCGATTGGTTGACTGAGCTGGTTTCGTACCTTCAGTCAGAGAGTTTGATTGCTAGTTTTAAAGGTCATATGGACCTGTTTCGGAAGAGATGGGGTAAACTCCAGGCCTTGTGTTTGCTTTAAATAATGTAATTCTGGGACCCGATTCCTTTAGCCCGCTTTTTTATGTTAAGTTTTATGTTAATTTTCGTTATCTGTGTTATCTTGCTCTTTTATAGATACCAGTGTTCTGAAGTATTATGATGATATGTTGTTCTGTCAGACTAAGCCTTATTTTGATGGCGCACTTAGAGGATGGGGAGGGGTGGTTGAGGAGGTAGGACATCAAATGTTGAATAATGTCTTGCTTATCTGTTCTTTGGGTGGGTTGGACGGGATTGTGGGTGGGTTTGGGGTAGAGGGTGGGTTGGGTGGGTTTTTTTGTGGGGATGGGGTGGGGGCAGGGTTTTGGTTGTACCGTTTACTTCACTGTTTTCGTACTTTCTTGGACTGTTTTGTTCTGTTGTGGTTTACTTTGTTGTTAAAACCAAATAAACTTAAATTTCAAAAAAAAAAATACACCAACCAGTGTGTCCTGTCAGTTGAGGTTCCAATTCCATGGACCTCTCGAGCTGTGATCTCGAGTCATAGGGCCTCAGAATCCTTCTGTGGCAGAACACACTGGTGCTGCAGAGTTGCCCATCCAGTATCCCCATGTGCTGCTGCAGTAGTGCTCATTATGATGTTCTGCTGCAGTACTGATGTCACCCCTGCTGCAGGACTCTATGGTTTGCTGGCACAGTGTTACCGTCCTCACAGTACCTCAGTGGTGTCAGCAGTCTTGAACCGTTTGAGACATCACATGTCGGTGTCAGTATGGGACAGAGTGCAGAGTAACACACGCCCCACATGGAGACATCTACATCTATAATATATCAATACATGATGCCCTGTTATGCACAACCTGTGTTCTGTCACCTCGAGCATGTGTGCTCTCGAGGTCACAGGGACTGAGAACCCTCTGTGGCAGTACATAAGGATTGTGCAGACTGGACCATACAACAGGCAGAGTAGGCGGTGTGTTAACCTGGATGTCTGCCGTCATCCAGCACTATCAAACCATGTACATGGCGGTAGGGATGCCCAGCTGTTAGTCAGCATGGTGATTACACAGAACATTCATGAACGGCAGCCTCATCCAGGGCACAGTCAGTTAGCAGTCATCTGTACCCCCTCCCCAGGTCCATACCTCTCAACTGTACCACAATACAAGGAATGTTCCTCATTTCGTCGCAACAGCTCGCTGTTCAACATTGTGAGGAGTTTCCCACATTCAGTGGTAACATTGTAAACGACCCGACCCAGATACCGTATTTTACAATTTTTGTTATACACAATCTGTATTATACACCAACTAAATTGTATAAAATGGGCAAGCTTTCCTCTGATTTGTACAAGATGTTGTAAACATCCTGGGACTCTATTGCACATAATGTGGGATTGTGAAAAACATTACCATTATGGGAGGTAATCAAAACTAAAATTGATCCTCTATTAGGACTTACTTAGGCCTTTAAACCAGAAATTTGTATATTGGGAGACTATGGCGATTATGTAATGGGAAACCAGTGAAAACATATGGCTTTGATATCACTATGTGCTAAAAAGGTAATTTTAAGACACTGGCTAGACCAGACTGTTCCTTCTTTTACAGAATGGCTTAGGGAGATATTGTTCGCTCTTCGAGCAGAGAATATCACCACTCAAATACTCAAAAGACCACATTATTATCAGAGAGTCTGGGCACCTTTGTATACTCTGTTGACTGTAATGTGAATGGGATTGGAGAAGAGACAAGTTCTGTAGAGACCATAATCTAATTTATTTGTCTGGAAATATAACTCTTAATGATACCGGAAGAAAATTATAAGCTATAGCTTTAGGACCTTGCATACATTAGGGAGGGAGATGAGGAAAGAGGAGGTGGGAGGGAAGGATGTGAGAAGATAGATTTGTATAAGTAAGAACACTAGTATTAAGGTAGAAATAGGTCTGAGCTGTAACTGAGGGTTTGACTGGGTACACTGGTAAATACCAGATTAAAGGTTATGTCAATCTGACTCTGTCATGGCTTATATTGTTATGTAAGGTTCTCAGACTGTACTCATATATGGAATGTTAGAATAACTTTCCTTCAAAAAAGTATATTAAATATGAAAAAAAATCATTGTAAGGCACTATTCCATAGTAAATGATGCAAAACATGTATAGATCAATTACTAACTAACTTCCTGAATATAAATGCAAACAGTTTAACAGTGTTCTGAGCTTCTAGGTGAAGTTTAGTGTTCCACATATTGCTCATGTGTTCCACATATTGAGATGCAATGTTCCACATTTGGGGACAAAGGTTGGGAGGTATGCCCAGGTCGTGCCTGGCACTAGGCATCCAGTCAACATAAACCACATCACAAACTTACTGATATGTCCCTGGAAATGTACCTCTGTGTCAGCCCACATGCAGTACACGCCTGGCTGGCTCTGTGATTGTTCCAGTGACATCCTGTGCTGCAGCAGTAATCCCACATCAACATGTAAGGCAGGAGCAACCTCCTTATCCTGGCCCACAACCATGCTCCTCAACAGATCACTTAGGGAAGGAACAGTCCCCGACCAGTGGAAACACGCCAGTGTCGTACCTATCCACAAAGGGGTCCCAGGGATAAACTTAACAACTGTAGGCCTATCTCCCTCCTCTGCTCACTCGCCAAGGTGCAAGAAAGGGTAATCTACAATCAACTCAGAGACTACCTGGAAGCACACCTGCTCCTTGCCCCCACCCAACACAGGTTCAGAACAAGCCATGGCACTGACACTGCCCTCATCAACCTCTCGGACGAAGTTTTCGGGGCAGTTGACAAAGGTATACCCACTGGTGCAGTCTTTATTGACTTATCCAAGGCATTTGACCTCATTGACCACAACTTGCTGCTACAAAAACTGCAAAATGTTGGCCTTGACAACCATGCCCTAAAGTGGTTTGGGAGCTACCTATCAGGCCGGGCTCAGAGGGTCACGTGGAAAGGCGTCATGTCTGACCTGCTACCCCTAAAACAGGGAGTACCTCAGGGATCAATACTCGGGCCCCTCCTATTTTCCCTGTTTACCAATGAACTAAGCTCCTACTGTGGGGAGAGCTCGATTGTACAGTATGCAGAAGATACTGTCATCCTCCATCACATGAGTGACATAGCTATACTAGGACCTACCCTCCAAAAGGATCTCACGTCCCTAGAGACTTGGCTATGTGAGAACAGAATGGTACTCAACGCTGACAAGACCAAGTCAATGCTATTCGGGCCAAGATCCCTAAGACTTGACAGGTCCTCACTCCTCCACTTAACCACACTCTCTGGCAAAGACATCAACGTTGTCCCTTCCCTCAAATACCTAGGCTTTACGCTAGACCAGAACATCACTTACAAGGAACACGTAGACAAGGTCACTAGGACCCTCCATCACAAACTCGGCACCTTGTACCGACTCAGGGACCAGCTCATCCCTGAGGCCAGGCTCTCTATTGCTACTAGTGTCCTGCTCCCTACCCTGACCTTTGCAGCCCCTACAATACAGGACATGGCAAAGCAAGAGATAACCAGGATGCAAACCCTGTATAATAAAATTGCTCGCTTTGCCACTCAAGACCACCCACAATGACACCACTGCGACTCTCTAGCTCAGCTCTGCTGGCCTACTTTGGCTGCTCATCTCCAATATCCCCTGCTTGTCCAGGCCTACAAGCTTCTCAAACCCCATGCTCCGCCTAGCATAGCCAAGTCTATAACTCTCAAGCACAACCCAAGGAACCTAAGGACTTCTGATAGGACAATTTTAGAAGTCCCCAGAGTAAGGACAAATGCCGGCGCTAGGTCCTTTTCCTCCCAAGCATCCTGCCAATGGAACAAGCTCCCCCCCGCCTCTGTCCAAGACGCCCCCTCACTCATGAACTTCCGCACCAGGCTCAAGTCCCATATGTTAACCTCAAGCTCATGCCACTGCCACGGTCCATAATGCTCCTTAGGCACTCCCCTCCTTTTCACACACCTTCTACTAGCAAAGCCCACGTACTACCTGCCTCCAACTAGTTCTTCCTTCTTCTCACCTGGGCTCATATACTACCGCCAGAATTAAACTATATGCAATGAATTACCTACTCAAATTGTGTCATGATGATAACCATGCCTGTATCCAATGATTCCTGTAACTTCCTCATGTTGTAATAACTTATGTATACAAATGTTCTCTTTTTGCTCTTTGTATCTAACTAGTATTGTTATCCCGGGTCGCCCCTGAAAAAGGGACCTTGAGGGCCCAGTGGGCCTACCAGTCACCAAATTTAATAAATAAATAAATAAAATAAATAAATGTATTACCGATAAGAAACACAGGTGGGGCACTGTTCCCTTATATAGCACAGCCAGGCAAACGAGCCTGTTAAGCATGCTAATGGGCCATTAATGATATGCTGATCTCAATGTTAGCACCAAGCATACACAATGACCAACATTTGCATATGCCGTTTGAATATGGCAGATGATAGTGCCGGGCAAGCCATATAGTGCCTGGCAATCCATATAGCACTGGGCTATCTCAGCTATGCTTAGCACAGCGCTGTTACTATAGTGCTGCACTAGGGCAAATTAGCGCAGGTACAGAGCATGCATGGGTCGGGGCAGTCCACGCTAGACTGGTCACACTATTGTGCCTTAGTGCTGCGCTAACCATGATAGCGTGCTGGCACTGTGAATGCCTGGTACATCTGCATGGGGTCATGGCAGGGTCGTGCATGCGCATTGCGCACACTTCTGGGTAGCACAGCGCTATTGCATAGTTCTGCACAGCACTAGGCTGAATTGTTTGGGTGTGTCAGGGTGTGTGGTCCATCTGTTGCCAGTACAGCAAAACCTTGCTCTCCTTTTGTGTCAGCCATGTCTGGGAGATGTAGGCAAAGGGCAGGGGTGGGCCGTGGCAGGCGCTGGGATGTAGTGAAGATGGCCAACCTGGTGCAGTTCACACAACAGTGCTATAGGTGCCTGTTTGGAGAGGTCCAGGAGGGTGACCGCCCCCGCAGCCAGGTCTGGGCTTCAATTGCCCGTCGCCTCACAGCAGTCACGGGAATACCACGTGATGGGGAGAAGTGCCGCCACAGATATGTGAACCTCAGGCGCAGGCAGTGCCCACTGCTGGAACGATGCCAGGCGATGATTCAGGAGGGGACTGTGCC
Source organism: Neoceratodus forsteri (assembly GCA_016271365.2). Taxonomy (NCBI): domain Eukaryota; kingdom Metazoa; phylum Chordata; order Ceratodontiformes; family Ceratodontidae; genus Neoceratodus; species Neoceratodus forsteri. The sequence continues at coordinate 971,100,729 of CM028134.1, read as the reverse complement.
TGTGTCAGGTATGTGATGCCTCTCACCACGGTGATGTCATGGGGTGGAATGCATGTTGGGTGGTGTGCTTGTGTGTGTGTGTGTGTGTGTGTGTGTGTGTGACATGCCCATTCACTATCCAAGGGGACTGTGTTGCTGTGCTGGTGGGGTTTGGCACATATCTACCATGCTATTAATGTTGTGCATCTTGTGTAATGATATGTGACACAGGTCCGTCTTGGACATGGGTTTTAGTCCCAATAAACATTTCCATTTACTACCTGTACAAAAGTAAACATTTACTACTGCTATATGTTGGTCTTCTGCCATGTGGTCCTCCATTCAGGGTGTGTGGACTGTGTGGGCCAGGGGGACATAGCATCTTGTGAGTGTTGTCTGCAATGTCCTGCACTGTGGTGGCACACAGCCCCATACCATCTACTGTGTTAGCATGGACCCACGACACCTGGCCCCCTGCCACATCCACTGTGTTCTGCCATGCTGCCAGGGAGCTGTGTGTAGCTGTGCCTACTTTGTACATCCGCAGTGTGTGGTTGGGTGTGTTGTCTGGGCTAACCTCCCAACCATTTCTCACCCAAATGTGGTACATTGCCTCTTACAATGCAGCATAAATGAGCCAACTGTGGAACACTTACACATAGCTTCACCTACGCTGCTCAGAACACTGTCACAATGTTTGCATTTATGTTCCAGAGATCTGTTATTCATTGTATGGTATATGGTTCGTATCATTTACTATGGCTCTGTGCTTTCGTATGTGACCACTGCATGTGGGTTGAGTCCACACAATGTGGTACAGGCAGCTTCTGTAGCTTACACTGAAGACCGTTCCTCAGAATGTGGTACTGTAGAGAGGTATGTATCTGGGTGTGGTGCACTCCACCACCACTGCTGTGTCTGTGCCATGACAATGGGCAGTGGCTCATGCAACAGATCCATGGCATTGGTGCCCTGCTGTGCTGCACACTGTCATGGGTGTGGGCAGCATACGCACTGTACTCGGTTGTGTCTACGGTCATGCTGGGTGCATGTCACATCCCGTATGCCTTTCTGTCATCAATGTCATTCTATCTGTAGCCTTTGAGTTGTTGTATGCCACTGGGTCATGTCTGTGTTTCCACATCTGTTGTTGAGGAGTTAGATACTTGTGTTTCCTCATTACGGGTTAGAGGACTCCTCTGCTTACATTCTGCCTTGTTTGTGAGGGGGTACCATCCAGAGGGGCTGTGTACATATGATGGAGGGGGCTGTTGCAGCTTGTGTGAACAGGATGGCAATGTCAGGCCCCAACCCTGCACACACATTGGCCATGCACTGTGCGGTCTGCAGTGACCCGTGTCATGCTTGGCATGGCTTGGGTGGTGTACTGTGCCTGGGTTCCAATTATGCGTGTGTTGTGCCACGCCACCAGGGTCAAGGGTGGTCTTTAGTGTACCGTGGTGGCTGACATTATAGTAATGCTGCTGTACCATCGTCCCACTGCAGAACGCAGAGACCACACTGGAAATGGGAGGGGCGAGCAGCAGGCCGACCAGAGGCCCACCACGGACAGGCAGAGGGTGACATCAATGCCGCAGGGTGTGGCAGAGAGCAGTGATGGGGATGGGAGTGTGTTGCATGAGTACTGTGTGCCATTGTGCATTTCTACTATGTGTCTGTGTCACCATTGCAGGCATTGGAGTGCTGTGTCTAGTGTCGTGGCACAGTCACCTAGGTCATCCAGGCCCGATGTAATTTAGCTGTGTTGCATTTGGATTCCAGGATGCTCACTTAGAGGGACCTCTTAGCCATTGTGGCTACAATATGTACAGCCACATGGGGCTACCGGGTTCACACCTGACTACAGTATGTGCTGGATGGGAGGGGGCACTGGATGCTTGACACCAGTGGCACCATTCAGCGCACCCATGACCGTTACATCAGTGGGGCCTGATATGCTGGCTGCGTGCATTTGTGTTGTCTTCCGTGCCTCCAGTGCCTTGCCTTCTGCTGCGCAGCCTGTGACATGGCTGGCTCTATGTCTGGTCTACTGTTGTCATTACTGCCATGTGCACTGCTGTCTGCCTTGCACTGTCATGTGCAACATGTTGCTGTTATGTCCACCATTGTGGCACGATGCAGCAGGTCTGTGCATGGCTGTCGGCCATTCACTATGCCTGGAGCTGGGGGATTACTGGGGTCAGCCTGCTGTGCTGGTTGTTTCTGCTGCTGCTGTTGCCCTGTCTGCCATGGCATCACTGTTCTACACTTCTCATGGCATGTCTCATTCACAGTGCCATGTATAGTGTGTCAGTGTCTATGCAGGACATGTTGTTGATGCCTGCCAGGGCTATTCACGCTATGATAAACAGGGGGACACAGTGTCATGTGGTGCCTGTATCTCCCTACCAGTGTGTTGTCATTGTAGTGTGGACACTGGTATGTTATTGCATGCCCTTGTCTGACCTCCGTGGCGTACATGCACAGGGGATGTTGGGGGGGCCTCTGGGCCGATGGTGCCACATGGGCCTGTGTGGCTGTGCACGTCATGTGTGCCTGTTGCAGCATGGGAGTAGGCAGGCATACTCCAAGCACTCCATGGTGTGCTGTTTTATTTCTGGGGGACTAGCACATAGTCTCTGAAGTGCTTCCTTTTTTCATGAAGCCTAACAAAGACAATGCTGTACCTTTCTGTGATTTCATTCATAGGAGTCTACACTAGGAGGACTGGTCACTATGACTGTCTTTGTATTCCATGGACAATACAACTTTACAGGCTGTGGGCTGATATGTGGGTGTCTTAGGGAGCAATGCATGGCATTTGTATTTACCCCATGCATGGCAACACCCATTGTCATGAGATACATAAGTTGTATTTATTATGCCAAAGGTGGCAGCAAACACAGTCCTGGTGTACGTTTGTATATTGTCTGGCTACACCCTGGGGTGGGGTAGCTCACCCTAACAATGGGGAGAGGGGTAGCAGTGAGTTCACTTGGTGTGCAGATGTGAACTCCCTGGCTACACCACTGCCTGTTGGCTCCAGCTGTGTTGTGGGGGCCATTGTCCCCTACAGGGTGCTGTTCCTCAGTCCCTGCAGTGCATGATGTTTGTGCATGGGATATGCAGGTGTGCTGCAGGGGTTGTTCAGTGGTAGCATGGTGTGCTGGGTTTCAGACCCTGTGGCAGGTGCTGCTCCCACAAGTGGGGGTGTGTGCCTCACCATGCCTTGGCCACCAGGGTGGCACTGTCCTGTGCATATCTTTGGCCTACTGCTGCCCTGCCACTGGTGGACCATGGCCTGTGTCCCTGTTTCACATGTGTGTGTCTTCTTACATGTGCGCCTTCAAGGTGCTGCTGCTTTGGGTGGTGGCACAGCCCCATGCCATGCTCTTCACCGGTGTGGGTTCCTCACCCTTCTGTTGTGGCAATGGGTGTGGGTAGGCATTGGGCACTTTCCCTGGTTGTGTACTGCTTGGGTACCTGTCCCACAGTCCCTACTGTACTGTTGCCAGTGTCGTTGTCCTCTGTGGTCATTGGGTCTCTGTGGTCCATGTCGAGTCTCTATCTGTGTCACTTGCCACTGTTCCGCACTTATGTCGGTTACCCACCTGTTCAGAGCTTCCTGACATCATTTGTACAGCTGCTATGTTATGGCATTGTGGGTAGCAGTTTGGCTGAGTCTGTACAGTTCTTGTGGGGAGGGCAGCAGTGAGGGTGGGCCACTGTTTGGGGGGGTGTACAGGACAGGCATGTCTGGTTACATACCTGGCTGTGGCTGTGGCACCTTCTCCAGTGGGTGTCATCTGTGTTGTGTATCATAGCTGTGTGACTGTGGGCAGCATGTCCCAACATGTGTCATCCCATGTGCATGGCATTCAGTGTCCACTTGTTGTTCGCATCTCAGGGGGTAGCTGTCTGTTTGCACTGTTACAGTTTGCATGCCGTTGTGCTGTGTGGATTCCACTGTGTCAGATTTCTCAGCATACATCTATGCATGTCCGTGTACATTGGGGTGGTGCATGCTGCCTGTTACATACTGCCTTGTCCTGCATGCACATGTCAGTGTGCATTGTGGTTTGTTCTGTACTGGCACATGGGCATGGTTGTTGGGGCATGCTGTCCACCATGTGGTGGTACATGGTTCCTTTGTGTCACTGTCATGTCCTGATATGGCCCCCCTTTCTCCTGTAGGTCCACATCAGGTGCCACTGTGGGCCACCCGTCCAGAGGAGGCTGAAGGCAGGGATGAGCTGTTGAGGACGGTGGTGCGGCAACAGTGCACACTAATATAACAGCAGGCTGTCCTGATTGCTGAAACAAGATGGGTTGCAGCCATCCTGGAGGAACGTCTGGCAGCACCTGCCTGCACCTAAATCCTACCTCCCATTCTGTTATCCTGCTTCCTGACCCTGGCCCATTGTCCCTAGCCCTATTTCTGCCATCCTGTTTCCCTCCATTGCTTCCTGTGTCCATGTCCCTCTCCCTTCCACATTCTTTCCCCAGTCCACTGTAAATATTGTACATAATTGCCTTTTTGCACTGTTACTGTTGTTTTCCCCATTGTTAAGCCTGCCCTTTTCCCTTTCATTATGTTTGTGTTGTACCCCATTTTTGCATATTGTGTTTTGCTTTATTTTTTCTGTACATTTGTTCCTGTTGCCTTGGTGCCATACCTGTTCCCTTTTTGTATTATACTTTGTTATGCTTGACATTCCTATGTCCTGTGTCTTTTTGGGGGGGAATGGGAATTTGACAGTGTTCCGTGGTATTCTGGTATCACTTGTAGGTCCAGGTTATTCTATGCCATTCACTAGTACTGCAGTTGTGTCTGGCAGGGCTATTTTACTTTTCTGTGTTCCTGGACAGCTGCTTACACCTCTAACTCTTTGTTTCTGTGGATGTTTGCACTGCCTCTGTCTGATTGCTATATTCAGTGCTGTCTTATTTGCTATATTCAGTGCTGTCTTAATCCCAGGCAATTTTTGCCCTGCACTCCTCGGCCTATTTGCCCAGCTTCCTTAGCTTGCTATATTCAGCTGATTTTGCACCAGGCTATTTCCTTTTGAATATAGCTATGTTTTTGCTCCGGGCAAAATTTGCCTGCTGGGCAGTGCTTATTTAGCCTCGGGGCAAAGTTTTGGATATCTGGCCCCAAGTCTGCTAACTTGTGTGAGAAAATTTAATACACAGACCAATTTATTTTACAGATATCATACAATAATAAGCAAGGGACAGAGCGTCACACTCCTCCCAACCTAGACTGAATATGGGGGCTCTGTCCCCTGCATGGGATGAGCTCCACAAATCAGTTCATTCCTCATATAGATGCGGCAAGCCATCTGCGTTCTGATTGGTTGCTCCAGCCCTATGTAAGATCATCATGTCATTCCCTTGCAAGGCAAGACTCCATCTTAATAGTCTACCATTCATTTTTCCCATTTGTGTCAGTGAAACCAGGGGGTTGTGGTCAGTGTGTACCTCAAAATGCTGCCCGTATAAGTATGGCTCTAACTTCTTTCGGGCCCACATTATGGCAAGATACTGTTTTTTCACAGTAGAGTATGCCTGCTCCCTTGAAAGCAACTTTTTACTTAGGTACATAATAGGGTGATCTTTCTCTTGGTTGGATGTCTGGCTCAGCACTGCCCCAATACCTACATCTGAGGCGTCAGTCTGAACTACAAAGGGTCTGCTATAGTCAGGACTTGTCAACACAGGAGCATTGCATAGTGCCTCCTTCAGTCTGGTAAAGGCTTTTTCACAGGCTGGTTCCCAGGTAATTTTTTTAGGCATTCTTTTCTTTACCAGGTCAGATAGGGGAGCAGCCAGGGTACTGTAATTTGGTACAAATTTCCTATAGTACCCAGCTGTCCCCACAAAACTCCTGACCTGCTTCTGCATTTCTGATCTGGGCCATGCCTTGATCGCCTCTATTTTCACTTTGTTAGGACGGAGCTGTCCTTGGCCTACAACATGTCCGAGGTATGCCACTTCAGCCATGGCCACCTGGCACTTCCCAGCTTTGACAGTGAGCCCGGCCCTCTGTATCCTGCCCAGCACTTCCCTAAAGTGGGACAGGTGTTCCTCCCAGCTGGCACTAAAGATGGCAATGTCATCCAGGTATGCCACAGCGTACTCCTCAGTACCATTTAACATCTGGTTCACCAACCTTTGGAAAGTGGCCGGGGCATTCTTCATTCCGAAAGGCATTACTTTAAATTCAAATAACCCTATCGGAGTGATGAAGGCTGACCTCTACCTAGCTCTGGCAGTTAATTCTTCCTACCACTACCCCTTTGTCAGGTCAATAGTCATAAGGTATGTCACCCCTCCCAACTTGTCCAGGAGTTCATCCATCCATGGCATCAGGTAGGTGTCTGACTTTGTGACAGCATTCAGTCCACGATAGTCCACACAAAAACGAGTAGAGCCATCTGGCTTGGGCACAAGGACTACGCGTGAGACACAGGGGCTGTGGGATTTCTGCATTACCACTAGATCCAGCATTTCCTCCACCTCCCTACTAATGCCTTTTTGGACAGCCTCTGACACCTGATTAGCTGTCTGCTGTATGGGCGTCAGTGTCCCTGTCTCCACATCGTGTGTTGCTAAGAGGGTTAGTCCAGGCTTGGTGCTTAACAATGGGGCCAAGTCTGCTAAAACCTCCCTTGCTTCCTGCATCTGATCTGGGGCCAGCTGGGATGACAATTTAACTGCCTCCACAGAGGACTCCAGCTTGCTTTCTTCCAGCAAGTCCAGAAGGGGGTCTCCTTTCTTCCAGCCCCTCCCCAAGACTTCATACTGCAAACGCCATGTCAGCCTTATTAGTATATGGCTTCATCATGTTGACATGGTACATTCTTTCTGTATGTCTTCTGTTAGGTACCTCTATGAAATAGTTCATGTCATTTACCTTTCTGATTTCTTTGTACGGTCCTGCCCACTCAGTCTGCAGCTTGTCTTTCTGGACCAGGATACAACCATGATTTCCTGACCCACCATGTATGAGTGAGCTCTGGCTCTGTGGTCATACCACACTTTTTATCTTTGTTGAGCAGCTGCCAGGTTGCTCTGGGCTGTCCCCATAAGCTCCTTCAGCCTTTCCCTAAATCTAAGGACATAATCCACTATGGGAATCCCCTGGGTGGTGTGCTTACCTTTCCAATCCTCCCGAATTAAGTCTAGGGGCCCACGTACCTGGTGTCCATATAAGAGCTCGAAAGGGGAAAACCTGGTTGACTCTTCGGGCACCTTCCTGTGTGCAAACAACAGGTGGGGAAGGTATTTCTCCCAGTCCCTCCCATGCTATTCAGCAAATGCTTGAAGCATTGACTTTGGGGTACCGTTAAATCTTTCCACAAACCCATTGGCTTGTGGGTGATAAGGTGTTGTGCATCTCTGCACCACCCCACACTTCTCTTACAAACATTTCATCAGGTCCGACATGAAGGAACCCACTCGATCGGTGATAACCTCCTGAGGAAACCCAACACGGGAGAAAATCGCAAGTAAGGCATCTGCCACTTTGTCTGTCCTCAGTGAGGATAAGGCAACTGTCTCTGGATACCAGGTGGCATAATTCACCACAATCAGGATAAACCTCTTCCCAGAGGAGCTGGGGGTATTTAAAGGCCCCACAATATCCATTCCCACCCTCTGGAATCGCTCCTCCACTATGGGCAATGGAATTAGGGTGGCCTGGGTTTTCTTACCTGCCTCCCATATTTCTTGACAAAATCTGCAATACTCCTTCACCTGCAGGGCTAAGTTGGGCCAATAGAAATTCTGGGCCAGCCGCTGCATAGTGCATGATTCCCAGATGACCAGACAAGTGAATATTGTGTGCAATCTTCAGCAAATGCTCACAGTAGCCCTAGGGAATGACAAGCTGCCTGCCTATCACTCCTCCCTCTGTCTTAGATCCTGCATATATATCAGTCAATTTTCCCAATAAACCTTATGTTTCCCATCACCTCCCTGTGCTCTGTCAGAGTCTGCCCAAGCCTTCAGCTTCTGTAGACTAGGGTCACTTTTCTGAGCAACTGCAAATTCCTTGTACATTCCCAAGGCATGGGACAGGTCCCAGTCAGTATCTAAACTAGGATCCTTAGCTCTGGTGTCAGAGCACTCAGGATCACTGTCATCCCTAACCCTCTGGCAATGGGTCACCCTCCCTTCCTTGGAGTAACCCTCCATAGCTGTTTGGTTAATGGCTACTGGAGAGATTTTTACCTCCCTTTCATTAGTCTCCATATCAGGAGACCTAGGCTGGGGAACCAGCCTCTCAGTGGTTTCCACAGTGGCTTCTATAGAGTCCAGGGAACTACAATTTTCCCTTGCCGCTTGGCTACAGGTAACTGCAGACAGCATACCCTGTTTGAGATTGTTGCCAAGAATGACATCAACTGCTAAAGTTTCGGCTACTGCAACCTGTTGCACAGTTCCCCCTGTTTTAACCCAGTTTAGGAGAACACTAGTGAGTGGCAATGTTTCTCCTCCCCAGTGAACCCCTGTACAGTTACAAATGTATTTGGTATAAGCTGACCAGGCTCTATCAGAACCCTTTTTACCAACAACAGGGATGATCCTGTGTCTCTTAACCCTTGTGTCTGTACACCATTCACAGTGACTGGGTGCATGTGTTCACTCATGTTTACATACATGCTTTCAGGGATATAAAAACAACCCACTTCTTTTCTAGCACAATTTTGCATACTGCTTGTCTGTTTGTGACACTGTCTGGCAATATGCCCAGTTTCTTTGGAAACCCAACATTAATTTATTTTCTCAGAAAAATATTTTCTTTGAAACCTGAGGCTAACTGCTTTCAGTGGAGGCAGTGAGGGTTTTAGCTGCCCTGAAGGTGCTCTTTTCCCTTTCTGTGCTGCCACACCCACCCCATTCACTCTCAGAGCAGGTCTGCTCTTGGCATAGTGGTCCAAGAGTTCAGCAGCCCCTTGCACTGTTTTGGGATCTCGGTCCTCCAGCCAGGTTTTCAGCTCTGCTGGTCATGCCCCAAAAAACCACTCTAGCATTACAGCATTTTTCAATTTTATCTACAGAGTTTGCTTCAATTCCCTCCCACCAACATTTTAAACACTGACGTCGTTTCATGGCTAGCTCCTCATAGCTCACATCAGGGCTTCTCTTGAGCTTACTGAATTTAGCTCTGTATGCTTCTGTAGTTAATTCATACTTTTTTAAAAGTGCAGCTTTAAGTTTGCTGTAATCATTACTGTCCTCATTGTCCATTTGACCCAATGCATCCTGAGCTTTCCCATTAAGTAGTGGGGATAGCTGGAAGCTCCAGGACCCTCTAGGAATATTTGCCTGAATACAAACTTTCTCAAAGGAATTTAAAAAGGCATTCATATCCTCCCTCTCTTTAAATTTGGCTATCAATTTGGAATTTAATTTGCAACATAGTCCTGTAGTTCCAGTTAAGCCCAAGCCACTTACCTGCTCTGGTGCTGGTGGTTGGAGTCGTAGCTTCTCCAGTTCATGTTGCCTCTGGTGCTCATGCTTTTCATGGTCAGTTTTTTGCTGTTCTTGCTCCCTCTTCTCCTCTGTGGCTCTCCGTTCTCGCTCAGCTTCTCACTGTTCTCACTCCCTCCTCCTCTTCGGCTTGCCATTCTCACTCAGCTTCTTGCTGTTCTCACTCCCTCTTCTCTGTGGCTCACTGCTCTCATTCCACTTCTTGCCATTCTTGCTCAGCTTCTCACTGAAGCTGTCTCTCTTCTCTCTGGAACTCCAGCTCCATTCTCGGCAACTCTATCTGTAGCCTGATTGCTTCTGGCTCCAGAATGTTGGTGACCTTCCCCTGCTGCTGTGGCCCTTGGCTTGCACTGGCCTTCCTGTCCTCTTCACTGGATCCAGACACTGCACTGGACTCTGGCCCCTCCACACCCAAGGTTTGGTCCTTTCCAGTCATGGACTGTGACACAACACTCTGGACATGGCGGCCATCAGAGCATCTATGAGGGTCTGCTTGTTGGCTTTCCCCTCACACTGGACCCTCTGTGTTGGCACAACTGCCTCAAGTAGTCTGCAGTGTACCGCTGTTGTTGGAAGCCATCTTCTTCCTAACTATGGCTACTCTAACTTGCACTCGGGGAAAAAAATAAAACAGGTAGGAACTTAGACTAAGCAAAATGATATAGTTCTGTTTCTTTTTAAAAAATAAATCACTGCCTTATTTTGCAAGTGAGCTGTACAGTATTAATCTGACACTCTGAACTGTTAAAGCTTGTGTTACCAAAACTTATAAATCCCACTGCTGCCAACCAAATCTGTCACAAACACACTGTGCAGGTCAGGCCCTCTGCTCCCACAGTGCCAACCTTAGAGTGCAATAGTGTGAACAGGTAACAGACAGGGTAACCCTTTGCTTGGGTCTGAATCACCTGTTGACCTCAAGTTCTGGAGGGATTCAAACTGTGAACCTTATGCTAGCATACCTAATTTACAGACTCAGATATGTACCCTCTTCGAGACTGCAGTACAATCCTTCACCAGGGGCACCAAGCCAGGTCTCCAAAATGAACCCTTAAAACTCTATAAGAGACCTTAGGTATATTCTTAACTTTTCCAAGCTTAGTAACACCATCAAGTATTTTAACAGCCATCAAATTACCACATATACATCACATACAAAAATAAACTGAGAAGACAACCAGGGAGTGTTTCAAAGAAGTGTTTGTTTACTAAAATATGATAAAATGGAAAAAAAAATTAAACACAGAACAATATATCATACAGCTTACAAACCAATAAAACAAAAAGGAAGTTACAGACAAAACACTCCTACCACAAATACTTAATTACTTTCTAAGTATTACTTTTCTAAGTGTGTTTAAGTTAGAGAGAACTTTCTGTCTCAGAGCCCAAGACGATATGACATTTTTTCCCAAGATGGATGTTCATGTGAAACTCCATCTCTCCACCCTCTTTTGGTGAGTCAGCTAGCTCCTCCTTTTAGAATTAATTCTAACATAATTTCTACCAGGAGGTATTCTTAATTAATGGTAACATCAGGAAAAAAAAAATGTCCTAAATATGACATCCTTTAATCAAACATTTCTCTTTGAACTTAACATAGAAACATAGAATTTGACGGCAGATAAGGATGGCTTGGCCCACCCAGTCTGCCCATTTCCCTACCTACTGGATAAGCTGCAGATCCTAGTTAACCAGCAGCCTACTTCTTCCTACCCCCACCCCCTAGAATTGCCTTATGACTGTCTCATGCATGCTTGAATTCCACCACTGATTTTGACTCCACAACCTCCTCCAGAAGGCCGTTCCATGCATCCACAACCCTCTCTGTGAAAAAATACTTCCTTAAATTACCTCTGAGCTGCTCCCCATCTTCAAATTGTGCCCTCTTGTTCTTGCACACCTCTTTTTTTGAAAGATGCTACCCTCTTGGACTTTGTTGATTCCCTTGAGGTACTTGAACATTTCTATCATGTCCCCCTCTCCCTCCTTTCCTCGAGGCTATACATATTAAGCTCTTTAAGTCTCTCTTCATATGTCTTCTGGTGCAGACACCTGCATTTGGATGCCCTCCTCTGGACAGCTTCCATCCTGTCTATGTCTTTGCAGAGATTGGGTCTCCCAGAACTGCACACAGTACTCCAGATGGGGTCTCACCAGCTGTCTGTACAGAGGATAATAACTTCCTGTTTTCTACTGGTGATGCCTCTCCCTATGCATCCCAGTATCCCCCAAGCCCTCCTCTGCCCTCTCACATTACTTGCCCACCTTTAGGTCATCTGATATGACTACCTCCAGGTCCCTTTCCATTTTTGTTGTTGTTAGTATCTCATCCCCCATTGTGTACTCTTCCCCTGGGTTTTTGTTTCACAGGTGCATTACCTTGCACTTCTTAGCATTGACTCTAAGCTGCCATACATTTGACCATTCCTCTAACCTTGCCAAGTCCCTTCTCATCCTTTCCACCCCACCCTGTGCATCAACTCTGTTGCAGATCTTTGTGTCATCTGCAAAGAGACATACTTTTCCTTACAGTCCTTCTGCAATGTCACTTATAAAGACATTGAAGAGGACCAGTCCTAATACTGAACCCTGCGGTACCCCACTAGTAACCTTCCTTTCTTCTGAGTGGACTCCACTTACTATTACTCTCTGTGTCCTATTCTCCAGCCAATTCTTACCAGGCTGTCATCTTGGGACCACTCCCAGGCTGGATAACTTGTATATTAATCTTTTGTGTGGGACTGTGTCAAATGCCTTGCTAAAGTCTAGGTAGGCCATGTCCACAGCCCTCCCTGATCTACTACTTTGGTCACCCAGTCAAAGAAATCTATCAGATTCATCTGGCATGACCTTCCCACTGTGAATCCATGCTGCCTAGGGTCCTGTGCCCTCTGGCCTCTAGATACTCAACAATTCTTTCCTTCATAAGTGATTCCATCATTTTCCCTATCACTGAGGTTAAACTAACAGGTCTGTAGTTTCCTGCTTCTGCCTTGCTCCCACTTTTCTGAAGGGGAATCACATCTGCCCTCCTCCAGTCCTCGGGTATCACCCCATCCTCCCATGATTTGTTAAAAAGGGTAGTCAGTGGTGTCACTAGTTCTACCCTTAGTTCTTTTAGAATCCTGGGATGAATCCCATCAGGCTCCATTGCTTTGTCCACCTTCAGTTTTAAGAGTTCTTTCAGAACCCTTTCTTCTGTAAATGGGCTGGTATCAACTTCTGTATCCAGAGTGTTTCTACTGTTTGTTTTATGCACCTTCCCCTCTTCATTTGTAAATAATGAGCAAAAATATTTGTTTAGTATCTCTGCCTTTTCATAGTCTCCCTCTGCCCACCCTCCTCCCCTTTATTAAGCCTCACTATCCCTCCCTTGGTCTTCCTTCGCTCCCTGATGTACTTATAAAAGGTTTTATCCCCCTTCTTAACTGAGTTGGCTATCTTTTCCTCGGTTTGGGCCTTTGCTGTTCTGACTGTCTTCCCAGCCTCCTTTTGCTTTAACTGATACAGTTCTCTGTCCTGCTCCTTCTGCGATTCCTTGTACTTCCTGAATGCTTTCTTTTTCTCTTGAACCTTCACTGCCACTTCCTTTGAGAACCATAGTGGTTTCTTACATCGTTTTGTTTGTTTATTTGCTTCACAAAGGCTCATTACCTCTGTGATTAGCAGTTTTTATTATTCCCATTGTTCTTCACCCCTCCTTCCTGCCTATGCCAGTGCATTCCTTGAGCACTCACCCATTTTAGCAAAGTCAGCCTCCTAAAGTCCAGTACTTTTGTCTTTGTATGGCTTGACTCTATTGCTGTGTTTATTGTGAACTATACTGTTCGATGGTCGCTAGTCCCAGATGGCTACCCACTTCTACATCTGTGATCCTCTCTCCATCTCCTTTTGAGAGAAGCAAGTCTAATATTGCTCCCTCTCAGGTGGGCTCCAATACTAGTTGTCTAAGGCATGCCCCTGTAGGGCATCTACAATAACTCCACTCTTGAAGGCAGCTGCAACTGCACTCCAGTTAACATCTGGCATATTCAGATCACCCATCAGCAATATCTCCCCTTTTTCTGCCATTCTGAGTATACTTTCTATCATTTCCTTGTCCATTTCCTCCCCCTGAGAAGGGGGTCTGTATACAACCCCTGTGCGGATTGTGGTGCCATTGCCTGTCTCCAAATTTACCCACAGTGCTTCTTCTCCTCCCTGTTTAACAATCCAAATTTATCCACAGTGCTTCTTCTCCTCCCTGCTTAACAATCCTACCATTTGTCACTATTTCTTGGCTGCATGTTAAAATCTTAGAGGAACCTGCCAAATTACTCTTTATCCTGTTAAATCATAAACTTTAATTTTGGTTGCAACTTCAAAAGTCTGGGCAGGTCATAAAAAGGTAATAAAATGCCCTTCTGTAAGTATAATTAACTGGTTCCCCTGGTCAGTTTAATTGCATCATGTAGTTCCAGCTACTGACCTTTAAGGTTACAGGCCAAGTCTGCTAACTTGTGTGAGACAATTTCATACACAGACCAACTATCATACAATAATCATAAGCAAGGGGCAGAGCATCACAGTATGCACTAACACACACAGGCAAGGTCATAATTCAATTTAGGTTCTTCTGTGTTTTCTGTCAGATAAACAGTTATTCATTCTGCAACTTTGACCCTGAAATGCTTTCCTTTGGAAGGAACTCTACCTGTTTTCCTTATCCTTTCTTTAGGTTGATTTTTAAATGCAAATTTAGGCCAAAGGGATTCAGTTCCTTATGTATACATAAACACACTCATGCATAGTTTAAAATGAACCTCAAGTATGCTTTATGAGTTCTTTTTAAAAGGGAGTTATCTATTCTGTGAAATTTAACCTTGAAATGCCTTTCCATCATAGCAGTCAGCCTGTGTTCTCTATATGGTTTTACAATGACTTTCAAATGCAATTTTTAGGCCAATGGGATTCCTTATAACCTTTTGTCTTTTTTTTGTATGATCTGGCCTTTAATAGGATGTATTTTTCCACAACAACTGGCATTAGCTTCTGATGAAGGACTCTGTGTAGTCCTAAAGTTTAAGCACCTGTTTTCTTCTATAACATCTATGTTGGTCCAATAAAAGGTATCAAATCATCTTTTTTTTCTGTTGACAAATGTAGGGAACATATCATGCCACTTAGAAATGTGATGTTGAAATGGAATACTCTACCAGAGGTGGTGGTATCATGTAGGAAGGTGGGTACTTTCAAAAGGGCATGGGGCAGGAGACAGGGGGTGTATGGGTAAGCAGTAATGATAAATCGCTGGAGGAGAAAGAGGGGGAGGGGGTTGGGCAGCTGTGACCTAGTGGTACTAGCTGCACACTTGAGCAGACTTGGTAAACCATAAGGTCTGTTCTGCTGGCAGTTTCATATGTATGTATGTATTATGAGTGTGCATCCAAAAATGCAAAAGCAATTGTACAGAGAAATCACTTTTGTAACAGAAACTGATATCAATAAATGGCAGTTTTAAAAAAGTCTTCACATCTTCAATTAATCAGATGCCATTCATTTGTCAGCTGAACAGTCAGCATTATTAAAGAGATCACTTAGTGTCATCAGAATACCAGGATGTTTACTCATTAGATTATAGTGCAAAGGACACACATAATTAAAAGCATCATTATTCAGAGAACTTGGAAACAAACTTTTAAAGTCATTCTAAAATGTGATAAATTGTTATCAAGAATTACATAGAGAACAGCAGGAGTCAGAAAAAACTGAGAAAAATTAAAATGGGAAGCAAAGAATGGTGGGAAAAGGGGAAGGAAGGAAGCAAGGAAGGAAGGGAGGAGAAAAGCTTTTCTTATAATATAGAAAAGTCATGTTTTACCAGCATTCACATATCAGATGGTATAAATACAGTAATAATACATGGGTAATAAGATGCAATATTGTAGAATAAATCAGATGGTACTGTACGTCAACATGAAATACCTTTTCAAAACAATGAATGCCTTTATAAAAATTAATATAGTTCAACGTTTAATTTAATTCATTAGGTGCTAAAGTATTTAGAACAAAGGTCCATTGGGATGCTTTTTGTTCCAATTTATTACATCTGTCAACTCCTTGTGGAGCTATTGGCAGCATGGATTCATGGGGGGCATGCTAGAGGAAATTATAGAAACATAGAAACATAGACTTTGATGGCAGATAAGGACCGTTTGGCCCACCCAGTCTGCTCATTTCCCAACCTTTTGGATAAGCTGAAGACCCTAGTTAACCAACAGCCTACTTCCTCCTACCCCCCACTAGAATTACCTTATGTCTCTCCCATGCATTTTTGAATTCCCCCATGATTTCTGACCCCACTACCTCCTCTGAAACGCTGCTCAAGCGTCCACCACCTTCTCTGTGAAAAAATACTTCCTCATGTTGCTTCTGAGCCATCCCCCTCAATCTTCAAATTGTGCCCCCTTGTTCTTGTACATCTCTTTTTCTGAAAGATCCTACCCTCTTGTACTTTGTTGATTCCCTTGAGGTACTTAAATGTTTTTATCATGTCCCCTCCCTTTCCTCAAGGGTATACATATTAAGCTCCTTTAGTTTCTCTTCATGAGACTTCTGGTGCAGACCCTGCACCATTTTAATTGCCTCTCCTCTTCTAGACTTCCTCCATCCTTCCTATGTCCTTGTGGAGATGGGGTGTCCAGAACTGCATGCAGTACACCAGATGGGATCTCACCAACTGTCTGTACAGAGGGATAAAAACTTCCAGTTTTCTACTGGTGATGCCTCTCCCTATGCATCCCAGTATCTCCCAGCCCTCCTTACTGCCTTCTCACATTGCTTGCCTACCATTAGGTCATCTGCTATGACTACCCCCAGGTCCCATTCCATTTTGTTGTTGTTAGCACCCCCTCACCTCATTATGTACTCTTCACCTTGGTTTTTGTTTCCCAGGTGCATTAATTTACACTTCTTTGTAATGAATCTACACTGCCATACTTTTGACCATTCCTCCAACCATGCCAAGTCCCTTCTCATCCTTTCCACCCCCTCCTTGTGTATCAACCCTGTTACAGATCTTTGTGTCATCTGCAAAGAGGCATAATTTTCCTTACAGATCCTCTGCAATGTTACCTATAAAGACATTAAAGAGGACCAGTACCAGTACTGAACCCTGCAGTACCCCGCTAGTAACCCCCTTTCCTTGAAGTGGACTCCGTTTACTATTACCCTCTGTGTCCTGTTGTCCTGGCAATTTTTTTACGCAGGTTACCACCATGGGACCCACTCCCAGGCTGGCTAACTTGTTTATTAATCTTTTATGTGGGACTCTGTCAAATGCCTTGCTAAAGACTAGGTAGGCCACAACCACAGCCCCTCCCTGGTCTATTACTTTTGGTTGCCCAGTTAAAGAAATCCATTAGCTTCATTTGACATGACCCCCACTGTGAATCCATGCTGCCTTGGGTCCTGTGCCCCGCTGACCTCTAGGTACTCAAGAATTCTTTCCTTCAGAAGTGATTCCATAATTTTCCCTACAACTGAGGTCAACCTAACAGGTATGTAGTTTCCTGACTCTGCTTGTTCCCACTTTTGTGGAGAGAAATGACATCTGCCTTCCTCCAGTCCTCAGGTACCACACCATCCTCCCATGATTTGTAAACAAGGGTAGTCAGTGGTGTCACTAGTTCACCACTTCATCCTTTTAGAATTCTGTGGTGAATCTCATCAGGCCCCATTGCTTGGTCCACCTTGAGATTGAGGAGTTCTTTCTGGACTCTTTCTTCTGTGAATGGACTGGTATCGACCACCCTGTGACAGGGAGCTCCTGCCACTCTTGAGGACCAACCTTTTCTTAAATCTATTACAACAGTTCTTCTATTTCTTAGCCAAATCTATTCTTCACAATTTCTAGTCCATAAAATTGGCCACCTATGGGCACCCCCTTCCCTTTCTTGACTATGCTATAGTGTCCTCTTTAATTTCCCTTTTCCCTCTCAGGTCCTCGTACAAGGAGATTATTGTTGTGACCTCCCAAGCTGATATAAAACAACAGGCTGTGTTCCTCATTGTTGGATTTAGTATGCAATGGCACTATGTCATAAAATATTTTAATGTATATAACTTATGAGAATAAAACCTGTAAATGTTTAAAATACCATTGTACTAGGCGTTTTTGATAGAGGTAAAAAGTTACTAGGGGACTGTATCATAAAAATTAAGTCAGTTGTGCTATTTAAAATGCATGTAAATTGCTGTAAGTTGAACAAGTCTGAAATGTAATTGTGATTTGCATATATCCCATGATGCTTTGATTTATGGAAGTGTGTGTGATGTTGTGTTTCTTTAAAACTTGGCTTATTGTCAATGCCCTTGGGGCAACCCTTTTTTCAGTGCTTCTGCACCAAGGTTCTTTGTCTTTAGCTCTTTTTGTTTTTATTATTTCAGCCCCAACCACCCAAGCAAACAAGGCCCGCATAGGGGAGGCTAAATCTCAACAGATAAGTTAGATCAGAGATCAGTGAGTCAGAAGGTGCTGGCTAAGTGCAGATGAAAGATTTGCATAGCCTGTTGCTACAAACTGATGTACTGAAGAAGGGATATGCCATTGCTGAGGGTTATCTGCTGTATTTTGAATAAATATCACACCAAGATTATGTGTTGAACTTGAAATTTAATGTCTGGTCCATCTGTTATCCCACAACCCCTCCACACCCCCTATCCAGAGTGCATCTGTTATTTGGTTTAGGTACCTACCCCTCCTCTTCTTTTGTGAATACTGAGCAAAAGCATTCCTTCAGGGTCTCTACCTTTTCACTGTCACCCTCTGCTCACCTCACCTCCCCTTTATTGAGCCTCACTATCCCTCTCTTGGTCTTTTTTTGCTCCCCAATGTACCTATAAAAGATTTTATCCCCCTTTTTAACCAAGTTGTCTATCTTTTCCTCTGTGTGGGCTTTTGCAATTCTGACTGCCTTCCCTGCTTCCTTCTGCTTTAACCAATACATTCCCTGTCCTGCTCCCTTTGTGATTCCTTATACTTCCTGAATGCTATCTCTTTCTCCCTAACCTTCCCCACCTCCGCTTTTGAGAGCCATAGTGTTTTTTCCCTTTGTTTTGTTTTAGTTGTTTGACACAAAGGCTTGTTGCCTCTGTGGTGGCAGTTTTGATTTTTCCAATTGTTCCTCCACTGCTCCTTTCTGCCCATTTTCTTGTGCATTCCTTACGTACTTTCACATTTTGCCAAAGCCATCCCTCCTAAAGTCCAGTACCCTCGCCTTTATATGGCTTGGCTCTACAGCTGTGTTTATCGTGAACCACACTGTTAGGTGGTCGATTGTTCCCAGATGGCTACCCACTTCTAAATCTGAGATCCTCTCTTCATCCCCATTTGAGAGTACCAGGTCTAAGATTGCTCCCTCCTGAGTGGGTTCCAACATTAGCTGCCTGAGGCATGCCCCCATAGGGCATCAAGAAGGACCCTTTTCTTGGATGTGGCTGCAGCAAATGTTCTCCAGTTAACATTTGGCATATTCAGGTCCCCCATCAATAATATCCCCCTTTTCTGCCATTCTAAGGATGCCTTCTATCATTTCCTTGTCCCTTTCCTCCCACTAAGATGGGGGTCTGTAAACAACACCCGTGTGGATTGTGGTGCCATTTCCTGTCTCCAAGATGACCCACAGTGCATTCTCTCTTCCTTGTTTACCCTTTAGTTCCATTGTTTTGATCCCTTCCCTTATGTAGAGAGTTACTCCTCCTCCTCCTCTTTTACCTCCCTGTCCCTCCTGCAGATTGTGTACCCTGGTATGTTGACATCCCAGACATGGTTCTCTGTGTACCATGTTTCTGTGACTACCACAATATCCAGCTGTCCCTCTTCCATCAAGTCCACTAGTTCAGGAATCTTGTTACCCAGACTATGGGCACTGGTGCTCATCAACCTCCATTTTTGATAGCCTTACCCCTTTTAGCCTCATCCCTGCCCATACTGCCTTTGCCTTTTTCTTCATTAACCCCTGTCCAGCTTCCAATCAACTTCTCTACCTTGGTGTTTACTTCTGTAACTGCCATGTTTTGTGGGGGGGAAGCTAGGAATTCCCTGTTCCTTTTCAGTGCCTCCCCCCTTGGCTAGTTTAAAAGATTTCCTATAAAGCATTTAAACCTATCACCTAAGACCCTGGTTCCTCTCCTGGACAGATGCAGACCATTGTGCGATTATAGGCCTGTATCCCTCCAGGTGGACCCCCAGTTCCCAATGAAGCCAAAACTCTGTGCTCTGCATCAGTTTTTCAACCATTCATTGAATCCCATGTTGCAGAGCACCCTAGCCTCACTCATGCCATAGACAGGCAACACCTCCAAGAAGGTCCGAGAATTGATTGATTTCTTTCACTAGGATTCCAGGGAAGTAGATGAGGGGAGGGCAGTGGGAATATCCTATCTGGACCTTAGCTAGGCCTTTAACACTGTGCTACACATTGGGGCTGATTAAGAAATTGAGCAACATAGGACTGAGATCCAAAGTGGTAAATGGGGTTAAAAATTGGTTAATGGATAGGCAACAGAGGGTGGTCATAAATGACTCTCACTCTAAGGATGGAATAATAATTAGAGGTGTGCCACAGGGCTAAGTACTGGGTCTGGTCCTCTGCAATGTCTTCATAAGTGACATTACAGATAAACTGGAAAAGAATGCATACCTTTTTTGCAGATGATATCAAAACCTGTCATAGGGTGGACAATCTGGAGGGGGTGGAAGGAATGGACAGGGGCATAATTTTAGAGGGGGACAGATCCTCCTTCAACATTTCATCATTTCAGTCTTGAATAACTTACTGTTAGATCTTCTTATGCTTGTGTCTCCCCCTTCCCCCTCAACTATTACAATAAAGTTACTCTGCTGGGAATGGGTAGGGATCTTCGGAAACTTGAGTAGTTGTCAAAAACATGGTAGTTGGGGTTCAATGACAAAAAGTGCAAAATTATGCACCTAGGACACAGAAACCCAGGAACTGAGTGAAGGATGGGGGAAGGTATAGTCACTAAGCAGGAAAAGGATGTTGACATTTTCATATCTAACGATCTCAAAGTGACTGGACAACGTAATAAAGCAGTGGATAGGGCCAGTGTGATGCTGGGAAGCATTGGGAGAGCTATCTCATTCACAAGGTGGGAGGTGGTATTGCCACTGTATCGTTCACTGGTAAGACCCCACCTGAAGT
Source organism: Neoceratodus forsteri (assembly GCA_016271365.2). Lineage (NCBI taxonomy): Eukaryota > Metazoa > Chordata > Ceratodontiformes > Ceratodontidae > Neoceratodus > Neoceratodus forsteri. The sequence continues at coordinate 971,080,045 of CM028134.1, read as the reverse complement.
GGAGTCTCACCAGCTAGAAAGGAGTGTAGCATAGTGGTTAAAAGAACTGAGTTGCAAACCTGGAGACCTGGGTTTGAATCCCACAGCCCCCAGCTGCATACTGTGTGACCCTTAGCAAGTCATTTAATTTCCTTGTGCTCCCAGGATGCACGACGAAACAAGCTTTGGCTTAGTGTGCCTTTCCTGGTTAAACAATTTCCCCTTTCCCTGAAGTATTGTGTTCAGTTCTGGGGGTCACACCTCAGAAAGGACATAGACAGGGTGGAAGCAGTCCCAAGAAGGGCAACCAAAATGTTGAAAGGGTTGCACCAAAAGCACTATGAGAAGTAATTGAGGGATCTCAACAGGTACATCCTGAAAGTGAGGAGAGCGAGAGACTGGACATGATAAAGACCTACAAGTACATCACGGGGGAGAACAGGTTGCAGGATGGGATCCTCTTTCAAATGAGAAAGAGCACCAGGACCAGAGGGCATGCAACGAAGCTGAAGGGGGGAGTTTAAGAAGGATGTAAGTACTGCTTCACTAAAAAAGTGGTAGTCACCTGCAATGTATATTGCTAGTGGAAGTGGTACAGAGGAAAGCAGTAGGGGGTTTCAAGTATGCACAGGATAGACATAAGGGTATATTAGTGAATGGGCAGGAAAGGGTTGCCAGAGAGCAATTAATGTCTGTGGAGGCAGACTAGGCAGGGGCCACCTGGGCAGACTGGGTGGGCCAAGCAGTGGCAGAGCCAGGTTTAGGAGCATTTGGGAGTGAGGGGGCGCCATTCAGTCAATCATGGGCTCCACAATGGGCACTAAACAGTGAATAAAGATGGTGGTGGCCACCACTACTCACACAGGGGCAGCCAAGAGGGGCGACTGCCCTCCCAGTCTCCCCTCTACCTCTGCCACTGGGGCCAAGCAGTCCTGTTCTGCCAACAAATGCTATGTTTCTAATACTACTGTATCTTTCTATTGGAACATGATCAAATGCCTATTAGCAAAATGAACTTGTATCACCTCTTGTCTTGAACTGCATACATTACCAACAGAACTGTCACAGCACTCACGTGTTACTGAGTGCAAATATTCTTGAACACAGGTCTTTGCAAACTGGATTGTTTTCACAATATATTCTAAAGTACAACTACACAAATAGCCTAAATAACAAAGACACATTTGCATGTCAAAAGATATCAAATTACTACTTTTTTTTAGAAATCAGATGAATGAAGTTTTTGCCTGCTGTGGCATTTTTACAGACAATTGCCACAGCAGTAAAATCCCTTTGGTCAGAGTGTTTCCTGCTGTTTATGTTTCTAGAGTGGAGAGATCCATCATGACACCCCTGGAGTGGAAATGAGTGTTGTATTTTCACTCTAGGAGCATCAGCCATGAAAACAAATGCATTCAGCTGGCAATTGTTATTCCCACAGTCAGTGTATAAATGGGGCACTTACTCTTCACTGACGTCAGCATGCATGACACCTGGTGTCATCCTAGAAACAACTGCACCAAGATTTATGGAACAATGCATTGTTTCTTTATAATTTGCTCATGTGATGAAACACTACTGAAAGACTGTACCTTAATGCACTCTTAGATCAGTGTTTAACTGTTCAAATGCTGTTTTATAAAGATTTGGGATTCTTTATGCAGCAGGAGTGAGAAAACAACAAGGGACATACATAATAGTTTATGAAAATGCATTCAGTAAGCAGGAAAAGGGACAACAGGGTAAGAGAAATGTTTGCTTCGCTGTATAAGCTGTATTGGGTTGAAGTACTATATTCTGTTTTATAAAAAAAACAATTAAAGTATTAGCTGCTCTCTCTTGAATGTCATACCTGTTATCATACAGCATCATTAGTTGGTGATGTCACAGTCACAGAGGTTACCATTCTATTAAGGTGTGAAGAGTAATAGGCTATTCCCAATGGCACTATCTGTAAATATGCTGGCCTCCAGATGAAATACAAATGTATATAAAAAAACATTTTGGGTCAAGCAGGAAATTGTGTGGCTGTCTGAATTAAAAAAAAATAAAGCATTTCCAAGTTTGATAAATGGTAATAAATGGCCATGTTTAAAATGCAATTATTTAAAAAACTGCAAATGCACTGGGGACCCTTTTCTCATAAGACATATCCCAAATGCAAAAATGGAAAGAAACAATTTTGATACTGCTACCATCAGTCATTAAATGATGTGCCTACTTCTGTAAGACTTATTCAGAAGTGTTGCAGTACAGTATACAGTATATACTGTAGGCATAGGACACTATGCTCATGTATAATTTATTATTTATAATTGTATATAGTCATTTGTTGACATCCAATTTCTGGAAACCCTTTGAAAATTAGTGTAAAATTACCATGCTAGTGCCTTTCCTGTTAAACCAATATTGAGCATTTAATTTTTATGCATGCTTTCCTTTAGTTTTCATTTTATGAACTGATGAATTCTGGATTTTTTTATTAAAAGATGGTGATGGCACGTGACCTGCCTCCAAGAATCCACACTGTAATTGAGACCCTCATTCATGAACACCCACTGAAGGCCTCCTCTCTGGGCACTCTTAAGCATGCATTTCCATAGTAACTCTGAAATGGGTTGACAGGTTGCATGCTGGCATCATCTACGTTACTCTTAAGAATCACCTCTGTGAAATGCTTAGATGTCAGAAAACCCCATGATTTCTTACAATTAAAAACTAACAAGCAGCAGTGTTGTTCCAAAGCAGAAGCTCTTGGTAACAGATATAGAATAAATATCATGTAAATGAGGTGTGCAGTTATTAAGTTAGAGGAGTAGGCTGTAACAGACACGTGGTTATAGCATGGCAAGTAGTGCATTACTGCTGTCAAGATGACTACACTACTGGAAGGGTGCATCAGATGAGGGAGACCAGCAGGCCTGTGGAAGTAATCTTGCCACTTTACAAAGCCCTGTTTGAGCCCCGTCTGGAGTACTGTGACAACTTCTGGCCTGTCCATTACAAAAGAAGCACTGAGGCACTAGAGTGGGTGCAGCACCGGGCCACAACGATTGTTTATTTTATGAGAAGAATAACTGTGAGGAGAGGCTGAACACCCTTAACATGTACACCCTGGAGAAAAGGAGTCTGAGATAGGCCATGATCTCAGCCTTCAACATACTGAAGGGTAACAGTAAGGTTAAACAGATAGAAATGATAGATGTGGTGCACTTCAGCAGCACTCAGGGGCACGCCTTGAGACTCAAAGGTGGTAAATTCAGGGGTAACGTTTGAAGGTATTTCCTCTCCCAAAGTGCAGTGAACCAATGAAATAGTCTACCAGCAAAGACAGCAGACATAAGAACAGTGCAGGCCTTTGAGGTAAGCCTGTATGAATTTCTGATTACCAAAGGAATCACAGGTTGACCTGGGCATTGTAAGGTGGGTGGGAAATCACTATAAATTAATATATTTTTATTGATGAATATCAGATACACACCTTTGAGTCAAAGACTTCTTTACAAAGGTTCCACGTCAATTGAATAAAGAAGCAAAACAATAGATAGTTCAACATATACAAAGGCAACAGTGCAAGCAGAGGTAACAAAAGTAGCAAAGTACTACAATCAGTACAGTATCAAACATGGTTACAAGTGGTTGAGACATTGCAGCAAGTAATACAATGGCACATAGAGTTACAGGAATAGGAGCAGAGGAGCAGAGTAGGATCTCACTAGAACGTACACTACAGGACGGTGGTGTAGTCATGCCCTGGTGGTTATTAGCAATTTCATGTTTGTACAGCATACATGTTTGTCCCCATTTATAACAGGGGAAAGGGTAGACTTGATGGTTTAGTGTCACTACTGACCTCGAATTACTATGGTACTATGACACTGTTGACTTCTGGTGACAATATAGAACTACAGCAACAAAGTATGAATGGTATTAAACACAGAAACATATGATTTTGTCAGCAGAAAAGGACCTTCAGGTTCCTCCAGTCTGCCCCTTTTTCCTGCCTTTTCCATTACCACTAACCCTAGCTGGTCATAAGTGTCAATCCCTCCCTTTGTTCTTCTACCTAATATGCCTCAGTGCCTATCCCATGCATGCTTGAAGATCCCCACAGTCTTTGCCTCCACTACCTCTTTTGGCAGGCTGTTCTAGTCATCCATCACCCTTTTTCTGAAAAAGTATTTCCACACATATCTCCCAAACTTTCCCCCTCTTAGCTTCATTGCACACCCTCTTGTTCTAGTGCTTTCCTTTCTGTGAAATAGACCCCCCCCCCACACCTAGTTTACTTCTGTAAGGCACTGGTAGGTTTCAATCATGTCCCCTCTTGCTCTCCTCTCTTCCAGGAAGTACATGTTGAGTTCCTGCAGCCTTTTCTTATCTGGCTTCTTGTGCAACTGCCTCACCATCTTGAGTGCCCTCCTCTGTACCACCCCCATCCTTTCAATGTTCTTGCAGAGGTGTGACCTCCAGAACTGGACACAGTACGTCAGGTGGAGCCTCCCCTAGAATAGGGGAGAAAGTGAGCATAGGAAGCCAACTATTCTAAATTACCAAAGGACCAAAAAAGGGAATTGAAGAAAAACCCTATCTAGGGTAACGGCTCGAGCACAAAGTTGGAAGGGGAAAGGTAAAGGCAAGCCAAGAGGAGAATCAGTGATAAAGGAAGCCTAAAGACAAGGGAAAGGCAGGGAAGCAGAAAGTCTGGAGGATAATCAAATCATCAGGCATGGGAATGGTGCAGTGTAATGGGTGTGAGGCTGCAGTCTTCAAAGGCACATTCTGCATATATCCATACATGCATACAGACATACATACATACATACATACATATATATGAAGAAGCCAGCAGAAGAAGGCCATTTGGTCTATCTAGTCTGCTCATATTGCAGGGTCCACAGCTTGAGCTACTGTCCCTGTCCTCCCTCCCCACTCCTCCCATCCTCCCTACCCATGATCCTTACCTTCCCCCAGGCCTGTCCCAGCCTAACTTAAAACTACCCACCATCTTCAACAAGATGACCTCTTCCAGCAGCGCATTCCAAGTGTCCACCACCCTCTCTGTGAAGAAGTGCTTCCTGAATTCCCTCCTAAACCTCCCATCCTCCTGCTTAAGACGGTGCTCCCTCATGTTATGGTTGCCACTAAGCTTAAAGAAACACTCTTTATCAACCTTATTTATCTCTTTCAAGTACTTGAAGTTGCCAATCATGTCCTCTCTCTCCCTCCTGTCTTCCAGGGAGTACATGTTCAGTGTCTTCAACCTCTCTTCATATGTCTTACACTGCTGACTGGCTATCATCTTTGTAGCCCTCCTCTGGACCTTCTCCAACAGGTTAATGCCCTTTTTGAGGTGTGGGCACCAGTACTGAACTCCATACTCTAAATGTGGCCTTACCAGTGACCTGTACAAGGGCAGTATAACCTCCTCTGGAGACTGAGGTGGTGCCACATATGCAGGCACCTCTCTGGGCTGAGAGCAGATGTCACTGGACTCCAGGCTGAAATGGCACAAGTACAAGGCACCATCTACTTCATCCAGTGGCCACCTAGTTTGCCATCACTCCAGCAAAGGATGCCAGCAAGGAGTCAGAGCGGTTGGACCTTGGTGGCTGTGGGAGGGTGGGAAGAGGAAGGAAGGAGACCTTACTGTTATGCAATTCTTTCACCATTTTTATGGGATGGGGAAGCCAAGAGGAGGCCCCTGAGGCAGGAGTAAGAGAAGAGGTGGGAGTCTTCACAGGAACAGGCCCCAAGAATGGTAGAAGAGTCCCCAGCCAAGAAGGAGGCAGGTGCTGGTGGGGGACTCAATAGTCAAGGTCATGGGGATGCCTTTTTATGATGTCCCCAGAACTCCAATGTGTTTTAGCAGCCCCAGTATTTCAATATTAGATGTGTTTCATTTTTATAAAGGAGTGTAATAATAACAAAAGTAGAGCTTAACAAACACCATTTTTATAAGAGTTCAGTCGCTATTCCATAAGAAGGGTTTACTGGTAACTTCTATAGAAAAAAACATTTTTTTCACTTGCAGATGGACATCTGTGAGTACAGTGTGATGAACCTTATAAGGACTGAAGGGCCAAGCCCCCTTCCTGTGGTAAAACCACAAACGTCCAAGCATCCTTTGGATGCTTGTAATTTTAATTGTGTTTGCCTGACAGGTGGTGGCTGACAACTTCCCCATACCATTGCCACTATTCAGCTGCCTCAGCTGTTCCTTGGCAAGTTGGTGGCACCTTCCACTCTTGCCAAGTGTATGGCACTCTGGCTGCTTTGTCTGGCCCCATTAGGTTTTTCTGGGCTCTTGTCTGGTGCACCCAGATTGCTGCCTTTCTCCCCTTAACTCAGGTACAGCTCTGTAGTGGGTCAGCATGCCACTCCTCAGCTGGATGGTGTGCTTTTCTGGACTCTTATTTCTCCTTTCATGCTTGTGTTAGCACTATCCCTTTACTACATAGTTAAAGTTTCCTCCGAAGTTAGGAAACAAATGGGGCTGCTACCAATTGCCTCCCATGCGAGACATGCTCCACAAACACAACTGGGTACTTTTCAGAGAGGCTCTTCCTTCCCCCCAGTAGTGGTCACATCAAAACTCCCATTGTTCAAGGAAGTATAAGTGTAGGGTACAACCCTGGAACCACAAATCTGCTGCCATGGCACCCTTCATCACTGCAACTCCTCTGCTTGCATATATAGGTATATGCCTTTTGCTGTTCATATTGTTTTCAGCCAAACTTCATCCTCACTTATCTTTTGCTACCAGTACTCCCCACCATCTTTCCCCCAAATTGTTTGCCATGCACCCACCATTGGTTCAAATCCATACCTTCAGTTTCAGCACATAGTCGGTTTCAGCCCATTTTCAGTCAGCTTGTCATGCCTTTGTCCTTGTTTTCCTACAGTTAGTCTTTCAACTTACTATGTTTCCTTTCTCCATGTACTTTGTGGCCATCAGGCTTTATCACCAGCCTCCAACACTTCTACACAGATGAATGCCAACCTTAACCATATCATGGCTTCCAGGGCTCCCCATCCTGAAGACTGACAGTCTCACTCTGCTCCCAAGAAGTCAATTCAAGTGGGGTCCTTCTCCTCCTGCCCTTCAGGTGAAAATATTCTATGCTCCAGGTGAAACTTAAGCCATGCAGATCAACTCAGCAGCACCTCTTGATGTAGCATTTAAGGCTTTAGCTACAGGTGGGTGGGATTGCTATGTCCCTGGGGGCTCCTTTTGCTATATAGACCATGTTGGCACCACTTTGAAATGCTTTTTCTCCCAACAGCCACCTATGGTTCACCTGGTTCTCACCTACTTCTATATCTTGCCCTTCAAAGATGAAGATAGAAACATAAAAACATTGAAGTTGTTGGCAGATAAGGACCTCCTAGTCCACCTAGTCTGCCCTATTTTCCCTTCCTACTAAACCACCTCAGACCCTACTCGGTCCTTGGTTCCCTCCCTCACTTGCTTAACTTCTAGGATCCCCTTGTGTCTATCCCATGCAGTCTTGAAACCCGTGACCATTTTAGCCTGTACAACTTCCACTGGTAGACTGTTCCAAACACCCATCACCCTTTCAGTGAAGAAGTTCCTCAGATTTCCCATAAGCCTCCCCCTCCAGCTTCATAGAATGGCCCCTTGTCCTTGAGCATCTCTTTCTATGAAAAATACTATCTTCCTGTACCTTGTTTGTACCTGTGAGATATTTGAATGTTTCAATCATAGCTCCCCTTTACCTTCTTTCCTTTAGGGAGTACATACTAAATTCCCTCAGTCTTTCTTCATAGGGCTTCTAATGTAGGCCATGCACCATTTTGGTTGCACTCCTTTGTACCACCTATACTCTATCTATGTCCTTACGGAGTTGGGGCCTACAGAACTGGGCACAGTACTTGAGTTGGGGTCTCACCAATGATCTATACAGGGATATTATTACTTCCCTCTTTCTGCTGGTGATACCCCGGCCTATGCACCCAAGCATTCTGCTAGCTTTACTCACTGCCTTGTCACACTGTTTAGCCACCTTCAGGGCATCAGAAATGATTATCCCCGGGTACCTTTCCTGGTTCATGACTGCTACTTCCTCTCCACCTAGTTGGTACTGAGTCCCTCTGGGTTTCTGTGCCCCAGGTGCACGATTTTGTAGTTTTTCATGTTGAAGCCCAACTGCCAAACCCGTGACCATTTTTCCAGCTTACTTAGATCTTCCCTCATTCTTTACATCCCCCCCAGTGTCCACTCTGTTGCAGATTTTTGTGTCATCTGTAAACAGGCATACCTTCCCTTCCAGTCCTTCTACAATGTCACTAATAAAGACATTGAAGAGGACTGGGCCTTGTACTGACCCTTGTGGCACCCACTGGTCACTTTGCCTTCCCTAGAGTGGACTCCATTTATCGCCACCCTCTAACTTCCATTCTCCATGCAGCTCTCTACCTATCTTACTACTTTAGGACCCACTCCATGGCTGCTCAGCTTACTCACCAACCGTCTGTGCGGAACAGAGTCAAAAGCCTTACTGAAATCCAGGTAGGCCTCATCAACCACTTCTCCCTGATCCACTACCTTGGTAACCCAATCAAAGTACTAAATCAGGTTTGTCTGGCAAGACCTTTCCCCTGTGAACCTAGATTGTGTCAGATCTTGTAGTTCATTGGCCACAAGGTATTCCACAATTCTTTCCTTCAACAGCGATTCCATAACTTTGCCCACTACTGAGGTCAGGCTGACAGGTCTGCAATTACCTGCCTCCTCCCTGCTTCCACTTTTGTGGAGTGGGGCTACATCAGCCCTCCTCCAGTCTCATGGTACCACCCCTTTTTCCAATAATAGGTTAAACAGGGCTGTCAGAAGTGCAGCTAGCTCCTCCCTGAGCTCCATCCAATACACTGAGGTGCACCCCGTCTGGTCCCATTGCCTTATCCACTTTCAACTGATAGTTCCATTAAGGCACTTTCCATTGTAAAAGGGCTCATATCCATCTCCCTAAACTTACTACTTTTGACCTGCTTCCCTTGTCCGTTGTCTGGCCCTCTACCACAAAAAACAAACCAAAGTATTTGATCAGTATGTCTGCTTTTTGGTGATCCTCTTCCACACTAAACCCTCCTTCCCCGTTCAGCCAAACTATCGCTCCCTTTGTCTTCCTCTTGTCACTTATGTATTTGAAAAATGCCTAACCTCCTTTTGATGTTGGCTTGCACAGAATTGGAGGCACAGTCACTGTTGGGTGAATGCAGGGCACGTACCAGTGGGTGTGTCCCTCATTCCCCAATAAGCCTGCATTCTGGCGCCACAGCATAAATACCTAATGTGGCGAGCACATCTAAGGAAAGGTCTGCTGCAATGCGAGCTAAGCTCATCATGTGCAGTGGACCTCCTGACGTGCTTGCCATGGTAAAACAGTAAAAACATGGCAGCACACTGCCTGCCATAATGCCGACTTTGGGGGTGCCCAATCCCCCTATCGGCATGCTGTGACCCAATGTGTGTGCTGATGGAGGAGCCCTCCCGAGTCGACATCATGCACCCCCATTTGTTATAGGCTGAGGGGGTGCCCAGTCCCCTTGGCTCGCATGCCCCCACTACATAGTGCAGACGGGGTGCCCAATCTCAGTTGGCTAAAGCATCCCTTCAGTCATGTAAGAAATTACCTTTGGGACTGATTAATGAAGCGACAGTATGACTGTTCATGAGGGGTTCTCAAAAAGCCTATGTTGCAAATTTGGTGGAAAAAAATCCCAAAAATGACTGTTTCACTAGCTTGCATTGCGCAATTTCCACACGCACTTGTAACTTCATGAATTTGTAATATTTTCACTCCAGATTTTCAAAACTTCCATTTTTCCCCACCTCCTTATGAACAGTAAGCTGTCATTTTACATATCCTGACTGAAATGTGTTTTCGCACATCCGGCGCAGAATATCGTAGTCACTGTGCGAAATCAGTTTCTGGAACATTTTGAGGACATGACAGTGACACTGTTCATGAGCAGAGGTCCTAAAATGCCTATGTTGAAAGTTTGGTGATGAAATTCCATAAAATGACTGTATTACAAGCATGCGTTGCGCAGTTTGCATACACCCTTGTAACTTCGCAAATTTGCAATATTTTCATGCCAGATTTTCAACACTGGCATTTATATACACCTCTTTATGAACAGTACAGCTACCATTTTTCACATCCTGCCCTAAATGTGTTTCGCACCTGTGCCGCACAATGGCGTGGTCACTGTGGGAAATAAATTTTTGGGACTGATTGACAAAATCATAGCACCACTGTTCATTAGGGGAGGTCCCAAAATGCCTATATTAAAAATGTGGTTAAAAAAATCCCCAAAATAATTGGGTTATGGACGTGTGTTGCACAGTTTCTATGCATACTGATGACTTCATCAATTTTTCATATTTTCACTCCAGATTTTCAACGTTGTCATTTTTTTATGCCTCCCCATGAACAATACAGATGTCATTTTCCACATCCTGCCCAAAATGTGTTTTCATCCCTGTGTCGCCAAATGGCATAGCTGCTTTGCAAAACCACCTTTCAGCTAACAAACTGATGGTGCTGCTTTTCATGAGGTGGGCTCACAAACAGCACATGTTGAAAATTTGGAGTGAAAATGTCAACACACACCTACAGTGTTATGGTTTCCAGCTGTAATACCCCCACCTTGTAGAGACTGACAGACATCAGGGGTGTGACTTGGGATCATCGGCCGTAATGCTCACGCCATTCCACCCCCACCCCCACCCTGCAGCCAGTGACAGGCATCATGGTGTGCCTTGCACCGTTCTGCCACAAAGTTCGCCCCATTCTCCTATACTGCACCCACCTCAGCCTATTTCCTTATGGAAATAGGTAAATATAATGCCCAAAGACCCCAAAGCACATCACAACACTGTCAGTCTCTACAGGGCAGGGTGAGGTACAATGGCATGAGCGTTATAGCTGATGACCCAAAGGCACACTCCAATGCCTGTTGGTCTCTACAGAGTGGGGGGTGGGGTTGGAGTCACTTCAATACTTCATTGCCATTCCTATTATGTGTCCCTAACTCCAGCTCTACCAATGCCAATGCCAGCGAGACAACATTCGGCATTGACAAATGCTTGTTTTAGTGATGTGGCAATATTTTCCTCTGTTTGTGCTTTAGCTTTTCTAACTACCCTCCCTGCCTCTTTTTGCAATTCCTCATAAACCCCCCATCCTCTTCCTTCAGTGTTTTTTGGTGTCTCCTAAAAGCCTTTTTTTTTGCTTCTACTTTTTCTACTACCTCTCTTGAGAACTACAGTGGTCCCTTTTTTCTTTTACCCTTGCTAACTTGCCTGACACAAACATTTGTAGCCTTTTCTATACCTTCTTTAATTTTTGCCCACTGATCCTTGACTCCCTCTAGTTTCCCAACCCCAGCCATGGCATCCCTGAGGCAATCTCCCATTTCCTTGAAGTTGGCCCTCCTGATGTCCAGGATCCTCACCCTTGTGTGGTTCAGTTCCAGTCCAGTCTTTATATTAAACCACACTGTACAATGGTCTCTGGTTCCCAGGTGGTCTCTCACCGTGATGTCAGGGACCCTATCTCCACTTGTCAGTATTAGGTCCAGTAGTGCCTCCTTCAACTATCAAACTCTTTACCCCTCAAGGGCTCAATCTCATACCTTGCCCCTCAAGGGTTCTGCTTCCTCTTAGGCCTTCCCTTCGGTAGAGATGAAATGAGTGGCTTTCAGCAGTCATTGATCTTCTCCTTACCACCTCTGGGGATTGGTCTCTTTTGCAGGGAACCTCCTGTGGCTGAAGTGAAAGGCTCATGGCACCCTCATGGTGTTCCCATTATAGGGCTGGAAGAAGAGCCCCTCCTCAAAATTCTTTCCCTGAACTGGGTTTCTACACTGCAGTTGCTGAACCATTACTAATTCTTTCCCTCATGTAGAGGGAAAGTGACCAAGAGTATCCCATGAAGGTGGCGATCAGGAAAATGGTGACAACGAAAAGAGCAATGGAAAACAGCATGGCCACATAGGGTGAGTGGGAAAAAACAGCAATCACTGAGACAGCGACCTATGTTTTTTTCCCCCCTCCCAGAGTTGCGTCCTCCCGGAATTGATTATAATTAGTAAGAGGGTGCGGGGACAAAGCCCCCCCAAAAAATCAATGTGCCACTGTTGTCACCATTTCAGCAATCCCTGACTTTCTCACTTGCCCTATGTGACTGGTGCTGTTTTTCCTTCGCCCTTTTGGCCTCATGCATTTTCCCTCACAGTTATCACACAGAACCATGACCAAGGCCTTAAATCCCAAGAAGTTGCCTCCTCATAGGGCTCTTTTTCCTCTCTTCCATGCTAAAGGTCATAAAAGATAGGTACTCTCCACCGAAGCTGATGTAGGTTGGGGTCACTCCCAGGTTCAGGTCTCAGTCTGACTTTCTCTCTGTTCCTTAGGGAACACTGTACTTGTCTATCTTCCACTGTACCTCAGGCTATCTTCCCTAAGGTTCCTTTAATCCTGGGAACCTGTCCCTGTGACACATCAAGGGATTGGAACCTTTTGACAGGGTTCCCCATCCTTGTGACACCCTGAGAGGGTGGTAGTCCCCCTAGGAGGGACAGAGAGGGGGGAAGCCAAAGTTCAGAATTCCAAACCACTACATACAGAGCCTGCTTTGCTCTCATTTTTTCCCATCTACTGCACAAACTATACAACAAAAAATACTAAAAACAGGCACAATATAGTAATCTAAAAGACAAAGAACCTCAACACAAAAGCACGGAGGCACAGGATACATGGAAAGGGCATTTACAATAAAGACTAGTATTGAAGAAATGTAAAATCACAAATATCCCCATAATGCAAAGCATAGAAGGAAGTCCTGCATATGAAAATCACCATGAAAAAATTTAGACAAGTTCTGCTTTAAGCAAGAGAGAATGGTGCAAAATGGCCTCTCACACAATCTGTAAAGGCTAAAAACAGAAGACACAGACAGAAGATGTAACTCATCTGTAACAGCCCAGGAGAAGGATGAACCATTAATACATTGGTCTTACAGGTTTAGGTACACACATACATAGGATAAATAATAGGTAAGGGTAGTATACAAGGGTGTAAAACACAGAAGAGCTGCTTCCAGGGACCGGTCAGTGCGTTGGGTCAAAACAGGTATCAGGTAAAACAAAGAGAGGGACCCCACTCAATACCTCAAAGGAGTTTGCAGCAAAACTTACTGTATATTGTTTGAAGATTAAAAAAACATATTTTATCACAGCATAAAAAAAAAATAGACGCACTACCCCCAAAGAGAGAAAAATAAAGAACAGCAGCCAATCATCTCACACCTGAGCACATGTTTTCTTTTTTCAAATGATCTGTTCTTTGAACAAAAACACCAATATTTATACCATTTATCTATTCACAAAACATGGCAATGTTGCCCAATTCATACAATAGTTAACATCATTCTAATTGTCTCATTTGATTAAAAAAGATTAAATAAATAACAATAGGCCCTCTCATCATTTAAACTATATCCCAAGCTCCAATGTACTCAATAATAAAAAGCTCTCTCATTATAAGTGCAATTAAACTATATTACATGTTTCAATGTATTAGGTGCTTTCAAACTCAGTCCTTCTTGATCTAGTGCAATTACTGCAAATCCACTTTAAATTACTATGGTAATGTCCATAGTTAAATTCATTCTTCTCCAAGCACTTGTAACCTCAATATCAATTGTTTGCCATTGGAGCTTGTTAAATCAGATAGTATTCAGAAGCCAGGAGTAGCACTGTCCCCAATCAATGCAAACCCATACTATGAGAGAAGAAAACACAACATCATTAAACATATGTTAACAGTATTTACAACCTCTTCTGAAAGTCCATTCATAAAAAAAAGGTTTTATTTCAAACCTTCCATTCAGCCCCAGGGGAAGAATGTATTTACACTTCAAATCCATCATGCCTCTTTTTGTAAGAGGAAATTATCAACAGCCCCCCGCACCCAATCTTATTTTTCAATCCCAGTATACATCCAAGTGTGTTGGCTATCTCTGTCAGCATATTTAATATGCATTGCCAACACATTTTTATTTTCTTCATTAGCGATGTCAATTACTTGTTCATGAACTCACAATTTAAAATTACTGCTGGTCTTGCCAATATAAAACTTCCCACAAGTATAATTTGCCATATATATTATGGCTTCAGTATCACGTGTGATTAGATCCTGTATTTTAAAGATTTGAGAGCCAGTGGGATGCTGAAAGGTTTTAGTTCTTCTGATATATTTATAGAACCTACACCTTCCACAAATTGTACAGCCTCTAGGAGTACTAGCATCAACCATTGTATTCTCTCTGCCTTTGTTGACATATTGTAAAGAATGCACTAATTTATCTTTAATTTTGTGGTTTCTTTTATATGCCATTTTGGGAGACTGTGTTTTACACACAGAACCAATTTCAGGATCAACTTCTATTATATCCCCGTGTTTGTTCACAATATCCTTGATATACTTTGATTTGTACATATACGTTGCAGTGTATTTTAATCTATCCTGTGCTGGTTCATCATTTACAACATTATTTCTAACATTGTTTTTATTTGGATCCAGCAAAATCTGGAGATCTTGTTCTTGTGCCCATCTCAGAGCTGAATCTAGCACAAAGGCACTATATCCCTGTGCTAGAAATCTGTTGTACATTTCATCAGCTCTTAAAATAAAATATTCCTCTCTTGTACAGTTCCTACAGAGCCTTAAAAATCAACTTCTAGGAATATTATTCACTGGCCCAAATATTCAGAAGGGTTGCTCATGGCGCAAATGCACAACCCACTGATGCGCCCCAGCACGGTATTCAAACGGGGATTGTGCCTGGCACAAATCCCGAGGCGCCAGAGCACATCAGTAATGTATGCAATGCAGGTAGGGGGGCATGCTCATGCATACTCTGCACATCCGATATTCATTCGGGATGTGCTGGAATATCATGCAACCCTACTTAATGCTACACACAGTGAGCAAAAAGGAACAACTGACTGGCCATCCACAGGTGAGCTGCCATATTGCAGGGCGCAACAGGGCCGCTGCCACCTGTGGGTGGTCACCCGAGCTCTGGCTGCACCTGGCGGCACCCCCTCATGCCCGATCATGGGCATACATAGGAAAAGGATCCACCGAAATTCCTGGTGGTCCAGTGGACCACTGCACACCCGATCACGGGCTTAAGTATTATATTTGACCATCCCATATCCCTGGTGGTCCAGTGGACTGTTCGCAGCCCAATCGCAGGTGTATGTATTAGAAAACTAATCATCCTATATTCCTGGTGGTCCAGTGGACCACTCGCAGCCTGATTGCGGGCATATGTATCAGAAAACTAATCATCCTATATCCCTGGTGGTAAAGTGGACTGCTCGCAGCCCAGTCGCGGGCATATGTCATAAAAAGTAGAGTTCCAATAACCCTGGTGGTCCAGTGGTACCCCCCTACCTGCCCGCTGAGCTCCATCGCCCGCTGCCCCCCAGTCAGTGGTGGGGGCACCACCCCACCCACCTGCCGCCCTGCCAAGTGACACCGTACAGAAGGGCTGTATGCTCATTGGTCCATAACGTGAGCCAATGGGCATGCAGCCTGCACCATACTACACAGTCCAGATATGTGAATGGATCCATTCACATATCTGGAATTGTAGTACAGCATGGAGTACATGGCCCACTGGTTCACGCCTGTGGACCAATGGGTGTACAGCCCTCCATATGGTGTCAGGCGGTGGGCGGTGGGGTGCTGCCATCCGCTGCTGACCGGGGAGGTGCGGGCTCAGTGGGCAGGTGGGGGGGTTCCTGCTGGACCACCAGGGTTATTGGATGATTAGTTTTCTAATACATATGCCCGCGAACAGGCTGCAAGTGGTCCACTGGACCACCAGGGATATAGGATGATTAGTTTTCTAATACATATGCCCTCAATCAGGCTGCAAGTGGTCCACTGGGCCACCAGGGATATGGGACGGTTGACTACATTACTCATGCCCGTGTTCGGGCATGAAGTGGTCCACTGGACCACCAGGGATATGGGATGGTTACATATAATACTTGAGCCCATGATCGGGTGTGAAGCAGTCCACTGGACCACCAGGGATATTGGACAATTTTTTTAAATCTACATATGCCTGCGATCGGGTAGAGGGGCGCGTTACCGCGCTGTGCAGGGGGCGCCAGTCCTCGACGGCTGCTACCTTGGCAGGCGCCAGGCATAAGTCGCCGGGGATCGGCGCACCTGCATGCAAATGGGGCCTTAATGACATGCAAATGACCCCATCTGTGCCTTGCATACATTATGGCTCCATTTGCATGTTCACTTTTGAATATTGTGGTTGTAGCGCATAACACAACGGAACTTGCACTAGTTCATCTCCCTGCTCCACTCTGGTCACTTGAGCTGGCACAGTGACACTGTGCCATGTGCACTACAGGTGGCCAGGGTGCGATATTCAATGATGCTGTGCCATGGCGCAGCTCCGCTGAATATCACCAAGTCAATACCCCTGCACAGCCAAGTTGCGCTGCATCCAGGCTTGTGCCACAGCCTGGCGCAGTCTGAATATCTGGGCCACTGTGTGTGTTGGATGCATACTTGATGCCTCTTACAATGAATTTCTATCTGATGACTTCCTATACAGATCTATCTCTATTTTCTCCACAACTGTTTTTGAGATAACTACATCCAAGTATGGAACCCTATACAAATCGGTGTTTACCAATCTTAAATGATGGTTTGAGTTATGTAGTTGTTCCCTAAATTCAGCCAGATCTTCTGTTGTCCCTCTCCAAATAAAAAAAGAGATAATGAATAAATCTATAGTGCTTAACAATTCTGGCAAATAGTGAATTTAACACTGGATTCAGTATGTAACTTTGTCACATTGGCCCATGTACAAATTAATATAACTTGGATCAAAAGATGCCCCCATCACAGTTCTGTGGATCTGTAACTAATATTTTCCCATGAAAGTGAAAGAATTCCATGTCAGAACTAACTCAGCACTCTCAATCAAACAATCAATGTGTTCTGGAATGTTGTCACTATAATTTTTCCAAAAATAATGCATAGCTGTTAAACCTACAGCATGTGGTCTGATTGGGAAAACTTCATATATGGGTTGGTTTCAGTGCCGGCTAAGAAGAGACATATATCAAGCCTCTACAAATTGCTGATGGAACTGAGGGGGATTCCTTAAATTGGCAGAGATGCGCCTGGGAAAAAGAGGCGAATATAGCCATGGGACATTCTGACTGGAATCGCAGGTTGAAATATGGCTGGAAAGTGACCTCTTCACCAGTAAGGTGGGAGTTCTGGTGGAAAATTCTTACACTGCATTTTCAGGTACCCTTGGTCATCCACCGGTACACACACAGTGGGACATCATGTTGGAGGAAGTGTGGAGGGGAGAGGAGTCACTGGCATATTTTTGAGGGTTGCCCTGTTCTTTCCACCTTCTGGGGAGAGATCCAAATGGTGGTCTGGGAAGTGACGGGGGTTCTTATTCCGTTTACTTTTGAAGACTAGATCCTGGGGCTCCCCACTGCAGTTTCCCTAAATGGAGACTCCCACAGAGTTGTGTTAACCCTGTTGGGGATCAGTCTAAAATGCATTACAGCTAAATGGCTTGACCAAGAACCACCAACATTACAAGACTGGATGAGAAGAGTAAGGGAGGTCATAATCATGGAATCTATTATGGCAAGGCTTCAGCTTCGGCAGGAGCAGAACACCCAACATCAACAAGCATGGGAGTCCTGGTCTCTGCAGAAGGAGCAGACCCTCTGAGGATGTAGAGGGGGGTGCCTTAGATAGAGTGGAGCCAGAACTCCCGATAGACAGGTATTCAGAAGGTGAATGATATATAAACACACCCTATCTGAGTGATTATGCCCAGTCTGAGGGGTGATGGCGGGGAGCTGGGGTTGGAGCAGGAGGTACCATTGACATAATAAATGCCTAGGATGGTCTTGCTCTCCCTTTGTGACTCACCACTGTCCTACACCTCAGGGTGAATAAAAGGGGTTGGGGGGAGTTTTATGGCATGCAGCCAAAAGAGCTGGGGCTTCTTTTATAGCCCCTATTAGTAGGTTAAGGTTCAACATCAGCTGACAATTATTCATTTTTTGGATGAGTTGGTGCCTGCACACCAGTTATGATTTTTATTTAATTCTACCACAGTCAGTCTTATACAATATTTAATATCTTGATGTACTCAGATTAATAACTGTTTTTATTCTGGTACAGATGGTAATTATGTGTATGCATTAAGTTGTAAATCTGTGGTATCTGCATTTTGAAAAAAGTTGAGTTTAAAAAAAAAACTCCAGCACGGGGCATATTTGTATATAGGGATGTTATGTCCATGTTTACCAAACAGCATTCATCCCCTACTTCCACAGTTGATCATTTATATAATAAATATGTTGTGTTCTTAAAATAAGAACTGAGTTTGGACACAATAGGATGCAAATGAAAATCCACATATTGGGATAATTTCTCAGTGAGGCACCCAATGCTTCCCACTATTGCAGAACCTGAGGGGTCCTGTAAAGTGTTATGGCTTTTTGGTAAGATGTAAACAGTAGCAAGCACTGGGTGCTCCACAGTCAAAAAGTTTCTCTCACTCTCACTAATCAAACCACAAGTCTGTGCATGTGAATTAAATCTATCTACCCTAGTTTTTAAATTTCTAGTAGGGTCAGAACTTAATTTTTGATATACATTCACATCATCCAATTGCCTCAAGACCTCTTGTATATATTTTGTAGTGTCCATCACTATGATGGCTTGTCCCTTATCAGCAGATTTAAAGGTTAATTCTTTGCTATTTTTCAAATATTTTAAGGCTTGATGCTCTGCATTATTCATATTTACAGAGGTTGGTGTTTCATCTTTATCAAACAGATTTCTAATCTCTGCTTCACAGACCTGTTCAAAGACTATAATCGATGGTGCTTGTGGGGGGGGGGGTTGATTTCTTCCCGAACATATTTGTAGCCTGATTAATGTTTCCCATATTTATAAGCTCACCCTGCCCTCACACAAAAAAATCATTCTGATGTTTAAGAAAAAGGTATTTCAAATTCAGTTTTCTGGTAAACTTGTATAATTCAATTATACATTCTGACAAACTACTATTTGTAGTTGGTACAAAAGACAATCCCTTCTGCAGTACTAATGCTTCATGTGGGGAAAATTCGTAGCTAGAGATATTTACCACTAATAGTTCTTCCTCCTTTTCTTCTGTCATTTGTGTTGTGGCTGTGTCCCTAGTTGTCTCTTGCATTGTCCTCCACGCCGGCATTGTTAACCGCCCTGATGATACTGTTGTTCCCTTGGGATCTCATCGGGTAATTCCATCAATATGCCGGTAGACCTCTGCTCTGGAATTGACCTCCCTGGTATGCTTAGAAAAAAAATCAACCTTTTGTCCCAAACCAGCACCATTGATTGTAGCCTTTGAACAGGTCTATGAAGTAGAGATTAGGCATCTGTTTCATAAAGAAGAAAGACCAGCCTATGCAAATATTAGTAATGCAGAGCATCAAGCCTTAAAGGACTTGGAAAATAACAAAGAATTAACATTTAAATCTGCTGATAAGGGAGGAGTCATTGTAGTGATGGACACCACAAAATATGATTCCACCAAGTTGATTTGACTATGAAGTTGTCAAAATCCCTGACATCAACAGGTGAAATGCTGAAAGACAAAATTTCACCTGTCAGAATATCACTGTTTTTTGGGTTTTCTTTTGTTGGGGGGGGCTGCATCATTTTTTAAAAATCAACTCTGTGACAGCGTTAATTCAAAAAGGGGGTGAAACACCAGCAAAAATAACGTCAGTGTACAGCAGGTCCATTACAGTAACTATCTTGAAATTGGTGCCATAATGGTCTTTGCTATAAAAAATTTGCTGTTTTATCGGTTATGTGACAAAATATATACAAGAGGTCTTAGACAACTGAATGATGTGAATGTAAATAAAATCTTAAGTTCTGAACCTACTAGAAATTTAAAACTAGGGTAGACAGACTTATTTCACGTGCATAGACTTGTGGTTTGATTAGTGAGAATGAGAGAGACTTTTTGACTGTGGAGCACCCAGTGGCTGCCACTTTTTACATTTTACCAAAATTCAGTTGTTAGGTCTGAGCTTGGCAGAATATCCATAGCCTCTTTGGTTGATCTTCATTTTGGCCACTTATTGGCTTAAAATAATCAATAATTCACTTAACACTACCCCTAAAAATAGTATAGTGGAAAAAAATAAATTGGCTTAAGCAAGGTTTTTCATCCCCTTAGTTAAAAGCCCTCACCTCTGTTCTATTGAAAGCCAGAGTAACCCATCTTTGGGAAGATTATCAGAGGGGGATCATGATCTCACCATTATTCAAACATCTACTGAAGCAAAAATTATTTTCAGTAGTGCAACTAAAACAAATAGAGCAAGTAAGGGCTCAGAAAAAAGCCCCACGAGCATAGTATTAAGAAAATTGACTCTACTATGGAGGATTACTTAAAATTACCATTGGCTCCTAATTTTAGGAAAGACATTACTTGGTCCAGACTTGGCATATAGTCTTCAAATATTCCTATTTTAATACACTGCATTACATAGGGCACAACCAGGAATAATGCAACTGTAACAAAGGTTTTCATGAGACCCTTTATCTTATCATAATACAGTGTCCTCTTTACAACTATTCTTGGGATCAAATCCTAATAAATTGCCTTAATAAGTACCCTTACTTAGATTATGATCCCCTATGTATTCTTTTGTGCCCTATGACCAAAGAAGATGCAGAAATGATTTCTAAATTTCTTGTTTTTGTGATAAACTATAAAAGAAAATATTACCTCCCTCAAAAGAATTTATACTGATACATTTCACTTTACTTGTGCAATATTGTACTGAAGTGTACTATCATAACTTGTTTTTATAATTTTATATGTGTAATATAAGCTGTATGAAATGTACTTCCTTATAAATTTTGCTCACATTCTCTTTTTATATGATTGTAATGTCCAACACTTTAATGTATTGGAAGAACAAAAAAAACCTTGAACCTAGTGAGAGTGAGAGAGATTTTTTGACTGTGGAGAACCCCATGCTTGCACTTTTCACATCTTACCAAAAAGTCATAAGACTTTACAGGACCCCCTAATAGTGGGAAGCATTAAGAGCCTCACTGAGAAATTATCCCAATCTGTGGATTTTCATTTGCAGTTCTATGGTGTCCAATCTCCCCTCTTATATTAAGAAAACAAGGGATTTATTATATAAATGATCAACTTTTGAAGTCGGGGATGAATCCTGTTTGGTAGCCATGGATGTAACATCCCTATATACGAATGTGCCCCATGCTGGAGGTTTAACAGCTAAGCGTTAGTTTTTGGAAAATTATAGTGACAATACTTCAGACCACATTCATTTTTTCTTTGAGAATGCTGAGTTAGTTCTCACATGAAATTATTTCACTTTCATGGAAAAATATTACAGATCCACAGAACTGTGATTGGGGCATATTTTGTCCCAAGTTATTTTAATTTGTACATGGGCTGATGGGAACAAAGTTACAAACTGAGTCCAGTGTTAAATCCCTTCTTTGACAGAACTGTTGAGTACTTTAAATTTATTGATCTCTTTTTTATTTAAACAGGAATGACAGAAGAACTACCCAAATTTACAGAACATCTACATAACTCAAACCATCATTTAAGATTTACGGTAAACTCTCAATTGTAAAAGGTTCCATATGTGTACCGTATGTGGTTAGCTCAAAAACAGTTGTGGGGAAAATAGGGACAGCTCTATATAGCAAGTCATCCTATAGAAATTAATTGTTACAGCCATCAAGTATACATCCAAAACACAGTGAATAATATTCCTAGATGTCAATTTTTAAGGCTCCATAGTAACTGTACAAAGAAGGAGTATTTTAATTTGAGATCTGATAAAATTTACAACAAATTTCTATTATAGGGATATAGTGCCTCTGTGCTAGATTCAGCTCTGCGATGTGCACAAGAACAAGATTGTCAGACTTTGCTGGATCCATATAGAAGCAATGTTAGAAATAATGTTGCAAATTATGAACCTGCACAGGACAGATTAAAATACATTGCAACATATATGTAGAAATCAAAGAATATCAGAGATATTGTGACAAACATTGGAATATAATAGAAGTTGATCCTGAAATTGGCTCCGTGTGTAAAAATAAAACTCCCCAAATGGTATATAAAAGAAGCCACAATATTAAATATAAATTAGTGCATTCTTTACAACATGTCAACAAAGGCAGTGAAAATACAGTGTTTGATGCTAGTACTCCTAGAGGCTGTTGGTTTTGTGGAAGATGTAAGTTCTGTAAATGTGTTAAAATAATTAAAAACTTTCAACATACCTCTGGTTTAAGGATCTTTAAAATACAGAATCTAATCACATGTGATACTGAAGCTGTAATATATATGGCAAATTGTACTTGTGAGAAGTTTCACATTAGTAAAACTAGCCATAAATTTAAATTGTGAGTTGGTGAACATGTAAGGGACATTGCTAATGATGAAAATAAAAATGTGTTAGCAATGCATATTAAATATGCTGTCAGAGATAGCCAACACATTTGGATGTATACAAGGATTGAAAAAGTGAGATTAAGTGTAAGGAAGGGATCTTTATAATCTGCTCTTACAAATCTAAATGTGTTACACACACACACAAACACATATACACTGGGCTGAATGGGAGGTTTGAAATAAAAACATTTTTTTATGAATGGAGTTTTAGAAGAAGTTGTAAATACCGATAACATAGAGAATAATGTCTGGTAGGGAATTAGTAATCATGCTGTAATTGCTTTTTGAGATTATCACAACAATGTGGTAAACCCTGAGAGTGAAGCTCGAGAGGTTAACCTTTGGTATGGTAACCTTGAGAAGCGATTGTAGTGAGGTTACTAATCCAGTCCCATGCATTATATTTTATAATGTATGGGATCCACAAGCCACTAAAACTTGCATGAAAAACAATGCCACATTAAAAGGGGTAGAAGAAATCCAGTTGGTTGCTGGACACCACCTGGTAACAGGTCACAAGGTGTTCTGGGAGATGTCAGCACATCTTCCACAGTCAAGAGGAGCATAGCATTGAAGCCATGGAAATCGAGGTAACTGGATTTGGGCAGAAAATATATATATATATATATATATATATATTGAATTCAACTGCAATACATTTTTTGGCAGCACTACAATGAACTGGACATAGCGATCACTAGGTCCTGCAAGCGTTAACTGACACAGGGGATTTAACAACTCAAGTGCTTGTGGGGGCTAGCAATCTACCTTCTGATTAAGGAATCAAGATTGATGATGGCGTTCCATCTTGTAAACTCATCGCTATAACATACTTACAAGAGGTTTATCACTGATATCATAATGATGAGATTACAAGGAAATAATCTGTTTATTTTGTATACATAATAAGCGTATCCCATACATTATATATGTTTAATGATGCTGTGTTTTCTTCTCAAATAGTAAGGGTTTGCCTTGACTGGGGAATAGTGCTACTCCTGGCTTCTGAATAATATCTGATTTAATAAGCTCAGATGGAAAACAATTGATATGAAGTTACAAGTGCTTGGAGAATAAAAATAAAAGTTGTTTTTCACCCTTTGGTGGTAGTGTGCTTGTTTTCATGCTGCGATGAATAAAATACATTTTTTAATCTTAAATCAGTAAGTCTGGCTGTGAACTCCTTTGAGACATTGAGTGGCGTCCCTTCCTTTGTTTTGCCTGGTATACAAGAAAGTATACTCTTTGATGGCGCTAATTAGGGCTATAAGCTCACAAGCCCAAAGGGCGAGATTCTTAATTTCTCTAATTAGACCCTGAGGTCGATATACTTCCATGTGTTCCAACGTGCCCATTGTTTGTTAAAAACAATACATTAGGATGGTTATTTTTATGTAGTTCACATTTGTGATCACATTATTGCATTTGAAGGTCTCTTGCAACAAGGAAAGAATGGTGTGTAATGAGTGCAGATAGGAGTTTGGGGGAATCTTTTTTCCAGGTTGTTTTGCAGATTGTGAATTGGTTTGGCTAGCTTCCTAATGATTTGTTAATTGTGCTATTAGTATTGCCCCATAGGGTGTAGTTTAGTGTAAGTATATACTTTTTATTAGTGCTGGTATATACTTTAAACTTGTTGATTAGTGCAGGTATATAACTTTGATTAGTGTAGGTATACGGTATAGCTGTAATTATTTAATTAGTGCAGACAACTTTGGTTCAGTTAATGAATTCAGTCAATAGTCCCTAATAGGAAAATAAATTCCAAAAAAATGTACCCATACTAGAGATGCAGTGAAATTCAACTTTATTGGTGAAGTTGCCTAAACATTTTCAAAACTTCACATTTGTGAAGTTCCTCTTGGCATCAAAAAGTGTGGTCACTTCACAAAAAAAGTGCCACTTCACCTGCCAAAAACAAACACTGTGAAGTTAGCACTTTGAGCTTTGCAAAGTTAACCAATTTCACAAAGTTCTATCAAAGTGAAGTTTTTCAGCTTCTCACATATCTAATCCATATTATAGTCAGTACAATGAATTTCACTAACAGTTTTCTTTAAAAAAATTGTTTATATAAATCCATGTTCATACAGTTTGAACAACACCAGCAAGTCTCTGCATGCCAGTGTGAATGATCTCATTTCGCATTGAATCTGCTAATTCTAAAACTGCACACTGAATGAGCATGGATTCATTAAAAGCTTTTTTAACAAAATTGTCAGTTAAATTCAGTGTACTGACTATATTACAGATGTATTTATTCCTTACTAACATACTATTTGCCAGCAGAATAGGCCGTATGGTCTGTCGAGTCTGCTCGTGCCTCAGGACCCCAGTTGGGTACCAAGGCATTCCTGCATCATCCTTCTGTTTCTCCTGATTTCCATCTCGGCCCCCCTGGGCAAGGCCCACCCCTGCTTCATCCCCATTCTGTATCTGTCCCACCCTCTCTTGAACCCCTTCACCATAGAGACCCGAACCAGCTAGCCAGGCAGCACATTCCAAGGTTCCTCCACCCTCTCAGTGAAATATCTCTTCCTCCTTTCCCCTCTCATCCTTCCTCCTTCCAACTTTAAACCATGCCTTCTAGTGATACCCCTCCTTCAATCTAAAGATCCCCTCCTTGTCTACCCTATTTATTTCCTTGAGGTACTTGAAGACCTCTATCATATTCCCCTGGTCCCTCCTCGCCTCCAAAGAGAACAGGCCAAGCTCCTCCAGTCTCTCCTCATATGTCAAATCCACTAATCCCCTTACTATCTTGGTTGCCCACCTTTGGACCCTTTCCAGGAGCTGTATGCCCCTCTTCAAGTGTGACCACTAGAACCGCACACAGTACTCAAGGTGTGGTCTAACCAGGCCATTGTACAGTGGCAGAATAACTTCCCTACCCCTTGAGGTGATCCCTCTTGCAAAGCAGCCCAACATCCTATTTGCCTTGACTGCCATCCTCCTGCACTGCTCAGAGTTATTCATACTTGCATCCACCAGGACCCCAAGGTCTTTTTCCCCCTGCCGTGGCCTCCAACACCTCCCCACCCAGGGTGTACTCATGTTTGGGGTTTCCCTCCCAAGATGTAACACCTTGCACTTGGGGGAGTTAAAATGTAATTTCCAGGTGCAAGTCCACATATCCAGGGTCTCCAGGTCCCCTTGCAGGGCCACCCTCCCCTCCTCCCACTCAACCACTGCTCCTAGCTTGAAGTCATCAGCAAAGAGGCTCATTTTACACCCTATACCTTCCCCGATATCTCAGATGTGTGCATTAAACAAGATTGTCCCCAGGACCGATTTTTGTGGTACCCAACTAATGGCCCCTCTAGGGGTTGAGATTTCCCCACCTACCACTCCTCTCTGGGTGCACTCAGCCAGCCAGTTCCCTATCCATCTGACCATCAATAGGTCAAATTCCATCCCTCTCAATTTTTCCAATAGGCCTTTGTGTGGGATCAAGTCCTTGCTGAAGTCAAAGAATAGTACATCTGCATGCTTTCCCCTGTCCAGTTCCAATGTTACTCATTCATAGAACTCTACAAGGTTAGTTTGACATGATCTACCTTGCACAAACCCATGTTGGTGACTATCCTGACATCCTATCTCCTCCAAGAACCCCCCCCAAATGTTCCTTCAGTATACCCTCCATTATTTTACCCATCACCGACATCAGACTGACTGGTCGATAGTTACTTGTCACTTCCCTCAGACCCTCTTTGTGGATTGGCACATGTGCCTCTCTCCAGTCCCTAGGCACTATTCCTTTCTCACGAGACCTGTTGTAAAGCTCCTCCAGGGGTGCAGCTAGTACATCCACCAATTCCCATAGAACTCTCAGATGTATGCTATCCAGCCCTGGAGATTTATCCATTTTAGGGCCTTAAGGGCATTCCACACCCATTCAGTGGGGATTTCATCATCTGCCCCCCCCCCCTTCTTATTGGTCAAATTATCCCAATTTGAAATCTCTGGGGTGCCCCTCCCTTCCGGGTTTTCCATGTTTGTTGCTTCTCCATTCTTACCTCCCTGACCCTTACAACTCCAACCAATTCTGCTTTGTAAATTTTCCATCCCCCATCCTAGTGAACACGGAGGCAAAGTACTCATTTAGGACCTCTGCCTGATCCATAGCCTCCTCCACCTACATGCCCTCTGTTCTCAATCTGCCAATCTGGCCCTTGGTTTTTCTCTGCTCCCCAATATAATTAAAGAACCCCTATTCCGCTCCCCATATCCCCTGTGCCAGTAGTTGCTACTTACTGGGCTTGGCCTCCCCTTACCATCTGGGTGGCTTGTCTGGCTGCAATACAATAAGGTTTATTTTCCCACACCTCTCTTGTTTTTTTGTAATCTCTGTAGGTGTCCTTCTTTTTCCTGACCACCTCCTGGACCTCCCTGGAACACCAGCATGGTTTATGTGACCTTGCCCCCTTATGCTTCATCTTTGCGCACATCCTAACTACCTCCTAAAGTCCCCACTTAGTGACCTCCCATCTCCCTTTGAAATCCATCCTAGTTGTAATCCTTCAAGATGATCCTTGAATATCTTTCCCATGCCCCCAAAATGCCATTCCATTGGAGTTATTAAATATGCCTCTTCCTGCATTACCCTTGCCTTTGAATCTATAGTTGTTGTTTGCCAAGTAGGAGGACTTGTTGAATTCTCTGACCCAAAAGTTATTGTCATATCTCTTGTTATGTTGAATTCTGTTGTTCCTAAATCAGCTTCTGATTGATCGTAAATAAGTGGACTTAGACCTGCCCATAGTTCTTTTCTTTCATCCATCTGCTTCAAACATTGTTTGAGGTCTTCACTAAAAAGGTATCCTCCCTTGAATGGAAGCTTTTGATGTGGTGTTTTGAACTCATTGTTCACCTCCTACAGCTTAATCCATAGACACCTCCTTGCCCTATTTGCCACATCTGGTGCTCTAGCATTGAGTTTTAATGCTTTGACCACCATATCCCCCAGATATTTAGCTATCTGCATGTTGTAGTCCACCAGGTTAGCTTTGTATAATTTGGAGTAAGACCCTTGGTCATCTCCTCTAGCCATATGATTTGAGCTCTCACAAGATATAAATGGCTAATAATTGCTCTTGCAGCCAGTCAGGCAATTTTGAAGACCTTCTTTAGCATTTCCTCCAACTTTTTATTCACCAGGTCTTTCAGAGCTGCTTTCCCTTCTGTTGGGGGTACAGTCTTTTTACTCAGTGCAGCAATCAGTGGATCTACTTAGCAGGAATACACAACAACTACAGCCTGTACTCCTGGATCATATATATATACACAATCCAGTGATATTCTCCCTGGGATGCATGCAGGGTCTGCTGCTTCCCACCCTTTTGCTATCAGTTCATCAATGACTGGCAGATGTGAATGATGTCTGCTTGCTTTTGTTTAGGTTGGATCATGAGGTCTCATTTGCTCTAAGGGTGGGATAATGATAGCTTGAATCCCATGGTTGTCTTTATTGACTTTATGAGAGTATCATGTTATATGAGTGAGTATTGAGCATGTCAATATGAGTGACTCAATAATACTGCTCACACTGACAGCGAGTGGTGAAAAACATTGATATATCCTGTAGAGTGAGTATAGCAGGGTGCTACACACTCTATTACAGGATATAGGATATTGTGTGGCCAAATCCTGCCGAGCTGGCCATTTAGCATAGAGGTGTAAGCCACTGCTTGTGATGCCAACAGACGCAGGTCCGAGTCTGGATTCAGGGGAAATAATTTTTTCTCTTTTTAAAAAAAGTAACTTTCCCCTTGGTCTGCACCCCCTGTGGAGCTGATTATTTTAAGTTTGGGGGGTGCAGGGGGCTTGCCTCCCATAAAGGGGGGGAGTGGGGGATACAAATACTTATTTTGGTTGTTGCTTTTAATGAATGTAGTGACCGTCTCTATTTGTGAGGGTCGTTGCAATTTTCAGTCACCGTTTTGATGATGGGCTCTTATGTATTTGGTCTATGTGTCTGGTGGTCTTTCAGACTCATCCTTATCACTTAAAACCCTTTATAAGCTATGGCACAATGCCAAAAAAACATAACTTTGAAATAACAGAAGGCTTAAACTGTAGGCTCCTCCACTCCAACTGATTCATGTTCCAACTCCTCCCCCAATTTGGTTCCCCGTCTTTGTTTGGGACTGGACCCTCTGATTCTATTGGTGAGTTCAGTAGTGAGGTGGGGAGGTTAGGGTCTGGAGGCAATGGCATAACAGACAGGACCCTAGTTGGGATCTGGGATGAGCCCTGTGGCTTAGAATTTGCCATTGCTTCAGTGTGCTTCATCATTCTTAGCATGAAATACTACTGGTTCTAAATCATAGCAGCTGTGGCCTGCTGAGTTTGTAGCATAAATGCCATAGGGTCTATGCACCATTATGATTTGTTTGAATTCCCTTTGTCCAGTAGGGATGCCTCAAATCATGATGACTATCTAGTGGATAGTTCTGACTCCTCAATTTCACAGGCTGGGCATTGACACCTGATGTGGTGAGGCAAAAGGAGAATGTAGCAAGTAAAGCAATTTTTGTTCTTGGCCATCTGTGAAGACGTAATATAAATGAAAAAAGAAAAGCGATAGACATGGTCAGTGCAAGTATATTGATTAGGCCTACAACATAACTGTGTCTAGTCAAAATATAAACATTACTTTTACTGTGCGTAAGCTAAAGGGGAAACCATGCCCTAGTTTTCTCTTAGGCGCTGGTGAAAAATATGTACTAATACTGCTCAGTATTCCACTGAGCCAGACCAAATATGGCTGACTTACCTGCTGTCCTTCAGATGGCTGTCGGAGGTCAGATTCAGACATTGCTTACACAAAGATCTCCAGTGGAAGTGACACCAGTGCATCCCTTCAGCAACTCATGGGGTGATATCCCAAGTGGCTCTCTACATCATTTAATGAGCCTGAATGATATGGGATATTTAAGAGTCTATCCCCACACCGAGCAACATCCATTAAATAAGTCTGCCCATATTCCTTCTGGGTAGCCCTCACCAAAATGGCCATTGGGGGAAGTAGTGATTATGATTATGCATGCACAAGATAGGTCCCATGCTCCTGCCAACAAGCCCTAATAAGGTGCCCTGCAGCAGAAATAGCAATTGTGCACATGCCAAAGACTTCAGAGCAGCAGTCTTATTCAGCATGGTTGATGGTGGACATTGCTGCCATCTACGGGCTACTGCCCATCTTGCTTGATCATAAGCATGCAGGAGTGGCCCACAGACATGGCAGCACAGGAATAAGGCCAAAGTCCAACATGGTAGCTGCCTGCATTGTGCCACTCATGTGCACAGGGAGATCATTTAAGGTCAGGATGATGTTAGTGGTGGCAATAATTTGATGGGAGCAAATGGGGACTGTGCTCAGGAACATGCTCTGTATGATCTTGGCTCCCATGAGGAACTTAATCCATCTTACTATCTCCCATTTTTGTCACTGAGGGGTCTTCTAGCTCCCACGCCTGTGTGAGTGGTAGCAAGTGCCCAATGGAACAGTATGTCACCACCACACATTAAGGTGTCCACAGCCCTGAGTTCAGCCTCATAGACCGACATTTTCCTGTGGGAAGTTATGAAGCCCTGCTACCTTTCTCACTTTTGTGTGCAAAGCAGTATCTGGCCCATCATACAAATACAGGTATTTGGGATTATGGATTGATGAGGGGCTCAGATGGGATGTTCACATAGAACAGATTATTAACATTGACAAAATAGAGACAGCGCAGAGGAGGGTGACCAAAATGGTGGAGGGATTACATCATAAGCCTTATGAGGAGAGAGTGAGGGACCTCAATTTGTACACGCTAGAACAAAGGAGGGAGAGAGGTGACATGATAGAAACATTCAAGTACCTCAAAGGCATTAACAAGGTAGAAGGGGACAACAGATTCCAAATTAATAGTAGTGCCAGGACAAGAGGACATGACATGAAACTGAGAGGTGGCCGCATAAGGGGAAATATCAGGAAGTTCTTTTTTATAGAAAGAGTGGTAGATGCATGGAATAGCCTGCCCCAGGGGGTGGTGGCAGCCTGTCCAGTGACAGGCTTTAAACATGCATGGGATAGAAACAAAGGAATAATAGAGATAGGAAGAAAAAGCTAAATGACCAGATAGGGTCACTGGACGCTTTGCTAGGCAGCATAAACGAGAAGACTGGATGGGCCTAGTGGTCCTTATCTGCTGCCAGTATTTTTGTATCTAAGAACTTGCATAAAAAATTAGGCTCATTACATTGGGTGAAAAGTGACCTACCTATTGAAACTAGACACAGGATTGTTGAGGTCTCCATACTGCATATTATTGTAGTGTCAGTGGCTCAGTAGGTAGCACACTCGCCTCTGAGGCCAGGAGATCAGAGGGCTGTGGGTTCAGTTCCCACATCTGGCACTTGGGTTAATATCCCAGTACTGACACTGTAATGCAGCATGAGAGGGGTGCTGCATTTCTGAGGTGCCGTCTTTCCGATGAGACGTTAAACCGAGGTCCCATCTGCCTGGATTGGTGGTAGTTCAGGTGGATGTTAAAGATCCCATGGCACTTATCGAAAAGAGTAGGGGAATTTCCCTGGTGTCCTGGCCAAATTTCCCTCATTCACTAAAAATACCACCAACAGCTTAATCTGGTTCAAGATCAGTTGGCATTCATCTGTATCCCCCTCAAATCAGGTCGTGCCTGAAAATAGGCAGGATTTGTCTAGTGCACTTACCCGGTCAACAAAAGCTAAATAAATAAATAAATAAATTGATTATGGGAGTATTACTCAGGGGTGCTACAGGGACAGTCTTGCACAAATTAGACATTTTGTACAATAGATTTGCATGATTCATGCTAAATGCACAGTGGAAAATACATCATTATTTATAAAGAAATAAATTTGATTAGGTAAGAAGATTGCAGGAAACTGCATACTATAGATATGATGTAAAAATCTTACAAAAAACATTTACCCAGTTATATTGTAGAAAAGCTGGAAATCAATAAAGGTACAGAAGATTGAACTTGAGATCAACAGAGGGGACTCGATACTGTAATTATTTAAAGAAGGACCAGAGTGAGTAGGGCATCATTTAATTATAGAGGGCCAGTCACCTGGAACTCCTTACCAATCCAACTTAGAAGTAGCACAAAAATAAATTTTATAATGAAATGGGTTGTAAAAATCTTGGACCCTGATTGGTTGAGAGCTTCTTTCAGCAGGGCCATTATCCCATCGCAAAGGCCTGGGTGAAAGAAGCAAATCAAAATAAGGACTCTGCACCTGAGAAATGCCAGTACGCTCAATTGCCACAAAAAGCATAACTGCTTGACCCAGCACACATACCTTTCAACAGCAAGTCCAATTTGAACATCAAGTCTGAACATACTCCGGTCCCTCTCTAACACCTCCTCTCCAGTACTGTTTTTTTATTTTATTTTTATTTCCTGACTACAAATGCTGCTCCTCTTCATAGTGACCACAGAAGAAGAAACTATTTTTTTTAATTGAAAAAAAAAATGACCCATGCCGCTACCCATGTTCAGGAACAAGCACGGGCCACCAGGGATCTGATGGGGGAGAAGGATTGAGTGCCCAATGGTTGCTCTCTTTCTCTGGGGGGGGTTACCTGCATGCTCCTGCCGCAATACCACCACCTAGGGAAGCCCGGGTGGAAGGTGCGGTAGGAGGGAGAAGCAGTATAGGTAAAGGGCAGATGTCGGCAGAGGGGCAGAGCAGGGGGCACATCTCAGCACGCTTCCTTGCTCATTGGCCCTCATTGCACGCTGATGCCAGGGACAAACAAGGGAAAACCACCCCCCATCTCTCCTAGGTGACAACTCCTCACTATACATCCTCAGGCTCATTGGGGCAGACTCCGTTGTACTGGTCCACATTGCAGCAAGCAAGGTTCGGGGGAGATAAGCGGGGAGTACCGCCTCACCCTACCCTAGGTTAGTGGAGCCTTGTACTCTAGGGACAGACCCTGATGAGAGAGGATCATGCAGGATGAGGCAGTCTGAGAGAGTGGAGAGAGGGGGCAGTCAGGAGCATAAATACGGGGTTAAAAAAAAACCAAAAATGCCATGCTGGTTTCTCCCTAGGACCCTGCACTAGCTGGTGCTCCATACAATCTGACCAACAGCCTTAATCTTTATCTGCAGTCACTCTAATCTTTCCTTCACCACCCTCTCAACCACCGATAGGTTGTGCTCATGCTCAGTGGATGACACTTGACTGGCCACAAACCACTTGCCCCCGACTCTATAGGTTGTTTAAAAACTGCAGCAGCCATTCACCTGACTACAAACCACTCGGGCCAATTACACACAAAGCTGAGGCTTCCAACAGTAAACCACTCGCCCCACAACACCTTGTAACAGTTGCAGGAAGAGAAGACTGCTTACCCTTAGTAATGCCAATAAAGCAGTTTGGTGCCATGCCACCTACTGCACAGCATCAAGCAATACAATGCCCATATTGGGACTATTTTATTTCTTTTTGACGATGTAAACATTTTAATTGGTTTTTGGGGCAATTAAAATATCAATTTTAGATATTAATTAATTTATTTATTTAATACTGACAGGGACCCATTTTATAATCTCAATAAGGCACTCCAGGGGAGGCATTATTGTGGGATAACAGCCCTTCTTGAGTGGTGGTGGAAGCACTTGGTTTGGCCTTGTGTGTGTAACCCCCCCTGCAAATGGGGATTCCCAAAAAGCCTTCCAGGAGCTTGCTTGAATGCTCCATGCCTGAATGGTGTTTGGCATTTAAGCCGTTTATCTGTGAGTGCTTTTAGAGCCTCTGGTACTGTCTCTTTAAGAGCTGTCTGCTTCCATACATAATTAGTTTCTATGGGGGGACTGTGTGTTTCCCTGCTTGAGTCCCACTCGAGCTGCTGCCAAATCGCTCTGTTTCTGCCATTGCTAAGTGGGCAGAGTGAGCACTTTTCAAAGATGTAACTGTTTGCCAGAAATCATTTATAGTAATAACGAAAGTACAGTTTGTCTAACCTGCTTTTCTTTGCAGTCAATCAGATCTGTGTTTGCCTAGCCCTCCATTCTGGTTTTGAACTGCTGAACTGGACCAATCAATGTGGGGGGGCCTTTGAAATGGAGACTGCTGCTGGCAAATCAGAACTTGGACTCTCATTGTGGAGCCAGCCACCTATGTACTGTATGGTCAATGCCTCTGGGAATTGTAGTTTGGACTTCGGCTCCTTTTTGCACCAACAGGGGGAGTCTGATTGTGAGTGACAGCCAGACCAGCCAACTGAACTGGGAGGAACTCAAAGGAAATGCCCGGCTCTGTCTATTGGAAAGATCAGATGAGGTGAGACAGTGAAGAGAAAAGGAGCTATGTGCTTCTGCTGTGTATAGTTTTAGCACAGTAAGCGCGTGTAAAGCCCTGAGATTTGGTCTGCAGCCTGTGCAAGCGCCTGTTCAGACTGAATCTGACCTGTGAAGAGAATCAAGGACATCTGAAGAGCAGAAACCAGGCTAACCCTGTAGAAGACTGGAGAAACTGCTGAATCACGCTCGGTCTGTCAGGAACTGAATCTGCTGTGTGTTCTCCCGGATATTGTGGAGTAATTGCAATCGGGATCGAGAAGCAGCCTGCCTGGTAT
Organism: Neoceratodus forsteri; assembly: GCA_016271365.2. NCBI lineage: Eukaryota > Metazoa > Chordata > Ceratodontiformes > Ceratodontidae > Neoceratodus > Neoceratodus forsteri. The sequence goes on along the minus strand of CM028134.1, from coordinate 971,045,818 downwards.
AGTACTTTCCTTTTACATATAAATGCATGTAGTGCTTGTGGGGAATCGTGTTTCAAATCTTCTGTACAGTGAATTGAGTGCATGAAGCTGGAAGTAAACCCCAGCTTAATCCAGACTACATCCATTTGCTCTAAACTGCAGTGGGGTCCAGTCACAAGGACCTTGTCCACATGGTCTTCTCCTCCTGGCAATCCAGGACAATCTGCCTTCCATCCAGTTCCCAGCATTGAATTTGTGAGTACAAAGCAGGGTAGCTCCCTGCCATCTGTTTATCGAATTGCAAATGTGTCATCTAATTGTTGCTTTTTTTCATTTCTTCACAAACTGAGCCCTCCGGCTCCGGATTACAATTGGGTATTGTGCAAGTGTTTTTTCCATCACAGGGCCCCAACCAGCTGCGCCAATCCTGGCTAGCCACCCCCCCATCCTGGGTACCCAGTGAAAGTGACAATTTGGGACTCTGAATATGCGCACAGTACTGTGATTATTAATGTGTTTAACCTAATTAACCTGATTTCCCCTTTCCTTGTTACAGCTCCTTCAATAAATCAGATATGTTGGTTTTCAGCAAAGTTACAATGTCTGAGGTATTTGTTTATGTTAAAGTATTATACTGTGGTTTTTGCACTGTATCATCTTATTTTACAGGGGGTCCCCAGAGTCCAGTCGACAGAGCCAGTCCTGGGGGTAAGTGTACATTATGAAGATATTCCTAATGCATTGTGTGGGCCACTAGTGGGAAGAAAGGGGGGGGTTACAGTGTCCCAGAGGGCTGTGACCAAGTTAGTTTAACTACTGCAAACCCTGACCTCTGAGTGGAGGCACCTGCCATTGGACCTAGGCCCCTCAACCTGTTAGTAGTTAAGCAGGCAGGGGTAGTAGCCCTTGGGATAGCGCCACTGAGGTGTTACATGTGTCAACCCACCCAAGCTGGGCCATTAACCACCATAACGCCTCCCCCCCTCCTGTCATGCCTTACTGCTTAAGTAACATAAAGAACTGATTAACCCATGAAAGTTTTAAACCTCAGAGCTAGTGCTCTGATTTTGGGATAGAGTAACTGATTTTCTTATTTTTTTTTAATGTGGTAGAGAAGCCCCAGCCTAAATGTAAGTCAGAATGAATGCAATACATAAGTTGTGATTCATGTCTATGATTGGAAGTTTACTGTAGTTTATCTATACTAATATGTAAACATGTATAATATGTATCTGCAACATAGAAACTATTATTCCCTATGGTACCCATTGTAAATGAACCTTGTTGCTCAATTGGGGTTTGACCATATTCATGTTTCTTGTCTTAACTGACATGAATAAAATGTTTACTTATTTACTGTTGTTGCTCCAGGAGGGGTTATGGAAGAGGCTACTATAGTCTGGTCCTGCACCAAGCAGGATGCCAGCTTAAACAGAGGAGACCTTGCAATAGGGACCTTGCACTCTTGCTACAACCACTGCAGAAGGGGCTGTAGGAGTGTGTACACCATGGCCACTGCTGCTCATGGAGGGGGGGTTGGTTAGCAGTGTGAGTTACGCTGGCATAGAGAGACGTGCCCAATACAAGCAGAGTAAAAACACATGCAGCTTTCTGACTGATAATGTTTACAGAGATGAAATGCCTAAATGTTAGCTCCCAATAGACTACATAATCCATTGAGTGCAGTATTGTCATAGCTTGTAACATATAGCATGGGAGAACTGATGTAAAACTAAATTAAGGCATCCAGAAGAGATTGAAACTGACAGAATCTGCCTATCAAGCAAAGCTTATGAATGAGACTGAAATTACTGTTGTACCTTTCATTCATTCATTCATTCATTCATTCATTTTGATTTATATAGTGCAATTTTCATTGCGATTCAAAGCACTTTATATTGAATCTAAAAACAATTAAAATACAATACATATACAGCAGAACACATAAATAACTCCCAGTTACTAAGCAATAAATATATTAATCCTTTTCTGGAAAGGCTTGTCTAAATAAATGGGTTTTCAGCCTCCTCTTAAATTGATCAATGATCGAGCTTTCTCGAATGGCGAGGTAGAGAGTTCCATAGGGTCGAGGCTGCAAATGCAAAAGTGCACACACCAGATGTCTGTAAGAGGACCCTAGAAACCTCTAGCAATCCTTTGTCTGTGGAGCTGAGTGGGCAGGAGGGGCAGTAGGTAGGCATGAGGTCTTGCAGGTAGTCAGGCTCCCTGCCCATGTAGGGCCTTATAGGTCAGCAAACCAACCCTGAAGGAGATCCACCACCTAATTGGCAGCCAGTGCAGATAGCAGAGCACAGGTGTGATATGACATGACCTAGGTAGGCCAGTCAACAACCTGGCCACTGCATTCTGCACTGCATATAGGTGGCAAATATCTACCCCCGGTAGCCCTAGGTACAGGGCATTGCAGTAAAAATCAAGGCAAGAGGTCACAAAGGCATGGACCAGTGGTGGCATATCACTAGGGGGAATCAGGTGCTTAATCCTGACAATGTTTCTTAGATGGTAAAACGAGGACTGGGTCATGGCTGACACCTGTAACTTAAGCATCAAGCTGCAGTCCAAGACAACACCAAGACTCCTTACTCAATCTGAAGTGAGCAACTGGGAGTCCCCAAACCATAGCCCAGAGAGCTGACCAGATTGCTCCCTCAAGCTCCGGTGACCAGGTTCCAGCACCAGTACTTCAGTCTTGTCTGGGTTCAACTTCAACCAGTTGGCCCCTTATCTAGCCTTGGATCTCAGCAAGGCAGCTGTTAAATACCGAGACTGTCTCCTGCTGTTCAGGCACAAAAGAGAGTTATAAATGAGTGTCATTTGCATAGCAGTGAAAACTCTGCCCATACCATCTTATAATGCCCCCCAACAGTAGCATATACACTGCAAATAAAATGGGGGACAGAACAGTGCCCTGCAGTATCCCACATGGCAGGGGCAGAGGTGCTGAAAATAAAATCCCCAACACCACCATCTGTGAACTGCAAGTGAGAAAAGATTTAAAGCAGTTGAGGACTGTACCAGCCAGACTACAACAAGACCACAGGCACTCTATCAGTACCCCATGGTCCACGGTGTCAAATGCCACTGAGAGATTGAGGAGCATCAAGATGATATGTCTCCCCAATCCCTCACCACTAGGAGATCATTCAAAACCCAAACCAGGGCAGTCTCAGTACTATTCCTTTTCCTGAAACCAGACTGAAGAGGATCGTAGATGTTGTGAACCGTTAAAAGGGTCTCCAGTTGAGCGGCCACCATGTTCTCAATAACCTTATCCACAAAGGGTAAGTTAGAGACAGGTCTGTAGTTTGCCAGGCAGTCCAGATTTAATGAAGTTTTTTTCAGGAGTGGTCTTACAACCTCCTCATTTAGGGGCCCTGGAAAGACCCCTGTCACTAGAGAACATCGGACTATCCTGGCTAGGACTGGGACGATGACATCAATGCACCCCACTAGGAGGCATGTTGGTCCCAGATCAAAACTACAGCAGATTTGTCTTAACCCCTGGCCAACCTTGACAAAATCCATGACAGCCAACTGTTTGAAGTTGGACCAGATGGACTGACTGCCTGTGATCTCAGGTCCTTTACCACAAGGTCCACTGGAGGGCACTAACTGGATTTCCAATCTGATAAAGGCAATCTTATTGGCAAAAAACAGAGTGAACTCATCACATCTTGATTGTGAAAAGGCTTCCCCAGACTGAAGACAGGCTGGATTGTACAACCTATCAACAGTGTGGAAGAGCAGAGCTGGTCTGTTACTTGCCGTAGCAAACTCCTTGGACAGTAACTTTGCCTTCTTACTGAAGATTGCTGATTGATAGTTTGTAGAATGGACCATCAATATAAGCTTGTCCACCTCCAAACCGGTCCTCTGCCAGCACCGCTCCAACTGTTGACCCCTCCTCTTCATCTCCCTGATAGTTCCATCAAACCAGGGGGATCTCTGAGGGGTCAAACATGGACAGGTGTGATAGAGTCGAGGGCCTTATCAATAACCCTATTATAGGTCAGCACCAATTCCCCCAGTTCCTCACAAGCACTCATTAAACCTGATAAGTCAGCACCACCGTTAGACCTTGTGGGGTCACATCCCTCAAAGGGCGGTACTGGACCATCTCCATAAGGGAAGGTCTATTAGGTGGGCCTCAAATGAGAACCTCACAGTGTGGTGGTCTGACCAAGTGACCGGCTCCACCATAAGGTCAAAGACCTCCATCCCCAACTGGAAGTTGAGGCCCAATGAATGGCCATGAATATGAGTTGCAGAGGTAACAATCTGTGTCAGGCCCAATGAACACATTAGTTGGAGGACTTCTTGACCAAACTGCAGGAGTTCTTCATCAACCCAGGCATTGAAGTCCCTCAGAATAATCCATCTGGGAGACTCCAACACCAGTTTGGCAATGAAGTCCATGAATGCTTGCAGGAATACCTTCCCATCCCCTGCAGGTCGGTAGATGAGAAATATCCTGCAACCTACACCTGCAAACCCTTGAATGGCTACACATTTAAAGGATCCCGTTGTTCCTACTGTTAAAATTGTGAGCATCAAGTTTAACATAAAGCAGATTGCCACTCCTACCCCCCATGATCCAGTCTCAGGCAGTGTACCACCGAGTACCTGGCTGGAACAGTCGATTCAAATACAGGGCTGGCACTTTCATCCAGCCAGGTCTTGGTGATGTAAGTCAGATCAAATGTTGCAACAAGATCTGCAATAATTGGCAGCTTGTTCTTGATAGATCTAGCATTGCACGCCACTGCCCTAGTGGGATAGGCAGATAAGGCTGGTCCAGTGGCTGCCCACTAACTGTGGAGCCCTTTAGTATGGGCATCAGGCAGGGGGACCCCTTTCCTGGGTCCATTTCACCCCAGGGCAACTCTTCATTCCCACCACCCCAATCCACCCCCCTTCACTGTACCCCCCCCATCAAACTCCACAAATCTTCATTTCCTCCCTCTACATATTATCCCCAGTGCTCTTCAGTGCCTATATACCTCAGCTGTTAATGGTGGGCACTCAAACGCTTGGAGATCGAAGGAGCCTGGAGAGGGAATAATACCTTGCCCTGGGAACTATTGATCAACACATCCTACAGCTAGTTAACTTTGCTACCACAGCTATAAATCCGAGCAGTATACAATCATTAAATCAATATTAAAATACCCCTAAACTTAATGCCAAAAAAAAGAAACCTAACCTAATCACACATTTACCATCCACACTCTAAATGCAATAACAAAATTCCTAATTATTATCACACCACACCAACACAATAACTAAATACTCTATCCCCCTCCCCACCTTCTCCACCCACCAGTTTTAATAAAATAACACACAAATCAAACAAATGGGAAAATCAGGTATTTAAACTTGTGTAAGGCAGGTGTGCTGTGGGGTAACATTCTTGCTCCGGTTGGAACTAACTACTGTCCAGCAATTTCATTGCACAAAGTTTCTGAGGTTGTCTAAATTTAGCACTTAATAGTCCAGCAGGATAGCAACTTCTTTGGTTCCAAAGTCCCAAAAGAAAGTAGGGCAGCAGTGCTCACACCACCGCACCTTCCTAGATAGTCAGCGTTATAAACTGTTTGGGTAGAATTATATGCTACCAGGAGATTTACCGAGATCTCGAACAAACATCAGTATAATTCCCTTGGCTTAGTGCTCCTCTCACTAGCACCAAGATAATCCAGTCATAGCCAGAAGAAAAGTCAGCAAACTCTCACCTTTAGTCCCATTTCCAATGAAGGCTGTAACACATTGAAGACACACTCTCACCGGTGCCAGACGAAAAACCAACACAGTCTTCAGATAGCCACAGAGAAAGCCTGTTCATACCACCAGTGTCAGGGGCAAACAGTGAGTCAAGACAGCAATCAAATAAATCCAAACAAGGTCTGCCACATGGCTACCACATCAGAAGGCCCTGAGTTCTCCCAGGATGGAACGACGCCCTCACCACCATGCATCCCGGTTACCCCAATACCCACTGCTACTACCATTGACCTGCAACCCCTGCTAGCCATCCTTCAGTTCTCTGATACACTCTCAAAATCAGCTTCCTTGACTGGTACTCCAATGTCAACTCTACCACTGGGCTCTTGTTGATTTCAGCCAACAGACTTCGGGCAACCACATGTAAAAATGCAAGATCATGTTTGATGGCCAATTAACCAACCATTCCTAGGTTCTCAAGAAAGCTCCTTGAAAATAGCCACAGCACAGGGGTGTGTGGCTTGGACGCCAGTGAGATGGCACCCTGAACTCTTAGCTCCATCCCTGACCGGACTGTAGCCATGGCTCTACTCTGTGATCCGAGGGTTGATATCGCTTCAATCGACTAATCTGCCACACTACCCGCTCCCCGACTGTCTGGTGTGAGGGTGTGAGTATTTTAAGTGTAGGGCACCCGGTCATTGCATTTCAGCGCTGGTGCATTTGTGAGTTGGCTGGACAGTGTTAGGCTGCACAGGCCGGCTCTCTGTTGTCATTGCTAGTGGCTGGTCACACACACCCTGAGAAAATGGGCACCATCCTACTATGCCTGCCTTCCTTTCTACCCCTACGTACCTCTCCTACCTGACTCCTCAACGTCCTTCCATCTCATGGCTACCCGAGTTCAGCAATGGCTTCCACCAGGCCCTTACAACCTATTCTGCCTCCGGACTGTCGTGAGATCCCACCCCAATGTGCCAACGTGGGAGAGTCACTGCAGTATATCACATGTATTCTGGAAGCGCTGCTCACTCGTGTAGACAGAATTAATGCCACACTGACGGGGACAGTAGCTGATGTGCACAAATTAGAGGATAAAATGAACGTAGTTGAGCAGAGTGCTGAGGATCTGGATCCACAACAAAATAAAATATGGCGATACCTACATGCCCACGAAGCAAAGCTTGCTGCCCTGTGGGATCGTACAGAAGATCAAGAAAACAGGGGACACCATAACAATACATGGATCATCAGCATCCTGAAGGCTCTGAAGGGCAAAATATGGACTGGTTCTTAAATGATGCCATACCAAAAATGTTGGGTGAAAGGTGAAAAGGGCCTATAGAAGTGGAAAGAGCACACAAGCTTACCAGTACAGCCAGATCAGCAGGGCAGGCACCATGTCCCATCATTCTTCTACGTTATTCCACCAAGGAGAGGGTACTGAGAGCTGCTAGAGACAGGGGAGATATCATCTGGCAGGGAGCTCTGGTATCCTTTTACAGAGACTTTTCACAGGAAGCCGCAGCAAGATGGAAGGCCTTTATCCCTATCAAAAAGCTGCTGCAGACCCAAGGTTTTCAATACCGTGTTAAAAACCTTACCTCTCTGCAGGTCTCTAGGGATGGAAGGGAAATTGTGGCCTCTCAACCAAAAGAAATCGAACTTTGGATCTCTAGATTCTGGCCAAATGTTCCCCTTCAAACTGCATTACCCAGATGCCTCTGGGTGCCAGGAGATCAGAGCCAACGTACAGGGAACCAAATGGACGGGAGGTTGATTCTTTGGGGCATTAATCTGGATCAGACTGGTTTATCACTGGCTGATTCTCCCAGACCCACCAGCAGGAACCACTCAGTATTTCCTGCCTCTGCCTCCTTAAAGCATAATTCTGCTGCTGTTATGCCAGATTCCCCCTTACAGCAATGGACTCCCACTCTGGCACCTTGCTCCAGACAACACTCCAGAAGTGGCCAGGCCCTTTCTGCAGATCATCACTCAGCTGCCCAGCCAGCTAAACTTCCCAGGGATGACTCTCCATCAGATGAGGATGTTCCCCACCCCTCAACAGTGGATACCTCCCGCATGGATCTGACAACTTCTCTGGAATGGTCCAAAGCCACGCTTAACTCGGGTTCAGCAGAAGAGGAGACCCAACTGCCCATTAAACCTGGTCTAACATCGTTTGCTGAGGTGGCTGCAACTGGACTACACAGTACTGTGACTCAAGCCTTCTCCATGGACAGTTCTCTGACTTAAGGCCTTCTCAAGGGACATGTGTCTGTATATCGCTGTTTCTTTTTTGCGATGTTGAACATAATGGGGGCATTGCTTCTAGGTGGGTTAAGGGCACGGTTTTGAGGTGGGGACTGATTGTGAGAGACTGACTCCCCCATTACCTCTAAGTTCCACCTCTACTGTGTTTTGGGTGGCATTTAATAGGAAGGTGGACTTTTCCCTCCCTATCTCCCTCCCCTTCCCTCCTCCTGGATGCTAGTTGCTCTCTTTTTCCCCTTCCTCACTCTGTCCTGTGCGGTCACTAGAAGTCTGCACTGAGAGGGTAATAGAGGTTGGCCTACAACAGGGACAGTCTAGCCCTAATTTCTTTGGAAGGGATTTAGAGCATGATAGCAGATCAAATTCTGGTCAACTGTTGAGACCGTGCCGTGCACAGTCAGGCTGTCTATTAAATATGACACCATACCTCTGACCCTAGGGCCTGCTGGCTTGCGGGAACTCTCTCCTTGCCAACCTCCTAATTTGCCTAGGGCCGATTGCTGTTCTATGCATATGTGTACCTAAGTCGGTGGGTTCCCCCCCCTCCCGTTTTTCTGCCCCTCCCTTGTTCTGAGCATCCCTCCGATATCCCCCTGTACTCCCCCTCCCCTGGTACCGCTATCTGTGTGACCATTGTGACGGTCCAGTTGAGGATGGGTAACCTGTTCTGGCTCTGTCTTACTACGCCCCTGTTTTGGTTAGTGGACCAGAGTAGCTGAGAACCTCCCCTTCATCTTTCAGTAGGGGTCTCTCGTATGTGTACTCCTCTTCACCTCCAGAGTATTCATTGTTATCTGGGTACATTACTGTTAGCTTTATTCTGTTGTCCCTTTGTTGACATTAAAAGTTCAGCGAGGCCAGCATATTTGCAGTCGTTGTTTTTCCAATTGAAATTGTTTGTTCTCTCCTCTATTTTATCTTTAATTAAGATTGCATAGTAACTTTGTTGTTGTTCTATCCACACCCCACAGGGTACTGATACTGCACTTCCCACTGATAGGCAAAGGTCTTCCTAGCTTCGTAGGTCCAACCTCTCTAACACTGTAGGTACCCCCACTTCCTGTTTCAACTGTTCCCTGGTTGAGTATTTTTGAAGCTGATTTCTTTTTGGGGTCATGTCACCTAATTCTGCCCTAGGGGTCAACTGCCTATAGTGGAATGTTAAGGGACTGAATCACTCAGTCAAGCGCATGAAGATCCTTCAGCACTTATGCTCCTTGCAGGCTGATACAGCACTCATTCAAGAGATGCACCCCACTGCCAGGACTCTACAATGGCTAAATAAATCTTGGGTGGGGAAAGTTATAGCTAGCTCTGCCTCTACAAAATCCAGAGGGGTTGCCATTCTGGTTCATCACTCCTGCTCCTCGGTGGAGGAGGAAGTCAAAACTGACAAACATGGGTGCTAGGTGGCTGCCAGGTTTACTTTTCCTGGGGGGAGCACTGTACTTGCTAATTTATATGGCCCCAATGTGGATGATGCTGACTTTCTTCCTGATCTCAGCTAAGATATCGCATCCCTTAAATCAGGTCAGCCTCACATGCCCATCCTGATCGGGGGGCGATTTTAACCTTGTTCCAGACATCTTTCTGAACAAGTCTAAGCCCACTCCCCAGATGCACCCCATGGCTCGGGCAACATTGCAAGAAATGATAGATGAATGGGGCCTAGTGGATGTATGGAGGTGAGACCACCTTTCTGGGTGTGATTACACCTTTTACTCTGCTTCCCATTCTACTTACAGTCACATTGACTTGTAGCTGGCCAAATCTGCTGCTGCCCAGATCGTATCCTTGGTCTCAATTGGCAATGTCCTCATCTCTGACCACGCCCCAGTTATGTGCTCCTATACCCCTCCAGGGCATGCCAATGCTGGCACCAGATGGCGATGCAATCCACTTCTACTGCAGGACCCAGAGTTCCATTGGGTGGTGCAGTTGGCAGTTAAGGATTATTTCGACATCAATACTACTGGAGAGGTGGCTGCCTGCACTGTTTGGGAAACCTTTAAAGCTGTCTTGCAGGGTCATAGTGTCTCTTATGCATCAGCAAAAAGTAAGGCTCAGAGAGCAACTCTCACCCAATTACAGGCTGAGCTGTCACTTCTGGAGGCCCGCTTTAAAGCCTCCATGGCTATTTCTCTGGACCAATCCCTCATCAGAGAAATTGTAGGGGTCAAATATCATATTAATACTCTGTTACAACAAAAAGCAGAGTGGCTGCTACTTTGAACCAGGCAAGCCCATTGGGGGGAAGGGATAAGGGTGGGAAATTCTTAGCATACCAGCTAAGGAAACAATAGGCCTTTTCCCACATTCATGTGCTTACGGATCCATCGGGGTTGGTGGTCTCAGACCCCAAAGGGATTAATGCCCTTATGCAACCATTCTATCAGGCACTGTATCAGTCTCAGGCCTCCTTAGACCCTGTCCAGTTATTCTGAGTGCTGAAGGAGTTCTGCCACTTCTTCGACATACCCTGCCTCTCCTCCACCATGATGGAGGCACTAGATAAACTCTTCTCAGCTGAAGAACTTAAGCTTGTGCTGTCACAGCTGGCTAATGGCAAGGTGCCTGAGCCTGATGACCTGACTACAGAACTTTATCAGCTCTTAAGTCATGAGATCACGTCTCCTCTCCTCCTCACACTGCAAGAGGCCCATGCTGCTGGAATTCTCCCCCATACTATGCGAGAAGCCCTGGTTACTCTCCTCCCTAAAAAATTCAATGATCCACTAGACTGTGTCAACTTTCATCCCATTTCTCTCATCTCAGTAGACACTAAGATAGCAGCCAAAATTCTAGCCAGTCTAATGGTGGAAGTGTTACCATTTATAATTCACCCCTCCCAAGTTGGTTTTACCAAAGGGAAGTCTGGAGATGATAACACTAGGCTGATTCTTAACCTTAAATGATTGGCACTCCACTCCCAACCCTCCTATGGCAGCCCTGATGGTTAACTTCTCCAAGGCCTTCGACTCAGTGGAGTGGACCTACTTTCATGAAGTCCTCTGTTTTTGTGGCTTTGGTCCATACTTTCGTCAATGGATCTCCACCCTATATAACTCTCTGGTGGCCAGAATTCTTACCAACAAGGACAGCTCCCCTACATTCCCGCTATACAGGGGCTCTCGCCAGGGCTGTCCGCTTTCACCCCTGCTGTTTTTGGTAGCCCTGGATCCACCAGCACGGAAACTTGTCTCCTCCGATGAGATCACTGGCATATGGGTGGCAGAGCGCTCCTACTTGGCCACTGCATATGAGAATGATCTCTTACTTACTCTTTCCCACCCACAGGATTCCCTTCCAGCAGTGTTGGCAATCCTACATGATTGCATCTGACTATCAGGTATACAAATTAACCAGGAAAAAAACACCCTTGCACCCTGAATGCTGCCAGCACTAAAGACTGCATACAGGGTACGGACCTGGTGTGGGCTCCTCAGGCTTTACATATCTCACAGTGGTGATTCTTTCTGCCTGGAGGTATTTGGAATCAACCAATTTTTTTTCTCCTGCTCTCTAGTCTCTCAGCAGAAATCAGTCAGTGGCGTAGGCTTAACCTCTCTCTTCAAGGCAAAGTGGCTGCCATACGCATGCTCCTCCTCCCGAGGGTGGTCTGTCTTCTCAATATTCTCCCCATTTCCTTTTTGCCCAAGCTATTCCACTCCCTGGACAAAACGATCTCACTTCTACTTTGGAAAGGCACGACACTGCACTGGAGCCACAATAAACTGCGAGCTCATTGGACTAAGGTAGGTCTTGGGCATCCTTGGTTCCAGGGTTATCATTTGGCATACCTGACCGCTCTGGCCATGAAGCGGTTTGTACCCTCCCAGTCTCGGTCCCCCTTTGGGTAGAACTGGACACCCAAGTACTATTAGGACATCCCCCCAGCATGCTTCCATCTTGGGCATCTCTCCCATCTGTCACTCTAACCTCAATAATGGCAGAAACTAGAAAGTCTTGGAACCAACTCATGGCCCAGTCCAACACCCCAACGCCAGCATGGTCCCCACCCCTGAGATACATTAACATCTGAAATAATTGGCTTATAACTGTAGACAAGAAACCAGTACACTGGTCTAGTTGGGCAGAGTGGGGCATTAGGCTTATTCAGGACTTGTACCTGCCTAACTCCACTGAGTTAATGTGTTTTGAGCAACTGCGGTCTCAATATAACCTCCCAGTCAAAGACTTTTGGAGGTATCTTCAAATTCATAGTGCAATCCACACCCTTAAATCAGCATATCCCCTAGATCCCAAATGGCAATGGTTGGCCACCCTACACAAAGAGACCACCTCCTGGGGTTTGGCCAGGAAATTCTACCTGGTATGGCGCGACTCCCAGCCAGACCACATGGACTTCTGCCGACTTGCCTGGGCCGCTGACGTACAACTCTCTATCTCTGCTGGGACCTGGTCCCGATGTCTTCAGTCAGCACACTCGCTTATAAGGATGCCAGGAGTCAGCTCATCCAACTTAAAATTCTCCTTCAGTAGTAGACGACCCCGGCCACCTTCCACTTGTGGGGGAATACTTCCTCATGCTCAGTGCTGGAGGCTCCAGCGCAGCCCTTCCCACATTTTGCACATACTATGGCAATGTCCTCATCTTACCCTCTTCTGGGCTTCTGTCTCGGCAGACTGTACCAGTATTCTGGGCCAATTGGTCAACCTATCTGATCCTATGCTCCTTCTAGGTGACCCCTCCACATTATCCTCACTACCCCCGAACATAGAGACTGGGTCTTGGTGGCACTCCTAGAAGCTAAGTGAGTTTTGCTAATGAAGTGGTGACAATCATCACCCCGCCCATCTTGTCCTGGTGAACTGCTTTGGCAAAGCTGGCCACCCTAGAAAGACTTTCTTACTTCAAACAATGATGGTTTACTAGCTACTACCAAAAATGGGATGCATACCTGCTCTGCCCCCTTTGCAAAGTCCCCCCTCCTCCTCCGAGTAACCCCCAAGTCTAGCACCTGTCTCCCCAGTCCCCTCCACTCTACTCTTCCCCTAACACCTGCTCCTCCTCCTCCTCCCTCACTGTGACACTGCTACTAGATCTTTCTGATAGCATTTGGTTCAGACCACTTTCTCTGTCATCTGGGAAGTGCACATACTTAACTGTCTTTTTTTGTCTTTTCTTAGACAGGAATTTTAAATTAAAGATCAGCTGCACATCTGGTATACTTTTGACACATTTGGTTTCAGATGCTAGATACTTAATACTATTCTGATGGTATGTACATTCAGTCCTACCATGTAGTACTACTGTCAGCTGTACAATGTGTATCCTATATGGTTCTGTCATTTAAAAATAATAAACTTTTCTATGATAAAAAAAAAAGAAAAGAAACTAGCCGCAGTACAACAGCTGACAACTTAAATTCCTCTCTAACAATAATAAACACTAACTCCTGCTTCTTCCTCACTGCCCGGCCCTATATATCCACTAAGCCTTATGCCTAGTACTTCTAACTAAAATGTAATCTAAAATGTTAAAGAAATCATGCCAGACATAACAAGAGTTTTGGAGTTCTCCTAAATTACTAACTGGTATAAGTAAAATAGCAGAGGAGCTATAAAGAATATTACAAAATGGCTCACACGGAGCCCTCACAGATGGCAAACCATCATGACCGCCATCTTGATCCTTTCTTCCAATGCTTTGCATGCAAAAATTTGACCAGATATAACAAGCTGAACTACAGGAACTCAAGTGACTGTGCTACAACTTAAGAGATACATGAAATTAACTGATGAATATGGGAGCTGTGAGATTTTAGGTGGGATCGAAATTTCATCCTATGTCACATGTACAACTTATCAGCCTATCAGGTGAATAGAACCCAGTCTGTAAGGAACTGGAGAACCATGGATATACACATGACACAATCAATATTTAAACAGATGAGCCCCACACCCCTGGACCCTCAATATACTACCTCTGCAGCATGAACTAGGCTCCCTGGATCAAAAAGTGGGAGTCATGTCACTGAGCATACTCTTATCTCCGACATGAGGGTGTAAAATGCTCCACTGGCACCCCCAAAAGCTGGCATGTGCCAGTATTACTAATGAAACTGACATTTAGATCACTCAGAGTGATCATACTAAATTATTTGTTTTTTGTGTCTCTCTAAACTACACATATCCTAATGCCCCAATCCCAGCATTAGGCATCATGCTTATGCAAATCCCTGTGCAAGTCAGGCTGAAAAAGATTTCCCCAGATCATCCATTGCTGTTAAACAGGCTTGTGTATCTGATCCAGTATAAGCTGAGAATTTCAAAGTACATACAAGTGTTTTCCCCTGATGAGACTCCTCAGTGTACTGTAGTCACTGTCTCAGTCAGGGACCAAGTCCAAATCCCAGAGCAGTGGACATTTGGAACACTCCAAGTGTGCATACTGAACAGGCAGTTTGCAGGAAGAGTGGTACCTAGGATCTGAAAAAGAATGCCAGAAAAGAGGAACTACAGTAATGGTTTGGAATTTATGTATTTCTCCAAACCAGTTTGTTTACAACACTTGTGTCACTAAGAATGCAACAGATAAACATATTTTTGTTAATTTAAACAGCAATTCATTTTACAGCTGCAACGCACATGTGCCTTTTTATTCTATTTTATATACTGCACTATATCTGCTGTCTTGTTACATAGCCCCTTTCACTATTTTTATGTTTGCTTCCACGCTAGCGCAAGAAACATTTCATCACGGCTTAGGAGAGAAGTGGGGTTTTGGAGGTGGGGCACTGTGGGGGCCAATGCCCCCAGTGCCTTTTGAGGCTTGGACCACTTTCCCCAATTTGGTGGCATGCTGCTGCTGACACTAGTTCAGCCAGCATGCCAATACCTTGAAAGGAATCTGCCACTGCAATGAGGGAGCGACCCGTCATTGCAGGGTGGTCCCTTGCCTGGTGTAAAATTTCTTATAACATGGCCGCGACTCTCGTCGCCTGCCTCAGAGTCCCCATGAAAGCCAGCTTGAGGGTTCCCAATCCTCCTGTTGGCATGTCCCCATCCTCAGTTTATTTTCCAATGGGGTAGCCCAATCCCCATTGGCATGATGCACCCCTCCCATTTGTTATGTGCCGAGGGAGTGCCCAATCCCCCTCTGCTCATGCGCTCCCACTCCCCCCACCACACTGTATGGCCGATGGGGGTGCCCAATCCCCGTTGGCTCCAGTACCCTTCTCCCCAACAAACACCCAACCAGGTGGTATGCTGGGAGCCCACCCCAGCATGCCAAAAGTGTCCCGCAATGTCTTTGTTTAATTTTAAATCCTGTAAAAAGAGAAAATGGACCCTCGTTGAGCCCCATGCCCCCTCCCCCAAACTGCGCCCCCTGATGCATACTTTACCTCCCCACAACCCCTCACCCCATACTTACCTCCGGAGCATGGCATGACGATCTTTGGTGGACCGGGAACACGTCTGCATTCTTCAAAGCCGACTGCGAACTGAAGAAATGCTGGTAGCTGTATAATGGCATAAATGTTTTTTTTCAACTTTGGTGCATATCTATGGCCATTTTTTTAAAATTTGGCACCAAATTTTCAACATGGGGTTCTTAGGACCCCATCTCATGAATTCAGTCACTGTCATCTTGTTATTCGGTCCTGAAAGGTGATTTTGTGGTCACTGCACGGAATCACCTTTCCAGACTGATTAACGAAACAACAGTGTCACTGTTCATGAGGTGGGCTCTCAAAAAGCCTATGTTGCAAATTTGGTGAAAAATTCCAAAAAAATGACTGTGTCATGAGCGTGCATTGTGCAATTTCTACGCATGCTCATAACTTCACAAATTTGTAATATTTTCGCTCCAGGTTTTCAACATTGGAATGTTTCCACACCTCTTTATGAACAGTACAGCTGTCATTTTTCACATCCTGGCCATACCTCTCAAGTGTCCCTCATTGTGAGGGACATCCCTCATTTTGCCCCTTAAAATTGCTCTGTCCCTCATCCATCCCTCATGGAAAAGGTGCTGCCCACACAGAAAATGTGCTGTAAATTCAGATTTTAAAGCAGAAAGTCTTAATTTTCTAAAATACTAAATCCAAAATAAACATTGTACAAGTAAACACTTTGGTTTTCACAGTGTTCTGAGCTTATATCACCATGTTTGAGGATGTGTCCCTCATTCTGAGGGTCTGTGTCCCTTATTGTCCCACATTTTGAGTGTCCAAAAATGTTCAGGTCCCTCATTTCGGTGACAAAAGGTTGAGAGGTATGATCCTGGCCAAAATGTGTTTTCGCACTTTTGGCACAGAATAATGTAATCACTTGTGGGAAATCAGTGTTTGGGACAGATTAAGAAAATCGCAGGGACACTGTTCATGAGCAGATGTCCTAAAATGTCTATGTTGAAAATGTGGTGACAAAAGTCCATAAAATGACTGTGCTACAAGCGTGTGTTGCACAGTTTCCATGCACCCTCGTAACTTTGCAAATTTGTAATATTTTCATTCCAGATTTTCAACATTGGCATTTTGCCATACCTTCTTATGAATAGTACAGCTGTCATTTTTCATATCCTGCCTGAAATATACATTTTCACATCTGGTATACAATGGTGCAGTCACTGTGGAAAATTAATGTTTTGGACAGATTAAGAAAATCATAGTGACAGTGTTCATGAGCAGAGGTCACAAAATGCCTATGTTGAAAATTTGGTGAAATAATTCCACTAAATGACTGCAGTACAAGCATGTGTTGCGCAGTTTCCATGTACACTTGGAACTTCAAGCATTTTTAATATTTTCACTACAGATTTTCAACATTGCCATCTCTTCACACCTCCCTATGAATGGTACAGCTGTCATTCTTCACATCCTGCCTGATCTGTGTTTTCGCACATCTAGTGCAGAATGGCACGGTTGCTCTGGGAACTCGAAGTTCAGGACACATGAACAAAATCACAGTGCCACTGTTCATGAGAAGAGGTCCCAAATGCTTTCATGAGGTGGCGGTCATAAAAAGGCCATGTTATAAATTTGTACTGCAAATACCAACACGTGTCCAGGGTGTTAGGGTTTCTAACCATAACGTCCCACCCTGTACAGACTGACAGGCATCAGAGGTGTAACTTTGGATCACCAGCTGTAATGCTCATGCCATCCCACCCCCACCCTGAAGCCAGTGACAGGCATCAAGGTGTGCCTTGCACTCTTCAGCCCCAGACTTCACCCCATTCTCCTGTACTGCACCCATTTCAGCATATGTCCTTATGAAATGGGGTGACTGTAAAGCCAAACACCCCAAGGCACACCTCAACACGTGTCAGTGTCTACAGGATAGAGTGAGGTGAAATGCCATGAGCATTATGGGCAACGACCCACAGGCACAACCTAATGCCTGTCCATCTGTGCAGAGTGGAGGCGGGATTGGCATGAGTTCAATACTTCACTGCCACTCCTATTCTGCATCTGTTTAACTCCTGCTCATCCAATTCTAATATCAGCAAGCAAACATTCAGCATTGACAAATGCTTGTCATATTTGTAATACAGTATTTTCTAGTAAAAATAATGACAAGTATGGTTGTCTGAAGGTTTTTATCATTATTCTTAGCTCTATTTGAAAAAAACTATTTATTTAGTTTTTATTGACCGGGTAAGTGCACTAGACCAATTCTTGCCTATTTTCAGGCACGTCCCCGGGGGGTGGGATATAGATGAATGCCAACCAATAATTGTGCATCACAATTCTTATGCCTAAGATGAAATCGCATGCAACAGACAGCAAAATGAAATCTGGTACAATAAAAATAGATTTGGAAAAGCCGGCCGACCAATGAAGTGGTAGCATTACCGATTCCGACGCCAATGACCTGGGTTTGGGAACAAGCCTGGGGAGTCGGAGGGACGGCTGGGGAGAGGAGGCTGAGCATCCCAGAGAGGGAGGGAGGAGGGTGGTTGTGGCTCAATGCTTTGCAGACCCCAGGTGGAGGCCTGAGGGATAGCAAGCATACAGCCAAGCTACCTGGGGAATGAGCATGGTGGACATCAGTGGTGATGTCTTGATGTCAGGGCACATACTACGCTAGCCAGGAAAAAAGGGAAAAATCACCTTCAGGCATTGGTAGACCGGGCATCCAGTGCGGACCCCAGAAGCTGCCAGTCCCGAAGCTAGGACCCAACAAAGACAAGAAAGTTCGGGGTGTATGGGCCCAACCTTGTCCCGACCTGGGGGGAAGATTCAGAGCTACGTGGGAGTCCGGCAGGGCTTCAGGTAAGCTGAAGGAAGCAGGGCAGACACCATGGGCACCTCCTGAAGGTGTGATGCCTGTGGGCCGGGGGGTCATAAAAAAATGGATTTGGAAACAAAAATAAACAGAATGGACTAACTTCATGAGTTGTGCAGGAGTGCACAACAAATTACATTAGAACAATTTTTAACCTGAACTACTGCATTGAGATCACCTGAACTACAAGTGCATGCACACACATATACACACACAGAGTTGTGTCAGTACCAAGAGCCCATATCTGGTGCTTGACAACTACCGCGCCATGATAAAAACATTATTTCAGTACAGAACACAAGAAACCCATCACTGGTGCTGAAAAACAATATGCCCCCCCCCCTCCAGAAAAGTCCAGGACCAAGAGCCCATCCCTGAAGCCACACACAAGCATGCAAGGAAGCAAGCATGCATGTGTACACATACTCACAAGCAAAGAGAACTCTGGCATTGTAGGCACATTCCCGGTGTTAGCACCCACCCTGTCTCCTGCAAAAGAAAAACAAGTCTAGTACCTGGAGCCCATTCCCAGCATCAGTAACTCCCACCACCACTAGTGATGTTTGGAGAATGCACTAACCACTCTGGATCACTATCCAAGGTTTGCATGAGTATCTATATCTGAGCAGAGAGAACCATAAAAGATCATTAGCATAGATAATCTGGATAATTTATTCAGACAAGGGACACAAAAATCCAGTCCAGCAAGTGCCATCATCCAAGGTAACTGGATTATCTGGGCATCTGTACCTCCTAAAAATAAAAACAGAACCCTATCCTCTATCCCATTGGTCCTCAACCCAGCCACTGTCTGACTCAATCTCTCACATTAAACAAAAGGATCCTCTGTCCACATGGTCCATAATCCCTCCCTATTTCCCCGCCTGACTCAATGGCCCTAACACAAAAATAAATAACTCTTCCAACTGTGCCCAGAGATCTCTCCCCAACCTCCTGCCCACCCAAAGCCTTGTAAATAAACTATGTGTGGTGTCCAGTGGTACCACTCAACCGCACTACTCCCCCAGACAGTGATATGCACAGATCCCTTCTCATTTACTCAGCTGTTAACTATTGGGACTAAACACTGCAATCTGCAATATGAAGCATAGACTCTTATTTATTTTATTTTATTTATTTTTTGGATACAATCGGAATTACAATCCTTTGAGTCACAGACTCTTTTGCAAAGGCTCCACGTCGGTTACAGAGGGTGGAGGGTAGACAAATACAGAGAACGCACAGTAAACAGGTAGAAATTCGTAAAACAGTACTGCAAGTGCAGTCCAGGCATAATCTCAGTTAACTGGTGGTAGTAGCAGGCATCGATACAGGATAACCCTTGTCAGAGAGGTAAATGATGCTGACTCTTGGGATCTATCGGGATACTGTGTCATTTTATTGAGCATATGAAAATACCAGAGGAGGGCAGGAAGTTAGCCACAGTCACATTTTTCTGACTCCAGGAGTTGTACTCTGAGGGCTGATTTTAATTGGGAGAGGCTAAGGGTCTGAGAGATGGGGGGTACAGTGTTTAGCCAAAGAGGGGCACGGTAGCGGAATGATCTTTGCCCAAGGGATGTTCTACAGTGGGGGACCAGGAATGAGGAGGATGCTGCGAGTCTAGTGTTACACCTGGGGGAGGCTACACTGACCATTAGGAGAAGGCCGATGGGCGCCAGCTGGAGATGGATCTTTTTTGCTAGAACGCAGGAGTGGTACTTAAGTCTTCCTTGGAAATTTAGCCAACCAGCCAGAGCATAGAGCTCACAGGTATGTGTTAATCTGTCACACCCGGTGACTAGGCGGCAAGCTTTATTCAAAGCAGTGTTGATGCTATGAAGGGCTGTAGGGTCCGCAGAGCCATATATCACTATCCCGTAGTCTATTAGGGAGCGGATAGAGGAGGTGACCGCAAGTTGCATGGCCTGGGTGGGTAAGCAATGTTTAAGTCTGTAGAGGATACCCACTCTAGTGTTAACAGTGGAGGAGAGAAGTTGTATGTGATGATGGTAGGAGAGGGAGGTGTCTAATGTAATTCCCAGGTATTTAAAACATGTAACATGTTCAAGTGGGGCACCTTGTTTGTCTTTGATTAGGAGAGCTGACCGGCTGTGTGGACTTTGTCAGTGTGCAAAGATCATGGATTTTGTTTTTTGATAGTTGATGATCAGGCGGTGTTCAGTGAACCAGGTTTCTGGCTCCCTGAAGAAACCCTGAAGAGCTCGTTGGAGGGTGCTCGGCTATGGGTGTTTCCAAAACACTACCGCATCATCAGCGTAGAGTAGCAGGTTACCACTACATGACTTGGGGAGAGAGTTTAAAAAGAGGGTGAATAGTAGAGGGCCAAGAATAGACCCCTGTGGGACACCTGAGGAAACTGTTTTACAGGAGGAGATGGTGGTATTTATCCTGACTTGCTGTGACCGGCCTGTTAGGTAGTCCTTGAACCAGGCAGTAGCCTCTGGGACCACATTAAGTTGTGGAAGGACATAAAGCAATAGCTCATGACTGACCGTGTCAAATGCCTTGGTCAGATCCACATAGATTGCCCCTGCTATAGAGCCTTGATCGAGGGCCTCATGGATGAATGAGGTGAGCTCAGTAAGAGCTGTGACGGTACTGTGGCCGGACCGGAATCCGTGCTGTTCCGGGCAGAGAAGGTTGTGTTTAGTCAGGTGTTCTGATAGTTGGTCCGACACTATTTTCTCCAGGGCCTTGGAGAGAGGAGGAAGTAATGAAATTGGTCTGTAGTTGGTTGTGTTGGTGGTCGCCGCTCTTCAGAATGGGAGTGATTATGGCTCTCTTCCAGGTTGTGGGGAACTGACCTAGGCATAAAGAGAGGTTGAGAATTTTAGTGAGATGGGGTAGTGTGACATCCAGGGTCAGCCTAATGAGTTTTAGATCTAGGGAATCATTGCTGTGCCGTGTATTACAATAGTTAATGTGTTTTGCCTCGAGGCAGGAAATAACTCTCAGCCAAAAGGGTATAATATTGTTGTTACTCGAGGTATCAGTGGGAGGGGGTAGGGGGATAGTGTGGAAATAGTTAGGGGGGTAAATATGGGAGAGGTCTGAGAAGGCAGAGTTGAGGGCTTTGGCGGTAGAGGAAGGATCCTAGGTGATCTCCCCATTTATTGTAAGCTGGGTGGGTGCAGGTGAATGGGATTTACCATTGAGTTCCTTTATATTGCTCCAAAATTTTTTACCGTCTCCCCAAGAGGTGGTGAGGGTATGTTGGTAGTAAGTGGCTTTCGCCTGTCTTAGGGCCCAGGTACATTTGTTGCAGGCCTCACAGTAGAGTTGTCTATCCTGGGCATTTTGGGAGTCAAGTGCCTGAAGCCATAGGTTATCCCTATGTTGGAGCTGGTTAAGTAGTGAGGTGGTGATCCAGGGTGTGGTTCTGGTTTTTACTACTTGCTTGGAGAGGGGAGCGAAAATGTCACAGGCCGTGTTGAAAGTGGTTATAAAGTGGGAGAGAGCCAGATCTACAGACTGTGTGGTGTAGATGGGGAGCCAATTGCTGGTAGCTAGGTGGGTTTTGAGCTTCTCTAAGCCTCCTCTTATCAGTCGCCTCTGCCAGGTGATTATGGGGGCATGGGGTAATTTTCCTGACCACCAGCAGGTCACTGGGGAGTGGTCACTGATAGCGTCTGGGAGCACAGTGGCTTTGGAGATGTTCCATGGCCTGTTGGTGAAGATGAGATCTAAAAGGGTGGATGTCCCTGTTCTATTGTCCCTTCTGGTGGGAGAGGTGATGAGTTGGGTAAGATCGTAAGACAGGGCAGTGTCTCTGGGCAACTAGACAACTGGGCAGTCTCTTACCAATACCAAGCCGTTGATTCATACTACAGTTGCAATATTGAGTTCAAATGGCAGAAAGCTGAGGAGGTGAGGCATGGGCTGTGCTGGTTACAGTCTGGGTCGCGCAACAGGAGTTGAGGTGCCAATAGACACCAGGGAGTATTTGGAATGGGTCAGAGAGAGAGAGAAGGTGGTGTCACTGGACACCAGGCTGTGCTTGAAATGGGTAGGGTTGAGGAAGAGGGTGCATGGGACACCAGAGAGAATCCAAAAAAGATTGGTGGACAGAAGGGCACCACTGACCACCAGGAAGCATTTTAAAGTATCTTGGAAAGGAAGGGGGGCAGTGGACACCAAGGGCAGCTAAAACAGACCAGCGTGTGAGTAGAGGTGGCCATTGAACATCAGCAAGTGTTTGGAATGAGACAGTAAAGGGGAATGGGTGTCACTGGACACCAGGGTGTATTTGGTAAAGGTCAGGGACAACTGGGCACTAGGGAGTGCAATTAATGCAGTGGGGAGACAGTGGGCATGTCAGTGCCTACCAGGGAGTCATTGTAATGGGCCTGGAGAGGATTAAAGTGTCACTAGACACTAGTGAGTTCTTGAAATAGACCAGAGAGAAGGAGAAGTGCCAATTAACACCAGGGGGTACTTGAATTAGGACTGGGAGAGGAAGAAGATGTCACAAGACACACAGGGAGTGTTTGTAATAGGCTGAAAAATGGAAAGAGTGTGTTACAGAGCACCAGACAGTGTCTGGAACTGGACAAGGAGAGTAACAGTTAACACTAGACCCAGAAGAGTGTTTGAAATGGAAATGGGATATTGAGTGGAGTGCCACAGGGAAGTGAGGGGTGTCACGGAATGCAACAAACTGTTTGGAAGAAGGAAGAAAGATGGAAGGGTGCAATTGGATACCAGGGAGTCTTTGAAATGAATAGTGGAATATGAAGGGGTCTCTCCAGACTTCAGGAAGTTCTTAGAATGAAATGAGAAGCATGAAAAGGGTACCATGAGGTGAGGTGGGGGGTAATATACCAGTAATAGAAATTGGCTCCAAGTGTCAGGAATATTATATCGGGTTGGGGGATTCAAAAGTTATTGGAATCTATTGCAAAAATCTATGTTAATTTAATGTTAGGGTTTGTGGACAAAGAACAGAACATCCAAAGCTAGGTTCTTCGGTCAAGAACCATAATGGTGCCAACTTTCTGTAAGCAAGATAGACTTAAAATGATGACAAATAGGCACTTTCCAGAATAAGAGAAAAGGCAGTCTGAAATGGAATAAAAGGATATGTGTACACAATTTTTGACCATAACATGAACTGGTGTATTCAGATAATTTTATTGCTGTTACATGAATGTTATTTTAGGATTTCCTGCTGACTGAAAATTAATAATAGTTTTATTGTAGAAAGGACATTTGCAGATATTATGGTACAACAAGTTTTGAACAACTTTTTTCTGTCACTTAGGGATTTTCAGTTGAAAGGAGAATAATTACAGTAGGTCTTCGGTGGTCCCAGATTTCTTTTCAAAGTACTGTAGATGTCAGTGTACTGTAAGCTATGTACCAAATTTTGCACAATTGCTTTGACCACTGATGGTTTGCATTTAGTAAAGCTATTAATTTGTTACAAATCATTTCTTTATAAAACTTATGCAATCTAAACTATTTTCTTTGGACACTACAAAAATGTGTGGAATCAGGTAACAGTGTCTTAAAACAAGTTCAGCATCCTCCAATATCATTGACATCTCTCATGGTGTTAGCTGCTGACTGAATTGTAAAGGTAATAATGGATATCTCCTTCTTGACCTGCTCCCAGCGATCTTCTTGGTTTTGCTCATTTTCGATATCAAACAAAGCATCTGTCAGCCCAGGGAAACTTGATGATGCATAACCATCATGTAGATTTGGAGCAAAGATGACATGCCTGTTTGAAAGAAAATATAGTTAATGAAAATGGCAGAAAAACTGTACAGAAATTGCTCAAGAGCTTATTCTGTTCAGAGTAGTACATTTTTATAGGCTTCATTTACTATATGGTATGTCTGTTTGGTCATAAGGAATGGTTATGACAAGGGTCCATGAACTGATACACAGGTAACAACACCCATAGCTTATGTGAGACAGTGGACAGAATATCTCATTATGGTTCTACTTTAATATTTATTACAAAATTATTTTCAAGGTTATCAATTCTCTCGGAAGAACTATTGCTATCCTTTCTAAAATATTACATTATTTGTTCAAGAGTAACGAAGCAGAAAAATAATTTCTGGGCCAAAAAACAATGTTCACCTTTTTTCCTCTGGAATATTTCCAGTTTCTGTGTTTATTGTATTTCTTCACATCTTCTAACATTGTATCATTTGAATATTTCCTCCCTCTTTTCCCTGTTAAATCTGTTCTTTGTGACTTTTGTACTCATTCCTGTACTAGCCATTGCAATGTGACCTTGCTTCCTTTTGTTATATATTCTCCCATTTCAGTTCCACCCCATCTGAAGTTCTATACATGCCTGGTACAAAATCTTTAATTTATTGCATTTGTCTGTTTGAACATAGCTAATGTATTATTATTTGTTTACTTCAAAAGTTGTACCAGGAAAGACATACTGGGCTGATACCAGCTCATTTTACCAAGAAAAACTTGCTGAGCTGATAACCCGCTCGCTTCCAGATATATGTTTATTCTATGTATATTTGAATTGTCTACCAACTGCATTTTCTATTGTTAGATTATTTATATTTATCTTATTTTGCACAATATTTGCTTTACTGTTCTTAACTTCCCTTATCCTGCTAGATACTGTATGAGCTGTTATTTCCATTAATTATGTCTGTTCTGGTAAAACTTTTTAAATGAATCTATAATTCAGTCAATCAATATACATACATAATGATTCCCCAGTTCTTCCTTCTACACTGACAGAAAATTAGGAAACCAGCAGCGGGTATTAAAATTGTAGCAACCACCCACAGTGGCAGTCAAGGATACCATAATACTGTATGAACAATGAATGATTTGTTGAACTCATAACAGCCCAATATACCATTTTCAGTATTTCCACAGGGCAGCTCTCCTGACTGGAATGCTACAATCCAGAACTTACTATATCTTCATCAAGCGCACATAATAGACTTTCGATACATTGGACAGTAATTCTGTACAGTACTAGAAAGCTTGTTTTTTCAGTAGTCACAAAATTCAGGTTCTGGAAACGGGGGTAAAGGGGTAAAGAAATTTAGCTGGGTTTTCTGCAAAGGGTATCTACAGTACACTGCAAGCCAAATACTGAAGAGACAAAATAATTTTTTTTTACAAAATAAACCACTGTTTATTTAATCCAAAGAATTTCCTCAGTAGTTACTTCCTTTGGTCAAGGAAAAGTCAAATACATGAATTAGGACAAAAGTTTTGGGGGGGATATTCAGAAGGGTTGCGCATGGATCCATTCACATATCTGAACTGTGTAGTACGGTACAGGCTGCATGCCCATTGGCTCACGCTGTGGACCAATGGGTGTACAGCCCTACCATATGGAGTCGGTCAGTGGGCGGCAGGGCGGCAAGCTGGTGGGGAGCTGGTGCCCGCCGCTGACCAGGGGGGAGCGGGGTGGTGGGGCTCAGTGGGCGGGTGGGGATGGAGGTACCGCTAGACCACCAGGGTTGGATTTGTGTGTCATTAGTTATTAGTTATTATTGATGCCCACTGGACTACCAGGGATATGGGACTATTAATATTTACTACATATGCCCGTGATCGGGCTGCGAGCGGTCCATGGGACCACCAGGGATATGGGACTATTAACATTTACTACATATGCCTGCAATCAGGCTGTGAGCGGTCCACAGGACCACCAGGGATATGGGACTATTGATATTTACTACACATGCCCTCGATTGGGTTGCAAGTGGTCCACTGGACCACCAGGGATATGGGACTATTGATATTTACTACATATGCCCGTGATCAGGCTGTGAGCGGTCCACTGGACCACCAGGGATATAGGACTATTACTTTTTCTTCATATGCCCACAATCAGGCATCGGAGCGTGTTGCTGCTTATGCAGGGGTCGACGGTCACCTATGGCTGCAGCCTGACAGGGTGCCAGGCACAAGTCGCCGGGGATCGGCGCACCGCAAATGGGGCCATAATGACATGCAAATGGCTCCATTTGTGCTTTGCATACATTATGGCTACATTTGCAAGTGCACTTTTGAATATCACAGTTGTTGCACCTATGGCAATGGCACTTGCATTGGCGCATCCCCCTGCTCCACTCTGGCCACTTGCGCTGGCACAGTGCAGGTGGCCAAGGTGCAATATTCAATGATGCTGTGCCATGATGCAGCTCCATTGAATGTCACCCTGTCAAAGCCCCTGCACATCCAAGTTGCACTGTACCCAGGCTTGCACCACAACCTGGTGCAGTCTGAATATTCTGCCCTTGGGCTTTATCTTGGCCAGAATAAAGAGCTTATTTTAAGATATATATATATATATATATATATATATATATATATATATATATTGGCTGTACCTTTCTACTTGCCAACTATCCTCTGGAGTGAGCCCCCAGCCCTGTCCTCTGGCATCCACCATCTGGCGCTGGCCTGAACTCCCAGGGCTTGCCCCCCTCGGTAGGGCTGGCGGGGTTCCCCAACCCCCACTGGAGACCAGATTCAGTGTGGCCAGCACCATGGCTGGCTGTGAGCAGAGCCTGCAAGGTGCCCTCCACCATTCTGCTGTGTCATCTTATTTCCTGGTTTTTCTCCCCCAGGAGTCGAGGCATGCAATGATGCCCACGGAGAGGAGTGCGCACACATCTTCACGCACTCCCTCCAAGCATCTTCCCCAACTCCTCCCCTTTCTGCAGCACAGTACCCTGTCCCTCAGCCTGTACTAGGGAGCAGGCAGTTGCCCACCACTGAGATCCTCCTCCCTGGAGAAGGAGAGCAGTCCATCGGATGCTCAGTCCTTCAGTGCCCCTGCCGATCCCTGGTGGCCCATGCTCATTCTTGAACACAGGTAACTGGCAAAGCACGAGGTAAGGCATCCAGTGCCTCAGCCCTCAGCATCACCAGGCCAGCCCAGTATATGTTTTTTTTTTTTTTGAAAGAGCCACTGATGCTTTTTCCAAAACTTTGGAAAACGTAATATTTAGATACAATTCAGATTGTATTTCTTAAATCTTATGTATCCTCCCCATTATTTATTACTAAAGAAATTCCCAGAAAAACATAGAGGATTGTGTATGCATGACATAACACAACAGGCAGTGCGATCGAGGAGGTTTCCTGGTAACCAGAGACCTCAGGGCGTAGCTCGGAAGAGGTCCGTTACCACGGAAACCTCAAGATCGCACAACTCATTCTTGTTTGTGTATGCTTGCTCATACACAATCTTTATAGTGTATGGGCAACCATACGCAGTACAACCGGGACAAGTTTTTGTAAAAAAAGGCGGCTTACTTCAGTTTCTGCCCCCACGCCGCTTCCGGCGTCGGGTGCGCCACTCCATTGCGCATGCGTTAGTGTAGCTCGATTTGTTGTGCTGCACCGTGACGCATTCGTGCAGCACAACAAGATCGTGACGTACCGAGTGCAGGAAAACAACGCTGTTCCAGGCATTGATTTCCATGCGGAACAGCGTTCTACCATACACTATAAGACTTTTATCCCTTAGAATTCATCTGCTTCTATAGCTTGTTACCTACTTGAAATTATTAAGCTCTGTTGTGACATCACAGTCTGTTGCTCTTGGAATAACTGTGACATCACAGGCAGAGTATTATAACGTCAGGTTGGGAAGAAACAATAGGATCTGATGAACCATTAATGAACAGCTATCCTGTTTTAATGCATACAACCTCAGTAATACATAATGGGTACATGAAATACAGAGCTAATCAGAAAACTAAACTGGTTTGGATCTAAATATAAAGTTTTTCAAAGTTCTTCTCAAGGCATTGGTGTGTCTTTACAGAATTTTATCTAACTGATTTAAAGTCTTATCATGGCATGATCCAGTTTCCAAAATATTATTTTTAGAAGTTTTATTTTTTTCTTAAACCAGTTTGAAAAGTTGATGAGTGCTAATCTTTAGTAATACCTTTTCAATGCTGCATATTATTTCTCTTTTTGTTAGTGCTTTTTTCCATTTGAGTCTTTTCATTATTCACTTCCCAAGTGGTCACAATTAGGTGGCATAGTGCACCATGTACCTTTTGGAGTTTTCTTTTAAATACCCCTGGAAGACTAGGGAGCAGTGAGAACAGTACATAGCTCCTACCAGATCAGTTTGCCATATGCAAGACAGCATATTCTAAAACCATGCAACACAGACAGCATGGGTGGGAATAGTGACAGGGTGAAAAAACGCTAATGGACTGTGTGGTTGTGCACCCTGTCACTATTCCCTAGCAGAGGATAAGCTCTCTGCTAGGAGGAGGATCCACTGAGCAGCTGCTATTCCTCGATGGGATGAGCCACAGGCAGGAATGGAGGTGGTGCGTCTGTGGACTGGGTATCAAATCCCGGTCCCAGATGCATGGAATTTCTCTTTTATTCACACTTTGTGCAATTTCAATGTACAAGCACCCCCCCAGTTGATTATTTTAGTTGGGGGGATTGTGGGGTGCAGCCCCCATAACTGGAGGGTGGGTGGCAGAGTCCCCCACAAAACATAGTGAAATGAAGCTGCCAATATATCGTGCTGTAGTGACAGTGTGGTATATATTACTGTGGCACAATGTCTTGCAACATTATGACCCCATGCATAGGTAGCTGTAGCTGGAGTGGCACAACAAAGCACACATAATCCCATCTGCAGCTTGCATCTAAAACATCACAAGGGTGATATAGCTGCCCCATTCCAGCACTAAAAGTCAGGATATGAGAAGTGATTCCATATCCTATCACTAGCCCACTCCAGTGGGCCAGACAAAAATATTATTTTCTTAAATATGTTAACATGTATATGAATTGCTAGGTTGGTATTACAGTGGTACTGTAGCACTTATCTTTCAGCGAGACTGCGTTAGCAGGTTGTTGATATGCCCAGGCCCCACACTATGTGTGAATGTGAAAATATTTTTCTTTAGCCTTTAAATTTCTAGTAAGCAGAACATTTCTTACAGCAGGCAACTTATTCACTTTATTACATTTGATTTCCTAACATTAGCAGAAAATACATATTTTCTTAATTTTTTAATTTTTTGCCATGAAAAGAATATCAAGCCGGAACTTATTTCCCGGTATTTCTCATGTTTGTGCTGAATCAAATAAACTATGAAGATGGACTCTGGTTATTAGCCCCCTTTTTTTACTGCCAGTTGAATATGAGAATGTAATGATGTTTAAGTCTACCCCTGATTGAGACCAGACAGTAGCAAGTTTTGAACTTGGGGATTAGCCATCTCTGGAACAAGCACCAACCCTGAACCATCAGTGCAACTAAGCACAAGCAGTGTTTTGGTGCTTCGGGTTTGACTTGGAGAAAAAGCGCATGAGCTACATATTAATAATACAGCAGATGACACACACACACACACACATATGTGTGTTGCAAAAAAACTTAGTTAATGCATCAGTTAGGGTTAACATGACAAAATTAGGGAAATGTGGCATTAGGGTTTCCAACCCTAACCCCCCGACCCTGCACAAAGAAGAGGCATCAGGGACAGTATTAGGGTCATCTGCCCTAACATTCACCCATTGCATTACAAAATAAGCTGGGTGGGTGCAGTATAGGAGAATGGGATGCGCATTAGTGCTGATGACCCCAATGCCACCCCCGATGCCTTTTCATCTGTGCAAGGTGGGTGGTGGGGTGTTAGGGTTGGAAACCCTAATGCTGCATTCCTTAACTTTATTGCTTCAACCTTAACTGATGCATTAATGATGTTTTTTTGCAACTTATTTCCTTACTTTTTGAGATAATGTAATCATATCCTTATGTGCTTGTCAGAGCAGAGACCCTGTGCACCCACAGTATCACAGGCAGCAGCACAGTGCCACATAGACCTGCACTACAATATGATTGGGGTGGTAGCACAGGGTCCAATGTCTTTAGGAGTGGGAGCACAGGGTCCTTTAGACCCTGCACTCCTACAGTATCTCAGGCACCAGCACAATGGCCCACAAACCCTGTGCTACAATGACTTTACAAGTGTCCAAACACAGGCACCAGTACAGTGGCACACAGACCCTGTGCTACGACATCTTTAGGGGTGGAAGCGCAGGGTCCTTTGGACCCTGTACTTCCACAATATCTCAAGCACCAGTACAATGCCCCAGAGACCCTGATTAGAAAAGTCCTAATCTTCTTTTGTCATGATGACAAAGGATTTTGTCACCTCACAAAATAGGAATTGTCTCACAAAAAAGGATTAGAACATCTCATGAAAGAGGATTTAAAAAATAATCCTTTTTTTGTAAGCTGTCAAAATCCTTTTTCATGAGATGATTCCCTTCTCATTAAATGACAAAATCCTTTGTCATCATCATGAAAGAGGATTAGCAGCAGGACCATCTGGCCTGAGAACCCTAATCCTCTTTCGTGATGATGACAAAGGATTTTGTCATCTCATGAAAAAGGAATCATCTGACAAAAAAGATTTTGATAGCTCATGGAAAAGGAGTTTAAA
This sequence comes from Neoceratodus forsteri, assembly GCA_016271365.2. Taxonomy (NCBI): domain Eukaryota; kingdom Metazoa; phylum Chordata; order Ceratodontiformes; family Ceratodontidae; genus Neoceratodus; species Neoceratodus forsteri. The sequence continues at coordinate 971,015,096 of CM028134.1, read as the reverse complement.
AAATAATCTTTTTCTGAGCTGTCAAAATCCTTTTTCATGAGATGAGTCCTACTTCATGAGATGACACAATCCTTCATCATCATCACAGAAAAGGATTAGGGTTCTCTCACCAGATGGCCCTGCCGCTAATCCTCTTCTATGATGATGACAAAGGATTTGCCACTGGTGATGCTGGAGGGTATGTCATAACTGGGGACACAGGGAGTGGGCTCCCCAGTGTCCCACCTTAGGTGGGGCTACTACCAACATGGGGATTGGGCACCCTGTTGTTGGCAATGTAGTTGGGGAAACTGGCATCTAGTGCCAACACAGGGTTTGGGAACCCCAATGTCAGCAATGTTGGAGACTGTATAATTCACTTGGGGACAATGGCATCTGGTGCCAACATGGGGATTGGGCACACCGATGTCAGCAGAAACATTTTTTCTTAAAAAAATATTCCTGGATTTTTGGCTCATGAAGTAGGATCCTACTTTGCATCTTGTAATACGAATCAGAATCTTACTTCGTATGATGCTGACATGAACTAAGAACTAAGAATTAAATTGTTAAATAAAACACATTTTAAGGGCATATTTCGAACAGTAAAGTGCAGGATGCATCTAAGGAGTCCCAATAAGCAAGATTCATATGCTGGTTTCTCACCAGAATATCATTTTGGAAGGTTTTCAAATTTGAATTTTTCAGGCAAAAATGAAAACAAGATGGCAGGCATGCAAAATAACAAACATAGCAGGATTCCTTCTTTATTTCATACAGCTATCTTGTAGTGCTTGCTGAGCATGCTCAGAAAATATTTTTTTCAAATTTTTAAACTGTAATAACTTAAAAGCTACTTATTATTTGTTTCCCCAGACTAGCAAATGGCAGATCTGTAAGTTAGTCCCTTTCTGTCTTGAAAATGTCAGGCCAAAAAAAAAGTAGGCAAATTCAAAGAAAAATCCCAGCAAAGCCAATGAGTGAAAACATATTTCTTTCACCTCTCCATAACTCAGAGATCGCACATCTGACTGGAATGTAACTTGACACATCAGGAGATCTACCCCACAGGACAGAGTATACCAAATTTTGTGCAAATCCGTTGAACAGTTGCAAAGTTATTAAAGTGCCAAAACTTGAGTTTAACATTGAAGTGCTTACCCAACCCTAACTATACCCCTATAAGATATACACACATGCACACATGCATATATATATATATATATATATATATATGTGTGTGTGTGTGTGTGTGTGTGTATATATATATATATCTATATATATATATAGATGTGTATATATATATATACATACATATCTCTCTCTCTCTCTCTCTCTATATATATATATATATATATATATATTAGACTTTACTTGTGCACCTTTGGACTGAGGCATCCATTAGATGTGCGTACTCGATCCGGTCCTCCTACTCCCCACCGTGACCCTACCTGAGAAGCCCCCTAAGGGACTTCCCTGCCCCCTGGATCACCCCTCAGGAGAGGGCCCACCCCACCTGTCTGGCAGCAATTTCTGGAATTAGAGGGTCCATCCCTGTGGGTGGAGCCTGGAGTCCATCAAGGCAGTGGTCCAGGGTTGGGGATGTGAGGCCAGATCCCTGAGGCCCTATTTGCCTCCCTAGCCCTTTGGGGACATTTCTTGTTTTTTCCCCCCACAGGGGCACAGACATGCAATGATGTCATGGCACTATGTGCTGATGGCCTCTAACGGTTCTTCCCGCAATGACTGCCCCTCTTCACTGCAATGCCCCTGAGTTCCCTCAAGAGCCACTAGAGAGCAGTGTGAGATCCCAACCTCTCCCCAGAGAAGGGAGAGCAGTCCTCTGGGTGCTCAATCCCTTCCCTTCCCTGCTGACCCCCAGAGGCCTGAGTGCATTCCCGAATCTGGGTCACTAGCATGGTGCAAGATGTGGCATCCAGTGCTTCAAACCTCAGTGCCACAGGGCTGGCTCTTGCAAAAAATGTCTTTAATGCACCAGTTAGGGTAACTTAATACCACAAAAGCAGGGAATTCTTCTAGTTAAGTTTCCGACCCTAACTCCCCACCGCCACCCCCCACCCGCAAGCAGCAAAAGAAAAGAAACATTAGGTTTTTGGGTTTCTGGAGTCTTGAGGAATCAGAGGTGGGTTCTTCCTTTGGGTTGTCAACCCTAATGCTCAAACCCCTCCAGCCCATAGCTTACAGTCCAAACCATATGGTACAGCTCCAAGCCAGTGCTTCATAGTGCTACACTCTTCAGAGGTAGACAAGTATGTTTTGACACATGTTGCCAACACAATTTCTTGTAGTTTTCTTACTGCGTAAAGAAAGGAGACCATGTGAGACATTGTTTGCTCAGGGAATGGGGTGAGCATTAGGGTTGACAAACCCAAGGAAGACCACACCATTGATTCAACAAGACTCTGCAGACTCAAAACCCTAATGATTTTTCCTTTTGCTCCTTTGGAGGGTGGGAAGTTAGAGTTGGAAACCCTAATGCCACATTTTCCTACTTTTCTGGCATTAAGTTATCCTACCTGATATATTAACAATGTTTTTGGCAAAGAACTTCCTAATTTTTGACACAGTGGAATTGTATCCTCATTCACACAGATCCCTTCATGACCTATGTGAACAGGTGCAGATGTGCAGAGCCCTTTGGGCCCTTTACCATGGGAAGACTCCATCCCTCTACAGAAGTGCAGGGTCTGACCCATTCATTCTTTACACATTCAGTTTTTACGTATTCACTCTTCACGCATTCTTTTTTTACACATTCACTCTTTATTTTTGTTATTTAATTTTGACCCAAAATTTTTAAGATAGTCATTTGATGACTGTTCTTAAAAACATGACATGTAGCATTTATAAACAAGCAAAATAAAGATCCGCACAAGGAACAGGGTTCTCAGTAACAGCAATAACAAGCCAAGATTAAGCAGTCAGGGCACACCTGCATACTAAATAAAAGGCAGTAATCCATTATTTAACCAGATGCAATAATTTATTCACTGGCCACCACAACAGTGTAATCTCACCTGGAATCTCACAACACAGCTTCTGACGTTTCAACCAATCTTGGTCTTTAACGAAGATAGTGCCCCCCAGTGCATACTCTTAATAAATACCATTCCTACAGTCACAGGATTAAACATTTAAAGTGCCATTAGTGCAATTTAAAATTAAGCGTAATATTTACAAATACATTCAAATTGTAAAACAGTGTACACACAAAGGGGGGTAAACACCAACACCAATCAGCCTCTTTTCATTTTAACTATATTTCCAACTTCACTCCATTTCCTTTATTTATGTGTAATACACACTTAAAATTAAAAGAAGGAAGGGAACCAAAACCACAAAAATATTTTTTTTTGTGAAACTGGAAAATATTTTTCCTTTACATTCTTATACTGGTTTGAAAAAGGACTATAATTTAGGTTCCAGGGAGAGTTTAAAACCTTAAATTTTCTGGAAAAATAAAAAAAGGGCAAATTGATAGAGCAGATTTTTGATTTAGGATGGGGCACATTTTCAAGAGAGATGCTCCAGCCCATCTGAGATGCTCCAGAGCATGACATTCGAAGAGCACAGATGCTGCACACATCTCAGGATGGACCAAAGACAGACTATAATGTATTTGTAACATCTGGAGGAGGGGTGCCCATGAATGTTCTACTTATCTCTATATTCAGACCAAATGGTCGGAGCATCTCGAAAGATGCTCCAAACAGAAATAGGAATAAAAGAAACAGGCCTAAGTGCAATCCCCCATCAGGCAGCTACCGGGATAGCAGGCTTTGTGAGCACCAGTGTGGTGGTGGAATGCACTTGTCATCACTAATGAAAGTACATTGATCAGTGTTTGCTAATGTGCAGTGCATTTTGTGATACATTCTGATATGAACAGTAAAAAAAAATACTACTGCGGTTCTTGTCAGGAGTGCTGGTTGTGTCATTATATAGATGTACTAGAAAGGCAGCACTGGGACAATGGATGGGGCACCATTCCTGATAGTGGAGATAATGAGGGTAGTGAGGACAGTGGGACATCCCTAGAGGCCATTTAGTGGGTGGGTTGTGAAGGACACAGTGTACTCTGTGGCACAACACACAGCAGAAGGCAGTGCCTGGGTGTGCAGTGACAAGGAAAGTGCAAGGGTCAACACCCATGTGAAACTGGGTGGCCTACCAGAATAGTGCCTACAAACACAGTGACATTGGTGTGTCAGAGCACAGGGTGGGCAGGGCAGGGGCTCAGCATAACAGGCACAGGTGGCAGGGCAGCAGACAACACACACTGCCGGGCACAAATAATGTCAGGGGCATGGAAGAGAACCATGGCTTGACAGGACAGTAGCAGGTAGGGCCACTAGCAGGGATGGGGTGGTGCAGGAGAGTGGCATGCATGCGCATAGTTCCAGCATATCTGGATGTGGGCCAGGTTCCACTAGATGCAGTGCAACACAGGTTGTAACATGAAGAATGTAAACAAATGTATCTCCAGGGCTGCAGTACCTGTTGGTCACCTGTGGTGTAGAGTGGTGCAGGGAAGCCCAAGTATAGCTCAGCACATGCAAATGAGGTGTGGAGCAACCTATAATGAGTTGCTAAGCAGTTGAGTTGCTCCTGAATTAGGCAATGAGGCCATTTGCATACTCATGCTGAATATTGTAGATTTGCTCCCAGCCCATCTCATTCTGCAGGGTGCATCTGATCAGCCCTCATTTCCCACCTGCATTCCTTCCCTGTTGCTCCACTGACACTTGCTGGGTTGCTCCTTTTGCTATATTCAGTTCTGCCCAGATGTTCCAGAGCATTTCAAGTTGGGACATGGAGCATCCTGGTATATTCAGCCTGAGATGCCCCGGAGCATCTTAACCCCACATTTTCTGAATATTGCAATATTTTGGACCAGAGCATCCATTTGCTCCCTTTTTCGGAGCAGTTTGAAAATGTCCCCCTATTTATCTAACAATTAAAGAAGTGGATCTTCCAATCAAGAAGAACTCCCCCTACTTTCAGAACCTCTACAGTGGTGGGACACAAAGCTGTCTACCACCGAGACTGCTGGGGGGAAAGCTAAAGAACCCCTTATCTAATAAAGTGCAAAAGCTTAAAGGTACAGCTATAACAAAGTGCTAACATTACTAATCTGTATATACATTACACGATGTCACAAACACTTGTTACATGTTCCAAGAAAAAGGGGGTTTAGGGTGTAGAACCCAATCTTTTTATGTATGATGTCCTTGCAAAGTTTTTATATATAGTGTCCCACAATGAGAAAGTGCTAAAAAATGCTGAAAAGAGGGGCCTCCTGTGGTAACACAAGTTTTCTTGTGGTCACTTGGAGTACATCACTACCTGGAAGAAGAAAGTCAGAGGGGTGTGTAAAAAAGATGAATTGAAAATAAGAACAAGAGAACAAAAAATGGCAGTCAGATCCTATGAGAAATCACTAACATAAAAAATATCAGCCTAAAACCCTTTATCGGAGAATCCACTTCTTTAATTGTTAGACAGATATCTTAAATCGAGAATCTGCTCTATCAATTCACCCTTTTTCTATTTTTTCCATGAAATTTAAGGTTTTAAACACTCCTTGGAACATAAACCAGTATAAGAATATAAAGGGAAAATATTTTCCAGTTTTAAAAAACTATTTTTATGGACTTGGTTCCCTTCCTTCTTTTAATTTTAAGTGTATATTACTCATACATAAAGGAAATGGATGGAAGTTGGAAATATAGTTAAAATGAAAAGAGGTTGATTGGTGTTGGTGTTTACCCCCTATGTGTGTACACTGTTCTACAATTTGAATGTACAGTATTTATAAATATTGCACTTTGTTTTAAATTGCACTAATGGCACTTTAAATGTTTAATCATGTGACTGTAGGAATGGAATTTAATAAGAGTGTTCACTGGGTGGCACTATTTTCATTAAAGACCAAGGGTGGGATATTCAAAAGGGTTGCATCATGCGCAATAGGGTTGTGCCTGCGCAAGTCCAAAAGTGCGCCATTCTGCGATATTCAACAGGAGGCAGTTGCGCCACCGAAAACATGCTGAGCAACAGCACAATGCAAATGACGGCATGCGCAACCGAAGGGGGTTGATCCATGCATAAAGAGCGCAATGCGATATCCAAAGACTTGCGCAATGTGCAACAGCGGACCAGCCGGAAGTTGCGCCCAGCAGAAATGAGCCAAAAAAAAGGCTCAAGGAAGCAGCGCAAGAACGCCACAGGGATGCCAAGTGGGGAAGAGAGAGAGAGAGAGAGAAAGACAGACAGTGACAGGCCAGGGCAGGCAAGGGAAGCAGTGTGGGCCATAGGCTGCAGAGGCCAGTGGGGGTGCCCGGTGCAGTGGAAGTAGCAGTCAGGACAGCGGGGGTAACAGAGCAACATCAGCCGGGGGCACAAGCCAGGGAGATGGACAGTGGCAGCTTCCACATGGAAGCTGTAATGAGGAGTGAGAATGCAAGGTGCAGGGGGACGTGGCCGTGGAGGGGCCTGTTGGTGGTACGCCCCCAACAGGCAGTACCGTGCCCGCATCAGCTTTGAGTTGTACACAGATGTAGAGATCGTGGGCCGGTACCACCTGAACAGGGCAATACTGAGGCAGCTCTGTGAGCTGTGCAGTGATGTGATGCAGGCACCCTCACGACGGAGTCATGCTCTGTCAATGGAGACCAAGGTGACAGCCTGCATGTGCCTGCTCACCACGGGCACCTTCCAGAGGCCAACAGGGGACACCACAAGCATCACACAGTCGGCCATGTCACGCATCCTCACCCAATTCCTCAGCGCACTGCTGCCACATGCCGCGGAGCACATCCATTTCCCAGCACTCTGGGCAGAGCGCATAGCAAACATGCAGGCATTCCACAGGGTAGCACGATGCCTGGCATGCTAGGGGCCATAGACTGCACCCATGTGGCCATTCGAGACGCCACCCGGCCCCGATGGGGCCGATACAGGAATAGAAAGGGCTTCCCAGTGTCAACTGCCAGGTGGTGTGTGATGCCACTGGGCATATAATCAATGTCTGTGCCACACACCCTGGCAGAGCACATGATGCCTTTATATGGCATCAGTCCACACTGTGCCATCAATTCAAAGTGGAGACATCCCCATAGGCCATCTAGTGGGTGAGTACGCATGTAGGAAATGCAAACTCGGGGCAAGGGTGGGAATGCCACAGGTGCCATGGTAGTGGCACACAGGGATATGGGCAATATGGACCTGAACATGAGACTGATCTTCACTATCTCCACACAGGTGACAGCTGATACCCACTCCGTCCCTAGCTGCTCACACCGTACCGGTGCCCCATGACCCCATCACAGCAATGCTATAATGAGGCACATGCCGCCACACGCAACATCATTGAGCGGGTGTTTGGGATGCTCAAGGCATGCTTCCGATGCCTAGACACCTCCGGCGGTGCCCTACAGTACAGACCCTCAAAGGTTTGTGGGATATTCCTGGCCTGTTGTATCCTGCACAACATGGCCAATGACTGTGGGATAGCCGTACAGGTTGAAGAGGGGGACAGCGATGGGGACGCCAGCGGCGCAGGTGTTGATGGTGATGAGCAGCTCCCCCTTGGACGGTGGGACCTCTGACTGATCCAGCAGGCCCAGCTGCACCGGGACACCATCAGGGAGGAGCATTATGCACAACACAGGTAAGTCAAGGGGCCATGTGCAAACAACACTGTCCTGGCGCAACCCACAGGCACACAGAGTAACACACCAGGGGTGCATGATGGCAAGGGGGGTGGAAGGGACCAGGCACACAAACACACCATCAGGGAGGGGCGAACAGTCATATGGACACACACACACACACAAACACACCAGGCACGAAGCGTACAGGGGCAGGTGCACAGCAGAGCAGGAACAGACATGGCAAACACACTGGGCACTATATGGTGCTGTGGCACTACTGCACAATAGTCCACTGTGGCACTGTCACGCAGGTGGTCGGTCGCGCAGGATGTGTAGATGTCAGATGGCACTGTGCGTGGCCTTGCATCATAGACCCCTGACCTGGTGTCCGACCTTTGCCCCCTGGTGCTGTTCGGCTGCCATGTGTACGGCCCTATTCCACTGTCTGGTGACAGCGCTATGTGGACCGACGGTGCTGTACAAACAGTGCGATTGGAACCTATGGTGGCCTATTGTGCAACATTTCCATGTGGGGTTGCCATGCTGCGGGGCGCGCCATATTGCCTGCTGTAAAGTTGGAAGAATGGCATGCAGGAGGGCAGTCCAATGGAGCCCGGTGGAGGTGGCCAACCTGGTGGCCCTGGTAGAGCCCCACTATGGGGCACTGTATGGGGAGGAGCCCCTCACCATGGCTCGAACCCAGGTCTGGCTGCAAGTGGCCAATGACCTGGTGGGGGTCACTGGGCGGCGCCGGTCTGCCGAGCAGTGCCGGGTACAGGTACAGTGACCTCCGAAGGAGGGAGCCGGACTTGCATGAGAGGCTACAGTCACGTGCCAGGAGGGGCGTTGTGCCTAGGCCAGGTGGGTGTACCATCTATGCACCTGTATTCTCCGTAGGGGTGTGCGTGTGTTTTGGTGGCTGTGCATGGGTGATGGCTCTGACATGGTTGGCTGTGTCAGTGTGTGCAGGTGTGAAATGCATGGGTCTGGCTGTGTGGGCAGGCACACTCACTGGGGCAGCGGGCAGTCTGCTTTGGAGTCACACTGATGTTTTTCTCAACATTTGTCTCCCACAGGCCGGGCCGAGAGGATGCAGGCACGGGATGAGGAGGGCCGTGGCAGGGGCCCGGTGGCGGTCGGTGGTGCTGCGAAGGGTGGGCCACAGCAGCAGCAGCAGCAGCAGCAGCCACAGCTGCTTGCGGAGTGTGAGTATCATTACATCATGGATGCTCCCAAGTTATAATTTTTGCTCTGAGCATGCTCAGTAGGATATTAGATGTCTAACCAAAAGACCTTACTGAGCATGCTCAGAACTGAAATTTTAAATCCTTATAACTTGGGAATGCATTATCATTTTTTACCAAAGCAATGAAAGGCACCATTCTGAGGCATGCCCTTTCTGTGTTGAAAACTTCAGACTAAAATGCCAAATGATCTGGACTGTAGGTGATGACAAAAAAAAACAGCAACAAAAATCATATTTTTCCTAAAGCTGCACTATCCGGATCTTGGAATCCACACATCTGACTGGAACAAAACTTGGCAAACCATAAGACCTTGCCTCCAGACTGCACATGTAAAATTTTGTGCAATTCCATTGAATGGGAGCAATGCTATTAAGGCGCAAAGTTAAGGGTTTAACATTACACAGCCTACTCAACCCTAACTAAAGAGGCACTACTGCACCATTGTAATCTATCTATCTATCTATCTATCTATCTATCTATCTATCTATCTGTCTATCTATCTATCTATCATTCAGGTGGGGTAGCACCAGTATATTTAGAGCTGCTCAACTGGTTCCATGTTAAACCCCCAAAGTTATAACTGTGAACACTTGTTTTGGCAGTGCACAGGGAAAATGGGCTGGCCAGCCCAGCTACATGAAGCTCCAAGTCCAAAGAACTTCCTTGCACTCAAGGTTGAGAAAGTAGCCACAGACACTGAAAATAGGGCTTAGAAAGCTTTAGTGCTTATTTTAACAATTCAGAAATGCTGTGGATGGACTCACAATGGCCACCATAAACCCCAGTGCGTTGGGTGATTAAACCCTTCCTTGGGGGGTGTGACTCACCCCTGATGAAAGATTTAGTCACCTGAAGTGCCGGGCCATACGGTGGGCATTGTGAGTCCATCCACAGTATTTCTGAATTGTTTAAATATTAAAGCTTTCTAAACCTTATTTTCAGTGTCTGTGGCTATCTTCTCAACCTTGAGTGCAAGGAAGTTCTTTGGACTTGGAGTTCCATGTTAAACCCCTAACTTTGCTGCATAATAGCTTTGGCAGAGTTGATGAAATTGCCTCAGATTTGGCATGCATTGTCTAAAAGCCATACTTAAAATATGTGGAAGGTTTTGTGAAGGCAGCTTGTGCAGTTTCTGAGTTCCACATATGTTGTTTTCCTGTATACAGCTATTTTTTTCTTATACTTAACTTTTCTTGTTTGTTTGTTTGTTTGTTTGTTTTGCCCTCACCTACAGCCTAGATGGAACAGAATTTTGTTTCTGAAAGCCTCAGGGTAGAAGCAGCCTTTCCCAAGTTAGTGCCTTTTGACAGTTTTGTGAAAAAAAATATTAAATCGTTCCAGAGTTATAAGGATTAAAAGTGTTTTTCTGAGCTGTTCTGCTGTTCTGAGCATGCTCAGTAGGGTTTTTTGATAACTCTCTGATACCACAAGAACAATTCCATGTTTTAAGAGCCTTCTGTTTTCTCACCACTTACTTCTCACAAAAATGTATTTTTTTTCATGTTGTGACATCTACCATCTTGATCCCCCCTCCCTGAACTAAAAAACATGGAAAATACATAAAAACAATGTCATTTAAAAAAAAAAATAAACATCATGAACCTATCTAAACAGAACCTGTTAAGATAAATTTTGGTGTTTGTTTAAAATAAAAAAACCTTCCAGAAATACTTCTTCTTGGCATCCCAAAATCCAGAATGCTCAGTTTAGTGAGAGGAGTCACTCACCTGCATTCTATGTATGAGAGCAGCAAGATTTTTTTGTTTTCTGTGGCCACAGTTGAAGTGCTGCTGCTGGCATGAGTGGGAGCAATGAGCCAGTGATCTCTGGATCTGGATTTGTATCTGCATCTCTCTGTCTGTCTGTTTGTTTACCTATCTGTCTGTCTGTCTGTCTGTCTGTTTATTCCCTTCCCCTCCAAGCTTAACCAGTACTCATTCCTGTTTTCCTAATACTAAAAGAACAGGAAAGCAGACCAGGGTGCCCACCCTGGTTCCATTTGTCAACCCCCTCCCATCCAGATTGCCTGCCTCACCCCATGAATAGGTGGTGACACTGGGGTGCCCACCCCAGTGCAGCCATGGAGTTTAGCTGACATTTGGGTACCCAGTCCCCAGTGTTGGATCCAATACCTCATCAATATAACCTGCAGAAAAGAAAACCATCCCTTGATGTCTTATTGTTGTTGAAAATCTACCTATGAAAAAGAAAATGGCCACTCAATGGTCCTTCTGACCCTCAGAATCCTCACGCACTACCCAACCCCCACTCAGCACCCACCACCCCACACACACTCACACATCCTCACTCATCTGAATAGGCCCCATTGAGTAGATCTACTTTATGATCAAAAACATGTCTTGCTGCTGGAACCAGCAACTGCAATATGAGAAAATAAGGTAAGTACTGTTTAATGTATTTCAATGGCATTTTAAGTTTTACTCATAACTTAGTCAACTTTTAATACAGCATTTTTGTACACCAAATTTTCAACATAGCCATTTTGGGACCACATCTGATAAACAAGGGTGACGAATTTTTTCAAGTCTACCAAGAAAGGAGATTTCTCAGTTGCTGTGTGAAATCACCTTTAGGGCAGGATTTGAAGATTTTCACCTACCAGATCCATGAGGTGAGGTCATCAGAAGGCCTTTCTGAAACTTTGGTGTAAAAATATGGTAAAATGACCATGTTATGAGTAAACACTGACACATTTCAACATTCACTCATAATTGTGCTCATTTTCAACATTTTTCCAGAAAACATTCAATATTACCTTTTTGTGACCCCCACCTCATGAACAAGGCAGTTGAAATTTCTCAAATATGTGCTGAAAGGTGATTTTGCAGTTGCCCACTAGCTTCATGCAAAAATATGGCAAAATGACTAAGTTATGAATGAACGTTGAAATATTTCAGTGTTCTCGCACAACTTCACTAATTTTCAATATTTTGACTCCAAACTTTCAACACAGCCATTGTTTCACACCACCTGATAAACATGGCAGGTGTTGTTTTTTAAATGCATGGAGAGCCTTGTTTTCAAACGTGTGGTTCAAAATGACATTTCAGCCAGTATACTATAAATGCCATATAGAGCTATCTTGAAAATTAGGGGGCAATATTAAAAAAAAGAAAATAATAAGTGTTAAATAATATTGTGTGTAGTGCCAGACTTTACCCCAGTGGGCAGTGCTTGGTACTCTCATGCCAGTGAGCTGAATTGCTTAGTCAGCCAGCTGGATGGGGTGAGACTGGTGGGATAGCACTAATATGTAACACCACCCCCCAGCCCGGGAAGGAAAGGTGCAGGATTGCCTCATGGGCTCAGGTACCATAGGGTGAAAACAACTCTTCTCTTGGCATAGGGCCCTACATCTCTGCACCAATAGGGTAGCAGATGGCCCTGTGCATTCTCTGAGAGATGGTCTCTTCGCCCTTTTCTTCTGTATCTTCAGCAACATGGAAGTGCATGGTACAGAGGGCCTGCTCTTCAACAGCCCACCAGACAACCCCTTGAGTTCTTGCCATATATTGCTGCACAGAAGTGCAGGGCCCTTAGGGTCCTTCGGTGCTGTAAGCAGAGTCTTCCCTTGGCACAAGGCCCTGAGCATCTTCATTTGTTCATGTGAATGAAGATATGATTCCACTATCTCAAAAAGAACAGAAATTATTTGAAAAACAAACTGTGTGTTAATATAGCAGTTAGAGTTCAACTTAACACAACAAAAGAAGAGAAATGTGGTGTTAGGGTTTCCAAAGGTTTCCAACACTAACTCCCCACCCCCATCACTCAAGCAGCAAAAGAAAAAAAAACACATTAGGGTTTTGGGTTTGTGGAGTCTTGGTGAATCTGTGGTGGTATCTTCCTTGGAGATATCAACTCTAATGCCCACCCCCTCCCCTGAGCAAACAAGGTCAGATGTGATCTCTTTTCTTGGGACTAGCATGAAAAAAGCTACAACAGTTTCTGTTGCCAGCATGTGGCAATACATACTTCTCTACCATTGAAGAGTGCATCACTATGAGGCACTGGTTTGGAGCTGTCCCTTGTGCTTTGGGCAGGAGGCTACAGACTGGGGGGAGGGGTAAGCATTAGGGCTATCACCCCTAAGAAGGACCCCACCACTGATTCACCAAGACTCTGCAGCCCCCAAACCCTAATTGTTTTCATCCTTTTACTGCTTGGTTGGTGGGGGTTGGGAGATAGGGCTGGAAACCCTAATGCCACATTTCCCTACTTTTGTTACATTAGGTTGAACCCTAACTGGTGTATCAATGCAGTTTTTTTTTCAAAGTCTATCTATATCTATATGTGTAGCTATCTATATGTGAGATATGAGATGCGCTAATGTAAGATATTAGAAATATATTCTTGAATTGCACTTGACCTCTGACCCCATGAGTGCAAAGCCACGAGTGAGGTCACAAGATGTCAAGTACAATGAAAGAAGATATTTCTGATACAGTACATTAGCTCATCTCATATTTGATGTATACAACAGGACCTGAAAGTTTTATAAATAAAGCTGTAAACAAATGATGTTCTTTCATTCACTGTTTTTATGCTTGCTTCTATAAACAGAATGCCTCTGAAGAATGTGTGAAGTAATGGTTCTCAAGATATTATTGTTAAGAGGTAGCATGGTATGTCCTGTTGCTATTGATCAAGTATCAATTGGTCAGTTGTGATGTATATAAGTGGTGATATCTTGGTATCTAACAGGTAGCGTATTTCATTTCTTGAAACTTAGCTCAAAGATATCATTAGTTATCTTTATATATGTATTCCTGCACCTGTTGCATACATATGTACAAGGCTTCCGTTTACTACATTTTTTGGGAGTATTTGCCTTCCAAAAATAAGGGAAAAATTTCCAAAATAAAGGGGGAGGAAGTCATTGACTTCCAAGTGTAAAAAAACAATATTGGATGACTTTCAAAATTGAAGGTACAGAAGCCAAGACATGAAGGGTTTTTCTAAAATAAGCTGAATTTTACAACTAATTGGCTCCCACATTGTGGGATCTAGGAAGTATTTTGACTTCCCAAAAAATTGGGATGACTTCTAGATTTTGATTCATGGAAGTATTAGACTTATACTAAAAATAAATTAACTGAACCCCTGTATATACAGTATATGTATGCCTTAATTGCAGAAAACTATGTTAATCCAGATGAACTCAGAGTGCACAAAACAGGAAAATGAAAAACATTAGGGTTTGTGGTCTCCGTACTATTGCCTAATCAGTCATGAAATCATCTTTGGGGTTGTCAACCATAATGAACAGCTCCTCCCCCAGCCTGTAACCTCCAGTCTGAAGCACAAGGTACAGCCCAAGTTAGCATCTTATAGTGATACACTCTTCAGAGGGAGAGTGATATGGCTCATCACATGCTGCCAACAGAATCTGTCATAGCTTTCTTCATGCAGAACCCTGCAGGCCCTGTGTGAAGAAAAGAGATCACATCTTACATTGTTTGCTCATGGTATGGGGTGGGCACTGTTACAATAAAATCCCTTTAAACCTTCATGAACATTCAGCTATTACTTAATGTTAATGTTGTCACCCTAACACTCACCCCGCTTCATGTGTAAGGATGCTGATATAGTACAGCATAGGAGAATGGTTTGAGTGTTAAGGTAAAAACTGCAATTCACACCCCAGACACCAGTTGGTGTGTGGAGGATGAGGGTGGGGTGGGGTGTTAGGATTGGACACCATAACACCACATTTCCATAATTTTGTCACTTTAATATGAACCCTAACTGATGCATTAATGAAGTTTTTTTTTTTTTTTACAATGAATTTTCTTTCTTTTTGAGTCACTCTCTAATCATAACATTATACACGTCTTGGAGCATGCATCTAATTGACCATACTTTTCCATACATTGTACCTGTTGCATTAGTACTCTGCTGAAGAACTTGTCTGTTTAGGACCTTTGCTGAATCACTGTATGATATAATTTATATTGTATATGTATCAGAACATAGACCTGTGCATAGTGAGTTGTGGGACTACAGGGCCCCCCATGTATATTGTAATTGTCCCTCGTTTAGTTGTGGAAGTGCAGGGCCCTCTGGGTCCTGTGCTCCCATCAGTACATAGTGAGTGCTGGGAGCAGAGGACCCACCAAAGCAGTACAGTACTGCTGACGCATTGAGAATGCATGCCACAGTATCAGTCACCTTTGCCCCATCCATTACAATTCACCAGCAGTTTCGAACAAGGGCTGGAAACATGCAAAACAGTTTAGTGCACCAAAAGGTGTACTAAGCTGTGAGCTGCAGCAAGTCCATATCTCAAAGCGTTTTTGAGATATAGCTGCCAAAACATGCCTAGACCATTACGAAGTTATCATAATGGAAATAACAAAAATCTAAACTCTTGTAACTATGTAGCACATGAAAATGTTCTCACCAAACCAGCAAAAGGCACATCTGTGGGGCAAGCCCTTTGTACCCTGAAAATTTCAGCCCAAAAGAGCAAACCATTTCTTTGCAGTGGAGTGATGAAGAAACAGACATATAAAAAAGTAGTATTGCAAATTGTAGCAATACCCACAACTGTTTCATGAAACAGTGCTGCAATTTTCAGCCCCCCACCCCAGTGTTTCACAAAACAGTTCCACAATTTGTGACAAATCTCAGTTGTTTCGAAAAGTTGTTTCTCAAATTGCAGCAATACTGAAGCAATTTGTGAAATCAAAAAAACAACAAGTTTAAAAAAATATTTGTAGCCATTCTTGGGGCAAAGTAACCCCAGAATTGGATTCCTTAGGCCCCAATTAGGTAAACATTAGTGTTAGTGTCTACCAAGTGGCAGTAATTTTTAAGTTTTTCCACATTGCTAACTGAAAACAAGATGACAGACTCTCAAAAGAACATTCTGCATTTGTTAAAGAACAATCCACATTTGCAAAAGAACTCTCTGCATTTGCAAAAGAGAATGTTCTTCCGAACGGGACATCTCATTTTTTCCCATAGGAAATAATGGGAAACTTTGAAATTTAATAACTTTTGAATGGAGTAATATTTTTCACCAAACCTTCAAAAGGCACATCTGTGACCCAAACCCCATATACCCTACAAATTTCAGACCAAACCCCAAGCCATTTCTGAGAAATGGTGTAACAAAGAATTTGAAAAAAAGTGCTAATTTTCAAATTTTTTGACATTCTGTATGTCTGCATCCATACATTTGACCAGAATGAAATTTACAAAATTCAGAGATCTTTGGTCTCCACTGATGCATGCAAACTTTTGTGTGAATTGGTAAAACAGTTTAAAAGTTATTAAAGTGCAAAATTTGGCATTTCACATAGAAGTGATTGTTGAACCCTAACTTGAGATGTACAAACTGAGAAAACTTCAGTTCACAATAGTTGTTATTTTTACAATTTTGTGAAGATCTTCATACTTTCAAATGTTAAACTTCATTGTATTGTCAACTTCACAAATTCAAAAATTCAAAAATGTACTGCCAACGGCCACTGTAGCTTCATAAAAAGGCCAAGTCATTCAGTGCTGCTACTGCTGCACCATGTAACAGGAAATGATGAAACAGACCCCAAGAACTATGCTGTGGTCATTGGACTGGATCTGTCTATGTACTGAGAGCTCAGTTTAAGTGATTTGCATTGCTTTACATTGCATAAAATGCATTTGTTTTCAAACCAAACTGTACATGTACTGCATTTGTGGAACATTTTTGACTATAAATAAGGTTTCTTTCCTTTCTTGTTCTCTGGTGCCACTGCCTATGCTGGACTGTCAATGTTTGTGAGGGGAAGGGAAGTCTTGCCTGCAGCCACAGGCTTTGTTTTATTTAATTCACTGTTATTTTCAGTTCATTTTTGTCAAGTCACAAATTTGTAAACTCTCATTGTTCCTGTGGTGCTAAATTAAAGACTGACCAGGGCTCTGGCAGTTAGTGGTAGAGATGTAGTGTTTTCATATTTCTGATTATCGTTTTTTGATTTAAACTATTAACCCTTTACTTACTTTTTGAAGTATTTGTTTTAAATTGATAATAATTTATTTTACTATTTTTGCAGTACTTTTATTATTGTTTACCTTCTAGTACCACTACATGAGTATATGTTGCCACATTAGGATGAGTGATAGAGGTAAAGAAAAGGGCAGACTGACTGGAAAGGGAGGGAATCCAGTGTTGACAAGTGGTAGAGGTGGACATGGGCATGATATTGCTGCAACTAGATGTGTATCTGCAGTGTGTGATCACAAAATGCTTACAGTATTTGATTCTGTTGTTCTCTTAGTTGAGGGAGACAGAGACAGAGACAAGATCTGTTATTTCAAATGCCCTCAACCCCACCAACACCAGTGAGTAAACAGAGTGTTGATGAAAAATCTGATAAAAAATTTCCCAATTGGTGGTGGTACTAAACTTGAGTCTGAGGAGGATGCAGTGGCAGATGTGTGATCCACTGACAGGAAAATGAGGAAGAGGAGGCCTGGGAAAGGAGATGGGGAGGAAATGAAGGGAAAGGTGAGGGTGACATTGTCATCAATCCTTTGTGAGAGCCTGAACAGAAAAAAAAGGGTGATAGCAAAGGTTATGATATTTTTTAGTGTGAAAGATAGGCAACCAGTGTCACAAAAGATGATTGATGACACTCATCCAAGAAAAGAAACAAGAGTTGGTCTGGTGGCCAGTTCCACCACAACTCAGCTCCCAAGGCTAATTAAGCTACTAACTGGGACTGCTGTGCTGTACTGTGGACAGAACTTGAATTATTTGGCCCTTGGCTGCTTTTCAGAACTTCAGCTTTGAACTGTTTTCTGCTAGAACTGTATACATTCATTGGGTAACACTTTGTGTCTTAATATATTCATTTTTTTTAAGTGTCCATTTTCCCACTAACAAGTTGTACTATACTGCCACTAGAGGGACACAATCTTTTTTTTTTAAATTCTATACTCTTTATTGAAATTTCCATAAAAAGGAAACAACAATGATACACTTGGTATAAAGTAAGGTGTACATAATCAGATGAACATTAATGTTAGGGAAAAGAAAAATCCAAAAACTCATTATAATTAACCACCCCAAGAATCCTCCTCCCCTTACCCTCCCCTATTCCCCTTAGTAGAAGAAACTGGGCTTAAAAGGTAAAAAAAAAAAAACATACCTGGACCTCATAATACAATCTATTAAAGCAACAATTTTAAACAGTGGAGCAAGCAATGCAATATAATGATATGGAACACAGTAACAAAAATAATAAATATAAATATATAAGAATAAATGTCAATATAAAATTCAGTGTAAATAAATAAATACATACGAATATATAAAAACCTAAGTACATGAATGCATAATACTTTGATGCACAAATACACAAAAACACAAAGGAGCTAGAATTAACAAAGATGAATAGCTGCATCTAATAGGTTACCCCATTTGAGAGTACAACTTCACAGGTTATACTTCATACTTGTAATAAAATGTTCTGCTCTTAGGTTACATAATATTCCTGTCTCCATTCCAACAATGTTAGAATGTGATTGTCTTTCCAATGATTCAAGATAACTTTCTTAGCCATTAAGGTAATCATAGAAATGTTGTGTTTGTAGAGTCATATTAATATAGTGAATACACAATGTTGTCCACTTTGATCAGATGAGCGAGGCAGCCCTCACACAGCTAGGCAAGTGCCACCAGAAGACATGTCTCTGTTAGCACCCTTGAAAACTGTGAGGGGCCTTTCGGCACCATGCAATTCTGCTTAAAGTTGGACCAGCATAACATTCTGTGGTGATTTACATATGCAGCCCATGATGCTTTGCATTGTGGGGGCATGTGTGATTTTGTATTTTCTTGAAACTTGGCTTCCCAGCCAAATGCCCTTTGGGGTAACCCTTGCTTCAGTGTTTGCACACAGAGGTTCTTTGTCTATACAATATATGTTCGATAAGTCCCCACCAGACAAGTCTGTGCAGTAAAATATTTTGTCAGACCAAGTTTGCATCCTATTGACCCCTTAAGAGCAGACCAAAAGGAGGTGACTAAGGGGCATTCCCAGAAGATGTGAGATAAGGAACCTGTCATCAGACCACATCTAAAACAGGCCAAGGTTGGTAAAAGACCATATTTATGAATTAAGGCATCTAATGGAGACCCCATCACAGTGGTTTTAAGATGATAGGAAGCATTTTAGGTGAGAAATAAAAGCATGCTTCAGGTGAAATATTATTGCTCCTATGCATATCTCATTCTATAGTCACCCAGATTGGACAATAAGAAGTCATATGTTCATTGGTGGGGAGCCACCTAGATAGTTTGCATAGATGACTAATTAAATAAGAAAGAAGAAATTCAGGTAACTTAAATACTCCATTGATTTTATTAAGAGTAAGTTTGTCAAATGATATTCTAGGGGGTTTGTTAGACCAAATAAATTTAATTATTAGTGAACGGATATTCTTAAACCAGGATACTGATATGAGAATGTTCAAATTGTTTAAAGGATGAAAAAGTCTAGGAAAGACATTTATCTTAACATTACTTATTTGGTCAAGTAAGGATAAGGGTAGTTTTGACCTTCTAGTAAGATCTGATTTAATTGATGCTAGTAAACCCAAAATATATATCTCTGCCATTCGACTCTGATCCTGTGACTAAACTAAACCCAGGTATCCCAACTGGTCAGGAGACCAGGATAAGCCATATTTCATTATGTTTTCTTTTGAAACCCTTTAATTAAGGGGTAATACTGAGGTTTTAGCTAGATTAATTGTATAGTTATAAACTTTACTCTGCTGTTGTATGATATAATGAATGGCTGGAATGGAGGTTTCTGGGTGCAGCACATGCTGTAGGATATCATCCGCAAAAGATGACAAAGTCAGCACACATGTATTAACTTTAATTTATTTATTTTTTTATTTATTTTACTGTATAATCGGAATTACAATCCTTTGAGTCATAGACTCTTTTGCAAAGGCTCCACGTTGTTTACAGGGGGTGGAGGGAGAACCAAAGTACAAGGAAGACAGACGGAATGAGCAATTATATACAGGTTTCAGTACAGACAGTTTTTATACAATGGCTCCACGGTGGTTACAGGGGGTGGAGAGACACAAGACAATATAAAGCATTAAAAGAAACACAATTTTTTTTTTTTTTTTTACACTTTAATTTTTTCAGGTTACAGAATTGACATGGCACTTGAGAGGCATTTTAAAAGCTTATGGGAGGCATACATGTGGGCCCAAGACAGAGCTAAATGCAGAGGGTGGAACGTAGGGACTAGGAAGTCCCTGAGTCAGTTATGGGGATGAAGGAGGAGAGAGTAGGCCTTATTGGCATTCACATTTAGAGTTTTCAAGGAGGTGTGTTCGAAGGCCTGTTTTGAAAAGTGTGATGCTGTGGGTCTGGGAGAGAGTAGGGGAGGGTGTTGAGCCCATTTGGGGGCACAGTAGCGGAAGGATCTCTGCCCTAGAGACGTTCGACATGGGGGGACCGTGAAGGATGAGGTAGCTGACAGTCTGGTAGTCCGCCTGTGAGGGGCCGGGCTGACGATGGGGAGTAGTCCGGCTGGAGTAAGCTGGAGGTGGATCTTTTTTGCTAAGATGCAGGTTTGATATTTGAGTCTTTGATGGAAATTAAGCCAACCTGTTTGTGTGTACAGATCACAGGTGTGGGTGAGTCTGTCACAGCCAGTAACGAGGCGGCAGGCTTTATTAAGCGCTGTGATTATGCTACTTAGGGTGGAGTTGTCAGCAGTGCCATAGATAACAATCCCGTAATCGAGAAGTAAGAGGATGGAGGAGGAAACAGCTATCTGCATGGCATGGGCAGGCAGGCTGTTCTTGATCCTGTAGAGGATACCAATTCTGGAGTTAATCGCTGACGAGAAGAGGCGTACATGTGTGTGATAGGAGAGGGAGGTATCTAAGGTGACACCTAGATATTTAACATGAGTAACATGTTCCAGATGGGTACCATCCAAGTTTGTGATTTGGAGTGTCATCTGGCTGTGTGGGCTTTGGCGATGTGCAAAGGTCATGGACTTAGTTTTGGAATAGTTAATGATCAGGCGGTGTACAGTAAACCAGTTTTCCAGCTCCTGAAAAACCCTGAAGGGAGAGCTGGAGGGTGTCTGGCTGTGGGTGTTGCCAGTAAAGAACAGTATCATCAGCATAAAGTAGGAGATGACCACTGCAAGCTTTGGGGAGTGAGTTAAGGAAGAGTGTAAAAAGCAGTGGGCCCAGAATAGAGCCCTGTGGAACACCCGAGCACACAGGTTTGGGGTTGGAGAAGGTGGAGTTGATTCTTACTTGCTGAGAGTGACCCGAGAGGTAGTTCTTGAACCAGGCCGAGACCTCAGCGGCTACATTTAGTTGTGGCAGGACTTGGATGAGAAGATCGTGATTGACCATGTCAAATGCCTTTGTTAAGTCTACATAGATGGCCCCGGCAATAGATATAAGTGGGTTATTTTTAAGAAAATAAAGTAATGGCTCTAAATAGAAGTTAAATGAAATTTAGGAGAGGGGGCATCCTTGCCTGGTGCCAAAATAAAGTTGAATATGGGATGAAAGAAGTCCATTTATAAAAAGTCTAGCTGAGGGACAAGAATATAAAATTCATAGCCAATCTATAAACTTAGCAGGGAAGCTGAATTTATTACCTTGAGACTACCTGAAAGAGCTTCTGGTCCCCTACCATCCTGGGCAATTGCTTCGCTCAGCTGGTGAGGGGTTGCTAGAGATCCCAACAGTGTGTTTAAAATCATCTGGGCCTAGTACGGCGCATGTGTCCCTTCTCTTTGGAATTCTCTACCCCACTAGTTACATGAGTGTGTGACCATGGAGGGATTTAAAAAGCCTTAAAAACCCACTTATGGACCCAAGTTTTCGGTGACTGATGTAATCTGCTTTAATTTAATGTGTATTGTTTTATTTAGTTACTTATGTGTCATCTGATGTGTTTTCAAAACTGTGAGGCGCCTTGGTTTTGGAAAGGCGCCATAAAAATAAAATGTTATTATTATTATTATTTGTTTTCATAAGGTTTCAAACAAGAAGGGAATATTCACCCTATTGAAGTCTTTCTCCGCATCCAGGGAGACCAGAACCACAGGAATCTGGGCACCCTGGATGCAGAGAAAACATGAGACAGTTTACTTAAATGATCTAAGGCAGATCTTCTAGACGTAAATCATAACTTGCTCAGGGGATATGAAGGCATCTCAGACAGATTTAATTCTAGTGGGCAGCATTTTTGCTAATATTTTCATATCGACATTGATTAAAGAGATGGGACTATCATTTTATACATATTCTTTAGACTTGCCTGGTTTAGTAAGCAAAATAATAACTGCTTCCAAAAGAATATGATCAGAGACCCCTTTTTCTAGAATATAGTTAAAACACTCTAAAAGTAGTGGTATGAGATCATCTTTAAACGTCTTATAAAAATTTGGAGACAGACCATCCAGCCCAGCTGCTTTGTCCAGTTTCTAGGAATTTTTAGCGTCATTAATTTCACAACTTCAAAAGGGAGAAATTAACCTAGCTGCAGCTTGATTTGTCAATTGGTTACACATAAATTGACTTAAGTATTATAGTCAGTTGAATGAGAAGGTTTAGATTCTGGATTGTAAAGATTCATGAAAAACAATTCAAATTTGGCCATAATATGCCCTGAATTTATTTTAATTGAGCCATCTTTTTCTGATATAATTGAGATAATATATCTATTAGTCTCAAGATTGTTAAGTCTACTTGCCAGTAGCCTAGATGTTTTTTCCCCTTGGTCCAAATACAATGCTTTTATTTTAAGCAGCTTGTATTCAACACTCTCACGTGTTAAATTAGCATATGTATTTCTTAAATCTTATAGAGTAACCAAGTCATTGTCAGTCAAAGTTGAAGTACCCTTTGCTTCCAAATATTCTATGGCATCTAGAGTCTCTTTTAGTTTCACTTGATTTTGTTTTTTATGTTTGGAAGCCAGCCTGATGAAATGTCCCCTAATAAAACATTTAAAGGTGGCCCATATATAATCTAATTTATTAATTGAACCAGGATTAAATAACCAGAAGGACCCTATTTCTTTTTTAATATAATTTACAATAAAATTGTCCATTAATAATTGATTATTTAGTCTCCATAGGCTAATTTTAGGTTTAATTGATGTATCCAGAGTTATTATAAGCTTAACTGGGGAATGATCGGATAGAACTCTAGGGGAAATTATAGGGCCTAAAACCTTTGACATTAAAGTTTCACTGATTAAAAAATAATCTAGTCTAGAAGTTACCTCGTGTGAAAAAAAACAACATGAAAATTGTTTCAGTTTAAATCAAATCAAATCAAATCATCTTTATTTGTAAAGTGCCTTTCAGAACCAAGGCGCTGTACAAAGTGATCATACATACATATAAATTAAAAACAGACATAAATTAATCAACCATAACTAGGATATGCTAAACTAAATAAATAAGTCTTTAGCTCCATTTTGAATCTCCAAGGGTCACATAAATGAAATATATTTTTTAATTCAGTTAGTGCTCTTGTATCATCCATGTTTTTAAATTTAAAAAATGAATTACTGTCCAGGGTATTTTCCGAAAAAATATTCCAGTCCCCCCCCTCCCCCGAATGACATCATAATCTAAATAAGGAAGTAGCACTTCAGTGAGCTTTGCTAAAAAATCTCACGAATAGTAATTGGGGCCATATATACCACCTATTAATAATTTCTGATTATAAAATTCGCCCCCATAACAAATCTACCTTCTGAATCCACAATGGAAATTTTTGGGGTGAACGGCACTTTGTGCCCTATTAATATTGCAACACCCTTTTATTTGTAGAGTCTCCAGCCCCTAAGCCATGAGTGAATCCCATTTTGGTTAGTAGATTCGTTTCTGTTTGTAACAAATGTGTTTCCTGAAGGAAGTGATCTAATGTGCTTTAACAATTGTCTTCTTTAAGTTTCTCTCTACCTCCTTTAATATTCCATGTAACTAGATTAATATTAAAAGACATATTAATACATGATTAAAGAAATACTGTGTATGGTTAAATAGCTTTCTCAGACTTGAGGTCTTACACTGAGAGCCCAGTAATACCTCCGCTCATAAGAATAAAACCCCATTAAACTAAACAACTAGTAAATAACAATGAATAACAACTAATAGTAATAATGCACCTGGGAAATAAAAACCCAGGGGAAGATTACACAATGGGGGGAGGTAGTAACAACAACAAAAATGGAGAGGGACCTGGGGATAATCATATCAGATGACCTTAAGGTTAGCAAGCAATGTGAGAAGGCAGTAGGGAGGGCTGGGGAGATACTGAGATGCATGGGGAGAGGCATCACCAGCAGAAACCAGGAAGTTGTTATCCCTCTGTACAGACAGTTGGTGAGACCCCATCTGAAGTACTGCATCCAGTTCTGGAGATGCCATCTCCACAAGGACATAGACAGGATAGAGGCAGATCGAGGAGGACAACTAAAATGGTGCAAGGTCTGCAAGAGAAGCCATACAAGGAGAGACTAAAGGAGCTTAATATGTATACCCTTGAGGAAAGGGGAGAAGGGGACATGATAGAAACGTTTAAGTACCTCAGTGGAATCAAAAAGTCCAAGAGGGTAGCATTTTTCAGAAAAGAGATGTGCAAGAACAAGGGACATAATTTAAAGATAGAAGGGGTGGTTCAGGGGTAATGTGAGGAAGTATTTTTTCACAGAGAGGGTGGTGGACACATGGAACAGCCTTCCTGAGGAGGTTGTGGGGTCTAAAACTGTGGGAGAATTCAAGAATACATGGGATAGACATAAGGCAATTCTTGTGGGGGGTAAGAAGAAATAGGCTGTTGGTCAACTGGGATCTGTAGCTTATCCTGTAGGTAGGGAAATGGGCAGACTAGGTGGACCAAACAGTCCTTATCTGCCATCAAAGTCTTCAAATTGTGCCACCTTGTTCTTGCACATCCCTTTTTCTGAAATATACTACCCTCTTAGACTTTGTTGATTCCTTTGAAGTACTTGAAAGTTTCTATCATGTCCCCTCTCTCCCTTCTTTCCTCAAGGGTATACATATTAAGCTCCTTTAGGCTTTCTTCGTATGTCTTCTGGTGCAGACCCTGCACCATTTTGGTTGCCCTCCTTTGGACAGCCTCCATTCTGTCTATGTCTTAAACATAGAAACACAGAATTTGATGGCAGATAAGGGCCACTTGGCCCACCCAGTCTGCCCATTTCCCTACCTACTGGATAAGCTGCAGATCCTAGTTAACCAGCAGCCTACTTCTTCCTACCCCCACCCCCCTAGAATGGCCTTATGACTGTCCCATGCATGCTTGAATTCCACCACTGATTTTGACTCCACAACCTCCTCTGGAAGGCCGTTCCATGCATCCACAACCCTCTCTGTGAAAAAATGCTTCCTTAAATTACCTCTGAGCCGCCCCCCCCATCTTCAAATTGTGCCCTCTTGTTCTTGCACACCTCTTTGTGGAGATGGGGTCTCCAGAACTGCACACAGTACTCCAGATGGGGTCTTACCAACTGTCTGTACAGAGGGATAACAGCTTCCTGTTTTCTACTATTGATGCCTCTCCTTATGCATCCCAGTATCCCCCCAGCCTTCCTTGCTGCCTTCTCACATTGCTTGCCCACCTTTATGTCATCTGATATAATTACCCTCAGGTCCCTTTCCATTTTTACTGCTGTCAGTATCTCACGCCCCATTGTGAACTCTTCCCCAGGGTTTTTTGTTTCCCAGGTCCATTCCTTGCATTTCTTTGCATTGAATCTGAGCTGCCATACATCTGACCATTCCTCCAACCTTGCCAAGTCCCTTCTCATCCTTTCCACTCCATCCTGTGTATCAAACCTGTTGCAGATCTTTGTGTCGTCTGCAAAGAGACATACTTTTCCTTCCAGTTCCTCTGCAATGTCATTTATAAAGACATTAAAAAGGACTGGTCCCAGTACTGAACCCTGTGGTACCCCGCTAGTAACCCTCCTTTCTTCACTGTGGACTCTGTTTACTACTACCCTTTGCATCCTGTTGTCTAGCCAATTTTTTATCCAGGCTACCACCTTGGGACCCACTCCAAGGCTGGCTAACTTGTGTATTAATTTTTTGTGTGGGACTGTATCAAATGCCTTACTAAAATCTAGGTAGGCCATGTCCACAGCCCCTCCCTGGTCTACTACTTAGGTCACCCAGTCAAAGAAATCTATTAGATTCATCTGACACAACCTTCACATCATGAATCCATGCTGCCTTGGGTTCTGTGCCCCACTGGCCTCTAGGTACTCAACAAGTCTTTCCTTCAGAAGTGATTCCATCATTTTTCCTACCACTGAGGTCAAACTAACTGGTCTGAAGTTTCCTACCTCTGTCCTGCTCCCACTTTTGTGAAGAGGAATCACATCCACCCTATTCCAGTCCTCAGGTACCACCCCATCCTCCCATGATTTGTTAAAGAGAGTAGTCAGCGGTGTCACTAGTTCTACCCTTAGTTCTTTTAGAATTCTTGGGTGAATCCCATCAGGCCCCATGGCTTTGTTCACCTTCAATTTTTTTTTTTTTAAACTTTATATTTTTACTTTTTATCATATACATGACAATTATAAATCATATAGCAAATAGACCATTTGTAATGTTATTATCACCACTGGGGATGGAAAACCATTCCCTTAACCAAAGTAGTAACATGCATCCACTATATAGTGTTACAACATGTGAGGGTTCCTGCTACGGTAAAGACCTAAATTAAAGTAATTCTTAATTATATGCTGCGATATCGGCCTATGAGCCTTATGGCTTTACCTAAATGCAATTTAATTACCCAAACTTGTTAAGCCAAAAATAAACAGTGTCCCTAATGCAGGGACCATTGGTGCCATATACATACCCCGATGTAATGAGTGAGAGACTCCCCCAATTAGATTTGCATGCAGACTATTTAAGCTCAGTCATAAAGGAAAGAAAAATCAATGCCTTACAGACCCCCAATTCAAAGACCCATCATACCTTTGAGACCTTATCATAATGTCCCTCAGCTGAAAATTATTTGTTAATGAACTGTTCAAAAATAAGTCCAGACCTGCAAAATTAAAGTCCATAATTCTATTTCTTCAATAGAAGTAAAAGCAGGAGGACTGAACAAACTTATATTTTTAAGAGTCCCATTATACTGAGTCAGGTTAATTTAACATGACCAACAAAATAGGTAAATTAATGTCTCAGAAGGATAACTTCAGGTTGTGTATTCCTCGTCTTCGTCATCCGATCCAGTGGCTCTCCTACGCAACTCCACAGCTCTCCTGTCGGCCCATTTACCAGCCTCGATAGGGTCTGAAAATATGAACACTTTGCTTTGGTAGACAATTCGAAGCTTAGCGGGGAAAATGATAGTGTGCGGTATGCCCAACTCCCGAAAGATTCTTCTCACCCCCTCGAACTTCTTATGCAGTTGTCTCGTTACATAACTAACATCAGGGAATAAATGGATCCGATGATCGTCTTGCAGCAAGGGGGCTGCCTTACTGGCATACCGAAGGATCTTGTCTCTTGCTGCAATGCCCGAAGTTACCACCATCAAGGTGCGAGGTTCCTCCATATTCTGTGGGCAACCACGCAGAGCTATTCTGTACACTTTTTGTATTTCCCAGGTGTTTTCGGGGGCTTCTGGTGTTAACTTTTCAGTTAGCCGCTCTTTAATATTCAAAAGTGGGTGATCCCCCTCCAGGCCTTCAGGAAGTCCCACAATTCTAACATTCGCCATTCGGGCTTGATTTTCCAAGGCCTCCAGCCGTACCCTTAAATGCTGGTTCTCTTTAAGCATTAATGTGGTTGTGCCCGTGGATGCATCGGCCTGTTTGCGCACATCCCAAAGGTCAACTTTAAGACCATCTACTGCAGACTCTCGGGTAACGACATGGGCATTAAAGTCGTCCACTTTTTGACTGAGGGTGGACATGGATTTAATCAGAGTCTGTAGTTTGTAGCCCAAGGTAGTGATAGTTTCCCCCAGTTCAGGCCTTTCCTCTGATGCTGTAGCTTCCTCCGGTTTTCCGAGACCGCTGGATCCTTTGCACTTTCCGGCACCTCCCGATCCTTTCTCTTTTCTAGGATTACCCATCCTAGCTATTTCTGGGTCACTTTTTCCAGTGATAGGGTCAAAAAAGACGTTTAAAGCTCCCAACTTGAGTTTTTAAGCTGAATTCCTTAAAATTGTTTAAGAGCTGTAAAAATCTGCTGCACGCTGCTCGGGCTCCACAGCGCCCCCCCTCACCTTCAATTTTATTAGTTCTTTCAGAACCCTTTCTTCTGCAAATGGACTGGTATTGACCCCTGTCTTCAGAGTGTTTCTCTTGTTTGGTTTAGGTACCTCCCTCTCCTCTTCCTTTGTCAATACTGAGCAGAAATATTCATTCAGTATCCCTGCTTTTTCACTGTCACCCTCTGCCCACATTCCCTCCCCTTTATTAAGTCTCAGTATCCCTCCTTTGGTCTTTCTTCACTCCCTAATGTACCTATAAAAGGTCTTATCCCCCTTCTTAACAGAGTTGGCTATCCTTTCCTTGGTTTGGGCCTTTGCTATTCTGACTGCCTTCCTTGCCTCTTTCTGCTTTAACTGATAAAGTTCTCTGTCCTGCTCCTTCTGTGATTCCTTAAATTTCTTGAATGCTATCCTTTTCTCCTTAACCTTCCCTGCCACCTCTTTTGAGAACCATGGCAATTTTTTTTCCTTCGTTGTGTTTTGTTGATTTGCTTTACACAAAGGCTTGTTGCCTCTGTGATGGCTATTTTGATTACTCCCCATTGTTCCTCCACCACTCCTTCTTGCCAGTTTGCTAGTGCTTTTCTGAGGCACTCTCTCATTTTCCCAAAGTCAGCCCTCCTAAAGTCCAATACTCTTGCTTTTGTATGGCTTGATTGTATGACTGTGTTTATCGTGAACCACACTGTTTGGTGATCGCTTGTTCCCAGATGGCTACCCACTTCTAAATCTGAGATTCTTTCTCAGTCCCCATTTGAGAGTACCACGTCTAAGACTGCTCCCTCCTGAGTGGGTTCCAATACTAGCTGTCTGAGGCATGCCCCTTGTAGGGCATCAAGAATGAACCTGCTCTTGGATGTGCCTGCAGCAAAGTTGCTCCAGTTAACATCTGGCATATTCAGGTCCCCCATCAACAATGTCTCCCCTTTTTCTGCTATTCTAAGAATGCCTTCTATCATTTCCTTGTCCATTGCCTCCCCCTGAGATGGGGGTCTGTATACAACCCCCATGCGGATTGTGGTGCCATTTCCTGTCTCCAGGGTAACCCAGAGTGCCTCATCTGCTCCCTGTTTACTCTTTAGTTCTGTCGCTTTGATTCCTTCCTTTTCATAGAGAGCTACTCCTCCTCCTCTTTTACCATCCCTGTCCCTCCTGTATATTGTGTATCCTGGTATGTTGACATCCCAGCCATGATTCTCTGTGTACCATGTTTCTGTGACTGCCACAATATCCAGGCAACCCTCTTCAATCAAGGCCATTAGTTCAGGGAGTTTGTTACACAGACTATGGGCATTGGTACTCATCACCCTCCACTTTCTGATGGACTTACCCCTTTTAGCCCCATCTCTGTCCTTACTGCCTTTGCCTTTTTTTACATATACCTCTGTCCTGTTCCTTAATGACTTCTCTACCTTGGTGTTTACCTCACTAATTACCGTGTTTTGTGGGGGGAGGCTGGGATTTCCCTGCTCCTTTTCAGTGCCTCCCCCCTTGGCTAGTTTAAATGCTTGCCCATGAAGCATTTAAACCTCTCACCTAGGATCCTGGTTCCCCCCCGGACAGATGTAGACCATCGCACCAGTATAGGCCTGCATCCCTCCAGGTGGCTCCCCAGTCCCCAATGAAGCCAAAACCCTGAGCTCCACACCAGTTTTTCAACCATTCATTGAATTCCCTGGTGAGGAGTACCTTAGCATCACCCTTGCCATAGACAGGCAGCACCTCCGAGAAGGTTACCGTATGCACTACTTGTCTAAGGCCCCTCTCCAACTCTACAAACTCCTCATGCACTGCTCTGATCTCATTCCTAGCCAGGTCATTTGTCCCTAGGTGGACAATGACATCCAGCTCCCTCCCTTGTGCAGCTGTTCCCATGATCCTGAGGATTCACTTCCTGTCCCTCCAAGCTGTAGCAGCAGGCAAGCACCTTACCTCTCTCTCCCCTCCCCCCCCCACTTCTACCCCCTAATGATTGAGTCCCCACCAGGAGTTGTTTCCTTCCCCTGTGGGGTCCCATGATACCCTCCTGTGGGTCTCCTTTGTGAAAAGAATTTAGTTGGAAGTTTTACAATTTTGACCCTAAAGGTTAACTAAATGTAATACAAGCATATCAGGCTTTAGACCAAAAATTTGATAAATAATCTAAAATTCTTTAACAGACAAATGTAACAAGGAAGTAAACAGATCTATAGTTTCTAAACCTCTTATAAGTTGCCCATCTTATTGCCTTCATCTTACTGGTCAGCCTTTTATAAAGATTATTAATAAGAACATAAAACGTCCTTTAGATTCAATAAGAATGCATTAACTAAAATGTCTATTTTTAAGAGTATAAGGAAAGCCTTATGCCACTATTCATTAATTCCTAGTAAATTATTATAACCAAATAAAAACAGTCTGGGCTTAATTAAAGGGAAAGAAAACCAACCTAACAGACAGGTGTATTAGTGAAGCCATATACTGTCCTCTGAATCATATTTAGCTCAAGGAGTTCCACCACAAAGGGTGAATCTATTAAAAGGATTATTTTGAGCTGGATAAAATAAAATAAAGCGAAGTAAATGCTCCAAAATGGAGTTTAGCATAACTCTAATAGTGAAATGAATATTTTACTTAACATTATTATATCATTTGAAACAGTCAAACAAATATAACATTTATAAGGAACTTGGCAGACAGCCTAATAGAAGGCTTATTAGCCACAATACAAAAAACTTATTTCAGCGGACTAAAGTACTACTACTTTTGAACAACTTAAGACTTCACAAAAGACTAATAAACACCATCACCAACTATTATCAAATTCAGAACAGCCTTGAAAGCTCTTGTTTTAATTGAGTGCATTCCTTCGCTCTCACATTACTATTGTGAGCTGATTAGCATAAAAATAAAAAAAAGGGGGGAGCACACAAGCATCTTAATAATTAAAGACTTCTTTGACATTTCGTTCATTTCTGGAAAAGAGTTATTTAGAAAACAACTTAAAATCAAATTAGATTCTAAGCATGTTTATAGCATTTTTAACACCAATCCTCAGAGAGAAAAAAAAAAAAGAGGCTGAGGAAAACAGTTCCTGGGTGCAAGGATAACTTTGCAGTCTATACGCACCGTAATCCATCCTGAGCTGTAAACAAACAACACTGTCTTGCCAAAGTTCTGATCACAGGAAGACATATTTCAGTAAGCATGGCAATCTTAGCATTTTCGGAAACAGTCTAGAAGGTTCTAATGCCGCGACTGCACGTTTCCTCTCGAGCATGTCTGGTGATCTGTAAATCTGATCATGATATATTATCAGCTCCAAAAACCATTCTCAATTTCAGGGAGCTTCCAACTTATACCGTTTTTTTCAATAAGGGCTCCGTGAATAGATCATATACATAAACACATAAAGTTCTCCGGGATCTGATCGTTTCCTGATTTGCTGTAGATTTATATTAAAGGGGACAGCACCCGGCATCTTGTCAGATCTTTAACTTTAATAACCATGGCTTATAAAATATGTCCTTTTTTGATCAACTAATTTAACATTTACTACTCATCTAGGTCACAATCAAGCAGCTAAAGTAGAGCTTCATTTTTTTAAAAAGACTAGGAATTACAGTGCTTAGCTCCTTCAAGGTTTGTTCCAGGCCATCAAAAGTATAATTAACCGAATTATGTCTGATATCAAGTCTAGCTAGATAGATCATTCTGAATTTTATGTCGGCTGCTATCAGTTTACTAATCAGTGGAGTAAAAGCTTGAAGTCGGAGCCTTACATTGTGTGGAAGATCCTGAGTAATTCTTGTCTTGTGTTTGTCCCATTGTAAGTTTTGACCAGTTTTCACTTTAGTTAAAACGTGTTGTCTGTCCAAATAATTCAACAATTTTATAATAAAGGGTCTAAGCTTTTCATTCTCAGATGACATTGGTCTTAAAGACCTGTGCACTCTTTCCATGATATACATTTGGCCGCTGGGAGAAAGACCGGCCACATTTTCTAATATTACTTGAGCAAAGTGAATAGGATTATTACCTTCTGCTTTTTCTGGTATACCAAAGATTACGAGATTGCTTCGCCTGCTCTTTCTTCAAGATCCTCAATCTTGGATTCTAATTTTTTTAGCTTTTGCCTCACGGCAGGGATTTTGGGTTCTGTTCTGGTGCACCAGTCTTTGATTGAAGAAATCCTGGTCTCTGCACCACCCACCCTTCTGGTAAGATCTTCAGTGTTACTACTCAGATTTTTTAGTTCTTGTAAAATCTAGTCCATAGCTTTCTTGAGTGCCATTATTTCAGATATAAACTTTTCTTTGGTGAGGGTATTAGCAGAGGAAGGAAGATTTGGAGCCTTTGGAGTAGTTTGTTTGGATCTCTTTGGGCCCGTTGCTCTGTCCAACGTTGGTGGAGGTGTATGTCTTGGGAGAGGAGGTTTCATTTCAGCGACCATTTTTCAAAGAAGTTGTTGCAGATTAATGTATTAGCCATAGTAGATAAGTAAGTAACCTTTATGAGATTCTATAAGCAGAAGTTTGTATTAAAGTTGTTAAATTGAAAAAAGGCACATAGAGAGTCGCTTCAGTGCTGCTACACTCAGAGGCATCACGTGATCTGGACGAGAGGCACAATCTTTATCTAAAGTATTCCTGCCTGTTGTTCATATAGATAGATACCTTCCTAAACTACAGCTACCCCCTCCATCTGACCAGCCCACCCGCTCTCCCTGCTTCCAAATTCTTCCTGTTCCTAAATCAGTTGTTCACTAATTTCTCTGCCTTTATGAACAATGCATCCCCTACTCTTCTCTCTCCCCCTTGTTCTGCTCATGTCCCTCTCTTTATCACCTCCACTTGCTCACTACTAATCTATTCCTATTAACTCTCCCACCCCCATCATTTATTATCTCCAATCCCCTAACCAAATCCATGCTATCACTCCCTCCCCCCTATTTAAAATATGGTCTCTCTCCACCACTATTCCTCATACAGCTTTGATAATGGTGTCCACTTTCACTGAGGTTCTCCACCTTCCTCTTCATTACTCTTCCACTCCCTTCTCCTCAAAACTTCCAACCTCCTCACCAGCCCCTTCAAAATCCCGTAAGCTCCATTTTCTCATACTCACTCTCCTCTTGCTCTCCGCTGGGGATATCCACCCCAACCCAGACCCTATTGCCCCTAGCTACTCTGGTGCTTCCTCCTCTACTACCTCCCCTCACTCATATCTCTCAGCACTCCCAAAGGGTTTAAAGCCCCTACATATAAACACCCACAGCTTGCTGCAAAAAATAGACGAAATTCAGACCATGGTGTGCACTCTAAAACCAGACATTCTAATCATCTCAGAAACTTGGCTAAAGAGCACCAATTGGTCTCCATTCCTGGTTACTCACTGCTAAGGCAAGACTGTGCTGGCAGGGGTGGTGGTGTGGCCATTTCTGTCCTAGCCTCCATCCAATATTCCATCATCTACTCATCCTCCAATCCTGAGACCCATGATGCCCTAGCTATCAATGTGACCCTCCCCTTCACTCTCCCAATCTTCATAGCCAGCATATACTGCTGCCCAAATGCCCATCCTTCTATCCTCCATCACTTCCATTGCACATTCTGGGGAATTGTTCATCCTAGGTGACTTCAATATAAATTGGTTGTCACCTAAAACTACCAAAACTAAAACTACCCAAGATTGGAGTCCTAAACCTCTCCCAACTGCTCTCCAAACCTACCCGCTGAAACCACAAGACACAACACTCCTACTCAACTGGGCCCTTACCTCCCACCCCCACCACATCATCACCTCTGGCATCCTCCCCGATGCTTTCAGTAACCATCCATAACCCAATATTCATAGTTAGGAAAGTCCACAGAACTAAATCACCACACAAACCCTTACAACTATGCTCTTTTAAGTCTCTTGATCTTGAACCACTCCTGAGTAACCTTGCCACTTCTGACTGGTCCCCCCAACCTTCCTCCTTCCCCTTGGTTGATAATGCGCTTGCCTATTTCAAAGAAATCTTTCTTGCAAACTGGAATGCCTTTGCCCCACTCAAACAAACTGGAGTCAGAGGCAACCACTTGCCATGGATAACCCCTGAACTTCTGGCCTGTCTCAGGGCTAGAGATCAAGCCTGGAACCTCATAAAGCTACCCATCATCCTAGTGACCTTGTGAACTACTGCATGCTCTGAAATACTTGCACCAGGGCTACAAGGTTAGCCAAGTCCGAATATTTCAAATCTGCCTTCATCACCAACATAAATTCCCCTTCAAAGTTCTGTAAGGTGATCCATGCCCTATTTACCCCCTCATCTCACCCACCCCAGTACTTAAAGTAAATAGCTCACTAATGTCTGACCCACCAGCCATAGCTGTGGAATTTAACTCCTATTACACCTTCTGCTCTACTGAGCTACTGAAATCCTTCCCCTCCTACCCCTACCCACCCTCTATCAGTGTGCCCCCTCTACCACCCTCCCACCTCCCCTTCCCTTTTGCTCCTGTAACCCCAAACTATGCTCTAAGTGCCCTCCTCACCATCAACCCCTCTAAAGGTGCTTCCCCTGATGGCCTTGACCCAAAACTCCTCTCCTTCTCTGCTTCAGCCATTGCCTACCCCCTCTCAATAATCCTCAATCTCTCATTCTCTGCCTTGGTCCTCTCTTCATGGAAACATAAAATGGTCCTCCCTCTACCTAAAGGGGTGACCCCTCATCCCCTGGCAACTATCGCCCCATTTCTCTTCTCCTTACCCTTGCCAAACTTCAAGAACACATTGTCCTCTCCCAACTCACCTCTTTTCTATCTGACATCTAATTTTTTACTCCTTTCCAGTCTGGTTTCAGGAAAAAACACTCAACCACCACCTCTCTCCCATGGTTCACAGACTCCATCCTAACCAAGCTGGACAATAGCCAAATTACCTCGGCCATTTTTGTCTACCTGGCCAAGGCCTTTGACACTGTCTCTCACTCCCTTCTCCTTGACTCATTCCTGGCAGCTGGCCTATCTTCCTCTGCCACAAACTGGTTGAAGGCCTACCTTATTGGCAGAACCCAATCAGTTAAGATCTTGGATGCCAGAGATCGCGTGATGCTCTGGGCTCCATAACTGCTCCTTCAGTCAGCTCCTGATAGCTGCCTTCCTAATGCTTGATAATCTGCCATCAAAATGTCAAATTAAGACCAAGAGAGGTAGAATACAGTCTACAACTACCTGCTGCACTGTTATTTCCAACTTTGAATAATCGCTATTGGATTTTAGGTCCACAATGGATGCGGAGATGAAACAGGCACCTCTGCGGCATTCTCCGACAGTTGCACCAGAGAAACAGCCTAAAAAAATCTAAAATGCAAAGCTCGCAAGCATGTAAACAAGTTGAAACCTCACCTGCACCAATTCCGCTGACAGAAGATTGATTTTTACAGGAACTGGCTCCATTTAAGGATTCCCTAGCTGATACTGCGGCCGAGCATAATCTATACAGGCAGACATGGGAGACCTAGGCTGCAGAATATCTGACTCGGAGGCCTGCACAACATCCCTTGAGGCATGGAAAAATAAAGTGGACCCAGAAATACATAAACTGAGACAGCAACTAACTAAGCTTCTTCTTAAAACTGAAGATCTCAAGGGGTGCAGTAAATGTAATAATCTCCTGCTCTTTGGTCTGCCAGAGGCTGAGGAAGGGCCCTCAATGATAACCTTCTTACAGAAGCTACTTCTCAAAATTGTAGGTCCTTCACCACATAACCCAACATACCTGATTGAAACAGCCCACCACTCCCTCAGGTCTCGGCCACCAGATGCTGCGACCCCTGGCCTATCATCATGACATTTTTGAACTACCAAGAAAAACAACACGTTCTCATGAAAACCAGAGAGCCACAATCAGTCACTTGGGAGGATAAGTGCTTACGCTTTACTCAGGATCTCCCATTGGAAACTAGACAGAAGAGGGCTGCATTTCATTCCACCATAAGCAAACTTATTGCAGCAAGCCTAAAATTCAAAATGGCCTATCCAGCCAGACTACAAGTTTTGATCGATGGGGCCTGGTATTCATATGACTCCCCATCACAGGCTTTGGATGACCTCACCTTCAGATTGCCGAATCTATTCAAAGCTCCCTGGATTGTGAGCCTTCCCCAGAGTTGAATGCAATGCCTATGGTCAGTACTTTTGGATGAGTCTCGTTTTCCCTCATCTGATTATAAGATGAAGCAGCAATCTCTTGGAGGATCTCAGGTTGGCCCTGGTTGGGAAGGCATTGGGGGATCCCTGTTCTGTGTCTCAGCTGTCTTCCCCCATTGAACTTGCAATTGGAGTGGACTATTTTTTTCTTTCCCCGGTCCTTCCCGCACCTGCAATGGCTCCTTCTGGAATTGGAGGGGACAGGAACTGTTTTGGGCTGGTTTTGGTTTCCAGAGGACAGGGAGAAGTTTGGACTGGTCCTGTTCTATTTTGGTTCCCCCTGTGGACTAAACCATGGGACTGCATCCTTTTAAAAAGGGGGTCATATGTTGGGCTCACACATCAGAGGGTTAAATATTTAACTATTAGATCTGATTCATGACACCTTCACAATCTTAGCCAGATCACTTTCAGAATGCTAAGTTGGGCTCCCTATTCTAAATAATTAGTAGTTAAGAGTCATGAGAGCCATAGCATGATGGATGCCTGGAGCTTATCGCAGGAGGCCTCCCTTGTTTTTACCCTGTTGTCTATGTGTGCAGTTTTGGAGTTAAGAAGATTGATTTGTCCTGTGTTGCGTTTTGAAGTTTGCTTCATGTCTTTCAGCTCTGCCAGCAGTTGGGGCAAACATTGCCTCCAATTTGTCCTCCGGGAGGACTGTCAACATCTTGAAGAGATGTTGGTTCTGCAACCTATGTGAGTGCCTCAGATAACGCCACAGAGATGAGGTAGGAAAAACAAATAATTGTGGAGTTCTGAGTCAAAATGCAGTGCTGTGTGTCAGCAATACAAAGCCAGGTCCAGACAGGTTTTGGGATGAGAAAGAGATGGATGTT
This sequence comes from Neoceratodus forsteri, assembly GCA_016271365.2. Lineage (NCBI taxonomy): Eukaryota > Metazoa > Chordata > Ceratodontiformes > Ceratodontidae > Neoceratodus > Neoceratodus forsteri. The sequence continues at coordinate 970,977,897 of CM028134.1, read as the reverse complement.
AACCAATAAAAAGATGGGGAGTAGACAGCACAGAAATTAACTCATTGTGTCCTAGCAGACGCCTGTAGTCGTCAGTAAAAAAAACACTGGTGTGTCCTGAGGACGTCTGCAGAAGTCGGCTACTGACTCCCAGTGTGCCCTTGCAACGTCTGGAGAAGTCACTTATGTATTTTAATATATATTGTAACAGAATATAATATATATTTGACTGCATAGCACCGTTGGAAAGATCATTTTATGCTGCACAAGTTTGTCACTGATATTTTGTGTATATCATGTATACTTTAGGAGTTATTTGCATTTGTTTATGGTGTGGTGTGTATGGCTGACGTTTTCCATCAAGATTCACCTAAGCAGCTTGAATAAAATTCACTTTTTTGGCACTTCAGCAGGTATAAAATAAAAACTGTATTGATTACAACTGGTTACAAAGCACCATTTGAAAGGCATTTTTGTGCTCATCAACTTTCATGCTGATACTTTGTGTGTATCATGTATACTTTTGGAGTTATATGCATTTGTTTATGATATGGTGTGTGTGTGTGGTTGAGATTTAGCCCTCAAATCTCATCAAATCACCTTGACTAAAATGGGGAAAAATTACATTTTATAGTAAAAAGATATCTTTTTTTTAGCAAACATAATATTAAAACACCATCTAATGTCTGTATGCTTAATTTTGTGTTGCTATTTTACATATTTTCCAACAAAAAATGGCTTATGTTGCCGTTTTTTAGTGAAAAAAATATTTAGTTTGCTCTTTCGATCAGCATAGAAAAAATGCAAAATTACTTATTATTACATGCATGCCACCATTGGAAAGGCAATTTTGTGCTGAATAACTCTGCCACTAATACTTTGTGTCTAGCATGTACAGTTATTGAGCTATTAGCATTTGTTTTCGACATGCTGACTATGGCTTGATTTTGCTTAGAAAGGCACAGGATTCACTGTTAAAAGTATACAGGAGATTCAGGAGGCAAGTGGTGTAATCTCAGAGTGAGCCTGTGGAGGCAATGAGTTAAGTTGCCATCATCTGTGTGGGTTATCCATGCCTCCCTGCTCCCACTTCCTTGTTTAATATATGTGGCAGCACCAGGGTGCCCAACCCTGATGCTGCTGAAGATCATCTCAACACTGGAGTGCTCAGTCCCCAGTGTTGGTGTCTGTCCCCCTACAATTAATAAAACATCCCTCATTTATCTTTTTTCTAAAGCTGAAAAAAAAAGATAATGGCACATCGGTGATCTGATGATTTAACCGCACTTACCTTGTTTTCTCATATCCCAGTTCCAGCAGCAAGATGTATCTTCCATCAGAGAATGGATCTACATTGTGGGACATGTTCAGATGAGTGAGGGTGTGTAGAAGGGTTTTGGGTGCTGAGTGGGGGTCAGGGTGGGGGATGTGGGTGAGGGGGCAGATTGTTAATAGACCGTTTTCTTTTTTTAGGTTAAAAAAATATCAATGAAGGATGGTTTTCTTTATTGCAGGGGTACAGCAGTCAACACTAAGGAATGAGTATTGTAGTATTGGGATGATCTTTGGGGGCACAGAGGCTAGGAACACTGGTGGCACCACATATGTAAAATTAAAGGAAGAAGGTGGACGTTCTGGGGGGCAAGTGAAGCGGTTCCAGGGGTGGGCACCCCAGTTTGCTTACTACTTTTAAAAAATTGAGGGTGTGTGTCCTGGATGGGAGGGGGTGAAAGATAGACAGAGATAGATAGATAGATAGATAGATAGATAGATAGATAGATAGATAGATAGATACAAACGGACAGATAGATAATCAATTAGAGCAGTGAGCCACCAATGCTCTGATCTGTCTCTATCTCTCACTCTGTCTGTATCTATCAGTCTATCTGCCTGTCTGCCTGCTTACCTACCTGTCTATGTATGTATAAAGGTATGTATTTATCTATCTATCTGTCTCTTTCTTTAGTAGACTGAGTGCCCACCCTCTGTCCCACTTATTTCTTCCTTCCCCCTCTCCTACAGGTCACCCTCCCACCATTTTTTTTAAATAGTTAATTGATCAGGTGCCTACCCCAGTACCGCTTCTCTCACTCCCCCCAAATTGCCCACTCCCATTATTAATATAATAAAATAATAGCAGACTGGGGTGCCCACCCCTGCTACCACTTCTTTCAACCGCCCTCCCCTCCAGGTCACCCCCAAAAAATAGGTGGCAGCTCCTGGGTGCCCATCCCCAGTGCTGCTGAAGATCATCTTGACACTTGGATGCCCAATCCCTAGTGTCAGCTGTTGCCTCCCTTCAGTAAAGAAAACTGTCCCTTGCTTATCTTTTTTGTTTTATTTTGTAACCTCAGAAAAGAAAATGGTCCATCAGCTCTCTGACCCTCCAGCACCCCCACCCTGACCCCCCACTCATCACTGAACACCCCACACCCACCCACACATACCCTCACTCACCTGAACATGTCCTACAACATAGATCCACGCTTCAATTGAAGACACATCTTGCTGTTGGAACCGGCAACTGTAATTTGAGAACATTAGGTAAGTGTGGGTTAATGTATTTCAATGGCTTTTCAACTTTTATTCATAACTTTATTTTTTTTAATTTTGACACCACATTTTCAACATGGCTTTTTGGGGGATTCCACCTCATAATCATGAACAAGTGCGCTGAAATTATGCAAATCCATCCCAAAAGGTGATTTCATGGTCGCTGCACAAAATCACCTTTCAGGAGGGATTCGAAAATTTTCTGCACCCATTTCATGAGGTGGGGCCATAAAAGGCTATGTTGAAAAACTGGGATAGAAATATTAAAGAACAACAAAATTCTGAGAGTACCTTGAAATTTTTCAATGCATTCTCATAACTTTGATAATTTTCAATATTTTTAAAGGGAACATCCTCTCAACCTATTTTCTGTATACCTGTGTAGGTTACAGGCATGAACAATGATTTCCTCTCTTGCATTCTCCTAATTTCATCCTGATTTAAATATGAATTAAGTTGTTTCACTCTGTTTTGCCCTGATATGAAAACCTGCCCATCTCCATTGCAAAGGTCATGACCCCACTCATGCAAGGCATCATGTGAGTTGTTAATGCGTACCTGCGCAAGACAGCAGAAGTTATACTCTCAATCAGTTCTGTTACATGTCTTGTGAAGTCCCAGTATTCTAACTCAGATACACTTTAAAGGAAACTGTCCAAAACAGTACTGGCAATTACCAGGGCTGCACCCGATTAGTGTAACCTTTGTATTTTAACATGACTGCAGCTAACCTTTGTAGAGTTATTTCTTGTGTTTCTTGTCTGTATGGTGGTTTCTTGAACTGTCCTGGATGCACCATTTTGAAAGTGCTGCTGCACCGGAAGACAGAGTGTGACCTTGGTACCTCCCAGATCATCCTGTTGTGTACCAGACAGCTCGTTCATGATCAGCAAGGCACATTTTCATGGAGTAAAAATAAATAGTGTGCCATGTAGAGGTCCTTGAGCTGTACCTCTAGAAACAATCCCCATTAAAAATGGAGCAGTGCAAGGTAGTTAAATACTTAATTAAAGTTCCAGCTCCAAGTTTGGGCATGCGCAGTAGCACCTAAGCTCCAAGTTTGGGCATGCACAGTAGCATTAGGCGCTACTGCGCATGCCCGAACTCGGAAGTGGAACTTTAATTAACAATTTAACTGCCTTACTCTGCTCTGTTTTTAACAGGGATTGCTTCTAGAGATACAGCTCAAGGACCTCTACTTTTCTGAGACAAGCAAGTCCATAAAAACTCAGAACTGAGTCTGGTCAGGTCAGCCAATGTGGCAGTGGGGTAGGCCCAATGATAGATGTGCTGGAAGAGTTTCACATATGTAAATGATCTCAGAGGATGCCAGTTGCTTGCATCCGGGTATGGACCAGGAGCCTCAACAGATGGTTCACATCCATGACACCTCCCATCCATGGGCTCCAGGGTCACACTTTGGAAGAGCTTCAGCTAAAGGGACTTTGCAGTTTTCTAACCAAGTTGCCTGGTAATAATTAAAACAAAGGGCATCATGTGGTGCTGGGAAACAAAATTTCTGCTTGTGTCTGCTGCTCTGTCCTGCTGTTTCCTTGGTCCACTTTCACAGCCCAGTACTTACTGTACATAAGTAGCAGCATACATTTCTCAGCAACCGATGTCAGAACCTCCCATCAGCCTAATAGACCCTTTGACTCAACCTTTGACTGAACAAAATGGAAAGAAATGCTCACAGACTCCCCTCCTACTTTGCCTGTGCCACAGAGCAAGATGGCTAATCATAGGGATTCTCGCAACCATATCCGTGGCAGAGCAGAATGGCAAGTGGTCCTGTTTGAAACAATTTCCACCAATGTCAAATCAATCCACAGAACAGTAACACAGAAACATAGAAACATAGACTTTGACAGCAGATACGGATCGCTTGGCCCACCTAGTCTGCGCATTTCCCTACCAACTGGATTAGCTGCAGATCCTAGTTAACCAACAACATATTTCTTCCTACCCCCCCCACAAGAATTGCCTTATGTCTGTCTCATGCATTCTTGAATTCCCCCACTGTTTTTGACCCCACAACCTCCTCAGGAAGGCCGTTCCATGCATCCACCACTCTCTCTGTGAAAAAATACTTCCTCACATTGCCCCTGAGCCTCCCCCCCATCTTCAAATTGTATCCCCTTGTTCTTGCACATTTCTTTTTTCTGAAAGATGCTACCCTCTTGGACTTTGTTGATTCCCTTGAGGTACTTAAAAGTGTCTATCATGTACCCCCCTCTCCCTCCTTTCCTCAAGGGTATACATATTAAGCTCCTTTAGTCTCTGTTCATGTGGCTTCTGTTGCAGACCCTGCACTATTTTAGTTGCCCTCCTCTGGACTGCCTCCATCTTGCCTATGTCATTGCGGAGATGGGGTCTCCAGAACTGCACGCAGTACTCCCAGATGGGGTCTCACCAACTGTCTGTACAGAGGGACAATAACTCCCAGTTTTCTACTGTGATGCCTCTCCCTATACATCCCAGTATCCCTCCAGCCATCCCTACTGCCTTCTCACATTGCTTGCTAACCTCTAGGTCATCTGATATGACTACCCCCAAGTCCCTTTCCATTTTCATTGTTGTTACTCCCCCTTCCCCACTGTGTACTCTTCCCCTGGGTTTTGTTTCCCAGGTGCATTACCTTGCACTTCTTTGCATTGAATCTAAGCTGCCATACTTCTGACCTTACTCCAACCTTGCCAAGTCCCTTCTCATCCTTTACACCCCCCTTGTGTATCAACCCTGTTGCAGATTTTTGTGCCGTCTGGAAACAGTCATACTTTTTTTTCCAGTCCCTCTGTAATGTCACTTATAAAGACATTAAAGAGGACTGGTCCCAGTACTGAACCCTGCGGTACCCCGCTAGTAACCCCCCTTTCTTCAGAGTGGACTCCATTTACTATTACCTTCTGTCTATCAGTTAGCCATTGAGTCTCGGACAGGTCACATGGGAAAGAGTACCAGGGAAATGCTCAACAGAGCACAGGGAATAAACTGTCCAAAAAGCGCAATTTTTTTTACATTGCACTGTTGCTTTAAGGACTTGGAGGGCAGAGAGAGACAAAAAGAAAAACATGCATATCATAGAACTACCTAAGGGTCTGGAAGGTGAGGACCCAGTAAAATTTCTTTAACACCTCATTCACACATGGCTGAGCCTTTCAGCCAATCACAACTTTGAAAAAGAGTTAGCACATAAAATAGTGCCAAAGCAGCAGTGTAAGTCCACTAAGCCACAGCCATTTATATACAAACTACTGTACTTCATTGATAAAGAAATAATTCTGTGGCCAGAAAGAGACACTAAATATGGCTTAGTGGATGGGGAAAAAATGTCCTTTTATTCAGACTATCCCTGCTCTATTTTGGAACATAGACAGGCCTATAACAAGGTGAAGGCTGGGATCCATAATTGGGAGCTACAAAATTCCTTGCTGAACCTAGCAACACTGGTAGTACAGTTTTTTTAAACTCCAGAAGCTGTGATGCATTTTTCACGGCAGCCATGGGACCTGATGCTGGATCTCACAGCCAAGAGACAACTTCAGGTACAAATGCTGCATTTGGTCAGGACGTTGTAAGGGAGACCTCGGCCAAAATGAAGGGATCAACTGAGATGCCTAATTCTGCCCCAGAATGATCTTTAAGTACTGCCATGCTTCATAGGAGTCAGTTCTTTTCCTGACGGAGTATGCCATCCAACCAAGGTTTGCTCTGGAGAGCGGGTTTCCTGGCTCCTTTTATTTGCTGTTCTGGTCTTTCCTGCTACTCATTCACACCAGCAGCTCAGGTGCTCTTTGAGCCATTTACTGTTGTGAATTTCTGCAGTTTGTTGCCCTTTCTGTGCTGCTCAGTACAGTACTACCTCAATTCTCTCAAGTAACAGAGCAGAGGGTTCCTTGTACTGTTGGGACTTTGCTACAACCTTGGTGTTTCTCAGTCAGACAGATTACACAGGGCACTGCCTTTCGTAAGTTATGGCGGAATACAGAATCAGGGTAGCTTTTGCATGAAACTACATGTTATTTGCTGGCAGCTGCTTTTTCAAGAAACATTTTGCAGTTAACAATTATTTCAAAAGTTCACTGTTGCCATCTACTGTTCTTATTGTGTAACTACACAAACTTTTTTCTCTGATGCAACCCATTTCTGCTTCCCCATTCATTTTCCCTTGCTTGCTTTTCGGTGTGTTACATTTTAAATAATAAAACACTTAGTTAAGGAACTGAGATTCCTTCTCCCCTTGTCTCAGGGCTTGGGATCATTGTCTGCAATTGAGAGACAGACATCCAGCATAAGTAGCTACTGATGCATACAGAGTATAATGTTGTTTGAATGTTACTGTTGTGGGTCATGAGAGAAGTGGGCTGATACCTGGGGTTGTGTATGTGTAAATTGGAGTAGTTACTCAGCTTTCTCTATCTCTTACAAGGGTGGACAACCACAGTGCCTCCTCCAGCTCTTGAAGGGTACACTCTTTAACTGTTTAATAATTGTTGTAGTTCGTATTATTTTTCCTTTCCAGGTGATTGTACTGGTTGCATGAGTGTGTGTGTGTGTGTGTGTGTGTGTGCGTGTGCGTGTGTGTGTATGCATGCGGGTCTGTGTGTCTGTATACTAAACTGTTCAGTCTGTGGGTTTGGGTGTGGGGGGAGGGGGCCACTGCAACAAGAGAGGAGGATATCCATCTTACATGTTCCTTAGTCTCTGATATCTGTCCACCAATGTATATTCTAAAAGTGATCAATTGGAATGCTAATGGGCTTAATTGTCCACTGAAAAGGGGAAGATTCCTCACCAGGCTTAAAGATATGGGTTGAGAGATTGCCCTCCTTCAATAGGGGGAAAGGGGGGGGAATGTTTAACCAGCAGAGGCACACTAAGCCAAAGCTTGATTCCAGCTGCAACCTGGGAGCACAGGGAAGTTAAGTGACTTGCTCAGGGTCACACAGTATGCAAGTGGGGACTGTGGGATTCAAGACCAGGTTTCCAGCTCAGAGCCTTAAACCACTGTGCCATACCGCCTCCATTAGGCCCATCTGTCTGCAGGTGAAACAGAGCATTTCAAATCTATGTGTGTTGCAGCGATATAGCATAGTTGTTTTTCTAGTAACTCTCATGCTGTGACAGTGCTTTGTATCAAAGGTATTCAACTAGATATACACCACATGCACAAGGATACTGAAGGATTACTGGTTATAGTGGAGGACACATATCAGGGAGACTCCATTACACTAGGCAGCATACATGCCCCCTTTTTTGATGACCTGCTTTCTCACCTCCGGCGAGACTTGTTTCCGGTTATTTAAACTTGGCATTAGATGGGACCCTTTATCGTACTGAACCAGGAACCCATTTACAGAGGCAAGTAGTTGTAAATGGGCTGGCTTTGTTTCAGAGCCCTGTGGCTACTTGATGTCTGGTGTGCTGTCCATCCTGGCCACCAGGACTTCACTTTCTACTCTTCTGTTGCTGACACCTACAGAAGAACTATTTTTATCTCCTATGATTGATTGAGAAACTTGATAAGGTAGAGACAGGTATTCTGCTTATCTCTGACTGTGCCCCTGTTCTTGTATATGTGACATGGGTTACCCAAATGATACATAGATACATTGACACATAGGCACTGACAGCGATAAGGGCCTATGGCCAACCCAGTCTGTCCATTTAAACTTATAAATTCACTTTATGTTTTTCTAGAAATCTGTTGCCCCTTACCCCTCACATCCAGAATACAATTATGTCTATCCCATGCATTCTTAAATCCCATGATTGTTTCAGCCCCCACCACTTCCTCTGGCAGGGTGTTCCACTTTTCCACCACCCTTTCTGTGAAGAAATTCTTCCTCATGTTTCCTCTGAATTTGCTCCCTCCAACTTCATCCCATGCCCTCTAGTCCTAGAACATCTTTTTCAATGGAAAATAGTGTATTCCTGCACCCTATTCCTCCCAGTAAGGTACTTGTATGTCTCTATCATATCCCCTTTCTCCCTCCTCTCCTCCAGGGAGTACATATTCAAGTCCTTCAGCCTGTCCTCATAGGACTTGTGATGCAATTCCCTGTACCGTCTTTGTTGCCTTCCTCTGAACTTTCTCTACCCTATGTCCTTACGTAGGTAAGGTCTCCAGAACTGTACACTGTACTCTAGGTGGGGCCTCACGAGTGTCTTGTATAGTGGAATTATGACCTCCCTTTTCCTGCTGATGATGCCCCTGCCTATGCATCCCAGCATCCTATTTCCTTTACCTGCTGCCTTGTCACATTGTTTCCCTACTTTAAGGTCATAAGAGGTGATAACCCCAAGGTCCCTTTCCTGCTTGGTACATGCTATATCCTCCCCCCAACTGATATGTTTTTCCAGGGTTTTTGTGCCCCATATGCATTATCTTGCACTTCTTTGCATTAAATTTCAACAGCCAAACCCTTGAACATTCTTCAAGCTTCTGCAGGTCCCTCCTCATTCTGTCTATACCTTCTGGCATGTCCACTCTGCTACAGAGCTTCGTGTAATTGGTGAACAGGGAAATTCTGCCTTCTAGGTCCTGTGCAATGTTGCTGATGAAGACGTTGAATAGGATTAGTCCCAGCACTGATCCCTGTGGTACCCCACTAGTCTTTCTTCCCTCTGTGGAGTGACAGCCATTCACTACCACCCTCTGTGTGCTGCCACCCGGCCAATTACCTACCCACCGCACTACTGTCCTGCCCACTCCCATATTCCCCAGTTTGTTTAATAGACTTCTATGCGGCACAGTGTCAAATGACTTGCTGAAGTCCAGATGGGCCACATCCACTGCCCTCCCTGATCCACCTCCCTTGTCACACAGTCGAAAAATTCAATGAGGTTGGTCTTGTATGACCTCCCCACGGTGAAACCATGGTGCATTGGGTCCTGTAGTCTTTTGGCAACCAGATGTTCCACCAATCTCTCCTTCAGTAGTGCTTCCATTATCTTCCCCACTAACGAGGTCAGGCTGACTGGTCTATAATTCCCCGCTTCCTCTTTGTTCTCGCTTTTGTATAAGGGGACTACATCTGCTATCCTCCAGTCTTTGGGTACATCTCCTGTTTCCAGTGATTGGCTAAACAGGATTGCCAGAGGTTCGGCCACCATCTCTCTTAGTTCCTTTAGGACCATGGGGTGCACCCCATCTGGCTCCATTGCTGTATCGACTCTTTGTTCCTTCCAGTTCCTTTAGGACCCTTTCCTGTGTAAAGGGACTTGTGTCCATTTCTGCGTCATTCCCACCCCTTGTACTCCCTTCAGGCCCATTACCCTCCTCTTCCTCAGTAAACACTGAGCAGAAATATTTGTTCAGTATGTCAGCTTTACTGTTGTCATCCTCCACACAGCCCCCATCCTCCCCCCTTCAGTCTCACTATCCCTCCCTTTACCCTTTTTTTATTTATGAACCTGTAAATGATTTTGTCCCCTCTACCTACTGGTTTTGTGATGTGCTCTTCTGTCTGAGCTTTGGCTTCCCTTACTGACCTCCCTGCCTCCCTTTGCTTCATCTGGTACTTCTCCCTATCCCCTTCTGCCTGTGTGTTTTTGTATTGCCAGAATGCAATCTTTTAGCTTTCAGGTTCTCTGCTACCTCCTTGGAAAACCATAATGGCCTCCTCATTAGAATAAATGTAGAATGACTACATAATTTCTCTATTCTCCTACATTCTGTGACCAGTTTCTCGGGGAGCTACAGTACAATCCTACTTTCCTCATAACCTGGATTACAGGGTTAGGGAGCCTACTTTATGTGAAGCCATGAAGGCAATCATATGTGGAACTCTGATACCATATACATCCAGAATTAAAAGGCTTCATTCTAAAGAGGCCCAGGATAAGGAGATATGCTCCACTGTGACTCCTTTTCTGAAATTGACCTAACACAACTAGTTACCCAACCTACCAGGACTAACCCCAAGAGAGGCTCCAGTACCCTGCTTGAAGTGGTACTCACCAACCGCCCTAATCGGATCCTCAATGTACAAGTCCTCCCGGACTCTCTCAGCGATCACTCCCCCATTCTATTCCACTGGTCATCCTCAGTCCCCAAACCCATAGCACAGTCCACATGCCGGCGGCGTCTAATACCTGGTGGTCTGACAAAACTTAAGGAACTTCTGTCCCAAATTGACTGGTCTCCTATACAGGCAACTCCTGACATTGACATAGCTTCTCCTTCTTTACCCCGAACTTTTAATACGCTGTGATATCTTTGCCCCATTGTCGACTCTGCCGTTCTAAAAGGCAGAATGCCCCTGGGTAACCCCAGCTTTGATCCACCAACTCAAACATAGGGACAACCTATGGCACCGTGCCATTGAGACTGGCCGGCCCAGTGACAGGCAGTTATATGCCACCAACAAGTGCACTCGGGCCATCAGAAAGGCCAAGTCTGAGCACTATTGGTCCTCACCACAGCCTCATGGGGAACCCCAGAACCTTCTGAGATAACATTAAACAGTTAAATGGGAGTGCACACTCCCCCACCCACCCAGATCAACATTAATGGCATTATCTCTTCAGACCCAGCCCTCATAGCCAACCACCTCAACACCTTATTCACTGACCTTAGCCCTATCCTCCCTACAAATTTTTTTGACCCTCCTCCCCCAGCGCCTGCCGTAAATATTTCTCGGCCTTATTTTCTCCTCCGCCGTGTTTCTGCCCAATAACTTAGGCCGCACCTTGTCACTACCCTCAAGAGTAATAGTACGGGCAGTGACACCCTGGATCCGTGTATCCTACGGCTGGTCTTAGACACAGTTCTTACCCCGATCATGTGCCTCATCAACCACTCTCTTTGCCTGGGGAAGGTTCCAACTGCCTGGAAAGTCACCACTGTCACCCCTATCTTTAAAGGTGGTGATAGGACTGTGGCTGGAAACTATCAGTCAATCTCCATTCTCTCTCCTCTCTCCAAGGCCTTGGAAAAGTGGTAGCCTCTCAAATCTCTGACTACCTCTCCACCTACAATGTCCTATGTCCTGAGCAGCATGGCTTCCGGGAAGGGCCACAGTACCAACACAGCCCTCCCACAGTTCTCCAACTTTCTCCACTCCTCCTAGACACTGGTTCTCTGGCTGGTGTGGTCTTCATTGACCTCTCTAAAGCTTTTGACACTGTCTCCCACCCTCCTTCTTGATGCCCTTAGTCTCTCTGGTTTTGCTGCTGGGCCTGTCTCCTGGTGCACCAGTTATCTGTCTGACTGCTCACAGTGTGTAAAATTAATGGGACCTACTCAGACATCTGTCCCATCTTTTCTAGGGTTCCCCAGGGCTCCATTCTGGGCCCTTACTATTCTCCTTTACCTTAACACCCTTTCACGCTCTTGCTCGGGGAAAATTCTATTGTACGCTGGATGATGCAGTCATCTTTGCCTCTGTCAGAACCCTATTGCCCTCCAGGACTCGCTGCAGAAGTCCTTGCCAGCCGAGGGTTGGTTCAAGGAAACATAGATTGGTGATAAATCTTAAAAAACAAAACCATGTTCTTCACTCATCCTCAAAACAAGTCCTGCAGCTTCAAACTCTCATTCACTCTAGGTCCTCTTTCCCACTCGAACAAGTTTGCTCCTATAAATACCTAGCGATCCATTTGACCCCTCCTCTCCTTCCATGGACACATCACTGCCCTAGCCACTGCCACTAATATCCGATTGGGCATCTTACATCGTATAAACACTGCCTCCCCTGGAGGCTCTTTGACTTCATGATCACCTCCTCTATCCTGTCCCTAGTGGACTATGGACTGCCGGTGTATGGTGCTGCTGATCAGACCGCACTCCATAAAATTCGCACTACTCTGAATAAGGCCTGCAGGTTAATTACTGGGGCACCTAGGCTAACACACACCTGTCTACTGTACGCTAAAGCGCTGGTACTTGATCTTGACGAGCGCCTCAAATATCTGACCTGTACCCTTACAAAAAAGACCCTCCTTGGGCTATCCCCGCCTGGATTGACCACCACCATCCACCGCTCTGTCCCACTAGTTCATACTCGGACCTCTGAGAAAACCTCTCTTGTTATCCCTAGAGCTAGGACCTCTCACGGCCAAAGAGCCTTCAGCTTTAGGGCCCCCTCCTGGTTCAACACACTGCCCCCCTCCATCTCCGAAGCTCCAACTATATCGTGCTTCAATACGTCCTTACGGAACCACCTTGTTAACACCCGAAGCTGTAATTGCCACTAGTCAAAGCCGTACTCAATACTAATGACAAAGCTTACTACTAAGCTGCTAAGCACAACATAACTCTGGTATTGTTTGCATCAATCCTACCTGTACCAGCTTGTTTGTATCTATGTCTTAAGTTACTGTTATACTGTGTTATACTGTTATACTGTGTATTTTCGTTTGTCTTACTGTGACAAGGTACCTTTGTAAATGAGCCTATGGCTCAAAGGTTTTCCAAACTGCTGTCTAAATAAATAAATAAATAAATTTAGAACATGTTCTTCATGACTCCCCAGAGGGAGCACAGATCATCAAGTGACGTTACTGAATTCAGAGCTGATATTGAGACTGTCCTGCACTTCCAGGTTACCCTTACTCTTTGTTGACTCCACCAAAAATATTGGAAGGCAAGGGAACTGCCTGGTTGATTACTGGCACATCCCCTGTGGGCTAGAGGGCCTGAAAAGTATATACTTGCCCTGTCTCCACCGTAGGGGCAGATTATTACCTCCACCACAGTCATCAATGCATTTGTAACTTTTCACAAGGAGCTATGTCAGGCTGGTACAGTCCCCACAATGGCCCAACATGATTCCTTTTTTCTCAGGTTTTACTTTGCCCGAGATCCCTAAAGCAGTTTGCCAAACCCTGGTTTAGCCAATCACAGTACAGGAGGTTCAGGATGCTATTGCTTCAGTGTCTTGTAGCAGATCCCCTGGTCTGGATGGATACCCCTGCAAATGTTATACCACCTTTCCCCCATTTTGGCTCCTCATCTGACTCAAGTGTTCACAAAGGCATGGATGTGGAGTGCCCTCTCTCCCACTTTCATGCAGGCGTTAATCACCTTAATCCTGAAAAAGGCCCCGGGTAGTGTTCAATGCCCTTATTGTCATCCCATTTCCCTCATCAATGTGGATGCCAAATTGAAATTGTTTGCAAAAGTCTTAGCAGGTAGACTAGGAGCAATTGTCCTGGGGCTTATCCACTGGTACCAGGTGGGGTTTGCCCCAGACAGGATGGGGACAGACAGTACTCAAAGGATGCTTGCTTATTGTGGGATGCCCATCAGGGGGAGAGTGCCAGTTGACCCTGTATCAGTGGATACAGAGAAGGCCTTGGAGAGGCTAGATTGGCTGTTTCTTTTTGAGGTTGTGCATCACTTTGGTTTTCCAGCTACCTTTATCTCTATGATTAGATTGTTTTGCCAGAACTCTATGGCAGCCATTCTGACTAATTATATGCCATCATCTCACTTTTCCCTAAGTAAGGGGTACTCATCAGAGGTTCCCCCTCTCATCTTACCTGTCCCTTTTGGGTTTTTTTTGCCATTCACTTTTTATTGAATTTATTTTGCAGAGACATGTTAACAAGGCAATCTACAAAACGTACAAAATTGATACATAACAACCTTATAAAAGATAAACCGTTATAATGAGTCTCCGCCAGCCCCCCCATAACCACCCCCCAAGTATCCACCCCCCCTATAAACCCCCATTCCCACCCCACACAAGGCGCTGTTCCCTAACACGAACAGTATAGGACATACCTATTACCTACCTATGAATAAGATATTACCAGTGAGGACCAGATTTTCTCAAATAGAGGCAGTTGATTATGGAGAATTGCTATCATCCTCTCAACCCTGAGGCTTGTGTGAAGGTCCGCTAACCATTCAGAATAGGTTATCCTAAGGGAATCTTTCCAATGTTTGAGAACTAGCCTCTTCACTGTGATAGAAATCAAGGTCATGTAAAATTTCCTCAGCTTGACAGCAAAACCTGACATGGCCCCTAACAAACAAACTTCAGGACAAAACATATCATCTAATCCTAGTAATGGACTGGCTTTACTCCTTATTTCATTCCACAATGGGGCAATTTTAGGGCAGTGCCAAAAGATATGCAATAAATCCCCTCCTTCCTGACCACATCTATAACATTTAGGATCCTTCACCACATTTAGATCCGCTTAACTTTGAGGGAGAAATAAATATTGTGAAAATTTTGAATTGGATAAGTCTCAGGCAGTCTTGCCTAGTGAACTTATGACAATTCATCCAAATTTAGGCCAATCTAACGTTACGGTGGGGAAAATTTTGGCCCAATATGAAGACGGTGCTAAGTTCTCCGAGAAGGCCCAGTGGAACAACACCTGATAGATTTTGGAAACAGCCTGGGGAATTCCTATCAGCGGTCCTAGATCTGCCCAAAACGAAATACGGGATGGGTTAATCGTAGTCAGTCCGATTTTCTGAACTAGTGAGTGGCGTAATTGAAAAATCTTAAAGCTGTCTTTCATGGACAGCCTGAATTTGTTTAGTATTTCGATGGTTGAGATAGGCCCCATCATCGTTAAAAATTCCTTTAAGGAGCAGTCCTCAGATAGGGGTAACCAATTCTGCCTGATAGTTTTGTTCCCTAGCAGCCATTGGGGGTTTCCCATGATGGGTTGTGCCCCATCTTTAGTTTGATCGTATTTCAAAAAATTGCAGAGTTGGTTATGGATCCTTAAAGAAACCCCAATGGGGGATTTCTTTAACAGAGGAGGGAGCAGTTTCCCAGCAGCATAGAGTAAAGCTTCTGGATTAAGGCCCAAACTCTTAATAAAATTAGTTTCCAGGCTTACCCATAGCGGAACGTATTCCGCAGCTGAAGAAGAGGTCGGAAAGTGTACCCATCTACCGTATCTGTTCACATGTGCCGCCCAAAAGTAAAGTGCGAAATGAGGTAGTTTCAGGCCGCCAAGCGATTTAGGGGCCGCTAACTCAGAATACGACATCCTGGCTTTCCTATAGTCCCAAATAAAATCGGCTATTTTCCTATGAAGTTTATTAAACCACGCCAAGGGGAGCCAAACATTTAACATGTTTAAGGGGTAGAAAAGCCTAGGGAATATGTTCATTTTAACAATGTTTATTCTACCCCATAATGACAATGGAAGTTGTGCCCACCTTTTCATGTCCAATTCTATACTATGAACCAAAGAGTCCAGATTTAGTTGATTGGCTATCCAGATTGTTTATTAAAGTGAGGCCCAAGTATTTAAGGATTTAGGGCTCCAACCTAGTCCCAGATTTTCAATTTCCTTTTTAAATACTCTATTATTTAGGGGATAGACAATCATTTTGTCCTGATTCAGTTTGTAGTTAGCTAAAGTGCTAAATTTATGTATTACTTTTAGTAAATTCGGAACTGAACTAGTGGGATTTGAGACATTTACCTGTCCCTTTTGGTCATAGAGCCGCTGGCCCAAAAGATCTGAATAGCCTCAGAATTCCCAGCATTGTTAATGATAGTCATCACAGAATAATTCTTTTTGCAGATGATGTTTCTTTAATTTTTCACAGTCATTCCAAATTCCTTAAACTATTTCAGTGGAATGAAATAAAGATTTTTTTCTTAACAAAAGGAAGATTTAAAGGGTCAGGTTAGTTGGGGTCCTGAGGTGGAAGACCAGAGTTTGCTGAAAGAGTGGAGTGAAAGCACCTTGCTTTGCCTTAAAGGTATATTAATATTTATTTATACTTCTTTTTCTTTTGAAAGTAGCAGGGTAAGTGGGGAGAAAAGATCTGTAAGCAGTGGTTGGAGCACTTTGAAACTTGGTAGGCAGTGACTGGGTTACCTTGCAACTTGGGTTTTAAATTGTAACAGGTGGTGTGGGGGAAACTAGGTCAGGAACTTAATCTAGAACTGAGTAAATTCAGGAAGCTCTGTGAATCAGGTGTTTAATTGGGGGTGGAGTTGACAGAGGCTTAGTGCCTTCTTAAAATTAATTATACAGGGTGTTTGGCTAGCAGCAGTAAAGGGATATAAGAGGAAGAGGGGACACAGCAAACATACAAACACGCATACACAGACGATACTGCCTCCCTCCCAGCAGGGGCTAGCTCCACTTTTATAGGCTCTAGGGTGTGACTGACAACAGATAGATACTTCCTGTGGAGGCAGGAAGGGAGGGTTCACTGGAACACATAGAAATAGCTACAGGGCGCAAAGGCAACTAAGCAAGGGTGTTTCTCTACTAAAGGAAAGTAGAAGGGCAGAAAGAGAGAGAGAGAGAGAAACACCCTAAAGCAGGAAGGACACTTATTGACATGATGCAGTGCAGCAGCTGTGGGGCGGCAGTTTTCAGGGAGACTTTCTGGAGGCTGCAGTGCTGTTCTGTCTGCAGGCACCTCTCTGAGCTGAGGGTAGAGGTTGCTCATCTCCAGGCCAAGTTGGCCCTGATTCAGGAGACCTCTTCCCCCACCCAGAGCCCACCATGTCTGCCCCCACTGCTTCAATGGTTGCCAAGGAACAGAAGCAGCTGGATGATGGTGGGCTTGGGAAGGGTGAGGGCAGCGAGGAAGCAACACATCCCTCCTATGGTTCCACTCCATAACTCCTATGCAGCTCTGGCAGGGTGGGACCATCCCAGAGAGGTACCTACAGTGGTAACCAAGGAGCATGTTGGTGTCCTCCATGGTAGAGACACCAGGAGGGAAAGCAGAGGACCCCAAAGGAGGAGGAAGCAATTCCTGGTGGAGGACTCTATCATCAGGGGAATAGACTTGGAGGAAGGAGGGGAGGGAGTAAGGGAGGTCAAGTACCTACCCAGCACCACGGCTTGGAGGGATGGTTAATGCACCCTAAGGATCACAGGGGCAGCAGGACAAGAGAGTGAGCTAGATGCCATTGTCCACCTTTGGATAAATGACCTGGCAAGTGGTTAGGCTAGGATAGTGAAGGAGCAGTTCAGGGAGTTGAGGAGGGATCTTAGATGGTGGCATCCTCTGTAACCTATTTAGAGGTGTTACTCATTGAGAGCAAGGGGGAGAACAGGGTACTCCACACTAAGAGATTCGATGCATGGCTGAAAGACTTGTCCAGAACAGAGGGATTTGGCTTCATTGGGGAATTGGGTTCCACCTAGAGGGATATAGGCCTGTACAGGAGGTGATGGCCTGCATCTATCCAGGGGGGGACCAGCATCTTCAGTGAGAGGTTTAAATGTTTCATCCGCAAGTATTTAAATGAGTTAAAGGGAGTAGCGGAAATAAGCTGGGTGAAGCAAACAGCCCCCCCCCCACACACACACACACACAAAATGATACAGATCTCAGAGATGACTCTAAGATTGAGAACTCACCAAAGATAAATTAAACAAAAGTAGGAAAAAATGCAGAAAAAAGGTAGAATGGGAGTAAGGACAAGAGGGGTATGGAGGAAAGACATGGTGATATGAGGGGAGTTATTAGGAGAGGAAGCAGTAAAAATTGGAAGGCCTTATGCACAAATGCCCACAGTCTGGCAGACAAAATCCCAAACCTAGTGGCCCTGGTGGCTGAGGTGGACCTGGACACTGTCACTGTTACTAATATATGGTTCACAGAGAACCATGACTGAGATATGACAATATCAGGTCACACCCTATTCAGGAGGGACAGGGTAGGTAAAAAAGGAGGAGAAGGAGTGACTAAGTCAAGGAAGGAATTAAGGCAACTGAGGTACAGGGAATGCAGTGAAAGGCGGAGGCACTGTGCATCACCCTGGAGTAGTGTTGCTCAGATACTGCTTTTATAGGTCTGAACACTATCTATCAGATAGTGCTGATATCCTACCTAGGATCCTATTAGAAATCCTAGCAAAGATAGATGTAGGATTCAGGGTCAGATAGCAATGGAACCTAGTTAGGATCCAGGTATCCTAGGTCAGATAGGATCTGGGGTCAGATAGTGATGGATCCTTGTTAGACTCCAAGGATCCTAGGTCAGATAGTTACAATCTGAGCTAATCTGTTGCCAGGATCCACAGGATCCACAACATTTGTAGGATCCATGCACTGGATCCTAGAGGGTAGAAACCATTGTCAGATAGCATTACTATCCTACCACAACAATCATCTGGCCAAATGGGAGGTATCTGTTGGTATCCTAATTTATAGGATACTGTCTCAGCAATACTACCCTAGAGATGGGAAATTGTACTGCCATTCACACTGGTGTAATCTACAGACTTCCCACACAAGGAGAACAGATGGTCAGGGTACTTGTAGAAGCCATCCACAGAATGACAGCTAAAGGGGATGTGCTGCTGGTAGGAGACTTCAATCTGCCGGATGTGGATTGGAGCAACCAGGCTTCAGCCTCAGCCAGGAACACAGACTTCCTAGAAGCCCTGCAGGAGGGGTACCTAAGCCAGCTAGTGATGGAGCCCACCCAAGAGGGAGTGACTGTGTACCTGGTATGCACCAACAGGAACAGAATTACAGACATAAAAGTGGGAAGCCAGCTGGGATAAAGCAATCACAGTACAGTGTGGTTCAATGTGAGAACACAGAAGAGTCAAACCACATGAAAGCAAGGGTCCTGGATTTCAGGCAGGCCAACTTTGCAAAGATGGGGAAATGTCTTAGGAAATCACTGGCAGGGAAGTAGATAAGAGGGGGGGGTGAAGGAACAATGGGAGAATCTTAAGGGAGCCATAGCGGAGGCAACAAGTCATTGCGCTAGGCAAGTAAGCAAAACAAAGAGAAAGAAAAAAAACACTACGGTTCTCAAAGGAAGTGGCTGAGAAGGTAAGGGTGAAAAGGGTGGCATTCAGGAGGTACAAGGAAACACCGAGGGAAGAAGACAGGGAACTGTATCTGGAAAAGCAGAGAGAGAGAGGTGGGGAAAGCAGTCAGGAGCACAAAGGTACAAATAGAAGAAAAAATATCCCAGGCAACAACAAAAGGGACAAGAACTGTTTTAGGTGCATTAGTGAATGAAACAAACTCTGGCAGAGTCACTACGGCTGCAAATGCATTAACTAGATAAGAGTTTTTCATGGGTTTAAACATAAACATGATTTGCATTTAGTAATGCCAACAATACCATTCCACATATAACTTGTGAACAAGCTGGACAGCCTGGAAGTGGGTCACGGGGTGGTAAACTGGGTTAGGAACTGGTTGAATGATAGAAGACAGAGAGTCATGGTAAATGGTGCTCAATCAAAGGAAAGAAGTGTGACCAGCCGGGTGCCACAGGGATCAGTCGCGGGCCCATTCCTGTTTAATGTTTTCATAGGTGAAATTGTGAAGGGGCTCGAGGGGAAAGTGTGCCTCTTTGAGAATGACACTAAGATCTGCAACAGGGTGGACATTCCAGGAAGGGTGGAAAAAATGAGGAGGGATCTAGGTAAACTGGAGGAATGGTCCAAAATGTGCCAGCTGAGATTTAATGCAAAAAAGTGCAAAACCATGCATTTGGGTTGCAGGAACCGAGGGAAGGATTACGGGGAAACTGATGGTCACAAAACAGGAAAGGGATTTGGGGGTAAATCATATTGGATGACCTAAAGGTGGCTAAACAATGTACCAAGGCTGTGGGGAGAGCCTGTGGGATGCTGTGGGGCATAGGGAAAGGTGTCACCAGCAGAAGGAAGGAGGTGGTGATGCCACTGTGCAGATCACTGGTGAGGCCTCATTTGGAATACGGTGTCCAGTTCTGTAGGTCGCATTTCTGTAATGTAACTTTAAATCACAAATGGGTTAAATGGTTCTATTTTAGATCTGTATTCCTCTCCCCTTCTGCTCCCACTGGTTAGGCTAACTGAATGCAACCTGGAAATATCTAGGCTAGCATGATGATTCACCTGCACAAGTTGCTTCTCAGTCCACATCACTGTCTTTTTAAAATTTTTACTTCTTGTTGAAAATAGCAGCTTGCCACAGTAATACATAAGCTAAAATGATGTTACCTACCAGGAGTTGTAAGACGTACTGTAGCTAGCTTGGCTTGAGAAAGGGTGAACATGGTCAAAACCCCCATAGCAATTAACATACATATGCAGCAAATAAGTCCAGATGCACTAACTTACCCTACAAGTGTTAAGTATTACAGTCTGCATAATACACAAAGGTTTACAGTGATGAATCTTCATATGGTTTGGCCGGTTTGGGTTCTACTATTTATAATACAGGGATGAATAGCTAGAGAAGACATGTATTCAATGACTGCCAAGTGTGGTACAGTGGCAGATGTTTTGCAAAGGTATAACAGAAATTATGTCTATGAGGTACTGTTATCCAAGAATTGGGTCATGTTTTCATTGAGACAGATTACATTTGTGGTACATGATTGTAACTTTGTGAATCCCTGCTGCTCTCTGTCACTGAAATCACTGTTAAACATGTGGCTAATTTATATCTTAAAGTAGTGATTCTAGAATTTTACCCAGAACCTGTATTTATTAATTTTTAAAAAGATATTTTGAGGGAGTGCCTGGTTATGAATTATCCCAATATTTAATTTCAGCATTTTAGTGGAAACTTTGCACTCTGATTTTCTTATTCTGAATTTTTTACAGTATGTTGTCTGTACTTACATTAATTCTGTTGGTATTCCTGGTAATGTACAGGGGCAGGGGACTAATATTACAGTACTTATATTCTTATTTTTTTTTTGTTTAGGCTATTGCTGTAACTGCACAATTGATTGCTGTTGCTTTTGTCTGCATCTGTTGCAAGTTTGAGTTCCATTTTCTTTTTGAAATGGTTACTTTTGCTTTTATGTTTCTTTAAAAATGTTTAATATTCTGACCATGTGGTTATGTCACAGCTTTTGTTTTCAGATATTTCATTGAATGTTTAGCTTTTCTGTTGTTGCTGAGTAACTTTCTTCACATCCTCATTTAGTCATCTTGCTTGTCATCATTTGTTGTTATATTCATTGATCCTTTTAATGTAACTATTGGAAATGATAATATGTTTCCTTTTATAATCTGCCAAATGTCATCACTGTTTTGTTGTTTTAAATGTTATGCCAGTCAGTTCCTTTGATTTTTTGGTTATTTTTTTTATACTATATCTAGGACCCTTTCCCTTCCTTTTTATAGTTTTTAGCAGATGCTAAGAAACATCTTACCACAGCCGAGTCTTGGTCGGCTGCTGTTGGGCAAATGCAGGGCACGCATCACTAGGTGCGTCCCTCATTCCCCAATCAGCCTGCATGGCACCGCCACACCATGCATACATAATGGGGTGAGCAGATCAAAGCAAAGGACCACTGCAATCCTCATACGCAGTGGTCCTTTGCTTGACGTGCTCGACGCCATTATGGCCATGGTTGGCAAGCGGGCGGCTGCCTCACTTATGTCGACATCGGGGGTGCCCAATCCCCCTGTCGGCAACCCCCCCGTTTTGTGTGCCAACAGAGCCCACTCCCCGTCCGGCATCACACCCCCAACTGTTGAATGCTGAGGGGGTGCCCAATCCCCTCGGCTCACGCCTCCCGACTTTGTTTGCCAGCAGGAGGTGCCCAATCCCCGGCGGCAGTAACCCCCTGTGCTGTATGCCGGTGGGGTGCCAATCCCCTGTCAGCTACTGATCCCCCAAAACCCACTTAGGTAGCATGCTGGGAGCCACCCCAGCATGCCAAATGCCCTGCAGTGCCAAAACTGTCCTGGCGATGTTTCTTTTTTTCCCTAGAAAACTAAAACCGTCCCTCGTAGTCTAGATCCCCCTCCCCACCCGCACTCCACCCATTACACCCTGCCTCCCTCTCACCCCCACCCCATACTTACCTCCGGACTCCAGCGCGATGATCTTCAGTGGACCGAACACGCCAGCATTCTTCAAAGTCGACCGCGAACTGAGGAAATGCTGGTAAGCTGTATAATGCAATGAATAGGGTTTTTCAACTTTGTTAGATATCTCAGGCATTTCTTGGAATTTTGGCACCAAATTTTCAACATGGGGTTTTTTGGGCCTCTCCTCATGAATTCTGTCACTGTCATGGCATTAATCAGCCTCGGAAGGTGATTTCGCAGTGACTGCGCGAAATCACCTTTCGGGACTCATTAATAAAATGACAGTGCCAGTGTTCGTGAGGTAGCCTCTCAAAAAGCCTATGTTCCAAATTTGGTGGAAAAAATCCAAGAAATGCCTGTTCTGATGCGTTGTGCAGTTACTTTCATGAGGTTCTCGTAACTCACGCATGTGCAATATTTTAATGCTGGTATTTTCTCGCATTGGCATTTTCTGCACCTCCTTGTGAACAGTGCAGCTGTCATTCTCCCATCCTGCCGAAATGTTTCCGCACTTCCGGCACACAATTGCGCAGTCGCTGTGGGAAATCAGTGTTTGGGCCAGATTATGAAAATGACAGTGACACAGTTCATGAGCAGAGCTCCTAGAATGATTATGTTGAAAATTTGGAGCTGATACTCCATAAAATGACTGTGTTACAAGCGTGCGTTGGCAGATTGCATGCATGCTCGTACCGTCGTGCATTTGTGATATTTTCACTCTGGATTTCCACCATTGCCATTTTTACACACCTCTTGATGAACAGTACAGCTGTCACTTTACATATCCTGCCCAAAATGTATTTCCGCACTTCTGGCACAGAATAGCGTGGTCGCTGTGCAAAATCACTTTTTGGGACACTGAGGAAATGACAGTGACACTGTACATGAGCAGAGGTGCTAAAATGCCTATGTTAAAAATGTGGTGCCCAACGCCCACAAACTGCCAGTGTTGCAAGCATGCCTTGCATATTTACCACACACCCTTGCAACTCCGCAACTTTTGTATATTTGTATACCACATTTTCAGCACTGCCATTTAATTACACCTCCTTATGAACTGTGCAACTGTCATTTTTCACATCCTGCCCAGCATGTTTTCCCGCACTGCACTACCAAACACCCACAGGGACACCCTAATGCCTCTCACTCTCTGTAGGGTGGGGGTGGGTTGGCATCAGTCCAATACTTGACTGCCACTCCTATGCTGCATCTCTCTAACTCCTGCACTGCCAATGGCAGCAAGACAACATTCGGCATTGACAAATGCTTGTTATCCTTTTCAACTGTTTTCTGTATTTATGACCTATATTTTACTTGAACTTTCATCCTTTCACAAGTATAAAGAAAATGCATTTCAGTGCTGCTCACTTGCTTTATGCATATTATCCCCCCCACCCCTTGCTTTGGCTTATTTTATGCACATTTTTTCTTCTGTTTGTTTCCTTTTTACTCTTTTTTTCTTTATGGTCCTGACTTTTATAGAGGGACATATTTTTGATTTAAATTGACAATAGGTTGATTCCATGGATTTTGAATATTTGAGCAGTACTTGTTAATGGCATTGTGTTACTGGTACCATAGGCTTTATATTTAACATCTTAAAATTGATGTCAGCATGAATGAATAAAGCTCATGTACCAGCTATTCAGTAACATAGAAACATAGAAGCTGTTGGCAGAAAATGACCTCCTGGCCCACATAGTCTGCCCTAAGGTCCCTACGTACTGTGTTGCCATGGACCATAACTGATCTCCAGCCTTAACCCCCCCTCACCAGCCCTGTTACCAAGGTCCCCTTATGGGTATCCCATGTATGTGTGAAACCTGTTACTGTTTCAGTACCCATTACCTCTGCAGGCAGGCTGTTCCTGGTGTCCACCGCCCTCTCTGTAAAGAAGTATTTCTCACATCTCCTGAAAGTCTCCCCCTTCCAGGTACATATCATGCTCTCTTGCCCATGAACATCTCTTTCTCAGCAGAATTGAACCTTCCTGTACCTTACTGATACCTTTGAGGTATTTAAATGCTTCTATCATGTCTCCCCTTTCCTTCCTTTAACATAGAAACATAGAAGTTGATGGCAGATAAGGACCACAAGGCCCATCCAGTCTGTCCATTTCTTTTTCTACCTTATGAATGTGCCATCAGCCTTGTCAATGGCCTATCTGTCAATGGCCTATCTTTGCATACTCATCTGTATTGCTCTCTTATGCCTATCCCATGCCTGTTTGAAGCCCTGCACTGTATTCATATCCACCACTTCCTGAGGTAGGCCGTTCCATGCATCCACCACCCTTTCTGTGAAAAATAACTTCCTCACATTACCCCTTAATTGGTCTCCCTCTAATCTCAAGCTGTGTCCTCTTGCCCTGCTATTTTTCTTATATTGAAACATGTTAGACTCTTTCACCTTGTTAATGCCCTTAAGGTGTTTGAATGTTTTGATTATATCACCTCTCTCCCTCATTTGCTCTAGGGTATACATATTGAGCTCCATTAATCTGTCCTCATATGTTTTCTGATGAAGTCCCTGCACCATTTTGGTTGCCCTTCTCTGCACTGCCTCAATTTGGTTAATGTCCTTGTGAAGGTGTGGCCTCCAGTACTGCAAGCAGTACTCCAGATGGGGCCTAACCAGTGTCTTGTAAAGAGGGATTATTACCTCCCTCTTATGACTTGTGATACCCCTACTAATACACCCCAACATTCCCTAGCCTTACCTACTGCTTTAGTGGTCTGCTTGGATGATTTCAGGTCATTTGTGATGATGATGCCCAAGTCTCTTTCTTCCCTTGTGACTGCTAGTAACTCCCCTCCCAGCCTATAGGTGGCTTCAGTGTTTCTCTTCCCTATGTGCATGATCTTGCACTTCTTTGCGTTAAACCCCAGTTGCCACTCTTCCGACCATTTTGCCAGTTTATCCATATCTCTTCTCATTCTGCCCACCCCATCTGGATTATCTACTTTGTTGCAGATCTTGGTGTCATCTGCAAACAGACAAACCTTACCCTCTAGTCCATCTGCAATGTCACTGATGAAGATATTGAAGAGGACTGGCCCCAGGACTGATCCCTGAGGTACCCCACTTGTGACTTACATCTCTTCTGACTATATACCATTTACCACCACTCTCTGTTTCCTGCCATCAACCAGTTTGCCACCCAGTTGACCAACCTTTGACCCACCCCGAGCCTACCCAGCTTATTAATCAATTTTCTGTGTAGAACAGTATTGAAAGCTTTGCTGAAGTCAAGGTAGGCGACATGAACTGTACCCCCTTGGTCCACCCCTCTGGTTACCCAGTCAAACAAATCTATGAGATTAGTTTGACACGACCTTCCTGTTGTAAACCCATGCTGTCTTGGATCCTGTGCTCCTATGGATTCCAGGTGTTGCATTATCCTTTCCTTAAGGAGTGCCTCCATAATCTTGCCCACTAATGAGGTAAGACTGACTGGTCTGTAGTTCCTTGCCTCCTCCCTGCTACCACTGTTGTGGAGCGGGATCACATGAGCCCTTCTCCAGTCTTCTGGGACCTCTCCTGTGCTCAGAGACTCACTAAACAGTTCTGCTAATGGCTCTGCTAGTCCCACCCTTAGCTCCTTTAGTACCCTGGGATGTATGCCATCAGGTCCCATTGCCTTGTCCACCCTGAGCTTATTGAGCTCTTGTAGGACCCTTTCTTTTGTGAAGGGACTAGTGCACACCTCCCTCCTGTGTCCATGGTGCTAAGCTGTGGGCCCTACGCTACCTTCTCTTCAGTAAATACTGAGCAGAAGTATCTATTTAGGATAGATGCTTTTACATGGTCCTCCTCCTCCTCCTCACATGCCCCCTTATCCCCTTTGATCTAAGCAATACCCCCTCTGGACTTTCTTCTTTCACTAATGTATCTATAGAAAGTCTTGTCACCTTCTTTTACTGTTTGTGCCAGTGTTTCCTCAGTTTAGGCCTTTGCCTGCCTTACTGCTTTCCCTTATGGAAGTTTGGTGTGCCACCCTATCATCATCCTGCTGCGTTCCCTTATATTTCCTGAAGGCCAGCCTTTTGGCTCTGACTTTTTCTGCTACTCTTTTTGAGAACCAAAGTGGTTTCCTTCTTCTTTTGCACTTACTTTTCTCTCTAACACAATGAGATGTTGCTTCAAGTATTGCATCTTTAATGCTTGCCCACTTTGCCTGTACCCCCTCACCTGTATTTCTTTTTGTCAGGGCTAGCTTAACTCTGTTGGCCATCTTATCAAAGTCAGCTCCTCTAAAGTCCCATATTTCTGCCTTGGAATGGGATGATTTAGTTCTAGTGGCCAAATTGAACCATACCATGTGATGGTCATCGGTCCCCAGGTGACCTTCTACCTGGAGATCTGTGATCCTTTCCCTGTTAGGCAGTACTAGATCTAGGATAGCCCTGTCTCTTGTGAGTTGTTGTGCCAGATGTTTGAGGCCCTCCCCCTGCAGGGAATCCACTATGTGTCTAGTTCTGGCAGATGTTCCTGCTGGTGTTGACCAATCTGTAACTGGCATGTTAAAGTCTTCCATTATCAGAACCTCCCTTTTAGCTGTTATGTTTTGTATATCATCTAACAGTAATGTGTCTATGTCCTCCCCCTGATCTGGAGGCCTGTAGACAACCCCAGTTTGTATGGCTGTCCCATTTCCTGTTTCCAGGGTGACCCACAGTTCTTCTGGCACCTTATGCGTATTCTGAATTCCTGTAGATTTGATATTTTCATTGACCTAAAGGGCCCCCTTTTTTGCACCTTGGTCTCTTCTGAACAGTACATAGCTGAGAACTGAAGTCTCCCAAGTGTTGTTACTGGTGAACCGTGCCTCGCTAATGGCAACTATGTCCAGTTTAGCCTCTGTCATTGTTGCCTCCAGGTCTGCAATCTTGTTTCTCAGACTGAAGGCATTTGTGTGCATGTTTTTCCACTGGCCAGATTTTGGTGCGTTAGTTGTGAGGTGAGGTCCAGCTTTTCCCCTGTGTGTCATATGGGGAGCCAGACCTTTTTCTTTACCTGGTGATTTCTCTAGAGAGTACCTATTTAACTCACTGAGTCTTCCCCCTTAGTGCTTCTGGTGCAGGCCATGCACCATTTTGGTTGCCCTTCTCTGTACTGCCTTCACCCAGTCTATATCTTTTCTGAGATGGCTGGGACCTACAGAACAAATAATTGCAACAGCAAATAGGGATCATAGTAACATAAAGAAAAGAGAATCATAACAAATATAAAGTCAATTAGTTTAACATTGAACATAGAAGCTGTTGGCAGAAAAGCATATACCCCTGCCCGACAGCGACACCGGGGCAGCGAACAACACTACAGTCACTACAGTGCCTCAACACTGTAGTGTCCGCACTGGAACCCGGCACTGTCTTTTGGGGGTCTTGCACCCCCCCCCCCAAATCAGCTCTGACTCACAGAGTTTTTTTTTTTCAAACTCTATTTTTCACCATTTACCTCCGAACTCTCTCCTGCGACCTCCTGGATCCACAGTCTCTACCTCCCAATGTAGCTCGGTAGTCACAGGCTTCTCTCCAGCACCGTG
The DNA here is from genome assembly GCA_016271365.2 of Neoceratodus forsteri. Taxonomy (NCBI): domain Eukaryota; kingdom Metazoa; phylum Chordata; order Ceratodontiformes; family Ceratodontidae; genus Neoceratodus; species Neoceratodus forsteri. The sequence continues at coordinate 970,950,081 of CM028134.1, read as the reverse complement.
CATCCCCCGGGTCTACCCTCCAGGGAAGGGCTGCCCCTGCCCAGGGCACTCTTTCTCTAAGTATTGAGACACTGGGCCGGAGAGGAGGGGGGGATAGCCTGAGAGCCGAGCCTATGTCTTAGAGTGTGGTCTGTGGAGGGAGGCATCTTCACCTATCGGCAGTAAGGGGAGTTTTGTCCTTTTTGTGTGCTATGTCCCCTGTGGAGCCCGGCTACCAAGGCAGCGCGTGCCGTGGCTCCAACCCCAGCATACGCCGCGATGCTCATTCAGCTACCCCCCCAGCCTCCACCAGAGGGCGCTCATTAAGCGTTTGCTACCCCAACCCTCCCCAGGGAAGAGAGAGCATTCCTCCAGATGCTCAGTCTCTTCCCCCTCTAATGACCCCCGGCCGCCCGGGTCCATTCCGAAACCCGGGTCGCCGGTGTGACATGAAGTGTGGCGACCAGTGCCTCAACCCTCTGCGCCACCGGGCCGGCCTGCTCTGACTCAGAGTTGATAATCCTTAGTGGGAGTGTGGGGCAAGCCCCGAGCTACTTTGTTTTCTTGGAACAGAGCAACCGACTCAGGCGGTTGGCGTGCGGTTTTGCTGTCTGGTCGTTCGACAAATTTTTGTTGATGACCAGTCAGTGATCCAGCAGAAAAGGACTCCTGGCCCACCTAGTCAGCCCTAAGGTCCCTACTCACTGTGCTGCCATGGACCATAACTGATCTCCAACCTTAACCCCCCCCCGCACCAGCCCTGTTACCAAGGTCCCCTTATGTGTATCCCATGCATGTTTGAAACCTATTACCATTTTAGTACCCATTACCTCTGCTGGCAGGCTGTTCCTGGTGTGCACCACCCTCTCTGTAAAGAACTATTTCCACATATCCCCTTTAAGTCTCCCCCTTCCAGCTATATATCATGCTCTCTTGTCCTTGAACATATCTTTCTCAGCAGAATTGAACCTTCCTATACCTTATTAATACCTTTGAGGTATTTGAATGCTTCTGTAATGTCTCCATTTTCCCTCCTTTCTGCTACAGAGTACAAATTTAACTCCCTGAGTCTTTCCCCATAGTGCTTCTAGTGCAGGCCTTGCACCATTTTGGTTGTCCTTCTCTGTACTGCCTTCACCCAATTCATATCTTTTCTGAGATGACTAGGACTTCCAGAACAAATGATTGCAACAGCAGCAGCAACTAGGGATCATAGTAACAGCAAGAAAAGAGAAGCATAAAGATTATAAAGTCAATTAGTTTAAAGTTGAACATAGAAACTGTTGGCAGAAAAGGACCTCCTGGCCCACCTAGTCTGCCCCAAGGTCCCTACCTTCTGTGCTGCCATGGACCATAACTGATCTCCAGCCTTAACCCTCCCCCCCCACACCAGCCCTGTTGCCAAGGTCCCCTTATGTATATCCCATGCATGCTTGAAACCTTTTATTGTTTCAGTACCAATGACCTCTGCTGGTAGGCTGTTCCAGGTGTCCACCGCCCTCTCTGTAAAGAAGTATTTCGTCACATCCTCTCTAAGTCTCCCCCCTTCCAGCTACATATCATGGCTGTGGGGAGAGCAGCTTTGTTTGTTTAGACAGCTGTGTTGCCCAGCAGTAAGTATCACAGAGACAGAGAGAGAAAGAGAGATAAGGGTTTGGCTTTGTGTGGCTGCAGAGGTAGGAAAGAGAAATTAACCTAACTGTTTTTAAAAGAATACAATTTGATTTTATATATCACCTTTTTTTATTTATTTTAATCTTTCATAACTGGGTAAGGCCCATTAGGCATGAGTGCCAGTTTTCATGGGTGATCTGGGAGCACTGGGTGGTTATGTGACTTGTTCAGAGTCACACAGCATGCAAGTGGAGGTTGTGAGAATCAAACCCAGGTCTGATCTGCTGGATGTACCAAGCTCATTCACAGTTCATTACTCTAACCTCTAGGCTATACTGCCTGGCCCCTTACATACTAACATACTAAAATGCCAGCAGAATAGGCCTAACGGTCTTTCGTGTCTGCTCGTTTGGTCAGCCCCCACCCTGGGTGCTGACCTTGCTGTCCCCCTCGCCTTCTCTGGCTTCTCCTTCCCAGTTCTGGATATTCTTGCTGCATTGGATTTTGCTTCAGAACCCTTCCCTGTACCTGTCCCACCCTCTTGAACCCCTCCACTGTCTCTCTGCCTCCACCAGCCCCCTAAGTAGTGCATTCCATGGCTCCACCACCCTCTCAGTGAAGTAGCACCTCCTCCTTTCTCCCTGAATCTTCCCCTCCAGCTTCCACCCATGCCCTCTAGTGGCCCTTCCTCCTTCCTTCGAAGCACCCTGACTGTTCCTCCCCATTTACCCTCTTCATGTACCTGAAGACCTCTATCATGTCCCCCGGTCCCTCTCTCTTTAAGTGTGTGTACATTAGCTCGAGCCTCTCCTCATAGGTCCTGTCCCCCAAGCTCCAAATCATTTTGGTTGCCCTCCTCTGGATCCTCTCCAGGAGGTTAATGTCCCTCTTTAAGTGTTGCCTCCAAAACTGCATGCAGTACTCCAGGTGCGGCCTCACCAAGCAGTTATACAGAGGGAGTATCACTTCCCTCCTTCTGGAGGTGATCCCCCTAGCGATGCATCCCAGCATGCTGTTGGCCTTGGCTGCTGCCCTCCTACAAGTCTCAGTTGTTCATCTTGACATCCACCACCACCCCCAGGTCCCTCTCAGCCATTGAGACTTGTAGTATTCCCCAGGGTGTACACTTGGCCTGGGTTTCTGGCCCCCAGGTGGAGTACCTTGCATTTCCCTGCATTAAACCTCAGCTTCCACTTTCTAGACCATCTTTCCAGAGCTCTCCAGGTCCCCAGGGCCACCCTCCCTCCTCCCATCCACCACCGCCTCCCAGCTCGAATGTCATCTGCGTGAGACCTCATCTCACTCCTGATTCTGTCCCATGTCAGATAGGTAGGCATTGAACAGAAGGGGCCAAGGACTGATCCCTGTGGGACCCCACTAATGACCCTCCTTGGGGATGATACTATCCCACCAACTACGACCCTCTGGGTCCGGTCCTGGAGCCAATTGCCTATCCATCTGATCATCTGGTTTCCCACCCCATTTCTCCTAGCTTATCCAACAGGCCCACGTGAGGAACAGAGTCAAATGCCTTGCTGAAGTCTAGAAAGAGGACATGATGCATGTTGTATCTTACAGCTGAGGTCTTAAGAGTTGGTGTCAAGTGAATTACTCCATACAGCTGAAGCAGCCCCTTTGCTCACTCACCTGGACTGCCCTGGAGCTCCTCAGGGTCCTCAATGTACCTCCCCAAGAGGCTGGGCCGGAGTCCTGGATGGATTTCCAATGGTGTTGTGGTGCCTCCACCTGGGGCAATGGTACGGCCTCTTGTGGACAGGACAGGTTACCACCCCCAGGAACAATGATGTAGCCCTGTAGTGACTGACCCCTTCTGCACAGTTATATCAATATCCCCACCCCACAATAATGATAATAACAAAACACAAACACCTAGGTAAAATGGGAAACAGTAATCCCCTCTTTATTTAAACACTCTAATGACGGGGAAGGTGAGGGCTACTCCCTCGTGCCTCCATATAATCATGCACACAACCAAGTATGAGCTTTCCCCCTCCCCTGGGTGCACCCAGAATAGTCCCTGACAGTGGGTACCTCACCGTGCTCAGTTGCAGACCAGCAGCCTCTCAGTGAGGCCCATGGAGAACATGCACTACCAGGTGCTGGGAGTTGAAATCAGTACATAGGGGTGAAGCTCCTGTCTGACCCTTTTTACTCTGTCAACAAATCCCCAGAGAGCTGCAGCTCGGGGTACTCATGGTTTCCACAGGAGGATGATGATCTCCCTGATTTGAGGATCTGCACGGAGGGTGAAGGAGGCACTATTCTTCACCTGCTTGGCCTTTCCAGCTTCACCTGAGGGCCTTTGTATACAGTATTCACCAGGCAGGCCTGTTCATCCTTCTCTCTCTCTCTTTCTCTGATCTCTGCTGCAGCAGTGGTTTCACACTGAAGACACAGGGTGGCTTGGTTCCCCTCAGCCAAATCTGGGCTATATGCCACCCAGCTTCCAGGACCCTCCCCTGGCTGGCATCCATGGGCCCCTGTGTGGAGCAGTCCACAAGGCCCAAGGCTCACTTTAACTGTCCCTTTCGGGTCAACCCCAGTGCCTTTAGTGAACCCTCCTGCCTTTGCCCCACTGCAAAAATGGCAGCCATCCTCCTGCTCTTACTTTTTTTTGGGGGGGGGAGATTTAGCCAGACAGCCCACAACCAAGCAGGCAGCCTTTGTTGCTGCCTCCTTCCTTGGTCCCAGCTCATTCTTGTCCAGTCCTCTCAGCTCTCTGCTCCCCTCCTCTCAGCCCTCTCCTTTGTTCTCCCCGGCTTTTTGTGCCAATTTCCCTTTTAAAACCCCTGGCACAAGTCTCCTTTGATTTATTCCCAGCCCCTATGTGACCTACAGGCTGCCTCTGGGTAATTTCCCAGCAGCCTGAAGTCTTCAACATTCATGGGGGCTGCCATCTTGCTCTCTCCCCCAGCCTCTCAACTCTAGGGGCCCCTGTAGTTTATTTAGCCCACTGACAGGGCTGATTTGTATTTTATTCATGACTGGAGCTCATCTGGTCACTATGCACCCCTTCTCCGGCCCCTCTGCTCATTTGGGGGCCTGGGAAACATGGATTTCCCAGTCACCCACATGGCTGAACTGTAATGGGTGCTCTGCACCTTTAAATCCCCCCTGATGTAGCACATGCACGCTAGGCACAAGGCTGCCATGGCTTGTTTTTCTTTCTTTTTTTTCTTTCCCTGAGCGGCCCCAATCATCCGTTTGTATTTTGGGGCCATGATATGGGGACACTAAATTTGGACCCACAGACCCTTCTGCACCATGAGGCTGGGTCCACACAGATGCTGTCACCATTGCGGTGCCCAAGGCACCAGGGCTTGAGTCCCATCAGAGCTCCTGAGACCAGATAAGCCTGCATTTGGGGGGCTTACACAAGTAAAGGGATACAGCTTCATCCACAAGTGATGCAAACTGGACATGTCACTTTATCAATCATTTAAAATAACACAAGTTTATTTTAAAATGTTTTCTATGAGGGATGTGAGTAAAATCAGTCAGCATGGTTAGGAAACAAAGGAATTCACACCTCTGGATTAGTGGGGGAGGGGATACCAGCAAAACAAGTTTCTCAGTTTGCAAATGGAAGTGAAGGTGTGTCTCTTTGCAGACAACATGAAGATCTGCAACAGGGTTGACACTCTAGGAGGGGTAGAGAAAATGAGAAAGGACCTAAGCAAGTTTGAGGAGTGGGCAAGGGTGTGGCAACTATGATTTAATGCAAAGAATTGCAAGATCATGCACTTAGGGCACAGAAATGCGGGTGAGGGGTAAATGATTGGGGGGTACTTATGGCCACCAAACAGAAAAGGGACCTGGGAATAATAATATCTGATGATCTAAAGGTTTCCAAACAATGTGAGAAGGCTGTGAAGAGAGCCAGTGGAATGCTGGGGTGCATAGGGAGAGGTAACTCCAGTAGAAGGAAGGAGGTGGTGATGCCACTGTATAGAACATTGGTGAGACCTCATCTTGAGTACTGTGTCCAGTTCTGGAGGCCGCCTTCCAGAGGAGGTTGTGGGGTCAAAAACAGTGTGGGAATTCAAGAAGGAATGGAACAGATATAAAGCAATTCTGGTGGGGGTAGGAAGAAATAGGCTGTTGGTTAACTAGGATCTGCAGCTTATCCAATAGGTAGGGAAATGGGCAGACTAGGTGGGCCAAGCAGTCTTTATCTGCCGTCAAAGTCTATGTTTCTATTCCACAATGAGGGTGTGAGTGTGGATGATATTACTTTCTGGCTGGAAAAAAAGATTTGATATTCATGGACACCCCAAGCCTATCATTGATAGCGGGTTCTGGACTGGGCATTGGACCTTCTGCATCCAGTTGAAGCATACTGACCAAGGGATAAACCATCTTCCCAACTGTTTTCTTTTTTAGGAAGGAACCAGGGAATTTTATTTTATCCCAGGAAACCAAAATCTTGTTATAGGTGTGGTTCGTTATCTCACTTAAACACTGATTGTTCCCTTGTGAAATGTTTCCAGTGTGGGGAATTGGACCATATAGCGGCTCTCTGTACAGTTCCACCCATCTGTAACTTATACTTATGTGGAGGCGATGAACATTCTTTTAGATCTTGCCTCTGGGCCACCCATAACTTAACAGAATCTAATGAACAAGACTATTATTTTCATTTAGCTAAGAAACCTTTTCGTTCTCTGGTTCTGGCTAGACCCGTATCTCCATGACAGTCTACACATTCTGAGACATCTACTTCTTCTCAGAGATCCTCCCAGTTACCTCCTAGCACTTCTTTGGCACCACCCCCAGTTACTGAAGTGACTTTGGTTTTCCCCCATCTGTTTCTACGACTCCTATTCTCCCTATGTCTGTTTTGGACACCTCCATGGCCCCTTACCATCTACCTGTGACACCCTCGTTACTCTCCCCTCCCTTATAGGTCAGGAATCTACACATGCTCTACTTATTCCAGAACCTGCTCCTGCATGTGATATGGAAGTGCATAATGATGATACCACTCCATTTCAAAACAGTTGGTAAACAGGGACATACACTCCCTTCATTGAAGATGCTTTTACCTTCTGTATTTGGTGCGGTTATTACTGAGAACAGATACAAACCCTTACAGAGTTGGGAGGAGGCCATGGAAGTTGAGGATTCTGAAGTATCTTCTCATTCTCTACATATTGACAGCTCCACAAAGCCAGGGCTGCCCGCTCTGAAAGATCTTCAACCAGCTCTGATGAAATGGGTGACCCGTTCGAGCAAAAAGAAACAGTAGTTCCTTTCTTAACATCATGCTATTCCAGACCTTAGGCTAGCAAGCCTGAACACTAACAGTATTAACTCAGACTTTAAATGGAAGACTACTTTGGCTATCTTGCAACAAATGTCATATGATATTTTTTTTCTACAGGATACCCAGTTGCACACTGATCTGGATATTTTGGATGCTACTCAGGAATGGTTTAAGGGCCATTCTTTTTGGTCTATTGGACCTGATTTATGTTGTGGTCTGGGTATTTGTTTTTCTACTCCTAATGCTCTTGTGCAGAAATTGACTGAAGTTGAGCCAGGGAGGGCTTTAATTCTCGATATTCTGTATTTTGATTTGGCCTGTGGTTTAATTAATATTTATGCTCCTCAGTCGAAAACTCTGAGAATTTCTTTACTGGCTAGTATACAACCTTATCTCCATACTAATAGACAGGTGTTTTGGGGAGATTTTAATATTAATATGGCCAACAATCCTAGCCAGAAATTTAAGATATATTGTGACAGGCATTTTTTACACATGATAAACCAAACGAGGCTAAAAGATGCCATGTTAATTTCTGACCACCCCCCCCAAAAAAACACATTTTCCAAAGGCACTTTGACTTCTCAGATAGACTTTTGGTTTATAACCAACACTCTTCCGATAGTTCATACTGATGTGCTGCATGTTGAAACCTCAGGTAATGCTTTAATTGGTATTTAGGTGTGTTCTATACCTTCTAGAGTACCTGGGCCTGATTTTTGCTGGTTGAACACTAGTGTTTTATCCCTTCCCCAGGTTCTATCTGATGTAGAGATTACTGTATAATACAAGATCGACAATCTGTATTATTTTTATATGATTCAGTTTTCAATTGGTGGGAAGACACTAAGCGATGTCTGATTGAATTTTTCCAACAGACCTCTAGACAAAAAGCAGCTTCTGGGAAAAACAAACTATCTGGCTCAGAGAACTTTATTGCAGTCTTTCTTTTCCATATGGGAAACTACACATGAGGATCTTTCTGTTGCTTTTCGGAAGTCAAACACAAGATGTTTGCCTTTCGGTACAACAGGCAGCAATCCCTTGAACAAGAACAGAAATTTGGAACCCAGGGGAAACAGAAACAAGTGAATCCCTTTTTGGATTGTTCTAATAGGTTGTCTAAACAACATATCGCAACATTGCTAAATTCTGTGGGTGTCGTGATGTCAGACAATGTTAGTATTATGGATATCTTGGAACAGCATACATACACACAATTTGGGACCCCTGTATCAGAAAGTAGCTTAATGTGTAAGCTATTACAAGCGGCTCAAGTTCCATCCTTGGATGTGGATCAGGCTGCCTTTTTATTAGATGATTTTACTGAACAGGAATTAGAAGAAGTTATTGGCTCTCTTAAGTCTGGAACTTCTCCAGGTTCTGATAGTTTACCCAGGGAACCCTATGGAGTCCATTAGAAACTCATGCCTGTCGAACTTCTTGATTTATATAACACCTTTTTAAGGGAGGATAGGTTATTAGATGACATGTACAAAGGTTTGCTGATTTTTCTTTTTACATCTGGTGACAAGTCTATCATTGATAATTGGAGGCCTTTAATATTATTGAATACAGATTTTAAGATTTTTACTAAGCTATTGAGCAAACAATTGTCTTCAGTTCTGGATGACCTAATACATCCTTCTGAATTTTGTTCTGTTCCTGGCTGTCAGATTACTGATGCCCTTCTCCTGCTTAGAGAGGTGATGTACCAGGGAAATAATAGGGCTGTGACTGGTTATATCACGAGCCTTGACCAATCCAAGGCTTTTGATAAAGTCTCCCATGATTTTTTTATGGCTCTGTTTGGAAACTTATGGCTTCCCAGAACTTTTCATACATTGGATCAGAATGTGTTATGCCTTGGCTTACATTCGACCATATGATATTGGTTGGTTAGGATCTAGGTGTCAAGTAGAGGTCAGAGTGCGACAGGGGTGTCCCCTTAGTCCCTTACTGTACCTTTTTACTTTGGATCTGATTATTAGGATTCTATATGCCTCCCCTAGACTATGAGGGATATCATTGCCACACACTTTAGAGGTTAAACATGTTGCATATGCTGATGATTTGTGTGTTTTGGTTTCAGATGTATATTCTGGCAGAATAGCTCATAACTTGCTGTACTGCATATCTGTTCTTTTAGAAACTAGCATTAATACTACAAAAAGTGTCTGCCTTAATGTTCAAAAGGTTACCATTATAGAGGATGACATAGGCTCCATTCTGGTTGCAACATCCCCTTGTAAGCTATTCGGAATTTATTTTGGCCATGGAGATATGGTGAAATATAACTGGAATTTATACATCACATGTGGGAGAGGTAAAGTTTGTTGATGGAACACTTGTCGTATGGGGAAACTCAAACAAATGTTCTTAATAAAGAGTTTTCTTATTCCTACTTTTTTATTTTTGAGTTGTGTTTATCCCATTCCCAAATCTCATGAGACGGCTTTATTAAGCTGTTTCTTTTTCTTATTTTTGGGGAAGCCGGCTGAACCTTTTGAAAAGAAATATTTTTTATATAAACCTTTGAAAGCAGGAGGGGTAGGCATGCCCAACCCCATTATTTTCTTTTTTACAACTTTTCTTTTTGCTAATATTGTCCCGTTTCCAAAATCAGAACATAAAATTTGGTCTCCATGGATGCTGTCCACTACAGCACGAATTTTGCTGGAATGGTCGAATAGTTCTTTTGTGCATAAAAACAAATTGAAACCTAAATTGCCTGCATTTTGGACTTTTGTTTTTGATTATATTCAACATTTACTTATGTTGGGAATACTCAAAGGAAACAAGTATACTTAGATGTTTTGCATAACTGTTTTATAGAACACCCTTTCAGCTCCTTTTCCCTGAAGGAGCAAACCCAGATCAAGCTTTTGCTGACAGATCCAAGGAGTCCACCTAAAATGTGGGATACCACCTGGTTGGGAATAAACAGAAGGATAAACACTAAAGGGAACCACAAACATAAAGGTTTGTCTGACAGATATTGTCCCAGACTTTGCTGTGGTTCACAAATAGAAACAATGACCCAGTTGTCCCTGACTTGCCCCTTTATTTTGGATTTTTGGGACATTTTAAAAGAAAGATGAAAGACTTCCTTATTTTCAAACCTTACCCCAGCAATTTTGTTTTATGGTATATTACCATTATCTTGGAAAAGTATAATGCTTGTAGTATTCAGATAATCTTGGCGAGCTTTACATATTGGATTTAGCAAATTTGTTGCCAATACGTCTTACAGCAACAGCAGTTGACAAGTTTAGACCTGTATAACATCTTGCTACATGATTTCTAGCATATTAAGGCTACTTGTAACATGGCTCTCAGTCAGGCAGCGGAAAGGAGCGCAACGATTGGCCCAATGGCCACAGCTGACTGAAACCGAGCGGGTATTAAGCCACACATAACGCCCGCTCGGTCAGTACCAGCTGTGGCCATGGAGGCACCGAGGGTAGCAGCCCACTGGGGCAGTACCTAGAGTGGCCAGGAGGCAGAGGGTGCAGCACTGAGCAAGGAGGAGACACCAGAGATGCCATCGAGCGCGGCGCCTCCTCCCGCCCACCGCAGCTAACCAGAGAGCCTGTCCCGCACGCTGTCGCCTAACAACCCAGCAGATCACAGCACCTCCGCCCCCCAGATGCACAGCGGCGGTCTCGGAAGCCTGCAGTGCCATGCCGCCCCCCCCTCAGTGACTATGGCAACCCGCCCCCCCGCATCGCAGAGCGTCCGCCTATGTGCGACGGCAGAGCACCGACCGCTGAAACGGGGCTGCCCACCAGAGGTGATGCCGGGCACTCACAGGGGAGCAGCGGCAGAGACGGACAGCGGTACGAGCTGGTAGCAGCACCCGGTAGACGGCAGCAGTGATCGGGGCATGAAATTCCCAGACTGCAGGGAGGCAGTCAACGGATCCGGCAGCCAGCACCGCGGTCGGAGCACCGCAATCCTGCAGGAGTGAACAGGTAAAGCCTCTGTTGTCTGCCTGTAACCGAACAACAGGAGGTGCCTGCCCGTTGTGTTGAAAGGGGTGCCACCGGAGCATACAGCTCGCCGCAGGTGAGCGCTGAACCGATCCTGGCTGCCGGAGGTGATGCCGGTAACATAGGCTCGTCGTCGCCGCGACAAGCCTATGTTACAAGCGCATTAATCACCTTCAGCTTCGGGCTCTACCGGTGATTAATGCCCGCTGGGGTGCCTCGGCTGTGCCTCGCACGAGCCCCTTCGCTGGCATTAATCCACCGTAGAGCCCTCAGCTGGCGGTGATTAATGCTTACAGAATTTTCAACAGTGGATTCTGGCACTTGACAGAATTTCTGGGGCATGATTCCTTGATTCTAACATGTTTTCTTTTTCTCCTTTTGTGCAAGTTTATAAGACCCTTTGATTCTTTTTGCAGATTTTCCTTTTTTCGGGGGGGAAGGGGTTCTTATTGCACTTACAGGCATGTGCTTGTCTTTTTCTTTGTGTGTTATTTTTCATTCTATTTTTAGGGTGTGAAATCTTCTGTTTTTCACACTTTGTTTCATGCTGTTTCCCTCTGCATTTAAAGATATATCACAATTTTGGGGCAAGTATGAGATTTTCAGGGAAACATGTATGCACAAATACTTACATTTTCTTTTGCTGTTACTTTATGGTACTGTTTTCTAATTTACATAGAAAGTAAGGGTTTACTTAATTTTTTGTGGGGAAATTTAAGACTTTATGCTTGGAATACTTATTTTTATTTTCTTTTTATCTCTGACCTCACCCAACAACTAACACACTGACATCTGACCAATGGAAAATCATGTACACAAATGCTTGCAGTCTGGGAAACAAGATCCCAGACCTGCAGGCAATAATGATAGAGGCTAAACTGGACATATTAGCCATTAACGAGACATGGTTTACCAGTAACCACACTTGGGAGACTTCAGTACCTGGCTATGTACTGTTTAGAAGAGACTGTGGTGCAAAAAGGGTGGGGGGTGGAGTGGCCCTTTATGTCAATGAAAATATCAAAGCTACAGAAATTCAGAATACATATAAGGAGCCAGAAGAACTGTGGTTTACCCTGGAAACAGGAAATGAGACAGCTATACAAACTGGGGTTGTGTACAGGCCTCCAGAGCAGGGGGAGGACATAGACATGTTACTGTTAGAATATATACAAAACATGACAGCTAAAGGGGAGGTTCTGATAATGGGAGACTTCAACATGCCAGATACAGATTGGTCAATACCAGCAGGAACATCTGCCAGAACTAGACACATGGTAGCTTCCTTAGAGGGGGAGGGCCTCAAACAACTGGTACAACAACCCACTAAAGACAGGGCTATCCTAGATCTAGTACTGACTAACAGGGAAAGGATCACAGATCTCCAGGTAGAGGGTCACCTGAGGGCCAGTGACCATCACATGGCATGGTTCAATTTGGCCACTAGAACAAAATCATCCTATTCCAAGGCAAAAATATGGAACCTCGGAGGGGCTGACTTTGATAAGATGACTAACAAAGTTAAGTTAGCCCTGGCAAAAAGAAACACAGGAGAGGGGATACAGGCAAAGTGGTCAAGCATTAAAGATGCAATACTTGAAGTGTTAGTGAGAAAAGGAAGTGCAAAAGAAGAAGGAAACCACTTTGTTTCTCAAACACAGTAGTAGAAAAGGTCAGAGCCAAAAGGCTGGCCTTCAGGAAATATAAGGGAACACAGCAGGATGAAGACAGGGAGGCATACCAAACTTTCCTAAGTGAAGCAGGGAAGACAGTAAGGCAGGCAAAAGCCCAAACTTAGGAAACACTAGCATGAACAGTAAAAGAAGGTGACACGACTTTCTATAGATACATTAGTGAAAGGAGAAAGTCCAGAGAGGGTATTGCTAAGCTCAAAGGGGATAAGGGGGCATGTGAGGAGGAGGAGGAGGACCACATAAAAGCATCTATCCTAAATAGATACTTCTGCTCAGTATTTACTGAAGAGACAGTAGGGCAGGGCCCACAGCTCTGCACCATGGACACAGTGGGGAGGGAGGGAGGTGTGCACTAGTCCCTTCACAAAAGAAAGGGTCCTACAAGGGTGGACAAGGCAATGGGACCTGATGGCATACATCCCAGGGCACTAAAGGAGCTAAGGGTGAAACTAGCAGAGCCATTATCAGAACTGTTTAGTGAGTCTCTGAGCACAGGAAAGGTCCCAGAAGACTGGAGAAGGGCTCATGTGATCCTGCTGCACAAGAGTGGTAGCAGGGAGGAGGCAGAGAACTACAGACCAGTCAGTCTTACCTCATTAGTGGGCAAGATTATGGAGACACTCCTTAAGGAAAGGATAGTGCAACACCTGGAATCCATAGGAGCACAGGATCCAAGACAGCATAGGTTTACAAAAGGAAGGTCCTGTCAAACTAATCTCAGAGATTTCTTTGACTGGGTAACCAGAGTGGTGGACCAAGGGGGAGCAGATGATGTTGCTTACCTTGACTTCAGCAAAGCTTTCAATACTGTTCCACATAGAAGATTGATTAATACGCTGGGTAGGCTTAGGGTGGAAAACTGGTTGACGGGCAGAAAACAGAGAGTAGTGATAAACAGTATGCAGTCAAAAGAGATGCAAGTCACAAGTGGGGTACCTCAGGGATCAGTCCTGGGGCCAGTCCTCTTCAATATCTTCATCATTGACATTGCAGATGGACTGGAGGGTAAGGTTTGTCTGTTTGCAGATGACATCAAGATCTACAACAGAGTAGATGATCCAGATGGTGTCGGCAGAATGAGATGAGATCTGGATAAACTAGTAAAATGGTCAGAGAAGTGGCAACTGGGGTTTAATGCAAATAAGTGCAAGATCATGCACATAGGGAACAGAAACCCTGAAGCCACCTATAGGCTGGGAAGGGATTTGCTGGCAGTCACAAGGGAAGAAAGAGACTTAGGCGTCATCATCACCGATGACCTGAAATCATCCAAGCAGACCACTAAAGCAGTAGGTAAAGCTAGAGGGATGTTGGGGTGTATTAGTAGGGGTATCACAAGTCGGAAGAAGGAGGTAATAATCCCTCTTTACAACACACTGGTTAGGCCCCATCTGGAGTACTGCATGCAGTACTGGAGGCCACACCTTCACAAGGACATTAACCAAATTGAGGCAGTCCAGAGAAGAGCAACCAAAATGGTGCAGGGACTGCATCAGAAAACATATGAGGACAGATTAACTCAACTCAATATGTATATCCTAGAGCAAAGGAGGGAGAGAGGTGATATGATTGAAACATTCAAACACCTTAAGGGCATTAACAAGGTGAAAGAGTCAAAGTAAAATAGCAGGACAAGAGGACACAGCATGAGATTAGAGGGAGGCCAATTAAGGGGTAATGTGAGGAAGTTATTTTTCACAGAAAGGGTGGTGGATGCATGGAACGGCCTACCTCAGGAAGTGAAGGATATGAATACAGTGCAGGGCTTCAAAGAGACATGGCATAGGCATAAGGGAGTAATACAGATGAGTATGAATAGGTAGGCCATTGACAGAGCAAAGGCCTATGGCATATTCATAAGGTAGAAAAATAAATGGGCAGACTGGATGGGCCTTGCAGTCCTTATCTGCCATCAACTTCGATGTTTCTATGATATGATTTTTGTTCTGTATGACTTAATACTGTTGATATGTTTTGTCTTGATGTTAAAATAAAAAAGTCCCCTACTCTGTTAGTAGGGAGAACTTGCTGGCCATCAGTAGAATGGCTGACCCTGGAGTGAACAGTTGTGGAAGCACTCTGCAGCAGATAGACATGTCTCTGGAAGTCAGTTTCATGTTACATATGGGAACCTCAGCTGTAACAGGGGATCTGCAGAATTGCCAGCCAGCTGCTCTTCTGGGGCCAGATTTGACGGTCCTTGATCTGTCACAGATTTTTCCACTTGACTCTAAAGCTTGCCTGGAACCAATGGTGGATACCCCACCAGATGACTCATACTTGATGAGGTGCTCTGCTTCACAATGAGTTCACCGTTTGCAGTTATTAGACTACAATGATGATTTTTTGACATGCCCTCATACGGCCCTTGGATTAAACATGTTGCTGAGGGCCGACTGTTCCATGCCACTACAGAACCCAGATTTCACACCATGACCCATGGGGCTGCATAGAATTGCCACTGATACAATTTCAGTTGTGGCTTGCACGTCACTTTCTGCGACAATGGACCCCCTGGATCTCTTGGTCCTGAGTACAATGGCTGGAGTGCCAGTAAATGGCTCTTCACAGGTTCCTTTGATTTCTACTGGGGGGTAGAAGAGAGGGATTTCTGGCTACCACATCATGGCAGATTCCACAGTTGATTGCATGGCCAAACAGGCGTCTCTTTCCCGAGTTAGATTCACAACTGGAAATACTAACCTGTACAAAAGGTGGGAACTCATTCAAGTTACTGTTATAGCCAGAAGTTAGGCTGCCAGCATTGCTGATGCACAATTCTGCCCAGACAGGAGGCAACGCTTTTGGTGGCTTTCAAATACACAGAAGTAGACCAGTGGCCACAAGCACAGAAACTGAACAGTCTATTGTACCCCTATCAGACAACACAGTTACTAAAACAGTGCCTGACTCAGACATTTTTCATCAGCCTTACTCTGTTGATCCTGGGGCTAGGAATGTTCAAACCTCACAGCTTCCTGTGCCCTCAGGAATCCATGGGCTTTTGACTTATTCACAATAATCTGAGATCCTGTTATCCCAGCTCCCACTATTCCAGTACCTGTTGCTCACCCTCACACGGCATTGGCCCATACTGATTGGAAACTGGGGTCACACCCTGCCACCCCTCCTTGTCCACCTGTGGTGTAAAACACATCCTCCACACCAGGTTGGAGTCCTGTTAAAGCCCTTCAAAAAGCACGCTTGATTCATGGACCTGATAGGCATTCCTGGATCCCAGACCTGGCACTCCTGCCAGACTATTGCATTGAATCTTGTGAAGCAACTCTCTTGTAGGTTTGTCAGGGGCCAAATTCTCTGCCCCCTGACCCATAGCACCGCCTCTTACTACCTGACCTTGGAATCATTGCTCCCCCCACTTCAATCTCCAGACACCACAGCAATGGCTAACTCAGTGCTACTTATGGAGTTCGTTTCTGCTTCATTGACTGAGGCCACAGCTCCACCTGGGCCATTGGCTGTTCCACAGGACACTCCCTTTAAACTTTCTTACATATTCCTTTTTCCATTTCTTCCCCATACACCTTCTTCCCCTCATGGCATGAACAACATGCATGTGTGGAGGCATGCACACATCACATAACCACATTTTGTGTCTCTCGATCTCTGGCGCTGCCCTCCAGCCTCCACTAGGGGGCAGTCAAAGAGCAGGATGACAACCATCCCTCCCCCGGTACAGGAGAGCAGTCTGTCGGATGCTCAATCCTCTCCCTCCCCTGCCAACTCCCGGCAACCAGAGGTTGCTCCTCACTCTGGGTGGCCTGCATGGTGCGAGGTCTTGTAACCAACACTTCAACCCTTAGTGCCACCAGGCCTGCTACTCCCTTTAATCTTTCGAACTTATTTACAGTGCAGCTGGCTCCGGCACCAAGATGCAATGCAGTATATCTCAAATAAATTGGGGTGGAAGACCTTCCTCCCAACCGATCCTTTTTGGTCGAAAACCTTTTGATGGAATCTCTTGGTTTTGTCCCAGCAGACATTTTTGCTATCCTCTGTACCTTGGGATTGGTGCTGTATGACATCAGTTTTCAGTTCCACTCATCTTTAGACCATTTTTGGACTAAGTATAATGCCTTGAAGTATTCTGAACTGTGGCTGCCTTTTCAGGCAACCCCGTTAACCAGACCTACTACCTGTATGATGACAGTCATGTTTCAAAATGAATGTGTGGATGTCCACAACTTCACTTATTGGTTATAGCAATGCTGTGAAGTGCTCAGATATCTAGACTCCATTCTGGATAAATATGAGATCTGGACTGGGGTTTGAAAGTATCGGGTGCAGCTGCGAGCCTCAGACTCAGGTCTTTCTCACCTCCCTAACAGCTTCTTCTTGGGCTATGATCAGGATGTGTGATTTTATTCAGGTCAGTTGAAGACCTGGTTCAGATGTGGTTCCCTTAGTCATCTTAGTAATGTCTGAGGCCAATGGCTGTGTAGCTTCTGTCTGGAACATGGCCACATTGCAGCCCAATGCACCAATAGGATCAAATGCAATCTTTGCCAACTGGGAGTTCATACCTTCTGAGATTGCCCTTGGGCTGTTCAAAATAACTCAGCAGAGGTCCATCCTGATGATCCGACCACCCAAATCACACACCTTGGGGTTTGCCTGATTTCTGAGACTCTTTCCCAACAGCCCTCAGTTGACCTGCCCTCTATTACTCCTCTCTCTGTTCAACCATTTTTGTCCTGTCTTCAAGAAGAGAACTTGTGGGCCTCTCTTTGGACCCCCCACTCCACTACCCTCTGCATCTCCAGCTGACTTCGCTTTCCGTACCAGAGGTACCAGCTGAGCAGATTTCAGCTGACCTCACAGAAATTTCTTCTATGCCTCCGCCTTCTTCTTCTATTGAAGTTCTCCAGAGACACTCTTTGGAACCGCACAGTTTGAAATGGTCCACAGTCTGTGCAGGCCAAGTCACTCCCCCTTCAGAATAGATGCTATCCCCTTGTTTCCTCCAGGAACTGGGGGGGACACAGATGTGGATATTGATTCTGATGCTTGTTCTATGATGTTGCTGGGGTTCGATGATTCTCCTGACACTGTGGAAAACACCCCAAATAGACCTGCTCCTCTTAAGTGAAAAGATGGTCCCTCACCTAGATCAAAGGTCAAGTTTAAAAAGAAACATACCCAACCTCCATAGGGTACCCACCATAGGGCTATGGATTCTTCCTTTTCCCACTCTTCTGAATGAAGATTGCAACACTTAATGTCAGTAGCATTCACAACCTTCTGTATAGGAGGGCCATTTTGCAAGCCCTGCAGGATTTTGGCGTAGACCTTATTTTCTTACAGGACACAAGGTTACATTCATTATCTAATGTTTCTACCACTCAAAGACTTTGGACATCTGGTGTCTCTTATTTTTCATTGGGAACCAACACCTGTTCTGGAGTAGCTATACTGTTTAACTATATTTCTCCCATAGTTTCTAGGGTTATTGCTGTACAACCAGGTCAGGCTTTCATGCTAAATTGTCACTTTGACAGTACTGCCTTCCACCTAGTTGTCCTTTATGCCCCTTAATCTAAATTTGACAGAGTGACCATATTTCTCTTCTTTTGTATGTCTAAAATGCTTATTGTTGGGGGTGACTTCAACTTCCCGCTTCACCTTCTAGACAGAAAAGTGAAGACATCCATGTTGTACTGCGATACAATATGTCTCCAGGGCCTGTGTCAAGAGTCCTGCCTGGTTGATACATTTTGTGCTCTACATCCGACTGGGGGGTTTACATACCATTGTGCACAACTGGCCACCCATATTGATTATATTTTTATTTCCCACAGGTGTTCAATTTTGTCAGCTGTAACCAGTCCCATTGAATTTTCGTATCACTTTCTCCTTAGTTGCAGCATTTCAGCTGACCCATCTGTCTTACCCAGAAAGTCTTGTTGGAGGTTGAATAATGGAATCTTACAGGACTCTTCCTATCAGACTTCCTGGAGGTTCCCTTTTGTGGGCAGGCACATCAGTACTAGATCTTTACCAAGATTTGCTGCTCTGGTGGGGCCATACCAAGATATCCATTGGAAAGTTGACTAAACGCCGATCCGCATCAGTGGACAGATCTGCATATCATGCCTATTTTGATTTGTGGTATGCTGTCCTTAAACTTATTTCCCTCCAGGCAAACAATGAATCCTCACTTATGGCACAGATTCAGTCTGTTACTGAAGGCATGAGGTCCCTTTAATATGATGGGGTTAAATCACTGATATTCAAACGTTTGTACAGCACTCAGAGCACACATTTGACTGTGGACATCTTTATGAGTTTTTTCACAGAGACAAGTTACAGCAGATGAATTCCTTGCTTGACCATGATGGGCGGGAACATGTCACCTGTCCAAAATGTCCTGCACCAAATGGTTGGCACTATGTTTTAACCTGCAGATTCGATTACTCTTTTTGGACTCCTTATCCCTACCACAGGTGACCCCACCCCCTTAATAACTTGCTTGTCACTCAGCCGATCTCTGAGGGTGAAGTTCAATTACGAGCCAGTGTCTTTGTGAACGAATTTCCCCTGGGGCAGATGGCTTGACGTCAGAGTTATACCAACTGTATCCGTCCATTTTTGGCCCTCTTCTCACTTTTGTTTTTAATTCTATATTGGCACATCTGTCCTTCACTGGATCAATAACAGAGGCCATTCAAATTTATTTTATATAAATCAGGTGATAAATGACACCTCTCTAATTGGTGACCAATCTATCTTCTTAATACAAATACTAAGATTTTGACAAAAAATGTTTGCGGACGTTAGTCCCAAATTTTTTGTTCTGTCCCTGGCCACAAGATTCAGGACAATCTACTGTTAATCTGAGACCTGATCACCTCCTGTCACTCACAGCAAGTGGGCTATTACTTGTTTGTCCTGGATCAAGACAAAGCATTTAATGCAGTTTCGCATGACTATCTTTTTATGATATTTTTCAAGTATGGTTTCTCAGGCATTTTTATTCTATGGGTCCGTCTTCCATACTCCTGTTCCACCATTATCCCCATGATCAATGTGTGGCGGGTTTTCTGTATTTACCTGCAGCAGGGTGTCCAACAGGAATGTCCGCTGAACCCCCCTCCTTTATATCCTGACTTTGGATTCATTGTTGCAAGCTGTGATAGTGGCCCTTCAGGTTGTAGGTATCCCATGCCCCCTCTCTACTTCCTCGGTTAAGCTGTCCACTCATGCTGACAATGTATGTTTATTAAGGATGTAACAGCCGGTCAAAATGGCATACAGTTGATAACTGATACTGTGTTGCTTACAGGCTTAAACTACTCTAAATGTTGGGTGCTCCCCACTGGGATACATGGAGCCCTTCCTCCTACAACTGGAAATATTACGGTACCATGGAACAAATTAAAATCCTTGGTATTTTTTTTGGCAACACAAATTTGCCAGATCTGAATTGGAATTATGCCATGGTCACTAGTGAGGCTCGATTGGCTCTCTGGAAATCTTGGCAATTGTCAAAACGAAAGAGGGTTAATGTTGTTAAAACTTTTCTGATTCCCATTTTTCTTTATGTCAGTGCCATTTTTCCCCCCTTCCACTTTATTTAGAAACCAGATAATATAGTATATTTTTGACCATGATTAGTTCAAACAGACTAAACCCTATTAAGAGGGATATTCTTTACCTTCTATATGCTTTGGGTGGGGTTAAATATAGTGAATCCGGTGGTATTTTTTTAAGTATTGTTTTTCACTACACTATGACTCCCTGGATTTGACACCACTCCAACTGGAGTGGAGTTTGCCAAAATCCTTATTCCGACTGGCTGGTTGCTTTCCTGGGTTTGTGGCATTTTTTATCATTTATGAAAAGAAGATAGTGGTCTTGGTACATAATTTGCACCCAATATAGGAAAGCTTTTTACAAGGCATTACTCCCCCAGGCGGTGGAAATTATGCCTGGGGTACAGCCCCATCTATGACATTAGGTTTAGCTTTATCTTACGGATCCACACTTTCCACCTCAATACTGGGACATCACGTAACTGTGTTGCCACGGTAAAGTGAGTGTTAAGGGTACCAATAAACACAAAAGCATCACAGATCGATATTTCCAGAGAAACAGTTGCCTAGATAACACTGAATCTATTCAACATTTATATTTTGACTGCCCCTATATCCATCATTTTTGGCTATCCTTGGGAACTAGATGGGTGGACCCCTTTTAGCACTCTCTTTCCTATGAGACCTTGATTTACAGTTCTGTGACTGGCTTTATTTATTTAGTTATTTATGTTTTTTGTAACTTGGTGAGCAAACTGATCCAAAGGACCATTTTCAGCTGTGACCTGGGCTGTACAGTGGCACAGACAATAGGTGCAAGTTATAATACAGTAGGTAAATATAATACAGTGAGTACAGTGGTATCAGAAAAGTGATACATAAACATCATGTCTTAAAATAGGGGTTAAGGACATAAAAAACAAGTTCATGACAAATAAAGCAATGCTTCTCTGCTTGCAGAGAACTAGGACATACACTTACAGCAAATCAAGACATTATTCAGCCAGTCCAAGGTTTACAATAAAGTGCATAAGGGATTACACTATAGCAGTCAACATTTTCACAATGGAGTCAAAAACATGTCAATTGTTTATGTGGTAGCCAGTACTTGGGAAGTAAGGCAAATGGTACACTGGGATCCTAGGGTGGATTTCTGGTGAGGGCGTTTCCAAGGGAGCAGGCACAGATGGCCTAAGGCATGAGCCAATCTCTTAGCTTTGATCTGAAAGACTGATGAGAGGATAACATACAGATAGCAGGTAGTGTTCTGTTCCAGAGGTAGGGGGCCGAGACAGAGAAAGCCTTGCTCACCATGTCAGTAGGTACACAGGGGGACTACTTGGGGGGGGGACTGAAGAGACCCTGAGACACCGAGTTACCACCCTGTCGGTGAGAAGCGAGGAGTACAGGGACTTATGTGAGTTCCTGACAGAGGTGTCGACCAGACAGCCCACTGCATATTTAAAATGGTCCTGCAGAGACAGACAGACTAAGGACTGCTATAGAGAGTAGTGATGAGTGGAGGAAGGGACCAGAAGGGCAAGGTGACAGATAGAGTTGTATATGATATTTAGACAAGAAAGAAGTCAGGAGGACATGGAGGAGAACACTGGGTAGCAATAGTCAAGTCTGGGCAGTAGATTTCCCTGGACAATTGCAAGACAAACCTCTGGGGTCGGGAGGTGGTTAACGTGGCAGGCAGCCCCCCGCTTCTGGTGGACTGTCTTTACAGTGTTAGAAATGTGGTCATTGTAGGTAAGGGAGGGATCAAAAATCACTCCTAGGTATAGACATAGAAACATAAAGGTTGATGGCAGATAAGAACCACAAGGCCCATCCAGTCTGCCCATTTCTTTTTAGACCTTATAAATGTGCCATTGGCCTTTGCTCTGTCAGTGGCCTATCTATTCATACTCATCTGTATTGCTCCCTTATGCCTATTCCATGCCTGTTTGAAGCCCTGCACTGTATTCATAGCCACCACTTCCTGAGGTAGGCCGTTCCATGCATCCACCACTCTTTCTATGAAAAAGAATTTCCTCACATTCCCCCTTAATTGGCTTCCCTCTAATCTCATGCTGTGTCCTCTTGTCCTGCTGTTTTATTATATTGAAACATGTTAGACTCTTTCACCTTGTTAATGGCCTTAAGGTGTTTGATGTTTCGATGATATCACCTCTCTCCCTCCTTTGCTCAGGGTATACATATTGAGCTCCGTTAATCTGTCCTCATATGTCTTCTGATGCAGTCCCTGCACCATTTTGGTTGCCCTTCTCTGGACTGCCTCAATTTGGTTAATGTCCTGTGAAGGTATGGCCTCCAGTACTGCATGCAGTACTCCAGATGGGAGCCTAACCAGTGTCTTGTAAAGAGGGTTATTACCTCCTCTTATGACTTGTGATACCCCTACTAATGCACCCTAACATCCCCTATCCTTACCTACTGCTTTAGAGGTCTGCTTGGATGATTTCAGGTCATCAGTGATGATGATGCCCAAGTCTCTTTCTTCCTTTGTGACTGCCAGCAACTCCCCTCCCAGCCTATAGGTGGCTTCAGGGTTTCTCGTTCCTATATGCATGATCTTGCACTTCTTTGCATTAAATCTCAGTTGCCACTCTTCTGACCATTTGCTAGTTTATCCAGATCTCTTCTCATTCTGCCCACCCCATCTGGATCATCTACTCTGTTGCAGATCTTGGTGTCATCTGCAAACAGACAAGCCTTACCCTCTAGTCCATCTGCAATGTCACTAAGGAAGATATTAAAGAGGACTGGCCCCAGAACTGATCCCTGAGGTACCCCACTTGTGACTTGCATCTCTTCTGACTGTATACCATTTACCACCACTCTCTAGTCAACCAGTTTGCCACCCAGTTGACCAACGTCTGACCCACCCTGATCCTACCCAGCTTATTTATCAATCTTCTATGTGGAACAATGTTGAACGCTTTGCTGAAGTCAAGGTTGGTGACATCAACTGCTCCCCCTTGGTCCACCACTCTGGTTACCCAGTCAAAGAAATCTATGAGATTAGTTTTACAGGACCTTCCTGTTGTAAACCCATGCTGTTTTGGATCCTGTGCCCCTATGGATTCCAGGTGTTGCACTATCCTTTCCTTAAGGAGTGCCTCCATAGTCTTGCTCACTACTGAGGTAAGCCTGACTGGTCTATAGTTCCCTGCCTCCTCCCTGCTACCACTCTTGTGGAGCAGGATCATATGAGCTCTTCTCCAGTCTTCTGGGACCTCTCCTGTGCTCAGAGACTCACTAAACAGCTCTGCTAATGGCTCTGCTAGTTCCACCCTTAGCTCCTTAAGAACCCTGGGATGTATGCCATCAGGTCCCATTGCCTTGTCCACCCTGAGCTTAGCGAGCTCTTGTAAGACCCTTTCTTTTGTGAAGGGAGTAGCGCTCACCTCCCTCCCTCCCCTCTGTGTCCATGGTGCTGAGCTGTGGGCCCTGCCCTACCTTCTCTTCAGTAAATACTGAGCAAAAGTATCTATTTTGGATAGATGCTTTTACAGGGTCCTCCTCCTCACATGCCCCCTTTTCTCCTTTGAGCTTAGCAATACCCACTTTGGACGTTCTCCTTTCACTAATGTAGCTATAGAAAGTCTTGTCACCTTCTTTTACAGTTTGTGCTAGTGTTTCCTCAGTTTTGGCTTTTGCCTGCCTTACTGCCTTCCCTCCTTCCCTTAGGGAAGTTTGGTATGCCTCCCTATCTTCATCCCGCTGTGTTCCCTTATATTTCCTGAAGGCCATCCTTTTGGCGCTGACCTTTTCTGCTACTGTATTTGAAAACCAAAGTGGTTTCCTTCTTCTTTTGCACTTCCTTTTCTGTCTCACACAATGGGATGTTGCTTCAAGTATTGCATCCTTAATGCTTGCCCACTTTGCCTGTACCCCCTCACCTGTGTTTCTTTTTGCCAGGGATAGCTTAACTCTGTTGGCCATCTTATCAAAGTCAGTTCCTCTGAAGTCCCACATTTTTGCCTTGGAATGGGATGATTTAGATGTAGTGGCCAAATTGAACCATACCATGTGATGGTCACTGGCCCTTAGGTGACCTTCCACCTGGAGATCTGTGATTCCTTCCCTGTTAGTCAGTACTAGATCTAGGATAGCCCTGTCTCTTGTGAGTATTTGAAGGAGGATAAGTGTCAAAAGGAGGGCCTGCAGGTATGACTATGTGTAACAAGGTTTTTGATTTGGTGGCCTTTGCAAGGTACTGCTTTGAGCCAAAGATCATGGCCTTTGTTTTTTTTCTCATTTACAATAAGTTTTTTGGAGTGGAACCAATGTTGAGCTGATCCACAGTTTGTAGTGAGTGTAGAAGATATAGATTCAAGGGACTTGGTGCTGCGGTAGATGACGAGACCATCAGCAAAGAGGAGCGTATTACAGTTTATGCTTTCTGTGGTAAGATCATTTATGAACAGTGAGAATAATACAGGCCCCAGTATGGAGCCCTGGGGGACACCAGTATGGACGGGTAATGCAGCAGAGGTATCTTTGCCTATCAGAACAGACTGGGATCTGTTAGTGAGGTAGCTGCTAAACCAGTCAGTGGTGTTTGGGGAGCAGCCTAGGTTTAGTAGGGTGGATTGGGGAAGGTGGTGGTGGTCAACAAGGTCAAAGGTCTTTGATAAGTCCACATACACCACACCTGTGGTCATACCCATGTCCATGTTTCTAAGGACATGGTTGGAGAAAAAGACCAAGGTCGAAGAGGTCCTGTTGTGTTTGCAGAAGCCATGTTGTAGGGGGGCTCAGGAGGTTGTACTTATCTAGATGCTCAGATAGCTGGAGGTGAATGATTTTTTCTAATAGTTTGCTTAGATGTGGGAGGAGGGAGATGGGACGTTAGTTTTCTGGGGCAGCAGGATCACCGGATTTGAAAATAGGCTGCAGACATTGCATTAGGGTCGGAAATCAGGGGATCAGTCTGACCCCTGCTCCCAAAGTAGGGGGGTCAGAAGTCGTGCTAGGCTTCATACCAAAATTATAAATGTCCATGCAAAACAAAAATGGCGTTTTATATATGTCAGCTTTCCAGAAGGTACAAGTACTGTTTTTACAGTTAATTTAGCTGCCCTGTATTGTCCTTTTTTTATTTTAGAGTCAGAACAAAATAAATGAATTGAATCTGCATTGATTCTTGTGACACGTGTTGTAACACTTTTGACTTTCTCAGTTTACCTGCATTTTACGGATACATTAATATACAGTATCTGCCTGTTTGAGTTTTGTTACTTGTCTTTCTTTATCTGTCAAATTTTATCATGCTCAGCACTGCTACCTTCAGTCTTTTTTACGTGTTGAAAATGTGTTTCTTTTAACTAGAGTATTTTGTAGCATATTTAAACATGCCTGATAATGCTTGTCTGTTAATATAAGAGTAGTAGTGGTAACTGGATACCTGATGATCAGTTTTTTATGTTTTTCCCTCAGAAAAATAAAACTAATTTTAAATCTGCATACCATTTAGTGTGTCATGGTTGTCTTTTCTCTAATAGCCCTTTGTTAGAATTGCTGGAGTCTTCGTCTTTTTTTATTTTTGAACACGTCTTGGGAGATGGGTCTAGACTCACTGACACTGTGTGACAGATTACTTTCTCCTATCCTTCAGTGTCTCAAATTTTTTTATGGCCCTTTCATAATCAAACTTGTTTATCTGTGGGCCTTCAAGTGTTAACTTTATAAGTTTGTTTTGCTGCTCATCATTCAGGCTGCTATGAAATCTGCTTTTGATGCGGTTTTGGGCACTGAAATCTCTCTCACATGTAACACTACTGATTGAGATTGACAAAGCAGCTGCGGCCAGAGTTGCAAAATCCGGATACATGTCATGTAATTCATCTGAAGCTGTAACAAGCTTTCTGCACACATCAGTGAAACTATACCCTCTCCCAAGACCTGCACATAATTTTTTAAACTGCCTAAAGTCATCTCTGAGTCTGGGCACATTAAGAACTGACTGAAAGTGTGTTACCGGGATCTCAAGCTCTGCAGAGAGACATCCTGCCCTGTCAGCAACAGCAGCAGGGTACAGACTGGGGGTAAAGCATTTGTATATACTACTAAGGACATTAACCTCATCCACTGGAAAGCATTTGTCAATATTCTCAATTAGGTGATTAATGTATTGTTCTGTGACTGTTCTGAATTCTGTCATGGAATTCTCATTCGCATACTGCAAAACCACTTCTTGATAAACCACATCCTCAGGCTTTGATATCGCCTCACTCAAAACATCTGATAGCTTCTTAACATTGTTCCCACTGATCATAATGAATTCCTGTAAGGTAGCCTTGGTAGAAGACAGGACTGGTGGTATCATGGACAAGTTGCAGTCTTGTCTTTGAAAAAACATTGAAAGTTTATTAATAACAGGTAGTATATCTCTGAGGAGCTTGAGGGTAAAAACAAATTTAAGATGTTTCATTTCTTTCAAAAGACCTTTGGCCACTGCAGCTTGAGAAGTGGTATCACAGGCCTCTTGCTCCAATCCCATCACAAGAGCTGGCCAGGATTTGTCCAGGGCCTTGACAGCAGACAATAAAGACAGCCATTTTTCTGGCTTTGCCTCCTTAATATATACAGCATCTAGCTGTAAGATATCCTGCATTTCCTTGAGTTTACTGTACCTAACAGAAGCCTGAGACCCTACATAGAACGTATAGATACTTCCTACAATACTTTGACATTTTTTTAAGTATAGGACTTTATTTGCTGCCTGTGAAGCAGCTAACGCAAGCCTTTTGGCTACACATTGAACATTGGTTAGGATAGAGGTTAGACCAGAAAGGTGGACCACAACTCTATTCCTGCTACCAAGCATAACAGCAGCACCATCACTGCCAAAACCAGCAACCTTGGTTACTGGTATATTGTACTGCTCTAATACTGATAACATTTTTGTGATAAGGGTTTCTGCTGTGCCATTATGTACAGTATAATTTCCAAGGAGGGATGTCTGCACTTCCCCATCTGAGGGACGGACTGTTACACAATACAGTACAAATTTCTTTGGGACACTTATGGCACAACTTTCATCACATATTAAACCTACAAACTGACTGTTATTTATTCTGGATTGGGTATCCTCAGTGAGGACCTCAGTCAAGCATGACTGCATCTTGGTGACTACCGAATGATGCTTGCAGCAGTCATCTTTTGAAGACTAGTGCAAACATTTATCTTTTGCAATTCAATTAATGCACTGTACTTTAGATTAGGCACTACCTCCTTAGCAAGCCAATATGCAGTGCAAAACTCAGCCAACCTTGATTCTTTCACTTGCTGTGTTTGCTCCTCAGCAGCCTTGTTGGCATTATCAACTGCCTTCTGAAAAGTCAGTCTTTGTTTATTGCCCTTTACAGCAGTCACATGCTGGTCAGAACCCAAATGATTGGTTAAACCACTGTGTTGAAAAGCTGGACCACCAACAAGCACAAATGGCAAAATTTTTCTGCCTTGCTGTAAACTAGTTTTGCCATAGAATAGCTCACACTCCTTGCAGTACATTAAACCCACAACAACATCAAAACGCAGCCATTTGTAAGTAAACAGCCATTTGGAATCAAAATTCCGTTTAATTGTTTTGGGTGCTGGTTCAGCAGCTGGAGAAGATGGTGCTGCTGGAGAAGAAATAGAGAGACTGTAGTAGAAGAATGTGCTGGCCAAGTAAACAAAGCAAACACAGCAGTGGAAGAAGCTGGGTGCTGGGTGGCTGAAGAAGTAATGGATACACAAGTCACCGTGTGTGTTGTGTTATTAAGAGCAGTAGAAGAACATGGTGGTGCATTGTTGTCCTCCATGACTAATGGTCATGACTCAAGTAAACTATTGATCAACTTGCTTTTTTAGTCAGTTCTAAGTGCCACAGAACTCAGAGATGAGTTAAGAATATTAATATTGGTTTTGTGTGTCTTTATAACTGTCAGAGGCTACTATAGGAATACAGATGTTTTTAACACCTAAGCCTCCTTTGACGAGCCGAGATAATCAGTGAAGACAAGTCTTATTTTTTTAAGTCTAAAATATTAGTATGTATTCATAGACAATTATTTTAAGACTGCCTGACCTGCTCCCTCCCCCCACAGCAGGCTGGGCTCTTACTCAGAGTAGTGAGACCAGAGTATTTTTAAATCACAAAAATGAAGTAGAGAGGCAGCAGGAGTGTTATATTTAGATAAGATCCCACTTAACAGCAGGCTGGACTTTTAATCAGAGTAGTGAGAGAGTAAGACCTGCCCCTCCTAACAGCAGGCTGGGCTCTTAATCAGAGTAGTGAAAGAGCATTTTTAAATCACAAATAGAGGCAGCAGGAGTCATATTCAGACCTGACCCCCCTTAACAGCAGGCTGGACTCTTAATCAGAGTAGTGAGAGAGTATTTTTAAATCACAAAAAAGAAGTACAGAGGCAACAGGAGTCTTATATTCAGACTGATCCCCATTAACAGCAGGCTGGGCTCTTAATCATAGTGAGAATATTTTTAAATCACAAAAATGCACTAGAGAGGCAGGAGTCTTATATTTTCAGACCTAAAATATTTTTTTATATCACTGAGCCCCACTGAACTGCAAGCTGAGCTCTTAATGTGAGAAAGAGAAGATATTTTTTTTAAATCAAAATGCAGAACCACTACTATAGATCTTAGATTATATATTAGCCATCAGCTCCTCTTAACAGTCAGCAATAGCTGAAGCAGAATATTTTTTAATAAGTCAGTAGATTGTAAAGCAGTAACAAGACTATATTAGACCTGTCCTGAGCTCCCCTTTGACAACAGGCTGAGGTCTTAATCTGTTTTAAGTCAAAAAATCCAGAGAGGGTCAGTAGAATGTATTTTGGGACCACGAAACACAACAGCAAGTAGCTGTGCTGAGCTCTTTAATGACAAATATTTGTAAGTCAAAATGTAGTTGAAGCAACAGAGTACATTAGACTTGATCTCCCAACAATTATTCAGAAAAGCAGAGGCAGAGTAGATTGACCCTAGTCGTTTATCAGACAGAGTCTGGTTGAGTTATTAGGGCTCTAGTGAATTGTTGTTTATTTAGACAGCCTAAGCCAGCCCCCTATACTGCTGTCTCTTCAATCTTTTTTTATTAAAATAATACTAAGTACATAGGTTCTATGCAGTTAGAAGTTTCATAGAGAACATTCAAGCGCTAGAAAGAGTCTTTCTCTGACCCCTAGTCTTGCCTGCAAGCTCTCCAAAATCCGATGTTTTTTTTACAATAACAACAAAAAAGGAATTGTTTTGGTTTATATAGCCAGGCAATAGCCCTATTCCCTTGTTCGGCCAGTCCCTCTAACACTGTAACAGCCAGAGGCTTATAGCAT
Source organism: Neoceratodus forsteri (assembly GCA_016271365.2). Taxonomy (NCBI): domain Eukaryota; kingdom Metazoa; phylum Chordata; order Ceratodontiformes; family Ceratodontidae; genus Neoceratodus; species Neoceratodus forsteri. Next base: position 970,920,609 of record CM028134.1, on the reverse strand, counting down.
TCGTTCGTTATTTCTTAAGATCTTAAAACTGTCCAGATGAGCTCATTAATTATTTATATTTTAAATTCCAAGAAGGCTGAGTATTTTGTGAAACATAACTGAGTTCTCCTCAGAAAGGAGTCAAGTTTTAAGGGTTTAGATCTCTAATGTGAAGCATGATAATTTAGCTGCTGCTGATCAGAGATGATCTTTCTCTGACGGCCGACAAGCTGAATAAAACTGTGTGTGCTTTGCACAGTCACGGTTAACAGGATCAGTGTACCACGTGTGTGACTAAAAGACACATCACATGGTACAGACTGAGCTGACTTCAGTTGGTAAGGAGCATACAATGATGGGAGGGCAGTTGCCGTTTAAAACCCCGCCTCCTGTCTGACTCGCAGCACTACTTACTGGCATTCATATTTGCATGCTGCTGTTCAACTTAATTTCAGACAGCTCGAGTAGTAGCTGTCACTGTGTTACTGTGTAGTTAGTCATTGAGCAGCAGCAGCAGTGACAATCAATCACAAAACCCTATCACAGCATGCCATGATTCAAGAAATTTGAATGCCAGTCAGTGTGTGTGTCCGTAAGCCGGTGATAGAAAGCACACACGAGTTTTCTGTACTACAGCCACTACATCCAAGTTCTCTGTGCATTCACTGCACATTAATCTGCGGTTGATACAACTGTTGAAAGTAATGTTATTTCACACTGAAGAGTTTACTTTTTGCAGGCTCACTGAAACCACTGGCATGTGTAATCTCCTGCTGTTAAGAGCACAACATTTCTTGTTAATACCCCTATGTATAGCCACTACGGGATGGTATACTCATACAGATGGGTGCACAATGTAGTTAAACATAGTGATTATTCTTGCTCATGGCAGCAATGGCCATTCCCCAAACACATATCCCTGACTTGCCACTACCCTCACTGACTCCCCAGCCTCAACCAATGGAAAGCCATCAGAGAATGCACATTATCAAAACAGCAGCAAAATAAAACTCTGTCGCCAGATGTGGTACAAAACAAGACGTTGTAATACATACAATTGTAGTGGTGTGGTAAAAAGACAGTGTGAATCTCCCGACTGTTTTTTTGCCCAACTTATTTTTCCAAGGGATTAAAGGCATAGTTCGAAAACCGGTCGGGAGGTTTACATGTCCTTTACCACACCGCTAGAATCCTACGTACGCACCAGTCTATGTATCTGTACTACCCCATCTGGTGACAGCTTTTTTTTTGCTTAAGTTTAGCATTTACTGCGATCTCTCTCTTTTTCTGCACTCTCCCCACCCTCAACCCAAACCACTTTCCCCTGACCCAAATAAATAATGTACTGTGTTAACTGTACCTGCACCTCCTCATTCAGGGCATGCTGCTAAGTTTGCCAGTCCCACTCCTCTGACCAAAGCTGAGATCTAATAGTTCAGGCTGCAGTCGGGCTGTACAACAGGAAGCCAAGCACCACCACAAAATCAGCCCATGATGACTGAATTAACCAGGACCAGGCAGGCTATTGCATTCTCGCGATCTTGTTAGAAAATCAGGCAGCTGGAGTAAAAACAATGCTACGTGCACTCCGTGTGGTGGTGTTCAGTAATGCACTCCATGTGGCAGCTTTAAGTAATGTGCTCTGTATGGCAGCTTTCGGTAATGCAGTGACAAAATGAAAAAAAATGTTTTAAATGAGCAAAGCAGTGCTGCATCAATAAAAATGCACTGATGCAGAAACACTGCATCAAAAATGCAAAATTCCTCATAGGAGGACATCACTAGTGCATTAATGCAAGCCCTGTTAGGCACCACGTGCGCATGCTTCCACATGTCAGACATAGTAGATGATGAGAGGGTAAGGTTAAATATGTGGGTCAGTGGCTTTACAAGGACAGGGGAGAGGAATTTCAGAAAGGTGGGATACAGACTGTCATTACCTGGGCTGCCCCTGGCGAGTAGCATTTTTAAGAGTTTGCCAGTTACACTGTGGTTGTTGGCTCTGGTTGATCCTATAGGCATGATCATGCAGTGTTGCTTTCGATTTCTGTCTGTCTTAATGTTATGATCTGGAGAATCTGGTGTAAATATGTGATGCAACAGCTAGTTTGGATCACATGCATTATTCCAGATGGTGGAATCAGACCTAGGTAGACCTTAAGTCTGAGATCAATAAGGCAGGGAGGTTGATAACAAAATACCCAGATCTGTTACTTTATAAAGGGTTATTAGAATTAAAAAAGGAGTATAAGTCAATGCTAAGAAATAAAAAGAAGACTTTCCAGTTACAGCTATGGACCCAACTTCAGGAGGCTATAGATATAAAGGTAATAAACAATTTTCAACATTAATTGCTTGTGGAGAGCAAAACATAACCAGTAATATTGAGGCAATAATCCATCCCAAAATTTACATACTATAGTGACCTATATGCTGGATTAGGGGAAGAATCAAAATTATCATCTGTAGTAATAAATGACACACTCATCCAGTTAATGAACCAACCAGAGGAATGGCCACAAATCACAAGTAGTGAAATAAAGAGTTATATTATATTATATTATATTATATTATATTATATTATATTATATTATATTATATTGTATTGTATTATATTATATTATAAGCCAAAAAAATAATAAAGCTGCCGGGGTAGACAGGCCACCCACAGAAATATTTATAGTGGACATCAACTGGTGGGCAAATTTACTAGCAAACCTATACAATTTTGTTATTGGTAATAATTTAACCCCTATATCATGGCTAGTTACTGAGACTGTGCCTATATATATATTAAAAGGAGATGAAATGAAGCCAGAAATCTATAGGTCAATTTCTTTAATATGGATTCTGTTAGAGAGATTAATGCTCTGGGTGGAAAAAAAGGAACATTATATCTGAAAACCAATTTGGATTCAGAAGCAAAAGGTCAACTATAGATAATATCTTTATCTTTGACTATCTGGTACACAAGCAGGTTAATTTGAGAAAGGGGGGGCTTATAATGCTGCTTTCTAGATTTAAAAAAGCATTTGATAACATAAATAGATGTACTTTGTAGGAAATATTAATAGCATAGGGAATAGATCAAAAACTTCTAGAATTAGTAATTATATTGAATGCAAATACCACAACAAGTATAAGATATTCAATGGATGGAAAACTAATAGATCCAATGGAGGTAAAAAAGGGGTGATGCAGGGTAGCCTCTTATTGGGGAGTCCGAGTGTTAGCATGGATCCAGAGGAGCTACTGCTAGACTAGAATAAGGCTGTGGTGACCGCTCTGAATTCCATAGTTCCTGTCCGGATTTGTCCCCCTCACTCTTTGCCTTCAGTCCCCCTGGTTTGATAGGACCCTGAGGGAGCTGAGGAGAATATGGAGAAGGTTGAAGAGATGCTGGCAGAAATCTGGCCTGATTGATGACAAACTTAGATTGATGTCCCATTATAAGGACTATCAGTCCGTGGTCTCCCGTAAGAAGACAGAGTTACTGTCCAGGGAGATTGCAGCTGCATGAAATTGATTAGCTCAGCTCTTCTGTTCTGTGGACAGGCTGTGCAATCCAACTTGTCTCCAAAACCGGGGAGCCTTTTCACAGGAGAAGTGTGATGAGTTTGCACGATTTTTCACAGATAAGGTTGCCAACATCAGATCGGAGATCTGCTAAGCTTGCTCAAATGGGCAGAGCCATGATTGGTGGGAGATTACAGTCACCCAGTCTGTCCTGTCTGACTTTATGTACAAACATATGAATTTGCCAGCAGATAAAGGCCTTATGGTCTATCGAGTCTGCCCAAGTGTGTAGCTAGCAACCTTTATACTGCAGCTGCCCCCCCTTCCCCTTCTTCTTACCCTATCCCATCCTCTTTTGAAGCAGTCCACTGTTCTACAGGATACCACTTCTGCAGGTAAGGTGTTCCTGCCAGACACCACTCTCTCTGTAAAAAAGTACTTCTCATTTCACTCCTGAACTTCCCCCCTCCAATCTGAGATTGTGACCTTGAGTGTCCCTACCCCCCTTAACTTGAATAGTCCCTCCGTGCCTGTCTTCTCTATTCACTTCGTGTACTTGAAGGTTTCACTCATATCCCCTGTCTTTCCTCTCCTCCAGTGAGTACATGTTCAACTCCCTCAGCGTGCTCACATAGGGTATGTCCCCTAGTCCCTGGATCATCTTTGTTGCCCTGCGCTGCACCCCCTCCAGTAACTTAATGTCCCTCTTCAGGTATGGGCACCAGTACTGCATATAGTACTCCATGTGTGGCCTATCCAATGACAGGATCACCTCACCTCTCCTTGAAGATATACCCCTGGCAATACAACCCAGCATTTTGTTGGCCTTTGCAGCTGCCTTCCTGCATTGTGCTGAGTTGTTCATTGAGCCTGTTATAATCACACCCAGATCCTTCTCCTCCTCTGTCATGGCTAGCTGAACCCTCCCCCCCCCAAGCTGGTAGCTCCTTGTAGGGTTTTTTTTTTATCCTGAAATGTAGCACCTTTCACTTTTTGGCATTGATCCCCAACTGCCAGGTGTCTGACTAGGTCTCCAGTTTTGACAGATCATCCAGCAACCCATGCCACCCTCCTGGGTCATCCACTACTGCTCCCATCTTGGTGTCATCTGCAAACAAACTGATCTTGCTCTTGATATCTATTAAGATGTGTGAGATGAACAATCCAAACAACACCGGTCCCAGCACTGAGCCCTGTGGTACTCCGCTTGTCACTGCCATCAGAGATGAGAGCTCCCCTTCCACCACCACCCTCTGCTGCCTTCCCTGTAACCAGTTTACTACCTATCCCACCATTTTCTCCCCTGCACCTGTACCTGCCAGCTAACTACCCAGCCTCCCATGTGGCACCAAGTCGAATGCTTTACTGAAGTCCAGAAACAGCTTTCTCGTTACCTAGTCATAGTAATCCACCAGGTTGCTCTGACAGGATCTGCCTGTGACAGACCCATGCTGCCTAATGTCCTGCAGCCCACTGGTATCCAGAGGAACACCAGCCTCTCCTTCAGGATTGTCTCCATCAGTTTTCCCATGATGGATGTGAGGCTTACCAGCCTGTAGTTTCCCAGTTCATCTTTGGGACCGCACTTATGGAGGGGTACCACATGAGCCATCCTACAGTCCTGAAGTACACTTTCTGAGACCAGGGAGGCATTGAACAGGTCTGCCAAGGGACCCTCCAGGATTTCTGCCAGCTCTCTCAGTACCACGGGGTGAATGCCATCCAGCCCTGGCATCTTGTCTACCCTCAGTGCCCTCAGGCCCTCCACTACCCTGCCTGCTATGATTCCCCCATCTGTCACCTCCTCCCTCCTGATCCTCAACTCCCAGCCCCCCTTGGTAGCACCCCTCCTTTTTCCTTAGTAAACACTGAGCAGAGGTATTCATTGAACGCTTCTTCCTGCTCTGCCCCTTTATCCACCCACCCCATCCCTCTTAATCCTTACTATTTTGTCCCCACAACTCCTTTTCTCTCTTATGTACCTGAAGAATTCCTTCTCCCCTTTCTGGATGCCTTGCGCCAGCCTGAGCTCCTTAGATGCCTTGACTGCCCTTACTGCCTTCGTCACTTCTTTTGATTCCTTCAGGTAAACCTTTCTGTCCTCCCCGCTCCCTGTTTTTTGAACCTCCTAAAGGTGGTTCTTTTATTTCTTACTTTCTCCATGACTCCCCTGCTCAACCAGCTGGGGTTCTTGACCCTAAATCTCTTTCTCTGGACCCTGATGCAGGTTTTGGTTGCCTCCTCAATCCCCAGTTTTATGACCTCCCACCTCTGATTAGTGTCCATATTAGTTTGGATTCTGGATAGATACCCTTTAACTACCTCCCCCATCTTCCCAAAGTTGGTCCTCCTGAAGTCCAACACTCTTGTACTGGTTTCTACTCCCTCCTTACCATTTTCAATGTGAACCACACTGAGTGGTGGTTGCTCCATGGCAGCAATTATTCCACCCCTAGCTCCCTCACAAACTCCCCATTTGCCAGCATGAGGTCTAGGATGTTCCCTAACCTGGTTGGCTCACTGACCATTTGCATTGGGAAGCTATCCTGGAACACATCCAGAAGTATCTGCTCCCTTCTATTCGTGGATGGATGGGGTACTGCAATCCACTCCCGGAGGTTCTATGTGATAATGATGAAAGCCTAAAGGTGATCGCCATTATCGCGCAGCATGCCGGAAGAATTTTCAGCACTCTGACACCCTCGGCGCACAGGACAACGGTGCCAGGAACAAATATTTTAATGCTTTCTGTGGGGGGGGGGCACAGTTCTCAACTCCAGGGCGGTGCATGTTAGGGGGTGAAAGCATGGAAAATAAAGGTTCAGGCTGGGCGCAATAAAATCACACCAGCGCCTGGACCCAAACCCAGTACATAATCCAACCCAACCACAAGCCAACCCCCAACACCATGATGCAGCTCGGCAATTCCACGCAGTGCCACCCCTATAGCTCCTCCGCCCCCTCCCAGCCCATGCTCGCCGTGCTGCTCCCCCCATGCACATACATATAGCGACATCCTGTTGTTCAGTTCACCCACACCCTCATCCAGTTGCCCTACCATCCCATCACCATGAGGGATTTTGCCAGGAAGGAGTCGCCGTTACGGACGGCGCCCTTCCCCATGCACCCACCTCATGGGATACCACTCCCGGCAGATTGAAGTCCCCCACAATCACCATGCTACCCTTTCCACAGGCCCTTCTGATCTGTTCAGCTAGTTCCCTGTCTAACTCCTCTGTCTGAGATTGTGGCTTGTACACTACTCCCATCCTGAGAGTCCTATTCTTGGAATCCTGGATTTGCATCCATAATGACTCTGTACTACCCTTCTCATAAATACACTTCAGTCCTTCACATACAGTGCTGCACCCCCCACCCTTCCCATTTGCCCTATCTCTGTGGAATATCTTATACCTTGGTACTGCCAGGTCCCAGTCCTGGTAATGGGTGGCCCATGTTTTAGTGATGGCTGACATGTCCACCTCCCCTTCTGCCATGAGAGCATGTAGCTCTGCTGTTTTGTTGCCTAGGCTCCTAGCGTTCAAGGTGGCCACCCTCTGTCCTTTTTCCTTCCCCCCTCCCCCTCCTGATCTCCCTTCCTAGCATCCCCTCTAGTACTCCCTTTTTTTCCTCTGCTTCTAGCATGGGGGATAAACTCATTTGGCTTCCCTTCCTGTGGATTCTGCATGCCTCCTGCCCACTTGCAACCCCCCCCCACTCCTAGTTTAAATGCCCTTATTTGCTATGTAGCTCCCCCGTCTTCTGCTTCAATACCTTCTTTCCCTCCTCACTTAGGTGAAGACTATTCTTACCGCACAGATCACTGTCCTCCCAGGTCCCTCCCCACTCACCCACCAGCCCATAACCTTTGGATTGGCACCAGGTTCTTAGCCATTTGTTAAATTCCTCTAGCCTTAGTTTCCTTGCAGTACCAACCCTGGGTACTGGAAGTACTTCCGATAAAGCTACTGATCTTCTTGCCTCCTCACATATTGACCAGTTGGCAATCATGGAAGTTGTGAAGATTATTCAAGGCTTGTGACCAACTTACTGTAGGTCCAACATGCCTCCTAGTGGGGTGTGTAGAGGTCATTAGACTGGTCTTGGCTGAGATTGTTGAGTGTTCATTAGAAATCAGGGTGTTTCCAGACACCCAGAAGGAGGCAGTGGTATGCCCCCTTCTAAAGAAATCTTCTCTTGACCCTGACTGTCTCGCTAACTACAGGCTTGTCTCTAATCTGCCTTTTGTGGGCAAGGTTATTGAGAAGGCAGTCGCATTGCAGCTCGAGGAGCATCTTACCACCCATGATATCTATGATCCTCTCCAGTCTGGTTTCAGGTAGAGGCATAGTACAGGAGACAGCATTGGTTTGTGTACTTAATGATCTCCTGATAGTGAGAGATTGGAGGAGTCATTCCATCTTAGTCCTCTTTGATCTCTCTGCTGCATTTGACATCTTGGACCATGAGGTGTTGCTCAGGAGCATGCGATTACTCTGTGGACTGTCTGGTACAGTCCTCAGATGGTTTAAGTCTTTTCTCACTGGCATGATGCAGAGAGTAGAGTCTAGGTTTTTTTTTCCTCGGCTCCTCATGCCCTGCCATGTAGAGTACTGCAGGGTTCTGTGCTCTCGCCCATGTTGTTTGTGGTGTACTTCCATCAGGTGACATTATAAGGCAGTACAGGCTGAGTTTTCACTGCTATGCAGATGATACTCAGCTGTACATGGTATTTGTACCCAAATAAAATTATGCTGTCTTGGTCTTTAATAACTGCCTCTCTGAGATTCAAGAGTGGATGAGTGCCAATTGGCTTAGGTTAAACCTGGATAAGACTGAGGTGTGGTTCAGTGGTGGAGCTGCACACTGCAGAGCTAAGGAGAGAGCTCTGAGATTGGGATCTGCTAAACGCTATTCTTTTATTTTTAAAAGGTATGCCACCGTTAGCTTGAAGTACAGTAGCAGATCTCACCAGTTCATCTTGTGTTGCACCCTGGTTGGTGGTCGTTTCAGGTGTTTCTTGTTGTTTCCCAGAAGGAGAACCTACGGTGGAGGCCGGACTGAGGAAGAGTGAAGGGGCCATTCGGGAAGGCCTGAACCAGGGATGCCCGACAGGAGAGATTCGAGACGCATGACTTGAGAGCTGAGTAGAGTTCGGATGCAAGATCCTGAAAGAACTCCTAAGAGATAGTGTGACGAGGTACCTTTGTAAATGAGCCCCTGGCTCAAAGGTTGTTAAACTGATGTTTAAATAAATAAATAAACAAATAGTGAAAGAAAAGCAAGAGGTGGACAAGTTACAAAGCTGAGAGTTGCGAACTGCTAGTTGTGCGCAGTTTACTTTGCGCTGTGTGTGAACACTTGCTCCACAATGTTTTATATATAATTCAATTGTTTGGGTGAGTTTTTGTGTTTGTGCTCTGCTCTTACTGATTTTTTACTGAATTTACTGAGCCTGTGCAGGAAAAACGCTGGAGAAACATTTGGGACATTTAAGTCTTGTAAAGTCCTGTAGAGTGGATGATTTTTACTTTACTTGAGCTGGGGTATTACTGTATTTCCTATTTTATGGCATTTTTATTTTATAAATTTTCATACCACATGCAGAATGCTATCTCTATATTGGTCCTAGAGACCATGTGGGGTGCAGACATAAAGCATGTGCATGGCGTGGCTAAGATCAGATTCACCGTCTTGTTCTGATTGTGGTGTTGAGCCGCTGCATGTGTGCTGAGCTGAGCACAGCTGAACAGAGCCTAATAGAGTAGTTCTGTGTCTGTGGAGACTGCCAGAGTTTGCCGGCATGTTAATCAGTCCACCAGTGCTCCTGTCTCTGTTCGTGCTAGCGTCCGTGCTAGTGTTCATGTTAGCATTTTTACTGACAGTTAAAAATTACTTCAGGAGTTTTTAAAACCTGATACTTGTCTCTAAAGATGACGTAGTAAGTTTTCACCTTGCCGCTTATGCTTCTTCAGCTTTTTTGAATATCTGCTTCATCTGGATATTCACCCTGCTACCTTGACATTTTTTGACATTTGACATTCACTGCTTTTACTGGTTTTACAATTGCATTTTATAGTGATCAGTTTTATACTTTTGTTTTGTCTGGCTGTTTTCTTGTAGAACCTCTTATGGTCAGCAATGCAGAGGGCACATACAAGATGTAAGGACCATGAGAAAAGAAATGCAGTTCGGGTGCACTCAGGAGGACCCTCAGTGCAGGAGATCAGGCACCCAGCCTTAATAGTGCAAATACATACCAAATGCTGCACTCAAACAAAAACAAGGAGAAATGCTCTGAAATTCAAAGTCCACTTTTTAATGTGGCAAGGTGCACAGAAGAGTACCCTTCTTCCCAGTATTTTGGCCAAACACTAGGCCTTCCTCGGGGGGGCAGGTCCAAGGTAACAGCAATACACCCATATTTAAGTGACACACTTAAAGATATGAACACAATATAGTGAACATCAAAAAGGTTATATACAAAGCATTCTTATTTACAAAATTACAAAATGATGAAAATATCTTTCTACTCATGTCATGAGATGGATAGTGTGTCAGTTGTAATTATTCCTTAAATAAATAATTCATTCTAACTCATTCCATTTATATTTCATAGTACATTATATTTCAAAGTACCAATTACTGACAAACATAAGCCAAATCAGGTACAATACTTAAAACGTATATGGTTACAGAGGAAACCTGACTTTTTAATTGTTGTCTTTTCCTTTTACTTTCCCTTCTCATCAAGTAATAAAGGAAATGGGGGGAAGGAAAGAGGCAGAGAGGATTGACGGAAAGAGCAACGGGTAATGACAAAAGGGAATGTATATGAATATAGAGGAATAGTAAATTAAAATGATAGGAAAGTTTAAATTCTCAAAAGGTGTGTACAAAATAGGAATAAGAAAGAAAGAAGGAGGGGTTGGGAGAGGGGACATGCCAGAGCATACCAGACAGTGTATTACACTGAGTAAGTCTAAAGCCAGGCGAAAAGCCAAGGGAAAACTATTTGCATGGTTATGCAAAATGATAACAAAAGACCCATGAGAAAAAAGGAAAAAGAAAAGATTGTCTCCTGTGTGAATAATCAAGGACCACGGGGACCTGACCTGTCCTAAGGCTCCACATTCATACTGGGCTCTTTTTAAGTTATTTTGGCTTATAATTTTTAGTTCCAAACTTCTTTTCAATAAAGAAAATAAGACAGATTTCCGAGTCCACTTTAAGAAGACCACAATAACAGCATAACGTAAAAGAAAATAGAATTTTATTTTACCTAATGGGTTTATTACAAATATGGGGTGATGTCCACCTCCTCATTTAAACCCATGGCATTATAGTTTTTAATGTTAAAATCCACCTTGTTTCTTTTTGGGCCAATACCTGGGGTCTGTTTCCTCCCCTAAGATTCCTTCTAACATGCTCCAGTACTGTACAATGTGGGCCCTGAAGCCTGCTGTTATGTACTTCAGCAAAGTGTGCACCTATAGCATTTGCCAAATTACCATTAACTATAGTCTTTACATGCTCCTGAATTCTTTGTTTTGTTGCTCGAGTAATCATCCTAACATAGTATTTCTTACAATCACACCAAAAAACATAGACTACAAAAGGTGTAGTACAAGCCATAAATTCTGTCAAATTAAAAGTTTCATTATCTTTTTCAAAAAGACTACCTTGGTTTACATATTGACATACATTACAGCAGCCACATTTATGGTGGCCTCGTGGCTTTTCTCCTAGCCATCTGTGTCCTGTTTGTGTACTCGCTATAAAGTGACTTTGAGCAAGTCTGTTCTCTATGCTTCTTCCTTTTCTGAAAGTGACTCTCACTTTTTGGTGTATCTCTCCCTTCAACACTGGGTCACTTAATACTGGCCAAAGCTTACAGCTCAATTCTCCCACCTGTTCAGCAAGTAGATTAAAATTAGTAATAAAGTTAACCACGTTTCTCTCTTTTATCAACTTGGTTCTGCTATTGTCCTTAATTCTCTTAGGGATCAAAAGATCCCTTCTATTTAATAACGTAACCTTTTCAAAGGCAGTTTCTAAAATCTCATGCTGATACCTTCTTTTTAACAGTCTTGCTTTTAAATCCACAACCTGATGCAGGAATTCCTCCCCCACAGAGCAATTTTGTCTTAATCTTAACATTTCCCCATATGGGATAGAGTCTATTAGTTTACGGGGATGGGCACTATCAGAATGTAGTACAGTATTTCCAGCTGCCTTCTTCCTATACCCCTTTGTTTTAATAAATTCTCCATGTTTCCCCATAAGCTTAAGATCTAGGAATGATATTTCTTCCTGAAGAATTCCAGATGTAAAGGTAAGTCCCATTTTCTTTAAGTTAAGAAATGCCATAAAATCGGGGATCCCATTCACATCTCTCTCCCAAATAACAATCACATCATCAATAAAGTGAAATCAGCTTATGATGTTAAGTGTATATTTATTTTCCATGTGATTGAATACCCAAAGATCCTCTAATAGTCCCATAGTCAGATTTGCATATGATGGGACAAAAAGATGCCCCCATCACTGTCCCAGAAATTTGCTGAAAAAATTCCTTATTATACATGAAATAATTGTGGGTAAGTGCAAGCCTGATTGCTTGAAGTACAAAATCTGTTGGATTTTCTGGATTCTGTCCCAAAATGTGTCTTGCTGCCTCCAGACCTAAGTCATGTTTAATTGATGTGTATAAACTACACACATCAATTGTTAACCATGTCCAGTTACTATCCCATATTTTATTTTTAAATTTGTTTATTTAAATCCATGATATCACATAGGTATGATGGGAAACCAAGTGCATGTGGTTGCAGAAAACTATCAACAAATATACTCAAATTCGGAGTGACTGAAAATAGGTATACAGGGTGGATCTAATATACTCTTGTATGTTTTAGGGAGGACGTAAAATGTGGGGACTACAGGATATTTTTATCTTCAGGAACTCTCCCTCTTTCTTATTGATCCATCCACAGCTAGTTGATAGGTCTATAAATCCATAAAGTTCCCCCAAATAGCTCATTGTTGGATCACTTTTCAACTTACAACAATTTGAGATATCATTAAGCAGTCCAACACATTTTGTTACATATATATGTGTTCAGACCAAATTCCCCACTTTGTCTGATTGTTTTATTACTACATTCTGCATTGATTCTAATTCTTTCAGGGCAATAGTTTCATCAGGTATTAAATTACTGTAATATCATTTAGGGGCAGGGAATAATTTCTCTGCTCTCTCTATTAACATCTTCTCAAAGGTTGAAATAGCAGAACAAATGACCTACGGACAAAAAATTGATTCTGGCTTAAAGGTATGTTTTTCTTGATCAGACATTTGAGATAATTCATTCTGGAAAGTCATTTCCTCTAAATGGGCTGTAATGTCCATTTGACCTAAAACATTTTGTTTCCAGTCTTCAGTTCTTTCAGTACTTTCCAGTATTTCATCAGTCCCTTGTGAGGGGGCTTCTAGGGCATTAGCAACATAAATCAAATTAGTGATATTCAGGTCTGCATTTTGTGACCTCTCCTCTAACACTTGACCTCCCATATCTCCAGGTGTACAGTTCCTTTGATTTTGTTTGCCAAAATAGTACAGTATTTCAATTTTAACTTATGGATGAGCTTAAAAATGTCCACCTGGAAGTTTACCAAATCTGGTTTCTGAGTAGGGACAAATGTTAGGCCTTTCAGCAAAACCTTTTCCTGGGTGTCTGTTAATGTCAGTACAGTTGGCAATGTCCTTTATTTCACTCTCTGTGGCTTCATTGAGGCAGCTGTTTTTTCTTTCCCTTTGTCGCCTCCTTGTTTTCCTTTTCTGGATCTTTTGTTTAGAGCTGTGGGGGGGGGGGTACTATTTGCTGGTCCCCTTCTTTCCCTAAAAAAACCTTTTTATGAGCTGATGTGCTGGATGCAGGTTCTGCTGTATCAGTCGTTTGAGTAGATGTGCCCTGTGTGTCTTCTTGGAAAGCTACCCCTTTTGTGTCTTTACTGTTTCCTCTATCCTTATTTTTATTATTTTTGCCTTGCCATTTATAATTCTTCCTTTGTCATGATCTAGATCTTCCTTTACTTTATGAATGAGACTTGCGTTCCTAAACAAAAACCTCTTTCCTTTCAAAGTCCCCTATGTCTCTAACAAGTTTAGTCCTTTTTTCAGCAATTAAGTCAGTTTCGTGTTTTGATGTTTGTTTTTTTATTGGCTTTATCTAGCACATCAAAGTTTCACTTACCTTTATATTCTGAGACCTGCATCTGCAACACTTTAATTTCAAGGTTAATTTTAGCCCTTATGCGAATGTCCCATTTAATTAACGTCTTGATAAACTTGTTAGAACACTCCGTTGCAGCTTCTTCCCACTCCTCTCTAAACAGAGTGTCTTCCTCATCATCGAAGCCTGTTGATGGTATTTTATTAGTTTGTAAGCCCCTTGATGATATTTTTAGCTCCAAATAATGTTCCAAACGTATGTGGTTATAATAATGATTAGAAAATGGTAAAACTAATTCAGGCTTCTGATTGGCTGAGGGACTTCTCTAGCTGGGCATCTATCAGACAACAGATGCCTGGCTATTAAAAGTACCAGCACAGCCAACCCCATGACCAGAATCTTGCTGCCCAGCCTGGTTTCTAATTGGCTAAAACCCCCTTATTTTGTTTTCAACTGTCCACCATTTTTTTGACTCACTAAGTGAGACATACTGGCCCCAAATGCTTCGTAATCAGCTGCCACAAAAACCACACATCATACCTGTGCATAAAAGATGTTTTCTTCTTTCTTTCTTTAGTCACGATGCCCTGTTCTCCCATGCCCCATCATTTTATTTTGTATACAAGAGCAAACAGCGCTCTCGCTCCTCCCTCCTGCACGTACCCGCTCACTCTCCTAAAATGAAACAGTAGCTTTGAAAAATAAGAACTTTTGTAGCTGAACTGCACCACACCACAATGTTCAACAGCTTCTGATACAGAGCATATTTAAAGAAAAAGTCAATTTCCAATTACCCTGATACCGTGTACTACAACCCAGCTCCACTGCTCAGTCGTCTGTAGTCCACAGTGACAAATATAAATTCAAACTGGATGCCCGCCCCCACCAGACAAGAGCTGTCTCTCACACACCCTGTATTACCATACGAACAGACCTACAAACATTTCTGTCTGCTCCCTTTCCAAGCAATACCGTTTCTCTGCGTAAATCAACATCATTTATTCTGCCTACCTTACAGTGGACTGCGACCACTTTGACTGAGCAGTTCTTTAGATCCCCAGACCTGATCATTATCAGTTTCCATGACTACACTCCTAGAAACAGCTGTTATGAGTGAACAACTCCACCACCTGCCCCAGTCATGTAACAGGTGACACAAAAAGAGTAAAGCCTTTTAGCAGATCAACTAATCTTGATGCTGCCTGCAAGTTCCCTCGTGGCATTAGAACTCCAGTGCTAAAAACCAAGCCGACCAAATCAAATTTACTTTTAATGTGTACACCATTTGCAGCAGACACAGGCTTTCTGTTAAACATGCTGAGTTCTGCTGACCGCCGCGCTGCCACACAATACTTTTGATCTCTCGCCACTACATCCTCCACGTAGCCACCCGCTGTCAAGCCTGCAGTTTAAAAAAATAAAGAATAAATGGAAGCTGCTAAATTGTCCATTCTACTCTCGTTGCTGGTGGTGGGGGGTGATCAGTAGTATTTTGGTGTCTGGTGTCATGAATGAGATTCAATGGTGGGGGGGGCAAAAGACTGATGCCTGTATGCAAAAAAAAATCACAGACTTTACGTTTCTGTGGGTCTTTGCAGGTATTGCCCAATACCACCCACCCTGTTGGGTATTATTGCTTACTTAAGCTCCTTGATTTTTAGATGCTCGAGCCTGACGAACAGTTCTTTAGGAGTAACAATCTCTTGGTCCCCCTCTTCACTTCCACCTCCTTCTTCAAAAATCAGGTTCCTGCATTGTAGTCTGCATCTTTCTACCTCGTCTGGGTCTTCCAAGCAAAATATTTCCTCCACCTCCTCCTCTGAAATACTCAACATTCAACATTTCTTATAGCACAGAAGTGGCACTCAAATTAGTCATAATGAGCACTATTCTCACTAATGGATTCAAAGTAACTCCTTCTTGCCTCTCGAGCTAATGTCCATGGAGTAGTTCTGACTGCGTATTTAAAGAGGTAGAAATCAACGTCCTTGCCACAAATAAATGATGTTAATTGTTAAGAGTTCCAGAGGGATTTAAGTAGATGCTGCTTTGATGTTTCTCCATTACAACCAGCAAAAATGGCAAACATGAGAAAAGAAATGTAATTCGGTTGCTCTCAGGAGAACCCTCAGTGCAGGAGATCAGGCAGCCAGCCCTAATAGTACAAATACACACCAAATGCTGCACTCAAACAAAAACAAGGAGAAATTTGCTGAAATTCAAAGTCCAGATTTTAATGTGGCAAGATGCACAGAAGTGTACCCTTCTTCCCAGCACTTCAGCCAAACACTAGGCCTTCCGCAGGGGGTGGGTACAAGGTAACAGCAATACGCCTATATTTAAGTGACACACTTAAAGATACAAACACCATATAGTGAACATCAAAAAGGTTATATACAAAGCATTCTTATATACAAAATTGAGGAAGGCCTAGTGCTTGCCCAAAGCATTGGGAAGAAGGGTACACTTCAGTGCACCTTGCCACATTAAAATTTAGATTTTGAATTTCAGCACATTTCTCCTAGTTTTTGTTTGAGTGAAGCATTTGGTGTGTAAAGATATAGGGACTCACTGTTTATCTGCATTTCTGGACACTTATTTTATCTGAAAAAGTGGAAGGAGTGAAGTAGGTGGAATATTTCCTCAGTCAAGAAGCCCAGATTCCAAAGGCTAAAATTATAAGGCTCTTAAGACTTTCTAAGTTTTTTAAAGACTTGACTTTAATCTTTTTCTGTGACTTGTTCAGCATCTAGTAGTGAAGTAACCTGATCCCTGATCTCTATCTAAGTTCAATCAAATCACAGACAGCATACTCTGTATTTCCCTTATGAACTTTGATTTATGTTGTGTGTTGAATTATTCTGAACATTATCCCTGATCTAAACCAAGTAATATTTTGCAATACTCTCTCTATTTCTGAAAATAAGTTGTACAATAATAATGCCTGCCATTACCTGAAGTAGCAAAATGGGAGTAGGCAACAGTAGTTGTACAACAAAAAAACTCTCTAACAGAGGGGGGCAAGGTATAAGCAAGGATAAAGGACCTTTTTCTCTGAAAGTACTTGCACTAAAAGCTCTAAGTAAGACACAAAATAAACTCTTACACAAACGGGGAAGTCCAAAAAAGTAAACAATCCAAACAAAAATAAAATGGTAAAAGTATAGAACTACTTCATTCCTTCATTCCAAATGGGTACATTCTTAAGTTTTTTGATAATACTCCTTGTATACAAAAGAAACCAAGTAAAATTTACCCTCCTGGAATGTTAAATAATATCCAGGCTGTCGTGGGCACTGAATGATCTAGTATGATTGTCCAAAATGGAAAGGGTCCAGATTATAACACAGGATTGGCAGCTGACACCAAAATAGACTTCTCAGAGATCTTTCACAGCCTATCCATTTTGGTTGTGGAGGCCAGAGATCTGAGAGAGTCTTTAAGGGCTGACAGTGAAGACCAGAAGGATGTAGACCCAAATTTAAACAAGTTCTGGTCAGATCCGAGATGGCTGTGGAGAGCTTTTGGGATACTTTTACCCATTATTTGTAATGAATTTGCACAATGCAGATCGGCTGAGAGGCAGTTTCAATGTTGTCTTCCTTTTACACATTTTTACAATGTTTTCCTAGAATATGCCTGCAGATTGCTATATATTCAGCCTGGATACAGAAGTTCACAGAAGAAATGGCATCTTATTTTCAGGGGGTGGAGCATTGGCAGTAGGATGCTGGAATGTCTCATACATAGGTACGAGCTGTGTGTGTGGGTGATAATGCGCAGTGGCCATACACCTCTGGTGCTCACATGTGGCTCCATTGTCCCAGTGCCATTGCACTGCTCAGAGCAGGTGACAGCTGTTGCTGTACCCACTCTCACAAGTCCAGAAGCAGGCATGTTACAGCCAACCTCCCATTCGTTGTTCAATTGGGAAACTGTGGATGCACTATCCATAGCCTGGAGTGTACACTGCAAATGGCATTGCAGTATACCAGATCCCGTGGCACCCAGGATACCTCAGCAGTCCAGAGGGTGGCATGTTATACAGGAGAATGGGGGAGAGTGTGGGCCTGTGGCTGTGTAAGAAAGCAAGAAGGTACAGCATTGACAAAGCGTGCATTGGAGGTATGTCAATTCCCTCTTATGGTTTGCCAGGGACATACACATGGCTGCATACATTGGTAGGTCCACAGCTTGCATAATGCCCCAATACATGGTACAGCCACTTGGGTCATTCCAGAGTGCAGATCCCTGGCTTTCAGGTCCAGTGCAGTCAGTGGCTGACCATGGTAGGGTGTGAAGGGCAATGCCAGTCTCTGCAACAGGTCAGGTATGGGAGGAGCGGGAGTGTCTGCATACCGGGGTGGTGGGTGTGGGTCCTCTACGCTATTGATATGGACTGTGGTTTCCTCTGGTGCAATTGGGTCTGGGGGGCCCTACACTATGGAGCTCTTCAGGGATGGAGTTGGATCATCTGGGGATGGGAGAGGTACCTCTAGTCCACCAGGGCTGCCAAGCTGATGTACACCTTGGTGCACTTCTGCAGCCTGCCTGTGGGTGGGTGGCTGGCTGGGTTAAGCCAGCTGTTCATGCCCTAACTCTGGGCTGTGCTGCTTTGGACTGTGAGAGGCGCATTCCCACTAAATATGCCACAGTATGGTATATGCATTGGAACACTTCCTCAACTTGTGCAGCATACCATCTGTGTGTGCCCTGGCCCATTCCCTTGCAGCCAGCACATCCTGCACATTTGAATATCATGCTGTGGTGCATTGTTGGAGTTGACAGCACATCTCCCTTTTCTGCCAAGATATGCCATGCATCTTCTTTGAATATGGGGGCCCTGGACTAGGCTACCCTGAATAAATACATTATAAAAATGGTAAGATCATGACCCCACTGAAAACAAGATATTGCATCAAATCTGGGACAGCCTGAGTAAATACAGTGCAAACATGTGTAAATGAAGATCCCTATGACAATAAGATGTAGCATCTCCCTTGCACTATCCAGGATACAAAATATAGGATAAGAAATATTTAAATTAAATCTACTCTAAGCCAAACTTCACTGTGTTCACTGACATAAACTAACAGTTTATTTAATGTTTTATAACATATTAGAATGCTGTATTTATTTTGAATGTTGTGGCCATGAGGATGGTATGCACAGTGTGTGTGTGTGGTGTGTGTGTGTGTGTGTGTATGTAAGTGTGTGTTTGCTATAGCTCAATATAATTTTCCCCCCAAAAAGAGTAGTAAAAATGCCTGCTGATTGCTATATATTTAGTCTGGGTAGTTCACTGAAGACCTGGCATATGTCTGGGACAATGCTTATCAGATAGTGTCTTAAGAGGTTAAAAAAAAGAGTGCAAATCTTCATAGATTTGCTGGGAAAGGGTGACGTTTATGAGGCATGACTCTTTCTTGAAAGATGATACATGCCAAACTGAAGCTAGTAGCAAGAAAATGCTTAAATGCTAAGTATTTAAATGTGCAAGTTGTTGCATTCCAAAGGGGGTAAACAAATCTCCAGTGTAATAAGCAACCAATATTTAACAAGCTTATTCAGCTTCCTAATGGCCATCTGATAAGCAGCTTGGAGTTATGTCTCCAACATTCTAATCAGAAAGAAGGGAGTATTTTATTTCAGATGCCATAGTGATTTTTAGATGTGTAAGAATACACTGAAAAGTCCAAAAAATGGGTTCCACGATACTCCATTTTCCAGCTACAGATAGCAAGATGGCTGTAGGCTCTGACCACAGACATAAAAATG
Organism: Neoceratodus forsteri; assembly: GCA_016271365.2. NCBI lineage: Eukaryota > Metazoa > Chordata > Ceratodontiformes > Ceratodontidae > Neoceratodus > Neoceratodus forsteri. The sequence goes on along the minus strand of CM028134.1, from coordinate 970,901,101 downwards.
TCACAAAAGAAAAATCGACCACAACAAGGGAAAAGGGAGAAAAACTCCCTATTAATGTGCCTATTAAGGATAGATCCCACAAAGAGTCTAGCAGCCTTAACATAGATCTAATAGTAACAACTCATAGACAATGAACCCTAAAAGTATAAAAATGCCTGATATGGAAGGCATCATAAGAGATATGATAACTGTATTAAGAGATCCTTTTAGTTCAAATGTGTTAATGTTTACGCAATTATTTAAGCAATAAGGCATGACCAAGGGTTATGTTAATGGTCTGTTAATCACCTTCTAGGGGTGTACTGTGGCACGAGGTGTAGCCGAATGCCACGTGCACCTAGAGGGTGATTAACTGACCATTAACATAATCCCTGGGAGTGCCTTATTGCTATTATAATAACAAAAGTTTTTAAACAGTGTTAAACCTTGTTCAGCATATGGAAACAAGCACTATTAATAGATAATGCATCCATGAATAACTATCCTGAAAAATCTATTGGTGAGAATACAACACCCTTGCAGGGCAACACAGAATCTTTGTGCGGTAAGCCAATAAACAATGATACAATAATAGATATCAGTAATAGTGTGATGGAGCATCCTCCGGATACAGTAAATGACTCTAGCACAGATATGGTGGAATGTATAATGCTACCCAATAAGAGCTTAAGGGATGACAGCATATACATGGAATGGGTGGCAAAATACCCAATGACCTGGCAAAAGTGAGTAGAACAGGAAAAAGCTGAAGAGACCTGAATGTAGAGACCAAGACAGCAAAGGGTCAAGAAGGATAGGAAGGGCAAAAGAACAACTGATAAAGCACACAAAAACTCTAGCACACAAAATGTGGTTAAGGAATGTTATCAAAAAGAAAAAGAGGTTAACTCTCCTGTTTCGAAGCAGGACAGAGTCAATAATGTTGATGGAAGACATCTTTCAGTTAACATTAAAGAGCACTCACAAAAAAGACAAGAAATTAAGAAATATAAGAGGAGAAAGAGGACAGAATTAGGTAAGGAGAAGAAAAAGAAATCAACCAAAATTAAGAAAAGGAAAACTAGAAATGTAGTAACCGAAGAAAAAACTCCCTCAGATCCCTAAGTCACTATAAATGAGGGGCATAAAAGGCAAATAGATAACGTAGCCCCAAACATTTTATCTGTGGACCACAATGAGGGACATAGTAGTAAAGAATTGGATAATAAAAAAAAACTGAGTCAGTCAATGCTATACCTGGAAAAGAAAATGAACAGTTCAAAAAAGTTTGCCAGAAAACTCTAGGCACAGATTTTGTACTGCCATTGTACAAGGTGGCCTGTGTTTCAAATGAAACACAGGAAAAATGGTCAAATATGATAACAGACAAGTTAATATCCACAATGGAAAGCTGAAGACAAGTGAAGGGTTGCATAATCATTATTAGACTAGTAGCAGGATCCAAACTAGTGCTGCTGGTGACAGATCAGTTTTATTTTTTGAGAGCTGTTATACATAGAACAAAGGATATATACAGAATGCGAATTATGGTTGGGGAGATGACCTCCTTAAGGGAACTCTTCCCAGAATTTTATACAAGAAAAGGAACAGTAAGATTATAGCAGAATGAAACACAAATTTCTATTTTTGGGCTAAAACAAATGCATAATGAAAACAAATTTAATTTAAAGGGTAAACTAATTAATGCACTTAATGCACTCTTAAATTCACATGACAGCAGCCACAAAATAACCAAAACTCTGAGACAGGAAACAGATGGGCAAATAATGTTTTGGGTCAATCAAGATACTGTTGTAAGTGAATTAAGGAAGAACTAAAATATTTTAGATGAATTGGGTATTTATGTCTGTATAGAAAATGAAAAAGGGAAAGAAAAATGCAATCAGTATAGCACTTAAAAGAAGACCTTAAAATGGAAAACATTGATATAGACTTCTGACAGGTCTGAAATACTGGCTTCTTGTGATCAATGACAGCCAAATGGATTCTCTCATGAAGGGAGGCTACAGGGACCAAACGCTGTGTCAGATATTCTAAAAGATAAATCATCAGTAGTTAATGAAGCAAACATGCTCAGAGATGGGAAAATATTTAATATTCTGTCTTGGAATCCATCAGGAATGGAGGAAAAGCTTGGTGATCAGAGGTCAGTAAATATTTGAAACAATTTCATTTTACATGTATACAAGAGACATGGGCCTTGGGCAGTCTGCATATGGATCAGTGTAGAACCCACTGCAAAAAAAGCCAATAAAAAGATGAAATATGGAAGGAGTATAGGTGCAGTGGCAATTTTCTGCAAGCTTGATGACAAGATCAAGACAGAGGAACTCAGTACGCCAAGTGGCAGTTTATTACAATTAAAATTCCTGAGAAAGGCAGCAAAGAATTGTTCATTATTAATGTGTACTCCCATCCAGCAGGTAGTAGGTATGGAGATAAAAAATATTTCCAAACATTAGATGAATTCATTGAAAAATTACAACATGATAATCCTAATGGATATATAATTATTATGGGTGATTTTAATGACAGGATGGGGAATTTACAGGGATGTTTGGAAGATACAGCAGATGCACTGATATCCCTAGACTTAAAAAATATTGGCATTGAAAGGACTGTGAGGGATAAAACTATCAACAAAAGGGATATTGAGTTTCAAAAACACTGAACAATAGGAACTTCCTTCTGTTGAATGGAAGGACCAGTCCTGATTTACCAAGTGAATTTACCTTCATGGGTGGAAACGGCTCCTCCACTATTGATTATCCATGGGTCAATATACATTTGATTAGTCAGTGCTTATCCTTACAAATGATAATAAGACCAGAAAGTCAACATACAGCCCTGGAACTAAAGATCAAGGCTAAAAAAATCTCCAAAATGAAAAAAGGAAAAAGTGATTCCTACTCAACTGACGAGAAATTGTATAGAATGACAAAAAATAGAGGGTAATAATTTTGAAGTAATCCTGGAAGGGAAAGGAATATTAAGTAAACTGTTGGAATTAGCCGATAGGGAACCTGCACTCTAATAATAACTGAGTATAATTCAATTATTGGAACAATAGCTGATACAAATCTAAAAGAAATTAAGATAGAGAAAAAGGAGGGACATAGCTGGTATAATATCAAACGAAGATAATCAAGGAAAAGATTTAATTAACAAGTCAGGATATTAAAACAAAAACCTAATAAGAATAATAACAGATTAATGAACCAGATGAGGAAGGAATATAGAATAATACTAAAAAATAATAAGGAGAAATATACAAAACAATTATGGACTGATCTTGAAAAGGCAGTAGCCACAAAAAATAATGAAACCTTTTGGCAGATTTTTAACCAGGGTTTGAAAAATAACAAACAAATTGAGGCCTATACTGAACCAGATGAATGCATAAAACATTTCAAACAATGATTCTATAGGGAGGACCTGAGTATCTGCACAGAATGACTGAAACCCAATTAAAAGAAAGACTGTGCAACCCTGGTAATGAGACTATGCTGATTGAAATAGAATTGGGACTTAAATCATTCAGAAAGAGGAAAGCACCAGGACCCGATGGTGTTCCCTTAGATGTGATAGTTAGAACTAAAACCTATTGTGTTCCATTTTTGTACAAATGATTTAACCATATATGGAAAACAGGTGACATTCCCAACAGTTGGTGATTAAATATAATTGTGCCTATTTTCAAGAAGGGGGACAGAAATGACCCAGGATGTTATAGGTCCTTTAGCCTAATGGAAATGATAGAAAAACTATTTACAAGGACAATAAATAATAGATTAATGGAATGGGCTGAGATCCGTAATATAACAGATAAACCACAGGCTGGCTTTAAAACTAGACATTCTACTATAGATCAATGCTTTACATTGGCGCACATAATTCATAACTATAAAGTGGTTAAGAAACAAAAAAATCTATTGTACATTTATAGACTTAAAGGCAGCCTTTGGTAAGATTAACAGAAATCTGCCGTGAGAAAGATTGTATGACATAGGCGTTGAGACCTCCATATTGGAAATTATCAGATTATTACATCATGACAACTACACCAGTATTAGGTATAATGAACAGGGAGAAGTGAGTAACTGGTTTAAATCTAATGTAGGGGTAAAACAGGGCTGCACGTTAGCACCCCTGTCATTTAATCTCTACTTCAGTACAATACTAAAAACAATGTAAGGGATGCTTCGGGCCATGAACAGTGCAGGACAAAACATCGCGAACAGGAATGTGGTGGCAAGAACATCGCAGAAAGCAATAGTGCAGGCACAACAGAAAGCGGTCGGGAATGTTGCAGGGATACAGACCGCAGGGGCAAACAGCAACCGCCCAAATAAAGGTGGAAAACACATCACATGCCCAAATGTAGCCGGCACAACATTGGGGCCTGGAACATTGCAGGGGACACAGACCACAGGGGCAAACAGCGAACGCCCAAACAAAGATGGACAAATCAACATATGCCAGACATGCCACTGCACAACATGAAGCAGGGAACAACAGCATCTGGCAGAACACCACAGGGGGCAGCAGTGGCCTTGGCACACACAAGGACACCCACAGAGTAGGGGGCACCTGTGCCCATGCACAGCACAGGGTGGCAGAACTAGGTATGGCAACAGGGGATGGGCACCCCAGTGGGAGGCAAGCTTGCCCTCTGAATGCCACAATGCATGGATGCACATAGGGAGAAAGCCCCAGATATCAAACCCCACAATATCCACGGGGCACCGAGGCCAGGTGTGCCAACTGGTGGACCACCAGCTGCCACAGGACCACCATGCAACGGCGTGGTGGCCAGAAGCAGCTGTACCAAGTACAACATGCACACCCCACAAAACATACAACAGTGTGGCAGGAGGGGGATACAGCCATAACACTGTGGTGGACATGCATCCCCAGGTGATCATGTCTGGCCATGATGCATATGGGCACACCCATGGGGGACAGCATGGTTTGGATGAGCCACAGACAGACAAGATGCATCAGGCAGTGAAGGTGGATACTGCCACCCACACAGGCATGCAAAGATAGGAATCCCACAGACAAATATGGCCATGGGATGAGTTGGGGCCATGTACAGTGCCGGCACGCCCGTATGAACATGGGCTGCAGGGGCCCTAACACATGCCAGCCTACTGGAGTCCAGGGACAATGTGTGGCTGGTGTATACCCCAGTGACTGAGCCACAACTGATGTACCACCGGCCGTGGGGACCGCGATGCACACAGTGTCCAATGACAGTGCCAGGGGTCCATGCCAATGCAATACACACAGTGCCCCCGCCAGCAGACACCAGGCATGACCAACACAACACCCATGGCAATGGCACACACACGCCACCAATGCACAGCCAAGCAGTGCACAGGACAGTGACCTGCATAACAAGCAGCCCCAGCATGGCACAGATGCAGACATGCGCTGCATGGAGCACACATCCCAGGGTTGGCATACCGGTCCTGCACTTAGCATCATCACTGCACCACTGTGGACACCACATGCACCTGCAGTGGCAGTGACCACCACACACTGCACCACAGCCAGCATGCAGACATCCACACTACCTGGTGCACACACACCCAGGGGTGCACAATCCCTATGGTAACAGAGGCACCGCCGCTGGCGCAGACAGCACAGGATCCCCACACCAGCACAGCCATCCCCCCATGACAGAGCGACACCCCATGGCAGCACAGTCCCCCATTACAGAGCATCAACCCTAGTACAGCACAGCCCTCCACCCTGACACAACAGTGCCCCAGATCAGCACAGTCCCCCCATGACAGAGTATCAACCTTAATACAGCACAGCCCGCCATCTTGACACAACAATGCCCCAGATCAGCACAGTCCCCCATGACAGAGCATCGACCCTAGTACAGTGCAGCTCCCCACCTTGACACAACAATGCCCCAGATCAGCACAGTCCCTCCATTACAGAGCATCAACCCTAGTACAGCACAGCCCCGCACCTTGACAGTGCATCTCCCCATATCAGCACAGTACCCCCCTTGTGCATGGTGATATCCTGATAACAGCACAGTACCCCCACCTTGACAGTGCATCTCCCCATATCGGCATAGTACCCCCTTGTGCAGGGCAATACCCTGATAACAGCACAGTACCCCACCTGTGACAGTGCACCCTCATATCAGCACAGTACCCCCTTTGTGCAGGGTGATACCCTGATAACAGCACAGTACCCCCACCTTGACAGTGCAGCTCCCCATATTGGCACAGTACCCCCCAGGCGTGTGTGGCAGCACACTGTACAAGTGATCAGCAGTCACTGGCATGCTCAAATGGCACGGTGGTGGTCAGTCCGCACCCAGCAGCCACAGCCATTGGCATGGCCCTGGTCAGACCTGCAGCTGGAAGTTATGGGCGATGCCACGTATATAGTCATATGTGGGTCTGGTGCCGTACTCCCCAACAATGTGCTGTATGCGGTCCATTGAGTCCCAGAACAGCTTCCGTGATGGTGGTGCATAGTGCCTAATGATGCATTGCTCAATCTTCAGCTCATTGAGCTGCTGCTCTGACTTCAGGGCATCAATTAACTTCCACAGGCTGGGGTGGCATGCACCTATTAGGGTGCTGAAGGCATGGTGCCGCCCTTCTTCAGAGTTGTTGGTGTGGGCACTGCCAGTCCTGGCTGCATCATAAGAGCTCCACAAGTCGACAGGGAACAAGGGGTGCCTGTGGACACCACCACAGATGGTCTCCCTACCCATGTGTCCTTGAAGTAGTCTACTGTTGGCATCAGCAGCTCATTGTGTGAGATGTAGAATTCAAATGACCTGAGTACCTCGAAGATGGTGGACACCTCCCCTTGGGGGATGAAGGCAAGTGCAGGCAGCAGGTGTACATGGAGTGCAAAGTTCTCATCCTCTGTGTGGTGGTGCACAGCCTCAGGAACCTCCTGGACCTTCCTCCACAGGGCCTGGCACAGGTGGAAGAAGCAGCCATGCTGACTGGCATCTAGGAATACAGTGGCCAAGGACTTTATCACAGCCTGCTCGAAGTCCATGATTATCACAGATGGCTTGAGGTCCTCTAAGAGCTCCCGTACTGCGATGAATGCCCTTGTGTATGTGACCCCCATCTTGTTCAGCAGCAGGAGGTAAACAGTGGGTACTATGGTACAGTATTGCTCCCCATGTATGGTGCAGAGCTGTGCAAAGTGTGGTGGTGCTGTCTTAAATGTGTCATCTGCATACCATGTATGGCACTGTGACAGCAGCTGCAGTTTCCTGTCTGTGGTGTATATCAGTATTCTTGAGGCACCGCCACTGTCAAGGAGCAGGAACTGGGCTCCATCATGTGTCACAGTGTACAATCTGGGATGGTGAGGTCCTGTAGTGAGATTGCCAGGGGTGGTGGCTGGCTGGCGGCTGTCCGTGCATGGCTGACACTCCTTTTCAGGAAGTGTATGCTGGGAAGTCTACTGGATATGGCAGTGGTTAGGTTGCTACTGCATGCTGCCACCACCTGGTGGGGTGTCACCATCATTTCTAGGGCCCTCTGATTTATGTCAGTGATGGCCTCCTGGACACCTATGGCCCCGTGGTCAGGTACATGGTTGTGGCTGTTCACCACCCTGATGACCTCCTCCCCTGCGGTGTGGAAGCGCCCAGGGCATTTTGCCCTGTAATACTCCGAGCACTTCCAATATGTTTTCTCTGCCAGGTTCTGCTCCTTATAGTACAGGAAGCCCTCATGTTGTAGTAGGGTCTTCCCCATTTGGCTGTTCACATAGTGCAGTGGCACGGTCCTACGGACTGCTCATGCACCTATCACACAGTGTTTGTCCTCTGCACAGCTCTCCCATGCACCTCAGTGTGGTCTGTGTGCTGTGCTGCCTTATGGGAGTGAAGCTGGGTGTGGGAGTGACAGCACCTGCCCTGGCGGCACACACCCATCTCACAGGTGTATCCTGTTGGCTCTATATCCATGCTGTGGTGCCACACCCCGCCCCTTGTGTGTCCTGTTGTCTATCTGCATTATGTGCTTCACTTGCCTGGGTTGGTGCAGGAGCATTTCACATGCTGTGGTGTTCCCCTGTGTGGCCCTCCACCCTTGCTGTTGTGTGTAGTGCATCACTGAGTGCAGGTGTCCTGTCCTGGCAGTCACCTCCTGGCCCTGTCTCTCTGCCCCTCTTTCTGTATGCTGCATGCCCCTTGTGTGGCTGGGTCTCCCTTGTAGCCCTGAGGTGGCGTTCGGACTATCATTCCCCATGTGTGATCTGGCTCCTTACCGGTTGGCCCTGTAGATTGCTTGCCTGCGGTTGTGCTCCCCATCTCAGGGTCCATCTGCCATGCTGTGCACCTTCTGCTTCTCTCTGTGCTCCGAGTGCATCTCTGTCCATGGCACCTGTGTTGTTTTCCATCTTGAAAGCCCCGTTGTGTGTCCAGTTGTGCTGACCTGCTGGTGGCCTCATGATTTTGCCAGTGCTGGGTGTCCCTCTCTGTGTGGTTCCTTGTGTGCCCCTCCACTGCTGCCACTGTGTTGCACTGCTTTGCTTGTGTGTCGGCGGCATTTGTCCTTAGCGTTCTTGGGTCCACCATGATGTTCTTGTTCGTGGCATTACTTCCGCGTTGTTCTGCCCGTGTTGTTTCCTCTGTGATGTTCATGGTGTGAAACACAATGACGACTTCCACATGCCCAAAACAGGAACTAGGGCATTGCCATATTTGGCATATGCCGATGATGTGGCACTATTGACAACTAGCCATTTAGGCATGATAAGGATGCTTGAAAAATCTTATACAGAATGTAATAAAACTGATCTACAGATCAACTACAGTAAAACCAAGGTTTTGTTTTTTGGGGAAGGACAAGAAAACTTATAAATATACTATAAATAATCATAAATTAGAAACAGTATAAGAGTTTTGTTATCTATGCACAATGGTAAATCAGAAGGGAACTTGGGGTAGTCATGTGAGGGAATCCGAACTTAAGGCAAAAAAAATATTTCTGACTTTGTCATCTTTTTCTATAGATATGGTGGGAAATCTAGTAAGGGTAATATAATGGTAGCCAATACAAAGCTCAGAAGCCAATTATTATATGGAGCTGAAGTATGGGGTACTCAAGCAAAAATAAACCTGGATCCTTGTTTTAACAAATTCTATAAGAAATTGCTGGGTCTTCCAAGCAGCAGTCCCTCAGCTTTAGTATGGGCAGAGCTAGGTCAGTTGTCAGTGTAATGTTACATAAAACAAAGATTAACAAATTATTGGATTAAAGTATTTGGGACACAAGAAGACAGACTTCCACGAATCTGTCTTGATGAAGCTATAAAATACCAACACTCAAATATAACTTTCCCTAGTATGAGTGTAGTGGAAGATATCATCAAGCTATATGGACTCCTACAAATTATCACAGATAGCCTGAGTCATCCCTATTTCCAAATAAAATAAGTAGTAAAAAACGGGTAAAGAGTTATATATATATATATATATATATATATATATATATATATGCAGAAGGATTTGGAGGCCTGCAGACAATTCAAAGCTTGCTTATGGTATGCTAAAAAATAAAAGAAATCATAAAATAGAAAAGTATTTACTGACACTCCATTCATAGAAAAATGATAAGATTTAGATTTGAATGTTTTGCCAGCAATTGGAAGAAGGGGAAATATAATAAAAAGGAGAGTAGCAATTTGTTATGTGGACATAAATTAGGGCAGGACAATCTTCGCCAACTGGTTGTACTGTGTACACTTAATGAAAATACAGGTATCAACTGCTGGGAGGCATATTGGTGAATTCAGAATATGAACCTCAGCATCTGCTGACCTATTTGCTGAAATTTCAGGACACAGGAGTGTTGGTCAGTGTGGCCTCCCTTCTTAAAATAATAGAAGAAAGAGGACTACAGATAGAATCATGATGTGTACAAGGAAGACTTGAATGGATGAAACATGAGCATGACATAATAATTCCAAATATTTGCTTTTTGCACATTTTTAGATTATTGTATAAATAACCAGATGTGCAATATATGGACTATATGAATGTTTAAACTAGTCAGACTCTAGGTATTAGGTATCTATCTTTTTTTTTTAATGTATGTGATTATATATCTATATATATATATATATATATATATATATATGCACATGGTATCCAATAAAGTCCAGGAAGTAGTCAGGATCCAGAAATTCAAAATGGATTTATTTTTAAGCAGAAGAAAATAATACGAACTTAAAGTGGAAATTAAACACAAAAGAAAATAATAGCACACAGGAGATCATAGCTTAACATAACATCACTGCCAAACAGTACCTAGAATCAGGCTAGACATCTGGTAGGGTTGCCTTCCTACCACACTCTAAAGCTTTACTTCACATTCTCCCCCTTTTATACAGCAAGAGGATCACATGATTTAATTAACTCTTCCCAAAACATCCTACTTCTTACATTCAGCAAAGAAAATAATTTAAAACATATTTTATAATACATGTTAGTCATGTATACTCCATTTATATTCATTTCTGGTGTTTCATGACTAAAATTCACCATGATTTGAGGCATTTCCCCTTTACTGGACCCTTTCCAAGCTCCGCCCTAAAGCTTCTATCATAAAAGGGGTGAAACAAGGGCCGGCCAGCACTATAGCAAGGTAGAACTGAGAGAAAGGTCTGAAAACTGCATTCAAGTAAGAGCTAATTCCTTTAACTCTTTGCACAGTATAATGGCCTCTCTAATTCGTTTTTATTTATCAAGTGTTTAGAATACCCTTGTCACACAACTCATCTTGCATAGTTCATATTGAATGTTACTTTAGAACTTTAAAGCTTTTTAAGCAAACTGTTTAGGAACTGAGCATTGTAATACTGAGCTGGAAATAGACAATTACTTGCTTTGCAATCTGGAACAGGACTTCATACACAAAGCCTAATTCTGAGCTCTCTCTGACTCAAAGAACCAAATAAATTAGAGAAGAGGCAAGCATTAGCTTAAAACAGCAAAACCTGCTTACTAGTTCTCTAAACAGCAAGAACGCTGGCTACGGACTTTCTTTTTGGCGTATTCACACATTCGCATGATCGCACAGTCACACAGCACGATTGTGCACACATTTGTGCAGTCATCTACCGAAAACGGTAGCGCTTTTTAAATGGAGGTCTTTGAACACAAGGGCTTGAACTACTTTAGAGAAAGCGAAAACTGTAGGTTTTTAGGGATAGAAAGACTACTCATAGGTGACCAAACTATGCTTAGGGGAATAGAAGAAGCCTAGAAAGAGGCAGAAATGAGACAGCAAGAAAGAAAGAAAGAAAGAAAGAAAGAAAGAAAGAAAGAAAGAAAGAAAGAAAGAAAGGAAACAGGTTTACTGTTGCAACAGATTTTGATTCTAAAAGGGGAAAAACAGTATTTGCAGCCCATATGTTTTCATAGAATACCTCAATACCCTCTATGGCAAACGACAATGCTCTATCAATATTTATTAATATTCAAGCCATAATGAAGATGGGGTACAGACCCTATTACAATATGTGTGTGTGTATATATATATATATGTTTCTTTTCTATATCCTTTTATCTGTTCTGCACTTTTGTAATGGCTTTTAAGTCCAACAAATAAACTAAAATTGATTGATTGATTGGCTGAGGTGTTGGTTGTGGACCCAGGTCGTCAGGTAGAGGAGTTGCTGGCTGGGCAACCCTCTGGGCTTTGGCTTGGAGGTAACCAGCTTTTGACCACTGACTGGGTGCGGAATCTAGGCATTATGCTTGATGATGAACTGACACTTAAATCTCAGATGTTTGCCATCATCAAGAAAACATTTTACCATCTGAGGAACATCACTCAAATAAAGCATCTAGTCCTGCCTGATGATATTCTGACTCTGGTCCTCGCCTTTGTGACCTCATGCCTTGATTACTGCAATGCCCTATACCTAGGGCTGCCGGGGCTGGACCTTTGCCATCTGCAGTTGATGCAGAATGAGGCAGCCAGGTTGTTGACTGGCTTGTCAAGATCTTGCCACATCACACCTGTGCTTTGCGGATTGCACTAGCTGCTGGTGCAGTGGAGGATCACCGTCAAGGTCGGTTTGCTGACCTATAATGCCCTACAAGAGCAGGGACCATGGTATTTGCAAGATCTCCTTTGCCTCTACTGCCCTCTTCACCCATTCCATTCTGCCAATGAGGGACTGATAGAGATTCCCTGGTCTGCCTGATTATGTCTGGAGCTAGATTTTTTACTTTTGTAGCACCGACCCTGTGGAATTCTCTACCTCGTCGAATCACAGAGTGCCCATACATTGAGGCCTTTAAATCTGCCTTGAAGACCTATCTTTTTAATTTCACCTTTTCTGAGATTTAATTCCTGCTGATTTATAATTGATTTTAAGTATGTGTTTTTATGGTAATTATGTTTTCAGTTATGTTTATGTACAACACCAAGGTCTTTTGGAATGGCATTTTAGAAATAAAATTTGCTTTGCTTGCTTTGCATACTCCTGACACCACTGTTGTTTGACTTCTATATAGATCCGATTATTCACACATTGAACTTACATGATACGGATGCACCTAACATAATGTAATACAAAGTGAATATTCTTGTGTATGCTGACAATGCAGTATTGATATCTAAATCAGTAGCTGGTCTTCGAAAAGCCCTGAATACTGTTACAAAATTTCTAACAGAATTATGGCTTGAAGTGAATTGTAAAAAATCTAAAATAATGATACTGGGTAAATCTAGGAATAAGAAAAGCACCTGGGTGTTAAATAAACCATTAGAAATGGTTAAGGAATTTAATTATCTGGGGGTATTATTGCCAATAACATGTATTGGTGCCAACACCTAAAAGTAAGCAAAAAGGTAGACAGTTGCTACTTGGTATAAATAGATTTGAAAGAATGTATGCAGATAACTTATAAAGCCATGCTTAATGTATACACAGCAAAGCTAAACTAACTATGTTGTACACTGCAGAAGTTTGGGGATTGGAACCCTTATCTGAAACATTAGAGCCAATTCAAAATATTTTGCTAACAAATGTGTTGGACCTACCAGTGGCAGTGTCGGGTGCACATTTCAGAAGAGAAATAGGTTTAGTATCCCTTAAACTAACAGCTAGGATAAGAGCGCAAATGTTTTGGCAAAAAATTGTAAAAAACCCAGAGATCAAACTGAGATACGCATGCTGGCAATAAACTGTACAGCATTAAAATGAGGGTGTTTGGCGCCCTTCTTGGCTCAATAAATTGAACACAATGATCTAGAGGTTGGGATGTCTAATATATTTAACAACTGGAATTCATCCAATATATCAGAATATGTAGAAAATATAACAATTAGATGAAAAGATAATGAATTACAATTAGGCAACATGAACATTTCCTCCTCATTTGTCTTCAGAAAATATAAAGGTATTAATACACAAATAGGTGCTCTGGATTATCTAAATTGGTGTCAAAATATGCTACATAGAAAAACACTTGCAAGAATGAGATTCAACATACATTTTCACTAAAAAATCTCAGATGATATCATGGGAAATACTAAAAGAACCTCATGAGTGTAAATGTGGAAAGAATGTTTTTATTGCAACTATTCACTTATGTGACTGCACTTTATTAGATGTTGTAAGGGGAAAATGGCTTAGGCCTTTAGCAAATAAGACAAGCTGATTAAAAAAAGAGGATGTACTGCTAAAATTTTGCAGGTGCGAAATGTGAAATTTTTCCTGCAAATTGTGAAATTTCACCCGGGAATTGCATTTCGCATCAAAATTTAGCAATTTTCGGGTGAAACTTCACAATTTCCAGGCAAAATTTTGCAATTTTTGGGTGAAATTTCTTACCCACAAAACATTTCGTGATGTGTGCGAATTCCATGAAATATTTGGTAAAACAAAATTTCTCAGTTTTGCACAACACTAATTGTATTACACCTTAAATGTATAAAAAGTTTAAATAGGTACTATGAAGTGCTCAAAAGGACTGTATTTTAGTAGGTTGTAAGAGAAACAGATGAAAAACAGACAGATGTGGATAACAAAGTAGGTAATGAAAATATAAGGGCAGAAGAAAGGAAGCATATATTGTAGGTTGGACAAAGAGGAGGGAGAGAAGATGGCATGTTATACAGTAGGTCACTTTAGGAGAAGTGCAAGAGGACAATGAAACAGACCAGTGGTGCTGAGGGTTGAGGTGCTGGATGCCACACCTCTTGCCACACTGGCAACCATGTTTGGGAATACGCTCAGGTAGACTGGGGTTGGGAGGGGAGGGGGGAGGAGAAGATTGGAGCATCCACAGACAGATCACCTTATGAACATATGAACATAAGAATTTGCCAGCAGAGAAAGGACCACAGGTCTATCAAGTCTGCCTGATTGTGCAGCTCTTAGTTTCATATCACTACAGCCGCCCCACCCCCACTAAACCCCTCTCTTCTGGTCCTTCCCCACTATGTGTTTTTGTCTGTACTAAGCCTGCCCTTGACTCTATCCCAACCCTGCTTAAGACTATTCACTGTTCTTTGAGCAATTAACTCCTCTGGTAGTGCGTTCCAACCTGTCATCACTCTCTCTGTGAAGTAGTGCCTCCTCATCTCCCTCATAAACCTTCCCCCTTCCAACTTCAGACTGTGCCCCCTAGTGACCCGTACCCCCTTTAAGCAGAACAATTCTCCCTCCCTGACTTTGTTTATGCCTTTCAATTACTTAAAGGTCTCTATCATGTCCCCTCTTGTCCTTCTGTCTTCCAGCAAGTACAAGTTGAGCTCTTTCAACCTTTCCTCGTATGGCAACTCTCCTAGTCCCATAATCATTTTTGTATCCCTATGCTGCACCCCTCCAGTAGTCTCACATCCTTTTTGTCGTATAGGCACCAGTACTGTACACAGTATTCCAAATGTGGCCGCAGCAGTGATCTATACAGTGGCAGGGTGACCTCCCTCTTTCGAGAGGTGATCCCTCTGGCAATGCACCCCAGCATCCTATTTGCCCTTGATGCAGCTCTCCTACACTGTGCAAATACCTTCATGTCCCCTGTGACTATTACCCCCAGGTCTCTTTCCTCCTCTGAAGCCATTACCTGCACTCCCCCCAGTCAGTAGCTGTTCTTGGGATTTCTGGTTTCAAGGTGTATGACCTTGCACTTGTTAGTGTTAAACTCCAACTGCCACTCCCTAGTCCAGTGCTTAAGTTTAGCTAGATCCTCTCTGAGTGCCTGCCTCTCTTCTTCATTGTCCACTTTTGCACAAATCTTAGTGTCATCTGTGAACAGGCAGATCTTACTCTTGACCCCCTCTGTAATGTCTCCAGTGAAGACATTGAACAAAACAGGGACCAGCTCTGAACCCTGTGGTACTCCACTCATTGCTGGCTGTGGCTTGGATGTCTCCCCCCTTAGAACTACCCTCTGTTGTCTCTCCTACAGCCAGCTTTCAACCCACCCCACCCCACCAGTTTTTTCCCCCCACTCCCATGTCCCTCAGCTTGATCGTTAACCTCTTGTGCGGCACAGAGTCAAAAGCCTTGCTGAAGTCCAGATAAAGGACACAATCCTCTTGGGTGACCTCATTTGTTATCTCTGCCCCCCCTTACCCTTGCCCCCCTTTCCCCTGTGGCATTGGACCATCCCTTTCTTTTGTGACCATCCAGCAGAAATACTCATTGAGTGCCTCTGCCTGATCTTCCCCTTGTTCCACCCATCCTCCCTCTCTCTTGATTCTAACAATGTCATCCCTACAACTCTTCTTCTCCCTTATGTATTTAAAGAACCCTTCCCCCCCGATCCCCTGAGCCAACTTCAGCTCCTTTGCTGCTTTGGCTGACCTGACTGACCTGGTCACCTCCCTAGATGCCTTTGAGAACAATTCTCTATCCTCACGCCCACATTTTTTGAACTTAATGAAGGTCAATATTTTTTCTCTCACCTTCTTCTCCACCTCCTTGATGGGCCAGCTAGGTTTTTTTGACCAGGACTGCTTACTCTGAGATTTGGCACATGTGTCTGTGGCCTCATTTAGCCCCTTCCTAATGATTGCCCACTTCTGTTCAGCCTCCATCCCTGGGTTAATTTCAGCTAAATACCCCTCTAGGATGCTGCCCATTCTGGCAAAATCTGCCTTCCTGAATTCCTACTCTTGTCCTGGTCTTAGCAGACTCCCTCCCTGTGTTGAGAAGGAATCACACTGAGCAGTGGTTGCTTTCAGCTAGAGGATCCTGTTCTACCACATCCTGGACTTGGACCTTCTCCTCAGGAGGGAGGGAGGGAGGGATGGACATAGGGGTTGGCAACACTGTGCCTCCCAGCAGTGGCTGGGCGATACTGAGCTGGCAACCCTCCATAGGTAGGCGAGGTGGGTCAAGGTGGATGTCAGCAGAAGTGTGCACGGGAGCATGCGTGCACTTACCCAGACATTATTGAATGTCCACGCACACCATGGAAGAGTTAGGGCAATCATCACAGAACAAGGAAAAATCCCTAGCTTTGGGAGGGGGCTGATGCCCTCACGGCCCCATGCCCACCATTGGACTCCACCAGTCTGGGTCCTTATCCTCTGGGTCATGGTCCAAGTCTGCAGGAAATGGATATCAAAGAGTGCCACAGTAGTAGAGGCTGCCCCACCCTGGGAGTTCAAGCCAGGGGGTCTCTACCAGGTAAGAGGAGTGTGGAATCAGAATTCTGAGAAGGGACCCAGGATGGGGAATTTTCAGGCAGGGTGGTTAAGCCGAGGGGACATCTAAGAGAGATCCCCAGGCTTGGCAACTGGATGGAAAGAGAGTTAGAAAAAACAGGACAATGAGGGAAACAATAACTAGAACAGAGCTGCTATTGTGATGGACAAAGGAAAAATCGGAAGGTATTCTTTAGATGCGTAAGGAGTCAAAATAGAAAGGGGAGGGGAGGGGAGTTTATCACAGATTTTTGTAATAAGAAAAAAAGGAATAAGTGAAGGTGAAACTGGGAAGATGGAGATCATGTGCTAGGACAGCAAGATATGCTGTAGAAACTGAAGTGTCAGATAAGGCATGTGTTACCTAAAGGAGCTTAATGTGAGCAACCCACCAGTACCAGATGATAAATACCCTACAGTATTAAAACAACTAACTGAGGAATTTGCACTGCCACTATAAATTTAATAGTTAACTCTTTAATTAGATATGCAATGGTACTAAAGCACTAATTAAAGGTCAGATGTGGTTGTAATCTACAACAGCCACACAAGGAGCAAACGAGATTACAGGCCTGTGAGACCTACCTCAGCGGTATGTAAAATACTACAAAACATAAGAACAGCATTATTACACAACTTCAGAAAAGAGAAGGGGCTTAATGAGGGCAATTACACAGGAGTGTGGTGTGCATATTTATGGAACAGCTGGTTAGCACAATCAGAATGGCATTCTGGGTGGCCAGGGTTCAAGTCCCAGCTGAGGCACTTACTTCTTTCTTGCCTCTGTTTGAATGTGTTCCATAACTATGTACATGAAACTCCTATGTGATTGTTACAAGTAAATATAACTGACTGAAGGGAAGGTAGCAAAGGGCAGTGGTAGAGGGAAAGCTCTCCTGGCCAAGAGCAGTAAATACAGGTTACTCACCTGTAACAGGAGTTGTAGGAATGGTATATGTTGTTCATCCACACTGTCTGGCAGGTATCCTTGCCGCTTTAAATCTTGCCGGAAGGTCTTCAAGCTGGCTCCTCCCACCCACCCGGGTGGTAAAACTCTTGGCTCTGCCCCATGACGCCAGATCTGGCCCGCTGGAAGCTCAGGTTGTGCGTCAAAGCCGGAGGAGGTCGAGTGGAGTGTGGATGAACAACATATACCATTCCTAGAACTCCTGTTACAGGTGAGTAACCTGTATTTCTAGGGACATGGATATGTTGTTCATCCACACTGTCTGACAGACTCCTAGCAGTTCTCTGGGAGGAGGGAGGCAAGGTGCACACCCCCTACTTAGGGAATAGAGACTGGAGAACCGAGGCCCCAAAACCAGCATCCCGGCGTGACTCAAGGTCGATGTGGTAATGGGTGATGAAGGTGTGTGCTGACTTCCAGGTAGCAGCCCTGCAGATTTCCTGGATAGGGACATCCTGGAAGCAGCCACCGATGCAGCAGTATGGTGGGTAGAATGAGCTCTTATCCCTCTGGGAGGCTCCATGCCCACCAACTTATAGCAGAGATCTATGCAGGAGGTGACCCACCTGCCTATAATCCGCTTGGCTGCAGATCTGCCAGGTGCAGCTTCAGCGTGGTGACAAACAGCTGGTGAACCTCTCCCGAATTTCAGCCGTGCGCTCCTTATAGTAGCGGCGACCTTCTAGGGTCCAAGTATGGAGCCTATATTCGGCCTCGAGGTATGATTGGGGTAGAACACGGCAGAGTCAACACCTGATTAGGTGAAACTCCGACACCACCCGGAAGGAATTTCGGGTGGGGCGCAGGACAACCTTGTCCCTGTGGAAGACCAGGTAAGGAGACTCGATGCAGGCGTCTGGAGCTCTCCCATCCTTCTGGCTGACGTGATAGCCACCAAGAGGCGGTCTTCCATGACAGGTGAGAGTTCACACCTGTGCATTGGTTCAGAAAGCTTGCCCAGAGGCTTTGCCAGTACCAGCAGTAGATCCCGTAGGTGGAGGTTCTCACCGGAGGAAATGTGATCAAGGCCTTTGAAAAAGCACCAGACCACCTTCTCCTGTACCGACTGCTTCCCGGCGCCCGGTAAGCAGAGATGGCTGCCAGGTGCACCTTAAGGGTCATCGACCTAAGCCCTTGCTGAGAAAGGGACCAAAGGTAGTCCAATATGCTCGCCAAGGAACAGGAGGAAGGGTCCAGGCCCTTGCCCTGGCACCAAATGGAAAATCTCTTCCATTTGAAGGCATAGCATTTTCTGGTCAACTCCTTACGGGATGCCTCAACTACGTTGAGGACCTTGTCGGAAAGACCCAAGGCCTGGAACTCTAGCCACTCAGGAACCAGGCCATCAGGTGCAGGGATTGAAGCTCCGGATGGAATACCTTCCCCTGATTGACTGAGAGCAGGTCCGGGTGAGCTGGAAGCTGCCTCGGGAGCCTGGAGCTGAGGCTGAGGAGATCTGGGTACCATTACTGGCGGGGCCAGTCTGGGGATATCAGAATCACCTGCGCCTTGTCCCTCCTTGCTTTGAGAAGCACCTTGTGCATCAAGGGGAACCAGGGAAAGGCGTAGAAGAGGCCCGGGGTCCACGGCCTCGAGAAGGCATCCCCCAGCAGCGATCCCTGCTGAGGGGGGCGGGCATGGAACAGCCTCAGCTTCGCATTCTCCCTGGAGGCAAACAGGTCCACCTGAGGTGTGCTCCAATGGGAGAATAGATCTTGTACTACCTCCGGCAGAGAGACCACTCGTGGGACGCAGCCCCTATCTGGCTTAGGGCATCGGCCAGGGTGTTGGAGGCTCCTGCCACATGAATGGCTAGGAGATCCGCCTCCAGGCTGCGCACGAGTGACCAGATGCAGAGAGCTTCCTTGCATAGAAGCATGGAGCGCGTCCCGCCCTGGTGGTTTAGACAGTACATGGTCGTGGTGTTGTCCGTCTGGACCGGACCACTTGACCCGAAAAGCGAGCAAAGGCAGTGAGAGCTAGGCGGACCGCTCGGAGCTCCAGCAGGTTGATATGGCATCGGGACTCCCGAGGGGACCAGAGGCCGTGCGCTCTGTGCTCCCCCAGATGGGCACCCCAACCCATCAGAAATGCATCGGTTGATAGAGACCGTCAGCTCAGGGTGGACAAGCGGGATGCCCTCCTGCAGATGAACTGGAATGGCCACCACTGGGGCGTTCCCACATCCCTGGGTCACCGTCACTAGCTGGTCCAATGGATCGCAGCATTGGGACCACTGGCTGGCCAGCCCCCACTGAAGGGGGCGCATGTTCCAGTGGGCACAACGGACTACGCTGGTACATGCTGCCATGAGACCCAGGAGGTGCAGGAAGTCCTGGGCAGGGCGCAATTGCCCAACCAGAAATGATTGGGCAAAGGAGGAAAGAACCTCGGCCCTGTCCGCCGGGAGCCGTGGTCTGGCTTGAAGACAGTCGAGCTCTGCCCCGATGAAAAGAATCACCTGCTTCGCCTCGAGTTCCAACTTGGCCTCGTTGATGAGGAGGCCGACCAGAGAGCAAACCTGGAGGGCCAGATCTCTGGACCGCTCCACCTCCTGTCTGGACGGGGCTGCTATCAGCCAATCATCCAGGTAAGGGTAAACGGACCCCTCGGCGCCGCAGGGAAATGCTGTCACCACTGCCATGCATTTGGTGAAGACCCTGGGAGCTGGAGATAAGCCGAAGGGCATGGCTTGGAACTCGAAAGGTCCCTCCGCTCGGCGAAGGAACCTCTGATGTGACGGACAGATAGAGGCAGTGAAGAGCGTCCTGTAGGTCAGAGAGCAGAACCACACGCCGTGTTCCAAGGATGGTATTATCTGAGCCAGAGTGACCATCCTGAAGGTTCGAGACCTTAGGAACTTGTTTAGGGTCATGTGGAGTCGAGAATGGGGCTCAACCCCGTCGTTCAGAACCAGGAAGTACCTGGACATGAACCCGGGTTTGAGGAAGGGTCCGCCACCTCTCTTATAGCCTCCTTCTCAAGGAGGGAGGCGGCGTCGGCTCGGCGGAGCTGACGAGCCGGACCCCAAGGCCCCCAGTGCGATGGCTCTGAAGGGTGAGGCCTGCTCGAACTCCAGAGGCAGGCCCTTTCCCACCCCCAACACCCACCAGTCTGTGGTGATAATGGACCAGGCGGAAGAAGTGGTGCGCGCCCCCCCTAGGGGGCACCTGGGGTGAGGCGACGGGGTTGGGGGCGACACCCCTCAACCCGTCACTGGGCAGGCTTGGAGGAAGGACCAGCTGAGAGACCTCCAGGGCCTTTACCTCCCTGCTTCCTGGAGGAGGAAGCCGAGGGCTTGGGTTTGGGATGCCAAGCTTGAGCCTGCTGGCCCTGATGTTGCTGGGCCGGACGTGCCGCGGGTGCAGAGGGACGAAAGGGCTTAGGCTGCGGCCTGTGGTCTTTGTCCTTCTGTGAGGATGAGACCGAGTCCAAGGTAGCATTGGACTTCTCGATCCTCTGCAGGTGACCTTCCATCCCAGGGCCGAAGAGGTCGGTCCCCAGGAAGGGGACATCCACCAACTTGTGCTGGGTATCCGAAGTGAAGGTGGATATCCTCAGCCATGCCCAATGGCGCATAGCCACTGCGGCTGCTACTGACCTGGCACATGAGTCTCCAATGTCCAGAGCAGTCTGAAGCTGCTGTTTTGCCACTGCCCTGCCCTGGTCCCGCACCTGCCTGACCGTGGTCTGCAGGTCCGCTGGAAGATGAGGAACTACCTCGTCCAGGGGCCCAACAGGGCATGAGAGAAATGTGTCATGGATGCGGCCAAACTGGCCTGATGAAGGCGAGGGAGGGCCATAGCGTGGGCACTGCGCCCGGCATAGTCCAATTTCTTGGACTCCTTGTGGGAGGTTTGTCCACGTCCTAGCATTCCCGGCACACAGCGCTAAGCGCTGGTAACCAGCCCCTCGGCGGCGGGTGTTCGAAAAACCGGACAAAAGACGGTGGGGACCGCATACTCCTAGCCGGCATCCTGGCCGGGCGCAGGACAGGAAGCAGGGGGCGGCTACCAGGCTCAAGGCCGGGCCCACTGTGGCCTCGGCCACTGGAAAAGCCTCCGTGGGGAATCCCCTCGGTCCAGTATCTCCGTGAGGGGATACCTGGCCCGCTTAGACACAGGTTCGAGCTTCATCCTGGTAGACTCCGAGATGAGCCGAAGCAATCCCAGATAAGACGAAGGGCTATCGTCCATCGACTGACCGCCAGAGGACTCCAAGTCTACTCGCCTGGAGAAAAGGGAGGAATCGCCGTCGGACTCTGAAGAGTCCGCAAAGAGCTGCCTTGGGCCTGAGCCACCCTCCACCTGCTGAGGTCGATCGAGAGTGAGGGTAACAGACAGCCTATGGGGCAGTCCCTGAGCCAACCGAGAGTTCTTGGTGAAGCCCCAAATAACAGCTGTAGGCGGAGGTTCACTGGAATCGGTGGAGCAGCTGGTTTTGGCGAGACAACCGGCCGGAACAGGCTCCTCGGAGTGAAGAGGGTTGTTTGCCGCTCGGTGACAGCTACTTAAAGGCCAGGGAAGGCGACGGCGTCGGCTTGTTCCCAGTCAGAAGGAGCTGTTGCCACATGAGGTCCTCTTATCATCGCAGTAACTTACGTCGAAGCCTCCCCTCATCCGAGGAGGAGGACGAGGATGGCCGGCGCCCGCTTGCCAGCAGTGCTGAGACCAGACACCCCTGACGGCGGGATCGGCTGGACCGCAAGAGTCCAAGACCAAGACCGAGAACCTCGGCTTTCTCAGGGGCCGTGCGGGGAGGGCGGGTGGAACAGCTCCCCTCAGCTCGGAGGGTTCATCCGAGGGCTCCAGAACGGAGGCACTGGCAAGCCCACGGGATCCTCAACTCCTACCAGGGGAACCGTGAGAGAGGATTTTCGCAAGCGGTCGACAACTAGTCAGGTGAGAAGATCTTGACTGCATCGGCGGAGTCTCGGTCAACTGACCTGGACAGAGACACCACCGTGAGACCAGTGGCCGAAGCCGAGCGATCGACAGAGGCGATGGCCAACAACTCGGGGAGGGACCTTTCCCGCTCCCAAGAGCGTCGACAGAGGGACTTACCCTTGTCTTTCTTCTTGGAAAGAGAAGAAGGTCCAGCAGATGTTGGTCCCTCTCCTCTAGTGGAGAGGGACAGACAAAGCTCCTTAAAGGAAGCTGTATAAGAGGAACCCAGGGAGAGTGGGATAAATGCCGCATTCGAGGAAGATGCGGCCCGTGCCACCTCCTCTTCAAGGGCAATCATCTGCTCTAGCTGATCCGCCGAACCCGCCACCATGGAAACCGCCGACCGGGCCTCTTTTGACTTCATTTGAGGAAAACGTTTCTCAGGGCGCCCCAGTTGTAAACGGGCAGCACGGTCTTCGAGGACGTAGGCTGAGAAGGAAGAGCACAGGTCGCAAGCCTGCGGGTCGTGCTCAAGGCCTAAACAGTAGACACATGTGGAGTGCGGATCCGTCCGAAACATCTTCTGCCCGCAAGGGCATCTCCGAAAACCGAGAGTCGATTTGTCCATCACAGCCACGAGGGATAGAAGACCAAAGTCTAGAATGCAAAAACTTTTAAATTCGGAAAACCGAAGAATTAGGAACCAGTCTTATATGCAGAGCGTTAAGGAGGGAACCTGAGCTTCCAAGCGGTAAGGAAGATCTGGCATCATGGGGCCGAGCCGAGAGTTTTACCACCCAGGTGGGTGGGAGGAGCCAGCTTGAAGACCTTCCGGCAAGATTTAAAGCGGCAAGGATACCTGCCAGACAGTGTGGATGAACAACATATCCATGTCCCTAGAACAAGCAGAGTGCCACAGGGATCGGTACTGGGTCCAGTGCTGTTCGGGATATTCATAGAACATTTCTCACACAGGACCAAGAGTAAGATCAGTCTGTTGGCAGATGATACCAAGACAGGAGCTGTGGTAGATGACGTTGAGGGGTGGAAGGGACTGCAGGGAGACCTGACTAAATTACAGGAGTGGTCGGAGACATGGCAGTTGCGGTTCAATGCCAAGAAGTGCAAGGTACTGCACCTCGGAGCTAAGAACGAGAGGAGGCGCTATCAGCTGGGAGGGGTGCAGTCGGAGAGCAGAGAGGAGGAAAAGGACTTGGGGGTGATTATAACAGGGATTATGAAATGGGTAGAAAAAATGCTGACTCCTGATTGGCCAAGAGTAGCTTTCAGCTGGGCCGTTGTCACAGCACAACGGCCCAGCTAAAAGTAATATGTTTAAAAAATGCATAAAATTGACTAAAATTACCCATTTCATAATTGCAATAAGGCACTCCGGGGGGTGTGTTATGGTGGGCTAACGTGGCCCTTTTCAGGTGGTGGAAGCACTTGGCTACGTCTCGTGCTTCAACCCCCTGAAGTGGGCCATTATCCCACCATAACACACCCCTTGTCATGCCTTATTGCTTGAATATGAACAACCAGCGCAGTGCAGGAATGCAGCAGTGAAAGTCACCAAGATGTTGGGCTGTATAGCTAGGGGGGTTTCCTCTAGAAGCAGTGAGGTGATCCTTTCTTTGTACAGGTCACTGGTCAGGCCACACCTGGAATACTGTGTGCAGTACTGGTGCCCATTCCTGAGGAAAGGCATCAGGCTGTTGGAGGGGGTACAGTACAGTACAGAGCAATTAAGATGATCCAGGGTTTGGCAGGGAAATCCTATGAAGAGAGACTGAACAGGCTTAACATGTATTCCCTGGAGGAGAGGAGGGATAGGGGAGGCATGATCGAGAACTTTAAGTATCTGAGGGGAATTAACAAGGTTAATGCAGGAGAGATATTTCAGATCAGGAGGGGGAGGGATACTAGATGGCACCAACTGAGGCTGGTGGGGGGAAAATTCAGGAGGGAAATCAGGAGACATTATTTCATGGAGAGAGTGGTGGATAAGTGGAACACTCTACCTGAGGGGGTGTTTTCCTGTAGGATAGTAGGCTGCTTCAAGAGGGGTTGGGACAGTGTGGGGGGGATAACAGTGGAGAAGGGTGGGAGGGGTGGAGGCAGCTGCAAGATGAGGAGCTAGCTGCACAATCAAGCAGACGCGATAGACTGCGTGGCCTGTTTCTGCTGGCATTTCATATGTTTGTATTTGTGTTGCCATTGGGTTGTGCATTTAAGAAAGAGTGATGTGCTCGTGGACAGCCAGGTGTTCCAGTTTTCTCAGTGATGCAGCTGGTTAGTGCAATCGGAGCAGTATTTCGGGCAGCCTGGGTTTAAGTCCCAGCTAAGGTACTTACTTCTTTCACACCTCTGTTTGTATGTGTTCCATAAATATGCTTACCGCACTCATGTGTGATTGTTACAAGTAAATATTTGTGTTGCCATTGGGTTGTGCATTTGAGAAAGAGAAATCTTCTCGGGACAGCCCCAGTTCCAATTGTCTCAGTGGTGCAGCTGGTTAGTGCAATTGGAACGGTATTCCGGGTGGCCTGGGTTCAAGTCCCAGCTGACGCATTTACTTCTTTCTCACCTCTGTTTGTACGTGTTCCATAAATATGCTTACTGCACTCCTGTGTGATTGTTACAAGTAAATATTTGTGCTGCCATTGGGTTGTGCATTTGAGAGTGAGTAATTGGTAGAAGGTTATTTCTTTTCTTTCTTACTACTTCTAAGAGGATAGCAAGGTATTGTTTGGGGCTATTGGAATTTTGAAACCTGTTTTGTAGCTATAAGTGGGCTCATTTGTTTGATGTTTCACTGTGTGGCAGGCTGTATTTGTAGAGGCCTATTTCTTCTGATTTAAAACATAATTGGTGTGATTTTACTGGGTCTGTTTCTTTGAATTGGAGACCTATATCTTCTAATTTCAATCCTATTTTGATGTGTTGTTGGTGAAGCTGTATGAATTGGAGTCCTGTTTCTTTGGGTAGTAAACCTATTTTGGGGCTTTGAGTAGAATTACAATTCGTTGTTGCTGGCTTCACTAGCTGCAAAATTCAGTGCAGAGTGGGAGAAGGGTGCTAATGGTCTGACCAGGGGCCTCAGCTACCTGACTGTTTCTGGAAGACTTGGGTTGGTCTCACCCCACCCACCCCTGGTCCATTTTTCCTTTATACCAGGGGTTCTGACATCACTTCCTCAAACGGGCAAAGGATACGCACCTGTCATAGCAGAAGCAGACATCCAGGAAAGGAACAGCAGCAAGTGAAGAGGTGACTGCTGTCTCAGTGGAAGGGAAGTAAATGCAAATCTAGGAGCTTATTGTTACTTCTTAGCATTGCTATTGCATTGGGGAAAGGAGGAGTAGGGGTTTGAAGAAGGTTGTGCATGGCTACTTAGTCTCTTTTGAGTGTGGATAGGAAGGATAGGAATATAAAAGCAGTTGCTCAATCTATCTAAACGTGTGCAACAAAGGGGGTAAGGAATAAAGAAAGAAGTTTTGCACTGATAGAGGGGGAGAGGGAGACTTGGGGGGTGTTTGGCATCCTGCATCTGGAAGGGTGGGGGTCGCTGGTGGGCAATGACAAGCAATGGGTGAGGGTGGTAGGCTGCAACAACTGTGGTGCACCAATCTTTCTGAAAATTGCCTGGAGTGTGAGAGGATGTTTGGTGTGCAACCACATACAGAAACTTAGAAAGGAGATTGAGGGGCTGCAGGAGGAACTAAGACAGGCAAGGCAGATTGGGGGTGGGTTTAGCCCAATACTGGAGGGAGGAAGAAGAGAAGATGAGGGAGGGCGATTTAAGCCAACAGTGGTGAGGAGAGGGTCAGAAGAAGGGAAGCAGAGACAAAGGGACCCAGGCCAGGAAGAACAATTGCCAGGGAAACCAGGTCAGGAGACAAATGACAAAGGGAAGAAGGAGATGGGGACTTGTGAGGGGAGGCGAAGAAGTGGCAAAAGTCATGGAGTGGAAAGGAGAGAACAGGTCACTATGCAGAGAGAGGGAGCGGGCATTTGCAAAGGGTCTTCAGAAAATAGTTTTGCACTGCTAGAGAGGAAGAAAGTGGAGGAGGGAAATGAAATTAGAGAAGTAACTGATAAATGGCTGGACCAAACTGAAGCCGGGGAAAGTTCTGCTGGGAGAACTGCAACGGGGCAAAATGGGGAAATAATGTGCAGGAGGAAGAAGAGGAGCTGGAAATGAGAAAGGGAGATGAATGGAAGCAAGCAGGGAGTAAGAATGATGGAATCTTAGTGCTGGGGAACTCGATACTAAGAGGAGTCAGGTGGGGTAGCAAGGGGAAGAGGCATAGTCACATTTGGGTGAAGGCCATGCCAGGAATGACAGCGAAAAGGGTGGGACAATCTGTTCTGAAATACTGTATGCTAGAAGGGGTAGGGACAAGCCTTATTTAATTATACATCTTGGGACAAACGACCTGGCTGACAAGACAGTAGATATAGTCCGGAGGAGGTTTGAGGAACTAGGACAATTATGTGAGGGGCAGGAGGATCAGTAACTTTAAGAGATCTTTCAGTGCCCAAGGCAGATACAACAAGAAAGCTGAGAATAGAGAATTTAACGGATGGCTAAGAACCTGGTGTTGTGCTAAAGGGTATGGGCTGTTGGGGGGTTGGGAGGGACCTAGAAGGACAGTAGTCTCTATGCCAAGGACAGACTACACTTCAGTGAGGAGGGAAAGAAAGTGTTGAAACAGAGGATGGAGGAGTACATAGAGGAAGTTGGGAATTTAAACTAGGAGTGGGGGTGGCAATTGAGCAAGAGATATGCAGAGACCACAGGTTGGGAAACCATATGAGCTTACCCCATAACAGTGACAAAGGACAAATGGCAAGTACTACTGGTGATGCTAGGAAAGGAGGGCAGGATGGGGGGGAAGGGTGGAAGGTGGTTACCCTTAATGCTAGGAGCCTTGGGAGGAAAACTGCAGAGATACAGGTGCTCATGGCAGAGGGAGAGGTGGACATTGCAGCCATCACAGAAACATGGGCCACCCAATACAATGACTGGGACCTGTCTGTACCAGGGTACAGGTTATTTCGCAGGGACAGGGTGATTGGGAAAGGAGGGGGTGTGGCACTATATGTGAAAGAAGGACTGAAGTGTGTAAGGGAGGAAGGGGAGGAGATTAGTATGGAGTCACTTTGGATTCAAATCCAGGATTCGAAGAATGAATTCTTAGAATGGGAGTGGTGTACAGGCCACCATCTCAGACGGAGGAGTTAGACAGGGAACTAGTGGGACAGATCAGGAGGACCTGCGAGAAGGGTAGTGTGGCAATTGTGGGGGACTTCAACATGTCAGGAGTGGACTGGAGTACCCCAACAACCAGGAACAGAAGGGAGCAGGTACTGCTGGATGCCTTCCAGGACAGCTTCCTGCTGCAAATGGTCAGTGAACCAAACAGGTTAGGGAATACCCTTCACCTTGTGCTGGGAAATGGGGACTTTGTGAGAGAACTTACAGTGGAGGAACCGCAGTCAGGGAGTGACCACCACTCAGTATGGCTCACATTGGATATGGGCAAGGAAGCAGTGGAATCTGGCTCAAGAGTGCTGGACTTCAGGAGGGCTGACTTTGGGAGGATGGGGGAAGTGGTAAAAGGGTACCTGGCCAGAATTCAATCTCGTATGGACACTAACCAGAGGTGGGAGCTCAGAAAGCTGGGGATGATGGAGGCAACCAAAACCTGCTGCATACCCAGAGCAAGAAGGCTAGGGCTAAGAAACCGAGCTGGTTGAGCAAGGAGGTCATGGAAAAGGTAAGGAGGAAAAGAGCTGCCTTTAGGAAGTACAAGAAAACAGGGAGGGGGAGGACAGGAGGAGTACTTGACAGAATCGAAGGAGGTGACAAGGGCAGTAAGGGGAGCCAAAGCATCTAAGGAACTCAGGCTGGCACAAGAAATTAAGAAGGGGTAGAAAGACTTCTTTAGGTACATTAGGGAGAAAAGGAGCTGTAAGCACCACATAGTAAGGATTAGGAAGGAGGGGGGTTGGGTGGAAGCAGGGTGCGAAAAGGCAGAAGCACTAAATGAGTACTTCTGCTCAGTATTTACTAAAGAGAAGAGGGGGGTGACACCCAAGGGGGGGAGAAATGGCAGAAATGGGGGGGAAGGGGTGACAGATGGGGAGATCATGGATGGCAGAGTTCAGGAGGGTTTGAAGGCACTGAAGGTGGACAAGGCGCCAGGCCCAGATGGCATCCACTCCAGGGTACTGAAGAGCTGGCAGAGGTCCTTGCAGGACCTTTGGCAGACCTATTTAATCCCTCACTACATTCGGGGTGTGTACCTCAGGACTGGAGGATGGCTCATGTGGTGTCCCTCCACAAGAGTGGCCCCAAGGATGAACTGGGAAACTACAGACCAGTGAGCCTCACATCCATCGTGGGTAAGCTAATGGAGACTATCCTGAAGGAGAGGCTGATGGCCCTCCTAGAGGCCAAAGGACTACAGAACAGCAGACAGCATGGCTTCATATGTGGCAGATCCTGCCAAACCAACCTGGTGGAGTTCTATGACTGGGTCACTAGGCAACTGGACAGGGGCCATGCAGTGGATGTCCTGTATCTGGACTTCAGTAAGGCATTCGACTCGGTGCTACTTGGAAGGCTGGGAAGTAAGTTAGTAGGCACAGGGGCGGGTGCAAAGCTGGTGAGATGGGTAGGAATCTGGCTTCAGGGAAGGCAACAGAGTGTGGTGGTGGGTGGGGAGCTCTCACACCCAAGGGCAGTGATGAGCAGTGTTCCACAGCGCTCGGTGTTGGGACCAGTGTTGTTTAGGATATTCATTGCAGACATATCATGGGACACCAAGAGCAAGATCAGTCTGTTTGCTGATGATACCAAGGTAGGAGCAGTGGTGGATGACCTAGGGGGATGGCAGGGCTTGCAGGATGATCTGGCAAAGCTTGAAACCTGGTCAGACACCTGCCAACTGGAGTTTGATGCCAAAAAGTGCAAAGTGCTGCATTTTGGGATGAAGAACCCAAGAAGGAGTTACCAGCTTGGGGGAGTACAGCTAGCACAGACAGAGGAGGAGAAGGATCTGGGGGTGCTCATTACAGGATCAATGAACAACTCGGCACAATGTAGGAAGGCAGCTGCAAAGGCCAACAAAATGCTTGGTTGTTTTGCAAGGGTTATATCCTCAAGGATGGAGGAGGTGATTCTGCCACTGTATAGGTCATTAGTTAGACCGCACCTGGAGTACTGCATGCAGTACTGGCACCTGTATCTGAAGAGGAACATTAAGTTACTGGAGGGGTTGCAGCGCAGGGTGACAAAGATGATCAAGGGGCTGGGGGACTTATACGAGAGGAGGCTGAGGGAGTTGAACATGTACTCACTGGAGGAGAGGAGGGACGGGGGAACATGATTGAAACCTTTAAATACATGAAAGGAATAAACAAGACAGGTACAGAGGGGCTGTTCAAAGTAAGGGATGGTAGCGACACCAGGGGCCATGATATGAGACTGGAAGGAGGAAGGTTCAGGGGGGAGATGAGGAGGCACTTTTTACAGAGAGGGTGGTGGCTGGGTGGAATACGTTACCTGCAGAAGTGGTATCCAGTAGAACAGTGGACTGCTTCAAAAGGGGATGGGACAGGACAAGGGGGAGGGTTAATGAAGGGGAAGGGTGGAAGGGAGGGGCAGCTGCAGAATAAGGGGTGCTAGCTGCACATTCGAGCAGACTTGATAGACCTCTAGGCCTTTATCTGCTGCCAAACTTTGTATGTTCGTATGTGCTCGGGGATAGCCCAGGTTCCAGTTATCTCAGTGGCACAGCTGGTAGTGCAATCGGAATGGTATTCCGGGCAGTCTGGGTTCAAGTCCCAGCTGAGACAATTCTTTCTCACCTCTGTATGTGCTTAATGAAGGCAACCAGAAAAGGATTAGGAAAGGCAATGTAGAGTAGGTGTTTCAAAACTTATCTGTTGTATTTTGTTGAGACAGTGTTGAAAGAACTTGATGGGGAGGCCAGTGGTTTTAGTGTACTTGGATATCAGAAAGGCTCTTGATAAAGTGTTGCATGCAAAACTGGTAAGGAATTTAGACAGTATGGTAGATGAGTAATACATGATGAGATGGTGGAGGATTGGTATGCAAGGAGAGAGCGAATGGTGTGTGTTGCTAGAGCAAGAATCTAACTGGTTAGTGTGGAAAGTAGAGTGCCACAGGGGTTGATGTCAGGCTGTCTTTGTTTTATCTGTAAATTGGAGACTTGGACTAATAGTGAACTGGATATCAAAGTCTGCAGATACCCCAATAATGTAAAGCATCACGGAAACATATTCAAATCATTATTCTAAAATGTAGACTGGTTCTGCCTTAAGCAGTAGAGTATGGTGCCAAATGGTCTCTCATATAATCTACAAAGGCTGAATCAGAAGGTACATATGTGTTTCATCCTCCTCATGATTTATGCATAAGACTCCAGCCCAGTGAAAGAGGGAATCAGCCCTATGTTGGTTGCACTGGTATGGGTCATGGTGTGCCGAAAGTAAGGCCAGAATATTTGGGGTTTTCTATAACCCAAACAAGTAAGACCATAACTGGGCTGGTTTCTCTTGCCCTTGGTCTGAGACAGATAAGGCACACCAGAGGATGTCACATGAATCTGTGTCTTCTGTTTGTGGCCTTTGCAGCCTTTGAAGATTCTGTGAGAAACCGTTTTCACCATCTTCTACTGCTTAAAGCAGAACCAGTGTAAATTCTTTCACTGTGATTTGCATATATTTCTATAATGCATTGCAGTATTGGGGTACGTGTAAGTTTGTATTTTATTTGAAACTTGGCTCTGTTTGCCAATGCCCTTCCAGGGTAATCCTTGCTTCAGAGCTTTGGTACTGAGACTCCTTGTCTTTTAGTAAATTTGCAGATGACACAAATATAGAGGTACAGTGGAGGTATTTGAGGGTGTAAATCAATTACAGGAGTATCTCAATAAATTATGTCAGTAGATGGAAGAGTGTCAGACACATTTTAATGCTGCTAAATGTATGATATCCTTCAATTTTAACAACTGTAAATAGCATTACAAATTTCGAGGTCAGATGCTGGAAGCAGAGGAAAATGAGAAAGAGGTGGGGGTAACTGTGGCAAGAGATTTTAAGAGTGTTAAGTGATATTCCTACAGTAGTAGCAGTTGATCTGGGCAAGTTATTTTCTAAACTCTCTGGAGATTTCTAAAGATATTTTCACAAATATTTCTACAGCCCAGGCAATCCCAGAGATTATGTTCTAGGGACCTCCAGAGACTCTTGGGAGATAACTTGAGAAATCAACTGCTACCAGTGTAGGGAAGTGATGCTACCAATTTATAGGACATACTTGATGCCACATCAGTAAAATTGCATACAGTTTTTGTGAGCATCTCTCAGAAGGAAGGTTAATGAATGAAAGAAGATCCAAAGAACAGCAATCAAGATTATTACAGGATTGGCAGGCAGAGCACCTCACCACAGAGTAATAGTTTCATAAGTTTCACAAGTTAATATTCAAGACAAAGGCTTCCACCAAGATAGTCATGCCATTTAGGACCTAACTGTCCCAAATGGAAATTTCATTGCTGCATAGTATGAGTCTAGCTTATTTTTAAATATAGTAACTGGCTCAATATTAACTACAATAGGTGGAAGATTGTTCCATGGTGTTACCACCCTTTGATTAAGCCACGATTTCCTCCAATTGGTTTTATAGTATTCGTCCCTTTATTGATAGCCATGGGCTCTAGTGCATATAATCGTCTCTTTCCTCTCTAGACCTGCACATTTCCAAAGATCCTGTTCTTAATGATGCATATACCAAACAGAGGTCACCCCTCAATCTATGACATTCCAATGTATACAATAATAAATTATGAATTCTATCCTCAAATCCTGAATGTTGGTAATTATTAACATGCTTAGTTATTCTTTTCTGAGCTCTCTCAAGCAGAGCTGCATCTCTTGTATGCCTCGGACTCCAAAACTATACTCCATACTACAGATGGGGCCTCTCAAGTGCTTTATACAATGGAATCATCACTGCACTGTCTCTGCTTTGAATATGTCGTAATATACAGTTAGTCATTCTGTTAGCTTTTTTAACAAGTTTCACTGTGTGATATCAAAACGTTAAGTAATTAGTAACCAGACTCTCCAGATCTTTCTCACTTTCAACTGTATTTAATGTACTTCCATTTAACGTATAGTTACCAAACATATCGTGCTTTCCAAAATGCATTACAGCACATTTGTCAATGTTAAATTTCATTTTATGTTTTTCTGCCCACATACTAGATTTATCTATGTTTTCTTGAAATTTGATGTCTTCTTGATGCTGTACTTTAGCCCCAAACGTTTGTATCATCCATGAATTTTGCAATCCATTATTTTTCTGAGGTTTGTAATGATGATACAAAGATGTTAAATAGTGTAGCACCCAGGGCAGAGCCCTGGGGTACCCCACTTGTCACCTCTCCCCAATTTGATACATAACCTTTAATACTGACACACTCCTGTCTATTGTTTAACCAGGCATCAATCCATCTAATTATTGGTACTTCCATGTTCAGATTTATCAGACTATAAATTAATTCTACATGGGAGACTAAATCAAAAACCCTGGAAAAATCAAGGTAAACCACATCCCCTTGGAGACCATTTTCCAAGGCCCTACTGATGTGGTCAAAGAAGTATAGAAGATGTGTATGACATGCACTCTTGAGTGTGAAGTCATGCTGTGAGAATGCTGTGTGAGTAATGGATGAGGATTTACAGTATAATTTTCTTGGAATATAAAAAACTGAGAGAGGTTATGGTAACTGTTTATAAGATTATATACATGCACCTTAAACATTAGAGTTGGGAGGAAACTGTTAATTCAGAATTTTTGGAGATTTCACAAAATGTTGCAAATTTTGCAGACTTTTCCAAAATTCTGACTTTGGCAAAATCCAAATCATCTGAATGTGTTTGGCAGATGTTTCCCTCATTCTGCAAAATTTTCTGGCTGAATTGTATTATAAAACACGTGAATAACAGAATGACAGTTCAGTATAATTCTATTCTGCAGTTTAATACATTAATCCGCAATACATGCAACCATTCCACAGTTTAGTGATCAGTTCTGTGGAATTTCTTTCCACAGTTTAATACATTAATTCACAATTCATGCATTTATTCCACCATTCTGCAGTGTCAGAATTTCAAAAACATGCCAAAGTACATTCTAAAATATCTCTGAAGCGAAATTTCAACTTTCTCAGTAATTCCGCTGGCAGAATTGTATTTTTGTACAGCAGTTTCAAACTTGATAAGAGGGAGTCACGAGAGATTATAGAGCACTAGAAAGCAAGAGGACATGAGATAAAACTGACAACTAAGTTTTTAGGATGGACTTAAGGTAACACTCTTTTACTAACAGAATTGTCACTCTGTGGAGCGGGCTACCAGGTGAGGTGATAAAGGCAAACCAGTCCCAGAGTTAATGACGAGGCTTGGTGTCCACTTGAATTTGAAGGGTACGAGTGGGTATCCACTGAGAAATGGAGTACAGATGACATACGAATTGCTTCCTCCTGTCTTGACAAATGAAAAATACCAAAAAGCTATGTTTTTCCATATTCTGTCTTTCCCCTTACAGTCAGGCAGGCAGCTTCTCAGCTCAGTCTTTGCAGCTGTCCTGCTGGCACCCATCTCCTTGAGCCTTACCTGCCAAGGACTCCCATGCCTTTCCCCATGCAGTGGGGTCAGGAGAGGGAGAGCCATCCCCCTAGAGAATAATCCAGTAATGGCAGTGGCCTGGTGATGGTGTAGGTGAGGGGTGAGCAGACAAGACTTCACAAATCTTGCTCAACCTGTTTGTTTTTCTCCTCAGTTTTCTGTCCCTGCCCACCTTCTTTGACATCGTGCACAGCTACTACAAGCCTTGTCATGCCCAGATGTCCCTGTGCAGAAAATTCCCTGGCCCAACCACGGTGGACCCAACACCTTCCCTCACCAGGCTACGAGTGCTGGCAAGCAGCAGCACCTCCCCAATCTTTGGGCCTCTCAGCCAGCTTCCTGAGCTTATGCCTTAACTCAGGTTGGTAGTATGGGTGCATGTAGTGCTACCCGCTGGGCCATCGGACAGCACATAAGAACTATTTTTAATGGTTTACAAAATCTTCTTCTTAGGTATATATCCTAACAGAGGAGGATTGTCATAATTTATTTATTTAAAATCTTGATAAGTAGGATAGGCACTCTAAGCCAAGGCTCATTTCCAGGTTCAACCCAGGGGTACAAGTGTAACAGGGGGTTTATGAACATAATATATCAGAACATAATATTAATATTATGATTATGAGAAAACAGCTTGGAACAGAAGAGGTGGAGGGCTAGAGGAGAGAAGAGATAGGGTGCGGAGGAAGCAAGGCAGGAGCAGGGGGGAGGCTGGAGGTGGCAGATATGTTGTTTAAAAGGAAGGAAGAGGAGTTACAGTTAAGCAGAGGGAGATTATTCCACGGGGAAGGAAGCCTGTAAGAGAAAGCAGATTGACCTGTAGAGGTGCGAGGGTAGGGGAGAGAGAAGGAACAGGGGTCTTGGGTGCAGAGGTCATAGGAGGAGGGGGCAGCTAGTGCCAACTTGGAGGAGAGGTACAGTAAGGAAGAAGTAGACCAAACCAGAATTTAGCAATGAAGATTAGGGAATGGGTAGAATGCCTGAAGGGGAGTGGGTGGAAGGAGAGGGAGGAGTAAAGAATACAGTGGTGGGTGCAGGGGGGCATTTGTGGCAAAGTGGCAGAATGAGTTCAGAAGCAAGTCAAGCTTGGCAAATGAGGAGGCTGGAGCATAATGAGAGGGAATAATGATTTGTAGTATTCTCTGCACAGCTGCTTGTTTACTACATAGTGTTCTCTGATGTAATTTCTTGGAAAGGAAACTCATTTGGCAGGATTACATTTGCTATGATAAGGAACTGCTCTGAAATTTTATTGAGCTAGCCATCTACTTAGACAGAAAATATTTGAGTCATATTGTAATCTCAAATCATTAAGAATCAGAGACTGTTGCTAAGGTTTCTCAGTTCCTTAGCCAGCTACTAATCTCCAACAGATGACAAATGCTGCAAGAAGAATTTACCTGCTTGGTTAAGGTGAAGCATGATCACAAAATGGCCAGTACTTAAAGAACAGTCAAAATTCACACCCTGGATTTTGATTATGTGTGTTAAAATTTGTTCAATAAAATGTTGCATGTTTTACCATTAAAATTAAATTAAAACTGAAGGAGTACATACCTATACAATGGCCTGCCTAGAATCCCCAAAGGATCAATGAAGGCTCTCTCTAGGTTCATTAGTTGATCATTCACTGTACGAAGTTCCAACGGACTATAAAGAGAACAAATAAGAGGGATATTTAAACAGTTTTATAGCTCTTTCAAGTTCACCCTTGTTGTTATGGAAGTAATTGATTCAAATCCAATAGAGAGGTTCACAACATTTATAGTCATACATTTGGATGTAAAAGGAATCAAACAAGACAAACTTGAGCTGTTTGACTCCTTGCAGATCAAATCAAATTTAATGTCTGAAAAAGGGAATCTATGTTTACTTGGTCTGAGCTGGGGAACAGCCCATCCTGGCCAAACTTAAGATTTTAAAATTAGATACCCACAGAGTGATAAATGCTATATGTAGCAACCATTTATTGATAGCAATATTTTTTTAGCATCCTAAAAGAAGGTAGTCATGAAGCACAAGCAGTTAACATTTGCACCTCTCATTTGGTCTATAAAACTTGGAAGTCATGAGGAGGCAGCCCCCAAAAAAAAGCAAAAAAAAGTAGAATGGAACCTTCAACCTCTAAGGAAGTCCCTTTCTAAGCCTTGGAAATCTACATAGAAATATAGGAACATAGATTTTGATGGCAGATAAGGACCGCTTGGCCCACCCAGTCTGCTCATTTCCCTATCTATTGGATAAACTGCAGATCCTAGTTAACCAACTGCCTACTTCTTCCTACCCCCCACCAGAATTGCCTTATGTCTGTCCCATGCATTCTTGAATTCCCCACACTGTTTTTGACCCCACAATCTCCACAGGAAGGCCATTCCATGTGTTCACCACCCTCTCCATGAAACAAATACTTCCTCACGTTGCCCCTGAGCCATCCCCCCCCCCTTCAACTTGTGCCCCCTTGTTCTTGCATATCTCTTTTTCTAAAAGATGCTACCCTCCTGGACTTTGTTTATTCCTTTGAGTTACTTAAAAGTTTCTATCATGTCCCCCCTCTCCCTCCTTTCCTCAAAGGTATACATATTAATCTCCTTTAGTCTCTCTTCATATGGTTTCTGGTGCAGACCCAGCACCATTTTACTTGCCCTCCTCTGGACAGCCTCCATCCTGTCTATGTCCTTGCAGAGATGGGGCATCCAGAACTGCCCGCAATACTCCAGATAGGGTCTCACCAACTGTCTGTACAGAGGGATAACAACTTCTTGTTTTCTACTGGTGATGACTTTTCCTGTACATCCAAGTATTCCCCCAGCACTCCTTACTGCCTTCTCACATTGCTTTCTTACCTTTAAGTCATCTGATATAGCTATCCCCAGGTCCCTTTCCATTTTTGTTGTTTTTAGTACCCCCTCCATTGTGTACTCTTCCCTGTTTTTTTGTTTCCCAAGTGCATTACGTTGCACTTCTTTGCATTGAATCTAAGCTGCCATACAGTATTTATTTATGTTACTTATTCATTTATTGAGATGTTTCACCAGGAAAGCACACTGAACAACAAGTTCCTCACCTCCCAGTGCAACCTGGGGGGAAGGGGTAACAGAGGATGAACAGAAATACATTCAAGATGCATGAGACAGCGGTTACATACACTGACATATGGTTGGCAATTTACAGTAGGCTTTTTAGTGAAGGGGGGAGGTGAAACAAGAGGGCAATGCTGGCATGGGCCACCTTTCTAAAAAAATGAATCCTAGTAATTAGGGGTAGTTTTGGTATAGACAGAAAAAAAAGTACAGCACAGAGACAGTTGCAGAGAGGTGCAAAGGTATTAGAAGTGCATGTGGTAAGGCTAATATTAAATGCCATGGGGGAGGGTTGGGAGGAGGTATCTAATGCAATAGGAAGAAATGGGGGAGGGAAGGGAGGGAGAGGGCTCGAGAACAGGGACCCCTCCAGGATGTTTAGACGGGGCAGGGACCGATGGGAGGATTTTGGCAAGTGTCTGGAGAAGGGGGAATGGGCAGGATGTAGACTTGTGCAACGGATGAGAAGGGGGAATTGGGCAGGATGGTAGACTTGTGCAATTGGTGTGAGGGAAGAGGAGGGGAAAAGCAGGAGGGTATGGGAGAGCCAAACCTGAGGGGCTCAATCAGGATGCTGGGAGGAGGGGTGGGGAGGCAAAACCCAGGAAGCTGAGAGCCCTGCAAGGGATAGGGAGGGCAGAAGAGATAGGGGGAATGAGAGGGAGTGCCAAGAGGAGAGAGCAAGTAAGTAACAAGAGCTAGGGGAAAAAGTGTGAGAGGGGGGGATGGAGAGCCGACCCTGAGGGGTGTCTTCAGGATGCTGGGAATCCTACAAGGGGGCAGGGGAGACTAGAAAAGATAGTGTGGAGGAAAGGTTAGGCAAGGAGTAGGAAGGAGGGAAGGAGAGCTGAGCCAAAGGGGCCCCTTCAGGATGTTGGTAACCCTGCAAGGGGGCAGGGGAGGCAAGAAAAGATAGGGGGGGGAGGAGAGGGTAGGCTAGGAGCAGGTATTGGTTAGGATGAGTCATGACATATGCAAAGGCATAGTTTGGGGGTGAGTGCCAAGGGGAGAGAACAAGTAAGTAACAAGTGCTAAGGTAAAAACAAGAGGGGGAGGAGGGGGAAGGAGCGCTGATCCTGAGGGATCCCTTCAGACTGCTGGGAATCCTGCAAGGGGGCCTACTGGGTCATAATGTCACATGTTTAATAGCATACAACATTATGGCTAACCCGGTATAGCACAGTATACTACCGTTACTGGTGCAATACCGCATATACTGCTGTACGTGGTATTGCACCAGTAGCAGTTTCCCAGGCAGAGGATAAGACCTCTGCTTTGAGTGGGTTCTGATGAGCAGCTGCTGTGGATCACAGGACTGAGCCACAGCAGTAGGAACCCAGCTGCTGCATCTGGGACCGAGTTTGAGTCCCAGTCCCAGAAACATTAAATTTTTTTTTAACTTGTGCACTCCCCGAGTTGGACCCCCACCCCCTGGAGTTGAGAATCTTTAGTGAGGAGGGTCCAGGGGTGCAACCCCCCATAACGGGAGGTGTGGGGGTGAAGCCCCCTACAGAAAAAAGACATGCCTCATGGCATAAATCGCACTGTATTGGCAGCGCGATTTTGCCATGCAGCATAAAATCTTGCGATATTATGACCCCGTGCCACAAGAGGGCAGGGGAGGCTAGAAAAGATAGGGGAGAGGAAAGGTTAGGCAAGGATTAGGAAGGAGGGAAGGAGAGCTGAGTCCAAAGGACCCCTTCAGGAAACTGGAAACCCTTCAAGGGGGCAGGGGAAGCAAGAAAATATAGGGGGAGGAGAGGTTAGGCTAGGAGTAGGTATTAGTTTATTTATTTATTTATTTTATTTAGTTTTTGTTTACATGGTAGGTGCACTAGCCATGGTCATGACTATCTTCAGGCATGACCCGGGAGGATGCAGTACAAAATAACAATAAAGTATGACAATGTTTACAGAACATCTTTGGGGAGAACAATATCAACAGAAAACAAAGTAGGTCAAGAGAGATGGGTAAATACATCAAACATTTCGGCAGTATACCTTAATAATAGTTAATACAGTGAAGAGTGTAGAGAGATTCAGAGAGAGAAAAGGAATTAGAAAAGAGAGCTGAGTGTAAGTGCAGGACAGTGCTAGTATTGATGGAGGGGGCTAAGGGGGTTTGAAGCAGGAGCAAACATTTGTTGAGACTAAACACTTGCGAAGCTCAGACTTAAAGGCCTTGTGAGAGGGAGCAAGGCTCATGGCTAAGGGGATGGAGTTCCAATATTGAGGAGCTAGAACAGCAAAGGCACTTGCTCCCTTGGAGGAACTGAACCTAGGGATACAGACGAGGGACTTGTCCACCGTGCGCAACCCATAGTGAGAGGGCTGTCTGACAAAGTACTCTGCAAGTGACGTAGGGGTTTGTGAAGATATGATCCTATTTATGATAGTGCCAAGAGAGTAGGGCCTAGTCTTCTTTGGAGGTAGCCAACCCAGGTCTGAGTAGAGGAGACAGTGGTGTTTAAGTCAGTGGCAGAGGAAGCATAATGACAGATGCTGTTGTAGGTGATGTCCCACTTGTGTAGACTAGACTTGGCTGCAGCAGTATAGGTGGCAACGCCATAGGTAAGCAAGGAGAGTAAAATACCTTGAGCTATTGCTAGCCTGGCAGAAGGGGTTAACACATAGCTGGTGTGATAGGCAATGCCCAGCTTCGCATTCACTGACTTGCAAATATTTTGTATATGGAGATCAAAGCTTAGTGATTAATCGAGGGTAACACCAAGGTATTTAAAATAAGTTACTGATCCAATGGTGGAGCCATCCAAGGTTGTGACTCTGAGATTACTTTGGGAGTGCTTGATTTTAGAGTTTGTATCAAAAAGCATAACTTTGGTCTTGGAATCATTTAACAGCAGCCTGTGGTTTGCCAACCATGGTTGTGTACTTCGAAAGTCAGACGAGAGTCACTGATTTATGTCATGTATGTGTTTGGCACTGGTGTAGAGTACGCATGAGAAGGCGGAGTTGTATTTGACTATTTGAGTCCTGTTTGATAGGTAGCTATCAAACCAATTTACAACATTAGGTGCAAAGCTCAGTGAATGCAGGGTAGAGAGGAGGATGGGGTGGTCAACCAAGTCGAAGGCCTTTGTCATGTCAATGAAGATTGCCCCTGTGAGAAGGCCAGCATCCATAGCAGATAGGGTGTGTGGATGCGAGTTTGAAGAGGGCAGTAGTTGTGCTGTGACCTTTGCGGAATCCATGCTGTGCAGCATTTAGAAGGTATATTTCTGCAGGAATTCAATAGTTTGGGTTGCTACAAGCTTTTCAAGGATCTTACCAAGGACAGATAGGATGGCAATGAGTCTATAGTTTTCAGGGTCTTTGGGATCTCCTTTTTTAAGAACAGGGGTAACCCTTGCTGACTTCCAGATATAAGGTACTTGGCTTTGACTAAGGGAGAGAGTGAAGATCCTAGCTAGTGGTGCAGCTATAAAAGGTGCAGCCAGTTTTAATAGTTTGGGTTCCAGGGTGTCCGAGCCAGTAGCCGTAGACTCCGAGACTTTCCGTAGGAGGGTAAAGACTTCTTTACATGTAATTGACCTGAAATAGAAGAGGGGGGCTGACCAAGCAGGAGGAATATTAGGAATTTGCAACACTGGGAGGGAGGAGGTAAGAGCTGTAAGGTCAGAGAATTTGCAACTAAAAAAGTTTGCAATGGTCTCAGGGTTATTACAGTTTATGCCTTCAAGAATCATGTCACTAGGTGATGAGAGCTGCTGTGAACCCAGAAAAGACTTGATATGGGACCAGAATTTCCTGGAGTCACCATAAGAGTTTGTTAGCAATTCTTTGCAGTAAGAACTTTTTGCATGCTTGACGTCTTTTTTACAGGCATTCCTCTGAGCTCTGTAGAGGTTATAGTCACTTTGCAGGCTGGAGGTTTTGAACTGGTGCCAGCTCTTATCCCTCCTCTTTAACTTGGTAAGAAGATCGGCCTTTAGCCATTGGGTTTTCCTCAGCTTGACTCATCGTGTAACCAGGCGACAATGGTGGTCTTGTATGGCTAGAAAGTTGTTTAGGAAGATATTTAGGGCAGATTGAACATCAGTAGCCTTATACAAATCAGCCTAGTCGATGCAGGAGATATCCTGTAGAAAGGATTGGGGTGCAAGGCTTGCATAATCACGGAAGGTGATGAGATGGGGCTTAGTTGGAGGTGGGACAGCTTTGCCCCAGATGCAGAAAGTAGGGGAGTGGTCAGTAATAGCATCAGCTAAGGTGCCAGAGTTGAGAATATTTTCAGGATGATTTGACAAAATCCAGTCCAGCAGGGTGCTACTATTCGAGTTTGGGGCTAACCTGGTAGGCCCAGTGATCAACTGGTGTAGGTTGTAGCTTTGAATCTTTGAGAGTGACATAGCTTGGGTATTGCCAAGCCAGTTAATATTTATGTCCCCAAGTATAAGCACGTCATTTCTACCAGCTAATAGAGATGTTTGATCAAGCAGATCATCCAGACCCTTTATGCCATTTTTCGGTGGGTTATACACACAGATGATATGCAATTTCTTTGCTCCCAGTGAGAGAATTGCATGTTACACCTCACATTGGCCTTGGGATGAGGAGTGTGTAGCAGCAAGGTTTAGGTGGTTTTTGAAATAAATAGCAGTGCCTCCACCTCTTTTCTGTATACCTCTGTCGTTCCTCAGTAGATTATAGGAGGGTATTTGGAGGCGAGAATCCTGGACAGTGGGTTTGAGCCAAGTTTCAGTTAAGCAGATTATATCAGGTTCTTAGAGGGTAGTCCAGGTATCTAACTCAGCAAAGATATGTTCAAGGCTT
The DNA here is from genome assembly GCA_016271365.2 of Neoceratodus forsteri. Classification (NCBI taxonomy): domain Eukaryota; kingdom Metazoa; phylum Chordata; order Ceratodontiformes; family Ceratodontidae; genus Neoceratodus; species Neoceratodus forsteri. The sequence goes on along the minus strand of CM028134.1, from coordinate 970,858,968 downwards.
CTGATGTTATGGTGAAATATGAAGAGACCTCTGGCGGTGGGCACTGAGTTTGCAGGGCCAGGACCAGGGTTCAATTGCACATCCCAGGAAAGCAGAATAGCCAAGATGAGAAGATACCATAATTTGCACTGGATGAAAGGGGAGAGGGTTAGGAGCCGCAAGGGGTATCTTGCAAGTTTACAACAGGCTATGAAGTTTGAGATCCTATTTAGCAGGAGGGGAGTGGAATCACAATGAAATGGGGGCAGCACAAGGAGGTTTGAGAAAACGTAGTCATGTGAGAGAGCTTGGATAGGAGGGTCAGCTGGGTTAGTAGGGGGTACTGCAACCAGGAGCGGGTGTAGAAATGTCAAGGTGGTTATGAGTAGGAGTACTATCATATACTTATCCATTTTTTAGCTGCAGTCCTTAACTCAGCCAATGTTACCTACTAGGTATAATACAGTGGGTGAAGATACTGAGAAAAAAAAAGAGCAAAAGGCTGTGACAAGATTTTCTGGCACAGAACCCCTAGTGGTTGGTTCGTATAAGTGTCCAATGGGAGAGTAGACACTTAGTCTTCTGAGGCCTACAAAAACAACAGTCCACCCATGGTGGGTGAGGTGGGGGGGAGGGTGGAGAGCCAGCACAAAGCGCCGGTGGGAATAGAGCTGAGTCGGCAGTTCTTGGGAGAGAGGGCGGTGGCTGTTTCAGGGCCAGCCGCACCGCTCAGGAGTCCAGGGAAGTCCTCCAGTGGAGGGGGAACCCGCGGTCGGGTTTCCCACTGAAAAAAGCAGGAAAGCGCTGTTATTTCTTTCCTCTAAATCGAGGGGCGTGGGTCTAACAGAAAGAAAGCTATTTTGGTGTTAACCGATGGGCATAGTCAGACAGGCTAGGGAGACAGTGAAACAGCAGGAGGTGGAAGACAGGGCAATTTTCAGGTGGTAGGGAGAGGGAAAGAAAGAGCGAGAGAGAGAGAGAGAGAGAGTTTCAGATAGAGAGCAAGGGGAAGCAGAAAGGCAAAATCACTAGTTGTGATCAAACGTGGCCTACAAGTTCAAAAAACATACATTTAGTAATGCTCACATTTAAACTTTACACAATGCAAACGAAATACAGCTTTTTAACAGAAGTTTGTACCATACAGGAGCTGTAAATGGAGTTTCACAGTGGCAAAAGGTGCCTTAGAATACAAAGTAGAGTCGAAGCAGAAAGCAGCCAATCAGGGGAGACTCAGGAAAAAGCATTCAATTCTGGTTGGCTAAGAGAGCACTGTACCTGGTGAGCTGAGTTGGCTGTTCTTGGGAGCGTGGGCAGCAGCTGTTTCAGGGCTGGCCACACTGCTCACGAGTCCAGGGAAGTCCTCTGGTGGATGGGGAACCCGCGGTTGGATTTCTCACATACAGTAGCTGTAAACGGAGTTTCACAAGGATGAGTCATGACATACATGAGGGCGTGGTTTGGGGGGAGTGCCAAGGGGGAGAGCAAGTAAGTAACAAGTGCTAAGGGTAAAAAGAGTAATAGGAGGAGCAGGAAGAAGAACAGATCCCGAAGGACCACTTCAGTATGCTGGGAACCTGAAAGCGGGCAATGGAGGCTAGAAAAGATAGGGGAGAGGAAAGGTTAAGTAAGTAATAGTAAGAAGGGAAGGAGAGCCAAGCCCTAGGGACCCCTTCAGGATGCTGGGAACCCTGCAAGGGGGCAGGGGAGGCAAGAAAAGATAGGGGAGAAGAGAGGTTAGGCTAGGAGTAGGCATAGGTAGGATGAGTCGTGACATATGTGAGGGCATGGTTTAAGGAAGGTCGTGGCAGGAGCAGCTAGATGAAAGATAGTTGTGAAGGGCTGAGCTGATGGAGTATGAGGAGGAGGAGTGACGCACTTGAGGAGGGAGGGAATTTCAAATTTCAGGGAAACAGTATGAGTAGCCAGACTAACCAATGAGGGTGGCGTGCCGAGGGATCACCAAGGTGCAAGAGTCGGTAGATCTAAGGGAATGAGAGGGAGGGGGAAGGGTGATAAAAGATGGGGAGAGGTATGTTGGGAGTTCACCTAACCAGTATTTAGAGGTGAACTTAGCACAGTGGGAGAGGTGTATGTTTGTGAGAGAGGGGAAGGACAAGGCATAATAGAGATCGCAATGTTGAGTGCGAGAGGGAGCATCTAGGGCAAAGTGGCAGAAAGAGTGGAATAGGGTGTCCAATCTGATCAGGGAGGATTTAGGAGCAGCACCATAGACTACGTTGCAGTAGTCGAAAATGGGGAGGATCATCTTCTGGACGAGTTCACTCCTAGCCACAGGAGGGATACAACTACGGTTCCTGAACAGGGTGCCAAGCGTGGGGCAGTTTTTTCAGGATGGCATCAACATGTCCAGAAAAGCTGAGGTGCTGGTCCAGCCAAACCTCAAGGTATCTGAAGAAGTAAGTGTCCTCTAAAGTAGTCTCATCCAGGGTATGGAAGAAGGGCAGGCTAGGGAGCCTAGAGAGTCTCTGCCTGGTGCCAAAGGTCATGGAGATAGTCTTCTTGGCATTGAGAAAGAGGTGATGGTTAGCAGATCAGAGCTGAATTTGGTTGAAATCATGCTGCAAGCTGGATGTAACCTCAGCTGGACTTGGGCCAGACGTATACAAGACCGTATCATCAGCATACCTGTGGATGGAGGAGGAAGGGGAGCAGACTGATCACAGGTCATTTAGGAAGATTGAGAATAACAAGGGACCAAGCACCGAGCCCTGTGGGTTTCAAATGGTGATCGGGGGGGGAGGGGGGAGGTGTATATAAGAGACTTGTGGTGTTAATGAAGATCTCTATGAGCAAATGTATACCTCAGATAAAAATAAAAAATAGTTTCAGTGTCACAAAACCTGTACAATCAAAGAAGTCGTTCTCCTGAATTCAAGAAGAGGGTAATTTGAAAACTGTTGTCATGCAAGCTGTGATCAAACTAGAAGAGCACAGACATTTTTCAGTACTAATACAAATGATTGCATTGTAATAAGTATGAAAATGGAAAGTAGAGACTAGTGTGAAAAATTAAAAGGTTAAGAGCTGTGATCTTACCAATATGCTTCGATGAAATATTTCCTTTAGTGCACAGTTTATTAACAGAAGTACTGAAGGCCCTAGCTCTATCTTCTGAAAACCTCTTCATAGCCAAGGTAATTTATGTTCCTTGAGTTAAAACATATTAGTCTTTGGTGTCCCCAAGAGAGAAGAAGGAAATTAAGTAATGACTGTAAGCTTACAGAAATCAACAGTTCTTCTGACATTTATATCTGAAACTGACAGTTGTCTGACTTTGAGAAGTATAAATTCCATATATTCACTAAGAATTTCTGAACTGTCTGTGTTCTCAAGAGTGGAACCAGTCCCCGACTCCCCATCAAAGAAGACATATTGTTGAGTTCTTGTGGATGCTTCAGTAATGCTGTCAGAGAGGTTGAAGGAGGTGAACCCTTTTAAAGAAATGTGAGTCCTGAATATTGGACAAGTAATGAATTATATATTGTTAGATGTTCTCGGAGAGAATAAGAAACACTGCTGAAGGATCTGGTTGCTGCAAAAGAATGAGAGCTGATGAGCAGGAAGCCAGTAAGAAAGAGGAGATCACAGTCACTCCATATAAGGAACAGATTCCAGGCAGATCATCTGCACCATACATTCCAGGCAGACTAGCCCCATATTGGGCTTCATCTGTCAAGTCAAAGTTCGTAGAGCTGATGCTTTTAAACTCTTGCTCTGCCTCTTTGGCTGAGGTGAAAATCTGACCCCATCCCTGCAACTGCACAAGTAGTCAAGCTGGTGGCAGCATTATAAATCTAATGTCGCATGAGGTCAGTATCTCTTTGGCCACAAAGAAGGCTTTTCATTTATATAGGACTTCAGAAGGGACATTAGGGATGCCTTAAACCACATACAGTGGTACCAGCCAGGGTGTAACACAGTAATGCTGCAGTATATCACAAATGTTGCAGAATGCTGCAGGGAATAGTGTAATTCAATGGATGTGCCATTAGCACAGCGACACCCATACAATGACAGCAATGTGGTTGCCGCAACCCAATCGACAGTCATTCCATCGATCGGGATTTTGCAGCACCCGCCGTATTGCCGCCCCATGGGTGTTGTACTCTTTACCCCCTACACCTCTGACCTGGAGGTGATTATATTATAGTCTGGGGTTGCAGTGGGCAAAGCCCCCTGCACTGAGTGGTCATTCTCGCTGTGGTGGTGTTTCGCTCCCATCGGCTGGCAGTGTGCGGGCTGTCAGGGCAAAGTTGTCAATCTGATGTTCATCACTGTTTTTTGGTTTTGAACTGGCTTGGTGGAATCAATTCAATGACAAGCCCTTTTTTACTCCGGTATTTTGAGACATTTATTGCAAGTTACTGTGTTTCATTGTGGTTAGTTTGCTGTATATGGAGACCCGTTTCCTGCTGGGCCTTTATTAATGGTGCTTTCTTATCCCAGTAGCAGTGTGGTAAATAAAGATGAATATGGGTGATTCCTTTGAAAGTTTGGGCTTGCAGTACTGCAGTGGGCCTGATGCAGCTATACTTTTCTGCTCAGGATACCTGCTTCCCTAATATTTTTGAAAGTAGTTCCTCCAAATAGTCTATTAGGTACAAGACCTCAATGCCTTCATGGATGCCCCCATTTTAAGATTATCTCTCCTTCAGCAGGCCCATATTTTCAGTTTTAAGTTTTAAGACTTCTAATTCCTGGGTTCAGATACAGATGAAGCACACTGATAAATCCTGAGAAGGACAAATCATGTGTCAGTGTCTTCTGTTCTCAGCCCTGGAGATTCTCCTTCAGCACATCTCCATATAGTCAGTTTTAAGTAGCAGTTCTTCCAAATAATGTATTGGGTACAAGCCGTCAATGCCTTCAGGGATTCCCCCATTTTAAGATTATCTCTCCTTGAGCGGGCCCATATCTTCAGTTTTAAGTTTTAAGACTTCTAATTCCTGAGTTCAGATACAGATGAAGCACACTGATAAATCCTGAGAAGGACAAATCATGAGTCAGTGTCTTCTGTTCTCAGCCTCACAGATTGTGTGAGAGGCCATTCAACACCGTGCACTCATGGTTAAAGCAGAACCAGTCTAAATTTTGTGGAGATTTGCGTGTACATCCCATGACGCTTTGCATTATTAGGATATGTGTGATTTTGTATTTTTTCAAATTCTTTAGCATGCTTCTCAACTAGCCCCAACAATGGATGCAGGGTATCCCCCATCTTGTTCATCCTTTCTTTAAGTATTGTACTTTTAACTCAAAGGGCATCAAGTTTATTAGTGAGCCAGTGTTTTGTTGATGGTGGTAAAGCCTTGGTGAACCTCTCTCAGTAATTCCTTGTTCAGTTTGTCTGGCCTGACTTTGGCAGTCAGATTGGGTTTTGTATGCTTTAGTGAGTAGTTTGTTTCTTGCTCCAATCAGGTGTCTCAGTCCCTCATGGATGATTGCACCAGTTGCCATCGGGTGAACGGCATCCATTTAAAACATAGAAACTCAAAATCCCGACACTCAATTCACAGGTTACAGATGCCCAACACGTTCAGGAGCATGACAGCTGGCATCTCGAGCCATAGTCCCTACAGTGTTAGTGTTGGGATTGCCAGGACCATCGGTGCTGCGTGGGTTGTACCAGGTGTTGGGGAGTAGGGGACTGGGATGTTTTATTGTGATCATTCGGGGGAAATGTGTTAATGTGCTGCTTATGTTGTGGTTTTTATTTTTTTTTTTTACTTCTATGTTTATGTGCTGCTTATGTGACTTTCCGTGTGTTTACAAGTGACATGGTGCTTCTACAGTGTGGTGTTGTGCACCATTGCCTGTAGGAATTCAAGTGGTTTGGTGCTGTCCCTCGATGAGAGGACCCTCTGGATGCAGTCTTTAGCTGTGTATTGTTTCTGGGGTGATATTCATGGGAGTCCTAGGTGGATAATTTTGTGGGTTGCGTCCATACTCTGTTGATGGGACCAGCTCGCAGATTACCTGCTTGGCAGGTTTGCTCATAGCGGTCCCTCATTGCCCGATAATCACCTTTGCTCACATCCCCAAGGTACATCAGCTTCAGAGGATGTATATTTAATTAGCAGGGGTGGGGGGGCAGAGTACCTCACAATGGGGGGGCAGAGGTCAAAACCTCCTGCTTTACAAGGGATTTAATGTTTTACTAGCTGCAACATGTATTTTTCAGGTATTTCAGTGTTGGGTCACTGTATCTTGCAGTGTTCCGATTTTCAATGTGATGTATTCGGTTTTTTAGGGGTCGGGATTCAAAGTTTTAGTGTTCCATAATATATCCGGGTGAAAATTCAGATTATGGAAGTGAGGGGTGACTGGGAAAGAACTCATAAGTGAATTGGACAAGTCCACAAGAATGGCCCCAACCCACATCACTCATATCAATCAGACGTCTTTGATATCTTCTGAATATTAATTTTAATGCTGCAAACATCTCAATGTTTAGCCATATTTCATAGGCTTCTTCAGGAGATTGCTTCTTTTAAATCTCTGTGTGTTTTTTACACTCTATAAATTCTTTAAGATATTCTGATTGTATAAGGCAAGGCAAATGATATTTAAAAGACACCCAATCCCAGATGCTCTGGGTGCCGTACATAAAACCAAACACAAATAGTCATTAACAAATAACAATACTCATATAAGCTATAATGATAATTATATACAGTTCAATAAATAAGTAGAAATAAAATTCTAAAAATTTGAGACAAATAATATAGCGAGTTAGAAACAGTACGGAATTTACAAAACTGTGTCAGGGAAAGCCTGTACAAACAAGAAGGCCTTGAGGCATGCCTTAGATACCTCTACCGAGGGGACCTCCCTTATAGATGGTGGAAGTGAATTCCACAGGACAGGGCCGGCGACATTGAAAGCTCTGTCATCGGCAGTTTTCAGCCTCATCCTGGGAATCGCAAGGAGGCCCCTCGAGAAGGAATGGAGGGAGCGGGCTGAGGTAGCAGGTGTAAAAAGGTCTACCAGGTAACCAGGGCCCAGGCCCTGTAGGACCTTAAAGGTGAGCAAGCCCACCTTGAAGAGGATCCTCCACCTGACTGGGAGCCAGTGCAGTTTCCGCAGCACTGGGGTGATGTGGCAGTACTTAGACTGCCCTGTCAATTGCCTGGCAGCTGCATTCTGTACCAGCTGAAGCCGGCGGAGGGTACCTTCCAAGACTCCGAGATAGAGCACATTACAGTACTAAGCCTCAATGTCACAAAGGCATGCACTAAGGTAGGGAGGTCCAGGGGCAGAACCAGGGGCCTTATCCTGGTGATATTCCTCAGATGGTAAAAGCTGGTACGGACCATGGCCGACACCTAAGCTTTAAGTGCCAGACCACTGTACAGAATAATGCCTAGGTTAGGCACCCTGGAGGAGGCCTTCAAAGGCACAGAACCCAGAACAAGTCCTGTCTTATTGCCCCTGGCCAATCTATCATGCCTTCTGTTTGATTCCACTACCAATACCTCCATCTTATCGGGGTTTGGTTGCAACCAGCTGGAGGCCATCCAGTTACTGATTTCAGCAAGGCAGCTGTTAAGCACGTCTACTGCATTGGATGTCCTGGGTGCAAAGGAAAGATACAGCTGGGTATCATTGGCATAGCAGTGAAAACCCAAGCTGTACTTCCTAATGAGGCCTCCCAGGGGCAGCATGTACACGGTGAACAACATTGGCGACAAGACCGATCCCTGAGGTACTCCACAAGACAGAAAACTAGGAGAGGAGGAGAAATTCCCGATCACCACCCTTTGCCTCCTGTTTGTGAGAAAGGACTCAAACCAGCAGATGACAGTGCCAGCGAGTCCACAAAAGTCCCTCAGGCAGTCAAGTAACACACAATGGTCCACCGTGTCAAAGGCTGAGGAGAGATTGAGGAGAACAAGAAATGTCCCCTCCCCTCGATCTCTCGCCCTGAGAAGGTAATTGTGCACCTGAACTAATGCAGTTTCTGTGCTATGCTTTGCCCGAAACCCAGACTGGAGAGGCTCGTATAGATCGAAGACCATGAGGCACTCCTCAAGCTGAAATGTCACAATCTTTTCCATAACCTTCCCCAGAAATGGCAGGTTGGAGATAGGACGGTAATTTGCCTTGATGTCAGGGTCCAAAGATGGCTTCTTCAGAAGGGGTCTCACCAATGCTTCTTTCGAGATATTGGGAAAGACCCCCCTCAGACAGGGAGCACTGGACAATCAAGGCAAACACAGAGCCAATGGAGTCGACACATCCCATCAAGAAACGCATCAGCACCTGGTCCAGTTCACAATATGTGTACCTCAGCTTGGAAGCAACCCAAATGATCTCAGCCACCTCCACTGGTCTAAACTCACCCCAACTGAGCGGAGTGCTCTCTGGGAGCACGAGGCAATCACTGTCAGCCACAGATTGGCTCACTGGCAGAATTTCCCGCCTGATGGCGGACACTCTGTCTGAGAAGAACCAAGCAAACTCTTTGCATAAAGCATTCAAAAAAGCTTTTTTCAGCTGCAGATAAGCTGAGTTTAGCAGCCTATCTACAGTCCAAAAGAGCACAGTTGGTCAGTTCTTCCCTGTGGCAATCTCCCTGGACAGGAACTCTGCCTTCTTACGGTTGATTGCCCCCTGGTACTCAATGTAATGAGCAAGCAGGGCCAGGTTGTCCGCCTCCAGATCCGTCCTTCTCCAGCAGCGCTCCAACCTCTGACCCAAAATCTTCATTGCCTTGAGCTCCCCATCAAACCATAGAGACCTCAAGTGAGAGGATTTTGGTCACACACGGACTGGTGTGAGAGAGTCGAGTGCCTCAGACATCACCTTATTACAGGCAGTGACTACAGAGCAAGTACCCCTTCCCTCCGCATGCAATGCCCACACTAAATAGGTCAGCCACCACCAGAAAACCCTCAGGAGTCACACCTCTCAAAGGGCTGTAACTAACCATCTCAGCAGGGGAAGGGCTTTCGGGGGGTGCCCCACACAAGAACCCCACTGTGCAGTGATCAGACCATGCGACCCGATCAGTCGTGAGATTTTTTTTGTTGTTGTTGTATTATTTATGCTTCAGCCCTGCAGCCCTCTCGCTCTGGGGGTACCCCAGCCCCAACACCCCGGCATCTACCAGCCAGCACAGCAGTCACTCCCAGGGCTTACCTCCCTGGTGGGGTCAGAGAGGGTGCCCTCCCCCCCAAAGCCAGATCTAGTGGTGCTGTGCTGTGGCTAGCCAGGTGCAAGGCCTGAGAGTTCCCCCGTCATCATCTGCAGGCTATTTTCATCTTTTTGCTCCCATTGCAGGAGCACGGCATGCAATGCCACCAGTGACTGGGACCGCACACTCTCCCGTGCATGCCCCCCGTCAAGCGGCTGTCGTGTCCCCGCCCCCTGTTGTGCGACTCCATGCCATCGAGCCCCAGCCTCCGCAAGAGGTCAGGCGAGCACCAGTGGCAGAATCCCCCCTCCACAGAGATGGAGAGCAGTCCTTTGGACGCTCAATCCATCTCCTCCCTACCGACCCACGGGGACCCGTGCTCATTCCCGAAGGCGGGTCGCTGGCGTGGCACGAGGTGTGGCGTCCAGCACCTCAACCCTCAGCACCACCAGGCTGGCTCAGTCTTAAATATTTTTAATCTAAAGCCCCAGTAAGAAGACCAAGTCCAACATGTGACCACCCTGATGGGTTATAGAGGTAATTCCTGTGACAGGCCCAGAGATGACATGGTCTGGAGGAAATTGTAACCAAGCCTAGATGATTCATCATGAGCTCAAACATTGAAGTCCCCCAGAATTAAACATCTGGAGGACTCCAATGTTTCACCGACGATGAAATCAGCTACATCTTGCATAAATTCTCCTGCCGCTCCAGGAGGGTGGTAAAGAAGAAGATGGTGGCCACGCTGGGCTAGCCACTAGCAGCAGAATCAGTTTACTCTTTATTTGTAATTTTATTTGAGTTTCGTTTTATTTCATGTTATTTTGTTTATCTTTATTGTCGTTTATTGCCGTTTGGTGTTTAGGCTACTGGTGACTACAGGACTTGAAGAGCGTTTGTTGTTTCCTGCTGTAAGTGCTGATTGTAGTGAAATGGACTGTGGATTGTGAATCGAACTACCTGTGAATCGAACTACCTTTGTCCGTTTAAATGACTGTTTTTCAGCAGCTTACAGCTCAGTACTTTTATTTATTTGGCATTTTAATTATGAATTAATTTCTGGTATATGTTCTGTTTGAGATTGTGTAGGGCTGTTCGAAACCCTGCTGACTTGCCCTGCTGATTTACCAAAGGGATTGAATTTTTAAAGGCATAGGCACACGGCTCTGCTGGGTCATCGCTTGGAAGTTAGCGTCGGCGGTGTTGAACTGCATTGCTCTGAAACTGCGATATATGGAGTTATTTTTGGATATTTTACTAGGATTTTGAGGGGTGATATTCTCCTGGAAGAGGACATCTTGATCCTTTATTTATTTCAGTGATTTCTCGATGGATTGCCGGTGGACTTCCAGAGCTGGGAAGGTAGGGGGGACCCTGGAAGGTCTGCCCGGTGCTGGTGTGGGAGGTGAGCACTTTAGGGTGGTCCCACCATGGGAGATGCTGGTCTAAGATCCACTGGAGGTTGGATATAGTCTACTAGTTTCTCCTAGGATTTTCCGGGTGGCTGGCTGTAGGGCAGGCTGCTATCGGGGAGCCGTAGTGGTAGGTTTGCCTGCTTGGTTTAGAGTACCTCCTGGGTAAGCGTGGGTTTGACTCTGCCTGTGGTTCCCTGATAAACAAATTCCTCCCTAGTTCGGAGAAACTTTTAGACTGCTGAAACTTTTTCTCATTAATATCACAAGGAAAATCTGGCCCAGGCAGTGAGAGTGCCTGGAGTTTTGCTTATTGTGTTAGTGTACGCATTCAAAGCCAAGGTGAGAGCTGACTTTGTTTGAAACACTGTTTGGTCTTATTCTTCGGAAGTGAGAGCTCTGATGGTCATCATTTCTTCAAGACTTGACAAGATCTGGCTGTCTCTGATTGGATTTTCCTATTGTGGGATACAGGTTAAAAAAGTGACTTGGGTTGTATGCTTAATTTCCTGGATTAATTTGAGGAATTTAAAAGCCTGCTTGAATCGAAGGAACTGTGTTTATATATTTAAATGTTTCTGTTTAGACTCTCCCTTGCTACGTAAGAGGTGGGGGGGGGCTTTTTGGTTAATTTGTTAGAGAAAGGAGAGAATTTAAAATTAGGTTAGTTATATGGTTTAATTTTAGTTTGACAGAGTAGAGGAACTGATTTTGATTTATTGACAGTAAGTTTTTAAATAGGCAGCACGTGTTGGGATCATATTTCGGTGGGCAGACATTACTCCCCCTCAAGGCTGAGGGTCCTGCGCCCCTTTGATAGTCCCTCTTGCAACCTGGGGTATATAGGCACTTGTCATGCCTTGGGGATTGCACGGAGGGGGCGGAGGGGGGGAATCCCATGGCCGGGGGGGAAGGAGCAGGGTGGACGGATAAGGATGGTGAGGTTGAGGAGGCACCCTAGGGCGAAATGGGTTCAGGATAGGGGTTCCCAATGCCTGGTACCCATACCCAAGGGTTACACTGATAGTGGACAAGTTGCCCGTTCCTCCAAGGCCTCTCATCCAACTCGGGCGGTGTTATGTAATGCCAGGTCAATAAAGAACAAGACAGCAATTATTGCTGATCTTGTCGAGTCATCTGACCTGGTCTGCATCACCGAGACCTGGCTGGAAGAGAATGCTGGTCCCATATTGGAGTCAGCTGTTCCAGACGGGTAGTCGGTGATACACCACCCAAGACTGAATCGAAGGGGCAGGAGTGTAGCCATTTGTTTTAAGATGGAACTGGGCCTTGTAGAGGTTCCAGTGGCGACCATTAGATCCTTCGAGTGTATCATAGAAGCAGGTGTGGGCAGCAGGATCCTACTCGTCTACTGTCCACCTAGTGATGAGAAAGTTTTCCTGCAGGAAGTTGCAGACTTCATGGTCGATATGGTGTTGGAACCTTCCAGGTGGTTGGTCCTTGGGGATTTCAATGCCTGAGTCGACGATGAAAACTCGCATTTTGTTCAAAACCTCCTCCAACTGATGATTTCATTGGGCTTCACACAGGTAGTTACCACTGCAACCTATATTCAGGGTCACTCCCTGGATCTGGTGTTCACCCTGGGGATGGAGGTCACTGCCTTAATGGTGGAACCAGTTGGATGGCTGGACCATTGCCATATAAGGTTCAGTTTCGTGGCTCCCCACCGTGAGACCAGCTCTTTTGGAGATGGTCCGATACCGCCCTTTGAGGGGAGTAACCCCAGAGGGTCTGTTGGCGGTACTGGACCTATCGAGTTGGCCACTGGAGTGCTTGGACCCAGGTGACCTAGTAGTGCGCTATAACAATATGGTGCTGAGGGCCCTGGATTCCATAGCTCCTGTCTGTGTTCGCCCCCTTCCTCTCTGCCCTCAGTCCCATTGGTTTGATGGGACTTTGAGGGAGTTGAGGAGAGCGGGGTGAAGGTTGGAATGTTGTTGGTAGAAATCCGGCCTGGAGGAGGAAAGACTTAGTTTGATCACCCATTATTTGGACTATCAATCAGAAATCTCGAGTAAGAAGGCAGAGTTCCTGTCCAGGGAGATATCTGCAGCAAAGAATTGACCAGCTGAGATCTTCCTGGACCGTGGACAGGCTGTGCAATCCAGCCTGCCTTCGGGGTCGGAGAGCTTTTTCACAAATAAAGTGTGATGAGTTTGCTCAGTTCTTTGCTGATAAGGTGTCTTCAGTCAGGTCAGAGATCCGCATAACGTGTTCAAATGAGTATGGCGGTGCTCAATGTGAGTCCACAGGCACTTGGTCTGTCTGGCCAGACTTTGATCAGCCAGCGATAGTGGATATCACGAGGATTGTTCAGGGCTTGCAACCGACTTACTGTAGTTTGGATCCTGGTCCTACGTGCCTCCTTGTGGGGTGTATGGATGTGATAGGACCAGTCCTTGCTGAGATTGTCTGGTGCTCGTTGGACCAGGGGGTGTTTCCGGAACCCTTGAAGGAGGCTATTGTGACACCCCTTTTAAAGAAACCTTCCTGTGACCCAGACTGTCTTGCGAACTACAGACCGGTCTCTAACCTGCCCTTTTTGTGCAAGGTTATTGAGAAGGTAGTCACGTTGCAGCTTGAGAACTTTCTTACCACCCATGAAGTCTATGATCCTCTCCAGTCCAGTTTCAGGAAGAGGCATAGTACCAAGATGGCATTAGTTCGGGTACTTAATGATCTCCTAATAGCGAGAGATTGGAGTCGTCGTTCGATCTTCCTCCTCCTTGATCTCTCTGCAGCATTTGACACCGTGGACCATGGGATGTTGCTAGAATGCCTGTGGCTATTCTGTGGACTGTCGGGGACAGTCCTCAGATGGTTCCATTCTTTCTTCACAGGCAGGACTGAGAGGGTGGTGTCAGGAATTTTTTCCTCTTCCCCTTCATCCTGCCTTGTGGGGTGCTGCAGGGTTCCGTGCTTTCCCCCATGTTGTTCACAGTGTATATGTTGCTGTTGGGAGACATTATAAGGCAGTATGGGCTGAGTTTTCACTGCTATGCAGATGATACTCAGCTCTAGATGTCCTTTGTACCTGAACAAAATAATGCAATCTCGGTCTTTAACAACTGCCTCACTGAGATTCAGGACTGGATGAGCGCTATCTGGTTGAGACTAAATCCAGATAAGACTAAGGTGTTGGTGGTGGACCTTGGCCAGCGTGTAGTGAAGTTGTCTCCTGGGCAACTGTCTGGCCTTGTGTTAGGGGGTAACCAGTTGAGACCTTCGGAATGGGTGCGGAATCTGGGCGTAGTGCTTGACAACGAACTGACGCTTAAAGTACAGGTGTCAGCAGTTGTCAAGTCCTCATTTTACCATCTGAGGAATATTACCCAGATAAAGCACCTTGTTCCACACAATGACCTTCCTATATTGGTTATTGCCTTTGTGTCCTCTTGTCTGCAATGCTCTATACCTAGGGTTACTGGGGGTGGATCTCCATTGCCTGCAGCTGGTGCAGAACACTGCGGCCAGGTTGTTGACCGAGTAGTCAAGAAATGGAAATTACATACTTACCGTAATTATTGACTTTCTTGGACAGTCTCCATCACTCATTCACACTAGTGGGATAGCGCCAGAGGTGCTAGGACCAAGCGGGAGCCAAAAATTTTCTGAAGGGTCGGTGCTGAGGTAGGACCGTGCATGCGCGGCACCATGAGACTGACTCGCGCCTGTGTAGGCTATCTCGGCATCGACCCTCCAACCGCCTCAGTACCTTTTCGACCAAGGAGGTGCAGCGTAACTAATGAGAATAACTCATTCTGAGTTTCTGGGCCTGAGAGGGCCCAGATGGCCTTTGTAAGAAAGGTCAAAGAACAATGTCTTCACAGTCCAAACCATAGGCTATGAAGACCAGGAAAGAAAAATGAGTGAACCCAGGGGATGGTGGGTGGGCGTGTGAATGAGTGATGGAGACTGTCCAAGAAGATCAATAATTACGGTAAGTACCTAATTTCCATATCTTGCTGGACTAAGTCTCCATCACTCATTCACACTAGTGGGAGAGTACCAAGCTAAAACCCACAACCCTGAGTAGGGTGATAGGAGATAGGGTTCACCCAGAAAGGATGGCCAAGGACTGTCCTGCTAATAAAAAGAGCAGTCTTGCAAAGAGCATCCAGAACATGATGCTTACAAGATAAGCGCTCGAGTTGCAACACACCACTTCGCAGACGACTGCAATGGGCACAAAATGAAACTCTGCCAGGAAGCCGCAACCACTCTGAGAGCGGTAAAAACCCGGACTCACAATTTGGTATAGGACCAAAATTAATAGTGTCAAAGACATGTACTAATCTAATGTAAAGGACCTCAGGAACTGCAAGAGCCGGAGGTAAAGTGTACAGGTTCAGGGTAGACCAAAAAGGGCAGACGGAACCCTCACTACCAAGTATAGCTGACCTGCAAACAACAGGTCCAGGAGCACTTGAACCCCTTACTTGGTGAGCAAAAGAAGGTCCAGGTGGGGTTAGCCCATCAAGGAGAATGGTTTTTACTTAGTCACGGAAACCTTCCTGATGGAAGGCGAAGCACATCTTAGAAGCCTTTTGTGGTGGTCTAGTAGAATCAAATCATAGTCACTGCATATTCCAAAAAGGAATCATCCTGCCCCTGTGTGTATAACTGTAGTAGCAGTGTCTGAACTCAGGGAAGAAAGAAAAAAGAGTACTGGAGGACGTGTCCACTGTGGAAAAAAACATTTCGACAGAAAAAAACAGGGGCTGGATTTGTAAGGCAAATAGAGGCAGATGTGCGTCGAGGAGGGACACAGCAGGACCAAGTTAGGGTTAACCCATTCGTTGAAGTGACCAAATAGCGGCAGAAGTGGCTCAATGCGGTGAGACACTACTTACTCCGGCCTCCCTGAAGGGAGTAGGAAGGACTCTAGTTTGCTTTGTTGAAAAAAAAAAAAAAGCATCACCGCTCCATCACGCAGTCGGAGAGGATAGCTTCGAGTGCTACTGGCATGGAACCAGTGTGCAGGAACTGAAGGTGTGAATATTTGAGAGGCTACATCAGAAAAAGACCTACTCGACCTATGTGGTCAAGAAAGGAGCATGTCGTCTGTTAAGTTGAAGCGAGCATGGAAGTAGGAATCTAAGTTCTGACTCGCTGAAGAGTCACTTCTTTTGCTGCGAGGTTCTGATCAAGAGAAGAAAGCCTGATTTAAAAAAAGGAGGAACTAACAGACTGGTTAGATGCCTAGGTTTTGGAAATATCTTGGAATAAGAGAAATCTCTCCAGAGAAAAGAAGTGAGCTATACCACCATTGGATTAGACTGCCCCTAGGGGTAGAAGAAATCAGGTACTTTTTACCGAGGTTTACAGATGGCCGCCTCAGTGTTGAGGCGAAACCTCACCAGATCCAAAGTGTGGTATCGGGAAATTCCAACTAGGCCCTGTGCTGTGATAATTCTAACCCCTTTTTTTTTTTTTTTTTTTTTTTTTATCATTAGTCCGAGCCTGACAAGGTTGCAGGCTGCTATTTCACAAGGATTGCCTGATACAGAAATGACAAGGATGTCATCCCTCTGAGGAGCAGGAGGAGCCTGAGGGTCCATAACTGAACTCTTGACTGGACTAATGATAATAGCTAGACAGATGTTAACCACCTGTGCTGAAGCAGCCACCAAAGGGGCAGCATCAAAAGAGGGCTGTATACCCCTATCAAAGAAGTGGAACAGTCTGTGAGGCTCCCAACCACTGAATTAGAATGTTCCACAGAGTGTAATTGTCTTGACGACTGAAAGAGTCTAGACGCAGAGGTGTATGGTCCACAGATCCAGTCTTAACACTATGGAGGACCCCGTTAATGAGGAACTACTGAAAAGAGCTTCCATCACAGACTCTGATGATAGAGAGGGCATGTCCTTCAGTATATAAAATGAGTCATCCGTTGTATCACTGACCAGAAGGACAGGGAGAGACTCATCTAGATGCCCTTCTACCACAAAAGGATCCCAAAACGAGGTCTAGGTCAGAGCCACTAGAGACTCCACCACCAGGAAGGGTGTCAAGGAGCTTGGCACCATGTAGGAAGCTGAGAAAGTGCTGAGCGGAATGAGAGATTCCGCTGGCAGAACAGAACAGAAGAGTCCCATCAGCGGAAAACTGCTGGATGACACAAGACCCAATGCAGACCGCCACCCACTAAGATGTGTGGAAAAAATAATCAGCAGAACAGGACTTCATTCTGCGGAAACATCCCGACACAAGTCCCGCAGAAGAAGAGGTCCGAAAACGGAGATCTTTCCCTAGTTCTGTCGGACTGCACCAACTAAGCACCCTCGCGGCAGCCAGCGTCCCTCGTGGCACAGGAGAGCACCAAGCAGTACCTATGCCAACCTAGGAGACACCCGAGGGCACCCACGGTGAAATCTGCAGGTATCCTCTGCACCAATGGCAGCAATGGCACGCAAGGGCACCCCTGATGCTCATGGCACCCAAGAAACCCATGGCAGCAATGGCACCCGTGGGCACCCATGGTACCATGGCACCCATGGTGCCATGACACTCATGACACCCATGACACCCATGACACCCATGGACTTATGGCACCCATGACACCAGTGGGTGCCAGGCACCACCTGCGAGTGCCAGGCAGCACCTACGGGTGCCCAGCACCACCTGCGGGTGCCTGGCACTGCCTGCAGCACCCATGGGTGCTCAGCACCACCCACAGCACCCGTGGGTGCACAGCACCACCCACAGTACCCATTGGTGCCCAGCGCCACTCCTGCGGCACCCACGGGTGCCTACAACACCCACAAGCACCCACGGGCATCTGTGGCTCCATGAGACACCCACAACACCACCAGTGGTGCCGGCAATGAAGGCAACAATGACAGCACCCATGGCACCACACAGAGCCCATGGCACTGAGCACTGCACTGAGCACGGTGCCAAGGGCGGTGCCAAGCCATGGCGCTGATCCACAGTGCCAACTCCCAGTGCCAACCCAAAAACCAGCAGCGCCACCTACGGCACCAATGCCAGACCAGTGGCCATAGCACCGGACCTGCAGTGCCACCAAGGTGTTGGGCACAGCGCCAGGAAAAACACCATGGAAAAGCCAATGGAGAAGATGGGGAGAAGGAGAAAGGTGGTGCTTGTGCTGGCTCCAGCATGGAAAAGAAAGAGGGGGGTAGGCACGAGGGGTTGACACGATGGCGAAGACACCAAGAGGGCACCACGCTCATTCTGATCCAATTGACCTAGCTCCGGTCCAATGGCTCCGAGGCCCAAAGGCCCTGAAAACAGGAACACAACCAGGAAAAAAGGAAAGTCAAACCCCCTGCTCCACAGGAGTGGCTCAGAGGTGAAACTGTTCACCGGAACTCCAACAAGGGCAGAGATGGAGCCGGGTCGAGAATCGTCCGTTGGGAGTGGGGCCAGGGAGCCCACGAGAGTGGTTGAGCCTATTGCCTCCAATGAACAATCCTCGTGCAGACGTACCAACAGGCAACCTCGAGCGGCACCAATTCTTCTTTCCCAAACAAGGAAGAAGAGCTTGAGGCTAAGCGGAGCTGGATCCCTGGCACCGCCAGATTCATGCTTCAGTGGACTGTCCTCCCCCTGAGCACAGGACTGTCTGTAGTCATACCCTCCCCTGTTACTTAAGGGTGGTGGACCGGGCACAGCCCCTCTGCCATAACAACTTTCAAACAAAGTCTTCCTACCATCACCGCTACCGTCTAAGGACGACTCCATTGATGGCAGGAAAGAATTTATTTTTCTTCATAATCTTCTTTTCTTGTTCATAAAGTAAGACATTACTACTAAATAGTTAAATTAAACAGTTGAATTAAACACTAAAAGCTGTTGTCGTACAGACAAAAACTTTGACTCCAGCAGACGAGCGACGTCGACATCCAAGCATACTCGACGGAGGGAGAAAAGGAACTGAGGCAGTTGGAGGGTCGATGTCGAGATAGCCTACACAGGAGCAAGTCAGTCTTGCGGTGCCGCACATGTGCGGTCCTACCCGGTGCCGACCCTTCAGAAAATGTTTGGCTCCCGCTTGGTCCTAGTACCTCCAGCCCTATCCCACTAGTGTGAATGAGTGATGGAGACTTAGTCCACGAAGATCTTGCCATGTCACACCTGTGCTGTGCAAACTGCACTGGCTGCTGGTGTGGTGGAGGATCACCTTCAAGGTCACGTTGCTGACCTATAACGGACAGGGACCGGGTTACTTGCAAGACCTCCTTTGGCCCTACTGCCCTCTCCGTCCAGTCCGCTCCACTGACGTGGGATTGCTAGAGGTTCCCAGGGTCCGTCTTCAGTCATCTGGGGCCAGGGCTTTTTCTTTCATGGCCCTGAGCCTGTGGGACTCTCTACCTCATTGGATTAGAGAGTGCTTGTCCACTGAGACTTTTAAAGCCTCTTTGAAAACGTATTTATTTACTCTGGCTTTTGGAGACACTGTTTAGTTTATTTTTGCTGCCTTTTTATTTTTATTTTTATATATATGTTTTTATTAATTGAATGTGTGTTGTTTTGTCTATAATGTGTTCGCGCTTTGATTTTTGAAAAGCGTGCTATAAATAAATATTGATTGATTAACTGATAAATCAGGTGAACTCTGCAGCCTGCGCCAGTACCCTCACAAATGGCCACACATTTAAATGAACCCAGTCTTCTCATTGGGTGCACGGTGAATCCCAGCTCAGATCTAAAACAGATGGCAACTCCCCCGCCCCTGCGTTCCACTCTGGTGCAGGGCACCACTGGGGGGAAGGCAACCGCAAAAACTGGGCCAGCATCGTCACCCACCCAGGTCATCATAATGCAAGCCAGATTGACCGACGAGACAAGATCAGCAATAATTGTGGTCTTGTTTCTCATCGATCTGGCATTGCACAGCACTGCCCACAGGGGATTGGTGGACAGCACAGCCCCTCTGGCTGCCTGCCCATTTGGTCTGGTGGGAACCCTGGGAATGGGCACCAAACACATCTGGCCTCTCCCTTGGGCCAAATGACCCCCAGGGCACCTTCTGGACCTAACCATCCCCTATCCTACCCCCTGCCGATGAGCCCAAGGCACCCCACCACAATCGATCAATGTGGCTGCTCTGAATACCGACCTACTGGCAGAGACATGCTGCAGTGATGGAAACTGGGAGGTCAGAAAAGGGCTGCAGATTGCACAGTAGAGACATCCTATATATGATCCTAGCATGCCCCAGGCCCTCCACCCTTCCCAAACACATCCTGCCTGACTATAATGTCCCAAAATCATACACTTCTAAACCACTAAAAAATACACTCACCCGTCCAGTCACACACTAATACAAAATCAACCTAATACCATCCAGAACACACACACACACTATAACTTAAACAAGGAGAACAGTAACAATTCCAGGTTAGGATACTTGAAAGGGAGTAGAGCACTGTCCGCAGCTTAACAATAGGTCCTACAAGACAGGACAATTTACAGCAAATAAAGTGCATAGATTAATATCGTGAGCTAAAAAAGTTTACAGCCCACTGCTTAGTCACTGAAGGCTCTCTCACTACCTCCAATCATTACAGAGATGACCCAGCTGATTAGTCCCAGAAAGAAATGCTAGCCATGCAGGATAAAATCCATGAAGTCCACAGAGCTGCTCCCACCAGATCTGGGTCCCGGAAGGTGAAAATGAGAAACCGGCAACCAACTCCAACTGATGATCCACTGGGACACGCAAAGATCCTCCAAGTTCTTTTGTTCCCCAAAGCATCCACAAAATGACATGGACAAACAGCCGACAGCCAAAGCAGCCAAGAGTTCCAACCTCAGATGACATGCTGCAAATGCCCTGGGAAACAATGTGGAAGCACGCGCTACACTGCTCTCTCCCAGGAATGCCGTCCAGGTGACAAACAGAGTCCACACTGCACCATTGGCCCTCTCATACAAAAGAAGCACCTTCAGGGAAATTAAATGGCCCATGCTACCATCCGTTCTGAAAAGCAGGGAGCAGCTGAGAAACTCAGGAGTCTTTAATACTTGGCAAGAATCCTCTTGATGAAGATTCAGTTCAGCTTAACCTGTGAGTCCGACAACAGCATTAAAATCAGATGTTTGGGCATTTTGGAAAACAAGAACTGGAGCAAGGTTGATTGGTCCAAGGTAACACCAGGTCCTGCAGGGCTGCAAAAAGGTAAGCGAACTGCGGTTCACAGTGAACTAACTGAAAAACAAGAAAAAACGTCCTTCCTGGACTAGCTCACTCCCCTGCCCTACCTTACACTAGCAAACCTTAAACTATCACCCTCTCTAAAATCCTGCTAATTTAAGAATTCTGGTTGACAACATGGCCAGAAAACAAACACACCAAATTGCATAGCTCTCCAAAGAAAGTATGGCAAACAAACTTTTTACAAGGGGGTGTGAGTGCTCACAGACAAGGAGCTCACAAGTTGCAGCTCAGCATTGCTGCCATCTTGCTCCTTGCTCCACCCATGGGGAAATTGCTCATTCTGATTTGGCTGGGTTTTTTTGATGTATTTTTTTTTACAGTGCTGGAGGTTTTTTTTTCAGTCTGTTTATCAGTTTACATTTTCTCAGGGTCATGCTTGTGTAAATGTAAATTGGTTATTCGGAATATATTAAAGACACCTTAGTGTGCTGCTTCTCAGCAGTCTGCCAGTCAGTTTTTATTTTTCCTGCATAACACCATCCAAAGGCCAGCTCTGCCTAAAAACTTGAGCATATAAGTGCATCACTATCTGCAACACCTACAGGACTTGGGCACCACATTAATCATATCAGATTCACCAAGCCAGGGTCACCAAAGTTGGTTATGTTGCAGTCAGTAGGGTCAGAGGGAGTATTGTGAGTCCCAGATGTCTGCCAGACATATCCACTTCTCCAAGGTAAGTATATCCATCATCTCTCCAGCTCCATGACTTTTTTCTGACTGTGATCCACCTCCAGAGTTGATGAAGTACAATGGGCCCTATGCACGAATGCACGTAAAATGCACGGAAATGCGACATACACACGGCGTGCACCAGCATGGCGTGCAGGACTACTGGAATACACAGCATGCACAAACAGACCCACGACCCACACAGCACAAAAAGGCAATGCCATATATGGCAGCTAGCGGAACATGCAGACATCGGAGGTGAGGCCCAACAATGTGACCATACCCCTTGACTCCGCCATATATGGACAAATGTGCTGCCCACTGTGCGGGCGTGGAAGTGAATGTCAACCATGTTGGAGGAGGACAGACAATGGTGGAAAGCAGTGACCCTGTGGAGCAAGGCATGCACAGGAATTCGGAGGGAGAAGCAGAAACACAGCCGACTGGGCTGGCACCCGTAGGAGACCACGGCAGATGGTCCCAGTTCTCCAACTTCAATGGGCCCCAGGTCACTGCGATGGTGGCTGATATCAATGCACACCATGCCCAGCTATATGGTGCCTTTATGCCGTCCACCCCCATGGTGGTGAAGGTGTGACTGTGGCTAGATATCCAGGCCACTATGAATGCCACAGGGCTGGATGCCCATACCCTGACAGTGATCAAACACAAGTAATGAGACCTGAGGATGGCCATTAAGAAACACTTGGGTACTGGGTCATGGGAACAGTGTGGCACCAGTGGTGGGTCACTGGCACTGGACATCCAGCTCACTCCCATAGAGCGGATGTTGGCGGATACCATAACCATCCTGAGCATCCACAGGACGGAAGAGGGTGTGGACGAACTAGCAGGTGAGCATGGCACATGGACACAACCAAACCATGATGAAACAGAGGCTGTCAGCAGAGACCCTGACATGTTCTCGTTATACCAACAGGGCATACCGGTGCAGCTGGACACGGCGGTGGTGGTGGGGTCCCTCAGGACCTGTGCCTGCATAACGTACCCAATGACAGCAAGTGAGGACAGAAGAGGGAGGAGCACCCCACAGGTGAGTATGGCATGGAGAGCGGCATGCGACAAGCAGCAGACCAGTAATAATACCCTCTGGATCTTCCCTAGGGCAAGAACAGACAGATGAAGCCGTGCCCCTTGACACAGTGGACCACCCCACCACCAGAGGTGACAGCAATGGTGCAGAGAGACCAGCAGAGCAGGACCTCAACGATGGAGGGAAGGAGCACCATCCCAACATGCAGAGCAACACCCATGGGATGCATGGCAATGTGCATAGGGCACCTGTGACCCATGGCACCCATGTGCAACCTGGCCAGTGACATGAAGGTGCCAGACACACCATGGGCACAAGTGACCCAGACAGTGGTGACGAGGGACCATCCGGGTGCAGTAGGGCAACCCGGTCCATGGTAGATCAGGACCGCCCATACATTGAGCTGTAGCAGGTTGAGTATGACTGACTTGAAGCCACATGGTAGAACACAGAGGCCATCAAGGAGCTGACATTGGTGGCATGTGCCATGGGACGTGACATATCAGAGATTGCAAGGGCACAGGTCCGCACCATGAAAATCCTCACGGCGTGGGGAACACCGCCATGGCAAAACAGCGCAGCCCATAGCCCAGCCCTCCCTAAGGCAGCACAGGTCAGCCTGCCAGGTGTGCCACAAGGCCAAGTGAACATTAGCATGGGCAGCACACCGGTCCCCACCACTGTTAATGATGTGCACGTCGCAGACACTGTGAGCCCTTGTACCATGGACACACCCAGCGGTGGGACGCAGAACACTGCCATGGAGGACAGCCAAGCAGAGGAGGGGTGGAGTGAGGACCAGAACCCTGACAGTGCAGTGGGCAATGCACCTGAGAACACAACCGGGACAAAGAACACCACATGGCACAGGGGAAGGGGCTCAAGGGCACTGGATTCTGCAGCCAGGAGGTTGATGCAGTCCACGGTGCATGATCAGATAGCGCCATATGCATCACCATGTTCATGAGCACAGATGGGCCTGTGAAGCTGCATGGGACCTGTGGCTGTGGGACCGGCCATGGAGCACACCACACACACCCACACACACACAGACACACACTCACACACACATGGCTGGTAACAGATGTGGCACTGTGTGCACTGCAGCGCCAGGACAGGGCATGACATGGTTGCAGACATGCGGCGAGGGGTGGGTGGGCAGACCCCTGTACGGCTGGTTACCTTGCCATGGTATGGGGACTTAACACAGAGGCACCATTGCCCTGTCACCAAATGCCAGCCATGGCGCACAGCATCACACGTGGACAGCATCTGCATGCAGATGGTGGCATGGACCCTCAGCCTGGCCTCATCATCAGATGCATGCATGCATGTGGCGTGACACACTCTGATGTGTGCCATACTGGTTGCCAACACTGTGTTCATGGGTCAGGCAGCCATATCAGGGGCACCGATGTGGCAAGGATACCGTGGCTAGTGCCAGAATGTCCATTTCTCAACTATTGCACATGCAGCACATCCAGTGGCTGTTTCCTGGCCATGCACAGGGTCATCGGGAATCTGCTCTAGCGGTACATCTGGCAGTCAGTGGTCTGGCAGTGGCACGCCACAGCACACCATCATGTTTTGCAGCATCACGCATACATCAAAGACACGGCAAGCACGTTGCGATGTCAGCATTATGGTGCCCCCTGAGTGGCCTAGGCACCTGAATCACATCTTTAGCATACCAATGCACCTCTCCTCAATGGCCCTCGTCCACCAGTGTGTCCTGTTGTATGCCACCTCTGCAGCATCCCCCAGTGACAGGATGGGTGTTAGCAGGTATGGTCTGAGTGGATAGCCACTGTCACCTGTGAGAGAGGGAGACCAGTTATTTATGGCATGGACTGGCAGATTCTACACACACACATACACACTCACACACACACACACACACACACACACACACCGGCACCTGACACCTACCCAGAAGCCATCCATCAATGCATCTGGCACAGAGCCAAGCTTCAAGACCCAACAAGTCCAGTATGTACGAGTCATGGCATGACCCAGGGAACTTTGCACACATGTCTGTGAACAGGCATGCGGCATTACACACCACCTAGCAGTTGATGCTGTGGAAGCCTTTACAGTTCTGGTATGCCTCCTCGGACATGGAAGGTGTCAGGATCGCAATGTGCGTGCCATCCACAGCACCAACCACGTATGGCATACCATGCATTGTGAAGTATGCCTGATTCATGGTATGGACCTCACCGTCTGTCATGGGCATCCATATGTGCTTCCGCATGTGCTCCAACAGAGTGTCTGTGACATGAGCCAGTGCCCTGGACACCGACAACTGTCTCACGCCAATGCCATCACCCGCCACACACTGGAATGACCCGGTTGCGTAGTAGGCAAGTGCACACATGACTTTGGTCTTGACGGTCATGGCTCTGGAGTGGCATGTCCATGGTGCAACACAGTCGCGGATGAGGTTGCACAGTTGCACCACCATGGCCCAGGGCAATCGGAACCATTCAATACAGTGGGTCTCCCATAGCATGATGCCATCCATGCATGGATGGAACACTCGTTCGCATGGATGCGTGCGTCCACCCCTGCCATGTGCTGCGTTCAGCAGGTGAACGTTCATCAGCAGTCCCGGGGACATATTTCCATCACTCTGGTGGCGACATGCACATGGAACATAACCTCAGTACTGTGGCACTCGCTTTATGCATCACAGGCCAGGATTCATTGCGGACATGGATCCGCATGCATGGTACAGCCCTTTGACGGCCTGTGGCACATGCCCATCCACCGCCATGTCACACAGGCAGTGGCCACAGGGATGGTGCTGCGGTTGACATCGACGGTACAGGGCTGTGCATCCACACACAGATGGTTACATGCACATCCACACAGAACGATGG
Source organism: Neoceratodus forsteri (assembly GCA_016271365.2). NCBI lineage: Eukaryota > Metazoa > Chordata > Ceratodontiformes > Ceratodontidae > Neoceratodus > Neoceratodus forsteri. The sequence continues at coordinate 970,833,596 of CM028134.1, read as the reverse complement.
TACCAGGCACTGTACAATGTCCATTCCACATGGCACATGCCTGCTGTCTGCAGGTAGCATGCACATGCAGGTGGGTACCATTGTGCACCACCATAGGCACACTCCAGCATGGGACCATTTGTGCTGCATGCAGTCCTGTGCCATGCACATTTACAGCACCCTGCATGTTGCCACCATTCCCCTCGGTGCCCTGTCTTCCAATCAGTTAGTGCCACCTGGCTGACATACATACTGCTGTGTCCACACCCAGTGTCCTACTATGGATGGGTAACGGTCCATCGCGTCCACTATGCCCAGGTGTTGTGTACTGCACCATGCTGTGGCACATGTACAGGCCGTGGACTGTGGTGTGCCTGTGAGCAGTCAGAGGCTATTACAGCACTTGCCTGTGCACATGTGTGCATGGCATACTGAACCTGTATGCCGTGTGGCATTGCCATCCATTGGTGTGGGTTACCCATGTGGTGGGGTGTGCACATGTCACAGCATGCATGGACATGTGGCACATGCCAGCTTATGTAGCACCTGTATGCCCTGCACAGGCCAGCTTTAAAAGCAGCACAGCCGGGCATGGCACTTCTCGCAGGGATGATGGAGACATTCCCCCAGCAACTGTGGCAGATGGCGGAGAATGACAGCAGAGGCTACAGGCAGCTCTGGGCCACAATAACATTAGCTCTGGTGGGTACATCATGGGCCACACAGGTGTGAAACTGAGGGTGGGGGATGTCCGGGTTCCAGCCTGTCACTGTGTACTGATGCGTTTTTTCCTTCTGTCTCCCACCCTCCCCATGTAGGATGCTACAGGTATGCCATCCAGCATCGAATTGTGCCGGCAGGAGCAGGGTAATGGTGCAGCAGTCATGGTCGTGACCTGTACCACATGGGCTGGGCAAGAGCAATGCCTCGATACCCCTGATGGAAGGACATGGATGATGTGGTGCACTACAAGGGGGAGCTGGGGCTTGTGGACCCATGGACCCTGTGGAGGGTCATCGAACCATCATGGGTAAGTATCCACTGGCACACCGTTGCATACCTTTCAACCTCCTGCCCAATACATCAGGGACAAGGCTTAACATAGTCAAGGACAAAGGCCCAAGCCCAGGGTCACAGCATCCTACTTGGTACTATTTGCTCAGAAAGCTGGTAGAATAAGGGGAGTTGTGTTTTATGCACTTACTGATGATGAACAGGTCTGTTACTGCACTGTTTGACATTTTTTTTTCCTCCGCCTTACTTGCCCCTGGCCTGCCTCTCCTTCTGGCTGCACATAACCCCTCTGACCTCCTCGCCCCGACCCCCCTCCTACTCACCTCAGATCACAGCTGACCCAGGGGTGGCCTGGTGTAACCCTTGCCGGATGAGTCCCTCTCTCCGAGGGGGAAGACGCCAGGAGGGGATACCAGCGGGCTCTACGATCAGTCCCCAGGCACTGCTGAGGTGGATTCCGGGGCATCGGGGCATCTGAGGTGGCAGGAGTCGGCAGCCATCATCCAGCAGACCAGGAGGCAGCTTTTTCCATTTTTCTGTGGAGAGTGATGTCCTGACGTCAAGGCATACACCGATGTCTGTCACTTCCCCCTTGAACACCAAGCCCGGCTGTACATGCTATACTCCCAGCCTCCGCCAAGAGTCAGCATGCGCTGGTGTGCATCCCCGCCCTCTTCCCGGAGAAGGAGAGCTGTCCCGGAAGATCCATCCTTCTCCCCCTGGCTGACCCTCCAGTGACCCGAGTCCATTCCCCAACTCGGGTCACCGGTGTCGCAGATGGAAATCCAACTGCTGCGCCGACGGGCCGGCCTATTGACATTATTTTGTGATTGTACTCCACACTGTTCTGCCACAATAACACAAATCACATGGGGGACAGGGGACAGGTTTGTGGCCACATCAGAGACGTCCCTGAGTATCAGGGACAGATGAGGGGTATGCATTGCCGTGCTGTAGATGTCCAGGAGGGGCCTTGCATGTCCCGCCCAGGTCACATGGACACCCATGACCCTCGTAGCTGGACTGCATGGCAACCGTGTGGCATTCCTGTCATGGGCCTGTGTGAATGCCCAGCCTATACGGTGTGACCTCCAGCCTCAGTGGTACCCATTGGTGGTCATGTCCATGGGGCTGCCATGGTGTCCGTATTGATGAGGGGGGGGCTTGGATGCAGCACTGTGTGTCCATGGAGGGGAGGGCATGGCCCAGTACATGATTCTAACTGTTTCTCTCTCTCTACAATGCTACAGGGGTTCCATCCAACAGATGGTCCTGCTGTGGGTGGAGTGGCCCAGGGACATGCCGGGTGCCAGTGGACTGCACATGGGTCTGGACAATGCTGCTGACAATGATGACGATGATGAGGAGGAGGGGAAGGATGATGTTGCCACTGGGCATGCGGAGATGACGCCCTGCAGTTTGCGTCCATCGACCAGCGGAGTGCCACTGTCAGGAACATCTGCCTAAGGACACTGAGTGCTGTGTTGGGGGTGCTCCAGCTGTTGTGAGGTTTCCTTGTCCATTTGGAGGGTGGTTCAACCGCTGCTATGTCAGCCCACTGCAGGTGTTGTATTGTTCCTGTGTCAATAAATTGAATATTTGCATGCCCTGTCTGGTCACTGCTGTATATGTGTGTGTGTGTCTGTCTGTTGGGGGGGTCCCCAATGTCATGCATGCACATATCTGGGCCACAGTACTGTCTGCCTGTGGCAGGGGTGCCTACCCTGCTGGGGCTTTTGGCTGATGGACCGTGTGCAGTTCCAATGCCCATGGAGGTGGTGGGCCACTCCACAGGCATTTGTCAGGCAGGTTTTAGTGGGTTCTTCAGTCTGGTCTGGGGCTTACTGGTCTATTGGGAGCCCTGTGTTTTTCTGGGACACTGGGGATGTTTACAGGGTGACTGCTCCCATGGCAATGCATTGGTTACAGGGGTCATCGGGGCAGTTCTGCTGTCATGGGTATATTTATAGTCCACAGGCCAGTACAGGGGATTGCCATAGGCTTACCAGTCACTGGCATGGTCTGTCTGGGGGTGTTGCTGGTCTGCTGCTGTGTTCCTACCTCTTTGACTGTGGCTGCTTGTGCCCAGGCTTGTGTGTGTGCTGGTCTCTGTGGCTGCTGCACCGGCGTCATACGCCATTGTTGTTGCACATGCCACGGAGGTGTGCACCTGTGCCCCAGTACACTAGTGGCCGCGTATTGTTGGTGCCACACACAGCTGCTGTTTCAGGTGGCTGTGGTCTGTGTACATCAGCATACTGCCATGCATGCCCTTCCATCCCTGGTGTTGGTGGCACGGCGTGTGTGAGGTTGGATGTCCGTTGCCACACACTCACTGTAGTCACGTGGCTGTGTCCTGTGCTGCAGCCCTGTTGACTGCTGTTCACCGTTCCTTTCCTGCTGCTAGTGGCATAGGCTTATGCAGTACTTTATGGCCACCCCTGACATCGCGTATGTGTGCGTGCTATGCAGCGCTCATATGCACACCCTGCTCATGGTCATACATGCGCTTAGTGGTGTCCTACACATCGGGTACAAGGGCATGCCCTTGCATATCCATCATGTGGGCCATCCATGTGGCTGTGCATTTCCACTGTACGCAGTGCGCAGAGACCACGTTGTGCATTCCGTGACTTGGTTGCATGCACGTACTGGGTGTGTTTCCGCACCTGCTGGGTTCGTGCTTGCCCTGCATGTGCTGTGCATCCTTCATGCATAGGGCCTAATAAGTGGAAAACATCCCAACAGTGAGACCAAAATTTGGTAATATGGAGGGGGAGAAGGATTATTTTAGCTTTCCCAGTTCAGAGCTGCCCTATACATGCTGCTTCTAGTTGGGCATCTTGCTTTCTATTTTCAATTCTGTATATTCTCTAGTACAGCTTACCATACTAAGTAAAGGAAATGTGTTCTAAGCTATTAGAATACAGCCACTTAGGCGGGTTTCTAATATGACGGTACTATATAGCCCACTAAATATATAGTGCTCTCGGAAGAAAAAACATTTGTATTTTTTGACACTGATCTGTTAAGTGCATTTTTGTGTGCCCACCAGCAAAACATTCATTGTCTGGAGTGGGAGACCAAACTACAGTAAGACACATGTTTCCTTCTCTCTTCTGTTTGCTTGGTTTCCATAAATAGTATAAGCACTCCACACTCTTGTGATTAAAATCAAAACTGAAATAAACTCTACTGAGGAAATATCAGACTTCACGATTGATCCTGATATTCTTCCCTTAGTAATGCACTGTGAAATTAGAAAATTCAAGTTTGTGCAAAATGCAGGCACTTTTTGTGCAATTTTGTATATTGTGTGCAAACCTTTGAATTGTTAAAATGTACAATTTTGCAGCTACCCTTTATTCTATGAAACAATACTCACATTCATGTATTTTGCACATAGAAAATCCAAAACACACATACTGTGTGATCCTGAGCAAGTCACTTAACTTCTTTGTGCTCCCAGGTCGCATCTGGAAACAAGCTTCGGCTTAGTGTGCCTCTCCTGGTTAAACAATGTTCCCCTAAAACATTTTTTAAAAGTGCAATTTCAAAAACAAAAGCCCACTTACAAATTTTGCACATACCATACAGAGAATCAAGGTAGACATAAGTACTGTAGCTATTTTTGCAAGGAAGAAGTAAGTGATGTGGGGAAGGAGCTGGCTCACTATCGTATTTAACTGGAATCATGACAATATTCTGAAAAGGGCTCCTTCACTCACTCACTCACTCACTCACTCAGTTTATCTGGGTTAGAAAAGGGGAAAAAGGGCAATTAAGCAGATGCTCCTTTACAATGGTGTTGTGATCAGAATGAGTACAGAATTATTACATGATACACACAAGCTGACATGCAGTATAAAGTACATAGACAATTCCAACCATTAAATGCAATATTATGAACATGAATAATACAGAAAAAAGTTATTGTGCTCCAGTACAGGGATAATGTGTGAACAGATGCATAAACTGATAAAATCTGGAATCCAGGCATAATACATATTACAATGGGAAATTATGTGGCAGACCTAGAGGTTGAGAAAACAGAAAGATCGACCATGCCAGCAAGGGACAGGTGTAGTGCCAAAGGTCAACAGGTAACATGCTCCGGGATCTGGGACCTGTGAAGGCAACCTTCTGCCTTCCTACCTATTTCCTTATACCTGGAAATTAGAACGAATACCTACTATACATAGATACATAGACAATGAAGGCCAAAAAAGGCTTATTGACCCATCTAGTCTGTCCATCCTTCCTAACTATGTTGCACTAGCCCTAGAGACCTTCCCTTCCCATTGTTTCGGCTCAGTTTTTCTAACTACGCTATGTCTGTCCCATCCCTGATTGAAGCTGTTCATTGCCCTGTACCACTTTCTCCAGAAGTGTGTTCCACATGTTCATGACTTTTTCTATGAAACAGTGCTTATGGACATTCCTTCTGAATCTCCACCCTCCACCTATCAGTTTAAGTGAGATTCCTCTTGTCCCGGTGTAACCCCCCCCCCACAAATGGGGGTTACTAAAAGCCTTCCTGGAGCTGCTTAATAGCTCCTTGCCTAACAGGTGTTCGGTGCAATGCCGCCCAAAATGCGGCCATTGTGAGTGCTTTTAAAGCCTCCAGTACTGTCTCTTTAAGAGCTGCCTGCTCGCAGGCTCCAGCGGGTTTGTATGGGGGGGATTGGTGTTTCCTTGCTCGAATCCTGCCTGAGCTGCAGTGTAATCGCTCCATTTCATAGTCACTGAAAGCGCAATGGGAGCCCATCTGACAGATGTAACTGTTTGGCTGTAATCATCTAAAGTATTAGTGAAATTATGGTTTGTTTAACCTGCATTCCTTGCAGCTGGGACTCTGTGTGTTTGGCCCCTCCATTTTGGACCTGGACTTTTGACATGGGCCAATGGGAAAAGGGGAGACACTAAAATGGAGACCAATTGAGCCAACCAGAATCAGGACTCATTTTGGAGCCGGCTGGCCATAGGGGATACAGCCAGTAATTCTGGAAAATGAAGTTCTGGGCTACGGCGCCTTTTTTGCACCAATGGGGACCGAATTAAGTGACTGGTATCTGCAGCCCACCAATGGGATCGGGTGGTGCCCGAAACTGAGAGTCCATGCCCAAACTGCCAAGGGGCAGAGTCGTTGTGAGCAAGGAAGGAGCTCTGGGCTCCTGCACTGTTGAGCTTTCACGTGGGAAGCGCGTGTGAAAGGCCAGATTTTGGTGGATTGAATGCCAGCAAGTGTCAGACTAAATCCGCTAGGCAGCGGTCAGAGGAAGCTGTGCAAAAGCGCAGCTCCCTACCTGGCTCACCTTGTAGAGGACTGGAGAATCTGCTTCAATTGCACTCGGTCTGTCAGGACAAGTGAAGCTGCGTCGTTTGGGCCCGGTGTTCTGTAGTGATAGCAATTGGGATTATACAGCAGCTGCCTGGTATGGTACCCCTCTGCTCTTCATATAAATGTGTGGAGAAGTGTCTGAATTCCCGGCTCAGGCCTGCAAGTGGTGTAAGAGTGCTTTTCTGGCTGGAGTTGTGAGTACTAAATCAGGGTAGCTCCCTGTCAGATGTTCATAGTGAGGGCAATATGTGTTTGGCTGCTTGTTTGGCTACACAAACTGAGTCTACTGTCTCTACTTAATCCTATTAGGAATCAAGTGCTTGTTGTCTGCGACAGGGCCCCAACCAGCTGCATCGAGAGGCTAGCCTTCTATGGCCTGGGTATCCAGGGACAGTGACTTATAGGGTTGGCCTGTGCACAGTGCCCTAGATAGACATATTTATATACTCTTAGAGTGGTAAGCTAATTAACCTGATTCACCCCACAGTCCTTGTTACTTCCCCCTAAATAAATCAGATTGGTTGTTTTGCAAAGGTATACTGACTGATCTGTGTCTATGTTGAATTACTGTACAGTTGGTTATTGTCTAATTGCATCTTACTTTACAGGGGGTCCCCAGAGCCAGCTGATTGAACCAAGCCTGGAGGTAAGTGTATATTGCAAGGGTACTGTGATTGACCTGTGTGGGCCACTAGTGGGAAAAAAGGGGGGTTGCAGTGACCCAGAGGGCTGTGACCAAGTCATATCAGACTGTCTTAACCCCGACCTCTGGGTGGAGGCACCCGCCATCGGATCCAGGCCCCTCAACCTGTTAGCGGCAAGTCAGGCAGGAGTAGTAGCCCTTGGGATAGCGCACGCTGGGGGTTACACCTGTATTTTAACTCAAGGAGAACTTTCCCTTGGCATCTGCCCTTCTCCTGTGCAGGTATGTCTATGTCTGTCTTTCCCTCCCTTTCTCAAGGGTGAACATGTTCAAGTCCTGCAGCCTCATGTGTCTTGCTGCATAGTCCATGGGCCATCTTGGTTGGCCTGCACTGTACTGCTTTCACCTTGCCACAGTCTCTCTTTAGGTGTGAACATCAGTATCTTGCACAGTATTCCAGGTGTGACTACAGCAGTGACCTGTACAATGGGAGTATCACCTCCTGACTTCTACCACCTACCCGTTCCATGCAGCCCAGCATCCCGTTTGCCTTGCCCACAGCTCTACTACAATGTACTGTTGTATTTAGACTCACCAATATCATGACCCTTAGGTCCTTTTCAGGCACCCCTTCCCCCATTTCATATTGCATTCTTGGATTCCTCTTCATAACGTGCATCCTTTACATTTTTTTTGTGTGTTGAAGCCCAGTTGCCAGGTCATTGACCAGATTTCCAACCTGTCAGATCCTGCCTAAGTTCCCTTATCCCTTCCTCCATGTACACCCTTTCATAGGTCTTTTGTGTCACCCATGAAGAGGCAGAGCATTTCTTTGGTGCCTTCTCCTATGTCACAAATAAATACATTAAAAAATACCGGGCACAGCATCGACCCCTGAGGTAGTTTGCTTGTTACTTCCCTCACCTCTAAAAACTCTCCATTAGCTGCTCCATGATGTGTTCTGCTACCAGCAGTTGAGCATGGACCTGACCTGATGACCTTGAGAAGGTCTGAAATGTATTGAGTATTCTTCTGGGTGATGCCGCTCTATATAAACATGTCCAGGTAGATGTGTGAGCATACAAGGGGTCTAGCCCAACTCCTTGTGCAGGGATTAATGGTGAGTGTCATGGAGGAGGATAGGACGAAACACTCAAACATGTAATAAACTAAATTTCCAGCTTAGCAAGGAGTGCTTTGGATACTTTGCGCGTAGAAACTCACCATAGTCAAGGAGTGGGCTGAGGGTAGCATTTACCAGACTGAGTAGCACTTCCTGAGAACTGCTATGTTTGTGCCTATACCAGAAGCCTAATTTAAGCCTTTTAACTAGACTGGTTACTGTGTATGCATCTCCCAGTTGAAGCTTGTGTTTAACCAGACCCCAATTATTCATACCAAGAGACTTGCTCAATATCAGAACCATCAAAAGCAGCCAAGCTCCGACCACTATCACAATTTCTGATTTTTGGTTTTGTACCAAACAGTATGACCTGGGTCTTTTGAGAGTTTAATACCAGACTGCACACAGCCAAGAAGCACTGCACATTGTCAAACATGGCCTGCAGTGTGACTTAACTAAATCAACATGGTAGCCCCCACATTTCAGGATACTGATGTCCCTGTGGAGGTGAACCTTTACATGTTGTCCCAGTAGGTCAAGATTGTTTATGAGTATTACAAACAACAGAGGGCACAGAAGAGAACCTATGGAAACTTTCATACCACTGATAGAGTATCAGGCACCACTGTCTTCATGGACATAGAATGAAACCTACCGTACAGGTAGCTTTTGAAACAGTTCACATTCAGAGCACTGGGGCATGATTCTGAAAGATCCCTTGGAGGGATGCAATTTGCATCTCTGCAGGGATTCAGCAAATTCCGGGTGCACCAGGGACCCTGCACCAGATTCTGCAAAAATGAGGGTTCCAGCATCAAAATCCATGAAATTTGCCAGAGCTGTACAACAGCACCAAACCATTGGCACACCTACAGGACATGCGGCAGGGATCCAACCGCCCCCACCACCACAACCAATGCAACACATGAAGGGCCAGCACTAGAGTGGGGGGCAACCACTTGCCAGGAGTGGGCCAGGGGCAGGAGGGGCACAGGGAGCATAGGGTGAGTCAGGGAGACAATGGGAAAGTAAAGGATTGCTATGGCACTCAGCGAGGTGCATATGCCTCTTTATTTATTATGGTGCCATACTCCTGTACCACATAATTACAGTATACTGTACATACTGTACATTATCGGACAGTACAACTGAAACACAGCCACTGGACAGTTTTATGGTCTGCTGTATTCTGTGTCAATATGATGCCTATCGTAAATAGCCATTGCCCCGCCATGGCTGAGCTTCAGTTGTTCTGTCCAATAATGTATGTATAGTATAAGTATGTGGTACAGCAGAATGGCACCATAATAAATAAAGAGACATATGCACCCCACCGGGTGCCACAGCAATCCTTTACTTCCCTGCTGTCTCCCCAACTCACCCTATGCCTCCCTGTGCCCCTCCTACCCCCTGTCCCCATATGTAGCTCTCCCCCCAACTCACCACAGTGTGTGGCACTGGTGCAAAGAGCTTAGACCACCTCCTGGCTGGTCTAAGTTGAGCCCCTTGCTACAGCCATGGCTGGGCTTTTAGAATCCCAAAAAAGGGATTTTGCAGCCCCGCTGTGGCACGAGCCCCCTTGTGACCTGGTGTACCCCTATGCAGGTTGCAAGGGTGATGCAGTGCCTGTGTGGCACAGCAGCTTCCCATTCTGATGGAGACTGCATTTCAGAATCAGAAATGCTGCAAGTTATGATGCAAGTTGCCAATTGCATCATTGTTGTTTGACACAGGCACCTTGCATCAGTCTATGGGCTTTCAGAATCGGGCCCCGGTAGTCATTCCCAAAAGGTTTTAACCACCTTAAGAACAAGTTGTGTCTATGTATCCTAAATAATGTAGTTAGTTAGTTATGTAACTTTTGTTAACTGGATATGCTCACTAGGCCTTATGGCTTATTTTCAGAAGTGACCTGACATAAAACAGACAACAATGAGAACAAATTACAACAGTAACAAAGTAGAGTGAATAACATTAGTGACAGGTGCAACAGAACAGAGTTGCTGACAGCCTTATATCAAGTGGAAAAGAATTCCACTATGAAGGACCATGGAAACAAAAAGCTTTTTGGCCAAGACAACTCTCGAAAGTGGTACAACAAACAGAACATCAGAATTGGATCACAGTCGAAGAGTGAAAGGCACTAGTTAAAACAGATCGGCCAAACATTCGGTTATTGATTTTGCAAAACATTATTTATGAAGATACCAAAGTTACAAGTGTGTTTGTTAGACAGGAATAACCAAACCGACTTGCTGTATAGAATACAATGGTGTATAGCATGGTTTGATTGCAAGACAAATCTGCATATATTATTGTAAGTGGTGTTTCGCCTATGCAGGTCCATCATGCTAGCTTTAGAGTAAACAAGAGAGCAGTACATAAGTCGAGACAACAGCACACTATTAGGAATTGTCAACCTAGCTTGAGGGGTAAGTTACTGTCTGGCCCTATATGTGGCACCAAGCATCTGACTGACTGTGTGATTAATATTTTCGATTTGAGTTGTAAAATTTAAAAAAGGATCCAATAAGACACCTATATATTTGAAGACTTCCACATTTTCCAAATGGGAGTCAATATCACAGCAAGGAGAAAGTCCAGAGGGGGTATTGCTAAGCTCAAAGGAGAAAAGGGGGCGTGTGAGGAGGAGGAGGACCCTGTAAAAGCAGCTATCCTAAATAGATACTTTTGCTCAGTATTTACTGAGAGAAGGTAGGGCAGGGCCCACAGCTCAGCACCATGGACACAGGGGAGGAGGGAGGTGAACACTGCTCCCTTCACAAAAGAAAGGGTCCTACAAGAGCTTGCTAAGCTCAAGGTGGACAAGACAATGGGACCTGATGGCATACATCCCAGGGTACTAAAGGAGCTAAGGGTGGAACTAGCAGAGCCATTAGCAGAACTGTTTAGTGAGTCTCTGAGCACAGGAGAGGTCCCAGAAGACTGGAGAAGGGCTCATGTGATCCCGCTCCACAACAGTGGTAGCAGGGAGGAGGCAGGGAACTACAGGCCGGTCAGTCGTACCTCAGTAGTGGGCAAGATTATGGAGGCACTCCTTAAGGAAAGGATAGTGCAACACCTGGAATCCATTGGGGCACAGGATCCAAGACAGCATGGGTTTACAACAGGAAGGTCCTGTCAAACTAATCTCATAGATTTCTTTGACTGGGTAACCAAAATGGTGGACCAAGGGGGAGCAGTTGATGTCGCCTACCTTGACTTCAGCAAAGCTTTCGACACTGTTCCACATAAAAGATTGATAAACAAGCTGGGTAGGCTCGGGGTGGGTCAGAAGTTGGTCAACTGGGTGGCAAACTAGTTGACAGGCAGAAAACAGAGAGTGGTGGTAAATGGTATGCAGTCAGAAGAGATGCAAGTCACAAGTGGGGTACCTCAGGGGTCAGTCCTGGGGCCAGTCCTCTTCAATATCTTCATCAGTGACATTGCAGAGGGACTAGAGGGTAAGGCTTGTCTGTTTGCAGATGACACCAAGATCTGCAACAGAGTAGATGATCCAGATGGGGTGGGCAGAATGAGAAGAGATCTGGATAAACTAGCAAAATGTTCGGAAGAATAGCAACTGGGATTTAATGCAAAGAAGTGCAAGATCATGCACATAGGGAAGAGAAACCCTGAAGCCACCTATAGGCTGGGAGAGGAGTTGCTGGCAGTCACAAAGGAAGAAAGAAACTTGGGCATCATCATCACTGATGACCTGAAATCATCCAAGCAGACCTCTAAAGCAGTAGGTAAGGCTAGGGGGATGTTAGGGTGTATTAGTAGGGGTATCACAAGTCGTAAGAGGGAGGTAATAATCCCTCTTTACAAGACACTGGTTAGGCCCCATCTGGAGTACTGTGTGCAGTACTGGAGGCCATACCTTCACAAGGACATTAACCAAATTGAGGCAGTGCAGAGAAGGGCAACCAAAATGGTGCAGGGACTGCATCAGAAGACATATGAGAACAGACTAACGGAGCTCAATATGTATATCCTAGAGCAAAGGAGGGAGAGAGGTGCTATGATCAAAACATTCTAACACCTTAAGGGCATTAACAAGGTGAAAGAGTCTAACATGTTTCAATATAAGAAAAATAGCAGGACAAGAGGACACAGCATGAGATTAGAGGGAGGCCGATTAACGGGCAATGTGAGGAAGTTCTTTTTCATAGAAAGGGTGGTGGATGCATGGAACAGCCTACCTCTGGAAGTGGTGGCTATGAATACAGTGCATGGCTTCAGACAGGTATGGGACAGGCATAAGGGGGCAATACAGATGAGTATGAATAGATAGGCCACTGACAGCAAAGGACGATGGCACATTGATAAGGTAGAAAAAGAAACGGGCAGACTGGATGGGCCATGCGGTCCTTATCTGCCATCAACTTCTATGTTTCTATGTTTCTATATTATAAGCTCAGCATTCAATGTGTTTAACAGTGGCCTTGATCCCAAGAACATTGACTTGGTCAAATCATTGTTGTATGAAGACAAATGTACACTATGTTTTTAATAATATTTCTCAGCTGCCTATATTTATTGAAATGAGTAACATATTTAGTTGACCTGAAGAGGTTGCAAGACTTATTCCTAGATTTTATTGCTTGGAGCAATTTATTAGAGATCTAGGGCCCAATTTACAAAGTCTCCAGCATGGCACAAGGTGCTTGCGCCACAAAGAATGGTGCAAGGTGCACCTGGTGCCGACAGACAACACCAGAAGAGATTTTCAAAAGGCAGCTGGCTTCGACCGCAGGCTGCCTGCCTGAAATGGGGCTTGCAACACCCTGCACCCAGACATGGGCTGTGACATGGTACATGTGGCTTTCATCAGAGGCAGGCTGCTGGTGCGCCACAAGTGGGATTCACAAAGGACACCCAGAGGGTGGATTACTAAGCACCCTTAGACTGGCCAAGGCTGGTGTCAGGGTACTGTGCCACTCGCCCACTGGGTGTGCTGGGCACTGTGTACCTGTGCAGTGCATGGGCCCCTGCCTCTATCCCCCCTGCTGTGCACCAGTGCCCCCTGCCCCCCCATATCACCCATAACAGGTGGTCTAGTGGACCTCCCTTCCCAAACCTCCAGTAATGCCCGGTACAGTACTTTTGTGTCCCCTGCCTGGTGGTCTAGTGGCCCCCACCCCACACACCTAGCAGGTGGTACCTGCCACCACTCCCCCACCCATACTCTGAGCCAGCACTGGCACCCTCCCCTTGCCACTGCTGCCAGCACTGACTGAACTGAGTGCATGTGCACCTCCACCAAACCTCTCTCCCGTCGTTGGGCATTTGTCGCACAGGTGAGGTTGATGCAAGTGTGGGCACTTAGGCACCTGGACCCATCTTGTACCAGAATCTAGTGCAGGGTTCCATGTGCAGGGGACATCGGTGCAAGCTACTGTTTGCCGCAGCTTGCATCAGATGCAGCCCCCACTGAGAATCAGGCCCCTAGTCTGCAATAGCACAACAAAGTCTTTGGGTAGTTATTGGTGTATGTTTATCTTGTAATTTGAAATATTTGGAGACAAAAAAAAAATTTAAAAATTGATTCAGCAGTTTGTAAATTAAAAAGTAGAATCAATCAAGTACAGACAGATAATCCATAAAGGTATCAGCATTAAATCTGGAATAATTATGAAAAGAAACACATTTTGGGGGGGCTGGATGAGTTTTGCACACCATATGCTGTATATGGGGCAATTGTTGCTTATAATATCTGGCATAATGACTGAAGAGAGATTCCTTCAGGTCTATTAGTTAAACACCAGTCTGAAAGAGTGTGATTGGAGGTCCTTAGGCTAAGTCTGGTATAGCAGGTTATAAACTGAATAATGTGAAATGCCCAATAATTGAATCAAAACGAGATTATTTAGTAGGTGATCAATCAAGATTAAAATCGCCCATAAAAATGGATCTGTTTGCTCTAATATAGGAAAAATTGAATTAACAAAATCATCAAGACCGTGTATACTGAATTATGGTTGAATATACATACAATAAACTTTACATTTTTAGCACCACCAAATTGAGAAGTAGGCAAGACAAGGCAAAGCAAATTTTACTTGTTTGGTGCCCTGTCCACAAAGCTCAGGGCATCTTACAACAAGATGTAAACAATAAATAAAAAAGTAAACTATCATTAATAAATACTGAGTAGAGGAAACCCACTCACAGTAACAATTATCAATTGAAGCAAAGTTAAAATTAATTAGCTTTAGTCTTTCCTTGTAATAGATTATAACAACCCCACCTTTTTCACAAGATTTGTGAGCATGTCTCATATGCCTAAAACCACTGAGGGAAATTATTGAATGATGTTGTCTGAGTACCAAGCCAGGCTTTACGTATACCTAAAACATCAGGACATACTTGTGAAACCACAGCTGTTCATTCAGGTTAATGTTTTAAGGCTTCTTATGTTCATGTGCATGCTTCTACGGTGTCTCTTTGAGGCAACAGCGAAGACAGAACTAAACTGTGATATAGGTATAGTTATCAATCAATCGATCTTTATTTAACCAGGTGAGCATCACTGAGAAGAACTCATTTACAAGATGAGCCTGGGCATTCACATATATAAGTACAGGCAACAGTATATACAATGTTACAACAACTGGGAGTCCAACAACACAGTAATTCAAAAAAAGAAAAGAAAAAAGAAGGTAAATAAATGATAGGTACAGGGCAGGGATATATACAGTGTTACAACAAATTTGTGTTCATACCATGCAGTAATGATAGCATAAACAAGGAGAAAGTGCACATATCTTAGATGAAAGTAGCATGCATATTATGGTACAAAAACCTATGTACATTAGCTGCGACAGGAACCTATACAGCAAGAAAGGGTAAGGGAAGGGGAGAGAAAGAGGAAGGGGGCAAAGCCAGAGGGAGAGGAAGAGTGATATGTTTGGGGGAAGGCATTACATATTTTAGGGAATAGGTCAAGGTAAAGCTACGATGTGAAAAGAGGCAGGGCATGGAAAAGAAGTAGGGGAGAGGAGCTTAGAACAGAGAGCAGGATAGGTGCAGTAAGAGTGCCATTAATGGAAGCAAGTACAGGTTTCTGAAAAAGAAAGTTGGCAAAGGGATTTGAAGTAGTTCAGTTTCACAGGGAATGACAGCTTTAGAGTTTTCTGCATTGTGTTCCAAATGACAGGAAGAGCATGACTTCCTGCAGATTTGCCAGTCAGGATTCTGCTCTATGTCACCAGATAGCAAAATGTTACCAGGTAAACTAAATACACAAATAATCAAATTATCTGTTGCACAATAAACAAGTTTAATCTGACATGTTTAAAGGACTTTGATATAAAGGCAAAAGGTAATGTCTGAATATGGCCAATTCAGTAACATAATGCAGTTGAGCATGTAGCAAAAGGCATCAGATTGGAACACTGAAAATTAAAATAACTGAATGAGTTCTAATTGACTAAACCATAAAAAGGGTTACCATGTTATGACATCCCAAAGTTACTAAAAGCAGCCCTTCCCTGAGCACAAACATAGCAAAAGGGTTAATTTTCGATAAAATTAAGTAAATAATGTAAAACAAGCATAAACACAAACAGTGTCACACCCTCCATAGCGAACTCCCACAGGAAACTCCTGCTACTCCTGCTGGGGCCACTCATGCAGAGATCCGCTCCATGAGAGCCACTTGAGCAGCTCTGATCTTGTATCAGGGTTAAGCCCTGCCATCCATCTTCATCACATGACCACATCTCCACCACTGACAGCTGACACTAGCTGGCATGGGAGAGGAGAACAAGAGTTCTTGCTGGTCTGGTCAGGGAGGCTAGGTACAGGATGGGAGGTAAGGGCTAGAAAAACCCACAAGTCTATAATGCTTCAGAGTGTTCTTGCTGCTGTCTCTGGCTCCCAAGCGGCTCCAGTACTGTAGCAGAGTTAAGCTCCACCCCCAGTCTTCACATGGCTGTGCCCCCACCACTGGCAGCTGCCATCAAGGGAGAGGGGAATGAGAGTTCTTGCTAGGCTGGTCAGAGAGGCTGGGTGCAGGTTGGCAGATAGGGGCTACGAGAATCCAAAAGTCTTTAAAGCAGCGGGGTGTTCTTGCTGAATGCCTTGGACAGGTCAGTAAAGATTGCTCCTCTTAGTAAACCAGAGTTCGTAGCCCTCTAAATGTCATTGCTGACCTTAGTCACTGCAGCAGTGTTGTAGTGGAGTTTGCACAAGACAACTTGATTCTGGTTAAGAAAACTATGTTTTGCCAGAAGTATGTTCAGTTCATTAGCTTTTGGTTTCTCCAAGATTTCTGACAATGCAGGACATGTTCCTCAACTGCTAAGCGTTTCACATAGCACTATGTATATTACACTCAGATTGACCCATGCTCCATGAAGATCTATTGATGTTCCTCATAATGTTAGAGCTATTTCTGGACACGCAAACTATTAAAAATTAAACTAATTAACTAGAAACATTCTTAAGCACAAAATATTTTGGTCCCACTATTCTTAAACTCACTATTCTTTGAAATATGCTGAATGTTGAGCAAGATATGAAAGTTAGATGTTACAGCAAAGGAGAAAGTCAGGCTAATAGTGCTAACAACAAAAATCCACACACTATGGATATGTTAAAAGAGCAAGTTTATTGCTAAAATGCTAAACATTTAGTAGCAGTACTCACCCTACCACATCCTACCTCTTATAGCTAACATTTCTCGCAGTAATGTGCACTTTTTAAAGGTGTAGCTTTGGTACAAAGACAGCCACCTTAAATAGTATCCGGTTTAAAGGTATATACAGTACACATATAATGTTTTTTTAAAAAAAGGGCAGTCAGTTCAAAATTGTTCCTACAGCCATTTATAAAATGATTATGTCACATACTATTCATGTGTATTTTTTTAATAAAGCAACGATGGTACATTTAATTCCTCTACAGTATATATTCATATATAATTTGGTGTATCATGCCTGTCCTTTCTAGATTAGATATTAGAGATCTACAGTATAGACATATATATATATATATATATATATATATATATATATATATATTTTATTTCTTAGTTTGCATGTTGGGATTTGCTTGACCATTATGAGGCTGAGCACTAGTTATGCATTTTTTTGCTACCTTGTTTTTAGTATTTTAGCAATAAACTTGTCTTTTTAATATATCCATAGTATGAGGATTTTGTAGTTAGTGCTGTTACCCCGACTTTCTCCTTTGCTGCAACTGCCATTTTGGCATAGCTCCAGCTTTAGTTTTAGTGGCTGACTCCGCCCTGCACAAGTTAGATGTTGGTTCAAAAAGACAAAGAGTAGTCAGCTTAAACAGCAAACTGCTTCAGAGTCAATTCAGATTCATAAAAGTCAGGCTGGAGGGTTGCAGAATATTTCCGTTGTCATTATGGACAGAGGCATGGTGTGTCCTCCATAGAGAGACAGCTGTAAGGACTGAAGTAGTAGTTCTCATGTTGGGAGGAGGTTGAGGTGGGTGTAGGCTGTGAGGAAGAATGCTATGCAAGCATCTTGTTCTTTTTTGAGGTTTGGTACCGATTCATCTCTGGTAGTATGCCAGAAAACAAAGTCTTTATACATTTTGTTTTAGTATCAAACAGCTGGATAAGGCCTCCCGGTACAGCGGTAGCAGTAGCACTGCCACTCATGATGCCAGCAACCTGGGTTTGGTGGCGAGCTTGGGTCATCTGGCACTGGCTGTGGGAGGGGAACTTGAGTATCCCAGAGGCTGCTCTACTCCTCTAGGGAGGGAGGGTCACTGCCTTTGCTTCAGTGCTGTCCCTTCGGTGACCCGGGGTAGTGGAGGTAAGCAGGCTAGAGCTGGCCATTGGTTGGGGTCACGTGCAGCACACTATAATGTATGTGCACACTTGAACTTCCATGTATGCTGACAGCCACTGGGAAAAACTAGTGTGGAAAATGGATGGACCTGACTCCCCAAGTGACAGAACCCACTGCTATAGCTGGGCCCTCCTGTGTCCATCAGGGCTGCCCCTGACGAAACCTGGGAGAATTCATGGGTACATCCCCTGCCTCTGACCCCACTGAAGGGGCATAAGCACAGCTCCATGGATAGAGCAGCTCCCGGCATTGAGACTCAAAGTGTAGCCAGCCTACTATGATATGTCCTGGATTTCCCAGATAGATTGGGAGCCTGATTGACTGAAGGGTATAAACTGTAAGTAAAAAAAAAAGGATGATTTTTAGTTCAAATGTCCATCATTAATACAGTACCCTTCAGTTAGGTCACTGATGGAGTTTTCTGGTCCTGTAAAATGTTTCCCTACCAGTGTGTCTTGATGTTTGTGGATGAAGATTGTTAGATTCCTGCCATGTGGTCCTGTTAGCCATTCGGGGAGAGCAGGACCACGTGGCTGGAATCTGCCAATAGGTTGACTAGTGCCTGTATTAAATACCCAGATGTCCAAGCAACTCCAAAGCAAGAGCAACCCTGAAGTGTGAGTGCCATGAAGCAGGAGTGTGGGGTTTGACTCAGTGGTGTCTGAGGACTTCAGCAGGGAGTCAGCAGGGCATCAGCATGGAGAACCACAGGCCATGCTGCTCACAGGAGGAAAGGGAAAAGTAAATGGAGGGCAAGAAATACATTGTAGGGGACTGGAATGGGATTGCAGCTGATCCCTATTTAGGGTCAACTTACACTGGTACTGAGCAACAAGGAAGCAGGAGAGAGCAGGTGAATCAAGGGAATTTAGAGATTGATATAAACATCCCTAACTGGGTTTTATACAGAGATACACATCAAGGGGTTGGGAGAAACTGGGGCCAGGAGAATGGGGATGAATAGAAGCATGTACAGCCATCAGGACAGCGGGAGGAGAGTGGTGTGCTATAATAGTTGGGGCAGCAGTCTTCATGGGGATAATGCGGAGTACAGGGTGTTGTCCATTGTGAAGGAGCCTAGAACAACAAAGGGTAGAAGTAAGACAGCTCAGATGGGAGCTGGGGAGGATAGAATGGAGAGTCAGAGGAGCAGGTCAGTGGAGAGAAAGGCAAATGGGAGGTTCCCAAGGGGGAGGGTCTCAGGCAAGGGAAGGAAGTAGGGAGGATTGCCCAGTATTCAGGGGTACCTTTTCCTCAGAGGGCCAGAAAGCCCAGGGAGGGGGAATGGGAAGTGGAAGGGAGAAAGGGTGGAACTGCAAGGGTTGCAACAGGAGTGGGATCTCTCGAAGGAGTGCCTTTAATGAATAATTTGGCCCAGTGTCTTGAAAGATGGAGGCAACAATAGAAGGTGGGGTAGGAGGTCAGGTTAAAACAACAAGGATGGGGGTAGAAGGACAGGAGAAGGGAGGTAAGATTCTGTAGGGTTGTCAAGGGGGGCAGGAAAGATGAAACAGGCAAAGTAGAGCAAAGGGGGGAAGGGAAAGTGGAAGCAAGTATAGCTAGCCAGAAAGGGAAGTGTATAGAGGGAAAGGGAGAAATAGCTGGCGGGATATGTAAAGGTTGCAGTGGGATGTTTACTGTGGTGGATGGGGAGCAATTAGATGAGGGAGCAGCTCGTATTGCAGCCAAGAAAGTAAGGAAAGGAGACAGTGAAAGAGGGGATGGAAGGGTGGTAATCCTGAGAGATTTTAAGGGTATTCACTGGGGAAGAAAGAGGAACCCAAATGCAAGAGGAAGGTGGTTTGCATGCCAGGGATGACAGCGGGGAAGGTGTGCCTGAGAATCTGGGAAATGGTAAGAGAGTTGGGGGAACCAAACATAGTTATACACCTAGGTTCCAATGACCTAGCTGAAGAGGAGATGGAGGTAGTACAAGGTAGATTCAGGGCTCTAGAGGCAGCAAGTTTGCTGGCATTCTCAGTGGTGTTACCAGTGCCAAGGGCCAGCACAGTCAGGAAGAAAAGGATAAATGTGTGGCTGAGGGGATGGTGCAAGAGGAAGAGCTTGTCTGTATTGGGGACCTGGGGGGGGGGTGACCTGGTCAAATAAAACACTTCATACACCTGGCAGACTACACCTCAGTAGTGAGGGCTCAAGGGTACTCAGGGTCAAACTGAGGACTACTTAACCCATGAACATAATTTAAACTACTGAGGGGGGCAGGCAGGCCTGCAGGCCCAATGACTCTGGGAGGAGGAGGTCAATGGCCCTCCTCCCCATACCAGTAGAACAGGTCTGAAGGGTGCAGGGAGAGTGAAGGAGTCAAAAATGAGAGGTGGGGGAGCACACATAGGGGTGAAATGGGAAGGAAAGAAGGGGGAAGGAAGGGAAGGAGTGTCAGATTCTAGCTGGAGGGTAGTGTCCCTGTATTCATGAAGTCTCAGTAACAAGATGGACGACCTGCAGGCATTATTAACAGAAAGAGGGATGTACATTGTGGCAGTTACTGAGACTTGGGCCACACCAAACCATGACTGGGACCTCTCAATCCCTGGGTATAAATTATATAGCAAGGACAGGGTGGTAGAGAAAGGGGGGTGGCAGTTTACAACAGGGAGGGTATAGCATGTACAAAGGAGAAGTCAGAGGAGGGAAGGGCAGAAGCAATGTGGGTTCAGTTACTGTCCAATAGGGGAAAAAAGGTGAGGTTGGGGGTGGAATACAGACTACCCAATGAAGAAGAAGAAAGGGACAGGGAATTGAACTCACAAATATTGTATGCTGCAGGGAAGGGAGAGGTGGTAATAGTGGGGACTTCAACCTGTCCAAGATAGACTGGAGAGTACCAACCATGAGATGTGCCAGGAGTCATGTGATCCTAAAAGCACTGCAGAATAGATTCCTGACTGATGGAGTCACAGAACCCACCTAGGAGAGGCCAATCCTTGACCTGGTGCTCACGACTGGGGAGCATGTGCAAGACATAATGGTCAAGGAGCCCCTGGGTGGAACAGACCACCACACAGTGTGGTTCTGGTTGGATATGGGCTGGAAAAACATCCACATTAAGACCAAACTCAAGGACTTAAGGAGAATGGACTTCAGTAAGATGGGTGAATTGTTATGGAGGCACCTGGCGTGGATCAGGACAGATATAGGGGTGGACCAAAGGTAGTCTGTCATTAGAGATGGAATTATGGTGGCCACAGAGAAGAGTGTTAGGCTCAGTGGGAATAGCTCAGAAGCCAAAGCACGCAGTTGGTTTAATACTGAGGTTGCTGAGGCAGTAAGGGACTAGAAGTTAGCCAATAGGAAATTCAGGAAATCCAACAGGGAGGAGGACAGGGAGAATTACCAATGGCTAGTGAGGCAAGTAAGGTAGTCAGGTGGGCTAAAGCTCAGAAGGAACTGAAGATAGCTGAAGGAATTAAGAAGGGTGAAAAGACCTTTTTCCATTACATAAGCAAGAAAAGGGACAAAAAGGATGGGATTGTTAGGCTTTGGAAAGGGGACAGGTTGATGGTGTGGAATGGGGAAAAGCAGACTTACTGAACAAATACTTCTGTTCTGTCTTCACCATGGAGAAAGATGGACTGATGCTAACAGGGGGTAGAAAAGGAGTGGTGGGGTGGAACATGGATATGGTGGTAGAGGGGGAAAAGCGAGGAAAGAGATGCTAGCATTGAAGGGGGACAAATCACCAGGCCTGGATAGTGTACAACCAAGGGTGCTGAGGGAACTGGCAGAGGAGCTTTCGGAACCACCAGTGGGCCTGTTTAGTGGTTCACTAGAGTCAGGCATGATACTGCAGGATTGGAGAATGGCACATGTAGTGCCCCTCCATAACCGTGGCCCCAGAGGTTACCCAGGGAATTACAAACCAGTCAGTCTGACCTCAATCGTGTGCAAGCTCATGGCTGGTAGAGTATCTAGAGGAGCATGGTCTCCAGGGTGCGAGGCAGCACAGATTTATGGGAGGGAGGTTGTGTCAAATGGATCTAATTGAATTCTTTGACTGGGTTGTAGACAGGGGCCAAGTGGTGAACATCCTTTATCTGGACTTCAGCAAGATTTTTGACTCTGTACCCCACAAGAGGTTGATCAGGAAGTTGGCAGATCTTGGGATTGGGGATGAAGATGACTTGATGGGTGGAAAACTGGCTGGGGAACAGAACCCAGAGGGTGATGATGGAGAAAGAGAGCTATCTAACACCAGGGAGGTCACCAGTGGGGTCCTGCAGGGCTCAATGCTAGGGCTGGTGTTGTTCAATGTCTTAATCAATGATATACTGGGAATGGCATTAAGGCCAAAATGTGCCTATTCATGGAAGCTCTGTGAGAGGGTGGACACAGCAGAAGGTATACAGGATCTAAAGCAAGATCTGGAAAAACCTGACAGGTGGTCCAGGATTTAGCAGCTGGGCTTCAATGCAAAGAAATGCAAAGTTATGTGCATTGAAGCCAAGAATCCCAGGATGGAGTATTACCTTGGAGGGGTCCGGCTATCTGCAACAGAGGAGGACAAGGATCTAGGAGTGATGATCACTGGTAACCTGAAGCACTCCATGCAGTGCAGGAAACAGAAGCAAGGGTAAATAAGATGTTGCACTGTATAGCCAGGGGGATCAGCAGTAGGTGAAAGGAGGTTATCTTACCCTCGTACAGGTCACTGATGAGGCCACATCTGGAGTATGGAGCACAGTACTGGTGATCACACCTTAAAAAGGACATTAACCTGCTGGAGAGGATACAGAGGAGAGCAACAAAGATGATCATGAGTCAGCAGGGTAAAGCATATGAGGAGAGGCTGGGGGCCCTGAACATGTTTTGCAACAAAGAGAAAGAACCACACTCGGATCTGGTTGCTTACAGCAAAATAATAAAGTGCAACAAAATTCTAAAGCTGGGCAGTTGCCACCAGAAGAACCAGATCAAAGGCAGAAGTCCACTTTATTTCATGCTCTATTTGTAATCCATAAAGAGTTCAAAGTCTTTTCAAAAAGTAAAATGCAGGCCACTCAGGTATGGATGCACTTCCCTGCCTGAGAGGTCTGCATTTTACTTTTTGGAAGCAGCTGAACTTATTTATGGACTTTAATAAAGTGGACTTCTGCCTTTGATCTGGTTCTTCTGATGGTGAGTGCCCAGCTTCAGACTTTTGTTGGCCCTGAACATGTATTCCCTAGAGAGGAGGAGAGAGAGAGAGAGAGAAACATGATTGAGACCTCCAAGTACTTGAAAAGAATAAATAGGGTGAATGAGGAGGGGCTTTTTAAGCTAAGTGGAAACCAAAACAAGAGGGGACACAGTCTTAAATTGAGGGGAGGTTTAGGAGGGAGGTTGACAAGCATTTCTTCATGGAGAGGGTGGTAGTCAGCTGGACTGCACTGCTGGAAGAGGTAGTCTCACCAAAGATGGTGGGCAGGTTCAGAAGAGGCTAGAATAGACTTAAGGGGAAATTAAGGTCATGGGAGGGGCAGATAGAAAGGATGAGAGGATTTGGGAGGGGGATCAGGGCTAGTAGCTTAAGCTGTGGACCCTGCCATATGAGCAGACTAGCTAGACCTCATGGCTTTATTCTGCTGGCTTCTGTGTATGTTCATATGAATGTAAATCTGTGGAGGTTCATTCTTGTTTCAAGCTTTTGTCCAGCTTCATTAACACACCATAGCAGCCATCCTCACACTTAACACACTGTATCATATACACCACATTGCTGGCAGATCAGGAGTATGAATTTTGGATTTTAAATGTTTTTTCCATTTGGGTAACCAATGGCTTGGAGGATATGTGTATTCATAGTTTGCAGCAAGGGGTTTTGCATAGTTCTGGCCTAGGCGTTTTACGTTGGTTGTGCGCATGCGCAAGCCAACGTATTGTGTTAATAGGGGATTTGTGGGTGTGTGATCCTGCTGAGCCCATTGCAGTAAACAAAACTAGGGTCTCAGCAGTGAACACCAGTGACCACTCAGTGTGGTGCTGAGGCAGTTCTGTGCTGGGTAGGCTGAATGGTCATGCACTTCAGAGGACCGAAGCCGCCCCAATCAGAGAGGGCTTTGGCACTTTGAGTTGCATGACCGTCCAGCCCACCAAGACATGCCCCCAGGCTTCACAATTCACCACACTGCAGATTCCAATTCTGGTGGCTCTTGCCATCTGCTCATTCTCTGGGAACCCCCATTCACACTAATGCTGTGGTGCTGCTTCACTTGAAAGCCGCTTCCTTGCTGCTTCTTTCTACTACTTGCTCTCCCCAGGCTGCTTCTAAGCCACGTAGGGCATAAATAATTAAAACACTGCTGCCAGAGTGGTAATTGGGAAGGTGGAGGGGAGGCAATTCCTTGACATACCTCCTCCACCTCCTGCTGGCTCCATTTCTGTCCTCCTCTCCCACCCATGTGGAGTAGGCCACAGCCTAAGCTCCATGCAGGCTGGGAGTGTGGTGCTCTCGCAGGCAATGTTACTAAAGCCCTGGCATCTGGCTGTCCTTTAGCTGCATGGCAGCCCACGCTTGCTCCTCCTTTTGGCACCAAAAATCAGTTCCTCTAAAAGTATTCATTTGGTAACATTTTATTTTGGTGATTTTCATTGTTTAACAAGCAACCAACGTTCGGCATTGACAAATGCTTGTTATACCTGGGTGGAGCACTGTTGGAAGGTTACTTCCCCACAACTTCTGTTTCAGTTTTGTTGGTTAATAGAAGCCAAATTCTGGCGGTGTGGAAAAATATATTTTTGAGTGTCTCATCTTCATGTAGTAGACACTGCAAATACTGTTTTACTTTCTGCAGTTTTCCCAGCTCTTTATTGTATGTTACTACCAGAGGTGTATGTTCTGATGTCCTCTTTTGTTTGTATTTTAATAATTCTTTACTGGATGTGCACAGTGGGAACTGGATTTTCTGATGTTTTGTTTTGTTTGCCTATAGCAGGACCAGAGAGGGGATAGGGGGATGGGTAGCCATAGGACTTGCAATAGTTACCTGGGGAGAGGGATATGTTTTAGGCAGAAAAATGGCTGCTGAATAATAAATAACCAAATACTTAGGCCCTGTGTATAAAAATACTTAGGGAATAGACGCTGATAGCCCACACAGTCCCAGCTGAAGAGGATACATTACTGATGGGACACTTGTGATATCTTGCTCCAGAAAGTGACCAAACATAAAATTACTGTACTCTAACACTCCACTAGTTCAACTTACCATCATTAAAGTAGTGCAAGGTGGCAAGCACTATTACTGTACAAAGGAACGGTGGAATAAGGGACCATAGAGTAGAGCAAGGAAATAAGGGACATAATATGTAAACTACTGCTAATGAAATATAAAAAAAATCAGCTTTACATTCAGGAGTTCACTTACTTGGCAATGTTTATGTGTTCTATCCTGTTGTGCAGATCAGCAGCAGCCTCTTTGAACCCTTGCACAGCTTGTTTGATTCCATCTATACGAAATGAATGCATTTTGAATTAGAAGCTGGAGTTGGTTAACCAGTTTTGATTTTATCCAAATGTTTTAGAGCCTTTCTGGCTCTGGTTTAAAAATAGTTGGCCTTAAACTCTTGTTTCTTTTTTTTATTTTTAAATGTGGTGCTTGACCATCACTAGATCAAGAAAACCATAGCATGTATCATGCATAGATCATATACCATACCATACCATACCATATAGCAGAAGACATAAACTGAACTTACAAACTTAAATGGGCAGATTGGGTGGGCCATAGGCCCTTATCTGCCGACACTGCCTATGTATCTATGTATCTATGTTTTTTCTCCCTTTAAAGCTGGACTCTAAGACAGAGACTACTTGGGGACAGACAGATACAAAGATAGGTGTTTGTATTGAAAACATAAAAGAAGAGCTCAGGGAGATGCTTCTGTTGTCCTTGATGGAACTAAGATGATAAAGACTGAAGAAAGGAAAGAAATGTGTGTCTTTCATGTGCACTGTACCTCAAATAAATTTACAGGGCATGCATTGTCTCTCAAAGAAATTTACAAGCCAGAGTTGCATCAACCATTAAGCAAGTGCAGGGAGGTTATGTGAATCTGGGGAAAGTTAAGCACAGAGAAAGAGTGGGATGAGGTTATGCACAGGGAGCTTCAGTGACTTCCTCCTGTTCTTACAATGAGCACATGATAGAGATGGGATGTGATACAAACCTGACTATCCAGGCTCACGGCTCTGTGCTTTAACCACTATGCTACACGGGTTTCCTGGATACATTCAGACTGCATTCCTGGAGTTGTGATGCCCACTGTTATTCCAAAAATGCATTTTTATGACTGGATAATGTTGACAGTTTCCAAAGCTTTGACAAGACCTCAAATACAAGTGAGTAGTGCAAACCAGGGAGCTGGTCACCTACCTTAAAAGGGGACAAGTGAGTGCTAGGAGCACGTCTTATACTAATTAATGTGATCATTGTTGATTTTTGCTGATTGGTGGTGCACAACTATGAGGAGCTGATTATATGAAATGGGGGGAGAGGAAGGAGGGGGACAGAGGGTGGGGTAAGGAAAGTGTATTTCTGTGGTCAAAAGCGGCACCATTGCTGGTTGGCCATGCCCACTTGATTGCAGTATGCCAATATGGTGGCTGTAATGTTTTTGTTTCAGCCAGGTTTCAAACTACAAATCGGCATGTAGCCAACAACCAGGAACAGAGTGAGAGATGCCAACCGGGGAGCAAGTTGCCCACCTCGGGGATAGGTAAGCACTAGAAGTGCATCTTTGCATATGCTGTATAACAGTTATTGTAACTGAACTTCCCCTTCCATGATGTAACAATGGGAGATAATAATCTTGTTCCTGTATACTGTCTATACCTGTATCTATTTATATGCCTTGGAATCAAGTAAAATCACTTGTCAGTGACTGATAAAATCAATAAAAATAAAGTATAAAAAAAAGTGCATCTTTTACTAGTTAATTTCATTACAGTATATGGTTAGGACTTATTGTGTATGCAATTCAGTTGCTCTCAAAAAGTTGTTGTGCATGGTTGAAAAGTTGTTGTGCACATTCTATGTTGTTGTGCACATTCTATCATCCAGTGCATCTGTGACCCTGCTTGCACTGACTCCCACCTGCCAGCCTGCTTTCATTTTCACCTAGCGCTCTCAGCTCACACTGGCTCCTGCTTAGCAGTCCACTTTCATTTTCACTGAGTACTCTCTCTCTCTCACTCTGTACCGGTGCTCGGCTCCATTCTCAGCTCCCACTCGCTATTTCCCTGTACAAAACTATACAAAAATAAAATATGAGTGACCATACACCACTTGCCTTGAGTTTCCATCTTGAGGTTGAGATAACAGCGTGGACCTCAAGAGCAAGGTCTATATGCTGATATGTCTACCTCTCGATGGAAACACAGGCCTGTCATATATAGTCACCTATAAATTATTCCTTATAATGATGAGTTTTGATAACTTGTGGTGCACAGCTGTGAGAGGCTGATTGTCTGAAAGGGGGTGGGAAGAGGTGCATGGAGGGTGGGATGAGGGAGGTGTATTCTAGCACTTGAAAGTGGCGCTATTGGTGGTTAGCCATGATCAGATGTCTGCAGCATTTATTTATTTATTTATTTATTAGAACATCAGTTTAACAACCTTTGAACCAGAGACTCATTTACAAAGGTACCTCGTCACAGTAAGGACAAAACAGTGCAAGAAAAAAACATCAAGACAAAAATCTGAGTACATTTAGGATTCAGCTAAAAAATGCAGGCATTTGTCAAACACAGTATACAACAGGCTTACATGTGCGCTTTACAGAGCAGACAATATACAGTAGTTACATGGAGATTGATTCAGTGGGCAGAATAAAGGTAAGGCTGGGTGGGAGGTATCAAAAGAGGAGTGTGGGGAAGATAGTAGCAAGTAAAGGTAGAGCTGGACAGAAGGTCAGAGAGCGGCTCAGCGAGCTTTGTCTGGGAGGATAGGAGGATGCTTAGAGGCAGGTACAGCTGCGTGTTGAGAGCAGGTGATTTCTAAGGCTAGATTTAAAATAAGATAGCAGGCATCAGCTGACTCGGCGGGGAGGGCGTTATACCAACAGGGCTCTGTGGGGTGAGCCCTTTGACCTTCTCGAGTTCTGCCTCGGTATAACCAGTGCAGTTTTGCGGGATATGCGGGTATGCACTGTAGGGTTTGCATGGTGGATAGTGGTTGACAGACCCGGTTGGGATAGCCCAAGGATGCCAGTAGGGTGGCTGTAGACCGGAGGACAAGCAAACCCTTGCATGAAGGACCCCGGAGCATGAGTGCCACAAAGCAGGAGTGTGGCATCTTTCTAAGGGTGTCTTTAGGGAATCTGCTGGGCATCACAGGTCCACAGAGAACTCTGCCCAAGTAGGGAACAGGTAAGAAGGAAGGTAGAACTAGGAAGCTGTAAGGGGTGAGCCAATGCTGGAAAGTGAGAATGTTTAAAGTAAGAGTAAGTAACAGAATTGGCCTGAGTGTACAGGTTAGTGGATGGGGTAAACAAGGACTCCCTATCCATGGTATGTATGTAGAGACAGACTAGGGTGTGAATTAAGTTACTCCCTATCTGAGGTAGGTCTGTGGAGGCAGATTAGAATGTGAATTAAGCTACTCCCTATCTGAGGTAGGTCTGCGGAGGCAGACTAGGGTGTGAATTAAGAAACTACCTATCTGATGTAGGCCTGTGGAGGCAGACTAGTGGGAGATGTAAGTTGCCCCTATTTGGGGTAGTCCTGCAGAGGCAGGCTAGCAGGCGGGTGAAACTACTCCCTATCTGGGGTAGGCCTGCAGCGACAATAAGGAAAGATAACAATAGGTCAAATCAGGGGAGTGGTGCATAGGGTTGGAAGGAGGGGAATATAGGTAAGGAGACTGTGGAGGCATAAAATGGGAGAGGGGAAGGTGGTGAGTTGCAGGGGCTTTGGGTGGCTGTGTTCTTGGGAACAACATGGCAGGGGGGTGCACAGTGAGTAGAAAGCTAGCTTTCTTGGTGGCAGAAGTATGGATGTTTAAGGCAGAAGTGGAAACACTTGCAGCATGGCAGGTAGGCATGACTGGGCAGGGGACATACATGGGAGATTGAGGTGATACAAGGGAAACTAGGGCAAAACTGTGAAGACTGGAGGAGAGACAGGTAGGGCTAGGCAGGGTAAGTGGCAGATGTAAAGGGGGGTGGGACTATGGGACCAGACACCATAGGTCACTCTACCTCAAGGGTGAGGAAAAATAGGGAGTCAGAATGGAGGACAGTTAGCTGGCCTGACAACGCAGCGGCACAGTGTCCATCTGTGATGCCAATATCCTGGGTTCAGGGATGGACCCAAGAAGATGGAGGGCCAGCCGGGGAGAGAAGGATTGAGCATCCTAAGGACACCTCCCTTTCTCTGGGAGGAGGGGGGCAGTGTGTCCAGTGCAAGTCAGACCCGTAGTGGAGGCTGGGGGCCTCGCAGCAACCAGCACCTAAAATTACTCAGGAGGCATGCGGATGCTGGTGTCATTGCATGTCACACCTCCTCCTTCAAAATAAGGGGAAAAATGCGGCCATCTTCCATGATGCCTGCTGCCTTCTGGCCCTGATCACCCACTAGATTCTCCCTTAGCTGACCCATTACAACTGCCACCACAGTGTGCTTGGCTCCACACCCCACTCTGGGGGGCAAACCAGAGAGGCAAGATTAGTGGGATTTCCTGCCGGGACTCTTACTCCATCATCATGAGGGTCTCACCGGTGAAGCGGCCCCACCCTGGGGGGCAATCCAAGGGGTATCACCTCTGTGGAGGTAAGTCCCGGGTGGGGTGAAGCAGGGGGCTCAGGGAGTGAGCAGGAGCTGAGCTCTAGGTGGCTCACACACACAAAAAAAACAACTGGAGGACAGTTATAAGAGTGAGAGGTGTTCAGGATGAGGAGGAGAAGATGGGAGTTGGTCTATGCATGGAGGTACCAGTTAGAAACTGTTTCCAGTCACTGAGTACAGAAGGTTAAGGCAGAGCCTCAGATAGCCTACAAAGGTAGGTGAAGAGGTAGAACTCTGGTAAGCACTTAGGGATGGTTGCAGTAGGATCAGGGGGCCAAGGTGAGAGGAAGGGACAGGTCGCACCGGGAGACGAGCATCTTGTTGCTCAGTGTGCCTTTCCTGGTGAAACTATTTCAATAAATAAATAAATAAAGACAGCAGGTGCAGCATGGGGCCCTCGAAGGAGGGGAGAGAAAGGGTAGGAATGAAGACCCAGGCAGGTCAGAAACTAAAGGAGGTCAGGAATGGAAGAGAGGACAACAGGAAGGGGAGAAATCAGCTCATAGGAAGGACATGGTAGGCAGAGGATCAGAAAGCATGGGGGAAAGGGACCAGATGGCGGGACCAAGCCATATAGGGGCTCTAAAAGGGAGGGTAAAGAAGGGAATGAGTAATGGTAGAGTCGTAGTCACTGGGGACACGATAGTGGGGAGAGTTGCTTGGCCATGGGGGGAAGGCAACAGCATGGAACAGCATGGAAAGACAACGATGTGTTTTTCAGGAATGATGGCAGAAAATATTCACCCAATAGTGCAATCACTCATACACAAGATGCACAAAATAGGTGATTTGATGCATTTTATTAGACCAACAGAGATTACAGAAAAACCTTTACATTTTGACCTCCAACAGAGGTCTTCTTCAGAAAAAATGGCATATGATTTTAGAAATTTCACCTTTTAAAAAGCCCAAAGAAAAAAATATTTTAAACATGAGTGTGACAGGTTAGCCATTAGTCAAGAAATATAACCAGAAGTAAGCAAGCGTCCCTAAGACTAATAAATCAAAGGTCACAGAATAGAATGTTATTTAGTGACTTCTCTGATGTGTGTGTGTGTGTGTGTGTGTGTGTGTGTGTGTGTGTGTGTGTGTGTGTGTGTCTGCTAAAGCATATTAATTAGAAGTATGTAAAACACATAACTCTGTGTTCATATGTCAATATAATTTGTGAATATTTAGACTCACACTGTTTAAACATGTGCAGTCTGCAATTAGTGTTCATTAGTCAATATTGTTTGTGAACATTTAAACTGTAACCTGAAACAGGACCACCAACAGGGCTCTGTTGCCCTAATGATGTCAATGTATTCAATATGCCTGTATGAAACTCAAATATTTTACTACCAAATAGTAGTTTTGCATATGTAAAACAAAAGCCTAAGGAATCACCAACCACCACTTAGAAACAAACCTCTGAATCCACATTTAAATAGAATAAATAAAACCATTTTATATATAAGCATAGTAGAACCATGTAAAACAAATAACTGTCCATGTGTTGTACCCAAAACCAGGGCAAAAACAAATGAGGAGCACTTTAAATTTTATAGTGGGACATGAAATTGAGGTCTATGTTCAAGCTATTCTGCACCGTATTCAAAAGCAAAATCAGTTTTACCTCCTATGCTTGCCTCTGCTGTGTAATTTCCAAATGGCATTTTTGAACCAGGACCAATAAGTCACAGGTAGAGTGGTCTGATTGCGATAAATGTTGTCCAACAAGCTTTTCAGTCTTCTTCATTCTAATATTGTGTCTGTGTGAGTTCATACGGGTTCGAAGAGGTTGTCCAGTCTCCCCACACATAACGTGTTTGAGGACATTTCTTGCATTGCATTCATACAGGGGGTGGGACAGAAGCCACCTGTGGTCATCTACCTGGAAACTAACAACCTAGCTGGATGCAAAGTGAGGGTGGTACAAGATTAAGGAAACTAGGGAAGATTTGCAGGGGGAATGCTAAATTGGTAGCCTTCTTGGAAGGGCTACCAATGCTTCAAGCCAGTACAGCAAGAAAGTGGTGGATAGAGGAGTTCAATAACTGGCTGAGTGCAGGGAGGAGGACTTTAGGGTCATTGGGAATTGGAGGAGAGCCTGGGATGATGAGACTCTCTACTTGCCATATAGGTTACTTTTTAAGCAGGAAGCAAAAAAAGGTGCTCAGTGACCAAACTGGGGACTACATCAGCAGTATTCTAAATTTTTTAAACTGAAATTGAGGCCACCAGGATACCAGCACCCAGGGTTTCCCAGAGGCAGGGACTGTCAGGCCACAGCCAGATAAACAGCATGGTTGGGCAGTAGAGAGGGATAGTAGGGGGAGAGAGATTAGAAATGATGAAAGGGGAAACCTAGAAAATGGTCAGGAGAGGTGGGGGAAGCAAGATGTGAAGAGAAAGAAGGAGTCTTGGGCCCAAGGAATGAGGGAAAATGCAAGAAGTCACCCCCCAAAAAATGGATGAGTTGCAGACCATGGCAACAGAGGGTGAGGTTGATTTGGCAGTAGTCACCGAGACCTGGGCCACCCAGAACCACAACTGGAATCTCTCCATTCTGGGGTTCACCCTTTTTAGAAAGGAGAGGGAGAAGGGAAAAGGGGTGTGACACTGTATGTCAGGAAGGGCATAACAGCCAGAAGAGAAGGCATGGAGGAGAGGGCCTATAGCCACTTAGGGTCCAATTATAGTACATATGGTGTCAGGAAGAAACTTAAGGCTTGGGGTGTACTGTATATTGGCCACTGCAGCATGATGAGCATATGAACGGAGAAATGGTAGAAACATAGAAACACAGAATTTGATGGCAGATAAGGACCGCTTGGCCCACCCAGTCTGCCCATTTCCCTACCTAATGGATAAGCTGCAGATCCTAGTTAACCAGCAGCCTACTTCTTCCTACCCCCACCCTCTAGAATTGCTTTATGACTGTCCCATGCATGCTTGAATTCCACCACTGTTTTTGACTCCACAACCTCCTCCGGAAGGCCGTCCCATGCATCCACAACCCTCTCTGTGAAAAAATACTTTCTTAAATTACCTCTGAGCTGCCCTCCCTCTATCTTCAAATTGTGCCCCCTTGTTCTTGCACACCTCTTTTTTTGAAAGATGCTACCCTCTTGGACTTTGTTGATTCCCTTGAGGTACTTGAAATTTTCTGATATGATCAGGCAAGCAGCAGGGAAAGGAGTGGTCGCGTTAGTGAGGGACTTCAACTCGCCCAGATTGGGAAGTCCCAGTTGCTGCTTGCAATAGGAGCCCAGTGTTCCTGGATGCAGTTCAGGATAGATTACTGGTCCAGAAGGTGAATGAACCAACTAAATAAGGAGCCATCCTAGTCCTGGTGCTAACAAATGGTGACCATGTCAGAGATATAAGGGTAAAAGTCAGTGTGCTTCCAAATAGATGTTGCGAAAGAAATCCTAAACATGGAGACACGTGTACTGGATTTCAGGAAGGCCAACTTCACCAGAATGAGTGGGACACTAGAACAGAGACATTAGCTAGCATTAGGGAGGACCTGGACATAGAACAAAAGTGGACCTTAATTATTAATTTTATTAATTTGTGCTAAAAAGATCATAACGAGGTTGTGCCGTCAACCCCACCTGCCCCAGGTCACACATTGGGAAGCTTTGACTGAGACCAATACACACACATGAGCGATGTAGTTATGAGTACTTACATTTGCTTTCCACATTTGATCAGGACTGGGGCCACTGGGTACTATATAAGGTAAAGGTTGACTCTACCTTTATTCCTTAATGTATTTCCAGGAATTATTACTTTTATTTATTTTTTTTAAATACCTTTTTTTTGTATTGTAGGGTATTTTAGCTCAGGGAATATCTATTGGACCTCATATGCCTGCCTCTGATCCCTTTCTTTTTCTTTCTTGGTTGATTGACTTCTGATTGTCGATTAATAGTATTAAGGCCTTTGATTCTTGTCTCTTTAATCTGTGATATATTCTATGCAGCTAGTTATCACTATTTGGTATTACTGCTTGCTTATTATCTATTATTTTTTCTTATTGTGACATATTCCAAACCTCCCATTTATCCTCCCCATTATGAGTTTATCTTTCTCTTGTTAGATTTCTCTTTAAAATGTTTATTAAATATTTAACCCTATTCTTTGCTGCGTGTCTTAATGCTGGTTCATGTTGTACTGTTGTTTGTATTAAAATCTAATAAAGAGGTTATTACACAAAAAAAAGTGGACCTTAATCAGGGAAAGGATAGAGGCAGCCTCAGAGACCTGACTTAAACAGAGGTGAAAGAAAGTTAAGTCCAAGAGGCCACATTGGTTTAATAGGGAGGTAGAATGGGCAGTTAAGGAAAAGAGGGCCTTATAAAATTGGATGTCCCAGATTGAGGTAGACATAGAAACCTAAGTGAAAACAGTGCAAGAGGCTGGGAAGGTGGCAAGGCAGGAAGGAACTGCTAATTGCGGATGAGGCAAGGAAGGGAAAGAGAGCATTATATAGGAAGTATTGGGTGTCCCAGATTGAGATAAACAGGGAAACCTAAGTGAAAATGGTGTGAGAGGCTGGGAAGGTGGTCAGGCAAGAAGGAATTGTTAATTGTGGAAGGGGAAAGGAAGCGACAAGGCCTTCTTCAGCTATATTAGAGAAAAAAGGGCTACTAAGGTAGGCATAGTTAAATTACAGAAGGGGGAGATAAGGGTGGAAGGTAGTAAAGAGAAGAGGAATTCAATGAATACTTTTTCTGGTTTTTTTTCACAAGAGGAAGATGGACCAGTGCCACAAGGGAGGATGGATAAGGAGAGTGGAAGTGGAGGGAAATGGGTGTGGTTGAAGAAAGGATCATGGTGGACTGTGTCAAGAAAGGGCTCTGTTTCCTAAAGGTGGACATGTCCCCTGGACCAAATGGCATGCACCCAGAGTACTGAGCAAACTGGTATCAGAACTGGTGGGCTCTCTGGCAGACCTGTTTAACAGTTCACTAGATACTGGGGTGGTGCCACTGAAGTGGAGAACCACACATGTAGTACTGCTGCATAACAACAGGTCTAGGGATGAACTATGGAACTACCGTCCTGTCAGTTTGATGTCTATAGTGGGCAACCTGAAGGAAACCCTCCTGAAAGAATGGTTGAATTCCTTACACTCAGTGGACTCTAGAAGAAGAGACAGCATGGGTTTATAGCAGGGAGATCCTGCCAGAACAATCAGATCAACTCTTTTAACTGGGTGACAAAGCCTACTGACAAAGAGCAGGCAGTAGACATACTGCACTGGATTTTCAATGGGTGATTCAGGGTTTGCCTTAAGCCCTGCAACAAATCCTTGCTTCGCCACATCTGCAGCAATGCCATATGCCACAACTGCACCCAGTTTTATAATCTCTGCCTCAGTTGTGACAATCAACCCACTTTGCAGCAGCTTGTGGCAAAGTCTGGTGCAAGCTGCATGTTAAGGGTCTTCAGAAATTACACAAGCTAGACCAAGGAAAGCTGGTCTAGCGAGCATTGATTTCGCACACGGGTATGAAAATCCAGCTAGATTGCCACAAACCCAGTGCACTTTATATTTGACAGGCTCAGAGCTTGCAGCAGTTCTGGATGTTTGAAAAAATGGCCTCCTCTGCATAGATTTCAGTAAGGCCTTTGATTCAGTGCCACATAATGTCAGAGGTTGATCAAAAAGTCAGAGAGTTTAGAGGTAGGTAGCAAACTGACCAGGTAGTAAGCAAATTGGCTCAGTGGAAGAACACAAAGAGTGGTGGTTAGACAGGAGTTCTCAGGATCGAGAAAGGTTCCCAGTGGGGTCCCACATGAGTCAGTCAGTGCTCAGACCAGTACTGTATTGTTTAATGTTTTCATAAACAACATAGGAGATGGCATTATGGGCAAGATCTACCTATTTTCGGATGATACCAAACTTTGTGGGTGGGTGGACACAAAAGAGGGGGTTAGTGACCTTAGGGAGGAGCTTGCAAAGCTACAAAGGTGGTCTGGTATCTGGCAATGGAGGTTCCCTGCAAAAATGTGTGGTCATATACATTACCTGCAAGCCCCCGAGAGCAGAGTACAAGCAAGGGGTAAAGGTCATGGTGTTAAAGGAGGAAAAGGATCTGGGGGTAGCTACTGTATAATCCACAACCTTAAGCAGTATATATGATGCAAAAAGACAGCAGCCAAGGCAAACAGGATGTTGGAGTGCATATTTAGGGGGCTCACATGAGGAAGGAAGGAAGGAAGAAGGAAGGGAGGAAGGAAGGGAGGAAGGAAGTGATCCTGCCACTGCACTGATCTATGGAGTGGCCACACCTAGGGTACTTTGTGCAGTATTGGTGTCCCTACCTTAGAAAGGACATCAAAAAGAGATCAGTACATAGTGTTCTGTCCTTATTCTTCTAGATAGTTAAATCCATGAAGGAGACCTGTGTATTGTCTGCTGGGATCATGAACTTAAAATTTGGACTGCCACTCTACAGGTAATTTACTAATTCCTCAAGTTCCTGTCTTGTCCTTATCAAACCAGGAAAATATCATTGATATTTTGACACCAGATGTCAATCCTGTCATAAAAAGGGTTGACACTGGTATCATAGGCTATGAAAGACCAACAGAAACACATTCCTGCATTGCACCAGCTACCATCCTTGCCATACAGTGAAAAATATTCATAAATCCCTGTTACATATTTGCAGTAAAAACTCTGATTACGAATTAAGACGTTTGAAGCTTCAGAATAGGTTTCTGGCCAAGGGGTATAAAAGGGATCTTGTCATGAAGGCTAGACAAGGGGCTAGAGACAGGGATAGATATGGTTTACTTGTGGTTAATAACAGAGAAAGGCAGGGAGACAACAGACTTCATTTTATAACTACATTCTCAAGGCAGGCAGTGACCATTGAAAGGGTGGTACAAGACTATTGGCATATCATCCGGTCAGATGAACGACTCACACAAGTAGCAGTACTGCCAACTAGATTTGTATGTAAAAGAGAGCTAAATATGAATGATCAACTAGTGCACAGTCTTCAACCATACCAAGGTTCACACTAAGGTGTAAGGAGCTGAGAAGGCAGTTAGCCCATTAATGCTCCTATCCATTCATCCATAGTAAGACAGTCTATGTCCATGTGTAATATAAGAGTCTAGCCTATCTTTGAATTGTTTATCTTTACTGATTATGATTTCCAACAGAAATTTATTACATTGATTACTTACTCTTTGGGTATAAAAGGCTTTCCTTTCATTTGTATTACATTTTTTAGGTCTTAATTATAGAGGGTGACCTCTGGTGCCCTTTTGATAATTTTTGAATACAAAACCCAACTCATTAAACAGATAGTTATCTTGTATGATATTATAACACAGAAGCAAGTCTCCCCATATTTTTCTAGTTTCCAATGACATCAAATCTAATGATTTTACTTGTTCACTGTATGGTAATGTTTTTATATCATGCATCATCTTTGTGGCCTGTCTTTGGACTCTGTCTCTCTCTCTCTATCTATCCCATCTATGGTCCCTAATGCAACCAAAAACAAATACTGGGGGGGGGGGTGAAAGAGAGAGAGAGAGACATGGTTACCATAACACCTGAATGGCTCCCAGTCCTGTAGGAATTGTAATTTTTTTCCCTGATAATTCTCAAGATAAAAACCTTTACTGCTGTGAATACTGACTGCAGTTTTGATATCAGGCAGTTCTCTAGCTATATGACCAACAATGTTGTGTATCTTGCCATGTGCACTTGCAGGGCTTTTTATGTGGGTAAAACCATTCACCTTTTTATGTTGATTGCGCGCATGCGCAAGAAACAAGTTGCGGCAGGTTTCTCCACAAGCAGGTTGTGGAGGCGCGGCACTGTTGTGGCCAATGCCCCCACAGCCTGTAAAGGCTTGTCCTGCTTCCCTCAATGCTGTGGCACGCTGCTGCTGACACTAGTTCAGCCAGCATGCCACCAACTTGTAAAAAATCATCCGCTGCAATCAGGGGCTGCCTCGTCATTGCAGCATCAGCCATTCGCTGCAATGAGGGAGTGACCCATCATTGCAGGGTGGGATCTTTTGTTTGTGAACATGGCGGCGGCTTGCCACCGTGTTCACAAAAAATATTAACCTCCGCTGCCAAGGGGGTGCCCATCCCAGCAATATGTGCCCCCCCGACCGTGTATAGTTGCCGACTGGGGCCTCAATCCCTGTCGGCTGCAGTGCCCGCAATATTTATGTTGCCGATGGGGAGCCCACTCCCCATTGGCATTATGTCCTCCCCAACACTTTTGTTATGTGCCGACGGGGTGCCCTAATCTCCGTCGGCTGCAGCTGCCCCCAAAAGGAAGACTCCATTGGCACGCTGATCCCACCCAGTGTGCCATGCGTTCCTGCAAATGAAAACAGTCCTGTGATGTCTTTTTTGTAACCTGTAAAAGAAACGGTCCCACGGCGGTCTCCTGCCCCTCCATCAACCCGCACCCACCACTGCGCACCCTCTTCACTACTCACACCCTCTCACCCCATACTTACCTCCGGAGTCTGGCGAGACGATCTTCGGTGGACCGGGAACACGTCTGCACTCTTCAAAGCCGACCGCGAACTAAGGAAATGCCAGTAAGCTGTATAATGGAATAAATAGGTTTTTTTCAACTTTGATGCATATCTTAGGCATTTTTTGGAATTCTGGCACCAAATTTTCAACATGGGATTTTGGGACCCCACCTCATGAATTCTGTCACTGTCATGGCGTTAATCAGCCCAGAAAGGTGATTTAGCGATCACTGCGCCGAATCATCTTCGGGACCAATTAATGAAATAGACAGTGCCAGTGTTCATGGTGGAGCTCTCAGAAAGCCTATGTTGCAAATTGTGGGAAAAAAATGACTGTTTTAATGAAAAGGTAAGTGCTAGTAGTTGCCATTAATTGCAACTTTGCTAATTTGGTAATATTTTCACCCCA
The DNA here is from genome assembly GCA_016271365.2 of Neoceratodus forsteri. Classification (NCBI taxonomy): domain Eukaryota; kingdom Metazoa; phylum Chordata; order Ceratodontiformes; family Ceratodontidae; genus Neoceratodus; species Neoceratodus forsteri. Next base: position 970,794,956 of record CM028134.1, on the reverse strand, counting down.
GATTTTCAACATTGGCATTTTTACAGATCTCCTTGTGAACAGTATAGCTGTCATTTTTCACACCCTGGCCAAAATGTGTTTTCGCACTTCTGGCGCAGAACAGCGTAGTTGGTGTGGGAAATCAGTGTTCCACAGAGATTAAGAAACTGACAGTGGCACTGTTCATGAGCAGAGGTCCTAAAATGCCTATGTTGAAAATTTGGTGATGATACTCCATAAAATGACTGTGTTACGAGCGTGCGTTGCGCAGTGTGAACACACGAACGTAAGTTCACAAATTTATAATATTTTCACTCCAGATTTTCAACATTGCCATTCTTCTGCACCTCCTTATGAACAGTATAGCTGTCATTTTTCACATCTTAGCCAAAATATGTTTTCGCAGGTCCAGTGCAGAATAGCGTGGTCATTGTGGGAAATCCGTGTTCAGGACAAATTATGAAAATGACAGTGACACCGTTCATTAGTAGAGGTCCTAAAATGCCTATGATGAAAATTTGGTGATGAAAGTCCATAAAATGAGTGTATTACGAATGTGCATTGCGCAGTTTCCACGCTCGCTCGTACCTTTGCAACTTTGCAATATTTTCACTCCAAATTTTCAGCATTGCCATTTTGCCACACCTCCCTATGAACAGTGCAGCTGTCATTTTTCACATCCTGGCCAATATGTGTTTTCGCTCTTCTGGCGCACAATAGCGCGTTTGCTGTGGGAAATCTACGTTCAGGACATATTAAGAAAATCACACTGACGCTGTTCATGAGCAGAGGTCCTAAAATGCCTATGTTAAAAATTTTGTGATGAAACTCCATAAAATGACTGTGTTACGAGTGTGTGTTGTGCAGGTGTCATGCACCCTTGTAAGTTTGCAAATTAGTAATATTTTCACGCTAGATTTTCAACACCAGCATTTGTTTACACCTCCTTATGAACAGTACAGCTGTCATTTTTCACATCTTGGCCAAAATGTGTTTCCGCGATTCCAGTGCAGAATACCGCAGTCGCTGTCGTAAATCAGTGTTTGGGACAGATTAGGATCAAGCGACTGGGGGGGAGGAGTGACTGAGCTCAACTGAGCTCTGTTGGGACTTCTGCGGATGTTCTTGTGGACAGGAAAAGATGACAATGCAGGCAGAAGCCCAGTACAAAAGGGCAGCCTGCAGCACCGGGAGACACAGAATGAGCGAGTGAGGGAGGAGGAGTGAGTGAGCTCAATGGAGCTCTGTTGGGACTGGTGCGGATTTGTTTGTGGGTAGGAAAAGACAGCAATGCATGCAGGGCCTGAGTACAAAAGGGCAGCCTGCAGCAGTGGGACAAACAGAAAGAGCAAGTGAGAGAGGGGGACTGAGCGAGCTCAACAGAGCTCAATCGTTACTGCTGCGGATTTCACTGTGGGCAGATAAGGGTAGCTATGCTAGCAGAAGCCCAGTACAGAAGGGCAGCCTGCAGCACCGGCAGAAACAGAATGAGCAAGTGAGACAGGGGGAGTGAGTGAGGCCAACGGAGCTGTGTCAGGACTGCTGCAGATTTCTTTGTGGGCAGACAAAAATGCAGACAGAGGCAGGAGCCCGGTACAAAAGGGCAGCCTGCAGCACCAGGAGAAACAGAATGAGCGAGGTAGACAGCGGGAGTGAGCGAGCAACCTCAACGGAGCTCTGTCGGGACAGCTGCGGATTTCTTTGTGGGCAGGAAGAGGTGGCAATGCAGGCAGGAGCCCAGTACAAAAAATCAGCCTGCAGCGCCGGGACAAACAAAATGAGCAACTGGGAGAGGGGGAGTGAGCAAGCTCAGCTGAGGTGTATCGTGACTGCTGCGGATTTCTTTGTGGCCAGGAAAAGGTGGCAATGCAGGCAGGAGCCCAGTACAAAAGGCCAGCCTGCAGCGCTGGCAGAAACAGAACGAGCGACTGAGAGACGAGGAGTGAGCAAGCTCAACGGAGCTCTCTCGGGACTGCTGCAGGTGTGTTTGTGGGCAGAAAAAGCCGGCAATGCAGGCAGAAACCCAGTACAAAAGGGCAGCCTGCAGCAGTGGGAGACACAGCATGAGCGAGTGAGGGAGGGGGAGTGAGTGAACTCAACGGAGCTCAGTTGGGACTGCTGCAGATTTCTTTGTGGGCAAAAAAGGCAGCAATGCACACAGTGGCCACTACAAAAGGGCGATCTGCAGTGGCGGGAGAAACGGAATGAACAAGTGAGAGAGGGGGAGTGAGTGAGCGAGCTCAACGGAGCTCTATCATGACTGCTGCAGATTTCTTTGTGGGCAGAAAAGGGCGGCAACACTGTCAGGAGCCCAGTACCAAAGGGCAGCTTGCACCGTGGGCAGAAACGGAATGAGCAAGTGAGACAGGGGGAGTGAGTGAGTGAGTGAGGCCAATGGAGCTCTGTCAAAACTGCTGCAGATTTCTTTGTGAGCAGAACAAAATGCCAGTGAAGGCAGAAGCCCAGTACAAAAGGCCAGCCTGCAGTGCTACCAGAAACAGAATGAGCGAGTGAGACAGGGAGAGTGAGTGACCTCAACGGAGCTCTATCAGGGCAGCTGCAGATTTCTTCGTGGAAAGGAAAAGGTGCCAACGCATCCAAGAGGCCAGTACAAAAGGGCAGCCTGCAGCGCTGGCAGAAACAGAATGAGTGAGTGAGAGAGGGGGAGTGAGCAAGCTCAACAGAGGTCTATCGTCACTGCTGCGGATTTCTTTGTGGGCAGAAAAAGGCAGCAATGCAGGCAGGAGCCCAGTACAGAAGGTCAGCTTGCAACCCCCATAGAAATGGAACAAGCAAGTGACAGAGGGCGAGTGAGTGACCTCAACGGAGCTCTGTCGGGACTGATGCACATCTCTTTGTGGGCAGACAAAGCCGCCAATGCAGGCAGGAACCCAGTACAAAAGGGCAGCCTGCAGCAGCGGGAGACACAGAACGAGCGAGTGAGGGAGGGGGAGTGAGTGAGCTCAACGGAGCTCTGTTGGGACTGCTGTGGATTTCATTGTGGGCATAAAAAAGCAGCAGTGCATGCAGGGGCCCAGTACAAAATGGCAGCCTACAGCGGCAGGAGAAACAGAACGAACAAGTGAGAGAGGGAGAGTGAGTGAGTGAGCTCAACTGAGCTCTATCATGACTGCTGCAGATTTCATTGTGCCCAGAAGAAGGCAGCAATGCAGGCAGGAGCCTAGTAGAAAAGGGCAGCCTGCAGCACTGACAGAAACAGCACAAGCGAGTGAGAGAGGGGGAGTGAGTGAGTGAGCTCAACGGAACTCTGTCAGGACTGCCGCAGATTTGTTTGTGGACAGAAAAAGGCACTAACAGAGGCAGGAGACCACTACAAAATGGCAGCCTGCAGCGCCAGGAGAAACAGAATGAGCGAGTGAGACAGGTGGAGTAAGCGACCTCAACAGAGCTCTGTCAGGACAGCTGTGGATTTCTTTGTGGGCAGAAAAAAGATGCCAATGCAGGCAGAAGCCCCGTACAAAAGGGCAGTCTGCAGCACCAGGAGAAACACAACGAGCGAGTGAGAGGGACAGTGAGCAAGCTCAACGGAGCTCTATCATGACTACTGTGGATTTCTTTGTGGGCAGGAAAAGGCGGCAATGCAGGCAGGAGCCTAGTACAAAAGGCCAGCCTGCAGCGCCGGCAGAAACAGAACGAGCGAGTGACAGAGCGGGAGTGAGCTACCTCAATGGACCTGTGTCAGGACTGCTGCAGATTTCTTTGTGGACAGAAAAAGCCTCCAACAGAGGGAGGAGCCCAGTACAAAAGGGCAGCCTGCAGTGCCAGCAGAAACAGAATGAGGTAGTGACAGAGGGGGAGTGACCCACCTCATCGGAGCTGTGTCGGGGACAGCTGCAGATTTCTTTGTGGGCAGCAAAACCTGCCAATGCAGGCAGAAGCCCAGTACAAAAGAACATTCTGCAACACCAGGAGAAACAGAATGAGAGAGTGAGACACGCGGAGAGAGCGACCTCAACGGAGCTGTGTCAGGACAGCTGCAGATTTCTTTGTGGCCAGAAAAAGATGCCAACGCAGGCCAAAGTCCAGTACAAAAGGGCAGCCAGCAGCACTGGAACAAACACAATGAGAGAGGGGGAGTCAGTGAGCTCAACAGACCTCTATCTTGACTGCTGAGGATTGCTTTGTGTGCAGAAAAAGGCGGCAACGCAGACAGGAGCCCTGTACAAAAGGCCAGCCTGCAGCGCTGGCAGAAACAGAATGAGCGAGAGAGGGAGAGTGAGGTAGCTCAATGGACCTGTGTCAGGACTGCTGCACATTTCTTTGTGGACAGAAAAAGCCGCCAACAGAGGCAGGAGCCCAGTACAAAAGGGCAGCCTGCAGTGCCAGCAGAAACTGAATGAGTGACTGACAGAGGGCGAGTGACCCACCTCAACACAGCTCTGTCAGGACAGCTTCAGATTTCTTTGCGGGCAGAAAAAATCTGCCAATGCATCCAGGAGCCCCGTACAAAGGTGTAGCCTGCAGCACCGGGAGAAACAGAACGAGCGAGTGACATAGGGCCGCTGAGCGAGCTCAACAGACCAACGCAATCAACATTTGGCATTGACAAATGCTTGTTATAATTAGGGTGAGTGAACACCTAAGAAGTATATCCAAGGAGGGAGAGGAGAAAAATGTATTGGCGATCCATGTTCAGTTAGCTAGTAATGGGGTGACCAACATAAATATAAAATCTGTGCTATTGAAAGGATTAGTTTGGATGAAAGGGGGCAGATGTGGATTGGTTATTACTTACATAGACAGTGTCGGCAGATAAGGGCCTATGGCCCACCTAGTCTGCCCATTTGAGTTTGTAACTTCAGTTTATGTTTTCCTAGAACTCTGTTTCCCCTTACCCCTGACCTCCAGAATTCCTTTATGTCTATCCCATGCATTCTTAAATCCCGTGATTGTTTCAGCCCCCACCACTTCCTCAGGCAGGGTGTTCCACTTGTCCACCACCCGTTCTGTGAAGAAATCCTTCCTCGCATTTCCTCTGAATTGTCCTCCCTCCAACTTCATCCCATGCCCTCTAGTCCTGGAACATCATTTTTGCTTAAAAATGGTGTATTCTTGCACACTGTTACTCCCTGTAAGATACTTGTATGTCTCTAACATGTCCCCTCTCTCCCTCCTCTCCTCCAGGGAGTACATATTCAATTCCTTCAACCTGTCCTCATAGGACTTGTGATGCAATCCACGTACCATCTTTGTTGCCCTCCTCTGAACCTTCTCTACCCTGTCTATGTCCTTACGTAGGTAAGGTCTCCAGAACTGTACACTGTACTCCAGGTGGGGCCTCACTAGTGTCTTGTATAGTAGAATCATGACCTCCCTTTTCCTGCTGGTGATGCCCCTGCCTATGCATCCCAGCATCCTATTTGCTTTACCTGCTGCCTTGTCACACTGTTTCCCTACCTTGAGGTCATCAGAGATGATAACCCCAAGATCCCTTTCCTGCTTGGTGCATGCTATAGCCTCGCCCGCCCCAACTGATATATTGTGCCAGAGTTTTTGTGCCCCACATGCATTATCTTGCACTTCTTTGCATTGAATTTCAACTGCCAAATCCCTGACCATTCTTCAAGTTTCTGCAGGTCCCTTCTTATTCTGTCTACACCCTCTGGTGTGTCTACTATGTTACAGAGCTTTGTGTCATCAGCAAACAGTGAAATTCTGCCTTCTAGGTCCTGCGCAATGTCACTGATGAAGATGTTGAATAGGACCGGTCCCAGCACTGATCCCTGTGGTACCCCACTGGTCACTCTTCCCTCTGTGGAGTGACAGCCATTTACCACCACCCTCTGTGTCCTGCCGCCCAGGCAGTTACCTACCCACCACACTACTGTCCTGCCCACACCCATATTCCCTAGTTTGTGTAATAGTCTTCTATGTGGCACAGTGTCAAAGGCCTTGCTGAAGTCCAAATAGGCCATGTCCACTGCCCTCCTCTGATCCACCTCCCTAGTCACCCAGTCAAAAAATTCAATGAGGTTGGTCTGACATGACCTCCCCCTGGTGAAACCATGCTGCCTTGGATCCTGCAGTCCATTGACAACCAGTTGTTCCACCAATCTCTCCTTCAGTAGTGCTTCCACGATCTTCCCCACCACCAAGGTGAGGCTGACTGGTCTGTAGTTCCCCACTTCCTCTTTGTTCCCACTTTTGTATAAGGGGACTACATCTGCTGTCCTCCAGTCTTTGTGTACCTCTCCTGTTCCCAGTGATCGACTAAACAGGATAGCCAGAGGTACAGCCACCACCTCTCTGAGTTCTTTAAGGACCCTGGGGTGCACCCCATCTGGCCCTTAAGACTTAATCTTAAGAAAGAGTTTTTCTGGATCTACACTCTGGGAGATTTAACTGCTACTGGACTGAATGACAGAACTGATATTGTCTCTTCCTGAGGAAATGAAAAAGGTAAGACTCAACATATTTTCTTCTGTCTGTTTTTAAGAATGCAAGATAGATTTACCCTGGCTATATGAGTCCTGTCCTAACTGTTGTTTTCAGCTATATTATTTATTTTTTCCCAATTGTTTAACCAGAAGTAGCACGCTAAGCTGAAAGCTTGTTTACAGGTGCGACCTGGCTGCCACCAAAATAGAGCACACAGAGATTACTGCAGTGGAGGTTTATTTGGGCGTCGCATCGACACTATGAGAAGCAAAAAAAATTAAATTTCAGCTTAGCTGCACCACGTTTGGATATTGTTTTGTTCTATATTTTTAGCTAACTTGCCGACATGCCAAACTATTTCAGTTTACCAGTCTCTACATTGACAATTTATTTTGGGACTTTAATTTGCCATGGGCTAATAGCCTGATTAAAACTTGAGACTAGAATACCTGGTTTTAAACTTTTTTTACTACACAAGTAAAGCACTTTTGCAATGTATATTATGTGTGGTTCATAGCTCAGTGCTTATGTAACATATAATGGAATGATGTAGATGGTTGTTGAATACAGACGCTAGCATAGAATGATTTGCTTAGGTACTTGGATGCTTGAATTGAGTTGTTAGATAATATTGATGTTTTTGGCCTTTCTCTGTATCCCACCTGTAGGAAGGAAGGAGGCTTGATTAGAATTATGGAGCCCCAAAAAGAAATCTATATCAACGATTGTTCAGTAACTGAATGCTGAAGAAGTCATGCATAGCACTTAAATGATAAGAATAGACGATCACCTCCTCCAACTCTGGAGAGTGTGACCAGTAGCACTCAGGAAAGGAAAACCCCCCATTGGGGGGAAACCTCTGAGGACCCATGGCTACTGACCTGCCCGTCTTTCTAGGCATACTAAAGGAGAGAGATCCTAATTAAACTAAATTATTCAACTAAATCTAAATTCAAATTATTAGAATTCAATCCAGATGAATGCAGCTTAAGAAAGCTGAATTGTAGATGTCCAGTGACTAATTTCCTTCCAATAAAGTCAGAGTCTGAGAATCCATGTATAATTCTGAATGATGGAGAGTAGATATATTGAAGAACCGTATTCCGTTCTTCAGTTGATAGGGCATAATCCAAGGATTTGAATGATGTTTTAAGATGAAATTGATGACTGACGGAATTAATACAGGAGACTAGAAGATAATTGCATCCAAGCTTGATGTCTATGAGGTAGTATGATTTCCAGGTTTCTAATAGGCTTGTATAGTATGAAGAATGAGCGAAGGCTTGAGGCCAGGCTATCGAGTGACGAAATTCAGTTCTGATAAGAAATATAATCTTGAAGGAATTGATATGAAGCAACGGCTGTAGGGCTGAGCTGGAATAATGTCATGCTATATATGATAATCGGAGACCCTGGTGCGATTTATGAAGCATCCAAGTAGTAGAACGAGGCAAGCCCAAAGGAATGAAGTCAGGCAAACTGAAATTCGAAATGAAGGTAGTAGGAGCAGGATGACATCAACGGAAGCAAAGGAGAAGGAACAGGACGTGGCAACCAGCCCCTGAAGAAAACGAAGCCAAGACAGCTGGCAGGATAGGAGAGAGGCAACTGATCCCAGTACGAGAAACCCAGCTAGACCCAGAAATGACCGCTGGCAGAAATCAAGCGATGTAGGCCATCGATGAGACTCAGGAATCCAGCAGTGAAATAGGTACATAATCACTTGTATGAAGCAAATGAGACCCGAAGAGTCTGAGATGGAAATAACAGAAGAAGCGGAGTCCAGTGAAGCAGCAGAGTCACAGGCCGAATATGGCAGAGCACAAGCAGGATAATGAAAGTCTGCAGGAGATGCCAACCAAGTCCTGGAAGGAAGCAGCTATAAGTCCACGGCTGAGGCACAGGCGGAACATCCAAGATAGCAAACAGAAGCCGCTGAAGGAGTACTGAAGCAAGCTGAAAGTGGTCGAGTATGAGGACCAACCACAGAGTCGAAGAGGTAGGAATGAATAGGCAAGTAGGGGAGCAAAGTCGATGGCAACCAACATCGTCAAAGGGAAGCATCAGTGAGTCCATGGCCAAGGCAGCGGAAGCAGGTATGCATAAGGAAAATGGAATCACCAGGTCCCGGCTGGGTGAGACAGAAGTAGAACAGAAGTAGGTGAACCTCCCAGCCCAAAGGGTGAAGACAGGTCAGAGAAGCAGGCGAGGAGTAGGTAAACTTCCCAGCCTGATGGGCAAAACGGAACATAGAAGCAGGAATGAGTAGAGTAATCCTCCCAGACTGATGGATGAAGGCAGGTCGCAGAAACAGGTGAGCAATAAGTAAACCTCCCATCCCGACGTGGCTGAAGGCAGGTCATCGAAGCTGAGAAGCTCAAGCTCGAGCTAAATGAGGCAGGCATAGGAGGTAGAAGGAGTAAACCTCCAGCCCGGAAGGGCGAAGGTAGGTCATAGCATCCGTAAATCTCCAGGACCCGAGCCGGGCAAGGCAGGCATAGAGTAGGAGTAGGTAACCTCCCAGCCCGAAGGGCGAAGGCAGGTAGAAGAGGCTGCGAATCTTCAAGCCGCAATGCTGGATGAGGCAGACGTAGAGGATAAGATATCGCAGTGTAGGCAGGAGCTGAACTAGGTAAGTGCGAAGTAGCAGCGGAGTTGTAAAACAAATATAGGAAGGTAAACAATGCCGGAGACAGATGTATCCTGCAGATCGAGGATGGTAGAGATTGCAGCGAAGATCTATGCAGAAGAGTAGGCAATTTGTGGAGGCAACGAATCTGGAATCTGATAGACCAGGAGTGAGGCAAAGTTGCAATCATGGAGGCGTGGTAGGCAAGCACGATTGAGGAGCCAAATAGAACATCCAAAGCACACTGAATGAGAAAGCCAGGGGAACCATACAGGCCTTGCAGAAGCCACATCTGGTACTAATGGAGGCTAAGGTAGAAAGGAGTGACGTAGGAGCCTAGGAGCCATAGGGCAGTGGAATAGCCAGGAAGGAAAGAACCACACCTCCCGAATCCTCAGGGAGCCAGAGCAGAGCCTGCAATACATATGAATGGCCAGAAGGTGAAGCAAGGCGAAGCAGGCATACCCTTCAATTGTTCCTGGGTTGGTCAGGGACTACCAACGGAGCTTTCTAAGCGTGCTGCGTCCTTCATAAAGGTAGCGCGTCCACAACTAAAGCAGAGATCGAAAGCAAACAACGTCAAACGTAAGGTGACAGATAAGGTCCACCAAGTAAATGCAGTGCACTAAGCATCATGGCCAACTTGCTTCACGAGTGGATATCACGGATGCGAAGATGGGTCCCGACATACCTCTCAAGTGTCCTTGATTTTCAGGGATGTCCCCGATTTTGCCCCAAAATTTTTACTATGTCCCTCCTAAAGTTGTGTATTTGAGGCCAGTGGGAATTGGAAGCACAAATAATGCCAAACATTAAAGATACAGACCTAGTCTTCTTAGAAATGCATTTTGCACTAAGCCCCATATTTTGCAGCTTTCTGGGTGGATATCTCAAAGTTTGAAGATGTGTCCCTGATTCAGGTCATTTGTCCATGATTATTATAAGCCTTGTCCCTAATTTATAAGGCAGGAGGTTGAGAAGTATGGGACCCGATGCTGGGCATGGTCCCCTAGTGTCAGAAGCCTTGTCCTGGATTGACAAGACAGGAGGTGGAGAGGCAGGGAGGCATGAACGAGTAAAACTAAAGGAATAGTGCAGGAAAGGCAGAGAAGGAATGCAGCGGCTGAGCCAACTCACAACACACAAGGACAATAGGCAAACTAGCAGCAGGAAAAAAACACACGTAAAGTACGTCATGCAGAGCTGGCAGTTCCATGCCGTGATGTGTCTCTGCACCGAGGAGTAAGTCCCACAGGGCGTCCCAGGAAGAGTGACCAAAACTGGGAAATCTGCAAGTCAGAGGCAAATGCTGAGGTAGGAAAGAACAAGCCATGTAAGAGAGCGCCTCGCAGGAGTGCAAGCTGCACCGGGAGTTATATCGTCCCATACAACTGGTAGGCAAGTGCAAGAAGCATAGCAGGGTCTGACATCTGATGAGAGGTGAAGGCAGGCCAAGAAGGAATGATCAGGCAAATAGCAAGACAATGAGACAGTCCGACTCCAGAGCGTATGAATGCAGAAATGCTGAGTTTGGCAGGCGCGGGCATAAACAAGCGAGCAATGTAAAGAGCAGCTGGTGGAAGACTAGGTAAGGGAAACTGAGCAGAGAAGTAATCCAGAATGCGAACTAAGTGGCGGCAAGGGGCTGTGGTGAGAAACAAAACAGCTGAAGAGTGAGCAGTAGTAGAAGGAGAAGCCAACAGGCGGCTGCGGGGAGACTGAGCAAGGACAGAACTTACCTAAAGGAAGAACAAGAAGCAAAGGGAGAACAAGAGGGACAGACAGAACAAAGATAAGAGAAGAATGGGGGGGGGGATGCAATCACAGCCCCACAGCACGTCAGCGAGAGCAGCGAGTGTGACTCGCTCTAAGCAGAGGCAGAAGTCAGTTGATCTATTAAATAGGCTGTGGGGGAGGAGCTCTTCCCCCACATAATTACAGACAAGCCTTTCAATTATTGTTTGCACTTTAAAGTGACTTACCAAGTTTCTGATGTCCCCCATTTTCATGCCACAGGTATCTCAAAAGTTGATAGCAGTCCTGATCGCAATTCCTGCTCATATGTTTGGTAACAAAACAGCAAAATTTAAGTCCAAAAAGTGTCCCACATTTCTGTCACTGTTTTTTTTTCTTTCTTTAAGTCTCGTGTGTACGCACTACATCAGCTGGCAGCAGAGGGAGGCGGTCCCTTTAAATTCCCCTTTGTCCTTGCAGAAATGCCATGGTTGGTACAGTAGCTAGCTGTTGATGATCGGGTTCTGTTTAATAAAACCTACACTGATAACCGAGTTGCCATTAATGAAAGTGTGGTTGAATTACAGTACTGTTTCTGGAATTTGATGAAGTAACACTGCCAGCAGCCTACTAGGGACTGGAGATAGTGCACATACTGGAGACAGGGCTCATTCTGGTGGTACCTTTACGTCCCACTTTGTCCTCACAGAATTGCCATGATCAGTTGAGTAGCTGTGGGGTGATAATCCAGTTCTGTTAAAATACAAACACCACTGATAGCCTAGTTTCTATGAAAGACAGTGCTGCTGAATTAGTGGACTGTTTATGAAATTAACAGAAATAGCCCCACCAGTAGCCTGATATGAACAGGAGATAGTGCTCAGCCTGGTAGCACCTCAAGGGTCCGAATCGGAAACACTTTGCCCTTTTTTTTTTTTTTTTAGCATCCCACATCTGGATTCTGTGCTCAGTGGTGGCCATTAAAGTGCTGCATGGTGCTAGCTAATTCAATATTAATAGCAGGCATAGCAACTGTACCGCGGATTCCCAATAAGCCCATTACAACACAACTTCATGTTGGTACAAGCAGGCACTTCGTTCCTAACTGCTGTATGTCTCAGCTATGTGATGCTGTCTGTTTCTCTGTCTGCACATGCAAAAATAGCCAAACCCCCCCCCCCAAAAAAAGTAGTAAAAATTCAACATACATAGACCCCCATTTCAGGTAGCTTACACACATCACAAAATTGATGGTGAATGGCAAACAAGGGAAATATTGATCAGTAAACTAAATGCATGCAGTAGTGGAAAAAGGAAATCATCGACAGAGGCCCTTAATAACTGTCTTATATGCCAGAGCAGTTGCAGACTGACCTGTTGGACCAAAGTCTTTGTGAATGAAGGGACCAGGAGACCGCATGGCTATCAGGCACTGGCAACACTATACAGCACTGCATGCCCTTTCATCTAGGAAAAGCTCTGAAAGACCATACAACAGTCCCTACTCCCTTCTGATTCCCATTAGTTTAGAGTGCACATACCTGTGTCAGTATGGACACATACTGACATCTTTATGCATGCACAAATAACATATTTCGTTAGTATCGTCACTCGTTTTGCAGGCATTCATGGTACATGTGTGTGAACTTAGATGGGTGTATTGCTTGTGATGCCCCTGTGCATGGGGAATCCTGGTGGTTTACCAAATGTGTTTAGAAAAACAACATCCATATTATTTAACCACTGTCTCTGGAAATTATCACTTTTTAATGTGCACATCGTATTACACCATGTAGGTACACAGAATGCACAAATATCTAATTAAGGTAAAGGGTGTATGTGTTGTAGCATGCTGGGTGGTGCAGCTCAGAACCACGGAGCAAGGAGTCGGGCTGGTGGTTGTTCAAAACCAGCATGGGAACCAAACACAACCTATTGTGCCATACAACTGGACAGCACACAAAGTAATTCCTTTTGTTAGACTTTATACACCCGGGCAGCCAGAAACATCTTTCCTTGGGCAGCTGGTAAGGTACATGCACAATGCAGACTTCATGTGAGTCGGACAGCACAGGAGAAAAAGTGCACAGTTATGAAGGTTATATTTGCCAGTGCAGATCTCTGTATGGGTCATGGAGTCTATTTTAACTGGGAGCCACCATAAATGAACAATTATGTCTATATGCCAGAATTTCAGGTGTGTGTGAGGTATTGAATGACCAACAGTGCCCCTGTCGTGAACAGCCACACATCCAGCAGGAAAATAGTATTTACAAGGTCATTGATTCGGGAGCACCTGGTGGGCATTCATTTTTACAAAAATGTGGTGCGACTTGGAGGCAACTAAATAATGTTGAGATGTGATCACACTCCTGGCCGATCTGTGTAACACTGATGGATGCCTGAACCGAGGTCTATGGTTGATCGCAAGCCATACAAAACAGAAACCTTAGACATGGACATAATTGACCTATATTTAGTCTGTATTGGTGTGTGGAATATTGATAGTGCAGATCATATCACACACCATGCCACCCACATGCAGGAAATATCTTGTGATTGCATTGCCACAGAATATCGACTTCGGTTACTGTCCATGTGGCATTTCTCTGCAGCAGTCATAATTATGGTGATGTTGCTACAAATGCAATTAATTTGTGTTGTGTGTTCATACTTCATAATCAAAGGAACAAAAACAGTGCTTGGCGTGTTTTGCATTGTATTAATGGCGTATTAATTATGGGGTGCATTGTAGTTTTTCAAGGTAGGTCTTAGAACAGGGGAGGTATATCACATAGGACATGCACTGTGGAAGGTTTGAGTGAAAATGTTTTTTTTTGGGGGGGGTTGGCAATTTTGGCCATCATTTGTGGTGTAATAATTCAATGGTCAGCTCATTGAAATTTGTCCACCACTATGCCAGCAGACTGAAATAAGAACCCGAAACAAATGAAAGCAAGATGCACATATACATTTCGGGTAGACCAAATACTAACCCTCCAAAGCCACGGTGTACATCGGCTATGTCATATGGGCATTTATCAGTTGCTGTCATTTTGGATGTTTGTGAGTGTGACGGTGGTGGGTAAATGTGGATTGGAGGGGTGCATACATTGCAAGGAGAAACAACAGATGGCATATCCAGTACAGAAAATAGCCCTGAGCTCCCAACAAAAACCTGTATTATACATGACAGAAACAGGGCAGACATACATATGACAGAAGCACCAAGTTAGGTTGACAATAAAACTGCTGACCTCCTGCACAGCAATGGCACAATACTGATGCAGGTATTGTGCTGACCAGTTCCCCAGTGTTTTCTGTGGGGGGCTGTGCCCCCTGCACCCCCCGGACTTTAGGATTCTCAACTCCAGGTTGGAGTTGATCAGGTGAGGGGGAAGAACACTGGGGGAAAGTGAAACACAGAAACAGACCATTACAGCAACTGTCGCTGTAGTGGTCTTTTTCCGTGAGTCACCATCGGACGTCGGGCAAAAGAGGGCCACCCCATGTGACAGCATCTTATTTAGCCAAATGCAATTCCATTGATAGGAAACCATGGGCCAAAAACTGGAGCTTGTGAAATGGTGCAGCTAGGCTGTGTGCTCCAAGAAACTTAGTGCTCTGTGCTACTTATTGTCTGCTATTGGGGCCCTAGTGGCCCCCTACATTCGGAAACGAACCACATTACTGCCAGGAAAGTGGAGGAAAGGCATAAACCCACAAACACAATATACTACACTAGATATGACTACTGTAAACAGTTCAGTGGGGGTCGGCTGGCAGCCCCCAGTTATTGCATTGAGTTTGGGGGATTCACGCTGCATGGCAATAGCACAGAAAAAAACAACAGCACCATCAAGGTGCACAGTGAAATATAAAAGAGGCGTCCAGTTATTACTGACCATTCTGTGTTTCCAACTCGGTTTTCGCTACTGTACTCTATAAGATCTGGACTGCTGTTGTTACTGCCAGATGTGCTACCTGTATGGCTCTTATTGCTGTCATAGGGGTCATCTCTGTAGGGATCTAATTCCCCTAGAAGATCTGACAGCAACCATTCTGCTTCCAAATAAAAATTCCACAAAGGAGGAGATGCTACTACTGTCCTCTTCATCCTCCAAATCAATAGAATACATATCTGCAGGATCGCCAAAATCAGACGTTCCCAGAGGCAAGGTAACAGTGGTCACACAGCTCAACTGTAGAATGAGACAGTATAACTCCCCTGGCCTGACGTGACACAGGTAATGAGTGTCAGAGGTCACACAGCAAGCACAATATGTTCACAAGAATGAACTTCTGGGATCGTACCCATGAAAAAATTATTTTAATTGATTAATAGAATTGCATGAGGGAAAAAATACTTATGGTAGGTTTTAGAAACAGCAGTCTTTCACAATCAGGAGCCAACTACCAAAACATGGTAAATCGCTTTAACTTACTGTCTTGCACCACACTGTGTCTCTTTAAATCACAGAGCTAAATAGCTTCCTATAACTGCACCACACCTCCCCCTGAAGATGCACTACATGTGAAACTGGTGGGAAGTTTGCACCCTCTGCAGGTCCTTCTGGCATTTACTGTATGAAACTTTTCCATGAAGGTAGTAAAGTTCATTTTTGCATGTCAGTGGCATCTGGTGCCGGTTTTTGCTCGTGTTTTGAGTTGTTGATTTGAAAACCAGAGCACAGTTTTGGAGCTCAGCTTATTTATTTTATTTATTTAAGTCTTTGGTAACTGGGTAGATGCACTGATCCAGGGAACCGTTTTCAGGCATGACCCGAGCTGCAACATGCGGCACAAAATAAAAATATACAGAGGAAATAACACTAAAAAATACATTCAGCATCTTACAATCATTGACAAAATGGACAAAGGTTCAATTCAATTTACATCAAAAATCACACAGTAGACAGTAGCAGCCTATTAAATAATTACCCACTGTCAGTTCAAAACAGAGGATAAGTAATGTGTTTACAGAATATACAAGAGTGGTAGAACAAACTTGACCAGAGCATGTAAGATATTAGGGTAGGGAGAAACAGGGGCATAGGAGAAGGGGTGACACGATGAGGAAGAATAATGCTAGGGGTCAGGGCAGGCATGGAGGGATAAATTGTCCCCTGTAGGAGAGATAGGAGGACAAGAAAAAAAAAAAGATTGTCCTGGGGAGCTGAGGCACTTGGCCTCATTTAGTAGCCAGGTTTTGAACTGTTGCTTGAAGATACTATGGATGTCAAGGGAGCAGAGGGAAGCTGGAAGATTGTTCCACAAGGAGGGAGCAGCAACAGATAATGCTCAACCTGCCGTGGCAGTTGAGGCTCTAGGGATTTCCATGGGGGTCACAGAGGATGCATGCAAGCATCTTGATGGAGCACAGGTAACCAGGAGTGATGCATATGGAGAAGCATTCCCACATCTAAGGTAGCTGTCGATAATGCAGTCCAAGGAGTAGTCAAAGTGAGAGGGGAGTAGAAACCAGTCCAGCATCTGCTAAAGGAGACAGTGGTGGGTGGAGTAAGGCGCCATGAGACCAAAACAACAAACACTGTTGTAGGTGGATATTAGGTGTCAGTGGAGGGCCAAGGACACGCACAAGTAAATTGGGGAGCAGTAAGTAATAATAGGTAGTAAGTTCCCTTGGGCAATGGCCAGTCAGGCTTCACTGATCAGAAACAGTTTTAAATGATAAGCTGCCCAAGCTTATGGTTAATCTGATGTATGACGGAGACATGTTCCACATAGGACAGGGAGGGGTCAAGGGTAATGCCCAGGTATTAGAAATTGGGCACATTTTGTAATGTAATGCCATCAGGTGTCAGTGCCAAGAGGGTGGAGCCAGACTTGGCAATGCTAGCTAGGTAGGGTCTAGACCCCAAAAGTATTGATTTGGTTTTTTCTCTCATTGACAAGGAACTGATGTAACTGGAACCAGGAGTGTGAAGAGATAAAGTTAAGGGACAAGATGGAGAATACGTTATCCTGGTTCTTGTCACTGTGACAGAGGACCAGTTCATCAGCATATAACAGGGCTTCACAAGTTAGGCAGTCAAAGGGGAAGGAGTTTATGAACAGGGAGAAGAGTAGTGGGCCAAGAATACAGCTTTGAGGAACCCCAGTAGTGACCAGGAGGGATGGGGAAGTGACAGAGCCAGTGCATACTGTTGAGATCTCCCAGAGAGGTAGCTCTTGAACCACAGTGAGATCTCAGATGAGCAGCCCAGTTTATGGAGGGTGGAGAGAGAAGTAAGGGGTGGTTGACCAAGTCAAATGCCTTGAATAGATCCACAAAAACTGCACTCATAGCCCTTCACAAGTCCACGTTCCTGTGAAAGTGGTTCGTGAACAAGGCCAGGACAAATGAAGTGCAGTGGAGCTTGTAGAAACCATGTTGTAGGAGAGACATAAGGTTGTATTTATCAATGTGGTCAGTGTGACAGGGTGGAGTAGGACCCTGTCCCATTTGTTATGGAGGAAGTGTTTAAATGCAAGGATCTTTCCTTTCCTGTCTCTTCTCCGTCTGGTTGCACAACCCAATTTTCCTCTGAGACCTCAGACTTTATCAACCCGAACAATCTCGCAGTTCTTTGTCTCTCACTGTCTCTCAGCCCTCCCTTGCATATTTATATCAGCTAATATAAAAAAAATGTGCAAATCATTGTATGGAAATGTAACTGATATCAGAATCACTTTTGTTTAGAAAATATATAGTGTTACTGTTGAAATGTATATAATTGTATTTTGACACGACTGAAAAAGGTATTTGAAAACTCTAGAGCTTACTTGAGTGCAAATCTTCCGTCCATTTGCAAAAGCTGTATGGGCTCAAGAAGCACACTGTGTTCTAGCAGCTCCTGAAACTTACAAGAACAGAATATTTACAAGGCCGGGGTTGAAAAGACTTATAAAAGAGCTAAACTGCAATTGCTTGGATTAGAAGAAAAAGGGACACAGAGACTGAAGGAAGATTATATTTTATTTCTCTTTTGTATAAAGTTATACTGAACAAGTTTATTTTTATTCCATGTTACTGCTACTGTAAATAAATAGTTTTGGTGAATTCTACAACTGCTCCTGGTTTTCCCTATGCTTCCTGACCTGTGCCTCAATGACAGATGGTGTCAGCCTAAGTGGGATTTATGCAGTGCATACCCTAAGACAGGAGGTTTGTGCATGAGTACTGGACCTAGTACCAGGGAAGCACAAAGAAAGGTATGGATTCTGCAGCAGCAAGTCCAGGAGTGGTTACCAGAAGAATGGCAGCCAAACTAGCAGAGAGAGATAAGTCCAGTCTGAGATTGTACAGACAGCACAAGTTATGGAAAAAGAACAGGTAGTGACAGAACCTGAAAGCCTGCTGGACTTTTTCAAATGGTGGGCTATAGAACAAAAAGAGACTGAGAAGCAGAGACAAAAAGAGATGCAGCGACAGGCACAGCAGAGACGAAAAGAGATGCAGCGACAGGAGCAGCGATGGCTGCTTTGCAAGCTATCAAAGGCAAGGGATCCGGCAGAGACCCAGATAAGCAACAAAGTGCAAGCAACTTAAAAGCCATTAAACTTACTAAGTTGTGTCCCTCAGATGATATTGACGCATAAATGACAACTTTTGAAAGAGTTGCCATAGCCTGCCAATGGCCAAAGTAGCAATGGACAATCAGACTGGTACCCTACCTGACAGGGAAAGCCCAACTTGCCTACAGCATTATGGACTCTGCACAGTCAGAAAACTATGACCTGATGAAAAGTGAAATCCTGAAAAGGTATGACATCTTCAGAGAGACATACAGGCAGAGATTTCAATCTCTGAGGTACAACTCAGTTGACAATCCTCGAGAAGCCTTCACCCGACTCAGAGAACTCCTGATAAAATGGATCCAACCAGAGAGCAAAACACTCCCACAGATCATCAAAACATTTGACATGGAGCAATTCATCAACATCTTGTCTACAGATGTGCAGCTGTGGGTAAAGGAACAGCGACCAGAGAGTGGAGAAATGGCTGTTTCTTTGGCTGAGGACTACCAAAGGACCAGACAGATGCCACAGCAGTGAAGTAACAGCCAAGCACTGCTAAGACACTCCTTTTCTCATTTAAATTCCAAGCCTGATAAGAACTCTGGTGGGGGTAACAAATCTGTGCCCAAAGATGTTATCGGCTATAACTTCTAATAAGCCAGGCCATTTTGCAAGAAACTGCCATAGTATGGAGAGTGGCACTGGAGCATATTTGTCCTTGGCAAATTGGGGCATGTACTTAACAGATGTGAAAGTGGAGGATAAGACTGTGAAGGGACTCATTGATTCAGGAAGCAGACAGACCCTTGTACATGTTAAAGTACCGGGAAAATACTGTGCAAAGGGACCAGGTACTGGTGTCATCTGCATCCATGGGGACACTCAAAACTATCCCACCACCCCAGTGACTCTGACCATTAAGGATGTGTCGCACCAAATGAAAGTGGGGGTAGTACCTAAGTTACCTGTACCTGTGATTATTGGAAATGACTTCCCAGGATTTACTGAGTTAATCAAAGAGAGAGTAAATCCTGATGTTTCAGCAGCAGTGGTGACTAGAACCCAAGCAAAGAAAATTTCAGATGGCGGGGACATATTTCCTTTCAGTGATTTTGATTCGGACTTGTTTGAGCACAGCTCCAAGATCCAGAAATCCAAGAAAGAAAGATGATGCTTAAAGAAACTGTGGCAACAAATGACTAATGGACATGAAGGGTCAAAATATAAAATTGCTGAAACTAAATTGTTAACTGATTGTGATTTTCATTCAAAGCAAGCTATTGATGTTTCTCTGCAGGGTTATTTCAAGCAGCTGGCGGTGAAACCAAAACAGGGTGGATCAATATTTAAAAAATGTAATGAGTTACTGTACCGAGTTTGGGTTAAACCTCAGACACAGGAACAGACAGAATAATTAGTTATACCACAGAAGTATAGAACAGAGTTATTACAGATAGTGTCAGTGGCTCTGTAGGTAGCACACTCTCCTCTGAGGCCGGGAGATCAGAGGGCTGTGGGTTCAGTTCCCACATCTGGCACTTGGGTTAATATCCCAGTACTGACACTGTAGTGCAGCATGAGAGGGGTGCTGCACTTCTGAGGTGCTGTCTTTCAGATGAGATGTTAAACCGAGGTCCCATCTGCCTGGATTGGTGGTAGTTCAGGTGGATGTTAAAGATCCCATGGCACTTATCGAAAAGAGTGGGAATTTCCCCGGTGTCCTGGCCAAATTTCCCTCATTCACTAAAAATACCACCAACAGCTTAATCTGGTTCAAGGTCAGTTGGCATCCATCTGTATCCCCTATCCCCCTTCCCCAGGTAATGCCTGAAAATAGGCAGGACTTGTCTGGTGCACTTACCCGGTCAACAAAAACTAAATAAAATAAATAATAAATAAAATAAATAGCACATGATAGTCCTATGGCTGGTCACTCAGGGAGGGATTGCACCCTTGCCAGATTGCTGTATAGATTTTACTGGCCTGGAATTCATGACGATGTTGCTACCTATTGTAATTCCTGTGCTGAGTGTCAGAAAGTAGCCCCAGTCCCTAGAAAAGACAAGGTGCCCCGGTGCCCCTACCCTTGATAGATGTGCCTTTTGAGAGAATTGCAATAGATGTGGTTGGTCCTTTAGACAAAAGTAGTAAGGGTACTAGATTTATCCTGGTAGTATGTGACTATGTTACTCAATACCCAGAAGCAGTTCCAATGCGTACTGTTACAGCCCCAAAAGTTGCAGCAGAGCTTGCCAAAATTGTCTGCAGAGTGGGCATATCTAAAGAAATTATTACTGATCAGGGTAGTAATTTTGGTGCTGCATTGCTTAAGGAGCTATACAGACTGCTAGGCATCACTGCCATAAGAACCTCCCCCTGTCATCCTCAGACAGATGGTCTTGTTGAGCATTTTAACCAAACCCTAAAACGCATGTTAAAAAGGTTTGTAAAAGGGGAAGGGAAAGATTGGGCCCAATACTTGCCTTACCTACTTTTTGCTTACAGAGCAGTGCCACAGGCATCAACAGGGTTTTCACCATTTGAAATGCTGTATGGTAGGCAGCCAAGAGGGCCACTGGATGTGATAAAAGAAACGTGGGAAGATAACCCCACTCAGAAACAATCTATATCTTCTTATACGTGTGCCCTAAGAAAGAAGCTGCAAAATATGTTGAAATTGCCCATAGTAATCAGGAAGCTGCCCAAAACCAGCAGAAGGTATATTATGACCATGGGGTAAAAGAAAAAGTTTTCGAGCCAGGTGAAAAGGTTCTGCTACTCTTGCCCACAACAGAAAATAAACTGTTAATGAAGTGACAAGGGCCATATAAGGTTCTTAGACGTACTGGCACTGTTAACTATGAGACTGAGACCTCTGATAGGAAAAATCCTACTAAGATATACCATGCTAACCTCCTCAAGAAATGGTTTGAAAAAATGCCAAAAGCTGCTTTGCTAGCTTTTCCAGAAACTGATAAGGAAGATATTGATGTAGCTTATGATAGACTAGAACAAAGTGTAAATGCTGATGCTGTAAAGTCACTGTTGCTGTAAAGGTGAATGTTTCCTTAACCTCATAACAAACTGCAGACATTCGTAATGTACTAAAAACATATAACAGTACTTTTACCATGGTACCAGGCCAAGCAAAATGGGTTGAGAATGTAACAGTGACAAAAAATGCTCGTCCTATTAGGCAAAAGCCATACAGGTTGCCGGAGCAGGTAACAGCTGATATGGTTAAGGAAATACAAAAAAATGAAAGAATTGGGTATCATAGAGGAGTTGAGGAGTGCTTGGTCATCTCCCATGGTAATTGCACACAAAAAAGAATGGGGTGTTAGAATCTGCCTTGATTTCAGGAAACTGAATCAAGTGTCAGAATTTGACAGTTATCCTATGCCCAGAATAGATGATTTGGTGGAAAGACTGGGAAGTGCAAAGTATATCAGTACCCTCAATCTCACCAAGGATTACTGGCAAATACCTTTAGCTAAAGAATCCAGAGACAAAACTGCATTTGCCACCTCTATAGGATTCTATCAGTTCACCACCATGCCATTTGGTTTACATGGCACACCTGCTATATTCCAGTGCTACATGGATGTCATTTTATCCACTCACACTGGTAATTGTGCTGTATACCTGGATGATGTTATGGTGTACAGTCCAGACTGGAAAAGCCACCTGGAACACCTACGAGCAGTTATATAAGGTATCAAAAATGCAGGTCTGACTATTAATCCTAACAAATGTGCATTGGGCATGCAGGAAACCAGATATTTGGGCTATGTGCTGGGAAATGGAGACATTTAACGAGAGGTTTCTAAAATACAAGCTGTAGCTAATGGCCCATACTTAAAACAAAGAAACATGTCAGTTTTTTTTTAGGACTGGCTGGTTATCAGAGATTTGTTCCCAACTTTGCAGAATTAGCTATTCCTCTCACTGAACTCACGAAAAAACAGTACCCAAATAATATGAAATGGACCCCAGAGTGTGATGAAGTTTTTCAAGCCAGAAAGGCTGCATTATGTTCAGCCCCTGTTTTAAGAAGCCCAGACTGTGAAAAACCATTTTTGCTACAAACAGATGCATCCGAGGTAGGCCTAGGTGCAGTACTGAGTCAAAATATGGATGGGAAGAAACATCCTATTCTGTACATGAGTAGGAAGTTGCATGACAGACAGAAAAGGTACTCAACTATCGAAAATGAGTATTTAGCAGCAAAGTGGGCCATGGAGTCTCTTAAGTTTTATTTACTAGGAACTGAATTTCTTCTTGTAACAGATCACAGTCCTCTCTGTTGGCTTAACCAGATGAAAGATAAAAAATTCCAGAAGCACAAGGTGGTACCTGGCACTACAGCCATTTAAATTCACGGTGATTCTCAAATCTGATAAAGAGAATTGCAATGCTGATTTTCTGTCAAGATATGGATCAGGAATTGAGGGTGCTGAAGGTTAAAAAAAACAAATGTATAAGTTTGAACTGTACTGTTTACTGTACAGTTAAAAAAGACTCAATGCACTTGTGCTTAATTGGTAAAAGCAACAAATGTTATTAGAGAATAAAAAAGTTTTGGAAACCTGTTTAATAAAACAGGTTCCCTCTTAAGGAAGGCAGTGTATGTGACAGGGTGGACTAGGACCCTGTCCCATTTGTTATGAAGAACATGTTTAAATGCAAGGATCTTTCCTTTCCTGTCTCTTCTCTGTGTGGCTGCACAACCTAATTTTCCTGTGAGACCTCGGACTTGATCAACCCGAACAATCTCGCAGCTCTTTGCCTCTCACTGTCTCTCAGCCCTCCCTTGCATATCTATATTAGCTAATATAAAAAAAAGTGCAAATCATTGTATGGAAATGTAACTGATGTTGGGATCACTTTTGTTTAGAAAATATATAGTGTTACTGTTGAAATGCATATAATTGTATTTTGACATGACTGAAAACAGCTATTGAAAACTCTAGAGGTTACTTGAGTGCAAATCTTCCAGCCTTTTGCAAAAGCTGTAGGGGCCTCAAGAAGCACACTGTCTTCTAGCAGCTCCTGAAACTTACAAGAGCAGAATATTTACAAGGACAGGATGTTTGCTAAGTATGGGGTAGAAAAGACTTATAAAAGAGATAAACTGCAATTGCTTGGATTAGAAGAAAAAGGGACACAGAGACTGAAGGAAGATGTTATTTTATTTCTCCTTTGTACATGCTGTAGTTACACTGAACAAGTTTATTTTTATTCTATGTTACTGCTACTGTAAATAAATAGTTTTGGTGAATTCTACAACTGCTCCTGGTTTTCTCTATGCTTCCTGACCTGTTCCTCAATGACAGTCAGTCAGTTGCCAGTGAATAATCCTTTCCAAGAGTTTGCTAAGGTGGGGAAGCATGGATATGGGCCTATGATTATCTGCTGACAGCGGATCCCCTGCTTTAAAGATAGGTACCACCCTTGCATGCTTCCAGGAGTTAGGCATGAGGGAGGTAGTCAGTACCAAATTGAAGATAAAGGTGAGGGATTTTGGGGTGGCAGAGGAGATTAGCTTGAGCATGTCTGGGAAAAGGCAATCACTACCAGGACTGCTGCTGCTAGGTAGACTTTTTAAAAGCTTGGCGGTGTCTTTGGAGGAGATAGGCCAAAAATAGAGTAGTGGGGTGTGGGAGTTTGCTTAGATTTTTTAATCTACATTCATAGGCCTCTGTAGCACATGTTAAACTCATTAGCACCCAGGCACTAAATGAAAATTACGTACTCAATGTAATTCTTGGTCTTCCAGAATATCTTCACCATTCATCACTGTTGGGTCTTAAGCCAGAGGTACTAGGACCCCGCAGGAGCATATGCCTTTAAAAGTTTTGGAGGAAGGGGGACAGCATTGTAGATGGCACTACCCATGAGGCAGACATATGACATAGTGCTCGTGGACTGGCCAGTAAACGATACTGGCTCCCCAGCCTCCTCAGTTCTGTTCATCTAGGAAAGAAAGAAACGGTAAGAAGAAAGAAGGTTGAGGCAAGGGAGCCCAAGGGATAGAGAAAAGGATATAGGATATAAAAGGAACAAAATAATAAAAACCAACCAGAGAAGAAGATTCTGGGTCAGAGTCAGCTGTCACTTGATGCCTCTGCAAGAGGCTGCAGAGGTATGACTGTGGAGTCATGACTGTACTCCCCCAAGCAAGGACAGCATCAGATGTGCAGGATGGCAACCAGAAAAGTTGGACAATCTCAGCTCCCTCATCATCGCCAAAAGAAATTGCTGATAATAGGTGTAGTCAGCTTCGGAGGAGAGGTGGACCAAGGAATCCTCTTTCTCAGAGGAGGAATATAGAGAAGAGGAGGAGCTGAACTCAGGGGGTGGCAGTGTTGAGCTTTCAGGCTGAAACATTGCCTGGTCCATTGCCCTCAGGTAGGCTGGGAAGGCACTCACTAAAACCCTGAACTGCTCCCAGTTCAGGGGTCCTGTAAGATCCAGAAATGCCTGGGAGAGAAGGAGGGACAGGCAGAGGAGGAGGAGGTGGGCCGTGAAGGGAAAACAGGATAGTGGTATGCATCATAAAGGGTAAGTCTCTCAAGGCACTAGGGATAACAGCTGGACTACTGAAGTTGCTTACTTTGTGCATTGTGCTGTGACTGAAGCTGTGCATAAAACTTTTTGCCAGAACTCTGCTTCTGCTTATCTTTTATCGTGTATACCACTATCCTGTTTATGTTGTTTGTTGTAGAAGATAAGCCACCTCCTTTGTGGTTTTTGCACTGGCACTTGTTGGAGCTTATGGCTACTACTCTGGATTTCTCTGGGTCGTGAAGGACCAGGCCAGGTCCTCTGTCAGGGCTATGAGAGCGAATCGGTGACCTACCCCAGAGGGAGGGGCTGTGCATTTCATCCACCTCAGTATACCCAACTGTAGAGGGGCAATCTGGATGGTGCCCTTTAAGAGAAACCCGAGATGGGGAGGCTGAAGCTACAGATGTCCTACAGGGTATCCCCTATCCTCTCCTACTACAGGCCCAGACGGTTCTGGAGGGGTCAGTGGACCTGAGTTGACAACTCCTGCTACAGCCCCTAGCCACTCTAGATGCAGAGCATGGCACCAACCATGACCTACTAACCTCCACCTTACCTGAGAGGGCTCTGCCCTTTGGACTAGGCCTTGAAGTATCTGCAGCATCGGAAACCTGGAGCAAGCAGGATCCGGTGCCATAAGGGACACCAGGACCCAACTCAGCACTGCAAATGGCACCAGAATTGGACTCAGCACCAGAGGTGGCACTGGAACCCAACCCAGTGCCGGAGGCAACAATGGAACACAGCCCAGCACCACACCCAGCACTGCCATCCCCTCTAGTGCTGGAATTTTGCACCAGAGTCATCTCTGGTGCCACAAGCAGCACCGTGGCACACAGGGTAGGCAGCAACATGACCAAACACGGGAAGAGAAGGACCCATAGATGACATAGATGTAGAAGGCCTAGGGCTAGGCCAAAGAGTTATCTGTCCTCACCTGAACTGGAAAGCCAGTCAGGAAGATCCCACTCCTCACCCTCCAGGTCATCTGACTGCTCAGAGGACAAGATCCAGAAGATCTCTAATGGCTGGCTGGCTCCAGAGACCTCACCTCTCCCAGTGCCATGAACAGTAGCAGGAGGGGACCCAGCCATGCAGGTGGCACTGCCCCACTCACCGGCACAGGCTTTAGTGCCAGGAGCCAAAGGGTGCCAGATTGCGGCCCCAAGAAACTCACCGGTGCAGGCCCAGCGTACAGCTTAGATGCCACCACCAGGAACGTCTGGACTCCCAAGGGGTACTGGATTGGGAGGGGTGCACAACTGGCCCCTGAGGGAGGCCAGCTGTCTCACAGACCCCTCCCCCAAGCCTCCCATCTCAGGGAGACAAGGACTTGTGGAGGCCTGGTCTCCCTTGATACGTATTTGTACCAGGTAGGGGCTCAGGGACCTTACCCTTGAATCCATGTACGACACCTGCCTCCAAAGGTGAAGGGCTCCCATCCCTACCTCATCGCAAAGATTTCAAGGGTCCAAAGGTCCATGGGAAAGCAGGCATCACAACGATCCATGTCATTGTCCTATCCGTGGTAGGTTCAACACTGATCATTGTGGTCCTGAACGGACATATTTCTCTCACAGGGGCAACGACGCATGGGGCGGGAACCCATTATATTTCTGGTTTTCTTCAGTTTCTTATGCCACTGGCAACCAGACATGATCGGCTTGATGGAAAATAATAAAAATAAGCAAAAATGAAGCCTGGCGCTGTACTAGAGCAAGAAAGAAAGGAAGAAAGATCAGCAGTGAGAGGTTGTACACACATTATGGCATCGAACATTAGGCAAGGGAGGGAGGGCAACTGGATGGGGGTGCACAAAGATAGAGACATCCTGTCGCTCACATGTATGGCGTGGGTGGGGGAGCAAGCACGCTGCATGTGGGTGGGACAGGAGGAGGGATTGTGAGGGTGGCACCTCGGTGAGTTTCTGAGCCACTCCCATGGTGTAGTGGATGGGTTCAGGGTTAGGAGCTGTATGGTGCGGGTTCTGGTCCAGTCACGGGTGCCTTTTATTGTGCCGGCCCAAAATTGTGGGAATTTTTTGAATTGAAATACTTAAGTAGGGGTGCGGGTGCAGCCCCTGCATTTAACAGTAAAATCTAAGTTCCCGGTGCCCTTGTGCTGTGCGCCAGGGACTGCATTGCCAAAATATTTTTTTTGCGATGTTGTCATCACCCTAACAGCGATCACCCATTGGTGATCGCTTTTATAACATAAATCACATCGAACTAGCAGCAACTAACAGGACCGGTGATGCAGCAGAAAATGGTGGAATACTCCCATGGAGTACCTTCCTTGATGGTGGGAAGAACAGAACTGAGGAAGCTGGGAGGCAGGTGTCGGTTACTGGCCAGTCCACAAGTGCCACATCATATGTCTGTCTCCTGGGCGCGGTGCCATCTCCGAAGTCGGCCCCCTTCCTCCAAAACTTTTAAAGACATTCACTTTTACAGGGTCTTAGTGCCTCAGTTCTAAGATGCAACAGTGATGAATGGTGAAGATTGATTCTTGAAAGATCATAAACTACACCCATGCAAATCAGGGGCTCCCCTCATACATACAGGCGCAGTGGCATGTTCAAAGGTTTGCGAACACAGTAAAAAGGCACCCAAAGCAACACTATTTACCACCTCCAAAAATCTTATCTTAACTGGGCATTAAGCCGGCACCTCTACCCTAGCGATGGCAGAATGTCCGTACTTTCACCAACTGCCCTCAATCATCAGTATACCAGCAAGGATGCAGGCCATGGTGACAATTGGCACCCCCCACCCCTGGTCTCCTATTCCATATGACAACATATATTCCTGGTGTCTAGTGGCATTTCCTTTCCCTTTATGTTTTAGGAGGCAGTATAGTGCAGTGGATTAAGGCTCTGAGTTGCAGATCTGGAGAACCGGGGTTTGAATCCCACAGCCACCTAGGTGCATACTGTGTGATCCTGAGCAAGTCATTTAACTTCCTTGTGTTCCCAGGTCGCATCTGGAAACAAGCTTCACCCTAGTGTGCTACTCTTGGGTAAACAATGTTCCCTACTCCCACCCTGATCACTTATCCTGTATGAGCAAACATATCCCTGGTGTCTAGTGGTGCCCTTCACCCTCCAATCTCCTGGTCCATATATTGGCACTGCTCCCTGGTATCCAGTGGCACCATCCCAATGCCCCAACCCATTTACCCTATAGTATCCCTGGCACTCAGTGGTACCCAGCCCCCACTCCCTGAAGGTCAGTCGACAAACAGACTGAAAAAACATTGGCAGTCCAGTAACACCCCCGACTCGACCTGCCCACACCCAGAACACCACCAATCCAACTCCCCCTTACATTTAATCTGGGGGCATTTGATTCCTGTTACGGTGATGGCACAGCCCTCCACTCACCACCATGACCAGCTGCCATATGAACTGACAGGGAGCATGCATACAGTATACTGTATACAGTACATGTGTTCACTGTCCGCTCATATGGAAGCCAGCCAAGGAGGTGAGCAGAGGGCTGTTCCAGTCACTGTAACAGGATTCAATGCATGTCCCCAGACTGACAGGTAAGGGAGGTTGGATGGATGGTGTTCTGGGTGCGGGCATGGTAGTTGGGTGCTGGTGGACCACCAATGTTCACTGGTCCATTTGTTGACGGTCCTTCAGGGATGAGGGCAGAAATTGCCACTGGACAACAAGGGATATTATAGGTACATAAACCAGGAGAGATCAGGGGCTGGGGTGCCACTAGACAACAGGGAGTGGTGCCTATATACCAACCAGGAGCTCAGGGGGTGGGGGCACCACTAGACACGAGGGATATATTTTCTCATATGAAACAGGTGATTGGGGGGGCTCGTGGTGCCACTAGATGCTGGAATGTGGGTTATACTACAGGACTGGTGCTTGGGGGATGCCACTAGACTCCGAGGATATGTGTTGTCATACAGAACAGGTGTTTGGGGGTGGAGGATGCCACTAGACACCAGGGAGTTGTAGAACCTATATGGGATGGGTGATTGGGGGGGTGGGGGCACAGCTAGACACCAGGGACTCGATTGTCAAAGCCCTGTGAATGCTACAAGCCCCATGTGCACCAATCGTGAGGTACACGGGGCTTGCGGCGTTCTCCTGGCCTGCGATCAGGATTTTCAATTCCAAATGTCAAATGCAACAAGTTAGACCAGCTTTTCTCTGATCTAACTTATGCCATTTGGGAGACCCTTTTTATGGCACAAGCTGCCATAAGTTGAGGAAACTGTTGTAACTGTGCCGATGTACTAAAATCGGGTGCAGTTGCATCAAAGGATTTTGGAGCAGCTGCACCCAAAGATGGGACTGAGGCAGGACTTGATGTAAGCCCAGCATCACTCTTTGAAAATCAAGCCCCAGGGATATGCGTGACAATACAGGATGGATGATCAGGGAGTGGGGGTGCCACTAGACACCAGGGATAACATGGTGAACGCTCACTAGATAGGTGCAAAAGGTTCTCTGCACACCATACAAATGAGCCAACGACGGGCATACTAATGGACCCTTAGTGTCTTACATTTCCAATGGGCTCATTTGCATGGAGTGGCTGAAAATAGCCAACATGGCTCCCAGCACTATCTGATCCTGAGGCACAATTCCCTGTGGGCTGGATACAGCCCAGGTCCATGTCGGGGCAGCAGAGTTTGACTTACCTCAGTGCCGACATGAGCCAATATTCAGTCAGATAGTGCCAGTCTGCTATCCAACTGAATATAGCAGCCTCTGGGTTGGGTGCCGGTACAAGCAGGGCACAAACCTTTGTGCCGTGCTTGCGATCATTTTTGAATATCTGGGCTCAGATCACTGGTGCTGTGAGGAGAACTGTAACAGAATGCTGCCCATAAAAACAAAACAATACAAAATACAATTTTTGCCATCACTTGTTTTTATTTATTTATTTATTTATTTTGAAAGTTAGATTTACAATCTTTGAGTCAGGGACTCATTTACAAAGCCACCTCATCACAGGGAGGGTAGACATGGTTACAGTGTGAGATACAACAGTGGTAACATACAGGTCCTATACAGATAACAAAAAGTACACAATATAACAGTGGTTTACGGGATAAAGTTGCAGTACATGCAGTAAATAACAATCGTATAAAGTATAACAATAGTAGATGTCACAACCCTGGTCGTACCGGGGAAATACATAAGTGGAAGGGTGGGGGGGGGAACAGAGGTGAGGAAAAGAGAGAAAAAAAAGGGGGGGAGCAGTCCAACAGACATTGTCAAGGCTATGGGCAAGAAACGGGGAGGGACCCCAACATTAGCTTGATTAAGGGCAACTACAGCTTCGGGCGCCAAAGAAGTGGTTACGGAGAGTGACTTTAAAGGGATCAATTTTGGAAGACTTAGAGACAGAGAGCGGCAGGGAGTTGAACCATGAAGGGGCGCGGTAGTGGAAGGACCTTTGGGCTAGGGAGGTCTTGGTATGGGGCACGAGAAAGGTGGCCTTAACTGAGCTACGGGTGGAAACGGATGGGGATGCAAGCCACAGGGACGCGGTGACCCCTGGGGAGTCCTAGCAGGGATTTGTTTGGCAAGTAAGCAGGTTTGGTAGCGCAGGCACTCCTCCAAGGTGAGCAGGTAGGCAGTGGAATAGAGCAGGCAAGTATGGGTGCGGAGGGATGCACCGGTCAGGAGCCTGCAGGCCTTGTTTATCGAGGTCTGGATTCTGGTGAGGGCGGTATTGATTGCCGCAGCGTAGATAGGTAGGCCGTAGTCCACTAGGGACAGGACGGAG
Source organism: Neoceratodus forsteri (assembly GCA_016271365.2). Classification (NCBI taxonomy): domain Eukaryota; kingdom Metazoa; phylum Chordata; order Ceratodontiformes; family Ceratodontidae; genus Neoceratodus; species Neoceratodus forsteri. Next base: position 970,764,362 of record CM028134.1, on the reverse strand, counting down.
GAGTTGATGGCCAGTCAGAGAGCGGTTTGGGGAAGGCAATCTCTGTGGTGATAGAGAAGACCAATCAGAGAGTTTATGGCTGAGGACAGGGTATTGATGTGGGTGTGGAATGTAAGAGCTGAATCGAAGGTGATGCCCAGGTACTTGTAGAATGACACCTGCTCGACAGGGTGACCATTACTGGGGAGAATGTAGAGGGGGGACATTTTTGACCTTATTCTGGTGATGCTAAAAAAGCATAGATTTGTTTTTTTTTTAGGTTAATGACCAGCCGGTGGTCAAGGAACCACTTTTCGGCTTGATTGAGCATGTGCTGCAGGGATTCCTGTAGAGATGTGGGGTCAGGGTGGGAGGCAAGGAGAAACGCATTATCGGCATAGAGTACCATACTGCCCGAGCAGGAGCTGGGGGTGGGGGTTGAGAAATAGGCTGAACAGAACGAGGCCCAGGATGAAACCCTGGGGGACCCCCGATCAAACAGACAGGGTATTGGACAGGGTGCCATTTACCTAAACGCGTTGTGATCTGGCAGAGAGGTAACTGGTGAACCAAGCCAGTGGGTCAGGGGAGAAGCCAAGTTGGTGGAGGGAGTCAAGTAGGAGGGGGTTTATTAAGATACAGTTAAATATGACTCATTTAGGCTTATGGATATAATTTCTGTAAATGGGAACATTATAAACAGTTGCTAATTGGAAATAACTCCCTGTCCTCTTTAAACTGAGCTGAACTAAAAAAGGTAATTGACAAACAAATCTACAAAATGTTGAAGATACACAAATAACATATAGGGTGGTCTTTCTATACTAGGTAAATTACAAATAAAAATCAGAAAATGAAAGCTATGCAAAAACAAAACAAAAAGGTACACCAAAGTAAATTCAAAACTGTCTTACCACACAGGTTTTTATTTGGAAAGGCTTTGCCTGGAGTTCGGTGGCCAAGCAGCCAGGCACTCCCACTTCCTGAGCTATATAAGCAGTTCCTCTCAGCCTCATTGTGAAGTATTTTTCTTTGCAGCTGAAGGCTCTGTCTGTCCTCTGAGCTGTTTGGACCTACCTGAGGCATGTGTTTCCCCCATCTTGCTGCTCCTGCTTGCCTCTGCTGGGCTTCTGTGTTTGTTTTCCTGCTTCTGGTTTGTATTTTGCCTTCAGCTGTGTGTGCTTCTGTTTTGTTCCCTGTTTTCTGTGTTCGTGTGTCTTTGGTTTTGCGTTTTGGGGGAGCTTTGTTTGTAAGCTCCTAGCATACTGCTACTCTGAGCTCATTCTACTTGCTTTCAGTTACTTACAACTGCAGCCACTGCAACTGTTTACTCCAATTACTATTGTACCCAGTGCTTGTGTTTTTTACACTGTTGCTCACCACTCTCAAACTACTGCAATACAACTGCAGTCATTATCTGTGTGTTTCAGCTCAACCATAGCTGCTCCATGTTGCATATTCAATTGTTTTCACCTGATGCAGGTTTACTCTGACCCTAGCTACGCTGCTCATTCATGCTCTCATTCTACTTGCAGCTTCATTGCACTACCTGGCTACACCTGCTTTCAGAGCATTGTGTCTCCATGTTTTATTATAGTTTTACGGCTCTGTGTACTCCACAGCTGTTGCTTCTATATTTATTCAACATGTTCTACTCTGAGGTCAGCCAAAAAGCTCCCGCTGAGGCTGTTAACCTAGCTTAAATATCTGCATGTGCTTCTCGGCCTTCCATCACTTCCTTGTTTGTCCTACAGTGGGGACTGGGAGGTGTTTGGGGAGTCGTGGCCGCATGTGGCTACTTATTTCTGTTCTAAATCCTGTCTTCGCTGCTGAAAATCCTCAGAGTATTTGTCACCTTGATTTGGCTTTTAAATGCTGGCTGGCTTGCCCCACTATTCAGTGCTGTTTTCATTGCTACATTATGCAGACCTACATGCAGGTCCACTTATTACTACTGTAACCCCTAGGTGGCACTATCCCAAGGTCTACTACCCCTGCCTGCTTGGCTAGTAGCAGGTTAAGGGGCCTGAGTTCTGAAACAGGTGCCTCCACCCAGAGGTCAGGGTTGGTAGTGGTCATGCTAACCTGGGCACAGCCCTTCAGGACACTGTAACCCCCCCGTTCCCCTCTAGTGGCCTGGACACTGTACAATAATCACTTTCACAATACCCCTGGTACACCACACAAGTGCCCACACTGTTTGCACTTACCGCCAGGGCTGGTTCCTCTGGCTCGACCCTTGGGACCCCTGTAAAACAAGGTTATGCACAGCAAATAGCAATATTACAGTACTTTGAGAACAAACTGGAGCCACAGTCAGATTACATGCAGAAAAAGTTAGATCTGATTTATTCAGGGGACTTGAACAAGGAAGGGGCAAAATCAGGTTAATAAGCTTAAAGGTTATATCAATCAAGCAGTGATGCACGCACTTTGAGTCCCCCCACACAGTCACACCTCTGGGTACCCAAGTGGAGAAGAGAGAGGCTAGCCAGGACTGTTGCCCGGGGTTGCAGCTGGTTGGGGCCCTGTGATGGAAAACACAACATGCACATAACACAATATTTGTAATCCGGAGCCAGAGGACTCAGTTCGTAAAGGAAATGAAACAACAAGACAATCAGATGACACACTCAGATTAAGCTGTTGTTGCAGGAAGCTACCCTGGTATTTACTCACGATACCCAAGGCTGGAGACAGGCTGGACGAAAATTGAGACTGCAGGTGGTTGATCTGGAATGCCAGGAGAAGCAGGGCCCACACGAGTCACGGAGGTGTCGTTCCTGTTCAAGTGTGGAGCAGGGGGCTGATCCCCATGCAGGTCTCTCGTCGATGGCTTCATTGTCCAGTGGGTAGTCTGGCTGGGGCAGTCTGGCTGGGGCAGTCTGGCAAGGCCCAGACCGCATGGAAACAAATTCGGATGCAGTCCATTTTGGGCTGGATACAGCTTCCAGCAAGCAGAACACAGTTCACATAGTGGGGAACTAACTCACAACACAATATCAGCTCATAGCACATTTACATGTGCGGGAATTCTACTGTACCAGGCAAAGTGCTCCCCAGTCACAATCGCAAAGTCTCTGCACACACTGAGAGCTTAGGGGTAGCTGGAACTCCTGACAGGCCGATCGCATTCAGCAAAATCTTCTGTCTTCTTCAGGTTGGGCCTGGCCCACTTCAGTAGCTTACTTTAGTCACACAAACTTGTATTTAGTCCAAAATAATTCTCTTCTCTCCCTCTCAAGAGCAGCAGCAGACATGCAAGCCAAAAACACAGCCCTTTCACAGTTTTCCCATGCGAATCCACTCAGGATTGCTGCTCAGAATCACTTCAGCTCCTTCTTCTTTAGCCTCCAGCTTTGATCTCCCTCAACTGCCAGCAAGCCTAGGACTTTCCCCAGATCCAAAAGGTTTGGTTGGCTGATTTGGCTGTCAGTCAAAGCAAGAGCTCCCCCTTCAGTTGCAAAAAAAGGCGCAAAAAGTTCAAAACTACAATTCCTACAGATTTTGACTTCAGACAGCTCTTGTAGTCTGGCTACATTTTAGGTCCCACCAGAACTGATTGGTCCAATTTGCAGTCCAGGACCAAGACAGTGGAGACAAATAAAACAGTCCTTGCTACAAAGAAAGCAGGTTAGACAAACTACATTATCACTCTAAATGATTTTCACCAAATAGTTACATCTTTCAACAGAGCTCCCTCTCAGATTACTTAGGCTGCAATCAGGCAGCTCTTACAGAGGCAGTACACAGAGGCTATACAGGCTCTGGCAATCACATTTAAACTGCTAAAACGCAGGACACCAGCCTGGCAGTGAACATTTAGGCAAGCTCAAGGAAGACTTTTTGGGAACCCCATTTGTAGGGGTGTTATACTACTCTGTTTACTGACCTATGTACAGGTCCACGCTTGCTTATGTACTCATTGCTTCGGCAACTCATTGCTTCATGCCTACTGCCATCCCTCCGCTTCAGCCTCTGGGATTCTACTGCACTCAATTCTGCATTCAACCTGCAAGGTCTCAGCACTCACTACTCATTATGATCTTAGCACACCAGTGCTCAATGAGCTTGCCAACTTCAGCTCCCAATCTATTTCTGGGGCATGCCAGCCATTCTCTATTGGCGCAGGGTTCCTGCAGCCAGCCAGTCTCCTCTGCATTTAGTCTACATCATTGAGCGTGTCCAACTGGGGGTGGGATCCTTCTCACCTGGCCCATAGCTGGGAATGTCCTCACACCGGGCTCTGCTTTAGCTGCCTGCTACACAACAGCAGCTCCTGGTGTAGAATTTAAGACTAGTGGTGAAGGGTAGTTACTGTGATCTCCTTTGGCTCTATTGTTCCACTATAACGGTTGTCCATTGGCTTTAGTGGATTCCCTAGCAAGGCACCTTCACCGCATTCTCCCTATGACTGCCTGTGGTTCACCTGGTTTGATTTTAGGGCAGGTAGGCCAGGTAAGGGCCTCAGCAGTCGTTGCTCTCCTCTTCCGCCTTGGTTGCACATATTGTTGCAGAGTTTTCTCGCAACCTTCCACAGTGGTCCCGCTAGAGGGTTCGAATGAGAGCCTTCCACCAAATTGGAATATTTTCCACCTCACCTTAACTGGGTTTTCCAAATTGCAGCTGCAGAGTCGTCACTAAATAAAATATCCCAAGCATGTAGGGAAGGCTACCTAGGCCTTGGATACCCGGAATGTTCCTCCTCATAGGTTTTTTTTTTTTCCTCTCCTCCGTTGCCTCAGGTCGTAACTATTAGTTAGCATAGTAGTGTCCCCTAGTTTCTTTAGGTAGGTTCCGCTGTTGGATGGAGGTGGATGGTGTCCCTGCCAATCCCTCTCTCCTTAGATGATCCCCTGATTTTCAATGCAGACTTGTTTCATGCTACGCAATCCTGGGCATTTCATTACATTATCAAACTGAGCATCTCATTACATTATCAAATTGTCTATGCTTCTCTACTACTACATTACAGTTACTGCCCCTATGTCACAGGTACTGCTTTCTCATATGCTTCGTTTCACCTCATTCTTTTGGGATGCTTGTACTACATTTCTTTTGGGGATTCCTAAGATACCTTTAGCCACAGGAATCATCCCGTGGCACCTCTAGGGGTGGAACCCTCTCCGAGGGTTCCTTGCCTTTTGTACCCCTACAGGGTGGTAATTCCTCTGGAATAGAGAGTGCGAACGGTCAAAACCAAACTAGCACAGTTGCACAAGCATAACACTATACTGGCTGCGTTGGACAGTGAACAAGATATTTCTCACACAAATGGGCTTTTCCAACAGATCAATAAGCAACTGGAAAGATTTTTCTTTGTTGCAGTCAGTCCAGAGTTTACATAGAGCATGGCTACAGCTCTCTAAGATAATCCCAGGGATGTCATGCCAAGAACATTTCTGGGGGGTAATTAAAATGTAATCAAAGGAGGGCACTCAGTTATACTTTTGCATCCCTTCCTTCACTGAAAAATAAATACTTGGATGAGACTTTGGAGAGCATGTGCCCCACACAGACTCTATGGACATGACAGCTCTAGCTAACCCTCTAGTCCTGACCCTCTAAGCCCCATGTTATAGTATGACTGGCCTTTCCCAACATTCCAAAGTTGAACAATATCATTTTCTGTGAGACACCAATATTTTAGGAGATGCAGTTAGTATGTTCTAGGTTTAATGCCTCCCGTGGTACCCTTCCTCAAAGGTCTTTCAATAAATTAGACATTTACCTGACCTCATTTAGATTCAAAGCAGCCATAAATGGGTTCCTTATACCCCCACTGTGTATGCAGGCTGCCACCACAGGAGGACCATCCTTTGAAAAGAGCACATTCCATTCAAGGATTTCATCCTTGTTGACCACATGCCTGCAGCTATATTGTACTGTAACAATTGTTCTGCAACAATGAACTCCTACTGCTAAGCATTCTCGAGGACATTACCTTTATACTTAGACGCACACACAAACAGTTTGAGATGGTTAAGCATAACTTAAAATCATTGCCTTAAAACTGATATGCAGGTGTTAACACACAGTCACAAATAACTAATAATCATTAAAAGAAAAAAGATTGTGTTTTTCATCCTTCAAGGAGAATGTGTCAGTCACAAACAAAGAATTGTGAACTAAGTCAAGGTTAAAGCAGGAAGAACAGATGAAGTTTGGGTGACAAAGATCTTTCTTTCTTTTATGCAGATGCCCTGAGTAGTAAAGAATGAGGAGTGATAAATACAGACAGTTAATGAAATAAAATCTGAACTGTGTTAGATTATTATATTTTAGAAAGTTTCTTGGGATACTGCAAAATCATTTTAATGTAATGACATATAAGGAGATGGGGAGAGACCTCCAAAATTGAATTAGTGTAATGCAGCCCAAATAGGGCAGTTTGGCATAGGCATGAAGGTCTGAATGGTCTACTCCTCTGCTTAAAAATGTGCAAGTTCAGGGCTTTTATCACCAAGTACCAGCTCAATCCCCAAGAAACTATATCCCTTTGATCAGAAGCTACAAATCTAGTTCTCCCTTAAAATTCCATGCACAGTACAGTACTTGTTGCCTTCAATAGCCTTGTCTGGACGCAAAGTTAATAAATGTTCTCACAGCTAGCTAGAACTCTGGGTAGCAATTATCACAACCAAATGGTAAAGTTAGATATCCACAAACCCCTTTTTATGGCTGCACAGCAGAGCTAAGCAAGGCATCTTACTATTACATAGAGAGAGAAGGGAACTCCAGAAGCACATCACCAGGTTCAGAATGAAGCACAAAATTTTGGAGTTGAAGCACAATCACTCCTCTATTACAGTGCTGTTCCTTTGTGTCTCTCCCCCTCTTCCCTCTGAGACCACACATTTTATAGCTGCCCGTCACTTCCGATCAACTTTCAGTTCCCTGTTGTGGCCCCAAAAAAAACCCAGATCCATGTGTGCCCCATTGTCCGATCACCAGCCCCCTTCTTATATAATGTTTCCCTGATGGTTATTGGCTCCCCCCCACCTTCCAATCCCCTTTCCCTTCCAGTTATCCATTACAGCTGAAATATATATTTTTTTAAATTCAAAAGAGAAAGCCATGTTTGCTCTGCTGTCCGATCGCTGGCCCCCTACTTGTTGTAAAGTTTTCCTTGGTGTCTAGTGGCACCTCCCACCCTCCAATAACTGTTCCCTATAATAGTTTTTCTGGTGTCAAGTGGCACCCCCACCCTCTGATCCCCATGCCCTATAATGTTTTCTTTGGTTTCTAGTGGCACCCCCACACTCAATTGTAGTGACATTTTCCCTGATGTCTAGTGGCACCCCCGCCCTCTGAGCCCCATTCCCTATAATGTATTCCCTGGTGTCTAGTGGCATCCCCCCAATTGTAGTAATATTTCCCTGATGTCTAGTGGCACCCCCGCCCTCTGAGCCCCATTCCCTATAATATATTCCCTGGTGTCTAGTGGCATCCCCCCAATTGTAGTAATATTTCCCTGATATCTAGTGGCACCCCCACCCTCTGATCCTCATTCCCTATAATATTTTCCCCTGTGTCTAGTGGCACCGCCCTTCAATCTCCATCTGCAATAATGTTTTCCCTGGTGTCTAGTGCCCCCCCATTTGACAGCCCCATATGGGACCTGTAGTAAAGAAAACCATCCCTCTATGTTTTTTTTTCATAAACCTGTAAAAAAGAAAATGGTCCCTCACCAGTCTGACCCCTTCCACCCCAACCTCCCACTCAGCATTCACCACCCCACACCCCCAGTACAACCACCATACACCGTCGGCAATATAAGACATGTCTTGCTGCTTGAACTGGCAACTGCAAGCTGAGAAATTAAGGTACAGTAAGTGCAGTTTAATGTATTTCAATGGGGTTTTGAACGTTGATGCGTAATTTTGGCAGTTTTGTATATTTTCACCCCAAATTTTCAACATGGCCTTTGTGGGACCCCACCTCATTACCAATGGTGTGGAATTATGTAAATCAGGCCCAAAAGTTTTTTTTGCAGTTGCTTGGTGAAATCGCTTTTTGGACAGAATTTGAAAAAATGGCACTGACCTGGCCAGAGCACTCAGAGTGAGAGAGAGAGAGACTGCACAGTTGCATGCTGCATGCTGTTCACTCTGTGGAGTAGATGAACAGCAGAGGTGCTCTTTATGCCTTTCCCCTTCTAAAAACAGGTATGCCATTGTTGCCTGCATAGATGGGAGAAAGCCTGGTTTGTAACAGGTTTTTGGAACATTTGCATCCTTTCCAGACTAGCTTGTGCCACAGTAAAGTGATCGAGAAGCCCTAGTTCCAAGGTTCCCTGTAATCTTTGGTGGAGTCTGGGCAGTGGTGGAGCCACAGCACAGAGGTTCAGAGTGGGGTAGCCCTGTGGAGGGTCAGTTCCTGAAGGTTTTGGTTGCCTGTTGAGTCGATTGGTTGGCATCTCTCTTTAGAATACTCTTTTGAGTTGCTGTTGCAGTGTGTGTGCATGCATAAAATAAGTTGGACAAGTTGGCCACTGCTATCTGCTACTATCTGTTTATTTTGACACACATCTACATTTTTGTCTTCGGAAAACTTATATTTAAGCAATAAGCCGTGAGGGTGTGAGGTTATCAGGGGATTTACCACGGCTGGAGTGGTTTGCCATGAGGCGTGGCGTGGTAAATCCTGATAACCCACGCAATGTATTAATTGATTATACCATCATATCTTGTCATGGATGAAAGTTTAAATTGTTTAATTTTCTTTTTTCCTGTGGAAAAATGATTTTATTAAGAGATATCCTTCCATGAAAAAATAGTCCTTGGTTTTTAATGCAATTCTTTATTTAAGCTTTGTGAAGTGAGTGATAATAACAGATAGTGAGGTTTTCAGTGACATGAATTGAGGGTTTTAAGTTGTTAACCAGTAGTAAATTGTTAAAATAGATCATGATATTTACGAGGTCTGAGAAGCGTTTTTTAAAACAGACAGGAGCAGAGAGGAAAGGAAGCGTGACAGCGGTATTTTTTTTTATCAAACTCGTGGTTTAGTTTTTGTCACTGAAGTGGGCTGTGAATTTGAGCTAGTGAGGCAAATGAATAGATGAAAAGAAAAGTGTTACCCGTTCCATTTGTCAGCTTTTGTTAAGCTGACAGTCTTACTTGTGCTGTTTTTAGTTTTACTTCGAAGTGTCTCTTGCTCCAAGCATGGGGTTTTATCTGTGGAAAAGGGGTATGGTGGCACAGGGGGTCAGCTGCCCAGGATATGGAGAGGATGGAGATCGTGAACAGTGCAAATGAAGGAAGGAAGTGGGGGGAGAGAGATACAAAAGTTAAACCAGGAAACAGGAGAAAGCATGAGAGCGAGCAACCGTTAAAGCAGTGTTCTTTTTTTAAAACAGAGTTCTGTCTCTTTCTCTCTCGCTCTCGCTAGTGTCATGATCGTGAGACTGAGAAAATGTACATGAGTGCTAAGGATCTCACACAAACAGAGGAAGAAGTCAACCGAAAGCCTTAGACAGTTTCTCGGGAAACCGAGACAGGAAGCGTGAGTGCTGTGTTTGTGTGTGTGTGAGAGAGAGAGAGAGACAGCATAACACAGCTAGTATTAAAGCAGTGGTTTTTTTTTTTCTTCTCTGGAAAATGCAGCTGTTGAGGTGAGCTGGCTACATTTGAAAACTGCCTTGATCCCATGAGTTTATCTGATTTCATATTCGGGGTTGGGTAATTTGGGTGTGAGTGTCAGATGCTGCTGGCTGGCACCTTTTGAGGTGATTATCACAGGATTTACAACGGAGGTAAGGTGCCAGCCTGCCGTTCTCATTGGTCGGTGTCCGAGGTCCATGGTATAATGTGTATTATAACTGGCGTACTGCAGCTACACTGTGGTTACACTATACTGTGCAGAACTGGTTGTTTGTATTTTTTGCAAAAAGAGTCTATACGCAAACTTGTATTTTTAATATAGTAAATCATTAAGTATGTACTTGACTGTTTTCATTAATTTCATTTTTTATCTGCTGTATTGCTGTATCGTTGGATTGATTGTTGGGTTGATTTATTTTTAATTGATTTCAAGTATTTCTGACAAATATTAGTGAAAGAAACCCTTAAAAGCAATGTGTTTTGTGAGGGAAGGAAGTGACATAATTAAGGTAATTGGGTTTGATTAGTCAGACCATTCAGGCCACTCAGCTGACTCTATTAATTACTAATTATATTTCACATGCATTTCCAAGTTCTAGCATTTTTGCATTTCTGCATCTCTGTGACTTTGTGCTTATACTAGAAGCTAGCCTGATAGAGATTGGGAACAATCAGTACACAGCTCTTAGCTGCTGTTAATTAGTTGTTAATTTATCAGCTGAGTTGAATTAGATGGTTTAAAATCCATGCAGAGCTCTAGGCAGGATTCTCAAAGAACAGCAAAAATCCCACAGCTGCAAGAAAAAGGCTTCAGCACTGCGGAAACATAGTTGTGTGATATTCTTTAAAAAAATTCCGCAACTGAGAGAAATCCACAAAAAGTCCCACAGCTGCGGTAATCCCGCAAGTGCTGTGAATCCGCAGCTGCAGATCCACAGCTGTGGAAATGGCTGAAGAGGCACAGCAATAGTAAATCCATGTAGCTGAAGCAGCAGACATTAACACTGCTGCAATTGTATGAGGCTGATAGCACCCACAAGGATACCTGCAACCAGTCCCTCAACTGGGACCACTGCAACACCACATGTACCAGCAATACCATGGCACTACAGTAGCTGACAGTCACTACTGGTTTCCCCTCCCTGGGGTGATCCTGTTGCCTGTGTGGGTGGCACTCACTGCAGGCTGGTCAGGCTGTACTGCCTGTGGGGCTCCGTCATAGGCTGCACTGGGTCAGGTGGTTGGAGGTTGTTGCCTGTTGCCATACTGTATCATGGCAATGTGTGCTTTTGTTACTGTAACATCAGTCACTGCTATACTATCTGAGATGTTATTACCTGTGGATCACTTCTGCCTTAAATGATTCCAATTGTTGGGGCACTACTGCAGTTTACTGAGGGAGAGTTACACCTCATTCCACTGTGTGTAACATTTTTACCACAATTGCAGAAAAAAATGGCTGAGAATAGCCTTGCAGGAGCTGTGCCTTACTTATCGCACACCTTTTTTTCCTCAGGGACTTCCATAGCTGCACTTTTTTTCACAGTCCATAGTTTTTTTTTTTCTGCAGCTGCAGAGGTTTTTGTGAATAGCACTTAGAGCAATCTCCCCTTTTTTTCCATAGCTACGGCAGTTTGGGGGATATAGGGAAGGTTTTGCACCTTCTGAAAGTTTTGAGAATCCAGCCTCTTAGCTCTTGCTTCATTTTGTTGCTGCTTCTGCTGTCGCAGAGCTGGTGATAGATGGTTCTGTGTTGCTCCTTGGAGGATAGTCCAGTTTTCTTCACCTGTTTGTAAATACGTTGCTTTGGCTGGGCATGTCACAACAATACAAAAGCAAGCACTTTATTTTGTATTTTGCCTTTGAGTCTAGACTCCAAACTTGATTTTCTAACTTTCTATTCTGGATATCTCAGGCACTCTAGTCATTTTTTAACATTGCACTGAGCTGCTTAGTGTATAATACTTTGAGTTTATATTAAAGTTAGAGTATTAATTGAGGTTTCAAGTTATTTTAGGATATTTTTACATTGCTGGTAGCCTTTTTATAATAGGTACTGTATATTAATTAAAATGGAATATAGTTGCGATCGAAACTTACAGCGTGAAGCATTAAGAAACGCTAAGAAGTTTAATAGTTCAGTGGTTAAAGATTACTCTGCACTATAATTTTTTCCTCTAAGATTTAAGATTTAATAAGGGGATACATGTTCTAGTAAACCCATTTTATGTTTTAGTAAAGCCCTTATTTACACTTATTTGTATGCTTATTTGTATTCCCAAATATAATATCATAATACAAATCCGTGAAAAATTCAGCTATTACCCATAGCTCTTTTCTTTTGCCCTTGTTTTATAGTGTGGTTAAAGATATTCAGTGAGAGTGCCCTAATAGTGGGGAGTAGCTGAAGAACCAAAGAACTGAGGAACCGGAGAATCAAAATAGCGGAAAAGAGAGAAGAGGACTTCAAGGGCATATTGCAATATAAAGTATTGGGACAGACTGATGTGCCAGTGCAGAGAGTGACAGAGGGCCTGATTTCTGAAGCCATCGAAAGTTGCTGGAGCTGCTGGCAATTCAGAAAGGCAAAGAAAGGTGACTGTCTGTAGAAATTCACCTTGTTTTTGTTAAGGAGACTGTTAGTTTTATTATATGACAGGTCTAAATGAACTTTAAAATTACAAGCACCCTGAGAACTTATATATGTTTATTCTGCATACAAGCTGTATTATTGTCCATCCTTTCTTTCATCAATACAAGATATTTATATCTTACATTTTACAGTAATTGTGGAATTTTTTTGTATACAGAGATACAGTATAGAGATTGTGGCACTTTATTTTTTGGGGGGCTTAAGTGTACTTAAGTGCTAATTTTTTGTCCATTATTAAAACATTTAGTGGTACTATTGTAACCTAGCCTCACATATTAAGTTAAAAAATGTCAGGGCATATGGAGAAAAAGAAGCAAAAGACTTACAGTTAGAAAAAATGATAAAAGTAAATGAGAAACAAGAGACTAGTAAAATTAAACAAAATGGTAAAAAGGAAAATAGTAAAATCATTCAGTTTTTGAAGCCAGTAGATAATCTTTTAGAACTAAGGGGCAATAAGAAGGTCATAAAAATAATTTTAAACCAACTTTGACCTCCTCACCCATGATATATTAAAAGGAGGAACAAAGAGATCAAATTCACCCACTATTGACAGAAATTAGAAACCCTGAAGAGGGTGTAAATTGGGAAATTGGTAGACAGTTAGAGACCTCCTTGATAAAACTGGGCCAGGGTTAAGTATTTCTGATTTAATGGTGCCCCCCTTCCCAACAGTTCAAAAAATGATGGGAGAAATATTGTGACACAAAAGAAAAACTTGCCAAGGAGAAGAAGTATTGAACATTAGTTTCAGGCTGATGATGTAATTGAATTGAATGATGAAAGTTTATCTGATGCAGAAATTGTTGTAGATAATTCTAAAGAAGAGCCACAAGGGATAAGAGATGGGAATAGTCCAACTAATCATGTAGTAAAGCTTCTACAAGAAGTTCCTTAGTTAATAGAGATGCATATTTAAAAAATGTTGAGTCCTTTGTGACTCCATATATGAATAAACAATTTGGACATAAAAAAGGAAATGAACTGGGACACCATGAAAGGGCAATGGAAAAGTCCATACATGTTGCTAAGACTTCAAAAGAAGATGACCAAGAAGCTGATAAGTTATTAGATAAAATTGAGGAGCTAAAAAAAGTAATCCAAACTGGAAATGCATAGCTCTTTGAACATGTGGTCCTCTTTTGAACATTTATCACATTTTATACAAAGGATATGTACTGTATAACCAAATAAAGTAATTTCATATGGAACTGAATAGTGATGTTCAACTCTGAAAACAAGTTACAACTGTTGATATACAGAAGCAAACATTGGAACAGGGAGGTGAAAATAAAGTGATGAACAATATAGTTGATGAGTTAACAACAAAAGAAAAGGATAAAATAGATATGTCCAAAATTAAAGGGATGTGAAAAAAAGAATGGTAATCAAAAAGAGAAAGCTGTAAGAGAAATAACTGAGAATATTGGGAATTAAGAAATTGAAGAAATAAATACAGTAATACAAGAACTTAAAGCAGCAGTGCAATGTAAAAACAAATTGCGCTTTTTTGACATTTTATTCCCTGTGCTCTGATGAGCATTTCTCTGGTACTCTTTCCCGCCAGCATTGTGCTATCACCCTGTAAAGTGCTCCATTTCCCTTTGTTTTTGTTTACATTTCTGCCACCAGCTATGTTGAACTGGAACTCCCTCTGCTGCAAACTGCACATATGCATGACTGGCAGTACTACACAGGGACATCAGGAATGTTCAGCACAGGGTCCCACTGCAGTAACCAAAAGACCTGATGTGATATGAAGGGGGAGCACAGCTGAACATTAGGCAGCCACCATATTTATTGTGGCACCATAACAATTGAAATACATTTTAAATATCTAAAAAACTAAAGATCGCTAGGAAAAAATATTTACAGATATGGAAACCTCATCTATGGCTGCATGCTTACAACCAAAAAAAGAATTTTGATAATCATTTCCTGATTATGTTGCACTGTGAAAAATTAAAGCTGTACTGTTTGTGAGGTGTAAAAAAATGGTAATGCTGAAAATGTGGGTTAAAAATATAAAAAAAATGGTGGAGTCACGAGCATGAGTAGAAACTGTGCAACACACACCCATAAATATTTTGGGGATTTTTTACACCAGATTTTCAACATAGGCATTTTGGGACCTCCACTCATGAACAGTGTGATTTTCTTAATCTGTCCCAAACACTGATTTCCCACAGCGACCGTGCTATTCTGCACCCAAAGTGCGAAAACACATTTTGGCCAGGATGTGAAAAATGACAGCGGTACTGTTCATAAGGAGGTATGGAAAAATGGCAATGTTGAAAATCTGGAGTGAAGATATTACAAATTTATGAAGTTACGAGGGTGCTTGGAAACTGAGCAATGCATGCTCATAACACAGTCATTTTATGGTCTTTTGTCACCAAATTTTCAATATAGGCATTTTAAGACCTCATGAACAGTGTCACTGTGATTTTATTAATCTGTCCTGAACATTGATTTCACACACCAACCACGCCATTGTGCGCTACATGTGTAAATACACATTTTGGGTGAGATGTGAAAAATAACAGATGTACTGTTCATAAGGAGGTGTGATAAAATTGTACAATTGAAAATGTGGAGTGAAAATATTAAAAATTCTCAAAGTTATGAGCGTAAGGGGAGACTTGTGCAATGCACACTATAAAACAATCATTTTGGGGCATTTTTTCACCAAATTTTCAACATAGGGTATTTGGGGGCTTATCTCATGAACTGTGACACTGTTGTTTCATTAATTTGTCCCAAAAGGTGGTTTCATGCAGTGACTGCAAAATAGCCTTTTGGGACCAAATAACAAAATGACAGTGACTGAGTTCATGAGGTGGGTTTCCAAGAACTCCATGTTGAAAATTTGGTGAAAAAATTCCCACAAATGGCCGAGATATCCACCCAAGTTGAAAAAAAACCCTATTTACTGTATGCCATTATACAGCTTACCAGCATTTCTTCAGTTCACGGTGAGATTTGAAGAGTGCAGACATGTTCCCGTTCCACTGAAGATCATCACACCAGGCTCTGGAGGTAAGTGTGGGGTGAGGGAGGGGTGTGGGTTCACAATGGGTGTGTGAGGGTTGAGGGAAGGGGGCACGATAGACCACGAGGGACCGTTTTCTGTTTTTACATGTTTTCAAAAAATAAAGATGATGCAGGATGTTTTTTTGCATGCTGGGTTGGGCTTCCAGCATGCTGGCACACCTGGGTGTTTTTTTTGGGGGGCTGGAGCTGACAGGGATTGGGCACCCCCATCAGCCATACAGTGTGCTTGGGGGGAGTGTGCATTAGTCAAGGAGGATTGGGAACCCCCTTAGCACACAACAAATGGGGGGGTGCATCATGCTGATAGGGATTGGGCTACCCCATTGGCAAATGAACTGGGGAGAGAGCATGCAGACAGGGGGATTGGTCACCCCCGTCGGCTTTAAGAACTGGGAGAGGCGGGGGGCAGCTTTCCGTCAGCTTTGTGGGGACTGTGAGAGACCAACGGAGAGGTTGTCACCATAGGGACACCACACAATGTAGCTTGTAATTGGCTGCTGCAGTCAGGGATGCCCCAGAGCAAAAACAGCTGATTGCATAATGACGGAGCACTCCCTGATTGGAGCAGCTGAGTTTCTTCGAGCATAGTGGCATGCTCATTAATTGCCATAATCGATAGCATGCTCCTCTATTTACCACAGCAGAGACCAGCCCCAGAATAGACTGATGCCATTCGGCACAGCACTGCCACACCTCCACAATTCACTTGTGAAGGAAGCTGATGCAATGTGTTTGTTGCACAAGCATGCAAGCAACACAAAAATGATACATAATAAAAAAGCAAAGTATAAAGAGTCACTTTGGGAAATGCTTCAAGAAGCAATATGGGACAAGGATATGCAGACATTCTGGACAATGGTCGCATTTGGATGCAACAAAAACAATCTTAGGTATAATATACAAAGTTGTATCGATGCTAATGAACGGGTTTCTCACTTTAAAGAAATATACGGAGGTTACTGTAAAGTTAGGATTGAGAAAGAAAGTTTGAGCAACGAAGGCTATAATACAGAAGTATATATATATCACTACAGGACAAGAAGTTATATGCACCATGAGACAGCAAAAGAATAATAAGGCAGCAGGTGTAGATGGAGTCCCAGCTGAAATGCATCGATACAATACTGAATTTTGGGCTAGTTTATTAGCACCAATATTTACAATTATTAGCACAGATTTAATGTTACCATCTGATTGGAACAAAAGTATGCTGTAATTGTACCACTGTTTAAAAAGGGAAATAGACAAGATACAAAATGCTATAGACCTATTTCACTCCTCGTAATAATGCAAAAAATATATACAAGAATAATTTTAGAGAAAATACAATACTGGGTTACCAAACATAACACAATTTCCAAATTTCAATGTGGCTTTAAAAAACAGAATAGTACACTAGATTGGATTTTCTCTTTATAGTACTGTATATTCTGAATAAATATGTCATTGGAAAAAATTGAAAGGTTTATGCATGTTTTATTGATACAAAGTCTGCTTTCGAGTCTGTGAACAGAGACTTATTATGGAATGTGCTTTCAGAGTTAGGGATGGAGAATAAAATCCTATCCATATTGAAACTTTTGCACAATAATACAACAGCCCAGGTTAGGTTTGGAAAGGATGGTGCCTTAACAGAAGAAATACCTTTTAATAAGGACATTAAACAAGGATTCCTACTTGTGCCAATCTGGTTCAGCATTTATATAGACTCCCTATTGAAAGGTTTACAAGAGGTTGAAACCTTTCCAACACAAATTAATAACCAGGAAATAAGACTTACGTTATATGCTGATGATGCTATACTGCTTTCTCAAATACCATTAGGGCTTAAAAGAGGACTAAACTATATTATGAATATATTGAAAAACATTGATTTAGAGCTTAACATTGATAAAACAAAAATTATGGTTTTCGGTAGTAAAGGACAAAATCGCAATGCATGGTGTATAAATAGAAAATAAATTTGAGGAAGTTGTGGAGTATAAGTATCTAGGGGTGGTTTTTGAAAGAAACCTTGTATAGAATAAACATATGAAATAAATAAAAGATAAAGCATATAAAACAACAAATGATAATAGATTGTTTGCATATAGGTTTGCTAGTAATTCCTTTAATGCTCAGAAATCTGCCTTTGAAGCAAAAACTATAAGTCAAATGTTATATGGGTCTGAGTTTTGGGGTTTAAATATTGTAAAAAATAATAGTATGGAAACAATACAAAACTGTTTTATTAGAACAACTTTGGGATTACCAAGAGACTGTC
Organism: Neoceratodus forsteri; assembly: GCA_016271365.2. Taxonomy (NCBI): domain Eukaryota; kingdom Metazoa; phylum Chordata; order Ceratodontiformes; family Ceratodontidae; genus Neoceratodus; species Neoceratodus forsteri. The sequence continues at coordinate 970,746,808 of CM028134.1, read as the reverse complement.
TAACAGCATTTTTGAGACTAGAGATAGGTATGCCATCAATTGGAACAAGAATTATGATAAGGACAGTGAACGTTTGGAAAAGAATGATGAAAGTAGAAGATACGCAGTTACCAAAAATGTGTTGGCTTGAATTTCTGAATCCTAGAAAAACAATACACATCAACAACGCTGGTTTAAAGTGTTAAACCAAAAAATAAAGATGTGGGGACTTGAGAACCTATGGTCAGAAAAGGCAAATGTTAATATTGACATACATACTAGCGAACTGATTCAAACGATTTATGACACAGATAGACAAAAGGACTTGGAAAATGTCTTCCCCCTAGATACTTATAAACTATACACAGATGTGAAGTTATCAACAGGAGAAACGTATCTAATGTTTTGTGATAACAAAATGCATATAAATGAATTGTGTAATCTCAGACTTCATATGATGTGTGGAGTTCATTCATGTCAAAGTAAACAGAGTAAAAAATTTCTAGGTACTGTACCTATCCTGTAACCACAGGGAAATTAACTATAATGCATATCCTCCTAGAAAGTGACAAACTGACATGCGAAAGGGAAAAGTGAATAAATCCACTAGTAAAAGGAAAAATGTACATGCAAAACTTAGAAAAAGGTGTTTTTTTTTTTGTAGAATTTAGATAGTATAAGAAAGTGTATTATTTGGCAAAATGTTTGCTTGCTATAAGACATAAAATTCAGGCATAATATTCTAAGTACAAAATATAGATAGTGGGGGAGTAAGATGATCTAATCTAATATAAATGTTGCAATACTATAATGCAGTGAAACAGTTTTATAAAAATTTGATATTGTATGAAATATGTGTTTTTGAATTGATATGTGTGTAAATATGAAACTGCCTATTCCAGCTGATGAATGTTTTAAATTATTGTATGTAACAAATTCTTTATAATTTTAATACATTGTTTCAATAAAACTAAGCTGAACTGAACACTAACCGTGTTCATTAGGTGGGGTTATAAGATGGCTATGCTGAAAATTTGGGGTGAAAATCTTTACAAATGCCAAAGTTATGAGTGTACATTCAAATGTTGCATTGCACACTCATAACTTTGGTAATTTTCACTGTTTTGACACCAAATTTTTAACATAGCCATTTCTTCACATCACCTCATGAACATGACAACTGTCATTTTTCACATCCTGGCCACAACGTGTTTTCACACCTGTGGCACAGAATGATGCTATCACTGCATGAAATTTTTGGGCAGGTTTTGAAAATATTTTCCACCTTTGTTCATGAGGTTGGGTCATAAGAAGACTATGTTGAATATTTAGGGACAAAATATTTTAAAATTGCAAAATTATAAGCATACGTTGACATTTTGTAATACCAGTGCATAACTTTGGTAAATTTCACTATTTTATCCCCAAATTTTCAGCATAGCCATTTTCTCACATCACCTCAATAACATGACAAGTGTTATTTTTCATATCCTGACCAAAATGTGTTTTCCCACCTGTGGCATGGGATGATGTTGCAGCACAAAATCACCTTTTGGGCAGGTTTTGATATTTTTTCCACCCTTGTTCACAAGGTGGGGTCATAAGAAGGCTATGTTGAAAATTTCTGATAAAGATATTATAAAACAACAAAGTTATGAGGGTACATTGAAACGTTCCAATGCATACTCATAACGTTGATCATTTTAAGAGGACAATGTCCCTTTAAAGCAGCATAGCAGCTGTGTTGACTCTGATCAGATTTTGTTTATTCATACTAAGGTTCACACCAAGGGTGTATTAGAAGCAATAGGCCAAGGCCCATGATGCACTCCTATCTCAGTACCCATAATACTGTAAATGTATACTTGACTTGATTAAGTTATCCAACTAGTTTTTAAAAGATTGTTTGTTTTCACTTGTAACAATGTCAGTTGGTAAATCATTCCAACAGTTAACTATCCTTTGGGGAAAATAATAACTTATTCCTTATGGTATTAAAGTGTTTTCCTTTAATCTGATATTTGTGCCCCCTAGTAGTAATGGATCCTTGTTTAACTTCAAATCCCAAACTAGTTACTCAAAATGGGTCCTGAACAATTTCTCTCATCATTAACTGGTCCCCCCTTAAACGTTGCCCATAACAGCTTGGCTGAGCTAAAACAATGGGCCTGGTCCTGCTTTACCCATTACACCTGGGACTCCCTTAAGCATCAGGAGTTAAATGGGTTGTAGAAGGTCCAACAGTAATTAGGTAACTATGCGAATGTGAAGCAGAGATCCTTAGCCTTTCTAGTTTAATGTTCTATGATTACTAGATCACACTACATCCAAACCAAATAGTCAGTTATATTCTTTATTCATAATGATCTCCATAGAAACATAGACTTTGATAGCAGATAAAGACTGCTTGGCCCACCTAGTCTGCCTATTTCCCTACCTACTGGATAAGCTGCAGATCCTAGTTAACCAACAGCCTATTTCTTCCTACCCCCGAAAAGAATTGCCTTATGTCTGTCCCATGCATTCTTGAATTCTTCCCACAGTTTTAGACCCCACAACCTACTCAGGAAGGCAGTTCCATGTGTCCACCATCCTCTCTGTGAAAAAATACTTCCTCATATTGCTCCTGAGCTATTCCCCTCTCTCTTCAAATTATGTCCCTTTGTTCTTGCACATCTCTTTTTCTGAAAGATGCTACCCTCTTGGACTTTGTTGATTCCACTGAGGTACTTAAAAGTTTCAATCATAGCCACCCTCTCCCTCCTTTTCTCAAGGGTATACATATTAAGCTCCTTTAGTATCACCTCATATGGCTTCTCTTGCAGACCCTGCACCATTTTAGTTGCTCTCCCTTGGACTGCCTCCATCCTGTCTATGTCCTTGCAGAGATGGGGTCTCCAGAACTGGATGCAGTACTCCAGATGGGGTCACACCAACTGTCTGTGCAGAGGGATGACAACTTCTTGTTTTCTGCTGGTAATGCCTCTCCCTATACATCCCAGTATTCCCCCAGCCCTCCCTACTGCCTTCTTACATTGCTTGCTAACCTTAAGGTCATCTGATATGATTACCCCAGGTCCCTTTCCATTTTGTTGTTGTTACTACCCCCCCCCCATTGTGAACTCTTCCCCTGGGTTTTTGTTTCCCAGGTGCATTATTTTGCACTTCTTTGCATTGAATCCAAGCTGCAATACTTCTGATCATTCCTCAAACATTGTAAAGTCCCTTCTCATCCTTTCCACCCTCTTTGTGTATCAGCCCTATTGCAGATCTATGTGTCATCTGCAAAGAGACATACTTTTCCTTACAGACCCTCTGCAATGTCACTTATAAAGACATTAAAAAGGACTGGACCCAGTACTGAATCCTGCAGTACCCCACTAGTAACCCCCCTTTCTTCAGAGTGAACTCCGTTTACTATTACCCTCCGTGTCCTGTTGTCCAGCTAATGTTTTACCCAGGCTACCACCCTGGGACCCACTCTCAGGCTGGATAATTTGTTTATTAATCTTTTGTGTGGGACTATGTCAAATCCCTTGCTAAAGTCTAGGTAGGCCATGCCCACAGCCCCTCCCTGGTCTATTACTTTGGTCACCCAGTCAAAGAAATTGATTAGATTTGTCTGACATGACCTTCCTGCTGTGAGTCTATGTTGCCTTGGGTACTGTGCCCCACTGTCCTCTATTTACTCAACAATTCTTTCCTTTGGAAGTGATTCCATCATTTTCCCTTCCACAGAGGTCAAACTGGCATGTCTGTAGTTTTCTGCCTCTGTCTTGCTCCCACTTTTGTGAAGGGGAATCATATCCACCCTCCTCCAGTCCTCAGGTACCATGCCATCCTCCCATAATTTGCTGAAAAGGGTAGTCAGTGGTGTCACTAGTTCTCTCCTTGATTCTTTTAGAATTCTGGGGTGAATCCCATCAGTTGTGGGTATTTTGCTAACTTCATATCTCTGCTTTTTCTATTGGTTCATGTTATAAGCAAAACAAAGTACAAGCAGACTTAGCCATTGAGCAAGATATACAGATAAAACACTGCAGGTTTACAATTACACAGCCCATCACACTAGAATAAAGCACCCTGTGATAAAGATATCACAGCTTTCTGCAGGATAAATTGGATTATATGCCTTTGGACTGCATTGCTTTTTTGTAAGATCCTACACGATGTTACTGGCAAAAGCATAAAATAATAAAGATAAGAACATGCATTTTGCTTTCCATTAGAAATAGTACTGTACCTGAGTTATCATCAGGATTTCCACAATTTATTGCATTTATTCCATTCCAACCATCTCAAGGTCAACACTAAAAAAACTGTGTCTATGAACTTTGTTACCAGCCAACAATTGGCCAGGGTCTCAAAAACACCAGTCTTCTCTATGCTGGATGGCTCCCCTCTTGACGTTTTCTCATCTCTCAAGTACCTTGACATGTGGCTTAACAGTAATCTTGACTTTTCTGCCCACATGAATGCTATCCATGTGAAATTCTGCCCTAAGCTATGTGCCTTGAATGATAACAAAGATTGCCGATCCCTGTCAGTCCGCTGAGAGCTGTTCACCAATATAGTGTTCCCACTCTTTGACTATGCATTGAGGTCTTTTGTACCACACCTGTCTCTTTCCTAGCCAGGTTGGGCACCCTTAGCAATGCCTTTTGTTGCTTTGTGACTAACTCCCGTTCTCATACACACCACCGCTGTCTCTATACCTCTCTTTGCATCCTCCCTCCCCAACCTCATGGTGAAAGTTACACAACACTCTTTTCATCTGCAAGTACGGGTTTGACTCCCTGCCATACTATCTAACCTCACTCCTGTCTCCAGTCCCTCTAGCTCCACACTCCCTTCACTCAAGGGACCAGCAAGCCTTTTTCAATTCCTCACCTCTCTTCCTCTGCAGGACAATCTGCCTTCTATTGTTTGCAACTTCTCTGGAACCACCTCCCCCATTTCATTTGTCATTTCACCTCATTTGGGTCCCTCAAGCACCAGCTCAAACTCATCAACCTACACCCCTGCACCTATTATGAGCAACATGATTTCACTTGATGACAATCCAGATTGCAACTTATTCAACATATTTTGTACTTAATCCTGTTCACCATTTGTTCCAGTTATGTATGTGATATCTGCACCTTATCTGATTCATGTTAAGTTTTGTACTGTTCTGCAACCTCTTTCGCTGGATCGCACTTGGAAATGAGCCTTAGCTCAGTATGCCTTTCCCGGTTACCAATTTTAAAATAAAATAAGTATCACTTAATCCATCTTTTCCTATAAACCCTCTTTTTTTCAAATTTAAAGTCAAGCATTACATTTTTATCTTACCCAGTGTGATGTTGTGTTCATTTAAAAGGTTTCCATAGCTTTTTTGCATAACCTTTACAATTCTTTCCAGTTTCTGTGCATACTGATTACAGTCTAGCTTCAGTATGATGCTATCAGCCAATGTTAGTGTCAGCTCTCCCATTATGCGTGTCAAGGCTTGGTGATATTTAAACTCTCGATCCATGAAACGTGAAACCAGGTCAAAAGTCTCATATGCTGAATGGTACATTGGGTATGAAGAAATGTTGAGGTGCTACAGAAGACAAAAAGATAACGTTTGTATAGAATGCATACTTTTTTGATTGCCACAAAAGGTTTCTCAAACACACAAAAAAATTAAAGATCTGCCCATCAGAGTTGACAACAGATTAATAAGTAGGCACATAATTCATTTGCTGAACAGAAGATGACCAGTTTTCCAGCACAATCGGATCTAATTATTTTAAATCCTAATGCAGTATATTGGAACCCTGAACAAACAGTTGCACAGACAGCTTCGTGCTGGTGTTAATTTATAGGAGGCACAAAAGGAAATATATTGGAAACCTCAGGCAAATGCTTTGGGTCGAGAAGAGGTTTTCAGTATACCTCACAGTAGAGCAGCATAAAGCAAACCCCTAACCCTAGTCTATGTGCAAATCAGAGGCTCCCCCACATGCACCAAACACACTTACACTGGGCAGCTTACAAGGCACAAACACTGCTGGTGGCTGTCAGCTAGCTGCCTATGTTTGTCCTGTTCAGTGTGATACACCTCTCCTCACTATATTCCTTGTCATCAGCTCTGTGGCATCCAGTGGCACACCCTCCCACTTTTGATCCCTGTTAAAGAGATCCCTGGTATCTAGTGGTACCCCTCCTTCTCCCAATCCCAGTTAAAGAGATTTCTAAATTCCTAGTGTCTGGTGGTCTCCCTTTTCTCTCCCGGTTCCAATAAAAATTATCCCTTGTGTCCAGAGCTCCCTTCCCACTCTCAGTCCTACAACCTGACTCCTGAGGTCCAGTGACACTGCCATCCCTTGTGCCTTCCAGCCATTCAGTCCTCAAACCCCATCCCAAGCCAGCAGCCTCCACTAATCTACAACCAGCTGCTGTCTGATTCATAGAAGCACTGTAGCAATGCACAAGAAGCTATGTTTATATAGCACTTGTGGGACATGTACTAAAATATCACAGACCTGAAAACAGGCTGCTTGAGTTTGGGTTCTAATGGGCAGACACTGATGGATAAGAAAGTCTTATCTGTGACAACATCTGACCCTTTTCAAAATCCTGCCTACAATGACCAGTTATAATTTTCTCATAATGGGGCCTATCATTTTTGCTTTCTGCCCTGGGTATATGGTACAATGGTAAGATGTGTTTAATTGTTTCTACTCATCACATATTACTGGAGGTAATTACATCCTCCATATCTGCACCCTTTAATCTTTCAGCAGTGACCAATGTACTTACAGCAATGCCATTGAGGATCCAATGCAGTAATGTTGCAGTATAACCCAAAATACTGAAGTATGCTGCAGGAAACAGTGTAATTCAATGCCAATTAAGCCATTTTTACTGCAGTATTTATGGCTTGTCATTTATTGCAAGTTACTGCATAGCATCATGTATGACTCCATTGTATATGTTCCATGTCTAGCCTTGTAAATTCATGGCAAATATTGAGTTTTTTTAAAGGCAAGAAGTCATTCTCCAAACCCTGCGCTGTCTTTGAAACTGAGTGGTACAGAATATACAGTAGATATTGAACACTAAGCACTATTGTCCTGTGTCCCTACATGCTATGATACACAACACATTAGAACAGAATATATACATCCTGGGTGTCAAAAGGACACCTGCAGATGCTCTGACAGCTTGCCTCTGCCAAATGTCAAGGCCAGTTCAGAACTGAGCCTGTACCCTGGTCATCCCAGTTCAAGAAAATGGTGACAGGACCCTACACGGGAAAAGTATAGACCCATATCTATCTTCCCCTCACTATCCAAGGTTCTAGAGTGCATCGTTGCTGAGCAGCTTGTCAACTACCTTGAAAAATACTCTTTCCAATGCCCATAACAACATGGATTTCATAAGGGACATAGCACCACTACTACTCTCTTGGAATTCACTGGCTTTATTCATCAGTGCCTGGATCAAGGCACTCTGGTAGGGGCAGCTTTCATAGGCCTAACAAAGGCCTTCAATACCATTCACCACCCACTACTTCTCCAGCAACTGTCTTCTGTTGGCCTCTCCTCTGACACAACTCTGTGGTTCAAAAGTTATTTGACAGACAACTCTCAACAGGTGAAAACAGCCTATGTCATCTCTGACCAACAGCCTGTTCATGCTGGTATCCCATAGGGTTTTGTTTTGGGACCACTATTGTGCAGCATTTTTCTCAACAACATCCCTCGCTATTGCCAACAGAGGATCCTTCTCTACGCGAATGATGCTGTCATCTTCACCAGCAAATGCAACCCTGAGCAACTGGAACAGCACATTCAGCATGGCTTTGAGGAAGCAGAGGCCAGGTTTAACAAATACAAACTGATCCTGAACTACAAGAAAACCAAAGTCATGATGTTCAGCAGCATTCTTAATAAGCATAAATCATATGCCCTCACCATCAGAAACTGTCTCGGAGTCCCACTTGACCAAGTACAACACTTTAAATATCTGGGGGTTACCTTAGACAGCTGTCTTTCCTACAGCCAACATATTGATTATGTTGCTAGAGCGGCCAACATTAAGATTGGACTACTTTACCGGCATAAACACTGCCTGCCACAGGATACCCTCAAACTTGCTATATATATATATATATATATATATATATATATATATATATATAGTTCTGTAATATCCGTTGTAGACTACGGTCTGGTAATTTATGGAGCAGCCTCTCTATCATCCCTTCGTAGGATCTCCATAGCGCAACAAAGCATGCAGACTACTCACTGGGGTGGCACGCCTCACTCATACTTGTGAGCTGTATGCTCAATTAGGTTGGCTTCAACTTAGTAGCAGGATCCAATACCAAACCTCGCTGCTAGCCAAAAAAGCACGTCTCAGCCTATTACCTCCTGGTACCGCAAGCCTGCTTAGCCCACATTGCAGCATCTCCCAGCTCACATGCCGCTCACTGAACCAAATTCTCCATATTCCTAGATGCCGAACAATGCAGGGGCAATGATCATTTGCCTACAGAGCACCGTACTGGTTCAACACACTTCACAGAGATATATATTAACCATATGTAGTCTTGGCTAATTTAAGCTTCTGCTGCATCAACATCTCACTGCTAACAGTTCCTGCGACTGCTTCATCTAAGACTCTACCATCCACGAGCAATATCCTGCCCTGTCCTCCCTCATCTCACTACATTCATTTTTTCACCTCTTTCTCATCTTACCCTATTTAAAATGGCCACTGGCTGCCCTCCCTCCCTCCCCCTATCCTTTCAACCCCCTTTATTCTAGTGAGAACGCCCCTGGCTGCTCCCTCCATTAATCCCTTCCCACCTCTCTATCCTCTCAAATCTAACCCTATTGTTTTATTGTATTTTTTACAGTATATTACGTATGACTCTTGTTATTTTAATAATGAATGACTCTATGTTATGTACCTTGCTGTTCACTATCCCGTGTAATAACGTATGACTATTGTTATCCTGACTCTGGCTATGTATTTTGTCAAACCAATCCCATGTCATGTTTAATGTAACCCTCGGGTCGCCCCTGAAAAAGGGACCTTTGGGGCCCAGCAGGCTCATCCGATTATCAAAATTTAATAAATAAATAAAATAAAATGATTGTCTGTTCCATTTGAAACTATGTATTTTATGTCCCCTGTTTGTTTGTTACCCCTCCTTCTGACGTGGAACCTTTGTAAAAGAGCCTCTGTGCTCAAAGGTATTTGTAATCCGAGACTGAATAAATAAAAAATAAAATAAAAACTACATGGTCAGTCAGCGCTGAGAGTGAGGAGTGGGCATGCTTGTGATGGGCTGGTGGACTGCAGCATGCATAATGCCATTTGCAGTCTGCCAGACCATAACAGGAGGGTGTTCATTATACCAGCCAGAGAGATGCTGTAATGTGCACACAGCACTGACAGGCATCTGGAGGACTGGACATTGCCCTGCAACTCTGGACAACAGCCATCATCCTTACCAGAGAGGGCTGGGGAGAGGACAATAGCTGTGGGGCATGGTTCCCTAAAGATGACAAAAAGTGCTGCTGCAGACAGGGACAAAGCAGTCTGTACATGGACAAACATCCCATAATCTTCTGCTCCTATGGAGATGGGGTTTACTGTGGGACTGGCTGGAGCTTCGTGTCAGAAGCCCATGGTTTGGCCTCCCTGCTACTACACACTTATGCAAGATTAGGTGGCCACACATTGGGTCAGCCAGGTATAGTAAATCCTGGTCCCTCATGTCCAGTTGGGGCCAGCATGCAACATACAGTTGCACAACTCGGTATGTGCTCTTCATGCATTGGGGCCCTATTTTTTTTTTCTTTGTTTTGTTTTTCATATTCGCCAGGTCTCTTCATTTACTAATATCCATTATTCTAGTTTGAGTGCTGAAAGTATCTTATTCTTATTAGTCACTTCTTGGTATAACCATTCTCAGTGACTTAAAAACCTAGAAATGACCAGTCACCCTCCCTGATTGGAGCTCATTCCAGGAGATGCCAGTGATGCAAAAAGATGGATGAACTCCAAAAGTATATTTTAAATTGTTACTAACTGTTACATTGTACTGAATGAACTGCTTTCTGATTTTTCTGCTTGTGTGCTTGTAAGTCAACAAACAGCAAACAGAAACACAGAAACATAGAAAATCATGGCAGAAAAAGATCATTGGTCTATCTAGCAAGCCGGTAATCCCTAACCTACCTTGAGTCCTAGTCTTTATATGGGGTTTTGCGCACACAAATCATCCCCCCGCCCAAGTTTTCTGCCTTACTGCTACCCTTGTGGGTCACTATTAAGCTCTTAACTCTGTCCCAGCAATCTTTAAAGCCATTAATGGTTTGGGTATCAACCACCTCAGCCAGCAGGTTGTTCCATGGCTCAACCACTCTCTCTGTTAAATAGAACTGCCTCGTGTTCCTCCTGACTGTCCACCCCAACAGCTTCTATTCATGTCACCATGTTCCAGATTCACTATTCCTGTTGAATAGTCCCTAACAGTTTACCTTGTTCATTCCTCTCAGGAACTTGAAGGTCTCAGTCATATTGTCCCTCCCCCTTCTGGCCTCCAGCAAGCACATGTTCAGTTCCCTAAGCCGATCCTCATAGGATTTGTCCTGTAGGCCATGAATCATATTGGTTACTCTCAGCTGCAGTGTTTCCAGCTCGTCCTTATTTTACCTAGGACTCCAGAACTGGGCACAGCACTCCAGGTGTAGTCACACCAGTGATCTATGGAGACATAGTAACATCTTTTTTCTCCTCCAAACCTCTCTCAGTACACCCAAACATCCTATTTTCCTTGTTATAGGCCTTGCTACATTGGCTAGCCTGTTTAAGGGAGTCATTTATGATGACTCCCAGATCCCATTCCTTAGTAGAAGTGCCAGCTTAACCCCTCCCATCCAATATTCTCTCCCATGGTTCTTGTTCTCTGTGTGCATCACTTTACACTTTTTGGCACTGAATTTCAACTGCCAAACCTTGGACCACCTCTCCAACCTTTACAAGGCCCTTTACAACTCCCTTACCCACTCCTCACTGTTTACCCCACCGCAGAGCTTAGTATCATCTGTGAAGAGACACATCTTGTCCTGAATTCATTCTCCTATCTCACTGATGGACATATTGAAAAGGACTGGTCCCAGGACTGAACCCTGTGGCACCTGACTAGTTATCCCTCTCTCCCCTAATTTAACTCAATTTTCCATTACCCTCTGCTGTCTCCCCTCTAACCAACTTCATACCTATCGAACTATGTCCTTCGCTGCACCTAGATCCTATAACTTCTTCAGTGACCTTCTGTGTGGCACCGAGTCAAAGTAGAGTAAATCTACTGCTTGTCCCTATCTACTGCCCTAGTTAGCCAGTCAAAAAATACTATCAGGCTGGTCTGAAATTACCTCCCTGCCATGAACCTATGCTGTTTACTACCCTGAAGCCCATTCCTCTCCAGATAGTCCACTAGGTCATATTTGTCTGGTGTCTTCATCTGTTAATTCACAACAGAAGGGAGATGGATAGGTCTGTTGTTACCTTGCTAATCCTTACCCCCCACTTTTATGGAGTGAAACTATGTCTGCTACCCTCTAGTCTTTCATAACCATCCCTACTTGAATTGAGCTATTAAATAACCCTGACAGGGGTTCAGCCAGTTTTGATGCCAGCTCCCTGAGCTCTCTTGAATACATCCAATCTGGCCTCAGAGCTTTATCTATCTTCAGGGCTGCAAGACCTGTCTTGACCTTCTTCACTTGTAAATTCCTTCTGCCTCATTTCTGGAATCCCCCTTTCAGTAGCCTTTATGCCACTTTATTGCAAAGACCCCTGTCCTTCACTGTGAAAACTGAACAGAACTAGTCATTAAGAGTGGTTGTCTTCTGCATGACCTCCTCTATAATCCTGCCCCCTGTGCCAGCCTAACAATTCCTCCTGTTTCTTTTTTCTCTAATATATCTGAAAACCCATTTTCCCCACCCTTGATTCCCTCTGCAAAATGTGGCTCTGTGTCTGCTTTTTCATCCCTAACTGTACCTCCTGGCTTCCGTTGATTCCACATGGTACTCACTCCACTCTTCATCCCCTTGCTTCTCCTTGTATGTGATGAAGACTTTCTTCTTGGCCCTCACCATCCTCCTGACCATGTAAGAGAACCCGATTGAGCTCTTGTACCTGTTTTTCTCAAATACAGTATTCACGTATGATTTAGTTGCCTAAAAAATGGCATCCTTAATCACTCCAAGCTTTACTTCACTTTGCCCCATTCCTTAATATGCATTTATGAGACAGTCGTGTTGCCTGACTATCATGTTGGAATTTATGTTGTACCGTTTCAGCCTCAAGCTCTTTTAACCAGCAAGAAATAATTTGCCGTGATCGAATCCCTAAGGGTAATATGTAAGGATGTTGTGAAGTCTTCCTTCATTGGCAAAAACATAGGAAAGTCAGGAACTCTGTCATTCGTGAAGAGGAATTTGGGGCACAGTGCACTTTGTGAAACTTTATGAGGTGCTTTGCCTGCAAGGTTGGCTCGGCTTCACTAAGGGTGAAAGGCTGGATCAGTCACATGGTGTACAAAAGGCTGGAGAATGTTTTTGCACATATATTTTTACTTTTTTACATTCTTTAATATATTAAGACATCATATTAATAAGTTATATTCATTTAATTGCTTTCTTTAAAATGTTATTTTATTAAGATGAGGAAGCATGCGGTTCAGGGTGACTGTATCCCATGAAACCATGAAGAAAAGTGTATCTGTTGTGTTATATTTTTATGTAAATTAGTCTGTTATTTTATAGTGATCTTTCTATTAATAATCAACCTGTGAACAATAAAAAAAGTTATAGGGACTACAGTGATGATTGTGATGATCTGTCACTAGACTTGAAGAGAATCAGTTTTGATGCTTTAATCAAGAACCCAAGCAGCAGCTTACCTCTGAAGGACTTCAAAAGTTTACTTTTCCAAATGTATTTCTGGTTCTGTTTCCAAGGTAAAGGGATCATAATTCCTCAGTCAGAGGAGCCAGTTCCCTGATCCTTTCCCCTTCCTGGCTTCAATTCTTGCAGGCTCTGCCCCATGCCACCCCCATGCTCTCATGTTTTGTAATGTATTTGTTTTGAAAGCATGAGGGCGTGCTCGTGTGCTGTTATTATCTCAGAAGTAGTTAAAAAATGTAGCACAAAATATTTAAAACTGTCTCATCTTTTCTATATTGATTCATAAAATTATTATATTGATATAATTACTTATATAACATTATAAGGAAATAGCCTACATTTCACATTATTGCTATTAAACCTATATAGCGATATTATTTGTGAAAAGTGCAAAATGTATAGCCATACATGTTTTTGCCAATGCATTATACTGACATGAATAGACATGTATTAGCACGAGAAAACTGTATTGTTATGTCCTATTCTTGCTGATCTGACACCAAGCTCTCATTTAAAACATAAAAGTTTCTAGCCCTTTCGGTTCAAAAGTATGACCTTTTAAAAGAAAATGTCTAAAAATGGCTAATTTTGGAACGATTAGGGCCAGAAACTGTTTTGAATGAAAACTTGGGGTCAGCTAATTAATATATAATGCTGTAAAAACTTCCATCTCTTGATATATAAAAAGTCAGTTTTGAAAAACACATTTTAAAACCACACGTTAGCATGGAAACATAGATGTTTACAGACAGAAAAAGACTCATGGTCCATGCAGTCTGTTCTTTTCATTCCATGTTCCTCACCAGACTAGCTCTAGGAAAGCCTTCTGTGGACCTATGATCCCTCTGTTCTGCTTGAACTGTGCCAATGCCCCCCATCAGCCCCATGCCTGATACATCACTTTCATCAGTCCCATGTGTTTGTCCCACCTTCTCTTGTAGGGTTGCCACCTTTGGATGAGGCAAAAACCAGATCCTAAGCTCCGCCCCAGCCCCACCCCTTTTCATGACTCATCATGCATTGTTCCTCCTAGAAGTACATTTGTTATATCAATGAAAAAGAACAATGCAGCAGTTAAACAAAAATGTTAAGATGCTGTACTGCGCCTGTTAAAGTTACTTTCCTAGGTTCTTCCTAATTATTTATTTACTTATGTATTTATTTACATTGGCTAACCAGATAAACATACAGAGATAAAATAAATCTCATTTACAGATATGATCTGGGGGGAGACAAGGGAAATACTGTAACTAGCATACAATAGTATTCACACTTTATATCTTTTTCTGGCTCCATTTCCTGTTCTTGTCCAAAGTACTATTTCAAAGCCAAAGAAGTGACCATACTTTTTTCTTGAGGAAAACAATAATTTAAAACATTTAAAAATGCCTAAATTCTGTTAGAGGTGAAAATGTTTACCAGCAAATGAAAATGGAGGACAACTGGCTCTGTTACTGTTACAAAAGGTGGAGGCAGCTAAGCTGCTATGCCACTTTAAGATGCAGTGGAAAGATTAGGCTAAGTAGGTGCTAATGGTGTTAATGGCCATACTTTACACCTCCCAGAGTGACTGCATTCACAAACAAAAGGCTACATTGACAACAGAACTTGTTTGCAACCTGACATGTAGCTGAAACAATGAATGAATTTGTTTCAAAAGTAGGTGAACACTCAAAATGGCTCAAAAACCTGACCAGCACAGAGCAAAACCTGATTACCTGATAGGGACCCTGAAAACCTGATCACCAGGTAAAAAACCTGACAGGTGGCAACCCTGTTCTCTTGAAACATGCAACTGTCTTTAAACTGACAAGCTCATCAGGCAGATGGTTCTACTTTTCCACTGTGACTTCACCACTGACCTGTATTACGGTGTGATCCCTCCCTCCCTCCCTCCCTTCCTTCCTTCCTTCCTTCCTACCTTCATTCCACTTGAAAAGGCTCTATCTACCCCAGCATCCTGTTAGCTTTCACATATGTAAGCAATGACATGACAGGGTGTGCATGGAACAGATTTTACTGCATCGCTAGGGACGTAATGAGGCACGAGGCCTTGGCCATGCCGCGCCCCAGGCGCAGGGTAAAATCTGTTCCATGCACTCACCTGGAGTTTCTTATTGCACTTATAAAATGGCTCCTGTTTTAAAAACTTTTTACATTTAGGAAAAGCATGTTTATATGTAGAAACAATAGATTTACTTGTGTGTATTTATGATCAAATAGTCCTTCCACTCACAACACATGATGTCACTGATGATGTCATTGTATTGTTGCCTACCTTCTTCTTCCTGTTTTTTCTGTTTTTCTCCCACATTCAAGATATGGAATGTTTATCATAGAATGTTTACCATGGAATACATGGATTAAAAATTCTGCTCAGTTCCATTGGCAGAATGTTTTTCTATACACTCTGTATGCATAGACAACAAAGGCCTTTGTTATAGCCACAGCCTCAGTTATCTCTGTCAGGACAAGAAGAAGAGAGTTATCTGATGAGCAGGTAAAGATAGAAGGATTTTTCACTGTAAGCAAAGAAACAGTTGTAGTGAAAACTATAAACAATACTTATTGTTTCTAATTTGTTCATGTGTGTAAGGAGAGTGTGATAATCAAGAAACTACCGTAAATTAATTTGTTTTATATTTTATTTAAGGTAGTTTTATTTTTAGGGCCCAGATGAAGTTTTTTTACAGTGTAAAGGTAGCAGCCATGTTTGTGGTGGAAGATCAGTTCTGGCTGTAGGGGGCTAACTGAAATGCCTGTGTTCCAAATGCCCATTGATCTGGTTTCGAGACTCTTCACAGTCCTTTTTTTTAGCCATGTGTAAACCATATTTTACACATAAATAACAGCCAATCAGATTCCATGATTTTACCCTGCCATTTTATAAGCCTTGTTATACTGGGCTGAGGTTGTGAGGCTGTAGCTTCTTATTACTCCTAGATCCCTCTTCTCTGAGGTCTGCTCTAGTCTTGCCCCCCCCCATCCAATATTTGCTTCTCAGATTCCCCTCCCCATGTGGATAACTATGATTGGTATTACATTTCTGTTGCCAGATTTTTATTTATTTTATTTATTTATTTATTGAGAAAATCGGATAGACTTTTGAGCCAGGGGCTCGTTTAAACAGGCTCCATGTCAAAAGACAAAAACAACAAGTATGAGGCAAGTACATAATAAGTAATGCAGGTAAGGGTAAAACAGAGAATAATACCAAAAATAGCAGATTGTTCTAATACAGTGTGATTACATGGATCAGTAAAGATAGTCTCCATGTTTAGCAAGCAGTAAAATTAATAACAACAGACAGCTAACAAGATATCCTGATTAGGAGAGGGGGGAGAAATAGCCAGAGCTGTTGGGGAACAACAGGTCTGTTGTCAACATGTCGGAGGGGGTGAGGGCCCTGAAGAGAGTAAAGGAAGTGCCAATGAGGGCAGTCGGACAAGAGAACAAGGAAGGGAGGATGGGCCAAAGCCCAATACAATATGAGAGCTATGGTGTGAGTCAGGGGAGTTCATAGAGGAGAGGCGGATTAGGGAGTTAAGGTAGGGGGCACTGGTCGTAGAAAAGATGAATGTGAGAAAGGGGGGCAGAGGAAGCAGGAGGTAGGGAGGTAAGACATAGGAGAGGAGGGCAAGAAGGGGAGGAGGGGCCAAAGGATATGCTAGGGCAGTAAGAGGAGATATTAGGAGTGGGAGGGAGGGGAAGGTATACAAGAGAGAGGGAGAAGGAATAGAAGAGAAAAAAGAACAATGAGAAGGGGAAGACTGAGGAGGGAAGGGGAATGGAAGGGAGGGAAGCTAAGGGGTGTGAGAATGGGGCGGAAAGTCACAGAGGTCCATCAGTGGACAGGGAAAGAGGGGGGTACTAGGTAAAGGAGGAGACAGACAAAAGGACAGGAGGGGGAGGAGGGAGAGAAAGAAAAAGCTGAAGCCTTAAGCTGGTGTATGAAGATGGGGCTAGCCGTAAACTAGGTTATGCAGTCACAGTCACTGGTAGTTGCTAGGCATGCCCGAAGTTTAGGACCACATTTTCAATTTCCCCAGGTCCTTTTCCAATTGCCTTATGCCCTCCTTAGTATTCACCTGCCACATGCTTTGGTGTCATCTGCAAAGACTAAGTATTACTAGAAGTAAAACAGCCATGAGTCCACTCGTACTGTCTCCCACTTCTTAGCAGTAGCATTTGAATGCATAATCCATTATGATAATAAATAAATTCATTTTTTAAAGCTGTATTTTATTTTACTTTTAATCACATGCTGAGGTAACTTGTTTCACATTCCAATGGTTCACTCTTTAAAAAAAGAGTTTCCTTTTTATTGTTTTAAAAAAAGGGGCCTGAATTTGCATGCAATGTCCACTAGTACTTATCTCCAAGACTTTTATTTGTAATTCCAAATCATTCCTTAGTTCATCACTGATTATGTTATACAGTAGGAGTACATATTTTGTTGTTTATTGTGTTTAAAGGCTCATTAAGCCCAGGTGTTCTAGTCTACCCTCATAATTTGTCCCCTTATTAATCTAGTGTTCTTCTCTGAATCCCATTTAACTGTAGTCTGTCTTTTATTAACATAGAAACATAGACTTTGACCACAGATAAGGACTGCTTGGCCCACCCAGTATGCCCATTTCCCTACCTATCGAATAAGCTGCAGATCCTAGTTTTACCATCAGCCAACAGGCTATTTCCTCCTACCTCCCACTAGAATTGCTTTATGTCTGTCCCATGCATTCTTAAATTCTCCCACTGTTTTTGACCCCACAACCTCCTCAGAAAGGCCGTTCCATGCGTCCCCTACCCTATCCATGAAAAAATGCTTCCTCACATTACTCATGAGTCATCCCCCATCTATCTTCAAATTGTGCTGTCTTGTTCTTGCACATCTCTTCTTCTGAAAGATGCTACCCTCTTGGACTTTGCTGATTCCCTCAGGGGTATACATATTAAGCTCTTTTAGTCTCTCTTCATATGGCTTCTGGTGCAGACCCTGGACCATTATAGTTGCCCTCCTCTGGACTGCCTCCATCCTATCTATGTCTTTGCAGAGTTGGGGTCTCCAGAACTGCATGTAGTACTCCAGATGGGGTCTCACTAACTGTCTGTACAGAGGGATAACAACTTCTTCATTTCTACTCATCATGCCTCTCCCTATGCATCACAGTGCCCCCTATCCCTCCTTACTGCCTTCTCACATTGCTTGCCTACCTTTAGGTCATCTGATATGACTACCCCCAGGTCCCTTTCCATTTTTGTTGTCGTTAATAACCCCCATTGTGTACTCTTCCCTTGTGTTTTTGTTTCCCAGGTGCATCACTTTGGACTTCTTTGCATTGAATCTAATCTGCCATACTTTTGACCATTCCTCCAACCTTGTCAAGTCTCTTCTCATCCTTTCCACCCCACCTTGTGTATCAACCCTGTTGCAGATCTTTTGTCATCTGCAAAAAGGTATACTTTTCCTTCCAGTCCCTTCACAATGTCACCTATAAAGACATTAAAGAGGACCAGTTCCAGTACTGAACCCTGCGGTACCCCACTAGTAACCCCCCTTTCTTTGGAGTGGACAGCGTTTATTATTACCCCCTGCATCCTGTTGTCCAGCCACTTTTTTACCCAGGTTACCACCCTGGGACTCAATCCCAGGCTGGCTAACTTGTTTATTAATCTTTTGTGTGGGACTGTGCCTTGCTAAAGTCTAGGTAGGCCACAACCACAACCCCTCCCTGGTCTACTACTTTGGTCACCCAGTCAAATAAATCTATTAGATTCATTTGGCATGACCGTCCCACTGTGAATGCATGCTGCCTTGTGTCCTGTGCCCCACTGGCCTCTAGGTACTCAAGAATTATTTCTTTCAGAAGTAATCATGGGAGGATGGTGTGGTACCTGAGGACTGGAGGAGGGTGGATGTGATTCCACTTCGCAAAAGTGGGAGCAAGACAGAGGCAGGAAACTAAAGATCTGTTAGTTTGACCTCGGTGGTAGGGAAATGATGGAATCACTTCTGAAGGAAAGAATTGTTGAGTACCTTGAGGCCAGTGGGGCACAGGACCCTAGACAGCATGGATTCACAGTAAAAAGGTCATGTCAGATGAATCTAATTGATTTCTTTGACTGGGTGACCAAAGTAGTAGACCAGGGATGGGCTGTGGACATGGCCACCCTAGACTTTAGCAAGGCATTTGACACAGTCCCCTACAAAAGATTAATAAACAAATTAGCCAGCCTTGGAGTGGGTCCCAGGGTTGTAGCCTGGATAAAACATTGGCTGGACAACAGAATGCAGAGGGTAATAGTAAATGGAGTTCACTCCAAATAAAGGGGAGTTACTAGTGGGGTACCACAGGGTTCAGTACTGGGACCGGTCCTCTTTAATGTCTTTATAGGTGACATAGCAGAGGGACTGGAAGGAAAAGTATGCCTCTTTGCAGATGACACAAAGATCTGCAACTGGATTGATACACAAGCGGGGATGGAAAGGATGAGAAGGGACTTGGCAAAGTTGGAGGAATGGTCAAAAGTATGGCAGCTTAGGTTGAATGCAAAGAAGTGTAAAGTAATGCACCTGGGAAATAAAAACCAAGGGGAAGAGTACACAATGTGTGGAGAGGTACTAACAACAACAAAAATGGAAAGAGACCTGGGTGTAGTCATATCAGATGACTTAAAGGTAGGCAAGCAATGTGAGAAGGCAATAAGGAGGGCTCGGGAGATACTGGGATGAATAGGGAGAGGCATCACCAGTAGAAAATGGGAAGGTGTCATCCCTCTGTACAGACAGTTGGTCCCATCTGGAATACTGCATGCAGTTCTGGAGACCTCATCTCCACAAGGATATAGACAGGATGGAGGCAGCCCAGAGGAGAGCAACTAAAATGGTGCAAGGTCTGCACCAGAAGTCATATGAAGAGAGACTAAAGGAGCTTAATATGTATACCCTTGAGGAAAGGAGAGAGAAGGGGGACATGATAGTAACATTTAAGTACCTCAAGGAATCAATAATGTCAAGAGGGTAGCATCTTTCTGAAAAAAGATGTTGCTGAGAGGCACAATTTGAAGATGGGAAGGCTGGCAATGTAAGGAAGTATTTTTTCACAGACAGGGTAGTGGATTTGGAACAGCCTTCCTGAGGAGGTTGTGGGGTCAAAAACCATGGGGGAATTCAAGAATGTATGGACAGACATAAAGCAATTCTTGTGGGGGTAGGAAGAAGTAGGCTGTTGGTTAACTAGGATCTGCAGCTTATCCAATAGGTAGGGAAATGGGCAGACTGTGTGGGCCAAGCGGTCCTTATCTGCCACCAAAGTCTATGTTTCTGTGTTTCTATGATTCCATCATTTTCCCTACCACTGAGGTCAAAATAAAAGGTCTGAAGTTTCCTGCCTCTGCCTTGCTATCACTTTTGTGAAGGGGAATCACATCTGCCTTCCTCCAGTCCTCAAGTACCACACCCTCCTCCCATGATTTGTTAAAAAGGGTAGTCAGTGGTGCCACTAGTTCTCCCCTTAGTTCTTTTAGAATTCTGGGATGAATCCTGTCAGGTCCCATTGCTTTGTCCACCTTCAGTTTTAGGAGTTCTTTCAGGACCCTTTCTTCTGTGAATGGACTGGTATCAATCCGCCTATCCAGTGTGCTTCAATAATTTCATTTAGGTACCCCCTTCTTTTGTGAATACTGAGCAGAAGTATTTGTTCAGTATCTCTGCTTTATCACTGTCACCCTCTGCCCACCCCCGCCCCTTTATTAAGCTTACTATCCCTCCATGGTCTTTCTTCACTAAGACAGCTTAGCACAGTCTGTAAACAAAGGGGATAAGGCATTTTATAGGTACATTAGTGAAAGAAGAAAAAACCGGGAGGGGGATTGTGAGACTCAAAGGGGAGGAGGGAGAGTATAAGGATGGGAATCTGGACAAGGCAGAAATACTGAACAAATACTTCTGCTCAGTATTCACTAAAGAGAGGGCAGATCAAGGACCACAGTTGGGGTACAGAAGCAATGTTGGGGGTAGAAGTGAACACCAGTCCATTCACAGTGGAGAGAGTTCTGGAAGAACTCACAAAGCTGAAGGTGGATAAGGCCATGGGGCCAGATGGCATCCACCCGAGGATATTAAAGGAGCTGTGAAAGAAACTAGCGGTACCTCTGGCAGCCCTGTTCACAGAGTCACTCAACACGGGAGTCATTCCAGAAAACTGGAGGAGGGAACATGTAGTCCCACTGCACAAAAGTGGCAGTAGGGAGGAGGTGGGGAACTAAAGGCCAGTCAGCCTCACCTCAGTGGTGGGAAAGATCATGAAGACACTGCTGAAAGAAAGGATAGTGACAGATATGGAATCCAGTGGTGCATAGGATCTGAGGCAACACAGATTCACAGAGGGAAGGTCATGTCAAATGAATTTAATAGGATTTTTGATTGGGTGACAAGGGAACTTAATCAGGGAGGGGCAGTTGATGTCGCCTACCTGGATTTCAGCAAATCCTTCGACACTGTCCCACATAGAAGGCTGTTTAACAAGATGAGTAGTCTGGGCATGGGAGACAAGGTGGTGAACTGGGTTAGGAACTGGTTAGCAGACAGGACACAGAGGGTTGGGGTAAATGGGGTGACCAGTGGGGTACCTCACGGATCAGTACTAGGACCAGTCCTGTTGAATGTCTTCATTAGTGACATTGCAGAGGGGCTGGAAGGAAAGGTCTGCCTGCTTGCAGATGACACCAAGATCGGCAACAGGTGGATACTCCAGAAGGGGTGCAGAAAATGAAGAGGGACCTGGAGAAGCTTGAAAGATGGTCAGAGATGTGGCAACTGACGCTTAATGTAAAGAAGTACAAAATAATGCACCTGGGTAGAGGGAACCCTGGAGAGAGCTACAGGTTGGGGGAAGAGGAGCTGACTGTCACCAAGGAGGAAAGGGGCCTAGGGGTTATCATCTCTGATGACCTTAAGGCATCAAAGCAGTATACAAAGGCAGCAGGGAGAGCCAGTGGTATGCTGGGGTGCATAGGCAGAGGTATCACTAGCAGGAGGTGGGAGGAGGTGATGCCATTGTATAAAACATTGGTAAGGCCTTACCTGGAGTACTGCATACAGTTCTGGAGACCATACCTGCACAAGGACATTAATAAGGTGGAGACTATCCAGAGAAGGGCCACAATGATGGTGCAGGGCTTACACCACAAAACATATGAGGACAGACTAAGGGACCTCAATATGTACTCACTGGAGGAGAGGAGACAGCGGGGGGACATGATTGAAATGTTCAAGTACCTTAAGGGCATAATAAGGTGCAGGCAGGGGAGCTTTTCCAATGTATAAAAAGTACTAGAACAAGGGGACACAATATGAAATTTTAGGGGGTAGATTGAGAGGTAATGTGAAGAAGTATTTCTACACAGAAAGGGTAGTCAACACATGGAATAGTCTGCCACAGGAGGTAGTGGGGGCAAGCACAGTGGAGGGGTTTAAGCATGCCAGGGACAGGCACAAGGGAAGCTTGAGAGGGGAGAGAGTGATGACAAACCATTGATCATACAGGATCAGTGGCCACATACAATGTATAGGGCCTACAGGCAGACTGGATGGGTCTAGCGGCCCTTATCTGCCAACAATTTCTATGTTTCTATGTTTCTACCCCCCTTAACTGAGTTGGCTATCTTTTCTTTGGTTTGGGCCTTTGTTATTCTGACTGCCTTCCCTGCTTCCTTCTGCGTTAACTGGTGCAGCTCTCTGTTCTGCTCCTTCTGTGTTTCCTTATACTTCCTGAATGCTATCTTTTTCTCCCTAACCTTCCCTGCCACCTCTTTTGAGAACCCTTTTCCTTAGTTTTGTTTAGTTTATTTGCTTCACACAAAGGCCGCTTTGATTTTTCCTCATTGTTCCTCCACTGCACCTTCTTTCCCATTTGCTAGTGCTTTTCTGAGGCACTCCACCATTTTACCAAAGTCAGCATTCCCAAAGTCCAATACCCTCACCTTTGTGTGACTTGACTCTATGGCTCTGTTTATTGTGAACCACACTGTTTGGTGATTGCTTATTCCAAGATGGCTACTCACTTCTAAATCTGAGATCCTCTCTCTGTCTCTGTTTGAGAGTACCAGGTCTAAGACTGTTACCACATGAGTGAGTTCCAACACTGGCTGTCTGAGGCATGCCCCCTATAGGGCATCGAGAATTACCTTGCTCTTGAATGTGGCTGAAGCAAAGGTGCTCCAGTTAACATCTGGCATATTCAGGTCCCTCATCAACAATATCTCCCCCTTTTCTGCCATTCTAAGGATGCCTTCTATGATTTCCGTGTCCATTTCCTCCACCTGTGACCGGGGTCTGTATACAACCCCCATATGGATTGTGGTGCCATTTCCTGTCTCCAGGGTGCAAGTTACTTATAATACTGCCAATGATCTTATTTGCCCTTTTTGCTAATTCTTTGCAGAGATTTCAGAAACTCAGTTTATTACTTGCAATAATGCCAAAGTCCATTTCCTTCACTGTTCAAGATAATTCTTTCCAATGCAGATAGTATGGATGATTTGGTAGGTTTTCTACCCAGAAGCATCACCTTACATTTACTTAATTTAGTTTTGTTCCCAATATCATTGATTATATATTAGTTTATGTGTATGTATATGTATATTTATGTATGCATGTATTTATGTATGTATATATGTATGTATGCATGTGTATATGTATTTATGTATTTATGTATTTATGTATGTATTTATGTATATATGTATTTATGTATGTATATATGTATTTATGTCTGCATGTATGTATGTATGTATATATGTATTGATGTATGCATGTATTTATGTACATATTTATGTATGTATATATGTATTTATGTACATATGTATTTATGTATGTATATATGTATTTATGCATGCATATGTGTATTTATGTATGTATATATGTATGTATATATGTATGTATATATGTATTTATGTAGGTATATATGTATTGTATGCATGTATTTATGTACGTATGTACGTATTTATGTATATATGCATTTATGTATGTATATATGTATTTATGTATGTATAAATGTATTGATATATGCATGTATTTATGTATGTATTTATTTAAAAGGTACTAGCAGGAAAGGCATACTGAGCTGGTGACAGCTCATTTCCACATGCATCCTGGGGAAAGGGAAAAGGGGAAAAGATAACAGATACAAAGCACAGAATATCAATTAAAAAATATTAGAATGGAATAAGTATAATAAAAATAAACATGAATGTTATGTCTAAGAATAAACTGACTAAAAGTAACCAAGCAATAAACTGTGGAACTGCACAAAAGGACAATTAAAATAGTTATCAACTTAACAAAATAAACGTTGAGAAGGCCCTTGCTTATTTTACAGCTATATTCCTAGAGAATAGGAATACTTTTGCCCCATTTAAACAAACCAGAGTTAGGGGAAACCATTTATCTAGGATTACTCCAGAACTATTGGTCTGTCTCAGAGCTAGAGATCGCGCCTGGAAACGTCATAAAGCAACCCAGCTTCCTAGTGATCCCATGACTTACCGCAAGCTTCATAATGCCTGTACCAGGGCCACAAGGCTTGCAAAGTCCAAATACTTTAACACCGCCTTCCTCACAAACATAAATTCACCTTCCAAGTTCTGGAAGGTGGTTCATGCCCTCTTTTCTCCCACAACCCGCCCCCCCAATACTTAAAATAAATGACACCCTTGTGGCTGACCCGGGTGCCATAGCTGCTGAATTTAACTACTACTATATCTCCTGAGCCGCTGAGCTATTGAAATCCCTTCCTTCCTACTCTCACTCCTGTCCTCTCTCCAATGGTACCTCTCCTCCCCACTCCTCCCACCCCCTTCTCCTTCAATACAGTCTCCCCAAATGACACGCTATAAGCCCTCCTTACTATCAACCCCTCAAAAGGCTCCTTCCCAGACGGCCTAGATTGCAAACGCCTCTCTCTCTCTCTGTGTCTCAGCCATTGCCTACCCCCTTTATCTAATTCTAAACCTCTCATTTTCTACTGCCTCAGTCCCTACCCCATGGAAACATGCTGCGGTCCTTCCTCTTCCCAAAGGTGGTGACCCCTCTTCCCCTGGAAATCACCGTCCTATCTCTCTCCTCCCTACCCTTGCTAAATTACGAGAACACCTTGTCCTCTCCCAGCTTACCTCATTTCTAATTGACACCTCCCACTTCACCCCTTTCCAATCTGACTTCAGGAAAAATTACTCCATCACTACCTCCCTACTTCAGTTCACTTACTCTATCCTTACTGGGATGGACAATGGCTACATTATCTCAGCCACCTTTGTCGACCTCGCCAAGGCTTTTGACATTGTTTCCCACTCCCTCCTTCTTGACTCCCTCTCAACAGCTGGCCTATCTCCTTCAGCCACTAGTTGGTTCAAGGCCTACCTCACTGGTAGGACCCGGTCAGTCAGGATCTCTGATGTCATTTCCCCTCCCCTTCCAATTAATACTGGAGTCCCTGAGGGCTCAGTTCTCCGGCCCCTATTATTCTCCATCTTTCTAAATGACCTTCCATCTGTCTGCTCCTCCGTCACCACCATACAAATGTATACCGATGATATGGTCCTGTATGCATCTGGCTCTTGCCCAACTGAGGTTACATCCAACTTACAGCAAGATTTTGACAAGGTTCAGCTCTGGTTTGCTAACCATCAACCTTTTCTCAATGCCAAAAAGACTGTCTCTGTGACCTCTGGCACAAGGCAGAGACTCTCTAGGTTTCCCTTCCTACCCACTTTCCACACCCTTGATGGGACTTTACTTGAGGACACAATCTCCTTCTGGTACCTAGGAGTTTGGCTGGATCAACACCTAAACTTCTCCAGACATATTGATGCCATCCCCCAAAAATTGCACCCCAAGCTTGGTGCCCTGTTCAGGAACCGTACTTGTATCCCCTCTATGGTTAGGCATGAAATTGATCAGAAGATGATCCTGCCCATCTTTGACTACTGTGATGTAGTCTACAGTGCTGCTCCCAAAGTCCCCCTTGGCCAGATTGGATACCCTCTTCAATTCCTTCTGCTGTTTTACCCTTGATACTCCCTCTTGAGCCCACCACTGTGATCTCTATCATGCTCTGTCCTTCCCCTCTCTTACAAACAGACAACTCTCCCACTGCACTAAATTCACCTCCAAGTACTGGCTGGGTGAACTCCCTTCCTACCTATCCCCCTCATTTATAACCCCCCCCCACTCCCTCTCACTCCCATAGATCATCTGACTCCTGTACTCTGTTAGTCACCCACAGAGCCACCCTCATCGGCCAAGCCAGTTACTCTCACCACCTCCCAAATATGTGGAATTCCCTCCCCCCTTAAATTTGTCACTCATCTTCCTACTGCTCCATCAGCTCTGCCCTTAAAAACTTCCTTGCACCTAGCTGTTCCTGCTACAACCCTCCCTAACTCCCCATTCTAAGCCCAACAAACCATACCCCTCTCAATATCCATACAATACCCCTACTACAGCTCCACCCCCACCCACCTAAAAACTAGCATTCCTTTCCTTCTTTTAATTCCTTCCCCTTCAGACCTTCCATTGTTCTCTTACTGTGATTTCTCTATCATCCAAAGTTGTACCAAGGGCCCATCCCTACCCTATCCTTACATCATTAACCCAACTCTTCCGTCCACTTCTCCACATCCTGAAGGGCTGGGATCCTGGCCTCTCTTCTCTCTCACCTTCACCCTCTCTTCTGTCTTTCCAAAGCCTATTCCCCCTTGTTGCCTACAACCTGCTTCCCTCCTATTGTACTCTACCTCTCACTGCCATAACCTGCTCCCTTCCTGCCATGCTTGACCCCTGCCTTGTGCAGGCAGGGTCCTCAGCATACTGGAGGGGTCAGGCCCCAGCAGACCTTTCTCCTCCTACCTCTTTCTTTGCCTCCTTGTTCTATCCCCTTCCACCACCAACCCACTTTTCTGCCTACCAACATACCTGCCTCTCTCACACCTTCCCTTCTCCCTCTTACATAGCCCTAGCTATGGCTGACCCCTAATCTCTACTGCACTTGTAGTTAACTTGCATTTCTGTTATACCTTAGCCAGCCTGTGTTTACTCCTCACTAACTTCCCTAGATTAAACTACAACAATTCTATTCAGCCATTTTCTAGCTACACAGTTATGTGTCATTTAGTGTATGCCTAAATGTTATTTTGTGTTGCTGTATCTATCTAGTCTAAAAGCATTGGCATAGTATCTATCTAGTTCAAAACTGTTAGCATCCTACTATTTCATTACTCCTGTACAGTCTGCTCAAATTATTTGAATGTAATGTACTGTAAATTTATATTGTGTACCAAATCTCTGTAAGTTATCCTCATGTTCCCCTACCCCCAAGGTCGCACTGGGAGATGAGCAACTTGTTGCTCAGTGTGCCTTCCTGGTGAAACATTTCAATAAATAAAATAAACAAAGTGGGGGAATGACTGATACAGGAGAAGAGGGGAAGTGCTGAGGGACAGAGAATTAGGTAAGTTGAAGGTAATAAGTACACCCAATATCAGAAGTCACTGCAGGAATGAGCAGAGGACTAACAGAGGAGAGCTTTAGGGGCAGGAAAGGTTGGGGCAGAGGGAATAGAAAGGATAAGGGACCCCCAAAGTTTAGGATATCAAAATGAGAAGGCAACCTGGCCAGCAATAGATGTCATTTGAGGGAGAGCAAGGAGTGAGAGTAAGCATTACAAAGAAAGTAGGAGGACAAAGGAGGGAGGGAAAGGAGAGAGGTTAGACAAAAGAGGGAAGAGCAAAACCAGCATTTGGAGATAAAGGAGATACAGTGGGTGAAGTGCCTGACATCAAGAGAGGGGAGGGAGAGGGAAGAATACAAGGTACAGTGATGAGCACACATGGGTTTATCAGGGGGCAAAGACACAAAAGAACTGAAAGAGAGGATCCAATTTAGCTAAAGTAGACTTTGGAGCAGCACTATAAACAATGTTTCCATAGTCAAAAGTGGGCACATTTATCTTAGTGAGTATTTCTCTACAAGTAGAAAATGGAATGCTTATCTTATTTCTGTAAAGTGCCCCAAGCTTGGGGTGAAGCTTCTTGTGAATAGCATCCACATGAACAGAGAAGTCTAGATGACGATCTAACTATACCCGAGGTACTTGTAGGAGGAGACATCTTCAATAATTGCACCATCAAGGGTATGAAAGGAAGGAAGCAGAAGGACTCTGACAAGTCTCTGCCTGGTGCCAAAAGTCATGGAGACTATTTTCTTGGCATTTAGAGATAACTGATTAACTCAAAACCAGCACTGCATATTGCTGATGTCCAGTTGGAGTTGGTTCATGAGATATGGGGCAGAGGAGCCAGAGGGAAAAACGAACAGTATTATCTGCATAGATATGTATAGACACAAAGAAGCAGGCCTTAAGGAGGTCATTTAGAAAAATAGAGAAAAGAACTGGGTCCAAGACAGACCAAGATTATGTCTTGGTCATTTTGTAACTACTTAATTGTTTCAGCTAAATTCACCTCCCCTTCGAATTTACTATCATCTGCAAACTTTTGAAACCAACTTTTAATATCCTCTCCCATCTCCGTCACAAAGATATAAAACAATACTCATCCTAAAATGAATCCTTAGCGAACACAGCAGATCACTGAATACTCTGATGAATAATGTCCGTTTAGTTTAACTTTTTGTGTTTTCCTAATCATACAGCCTGTAATCCAGTGCAATGTTTCCCTATTTAATCCAGCGATGGCTAGTTGTTTAATTATTCATAAAGGAGGTACTAAATTGAAAGCTTTTAAGAAACTGAGGAAGATGACATTGAGGCATTTAAGCTTTTGTTAATTGTCTAGTAAAAAGTCTTTAGGTTTGGGATACGAGACCTATCAGCTGTGAACCCATGTTGTACATTGTCCAGCCCTCTCTTCAGCACGAGATGCTCATTTATGTGCTCCTTTATTATACTTTCATGATTTCACCCAGAATCAATGTAAGACTAATTGGACAGTAGTTTACTGGGTCAGTCTTTTCACCTTTTTATGTTTGCTTGTACGAACGGGCAAAGCAAACATTTTGAGACTGCTTTGATGGAGTTGGTGCCAAGGAGTTGCGTGCTGTATTAGCTGAGTCTGCCAGAGGTGTGCATGTGAAAGCTACTGCTGATGCTACTGAACTGGCTGATGGGCAGAAAAGGCTCACATATGAAAGGATGCAGCAAGCACCTATCAAAGTGTGGCTGCATCCTTTCAAATGCCCACATCAGCCAGCAAAGCAGTATTCCTTCCTCCTGCCCGACCTTGTAAATAACACTAGTGGTGGGTTCTCAATTCCATTGCTAGTATTGCCCTCCCACCCAACACAGTTTTCCTTAATCTCCAGTGGCCGGGTGCCAAACCTCATTGATAGCGAAAACAAGAACCCCCCCAACTTACTCCAATGCTGCTGGCAATGACGACAATCCCCCAAAAGCACTCTAGTGGTCACATGCACAATCCCACCACCATCAAAGACAATCTCCCCAAATTAACTCCAGCGGTTGGATGTCCAGCCCTACATGAAAACAAACAACCAACAGAGCACCCCCTCCCAAGTAGTTATGCAGTTTGGATGCCAAACCTCACTGCCAGAAAAAACAACCCCCCCAAGTAACTCTGGCAGTTGGGTGCTCAGCCCCACTAACGGACTGTGGTCACCCTCTAGCAGCATTTGACATCAAGTTACCCACCCCCAGTGCTGCTAAACATCTAACTGACACTGGGGTACCTGCAATAGAAAAAACACTCATTGACATTTTTTTTTTATAAACCCTGTAGTAAATAAAACTGTCCCTCAATGTGGTCTGCTCCACTCCACCCTCCAACCCTCTCACACCCCACTTTGACCACCTCTCACCACCCACTACCCCACCACTCCCCCACACCCTCATGTACCTATCCAGCCCATCATGAAGATGACCACTGACCATTCTGCTGCTCCAGAGTCAAACCACAAAACGCTAAAAACAAGGTAAGTTCAGTTAGTGTATTTTTGATTCATTTTAAAGGGACACGTCCATGTGCCAAAGCCCCACACCACAGTGTGGAGCAGTCACTGATTAGCTGCTTTGCATAATAAGTACAATATTTACCTTTGTGACTGCTTATTATTTTGTCCTTTATCTGGTTGATTCTGCCATCCCTCTCATCGACATATTGAATTGAGCGCCTCTAGAGGTGCATCCCACAACCTCCCATGGCTTTCCCAAGTCTGGCATATGAGCTGGTGAGTATCCGTGGCAGCATGTATAGTTTTTCTCTATGGATGGAGCTATTAATAGCTAAATTTTGAGATCTACAGGTCAGGATGCTATACCTTGACCAAGTACTTGGTTACAGTACAGCAGTGGCCCTGTAGATCTCAAAACAGAGTTATCAATAGCTCTGTCCATAGAGCAATACCGTACACATTGCCACGGCTGCTTCCCAGCTCATACATCAGACTCAGGACAGCCATAGGAGGCTGTGGGATGCACCGCTAGAGGCGCTCAATTCAATATGCCGGTGAGAGGGATGGCGGGATCAACCAGATAAAGGAAAAAACAATAAGCAGCGACAAAAGTAAAAATTATACTTGTTTTGCAAAGCAGCCAATCAGGGGGCTGCCCCACACTGAGGTCTGGGGCTTTGGCACACAAATGTTTCCCTTTAAATTTTTACTCACAGCGTTGTAACTCTTTTAATATTTTATAACAGAATTTTCAAGATTTTTTTTTACCTCACCTCATGAACAAGGGAGGTGTAATTTTTCAAATCCCCTCCAAAAATGTTTTTGCTGTTGTCCTTGTGAAATCATCTTTTGGATGGGATTTTAACAGTTCCACCAGTCTTGATCATAAGGTGGGGTCATAAAAAGACTATGCTGAAAATCTGAGGTAAAAATATAAAAATACAATAAAGTTATAAGGAAACATTTGATTTTTTCAAAGTTTACTCATAACTTTGTGAGTTTTTGAGGACTTTGATCCCAAATAGTCAACACAGTCCTCTTGCTATCCCACCTCATGAACATCAGGTGTCATTTTTGAAATCACCTCCAAAACATGCTTTTATAGTAGTTCTTCAAAGTCACCTTTCAGATAGAATTGAAAAAAATCTACCCAACTTGATTATAATGTGGGTCATAAAAAAGCCAATGTTGAAAATGTGGGGTCAAAATGTAAAAAAAAAAAAAAACACGGTTATGAAGAAATGGTGACCTAATAAGGATGTTCTTGATTCTGTTGACCATTATTTCAGGTCTAGCGCCCCCTATTCAGTTAGCATAGTACTAACCAGGTTACAGCCATGCTAAATGTAAATAGCACTGGCTGAAGGGGCGGGCATAATTGAAGGCCCCTGGTGCACTGCAGTGACCCTACAGCAAGACACAAAGAAGGGCTACCAAGATTGTACAGGGTCTACATCAAAAGTCATATGAGGAGGAGGGGGAAGGGGGTGCTGGGACTCGGGGGGTGGGCAAGTATCCTTTTGATCCAGAGGAGAGACATTACCTTAGCAGGGATAACATATAATGACAATCCAGGCTGAATCCAGCTAAGGCTAAGACAACAAGGATCTACAGATGATAAGTTTAGCTCAATGGCATGTTTGACCTCGGGGGTGGAGAGCGTTTTACTAGATGCTTAAATACTAATTGAAAACTAAGGGAAACAAACAACCTATCCTAGACCCCTTAAAGCAACATGCTGTAACCTGAGATCTTGAGACCCAACAAGCCACTACAGGAAGTAACTATGGTAGTACTGTAGCTGGCTCTCACGGCATAAAAACAAAGGAGGAGTGAGAAGGGGGGGGAGGGGAAAAAATAATAAAAAAAAATAAAAAAAATAAGAGGGGAAAGATTGGCTAACACTGATATAACATAGATTAAATAAACAGTCGCGATGGAGGGGGGGCGGACCACAGCCGTCTAATGGAGTAAGGTGACTATGATGCCAAGTCCTACTAGAGGGATTTCCCTAGGACTAATGGGGTTTCACTTGATAACACTGAGTTCCCTATTGGTGGCTCTAGAAGCTATGGCACCTAAGCTGGGACATACCCAGCTAAACCTAGGAAGACAACAAAATTTAATTTGCTTAGACGAGAAGGAGAGTTTTTGCACCTGCTTAGTGCTGAAAAGTTGTGGTTTTATTTGGTTATTAAGCGTTGAATTTAAGCAACATGTTACAGAGGATGAGTTGCAAAGTTTAAGAGTTCACTTATGGTGTAAAGTGATTAGTTCATTGGGTAACAATTTTATTAATGGATTTAAGGATTTCAGGCTAGAGTCACCTAAGAAGATAAAACGAAGTAGAAAAGAATGGCAAAACATGAACAAGTTTTATGAGTAATCAGCTTACTAGAGTCTTATCTTTCAACATAAATGGCTGCACAAGCCCAATAAAAAGGAGAAAGCTAATGAAATATTTGGTACAACAAGACTGTGGGGTTAACTTCCTCCAGGAGACACACCTCTTCCACAGGAAATAATGAAGTTAAAGTCTAAGAGGTTCCCACAGGTGTTCCACCTCCCTCCGAAAGGGAGAAAGAGGGAGTTGCAATCTTAATTGCTGCTTCCCTCCCTTTGAGGTAGGGAGGTGGTTCAAGACCAAACGCCAGATATATAATAGTGACTGGCAGAATACAGGACACTAAGGTCACCCTGGTAAATGTCTACACACCTCCAGGGTCACCGCTTTCGTTTTACTCCTCCTTGGTTCACCTGGTTGCTGAAAAGGCGGAGGGGATGCTGGTCCTGGGGGGGGCCTGGAACCTAATTTTTAACAGGGCCTTGGACACTACATCCCAAATTCCTACACCAGAGGCTAGGAAAGCCAATTCTGTTAAGAAAATCCTAGAACAGATTGGGCTGAGGGATATTTGGAGGGAAAGGTATCCCAGGACAAAGGAGTATACCTGTTACTCTCCCAGATTTAAAGTGTTCTCCAGACTGGATATCTTTCTCACCTACTCACAGTGTCTTACAGGGTTTGTGGAGATTTGGGTAGGGACATGCACACTGTCTGACCATAATCCGATATTCGTAGAAGTAGATTTCTCTCTACCAAAAAAAAGACACATTGGAGACTGAATGGCTCCCTCTTCCAAAATAAGAATGTAGTCCAAGACATTAAGCAGCACATTGCTAGAACCTTACAGGAGAATAATAAGGGGGGGATTTCCCCGCAGATAATGTGGGACACTGTTAAAGCCACGATTAGGGGAAGGATTATTGCAATAGCATCCGCAAGAAAGAGAGAAGGTAAACAAAAACAACAAGAACTCCTGCAACAGATTAAACATTTGGAGGATAGTCAAAAGCTTAGATGGGAAAAAACCAGAGACAGGAAACTTAAAGTTAAAAGATGGAGATGGAAGCTTAACAAAAGGCAGAGATAGAAAAATCCTACACTACCTGAAACAAAGATTTTATGAGGGAGGTCCACGAGCAACAAAACTACTGGCCTTTAGACTAAGGAGGCACCAGGCCAACTCAGCCATATCACCAAAATAAAGATACCGAATACTAATAAGATAGGTACCAAATTAACTGAGATATCAGATGCTTTTGTTTCATATTTTAGCAAGCTCTATCAGGCCCCGGAGAATCTCCCCAAGCAGACAGACTAAAGTTCCTGTCATCCCTCTCGCCTCCCACTCTGGCGGAGGAGGCGGGCCGGTCCTTAACTAGACCAATTTCCCAACAGGAAATTTTGAACGCAATTAAGCAGCTGAAACAGGGTAAATGTCCCGGGCCTGATGGGTTCAGTGCTGAATTTTATAAATCCTTCAAAATAGAGGTGTCCCCTCTCCTGAGGGAGGTATACTCTGCTGTTTGGGAGGAGGGAGCTCCCGGTCCACCCTCCTGGCAATATGCCACAATCTCTTTAATTCATAAAGAGAATAAAGATCCAACAAAATGTGAGTCATATAGGCCTATATCGCTGCTTAATGTCGATTACAAAATTCTAACCTCAATCATTGCATCCAGACTAAACACACAACTCCCAGGCCTCATTAACATGGACCAAACAGGGTTTGTCTCTGGACGACAAGCCGCAGATAGTGTCCGCTCTGCCATAGACACCATCGACGCAATACATCGGACCCGCACATCAGCGTGCCTTATGAGCCTTGATGCAGAGAAGGCTTTTGATAAAGTCTCATGGAGCTTTTTGTTCATGGTCTTAGAGGCCATGGATTTTCCACATCCATTTATAGAGGGCATAAAAGCTCTATACACTAACCCACAAGCATACATCCGAGTGAATGGAAATCTCTCAGAAAGGTTGGGGCTGGGTAGGGGGACCAGGCAAGGCTGCCCCCTGTCGCCACTGCTTTTTGCATTATACATTGAACCTCTAGCGGAGGCTATTCATCGAGCGGAGACCATAAAGGATGTTGAGGTAGGAGGGGAGGGAAAGGAGAATATCACTTTACGCGGACAACGTACTCCTCACAGTGGCAAACCCAGAAACATCCATTCCTGCAGTCTGGTCGATTCTCGAGGAGTTTGGGGGGGGGCATGCAGGATACTCTCTGAATAAATCTGAGACAGAGGTACTCTGTTTTAACTATACCCCATCTAGGGAGATGTGTAAACTATTCCTGATAAAATGGGATTCTGAAAGAATGAAGTACCATGGGGCGGTTATAACTAGAAGCCCTTCCAGCCTCTTTGAGGCTAATTATAAACCCCTGATAGATCAGATCAAGAAAGATTTTGAGAGGTGGACCTTGATTAGTCTCCCAATGTATTCTAAAATTCACATAGTTACAATGAATATTCTCCCCAGATTTCTTTATTTATTTCAATGCCTTCCCATATTTATTAGTAAACTTCAATTCCTGAAATGGAACAGGTTAATAACTAGCTTTGTTTGGAATGGAAAGAAACCCAGGATTAACCTTAAGATCATCCAGGCGCATAGGAGGGTGGGGGGCAGGTCATTGCCAGATTTGGAAGACTACTATCTGGCTGCTCAATTAAGGACGGCACTGATCTGGTCCACCCCTAATTTTGACTCAAATTGGAAAACAATTGAATTGGGGGAGACAGAGGGTGCAGTCCCATTAGATGTAAGAGCATTAATGCCACGGAGTAGGCTGGGCATACCCCCCACCCGCTTTCGCCTGTGAGGAGCACTATAACTGCTGTACACAGAATCTGGCAGAAGTACGGGCTGAGGCGGTCAGTCTGGTCACTGATCAGAATAGCCTGGTCCCTGGATTTCCTACCGGCAAGGCTGGATCATACCTATAGGATATGGGAATGACGGGGCTTGGTCTACCCGGATCAACTGTTGCAGGGAGAGCAGATCCTAGATTTTGCCACACTTAAAGACACTTATGGACTAGAAAACAGAGACCATTTTCGGTTTCTACAAATCAGGGCCTATATAGACTGGTGCCAGAAGAGGGATCATACGTCATCTAAAGCAGCCCCTCTCCTAGACTGTATTCGTGAAATCCGGTCAGGACAGTTACAAAAGGGTCTCATCTCAAAGTTATACAGGGCTTTATCACAGATGAAAAGAGACCCCCTAAATAAAATTAAAGTCAGGTGGGGGGGGGGGTTAACATAAAAGAGGAAGACTGGCTCAGGGCTTTCCACGTTTCCACTAAGACCACAAATTCGCCTTATTGGCAGGACTTTGAATGGAAAGTGAAAGCCCGCTTCTTTCTCACCCCCTCTGCCTTGCATAAAAGAAACCCAGCGCAGACCCCAGAATGCTGGAGACAATGCGGAGAGGAGAGGGCGACATACCTACATGTTTTCCGGGGGTGTCCGGGGATAAAGAGCTATTAGGACGGGATCTGTAACACCCTGCGAGAAGTTTTCTCCTTGACACAGACTCTAGACTGTTCCAATCTAATTTTGGGAGTCCCCCCCCAGGGCCTTGGCTCCGCCGACACTCTATACCTATGGGCTATATTAATTGTGGCTGCACATAAAAGCATAACCCACCTTTGGCGAAGGCTGAACCCACCAGAAATTCAGAGCTGGATCGCTATAGTACAAGAGATTAATGACATGGAGGAGATAACATACAAAGTAAATCAGAAAATAAATTTATATATAAGGAGATGGAGAAGGTGGCTCCTGTGGAAAGACACATGCTCAACATCCCTCTCTGAATGCAGTCAGAAATAACTGAGGGAGGGGGGGGGAGAGAATGTGGAGGATGGGTTGAGGAAACATGGACTTATTGATAAATAACATGTACTGAAAAGTGATAATGAATTATGACACTATAAAGTAACTGAAATAGAATGATTGTGAACAGAAAGCCTGACAAAAGATGAATGTATTTGTACCCATTTGATGTCAATAAACTTGAGTTTAAAAAAAAAGGTCATATGAGGAGAGGCTAAAGGAACTAAACATGTACACCCTGGAGGGATATGCTTGAGACCTTTAAATACCTCACAGGGGTGAAAAGGTTACTAGTGGGAGGCCTTTTTTTGAAGAAAGGGTGCTTTAGAACAAGAGGCTATGCTATGAAGCTGGAGGAGGGTAGGTTCGGGAGAGATACGGAGTTCACAGACAGGGTGATGGATACCTGGAGCAGTCTTCCAGAGGATGTCATGGAGGCAAAAACAGTGGTGGGATTCAAAAAAGCCTGGGATAAGCACAACAGAATAATGATGAATAGTTTAAGAGCCACTGGCACCACAAGTAACATTTTGAAAAAACATATTTGGACAAAAAGCAACTTATATTTCTCATTAGTTCTGTATATCTTATCCCCATTAATTATTATTGAGGTCATAAGCATGAAAAAAGGAGAGCTGTTCCCTGAGGGTTCCTCAGCACCTATTGCTTCTTCCCAGCCTGATGTCATTATACTATGTTTGTGACATCACAGTTATTCTCATAGCAATAAACTGTGATGTCACAACAGAGTGTTAGGATTTCAAGTAGGGAGTGAGCTATAGAGGCAGATGAACTCCAAGGGATAAAGATCTTGTTTTTCTGGGAATTTCCTCAATAATAAATAATGGAGGAGGGAATCTATAGAATATATGAAATACAAGATGAATTGTATCTAATTGTGCCTTTCCTGGTTAACCAATTTCCCCTTTCCCTTTCAATCATTATGCTTTCCAAACTTTTCCCA
Organism: Neoceratodus forsteri; assembly: GCA_016271365.2. NCBI lineage: Eukaryota > Metazoa > Chordata > Ceratodontiformes > Ceratodontidae > Neoceratodus > Neoceratodus forsteri. Next base: position 970,709,727 of record CM028134.1, on the reverse strand, counting down.
AAGGTGTCATCTTCTCTTTAAAGGTTGGAAGATAAAGTCCCATAGACCTGGAAGGGTCTACAGTAAAAGCAACACAACAAGAAAGGGCAGACTGGGTAGGCCAATTGGCCCTTATCTGCTGTTTCTATGTTTCTATGACTGTGCAGAATATACCACTGCACCCATGCAAATGAACGTTCCCCCATGCATACTGAGAACAGCAGTACATACTATGGTTAGGAAAATGCTAAACAGTCTCCATTGCAACCCTATTTAAAACTGCAAAAACCCTACCCTTATCCTCGTGCATGGTGGCTGCCTCAATCACCCATCATAGATATATAGATACATAGAAGTTGACAGCAGAGAAGGACCTCTTGGCCCACCAAGTCTGCCCTGTTTATCCCTACCTATTATGAGGTTTAATGCACAACCTGAACTCCAGAGCACCCCCCCCTACCTTACCTCCAGGATACCCTTGTGTCTGTCCCACTCCTTTTTATGTTGTCTTGCACATGCGCAAGCAACATTTTGTGGTAGTAGGAGAAATGCAGAGGTGTGTCAGTATTGACGAATGCAGGGCATGCTTTAGAAGGTGCATCCCCTCATTTTTCAACTAGCCAGCATTCCAGCACTGACACAAGTATATGCAAAGTGCCATTAACTTAAAAGAAATGTGCCGCTGCAATCAGAGACAAGCTTGTCATGCAGCGGCACAGATGACACACCTCCTTTCAACATAGGAATTTTGGGACCTCCGCTCATGAACAGTATCACTTTGATTTTGTTAATCTGTCCTGAACATTGATTTCCCACAGTGACCGTGCCATTGTGCATCACCTTATGTGTCTTTGCTGGTGAAACATTTCAATAAACATGGCAACAGCTACCGCCATCTGCCACACAATCCCCATTAAGCCGACTTTGGGGGTGCCCAGTTCCCTCGTTAGCATGCCACCTCCCCAGTTCAGTTTGTTTGTCGATGGGGGTGCCCAATCCCCGTCGGCATAATGACCCCCAGTTTAATTTGTTTGCCAATGGGGGTGCCCAATCCCCGTTGTCATCATGTCCCCCCAGTTTAATTTGTTTGCTGGTGGGGATGCCCAATCCCCATCTGCATAATGCCTCCCCAGTTTAATTTGTTTCCCAGCAGGGGTGCCCAATCCCCATCAGTTTCAGTCCCACACACCCACGCATTCTTTGCCAATGGGGGTGCCCAATCCCTGTTGGCTTCAGTCCTCTCCCCCCCAAAAAAAACATGTGGCACACTGGGAGCCCACCCCAGTGTGCCCAAATGTATGTTTTAGTAAAACCTGTAAAAAAAAAAAAAAAAAAACCTTCCCCTGACTTTTTTTTGTCCCTGTAAACAACAAAATGGTCCCTCGTCGTCAGGATGCCCCTCCCCCAACCTGCACCCACCTCCGTACCCAACTACTCACATCCCCCACACCATACTTACCTCCAGAGATGTGGCGTGGTGATCTTCGGTGGAGTGGGAGAGGTCTGAACTCTTCAAAAGCTGACCGCGAACAGAAGAAAATCATGGTAAGCTATATAATGGCATCAATGGGGGGTCAACTTAGGTGGGTATCTCGGCCATTTTCTTTCAATTTTGGCTCCAAAATTCCAACATGGGGTTCTTGGGACCCCACCTCATGAACACATGCACTGTCATTCCGTTATTCGGTCCCAAAAGGTCATTTCAAGGTCACTGCGCAGAATCACCTTTCAGGACTGAGTAACAAAACAACAGTGCCACTGTTCATGAGGTGGGGTTCCAAAAAGCCTATATTTTAAATCTGGTGAAAAAATTCCAAAACAATGACTGTTACGAGTGTGCATTGTCTCAGTTTTCACGCACGCGCATAGCTTTGGCAATTTCTAATATTTTCACTCCAGATTTTAAACATTGCCATTTTTTTCACACCTCCTTATGAACAGTACAGCTGTCATTTTTCACATCCTGCCCAAAATGTGTTTTCTCACATGTGATGCACAATGGCACGGTCGCTGTGGGAAATCAATGTTCAGGACAGATTAACAAAATCAAAGTGATACTGTTCATGAGCGGAGGTCCCAAAATTCCTATGTTGAAAATCTGGTCAAAAAAACCCAAAATAATTGCGTTACGTGCGTGCGTTGCGCAGTTTCTACGCAAGCTTGTGACTTCAATTTTTCATATTTTCACTCCTGATTTTCAACATTGCCATTTTTTTACACCTCCTCATGAACAGTACAGCTGTTATTTTTCACATTTTGTCCGAAATGTGTTTTTGCATCTGTGGCGCCAAATGGCGCAGTCGCTGTGCAAAATCACCTTTCCGCTAACAAACTGATACTGCCACTGTTCATGAGGTGGGGTCACATAAAGCCCACATTGAACATTTGGAGTGAAAATACCAGCAAATGCCCGTAGCGTTAGGGTTTCCAACTGTAACACCCCACCATTTAGAGACTAACAGGCATCAGGTGTGTGACTTGGGACTGTCGGCTGTAATGCTCACGCCATTCCACCCCCACCTCCACCCTGCAGCCACTGACAGGCATCGAGATGTGCCTTGGACTCTTGGGCCCCAAAGCTCACCCCATTCTCCTATACTGCACCCATCTCAACATATTTCCTTATGGAATGGGGTGAGTGCAAGGCCCAAAGACCCCAAGGCACACTGCGACACTTGTTGGTGTCTGCAGGGTTAGACACTTGTCGGTATCTGCAGGGTAGGGTGAGGTGAAATGGCGTGAGCGTTGACGCTGACAACCCAAAGGCACACCCCAATGCCTGTCAGTCTCTGCAGGGTGGGGGTGGGGTTGGTGTCAGTTCATTACTTCACTGCCATTCCTATTATGCAACTCTCTAACTCCTGCACTACCAATGCCAGTACAGCAAGACAACATTCAGCACTGACAAATGCTTGTTGAATCCTGTGACTGTTTTAACCCCTACCACCTCCTCTGGTTGACCATTCCAAGAGTTCACCCTCTCCATGAAAAAATATTTCCTCATGTTACCCCAGAGCCATCCCCCTCCAGCTTCATACTGTGCTGCCTTGTATTGTACATATTGTACTGTATTGCATTGTATTATGTAGCTGTCTTGTATATTCCTGATGGTCAAGTGACCCCTTGCTCTGAGTGCCCATCCATTAGCTGTCTTGAATATTCAGCATGGCCTAGTGTACCCCTGCTCCCAATGGGCCATCCTGTAGCTGTCTGGAATATTCCTGGTGGTTTGGTCCCCCACCCACATAAGGGCATCTGACCCCCACCTGACCCACACGATCTGGACCCTCCTCCCTGCCCACTCCCCCAACCACAGTCACTAAAGTCAAACTATAGCAGTAGTGATGGTGACCAGAACACCATTCCGCTCACCAACTCGAGCAGCCAACATCTGACTGACTGTGAGCAATCGTGACTAATGTAGATAAAACTGTTTTTACAGTACTCATGATTGCTCACTGACAGTGAGATACATAGAAACTTAGAAGTTGATGGCAGATAAGAACCGCAAGGCCCATCCAGGCTGCCCATTTTTTCTACCTAATGAATGTGCCATTGGCCTTTAATCTGTCAGTGGCCTATCTATTCATACTCCTCTGTATTACTCCCTTATGCCTATCCCATGCCTGTTTGAAGCCCTGCACTGTATTCATATCCATCACTTCCCAAGGTAGGCCATTCCATGCATCCACCACCCTTTCTGTGAAAAAGAACTTCCTCACATTACCCCTTAATCGGCCCTCCTTTAATCTCATGCTGTGTCCTCTTGTCCTGCTATTTTTCTTATATTGAAACATGTTAGACTCTTTCATCTTGTTAATGTCCTTAACATGTTTGAATGTTTCGATCATATAACCTTTCTCCTCCCGTCTTTGCTCTAGGGTATACATATTGAGCTCTGTTAATCTGTTCTCATATGTTTGCTGATGTTTGAGTTGGATTTTCTATAGTACACACAACTGCTCACTGACAGATGGAGGCCAGCCAAGGTGGTGAGCAGAGGTCTGTGCCAGTAATATCACTATTGCCATAGTTTGGCTTAGGTGACCAGGGTAAGGGGTGGGTGCAGGGAGGAGTGTTATGATTGGGTGGCTCAGGAGGGTGTCAGATGCTCTTGGGGGGGAGGACCACTAGACCACCAGAAACTTGAAAACTGCTGCAGGAGAGGTGTTCAATGGGGCATGTATGTATGCCGTTGAGCCGTAACGGGCATGCAAATGGCCCATAGTGCCTTGCATGCATAATAGGCACATTAGCATGTTAGAGTTAAATATGCCCCACAGGAGCCCTGGCACCATCCTGTTTGCACTGTGCTATCTCCATTAAGCTCCTGTGACCCATATATTTAGTCTGGAGCTTTGTCAGCACAGCGCATAGTCACTATGCGCTGCACTAACACAGCCCCATATTAGTGTGCTAGTGGGAGCGTGGTAATTGTCTGAATATTGTCTCTGAGCCAGCCATGCTCTAATTTCCATGCAGCGCTTCTGTCAGTGCAGCACACTTTGCATAAGGGGACCTCTACCCTTAGCAAGATGGAACCAAAAGTCCACAAGACAATGGATACTGGGGGTAAGAAATGTCTGCCCATAGCCTCAACATACTCTTCTAACCTGTAACAGCATACAAGCAAACATGTTCAGCACTGACAAATGCTTGTGTGTATGTAGGGACTATGCACACCTTATGCCAATTCTCTTGGCTATGGCTGTAGACAGAGACATGTTACAAATGTATGCAGGTGATTCTGTTATTTCTGAGTAAAAAGGTTTTATGTAGCATGGTAGTAAACAGTATGGCAATGACCTATCACATATATGAAGTAATTTTCAATTTATTTATTTTATTTTTATTTATTTAGTTTTTGTTGACCGGGTGAGTGCACTAGACAAATCCTGCCTATTTTCAGGCATGACCCAGGGGAAGGGGATAGAGATGAATGCCAACTGACCTTGAACCAGATTAAGCTGTCAGTGGTATTTTTAGTGAATGAGGGAAATTTGGCCAGGACACCGGGGAAATTCCCCCACTCTTTTCGATAAGTGCCATGGGATCTTTAACATCCATCTGAACTACCACCAATCCAGACAGATGGGACTTCGGTTTAATGTCTCATCCAAAAGACAGCACCTCAGAAGTGCAGCACCCCTCTCATGCTGCACTACAGCGCCAGTACTGGGATATTAGCCCAAGTGCCAGATGTGGGAATTGAACCCACAGCTCTCTGATCTCCCGGCCTCAGAGGTGAGTGTGCTACCTACTGAGCCACTGACACTAAATCATTTTAGGTATGTTGGTATTATCTCTTATTGTATCATTGGTATACACTTTCTCAAATTGAGAGTTTAAGGCCTCAGCCATAGCAGTTTCATTTGTTAGAAACTCCCATTATGGTTTCTTGGTCTTACATGGCATTCTAAAGGGAAGTTCCCCTCAGCCTTTTATTATGTTGGCTTGTGCGCATGCGCAAGCAACATTTTGCGGTAGTAGCACAGTAGTAGCACTTTCAAAGGTGTGTCAGCGTTGTGGCAAATCCAGGGGTGCTTTAGTCGGTGTCTCCCTCAGCCATCAACCAGTGAGCATGCTGCCGATGACAGCAGTTTCAGAGAGTGCCACCAACTTGAAATGAATCTGCAGCTGCAATGAGAGACAGGCTCGTCAAGGCAGCAGCAGATCTCACATGCCTCCATTATGTGCCATTCCTGGTGAAACATTGAAATACATATGGCAGTGGCTCCTGCCATCCGCCACACAAACCCGACAAAGGGGTGCCCAATCCCCACCCCATTATGTGGCACACCTAACATGGCGACTCCTTCTGCCTGCCACACACTCCCGAGAATCTGACATCGGGGTGCCCAATCCCCATGTTGGCATCCCTCCTCTTAGTGTGTTTTTCCTGGTTAAATAATATCCCTTTTCTGACACCGGGATGCCCACTCCCGGTGATGGATGCAGCCCCCCTCCCTTAATTGCTGCACACTGGGAGCCCACCCTAATGTACCATTTTTTTTACCTATTTAAAAAAAGAAAACCTTCCCTCGTGGTCTGTTTTTGTACCTGCAACGCAGAAAATGGTCCACAGTTGTCTCCTTCATCACCCTCCCTCTGCGCACCTACCTTCCCTCACCCCCCCACCCATACTTACCCTCCGGAAGTCGGAAGCCGCGATCTTCTGTGAAGCGGGACACGTCTGCACTCTTCAAAGCCTAACTGCGAACTGAAGAAATTACAGTAAACTTTATAATGGAGGGTTTCAACTTAGGTTGATATCTCAGCCATTTTTAGGACTTTTGGCCCAAAATTTTCAACATGGGGCTCTTGGGACCCCACCTGGTGAACATGTATCTGTCATTTCGTTTCTCGGACCCAAAAGGTGATTTCGCCATCACTGTGCGGAATCACCTTTCGGGACCAATTAATGAAATGACAGTGCCAGTGTTCATTAGGAGAGGTCTCAAAAAGCCCATGTTGCAAATTTAGTGAAAAAATTCACAAAAATGGCTGCGTTACCAGCATGCGTTGCGCAGTGTCTATGTATGCTTGGAACTTTGCCAATTTTTTATATTTTCACTCCAGATTTTCAACATTGCTATTTTTGCACACCTCCTTATGAACAGCATAGCTGTCATTTTTCACATCCTGCCCAAAACATGTTTTCGCACCTGTGGTACACAGTGTGAGTGGTCGCTGCGCAAAATCAACTTTTGGGACAGAGTAACAAAATCACAGTGCCACTGTTCATGAGGAGAGGTCCCAAAATGTCCATGTTGAAAATTTGGTGAAAACATTCCCAAAAGTGACCGCATTATGGGTGTGCATTGCGCAGTATTAACACAAGCTCATAAGTACAACATTTTCATATTTTCTCTCCAGATTTTCATCATTGCCATTTTTTGCACCTCCTCATGAACAGTATAGCTGTCATTTTTTGCATCCTACCTGAAATGTGTTTCAGCACCTGTGGCTCTCAATGGCGCAATTGTTGTGCGAAATCACCTTTCAAGATTGAGTAACGTAATTATAGTGCCACTGTTCATGAGGCGGGGTCCCAAAAAGCCAATATTGAGAATTTGGAGTGAAATTCTAACAAACACCCAGGGCATTAAAGTTTCCAACCATACACCCTCCCTGCAGAGACTGACAGGCATCAGGGACATAACTTGGGTTTATCGGCCATAATGTTCACAGAATTCTACCCCCACCCCCCACCCTACAGCCACTGACAGGCATTGAGGTGTGCCTTGGATTCTGTCACCTTAACATTCACCCCATTCTCCTATATTGCTCCTATCTCAGCTTATTTCCTTATGGAATGGAGTGAGCATAAGGGCCGAAGACCCCAATGCACACCCTGACACCTGTCGCTCTCTGCAGGGTGGGGTGAGGTGGAATGGGGTAAGTGTTATGGCCAACCCAAGGACACACTCCCAATGCCTTTCAGTCTCTGTGGGGGGGGGGTGCTGGCATTAGTTCAATACTTCACTGCCATTCCAATTTTGCATTTCTAACTCCTGCACTGTCGATGCTAATGCTAGCAAGCCAACATTTGGCATTGACAAATGCTCGTTCTGTGTACCTTTGTAGTTTGCAGGCATGAATAAATGATTGCTTCTATTACACCCTCCTAATTTCATTAGGACTTAAATGTAAATTAAGTTACATAAATCTGGTGTGAAACCTGTTTAACTCCACTGCAAAGGTCATGACCTGACTCATATAAAGCATCCAGGAATTTTTATGATGTTATAGTGCTAAAGCCTGCAGTGGTTATACTGTACTAGTCAGTGCTGCTGCTATCCTCTGCAGTCTCTATGTACTTGTCTTATGCTGGCCATGAAACTTTTCAAGGCATAGTAAGTGCCCTGCTGTTTTCTGTAATTTAAATTGTATCTGAGGTAGGAAAACAAGCTTTTAGAGAATACAGGGACTTCAGAAGACATGTAACAGGACTGAATGAGAGAATAACTTTTGTTGGCTTGTGCAGGTACACATCATCAAATCCCTTGATGCTGCGCATGAGTGGGGTCATGACCTTTGCAATGGAGACAAATAGGTTTTCACACCAGGGCAAAACAGAGTGAAGCAACCTCATTTCTATTTAAATCAGGATGAAATTAAGTGGGTGCAATAGATGGAATCATTGTTCAAGGTTACAAACTACACAGGTATACAGAAAATGGGTTGATGGGACTTTCCCTTTAACAGAATTTATACACGGTACCTATAGATTTGTTTATGTTTTGCTTTTTAATTTTTTGTTATTAATTGCAAGTTTATATTCCTGATCCCTTTTTTAGACACATCCTGCCCTGGATCTTTTCTTCAATGTTACAAATTAACACCTGAAGAGTAATGTGCCCTGTGGCACCCCTGACTGTGAGAACTGACAAAGAGCAGGAAAGTAGCACCAAGAGCGGGGAGTACGGGATTCTTGCTGTCACAATAATCAGCATCAGCACAGAAAAACGTGAAAGCAATGAAACATAAACAAAGTACCTTGCAATGCTTACATATTAAAGACATTAATATTGTAAATATATTTATTAATTTAAAACAATGAAGCAGCGCCTCAGCATGCAAAATAATAAAATATTCCACACAGGAAGGATTTAGATTGGCAGTGGACCATCTAATTCCGGCAGGATCGGTGGGGGAGGGGGGTGTGGCTCCTCATCTACTTTCTCTGGATGTGGGGATTGCTGCTGGTTGTGCCTTTTTTTACCTCTTGGATGGAACTCATTTGCCCACAGCATTGCTGTGTTGCAGAGCTCAGTACAAATAATTGCTTCCCCTTTAATAGTGAATTTTTCCATCGGGTTTGTGGCACTGCAGTGGGGTCATCAAGGGAGGAGGTGGCCATCCCTGACCCCAGCAGTAACCCTTGAGTACACAGGATAAAATACTGGGATCATTTTATCGATGACATCCTGTGCGTCTGGGATGGGAGTGACATTGAAGCTGATATGTTTGTAAAAATGTTAAAGAAGACAGGAAATCATTTCTAATCAGCACCTGTTTATAAAGTTCTTATTCTCAGAAGTGATATGCATCCCCCTAAATTATCCATATTTAACTGTACCTGCTTAAAAAGTGATACAAAACAACTGTGTTCTGCATTGTTTTGTTTTTATGAGCAGCATTCTGTTACAATTCCCTGCATGGAACCAGTTATTTGGAGTTTTAACTATGTCACGATTTCTACATAGAACTCTACACATAGTTCTGATAGGTCAACAGCTCATATTAGCATTCTGTATACAAACCTTGACATAATAAAAACTCCAAATGACTGATTCCATGAAGAACACCATAACCGAATGCTGCCCATTAAAACAAAACAATGGGGGGGGGGATATGGCCTGACCAGGCAGAAGATGGCAGCATAGTTTAAATCTCTGCAGGAATAACTGCAATCTAACCTCATCCAGCCTTCACCAGACCTTTCTTTGGTACCAACGCCTGTGACCATCCTGTAATCTTACTGCTTGACATAGTTTGTAAGTCATTTTTGATCCATCATCTACTTATATTCAATTATTCTACACTGTACTGCAGCATACTAGGCCTCATCCTTCAGCACCATGGCAGATCTCCAAGCACAGCCAAGCTCACTTGCTAGAGTGGAAATAATGTTTTCTAAACTGATGGCTGAGATTAATGATCTAAAAACCCCCACCTAACAGAATGCAACCACTCTTGAAACTTTTAGCCAGATAATTGCATTTAATGAGAAAGCAACAGCCTGTAACACCACTACTATTCATGACCTCCAGGCTACTGTCCACAATCAAGATCGAACTATTAAATCCCTACAATCTAAAACTGATGATATTGAAAATTGTAATCATCACAACAATTTACGATTTTTTGGCTTCCCTGAAGGTGTAGAATTAGGAGACACTACTGCGCTTTTATTACATGTGCTGCCTGCAATGCTTAAACTGCCTCCTGACCTAACGTTAATCATTGAGTGGTCTCACTGCACTCTGGGTCCCAGGCCAACATCAGACCAGTGACCAAGGCCCATCATTGCTCGCTTCTTGAACCATTCCCATACAGAATTAATACTGAAATGAGCCAGAGAAATGGGGAAACTTCAGTGGCTAGAGTTTAATATTTCCACCTACAGAGACTTTTCAAAAGATTTAACCATCAGAAGGAAGGCCTACAATCCACTTAAACAGATCCTCCACCAAAGAAGCATTAAATTTGCTCTACGTTCCCCTGTGACATTACACCTTTTCTCAGGCTCTTTCTTCAAGGATTTTGAAACCCCTGACGCCTTAGCCAACTATCTGGAGGTCTCTCTCTGTAATCTTACCCTGGGAGTTTCAGCAGCAATTGGCAACCTGAACACAGCTTTGGTATCTGCACGGAGGGTGGACAACGAGGTACAGGAACGTGGGGAAAGTGTTGCAGAACTCACAGCCCCAAGCAGCAACGCCGCAACTGATTTGACCCCAAGGCAATCAACACGGCTGCAAGAGAAGCTTCTGTCGGGGCATTATTCTTCAAGACTTTCATGCTGTTCTAGCGAGGTTTCACCCCAAACACCCCAAGCTGCAGCCTCTCACCTTCAAGTCAACCCCTCTATTCCCTTGAGTAATAAGTTTGCTGTCTTGGAGGATGACATGTGCTCCTCGCAGGAGGATCTTTACCTGCAAATTTCAGACGAACATCCCTCTAATTTGGGCCATGTGCCTCAGGGATGTATTTCTGCCAATACCTCATGGGCAGAAGTTGTTGCAAGTTCCCCCCTCAAATCTTTAGCGCCGCCAAAAAAGAAACATTAGACAAAGACCAAAAGCAAGAACATCAATAGTCACAATCCTGCTAATAAATCTAAGGTGTCATGAGCTTATATGGTCACAGTTGCTACATCTTAGTAGGTTTTGCTTCCAGGATACTTAAAGAGAGGGCCAGTACACTTTTTCTGCCTAGCCGCGCTCTCTATAGTCTATGCTACCTGGTTGCTTTCGCTCCCAGAGGGTGCAGAAAGCAAAGGCTGTACATCGCGGCGTGATCAATTTACTTTTTGTTGCAGTGTTTAAACAAGCAGTTTAAGGGTCTTCAAGGGAACTTTCTATATCAGCAATGCTTTTCTAACCCATTATTTTAGTGTTAGATCTTATACATTACCTCACTAAACAGGCTCTGTGTATCTAGCCTTTTACTCTCCAATTTAGCAGTGCATCAGGTTTATAGTCTTTTGGCTGTTCAGTTGCATATCTTCAATTGGTATGCATCCTGAATATTGCCTTTTCTTTTTTTCATATGTGAATTATTATATATTACAAGGCAATTTACCCCTTCCCTCTCCTGATGACAGGTTCTTAAGTATTATTGGCAACTACATTTAATCTATCTCCTTCCCTACGCTCAATTATTCTTACTACCTCCTGTTTACAATATGGAACTATCATTAGCACTCAAAGAGGTGAGCTATGTTTGGTCTACTGTTGCAAATGATTGTCAATCTACATCATCCTTATGCTCCTTATTTTACTCGAAGCCTACAGATATTATAGAAATCCACTGCTGTGTGGTCCCTCCTGTTTTGGGGCTCACTGGGCCTAGTCTTTTAGACCTAGTCACCCCATATAACACCTATTTAGGCAATTTTCGAGTAATCGGAGATGATCTTTACTATGACTATCTCTTCTGTCTACAGTTATCACTGAAGCCTATACCTCTCCACATAATCCCGATTTGCATTTGGCTCAGGGCGTAAGGGCTTAAATTGACCTCCCCTTTCTTCTTTCCCCCTCAATTTTATATTTATTATGTACTTATTCTGTTGCACTGCAAAGTATACTCAGAGTCACTCTAATGTGGTAATGATCTACTTTTCCTTTTATATTTGTTCATTTGCATTCCACCTGGCTCCATGAATTCCTTGCTCTATGTCTAGGCTGTACTGGCATCTCATATATGGTTCTTTAATTTACAGTTGTTTCGAGTTGGTATATCTTGTACTATTACTACTAATGTTTATGAATAAGTTCTGGTGTTTAGCTTTATCCTTATACCTTATCCTGTTAGCTTAGAATTAAGCTGAGGTTATTACAGTCCCCTGCCTTTCTTGGTATTATTCCCTTTCAGTTTATCTTATCAGGAATACTTACTTTATTATATTACTGGGATCAGACTTAGGTTTGGGCCGATATTTATAACCGGTCCTCCCTAGTCTCCTCCCTACATCGACGCCCCAGAGTGTGGTGAGAGAGTCTCTAAGCCAGTTGGCTGACTCATATCTCCTCACACCCACAAAACGTTTTCTTTGTTATTTAGCTTCCTAGTATTGTTGTTGTTGTTAATGACTTTTCTCCTTGCCCATCTCTATTCTAACTTTAATAAGATATCTGTGCCACTCATGTATCATATATCTCACGTTTTTTGTCTCGAATGTTCCTGCCACTCTCTGCATATACGTAAGCTCTCTATATTGTATTCTAATCATCCTCTGCCTCATTTATTTGTCCCTTCACACTCCAGAGATTATTCCCTTTCTTTAACACTAACAATATGAGTGACATATTTTTGTATACATGGAATGTGAAGGGACTTAATTCTCTTTTAAACGGAAGCAAATTCTTTCACATCTCAAAAAACATGAAACACAAATTGCTTTCCTTCAAGAAACAAAATTATTAGCAGAGAATGTTCATAGACTTAAAAAAGATTGGGTCGGTCAGATCTACGAATCATCCTATACCTCAAAAAAAAGGGGAGTTGCTATTCTTATTCATAAGTCTCAAATGGTCCCTTGTAAACTCTGTTTCTGATACTGACAGCAGATGGGTGATGGTCAAACTGAATACCAACTCTGGTCCTCTTCTGCTTGTTAATGTCTATGCACCCAACTCCAATTCCCTGGAGTTTTTTCATAATTCAGCTCAACAGATTCTATCCTTTAACACTGATAATACTCCAGTTATTCTTGGAGGGGATCTTAACTTAGCTTTAGAAGCCAGTATTGACAGAAGTAGCCCCACTACAGAGGCCCACCCTATAAGTATTAAAGCCCTCTCATTACTAATGCAAGATGTTGGATTAGCTGATGTATGGCGCCTCCTTCACCCCCGCGATTGAGAATTAACTTTTTACTCCTCTCTACATAACACATACAGTAGAACTGACTACTGGTTAGCCTCTCCTGTTATAATGGAAAAAACTATTGATTCATCCATCTCTCCCATCATAATCTCGGACCATTCCCTTGTCAAATTGCAACTTCTGTGGGGCCCATTAGCACCTAAATCTTCTTAGTAGCAGCTGGACTGTCTCCTTCTCATGGATCCCAATTTCTTACCCATGATCAAAACACAAATTCAGGACTTCCTCTTTCACAATACCCCAACAGAATCTTCTATGTCCTCTGTATAGGAAGCTCTTAAAGCTATGATTCGAGGGAAAACTATCAGTTATGCTGCACATAGGAAAAGAGTAAGAGAACAACAGCTGGCTGACTCGGAAAAATCTCTTAAAGCTAAAGAGAATTTATACTTTTCTTCTAATAAGCACTATCCTGATTCTCAACCATCTTGAAATTCTTCGACTTAGAGTTAAAATTAACAAATTAATTTCTCGTAAAACCGAACTGATCTTGTTTAAACTTAAATATAAGTTTTGGGAACAAGGCGATAAAAATGGGAAACTCCTCTCTTACCAGCTCAAAGCACAACAAATGGAATGACATATCCTAAACCTAAAAGATGAACAGGGTACAATTCACTCCGACAACCCCTCTATAAACCGTATCATGAAAATCTTTTATCAAAAAACTATACTCTAACACAAATCCTCCATCTACTTTACAAATTCAACAGTTCCTTAAATCGTTACATCTTCCTCATCTTTCTACTCTTGAAACAAATTCTTCAGATGAACCCTTCTCGCTTCAGGAAATCCAGAAAGCTTTGTCTTCCTTGAAATCTGGCAAATCCCCTTGGGGTGACGGATTCCCTGTCGATTTCTATAAAATGTTTTCCGACACCTTATGTCCCCTTCTTCTTAATATTTATCAAGAAGCTTCCAATACTGGCAAGCTTCCCCCATCTTGCACCGAAGCAATCATAACCCTAATCCCTAAGAAAGAAAAAGACCCTACTCACCCCACAAGTTACAGGCCCATCTCTTTATTAAACACGGATGGGAAGATATTTGCTAAATTACTAACTTCTCGACTTGAATCCTTGATCCCCAAGCTAACTCATTGTTCACAAGCTGGTTTTATTAAACATAGATCTGGTTCTGATCACCTACGTTCCTTATTTAATTTAATTCACAAAGCCAAATCCCTCAAGACACCAGCTGCAGTCATAGCTATTGATTTCGAGAAGGCCTTTGATTCCTTAAACTGGGACTACCTTCATCGAGTTTTATCTTATTTTGGTCTTTCTCATACCTTTTGCTCCTGGATCAAGCTATTACATAACTCCCCTGTTGCTAAAGTACTTACTAATTCCACCCTTTCCTATTACTTTCATCTAGCAAGGGGAACTAGACAAGGCTGTCCCCTGTCACCTTCCCTGTTTATTTTAGCCATGGAACCCCTGGCTGCTTTTTTACGTCAATCTTCTGGCATTATGGGCATACCTGTGAGCAATTCAAGATATGTTTCTCTCTCCTACATGGATGACCTCTTAATCTTACTCAAAAACCTGAATGAGGCTGGTCCCCTGCTGGTTGATTTGCTTAATAATTTTACTAACATTTCTGGCCTTGCTTTGAATTATGGCAAATCACAAACTATGCCCCGTAACGACCACTGTAAAGCCTTTATGAACATACCTTTTGGATTCCGCTGGTCACCACATGGTGAAACATATCTAGGAATCAAAATTACTAGTAACTTAGGGAAGATATGGGACATTAACTTTAACCCCTTATTTGATAACATCAAAACAATTCTGGACAGATTGAAGCTTCTTAATCTCTCTTTCATGAGAGAAATTGTAGCCATTAAGATGTCCATTTCTCCCAAGATTCTTTACTGCTTTGCCAATATTCCTTTAGTCTTACCATCCTCCTTTTTTGCTAAAATTGATAAATTAATAGGTAACTTTATCTGGGATGGGAAACCACCGAGCTTTAACTGCAACAAACTTCGATCACATTGGAAAAAAGAGGGATTCGGACTCCTCTGGTTCAAAGGCTACCTCTGGGCTTTCTGAATGGCAAAAACCATTAAATGGTTTCAGAAACCCTCCCCTCACTCACCACTATGGGTTGCAATGGAATCCGCATTGTGCCCTGGAGGAGTTCCCACTTCCTTCATTTTTAATCCCATTTCCTCTAAACTAAAATCTCACCCGACTATATCATCCTCTGTTCTTTCTTGGAAACTAACCCACAAATTCCTGAAATTCAATCCAACAACATGGTTTTATGCCTCCTTATGGGGCAATCCACTGCTCACTCTAGAAGATCACCCATTTTTCTGCTGTACATGGAGGAACAAAGGCATTTCTTTCTCGGAGATATCTTGGACCAGAATTCACTCACTCTTAGATCATCCAGACTGCGTTGGTTCAGGTGCTTAATGATCTTCTGAGGGCGAGAGATCAGAAGAGACATTCTGTCTTGGTCCTTTTTGATCTATCATCAGCCTTTGATACCGTGGATCACTTGGTGTTGATAGCACACCTGAGGCAGTTTTGTGGAATATCGGGAATTGTCTTGCGATGGTTCACCTCATTCCTCACTGAGAGATCACAAAGAGTTGTGTCTGGGTTTTTTCCTTAAGCCCAACTCCTTTGTTGTGTGGGGTGCCTCAGGGTTCAGTGCTGTCTCCCATGTTATTCGTGGCATATATGCTGCTCCTTGGAGACATTATAAGATGGTATGAGCTGAGTTTCACTGCTATGCGGATGACACCCAGCTATACCTGTCTTTTGCACCTGACCAGGATGGAGCTCTCTCGGTGTTTAACAACTGTCTGAAAGAAATCCAGGACTGGATGGATTTTAGCTGGCTGAAGTTGAACTCAGAAAAGACAGAGGTTTTGGTTGTGGACCCAGGTCATCAGATAGAGGGGTCATTGGCTGGTGTGCCCTCAGGAATTTTTCTTGGCGGCGTTTCGCTTGCAGCCTCGGAACAGGTGCGTGACCTGTGGGTCATCTTGGATGACAGGCTGACACTACAATCACAAGTGTCAGCAGTTGTCAAGACTTCCTTTTACCATCATAGGAATATTGCCAGAGTTAAGCACCTTGTTCCATCTGACATGTTACCAACGTTGGTCCACGCCTTTGTGTCCTCGCATTTGGACTACTGCAACTCCCTGTACTTTGGGCTTTCTGAGGTTGAAATCCTCTGCCATCAGCTAGTGCAGAATGCTACAGCCCAGATTTTGACTGGGACAAATAGGCCCTGTCATATTACCCCGGTGCTGCGTGAACTGCACTGGCTACCTATATGGTGGTGGATCGCCTTTAAAGTCAGTTTACTGACTTTTAAAGCCCTACACAATCTGGGTCCAGCCTATCTGAAAGAACTCCTGGTTCTTTACTGCCCTGGCCGATCACTTCACTCGGCCGATGAGGGGTTGCTAGAGATTCCAAGAGTGAGTTTGAAATCATCTGGTTGTAGAGCATTTTCCTATGCTGCACCCACTCTTTGGAATTCTCTACCGAGTCCGTTACGGGAGTGCACCTCCGTGGAGGAATATGAGGGGTTTAAAAACCCATTTTTTTCAAATGGCTTTCTTGGAGCATTGATTGCACTGAAATTATGGATTATAATGTAGTTTTATCTGTGTTTTATACTGAATTTTATGCCTAATTTGTATTGTCCTATTTTGTACAGTGCCTTGATAACGGAAAGGCACTTTATAAATAAACTTTATTATTATTATTCTCAGATTTGCAGGTCACATGGAAACTTCCTAAACAGGACTTCTGGAAGTTTTTACAAATTTGGGCAGCTTTTGACTCTCTTTCTAGTTTAGTGTATAGGCATGCTCTTCTAAATCCATACATCTCACAGTGGACTAATTTATTAGTAAAATTAAATAGCTCCATTTACAAATACATTATTGATAATCTACCTGATCAGTCTATACAGGCCAAAAATAAATGGAGTACTCTTCTTAACTACAATATTTCAGACGCACAATGGAGTAATTGTTGGTGTATTGCACATAATACCTTTAAAGATGCCTGTAGTTCTTTAATACAAACTAAAATCCTACATCTTTGTACATACAACCCCCTCTGTGCTTCAATGAATGGGCCTATTAAATAATAATAATTGCTGCACTGCAATTTGGCCAATGGGGATCTACTTCATATCTTGTGGTCTTGTGCTCCCATTAATAAGCTCTGGCATAAAGTCTGTTTACTTGCCTCCAGAGTAACAGGACAAAAACTACCTTTTGACCCCAAGTTTTTCCTTCTAGGCATCCTTATCCCCAATAGCTCTCTCCTCTCACATGCACATTTTAGATGGCTAAACATACTTTCTCTTCCGGTCAAACGTCTGATTCTTATGAAATGGAAATCAACTATGGTGCCTTCTCTTTCAAATGTTCTTCAAAGCCTCTCTCAGTATGCCTTCCTAGACCGATTATCTCATGTTACTCATAACCGACTAACTGTATATGACAGATGTTGAAAGGATTACTTCAAGTACATCGAACCTAGTTCTTCTAGACCCTAATTCTTAGGGATATTTAGCCCTCCTTATTTTGCTCTCAGATTAGGTTTTCTCGAAATTGTTGTGCACAGATTTCTCCTCTTTTTTCCCTTCTTCCCTGTTTTCTCCCTCTCTCCTTCCCCTTCCCTTTTTCCTTGCTTTTTTCTCTCTTCTTTCTTTCCTTGCATACGTTTCTCTTATCTTCACCTCTCCATTACTAAACATTGTTCATATTACCGCATTCATCACTTTTTGCAGTTTACTGAATGCCTTGCCATAGCCTGTCCTAGCATGTATTTCGTACATGGTTTCTATTTCTGATCCTATAATACCCTATTGATTGTAACCCTTCTGCTCTCGACTTACATCCTGTCTAGATTTTTGTTTTATTATCAATACATGTATATAAGGCTTCTCCAATATGTTTACCCTAAATACTGAGTTTTGTTAAGTGATATTTTTTAACTTACATGGAGGATAGTCTTCTGTTGTATTAGATGTGTGCTTTCTTATATACTCGAATTTCAATAAAAAGATAAAGTGAAAAAAAAAAAAAAAAACAAGGCAGAACACAATTGTTTGTATCACATTTATTTAGATACAGTTAAATATAGATAATTTAGGGGGACACATATCATTTCTGACAATAACAACTTTATAAACAGCTACAAATCAGCACAAATGTCCCATCCCCTTTAAACTCTAATGACCTAAATATGAAATTTACAAACACTGTCCATCCCACAGAAATTTTGTTTCTGGACATTATGCTCATCAGTCATTCAAATGCTGTCATTTCTACAGAGGTGTATAAGCAACCAATGTTGGGTAATAACCTCCTTAGATTTGAGAGCCACAATCCCTACCATCTAAATGAAGGGAATCTATCTGGACAACTCATCTGGCTTTGTCAACATTGCTCAGACTTAAGTAATTAAAATAATCAGTCAAGAGATTTGGTGCAACTTTTTTGGAATTGGGTTATGAATTGCCATTGTTACTTGATGCCCAGGAACATGCTAGGTTTCTAGCCAGGGAGGACTTTGTGCACCCCCATAGGAAGGTGCACAGTGTTGGTACTGTAAATGCATAAATTACATTATGAATTTAACACAGAAACTCCTAAAATTGTAGGTGACTTCAAAATGTTTTGGCATTGCCAGCCCATTGGCGCAACAGTAGCACTACCACTTGTGACACCAGTGACCCAGGTTTGGGAACGGATTTGGGTTGCTGGAGGGCCGGCCGGGTGGAGGAGGCTTGAGCATCCACAGGACTGCTCATCTCCTCTGGGGGGAAGGGGGTGCCTGGCTCTGCACATGGCCGACCTCTGGCAGTGGCTAGAGGAATGGCATGGCCTGACCCAGACCAAGGGGGAGTGGCGAGATGGATGCTGGAGTATGCACCTTGGTGTCCTGCGCACACCATGCCCTGGGGGGGAGTACATGGAAACATCACCTTCCTGGCACGGCACCGACCAGGGAGATAGCTCTTGCCGTCCCTGGAGTTCGACCACAGAGGAGACCCTGACATGGATTCAAGGTACAGGGGGCCCGTCCCTGTCCCCGTCTGAGGGGCAAACCATGGCAGATGAGGGGTCTCGCTGAGTCAGCTCGTGGGGGATGATTAGTTGGGTGACAGTGCCAGGGGGGTGGGGGTATAAACAGAAATAAAAAAAAATGTTTTGGCATGTTCTGTCAGCTAATCCCATTGATCCCATTCTACAAGAGGAGGCAGTGGTCAAACCTAAGGTGGTATACAGGAAAGGTAAAAATCGTCATGGCCACTTGGTCCATACCCACCTTACCCCCCATGCCTAAGACCACAAAATGGCTAACAGGGAAAGCACCAGTGGGATTCCACAGATGTGGAAATTGTAATGTGTGCACCTACAGCTCCCAAGGTAGGAGTTTTACAAGCACAACCAATGCCAGGAGCTATCAAGTTAGGAAAATAATCGCCTGTCACACAGAAACATAGAAGTTGCTGGCAGATAATGACCTCTTGACCCACCCAGTCTGCTCTATTATTACTGTCTACAGTGCCACATCACATTCTACTCAGTCCTCATATTTCCCTCATGCTTACTTTGTTACTAAGATCCCCTTATGCCTATCCCATGCATTCTTGAAACCTGTGACCATTTTAGCTTCCACCACTTCCACCGGGAAGCTGTTCCAAATGTCCACCACTCTTTCAGTGAAGAACTTCCTAATATTCCACCTAAGCCTCCACCCCCCCAACTTCATTGTGTGATCCCTTGTTCTCGAGCATCTTTTTCTCTGTAAAGTGCTCCCTGTACCTTGTTTATACCTGTGAGATATTTGTATGTCCCTATCCTGTCTCCCTTCTCCCTTCTCTCTTCTAGGGAGTACATGTTTAATTACTTGACCCTTTCTTTGTAGGACTTCAAATGCAGGCCCTGCACCATTTTGGTTACCCTCCATTGAACTGCCTCAACCCTGTCTATGTCCTTTTGGAGATGGGGCCTCCAAAACTGCACACAGTGCTCAAGGTGGGGTCTCACCAATGATCTATACAGGGGTATTTTTACCTCACTGTTTCTGCTGGTGATCCCCTTACCTGTGCATCCAAGCATGCTGTTAGTTTTTCTTACCACCTTGTCACACTGCTTAGCCACCTTCAGGTTGTCAGAAATGATTACCCACAGGTCCCTTTCTTGTTTTGTGGCTGTCTGCTCTTCTCTTCCTAGTTGGTATCTAACTGCAGGGTTTCTGTGATGAAGGTACATGATTTATTTGCATTGAAGCCCAGTTGCCAGACTCGTGACCATTCCTCCAGCTTGCTAAAATCATCTCTCAATTGTCCCCCGAAATGTCCACCCTGTTGCAGATTTTATCATCCGTGAACAGACATACCTTCTCTACCAGTCCCTCTGTAATACCACTGATAAATATGTTGAATAGGACTGGGCCTAGCACTGACCCCTGTGGCACCTCACTGGTCACTTTGCCTTCCCCAGAGTGGACACCATTTACCACCACCCTCTGACTCCTATTTTCATGCCAGCTGTCAATCAATCTAACTATCTTAGGGTTCACCCAAAGGCTACTCAGCTTGCTCACTAACCTTCTATGGAGAATGGTGTCAAAGGCCTTGCTGAAATCAAGGTAAGCTACGTCGACTGCTCCTCCCTGATCCACTGCCTTGGTTGCCCACTCAAAGAACTCAATCAGGTTTGTCTGGCAAGTCCAACCCCCTGTGAACTCACGCTGCCTTATATCCTGTAGTCCATTGGCCACCAGGTATTTCAACATCCTTTCCTTTAGCAGCAATTCCATAACTTTGCCTGCTACAGAAGTCAGGCTGACAGGATTATAATTATCTGCTTCAACTTTTGTGTAGTGGGACCACATCAGCCCTCCTCCAATCTCCCACAACCACTCCTGTTTCCAGCGATAGGTTGAATAGGGCTGTCAGAGGTGGAGCCAGTTCCTCCCTGAGTTCACTCAGTACCTTGGGGTGCACCCCATCTGGTCTCATTGCCTTATCCACTTTTAACAGTCATAATTCCCTCAGTACTTTTTCCTTAATAAAAGGACTTGTGTCCATCTCCGTTCCCTTTATGCTCTTATCCTTTATCACTGGCCCAGTATCTGGCCCATCCACTGTGAATACTGAACAGAAATATCTGTTCAGTATGTTTGCTTTTTGGAGATCCTTCTCCTCACAATCCCCTAATTCCCCTTTCAGCCTAACTATCCCTCCGTTGGCCTTTCTCTTGTCACTTATGTATTTAAAAAATGTCTTGCCCACCTTCTTCAATGACTTGACAATATTTTCAGCTGTAAGTGCTATAGCCTTTCAAACTGCCTTCCCTGCATCTTTTTTCTTTTCCTGATACTTCTCTCTATCCTCCTCCTTCTGTTTTATTTTTGTATCCCCTAAAGTCCCATTTTTTAGCCCTTACTTTTTCCACTACCTCTCTTGAGAATCAAAGTGGTCTCTTTTTCCTTTTTCCCTTGCTGACCTGCCTGACACAGAGATTTGTAGCCTTTTCGATACTCTCCTTTATTTTTGCCCACTTACTCACAACTCCCTCAAGTTCCCCTATTCCGGCCAGGGCATCCCCGAGGCATTCTTCCATCACCTTAAAGTGGCCCTTTTGAAGTCCAGAACTGTAGACCTGGTACGGTTTACTTCTAACTCGGTCTTTATAGTAAACCATACTGTACGGTGGTCGCTGGCTCTTAGGTGGGGTTTCACCAAGCTGCATCAATAACAAAGTTTTTGACATGCAGCATGGCAAAATCTCTGACACCGACAGGTGAAATTTCGCTCGTTGGTATCTGCCGGTGTTTTTTCCGCAGGCTATGCTGTCCACACTCCCTGTTACTAATATGATCAACTCCAAGTTGGAGTTGATTGATTGAAAAAATTGTATTTTTATACAAAAGTGAGACCTGTACAAACATTAAAGACCACAATATTATATCACATTTAACAAATATCACATGTATCACTTATAATAAATAAACACACATCCTCATAATAAAATTAGTGCAAGCAGGTTAGGGATCATACAGTATACATACAAATCAGTAGTCTAGAAACTTAAATTTACTTAACATTCACATGATTTCTGAAAAAATTCCTCAGGGCTGTCTGAAAATTAGTTTTAGTATTGTTATTTCTTATTTCAATTGGGATTTTATTGCATGTTTTAGCCAAACTTGCCTGTAGTGTGGCTTCACCAAATCTGTTTATTTTTGGGATAAACAGATCAAATTTGCTAGCTCTTAAATTATATTTCTTATCTTCTTTACAAGAGAAGGTTATCTTTGATTGCAATGGATGATTAACATTAGGTTTCAACAACCCAAAACTCCATGATATCCAATTAAACAGTCTCCTTTCTTCTGGTCCTAACCATCCTAAATCATAGAATATATTACAATGATGTATACCTGTCTTACTACCATTTGCAAACTTTATTAATTTATAATTCATGTTTAGCATATGTAGGGCTGTTACATTCACATTCCTGTATATCAGCCCTCCATAGTCTAAAACTGGCATCAATAATTGTTGTACCAATTTATTTTTTATGTGTTTTGTAAAACACGCAAAAAAAAGACTCAAAGCCACCAGTCTCTGATTTAATCTTTTAGTCAAAGACTTTATATGTTGGTTGAATGTAAGTCTGTTATCCACCAATATTCCAATATATTTATAGTTGGTCACATTAAGCATTGGCTGTCCATTCCCAGATTTGATATTTAGAGTATTTGACACTTTCCTTCAATCCAAGCCAAAAGAACACTCTGAGTTTTCTTACTGTTGAGCAATAAGCCAGAATCTTTGAACCACAATTCCATTTTTAACAAATCCATTTGTAGTTTATTCTCCAGAGAGTTCTGACTGCATGTGGATACCACCAAAATGATGTTGTCCACATACAGGTACACCTGATAGAGCGTCAACTCGATAGGCAAACCGTTGACATAAATGTTAAACAGCAAGGGGCCCAAAATGGACCCCTGTGGTACGCCCCTTTTAATCATTTTCTAAGATGATATAATCATTCCCTGAGACACACACTGTTTCCTGTGTCTCAGATACAACTGGAACCATTGTAGGGGTTCAGAGTGCACCCCCATCTCAAATAACCTTTGTAGCAATGTCTGGTGAGCCACCAGATGAAAGGCCTTGAAAAGGTTTATGAACACAGCCCCAGAATCCAAACTAGAGTTCACTGAGGTTGTAACCAAATTATTAAAGTCCACTAGGGCTGTGTCCGTGGACCTCCCTGACCTAAATCATCTGTCAACACATCATGTTGTTCTAAGTATTGACTAAATTGCCAATGCACACATTTTTCCATGATTTTTGACAATATAGGGAGCAAGGCTATCAGTCTATAATTCATAGCCAATAATGGACCCCCCCCCCTTTAAAAATGGGTACTATTTTACCTAACTTCCAAGCCTCTGGGAAAATTGATTAACGTAAGTTCCTGTTCAACAAATATGTCACTGTTGGTGCCACTATGTCAGCTCTGAATTTCAAGAAACATGCTTCATTTCCATCCAACCCTCCAGTTTCATTAATATTTGAAGGGGGGAAACACCAGCGAAACCAGCACCGGTGTGCAGCGGGACCCTTACAGTGACAACTTCTAGTCTGCTTGAAAGTGTTGTTGTAATGGGTTTCACTGTCCAGCTGTCACTGTTCTAATGTGATATGTACAGGTGGTCACTCACTGTGATGTCAGTAATGCTTTCTCCATTTGTCAGTACAGATCCAGCATTGTCCCTTTAAGACTGTGCTCCCTTACTAGCTGCCAGAAGGAGGACCCCTAGGGAGTTCAGGATGCTCCTATTCCTGGTAGTTCCCACTGCAGGTAGGCTTCAATTCACATCTAATAGATTGAAGTCTCTGATTAGTAATACGTCCCCTTTTTGAGCCATCCTTTAGACTTCACACTAAGTTTGTCATTTATGCAAGGTGGTACGACTTCCCTAAGATATAAGTTGGCTGTATTGTGAGACCTCTCAAAGAAAGAGTCAGTCTGTGGTTGATGCCTTACAAGATTGTCTGCTCAACCAACTGGTCAGCACTCTGACCAGGTAAGATGACATCCTCAATGTGGTCCTCACAAACTCAGAGGTGGTAGGAGTGGTAAAGGTTGGAGAACCACTGGCAAATAACAATTACAACTCCATTTAGTTTGAGTTGTCCCCAGCGGATGTAAAATCTCGATCCCGACAGGAGGTCTTAGAAACATAGAAACACAGAATTTGATGGCAGATAAGGACCACTTGGCCCACCTAGTCTGCCTATTTCCCTACCTAATGGATAAGCTGCAGATCCTAGTTAACCAACACCCTACTTCCTCCTACCCCTCCCCCCCAGAATTGCCTAATGGCTGTCCCTTGCATTCTTGAATTCCCCCACTGTTTTTGATTCCACAACCTCCTCAGGAAGGCTGCTCCATACATCCACAACCCTCTCCATGAAAAAATACTTCCTCACAATACCTCTGAGCCATCCCCCCTCTATCTTCAAATTGTGCCCCCCTGTTCTTGCACATCTCTTTTTCTGAAAGATGCTACCCTCTTGGACTTTGTTGATTCCCTTGAGGTACTTGAAAGTTTTTATCATGTCCCCTCTCTCCCTCCTTTCCTCGAGGGTATACATATTAAGCTCATTTAGTCTCCCTTCGAATGTCTTCTGGTGCAGACCCTGCACCATTTTGGTTGCCCTCCTCTGGACAGCCTCCACACTGTCTATGTCTTTGTGGAGAAGAGGTCTCCAGAGCTACACTCAGTACTCCAGATGGGGTCTCACCAGCTGTCTGTACAGAGGGGTAACAACTTCTTGTTTTCTACATGTGATGCATCCCAGTATCCCCCCAGCCCTCTTTACTGCTTTCTGACATTGCTTGCCCACTTTTAGGTCATCTGATATAACTACCCCCAGGTCCCTTTCCATTTTTGTTGTTGTCAGTATCTCACCCCATTGTGTACTCTTCCCCTGGGTTTTAATTTCCCAGGTGCATTACTTTGCAGTTCTTTGCATTGAATCTAAGCTGCCATACATTTGACCATTCCTCCAACCTTGCCAAGTCCCTTCTCATCCTTTCCACTCCACCTTGTGTATCAACCCCGTTAGAGATACTTGTGTCAACTGCAAAGAGACATACTTTTCCTTCCAGTCCCTCTGCAATGTCACTAATAAAGACATTAAAAAGGACCAGACCCAGTACTGAACCTTGCGGTACCTCACTACATAGAAACATAGAAACAGAATTTGATGGCAGATAAGGACCGCTTGGCCCACCTAGTCTGCCCATTTTCCTCAACAGATAAGCTGCAGATCCTAGTTAACCAACAGCTTAATTCCTCCTAACCCCCACTAGGACTGCCCTATGCCTGTCCCATGCATTCTTGAAGTCCCCCACTGTTCTTGACCCCACAACCTCTTCAGGGAGGCTGTTCCATGCATCCACAACCCTCTCAGTGAAAAAATACTTCCTCACATTACCTCTGAGCCATCCCCCTTCTATCTTCAAATTGTGCCCCCTTGTTCTTGCACATCTCTTTTTCTAGAAGATGCTACCCTCTTGGACTTTGTTAATTCCCTTGAGGTACTTGAAAGTTTCTATCATGTCCCCTCTCTCCCTTCTTTCCTCAAGGGTATACATATTAAGCTCCTTTAGTCTTTCTTCGTATGTCTTCTGGTGCAGACCCTGCACCATTTTGGTTGCCTCCTCTGGACAGCCTCCACTCTGTCTATGTCTTTGTGGAGATGGGGTCTCAGAACTGCACACAGATACTCAGATGGGGTCTCACCAACTGTCTGTACAGAGGGATAACAACTTCCTGTTTTCTCTATTGATGCCTCTTCCTATACATCCCAGTATCCCCCAGCCTTCCCTTACTGCCTTCTCACATTGCTTGCCCACCTTTAGGTCATCTGATATAATTACCCCCAGGTCCCTTTCTATTTTTACTGTTGTCAGTATCTCACCCCCCATTGTGTACGCTTCCCAGGGTTTTTGTTCCCATGTGCATTACCTTGCACTTCTTTGGATTGAATCTGAGCTGCCATACATTTGACCATTCCTCCAACCTTGCCAAGTCCCTTCTCATCCTTTCCACTCCATCTTGTGTATCAACCCTGTTGCAGATCTTTGTGTCATCTGCAAAGAGACATACTTTTCCTTCCAGTTCCTCTGCAGTGTCACTTATAAAGACATTAAAAAGGACCGGTAACCACTAGTAACCACCCTTTCTTCACTGTGGACTCTGTTTACTATTACCCTCTGCATCCTGTTGCTAGCAAATGTTATACCCAGGCTACCACCCTGGGACCCACTTCCAGGCTGGCTAATTTGTTTGTTAATGTTTTGCTCGGGACTGTGTCAAATGCCTTGCTAAAGTCTTGGTAGACCATGTCCACAGCCCCTCCCTGGTCTACTACTTTGGTCACCCAGTCAAAGAAATCAATTAGATTCATCTGACATGACCTTCCCACTGTGAATCCATGCTGCCTTGGGTCCTGTGCCCCACTGGCCTCTAGGTACTCAGCAATTCTTTCCTTCAGAAGTGATTCTATCATTTTCCATACCACTGAGGTCAAACTGACAGGTCTGTAGTTTCCTGCCTCTGTCTTGCTCCCACTTTTGTGAAGGGGAATCACATCCACCCTTCTCCAGTCCTCAGGTACCACACCATCCTCCCATGATTTGTTAAAACAGGTAGTCAATGGTGTTACTAGTTCTCCCATTAGTTCTTTTAGAATTCTGGGGTGAATCCCATCAGGCCCCATTGCTTTGTCCACCTTCAGTTTTAGGAGTTCTTTCAGAACCTGTTCTTCTGTAAAAGGACTGATATCGACCCCCCCCCATCCAGAGTGTTTCTATTGACTGGATTAGGTATCTCCCCCTCCTCTTCCTTTGTGAATACTGAGCAGAAGTATTCGTTCAGTATCCCTGCTTTTCACTGTCCCTCTCTGCCCACCCACCGTCCATCTCTGTTCAGCCTCACTGTTCCTCCCTTTGTCTTTCACACCGCTGATGTACCTATAAGAGGTTTTATCCCCCTTTTTAACTGAGTTGGCTATCTTTTCCTCGGTTTGGGCCTTTGCTATTCTGACTGCCTTCCCACTTCCTTCTGCTTTAACTGGTACAGTTCTCTGTCCTGCTTCTTCTGTGTTTCCTTATACTTCCTGAATTCTATCTTATTCTCCCTAACCTTCCCTGCCACCTCTTTTGAGAACCATAGTGTCTTTTTCTTCCATTTTTATTTATTTATTTGCTTTACACAAAGGCTTGTTGCCTCTGTGATGGCAGTTTTGATGTTTCCCCATTGTTGCTCCACACCTGCTTCTTGCCTGTTTGCTAGTGCTCTTCTGAGGCACTCTCCCATTTTGACAAAATCAGCCCTCCTGAAGTCCAGCACCTTCACTTTTGTATGGCTTGACTCTACAGCAGAGTTTTGTAGTGAACCACACTATTTGGTGGTCACTTGTTCCCAGATGGCTACCCACTTCTAGACCTGAGATCCTCTTTCTGCCCCATTTGAGAGTACCAGGTCTAAGATTGCTCCCTCCCGAGTGAATTCCAACACTAGCTGTCTGAGGCATGTCCCCTGTAGGGCATCGAGAATGGCCCTGCTCTTGGATGTGGCTGCAGCAAAAATGCTTCAGTTAACATCTGGCATATTCAGGTCCCCCATCAGCAGTATCTCCCCTTTCTCTGCCATCATACTAACATACTAACATACTAAAATGCCAGCAGAATAGGCCTAACGGTCTTTCGTGTCTGCTCGTTTGGTCAGCCCCCATCCTGGGTGCTGACCTTGCTGTCCCCCTCGCCTTCTCTGGCTTCTCCCTTCCCAGTTCCGGATATTCTTGCTGCATTGGATTTTGCTTCCAGAACCCTTCCCCTGTACCTGTCCCACCCCTTCTTGAACCCCTCCACTGTCTCTGCCTCCACCAGCCCCCTAGGCAGTGCATTCCATGGCTCCACCACCCTCTCAGTGAAGTAGCACCTCCTTTCTCCCTGAATCTTCCCCTCCAGCTTCCACCCATGCCCTCTAGTGGCCCCTCCTCCTTCCTTCAAGCACCCTGACTGTTCCTCCCCTATTTACCTCTTCATGTACCTGAAGACCTCTATCATGTCCCCCCGGTTTCTCTCTTCCAATGTGTACATATTTAGCTCTTCAGCCTCTCCTCATAGGTCCTGTCCCCAAGCCCCAAATCATTTTGGTTGCCCTCCTCTGGACCCTTCCAGGAGGTTAATGTCCTCTTAAGTGTGGCCTCCAAAACTGCACGAGTACTCAAGGTGCGGCCTCACCAAGCAGTTATACAGAGGGAGTATACTTCCTCCTTCTGGAGGTGATCCCTAGCGATGCATCCCAGCATCCTGTTGGCCTTGGCTGCTGCCTCCCACAAGTCTCAGAGTTGTTCATCTTGACATCCACCACCACCCCAGGTCCCTCTCAGCCATCGAGACTTGTAGCATTTCCCCAGGGTGTACACTTGGCCTGGGTTTCTGGCCCCCAGGTGGAGTACCTTGCATTTCCCTGCATTGAACCTCAGCTTCCACTTTCTAGACCATCTTTCCAGAGCCTCCAGGTTCCCCTGTAGGGCCACCCTCCCCTCCTCCCCATCCACCACCGCCCCCAGTTTCGAGTCATCTGCAAAGAGACTCATCTCACTCCTGATTCCTGTCCTTATGTCAGATACGTAGGCGTTGAACAGAAGGGGCTCAAGGACTGATCCCTGTGGGACCCCACTAATGACCCTCCTTGGGGATGAGACTATCCCACCAACTACGACCCTCTGGGTCCAGTCCTGGAGCCAATTGCCTATCCATCTGATCATCTGGTTCACCACCCCCATTTCTCCCAGCTTATCCAACAGGCCCACGTGAGGAACAGAGTCAAATGCCTTGCTGAAGTCTAGAAAGAGGACATCCACTGGTCTACCCAGGTCCAAGGCACTTGTCACCCAGTCATAGAACTCCACCTCAGGATGCCTTCTATCATTTCCTTGTGCATTTCCTCCCCCTGAGATGGAGGTCTGTATACAACCCCTGTGAGGATTGCGGTGCCATTTCCAGTCTCCAGGGTGACCCACAGTGCCTCCTCTCCTCCCTGTTTACCCTTTAGTTCCATTGCTTTGATCTCTTCCCTTACATAAAGAATTACTCCTCCTCTTCTACTGTCCCTGTGCCTCCTATAGATTGTGTACCCTGGTATGTTGACACCCCAGTCATGGTTCTCCGTGTACCATGTTTCTGCGACTGCCGTGATATCCAGGCATCCCTCTTCCATCAAGGCCACCAGTTCAGGGAACTTGTTACTTAGACTATGGGCATTGGTACTCATTATTCTCCATTTTTTCATGGCCTTATCCCTTTTTTCCCCATCCCTGTCCTTACTGCCTTTGTCTTTTTCTCCATTTACCCCTGTCCTTCTCCCTATTGACTTCTCTATCTTGGTGTTTACCTCACTAACTACTCTGATTTTTTTTTAGGGGGGGCTAGGATTTCCCTTCTCCTTTTCAGTGCCTCCCCCCATGGCTAGTTTAAATGCTTGTCAATGAAGCATTTAAATCTATCACCTAGGATCCTGGTTCCTCTCCTGGACAGATGCAGACCCTCGAGCCAGTATAGGCCTATATCCCTCCAGATGGACCCCCAGTCCCCAATGAAGCCAAATCTCTGAGCTCTGCACCAATTTTTATTTATTTATTTTATTTAGTTTTTGTTGACCGGGTAAGTGCACTAGACAAATCCTGCCTATTTTCAGGCACGACCCGGGGGAGGGGGATTCAGATGAATGCCAACTGACCTTGAACCAGATTAAACTGTTGGTGGTATTTTTAGTGAATGAGGGAAATTTGGCCAGGACACCAGGGAAATTCCCCTACTCTTCGGTAGGGGGATCTCTGGTCTGCAACATGGAGACCTCAGTGTGTGCTACGTCTTGCTCGAGAGAGGTCATGGAATGTACCTGTGCGCTGCCATCTGCGGCAATCCCTGCTTCAGTCTCTGTGTCTGAGGAGTCGACTAAAGTGAATAGTGCAGTGGTTATACCGCTTCCTGCAACTGTAGTATGGGATTCTTCCTTGCCAGCACGGCACCCAGTTCCTCTAGCTTCAGATGTGGAACCAAGTTCGGAGGTGGAACCAAGTTCGGAGACTGCAGACTGTGTTCCTAGAGTTCTTCCCCCTGCTGTTTCCGGTAAGGGGTTCAGGATAGCTTGTGCGGCTTCAGAGCTGCTTTTGAGTAAGCCTAGCCGCCTTTGCAGTTTGCTCTGACACCACCTCAACCTCATCAGTGCATGCTTCGGTTTTCCGGAGGCTCCTGAGACGGCGGAACCCCAATGGACTGCATTGGATTCGCTGGTTCACGCTGGATGGACAAGGACTGCTTCGGGCACCTGGACACTGGATTTGTCCTGGGACAAGGACAAGCATGGAGTGCTGTTTTCCCCGCACAGGCCTGCACTGTCCTGCATGAGCTCCACCGAGGTACCTGTTTCTAGAGACACTATTACTTCTAAGGACATTATTGTTGCAAAACCTGCTGATTTATCCGTGAAGGACTGGGGGGATATTGTTGAATCTGCTGAATCTGAGGTTATTATGCACGTTTCTACACCTGGGTGGGCTGTGTCTTCTCATGAGGGAGTGGGACATTGCAACCTGAACAGTGACAATGGTGTTTTGATGGCTTCTCCCCCTTCTGTCATGCCCTCCCAAACGACTGTGCCTTTCATGGCGTTGTCTGGCTCTCAGACTGTTTCTCCCCCATCCACATGGGTTACCTCTAAGCTTGTTACAGTTCCCCCCAATACACCCACACAGGCGCCTGCTTTAGGCCCCACTCCTTTACCATGTATACCTACATCTCTTCCTACTAAAGTTTTGACACCCTCCCCTCCATTAGATGATCCGGGGAAGGCCCCTCAGCCCTACCTCCACCCTCAACCCTGTCTCCACCTTCTGGTAGGGGCCCTGTTCTTTCTGACCTATTTAAAAATAAATTGGAACAGGCCCCCAGACATAATGCTGTTCGCCTTCGCTATGGGGGGGGTCTTAGGGACTTCCCGGACCAGTATTATGTTGCAAGAGTTTTACTGAAGGGTTCTATGCATTTTCAGGCTTCAGAAATATATGCATTGATCCACATTTCTGGAAAGGAAATTTTTGATATCAGCTTTAAAACTAATGTGGGGTTAGATAGGTTTTGGCACAAATATGCGACTTTGAAACACACTCCTTTATGGATGCCCTTTTATGTTATACCATTGACGAAACCAGCAGTACGAACTGTTACTATCATGTTTCGTAATGAAGGTGTGAGCATTAGCGATATTTACCATTGGTTGCAAAATAGATGTACAGTTCTGTCCCCCCCTGAAGCAATTATTGATGTGGAAGGTCTGTGGACTGGTGGGTGGAAATTTCGGGTTAAGCTTTTCCAAGTTAACTCGGAGGTGATACATCTTCCCAATAGTTTATTTTTAGGCAAGGATAGAGGCGTTTGTTTTTATGGGGGCCAGCCTAGGGCCTGCTACAATTGCGGTGCACATACCCATTTGAGTAGCACCTGTGATATGTTGAAATGTAATTTATGTGGGGGATATGGATATCCTAGCATGTCCTGCAAAAATATTTTCCAATGCAACCTATGCGACGAGAAGGGTCATGCCTACCATCAATGCCCCTGGGCTAGCAAGAATCGCAATGAGGGTTGGAATCCTGACACCTTAGTTCAGAAGGCACAGGACAAGGCACAGGAGAAGGTTCCACCACCTGCCACTGTCCCGGATACCTCGGAAGCCCCTCCACCCTCTCCCTCCCAACCACCTACCATATTGACTGTAGCCCCCCAGGTAGATGTTAGACCCCCCACTACTACAGATGTCTCCTCACCAAAACAGGATGTGGTGGATACCATATCGCACCCTACCACTACACAGACCTCTGACCAACCTATTGGGGACCTGGAGGATTTTTCTCAGTGCAGACGGGTTTCTAGAGCAACTGCGCGCAATTCCCTAAAGGTTTGTGAGGTGCCAATTTCTAATACCTTTGACTGTTTGAAAGGGGGAAGGGAGGACTCTGATGGGGATTCGGAGACCTCTATTTTACCCTCAGATATGGAGGTCTCTGGTTCTAGGCCTTTGGATGTTGTCCGCAAAAAAGTTAATAGAACAAAGAAGGGGAGTAAAAAACGTAAAAACATGGCTGTCACGGATGGGAGTGGCTGATTAGAATTCTGACCCTGGCTACTATTCGGCTTTCCTCCTTTAATGTCTGTAGTCTTAGAAACTACAAGACAGACTGCTTTTTTTCACTTTGCTGCTTCCTTCCATACTGATATTCTCTTAATCCAAGAGACTCGCTTGAAGTCTATTTTTGAAATTAAGCAAGTTAAAAGGAGCTGGGTGTGGGGTCCCTCATACTGGACATTTGGTGATGATTTAGCAGATGGTATAGCAATACTGTTCACATCTTCGGCTTTTTCCATCTCACGCATTATAGACATTTTCCCAGGTAGAGCTTTGATTTTAGCTTGCACTTTTCAGGGCCATTCCCTTCGCATTATCAATCTCTGTGCTCCTCAAACTAAGGTTGCTAGAATCAGTTTACTCAAACTAATTAAACCTTATCTCTGTACACGTAAACACATTATCTGGGGTGGTGACTTCAACTGCTGTATAGATGTTTCCTGTAGGACAGCGGCTGGGAAAAAAATATATTGTGATTCTCATGCTTTATGTACTTTAGTGAAGGATGCTGGTTTAACTGATGCCTATCGTGCTCTGAGTTCTGATGCAGGATACACTTATCACAGATCCATTTACCATACTAGAATTGACTATTTTTTTCCTCATGCTATTGTATCCTGCATCAGATATCGGTTCAACCCTCTGAGCTCTCTGATCATCATTTGTTAACTGGGAAATTTTCTCTGGGTTCTGCCCCTCCAGTCTTTTTATCGAACACAAACTTGTGGGAACTTAACAATTCCTTGTTTTCCCATTTTACTGTTCTGGCACAAGTGCGATCACTTTTTCGGGCCCGGATTTCTGTCCTTTGTTGCTACGATTGGACATGGTGGCAGGATACGAAAGTGGACTTATGGATTTTTTTTCAGACTATGGGCAGATGTATGGCCAGGGACAAATATCTTACATATTTAGGTTACAGAAATCAATTATACAAACTTTTGTCATATTCTGTTTCCTCCCCTATCAATTATTCTTCCCAAATCAAAAAATTACGTCAATGCATGTTTGAGCATCAATATGATAGTGCCCGCACCTTAGAGTTCCTGATGAGAGTTGGTACTTCAGCTTCCCCCTCCTCTAATCCCTTTTTAGCTTATAAGAAACGGCTGCATGCTACGGTCATGCAGGGTCTCTATGACCCAGTGGGCAACATTGATTACTCCATTTCGGGTATGCTCTCGATTGCCACCTCCCATTTGCAGACACAGTTTGGAGATGCACCCCATTGTAAAACTGTCTTGTTTGATGTTTTTACGGCACCTGTCCCACAGGTCTCTGTACATCATGCTTCGGACTCTGTAGTCTTCATTACACAAGAGGAAGTGGCTCATGCCATTTTTCAGCTGAAATTAGGAGTAGCTCCTGGTCCAGATGGCCTTACCCATGAGTTCTATAAGATGTTTCAGTAGGATTTAGCAGAAGTTTTGACACAGGTACATAATTATGTTTTGCAGGGAAGGGACGGGACCTCAGACTTTGGGTTATCTATTTTGAAATTTATATATAAAAAAGGAGCTAAGTGTTCACTATATAATTGGAGACCACTTCATCTCCTTAATATTGATTATAAGATTTTAGCAAAACTTCTTAGTACTCGATTGCAACAGATGGCACCTGATGTTATAGACCTTTCACAGTCTTGTGCTATTCCTGGACACTCTATTCAAACAAATCTGTTCATGTTACGGGAAATTTTTGAAGCAAAACAGACGCGTCGCCTCGCTGGTTTTGTTCTCTTCTTGGATCAAGCAAAGGCGTTTGATTCCGTGCATCACTCGTACCTATTCCAGATCATGAAATTATATGGTATCCCAGATATATTTCTCACATGGCTTACTCATTTATTTTCCATAGCTAGTTTTAAACATTTAATTAATGGATATTTGGGGGATAATCTACCCCAGAATGTTGGGATACGACAGGGCTGTCCATTAAGCCCTTTATTGTATACTTTTGCTTTGGACCTTATTATTCAACAAATTAAATGGGACTTACAGATTATGGGGTTGGCTCCCTGTTCTTACTTTACTTCCAGAAAAAAATTTCTGCATATGCAGATGATGTGGTTTTATTTGTACAAAATAAAGATTCTGGAGATAGGGCACTCCGGATCTTTCAGAACTTTACATCAGTTTCAGGTGGGACTCTTAACCTCCAGAAAAGTGTGTCTATTCCTTTAGATACGGATTCCACCTATGTCTCAGAGGTGGGTGGAATTTGGACAAGCACTGACCCACAACAGATATTGGGTGTTTGGTTCAATGTTGCAGATGTGGCAACATTTAGTTGGAAAAAGCGACTTATTATTGGGGAGAATAAGGTACAACTGTGGAAGACTTGGAAATTGGGAAAAAGAAATGAGTTTTGATAATTAAGAAATTTTTACTTCCTATTTTTTTATGTCTCAGTTATGTTTATGCCCCTCCCCAACACTTAGAGACAAGAATATTTAGTATTTTCTTTCAGATGGTATGGGGTAGCCGACTTAATCCTATTAAAAGAGACGTCACATATTTACCCATACAGAAAGGGGGTCTTGGGATGGTTCACCCCATTGCTTTTTTTCTTTCTTTCTTTTTCATCTCTTTCAAAGTGTCCATTACACAACCCATAATTACGATACATGGGTCATCAATGCCATACTGTCTGTTATGGATAAATGGAACGCTTTACCACCCAAACATTCCTGCCATTTGTATATTCCATCCTATGCCATAGATAGTTTACGTAACTTAAGATTCTGTAAATTGTGAAAATCATCTATCCTGATGCCCACTAGACGACAACTCTATCAAACCTTTCTAAATGTTACGAAACCAGTGTTGCTTTTTCCAGATTGTACCCCTTCCCGTATGAAGTACGCTTGACTGTTTCTTCTTGATAAAAGAATCCCGCACCATATGTGGGATGTCACCTGGCTATATTGCCATGGCAGGTTAAATGTACGTGGTAATTTAAAACATAAGTCTTCTCAAGAGCGGTATTGTCCTAAGCCTTCTGGTTTTCAGATAGAGGACACAATGGCTCATTTCTTTTTTGACTGTGCAGACACCCATTTATTTTGGAAAACTTTAGCTAATAAGTGGCAATGGCCTTTCTTAAGTAGAATCACCTATCAAACATTAATACTAGGTGACTTTTCTGGGCCATGGAGCAAATTTCATCACAGTACTTTAAGGGTTATTTTTTCCATGTGTAAATATTATTTATGACAAGCACGATGTCAGTATGTTTTACAACAACTTCCGACCTTGCCTCATAATATTATACTGACAATGGAAACAGCACTGTTGAATCTAATGGAACTGGAACATCGTCAGCTTTCCCTACATCGCTTTCAGTTCTTATGGAAACATATTACTTTTTTGCACTGATGTTGCATACACACTGTTGTGATCTGATGAATGTATTTTTTTTCTCTCCTGTTATAACTTGTTTTGTATATAGTTGATGTGAGATTATTGATGATTTTTTTTCTGTTTGATATCCAATTTCTATGCTTGATGTTATGTTTTCTTTGCTCAATAAAATTCCCCTACTCTTTTCGATGAGTGCCATGGGATCTTTAACATTCACCTGAACTACCACCAATCCAAGCAGATGGGACCTCGGTTTAACATCTCATCTGAAAGACAGCACCTCAGAAGTACAGCACCCCTCTCATGCTGCACTACAGTGTCAGTACTGGGATATTAACCCAAGTGCCAGATGTGGGAACTGAACCCACAGCCCTCTGATCTCCCGGCCTCAGAGGCGAGTGTGCTACCTACTGAGCCACTGACACTGTTAAACCACTGAATCAATCCCATGGTGTGGAGCATCCTAGAATCACCCATACCATAGACAGGCAGCACCTCTGAGAAGATTGCCGTGCATGCTACTTGTCTAAGGCCCCTCCTTAACTCCACAAACTCCTCCTGCACTGCTCTGATCCTTTTCCCAGCCAAGTCATTTGTCCCTAGGTGGACAATGACATCTAGCTCCTTCACCCGTGCAGCTGCTCCCGTGATCCTGAGGATTCACTTCCTGTCCCACCAAGCCATGGCGCCAGGCAGGCACCTTACCTCCGTCTCCCTTCTCTCCCCCAGTTCTACCCTCCTAACAATGTAATCCCCCACCAGGAGTTGTTTCCTTCCCCTGTGGGGTCCCATGCCACCCTCCTGTGGGTCTCCTTTGTGGAGGTTCCCAGCATCCTCCTTGGTCTCCACTGTGGGTGCCTCCATAGAGGAACCACACTCTGCCAGAACGGCATATGAATTGTGGAAAGGTACAACTGGAGGCTTGTGCCTTTGTTCCACCACCCTCACCCTCCCTGAGCCCACTGTGGTCTAACTGCTCCACTTTCTTGGCAACCTCTGAGGCAGCTGTGGTGGCCCTGGTGGTTCCCAGGTAGGAAAGCAGGTCTCCCAAATCCTGGTCAACTCAGCCTGGAGATAGACAACCTTCTCCCTCAGCCCAGAGAAATGCCTGCAGATGGGACAATACCACATCCTCCAGAATGTCTCCCAGAAGACTGCTGCTCCACAGTCTCTGCACTGCACCACTCCCATCATGTCTTATTTGTGGCCCCTTAACTGTTGTTTTGTATACTTACTCTAACCTCTCTCTCTTTATTTATTTATTTATTTTTGTTATATAAATTAAACATAGAAACATAGACTCTGATGGCAGATAAGGACCGCTTGGCCCACCTAGTCTTCCCATTTCCCTACCTACAGGATAAGCTGCAGATTTTATTTAACCAACAGCCTATTTCTTCCTACCCCACCACAAAAATTGCCTTATGTCTGTCCCATGCATTCTTGAATTCTTCCACAGATTTAGACCCCACAACCTCCTCAGGAAGGCTGTTCCATGCGCCCACCACCCTCTCTGTGAAAAAATACTTCCTCACATTGCCCCTGAGCCGTCCCCCCTCTATCTTCAAATTGTGTCCCCTTGTTCTTGCACATCTCTTTTTCTGAAAGATGCTACCCTCTTGGACTTTGTTGATTCCACTGAGGTACTTAAACATTTCTATCATGTCCCCCCTCTCCCTCCTTTCCTCAAGGGTATACATATTAAGCTCCTTTAGCCTCTCCTCATATGGCTTCTCTTGCAGACCCTGCACCATTTTAGTTGCCCTCCTCTGAACTGCCTCCATCCTGTCTGTGTCCTTGCGGAGATGGAGTCTCCAGAACTGGATGCAGTACTCCAGATGGGGTCTCGCCAACTGTCTGTACAGGGGGATAACAACTTCCTGTTTTCTGCTGGTGATGCCTCTCCCTATACATCCCAGTATCCCCCCAGCCCTCCCTACCGCCTTCTCACATTGCTTGCCAACCTTAAGGTCATCTGATATGATTACCCCCAGGTCCCTTTCCATTTTTGTTGTTGTTACTACCTCCCCATTGTGTAATCTTCCTCTGGGTTTTTGTTTCCCAGGTGCATTACTTTGCACTTCTTTGCATTGAATCCAAGCTGCCATACTTCTGACCATTCCTCCAACCTTGCCAAGTCCCTTCTCATCCTTTCCATGCCTCCTTGTGTATCAACCCTGTTGCAGATCTTTTGTGTCACCTGCAAAGAGGCATACTTTTTCCTTCCAGTCCCTCTGCAATGTCACTAATAAAGACATTAAAAGGACTGGACCCAGTACTGAACCCTGCGGTACCCCACTAGTAACCCCTCTTTCTTCAGAGTGGACTCCATTTACAATTACCTTCTGTGTCCTGTTGTTCAGCCAATGTTTTACCCAGGCTACCACACTGGGACCCACTCCAAGGCTGGTTAATTTGACTACTAATCTTTTGTGTGGGACTGTGTCAAATGCCTTGCTAAAGTCTAGGTAGGCCATGTCCACAAAATTATTTTTTTTTCTTCCTTCTTTCCTATTGCCTCCATGCCCTTAAAGCTCCTGATCTTCCTGTTCTGGGACAGGAAGTTCCTGTATTCCTCAGTAGTCTCCTTCTTACTTGCTCACAGTCAGACCTCGAGCAGCTGGGGGGGATTGAGAGTTACACTTTTCCTTCTAGGATGGTGGTCTTGACTTTTAGGGGAGCAAATATCAGAAAAATTAGGCTAATAATTAGGGGCAAACTATCAGAGATCCAGGAAAAAGTAGAGGTGGAAAATTTCTGGGGGCTTATTCAGTAGGCCGGTATGCCAAACCAACAATGTCCCCCCAGTGGCAAATAGCAGGGTCCCAGCAGCGAAGTTCATGGTACTGACTGGTGCATCATGGTGACAGGGGCAACACATCGAGCCGCTATGCAGCAGCAGGTGCAGCATGGTGACATGGTGCCCTGAGACAGGGATGAAGCACCATAAGACAGGTTGAGGAACTCACAGCTGCCTTAATGTCAGTGCACCACTACAGCAATGGCCACAGGAGAGGCACACTGTGATGACCCACACCAGGTGTGCGGCAACAAAACCCCACAGGTCGACAGGTGCAGCTTGTCGACACCCCATGTGAATCCCCATGGTCGCCGACAGTGATCACCAACAAAAGGGAGGGTCAGAGTGAAGGGGAGCAGCAGTGCCTGTTGCAACTAGGTGGAGGAGCCATGCCGCTCGAATTTGTGTAGAGCGCCTGTGGGAACAATCTACTTGCCTTCTGCAGATACCTGTACCAGAGGGAGTGAACCAGGAGTGCTTCAGTGTACTGGAAGTGCATTGAATATCATTCTGGGAGGTGTCTCAGCTGGGCGAGGATGGTGGATGGATGTGACAATGTGTCGCTGACTGGGTGGCACAATCATATGCCTGACAATGCCAGCGTA
The DNA here is from genome assembly GCA_016271365.2 of Neoceratodus forsteri. NCBI lineage: Eukaryota > Metazoa > Chordata > Ceratodontiformes > Ceratodontidae > Neoceratodus > Neoceratodus forsteri. The sequence continues at coordinate 970,670,570 of CM028134.1, read as the reverse complement.
GCAGTTTGCCAGGTCTGTGCAATGGTGAAGTGGCATGCTGTAGAGACAACAGAGAGCAGCCAGCAGGTCATGGCTGCCTGCTGCAGTAAACTAACCGATGTGGTCAGGGGCTGCCTACCACCTGTGGGCAACCTGAAGTGGATCATACAAACAGCCCAGGGGAGCATATGGCACACACCCATGGAACCCATGGCCCTGTCAGGACTGCACATCCCTGAAGAATACCAGATGATGGATGCAGAGGAACCATTCCTCTTGCATAAATCCGGAGGTGAGGAGGAATGGTACCCAATATTCAGCACCAAACGGAAACTTGACTATCTGACCTGGTTCACAGTATGGCATGCAGATGGCATGTTCAAAAGCTATTCCCGTTTGTTCCACTAGCTGTACAGCCTTCATGAGGTGGTGTTGCCAACAGTCCTGCCAGCCGTGTACATTCTAATGGCATGAGGTCATAATGCCATGGATGAAACCGCGCAAAGAAACACTGCACACAGAAAACAGCGTGAGGCATCACAGCAGCAGTGCATAATGCCAACTGCATGACAACGCTGCACACCCAATGGATTCTTTTATTTTTTTCGGAGGAACTTTGCCCCCCCCACACACCCCAGAAAAATTATAATCAACTCTGAGGGGGTGTGGACAAAGGGGCAAGTTAAAATTCTGACTGCGACACTTAGTTGTGGCCACACAGGTGAGAATCAAAATAAAAATTCCTTCAAGCGAGGTTTCAAACCCTGGTTTCCCCTCTCACCTACTGCTGGGTTGAGTGCCTTGGCCACTCCACCACGAGAATAACTCAATTGAGCACTTGACCAGCAGTGCTCAAATCCCTTTTCCCCACTTCTGTCTTCTGTTCAACAGAGACAGGGGTAGCAATATTTTTGTATCGCTCTAATACCCCTGTCACTGTACTTCCTTACGCGCTTAAGACAGCGTGGTTCTTCATGTGTGGTTTTCTCCACAATATAGTGACCCAGAACCCATTCTAATGACCAGTCAGACAGTGGGGTGCTACACAGCAGTCTTCCAGAAGCTGCAGGAGCTTTGTCCCGGACTCCAGCCAATGTTAATCATGATTGATTACTGAGCTGGCCACATACAAGGCACTGAAGATCGTGTTCCCACAGGTCCATCTGTACAGCTGCTTCTTCCACTTCTCACAGTGCCTGTGGAGAAAGCTGCAGCAGCATGGCACCCTAGCGCAGCTCTATGTGGTGAACAATGAAGTCACTATCCACACACACATGCTGGCAGCACTGGCACACGTGCCCCCCCCCCCGACGTCTGCAGTGCATTTGAGGAGCTGCATGCCTGGGAATTTTATGTGTCCTATGAGGAGGAACTGGCACCCTTCCTCGACTACTATGAGGACATCTGGCTGGGACGCCCTGTCCAGAGTGGTGTGCAGTGGCATCCAACCTTCCCCATCAACTTCTGAAGTTGTTACACCATGGCACGGGAAGGACTATCCCGGACAATAAAAGCTATCGAGGGCTGCCACAGGGGCTTCAACTCCCTGATGGGGGCAACCCATCCCACAGTGTGGAAATTCATTGACATGCTCTAGGGTCAGCAGAAGCTGATGGAGCTCAAGATGCAGCAGCTGATGCATGGCACTAATGTCGTCAGACAGAGGAAGAAGGCTTGGGACTGCAGCGAGCGCCTGATAGACATGGTGGAGCTATATGAGCAAAGAAACCTGTGGGACTACCTTATAGGCATTGTGCTGAACATCTGCCTGCAGGTGTAATTCCCTGTGGAGTATGGACTGGCACATGCCAGGGGCCTGGCTGGACTGTAACTGGTGGTGGTGGTGGTGGTGGTGGTTGGGTGGGGATTTGTCGACAGCACTGTTGTTTCCAGCTGGCTGTGTGTCCTACATTAAAACTGAGCACTGCAGCATCACCCCTGTCTCCTTTTTGCTGGCCACTGTGGTGTTCACTGTGGGCCAATGCCCTGGTATATGTGAGCAGGGGCGAGGGGCAGGCTGCCTGCTGCTTGTCTCCGGGGCGGGGGCAGGCTGCCTGCTGCTTGTCTCTGGGGAGGTGCTGTTAGCTGCCTCCCAGGGGGTTGGTTGCTATTTCACCACCGTTGGCTATTGTTCCCTGCTCTGGTCGTTGTTGGGGATCTTGACGCTGCCGTTGTTGCTGCACTATGTGTGCAGCACACTTGAGGTTGTGGCTCTGATGTTGCTGTATGCTCCATCACTGCCAGTGTTGTCGCACTGGCATCGTAGATCCCAGCAGGCCATAACAGAGGCTACAAGACTCTGCATCAGGTCAGTGACAAAAAGCAATAGAAACAAAAGACAGATATCGTTCACAGACCAGGTCAGAAAAGGGATGCTTTCTACAAATACAAAGGGAACCAGAATATTGATGACTGGGATGATTTCACACAGAAGAGCAGGAAAGCAATGAAGATTGTGAGGCTGGCAAAGGCAGAGGCAGAACTTAGGATCACTGAGGGAATCAAATCCAGCAATAAGCAATTATTTTGCCACATTAGTGAGAAAACAAGTAAACAGGCGGGGTTAGTCAGACCCATAGATGGTGGCAAGAGCATAGAAGATGACAGGCAGAAGGCTGCAGTTCTGAACAGCTTCTTCTGCTCAATGTTCACCAAGAAGCACAAGGGATCAGTGTCTGAGAGTGGCATTAAAGCTACGGACAGAGGGAACCTGCATATGGAAACTCCATCAATTACCACAGAGTTAGACAAGCACTGCTGAACCTAAAAGTTGATAAAGTGCCAGAGCCTAATGGGCTGCACCCAAGGGTACTAAAGGTGCTGGCGGAGGAACTAGCAGCCCCCTTGAAACATTTGTTCAACCAGTCACCTATAACCGGTGCTTTGCTGAGGGACTGGTGAAGAGCGGATGTGGTAGCCCTGCACAAGGGAGGGAATATGGAAGAGGCTGACAGATACAGACTGGTCAGCCTCACATCTGTGGTGGGGAAACTTATGAAGACCTTAATTAAATAGGATCTGGTAGACTATCTAGAAAAGAATGGCCTCCAGGATATCAGACAGCAGAGGTTTGTGGTGGGTAGATTGTGCCAAACAAACCTCATTACATTCTTTGATTGGGAGATCAAAGAATTAGACAAGGGCCACCCAATAGACCTCCTATATTTTGACTTCAGCAAAGCCTTCGACTCAGTGCTGCCTAACCATCTGTTAAAAAAGTTGGAGGATCCTGGCACTGACAGGTCCATAGTTGGATGGGTGGGAAATTGACTGAGTGATAGGTCTTAGAGAGTGATAGTCAACAGAGTGAGGTCAAATGAGGGAAGTGTCACCAGTGGTGTGCCCCAGAGCTCAGTCTTGGGCCCAGTCCTGTTTAATATGTTTATATGTGGCATAGGAGTAGGTATAAAGGGCAAGCTCAAACTAGTTGCAGATGACACAAAATTGGGTGGCAGAGTTGACAGCGTAGAGGCAGTCAGGGACCTGCAAAATGACTTGCAAAGGCTTGAAAGATGGTCAAATATTTGGCAGCTTAGGTTCAATGCACAAAAGTGCAAGGTATTACATTTAGGGAAAGGAAATCCCAAATCGGAGTACTGGCTCAACAGGGTCCAACTTAGCACCTTGCAGGAGGAAAGAGACCTTGGGTTCATCATAAATGGCACCTTGAAGCAGTCAAGCCAATGCAATAAAGCTTACAGCAAAGCAAGCAAAATGCTGGGGTGTATAGGGAGAGGAAATGACAGTTCAGTTTCAGTTTTAGTTTATTGTGAAGGGATAGAATTCATTTGAGCATGCTCATTTACAAGAAGGTCCCTTATACAACATATTCATGGTATACCAAAATAAACTGTGTACAATACAACACAATACAGTAATGGCACATACATTGATACACAGTTTATAATACAACAGAATACAGTATACAGCAATGGTACAAAACATGATACATAGCGGTACAATGAGGCATCCTAACATGGTAAGACTAGAAACAGTAGGAACAAGGAGGTGATCCTCCCTCTCTACAGGTCCTTGGTGAGGCCTCACTGGGAGTACTGTGTCTAGTTTTGGAGATCACACCTTAGAAGGACAGAGATAGTCTCAAGACCATGCAGAGAAGGGCAGACAAGATGGTACAAGGTCTCCAAGGGCTCCTGTACAAGGAACGCCTGAAACACTAAACATACTCACTGGAGATTGGGGGGGTGGATATGATTAAGATGTAAAAATTATTGAGGGGCATCAGTCATGTTCCCCACTCAGAATTATTCAAAAGGGTAGACAGCTCAACCACAAGAGGGCATGAGTGGAAGCTGCAGGGAGGGAGCTTCAGTAAGGACCTGAGGAAATATTATTATACAGAAAGAGTTGTGTGTCCATGGAATAGCCTGCCAAACAAGAAGGTGAGTGCACCAACTGTGGTAGCATTTAAGAGGGAGTGGGATAGGGCAAGGGCTCAGATAATAATAAGGGGTCAGGAACAGTCAAAAGCTGGTGGGGGGGCTAGATACAGAGACCAGTAGTTGATCTCAGAAACTCTTGGGCTGACTAGATGGACCTTTGGTCTCCTTCTGCAGTCACTTTCTATATGTTTCTAATGTTTCTACAATAACATGACAGGTCTATTTGCAGTGGCAATTGTGACACCCCTATTGGTGCCCATTGGACATATGGTCCTGGAATCAATGGATTCCAAATGATGGGATTGAACCATGTAACTCCACACCCCCATGGTGGAGACAAGGTTCGTACCTTGCTCTACAGAGAAAGCAGACTGATTTTTAAGTTGGGTGACTTGGTACCATTAGGTCTCAGTGATGGGACACACTGTTCCATTCTTGCCATTGTCCCATTCTTCTAAATTCTGATATGTATTTTTGAATGTTTTAATATATTTTTGTTAGTGATTTTTCACTCATTTTCTTTCTCATTGCTTATTTTTAGATATATACCTTTTATTCTGCCTCCATGGGTCAGGACAGTCGTACTCCAAATAATGCTCCTGTATCCTGGAAAGTAATCATTTTTTTACTACTACATTCTTTACTAAAAACATTTTTTGGAACTAGCCTTGAATATTAAATTTTTAGAATCTTGTGTGAGATAATTATATTGCAGAATTTCTTCTCAATAGCTTAGGTAAAATCTTGTGTGAGATAATTATATTGTGGAATTTTCTTCTCGGCAGCTTACAGTAGGTTAAATCTCTGTTCACTGCTCCTCGCTAGTTGTAATCAGTTCGTGTTCATTTTTCACTGGGGCATTTTTGGTATTCCTACCGTATATATTTCTTATAATGTACTTTTTCAAAATTTATCATCTGCGCTGTATGAATGTTGTAGTGGGGGTTAGTAATTGATTCATGTATCTGTATCTTTAAATCCACACTGTGTAATGAGGCTCTTGCTGCCCTCTGAAGAAGGATCTGGTGATCTGAAGCACTAGGGAGTTTGTTCTGTCCTTTTCTGCACAATAAACCTGCTTTTAATATTCATTTTTGGCTTATGGCATCACTTTCATGGCACAGCCTGCTCCTTTTGGAGCGTGTTTTCATCAGTGTAGCGTTAATTAGATTGCTGCTTGTTTTGGTCAGCGTGCCAGTGTTTACTCTTGTAATGTAATAAATAACTGCCTGTCATCGATCTGACATGGTAAAAAATACTTTTTTTCTATAAAATTGTGGGATAAAAGAAATTGACACTGCCTAAGTACTGACGTACCCTGGACTGTTGTTTCATAGCCCTACACAAATAGGTCTTGACTGTTTTCTGGTATAGCCAAAAGAGATTTTTTTTAATATAATATTTCTTGGTTGGGAAAATAATTGTTGTTCCTTAGCACTGAGGTACAATGGACTGTTGAGCCACAAACCTTTTTCTGTTATTGGATTTTGTTATCCAGGTAGGCTAAGTGAGACTTGTGCCTCTTATTCCGGAGCAACCCAAGATAGGTTACATACAGTAAATGGCATTTACTTGATGCAATATCATGTACAATAAATTGACACTGGAGACAAAGCAACAATGTTAGTAACAATAGGTTCAACAGTGATGACCCAACAATCAGTATAACAAATTCTACATAGAGATTGATGGGACAAAGTGCATTTGTACAGTATTACAGTACACAGTAAATCATGTTAAGGTCTAGGGAAAATTCATGATAATAGAGGGAATAAGCACCTTAGCAGGTTCAGCACAGCAGAAATAGAGGTAGGCTCAGGGGAAGCAGGAGCAGTTATGCTTAGGGGTAGGGTGTCCTATGAGTAGTACCTTGAAGGCTTGATAGCCTATCAGGTTTTTCTTAATTTATTCATGTACATTGTCTGTGCTTCAACTGAACTGTTCTTTTCCATGAAATAGGGCATTACTTTCCGTGTAGGACCCATGAAAAACAGCAATTTTGGCTGAGAAAAAATTACAGTCCAACTGATAGGCATGACTTTTGTGGATACAGACAGGAAGCTCATTCCAGAGAAAGGGTGCTTTGTATGAAAAGGACTGTTTATTGAATGAGGTACATGACCTGGGAACGTCTAGAAGGCTTATGGAGGAGGAATGGAGATGCCTTCTAGAGGGCTCCTGGACCAGAACATCTCTGAGACTGAAAAGACAGATTGTTAGTGTCTAGTAGGCCAGACAGAGGGTTAGGTAGTAGAGACAACCTTCAAGAGGGGGCAGTGTAGAGAGGAAAGGACATTACAAAGATGTTCTCCATTTCCTATGCAAGAGACAAACCTGCTGATTCTGTGATACATAGTTTTAAGCTTTGTTAACTCTGCTCCTTTCCAGGAGGAAAGGACAGGGACCCTATACCGTAGCAGAGGGAGGAGGACATTGCTGACTACAGACAGACTGGCTTCATTATTAAGGTAGGATTTGAACCTATACAGCAGCCCCATATTTTGGGAAAGAAGCTTGGTGACATACTCAATGTCATTCCACACAAATAACACTGACTGTTGTCTGTCACAGTTTCAAAAGATTTTTTTTTTTAAATACGCTGTATCCCAAAATTGCAGATATAGTGGCTAGTGACTACGCACAATCAGTAGTCATCAACACAGATTCTAAAACAAAAAGCTGCACTGGGAAAAAATCATTGACAGTTTAAAACATTTAGGCAAGGCAATCTGTTTTGTATGGCATCCAGTCCCAGTGGCTCAGGGTGCTGATCATAGTAGTTATACTGTACAATGAAAAGAGCAGTGCAACAGAATACTAATAAAACCTTTTTTTCAGAAAGCTAGAATTTTTAAGGCTGACTGGACCCATAACATAAACTAAATAAAAAAAGTTTTAATAAAACTTTAAATGTATCAACTGAGGGTGCTTCTCTAATGTCGGATGGCAAGGTGTTCCATAGCACCTGATCAGCTACACAGAATATATAGGATAGTGTATTGGAGCCCATATACAACCACGCTATTGTCTTACCATGTGGTTTCCATGACAAAGGGACCTCGACAATGAAAGTCAGTAGGTCCTTGTCATCATGGAAACCATGAGGTAAGAGAATAGTGCAGTTGTGTATTTGGGCTTGCATACACTTTTCTTTATAGTGTATGGTGCCCACAAATAGCAGCCCCCTACTTTTGTGCCCTTTCTTGTCAGTGTTGGTCCCTGGGAACTGGCTCTTGTATTCCATAAGTGCTCCGTCCAGCTCACGCACTCAGCTGGTCAACTGCCCCCTGTCCTATGAAGAGCGCTGATGGGGGCGGTTGCATTATGACATCACTACTGAAGCAGATCAACTTTATATGTGTATGGATTTCCATACACAACCACATTCCACCATACACTATACTCTATTCCCTGATGACCAAAGGCAGCAACAGGGACCACTGAGAAGACCTGCCTCAGATGACAGAAGGGGATGGATAGGAGTGTATTCAATCAGGAGGTCCTTTAGGAAGCCGGTGCATAAATTGTACAAGACTTTGTAAGTTTACAAACATATCTTGAAGTTGATATGCCACTGAACTGGCAAACAGCGCAGGAAATGGAGCACTGGTGTGATATGCTAAGACTGAGAGGTCCCAGTAATCAACTGGGCTGCGGTGTTCTGGGCTAGCTGCACATGGCATACCAGCTGCACTGATAATTATTGATAAAGGGCACTGCAGTAGTCCAATCTTGTGAGGAAGATATGGACCAGTGTTGCTTGGTCAGTTGGTGCCAGATAGGGCTTGATCTGGGTGACGTTTCAGGGATGGAAAAAGGCACAGCAAACTACCTCTGACACCAGGGGCCAGATATTCAAAACTTTGCCCGGTGGGCAAAATGCTTGCATCCTGTCTGCCCAGGGTTTGTGCTTCAGTGCATTCTTCAAAGGTGGCAGCAGTGCACGTGAAAAGGGTTAGAGCTCATGCAAAACAATAATTCATGTGGTGGGCAAAGGGAGGGGCAGGGACATGAATGTTGCCACAGTGAAATATTCAGTGCAGTAGCACTGCACAAAAGAAATAGCGCAGACCACCTGCACTGCACAGTTAACACTGGGAACAAGTCCAACTTGTTCTGGGCAACCATAGTGACCTGCAAAGTCACTGCAGCCAACAACCACATTGGCAGTTGGGGGAGCAAGCCTACTCCCTGGTGTCTAGTGGCACCCCCCACCATCTGAACCCCATCTCTGTAATAAACACAACATTCCCTAGTGTTCAGTGGCACATGCCAACCCTCCAAACCCCACCCCCCTAACAAACTCAATATTCCCTGGTATTCAATGGTCCCCCCGTACTCAAATCACTTGCCCCATGAACGATAACCCAGTCCCTGGTATCCAGGTGATCAGGGTGGGTGGGCTGATCACAAGAGGGGCGCTAACTTGCCACCACTTCCCATGCAAATGAGCCCATAAAGGGCATATATATGGCAACTTAGTGCCTTGTATGCCCAATGGGATCATTTGAATGGTGCCAGCTGGATATCACACCAGGGGATACTGGTGCTGTCGGGTCTGGGGAGCTTCTCCCTGAACTTACCAGATCCACATCAGGGCAGTGCTACTCAACTTAGTGCTGCACCAACACGCCTCTATACTCAGTTGGATAGCACCAGTGCGCTATCTGACTGAATATAACATCCTCTGGGGCATGGGCAATGATCAAGCACAGTGTAAACCTTTGTGCTCCAGTTTGCCCCTTTTCCAGTATTGGACCCCTGTTGTTCTGTTGCCAGCATGCAGTTGACAGTGACCCGTGGATTGCTGGTCCTATTCACAGCTTCAAGCATGATGCCATTTAAAGATGGTAAGGAGGCAGCATAGCCCTTTGTTGCAGACCCAAACTGACCAGAACCTACCAGCACCATGTCTGTTTCTGGTGAGTTTAGACCGAGTCAGGTGGAGGCCATCCAGTGTTGGATTTTGGCAAGGCACTCATCAGTCACCAAGACCTCACCATCCCTGTCAGGCACATACTGTAAGACAAGTACAGTTGGGTATCTTATGCATAACAGTGAAACCCCAGTCCATACCATCTAATGATCTCCCCTAACAGTAATGTGTACAAAACAAACAACATGGGGGGGCTAGGACTGAACCCTGAGGCACACCACAGCAGAGTGCAATGCTATTCAAGATATTATAACCAACACCATCTGCTGTACCCTGCTGGACAGTTAGGATTCAAACCACCATAATACCATCAATGTGAGTCTCACAAAGTGCCCCAGCCAAACCAACAGCTCCCCATGGTCCACAATGTCAAACCCCAAGGAGACATCCATGAGGACCAACATGGTACAGAGTCTGCCATGTCTGGCCAGAAGATCATTAAACACTTTCACAAGGGCAGTCTCAGTGCTATGCCTTATGGGCATGGCCTACCTAGACTTTAGCAAGGCATTTGACACGGTCCCACACAGAAGATTAATAATCAAGGTAGCCAACCTTGGAGTGGGTCCCAAGATGATAGCCTGGGTAAACAATTGGCTGGACAACAAGATGCAGAGGGTAATAGTAAATGGAGTCCACTCTGACAAAAGGGGGGGTTACTAGCGGGGTACTTCAGGGTTCAGTACTGGGACCAGTCATCTTTAATGTCCTTATAAGTGACATTGTGGAGGTACTGGAGGGAAAAGTATATCTCTTTGCAGATGACACATAGATCTGCAACAGGGTTGATACACAAGGTGGGGTGAAAAGGATGAGAAGGGACTTGGCAAGGTTGGAGGAATGTTAAAATTACGGCAACTTAGATTCGATGCAAAGAAGTGTAAAGTAATGCACATGAGAAACAGAAACTCAGGGGAAGAGTACACAATGGGGGTGAGACACTAACAACAACAAAAATGGAAAGGAACCTGGGGGGTAGTCATATTAGATGACCTAAAGGTGGGCAAGCAATGTGAGGAGGCATAAGGAGGGCTGGGGGTATACTGGGATGCATAGGGAGAGACATCACCAGTAGAAAACAAGAAGTTGTTATCCCTCTGTACAGTTAGTTGGTGAGACCCCATCTGGAGTACTGCGTACAGTTCTGGAGACCCCAATCTCCGCAAGGACATAGACAGGATAGAGGCTGTCCAGAAGAGGGCAACTAAAATGGTGCAGGGTCTGCACCAGAAGCCATATGAAGAGAGAGACTAAAGGAGCTTAATATGTATACCCTTGAGGAAACGGGGGGGAACATGATAGAAACTTTCAAGTACCTCAAGGGAACTAACAAAGCCCAAGAGGGCAGCATCTTTCAGAAAAAAAGATGTGCAAGAACAAGGAGGCACAATTTGAAGATAGAGGGGAGATTGCTCAGAGGTAATGTGATGAAGTATTTTTTCACAGAGAGGGTTTTGGAAGCATGGAACGTCCTTCCTGAGGAGGTCATGGAGTCAAAAATAGTGGGGGAATTCAAGAATGCATGGGCAGACATAAGACAATTCTAGTGGGGGGTAAGAGGAAGTAGGCTGTTGTTTAACTAGGATCTGCGGCTTATCCATTAGGTAGGGAAATGGGCAAACTGGGTGGGCCAAGCTGTCCTTATCTGCCGACAATGTCTATGTTTCTATTTTTCTATGCCAAAGCATGAAACTAGACTGGAGAGTCTTATAGATGTTGGACCATTCCAGATGAGTCTCCATTTGTGTCACTACCACCATTTCAATTACCTTCCCTGAAATGGAAGGTTTGAAATGAGCCTGGAAAGACTCCCTCTATCAAGGAACACCCAATGATCCCTGCAACAATTGGTACCAGGATCACCTGGTAACCAAGCAGAAGTCGGGTAGGTCCTCAGTCCAAGTACAGTAGGTAGGGGACAGCCCTGAGATCAGCCAGAAGTTAAACAAAAATGACACTGCTCCCCCTCCCCCACCAGATTCAGCTCAGATGCACTACAGATCAGAATAAGAAGAGTAAAGACTTAAAATATATTCAAAAAATGTTCTCTCCCTAAATAGAACCTTCTCAACTACTTCTATAAAATCTCAGCACTAGAACTTAGCAACGATTTCTGCAGTAACTATGATTTTTTTAACCTAATCTGGCTAAATACGTAAATATGCTCAGCAAGCAAAGCCACAGATCTGACCCCTGCCCTCTCTATCCAACTGCGCAAGCAAGGGACCCTGTGAGGGGAACATTATACAGCAGAGTATACCACGTAACCATCCTTTTGGACATGAAATCACCCATGAGGCCTGCTGTCTGGTGCACAGTGCACAGAGTATACTGCACTTTGCCAGCCAAGTTTTACTATTGTTAAGACTATGAGAAGTTCCAGCTTAACTGCTTCATGGCAATGACTGTGAGAAAAAGCACAATTTTTTGTTGCTACAAAGACTACATGAAGTGTAGTGGGTGGACTTGACCTTGCCCATCCTTAGTGATACAGCTTCTAAATATGTTTGCTACATCAAAGATTGCATTCGAGAAGCATATTAGTCTCAGTAGAACATTAATCTTTCCATCAATTAAGTCATGAGAACTTCTGAAGCAGAACATGAAAACGTCTCTGCTAAAGAGTTACAGTATACTGTGGACTTATACTGTAGAATTCACCTCATTCCTTTGTTATTGTTACAATACATACTATATTATACAATTATATTCCTTGTTTATGTGACCTGAAAAAGAAGAATTCTCTGAGCTTCTCATTCTGGTATGTGGTCATTAGGTTGTCATTAACAATAGGGCCTTTTAAAAGATGGTAGACACACATCCAGGGAGCAGGTAAGAGACAATGTGCACATGCTCATGTCTTTTATCAAATGCACACACACCACTGTGCAGAGGAATAGGAGGGGTGCAAACTCAGAAAATTAGAAAATGGCTTCTCCTAATCATAGCCAAGGACAATGCCGCCTCTCCTCAAGTGTCAGACCTTGTCAAGCCAGCCTCCAAAAGTGACCACTTATGGTACTGTAGATAGCTCCACCTTGTGCGATAACCCATGAAGTGCATTGGGCGAGAACAGGATTGTGGCAGAAGTCAGGGGGTTGGCCCAGTGGTGGTTGTATTAAGGCTGGGAAATCGAAACAGAAAGTAAAAATTTAAAAAAAGACTTTTCAGACCTTTTACAGATTGATCCTGCTTAGGTGTAATTTCCAAACCAATGTATTTCTTCCATGTATGATTAAAACAATGGTGTATTGCAGTCAGAATTTCAGAATTTGCAAAAGAATTTGAGGACAAAGAAGTGATGGGAAAGGGCTGGACAAAGATACCACACTGCTTCCAGTTACTCCATAAAATGGAAGAAGTGAGAACTCTGAAAAAATATGCTGAATGTCAAATATAAATTTCCAAACAAAGAAATTAAAGCAAAACTACATGTCATATATATAGAAACGTGGAGCCACTGATATACATTTATTGTCTGAATGCATTTATAAGTAATATGAAACTCTTAAATTCATACCTGATTATATGTGTATATGAGGTCTATTGATGAAGATCCCAAGTTCTGCAGAAATGCTGTATAGTCACTTCCAGATCCTAGGTCCCCAACTCTATGAAAAAAACATATTTTATTGTTAAGCTTAAGACACTGTCATTGCAGTAGTCAGCAGTATTCTGTTTTTTTCTGTATAACAAAGTGATCTATGTAAACAAACAGCATATTTTACTCAGAGCTTGGATTAAGAAAGGTTTAATCTGATTTCTGATCTATATTAACATACTAACATACTACTTACCAGCAGAATAGGCCTTACGGTCTGTTGAGTCTGCTCGTGCCTCAGGATCCCATTTGGGTACCGAGGCATTCTCCCACCATCGCCTTTCTGTTTCTCCTGTTTACCATCCCAGCCCCCCTGGGCCGGTCCCCCCCGCTTCTTCCCCATTCTGTACCAGCTCCCCAGGCAGCGCATTCAAGGGTTCCACCACCCTCTCAGTGAAGTACCTCCTCCTCCTCTTTTCCCCCCTCATCCTTCCTCCTTCGAACTTCAAACCATGCCCTCTGGTTATACCCCCTCCTTTAATCTAAACAGTCCCTCCCTGTTTACCCTGTTTATTCCCCTGAGATACTTGAAGACTTCAATCATATCCCCCCCCAGTCCCTCCTCTCCTTCAATGAGAACAGGCCGAGCTCCTCCAGTCTCTCCTCATATGTCAACTCCCCCAAACTCTGTATCATCTTGGTTGCCCTCCTTTGTACCCTTTCCAGAAGCTGTATGTCCCTCTTTAGGTGCGGCAACCAGAACTGCACACAGTACTCGAGGTGTGGTCTAACCAGGCCATTGTACAATGGCAGAATCACTTCCCTACACCTTGAGGTGATCCCTCCGGCGATGCAGTACAACATCCTATTTGCCTTGACTGCAGCCCTCCTGCACTGCTCAGAGTTATTCATACTTGCATCCACCAGCACCCCTAGGTCTTTTTCCCCTACCGTGGCCACCAACTCCTCCCCTCCCAGGGTGTACTCATGTTTGGGGTTCCCCCTTCCCAGATGTAACACCTTGCACTTGGAGGGGTTAAAATTTAATTTCTAGGTGTGAGCCCACCTATCCAGAGTCCCCAGGTCCTCTTGCAGAGCACCCTCCCCCCCCAACCACTGCTCCCAGCTTGGAGTCATCAATGAAGAGACTCATCTCACACCCAATACCCTCCCTGATATCTGAGATGTATGCATTAAACAAGATTGGCCCCAGGACCGAGCCTTGTGGTACCCCACTATTGACCCCTCTAGGTGCTGAGATCTCCCCACCGACCACTACTCTCTGGGTGCGCTCAGCCAGCCAGTTTCCTACCCATCTGACTATCAAGGGGCCTACTCCCGTCCACCTCAGTTTTTCTAGTAGGCCTTTGTGCGGGACTGAGTCAAATGCCTTGCTGAAGTCCAAGAATAGTACATCCACAGGATTTCCCCTGTCCAGTTCCGATGTTACCCATTCATGGAACTCCACAAGGTTAGTTTGACATGATCTGCCGGGCACAAACCCATGTTGGCAACTGTCCTGACATCCTATCCCCTCCAAGAACTTCCCCAATCGTTCCTTTAGTATAGTCTCCATTATTTTGCCCACCACTAACATCAGGCTGACAGGTCTATAATTACTCATTGCTTCCCTAGACTCCCCCCTTTGTGGATTGGCACCACATGCGCCTCTCTCCAATCCCGAGGCACAATCTCTGTCTCAAGTGACCTGTTGTAGTGCTCCACCAGGGATGAGGCTAGTACATCCACCAGTTCACATAGGACTCTCGGATGTATGCCATCTGGCCCTGGAGATTTATCCTTTTTTAAGGCCTTATGGGCAATCCACACCCTTTCAGTGGGGATTTCATCATCTGTCCTCCTCCCTCTGGCCGATTTATCCCGATGTGAAACCCCTGGGAGGCCCCTCCCACCCGGCCTTTCCTCCTTTGTTGCATCACCATTTCTGACCCTTGACCCTTCCAACTCTGACCGATCCTGCTTTGTAAATTTTCCATCCCCCTCCCTGGTGAACACGGAGGCAAAGTACTCATCTAGGACCTCCACCTGGTCCCTCACCTCCTCCTCCACCCACCGCCCTTCTGATCTCAGCCTACTGATCTGGCCCTTTGTTTTTCTTCTCTCCCCAATGTACCTAAAGAACCCCTTTTCCCCTCCCCGTATTTCCAGTGCCAACCGCTGCTCCTTACTGGACTTGACCCCCCTCACCATCTGGGTGACGTGTCTGGCTACAATATGGTAAGCTTCCTTTTCCCTCTTTCCTCTCCTTCTTTTATACTCTCTGTAGGCAACCTTCTTTTCCCTGACTGCCTCCTGGATCTCCCTGGACCACCAGCATGGTTTTTGTGACTTCGCCCCCTTACGCTTCACCTTTACACAGATCCTAACTGCCTTCTGAAGTCCCTGTTTAATGACCTCCCATCTCCCTTCGACACATGTCCCAGATGTGATCCTCTTCAGATGATCCTGGAGTATCCTCCCCTTGCCCCCAAAATCCACCCCCCCTGAAATCCACCACCCAAGTCCTAGAACAATCCCCCCAACCCCACCCCCAGATTTATTCGAAACCAGACAGTGTTGTAGTCACTCCCTGCTAGGGGATCCTCCACTGTCAGCTCCCTCACCAGCTCCCCTTCCTCCAGGACCACATCCAGGACTTACCCATCTCTCGTAGGCTGCAACACATGCTGAGTGAAGAACATGTCCTGAAAGCCATCCAACAGTCTCGGCTCTTTGGCTACCTTAGAAGTCATGGTTTCCCAGTTTGTGGCTGGCATATTAAGGTCCCCCATCAACACTACTCCCTCCCTCTTTGGTCCACACTGGGCTATAATGCTATCCAGCAGACAATCCTCCAGAACATCCTCCAACCCTGGGGGCCAGTATAAACTCCCAGTTTGATCTTTCTCCTACTGGGGTTCATAGGGTGACCCATAAGGCCTCCACATTTCCCTCTGCCTTCTCTACCCTGGAAATGTCTATGCTATCTCTGACAAACATAGACACTCCTCCCCCTCTACCCTCCTTTCTATCCTTCCTTAGCATAGTGTACCCCTTTACTTTTAAGAACCCAGTCGTGATTTGTGTTGGCCCAAATTTCCATTACCGCTGCCACTTCCACCCCTCCTTCGCACAACATGGCCTGGAACTCCGACCCCTTATTTCCCAAGCTCCTGGCGTTCACTAGTACAACCCCCCAACCCTTGTCCCTACTCACCTTAGCCCCTGCTGTATCGCTCTCCCCTGGTCTGTAGCACCCCCCCCTTGGGGCTGAGGGCTAGTCTCCAAAACGGAATGTAGAGCCTTCCGGTCTGCCCCTCCCTTAGCCCTCCCCCCTCATAAGTTTAAACCCACTTCACTTGAATATAGTCTGCCAACCCCTGCTTAAGGACCTCCTTCCCCATCGGACTCAGGTGAAGTCTATCCATGGCATACAACTCTATCTTCCCAAACTCCCACCCCCCCAGTCTCCTAATACCCTGTACCCCTTTCTTTACCCCACTTTCTAAGCCAGTCATTAACCTCTGCTATCTTTGTTTTATTCTCCACAGAGGCCCTTGGTACTGGCAACATTTCCGGAAGGAAACTGAGCATCTGTTATCCCGACATACTCTGTCCAGTTCTCGGAACCTAGATTGGATTTCCAGTACAGTATTTCCTTCTATGCCATTGGTCCCTAGATGCACCAGGAAATCTGGTTTCCCTCCACAATCCCTAGCCAGCCCATACACCAGGAACTTTGCCTTGTGCACCATCAGCCCCGAGATACCCACTTCCTTAACCTGGCTGGGTATCCCTCCTCCTGTCCCTCCTAGTGTATCCCCCTTAACATGGAATCCCCCAGCAGTAGAACCTTAATGATCCTTTCCTCCTTATGCTTTCCTCCTTTTTGTGTTTCCACCCTCCCACCCCTCCCTTGGTTCAATAACTCCTTCCCCAGGGAGTCCTCCCAGCTCCTAATGAGAGATCCCTTTGTCACCTTCCTCTTCCTGCCACTCTTTGTGTGTCCACTTGTCTCAGACCCCCTAGGTTGGGTGTCCTCTGTACCCCTCCCTTGTCCGTGCCTGTCCCGCTGGTCCTAGTCATTTCCCCAACCTTCAATCTGTCATTCTCCCCCCTCGTACATCTATCTCCAGAGGCCCCCCTGCAGGTCCCCTTGTTTTGGGGCCCTTCTCTGGTACCGTCCTTCTTTCTCGAGGGGCACCCCACCCTCCCTCCTTATCTTCCTGTTTCCGCACTAGTGCCCCCAGCCCCCCGCCTTCTTTCTGGCCTCCCCTTCTGCTTAACAGAGAAGCTTCCATCAGCTGGGGCTATTTCTAGCCTTCTCATTTACAGTTCCTACCCCTCTCTGGGTTTCCATTTCCTCCTCTGCCCTCAGTTTCCATACCCCTGCTCACCTCCCTTCCTCTCTTTCTAGGGTGCTCAGTAGTTCAAATTTGTTATAACACTCTAAGCCAGCCACCACTTCCTGACCTGAATTTCCCACCGCCTCCTCTCTGGAATGCCCCATGTCCACTCCCCCCACCCTGCCCTGGTTTTGCTCATGCCATATGTCCACCCCCTACTCTGTCCTCTTTTTGCTCACCTTCCCCTCTGCCTCCTCTTCTAGGTTGCTCCATAGTGGTCTCTCCTGACCTGGCCCCCTCCCTACTTCTTTGAACTGGACCATTTATCCCATAGGTTTTTGCTTTGGTACCAGCCTCCCTTGCCAAGGGCCCTCATTCTCTAAGTTGTCCCCTCCTTATTTTAGAATTGTAGCCCCCCCTATATTCTGAGCCTTGACCAGGCCTCACCTCTGCCCCTTCCACCTACCCCTCATTACCCCAGCCTTTTCCTTCATCAGCAACTCCCCCAGCAATCTCCTTAACCAGTTCACCTCTCCCCTGATCAGCAATAACTGTCTGCAGAGTGGGCATCCTCTCTCTCTCTCTCCAGGTTCGATTAGTGTAACCCCTAGGTAGCGCTATCCCAAGGGCTACTACCCCTGCCTGTTTGACTACGGACAGGTTGAGGGGCCTAGGTCCTATGGCGGGTGTCTCCACCCAGAGGTCAGGGTTTGTAGTGGTTAGACTAACTTGGTCACAGCCCTCTGGGACACTAAGACCCCCTTTTATCCCCCCTAGTGGCTCACACAGTACACCAGAGTTACAGCCCCAGTACCCCACGTTTACACACTGTTCACTCATATAGATACCACTTACCCTCAAGACTGATTCAGCAGCACGTCTCTGAGGACCCCCTGTAAGGTAAGGTTAATCAACATACACAGCAAAACGCAATACTGTTTCCATAAGTACCACCACCACAGACAGTATATAGTATAACAACAACAAATCTGATTTATTTAGGGGACAGTAACACGGGAGGGGGAAGTCAGGTTAATTAGTGGCATTAAATCACAGTACTGTGCACACATACAGGGTCTGGAAAGTCACACTCTGGATACCCAGGTTTGGGGGGGGGGCTAGCCAGGTCCGTTGCTCAGCGTTGGCTGGCAGGTGCAGATGGACAGGGCCCTGTAGAAGAAAATATATGCACAACACCACCCAATTGTAATCCGGAGCCGGAGGGCTCAGTCCATGAAACAGTGAAACAACAAGAATTAGATGACACACTTGTGATTGAAAAACAAGGTGCAGGGGAATACCCTGATTTGCACGCACAACACCCAAGCTAGGGATCAGATGGAGAATCTCCCTCTGGATTGCCAGAAGAGCAGGGCATGAGGACAAGGTCCTTGTGACTGGAACCCACTGCAGTTGATAGCAAACGGATGTAGTCCAAATTAAGCTGGGGTTTACTTCCAGCTTCAGCACACAATTCACTGTACAGGGGATTTGAAATAGTGATTCCCCACAAGCTCTACGCACATTTATATGTAAAAGGAAAGTACTATACCAGGCAGGCTGCTCCTCGATCCTGATCGCAATTACTGCAAAATACCCGGGGGCACACAAGGCAGCTTCAGTTCCTGACAGACCGAGCGCGATTCAGCAATTTCTCCGGTCTTCTACAGGGTGAGTCTGGTTTCCACACCTCTAGTGCTTCTTTCTCCTCACAACTCGGATTCAGTCCCAACTGGCACTCTCAAAGGCTGCAGACCAAAACTCAGGGCCTCACACACACTTCCTGCGTGAAACTATACACTGCAGAAGCACACAGCTCCTTCTCTCTTCACTGCCAAAACTGATCTGATCTTTCCAGTCACAGAGCAGGGCATTTCCTTTAGCTCCACACTATTCCGTTCGCTGATTCAGCTGTCACTCACAATAAGACTACCTCTGTTGGTAGAAAAAGGCGCCACGGTCAAAACTACATTTCCCAGAGTCACTGCCCATACAATCCCCTTGTGGCTGGCTCAAATTAAGAGTCCAAGTTCTGATTCGTCCACAGGCTCCATTTTAGGCTCCTTAACCCAATTGGCCCAGCACAGCAGTTTTAGGTCCAAAATGGAGAGGTAACGACACAGAGTCCCAGCTGCAATAAAGGCAGGTTAGACAAACTACAATTTTGCTAATGCTTTAAATGATTACAGGCAAACAGTTACAGCTTTCAGAAGGGCTCCTTTGCACTTCAGCGACCGCAAAATCGAAGCGATTACTCTGCAGCTGTGCGGGATTCGAGCATTAAATACACAGTCCCCCCATACAAACTAATTAAGTATGCAAGCAGACAGCTCTTAAAAAGACAGTACATGGAGGCTCAAATAGCACTGACTTGTAACCACAGTTAAGCAGCTCAGACACCGAACACCACCCAGGCTTGGAGCATTCAGGCAAGCTCCTAGAAGACTTTTGGGAACCCCCATTTGCAGGGGGGTTAAATTAGTATAATTGCCACACCACAGTCCATGCACCCTACAACCCTCCCAAAGATACCCGTCGTGGTAACTAATGACCACCCTACCTGTTCATCACTACACATGCTGGGTCTATCCCCCCTTACCCATTATCCTCCCCCTGGTGTACTATCCCTCACCCTCCTCCCAGATGCCATACTGGTGGTGTGAGATCAAATCCCGCAGCCCCTAACCACTTTAGCAGCTACACCACCGCCCTAAAAACCTGCACCTAATCAAGGTATTGATTTAATAGCTAAAAGGTCTAACTCTTAGTCAAATTTTCAACTAACAGATTGAACAGTCTAGACTAGGTAAACATTTAAGAATCTCAAGAATTAAACAGTCTAGACTAGGTAAACATTTAAGAATCTCACAGCTTGGTAAGTTAAGCCCCTCCCCAGGACCCGGCAGCACACTGTAGAGCAGTACAACATCAGTACAGACTCATTGCCCCTTATTTAGCTCCTGATCAAAATGATTGCTCTGCTGCACTTGTGCTGCCCGAAACCCAGATCCTAACCAGAAAAGGAAGAAATTAGAAATGACCTCAAAATTGTAGCCCCAGCCAGTAAAAATCGACCCACCCCCGCGCCAATCACCACAAAAGTCCCAAGTCACAGACCTAGTAGCCACTCAAACTCTCTGTCCCCCACTCCTTGGTTGTCCTCCTCCTAGGCTCCTCCCCCCAGACCATTTAATAGAGGTTGGGGCCAGGGTGGGCAGGTGGGACGCAAATTAAACACAGCTCCTCTGGGACAAATTACCTGGCAGCTGGGCTACGCTCTTTAAATAGCCCAGCCCCAGTTCAAAACTTGATGCCTTTTGCGCCGATTGGCCAGTCAGTTCCAAATACGGTCTTCAGCTTGCCTCCAGTCCTCCAATGCAGCCTCCAGGAACTGCTGCTGATGTGACCGTGGATCCTCCTGGACAGCCGACTGCGATCCCTGCTCACCTATAGCTGCCAAAAAGTCCTCCTGGACCACCAACTGTGATCCCTGCTCCCCAAACACAGCTTCTCCAGGACAAATTACCTGGCGGCTGGGCTATGCTCCTTAAATAGCCCAGCCCCAGTTCAAAACTAGGTGTCTTTTGTGCCGATTGACCAGTCGGTTCCAAATGCGGTCTCCAGCTCACCCCAGTCCTCCAATGCAGCCTCCAGGAACTGCTGCTACCGCTGATGTGACCCTGGATCCTCCTGGACCACCGGCTATGGTCCCCGCTCACCCAAAGCTGCCAAAAAGTGCTCCCAGACCGCTGACTGCAGTCCCTGCTCCCCAAATACAGCTCCTCCAGGACAAATTCCCATCACGAGGTGTTCCTCCGGCTACTTGTAAGTGAACCCACTCATGATGGGGCAATTCTGGATCTGATGCCCACTAATAGGACAGTTTTGCAAATGTCAAGGTGGGAGGCCACCTGGGGACCAGTGATCACCATACAACATGGTTCAATATAAGGATGGCTGCACAATCGAATCACACAAAGAGGAGGACCTGGCCTTCAAGAGGGCAGATTTAAAAAAAAAAATGGGTGAATGCCTCAGGGATGACTTGGCAGGAGAAGATGACCTGGGTGGAGTGGAGGAACAGTAGGCGAAGCTGAAAGGGGTGCATAGTAAAAGCAACAAATCTCTGCGTCAAGCAAGTGAGTAAAAGTAACTGGAAAAAAGAGACTGCTATGGTTCTCAAAAGATGTGGCTGAAAAGATAAAAGCTAAAAGGGTAGCATTCAGAAGATAAAAGGAGATACAGAGGAAGAAGAATAGGTAGTTGTATCAGGAGAAGCACAGAGAGGCATAGACAGCAGTAAGGAGGAAAAAGGTACAAACTGAAGAGGGAATAGCCAAAGTAGTCATGAAGGGGGACAAGACATTTTTTAGGCATGAAAGTGAAACAAGGAAGACCAGGGGTGGGACTGTGAAGTTATAGAAAGACAGAGGACAATGCAGAGGGGGACCATGAAAAGGCAGACATCCTGCACAAATACTTAAGTTCTGTTTTCACAGTAGAAGGAGAAGGAGAGGAGCCACACAAATGTAACAGGAGCTCTACAGGTAGGAAGGTGGACATTAGTTATTTTTTGGAGGACGGAGATCTAAAGGCATTTGCTAATCTGAAGGTGGAAAAAGCAATGGAACTAGATGGGGTACATCCTAGGGTACTGAGGGAACTCTGGGAGGTACTGGTTGCACCTCAGACAGTCCTATTTAACAGCTCAGTGGAAACAGGAGTGGTTGTGGAGGACTAGAGGAGGGCAGATGTAGTCCCACTTCACAAAAATGGTTGGAGGAAGGTAGGCTGACACTTATAAGTCAGTCAGACTAGTGTTGGTAGTGGAAAAGCTAATGGAATCACTGCTGAATGACAGGATAGAGGAATATTTTGAATTTGGGTAAAAGACCTGAGACAGCATGGATTTATGAGTAGAAAGTCATGTAAAATGAATCTGACAGATTTCTTTGATTGGGTGACCAATGAATTAGATCAGGGTAGATCGATGGATGTGGTCTACCTAGATTTCAAAGGACTTTTGACACCATTTCGCATAGGAGACTGGTAAGTAAGTTGGGTAGCTTACGAGTGGGTCCAAAGGTGGCAAACTGGGTAAGAAATTGATTAGGGGATAGGCAATAGAGGGTGGTGGTAAACGAAGTTCACTCTGAGGAGGGGAGAGTGACCAGTGGGGTGCCTCAGGGATCAGAACTGGGACCAGTCCCCTTTAATGTCTTTATAGTGGCTTGACTACCTTGAGGTACCTCAAGGTACCACTGAGGCCCTCAAGTTACAATTTGGATTGACTGTAATGTGATCCTGCTTCAGTATGCGTAGGTATACCTCAGTACTGATCAACTTTGTATGACTACCATTGGCATTGCACAGGAGCTGGAAGGAAAGGGAAGGTCTGCCCCTTTGCAGATGACCCCAAAGTAAGCAATAGAGTGGACACTCCAGTGGGGGTGGAAAAGATGAGCAGAGTGGTTAAGGGTATGGCAGCCAAGGTTTAATGCAAAAAAGTGCAATATAATGCACTTGAGGCATAGAATCCCAGGGGTAGAGTGCAAAGGGGGGTTACTGATGACCACCAAGCAGGAGAGAGATCTGGGGATAATCATCTCTGATGACCTAAAGGTGGCCAGGCAGTGCAACAAGGCAGTTGGGAGTGCTAGGTGCATAGGGAGCGGTATCACCAGCAGAAGGAGGGAGATGGTTTTGCCTCTGTATAGATCACTGGTAGGACCTCACATACTGTAGAATACTGTGTACAGTTCTGGAGGCCACATCTCCAGAAGGACTTAGACAAAGTGAAAGGCCAAGTGAGAGCAACTAAAATGGTGAGAAATCTGTATTAAAAGCCCTACAAGGAGAGACAATAGATAGCTAGATAGATAGATAAAAACCTTTATTTTTCAACAGGATTTAATTTTTAAAACTGAAAAGCTCTGTTTTACAGAATTGTCCTGATATTCAAGTGGTTACAGACAGGATGTATGTTTACATACATGTAGATTGCACAAAACAGAGTATACTGTTCACACATACAATAAATACAAAAATTACAAGAAAGAAGAACATTTAAATGATATATGTACATAACAGAGGAACTCAGTGTGTACACCCTAGAAGAGAGGAGGGGGGAAGGATATGATAGAGACTTAAATAACTCACGAGGGGAAAATAAGGTACAAGAAGAAAATATTTTTCAGAATAAAGGTGTTTAATAACAAGAGGACATGCTATGAAGCTGGAGGGGGGTAAATTCAGGAGAGATGTGAGGAATTACTCCTTCACAGAAAGAGTGGTGAATTCCAGAAACAGCCTATCAGCCAAGGCGGTGGGTCAAAAACAGTGGTGGAGTTCAAAAAAGCATGGGATAGGCATAAGGAACTCTTAGTGAAAAGGAATGGTAGGCAGGAGAAAGAGTCAGAGATCAACTAGGGTCTGCGGAGACACTGTAGGTAGGGAAAAATGGGCAAACTGGGTGGGCCATGCAGTCCTTATCTGCCAATAAATTCAGTATAGTGTATGGCCGAATGTGATTGTGTATGGAGAACCAATACACTGTGAAAAGTTGTTCTGCTGCAGTAGTGACATTCATACTAATGCAGAATGACACAATGTAAGTGACCCCATCAGAGCTGTTGACAGGGCTACTGGCGGTTGAAGTATTTCATGTGTGGTCCGGCAGGCAGGTGGATGTCCAAGATGTGCAGGTCACAGTCAACAGATGCTGACTGCTTGAGAAAAAAAAAGTATGTGATTTTTTTTTTTTTCGGACCATACACTATATAGAATAGTGTATGATAGCATAAATACAAAGCATCGCTCTTCTCACACCTCACGGTCACCATGACGTCAAAGGGACATCTTGAGCTTCGTTCTCGAGGTCCTTGACATTATAGCAACCACTAAGTGTAAGAATAGCGTTGTGGTGTATGTGTTACCATACACTGTGCTATAAGGTTCTATGTTTCTATTGTGAGTACAGTACGTAAGCAACTGAGAAAAACTTAACGTAGCTGCAATCTGCAATTATTCATTAGTTTTGCACTTACTATAAATGTTAATAGCTGCAAATAGTTATGTTTAAGTATCAGCTCGGGTTGAAGACCAAGGCAAAAGAGAAGTGAATTGTAACATTAGGGCAAAATGTCCCTTAAATCTTCATGTTTATATGGTGTGGTGTTCCACTGTGGTTAACAGATTGCCAGATGCAGCATTTGTACCACTTTAACTTCGGCACTATCTTTCAAGCCACGTATAAAGCATAGGAGAAAAAAGGCAACTGACCCAGTTCAATTTTCAACTAATTTAATATAGTACATACAAAGTTCCTTGTGCCTCACCAATGTTTCATGACACTTCCCCTCTCCCGCCTGGTGCACATACAAATACAAATGTAATCATTTTTAAATTCTGTAATACATGCAATATAATGTGACAGACAAGTCCACTGAAATACCTTGTGCTACAGTAGTAATGATGTACTTCCATAGATGGTACATGCTCATTTATAATCTTGAAAAAAATAAGTAGTGCCTTTTATCTGTACTTGTCTGGAAAAAAGTAGCCCAGGGCCATGAATTAGTGGTCAGTTCTCAGCCATGTAAATAAAAATTGTACACTTCACTGTGACACTCAGACAGCTGGTTCTGATTAATCTATGATTTTTGTAATATAAAAATATGTTATTGAGTGTCTCTCGTGAGACATGCTGAAACAGCCTGTGAAATGACCTCCCCCCCCCCCAGGTTTTAGCTACAAGGTGTTACCTGGAAGGCCAGGAGATAATTACAGGCTAGAAGAGGCCTAAATTAAGCATCTCCTGTTTATCTAGTATAAGTGTAGCTTGCCAGCTGACAGGATAGAAAATATCCATTTTATGACGTTTAGAGGAGGAAAACCAGGTTATTTCACACTGGTGCGAAGTCATAAATGTTCCTCTGATGTCTGTAAAAGCAGGACGTTGCTCATGGATGAAATAAAGACTTAGAAATTAACCTTATTTAATTTACTTTCAGAGTGATGACATCCTGATTGTATAATTTTTAATAAACAGAGGAGGAGCTGGGTGACATCATGGAGAAGGCAGGCTCAAGACAGTGTTTTAATTATGCTGTGAGTGACCTGTAAAGACACACATGTTTGGACTCTCTTGACAACATCTGTCTATTGGCACTATTAGAAGAGATACATTAGATATATAAGTCTAATTGTCTGGTGGTAGGAATTTTGCACTTTTTTTTAACCCTTGTTCTTTTAAATGATTGTATGTTTTTGTGATATATGGTTCTGTATTTACATTTTAAAGTTTTTTATCTATCTTTAAGTAAACTTCTACTTTAGAGACTATTTGGTGTGCCTTTGAAATTCTTTTTCTTGACAAGTGAAGCATACATGGTTAAAGTTGACACTGTACAAAGTTTACTGGTTTTACCAAACTGGGAAAAGGTAAGAGTTTATTCTGAGGTCTCTAACAGAGTTTTAAGGGTTAATTTTGTACGCCTGGTTAGGTGCCCATAGGCAAAAGATCTTTGCCCCCCCTAAAAGAGCACAATTATCTGAGCCTGTACATTGGGTATGCTAACAAGAGGTTCACAGTTTGAATCCCTCCAGAACTTAAGACCAAAGTTTGATTCAAACCCACAAAACAGACAGGAGGGTTACCCTGTTCTGTTAACTGTTCACAAGACTGCGCTCGAAGGTTGGCACTGAGGGAGCAGAGGGCCTGACCGGCTGAGTGGGTCTGTGACAGATTGGTTGGCAGCGGTACGATAAATTTTGGTATTACAAGCTTTTATTGTTCAGTGTGTCAGCTTGAGACTGTCAGTTAACTTGCAAAGAAACAAAAGGCAGTGATTTATTTTTAAAAAGGAGACAGAACTATATCACTTGGCGTACAGTCAAGTTCCTACCCGTTATTTTTTTTTCTAAAGTGCAAGTCAGAGCAGCCATAGTTAGGGAAGAAGATGGCTTCCAACTACAGCAGGCATACTGTAGACCACTTAAAGCAGTTGTGCAGGGACAGAGGAGTCCCATTCGAGCTGAAATCCAGCAAACAGAACCTCGTGGATGCCCTGATAGTAGCAGATACCCAGAGCATCGACCGAACCTTGAGTGTGGCAGGACTAGCAGCCAGTGCAGTGTCCAGATCTGATGAGGAGGGCAACAGGGCCACTGTCAGTGAAGGGCCACAGCAGCAGGGGAAGGCCACCAGTATCCTGGATCCAGAAGTACTCAAGCTGCAAACTGAGTTGTGCAGAACGGAGCTGGAGTTCCAGAGGGAGAGGGACCGTGAACAGCAGGAGGTGGACCGTGAGGCAGAGCGAGAATGTTGAGATGCAGACCGTGAGGAGTATGAGCACCAGAGGCAACACAAACTGGAGAAGCTACGACTCCAACCAGTGGCACCAGAGAAGGTAAGTGGCTTGGGTTTAACTGGGACTACAGGACTGGGTTACAAATTGAAGTCCAAATTGATAGCTAGATTCAAAGAGGGGGAGGATATGGATGCCTTTTTAAATTCTTTTGAAAAAGTTTGTATTCAGGCTAAAATTCCTAGGTAGTCCTGGAGCTTCCAGATATCCCCACTACTTACCGGGAAAGCTCGGGATGCACTGGGTCAAATGGACAATGAGGACAGTGATGATTACAGCAAACTTAAAGCTGCACTGTTAAAGAAATTTGAACTGCTGAATCATACAGAGCTAAATTACATAAGCTCAGGAGAAGCCCTGACATGAGCTATGAGGAGCTAGCCATGAAACAACGTCAGTTTTTAAAACATTGGTGGGAAGGAATTGAAGCAAACTCTGTTGATAAAATTGAAAATGTGATTTTGTTAGGACAGTTTTTCTGGGCATGCCCAGCAAAGCTGAAAACCTGGCTGGAGGACCAAGATCCCAAAACAGTGCAAGAGGCTGCTGAACTCTCAGACCGCTATGCCAAGAGCAGACCTGCTCTAAGAGTGAATGGGGTGGGTGTGGCAGCACAGAAAGGGAAAAGCGTGCCTTTAGGGCAGCTAAAACCCTCACTACCTCCACCGAAACCAGTTATCCCCAGGTTTCAGAGAAAAGATTTCTCTGAGAAAAGAAATGAATGTTGGTTGTGTAAAGAAACTCGGCATATTGCCAGACAGTGTCCCAAACGAACAAGCAATAATATGCAAGGTGGTGCTAGGAAGGAAGTGGGTTGTTTGTGTGTCCCTGGGAGCATACCAGTGAACATGAGGGAACACATGCACCCAGTCATGGTGAACGGTGTACAGACGCAAGGGTTAAGGGACACAGGGGCATCGTTGACCTTTGTAAAGAGGGATCTAGTAGAGCCGGGTCAGCTTATACCCAATAAATACATCACTGTACAGGACTTTACTGGTGAAGAGAAAACATTGCCCCTCACTAGGGTTCTCCAAGACTGGGGTGAAACAGGGGGAACTGTGCAACAGGTAGCTGTAGCCCAAACTTTAGCAGTGGATGTGATCCTGGGCAACAATCTCAAACAGGAGATGGTGTGTGCAGTTACCCATAGCAAAGCAGCAAGGGAAAATTCTAGTTCCCTGAACCCCACAGAAGCCATTGTGGGAACCACTGAGGGGCTGGTTCTCCAGCCTGTGTCTCCAGATGGGGAGATTAATGAAAAGGGGGTAGAAATTTCCCCAGTAGCAAGTAATCACACAGCTACAGAGGGTTACTCCGAAGAGGAAGGGGTGACCCATTGTCAGAGGGTTGGGATTGACAGTGATCCTGAGTGCCCTGATGCTAGTGCTAGGGACCCTAGTTTAGTGACTGAAGGTGGCCTGTCCCATGCCTTGGGAATGTGTGAGGGGTTTGCAGGTGCTCAGAGAAGTGACCCTAGTCTAGAGAAGCTGAGGGCTTGGGCAGACTCTGACAGGGCACATAAAGGTGACGGCAGACATAAGGTTTGTTGGGAAAATGAACTTATGTATACTCAGGCTGTGCAGACAGAGGGAGGGTGCTAGGCAGGCAGCTTGTCGTTCCCCAGGGGTATCGTGAGCAGTTGCTCAAGACTGCACATGATATTCCCTTGTCTGGTCATTTGGGAATCACGCGCACTATGCAGCGGTTGGCTCAGAATTTCTATTACCTAACTTCACCCAGCAGGTGAAGGAGTATTGCAGGGTCTTGTCACCGTGCCAAGAAATAGGAAAGGTGGGCAAGAAAACCCAAACCGCCCTGACTCCATTGCCCATAGTGGAGGAGCCATTCCAGAGGGTGGGAATGGATATTGTGGGGCCTTTAAATACCCCCAGCTCCTCAGGGAAGAGATTCATCCTGACTGTAGTGGATTATGCCACCCAGTGCCCAGAGGCAGTCACCCCATCCTCACTGAGGACAGACAAAGTGACAGATGTCTTACTTGGGATTTTCTCCTGTGTTGGGTTTCTGTAGGAGGTTATCACCAATTGAGGAGGTTCCTTCATGTGGGACCCGATGAAATGTTTATGGGAGAAGTGTGGGGTGGTGCAGAGATGCATGACACCATATCACCCACAAGCCAATGGGCTTGTGGAAAGATTCAATGGTACCCTGCAGTCAATGCTCCAGGTGTTTGCTGAACAGCATGGGAGGGACTGGAAGAAATACCTTCCCCACCTGTTGTTTGCATACAGGGAGGTGCCTCAAGAGTCAACAGGATTTTCCCCCTTCAAACTTTTATATGGACGCCGTGTACATGGGCCCCTAGACTTGATCCAGGAGGACTGGGAAGACAAGAACACCACCCAGGGAACCCCCATAGTGGATTACATCCTTAAGTTTAGGGAAAGGCTGAAGGAGCTTATGGGGACAGCCCAGAGCAACCTGGCAGCTGCCCAACAGAAACAAAAAGTGTGGTATAACCACAGAGCCAGAGCTCGCTCATACATGGTGGGTCAGGAAGTCATGGTCCTTATTCCGGTCCAGAAAGACAAGCTGCAGGCTGAGTGAGCAGGACCGTACAAAGTTGTTAGGAAGGTACTGTAAATGACATGAACTATATTATAGAGTTAACTGACCGAAGACAGGCAGAAAGGATGTACCATGTCAACATGATGAAGCCATATGCAAATAGGGCTGACATGGTTTTTTGCAGTGTGTAGTCCTGGGGAGGGGATGGACGAAGGAGACCCCCTTCTGGACTTGCTGGAAGAAAGCAAGCGGGAGTCCTCTGTGGAGGCAGTAAAATTGTCTCCCCAGCTGGCCCTGGACCAGATCCAGGAAGTAAGGGAGGTTTTAGCAGACTTTGCCCCATTGTTTAGCACCAAGCCTGGACTGGCCCCCTTAGCAGCTCACGATGTGGAGACAGAGACACAGACGCCCATACGGCAGACAGCATATCAGGTGTCAGAGGCTGTCCAAAAGGACATTAGGAGGGAAGTGGAGGATATGCTGGATTTAGGGGTAATCCAGAGATCCCACAGCCCTTGAGCCTCACCCGTAGTCCTTGTGCCCAAGCCAGATGGCTCTACTCGTTTCTGTGTAGACTATCATGGACTGAATGCAGTCACAAAGTCAGACACCCACCTGATTCCCCGGACGGATGAACTCCTGGACAAGTTGGGAGGGGCGAGCTACCTTACGACCGTTGACCTGACCAAGGGGGTATTGACAGTTAGAGTTGATGGACAGAGCTATGGAGAGGTCGGCCTTCATCATTCCGATAGGCTTATTTGAATTTAAATTAATGCCTTTCAGAATGAAGAATGCCCTGGCCACTTTCCAAAGGTTGGTGAACCAGGTATTAAATGGTTCTGAGGAGTACGCCATGGCGTACCTGGATGACATTGCCATCTTTAGTACCAGCTGGGAGGAACACCTATCCCACCTTAGGGAAGTGCTGGGCAGGATACAGAGGGCCAGGCTCACTGTCAAAGCCAGCAAGTGACAGGTGGCCATGGGAGAAGTGGCATACCTCAGGCATGAGGTAGGCCGAGGACAGCTCCATCCTAACCAAATAAAAATAGAGGTAATCCAGGCGTGGCCCAGACCAGAGATGCAGAAGCAGGTCAGGAGTTTTCTTGGGAGAGCAGGGTACTATAGAAAATTTGTACCCAATTACAGTGCCCTGGCTGCTCCCCTATCTGACCTGGTAAAGAAAAGGATGCCAAAGAAAATTACCTGGGGACCAGCCTGTGAAGAAGCCTTTACCAGATTGAAGGAGGCACTGTGAAGTGCTCCTGTTTTGACAAGTCCTGACTATAGCAGAACCTTTATAGTTCAGACTGACGCCTCAGACATGGGTATTGGGGCAGTACTGAGTCAGACATCCAGCCAAGGGAGGGATCACCCAATAGCATACCTGAATAAAAAGTTACTTCCCAGAAAGCAGGCATACCCCACGGTGGAAAAGGAGTGTCTTTCCATAGTGTGGGCCCTAAAGAAATTAGAGCCATACTTGTATGGGCAGCATTTTGTGGTACAGACTGATCACAACCCCTTGGTTTGTCTGTTGCAGATGGAAAAAAACAATGGTAGACTGCTAAGTTGGAGTCTTGCTTTGCAAGGGTATGATATGACAATATTACATAGGGCTGGAGCCAAAAATCAGAACTTTGATGGGCTGTCTTGTGTCTACAAGGAGTGAACTGATTTGGGAAGCTCATCCCATGCAGGGGATAGAGCCCCCAAATTCAGCCTAGGTGGGGAGGAATTGTGACACTCAGACAGCTGGTTCTGATTAATCTATGATTTTTGTAATATAAAAATGTGTTATTGAGTGTCTCTCATGAGACATGCTGAAACAGCCTGTGGAATGACAACCCCCCCCCCCCCAGGTTTTAGCTTCAAGGTGTTACCTGGAAGGCCAGGAGATAATTACAGGCTAGAAGAGCCCAAATTAAGCCATCTCCTGTTTATCTGGCTTAGGTGTAGCTTGCCAGCTGACAGGATAGAAAATATCCATTTTATGACGTTTAGAGGAGGAAAACCAGGTTATGTCACACTGGTGCGAAGTCATAAATGTTCCTCTGATGTCTGTAAAAGCAGGATGTTGCTCATGGATGAAAGAAGGACTTAGAAATTAACCTTATTAAATTTATCTTCTGAGTGATGACATCCTGATTGTATCATTTTTAATAAACAGAGGAGGAGCTGGGTGACATCATGGAGAAGGCAGGCTCAAGACAGTGTTTTAATTATGCTGTAAGTGACCTGTAAAGACACACGTTTGGACTCTCTTGACAACAACATCTGTCTATCAGCACTATTAGAAGAGATACATTAGATATATGTCTAATTGTCTGGTGGTAGGAATTTTGCACTTTTTTAACCCTTGTTCTTTTAAATGATTATATGTTGTTGTGATATATGGTTCTGTGTTTACATTTTACATTTTTTTAATCTATCTTTAAGTAAACCTCTACTTTAGAGAATACTTGGTGTGCCTTTGAAATTCTTTTTCTTGACAAGTGAAGCATTCATGGTTAAAGTTGACACTGTACAAAGCTTACTGGTTTTACCAAACTGGGAAAAGGTAAGAGTTTATTCTGAGGTCTTTAATAGAGTTTTAAGGGTTCATTTTGTACGCCTGGTTAGGTGCCCATAGACAAAAGATTTCTGCCCCCCCCCTGCCAAAGTTTGATTCAAACCCACAAAACAGACAGGAGGGTTTCTCTGTTCTGTTAACTGTTCACAAGACTGTGCTCAGAGGTTGGCACTGTGGGAGCAGAGGGCCTGACCTGCTGAGTGGGTCTGTGACATTCACCACAATGCTTGCACACACCAAACTGTTTCTTTCCCCCTTGGGTGTTACAGACTGCAAATAAATTGGTACATGCTCCTTATTAAAATGTTACTCCCATCCTTTACAAAGTGTGCATATTTTAGTTGTCTCTCTCTCTCTCTCTCTCTTTCTCTCTTAGAGACTTACTGGCCAATGACCACTATCAATTCATAGCTGCTGCCATCCCACTTTTAAGCAGAGCAGTGTTTGAGCTGTAGTAGTATCCTATACGACTCAGAGCCACCATCGGGAGCAGCATCAATGTCATGACATCATCCTGGCTTGATGGTAGTGGATGTTTGATGCAGATGGCAGGGTGATGTCCTCTACCATGCCTTACACCCTGACACAGGCACCACTTGGCCAGAAAGTCTAGGCAGCCAGCCCTGTTACTGCGCACACATTTTTAATTAATTTAATGCCATTTGACAATGAGAGGGTGGAAATGTTAATTTGTGCAGAAGAACACAACCATTCTGTTCCATAGCACAATATGAAATGCCTATACTTCCTACAATCCATCCCTCAAATACCGTTCTTCTTGAAAGATGGATAGGGAGGCCTAGGTTAGTAAAGTCCCACCTTTTTATCCTCCTCTACTGGGAAAAAATATACCATAATAAAACTATACTTCTTATAGCCTTGCTTGTACTAAATGGTGTAATCCTTTTCTCCCACCTCCTTCACAAATGCAATAGGATAGATCAAAATAAGTTTGATAGATAGATGCCTGGAGGGTACAATTGACCAATCACTGTCCTTTTCTTATATATATTGTAGATTGAAGTACTTGCAAGAAACATACATCAAGTTAAATGACTGGCAGCCAAGCTATAAAGTCATTCAGTCCATATTTCTTATCCATGGTTCTATACTAGTCAACGTAATATTCTTGCCTGATTAATAGCTTTCTGTCCAAATCTCCACCCCATCAGCCCACACTGACCTGTTATATTCTGAAGAACCTAAGACTGGGGATAGTATGGTTCCTTTCTTTAAAATGCAGTGCAATAGGGGACTCCATACTGCCACTCCTTTTATCACTTTCATGGTCCCCTATCTGAAACTTAAGTTGTCTTCTCATCTTACCCATAAATATGAAGTCACAAGGACATTTCAAAATATAAATTACCCCTACTGTTTGGCAGAAATTGGTAAATTCAGTTAGTCTGTGCACTTGACCAGTAGCTTGATCCTGGATTTGCTTTAGTTTGCATGTATTTGAGCAATTGACACATCTCCTACATGGGGAGTTACCCTTAGCATCCAAATGCATCAAAAAATGCTGACGCCCTCTTTTGGGATAGGATGATCATTGTGAACCTTCAAGGATTTCAGCAATGTTGCCACCACTAAATGTGGTTTAGAAAAAAAACATTTTGAGCTACCTGGAAAGCCTATAAGGTCTTCTAGTGTTTGTTTATCACTTGTTTATTTTTTTCTCAGTTCCTCTGTATATGTGGTAGCCAGAACAGTCCTCTTGGGTGCATCCCCCTCTAACATCTGTCTAACAGGCCTTAAAAGTTCTCTCCTGCCCTTGTGATTTGCCTTGTTCTTGGCTTCAGAAATCACTTGTGAACTGTAGTTTCTATCCAGAAATCTATGATCAATGCCCCTTACTGTTTTGTTATAATCTCTCATGGTAGTGCTATTGTGTTTCACCCATAGGAATGGTCCATATGGAGTATTAACCAGGATTATCAGAGAGTGGAAACTGTCAGCACTGAGGAGGGACTAAGGGTCCATAGGTTTCCTGTATAACCTAGTACAGAGCTTAGGCTCCTGTTTAAATATTTGGATATCCAAGAAGTTGAGTTGGTGTCCGTCATAAGTAACAAAAATGAGAGATAATGTGTCCTGCTGTTCAAATAATCATGAAAAGCTAGAAGTTCTCTCTGTCCTTTTACAAATAAACACATTATCATCTTTAAAGTGCTTAAACAGTAATAGACAAGTTATAAATGAGTTGGCCTCCTCTGAAAAGACAGAGCTTTTCTTAAAACTGTCCATAAAAATATTCACATAACAGGCATACCTCTCAATCTCCTGCCTCATAAATCAGGGACAAGGCTTAAAAAAATCAGGGACAAAGGACCAAAATCAGGGACACATCTTCAGAATTGGTGGTATCCACTCAGGAAGCTGGTAGAATAAGTGGCTTAGTGTAATATGTATTTTCAAAGGAAGAACAAGTCTGTAATTTTAATGTTTGACATTATTTTGTGCTTACAACCCCCACTGTTTGGTCATAGAAACACAATTTTTATGAGGGACAGAGTAAAAATCTGAGGCAAAATCAGGGGCAGTTGAGAGGTATGATAACAGAGATTATAGTGGACACCATGACTGTCCCCTTCTTTTGCAAATGGTTTCACCATGTTGCAGTGACAAGAAAAAACATGACTGTCATTAGAGCGTAAGCAGAATGCCAACGGTGAACATCATGCCTGGCAACTGTGCTGCCCAACCCCCATTGCACCAATGCCTCAGGGCAAGTTCTGGCTGTTTGAGGGGGGTTGTGCCCCCTGCATCCCCCGTGCATTAATATAATCACCTCCAGGTCGGAGGTGTATGGGCCAAGGGGCACAACACCTGGATGATGCTGTCCCCGCTGGGTGCTGCAAAATCCAGTTTGCCTGCATGACAGGTGACTGGTTGTGGTGCACTAACTGCATTGCCCACTTTGCGTTGCCCACAGACAAACATGCGAACATACAACATTTGCCAGCAGATAAAGGCCTGGAGGTCTATCAACTCTGCTCGAATGTGCAGCTAGCACCCATTATTCTGCAGCTGCGCCTCCCTTACACCCATCCCTCCATTGACCCTCCCCCTTTTCCTGTCCCATCCCCTTTTGAAGCAGACCACTGTTCAACTGGATACCACTTCTGCAGGTAACGCATTCCACCCAGCTACCACCCTCTCTGTAAAAAAGTGTCTCCTCATCTCCCTCCTGAACCTTCCTCCCTCCAGTCTCATATCATGGCCCCTGGTGTCCACATAATGATATACCTTTGCCAATAATAATCCTCTAAAATCTGAAATAGTTTTTTCTATGACCAATTCTATCATGTTAATCAGATTGGTATTAAGGTTTTTTGTTTCAGATCTTCCTGCCGATAATGCCTCCCAGGTATCTGTATGCCCCTCTGCATAGTATAGAGATCTTTCCGTTCCAGTGTCATTAGTATACATCATCATATCCCAAATGTTGCGGATTTAAGTCATGCAGTAATCTGATTATCTCCCCTGTATCTCTCAAATAGGCTCTAGTATCTCTACCATCAGTTTAACGTTGTAACCCACAAATGTAGATAGAAATTTACTCACATGGCAATGCTTTGAGCCACTGCTAAAGTTAGAATACCACCAATGCTGCACTGTATAATTGTTTAAACCCCATGGGGCATCACACCAAACAATCATGAAAATTCAGGAGACTTTGTACCTACATCCTTAACTAAAGCTAAAATTTATTTTTCATGTTCATTTAATTTCCATCATTTTTGTAAATTAGATTTACTAACAAAAGTGCGTTAATTTGTAATAAAGATGTCATCCATCAATACTTTTTTTGACAAGCAGTTCCCATTATCCAGTGGCACAACTATCTCTGATCTTCCCATATCAAGCAATCTTTGACTTCTAGTGGCACTGCCTCCCAAACCCCACCCCAAGGCAAGCAGTCCCTGGTGTCTGGGAGCATGGCCACCTCTACCCTTATATATCAAGCAGACTTTGACATCTAGTGGCACCCTTTTCTCTAACTCCACCCCACTCCAAGCCATTCCTGTTATCCCATGGCACAATCTCCATCACCCTTCTCCAAAAAAAGCAGTCCCTGGTGTCCCCTGACAATCTTCCTCTCTCACCCATCTCCAAACCAGTTGGACTACTTTGAATCACTACATGGAGCTCCCATATCATGCAGCACTACCACTGCTGCTGAATCAAGTACGGTTGCAGGAAACAGCATGGTCAGATATTTTCTGACATTTCTGTGATATCACTAGAAAAATTCTTTGGCTGCTTGAAGTATCACTGTTAGGCTACCAGAGAGCATCTCTTTAGAAAGTCAGTGTCAGTGGCTCAGTGGGTAGCACACTCGTCTCTGAGGCTGGGAGATCAGAGGGCTTTGGGTTCAGTTCCCACATCTGGCACTTGGGTTAATATCCCCAATACTGACAATGTAGTGCAGCATGGGGGGGTGCTTATTGAAAAAGAGTAGGGGAATTATTTATTGAAAAGAAACAAAACATCAGGTACATAATTTAACAACATAGACAATATACAGCAAATCAATTTTTGAAACAAATAGGAAAAAGAGCAAAAAAAAAAAAATATATATATATATATACAAAGAAGGAAAAAATCCTGCAGAAATCACAGTACAAAGATTAAGGAATCCAATGTACATGTTTCCAAAACCTAGTAAAAGTTTGTATCCCCACTAATCACCTATCACAATCCTTCTGTAAAGTGATAGCAGATTCAATGTGTTGTAACAAAATCAAAGGTGGTATGACAGTATGCTGTAGAGAGAATTGGCATCTAACCTGCCATAGGTAATATTTAATACTAGCAAAGATCACATTCAAAGTGCTGGGATCATATCAAGAAAAGAACCCAGTATAATCCCCCAAAATCAAACATTCATAAGTGATATGTAGTAAAGGACCCAGCTTCCATCACAAACTTAAAGCTGTTCAAAAAGACTGTGCATGTGAACAGGTCAGAAAAAAATGCTCCATGGTTTCTTCCAACCCCACACACTCTTGTCAAATACATTGATGTTCTGCCAGAGGTTTATGTTTCAAGTTGCCTTTAACCCCCAATTTCCCGTGGCAACTGAGCCAAAGCACATCCCACATAGAAACAGGAATACATTTGACATTCAACATTCTTAAAGAAAAATGCAATCTAGAAGGTACACATATAGGAAAATCCACCCGAACTGAAAAATTGCATCCCATAATATCCAAATAAAGGGCCTTCCTACCCAATCCGCAAAGATGAGCCTTTGTAATTCCCCACATCCTCAACTTTTTAATTGCTGAAAATGCAAATTCAGGAATTTCTGAAGGGGCACAAATTCTAGGTACCTCTGCCCCCCAGCTCTGTAAAAAGAGCTGAAACAGTGTAACAGTCCATGATTGCCATTCATGACCAGGTACCATGGAATCCATCCCAAAAGTAGATTTAAAAAAAAAGGAAAAATAAAAAAAATCGGGCGAATCATTCCCAAACCCCCTTGCTGCTGTTTCAAATATGTAAAATCCAGTTTAATAGGTTTCAAACGGCTACCCCTCAACATTTGGAAAAAGACACTCAACAGCCTAGTTTCCAAATGTGTGGGAATCGGATAGATGTTACTCAAATAAAGAAAGAGAGGTAATAAAAACTGTTTAATGATTATTACCCTTTTCCGTTTAGAAAAAGACCAAGCCTTCCAAACCTGCACTTTCCTTTCCCCAAGCACTATCTTCTCTTCCCAATTCAAAGTAGCCAAATCACCAGTACCAAAGTGACAGCCCAAAATCTGGATTGTCTGATTAGTGACAGTTGTTTCCGAAATAGAGGAAACAAAGGGTCCCACCCCAACACGAACCCCTAGACTATTATTTTGGTTTACCATGGTACCAGCCAAAGCAGCATACTGGTCTAAAACATGTAAGGCTTTCGATCGGGAATCTAAATCCTGAACTAGCAAACACAAATCATCTGCGTAAATTGCAATTTTCTGGGGTGCCAACCATAAAGATGGAGTCAGTCCTAAAATTTCCGGAGTCAGGGCTATTTCCCAAATCACAGGGTCCAAAATGAAGGTATATAACAAAGGATTAATGGGACACCCTTGCCTAACTCCCCGTTTTAAAAAAATCTCTGCACCAAGGACTCCATTAACAGTTGGATACAAAACTGCAGCATTATAAAGAGTTTGAATCCAACCCCTGAACTGCATAAAAAATCCATATTTCTCCGGTACCTGATATAAAAATTCATGTGAAACATTATCAAAAACTTTAGACTGGTCCAAGGCCAAAACATAACCCTGCAACAGATGCAATCTCCCATATTCACAAACGTCATGAAGCAAAGCCAGGTTCGACTGTAGGTATAGAACACGTTTGTGCCAGGTGAATCACCACGGGTGCTACTTTCTGCAATCTATGACATAAAATTGCTGACAAAATTTTATAATCAGCATTAAGTAAACTTATAGGTCTCCAATCCCCAATCTCATGACGGCCCCCCTTCTTATAGAGAAAGATAACTAAAGCAGTGGGAAAATTCCGAGGTGGCACCCCAGTGTCCAAAAGCTCATTAAAAACATTAAGTAAAATTTCACTAAAGTCAGAATGGAAAGTTTTGTACAACTCATTAGCAAGACCATCCATCCCAGGAGAAATCCCTAATTTTAACCGGGATATTTCTGCCAAAACTTCTTCTTTAGATATAGGTGTTACCAAATCAATATTCTGCTGATTCATAACACCAGGGGATACAAAAGTTAAAAGGTCAGTCCACTCCTTTTGAGGTTGAAAGGCTGTGCCATACTGGTGTACCAAAGATTTTCTAACAATATCTAACATCTCAACAGATGTATGTTTCAATGTACCAGTCTCATCTAGGAGACCACCCATCAGTTTAGAATCCAAAACCTGTTTACAGGCTAAAAAAGGATCAGAGGAAGGAGTTTTCCTTAATCCAAATTTCATTTCAGCCTGAAAAGAACTAGCTATGTTATATTGAAATAATTTCATTTTATTTTTAACATGTTCAATCTGTTCTTTAACATGAACATCACTTGCACTGGGCAAGGACATCAATCTATAAAATTGATTCCTATAGTCCAAATAACTAAGATAATCTTTATTACTTTTTTCCTTTCCTAGAGAAATAAAAAAATTATTTAATTCCAATTTAGTGTCTCCCCACCACTCCGCTCAAGTGGTATACATACCAGCCACTGATTTCCAGTTATTTAAGACCTGAAGAAATTGCATCCTAACTTCTGGTTGTTCCAAAAGAGAGGAATTTAACTTCCATCTCGAAGCTACTGAAGGAAATCTAGGAGGTACTTTCTGCAAACCAGCAGTACATTTTAAAACAAGGTGATAGGTAAATTCACAAAAATGTACAGTACAAGTAATGGGAATCAGAGTTTTGGAAAGAAAAAAATTATCTATCCTAGAGGAATAAGCACTCCTACGGTATGTGGATCCTGCATCCTTATGCAGTTCCCTATAAGCATCCTTTAAATTTGATTTAAGCAGAACATCTTGTAAAGCATGGGAATCACAATAGACTTTTTGCTGGACATGATTCCGAATTTTAAGATCCAGACTACAATTTAGGTCTCCCCCCCAAATGACCTGCTTAGAGGTATATAAATATGGATGGATGGCCTTACACAAATCATTCCTTGCAATTTTAACCTGTGAAGCATAGGTATGAAAGAATCTAAGAGAAAACCCCTTAAACCAACAATCAATTAAAAAGGATCTCCCAGGCAATATCTCCACTACAGTAAGTGCTGCACCTGCACCTGAGGATGACAAAACAAAATACCCACCCCATCAGCAACATCAGCCCCAAAAGACCAGAAGGAGGGTCCTCTAGACCATAATTTTTTAGTCTGAGATATGTCCTGCAAAGAATTAAATATAGTTTCCTGTAGAAAAATAATAATTGTTTGTAAAGTTCTGCAAAAATGGAAGAAACCCAACCTCTTTTTATAATTCTTAAGACTACAGGCATTAATAGAAACTAGATTTAAGGAAGACATGGCAGGAAAAAGAGAACATATTCAACTACAACTTCTCCTTTTTCCTCTTTTTACCTTTCTATTTTTCAGATTCCAAAACTTCCGTAGCACCCTCATCCTCAATATCCATCTCAGAAACAGCCCCAGACTGAACAGACACATCAGACTCAGAACCACCATGTTGATCCTGAAGGACCCGAAAAGCATTCTGTGTCACAATCCCTACTGACTTCGTAATCTGTCTACTAGTTGCCCTTGTGACCCTCCTAGGCTGAAAATCAGACTCACCAAGGGGGGGGGGAATGCATATTTTCCTGTTCCAGAGCTGCAGGCACTAAAGCGGTACTGTCCTTTAGTTCCTCAGCAGGGACTGTGGTGGGCTGTGTAGCACCCTCAGGGTTTGAATGTGGGGAAGGAAAATCAGTGGAAGACCCTTCTTCCGGGGAGTCCCATTCAGTGGTATAAGGCTTATACCTAGTTTGTGCTTGATTAATTAAAGTATCTTTGTTAGGGCCCCCTTGTCGGTTCTAACCAGCCCAGGGACACTAGTGATAAGCATGTCCCTGTTCCCCACATAAATTTGAAGAAAAAACATTTCTGCAGGTCCCACTGTCGTGGTATAGGCACTACTTAAGTGGCATTTGTTACTACACTTATAACAGGCCTTCGGCTGGCCTGGATAAAAGCACACCCCTCTATCATTCCCTAAGAAAAAGCTATTGGGAATGTGTTGGACCTCGTTCCCCAGAATGTTGAGTTTAACCTTAACCCCCCAGTCCATATGCCTTCATCATCTATTATAGCTTCTGGAGGCCCCAAAACCACTCATTTTTTCTCAAGCCATTACTGGATGTCCCCTGTATTAACCCTTCATTTACTGAACATAACAGTAAGTGTTTTAAATAAAGGTTTCATAATAGGCATAGCCCAGAATGGAGTCCATAAAGGCAACGTTTTGCAAGAATCATATTTATGCCAAAAAGTATCAAGTCCAGAAAAAGTTTTAAAGCTAATATCGAAAACATCCTCCCCTCTCACGTTGATCCAGATAAAAATATCACTTGCACGAAACTGCATGGATTCCTTCAATAATTTCCTGGCAACATAGAACCTATCCGGATGGTCAGGT
This sequence comes from Neoceratodus forsteri, assembly GCA_016271365.2. Taxonomy (NCBI): domain Eukaryota; kingdom Metazoa; phylum Chordata; order Ceratodontiformes; family Ceratodontidae; genus Neoceratodus; species Neoceratodus forsteri. The sequence continues at coordinate 970,629,756 of CM028134.1, read as the reverse complement.
AAGCCTCCCCTAAAACGCAGACGAACAGCGTTAAGTCTGGGGGCCTGTTCCAGCTTATTCTCTTTAAAGAGATCTGAAAAGTGAGGGCCAGTCCTATGACTATCTCGACGAGGAGAAGGAGGGGGCAAGGGACGAGGTAAGCCAGAGTCCGAGTCTATTCTCTCTAGCACAAGTCCTAACCCCGAATCACTGGAATCCCCATCAGTAGCACGCCCCTCAGTCTCAGTAACAAGTTGCTGACCTGTAATAGAATCCTCCATGTCCACAGCAGACACCTTCTGTGGTGCAATTGGACCATCCTGTGAAAAAGAAAGCCAGGCTGGATCAGGAACCCACTTGCATTCATGAAAAATCCAGCCAGCATTCACCAAAGCTTCCTCCTTTGACCAGTCTGACACTGAGGGAACGGCATCCGTGTTCGCCGAGTTCCGCATTCTTTGCAGTGCGACATCACAGGGCTGACTCACTCCTTGCTGACAAGCCTCATCTCCGCTCTGACAGGCAAACAAAAGCGAGGAAGCACCATCCGGCAGCACAATAATCTCCTCCAAAATTGGCTGAATACTCTCTGTCTCAGCTGGGATAGCGGTCGGAATAAAGCCAGTGGTGCCCTCTTGCAGAAAATCTCCCACTGCATGAACTCAGCCATGCAAATGCAGTCCAGCATCACCAACAGATATCGAGCAAGTTTCAGTAAGTATAGCACAGCCTTGAGCCAAAACCGGGGACAAAACCTCTGGCTGCCTGCACTCCAAAACGTCCTGCTGCTCCTGAATCCTGGGACCATCTGCCATTCTGCAGACCAACACCAGCAGCTCCCCCTACCACAGAGTAGGGGAATTTCCCCGGTGTCCTGGTCAAATTTTTCTCATTCACTAAAAATACCACCAACAGCTTAATCTGGTTCAATTTCAGTTGCTTACCATCTGTATCCCCTCTCCCTCCCCGGTAGCCCCTGGAAAAGGGACTTCTAGGCCCAGTGGGCTTACCAGGTCAACAAAATTCAATAAATAAATAAATATGGTGAAATATCTGGGAATATCTGATCATGTCTATTGCAACAACTGTACTATGCAAATTTGTACTACTCTCAGTTCCTTCTGTGAGTCCATGATTGGAATTTTAACGCCTCCAGATCTGGGACAAGAGCACAAGAATGATATGTATCTGGCTCTGGCATGGACACTTCTGTAATCCTGTGATCAGATAAAAGGCAAAATGGTTCATAAGAGGCATAGAGAGACCACAGTCTTACAAAACAAAGGTAGATGCAGCAAAGCAGCTTTTAGGGGAGAGTGCCACCTAAGAGGAATAAACAGAAGATATGGTAGTGAAGCTAAAAATGAGGTAGGAGAAAGAATCAGAGGCTGAGAAGCATGAGAGGAAGAGGAGGAAGGGCAGGGGAAAAATGCAGGACAGTAGAAGAAGGAAGCTTGAGTGGCACCTGCCAAGATGAACTGCCCTCATTACAGTTTCTTCCACTGATATCTTGCAGGATCCTGCAAGAACACATCGTAATCCTGTAGCAGTTACCCCAACTTGTCATGCATGATATTGTGGCATCTTTATCCAGAAGTGCTTCATCTGGGGGGCGGGGGGGGGCAGCACTGCACAGATTCAGTTTAATTGTGTAACTTAGCATTGACCCTCTGTAGAGTAATTTGAGCTTGTAGAGCTGTGTAGCTGAGCGCATGACCTGTAGCTTGGTCTTGAATGATGAGGATTGATTATATAGGATGGGGTAGAGATTAGTGTTGCTATTCACACATTTTTGATATGTTGGCCCTGTATGAAGTACCAGACTACTGACACATGGCCCTCTACTTGTAGCTTGGGCTTGTGTCACAATGGTAGGTGAGGGGAGGATGGAAAGTGTGCTTTGCAACCCTAATAACATAGTTCCAAACTTGGTTGACATTGAATTATCAACACAAAATAAAAAAAGAAACTTGTGGGCATTTGGCTGATAGCCCTTTAAACATATTTGTAAGCTTTGTGAAGTTTGAGTTTTGTGTAGTAGCAACCCTAATGTCCATTAACATCATTTTTTAAATAAATATTATTACTTTCTAAGACACTGCCATCTTAATGTACACTCAAAAATATTAAACCTCTAAAATCTTTAAGTTTTTTTGTAAACTTATTTTATTAAAGCATAGTCAGATCAGGCACAGGGTCATAATGTCGCAGACAAAACCACACAAGGAACCCCACAACCCACGGAAAAATTATAATCAACTCTGAGGGGGTGTGGACAGAGGGGCAAGTTAAAATTCCATTGTAGCACTTACTCATGGCTGCACAGATGGCAGTAAAATACAATTTTCCTTGATCAGAGTTTTGAAACCTGGCCTTCCCCCTCACCTACTGCTGAGTCGAGTGCCTTGACCACCATGGAAGCGGCTTGACCGAGCACTCAACCAGCAGTGCTCAAAATCCTTTTCCCCACTTCTGTCTTCTATTCCACAGTGACAGAGGTAGCAATATTTTTGTATCACTCTAATACCCCTGTCGCTGTACTTCCATATGCGCTTAAGACATTGTGGGTCTTCATGCATGGTTTTGTCTGCACTATAATGACCCAGTACCATCAGATCATTCCACATCAGTAAATCAAGTCACATTACATCAACTGGTACAATAAATATTATTTATTTAGTTAGTTTTTGTTGACCGGGTAAGTGCACTAGACAAATCCTGCCTATTTTCAGGCATGATCCGGGGGAGGGGGACACAGATGAATTCCAACTGACCTTGAACCAGATTAAGCTGTTGGTGGTATTTTTAGTGAATGAGGGAAATTTGGCCAGGACACCGGGGAAATTCTCCTACTCTTCAGAGGGGGGACCTCTGTCCAAGATGGCGGATGCACCCTTGCTTGCTGAGGAGGTGGTGATGGAGGTGGGAGACCTGGTCTCAACTCCTGCCTCTGTGTGTGTAGAGACCACATCTACAAGTACTGAAGCAATGCTGGTTTCTGTGTCTACTGCAGAAAATGAATCGACACTACAGGTTTCAACTTTAGAACCTCTGCTGGGTCACCCTGACATGGACTCTCAAACGTCTTTTTCCACTTTAGACTCTGCTACTGTCTGTTTGGCTGAAAAGGAGCTTCAGGACCATTTGGGTGATGCAGAACATCGATTCGCGATTACGAAGAAGAATTTGAACAGAGAACTGCGACAGATTCGTAAAGTCAGATTGGCAGGATGTGTGTCTCAGGATGTATGTCTCCTGCAGCCCACAATAATACTTTGCGACAGCCTACATTGCCTTTTCAAGCGGCTGAGGTGCCGGCCTGTGCAGCCCATCCTGGCGAGTTCTCAGCTGGAATACTCCCGCCTGCTTCTCAGCTGCCCCCGCAGACTACAGCGACATCATTGCATACAGTGCCTAATTTGCCTATTGTGACACATAGATACATAGATACATAGACAGTGTCGGCAGATAAGGGCCTATGGCCCACCTAGTCTGCCCATTTGAGCTTGTAAGTTCAGTTTGTTTTCCTAGAAGTCTATTTCCCCTTACCCCTGACCTCTAGAATTCCTTTATGTCTATCCCATGCACGCTCTCCCTCTCAATTTCTATCTCTTGATACCAGTCCTGCTACAACACCTACCTGGTCTGTAGAAATGGCATTGCAAGGAGCTGGCTGGGTGCAGGAACCTACAGAGGGGAAGTGGGTTTCTGGTCCATCCCCTATTCGGTCCCCCTGTCTCAATGATTTTCCTGAGCTGCAGCATTCACCAAACAGAAGTCTGCCTATGTCTGACCCCTTGTGTCTCCCCAAGGAATTGGAACTTACCCGGCACCCAGTCTTGGAACCTTTGCAGGGTTCTCTTATTCGTGCTGCTTCTCCCACTACCATTACAGAGAATACAGCTCCTGCAGTAGTGGAGCCCCCTTCAAAGAAAATAGAGCCAAATCGTTCTTTTTCCTCATTGTTTAAATTTCCAATTCTGGCTGCAAAGCGGCATAATGCGGTACGATTGGCTTATATGGGCGGTTTACCTGAGTCACCGGACCGAGTGCATGTAGCTCGGACACTACTCAAGGACTCTCTGAAATTCTTTTCTCACGAAATATATGCACTGATTCATATTTCCGGTGAAACTACGTTTGATGTCAGCTTCCAAACGCCTCGTGGCTTGGAGCGTTTTTGGTCACGATATAATGCCTTAAGAAATACTGTCCTGTGGACCCCATTTAAGGCCATTCCCCTTTCCAAACCAGCCTTTAAGAATATTACCGTCCTGTTTCGGAACGAAGGTGTTGACGTCACTGACGTTGTCTACTGGCTAAAACAATGTTGTACTGTTCAGGGTCAGCCTGAGGCAATATTGGACACGGAGAATATTTGGACTGGAGGCTGGAAGGTTAAGGTTTTGTTACACTCTAATGATTCTGGTCCAATGCACCTACCTAATTTTTTTATAGGTCGTGATGGGGGGTCTTGTTTTACCCTGGACAACCGAAAGCTTGTTACCGGTGTAGAGACCCCTCTCACCTTAGTAATGTCTGTGATAAGCTGAAATGTAATACCTGTGGAGAATTGGGTCATGTGGGGATTCACTGTCTAAATGAGTGTAAATGTAATCTTTGTGATGAGCTGGGTCATACGTTTCAAAATTGTCCGTGGGCTGCTCATAATCAGGCCACACATGATGATGGTGCTGATCAATGTTTTGCAATCATGCGAGCCCAGAAGGCTCGTCTTAGGACCACCTCAGTAGAGCCGACTTCAGTAGTCACTCGACCTCTATTGCAGGTCCCTGAGCCTGTTGTAGATCAGGTTGTGGTACCCCCGGTGGCCTCTTGTGTGGCACTGCTTACTGAGACGACCCCTCCTACCCCTGACCCTGTCCAATCTGTCCAGCTTGTCCTGGACCCTGTTCCAGGCCGGAGTACTATGCCACCCCCCCGAGTACCCACTAGTGTTATGCATTGGAGGTCTATGAGAAATTACTCCCGGGCATTACCATCGCCTCCTTTGCCTTTGTAACCCCCTCCTGTGGTTTTGTCTAATGCCTTTGAGCTACTCCAAACTGTTTCTGATGACGCTGGAGGCGAGTCTGACTCTTCCTCTGTTGCATCTTCCCTTCCGGATGGTATTACTGATTCTGAGATTCAACTGGGTACTGGTCTTTCTCAGAAGCGGAAGGCCAGGGTTAAGCTAAAAGGGAAAAAGGTGATAGGGAAAGGAAATCGTAAAGTGTCTCTGTTCTCCTTGTGTTATGTCTCACTTTGTTTGTCATACTATTAATGTGAATAGTATTAAGCATCTGGCAAAAAGAAGATTGTTTTTTTCCTGTTTACGGCTTTTACCTATGGGGATCTTTCTGTTGCAGGATACACGACTCCATACCACCCACAAGATTCGACAGGCACAACAGGACTGGCTTCTAGGTCCTTCTTTTTGGTCCATTGGCCTGGACTCCTGTTCCGAACTTGGGATCTTATTCAATATCCAAGATTTCTGTTTGCTAAAATTGATTGACGTAGCCCCTGGCAGAGTGTTAGTCTTAGATTTTTTTTAATTGGGCCCTGCCCTTATCAGGTTATTAATATTTATGCTCCCCAAATTAAGTCTGCACATATAGCTTTATTTTCTTTACTACGCCCTTATTTGCATACCTCCTTTCAGCTGATATTTTCTGGTGACTTTAACTGTGGCTTAAGTCTTCTTGACAAAAGCTCTTTTGCTACTACCCAGAAATTGTTTTGTGACTCCCACGAATTAGGGAAGTTGGTTCGTACTGCTCATCTCACGGATGCCTATTACTCTTTTACTAAACAACATACTCCTACATTTCAAAAGGGTAAGCTGGCTATCAGAATTGATTTTGTGTTTTTGTCCCGAACACTCCCAATTACTTCTGCTAATGTACAAGCTGTGGAATTTTCTGATCATAAACTGCTTTCCGTAGGCCTTGGCTCTGATGTCACTGTTCGCAAAGAACCAGGACTCTGGAAATTCAACATATCTCTGTTGCAAATTCTGACTTTCATGCAGTCCCTTTTATCCTTTATTCAGGCCTGGAAATCTGTTTTTATTTGTTACGCAGACCCTATTGCATGGTGGACGGACACTAAACATGATTCGGTGCTCTTTTTGAAAAGATATAGTCATCAAAAATATCGAAGAGAATATTTGGAATATTTACAGAAAAGGGTACATTTTCAGTCCTTGTTGACAATAGCTTATACAACAGGACAAGATCTTTCTCAACAGTTGCACTTAACTTAGAATGATATGTTGAAATTCCAATCTAGACAATCACAGCAACTTTATCATCAACACAAATTTAATGTGGTAGGCACGAGGGCTGTTGTTTGCCCCTTTGAGTCGAATTCTCAACAAATTACACAAAAGAATATGTTGTGTCTTGCTGATTCTGATGGCACCTTATGTACCTCTTAGTCAGACATCTGTCGGATAGTGACACGTTACACGACTGCCCTCTTTTCTCCCTTTCCAGCTGCAGATGTTGTATAGGGACCTTGATATCCCTATCCCTTCACAGCCGTGTTCTGACTCAGTCTGTATACCTGTTACTGAGTTAGAATTGAAGTCGGTTATTTCTTCCTTACCCTTACGGAGGACTCCTGGTCCGGATGGACTCCCCGCTGCCCTATATAAGGTACTGGGTAACCACCTGATCCCTGAATTAACTTCAGTGTTTACCTCCCTGTTAGCTAGTGAGCTTATCCCTTTAGATTTTACTAAGGGTACTTTGATTTATATCTATAAACAGAAAGGAGATATACATTCTCTTGAGAATTGGCACCCCTTATGTATGCTAAACACTGACTTTAAGTTATTAATGAAAATCATTGTACAACGTCTTATGAGGATAGCTGAAGTAGTTTTGTACCCTGCTCAGTCCTGCTCTGTACTGAACAGGAGAATCTCTGACCATTTGATTCTCCTTCAAGAATTATTTTCTCATGGCTACACAGACTCCGTTTCGGGTTTTATTGTATCGGTAGATCAGAACGCGGCTTTTGATTCAGTTAACCATGATTTTTTATGGAAGGCACTACATTTTATGCATGTGTCTGGTGAAATGATTCGCTGGATTAAGACTTTTTATAGGACTGCCACTGTTGTGCCTGTTGTGAATGGTTGGGTTGGACCTATGATCCCCATAAAAAGAGGGGTTCGCCAAGGGTGTCCTTTGAGCCCTCTGTTATATGTATTTTTTAGATGTTTTGCTTCACCGTCTGAATACTCATCCTCAGATTCATGCCCTTTCTAGTTCTACTTTAATCTCGCTGTATACGGCGATTGCATATGCAGACGATGTATGCAGTATTGTGGCTAATGCAGCCTCTGTGGTTACTGCCCTCCAGGAATGTTCTTCCTTTGGTGATTTTTCTGGTGCGAGTTTAAATTTTCCCAAAAGTTTTGGTATTCGGTTAGGATCGAAAATAGCCCCTTTTTCGCAAATTGGTCCTTTACAACTTGTTGAGGGGCCTCAATGCATTTTGGGAGTTTATTTTGGGACTGTAGATGCTGACCTTTTTAATTGGTCTGCTAAATTACAGCAAGGCAAACTTAAGGTTGCCTCTTGGAATAAGGGGCAGATTGGGAAGAAGAAGCGCGTTTTCCTAATCAAGACTTATTTGATACTGACTTTTCTTTATTTAAGCTATGTATTCCCAATCCCTAAACAATTAGAAACTGCAGTTCTTGGTCTCTTCTTTCAAGCCCTGTGGGGAAGCCGGCTTAATCCGGTAAAACGGAATGTTACTTACCTATTTCTGAGGGGGGTGTTAACAAGATTAATCCTCTGTTATTTTTTTCATGTATTTTTTTGACTGCAAATCTTCGGCCTCTATTAATAAATACTCAGAGAGGGTGGGAACCTTGGTTCTATGATTCTTGCAGATTATGGTTTCATTTATGGGAATGTGATTCATGAACTGTGATCGCTAAACTTTGGGTATACCGATATATATTAAACACATGTTTTACACTTTGAAACAGTGGAGGATATCTACCCAGATGTTGTTAACGAATTCTCATAAAGTATTATATAATAATCTGCTCCTGACCTGCTTGTGCAATACAGTTGCCCTTTGAAAAGTGCCCTAGCCAACATCTTCCTTCCCTATTGGTTTTGTTACGGTGTAAAAGGGTGCCTGCTCACATGTGGGACTTTCATTGGCTGTCGTGTCATGAAAGAATTAATGTCAAAGATAATCATAAACGCAAGCAGTCTCAAGACCAACAATGTTCTAGACTATTGTGTATTTATAAATTGGAAACTATATTGCACTTATTTTTTGAGTGTTCTTTTTATTCGGCACTGGTGGTTTTTTTTGGCAAGAGTCTGGGCCACTCCATTATTTCTACGGTTTCTTACCAGAATATTATGTATGGTGTTTTTTCTCCCCAGTGGTCCCTTTGGACTCTGGACACATTAAATCTAGTTTTTGAAGTAATTAAATGGAATATTTGGATGGCTCGATGTCTGTTTACTCTACAGCAAAAAACCTGTTCTTATTCAGAGCTTGAGAAGAAAATCGTAACAGACCTAACAAACATTTATGTACATGAACATACATTATTTTCCAAAGAGACATTACTTGAACTTTGGAAAGCTCTTCCTTGGATCGCGGACTCTGATTTTGCAGTGACCTGATGGATTGTCTCTTGATATGCGTAGTTCTGTTCTGTTTTTTTTTCTCTTCTCACAGTGTTTTTTTTGTTTACTTCTGTTTTGAGTCCACATGAGTTTTGCACATTGCTTTTGTTTTGGTACTGTACGATTTCTTTTGTTTCAATAAAACTTTCCCCTACTCTTTTCGATAAGTGCCATGGGATCTTTAACACCCACCTGAACTATCACCAATCCAGGCAGATGGGACCTCGGTTTAACGTCTCATCTGAAAGACAGCACCTCAGAAGTGCAGCACCCCTCTCATGCTGCATTACAGTGTCAGTACTGGGATATTAACCCAAGTGCCAGATGTGGGAGCTGAACCCACAGCCCTCTGATCTCCCAGCCTCAGAGGCGAGTGTGCTACCTACTGAGCCACTGACACTGCAAAAAGGATTAAAAGGGAAAAACCAAAAAATAAAAATAGAACTATAGTACTCAGAGTGCAATTAATTCAACAGTGCAGTTTTGGTACAGTAGTAATGGTAGTAGGTAGGATAAAAATGAAAGTAATGAGAATATCTTTAATGGTGCGATCAGTGTCTTACAATTTGCTAACAAGCCAGATCAAGACAGTTTAAAGTGTTGGTGAATACATCAGCGTCTGGCAATCCTATCAAACACAATGCTTCAATCAGCTTATTAGGTCCTTTTAGCAGCTTCCATTGCTATTACTTTCTTGAGTGAGGTGACTGAGCTACGAGGGGGGCCCCCCTAGTCATGTCTAAGCACTGATCTGGGAGCCACTACCATCTTTCTCTACATAGAGAATATGCCAGCTTCTATGTCTGTCAGAAGTGGTTGCCATATTTCGAGAAAAATTCCCTTGATGTCATTGGCCTTCAGCTAAGTAAGCTCTAACTTACAGCATGTCAAGAAGTTGTTGCACCAGTGTGCCACCTTGTGAGGATCAGTGCTCGATCAATACTAGGCCACAGTCTTGAGTATATTGATTAATGCTAGGTCCCACAAGTACCTGGTAGAAGGCTGTTTGGGCCTCTCAACCGCTACTCCCAGCCTCAGCTCCAAGGGGGTATCTGGAAGCTCACGAACCACCTGTTCCAGGATATGGTGAATCGATTTCCAGAAGGGCATAATTCTATTGCATGTGAGAGACATGTATGTGCCTTCTGTTTTCTGGCACTTTGGGTAGACTGGGGATTTAGCAGCATCAAATGTGTGGCGCTTGATTAGTGTTATATAGGTCCTATACATGTAGTTAAGTTGTTATGTTGCCTCGGTCTATTGCTGCGGGAGCAGAACTGAAAGTGAGGCACCACCCTCCTCCAGACAAATGATGTTATTGTTACGTCTAAACCATTGCTGCATTTTCTTCTTACATCTCCTATGGGATCAGGATCGGCCACCATGGCAAACTTATCGTATGCTGTTCATGGCTTGACCCTAGGCTGGCTTTGTACAGGGTAGCTTCGACTGGTACATGACTAGAGGAAGGTCCTCCTTTGTGACCCTACAATTGTAGCCAGTGCCACACCTGCAAGTAGGTGAAGAATTCCAACACCCATACCCTGGATTACTGGATTGCTGTGAAGTGCAGGGGATAGCAATCCCCGTTCGAGGGATACCCTCTAGGTCCTGCTCCTCTAGGGATAACTACACTGTTGAATTACTCTGTTCAGGGTTTGGTAGGAAGGCCAGCTGTGCTGCCCAATAGTACAACTTAAAGTTGGGAAGAGCTAGCACCCCAGCCCCCCTTGGAGGGATGCTGGAGGATTTCTTTGTGGATATGGGCAGCTTTTCCCATGCCACAAGAATTTTTGTATACTAGAGTCTAGCTGTTTAAAGAATTGCTTTGGTAGTTGATGGGGAGCATCTGGAATGGACAGAGACACTTGGGGAGTATGCACATCTTGACTGCATTGATTCTCCTAATTAGTATGGTAGTAGGGTCCATTTATCACACTCCAGTCCCACTTTGCACAGTAGGGGCTTGTAATTTTGCTTGTATAGCACAGCCGCTGAGCAGAAAACATTGATCCCCAGGTATTTTATCACTGCCACTACCTGCACTCCTATAATTATTAGTGCTCAGCAGTGCCCTGTTTCATTTCCCTACAGGAAGCAGCTCACTTTTACTCCAATTGATTTTTTTGTCCTGCTAAGGATCCATATTCCTCTAGTAGTGAGCATACTTCAAGGAGACTCTCTGTGTGATTGGATAAGTAAAGGGAAGGTGGGAAGGGGAACTTATTTAACCAGGAAAGGCACACTAAACTGAAGCTTGTTTCCAGGTGCAACCTGGGAGCACAAGAAAGTTAAGTGACTTGCTCAGGGTCACACAGTATGCAGGTGGGAGCTGTGGGATTTAAACTCTGGTCTCCAGGTTTGCAGCTCTATGTCCTTAACCACTACATAATACTGCCTCAATAGTAATGGAGCTGGCCTCCGAGGTATAAAGTAAAGGAGCACATCATCTGCAAATAGGGATCTCCTCTGTTCCTTTTGTTGGTCATTGCCCCCTCCAGTTCCACTATACCCAAGTGTGCCCTTATCACCCTTGCAATAAGTTTGAATGTTAAAACATATAATGGGAAGGGGACAAGGGAAACCCTGGTGTGGTCCACTGGTTAATGTGAACTTGGTTGTTAAACCACCATTAAGCAGCACTTAAACCTTTGGAAAGTGGTACAGCGTTCTGATCCACCTATAGAACTGCACCCCTATTTTATACTTGACCAGTGTCTCAAACATGAACCCCTACTCCATGCGATCAAAGGCTTTTCGGCGTCCAGCATAAGAATGGCCACCTCATGTCCACCCACATTGCTTGCCCACTGCTTGATCAAATTTAAGGTGCACCTGACATTATTTTTCCCATTTTTTCCTTTGACAAAACCTGACTGGTCTAGGTTGATTCTGTCCTGCAGCACTGCTTCCAGTCTAGTTGCCAAGACTTTCACAATTACTTTGTAGTCAGCAGTGAGCATGGAGATTGATCTGTAGGATGGGCAAAAGGTGGAGTCCTTACCCAATTTTGCTAGAACTTTTATAGTAGCCAACCATGTGGAGGGGGGCAGATGACCACTATCCAGGCACTGAGCAACCATATTATATAGTGGCTCCTTCAGTTTCCCCCCAAAGACTTTAAAAAAGCAATTGGGGCCAGCCTGGTGGTGCTGGGGGTTGAGGCGCTAAATGACACAACTCGTGCTACGCTGGTGACACGGGTTTGGGAACGACCTGGGGTCGCCGGGGTGCTGGCATTGGAGGGGAGGGTGGGAGCAGTATCGAGCATTGGCTCTCCTCTCCCGGGCAAGGGGTGTGGTCGCCTGGCTGTAGTCTACTCTCACCATCACCAAATGGAGATTTGGTGCCAGCGTAGGCGGTCAGCAGCATGACTGGAAGTGAGAGGTGTCCCGAATGATGTGCGCACCTCCACATGCATGCGCTATGTCGGGAACACTTGGGTGTAGGGGTCAGGAGAAAACCTGCAAAAATCCAGAAGCTAAATATGAAAAAACCATCAATTGGGAGGGTATCTGGGCCTGGTGCTTTCCCCCTTTATTGCTGTTACCTCTGTAGCTACCCCTTCCCTGCATAAGGGTCTTTCTAAGACTACCTACATTTGCTCAGTAACTGGTGTGATAGGTGCTTTTTTCCAAAAAGTGGAACACTGGTAGTGGGGCTGGCCTCTGAGATATGTAATTCCTTATAGAATTTAGTAAAGGATGATTCTATTGCACCTCTTCTGGAGTCCAGTTCTTCTCCCTCCTGTCAAATATGTGCAATTGTCCGGGCCCCCTCCCTGCTATGGAACTGCAGTGCAAGAAGCTTGGCACCCCTGTCTCCCTCAAAATATCGTCTTGCTCTGTTTAGGAGTATACTGTACTTCTTTCTAGGGCAGCCGTAGAAGCAGTGTTGGGCTCCCATTTGACCTTTTGGAGCCAATGGTATAGTCCTGTCATGTGGTTGGCCTTGTGGTGCCTCTCCATTAGTATTGCTTTGGCCTCTAGTAGTTTCAAGTGTTTGCTCCTTCTTTCTGAAGCTACCAAATTATATTATCTGACCTTGAAGGTAAGCTTTTAATGCTTCCCAGCAAGTAGTATGTGACATCTTCCCCACTCTACTGATTTTTAAAAAAGTCTCTGATGGCCTGTTACATAAACTTTAAAATCAGATACGGCTGGCCCGGTGGTGTAGAGGGCTGAGGCACTGGTGCCTTACCTCGACCCACGCTGGTGACCCGGCTCCGAGAATGGACTCAGGTCGTTGGGGGTTGGCAGGGGGAGGATAGGATCTAGCGTCTGATGGACTGCTCTCCTATCCTGGGGCGGGATTGGGGATGGCCTCGCTCGGTAGCAGCCCCCAGTGGAGACTGAGTGCATTACACGAGTGGCATGCTGGGGAACTAGGAAAACCAGAAACTGCTCTGCAAACTGCTGGATGATGGCTGCTGACCCTAGGCACCTCCAAAGTCTCCTCAAAGCCACAGAAATGCCTCAGCAGCAGCCTGGACCGAAGAAAGAATAGTGTGAAAGAATAGTGTGCTGGTCCCCCGCCGGTGCCTTCCCCCTCAGAGGAGGGAGACCTACGCAGTGAAGGGTTACACCAGGCTACCCCGTGGAGGCTGCAGATTTGAGGTAGGTGGCCGAAGGGGAGATAGTAGGGGAAATATCTGTGGATCATGGTGGCTCGAAGGAGAGGCAGCTCCTGATCACATAGGAGGGTGAAAACAGATAATATGAAGGAAAAAAATCAGATATGGGTTATAAAACCGGATCCAGCCTCCAAGCTCTGGGGTATTGCATGTCCACCATAATGGGCCATTAAAATGACCGGTTCATGGTCGAAAATTAGGATGGTCTCATATTGGTTCATACTCTGCACTGCTTCAGCTGAAATCAGGAATTTGTTTATACGTGCATAGGATACATGTGAGTGCAAGTAAAAGCTATATACATGGGCAGTGGGGTTATGGTGCCTCCACACATCCATGAGGTCATAAGTTCATACCATGCTCTCCACTGCTTAAGCATTGGCTTATAGTGCTACTGGAGTGGGGTTTGACCTGTTCAGCAGGGTGTCATTCATGCAGTTCTAAGCTCTGCCCAGGTACCATGGGCCAGTGAAGATCAACATATCTACTTCTTGGCTACTAAAAATGACCCAATTTTTAACATGGGGTCTGTAAATCAAGCCCACTGCGAAATGTGTGCTGTCATGAGCGCAATTTGGGCTAGGACATATCTCCCTTCCTCCCCTGTTTATCATTGAGGAGTGAACATTGCCTGAGACTGTGTGCAAAGCCAGTTGCCATACCTCTTACCTTCATATTAAAACAAGCCTCTACCCAAGTCCCCCCCGCAACCTTTTAAAATTTTGGAAAGCTGTCCTTCAGTAATATGCATCTCCTGTAGCAACAGGATGTCCGTCAGTAATTTATTGGCCCTGCTCCACAATATTTTCCTGTTAACAACTTTTTTCACACCATTCACATTCCAGGATGTTAAGCATAGTTTATCAGACATTGTCACTAAGGTAATCGTTGTTAAATAGGCCACCTACTGTTTGTGCCCCTCTCCTCCCCTCCAATGCATACCCCATTTGAAGGAGAAGTGAGCTCCACTGCACAGTCTGCAATGTTCACCGTGTACTGAACAATAATAAAAATTAAACTTTTTTGTAACTTTTTTTATAAAATACCAATCCCATCCCAACCCCCATCCAACCAGTGTCCCTTGACTTTCCCATATTGTAACCATGAAGCCAACAGCAGATGTAGTTAACAGTCCCACCCAATACCCCGCCAAGCTGAAACGCACTCAGAACCTCATCCCTGTTAGCAAGTATGGACTATATTGTACAAATCTATGGCAGAATACAAAAGGTTTTACCATCAAATAGTAACTGCAATGGCTTACTTACCATCCTGAGACAGAGGGGTGAAACTTATAAGAGTGGAGTGGGTGTATGTACACCCTCACAAACTGTGTTTAAGCATGGTGACTTCCCTGTCATCTTTGCAATGTCCACAGCACTTGGGCACATCAGGATGGATCTTGAAAGTTTACTATTTAAACAGGGATGATCCAAATTCTAGTTCCTCCTGAAGGTTGATGAAATAATCCATGTGGGCACTAAATGCAGATGCTGGTGTTCACGTGTTAAGAAACGTATCTTGGGATCTGCACTGAGGGTTCCCCTCATTGTTACCTGCATGCCCTGAGCAGTGAATGTTAACTACCATGTGGTTGAATGAGTCCACCATGATTCATGAGTAGATGTACACGGAGTGAAGTCTGTAGGTGACCAGCTGGGCATCAACCATATTTTCCAAGTGTTTCTTCAACTGTGAAGCCACCCCCCCCCCCCAGGTCACAGCTGCAGTTTGGCTTAAATCCATGTCAAAAGTCACCCTCCACAGTACCCATTTGATTGCCTGGACAAGGGGAAAGACCTATAACACCAATGGGCCCAATTAATTTACTTAATAGTTACAGCAATCAGTTAAATTTAACCCTTAGTGCAGGCCCTCTGACCCAGGCTTACAGTAGCTGTTTAAAGAGACAAGTGCAAGGCCCCTATATTAGTCTTGTTCAGCAGTGTCCTGCATTAAGAGGGGCACCTACAGAGAGCAGGCACTAGGTTTTCTGAGGGATGGTGACTCATGCAGTGTGGATAAATGGAACCTCGACTTTGGGGGGATGTAGGAATCTGTAGAATAGTTCAAAAAGTACTCACAGCTCTAGTCATTGTCAGGTGGCCAGCCCCGTGGATCAAGTGGCGTGCCTCCCCTCTGTGGCTGCATCTTCTTAGTTGGTACACTCCTTGGCCTCATGAGGGCTCATGAAGAATCAGGGAAGGTGACCTGGCCTGGTGATTCACAGGTGGGAGAGGTACAGATGGGTGAATTCCCATCCTCATTCTTAAAGCTTAGCTCTGATATCCTCAGATTGCTGGAGCTTCAGTTGGACGTTGAGGCTAAAAGACTTTTACAACTGCCCTAAAAATCTATTCATTCATTCTGGCATTTTTAGATGTTTATTAATTAGGTAATTGCTGCATACCTTAAATTTTAATCTGCTTTAGTATTGTTTTAGTTTTATTGCTGTCAGGTTTTAATGTTGTACAGGTACGTTGATAATTTTAGAAAGTGCCTTTTTATAAATTAATCTGACTTTACTTGACTTAAAATCTTGAAAATCAGAGCAGTCCGTTTGTCAAACTGGATGGGTCTTTGCACCTTAGTCAACCATAACATTGCCTCCTTTTCAAGATACTGAAGATACTTAACTAAGAAATATCAAGGCCTATCACCAGGTTTTGGTTTCAGTCCTAGTCTGTGGATGCACTCAGTTTCCTAATTAGTGGCTTCAGGTTTCAGCTTGAGGTGTTCAACCAACCATTTCCAAATGCTGGCCACCGGAGACTTCCTTTCAGTCCCTCAGTTATCATTTTTAGGGCACGGGGTCATAATGTCGCAGTAAAAACTATGCATAACAAGAATGCCGCACACAAATCAGCGTGTGGCATACCAGCATCAGCAAAAGATGCTGACCACAAGGGCCACCACGTACACCGGAGCAATACTTTTGTTTTTGCAGGGGGCTCTGCCTCCTGTACCTCCACCACCCCGGACTAAATATAACCAACTCCAGGGGGCCGTGGACTTCAGGGAAACAAAACAAATCTAAGTACGGATTTTTTTTGTTTCCTAAGAAAAAAACAGCAGCATCATACTGGGACCTGGGAAGAACTGAACCACAACCCCAGGTCCCCAACACTGCCAGGGGCAGGTGCTCTAGCCACTCCACCAGTGAAGCAGCTCAGCAAGGCACCACCCCAGCAGTATCCTTCACCTTCCATAAAGAGAGACTACAGCGACAGGGGTAGTGGTTCTTACTGCATGCTTATAGGACCCCTGTAACTGGAGTACAATTGGCGCTTCTGACAGTGCAGTATGTCATGCATGGTTCTGTCCACGATATATTGACCCAGTAGGAATTTTTAGATATATAAAACCATTTTTGTAAACAGACAATAAAACAATTATTTGTATAAAACAACCACACATATTTTAGATTCACAATCACAGCATGACAATAAAACCCACACTTAAGTTCCATACTAACTACATTTTACTGTCTGAGAATAACGGATCATCAGCATTGAATGACAGTACCTGTAGCATGGCTCATAAGAAGACTGTATGGATTGTGGGAACCTCCTGGATAAGACAAGCAGAAGCTTTTCATAAGGAGACAAACCAATGTGAATATACCAAACCACAATATTGTTTGGATGAGTAGAGGAGGTATGTACTAGTATCAACTAATACCTATGATTGATCATGTACTACAAAAGCATCCATCTCCATATGCTCTAATTATCTGCCTTGTTAGAAATGGCCCTGGACATATTTCTGGATGTCAGCTGATCTTATCTGCCAAAGCGGATTTCATCCTGATATGCCAAATTGTGCCTCAAATTAAAATTCTGTTATCTGCTGACGCAGCGGTTGGATTTCTGCTTGCGATGCCAACGACCAGAGTTCGGATGCGAGCTCAGGAGTCAGAGGACAGCTGGGGGGAGGAGGATTGAGCGTCCAATGGACTGCTCTCCTCTTCAGCACTCAGTCGGTGACCAACTCCTAGCGGAGGCTGGGGGTCACCACAGGTGAGGCTTAGCAGTTCTAGGAGGTGTGCCACATGTGGGTGAGTGCACCCCTATGTTATTGCATGCCACACCACCCACCACAGGGGGACAAAAACAGACCTGCAGGTGATCGCAGGACTCCCCCTCCATGAAGCCAAGCCTGGAGACTTTTGTAGCTGCCGGACTAACGATATGGCACCGCTCAGAGGGTTATGGTGGGCCCCCCCAGCGGCCCTGCCCACGGGCAGTTCGGGATGAATGCCGGTGGAGGCAAGCGAGGTTCCAGGGAACAGAGGGGGTGACGTGAGGAGGGACAAAGCATCACAAAAAAAAATTCTGTTCTCTATGATACCGCGGAAACAGATTTAGAAACACAGAAACATAGGGCTTCATTTTCAGGAAACTGTGTCCTTTTCTTTGGATGCAGCTGCCAAAATCTATCCCTGGAGTTAGGCCACAAAAAGGTGGTCTAAGTCCCAGGACAGAACTCTGCAGCTGTGTCCAAAACATGGGTGCAATCCCTGCTACTGTGAAAGATATTGCTGTAAACTGTCAGAATTGTCAGAAATGCATCCAAATGTCTATAAATACGACTTAGACATTTTGGACACGTTTGCATGGATGTGGCATGCATTTGATATATGGACGCAAATGCTGTGTCCACTCATTTAAAAATCTCAGCCATAGAATTTTTTGGCAGAAAAGGACTGGTAGGCCCATCCTGTCTGCCCTAGTTATCCCTGCCTAAGTTTGGTAAGAGCAAGGTGGCATGTTGGGAATAGAGAACGCCCACTGTAAATATTCAGGTATCTGCTTTTCTGAGTAATCAAGGAATGGGGAGACCAGGCATCAAAATATCAAGTTCTCTAACAATTTGATAATCCTAAACATGGAGTGCATTTGATTCCATGTGGAAACAAGCCTTTTCCTTAATAATTTCAGAACTGCAGTTAGTCAGCTGATCTGAAATAAATATGCTATATTTTACATACAAACATCACGGGAAACATGAGGGAGATGGCGAAGATGTTGGTGGAGCAGCTGGTGGATCTGTACAGCACCTCACTGGAGTCAGGATGTGTGCCACTGGACTGGAGGATGGCACATGTAGTACCATTACACAAGAGCGGACCAAGGGATGAACTGGGTAATTATCATCTGGTAAGTCTCAACTCCATGGTGTGCAAACTCATAGAAATGATACTAAAGGAAAAGACTGGTGTCATACGTGGAGAACGATGGCAGCATGGGTTCATTTCAGGGAAATCTTGTTAAACCAACCTGATACAATATTATGACTGGGTGACAGGTGAGCTGAATAAGGGTCATGCAGTGGATGTTTTTTACTTGGACTTCAGCAAGGCCTTCGATTCGGCGCCTCATGGGCAGCTTGGGAGGGAGCTAACTGGTGTAGGGGTAGGGGCAAAAATGATGAACTGGATTACAAGCTGGCTGGGTGGGATGCTGCAATGCGTGGTAGTGAGAGGGGAGCTCTCAACTTCAAGGCCAGTGTCAAATGACGTGCCACATGGCTCTGTGCTGGGGCCAGTATTATTTGGGATCTTCATGTCAGACATTGCACACGGGGTGGTGAGCAAGGTAAGTCTGTTCGCTGATGACACCAAAATCAGAGCAGTGGTGGATGGAGGGGAGGGATGGAAGCAGCTGCAGGGGGACCTAAGCAAGCTAGAGGAGTGGTCAGAGAGGTGGCAGCTGGGGTTCAATGCAAGGAAGTGTAACATTATGCAATTCAGGGTGACAAACCCAAGGAGAGAATACTGGCTGGGGGGGGGGTTAAACTGGGGATCACTGAAGAGGAGAAGGACCTAGGGGTAATGATAACAGGGACCATGAACAACACTGCCCAATGCAGGAGAGCAGCTGTAAAAGCAAACAAAATGCTGGGATGCATAGCGAGGGGGGTTTTATCCAGACGAAGAGAAGTGATCTTGCCCCTCTACAGGTCACTAGTAAGGCCACACTTAGAGTATTGTGTGCAGTTTTTGAGGCCATACCTAAAGCATGATATCAGGCTACTCGAGGGGTGCAGAGGAGGGCAACAAAGATGATATGCGGAATGGATGGGAGAGACTATGAGAGCAGGCTGGGAGACCTGAATATGTACACTCTGGAGGATAGAACGGATGGGGGGGACATGATAAACACATTCAAGTATCTGAGGGGGATCAATAAGCATGGGGCAGATGGGGACTTTAAGCTAAGAAGGGGAAGGGACACCAGGGAGCATGAGCTAAGAATAGAAGGGGGGGAGATTTAGGAGGGAAATGAGGAGACACTATTTCACAGAGAGGGAGGTAGCAAAATGGAACACACTAGCAGAATGGGTGGTATCATGTAAATCTGTGAACAACTTTAAAAAGGCATAGGACAGGGAACATGGGAGAGTGATGGTGGGGGAGGTGGGGAGTAGCAGTGGGATGACAAAAGGGAGAGGGGGTGGGGCAGCTGCAAACTAGGGGTGCTAGCTTCACACTCGAGCAGACTTAGATAGAACGGGTGGCCTGTTTCTGCTGGCACATTCGTATGTTCATATGTTCACATGCTCGTAATCCTCATGGGCAATTTCAACCTGAACTGGCTCTCCCCCTCTTCTAAGGCCTCCATGTTGAAAATCACGTCTCTCAACATCACCCAGTTGGTCTCAGAGCCAACTCACATCAATTCGCATTCATCCAGCAACTCTCTCATTGACTGGGTACTCTCCTCCCATTGCCGGAGTTCTACCAGATGCCCTAAAGGACCACTGCATCACCTATTGTGTTAAAAAGATTTATCTCATCCAAACCTCTCCTAAATATATGAAGTTCCACTCTCTGTGCTCCATCAATGTAGCCTCCCTCCTACATGACCTTGCCCATGCTGACTGGAACCCTGTCTTCACAGCCCACGAAGTGAACTCTACCCTCAATCACTTTGTATCCACCCTCACTGTGATCTGGGATATTCATGCTCCTATAGTGTGCACCAGAGTCAGGAGGCACCACCTTCACTGGATTACCATGAAACTCATTGCCCTGTACAAATCCTGTGATAAGGCCTGGTCCTGATATAAATCGTCAAACTCCCCCAGGACTGGCAGGTGTATAAAGCTGTTAGAAACACCTGTACAAAGGAAATTAGCCTCGCTAAGTCTGAATAATTTAAGAGACACTTAAATGAGAACACCCAGTCTCCTCTCTCTTTCTAGAAAGTGATACATTCCCTAATCAACCCCTCAGCCCAGTCCCCTTCCCCAGTTTTAAAGCTAAATGGATCAACTATCTGCAACCCATCCTCTGTAGCTGAAATGTTTAACACGTTTTTTACTACCTGTGCCTGCCCCAACCCTTCCCTACTTGCCACCCCTGTCTCCCCCCCAACATCACACGACAGATTCCACATTTCACCAGTTTCCCCACAAGCATTTCCGCCATGCTCTAAATTCCCTCAACCCAAATAAACCTAGCCCTGGTGGTATACACCCTAAACTTCTCCACTTTTCGGCACCTGCAATCCCCACTCCCTTAGCATACATTCCATATCTCTTCTTCTCCTCCTGCACAGTGCCTCAGGCATGGAAAGTTGCAAAAGTACTGCCCCTGCATAAAGGAGGAGATTTCTGTACGCCAGGTAACTTCAGACCAATCTCCCTCCCCCCTGCCCTTGCCAGATTGCAGGAATCCCTTGTGCACGCCAGGCTAATCAAGTTCCTGTCCTCCTCCAGCTGCCTTTCCCCCTTCCAAATATGGTTCAGAATACATCACTCAACTATAACATCCCTTCTATGGGTTACAGACCATATTTTAACTGCCATGGACCAGGAACGCATAACAGCTGCAATTTTTGTGGACCTGGCAAAAGAGTTTGACTCCATCTCCCACACCTTCCTGCTCAACAAGCTTTAATCCATTGGGCTTCCCCTCCCCACTACACACACACACAAAATTTATGATAGGCAACAACAGTCCTGGTAGGAAACTCAATATCCCCTCCCCCCCCATCCACACTGGGGTCCCTCAAGGATCCGTCTTGGGCACCATCCTTTTTTCAGTATTTATTAATGATTTCCCTACTATATGCTCCAACTCCCTCATCCCCATGTATGCAGATGACTCCATTTTATTTGCCTCAGTGCCCTCAACTTCTGACATTCATATCCCACTCCAGCAAGACCTTAATGAAGTCTTCTCATGGCTCCAAGCCAATCATCTAAAAGTCAACACAAAAAAGACTGTCACTATGATCTTTGGCAGCACTCAAAAATTAGCAAGGATCCCATCCCACAAGTGTTTACCACTTTAGATGGCACCCCTCTAGATTATGTATCAGAATTTAAATACCTCTGGGTATGGCTGGACAACCTTCTAAACTATTCTGTCCATATTGACTCAATGTGCTCTAAACTCCGTCCTAAAATGGGCCTACTCTACCAAAACAAGGACTGCCTCTCCCTCCCTATTCGTTGTGAACTAGTTCAGAAAATGATTCTACCTATATTTGACTATGTCGATGTCATATACAGGACCACTCCCTCCTCATCACTCTCCAAGCTAGGAACTCTCCAGAACTCATTCTGTCATTTTACTATGAATGTCCCCCCTCACACTCACCATTGCAGCCTCTTCTCCTCTCTCTCACCTCCCCCCCTTCTTACAAATGATCTATTCACTCCCTAATCCTCATTGCAAAATATTGATTTGGTCTCCTTCCCCCATATCTCTCCTCCAAACTGTCTCAAGCTCCTCCTTCCTCCAATGCATTATGTACAAGGGACCCCTGCTCTTTCTTCCTCCCCCATCTCCGCACCACTACCAGGCAGGCTGCCTTCTCTTATAGGCTCCCTTCCCTCTGGAACCTCCTTCCCTCACACCTCCACAACTCCTCTACTCTCCTCTCTTTCAAACATCATATCCAACTCTTCCTTCCTCCCCCCCTCGTCCCTTTATTTCTACCACTTCCCTCCTTGCTACTGTACTTCTGCCTCCTCCCCCTTAACTGTACCCTCCGGTGGACTGCTTCTCTGTTCTCCCAACCTACCCTTCCCTGCCTCCCACTGCATGCTTGGTCAAGAGCTTCCAGTTACTAGCTTTGTACCATATATAACCTCAGGACTGCATTACTTTTTGCATCATATGATTTAAGATCCATACAGTATCTAATAACCAAGCACCTTGTGTGTTCTGCTGTACTGTAAAAACCAAAAACCATGTCTCATATCAAATTACCGTTTATGCTCTTTAGTACTGTAAATATCCATCCTAGCCAGTTATACAGTCACTAGGAAGCTCTGCAAGTTTCTAACATGTTACATATTGTTCCACTGAATATATATTACTGTATAGTTCCCCTAGGTTGCACCTGGAAACAAACGTCAGCTCAGCGTGCCTATCCCAGTTACCAAGAAAAACCAAAAAAATGAATACTTGCATTACAAATCTTAAATATAATACATATCCCAATAAATCTACATTCAGCAAGCCTATTTCAGCAAACAAGCAGGCCCACAAGTATGGCCGCCGGGCTGGGTTGGCTGTTAACGCTGTGGTTTTGAGTTCTGGCTGTTTGCCCGTTTTGCCCGTTTTGCGTTATTTATGTTTACGTTTCATTTATTTATTTTTCTTTATACTGTTATGATCGTTTTAATGTTATTTTGTGGTTGCCATCTGTCATTCCATTTAGAATCTATGGATTTTTACGTGGCTGTGAATTGCTGTGACTCTGTTGACTCCTTCTATGTATGCTGGGTGTTTGCTCAGAAGTCTGTTTGAATATCTAGAAGCCGCTTGAAACACTCTGAGTCGGGTAGTAGCTGGGACTACAGTGACTGAAACTGGAGTTTGGAGTTGGAGGCGGAGTAAAAGATTCTGGGAGCTGAAAGAACTGGCTGTTTTACTTCGGAACTGAAGGAAGGGGAGAGGATCTTGATTGGTAGCAATTCTAGGTAACTGGTAACTGGTGGAGAAGAGTTTCCCGACCCCAGCCTAGCCTAAGCCTAGCTGTGTATTGCTTTGCAGTACTTTTGCTTGTTCAGCAACTGGCAGGCTGCCATGACATTGAACGGGTTTGGGAGAAGGGTTGGTGGCTAGGTGAAACTCTTAAAATGAACTGAAAATCTGAAAGTCTCCTGGAAATTTAATTGTTTGGCCCGATTTGTGGGGTGAAGAACTTACTGAATTGGCATCTGGCTCTTTGGTTGCCTTTGTTTGTGACTCTGCCTTCCTTTCTCGGTCAAACATACAGACGGTCAGTGTATGTGATTAAGATCTGCTCCCAAAGTATAACGTTGCTTACTGACCTCTCTTGGGTTGATACCTGAACCTGAACCTGGGGGGTATCACTGGGGGGATTTGATGTGAGGATTGGGCCCTCTGTTATCAGAGGATGAATAGAGGGTGCAAGTACCTCGTGGGTCTTGGGGGGGGGGCTGAAGAGCTTGTCCCTCACTCAGATCCAATTTATTCGGATCCTGGCTGGTGTTCCTCTCGGGGGATGGTCTGTGGTATGATGCTGGAGAGGTTAAAGAACACTGATGGAGCAGCGCCTCCATATGTAAGTTTATTGACTTCTGAGTTTGTGGAAAGAACCATCAGAAAATGAGTCGGTGAGATCTTTACAGCCTAGTAAAATCGTTTTCTTACTTTTGCTGGATGGACTGTGTTTTCTCTTTAAAGACAGTTTAAAGGATTTATTTTATTCCCTGCCTGGAGGACAATATAAGTGTTTTCTCTCACAGTTTAATAAGATATTGGGAACATTGAAAGTGTTTTACTTTGTTTAATTCAATTATTTATATCCCAAATTGTACTACTGAAGTGAGAGTTTGGTGGGGGGATATGTATTTCTGGTGAGGTGAGAGCTCCCAGAATTTATAAACTGTTTCAGAGAAAATTGTATGAATCTTTTTATAATTTTGTTGTAATAACTGTTTGTTTTTATTAATTTTATTTTTATTTGTTTTTTATTTTTGTTTTTTGGGTTTTTTTAGTGCGTATTTTTGTATGTGAAGATGTGTTGGGGAGTTACTTGGACGGTCAGGCATTATTCCCCCTCCTGGCTTAGGGACCTCCGCCCTTTTAATTGTCCCCCATTGTCCCCGGAGGTATATAGATATTGTAGGGCTCTGGGGATTGTGAGGAGGAGGAAGATGAGGGCCCTACCTGGAGGGGGAATGGAAAAGAGTGGAAGGATTGGGACAGTGAGGACAAGAAGACGCCCTGGGGTGAAATGGGCTCAGGAAAGAGGTCCACCTTGCCTGATTCCCATGCCCAAGGGCCCTGCTTTTAGCAGGCAAGTAGCTTGGTCTTCACTGGCAACTCATCCAGCTTGGACGGTGTTATGTAATGCCAGGTCCATTAAAAACAAGACTGCTATAATAGCTGATCTTGTCAGATCATCGGACCTGGCATGCATCATCGAGACCTGGCTGGATGAAAATGCTGGCCCTGTTTTGGCTTCAGCTATACCAGTCGGGTTCTCGGTGATACACCGTCCTAGATTGGATCATAGAGGTGGGGGGGGGTGGCAATCTGTTTTAGAATGGAACTGAGTCTGATGGAGGTAGCAGTGGGAATTACCAAATCTTTTGAATGTATCTTGGGTGAGGGTGTGGGGTACAGGATTCTTCTCATTTACTGTCCACCAGGTAATGGGAAGGTTTTCCTGCGGGAAGTCGCAGACTTCATCATCGACATGACATTGGGATCCTCCAGATGGCTGATCCAGGGGGATTTCAATGCCTGGGTCGACGATGAACTCTTGCAGTTTGGTTCTGACTTCCTCCAGCTAATGAACTTGCTGGGCTTCACACAGGTTATTTCCTCCTCTACCCATACAGATGGTCATTCATTGGATTTGGTATTCCTCCTGGAGATGGAGATAGCCAATTTGGTGGTGGAGCCAGTTGGATGGTCTGACCATCACACCATCGGGTTCAGTTTCCTGACCCCCCCGGTAAGTTGGTCTCTACGGAGATGGTCCGGTACCACCCTTTGAGGGGTGTCACCCCAGAAGACCTAATGGTGGTGCTGGATCTATCGAGTTTGTCTAGTGAATGCATGGATCCTGGGGACCTGGTTCTTGCCTATAATAAGGCGGTAGTAGATGCCCTAGATTCCATTGCTCCTGAATGTGTTTGACCCCTCACCCTTCGCCCAAAGTCTCCTTGGTTCGATGAGACTTTAAGGGAGTTGAGGAGAGTGGGAAGAAGGCTTGAGAGATGTTGGCGGAAATCGGGTCTGGAATGTGACAGGCTTAATTGGATGGACCATTATCATGTCTATCAATCAGCAATTGCCTATAAGAAGGCAGAATTCCTGTCCAGGGGAAATTGCTGCTGCACAGAATCGACCAGCCCAGCTCTTTTCGGACCATGGACAGACTGTGCAATCCACTCTGTCTTCAGCCCGAGAGAGCATTTTCACAGGAACGCTGTGAAGAGTTTGCTCGATTCTTTTCAGATAAGGTTGCCACAATCAGGTCCGATCTCCTTCTAACTCTCTCGAATGGGAGTTGTAGTGGTTGGCAGGAGATGTCGGACACCCAGTTTGTGTGGTCTGACTTTGACCGACCCACAATCAGTGACATAGTGATGATCGTCCAATCACTGCGACCAACCAACTGTAGTTTGGATCCGGGCCCCACCCGACTCTTAGTAGGATGTGTGGATAAAATCAGCCCGATCCTTGTTGAGATAATCTGGCTGTCATTGGAGAAGGGGATCTTTCCTGACCCCTTGAAGGAAGCCATGATTAGGCCCCTTATAAAAAAAACCTCCTTAGACCTGGAATGTCTGGCCAACTACAGGCCTGTCTCTAACCTGCCTTTTGTAGGCAAGGTTATTGAGAAGGTGGTTGCGTTGCAGTTGGACGATCATTTGACCAGCCACAATGTCTATGATTCTCTCCAGTCAGGATTTAGGAAAAGACATAGTACAGAGACAGCCCTTGTTAGAGTACTTTATGACCTCCTAATAGCGAGAGATCGAAAGACTCGTTCCATCTTAGTCCTTCTTGATCTCTCTGTGGCATTTGATACCATTGATCATGGGGTTCTTTTGGAGCACCTCCGGGTTATCTGTGGGCTATCTGGTTTAGTCCTCAGTTGGTTTCGATCATTCCTCGAGGGTAGGACTCAGAGGGTGGTGTCTGGGATTTGCTCCTCGACATCATTCCTCCTATCCTCTGGGGTGCCGCAGGGCTCTATTTTAGCACCCATGTTATTTGCGGTGTATATATGCTGCCATTGGGAGTGATCATTAGGTGGTATGGCTTGAGTTTTCACTGCTATGCAGATGATACTCAGCTGCACATGTCCTTTGTGCCTGGCCAGGATGATGCTGTCTCGGTCTTTAATAACTGTCTTACTGAAATTCAGGTCTGGATAACTGTGAGATGGTTGCGGTTAAACCCTGAAAAAAACTGAGGTGTTGGTTGTGGACCCAGGCCATCGAGGGGTAGGTTCGTTGACTGGGTCATCCTCAGATCTTTGGCTTGAGGGGACCCAGCTGACAACCTCAGACTGGGTACGGAACTTGGGCATTATATTTGATGATTGTCTGACCCTTAAACATCAGGTGTCAGCTCTTGTCAAGACTTCTTTCTACCATCTGAGGAATATAGCCCGAGTGAAGCATCTGGTTCCCGTTGATGAACTTCCAACATTGGTCCACGCCTTCGTTACCTCCCACTTGGACTACTGCAACTCCCTGTACCTAGGGCTACCGGGGGTGGATATTCATCATTTGCAGCTGGTGCAGAATGCGGCGGCAACGCTTTTGACTGCTACGTCAAGGACCAGTCATATAACGCCTGTCCTCCATGGACTGCACTGGCTGCCAATTCAATGGCGAATCACCTTCAAGGTCGGTTTGCTGACCTATAAGGCCCTACACGATCAGGGACCTAATTACCTGCAAGATCTTCTTCGCCCTTACTGTCCTTCCTGTCGGCTCTGATCCACCGATGAGGCATTGCTAGAGATTCCCAGGGTTCGTTTAAAGACATCAGGGGCAAGATCATTTAGTTTTATGGCTCCAACCCTGTGGAATTCTCTACCTCATCGGGTAAGAGAATGCCTGACTGTCCAAAGCTTTAAATCAGCTTTGAAGACGTATCTGTTTAACCTAGCATATCCGGATTTTTAAATATATTTATGGATTGTTTTTAAGAATTTAAGTTTTTTGTATTGATTTGTTGTTAAAGCACCTTGGTTTTGGAAGGCGCTTTTTAGAAATAAAGTATTCATTCATTCATTCATTTGTTAACGTATCAACTTTTATAAAACCAATGAGCAGCTCATATTTCTTTTTTAAAATGCACATGTCGCTCACATATTTTATTTAAACAAGTGATACAAAGATTTTATCAACAGGCATCTCATTAGGTTTTAAAAAATCAATGAGTAATGTCTATTTTTACGTGCTGCTTGTAAATTTTATTTAAATAATTAATGTGATGATAAAAATCAACAAGTTGTTCCTCGAGTATTATAAAATAGACAACCAGCTTGTAGTTTTTTGAACAGCAACATGCTGCTAATATACTTATTTAAATAATAGACATAGATTGAAAAAAATGATAAGCTGCTCATTGACTTCTACAAACTCCTAGAACTCCTACATGACTCTTCCATATCAAACTAACTTCCTACAAAGAGGTTCTCAAACTACTGAATAACCTTAAGGAGCACGGCTCACCCGGCCATGACTCTCTAGAGCCCTGATTTTTAAAATGGGGAGCCCCTGCACTGGCCTATCCAGTCAGGGTTCTGATCAACAGATCCTTCCTAGAAGGAACTGTCCCCACCAAATGGAAATCAACCCTAATCATCCCAATTCACAAGGAGGGATCTACCTCCCCAGCAGAAAAGTATAGACCCATCTCTATATTTTGTTGTCTCGCCAAAATACAAGAACAAATTCTTTACAACCAGTTACAAGACTACCTAGAACAATTCAACTGGGGCCAGGCAACTGGCGCCATCTTCGTGGACCTTGCCAAAACTTTTGATTTGGTGAACCATGAACAGCTGATAGAGAAATGAATTTCGATAAGGCTAGATCAACATTCAACAACCTGGATTCAAGACTACCTCACAGGCTGCTCCCAGAGTGTTAGGTGGTCCAAATGCCACTCTTCCTTCTGACCTACTTCTCATGGCGTTCCCCATGGTTATATTCTGGGGCCACTACTCTTCTCACTATTCATCAATGAGTTGCCTAGTTCCTGTGGTGGAGCATCAGTTCAGCTTTGTGCAGATGATGCCATCATATACAGATCCTCTGCTGACTTCTCATGGCTTAGTCAACATCTGAACTCCAACTTCCATCAACTGGAGGCATGGTTCCTGGCAAACAAATTACTCCTAAACACTAAAAAAATTTAATCTATGCTTTTCCTCCCACACACCTACAGAACTGATCACTCACCCCAATTCTCCATCACTACTCGCAAAGGTGAACCCTTAGACTGGTGCACTCTTTTAAATATCTCAGCATCCTGCTCAACCTGAGCCTCTCCTTCAAGGCCCATGTAAACAAAACCATCTCAACTCTACACCAAAAGCTGGGTCTGCTCTACCAGCTCTGCCCCCTACAACTAGTGCATCCTGCCTAAAAATTGCCGCAGCCTCTCTCCTTCCTCTACTTTTCTATGGCTCCCCCCTATTCCTATCACTAAAGTCCTCCCTTATGAATCAGCTAAAGCAATTATATCATAGGATAGGATGCTTTGTCTCCAGAGCTGCCCCCCAGCAACATCATTTCACTGTACTGACATCTCTGGGTTGGCTACAACTCGAACATAAATTCCAGTATACCTCCCTCTGCCTCACCCATAAGCTCAACCACCAATACACTCCCCTGAGTCTATCTAATATAATAGTAAGAAAATCAGCTTGTCAGAACCTTTGATCTTCCTCTCTCCCACTGTTAACAGTGCCATTGACTGGCCTAGCTGCAAGTAGGAGATCCTTTGGCTACACTGCACCCTGAGCATGGAACTCCCTCCCTCCATCTATACTCACTTGCACTTCTCTCCCCAGTTTCAAATGTGCTCTTTACAACCACCTAAATGACTTAGGAATTTGCTCCTGCTTTTTCTAAATTACCCTTTACATTTCTGTACGCATGCCTATCTCATCCTGTCAAGCCTACCCTCTCTACACAGGGTACACCCTTCTTGTTTGATTTGAATTATACTTTTGTCCTGCACCATCTTGCTTAATTGCTAAACATTTGTTCTGTACTACTGTTGAACAACTGATATAACAAGCATTTGTCAATGCCGAATGTTTGCTTGCTGGCATTGGCATTGGTAGTGTAGAAGTTACAGAGCTGCATAATAGGAATGGCAGCAAAGTATTGAACTGAAGCCAACCCCACCACCACCCTGCAGAAAGTGACAGGCATTGGGGTGTGCCTTTGGGTCGTCAGGCATAATGACCACGCCATTTCACCACACCCTACCCTGCAGACACTGACAAGCGTTGCGGTGTGCCTTGGGGTCTTTGGCCCTTTAGCACCCCATTCCATCAGGAAATACGGTGAGATGGGTGCGGTATAGGAGAATGGGTTGAAGTTTGGGCCCGAAGAGTCCGAGGCACACCTTGATGCCTCTCACTGGCTGCAGGGTGTGGGTGGGAGTGGAATGGTATGAGCATGACAGGCAAGAATCCCAAGTCACACCCCCTGATGCTTGTCATTCTCTACAGGGTAGGGCGTTATGGTCGGAAAGCCTAACGCCTCAGGCGCTCGTTGGTATTTTCAATCCAAATTTTCAACATGTTTTTTTTTGTGACCCCCACCTCCTGAACAGTGGCAATATCAGTTTGTTAGCCGAAAACTGCTTTTGCACAGCGACTATGGCATTTGGCACCACAGGTGCAAAAACACATTCCAAACAGGATGTGAAAAATGACAGCAGTACTGTTCATAGGAGGTGTAAAAAATGGCAATGTTGAAAATCTGCTGTGAAAATCTTAAAAAAACTGGTGAATTCACGAGCGTGCATAGAAACTGTGCAATGCACACCCGTAATGTAACTAGTTTTGGGATTTTTTTACAGCAGGTTGTTAACACAGGCATTTTGGGACCTCCGATCATGAACAGCGTCAGTGTGATTTTCTTTATCTGTCCCAAACAATGATTTCCCCACAGTGACCATGCATTTCTGTGCTGAAAGTGTGAAAACACATTTCAGCCATGTTGTGGAAAATGACAGCTGTACTGTTCATAAAGGAGGTGTGGAAAAATGCCACTGGTGAAAATCTGAACTGAAAATATTACAAATTCATGAACTTAAGAGGGTGCGTGGGAACTGCGCAATGCTCACTCGTAACACAGTCATTTTATGGAGTTTTTTCACCAAATTTTCAACATAGTCATTTTAAGACCTCTGCTCATGACCAGTGTCACTGTGATTTTCTTAATCTGTCCCAAACATTGTTTTCGCACACCGACTGTACCATTGTGCGCTACATGTGCAGAAACACATTTTGGGCGAGATGTGAAAAATGGTAGCTGTACTGCTCATAAGGAAGTGCGGTAAAATGGCACTGTTGAAAATCTGGTGTGCAAATATTACAAATTCGCAAACTTGCCAGCATGTGTAGGAACTGTGCAACGTGCGCTCCTAAAACAGTCATTTTTGGGAATTTTTTCACCAAATTTTCAACATAGCCATTTTAACACCTCTGCTCATGACCAGTGTCACTGTGACTTTCTTAACGTGTCCCATACATTGATTTAGACACCGACTGCGCCATTGTGCCATATGGGCAGAAACATCGCTAGGTGAGATGTGAAAATGACAACTGTACTGCTCATAAGGAGGTGTGGTAAAATGGCAATGTTGAAAATCTGGAGTGAAAATATTGAAAATTTGCGAATCTCACGAGCGCGTAGGAACTCTGCAACGCACGCTTGCAGAAACAGGAATTTTAGGAATTTTTTCACCAAATTTTTAACATAGCCATTTTAAGACCTCTGCTCGTGAACAGTGTCACTGTGATTTTCTTAATGTGTCCCATACATTGATTTTGCACACCGACTGCGCCATTGTGCACTACATGGGCAGAAACACGTTTTGGGTGAGATGTGAAAAATGACAGCTGTACTGCTCATAAGGAGGTGTGGTAAAATGGCAATGTTGAAAATCTAGAGTGAAAATATTGAAATTTCGTAAACTTACGTGCGTGCGTAGGAACTGCGCAACACATGCTCGTAAAACAGTCATTTTTAGGAATTTTTTCACCAAATTTTCAACATAGCCATTTTAAGACCTCTGCTCATGAATCGTGTCACTGTGATTTTCTTAATGTGTCCTGTACATTGATTTCGCACACCGACTGCGCCATTGTGCACTACATGGGCAGAAACACATTTTGGGTGAAATGTGAAAAATGACAGCTGTACTGCCTATAAGAAGGTGTGGTAAAATGGCAATGTTGAAAATCTGGGTGAAAATATTGAAAATTTGCAAACTTACCAGCGTCACGAGGGAACTGCGTAACGCAGACACTCTCGGAAATAGTATTTGAATTTTTCCACCAAATTTTCAAAATAGGCTTTTTGAGAGCCCACACTGGCAGTGTCATTTCATTAATCATTCCAGAAAGGTGATTTCATGCAGTGGCTGCGAAATCACCCTTCGGGCCCGAGTAACGCTATGACAGTGCAAGAATTCATGAGGAGGGGTCCCAAAAACCCCATGTTGAAAATTTGGTGCAAAAATTCCAAAAATTGCCTGAGATATGCAAGAAAGTTGAAAAAACCCTATCTATTCCATTATACAGCTTACCGACATTTCCTCAGTTCACGGTCAACTTTGAAGAGTGCAGACGTGTTCCCGTCCACGAAGATCGCTTGCCGGACTCGGAGGTAAGTATGGGGTGGGGTGGGGAGGCAGAGTGTGCAGTGGTGGGTGCGGGTTGTGGGGGCAGGGAGACTGCAAGGGACCGTTTTTTCTTCACAGGTTTTTTTGTTTTAAAAGACAACGCGGGACGCTTGTCACGCTGGGGTGGGCTCCCAGCATGGAAGAAGGATGGCTGGGGGCTTAGAGCCGATGGGGATTGGGCACCCCGTGAGGCCATGGCATCTGTTGCCACGCTGGGGTGGGCTCTGAGTGTGGCACCCTGCACTCGGGAGACACAGTGGAGGCAGACGGAGGATTGGCCACCCGTCATCTATCGACATAGCCACGCTGGGGTGGGCACCCAGCGTGGCATATGAAACTGTGTTTCGGGGAGCGAGTACAGCCGACGGGATTGGGCACCCCATCGGCTATACAGTGTGTGCGCTGGGGAGCAGCAGCAGCTGCATGTGTGTATAGGTGTAGGGGGAGGCCACGAGCAGGCGATATCTGATCGCTGCTCACTGAAGCCGCATTCCCCTTTTCAACTGTATGCCACTGCATTTTGGAGCTGTCATAGACAGCTCCAGCAGGCATTGGAGAACTGCGGCCGCGCCTGCAAACACACTGACTGAATTGGAAGAGGGCTGACACACCTCTGAAAACTCCGATGATGGCACTATGTTTCTTGCACATGCATGCAAGCAAACATAAAAATGTGGCCTAATTGCTTGATTCTCCATTGTATAGCACCATCCATTCCCCTGTCCCCTGAAGTTACTGTTTATATTCTGTGTACATTGGGTAGCATTTATTCACATTGTACTAGGCTTTGGGATCCTCATTTTGTGTATTCCTCTTATATCAGTGCTTTTATTGTATGTACATGGCCTTGCTTATACTCTAGTATTCACATTTATTTTGTATTCCTTTTATATCAGTGCGTATTTATAGTATATACTTGGCTTTGCTTATATTTTTGTATTCTTCTTCCTCTGTACCCTCCCCCGGGTCACCCCTGAAAAAGTGACTGCATGGTCTCAGAGGGCTTACCCAGTTACTAAAATTCAAATAAATAAATGAAATCAATGAGCAGGTTGCTGAGTTTTGTTAAAATCAACATGCTTCTCATATATCTTATTTACACAACTGATGTGCAGATTTTATGTACTTTTCTACTCATAGATTATTTGATAAAATCTATGCATTGCTCAAAAGGTTTTTTAATATAGATGCACTGCTACTAAATCTCTTTATGCTGCTCATCCATAATTTGAAAATCAACAAAAAGATACAAAACATCTACTCGCTGCTCATTGATATAATCCTAATCAATAAATTTACATTAAAATAATTTGTGCTGCTTTAAGCTTTCATTAAAATCAATGCAAAGATACCAAAAAAAAACAATACATGACATGAATAATGAAAATCAACCTCCCAGCTTGTACTTTTCAATAAAACTGCCATACTTCCTGACTATTAATCTAAAAAAGGCACCTTCATGTATACTTTGAAAATCAATGAGCAGAGTGACGCCAAGAAAAAAACTTTGGAAATTAACAAATGGTAGATAAACACAACCTATTGTAAATATGGTCAAAGCAAAGACTGCAGAAGAGTCAGGCTGGGATATTCAGACTGCGCCAGGCAGTGGCGCAAGCCTGGGTGCAGTGATACTGGGATGCACCAGTGCCAGGTGATATTCAATGGTGATGCGCCATGATGCAGCAGCATTGAATATGGCAAGGTCATCACACGCACTGCGCATGGCACAGTGGCACTGCGCTGGCGCAAGCCACAAGATAGGGAGCTCGGAGATGCGCCAGCACAAATGCAGTTGCGCTAGGTGCATCACCTGTGATATTCAGCGGGGGCATGCAAATGAGGCCATAATATATGCAAAGCAGAAATGGGGCTATTTGCATGTCATTATGGCCCCATTTGCATGCCTTGCACAGGGCAGCCTGGCAACTTGTGCCTGGTACCCTGCCCAGCATGACGTGTGCAGTGGGGATCCCGGGGGCATCCCCCACCCCATAGCCATGATGGCGATATATGTATGAACGTTAATCTCTGGTAGTCTAGTGGACCTCCCACCTGTCCCCGATACCTCAATGACTATAATACATGACTAGCCCTGGTGGTCTAGTGGTCCCACCTCACCTGAGTCCCCAATTCCACGATAAATGTATAACTGCTGGTCTCTGGTGGTCTAGTGGAGCGCCCCCTAAGAATAGCCACAATCGTGGTAAACCTCCACATAAAATGCCCTGGTGATCCAGTGGCACCCCCACCCTCCCACCACACAGAACCCTTTCCCACCCTCCCCCTCTTCCATCATCGGCAGAAGGCTGAAACCCACCCACATACATACCTGGTCACTCACAATGACAGTGTATGGGTTGTAAGCCCATTGTCTTTAGTGGACTCATTGGTTTGCAGGGCATATTATTAGATAGTCCCAAATATGTGAATGACTTCACATATTTGGGATTGTCTAGTACAGTATGCTCCTGCAAAGCCCATTGGTCCACACTGGGGACCAATGAGTTTACAGTCCATACTGTACCTGTCATTTGGCAGATGGTCAGCAGTATGAGGGCGAGCGTGCAGTGCCCGCCGCTGATGGAGGTGGAGCGGGTAGGCAAGGGTTCTGTGTGGTGGGGGGTGCCACTCGATCACCAGGGTATTTCTTTTGGAGGTTTACCGCGATCATGGCAATGGGCGGGGGGAGGGTTCCACTAGACCACCAGGGTCCTGAGTGCTTGCGGACGGCGTTCTGGGCAGGCGGGTGGTCACCCACGGCTGGGCTGCTGTGTTGCACCCTGCAATACAGCGGCCCACCTGTGGGTGGCTGGGATTCGTTTCTACTCTGCAGGGGCTCAACTTTGAGCCCCCCTATGTGGTGCAGTGCAGGATTGCACCAGCATATGCACCGCACATCCTGGGCTAAATATTGGGATGTGCTGCATATGCATGGGCATGCCCCCTGCATCTGTGCCACATACAATTACATTGCACCCCGGCGCATCAGGATTTGCGCTGCACTGGGCAGCCTTTTCAATATCCCGCTGGGGAGCAATGCGAGGTTGTGCTGGTGCAACCCCTTTGAATATCTGAGCCTCAGATGACAAAGTAACCAAAATAGTTTACCTTACAGGCTGTTGTTGCTTGAAAACTAAGTCTACCCATCTCGAGTAGAAAAAAATGAAGTAAATATATTTTTACAGAAACATAAAACAATTTAAATTAAAAACAGAATAGAAGGGAAAATATTCATAAAGGAATTTTAAAATAACTGAACTTTAACTTATAAAACTAAGTACTCTTTTATTAAAAGGTTCATTATTTCCAAAAAGATGCAAAGTAAAAAAAGCTGAAACACTGGAATCTGCAGCAACAGTAACATTGATTACTTTTCTGCCACAATATGAACCATAGACCCTGAACCACTGAATGCCATTTAGAGAGCTATTCTTGGATGAAGAGCACTCAAGATTAAACCGGATGCATAGATAAATGTAGGTGTCAAGGTCCTGGCTCGCAGCAGAGGTGATGGATCTCATGAAAGGAGTGAAGAGGTTTGCATACCTCACACATGTATCTTTTATTTAAAATGAGGGATAGTAAAATAGCACACACCCCCAGCTCACACATACTGTAAGCACGTCAATGGCACATAGCAACCACACCAGACAGTACAAAATGTTACAACTAGCATAATGTACTGTGATGTGCTATTTACACTTCCATTATTAATTGCTTTACACAAGCAGCTAATAATGTATCGGTTCCATATTTAGAGACAGCAATTTATTCAACGTACCCATAAACAGTGCATGTAAGATATTTTACAGGTGCTGTAAAGGTCATGTTCACACAGGTAACACACCCCAACCTTAGCACGCTGTCTGTCTGAATATGTGGCTGGGTCAACACCACAAACAGCATGTTGTTAATACAGCTCCGTTCAAGAATAGAGCAAAGAGGAGCAAATGGAGAAATCACATTATGATAGAATAATGCTGGTGCTCCTGTGGCCTATATTTAGCATTTTGCATACTCATTGCTGTCAATCAGATAACAGTCAGCCAAGGTGGTAATCTCAGAGACAGAGCTAATAGCCATATCTGCCTAGCAGCATCAAAATGTGTACGTAGATTTTACAGAAAAATCAATTGGCAATATGGGTTGGGGTATGGGTAGTTAAGAGCTCTCGGATGGGACTAGTAGTGTGTCACTACAGCAATTAGAAGTTGGTAGAGCTACAAGACTGCCAAGGAGTAGTATTTATATTTATTTCCATAACATAAACCGATGATTGAGATGTGGGTGGCTAACCATCTATCACAGAGGAAGATATATATCTGTTTCCACAATATAGACTTACAGTCAGGTTGTATGGAGCTTACTAGACTATCAGGAAGAGAGATAGAGATGTCTGTTTCCACAAGCGAAACTGACAGTCTGGATTGGGTGGGACTTTAGCAGTAACTAACAGCTCCTGTTATCAATAGACTACCTGTCACTTAATCAGAAGGATAGGTTAGTTGTTAGTGTACCACTGTGCACTATGATTAGGACGTGGTTTTAAAATCCTTATACAGTACTATGATGCCATCTATTTACTGCTTCCAAAACTACTGAATATAGTACTGCACCAAGTATACAAGACGTACTCCCACTTCATGTTAATGCATCTATTAAAAAGCATTACATCATTAGAATAAGTAAAATAATAATATTATACAACATTTTTCTTTTTATCCTGCACATGGACAGGAACCTCAGCACCCTGAAACTGAAAATGTGAAGAAAACTGTAAGCAGACAACCTTCTAGTACGAATGAGACCATTTATAGCATGATGTGTCAGACTAGTTGCTGATACCAAAAAATACATTTTATGACTAACTCATTATCTTCTAACTACATTTAAAAACTCTTAACGCTCACCACTGCCCATATATATCCTCCCACTAATGTGCACTTTCAAAACCTAGCAATCTCTCCATGACCCACTAAGTGAACACACACCAAAACATTCATTACCACAGTAATTGCTCATTGAACATCATACATAACCACCATTCAACACAAACAACAGACTTTACATAAAAAACTGAAATATGATTCCTATCATATAAACATAGAAACATAGAAGCTGATGGCAGATAAGGACCGCAAGGCCCATCCAGTCTGCCCATTTTTTCTACCTTTTGAATGTGCCATAGGCCTGTACTCTGTGAATGGCCTATATATTCATACTCATCTGTATTGCTCCCTTATGCCTATCCCATATCTGTTTGAAGCTGTGCACTGTATTCATATCCACCACTTCCTGAGGTAGGCCATTCCATGCATCCACCACCCTTTCTGTGAAAAATAACTTCCTCACATTACCCCTTAATCGGCCTCCCTCTAATCTCATGCTGTGTCCTCTTGTCCTGCTATTTTTCTTATATTAAAAACATGTTAGACTCTTTCACCTTGTTAATGCCCTTAAGATGTTTGAGTGTTTCTATCATATCACCTTTCTCCTTCCACTGCTCTAGGGTATACTTATTGAGCTCCGTTAATCTGTCCTCATATGTTTTCTGATACATTCCCTGCACCATTTTGGTTGGCGTTCTCTGGACTGCCTCCATTTTGCTAATGTCTTTGTGCAGGTGAGGCCTCCAGTACTGCATGCAGTAGATGGGGCCTAACCAGTGTCTTCTAAAGAGGGATTATTACCTCCATCTTACAACTTGCGATACCCCTACTAATATACCCCAACATCCCTCTAGCCTAACCTACTGCTTTAGTGGTCTGCTTGGATGATTTCAGGTCATCTGTGATGATGATGCCCAAGTCCCTTTCTTCCCTTGTGATTGCCTGCAACTCCTCTCCCAACCTATAGGTGGCTTCAGGGTTTCTCTTCCCTATGTGCATGATCTTGCACTTCTTAGCGTTAAACCCCAGCTGCCATTCTTTTGACCATTTTGCCAGTTTATCCAGATCTCTTCTCATTCTGCCCACTCCATCTGGATCATCTGCTCTCTTGCAGATCTAGGTGTCATCTGCAAACAGACAAAGATTACCCTCCAGTCCATCTGCAATGTCACTGATGAAGATATTAAAGAGGACTGGCCCCAGGACTGATCCCTAAGGTACCTCACTTGTGACTTGCATCTCTTCTGAATGTATACTGTTTACCACCACTCTCCGTTTTCTTCCCGCTAACCAGTTTGCCACCCAGTTGACCAACTTCTGATCCACCCTGAGCCTACCCAGCTTATTAATCAAGCTTCCATGTGGAACAGTATCGAAATCTTTGCTGAAGTCAAGGTAGGCGACATCAACTGCTCCCCCTTGGTCCACCACTCTGGTGACCCAGTCAAAGAAATCTATGAGATTAGTTTGACAGGACCTTCCTATTGTAAACCCATGCTGTCTTGGATCCTGTGCTCCTATGGATTCCAGATGTTGCACTATCCTTTCCTTAAAGCGTGCATCCATAATTTTGTCCACTACTGAGGTAAGACTGACTGGTCCATAGTTCTCTGCCATCTCCCTACTACCACTCTTGTGGAACAGGATCACATGAGCTCTTCTCTAGTCTTCTGGGACCTCTCCTGTGCGCAGACACTCACTAAACAGTTCTGATAATGGCTCTGCTAGTTCCACTTTCAGCTCCTTTAGTACCCTAGAATGTATGCCATCAGGTCCCATTGCCTTATCCACCCTCAGCTTAGCAAGCTCTTGTAGAACCCTTTCTTTTGTGAAGGGACTAGTGCACACCTCCCTCCCCCTGTGTCCATGGTCCTGAGCTGTGGGCCCTGACCTACCTTCTCTTCTGTACATACTGAACAGAAGTATCTATTTAGGATAGATGCTTTTCCTTGGTCCTCCTCCACACACTCCCCCTTATCTCCATCGATCTTAGCAATGCCCCCTCTGGACTTTCTCCTTTCACTAATGAATCTATAGAAAGTCTTGTCCCCTTCTTTTACTGTTTGTGCTAGTGTTTCCTTGGTTTGGGCCTTTGCCCGCCTTACTGCCTTCCCTGCTTCCCTTAAGGAAGTTTGGTATGCCTCCCTATCTTCTTCCCACTGTGTTCCCTTATATTTCCTGAAGGCCAGCCTTTTGGCTCTGACCTTTTCTGCTACAGTTTTTGAGTACCAAAGTGGTTTCCTCCTTCTTTTACTCTTGCTTTCCTCTCTAACACAATGGGATGTTGCTTCAAGTATTGCATCCTTAATGCTTGCCCACTTTGCCTCTACTCCCTCACTTGTATTTCTTCTTGCCAGAGCTAGCTTAACTCTGTTGGAAATCTTATCAAAGTCAGCTCCTCTGAAGTCTCATATTTTTACCTTGGAATGGGATGATTTAGTTCTAGTGGCCAAATTGAACCATACCATGTGATGGTCACTGGCCCCCAGGTGACCTTCTACCTGGAGATCTGTGATCCTTTCCCGTTAGTCAGTACTAGATCTAGGTTAGCCCTGTATCTTGTGGGTTGTTGTACCAGTTGTTTGAGGCCCTCCCCTTGCAGGGAATCCACTGTGTGTCTAGTTGTGGTGGTTGTTCCAGCTGGTATTGACCAATCTGTATCTGGCATGTTGAAGTCTCCCATTATGAGAATCTCCCCTTTAGCTGTCATGTTTTGTATATCTTCTAACAGTAATGTGTCTATGTCCTCCCCCTTATCTGGAGGCTTGTAGACAACCCTAGTTCATATGGCAGTCCCATTTCCTGTTTCCAGGGTGACCCACAGTTCTTCTGGCTCCTTATGTGTATTCTGAATTTCTGTAGCTTTGATATTTTCATTGACATAAAGGGCCACCCCCCCCCCCCTTTTTGCACCTCGGTCTCTTCTGAACAGTATATTGCCAGGTACTGAAGTCTCCCAAGTGTGGTTACTGGTGAACCATGTCTTGTTAATGGCTACTATGTCCAGTTTAGCCTCTGTCATTATTGTCTGCAGGTCTGGAATCTTGTTTCCCAGATTGCAGGCATTTGTGTACATGATTTTCCATTGGCGAGATTTCTGTGTGTTAGTTTTTGGGTGAGGTCCGACGTTTCCCCTGTGCGTCATATGGGGAGCCGGACCCTTTTCCTTACCTGGTGATAGTCCATTTGTATGTCACAACAGGTTTACTCTGATAACTAATTTAACAGCAACCAACTGATAGCTTTACCTATACAGTAACAATATAAACCTTGTTACTATGACATTTTCATATCTGTCAAATTTTGCAGATTCTGAAAAAGAAAGCACCAACTTCTAAAGGGACTAAATAAGATGCTGAACAGGAGACCACATCTCAACCTACTAAATATGTTTCAAGAATAGTATGAAAATAATATATTATAATAAAATAACTATTACGTATTTTACCTTATACTTATTTTCTCAAGACAGAAATAGTAAGCTAAAATGTAATTCTAGTTATATCACAAAAGAATACTGTTGTAAGCTTATTTGATTTGATCAAGATCACACATTATAGGAGCAATAATGCTGAAATTCAGTATAGCTGTACTAAATGTATTTAGCTGCTAACCTAGGAGCATTTAGGGTCTAGGAGTATGTGGACCACACGAGAGGAGGGCAATGTCTGCAGGGGCATCTCTTTTTCTTGTTCTTTGGTAACCGGGTAAGGCCCACTAGGCACAATTGCTTGTTTTCAGAGGTGACCCAGGAGTTGTAGGCTGGTTAAGTGACTTGCTCAGAGTCACACAGTATGCAAGCGGAGGTTGGGGGAATAATCTGCATGATAGGACACAGGTCCTCAAGCAACTGTGCAAGAGTAAGCAAGTAGGCAGGATGAAAGGAAAAGGAAACAGTTACAGTAACTAAAGGAAAGGCTGATCAATAAGCTGTGATAAGAAAGGGAAGTGGATACCCAGTATATTGCCTAAGTTTCTTTATAACAATAACTCACCAGTACATGTCTCAGATATATTATTTAAAATCTATGGCTTAATCCATATAATACATACAGTGTAAGAAATCAAAAACATAATCAGCCAGCGACTATGTGAAAGATAATGAACATGTGCATACTGTATTTCTGAATAACGACATAACACAATTGTAATTTTTCACATCAATAGTTAAAAGAAGAGAGGACTGACCCAGGAATAAAAAGAACCACCTGAGTCTAAGGAACAAGCTCCTCTGAGAAAGGTAAGTGATAACTATTACTTATACAACAATAAATATTTTCAAATAAAAAAAAGGCAGCCACCCTGATACCTAGTGATAGCACAATGTGGTAGCTGCATACGCCCCACATTGTAGAAGAAAGTCAGTGCATCAGAGGGGGTGGGGAAACAGATGGAGGGGTGAATAGAGGCCGTGGGGAATCAGGCAAACAGGGCTTGGGATGAATAAGGATGGGATGGTAAACAGGATGGAGCAGTAAGGTGGGGAGAAGCTCATTCAACAATCAAAGAAGGACAGAATGGCTTCAGGAATGGAGGGTGCACAAGGATGGTACTCCTAGGGGACTCCATAATTAAAGGTATTCACTGGGGAAAGAAAGGGGCCAAAATACAGGTAGGAAGGTGGTTTGCATGCTAGGGATGACAGCAGAGAGAGTGTGCCCAAAAATAGGGGAGTTGGTGAAGGGAGTTGGGGAGAACCAACCATAATTATACACCTAGGTACCAATGGCCTACATAGGGAGAAGGTGGAGGTGGTACAGAAAAGATTCAGGGTGGTAACAAGAACCAGCAGGGAAGTAACCAGATCACTAGCACCCTCAGAGGTGTTGCAAGTACTGAGAGCCAGCACAATCAGGAAGAAAAGGATAGAGACATTAAATGACTGACTGATGAAATGATGCAAGAAGGAAGGGTACAACTGTATTAGGGGTTGAGGGGAGACCTGGACAAATAAAACACTTTTTGCACAATACAGAATGCAACTCAGTACTGTAAAATCAAGGGTCCTCAGGGACAAGATGGAGGGATACCCAAACCAAAAACTTAATTTAAACTACTGAGGAGGTGCAAGCAGGACTACAGTCCCCAAGACTCTGTGAAGATGAGGTCTGCAGATCTACTCCCCCCCCCCCACCATACCAGTAGGGAGTGACTGAAGGGTGGAGACAGAGAGGGAGTGAAGGGATTAGTAGCAAGGAGCTGGGGGCACAGGTAACAGGGAGAAACAAGAAAGGCAGATGGGAGGGAAGGGAAAGAGGCTTAGACTCTAGGTGGAAAGTGGTGTCCCTGAACACACAACATCTTGGAAACAAGACGGATGATCTACAGTCTTTGCTGGTAGAGAGTGGAGTGGGCACTGTGGTGGTCAAGGAGACATGGGCCACACTTAACCATGACTGGAACCTCTCGGTCCCTGGCTATAGATTATGAAGGAGGGACAGTGAGGTATTAAAAGGGAGAGGGGTGGCAATTTACATCAGGGAAGATATAACATGTACAAGGGAGAAGCTGGAAGAGGGGAGGGCAAAAACAATGTGGATTCAGTTACTGTCTAATAGATGGAGGAAGGTGAGATTGGGGGTGGATTACAGATCACCTAAGCAGGAGGAAGAAAGAGACAGGGGAATTAAACTCACAAATATTGTGTGCTGCAGGAAAGGGAGAGGTGGTAATAGTGGGGGACTTTAGCCATCTAAGGTGGATTGGAGGGCACCGGCTGTGACCTGCACCAGGAGTCAGGTGATCCTAAATGTGCTGCTAAATGAGTTCCTGGCTTACGGCATCACATACCCAGGAGTGAGATGGCAATCCTTAATCTGGTACTGGCGATCAGGGACCACATCCAGGATATAAAGGTCAAGGATCCCATGGGTGGGCGTGACCATCAGATAGTGTGCTTCTGGTTGGACATGGGTAGGGAGATGGCACCTACTGAGACTAAAATCCTGGATTTTAGAAGGACAGACTTCAGAAAGATGTGTGAGCTGCTACAGAGTCATTTGACAAGCAGTGGATATGGGAGTGGACCAAAAGTAGTCCATCATCAAGGAGGAAATAATGGTTGCCACGGGGAGTGCATTAAGCTCAAAGGGAAGAACTTGAGGGCCAAATCACTCAGCTGGCTTAGTACTGAGGTTGCACAGGCAGTAAGGGATAGGAGGTCAGTCTACAAGAAATTCATGAGAACTCAGAGGAAGGAATTCAGGGAGAATTACCTGAAGATGTCTAGCATAGCAGGTATGATTGTCCAGTGGGCAAAAACTCAGAAGTAACTGCAGCTACTGTAGTTGAGGGAATTAAGGGGAAATTGCCTTTTTTGCCATATTAGCAAGCAAAGGGACATGAAGAGAAGGGATTGTTAGACTCAGGAAAGGGGGTGGGTGCATGCAGGAGAATGGGGGTAAAGCAGAAATACTGAACAAGTACTTCTGTTCCGTTTTCACCAGGAAGAGAGACAGACTGGTGCCACT
Organism: Neoceratodus forsteri; assembly: GCA_016271365.2. NCBI lineage: Eukaryota > Metazoa > Chordata > Ceratodontiformes > Ceratodontidae > Neoceratodus > Neoceratodus forsteri. Next base: position 970,586,221 of record CM028134.1, on the reverse strand, counting down.
AAGGGAAAGGAGAGGAGAATGGGAGGCACAGATGTTTTGATAGAGGAGGATAGGGTAGGGACAGGGCTGCTAGCAATGAGGGTAAATAAATGCCCTGGCCCAGAGGGTATACACCCAAGGGTGCTGATGGAACTGGCAGATGAGCTTGCAGAACCCTTGGCTGCCCTGTTCAATAGTTCACTGGGGTCAGGCATGGTACAGCAGGACTGGAGAATGTCACATGTAGTGCCTCTCTATAACAGTGGTCACGAGGATGACCCAGGGAATTACAGACCAGTCAGTCTGACCTCAGTCATGTGTAACCTCATGGAGACCATACATAAGGAAAGGCTAGCTGTGCGAATACCATTTCCCAAATATTTGTTTGAGTATTTGGAATTTGGGTCCCAGGTATTTGTTATTTGGTATTCGTTATTTGGGTAGATAAGTTGCCTTAATGGAAAATTGCTATAGAACTCCTTAAAATGGCTTCAGCAGGAGGAAGATGAGAGGTAATAGCAATCTGGCTTGTACACTGGTGCCAGAGGCTGCCTTGTGCTGCTGGTGCTTCAGTAGGAGGATGAAGAGGTCACAGCACTTTTTCTTGTACACTGGTGCCAGTGTGGCACAGTTGGTAGCACATCCGCCTCTGGACCAGAAGGTCACAAGTTCTCATCCCACACCGGGATTGGACTCATACCTAAAATGCCGGCATCTGAGTGCAGTATTGGGGGGCTGGGTGCTGTACTGCTTGGGTGTGCCATCCTTTGGATGAGACGTTAAACTGAGATCCCTTCTAACCATCCTGTTGCTGTCCTGGTGGACATCCAGGTGGAAGTAAAAGAACCCAGGGCACTCTTCACAAAGAGTAGGGGACATTCCTGGTGTTCTGGCTAACATCCCCCTTCCCATAAAAAAAAAAAAAAAAAATGGATCATGCAATTGTCCAGGCTGTGTGTGGGTGCTGATGTGTGACACACTGCCACTACACATTCAGTCACTTCACTGCCAGTCTAGCATTGCTTGTAAAGCACTTTGGGATACACTGTGTATGAAAAGCGCTATATAAATGCTGATTCTTCTGCTGCTGGTGCTTCAGGAGGTCACGACAATTTGGTTTGTACACTGGTGCCAGAGTCTGTCATGTGCTGCTGGTGCTTCAAATACTGAGACCGGTGATGCCACACTGGTAACGGACTGCCATATTTTATGCACATGAAATACTTGAAACTGGTGATGCCACACTTGTAACTGCCATATTTCAGGCATGGGAATCACTGAGATTGGCGATGCCACACTTGTAACTGCCATATTTCAGGCATGGGAAACACTGAGACTGGTGATGCCACACTTGCAACTGCCATATTTCAGGCATGGGAATCACTGAGATTGGCGATGCCACACTTGTAACTGCCATATTTCAGGCATGGGAAACACTGAGACTGGTGATGCCACACTTGCAACTGCCATATTTCAGGCATGGGAAACACTGAGACTGGTGATGCCACACTTGTAGCTGCCAAGTTTCAGGCATGGGAACTACTGAGGCTGGAGATGCCACACTGGTAACTGCCATATTTCAGGCATGGGAAACACTGAGACTGGTGATACCACACTGGTAACTGCCATATTTGAGGCATGGAAACACTGAGACTGGAGATGCCACACTAACTGCTGTATTTTATGCACACGAAATACTTGAGCCTGGTTATGCCACACTGGTAACTGGCATCTGGAAAGCTGTTATAGGGATGGATGGAATATGGGTACCAGCAACACGGGATGAGAGATATAGCAACACCAGTGGAGGATTTATTATTAGGAACAGTAGTCAATAGGTGGGTGGCAGTTTGGGGCACTGAGAACTGCAGGGAATGCACTTGCAAAAGAATACTCTATGACAATGCAAGTAATGAAAAAGGGTGCTGGCCACAGACTTGTGTTAGTATGACTATGAATATGATGAACATGTTTGACTAAATGTTAACATTTTGTGCTTATTTGCTAGCAGAACAATGATGGTTAACATAGAATAGATTGTGTATGGGTCCATGCTGCAACACACAAATGTTGTATCCAGTACAAGACAATTATTTAATGCATTTTTTAGTGGCCATACATGTACCCAAGGTGAGGTAGATTTATTTTTATAAACACAAGTTATTCCACATGTGCTGGGTCAAGTGAGGATTGGTGAGGTTCCACCACATCCCCAGAAGTGCTGAACATTTGTTCAGACGGTATGCTGGTAGTGGGGCAACAGATATATATAAGGGCCAGCTGTGCCAAGTGGGGAGATGCCTTCATCCTTTTGACCCAGTACTCTACTGGATTTATGGAGAATGACTCCAGAGGCTCATTGAAATATCTGTTCAGCAGATTGGGTGTCGATTCTGGCTGCTGTTCTGTTCTCTTCCGCTGCTCAGCCCATAGTGATGAGCTGAGCTCAGCCCAACAGTCACCCTCCTTCTCAAGGTTTTCTATACTGCTTTCAGTTTATGATTCTGACACTGGCTCATCGATAGGGTTACCTGCTTGTCTCATTGACCCAAGCACGCAGAAGCTAAGTTCTGAGTACATCTGCTTCTGAAACTCTGCAACCCTGTGAGTGGGCATTATAAGGTGTAGTACCTCACATTTGAAATGTGGATCCAACATAGTGCCAAATATGTGCTTTTTAGTGGAACAGAGACCAGAAAATCTAACTTCTAGTTCTGTGATGAGATTTTCCACAAGGGATAGCACTGTTCCTGGGGTCTGGTTTGAATCTTGCTCAGCATTTTCACTGAATCTCCTCATGGCTTTTTTCAGGATCTGTACAGCAGGAATTACCTGACTTAGCAGTGCAGAATCAGAGCTAAGGTCATGAGTGCTCTTTCAAATGGGGCTAAAACCTTTACCAAGCCCTCAATCACAGCCCCATCCTGATGTCCGAGGACTCCCCCATGTCAGTTTCCATGCTTATATCACGAAGGGCCTGCTTCTGCTCCAGAAGCCTTTGCAGCAGGTAGCAGGTGGAATTCCACCAGGTTGGTACATTCTGGATAGAATGATGCTGCAACATTTGAAGATGCTCTTGAAGCTGATGCAGACAGTTTGTGGCTTTCACAGAGTGCTGGAAGTGCCTACATATGCTTCTGGCTACTTTGACTGTGTGATCTGCTTCAGCTGTGTTTGCCAAAGCCTTTATCACCATCACATTTTGTATATGAGCAAAGCAGCGTATCCCCTCAACATTGTGGCATTGTCTGTGACCACAAACCCTACCTATAAATTGTTGCCATCAGTCCATGAGCTCAACATCTCTTGCAGGAATGACAGTGTGTTTACAGCCCAGTGATCCTTATCCATAATACTGACATTTAGCAAAGCAGACCTGCAGGGAGAGGGGGAAGAGACCGAACCAGCACCAGTACCACCGTCACCACCTGCAACTACCACATTTGCATCACACTAGTGTGCTGTCACTGACATGTATGCATGATTTGAATTCATGCTGGTCTATATGTCAGTTGTGCAGTGGAAAACTCCACCAACTGCCTGTGCTACTAGTCTAGCAGCTTCTTTTCTCAAACATTGGTAAATTTTGGGTGCTACAGTACGTGAAGATGTGGTCTGTGATGGTATATTATACCTGGGGTGCAAATGCTGCAGCTGCCTATGGAAACCTGTGTTTTCCACAATGAAAAATGGCTGCAGATCCAAAGCATTTCATCTTACCAATTAAACTGGTGATCTGCTGTGCTGTTGGGTGTGCCACCTGGTATTTGGTGTGGGCATGGAAGGTGTGCATGATGGGTGTAGTCAAAGCGGTACCACATCACATTGATTTTGACTTTGGACCCATGGTGGAGGGTGTTACAGTAATAGATGACTGAGCAGAAGAAGGCAGAATGGATGATGCTTCTTGTAAGGTATAGAGGGTCACACAGGGGGGATTGTAGTAACATTTTGTTTTATAACACTTATTTCGGTATACCCTTTTATAATAGGTAGACTAAGTGTTGAAGTATAGCTTTTTTACAGAACGCTTCAGTGTAATTTCTTATACTATATAACCAAATATGTTCAAGTAGTTAGCTGAAGTAGTTAGCTGTATGTAATATAGCTTTCTCACAAGACCTAGTTAAATGTCTTGTGATGCTTTAGTCTTGAATGTGTGAATAACATGTTGACAGGCTAGCCACAGTGGTCTTGGAATGTCAACATGAAATGTCCAGTAGTAATAACATGTTGATAGCCACACGTTTATGAATAACATGTTGTCAGCCACACAGTCTATATGTATCTTGTTTTGTAGAAAATAGAACATCACAGCTTAAAATAGATGTGTTCATTGTTGTATGATTGGTTTATACTGGAGTGTTAGCTTTTTCAGGATAACAGTTTTGTATATAAGCATTGCATGTGAACGGAATATGTAGCACCAATCTTGAAGTCAAAATACATGTATAGAGAAGTTGACCAGAATACTTGTCTTGAAGACTCACAACAAGACAATAAACCAGAGAAAAACATTCATTTGGTGTGGCTTGAATTATTTGAAGATAAAAAACACAACACAATTATCTAAACCTTACATGGGGATACGCTACAAGTGGTGTAGGGGGAGTCGAGGGCACACTGTCTGTCTCAGTAATAGAATCAAGTCCAATACTTTGTGCATCTACTGAACCAGTACCAGAAGAGGGTCTGACAGGCACATGTTGTGGAGGGGAGGAACTGCTGTGGATCTTTGAAGCACACAGGGATGTTTCATTCGGAGATAGTTCATCATTGATGTTGTGAGATTTGAAAGGTTTTTACCTCAACTTATAGTACAGTCACACACATAACTTACTGCCTTTGTTGCATCATCTTTCACAACACTAAAGTATAGCCACACCACCCTTTTACCCCCACTGACAGTGGATGTACTGGCCCCAATAGGGTGACCATGACCATGTTTTGCCCCTTTCCCCTTATCAGACCTCAGTGCAATGGATGCAGTTATTCTGCCCCTTTCTTTCTCCACAACAGATGTAGTTGTAGAACTACTTTGTGTATCAGAAGGAGCTGAACTTGACACAACTCTTTGAAAGGACAGGGTGGACTGTTTGCGTTTTTTAGGAGGAGGAGGAGGGTGACCCGACCAACCTGCATGCCATGACAAGCAGCTCTGCACTTTTTGGCAGCTGCATCTTCTCACTTCTCACACAGATATGTCGCATATTCGGCCTCATCGCCAAATTTGCTTAGGTGGGTATCACTGTCAGATGATGTATTGAGCAAGTCTCATGGCTCTGGTAAATATTCAGACCCAGATGAATGCTTTTCTTTGGAATTCTCCACATCAGCAAAAGGAAATGTGGTGAGAGGAAACTTATGAGGCTGAGCAATAATATGTTTTGGCAACACAATTGGTGCAGTCCAGTCTTGTAGTCAGTACTATTCACAGTACCTATGATCATGGGAACAGTTGGCAAGGTAGTAGCACTGTTGACAGTAGTCCTGGTGCCAGAATTACTATCAGGAGTTACAGTTGAAGAAATTGGCATCATATTACAGCTAGTTGTAATATGGACAGAGGTAGTCATGGTGACAGCAGAACACTCAGGACTACTAATGGATGCAAAGATTGTGGTGACAGTGGCTGTGCAAGAAGCACAAATAACAGTGCACACTGTTATGGCAGTGGTGGTGTCAATAGTACACAAAGGATTTGCTCTGGTTGCTGAAATCATGGCACTGGTGGTGGTTGGGAGAAGCACACTGATAGGCAATGTTGCCTCTATGCGGGCAGTAGTATGAATAGCACTACTGCTGGTAGTGGGGGTGGGTTCTTGTTCTTGTATGACTGGAGATGTCAGTTGTAAAGCCCTCCTACTTTTATAAAATGATGGTGCTGCAAATGCAGTACTAGTAGTAGTAGAGGTAGCAGTTGTGGTTATAGTAGCACTAGTACTACCCCCAGTCCTACTGACACCAGAACCCAAAGGCTTATCAGGGGAGAAAGCTATTTTAGAGTGGTGAATACGAACAGACTTTCTCTCACCGTGTTCCTCACCGCTTACGACTGGTGGTGAAGATGGCTTGCTTGGGCTGGACCATGCACTTTTAAGGGATTGATGAGACATGGTCTGTAACTTACTGTGTATTTGTGATTAGCGTTTTTGTTTATCTTGGTGCTTCTTGCATAAAACAACAATACCCACACCACTCAAATAGCAGCTAATAAAGACAGGCTGACACTAGAGAGAGAGATGGAGTCAACAAACAACTTCTTACTCGTTCCGTGTCAGTTGTGCAGTCATACAGTACAGTAATCCAAACTTTGAAGGTGCACCACACAACTTACAACACACAGAACCCAGTGAGGCATGCGTGACAGACACAGAAATACTAAAGCAGTTCACAGAAAATGTAGGTGTACACACTCACAGCAGTGCACACACGGGGTGAAGACATGCAAAAAAGAACAAACTCACATGCACAGGAGGCCACTCAGGTGCAGTGAGCTGTGGAGAAAGGAGTCACTTGTGACACCCTCCTTATTCAGTTGTACAGGGAACTGTGCCAAGAACCAGACCACAGTCAGCAACAATTCAATGAGCCAAGCCTGACCCAGTGAGAAAAAAATACAGTGCTTTATAAATCACAAACAAAATGCATGCAGACAACTGTGCATGCACTTGCAGGACACAGATTACAAGAACAACAATAAAATGCACACACAGATGATGTATGCACCATAGTAAGCTGCAACGCAGACAAGAGGGAGTCAGAAGACAATCATATCTCAGTAATGCAGGGAACCGAGCCCAAAACCTGATGACAGCAAAATACAAATTTACTTCACAAAAGAGACTGAAAATAACACTGGGGCTGTGTGTGGATTTGGAAGAAAAAGCTAAGCAACCACAGCAGTTGGGATGAGGCAGTCAGCAAATACTTGAACCACTCACTGTTACTGAGCCCAGTAGTAGTTACTCACTACATGCAAAAGCCAAGATGGACTTTCTTGACAAAAAAAATTCTGATAAGAACTAATAATAGAACAGAAAGGTTCTTGAGCAAAAAAATCAAATCACACTGCTTCAGCTTAGCTGTGAAACTGTAAGCAGTGGGGGAGGGGAGTCAGCAGCAGCACACACAGATTCACTCACACACAGAATCTCCTTTTCCTTGAAACTGAGCCCAGTTTCAAGGATGAAAAACAAAACTGCAGTCAGATGCAGTCACAAAGTGATCAGATGTCAAAACTGGATCACACACAAAATGTTTTTTAAACAGTTATAAAAGTCACAAGTGTCTAAACAGAGCTAGCTCTCTCAGAAACTACTGTCTCCTCTCATCTACACACTCAGAGTGAGGAAATCAGATGATGTTCCTGCCTGTGAGCTCTAAAAAGAGCCTCTGATTGGTCAGCGAAGCTCTGAGAGATTTTGAAATCTCACCCACCGAAAAGTATGCCCCGAATAGTGGCCGAATAGTGGGCTGTTCAGGATGTCCATCTGAATATTCGGCAAGCCCACTGTTTGTAATATTCGGGAAATACTATTCGGACCATGCACTGCGTTAATGTGCATGGTCTTCAGAGTGAGACACAATTTGGGTTTATGGAGGGAGGGAGGAGGGGAGGTCATGTCAAACAAATCTGAATGACTTCTTTGACTGGGTCACTAAAACAGGGACAGGGCCCCGGGAACAGGGGACAGGGGCCAAGCAGTAGACATCCTTTATCTGTATTTCAGAAAGGCCTTTGACTCTGTACCCCACAAGAGGTTGATCAGAAAGTTGGTGGATCTCAGGGTTGGGGACAAGTTGACCACATGGGTGGGAAACTCGCTGAGAGGCAGGACCCAGAGCATGGGGAGAGGGATGAGCTATCTAGAAACGAGATCAGGTCCCACAGGGCTTGGTGCTCCGACCGGTGCTGTTCAGTGTTTTCATCAGCAATACTGGGGATGGCATTAAAGGCCACATTTTCCTATTTGCAGACAACACCAAGTTCTGTGGGACAGTGGATACACCAGAAGAGATCGCACGGGGTCATAATTTTGCAAGACATTATGCCGCATGGCTAAATTGCGCTGCCAATACAATCCAATTTATGCCATGCGGCATAACTCTTTTTTTCTGTGGAGGTCTGCAACCCTCTCACCCCCCGCTATGAGGGGCTATGCCCCCCAAACCCCCATAAAGATTCTCAACTCCAGGGGGGTCCAACTTGGGGAGCGCACAAAGAGTTTTAAAAAATAAAATTTCTGGGACCGGGAATCAAATATGGTCCCAAACGCAGTGCCTGGGTTCCTGCTGCTGTGGCTCTGCCCAGTGAGCCACAGCAGCTACTAATGGAACCCACTCCAGCAAATGTCTTATCCTCTGCCTGAGATTAGTAGAATGGTGCAATACCCGCGTGCAGCACAGCACGCATGCTATTGTACCATTCCGCTGTCCTAGACAGCTTATTCGGGATAGATAATGCTGTACGCTATTAGCCGACGTATATTGCGACCTGCTAAGAAGAGATATAAGATCTAAAGGAGGACCTGAAAAAACTAGAAAGGTTGTCCAGGATTTGCAGCTTGGCTTGAATGCAAAGAAATGCAAAGTTATGCACATTAAGGCCAAGGGTCCGAGGACTGAGAACAGACTCAAAGGGGTCCAGGTATCTGCATCAGGGGATAAGAAGGACCAGGAAGTGATGATCACTAGTGATCTGAAACACTCAATGCAATGTAGGAAAGCAGCAGCAAAGGCAAATAAAATGTTTGGCTGCATTGCCAAAGGGATCAACAGAAGCTGAGAGGAGGTAATACTGCTCTTGTACAGGTCATAGTGAGACTGCATCTGGAGTATAGTGTACAGTACTGGTACCCATACCTTAAAAAGGACATTAACCTGCTGGAGACAGTCCAAAGGAGGGAAACAAAGATGATCATGGACCAGCAGGGTAGGACATACATGAAGAGGTTAGAAGCCCTAAACATGTACTCTCTGGCGGAGAAGAGAGAGAGGGGACATGATTGAGACCTTCGAGTATTTAAAAAGAATAGCGTAGATAAAGAGGGTCTTTTCAAACTTAGTGAGAACCGAAACACAAGCGGATACAGTCTCATGTTGGGGGGGAGGTTTAAGAGAGAGAGGCTTGGAGGCACTTCTTCACAGAGAGGGTGGTGACAGTTTGGAAAGTGTCATGCAGGACTTTGTGACATGTCATTATTGCAAGTTAATGCGTGTCATCCTGGCTGACTCCGCTGTATATACAGCAAGGCCAACATAAGGTTTACCCATAGCTAAGAAGGAGGGTGAATGAAAAATACAACATAGAAAAACACAGCTACATGGTATATGTATTAAAATGGATTTCTTGCACAAATTAGGGTATATACTTGTGAACAGAAAATGTCCTACAATACAAACATCAGGATTGGGGTTACAATGTATATTTAAAAAAGGGAAAAGACCACAAAACCACAGTACATCAACTATAATTATACAATGCATAAAAAAATACAGATCCCTCATTGGCCAGCTGGCACTATCACCCCGTTGTAAAATACAGCATTACCAACAGGAAAAAGTGCCAGCTGTGCCAACCTCACCCTTCACAACCAATTAAAAACATCTGACCCCCCTGGGTCAAGAACCCAAAGCCGCCATTATACATCGCACGGAAAACCCCAAATCCGGATCGTTTAAAAAAACATGAGCCTCCAAACAAGTTTTGATTTGATCGATAATGAAGAGCTTGAAGCAATATTCAAAGCAATTGAAAACGGCGATAATGCGAAATAAAAACTGAAAATCCATCTAAGCAAAAAGCAACACCACAGCCGCCTGGCATGGTTAGTCTGCCACAAATACCCAGCCTAACGTGACAACCAGACCGCTCGAAACCATCCAATTACACCGGAAGACAGCGATAACAAGAAAATAAAAAATACCTCAGAAGTCATCAAACTGCCACCAAAGCTCATCCCTCTGCCTCACATCCCCAGCGTTAACGTCACACACAGCCCCGCTGCTTACGTCAAAGTACCGCACAGGAGAATTCAAACCACAGCTTCCTTCAAAGAGGCCACCAGCCAATCAATTAAGCATAAATGTAAAAACAAAAAAAATAAACACTTCTTTATGTTACAAGCAAACCCACTGTATGGACTATTTTTGCATGGAAGGATATTCCACTATTTCCTTACTTTTACACACAACAAAGTATCACAATTAAATTACTATTCATTTTACCACACACAACATTTGTATAATTGCAATAAACCACTCCAGAGTGTTGGTGATGCTGGTTTACCACCATGAAAGTTTAGTCACTCGGCCCGCGGCCTCGTGACCAAAACCACGCCAGGCATGGGTAAAGACCAGCATCACCAACACCCTGTCGTGGTTTATTGCTTAAATATAAACCAAATGCCGCAAAGGATGCTTTCTCTTCTATAACAGGAAATTAGTCTTTTACAGTGATTTATCAACTGATATGTTATATTACACCACACCAAAAATCCAGAGGCATAGTGACGTTCCTGCTCCCCACACTGTACCACAGCAGCAAGCTGCCTTTCATCATCTGGGCATACAAGCTAGTCATGCAATAAGTAGTATACTTAACATAGGTGATGGCGGATAGACCAGTAGACTACATGGGAATATTGAGATCAATACAGAGGAGCAATAGGAGGCACAGTCTGAGTTTGTTCCTAATCTGTAGTGAGGCTGTGATAGGATGCATATGACTCCACAACTAACTTGCTAGAGCAACAGTATGGGGCCATTTGCATCAGAATATACAAATATAGCAGATTGCTCCACAGGAGGAATTGCCATTTGTGGGCCCTAACTGCTCATCTGTTCCTGCCAATCCCATATCTCTGTATTGGCCACATACCTCATGTGCTCAGTATAGGGTTGTACAGTAGTTTGAGGCAGCAGCTGAGACAGTGCCTGTTTCATTTGGATGGTATATTGAAAAACACCATTAGCACTCATTATGTGCTTTGGGCACGTTTCAATATAACAGTAGTTTGCTCCAGGAACCAATTTTCTTCTGGAGCAAACTTTTTGCAAGCCTAAACTAGGTTCTTTTAATATCCAGCCAAATATATCAATCCATATTTTATATGCATAGTCAATATTTTAGTAAGCACATACAGCAAATATTGGAAAAAAGCATTAATGTAATAAAACATCTATCTGAGGAAGTCCTGCATCTTTAAAATGTAATAAAGTTCCAGTGGAGGTAAGTAGAAATGGGAAAAGTTGGAAAACTTTGCTCCACAAATTAATCCACGAATTTTGTGCAATTTTGCAAAATTTGCGGAGCATGTAATGGAAAAGTTCCTCCACAAATTGCAGAATTTAACCCACAAATGGCAGAAATTCACCGTTCACAGGTTCTGCCCCAACTGGTTTATAAAAGCATTCCCACACTGAGGGTGAATGTAAAATTCTGGTTTTACACACACACCCATATATTATTTTATTTTATTAGTGGTGATCTTTTTTTTGTTTAGCACAGCTGAATCAGTGCAGCATGTCTGTCAGAGAGATATATAAACACACACACACACACATTGCTTGTCTCACGCTTTTCAGGATATTACATTACAGTGTGAACCACATTGGAAATCTTTTAGTTAGTAAGTCACAGTCTGTTTTAGTTGCACTGTATGTGGAAGCGGTGCTCGAGGTGTACCAGTGGAGGATCAACAAGATAGACTTTTGTTGCTTTGAAGGCATCATCAAGTTGATAGATATTAAAAAATATATAAAAAGTTATCTCCCTTTATGGAGTGAGGGAAAGTTTGAGTGTTGGTTCTGGTGCTCAGTAACAGAACCGCCATCTTGTGTGAGATGTTTAGCCCACCCATAGACAGAGTAAGCACCAATGAGCTTTCTGTGGAGGAGCTTGATTGACAGGTGTTGACTACAACCTCCTGATTGTAACCAAAAATATCAACTGGGAGGTTGTAACTGGGAATAAAAATGCCATTGACTGTGTATAAAAAATGATGACCATTAATTAAATTACCATAATGTACAGTAAATATTGTGGAATATCTTGAATACAATGGATCACATGACCCAAGGCAGTAAGGGTTCATAGGAGGAGGTCACATCAAATGAATCTGACAGATCTTTTTGACTGGGTGGCCAGGGAATTGAATCAGGGTAGAGCCATGGACATGGTCTTCGAAGATTTCAGTAAGGCTTTTGACACTGTTCCACATAAGAGACTCATAAGGAAGCTGGGCAGTTTAGGGATAGATTCTTAGTAGGTAAACCAGGTATGAAATTAGTTAATGGATAGTATACAAAGGGTGTTGTTAAACAGAGTTCACTCTGGAGAAGGGAGGGTGACCAGTGGGTTGCCTCAGGGATCAGTACTGGGGCCGGCCCTCTTCAACATCTTTATAAGTGACATTGCAAAGGAGCTGGAAGGGAATGTCAGTCTCTTTGCATATGACACCAAAATCTGCAATAGGGTGGACACTTGGGGGTTGGAAAAACTGTGTACAGACATGAGAAAACTTGAGGAGTGGTCAAGAGTATGCCAGCTGAGTTTTAATGTGAAAATGTGTAAAATCATGCACTTAGGGTACAGAAACCCAGGGGCAGAGTTAAAAATGGGAGAACTGATAGTGACAACCACTAAACAGGAAAGAGACCTGGGGTAATCATATCTGATGACCTAAAGGTGGCACACTGTGCAACAAGGCAGTTGGGAAGGCCAGTGGGATGCTGGGATGTATAGGGAGGGGTATCACCAGCAGAAGGAGAGAGGTGGTGTTGCTTCTGTATAGGTCACTGGTGGGACCCCACCTACTCCATTTCTGGAGACAACATCTCTGTGAGGGGGGAGAGAGAGAGAGAGAGAGAGAGAGAGTGAGGGAGAGAGAGGAGTGTAGGGAGAGGGAGAGAGAGAAGAGAGAGAGTGTGAGAGAGAGAGGGAGAGAGAGGAGGCGGTCCAGAGAAGGGCTACTAAAATGGTTCAGGGTCTCCATCTACAACCCTATGAGGAGAGACTAAAGGACATCGATACGAGCACCCTGGAAGAGAGGAGGAGGAGGAAGATACGGATATGACAGAAACCTTTAAATTTCTCTCTCATGGGAGTTAATAAGGTATAGGAGGAGAGTATTTTTCAGAAAAAGGATGCTCAAGAACAAGGCGAGATCCAATGAAGCTAGGGGGGTAAGTTCAGGAGAGATGTGAGGAAGAACTTCACAGAAAGCATGGTGGATGCCTGGAACAGTCTTCCAGTGGTGGTGACAGGGGCAACAATGTAGAAACATAGATTTTGTTGGCAGAAAAGGAGCAGTTGGCCTAGCTAGTCTTTTCCCTTTTCCTGCCTATTCCAACACCTCAGGCCCAATTTGGTCAGAGGCATCCTTCCTGCCTCCCTTTCTTCTACCTAATTTGTCCTTGTGCCAATCCCATGATGCTTGAAAATCCCCACCATATTTTCAACCCCAAAACTTGTTCAGTCATCCACAATCTTTATGTGCAGAAGTATGTCCTCACATCTTTCCTACCCCCCTTTAGTTCCATTGCATATCCCTTTGTTCTAGTGCCTTCCTTTCTCTGAAAGAGGCACCCACCTGCACCTTTTTCACCCCGTGAGGTACTTGTAGGTCTCAAGTATGTACCATTTTGGTTGTCCTCTTCTGTACCACAGCCACCTGATCAATTGCCTTGTGGAAGTGTGGTCTCTAGAACTGCACACAATATACCAGGGGCCAGATATTCAAAACTTAATTCAGGCACTAAAGGGTGTTTGTCCACACTATTTGGGTTTTGCGTCCGATTTGTGGGTGGGGCTATATTCAGACACCCCAGCAGAGTGGGTAAACTCTGCTAGTGCCTGAGCACTAAATTACAGCTGTGCAAATGTAAATTAGGGTGTCATCCCCTGCATACGGGTGCAGCAGGCTATTGAGAGGTTTGCACAGGCAGTAAATGTCACCTGAATGGGTGCAGGTTACTGCCTTTGCAAGCCCCAACTTAATGGAGCATAAGGCCCTGGTGACAGACTGTAGTACTTCAGCCAGCACTTGCCACTGACTGAGCTGCCATCCAAAGGATACCTTGGTGTTGCCATCCCGTGGCAAAGAGGGATGTATTGCTCTGAACCATACCTTTCCCACACTGGAGACCCCGGTTGGGGAATGACCTCTTGTCACCGGGATTGTCAGCCAGGGAGGGGAGAGGACCGAGCATCCAGAGGACAGCTCTTCTCTCCCAGAGGGGGGTGGTTTGACATCTCGGCCATTGGCTGCCCCCAGGTCAATTCCTGGGGGTAGCACTAGCAGCCTTGGGTGACACAAAGGAAGGGGCCACAGTTCCATAGGTGTGTAGGCCTCCATGTCCATGCCTATATGCCGCTGTGGCATGGGACTTAGGGAGAAAAGAGGAAAACGGATGGTGCAGGCTAAATGAAGACCTGCCTGCCTGCCTACATGCCGTGCCATGGGCCCATTGTCATGCCCATCTGGATGTGTGTCACTGGGTGGGGATAGGACGGCTCTCCCCTTCCTGGCTGTTCCATGGGGTGGGATCTGTGGGGGCTTGGGACTGATGCTCTGATGCTGTGGGTGCCAGAAGAGAGGAGGTGGAGACAGAACTGATAGCCTGCCCACACCAACCAAGGCAAGAAAAAGCTCTGTGGCAAAAAAAAGATGTCCTGATATCTAGTGGCACTCCCTGCCCTCTGATCACCTGTCCCCATACCTGATGAGTATGTCCCTAGTGTATCGTGGCACCCCCGGCCTCCTGATCACCCCACACCATAATAGCTGAGCATTTCCATGTGTCTAGTGGCATCCCCTGTCCTCCAATCCCAGTCTCTGTATGTGACTAGAGATTCCCTGGTGTCTTGTGACACCCTCATCCACGATCCCCATCCTGGTAATTCCAGAGGATTCCCAGGTATCTAGTGACTCTGCCACCTTCCGATCACCTGGCCCCATAATAGTTGAGAATTTCCCTGGTGTCCAGTGGCACCTCCCACCTTTCAATCACTGGTCACCATGGTAAAAAGTTGTCCCTGGTATCTAGTGGCACCCCTCCACCCTCTGATCACTGACCACTGCCTGAATACATGTACACCCATCCCAGGTGCCCAGTAGAACCCCCTACCATCCAATTTCCCACCAGTATGGCAACAAAGCTGTCCCTGGTACACACCACTGTTTAGTACTGAGGCTGGTCCTTTTTAATGTCTTTATAAGTGACATTGCAGAGGGACTGGAGGGGAAAGTATGTCTCTTTGCAGATGACAAATATCTGCAACAGGGTTGATATGCAAAGTGGGCGTGGAAAGGATGAAAAGGGACTTGGTAAGGTTGGAGGAATGGTCAAATGTATGGCAGCTTAGATTCAGTGCAAAGAAGTGCAAAGTAATGCACCTGGGAAACAAAACCCCAGGGGAAGAGTACACAATGAGGGGGGTGAGATACTGACAACAACACAAATGGAAATGGACCTGGGGGTAGTCATATCAGATGACCTAAAGGTGGACCAGCAATGTGAGAAGGCAGTAAGAAGGGATGGGGGATACTGGGATGCATGGGGAGAGGCATCACCAGTAGAAAACAAGAAGTTGTTGGCCCTCTGTACAGACAGTTGGTAAGACCACATCTGGAGTACTGTGTACAGTTCTGGAGACCCCATCTCCACAAAGACATAGACATGGTGGAGATGTGCAAGAACAAGGAGGCACAATTTGAAAATAATGGGGGGACAGCTCAGAGGTAATGTGAGGAAGTATTTCTTCACAGAGAGGGTTGTAGATGCATGGAACAGCTTTTCTGAGGAGGTCGTAGAGTCAAAAACAGTGGGGGAATTCAAGAATGCATGGGACAGACATAAGGCAATTCTAGTGGAGGGTAGGAGGAAGTAGGCTGTTGGTTAACTAGGATCTTCAGCTTATCCGTTAGGTAGGGAAAATGGGCAGACTAGGTGGGCCAAGTGGTCCTTATCTGCCATCAAATTCTATGTTTCTATGTTTCACGGTTTCTATATAGTTGTTATTTTTTCCTTCATTTTAAATTAAATGTATGTTTAATTCTGATGTGGTTAATTCAACATCCCTTTTTCTATTCTTGTGATTATAAGCTTTTTCTATAATAAGTACACTGTATTTTTAAACACCTAATGTGTTGTTTTGGTCATAACTTCGACTGTTCCATTATTTACAGAATCCCCAAATACTACAGATACATTCTGAATGAATGATTAATTAAGATTAATGCACATCACACCTCTCCAGAGGGCCTGGCGAGACTTTGATATCACTGATAAAAGGCACATCACAGGCAACTGGCAAAATAAGCCATTTAAGTAGGAGGAAATGTTAAAGAACAGCTGATGCCTTCAGGAGAACTTTAAGAAAACATAATATTTAGGCACAATTCAGCTTGTATATCACATTAGTTCTGTATTCCTTCTCCCCATTATTTGTTAGTGATGTAATTTGCATGTAAACAGGATCTTTGCTCTAGAACAGTTCATCTATTCCTGTTGCTTTCTCCCTACCTGAGGTCATAATGCACTCTTTGTGACATCACAGTTACTCACATGGCAACAAATTGTGATGTCACAACACAGGATTGTGACTTGAAGTAGGGAGTAAGCTAAGGAGGCAGATGAACTCTAGAGTATAAAGATCATGTATTCATGCAAACTTCTTCAGTAATAAATAAAGTAGAGGAGAAATATATAGAATATATATGTAATGCTAGCTAAATTGTTCCTAAATATCATGTTTTTCAAAGTTTTTTTGAGGCGTCAACAGCTCTTTAAGGAAGCAGTACAGAATGCAAGCAGCTGAGAGAGGGGAATGTAGGAGTCAAAACCCGCAGATTCTCTGATTTGATCACTCTCTGAAACAAACATGAGGGATAATGAAGGCAAAATGTTGTTTGCCATTACAGGAGAGGCATGTTCTGCACTACTTCCATCTACTTCAGAATAAATATCAATGAACAACTAATCTGCCTTCACTCATCTTGTTTCTTCATCAAACCAAATTAAAATTGCTTGAAACATATTCAATCATCACACAAAGATGACTCTAACTGGATATCTGTTAAAATTCTAAACCCAATACCATAAAGTCAAAAACAACGCAGATGGTTCAGCTAACCCTGACACTGTTAAATTAGGTCACTGTCCCTTTATGGCAGCACATTCATTTAAAAAAATGTCACACAGCAGGAAGATTTTTAAAGTCATTACATAGCATGCACATTTTTTACACCCATCATACCGCAAAATCCTCACACAGCACATATATTTTTACATCAGTCACCAACAGTCACCAAAAACATCAACATTAAAAGTCTTTGCGCAGCAAGATGAATTTATAAACCAATGCACAACACATAAATACAAAAAAAATGCATGCAGCATGTGTAAAGGTGTAATTACACCCATCATACAGCAAAATCCTCACACAGCACATATATTTTTACATCAGTCACCAACAGTCACCAAAAACATCAACATTAAAAGTCTTTGCACAGCATGACGAATTTATAGACCAATGCACAACGCTTTAATACAAAAAAAATGTGTGCAGCATGTATAAAGGGGTAAAGGATTCTTGTGCAAACATTTTATTTTGAATTAAACATAACTAATTAGTAAGTCATTTAAAAAAAATTATGTGCCTCATACTACCACTCCCTCATGAACACTAAAGTTTTTCATTTCATTTCTAAGTATTTGAAAAGTTGTATTATCTTAAAGTTTTTGTTTGTTTAGCAATTTAACTTGAAAACACTTGACACATTATTTCAGCTATTTTTTTAGCAAACTGAACATGTGAGATCAATTAATTAAAATTTATTTCAAAATGAATGAACTTTCTTTACACAAAACCTCTAAAGAACCTGTTCCTCCTTAACATCTAACAACCCCATTTGTTTCTTATTTGAACTCTGTAATTTTTTCTCTACCACTGGCAAAAACGTAACCTCAAAAATGGGCAATAATACAAAATTCAAACAGTAAATCACTCAAAAATGAGCAAACTAATTTTTATAACATCACACTGGTAAACCCTAAGACTGAGATGATACAAGCCAACTTTCACAATTCTAGGGTTTAATACAGTAAATCCCAATGCAAACCTAAAATAGGGGCACTACAGTTCCCCTGTAATATAACTTACTAGCTACAGTAGCTAGATAGAGAGACAGACAGATAGATACAGTCTACACCACTTATAGTGGGTGCATTCGTGTTCTACCATTCTACGAGCTGTACTGAGTGGTCAGCCTATCAGTACACTATGCACTGCAGTGGGGGGGGGGCATCAGCAACCAGCCAACACTGTACAAAACCACACTACAACGCAATCACTTCACATCTCACAGATCTCACAGAACCCCACTGAAATACAATCACTTCACATCTCACAGATCTCACAGAACCCTACTAAAATACAATCACTTCACATCTCACAGATCTCACAGAACCCCACTGAAATACAATCACTTCACATTTCACAGATCTCACAGAACCCCACTGAAATACAATCAGTTCATGCTTTATTATAAAGAAAATGTACTAAAAAGTCAGCATAAAACAAGTCATGAAACAAAAACTTGGTATAAAAGTACAATACAGCACAGTATTCGGCAAACTCAGCATACATAAGCCTATAAGGAAAAGAAAACTCAGCAAACTTGGCAATCATAAACCTGCAACCTAATAGGAAATAAATGTTAGCTATCCTACTGAAAGAAGTCAGATATTTTCTTCTGCACGGTCTTCACGTGACAAATGGACACCAGATTCATTACGCTGTAGCTAGTGATTCCCAGTCTGGCAACAGATCCTCATTCTGTTCCATCGCTTGATGCAATGTTAAACGTGCAGCACAAACATCGGCATGTATCACAGCAGTCTCGTTTAGCTCTTGCTCAACCCCATCCTGCTCTGGATCCTCATCCTTATCCCTGGCAGGGCACACTGCTGTGACTACTTCCTCGATGTCATCACCGGGATGCTCCTGATTATCATCTCCAAGGTGGCAGAGTTCAGTAAACTCCTCTATAGTGTATAGTGAAACATTGTTCTGTATAGAATTCCATCCCTTTCAAAATGCTGTTCTACCATAGTTCCAAGGTCATGGAATGCTGTTCTACCCTACTGTGGTAGAACAACATTCTAGAACCTTATGATTCAGTTTCATTTTGAAAGCTAAAGAACTCACAAAACACATTTTTCACATAGTACTATACACTATAAAAAATACAGGATGAGCAACTCTATGCACAACCAGAGTGTTTTACCATCTCGGGGTTCTGATTCCCATGGACCCCTCGAGAGCGAGGGAATCAGAATCCCTCTGTGGCAGAACACACTGGTTCTGCATTGTTGCCCATCCAGTACTCTATGTTGTCAGTCCGTGTTGTGGTTCACTCTCCTGCTCATCATCATCCTCTGGTAACTGCCATTTCAGACTTCCAAACCCTAGCCTTTTGGTAACAGCGCTGGATGGTTGCTGGTGTGACAAAGTCCCAGGATTGTTTTAGCAACCTGACCATATCTAGGAGCATGATCTTCTTAACGCATTGGCGTGTGGTCGTATCAGCCTTGGAATCAAGCACCTCAAGGACCCTGTCTCACATACAGTGAATGCAATGTTTTAGTGACTAGATTATGCCCTGTTCTAGGGGCTGAATTATACATGTTGTGTTTGGGGGGGGGGGGGGAAAAAAGTTTTATGTTTGTAAGACCTGGGATGGTGGAATGGCCAGAGAAATTGTTGAGGATCAGGAACATTTTTCGGTGTCTGAGTTTTTATCCCACATGCTGACCCACTTAGAAAAGATGTCCCCCATCATCCACTCTGTCATGTTTGATTTGTAAGTGATGGGGAGATGGTGCACACCACAGAAGCAGCTTGGGATGGTAGCCTTGCAATAACAACAAGTTCCTTCTTCTCACTGTCATCTATGTTACAGCAGGCAAAAAGGGAGGTGTGCTCTTTCACCTTCTTTTGACTCAGGACACTTTCAATTTTAAAAGCCAATATGCCATATCTCACACACCAGAAGAAGATGGCAGTCTCTTCAGCAATGAAAATATTTTTTGCATCATACCCCTCCAAAAGTCCAGACAGGACCTCAGTGATCCAGTGATCTGTGCTGACTGCACGGTATTACATTTCTTCACGTGTTCTACTTTATTTATTGATTGATTGATTGATTTCTTCAGAAACTACCTTTGAGCACATTGCTCATTTGCAAAGGTTCCACGTCAGCAGCACGAGATAGTTCCACTGGTACAAATCATATGGACATAGACTCATGATTACACAGACAACAGAAAATACTAAACTGGCAATGAGCTATAATGTTGGTTACAATGAAATAACAAGAAATTAGATTCACTCCAGGATTAGATAAAAAAACAGCCAACTAAATAGGTATTGTCAGTTGTCAACATTCTGGGTAAGTATAGTGAGAAGATAGAGATGTGGGGGAAAGGGGAGGATGGACCTAAGTAAGCCAGGTGGGGGTTAAAAGAGTACCTGGTCATGGTGGGGGCAGTCAAGGGAGGGGAGAAAGTTAGTGGTATAGAGTAGGAGAGGTATGGATGAGAGAGGTTACAGCCTATTGTTAAAAGAAATGGGGGTGAGGGCAAGGAGGGCAACTGGAGGGGGGTATTAGGGGATATAAGTGTATAAAAAATAAACAGGAGGAAGTTATAGATCAATTGGAGATAGAAGATCTGAAGTTTCCTCTCAAACACTGGGAATTATTAAGGCGTGAGTGAGTAACTAACAGCAGAAATTGGGAGGTCGGGTTGCTTTCCTACATTCACATGCACTGGTTTTGACGAGGTGTTGGTTCAGTTCAAGCTTGAAGGTTGGAAGGTTCACGGTATTATTAATTACAGTTGGGAACTCATTCAGCCGGAGAGGGGCCCAGTATGCGAATGAGCATTGTCCAAGAGTTGTTCTAAAGGGGAGACACAGTGAACAACGTGCTTTACCCCTTGTGTCATAATGGGAGCGTGCTGCTTGGAGAATATTTTGAATGCAGGGGGGTGTTTGGCCTAGTAATGCTTTTTTACCAAGGAGAAATTTCTGAAACTTTATTCTGTCATTCAAGTTAAGCCATTTAGTTTATTCATACAGAGCACTCGTATGGGTAACGTTATCTGCCCTGTAGTAAGTCTGCATGCCTTATTAAGAGCTGAAGCTACCTAGTTGAGTGTTTGAGTGCTGTGTTTGAGGCAGCACTGTATACCACTAACCTGTAGTCTATGATCGACAGAATTGAGCTGGAAATGGCGAGGCAAAGAGCTGTGGGCATTAGGTATTGCCTGTGCCTGTAAAGGACACCAAGTCTGGTATTGACTGCTTTTACTATCAGGTCAATATGCAGTGAGAAAGAGAGGGTATCATCTATCAAGACCCCAAGGTACTTAAATGAGTGGACTTGCTCAAGAGGAACTGCCTTTTTGTTAGTGCATGGTCAGAAGTGGGTTATTTTTTTTTTACTTTGATAACTGGAGAGAAGCATGTATTTTTTTTTTATTATTGAGTAGTAGTTTTTGTGAGCTAAACCAATCCTCTAGTTGGTTGATGGTGGATTGTAGGTCATTTTGAAGCTGGTCAAGATGAGAATTGCTATTTAGGATGACTGAGTCATCAGCATACAGTATTATTTTACTCTTGCAGGCCTCAGGTAGATCATTCAGGAATAAGCTGAATAGAAGAGGGCCAAGGATAGACCCTTGAGGGACACCAAGATTAACTTCTCTAGTGACAGAGACAGCCCTCCTTATTTTAAAGTTCTGTGATCTGTGCGATAGGTAGTCCTGAAACCAGTAGATGGAGGTAGCAGTCAGCCCCAGAGTCAGCAATTGCTGCAATAGAAGGGAAAGGTGATGTTATGTCAGGCTTTCCAGCTCCCCAGCCAGCCCTGGGAGGGAGTGAAATCTGTCCTCCCTTAAGCTGCTAACAACTGCTCTGCCTTTTTTGATCGGAGTGAACTATTTTTGAGGGTATCTTGTGTCTCGCCCTCTTCCATTCTGAAAGCATCTGAGGAGGGCTTCTTCTATCTCACCATCCTTGCCTCTTTTTCTCTTTCTATTTGAGGTGCAGTCAGTGCACCACTCTGATAGAATCTGTTCCCACTGTTTCAACAAGTAAGCAAGGTTTTATTTATTAAGCGTCCTTTCCCTGAAGCTCAGAGTGCAGTACAGGATACAGGCACATGAGAAAATATAATAAGTGCAGAACATAATAAATAACAGCAGTAAAATCAATGAATAAAACTATATACTAAAATCCAAAGGCTTGTCTAAAAAGGTGTGCATTCAGACCCCTTTTGAAGATGTCCACCGAGGGAGCCTCCCTCAAACATCTGGGAAGTGAGCTCCAAAGAACCAGTGGCACCACCTCAAAGGCACAATCACCAGATGTTTTCATCCAGGCCCTGGGAACCTCTAAGAGGCCCCACTCAGCAGAATGGAGAGAGCACAAGGGCCAGGAAGGAGCCAGGAGGTCTTGCAGATAGCCTGGATACAAACCAAATAGGGCCTTATAGGTGCGTAAATCCACCTTGAAGGAAATCCTCCACCTTACCAGCAGCCAGTGCAGGCCGTGCAGTATGAGAGTCACATGACAGGGTCTCAGGTCAATCAGAAACCAGGCTGACGCATTTTGCAACAGCTGCTGGCAGTGCAGGATCCCTCCACTGACCCTGAGATATAGAGAGAGATGCGGTAATTGAGTCTGGATGTCACACAAGCATGCACTAGTGAAGGCAGATTGCCAGGTGGTATTAAGGCTTTAATCTGAGAAATATTTCTAAGATAGTAAAAACCAGTCTGGACAACAGATGACACACAAGCCTCAAGTGTCAGTCTGCTGTCTAGGATCACACC
Organism: Neoceratodus forsteri; assembly: GCA_016271365.2. NCBI lineage: Eukaryota > Metazoa > Chordata > Ceratodontiformes > Ceratodontidae > Neoceratodus > Neoceratodus forsteri. The sequence continues at coordinate 970,563,337 of CM028134.1, read as the reverse complement.
CAGATTTTTCACCTTCACGGATGCCAGAAGACGAACTGTCCAAAGCATCAGGCCCATTTCAGCCCTCATAGCATCCGCCTCCCTCTGGCAGCCCGGCTCAGTCACCAGCAACTCCGTGTTATCTGGGTTGAGCTTCAGCCAGTTAGAGGACATCCAGTCGAGGATTTCAGCCAGACATTTGTTCAGCACCACCACTGCACCACATGTCCCAAGTACAAAAGAACATGTACAGTTGGGTATCATCTGCATAGCAGTAGAACTCCACATTGTAACATTTAATGATTTTACCCAGGGGCAGCTTGCATAGTGTGAACAACATGGATGAGAGGACTAACCCTTGGGGAACTCCACAGAGCAGAGGCTTAGGGCTGGCAAGTCAGCAATTGTTGGTGTTCAGGATAGAAAGATGCTAGGAGAGATCAGGCTGGTTTATTTGTGATAGTTCATACTTTTTTTTTAAAAGCTCCACTTCCCCGGATACAGAAAATGCTTTTCATTTTCCACCAGCAGGCATTGTTTTTCAGTAGCTTAGCACTCTGTTAGCAGTTTATTATTGAATTCTGATTTTTTACCACAATCATTACTGCTGCATTTTAAATAGTGACAGTGTCAGTCAGCTGATTTTGGCACATGAGAACCCGAGAAACAGCTGAAATAGCAGGCGCACAACATTTGATATATACGGTAAAACTTTCTTTGAAACCAATTGGCATGGCACATGGTTTACAGTTTTTGCTTGCACAAATCAACCACCTGTAAGAATCGAGGATAGTATAAGTGGCGGTGACTGTAGATAGACAGATATAGACGTAGATATAGATAGAGAGATACAATAGGTATAGATATACAGATATAATTTCTGGTGACCCCCCTCTACCAACCTGTTTTTGAGGGTCTCACAAACACCATAATAACCTAAAAACGAGTTATTACGGCATTCACCAAAACTTTCGTTTACCTCCAGTCTCCTTAGCGTGCCACTCATCTGTATTGTGCCACTTCATTGGCTCATGCACGGCATGTGGGTGGGCTGAACACTGTTAAAAAAATGGCAGCTTGGGTTTCCGCTTGCCGACGAGTCATTTTTATTTACTATCTTCACCATCTTTATATGATTTTTTTTTTATTGTTTATCTGGTTGATCCTGCCTCCCAAATACAAAAGGAAAATCTGGTTGATCCTGCCATGTCTCTGAATCGGGAGATGCCGATTCTGACCCTGGATGGACCCCAGTACTAGTCACAGCTAAAAGACAAACAAAGGTCATTCAGAGAGTGAGGAAGAAAGGGAAAGAGTGTGTGTGTGTGTGTGTGTGTGTGTGTGTGTGTGTGTGTGTGTGTGTGTGTGTTAGAAACTGAAAGTATATGTAGGTAGGGAAGAGACTGTCAGCACCAGACACTGACCAATGGGACTACCTCCTTGCACCAGTAATTATAAAAAATAAAGGATATCCAACTGTGTCCTTATGGATTTGTTTAAACATCTTCGGTGTCTGATGACCTCATAAAGAGCTTCTTTCACGAGGTTTATGGGTCATCACACACCTTGGGTGTGTAAAAAAATCCATAATACACAGTTACAGTACATATCCATTATTCTCTATAGACATACTATACATACCAACATACATACAATGTATGTGAATTGCTAACCTAGCAAATAACTCAGTTATTTAGCCCAACATTCACAACATAAAGGATGCTGGTCACCGAAGATACATTAACCATGCTTGGATATTATTCTCATATGTGAGATGCCATTTGTTTGATACTCCTTATAGTTGTATGCTTGCACATTTGTTATACATATGAACATACAAATATGCCAGCAGATAAAGGATTTATGCTCTGTCTAGTCTGCTTAAGTGTGCAGGCACTCCCTGTGTCTACAGAGGGGCCTGCCCCCTTCCCAAATCCCCCCTAACCACCTCTAGTCCCCTTTCACCACTCACCCCCTCTCCACCACCAGCAGCTTTTCACTTTACTCTGTCCCATCCTTCTTTGAAGCTATGCACTGAGATTTGAACATTTTCACTTTCTGGGTTCATGGCATGGGGTCATAAGATGACTATATTGAAAATGTGGTAGTAAAATACAGTAAAATGAGCAAGCGATGAGTAAATGTTAAAATATTTCAATGTTCACTTATAACATCACTGATTTTCAATATTTTTCCACCGAACTTTTTTATTTATTTTTATTTAGCTTTTGTTGACCGGGTAAGTGCACTAGACAAATCCTGCCTATTTTCAGGCATGACCCGGGGGAGGGGGATACAGATGAATGCCAACTGACCTTGAACCAGATTAAGCTGTTGGTGGTATTTTTACTGAATGAGGGAACTTGGCAGGACACCAGGAAATCCCTACTCTTTTGATAAGTGCCATGGGATCTTTAACATCCACCTGAACTACCACCAATCCAGGCAGATGGGACCTCGGTTTAACGTCTCATCCGAAAGACGGCACCTCAGAAGTGCAGCACCCCTCTCATGCTGCACTACAGTGCAGTACTGGAATATTAACCCAAGTGCCAGATGTGGGAACTGAACCCACAGCCCTCTGATCTCCCAGCCTCTGAGGCGAGTGTGCTACCTACTGAGCCACTGACACTGCTTTAAACTTTAAACATGACTTTTTTTAGACCCCACCTTATGAACAAAGTAGGTGAAATGCTTTAATCTAGGCAGAAAGGTGATTTTGCAGTCACTCTACGAAACCATGTTTCAGGCTAGATTTGAAAATATTCACCTACCAGGTTCATGAGATGGAGTCATAGAAAGACTATATACAAACAGAGGAGAGAAAGAATTAAGTGCCTCAGCTGGGACTTGAACCCAGGCCACCCTGAATACCATTCCAATTCCACTACTAGCTGCGCCACTGAGACAACTGGAAACTGGGCTGTCCCTGAGCAATTACTCTTTCTCTAATGCACAACCCAGTGGCTACACAAATAATTACTTATTCCAATCACAACACAAGAGTGTGGTGTGCATATTATGGAACACATACAAACAGAGGAGAAAGAAGTAAATGCCTCAGCTGGGACTTGAACCCAGGCTGCCAGATTGCGCTACCAGCTGTGCCACTGAGACAACTGGAAACTGAGCTGTCCCAGCTGAGTCATAAACTTACTGTCTTGAAAATTAAAAAAAAGAAACACCAGAATCCAGTTAAATGGATCCTGTTTACCTAATCTCAGGGTTTTTTTTTAAATGCATCATTTTTATGTATTTTCCATCTTTTTGTTTAAAAAAATAAAAAAAAAAGATTTTGGCCATCACTACAAAGATTTTCTCACGAAAGGTAAATCACTAATATTGCAAAATATAAACACTCGTGAAAGGCAAATTTATATTTCTATCAGTGGGTTTTCCTAAAACCCTACTGAGCATGTGCAGAAGAAAAAATTCAAAACCTTATAACTCTGGAACTGATTAATATTTTTTTCACAAGACCTTCAAAAGGCACTCCTTGCCCCAGAACTGAGCTCACCAGCACAGGATAAAAACGCACTACCCAGTGGGCTAAAGGCTGTCACAACATGCAACATTTCTCATTAATATATTTTTTTTAATTTTGCCCTAAAGTTTCAAGATACTCATTTTATTATTCTCTCTTATTGGTATGGTATGGTAAAATGTAATTCAGGTATCACATGAACAGGAGACTCAGTTGAACAGAGCTCATTATCAATGAGGTCATTTTTACAGTAAGTATAGTTTAATATGACATGTGGCTTTTATAGAATAGAGCCTGTTCTTCTGCAGTTGCAGAAACAAATCCACAAAGTTAGCACATCAATGCTACTACATTTGTATCATCTGGAAACAATTGTATGTTGTTTGTCTTACCTGATGATGGCTGTCTTTGGTTGCTTATATAGTCTTGTCCTTTTGCTGCTTGGAAGGGTGGAGAGTTAGGGTTGGAAAACCTAACGCCAGGTTACTCTGCTTTTGTTGTGTTAAGTTGAACCCTAACTGGTGCATTAATGCAGTTTTTTTGCAATGAATATACAGGATAGATAGATAGATAGATAGATAGATAGATAGATAGATAGATAGATAGATAGATAGATAGATAGATACTATTTGCAAAAAGCTGAATTAATGCACCAGTTAGGGTTCAACGTACTATATCAAAAGTAGGGAAATGTGGCAGTAGGGTTTCCAACTCTAACTTCCCACCACCACCCCCCAAGTAGCAATAGGAAAAAACACTGCAGTTTTGGGTCTCCAGGGTCTTGGCAAAGTAGTGGAGGAGACTTCCTCGGGATTGTCAGCCCTACTGAGCACCACTCCCCCAGCCTGTAGCCTCCTATTGGAAGCACAAGGTACAGCTCTAAGCCAGTCTCTCACAGTGATACACCTGTCAAAGGTGGAGAAATAGAGAAGTATGTCTCACAGCATGTTGCCAATAGAAACTGTTGCAGCTTTCTTGATGCAGGGACCTGTAGACCCTGCTCGAAGAATAGAGATCATATGACTTTGTTGCTTAAGAGAAGGGGTGGGCATTAAGGTTGACAATCCCAAGGAAGACCCTACGACTGATTCACCAAGACTCCATAGACTCAAAGCCCTAATGATTTTTAATTTTGTTGCTTTGCGGTAGTGGGTGGAGTTAGACTTGGGAACCCTAATGCCACATTTCCCTCATTTGTTGCATTAAGTTGAACCCTAACTGGTGCATTAATGCAGTATATTGCAAAGAATTTCCTTTCTTTTTGAGATAATTGAATCATATCACTCATTCACGCTTCTGGGACCTGGGCACACCTCTCAACCCCCTGTCTCATAAATCAGGAACAAGGCTTAAAAAAATCAGGGACAAAGGTTTAAAATCAGGGACACATCAGAAAAATTAGTGATATCCACTCAGGAAGCTGGTAGAATAAGTGGTTTAGTGTAAAATACATTTTATAAGGAAGAACACGTCTGTAACATTAATGTTTGACATTATTTTATGCTTACAAACCCCACTGTTTGGTCATGGAAACACAAGTTTTAGGAGGGACAGAGTAAAATTGTAAGGTAAAATCAGGGATGTCCCTGAAAATCAGGGACAGTTGAGAGGTATGGCCCTGAGCCAAGGGAAGACTCCATCCACCTATGGAAGTCAAAGACCCTTCTGGCACTGCACTTCCATGCAGCAACAGATGTTACAAATTCACGGGGCTGTCTGCTAGTGCCTCTGGGACCTGCGCTTCCATGTGGCCACAGACAAAGATTCACAAAGTGAAGAGTCCATCTCTCAGTCAGTGCGCAGGGCCCTCTGCCACCCGTGTGTGCAGAGATGCAGGGCCCTATGCCAAGAGAAGAGTTGTCTTTACTATATGATACCTGGGCCCATGTGGGTAATAATGCCCTTTTCCTTCCCTGGTTGTTGTGGGGGGGCACATAACAGTGCCATCCCCCAAGCCTCTGCCCAATCTTGCCCCATCCAGATAGCTCACTGAGCTTGCCCCCAGATTCAGCTCAGTGGCAAGGGATCAGAAAGCACTACCCACTGTGGTAAAGTCTTGGCACTACACACATTTCTTTTTTTTTTGCTGCTCCCCCCAGCTCCGGGCCGGTCTCTCCTTCGGGCCCTCCTATGCCCTGCCCTCTGTGCCGCACTGCCCCAGTACAGCCACCTCTTTGCCCTATATTGCAGCCCCCCAGGCAACCCCCGGATGTAATCCTTCACTGGGTGGGTCCCCCTCCTCTGCGAGGGAAGGCACCGGGAGGCCGGCCAGTGCCATACTTGCCCCAGGTGCTGCTATGGTGGTTCGTGCACTGCCCGGGGTCTCACAGCAATGGGAGCTGGTGGCAGTCATCTGGCTGGCCTTGGGGCTCTTTCCCATTTGCTCTCCAGGGACGTGGCATGCCACTAATGTCAGGCTTATGCCAATGTTCTCCATGCCCCATTGAATTGTGGGACCCTGCATATTGCCGAACCCCCAGCCTCCACCAGGGGTCAGCAATTGCCAGGTCACGTCCCCGCCCTCCCCCCAAGACTAGGCGAGCAGTCATCTGATGCTTCAGCCTTTTCTCCCCGGCCGGTCCTCCAGCACCGAAGTCCGTTCCTGAACCTGGGTCGCTGGCTTTGCTAGTGGAAATCCAACTGCTCCGCAGACAGGCCTGCCCACACATTTCTTAATTTTTTTTTTTTAATTTTGACTCAAAACTTTCAAGATAGTTATTTTAGAACATTAGAACATAAGAAAGTTGCCAGCAGAAGAAGACTACTTGGCCTATCTAGTCTGCTCATGTTGTTGATAAGACCTGACTATTCACCAGTGCCTCATGCCCCCTCCCCCTCTAGCCTCCCCCTTTTTCCCGTCACTGCCTCTGCACCGTTGTTTCCCTCTGTGCCTGTCCAATGCCTTTTTAAAAGCTCTGTCTTAGCCTCAACCGCCTCCTCTGGCAGCTCATTCTAGGCCATCACCACCCTTTTTGTGATGAAATGTTTCCTCGCATCTCTCCTGTATTTTATTTTATGACTCCCCTTATAAACATTACACGTGGCTTTTATAGTATATTGGCTGAAACATCATTTACTCCACAGGTGCAAAAACACATCTCATCCAGGATTTAAAAATGACACCTGTCACATTTATCAAGTGATGTGAAAAAATAACTAGGTTGAAAGCCTGGAGTCTAAATATCAAAAATTATTAAAATTATGACTGAATCTAAAATATTTCAAAGTTCACTCATAACTTGGTAATCTTATTGTACTTCTACACTCATTTTCCACATAACCTTCTTATGAATCCACCTCATGAACCCGGTAGGTGAAAATGTTCAAATCCTGCCCAAAATGTGATTTTGCACAGTGAATGTGAAATCACCACTCAGCACATATTTGAAAATTTTCAACTGCTTTGTTCATGTGGTAGGGTCACAAAAAAGGCAGTGTTGAAAGTTTGGTGGAAAAATATTGAAAGTTAGTGAAGTTCTGAGAGGACAATGAAAAATTTCAACATTCACTTATAACTTGGTCATTTTAATATATTGTTACACCAAATTTTCAACGTAACCTTCTTATGACCCCACCTCATTAAGCCGATAGGTAAGAATTTTCAAATCCCACCTGAAAAGTGATTTCACAAAGCAACTGCAAAATCACCTTTTTGGGATGGATTTGAAAAATTCCACCATGCTTGTTCATGAGGTGGGTCCCAAAATAGGCCATGCTGAAAATGTGGTGTAAAAATATTAAAAACTGGCAAAGTTATGAGTAAACATTCAAACCCCACTGAAATACATTAAACCAGACTCATCTCATTTTGTCATATTGCAATCGCCGCTTCCAGCGGCAAGAAGAGTCTTCAGTCAGAGAGTGGATCTGCACTGTGGGACATGTTCAGGTGAGTGAGGGTGCTGAGTGGGGGTTCAGGGTACGGTGGTTGGGGGGTCTGGGGGGTTAGGGTTCAGATCAGGAAGGGACCATTTCTTTTTTACAGATTAGTTTAAAGGGCACAGTCAGCTTTGTCTCTCATTTTTCAAGTAAATGTAATCATCGTGCCTCTAGACCAGGGGTTCTCAAATGGTGAGGCCAGCCTCTCTGGGGAGGCCCCATCCTGTTCCAAGGGAGGCTCAAGCAAGTCTGAAAAAGTACTGTTTTTAAATTTTGAGTTTTATGTATTTTGTGTGAAGAGATGGAGCAAACTGGAAGAGGACAATAGTAGGTTAATTTTATTTATTTATTTACTAATAGGTGACAAGGGAATTTGAATGAACCAAGGCTCATTTCAGGTGTACCCAGGGAAGGGTAGGGAGTGAATACATTTCAAGAGGTAACTGCAGAACTATCAAGAAATACACAGTGAACAATAGTGCAAACAAATATGAACAATAAACTAATAATGAGTGGTGGTAATTGATCAATTTGTAGACTGACAGTAGAACAGCCCAAACACAAGGGTTGAGCATAGAAGTGCTAAGAGAAATAGCAGGAAGGGAGCAAAGTAATCCCAGAGAAGTTGCTTAGGAGCAGGAATGAGGGGGAGAGGCAAAAGTATGTAGGAAGGTTATTTCATATAAAGAGGAAACAGAGAAAGTAGTCTGACCCATGAAGGTACTGCAACAAGGGGTAACGATGGTTCAAGAATGAAAATAACAGAGCAAGTACAGTAGGCTGGCCTGTGGGGGGGAGGGGGGTACAATAAGCTGAATAATAATATTTGTTTATTTTATTTGTTATTCAGATAACCGCCTTTGAGCACAGGAGCTCTTTTTCAAAGGTTCCACATTAGTATAAGACAAAGAACTGAATGTGAGCCAAGTACTCAAAGGTGTTTCAATGTATTCATGGTGTACTGCACAAAGTACAGTATGTTATTTTTCTTTGGGGAGGCCCAAGATTATTTCAGTTTTTGGGGGAGGCTCAAAATCTTTTCCATGGATTTGGGGAGGCTCACTGTGACAAAGTCTAAGGACTATTGCTCTAGACACATACGTGTGAAGCAATAACCATGCCCCTATACAGCCAAAAAAAAAGGTTTTTTACCCAATTCATTGAATATTTACATTAATCTATTTTCAGTCAGTCCGCATTAAACTCTGCTGTCCACCGGAAGCATATCCACAGGGAGAATGCGCATCTGCTCGGGAGCACAGTCCCGAAGTGCACTTTTTTACATGACCATTAAAAAAATGCATTTATCCAACACATCTGCCTGTAACGAAGCATTCCTTGCATCTGGATTGAAAAACTGAGTGGTAGTAATGTTGCAAAATACATTTTAAAATGGGCGCTGAAATCATGCACATGCGGAAGAGCTGGTGCCAAAATCCTTCGCATGCGCAAGAGTGTGCCACTCTTGTGCATGCGTGAGATTTTTACTCTGGCAGCTGTTTTTTTTTTTTTTTTTGATAAGGTGGAAACTGTTGACAATGCATCAGAGATGCATGCCACTCTTTGACCAGCCAAAGCTGGTCTAACTGACACTAGAGCATATACATGGACCACAGCGTGCGGGCAGACCTGACTATAGTATTATGCCTGGCATACTGCTGCAGGAGTCCTGCACTATAAACATTGTAATGCTTGCTTCCAGATGTCATTTCATCCACTGTCATTTATGACTCAGCTTGCATCATTTTTCGCTCCATGCCTTGTATTTTGATTCAACTTACGTCGTTTTTGCTCCATCTCATTCATGCATCATATTTTTGACTCAGGAAAAACAGAAGAACTTCTGCACTCCAACAATAAGCATTTGTCAATGCCGAATGTTGCTTGCTTCTATGTGCTGTTTAGGAATTTGGAAGTCATTGGAGTGCAAATATTGAAAATTCGCGAACTTACGAGCGTTCATAGGAACTGCGTAATGCACTCTCGTAAAACAGTCATTTTTAGGAATTTTTCCACCAAATTCTCAAAATAGGCTTTTTGAGAGCCCACCTTATGAACACTGGCAGTGTTGTTTCGTTAATCATTCCGGAAAGGTGATTTCGAGAGTGGCTGCGAAATCACCCTTCGGGCCCGAGTAATGCCATGACGGTGCAAGAATTCATGAGGAGGGGTCCCAAAAACCCCATGTTGAAAATGTGGTGCAAAAATTCCAAAAAATGCCTGAGATATGCAACAAAGTTGAAAAAACCCTATCTATCCCATTATACAGCTTACCGGCATTTCCTCAGTTCACAGTCGGCTTTGAAGAGTGCAGACGTGTTCCTGGTCCACTGAAGATAGTCGCGAAGGACTCCGGAGGTAAGTATGGGGTGAGAGGGGTGTAGGGAGGCGGGTGCGCAGTGGGTGGGTGCGGGTTGTGGGGTGGCAGGAGACTGCGTGGGACCGTTTTTCTTTACAGGTTTTTTTAAATGATGATGTGGGATGTTTGCCATGCTGGGGTGGGCTTGGCAGAACAGATGGCTGGGGGTGTGGAGCCGGCGGGATTGGGCACCCCGTCAGCCATGGCATCTGTTGCCACGCTGGCACCCTGTACTGGGGGAGACAGTGGAGCCGACGAGTTGGGCACCCGTCGGCGATAGCATGGAGGGTGGAGAGATAGTGGAGCCGACGGGGATTGGGCACCCCGCCGGCCATAATATGATTTTGCCATGCTGGGATGGGCTCCCAGCATGGCACCTGGATGCTTTGGGGGGGGCGTGGAGCTGATGGGGATTGGGCACCCCCATTGGCCAGACAGTGAGAGGGAAGGATGATGAGCACACAGTGTGCATGTGCGTGCCAAGGCGTGTGTGTGTGGGGAGCCTGCTCACTCAAGCGGAGCTCTCCCTTTGAACAGTATGCCACTGCATTTTCAGCTTGTCATAGACAGCTGCAGCAGTGATTGGAGAACTGGGGCCGTGCCTGCAAACACACTGACTGCATTGGAAGACAGGCTGACACACCTCCGAAAACTCGGATGATGGCACTATGTTTCTTGCACATGCGTGCAAGCAACATAAAAAACTAGAAGAAAGCCCAAATAAGTAGTCAAAAGTGTATCGTGGCAAGGTACACTGGATAGTGCCAGTGTGTACCTTGCCACAACACATTTTTGACTACTTATTTGGACTTTATCCTTGTTTTTTGTTGGCGTGCAGTAGTCCTTCTGTTTATTTGATACTTTGGGGCTAGCAGCTTTAAATTCCTGCACCGAGGGTACCCCTGAGCACATCTGAAGCTGCCTTGCTAGTATTTCTGACTCAGTTTGTACCATTTTTGCTCCATCGCACTCATGCAACATATTTTTTACTTAGCTTGCGTCATTCTCAGCTTGCGCCATTCTCTTCCCATGCATCATATATTTGACATAGCAGTCCTCTTGCATCATTTGGAGAACTTTGCCCCAGAAAACATTTTTTTTTTTTTTTTTGCAAAATGCAGCACACAGTATTTGGCGCATCTGGATTTGATGCAATGTGGCTGTTTGACACATCTTGCATTGATCTAAGGGCCCTTTGAAAATCCAGCCCCCTGATCTTTCTGGGCTGCCTTGTAAACTGAATACACCTCCTCTCCTCCACAGCAGTCCTTCACTATACAATAAAACATTATTTTAAACTAAATAATTGATGAAAACTAAAACAAACAAGAAAAATATAGCAGCAGAAAGCACTCTAGGAGAAGTTCTGAGCAATTTGGATTTAAAAGTTTGGTTTTGTAATGGAGTTTGGAAGTAAGCTAGAAGTAATGTTGTTGAAATACAGACAGACTGCTCTTGTAGTCTGTCTTCAGAAGATGGCACTGAACACCATCTCTTCATAGCATACAGGTCATTTCGGTACCATGTGACCGCCAATCCCACAGTACATTGTAAACTTTACCTCTGGGCCCCACATCACCAGAGAAGTTTCCATATTTCTACACTGTGAATTGTCACGTCACAAGGCAAATTAACTTCATTCCTCTTTATGCTGATCTTTTTCACTGTCAGAAGCAAGAGTTGCTATTATTTAAAAACTGACTAGTAAGCCACTTTCTGTTTCACGATGCACCAGTAATTATAAAAAATACAAGCATATGAAGCAGGGTAAACTTGTTCTTTATACACCCTCAGTGTGTGATGCCAGGTGAAACCACTCAAGCTTCACTCTCATGGTTTAAATGTCATCACACACATTGGGTGTGTCAAGAAACATTGTAGCAAACTACTCCTAATACTGTGAATATTATCCTATACGTTGAGACCCATCAAGCTGTGTAACGTGGCTGCAGAGATTGTACTGCTCCAGTATTGACTAGGAAGTAGTGTGAGGTTCTTATCTGTATTTTTCAAAGCAGAATAAAATACATTTTGCAAGAGCAGATGTACTGTTATGCAGGCCATTATCCACTTATGTAGTTTGAATTTCATAGTCATAAAAGCATATTTATCGTCATGATGGCGCCAAAACAATTAAAGAACTACTAAGTTCAGCACTAATAAATACTTACCGAGGGACATGTGGATCGTAATCAGATGGGCTGTTTGCCAACCATGTATCATACACTGTCTTCCTGCCTTTAGCATATTCATCTGGGTTTGGATTTTTAACCTAGAACACACAGGGTAACAAATGTATTACAATACAAGAAGCTGACATTCAATACATCTGTGAAAATTCTCCATCATGGTTATAGAAATTATTGTTCTGAGAGATATTTACCAGAAATAAGCACAGAAAGCACACATCAATATGAATGACATATTCCCACAAAGTAATATCAAGCACAACAACCACATAGTGCAGAGTGAGACATTTAATATGTTTAAAAACAAACTGGACATTTATATGTCACAGGAAGAAACAGGAGATTACTACCACTAAGATAAAGGGCAGCATATAATGGACTTCAAAGCCTTCTGCTGTTCCTAACAGACAAGAGAAACAGTGATGGAAAAAGTGGCCCCAATTCGCTCTGCGAAGTGATTCACGGAGTGAAGGAGAATTTGCGGATTGCTCCACAATGCAGGAGTACTGCATTATAATGGGTAACGCTAAGTCCATTGAAAACAATGACTTTGCTACTCCGCTTCCACTGCCTCACTTCACCTTGTTTTTAAGCTCTAAAGGTGAATTTTGCAGTGATTCATGGGATTTCAGGTCACATGGTGGGGGACTCAATTATTAGGGTATAGAACTGGGGGAGCTGGGAAAAATGAAGTAAGGTGCCTGCCTGGTGCCATGGCTTGGAGGGACAGGAAGCGCATCCTCAGGATCACGAGAACAGCTGCAAGGGATTCCGAGCTGGACGTGAATTGTCCACCTAGGGACAAATGACTTGGCTCATCATGAGATTAGAGCAGTGCAGGAGGACATTGCAGAGTTGGGGAGGGACCTAAGACAAATGCTTACACACAGTATCCTTCTCAGAGGTGCTGCCTGTCAAAAGCATGGGGGAGGCGAGGGTGGTGGCACCATGCAGTTTAATGAATGGTTGAAAAAATGGTGCGGAGCACAGGGTTTAGCTTCATTGGGGACTGGGGTTCCACCTGGAAGGACACCAGCCTACACTGGCAGGATGGTCTGCATCTGTCCAGGAAGGGAACAAGTCTTTGAGCAATCGGTTTAAATGCTTCATTGGCAAGCTTTTAAACTAGTCAAAGGGGAGGCACTGACAAGCAGCAGGAAAATCCCAGCCTCTCCCTACAAAACAGGGTACTAAATGAGAAAAAGACTGAGGTAGAACGGTCAGTGGGGGATGCTGCAACAGAATGTAAAGCCATCAAAAAATGGAGAGCAATGAGTACTAATGCCCGTAGTCTGGGTAACAAGCTTCCTGAATTAGTGGCCTTGATGGAGGAGGAACATTTGGATATTGTGGCAGTCACAGAAACATGGTACACACAAAACCATGACTGGGACATAAACATACCAGGATACACTGTCTACAGGAGGGACAGGGAGGGTAAAAGAGGAGGAGGAGTAGTTCTTTACATAAGGGAAGGAATAAAAGCAACAGAACAAAAGGGTAAACAGGGAGGAGAAGAAGCACTGTGGGTAAATGTGGAGACAGGCAATGGCACCACAATACGCACAGGGGTTGTATACAGACGCCCTTCTCAGCGGGAGGAAATGGACAGGGAAATGATAGAAAGTATGCTTAGAATGGCAGAAAAAGGGGAGATATTGCTGATGGGTGATCTGAATATGCCAGATGTTAACTGGAGTGCAGTTGCAGTTGCCACTTCGAAGAGTGCAGTTATTCTAGATGCCCTACAGGGGGCATGCCTTAGACAACTAGTACTGGAGCCCACTGAGAGAGACAATATTAGACTTGATTCTCTCAAATGGAGATGGAGAGAGGATCACAGATGTAGAAGTGGGTAGCCATCTGGGAACTAGCGACCATCAAACAGTATAGTTCACAATAAACACAGCAATAGAGTCAAGCCATACAAAGACAAAAGTACTGGACTTTAGGAGGGCTGACTTTGCCAAAATGGGTGAGTGCCTAAGAATGCACTAGCAAATGGGCAGAAGGAGGGTGGAAGAACAATGGGAATAATAAAACTGCCATCACAGAGGTAAGAGCCTGTGTGTGAAGCAAATAAACAAAACAAGGCGATGTAAGAAACCACTATGATTCTCAAAGGAAGTGGCAGTGAAGGTTCAAGAGAAAAAGAAGCATTCAGGAAGTACAAGGAATATAGAAGGAGCAGGACAGAGAACTGTATCAGTTAAAGCAAAAGGAGGCTGGTAAGGCAGTCAGAACAGCAAAGGCCCAAACCGAGGAAAAGATAGCCAACTCAGTTAAGAGGATAAAACCTTTTATAGGTACATCAGGGAGCAAAGGAAGACCAAGGGAGGGATAGTGAGGCTTAATAAAGGGAGGGAGGGTGGGCAGAGGAGACTGTGAAAAGGCAGAGATACTAAACAAATATTTTTGCTCAGTATTTACAAATGAAGAGGGGTACATAAAACAAACAGTAGTAACACTCTGGATACAGAAGTTGATACCAGCCCATTTACAGAAGAAAGGGTTCTGAAAGAACTCCTAAACTGAAGGTGGACAAAGCAATGGGGCCTGATGGAATTCATCCCAGAATTCTAAAAGAGCTAAGGGTAGAACTAGTGACACCACTAACTACCCTTTTTAACAAATCATGGGAGGATGGGGTGGTACCCGAGGACTGGAGGAGGGCAGATGTGATTCCTGGGAGCAAGGCAGAAGCAGGAAACTACAGACCTGTTAGTTTAACCTCAGTGATAGGGAAAATGGTGGAATCACTTCTGAAGGAAATAATTGTCGAGTATCTAGAGGCCAGAGGGGCACAGGACCCTAGGCAGCATGGATCCACAGTGGGAAGGTCATGCTAGACAAATCTGATAGATTTCTTTGACTGGGTGACCAAAGTAGTAGATCAGGGAGGGGCTGTGGACATGGCCTACCTAGACTTTAAGCAAAGGCATTTGACACGGTCCCACACAAAAGATTAATATATAAGTTAGCCAGCCTGGGAGTGGGTCCCAAGATGACAGTCTGGGTAAAGAATGGCTGGAGAATAGGACACAGAGGTAATAGTAAATGGGTCACTCAGAAGAAAGGAGGGTTATCTAGTGGCGTACACGAGGGGTTCAGTATTAGGACGGTCCTCTTAATGTCTTTATAAGTGACATTGCAGAAGGACTGGAAGGAAAAGTATGTCTCTTTGCAGATGACACTAAGATCTGCAACAGAGTTGATGCACAAGGTGGGTGGAAAGAATGAGAAGGGACTTGGCAAGGTTAGAGGAATGGTCAAATGTATGGCAGCTTAGATTCAGTGCTAAGAAGTGCAAGGTAATGCATCCTGGGAAACAAAAACCCAGGGAAGAGTACACAATGGGGGTGAGATACTAACAACAAAAATGGAAAGGGACCTGGGGTAGTCATATCAGATGACCTAAAGGTGAGCAAGCAATGTGAGAGGGCAGCAAGGAGGGCTGGGGGTTACTGGGATGCATAGGGAGAGGCATCACCAGTAGAAAACAGGAAGTTATTATCCCTCTGTACAGACAGCTGGTGAGACCCCATCTGGAGTA
This sequence comes from Neoceratodus forsteri, assembly GCA_016271365.2. Lineage (NCBI taxonomy): Eukaryota > Metazoa > Chordata > Ceratodontiformes > Ceratodontidae > Neoceratodus > Neoceratodus forsteri. Next base: position 970,547,894 of record CM028134.1, on the reverse strand, counting down.
CTGTGTCCAGTTCTGGAGACCCCATCTCACAAAGACATAGACAGGATGGAAGCTGTCCAGAGGAGGGCAACTAAAATGGTGCAGGGTCTGCACGAGAAGACATATGAAGAGAGACTAAAGGAGCTTAATATGTATACCCTTGAGGAAAGGAGGGAGAGGGGGGACATGATAGAAACTTTCAAGTACCTCAGTGGAATCAACAAAGTCCAAGAGGGTAGCATCTTTCAGAAAAAGAGATGTGCAAGAACAAGAGGACACAATTTAAAGATAGAGGGGCAATGTGAGGAAGTATTTTTTCACAGAGAGGGTGGTGGATGCATGGAACAGCCTTCCTGAGGAGGTTGTGGGGTCTAAAACTGTGGGAGAATTCAAGAATGCATGGGACAGACATAAGGCAATTCTTGTGGGAGTAAGAAGAAATAGGCTGTTGGTTAACTAGGATCTGCAGTTTATCCTGTAGGTAGGGAAATTGGCAGACTAGGGGGGCCAAGCGGTCCTTATCTGCCGTCAAAGTCTATGTTTCTATGTATTTCAGGTCACGTGGTATCTAGATTGTTCTGCACAGCCTCAGTGCAGGGTAGTGTGTGTAGGAAGCTGTAGTAGAGAGTCTGCTCTGAGAGCTCTCTGAGATTCAAACCTTCTAAAAGCTGTTAAAAAAGCCTTTTTGAGTAAATTTTTTTTCTGAAACTTTAGTTCATCGATTATAGGAAATGTGCTCATAACATCAAGCGTTTATTGTTTGTGTGTGGATTTTGAATGTTAATATACAACATTCAGTCTGTGTACTGAGAGACAGTGGAAGTGTGCTTTGGGGGAGGGGCGTATCTGTGGTGTAGGTAGATTAACTTGGAGAAAAAGACAGTGCTTTCTGTTTTGGTGATATTTTTAGTGTATAACTGTGTTAATGTACACATAGTAATATTTTCAATATTTCTTGCAATTTTTTTGCTGATTGTTGTGGTGCAACAGTGCATAATTTTAGTTTGTTTAAAATATGTGGTTATATTACTGAGGTTTTCAATTTGCTATGCATTACTTAGTGTGTGTGAGTATGTGTGTGATGCGTGTCATCAAATCAGACACCTTTTATTGTGCCACATAATAATTTCAGCAATGTGAAGCTGCTATCCACTGCAGCTGTGTGATTTTTTGTACTTCTTTGTGGTATCTTTACTGGTACTAGTACTAGTGACTGTTACTGCAGCAGTGCAGTACACTGCCCCCCATGACCCGCTCCAACTGGCAAGGTATTCTTTTCAGATTTGAATTTCTGATAGTGAGCACTGGTTAGGTGTTGTGCCTTTGTGTCTGCATCTCTTCAGTGTGCAGCGCAATCTTAATCTGTCTGTGCATTTGCATCTCTTTAGGGCCCAATCTCCATCCGTAACTTAAGTCACAGTTGTTTCTTTGGCTTCCCTTCAGAGTTCTGGACAGGTGTGGTGCTTAATTCTGCATGAACATTGTACTCATTAATGTGCATTTTTAAGTCAGGAACATCATCATGAGTCACTCGTGATACAAATCACATTCTTCATCATCACGATCACAAATGCAGTCACAAATCATGATTCACGATCATTCCCGTTACAAATCACAACATTAAATTTTTTTCTAGTTACTTGGATGTATTGTAAGCCTGTTTTGTAGTATCTCTCCAGGCTTCACCATTGTACTCATCGATACGTGTTTTTCAGTCTGGGAGTTTTAAGCTACAGCTCATCGGGGCCCTGGGAAGTACAGCCGTAGGCATTCACATTTTGTCATCATCACGGTCACAAATGCAGTCACAAATCACAATTTACGATCATGTCATGAATCATAACATTAATTCTTTTTTACTAGTTACTTGGATGTATTGTAAGCCCGTTTTGTAGTATCTCTCCATGCTTCACCACCCCACCATTGTACTCATTAATGTTTGTTTTTAAGTCAGGGAGTTGGACAGTGTCTGCAGTACATACACAGACTGGAAAGAAGACTGACTGCACTCATGCAGTTTAGTACAGTATACTTGCACTGCTCAGAATACAAAGTGTCACGCATAGGGAAGAGAATAAAAAAAAGGGCATAGTTACATACAAGGATCTGGGATGGTAGAGGAATACATTTTATAACACAGCAACGAAGGTGTCGGGGGGCACATGGTATGAGAAAAAAAAATAATGTGTGATCCCATGGTGATCCAGCAGCAGTTCCAGCATGGACATAATTTTCAACTGATGTCCCTCTATGTGATCCAGCTGCTGCTCCACAGCACTCACCCTCTCCTTATTGTCCTTGACAGCACTCCAGAGAACTGCCAAGTTAGCCTGTGTTACATGCAGTTCTGTGGGGCCCACACATTCTACAGGCTTACCTGCTTGTGGTGGTGGTGGGGGTGGGGTGCTGGTAGAGCAGCAGGTGCGCTCTGGCCCTCCTCTTCTTAGGGATGCAACAATGCACAGCTGCACCTTCTGCCACAGATTGGCCAGCAGGTGCAGGCATAGTCTGTTCTGTGGCAGCCTGCCACTCCAACTGCTGGTGATTGAGCATATGGGTGTGCTGGCACCCCGTCCCCAGATGAGTCCCCCAGAGGCCATGGTGCACCTCCATCTCACATAGGTGGCACTTAACCACACTGCTGTCCCTCTGACACAGTCAAAAAACTGCCAAACAACAGAGGTGCGGAGAGAACCAGGCACAGGTAGGGGATGGCCAGATGAACTGGCAGCCGGCTGGTCACAGCGCTGAACAGGGATGGGATCCACACCTGGGCCCAGGGGAACAGGTACATCCTGCTCCAGAGGACCTGGCGCTGGACTCAGTGGTGGTGGTGATGGTTCAACTGCCTCAGAGTCAGGACAGGAGGTGGTGATGGTCCTGCTTCTGGGGGGGGCACTCACAAGTTTTGAGTGGTCCAACAGAAATGGGCGCCCATGCCCTCCACACATGCGCATGGTGCGACACTTACCATTACCACGCTCTCCTAGAGCTGCCCCCCCCAGACATTCCCTCACCCTGTTCTATCTCTCCTACTGAGCTCCCTCAGTCTGAGCAATTACTACTCACACTGTCATACACACACACACACACACACACACACACACACACACAGTCACAGACAAACAACTACTTATAAAGGTAAGAAAAATAAATTTACAGAAAGAACAAATTAAGCAAAAAAGAGTACAGAAAAGACAAAAAAAATTAGCTTTTAAAAAAGCTGTTGGGTCTAAATCAAAGTTTAAATCTCCTCCTCGCTCTGATCTAAAAGTATTGCAGTCACAAAACACTACTCTCTCTCCGTCTGCACAGGAGAAAGTAAAAGTGTCTGCTTGTATGACTCACTTTCTTCCTGTCTAGCTAAAGAACATGTGACTTACAGTACTGTGAGCCATGTGATGTGTGGGGGGCTGCCAAATCTGAAACACCAAGTGGATCACTTAGAATCCTAAAGAGGAACGCAAAGTCCATTAAAACTCATGACTACACCTTACTTCACTTGCCATTCTGCCTTAACGCGAAGTGGTAATGACAAGACGGAGTGAGCACTTTGCATTGCCCACTCCGCATAGTGGAGTAGCAATGCAAAGTGCCCACTTCGAGTTCACTTTGCTGGCGGAATTTAAATTCGCTGCATGTCTACAAAGAAATACAAGTGAAAAAAAATGCTGCTGATATGGAATACCAACATGGTTCTATGCAACGTGACTTAAAACTAGGCATGTGTGCAGTCTCTCTGCTATGCTTCATATAATCTTCATAGTAAAGTAAAAAAGTTACACTTCCTTCTCATAATCTTTGCCATGAAGTGGATGAGTTGTAATTTAGCATAGTCTCACGATGGTGAAACGTTGCTAGTGAACTGCATCATACATTTTGATGTTTGTGCAAGAGAACAGGTCACTTCTTGTTCAATTGGAAGGCTTTATGGTACCGGATGCTGTAGAATGCATCTCTCTCTCTCTCTGACTGCTGAACAAAAGCAGTCAGATTAAGTTGAAAAATTATAGCTACTACAGAAATATGTGTCCAGTCTCAGTGCCAAGACTTTGTAGAATGGATTTGAGAATATTTTGGAAAGAAAACATTTTTAAGACATATTTTAAGAAGTTATACTCTGCTTTTTCTTCTCTGATCTAAGTGCTTCTGAGCTGAATCTAGTGGGGAAGGTAACGTCAGCTCACTCTTTTAGTATTGTTTTAATATAAAGTATTTTACATGTAATTTTTTTTTTTTTTTTGTTCTTGCTCTCCATTTTTCTGTTTTATTGACTGTATTGCAGAACACTTATTATGAGTGACCACTGGCACCATATCAATGATTTTGGAAATAAGCACATTTTTGCTACAACATAGTTTTTTTAGATATAAAATGTTTTGTATCTGTCAGACAACACAATGAGTTATTGGTGTAGGGTTGTGAAACAAAATAACAGGGCACCTCAATGCTCAGGCACCATCATTTCTACAATTTTTATCAGCTTAGAAATATTATATACCTTTTTTTGGGCTGTGCTAGGCAATAATCACTTACTGTATGCATTTAGGGATGTAAAACACACCACTGTGGTGAGAAATCTGAACCATCCAGGATGTCCAAAAAACACAAAAAGCATAAGCAGCCACAAGCCACACAACCAATGAAAGTAGCTGAAGAGCCACCCCTCCCACACACACACACACACGTCAAATCAAATCAAATCAAACTTTTTTTTGTAAAAAGGTGCCTTTCCAAAACCAAGGCACCTGTACATAACGTAATAAAATCAAGAAATAATTAAAACAATATTAAAACTAATCCAGGCAGCAACATTAAAAATCATTATATGCAAGGCTAAAAAGATGTGTTTTTAATACCCCTTTAAAGCTTTGGACAGTCAGGCAATCTCACACCTGATGAGGAAGAGAATTACACAGGGTTGGAGCCATAAAACTAAAACATCTAGCCCCAGAAGTCTTTAAACAAACCCTGGGAATCTCCAGCAATCCCTCGTCAGTGGATTGGAGAGAGCCGGAGGGACAGTAGGGACAAAGGAGATCTTTCAGGTAGCCAGGTCCCTGATCGTGTAGGGCCTTATAGATCAGCAAACCGACCTTGAAGGTGATTCGCCAGCATATTGTCAGACAGTGCAGTCCGCGGAGCACAGGCATTATATGACTGGCCCTAGAAGAACCACTCAATAGCCTGGCTGTCGCATTCTGCACTAGCTGCAAGTGGCGAATATCAATCCCCGGTAGCCCAAGATAAAGGGCATTGCAGTAGTCAAGGCAGGAGGTAACAAAGGTATGGACCAGAGTAGGAAGATCGTCAGGAGGAACCAGGTGCTTCACCCTGGTGATGTTCCTCAGATGGTAAAAAGAGACTTTGACAACTGCCGACACCTGGGATTTAAGTGTCAAACAGTCATCAAACACAACCCCCAGGTTCCGCACCCGGTCTGAGGTAGTTAGCTGAACACCCCCTAGCTATAAACCTGAGGGTGATCCCAACAAACCCACCTCCTGGTGACCTGGCTCCACAACCAACACCTCAGTTTTCCCTGGATTCAACTGTAGCCAACCCACATTCATCCAGTCCTGGATCTCAGCTAGACAGTTGTTAAAGACCAAAATGGCAGCATCTTGGCAGGGCACAAAGGACATGTACAGTTGAGTATCATCTGCATAGCAGTGAAAACTCAAACTGTACCACCTAATAATCGCTCCCAATGGCAGCATGTACACTGCAAACAACATGGGTGCCAAAATAGAGCCCTGTGGCACCCCTCAGGATAGGGGGAATGATGCAGAGGAAAAAATCTCAGACACCACCCTCAGAGTCCTACCCTCGAGGAAAGATCAAAACTAACTGAGGACTGTACCAGACAGTCCACAGATAAATTCCAAGCGCTCCAACAGCACACCATGGTCCACAGTGTCAAATGCTGCAGACAGATCAAGAAGGACCAAGATGGAAGGAGTCCTTCCATCTCTCGCTATTAGGAGGTCATTTAGTACCCGGACAAGAGCTGTCTCGGTACTATGTCTCTTCCTAAATCCAGACTGGAGAGAATCCTAGACATTGTGGCTGGTCAAATGATCAAGTAGCTGTGACGTGACCACCTTCTCAATAACCTTACCCACAAAGGGCAGGTTAGAGACAGGCCTGTAGTTAGCCAGACAGTCCGGGTCCAAGGAGAACTTCTTAGGAAGGGGCTGAACCACAGCCTCTTTCAGAGGATTTGAAAAAATTCCCCTGTCCAAAGACCTCCAGACTATCTTAGCAAGGACTGGACCGATTTTATCCACACACAGCCCACTAGGAGATGTGTGGGGCCCGGGTCCAAACCACAGTTGGTCGGATGCAATAACTGGATGACCATCACAATGTCACTGATCGTGGGAAGGCTGAAGTCAGACCACACAAATTGGACGTCAGACATCTCCTGACAACCATCACAGCTCCCATTAGGGAGGGTCAAGTGGATATTAGACCTGATTGTGGCAACCTTATCTGAAAAGAATTGAGCAAACTCCTCACACCATTCTTGAGAAAAGGCTCTTCGGGGCTGAAGACAGATTGGATTGCACAATCTGTCCACAGTCCGGAAAAGCTGAGCTGGTCTATTCTGCCCAGTAGCAATCTCTCTGGACAGGAATTCTGCCTTCTTACGCGAGATTGCTGATTGATAGACCACATAATGGTCCATCAAACTATGTCTGTCACAATCCAGGCCCGATTTCCACCAACACCTCTCTAACCTTCGTCTGACTCTCCTCAGCTGCCTCCATTAAACCAAGGAGACCTGGGGCAAAGAGTGAGGGGATGAACATGAACAGAAGCAATGGAATCCAGGGCCCTTACTGCCACCTTATTATAGGCAAGTACCAAGTCCCCAGGATCCATGCAATCACTAGGTAAACCTGATAGGTTCAGCACCGCTATCAGGCCATCTGGGGAAACACCTCTGAAAGGGCGGTACTGGACCATCTCCATAGGGGCTGACCTATTAGGGGTGGCATCGAAACTGAACCCAATGGTGTGATTGTCAGATCATCTGACTGGTTCCACCACCAAATTGGATATCTCCATCTCCAGTAGGAACACCAAGTCCAATGAATAAAATAACCTGTGTGAAGCCCAGTGAAATCAGTAACTGGTGGAAGTCCTGACCAAACTTCGAGAGTTCATTGTCGACCCAGGCATTGAAATCTCCCAGAACCAACCATCTGGGGGATCCCAATGTCAGGTCGACAATGAAGTCTGCGACTTCCCGCAGGAAAACATTCTGATCACCTGGTGGATGGTAAACGAGAAGTATCCTGCACCCCACACCCTCACCCATGATACATTCAAAGGAGTCGGTAGTTCCCACTGGTACCTCCACTAGGCCCAATTACGTTCTAAAACAGATAGCAACACACCCGCCCCTATGATCCATCCTAGGGCGGTGTATCACTGAGTACCCAGCTGGAATTGCTGATGCCAAAACAGAGCCAGCATTCTCATCCAGCCAGGTCTCAGTGATGCACGCCAGGTCAGAAGCTTCAACAAAATCCGCAATAATAGCGGTTTTGTTTTTAAAACACCTGGCCTTGCATAACACCACCCGAGTAGGATGAGAATCCGAGGATGACCATGCTACCTGCTGACTATAAGCAGAACCCTTGGGTATGGGAACCAGACAGGAAGGACCCCTTTCCTGGACCCATTTTGTCCCAGGGCGTCTTCTTGTCCCCACTATCCCTATCCGCCCACTCCTTTCCATTCCCTCTCCAGGCCCAACTCTCGTCCTCCTCCTTTTTCTAACAATCCCCAGAGCCCTACACCATCTATATACCTCTGGTGGTAGGGAAGGATAGAGAAAAGGACAAAGGTCCCTGAGCCTGGAGGGGGAATAGTACCCGACCATCCTTATGCCTTCCCAACACATATTTACCACACTAAGCAAATACCAGCAAATAAACAATCCCAAAATACAAATCAACCCACACCCAAAACATAAAATAATCAAACACTCTAACAAACGTCTACAAAAAGCTAAACAAATAAAATTCCCTATATAACAATTTAGTAGCAAAATATAAAAGTCCAAGTTAGGAAAGAATCACAGTCAAATAAGTCTCAGATTTTTGAATGATTTTGGTCTGAAGAGCTCCCACCTCTTCGGACATGACCAGAGAGGAAGGTCAGACTAAACTCTCACTTTAATCTGACCAACCAACCAGAGCTTGATAGAGTAGAAAAAAATGTTTGATAAGGCACTCTCACTTCCAACATATATCCAGTAGAATGCAGGGACAGTCAGTTCCAATTCTCAGTTTTTCAATGCAAGAGTCCCATCCCATGATGCACAACATAAAGTCAGAACAAATTCAGCTCACCCAAACCAGCCCCGACTCCACAGAGGATCCTACACAGATCCAAGTCCAGTACACAGATCTCTCCAAGGACTTCCAATTTAAAAGCTGATTCCACACCACTCCAATATGTACTAACCCCACAACAGCTGTCTCCACAGCTAGCAGGCAAGTACAAATAATAACTGGAGTGCTAAACAAGATTGTTTCAGGCAAAGACTAACACAAACCCAAGGGAAACCGTCTCCTCACCGCTGAGCCCACGACTACAGCCCCAGGCTAAGCCAGCAAATAGTTGACCCCGGGCCACTTAGAAGACTAGACAGCCCCTGCCCACCTTCCAGCAGGCCACGAGCCCAAGCTTCCTGCCAGACTCGGCCAAAATTTGAAGACCTCCCCCCCAGGTAGGGCAATGGAATCCCTGCTCACAATCCTCGCTACTCATGGTTTTCCACAGCAGTGATACTGATTCGACTCGGATTCAGCCACAAGGAGACTCCAATTCTCCGTAGAGTCCTCAGGTATTCCAAAAGCCAGCTTCTTCGAGTTAGGGACTAAGGAACTTCCCCACTCACAGCTCTTCCATAGTAGAGGTTGGTAATACTCTGTTTCAGTCCAACCACCAAACAACTTGTACACAGTCTGATTCTCTGTGAAAACATCGCTGTAGTTCCTTTCTTTAGAGCGTCAAATCTCCACTCAGAATCTCCTCCCTTGCTCCCCGAATTTCCTCCTAGTCGTTCACAGTACTCTAGGCAGGTAAGAGAACCGACAAATTAATCAAACCTCCAGATTTTACGATAAACATCCAGTGCAATATCTTAAGCACTGGATGAAACAGAAACATAGAAACATAGACTTTGATGGCAGATAAGGACCGCTTGGCCCATCTAGTCTGCCCATTTCCCTACCTACAGGATAGGCCGAAGATCCTAGTTAACCAACAGCCTATTTCTTCCTACCTCCCACAAGAATTGCCTTATGTCTGTCCCATGCATTCTTGAATTCTCCCACAGTTTGACCCCTCAACCTCCTCAGAAAGGCTGTTCAATGCATCCACTATCCTCTCTGTTAAATAATACTTCCTCACATTGCCCCTGAACCACCCCCCCCTCTATCTTTAAATTGTGTCCCCTTGTTCTTGCACGTCTCTTTTTCTGAAAGATGCTACCCTCTTGGACTTTGTTGATTCCACTGAGGTACTTAAAGTTTCTATCATGTCCCCCCTCCTCCTTCTCCTCAAGGGTATACATATTAAGCTCCTTTGGTCTCTCCTCATATGACTTCTTCTGCAGACCCTGTACCATTTTAGTTGCCCTCCTCTGGACTACCTCTATCCTGTCTATGTCCTTGCGGAGATGGGTCTCCAGAACTAGTCGCAGTACTCCAGATGGGGTCTCACCAACTGTCTGTACAGAGGATAACAACTTCCTGTTTTCTGCTGCTGATGCCTCTCCCTATGCATCCCAGTATACCCCCAGCCCTCCCTACTGCCTTCTCCACATTACTTGTGACCTTAAGGTCATCTGATATGATTATCCCAAGGTCCTTTCCTTTTTTGTTGTTACTACCTCCCCCATTGTGTATTTTCCCTGGGTTCTTGTTTCCCAGGTGCATTATTTTGCACTTCTTTGCATTGAATCTAGCTGCCATATTTCTGACCATTCCTCCAACCTTGCCAAGTCCTTCTCATCCTTTCCACACCTCCTTGTGTATCAACCCTGTTGCAGATCTTTTTGTCACCTGCAAAGAGGCATACTTTTCCTTCCAGTCCCTCTGCAATGTCACTTATGAAGACATTAAAAAGGACTGGACCCAATACTGAACCCTGGAACCCTCTAGTAACCCCTCTTTCTTCAGAGTGGACTCCATTTACAATTACCTTCTGTGTCCTGTTGTCCAGCCAATGTTTTACCCAGGCTACCACCCTGGGACCCACTCCCAGGCTGGTTAATATGACTATTAATCTTTTGTGTGGGACTGTGTCAAATGCCTTGCTAAAGTCTAGGTAGGCCTTGTCCACAGCCCCTCCCTGGTCTACTACTTTGGTCACCCAGTCAAAGAAATCTATTAGATTTGTCTGACATGACCTTCCTGCTGTGAACCCATGCTGCCTTGAGTCCTGTGCCCCACTGGCCTCTAGGTACTCAACTATTCTTTCCTTCAGAAGTGACTCCATCCTTTCCCTACCACAGAGGTCAGACTGACAGGTCTGTAGTTTCCTGCCTCTGTCTTGGTCCCACTTTTGTGAAGGAATCACATCCGCTTTCTTCCAGTCCTCGGGTACCACCATCCTCCATGATTTATTAAAAAGAGTAGCCAGTGGTTTCACTAGTTCCCCCTTAATTCTTTTAGAATTCTGGGGTGAATTCCATCAAGCCCATTGCTTTGTCTACCTTCAGTTTTAGGAGTTCTTGCAGAACCCTTTCTTCTCTGCGAAAAGGACTGGGATCGACCCCTATCAAGAGTGCTTCTGTTAATTGGATTAGGCACTTCCCCTCCTCGTTTGTGAATACTACTTGAAATATTCGTTCAGTATCCTGCTTTTCACTGTCCCCTCTGCCCACCACCGTTCATTCTATTCAGCCTCACTATCCCTCCCTTAGACTTTCTACGCTTGCTGATGTACTTATAAAAGGTTTTATCCCCCTTCTTAACCGAGTTGGCTATTCTTTCCTCAGTTTGAGCCTTTGCTATTCTGACTTCCCTCCCTGCTTCCTTCTGCCTTAACTGGTACAGCTCTCTGTCCTGCTCCTTCTATGTTTCCTTATACTTCCAGAATGCTATATTTTTCTTCCTGACTGAAGCAGAAAGAATAAACAAAAAAAGGATTTCCTAACTCTGTTTAAGCTCCGTTTAAGCTCTCAAAGAAAAAACCCTCTCTAAGCCCGATACGCCACTCAATCCTTACTAATTCACTCAATTTTCCCTAACTGATTGCCAACATTGATTACACTAACTAAAAACTAAAGACAACTAAAACAAACGACTTATTTCAAAACAAATAAACTAAAGAAAAAACGAAACTGGTACAATAGCTCTTGTGGACTAGCCCAGCACGGCCGCCATCTTGCAAAACAAGTTATTGCCATCCACCCAAATCCTTTCTGTGTGAATATTTTATTTTTGACCCACCAGTTAAAGCAGTTACATTTCTAAATTATTTTATAGATATCATTTTTGTAATAATACATTAATAAATCTGAACGCTTTGCAATCTACCTTGTTCATGACACATTTTGTTCATGTTTTATATACTGAGTTCTGTGATGGTAACAGCCCTGCACCACATCTGAGGCTGTGGCACCTCTCAATTTTGGAAATATAGAAAATTAATTACTTATAAATTAATTACAGCAAAACTATTTAGAATAGTGACTATAATAATTTATTTTAACTAAACAATTTTATTAAGCATTGCAAGACCCTTTGTTCAGATTACAACCTTTCTTCCATCTATCTTTATGATTGCACCCAGCTTCAGAAAACAGCTGCTCTGTCCACTCAGTACCCTGGTATTGAGTACAGGATGGATGGGAGGTGCTGACAGTCACCAGACAGGAAAGGGACCTTGGATTTACAAGGCTTTGAGTAGGGCTAGTGGGATGCTGGGGTGCATAGGAAGGTGAATCTCCAGCAGGAGGAGGGAGGTGGTGCTACCACTACATTGCTCCCTGGTACACCCCCACTTGGAGTACTTTGTCCAGTTTTAGAAACCACACCTCAGAAGGAACATAGACAGGGTGAAGGTGATCCAGAGAAGGGTAACTAAGATGATGCAGGGTTTGCAGTGGAAGCCCTAAGAGGAAAGACAGAGATCTCAACATGTACACCCTGGAAGAGAGAGGAGAGAGAGAGAGAGAGAGAGAGAGAGAGGGAGGTGTGTCATGATCGAGACCTACAAGTACCTCACAGGGGTAAACAAGCTGCAGGTGGGGAGCCTCATTCAAATGAGGACCACCACAAGTGTGGGCTAACAGACATCTCTCTTCTTTGTTTGGCCTAGCAAGGGGCACCATGCAGGGCTGCCCACTCTCCCAATTGCTGTTCACAATTTATGTTTTGCCATTGGCTCAAGCTATAAGACAGGATCCAAGAGTGGTGGGCTATACAACAGATGATGGCATAGAACATGGGATTATACTATATGCTGATGATATTCTTTTGTACATCTCCACAACAGACACTTGCCTCTCGACAGTGTGGTCCCTACTAATTCAGTTTGGCCTCATATTAGGGTACAATGTTAGGGTCCACCCTTTATGCGGATGACCTCGTCATCCTGGCTAGCGCCCGTGACACTGCCTCCATTAACTACCAACTAAATGAGGACTTCAAACGCATACAGTCCTGGTTGGTGGAGCATAGACTCGCCATCAACCTTAAGAAAACCCAAGCAATGCTCTTTGGCTCACAGAACAAGATAAAATCCTGCCTCACTCCCCTTCTCATTCATGGCACTGATGGCACCCCTCTGCAGACAGTGACTGCAGTCAAGTACCTGGTGGTCACCCTGGATCCACAGCTTGATCTTACCCTGCAAATTCGTAATGTCTGCAAGGCTACCAACTGTAAGCTCGGCCTCGCCTACAGAGCCCAAAACTGCCTAACTCCGGCAGCTCTCATGGCCCTTGCCAGAGGGGTTCTCCTCCCCACCCTCTGCTACGGGCTTGTTACCTTCGCCCCTGTACCCTCATCCAGCCTTCTGAAATGGGACTCTGCCTATAATAACATCTGCCGCTTTGCCCTCTCTGCCCCTTCCCTCACCCACCGCTGTGATCTCTACTCCCGTCTGGGGTGGCTCCCTCCGGCTAAGCACAGCTCCTTTGTGTTTGGCAATTTCCTTGACAACATTATCTGATCGGCCACCCCCACCGCCCTCGCCCCTTCCCTCAATCCTGGCCCCCCCCATCCTACCATCTCAGATCGAGGGCGGCCCTAGATCGCCAGGTTCCCAGAACTCGATCCCTCATAGGGGATCGCGCCTTCACCTCCTATGCCCCTAAATTCTGGAACTCGCTTCCAGTCCCCACTTGGTCCTCCCCCTCCCATCGCCACTTCTAAACCTCTCTCTGGAACTTCCTGAATTCCTCCTCCACTTGTCCCTGTACCTCGTAATACACCTGACCTACCTGTATATTGCAGGCTCTCTGCCCCCACTGCTGTTACCCTCCTAATTGGTGGTGGACACCCGCTCTCTTTTTTCCCTCCTTACCTCCCACCCTTCCTGTCCGGCTTCTCCCATTCTTTCTCATCTGCCCCCCACCCCACTGTTCCCCCGTCTTCCTGCTCTTGCATCCCCTCCCCAGCACTTACTTCCATTGCACTTATTTGTTCCTGTTTTTTATCCAGCGGTGCACTCCCAAACCCACCTAATATGTGTCCCTTACCCTTCCCTTATTGCCTGATGAACTCTAACAATGTCTTGCTCCCATATTCCTTCCAGGCTATGTCTGTTGGTTTCCTGTTGTTGTCAACTTGACCTGTAATTTCAGCTGCCTATACAACTCCTGTTTAGCCTTCTTGCATTATCTGTATGTAACCTGACTTCATCACTGCTGTATGTATGCCTCTACCTTTGTAACCCTCCCGGGTCGCACCTGAAAATAGGCATGTGGCTGTCTAGTGTGCCCTACCCGGTTAACAAAAACAAATAAATAAATAAACAAATAAATAAATTTGAATGAAACCAAAAGTGAAACCCTAGCAGTTTCCCTTTGCTGGGATTTACAGTGCATGAAATACCTTGGAATTAGACTCATGCGGTCAGTCTCTCACTTACATGAAGCTAATTTCACCACACACCCTTATACAATAGGACCTTGAAAGGTGGATGATAATGCCTATCTCTCTGGAATGTTGCATTGCTTTGATTAAAATGATGATTCTTGCCAAATTTCTATACCTCTTTCAATGTCTCTGTTGCCCCCCCCCCCCATCCGAGTCACAGTTTGTGTCACCTGGAAAAGAATGACATCTTGGTTTCCCTGGAACAGAAAACATCCGCATGTCTGGTCTGTCATGCGCTGCCAACCTAAACAGTAGGGGGTCTGGGACTCAAACCTCCAAAAGTATTATGAGGCAGCATAGCTTCAACTAATACTTTATTGACTTCAGAATGCCCCTGTGCAACAGTGGGTCCACTTGGAGTGGGCAATTATGTCTATTTTGACCCCAAACCGCCTGCTGTTTAATCCAGTGACAAGGGTCACGCACCTTCACTGGACCTCTCTATATGTTCAAATGGTAATTTGCACTTTACACAGGGTCCTGGCTAAGTATAAGCTTTATTTATTTATTGAATTTTGTTCACTGGGTAGGCCCATTGAGACTATAATTCCCTTTTTCAGGCAAAACCCAGGGGAGAGGAGGGATATAGATAGTAACCAACTGAAATTGAACCAGATTAAGCTGTTGGTGGTATTTTTAGCGAATGGGGAAATTTGGACAGGCCACCGAGGAAATTCTCCATTTCTTATAGTAGGGGGAGCTATTGCCATTCCGGTCAGCAAGATGGCCGACCACACCAGCGAGGATGAAGGAGGAGGTAGAGGTTTGGGAGCACAGTGCTCCAAAACAGAGACTATGGATTTTCAAAGTTCACAAGACATACCAGAGTCGGAGACAAGTTTTAAGTAACAGATACCATTGCAATAAAAAGTTGCTATTTAAGTTGGGAATTTGAGAAAGTTACCGGCTGGGTCTTCTGCAGTTTTGACTGTTGCCACTGAGAAAGCATTTCCACACAGTAAGGAGGTCCAAATGCCAGTGGACTGAGAAGAATGTAGACTATGACTATTGTAATTATCAGTGGCTGAAACTACTCCAGAAGCCACACAGTTTACTGCTACCAAAGCAACAGGCACTGCTGCCACAGAAATGACTGCAGCTACCACAGAAAGGGACGCTACTGCTAAGGAAACTGAACATTGGAACCTCTCAGGGATAGCAGACTCCAGTCGGGAGAAGGAACACAGGATTCAGGACACTTTACCTGCAGCAAAGGTAAATTCTACAATGGCATCATTTACTGAGGACTTCTGGTCATCCGAGAAAGCTGTCCTTGCTGCTGAGGGACACTGTTCCGCTGATGATGCTACGTAGCTCCCGGGAGCTGCACCTATAGTCACCAGCATTATTGCATCCCAAAAAGACTGCTATCACTACCACAGGTAACACTAAACAAACAAAAACTACTAATAAAAAATGTTTAAGTTCTTCAAAAGCAGCTGCCGACGACAAAGGTATCACATAGCAATGACTCAGTGGGAAGCTGAACGTGACTCTCAGTAGGGTGCTTACCCACCAGGTGTAGAGGGGACTGTTTCTGCACTTCTCACTACCAGCATCCCACGGAGGGGAGCCCTGAGGGATAAAATAACTGAAAAACAAGTGACTGATTTTCCACCTGACCAAACTGAGGCTACTGGCGGGGGGGGGACAAAATCCGACAGAGCCTGCTATTGTACTGGAGACTGAGTCAAGTGCATCGCCCTCCACTTCTTGGGTTGCAACAATGGATATGGAGGATTTAAATAACTCTAGGGGCCCTAGTACAGACTCCACAGATCATAATCATACCCCTCCTTTGAATGGTACTAATACAGCCAAGGGTCAAGCTAAATCAAACCCTCGATTTCAATTGTCGGATTTGTTCACTAACTTGGGGAAATCCACAACCAGATATAATGCTGTGCGAATCAAGTATAAAGGGGGACAGGATACACACACAGATAGGGTGCATGTTTTAAGGAAATTGCATAAGGACCCTATGCAGTTTTTGGCATCAGAGATTTTTGCTCTGATCCATATCTCTGGAGTCACCTTTATGGATCGTCAGAAGGGTCAATCTTTATTGTCTGTGGCTCTTCCTGCAGAAGACCCACCAGCAGAGGCCGATATGGGAAATAATGCATCACCTCCAAACCACACTAACACAAAGGAAACAGAAACACATATGGAGGTTTCTGCCACAGTGGAACAAGTCTGTTGTTCAGACACAGACTACCATCTGACATACCCCCACCCCCAACCCCATGAGAGGAATACCAACTGGTCAAGGGGAAACAAAGATTTACTAGAAGTACACCCAGATCAAAAATAGCAAAAAAAGATGAAACAGCTGTACAAAACAAATATGACATCTTACAAGGACATATGGCAGAGGAGGAGGAGGAAGATTCAGAGGCTTCATCCTTGACTTCCAGACAGAAGGATGATTCTGATATTGATGGTGACATTATTGATAAACCCAAGTTAAAGAAAAAAACTAGGAAAAAGTTTTGATCTGTGAGATAATGTTGTATTCCTTTTTTTGGCTGTCTTATGCGTACTGCCTCTGGAGACTCTGTTAATATTATTTCACTAAATGTGAATAGTATTAAAAATCATAAGAGGCATAGCATTACTTTTAGTGCTTTACAACATTCACAAGCTCAGATTATATTTTTACAAGACACTCAGTTACAAACTACCACTGATATACACCAGGCCCAAAACGCCTGGCCATGGGGCCCCTCGGTGTGGTCAATAGGGGAGGACCCTTGCTCAGGAGTGGGTATGATTTTTTCTTGCTCAGTCCAAATTCAGAAGGTCATGGATACTGACCCTGTTAGGGCACTTTTACTTTATATTAATTTAAGAAGACAGGCAGTCAGAATCAGTGTAATCTCGTTTGTATTGTTTAACTGCTGTTCCTTGAGATTTGTACAAATGTCTTGGGTCTTGACCTCCAGGCTGCATCTGGAATTGAGCAACACTGCTCAGTATGCCTTCCTGGTTAGACTCATAAATAAATAAATACATAAATAAATCTATGCCCCACAGACTAAGACCTCTAGGATCCAACTCTTTAAATTAATCCAACTATATTTGCATACTACTAGAAAAATAATTTGGGGAGGAGATTTTAACTGCCCTTTAGACCAAAAAGATAAAACAGGGATGACCACAAAGTTATGTTGTGACACTAATGTACTAGCACAGATACTTGGGACAGCAGCACTACAAGTTACATATATGACACTCTGGCCTACTGGGGGACATACATATTATAGGGGTAAACTCTCCTCTAGAATTTATTATTTCTTTATTTCACAACATTGGATGGTACATCAGACCTCTGCTGTACCCAGTGCTACCTCAGATCATATGGAATTACATGTTATTCTAGGGCATTTACAAAAGAATGATATCAGTACAGGTTACTGGCACACTAATAATAATATGTTAAATGTCCTTAGAGTTAAACAGCAAACCAGGAATCCTTAAAAGCTAGAGCAATAGTGGCACACTGGTATGATACAGTTGGTGAATGATGGGAGGATACTAAACTAGCTATTAAACTATACCAAAAATTGGGCAGAATAGCAGGCAGGGATGAATACTTTAAGTTTCTGATGCTTAGGAAACATTTATACAAATTCAATTTCCTTATAGAATACAGGGAACTCAGATTATACGGAACAAATAACTAACATAAAACAGGAAATGAGGATTTATTTATATTATAGGGCAAAATCACTGAATGTGGAGCAGTCACCTGGGACTCAGGGCTCAAAACATTCATTGGACATTTATAAAGAATGTCAAGACACTAGGTTTACTAGGTTTTGTTGGAAAAAAGAAAGCCGAGGCCCATTGAGATTTTCTCCCCACATACAAGTGGGCTAATATGTGAAAGTAGGGTGAGAGAAAAACCATATACAGTATCTAATTTGTTTTTAAATGTGTTAAAATGTTTGGTACTTATTAAATCCTGAGGTAAAGCATTCCATAGTCTTGAGACTTGGAGCGTAAAGAAATTATGCCTAAGGTTGGTATTTGCCTTCTTAATGCTAATTTGCTTGTTGTGGAGCCTAGGGACTCTTTGATCCATTGAAAAGGAAAGATCACATTGTTCCATTAATTCAGGAGATTGTAGAATCTTGTAGATAAAGAGGATGTCTCCCCTACATCTCCTATATTGAAGGGAATATAGGCCAATAGCACATAATCTCTACTGGTAGTTAGTGAGTTAGTCCTGAAATCATTTTAGTAGCATGTCTCTGAGTTGTACGTTCAATTTGGATTATGTCACCCTTGAGGTAAGGGTTCCAAAAGGGTGCCCCATAGTCAATGAGTGGTCTGATATAGGATCTATACAAGGGTGTGAGGCAATGTTCAGTTCTGGAGACAAAGGTACGTTTAATCTGTCTCAGGAGGGTATTAGCTACTCTGGTTATTTTTGAGCAATGGTCATGAGAGGAAAGTTTGCAGTTTACCAATATACTGAGGTCTCTTTCCTTGCATGATGCTTTTAATGAGGTGTTGTTTATATGGTATGTGTTTTTTGAATTTCTTAAACCAAAATGAAGGACTGCACATTTTTGGACATTGAACTCCATGTTATTTATCAGTGCCTATTGTTCGATGCATTTGAGGTTAGAAACAAGACTACATAAGTTATATGGGGTGTCTACTTTCCCTCTCAATTTGGAGTTATCTGCAAACTTAGACAGCCAGTTATGAGAGTTGATCTGCATATCACTAATATATAAGTTAAACAGTATAAACCCCAGGGCAGAGCCCTGGGGAACCCCACTGGTTACCAGACATTGGTCTGAGAGAGAATTATTGATGCTTACTCTCTGAGTCCTGTTCATTAGCCAGTGTTTTACCCAATTTGTCAAACAGGGTGAAAACCCAAGAGATTCTAGCTTGGTTATGAGTTTACCATGGGGAACTTTGTTGAAAGTCTTGCTGTAATCCAGCAGTACAACATCCATTGGGATGTTTCATAGTTTCATAGTTTCATAGATTAGTACGGGTTCAGTAGGTATTTCTACCTTTTGAGAACACACCACCTTTTTATGGGTGGAAGCTAAATTTTAAGTCACCTTTGTGTTTATCTAAATTATTTTTAAATGATGTTATAGTTTCACTATTAACCACATTGGATGGTAGGCTGTTCCAGGTATTGACAATCCTTTGTGTGAACCAATTATTTCTTTTATTAGTAATATTGGAGGTTCCTTTAAGTTTTAATGTACGAGATCTAGTTGTTTTGTTATTTTTATTCCTTTCTAATCCTATAGTTTCAAGAATTATGTCATTCTGAAATGCTTTATAAGTTAAACATAAATTGCCATGGAGACACCTGTAGTCCATTGAATAAAGATTTATTTTGTTTTAGTCTACTTCCATAGTCCAGATTATACAATCCAATTATTTTCTTAGTTGTTTTTCTTTGAATGTTTTCTATAAGTTTTTTGTTTTTAATTACGAATGGGGCTGTTACTGAGCTACAGTATTCTAGGTGAGGTCTAACTAAACTGGTATATAATGGCAATAACATTTTAGCATCTCTACTTTTAATATTCCTCAGTATACAGTTTAGTATTTTATTGCCTTTTTTAACAGCTGAAATTGTATGATTATTGAAACTAAAGTCGTTAGAAATAATAACACCTAAATCTTTTTCTTGTGTAGTTTGTTCTAAGTAAGTATTATTAATTCTGTATGGATAACAAGGGTTGTGCTTTCCTAAGTGCATTATCTTACATTTGGTCTCGTTAAATAAAAGACTTTTGCTTAAGGACCAGTCAACTAGATGATTTAAATTTTTTTGCATTTCTTGTGTGTCATTTTAATCTTTTATAATACATCTCATTTTGCAATCGTCAGCAAATTTAACTAACCAACAGGAATTGTTGAGAGGACACATTGTTGATATTAGGATGTTAAATAGGGTTGGGCCCAGTACAGAACCCTGGGGTACACCACTTGTAACCGGGCCCAAGTTAGATAAATAACCCTTAACAGATACTTGTTGAGATCTGTTGAACAACCGGGCATGAATCCATTCTATTATTTTAGAATCTGTTTGTTGTCCAAACCTTGATTGATATTATTATAGAAAGCAAATATATTTGTGGTACATGAATGCCCTATTCTAAAACCATACTGAGTTTTGTTATAGAGTTGGAGTTCTCCCATTTCCTTTTCTATAAAGGATTTAATAATTTTTTCCAGTATTTTGCATAAGATAGAGGCAAGGCTGATGGGATGGTAATTTTGAACATTGGATTTGTTGCCCTTCTTTAATATAAGGGTTACTTTTGCTGTTAACCAATCTGAAGGAATCTGGGAGCTTTCAAGGGATTTGTTAAAATGATTCTCAGGGGAGTAACTATTGCATTTGCTGTTTCTAACAGAAACCTTGGGCTTATATTATCAGGGCCCGGGCTAGTTGTTTTTTTCAAGTTTTGCAAAGCAAAGAGTATCATAGTGTTAGAGATGGAGTAGGTGTGAGGGCAGTTGTGTAACTGATATTTAGAGGGGATGTAGGAATCTTTTTGTGAGAACACTGAACACAAATAAGAATTGAATATATTGGCAGTGTCTGTGTCAGAATAAACAGTAATGCCATTATGAGTTAGGAGTCCAACCTTTCTGGTGTTCCCTTTTTTATTGTTTAAGTAGGAATATAAGGATTTGTGTGAATCCTTAGTATGGGCTAATCTAAATTCTAGTCTTGATTTAGCTTGCTTGATCATATGTTTTGGGGTGCGCAATGCTATTTGATAATTAAGACACGCTGAAGTCCTGTTTGTTGTGGTGGCATTCCTTGATCTTTTGAATAACTTTTGTTAAAGTTAAATTTGGGATTTAATTTTATTGTTGAACCATCTTGGAATTCTGCCCTTGTTGCTATATTTGTTTTTGATTGGTACCCAGAAGGACTGTAGTTGCTGAATACATTTTTTGAACATTGTCCAAGCATCCTTAGTTGATAAATAGTGCATCAGCTTACCCCATGGTTTAGAAAGAAGGATATTGTTGATTTTTGTGAAGTCAGCTTTGTCATAATTTTTATAGGTAGTTTGTTTCATTAAGCTAGTATGTTCAATTGTTAGGGAAAACAAAATTGCAGAGTGGTCGCCGTTACCTAGGGGAGCCCTTATTTGAATATCGGAGATTTTGTCCCTTATATTAGTAACAACAAGGTCAAGAATGTTTGTATCTCTGGGAGGTAGGTTAATGAGTTGTGTGAGGCCGTTCTTGGAAACACAAGAAAGAAATAGCTTATTGTGCAGACTGGTGCTGGATACAGATGTCCAGTTTATACCGGGTAAGTTAAAATCCCACAGTATAATGATGTCTCCCTTGTCTGATAGACTAGACATGTCCTCCAGTAATTTGGATATATAGTCAAAATCAGATGCTAGGGGCCTATAACAGTTATCGATTGTTAGTTGAGGCTGCCCTTTAAATTGAATGGTTATCCAAATACTTTTGGTGTTGGATTGGTGTTGGGTTTCATATGAGATGATATCATCTCATATGATATCATCTCAGATAGAGTGAATAATAAAATTTGGACAGTCATTATGGATGACCATGGGCAGACCTATACTGATTTTCATGATATATCTAAAGTTATATCAGATGCCCTGAAGTCCAGCTTTGGGGTGCCTGCAGATTTTACTGATCCAGTTAGCAGTTTTTTAACCTCAGAATATATTGATAAGTTAATTATAATGGAGAAATGGGATTTAACCAAATCTCTGGAGATTACTGAAATTGAAGAGGCCATTAAAAAAACTTAAGACTAATACAGCTCCTGCACCTGATGGCCTCAGCACTAAATTTTATTAAACATTTACCAAAATGTTAGCTCCTTTATTACTGGAAACCTTTTATAAGATCTTAGACCAACTCAGAGTAATAGAAAATATGACAAAAGCTTTTTTTATTTTATTATATAAAAAAGGCAATAGATCAGATATTAAAAATTGGAGACCTATCTCACTAATGAATATGGACATTAAAATACTAACATCCATTATAGTGGCATGGTAGTGCCACTATAGTTAAGGTTGCATGGCCACCCCTATGTTAAACCCAACATTTTGCACTTTAATAACTTTGCCACCATATGACAGATGTGCCTAACATTTTGCATGAGCAGTGAGGCACCATAGATCTCTGGATCTGGCAAGCTATGTCATGGTCGGATGAGCAGTTACGGAGCTGCAGTGCACCAGAAAATGCGTAAAAATCGACATTTTGTGCTTTTCTTTGCTTGGGACTACAGCCCACATGGTTTGTTTGTTTGGTCTGAAATCTTCAGGGAAGGTGCAGTCTGGGTCGCTGATGTGCCTTTTGAAAATTTAGTGAGAAAATATGAATTCCTTCAAAAGTTATTCAATTTTAAATTTTCCCATTATAGTCAAAGGGAAAAAGATATATGTGTGTGCCTCTTGAAAGTTGCTACCACTATATTTTACTGTCGCAATTGGCTCTTTTACTGTCATATGGCAGCCATCCTTTTTCAGTTAGCGAGAGAGATAAATGCCTGGCATTTAAATTTGGGACCCCCTAGGTAAACATTGACAGTTGTGTTTACCTAGTTGGGCCCTGAGGATCACAGTACTACTTTTTGGGGGGAGGAAACTCCCCCCAGAAATGACATATGACCATACAAAATTTGCCAACAGAGAAAGGCTATTTGGTCTATCGAGTCTGCTCAATTTTGCAGCTAGCAGCCCTGTTCTGCAGCTGCCCCTCCCTCCTCACGCCCCCTTCCTTTATCCTCCCTCTTGCCCTGTCCCAGCCCCTTTTGAAGCAGCCCACTGTTTTACAGGCTACAACCTCTGCTGGTGACACATTCCACCCTGCCACCACTCTCTCTGTAAAAATGTGTCTCCTTACTTCCCCCTTGAACCTTCCTCCCCCCTCCAATCTCATGTCATGGCCTTGAGTGTCCCTCCCCATCCTTACCCTGAATAGCCCCTCTGTACCAGGCTTGTTTATCCCTCTCATATACTTGAATGTCTCAATCATATCCCCTCTGTCCTTCCTCTCCTCCAGCGAGTACATGTTCAACTTCTTTAGCCTACTCTCATACGATAAGTCCTCCAGTCCCTGGATCATCTTAGATGCTCTGTGCTGTCCCCTTTCCAGTAATTTAATGTCCCTTTTCAGGTATGGGTGCCAGTACTGCACACAGTATTCAAGATGAGGTCTAACTAATGATCTATACAGTGGCAGAATCATCTCCCCCCTCCTCGACGTTATTCCTCTTGCGATGCAACCCAGCATTTTGTTGGCCCTTACTGCTGCCTTCCTACACTGTGCTGAGTTGTTCATTAATCCCATGATGACCACCCCCAGATCCTTCTCCCCTCAGTCTCCACCAGCTGCACTCCCCCCAGTTAATAGTTTCTTTTCAGTGTTAGGACTCCTCATAGTGTTGCAGATTGCAACAGAGTGGATGTGACACTTTCGCAAATCACAAAAGTGTTGTGCCCATTCTGTCACAAATGTTTGTGAAAGTGTCACAATTTGTGACAGAATTGCATCCAAAAACAGCAATTCTTTTCCACCCCACTGCATCAAAATGGTTGGAGCTTTTGGGCTGAGATTTGTAGGGTAGCAAGCTCTGGTCCTACAGATGTGCCTTTTGGTGGTTTGGTCCCAAAACATTCAACAGGCCCATAGTTGCAGTGCTCCAAAGTTCAGAAATTCCCCATAGGCTAACACTGCGGTACCTGCAGCGACTTTTGATGCCCGTATCTTGAAAACAATTTGAGATACAGATTGTTCGCTACTAAGCTTGCATGGAGGTTTCGAAGTCATGATTACAACTGCAGTGGAATTTTTTTCATAGTTGCTATGGTTACTGAGATATTGCCAAATAAGTGTTACAAGGGTTCATTTTCAGTACTATGGGGCTGCTGTATGGCTCCATAGTTATGTGTAAATGGGAGTACAGGGCCCAGAGGGCCCACGCTCCCACATACACATACTATTATGCAAAAAATGGGCAATGTGAAGGGAGCACAGGGCCTGGAGAGCCTGCACTCCCTCAAACACATACCAGTTACCAATTACATTGCATTTTCTCAGAAAGAAGGGAAGGAAAATTCATTGGAACAATATTTGTTAATGCTTCAGTTAGAGTTGATAGTACAGTGACAAAAGTATGGAAATGTGTTGTTAAGGTTAACACCCCTACCACTCCACCCCCACCCTCTGCACCCTACACACATCACACACCAACAAACATTGGGGGTGTGCCATGGGGTCGCAGGCCTAACTCTCATCCCATTCTCCTATACTGTAGCATGTCAGCTTGTTTACACATGGAATGGGGTGAGAGTTGGGCCTGACAACCCCATGGCACACCCCAACCTCTGTTGGTATGTGGAGGGGGGGTGGTGTGGTAGAGGTGTTGACCCTAACATCACATTTCCATACTTTTGTTGCTGTGCTATCAACCCTAACTGATGCATTAACTAAGTTTTTTGCAATGAATATTGTGTCATAGATTGAGAACAATTGCAGTAAAGGTCATTGCACAAAATCAAACATGTGCATTACTAGGCGGAAGTATGAGGGATAACCTAATTTGTACAAGGGAGGTGTTTTCTATGGGTAATTTAAATAAATTACATGGGATTGTACTTTCAATAGACCAACAAAATTGATATGGTACCTCAAGACTATTTATATCAGGTGTTAGAGTTCCATGGAATACCTAGAGGATTTACCATCTGGATTAGACTATTATACTCTGAAGCTCATTGTCATTCACTAATAAATGGGACAGTAGGGAGAAAAATACCAGTAGCAAAAGGGGTAGGGCAGGGCTGCACCCTGAGTCTCTGTTATATGTTTTCTGGGTAGAGATCTTAATACAGAAATTTGACCAGACTCCTAGCTTACAAGGGATACCGGTAACTTTAAATACACCTCCTTTGAAAGTAATGACCTATGCAGATGATATCTGCTTATTTCTAGCCAATGAACCTGCCTGTCAAATGGCTATGGATTTCATAACCCAATATTCTCAAGTGGCTGGGGCAAAGATTAGTATTCAAAAAAAGCAGATTAATTTGTATTGGAAATAAACAGGTGCTGGTTTTGATATATTTATGTGGGATCCCTCTAGTCCCTGAAATTACTATTTTAGGTATTCAGTTTGGTGCTTTTAATATGGAAAATGTAAATTGAGAGAGGAAGCTTACAGACTGTGAACAAAAAATGCTCAGGTGGAAAAACTTACACATCACTAGGTTAAAAATAGTGTATTAAATTAAGACTTTTCTAATTCCTGCCCTGCTGTACTTGAGTTCTGTATTCCCCCCACCCATAGACATAAAAACTAAATTACTGTATATACTATTCTCTTTAGAGTCATTTAGAGAAGCAGACTTAACCCTATTAAAAGAAATACAACTTACATAGGTGTTAATAAGGGAGGTTTGAGATGGTAAATCCATCACTGTTTTTTCATTCCATCTTTTGGGCAGCAAACCTCACCCCCTGCTAAAAAGCATCAAACTACCATGGCTATTATGGAGCAAGGAATGGTTTCAACCTATTTTTTCAGTATGGGAAGCAGATAAATGGAATTGTCGGGTGTATAAAGCATTACTTCCACCATATGTTAGTATAACTTTAACTAAGATTAGAGGGTGGAAAGTTACCACTGATATGATTAAAAGGGATGTCAGGCAGACATCTTATGAGACTATTTTATTAACTAATTTAACAGAAGAATTAAAGTTTCCAAAAGGTTCAGAGATGTCAACATAGGATACAATTAGACAATTAACAGATTAAAGAATACTTAAACATCTGTGGAATACCATATGGCTGACTAGTCATTATAAAATTGGTGTGAGAAACAATTATAAGCATAAACCTATCACAGAGAGATACTGTCCTAGAGACTTATGCAATATGCTTTTTGAGGCTCAAGAACATTTATTCATTTAATATCCATATACAGTATTGTAGCATTTTGGAATATTTTGGCTCAGAGGGTTTCTAGTCCTGAATTCAACAAAATTTCATATAATGTACTTGTTTTGAGTATATACACAGGTGTCAGGAGGAGATACCATCCTAGTACTCTATGAGTATTGTGTGGAGTAATTAAATACAATGCTTGGCAAGCTAGATGTCAGTTAATTTTACAACAGACCTACCTAACTCAAATTGAAGTTATCCAGATAATACTGACACAAGTGAAAATAATTTATATGCAGGAAATGCAATCTTTAAATACACACCAATTTCAGGTTCATTGGAAACAATGTAAGGGTTGGTTATCATATTCAGACTTACATTTTAAGTAGACTTGAACCTTACTGTACAGCATTTACTACCTTCCTGATACGGAAATTTGGGATTCTCTTTTCTTCCTGTTGTTTTCCTGGGTTAATGTTTTTACAGTTTGTACTTATGTAAGTGGTGAAATTTGTCCTTATGTATTGTATGATTTTCACAATAAAAACTTCCCCTACACTTTCCAAGAAGTACCTGGGGAATGGGATCTTTAACATGCACCTGAACAACCACCAGAACAGGCAGACTGGACCTCGGTTTAATGTCTCATCCGAAAGGCAGCAGCTCAGGAGTGCAGTATCCCCCTCATGATGCACTACAGTGTCAGTGTTGGGATTTACCCCAAGGGCCTAGTGTGGGTCTAAAACCCACAATCTTTTTTTGATCTCCTGGCCTCAGAGGTGAGTGCATAACCTGCTGAGCCACTGGCACTGCTTAAAGGGCAGTCATGGGTTTTGTTTTGGTTAACTATTTTTATCGCTGCCTTGCCCAGAACTCTCTTGGGCATCCACACACAGCACCACCTCATACTGCCCACCTGAAGTCACCACTCTGAGAAATCAGGGACAGACACTCCACTGCCTACCTGCCCTGGTGGGGGTCCCAGATTACCACCGAGACTGAGCAGACAGAGGGATCAGGAGAGTCAGAGTGGTAGACTCGGCATTGGGCATATTGAGGTAGGGCACTGGAGGTGCTGTCGCCTATCGGAGGGGTGGGGTTTTTCTTGTATATGTGCCTGGGGCACAGACATTTAATGGCATCCAACTCATGCCAGGCATGCTCCCGTGCCAGGGTGAAAGACACCCACCACCGCCCAATCCCCTCTTACAGCCCTGCACTAGCTGCAACCACTCCTTCCACCTCCAGAGGTCACTAGAGCCACATGATGTGGTAACCCTCCCACCCCAGGAGAGGAGAGCTGTCCTCCGGACACTCGATCCTACTCCTCCCCTACTGACCCCCAACAACTCAAGCTCATTCCCAAACCCAGGTCACCGGCATGGTGTGAGGTGTGGCATCCAGCACCTCAACTCTCAACACCACTAGGCCATTTAAAGGGCAGTTAATCTGGCTGTTACTTTTACATTTTCTTCTGGACTTTGCCCTGGCCCAATTAGATAGGGATACAAGAACTAGTACTGTCAGGGACTCATATACCCATTACAGATGATCCTGAGAAGTGGGGGCCTTACCTTTCAGGTGCTGTGAGAACTCCTATCTCTCCTGGATACAGATCTCTTCCAGTATTTCCAGTCCAGAGCCTATCTGCCCCAGGTGTTAAGCACCATTTCCCTCCTCCTCCCTGGCCATCCTTGTTCACTCTTCTATTCACTGCACTAAGAGACACATTAAGTAATCCCCTAATCCCTCAATTGTATGGTATCTTACAGATAGAGACTCTCCCCCCACTCTGCTATAGGCTTTAAAACCTGGAGTACTGAACTGGACACCACCATCTCAGCAGAACAGGGATAACAGATTTGCTCTAGTGCCCACAGAGTGTCCTGCTTGGTGCTCTGGAAGGGCTACAATTGGAAATGCCTCATACATTATTTCTTAACCCCAGTGCAGCAAGTACAGAGGGGCACAGCAAATACCCCTGCTTGTTGGAGGTAATGGGGAGCATTAAGAGCCACACATTATCATGTTATGTGGGCATGCCCAGTACTTCAGCCCTTTCTGAAGGGGTTGGAGGGAGCTCTGACAGAGTAATCTTTGCAGTACTACTACACTTGAATGAATGTCCCTTTCTCTTTTCTTTCTTACCCCAGGAGGAGAAAGACCCCTCTAAGAGATATTTATTAGCTATATTACTGGTTGCAGCAACAAAATGTATCACCAAAAATGGCTGACACAGGGGGCCCCACTCTAGAGGAGTAGCGATCAATAATTAATGGTATATACAGTATGGAACTTCTCACATACTCAGTCCAGCAACAGGGGTATAAACTAATTCATCTATCAAACCACTGATTGCAGCAGCTAAAACTAGATACCATTCACAGCTGCTTTATGGGTCTGAAGTGTGGGACCTTAAACAGAGGAATAAATCGACTGTGCCACTCTTCAAAATGTTTAGAGGAATTATGGGTCTGGGTCCTTCTTGTCCCACCAGCTACAGCAGGGCTGAACTGGGGCCTAACAAACATAAATGCATTTATGTATACTAGAAAACTGAATTTCTGGCTAAGGCTCGCTAGAATGCCAATCCATAGGCTTCCCTATCAGTTCCTCTTTGAAAAATGTATATGGCACGATTTTGGCTTTAAGCAAGACTATTGGTACTCATCTGTTATGACCTTACTAAATGGGTACAAACTTATGACCCTGAAGTATTATGTGGATAAATGTATTCTGCTTAGTACTAAATTCAAGAAATATATATCTAAAAGGATTTTTAACTATTGGAATAACGCGGACTTGAGAAATGTTAGTGAATCGGCATATTCAAAGTGGTTTACAAAAAAAATAACTATTCATTTGGATATAAGTTGTATCTGGACACTTTAACAGATTCAACTTTAAGAAGGTTGTTTATCAAATATGAATTTGAATGCTTTGATAGCAATGTCCTTAAAGCACGATACTCTAAATCCCCCATTTATGATGGGAATTGTACCTGCTCAGCTGGTGGTATTGAAGACCTAAATCACGTTCTATGGGTTTGCACTTGGTATAGACAGGAGAGGATCTGTTGGTTGGGCCCCTTCCCTAACACAAGATATACAGTGGTTTGGATCATCTTACTCTGACATTGATATTAATGCACACAAATGATTCTTGGTCTATTGAGAGGCTAGCAAAATACTTTTAAGCAATCAATAAGATAAAGCTAAGAACCCAAAAGACTGCTCTTCCATGTTTTTCACTGATGTAACTAACTAATTAAGAATGTTGCTTTGTTCATTGCCCAAGTTGAACCATAAACTGTTATTGATGAACCAGTTAACTGAATTGTATTAAATTTTACTTGTAGAGACCACTACTACATTTGTAACATGTACAAACTATTTATATTGTATTTTACTGGTTGATGACATTTGTCAAACAATAAACTGAAACTGAACTGAAAAACTGAAACTGAACCATACATCGTAGCAAAGTGTGTCTTAGGATATCTAGGGCATCACCTCTTAATGAATAATTTTTTTGTCACTGAAAGCCACATCTCCCTCTAAGAAGTTGTAACCTACCACACAGGGCTATATAACAACAGAGTGTCATTCATTATCAGAATTAACCAGACAAACTGATGCACCAACTAAGAGTGGCCATGTACCACCACCCTCTAAATACAGAAAGTGCTACTTGTCTGTCAGTCCTTTCCGCATTCAAGCAAAGTTAGGTTTCCAGTCCTATTTTTGGCTGTGTGAGGCAACAGCCAGATTTGTTTCCTGGAAGCTCCCAGGAAGGTCAATCAATCAATCATTTTTATGTATAAAAAAGCTCAATTCCATACTATCAAAGCACTTGTACAAGAAAAATGAATAAGAACAATAAAATAAATACAAATAAATCCACTTTAAAAATACAGCAATTATTAAAACCCAGTCAGCAATTTTAAACGGAATCGGAAAAAGCCAGCCCAAATAAGTAGGTCTTTAGAGTGGTCTTAAAGCTCTCAACAGTCAGGCACTCTCTCACCCGATGAGTTAAAGAGTTCCACAGGGTAGGGGCTACAAAAGCAAAAGAGTGGGTCCCCGAGGTCTTAAGACAGACCCTGGGAACCTCTAACAATCCCTCGTCAGAGGAGCAGAGTGGGCAGAGGGGGTGGTAGGGACAGAGGAGATCTTGCAAACACCATGGTCCCTGTCCATGTAGGGCATTGTAGGTCAGTAACCCAACCCTGAAGGTAATCTGCCACTGTACTGGTAGCCAGTGCAGGCTGCTGAGCACAGGCGTGACATGGCAAGATCTTGGCAAACCAGTCAACAGCCTGGCCACTGTATTCTGCACCAACTGCAGGTGGCAGATATCAACCCCCGGTAGCCCTAAGTACAGGGCATTGCAGTAGTCAAGGCAGGTGGTCACAAAGGCATGGACCAAAGTTGGACGATCATCAGGTGGGACCAGATGTTTTATCTGGGTGATGTTTCTCAGATGGTAAAAAGAGATCTTGACAACAGCCAACATCTGAGACTTAAGTGTCAGACTCATCAAAAACAACACCCATATTTTGCACCCAGTCTGAGTTTGCCAGCTGGCTACCACTGAGCCAGAGATCAGAAGGCTGCCCTGCAGGCATCCTCACACTCTGATGACCTGGGTTCACCACCAGCATCTCAGTTTTGGTCAGATTCAACCACAGCCAGTTGGCACTTATCCAGTTCTGGATCTCACAGAAGCAGTCATTAAAGATTGAGGCAGCCACATCCTGTTTGGGCACAGAGGACATGTATAGCTGAGTATCATCTGCATAGCAGTGAAAACTCAGCCCATACCACCTTACATGGACTCCTAACCACAGCATATACACTGCGAATAACATGGGTGACAGTATGGAGCCCTGTGGAACCCAGCAGAGAAGAGGGAGAGGAGCCAACAAATAAATCCCCGCCACCACTCTCTGAGTCCTACCTGCGGGGAAAGATCAAAACCACTTGAGGACTGTACCCAACAGTCCACAAATCAGCCACAGGCACTTCAATAACACACTATGGTCCACAGTGTCAAATGATGCAGAGAGATCCAGGAGAACCAAGATTGACTGGGTCCTCTGATCTCTCGCTATTAGGAGATCATTAAGTACCTGAACCAGTGCTGTCTTGGAACTATGCCTCTTCCTAAATCTGGACTGGAGAGGATCATAGACATCATAGATAGTAAGAAGATCTTCCAGCTGCAACGCAACCACTTTCTCAATAACCTTACCCACAAAGGGCAAGTTAGAGATGAGTCTGTAGTTTGCCAGACAATCCAGGTCGAGGGAAGGTTTCTTAAGGAGAGGTATAACCACCGCCTCCTTCAAGAGATCAGAAATCACCCATGTCTCCAATGAACTCCAGACTATCTCGGCCAGGACCGGGCTGATTACCTCACCACATCCCACAAGGAGACGTGTTGGGCCCGGAGCCAAGTTACAGCAGATTGGTTGCATACTCTGGATGATCCTCATGATGTCAGTGATTGCCAGTTGGCCAAAGTCAGACCAAGTGAACTGGGTGCTTGCAACCTCCTGCCGACCTCCACAATACCCACTGGAGGGTGCAAGACAGATCCCGGACCTGATGGTGACAACCTTATCTGCGAAGAAGTGAGTGAACTCATCACACTTACTTTGTGAAAATGCTCCCCAAGTCTAAAGACAGATTGGATTGCACAATTTGTTGACAGTCCGGAAGAGCTGAGCCAGTCAATTCGGAGCAGCGGCAATCTCCCTGGACAGGAACTCTGCCTTCTTATGGGAGACTGCCGATTGATAATTCTTATAATGATCCATCAATCTAAGTCTGTCACCAATCAAACCCGATTTCCGAAAGCACCTCTCCAAATTTTCGACCCCCTCATCTCAACTCCTTCAAAGTCTCATCAAGCAAAGGGGACTTTGGGTGAAGAGAGAGGGGGCGAATATGGACAGGGGCTATGGAATCCAGGGCCATCATCACTGCCTTATTATAGGCAAGTAAAAGATCCCCTGACTCCAAACTTACACATGGCATACCCGATAGGCCCAGTACTGCCATCAGACCATCTGGGGTCACCCCCTTAAAGGGCGGTACCGGACCATCTCCATAGGAGCAGGTCTATTAGGGGTAGCCGCTAAACTGAACCTTATGATATGATGGTCTGATTATCCAACTGGATCCACCACCAGATGGGAGATCTCCATCCCCAGCAGAAATACCAGGTCCAATGAGTGATCATGATTGTGGGAGGCACAGGTAATTACCTGTGTGAGGCCCAATGAGGTCATAAGTTGGAGGAAGTCTTGACAAAAATTGTGAGAGTTCATCATAGACACAGGCATTGAAGTCCCCCAGAATCAACCATCTGGTGGACTCCAATACCATGTCAACGATGAAGACCTTGACTTCCTGCAGGAATTCCTTCTCACCACCGGGTGGACAGTAGATGAGAAGTATCCTGCAACCTACACTTGCACCCAGGACACACTCAAAGGACCTGGTAACCCCCACTGGGGTATTAACAAGGCCCAGTTCTGATTTAAAACAAATGGCTACACCCCCGCCGCTATGATCCTCCCTCAGGCGGTGTATCACCGAGTACCCAGCTGGAACTGCTGATGCCAGTACTGAGACAGAATTTTCATCCAGCCAGGTCTCAGTGATATAAGCTAGGTCAGTTGTACCCACAAGATCAGCTATCACAGCTGTCTTGTTTTTTATTGACCGGGCATTGCATAACACCACCTGAGTGGGATGGGTAGGCAAGGTAGACCACGCTATTTGCCCAAGAAAAGTGGAGCCCCCCTGGGTATGGAAACCAAGCAGGGAGAACCCCTATCCTGGGTCCATTTCTATCTCCTTGTCACTACAACTCCAATCCACCCACCCCCTCCATTCCCCCACCTGGCCCAGTTCCCCCTCCCCGCCACTTCTTCTTCCTTCTAGGTATCCCAATAGCATGGCAATGCTTATATGCCTCAGTAGACAGAAGAGGATGGCTAAAAAGGGCAGAGGTTCCAGAGCCTGGTGAGAGAGCAGTACCGGACCGTCTGCACCCTCTGCCAACACATACTGGACTAAAGGAAGTCAAACAGCAGACAACAGCACACAGCAGTGTATCAAACACACTCACATACATACAACACACAGGTCTTGGAGATAATGCTGCTAGAGTACTAGTCAGCATCATTAATGGTCGGAATTGCAACTGTATCTGATCATCTTTGAACCTCCAACTTGTATGAAGAGTTCCAGAAGAAAAGAGGCAGCACTCACCTCTTGCATGAAGGTACTGAAAAATGCACTCAGGTTAACTCAGCCATCCTCAGATGTATTTATTGATGCTTTTCTTGTGCAAAACGTGCAAGAAATTCATTGTGCAAATCCACTATAGATAGTACAAAAAGCGATTATCCAGTCATGGCAGACAAGTCACCTCTGAAACAACCCAACATGTTTCCCCACCACTTGAGACATCATCAGTGGTCAACCCTGGCCACCCATCTGTGACCCCACCTGACAGGCATGTAGAAGCATGCAGGAACACAAGGCAAGATGTGGCAGGGCTGAGAATTCTGGCAGGCATCCAGTAGGATGCCAATATTGCTGACAGAGTGGATACCCTGTTCCACTGGCAC
Organism: Neoceratodus forsteri; assembly: GCA_016271365.2. Classification (NCBI taxonomy): domain Eukaryota; kingdom Metazoa; phylum Chordata; order Ceratodontiformes; family Ceratodontidae; genus Neoceratodus; species Neoceratodus forsteri. The sequence continues at coordinate 970,514,189 of CM028134.1, read as the reverse complement.
CAGGGTATAGTAGAACAATCGCACCCCATTAGCAGCCAGGACCCATGACCTATAGGTGAGTACCAGCTGGGAGCCCCCACCCACTGCTACATGTCAGCAGGGCTGTGGACTGCAGTACAGGAGTGGCCGCTGTTTTTGACAGGCTGCTTGCCACTTGCTGTAGGGGGTGAGTAGGGACTATGGCAGGATTCCAGCAACCATAGCCTGTGCCTCCCTCCTTCACTGGCACTCTGGGACTTCATGCATGGCACAGAGTCCAGTCATGCCCAGGTCACGCTCTCCCCTGTGGGCTCACATGTGGCACTACCCCAACCAGAAGCTGATGCACAGAAGGGGCTTGTGCCCCTTTTATGCATGCCATCAGGTTCCAGTTGAAGACCTGCTGCATGGCCCCAGCACTTAGGGCTGCCTACACTTAGGCATAGTGCATCAGTCCCAATATACTGAAACTACACTTTCATTGTAGTGGTATACTGAAAAATACACTTTCAAGGTGTTCATATGCTGAAAATGATTTACTATTAACAGAGAATGGTTTTGTTTTAAATATGTAAGACATTTTATTAAAATTTCAGATTTTTTTTTCATTTACAAGCAAGGTAAATAGCAAAGGACTGATTTTTCATGTGAAGACGTACTTTCATAGGAGTCATTGCATTAAATAACATTCTAATTTCCCCTTGAAGTAACCTCAAACCTTCCCATGCTTTCACAGGCCATGCACAGGAACTTGAAATAAACCTTTTTGCCTAAAAAAATAACTACTGCAGTAATCATCTAGAGTTCTAACAATACACATACATAGTCATAGTAATGATTGTTATATTAAATATCTTTTTAGCGTCATATTATAAAAACATATTGGGTAACATTGCTTTATATACACTTTAATATATGCTGCTGAAAACAGATTAATTCTACTTTACATTGCAAACACTGCTTAACTAGAAATATAGTTATGTAATAATGTTTCAAATAAAATATGATAGAAGGAGGCATCAAACAATAACTACTCATCACAACAGAAAACCTAAGGAGTTTGCAAAGAACAAAATGCCATCACGCAGATCGCATCAGTGTCACTTAGCACAGCACTAAACATCAACACACATATTGTATACCACTGACATGTTTAAGGAAGAACCACTTTCAATTAACACCTTTAAAAGCATGTCTGACCAAAGGCGCTGAAACCTTTCTGCAGGATTAGCCATGGGCAATGATCCTTCATGGCTAGAGCAACAAACTGGTTGAATGACCATCCTAGCACACTCTATAATATGACTAAGTTGAGTCAATTTAAAAGCTCATTATTGGTACATGTAACAGAGCAGGTTAACTGTTCCTGTACCTAATTGGTATAATTGGTTGTGACCCTGTATCTGTGCTTACCTGATGATATGCTCTCTGTTACCTGGAGCGCTTTTTGAAATTTGAGCAAAATGGCCACCCAGATAAAATTGAGTTAACCTATATTATTGACTCATTGTTATTGCCACTTTAGTTAACACTGTTATTGACTCTGTGTAAGCTGTGATGCACTCTGTCATCCATTGTTGTGGTTCATTTGTCATGTTATCTAATCTTTTTCAAGCCAAACTACCTCTTGCTGGGAGCTGCAATACTGAACATAGGATTTGCAAGAAAGCGAGTTGAGCTCACAACAGAGGGAGGTGAACCTTACAATTGTCTTTGGTTTGTAGCAGATATTCTGCAGGTGGAGGCTACTTCTAACTGAAAGGTGAAATAAAGAACTTAGAATTATCAGGAAAAGACAGTCTTGTTACAATTCTTAAGATTTTCAGTGCAGGAAGAGTTTAAAGCACAGCTGACTTATTTTGGGGCTGACTGCTTTCACAGCACAAACCACCAGGCTGTTTTGGGGCTGGGGAGGTTTACCTGTGTCTGACCTGGATGTCTGGATTTTTCTCTGTTTGATTAGCAGAGGATTTTCTCTGTCAAATTGTTGTGTATGGTATCTTGCTGACAGGAAGGCACTCATCGCAGCGGTGGGTCAGAGCTCTTAGCTGATTGTTTTGTGAGGGGCAGTTTAGCTCAACCCTTCCCACCCTCACCCCACCCACCCCTGGAAATAGTTCCTTTATACCTGGGGTTCTGACATCATTTCCTCAAGAGTGCAAGGTGCATATCAATGTCATATCCTCTCTAGCACACAGCACTGAAAATATAAGCATACACATTGTATAATATATATATTTCTATATAACAAACCAATCACACACACAAACACACACACAAAAAAAAAAGTACATAATCATGTGGGGAGTAGTGCAATGTAATGGCTGTGGGGCAGCAGTCTTCCGGAAGTCTTTCTGGAGGCTGAGATGCTGCCCTATTTGCAGACAACTCTCTGCCCTGAGGGAGGAATTTGCCCATCTTCAGGCCACACTGGACAGCAATAAGGGAACCTTCCCCCAGGCCAGACTGGATGGTAGGAAGGGAACCTCCCCCATCCAGGGAGCACCAGAGCCACCACCACTACCTCAGAGGTTGCAAAGAAAGCACAGCAGTTGGACCACAGTGGGCTCAGGGAGGGTGAGGATGGTGGAACAGAGGCACACCCAGTCAGTTGTTCCACTCCACAATCCATACACCATTCTGGGGGAGCACAGCTCCCCTTATGGATGCACCCACAGAGGAGATTAAGGAGGCTGAGGACACCTGTCACAAGGGAGGCCCACAGGAAGGAGGCAGAGGACACCACAAGGAAAGGAAGCAGCTCCTGGTGGGGGACTCAATTATTAGGGGATAGAACTGGGGAGCAGGAAAACTGAGTAAGGTGCCTGCCTGGTGCCATGGCTTGGAGGGACAGGAAGCGCATCCTCAGGATCACGAGAACAGCTGCACGGGAGTCTGAGCTGGACATCATTGTCCACCTAGGGACAAATGACTTGGCTCAACATGAGATTAGAGCAGTGCAGAAGGACTTTATAGAACTGGGGAGGGGCCTATGACAAGTAGCACAAGCAGTATCCTTCTCAGAGGTGCTGCCTGTCAATGGCATGAGTGAGGCAAGGGTACTTTGCACCATGCAGTTTAATGAATGGTTGAAAAAATGGTGTGGAGCACAGGGGTTTGGCTTCATTGGGACTGGGGTTCCACCTGGAGGGACACCAGCCTATACTGGCAGGATGGTCTGCATCTGTCCAGGAAGGAACAAGTCTTTTGAGCAATCGGTTTAAATGCTTCATTGGCAAGCTTTAAACTAGTGCAAGGGGAGGCACTGATAAGCAGCAGGAAAATCCCAGCCTCCCTACAAAACAGGGTACTAAATGAGAAAAGACCGAGGTAGAAAGGTCAGTGGGGATGCTGAACAGAAGGTAAAGCCATCAAAAATGGAAAGCAATGAGTACCAATGCCCGTAGTCTGAGTAACAAGCTTCCTGAATTAGTGGCCTTGATGGAAGAGGAACATCTGGATATCGTGCAGTCACAGAAACATGGTTCACAAAACCATGACTGGGACTTAAACATACCAGGATACACTATCTACAGGAGGGACAGAGAGGGTAAAATAGGAGGAGGAGTAGCTCTTTACACAAGGGAAGGAATCAAAGCAACAGAACAAAAGGGAAAACAGGGAGGAGAAGAAGTGCCGTGGGTAAATTTGGAGACCGGCAATGGCACCACAATCCGCACTGGGGTTGTATACAGACCCCCTTCTCAGGGGGAGGAAATGGACAAGAAAATGATAGAAAGTGTACTTAGTATGGCAGAAAAAGGGAGATATTGATGATGGGCGATCTGAATATGCCAGATGTTAACTGAGTGCAGTTGCAGCAGCCACTTGAAGAGTGGGGTTATTCTAGATGCCCTACAGGGGGCATGCCTAGACAACTAGTATTGGAGCCCACCCAAGAGGGAGCAATCTTAGACCTGATTCTCTCAAATGGAGATGAAGAGAGGATCACAGATGTAGAAGTGGGTAGCCATCTGGGAACTAGCGACCATCGAACAGTATGGTTCACAATAAACACAGCAATAGGGTCAAGCCATGCAAAGGCAAAGGTACTGGACTTTAGAGGGCTGACTTTGCTAAAATGGGTGAGTGCTAAGGAATGCACTAGCAAATGGGCAGGAAGGAGGGTGGAAGAACAATGGGGAATAATAAAACTGCCATCACAGAGGTAACAAGCCTTTGTGTGAAGCAAATAAACAAAACAAACGATGTAAGAAACCACTATGGTTCTCAAAGGAAGTGGCAGTGAAGGTTCAAGAGAAAAAGAAAGCTTTCAGGAAGTACAAGGAATCACAGAAGAAGCAGGACAGAGAACTGTATCAGTTAAAGCAAAGGAAGCTGGTAAGGCAGTCAGAACAGCAAAGGCCCAAACCGAGGAAAGATAGCCAACTCAGTTAAGAAGGGGATAAAACCTTTATAGGTACATCAGAGAGCGAAGGAAGACCAAGGGAGGGATAGTGAGGCTTAATAAAGGGAGGAGGGTGGCAGAGGGAGACTGTGAAAGGCAGAGATACTAAACAAATATTTTGCTCAGTATTTACAAAGGAAGAGGGGGAGGTACCTAAAACAAACAGTAGAAACACTCTGGATACAGAAGTTGTTACCAGCCCATTTACAGAAGAAAGGGTTCTGAAAGAACTCTTAAAACTGAAGGTGGACAAAGCAATGGGGCCTGATGGGATTCATCCCAGAATTCTAAAAGAACTAAGGGTAGAATTAGTGACACCACTGACTACCCTCTTTAACAAATCATGGGAGGATGGGGTGGTACCCGAGGACTGGAGGAGGGCAGATGTGATTCCTGGGAGCAAGGCAGAAGCAGGAAACTACAGACCTGTTAGTTTAACCTCAGTGGTAGGGAAAATGATGGAATCACTTCTGAAGGAAAGAATTGTCGAGTATCTAGAGGCCAGAGGGGCACAGGACCCAAGGCAGCATGGATTCACAACAGGAAGGTCATGCCAGACAAATCTGACAGATTTCTTTGACTGGGTGACCAAAGTAGTAGATCAGGGAGGGGCTGTGAACATGGCAAACCTAGACTTTAGCAAGGCATTTGACACAGTCCCACACAAAAGATTAATATACAAGTTAGCTAGCCTGGGAGTGGGTCCCAAGATGACAGCCTGGGTAAAAATTGGCTGGAGAATAGGACACAGAGAGTAATAGTAAATGGAGTCCACTCTAAGAAAGGGGGTTACTAGTGGGGTACCTGGGGGTTCAGTATTAGGACGGTCCTCTTAATGTCTTTAACATTCAGAAGAGGGACTGGAAGGAAAGTATGTCTCTTTGCAGATGACACAAAGATCTGCAACAGAGTTGATGCACAAGGTGGGGTGGAAAGGATGAAAAGGGACTTGGCAAGGTTAGAGGAATGATCAAATGTATGGCAGCTTAGATTCAATGCTAAGAAGTGCAAGGTAATGCACCTGTGAAACAAAACCCAGGGAAGAGTACACAATGGGGGTGAGATACTAACAACAACAAAATGGAAAGGGACCTGGGGTAGTCATATCAGATGACCTAAAGGTGGGCAAGCAATGTGAGAGGGCAGCAGGGAGGGTTGGGGATACTGGGATGCATAGGGAGAGGCATCACCAGTAGAAAAACAGGAAGTTATTATCCCTCTGTACAGACAGCTGGTGAGACCCCATCTGGAGTACTCGCGACAGTTCTGGAGACCCAGTCTGCAAAGACATAGACAGGATGGAAGCTGTCCAGAGGAGGGCACTAAAATGGTGCAGGGTCTGCACCGAAGACATATAGGAAGAGAGACTTAAGGAGTTTAATATGTATAGCCTCGAGGAAAGGAGGGAGAGGGGGACATGATAGAAACTTTCAAGTACCTCCAAGGGAATCAACAAAGTCAAGAGGGTAGCATCTTTCAAAAAAAGAGGTGCAAGAACAAGGGGCACAATTTGAAGATAGAGGGGGCAGCTCAGAGGTAATTTAAGGAAGTATTTTTCACAGAGAGGGTTGTGGATGCATGGAACGGCCTTCTGAGGAGGCCGTGAGTCAAAAACAGTGGTGGAATCTAAGCATGCATGGGACAGTCATAAGGCAATTCTAGGGGGTGGGGGTAGGAAGAAGTAGGCTGCTGGTTAACTAGGATCTGCAGCTTATCCAGTAGGCAGGGAAATGGGCAGACTGGGTGGGCCAAGCGGTCCTTATCTGCCATCAAATTCTATGTTTCTATGTTCTCACTATTGTGAATGTTCCTGTCATGGAATCTTTGTAAAAGGGCACCCATGCTCAAAGGTTTACCTAGTAATAATAAAATAAAAAAATAGACAAACAAAACAACATGAAGAAAAAGAAAAAATTACCATAGTAATGTTGTTTTTTCCAAGGAATCCCTCACATTGCTTAACTGCTGCAAACCTGCCTGCTGGTTTAAGCTGCCCCGGAGAGTAGAATTTATGCAAATTAGGGAATCTTGAATGAAATTCAAAGCTCTGCTGGGTGGTCATGCTCTACTCTGTCCTCTAACATCAGATTTATTTCTGTAGCTATGGGAGCAGTGACCATTGAACTAGCTAAACTGTACAAAAATAGAAAGCCCAAAAATGTTCAGTCCCTGCAGAGTGATAACATGGCAGACCTAATATTTTTCAACAAAATCACCAAAAATCAATGGTAGGCAATGCATAAAAAATGCTCAAGTGAAATAAGGAAAGAAAGAACACTGATTCTTGGAGAACCTTTCCCAGGTTCTGGAAGGGGAGGTAGGGTGTGATTGTTAAGCTTAGTGAGGGATCCCTTGGAAGAAACAACATTACTTTGGTAAATAATTTTTTTCTTCAAACCCCCAGGAATCCCTCACTATGCTTAACTACTGCAGACTACAAAGCAGTACCTTCGGAGGCTGGGTACAGAACCTATTTAGGCAAAAGGTTCTTCAAGACAACAATGCTAAATCTGGCATCCCTTCTGGATTGTACGTCCAGACAATAGTGTTTTGTGAAGGTGTTTACTGTTTTCTAGGTTGCTGCTTTACAAATCTCCAACAAAGAAATATCCCTTGCAATTGCCACAGAGGCAGAAGTGCCACACGTGGAATGTGCCCTGAGGCCTTGTGGTGCTAACTTGCCAGCTTTGCTATAACAGAACTGAATGCAAGAGACTATCCAATGAGCAATTGTTCTCTTGGAAGCTGGCCTACATTTGCCAGCTTCACCATACTGTATGTTACAAATAACTGTGAATGAGAGGACCTGGCTTCCTTAGTGTGGTCCAAGTAGTAACTGAGTGCCCTCTTGGCATTCCAGATTGTGGAACCTCTGCTCCCCAGCTGTAAAGAACACTGGGAGAGCAATGAATTGATTCAGGTGAAATTTGGACACTGCTTTAGGGAGGAAGTTTCTTGTTTGTCCTTAAGACTACCTTGTCCGTGAAGAAGATGATGTTATATGGATCTGTGCAGAGAGCTTGCAGCTCACAGACCCTTCTGGCAGAAGCATGGCCACCAGGGAAACCATTTTATAGGTGATATACTGTACGTTCAGTTAGCAGTAGCCATGGGCTCAAAGGGATGCTCCATGAGCTTAGCAATCCACAGGTTCAAATATCATGCAGGTGCAGCAGTCCTTTAAATAATTTTTTTAAAATGTGATGTGAAGCCACCATTTTCTCTTTACCTGCTGGAACATAAGCTGACACTGCTGCTAGTTGAGCCTTAAGAGTTGAGTGCCTGAGGCCCAGGGACTAGAGGTGGACCAGGCGGTCGAAGATTGTAGGCCTATCTGCCTGCAAGGGACTAAGCTGCTTAGAAGAACACCACAGGGAAAACCTTTTCCACTTGGAAACATAGGTTTTCCTAGTTGCTGGGTTTCTGGAAACTTTAAGGACCTCCATAACCTCCTCAGAAACGTTAAAACTGGAAAACTCTAGCTCTTCAAGAACCATGCCCTGAGATGCAGAGTTTTGAGGTCTGGTAAGGTTATCCTGCCCTGAGACAGGGTCAGCATATTGTGCCTCAGAGGAAGGCGGTTGGGATGCTTGATGGAAAGAGCCAGGAGTAGGGAATCAGAGTATCAAACCTACCTGGCCCAATCTGGGGCTGTTAATGGTTGCAGTCTGGCTCTTCAGCTTCAAGAGCACTCTGAAAAAGAGTGGAAAGGGGGGGAGATACAGGAACATCCCTGTCCAGTCTAACGTTAGGACATCTGAGGGGATTGAGCCCACTTCACGTGGACTGCAGCTAAACAGGGGAAGCTGATGATTCTGCCGAGATGCAAAGAGATCTATCTCTGGTATACCGCACCTCCTGAATACTGTGGCCAGGGACTGCTTGTTCAGGGTCCATTCATTATGTCCCTGTCTGATTCTGCTCAGGGAGTCTGCCAAGATATTTTCTTTTCCTAGCAGGTGAACTCCTGATAGTTGCACCTCTAGGGAGCATGGCAGATTCCAGATCTTTATTGCTTCTGTACATAGCTTTGAGGATCTTGTGCCTCCCTGTGTGTTTATGCAGTACATGGTAGTGGCATTGTCTGTTCTGACCTAGACTAACTGACCCCTGACATAGGATGCAAAATCTTGTGGGGACAGGTACACTGCCCCGAGCTCCAGCAGGTTTATGTGCTCCTGGGACTCCTAGGAGGACCACACTCCACTTACTGCTAAGTCATCCAGATGGGTATCTGTTGTTAGTATTACTGCAGTTGACTGCTGTAGGAAGGACATACCCTCCCTGAAGTTGCACTCTTCTTTCCACCAGTCCAATGCTCTTAAAATAAACTTTGTCACGGCACCAGCCTTGAGAAAGAGTCTCATGTTTGGGACCAGTGGGCCCTCAGGTGGTACTGGATGTCTCTTATTTGGAAGTGGGCCCCGGCCACTACTGTTGTGGATGAGGCCAAATGGTCTAATAGCAGGAGGAAGCCTCTTGCAGGTCTGATCTGGCTGAGCCTGAAAGACTTTGTCAGGTTTACGAGGTTTCCCACTCTCTCTTGTGGAAGGAAGACCCTCCCTTGGAGGGCATCCAACTCTGTTCCTATGAATTCCAGAACTTGTACTGGTTCTGACTGAGACTTCTGAGTATTTATGATGAAGCCCAGACCCTTCAGAGTATGCCGAGTGAGGAAGAAAGAGGCCTTGGCTCCCTGGTGTGATTTTCCTATGACCAGCCAGTCATCAATAAGGGAAAACTAACACTCCTGCCTTCTCAGATGTGCTGTCACCACGGCCAAGCACTTTGTGAGCACTCTGTGAGCTGAAGAGACTCCAAAGAGGAGGGTTGTGAACTGGTAATGAATGGCCCCTACCCTGAACCTTAGGTATTTTGTGTGACAGGGCCTGATTGGGGTATGAAAGTAGGCACCCTAACGCAAGTCAAGGACCTTTCTCCATTTCCAGGGAACAGCTTGGTAGCCAGAGAATAGTGATTAAAATTTAGAAAGAAGGGAAGCAAAGACTAACTAACACAAAGATTCCAAAAACTAAAACAAAACTGTGCAAAAGTAAATCAAAAAGTAAAGATAACCAATCAGATGAAGAGAGACAGAGAGAGCTCTTCGGGGTCGCTTCATCCTCGGGCGAAGAAATGAATCTGGCAGTGGATCACACAGCAGAGATTTGAATTTCATTGCAAGATTCTCTAATTTGCATAATATTCTACTCTCAAGGGCAGCTCAAACCAGCAGACTCATTTGCAGTAGTTAAGCATAGTGAGGGATTCCTGGGGTTTGAAATGGTTTTATTCAGCAGTACCGTAGAACAACATACGCTTGTTCAGTGTTCACAGAGAAAGGAGGAGGGGATGGACCACAAAAAAAATTACAAAAGCTTTGGACGGAGGGAGATGGACACTAGTCCTTTTTTGGAGGTGACAGTCCTGAAAGGAGTTGCTAATCTGAAGGTGGGTAAAGCAGTGGAGCCAGATGGGTGCATATAAGGGTATTGAGGGAGCTCAAAGAAACCCTGGATGCACCTCTGACAGCTTTATTTAACAGCTCACTGGAAACAGAAGTGGTTCTGGGGGACTGTAGAAGGGTGGATGTAGTCCCACTACACAAAAGTGATAGCAGGGAGCAGGCTGGCAATTACAGGTCAGTCAGCCTGACATTGGTAGTAGAAAAGTTAATGGAATCACTGCTGAAGGAAAGGGTTGTGGAATATCTTGAATCCAGTGGTTGCAAGACCTAAGGCAGTATGGGTCCATGGAGGGTGGTCATGTCAAACCAATCTGATAGATTTCTTTGACTGGATGACCAAGAAACTAGATCAGGGTGGAGCGGTGGATGTCGCCTACTTAGATTTCAATAAGGCATTCAACACTGTTCCATATAGGAGACTAGTAAGCAATCTAGGAAGCTTAGGAGTGGGTCCAAAGGTGGTAAACTGGATAAGAAATTGGTTAGGGGATAGGTAGCAGAGTGTGGTGGTAAATGGAATTCACTCAAAGAAAGGGAGGATGACCAGTGGGGTCCCTCAGGAATCAGTGCTGGGACTGGTCCTCTTTAATGTTTTTATAAGTAACAATGCAGAGGAGCCGGAAGGGAAGGTCTGCCTCTTTTCAGATGATAGAATCTGCAATAGAGTGGGCACTCCAGGGGTGTGGAAAGGATGAGCAGAGACCTGAGAAAACTAGAGGAGTGGTCAAAAGGTATGGCAGCTGCGTTTCAATGTGAAAAAGTGCAAAATAATGCACTTAGAGCACAGAAACCCAGGGGCGGAGTACAAAATGCTTGGAGTGATATTGATGATCACCCGGCAGGAAAAAGACCTGGAGGTAATCATATTGGATGACCTAAAGGTGGCCAGATAGTGCAACAAGACAGTAGGTAGGGTGAGTCAGATGCAGGGGTGCATAGGAAGGAGTATCACCAGCAGATGAGGGAGAGGGGTTATATGATAGAGACCTTTCAATACCTCACTGTTGTAAATAAGGTACAGGGGAGTACTTTTAAAATGAAAAGGTGCTCAAGAACAAGGGGGACATGCTATGAAGCTGGGGAGGAGCAGATTCAGTAAAGATGTGAGGGAGTACTTCTTCACAGAAAGAGTGGTGGTGTCCTAAAACAGCCTCCTAAAGGAAGAGATGGTGGGAGAAACAGTGGTGGGGTTAAAGAATGCATGAGATATGCACAATGGAATCATAATAAAAAGGAAGGGGGAGGGGGAAAGAGTTGTAGATGGGGCACAGTCTGTGGAAATAGTGTAGATAGGGAGAAATGGGCAGACTTGATGGGACAAGTGGTCCTTATTTGCTGTCACATTCTATGTTTCATTTTTCTATGTTTCTATGTATGTTTCTCTGTTAGAGATGTAACATGCCCAACCTGAACTTACAAATTTTTCTTTTATTTGAGCTCACAGATTCAAATTTGTAAGATCTAATGGAAACAATGGACGTAAGTCAAGGCTGGTCATATAAGCAATAAAACATAACAGGGTGTTTGTAGTAGCACTATGCCATGAATGTATGCCCAAGGGCATAGTAATGTATAAGGCGGCAGGCCAAGGGCCTTCAGTCACTAGAAGTGCATTCAGGGCACTACTACCAACAACCTACAGTGTCTTATTGAACTTGTAAAATGGGTTTATTATGGTAAAAAAGTAGAGGAAAAACTGTTATGGTTTTAAAATGAATAGTTTTTGCTTCTAGTTGCTTCTAGTGGTCTAGGTGACAAAACCTTCTTCAGGTACATCAGAGAGGTTGAAAAAAGGGGGAGTGGAGTATGCAGAGGGGGACCTAGAAAAACCAAAAATTCTAAACGAACACTTCTGCTCAGTATTTTCAATGGAAGGGGAAGGGGAAGGATCAAATTTAGGGGGTAGAAACACACAAGCAGGGGAGGTGGACACCAGTCCATTCACGGAGGAGACAGTCCTAAAGGAACTCTCAAAACTAAAAATGGACAAGGCAATGGGACTGGATGGGATGCATCCCAGAATACTGAAAGAACTCAAAGAGGTACTGGGGTACCACTGACAGCCCTATTTAACAAATCACTAGAGGAGGGAGTGGTACCAAAGGACTGGAGGAGGGCGAATGTGGTACCACTACACAAAAGTGTGAGCAAGGTGGAGGCTAGAAATTACAGGCCAGTCAGCTTGACCTCAGTGGTGGGAAAAATCATAGAATCTGAAAGGACTGTGGCATACCTAGAGGCTAGTGGGGCACAAGACCCAAAGCAACATGGATTCACAAGAGGGAGATCTTGTCAAACAAATCTGATAGATTTCTTTGACTGGGTAACCAGGGTGGTAGATCAGGAAGGGGTGGTGGACATGGGCTACCTAGATTTTAGCAAGGCATTTGGCACCATCCCACACAGGAGGCTAGTAAACAAGTTGCACAGTCTGGAAGTAGGTCCCAAGGTGGTACACTGGGTCCAAAACTGGCTGAGCGACAGGACACAGAGGGTGGTGGTAAGTGAAGTTAATCCCAAGAGAGGGGGTAACAAGTGAGGTGCCACAGGGCTCGGTTCTGGGGATGGTCCTCTTCAATGTCTTCATTAGTGACATTGTGGAGGGTCCGGAAGGGAAGGGAAGCTTCTTTGCGGATGACAACAAGATATGCAAAAGGGTACATAGATGCATAGACACTGTCAGCAGATAAGGGCCTATGGCCCACCCAGTCTACCCATTTGAGCTTGTAAGTTCACGTTATGTTTTTATAGAAGTCTGTTGTCCCTTACCCCTGACCTCCAGATTGTTTCAGCCCCCACCACTTCTTCTGGCAGGGTGTTCCACTTATCCACCACCCTTTCTGTGAAGAAATTCTTCCTCACATTTCCTCTGAATCGCTCTCCCTCCAATTTCATCCCATACCCTCTAGTACTGGAACATCTTTTTCACTGGAAAATAGTGTATTCCTGCACCCTGTTCCTCCCTGTAATGTATTTGTATGTTTCTATTATATCCCCTCTTTCCCTCCCTCCCCTCCTCCAGGGAGTACATATTCAAGTCCTTCAGCATGTCCTCCTAGGACTTGTGATGCAATCCCTGTACCATCTTTGTTGCCCTCCTCTGAACCTTCTGTACCCTGTCTATGTCCTTATGTAGGTAAGATCTCCAGAACTGGACACGGTACTCCAGGTGGGACCTCACTAGTGTCTTGTAAAGTGGAATTATGACCCCCCTTTTCCTGCTGGTGATGCCCTTGCCTATGCATCCCAGCAACCTATTTGCTTTACTTGCTGCCTTGTCGCATTGTTTCCTTACCTTGAAGTCATCAGAGATGATAACACCAAGGTCACTTTCCTGTTTGGTGCATACTATATCCTCATCCCCCCCCCCCCATTTGATATGTTGTTCCAGGGTTTTTGTGCCCCATATGCATTATCTTGCACTTCTTTGCATTGAATTTCAACTGCCAAAAGGTAGACACTCCAGGCAGAGTGGACAGGGTGGAGAAAATGAGGAGAGACCTAGGTGAATTGGAGAAGTGGTCAAGAGTGTGGCAGCTTAAATTCAATACAAAAAAGTGTGAAGTAATGAACTTGGGCTACAGGAATTCTGAAGAGAAATACAAAATGGGGGGGGGACACTAACAACAACAAAACTGGAAAGGGACCTGGGGGTAAACATAACAAATGACCTGAAGGTGTCCAAGCAATGTAAAAAGGCGGTGGGGAGGGTTGGAGGGATGCTGGGGTGCATAGGGAGGAGCATCACCAGTAGAAAACAGGAGGTGGCGATGCCACTGTACAGACAATTGGTCAGGCCACATCTGGAATACTGTGTTCAGTTCTGGAGACTGCATCTCTGGAAAGACATTGACAGAATGGAGGCGACCCAGAGAAGGGCAACAAAAATGGTGAAAGGAATGCACCAGAAAACATATGAGGAAAGACCGAAACACCTCAGTATGTATACCCTGGAGGAAAGGAGGGAGAGGGAAGATAAGATAGAGACATTCTAGTACCTCGGGGGAATCAACAAGGTCCAGGAGGACAGCATCTTTCAAAAAAGAGATGCGCAAGAACAATGGGTCACAATATGAGGCTGGGAGAAGACTCAGGGTTAATGTGAGGAAGTATTTTTTCACAGAAAGGGTGGTGGATGCATGGAACAGCCTCCCAGCGGAGGTCATAGAGGTGAAAACAATAGGTGAGTTCAAGAATGCATGGGATAGACAGAAGGCAACTCTAGTGATAGGAAAGAGAGGGTAAGCTGCTGATCATTTAGGATCTGGAGTTTAAGTAGGTAGGGAAATGGGTAGACTATGTGGGCTGTGCGGTCCTTATTTGCAGTCAAATCTATGTTTCTCCTGAGTGCAGAAATTGATTCAAGGTAGCACTGTTGAACAACTTTTTTTAGGCGCTGGTAGTCCTGTACACAAGTATGGCAGGTAGCCAGAATATAGCATTTTCCCTACGTATTTTAGAAGTAAGCAAAAAGACCTGAGAAGGTATGGGGTACTGGTGAATACCTGCACGCCCAGGGGCGTGATGAGGCCAATAACACAGATGTCTGGCCTTACAGACCCTAAAAGTGCAGTTATCCACTAATACCCCACACTCTGAAGAGTCTTATTACACTTAGAAAATGGACTGGGCAAAGTAAAAAAAAAAAAAAAAACAGATTGCTCTGTTAATCTGGTTAGGTTAGGAAGGGATTTTTCATGGCCAACAAAGAAACAACAGAAATGAAAATTATGAATAGTGCTCGACTTTTTAATATTTGTTTATGTGTATAAGGAAGGGGTCATGAGTAGAAAGAACACACAACTATTGATTTTTTGTTCTTTTAAGGGAGTTTTATTTTTAGGATTTAGTTTAATGTTTTAATGTAGGAGTGAAGGTGATAGCCATGTCTGTGATGGAAATCACAATAACATGAGAGTTTTCTCTGCAAAACATAGCAGTCAAGCCACAGCTCATACAGAAAGAGTTTTTTAATCATTTGATACTGTAGTATTGAAACATAGAAATACAGAAGATGGTGGCAAATAAGGATGACATGGCCCACCCAGTCTCCACATTTCACTTTGCCTATACTGTCACTGCAAACTCTACTTGATGTTCGGCTCCCCCGCCCCCCGCTTCCTAAGTAAGATTCCCTTGTGCCTATCCCATGAATGCTCGAAGCCCACCACTGTTGTCACTCCCACTACCTCGACTGGAAGACTATTTCAGGCATCCACAACTCTTTCAGTGCAGAAGTACTTCCTCACATCTCTTCTAAATTTCCCCTTCCAGCTTCATTGCATATCCTTTTGTTCTAGTGCATCTTTTTTTCTGAAAAATACTCCCCTCCTGTACCTTATTCAGCCCTGTGGGTATTTATAGATCTTTGTCTTATTCCCCCTCCGTCCTGTCTTCCAGGGTGTACATACTGAGCTCATTCAGTCTCTCCTTGGAGGGCTTCTGATGCAGCCCCTGCACGATTTTAGTTGCCTTTCTCTGGACAGCCTCCAACCTGTTTATGTCCTTCCTGAGATGTGAAGCCGGATTTTCAAAGCCTGGCACAGGGCCTGCATCAAACCCTTTCATTGCCACAATGGTGGCATTCCTGATTGCCTCAACAGCGCTCAGTTTTACAGTCTCAGGTGCAGCTGCGACAGATTACCTGCTTTACAGCAGCTTGCGCCAAATTTTAGATGCTAGCGATGTTGAAATGGCCCCCGTTATCGACACAAGCTAGACCACAAACAGATGGCCTAGCAAGCATCAGTTACCACAAGGGAGGAAAAATCCCTTCAGATTACTGCAAGCCCGGTTTGCCATATTCTTGGCGCATCCGGGCTTGTGGCACTCTCTGGTTTTTGGAAACCCAGCCTATGGTCTCCAGAACTGGATACAGTACTCCACGTGGGGTCTCACCAGTGTTCTATACAGTGGCAACATCACCTCCCTCTTTCTACTGGTGATACCCCTCCCTATGCACCCCAGCATCCCACTGGCCCTACCTGCTGCCTTGTCGCACTGTCTCACCGCCTTGAGATTATCACATATGATTACTCCCACTCCCTTTCCTGTTTCATGAGCATCAATACCTCTTCTCCCATTCCATGCTATGCCTCTGGGTTTCTGTGCTATAGGTGCTTGATTTTGCACTTCTTCACATTGAAACCCAGTTGCTATGCACTCAGCCCTTCCTCAAGTTTTCTCTGGTCACTGCACATTCTTTCCACCCTCTCAGGAGTGCCTAATCTATTGCAGATTTTGGTGTCATCTGCAAAGAGGCATCCCTCCCCTTCCAGCTCATCTTTAACGTCACTTATAAAGACATTAAAGAGGACTGGTCCCAGTACTTCATATGAACATACAAATTTGCCAGCAGATAAAGACCTTATGGTCTATCGAGTCTGCTCGAGTGTGCAGTTAGCAACCCTTATACTGCAGGTGCCCCCCTTCCCTCCCCACCACTGACCCTCCCTCTTACCCTATTCCATCCCCTTTTGAAGTATTCCACTGTTCTACAGGACACCACTTGCACAGGCAACACATTCCACCCAGATACCACTCTCTCCGTGAAAAAGTGCCTTCTCATTTCCCTCCTGAACCTTCCCCCCTCCAATCTGAGATTGTGACTCCGAGTGTCCCTACCCCCTTAATTTGAATAGTCCCTCTGTGACTGTCTTGTTTATTCCCTTCATGTACTTGAAGGTTTCAATCATATCCCCCGTCTCTCCTCTCCTCCAGTGAGTACATGTTCAACTCCCTCAGCCTGCTCATGTAGGGTATGTCCCCTAGTCCCTGGATCATCTTTGTTGCCCTGTGCTGCACCCTCTCCAGTAACTTACTGCCCCTCTTTAGGTATGGGTACCAGTACAGCATGCAGTACTCCAGATGTGGCCTAACCAGTGACCTATACAACAGCAGGATCACCTCCCCTCTCCTTGAAGATATACCCCTGGCAATACAACCCAGCATTTTGTTGGCCTTTGCAGCTAACTTCCTGTATTTTGCTGAGTTGTTCATTGAGCCCATTAATAATCACCGCAGATCCTTCTCCTCCTCTGCCACGGCTAGCTCCTTCATGGGTTTTTTGGCCCAAAATGTAGCACCTTGCACTTTTTAGCATTGAACCCCAGCTACCAGGTGTACAACCAGGTCTCCAGTTTTGACAGATCATCCTGCAACCCATGCCACCCTCCTAGGTCATCCACTACTGCTCCCATCTTGGTGTCATCTGCAAACAAACTGATCTTGCTCTTGATGCCCATTGAGATGTCTGATGTGAACAACCCAAACAACACCAGTCCCAGCACTGAGCCCTGCGGCACTCCGCTTGTCACTGACCTCGGAGATGAGAGCTCCCCTCCCACCACCACCCTCTGCTGCCTTCCCTTTAACCAGTTTACTACCCATCCCACCATTTTTGGCCCTGCACCTGTACCTGCCAGCTTACTACCCAGCCTCCAATGCAGCACCGAGTCAAATCCCTTCCTGAAGTCCAGAAAACAAGACATCCACTGCATGACCCTTGTCCAACTGTCTAGTTACCCAGTCATAGTAATCCACCAGGTTGGTCTGAGAGGATCTGCCCATGACATACCCATGCTGCCTAACGTCCTGCAGCCCATTGGACTCCGGAAAGGACACCAGCCTCTCCTTCAGGATTATCTCCATCAGTTTTCCCAAGATGGATGTGAGGCTTACTGGCCTGTAGTTTCCCAGTTCATCTCTGGGGCAGTTCTTATGTAGGGGTACCTCATGAGCCATCCTCCAGTCCTGAGGTACACTTCCTGAACACATGTACTGAGCCCTGTGGCACCCCACTGTTCACCCTCCCTTCCCCAGAATAAACTTTGCTTGCCAGCACCCTCTGTTGTCTATCCCTTAAGCAATTTCTTGCCCAGTTTACCACCTTAGGACCCATCCCTAAGCTGCCCAGTAGCCTTATGAGTCTCTTATGTGGTACAATGTAGAATACTTTACTGAAGTCTAAGAAGGCCATGCTCACCACCCCACCCTGATCTATTTCCATGGTCCAGTCAAAGAGATCTATCAGATTTGTTGGACATGACTACCCCCGTGAATCCATGCTGCCTCTGGTTTTGTAACCAGAAGGATTAAAGATACTCCACAGTCTTTTCCTTTAGCAGTGACTTCATTAACTTCCCCACTTCTGCTGTTAAACTGACCAGCCTATAGTTGCCAGCCTCCTCCCTGTTACCTCTTTTATGAAACGGGACTAAACAGGACTACATCTGCCCTCCTCCAGTCCTCTGGAACCACTCCTGTTTCCATTGAGTTGTTGAACAGAGCTGTCAGAGGTGCAGCTAGTACCTCCCTGAGCTTTCTCAATCCCGTTGGGTACCCCATCTGTCCCCATATCTTTGTCAATCTTCAAATTTGCTAGTCCCTTCAAAACTCTTTCCTCTGTAAATGGACCTGTGTCTGCCTCTCTCCCTCAAGGGCTCTTGCTGGTTTTATGTGGCTCGTCCTCTCCCTCTATGAAAATGGAACTAAAGTATTTGTTCAGGATAGGAGCTTGGATGATAAGAAGTCGCCTTGACAATGCAGCCAAGCTTTCAGACATTTCAGACTGAAATGTGGTACTAAGTATTGCCTTCCATAAACCAGGGTAAGAAGAAAAAATGGAGAAAAGAAATAAGGGTTTCAATGAGGAACAAGCTTTTTTAAGCAGTACTTGTGGAGGGGGTTTCCTAGATATTACTTATTAATATATTCTGCACTATTATTGCGGACTTAAAAATAGCTACTAACAACAGAAAAGGCTAACTTTTGTTTCCAAAACTATTGAAAGTATACAAATGTTTGGGATCATAACTGATCAGCATGAAGTACAGTACTTGTCCAGTTGCTGCAGTTACTGCAAGTCTGCAGAAGGTATCTGTTTTCATTCCTCCACTGATCAGTATACCACTTTGTTTCTGTGCAGTATAGGTACATTATTCTAATAAAAGGAAAACAATAATGACCCTATCAAAGTAATACTTTATCATTGATATGATTTTCTATTACAACAGCTGCAAATGAAATCTCTTACTTAGGCTTCTAACTTGCCACAGTCCTAAGAGGCATACTGAATTTCAAGGACATTTTCTCAGCATTTTCCAACTACATTGAGCTTGATCATCAAAGGTATGTGCTTCTTGGTATGTGCAATACTCATGATATGCGTTATCCTCATTTCAGCATGTGCTATTCCCTCTTTGGCATGGGATGATATGGGTAAGATTATTTTAGTTCATGTTATACCCATTTTGTTACAAGCCATACTCATATTGGTATTTATAATATAGAGAATAATGGATGGGTAGGGGGTTATAATGAGTATTTTACACACACCCCGAAGGGGTGGGATGCCACATAAACCCCAAGAGTGAAGCTTGAGGGGTTTATTAATGCATCCCACCCCGAGAGGGGGGTGTAAAATCCAAGTTTTGACCCCCTACCCATCCTTTATTTTATGTAATTGCTGGGGATCCTTTGTTTACCACAGCAATTATAGAAAATAAGTGGATGTGTGTATGGAGTTGAGCCACGGACTGTTGGGGTTTCAGTGTGGTCTGTGGAGGCTCCTAAAGCAAAGCATTGTTTTATTTTTATTTTATACTGAAAATTAACATTTTCCAAGTCCAGTGATATTTTTGCTTAAAAAAAAACCAAAAAAAAAACTTACCACTGATTGCTTCTGTCGGGGTAGTTTACAGCACTGAGGAGTGGGGATGGTGGAGGACGGCTAGAAGAGGAAGATCGTGGTTGGTGCATGCTATGAACTAGGGAAACCAGCCATGTATTTGTCATTATAACCAGCTGGTTATAATGATAAAATCATAACCTGGTTTCCCTACGGGAAAAAACGAGAGCCAGCTATTATACTCATTTTAATTGTATGTGTTTTACCCATTTTGGTAAGCGTTATAGTCACCTTGATATATATTGTATTCATTTCATTATGCTGCATGCTCAGTTTAGTATGTGTTTTACTAATTTTAATGTATAGCATACCTGTGTCATTCAGTCATACTCATTTGATAACATTTTATACCCATTTTCACATAAAAAGAACATTTCCCATTTCTGTGGGCCATACCCAATGCGGTGTGTGTCATAGTCTGTAAACTGTAATTATGAATTGAATGGCCTCCTATAGGAAGGTCTCATACAGAAACAAAAGGATGTTGCTGTGCACAAACTATTTGTATACCATATTTCCCAAATGTATGAGATTCGAAAACAAAAGACAAGGAAATATAGTTTCCTGATTTTCGATGTGATTCTGAACTTCTGAGAAATAGCATTTTCTTTAAAAGGGAAATATTATACCCCTTTCTTAGGACATTTTTCTCTTTTGTTTAAAAAGTTAGCTCTGGTGGCCCCAAACTAAAGTATAATTTTATCCACACCATCTATCTCAGGTTGGGTGTGCTTGGTGTTTGAATGGCCCCAGCAGATAGAATTTTGAATCATTTGCAGTGGGCCTACTGTACTAAGCACTAGAGAAGCAGTTATCTGATTAGGGTTCTGGGAAATTTTAATGAGAAGCAAAGGGATACTTTTTCTGCCCCTGCCCTTTTTAAGATCTGCAGCCTGCCAGACAGGCATCCATTAATGTACCGGGTGCCATCTGCATACACTGGCACAGCATTCAGCACTTAGGGCCTGGGAAACGTAATACATACATGTTACATTAGGGAGTATTCTAGACTACAGGAAAGGGTCCTAAATAGGTTTTAAGAAACGGTTTTTATAAATGGACTTTATTACCTTCTTAGCAACCTCATGTAGCAAGCTGTACAGATTAGGAGTTCCAGATGGAGAAAAAGTTACATTTCCTAGAAAAAAAATACATATCTTTAAAAAGCATTACAAAACAATACTGGGTGACTCATAAACTTTGTTTATTGATGTTAAATATAGTATTATAATGTCTTCAGTAATCATTCAAACTGATTTCATCTTAAAGCAGCAGTACTACCAAATCAGGAAGTGATCTATCAAAAGTCTGCTCTTTGGCTATAAGCATGTGGCCAAAGTTCCAGTTTCCATACCTGTAAATATTTTGTTTCAGTCATCTTTAGTTTTTTAGATATTTGCAGTCTATTTGAATTGTTGTAGCACTACAATAAATATGGCGGCTGACTAATTTTCAGCTGCACTTTTCCTTCAGGTCGCATCATGTCTTTTGACTACAGCAGTGGGACCCTCTGCTGACCATTCCCAATGTCCCTGCAAGTCATACATATGTGCAGTTGGCAGCAGATGGGGTTCCAGTGCAACATGCTTGGTGGCAGAAATGCAAAAAAAAGCAGAGGATAACTGAGCAAATTACTCAGCGATAGTGCAATCCCAGCAGGAAAGAGTACCAGGTATATGATCAGCAGAGCACAGGGAATAAACTGACAAAAAGCACAAATATTTTCTTCGTAATACTGCTGCTTTAAGGCAATATGTTTTGGGACTTCCTACATATTTTGTACAACTTATGAGGATTTGCTTTAGATGTCTGTGCACTCTACACAAACACCTATCAAGTAAACACCAGACATATTCCTGTTGCTGGATGGTACTTTCATGCTTCTCACAGATCCCATATGCTGCCACCAGAGGTCAGAAACCATGCATTTGCAACCTCCCCAGGACCTCTCTTGAACTGTCTTACCCAAGAACTCCACCCTAGTTCACCCTATACTTTGTCCTGCATCCACACTCACCCCTTTACAAAGTTGGCATGCCCTGGCTAGCTGGATCATTTAGCCCAGCCACCATTTTCTTGGATCAAGCCAAGACTGACTGTCCAACCCTCAGACTGAGTATGGTCTTGTTTTCCAGTGCTATACCTTATCACTTCTCAGTATCAGAAAGGATCACTTAGCCAAGATCAGCTATGATAGTGGCTGTTTCAGAATGATGAATACCCCAGAAATCCACAAAAATACCTTTTCTCAATATAACATGACCAGTCACTTACATCTTGCTAAATAGTTGTTACTAATTTACAAGAATTATGCAAAGTAAGCGAAGAGTTTGAAAAGCATTCAGGTAAAAATCACAAAAATCAAGATTGTATACATTAATTGTAAGGACTTACTGTAATTCTATAACAAGCTAGGCTTACACTCATAGGTAAACATTTTACATTGCTTTGCCAAAGTGAAGAGTCAGCTTTTTTCTCTTCTCAAAGTCTTTTGAGATATACTGACTGCTCAGAATACATCCTTATCCTACTTCAAAAGGATAGACTGATCCCTTATCAGATCTATCCCCTTCTCCCCACTGAATGGGGAGTTACAAATGTAAATACACAATTTTAACCACCATTTGTGTTTATATCTGCATGTAACCTGATAAATGCATTCCTTAACATTAGGAAGCGTCCTTGATCACTGTGCAAAGTCATTCCAGTTTAGATTAGCTGCCAAATGTCCTAGTCATAGAAATGGACTCAGGTTCTAATAACAGCTAGCATCTGTTAACATTTGACCTTTGATCTTCCCCAATATCTTAGGATGTCTCAGTCAGGGAATAAATATTTTACGCTGATTGTTATATAACAAGCATTTGTCAATGCCGAATGTTTGCTTGCTGGCATTAGCAGTGATAGTGTAGAAGTTACAGGGCTGCATAATAGGAATGGCAGTGAAGTATTGAACTGAAGCCAACCCCACCACCACCCTGCAGAGAGTGACAGGCATTGAGGTGTGCCTTTGGTTCGTCAGGCATAATGGCCATGCCATTTCACCACACCCCACCCTGCAGACACTGACAAGTGTCACGGTGTTCCTTGGGGTCTTTGGCCCTTATGCGCACCCCATTCCATTAGGAAATATGGTGAGATGGGTGCGATATAGGAGAATGGGGTGAACTTTGGGGGCTGAAGAGTCCGAGGCATACCTCGATGCCTCTCACTGGCTGCAGGGTGTGGAATGGTATGAGCATTACAGGCAAAAATCCCAAGTCACACCCTTGATGCCAGTCATTCTCTACAGGGTTGGGCGTTATGGTTGGAAACCCTAATACCTCAGGCATTCATTGGTATTTTCACTCCAAATTTTAAACCTGTTTTTTTTGTGACCCCACCTCATGAACAGGGGGAATATCAGTTTGGTAGCCGAAAGCTGCTTATGCAAAGCGACTACGGCATTTAGCACCACAGCTGCAAAAACATTCCGAACAGGATGTAAAAAATTACAGCTGTACTGTTCATGGGGAGGTGTAAAAAATGGCAATGTTGCAAATCTGCAGTAAAAATATTAAAAAAACTGGTGAAGTCACGAGCGTACATAGAAACTGTGCAACGTACACCTGTAATATAACTAGGTTGGGGATTTTTTACAGCAGATTGTCAACTCAGGCATTTTGGTGCCTCCGATCATGAACAGTGTCACTGTGGTTTTCTTTATCTGTCCCGAACAATGATTTCCCACAGTGACCACGCATCTCTGCGCTGAAAGTGTGAAAACACACTTCGGCCATGTTGTGAAAAATGACAGCTGTACTGTTCATAAGGAAGTGTGGAAAAATGCCACTGGTGAAAATCTGGACTGAAAATATTACAAAGTCATGAACTTACAGGTGCGTGGAAACTGCGCAATGCTCACTCATAACACAGTCATTTTATGGACTTTTGTCACCAAATTTTCAACATAGCCATTTAAGACCTCTGCTCATGAACAGTGTAACTGTGATTTTCTTAATCTGTACACCAAACATTGCTTTAGCACCAACAGCACCATTGTGTGCTACATGTGCAAAAACACATTTTGGGCGACATATGAAAAATGGCAGCTGTACTGTTCATAAGGAAGTGCAATAAAATGGCAATGTTGAAAATCTGGGAGGAAAATATTAATTAAAACTTACCAGCATGGCTAGGAACTGGCGCAACGCACGTATCAGAAAACAGTCATTTTAGGAATTTTTCACCAAATTCTTCCATAGCCATTTTAAGATCTCTGCTCATGAACAGTGTCACTGTGATTTTCTTAATGTGTCCCATACATTGATTTCGCGACATCGATCGCGCCCATTGTGCGCTACATGGGAAACACATTTTGGGCAAGATGTGAAAATGACAGCTGTACTGCTCATAAAGAGGTGTGGTAAAATGGCAATGTTGAAAACTGGAGTGAAAATATTGAAAATTCGATGAACTTGTACGAGCGCATGAACCGCGCACAACGCACGTCAGAAACAGTCATTTTAGGAATTATTATCAATTTCAACATAGCCATTTTAAGACCTCTGCTCATGAACAGTGTCACTGTGATTTTCTTAATTTGTCCTCTACATTGATTTCGCACCCCGACTGCGCCATTGTGCGCTACATGAGCGGAAACACGTTTTGGGTGAGATGTGAAAAATGACAGCTGTACTACTCATAAGAAGGTGTGGTAAAATGGCAATGTTGAAAATCTGTAGTGAAAATATTGAAAATTTGTGAACTTACAGGCGTGCATAGGAACTGCGCAATGCACACTCATAAAACAGTCATTTTTGGAATTTTCCACCAAATTTTCAAAATAGGCTTCTTGAGAGCTCCACCTTATGAACACTGAAGTAAGATTTCATTATTCGGTCCTGAAAGGTGATTTTGTGCAGTGACTAAATCACCCTTCAGGCCCGGCATCAACGCCATGACAGTGACAGCACTCATGAGAAGGGGTCCCAAAAACCCCATGTTGAAAATTTTGTGCAAAAATTCCAAAAAATGCCTGAGATATGCAACAAAGTTGAAAAAACCCTATCTATCCCATTATACAGCTTACCGGCATTTCCTCAGTTCGCGGTCGGCTTTGAAGAGTGCAGACGTGTTCCCGGTCCACCGAAGATCGCGCTGGACTCCGGAGGTAAGTATGGGGTGGGGGTGTGGGGAGGCAGGGTGCGCAGTGGGTGGGTGTGGGTTGTGGGGGGCAGGGAGACTGCGGGACCGTTTTTCTTTACAGGGCTTTTTAAAATGACAACACGGGACGCTTGCCACGCTGGGGTGGGCTCCCAGCATGGCACAAGGACAGTTGGGGGGCATGGAGCTGACGGGGATTGGGCACCCCCGTCGGCCATAGTAACTTTTGCCACACTGGGGTGGGCTCCCAGCGTGGCACCCTGTACTGGAGGACAGGAGCCGACGGGGGATTGGGCACACTTCGGCCGGTTATATTATGAGTTGCCACGCTGGGGTGGGCACCAGCATGGCATGTGGAAGTCTTTGGGAGGGAGCGAGCACAGCTGATGGGGATTGGGCACCCCGTCGGCTATACAGTGTGTGCGTGGGGGCAGCAGGCGTATGCGTGCGTGTGTGGCGTAATGTGTGTGTGGGGAGCTGCGCAAGCGGCGATATCTGCTCGCTGCTCACTGAAGCGTAGCTCCCCCTTTCAACTGTACGCCACTGCATTTTGGAGCTGTCATAGACAGCTCCAGCATGCATTGGCGGACTGAGGCCGCACATGCCAACACACTGACTGAATTGGAAGAGGAGGTGACACACCTCCAAAAACTCGGATGATGGCACTATGTTTCTTGCACATGTGTGCAAGCAAACATAAAAATAATACACATGTATGCCACTGGGGCTATAGCAAGGCACTAGGGTTGAGCAAGGGATTTTTTCTTTATAAAAATGACACTAATATTGGGCATCCAAAGTCAGAGAAGGTTGGGGGGGGGATTGGCAACAGAACTGAACACCAAGTATCTGAAAATGAAAAGGAGGGGATGCATCCAGAACTTTCAAAAGACAGGGGTCCGGATTCCCAAGACTCTTGAAAATCCTGCAGTTGCAGGAAAAACTTGGTGCACGTGGGTTGCCACTTGCAGAACTGCAGTTTCTCCCGCAGCTATGGTATTCTCAACAGTAGAGTCGATTTATGACCGGCTCCATGATTTACGGCAGCTTGAGGGTGATGTTTCCATAGAAATCCCCGCAGCTGTGGAAAAATGTTACGGCCGGTGGGACCAGCTGTAACATCTTCCGCAGCTGTGGCAGATGAGAATACCAATCTCCACAGCTGAGGAGATTTCGGTCTGCAACTGGAATTGTGGTGTGGGACTTAGTCCCAAATTCTTTTGAGAATCCAGCCCAAGGTATTTGTTCTTCAGGACTGACTTCCTGGTTAGTCAATCATGAATGAAATAAAGTCTTGTGTTTTTCGTATAATTTTTCCTGTTTTTTTTTTTTTTCATTTGCGCATGCATCCACTATGCAATAAAAAAAGCTTTAACTTTTTTTCATTTGGGCTTTTTCTGTTTCAAAATTAAAGAAAGCCTTATTATGGCCCAATATCTAATGAACATGAAAGTTTCAGATATCTAATCGGTCTGTTTGTTTTCCTTATCTGGGCACAAAAAAGAAGTCCTAATTTGGGGTAGTTTTGCATAATTATGGTCTGAATTGCGTAGAAAATAATAGACATGTTGATCTCAATTCTCAAAGTCCAGAGATTGACGCAAGGTGCCTGAGTCAAACATAAATAGTGCAAGTGGCACCTTGTGTCAAAAAATGAGCCCTGATCAATTCACAAAAGCAGCCTGCATCAGACTCAGGCTGCATGCCCCAAGAGGGACTTGCACCAGCCTTGCCCCCAAAAATGGGCTGCAACATGGCACTAGGAGGCTTGCGGCAGATGCAGGCTGCCATATCCCCAAAAGTGGCATTCACAAAACTCTCCCAGAAGGAGAATTTCCAAGTACCCGTAGACCAGCCAGAGCTGGTTTAAGGGTACTTAGACATATCCCTCTGAGAGAGGGTAGCACCTTACGGCACCCTGTGACTGTCCCGCTCAGTGTGCTTTTCCCAGTTACCAAATGTTGAATTCAACAATAGATATAGATGTGCTGCAGGCCCCCCTTCCCGATCCCCAATTTCACCAATTAGTTAAATATTAAATAAATTGTCCTTTCCTGGTGGTCTAGTGGTCCCCTTCCCGATCCCCGATTTCACTCGTTTTTTTTTTTCATTTTAAATAATTTGCCCTTTCCTGGTGATCTAGTGGCCCCTGTGACACTCTGCCCCTGCTTCTGATTACCTGTATGATATTTATATTACTAATAAATGATCTGTGTATGAAATGTCAGTATGTGAGATATTTGGCCTTTAACTTTAAAGGTCAGTAGCTGAAACCACAGGATGTCATTAAACTGACTAGTGGAACCATTTAATTAAGACTTCCTTACAGAAGGGCATTTTATTACCTTTTATGACCTGCCCAGGCATTGATGTTGGAAACTAAATATGAGTTTTATGACATCAGGAAAAGGACATCATTTGGCTGATTCCTCTTGGCTATCTCACACCTTAGTGACAGACAGTGGGGTTGTAAACCTCAAAGGAACTGGCTGATCAGAGGATGTCATGCGTGGGAAACTTTTTTTTTTCTGATGTTCACATTAATTAAAATACCTCCTTCTAGATAATTTTGTAAGAATTAATTCTAAAAGGAGGAGCTAGCTGAGTCACCAAAAGGGGGTAGGGAGATAGAGTTTAAATGAACCCTGTATCTGGGGAATATGTGACATATCATCTTTGGACTCTGAGGAACTTCGACACTCAAAGCATTTTGGTAGATTGGAAAGATTTTAAGTTAGTAGTCAGAGTCTTTGTTCTGTAACTTCCCATTATTTTATGTGATTGTGAGCTCTTGATATTTGTTCTGTATTTAATTTCATCTGTTTTAAACTTTTTAGTAAATAATATTTTCTTTATTATACTGCCTGTGTCTTCTCAGTCCTTTTTGCATGTCATTGCTGAACCAGTATTAAGTCTGACAGCTATTAAAGGGCTTGCATGGTGTAACTAAGTTTGAAAAAGGTAAGAAATACCTAGGTCTCATATAGATTTTTAAGGGTTCATTTTGAAAACCTGGCTAGGTGCCCCTGGGTGAAGGATTGTACTGCATCCCCCTAAAGAGGGTATGTATCCGAGCCTGTCAATTGGGTATGCTAGCATAAGGTTCACAGTTTGAATCCCTCCTGAACTTGAGGCTAATAGATGATTCGGACCCAAAGCAGACAGGAGGGTTACCCTGTCTGTTACCTGTTCACAGTATTGCACTCTGAGGTTGGTACTGTGGGAGCTGAGGGCCTGACCTGAGGAGTGCGTTTGTGACAGGTTTGGTTGGCAGCAGTGCGATTTAAGTATTGGTAACACACGCATTAACAGTTTAGTGTGTCAGTTTAATATTGTACAGCTCACTTGAAAAAGAAGGCAGTGATTTATTTTAGAAAGGTAAACAGAACTATATAATTTTGCTTACAGTCAAAGTTCCTACCTGTTTTTTTTTTTTATTAAAGTGCAAGTTAGAGAAGCGGTAGATAGGGAAGAAGATGGCTTCCAACTACAGCGAGCACACTGCAGATGACTTGAAGCAGTTGTGCAAGGAGAGAGGAGTCCTGCACGAGGGGAGAGCCAACAAGCAGAACCTTGTGGATGCTCTGATGGCTACTGATGCCCAGAGCCTCAAGTCACAGTCTGTAACTAAAAAGGACTGAACCTTGGGCATGGAGGGGTCAGAGTCCACTGCAGTGTCCAGATCCAGTGAGGAGGACAGCAGGGCCAGTGCAAGCCAAGGGCCACAGCAGCAGGGGAAGGTCACCAGCATTCTGGAGCCAAAAGTGATCCAGTTGCAGATGGAATTGTGGAGAATGGAGCTGGAGTTCCAGAGAGAAGAGAGGCGAGAGCAGCAAGCCACAGAGAAGAAGAGGGAGCGAGAGCAGTGAGCCCCAGAGGAGAAGAGGAAGCGAGAACAGCAAGAAGCTGACCATGAAGAGAGTGAGCACCAGAGGCAACATGAACAGGAGAAGCTATGACTCCAAACCCCAGCACCAGAGCAGGTAAGTGGCCTGGGAATAGGCTGACAACCCCCAGCCTAACTTGGTACTCAAGGGAGCTAGGCAGAGCACCAGAGAGCAACTCGTTACCAGGATCAGCACTCTCTATACCCTACATGGTGCCGTTCTCTCCTGGACCACAGCAAATGACTAAGCCCTATCTGGATCATGCCTCCCTATGGCCTCCTTCACACAGCTGCCAGGGGAGCCGACTGCTGCAGTCTCGGAGCCCTCCGCCCACCTGCCTGATGTCAGCAGCTCACTCCAGCATATAACGACCCCCATAGAAACATTGTTATCCAGGGTCAATTCCATATCATTATCATTAGCAGGTACTGTTGCTCAGGTGCATGTTGTAAATGACAAAATGAATGTGGTGGAGCAGAAAGCCGAGGACTTAGAATTGAACCAGGCCAGAATCCTGCAACGACTCCAGGAACATGAAAATAAATTAGCTACACTCTGACGCAGGGCCGAGGACCAAGAAAACCACAGAAGGTGCAACAACATTAGAATTCTTGGCATTCCTGAAGGGCTAGAAGGATCCAATACTGAACAATTCCTGAATGATGAAATCCCTAAAATGCTGGGGGACAGATGGCATGGCCAGATTGATGTGGAAAGGATGCACCAGATCCCTGGAGGCCCTCAGCCAGTGAATTCATCACCTCGACCTATAATCGCCTACCTACTTAAATATTCCACTAAAGAAAGAGTGTTAAGAGCAGGTAGAGATTTGGGAGAGGTGACATGGCATGGAGTAAAGGTCTCTTTCTACAGAGACTTTTCAGCTGAGGACATAGCTTCAAATATGGCTTTCACCAACTAGCCTACCTGTTTGTCTCTAAAGAAAGGAAGGAAGGACACAGTGGCTGAGTCCCCTCGGGAAGTAGAGATGTGGATCTCCAAATATTGGCCACGACTGTCCATGAAAACTTCATCTCCCAGAAAGCTTTGGCATTCAGGGCAACAGGAACAAAGCAGAGGGAACCAATTTTCTGGCAACAGCTTCCAGAGGGACCAAAATAATGGTTGGACTGTCCTTCAAGCAAGTGGATCCCCCAGGTTTTCCTATCCCCCACAAGCAATGACACCACGCAGTAGCAATTCTGAAGCACACAAAGGGGTGCCTCATGTCTCTTCTCCCCCCAGACCACATCGGGGGGCAAGCCCTACAACTAGAATAAGGCATCGATCCTACAGTGAACTGGACTCAGTTTTTAGAGGACCTGAAACAGCACCTCCTGCTAAACAAACCAAGGACGAGTTTCTCTCTGCTCACTCTGATGATATACCTGACAAGGTACTATGGAAGTAGCAGCTATGGACTCCTGGGCAGATTCTTCATCAGAAGTAGATGAACACTTGGATCCCACTACACTCCCAATCAAACCAGGAACAATGACTTTTGCAGAAGCTTTGTCAAAGGACTTGTAGTGTGCAACCTCCGACTCTATCCCAAATAAAGAAGCTACCCCACCGGACTGATTGCCCTAAGTGTCTTTTTTTTTTCTGGTTCTTATCTTCTCTCTCCTTGGGACCACAGGCCCCCCCATACAACGTACTCCCCAGGTGCAGTCCTGGGGAATGCTACGAGTGGAGGATGGGACCTACTCCCACGGGGGCAGGACGGGGTAAGGGTCGTGCCAAATGGCTCTTCTTTTTATGTCCTAATTCCCAAAGTCTAGATAACACTAGTATTAAGATGGCAACCTAATATGCACATCTAGTTCTCCTGGGAAGATTGCACCCACACCTATAACGTCCTTAGTTCCCCACAGAATGCTCTCTCAGTGATGTGAGGGTACACTCTTATCTTCGGGGTCTCCCCCTCCAATCCATGGCAATATCCAAGGGGATCTCCTCCAGATGTAGTACCCCTTCCTGCCAGTCAAGGAGCCTAAGTGAGGCACCCGTATCGTGAATTCATCTCGATCACACCTCGCACAATCTTTAAACTGGAAACTGGATCGCCAGACATCCCATGGCATCTGGACCTTAGTCCCCCCCCCTTTTTATTTAAACCTGGACACCCCACCTAATTATCTCTTGTTAGGTGGCATAAACAGATTATAACTGTCCATGCAAGGCTTGGGAGAGAGCCCTAGGATGCTGATTAGCTTAACTCCCTTTCCCCTCACTTGTGTATTTGGCTAGCATGGCTGTGTGCTTCTCCTTCTTATTGATGAAGGATTAGCATCATTGTGCATACCCCAAATCTCATCAGTTCATTGCTTGCATTATCTTACATTGCTCCTGTTAATTGTTGCTATCAATGAGTTAATAATCACTCTGTTTGACTCACATTTTAGTGGGCGTATTTGTTACTTACACAAGTTTCGACTGCTCTTGGTATATTGTATTCTCCTGTATTTGTGTTCTTCTCCTTTTTCACTACTAGGTCAACCTCATTGTGTCTCTCTCTAGCAAACTCACCTTGACCTCTTCTGTTGATTAACCTTATATACTATATCTCAGGTATCCTGTCTGTTCATATCACCCTATAACTACTGGATCTCTGGGGTGAGTACCTATCCTTTTAAATCTCAAGTATAGCAGTGCCATACCTCAGAATGTGGATTAAACTCATATCATGGAATGTGAAGGGGCTGAATCACCCCACCAAATGGTCAATGGCTCTCAATCACTTACACTCCTTGCAGGCAGATATAGCGCTCATTCAAGAGACACACCTTACTGCAAGAACTGTTTTGTGGCTCAAAAAATCATGGGTAGGGGTAGCAGTTGCCAGTTCTGCAATGAACAAATCCAAGGGGGTCACCATTCTGGTCAAGAAAACATGCCCATGGATGGTGGACAAAGCTGTCACTGACATCCAAGACCGCTGGATAGTGGCCAGGTTCTCTTACCCAGGGGGACATGCAGTTTTGGCCAATGTATACGACCTGAATATGGATTCACCTGAGTTATTCCTGGACTTAAACCATGCCCTAGAATCTCTTACTGTAGGTTATCACAATATCCCCATTATGATGGGGGAGATTTTAATTTAACCCCTGATATATTCCTGGATAAGTCCAAACCCACCCCGCAAACCCATCCTAAGGCAGTAGGCACACTGCAGGAAATTATGAAGGAATGGGGAATGGTTGATATTTGGCAGAGGGACCACCCTACAGGGAGGGACTATTTCTTTTTCTCGTCAGTACACACAATCTACAGCCACATAGACTTCTGGCTCGCAAATCCATCTGTGGCTCAAGACATAGTCTCCTCTAAAATAAATAATATTCTGATTTTGGACCACGCCCACCTCTCCTGTACATATACACCCGCTGGACAAGGAGGCACAGGCACCAGGTGGTGCTGCAACCCCCTAATGATCAAGGATCCCTCCTTTCATAACATGATCAAGGATGTGTCCCAGGATTATTTTACAAATAACAAACCGGAGGACACCTATGCGGCCATGGTCTGGGAAGCTTTCAAAGCTGTCCTCAGAGGGCACATCATAGCATTTGTGGCCCAAAGGAACAGGGAGAGAAGAGCAGACTTCACCAGGCTCCAAGCCAAACTGTCAGCCCTGGAAACCAAGTTCAAGACATCCACAGCTGGGTGCCCAGATGCAGCAAAACTTTGTGAGATAGTCAGATTAAAATACTGTATCAACACAATACTTCACCAGCAGGTGGAGTGGCTTATGGCCAGGGCTAAACACACTTACTGGGAGGGTGGGGACAAGGGTGGGAAACTGTTGGCCTACCAGTTAAGGAAACAACAAGTAGTCTCTCGGATCCATGCCCTTAGAAATGCCAAGGCGGAGGTGGTCACTGACCCCAAACAAATTAATGACTGCATGAAGCAGTTCTATCAACAGCTGTACCAATCACATATGTCCCAAGAGCAGAGTCAAATAGGGTGCTTTTTAAGGGACTTCTGCTCTGCAGCTCATATCCGTCAGCTTTCAGAAGCAATGAAGGACTCACTGGACAGCCCCTTTACTGAGTCTGAATTTAGCTTGGCACTATCCCAACTAGCCAAAGGCAAATCCCCAGGGCCAGATGGTATGACCACTCAACTGTACCAGTTAATTAGCTCAGAAATCAGTGCCCTGCTACTGGCTGCTCTGCAGAAGGTGCAGTCGACTGGTATTCTTCCACCAACCATGCGAGAGGCCCTAATCACCCTTATCCCTAAGAAATCAGATGACCAGTTGAATTGTTCAAACTTTTGTCCGATATCTTTTATCTCCGTAGATACCAAGATAGTGACCAAAGTCCTAGCCAACCAAATAATGGATGTTATACCTTCCTTAGTTCATCCATCCCAGGCTGGGTTCACCAAGGGCAGGGCGGTAGTGGATAACATCCATCTCGTACTGAACCTTAAGTGGTTAGCCCTCCAATCTTCCACTCCTATGGCAGCAATAGCAGTAGACTTCTTGAAAGCCTTTGATTCAGTCAAATGGCTCTGTCTACATGAGGTACTTAATTTCTATCAAAAGGAATAAATACCCCCGCTCTAATGAGACATGACTTCAGGCTTGTCACAATGATTATACTGTTTCTTTCTTTCTTCAGCCAAATCCCAATGTTTTGCCACAAAATGGCTTCTTCTGGGGTGCTGTTAACAGTATGCAAAAATATTTATACTCAAATTTTTCAAAATCGTCAATATTTCAAATTAATTTAAAATTGAATTTTCAAGTTTTCAAGAACCGCTAAATTAATGTAGACCAATTCAATCTGTTAAATATGTCATGAAATCAAATTGGGAAGTAAAACACGATCCTCTGATGCCATACACCTGACAAAAAATAAACATGTGCAAAATAGGCTGCCTGCTATTAACTGCTTGAATAATGTTTCCTTGCTGCCACCAAAGACTCCAAATTAATCTAAAATATATGAAAAATACCCATATAAACAAGCTTGAAAACTTAATGCTGTAAATATTCATAGTCAGCTTTAAAGTACACCAAAATATGTGCTACCTTAATGAAAATTTCCAAATAGTGTGTTCCTTCCAAATGTGTTAAAATTTCATTACTATATAAATCAAAAAAGAAAGAAAATGCAATTTAATTGAGTAGAAGTCCCATAAAAATAGTAATAATCAATAAATCCCTTACAGTGTTCCAAGGTTGAAAATTTCAACCTACCTTTCGGAAACTAGATAGCAATCATTGAGCTAAAAAGCTCTGAAAAAGAAATTGATAATCCTGCCATTCACCTCCAATTTCTTAACAGCATGTAATCATTTTGTATTGTTTAAATTTCCACAGCGTAGCCAAAAAAAGCCTACCAGATATAAAATGTCTCCCGCATAGATCGTGTCTTCACAGTGTGGCAGCAAGAAGGTGTTTCAAGCAAAACCTCTTATACCCACATGGAAAAGCACTGGCTGACGCCAGTGGACGTGCATGACGTCATCACCAAGCTGCAAAAGGCTACATGGTAACCATATTTCCATGTGGGTAAAGGGATGGACATCAAAAAAAAAAATTACCAAAGTACATTTAGTGTTTGAATAAACATAATTAAACACATCTAACCATGATTTTATAAAAGCCAATAGCAGGATATGGGAAATCTCCTATAGAACTGTCTGATTGAGAAGAAGGGCACAGTAAAAGAACACATCAATAGAAATATACATAAATCAAAAGTGTTTAAGTCACCAATACAACTGCCAATTAATCTCCTCATTAAGTCCCCATGTGTCTGAAATGTATTCAGTTCATATATCCACCAGGTTTCTCTACTGTTTAAATGTTTCTGAAAGTTACCACCGCATCTGGGGCGTGTCACCAATTCCAGTCCCCAAAACCGGAGTTGTACCACTGTGGTTCCCTATCTGCAAAATGTCTAGCTACTGACGAATTTTCGTCTTTTAATTTGATGTGACTTTTATGTTCCAAAACCCTTTTTTTAAGTTATCTAGCAGTTTGACCAACATAAAGATCATCACAAGGACATTGTAAAACATAAATAACTCCCTTGGAGTTACAATCGATGTGATATTTGATTTTATATTCTTTACTAGTGTACGGATGCCTGAAGAATTCTTTCTTTGATGTGTTTCTGCATGCAACACATCTGTTGCATGGGAACATCCCTTCTTTTAAAGGTCCCAATAATAATTGTCCCTAACTTTTTAAATCACAACTAGGGTGTACTGCTTTAACCAATTTGTCTAATATTCGGTGCTTTCTTAGAGACAATAAATGGTTTGTTTCCAAATATAGAGGCAGTTGAGGGATGTTCCTGCAATATGTTCCAATACTTAAGAATAATGTGTTTTAATTTAGGCATTTCCACACAATGAATGGTACTGAAACAAATGTTCCCTTTGTTTTTCGTATGTGAATCAATTCCTTTTTCTTGTATCAAAGTATTTTTATCAATTTTGGAAACATCATTTTTTATTTTAGATACTAAATTGGACCGATAACCTCTTTGTTTAAATCCGTCAACAGTAGCAACTTCTTCCATTTTAAAATCTTGTATACGGCTACAATTACGTTTTGTTCTGAGGAGTTGAGAATAGGGAATACTATCCTTAAAACGGGTAGGGTGAAAACTCTTGTTGTGTAAGATAGTGTTCCGGTCTGTAGCCTTTCTGTAAAGCGTAGAGTCTAATTTACCTTCATTTTTAAAGATAGTAATATCTAAAAAATGAATTTTTTCCTGGCTATAATCTACTGTAAATTTTGGATTTGGATCATAGGTATTCAAATTCTCCAAAAATATTTTCAACCCATTCTCCTCTCCCTTCCACAACATGATTATATCGTCAATATAATGTTTCCAGAGAATAATGTTGTCATAAATAACATTATTTTCATGACTTAGAATGAATGTGGTCTCGAATTGGAACATGTATGAATTAGTGTATCTCGGAGCCATTGTGCTTCCCATCACTGTTCCTTTTAATTGACCATAAAAGTGGTCTTCAAATTGAAAACAAAACATGCCAATTCCATGATCAAACTGGTACATGGCCTACATACTTGAGGCCTAGTGTCCAGGAGAACACCCAGGGCCTTGTTAAATATTGATACTTCATCACGATAGGGTTATTTGAATTTAAAGTAATGCCTTTCAGAATGAAGAACACCCCGGCCACTTTCCAAAGGTTGGTGAACCAGGTGTTAAATGGTGTTGAGGAGTATGCCGTGGTGTATCTGGATGACACTGCCATCTTTAGTGCCAGCTGGGAGGAACACCTGTCCCACCTTAGGGAAGTACTGGGCAGAATACAGAGGGCCGGGCTCACTGTCAAAGCTGAGAAGTGACAGGTGGCCATGGCTGAAGTGGCATACCTTGGGCATGTTGTAGGCTGTGGACACCTTCGTCCTAACCAAGTAAAAACAGAGACAATCAAGGCACAGACCAGACCAGAAATGCAGAAGCAGGTCAGGAGTTTTCTGGGGACAGCAGGGTACTATAGGAAATTTGTACCTAATTACAGTGCCCTGGCCACTCCCCTATCTGACCTGGTAAAAAAAAGGCTGCCTAAGAAAGTTATATGGGAACCAGCCTGTGAAAAGCCTTTACCACACTGAAGGAGGCACTGTGCAGTGCTCCTGTACTGACAGGTCCAGAATATAGCAGACCCTTTATAGTCCAGACTGCCTCAGATGTGGGTATTGGGGAAGTGCTAAGTCAGACATTCAACCAAGGGAAATATTACCCCATAGTGTACATGAGCAAAAAGTTACTTCCCAGGGAGCAGGCATACTCTACTGTGGAAAAAGAGTGTTTTGCCATAGTGTGGGCCTTATAGAAGTTAGAGCCATACTTATACGGGCAGCATTTAGAGGTATAAACTGATCACAACCTCTTGGTTTGGCTGACACAAATGGGAAAAAACAAATGGTCGACTATTAAGATGGAGTCTTGCCTAGCAAGGATATGACATGACAATCTTGCATAGGGCTGGAGCAACCAATGAAAACGTAGATGGCTTGTCACGTCTATATGAGGAATGAACTGTCTTAGGGAGCACATCCCATGCAGGGGATAGAGTCCCCAAATTCAGTCTATGTGGGGGAAATTGTGACGCTCTGTCCCTGCTTCTGGTTACCTGTATGATAGTTATATTACTAATAAATGATCTGTGTATGAAATGTCAGTATGTGAGATATTTGGCCTTTAACTTTAAAGGTCAGTAGCTGAAACCACAGGATGTCATTAAACTGACTAGTGGAACCATTTAATTAAGACTTCCTTACAGAAGGGCATTTTATTACCTTTTATGACCTGCCCAGGCTTTGATGTTGGAAACTAAATATGAGTTTTATGACATCAGGAAAAGGACGTCATTTGGCTGATTCCTCTTGGCTTTCTCACATCTTAGTGACAGATAGTGGGGTTGTAAACCTCAAAGGAACTAGTTGATCAATGGATGCCATTGTGGGAAATGTTTTTTTTTTCTGATGTTCACATTAATTAAAATACCTCCTTCTAGATAATTTTGTAAGAATTAATTCTAAAAGGAAGAGCTAGCTGACTCGCCATAAGGGGGTAGGGAGATAGAGTTGAAATGAACCCTGTATCTGGGGAATATGTGACATATCATCTTTGGACTCTGAGGAACTTCTTCACTCTGAAAGCACTTTTGGTAGATTGGAAAGATTTTAAGATTGTGGTAGGAGTCTTTGTTCTGTAACTTCCCATTATTTTATGTGATTGTGAGCTCTTGATATTTGTTCTGTATTTTATTTCACCTGTTTTAAACTTTTTAGTAAATAACAGTTTCTTTATTATACGCTTGTGTCTTCTCAGTCCTTTTTGCATGTCATTGTTGAACCAGTATTAAGTCTGACAGCTGTAAGGGCTTGCATGGTGTTACTAAGCTTGAAAAAGGTAAGAAATACCTAGGTCTCATATAGAGTTTTAAGAGTTCATTTTGAAAACACGGCTAGGTGCCCCTGGGTGAAGGATTGTACTGCATCCCCCTGAAGAGGGTACGTATCCGAGCCTGTTAATTGGGTATGCTAGCATAAGGTTCACAGTTTGAATCCCTCCAGAACTCGAGGCTAATAGATGATTCAGACCCAAAGCAGACAGGATGGTTACCCTGTCTGTTACCTGTTTGCTGTATTGCCCTCTGGGGTTGGCACCGTGGGTGCAGATGGCCTGACCTGAGGAGTGCATTTGTGACCACCCCTCCCCGATCCCCAATTTCACCTGTTCATTAAATATTAAATAAATTGCCCTTTTCTGGTAGTCTAGTGGGCCCCCTCCATAATCCCTGATTTTGCCCATTTGTTAAATATTAAATAAATTGCACTTTCCTGGTGGTCTAGCATCCCCTACCCCTCCACGCCAGCAGGTAGTGCCCACCACTCTGCTGTCTCCCAATCTTGAAACACAGTCACAAACCTGCACAGCCCACCTCTCACCTCTACAGCCAGATTCCGACTGAACTGTCACTGAGTGCTTACTGTAATGTGTACAGCGCTTATTCAATGAGTGCTGTACACATTACAGGAAGGGCTCAGTGACAGTTTAATCAGTGGACGCCACAGAGTTGAGAGGCAGGCTGTGCCAGTCACCAGCTGTGTTTCAGAACTGGGGGGGAGTGGGGTGGTGGCCACTAGACCACCAGGAAAGGGCAATTTATTAATTTTAATAAAATGGGCAAAATTGGGTATCTGGAAGGGGGGACCACTAGACCACCAGGAAAGGGCAAATAATTTAATATTTAACAAATGGGCAAAATTGTGGCTTGGGGCTGGGGGGACCATTTGACTTTGCCAGGAGCATGCAGCAAACCCCTCCTGTGTGCCATGTGTTTTTTGCATAGGAAGGGTTACCACAAGTATGGGGACTTAGGTTCAGGGACCCCTTCTGTACCAGAATCTGGTGCAGGGTCCCTGGCACACTCCAAGCCCCCTTTGAGAATCAAGCCCATTGTTTTTACAGCTGTCATGTACTTAGCCTCTAGGACTGAGAGGGTGCAAGACAACTTTTAAAAGCCTATGTCCTAGAATGGCTGAGTTATAAGCTTTCAGTAATAGCAGTTTTGACCAAAACAGTAACTCAGCCCTTATTGTAGTAGTGCTACACTGCCACTATAGAAACAAAATTACTATTGATGGATGGTACAATATTGTGAAAGGCAATATAATGCTCTACATTTAATTTGTCTTCATTTTATTTATTTATTTGTTTTCGGATTATAGTATCTTTGAACCTGAGGCTCTTTTACAGAGGTTCCACATTAAAAGAGAAATACAATATAATATAATATAACATCATACAATACAATACAACAATTAACACCAGAGTGTTACAATAACAAGAGTACAAGGGTCAGCCTAGTGGCACTGGGGTTGAGGCCCTGGATGCCATACCTTGCATCATGCTGGTGACCCATGTTGTGGAATGAGCACAGGCCACTGGGGATTGGCAGGGGAGGGAGAGGATCAAGCATCCGGAGGATAGCTCTCCTCTCCCAGGGAGGGAGGGAGGCAGGACTGGTGCACCTGCCGAATGACTGCCCCTAGGTGGAGACCTTAGGGTAGTGCAGGACTGTAGGTGCCATGGAAGGGAGGGTGCGTTGGACTTCTGCAGATGAGCACGCACCTCCACATATGCATGTCTTGTGTGTGTCCATCCCAGTAATGGGGAAGGGAGAAAAATGGAGGAAAAAACACTCCCAGCTGTGGGTGAAGACCGACCCCTCACAGGCTCCACACCTGGTGACGCAGCAGGTTATGTGCCAGTGATACTGGGGTGACAGGGATGGGGGGTCAGTTAGAAGGGGGCAGCTGGGGACAGGCACAGGAGAGAAACACCTATATATAAAAAAACAATAATAAGAGTACGATGTTCTGACAGGTACTAAATGGTAGGCAATAAAAATAATTTTTGGGAATAAGTAAAAAATAGGTGAACATAGAAGAGCCAACAATGGCCTTGTTGCTTGAGAGTAGGGGAGAAAAAAGGAATGGGGAGGAATGTCAGGAGGCTCAGGGAAAAGAACAGGAGGTGGGAGGGGGGCATGGGAGAGGACTGGTCTAGGGAGGCATGGACAGTGGGGGGAGAAAAGAGAGCATGGGAGGGATGCGGATGATGGACGGGATACAGGTCTATGTTTACAAGGGGTGGGAGATAGGCAGTGAGGCTGCAATAGTGTAGAGGCAGGGGGTAGGGGTTATACAGAAATAGAGGGCGCCCTTAGACAATAGAGGCAACAGGGTGAGATTTCCCCATAATTGTACAATCACATCTGCTAAGTACAGTAAGGTTTAGGTGGAGTTTATAGTTGAAAGGGCCCAACTTGGGTACTGACAGGATAGCGGCTAGTAGGTCATTTAGCCAGGAGGGTGCCTGGTTAGCAAAAGAGCATTGTGCCTGTGTAGTGCAGCAGAAAGGTATGAGAAGCACTTGTCTTGACATACCTTAGGTTGTATGTGGGTTGATCGCTTGTTTAAGAAGATCTTGTATTACTGGGGGTTAGTCCAAGACAGGCTTTTTTTGTGAGGAGGCAGATCTGGTATTTTACTCATCCCATGAGGTTCAACCAATTTATCTGTTCATATAGGTTGCAGGTATGAGTGAGATGGTGTGCACCTGTGATTAACCTGCAAGCTTTATTATGGGCTAGGTTGATCATTTTGAGGGCAGTGTCCATTGCCACGCTGTATATAACTAGTCCAT
This sequence comes from Neoceratodus forsteri, assembly GCA_016271365.2. Lineage (NCBI taxonomy): Eukaryota > Metazoa > Chordata > Ceratodontiformes > Ceratodontidae > Neoceratodus > Neoceratodus forsteri. The sequence goes on along the minus strand of CM028134.1, from coordinate 970,473,889 downwards.
AGTCAATAATGGAGACTATGACGCTGTTGACCTCAAGTTGGAGGGCACCCCAGGTTAGACAATGTCTGTGCCAGTATAGCAGACCGATCCTAGCATTTACTGCTTTAGCAACTGGATCTATATGGGTGGTGTAGGACAGTGAACTATCAAGGGTTATGCCTAGGTATTTGAAATACAAGACTGGCTCAAGTGTGTCCCCCTGGCTGTTTTGGATGGTAAGCCTGTGCAACTTCTGTTTGTTGTGGGTGTTACTGAAAAGCATAGCTTTTTTTTTTTTTTTTGTAGTTCATAAGGAGTTTGTGTTTTGAGAACCAGTCCTCAACAGATGCAAAATTAAGTTGGAGCTGGGTCTCCAGAAGACGCAGGTCCGGTTGGCTGAAGAAAATAACTGTGTCATCTGCATAGAGTAAGATGTAGGTGGAGCTTGCCTCAGGGAGGTTATTAAGGAACAGGCTAAAGAGTAACGGACCTGGTATCGAGTCTTGAGGAACACCAGAGCAAACTGGGTGACTGTCAGAGAAAACACCATTTATTTTGACTTGTTGGGATCTGCCCTCCAGATAGCTACTGAACCAACCTATGGTTCTGGGCAAGTCTAATGGTGGAGAGTGAGTTTAGCAGAATCGTATGGTTTACTGTGTCAAAAACTTTAGTGAGGTTGAAGTAAATAACCCCCGCTAAGTGGCCTCAATCAATTGTGTTATGAATGTAGCTGGTGAATTTGAGCAGGGCAGTAGTGGTATTCTGTGCTTTACAGAAACCATGCTTTTGTGGGCACTGGATCTTGTATTTCTCTAGATACCCAGTAAGTTGGTCTGACACAATCCTTTCCAATGCCTTCAAAAGGGGGGGCCGGGATTGAGATTGGGTGGTAGTTTGTATTGAGGGCACGGTCACCATTTTTGAAGACGGGGATGACTACAGCTGCCTTCCATTTCTTCAGGAACTGACCTTGGCAGAGAGAGATTGTGGAGTTTAGTTAAGGGAGTTAGGACTTCTTCAAGAGTGAGGTTTAAAATCTACAGGTTGAGACAGTCACTGCTAAATCTTGACTTTCCAAGCACCCGCTGCAAATATTTTATGGCCTCTTTCTTAGAGACCATCCTAAAATTGAAGGGGGGGGCCTTGATGTGTGCCTTCTTTGTGCTCTGTGGTAGGAGGCACTTGCACATCAAAGAAATCAGTAGGTAGTATGCCATTTAGGTCTGAGAAGGCCAAGTTAAAAGTGTTGGCAATCACCTTGGAGTCCTAGGTGATTTCACCATTTACAGAGAGCATAGATGGGGCTGACTTGCTGGTTGTGCCCACGAGGTCACTCCTATTTCCCCAAAAGTTTCTGCCATCCCCCCAGGAGATAGAGAGCTCCTGTTGGAAGTGGTGGATCTTGGCAGAACAAATCTCCCTGGTACAGGCATTCCTGGTGGTTTTGTACCATTGCCAATCTGCCTGTTTTCTGGTAGCCCGGGCACGATGCCACAGGTTGTCCCTGGTGGCCATAAGGTTAAGCAGGGAGGGTGTTATCCAGGCAGTGTTTGTTCCCTTAATCTTTCATGTCCTAAGGGGGCATGGATATCACAAGCTGTGTTTAACTGAGAAATGAAGTACTCAAGAGCTTGGTCCACAGTATATGGGCTGCATCACTAGGGGACCAATCAGTTTGTCTAAGCTGTGTCTTTAGGGGTTCAAGATGTCCTTTTTTCAGAACTTTATGCATAACTGTTTTAGCAGGTAGCTTTGGAGCCCTATGTGGCCATAGAGAGAAGATGGGGGAGTGGTCGTTCATTGAGTCAGGCAGGACAGAGGTGTTTGAGATTCTTTCCAGGAGATTGGTTAGAATCCAGTCCAGCAGGGAGCTTGGACCAGTCCTGTAATTGACCCTAGTAGGTTAGTTGACCAGTTGTGACATTGATGGCAGAGACTGCATCCTTAAAGGGAGCATTCTCTGAGCCCAACCAGTTGACACTGAAGTCACCTAGCAGTACCACTTCATGGTTTTGGTGCATACTGGTTATGTATTCAGTAATCCTATTGAAACCTAGTGCCTGTTGAAACCCAGTTAATTTGTTTCATATGTTTCTTTATGTCTATTTTGTGGAGAGAGATCATTATGTAATTTGAAAATCTATAGCATGGGGTCATAATGTTGTGGACGAAACAGCGCTTGAAAGAATGCCACAAGCAAAATGGTGTGCACTGAAATAAGGTCGGAAAAAACACCGGCCACAACAGAAACAGCACACACCATGGAGGAAAACAGCATTATCTTCTTTTTTCACAGGTGGATCCAACCCCAGTGACCACCGATGTGTGGGGCTTTCCCCCCACACCCCTGGACAAAATATAACAAACTCTGAGGGAGTGTGGGCATCTGGGATGTGGCGAAACACTGGAGGGGGGAAGAATCACTTTTTAAACAAAAAAAAGCTGCAACACTATGGGACCTGGGGAAACCGAACTGTGGCCCCAGGGCCCCTACGCTGCCAAGTGCTGGTGCCCTAGCCACTCCACCATGGGAGCAGCTTGACCAGGTGCTGCACTGGCAGGCTCCTTGACACTCCCCATCAGAATGTACAGCGGTTATTCCTGTGCTGTTTCGGGTGCGCTATATTGACCTGCAACCAAAAATCTACAGGGCTAGGGATACTATATTCATTGGTATGGAGGTAAAGCAGAACTACAAGGGGTTATAAGCTTTGAGATCTGCAATAAATATTAGTGCAGTGCAGAATGTGGAATTCCACCAGTGAAATTAGCACAGAATGGACATTCTGCCAGTGGAATTTCCATTGGAATTTGGCTGGTTCTTCTGTGGAATTCTGCTGCCTGTGATCCATGGAATAATATTCCGCAGAACAGCATTTTCCCACAGAAAATCATTCTGCAACCATTTCCATAGAAAATATTGAGATCTGCAGAATATTATTCGACGGAACAGTAGTTTTTCCACAGCAAATCATTCCGTACCCATTTTTTCCCGTTGAATTTCACCATTCCATTTCCAGTGAAATTCGGAGGAATTTCAAAAATTCCACAAAATTTCATCCTGCTGGAATTTGAAATTTCCACACAGTACTACTAAATATGTATTATTCTAGCTTAGTGGGCTGCACCACTGTGGCCTTAGTGGTTGTAGAATTCATCACACCATCACAAACACAGCAGTCCTGAGTTGTGTCACACCAATGCCACCTGCTACAAGAAAGCTAGAGCAATAAGTATTCATTGTTGATCTCATCCTTAATTACCTTCTGACAGTATAGGAGGTCTGCTTTATCTCATGCCTATTACTACTGAGAATTGAAGTGGTCTGGCTGAATTATTGAAGATGAACCAAATTCATGGGCCACCAAACCAAAGCTGACTGAATTTGGAAATAGCCAACTTCTCTTACCCTTACCCCCTCCCTGGTCCTCCTGGAGTCAAACAAATAAACAAATAAAAAAATAAAACACTAACTCAAACCCTGCCAAATCTCTGCTGACCAACATTATCTTGTTTAACCCATCTTCTCTAACTCAACGCCCAGTCAGTATAAGGTGTTGGTGAGGGGGAAGTGTTGTCTGTGTGATCTGCACAGTCTATAGAAGACTGTCATCAAGGATCCAAAGCATGTATGATTAATGGTTAGGGTGTTAAATAACTGGGTCTCCACCATTTTCAAATGTCATAATAACTGCTTTTCGTCATAACACATGACCAGTTTTTATAGCATAGCTGTCACTCAGATACATTGTGATAAAAAAAAAAAAACACTGTTTCCTTGTGCGGGCACCACATAAACAAACCACCATTTTCTTCCTCACGTGACACAAGTATCCATTTTGTCAAAAAACAAACTGTAAACATACAGTTACCACAGACTTCCTCAACTACCACGAGAAAGATTATTTAGCTATAAGTGAACTGACTTTCCTTTTCACTGCCTGATTCTCAGTAGTCACCTCTGTGTCAGTTGCATTAATAGCCATAAATGAGTGATCAGCAATCACAAAAAAATCTCCAGCAATCTTAAAACCAGCAACTGTATAAAATAAATTATGGGATATAGACATTATTCAGTTTTCCTACAACCATTGGTGTGTGATACCTACACAAACAACTTGTGCTTCACTCTTGTGGTTTACATGGTATCACTGATCTTGGTGGTGCAAAACAAACTCACAATGTGCAACAACTCATACTTTATTTTACATATATCACATCCTTTAGGATCATTTACAACTGTTCATCTTACATCATTTAGTAGGCACACTGTGCCTCTCACCTTGCACATAGCATGGATCTGCTGATTGGTCATCAGCTGCCAGTGTGGCTTAATTGGGAACTGAGTGTCCAGAACATATAGAATAATGTATAGGCAACAACACACAACATGGCTGTGTTTCCAATGAAGGTTTTTTTTGGCACCTCCTCCTGTACCTCAACCAGCCTCTCCTTTGGACCACCTGGAATCTACTTGCCCCAGTCAACCTTCATAGTCAACTGCCACTCCATTCTCAGCAGCCCCCCAGGGTAACCCAATGCATCCCTTTGTCGGGCAGGTCCTCTCCTTCCAAACAGAATGTGCCTTACTAGCTTCCTTTGTTGGCCTTGGGTGCTGCTGGGGTCATTTCCGGCTGTCTGGGGGCTCCATGGTGGCGAGGGTCCGGCAGCCATCATCTGGTTGGCATGGGTGCTGTTTTCCTGTTTTCTGTGTCCCACCCATCAAGTTCTCGGCCTTGCGTGCATTGGCATCCTCCGGCAGGTCATGTGGGGGGCGTGTTGAGGCATCACATTTCCAACGCACACACCCACATCTCACTCAATTTGTTAATAGCAGCACTAGAGAAAACTCAATTTTAGATATTATTTTGGCTAATATTGAAGATATAATGTCTGACCCTATTATAGACATCCCTCTTGGAGATAGTGACCATAATATGATCAAAACCAACATTAATTTAAGTCACAATTTAATAAATGGAGTAACTATTGTAAAAGATTTTGTTAATGTGTATTATAAAAGTATAATTAAATACTTAACTAACTGGGACTGGTAAACAGAATTCCAAAGCCTAAATGTAAAACAAATCTGGGAGCATTTATGGATCAAGTTAGAATATTGTATGAATGTTTGGGTTCCAAACCAACAAAACTACACAAAAGGCCTTAGAACACCAATATGGTGGAATAAAAATATAAAAAGGGTAATAAATAATAGAAAGAAATATTATACCAAATATAAAAAAATCCTACAACTATAAAATGGAATGCATATAAAGAGAAAACAAAAATTGTAAAAAACAAAATAAGAAAAGCTAAAAAAGATTTTGAACTTAATCTAGCTATTAAAACCACTGATAATCACAAATCTTTCTATAATTATATTGGTTCTATAAAAGGTAAATCCACCACAATTGGTCCAATTGAAACTTCTGTGGGGACAATAAGTAATGAATCTGAAATGGTAAATGAGTTCAATACATTTTTTACCAGTATATTTATGCCACCAGAAATTGTAGCAAACAAAACTTCTCATTCACAAAATAATTTATATTCACAAATTAGCATTGCAGAAGTTAAAAAAATAATACAAAATCTAAAAGTCCATTCTTCTCCTGGACCCAATAACGTAAACCCTAAATTTCTTAAAGAAACAATCAATGTCATAAGTGGCCCCTTAACTTATTTGTTTAATGTCTACTTAAATCAAGAGGAAACTGGTCAAGTATGGAAGGATGCATTTGTTACCCCAGTATTTAAATCTGGTAATAAAAGAGCAGTATCTAATTACAGACCTATAAGTCTCACTTCTGTTCTAGGTAAAATATGTGAAAAATTATTACTAGTAAGAACTGATGTTCATATTACAAAAACAGTCTTTATGATCTAACACAGCATGGCTTTTGCAAGGGAAGATTATGTTTAACGAATTTATTTAATTTTTTCCAAAACGTTAGTGCATCCCTTGACAAAGGACTTCCTGTGGATATAGTTTTTCTCGATTTCTCAAAAGCTTTTGATAAGGTTTCACATCAGGTAGTTATAAAACACATGCATCATTTCAATTTCCCCTCAAATATTATCTCCTGCGTAGCATCATGGCTAAAAAATAGACAACAACGAGTTGCAATTACAGGTCATAAATCTCAATGAAAATCAGTCAGTAGTGGAGTTCCACAGGGGTCAGTATTGGGTCCCACTCTTTTTAATTTACTGGTATCAATAATGCAGACATCAAGCACTATATGGATGACCAAGTATGCAGATGACTTGTGGGGGGCAGGAAGATATAGTCTGTTTGTTAACTAGGATCTGCGGCCTATCCTGTAGTTAGGGAAATGGGCAGACTAGATGGGCCTAGCGGTCCTTATCTGCCGTCAAAGTCTATGTTTCTATGTTTCTATGACTGCAAACTTGGATGTATAATAAACAATATACAGGCTGCTTATGATTTTCAGATTGAACTAAATAAAATCAATGCCTGGGCTATTGAAACTAAAATGTTCTTTAACAAACAGAAATGTAAAGTTATGCATCTAGGATACAACAACTTGAACTTTAAATATAAATTAAATAATGTAATGCTTAGTGAAACCTCGAATGAAAAAGATTTGGGAATAACAGTGAATAACAAGTTAACCTTTGATACTCATACTCAACTTAAAGTCAAAAAATGTCAAAAAAATAATAGGCTGTATTTTTAAACATATAAAAAGTAGAGATTCAAGAGTTATTGTACCGCTTTATACAAGCCTGGTTAGATCACAATTGGACTATTGTTCACAATTTTGTGCACCCGCAACTATTCAAGGAAAAAAACTGGTGGAAGGAATACACAGAAAGGTTACAAAACGAATAAATAATATGAAAAACTTGGAATACAAAGAAAGATTAAAAGCCATGAATCTCTTTTCAATGGAATACAGACAACTGAGAGGTGTCCTGTGTTTAACATACAAAGCTTTCCATGATCCTATGCTTTTTGAAACACTGAGCTTTATTAAAAACACTACTAGCATTATTACTAGGACACATAATTTAAAATTAAAAGGAGAAAACGTTAAAACTTATAAAAGAGGTCATTGGTTTAATCAAAGAGTTGTTTCTGAGTGGAATGCGCTGCCAAAGGAAATAGTGATGAGTGATACCATGGTTCTGTTTAAAGTAAAATTGGATATCTATATGGGTGAAAGGAAAGAATCTTATACATAAGTAAAACCCTAAAATTACCACCACTTGGTGGCAAGCTCTGAAAGGGTATTTTTGCCTCCTGAGTTCATACTAACCTATGAACCTATGAACCCAATCTGCCCAGCGCTGCCCAGGCAGTCCCCTCCCCCCAGTAGGGAAGTATCCAATGGATGCTTGTGCATCCCCTCCCTGCCGGTCTCCATTTCTGGTACCCGGGCTCGGGGCATGCACCCAAGTCACCAGCATGCTGAATGAATCCCTTCACTCAGCGCCATGGAGCCAGCATCACTGAGGGGATTCAATCATAACAGACTGACCTCAAGCGAGAAGCTCAAGAGATCCCTGTCATCATGGCAACCCCAAGGTGGAAACCCTGCCTTGGAGCGTATGGTTGCCAATACCTTAGTTGTAATAGAGTATGGGCAGCCAAAACAAAAAAAGAGAAGAACTTACTATTTGTTTGCTCCACTCTGGTATACTTTTTCCTGTTCTTGCGGTCACCCCAATCACACCATCCACTGGATTTTGCCCATCCCCTCCCGTCACAGCTCATTCTCCTGCCCATTACTCCCGATTGCAGCATCACCCTCATCGATGCAACACAGACCGGTGTTAGTCTGAAAAAACCAAAAAGTCCTGCATCCCTTTGATGAAGGAATTTTGTTCCGAAACGTGTCAGGGCTGTGCACATGGCACCTGTAATAAAATGAAGCACTTTGTTGGAAATTTATGGTGAGCAGTCCTTTATTGTGTTAGCAGAGTGTAGGATTTTTTTGGTTTTTCAGACTTATGCCTTTATATCCCTGCACCTGCTTCCATGTGCAACCTCTTTCTTTGATGTATGTACAGACTGGTGTTACATTGCTATCCCCTGTCCCCCCGCTCATCCATCCAGGTTTTTAATTTTCTTTTGTACAGCCCACCCTGCACAATCACACCACTGCTCTATCCTCACCAACCTCCACAGCAACCCTTCCCACAACTCATCCTCATTCACGAAGGGCATTTTTTTCACTGCTCATACCCCTGGCCATTGCTGTTCTCTTGTCACACACCATTGCTATTGTATGGCATAACTACTACAGCACAATGAAAAGTCATTGGACTGCAGTAGGTATGTCACATACCAACAGAGGAGAGAAATAAGTGTCTCAGCTGGAACTTGAACCTAGGTCACCCAAAATACTATCTCAATTGTGCTACCAGCTGTGCCACCAAGGCAACTGGAAACTGGGCTGTCCTGTAGCACATTAATTTTTCTCCAATGCACAATGGGTGCTGCACAGATAATTACATTTTCATCACAAGAGTAGAGTGGGCATATTTATGGAACACACACAAACAGGGGAGAGAAAGAAGTAACTGCCTCAGCTGGAAGCACAACCGTAATGGAATTCTAGGTGGCCTGGGTTCAAGTCCCAGCTGAGGCACTTACTTCTTTCCCTCTTCTATTTGTAAGTGTTCCAGTAGTTATATCACCTCTGCAGCAGAACAGCATTTCTGAATGCTTGGATTTCCATACATAATAATGTTCGAGCCTACACTGTAAATACCTGTTCCTACCTCATCATGGATAATCAGAGAGCAGAGCCACAGTTACAAAGTTTATTTTAAAGGGCTGCTGGGGGGGGGGGGTTAATGTAAAGATGCTGTTGAGTGAAGGAAGGGAGCCTGACTGAGTGACTGCAATGTAATACCTATAATCTCTCCCTGTGGATTTGGAGTCGCAGTACTACCGTGCAAGCTACTGTTTTTGTGCCTTTGAAATCTGAGTTTAGGAAATGTAGGTTTTGTAAGACAATGTCAGAAGGAGGGAAGGGCTAGATCAGTTTTTCTTTAATTGTTTAGATCCCAAGAGAACCAGGAAGGAAGGTGGGGGGTTGGAGCTGATTGGGGAGTGGACACGAGACTCACCCTGACCACCTGGAGGATGAAGGAGATTTTTTTCTACTGAGTAGCATTTTTATTAATTCTAGTTAGATGTGAAGGCTGTGAGGAGGGGGCACATACAGGACTAAAGTGGGGGAAGGGAAGAGGAATGGTAAAGTTGGGGAGGCAACAGGCTGGAAGGTGGTCTCACTGAATCTATGAAGCCTAAGGTACAGAACAGCGGAGTTACAGGCTCTCTTGGTGGTGGAATTGGTGGACATAGCAGCCATCACAGAAACATGGGCCACCCAGTACTAGGACTGGGATATGATGATCCCAGGGTACATGCTATTCAGAAAGGATAGGGCCAAGGGGAATGAGGGGGTGGTGATATATGTGAGGGATGGGATTAAGTGCATAAGGGAGGAAGGGGGGGCAGAACAGAAGCACTGTGGATGCAGTTCCAGGATGTGAGTCATAGGACACTGAGGATGGGGGTAGTGTACAGGACACCATCACAGTGTTGTGACCTGGACCGGGAATTGGCAGATCAAATTTGAAGGGTAAGCAGGAAGGGAAGCACGGTGGTGGTGGGAGATTTCAACCTACCTGGGGTGGATTGGAGCACACCTGCCACCATGAGTGCAAGAGAAGGGGTCCTGTTGCAAGCTTTTTAGGACAGCTTTTTGACACAACTGGTACAGGGGCTGACATAGCTGGAAAGGACTTTGGACCTTGTACTGGATAATGGGGAAGCTGTAAGGAACCTAGGAGTGGGGGAACCGCTTGCTGGGAGTGACCATTACTCAGTATGGTTCACGCTAAACATGGGGAGGGACACAGTGGGCATGGGTACAAGGGTGGTTGAGTTTAGGGGGGCGGACTTTAGGATGATGGAGAAATTCTGAACAAGCACCTGGCAGACATCCAACAACATATGGATGCAGATCAGAAATGGAACATAATAAGGGGCTGGCGGAGCAACAGAGACCTGTACTAGGAAAAAAACAAGAAGGGCAGGGCAAAGAAGCCCAGTTGGCTGTCACCAGTGGTTAGGGAAGGGGTGAGAGTCAAGAGGGTGGCATTTCAGAAGTACAGGAAAACGGGGAGGGGAGAAGATAAAGATGTATATAGGGCAAAGTCTAGGGAGGTCACCAGACTGGTCAGGGGGCCAAAGCATCTAGACAGCTGAGACTGGCACAGGGGACCAAAAGAGGAGAAAAAGACTTCTTCCATTACATAGGAGAGAGAAGGAGAAGCAAAGACCAGCTTGTGAGGATCAAGAAGAATGGGGATCAGTGGAGAAGGGGGCAGAGCAGGCAGAGGCACTGAATGAGTACTTCTGCTATGTGTTCACGCAGAAAATGGGGGGGGTAAATACCTCAGTCAAGTGGGGGGTAGATTGGGAGGAGAGGACAACAGATGTAGAGATTACAGAGGGCAGGGTGCTGGAGGGGTTGAGGGAATTAAGAGTGGACAAAGCACCTGGGCCAGATGGCATTTACCTTAGAGTCCTGAGGGAGCTGGTAAAGGTCCTTGAGGGACACTGGAAGACCTGTTCAATACCTCTCTGGACACAGGATGTGCACCACAGGACTGAAGAATGGCCCACGTGGTGCCCATCCATAAAAGTGGGCCAAAGGATGAACCAGGGAACTGCAGGCCAGTGAGCCTCACCTCAATCGTGGGCAAACTTATGGAGACCATCCTAAAGGAGAGGCTTGTGAGTTTCTTGGAGGCAAATGTATCCAGGACAAACAGCAACATGGGTTTGTCACAGGCAGATCATGCCAGACAAACCTGGTAGAGTTCTATGACTAGGTGATGCAGAAACTGGACAAGGGCCATGCTGTGGCCATCCTGTACTTGGACTTCGGTAAGACCTTTGATTCAGTGCCGCATGGGAGATTGGGGGGAAGATGGAGTATGTGGGGACAGGACCAAAAATGGTGACCTAGATCAGGAACTGACTGAGGGGGAGACAGCAAAAGGTGGTGGTGGGGGTCTCATCACCGAGAGCAGTGATGAGCAGGGTATCACAGGGATCCATGCTGGGACCAGTACTGTTTGGGATTTTCATTGCAGATATCTTGAATGGGATCGAGAGCAAAATCAATCTGTTTGCAGACAATACCAAGATGGGAGCTGTGGTAGATGACACGGGGGGGAGAAGGGGTTTCAGGAAGACCTGAATAAGCTGCAGAAGTGGGCAGATAAATGGCAGCTGAGGTTCAATGCCAAGAAGTGCAAGGTTGTGCACTTCAGAGCCCAGAACCAAGGGAGGGATTATCACTTAAATGGGGTTCAGTTGGGTTGCTCCACAGAAGAGAAGGACCTAGGGGTGATCATAACAGGAGCATGAAAAACTCTGTTCAATTTAGAAGAGCGGTGGCAAAAGCCAACAAAATGCTGCAATGTATAGCTAGAGGGATCTCCTCCAGAAGTAGGGAGGTTATCATGCCCCTGTATAGGTTGGTGGTCAGGCCCTACCCAGAGCACTGTGTACAATACTGGCTCCCGTTCCTGAAAAAGGACATCAGATTGTTGGAGGGGGGTACAGCGTAGAGTTACAAAGATAATCCTGGGATTAGAGGGCAAGCTATATGAAGAAAGGCTGGGAAAGTTGAATATGTACTTTCTGGAAGAGAGGAGGGACAGAGGAGATATGATTGAGACCTTTAAGTACCTGAAGGGAATAAACAAGACTAATACAGAGAGGATTTTCCAGAGGAGAAAAGGGAGGGACACGAGAGGACACCAGCTGAGATTGGAAGGGGGGGGTAGATTCAGGAGAGGGATGAGAAGACATTTTTTTCATGGAAAGAGTGGTGGACAAGTGGAACTCCTTGTCGGGTGAGGTAGTGGCCTACAACGTGGTAGACAGCTTCAAGAGTGGTTGGGATAGTGGAAGGGGAAGGGATAATGAGATTGAGGAGGGAGGGGTAGCAGCATTATAAGGTGCTAGCTGCGCATACAAGCAGACTCGATAGATCATAAGGCCTGTTTCTGCTGGCATTTTAGTATGTTCGTACTATTTATTATTTGGTCCTGAATAAGAATAGTCAGTTATCTGTGATATTTTAGAAGTAAAATGCATTACTCTCAGTTCTAAATACGATTATAATTTTTGCTATAGTCTGTGTCATGCATGTTGTTATTTATTTTATTATACCTGTTATCACTATATAACTTTCTTGTGAAACTGCACACATATACCTGGACAACTAAATGAATCAAGCCATGAATAATACTGTTGATTCTCATTCTACTGCAGTACAGGAAAGTACTGAACAAATAAGCATTTCTGCCATTAATCAATTACTTTAGTTTACATTAAAATGTGTTTCTCATACCTTCAACTGCACAGTCCACATTTAAGTAAGCCACTGTCCTTGTACTCAGAGGTTTTATCATTTCCTGCACACAATAAAATTAAACATTTATTTATTCTTTCAGTATTGTCAACTTTTTGAATAGATGGTTAACCAAACTCCATATTTTACATCAGAGCACAAGAAAATCCATAAATAAAAATGTCAGTATCTTTATTTGAGTTTATAAGATTCACAGAGGGGAGAAATACAAGGCATACTTTCCATTAATAAATCAGTTGTCCAATGGAGAATAGAGAGAAATAAAATAAAATAGACAAAGGTCATAATTGTTTTAACCCAGATCCCTAAAGGTCTTGATTATATAAGTCCTGAAATTATTCAATTTTTAATACTTAATGTAAATGGAACCCCATTAGGTTTCCATACTTTTCCTCTGCACATCGTCACTTACTTTTCTATGCATGGTCACTTACTGCACTTGTTCTACCCTTGGTCCCTGTAGTAGTTGATGAAGAGCCCACTGGAGTGCTGCCATAGATTGCTCAGGTACCTGAACTTCACTCAGTGCAGGCCACAGTCCCTCAGTGACCTATTCAGCTCCATCACTAAGTAGTCCATCATGGCTCTGGAGTCTGATGGCAGTGCCCACCGTGTACTCACAATCCTTGCCCCCACCCCCCCCCATGCCCAACAGCACTTCCAGGCTCCAAATGGTGTCGCTGAATGTGGAGCTGTCTGCAGGGTGACGTCAGTCTCCTGAATGCACCTTTAAATGAGGTTGACCTATCTGCAAAGCATTTAATGGCCATCAGAGTAGACACCATCTGGCTCATGGCAAAGCTACGGCTCAAGCTCATAATACAGAGACTGCAGAGTGCTGGGATGCTGAAGATAGTGCCAGCCATACCTGGGCTGCTCACTGGACTTTGGCTTGCGGTTCCCATTACAGCTGGAGTCAGTGAATGAGGACATGCTGGGAAGGCCAGGTGGTGTGTGCAGCATGCAGCAGCCTATGAATCCAACTAAAGCTCATGGCCAGCATGGTAAATTTGAGCCACAGGGTGATGAGCAGTGAATTTACAGAAAATAATGATGAGTGGGGTACATATGCACTTCTGGGATTATCTTATTAACACTCAGACATTTGGGGATGAATGCTAGGAACTGGGGGCCGCCAGATGGCACAGTGGGTAGAACAACATGCTTCTGTTCTGCCAGCCTGAGCTCAGAAGTGAGCTTTGGAAGCTGGCTGGGATGCCCAGAGGCTGGGAAGGTGCTGCCATGTGACAGTGCTCCCAGTCCAGAGAGAGATGACATCAGGTTCCGCTATGCTGGTGACCCCTGCAGTGGGCCAGGGGGCTTGCTGCTCCACAGAGGATGCCAGTTATGTTTCGAGGTCTGTACGGGCTGCACCTCACATCAGTGGAGGTGGGTAGGGATGACAGCAGTGGTGCAGGCTTTGTGAAGCCCTGCCTGCTTGCTTCCTGCCTGTATCATTGCCCTGACTACCTGCTGATCTGGATTAGTGCCCTGGAGTGGTACAACCACCACCCACCTGGCCCTGCCATAGTGGGTAATCCATGAAGGATATATTGGCAGATAGGTTCTAGTGAGATGGGGTTGGTTTGAGGGATAGAGCTGACAGCTGCCTGCATCACTGGAAGGGAAAAAGACTTGTGGGGAAAAAAATGCCAGGGACTATTTTGTATGTCAGCGTGTTGGATCACTGTAAATGAACCAGCAGCTGCTTGATGTATGAGCAGTAGGGTCACACCTCAGGAGAGGGAACATCCTTTGGATAGGAGGTAACAGTGGGGTTTCTTCGGGTGTCTGCCGTAGACCAGCAGTGTCAAAGCCATAACAGACAATGGCCCTCTGCAACCATGGTTTCAGTTTGGGACATTTTCCATTGAGGAGGTGCTCGTGGTGATCTTAAATTTCTGTCCCACTTTCTGTAAGCTGAACCAAGGTCCTACTGAACCAGGCTGTTACATAGAAACATAGAAACATAGAATTTGATGGCATAGAATTTGTTGGTGGATTGCTGGGAGTTTCAGGGCCTGGTGATTGCCAGTATAGTGTGGTGTTCTTTAATGAAGGGTAACTTCCCCCTGGCTCTTAAAAAATCAAAAAATCATCCGCAGATCTGGACATGCTAGAAAATTATAGGCTTGTCTCTAATCTTCCCTTTTTGGGGCAGATCACTGGCAATGTGGTGGTGATGCAGCTCAAGGTCTGTCGCAAAGAATTTACCATCTATGAAGTCCAAAAACCACCAAATTGTGCTGCGCTCACCCCCGGTAGTGAGGTGGGTGCATGTTCAGGGCTGCTAACCCCCAGGAGTAATGAACAGGGCCACTGGAAACTTGTGGAAAAGGTTACCCAAAATTGCGGAGCATTTTGAAAAAGTTTGCAGGAAACTGCAAGGGTTCTACTATGGACCCTAAGTGTTACACAATAAATCTTTTAATGTTTTCTGCAGCAGATATTAGTCAGTATAAACTGCTAAATGAACACGTTGACACCTGGATATGTTTAAAACATAAAGAAAAGTTTATGTTCTTAAAAAGAATACTAAACTGATAAGCTATTGTAAGCTTGCCTATCTTCCAAAATTTAAAAGCATCTGCCTCATGCAGTGCTAAATAGATTCTATAAAGTGAGCCACAGCAAATCAATAATAAATAAAGCCAGAAGAAATGTATATTTTTGTTTCTGGCTATAGAATAATGCAGCCTAATCAAGAGCTGTTTACAGTGCTCTGCCAGCTATTCACCCACTTTTGTACAAGAAAAAATAAGCAGATAGAGCGGTGAATGATTGAGTTTTAGTAAAATGTTGTTAGAGTGTTTAATGGTCATAATTTGTGCTGTAGGTACTGTACGCTATTTTTGAAATCACATATTTAAACATTAAATCTGGGGGTTATTGGGGCTGACAGTATAATCTAGAGGATAGCGTAGCAAACTGTGAATGAGCTGATGACATCTAGCAGACCTGGTTTGATTCCCACAACCTTCACTTGTATACTGTGCGAGTCTGAGCAAGTCACTTAACCTCCTCAGTGCTCCTGGGTTGTACCTGAAAACAGGCACTTGTGACTAGTGGGTCTTACACAGTTACCAAAAAATGTAAAAAAATACCAATATATTTTTACTGCATCATACAGTAGTCAGGGTACCCTGTAATTTACCTTTATAGTGTATATTAGAACACTGTATTTGTTTAAACAGTGTCAGTGGCTCAGTAGGTAGCACACTCTCCTCTGAAGCTGGGAGATCAGAGGGCTGTGGGTTCAGTCCCGACATCTAGCACTTGGGTTAATATCCCAGTACTGACATTGTAGTGCAGCATGAGAGGGGTGCTGCACTTCTGAGGTGCTGTCTTTCGGATGAGACGTTAAACCGAGGTCCCATCTGCCTGGATTGGTGGTAGTTCAGGTGGATGTTAAAGATCCCATGGCACTTATCGAAAAGAGTAGGGGAATTTCCCTAGTGTCCTGACCAAATTTCCCTCATTCACTAAAACTGCCACCAACTGCTTAATCTGGTTCAAGGTCAGTTGGCATTCATCTGTATCCCCCTTCCCTGGGTCGTGCCTGAAAATAGGCAGGATTTGTCTAGTGCACTTACCCGGTCAACAAAAACTAAATAAATAAAATCTAGGTTTCCCTAGTGTTGTTGTATCATCGATGTGACGTCACGATGTTGTTGTACTATCGTGGGTACATCACATCGACAGTACAACAGCTCTGCCCACATTTGCGCATGCGCAAGTCGAGGTTCGGGGAGAATACAAAATAGGCACCACAGTTCATTGGAGGCACAAGAGGACATATAAAACTCATAGTAAGTGCCATTTTTTCTAAACAGTGGCCGGCACACAGCAGGATAACCGCATGTGTTTTTAAATATTTAAGATCGCACAGGAAGCAGTGCGGTGTGCACGGGCAGGGAGGGGCAGGGGTCACTGACTTCACGGGGTGATCCTGGAGGCAGTCACAAGTTTTTTTTGTTTTTTTTTTTACTGTTGCCCATACACTATAAAAGACAGTGGATGGGCAGCAGTGGTTCAACAATACTGTTGTTCACTTCTCGAGTTTTCATGCCAGCTTGGAAACCTCTCGAGCTTCGCTCAGGTTTTCTAGGTTGTCATGACAACCTTTCGAAGTGAACAGCAGTGTTGTTGTTCACTGTTGCCCATCCACTATCCTCTATGTTTTACTCTGGCTGCAATGATTTTGTTTAGTTAAAGATAACTGTTCAGATACATTTTGTGCTTTATATGGTTGTTTTTAGACTTTAGTCAGGTTTTTGTTGTAGTCTTTGCATGTGAGCATTTAGGGGTCTAGGGTGTAGCTGCTAAGAGTGAGATCACTGTTAGCAACTAGCTTATTTAAGTTTAAAATCAGCAGAGCCATCCAACAATCCTCAGCTGTTTGAATCAAAACTAGTCTGAATGAAAGTATGCTCACAAGGAAAAACTTGCCCTGCCACTTACAAAAAGGCATCATAGTTAGCACCCCATTTAAGTGAATGGGATAATTTGCACCTTTTATTCCATCTTTTGTTTCAGTCTGTGTGGCAACAAAAACTTTTCTAATAGACTGCTTCAACACAGAACAAATGTAAATTGTTTAAGTGTACTTATGCTTGGCCAGTGGATTTTGAAACCTAACAAGACAAGGATTCAAAAGAAATCAGTGTCACATAAAACCCTTGCCCTACCTTGCACTGCATTGTTTCCGCCAAACCCAAGTCAGCATGCAAAATTGTCAATATATTTGAGTGTATTTTATTAAAAATGTTAATACTTTTTATGCAGTTCAATCTAAAAACTCAAAAATGGCAAGAAATTTTGGAACATGCCAGTTTTTGCCGAGATTGGTGAAAATTGTGGATTCCGTAAAAAAATTGTGGGCATAATTTTCCAGTGGCCCTGGTAATGAACCACAACAACAGGTGAGCTGTACTCCAGGATACATCTGTAAGCAGTGTGTGATTTGGAGTACCCGTCTCACAGTCTGTAAGCCAGTTGGTTTTGTTTTGTGCAACAGTGGTATGGACTTTGTCATTCTTCTGTGATATTAAAGCACTTGAGACAGCATCACTTGAGTGTGTCTCCATCATTTTCAAAATCACACACTGTTTGCAATTGTGTCCTGGAGTACGGTTCACCTGTTGTTGAAATTTACCATCTATGAACCCTTCCAGTCAGGCTTCCAGCCACAGCAAAGCATGGAAGCTGTGTTAGATATTTAATGACTTATTCCTGGTGAGAGATAGGGCAGAACGCCCTATAGTGATTCTCCCAGATCTCTCACTGGCATCTGTGACTGTGGGTCATGGGATGTTACTTGAATGCCTTTAGGAATGTGTTGTTTCATCATAACAACTCTTAGATGCTTTCAGTCATTCTTGTTTGGCAGATCACAGAAAGAGGTGATGGGTTCATACTCATCGTGCCCAGTAGGGGTGGACAGCCGTGGAGTTCCTCAGGGTTCAGTCCTGTCCACCATGCTATTCACAGTGTACATGTTGCTTTTGGGAAGAGTCATTAGATGATACAAGACAAATGTTCACTGCTATGCAGTTAATACTCAGTTACATCTGACTTTTTTTCCTGACAGGCATGAAGGAGTCACCAGGCTGAGAAACTGCCTACAAGAACTCTCACACTGGATGATCTTCAGCTAGCTTTATCTTAATTTGAGCAAATAAGTTAATTTGGTGGAAACTGGTTCTCTAAGGTCGGGTGATCAGCATGGTTTCTCAGCTTGGCCACCTTGGACAGCATCATGTTAACAGCTATAGATAGGCATAAGAATCTGGGGCCTTTGTGGACCATAGACTGTTGCAAGAATATCAGGCGTTGGCATGGTCCACACTGGGTTTTTCCAACTGTGATATATCTCCTGCATCAAACCCTGTCTTTCATATGAGGACCTGAAGACCATCATGCATGTCTCTGTCCCTTCTAAACTTGGCTGTGGTGATGCCCTCTATCGAGGGTTATCTGGGAAGTTATTGCAGTTGGTGCAGAATGTGGCAGCGAGAATGATTATGGGGACATCCATTTCAGACTACCTTTCTACAGTGATCTGCGGAAAGCTCTGGCTTCAAGTGAGGTGGTGCATCATCTTCAAGGACATGCAAGGCTCTACATGAACTGAGTCCAAGCTACTTGAAAGAACTCTTAGCATTATGTAAAGCTCATCAGGCAGACATCACCCCCAATTGCCTTAGGGGCCGAGGCACCATACCTTACACCATTACCAGGCTGCTGTAGATGTTTGCAGCAGCTTCTAGATGTTTTCTCACTCACCAGTGAGGAAAGTTCATATCCAGATAAAAAGAATAGCACAGCACCTCCACCCACAAAAAGATTCAAGTGGGTCTGATGACTGGTCAATACAATCTCGTGAGATGCTGTACCTGCGTACTATAAGTCCCCACAGTGTTCACTCCTCTAGCAGATCCCACACAAATGCAACAGTTCCCATCATTCAGTATGCACAGTATTATTGCAGACACAATAATGATAATTGTCTTAAAAACAAACACAACTTTATTTCAGGAACTGTCATGAAAAGGAAGATTATTGCAAAAGGTTTCCTATTATTATTATAAAAGGCTTCCTATTATTGCTAAGGCTATGCTGTTTGGGCCAAGGAACCTTGGTACGGACCGCACTATAAAACTAGCAGGTTAAGGTAATCGACTCTCTTAAGTACCTAGGGGTCCACCTTGATTCACATCCGTTACCTAACCAAAACTATTAACCAAAAGGTGGTTCCGTTCCTGTACTGACTTAGCCCTCTCCTTTCCACAGAATCCAAAATTAGATTTGCTGAAAGCACCCTCCTCCCTAACCTACTTCATGGGACTCCACTGCTGCTTTCGATCAGGAGTAAGGAACTACAGATGCAGAGGACCTCTATCACAGGATAACTGGGATTGCCAGCTCAGCCCAGTCTCATGACCACCATTGCATAGTCTTGAGGTCACTTGGGTGGCTGTCACTTGAAGGGAAACTGAACTACCCCTCTCTATGTATGCCTAGCCTACAAAATAATGCAGGATAGCAACTCCCCCCAGTATCAAAAATCTACTGCAACTTAAGCAATGTAGCAGATCTTTAAGGTCCTCAGAATGCTGCCTGCTCCAGGTACCAAGAGTCAGAACCTCCTGTGGAGCCAAGACCTTCTCCACCTCCATCCCTTCCCTGTGGAACATGCTCTCTTCCTGTATCCAGTCCTCTGCTTCACTAAGGAGCTTCAAAAAAGAGCTCAAATCCCACCTATTGAGCTTGAGCCAGTGTTCCTTTTATTACTGAGAAGATCTTTGTCCTGCTGATATGAACCTGCTTGTACTTTAATTGCAATGTAAAGCCTGTCTCTGACTCTCTGTTGCTGCTGAAATTGAGTTATGTGCTACAGCTGACTAATAATTGATTTATCCCTCTATATGGCTTGTCTAACATTACTTTAATGTGTATAATGTACATATGTAATACTTTATGTTACCTGCAATTAACTCCTGGTTGCCCCTGAAAAAGGAACCCCTGGTCTCAGTGGGCATACCCGGTTACCAAAATTAAATAAATAAATATTTGTGTGGAATTATTTTATCTCCTGGCAGGCTATTAGGTGCACTGAGCAGGCATGGCCTAACTACATCTCCTTTAGCTGCCCTGAGCATATGTGATCAACCTAAACAGTTTAGGGGCTGATGCTAAATACAGCCAGGCAGGAACAGCTCTGCACTCTGTGCCCACACCCACAGCTGTTTACAGTAAAGATCAATACTGCTCCTCCTGTACTGTAGGTTGCTACCCTCTCCCTCCTGGTACCAGGATATTTCCCTTAATTACTGTACGGGAGCTCTCTCAAGCACAGGTCCTGGGTAGCAAACACAGAGACATTCTCTTGCTCCATTGGCTAACAAGCTGCTAATCAAACGTTCTGTTCAAGAGCATAACATGTCTATGTGCAGGCTATGTATTAACTGGAAACAGAGGACTAGCCCCCATATTATGTAGACCAGCTCTCAATTCTAAAGTTCACAGTTGAAGTTTAATGGCAATTTTAGTGCTTTTGTTAAACAACCAGCATAAAATGTAAAACACTCCCAGTGGCAGGACAGACTTATGTATTTTCAAAGCTCCCCCTTTCCCTTTTATTTTACAGGTTTTGGCATGCTAGCTTGATCAATTCCGCAATGTATGCAGCAGTGCCGTCATGCCCATAGGGACCAATATTACTGCATAAGTTTTCATGATCCTCTTAAAAATGTAACTTTTCATTTTTAGTTTTTTCCAATCTGGCTGGCTGCTCTGTAACTGGTTATTAATGTCACTGACACCACTGCATTGGTAATGGACTGTGAGATCTGTGACTATGAGATTAAACTATATTAATTTATGTGCCTTCCCTATGGAGATGGTGAATGAGAAGCATCTATTATGGTACATTATTCCCCCATTGGTTGGCCGCTGGTGCCGCACAGTAACGATTGATACTTGCAACCATCCATCTCTCCACACCAGGCCAGTAACCTCACGAGGGAAGAATCTTTACTTCAGCACTGGTGGGAAGCCAGAGAGCAACAAATGATAGATTTGCATCAACTGAGCAGCACGGCAGAAGTTAAGGATGATGACATGAGGCAATAATTTCTTATTTCCTATTACCATTTCTCCTGACTCTTGTAAAGCTGTATGTACACACAGTACTGTGTGTGAAAGACAACAGGGAGAGGTCTTTTTTTTTTCAAGTCTAATTGTTAGCTGCGGTCTGTGGGCAGCCAGAAGCTGTTGTGAAGATTACACCACACAGAACAGACAGACCCATCATCCGACACCCCCCCTCCCAAGTAATGGACCAGTCTGGCTCATGTCAGTTTCATCCTCTTGTCTCCTGACCTCCTGAGCCTCTTCACCCCATGGGATCTCAGCCTTGGTCTCTCTTTTTGATGGCAGCTGTGACACTGACAGACAGTCTCCTCACCTCACCATCCACCATCCACCACCCACCACACCACTAGAAGACTAAGATAAGAAAGTAAAAGACTGTTAAATGCAGCGAATCTCTGTTATTTTTTTGCCCAGTTTATTTTAAAAGGTCTATGAGACTATGACAGTCAGTGATGTCATCATGGATTTTTTAGAACAAGTCAGGTAGGACCATAGTCTGTCTGTTGTGTGTAACACATACAGTGATCACCTGAGTGCCATGGTAGCACAAGCACTAGCTGTAGTAAGGGCAGGACACAGGGACAGTATAATAGCTTGCATAAGTGGCAGCACTGGGAGGTCAGGGGGTCAAACCGGTGATGATTATGCCAAACCTATAGCAGGCATGAGTTAAAAGGAGCCACCTAAAGGTGCCCAGGACAGCAACATGGCTCCAGCCTCTAGAAGCAGAAGGGCAAAATGCTCCATGGAATCAGGCACAGTGCACACCTTCTTTAACCACTTCCAATGGAGTAAGCTCCTCTCTTGTGGAATACCGATTCACTACCACCTTACATGCAGTACTTCAGCACATCTGATGCCATTATACCATTGCCCTGCTTAAACACAATACGCATTTGTTCTGTCTTGGAACTGTATTTTAATTTTGTAATAGCACAGTGCATCCCATTACATAACACCTCCACAGCCCCCACCCATTAGTTGAAATAGTTGCCAACAACTCTGGCTCAGCGTGGCCATTCTGCAGTGTAGCCCCACTGTCCGGCAGTAATCTCCCACAAGAGCACACAGTACAGTGCGAGAGTCATGGTGATGATTTGCCAACCGGAATCCAAGTGTTCTATGTGCTCTTGTGGGAGGCCATTGCCAGACAGTGGGGCTACATTGCAGAATGGTCAAGCAATAATTTCTACAGAAAAGGGTATCCTTTTGCTTAGTGCCAAGTTGTACAGCATGCAGCATATAACAAAGACTTTGCACACCTTCCCAGGGGCCAGCAGGAGTATACCACCAGTCTTATCCAGACACCAAAAGGGCATTCTCATCATCATCATCCCAAATGTTCGCTGATACAGCTGGTCAGTCAGTGGGCACCATTTTACCATTACTGTGCCACATTCCTTGGCTGCAGACATGGTGTAGGGAGGTATATCCACAGTAGATATCCACTGTTTATGATATACTAGTGTGCCAAATAGAGTTAGGGAGTGCATGACATTTAATGTGGTAAGAGCTGACTGAGCTATATCATCATTCATCATTTGGTTGAAAGTTTTTTTTTTCTCCCTTCTTTCATAATAAATTTATTTTGGGGGGGGACTCCCAATTCTCCATGATTTTGTTTGAGTGTGTGACGTTGAACAGAACAAATGCTACATGGTGGGGGGTGTTCTCAACTCATCCTAATTTTTGGGGGTGGGGTGGGTGGTGGCTCAACATTTTCTCTGATTTTGTGTGCAGGAGAGGGTTGTGTTGAACAGAACTCATGGCATATGGCTGGGTCTGGTGGCTCTCAGCTCTCACTGAATTTTTCTTTTTATTGTTGTGTGTGTGTGTGTGTGTGTGTGTGTGTGTGTAATACACAGAAAAGATTACTCAATAAACAAAGTATCAGAAAGAACAGATGACTTGTGTCATTATTTTTTATGCATAATATTTATAGTAGATGCCTGTTATTATATGACTATTCAAATGATACATTACTGGCTTTTAGCAGGTAGTAAATCAGCTAGGAATGGACTATAACTAGCTAGCTGATTCACTGTATGGTAAAATCCACCCAGTGCAATTTTTACAAAGTTTCTTTGAAAATACAAAAGGTCAATGTCCACAGACTAAACAAAGACAGAAAAAAATGCATCCTTGCTCTATCATTATGAAGGTATTTACTGTAGCATATTAGGGAACAGCTTCCTGGCCTGCTAATAGTCACCAAAATGCACCATTTGGCTTTAATTGTTCAAACTTTTCACGGTGGAGCATTTCCCTGGACCCCCCTATAGAGGTTTAGATTTTGTGCCCCCCTTGCATGACACCCTTGTTATGCAGAGGTTTCTGGGAAAGGTATACACCCCTGAAACATCAGTGCATCTCTGTAGTGAGTGCCAGCTCTCTGTTTGTTTGCTCAAGCACTGTTGGCTGGTTGGAGGGCTAACTTATTTCTTAGAAAATTATATCGTTGCCTTTGAGCACAATTGTCTAAGGCTATGTCATGGCAATACAGATGCCCAGATTTGTAGAACTATATAAATGCTTGAGACTTATGCATGCAACATGAAGGCAACCAAGCCAGCATGCCAACACCTGCAAAATAAAAAGGACAGGGGAACTTTGAAAACACATACACCCGTCCATCCACTGAAAGTGTTTTAATATTCATTCTGGCTGTTTAATTAAAGCATTAAAATTGACATCAAACTCCAGTGGGGTATTTTTTAAACTGAGTGCTGGTCTACACATTACAGTGGATAATCTGTTTGTTTCCTGTGAATACAGTTCCTCAGTACCTAGGGTCGACTCAGTGTAGGCCCGTTTATGTTACTGTGCATTAGTTGACGTTGGTGTACTTTAACTTTTCAAACGGAGGAAAGTGCTCTCACCCAAAAGCCATGTAATTGCTTAAATTGCAATGAAACCACAAGTGTGAGGTATCAGTAGATCCTGTCCCCATGACCAAATGCAATGAACAAATCCCCCAACAACAAATTAATTCCATATGAGCAGAGCAAGCCCTGATCTTGCCCATGGGTCCCCATTTGGATGGCTCCTTACCCAGCAGGCCTAGGGACCTCTGACTTCCAACAGTACCTCTCTATCAGCCAGGCCCACTCTCTGATCATGCTCCACATGCTCTCAGCTACTAGCTTCACTGGTTCTTCTGGGGGGTTCAGCTGGCTCTCATCTCTTGGCTACTGCTGGTCTGCACCAACCCACATATCTAGGTTTTTGGTTCCTCTTGGCAGTCATAGCTTAACACTTCACTGTAGTGCCTGCTAAAGGACCCCTTCACAGCATCCCTGCTCTGGCTTTTCTGCTCTTTCCTTCTTGGCACAGCTCCATGCTGGAAACCATCTTCCTCTTATGCTGCATAGAATGCAAATGCCACTCTTTTCCTCACCAGAAACTAGCAGCTTTGTCTCGTGGTTTGTCTTTCACCAATGCACAGTCTGTTGTGGTGAAGGTCAAACTTGCCCTGAACAACAGGTCTTGCTTCTCTGCAGTCTCTCTCATATATCTGCCTACAGTCAGTACAGCCCCTACTTCTGCAGCAAGAAATGTCCAGCTTCTACTGGTTCAGGAAGTTGTCAGTCAAATCCAGACACTCATGGAGGTCCACACTCATCAGCCCATTGGTTGTGCAAAAGGGTGCCAGAATACATAGCTCTCCTGCATCCCAGTGGCACTCTGCAGCTTTCTTGGCATCCAGCTCCCCTGATTGGCTGAATGTTGAGGTCAGAGGTCAGCTGGATGGCAGCAGTAACAATTTCCCAGGGTACTGGCCCCAGAGTTCCTTAAATAGAGGGCTAATTCCCTTTTTAGCAGTCCCTGACCCTTGTTCAAGTTGCATTGATATGCAGTGAGTTCTGATGCTGTTGCAGGGTGATCAAGTGGTTGGTCTGTCAGTGGTGGCTGCCCATCTTTTATTTGCAGCTGGAGATGCATTGTTGCATGGCACGGAAGGCACCAAAGAAATGTCAATCCTGCAGCTCCCTACTAGTCCCTCACTGCACAGTCTAAATAGACTGGTGAAGGTAGAAGCAACTCCAAAGCAGCCTGATTCGGGTGGAGAGCACCTGCATGTAAGCTTTTGGGGGACTGTATTGCAAGCACCAGAACAGGCACTCCCAAGGTTCTGCTAGACACCATGGTGCATTTGCAGGCACAGGGATGGATGATTGAGGGGCAGGGGCTACTAGAAACCAGGGACTACATTTTCATCTTGGGGACAAGTGTTCAGGAGGTAAAGGGTGCAAGTCGCCACCAGGTCTGACATGGCAGGTGACCACAGGATGGGTGAAAACTTGCTGCAGCTACCCATGCAAATGAGCCCATAATGGATGTGTATCTGGCCCCTTAGTACCTTGCATGCCCAATGGGCTCATTTGTATTATGTGGCTGAATGCCATGCCATGGCTCCTAGAGCTATCTGGTCTGGGGGTGCAGTTCACTATTGGCTGGATCCCACCCAGGTCCATGTCTGGACAGCACAAACTGACTTAACACTGCACCAACATGGGCCAGTATATTCAATCGAGTAGCACCAGTGTGCTATCCAACTGAATGTAGCAACCTCCTGGTTGGGCACAAGCACAGTGCAAACCCTTGCTTTTGCGGGGTTTTTTTTTTGATATGTGGCCCCAGGTGTATCAGTTATCTAACTTTGCACAGTTTTTTCATGATTTAATCCAAAGCAATTGCATTTTTCCATTTCAGTTAAATCTGAGTTAGCAAAAAAGAAATACTTAATAAAAAGTAAATGGGACTCCCCCAAGATGACACTTGCCTCATTAACAGCATCCCACTGTAATTTATTTTTTTTCTCTTTAATTTACAGTTTTCTGTGTTTTTCCCCCTTTTTTTCTCACCCTTCCTGTGTGTGTCCAGGGCACTGAACATATGCGTGTGGAGGCACATGCATGTCAGGCACTGCGGAACGCCCAACTCTACTAGCTGCCCTCCCACCTGCACCACCAACGGACCTCCACCAGGTGGTGATGGGACTATGGGAGGGACAGCATCCACCCCAGGAGAGGTCAATCCTGCTCCTTGCCCTCTCCCCCCAGGCCAGCTCCCCAACAACCTGCAGTCATTCCCGAACCCGGCATGCCGGCATGATGTGAGGTAAGGCTAGATGCCTCAACCCTCGGCGCCCCCACTGTAATTTCTTGGGGTTTCAGAACTACTCAGCTTTGCTTCCACAACTTCTGAGCCCCACTGATTTCTATTATAAAGCAAATCATATGTGTAACACAAATCATTTCCTTTGGGCCTGTCAGTACCTTTTATACTTCGATGTTAATTTTGTTTAGATTAATGTTTTCTTTTGTGTGCATCAGCTGTGCATCAATGGTGCAGTCTGCATAGTTGCATGGTCAGTAGATTGTAGCATTGGTTGTAACTTTTTCCTATACAGTACAGTTGCACAGCAGGGCTCCAGCATATATGTCCAACATACACCAGGAATTCCCGGACAGGAATGTTTTCTTCTCACCTTCAGCTGCTTACCATGCTGCTCACGCTGTATGTCCTCCACCTCTCTTTTTGCCAGTGTGATTTTCTGCCTACTGGATGAATCGCTGTATTTAACATGGCATATGTCAAAACCGCACAACACAGACAGTGCGGGTGGGAATAGAGACAGGGTGCAAAACCGCTAAATGGTCTATGTGTGGTTGTGCACCCTGTCACTGTTCTCTGGCAGAGGATAAGTCCTCTGCTGGGAGAAGGGCCCACTGAGCAGCTCCTGTGGCTCAACAGGATGTGCCACAGGCATCAATGGAGGTGGTGCTTCTGCGGACTTGGTATCAAATCCCGGTCCCAGACGCATGGAATTTTTCTTTATTTTGCACTTTGTACAATTTAAATGTACCCCCCCCGAGCTGATTATTTTAGTTGGGGGGTTCAGGGTGTGCGGGAGGTGGAGCCCCCTGCAAAACATCGAGAAAAGCCGCTGGCAATATATCACGCTGTATTGACAGCGCAGTATATTGCTGCTGCATTGTATCTTGAGACATTATGACCCTGTCCCGATTTTCTGGGGGTAGGGCTTTACCAGGCAGGGCAATGTACCATTTGCTGAGAGCAGGCCGTTTGTTTTTTGGGGGGGGCAATACAGATAACTGTCAGAAACTGGAGTTGCCATAGACAATTTTTATTGATAAAATGCATAGTACAACAATCACACTACAAATATGCAAAATGTAAACAACAGAGAATAGAACTGTTTACAATTTCAAACATACTCAAACATTATCATGCATTTTTCTTTTTTCTTTTCCATTTGTGACATGAAAGTTGATATAAAATAATATACTTTATCACATGGAAATGCACCAAAAACAGAGTAAAGCATAATATAAGAAAGAAGTACGATTGGAAGCAGTTATATACCTATGCTTCCTCACCAACAGTACAATTGTCTGAGAAAACATGGCATGTCACACGTGCACCGACTTGAGAAAAGAATCACAAATGCTATGGAAGCTACTCAACTTATGACTGGTTTGGTGAGCAGTTGCTCATACCCAGCCATCTTGGAGGGTGCAAAGAACCAGTCTGCAAGTATCGGGGAGAAGCAGATCTCCATTTAAGAACTATCTGCCATTTGGTTTCTAGTGCCACAGTAAGCAGCCAGATTTTTTCTTTGTCCTAAAGGGTTTAGTGGCCCTAGTATCCAGGACACAGGGTGAGCATGATATGTTGATCCACAACCTTACTGCAGAGGGTAGCGACCTGTGTCCAGAACTGCTGGAGGTGTGGACATTTTCATTTCATTTTCATTTTACTGTTTACCATGGAAAAGCACATTAAGCAATTTGCCCTTTTTCAGGTGCGACCAACATTTACAAAACCAACATGCAATACATAATATAAGATACACAAATTATTTACAACATGTAAACTGTGCATCTAAAATACTTAACAGATTTTTTTTTTGGTTTTGCTCCTCCCCCTCTGCACCCCAGCTGGCCTCTCCTTCGGGCTACCTAGGACCTACTTACCCCAGTCAACCCTCATTGCCAACTGTTGCCCCATTCTTGGCAACCCCCCCAGGGCAACCCGACATAACCTTTCATTGGGTGGGCCCTCTCCTTCCAGAGAGAATGTGCCTTACCAGCTCCCTTCTTGGCACTGGGTGTTGCTGGGGTCGATCGCAGCTGTCTGGGGTCTCTGTGGCAGCAAGGGTCTGGTGTCCGTCATCCGGTTGGGCGGGGTGCCATTTTTTCTGTGCCCTGCTCAACATATTCTCAGCCTTGCGTGCATCGTCATCATCGGGTGGGGGCGTGAAGGGGGCGTGTCAAAGCATCAAGTCCCCAAAGCATGCACCCAGTCCACCCAGAGATGCCCAGGCAGGTCCCACCTCCCCAGGAGGGAAGCATCCAATGCACGCTTGTGCATACCCCACTGACAGTCTCTGTTCCTGGTACCTGGGCTTGGGGCACGAACCTGGGTCACCAGCGTGCTGAGCGAACTGCTTCACTCAGAGCCACAGGAGCCGGTGACAAATGTTTCTTAAAGACAGGCACTTGACTGATTGTGGCAGACAATTATAAGTGCCTAACCCAACATAATCAAAAGCTCTTTATCCAAAACAAGTCTTTTGAAAGGGGATATTAAACAGGGTTCAATCCCATGATCTAGTACAATGAGATTTATGCTGTAATGTACTGTAAATAATTTTCTTATTGGGGAGGGGAAGGGGCAGACTATATGGACAAGGGGTCCTTTTCTGCTGACAGAATTCTATGTTTCTATGAATATGGAACCTTGCCCAGGATGACCTTACGAAAAAAACTAAGATTTTTATATTTATTCAGTCAATCAATAAGAGTAGTTGTGCAGCCTGGTATAACAGGAAATTATGGTACCAGGTCAATAGGCTGCTGCTAGAATAGCATGGCAAGAACCGCGCTGTGTAAAGCGCGAAACCATATAGAGCGACAGGGGTATAATAGTGGTAGTGAATTACTGCTACCCCCTTCCACTGTGTATTGAATCAAGGAAGGGATCAAGTTACCATCGGTGTGGTGCTTGGTCAAGCCATTCCTGTGGTGAAGTGGCTAAGGTACCAGCACACAGCAACGTTGGAGACCTGGGGACATTGGTTTGCGCCCCGTCTTGAACCTTTTTTTTTTTATTAAGAAATTTTCTCCCCTCCCTAGTTTTTCTCCATCCCTGAAGTCCACACCCTCTCAGACTTGATTATATTAAGTCTCGGGGATATGGTGGCCTGAGTCCCCCACATCGGGGGGGAGGTGAAACTTAGAATCTGCAATGTCACCCTATTAACTTTCATTGTGTGGGTGACATTTTGTGCTGGTCGGTGTTATGATCAACCATATTTTGTTTTTTGTCATTTTGCCTATGACATTGTGTGTTGTGCTATTTTTGTCTGCAGTATATTGACCCCGTGCCAGAAAAGAAGGATTTTAAATGGAAGGCTTGCTATGAAGCAACAAATTGCATTATAAACTACTCTTACCCTATTAAGCACCCCAATCCCTGCACCTGAATAAATTATTAATCTGTAATCTAATAATTTAAATCCATCAGCAATAGGTTCTTCAACGTGAGGCACGAGTTTCAGGTAAAAGATTGTTTAGTACCCTATATAAAGAGCCCAATCATTGGTGTATTGTTTTTATCATACCATCAACAAAGGGTTCAGAGGTTAAAGAGCAGCTGATGCCTTCAGGAGAACTTTAGCAAAATACAATATTTAGACACTGCCCAGTTTATATTTCACATTAGTTCCATATTTCTCCTGCCCATTAATTTTTCTGAGGTCGTTTGCATGAAAATAGGATATTTGCTCCTGAAAGGTTTATCTATTCCTGCAGCTTTTCCTTACCTAAGATTATAATACATGCTTGTGACATCACAGTTACTTCCATGGCAACAGATTGTGATGTCACAGCATGGGATTATGGTGACTTTGAGTAAGGAGTAAGATATAAAGGCAGATGAATTATAAGGAATAAAGATTATGTATTCATGCAAATTTCTTCAGTAATAAATCAGTGGGAGGAGAAATCTATAGAATATATACAGAATGCAAGCTGAATTGTACCTAATTATTATATTTTTCAAAGTTTTCTTTGAGGTGTCAGTAGCTTTTTAAAGTGCTGACCAGTGCAAGTCCCAATCTTTTTGGTTCTGCTGAAAATGATAGTTTTAGTCTTCCTAATGTTTATAACCTCGGGCATTAAACCAATATTGTCCATGGAATATGAGATAATGTGCCCCCATCTTGATGGCACTTCCAACACTGGTCTGTAAACATAGACCCATTTTGTGTAATACTGCCAGGGTACAATACCACCTGTGTAGCATTTTTTTTGGATCAATTGATAACGTATGTCCCCGAAATCAGAATTGTCCTGCTTAAGCGTTGCAGCCCATCTGTGATAACACCATTGAGCTTTGTCCCCCAAATGGCTTTCTGTAACATCCAGAGGGAAGTATGCCAGGTTAGTGTGGTATGTTGCAGATTGCCAGCAAGGAAACCCTTCATAGTAAGGGCATGCCTCAACTGGAGATACCTCCAAAAATCCAAGCGACGGAGACCCCATCTCTCAGATAGTCTCTAGAAGGAATCCAGGTCTCCAGAGAAGTGGGATGATAGGTATCCTAGGGTGGTTATACCTTTGTTAATCCAGGTAGGCCACCATATCGGCCTGCCTTCAAGCTGGTGGCAACATTGATAAAGGCCCTTTGCGGTGGTGCCAAGATCAAGAAAGCCCTCCAGGAGCAGGAGACAGCATTACATATTACAGCATCAAAAATGCCCCTCTGATACATAGCACTGCCACTTCAAGCTGTACTGTACTTATTTGTAAGTGTGCGTCTTTGTGTATGTGTGTGGGGGGGGGTGTACTGATGTATGTATGTATGAGTGTATGTGTGTGGCTGTCTGTGTTTATGTTTATGGATGTACTGTCATTTAGACTGCTAAATACAGTTGATACTTTCATTAAATTTGTCTTTAAAAGTTCATGATGAGGCTGACTCAGTGACATTGTGGGCTGGGGCGCTGGTTGCCTCATCACTCGCCGTATGGGTGACCCAGCTTCACAAACGGCAGGTCACTCAGGGTGGGGGAATGCATATCCCACAGGTCAGCTGCCACCTGGAAGCAAGACAGCAGAAAAGGGAGGGGGGCCCCATGTCCAGACACGGGGGTGTCTCAGCAGAAGTGGATCATGCACATCACATCATTCTACAAGCCTGAGCCCCAAGGGTGAAAATGGAGGGAGGAAAACTCCAACTGCAATGCAGTGACGGCACAGTCCATTGCAGGCCCTGAACCAATGGCTGAGCTCCTCCATAAATTCTGTGGTGGAGGACACCCATGGAGACTGGTAAACCCAGAGAAGTCAGGTGATGGGGCTGAGTGGGGAAGTGGTCCAGATGGGGGCTGGCCAGAGAGGCCAAAGGACACAAACAGTTGGTTAAAAAAAGTGTCCATGAAGAGCTTTCATTAGTAATCAACATACTGAGAAAAGACTGAAATCATGCCTTGGTCTACAGCTCATAATATCCATCTGAATACAGATTATTCATCATCTCTGTTTGCTGAGACTAAAGTAGACCATATTCACATATTTACTCAAACACTTCCATGTGAAATGTTTTTATTTTGTGATACTTCAACCCACTAAGGAGAATATATTCTACAAGAATTACTATCTGGATACTAATTTTAAAACTTGTATGCTAAAGTTTAATGGCCTCAGAAATAGCAGCTTGAAGGATTCACAGTTGATTGCAACAAATCACTTTAATCAAAGACTCCTTCATTAGATGAGACTAAAATAACTCTCTAATGCCTGTATTCCTATATTTATCTCAATTATTGCAGGTGTACTACGGTATTTTTATCATGCAGTATGCAAAACAATGATACTTGCCTCAACCCACTCAGTGGATCCTATAAGACTGTATTCTTCTGCTCCTAACTACAAAAAATTATGGATCTGCGTGGTCTCCAACCTGCAAGCAAAAATTAAACAGCACATCATTATTATTATTAGTTAAAATGTAATGATGGAAATTGACATGTGTAATGTTTGTTTTTAATTCTGTTCGCATACTATCTTGAAATTCAAGGTTATTTTTTTGTTCATTGTTTGTTTCTCGAGTTCCTCCAATCCACCCTCACCTAACTCACTATCCCCAGCCTCGACAGAAACCTTCTCATGGACTTAACGGTTATCCACTACTGCACCATCTGTCCTGTTCTTTTCTTGAATACATAATGCTGAATAAAATGAGAAGTCCGTCTGGGTTTAAGGAACACAGGCAATTGTGTTATAGTGTTTCCTTGATCAAGTAATGCTCAAAGGAGCAGTATTTGTTGGGGGCAAGCTGCCAGAGTAAGTTCAATTACAGGTCAGGCACTAAAAGTTCCTTTAGCCAAAGTAACCTCTAACCTTTCCTGTCCTTTGATCAGGACACTCAGGAGGTAAAGGTCTTAGCAGGCCTCCTGTATGGTATTGTCTGGGTTGTAACTCTGATCATTGTGGGTATATAGCTTGAGCTGCTATAAGGAGTCATGGGTAAGGTATCCTCACAGTATGATGCTTGTGAAAGACAACAACAGACAAAGTAGGGTAAGGATGGTATGGATGTAAGTGAACCCAGGGAACATGGAAAGAATGTCTTGAATAGGTCATTGACAGAGCAAAGGCCGATGGCACATTCATAAGTCAGAAAAAGAAATGGGCAGACTGGATGGGCCTTGCGGTCCTTATAGAAACATAGAAACATAGAATTTGACAGCAGATAAGGACCGCTTGGCCCACCTAGTCTGCCCATTTTCCTACCTAATGGATAAGCTGCAGATCCTAGTTAACCAACAGCCTACTTCCTCCTACCCCCTACTAGAATTGCCTTATGCCTGTCCCATGCATTCTTGAATTCCCCCACTGTTTTTGACTCTATGACCTCCTCAAGAAGGCTGTTCCATGCATCTACAACCCTCTCTGTGAAGAAATACATCCTCACATTACATCTGAGCCGTCCTCCCTCTATCTTCAAATTGTGCCCCTTGTTCTTGCATATCTGTTTTTCTAAAAGATGCTACTCTCTAGTACTTTGTTGATTCCCTTGAGGTATTTGAACGTTTCTATCATGTCCCCCCCACCTTTCCTCAGGGCTATACATCTTAAGCTTCTTTAGTCTTTCTTCATATGTCTTCTGACGCAGACCCTGCACCATTTTGGTTGCCCTCCTCTGAACAGCCTCCACCCTGTCTATGTCTTTCAGGAGATGGGGTCTCCAGAAGTGTACACAGTACTCCAGATGTGATCTTACCAACTGTCTGTACAGAGGGCCAACAACTTCCTGTTTTTTTACTGATGATGCCTCTCCCTATGCATCCCAGTATCCCCCCAGCCCTCCTTACTGCATTCTCACATTGCTGGCCCACCTTTAGGTCATCTGATATGACTTCCCCCAGGTCCCTTTCAGTTTTTGTTGTTGTCAGTATCTCACCCCCCCATTGTGCACTCTTGCCCTGGGTTTTTGTTTCCCAGTTCCATTACTTTGCACTTCTTTACGTTGAATCTAAGCTGCCATACATATGACCATTCCTCCAATCTTGCCAAGTCCCTTTTCATGTTTTCTACCCCACCTTGCATGTCAACCCCTGTTGCAGATCTTTGTGTCATCTGCAAAGAGACATACTTTCCCTTCCAGTCCCTCTGCAATGTCACTTATAAAGGCATTAAAAAGGACCGACCCCAGTACTGAACCCTGGGTACCCCACTAGTAACCCTCCTTTCTTCACTGTGGACTCTATTTACTACTACCCACTATGTCCTGTTGTCCAGCCAGTGTTGTACCCAGGCTACCACCCTGGGACCCACTCCAAGGCTGGCTAATTTCTTTATTAATCTTTTGTGCGGGATTGTGTCAAATGCCTTGCTAAAGTCTAGGTAGGCCATGTCCACAGCCCCCTCCCTGGTCTACTACTTTGCTCACCCAGTCAAATAAATCAATTAGATTTGTTTGACTTGACCTTCCTACTGTGAATCCATGCTGCCTTGGGTCCTGTGCCTCACTGGCCTCTAGGTACTCAACAATTCTTTCCCTCAGAAGTGATTCCATCATTCTCCCTACCACTGAGGTCAAACTGACAGGTCTTTAGTTTCCTGCCTCTGTCTTGCTCCCACTTTTGTAAAGGGGAATCACATCCACCATTCTCCATTCCTCAGGTACCACAGCATCATCCCATGATTTATTAAAAAGGGTAGTCAGTAGTGGTACTAGTCCTTCCCTTAGTTCTTTTAGAATTCTGGGGTGAATTCCATCGGGCCCCATTGCTTTATCCACCTTCAGTTTTAAGAATTCTTTCAGAACCCTTTCTTCTGTGGAAGGACTAATATCCCCCCATCCAGAGTGCTTCTATTGTCTGGATTAGGTATCTTCCCTGCTTTTCTATTGTGAATACTGAGCAAAAATATTCATTCAGTATCCCTGCTTTTTCACTGTCACTCTCTGCCCAACCACCTTCTTCTTTATTCAGCTTCAGTATCCCTGCCTTCAACTTTCTTTGCTCCCTCATGTACCTATAAAAGGTTTTATCCCCCTTCTTAACCGAGTTGGCTATCTTTTCCTCAGTTTGGGCCTCTGCTATTCTGACTGCCTTCCCCGCTTCCTTCTGCTTTAACTGGTACAGTTCTCTGTCCTGCTCCTTCTGCATTTCCTTATACTTCCTGAATGCTATCTTTTTCTCCCTTACCTTTCCGCCACTTCTTTGAGAACCAGAATGTTTTTTCTTTCATTTAGATTTGTTTATTTGCTTCACACAAAGGCTTGTTGCTTCTGTGATGGCAGTTTTGATGTTTCCCCATTGTTGCTCCACCACACCTTCTTGCCTGTTTGCTAGTGCTTTTCTGAGGCACGCTCCCATTTTGACAAAATCATCCCTCCTGAAGTCCAGTACCTTCACCTTTGTGTGGCTTGACTCTACAGCTATGTTTATTGTGAACCACACTGTTTGGTAGTTGCTTGTTCCCAGATGGCTGCCCACTTTATGATCAGAGATCCTCTCTCTGTCCCCATTTGAGAGTACCAGATCTAAGATTGCTCCCTCCCAAGTGGGTTCCAAAACTAGCTGCCTGGGGCATGCCACCTGTAGGGCATCAACAATGGCCCTGCTATTGGATGTGGCTGCATCAAAGGTGCTCCAGTTAACATCTGGCATATTTAGGTCCCCCATCAGCAATATCACCCCTTTCTCTGCCAGCCCAAAGATGCCTTCTATCATTTCCTTGTCCATTTCCTCTCCCTGAGATGGGGGTCTGTATACAACCCCTGTGTGGATTGTGGAGCCATTTCTAGTCTCCAGGGTGACCCATAGTGCCTCCTCTCCTCCCTCTTTACCCTTTACTTCTATTGCTTTGATCCCTTCCCTTACATAGAGAGCTACTCCTCCTCCTCTTCTTACCTCCCAGTCCCTCCTGTAGATTGTGTACCCTGTTAAGTTGACATACCAGTCATGGTTCTCTGTGTACCATGTGTCTGTGACTGCCACAATATCCAGGCATCCCTCTTCTTATCTGCTGTCAACTTCTATGTTTCAATGTTTCTATGAATCTTGTCAAATTCATCATTCTGTTTCAGCACCTGCATGACATTTGGGTGTATGCACATTAATTTTTAGCCACAGGGGTGGGCCTACAGGAAAGATGGGGAAAGTTAATTCCACCAACCAGAAGACTTACACTGAAGTTTTCATATTAACAAAACATCAGCAAAACATTGAAATTTGCCTGGCTTGGGCAAGTCCCTTATAGAAACATAGAAACATAGATTTTGATGGCAGATAAGGACCGCTTGGCCCACCCAGTCTGCCCATTTCCCTACCTAATGGATAAGCTGCAGATCCTAGTTAACCAGCAGCCTACTTCTTCCTACCCCCACCCCCTAGAATTGCCTTATAACTGTCCCATGCATGCTTGAATTCCACCACTGTTTTTGACTCCACAACCTCCTCCAGAAGGCCGTTCCATGCATCCACAACCCTCTCTGTGAAAAATACTTCCTAAATTACCTCTGAGCCACCCTTCTATCTTCAAATTGTGCCCCTTGTTCTTGCACACCTCTTTTTGAAAGATGCTACCTCTTGGACTTTGTTGATTCCTTGAGGTACTTGAAAGTTTCTATCATGTCCCCTCTCCCTCCTTTCCTCGAGGCCTATACATATTCAGCTCCTAAGTCTCTCTTCATATGTGTTCCGTTCAGACCCTGCACCATTTTAGTTGCCCTCCTCTGGACAGCCTCCATCCTGTCTATGTCTTTATGGAGATTGGGTCTCTAGAACTGCATGCAGTACTCCAGATGGGGTCTCACCAACTGTCTGTACAGAGGGATAATAACTTCCTGTTTTCTACTGGTGATGCCTCTCCCATGCATCCCAGTATCCCCCAGCCCTCCTTGCAGCCCCTCTCACATTGCTTGCCCACCTTTAGGTCATCTGATATGACTACCCCAGGTTCCTTTCCATTTTGTTGTTGTTAGTATCTCACCCCCATTGTGTACTCTTCCCTGGGTTTTGTTTCCCAGGTGCATTACCTTCACTTTAGCACTGAATCTAAGCTGCCATACATTTGACCATTCCTCTAACCTTGCCAAGTCAATGTCAATGTCAATGTCAATTTTATTTAAAAAGACCGCCCAATCCCAAAGGCTCTGAGCGCCGCACTAAAACTATACAGTGTGTCATACCATATACATTCCTTAAAATAACATACATAAAATTCAATTTCCAAAAGCCTGCATAAATAAAAAGGTCTTCAGATGGCTCTTAAAAGCCTCTATAGTAGGGGCCCCTCTCACTTCCAACGGCAGCGAGTTCCAGAGAACTGGAGCAGCAACTCCAAACGATCGGTCCCCAGCTGATTTCAATCTCGCTCTCGGGACTTTGAGGAGGCCACTATTAGAGGAGCGAAGATCACGAATAGAGGTGAATGGTACCAGGAGATCAGAAAGGTAACTAGGGCCCTGTCCATGTAGGGTCTTATAGGTGAGAAAACCCACCTTGAACAATACTCTTCACCTGACCGGCAGCCAGTGCAATTCGCGAATACCGGAGTAATATGACTGAACTTACTTTGTCCAGTCAAAACCGGCAGCAGCATTTTGCACTAGCTGCAGTCTGCAAAGTTCCAGAGACCCCGGGATAGGGTAGCAATACAGTAGTCAAGCCTAGAAGTGACTAAGGCATGTACCAAAGTAGGGAGGTCCAGAGTCGAACAAGGGGCTTAATCCTGGTGATATTTCTCAGATGAAAAACAGGAATGAACCACAGAGGATATTTGAGCCTCCATGGACAAATTCCTGTCAAAGATCACACAAGATTACAGACCCATGGGGAGGCCATCAATGACACAGCTCCTAGCACAATGCCAGTCACAGAGTCAGAGGCCATCCCATCACGAACTCTGTTCTGACTCCAATACTAATACCTCAGTCTTGTTAGGGTTCAGTCGCAGCCAGCTGGAAGACATCCAGTCATTTATCTCAGCCAGACAGATATTTAACACATCCACTGCATTTGATGTTCCTGGGGCAAAGGAAGGGTATAGTTGAGTATCATCAGCATAGCAATGAAAACTCAAACCATACCTCCTAATGATCTCCCCAGGGGCAGTATACACTGCGAACAAATATAGGAGCCAATACCAAACCCTGAGGGACTCCACACAGAAGGAGGTGGGATGCAGATGAGAAATTACCCATCACAATCCGCTGCCTCCTGTTAGTAAGAAATGACTCAAACCATTTGATGACAACACCGGTGAGTTTGCATAACTCCCTCAGGCGGAAAAGCAATACACTATGGTCCACAGTATCAAATGCTGAAGAGAGATCGAGGAGAACAAGAATTGTCTTGTCCCCCTGATCTCTAGCCCTGAGGAGGTCATTTTGCACCCGAACTAATGCAGTTTTAGTGCTATGTCTGGCTCGATAAGCTGACTGGAAGGGATCGTACAACTCGTGGGTCCTGAGATGTTCCCCCAACTGAAGTGATACCACCTTCTCAACAATCTTTCCCAGAAATGGAAGATTGGAGATAGGACGGTAATTTGCCCTAATCTCTGGGTCCAGAGAAGCTTTCTTTAAAAGGGGTCTCACCAGAGCCTCCTTCAAGGCGTCCGGAAAGACACCCTGACTCAGGGAGCACCGAACAATCAGGGCAAACACCGGGCCAACAGTGTCAATGCACCTCATCAAGAAACGCGTTGGCACGGGATCCAGTTCACAAAAGGTATACCTCAAGTTGGCCACTATCTCAGTGACCTCACGAACCTCCACTGGCCTAAACTCCCCCCACCCAGAGAGAGTGCTCTTAGAATATGACTGGCGACCACTGACAGCAATGATATTACTGGCTGAGGAGACCTCCCGCCGGATCGCAGACACCCTGTCCGAGAAAAACCGAGCAAATTCCTCACAATCCTCATTCGAGGAAACTCTTCCGGGCTGAAGACAGAGTGGATGGAGAAGTCTATCAACAGTCCGGAACAGTGAGGCTGGTCGGCATCTCCCAGCAGCAATCTCCCGAGACAAAAATTTTGTCTTCTTTTGGTTGATTGCCTCCTGATATGCGCAATAATGCGCACACAGGACCAGTTTGTCAGCCCCCAGACGGGATTTCCTCCAGCGACGCTCTAATCTCTGACCCAGCCTCTTCATTTCCCTGAGATCGCTATCATACCAAGGCGACCTCAGGTAAGAAGTTCTGGCGTGACACGGACAGGTGCGGAGGGAGTCAATGGCGCCAGATAGTACTCATTATAGGCATCTACCCTGTGTCAACTGCTTCGACGATGCATCACACACACCCTTGATAAATCAACTGCCGCCACATAACCCTCAGGGTAAGATCTTTAACGGGCGGCAGGAAATATCTCAGGAGGGGAAGAATTCACAACGGAGCACTAAACATGAACCTTACCGTGCAATGATCAGACCAAGCCACTCTACCAACGCCGAGATTAGCTATCTCAAGTCCCAGTGAGAACACCAGGTCCAATGTGTGGCCATCCTGGTGAGTAGGCACCGACAGACTGCACCAGCCCCAAAGGGACATACTCTGCAGTAACTCGTCGTGCACCTTTGACCTCTATCCTCGGCCAAACATTGAAGTCCCCAGAAACATACATCTTGGAGAATACAATGTTCACCGGCAACAAACTCGGCGGTCCTGCAGGAACCCCCATCGGTCCAGGAGGACGATAGATGAGGAGGATCCTGCAGCCAACACCGAGTCCTCCCGAACAGCCACACATTCAAATGAACCTGGGGTTCCCACCGGGTGCACGGTGAAGTCCAGGCTCGATTTAAAACAAATAGCTACACCACCTCCCCTACGGTTTTCTCTGGGGCAGTGCACCACAGTATAACCTGGGAGGACTGCAGTCTCAAAACAGGGCCAGCATCATCCCCACACCAGGTCTCTGTAATGCACGCCAGGTCGACCGATGAAACCAGAGCAGCAATAATAGCCGTCTTGTTTCTGATCGACCTGGCGTTGCATAGCACTGCCATCAGAGATATTAAGGGTGATGCAGCCCTAAAGGTCACTTGGCCACATGGCCTGGTGGCCCCCCTGGAAATAGGCACCAACCACGTCTGGCCTCTTCTAGGTGCTCTATTTATTCCAGGGTGTCTCCTGGACTTAACCATCTCAATCATCTGAACAACCTGCTCCTGGTCATCACACAGCGCATGCACAAAGCAATCCCCACCAATCCCCACTTCTCTACAACGTCTGATAATAATATCAGATACAGGGAGGGGGATAAAAGGACGCAGCGCATGCAACTGTGAGTTCCCATAAACAATTCTAGGCTCCAAGAGCCGTCTGTCAGAAAACCTACACATGTCTAACTACATAAACCAAATGGCACATACAAAACATGCAGGCAATAACATAAAACTCTATTTTATAATAAAACTGGTAGACATACAAAGCTATTAAAACAAATTTCCCACCTCACACCCGTCCCTCATCAGAACAGACAAATTGCGTTCGAGTGGCGCCACCACTCACAACGCCGTGTACTGCTCTCAGGCTGGCGAGCGGCGTCCGCGTTTTATCCAGTGCCTCCCACTCCCAGAGCCAATCGGCTAATAGCCCCCCTCTCACAGCTCTTTCCACCCTTCTCATCCTTTCCACCCCACCTTGTGCATCAACTCTGTTGCAGATCTTTGTGTCATCTGCAAAGAGACATACTTTTCCTTCCAGTCCCTCTGCAATGTCGCTTATAAAGACATTGAAGAGGACTGGTCCTAATACTGAACCCTGCGGTACCCCACTAGTAACCCCCCTTTCTTCAGAGTGGACTCCATTTACTATTACCTCTGTGTCCTATTCTCCAGCCAATTCTTTACCCAGGCTGTCATCTTGGGACCCACTCCCAGGCTGGCTAACTTGTGTATTAATCTTTGTGTGGGACTGTGTCAAATGCCTTGCTAAAGTCTAGGTAGGCCATGTCCACAGCCCTCCTGATCTACTACTTTGGTCACCCAGTCAAAGAAATCTATCAGATTTGTCTGGCATGACCTTCCCGTTGTGAATCCATGCTGCCTTGGGTCCTGAGCCCCTCTAGCCTCTAGATACTCAACAGTTCT
Source organism: Neoceratodus forsteri (assembly GCA_016271365.2). Classification (NCBI taxonomy): domain Eukaryota; kingdom Metazoa; phylum Chordata; order Ceratodontiformes; family Ceratodontidae; genus Neoceratodus; species Neoceratodus forsteri. The sequence goes on along the minus strand of CM028134.1, from coordinate 970,433,174 downwards.
TTCCTTCAGAAGTGATTCCATCATTTTCCCTACCACTGAGGTTAAACTAACAGGTCTGTAGTTTTCTGCTTCTGCCTTGCTCCCACTTTTGTGAAGGGGAATCACATCTGCCCTTCTCCAGTCCTTGGGTACCACCCCATCCTCCCATGATTTGTTAAAGAGGGTAGTCAGTGGTGTCACTAGTTCTACCCTTAGTTCTTTTAGAATTCTGGGATGAATCCCATCAGGCCCCATGGCTTTGTCCACCTTCAGTTTTAAGAGTTCTTTCAGAACCCTTTCTTCTGTAAATGGGCTGGTATCAACTTCTGTATCCAGAGTGTTTCTACTGTTTGTTTTAGGTACCTCCCCCACTTCCTTTGTAAATACTGAGCAAAAATATTTGTTTAGTATCTCTGCCTTTTCACAGTCACCCTCTGCCCACCTCCCTCCTCTTTATTAAGCCTCACTAGCCTCCTTGGTCTTCCTTCGCCTCCCTGATGTACCTATAAAAGGTTTTATCCCCTTCTTAACTGAGTTGGCTATCTTTTCCTCGGTTTGGGCCTTTGCTGTTCTGACTGCCTTCCCAGCTTCCTTTGCTTTAACTGATGCAGTTCTCTGTCCTGCTCCTTCTGTGATTCCTTGTACTTCCTGAATGCTCTTTTCTCTTGAACCTTCACTGCCACTTCCTTTGAGAACCATAGTGGTTTCTTACATTGTTTTGTTTTGTTTATTTGCTTCACACAAAGGCTTGTTACCTCTGTGATGGCAGTTTTTATTATTCCCCATTGTTCTTCCACCCCTCCTTCCTGCCAATTTGCTAGTGCATTCCTTAGGCACTCACCCATTTTGGCAAAGTCAGCCCTCCTAAAGTCCAGTACTTTTGCCTTTGTATGGCTTGACTCTATTGCTGTGTTTATTGTGAACCATACTGTTCGATGGTCGCTAGTTCCCAGATGGCTACCCACTCTACATCTGTGATCCTCTCTTCATCTCCATTTGAGAGAACCAGGTCTAAGATTGCTCCCTCTCGAGTGGGCTCCAATACTAGTTGTCTAAGGCATGCCCCCTGTGGGGCATCTAGAATATCCCACTCTTTGAAGTGGCTGCTGCAACTGCACCAGTTAACAGCTGGCATATTCAGATCACCCATCAGCAATATCTCCCTTTTTCTGCCATTCTAAGTATTCTTTCTATCATTTCCTTGTCATCATTTCCTCCCCAGCAGGAGAGTCTGTATACAACCCTGTGCGGATTGTGGTGCCATTGCGGTCTCAAATTTACCCACAGTGCTTCTTCTCCTCCCTTTTTCCTTTTGTTTGTTGTTTGACTCCTTCCTTATGTAAAGACTACTCCTCCTCTTTTACTCTCCTGTCCCTCCTGTAGATAGTGTGTCCTGGTATGTTTACATCCCAGTCATGGTTTTATGTGTACCATGTTTCTGTGACTGCCACGATATCCAGATGTTCCTCCTCCATCAAGGCCACTAATTCAGGAAGCTTGTTACTCAGACTATGGGCATTGGTACTCATTGCTCTCCATTTTTGATGGCTTTACCTTCTTTGCAGCATCCCCCACTGACCTGTCTACCTCGTCTTTTTCTCATTTAGTACCCTGTTTTGTAGGGAGAGGCTGGGATTTTCCTGCTGCTTATCAGTGCCTCCCCCCTTGACTAGTTTAAAAGCTTGCCAATGAAGCATTTAAACCGATTGCTCAAAAGACTTGTTCCCTTCCCAGACAGATGCAGACCATCCTGCCAGTATAGGCTGGTGTCCCCTCCAGGTGGAACCCCAGTCCCCAATGAAGCCAAACCCTTGTGCTCCACACCATTTTTTCAACCATTCATTAAACTGCATGGTACAAAGTACCCTCGCCTCACTCATGCCATTGACAGGCAGCACCTCAAGGAAGAATATTGTGTGTGCTACTTGTCTTAGGCCCCTCCCCAATTCTACAAAGTCCTTCTGCACTGCTCTAATCTCATGATTAGCCAAGTCATTTGTCCCTAGGTGGACAATGACATCCAGCTCAGACTCCCGTGCAGCTGTTCTCGTGATCCTGAGGATGCGCTTCCTGTCTCTCCAAGCCATGGCACCAGGCAGGCACCTTACTTCAGTTTTCCCTGCTTCCCCCAGTTCTATCCCCCCTAATAATTGAGTCCCCCACCAGGAGCTGCTTCCTTTCCTTGTGGTGTCCTCTGCCTCCTTCCTGTGGGCCTCCCTTGTGACAGTTGTCCTCAGCCTCCTTAGTCTCCTCTGTGGGTGCATCCATAGGGGAGCTATGCTCCCCCAGAATGGTGAATGGATTGTGGTGTGGAACAACTGACTGGGTGTGCCTCTGTTCCACCATCCTCACCCTCCCTGAGCCCACTGTGGTCCAACTGCTGTGCTTTCTTCACAACCTCTGAGGTAGTGGTGGTGGCTCTGATGCTCCCTGGATGGGGGAGGTTCCCTTCCTACCATCCAGTGTGGCCTGGGGGAAGGTCCCCTTACTACTGTCTAGTGTGGCCTGAAGACGGGCAACTTCCTCCCTCAGGGCAGAGAGTTGTCTCAAATAGGCAGCATCTCAGCCTCCAGAAAGACCCTTGAAGACTGCTGCCCACAGCCATTACATTGCACTACTCCTACATTTTTTTGTGTGTGTGTGTGTGTGTGTGTGTGTGTGTGTGTGATTGGTTTGTAATATAGAAATATATATATATATATATATATATATATATATATATATTATACATTATACAATGTGCATGCTTATATTGTCAGTGCAGTGTGCTAGAGAGGATATGACAATGATATGCACCTTGCACTCTTCAGGAAATGATGTCAGAACCCCAGGTATAAAGGAACTATTTCCAGGGGTGGGTGGGGTGAGGGGAAGGGTTGGGCCTAAACTGTGCCCTCACAAAACAATCAGCTAAAACCTTAGAGCTTAAAGCTTAGAGTTACAACTTTAACATATTGACAAAGGTTACATTTAGACCCTGGACACACTGCAGTAGTGATTTTGAAACCATTCTAAAAAGCAGTTTTAATCTCACCACTGTCACACATCTGCATTGGTAGTCATTGTTTTGTACCCTGGTGAAGACACGTCCACATGTCGGGTCCAGTAACATTTTTGAGACTGGTTTGTGGCTGCATTGTAGCACGGTTTTCATTCAGTTGCATGTGTTCACCCATCTGCACCACAAAGTAAAATATTTTTGGTTTGAAACTATGTTTAAAACCTGTTTCAAGACTAGGTCCCTTTAAGGGTTTAAGCACGATTTGTAAACACAGTTTCAAATGATGGTAGGTACAGACGCAAACCGTGTTTAAACTTTTTAAAACACTTTAAACCACTTAAAATGTTTAGAAAAGCATAACATGCACAGGGCCTTAATGTCTAGTACACTACACATGTTAAACCAATATAAGAAACAAAACAGGTGTTAAAAAAACACTTAATAGGAAAGTCTATTAAATAGGCTTGAACGTCTGCATTGTAACACACTTACTTTTACCACAGTACTCTAGAGGGCTGACAAGCCTTTTTGGATAATAGGGTAGTATTAGGTTCTCTGCAATGAGCATTACTCTAAAGAGTAGGAGAATCAGTGGGGGGCATTAAAGGGACACTGTTAACCTTTTTTGCATTGTGTTATTTCTAGGTAAAACCCCACATTTTATGACTGCTTATGTTCTCTAAAATCCATTGATGAATTTAGTTTTATCTGCCTCTCTTTAGAGTGGACCTGAAATCCATGATAATGGTGTATTTATACCCAACCTTGTCTTGTTTCAAATCCTTGATCCACTATTATTGCATACTTCCTAAACATTAAGAAAATGTATAAACAGTGCAGCCACTCATGAGTCCGTAGGCTCCTCTCATCCCACTGCATTATACGTGGCTATACTGTGCTGAGGGTGTCTCAAGTCCAGAAAATATGCAGTGGGAGTTGATTAAGAGAATGTAAACAAACATGTTTTTGTGTGGTAACACCAGTATGGTGGACAGTCGGTTATTCACTTTTTTAAAAGAAAAAAAGGAATCAGAATCAAACTACAAGCTACATCAACAATCTTTACAGAATGTGATCAATCTTAAAATGCGTTTTTTAAACTGGGGATATTCTGAGGCCAAAGGAGGTTTGCAATGTCCCTTTAAAGTGGCTCTGGGGAGGTGGGTGGAGGGAAGTTGGGGATAGGGTATGAAAAAAGGTTCCAGATCTGATGCAGGGAGGGTAAGTTTAAAACAAGCGCACAGCGATGCAGGTCCCAGTACTTCAGGGGAGGTCCACCTAGCTCGATGTAGCTCACATGCACTTCCACCTCAAGGCTCGGAGCAAAGATTTGGTAGTCCGGTGCAGGGGATGGGGACCCAGGGCAAGAGGTCTCCCTCTCAACCCCTGAATTCGCCTGTTCAGCTGAGGAGTGTGCTGTGAGGGCTCAGCTTGCCTTTTACAGTATGTGAGCTGACTGAGCATCACAACATGAAGAGCCAAGTGGCCTTTGGAAGTTGGTCAGGGCATCACTGGTATCTGTGCCACCATGTGCTCCATGGTGCAATGCTTCAGGTCAGAGTCCTGAGGATCATGGTCTGGTCTGGTGCTATGGTGGACCTACTCTGATTAGTGAGAATGAGGACCCAGTGAAGAAACAGAAGGTGCTATGGCTAGGTTGTTCATCATACCATGCTAGGTAAGGGCTTCTACTGGCATGATCTGTTTCATTTAACCATCAACAGATTTGGTTGTAATAGCTTCATGTGAGTTTAAATTCTTATGATCCTTCAAACTTGTGATGATATGCACCCCTATGTAACCACCTAGTCCCCTAGAGTTACTAGAATCCCATGTGTCAATGCTAGGTAGGGAAGGCAGCTGGTAAATAACTAGTTAAATGGAATTTTTACCTACTCACTCTCTTGTTTACTTGGTCTCAGCTGAGATGAGAGCGATGAGGTCATTTTGAACTCTCGCAGCAGCATAAGCCACAGCAGCTGGCTGTAACTGGGGGTTATGGAATCTTGGGTCAGTTATCAGAGACAGAGTGCTGTGTCAGCAGTTGAAGTGTGAAGAGAGAGAGCTGCTGTGGACTCTGTGAGGACAGCCTGTTTTCTCTACTCTAATCCTAAAAGTCATCAGCCTGCCAATAGAAGTGGTGGAAACCATTGTCTACAGCAGGAGCTCCTGATTTTCATCCTCGGAGGAGGGAAAAGGACCGCTAGAGAATGGATCCTAGGGGCAATCCCCTATTTGATTCAGGACTTTGAAGCTACCTGTATGTTTTAACTGTGAGTAGATCTGACTTTGTGCTTCCTGAAGAAAGTACCTGTGCTTTGGTGTTTTTCTGACTAAAAGGGAAAAGGTACACCAGGTTCTGTTCTAAGTCTGAGACTTTTCTCATGTTTAAAGTTGGCTGACAATTGTGGGGTCCAGAGGCAGACTACTGCACATTGTTCAGGACTTTAATTTTTACACTCCTGGAGTAGTGTTTTTCATGTGTTGGATGTGGAAGTTCATTCCAAGATGCATTTTCCTACATGTTTTGCAAGATGTTTTAAGGTGTAACTCTGAAAGAATGGCTGGGTATGAATATGGAAGCGAAGGGTGGGCAGCCCCCCATCTGGAGCAACCAGTTCAACACTACAGGATCCATAAGGATGCCTGGTTGTTCAAGACATGGTAGCCAATGCCTGAAGAGAAGTTTACCCCCCACCAGTGTGGGTTGTGCAAATTATGAGCCCCTGTGTGCTCCGTTGTGGCTAGTGCCACTAGAAGAAATGGCTCAGTTGTGGCCAGTTGCCACTTGCAGACATTTTAAAGTCATATGCCATATGGGAAATGTGTGTGCTCAGTTGTGGCCAATGCCACTAGAAGAAAGGTTCAGTTGTGGCCAGTGTCACTAGAAGAAATATGTGTTCAGTTAAGGCCATTGCCACTGAAGAGAATTCAATATCCTATGAAATATAGGAATACGTAGAGTTTCTGTCAGATACAGTCATTTTGTTGTTCTGAAATTGCCTTGTGCCACGATGTGTAAACCTTTGGGATCCACCTTTGCTTTAGAGAACATCTTTTGGAATAAAGTCACAGTCTAGAACCCCAACCTGGTTTGGATATTTACATTTTTGCTTCATGTGTGGAGTTAATGGTTACCCCTCCAGAAGTATAGATCTAGCATAGCCCTAGCAAAAACGTTATCTCCTCAGGACCTGGGTTTTGTTGATACTTTCATTGGTCATAACAGTTTTTTGTTTTTATACACCTCTTTCTGACTTCTAGAAGTAATGAGCTTGGTATACATTCCCAAAGCTAGGGATGACGCCAATTTCCAAAGTAGTTTGTGCCCAGTCAAGGGTACCAAGGAGTAGCCAACTTTGTAAAGTAGTGGGGGAGGGTGGTTACACATACCTTTTCTCAAAGGGTGACCTGAATCAAAGAATCTTTTCCACTGGCATCCTTCCCTAAGAAACCACACAACTTCCAATTAAGTTTCTGTGCTGTACTGGGTTTTACAGGATAGTGCAGAGTGAGTGGCTCATTTCAGCTTCTGTGGTTTCTGACTAGCCACCCTGTGATCAAGCTCCTCTTTACATTAACTTCTATTTCCTTGAAGCCAGCTAAGTTTTAATCCTAAACTGGTCAGATGTGTGCAGCCATGCGTTTATGCCTTTACACAGGTCTTGATAAAACCTCAATGAAAAGATGCACCGAATTCCTTTTGGTAGTGGTGGATTTTATGTTTTTCATTGGTGCTATCTCAAGCTGACAGAAAAACAAGAATACTATGTGCAACCCTTATCCCATCAAGGGTGGCGTCTTGCAACCAGAACCCCACTAATGTGTACATAGACAAGGCAACAAATCACAAGTTGGCATAAACAAAGGTACCACCCCTGACTTTAGGGTAAATATCTAAGAGGTTGGGGTTTAGAGTGCAAAATAACATCAATATTTGCACCAAGTTCTGGGAGAGAGGTGCTAGGGCTATACTATGTCTCCTGTCTGAGAGGGCCCATAAACATTTTACACAGACTCAAAGATGGATTGTCCAATACCAGAAAATTGGGATTACATTGTATGGCTTTATTTTCTAACAGATAGAGGCAGAAAACAGGTGCTCCCCCAAGTTTGGAAACTGTCATTACAGAACACAGATGCAGTCAAGCATTATGTTAAGCATTATGGAGGTAGTATAGTGCTGTGGGTTAAGGATCTGAGCTGCAGATTTGGAGACTTAGGTTTGAATCCCACAGCCGTCTAGATGCATACTGTGTGATCCTGAGCAAATCACTTAACTTCTTTGTGCTCCCAGATTGCATCTGGAAACAATCTTTGGCTTAGTGTGCTACTCCTGGTTAAACAATGCTCCCTTTCCTTTCTTCCCAAAAACTTTGCTTTCTCCAAAATACGCAGCATTTGCATTTCACACAAAAATGTCTCCACAGAACGAACTGTCCATCCCTCTTGCTTGGCATCCCTGGACTTATTTACACAGTGTCTATGTTATGTGGCGGATGACACATACTTTAACTTTTGTAACCACCTGTCCTGGGGGGTTACTTGACTGCCCCCTTTGGGGCTCCCCTTGGTTTGTTCCACCCCCATTCCTTTTTCCCCAGTCCTTACTGTGCCCCCTGTAAATCCTCCATAGTCCCCCAAGTTCTCCCTCTGGCTCCTGCATTAGTTTGGCAAGAGGGGGCCAATGGAGCCAATGTACAGAGCAGCTGGTTTGTTTCTGCACCTTTTAGTGCTTACCAATGCTCCGTGCATGCGCAAAAGCACATTTTCTTTCGGCTGTTTCGGAGGACATTCAGTTTGCCTCTCCAGTGGTCCCAGTCCCAGGGTAAGGCAAAAGAGGGACCAGAGACATTGTGACAACCAGTAAGGCACCAGGAAGAGAAGGAGAGAAATGTTCGTGAGAGCCAGTTGCACTCGGGAATTGGAGCCACCTCATGAATATTAATGAGGTGGCTCATGAATAATTCATATGCCAGAGCTGGGCTTGCTTTTGGGGCTATGAAAATAGCACTAGCGACCAGCAAGAAAAGGGATACAATTTTTAAATGGTTTAGGGAATTGAAAGGGGAAAGGTACAACTGCACATCTGTGGTGCCTTGGGAAAACAAATATCTTTGTTCAGCTGCAGCAAGATATGAGAAGTGGGACATTGTATGAGCTGCAATAGGAGTGTAAATAGGCTGTCTGGGAACTGTAAAAAATGGCAGTAGTGACAGCAAAAGGGATAATGAAAAGTGAATAGTGATGCAGTCACTTTGTAGGGCACAGGGAGTGCAGCAAATGTATGGGGAAATAAATAAAGGCAAGTGGTTTGGCTGCAGAAAGGATTTAACCTTGGGGATTTGATTAGGTTTTGTTTTTAGGAGTCTGTGGAGCTGTTTCGAAATTAATTGGGAGGTGCCTACTGGGGTGTGTCTTACAGTGAGAGGCAGTTTGGCATGTGATATGCAGGTTATTGCTACAATATTGATCTGTGCCTGCTGGCACAGGAACTAGCAGAGCCATTAGCAGAATTGTTTAGTGAGTCTCTGAGCACAGGAGAGGTCCCAGAAGACTGGAGAAGGGCTCATGTGATCCCGCTCCACAAGAGTGGTAGCAGGGAGGAGGTGGGGAACTACAGACCAGTCAGTCTTACCTCAGTAGTGGGCAAGATTATGGAGGCACTCCTTAAGGAAAGGATAGTGCAACACCTGGAATCCATAGGGGCACAGGATCCAAGACAGCATGGGTTTACAAAAGGAAGGTCCTGTCAAACTAATCTCATAGATTTCTTTGACTGGGTAACCAGAGTGGTGGACCAAGGGGGAGCAGTTGATGTCGCCTACCTTGACTTCAGCAAAGCTTTTGACACTGTTCCACATAGAAGATTGATAAATAAGCTGGGTAGGCTCGGGATGGATCAGAAGTTGGTCAACTGGGTGGCAAACTGGTTGATGGGCAGAAAACAGAGAGTGGTGGTAAATGGTATACAGTCAGAAGAGATGCAAGTCACAAGTGGGGTACCTCAGGGATCAGTCCTGGGGCCAGTCCTCTTCAACATCTTCATTAGTGACCTTGCAGATGGACTAGAGGGTAAGGCTTGTCTGTTTGCAGATGACACCAAGATCTGCAACAGAGTAGATGATCCAGATGGGGTGGGCAGAATGAGAAGAGATCTGGATAAACTAGCAGAATGGTCAGAAGAGTGGCAACTGGGATTTAATGCAAAGAAGTGCAAAATCATGCACATAGGGAAGAGAAACCCTGAAGCCACCTATAGGCTGGGAGGAGTTGCTAGCAGTCACAAAGGAAGAAAGAGACTTGGGCATCATCATCACTGATGACCTAAAATCATCCGAGCAGACCTCTAAAGCAGTAGGTAAGGCTAGAGGGGTGTTAGGGTGTATTAGTAGGGGCATCACAAGTTGTAAGAGGGAGGTAATAATCCCTCTGTACAAGACACTGGTTAGGCCCCATCTGGAGTACTGCGTGCAGTATTGGAGGCCACACCTTCACAAGGACATTAACCAAATTGAGGCAGTCCAGAGAAGGGCAGCAAAATGGTGCAGGGACTGCATCAGAAGACATATGAGGACAGATTAGCGGAGCTCAATATGTATACCCTTGAGCAAAGGAGGGAGAGAGGTGATATGATCGAGGCATTCAAACACCTTAAGGGCATAAACAAGGTGAAAAGAGTCTAACATGTTTAAATATAAGAAAAATAGCAGGACAAGAGGACACAGCATGAGATTAGAGGAGGCCGATTAAGGGGAATGTGAGGAAATTCTTTTCACAGAAAGGGTGGTGGATGCATGGAATGGCTTACCACAAGAAGTGGTGGCTATGAATACAGTGCAGGGCTTCAAACAGGCATGGGATAGGCATAAGGGAGCAATACAAATGACTATGAATAGATGGGTCACTGACAGAGCAAAGGCCGATGGCACATTTATAAAGGTAGAAAAAGAAATGGGCAGACTGGATGGGCCTTGAGGTCCTTATCTGCCATCAACTTCTATGTTTCTATGTTTCTATGTTTCCCCCCTCTCCCTCCTTTCCTCAAGGGTATACATATTAAGCTCCTTTAGTCTCTCTTCATATGGCTTCTGTTGCAGACCCTGCATCACTTCAGCTGCCCTCCTCTGACTTCCTCCATCCTGCCTATGTTCTTGCAGTGATGGGGTCTCCAGAACTGCATGCAGTACTCCAGATGGGGTCTTACCAACTGTCTGTACAGAGGGATAACAACTTCCTGTTTTCTTCTGGTGATGCCTCTCCCAATTTTTTTTCCAATTGTTTAACCAGGTGAGATCATCCCATCCCAGTACTTCCCAGTATCCCCACAGCCATCCTTACTGCCTTCTCACATTGCTTGCTTACCTTTAGGTCATCTGATATGACTACCCCAGGTCTCTTTCCATTTTTGTTATTGCTAATACCTCTCCCCCTTCCGCTGTGTACTCTTCTCCTGGGTTTTTGTTTCCCAGGTGCATTATTTTGCACTTTTTTGCACTGAATCTAAGATGCTGTACTTTAACCATTCCTCCAAACTTGCCAAGTCCCTTCTCATCCTTTCCACCCCCTTGTGTATCAACACTGTTGCAGATCTTTGTGTCGTCTGCAAAGAGGCATACTTTGTCTTCCAGTCACTCTACAATGTCACTTATAAAGGCATGAAAAAGGACTGGACCCAGTACTAAACCCTGCAGTACCACACTAGTAACCCCCCCCTTTCTACAGAGTGGACTCCGTTTACTATTACCCTCTGTGTCCTGTTGTCCTGCTAATTTTTTACCCAGGCTACCACCCTGGGACCCACTCCAATGCTGGCTAATTTGTTTATTAATCTTTTGTGTGGAACTGTGTCAAATGCCTTGCTAAAGTCTAGATAGGCCATGTGAACATCCCCTCCTTGGTCTATTACTTTGGTCACCCAGTCAAAGAAATCTATTAGATTCGTCTGACATGACCTTCCCACTGTGACTTCTTGCTGCCTTGGGACCTGTGCCCCTCTGGCCTCTAGGTACTCAACAGTTCTTTCTTTCAGCAGTGATTCCATCATTTTCCCTACCACTGAGGTCAAGCTAACAGGTCTGTAGTTTCCTGCCTCTGCTTTGCTCCCACTTTTGTGAAGGGGAATCACATCTGCCCTCCTCCAGTCCTTAGGTACCACACCATCCTCCCATGATTTATTAAAAAGGATAGTCAGCGGTCTCACTAGTTCTCCCTTAGTTCTTTTAAAATTATGGGGTGAATTCCCATCAGGGTCCATTGCTTTGTCCACCTTCAGTTTTAGGAGTTCTTTCAGAACCCTTTCTTCTGCAAATGGACTGGTATCGACCCCCCTATCCAAGAGTGCTTCTATTGATTGGATTAGGTACCTCCCCCTCCTCTTCTTTTGTGACTACTGAGCAGAAGTATTCATTCAGTATCCCTGCTTTTTCACTGTCCTCTCTGCCCACCCACCCTCCCCATTATTAAGCCTCACTATCTCTCCTTGGTCTTTCTTCATTGCTTTATGTACCTATAAAAGGTTTTATCCCCCTTCTTAACCGAGTTGGCTATTTTTTCCTCAGTTTGGGCCTCTGCTATTCATCCCTGCTTCCTTCTGCTTTAACTGGTACAGTTCTCTGTCCTGCTCCTTATGTTTCCTTATACTTTCTGAATGCAATATTTTTCTCCCTAGCCTTCCCTGCCACCTCTTTTGAGAATCATAGTGTTTTTTTTTCCTTCATTTTGATTTGTTTATTTGCTTCACACAAAGGCTTGTTGCCTCTGTGATGGCCGCTTTGATGTTTCCCCATTGTTCCTCCACCCCTCCTTCTTGCCTGCTTGCTCTTGCTTTTCTGAGGCACTCTCCCATTTTGACAAAGTCAGCCCTCCTAATGTCCAGTACCCTCACATTTGTATGGCTTGACTGCAGCTGCATTTATCATGAACCACACTGCTTGGTGGTCACTTGTTCCCAGATGGCTACCCACTTCTACATCTGAGATCCTCTCTCCGTCACCGTTTGAGAGGACCAGGTCTAAGATTGCTCCCTCCTGAGTGGGTTCCAACACTAGCTGTCTGAGGCATGCCCCCTGTAGGGCATCAAGAATGACTCTGCTCTTGGATCTGGCTGCAACAAAGGCGCTCCAGTTAACATCTGGCATATTCAGATCCCCCATCAACAATATCTCCCCTTTTTCTGCCATCCTAAGGATGCCTTCTATCATTTCCTTGTCCATTTCCTCCCCGAGATGGGGGTCTGTATACAACCCCTGTGCGGATTGTGGTGCCATTTCTGGTCTCCAAGGTGACCCACGGTGCCTCCTTTCCTCCCTGTGTACTCTTTAGTTCCATCACTTTCATCCCTTCCCTTTTGTAGAGAGCTACTCCTCCTCTTCTACCCTCCCTGTCCCTCCTGTAGATTGTGTACCTTGGTATGTTTACATCCTAGTCATGGTTCTCTGTGTACCATGTTTCTGTGACTGCCACAATATCCAGGCATCCCTCTTCCATTAAGGCCACCAGTTCAGGGATCTTGTTACCTAGACTATGGGCATTGGTACTCATTAGCCTCCATCTTTTGATGGCCTTAACCCTTTTTGCCCCATCCCTGTCCTTACTGCCTTTGCCTTTTTATTCATTTACTCCTGCCCTTCTCCCTATCAACTTCTCTATCTTGATGTTTACCTCACTAACTACCCTGATTTCTGGGGGGAGACTAGGATTTCCCTGCTCCTTTTCAATGCCTCCCCCCTTGGCTAGTTTAAATGCTTGCCAATGAAGCATTTAAACCTATCACCTAGGATCCTGGTTCCCCTCCTGGACAGATGCAGACCATCATGCCAGTATAGGCCTGCATCCCTCCAGGTGGATCCCCATTCCCCAATGAAGCCAAAACCCTGAGCTCTGCACCAGGTTTTCAATCACTGATTGAATCCCAGGGTGTGGAGCACACTAGCATTATCCATGCCGTAGACAGGCAGCACCTTCGAGAAGGTTACCATGGGTGCTACTTGTCTAAGGCTCCCTCCCCAACTCCATAAACTCATCCTGCACTGCTCTGATCCCTTTCCCAGCCAGGTCATTTGTCCCTAGGTGGACAATGACATCCATCTCCCTCCTCCGTGCAGCTGCTCCTGCAATCCTGAGGATTCGCTCCCTGTCCCTCCAAGCCATGGCGCCAGGAAGGCACTTTACCGCCCTCTCCACCCCTCCCCCAGTTCTACCCTCCTAACAATGAAGTCCCCCCCCAGGAGTTGTTTCCTTCCCCTGTGGGTTCCCATGCCACCCTCCTGTGGGTCTCCTTTGTGGAGGTTCCCAGCATTCTCCTTGGTCTCCTTTGCGGGTGCCTCCATAGAGGAACCACACTCTGCCAGAATGACTAACGAACTGTGGAGAGGTACAATTGGAGGGATGCACCTCTGTTCCACTACCCTCACTTTTTCTGAGCCCACTGTGGTCCAACCGCTCCTCTTTCTTGGCAACCTCTGAGGCAGTGGCGGCAGCCCTGGTGGTTTCTGGGTGGGAGAGAAGGTCCCCTGAATCCTGGACAACTCAGCCTGGAGATGAGCAACCTCCTCCCTCAGCACAGAGAGGTGCTGGCAGATGGGACAACACCACATCCTCCAGAATGTCTCCCAGAAGACTGCCGCTCCACAGCCACTACACTGCACCCCTCCCATCATGTCTTATTTGTGGCCCCTCAACTGTTGTTTTGTATGCTCACTCTTTCCACTCTCTGTTTATTTATTTATTTATTTTATTTTATTTATTTATTTTTTCTCCTTACTTTCCTACTGCCTCTGTGCCCATAAAGCTCCTGCTCTTCCTGTTCTGGGACAGGAAGTTCCTGTATTCCTCAACAGTCTCCGTCTTACTTGCTCACATTGAGACCTCCAGCAGCTAAGGGGGATGGAGAGCTAGTCTTTTCCTTCTAGGATAAAAGGGGGAAAATGTGAAATGCCAAATCCTTAAATGCCAGTTAACATGTTGCCTGAAGTTAATTATGCCAGCTGTTTAAATGTGGTGATGCTCGAGAGTGGTAAGTCCATGGCTGGGGTGACTGTTCAGGGAGGTGGGTTGGTACAGCATCCCAGAGGATTGTACTGGCAGAAATCAGACCCGCTAAATATGTAATCTGGGTGGTGGCACCCCCATTTTATTTGTATCTTAAAAAAAGGCCCCCTGGCAATATCAAGTATGGGAACCCAGGTCGCTAACCTGTATCCTAGGTAACAGGCAGGGGTAGTGGCCCTCTCTAGGATTGCACAAAAGAGGGACTACACTTTAAAAACATCCTTCTGACAAGATGGGCTAAGTTAACACCTACAGGGTAAACTGTGCTTTTCAGGTAACTTGTTAGCCCTGGCTATGACTCCAGGTGAGGGTCTGCCCATTCTGGCCCCAGCCAACCTCTGCCATTCCTTCAAGACACACACACTGGATCCTTCAAACCCACCTGGATTGCTAAATACCTCCATACAATTAAACTTTTACTTCAGCAGATCATTGTGGTGACACTGGGGTCCTGAGTAGTGTGATCTAGGCTTGTCTTGGGCACATACACCACCAGATGACTCCTTTAGAACATGCCCATGTAGCTGCACTCATGATTTGTTTGTCTCTTTGTTACACACATCAGGCTTTAATGAACAAATACCTTTTTTTCCCCTTGAATCCATAGCTTTTTGTCACAAATCTATCTCTGTTTCTGCTCTGGGCTGTTGGACAATCTCCTAGTCCCTCAGGGGATTGCCCCTTGGACCTACTGAATTTTGCAGTCCTATTTTACTTTCACAGAAATGAACCCACTGTGGTCCCATTGACATATGTCTCCACCACTTCCTGTAGAAAGGCTATTGTCTCACTCTCTAGGGTGAGAAAAATGACCAGAGGTCCTTCACCCAGCCTAGGGTAGGCTGGCAGGCACTTCTACACTCAGAGCTCTACACTGCACTGCTCCAACCCACAGGCTGCACCCAAGATTCTAAAACTGTTCCCCTGCAGCTGAGTCAAAAGTGCCTCATGCTGCTGCGAGCGTTCCAAATGACATCACTCATTTTCTACCTAGCCTAGATAAGTAAACAATGAGGTGTCTGTAGAGAGCTTCTAATAAACGCCCTATCAGCTGCCCACTATCTTCCTTGTCTAACACTGATGGGATTCTAGCAACCTCAGGGGACTGGGTGGTTACATATGTATTAAAGATAGAATGGAGTGCAGAACCCTGGTCCCAGAGAGACAATCTGTTTATTTGCTTTTTTATTTTATACTTCTTATGTTCCTTTGGAAATCCACAGTCTCCCTGGGACTTCAGTTTAGAGTGGTATAGAATAGCGCAGCAGGTTTCTTTCTATTGTGCTTAGGAATAGAGTACTTAATTCTTTTTTTTTTCTTATATTCAGCTTGAAAATCCGGTACACAATCTCACTCTCTCCATGGTGATGAGTGTCCTCTGAGCCCTCCTTCCATTAATATAATATAAGACTCTTCTGAAACAACAAGATGTTCTTTGCTTTGAAATGTACTGTATTATCTGCCAATAATAAATGACTTGTTAGTCATGGAAGCACATGTTATACCCTACATTCCTGATTTTGTTCTGCCTATAGAGCTGTATGCGTCCCCAGTTCTGGGCCTAAAATGTGTCTCCATTTATAATTTAACCTGCACCATGGTAATGTTTTGACCTTGGTGTACTCATCTATTTGTTTGAAATTTATTGTGTAATCTGCTTAAAGCAGCAGTGCAATGAAATTTGGAGTCATCTGTGACTTTAGTTTAGTGACATGCCGATTGATGTCCATTTTAGGTTACTGTAAGGGTTTCCTTCAGTTCTTTAGTCTTTAGTTCAATAAAAACTGTAAATAATTTGCATGAACTAATGTACCAGCCGACAGGCAATACATTAGTTTGCGCAAATTTATACAATCCCCTTCCCTATCCCCCTTACCCCCATTTTTAACCAAGGAAATTTAAAGGTTGATAAGGAATATGTCTGAATCATATTAGAATATGCATTTATCCAAATTAAATTTTTGTTTACTTTTTTCAGGAGCATATAGTTAACAAATTGCTTTCCAGCACAGATGGTTGTGAGTGAACTTTATAACCATTAATTGCCAAGTCATTTTTTCTTTTATTTGATGCAAAAAATACAGCTTTAGTATTTCCCTTTAAGGAGATCCTTAAAAAGCTGTGCATAATGCTTGAAATGTATAAAATGTTTAAAATGTACTTTTGCAATGGGGTTTAGTAATTTACCTTGCTTCCACTTTTCTGGGGAGCTAATCTGTTAACCTTGTGTTAAGCAGTGATGTTTTATCTATAGCAATACAATATTAGGTTGTGACAATTAGTGTATACTGCTTTAAATTACTTTAAAAACTTTTGTATATAGGTGATTGGTTATTTTTGTATGCTGTCACTGCCTTGTATCAAATTTAACAACTTGTTGGATACCAGGATGTAAATGCCTCCTTGAGGGCACTAAGCCAAGGTGCATGGGGTTCTCGCATGGGGGACTATCAAATACAGCTAATAAGCTGATCAATTTGTCTTTTGGGAGTTGGCTAGACACCGGGGAAATATTTTGATTTAACATCGGGCCAGAGATTTGCAGGGGGAGAGAGACAACTAGACACCAGGGAATATTATATTACATGGGATCAGTGATTGGGGGGGGCAACTAGACACCAGGGGCTGGATATTCAGACTGCGCCAGGCTGTGGCGCATGCATGGGCACAGTGCAACTTGGCTACGTAGGGATGTTGACAGGGTGATACTCAACGGAGCTACGCCATGGCACAGCATCATTGAATATCGCACCCTGGCCACCCGCAGTGCACATGGCGCAGTGGCACTGTGCCAGCGCAAGTAGCCAGAGTGGAGCAGTGGGATGCGCTAGCACAAGTTTCATTGCACTAGGTGCAACAACCATGATATTCAAAAGTGCACATGCAAATGGGGCCATAATGCATGCAAGGGGGCCATTTGCATGTCATTATGCCCCCATTTCATGCAGGTGCGCTGATCCCTAGCAGCTTGTACCTGGTGCCCTGCCAGGCTGCAGCCGTTGGGGCCAATGCCCCCTGCACATCGCGGCAAAGTGCCCCACTGCCCGATCGTGGGCATATGTAGAATATTAGAATCGTCCTATATCCCTGGTGGTCCAGTGAACCACCTGCAGCCTGATCCCTGGCATAGGTCTGTTTAAACTGTTAACACTATCCTTGGTGGTCCAGTGGACCGTTTGCAGCCCAATCACAGGCATATGTCTGCTTAAAACATGTAACACTATCCCTGGTGGTCCAGTGGACCACTCACAGCCCGATCGCGGGCATATGTTAAGAATTATAAATGTCCCATGTTCCTGGTGGTCCACTGGACCTCTCGCAGGCTGATCGTGGGTGTCAGTGAAAAATAATGCAATACCAATCCAACCCTGGTGGTCTAGCGGTACCCCTCCTCCCCACCTACTGAGCCCCACCACCCCGCTCCCACCCAGTCAGCAGCGGGCAGCAGCTCCCCACCTGCTGCCACCCCACCGCCCGCCGACTGACACCATACGGTAGGGCTGTACACCCATTGGTCCACAGCGTGAGCCAATGGGTGTGCAGCCCATACCGTACCACATAGTCCAGATATGTGAATGGATCCATTCACATATCTGAACTGTGTAGTAAGGTATGGGCTACATGCCCATTGGCTCATGCTGTGGATCAATGGGCATACAGCCCTACTGTATGGTGTCAGTCAGTGGGCAGGCGGGGCAGCAGGTGGGTGGGGAGGTGCCGCCAGCTGTTGACCAGGGGAGCAGGGCAGGGGCTCAGTGGGCGGGTGGGAGGGGTACTGCAGACCACCAGGGCTGGATTGGTGTTGCATTATTTTTCACTGACGCCCACGGTCGGGCTGCGAGTAGTCCACTGAACCACCAGGCATATGGGACATTTATATTTCTCATCTTATGCCCGTGATTGGGCTGTGAGCCATCCACTGGACCACCAGGGATAGTTTTACATGTTTCAAACAGACTAATGCCCGCAATTGAGCTGCAAGCAGTCCACTGAACCACCAGGGATATAGGACTATCCTTCTTCTACGTATGCCCACGATCGGGCATGGGGGGGTGCCACCACAAAGGTGCAGCCGGAGCTCGGGTGGCCACCCACAGGTGGCAGCTGCCATGTTGCACCCTGCAATACAGAAGCTCACCTTTTTTTTTTTGTCTCACCAGTGTGCAGCACAGGTAGGGGTTGCACATGCATGGGCTCAGCACATCCAGGGCTGAAAATCGGGATGTGCGGAGTATGCATGGGCACGCCCCCCTTACCTGCACTGCATACATTACTGATGCACTCCAGCGCATCGGGATTTGTGCCAGGCTCAATCCCCGTTTGAATATCATGCCGGGGCGCATCAGTGGATTGCGCATGGTGCAACAGTGTTGCACCATGCACAACCCTTCTGAATGTCAGGGCCCAGGTAATTTTATATTTTTTAACATTGGGCCAGTGTCAGCTGGTGGGGGGGACCCACTAGGTACCAGGACATTCTATATTACATGGGGGCTGGTAATTGGCCGGGGGGACCACAAGACACCAGGAAATTTTATATTACATGAGGCTGGTGATTGGCTCGGGGGAGACCACTAGACTCCAGGGAATTTTGTATTACATGGGGCCAGTGATTGGCTTGGGAGAGACCACTAGACAATAGGAAAGTTTACATTACATGGGGCCACTGATTGGCTTGGGGGAGACCACTAGTCACCAGGGAATTTTGTATTACATGGGGCTGGTGATTGGCTGCTGGGATGCCGCTAAACACAAGAGAAATCTTAAATTTTATAGGGCCGGCAATTTATTTATTTATTTATTTATATATATATTTATTTAAGAGATTTACCAGATAAGCATACTGAGCGGGGACCACTCGTTTCCAGATACGACCTGGGGTTTACATAGGTCGAGATAAGTACAGAATGCACAGTACAGCAGTGAATAGACAGCAGGTTCAGTAGACAACTCATTAACAGTGGTATATAAATCAGCTGAGAAGTGGATACAAACAGGGAGAGAAATTACTAGTGGTATTGCAACAGATGAGAGTGGATACATACGGGGTGAGATTTGTAGGTACAGTAGGTGCAGCTAGGTTGACAGTAAAATGTACATTTATGAGGTATGGTCCACAGGGCAGAGTGCATAGTTAGTTGTGGCATGGTTAGGCATAGACTGCCGGGTGAAAACAGTAGAGCAGTAAAATATATTGGCACAGTAGGAATACTAGGCTTGTTGCTTTAGTTATTATTTATGAGCCATTTGGATGCCCCTGGTGATAGGACTAGGCTGTAGGTAGCAACTACATACATCTGAGAAGTGGGCAAGTAGAAGTGGTTTGAGAAGCCAGTGGGAAGTGGAGAGCCTGATGTCTACAGGTAAATCATTCCATAGTTTGGGCAACAGATGTTTGAAGGCCAATTGGCCCTTTGAAGTGCGCATGAAAGGGGCTTGGAGTTGTTTTGAATCTGAACCTCTGAGGAGGTATGCTGAGGGGGGTTGAGTTGCTAGTACACAGCTGAGATGGGGGGAGGGCATTTGACCAGTATTTGGCAATGAGATTAGTGCAATGCAGTTTACGCCGAGACTCCAATGATGCTAAGGCAAGGGCGCTGTACAAGTCGCAGTGATGGGTGGAAGGTGGGCAGTCAAGGACGAACCGGCAGAAAGAATGAAAGAGGGGGTCCAGACTGGCCAAAGTGGATGGGGGGCTGCACTGTAGACCACGTCGCCATAGTCAAAAATGGGGAGGATCATTTTGAGGACTAGTTCTCTCTTGACTAAGGTTGGAAGATTGCTTTTATTGCGGTAAAGTGCGCCTAATTTAGGGTGAAGTTTTTCTGTAGTGAGTCAATGTGGGCATAGAAATCAAGGTGTTGATTGAGCCAAACCCCCAGGTACCTGAAAGAGGTGCAGGATTCTAGGATGGATCCATCCAGAGTGTGGAAGACAGGGGGGGGGGGGGCTTCTAGACAGGATGTTTAGGATGGGTGCCGAAAGTTAAGGAGACGGTTTTCTTTGCATTAAGGACAAGTTGGTTGGACCTAAGCCAAGCTTGAACGGCATCAAAATCCCATTGAAGAGAAATGTTTGTGTCCCTGATGGAGAGGCCAGAGGTGTACAGTACGGTATCATCTGCGTACATTTGTATGGCTGAGTTGGAACAGACTTGAGGTAGATCATTTAAAAATATGGAGAAAAGCAGGGGGCCCAGGACCAACCCTGGGGGACCCCATGTTAACTGGGAGTGAGGTGGAGACATGAGGGCCAGTTTTTACTGCCTGCTTCCTGCCTGTCAGGTAGGCTTGGAACCAGCTGGTGGTGAGATGAGATAGGCCTGCGTGTTGCAATTTTATGAGAAGTTTTGAGTGGGATACAGTATCAAAGGCTTTGGCCAAGGCAATGAAAATAGCAGAGGTGATGTGGCCCGTGTCCATTCCTGAGGAAATATCGTTTGTGAGCCTTAGCAGTGCTGTGATGGTGGAGTGTGTTTTACAAAAGCCTGACTGAAATGGGGTAAAGAAAGAGGTGGAGTCAATGAAATGTGTGAGTTGGGAGAGGGCTAGGTGTTCTTGAAGCTTGGCCAGAACCGGTAGGAGAGAGATCGGGCAGTAGTTGCCAGGCTCAGATGGATCACCTCCTTTAGGTAGTGGGATGATTACTGCTTCCTTCCAGGCTACTGGAATTTTTGACATGGAAAAAGAGCGGTTCAAGATGTCGGCTAGGGGGGTGGCTATTGCAGGGGCTGATAAGAAGAGGTGTTTGGCCGGCCCTCGTGTCAGTTCTCGAGGAGTTCAGTTCCCTGTCTAATTACAAGTTGAACAAGGATAAGACTGTGGTTTTCCCCCTAAATTACAAGGCGACAAAAGTAGAAGTAATGGAGGTGGGGTTCTCCTGGCAGACCAAATCCCTAAAATACTTGGGAGTCAGCCTAGCAAAGGATCCTGGTAGATTTATAAAACTAAATTTAGATCCCCTCATTGTGGTGATCAGGCAAGACCTTGCAAGGTGGGCCCTCTTCCCCTTGTCCCTCTGGGGGAGAATTAACATAATTAAAATGAATATCTTTCCCCGTATATTTTATTTAATTCAGCGTTCAATCATTTGGATTCCCTTGGTTTGGTTTAAGAAGTTACACAGGATGATTTCGGATTTTGTCTGGTCTGCAAGGAAAGCCCAGATAAGTTACAGTAAGTTAGCAGCTCCCAAGGGGAAAGGAGGACTATGCCTCCTGCATATAGCGTTATATTATTGGGCTAGCCACGTGAGCCTTTATCTTAGGTGGCTTACACCAGAATCCCTACATATGTCATATTCCTACACCCCAATTTGGCTGGATATCGAACATTCCCTGATAAAAGCTAATGGGCTATCTCCAAGGGCGCTTTGGCATACCAGATTGAAATCTTTGTCCCCTTCGCTCAAACATACCTCCCTGGCAGTATCGGTGAGAGTGCACTCATAGTTATGTGCTTTTTTGAAATATGAGCATACGGTGGACCCTGCCCAACCATGGTGGGGAAATCCCAACCTCACCATAGAGGGCAAACCACTCCATTTGAGGTGGATCCCCCAACTGGGAGATCGTCCGCTTAGTTTTTTTATACGAGAGGATCACTCGTGGTTCAGTTCCTCCGAGATCATTCATAAAGCCCAAATTCCGAATGTTGTGGTTTTCAAAATATTCCAGTTATGGCACCTACTGGTGAAATCTCTCAGCACGGTCCCCCCAGTTTCTCAAAATCATCCATACGGGACGGAACTGATCTCGGCGGCTGTCCACCCTCATGCTGTGTCCAAGATGTATGGGATACAACAAAATTGAAATGGCTGGACTGTTTGGTCCGAATTTGAATTCCAACAGTATATTCCTCACCAAATCTTTAATTGGCCTCTCTATGGGAGTGGACTGTTACTATACATATCAGACATGATAAGCTCTGGCTTATGCAGTTTAAAATTTTGCACAATTATTATTACTCTCCTTGCAAATTGGCTAAGTTGGGGCTCCTGTCGTCTAGTACGTGCATTCGTTGCCACCAGGATGAGGGGAATCTCCTACATATATTTTGGGAGTGTACTAAGGTGACTCCCTTGTGGCAAGAGATTTGATCGAGGGTAGATCCGTTACTGGGACTAAATGACCTTTTCACTCCCGAAATTTGCATCTTGGGAGATTTCGCCTCTATCACAATAAACATTAGGAAATTCAATATGGCTTTGATAGCCATGTCAGTAAAAAATCTGGTGCTGCGTCATTGGAAGGATGTGACTGGCATTGCTTATAGTGAATGGTTGTAAGAGTTCTTGGCAAATCTGCGCCTAGAGAATATGATAGCTAACCTGCATGATCAGTCTCAAAAATTCCAGAAGATATGGGACCCCATGCTGACGTTGTACTCCTTGCAGGTCTAATAGGGACTTGCCCCCACTCAGTTGGCCCTCTGGGGGTCGAACCTGTGTGAAGGAAGGGGAGGGGAGGGGGGAGGGGGAAGGGGGGAAGGGAAGAGTTGATCTAATCTCTGTATTTCTGTACTGTCTCAATTACTTGTGTGTTCACTGGATCTTCTCTTCGGTATTGTACAAAACTGAATAAAGTTTGAATTGCAAAAAAAGAAGAGGAGTTTGGCATCCAGTCCTAGAGGGCACTTGCCTTTGTTTGGGTCTAGGGAGCGTAGGGCTGCTAGAACTTCAGCTGAGGAGATAGGTCAAAAAGAGAATGAGGACACGTGAGGGGTCGGCGGGGGTATTGCGAGAGGGTTGTATGTGGGTGTGTGGAGTTGTTGGCTGTCTAGAAGAGATTTGGCGCTAGTGGAAAAGAAGGAGTTGAAAGCTGAGGCAACTTCGCTGGGGGCTGATATATTGTTGCCCTGTATGTTTAGGGTAGGGGTGGGTGGCTGGGTAGGGGGAGAGAACAGGGTTTTAACGGTTTTCCAGAATTTGGAGGGGTGACTTAAATTAGTGGTGAGAGCCTCTTGGAAATAGTTGTTTTTTGCCTGTCTTATGGCTTTAGTGCAGTTATTTTGGAGGGTACGGTAATGCTGTAGAGATGCAGGGGAGTCTAATAGCCTGTGTTTTTTCCAGGCCTGGTCTCTAGCCAGACATCTGCCGATAATGTCAGCAGAGACCCAAGGGAGATGGTATTCCCTGACTCTTTTTTTTCTTAGGGGGCATGATAGTCCCATAAGGCAAGGAGCTGCTTTCTAAACATTTCAAAAGCATGGTCAATAGTGGGCGCCAACTTAATAAAAGACCAGTCGGCGAGTGAGAGGTCATTTAAAGGGGAGTGGAGACAGAGGGATTTGTATGCTCTCGTAAGGATTATCCTTGGTGGGTGGTGGCTTGTAGGTCTGTGTACCTTCCTGGTCATGTAGACCATATGGTGATCGCTCAAGGAATCAGGTAGGATGCCAGCCTTAATTATTCTGTGTGGGTGTGTAGTGAGAGCCCAGTCCAGAAGGGAATGGCTGTGTGTTGTAGGGTTCAGGCATGTGGGTTGTTCTATTAGTTATGAGAGGTTTAGGGATTTGACACTGCTACGTAGTTTTGAGCAGTCAGGTGCTAGCCAGTTATGGTTTAGGTCACCGAGGATGTATAGCTCACCTGAGGTAGCCGTAGCTTTCAGGGAGGCTAGATGGTCGATGATGGAATTCCCACGTGTAGCTGGGACACAATAAATCCCAGCCACACATACCAGGGAGGTGTGTGGCAGTAGAAGTTTAATCAGCTTAGCTTCTATCTTGGGAGGCAGACCTGTGATTTGGACAGGGGTGTAGTGCAACCTATTTGATATATACATGGCTAAGCTGCCGCTTTTCTTAGTTCCTTGGCGGTCCTGCCTAATTGCAGTATACCCAGGGATGGCTATTTCTGCATCCGCATGGTGAGGTTTGAGCCATGTCTCGGATATGATGCAGATGTCTGGTTGGAGGGTTTGGGTAGTGACTTGCAGCTCCAAGATTTTATTTAGTAAGCTGCGGATGTTCAGGTGGAGTAGGCATAGTCCCTTTAGAAGAGTTACGAGGTTGGGGTCAGACGACGGGCCCGGGTTTGTTTCGATACCTGCCAAGAGAAGCAGCAGGGTGAGATACCTTATAGCATTACGCCATGTATTTCTTGGCTTAGGTCTGGAACGGGAGAAATGTGGGGACTGGGGAGGGGCAACAGCCCCTAGATTCCTTAGGGCAGATAGGCTCATGGGGAAAGAGAAGGGTATGACTGAGGGACTTATGAACCACGAACGGGTGGTTGTGTGAAACTGCCACTCCTTGGGAGTAGGTAGGGGTGGAGGAGGGTGTGGGGTGAGATATTATGGTGGAGGTCTGGGTTGTTTATGGGCTTAATTGATGGAGGTAGAGAGGTGAGAGGCATGGCAGTGGTAAGCACTGCTAGTAGGTAGAGGATCATGTTTGTGTAAGTGGTGGATACAAGAAAAGCTGTAATTGGTAGTAGCAGCCTCTGCTGGTGGGAATTGATAACCTGCAAACCTGAAAGTGGGTTGATAGGTTTTGGCAGAGTCACCTGACCTTGCAGCTGCCTATAAATTTGAGTGCCGACCAAGGGTGGTGGTGGGGGTGGTGGGGAGCCAGCGCACAGCGCCGGCCGGGCCAGAATCATGACAGAGCAGTGCGATGTGCAAGCCGGAGAGTCAAGCTTGTGAAAAGGCACCAAAATTAAAAATAAAGGAGCCCTGTCCTGATTCACAGAGATCGATCATCATACCTTCTGGCTTCAGGGGGGGGTTCTGTATCCTAGGGAGAGCACAGCAGGACCCTCACGACCATGAGGGGGTTTCAGGGGGAGGGTATCAGTCCCATACCCTCGTGACCCGCTGTGGAGAAAGGAAGAGCGAAAGGATTAATTTATAATCTTGCAGGAGGGGCGGAACAGCTAAGCAGGTATGCCTTTATGCTGAATTGTAATATCAGACTGTATTGTGCTGAGTATTTTAAATAGGTTTCCCGGTTCAAATTACTAAGAGGCTTCCCGGTTCAAATTACTAAAGAGGCTTCCCGGTTCGAATTGCTAAAGTCCCACGGCTCTGAAAGTAAGCTAAATCCCTCAGTTACGGTGCCTTAGGCTGAAAAGCCCCCATCGATGCAACTTGCAGGGAGCAGGCTTTCAGTAACTTGGCATGTAGGCTGTAGCCCTTTTGTAACAAAAGCCAGAAATAAAAGTTTGGACGGGCTGGTGGGCTGCCACAAGAAGATGGCAAAAATTCATTCAAAACACATTTGGAAGATTTTCAATTTGCTTAAGGCAGAAGTTCAGAAAATTCCACAAAAGATGGTGAACTTTTACAAAAGTTCCACTCAAGCAGAATTTATAACTTTCACCCAGCACTACAAACAAACAAATAAATAATCAGAGTCAGTGGCTCAGCAAGTTGAACACCCGCCTCTGAGGCTGGAAGATTAGAAGACTGTTGATTCTAACCCCACACCAGGAAAGTGAGGTAAAATTCTTATACTGCCACTGCAGTGCACCTTTGGGGTGCTGCACTCCTGTGCTGCCATCTTTCAGATAACATTTTAAAATGAGGTCCTATGTGCCTGTTCTGGTGGTAGTTCAGGTGGACATTAAAGATCCCATGGCACTTCTTGAAAAAAGTAAGATAATTTCCCCAGTGTCCAAGCCAAACTTCCCCCATTCACTAAACATACCAGAGACAGCTTAATCTGCTTCAATTTCTGTTGGGTTCCATCTGTATTCCACCCCACACACACACACACACCTGGATCAAGCTGAAAATAGGCAGAATTGCCTAGTCCTCCTTTCTCCATCAATAAAACAAATACAAACTTAAAAAATGTAATTAAAGAGCTGGTGTACTGACTAAAGTTAATATTCATTTTTAAAATCAGTCAACTATTATATTTTATATCTGAAGTGCTTTTTCTTTTCCCTTTGAAAATTAGAATATTTTTTTACCTGATATTAGTAGGTGTCATTTGTGGAACAGCACTCTGCCTGGCAGCTGACATATCTAGTTTTATTCCCCCCACTACGTCAACAGCATTGACACCTCACTGACTGTGACATCACAGCTACTTAGGAAGAGCCACTCAGCAGCTGCCAGGTGAACCATCTGTGATGTCACAGTCACTGAGGTCACAGCACTGATGATGTAGTGGGGGGAGTAGAACTAGACATGTCTGCTGTCAGACAGAGTGCTGGCTGTGCCACATACAGCATAATACTGTCACATACAAAACTTTCTAATGAGCAAAGAGAAAAAGAAAAATACTTCAGAAATAAAAAGTTACAACTTACTAATTCTGAAACTTTGTTATAATTTTCCTGTCTGCTATTTTTTTTCTGCTAGCTTTTTAAGACATGACCAAGGGTCAGGGTACCATCCATCAGTCTAACTCTAGGGGGTCATGAAGCAAAAGGCATAGGTGAGGGCCTTATGCCCCTAGAATTATATTACTAAAGTAACCCAACCTCTGGAGTTCCTTAAAGGTATTATTAAACTATTTTTTTTTAAATGAATGTTATAGATACAATTCTAAGTATTCTATTGTACATGATGATTTCCAGCCATTGACGTAAACTTTTGGAATGCCATCAGTCAAGCAGAATGCTCCATCTCCAACCATTCATTAATAAATAGATTTATACAATAACTGAAGATAACATTTTGCAAATAAACATATTTATTTTCATGTCTGACAGGCCTTAAGTGGAAATAAATAGTTTATTTTGATTTCAGTTGGGTCATCAGCGTCTATTTCCACTTTAGGTTGGTCACAAAGGAGCTCTTAACCAATGGGAGAACAGCTTGCATGATGCCTGATGATATCACAGTGGCCTCTGCTGTACTCAAAGCAGAGCAGTGAAATCAAACAGAAACTGTTAAATCGTCATTAAAATAATTAATCTGAAAGCTCTACAATTTAAAATACATTGTATAACTCTGATAACAATGGCCTTAGTTGGAATATGCCACTCGTCACCATTTATGATGAGGCAGGACTTTCACAACTCACTTGGGGTTCTGACACTCATGGGCTATGGCCCAGTCTCCTCACTCATGAAGATAAATAGCATAATCTGAGTCAGGCCTTTGTGTAACCCTTATTTTACCTGAATTTTTTAAAAGAAAGTTCTCATAGTTTCTTTCTTATAAGAATGTTTGCTCGTTTTGAGTGAGACAGTCCCATGCATTGACAATGAGCAGGGCCTGGCTGTCAGGTAGAAAGTATTTTAGTTACAGTAATTGCAGTTGTTACCTTTCAAAATATTTCAGGTTAACATCTTAGCATTTTTTTATATTCATGATTGCAAGTTGGGACACTGATGGCTGCAGTTTATCAATCGACATTTGGGACAGCTTAACAAAAAATGACATGGAAGGAATAGTAAAAGTATTTGACAAAGAGACACTGTTGTTCATTTATTTTTTATTGACTGGGAATGGAGGACTAGGCAATTCTGCTTATTTTCAGCCTCGTCCCAGGGGAAGGGGATACAGATGGATGCCAACTAACTTTGAACCAGATTAAGCTGTTAGTGGTATTTTTTAGTGAATGGGGGACATTTGGCCAGGACACCGTGAACATTCCCCTGCCTTGGAAAGAGGGTGCTGTTGGCCCTGTTCCAAGATGGTAGCCTCAGAGGAGGATGCCGAGGAGCATTTGCAACAGGCTGGAGAGCTGTTCTCCTCCCAGCCAATGGAATGCTGGAGAGCTGTTCTCCTCCCAGCCAATGGAATGCTGGACAGCTGTTCTCCCTCCCAGCCAATAGAATGCAGGAGAGCTGTTCTCCTCCCAGCCAATAGAATGCAGGAGAGCTGTTCTCCTCCCAGCCAATGGAATGCTGGAGAGCTGTTCTCCTCCTAGCCAATGGAATGCAGAAGAGCTGTTCTCCTCCCAGCCAATAGAATGCAGGAGAGCTGTTCTCCTCCCAGCCAATGGAATGCTGGAGAGCTGTTCTCCTCCCAGCCAATAGAATGCAGGAGAGCTGTTCTCCTCCCAGCCAATAGAATGCAGGAGAATGCACAAGCAATTGTATTGCTAGCTGTGGGAGATACTGCAGCTATGGCTGGAAAAAAGCTAAAATGATTTTGTATGAAGATGAGGAGAGTGTAGAAATGGAAACCTCTCAGGCAGTTCAATTACTGGATGAAGAAATTGAAACTAGATGGCACAGCTGGTGAATCAGCTGGCAGAGGAAGAGGAGAAATATTTATGATGAAAAACAGATTTAGCAAAGAAAAATGTGAAGAGAAGAAGGATGGATAGATGACCAGGAAATAAAGAAAAAGCTTTGACCACACTCAGTATGGGAACAACAACAGGAGAACAAAGTGTGCAAACACCAAGGGAACACATAAAGGAGGCGCTGTACTGCAGAATGTTAGCTGGATTCAGGATAACACGGGTAAGAGGGTTCCTCACCCAGATTTTGATATTTCAGTAATACAAACTGTACAAACAGTACCCAATCTTGTAGCGTGTTTGGAAAGAAGGTCAGCAGAGGATATTGGCAATGATGGTAAAACAGATATGGGACAAAATAACCCAGCAAACTTACCTTTTGAAGGGTAGAAGAAAGCTAGGACTATACCAATATCTCTGTTTGTCTTTACAGGGAAAAAAATTGGGGAGGTTTGAACAGAGGCTGGTGGCATAGTAACACCATTCGAGAAAGAAGGACAAACTGAGACAGAGAAGGAGACAACTGGGGGAGAAGGGGATATGTCTCATAAAACAGACACTGGACAAGATCATAATATACAAACTGAAGAAGTGCCTGGTGTTATTCAAAATAATGATCTAACAAATGTTTCTGCACCTGAGATGGAAACAAAACAAATACACATTCAACAGAGGGTGAAAAAGAAAGAATGGAACAAGGATCAGACCACAGTTCAAAGGAATCAGAAGAAGGAGAAAAAGTAGAAGGAGAGGGGAAAGATGCAGGGGAAGACCCAGGCCACAAAGTCTACTCCCCATTGTTCTGATGTGTTTGATAGAACTGCGCCCATCCCTAGATGGAATGCTGTGAAAATTCGGTATAAAGGAGGTTTAGAAATACAGCCAGATAGAGCATATGTTGGAAAAAAATGAATTAAATATTTGTTACATTTCTCCCCAGACAATGTGCATGCATTAATCCATATTTCTGGAGAGGAGAACTTCAACATCAGTTTCAACTCCCCCCAGGAATTGGAAAGATTCTGGGTGAAATACAACCGGGTTAAATTCTCTCCACTATAGACCCATTTCTTAGTTATTCTGCTGACAAAGCTGCTTATAAAAAGAATAATGGTCATGTTCAGAAATGACGGCGTTAAAGTGGGAGATATCCATCACTGGTTGCAGAAAAAATGTGTGGTTCTGAGTGCTCTGGAACCAATAATTGACTCTGAACTCTTCTGGACAGGAGGTTGGAATTTTACAGTGAAATTAAGACAAACGGAGGCAGTGATAATACATATCTCAAATAGTTTATTTTTGGGGAAAGAATTGGGGGGGTTCTGCTTTTATGCAGGACAACTGAAAGCATGCTAATAGCTTGGCAGAAGACACCAGGAGAAAGGGCTGCTGTGTGACTGGACTTCTCTACTGGGACTAAAGAAGAACTCTTGTACTTGGACCTTTAATTTAGGGTAAAAAAAAAACAACTAACAAACAAAACAAAACAAAAAGTGTGTGTTTGTCTGAGTTAACTGAACTGAATGGTTATCTGAACAGTTATCTAGCTGTAAATCTCAGGTGATTGAAAGGACTTAATAGCTGTGATGTTTAAATTACTTGTAGAAAGATATAATAAGTAGGGGGAGTGGCTTAGCTAGAAGGAAGCTACATTTAATGACTGCCTTAGAAATAATCAGCTAATAGCTTGGCAGAAGACACCAAGAGAAAGGACTGCTGTGTGACTGGACTTCTCTACTGGGACTAAAGAAGAAGAACTCTTGTACTTTGACCTTCAATTTAGGATAAAAAAAAAACTAGCAAACAAAACAAAACAAAACAAAAAGTGTGTGTTTGTCTGAGTTAACTGAACTGAATGGTTATCTGAACAGTTATCTAGGTGTAAATCTCAGGTGATTGAAAGGAATTAATAGCTGTGAGGTTTAAATTACTTGTAGAAAGATCTAGTAAGTAGGGAGAGTGGCTTAGCTAGAAGGAAGCTACATTTAAAGACTGCCTTAGAAATAATCAGCTAATAGCTTGGCAGAAGACACCAGGAGAAAGGACTGCTGTGTGACTGGACTTCTCTACTGGGACTAAAGAAGAAGAACTCTGTACTTGGACCTTTAATTTAGGGTAAAACAACTAACAAACAAAACAAAACAAAAAAGTGTGTGTTTGTCTGAGTTAACTGAACTGAATGGTTATCTGAACAGTTATCTAGGTGTAAATCTCAGGTGATTGAAAGGACTTAATAGCTGTGAGGTTTAAATTACTTGTAGAAAGATCTAGTAAGTAGGGGGAGTGGCTTAGCTAGAAGGAAGCTACATTTAAAGACTGCCTTAGAAAGAATCAGCTAATAGCTTGGCAGAAGACACCAGGAGAAAGGACTGCTGTGTGACTGGACTTCTCTACTGGGACTAAAGAAGAAGAACTGTTGTACTTGGACCTTTAATTTAGGGTAAAAAAAAAACAACTAACAAACAAAACAAAACAAAAAGTGTGTGTTTGTCTGAGTTAACTGAACTGAATGGTTATCTGAACAGTTATCTAGGTGTAAATCTCAGGTGATTGAAAGGACTTAATAGCTGTGAGGTTTAAATTAATTGTAGAAAGATCTAGTAAGAAGGAGGAGTGTCTTAGCTAGAAGGAAGCTACATTTAAAGACTGCCTTAGAAAGAATCAGCTAATAGCTTGGCAGAAGACACCAGGAGAAAGGACTGCTGTGTGACTGGACTTCTCTACTGGGACTATATTGCCCTCCTTCCCTACTCTCCCCTCCCTCCCTCCCACCCAAAGCTAGTTCTACTTTTATAGGGCACAGGATTTGACTGACAACAGGAACTTCCTGTTTGGGAGCAGGAAGTGAGTGACCACAGAGCCACCAAAGACTAACCATCCTAGAAGGGCAAGAGTAGCTCTCCAGCCCCCTCTAGCTGCTGGAGGTCTGCCTCTGAGCAAGTAAGGGTCTACTGAGAAATATAGGATATTCTTGTCTTAGAACAGGACAATCAGGAGCTTAAAGGGCACACAGGCAGAAAGTAAGGAGAGAGAGAAAAAAACAGAGGAAAGAGTAAGGATTGCAAACAGTTAAGAGGCCAGAAATAAGACATGATTAGAGTGGTGCAGTACAGTGGCTGTGGAGCAGCAGTCTTCCGGGAGACGTTCTGGAGGATGCGGTGTTTTCCCATCTGCAGGCACCTCTCTGGGCTGAGGGAGGAGGTTGCTCATCTCCAGGCTGAGTTGGCCAGGATTTGTGGGACCTCTTCTTCCATCCAGGGACCACCAGTGCCACTGCCGTTGCCTCAGAGGTTGCCAAGAAAGAGGAGCGGTTGAACCACAGTGGGCTCAGGGAGGGTGAGGGTGGTGGAACAGAGGCACATCCCTCCAGTTGTACTTCTCCACAATCCCTATGCCATTCTGGCAAAGTGTGGTTCCTCTATGGAGGCACCCACAGTGGAGACCAAGGAGGATGCACCTCCACAAAAAAGACCCACAGAAGGGTGGCAGGGGACCCCGTGGGGGAAGGAAACAACTCCTGGTGGGGGACTCCATTGTTAGGAAGGTAGAACTGGAGGAGGAAGGGGAGAGGGAGGTAAGGTGCCTGCCTGGCACCATGGTTTGGAGGGACAGGGAGCGAATCCTCAGGATTGCCGGAGCAGCTGCACAGGGGAGGTAGCTGGATGTCATTGTCCACCTAGGGACAAATGGCCTGGCTAAGACAGGGATTAGAGAAGTGCAGGAAGAGTTTGTGGAATTGGGGAGGGGCCTTAGACAAGTAGCACGCACGGTAACCTTCTTGGAGGTGCTGCCCATCTATGGTGTAGGAGAGGCTAGGGTGTTCTGCACCATGGGATTCAATCAGTGGTTGAAAATCTGGTGTGGAGCTCAGGGATTTGGCTTCACTGGGGACTGGGGGTCCACCTACAGTGATGCAAGCCTATACTGGTATGATGGGCTGCATTTGTCCAGGAGGGGAACCAGGATCCTAGGTGATAGGTTTAAATGCTTCACTGGCAAGCATTTAAACTAGCCAAGGGGGGAGGCACTGGAAAGGAGCAGGGAAATCCTAGCCCCCCCAAACAATCACGGTAGTAAGTGCGGTAAACACCAACATAGAGGTGTCGATAGGGAGAAGGGCAGGGGTAAATGGAGAAAGTGACAAAGGCAAGAAGGACAGGGATGGGGCAGAAAGGAGTAAGGCCATCAGGAAATGGAGGGTAATGAGTACCAATGCCCATAGTCTGGGCAACAAGCTCCCTGAGCTGGTGGTCTTGATGGAAGAGGGATGCCTAGATATCATAGCAGTCACAGAAACATGGTACACAGAGAACCATGACTGGGATGTTAACATACCAGGGTACATAACCTACAGGAGAGACAGGCAGGGGAGAAGAGGGGGAGGAGTAGCTCTCTATGTAAAGGAAGGGATAAAAGCAACTGAACAAAAGAGTAAACAGGGAGGAGAGGAGGCACTGTGGGTCACCTTGGAGACTGGAAAGGGCACCACAATCTGCACAGGGGTTGTGTACAGACCCCCATGTCAGGGGGAGGGAATGGACAAGGATATGATAGAAGGCATTCTTAGAATGGCAGACAAAGGGGAGATACTATTGATGGGAGACCTGAATATGCCAGATGTTAACTGGAGCACATTTGCTGCAGCCACATCCAAAAGCAGGGCCATTCTTGATGCCCTACAGGTGGCAGGCCTCAGACAGCTAGTTTCAGAACCCACTCATGAGGGAGCAATCTTAGACCTCGCACTCTCAAATGGGGGTAGTGAGAGAATCTCAGATCTAGAAGTGGGTTGCCATCTGGGAACAAGTGACCATTAAACAGTGTGGTTCATGTTAAACTCAGCTACAGAGTCAAGCCATACGAAAGTGAGGGTACTGGACTTTAGCAAGATGGGAGAGTGCCTCAGAAAAGCACTAGCAAACTGGCTAGAAAGAGGTGTAGAGCAATAATGGGGAATCATCAAAACTGCCATCACAGAGGCAACAAGCCTTTGTGTGAAGCAAATAAACAAATCAAAATGAAAGAAAAAGCCACTATGGTTCTCAAAAGAGGTGGCTGTGAAAGTCAGGAAAAAAAAATAGCATTCCGGAAGAATAAGGAAACACAGAAGGAGCAGGACAGACAGCTGTACCAGTTAAGGCAGAAGGAAGCAGGGAGGGAAGTCAGAATAACAAAGGCCAAAACTGAGGAAAAGATAGCCAACTCAGTTAAGAAGGGGGATAAAACCTTTTATAGGTACATCAGCGAGCGTAGAAAGACAAAGGGAGGGATAGTGAGGCTAAATAGAATGAACAGTGGGTGGGCAGAGGGGACAGTGAAAAAGCAGGATACTGAATGAATATTTCTGCTCAGTATTCTACAAAAGAGGAGGGGAAGTGCCCAATCCAACTAACAGAAGCACTTCTTGATAGGGGGTCATCCCAGTCCTTTCACAGAAGAAAGGGTCTCTGCAAGAACTCCTAAAACTGAAGGTGGACAAAGCAATGGGTCCTGATGGAATTCACCCCAGAATTCTAAAAGAATTAGGGAGAACTAGTGAAACCACTGGCTACTCTTTTGAATAAATTGTGGGAGGATGGTGTGTACCCGAGGACTGGAGGAAGGCGATGGATTCCCCTTCACAAAGTGGGACCAAGACAGAGGCAGGAAACTACAGACCTGTCAGTCTGACCTCTGTGGTGGGAAAGTGATGGAGTCACTTCTGAAGGAAAGAATAGTTGAGTACCTAGAGGCCAGTGGGGCAGGGACCCAAGGCAGCATGGGTTCACAGGGAAGGTCATGTCAGACTAATCTAATAGATTTCTTTGACTGGGTGACCAAAGTAGTAGACCAGGGAGGGGCTGTGGACATGGCCTACCTAGACTTTAGCAAGGCATTTGACACAGTCCCACACATAAGATTAATAGTCAAATTAACCAGCCTGGGAGTGGGTCCCAGGGTGGTAGCCTGGGTAAAACATTGGCTGGACAACAGGACACAGAAGGTAATTGTAAATGGAGTCCACTCTGAAGAAAGAGGGGTTACTAGTGGGGAACTGCAGGGTTCAGTATTGGGTCCAGTCCTTTTAATGTCTTCATCAGTGACATTGCAGAGGGACTGGAAGGAAAAGTATGCCTCTTTGCAGATGACACAAAGATCTGCAACAGGGTTGATACACAAGGAGGCGTGGAAAGGATGAGAAGGGACTTGGCAAGGTTGGAGGAATGGTCACAAGTATGGCAGCTAGGATTCAATGCAAAGCAGTGCAAAATAATGCACCTGGGAAACAAGAACCCAGGGGAAGAATACACAATGGGGGAGGTAGTAACAACAACAAAAAGGAAAGAGACCTGGGGTAATCATATCGGATGACCTTAAGGTTAGCAAGCAATGTGAGAAGGCAGTAGGGAGGGCTGGGGTATACTGGGATGCATAGGGGCTGTTATCCCTCTGTACAGACAGTTGGTGAGACCCCATCTGAGTACTGCATCCAGTTCTGGAGACCCCATCTCTGCAAGGACATAGACAGGATAGAGGCAGTCCAGAGGAGGGCAACTAAATGGTGCAGGGTCTGCAAGAGAAGCCATATGAGAGAGACTAAAGGAGCTTAATATGTATACCCTTGAGGAAAGAAGGGAGAGGGGGGACATGATAGAAACTTTTAAGTACCTCAGTGGAATCAACAAAGTCCAAGAGGGTAGCATCTTTCAGAAAAAGAGACGTGCAAGAACAAGGGGACACAATTTAAAGATAGAAAGGGGGCAGTTCAGGGGCAATGTGAGGAAGTATTATTTCACGAGTGGGTAGTGGGTGCATGGAACAGCCTTCCTGAGGAGGTTGTGGGGTCTAAAACTGTGGGAGAATTCAAGAATGCATGGGACAGACATAAGACAATTCTTGTGGGGGTGAGGAAGAAATAGGCTGTTGGTTAACTAGGATCTGCAGCCTATCCTGTAGGTAGGGAAATGGGGAGACTAGATGGGCCAAGCAGTCCTTATCTGCCGTCAAAGTCTATGTTTCTATGTTTCTATGTTTCATGCTATAAGGGTGAGGCAAGGGCACATTTACTGGCACGTGTGACAAACTCCAATAAATTTTGTGCAGCGAATTTAGTCATATCAGTACAGCTAGCCAAAATGTGGCAAAATGCTACCTATGTGACACTCGAGGGCATGTGTTTCAGAAATGCCCCTGGGCAGAACATAATCACACTGATGGGCTAGGCCAAGATACTTTAATCAAAAAAGGCCCCAAAAAGGCACACTCAGAGCAGGAACCCACAACAGGACAGGGCCCTCCTTTTCAGACAATAGGGGAACCACTGACCCCGCCCCCCCCCCACCAACCAGTCCGGTACAAATACAGGAAAAGAGACAGAAACACAAGATAGATCCCAGGATGAACTACAAGAAGAAAATAATAGCAAAAAGGAAAGTCAGGTGGAAGAAGGACTCCAGCAGGATTCGGTTCAGAGGATGGGAACAAATACTAATGCAAATATGGACTTGGAGAAAAGTATCCCCTTCCCCCCCCAAGGAATGGTCTAAACCAAAAACAAAGAAAAGTGCAAGACTGCAAGCCACAAGTTCACCTAAAGTGATAGGGTCTAACAGATTTGAAGTTTTAGCAAAAACAAAATCCTGGTGAGATATGGATATGGAGGACCCAGATTCAGATACATCTACACACTCGTTACCATTCCCAGAAGAAATAGATGGGAGGGAAAAAAGAAGAAAAAGAAACATCAACAAGTAGCACCAAGATGACAGAATGAATGAGGTCAACAAACTCTGGTAACTAAACTCACGCGGAACAAATCAAACTGGCAACCTTAAATACATGCAGCATTAAAAATGGGGCAAAACAAGCTGCAGTATTTTCCCTGCTTGAATAAATGAAACTGGAAATAATATTTTACAAGAAACATGAAAGGTGGCGCATGTAGTGCCTATCCACAAGGGGGGATCAAGGGAGGTGGCAGGGAACTACAGGCCTGTCAGCCTGACATCAGTGGTGGGCAAGGTGATGGAGGGCATTGTCAAGGAGTGGCTAGGGGGGGCCCTGGATAAGTCAGGGTGCCTGGACGATAGACAGCATGGATTCATCCCGGGGAAATTGTGTCAGACAAACCTGGTGGAGTTCTATGACTGGGTGACAAGTGCCTTGGACCTGGGTAGACCAGTGGATGTCCTCTTTCTGGACTTCAGCAAGGCATTTGACCTAGTTCCTCACGGGGTCCTGTTGGATAAACTAGGAGAAATGGGGTGGGAAACCAGATGATCTGATGGATAGGCAATTGGCTCCAGGACCGGACCCAGAGGGTCGAGTTGGTGGGATAATCTCTTCCCAAGGAGGGTCATTAGTGGGGTCCCACAGGGATCAGTCCTTGGGGCCCTTCTGTTCAACACCTATGTATCTGACATAAGGACAGGAATCAGGAGTGAGATGAGTCTCTTTGCAGATGACTTGAAACTGGGGGCAGTGGTGGATGGGGAGGAGGGGAGGGTGGCCCTGCAGGGGGACCTGGAGGCTCTGGAAAGATGGTCTAGAAAGTGGAAGCTGAGGTTCAATGCAGGGAAATGCAAGGTACTCCATCTGGGGGCCAGAAACCCAGGCCAAGTGTACACCCTGGGGAAATACTACAAGTCTCAATGGCTGAGAGGGACCTGGGGGTGGTGGTGGATGTCAAGATGAACAACTCTGAGACTTGTAGGAGGGCAGCAGCCAAGGCCAACAGGATGCTGGGATGCATCGCTAGGAGGATCACCTCCAGAAGGAGGGAAGTGATACTCCCCCTGTATAACTGCTTGGTGAGGCCGCACCTGGAGTACTGCATGCAGTTTTGGAGGCCACACTTAAAGAGGGACATTAACCTCCTGGAGAGGGTCCAGAGGAGGGCAACCAAAATGATTTGGAGGTTGGGGACAGGACCTAGGAGGAGAGGCTCAAGAGCTAAATATGTACACTTTGGAAGAGAGAAGGGACCGGGGGGACATGATAGAGGTCTTCAGGTACATGAAGAGGGTAAATAGGGGAGGAACAGTGAGGGTGCTTCGAAGGAAGGAGGAGGGGGCCACTAGAGGGCATGGGTGGAAGCTGGAGGGGAAGATTCAGGGAGAAAGGAGGAGGTGCTACTTCACTGAGAGGGTGGTAGAGCCATGGAATGCACTACCTAGGGGGCTGGTGGAGGCAGAGACAGTGGAGGGGTTCAAGAGGGGGTTGGACAGGTACAGGGAAGGGTTCAGGAAGCAAAATCCAATGCAGCAAGAATATCCGGAACTGGAAGGGAGAAGCCAGAGAAGGCGAGGGGGACAGCAAGGTCAGCACCCAGGGTGGGGGCTGACCAAACGAGCAGACACGAAAGACCATTAGGCCTATTCTGCTGGCATTTTAGTATGTTAGTATGTTAGTATGGATGGCAGACACTTATAATTGAAACCAAATTATGAAAGCTTGGGTATGGGGACCATCTTGCTGATCTTTTGAGAGGAAAGGACAGATGGGGCAGGAATCGTATTTAAGGGCTTACACGTCTCCTTACAAAACTTAGTAGATTTGGTACCAGGTAAGGTTTAGTTTGGGATGGTATGTGGAATGAAACCCCATGTAGATTTATTAATGTATATGTGCCCCAGGTTAAGGCTGATAGGGTAGAAATATTTAATGCAATTCAACCATTTTTGGCAACAGCAAGAACAATATTCCTAGGAGGAGACTTTAACTGCTGTATGGATATATCACATAGAGCAGGAGAAGGAAAAAATGTATTGTGACTCACATGCTTTAATGCAGTGTGTATCAACAGCCTGGTTACAGGATGTGTATCAAATCTTTGGAAAAAAAAACAGAAAATACCTGTGTCCGGGGAACACTTACAACCCATATAGATAATTTTTTTTATGGCACCTAATACCCATTTTATAGGAGTTGGTACAGTTCCTATGGAATTTTCTGACCATCTACTTATTAAAATAGCAGTCCAGATAACAGCAGGGGCTTCCAAAAAGAATATGAGAAGGAGAGTTAATTTGACAATGTTACAAGAGGAAAAATGTAAACAGAGTCTTAAACAACTATTAGAAGCCAGAAAATTGTTAATTTGTTTATACAAGACAGCAGGGGAATGGTGAGAAGATTCCAAAAAGTGCATACAAGCTTGGCTACAAAAACATGGTGCAAAAATCCAAAATAGAAGATTTTTTTTAAATATCTTTCTTTAAAGAGCCACCTATAACACTTATTTATGTTAACTAACACAACAGAGGGAGATTTCTCTACACAAATCATGCTAGTTAAGAGACAAATGCAAAGCTATCAATATAATAAGGCAGCTACATTGGCTGCAGAACTGAGTTTTGGCACAAATAAAACACATACAGGAGATCCTTGTGCAGCCTGCAAAAATAGGGTGGAATCAACAACAATATCTGAACTAAAAGATGATAGAAGGAAACTGTACTTCCAAACAGGAAATATGGAAAATAATAACATTATAATAGCTTCTTCAGTAACCAACAGTGTGGTAGTGAGGGAGATTTGCAGAATTATCTGACTACAATTAAGATTGCCCTTCCCAGATGAGAGAAACTAGCTTTAGAACAACCAATAAGGAAGGAAGAAATTGAAATGGCCAAAGGATTAAAGAAGAATGTACTGCATCTCCAGGATGGGATGGTTTATCTTCTGAATTTTATCAAATCTTGCAAGAAGATATTACTGATATGCTAATGTTAGTTTTTCAGGAAATCATGGAGGGAAATGAAGTACACAAGGATTTTTCTAAAGGGTTATTAAAATGTATATATAAATCTGGAGATAGAGCTTTAATACAGAAGTGGAACCCTATATGTCTCCTAAATACAGATTGGAAAATAGTTACTACACTATTAAACAAAAGATTACCAAAAATACTACAAAAAATATTACACCATTCCCAAACATGTATGGTGCTAGGTAAAAAAAATTCAGGAAAATCTGTGTGTGATATGAGATAGTTCTGAGTTTTGCAAACGACATCATGTTAAAGGATATTTGCTGTCAATGAATCAAAGCAAAGCTTTTGATTGGGTATCACATACCTATTTATTTACAGTTTTGAAACATTATGGGATTCCAGGGACTGTGATTAAGGGGATTGAGACTATTTATAAACAAGCAACAGTAGAACCTTTGTTGAATGGTATGGAAGAAACGTGTATAAGGAATAAGGGAGGGGTGTGGGTAGGCTGCCCTCTGAGCCTATTATTATATGTAACATTTCTGAACCCATGTATTAGACACAGCATAGGGAATCCAACTATCAAGGGAATTCCTAGTCCAAAAGGGACAGATAATTTAAAGACATCCATTTATGCAGATGATCTATGTTTGTTTTTACGAACAGAACAGAGTGTGACAAATAGTATGGAGGAACTTGCACAATATGCCTTAATGTCTGGACAGTATTAAATGCAGATAAAGTAGGGGAATATTCCTAGGAGAAGGAAGTGCAGATACAGCAATAGCAGGGATTAAAATACAACAGTAATCAATAAAAGTGCTAGGAATTTATATAGAGGAGGGTGATATGGCACATAAAAACTGGAATTTAGCTTTACAAAATGCAAAGGGAAAGTAAGTAGATGGAAAAGGTGGGTTATGTCAAAACATAAAAGAACATTTTTTTTTTTACTTTCTTAGTTTTTCTGCCTTACATGCCCTCCATCTCCGACCCTTCGGGGGCACCTGGGAGTCATCCCTCAGTCAACCAACTGACCCGAGACCTACCTTGTGCCCCTTGTAGCCACAGTTATGCCCCCTGGGTGGGGAATGAGGTGGGGCCCTTACACCCCATACACTTTCTTGTTTCATTGGGCAAGGTGGTCTGGGCGAGTGGTGACACATCGAGGGCATGCTCCTGGTACGCCGTCTTCCCGGTGATGGAAGGCTGTTTTTCCTCCGGTTTCCTCCCCTCGCATGGTGTGTACCCTGACATCAAGGCTCTATGTGCCGATGTCCACCATGCGTCAAGGCTGGCCCCCCCTACAAACAGTGATTTGCTGTACTCCCGAACCCGCGCCGGGTCAGGCAAGTTGTGGGCTCCTGGCCCCTCCCCAGAGAAGGTGAGCTGTCATGGATACTCAAGCTGTTCTCCCCAGCTGGCCCTCCAGCGACCCGAGTACGCTCCCGAACCTGGGTCACCGGCGTCGCAAGTGGAAATCCAACCGCTGCACTGACAGGCCAGCTTAAAAGAATATTTTTGTTAAAACTATTTATTATTCCACTATTACTATATATAGCTTCTATTTACCCATTACCTCTTAATTTGGAAACAAGAATTTTAAGTGTATTCTTCCAAATGTTGTGGGTGAGTCACTTAAATCCCATTAATTATACAGCCGGCCTGGTGGTGCTGAGGGTTGAGGCGCTGTACACCACACATCACGCCATGCGGCGACCCGGGTTCGGGAATGAGCCAGGACCATCAGGGGTCGGCAGGGGAGGACTGGGATTGAGCGTCCGTAGACTGCTCTCCTAGTCCTGGGGTGGGTTGGGGGAATCTCACTGTGCTGTAGCTGCTCCTGGGGATGCTCAGGGGCACTACAAGTGCTGGCGATCTGGAGGGGGAACGCAGCAAATGTTGGCACGCTGTGCCCAGACGTCATTGCACATCCGCATTCCAGGGGACCAATCGGAGGAAAATGGCTGGGCTCAACCATGCAGCTTGATGGCCATGCTCTGAGTCGCCTGGAGGACTTTGGCGGAATCTTGTAGGGGAGGGTCCAGGGCTGTCCTGGCTGGCTGAGGCAGAGGGGGAGCCCTCCAGCGGGATGGCAAGATGGCCGTCCCGGATCCTCCTGAGTGCAGTCTGAGCTACCCAGTTCTCCGGGCGGGCGGAGCTGGCAGCTGGATGCCCCAAGCCGGTAGTGCCCCACAGCAGGTGGCAAAAAGCATTACATAAAAAAAAAAAAAAAGGATTATACATATTTAAAGAGACAGAATGGAGGAGTGGGAATGAGTAATCCAGTAATATTTTTTTCATACCTTATTTTGGACTGGCACTTTAAAAATGGTCTTACAAGCTGAAGAGTCAATGGGGAAAGTATGAGTGCAAGGGGTGCTTCAAAAATATTTTGAAATGTGGCAGGAGGAACCACTTAAAATAACCCCTAAATTACAGGTACCAGAATACTTGAAACCTGCAAACAAAAAAATATTCATATGGAAAGTCTTGAAATCTCAAATACAGTCATTAACAAATCAACAATTATATGAATTAGTATTAAACAAAATAGGCCCTTCTGAACCAGATTTGAAAGACTGTAGACAAGAACAAAGGAAGAGGGCAGTTCAGCAGTTAATAAACTCAAGAATACCAGACCGTATGTGGGATAACCTTTGGCTCAGCACTTACAGAAGAGTTAATGTTAGAGGGAATTGGAAACATAAAGCTACTGAGGAAAGGACATGTCCTTATACAGAGTGTGGTGCACCAGAGAAATCAATTCAACTCTTTTTATTAGAATGTGTGTATGTGGTTAATTTATGGGTATTTTTAGCCACCAGATGGGGGCTACCTTGGTTACAAAGATTAAAATGTGAGCAGGTAGTTCTAAGGGAATATAAGAAAGGGTTGCAGTACTATGATCACAGCACTTTGGATTTTTTTTTGCAATTCTGAAATTTTACTTATGGCAGGCACGTAATAAATATGTACTACAGCAACAAAGAATGACGTATATTGCAGTGGGGGAATTGTGTGAAAATGCTTTTATAGAAGTATGTGAAATTTTTCCACAGCACAAGTAATTAAACTGTGGAAGGGGTTACAAGGGATTCTGAAATGATTTGAAGTTAAAGATTTTTTGTGATTGGGAAGGTATTAAGAGGAGAGGAAATCAGAGGTGGAATTGATTTAAAAGGATTTAAGATATTGGCTGAATATTCAAAGGGTTAGCCATCATATGAGTTCTTATGCGCAACTCAAAATGCGCCATTCTGCGATATTGAGAAGGGGCCAGTTGCTTGACCGAAAACACGCTGAGCCACAGCGCAATGGAAATGAAGGCATGCGCAACCGAAGGCGCGGGTCCATGCATAAAGTGCGCAATGCGATATTTGAACACTTGCGCACGCGCAAGAGTGGCTCAGCCGGAGGATGCGCGCTGTACCGGATGTGAGCCAAAATAAAAAGGCTCAAGGGAGCGCGCAAGAATCCTAGCAGGCCGCAAACCGGGGAGAGAGACAGAGAGACAGGAGAGACATAAGACAGGAGCAGGAAGGGCAGAGAGGGACAGTGGGTCCTGGAGGACAGAGAGGCCAGTGGGGGTGCCGTGCAGTGGAAGCAGCAGTGGGGGCAGTGGGGTAACACAGAACAGCAGCTGGGGGGCAGGAGCCAGGAGATGGACAGTGTCAGCTTCCACATGGAAGCTGTAATGAGGGGGTGAGACAGCATGCTGCAGGGGACGTGGCCGTGGAGGGGCCTGTCGGCGATGCAGGCCCGACAGGCGGTATCAGACCCGCATCAGCTCGAGCTGTACAGCGATGTCGAGATTGTGGCCAGTGCACCGCCTGAACAGGGCAATACTGAGACAGCTCAGTGAGCTGTGCAGTGATGTGATGCAGGCACCCTCACGGAGGAGTCATGCTCTGTCCGTGGAGACCAAGGTGACAGCCTGCATGTGCCTGCTCACCACGGGCACCTTCCAGAGGCCGACAGGGACACCACAGGCATTACACAGTCGGCCACGTCACGCATCCTCACCCAATTCCTCAAGCGCACTGCTGCCTCATGCCTGGGAGTACATCCATTTCCCCAGCACATGACAGAGCGTGCAGCAAACATGCAGGAGTTCCACAGGGTAGCACAAATGCCTGGCGTGCTAGGTGCCATAGACTGCACCCATGTGGCCATTCGCACGCCACCTGGCCCGGCGGGCAAGCATATCAGAACCGAAGGGCTACTCGCGAGTGTCAACTGCCAGGTGGTGTGTGATGCCACTGGCGATCATCAATGTCTGTGCCACACACCTGGCGGAGCACATGATGCCTTCATATGGCACCAATCTGCACTGTGCCATCGATTCGAGAGTGGGAGCATCCCACGGGTCATCTAGTGGGTGAGTACACATGTATGGAATGCAAACTCTGTGCAAGGGTGGAATGACACAGGTGCCATGGTAGTGGCACACAAGGATATGGGCAATATGGACCTGACCTAACACTGATCTCCACTATCTCCACACAGGTGACTGTGGATACCACTCCATCCCTGGCTGCTCACACCATACCGGCCCCGACCCAGCGCAGCACGGTTTCAATGAGGCACATACATAACACGGAACATCATAGGCGGGTGTTCGGGATACTCAAGGCACGCTCCGATGCCTGGACACCTCGGCGGAGCCCTACAGTACAGCCCCCAAAAGGCCTGTGGGATATTCCTGGCCTGTTGCATCCTGCACAACATGGCCAAAGACCATGGGATAGCCGTACAGGTCCAAGAGGGGGACAGCGATGGGGACGCCAGTGGCGCCGGTGATATGGGTGATGAGCCGCCCCCCCTAGGATGGAGGGACCCCTGACTGACACGGCTGGCCCAGCTGCACCGGGACACCATTGCAGAAGAGCACTACGCCCAACACAGGTAAGTCAAGGGGACATGTGCAGGCAACACTGTCTATGCGCAAACCACAGGCACACAGGGGAACACACCGTGCATGAAGGTCAGGGGAGTTGAAGGGTCTAGGCATACCAACACATCATCAGAGAGGGGTGAGCACTCAAATGAACACACACACACACACCAGGCAGCATACAGGGGCAGCAGCACAGCACTGTGGAAATTACACGCTATCACACAGCACCACCAACCACCCTCACCACCTGGACTGTCCACGTACGTGTGTCAGGACCTGGGCAACCTTGCACCTTGGTGTACAGTGCAATGCAGGCATCATCATCCACACGCACCTGTGGACAGCAGTTGGGAGAGTGTGCAGGTGGTCCGTGTGTCAGTTTGGTGAGCAGAGCACCCAGCAGTGCACTGCCCACCATGACACACATTGCACACAGGGCAGCACCAGACAGGGCCTGCATTGGGAGACAGCTCAGTCAGGGAGCACTGTCCCACGGCCACCACGGATGCGTGGGCGGCCCCGCTGTGGCCTAGCAGCACTGGCAGGCTGTGCAGGGGCCACATCGGGTGGCACTACTGCACCACCGGGGGTCCCAGTGCGTGACCGCGACCTTGCCCGCACAAGGGTCTGCATCCCGCGAAAGAAACTTGCACCAGGGGTGCTCAGGATGCCCACAGCAGAACCCGGCGTCGACAGGCCTGGTGTCGCACGATGCCGGGAACGGGGAGTGGAGTGCGCACTGTGTGGGGTGCGTGGTACAGGGTCACCAGACAGTGTGGTCAATGCGGTCGCACACAGAGACCACTGCCTGGGTCAGCCTGTCGATGGCAGCGGTCACATCCGTCCATATGGACCATCTCGGCCCGGTCCTGAGCACACTCCCTGCTATGCGCTCCACGGACACAGTCAGTGCCTCCACAGACCTTGCAACCCGCCCCTGCAGCTGTACCGACTCCTGCAGCAGGCGGGTGTGTGGCGTCCAAAGGGTACTGTGCCCCAATGGCATCGTGACCCCCAGGGTGTGGATGGTCCTGG
Organism: Neoceratodus forsteri; assembly: GCA_016271365.2. Lineage (NCBI taxonomy): Eukaryota > Metazoa > Chordata > Ceratodontiformes > Ceratodontidae > Neoceratodus > Neoceratodus forsteri. The sequence goes on along the minus strand of CM028134.1, from coordinate 970,388,364 downwards.
TGCACAGCACCCCTTGAGGGTGGCCGCTGTTTGCCAGGACCAGGTATGGGCTGATCTAAGGGCGGTGGACAAGTGCCACTGCCTGACGCTGTCCCCCCCCAGGCCTGGTGTGCAACTGCTGCTGCCGCCCCTCCAACTGGTGAGCCCCCAGGTCCACCTGTTCCACCCCTGTGCTGTCAACAGTGCCAGACACCTGCTCAGCCACCGATGCTGCCCCACCGGTGCTGACAGGCCCAGCCTGTGACTGTGCCAGCATGCTGGTACACAGGTGTGGAGCTGGACGGCCCAGGGGCACGTGCTGGCCTGCCATTTGTCCCTCGTGGGACACACACCTCTCACTGGCCATTGCAGGCCTGCCATCATCAATAGTGCCAGTGCGTGCCACTGCCATAGGCACAGCATGCTGGCACACCTGCATGCCAAACTGCTGTGATACAGGCTGTGCACCCCCTGCACCCGTATCACTGCCGGCGGAGTTGTCGGCCCAGCCGGCCTGCTGCTGCAGTGCGTGCAGGCTGCTGGCGGAGGTGGAAGGTCCCTCCTCCTGGTCCAGCAGGTCTGCCTCACTGTCAGCACCCACCACCACCGTCTCCTGCAGACGAACAGGATCTGAAACAGAAAGAGAGTACATGTGAGTGCATGTGAACAACAGCCCCCACAACATCACCATGACATACCGTGCAGTGATGGGCTTCCACCTGTCTGGAATCCTCCGCCAGGAACACCCGCAATGGCACTCGGCTGCATGGCCGCAACCAGTGTCTCCTCGGTCGGGTCAGCTGCAACACCACTGGTGGTCCCCACCAGTGGCACGTGCCCCCTGAAGGCTGCCACCTTCTCCTTCAGCCTCCTGCAGTCAGTCCCCATCTTCTTGCGGCATTCCTGCATGGAGGCGCTGGTGGCTTCACGTGCAGGTTGACGGCCAGAGCTACCCCCTCCCATCCAGCTGCACGCTGCTGAGGGGTGCCCCTCCGCCCACTCAAAAGCGGCTCATCCTCCAGGTAGGCCTGGAAGAGGGCCTCGGTCTCTGCTGTGGTGAAGTTCGGCCTCCTCCTATGCCCGCCGTCCACAGCCTCGGCCTGGTTCTCGTCACTCATGCTGATCTGTATGGGTGGAAGTGGACACCTGTCACTGTGCAGTCCACAGCATTTCCCCATGAGCATAGCTGCAGGCCGGGGGGGGCCGAAGCCCCCCCCTTTCCTCGCCGCATGGCAGATACTGATGGAAAGGGTGCCCTCTGCCCCTTTCTAAGTGCCTCATCATGCTCAGCCCCTCAACCTGTGACATCCTCCAGCACCCTGCCCATGAGCATTGTCCTGAGCATCACACAGCATGTAACTCACTTCTCAGCTGCAACAACCAAATCTGGCCGCCACAACCCAGTGTCGCACTTTTTTATAGCGCAACACATGCAAATGAGGTGTGGCGCAACTTTAATGATGCTGCAATGCGCCACTGCTCCTTTGCATGGCTGATCGACTGAGTTGCATATGTCGGCTGAATATCGCGTATCTGCGCTTAGCGCAATAGGGAAGGTCCGCTGAGCCGATGGCGCATGTTTCTGGCTGTGTGCTACACTGCATTGCACATGCCCAGACAGGTTACGCGATGCGCCGATCGCTGGCTGCAGACCTGCTGAGCGATAAGGCGATTCTGCCATGGCCACCCATTGTGCCAGTGGCGCCACAGCACTGGGCACTATATGGCTGTGGCACTTCTGCGCGATAGTCCACTGTGGCACTGGTGCTCTGCTTAGCAGTCGTGCAGGATGCCTATACATCCTATGGCGCTGTGCGTAGCCTTGCGTCATTGCCGTGACCTTGTGTATGCCCTCTGACCCCTGGCGCTGTGGGCATGCCATGTGTACGTCCCTATTGCGCTGTCTGGTTACAGCACCATGTAAAGTGATGCGCTCTGCGAACAGTGCGATTGGAGCCTGTGCTGGTCTATTGCGCAACAACTCCACGTGGGGTCACAGCGCAGCGGGGCGCCATATTGCCTGCTGTAAAGTTGGGGCCATGGCTCGGAGGAGGGCGGTGTCCTGGAGCCCAGTTGAAGTGGCCAACCTGGTGGCCCTAGTGGAGCCCCACTATGAGGGACTATATGGTGAGGCCCCCCTCACCAGACCTAGGACCCATGTGTGGCAGCAAGTGGCCACTGACCTGGTGGGGGTCACTGGTGGGGCCGGTCTGCGGAGCAGTGCCGGCACCGGTACAGTGATCTCCGCCGGAGGGACCCGGAACTGTTAACGTGGCTGCGTTCCCGTGCCAGGCGGGGCCTGGTGCCTAGGCCACGTGAGTGTACCATCTAGTCACCTATATTCTCTGTAGGGGTGTGTGTGTGCCTGGGTGGCTGTGCATCGGTGTGTCAGTGTGTGCAGCTGTGCGATGGATGGTTATGGTTGTGTGGGCAGGCAGTCTTACTGGGGCAGGGGCACTCTGCTTTTGAGTCACACTGATGTTTGTCTCACCTATGTCTCCACAGGCGGATGGTGAGGCGCCGGACGAGGCTGATGTGGGCCATGCCAGGGCCCCAGTGCCACAGGCCATCGGGCAACAGCAGCAGCATCAGCAGCAGCAACAGCAGCAGCAGCGGCAGACCGAGCTGCTGGAGGAGTGTGAGTATCATTACGTCATGGATGCTATTGCATGCTGGGGGGACAGGACCACCAACCATGATGGACACAACCAAATGGGAGGTCGTAGTTCCACTAGATGAAACACTAGTGAGTCCCCACACTGGAGTACAGTGTACAGTTCGGAAAACATACCTGCGTATGGACAGGGACTGGGTGGAGAGCGTCCTCACAGGAGGGCGACATGGATGGTGCATGGATTGCATCACAAGTCCTATGCAGACCGGTTGGACGGAACTGAACATGTACTCCCTGGAGGAGGAGGTGTGGGGATATGATGGGGACATACAAGTATTGTACAGGGGGAACAAAGTGCAGGAAACAATATTTGTCAGTGTAAAGGATGTTCCAGGACTAGAGGGCATGGGATGCAGTTGGGGGCTCGTTTAAGAGGAACATGCAAAGTGTTTCTTCACATAATGGGTGGTGGATCAGTGGAACACCCTGCAAGAGGATGTGGTGGGGGCTGACTTGGTCACAGGATATCTGTATGTGTGGGTTCGCCATGAGGGACTTCTGGAGGTCAGGGTGGAGGAGCGGACTTATAGGACAAGAGAGTGATCATTACAAGGCCAAATGGCCAGACTGGTGTCCCATAGGCCCTCATCTGCCGACACTGTCTATGTATCCATGTATGTGGGGTGACACAGGTGACCTGCATCACAGTGCAGCATCACGACACGTCTGTGTATGCATCACAGGTGGTCCAGGCATGCACTGGGCACATAGCTGTGTAACTGGCATCGCACCACGTTGCAACATCACATGACAGCCTAGTTTGTACTGTGATTGACATGGGCAGTGTGTGTGTGGGCGGTGGTGCGTATGGCTGGTGCTGCCTGTTTGTGATGGCCATGTGCATGTTCACTGTGGGTGGGTGCATGCCATCACATGTGCAGCAACATTGGGTTAGATGGGTTGCAGGTTGGGTGGTGTTCAGGGTTGTGGTCAGTCTCAGCCATTGACTGTGTTCCCATTTTCCTAGGCCTCGGTGTGCTTCAGCGCATGGCGCATGATGTCGCGGCGCCTGACCCAGGTTGGTCGAAAACTGGGAGCTCCTTGCAAGCCCCACAGCGCCAGGGAACGGCAGCAGGACATAGGAGGACGACGGCAAGGGAGGAGCAGGAGCCTGCTGGGCCGAGGCCCACCTTTCATTTGACCTTCACCCATCCCTTTCACCCTGCCTTCCCTCTCCAAGTTTTTTCCTCCCCTTGAACACCCCTGCCTTTTACCCGTCCCCCCAACTTGTACATAGTTATAACTTTATTGTTCACTGTTTTTATTTCAATATACATTTCTATTTTGGTACAACTGCTGTGTTGGTGTCTGCTTTGCAACTGGCTCTGGGTGCTCCATTGCAGGGGTGTACATGCCATTTGGGCTACTATGGTCCTGGGTATATGTGTGTGTGTGTGTGTGTGTGTGTGTCCATGGGGAGGTATCACCAGCATAGCATTGCCTTTCTGTTGCTCTTGCCATCTGCTGCCACCCACTGCTGGGTGCACAGGGTGGGTCTGGCTGGTCTGCTTCTCTGCAGCATGGGGTTGCCGTGTGGCATGGGGGGGGCATGGTGTTTCCTGCAGTGCCTGTCACTGCACATGAGCGGTGTCTTGGGGGCACGGTGCACGCTGTGCTGTGCGTACGGGGGGGACTGATGTGCACTGTGGTTGTCAACCCCCGGGGTGTGGCACTCTCTGCCTGCCAGTGGTTGTGCTGGGGTGTCATGACTCTGCTATGCTTTAGTTGGCTTGTCCCCATGGGCACGTGGATCATCCGTCCACCCCAGTGATGCTGTGCTTGGGGTGTGCCAGTGTGGTGTGGGTTCTGCAGTGAGTTCCTGTGCCCATGTGTGGCATGGCTGGCGGTGGGCCCCAGCCTGCCTCCCTGGATGTGCAGTTCCATTTGTCTGGGGGGCTGTGCTTGGCTATGGCAGCTCTGCACTGCTCAGCTGAGCTTCCATGGTTGCGCCATAGCGCAGCATTTTGGCTCAGCCTTTCCTACCTGGTTGCGCCATGGCGCAGTATGTGCGATATTGAGACGTTGGTTGCTTGCGCAATTTGCTCTGCTCCATGTTTGAATATCGCACCTGTTGCGCATTTGCGCAACTGGTTTGTGCTTGCTCCTGCTGTTGCGCTACTTTTGAGCGCAGTTTGAATATCTGGGACCATTGTATATAATTTTCTTTGATGTGATCAGTTTTGTATGATTTGTATTGAATTTTGTTTTTAATAAAATACCTCTACTCTTTTCTAGAACTGCCATGGGATATTTAACATACATCTGAACTGCCACCAGAACAGGCAGATGGGACCTTGATTTCATGTCTCATCCAAAAGACAGCATCTCGAGAGTGCAACACCCCCTCATGCTGCACTACAGTGTTAGTATGGGGATTTAACCCAAGTGCCTGGTGTGGGGATAGAACCCTCAGCCTTCTGGTCTTCCAGCCGCCGCCTCAGAAGTGAGTGTGCAGCCTGCTGAGCCACTGACACTGTAGAAATGTAACTATCCTCCTACTGTACTTCCCTTCACCACTGCTCAGAGTCTGCCCTCCACTGTGCCTACTGTATAATTGCTTTCTGAATGAGCTCTTATTGTATCCCATGATCCCAGCTAATTAATTTGTTGTACCACAGTCATCCTTCCAATTATTCAGAGTGTCAAATCAGTAATAAAAAGGTCACTCAATAGCCCAACAGAAGTGTGTCATGCGGGTTCGGGACAGAACTTGGAAGCTGGCACCCAAGTGGCCAGCTAGGGGAATGGAGGCAGACTAATGGGCTTCTGCTGACAAGTTGGGGTGCTTGTTCTCCTTGAAGGAGTACAGAATGTTCTATGCAGCTGAGGTGCAACCCCCCTGCCCCATATATGCTGTGCATGCCACTTGGAGGAGGGGCAGGAAATATGGCAGAAAAGGCTAGTCAGTGCAAGATGAAGGTCTCCCCCCCAACAGGCCCCACACCACTGACCATGGCACCCATCTCCACTGGTCCCAGATCCCCACATTGATCTCCAGAGGGGTCAGGGGAACCTGATGGGCCTGCCATGAGAAGGGGCAAAACATATAAGTCTGACATCTGTCATGGGTAAAACAATGGAGGAATTTGTAAAGGATGAAATACATAAACGTATGAAGCAAGCAGGTTTAGTAGATATTACACAACATGAATTCAGCGCAAAAAGATCATGCCAAACAAATCTATTTCAATTTTTTTTAACCCATAAGTAAAGCCTTATACTGTATAATGGTCTTCCTGTAGATACTGTATGATACATCTTGATTATTCTAAGGTTTTTGATCTTGTACCCCAAAAAGAGTTAATTGATAGCCTCATAGACATAAAACTCAAGTTAAAATATAATTTGTTGGGTTAAAGCATGACTATATAATAGAAAGCAAAAGGTGTGTATCATGGGGTATTAGTCAGACTGGGGAGAAGTGAGCAGTGGTGTTCCATAGGGATTAGTGATGTGACTATCCCTTTATTTAATACTTACAAATCATCTATGCAAATTTCTTCGAATGCCTGGATTTGTAAGATTGCAGATGACACAAATCTAGGTGCAACAGTAGACAGTAACGCTGCAATCAATCAGTTTCAAAGAGACTTACATAATATCAAAAAATGGGCTAAGGAGCACACATTATTATTTAAAGTTAATAAATGCAAGATCATGCATTTTGGGTTCAGAAATAAAATGGTTAAATGCACACTAAATGGAATAGAACTGCAGGTTATGGAAAGAGAACAGGATTTGGGTGTTATCATTATAATTAAGTTGTCATTTGTTGAGAACTGTAAAGGGGTGGTGAAAAATGGCAATAAAATGTTGGGAAGTACTGTATCTCTAGAAATATTAGGAGTATGGGGCAGGAAGGTTATTGTCCCATTGTATAGTACACTGGTCAGGCCACATTTGGAGTACTATGCGCAGTTGTTGGCACCCCATACCAAAAGCCATATCGAACTCTTGGAGAAGGTCCAGAGGAGAGCAACAAAAATAATTACATCTCTGTCTCACTTGTCATATAAAGAGAGAATAGGGGGGACTAGCAGAGCTCAATTTGTACTCACTTGAGTATAAACATCTCAGGGGAGAACTATGCTTGGTATATCGGGCATTAAGGGAGAATGACCTATGGGAGTGCATAGGTCTTGAAAAAAAAGACAGTTGTAAGGGAAACAAGAACCCATAAATACCAACTAAAAAGTGAATTATATAAAACCAATAAGAGGTGTTTGAATTAATCAAAGGGTGGTAACCCTCTGGAACAGCCTGCCCAAGGCTGTAGTGAGCAGTACAACTATGGATGCCTTTAAAGTAGCATTAGATGAGTACCTGGGTAGCAAATAATCACTCAGATCCACTGATAAATGATGAGTCATATTGGCTAGTGCTTATAGACTCATATAAATCCTATGAATTATATGAACATTTGGGGCAAAGGATGGTGTAAGTACCTGAAGAAGGTGAATGATGAGGCTGAGCATGTGAGGACAGGTAAGTAAAAAAGTATAAATACTTAAAAATCCGTTACAACAACAGGTCAGCTGGTTCAGAGAAGAGAAAAACATAAAAGCTTTTATGCATTTTATTTGAGAGAGTTAAAGACAGTTGGGGAGAACTAACCAGAGCCCCATAATAGTGCAGGCATTTTATACATTTACAGTAAATATGTGTAAGATATATAGCCTTTCTTGAACTCAGCAATAGAAATGGGACGGTCCAGCTGTACTGTCTGTGAGAACAGTATGTCTGAGTTTTCTATCATACCAAAGCAATTGTGGTTATCGGTGTCACATGAAACGTTCAAGAAGTAACAGTCTCGTGCTGTCGAACCGTGTTCGGGAATAAGCATGGGCCACCGGGTGTCGGCAGGGGAGGGAGAGGATTGAGTGTCCGATGACAGCTGTCCTCTCCCGGGGAAGGGTGGGCATGTCATCCTGCTCCTTGGCTGCCCCCGATGGAGGATGGGAGGTAGTGCCAGAGCCAGGGAAACAAAAGGCGTGGCATCGTGATGTGCGCGCCTCCATGCGTGCAAGTTCACAGCCACAAGGAGGAAGGGACCACAGAAAGGCAGGAAAAATCAGCTGCCAGTTTCATGGAAGCCCTTCCAATACTCCAGCGCCGCGGCCTCACACAGCTCTCAGATCCAATCCAGATGTGTGCTCAGGAGGGGGGAGGACAGCCCTCTCCCCTTCCGCCCCACCACGGGAGGTAATCTGTGGGGGACAGCTCCTGAGGCGTGACAGGGGGACTAAGGTGGCAACCGAGGGCTGGTGGAGGATAGAGGTGTGCCAGCAGGCTGAAAGGAGGATAAACACTTAAATAAAAAATAAAAAAAGAAGTAACAGTCTCACATTCCAAAAATAGAACTTTTCAACAATCATTAAATGTTAGCAGCCTGGAAGAGGAAGAATTTTATAGGTGCCATTTTAAACCACCCTCAGTAGCTCACCTGCATCCTACAGTACTTTCACAGAACAGCATTTATCTTCTATTTTGCTTTTTAAGCTGTTTTTTACAGTAATTACCATTCTTTAGTAATTTCCCCATGGCTCAGCTTAGTTCCATCATAGCTGCTGTGCCACTTGAAGGATCTATGGCTCCAAACACCCAAGCATCTCGGTGGTTTCCAATAATTACGTTGCGATCTGCAAACAAGTAGCAAAATGAGTACAGTACATGTCATGTTTAAGAAGACTCTCTGGTGTCAGCTAGGAAAATCATTTTTTTTCTTTTTTTCCATACAGATTTTTATGGGACAGAGCTGGCAGGCGGCTGCAGCTCCTCTCGCAGAGGAGCTCACCTCTCTGGCCCCGGCATTCCCACACTGAATCTCCCCCAGTAATCCCCCATGGGTTGCCCCCCCATGACAGGGCTGGGGGCAAGAAGCAATGACTTTCTCCCCTTCCCCGGAAAACCAACATCCAGATTTTGGGAGAATGGTAGGGGCACAGCAGGGGCCATCATAGAACCTGCCAGCTCCATTTTTACTTTTCTCCATGACCCCCCTACCTTCCAACGTCAATGTGTCAGCTATGTGCCTTCCCGAACAGTACTGCCCTCCAACCACCACTAGAGGGTGATCAGTGGGCAGGACGGCAAATCCTCCTTCCCCTGAGAGAGGAGGGTAGTCCTCCAGATGCTCAATCCTCTCTCACCCCTGCCTATCCCCGGTGGTCCAGGCTCGTTTCTGAGCCCGGGTCACCGGTGTGGTGTGAGATGTAGCGCCCAGTGCCTAAACTTCCAGCACCACCAGGCCAGCAGCCAGAAAAATAATTTGGCATTATATTTCCTTATGTACAGTATTTATTCAGATGGCTATGCAAGATTTAATATGAATTTAGTTTCAGACAAATAGCACATGTAATTACTGGGGTTTTACTATAGCGCTTCGACAGCGCTCATGCCGACATCCCCGACAGCGACAGACACTATGCCAAGTGTCGGCATTGTACCGTTGGGGATGTCAGTGCTTTTCCATCGGGAGGATACCCCAACCCCCACACCCCGGTCTCTAACTATCTAACTCCCTAGTCGGAGTAGGAGGGAAGGGCACAACACCGGGAGCTGCACTGCTGGTGTCTGCAGTATTCCAGCACGGTGACTTGCCGCATCCGGGCGAGATGTGTCGCTGTGCTGGACTTTGCCGTTGTGGTGTCGACCTTGTGTTGGTACACCAATTACTGGATAGGCATAGTATGATGCTCAACCTAAAACTGGTTACCATCAAACTTCATGCTGTATATCTGTGATATCACAAACAGGTATTACGGAAAACAGCAAAAGAGGATCTTGAACTAGTTGGAAGGGGGTCTGCCTAATGTCAGGAGTCTGAGTAAAAAAAAAATCAATGAGCTCCAGTCATTGGTGGCAGACACAAAGACAAACCTTGTAGAAATCACAAAAACTTGAGCCACAGAGAATGACTGGGACTTGTCAGTACCAGGTTACACAATGTTTAGTCACAATAGAGAGGAAGGCAAAGGGAGTGCATAACCCTATGTGTCAGGGAGGACACAGAGGCTGTGGAGGATGTACACATCAGGAGAAGAAAAGACAAAACAGTGTCACTGTGAGTTCACCTCATGCAACTAAAATGGTGCAGGGTCTACATCAGAAACCATATGAAGAGAGACTGAGAGAGCTTAATATGTATACCCTTGATGAAAGAAGGGACAGGGGGGACATGATAGAAACTTTTAAGTACCTCAAGGGAATCAACAAAGTCCAGGAGGGTAGCATCTTTCAGAAAAAGAGATGTGTAAGGACAAGGGGGCACAATTTAAAGTTAGAGGGGGGACGGCTCAGGGGTAATGTGAGGAAATTCTTTTTCACAGAGAGAGTGTTGGACGCATGGAACCGCCTTCCTGGAGAGGTTGTGGGGTCTAAAACAGTGGAGGAATTCAAACATGTATGGGACAGACATAAGGCAATTATAGTGGGGGGTTGCAGGAAATAGGCTGTTGGTTAACTAGAATCTGCAGCTTATCCAGTAGGTAGGGAAATGGGCAGACTGGGTGGGCCAAGTGGTCCTTATCTGCCGTCAAAGTCTATGTTTCTATGTTTCTATGGCACCCTCAGGTAAGAAAATACAGATGGAGAGATCTATAGACCAGCAGGACAAGAGGAAGGGAGAGATAGGGAGCTCAGAGAAGACTTGGCAAGGGAAGTGAAGAAGGGGGAAGTGGTGGTGATGGGTGATCCAAACCTGTTGAATATTGACTGGGACATTCCAGTGGTCAGGTGCACCAGACATTGCAATACTGCCTGCTAGTGCAGCTGGTTATGAACCCACTAGACAGGCAGCCTTTCTCGATTTGGTGCTCACCAACTCAGAGATGGTGGGTGGAATGAGGGTAGGGGAGCCACTAGTGTACAGCGGCTGTAACTCCATTTGGTTCAGCCTGGCCCTCAGAACTAGAATGTCCCTCTCAAAAATTGAAGTCCTAGATTTCAAAAGAGCAGACTTCAACTGGATGAGGGAGGTGGTTAGAGACAAAGTAACCAGGGTGGACAGCACTGGAGGTATAGAGGAAAAATTGGCGCAATCAAGGGGACCATTCTTGAAGCAACAAAGTCAAGTCATACACCAGAATTGTTACAAAATAAAACATACAAGAGACCAATATGGTTCTTGGAAAGGGTCAGAGAAGCAGTGAGGGTTGAAATGATAGACGGAGGCTGGTAAGTTTTGTTTAAACTTTACTTTAATATCCTTGCACATGTCAGCACAGTACTAATTGGCACAGCTAGTCTCAGTTAACCCAGAGCAATACTGGTGGGTTATTGGCCACCAAACTCATACATTTATATAGCACATACACACAGAATGACATAATGCTACACATCATTCGTATCCTTACATCTTCCCCTGACAGTTACTTGCAACCCCCAAACAGGCAAAATAAAAAAAAAGTTTAGGTTTTTCTTAGGTGCTTTCCTACTGCATAAATTACAATGTCCTTATGGAGGTCTCAGTTCCATTCTTGCCGGTATCTGACAGGTTTTAGGATCATCCATCCACTGACCCAGCTAACCACAGAGTGCTTTTCACTGGCTACAAAGTTGCTGCAGCTGCTTGGTGACTTCTGGGAGACAGCTGACGTCATCAGTGGCAGGTTCTCCAACTGCTGCACTTCCGCAGCTGTGCCATGCTCCAAAAGCATGTCGTCCCCCAGATCTTCAGGCTTGTCACGCTCTCTCTTTCTCTTTCCCTATGGATGGGCAACCTGTCTCATGCCAACAATGGTGATCCAGGCAATGGCTTTTGAGGTCTCAGGGTGTCGCTCCAATTCCAATTGTATTTGTTACCATTAGCTTCCACACTGTAGGAATGAGGTTCCTTAGCAGGTGTAAGGATGACAAAAGGCATCCAATCATTTTCATTAGTGTGCAGACATACTGGTTGGCCAGGAGTCAAGCCAGGGAGTGGGCTTGCATGTAGGTTGTAATAAAATTGCTGTTTCTTTTGGTTTTCTTGTAGCTGTGCTCAAACGTCTGTCTCTACTACTCTGGTCCTCAATAACTCTGGTCTCATGGGAATCAAAGTTCTTGTCCTTCAGCCCATAAATAGTTGAACTGGTGACCCCAGGTGTGTAGGAGTGTTTCTTAAATCTATCAATGCAAGATAGAGATCTGTATGGTCCCGTTGAGCTTTCTTGAGTAAATTCTTTACAGTTTGAATAGCTCTCTCTACCATGGCATTGCTCTGTGGATATTTGGGCGATGACACTATATGTTTAAACTAATAACATTTGGCAAATAGCTCAAATTCAATACTTGAGAATTGGGGCCCATTGTCTGTAATAAGCACTTTGGGTATGCCAAGCCTTGCATATCTCAATTTAATATGATTAATAACAGTCTCACTAGTGATATAGGTAGTCGTGAAATCTAAGTGAACTGTGAATAACAATCAACCACTGCCAAATAGTTTTCTCTTGCAAATTCAAACAAATGTGTGCAAACCTATTACCAAGGTCTGTCTTCATGGGGCAGTGTTCCCTTTTAACCACTTTGTTCAAATCCTGTGGATCAATACAGATTCTGACTTTATTTGATTTTTCTATAACAAGCATTGAGTCAACCCAGCTTGTGGGCTTTTCGACTTTTTCTATCGCTCCCAGCTTCTCCATTTTCTCAAGTTCAGCCTTGAATTTGTCCTTTACAGCAAAGGGAATTTTTCTTGGCTGGTGAATTCCAGGGCTTGCTGATGTGTCCTAATATGATGTTCTCCTTCTAAACAGCCCAATTGTTGAAAGACATCTTTAAAACTTGGTAGTAGTATCTCCTCAGTAGAGTCCCCTTGTTTATCAATATCAGAAGTTATTGAAACCATTTTCTTTACAAGTCTAATTTCTCAGCAAGTTGGCAGTCCCAGGACTGGTGTAACGTGGGTGTCCACCACTTGAAACGTAATGAGATTTTACTGGTTTTTGAAACACGCAGCTAAAGTAACGTTACCATGCATATTTAATTGATGCCCACAATAAGAAATCAAACTTGCTTTTGATCTCTGAATTACCTCTTTTGACAAAGTCTTATACAGTACATCTTTACAGGTACAGTCCCCACCGCTTATAATGGGCAACTTTGTGTATTAACGTTTTGCCTGTTATAATCAGTGGACGGTTTATCCAAAAGAAAAAAATTTTGATGAACTTGTTGTTTTACGATTAAAACGCAAGACTTTATTGATTATAATTAAAATATATTAAAGGTACATCAGGTGCACATATTTTCCCCCAAATAGTGTAGTGAATTACAGCCTTTCTGTGGCACAGTCATTTTTGTTTCATTCTTTAGATTCAAAAAACTCCGTAATCTGCTTCTGCACCTTACGTGTCTCGCAGTACGGTTTCCACACTCTCTCCACACCTTGTCAGTGTATCCCAGTCTGGTTCAAATGCATCATGTTGTTCCATCGCTCTCCTCAGCATCAAGATAGCTGATCGCACATCAGCTGGAGTTACAATCATCTCTTCCTGGGTTTGCTCGTCCTCGGCTGCATCATCATCTGCATCGTTACTGGGGCCAATTGAGTTCACTGTCTCAGCTATGTCATCATCTGTGCCTGGTTTCTCCTCATCGTTCCCAAGGAGGCACAGTTCGTCTAACTCATCTAGAGACATGCTGTCTGGTGCGGGGATTATGCATTCCTCCTCCTCCTCCTGTTCTTGGATGTTGCTAGGTTGTGTGTGAGGAACAACAAACCCACTTTCATGGAAACAACGCTGGATGGTAAGTTGTGACACTGAGTCCCAAGACTGCTTTAGCAGATGAACAGCATTGAGCAAATTTAGTTTTTTGGCACACTGTAGGGCATTTAAATCTGGGCTGGAGTCAAGGTCTGACAGCACTCATTCTCTCATCACCCAAACATAATGTTGCTTCATATAATAGATAATGCCCTGGTCAAGGGGCTGGATGAGGCAGGTGGTGTTGGGGTGGAGGAAAATGAGCTTGATGTTATGAAGCCCTGTCATGTGTGGTTAATTCATCCAGAAAAATGCCCGCTATGTACGGGGGGGCAACGACCGCTATAACCATGGGTTTTAATGACAGTTTAAGTGATGAATGGCAAATGGAAACACCAAAATGCCCACAATATCCAATTGCCCATGTTATCAGTGGGCAGTATAAGTGGTGGGCACTGTATTGCATTCCACTGTGCCCCCTTATCCAATATATAGTTCACATTTCTACCATTTATATTCAAGACCACTTTCTAATTTGTCTCCACCGCATTAATGGTCAGAATCTCTATACAAAAGGCACTCTTACTGCTGGACTAATCTTTAACTACATGGATATTAGCCAGCCCGGTGGCACTGAGGGCTGAGGTGCTGGACGCCACACCTGGCGCTATGCTGGGGACTTGTGTTCGGGAGTGAGCGCGGGCCACCGGGGGTCAGGAGGGGAGGAGAAGTATCAAGCATCCTAGGGACAACTCTCCTTCTCCGGGGAGGTTTTTTTTTCCTGATGTCAGTGCATGCCTGGCCCCTAGGGTGGCTGGGGCTGGCACACCAATGCTGCACCTAGAGGGGTAGAGGTGGAGCAGACACTTGATGGGGTGCACGTATGGGAGCATGTGTGGCACCATCATTGCATGCTCCACCTCTGGGGAATACAGGAACAAGGAATATTGGCTCCTGGACAGGCAGCATGAGCTTCTGACCTCCACGTCCCAACCCTGAATGGCCCTTCCTCTGCCTGGATCCGTTCAAGCTGAGTTGAGCTTGGGGAAGGGCTCCTCACCACCCTACCATGGGGGGGCAAGCTGTAGGGGAACCAAGGAAGTCAGCCTGATATCAGGGTGCGAGACGATCGGTCAGTCGTGATGTATAGCTGACCGGAAGCCACGGGAGAAAAAGGATAGCGCAAAAAAAAAAACCCTAAACTACATGCACTCTCTTCTGGGTGGCACATTTTGTCAAAATTATTTTTTTGATTACATTTCTCCATGTATGGGACACCTCATCGGTTCATGCTGTTTACTGCACTTCCCACATCTGCTTACTTTATGCATTCATGCAGGTAAACTTTCTCTATTTGTGTGCATGCCATCTCATTCTCTTCCTTTCTGGAAAGATGCTGCAAACACATTATTTTCCTCTGGAACTGTCTCACTCAAACACTTTGTCTCTCACTGAACTCTGCTGCTCTACAGATATCTATGGCTTTAACCAGGGTCAAGTCAACTTCCCAGAGCAGTCTGTGTCTCACTTGATAATTCTGAATGCCACAAACAATTCGATACCAAATTAGTGAATCACAAAGGCTTCAAAATTCACAAGATTTAGCTCTCAATCTTAAGTCAGTGACATAGGCATCAATGGATTCATCCAGATTCTGATTTCTAACACTGAACAAGTGCCTCTCATATGACACATTGTTTTGTGGATTAAAATACCTCTCAAAAATGTCCACAATCTGCAACAAGTTCTCTTATTCTCTTCTTTCGCCCATTCAAAAGTGTTGTACACCTCCAGAGCCGCAGGGCCAGCCACACGAAGAAAAGTTATAGTTTGTATCTTCTGCAATTTGTCAGCAAGGCCACTGACAAAAACAGTCAGAGGATTCAAGCAGAGCTGGGACATAATGAAGGGAATCGTGGTTACCGAGGGCAACAGGACCAAGGAGGAGAAAAGAGAGAGGATGGGGAGGGTTAGTACCCTGGAGGAACAGTAGGCTCCAGGGGTTATAGGAAACTTGGGCAGACTGGATGGACCATTAGTCTTTTTCTGCCATCATTGTCTATGTTTCTGTTTGAATTTGTTGCTTAGATTTGTGGCAGTTCTCAGCCAGACTGCCTTAAAGACCAAGGGCATTGGGTGGTGACAACTGCTCCATTCTGACACCATGTAATGATAGATAGAGGCTGGTAAGTTTTGTTTAGACTTTACTTTAATAGCTTTGCACAGCTCGGTACAGTACTGATCAGCTCATCTGAGTTAACCCAGAGCAATACTGGTGGGTTATTGCCCACCAAACTCGTACATTTATATAGCATGTACACAAGGAATGATGTAATGCTACACATCATTCAAATCCTTACAAGGGCCAAGAAAAAGGTCTTCACCAGGTAAAAGAAAAAGCAAGGAAGGTATTAATGGGGAGAGTACCAAATAACTAGGGAATCAAAGATGACAGTCAGGTAGGCAAAGGTAAACTCAGAGCTGTGTATTGTGTAGAGAAGAGTGGGGAAAAACAATTCTTCAGATACATTAAGGAAAAGGGGAAGCAGGGAAGAGGTATTGTTAGGTTGCAAGAGGAGGGAGAATACTAGAGGAAGATCAACAAAAAGCAGCCAGCCTTAATGATTACTTCTGCTCTGTCTTCACAAGGCAAGTCAGTGGGCCTCTGCCTGACTGTGGCAACAAGGCAGCTGTCATGGGCATTCCTGAAAAGAAGCAGTCAGTATTTACCACGGAAAGGGTCCAAAAGGGACTTGAAGTCCTAAAAGTAGATAAAGCCTAGGGCTGGATGAGATGCACACAAGGATACTCAAGGAATTGGCTACAGAACTGTCTGAACCTCTAGTAGGGCTATTCAGTAGCTAAATTCAGACAGAGGTAGTTCTGAAAGACTATAGGGCAGCAGATGTAGTCCTGCTACTCAAGGGGGTACAAGAAGCAACATGGGAATTACAGGCCTGTCAGCCTTTCCTCTGTAGTGATTAAACTGATGGAATCACTGGTCATAGAGGACCTTGTTGACTACCTAGAGTGCAATGCTCTGAGGATAATAAACAGTATGGGGTTTTGGCAGGGAGGTCTTGTCAGACAAACCTGATAGTTTTCTTTGACTGAGTAATAAAGGTAATAGATAATGGCCATTCTGTAGATTTTATCTACTTTGATTTCAGCGATGCTTTTGACTTGGTGCCACACATAAGATTGCTGACAAAGCTGGAGGATTTGGGTGTGACTGGGGATACAGATGGGTAGAAAAATGATTGAAGGAGAGACAGCAGAGGGTGGTGGTAAACAGGGTCATATCAGAAGAGAGGGAGATTACGAGTGGCGTGTCACAGGGATCTGGCCTGGGTCCTATCCTCTTCAATATGCTTGGGGAGGACATCCAGGGCAAGTTGTGTCTGTTTGCAGATGACACAAAGCTTTTTTAGGGATGAAAGGATCAGGAAAAGGTAGAGGGATCTGCAAAGGCTAGAGAGGTGGTCTAATATTTGGCAGTTGAAATCCAAAGCCAGAAAATGCAAGGTTATGCACCTAGACTAAAAAAAAAAACAGGACAGAAAACTAAACAGTATGGCAGAGGAGAGGGACCTGGGAGTCATCATTAGTGATTCACTCAAACAATCAAGCCTGTGTAACAATGCCTATAGTAAGGCTGATAGGATGTTGGGGTGTATTGGAAGGGGTACTGACAGCAGGGAACAGGAGATACTACTACCTCTATATAGGTCACTGGTGAGGTCACACCTGGGATACTGTGCTCAGTTATGGAGTCTTCACTCAGGAAAGGACAGGGACAGTCTGGAGAGGGTGCAATGCAGGATGACAAAGATGATTAAGGGCCAGCAGAGCTGATTTTTGAAAATTATCTCACGGCACTGAACGTGAACTCATTGAAGACTAGGCAAGAGAGGGGGGATATGTTAGAGACCTTCAAGTTGCTGAAGGGAATAAGCAAGGTAAACTGCTGGGAACTGTTTGGCAGGAGTACAGAGTCAAGCAACCAAGATCACAAATGGAAATTGGTGGGGGGAATGATTAATAGAGATGTGAGACAGTTCTATTGTACAGAAATAATTTTGGAGTCATGGAACAGTCTGCCAGTAGACATGATGGGCGCCAAGGCCATAAAAGGGTTCAAGTATGGCTGGGAGTGAAGGGTTTAGTGGTTGCTCAGGTTGGTAGCAGTAGGGAGGGGAGTAGCAGGTGGATCAGGAAGGATAAAACCCTATATGGAGAATAGGTCCCAGGGCAGACAGGCAACTCTGGGCAGACTAGATTTGTTTATTTATTTATTTATTTCAATTTTGGTAACCAGGTAAGGCAAGGCATATTTTATTTAAAAAGATGCCCATCCTGGAGGCTCTGTGCGCCGAATAAATTCAAATCACATACAAAGTAAAAACAATAATATAAAAAGCCTAATAATAAATATACTACATTATAACTCATTTTGTAAATAATTAAACTCAAAAATAAATACTAAAAGCTAATTATATAACCAGGGACAGAATTCAAGCACAGAGTTCAGACGCAGGATAGAATTATAAAACAAAGTCCAGGAAGGCCTGATTATACAGGAAGGCCTTGAGGCGGGCTTTAAAAACCTCAACTGAAGGGGCTTCTCTTACCACTGAAGGTAGCAAATTTCAAAGGACAGGGCTGGTGACACTAAACACTCTGTTGCCGGCAGTTTTTAACCTCATCCTAGGAAGGGCAAGGAGGCCCCTGGAGGAGGAGCAGAGGGAGCAGACCAAGACAGTGGGCATAAGAAGGTCCCTCAGGTATTAAGGGCCCAGGTCATGTATGGCCATAAAGGTGAGCAAGCCCACATTAAAGAGAACCCTCCACCTGACTGGCAGCCAGGGCAGTTCACTCAGTACCGGGGTGATGTAACAGTATTTCAACTGCCCCATTAGCAACCTAGCAGCTGCATTCTGCACCAGCTGCAGCCAGCGGAGGGTACCTCCAGAGACCACAAGATAGAGCACATTACAGTAGTCAAGCCCAGATGTCATGAAGGTGTGCACCAAAGTGTGGAGGTCCGAGGCAGAACTAGGGTCTTTTTCCCCAGCAAAATTCCTCAGATGATAAAAACTGGTACAAACAATGGATGATACCTGGGACTCAAGCGTCAGTCTGCTGTCAAGAATAACGCCAAGATCACGCACCCTAGAGGAGGCCCTCAATGGTACAGACCCAAGAAAAGCCCTGTTTCTGCACCAGAGGCCAGCCTATCATGCCCTCTGTTTGACTGCACCACCAGTACCTCCATCTTATCAGGGTTCAGTCACAACCAGCTGGAGGCCATCCAGTCATTATCTTGGAAAGGCAGGTATTAAGCACATCCACTGCGTTGGATGTTCCAGGGGCAAAAAAAAGGTACAGCTGGGTATCATCAGCATAGCAGTGAAAACCCAAGCCGTATTTCCTAATGAGCTCTCCTAGGGGCAGCATGTACACGACAAACAACATCCATGACAAGACCGAACTCTGAGGTACTTCACATGACAGAAGGCTAGGGGAGGAGAAGAAATTCCCCTACACTACCCTTTGCCTCCTGTTGGTGAGAAAAGACTTGAACCAACAGATGACAGTGCCAGCGAGTCCACAGAATTCCCTCAGGGGGTCAAGTAACACATGATAGTCCACCATGTCAAATGCTGATGAGAGATCAAGGAGAATGAGATTGTCCCCTTCCCTCGATCTCTTGCCATAAAGAGGTCATTGTGCACCCAAACTAACACAGTTTCTGTGCTATGCCTTGCATGAAACCCAGACTGGAGAGGCTCGTATAGATCATGGGCCATGAGGTGCTCCTCAAGCTAAAGCGCCACCACCTTCTTCACAATCTTATTCAAGAATAGAAGATTGGAGATGGGATGGTAATTTGCCTTGACATCAGGGTCCAAAGATGGTTTCTTAAGAAGGAGTCTCACCAATGCCTCCCTCAAGACATCGGGAAAGACCCCCCTCTGACATGGAACACTGGACAATTAAGGCAAACACCAGGCCTACGGAGTAAACACATCCCATTGGGAAATGTGTCGGCACTGGGTCCAGTTCACAAAAGGTGTGCTACAGTTTAGAAGCAACCTCAATGACCTCCGCCAGCTCCACTGGTCTAAACGCACTCCAACTAGGTGGAGTGCTCTTTGAATGCCCATGGTGACCAATGTCAGCCATAATGTGGCTCACTGGTGGAATTCCCTGCCAGATGGCCGACACCCTGTCCAAGAAGAACAGAGCAAACTCCTCACATAAAGTGTTTGAAAAGGCTTTTTTTGCATATAGACAGGAAGGATGGAGAAGCCTGTCCACAGTCCAAAAGAGCACAGTTGGTCGGATCTTCCTGGATAGGAACTCTGCCTTCTTATGGCTGATTGGCCCCTGGTACACATTATAGTGTACACACAGGGCCAGTTTGTCCATCTCCATCCCGGTCTTCCGCCAGCAGCGCTCCAGTCTCTGATCAATAATCTTCATCACCTTGAGCTCCCCATCAAACCAAGGGGACCTCAAGTGAGAGGATTTGGGTTGTACATGGATGGGTGCAAGGGAGTCAAATGCACCAGACATTGCCTTGTTATAGACAGCAACTGCTGTGCACACACACCCAACACATGTAATGCAAAGCCCACTGAGACCACGCAGTCCGTTTTTTAGGGGCGACCCTGGGGAGGGTACATAGGACAATTAGTTTACAATTTCCCAGGAGATGCTGTAAGATACATTGATTAAACATAAGAATAAAGGTAATGTATCAGGGAAGCACAATTAGCAGGACAATTATACGTATGGAGAGTCACAGTGGATTACAGAACATATAGAAAGCTTCAGTGCAATATATGACTTAATACAATACAATACAGGTGTTCTTGAGGATTTCAGTGCAGTAGTAGTAGTAGTAGTAGTATAGGGATAAAATAATATGCTTTGGAGTTATAGGAAGGATAAGGACAGATGACTGTACATCAGGTGGGGGCAGGTACAGGTTCCTGCTGCTGATAAGTAGTTATGCAGTGCAAGTTTGAACTGAGGAAGGGCAGTGCAGGAGAGTATAAATGGAGGGAGGATGAACCTTCATTCTTTTTATGTCATCACTGTCTATATTCTAACTATCCCTCAAGGTGCTCAACTGTTTCTAAGTTGTTACCACTGTCATCCTCTTCAATCCTACTACACTTGTACAGGTTTCCACAGCAAACTTCATTCATTGGTACAAGTGGAATCACTTTGAAAGCTTAACACATTACAGATTCTCCTTATCATTTAGAAACAGAATTTTTGGCAGAAAAGAACTGCTCAACCCACCTATTCTGTTCAAGTTCAAGTTTATTGCAGGAAAGACTCCGTTGAGCAAGCTCATTCACAAGGAGATCCTGAGGCACATACACATACAGTTCGCAATTACACAGACAGGAGATATAAAATGTAGAACTACAAAGAAAAAAATATATATAATACAAGAGGTATACACAATAGAAGTCCTTATGCTATCTATGCAGTACATTCCAGCTTTAACCTTGCCCTAAATTATGCAACACATTTCAGCTTAATAAGTAGAGGGCCAGTTGGTACCTAGGAAGTTGACTTGGCATTGGGGGCCTAGTAGCACCTACAAATGTCTTTTAATTTAGAGATAGCTAGTGTTTTGTAGGAGTTAATTGATACGATGCTAGTTAGCTTCAGCATGGCTTGTAGTTGGTTCCAAATGTTTGGGAGGGCATATGAGACAGCTCTTTGGCCAGCTGTGGTACGTGTCCTGGGAACATCTAGTAGGATAAAGTTGGATTTCCTTAGGGAGTAGGCGCTATGTGAGATGTGTATGAGAGATGTTAAATAGACAGGCAGTTTGTGGAGTAGTAATTTGAGGGTCCAAATGCCAGCATGCAGGAGGCGTCTGGTGGCAACAGAGGTCCACCCAACTGCTACATAAAGATCACAGTGGTGGGTCCTGTATGCAGCGTTAGTAATGAAGCGAAGAGCACGGTGATAGAGTATGTCCAGTTTAGATAGGGATTCTGCCCAGATGGTCCCTGCTTAGTCTGCCTCCACAACCCAAACTGGTCCTTGACCACCCTCCCTTCTCTCTGCCTATTCACTAGTATTCCCTTGTGTCTGTCCTACACATGCTTGAATCTCCTGCTGTTATCGCCTCCATGACTTCTGCTGGCAGTCTCTCCAGGAGTCTACCACACGTTCAGTGAAGTAGTACTTCCTCACATCCATTTTTAGCTTCCCCTTTCCAGCTTCATCTCATGCCCTCTAGTCTTGGTGTCTTCCTCCTTTGAAAGAGACACTCAGCCAGCCCGGTGGCACAGAGGGCTGAGGCGCTGGTGCCTTAACTCAAACCACACCAGCGACCCGGGTTCAGGAACAGACAAGGGCCCCTGGGGGTTGGCAGGGGTGGGAGAGGATTGAGCATCCAAAGGACTGCTCTCCTCTCCTGGGGTGGGTTAGCGTAATGCCTCACTCTGTAGCAGCCCCCGGTGGAGACCGGGAGCACTACAAGATGCAGTGCGACATCAGGGGTGCCATGAAAATGGAAAAATCATCCTGATTGGCCAGGATGATGGCAGATGATCTGCCGACACCACTGAAAAACTCTCGAGGAGCCTGACCACCTCAGCAGTGCCCTGGGGCTGAGAAAAAGAGTGTGCTGGCTGCCCTACCAGTGCCTTCCCCCTTGGAGGAGGGGGACCCACTTGGTGAAGGGTTACGCCGAGCTACGCCAGGGTCAGCTGTGATCTGAGGTAGTGGGTTCCAAGGGAGGACAGTAGATGGATGTCGGGGATCATGGCTGCCTGAATGAAATGGCAGATTGGGGTACGCAGGAGGGGATAAAGAAATAATAAAAAAAAAGAGACACTTATCCTGTACCTAGCAGCTGTTTTTTGGCACAGCTGTACCAAAATGTTACCCCTGTTGGACCACACATAGCATTCTCTGCAGCTACATCTGCTACATGAGCAGAGCAAGGACTGAAAATGTGACTGTCTGCCAGTGCAGAGATTTGTTCCACACCCGGTGGACTGTGGCACAGAACTTAGTCCCTCAGCCCTTTGAAAATCGTGCCCCTAGACTTTAGCAAGGCCTTCAGCACTGTACTGTACAGGAGACTGATTAAGAAATTGAGCAGCCATGGAGTGAGATCCAAAGTGATGAATTCTGTTAGAAACTGGTTAATGGATAGGCGACAGAGGGTGGTGGTTAGCAGCACTCACTGTAAGGATGGAAAAATGAACAGCAGGGTTATGCAGGGTTCAGTACTGGGATCATTCCTTTTTAATGTGATCATAAGTGACATTGTAGATAAACTGGAAGGGAAAGTATACCTTTTTACAAATGATACCAAAATCTGTAATAGGGTGGACAATCGGGGGGGGGGGGCAAAGAATGAATAGAGATCTTTGGAAAATCAAGGAGCAGTCAAGAACATTGCAGTTGGGGTTCAATGCTAAAAAGTGCAAAATAATGCACATAGGATATATGAACCAAGGAACTGAGTACTACATGGAAGTGAGGTACAGTCAGTCACTAAGCAGGAAGAGGGCCTTGAGGTTATCATATCTGATTACCTCAAAATGGTGGGGCAGTGTGACAAAGCAGGGGGTAGAGTTAGTGCGATGCTGGGTTGCATTGGGAAGAGATATCTCTATCAGGAGGAAAAAAGGTGGTGTTGCCACTGTATCAGACAGTCACTGGTGAGACCCCACCTGGAGTATTGTGGCCTTTTCTAGAGGGACACCTCAGAAAGGACATAGACAGGGAGGAGATAGTCCAGAGAAGGACAACTAAAGTGATGCAGGAGTTGTACTCAAAGTCCTGTGAGGACAGACTGAGGGATCTCAACATGTACCCCAAGGAGGAGAACAGAGCGACAGGTTACATGACAGAGACCTACAAGTACCACATGGTGAACAAGGGGCAGGAGGGGATTCTGTTTCGAATGAGGAAGAGCACCAGTACCAGAGGACATGTGATGAAGGTTAGTGGAGAGTAAAGAGGGATGTGAGGAAGTACTACTTCACTGAAAGAGTGGTGAAAGCCTGGAATAGATGGCCAGTGGACATGATGGAGGTGAAAACAGTAGGGGGCATCAAGCATGTGTGTGTGACAGACTTAGGAGAACATTAGTAAAGAGGCAAGGAGGAGGAGGTGGAGGAGGAGGAAGAGTCATTAGAGACCAGTTAGGGTCTGTGGAGACAGACTAGGCAGGGACCATCTGGGCAGACAGGATGGGTTAAGCAGTCCTTTTCTGCTGACAAATTCTGTTTCTATGTTTCTATGACACATCACCTTCACACTGCTAATGCAACTCCCAAGAACAACTCACATTTAAACAACCAGAAAATTAGTCACCCAGCAGGTAGTTACAGACGACTACTACTAACAGTAAAAGAAAACCATAACAAATGTTTGTATCCCCAGTTTCCATAGACATGGAGTAGACAGGTAACAAAAAAAAAACAGATAAACTTTACACTGTGTGAAGGTGTAGAGCTTCTTTATCTATCACTTTTATGCTGATGACTTCCCGCTGGGGGGTGGGGGTCATCTTGTCTTTTTTCTTTCTGGATATCTGAAAATGTGTTGAAACTCTATGTTTTTTAATTACTTGTTATGCCCTTTTCTCACCAGCATGCCCCCTTCCTCCAGCACCCCTAGCCCTGTCACCTTCCTTCTCCTAGACTTACCCCATGCTCTGGTCTCCATGGCTTACCCTTCCCCATTCTGAGTCTGTCAGCGGTCCCAGAGCTGTTCTGTAGTTGACATATAATTGCAAAGAGTGCCTCAGTCAGTTGTGCAGGGCCTGACGGCTGCTGGGTTCATCCTGCTCTTCTGAGGTGCTTTGACTTTTTCACCTGTCCCTCTTCCATCGGACAAAGGCAATGAGAGTGCCCAAGCACATTCATACATAGCACATTGCTGCACTGCACCAGCTGTTATCCCCTCTACCCAAGGTGCACCTACTGCAGCTCCACCCATGATCACCCAGGTGGCGCAGATATGGAGGTGTTGCACAGCTTCCCTCCCCTGGAGGAGAGAATCCCTGAGAGGAGCCATCCTCCTTGACAAGCCTGAATGACCCAGGTCACTCCTGATCCTGGGATCCTGGCATCATGAGCAATAGTGCAACCACTGCACTGACAGGTGGACCATCTGAAACTTAATATGACCAAAATGGAAATTCTTTTTATTAGCTCTGAGAGACAGTTAGCAACTGCTAATCAATATCATATCAGAATTCAAGGCCAAAAAGTATGTAGTCCAAGGGAAATCCACTAAGTAATAGAGATCTTGTGCATGGTTGTAGAGGTGTGTAGATCCAAATCAAGTAAAAGAAACAACCACGCTAAACACGACTTCCACATACGTAAACTGTCATAAAGTTTTTTAATTTTTCACCAGCCTCGTTTCGCCAGTATATGGCTTCTTCTGTGGAGCTGTTAAAAATATGAGATTATTTTATTACATAGTAAATAAAGAAGGAAAGTCCCTCTTACATGCATCACAAGTAATATTAGCATTAGCCTGTAGTAAGGGTTTATTTTTTGTACTTTATAGATGTGATTGAAGATTGCTGTGGCAGCAAAAAGACGCATTTCAAGCAGTTAATAGAAGGTAGCCATTGAGCACATTTCTATATACGTTGGGCAATTTGGCACCTTTTATACATGTCTATTGATTATATTGTCACTTGCATAATTTTATACCAGATATACATGCGCAGTTCTATTATGTATATAATTAACTCCCATTATTTATTTCTATGTAAGATAGATGTAAGAGGGACTTTCCTTCTTTATTTACTATGTAATAAAATAATCTCATATTTTTAACAGCTCCCCAGAAGAAGCCATATACTGGTGAAACATTGGGATTAGGCTGGTAAAAAAATTAAAAACTTTATGACAGTTTACGTATGTGGAAGTCGTGTTTAGAGCGGTTGTTTCTTCTACTTGATATCAGAATTCAAGACCATGAAGTATATCCAGTAAAAGTGGCCAAAAAGCTAGACATACAGTATAGCAGGCCAAGCAGCATGGAGTACTAAGGCGCGGGTTGCCTTACCTCCTGCCACGCCAGTGACCCAGGTTCGGATGTGGACTTCAGTTGCCAGGAGTTGGCCAGGGTGGGAGGGGTTCCAGCATCAGAGGGACTGCTCTCCCTGGAAGGCGGGGGGCCTGCTTACCTGGCCTCTGACTGCCACCAGGTTGGAGGCCTGATGGTAGTGCAGGTGCAGATGGCATGTAGTGAGGGGATACAGTTTCATGACGTGTGTGTGTGCCTCCACACATATACATTCACATCTGCCCATGGAAAGGGAAGGGAGAAAATGGAACAAATTGGGGGATGGGGCTAATGAAGCCCTGCACATTCAGCCTCAGCCCCTCATTGCCATGATGTCTTGAGCAAGGAGGGTTGCCCTCCCTCCTCCATCCCTACCATGGGGGGAAATCAGTGGGGGTAGTTCATACCAGGTAGGCCTCTGTGGGAACTAGGTGCCAGGTCAAGGGGGCAGAGGACAGGGCTCATAAGCTGCCTCAGCAGGTCAAAGGGCATAAAAACCTCAATGGAAAAAGAATCTAGAGGTATGATGGTAAGATAATGTCACTATAGTTGAAAAGAAATGTCGCTGTGTGGTACGTTATTGTCTAGTGTCAGAATTCTTCAACCCAGAAAACTACAAAAATACTAGTCCATGCACTTGTAATTTCTTAGCAGGACTATAGCTATTCACTTTTATTTACTAGGAGTGTTGTGTGAGAGAGAAAGAGAGAAAGAAAGAAAGAAAGAAAAGAAAGAAAGAAAGAAAGAAAGAAAGAAAGAAAGAAAGAAAGAAAGAAAGAGTGAGCGAGTTTAGTACTTTGCTGAACTTAATTTCATGACAGCTCAATTTAAGACCCAGCTGCGTTATGCATAGTAAACCATGAGTGTTTTCACATTTGGTTCCTGTAATATGTATGAATTGTCTGCCTCTGGATGTAAGGTCTACAGAATCATTTGAGACTTTTAAACAAAGTATAAAAACATGTTTTATTTTGCTGATAATTAAATTTTTATCTTATTAGACTACTGTATAGGTCACCGTGAAACTTGTGAAAGGCATCTGAGAAATGTTTAAATAAATAAAATACTGACACAGAAAAGGAGTTAAAGTATCTTTTGGCTAAGAAGTTCCATTTGACTGGTCTTTGACCAATGAGGAGGCAGAACTGGCAGTACCCCCGTTATAAATAGTAATAAAGTATTTGTAAGTGAGTTGTGATTGTGTAGCACTAGCAAACTTAATTCAAAGTTTGGGGTATCATCATCTAAGTTAAGACAATTCAGAAAATAATAGTATATAGGCTTTGTTGTTTTAAGTTCAGTTTAATATACACATTTTGAATTTTAGCTCAACTACACAGGCTTTCTCTTATAATATGAAACAATTCCATTGAATTTACATCCCTGATTCTGTCACACATATCTCAGCTCTTCTAATACCTACTAAATAATTTCTTTTTTCATAGTATTTTATGCTGAAACATAAGAAGATAAAATACATAAGGATTAAAAATAGGAATGTACAGTATATGACATCATTTGTCAGGGCCATAACTTTGAGTTGCCCGCATCCATTCTTTGGGCAGATGACCCTACATTTGTCTTGGAATATTTGTGATTGTATCACATTGGGTATCATAGTGTTAACAGATTTGGCCATTTATTGTGTTTCCTTATTTAAGAGAGTAACTTAGGGTCTAGTGTGCTTTCTGTCTAGGTAGGTAGTGGTGCTTGGGCAAGCAAGATTGAGGATAAAGTCATGCTGGTAGGGGACTCCATGATTAGGGGCATCACCTGGGGGGGGAAGGAGGGGCAAGATTTTGGCAAGGTGTAGGTCAGTTTCTTGCCAGGAATGACAGCTGCAGAGATCATTCACTACATTCCGTCATGGGGGAAGCAGCAGGATAAGAGAATCCACCTGGTGTTCCACTTGGGAATGAACGACCAAGCTGGGCACAGCCTGATAGAAGTGCAAGAGAGATTTGAGGCCCTATCGCGGTTCTGTGATAACCTGTGGTTTCGTTCAGTGGCATTCTTGGAGGTGCTTCCAGTCCATAGAGCTGGCAGGGATAGGCAGCAGAGGATAGTGGAGTTTAACAGCTGACTCTCAGAATGGTGTGTACAGAAGGGCTATGGGGTGGTGGGCCAGTGGGGTACTCCTTGGCAGGATGACAGCCTCTTTGCCCCAGATAGGCTGCACCTGAATAGGTAGGGCAAGGAGATGCTCACGGGTCAAAATGGAGGAGTTCTTCAGTGTACAATACAATTTAAACTGGCATGGGGGGGCTGCAAGCGTCACCAAAGAGTGCACTTGGCAAGAGGGACAGCTGTTCCCCCTCCACAAAAGACAAGCAAACCGGCTGGGGCGGGAATTGCTTTTATACACAAAGTAAAGACCATTAGGACAGGGAAGGTGGGGGCTAGGGAAAACAATTACTGGAGGGCCATGTGCACAAACGCCAGAAGCCTGGGCAACAAGGTCCCAGACCTGGCAGTGATTATGATGGAGGAGGAGTTGGACCTGGTGGGAATTACAGAGACTTGGTTCCATGACGGACTGGAATGGGACATGAACATCCCAGGTTATATGCTGTTCAGGAAGGACAGGGTTGATAGGAGAGGGGGCGGCATAGCGCTCTACGTGAGGGAGGGGATCCGGGCATCAGAAACACA
This sequence comes from Neoceratodus forsteri, assembly GCA_016271365.2. NCBI lineage: Eukaryota > Metazoa > Chordata > Ceratodontiformes > Ceratodontidae > Neoceratodus > Neoceratodus forsteri. Next base: position 970,360,293 of record CM028134.1, on the reverse strand, counting down.
GGGCAGGTGGGGGGACACTGAGGCCCTTTGGGTCTCACTGGCCTCAGGGAGGGGTGAGTTGGTGCACACAAGAGTCATTTATAGGCCACCAGGGCAAACAATAGAGGTGGACAGCCAGATGGTCGATGAGATTCTAAGGATGGTGGCCATGGGGGAGGTGCTGTTGATTGGAGATCTGAATCTGCAGGGTGAGGAGTGGCAATTTCTGTCTGCGATATCATCCAGAAACAGAGCGATTGTGGACTCCCTACTGATAGCCCATCTAAACCAGCTGGTCAGAGAACCAACCAGGGTGGGAGCGGTGCTGGATCTGGTGTTCACGAATGGAGGCAGGGTGGGGAAGGAAACAGTAGGAGATAACCTAGGTAGTAGTGACCATGCAACAGTGTGGTTCATGATTCACACATCGGCCTCACACCACCGGACCAAGGTGAGGGTGCTGGATTTTAGACGGGCTGATTTTGGAAAGATGAGGGAGTATACTTGTCAGACATTAGGGGGAGTGGGGGAACATAGGTGGGTGGAAGATATTTGGGCCACGATTAAGGAGGCAATCATGGGGGCCATGGACCACTGTTCAAAGAAGGTGTACAAGAGCAGGAGGAGAAGGAGGCCACTGTGGTTCAGTAGGGAGGTGGGGAAAGCATCAGAGCTAAAAGGTGAGCATTCAGGCAGTACAAAACCATATAGTAGGTGGGACCATGAGGTTTACCAGGATAAGCAAAGGGAAAGCCGGAAGGGTGGTCAGACAGGCTAAAGCAGAATGGAAGAGAGTATAGCCAAGGGAGTCAAGAAGGGACAAGACCTTTTAGGTGCATATAAGTGGAGGGGGGACTAGGATACCTGCTTTGCTAGCTGAGACAGGGGAAAAGGTAGTGGGGGACTGGAAGAAGGCTGAATTACTGAACAGTTACTTCAGCGCAGTATTCACAAGGGAAGAGGGAGGGGAGGAGGGTGTTTTTGGTCCAGCAGGAGAAGAGGGGGTGGGGTGGATGCAGGACCATTCTGGGAAGAAGAGATTTCAAAATAGCTTAGGGGCCTTAGGGTGGATAAGGCCATGGGGCCGGATGGGATTCACCCTCGGGTGTTGAGCGAGCTGGGTGAAGTGTTAACAGCTCCCTTGACCCATCTGTTCAATGAGTCCTTATGCACCGGGGTAGTCCCGAAGGACTGGAAGTGCGCAGATGTGCTACCCCTGCATAAGGGAGGGGGGAGGCAGGACTTGAGTAATTACAGGCCAGTGAGTCTGACATCAGTGGCTGGTAAGCTCATGGAAAAACTGCTCAAGGGAAGAATCACCGATTACCTGGAGGCAAGTGGCCTGCTCGACCCAAGGCAGCATGGCTTTACCAAGGGCAGATCTTGTCAGACTATTCTAGTTGGGTTTTTTAACTGGGTCACTAGGGTGGTAGACCGGGGGGGGTGGTGGACATAGCCTACCTGAATTTCAGGAGGGCCTTTGATACGTTACCGCATGGTGAGCTGGTGCACAAAGTGGAGTGGCTGGGGCTAGGGAAGGTGGTTATAGGGTGGGTGCAAAACTGGTTGGAGGGCAGTACACAGAGGGTGTTAGTAAACGGAGTCCCCTCAGGTGAGTTGGCGATCACGAGTGGTGTGCCCCAAGGGTTGGTGGTGGGACCCCTGCTATTCAACATCTATATAAGTGACATAGCAGAGGGGTTGGAGGGCAGAGTGAGCCTGTTTGCAGATGATGTCAAAATCTGCAATAGAGTGAACATACAGGATGGAGTGGGAATGATGCAGAGGGACCTAGGGAAATTGGAGGAGTGGGCCAGGAAGTGGAGATTATCCCTCAATATGGAGAAATGCAAAGTCATATACCTGGGCAGAAAGAATGGGAGATCGGAAGACAGACAGGGGGAGGGAAGCCACTAGCGGTTACCATGGAGGAGAGGGACCTGGGCATCATCATCTCTCAGGACTTGAAGGTGGCCAGGCAGTGCAGCATGGTGGTGGCAAATGCCAGCAGAGTGTTGGGCTGTATTGGTATGGGGATCTCCAGCAGGAAGAAGGAGGTCTTGATTCCCCTGTACACCCAGCTAGTCAGGCCTCATCTGAAATATGGGGTCCAGTTCTGGAGGCCTTACCAAAAGAAGGATGTGGAGAAGGTGGAGCGGGTACAGAGGAGGACAACCAAGATGGTAAAGGGACTTAGTCACCTGCCGTATGAGGAGAGGCTGAGATCCCTGGATATGTACCCTCTGAAGTTGAGGAGAGGGGACATGATAGAGACCTTCAAGTACCTAAAAGGGATAAACAAGGTGACTAGGGAGAACCCCTTCCAACTGAAGAAGTGCCACAGAAAAAGGGGTCATAATCTCCAGCTGAGGAGGGCAGGTTTAGGGGCAACATCAGGAAGAAATTATTCACCGAGAGGGTGGTAGACACCTGGAATGAGCTGCCTAGGGAAGTGGTGGGAGAGAATTCAGTGGGGGGGGTTCAAGAGGGCATGGAACAGACACAGGGGGTTGTTGAAAGGAGGGGGGGAATCAGGACCAAGCCTAGGGGAAGCTAGGCAAATGGGCAGACTACGTGGGCCTGGATGTCCTTTTCTGCCAACACTTTCCTATGTTCCTATGTTCCTTACAGTTCCCTGGTCAGTGCAGTGGTAAAAATCCCAAAACTTGACTATGTATCTGGACACCAGCAAAAAATCAGGGGTTCCTTATAATATGGCATTTTATACAAGAGGTGTGCATCTACACTGCATGTATTTTGCTATAAACTGTTTCTTGTACTATTTTCATTTTACTTAATTTTAATTTCTGTATATGTGGCTTTTTATGTTTCAGTATATTTATATACATAGTAAATGCTAGGTAATAGAACCAAGAAAAAAAATTTAAAAAAATTAAACAGCTATCTCCAGTGCAATTCCAGGAGTTTCAAATTTAAAAAACAAACTGATTTCTTCATTCACCATAAATCAACAAACAGTATCACATGAGTGAGCATTTTGGGAAACACTACCAGATGTAGACATTTCTTGGAGAATGTCACAATTAGGAGGCTATTATAAATGGAAAAAAACTCTAACTACACCGATTGGGCAAAGCAGGGGAGGTTCTATACCTAAAGAGTAGGGGGGACTCAGTTAATTAAAAAAATAATTATTTATCCAGAACAGTGGGATAATCTTTCCTGGTTCCTCCAGGGCACCACTATTTATCACTGCCACCTACATATCCCCACACCACCAGAAACTAGCCCTCCAATTCCTACTCGACCACCTCACTCAGCTCCCGTTTAAAGCCGAACAAATTGTACTGGGTGACCTTAACATAAACTGGCTCTCCAATTTGGCTGCCCATGCCAAAGACTCCATTGCTGCCCTAGACCTCTCCCAACTGGTAACCCATCCCACCAGGATCAACTCAGCTAATGGCTCCTCCTCACTTCTGGACATCATCCTATCCAATCGTCCACACAAAATTACAGACACCACAGTTCTACCCAATACCCTCAGTGATCACTCCACTGTAATCTTTTCCTGGTCCAGCAAGGCTCAAAAGCCACCCTCCAAAACCACCTTCTGGCGACGCCTCAAAACAGGTAGGCTGGAACAGCTAAAAACCCACCTTGTTCACTGGGAGTGGACCTCAGTTACCCAAGCTCCTGACATTGCCACAGCCCTCAGTCACTTTATCCGCTCCTTCAGTACAGCCTGTGACTTATTCGCTCCCCTCGCCAAACATGTTGTCAAAAACCCAAACACCCTCTGGGTCACACAATCCTTACTCAACCAAATGCACCACCAGAACAACCTCTGGCACAGAGCCCTCAACTCGGGTAAGCCCTCTGATAGGCAAATCTACCGGGAGGCTCAAAATAGATGCCCCTAGGCCATCCGTAAAGCCAAAGCTAACTACTACAAGTCTTCCCTGGCCTCCTCTTGGGGATCTGCCCCTTAAATTCTGGGACAACATCAAGGATCTCAATGAAAAATTCCTGTCCCTTCCCCCATCTCAGCTTAACATCAATGGCACCATCTCTCCACTGATCCACAGTGCATCACTGAAACCCTCAATTCTACTTTCTCTGACCTAAGCTCAGTACTCCCCTCTAACTCCTTTGACCTTGTTCCCTCCCCCCAACCCACCTCCCTCCCTCGCCCACCCTTCTATTTCCATGCGCACTCAGTGCAAAAGGCCAAACCCTACCTGCTAAAAGTCCTAAATGGCTCCAGCCACAGTAACAACTCACTGGATCTCAGACTGCTTCACCAAGTTCTGGACATACTGCTCTCCCCACTCACTGACCTCCTTAACCACTCCCTCTGTCTTGGCCAGTTCTCCTCCATTTGGAAAGTTGCAGTCATTACCCCCATACACAAAGGTGGTGACCATACCTCCCCTGGGAACTATCGCCCTATCTCCATCCCCCCCTCCCAAAGCCTTAGAAAAAATAGTCTCGGACCACCTCTCTGAATGCCTCTCCACATACAACCTTCTCTGTGGGAAGCAGCATGGATTCCACCAAGGCAATAGCACTATCACAACCCTCCTGGAATTCTCCAGCTTCTTACACTCTGCTCTTGACAGTAGGCACCTCACTGGGGTGGTCTTCCTAGATCTGTCCAAAGTTTAAACACTGTTAGCCACCCCCTCCTCCTGTCTACCCTCGCACAACTAGGTTTCCCCCATGGTGCCAACACCTGGTTTGCCAACTACCTTTCTTCCCACTCCCAGTGCATCAGAACAAATGACACCCTCTCTGGCTGCCATCCAGTTCTATCTAGTGTACTCCAGGGCTCAATCCTGGGTCCCCTGCTATTTAGCCTCTCCCTCAACACCCTTCCCACTGTCTGCTCTGAGCGAGTCCTCCTTTATGCCGACAACGTGGTCCTTTTCTCCGCCCATTCTGACCCCTTCTCCCTACAAGATGCCCTCCAGAAATCCTTCAGCATGGCAGAGGCATGGCTTATCGACCACAGGCTCATGCTTAACCACAAGAAGATGAAGACCATGCTTTTCTCCCACCATCAGAACAAGTCCCATGGCTCCCCTCTACACTTACTGACTAAAAGACTCCTCCCCCTCAAATAGGTCTCAAGCTTCAAGTATCTTGGCATAACCTTCAACCCAGCACTATCCTTCCATGACCACATACACCTCTTAAGCTCATCTGTCAACACACACATTGGCCTATTCTACCACCATAGGGACTGCCTCACCCCCGAAGCCCTTAGGCTCGTTATCACCTCCTCGGTCATATCCCTCGTTGATTATGGGCTTCTAGTCTATGGGGCTGCTGACAACACAGCCCTCCATAGAATCAAAATTTCCCTCAACAAACATACCGCCTTCTCACAGGCAGCACTAGGCTCACCCACATGTGCACTCTGTACACACTAGCTAACCTACTCAACTTTGAGGAGTGACTTCTGTACCACACCTGCCTCTTCGCCAAAAAAATAGTGATTGGTCTGGCCCCACCTGGCCTCTCAATACTGATTCAACCCCTGCTATTTAGCCTCTCCCTCAACACCCTTCCCACTGTCTGCTCTGAGCGAGTCCTCCTTTATGCCGACGGCGCGGTCCTTTTCTCCACCCATCCTGACCCCTGCTCCCTACAAGATGCCCTCCAGAAATCCTTCAGCCAGGCAGAGGCATGGTTCATCGACCACAGGCTCATGCTTAACCACAAGAAGACAAAGACCATGCTTTTCTCCTACCATCAGAACAAGTCCCGTGGCTCCCCTCAACACTTACTAACTAAAAGACTCCTCCCCTTGACCAGGTCTCCAGCTTCAAGTATCTCGACATAACCTTTGACCCAGCACTATCCTTCCATGACCATATACACCTCTTAAGCTCATCTGTCAACACTCACATTGGCCTACACTTCCACCATAGGGACTGCCTCATCCCCATAGCCCTTAGGCTCATTATCACCTCCTCAGCCATAACCCTCACTGATTATGGGCTTCTAGTCTATGGGGCTGCTGACAACACAGCCCTCCATAGAATCAAAATTTCCCTCAACAAAGCTTGCCACCTTCTCATGGGCAGCACTAGGCTCACCCACATGTGCACTCTGTACACACTAGCTAATCTACTCAACTTCGAGGAGCAACTTCTGTACCACACCTGCCTCTTCACCAAAAAAATTGTGATTGGTCTGGCCCCGCCCGGCCTCTCAATACTGACTCAACCTGCTCCCATCGCCCTCCCCACCCATAGCTCCACTAAACCTCTGCTCCACGTGCCAAGAGTCAGGACTGCTTTGGCCCAGAGGTCCTTCCTCTATAGGGCCCCAACCTGGTAAAACTCCCTCCCTGCTTCAGTCTCCAATGGAACCATGCTGCCTCTTTTCATGTAGCTCATAAACTTCCAGGAATTCTACCAGGTTCTCCTTTATGGTGAGCTCCATCACCTTCCCTACAATCAACATCAGGCTGATTGGCCTGTAGTTACTGGGGCTGTTCCAGTCTCCAGTTATGTGCAGTGGCACTACATTAGCAACCCACCAATCTTCTGACACCACCTCCGCTGCCGAGGAGCAATGAAACAGATCAGCCAATGGTGCTACCCAATTCTGATTAGCCTCCTTCTGCAGCATAGGACATATGCCATTGGGGCCCAGAGATTTATTCACTGTCAGAGTCTTGAGTCCCTTGAGCATGCTCCTCTCTGACATCAACCCCACCTCTGACCTTTCTTTCATTGCTCCTAGAGCCTGAACCCCACAGTCAAGAAATGGCCCATCTTCCTCTACTGTAAAGACTGAACAAAAATATTTGTTGCTGTCCTCTCCCATGTATTCCTCTCCATGTCTCAGTCTGAATATTACCACTTCTGTTTTCCTCTTTTTCTTATGAAAGAATGCCTTTTCTTCCTCCTGGACCCCTTCTCCAATCTTCCATTCTGTATCTGCCTAGACCTTCTTAACTATGCTGTTGGCCTCTTTCAGCTCTTCCAGATGTCTTTGCCTGTTGATCTTATTCTGCTCCTCCTTGTTCTTCTGGAATGTTTCTCATTATGTTTTTTCTGCCTTGCCTACCCTGTTGGAGAATCATATTTTTTTACACTTCTTATTCTTTTCTAACAGCCTCATATAGGTATCAGTCACATCTGTTTTCGATCTTTTAATGATTTCCCATTTGGCATGTACCCTATCCACCCTCAAGATTATCTGCTAATCTTCCTCTCAGCAGCTCCCTCATCTTCCTGAAGTCTACTCTCCTGATGTCTAGGGCCATTGTTCTAGAACTGGAGTGGTGGTCTTCCAGGGTTATATGAAACAACACTGAATTATGGTCATTTGACCACAAAGGTTTCTTCACCCTGACCTTCCCCCACAATATTTCCATTTTAGAGTACCTTATCTAAGATAGTCCCCTCTCTGGTAAGGTTCTTGACCTACTGCACTAGAAAACAATCCCGTAGCCCCTTTGCAAATGCCTGACTCCTACAATGCTTTGCTGCTAGGATTACTTAGTCTATGTCAGCTATTATAGGTTAAGGTCTCCCATTAGTACCCTGTCATCCTTTGCTGATGCCTTTCTGATTTTATCCCACAGTGTCCTGTTCATGTCCTCATTCTGATTCAGCTGTCTATATACTATACTACTCCCTACCTAATTTTATTTAGGTATTTAAAATCTTTGACCAGGATAGACACACTGAGGCAAGGATAGTTTCCAGGTGCAACCCTGGGAAAGGAAAAGGTAGATTCAGGAAGCAATAACATATGATGAGGTGTGGGTTATCTCCTGATAAAAGCATGCCCAGATGCGTTATGAGGCATAAGGCACTTGCACCGAGTGCCTTGTGCATCTAGGCATGATCTTATCAGGAGATAACCCACACCTCAGAGTGTGTTATTGTGATTATAAAATGGGTTCCCCTGTAAAAAAAATGTTATTTAAAAATGTCAGGTAAAAAGTTTTAAAAGTATGTTAATATACATGAAAAATAGAAAAGTAGTCCCTGTTCTTGTACTATATTTATAATTAGAGTACAGTAAAAGGAAGCCACTAGAGGGCATTGATGTCTATATCTTACCACACACACACACACACACACACACACACGTTTTATTTTTATTTTTATTTAAGTAGGAGGCTCTTGAGGAGAATGAGATGACTGGATTTCACTGGGGGAGCAGATGGGAATCGAGCATGTCTATTGGGAGCTGCTGTGCACGCTTGAGTCACTTTCGGATATGCAGTCAGCTCATATTTAATTTCATCATATTTGAAGGTTAGCACAGCAGTGTATTCCTTTGCCCTTTGTGCTTTTTTATTAGACTCATTTGAGGGGGTTATAGAGAGGGCGAGGACTACGTGATTAACTGCCAACTACTGTGCTGAATGAATTGACCTGGGACTGAGCCACTTCCAGTTTTGCAGTCGGGTTTCTTAGGGTTACGGAGAGAGTATAGCAACTGCTTTGTGGATTTTCTTTTTTAAATGGAGAATTCATGGATTTATTTTTAAATGGAGAAGTGGATCTGTATTCAGTGGGGTTTTTTTGTCTGTGTGTAAATGTAATTCATTATGTTTGAAAGATGGAATGGAGGAGTGGGTCTGTAGACAGCTTTAGGGATCGCATTCATGTGCTTGCATTGAAACACAGGTCAGAGGTTCATTTTTAGGGTATAGGCAGAGTCTACAGCCCTTCTGTCATCGATCAGACTGTAGCTCTAAAAACGGCTTTTTGTTGTGCTTCCTTTTTAGCCATTTGTATGTATTCCTCCACAGCTGCAAAGTAGCACACTTCCCCTCTGATTTTTGCTATTTGATGCTCTATGCTAAAGGCATCTGAAGGGGGGAAGGGTTGCTACTGTATTGTACCTCAGAACTTCTCAAGATAGTAAAAAAAACTTTTTAAACTGCTGTTTCTATCACCTGTCCAGCTCAGTCTAACAAATTTGTTCTATTTCTTTCAGCAACCTAGGGGTTAACTAATTTTCTCTTGGTTTTTGTGAAAATGAAAGTCAGACTCAGTGTCAGATTACAGACAGTGGAATTGCAATCTGTTAGTTGTCATTTCTTTCCACAGGACAGATTGCAGGCAAGTACTGGAAACAGAAGACTGTTTTTTTCTCTTTTTATAATATGATGTACTGAGTGTGCATTTAGTTGCAGGGTCAAGGCCTTGAAGAAAATAATAACATTTATATAACTCATTCAAGATTCCATCAGGTGGTCAGAAAAAAGTCTGGGAGAATTTGTGTGAAAACTAACAAATGAAAGATGCAAAAAATAGCATGCACACTGGCCTCTGAGACAGGAAGATCAGAAGGCTGTGGGTTCTATCCCACACTAGGCATGTGGGTTAAAGAGCTAGTGTACTGCCTAAAACTAATATTAGATTTTAAAAGCAGACAACCATTACCTTTTATGTCTGATGTACTTTTTATTTTCCCTTTGTTTAATTAGAAGATTGTTTACCTAATGTTAATATGTGTGATGTATGGAACAGCACTCTGTGTGGCAGCTGACATAGCTAGCTATACTGCCCCATCTACATCACCAGCATTGTGACCTCACTGACTGTGACATCACTGCTACTTAAGAACAGCAATTCAGTGACTGCCAGTTCATTTACCTGTGATTTCACTGTCAGCGAAATCACAATGCTGATGGTGTAGTGGGGGGCAGTAGAGCTAGATATGTCAGCTGCTATGCTAAGAGCTGTTCCACACATCCACCACAACATTATGACATAGAAGACTCTCTGATGGGCAAAAGGAAAAAGAAAGGTACTTCAGAAGTAAAATTGTATAACCGACTACTTCTTGAAATTTATATTATTTTCCTGTCTGCCTGGTTTGGCTCCACTAGCTCTTTAAATCCCAATACTGACACTGTAGTGCAGCATGGGGGGTGCACTCCTGAGGTGCCATCATTTTTGTCTGCCTGTTCAGGTGGATGTTAAAGATCCTATGGCACTTCTCAAAAAGAGTAGGGGAATTTCCATGGTGTCCTGGCCAAATTTCCCCCATTCACTAAAAATACCACCAACAACTTAATCTGGTTCAAGTAAGGATTTATGCCATGTTAGAATTTCAGTTGGTTACCATCTGTACCCCTCCCCCCAATCACCCCTGAAAAAAGGACTTCTAGTCTTAGTGGGCCTGCCCGGTCAACACAATTCAACAAATAAATAAATTCCCCCATTATGCCTTATGGATTTCATATAAATCCAAATCTTTCTAAGGCCATCTTGACATAAAATTTTAATACCTAACAGCAAATCAGAACCATTTTCCTGATTAAAGGCTGCCAACATATTACATTTAAATAAACAAAGTCACAAATAAGGAACTAGTGGCTTATGGAAAAATCTACAGGGATTCATACAGGGATTTGATGCTGCCTCTACAGGGAAAATACAAGAAAAATGAGGGCTTGTTACAGGAAAATGATTATTTGGATCTGGGAGCACAGTGATGATTGTGACTAAACAGCAGTATATGGCACCAACAAGAAAATAACTTTGGTCATTTGGTAGCTCTTCACAGCCCTATCAGCTCTGGCTAGAGTTTGTTAAATATTTTATGACCACCACATCATACTGTGCACTTACTACAGAAATAGTGGATTCCCTGCAGGGGTAGGGCATCAAACAACTGGTACAGCAACCCACAAGAGACAGGGCTATCCTAGATCTAGTACTGACTAACAGGGAAGGGATCACAGATCTCCAGGTAGAAGGTCACCTGGGGGCCAGTGACCATCACATGGTATGGTTCAATTTGGCTACTACATCTAAATCATCCCATTCCAAGGCAAAAATATGGGACTTCAGAGGAGCTGACTTTGATAAGATGGCCAACAGAGTTAAGCTAGCCCTGGCAAAAAGAAACACAAGTGAGGGGGTACAGGCAAAGTGAGCAAGCATTAAGGATGCAATACTTGAAGCAACATCCCATTGTGTTAGACAGAAAAGGAAGTGCAAAAGATGAAGAAAACTGCTTTGGTTCTCAAATACAGTAGCAAAAAAGGTCAGAGCCAAAAGGCTGGCCTTCAGGAAATATAAGGGAACACAGCGGGATGAAGATAGGGAGGCATACCAAACTGCCCTAAGGGAAGCAGGGAAGGCAGTAAGGCAGGCAAAGTCCCAAACTGAGGAAACACTAGCACGAACAGTAAAAGAAGGTGACAAGACTTTCTATAGATACATTAGTGAAAGGAGAAAGTCCAGAGGGTATTGCTAAGCTTAATGGAGAAAAGGGAGAATGTGAGGAGGAGGTCCCTGTAAAGGCATCTATCCTAAATAGATACTTTTACTCAGTATTTACAGAAGAGAAGGTAGGGCAGGGCCCACAGCTCAGCATCATGGACACAGGGGGGAGGGAGGGAGGTGAGCACTACTCCCTTCACAAAAGAAAGGGTCCTACAAGAGCTTGCTAAGCTCAGGGTGGATAAGGCAATGGGACCTGATGGCATACATCCCAGGGTACTTAAGGAGCTAAAGGTGGAACTAGCAGAGCCATTAGCAGAACTGTTTAGTGAGTCTGTGAGCACAGGAGAGTTCCCAGAAGACTGGAGAAGGCTCATGTGATCCCGCTCCACAAGAGTGGTAGCAGGGAGAAGGCGGGAACTACAGACCAGTCAGTCTTACCTCAGTAGTGGGCAGATTATGGAGGCACTCCTTAAGGAAAGGATAGTGCAACACCTGGAATCCATAGGGCACAGGATCCAAGACAGCATGGGTTTACAACAGGAAGGTCCTGTCAAACTAATCTCATAGATTTCTTTGACTGGGTAACCAGAGTGGTGGACCAAGGGGAGCAGTTGATGTCACCTACCTTGACTTCAGCAAAGCTTTTGACACTGTTCCACATAGAAGATTGATAAATAAGCTGGGTAGGCTCAGGGTGGGTCAGAAGTTGGTCAACTGGGTGGCAAACTGGTTGATGGGGCAGAAAACAGAGAGTGGTGGTAAATGGTATACAGTCAGAAGAGATGCAAGTCACAAGTGGGGTACCTCAGGGATCAGTCCTGGGGCCAGTCCTCTTCAACATCTTCATTAGTGACCTTGCAGATGGACTAGAAGGTAAGGCTTGTTTGTTTGCAGATGACACCAAGATCTGCAACAGAGTAGATGATCCAGATGGGGTGGGCAGAATGAGAAGAAATCTGGATAAACTAGCAAAATGGTCAGAAGAGTGGCAACTTGGATTTAATGCAAAGAAGTGCAAAATCATGCACATAGGGAAGAGAAACCCTGAAGCCACCTATAGGCTGGGAGGGGGAGTTGCTAGCAGTCACAAAGGAAGAAAGAGACTTGGGCATCATCATCAATGATGACCTGAAATCATCCAAGCAGACCTCTAAAGCAGTAGGTAAGGCTAGGGTGGTGTTAGGGTGTATTAGTAGGGGTATCACAAGTTGTAAGAGGGAGGTAATAATCCCTCTTTACAAGACACTGGTTAGGCCCCATCTGGAGTACTGCGTGCAGTATTGGAGGCCACACCTTCACAAGGACATTAACCAAATTGAGGCAGTCCAGAGAAGGGCAACCAAAATGGTGCAGGGACTGCATCAGAAGACATATGAGGACAGATTAACAGAGCTCAATATGTATACCCTTGAGCAAAGGAGGGAGAGAGGTGATATGATCGAGGCATTCTAACACCTTAAGGGCATTAACAAGGTGAAAGAGTCTAACGTTTAAATATAAGAAAAATAGCAGGACAAGAGGACACAGCATGAGATTAGAGGGGGGCCGATTAAGGGGGGAATGTGAGGAAATTCTTTTTCACAGAAAGGGTGGTGGATGCATGGAATGGCTTACCACAAGAAGTGATGGCTATGAATACAGTGCAGGGCTTCAAACAGGCATAGGATAGGCATAAGGGAGTAATACAAATGACTATGAATAGATAGGCCACTGACAGAGTAAAGGCCGATGGCACATTTATAGGGTAGGAAAAGAAAAGGGCAGACTGGATGGGCCTTGCGGTCCTTATCTGCCGTCAACTTCTATGTTTCTATGTTTCTAAATACAGACTTTGTCTGACTGTGTCTGTGTGAGGAGTATGTACTTTTCCAGTAAGACAGTTCTAGTACCACAACAGGTTTGAAGATCAGGATTATCTTTCTTCCCTGAAACGTTGCAGAACTACAGCGGTTCACACAATGATCTGTATGGTAAAAAGTACTGACTGGCTGAAGAGGTACTGGTTGGTGCAATATACTCTGATAAGGACATGGTAGAAGGTACTTCTCAGTCAATCAGGAGCTAGAAAACTCCTGACCGATTTAATAAACATGAATAGCACATAAACATTTTACATTTACAATTAAGTGCATACAGTACAAAGGCATGGCAAAAAAGGAACTAGAGTTTGTGCAAAAGTAAGTGCAAATAAGCACTCAACGCATTGGCAGCAGATTTTTTTTTTAACCACAGCTTAAACACCACGTTAAAGGGCAACTGCAGTGGGAAGTTGCCAAGGAGGTGATACACTGGAGAATAGGAGAGCAGGAAGGAGTCTTAGCTGGTGCCTCATGGAACCAAGTGAGGCAGATTATCAGATAGGAGATGGGAGTTCCCTCCCACTGTTGTCAGTTGCATTCAAACTGGCTCCACTTTGCTATCCTCATACAGAGATCTACCCTCACTAGTCTCTGACTACCGTCCCCCCCTTTGTCTTCTACTTATACTTCCTTAAAATGATATTGCTCAGAATAGTAAGGTCCAAGTCATTATTGGAAGCCTAGGTTTCAGTCACAGCAAGCAAGTCCAGTTGGGCCTCCACCATTACTGCCTGAAGAGCCACCATTTTGTTTCCCTAGGCTTCTGGCATTTAGGCAGACTGCTTTCTGTGCTCCCTTGTTTATATCAATGAAAACTGATAGTCAGGATCTCACCTTTTTCTATAATAAAAGTTTTCCTTCTGAGTAAAAGGAAAATGCTTGGTCAATTAAGGTCTTCATGAAAAAGTTGATGTTATTATATAGAAGCACAACATTATGACTTTTTATAACTTCATATGAAATGGGTCTTTACCTGGCTCATATTTTCCTCGGAATATATCCAATGACATTTTTCGTTGTTCTCCTTTCATTGTATGTGCGGACATACAGCTTCATTTTGCTACAACAGAATAACAAAAAAGATGTGCAAAGGTAGCAAACTGAGTTCAACACATTTAGGCACCAGCCATAGACTGAAAACATTGAAGGTATTCTATTACATACAACATATGTGTCTAGGCTTACCAGTGCCAAAGCATGCAGTGGCATTTTATGGGAGAATAGCAACATATGCTAATAGTATGGAATTATCTGAATAGGATATTCAAATCTAAAAAAATAAATGCCCATCAGAGATCTGAGCCTAAAGGACATTTGGAAACAGAGTGTACAGAAAAGACAGTGGTTATTTCTTCTACTCAAACCAACACAGTACATACAATTAAATAGAGTGCCTTATTGATAGAAATTTTTTTTTCTTCACAGAGCTCTGCATTCACATAATGGAGTACTGGATTTTCATTCTACACCCACTTCATTTCAACTTAAAATTTGCAAATGAAATAGAAAATGAATAAAAGGAGACAGAATTCATCTTTGCTAAATTATAGAGAATTTCAATTTCTCTCATTCTCAAAAGCTATATTAATGTAATGTTACTCATAGATGAAATCATAACAGACAGGAAATTTAGAATTGTGATTTAAAGACACTTAATCCACTTTCCCAGCACTGCCTATGAACCTAACTCTACACATTAATAATTTTCATTCTACAGAAAAGGTATAATACATTATTAGTAATATAACATAAAACATTTCAATAAGATTTATAATAAAGACATTCCAGTATAATATTAAATTATAATTGAAGTATTATATGCTAATTATATAATAATATTATTAGAAAACAATAACATGGGCATACTATAATTCTTGGAATTAGGTTCATATGCAGTGCTGTGAACATGGATTACACATCTCTACATTTTATGCAGTGTTGTGAACATGGATTACAAATCTCTAAACCATAACAGTAAATATTGTCATATTATGTCTGTGAAATATAACTTTCGTGTATTTTTTAAAAGAATACCCTTGTTTTAGTGGGGTCCAGTTGTTTTAATTGTATTTAGAATGTATTTTTTATTTTATTTGTATATACAATGGCAGTGAAGTAGCCCTCTCATAGTTGGGGTTTGATGGGTAATTTACAATAAAATACATTGTTAGCCCTGCTTATAAGTATGCAATCATTAGGAATAGGGATTGAAATTTTCAAGGTTTGTTCTCCGTCACATTTTCTCCCAATCTGAACATTGGCCAAACTGTGTTAGTGATTTTGAAAGCTGAACATAACTATTTTTCCTCTCCCTCACCCCATCCTCTGAAGTTTTCTCAAAAACTACCAGGAGTTATGGTTTGAAAGCAGCAGTGTAGGCTTTCAGCCATATTCTCAACTGCTGCTGTGCACCCACTGTGCCATGGTATACAATCAAGATCATGTTGGGATGCCAGCGCAGTGAAATGTACACTGAGAAAATAGCCTGCATGAAAACAGCTACATAGACAACAACAGTGGGGCTATTGCTGCGCTGCTGTATATGTACTGTAGCTGGTTTCACTCATGCTACATAGTTTATATCCAAAGAACTGAAGAAAATAGGAGCAGGATGAGAGTAGTCTGGGGGAAAAGAATAACATACCAAAATTCCAGTCTAGATCTGAGTACTGTCCTCCTATGAATCCTGTTGTTTCAACATTTATAAAAAAATGTGAACTTGATTTACAACCATTACAGAATGAAAAAAACTATAAATTTTGGGATAACTGTACTAAAAGTGAACGAGCTGCTTTAACAATGTTAAGTGAAAATAAGTCCTTAACAATCAAGCCCGCTGATAAAGGGGAAGCTGTAGTAGTGCTCAATACTAAGGACTATATTGTGGAGGTTAATAGATTAATTAATGATGAGTCATCTTATAAAAGGATTTCACATGGGATGGGTAACAAATTCAAAAATGAGTTAGATGGTGTACTCAATGAAGGTTTTTTGAAGGGGTGTATCTCAGATATTGAGTACAGGACCATGACAGTTAATTGTCTGGTAATACCCACAATATATGCGTTACTCAAAATTCATAAGAGTTTGATACAACCACCAGGGAGACCGATAGTCTCAGGTAAAGGTTGGTTAACAGAACCTGTCTCCTTGTTCCTAGATGCTTTTTTACAAGCTATAGTTAGACAATTGAGATCATTTCTCAGAGATTCTACTCAGGTTGTTCAAATAGTTGAGGACTTAAATATGGAGTCTGATTGGTCCTTTGCAGTTATTGATGTCAATTCCCTTTATACCATGATTCCACATAAAGAAGGACTGGAGGCTCTTTCTTATTTTTTGGATAGGAGGCATGAGGAAGAATGTGTAAGGGTACCCACTCGTTTTCTTGTACAGTTGGCAGAATGTGTCCTTAAGATGAACATCTTTTTATTTCAGGGACAGTTATTTCATCAAATACGAGGTACTGCCATGGGTACAGCGATGGCACCAAGTTATGCCAACTTATTTGTTGGCAAGTGGGAATTAGATCACCTGTACAGTGCTGCCACAAATCCATATATTAGTTATCTGGATTTGTGGCGGCGTTTTATAGATGACATTATTATCATATGGAAAGGATCATGTGACGAGGTTGCACTATTTGTAAAGTGGAAAGAGGATACTAGTCATTTAAAATATCAGTTTGAACTTAACAAAGTCAGTATTAATTTTCTTGACCTAAAATTATACAAAGATGGTGGGGGGGGTACTACTTTGTTTCAGAAGACCACTGACAGAAATAGTTTATTGAGATTCGAGAGCTGCCACCCCCACCATACTCGTTATAATATACCTAAGGGTCAATTAATTAGGATGTTAAATTGTACTGAATCGCATGAATATGATAAAAATAAAAAGGAACAAATACGAAGATTTATAGAAAGAGGTTATAGCCAACATAGCATTGCATCTGCTATTCAACAGGTGGATGCTATGGACAGGAATCAAGTGTTGCAGTATAAATCTAAGGAGACAAAAGAAAGGAAAGAATTTGAGTGTCCCTTTGTTACTGACTTCTCTAGTCGGGCTGATCGAATTAGGAATATTGTTACAAATAATTGGCCCATTTTGCAATTGGAACCCAGATTAAATGAAATAGTAGATAAGGGACCTAAAGTTATTTTTCACAAATGCAAGAGTATTAGAGATCATGTAGTGTCTAATTTTACTGAAAGTAACTATGAAATGAAATAGTTTTTTTTGGCATCTAAACCAATGGGCACATATAGATGTGGTAACTGCATCTATTGTGGCTATATATACAATAGCAAGAGTGTATTACACCCAATTTCAGGGAAAATAATAGCAACTAATGGTTTCATTACTTGTAATAGTACTGGGGTAGTTTATTTGCTATAATGTGAATGTGGAGCATATTATGTTGGGAACAATACGGAAATTCAAGGTTAGAATTGGTGAACATGTTAGAGTGGTGGACAAGGGTGATATGAATTATGCTATTGCAAAACATATGCAAATTAATTATCCACACAAACATACCTTTACATTTTTTGGTTTGGAATTAGTTAAAATGGGTCCCCGGGGAGGTGTTATTAATAAGAAAATAGGCCAAAGAGAAAGTTTTTGGATTTTCTCATTAGGAGCATATACTGGTAAGGGACTCAATGATAGCATCAATCTCTCAGCATTTTTGCGAAAATACAAAAGTTGAATCAGATAGCTGTTTATTTATTTATTTATCATTTTTTTTTGTTTTCCATAATGGTGGTCCCTTTTTATCTGATTTACGTAGATAATTATTACAGCCATTGAATGCTATGAGTGTTTTAAAAAAGTGCCTGTAAGTTCATTCTATATACTTTTTGTGCCTGTGGTTACTTTGGAAATTTGCCAAAGAATATTATGGGGCAAATGCCCGGTTAAATAAATAAACATTTATTAATAGTATGACGTATAACGTCGGTGATATGGTAATAAGGGCCAACAAGTAATTGTTTTGAACTGACTGTAATAGTTAATTTGTACATACATGTTGCATAACTGTATTTTAAGTATGTGTTTGATATTTCATACATATTTCCATTTGATTGGAAAAGTTGACCAAGAATGGGTTAATGAATTTAGCAATATTAATGATGGTGATTGGTTTATTCATATCACATGGTAGCACATGAAATTATATTTAAATGGTGTAGAATTAAAGCACTGTTTTATTCTGATGAAGCCTAGCAGAGTCTAGGAGAAACGTCAATTTGTCCATTTTAGCCCCCGTTTGTATTTGTTGCACTCTTTAGATATTAAACGCTATTATATTTATTATAGCGTTCTGTCTGTATTGCTTAAGCCGTGTGGGTGCTTATTTGTATGTAGTGATAGTTTATATCCCACAATTGTGTACTGTCTAACAGTGCTGGTAGCATTATGTAGACCAACTGACAGCAAAAAGCCACCCCACAACTGGATGTGCACAGTAACAGTACAGATTTAAGCAACAAAACTTGGCACCAACCACCAGCTCACGCAGAACACATACTGACACCAAACAAAAAGTGCATAAAGTAGTTTATTTAGCTAGTCTCAAAAACAAGATACCTTTTACAGGAACGCCAGCTGGAATGCCTCACAGAAAACCTCTGACCGGTTTCACTAACATATCATCAGGGAGTGTGACATACAGTAGGTTAATCCCACCTGTTTTAAAGTGCCATTTTAAAGTGATACAGACACCCTGTGTCATAAATATCCAAATGCATTATATATGCTCTTTCTCTGTTTTTCCACTGTTTTTTCACATACACAATTCCTAAAAAAAAAAATGCATATTCCTTGGTGCATCATAAAGTGCAACATTATAAACACATGATGAAAAAATACAATATTATTTATGTATCTAAAAGCGATCTGCCATAGAACACTTAGATAGTATATACTGTATGTACACTGATTCAGAAATATGTCCTACCATTCTAGTTTTAAATTTCAAACATCTACACTAAAGAAATATATTCAAAAACTTTCATCTAAGTTCATCAGTCTGATGCAATTATACAATGGGCAACTAAGCACATAGTTTCATATAAATAAAAATGCACATATCTTTGATGACAACACCATTCTTTTTCTTTCTGGCCCATCCGTCCAAGCTGTCCAATCCCCCCTTCAAAGCAGTCTCACAGCAGTCACATCCTGGTTCCATGTCCAACTGCCTAAAACTGAATATAAAAAACCCCGTAGCCATGATCTTTGGTTCCAAACAAAAACTCACCAGGCTTCCCACCTTTCCAGTCTTCTTCTCTGCTGCCAACACCCCTCTAGACAACGTCCCCAGTTACAGGTACCTAGGGGTCAGGCTCGATCCCTCACTAGACTTCTCTTTCCACTTTAGTGCTCTATACTCTGAGCTGCATGCTAAACTTGGGCTACTATACTGCCATAAAGGCAGTCTCTCCCTTCCTGCCTGGAAGAAGTGATCTTGTAGCCAAATGGATCCTCCCTGCTTTTGACTATGGGGACATAGTTTGCAGGAGGCAGTACAGTGCAGTGGCTTAAGGCTTTGAGCTGCAAACCTGGAGACCTGGGTTTGAATCCCACAGCCCCCACTTGCATACTGTGCAACCCTGAGCAAGTCACTTAACTTCCTTGTGTTCCCAGGTTGTTCCTGTAAACAAGCTTTCAGCTTAGTGTGTCTCTCCTGGTAAAAAAAAATAAGTACTGCCCTAACCACCTCCCTTGCCAAACTTGATGTCCTGTTTCATGCCTTCTGCAGGTTCACCTCTGACTCCCCCTCATTAACTCACCACTGTGACCTGTACTCCACCCTTTCCCTCCAGTCCATTGCTCAGAGACGCTTCTCACACTCTTCCACCTTCATTGCTAAATACTGGTTCCGGACCCATCCACCCTACCTTGCCTCTCTTCTAAATTCTGCTAACCCCTCACCCTACAACTCGCGGTCAAACTGCACCCACACTTTTTCCCTCTCATGTGTATGCACATCAGCCGGCAAACTCTCCTTCTCCTATAGACTTCCTTCCCTCTGGAATAGTGTTCCCCTTCAAATCCATCTTTCTCCCTCCTTCCCTACCCTCAAGCATCTATACAAACCTACCCCTACTACTTCCTGTATCTTCTCTCCTTCCTAGTACTCACTCACCTCTGTTTCATTGTTCCCCTGAACTTGTTGTACATAACCATGTACATATTGTTGTGTATTTATTAGACATTCTTCACTGTATAAAACGTTCTTTCATATTATGTATAAATTTCTACATTTTGTAACAACTTTACTATCAATGCTATCTTATTCCTCTGTACCCCCTCCCTCGGGTCACACCTGGAAATGAGCCTTACTCATGGTGCCTTTCCAGGTTACCAACTTTTAAATAAATAAATATCTTTGATGTTATTAAGAAAAGAAGAAAGAGTAATTGTTTATAAGCATTACTGCATATCAAATAGAGTTAAACAGAATATATCATATTCAGGGGTCAACCTTAACCTTTTTTTTTGCACTAGCTAGCAGGGCAAGTTGATTCAAAATTGCACTAGCCCGCAGATGGTTGCACTAGCCCTTAATTACAATAGTAAATTTTGATCACTTATACAGGAAACAACGCAAGCAAAGGCAAGAAATACTCTGATTATTGCACATTTATCCTGCTCCCTCATTGCTTCCAGCTCCACAGCAGAAAAAAAGACTACAATGCCATCACAGACAGTGAGCCTCCCCCCTTTGTTTCGTACCATGGCCTCCTCTCTTCCTCTTTCTGCCCCCCCAACCCCAAACAGAGAGAGGACATCACAACAGCAAATGTTCAAGCAAGCAGTCCTAGCTCTGCGCACACAATAACTGACATCATCATGTACCTCACCACACTGTCACCACCACCCACAGGGCAATGAACAGAGTCAGGCAGAGAAAGGCACTCTCAGCCTCCACCCAATAGTCAACTGGAGACATGCACTTCTGAAAGTTTTTGTACAGTCTCAAGTGAGCCTGGTCCACAGGAGTGTAGCCAGAAATTTCCATTTTGTACACAATCTCCAACAGTTACACCCCCCCAATTAAAAAATGTATACATCCTTTCCAAATGGCACCCCTTCCAAACAAGTCAGATTGTTGTCAGATGACTCCTCTGCTCTCTAAAGAGGTTATACATGTATTGGACACTCCTTAGTGGCCTACACTAACTCAAATACTACAGATTAGAATGATAATATTAACAGAGTGGCTTATGGTTTGTGACAGGCACTCAACAAAACTGTACACAAATGTGTACCGTGAGTATGCCTGTCTACACCCTTGAGCCAGGAGCACATCTAAGGTTTCTTTGGGGTGGGGGCTAGACAACCCGAAGGGGATTGGGAAATTGAAAACTATGACATTTTTATTTGAAAAGTATTGATTTTAATATGCTCTGCCCCAACAATAGCAGGATTTTTCCTTAACATTGTCCTTTCATCAGCCCAGGGGAAACAGTACACAGGCATAATGCTATACTATCTCTGTTTCTGTATAGGATGATCTATGCACCCCAGGAATGCCTATTTCAAGGTTTTAAATTATGTATTTTATCAAGGTTTATTTTTTACCATACATGATCCAAAGTTTTGTTTTTAGGATCAAAGCACATGATGAGTGGGATACACGTGGAATTGTGTGGATGGTGATGGCTGGCATGGTCCATTCAGAAGAGCTGGGGACCCCCTACACTTGCCAGTAATGGCAGCTATGGATCTATGGATGGTCACTTCAGAGTCTGGTCTGCAGTGGTGTCCAGGGAAAGAACAGAGTTAAGAGATTTGGAGGGGAGAGGGAAGTTATGGTGAGGCTGGAATAAAACCCACCACCTGCAGGGCCGATCCTGTATACCTCTTTGCTTTTTGTCACTGAAATGTTGGATACAAACACTCAAAATGTAGAGAAATGAGGGGCACTGGTCTTAATAATATTAGACAAATTGTTAGACATAGACACATTGAGAAAACTGGAACCTAGTGATTTAACAGCACTCTACCCTTGATCACACACCCTGGACACTAGCTGAAAGTCTTAGCAGTGGTGTGATAATGACTCACATTGAGTCTTTTGTGGGATCCCTCTCTTAAACTGCCAGATAATTGCAGCTCTTGATGAGCTGTTAATCACACCTGGCCATCTGGAACATTGAGAGAGATTAGCATTTGGATTAGACAATGCTAAAGTATAGACTTTTTTAATTTTATTAACAGCCATGAAAATATGCACTAGTCAAGACGGGCAAGTAAACAGTTAGCTGCACTAGCCCTGGTCAATTTGCATTAGTGTTTGGGCTAGTAAAACAATGTTAAGATCAACCCCTGATCATATTATTAATTATTATCAATTGTGTGATGAGCTCCAGTAGGTGTTCCTGTAAGAGGTATCTTGTTTTTGAGACCAGCTAAATAAATTACTTTTTTCACCTTTTGTTTGGGGTCAGCCTGTATTCTGTATGAGCTGGTGGTTGGTGCTAAGTTTGTTGCTTGAAAAAGCATAGTGTAGAGGTTAGAGTCATGAGCTGTAAATGGACTTGTTACACCCAGCAGACCTGGGTTTGATCCTGACTGCTTTTTTTTTTTTTTTTGCCGTAGCAACTGTCATTGCGCCCTTCCCAAGTTGCATCCCCCTTAGAGTTGGAATAGTAAATCTGCCCCAAATTTCTCACCACCCCAAGTTGCATCCCCCCAGAGTTAGAATAGTAAATCTGCCCCCCAGCTTTCTCCCCACCCCAAGTTGCATCCCACCCAGAGCTGGAATAGTAAATCTGACTCCCGACTCCCCCCCCTCAAGTTGTGTCCCACCTGGAGTTAGAATAGTAAATCTGACCCCACCGGTTGCATCCCCCAGAGTTGGAAGACTGAACCTTCCCTCTCCCACATTCTCCGCCCCCTAAGTCCCACAGAGTTCACGCTATGTCTGCCTTGCTGCATTTTCAAATAGTGCTGTTTTCCAAGTCACTGATTTCCATGCATGGTTCTCGACCGCGCTTTAATCTTTATCACGATCTTATGGGTAACCCCTTCGCCATAAGAGCAGGGTGCAATGTCTGCTGTATGCTACCTTATTTTTTATTATTTAATTTTATTTTATTAAAAATCTCAGATTGCAACATACCTTTGAGCAATAATTCTTTTACAAAGGGTCCACATCAAGTAAAAGAACAACAGGTTAAAGGTTAGGTAAGCATAACCCCAAACAGTAATCAAAGGTGAAATTCAAAAATGTGGAATATAACAATATTTTTATAGAGTACATATGGAAAACAGTTTATAGATGTATGAGTCATAAGTGTGAGATAATACAGTTCAGAAAACATATTTCAACAGCAGTACTTGGTTAGGCATCTTAGCTGACATGAAGTAAAGATACATAAGGGTAGTAAGAAGCAGTCAAAAACTGACCTTGTCAGTAAATGGCTAGGTAAGAGTTACGCCAAACAGTTATCAAATGTGCAAGTCTAAAATGTGGAATCTAACCATACTTATAAAGAATACATATAGAGAACAGTTTACAAATGTGTGAGTCAGAAGCGTGCGATAACACAGTTCAGAAAACATAGTTCAACAGTAGTACATGGGCTGGCATCTTAGCTGACTAGAAGCAAAAGAAACATTCAAGTAACAGGAAGCGGTCAAGATTGACCCTGTCGGTAAACATAAGGGAGATGGGGTAGGAGGGACTAAGAAGGGAGAGGGAGAGGTAGTTGTGCAGAGAGAGGGGGGAAGGATGGGGTAGAAGATGAAGGGGGTGGAGGGGAGGGTGACAGAAGTAAGTGCATAACAACAGTTGGGGGCAAGTGCTGGTAGGCTGTATTGAAGGAAAAGATGGTGGAGGGTTATAAGAAGCAGTTGCAGCTATTGTCTGCTGTAAGGTGCTGACAGAGCTTGTATTTCAAGGGCCAAGCTTGGTATCAGAAGTGATGTCACTAGGGAGTGCACTGACCCAAAAGTGGGGCTCTGTAGGCAAAAGATCTTTGCCCTTGAGATGTACGGCACCATGGAACATGGAGCAGTTGATGTTCTGAGCTATGCATCCAGTGGGGATTGTGGAAAGGGCTTAGCAGGTCATGCACTCCTTGGGGGAGGAGGCTGAGGGTTATTTTCTTAGCCATCAGACAGGTTTGGTACTTTATACACCTTTTTTGTTGCAGTCATCTGGTTTAGACATAGAGGTTGCACGGGTGAGTGA
Organism: Neoceratodus forsteri; assembly: GCA_016271365.2. Classification (NCBI taxonomy): domain Eukaryota; kingdom Metazoa; phylum Chordata; order Ceratodontiformes; family Ceratodontidae; genus Neoceratodus; species Neoceratodus forsteri. Next base: position 970,336,066 of record CM028134.1, on the reverse strand, counting down.
GACATGGTGCCCCAGAGATAAGACGACACGCTTTATTAAAGGCGATAGTAATGCACCGGAGGGCTGTTTCAGTGGCCGAGCAATAAATGAACAGACCATAGTCTATGATGAAAATGACAGAACTCTGAATGGCCAGAATCAGTGCTTCCGGGGTCAAGCAGTTCTTATGTCTATAGAGAAGACCAATACGTAGATTCACTACTTTGGCAATGTTGTCAATGTGCGCCCCATAGGATAGAGTGTTGTCAATGGTTACTCCAAGGTATTTAAAGTAGGTACTTGCTTGAGAACTGTACCAAGGTGGTTTCTAATGGTCAACAGGAGATGTTTGTGCTTATTGTAGGAGCTACTAAAGAGCATCACCTTAGTTTTTTTTAAAGTTTAGTATCAGCTTATGTACCCTAAACCAGTTTTCAACACTTGTGAAGCCATGTTGCATATTGCTTTCCAGTAGTAAAGGATCTCAGTTGTTTGAAAAAATTATGGCATCGTCTGTGTAGGGTAGGATTGATTCATGGCAGGGGTTTGGGAAATTATTTAAGAACAGACTAAATAGGAGTGGGCCCCATATAGAACCTTGAGGTGCCCCTGATCAAGCTGACTTTGAGTCAGAGAGGACATCAGATATTTTTCTTGTTGAGTACGATTACCCAGATAGCTAGCAAACCAGGCCATAGAGTCCTTAGAGAGTCCTGCTGAGGACAGTTGCTGTAGAAGTAGGTGGTGATGCACATTGTTGAACGCTTTTGTCAAATCAATAATGGCAGCTCCCACAAGTTGGCCCTGATCCAGAGATTTATGGATAAACCAGTGAACTCCATTAGGGCAGAGGTGGTGCTGTGCCCTTTTCTGAATCCATGTTTTTAGGCACATTGTATCTTATACTTCTCAAGATACTCGACCAGCTGGTCTATAAAAATGCATTCTAGCACATTGGAAAGAGGGGGGCAGTATGGATATGGGCTGGTAGTTAACGTGCTGGCTCCTATCTCTGCTTTTGTGTACCAGGGTAACCGTGGCAGATTTCCATTTTTGTGGGAACCATGCCAGTCTGAGCGAGAGATTAAAAATTCTGGTTAGTGGGATGATGACTACATCAAGAGTTAGGGCAAGCAGTTTGAGATCAAGAGGGTCCCCGTCAAGCCTAGAATTATCAATAGCCTTTAAGATATATTTTCTAGACTCAGCCAGTGAGACCTCCTTGAAATAGAATAGAGGGTAGACAGTAGGCAGTTGTATATTTGCAGGGTGACATCTAAGTCAAAGATGTCAGGGGGAAGAACAGTACTGAGATCAGTAAAAGCATCGTTGAAAGTGTTGGCAATGGTGATTAGGTCCAAGGTGGTGGTTCCATCTATGTCAAGAATGGTAAATGCTAGTTTTGGTGTCTTTCCAGTTACATCCTTTATGTTGTCCCAGAACTGTTTGCCATTTCCCAGGAGTTGGTAAGCATTTCCCTGTAGTAACTACTTTTCTCAGCGCAGATCGATCTTGTGCAATCATTATAAGCTCATTAATAGTTTTGAATAACCACTTGCTTTCCAGTGGCTCGCACATGATGCCATAGGTGGTCTCTGGTTTTCATGCGGGCTGTTAGGTCAGCAGAGAGCCATGGGTTACAGGGGCCTTTTATTTTCTGTTTTTTTAGTGGAGCATGGATGTTGCATGCAGCATTAAAGGAGTTAATAAAATAATCTAATGCCGCATCAACGTCATTTGCAACTTCAAAAGGAGACCAGTCTTGTTCTCTGAGGAGTGCTTTTAGTGGGTCAAGGTGACCTCGGGCAAGGATTCTGCTGGTAATTGTCCTGGGTGGAGGTTTGCGGACTTTATTTGTCCAGGAGCAAATAACAGGGGAATGATCACTGAGTGAGTTGGGAAGGATGGTTGTCCTTGAAATGTGGCCACAGTGGGTGGTTAGTACCCAATCCAACAGGGTGCCAGTCCCTGACTTGTAGTTAGCCCTGGTTGGAGAGTTGACCATCTGGGTGAGGTTGGCAGCTGAAATGGCATTCTTGTGGCATCCATTTTCAGGGGTGAGACAAATAGTATTGAAGTCACCCATCAGGATTATCTCAGAGCTAGCTGGCAGGTTCCGGGTTATTTCCATCACAGTATTGAACCCCAGTGCATGCTCTTTTGGAGGGATGTAGACTGATACCATGGTAAGAATGTTATTATGGGCACCAAGCAGTATTTTTAAGGCCAGTATTTGAGTGGTGGTCCCAGCAACAGGAACAGGCAGGGCACAACCCTTTAGTGTGTCTTTAAAGTAGATGGCACAGCCACCCCCTCTTTTAGTAACCCATGTCCAGCCTGAAAATAGTGAAGCCGGTCAGAGTTATTGCTGTGTTGGGGACTTTAGGCATAAGCCATGTTTCAGTGTTAGTGAGGCTGTCAGGATTGTGCTGATTGACAAAGACTTGCAGTGAGGTATATTTAACAAGAAGGCTATAGATTTTAAGGGATGCTAAAGGGAGCGTCCCTTGCCTTTTTATAGAAGTGTTCATGTTTCGTGGGCAGGGTCCTGGGTTAGGGTGGCTATTTCTGGACATTAGTAACAGCATAAGAATGAATTTTAGCATGTAAAGCCTAAGTTACCTATATTTGGTAACTTTCTTCTGCCTTTCAGCTGAGTGCCGGTTCATTATTTGGTAATTAATTGTGAGAGAGGGCAATAGGGATGGGGGGGTAAAGGAAGCAGTATTGTTTTTAGCTGACCACAGGTTTGGGATTACTTGTGGCCAGGCATGGAATTCAGGTCTGGTATGGGCTGAATAGGGGTCACTGGATAGCTTTCCATAAGGAAAATACTCAGTACTGAAAGTGGGATAGAATGGCTGTGAGGGGTAGAAGGCACCTAAAATGGCAGCTTGAGTGATGATGGTTAGGAGGAGAAGTAAACGTATAAGCAAGTATGCAGTCCCCATATCTAAGTTGAGAGCTATGTTGATTTATGTACTAAAATGGGGACCTGAGTGCAGGCTACAGAACCCACTAGTGGTGGAAGGCTAAATCATGCTAACAGGGAGGTTTGAGAGCAAAGTGTTAGGTGTAGAGAGATTGTTTGCCTGACAAAGATAGTGGCAATGCTTAAGGGGGGAAGGGGGGCTGAAACAGGAAAAGGGGACAGGGACTTTAGGCATGGGAAAGTGGTGGGTAAGAAGGATAACTGCCCACCTTTCTTTGGGCTGACCAGGTAGCACAGTGGTAGGGTGCTTGCCTTTGGTGGGGAGGGTTGAGGGTTCAATATCCCAGAATGGCAAGTGGAAAAACAGTGTGGGATAAATAGGAAGGCAGGTCATAGAGATTCATAGATTGAAGGAAAGGAATAGAGTTGGAGATAACAGGAAGGGATGTAAAAGGGAAGGCACAGTAGTGACACCTAGTGGATACAGAATATAAGTAGAAAAGTAGGGACTTAGACTCCACAATAAAAGTGAAGTTAACAACTGAGTGTTCAGAAACAAAAGAGAGAATACTGATTAAGAAAAGCAGGACCAATTCATATTAAAAGCAGTGCTCCTTTATTTTAAATGGCAAAAAATCACTAATACAATCCAAAAATTGGGAAAAAGGGTATAATTCAAAATAAGAGAAATGAGGCAGTCTATTAGAGAATAAAAATGTATAGGTGAAAATGCTCACTGCTAACATGTAGTGTTGCTTTACATTTGGCTGTTTATGAGGTAAGCAACAATTTTAAATTGGGAACATGATTAACTTGATCATCCTTGGATAGTTTTTTTGTTAGTTTTTTTTAGAAGGTACCAAATTCAAGTTAGTGTTCAAATTTGGCGCTTGTTAGTTAGAGCAAAAGATGCGAAAATTAACAGTGCTATGGGCACACTAGTACAATGGCCATTTGCTTGGTTCCCAACATGTCCATTTTTGCACTTATGTGAATCCGATCAAGAGTCTGGCTGCAAATAAGTTATCAGTCCTCACCTTTGTATACTTTGAAAGTGAGGAGGTGAGGAAGATAAAAAAAACAGGCAATTGTTAGCCTTTCTCAACATTCTCCTTGCTGGTGCCAAATGGTTTGTTAAATTATCTGGTTGCCTTTACCCCCACCACCACCTACAGAACCATTTATATTTCACCAAACCCCTTTAGTACCCAACACGACCAAGCTACCCAGCTTCATCACACCTTTATCCCACACAACTTTTATCTGTTTGGTATTGCACCTCCAGTATAATATCTGGTTGATCCCGTCAATACCATTTCCCCAAACATTGTAGCATCCAATTAATCCCCCAAAACACACACACACACACACACACACACACACACACACACACACACACACACACACACAGCATCCAGAAAAATCATCCTCTTCTAATACCTTAGAAGTTGGTGACAATGCTACTTATGTCAGAAACAATCCCCGATCTATGAATCACATTTGATTAATGACCTTGGATTGTCTGATACCTTTTGCCCAAACTCTGATTGTTGCGTGGCCCTGGATCAATGGATTCTAGTGGTTGACCCTGGGAACTGTAGTATTCAGGTACCAAAGCCCTGCTTGGGTAAAAGGTGCATCAAATAATCATGGATCTTGAATCAAATGCAGGTTATTAATACAGCATTTTGACTCACATAAGCAAAATGGTGACTGGCTAAAAATGCAAGAGTTAAGTTCTTGCCAAGTTAGGGGAGCACACATCCATCTTCCTTCCAGAAAGCCAAGTGCCTCATGTTCATGAAGCATGCTTCATCTAGCATGCTCCAGTATGGGATAAGGGGCTTACACATAAACTCTGATCTCCCAGGAAACTATGCCAAACATGCTGCTGCCATGCCACTGGCCAGTCTGAAGTCACACTTTAAAATATTCCAGCACCTCTTTGTTTTAAAGATTCATCAATTATTGGCTGGTCCAGTGGCATGGTGGTGATCCTTGGAATCTCCACTGAAGCCACCTGACAATCATACACACACTGCCAGCTGACCAAGGGACATCATTTGTGTCAGTTGTGAAGGTGGCTGCTTATCTGCTCTTCTGGCTTGAGAAGGGAGAACCATGTTGTCCACCAACATGGGAGTAGGGAAAGGGGATCCAAAAAGATGGCAAGTATGTGGGAAAGGATGCCCAGTTCCCCAACCCCTGTACCCTGTAGCACCTGTTACCCGACAGGGTGGGGCTGCAGGCTTTGGGGTCCTTGTGATCTATCGACCCCCTGGATTAGCAAGGCAATCTGTGCTGGAGATTGAGGAGCTGGTCACAGGCCTGGTGTTGGAGTCCCCCAGGTGGTTGATCCTTGGGGACTTCAATGCCTGGGTTGATGGTGGGGCTCAGGTTTGGGCCACAATCTCCTGGAGAGCATGGGGGGCCCTGGGCCTGATGCAAAACATAACATCTGCCACTCACTCGGGCAGCCACACACTGGATTTGATCTTTTCTTTGAATCTTGAAATAAGTAATTTCAGGGTTGATCTGGTAAGTTGGTTGGATCACAGCACCATGGGTTTCACGTTGGCAGCCACCCCCTTAGAAGGTCCTGCCCCTGTGGAGATGGTCCAGTACCACCATTTGAGAGGTGTTTATGGGACTGGTGGTGGTGCTGGAGCTATGGAGTGTGAGAGGGGCTTGTGCAGTGGGGATGGAGGGGGGGTGGCCAATAATGAGGCCATCTCCGCCGCTTTTGACTCCATTGCACCCATTTGTGTCCACCCTTTGTCCATACGCTGCAGACGCTTCTGGTTTGATGAAGATCTACATGGTCTAAAGACAAAGAAGTGGAAGTCAGAGAGGTGCTGGAGAAGATCTCGACTGGAGGGGAACAGATTGGCCCTGAAGTCACATTATGTTGACTATCAGGGGGCAATCTCTCAGAAGAAGGTGGAATTTCTCTCTAGAGAGATTTCTGCAGTGAGGAATAGACCAGCTCAGCTGTTCTGCACAGGGGACAGGTTGTTACATCCTGACTGTCTATGTGTGGGGGGAGCGGGTTTAGTTGTTAGGTGTGCGGAGCTGGTTCTATTCTTCGCTGACAAGGTGTCCTCCATCAGGGCTGAGGTCTCCTCGAGGACCTCTCAAAAGGGTGTTGGTGGTCTGCCTGACAGGTGTAGAGACACTCCTCCTGTCTAGGAGGAGTTTTAGCTAATTGGGGTGGAGGAGGTGGTGGGGATACTCTCTAGGCTATGACCTACCCAATGTGATCTCGATCCAGGACCAACCCGGCTTTTGGTTGGATGTTTGGACCTCTTAGGACCTGTGGTTGCTGAGATTATCTGGAGTTCCTTGAAGAGCAGGCTCTTTCCACAGGCCTTGAAAGAGGTCTTGGTTAGAGCCCTTTTGAAAAAGCCTTCTCTGGACCCGGACTGTCTCAGCAACTACAGGCCAATATCGAACCTCCCATTTTTTGGCAACGTTATTGAAAAAGTGGTGGCCATTCAGCTTGAGAGACACCTCACCTCTTTGTCTTCCTATGAGCCATTTCAGTCTGGTTTCTGGGCTTGGCATAGCATGGAGACAGCCCTGGTAAGGGTGTTGAATGACCTCCTGATGGAGAGAGATAGGAGAGACCATACCATATTAGTGCTCCTTGATCTTTCCATGGCATTTGACACCGTGGATCATGAGTTGCTGCTTGACCACTTATGGTTCTGGTGTGGCCTGTCTGGCAAGGTCATCCACTGGTTCAGGTCATACCTACAGTAACAGGCAGAGTCAAAGGGTAACAATGGGGCTTGCCTCATCTGCCCTAAAGCCTCTGTGCTGTGGAGTTCCGCAAGGTTTAGTCTTGTCACCCTTGTTGTTCATGGTGTACATGCTGCCACTGGGGGGCATCATCAGGTGATACGGACTGGGTTTTCACTGTTATGCAGATGACACCCAGCTGTATCTGTCCTGTGCACTTGAGAACCAGGTTTCAGTTGCCACGTTTAACAACTGCCTTGAGGAGATTCAGTCATGGATGGCTCAAAATTGGCTTAGACTAAACTCAGACAAGACTGAGGTGCTGGTGGTGGATCCAGGTCATCGGAGGGGAGGAGGGGGTGCAGGGGTACCCTCCGACCTAGTGTTAGGAGGTGTTCCTCTTGTCCCCTCCAGACAGAGGAAGGATTTGGGCATGATCCTGAATGATGGACTGACTATGGATGTCCAAGTGGCGGCTGTCGTCAGGAGTGGTTTTTATCATCTTCAGAATATCACCCGATTCCGATCCCTGATTCTGCCTGATGACCAGCCCACACTAGTACATGCCTTCACCACTTCCAGATTGGACTACTATAATGCCCTGTACCTAGGGTTATCTGGAGGCTACCTCTGCAGACTCCAGCTGGTGCAGAACATGGCGGCAAAATTACTGATGGGCGCTAGGAGATCTGAGTATATCACCCCGTCCTCTGTGAACTGCACTGGCTGCTGGTCAGGTGGAGGATTGTCATTAAGGTAGGGCTCTTGTCCTACAAAACCCTATGCAATGGGGAGCCTGTTATCTGCAAGATCTCCTTGTCCCCTATCGCACCTCTCAGGCACTTCATTCTGCCAGGGATAGCCCTCCTTGAGGTCCCCAGGGTGAGGCTGCAGCGATCCAGAGATAAGGCATTTTTGGTTGCCGCACCCACCTTGTGGAACTCTTGCCTGAAAATCTGAGGAGGGTTTCCTCGGTGGAAGCCTTTAAGAAGGGCCTCAAAACATTTATTCCCGCTGGCCTTTTATGACTAACTGCTGAATGGAATTGGAACTGTTGTGATTTTATATTTTAATTATGACATATATTGGCTGGTTCTATTAATTTGTTTATTTTATTGTTGTTGTTTGTACAGTGCCCAGAGTCTGTGGAAATGGGTGCTTAATGAATGAATTATCTATCTATCTATCTGCTACCAGCTATCCCCCCATTCTTCATTAAAAATCTGATTCTGTCCCATTAATATATCTGACTAACCATGGTTGCCCTCTCATCAACACAAATACTACAACATGATTTATCTTGACAGTGAATTACCAAGACAATGATATAGTAGATACTGGTATTGATACAGATGCAGATTAGAGCTGCATATGAATTAAAGACTGAGGGGCACATTTATATCCACAAGTAAAGATACAACCCATAATGACTCACAAGTGCCAAAGCCTGAGTGTACTATGAAGGTCTTGTAATCATCTTAGCCTGCCATCTAGTCACTGGTGCCCATCTACACACTCACATCTGTGACCTTTATGCCTCTGCAAACTGGTTAAACCTTCAAGACAGAATATCCTATCAAACTTGCCTATTGGCAAGAAAGATTAGTCTGGGACTGGCCCCTTCCTCACTACTGCACCTCCTAAATCGGACTCACAATCTCCACTGCACTAGAAGCACAAACAATCTCACCTTCCAGGTCCCTTTCTGCCGCACCGCACAAGCCCAACAAACCTTTATGCATAGAGCACTCAGTTGTCTAAACAACCTCCCACCTGACCTTCTAGTGGGCTTCAAAATTGGGCCCCTCAAAGCCAAACTTTGTGAACATGTATTGAAACTCAGTGGTTGTGACTGTCCCACTTAGCTCTATTTATTTATTTTATTTATTGTAGAAGTCAGATTTACAACCTTTGAGTCGTGGACTCATTTATAAAGGCACTTCATGGCAGAGAGAGTAGACATCTATACAGTGTGAGTAGAACAGTGGTAACATACAGGTGCAATACAGATAACAGTAAGACTCATTTACAGCAGTGGTTTACAGATAAAGTTTCATACAGAAGTTACAATCAAGAGAAAAATATTACAATAATAGAGGTACCACCCTGGACGTACCAGGGAGGAATACCTATGGGTGAAAACAGTGGGTGGGGAAGAAGGGGCAGCATTCCAGTGGACATTGTCAAGTCTGAGAGCAGGGGGCAGGGACCCCATTAATACATTACTTAGTACATAAGACAAGGCCAAAAAGGAGGTTACAGAGAGCGACTTTGAAAGAACCAGTTTTGGGAAGATTGGTGACAGAGGGCGGGAGGGAGTTGAACCAGGTGGGGGTGTGGTAGTGGAAGGACCTTTGGGCTAAAGAGGTCTTGGTACGGGGCACCTGGAAGGTGGTCTTAACTGTGCTACAGGTGGCAACAGACGTGGTTGCGCGCAGCAAGGATGTAGTGACTCCAGGGGGGAGAGACCTAGCAGGGATTTTTTGGCAAGTAGGCAGGTTTGGTAGCGCAAGTGTTCCTCAAAGGTGAGCAGGTTGGCGATAGAATACAGTAGGCAAGTATGAGTGTGGAGGGATGCACCGGTCAGGAGCCTGCAGGCCTTGTTTATTGAGGTCTGAATTTTGGTGAGGGCAGTGTTGTCGGTCGCTGCGTAGATGGGTAGACTGTAGTCCACTAGGGACAGGACGGAGGAGCTGATGGCCAACCAGAGGGCGGTTTGGGGGAGGCAATCTCTATGTTGATAGAGAAGGCCAATCTGAGAATTTATAGCTGAGGACAGGGTACTGAGGTGGTTGTGGAAGGTAAGAGCCAAGTCGAAGGTGACGCCCAGCTATTTGTAGGATGACACCTGCTCCAGAGGGTGTGGGTTACTGGGGAGAATGCAGAGGGGGGCATTTTTGGTCTTATTCTGGTGATGAAAAAAAAGCATGGATTTGATTTTCTTGAGGTTAATGACCAGCCAGTGGTCAAGGAACCACTTTTCGGCTTGATTGAAAGTATGCTGCAGGGATACCTGTAGAGATGTGGGGTCAGGGTGGGAGGCAAAGAGGACCGCATCATCGGCAGAAAGGAGCATATTGCCCGAGCAGGAGCTGGAGAGAGTATTGAGAAAGAGGCTGAACAGAAAGGGGCCCAGGATGGAACCTTGGGGGACTCTGGAGCGAACGGGCAGGGTGTTGGACAGGGTGCTGATTACCTTCACGCGCTGGGATCTGGTAGAGAGGTAACTGGTAAACCAATCAAGGGGACCAGGGAAGAAGCCAAGTTGGTGGAGGGAGTCAAGTAGGAGGGGGTGACGGACAGTGTCAAAGGCCTTGGAGAGGTCAATGAATACTGCACCCGTAACGTGACCAGAGTCGAGAGCAGAGTGGAGGTGCTGGGAGAACTCCATTAGGGCTGTTGTGGTACTGTGACCAGGGCAAAATCCATGTTTTTCCAGGCACATCAGGTCATATTTAGCTAGGTATTCACAGAGCTGTATGGCCACTACTTTTTCAAGTGCTTTGGAGAGCCGGGGGGGAGAATGGAGATGGGCCTGAAATTTTTAGGGGAGGTTCTATCCCCACTCTTATGGATAGGGGTGATTTCTGCAATTTTTCCAGCACTTGGGAACTGGCCCAGACAGAGTGACCAGTTTAAGAGGTCGGTGAGAGGGGCTAGAACAGTATCCAAGACTAATCGTAGGATCCTGGAGTCCAGGGGATCACAGCTGGGGTTGTTGCTGGCAAGGGCTTTTTGCAGATGAGGCCTGGCTTCAAGGGGGATATGGCGTGTAGGTAGAAATGGGGGTGATCTAGCGGTCCGTCGGGCGCAGCAGTTGGATTTCCGCTTCAACGCCCGGCGATCCGGTTCGGAGCGGACCCAGGTCGTGGAGGACCAGCGGGGTGGGAAGGATTGAGCATCCTTGACAGCCTCTCCTTCCCTGGGAGTAGGGCAGCACTCAGCGCTGGAGTGGCACCTAGCGGAGGCTGGGTGGGTCGCACCATGTGGCGCTCAACAGAGCGTCAGGATAGAGCGGGCATGAGGTCGTCGTGCCGTCCCCATCCTGCTTAAAGGGACAGGGGATAAAATCCCGCGCCTGCCGTCTCAATGGCGCTCCGCCCCTGGTAGCCCTGATCCCCCAACTAGTCAAAGTCCCGCAGCCCGATATCAGGGGTCGGAGCCACGGCCCCACTCTCTGGGGGGTAAGCCAGGGATGACCGGGGGATACAGCTATATATCCGGAGGTGGGGGCATCAGGGGTCCATGACCGGAGCTGATAGCCGACGGGGGCAGTAGGGGCCAAAACAGAAAATAGAAAAAAAAAAAGAAATGGGGGTGATCTAGGGTTGGGGGCGGATACAGGGATTGGGTCAAAAAAGTAGTTGGGGAGGACAGAGCTTTGATCTGAGAAAGCCTTATTGAGGCACTCAGCTATGCGGGGTGTATCAGTGGTGACAGTACCATCAATGGACAGTTGTGATGGTGAGGGAGAGTGGGTCTTTCCATTGAGCTCCTTCATATTGTCCCAGAAGGCACGGGATGAGCCCCAAGTGGAAGCAAGGGTGGTCTGATTATATTTGGCTTTAGCCTGCCTTATAGCCCAGGTGCACCTATTACGTGCTGCACTATAGACTTGTCTGTCGGCCAGTTTGCCTGTCACAACAGCAATATGCCAGAGATTACCTCTTTGTTTCAGTTTTTGGATAAGGGACGGGGAGATCCAAGAGGCGTTCTGTTTTTTTGGTACGGGTTCTGGTCAGGGGGGCAAAAAGGTCACAGGCCTTGCTAAAGGCAGTGGAGAAATAGGCTAGAGCAGAGTCAATATCAGCTGCGAGTGGGATTGGAGACCAGTCCAGCTGGGCTAGGTGCATTTTCAGCTTTCTGTGACCCCCAAGGTGAAAACGCCGGCACGAGGTGGTGTGGGGCACTGGTTTTGGTGCGGGGGATGACCAGTGACAGAGGACAGGAGAGTGGTCACTAAGAGAGTTGGGTAGTACATTAATATCCCTGATTTTATGAGGGCAGTTTGACAGAATTACATCTAGGAGGGTGTTGGAGCCACTTGACTGATTAAGTCTGGTAGGTGAGGTAACTAGTTGGGTTATATCTAGAGCAGCGAAAGAGTCCCTGATATGGGCGACACAGGTACCCAGCCAGTTGACATTAAGGTCACCTAGGATGAGCTTCTCTGCCTTGTGTGGGAGTGTGATGAGGTAATCAATAAGGGATTGAACCGCTTGTCCCTGGTCCCTTGGGGGTACGTAAGAGACTGTGATGAAAAGGGGGCCTCTGGCTGGGTCTGGGGTACCCTTAAGGGTGAGGGCTTGGGCACTAAAACCGAGCTTGGGGGCTGGGAGTGCTTGGCCTAAAAGTGTGTTACGAACAAAGACTGCACACCCACCACCACATTTGCCTATATGGTCTTCCCTGAACAGAGTATAGCCAGGGAAGGAGATAACAGAGTCGGGAATTTTGTTGGAGAGCCAGGTCTCGACTAGAGCTATAATATCTGGTCGGTGCTGTACAACCCCACATTGGAGAGTGACAGATTTTTTGTAGGAGGCTGCAAATATTCGTAGATGCAACGCGGAGGCCAGTTCCAGTGGGGGGTGGAGGTTGGCTAGTTGACATCAGCCCAGGGTTGGGGTGTATGTTCCCAGAGAGCAGTAGGAGTAGAGCAATTAATCTGATGAGTGGACTGTGGTGACTAGGACCCTTAGTTAGGTACCGATGCGAGATTATATTAGTATGGGTACAGGGGATGGATAGGGAATGGAGGGTAGGTATAGCAAGGAAGGGGTGGGCCCAGGGCCCCTGAGGGGTGAGGTGGGTGGTGGTTGGTTGGTGGTGGATGCTGTGGAGTAACAGTGATGGCCAAGGTGGGGGGTCGTCTACTGGGGTGGAGAGGGAGGGTGGGCTCGGGGGGGGCAGTGGAGCAGGATGGGACATGAGCTGGGCAAAAAGGATAACCAAAAGTAGGCTGAGTGTGATGGCCATGGTGCTCATTGCTATTTCTACTGGGGGGTATAAGGGGGATACCTGACCCTCAGTGATGGTGACTGCCTCTGTGGAGTAGTGGTAGTGCTGTTGCCTTTGGTGCAAAGCTACCACGTTCAAACCCTGGGGGAAGGGGGTTGTGGGACCATGGTATAGAGGCTGGTGGGCCTGGCTAGTGGGCAATGAGAGGCTGGAAAAGGTGCTCTGAGGGCGGGGTGAAATAGCGACTCCTAATGTCTGCTCTGGGTACTTAAAGGGGTGCAGAGTAGGGTGAGGTGAAAGGGGTGGCAAGATGAGCAGGGAGGTACTAGGCAGGAGACTGAGGCAGTGGAGTAGCTGGGAGGATAGAGTGCTACAAGTAGTAGAGTCAGGGGAGATGAAGAGTGGTTGGCAAACGACAATGAGGGGGGTTTCTTCTGGTGGTAGATGAGTATAAGCTGCAAATGGGAAAGTGGGGACTTAGTTTCACAATGCTACAGGAAGTCACGTGACAGGATAAGGAAATAAATTGAGGGTCCGGCTTGGGTGGGAGGGTGGCTGGGGCAGGTGGGGTAGTCGACGGGTGTCAACGGGCTAACACCCCTCTCAAATGATGCCAGCGGGGAGGAATAGCCTTACCTATTAAGGCTCTTGTTTCTGTTCCCCAGCTCCCGGGGAAGGAGGGCTGTGCTGCCAAGATTGCTGTATCCCATACCTTCTCCCTAACGCCCCTCCCAGCTCACTCTTCTGGCTATCACTCCTCCATTAGCCTTCTTCCTAGCCTCCTTCCCTCCACAGTTCTATTCCCTCCTATCTCGTCACTTGCTGTTACTTTCTCACCCCCCAGCTCTTACATCATCACCTCTCAGGTACACCTCTCCCTTTCTACGATCACCTCATGCCCCCTCACTCTTAAGCACTAACCTTCACCACCCCTTCCTCCCTCGCACTCATCTCTGCCTTACCCTTTCTCCTCTCCCTATCTCTACACCTAATTTCCCCACCCACCTCTGCACAAATTCCCACCTTGGGTTGCCTGCAGCCTCTCATTTTGGCTGTTCCTCAATATTCTCTCTCCCCCTCTCTGAATCCCGTCAGCTTGTGGTGCTTGACAAGGTCCCCTATCCCACCGCTATTGATAATTTGTGCAAAAAAAATTACAACCTTGTAACTCATGATACTTGTGTTGCACTTATTATATATTTTTGTACTCTATGTATTCTGTTTATTCACTCAGCCATTGTACAATGCTCACCATTCTGTTTGTAACACTGTTTCTTCCTTTTTGATGTGAAGCCTTTATAAATGAGCCCCAGCTCAATGGTTTTGTAATTCCAAGGCTTCAATAAATAAATAAATACATCTCAGTGTAATTCTCTTTATTGCTTGTTTACTGTAAAATGGAATTTCATTAAGCAGATTTAGTTGCTTGTATTTGAGTTTGGCTGCTGATATTTAAATGCAGCATAGGGGCTTTCTGATTGCAGCAAGCATTCTCAGATCTGCTGTCTAATTGTTTGAAATGTGACTTCGTTGATTTATTTTTATGTTGTTTAACCAGGTATAGTACACTAAGCTGAAAGCTTTTTTACAGGAGCGACCTGGGAACACAAGGAGGTTAAGTGACTTGCTCAGGGTCACACAGTATGCAAGTGGAAGCTGTAGGATTCAAACCCAGGTCTGGTCTGCTGGATAGCACCAGATTTGCAGCTCAGAGCCTTAGACCACTGCACTATACTGCCTCCCTTTGAAGCATTACAAGTGGAAATAATATGCAGACAACATACTGTACAAGGTGTGATAGACCTAGAGTAGTTATTTCGAAGTGGACAGTTTGCCACTGCAATTATTCTCACTGGTGTGTTAAACAGATAGATAGATAGATAGATAGATAGATAGATAGATAGATAGATAGATAGATAGATAGATAGATAGACAGACAGACAGACAGATAGACAGACAGAGACAGGTAGGTAGGTAAGATGGATAGACAGACAGACAGGTAGGTAGGTAGGATGGATTGATGATAGACAGACAGACAGACAGACAGATAGATAGGCAGGCTGTCAGACAGACAGACAGACAGACAATGTTTTATAACTGTTTCTTAGTGCTCTACTTAGTAAATATTTCCATTTCTGTTCTTGTTTAGAATGTTGCTAATCCCCATGATTACTTCTATGAGTATATTTCTCCACTGTTAGGTTTAGTATCTTTGACCATCATCAGGGAAGGTTTCATTCTGCAGCTGTCTTGCTATATTCTGAAATTTAAAGACCAATTTTGTAAAATTCCCTCACATTAATCAGTTCTGTTAGCCGTGCAATTCTGATACAGACCGTTATTTCTAAATGCCGCGGTGTAGATGGCAACAGGCTTCCACACCATTGATTTATAATATTCCTTAACTTGGGAGTTTGCTAAGCTACAGTGATGTTTAAAAATATTTTTTAGTTAAAGGGGCACTGTCAACCTTTTTTGCATCATATTATTTTTTGGTAAAAACCCACATTTTATGATTGCTTACTTTCTCTAAAATTCATTGATGTTGCTGGTTGTTTCATCTGCCTCCTTGCTTATTACAACCAAAATACATGGTAATGTATAGCTATGCCCAGCTTCGTTTTGATTCAAATCATTGAACTACACTTAGTGCATACTTCCTGAACAGTAGAAACACCCTCAAACAGTGAAGTCACTCATGATTAGAGATGGGCAAAGTGGCCTCAATTTGCTCTGTGGAATGATTCATGGAGTAAAGGCGAATTTGCGGAGTGATTCACAACGCAAAGCGGAGTACTTTGCGTTATAATGGGCAACGCGAAGTACATTGAAGACAATGACTTCAAGTTACTCCACCTTCCCAAACCACTACTCCACCAAATTTTAAGGCAAAGTACATTGAGAACAATGTACTTCACCTCACTTTGCCTTGTTTTTAAGCTCCAAAGGCAAATTTTGCAGTGATTCATGGGATTTCAGGTCACATGGGCTCTAGATTGTTCTGCACAGCCTCAGTTCGCTGTTTGTAGGAAGCTGTAGGAGACAGTCTGTTCTGAGAGCTCTCTGTGATTCAAACCTTCTAAAAGCTGTTAAAAAAGACTTTATGAGTATTTTCTTTGCTGAAACTTTAATTCATCAATTGTAGGAAACCCTCCTGTGCTACTGGAAGGGGAAAGGATCAGATCTGTTACAGTACAGTAGCTTCTTCTTGTTGTTTTTACATTGTTTCTTGTGGATTTTACTTGGTAAAAGGTTATTTATTTTCTTTCTTACTACTTCTAAGGGGCTAGTAGGGTATTGTTTTGGGGCTGCTGGAATTTTTAAACCTGTTTTGGTGGCTATAAGTGGGCTAATTTTTTGATGTTTCACTGTATAGCAGGTTGCATTTGTAGAGGCCTATTTCTTCTGATTTAAAACCTATTTGGTGTGATTTAACTGGGGCTGTTTCTTTGAATTGAAGACCTATATCTTCTAATTTCAAGCCTATTTTGATGTGTTGTTGGTGAAGCTGTTTGAATCGGAGACCTGTTTCTTTTGGTAGCAAACCTATTTTGGGGGCTTTGAGTAGAATTGTGATTCATTTTTGCTGGCTTCACTATCTGCAAACTTTAGTGCATAGAGGGAGAAGGGTGCTAATGGTCTGACCAGGGGCCTCAGCTACCTGACTGTTTCTGGAAGAGTTGGGCTGATCCCACCCCAACCCCTCACCCCACCCACCCGGTCTATGATTTCCTTTATACCAGGGGTTCTGACATCACTTCCTCAAACGGGCAAAGGATATGCACCTGTCATAGCAGAAGCAGACATCCAGGAAAGGAACAGCAGCGAGTGAAGAGGTGACTGCTATCTCAGTGGAAGGGAAGTAACTGCAAATCTAGGAGCTTTCATTGTTACTTGTTTGCATTGTGGAAAGGAGGCGTAGGAGTTTGAAGAAGGTTGTGCAATAGCTACTTAAAGTCTCTTTTTGAGTGTGGATAGGAAGGATAGAAATATAAAAAGCAGTTGCTCAATCTATCTAAATGTGTACAACAAAGGGGTAAGGGACATTAAGAAAATAATCTTTTGCACTGATAGAAGGGGAGAGGGGAGACGTGGGGTAGGCTGCAACAACTGCGGTGCACCAATCTTTCTAAAAATTGCCTGGAGTGTGGGAGGATGTTTAGTATGCAACCACATAGAGAAACTTAGAAGGGAGATCGAGGGTCTGCAGGAGGAACTAAGACAGGCAAGGCAGATTGGGGGTGGGTTTAGCCCAATACTGGAGGGAGGAAGAAGGGAAGATGAGGGAGAGTGATTTAAGCCAACAGTGATGAGGAGAGGGTCAGAAGAAGGGAAGCAGAGACAAAGGGGCCCAGGCCAGGAAGAACGATTGCTGGGGAAACCAGGTCAGGAGACAAAAGACAAATGGAAGGAGGAGATAGGGACTTGTGAGGGGAGGCGAAGAAGCAGCAAAAGTCTTGGAGTTGAAAGGAGAGAACAAGTTACTATGAAGAGAGAGAGCTGGCATTTGCGAAGAGTCTTCAGAAAATAGTTTTGCACTACTAGACAGGAAGAAGGTGGAGGAGGGAAATGATGAAATTAGAGGAGCAATTGATAAATGCCTGGACCAAACCAGAGTGGGGGGAAGTTCTGCTGGGAGAATTGCAACAGGGGCAAAATGGGGAAATAATGTGCAGGAGGAAGAAGAGGAGACAAAAATGAGAGAGGGAGATGAATGGAAGCAAGCAGGGAGTAAGAGGGGTGGAATCTTAGTGCTGGGGAACTCAATACTAAGAGGAGTCAGGTGGGGTAGCAAGGGGGGAGAGGCATAGTCGCGTTTGGGTGGAGGCCATGCCAGGAATGGCAGTGGAAAGGGTGGGACAATCTGTTCTGAAATATGATAGAAGGGGTAGGGACAAGCCTCATTTAATTATACATCTTGGGATGAACAACCTGGCTAACAAGACAGTAGATATAGTCCAGAGGAGGTTTGAGGAACTAAGACAATTATGTGAGGGGGCAGGAAGGTCAGTAACTTTTTCAGAGATACTTCCAGTGCCCAAGGCAAGCACAACAAGAAAGCTGAGAATAGAGGAATTTAATGGATGGCTAAGAATCTGGTGTTGTGCTAAAGGGTATAGGCTGTTGGGGGGGTTGGGAGGGACCTGGAAGGACAGTAGTCTCTATGCCAAGGACAGACTACACTTGAGTGAGGAGGGAAAGAAAGTGTTGAAACAGAGGATGGAGGAGTACATAGAGGAAGTTGGGAATTTAAACTAGGAGCGGTGGGGCAGTTGGGCAAGAGACATGCAGAGACCACAGGTTGGGAAACCGTATGAGCTTACACCCCATAACAGTGACAAAAGACAAATGGCAAGTACTATTGGTGATGCTAGTAAAGGAGGGCAGAATGGGAGGGGGGGAAGGGTGGAAGGTGGTTACCCTTAATGCTAGGAGCCTTGGGAGAAAAACTGCAGAGTTACAGGTGCTCATGGCAGAGGGAGAGGTGGACATTGCAGCCATCACAGAAACATGAGCCACCCAATACAATGACTGGGACCTGTCTGTACCGGAATACAGGTTATTTCGTAGGGACAGGGTGAATGGGAAGGGAGGGGGTGTGGCACTAAATGTGAAGGAAGGACTGAAGTGTGTAAGGGAGGAAGGGGAGGAGGGTAGTACAGAGTCACTTTGGATGCAAATCCAGGATTCCAAGAATAGGATTCTTAGAATGGGAGTGGTGTACAGGCCGCCATCTCAGACGAAGGAGTTAGACAGGGAACCAGCGGGACAGATCAGGAAGGCCTGCGAGAAGGATAGTGTGGTGATTGTGGGGGACTTCAACATGCCAGGAGTGGACTGGAGTACCTCAACAACCAGGAACAGAAGGGAGCAGGTACTGCTGGATGCCTTTCAGGACAGCTTCCTGCTGCAAATGGTCAGTGAACCAACCAGGTTAGGGAATACCCTTGACCTTGCAGCAATCGGGGCGGGGGGCGGGATCCCAAAAAATATGAAGCAGGCTACCCTCAGCTTGATTACAGTGGCTACAAATAGGGGAAGGAAGTTTGCCCATCTTATGTAACTTGACCGGAGTCAGATACATGTTCCGTAAAATTGAGAACTGCATAATTCACAGCCTATCTTGAGTGATATGGGAATGACAGGACCTCCATATCTGATCCCAACTTAGGGTCCTTTGGGAAAATTTATCCACCCAGTAAGGGGAAGAACCATCTATAAGAGGGAAGACCAATTTGTAAAGAGAATCATATACATAAGAAACCAAGTGAGGCTGCAGGACCAATTCTGTTAAAGGGGCGAAAATCTCCGTCTTCCCTCTGTGTTCTCCCAGTGACAACTGTTTGGAACCCAAGAGGTGTTGAATCTGATAGAATTTGAAGAAGCTTTCTGGACCTGATGGGAACTTCTGCATCCTGTCTTTTACCAGAAGATAAGAGTCCCCAGATGCAAGATCTTGGGGGCCCTGTCCAATAAGTGAGGGGAGCCACTCCTCCAACAGAGGAGTACCCCCTATACGGAGATTAGGATTCCGCAGTATAGGTTGCGCTGGGTCCCTAAGGGGGTTTTACTTTAGGACAGAACATAACTGAAGATGTACCCTCAACGAGGTGGTGATAGGAGAGTTGCACAGGTGGGTGGGGAGGTCTTTCATGCGGGTGTGCAGAATGGCCTCTCGGGACATACCACATGAGACAAAGAGCTCCTGCTCTATGGAGAGCCAGGATGGGATGCATGGGAAAGAATGGAGGGCCTTCACTGGGTGCAGCCACCAAAAATATTTTCTTAAATGACCAGTCCAATAATACAGGCCAAAATGAGGGAGACACAGCGCCCCATTTTCTTTGGGAGCTGCCAGCTTGTGGTATGCCCGTCGAGATGGTTTACTGCGCCAGAGGAAGTCTGAGACCATTCCATGGAGCTTCTTAAACCAGGAGAGAGGTAGCCACAAATTCAGCATACTCAGAGGGTAAAATATACATGGCAGGATGCTCATTGTAATCAAACTAATTCTCCCCCAAAGAGAGGCATGTCCTTCCAGCGGGCTAAGTCCTGTTGCACTGTGGACATCAAGGGGTCCTGATTAAGCGATTTCAGCTTGACATCCCCTCTCACCAGTATTATACCTAAATGTCTGAGGCTGTTTTGGAACCACTGTAAGCCAGTTGTTCAAAAGGAAGACCGCAGTCTTGTCCAGATTAACTTTATAATTGGAAACTAGACTGTAGGCCGCTATAGTCTCCATGGCTTCAGTGTTGGAAGAAGGAGGCTGGGTAACATGCAACAAAATATCGCCCACATAGGCCGATACCTTCAGTACCTGAGAACCCACTGTGATACCGTGGACATTTGGATTGCTCCTGAGCCTCCACAACAGCGGTTCCAGGTATAAGTTAAATAAAAGAGGGGACGGGGGCACCTTTCCCAGTTACCTGATTCTAGAGGGAAAGAGGTGGAGATCACTCCATTACAGTATATCTTTGCACTAGGCTTGGTGTATAAACCTCTGACCCAAGAAATATATTGATGGGGGATACCAAACTTCACTAGCACTAGAAACATAAATTTCCAGTCCACTCTTTCGAATGCAGAGAAGACGTGCGCCAGTTTTCGTAAGTGATTTTGGGGTGATCTGCCTAGCATGAAGCTGACTTGTTCAGATCCAATCAATACAGGAAGGACTGTGGATAGTCCGTTTGCTAATAATTTGTCTAATATCTTAATGTCATTGTTAATAAGGGAAATGGGTCTATAGCTTGTGACTAGATCCTCTGGTTTACCATGCTTAGGTAGAACAAGTAAGAGGGCTTCTAGAATGCGGGGATCCAAGGGGTTTTCTGATAAGACGAAAGAACCTGTATAGCCATGGGACTAGCTGATCTTGGAATTTCTTATAGGAAATTCATGGAAAACCCATCCGGGCCCAGAGCTTTGTCCAATGGAGTGCACTAATGGTTGCTCTGCTTTCCGCTTCTGTAATGGGGGCTAGCAAAATGCTTTTCTCTGCTTCTCCCAAGGATGGCAGGGGAAGGGAGTCTAGATATGCCTCTATCTCTTGAGGGGAGGGGGGAGTTGCTCTATTACTGTATATATCCCAGTAATAGCATTCAGATTTGGAGACTATCCCCCCCGGGGTGACTTTAATCGAGCCACCAGTAGACGACTTGACAGCCTTGACTAATCTGCAGTCTCCTGCTGTTTATTTCTCAACACCAGCAGGTGACTGGCCTTCTCTCCCTGATCTATATGAAGTGAGCGGGACTTGAAAATGGCATATTCCACCTTTTCTCTCAAGAGCTCACTATAGTTTTCACAGAGTTTTAAAAGGGAAGTTTAGGTATTATCATCTCCAGTATGGGGGAGAGCACTTTCTAACTGCCTGATTTGTGTCAGTAAATTAGAAAGTTGAACTTCCCTCTTCTTTTGAATTCGCCCCTGAGGTGACATTTCAGTGCCCCTCACTCCATATCTGGTTTGCCTGTGGAGTGCAAGTTATCTGTTGTGAAGTGCTCAATGGATTGGCCTATTCCTTTTACTATCTCAGGGTCCTTCAGAAGCTGGTTGTTGAGCTTCCATATGGTGTCTTTCTGTTTGTGAGAAGTGAGAGACAGCTGGCACCAAACTGGAGAGTGATCAGAAATGACTCGGGCCTCAATCCCAGCATCTCGGACCCCTGGTAAGGAACCCTGACTCAGTAAGATGTAATCGATTCTAGTGGAGGAGGAACCATGAACTGGGGAATGGAAGGTGTACTCTCTGGAGGATGGATTAAGAATCCTCCAGGGGTCACACAAGCCCATGTGGTCTACTAGCTCCTTATAAGAACACTGAACCAGTGACAGCCCTTGGGATCTGCGATATGTTCTGTCCAAGTCTGGTGTGAAGGGGAGCTTCCAGTCTCCACCCAAGAATATTGGAAGGTTAGCAAAAGGGGTTAAAAATTCTAAGCAGTTTGGAGAAGAATTGTGGGGAGTCCACATTCAGACCGTAAAGGTGACCAGTTATCAGTTCCACCCAGTCTACTGTACCTCTAAGCATCAGATACCAGCCATCGGGATCCTGAATTAGTTGTAGACATGTAAAGGTCAACCAGCGAGCTATAAGAATAGCTATTCCCCTACTCTGCGTGCTGGACCCAGCAGAGAAGGCCTGACCAATATTCTGTCTCCGGAGGAGCCCCAATTTAGAGCCTAATATATGAGTCTCCTGGAGACATGTAATATCAGCCTTGAGGTGGCTCAAGTGTTTTAGAATCTGGTAGCGTTGTGTGTTGTTTCTGGCCCCCCTAACGTTCCACGAAACAAACGTTATCTGTCCAGCCATGTACCTACGTAAGTTGCAGTGCATTTCTAAACAGCCAACATTGTATCTTGGTAATACAAGGTATTTCACAGTAGAAGTGATGCCTTCTGCCCCCCACCCTTCCTATAATCCCCCCATGCAAAACCCCAAATCTACCAACCACCTTCCCCATGAATATCCCAAAACCAATACACCAACTTCCAAAACACGAAGCCCTTCCTACCCCTCCCTGTAACAACACTTCAAAAACAACAGAAAATGATCTGTGAATGTAGAGCAGTTCCCCTTCCAATCCCCTAACCCAACAATAAATAATCTGCCCATGATGCACAGGCTTACCAAGCTACTAGCCACCCCCCTCCCGCCCTATTGTTGGCCAAAATAATTGACAGAGACCAACAAACTACCTAAACACATTCAGTAAATATGAACCTGCAAACAAATTTAACCTACTACAGAAAAACAGGAAAAAAGGAGGTCTGCCCCTTCCCCACAGTCCATCTTGTGTTTTGCAACACAGTTCCTCAGTAAACTGTAACCAATTAGCTAGTGAACTCCCACACTATAAAGTAAATGCTTGTAACACTGTGGAGAATGACCCGTCTTCAAATAAGGAATCGATAAAATAATGGAGACCTAGAGCTTTATGTCAGCTAAATTGAACTAAAAATAAAACAAAAAGATGTCCGGGCTGGTAAAGTCCAAATAGGAAGCGCTGGTCCTGTATACTGCATCCAGCTGAAGTTGAGGCAGAGAAATCAAAATGCACTCCTGCGTGCAGCACCTCTTGTCTTGCAGCTTGAAAGCAGGGCACTAGACCAAGTGAGTCTGCAATATCGACGAGAAACTGTCCCAAGTGACAGTGCGGGCAAACGAATGGCGCCGCTCAAGCACACAAAAGGATCATCATTAAGGGGCCTGACTAGGCGTAAACAGGGGTGCCGCTATGGACACGAACAGAATCAGACTTCAGCATGACACACAAAGGAGAAGGTAATAAGGGATCATATTAAAAGTCCGACCACCTAGTGCAGACCAGATACATATGTGAACAGTTAGCACAGGGGGATGTCGGTAGTACAGAAAGCTGATCATGGATCCTTCGCAGAGGGACATGCTGGTTACCAGATGTTGCTCAGAGTACTCAGCTGGGTTTAAAGAGGTCAGGGAGGACCAACTTAAGATCCTTCTCTGCCACTGCTGGGTCTTCAAAGCGGTATATCATTACCGCAGCGACTCCTCTGCCGCGAAGACCATCACAGCGACAAGAATCGGGCAAGACCTGCACGTCGCTGCGATGGTCTGTGCAGTGTCCAAGACTGCCTCGTAGGTTGTCTCGCCCCCCCCAGTCCAACTCCAACTTGAAGTTGGAATCCTAGAGACTGGGGGGTGTGGGGGTGCAGTCCCCCTATTGAAACACGGAGGCATCCCCAACACAGCAATGCTGACAGTCGGCACCGCGGCTGTCGCTGTCAGGGATGTCTCCATGTCCGCTGTCGCTGCGGCATGGTAAAACCCTTCAAAGCTCTTCCATTGACCTTGTAGCTGGACTTGCAATTTAGTGGGATACATCATATGGAATTTCACCCCAGCTGGGATTAATTTGATACCATTTGGTGGAATGCTGTGCGCCGCTGGCATACTGTGGCAGGGAGATCCTGGGCTATTGGTAGCTTATGTTCCCCCCATTTCACCTACTGCAGTTCTTTTATTTTTAGTAGAAAGTGCTGCCTTTCTTGGAAATGTAAACATTTGAACAGCAGAGGATGGGGTGGTGCATCAGGTGGGGGCAGATGTCTTAGAGCTCTGTGGGCCCACTCAATGCAGTAGTCGGGGCCAAATGGAGAAGGGCCCGCCAGCTTCTGTACCAGTTTTTGCATGAACAGTACTGCATTAGCCCCTTTCTCCTTTTCAGGAAAGCTGAGTAGCATGGCATTGTTACACCAGCTTCGGCCCTCAAGGTCTTCCACCTTAGCTTCCAGTGGCGCAATCTGGTGTCTTGTGGTGGCGAATTCTGGATCCACTCGCTCCGCCTTGCTCTCCAGAGACTTGATACGCACCTTGCTATCTCCGGTGCACCAGGAGATATCTTCAAGTGTGGCTGCCATGGATTTCATTTCTGAGGTAAGAGATTTAACCTCATCTCAAAATGGACGAAATTCCTCCAGAAAGCGCTCAAGAGTTAGGAGGTTCGATACCGAAGCAGTGCTAGTTGTTTTGCTGGAGGCCGAAGCTTGTGACCTAGATTTCTTGCTTTGCTTCTCTGGTGTGGGAGGGATGTTTCAGAAGAGCTGAGTGCATCTCAGCTTCCATTTTTGCTCCTAATCATGCCACAGCTAGATTTCCAGGTGCCAAGAAGTAGATAGGAGTCCTTAGCAAAAATAATTTGTGATTTAAAAAGTGCAAATTGGTAGTTTATATCCAAATAGGCAGGAGCTCCACTGGAGGGATGTTACTCAGCCCACCTCATCACGTGACCCCTGTTGTTCCTTTTTTTTTTTTTTTATAAGAGTGCAACAAGTCCAACTGATGATTCATAAACTAGGTGACATGTACATCACAAAAAATATTTCTGCACATATCATGCACTGTGTTCCAAATTTGCAGCTGTGCAGCCATGACAGTGCTGAAAAAGTTGGACCCAGGTTGTGTTACTTGACAAGATGTGGTTTTAAAATATAACTTGAGTTGAGACGCAGGGACACTGACATAGTGTATTTGTTACACAGCCTGGTGCTAAATTAAATTGTGATCTGATAATTGCAGTGGGACAGCTTGCTATCTGTGTTAATCCAGATACCCGTGGAATAACCACAGCTTAAACATAATGTCTTGCTGCTGCAATCAAGTTGTAATAAGTCCTTCATTTCTTTTTTTAGGAAACTTCCAGATGCTTTGTTGTGCCATAGTTGCCTTATCCAAAGAACTTCTTCAACATCATGGCCCCCCCACCCCAGGCCGGGGCAGACATGCAACAAGCAGAAGTCTTTTCAATCGATGACCATCATTACCAACCAGACTTGAGAAGGATGCAGATGAAATCTGTGAAGAAGTAACCAAATAATAAACCATTAATGAGACCACTGCACGCATGAGTCACTGTGCAATACATCCTGGGGGACTTTGCATATGGTGTAACGCTCCCATTTCACTTCGTCAGCACTTGGAAACTTTCTGGACACAAGACAGTTGCATTTCGGGGATGCAGAAAAATTCTGGGGACTCTGCGTGACCACTACATGCATGAGTGACTGCACAATACATCCTGGGGGACTTTGTATGTGGTGTAACACTCCCATTTCACTTCATCAGCACTTGGGAATTTTCTGGACACAAGACAGTTGCATTTTGGAGATGCAGAAAAATTCTGGGGACTCTGCCTGACCACTGCGTGCATGAGTGACTGTGCAATACACTCTGGAGGACTTTGCATGTGGTGTAACACTACCATTTCACTTTGTCAGCACTTGGGAAGTTTCTGGACACAAGACAGTTGCATTTTGGGGATGCAGAAAAATTCTGGGGTCTCTGTGTGACCACTACATGCATGAGTGACTGCACAATACATCCTGGGGGACTTTGTATGTGGTGTAACACTCCCATTTCACTTCATCAGCACTTGGGAATTTTCTGGACACAAGACAGTTGCATTTTGGAGATGCAGAAAAATTCTGGGGACTCTGCCTGACCACTGCGTGCATGAGTGACTGTGCAATACATTCTGGAGGACTTTGCATGTGGTGTAACACTACCATTTCACTTTGTCAGCACTTGGGAAGTTTCTGGACACAAGACAGTTGCATTTTGGGGATGCAGAAAAAATCTGGGGTCTCTGTGTGACCACTGCGTGCATGAGTGACTGCACAATACATTCTGGGGGACTTTGCATGTGGTGTAACGCTTCCATTTCACTTCGTCAGCACTTGGGACATTTCTGGACACAAAACAGATGCGTTTTGGGGATGTAGAAAAATTCTGAGGACTCTGTGTGACCACTGCATGCATGAGTGACTGTGCAATACATTCTGGGGGACTTTGCATGTGGTATAACGCTCCCATTTCACTCCATCAGCACTTGGGAAGTTTTTGAACACAAGACAGTTGCATTTTGTGTGTTGTGATTGTGATCACATAATGTCATACTTAAATTACAAATTAAAGCAGCAGTGCAACAATGCGGTGAAAATTTTGACCTATACTTTTCTATGCTATTTTAGATTGCCAGCCACTAGTTACCTCCTGACTTGTATGATACCCTTCTTTTCACAGTTTGTGTCTGCTTTACTACTTTTTCTCATATCTGAAAAAATAAAAGGAGCACGCCTTTTAATATGCCTCTGACCAGGTTTTCATCACTATTTGTAGCTGTTTTTGAACAAATATTGTTCTGTGAGATCATAAAACACTGCCTGCTGCATAATTGTTAATTTTACAACAGAAGTAATATATAACTAACTGATGGAGAAAAACAGCGGAAAATACTGATGAAGACCTGGTATTAGAAGGAGTGCTCCTTTTATTATTTCAGACATGAAAAAAAGTACTAAAGCAGACTCAAATACTGGAAAGAATGGTATCATACGAGTCAGGAGGTAAGTAAAGTGGCAAAGTAAAATAGCATAAAAAAATATAGGTCAAAATTTTCACAAGATTGTTACACTGCTGCTTTAATGTCTATTTCAAAAAAGAAATATTTCTGGAGCCTCAGTAATGTCTGCTTTGTGTCGGGACTTGTGAAGTGTTTCACAAAAAGCAGGACTGAGCAGTGCAAGTATGTTGTGCTAAACTGCATGTGCACCGTCAGTGTTCTTTCCTGTGTGTGCAGACATTGTCCAGCTTCGTGCAAACATATATATGGTGTGACTTGTTGCACTATGTAAAGAATAAAGATAAGAAAGAATATATGACGTATCTTTTATCTGTACCATCAGCACCAGCGGAGTTAATGATATGATATTTTTTCAGAGGTATCAGGTCACTGTGCATCTCAGTCACTCACAGTGCACACATGACTTTGTGGAGATCATAGCACAAAAAACACATGCTCTCCTAAAAGTCATGTGTGCAGTATGTGACTAAGGTGTCCTCTTGCCAGATACCTCTGAAAAAATATCATATCACTTAGTCCGCTGATGGTGATGGTGACAATAAAATCTACGTTATATATTCTTATTTCTATTCTTTATACCATAAACACTGCAACAAGTCAGCATATATATGTTTGCAAGAAGCTGGACAATGTCTGACATCACACACACACAGGAAACAACACTGACCACACATGCAGTTTAGCACATCATACTTGCACTGCTCACACCAGCTTTTCCACAGCCACTCCACAACAGAAAGTAAACATTACTGAGGCACAGGATTATAATAGCAGGGCAAAAAAGAGCATGTATTTCTGTATGCGTATGTATATATTTAAAGGGAAGCAGTCAGCAACAGGAGCTCCTGCCCCTTGCAAGACTTACCCTCTGGTTAAGGCTTTTAAGCATGTTGCGGTGTTTTTCTTGTGCCACAAGATACTTTATTTTAATAAAGAAAAGTCAGTGACCTGGAAGTATGGCGGATGCTATGGGGGCTACATTATGTGTAAAGCAAAGGTGCAGTGGTGACGCACCATGTGCTTCAATACTTTTGTGTTGAAATGCATGGTGCGTCACCATTGCACCTTTACATATAATGTAGCCACCATAGTGTCCTCCATACTTCCAGGTTGCTGACTTTTCTTTATTAAAATAAAGTATGTTGAGGTGCGAGAAAAACACCGCAACATACTTAAAAGGCTTAACCGGAGGGGAAGCCCTGCAGGGGGCAGGCGCTCCTGTTGCTGACTGCTTCCCTTTACACTAATACTGTGGCCTTCCCTCTGCCTGTTATTAAACATAAACAAAAGACAAAACACTACAGCAGCAGGGGGAGGTGTGCAGAAAAAAAAGCTAATGGGGGATCCCCTGATGTTCCAGCAGCAGATGGAGCATCGACACAATCTGTAACTGGTGCTGCTCGATCTGCTTCACCTGGTGCTGGACAGCACCCACCCTCTCATTATTTTCCTCCACCACAGCCCACAAAAGTTCTATGTCTGCCTGAGTTGCAGGCATTGAGGGGTCCACTGGTGCGGGGGGAAACCAGGTAGTGGTGGTGGTGAGAGTGGTGCTGGTGGCAGTGGTGGGGGTGGTGGTGGAGCAACTGCTGCTGTGGCCCTCTCCTGCTGTGGGAATGCACAACAGCAGCACCCTCTGCCACTGCCACAGAAGGGCCAGCAGGTGGAGGCCTGGCCCGTTCGGTGACAGCCTGCCACTCCACCTTGTGGTGGTTCAGCATATGTGTGCGCTGGCCCCCAGTCTCCAGATGTGTCCCCCAGGGGCCACGGTGCACTTGCACACCACAAAGCAGACACAACAGAAGGCTGCTTCCCCCCCCAGCACAGTTGAAAAACTGCCAAATTGGGAGCTGCAGGGGGGACAAAGCACAGGAGGGGCAGATGCAGTGCCAGCAGTATGGTCACGCACCTGGGGCTCCACCTGCTGCTGTGCAGGTGGTGCTGCTGGAGCTCCTGCAGTTGCTACTGGTGGTGGTGGTGGCGGACTTAGTGGATGTGGCGGTGGCACTGGTGGTGCTGCTGCTTCCAGAGGGGGGGCAGGACCAAAGAGTCTGGAGCGGTCCAATGCCACCCAGCTATGACCCCCATGCATGTGCACTCCCCTCCGACCATGGGCCACATACTGTCCCTGGTCCATCACACAAAAAACACTCCTTCCCTCTCTGACGCGACGAGCGACTTCACACACACTCACACAGCACAGGCACACACACAGTCACACACACACACACACACACACAAAACAAAACTTATAAAACAAAGAAATTGGTCACCCAAAAGGACTGACAAAACAGTACAAAAAAACCCTAAAGAATTAGCTTTTAAAAAAGCTTTTGGGTTTTTGGAATTTGCTCAAAAAAGAAACTTGCTAACATGAACTCTCCTCTCCTACGCAAAATGCTTCCTCTCTCTACCTCTGCAAAGAAGAAAGTGAAAGTATCTGCTTGTATGACTCCCTTCCTGCCTGGCTAAAGCATGTGACTTACAGAACTGTAAACCATGTGATGTGTGGAGGGGCTGCCTAAAGTGCCTATATTGTTGTCATTCCACCTTACTTCGTGTTAAGGCGGAATAACAATGCAAAGTCATAATAACAAAGTGAAGTGAGCACTTTCCAATGGCCACTTCGAGTAGCATGATGATAATGCGAAGTGGCCACTTCACATTCACTTCACAGGCGGAAGTTAATTTTGCTGCATCTCTACTCATGATACAATAGCCTTTTCTACTCTCACTGCATAACGCATGGCTAGCTTGTGTAGGGGGTGTTCCTGAGTCCAGGAAATATGTAATGGGAGCTGGTCAAGAAATGTAAACAAACATGTTTTGTTGTGGTAACACTAGTATGGTGGGCAGTAAGTTTTTCACTTTTTAAAAGAAAAAAAGGAATGTGAATCAAACTACCAGCTGCTTCAACTGTCTCTATAGCATGTGAAAAATCATAAAATGTGTTTTTAAAACAATAGACACTTTGAGGCCTTAAGGGGTTGACAGCATCCCGTTAAGTTATTGCCAGATTGCATCATACTTGAATCACCCAGCTCCAACTATTAATTGCACAGAGATCAGGATCTGATATGCTTGGTTATGGTTGTGATGGTGGTTTTGGTTCCTTTCCCTTTTGATACAAAGAATACCGAGTTTCTGCAAAATCAACCATATTGCAGTTGGTAGCAATCTTATAAATACTGTTATGGTCGGACTCCATATGTATGAGGTCCTAAGGTAAAACAAACTGCGATCTCTGCTATAACAGCTTAAGGACCCATGTTCAAATGATTAGCAGGGCACTAACAGGATTAGCATCACAGTAACCATGAATACTGCTGGCCGACAGGGTGGGGGCCATATTCTAAGACGCCTGGAGCATTTCACTGACCCAATAGTGTGCCCATTCGCACTATACCAGTGTGCCAGTACAAATAAGGGATCTTCCTTGCATACTGGGCACACCAGTACATTCATTGGTTTTGGCAGCGCTAAACATCTTTTATTACAGCACTGATTAATGCTGCCAAAACTCTGCCTTTATCCCTGTGCAACAGAGTACTCCCTCTCATGGATTGTCCAGTTGTCCAAGTACTATTTACATTGCCCAACCTGGGGCCAGAGTCACAAAACTTTGCCCCAGCACAAACTGGGTTTTGGTCAAGCTGGTATTCACAAAAGCCCAGTTTGTACCTGCAAACTGGGTTTGCACCGGAGCAAAGTCTGGAGGGGGCCGCAATGAAAACAAGGGGGAAGGGATGTGAATATTGCCTCTGGTAGATTCACAAAGCATTTGCCCTGTGCAAGGCCTCCTGAGTGGTCCCCTTGCATGGAGCAAATACCGCAGACCAAGAGCTGTTGGTATGCCACACAACCCTAGTGGCTGGCGAAAGTACAGCGGCAGGTCCCCACCACCCCCCATCGCTGATTGCCAGTCCGAGAAGTAAAAAAGGCTGTCTCCCTGGTGATCTAGAGGTCCCACCCCCCACCGATCACTGGCCTAATATATAAATTAGAAAGTCCCTGGTGGTCCAGTGTCCCCCTCCCGATCACTGGCTCAATATAAAATGAAGAAATGCCCTGGTGGTCTAGTGTCTCTCCCCCTTGCCGATCGCTGGCTCAAGATATAATCATGAATGTCCCTGCTGGTCTAGTGGTCCCTGCCCATCTCTGGTCACTGATCACCATCCCTGTCATAAGAAAATGATATCCCTGGTGGTCTAGTTGTCCCTCCCCATTACCCACTGTTTGTCGATCATCGGTCCAAAAAGAAAACAAGAGTAGATCCCGTTAGCCAGTGCCCCCCCTCCACACACCAGTGATCACTGAACACCAGCCCATTGGCACAGCCCTCCTCTCTCCACCATGGCTGGTTGCCAACTGAGCTGTCAATGGAGTGCATACTGTATATAGTATGCACCCAATCTGTCAATCAATGGGCGTGTGCTGAATACAGTACATGCTCCATTGATAGCTTGGTCGGCAGCTGGCCATGGTGGAGAGAAGATGGATGTGCCAGTCACTGGCTCAGTTTCGGGATGGAGGTAGTGGGGTGGTGGTGCACTACCTGCCAGGGGAAGAGGGGTGGTGGGTCCACTAGACCACTGTGGCCATTTCTTTCTTGTACAACCACCAGATCAGGGATGGTGAGGGGAACCACTAGCCACCAAGGAGATATTTGTAGTGTTCTCATGGGGACAGTGACTGCGGAAGGGGGGGTCCACTAGACCACCAGGGCAATGTTTTACTTGACTATACAGGGGATTGGAATGGGGGAGAAACTTTGTAAACCAGGGGACATTCAGTGTTATATTGGGTGAGCGGTCGGGTAGGGGGAGGGACCGCTAGACTACCAGGGAATCTCCTTGTGGTATAACAGGCAAGGTAGCAGGTTGGGGGAGGGATTGCTAGACCACCAGAAATGTATCTTTTTTTTGAAGCGGACAAGCAGCATGTTGGAATTTAAGGGGGGGGGCTTGCCAGGGCTCAGCCCCAGTAGCTCTGAATTGAGCCCCAGTAGCTCACACATTACTGCCATTGACTCATAAAGGGAAAGGGGGTTCAATTTCAAGATAGGACCCTTATGCCCCCCCAGCTCCCAAAGCACATTAAGTATTATTCCAACACTGGCCAGCATTCCACGATCATGGATAAGGGGGACACTGACCAACAGGGTCTACTCTCATTCTTTTGGGCTGGCCATTGGTGGAAGGCAAGGAATGGGGAGGGACCACTAGACCATCAGGGATATCATTTTTCTTATGACAGGGACAGCGATCAGTGATTGGGGATGAGGAGAGACCACTACTCCACCAGGTATTTTTTTCAATATATATTAGACAGGTGATCGGCGAGGGGGAGGGACACTAGACCACCAGGGCATTTCTTCATTTTATATTGAACCAGCAACTGGCGAGGGGGAGGGACACTGGACCACCAGGGACTTTCTAATTTTTATATACTGGCTCAGCAATCGGCAAGGGGGGACCACTAGACCACCAGGGAAACAATCTTTTTTTAGTTCTTCAGCCACTGATCGGCAATGGGGGGGGGCAATAGCCACCATGGACTGCAACTGCATGTCAGCCGAGGGCTAGGAGTGCACTAAGTCACCCACAGCCTATGAAAATGGGCCCATAATGGGCATGCAAATAGCCACCTAGCACCTTGCATGCCCAGTAGGTTCATTTACATGCCTGTTTTAGTGAATCAGGAATAGTGCATGGACGCTATCCATTGCAGGGCATTCACTTGGCTATGGGTCGGGGTGACGATAGTGGGGAGGTGCAAGTGGTACAGGGGTTACTGCCAATGCTACCTGGCCCTATTCACAGTCAGACAGTGCAGTGCATTGTCATTTGCAATTTTTTGTGAATCTGGCCCTGTGATCTAGCAGACCACCACCCCTTAATCATCCACATGTCCATGTAATAGTTACTTACCCTACCTGGTGGTCTAGTGGACCTTCTCCTCTTGATTGCCTTCCTGTCAAAGGTATATGTACACATCCATTGTCCAGTGATCTCTGGCCCACCAAAAATGTAAACTGTTCCCCTCTCAATCAACCCACTTAGGACTCACCACCCCATGCTCCCCCACCTGGTTGCCATTGTCATTTAAGGATGGTGGCAAGCATAGCCCTCAGCTCACCAACTCGGTCGGCTCCCATCTGACAGGCATTCATGATCAGGCATACTGTTTTCAATTCTGATCCAAAACATGATGCATTGAGTCATTTATTATTCATCTCTGTCCTGCTGTCTCTGTCTTTACCCCTGCCAGTTCTGATAGCGAGGGTCAGTGGACACATTGCTATCAAAGTGAAATTGAACTGTATACATTACAAGGAAATGACAAGGATATGAACATGTACTATATTAGGGTCTTTCATGAAAAAGTAATGCCTTGGTTGGCAGGTGTCAATCAAAAAAGGTCAGTTTCAAGATGGAGACCTGACTTTTCCAATAATGCAATCTTTATTCCATTTTCCACTTCTGCAGTCAGAAGCCTGTGATTTGTGCTCCTTGTTTTCATTTTCTGTGCCAGAATTATTATGCTGAAGTTACTTTGTATCTCTAATGTAAAAACTGATAAACTGGATTTTATCTATCAAAACATTTTAACCTGTACGTGGAACATTTATGCCAGCTAGTAAATTATGTTGTTGTGCATAGTATCTAGTCTTAAATTTGTAGCAAACCTCCTGCAAATGAATTATTACAGTCTAATTTCATTTCATTTTTAATTTCTTCGACAAAAGTGGGTCAAAGGTTGCTAGCCTCTTGGTCTCCTCTGCTAGGACTGTACATCCAATCAATAGGCACTAACTGATCACAGTTTGTTTTCTGCACAGTTTGCTTTTGCAAGTCTGCTTACATAGAGACTGGTTGTTTGCTTTATTATCTAAATTGCATTAAAAAGTGATTATTGCTCAGGGACATCATGGTATCATTGAACAAACATCAGCATAATGGAACCATGGAGCCATCAGATCCAGTCTATCGGCTTACTGAACAAAGAAAACATCAAACTCTCCTCTCTCTTGCTACAGTACCAACAGATGGGGTCCCAAGGGGTACCAGCCACCAGCATCTTAAAGGTACAGCGATCAACTGAGAACCAGTCACCACATCCAATCACTACTAACTTACAGGACCAAGCCACAGGAGGCAGTGTCCCACTTAGTCAAAGACAACCTAGACATCAACAAAAACCAAACAAACAAATAATTATTTCCTAAGTGATTGTAAACCCTTGCCAAACCACTGGCTCTTAAAGTCTCAGCTTAACTGGAAGTTCATTATGAGAGACTGTGTGTGGTGAATTACCTCAGGAATGTATTTATCTATTTCAAAAGTTTCACCAGAAAAGACACACTGAACTGGTAACAGCTCATTTCTAGACATGCCTGGGGGAGGGGGAGTAGAGAATCGGAGCAGAACAATGAGGTACAGTAAATACAAAAATACAAATAACAGGCAAATAAGCATGAACAAGATCAACAGTTGTGCAAAGACAATGCTCCTGTACAAGTAAATCTACTCCAATGCAATAACGTGCTAAAGGAAAGCAATCTTCAATGTACAAAAGGCAATACGGATCCCAGGGTGGGAGCAGTGGTTGTAAATTGGGATGGGTGTAAGGGGAACTGCAACAGGAATGTGGGACAAAAGTGGCCAAGTGTGCATAATGCCTACAGCAGCATTCCGGAGAACTGCTAAAGAGTTAGTGGAACCAAAGCAGACAGACAGGAAAATGACACAAATTTTAATAAGCTATCAGTTGTAACTTTTTATGTCTGAAGTGTTTTTCTTTTCCCCTTTGCTCATTAGAAAGTTTTCTACATGATAATATTGTGATGGATGTGTGGAGCAGCTCTCAACCTGTCAGCTGATATACAGTATCTATCTCGGTTCCTCCACCACAAAAGGAAAAGAAAAAGTACCTCAGATATAAAAGGTTATGGTTGACTGCTTTTAAAAACTAATACTAATTTTAGTCAGTACACTAGCTCTTTAAAGTCTTCCCATACATATAAACAGTTGTAAAGCCATCAGATTGTGTATTTAGATATAGAAGTTTTTTTTCTAGCCTCCTCCAGCTGCAAAGGTCAGTTTATTAACTCATAGAAGTACAACACTAACTTTATTTGATGTTATGATTTGTCAGGATTGTGGTTCTGATAACTATTTACTGTCAAACAAGTAAGCAATAACCCACGACAAGGTGTGTGGTTATTGGGGATTAATCAACACCTCAGGTGCGTTGTGAGGCAGGATGCCGCAGGTGATCACCCTGAACCAATCATGTCTATACCTGCTCCTAGCCCATGTATAAATTAAAATAATCTAACTTTCATGGTTTACCAGTGTCATTCCCCCCGTCCCCATACCCACAAAGGAGAGAAAATAAATGACTGCCACGCAATATCCTAATTGCATTTGCAAAATTAGTCTGAGATTATGTAGTGATTTGAGTGAAATGATTGACTGATAAAGCCATGACAGGCATAATATAATCTTTTATAGTATGACAGCACTCCAGATCCCATTGTATAAATGATTTCATTTAGGTTTCTGATGAGCAGGAAAAGAGTGCTAGGCACCATTGCCCATTTTCAACCTCATCACGGGGGGGGATACAAAAACAAATCAACTAAACCTGACCCAGATTAAGCTGCTGGGGGTATTTTAGTGAATGGGGGAAATTTGCCCAGGACACTAGGGAAATTCGCTGCTCTTTTCAGTAAGTGTTTTGCTAAAATTAGTCAATGGAGTGTAGGGCTGACAGGATAAAAACACAGAGCTGGAAAGATCTGTACCTCCAGATGTTGTTAGACCACTTTTATATTTCCCCAGTTTTCCCAAGCACCCCAAGGATTCTAGAAAGATGCCAAGAAGTCAACTAAGGCACACTAGAATTCTAAAGATGTGGGACACCTGTTGGGCTTCTTGCCACAGAATTCTGGGCGTAAAAGGAAGCTAGTGTTGTCAGAGTGCAATGGAATGGCATTGCCCCCCCTGCTGAGTTTTCCCAATCGGTGGAAACTACACATTTGTTTTTTGACTGTTCATGTAGACAGAACTTTTAGGCTGTGGTGACAACCACATGACAGGAGCCACATTTTGGCAGATGACATATGATATGGTAATGTGGGGTCAAATTGGGAAAGACCAGAGGAAATGGGATTCAAGTACAACCCAGTTTTAACGGACACTGTAAAATGTCCATTCGGATAGATCAGCCATTTTTCTAATTCCCAAACTGAACGCATAGACATCTATGTTAAAATGTTTGGATATAACAACTTAACGACGCTGTGTAAGTTGGATGCCTGTTACAGCAGAAAGGTGTTAAATTCCAATTTGATGTCAGCAGATTAGTGGCTGCTTAAGTTTGGGCACTTCGTTGCTATTGTTTCACATCACTGACAACCGACTGTTGATCATCTGCTGGCAGATCTGCTGCACAGGAGCTCTAATTTCAACCATCCTGACTGCCATAAAGGTGCATTTTGTTTTTGTTAATTTACTTATTTGTCGGGTGCTAATATCTAAGTGCAACACACTGACACTCTCCCACAAAACTGAGATTTTGAAGAAGATCGATGACATGCCGAAGATGTCCATAAGAGATCTGGCTTTGAGGAGCTTACATCCAGTGTCTGCATTAAGCGAATTAACCTACTGGACGCTGTCAGGATGATGAAGACAGCATGGGATGAGATTAGTCAGCAGACAATTGTCAGCTGTTTAAAAAAGCAGGTTTCTACCTTGGTGATGACCCTGAGGAAACCAGTGAGAATTCAGAGCTGGAGGAAAACAATATTGATCCTCCTGCTGGCTTGACAGAAGAGGAATTTGACCAGCTATGTCACCTGGGGGACCACACTGAGAATCAGCAACAGGAAGAAGAAGAGGATGACATCACCGATGTCAGTGTCACAGCCCAGTCAGGAAGAGTCATAAGAGGAGGAAGAGTCACTCAAGACCAAGCATCAGCTGTGACACCAGCCGACATTAGAGCAGCACTCCTCACAAAGGCTCATTTACACGGTGAGAAAGTTGGATCACTGCTGTGTAGATGGTTTCAGCCAAGCGATCTGAAATGCTGTGGAGCAGCATTCACAGGGCATAGCTCTAGAGCACTGCAGGTGCTGCAAGAGAAGTTCCAGCAATTTGAGGAGGGTTCCGGTTGGTGGGTGCAGTCAACAATACTACAGTGGAGGGGGTCTTCAGACTCAAGTTCAGCCAAAGGTAGTTTTAGGTCCATTAAGCACAGCTGAACTCAGACAAGTAGTTCTTTTCAAAAACTGAGGGCTGTAAGTTGAGAAAACACAGTCCCATAGTGGAGCCATGACACTGGGCAACATATTGGATGGTGCTGGCTGTTCACACAGCCAAGCAAACCAGAGCAAAACTCCTACTCCACTGTGCGATCCCAAGAAAACAGGGATCATGGGCACAACAGAACACAAGTGGAAAACAGCAGAATGGTCGCATTCACATGTGCACAGGGGCACCGATCTGGGCACTGTGCGCCACCAGCACCGACTCAGAATATGCAGTGTGAACGAGCCTTATGACAGGCTATGGAGCAACACGCTGATCTAGTGCCAGACTGGTCTGTCCTCAGAACAACAGAGCATACGTGGGCCAAATATGCAAAGAAAAATGAAAGACAAACAATGATGCTGGACTTTTTTAATGAACAGTAAAATAAAGTGATTATGAAACTAAAGTTGGTTTTCACAGTCTCCAAGACACAAAAGCACACAGTCCATAGTCCATTCCACAAAGCAACCCACAAAACAAAACAATGAAGACTTAACAAAAGCAGAGTCTTGAGAAACTGCTCTTCAGTGCGAAAACGTTTGACTACGGACTGTCAGTCTCAGAGTGAAACTCCACTGGGGAGGGGTCAGCCATCCATTGTGGTGGCATCCTGTTGCTTTTTATCAGCCCTTTTGGATTTAATAAATAGTTCAATTTTCTTCATATCTGCTGGCAACGTTTGTCTCCTTTCATCATTTTGGATCCTTTTGGAAAGTTACCGAGTGCCGATTCCTTGTGTAAGTACTTTAGCACTGATGCCACTGCTCGCTCCCCACCACACCAGAAGTAAACAAAAGCACTGATCTCTCCGCCCCACCAGAAGTACCCAAAGCACTAATCACACCTACCACTCCACCAGAAGTACTGTACCCAAAAGCACTGATCTCACTGATAGCACCATACCACCAGAAGTAAACAACCACACACACACACACACACACCAGTATAGTACAGAACGAACTTCACTTTG
This sequence comes from Neoceratodus forsteri, assembly GCA_016271365.2. NCBI lineage: Eukaryota > Metazoa > Chordata > Ceratodontiformes > Ceratodontidae > Neoceratodus > Neoceratodus forsteri. Next base: position 970,298,249 of record CM028134.1, on the reverse strand, counting down.
GCACTGTATATGGGGAGAAGTACGAGTGCACTAAACAGATAACGCAATGTGCTTTACTACAGAAGTAGTCCGGAGGAGATTAACATCATTCAGAAAAATCACTTTGCGATAATTTGGACATTCAATTATTTCAGCAGGTTTGGCAGTGCATGGAAATGTCAGAATAAAGCGGGTTGCGCAGTATAATATGGGTCAATGCTTCAAATGGTGCATTTGGCAAATGTGTTGCTAACTTATTCAGAAAAAGAAAGAGGGTACCTTTTCAGAGCCTGTTGGAAAAAATAAATTTATTCTGTATATTGCTATGAATTTACAGATTTTTCTAGACAGATGGGGAGGGATCTTTGGAAAGGGGTCACATGGATAAAACAGGTATTTGAGCAAGCTTGTATAATGTTAGCATCTTGGGATTGGGAACAATGTGGAGTTTTGACTTGCTTTTCTATGTTTACATTTTATACAGAATATGTGATGTGATCTATCTTGCAGTTTGTTTTGCTTTTTGCCTTGATCTTAATTAAAGAAAATTCCTTTACTTTTTCTGAGAAGTGCCACGGGATCTTTAACGTCCACCTGGACAACAACCATAAAGGGAGACAGGAACTTGCTTTAATGTCTGATCCAAATGATGGAATACCCTAACAGTACAGCATTGTCTTAGTTCTGCATTTGGGTGCCAGCATTTACGGTATGAGCTTCATTGATTTCTAGTATCAATAGACATTCCTTCAAAATTTTACAAATCAGTTTGGCAGCCATGTTTTCCCCTTTTCCCAGCTCACCACCATTTCCAATGCGTAAAAAGACAGTAGTGTACTCCCAGCATATACAGATAAATATTGTGCAGGCCCAACTGCCCAGCTGCCAAACCCCCAAAGTCTATTTTATATTTAAGGGAACTGATCATCACCCGCAAATTAATATGAAGTGAACAGGCGATCCCTCCCAATTAAGGAAACTGTAATAAAAAAATAATTTTAGTACACTTATTTCATAATAGATGTCTTTATCTGGTTGCTCCTGTAAGCCCACATCTGCCAAGTTAATTCAAAGCATATCCCACTCACCTTCCTAGCCAAGCCTCTGAAGATTTCAGCAAGGTACTCTTCCAGAAGGGGTTTATCAGAGTGCTGCATCTGTAATAGACAGTATCATCAGACATTTCATCACTGACACTGTCAGTAATGGTCTCCCTCCTCGGTGGTTCCTCTGAGTCAGCTGTCAGTAAGCTGAGCAAGACAGTAGTGCAAGCATTTTCATGCTAATGCTTGCACTGTCTTCTCTCTGAGCTAGTCATCTGCTGACTCAAGAGTTAAACACACTGAAGCCACCAGTGGAAAACACTACAAAACAAAAAGGTGACGGTAGCAGAGGGAAAGTTTGTGGCAGCTGGGTGGCTGCATGAGGTGAAAAATGTTTTTGTTTCATTTTGTTTTTTTTCACAAATGTGGCACCAGCAACTATGGAGATGAACGTTGGTGAGGGCAGAGGTGGAGACTGGACACAAGTGCGTATTTTCTTCTTTAATACAAAATGGCAAACCTGGGAAAGTGTGTGTGGGGGGGGGTGCTCTGGCAGCTGGGTGGTTGGGGTGGGAACTAATTTGTCTTTTATAACTGCAGTATCATGATTTTAGTCTGTACAGATATCAAGCATGTAATTCAGCTGTGCTTCCACTCACCTGATCAAGGGAATATTACTCTCTAAAGGTAGTCACCCAAAAAAAAAAATTTGCTAGTCTATTGCAGCATATTTGTTTTTTATCTATAGACAGGGAGGAAATGTAACAGAATAGAGGGATGGATCTAGTCACACCCCAGAATTTGTATTAAAAAATAACTTTTTATATACACGCTCAGTGATTGACAGCAGCAGTCAATCGCTGAGCACATACTGTATACAGTTTGTGCTCATTCAGAGCTGAGTCGGCAGCTGGCCATGGTGGTGAGTGGTGGGCTGTGCAAATTGCTGGCTTAGTTACAGGATGGGGGAGCAGGGTGGTAGGGCACTGTGGGGTGGGGAGTCCATTAGAACACCAGGAATTTTGGAATTTCTCTTATCAGAAGATCAGGGCTGGAGCAGTCCACTAGACCACCAGGGGTATTTTCATTTTTATAACAGGAGATTAGAGCTTTGGGGACCATTAGACTACCAATGGTATTTTAATTATGATGGGAGATCAGGGCTTGGGGGGGCACTAGACTACAAGGACTTTTTAATTATTATGATGGGAGGTCAGGGCTTGGGGGAGGACCACTAGACTACCAACAGTATTTTAATTATGACAGGAGATCAGGGCTTGTGGGGAGGGGGGGCACTAGACTACCAGGGAGTTTTAATTATTATGACAGGAGGTCAGGGCTTGGGGGAGGACCACTAGACTACCAACAGTATTTAATTATGACAGGAGATCAGGGCTTGTGGGGGGAGGCACTAGACTACCAGGGATTTTAATTATTATGACATGAGGTCAGGGCTTGGGGTGCCACAAGACTACCAGGGATTTTTAATTCCTATAACTGGAGATAGGGGCTGGGGGCACTAGACTACCATGGAGTTTTAATTATTATGACAGGAGACCAGGACTTGGGGGGGGGGCACTAGACTATCAGGGATTTTTAATTATTATAACGGGAGATCGTGGCTTGGGTGGACACTAGACTATCAAGGATTTTTAATTATTATGACAGGAGATCAGGGCTTGGGGGCACTTGATCATCAGGGACTGCTCGAGAACATTGCTGCACAACCACCCACAGCTTGCAGCAACCTGTCTAGGTGTGCCCTCTGTTTGACACAACACTATGGTTGCCGCAAGCTGTAGGACTTTGCTGCTGGGACCCTGCCTGATAGAGAATTTGGTGCAGGGTCCATAGTGCACCAGCAATCGGCGCAAGCCACCTTTGGTGCAGCTTGAGCCAAGTTTTGAGAATCAGGTCCATAGTGCTTATGGGTGACCAGTAAGTAGCAGCAGTGGCTATTTTTCTTTCCCCATGTGAGAATGGGAAGCTCTTTGCGTCAAGAAGCAGTATTCATCAAGGTGAGACAGAGAAAGAAGGATTTGTACTGAGCTGCGGCTGGCAGTCAGAGGGAGATGGGAGCCATTATTTCAAGCCACAGTCAGTGACTGCAGTCAGAAGTTAGAAATTTGAGAGCAAAAAAAATGTAACCTTGGGGTGCTGAGGCTAGTCACGGTAAACAGTGAAGGCAGACAGCAGCTTTCACACAGAGCATGTCATTGGGATGATCGGTGGAAGTTACAGGGAGCCCCATTATGGCAAAATGTAGTTGTGTTCTATTTGGGGGGGCTCAGGAACCGTGATCATTGTTGCTTCATCTGTTGTTAGTTCCAGCAGCTGGGGTCATTGACAGCAGAGCTAAGGTTAGCCACAGTCAGTGCACTATGTATCTGTCTTGACTACAGAACTACAGTAGTTGAGTCCTAGAGCCAAGAAACTGATTTGTGGAGTATTCAGACAGTACTATTTGCAAGGTACAGGGCACGTGGGGCATTCCTGTTTTGTATGTGTATGATGCTATGGCAGCCATTTTCAGATGGTATAAATACAGACTGACATCTTCTCCCAACCAGCCCTTATTGAACAGACTGTGGACTGTGAAAAAGGGTCTATTCCTATACATGATGTGCTCCACTGGACTCCTCAGTTCTGGGGGACCACGGGGACTCATGGCTCCTGGATGGGGGGTCACAGAGATGGGCATTACTTGCACATCCAAGTTGGGCCCCCAGACAGATAACTGTTCCCCTTAACCAATGCCTGGTGAAAGATGAGGACGATACCCCAATGGACCATTACATCCTAGGCAGATGCATTTCCAGCCATCTTTCAGTGTGGCGCCCTTCACCCAACAGAAGTTAAACCTCTTCAGTGCTGATGAGATGACACTCTTTTCAACTGAACTCCAGGTTTCCCCAGCATGCTAGCATGCGACCACTCCATCATCCGCACCTTACTGTTTTCATCAGAACAAAATTATGGTCATCAAGGATCTACTGAGGAACATTGTGAGTGGTCTTGCCATTCATTGCTCCTCTACACCACACTGCTAACTCCAAGTCTCTCCCCAAGATGGTGGCAAGCTCGCCTTTTTAACAGTGGGTCTGTCATCCGTCTTTCGGATGAGACGTTAAACCGAGGTCCCATCTGCCTGGATTGGTGGTAGTTCAGGTGGATGTTAAAGATCCCATGGCACTTATCGAAAAGAGTAGGGGAATTTCCCCGGTGTCCTGGCCAAATTTCCCTCATTCACTAAAAAAATACCACCAACAGCTTAATCTGGTTCAAGGTCAGTTGGCATTCATCTGTATCCTGCCCCTCTGGTCGTGCTGAAAATAGGCAGGATCTGCCTAGTGCACTTACCCGGTCAACAAAAACTAAATAAATAAATAAATAAATAAATATGACTAGGATCTGGCTCTGGCCTGAAAAATTACCCTTGGGTAACAAAATACTTGGGGAACAATAGACACCACAACACCTGTAAGGAGCATGGGGGGTCTACCTTTAGTAGATGCCAGCACACAGCTGGGATAGCGTGGACAGAAGTGCCCCTTAAGGCTTCCCTGGAACCCTTTCCCACCTCACACAAGATGCCAGCACACAGTTGGGAAGGCGTGAACAGTGGTGCCCTAAAGGCTGTCCTGGAACCCCTTCTCACCTCACACAAGATCCCAGCACACAGCTGGGAAAGCGTGGACAGCGGTGCCCCTAAAGGCTGCCCTGGAACCACTTCCCACCTCACACAAGATGCCAGCACACAGCTGGGAGAGTATGGACAGCGGTGCCCCTAAAGGTAAACATCTCCCTCCTGCTGCTGGACTCCACTGTGGGGTGTTAGGATTTTTTGATGCCCTCTATTAGCGACTGATTGGTTTTCCTGCTTAAATGTACCACTATTCGGACTGAGGACAACCCACGAATACTGCTGAAGCTTTAAGGACTGTTTTGTTTTCCCGTTGTTCACTGTTTTTGGTCCTAGGAACTTACAATTCATGTTGCTTGCTTACTAGTCTACTAGAACATACAGTACGTTACAATGTTCTGAACAGTGTCTGCTACTCTCCGGTTAACTGTGTACACTGTTTACTGGTTTCTAGCTTAGTATATCTGCTTGATTACTTCTAGCACTGTTGTTAGTACCTGCAGTGTCTCTGTCTGCCTTGGTCCCACTAGTGACCTGCTGCGTGGTTGTGGCATTCTCCATCTTAGAATTCCTGTGTTCCTCTTCCACTGTAGCAGACTGTTCGCACGAGCGCAGTACTGCACCCAGTCAGAACACTGAGATTACATCCCCCCCCTTCTCTCCCGCTGCATACTAATTTGCTTCTGTTGTTTGCCTCCTACATAGGCTGTCCTGGAACCCCTTCCCACCTCACACAAGATGCCAGCACACAGCTGTGACAGTGAGGACGGCGGTGCCCCTAAAGGTAAACATCTCCCTCCTGCTGCTGGACTCTACTGTGGGGTGTTAGCCCGTTGACGCTTTGCATTGACTGCCCCACCCACTCAAGGGCGTCCCTTAATTTATTGACCTCATCAGGTCATGTGACCATCCCTTTTTTCTAAGTGCCTGTTTTCACCTTCACTGGTTATCGGTCCTGGTCACAAGCAGTCAGTGTTGTATCGCCACCAGCACCACTCTTCCCCTCTTCCTCAACCACTCTAGCCCTGCTCCTCACCTCCTCTAGACCCTCTTTCAAGCCTCTTTTCCTTGCCCCTCTGGCTGTTCATCAAGTCTCCCCCCTCCAGACTTAAACCCTGTACCTTCAACACCACAGTCCGTGATGCTACCACTGCACCAGGTGGACTGCCCTGTTGATAGGGGTCTCTTAGTTTTACTTACCCCATGCCCATTGTAGCCTGTTCCCCACCCTTGTGTGATCTGTTCACCGCTGGTTCCCTCCCCTTGTATCTGTTTGACTATGGTCACTCACATTTTTGCCCCCACCACCCTTCCTCACCCCTTTCTGTTTAATTCTCCTCACACTAGTCACTCTCATCCCAGACCCCACCACCCTTAAGTACACACTTTCCAATCCCACCCTAGCTGCCCTCCATTACACTCACTCGGTTTCCACTAAAGTCTCCCCCCTGCCCCCCTCTTGGCCACACCCTCTCATCTCCTGCCTCCCCCTCTTCTTTGCCTTACCCCACTTATGTGCTCTCCCTATCTCAGTCGCATGCACCAAACCAACCTGTCTCCCTTGCCCAGGCGCCGGCCTTCGCAAGCAACTTAAATATGCCATTCTTAGGACCTTCCTACTCCTGCTACTTATGTCAGGGAATGTACATCCTAATCGTGGCCCCCTTTCTGCTCCCAACCTGCACTGTTTTGCTGCTAATGGGCTCCATATAGCACCCCTCAATATCTGTAGCCTACAGAAAAAAATTGTTATTCCCCAGGCATGGCTGGTCCAGCACCAGCCTGACACTCTTTCCTTAGTAGAAACTTGGCTCTCTAAGGCTACCCCTGACTCTGCAGTGTCTATTATCGGGCACTCTGTCTTCCGTGAGGACAGAGTCAGGAAACGAGGTGATGGTTGTGCTATCTATATCCATGACTCCAATGACTCCACACAGGGTCACACACTCCCCCCCCACCCAGCTGGAGCACGGTGCCCAGGCACTCTCCCTGAAAATTGCTACTGGCACGGCCAGGGCCGCCCTTCCTTATCACCTCTGTATACATTCCCCCTCAAAACCAAAAAACAGTCTTTCAGTCTGTACTGAACTACTTCTCTCTCCTGCCCCGTATCTTGGAGATTATTGCCCTAGGGAACTACAATATTAACTGGCTATTTAATGCCGCCACCGCCGGCCCCAACAAGGATGCAATAGCTGCGTTGGATCTCACCAAAGTCATTACCTCTCTCACTCACTCACTTAAACCCTAATTGATCTCATGCTAACTAATCACCCCACTAAAACCACTGGTGTCTCAGTGCTCTCCAATGCCCTGAGTGACCACTTGCTTGTGCTATGCACCTGGTTCCCTAGGATAATAAAGCTCAGCCCAAAACTTGTTTACCAGCACTGGCTCACACCTGGTAAGCTGGGGCAACTCAAAGGCCACCTCACCCACTGGGACTGGTCTCCCCTTGCCCATGCCCTTGACATAGACGCAGATCTCGACTACTTTATTTGCACCTTCAATGCTGCCTGTGATATATTTTCCCCCTTCACTAAATGCATTGTAAAAGGCCCAAACACTCCCTAATTTTCTCAGGCACTCCTAGACCAGATGCACCACAGAGACACCCTATGGCATCTTGCCATTGAATCTGGCAAATTATCGGACAGACAATGCTATAGGGCAATGAGGAATAAGTGCACCTGGGACATACATAAGGCCAAAGCTGACCACTACAGGGCATCCCTCTCCACCTCCTGGGGCTCAGGCTGCGTATTTTGGGATAACCAGAAGGAGCTTAATGGGAAAATGGTGTCTCTCCCCCTCCCAGCTCAATATCAACGGCAGTATTTCAACTGACCCCCAACTTATTGCAGGCACCCCCAATTCATCCTTTTCTGACCTCAGTTGTGTGTTCCCCCCTAATTTCTTTGATCCCCATACTCTCATCCACCCTCACACACTCCCCTCCCCCTTTTTGTCTCAAAACCCTCACCCTGTGTGAGGCCAAACCCTACCTCTTAAAAGCATTAGGTAAGTCTCGGTACAGTAGTGATACTCTGGACCTCAGACTCCTCCACATGGCCCTAGATGAAGTCTTTTCCCCCCTAACTAACATCCTTAATTGCTCCCTTTGCCTCAGTCAATTCCCTTCCAAATGGAAAGTCGGAGTCATTACCCCGATCCTCAAAAGTGGCAACCGCACCATCTCAGGGAATTACTACCCCATCTCCATTCCCCCCCAAACGCTCAGGAAAAAATCCATCTTTTACCAACTCACTGACCACCTCATTAAATATGACCTACTCTGCCGGGAACAACATGGCTTTCGTAAAGGGCACAGCACCAACACTGCACTCCTAGAATTAACCAGTGCCATCCACACTGCCCTTGATGGAGGCTGTCTGGCTGGGTCACTCTATGTGGACCTGTCAAAAGCCATTGACACTATAAATCACTCCCTCCTTCTATCTACCCTCTCTCACACAGACCTCTCCCAGGATGCCACCAAGTGATTTGCTGACTACTTAACTGGTAGGTCCCAGCAAGTCAAAATCAATGATATGCTCTCCTCCTGCCTCCCAGTCAAGTCTGGAGTGCTTCAGGGTTCCATTCTGGGCCCCCTACTTTTTAGTCTATTTCTGAACACCCTACCAAAGGCCTGCTCTGGGCAACTACTCTTATATGCCGATGATGTGGTGCTTTTCTCCATGCACACCAACCCCTACTTGCTTCAGCTGTCCCTCCAGAAAACCTTCAAAGAGGCTGAATCATGGTTTTCTGATCAACGGTTGATACTACACTACAAAAAAAAAAAGTTATGATCTTCACACACAACCAGAACAAACACAAAGACTTCCCACTGCAAATCCTCAACTTCCAACTGTTACCCCTTGAGCAGGACAGATTGGCACTTTTAAATACCTCATTGTTACCCTAGACTCTGCTCTCAACTTCCATGAGCATATCAACCTTCTTAACACTACTGTCAATGCCAGGATTGGTTCACTCTTCTGGCACAAACAATGTCTCCCCCTAGATGCCCTTCGCTTAGCTGTCTCATCATCCAGCCTGTCCCTGGTCAACTATGGTATCCTGGTCTATGGGACGGCAGACAACTCTGCCCTTCGCAGAATGAAAGTTTCCCTAAATAAAGCCTGCCGCCTTGTCACGAGTAGTGATAGGAGGACTCATACATGCTCACTATATAGTCTCACCAACTGGCTCAATTTTCGATAGGCGGCTCAGGTACCAGACATGCCTCCTTGCCAAAAGATCACTAATGGACTAGCCCCGGCCTTTCCAAACTCCTGCAACTTGCACCGTCTGTGAAAGCCACTCACAGCTCCTCCAGATCCTCCCTTATGATTCCCCACTACAGAACTGCATTGGGTCAGAGATCATTCTGCTATAGGGCTCCCCTCTGGATGAATGCACTTCCCAATGCCATCTCCTCAGAAAAAAAGTTAGTCCACTTTAAAACCACTCTGAGGGAACATCTCCATGTCTCTAATACGTGTGACTGCTACTAGACCACCCTTACATATTGTCCGTACCCCACACCCCTTCCTCATCCCCCACACCCCCCCTTGCTTTCCTTGACAATGGACTTCTATCCACCTAAAGCCTAAACCTCAAACCATGCTCTCTTGACAAGGGATTTCCATCCTGCCTATCTTTGAATGCTTCACTCCTGCTTCTCATTCTCAACCAATGACTTTTCCTTGATTCCTGTATGTTGATTAATGTCTACTCTGCTTGTTCAATCAATTTTTTTGACTCCTATCTGTAAATTAATGTTTAAGTCTATCACCATGTTTTATAAGTCCACTGTATTTTTCAACTGTCTGTTTATCTGGCATGGAGCCCTTGTAAATGAGTCTCTGACTCCAAGGATTGTAATTATGATATGATTCTAAATAAATAAACAGTGTAGTAGCAACAACACATGGCAGGGCATGGTTTGTGCTGGAATAAACCATGGTTATGGGTGTTGGAGCCACAAGGTATTGCTGAGTGGCTTCTAGCACCCAAAACTGGTTTATTCAAGCACAAACCACAAACCCTGCCATGGGATGTTTCACTTAAAAATGGGACATGAGAAAATGCAGAATAGAGGAAATGGATAAAAACCTACATACCGGAGGGCTACAGTTATTTGTTGCTTCCACTCAACAAGAAGGAAAAAGAGTAGTGCTGTGGTCTGTGCACCACCCAGTTGTCAAAAGCCCTCTTGGTGTGATAAATATCAGTTTTGTAAAATAATTTGTTCATGTCCTGCTTTTAGTTTTGTAAATGAAGATTTTCAGTTCTACCTGCTAGTGTCACTGACTCATGTGAAGTTTTCTATCAGTCAGTGGTTCAGTGAGGTTACAAGGCTGTGCACCTGATCATTACTATGGTAATGCTCAAATGCATGTCTAGTGACCTAGCTGAGCCACTGACTGATAAAATCTTTGTAGGAATCTGCAACTTGCTAGCTCTAGCATGCAGTATCGAAAGTCTTAGTCTGTGAAAGTAAAGTCATACTATGAACAGAATACTACTAATAGTAAATATAACTGTTCCTGCTGAATCCTCTTCAAAACTTGAGGTGAAAATCCGAAGTGTGGTGTCACATGTTTTCACTCTCACCCTGTTGACCTGTTCTAATTCACCCCCAGGTTGGTAGTCGAGTCCTAACGTGATTGTGAAATGAATTATCTTTTGATAAATGTATGATTCCTTGATGTGAAATGTCTTGATTGTAAGCAAAAGTGACATATGCTTTTGTATATTATGTATTGTACCTTGCAAACTGTTTTTATTGACCATAACTAATCCCGGGTTGCCCCTGTAAAAGGGATTTTCGGAGTCCAGTGGGCTTACCCAGTTAACAAAATTGAAATAAATAAATACTGTATAGAACTTGTATTTTGCACAGAAGGAGGGTATTTGGCAGATGGATGGTAGCAGTGGTTGAAGGTGCAGGAATGTTCTGTGGTGCTTGGGTTTGGCCACCAAACAAGTGGCAAACTGTGGTTAATGGTGTATACAGTTCTCAACAAATCAGACTGCAAGATTCTCGGCAGTTTTTTTCATAATGTAAGTTAAACAAGGTTACCTCCCTTATCAGGTTGATATAGGATTTCCATCTGTCTAAATCTTTCATTCAAATGTAGGAATATTGCCTAAGTTGGCAAACAGAATAACTAATTTACATAAACACACAACATCAATAAGCAGAGCCCAGTCTCCCACTGTAGGAGAGCTCACAGTATGGGGTCTCTTGTAATCGAAAAGAATCAATCAATCAATCTTTATTTTACCAGGCGATACACCATTGAGAAAAACTCATTTGCAAGGTGGACCTGGGCAGACGTGAAAGAGATATGTCAACACAGTGGAAACTACAGTGATAATATGGGTACAGAAATGAGTACAGAGGTACCATTGCAATCATGATCACACAGTAGAATATCATATACAGTAATAATAATACAGCTTTCAGAACTAAGCAACCAAGTTCATTCTAGTGCAAATACAGTTCTCAGAGCTAAGTGATCAAGGTTAATCTCATGTTATCCAAGAGTAGCCTCGCTTCTTGACAAGAATACAGCAAGAGGTCATGTAAGACAGAGAAGGAAAAGGAGAGAAGGGTGGGAGAATTGAAAACCAGTGAGAAGCAGAGGGAAATCAGAGTATGAGAGCAGCCATAGGAATTTGAGGGCCATCAGCAGAAACAATCACAGGTCTCTTTGAAGGTACGCAAGTACAGGATTTTGAAGAAGGTCAGCTTCACAGGGACTGTAAGCTTCAGGGCTTTCTTTATGGAGTTTGATAGGGCTAGAAGGGTGTGGCTTATAGCTGATTTACCAAAATGTGTTCTGACCTTTGGGACCAGAAGAGAGAGATATAGAAAAGGCTCCTCAAGGGATACATGCCGGCACTACAGACAGGCAAGCAGTCCACGATGTACTGGAGGAGCATGTTAATGATGGATCTATAAGTCCAACAGACTGCATTTCTTTGTCGTCTGGAGCTTAGAGGGCTCCAGCCTACCTTGGCGTGGAGAGTGCAATGGTGGATAACATTCGGTAAACCAGTAATAAGAGCATGGTGATAAAGGGTGTCCAGTTTGGTCAAGGCAGTGGTCGGTTCTTGGCCATACACGAAATCAGCATAATCCAATAGGGGCATGAAGGTAGTCTGGACTAGCCTGGTTTTTGCTTCCCGAGTAAGAAGGTTCCTAATCCGAAAGAAGAGACCAAGTCTCTGTTTTAACTTTTTGGATAGCTCGTCGATATGATCAACAAAGGTCAGCTTGTTATCTATCCAGAGACTGAGGCACTTAAATTTAGTTACAGACTCCAGGTGCTCTCCCAGGAGTGTGGTTACTTGGAGAGAAGTGCCAGAAGTGCAGGATTTAGAGGTGTTGCAGAAGGGGGAAGCAGCATAGCTTTAGTTTTTTTTGGTTTGTTTTTTGCATTCAGCAGGCGCTTTAGCTGCAGTAAGTTTGCTTATAGGTGGTCAAAGTTATGTTGCAGGTCCCTACAGGCAAGTTCTGGAGTGGGTCTATCAACATGTAGAACAGTATCATTGGCAAACAAATGGATGTACGCTGACTCGAGGCCCTTGTTAATGTTATTGATATACTATACTGTAGATGGCAAATAATAGTGGGCCTAAAATAAACCCTTGGGGTATACCTCTTAGTAAGTATATTGGGGAGGAGAAGACCCCATTAGTCTTGACCAGCTGTTAGTGATCAGTCAGGCAGTTAGTAAACCACTTTAAGGCTGACTCAACCACCCCAATGTTTTCGAGCTCAATCAGGAGCAGGTCATGGTCCACAGTATCAAAGGCTTTCTCAAGTCAAGGAACAAAGCACAAATATAGTTCTTAGCATCCAGTGCTAATTGCCAGTCATTTGAGACCTTGACAAGTGCGGTTATGAACCCAGCCCTTCACTTGACAATAGGCAGCAAGATCAGTGCAAAGCACCTCCAGAAGTAAAACACACATCAGTTCCATCATACTGGTGCACATATTTTTGTTTAATTTCAGGCTACACATTCAAAACAGAAGGCAGGGATGTAAAACAATTTTTGTATCAGTGCAGTTGTATCAGTGTTGTGTTTGACATCTGGATTTGTTCTGTGCTGACCTCATTACCTGCTGTCAAGTGGAGCACTGAGTTAATTCTTCTGAGTTTAATTGATTCACCTGGTTCAACACCTCTGTCAAAATAAAAAACATAGTTTTATAATGAAGCTTTATGGCATATAAAAACAGTTTTCAGAGTCTATCACTTTTAAAACCTGTAAAACTAAGTACTGATTTTCCTCTAAACTGAGAAGTTATACCTAAAGCAATGTTATGTACTGTGCATTTCATGTGGATATCTACTGTAATTGGTACTATTTGACCCCATATAAGGGCAGTTCTAGACAGAGTATGACTGTGTGCCAGGATTTACTAGACTTTATATAAAAAGTGATTTAAAACAAATTGAAAAATGCAAATCTTCATCTTCTTTTCCTCTGTATTAGTCCCTTTCTACTAGTATAATATTTTGTTAGTGTAACACTTTGTATATAAGGCACTCTGTACTGACCCAAAGCCACAATAAAGGTTATAGTACCATCAGATGCAGAACGAATGTCAATGGTACAAATACAACATTCATTGTTACAGATCCATAGCTTGATTACCTGTTGTTGTATGGAGCTACAAAGCCAGGTCCAACTCTATAAGTAATGTTCAGATGTCCTTGCCAGGAGATGTCTGCAATGGGTCCATCTAATTTACTAGATAAGAAATTTGAAACCATTAATATTGTCATCATGGGTCAGGAAAATTAATTCAGCAATAAAACACGAGCATGTTGGACGAACATTCTATTTATCACCCTCCCCAGGGGTCTACTGTGGCACAAGGTACAGCCGAGAGTCATACTCCCCCAAGAGGATAACTGACTGTTAATCAAACTCCTGAAGTGCTGTATTGCTATTATGAAAATGTATTCCAAAAATGAGTGTTAGAAGTGTACCTTTTGAGTGTTTTCCTCATTGAGAGGGGGAATTTTAATAAAATAGTTTATCCAACAGCTGTTTACGAATGCTGGTTCAGAATCAGAATGCATCATTCCAGTCATTTAGCAGTGCTAGAGGATGGAATGCTGACAGGAAGAATTGAAGCGCCATGGTATTCAGCCTGTATGTGACAGTGTAATAAACATTAATGTATGGGTCTCAGAATGCTGACAGCCAATCAGATTGCAGCATTTCGGAGTCTCTTTTTGCAATATACATTAAAGTTTTCATTACCTGAGGTATTTGACAGCATCATTGTATCCGATTGGAGTAACAGGAATTGATGGCAGGCCTTTGATCTTATTCTCTTTTGAAATATATGCAGATTCTGGAAGCATAAAAGAAATCTGTTACTCTTTTTTTTTTTTTTTTTTGTGGCACTGTTTAGCAAATGTGCTGTCCTCAGCTTCCGATGCTCAGTCACGATTACTGGTGCTAAGCTGTTGCTGTAACATGTCAGTGCTAGTTGTGACTTTGCAACATCTTTAAGTTATACTAGGGTCACACTCCTTCCCTGCATAGTCACAACTACACGGTCCCAAAATTATTTACAGTCATGTTGAGAAGGAGTTCTGGGCAACCATGCAAATGGACAATAGGGCCGTGCTCAAAGAATAACCTTTCAAGCCCTATCCCAGCCACCTGTAACCCACACCTAGAGTATCTACTGGCAGGTGGTAAGAAAGAGTACTACTTCTGCGACAGGAACCCAGCAACCATAAGGAGAAGGGGAGTGTAGGCAGATGCAGAACTCCAACCTGAATTATATAGGACTGGGACTATGAAGTGGTTTTCACTGGATTCCAAGGAATGCATTGAACATTATGTATGGATGGGGGTACTGGTCTATCTGTAACATACAGTAGTAAGATAATAATTTAAGGTAGGAAGGGACTCTAGTCCTATCATGTCTGGCCCCCTGCTTCACAAGCTGACATAAATAAGAATGCTAACAAGTACTAACATAAAGTGGTTCCCCAACCACTTGACTACCAAGGGTATCCAGTGATTCCCTTGGTCAGCAGAAATTTGTCAAGGCTTACCTTAAAGGCCTGTACAGTTAGCCGGCCCAGTGGCACAGAGGGCTGAGGTGCTATGCACCATACCTCTCACCATACCGGCAACCCAGGTTCAGGAACGAGCTTGGGTTGCTGGGGGTTGGCTGGGGTGGGAGAGGATCAAACATCCAATGGACTGCTCTTCTCTCCCAGGGTGGGGGGAAATGCTGTCTTTCTTCTTTACTGCCACCTGGTGGAGGCCAGTTGGCAGTGCCAGAGTTAGAGCAAGTGGAAGACAGAGCCGCGGTTATGTAGATGGGTGCGCCTCCACGCAGACAAGCATACGGCCCGCTGCAGAGGAGAGAACAGGAGAAAATAGTGGAAAAATATAGGTTGCAGGCTATATGAAGCCCTACCACCTGCTCTCACTCTGCACTGTCGCCAGCTCGCTGACCCTCCAGATCTAGGTGCAGGACATCTGGATGGGGGAGACAGCTCTCCATATCATGGGAGAGAGGATACGTGGGAGATATGGAGCCTGGTGGACTGGGGAGGCAGATACTGGGCAAGGGAGGCAGGGACAGGGCAGAACAGCCGCTTGCAACACACCTGAAGAAAAAAATCTATCTAGAAAAAAAGCCTGTCCAGAGTTTTAACTGGTAAGCTGTTCCATATGTTCACCACCCTCTGGGAGAAGATGTGCTTCTGAATGTTATAGAAAGTGACAAAACAAGCCAATCCAAGGATCATAATTCACACAATAGAACTGAGGCCAATTAAAAGCAAGAACATTGTGGACACAAATGCTCTCACCAAAAAAGAGACCAAAATGCTGGTCCAAAGTTAAAAGTAACATTTTATTTAAAGTAATTACTAACAAATTTGTACAACCAGTGAGACCCCACAATAATGTACACATTTCACACAAAAACAAGTGTTTTCTCAAGGTTACTTGCTGCATTTGGTTCATCTTTATTTGGCCAAAAGCATTTAATGTAACAGAGCTTAAAAAAAAACCATGATGAATCAACTACAGTACTGAATGTTCAGTAACTGTATATGTCACCATATAACAAGCAAAGGAAAAAGCAGCATCTGAATCAAACACATATTTCAGCCCAGGGAGGCATAACTTGGCCCTAGTGGTGACAGTTTAAATAAGGTAATTCTTCATAGAGAGGCCCTTTATGCACACAAAGAGCAAGTGCTAACCATCTTATTTTGGAGCAAGAGAGTCCTTTTACAAAACTCATTTTTATGACTGTGGGTGGCACCTACAGCCATCTTACTTCCACCTGAAAAAAGGTGTTTCCGTGGAACACATCTTTTAAGAGTTTTCAATTAATTCTTCCATTCTGCAAATCTCCATGGCAGTTAAAGAAATACTCCATTCTTTCTGTTTAATTAGAATGATGGACAGAGAACTCCAAGCTGCTTTTCTCAGAGAGTAAATGTGCACACCTTCCAAAAAAATCTAAATATCTTTAAAACTATTCAAGGTGCACAAAGACAACCAGTGTGAAAGTTGTTCAGGGCAAAAAGACCTTTCTCATGAGGGTAGGCACTAAACTGAATTCTTTATATTTTGTAAAATATGGTCTTCCAAACAACCTCATTTTTTTCTCTCTGAGTGAACACAGTAGGAGTCATGCCAAACAAATACAAATATCTCGGAAAGTATACAGGTTAACAATATACAACTAACATGAAAGTTGTTCAGGACAAAATGACCTTTTAAATGAGGGTAGTCACTAATCTGAATTCATTAGATATTTTTAAATATAGCTATCCAAAAGGTGAACATTGCAATGAAAAATGAAAACTCAGGTAATCAGACGGCCATAGTTTAAAAAATATAATTAGTGCAACTTAATGAATAGGCTCATTTGAAAGGTTTTATTATTCTGAACAACTTTCATTAAGTTTAGTATCTGTAAGTTGTATACTTTTAGAGATATTAAAATTTTTTTAGAATAACTCCTATACTTATAAACAGCCTGAGCTCTACGAATTACTTCGTCAGGACAGGGTTAGTTCCATCAAAAGATAGCTATCCCAAGGTCAAATTTCACTGACTTGAAAGTTCACCCCCTGACACAAGCTATAACAAATCAACTGTAGTTTCAATTATAAACCCTCTGTGTGTGTGTGTGCTAGCATTAGTAAATGACATTGATTATAAACACAAGGAAAAATAAGCTTCAGTAAGACATAGTAAATAATGTTAAAAGTCTTAGAAATATGAAAACATATATGTGTTAAGTAAAAAATAAGTTAGAAGACAACCTGCCCTACTGTAAGTTAAGCATTCACCAGCTGCTTCACGCAGTGGTGTCAATCAAATTTTACACAGTGTACTGTTCAGATACATTTCAGATAGGTGCCTAGGGAACAAAACAGCAAAGCTACCTGCTCTCATGGCAGAAGGGGGGGGTGGACATGGTAGCCATCACCGAAACATGGGCCACCCATTACCAGGAATGGGACCTGGCAGTACCAGGGTACAAGATATTGTGCAGAGATAGGGTAAATGGGAAGAGTGGGGGGTGGCACTGTATGTGAGAGAAAGACTGAAGTGTGTTCATGAGAAGGCAGTGGAAGGTAGTACAGAGTCGTTATGGATGCAAATCCAGGATTCCAAGAGTAGGACTCTCAGGATGAGAGTAGTATACAGGCCACTATCTCAGACAGAGGAGTTAGACAGGGAACTAGAGGGACAGATCAAAAGGGCCTGCGGAAAGGGTATCACAGCGATTATGGGAGACTTCAACCTGCCAGGAGTGAATGGGAGTACCCCAACCACCATGCATAGAAGGGAGCAGATGCTTCTGGATGTGTTCCAGGATAGCTTCCTAATGCAAATGGTCAGCAAGCCAACCAGGTTAGGGAACATCCTAGACCTCATGCTGGCAAATGGGAAGCTTGTGAGGGAGCTGGGGGGTGGAAGAACCACTGGCAGGGAGCGACCACCGCTCAGTGTGGTTCACATTGAAAATGGGTAAGGAGCCTGCCCGGTGGTGCTGAGGGTTGAGGCACTGGATGCCACACCTCGCGCCATGCTGGTGAGCCATGTTCAGGAAAGGGCACGGGTTGCTGTGGGTCGGCAGGGAGGAGATGGATTGAGCGTCCAATGGACTGCTCTCCATCTCGGGGGGGTTCTGGTGGCCAGTGCTTGCGGAGGCTGGGGGTCAGTGGCATGTAGCCGCAAGCCATGAGGACTGGACGTGGCAGACGCTTGATTGGGGCACGCACGGGAGCATGCGCACCCAGTCGCTGGCATCATTGCATGCTGTGGCCCGCAGGGAGAAAAGTGGAAAAAAAGAGCCCAGCAGAATGAAGTTGTGCCCCACAGCACCATCTCCGAGAAGGCACCTCCCTGGCATGGATCCATTGGGGTGGGTAGAGTCACTCCCCACCACCCTGTCATGAAGGGTAAGTCACAGGGTGCATAAGGGAGGGGGTCTGATCTTCGGGGGCTGGCGCTGGGAGAACAACAGATAGCAGGCTTGCAGCTGGAGCTCCAGAAGAGAAAAATAATAAAAAAAAAAAGAAAATGGGTAAGGAGGGAACAGGCACAAGAGTGTTGGACTTCAGGAAGGCCAACTTTGGGAGGATGGTAGAGGTAGTTAAAGAGTATCTGACCAGAATTCAAACTAATATGGACACTAACCAGAGGTGGGAGGTCATAAAACTGGGGATTAAGGAGGCAACCAAAAACCTGCATCAGGGTCCAGAGTAAGAGAGCTATGGCAAAGAAACCCAGCTGGTTGAGCAAGGGTGTCATGGAGAAAGTAAGAAATAAAATAGCTGCCTTTAGGAGGTTCAAAAAAACAGGGAGAGGGGAGGACAGAGAGGATTACCTGAAGGAATTGAAGGAAGTGACAAAGGCAGTAAGGGCAGCCAAGGCATCTAAGGAGCTCAGGCTGGCACAAGGCATCAAGAAGGGGGAGAAGGAATTCTTCAGGTACATCAAGGAGAAAAGGAGTTGTAAGGACAAAATAGTAAGGATTAAGAGATATGGGGGTGGGTGGAAATAGGGGCAGAGCAGACAGAAGCGCTTAATGAATACTTCTACTCAGTGTTTACTAAAGAGAAAGGAGGGGCACTACCAAGGGGGGTGGGAGGTGAGGCTTGGGGAGGAGGAAACAGATGGGGGAATTACAGAGGGCAGAGTACTGGAGGGCCTGAGTGCACTGAGGGTGGACAAGGCACCAGGGCCGGACGGCATTTACCTCAGGATACTAATAGAGCTAGCAGAAATCCTGGTAGCGCCATTGGCAGACCTGTTCAATGCCTCCCTGGTCTCAGGAAGTGTACCTCATGACTAGAGGATGATTACGTGGTACCCCTACATAAGAGCGGTCCCAAATATGAACTGGGAAACTACAGGCCAGTAAGTCTCATATCCATCATGGGAAAACTGATGGAGACAATCCTGAAGGAGAGGCTAGTGTCCCTTCTGGAGACCAATGGGCTGCAGGATGTTAGGCAGCATGGGTTTGTCATGGGCAGATCCTGTCAGACCAACCTGGTGGATTACTATGACTGAGTAACTAGATAGTTGGACAAGGGCCATGCAGTGGATGTCCTGTGTCTGGACTTCAGTAAGGCATTCGACTCAGTGCCGCATGGCAGGCTGGGTAGTAAGCTGGCAGGTACAGCTGCAGGAGCAAAAATGGTGGGATGGGTAGTAAACTGGTTACAGGGAAGGCAGTAGAGGGTGGTGGTGGGAAGGGAGCTCTCATCTCCGAGGGCAGTGACAAGCAGAGTACCACAGGGCTCAGTGCTGGGACCGGTGTTGTTTGGGTTGTTCATATCGGACATCTCAATGGGCATCAAGAGCAAGATCAGTTTGTTTGCAGATGACACCAAGATGGGAGCAGTAGTGGATGACTTAGGAGGGTGGCATGGGTTGAGGGTTTATCTGTCACAACTGGAAACCTGGTTTGACACCTGGCAGTTGGGGTTCAATGCCAAAAAGTGCAAGGTGCTACATTTCGGGGCACAAAAACAAGAAGGAGCTACCAGCTGGGAGGGGTTCAGCTAGCCGTGACAGAAGAGGAGAAGGATCTGGGGGCAATTATAACGGGCTCAATGAACAACTCAGCACAATGCAGGAAGGTAGCTGCAAAGGCCAACAAAATGCTGGGTTGTATTGCCTGAGGTATATCTTCAAGGAGAGGGGAGGTGATCCTGCCCTTGTATAGGTCACTGGTTAGGCCACACCTGAAGTACTGCATGCAGTACTGGCGCCCATACCTGAAGAGGGACATTAAGGTATGGAGAGAGTACAGCACAGGGCAACAAAGATGATCCAGGGACTAGGGGACATACCCTACATGAGCAGGCTGAGGGAGTTGAACACATACGCACTGGAAGAGAGGAGAGACGGAGGGATATGATTGAAATCTTCAAGTACATGAAGGGAATAAACAAGACAGGTATGGAGGGACTATTCAAGTTAAGAGGGGTAGAGACATTTTGGGTCATGAACTCAGATTGGAGGGGGGAAGGTCCAGGAGGGAAATGAGAAGACACTTTTTTACAGAGAGAGTGGTGTCTGGGTGGAACGCGTTACCTGTGGAAGTGGTATCCTGTAGAACAGTGGACTTCTTCAAAAGGGGATGGGATAGGGTAAGAGGGAAGGTTAGGGGAGGGGAGGGAGGGACAGCTGCAGTGTAAGGGTTGCTAGCTGCACACTCGAGCAGACTCGATAGACCATAAGGCCTTTATCTGCGGGCAAATTCGTACGTTTGTGCGTTCATATTTTTCTTAAACTCAGTGTACAATAAGTCCACATTACTCATGAATAGTCAAACTTATACTATCTTAAACATGATATATCTGCAATTCTGTAACAAGTGACTAGTGTATGCGTACATTCAAAACCCAAACCTAACACAGACCCCCTTGTAACTGAGATACTGTCATCCTAATATGTCCATGTATCAACATGTGTCCATATATACCTAATCTGCTGTTGTAGTAAATAACAGTTCTATAAATCTAAAACCAAAACAAAACACAACTGACAGCTTCAGCTTTTTTTCAGGCACAGTTAAAATAGGGATCCTTTAGTGGTATGAATATAATTTAAATAGAGACATTTCAAACAGCTGCACATAAATAATCAATTCCTGTCCCCTTTAACTCAAGGGGTCATTTCTAAAATGTGCAGACGAGCATGGGGGCCACTTTTTTCGGAGCATGCCACCACTGGCAACAACCACTTCAAGACTGCTACTACCTTCTCCTTAATCAGGGGAAAACCAGAAGTAGTCTACCAGCACTGAGATCAATATGGTTAAATCACATTTACCAGAAATTACTTCTTAGAAAAGAATAAGAAAGTGGCTGTGATGACAAGCAAATCCGAGAGCAGCTCTCTAGTTTGTTAACAGTCTCCTCCTGAGTCTGATTTTTACGGTTGTGTGGGCCAAGCTCCACAGATGTTATGCAATCATCAGATTTGTAAAAGAGCACTGTGGAAGCATGTAACCTGACTGCTGTCTAATGTTCTGCCCAGTGCTCCAGCATAGTTTCCACTGATTTTGTTTATACAGCCCTTCCCCTCTGCAGGCCACATAAACATACCCACTTTCTGGCACAGTATTGTTCTTTTCTGCAAGTGCGGACATGACAGTCACCATGTGCAACATAGTGGAGCAGACTTAAACTGTGCATGCACGAGAATCGTGCATATGTGTATAACCCCCACACCACCTTTGGCTAGCTGGCATCTCCTTAAAAGAACTGTTGACAACTACATGGCATACAATTTTCTTTTGACGCAGCTATACTTATGGCACCACCCCTAGCATTGGAGTGTATACTAGGCTCATTATCTAGAGGATGGGGGTACATACTAAAAAGGGCCTTTTTATTTACAGCCAGGTCCAGGGGAGAGGATGCTAGGCATATGCTAGACCTAACTGCTGAGGAGCCCCAATAACGTTCACTCTAGAAGTAATAAGCGGAATGCCCAAAGCAGTAACTGGGATTTTGCAGTATGGCTTTATTTACAGATGTTACTTAAAGCAAGGGTGGTCCCCCAAATGTTTATCATAGCAATACAGGCACACTCTCTTTTGCAGGACACTTTGCTAGCAGCACTGTTTTAAACAAAAAAACATCTCTATCTCTCTTCAAAAGCATATATCTGTGGGATGTGCCACACACTTTAAACATTTTCCACACATTTCCATTTCCAAAATGTATATCCGTGGGATGTGCCACACACTTTAATATCCTCCTAGTGCATAGTCATTGCCCAGAGAACTGGTGCCCATCCACAAACCACTTAGCCCTGCCTGAAACTCTAGATGGTGTTCTTCACCCTTTGCCCCAAACAGCTTCTGCCATTCCTTCAGGGTTACACAAAATGAGTCTCCAATCCCCAAAGAATTTCTAAAGATTAAGAACTTTAAATTCAGCACAGTTGTGTTCTAGCCTTATCTAGGGCACACACACCTCAGACAACTCACTCAGAGAACAGTCACAAACTCTGTAATCACAGATTAATTGTTCCTTCCTCCCAGTCATGGAAAGAACAAAAGACACCTTTCTTTCTCTGGTAGCTGTCAGATTCTACACATTGTTCTTCCATAACATAGAAACATAGAAACATAGACTTTGACGGCAGATAAGGACCGCTTGGCCCACCTAGTCTGCCCATTTCCCTACCTAGAGGATAAGCTGCGGATCCTATTTAACCAACAGCCTATTTCTTCCTCCCCCCCCCCAACAAAAATTGCCTTATGTCTGTCCCATGCATTCTTGAATTCTCCCACAGTTTTAGACCCCACAACCTCTTCAGAAAGGCTGCTCCATGCACCCACCACCCTCTCTGTGAAAAAATACTTCCTCACATTGTCCCTGAGCCGTCCCCCCTCTATCTTCAAATTGTGTCCCCTTGTTCTTGCACATCTCTTTTTCTGAAAGATGCTACCCTCTTGGACTTTGTTGATTCCACTGAGGTACTTAAATGTTTCTATCATGCCCCCCCCCTTTCCTCAAGGGTATACATATTAAGCTCCTTTAGTCTCTCCTCATATGGCTTCTCTTGCAGACCCTGCACCATTTTAGTTGCTCCCCTCTGAACTGCCTCCATCCTATGTTCTTGCGGAGACGGGGTCTCCAGAACTGGACGCAGTACTCCAGGGATTTCAGATCTGCACTCCAAGTGGACTCATTGCTACCCCACCCCTCCTTGTTAGGGTGAGCTACCCCCCTCCCCGGGGTGTAGCCAGACAATATACAAATGTACACAAGGACCGTGTTTGTCACCTCATTTGTCACAATAACTACAACTTTTGTATCTCATGACAATGGTTGTTGCCATGAATGGGTAAATACAAATGCTATGCATTGTTCCCTAAGACACCCACATACCAGCCCAGAGCCTGTAAAGTTGTACTGTCCTTGGGATGCAAAGAGAGTATTAGTGACCAGTCCTTCTGGTTTCGACTCCTATGAATAAAATTACAGAATGGTTCAGTATTTTCTTTGTTAGTTTTCATGGAAAAAAGGAAGCAGTTCAGAGCCTATTTGCTACCCTCTTTAAAAAAATTTGCACACCATGGAGTGGTTGGAGTATGCCTGCCTACACCCATGAGTGGTTGGGCATGAGGCTGCAGGCCGAGTGCGTCCAATGACTGAGACGTGATGTTATCCCAAACGACACACACCCTGGAGGGCATTATTGCTATTATACAATGGCTCGTTGTTATACAGAATAAAAAAATAATTTTAAAGATGTTTTTGTGTGAAAAAATATTTTTGTCTTGTAAGAGAAGATGAAACAATCAAGCAGAAACAAATCAAGCAAACAATCATCTACTGATTTACAGTGAGGCTGAGACTAGACCCGTGATGTTGTACTGGGATAACATCATGGGTCCAGCCCAAGACTGACCAATCAGAGTCCAGGATTTTTTCTTGCCATTGTATAATTAGGCTTTTATGCAGTATTCATCTTTAGTGAGGAATTTGTGTCATACTGGACAACTATTTCAGCCTGAAATAAGTGTTTGATGCAACTACTGTTTTTGTCCCATCCATGTTTTATGTTAACATATGCACTCACTGCACTTTCAGTACTGCAGGTGGCACATCTTGTTTTTAGCACTACCACTTTAAATGATTTTACCTGTATAATGATTAACCACACTTGAGACTGAAGAAAATATTTATTTGCTGGCCCAGTGGTGCGCAGGGCTGAGGTGCTGCAAAGCACCTTACCTCCTGCCACGCTGGCATGTCCGGTTCAGAAACAGACTCAGGTTGTCAGAGGTCAGCTGGGGAGGGAGATGATCAAGCATCAGAAGGACTGTGCTCCTCTCCTGGGCGTGGGAGGCTTGTCATCCCGGTCTCAGATTCCCCCCCAGGTGGAGGCCTGGGGCAGAGCCAATCAGGGAGGCAAAGTATGGGAGGGCACTGCGCGGAAACATAAGATGGGTGAGAAACATAGAAACATAGAAGTTGACAGCAGATAAGGACTGCAAGGCCCATCCAGTCTGCCCATTTCTTTTTCTACCTTGAATGTGCCATTGGCCTTTGCTCTGTCAATGGCCTATCTAGTCATACTCATCTGTATTGCTCCCTTATGACTATCCCATGGCAGTTTGAAGCCCTGCACTGTATTCATATCCACCACTTTCTGAGGTAGGCCGTTCCATGCATCCACCACCCTTTTTCTGAAAAAGAACTTCCTCACATTACCCCTTCATCGTCCTCCCTCTAATCTCATGCTGTGTCCTCTTTTCCTGCTATTTTTCTTATATTAAAACATGATAGACTCTTTCACCTTGTTAATGCCCTTAAGGTGTTTGAATGTTTCAATCATATCACCTCTCTCCCTCCTTTGCTCTAGGGTATACATATTGAGCTCCTTCAATTTGTCCTCAAATGTTTTCTGATGCAGTCCCTGCACCATTTTGGCTGCCCTTCTCTGGACTGCCTTAATTTGGTTAATGTCCTTGTGAAGGTGAGGCCTCCAGTACTGCAAGCAGTACTCCAGATGGGGCCTAACCAGTGTCTTGTAAAGAGGGATTATTACCTCCCTTTTCCAACTTGTGATACCCCTACTAATACACCTCAATATCCCCATAGCCTTACCTACTGCTTTAGTGGTCTGCTTGGATGATTTCAGGTCATTGGTGATGATGATGTCCAAGTCTCTTTCTTCCCTTGTGACTGCCAGCAACTCCCCTCCCAGCTTATAGGTGACTTCAGGGTTTCTCTTCCCTATGTGCATGATCTTGCACTTCTTTGAATTAAACCCCAGTTGCCACTTTTCTGACTATTTTTCCAGTTTATCCAGATCTCTTCTCATTCTGCCCACCCCATCCGGATCATCTACTCTGTTGCAGATCTTGATGTCATCTGCAAACAGACAAACCTTACCCTCCAGTCTATCTGCAATGTCACTGATGAAGATATTGAAGAGGAGGGGCCCCAGGACTGATCCCTGAGGTACCCCACTTGTAACTTGCATCTCTTCTGACTGTATACCGTTTACCACCACTCTCTGTTTTCTGCCCGTCAACCAGTTTGTCACCCAGTTGACCAACTTCTGACCCACTCTGAGCCTACCCAGCTTATTAATCAATCTTCTGTGCAGAACAGTATTGAAAGCTTTGCTGAATTCAAGGTAGGCATCATCAACTGCTTCCCCTTGGTCCACCACTCTGGTTACCCAGTCAAAGAAATCTATGAGATTAGTTAGGCAGGACCTTCCTTTTGTAAACCCATGATGTCTTGGATCCTGTAATCCTATGGATTCCAGGTGTTGCACTATCCTTTCTTTAAGGGGTTCCTCCATAATCTTGCCCACTACTGAGGTAAGACTGACTGGTCTGTAGTTTCCTGCCTCCTCCCTGCTACCATTCTTGTGGAGCGGGATCACATGAGCCCTTCTCCAGTTTTCTGGGACCTCTCCTGTGCTTGGAGACTCACTAAACAGTTCTGATAATGGCTCTGCTAGTTCCACCCTTAGCTCCTTTAGTACCCTGGGATGTATGCCATCAGGTCCCATTGCCTTGTCCACCCTGAGCTTATCGAGCTCTTGTAGGACCCTTTCTTTTGTGAAGGGACTAGTGCACACCTCCCTTCCCCCTGTGTCCATGGTGCTGAGCTATGAGCCCTGCCCTATCTTCTCTTCAGTAAATACTGAGCAGAAGTATCCATTTAGGATAGATGCTTTTACATGTTCCTCCTCCTCACATGCCCCCTTATCCCTTTTGATCTTAGCAATACCCCCTCTGGGCTTTCTCATTTCACTAATGCATATATAGAAAGTCTTGTCACTTTCTTTTACTGTTTGTGCTAGTGTTTCCTCGGCTTGGGACTTTGCCTGCCTTACTGCCTTCCCTGCTTCCCTTAGGAAGTTTGGTATGCCTCCCTACCTTCATCCTGCTGCATTCCCTTATATTTCCTGAAGGCCAGCCTTTTGCCTCTGAGCTTCCACACACGAGACTTATGCTCCACAGGAGGGGTTGGGAAGCAAAGCAGAAAGGGACATCGGGGGGCTACATGAAACCTGGACCAACCGTCTCTGTGCCCATGCCATTGCTCGGTGAGTGACCTGGCCCACCTCCAATTTAATGTACTGGGGAGGGGAGGCATACCTTATCTTCTAGTTCTTTTGCAATGTCACTTATAAAGACATTAAACAGGACTGGACCCAGCACAGATCCCTGAGGATACCCACTAGTTACTCTCCATTACTCCTAGTGAGTGCCGTTTACCACCATATTCTGCTGCTTTTCCATCAGCCAGTTACGTACCTAGTGTACCTCCTTGGTTCCCACCCCAAGCTGCCCAGATTTTTTATGAGCCTCCTATGTAGCATGGTGTCAAAGGCCTTGCTGAAGTCTAAGTAGGCCATGTCCATCACTCCCCTCTGATTTGTTTCTTTGGTCACCCAGTCAAAGAAATGTATCAGGTTTGTCCAACATGCTCTCCTCCCATGAACCCGTGCTGCCTTTGGTCCTGTAATCTGCTGAAAACAAAGTATTCTATGAGACTCTATTAGTTTCTCTATTACTGATATCAGATGAACTGGCCTGTAGCTGGCAGCTTCCTCCTCATTGCCGCTCTTATGGGGTATGGCTACATCTGCCCTTCTCCAGTCTCTGGGACTATCCCTGTATCTAGCGAGTTATTGTATAGGGCTGACTGGAGTGCAGTCAGTACCTCCCTGAGCTCCTTCAAAACCCTTGGGTGCACCCCATCTGGTCCCATTGCCTTGTGCACCCTCAGATTCACAAGTAATTTCAGGATTGTTTCCTCTGTGAATGGACTAGTATCCACTTCCCTCCGTCCCTCCCTTCTGTGGTTCTGTACCCAATATGCAGCCCATCCCCTTCTACTTCAGCTGTGAAGACTGAACAAAAATGTATTTGTTTAGGAGATCTGCTTTTTCCTGATCATCCACTGAACAGTCTCCCTCTGCACTCCTTAGCCTCAAACTCCACCCCCCCCCCGATCTTTCATTTTTTGCTATATACTTAAAAAAGGTATTGTCTCCCTTTGTTACCCCTCTGGCTATTCTTTCCTCCATTTTTACCTTAGCACCCCTAACTGCCTTCCCTGCTTTCCTCTGCTTTTGCAGGTACATCTCACTATCCTCTTCCCTCTGCATCTCCTTGTAGCACCTGAACACTGACCTTTTTTTCTCTTACCTTCGTTGACACCTCCTTTGAGAACCATAATGATCTCCTTTTCTTCATGCTTTTGCTCACTTCATTCATGCAGTAGTTTGTTGCTTTCACTATTCCTTCCTTTAACCCGGTCCACTGTCCCTCCACCCCACCAGGGTTATCCCCCCTGCAAGTGCGTCCATGAGGCATTCTCTCATTTTTTAAATATTTGCCCTTTTGAAATCCAGAATCCTAGTTCTTGTGTGATTCACTTCCACTGCAATGCTATATGTTGAACAACGCTGTTCACACTGATCCCCAGGTGACATCCCACCCCGACATCCACAACACTGTTCCTGTTCATAAGCACCAGATTGAGTATTGTCCCATTACAAGTGAATCCCTTTAAATTAAGTGTTGCTTTTAGCTTTGGACCCACATTTTGGTCTCTTTTTTGGTAATACAGTTTGTGACAATTTCTTTTGGTTAACCCTCTTAATGTTTTCCCAGTTTACCATACCTAAACTGCAGGGCATGCCTCTGTGTACTGTTAGAGGACACCAGTCCAAACATCTCTGTCTTTTTTAACATGTTGATTCCCTATAGTACACAGAAAACTGACAGCATGTCCCCTCTTGGCTACTTTTTTCCCAACGTAAGCATGTTAAGGGCCACATGTCTCTTCTCACAGCTATTGTCTTCCATACCATTGATCATTCTGGTTGCCCTGCATGCAGCCATCTCTACTGCATCAACATTCTTTTTTACTGGGAGCCCAGAACTGCATGCAGTACTCCAGGTAGGGCCTGAACAAGTCCTTATAAAAAGGCAGGGTAACTTCCCCTGCCCTTCTGTTCACACCCGTTTTGATGCAACCCAGCATTTTGCTGGCCCTGTTGACAGCTGCCACACACATTGCTTGTCATGCTCTATCCTCTTGCCTATCATAACCCCCTTTGTCTTTTTCCTTCTTCACTGTAGCAACAGGAGCCCCACATGGTGTGAAGGTCCTTCTTCTGTTATTTCCTCCTCAAGGGTAGCATCCTGAATGTGGCTACAGTGGTGTCAGTCTGGATCAAATGCAGTGTCATAATACATCACAGTTTCCTACATGCCGACTGCCATTTAATTGCTCTGTTTCCTACAGAATTCTTCAGGACCAGGCTCTGGTCCTAGGAGGCGCCACTGTATATTGAATCTGAGACTCTGGGAGTTTGACTAATAACTCAGCTTGTTCAGGTCCTCCTGAAGTTTGTGCTGTCCTTAAGGGGATACACCAGCATCAGGGTGACAGTCACAGGGCTGTGGACCACTGCAGCTTAATATGTGGACTAACACAATTTGACTTGCCCAAGAGATCCCAAAGATAAAGAAGGAGAAGGTGGGGAAAACATCCATGTGACACTGTCGATATACCATTATCAGTGGCTCACCAGGTTGCACAATTATATCTGAGGCCAGGTAATCAAGATGGCCACTGGGCTGAGCGTGCTGCTGCTGCTTTGTGAGGTTTTGAGTTCGTAGTTATTTTATTTTATTATATTATATTCTGCCGTTTTTATTTTGGTGTTCTTTGTTATAATTAGTGGATTGTTGGAGTCCTTCTACATTGTGGAGCCCAGGATGAAGGGAAGTGTTCGAGTTTGGCGTCCTGGCGATTTGTGCTCTGCCACCCGAATTGGATGTTGAACGGGCGTGGAGTGGACTGAGGGGTTTTCTGCCCTGCGATTGAGACACTGCAGGATGCCGCTCGCTACAGGATCCATCGGGTCGTGGGATTTATGTGTGGCTTCCCTTGCTCTGGTTTTTGACTGGGGTGTTTAGGATTCGTGCTCTGGGCACTTTGTATTACTTTTTTGCCCTATCGCCTGATTGGAATTTTAATCGGGCATGGAGCGAATTGGAGCGATTTACCCCTTTTTCACCACTGAGTTGGGCGGCTATTGAAACTGGAAGAAGGGTTGCCTGATGAAGAGAACTTGAGGCAAGAACTGAGACCCTGGAAGAAGGAGTGAGGGGGATTTATCAAATCTATTTCAGATCCCTTGGTGTGTATAAGGCCTTTTTGAACTGGTCTGAGGCACGACCTCCCACTGGGACCCCCCCCCGCTTGATTTGTGGTCTGAAGGAGGTATTAGGATTTCTCAGTCAAGGAACTGGCTGAGGTTTTGTGCCCCCTAGACTCCCAGGCTGGGCTACTAACGTGGCTTGTTCTGGGCATTTCATTAGACCACATTATTTCCTGTGGTGTCTGCCCAGTTGGGAGTGTAGGGACCTTATTTTATCATGGACATGGTAGGGATTTGATTGACTTGGGCCCTGGATGCCCCCTGAGTCTTGTGGATAACTGGTTTGCCTGTGTTTTCTCTTTGACTTTGATGGATTTTGACTTTCCATAAACCTGCGAACAAAACTGACTCTGTGCCTGGAGGATTGAGGACTTCTTACTTTTCCTAATTTGTTTTAAGTTTATTTGGACAACGAGGTGGTGAGAGGACCTTGTGTCCATTTATTTTAGTTTGAGTGTTTCCCTACACTGCCTGGTTGTGAGAGGATTGGGAGGGAAGGGATGTGTTATTTGTTTTGTTTTAAGTTTGAAATGTCTTTTATGATTTGTTTGAAGAATACATCTGTACTTTTGCAGTGAGAGTGCCAAAGTATCTTCTCCTTCCTCTGGCTGTGAGAGAGCTGGGGAAGGGTAAATACTTTTATTTTATTTTATTTCTGTTTTTTGGTTTAAGTTGGGATGGTGAGAGAACCCTTTATATTTATATTTATTTACTTCAGGAGTCCTCTCGCTTGATCTAGACTTGATTTTCTTTGGGGTGGGGTTGATTTTTTTATTTATTTATTCTGATTAAGTTTTGGAATTATTTGTTTCGATTTGATTTATGTTGGGGTGGGATATTTATTTTATTTTGCTAAGTTTAATTATTTTGGTGTTTTTGGTGTGTTTATTGTTTTGGTTTTAATTGTTTAGTAGTGGCATGTGTCGGCCCTCAGTCCCCACGGTGGTGCACTAGTCATCCTCCTCTCTTCATGCCCTCCACCCTTTTTATTCTCCCCCTCTCCAATATGATACATATCAGCGCTGTAGAGTGCTGGAAATTGTTCGTAGGAGAGGGAAGAGGGTGGGGGGCTGCGAGCAAGGAAGGATGGACAAGGGGGGGCCACTGTATTGAGGTAGTTAGATCCAGAAGGCACCCTGGGGTGAAATGGAATCCAGATCATGGTTTACCATGTCTGGTGCCCATACCCAAGAGCACTACTGAATTCAGTAGGCAGATGGGCCTGACAGCCTCCGAGGTTCATCCAACTCGGGTGGTGTTATACAATGCCAGATCCATCAGGAATAAGACTGGCATTATTGCTGATCTTTTTGGCTCAGTGGACTTGGCTTGCATCACTGAGACCTGGCTGGATGAAAATTCAGGCCCCACGTTGGAGGCCATGACTCCGGCCAGGTACTTGGTGATACACCACCCGAGACTGGACTGCAGGGGTGGGGGGGGCGTTGCAGTCTATTTTAAGACTGAACTGGGCCTCACGAATGTGGTAGTAGGAGAGACTGAGTCCTTTGAGTGTACAGTGCTAGTGGGTGTAGGTGTTCGAATCATACTCATCTACCGTCCACCCGGGGATGGGAAATGTTTCTTACAGGGAGTAGCAGACTTCATCGTCAACGTGTCACGTGAGTCACCCAGATTGATGGTTCTGGGTGACTTTAACGCCTTGGTCGACGATGAACTCTCGCAATTTGGCAATCACTTCCTCCAATTAATGACTTCTTTGGGCCTTACACAGGTGGTTTCCACTGCTACCCATAAATTTGGACACTCTCTGGACTTAGTCTTTCTCCTAGGGATTGATACATCCGATCTGGGGGAGGAACCATTCACTTGGTCAGACCACTACATTGTGAGGTTCAGTTTTTGCACCCCCCTGAGAAGGCCTACCCCCATGGAGATGGTTAGGTACCGCCCTTTATGGGATATTACCCCTCAAGGCCTTGCGGCAGTCCTTGACCTCTCATCCCCCGTGTTGGCGAGCGGTAGTCCAGAGACCCTGGTGTCAGCCTATAATACGGCTGTTACAGTGGCTCTGGATTCTATTGCTCCTGTCCATGTGTACCCCACTATCCCTTCCCCCCAAGTCCCCCTGGTTTGATGGGACATTGAGGGAGATGCGGAGACAGGGGCAAAGGTTAGAGTGGTACTGGTGCAGATCCACCCTTGAAGCCGACCAGCTTAGATCGATGGACCATTATTCTGTCTATCAATCTGCAATCACCAGAAAGAAGGCAGAATTCCTGTCCAGGGAGATTGCAGTTGCTCGGACTCAACCGGCTCAGCTTTTTTGAACAATAGACAGACTGTACAACCCAGCCTGTCTGCAAGTTCAAAAAGCCTTTTCACAATTAGAGTGTAGAAGCTTGCTCATTTTTTTTGCAACTAAGGTGGCCGACATCAGGGCAGATCTTCATCCAGCAATCTCTAGGGGGGGATGCTGTTGAATAGTGTGAGTTCACAGTACCTCAGTTTTCTAGGAGTTCCTTCAGTCGACCTGATTTTGTGGATGTCATGAGGATTATCCATAATATGCACCCTACAAGCTATAGTTTGGACCCTGGACCGACCTCCCTAATTTTGGGTTGCAGTGATATCATCGGTCCGGTCCTTGTGTGAATAGTCTGGTGCTCCTTGGAGTCAGGTGAGTTCCCTAGCTCCCGGAAAGAGGTGGTGGTGACACCTCTCTTGAAGAAAGCTACCTTGGACCCAGACTGTTTCACAAACTACAGATCTATCTCAAACCTACCCTTTATTGGGAAGGTGATTGAGAAGGTAGTGGCAGCCCAATTGGAGGACCGTTTAACCATCCATGACATCTTCAAATCCTTCCAATCCATTTTTTGTAAAAGACATAGCACCAAGACTGCACTGGTTCGGGTGCTTAATGATCTTCTGAGGGCGAGAGATCAGAAAAGACGTTCCATCTTGGTTCTACTTGATCTCTCATCAGCCTTTGACACTGTGGATCACTTGGTGTTGATAGCATGCTTGAGGCAGATTTGTGGAATATCGGGACTCGTCCTTCGATGGTTCACCTCATTCCTCACTGGGAGATCAGGGTTTTTTTCCTCAAGCCCAACTTCTTTGTTGTATGAGGTGCCTCAGGGTCCAGTACTGTCCATGTTATTCACAGTGTATATGCTGCCCCTCGAAGACATTATAAGATGGTATGAGCTGAGGTTTCACTGCTACACAGATGATACCTAGCTACACCTGTCTTTCGCACTCGACCAGGACGGAGCTCTCTCAGTGTTTAACAACTGTCTGAAAGAAATTCAGGATTGGATGGATTCTAGTTGGTTGAAGTTGAACTCAGAAAAGACACAGGTTTTGGCTCTGGACTCGGGTCAGCAGATAGAGGATTCATTTATTGGTACACCCTCAGGAATTTTTCTTGGTGGCATTTCACTCCTGACCTCTGAATGGGTACGTAACCTGGGAGTTATCTTGGATGACAGGCTGACGCTGCAGTCACAAGTGTCAGCAGTCATCAAGACTTCCTTTTACTATCTTAGGAATATCGCCAGTTAGACACCTTGTTCCGTCTGACGCTTTACCAACATTGGTCCAAGCCTTTGTGTCCTCACGTCTGGACTACTGCAACTCCCTGTACTTTGGGCTTTCTGGGGTTGAAATACACCACCTACAGCTAGTGCAGAATGCAGCAGCCCGCGTTTTGACTGGGACAAGTAGGTCCTGTCATATTACCCCGGTACTGCGCGAACTGCGCTGACTACCTATACGGTGGCGGATCGCATTCAAAGTCAGTTTACTGACTTTAAAAGCCCTACATGGTCAGAGTCCGGCCTATCTGAAAGAACTTCTGGTCCCATACTGCCCCGGCCGATCACTCAGCTCGGTCGATGAGGGGTTGCTAGAGATTCCAAGAGTGAGTCTTAAATCATCAGGTTGTAGAGCATTTTCTTATACTGCACCCATTCTTTGGAACTCTCTACCCCACCGGTTATGGGAGTGCACCTCCATGGAGGAATTTAAGAGGGGTTTGAAAACCCACTTTTGGCAAATGGCCTTCTTGGAAAGCTGATTGTACTGAAGTTGTTGATTGTGTTGCGGTTTTTATCTGTGTTTAATACTGAATTTTAATGCTCGATTTGTACTGTTTTAACTTGTACAGCGCCTTGAAAAATGAAAGGCACTTTATAAATAAACTTATTATTATTATTATTGTGGGTTCTAGCCCCATACTAGGAGCTTGTGTTCAATTCCAGTACTGAAACTGTAGTGCAGTTGGGGGGGTGCTGCACTCCTGAGGTACCGTCTTTCAAATGAGATGTAAACCAATATCCTATTAGCCTGTTCAGGTGGTTGTTCAGTTGGACATTAGGGATCCCATGACATTTCTCAAAAATAGTAGGAGTGTCCTGGCCAAATTTCCCCATTCACTCTGGAGGCCACAATGCACTATATGGTGGAGGGCCAGGCCTAAGAGAAACAGACCCTCCCCATGGGTAATCAACTCCCCCAGTAGGCCCAACAACAGCAACAACAATCCTGGGGTGGGAACCGGAACTACCACAAAAATAAGAAACATCACAAAAATAATAAGGGTAAACAATAAAGACCAGCCCCTTCGTATAGGGAAATAGCCGATGAGAACCAGAAGTTCTGAGAACTTCTTGGGCAAGTGTACTCCGTAGCGGATGCTGTTCTGTTTGGACCCTTACATCCATACAACCAGGAGAGCAGGCCTCAACAGGCTGCAGATACACCGGAAGTACAGGCATTCAAGCCCATACAGGCCTGAACCCAGAAGCAGCTCCCTATATAGCATCAGTGCAGCATGGTGAGATGGTTCTCAGGTAACAGGACCAGAATCTCTTTCACAAGACTTCCCATGCTTCCGCTGGTACAAATTGACAATTACAGGCCCCAGTCCATATTGTAAACAAGCTGGTCTTGGATACGAATGGAAGGTCCTGCACCAAGACCAAGGTCGGGGGCTGCCTACTGACAGTATTATTGGATGCGAGTACGGCTGTGTTTGTATTACAAGATGACCACCCAGACATGTCCCCTTAGTCCACCGGATGGAGGACCAATATGTCTGGTGTAGATGGAACTAGGTTGCCTGCATACCGTTCCATGCCACTACCGGTGACATTGGGACACCTGAAGGCATATCATACCTTTCAGCTAATGGTACTGCATGACCACCCTAGTATAATCGGAATTGACTTCTTGGCACCACATCTCTGTGTAGTAGACCTAGCCAACATGTTACTGATTCAAATTCAGGGACAATATCACACCATTATGATCCCTGATTTACATGTGGTGACAACAATATCTGCGAACAACAAACAGTATGATGTCATAGATTTGTTCAAGAACCACAAGCTTTTCCCAAAGCTCCTCCCCATTCTGCAAAGGCATCTGGAGGCATTTGCCACCAACAAGCATGACTGTGGCAGAATGCATACTGTCATTGAAATGACAGGCCCAACGCATGAGAGGCAACGGCAATACCCTTTTTTCACCTGAGGCCTTGTCTTCTCTTAGAGAAACTATTAAATCACTACTTAAGCAAGGTGTAATCAGGACATGTGTTTCCACTGCCAATTCCCCAGTGTGGCCTGTGAAAAAAGCCACAGGTGCCTGGAGTTGTCCCCAACAGCGGCATCAGCACCAGATTTGCTGTGACTTTTGACCCCTGACCAACAATGGTTTAGTGCCCTGGATATCTCCAATGGTTTTTGGTCATTGCCATTGGCCCCAAGAGTCAATATAAGTTTGCCTTCACCTTTGAGGGCAGGCAGTACACGTGGACCTGCTTACCACAAGCATTCCACAACAGCCCTTCCTTGTTCCATTTACACATGATGGATGCCCTTAAGGGTTTCTCTACACCCCAGTGTCTTTTGCAGTATGTGGATGACCTGTTGTTGGCTACAGCCACACAGGAACAACATTTGGATCTCTTGGATGAACTACTGACCCTCATCCAGAGGGCAGGCCTCAAATGTAACTCTGCAAAAGCACAACTATGTCAGAAAAAGGTGCTCTTTCTAGGCCTGAGGATAACAGACCAAGGCCAAAGCCCCACCTGGAAGAAGATACAAGGATTGCAAGACTTGCCACTGCCCACCAGCATGGCCACTCTTAGAAGGTTTCTAGGTATGGTAAATTATTCCAGAGATTTTATTTGTGATTTTGCTCAGAAGGCTGCTCCTCTGTATGAATTACTGAAAAAGGACATACCCTGGAATTGGGTCCCCATCCATACCCAAGCTGTGATGTCACTGAAACAGGCCTTGGCCTCAGCCCCAGCTTTGGTTAACCCCAATCCAGCCTTGACATTCCATCTGGAATGTGTTACATCTGACATTGCTATGTCTGCCATGATGGCCCAAAAGGTCCATGGCACCCTGAGACCCACTGCATATGCATCACAGCTTTTGACCCCAGTGGAACAGAAGTACAGCCTTTGTGAAAGGAACCTTCTGGTCACCTACTGGACCATCAAACACTTTCTGTATATCATTGGGTACTCTCCCCTGATTATCAACACAAACTACACCCCAACTACTCTTTTGCTGTCAGACAGAGTGAAGGATGGCTCAGTCTCCAATACCAGACTGACACACTGGTCACTCCTTCTCCAGGATAGACATCAAGATCCACCCAACCAAAATGCCATCCATGCTGGTGCATGGCCTCCTTTTCCAAGGAGAACCCCATGACTGTACATTGGAGCCACCTGATTTTCTAGATCCAGGTCCTTTCCTCCCTGCTACACCACAACTGCTCGAGAACACCTCATTATGTCATGTCTTTACAGATGGCTCAGCTTCTTACTATCAGGGAGAACAGATTGCAGGGATGGGTATATTAGTCATTTACCCTTATGGTAACGCTGTAAAAATCTGTAAGCTTTGCAGTGTGGCCTCATCACAGAATGCTGAGATGGCAGCAGTGGCCTGTGCCCTCGAGTTTATCCTGCATGGAACCGAGGACACCATCATTTTTATAGACTCTAACTGGGTTTGTTGTTCCCTTACAGAATTTCTTCCTTTCTGGCAGAAGAACTCACTCCTCTCCTCTGACGGCAGCTCAGTGAAACATAAGGAACTGGTAATATACATTCATTCACTGCACAAAAGTTTGCACACAAACTCTATGTACACAAGGTCAAAGCTCACTCCATACATGACCAGTATCATGTCTTCAATGACACTACTGATACCCTTGCATAGGAAGGGGCCCGAGAGGGGGACACCTGGATGATGGATCATCCAGAGGCCAGAGCAGCCATACTCATTGCAGCAGTCAGGAAGAAACCTGAACCCTTCTCCCTCTTGGACCTGTCAGCAGCCCAGTACACTGACCCTGAACTCAAAGATGTGTTCAGATTCCTTGATAAGGGTACTGAGAAGAATCTACCAACCTATAACCCCTATTGAAGGCATGAAGGTAAGTTACATCTGTTCCCTCATGACAAGCTCATCTGGTCCCAACCAGAGGACACCCCACTAAGTTGTGGGTGGTTCCCCATCATCTTAGGCCCGAATTTCTGCACCAAGTGCATGAACCTCCCACTGGTGGACACCAGGGAGTAGAAAATATCCTCCAAAGGCTCAAGACCACCGCCTGGTGGCCTGGTGTCACCAAGGATGTCAAACAGTACATAGATAACTGTCTCATTTGTGCACAAAACAAACCCATCTCTACCAAACAAAATGCCAAATTGTTACCACAATGGCATTCTGGCCCTTGGCATGCCATACAGATACATTTAATTGGTCCCTTGACCAATACTAGCAGAAACAACAAATATGCCCTTGTGGTCACTGATCTCTTTTCAAAGTGGGTTTAAGCTTTTCCCACTAAGACATGTACTGCTAAAACCACTGCCAAAATCCTGGTGGAACAGAT
The DNA here is from genome assembly GCA_016271365.2 of Neoceratodus forsteri. Taxonomy (NCBI): domain Eukaryota; kingdom Metazoa; phylum Chordata; order Ceratodontiformes; family Ceratodontidae; genus Neoceratodus; species Neoceratodus forsteri. Next base: position 970,260,921 of record CM028134.1, on the reverse strand, counting down.
TTTATCCAGGTGGGGTCTACCTCTTAAGGTAGACTCAGACAAAGGAACCAGTTTTACAGGTGAGTTGATGAAAAAATCCCTTGAACTCCTTGGAGTTCATCAGAAGTTCCACATACTGTATCACTCACAATCTTCAGGTCAAGTAGAAAGAGCCAACTGATGGGTTATGTAAATGCTTTCCAGATTTATTGAGGATAATCCCAAGAACTGGGATCCTCTTTTGCTGTTACTCCTTATGGCAATTAGGGGCACACCCTCAGCCACCACCCAGCTGACACCCTTTGAGGTGATGACTGGTAGACAGATGACATTACCTGAACACCTGTTGTTTGACCTGCACCCCCCCCCAATGCAGACCGTGTCTCAGTGGACCAATATGTGGAAAAACTCAGACAAGACCTCATACACACTCATTTGTATGCTGCTTACTGCATGGGCAAGGCCCAGCAACAGTTCAAAAAACAGTTTGACAAACACACACAAGAAATGGATTGGCAAGTTGGGGATCAGGTGATGGTTCTCAGATTTGCACGTCCCACACACTCCTTCTCCAGTAAGTGGGAAGGCCCCTACCCCATTGTCAACAAGCTCAGTCCAGCAGTCTATCAGGTTAGACTCATGTACAACAACAAATTGACTGACAGGTGGTCACATGCAAAACAACTAAAACTGTATAAAGGAGTATAATTACTTTTCTTCACCCCATTGGGCAGAATAGAACTAACTCACTAATGTTTGGTTTTCCTTTTCAGATACATTGACAAGATGGCTATCTTATTCCATTTTCTCCTCATCTCAGGAGTTATCCCCTGCATCCAAGGCATGGTAAGGCACCTCCTTCCTCACCTTGATCCTCCAACATCTGCCCCAGAGGGAGTTTTTATCAATATACCTGACAATTTGATTACTGTCCAGAAAGGTTCAGATGCCTACCTCACTGCCTCGGTTGTTGCTCCTGATAAATCTACCTTACAAATTGAGTGGCAAACCACATCTCAAGGACAAATACTCCCTGTGGTCAAGCTCTCCAAGGGAACTTTCCAGGGTTGGCCCAACGCAAAATTATCCCCAAATGGTTCTTTGTCCTTGCTCCAAACTGCTCTTAGACATTCTGGTTTATACAATATTACCACTTTAATTGATCCCTCATATTGTAATTCCTTGTCTAAAGACTCTGCCAGTAAATTTTGTGCTGTACACAACATGGCTTCTGCTGCCATATACCTTTCTGTGTTACTGCCTACTGATAAACAGTTTTTGGAATGTCCAAAACACACCCCTGGCCCACGTAGTGGTCTAACCGCCATTACTTTACCTGGTACACTTATTAACAACTTACAATTTATGCATATACCTATTTTGTTTAATTTGACTTACTGGAATATGAAATAATTTGGTATTATGTCATGCTACTAACACTTCATTGTTTTATAGTACTTTGTTACTTGATAGCGTAACAGCTTTTCAAATTCGTACTCAAGACCATATTGCTGGAGTGCACACCACCGAGCATAGAGGCAATTTCAGGAGAAAACCTACTCCTGATGATCAAAGTCATAAGTGTAATACATGTGAAGTTGACAGTTCTGAAGTCACTGGTGCCACAGGTGCTGTTACAGGTCTTTTTGGTACAGCAATGTCCATTTGGAACAAGGCTGACATTACTGCTATCAAATCACATTCACAGAAATTCCAAAGAAGGTTTGGTCAATGATATTATACCCCCATTATTGCATGGTGTGGATGGCCTTAGTCAGGAAGAAAGATATACTGTATACAACATGCACGACATTGCTAAGGCATTTACAGATTCTAAAGATGTGATTAACGCTCTCATTACACAGAACAATAAGGAAGCAGATAAACAATATATTGCCTGTGAGATATTATGCTCAGCCTATGGCTCTTATATTATCACTACCATCAATAATCTTTTCCATGATTTAGAATCCGGAAGGATTCCTGATATTATACATGATAGATGCATCTCTAAATAGTATTGTTCTCAGTGTAAATCTTCCAGCTGTATTTCAATGTGTATGCTACAGACTCTAACTATTCCACTTTCTACAGCTAGGAATTTGGGTTTTGTGACAAGACACTCTAACACTGGTCCATGTTTCACTGCTAAGAAATGTTCCATTAATGATACTATGTTTGTTTCTTTTACTATCTCTTTACAGTACCACATTTTGATCCTGCTACAGCTTTATTCAATAAACTTGCATCTCTACACTCCATTGGGCACCTTAATGAAGACATCTACAGAGAACACCTTGACTTGCTTCATCTATTGGTCTTCCACTCTCTTCTGGATGCCTGAGTCTTTCCGCTCACAGATTGCTGTGCGAAGAAAGGGTATATTTATTTGTCACTTTGACATATTTGATGTTATTAAACCTGTATGTGGCTATTCCCCAGACAGTCTTGATTGGTCCTTTTCCATGGACAGTGACATCACCACTAATGGCACAGACTCTCAGGACTCAGCATCGGCTCCAGACAAGCTATACCAGTCTTATCAAGAGGAGGTTCACCACCTGTCAACATGGATTTCCAAGACTACCTACACCTGCCTAGTACAGTTTCAAAAATGGACACTCCCTACTGTTAAAATGCAATATAATTTTGATGGGGAGTATTGTATTGTCACTAATTTAAAGACCTACACCTATGGACTGCAGACATGTTCTATAGATAGCCTCAATTTTTGTTTTGTTCCCCATCAGAAGTCAGTTATTGGGCACACTGTTATTACGCCCGTCCCTCTTATGGACGTGGATATCATTGATGGTAACCCTGATTATCTGCTTACACTCTCTGAGTATTTACCTTACTTTAATTTACACATTGATCCACTCACTTTGATATTAAAATCACTTTTAGAGAGAAAAGACACCCATCTCATTCACATCAGCAATAATGTCTCTAAAGCTAATGAAGCTGTCCTTGCACTTATTGATGATGGTGATATGAACAGTGCATTTACTAACACTTAGTTAGAGATCACCTTTAAAGGTTTTGTTACTATACAAACATTTTTGATATTTTTTCTCATTATTATGCTTTGCTGCCTATGGCACACCCCTGCATCAACACCATGAGCAGCTGGAATTCCTTTACGAAGCTCACGCGTCGGGTCTGTAAATGACCCGTGCTCCCTGTCCACTTCCCTATGTTATTGTGTTGCCCCTTGTGAGGCAACAAGGTGGGGAATGTTACACAAGGTCCCTGCACCCTTACTGATACCCCAAGAGGTACACCGTAGACAACAAGTACTTAGGCATATGTTATACTAACATATAGGGCTAAGAACATCTACCGTACAAGAGTAGATGTCAGGATATGTATGCATATTATTGTTATACACTTTAATTTCTAATATAAAACTGTATTTCTTGCTCACAAGATGCTAGGACATCTGCGTCCTTGTAATGATTATGATATATGAGTCAGCATTGCCATCTTCTGATGATTTGTATTATTACATGGCTAAGCACAACTGTACTCCTTTGTCTTTACAAAGTGATGACTACTACGAATTGTATAATTTTATCTTGGACTGAGGAGCCACCCATAATTTAGCCAGTAGGGCTCATCTCTGTAACTAGAAATGTGTCTTACAGTAGCCATGGCAATTATCATAGGTATATAATGGAAGACATTACATCTTCTACCTCGGAGACCCCAGGAGACATGGAGATTCCTCAAGATAAGGGAGTGCTTAGCATTGGTTCCCAGTTCCTTTTGGTAAGAACGGCTTAGGGCAACTGTGATTATCCTTGTGGTAGTAATAAACAAGCTTTATTACTCTTATGCAACGTGTCTGTGATTCCTTGCATGCCCATTATTGCCAAGAATCTGAGAGTGAGGTTTAGACCCCCTGACACCTTCTTGTCTGGTTGTGCTGCATTCCTCCACTGCAGAAATCCCTGTTTTGACTGAGAAGCTAGCTTCCCTAGGAGGAGTGAAATTGTATGTGTGTGTGTGTGTGTGTGTGTGTGTGTGTGTGTGTGTGTCCATCACTAGGCTGTGCAGCTCCTGGGAGAGAACAAATTAAAAAAAAAGGAGACAAGCCCAGTCACCATCTGAATTATGACCACAGCACATTGAAGCCCCACCCCAGGAAATCTGACACCAAAACCAGATTCTGATCATCCCACCATGGGAGGTGACGCCATGGGGGTAGGACTGTGGTAGCCAAGGATGAGCCTTGTTTAGTCATGGCTAACTATAATGTAGATGCATAGAAACATAGAATTTGAAGGCAGAAAAGGACCACTTTGCCCATCCTGTTTATCTAGATGTTCTATGTTGTGACAATAGATGTATAAAGTATATAACATATAGATAGTTAGATGTTCATGATAGATATCAATGGCACTACCACTGTAGCAGTGGCTGACTAGAGGAGCATGTGACTGGGTGGTTGCACATGTCAGAAGTGGGCTTATGGTTGCTAGCAGGAACTAGCTGAGGCACTCTGCCACTGGACTAATCATATGGCACCATTAAGGGAGTTGTGGGTGGCTCCCTTGAAGGCTCTGCCCTGGGGAGCAATCCAGGGTGAGCCCCAGTAGGCAGAAGGTAAGTCCCTGATGATGGGGTCAGGTGGCGGTAGACTGATCTAAAAACAAGCTTAGGGAGGGGAAAAAATCTTTATAGAAAACAATATAATGTGTATCAAGCATTTCTATGTTAAATCCCAATATTTGCACCTTTACAATTTGGCCCTTGTTTAATTAATTTGCCTGACATTTGGCATGCTTGGAGTTGGTACCAAGATCGCTGGATCCTGAAAATTCCATTTCAATCAGTTTGGTGGATATAAAGTTCTAGAAGCATAAAATGATCACATTCCCCTTTTTAAGACTTTTGGTTTGCTAACCTATAGCTTAAAAATGTCTTGGATTTGAAACCTGAAACTTTGAGATTTGATAGTGTTTGGCAAGAGGTGCATTCCTTTGCTATTTTGTTGTTCCAGGGTTCAGCTGGTTTTGAAATGTTTGGGAAAAACTGGTCCATTTTTCTGCATATGCTCAGTAGAGAAAATAGGATAAATATTTTTGTGAAACCATCACAAGATGGTTTCATACAGCCTGGCAGTATGGTGCACTAATGTTTTTATTTACCGCACCGTGGTGCCATTCTCAGGGAGTAGCATGATCATGTGAGATGATGTAACCCTGTCCATTGCTACAGCTGTGGCAGCCATTACAGTCCACTTACAGACTGCTTTCAACAAGAAAACCCGACAGCGGGTTCTCACTTAGTCCTGCTACTGGTATTGCTGCCCCCCCACACACACACACACACGTTATTTATGAATTAGGAATGATCAGAGTTGCTGAAATCCGATCAACATGCATCTGTTGGATTATCACAAAATCCAAATCTGGTTCCATTTCTGGTTCTGATCCAAATTAGAGACTGAAATCAGAAACAGAATTGGAATCATAAGTTCTGATTTCATATCTGACTGATAATGAAACATCTCTGTTGTGCATTGTGCTTGTTTTAGCAACCAAGTTTCCCAATTTCCAAAGCACCCACCCTCCTTTCCCTTATCTGGCTATTTGATGTGCTGCCTAGAACCATGAAAATCTGCTGCAGCTGCTCTGCCAGCGTCATAGTGCCAACACAGACACATAATCTAATTACACTGCTGTAAGCGACCTGAGTTAACCCCAACATATAGTGCATCCATTCCCAAATCTGACCTGCTCACTCTTTGGGAATCTCAGAAGAGCCACTTGCCTGCCAACTAAGTGCCAATTTGCCAATCTGCATGTCACTAGCCAGGTTGACCTGTACCCTCCCACTTGCATGCATGCCTGCTCACTCGATTGCCTCTCTGGAGTAGACAATGGTGGGTTAGGAAGTGTTAGTCTTCAGGCAGACTTGAAGAAATTAAAATACCTTTTCCTCCACCCTCATAACTTTGTCAGCAGAGGTGGACATTTCCTCCAAAGTCCGACCACTCCATTTTACCATGTGACACCAGAGAAATGAATGAGGTGGACCAAATGTTAAAAGCCCTGGGGCCCACTGGACACCTTACATAAATAACAACATCAGGAGTTCTGTAGTGAGTTTCTCAGGGTTTCTTCCATTCAACCTGACAGCCTGCTTTTTTCCAGGAGGTTCCACAGGGAGGAGGGATGGCCGCTGGCCAGGCCACTTCAGAGAATTGATTGGTTGGTCGGGCAGGAGCAGGAAGGGGAACTTTATTTGTTGTGGGACTTCATCATGAGACAGAGGACCTGGAGGAGGCTGACTCAGTGGGAGTTGGGCACGGGACTCAGATTCCTAGGACAGAGGACTGCTGCCACTTGCCTAGGCTACTAATTTATTTAAACAAACAGACAATGAAGCATCTGTAGTCAGTGTTGACTCCTGTAGTGGATTGAGGAGTGATGCCCAAAATGCCCATTGCCCAGTCGACTTGTCTACATTTAATTGGCACTCAGGAGAGGAGTGAGGAAGGACCACACTTAGTCACTAAGACTGGGCTGACTGAAGATGACAAGATATGGACTGCGATCTGTGATGTACTGTGTGGTCATTCAGTTGGAAGTCGGGACTGGGAGGGACATTCAGACTTCATGGGCACTACACAAGGACAAGGAAAGGTATGTGAGACTCACCAATACTTTTGAAGGTAGGAGTAGGTGGAGTTCTTTGTTTAACCAGGTGCAAGAACTTAATTTTGGATGTGAAATAGCATGCACAAATCCAATTCTGGGACTGTATTTTCAGAATTAGGATTTTCGGGCTCATGATCCAAAACTCCTACTTCTGGATTTCAGAATGGAATCTGATTAAATCCAATTCCAGATTCTGATATCCAGTAATCCCTAATAATAGCAGAAACCAGCTGCTGGTGCCTTATCCTAACACCAGTATCTCACCATGCACAGTGCTTTATAATAACCAGCTGTATATACTCAATTCTGTCGCTGGTGTCATATTACTGGCACCAGAGTGCCCAACACCCAGTGTGGTTTAAACTTGCAACCCCCCCTCCTGAAAATTTGTGACACTGAGGTGCTCAACCCAAGTGCGCACCCCCCCACATTGCTTATGATCTCCCCCTACCGATATCGTGTGACACCACCAAAGAAATTACCAACACGTGGGGTTCCAATCCCCAGTGTCAGTACCCTACAAGAAAGAAAACTGCTCCTTGTCATCTTTTTGCTAAACCTGTAACAAACATTGTCTATTGATGCCTTCGCAGTACTGTGATCCCCATCCCACCCACACTGACCCTCCGCTCAGCACCCACTACCCCACCCTACTCACACCTCTCACTTGTCTAATAGGGTGCACATACTGTAATCTTCTTTGGATCAGAGATTTGTCCTGCTGCGATAGTGCCAGCCAGGAACTGACTGAATACCAAGGAAGTGTGATTAATGATTTTTCAATGCATTTTGAACTTTTACTTATAACTCACTCGTTCTTTAATATTTTGTCACCAAATTTGGAACTATGCTTTTTAGTGAATGCACCTCACGAACCAGGCAGGGGAAATTTTTCAAATCCCCCCGAAAACAGGCTTTCTCAGTCACTCCATGAAATCACCTTTTGGGAAAGATTTTAAAAATTTACCTGTTTCATGAGGTGGTCATTAAAAGACTATGCTGAAAATTTGGGATCAAAATCTCAAAAAACTAAATTATGAAGTAATGTTGACATTTATCAATGTTTACTCATAACTTTGGTAATTTTCAATATTTTGTCCCTAAATCTGAAACATAGCCTGTTCTTTGTTTTTTTTTTTTGTTTTGTTTTTGGTTTTCACCCATCTCATGAATATGACAGGTGTCATTTTTCAAATCCTTCCCAAACCTTGGTTTCGCAGTTGAGTCATAAAACTACATTTTGTCCAGTATTTTCTTTTCTTTTTTTTCTTTAATTCAAAGTTTATTGCATTTCAGATAAGAACTAGGATATAGGAAAACATACTATATTAGCATACACAATAGAACATAGAAGAATCATGCCCCATGAAGATATAATACTAGTATTGGTCAGTTACGAACATGAATTGGAATTACATATGTAGCATGAGTAAAGCAATATCACCATAGTATACCCTGAAACAGGATTATTCATCTGAGACACACATACTAGACAAAGAGGACATTGGTACTGGAGTGCAGCAAGTTCAGCATTGTGCCTGGGGTGGTAAAAAGGGGAGTCGAAGAATAGGTCCTAGTTAGAACTGGCAAGCTCGTGACTGTGTCCAGGTATTCTGCTCATCATGGTGGATTGGAAGGTGGTTTGGGGCTAGTGTCCTTTAGGAATTCAATAGTGCTCCAAGGTGAGTTCTTGGCCCCAGATACTATCAAAGTCTACCATTCTTGTAGCTACTGTGTAATGCACAAGTTCAAAGCTAGACATCTTTCCCAACTCTTGCAATCATCCTGACTAGAGAGGGTCTTGTTCCTACCACTGTCTGAGCAATATTGTTTTGCCATGATCAAGGCTCCAAGTAGCCACTTTTCATGTTGAGGTGTGAACGTCTGTGCTATATTCCTCTCATCCATTAATCCTAGCATCACTAACCAGGGGTGAGGGCAAGCAGAGTACTTAGAAGTTGTCTGCAAGTGGCCTGGATGCTATCCCTTTAGGTCTCTAGTATTGGGCAACACAGATTATGTGTGTAATAGTACCTGTTCCAGTTAGGCATCTCCAATACTTGTTTGTGCTGGACAGGCTCCACCTATGTAGTTTTTGTGGGGGTCCTGGATCACTGGTGCAGAATTGCATTAAGCAGCTTTTGGTACAGTATCTCTAGTGGCTTGCCACATGCCTGCCTAGCACCTGTCCCAATCCTGGGGGATTTCTCTTGACCCAACTCTGTGAACCACTTAAGTTTGAGGGGCTCAGTTTGGTCTTCCCACAGCTCTAGTAGTTGCATGTAGAGAACCTTGGCTGCCGACTGCCTCCCAGTGGTGGGAGGCACAACAGTATTGTGTTCAAGACATTCTGCTTTTCAAGTTTTAAACTGGGGGCCTAAGAGAGCTCCTAATGCATGCCTAAGCTGTAAGTATTGCCAGTGTTGCTGCTTTAACAATGAATATTCTGTTTGTAGCTGGCCAAAAGATTTGAGATGGCCTGTATGGGTATCAGTGAGTTGTGCAAACCTGTGCATGCCTTTCCCTCCCCCACCCCTTCTAGTGGACAGGTTTACCTCTGATATAGAAAAGAGAGTTGTTCCATAATAGGAAGTGGACCAAATGCTATGGGTGCCATCTGGTTAGTTTAACATAGTTCTTGCAGATCACAGCCATGTGGCCACGGGTCAGGTGGGAGCTAAAGGCAGTGGGGGGAGCTTCCCAAATAATATTGTATCTTGGAGCTGGGCCTACAGTAGGTGAGAATCACAGGAGACTAACTGCCAAGAAGTGAGTGATCCAAGCTGCCCTTGTCTTCTCAAGAGATCAAAAATATACATAGGCTTGGGTCATCCAAATAAGTCACACAGCACACAATAAAACAAAGGGATGGATAAGTACCATAAATAGTCCAACATTCTTCTCCTTAATTATTTTAAAATACACACAGAACTGAAGGGCAACATATCATGGCTACACCAGTTCATCAGGCCCACTGTGTTTCCATTCTTGGTACTTTAATATAAATTTGATTCCAATGTATTATACTCCCAAGGTTTTTCCCTTATGGAAGAATTCACTTTGTAACATGTGACAGCATCATCCCTACTGTATCTTCCCAAAGAGGTAAACTTGTACCAACAGAGTCAGCTCCTGAACTATTTCAGAGATAGACGGGAACCAGGATTATCATCCCACCATCTCTTGTCAGTTGCTCCTATAATAAAGGAGAAGAATTTTGGGCTGTTTATGGTGTTCATCTATCCCTCTGTTTTACTGACATACAGATTTAGTCTTTGTCGTATTGGTCCTTGTAAGAACACTGCCATATTTTACGATGAATTCCAGTATCATGTTTATGGTTTAAGAGCATAATAACCATTATTACACTATTTTTAAGTGAAAAAGATGTTCCAGGACTAGAGGGCATGGGATGAAGTTGGAGGGAGGACGATTCAGAGGAAACATGAGGAAGAATTTCTTCACAGAACGGGTGGTGGACAAGTGGAACACCCTGCCAGAGAAAGTGGTGGGGGCTGAAACAATCATGGGATTTAAGAATGCATGGGATAGACATAAAGGAAATCTGGAGGTCAGGGGTAAGGGTCAACAGACTTCTAGGAAAACATAAACTGAACTTACAAGCTCAAATGGGCAGACTGGGTGGGCCATAGGCCCTTATCTGCCGACACTGTCTATGTATCTATGTATCTATGTAACCAATTTGAGAGTGCAGCTGGGTAATATTTCCAACTTAGTTTTACATTCCATATAGAGTGAAACTATTGCTTACATTAGGTAAACTTTACTTTAAGCCTTTTGTATGCCATGTATATTTACTTTGTAGTTCTACTCTGAAGAGCTTGGTTTCAGTTTACAATTATGTCACATTTCAGCATGTCTTTAATCTGGGTGGGTTTTGACTCATAATTGGGCAATACAGCTCTATGCTGGAGATGTTATCTTACTCTGAAGGTATCTCTAAGTCATTTTAATTTATGTGCAGTGTAGTCCCTGCATGTTTTTGTGTTCTAGGCACATCTGACCATTAGGCCCTTTCAGCTGAAGCTGAACTGGTATTTTTCAACTTCTCTAATGTGTCTTGTGTTATTTTTTAAATTAGTATTTTAAACCAATGGGATTTTTTTCAGGGTTTTTTTTCTGCATGATCTGGGTGTTGAAAGTATGGGATTTTCTACATAGCTGTCATTACGCTTCTGAGGAAGGAATGGGTTGATCCGAAAGCTAAAGCATTTTGTTCTTTTTGTTAAATCTATGTTGGTCCAATAAAAGGTATCAAATCATTTGCCTCTGGATTTGTTTTATTGTGCACTCTGAGAGTCACAGGAGACCCATTTTGGTGTGTAATTATTAACATTAGTGGTGACTGCTCATGAGAGTTTATGTAGGGCTTACGACACATGTTTCAGACTGAAGTCCAATATATTCAGACCTTCCTTACCCGGAGGCTGCAGCAACTTCTTTTAGGTAATTTGTTTGTGTCCACTGCCCCATAAAAAGTTCAGAAATTTCATGGAAGTGTATCCGAGCCAGTTAGCATAAGCCAAATGTGACTTGTCACATAACAGTGGTAATGTCTAGTACATGTATTGCCCATGAAGGTGTCAAGAGACTTTTTAAAGGCTGCCATTGTTGTGCTACACATCACTGAAACTGAAAGGGAATTCCATGTGGACACTACTCTGATTTAACCATCCACCTTTGGCATAAGCCATATCTTAGTCGTCTGTATTCCAAAGAGCATAAATTCAGTTTGGCTAATCTTTCCTCATATGTTAATTCCCTTAAGTTACAAATTCTTGTAGTGGCCTTCCTCTGAACCCTCTCTACTAATTTAATGCTGCCAATATTGTGAGGTGTGCAGAAGGGCATGCAGTACTCTAAATCAGGTCTAACCAATGCAGAGTATAGTGGCATCATGACATTGGCATCCCTACTTCTTAGATGCCTACAAATGCATCCCAGGAGTCCATTTCCCATTTTCACCACTCTCCCTAGTATGACTATCAAAGAAGAGTTTGTTAGTTACTGTATAATAATCCCGAGGCCCTTCTCCCTGTCATTATTATCACGTTCTTTACCATGCAACATATACTTGGCTAATTTGTTTCTGTGTCCAAAATACACAACCTTGCATTTATCCTCACTGAACCTTAATTTATGGGTTCTAGCCCAGTGTTCTAGTTCATGTAAATCATTTTGAAATTGTGTAATGTCCACTTCACTGTGTACAATTGCCCCAGCTCGGTGTCATCAACGAACTTACATAACCAGGACTTGGGGGAAGTCTGCATTGAGAATAAGAACATATTGAATACAGATGGTCCAGGGACTGAACCCTGGGGAACACCACTTGTCACATAACCCCAATCAGAGTAATATCCCTTGATACATACTCTTGATCCAACTGATAATATTTGGATAGAAATCTGACTCAATAGAAACATAGAAACATACACTTTGACGGCAGATACGGACCGCTTCGCCCACCTAGTCTGCCCATTTCCCTACCTACAGGATAAACTGTAGATCCTAGTTAACCAACCGCCTATTTCTTCTTACCCCCCACAAGAATTGCCTTATGTCTGTCCCATGTATTCTTGAATTCTCCCACAGTTTTAGACCCCACAACCTCCTCAGGAAGGCTGTTTCATGCATCCACCACTCTGTCTGTGAAAAAATACTTCCTCACATTGCCCCTGAACCGCTCCCCCTCTATTTTCAAATTGTGTCCCCTTGTTCTTGCATATCTCTTTTCCTGAAAGATGCTACCATCTTGGACTTTGTTGATTCCACTGAGGTACTTAAAGTTTCTACCATGTCCCCCTCTCCCTTCTTTCCTCAAGGGTATACATATTAAGCTTCTTTAGTCTCTCCTTGTATGGCTTCTCTTGCAGACCCTGACCATTTTAGTTGTCCTCCTCTGGACTGCCTCTATCCTGTCTATGTCCTTGCGGAGATGGGGTCTCCAGAACTGGATGCAGTACTCCAGATGGGGTCTTACCAACTGTCTGTACAGAGGATAACAACTTCCTATTTTCTGCTGGTGATGCCTCTCCCTATACATCCCAGTATACCCCCAGCCCTTCTACTGCCTTCTCCCATTGCTTGCTAACCTTAAGATCATCTGATATGATTATCCCCAGGTCCCTTTCCATTTTGTTATTATTACTACCTCCCCCCATTGTGTAATCTTCCCCTGGGTTTTTGTTTCCCAGGTGCATTATTTTGCACTTCTTTGCATTGAATCCAAGCTGCCATACTTCTGACCATTCCTCCAACCTTGCCATGTCCCTTCTCATCCTTTCCACACCTCCTTGTGTATCAACCCTGTTGCAGATCTTTGTGTCATCTGCAAAGATGCATAGTTTTCCTTCCAGTCCCTCTGCAATGTCACTTATAAAGACATTAAAAAGGACTGGATCCAGTACTGAACCCTGTGGTACCCCACTAGTAACCCCTCTTTCTTCAGAGTGGACTCCATTTACAATTACCTTCTGTGTCCTGTTGTCCAGCCAATGTTTTACCCAGGCTACCACCCTGTGACCCACTCCCAGGCTGGTTAATTTGACAATTAATCTTTTGTGTGAGACTGTGTCAAATGCCTTGCTAAATTCTAGGTAGGTCATGTCCACAGCCCCTCCCTGGTCTACTACTTTGGTCGCCCAGTCAAAGAAATCAATTAGATTCATCTGACATGACCTTCCCGCTGTGAACCCATGCTGCCTTGGGTCCTGTACCCCACTGGCCTCTAGGTACTCAACAATTCTTTCCTTCAGAAGTGATTCCATCACTTTCCCTACCACAGAGGTCAAACTGACAGGTCTGTAGTTTCCTGCCTCTGTCTTGGTCCCACTTTTGTGAAGGGGAATCACATCTGCCTCCCTCCAGTCCTCAGGTACCACACCATCCTCCCATGATTTGTTAAAAAGGGTAGTCAGTGGTTTCACTAGTTCTCCCCTTAATTCTTTTAGAATTCTGGGGTGAATTCCATCAGGCCCCATTGCTTTGTCCACCTTCAGTTTTAGGAGTTCTTTCAGAATCCTTTCTTCTGTGAAAGGACTGGGATCGACCCCCATCAAGGTGCTTCTGTTAATTGGATTAGGCACCTCCCCCTCCTCTTCTTTTGTGAATACTGAGCAAAAATATTCATTCAGCATCCCTGCTTTTTCACTGTCCCTCTCTGCCCACCCACCATCCATTCTATTCAGCCTCACTATACCTCCCTTTGTCTTTCTATGCTCCCTGATGTACCTATAAAAAGTTTTATCCCCCTTCTTAATCCAGTTGGCTATCTCTTCCTCAGTTTGGGCCTTTGCTATTCTGACTTCCCTCCCTGCTTCCTTCTGAATTAACTGGTACAACTCTCTGTCCTGCTCCTTCTGTGTTTCCTTATACTTCCTGAATGCTGTCTTTTTCTCCCTGACTTTCCCCGCCACCTCTTTTGAGGACCATAGTGGCTTTTTCCTTCATTTTGATTTGTTTATTTGCTTCACACAAAGGCTTGTTGCCTCTGTGATGGCAGTTTTGATGTTTCCCCATTGTTGCTCCACCCCTCCTTCTAGCCTGTTTGCTAGTGCTTTTCTAAGGCACTCTCCTATCTTGCCAAAGTCAGCCCTCCTGAAATCCAGTACACTCACTTTTGTATGGCTTGACTCTGTAGCTAAGTTTATCGCGAACCACACTGTTTTATGGTCACTTGTTCCCAGATGGCAACCCACTTCTAGATCTGAGATCCTCTCACTGTCCCCATTTGAGAGTATGAGGTCTAAGATTGCTCCCTCATGAGTGGGTTCCGAAACAAGCTGTCTGAGGCATGCCACCTGTAGGGCATCAGGAACGGCCCTGCTCTTGGATGTGGCTGCAGCAAATGTGCTCCATTAGTCTATATAGAAGGTCATTGTGTGGAACTAGGTCAAAGGCCTTGGCGTAGTCCAGATACACTACATCAACAGGAAGGCCATTATCAAGAGCACTATTAATTGGCTCAAAAAATTGTAGAAGATTTGTAAGACAGGATTAATGTTGCTTAAACCCATGCTTGAGTCATGTCTTCCAACTCTTTTTTCTAACAAGTGGATTTCTACTAGTTCTTTTATATATTCTTCAATTATTTTTCCCAAAACAGATGTCAGACTGATTGGTCTATAATTCCTGACATCTTGTTTTAAACCCTTTTTATAGATAGGGGTCACATTAGCCTCTTTCCGTTCAGGAATTACGTTAGTCTCATCCAAGGAGGTTTTAAAGACCAGTGTTATGGGTCCTGCTAATTCACTTGTTAATTTCTTTAGCAGTCAAGGATGTATCTTGTCTGGCCCTGGAGCTTTACTGACTTTTATTTTTTCTAATTTACTCCTTACACTATCCTCTGTTATCAAGGAGTTAAGCCCCGGTATATTAACCTCCTCACATATATAGGTCTCATTGGTCGATTTTTCTTGAAAGATGCTAACAAAGTATTTGTTAAATGCTGCAGTCATTACTTTTTCATCTTCAATTAGTTCTGATCCTATTTGTAAGGGCCCAATCTTTTGTTAACTACCTCTTAAGCTATTAATATAATTAAAAAATACTTTTTTTATTGTCCTTTGTTAGATTAGCCATCTGCATCTGGCATGGGGTCATGTTGATGTTGTCATAAACAAAAACAGCGCAGCACTATACTTCGCTGTTAAAACTGCGACTACAAATATAAACAATATAATACTTGTTTTCTGCAGGGAGGCTTTCCCCCACATTCCCCATTACAGGGGATGTGCCCCTGAACCTCCACTATTAAAATAACCTCCTCTGAGGGGAGGCAACTCGGGAACAAGGTGAAACTCGGGCGGGGGCATCAGGAACCGCAAAAAAGTAAAGACAAGAAAAAAAATTAACTAACCTAATCTAGGACCAGAAATAGCCACTCCATTGTCCTCCAGTGCTGATGGTTCTACTCTCTGAGCTACAGCAGCTGCTCAGTGGACCCCCTTCCAGCAGCGCTCTTTCCCTCTGCAGCAGTGCTTTCCAAGAAACAGCTACAGGGTCACCGCTACCAATCTACACTATTTGTGTCATGTGGCACTGTGTACCCTGTAGTTGTTCTTCCACATGCTGTTACTGTTGCATGGTTTTGCCCTTCAGGCACATTGTGTATACAACATATTGACCCAGTACCTCAGCATCTTGGTCTGCAACAGTTTGAGCAGGTATGATCTACTTCTGATGGAGAGATTCTCCAAGATGTATTGGATTCTTGGAGCTGCCATCATCTTGAAGATGTGCACCCTTCCCCAGAATGTTACATGGAGGCAGCTCCATCTGGCCATGTCCTGTTCCAGGACCATAAGGATTGGAAGTACTGTATATTGAGATCCCCTAGAGCACTGAGACTCCAGGAAAAGTGGATGCCCAGGTATTTGAGGCTTTCAGCAGCCAGCTACAAGCCCCATGGAAAGCCCTATACAGCCATAGTTTGTGCACCAGAGGGCATGAGCAGAGATTTAGACACATTGGTCTTATATCCTGACAGCTTCATGAGCTGGGCTAACAGATCAAGGGTTGCTAGAACAGATGTTTCCAGTCTAGTCAGCGTCAGCATTATGTCGCCCACATATGCTAGGGCTTTGTGCTTGCTATCCATCTGTATGCCATGTATGTGCTCATTTGGTTTGATGGCCTGAAGAAGGGGCTCCAGAATGCACACAAAGAGCAATGGAGAAAGTGGGCAGCTCTGTCACATTCCCCTGCCTATGGGAAGGAAAGGAAAGTTTGTGAGTTCATGACCATTGATGCACAGTCTCCATTGTACAGGGTCTGGACAAGGTGGATGAATTTTTCCCAAAGCCAAGAACCTCAAGGGCATGAAACAGGTAGCCCTGATGTAGCTTATTGAATGCTTTCTCTGCATCCATGGACACTAGCACCAATGGGAGTTTAGAGTTAGAGGCTCCCAACTATCAGACTGAACAGCCATCTGGTGCTATCCACCCTTTTGTGGCCTGCAACAAATTTCACTTGGTCTCTGCTAACTAAGGTTGAGACAACCTCTCCAATTTTGTTGCTAAGGCTTTAAAGTCTGTTTGCACAGGGGATATTAGGTGGCAGCTTCTGCATAGTGAGTGGTCCTTCCCCAGTTTGGGAATAAGGGAGATCACTGCTGTCCTCATTGGGGGGGTTCTCCCACTATGGATGCCTCTGTCAGTGCCTCCTCTAAGGGCTATAGTAGAAACACCACGAAGGAGTGAAAGGATTTGGCTGGCAGCTCTTCTACTTCCTGGGCCATAGAGCATAAGGCTTGTTCAAATTCTATTTGGGTAATCTGCCTGTTGAGTGCTGCTCTCATTTCAGCCATGATGCTTGGGAGATTCAGTGGGGTCATGAATGCAGATTGGTCCTCTCTGGTGGGAGACACCTCCTTCCTGCACAATGACATACAAAGTCATACATACCCCCATAATGCAAAGCATCAATGTATATATATGCAAATCACCATGAAAATTTAGGCTTCCTATACACTGACTGATAGAACTACAAGAAAACATCATTAGTCAATAGCATGGAGATGGACTTCTGGTGATGGTGTGGAGAGAGTAGCAGCTCAGTAGCAGCTCTCCGTATACCAAACCTTAATTACAGCCTAAATGAAGGATCTGGACTTCAGCCAGCAATTATCCAAAGAAAACTTCTAATCTCTGGAATTTAAACTATATTCTACAGTTTTAGGATGGATATTAATATGAAAAACCCTCCTGCCAAACATACCTCTCCACCAATGCCTGATCACCCGACTGGACCCAAGAGAAACAGACCTCGGCTAAATCTCCAAGTACAATTTCAAGAAATACAGTTATTGCAGAAATATCTCCTCTAAAAGAAGCCTTGGAGAAAATTGCAATTGAAATAAAAATATATAAGTATTAAAAATGAGGAACTCACTAGGAGAGTAGGAGACGCAGAGGCTCGTATTTCCTCGATCGAATATTGGAAATGTAAAGCCGAACTGGAATTTCCTAACTTAAGACAGAACATTTTTAAAATGGAGGCAAATATCGAAGATTTAGAGGGCAAAGGTTGAAGAAACAATATTGTGATTTTCGGACTACCAGAGAAAGTAGAAGGTACAAACAAAATTCACATTGCGCAAGTATTTCTGGAGAACTTAGCTGGCTCATCTCCAAATGTGCAATCTTATATTGTTGAACGAGCTCATAGGTCTTTAAGATCTATGCCTTTATCAAATGACATGCCAAGACCCTTTATAAAAAAATTGATAAACTATTTGGATCATCATCATGTGTTAGCAAAGACTAAAACATCACAGAACCTCATTTGGAAAGGCTCCAAAATTCATGTTGCACAAGATCTGCCACAAGAAGTTTGATTACACAGACAAGCATTCTCCCTATTAGTTAAAAAATTTATACTAGCCGGGATCAGATTTAAGATGATTTACCCAGCCAAGCTATCCCTTAAGCACAATAATAACTCATATGCCTTCGCGTCTTCAGAACAAACTGCTAATGACCTAAAATCATCTTTCCCAAATTTTTAATAAATAATGCAGTTTTATCTACACGGAACCTCTGTGCGCCAACACTGAGGCAAGGGTTACCCCAAAAGGCATTTGGCTGGGAAGCCAAGTTTCAAGAAAATACAAAATCACACATGCCCACACAATGCAAAGCATCTTGGGCTACATATGCAAATCACCACAGAATGTTATGCTGGTCCAACTTTAAGCAGAATTTCATGGTGCCGAAAGGCCTCTCACACAGTTTGCAAAGGGTGCTAACAGAAGACATAGACACGTGTTTCATCCTACCAGGACTCATCAGTATGCCTCGTCTGTTTGACACCCCAGTGGAATGGACCAGCTACCCTAAGACAGTGGGTCTTGGATATGTTGTGGTGAACCCATTAAAATAAAAAACTATTTAAAAGACAAAGAACCTCTGTGTGCCAACACTGAGGCAAGGGTTACCCTAAAGGGTTATGTGACTGATTAGATTTAAATATACTGTTAGTTTCACTATTTGGTCAGAAATATCTGTTATATAATTACATATATAGATGGTTATAATGCAGGCTGGGGTAACAAGATTTGTCCCCTTTGTTTTGTTGTGTGACACTAAGGTTACAATTTATATACAATCTCATAGGGTGTGGGGGAGTGCTACAAGCTCTAACTAAATGTGCCTCACCCAAATAACTGAAGATTTAGGAGTTAGGGTAGTAGGTACATGGGGAGTTGTTTATTTAAATATTATGATAAATTTGAGTTTATTTAGCGGGTGGGTTTTTCTGGAACTACTGTGACCTACACTTAGCCCTTGTGAATATAACATTATATTCAACATATCCTTTTTTTAGTTTTATATTAGCTCACAGATTACTTTTGCTACTTGGAATGTTAAAGGAGCTAGGGATAAAACAAAAATATGGCACATTTTAAAACATTTAAGGTGTGTGCAGGGACATATTATTTATTTACAAGGGACTCATATTTTACCTACAGAACTTCACTGGCTTACTAAACTAGGTTGCAAGCACGTTTTTGGATCTGGGGACTCCCTACCAACAAAAAGGGGTGGCAATTATGATGGATAGCAAAATACAGATGTCAGACATTTTTCAATTCAAGATCCAAATATAGAAACATAGAAGTTGACAGCAGAGAAGGACCACAAGGCCCATCTAGTTTGCCCATTTTTTCTACCATATGAATGTGCCATAGACCTGTACTCTGTCAATGACCTATCTATTCATACTCATCTGTATTGCTCCTTTATGCCTATCCCATGCCTGTTGGAAGCCCTGCACTGTATTCATATCCAACACTTCCTGAGGTAGGCCATGCCATGCATCCACCACCTTTTATGTGAAAAAGAACTTCCTCACATTATCCCTTAAAAAGCCTCCCTCTAATCTCATGTTGTGTCCTCTTGTCCTGCTATTTTTCTTATATTGAAACATGTTAGACTCTTCCACCTTGTTAATGCCCTTAAGATGTTTGAATGTTTTGATCATATCACCTCTCTCCCCCCTTTGCTCTAAGGTATACATATTGAGCTCTGTTAATCTGTCCTCATACATTTTCTGATGCAGTCCCTGCACCATTTTGGTTGCCCTTTTTATTTTGTTAATGTCCTTGTGCAGGTGTGGCCTCCAGTACTGCATGCAGTACTCAAGATGGTGCCTAACCAGTGTCTTGTAAAGAGGGATTGTTACCTCCCTCTTACGACTTGTGATACTCCTACTAATGCACCCCAACATCCCTCTAGCCTTACCTATTGCTTTAGTGGCCTGCTTGGATGATTTCAGGTCATCTGCGATGATGATGCCCAAGTCTCTTTCTTCCCTTGTGACTGCCAGTAACTCCCTTCCTAACCTATAGATGGCTTCAGGGTTTCTGTTCCCTATGTGCATGATCTTGCACTTCTTTGCATTAAACCCCAGTTGCCATTCTTCTGACCATTTTGCCAGTTTATCTAGAGCTCTTCTCATTCTGCCCACCCCATTTGGATCATCTACTCTGTTGCAGATCTTGGAGTCATCTGCAAACAGACACACCTTACCCTCCAGTCCATCTGCAATGTCACTGATGAAGATATTGTAGAGGACTGGCCCCAGGACTGATCCCTGAGGTACTCCACTTGTAACTTGCATCTCTTCTGACTGTATACCATTTACCACCATTTGTATTGGTGGGTGGGAAACTGAGCAAATTGAAACTATTATTAGGAAGTATTCATTGCCCTCATTTTGGTTCCTCCTCTTTTTAGCTGATCTAACCAAAGCTTTTTCTCCGGTTCATAAAGGTTTTTCTAGATTAGATAATTTTTTAATTAGCAACACCGTAATGTCTAATGTAATAGACTTATCTATCAATCTGAGAGTAATTTCAGATCATTCATTAGTGAAGTTGTTCCTAAACTGGATGCACAACTATAAGGCAAAAACATCTTTAAGGAGACTCAGTAATTACCTTCTAAAGGACTCCTTCATTATAGACTATATTAAAAAAGAAATTAAAATATTTTAGGAGATTAATAAGAATTTGGTTGGGAAGTTAGATGTGGAATGGGTTTCCTGTAAATGTTTTATGAGAGGGCATTTTATTAGGTTAGCCTCAAAGCAAAAAGTCACTCATTCCTCAAAACTTAATGAAACTTTTAAAAAAATAGAGGCACTTGAATCTAAAAGTTTGGCTTCTATAAGTGATTATGATTTAAACTTATTGCAGAATTTTAAAGACACCTATGCACATTTATCCACAGAGAGGGCAGAACAAGATTTATTAAAAGTTAGGGCTTTATACTGGGATCAAGGGGAGAGAGCGTCCAAACTTTTGGCTCACAGGATTATTAAACAAGTCTTTAAGAGATATATCTCTGCAATAAAATCTAATACTGATGGGTCTATTAAAACCCTTCCAGAAGAAATTATAAAATAATGTGAAATCTTTTTTAAATTGCTCTATTATTCAGAATCTTCAATCCCTTCTCCTCCAGGTATTAAAGAATACTTAAGTAAATTCAAATGTCCTAACTTGTTCCCTCATGCAGGGGAAGATCTAACTTTACCTATTAATAACCTAGAAGTTACAAAGCTTATTGATTCACTAAAGCTGGATAAATCTCCAGGACCAGAGGGTTTAACCTCTAATTTTACAAGATTTTCAAAGAAGACTTAATTCCAATATTAGTGGATCTATTTAACTATATTTTGGGAAAAGGTATAACTGATATTTCTCTTTTAGAATCAATAATGGTTCTTATACCTAAGGCAGGTAAACCAAATTACTCTATTTCTAGTTATAGACCTATATCACTAATAAACAGAGGTATAAAAATTTTAGCTAAAGTTCTGGCGAACAGAATTAAAGCCATTTGGGATACTTTAATTACATCTGATCAAGTTGGCTTTATATCTGGAAGATCCTCTTCTGACCATTTGAGGAAGTTATTACATATTTTATCTGTGTCCAGACAGGCTAGAGCACCTTCGGCTCTGGTCTCTCTGGACGCAGAGAAAGCTTTTGATAGAGTCAGACTCACATTTTTATTTGAAACCCTCTCTAAATTTGGCATCCCAACTAAATGTGTTAACTGGTTAAAGATTTTGTACTGTTCCCCTTATGCATGATTATATAGTAATGGCCTTTTCTCTTCCCCTATCAAACTAAAATCTGGAATGAGGCAAGGTTGCCCTCTCTCTCCAGTTTTATTTAACTTCTATTTGGAGCCCCTACAGTATTCTTTTAAAAAGAATCCTAGCATGTCTAGTATTACCATAGAATCCCAAGTTTTCACCCTTTCAGCATATGCAGACACTATACTTTTACATGTCCAACACCCTAACAACCCTATCCCCACTATCATGAATACAATAAAAGAATATAGTAAATTTTCGAATTATAAAATTAATATGGCCAAAACAATTGTGATACCCCTTGACAATAAAGTTTATAAAGAAGAAATACATAAATTAGGTCTGACTTGGTCTCCAAAAAACCTAAAATATTTAGGTATATATCTTTCACAAGATTCATGTCAGATGCTAAATTTAAATTTCAACAACCTCATATTAAAAATTAAAATGGATTTAGACAGATGGAAGAAATTACAATTATCAATTTTAGGAAGACTAAATGAATGTATTTCCCAGGATGTTTTCCCACTAACTACCTTAAATATATAGTATATATGTATATATATATATATATATATATATACACATATTCCCTTCACATGGTTTAAAAAATTACATTCCCTTACTGGAAAATTTATTTGGCTGGATAAACCTGCAAAAATTGCTTTTGATAAACTTACATTGAATAAAAATGAGGGTGGGTTTAAAATACCAAACCTTTTTCTATAGTATCTGGTAAGAAACATAAATAAAGTTTTTAGATGGTCCTCTGACAGCAATAACTTTTCGTCTTACCATCCCTTGTGGCTCATTATTAGAAAGAAACTGTTAAAAAAATCTAATATTTCTTTGGACTCTACTACCTATTTAACATTTAGATACTTACCTTTAAAATTAAGAAGTACTATGATAGGTACTACATACAAAATTTGTGATCAATAATGTAAATTACTCAAGATTTCCTTGCTGACAGATATTGGGCAACCTATTTTAAGAAACGGGAATTTAAAACTAAACAATAAGCCTCTGGATTTATCATGGTTCCCTGCAATTAAAACATGCACAGTTGCAGATATTTTAATTAATGGTTTCTTAATGCTATTTGAATATAAAACATAAATTAGGCTTTGGCAAAGGTTATTATTCTAACTGTATATGTTAAAAATAATTATATCACATTTTGGCCCAATGCCTTGGAGAAAGGATTATAACTCATTATTAGCTGAAATTATAGACTTAATTAAGAAACATTATCATATTTCTAAATTATACCAATACTGTTTAACAATATCGTCTGACCACATTCCAAAGATAGCAAAATTTAGGGTTAAGAAACCTGAAAATTCATTATTGGACTGGGGATTAATTTGGAAGGATTTATATAGATACATATCTAATGACAGATTAAAACTAATACAAATTAAGATCCTACGCAATACATATTATACCCCGTTAAGACTTTTCAAATTAGGCTTCATACCTTCTGAAAAATGTTGGCGATGTGGTTCAGGTATTGGTTCTATAGACCATTTATTCTGGGAATGTTCATTAATCTCATCATTTTGGAGTGAAATAAAAGCAAAGATAGGCTCCAAATTAAAGTTAGAGGCTTACTTCTCATATCAGATTTGTCTTTTAAGGTATTTCTCTAACGTTCCTTCTACAACTATAAAATATCAGTCTAATTGCATTATCAGCTAAAATAGTTATTTTAAAACATTGGAAAGACCACCAAACTCCCTCAATAATTGAATTGAGAAATTTAATTGTGATTAACCTAAGAGCTGAGCTGAAAAAAAAACATAGCCAGCATGAGAAATACCCTGGACAAATTTAACATAAATGGGAATCAACTCTATAATATAATCCTTAATACTTATATCACCTAGCTCCTATTATTCTGATATTCTACTGTGAGTATTTTATTTTATCGAAATTCTTTTTTTTTTTTTGTATTCCAGATATCTTAATATTTAGTAATCATTCTTAACTTATTTTCTAAGTGTCATATTCTATTGTACTAAACTGTATGAGTTTTTCGGGGGGGGGGATATTAGGTTTGGTAATATTTTTGGTTTGTGAGTTAACTTTTGAGATTGGTTATTGTTACTTGACCCTTTTTATACTGTATCCAACAGTCAATATTCAGCTATACATATTTACTGTAATATTTGTTTGGAAATTTAATAAAGAGAATATTAATGAAAAAAAAGAAAGAAAGCATCATTAGTCTGTCTGGGTTTGTGCTTTAGCAATCCAGCCTTATGTTTGACACCTAAGATGGTGGATCTCTCTTAAAACTTTTTCAGCGGGTACACTAGGGGTGTCTCAGCCTCTCCACAGCTTCCTAGAAGGTATGTTTGAGGCAGAACAGTGCATATTCAGCCCACTGGTGCAGGTGCATATTCACTTTGTACTGTGTTCCTATGATTTTGGCTAGGAGTTCTAGGGGTTGATATGTGTCACCCCTGTATTTCTCCTCGAGGTCATTAAGGTGATTAAGCTGCTCCTCATGGTCCTTGGACTTAGACTTCTTTACATGCAAGGCATGGCTAATGCATCTGTCATGTATAAAGGCATTTAAGGCATCCCATCTGATCACTGCTGAGATTTTCCCTACCTTATTTGTCTCCAAAAAGGACTGTATATCAGCCCCAAGAAGTTGCAGAACTGGGGGTCCTTAAGGAAAGCGGTATTGAAATGTCATTTTCTCCTTGGTGGCAGTTCAACATCTACTGGCAATTACATTAAGGAGCATGATTTGAAATGTCCACAATGCCAGTTTGGGCTTCTGCTATGTCCGGTATCCATTATTTACAGCAGAAACCAGTTAAACATCAGTTTTGGTGTATGTGCAGTGTAAGGTTGAGTAGAAGGAGAAGTCCTGTCTACTGGGGTGGACTAACCTTTGTATGTCAACCAGGCCTGGTTCAGCAGTCATGTCTACTAAGGCCTGTGAAGCCAGTGTCTGTGGGCCACTTTGGGGGGGGGAATGCTCCTGTCAAAGACTGCATTGGCATCCTCACTGACAATTAGGTTGCCCTTATGGTGTAGTGTCAGAGTTTAAGCCATATGGTGCATTGTCAGGGTTAAAGCCAAAGTATTAAAGAATCTGGCATTGGTTTGATTTGGCCCATATATGTTACATAGGATGACCTTATGGTTGTCTAGGACACTGTGGACAATAACATAGTGACCCACCAGGCCTGAGATGACCTCCCCAGACACAAATGGTGTGTCCTTGTGAATGAAGATGGCTACTCTTCTGCTCTTCAAATTTTAGATGCTGCCAAACACCTGGAAGACCCACCCAGTTTTAAGTTTGGCAGTTTCAGTCTGAGTAAGGTAGGTCTCTTGTATAAATGTAATCCCTGCCCCTTCATTTTCAGGTGGTCTGAGAATTTTCTGCATTTGACCAGAGTGCAGACTCCTTTAACATTCCACTTTGTGGGGTGTTTAGCCATACCAGCTGTGTAGCAAAGAGCAATGGGGTAATGTTCCAAATGATGACTTTCAGAATAAAGTAGGACTACAGCATGAATAGATGTCTTAGCCTCTGTCTCATTGAGGGGTCTGATGATGAAAAAATCCACCAGGTCCTCCTTCGCAGACATGCTAATCCATATTCAACAAGGACTGAGTAAGTGCACTCCATGTTCTGCTGGATATCTCCATGAAACAGGTCCAAGCATACAAGAACATATGCATAGCACAATACCATGACATCAAACTTAACAAAAACCAATAAATTAATCTCCTGACACACAGACGTTTAAAGGCAAACAGAAAACTTGTTTTGTGTGTGTGTGGGCTTCACCGGAGTGGGGGTGGACATGGAGGCCCCCAAACTGGTCTCCCATCACATCTGAAGCACCCATTTTTACTGTGGATTTACACACATAGCCTTGGTGATGGTGATGGTGATGGTGACACCCAGCTCAGTTCTAACCATACCTCTCAACTGTCCTGATTTTGGGGGGATTTCCCGAATTTGCCCATGCTGTTCTGATGTCCCAAGTAGCCTGCAGCTGGTCCTGAATTCAGAACACACCACTGAAGCATACCACTGGCCCCTGTGTTCAATCCAAAATCAAAAGCAACTTCCTGATTTAGATGCCTATTGGTGTCTGACGTGAAGCACCTGCTCCAACATCCAATCAGGTGTGCATGGAAAGGTTGTGAGGTCACACTGATGCACTCAATTTCAAACAAAGTCTTTGTTGTAATTAAAATGGTGCCATCCCACATGATTTCACCCAGACTGCAGTGCTTCCCCAGTGCTGAAATGCCATTTATAGCTGCTGCCAGATGCTCTCATGTAAGCAATTTCACAGTTTTAACCACAGGACCTTAGGATATAGCTGATAATGTTTATAGCCTTTCCCACTATGGACTCTCCACAGAACTTGAGTAGCCTCTTAAAATTATTTAAGGTATGCGTGCACATTTAAAAAAATTGCAGTAGTGTATTCACAGAGTTCATATATGTGTTACTGCAAGCAACTGTTGGATGTTTTCTACCACTGATACTGTGCATTTCTGCCGAGTGGTTTGAACTTAGAATATCTAACTACATTGGCAATTTAATTCAGTGTATTTAACCAGTTTGTTTTTCCTTAGTTTTATGTTGTTTGCTGGATGCTCTAGCCGAGCAGATTTGTCATTTGAGCATTTAAACATCAGCTTTGCTGTCTGAGCAGAACTGTGATGTCACAGGCAGCGCTTTATGACCTCAGGTAGGGAGAAAACAACTGGAATAGATGAAATTGAACAGGTATTTCTGCTCAGTCTTTACTGAGGAAGAGGAGGGTAATGGGTCTGAAGGGAGTACAAGGGGTGAGAATGGTGCAGAAATTGAAAACAGGTCCCTTTACACGAGAAAGGGTCCTGAAGGAACTGGAAGTAATAAGAGTTGCTAAAGCAATGGGGCCAGATGGGGTGCACTCCAGGGTCCTTAAAGAACTAAGAGAGGTGGTGGCTGAACCTCTGGCTATCCTGTTTAGCCAATCACTGGAAACAGGGAGGTACCCAAAGACTGAGGACAGCAGATGTAGTCCCCTTATACAAAAGTGGGAACAAAGAGGAAGTGGGAACTACAGACCAGTCAGCCTCACCTCGGTAGTGGGGAAGATTATGGAAGCACTACTGAAGGAGAGATTGGTGGAACATCTGGTTGTCAATGGACTACAGGACCCAAGGCAGCATGGTTTCACCAGGGGGAGGTCATGTCAGACCAACCTCGTTGAATTTTTTGACTGGGTGACTAGGGAGGTAGATCAGGGGAGGGCAGTGAACGTGGCCTATCTGGACTTCAGCAAGGCCTTTGACACTGTGCCACATAGAAGACTATTACACAAACTGGGGAATATGGGTGTGGGCAGGACAGTAGTGTGGTGGGTAGGTAATTGGCTGGGCGGCAGAACACAGAGGGTGGTGGTAAATGGCTGTCACTCCACAGAGGGAAGAGTGACCAGTGAGGTACCACAGGGATCAGTGCTGGGACCAGTCCTATTCAACATCTTCATCAGTGACATTGTGCAGGACCTAGAAGGCAGAATTTCACTGTTCATTGATGACACAAAGCTCTGTAATAGAGTAGACACACCAGAGGGTGTAGACAGAATGAGAAGTGACCTGCAGAAACTTGAAGAATGGTCAGGGTTTGGCAGTTGAAATTCAATGCAAAGAAGTGCAAGATAATGCATATGGAGCACAAAACCCTGGCACAATATTTCAGTTGGGGTGAGGATATAGCATGCACTAAGCAAGAAGGGATCTTGGGGTTATCATCTCTGATGACCTCAAGGTAGAAACAGTGTGACAAGGCAGCAGGTAAAGCAAATAGGATGCTGGGATGCATAGACAGGGGCATCACCAGCAGGAAAAGGTAGGTCATAATTCCACTATACAAGACATTAGTGAGGCCCCACCTGGAGTACAGTGTACAGTTCTGGAGACCTTACCTACATAAGGATATAGACAGGGTAGAGAAGGTTCAGAGGAGGGCAACAAAGATGGTACATGGATTGCATCACAAGTCCTATGAGGACAAGTTGAGGAAACTGAATATGTACTCCCTGGAGGAGAGGAGGGAGAGAGGGATAAGATAGAGACATACAAGTATCTTACAGGGAGGAACAGGGTGCAGGAATACACTATTTTTTAAGCGAAAAAGATGTTCCAGGACTAGAGGGCATGGGATGAAGTTGGAGGGAGGACAATTCAAAGGAAACGTGAGGAAGAATTTCTTCACAGAACGGGTGGTGGGCAAGTGGAATACCCTGCCAGAGGAAGTGGTGGGGCCTGAAACAATCATGGGATTTAAGAATGCATGTGATAGACATAAAGGAATTCTGGAGGTCAGGGGTAAGGGGCAACAGACTTCTAAGAAAACATAAACTGAACTTACAAGGTCAAATGGGCAGACTGGGTGGACCATAGGCCCTTATCTGCCAACACTGTCTATGTATCTATGTGTCTATGTATCTACAAATTTTTAGGAGCAAAGCTCCTGTTTTCATACAAATGTCCTCAATAATAAATAATGGGGAGGAGATATGTAGAACTATTGTGAAATACAAACTGAACTGTATCTAAACATTGTTTTGTGAAAGTTCTGTTGAAGACATCCGCAGCTCTTTAAAGCTAAACACTCAAGCATCCAAATAGTAGCTTTACCATCTGAGTAAAAAATATTACATTTAGCTGGCAATCTTTTTATCATACTTATACTGTTTGCTTGCTCTTAGTTTAAAGGCAGCTTTGCAATTATTGCTGAACGCTGTAGCCAACTGGTCTGAATTCCTTAAAGACACGAGCTGATTTAACAGTTAACAACATGGACTGTTGTTCAAATATTTTGAAACTCCAATATTTGGTTGGCTATCTGAACTTAAATTACAAAATACAGCAGACAAGTTTTTGAGCATATACAGCCTATCTGTTTATCTTCAGATTAAATACGGCTTTGGAATTGCAGTCGGATGCTCTAGCCAAGCAGTTTCCTTACTTGATTTACAAAACATAAGCTGATTTAGTTTCCTGCATTGTAGCCCCTTATTTTAATAAATTGAAAGTTCTACAATGTACTGAAAATATCTGCATGTATATTTTTGAACTCTGCAGGAATACGGCCCTCTGGCAGCCTATTTTGACTACTGAGAAGAAGAAGAAGAAGAAGAAGAAGAAGAAGAAGAAGAAGAAATCATTTTCTACATCTAGCCAACTTTGGATTGCTCCTGTGGTTTTTGAGTACAGGTTTCTGTCTTTGAAGTATAATTCCTCCCTAGTGAACCGATAATCAAAATGGGATTACTGACATACTTACTAATAAACTGTAATATTTTGGATCTAGATTTCAGCTCAGAGTTGGGGACTTTTGCATGCACAGATCTGTAAGACTCCTCATTTTAAATATTTATGTCTGTCTATGGCAATTATTGGGCCCTGTGCACGAATGCTACGTGGTGTGCGCAGGCATGCATAGTGGAAGTGCATATGGCAGCATGTCACCCAGCCATGTATGCCACGAGTACACAACATGCATGAAGGCTGCACAGCGTGCATGCAGCTGACCAGCGAAAAGCACAGCCGACACACCACACCGCAGGAATGTGGTGGTATGGCAATGTAGGAAGCAGCATAAGCAGTGACTACGCATATGCACAACACAAAATATGAAGGACTGCCATGTCCAAGGTGGCATAGTGTTGCACTAACACCCCGACCCACCCACATGGTGGCAAGGCGGATGCAGCAGGCAATCTGCCAGACAGGACCGTGCACTCCACAGACATGTCAGGCCGTGGCAGCAGGTGGCAGGCATGCATGCAAGGCACCGGCCTGCAATGCAGTGCCATGGTGGCATGCACAGGGAGGCAGTGCTGCAGCTGTGGGTGCACAGGGCAGCCCCACATGCCATGGCACCACACACATGCCAGCCACACATGTGCTGGCGTAATGGCGGCACCTCGTCCCAGAGGTGTGTGCACCACATGGACTGCCAGCACAGTCACAGTCAGCCATGCCACCATGCAGGGTAGCAGCCCAGTGGACGACTGCAGAGGGGCCCACCTCCAGTGGAGGCCATACCAAGCCCCTGATACCAGCGACATGCAACACCCACACCCCCAAATACAATGAACACATTTGTGCAGTAATGAAAAAGGTTTAATAAAACTGCAAATGTAGAAACACACAAGGAAGCAGTCAGACAACCCCACAGCACTCACAGTGGACCCCCAAAAGCCCCCCTCAGCCTCACACACACACAGCATGTCAGGCACAGCCCACCACAGTCTAAGCACAATCATATGCACAGTCTATTCCAGCCCAGATGGGTCTGATACAGGCTGTGTCTATTGTGCAGAGTAGGGTCCTGTGACATGTCCATTGGCCACGTCGTCGACCTCGGCCTCCACCTCATCATCAGTCCCAGCCTGGCCCTCCACCTGCATATGGCATCCAGCAAAGTGGAGTATCATCCTGCAAATCAGGCCCCTGTAGCACTGTAAGGCAAGGGAACAGTAATCAGTACACAAGGCCAGTACAGCCCCACCCCACTCCCGGCACAGGCTACTCACCGGTGACGGGACATAGATCTCCCATTCCCTGTTGGCACGGTGCTTGTAGACAGGTACAGCCCTGCCCCCTTGATGAACAGATAGTCTGGCAGACACTGCCTGAATTGCATCCTCCAGGCGGCCCTGGATGACATGTAGACCTTTGCTGCGTCTGGCTGGTCCTGCAGGGTGAGCTCAATCTTGGATGGCATCTCTCGGTGGCCCTGCGGAATAGAACCAAACAACCTGAGCCAGTATAGCACAGTGGCCCACTCACACATATACTATGAACCACAGCTCTGTGGGCCATGCAGTGTACACTCACTATGTCAAAGCACCGGATGGCCCATAGATCACCATACCTCCAGTTGTCTGTGTAGTCTGTTTCTGACACACAGAACAGGTGCCAAGGGAATATGGCCTTATGTTCTAGCCTGCGTCCCACCAGGCTTGAATCACAGCTCTCCTGTGCAGTGCGTGTGGCCAAGCTGGGTCACTGTGCCACACTGCCATGCCCACTTAAAGGCATACACACCATGCAGTGGTGGTATAAAGGGGACCTGTGTGCACAGTGCACAGGCCACTAGAAGCAAGCCCTGTGGATCAGAATGTGTCCTGGGGTATTGATGCATGTACACCTGCTCGCTGAGCAGGCAGAATGGCAATGATGATGCAGTCCTTGGCAAAGGGTGTTCCATAGCTGGACCGACGCTACGACATGGAGTGACACGCACTGCATCGAGAGGTTCTGGCTATCACAGCACACAATCATGGGCCTGTGCAACAGCATCTGTGGTGCAATCGCACCCCAGACATGGTGGTCATATGCCATGTCTGTGGAGACAAAGCTGCTGTGCACCCTGGGCTACTATACAACTGGATCCTTCCAGAGGGTGACAGGTGACACTGTGGGTGTATCCCAGTCATCCATGTCCAGGGCAACAGCACAGGTGATGGACGCCCTCCTACTCCATGTCAGGAAGCACACTGCCTTCCCAGCCATGCTGGTGGAGGTCCAGATGACCAAGGAGGCATTCTATGCCATGCACGGCATGCTGAATGTGTGTAGTGCCATTGATGGTACACACACTGCAATACTCACACTGGCAGAACATGAGGAGTCATATCACAACTGCAAGGGATTCCACAGTATCAATTGCCAGGTCATCTGTAACACAACAGGCATCATCACAGACATGTACACCAAATACCCAGGAGCAACACACCACTCCTACACCTTAATGCCTCAGGCATGGGGGCGCTGCTGCATGCTGGATGTCTGGATGGGTGGCTGCTCAGTGAGTGTCATGCCACTGTGGGTGTATGCATTCCCCTGATGTACGGCTGTGGTACCGCTGACGTGCATCTCCTCCCCACACAGGTGACAGAGGCTACCCACTGAGAATCAACCTCATGACACCAATCCATGCACCAGTCAGTCTGTAGGAGGAGGCGTACAAAACAGCACACAGACAAAGAAGGGCAGTTGTGGAGTGGACCATTGGCCAGCTCAAGATGTGGTTCCAGTGCCTGGACCACACCAGGGGCAGCTTCATTATGTCCTCAGCCAAGGCATGCCATGTGTTCATGGTGTGTGCCATGTTGCACAACATAGCGAAGCATGCCAATGTGCCACCGCCAGGGCCCCCACCTGATGCCCCTTGGGGTGATGGGTATGACGACAACGTGCCCGTACATGTGCCAGGGACCACTAGTGGCCATGCAGCCCACCAGGCACTCATCAATGGCATGTTCTACCACTAGTTGTGTGCACACTACACATCTGACACCATGCCTCGCTTGGATCTGTGCTGTAGCCGACCAATGTGGGGTGTGCTGGACCTCTCGGGACACGGTGCAGTGTGTTGGGGGGGGCCATGCACAATGATGACATCAACCCCTGAGTGCAACATGGCATGGGTGAGTGGGATGTGGGGCTCAGCACCTGTGTGCATGCTGGACGTGTGGGTCTGTATGGGTATCGTACTGCTGTGGCACTGGTGTGATCAGTGCATGGCATGTGTGTGTGTGCTTGTGCAGGTGGCCCTATGACGGTGCATTGTGGCACTTGACTAGCTGGTCCCGTCAGTGTCCGGCTTGCCTAATAGCCATGCCGACACTCTGCTACTGAGCCTCCATGCAGAGGGCCGTGTTCGGGGGCCCTGCCTGACCCTGAAGCCACTCAGAGGTTGGTCATGCCCCACAAGCGGTGGGCATGTCTTGGTCCAGACCCTCAGGGTTATCATTGTACATGGTGTTGTTGGCATTGGCACTTTCCTGAGGAGCATGCTCGGTGTCTGGTGGGTGTGATGTGCCAGGGGGTTGCTGCTGGGTCAGGCATGGTGTGGATGGTGAGCACTGTGTGCCTGTGTCCATGCTGGTGGCCAGGTGTACCTATGCCTGACCCACGCATGCTGGTGACCATTGCATGTGCTCCTGAATGCCTTCCAGGGCCACTGCACAGCGTAGTATGGCACAGTGTATGTTGCATGCCACCTCAGTCTGGACCTCCAGGGCAGCAGTGCTGCAGCATTGCTCTGCCAGGTGGTCACACTCAAGCTGCTGCAATTGGCGGTACTGCCCTTCCAGGTATGTCTGTGCACTGGCAGCATGGCGATGTGGTCCACATCTGTCTGATGGCCCCTCATCATCTCTGTCAATGCTCTGTATATGTGCTGGACTGCAGGGAGCATGACCCTCTGGTGCTGTCCCATGGCCACTGCTGCTGCATGTGGCAGCAGCCTCAGACCCTGCTGCAGTTGCTGGTACCCCTGCATGCATGCCACATGTGCGCTGGCCAGCTGGTCCCACATCTGCGTCATTGCTCTTCCTGTTGGCATCCTCCAGTGGCACTGCTGGGCTATCCTCCTCAGTCCCCAGCTTTGCCACTGTCTCGGTCCCTGGATCAGCATCTGTGGAGACATAATGGACATGTTAACATGCTGTGTGCCCTCCACAGGCATTTCTGGGTGCTGGTCCCCCAGGCCTGTGCATACCTGCCTGTGCGCTCCTGGGTGGTGGTCACTGTAGCAGTCTGGGTGGGGGCCTCTGACATGGCCAGTGTGTCCCTGTTGGGCACAGTGCCACTCTGTGGCTACTCTAGTGCCACTTGTGGGTACAGTACAGTGCCTTAGTGTGGTCACGTACCATGCGTCTCGGCACTGCAGTATGCTGTACATGGCTACCACCCTTACCTGCCATGATGTCCACCCCCTCCACCACACCATGGATGGCAACATCCATCAGTGTCTCGATGATGAGGTGCTCCAGTGGCATTAGCTGGCTGTTGGTGGATGGCGAGCCCCCACCTGTGCCAAGTCATGTCCTGTTGCTGGCGGTGAGTTTACTCTTCACTACTGCCTCAATTTCCCATCACTTGTGCCTTATTGCAGTCAGTGTCCATGCCTCAGACCCTGCGGTGTTCACTGAGGCCTGTCTGTCTAGCCAGATCTTTGCCTTTACCTCGGTGGGTGTATTCAGTGCCTGGGCACCATACAGGCAGCTGTAGTGTTGCCGTATGTCCATGACCATGGCAACTACCTGTCTGCCACTGGAGTTGGTCACTCTCGAGTGACCACCACCTCATCTGCCACCACAACCATGCCCACATCTGCCCCTGGCTCCACGCTCCTCAGCCACATCTTGCGGTGATGCCTCTTCTGCGCTTCCTTCCTGGTCTGCCATTGTTTCCTCCGCATTCTGTCACATGGCATTCACAGTCATGTCACTGCGCAGAGGGTGTGCCAACTCCTTTTATGGTGGGGTCATGGGGTGGTCCCGCATATTTCAACTCCACTCCCTTTGCCTGCACAGTTCACTGCTCACTGCTGCTTGGTACGCTCCCTGCACGTAGGGTCTTTTGTGAATGCTGCGTAGCATTGGGGTCCTGCACGCCATGTAACTGTGCACCATACCTACACATTTTTTCATCGTATTTCCCATTCGTTAGTGCATAGGGCCCATTGTGAATGTCATTTAGTGGTATCCCTCATAAAATATCAGTAGAGGGTATAATATGTCTCTGTTCAAAGTTATAATATTGTCATACTGTTTGTTCTTGACTTTTGGTACTGACTGGGAATTCTGGCAGGGGTTTGAGGTGAATACACAGCATGCCTTTAAAAGATGTTATAGGAATAATGACCATGTGAACTGATTTGTCTATGTTTACACTTTTGGATGTACCTATTTCATTCAATTGTGATAGTGATGGTGGTCGTGTGGTTTGCTTATCACAGAAAAGCATTGTACAGTATTTAAATTCAGTTGAGTTCCTCACTTATTAAGTGTAATGCACGAAAAAAACAGCCTACGCGCCACGTACGTCTGGTGCGTAAGCACCCCACACCCACTGCACATCCCACATGGGATGCACTAACGGGACACATGTTCCATATGCACCCAATCCCCCAGCCAGCCCTGGAACTCCACGCAGGGCTGGACCAGGGGGGCAATGTGCAGAGTGTGACCGCACTCCATGCCATTCAAAAAGCTGCGGAGTGCTGGGCGCAGGGGCACAAGCTACACTGGGAAACACCAAGCCATATAAGGGATATATGCC
The DNA here is from genome assembly GCA_016271365.2 of Neoceratodus forsteri. Taxonomy (NCBI): domain Eukaryota; kingdom Metazoa; phylum Chordata; order Ceratodontiformes; family Ceratodontidae; genus Neoceratodus; species Neoceratodus forsteri. The sequence continues at coordinate 970,226,017 of CM028134.1, read as the reverse complement.
CCTCCCGGATGCCGCTGTGGTGGAGATGTTGGCCACAGCACACACACCCAACATGCTGCCTCAGCCCTTGGGAACCACAAGGAGGGATGGGGCAGTTGACCAGTCACCTGCCTGCCCCTGTTCTGCTGGTGCACAGCACACTGCTACCATATTTGGTGCCCCAACGGTGCAAGGTATCGAGTGGCAGATCAGGTCTGGGCATCCCATTGGAGGCATGCCCATATCCATGGAACAGCTTATCGTGCACCTGTGTGCCTGTGGGGGGGGGGATTGTGGATGGGAGCTGTGCAGAGGCTGGTGTCTGTGAATATGGCCACCGCACATCCATTCACAGGTGCAGGGCACCTTTGGTGCGTTATTCCCACCTATTAGTGCCTAGTGCCCATTATGCTTAATTCTATGTTTTTCTGTGATTTAAGTTCAAATACTAAGAACATTCTACATTTTAATGATTCTAACCAAGCATCTCTGGTGTTTAATGAATCATGCAGGGGCCCGCACTACTGAGTGAGCTCTATTGAGCTAAAAACATACAGAAAATGTACTACTTGACTTTTGTTTGGGGGAGCACACTCATGCCTACCATCTGTTTGGTAGCATGCAACAGTCTCTGACATCTAAAGTATAAAATAAAGATACTTGCTGTACTGTGCTACACAATGATGTGATGTACAAATCACGCAGTGGCATGGTGCCATGCTGCATGCTGAATAAAATATGGGGTCACTGATTTGGGTCATTTGTCAATTATTTCGGGAGGGGAATGTTCCTGATTTTGGTCCAAGCAAGTTATGTATGGTTCTAACCTAGCACTAATTAGTGCAAGTAGGTGGGCAGAGATTCATGTCACCTTACTATGATAAGCACCTGCTCGCTAAGGGGGAGAGGGTGGAGATCATCACAGTGTCTTCCTCAAACCATCAGTGTGCACCTTGTTGAGGCATCTGCATGGTCAGTCAGCATGGCAGAGTCTGTGAACCCAGGATAATAGGAGGTATCACATAAGATTCAATGAAGTGCTTAGGTCAGGCAGTGCATGGTACAAGTTTGGTAGGGTTATGCAATGCAGTGCAGAGTAATTGCACCCACAGCAGAGTTCAGAGAGAGAGTCTGCAAGACGTCCATTTGACAGCCATGAGTGCACTGCTCCATCTTGGCAAGACACCGCTCAAACATTCAAGCAGTGTAAGCATGGTGATTAGCCCAGAAACTTGCAGTGTGGATGTTCAGCATGAAAGCCCCTGTGAGTGAGAGGCAGAATTCCCACTGGTGCCAGGACTCGTTTGTAAGGATGTGCACACAATTTGGTGCAATCAAGCTCTTCAAGCAGTGCAGCTTCTCATCCTGTCTACAGTGAACATTTAACTAGTTTGTTCAAACAGCTGGATCCTAAGGCAGCTACTCACCTGGCCCCTGCATACCATTTCACTCATTATTTACATTAGTCTACCCTGCCCCAAACAGTCTGAGAGTCATTGAAACCTGCCGGCTTGTAAGCTTGTATGGTATATGGGGGGACACCGTGGAGAGCTCAGTACATGGGGGTGCAAGCCTGCCTAGGATGAACACAGCACTCATCTAGCTACTGTTCTGTCTCAAATTGTCCCAGATAATGTGCAGCACTAAACTGCTTGCTTCGCCCCTGTTAGCAGGGGAGCTGTGCTGCATAGCAGACACTGTAGGCAAAGGGAGGGAATGAGAAGCGAAAGGCCATGGATCATTTATGTCTTAGCGTGTCAGGCAGCAGGAAATTGTTCACAAAGTGGTGGCTAGACATAAAGGGGAAGAGGTCAAGGACTGACTTGGCCTAGATCCCATGGCCTGCCCCAGCTCCCACCCCATTTCCCCGTCATACAGCAGCTAGAGTAAAGCCACATATTATGAGCAGCAGTTAGCAATGGACGCTCTGTTGACCAAGTGCAAGCTGTACAGTGTGGAGAGGTTTCAGCATGGGGTGGTGGGGATAAACAGGGGCAGAGTAAGTTCCATCACCTGAGGCAGGCACAAAAAATGTGGGAAACGCCAGGAAGGAGGGTTGGCCAGCGATTAATACCACAGATCTATTGCTCAGTATGCAAGAGCATTAAAACAAGGCATTGGAACATCAGACAATTATTATAGCAAAGGATACAAGCACAGAGTGTCTCTTGAGTCATAGTTCAAAAAGCAATGTCCTTTTCAAGTCTTGGGTTTAGTTCCAGGGCCAACATCAGCGATCGCTATTATGGTGAGTGTATATTGCCAAAAAGCAAATCAGTGATACACACTTCAAGATGACCTGACATCCAGAATATTAAAAAGTGTTTTTTTGGGGGGGCTGTGCCTCCTGTGCCCCCCATGGGTGGCTTTGCCCCTGCACCTACCCTGAATTAAGATTCTCAACTCCAGGGAGGTGCATGTCGGGGAGGGGGCAAAATCCGAATTTTGGAAAAAATTAAGTCCTGCAGCCGCAGACAGTGGCAACATTTATTCGCTCCCAGTCCCAGCCCCAAACCCAGTACCTGCTGTGCCAGCACTATCCACCCACACCACATGGCTAGCTTGGTGGCAGCAGGTACACCAGTCCCCTAAAACCCATTCCCTGTCCCTCCCTTTCCCCTCGCTATCCCCCCCCTTACGGTCGCCCTTCCCCACTGTCGCTTTCCCATATGGTCGCTAGTCTGCAGGGTAGCCCAGAATGATAGTACTGAAAATGAGTCGCTATTTTTGTAGTCGCTCATTTTCGCTCACTATTATCACTGGATACCATTTTTTTCACAGATACCCCTGTCGAGACTATGAGTTATGAGGTGAGGTTCAGCATTTTGCTAGCACAGATTTTTATCAGTAGAGTGTCTGTTTTGCTTATTAGGTGCACCTTTTGCAGAATTATGGATGAATGTGAAATAAGCTGGATGGAGCCTCAGGCAACCATCCTGAGCCATGGCTCATGCATGCACCTTGGCCAGTATTTTCATAATGACACCTGTCATGTTCAGAAGTGGGAGGGGGCATAAAACAACAGTCTTGAAAAATTGTGTTCAAAGTACCACTAAAATGTTATGAAGAAACATTGTGTTCAGGGCCTGCCATTGGTCCAGAGGGTTGCACGTGCACTCCACCACCAGTGAGCTGAATTTGGGGGCAAGCTCAGTGAGCGGGCTGGATAGGGCAAGGCTGGGGGAATGGTACAGCCATGCAGCTCTGATTCCTGACTGGGGAGGGGTGCAGCAGTAATGTGCTGCATGGGTGACACCTTATGATGAGCCAGAGGGCCTTCCCCCACAGGAGGTCAGTCTCCATGTTGAGGCCTGATAGGTCTACATACTGTGTTGGGAGAGGTGGTGTACACAAAACTGAGATAAACAGCAGCCGGCAGGATGAAGCTCCAGTCACTGCAGGTCCTGCACCACTGACAGACCCCCCTGCTGCTTATAGCAGACCAGCCACATTACACACCACCCACGGAGACTTACCTTGGCCCTTTGGTACCCTCCACAAGGTCCCCCTGTGCTGGGTCCTGATGTGGTGCAGGACATGCAATTGCTGGTGGCATCATCCTGTCCTGGCAGATTTTTTACTACATTTTCCCTAACCCCTGCTGAATGCCACACATCACATTGATGTGTGTCTGTGTGTAGGGGTGTGCCGATCAAACAGTGAAACTCAGATGGTGCAATCCCTCACAGCAACAATCTCGCAGGTTTTGAGATTGCTACTGTGAGGGACAACACAGAGTTAGTTATTTTAAGAAGGAGCATGCAGGGGGTTGCAGACTCCCCATGGAAGTGTTCAGGGGGTGCAGCCCCCCGAGAGAAACACACCTATGTCAGACAGGCAAAATTTCACCTGTCGACATTGGGGATCTCGCCATGCCAAACTTCAACAATAGTGTTGTCAATTCAGCATAGGCAAACTATGTGTGGGCATGTGCACGTTCACATTGGATGGCAGGCAACCGTTGCAAGTTGCTCAAGCTGGACCACCGCCAGCCCTTCACCTGGTGACATTCAATAAGCAAAGCAATGTGGCCTCCCTTGGGACAGGAGAACAGTTCCAGAGATGCTTAATCCTCATCCCCCTTACGATCATCCCAAGCGACTCAAGTCTCTTCCTGAAGCCATATCCTTTCCATCCCATCCCACCCAGCCCACTTATTTTTAAAGCAGCAGTGCAATATAAAAAAAAACTGCTTTTTCAGCAGTTTATTCCCTGTGCTCTGTTGAGCATTTCTCTGGTTGTCTTTCTCGCAGGCATTGTACTATCACCCCATAATTCACTTAGTTTTCCTTTGTTATTGTTTACATTTCTGCCACCCACTATGTCGAAAGCAGCAGTACCAGACAGGCAGCCGCCATATTTCCTGTAGCGCTACAACAACTGGAAAATGATCACTTCCTGATTAGGTAGTACTGCTGCTTTAGAAAAAATGTGCAGTTCTTCAGCAGTATTACTACTTGTACTAATCATTTTCCTCTTTATGTCTACAACTCTGATGGGACACTGACCATGCTGTGAAAGGACACCAACAGTCCTGTGACAGGACACTGACCACATGTATTAATAAGATTCTTTTATGTTTACTCCAATTTCTTTGTTCTAATCAGTGTTGGGTAAGTTACTTTTTCTATTACTTTCTATTACGTTTGGAAATTTGTTCCAGGAAACTCTGTGCAGTCACTAGCAAGGATGGAGAAGTACTAGAAAAAGTAATACAACTTACAATTATAGTTACTTATTTCTTTTAATACAAAAACAATATAAAAATAATAAATAACTATAACAGATTACATTTTTTGAAAGTAATAGGTTAGTTACTAGTTACTATCAAATAAATGTAATCAGTTACAGTTACGTATTTCTTTTGTATAAAAAGACAGAAGTAAATGTAACTGTAAGGTGTATTACATCTTCTAGTACGTCTCCATCCTTGCTAATGGCTGCACAGAGCTTTCTGGAACAAGTTTTCGAAAGTAATAGAAAAAGTAACTTACCCAACACTGGTTCTAATTAGTCCCTAAAGAGCTGCTGGTCCTTTGTGACCCCATCGCTATTCCTACATTACAGGTACGACTGGCTGTTCCCTCAAGATCCCCCGTACCATGCTCCCTAGGACCCAGGTAAGGCATATCTTTTTTATTATCTATACTAGAATGGTAAGCTGTAATGGTGCAATCCTAAATATAAAGACAGTATTGTCTTTCACTTGTTAGATGGTTCCTCACACACAAGACTTGAAATATCTCCACTATTCGGTTTATTCCATTTCATGCAGGATATGATTTAATTATCGCAAAAAGAAGGGGAATTAATAGTCAACCCATAGGGGCAGCAAAAGTGCTACCACTCAGGATGCTGATGATCCAGGTTTGGGAACGAGCCTGAGTCACTGGAGGGCTGGCTGGGCGGAGGAGGATCTGGAATTCCAACAGACATTTTCCTCTATGGGGAGGGGGACCCGCTGCTTCGCTACTCTACTGCTACCTAAACTTATTGCCTTCCATGCCCCTTCACTCTGTTACATGTTTGGAAAGGGCATTACTGAATTATATACATTTGCCACCAATAGAGGGGGATAGTACTCTTAATAAAGTCATCCCGGGAGACGGTGAAACACTGAGTGGCTTTTAGCTGCTATCCTGTTGCTGTAACTGCACTTGGGCACTGACACACCTTTGGGAATAAAAGATGAACTGAACCTGCATTCATCATCCACCTGAGGTATTGCCATGCCTTCTGCTAGTGAGTGTCTGCTTTTTCATTTTGTTTCACCGAACTGTGTTAGCCTGAGTACCATGGTCTATTGGCAAAGGGCGCCATTTTGCCTTTGTACTCCCTAAATGCTTGATAAAAGAAGAATGTCTTAAGGCACATTCTGAAGGCCTCCACTGAGAAGACCTCCCTCAGGGCCTTAGGGAGTGAGTTCCAAAAGATCAAGCCTGCCACATCAAATGCCAGTCCCCTGAGGTTTTTAATCTTGCCCTGGGAATGACCAGGAGGCTCTCCTCACTGGAGTGAAGAGGGTGAGGGGACATATCCCTGCAGAATGATGTTTTGGTAGGATTTCATAAATGACCTCTGTCATGTTCGTAATGTGCGGCCATAAAATGACTACTGTATGTTGAAAATATGGGGTCAAAATCTCAATAAACAAGGAAGTTATAAACAAACATTGAAATTTTGTAATGTTTGCTCAAAATGTTTTACTTTTTGACATTTTGAAACCACATTTCAACACTATCCCTTTTTAAACCATCCGCCTGATCATAGCAGGTGACATTTTCAAATCCCCTCCTCCCCCAAACTTGTTTTTGCAGTTGTTTCACAAAAATCATGTTTCGGGCGGCATTTCATAAATTACATCTGCCACATTCATATGCTGGGAAAGTAAAAATAATATCTTGAAAATTCATGGTCCTAATTTTAGAAAACAACAAATTTATGCATGAATCTCTTCATTTCTCAATCTGAAAATTCAGGGTCCCAATTTTAGAAAAGTTTATGCACGAACCTCTTCATTTTTTAATCATGACAATGTCACTAGTATAAATTGTGTTATTAATTTAATTTGAAATATTGCACTACCTATGCCCAACAACAACACAATCAATACAAGCAAACAAACACAGTTGGCATTTGCCAGTGCTTATTCCTTTTGGCATTAACTGCATTTTTTGTTATTTCAACCCTGAATTTTCAGGATTTCAAGTCACCACCCTACCTCATAACCACATAAATGGCACTTGGTTAATTCCACCCAAAATGTTTTTGGGGGTCAACCACAACAACAGATTTTGGGTTGGGTTTACAAGATGTCACTTACGTGGTGATTAGGCAGGGTGGCAACTTGTCCACCCTGAAAATCTGGAGCCACAAGGGATGACAAAGATATAAGTAAAAGAAATAATAACTGGAAAATAGACTTAGTCCCAGAATGCAAGTAATGGGCTCTATTCACCACTGTGGCACAGGTACATTCCAAATGACCATATCTGGCTTGTGGTGCCCTGCACCAGCTATGCAGCACACATCGGGCTCTAGTAATGAAGCAGAGGAGTACATCTTCAGTGCCACCCCCACCCATGTAGTAGCATGGGGGCACAATATGGGTGGCTCAGTGATCAATGATGGCCATCCGATCAGATGGCCTGCCCACCATCTAACTAGATCCCTGCTCTGTGCATGGTGTAGGATTGTGGAATATTGTTGGTTCTTCCAGGATTGCTGTATCCCTTAAAGTGCCCAGCCATTCCACCTATGCGCTTGACTGTACCTCTGGCCCTCCTGGTACACTCCAAGAGGCAGGCATAGCAGTAGGTGGGGATGGCACGATGTCCACTGCCCCATGTTGCTGGTGAGAGGGGATGCATATGTGGCTTCAGCAGGGACCCAGCCAGCATAGCCAGTGCCCCTTCCACTGTTGGCCAGAACACATGTATCTGTTTTCCTGCATGGCACATAGCCATGCTACACCCCAGCCACCCTCCACCTAGGCCGTGCACATTGCCAAGTGCCAGAAGCAGGACAAGGGTGCAGAGGAGGTGAAGATCCCCATTGTGAATGTGTAGGGGTCCTACACTATCTCTGCGTCATGACAGAGGAACATAAGGAAGCCTATGCAATGCATACATGCAGCATGTAGGCATCATGAATGGAGCCTGATGTGCATAAGCCTGAACTTATTTTTTGCCACAGTTTGTTTTCTTTTGGCCACAACATCATTTTTGACTCCACATTTTTAGGGTGGCCAAGCTAGCACACAAAAGTGGCACCTTGTGAATCTGACTCAAAATGTGTTTTGGGGGTTGGCCCCAAAATACCTTTTTGCTCAGATTTACAAACACTTAACTAGTCATAAGATGGGGAAGCGACTTGGTCATCATAGAATTTTGGGGTCAAACTGGTCAAAAATTGCCTAAGTTATGGCCAAGGGAAATAAATAAGGAAAAAAGGTGCAGGATGCACATTCTGGGTACTTAGGTTTTAGCCAGCATATTTTTCTTATTGCAAGTAGAGGATCACATTGAGTGACATTGGGGAATCAGATGCAGCGACATTGAGGAGCCATGATCAGGGACCCAAGGTGGGTGCCCATGGGGTGTAAGAAGAGTGGCATGGGTGTTACAGGGTGGTGTTTTCTCCTCTCATGAGTCTAGGATATAGGAATTCCAGTGACAGGACGGGGCACCCACCACCACAGAAAAGCATCAGAAATCAGGTGCTCTGGAGGGACAGGGTACTGGCAGGTATATATAAACCAGCATCTTCACCTACATGAATAATTGTGCAATAAAAAGGTTAACTGTCAAAGAAAATAGATAGCATTCCAAGAAAATAATGTAGTGTTGGTATATATAAGTCCATTTTACAGCGGTGCCAGATGTCTTCAAAGGTTTTACAAACTCAGGATCTGACACATGGGCATGACTAACAATCTGAACATTTGAATAGCAGTACCATAACAAACTTACAGAAGCATAAACATAGAATTTGACAGCAGATAAGCACCGCTTGGCCCACCCAGTCTGCCCATTTCCCTACCTACTGGATAAGCTGCAGATCCTAGTTAACCAACAACCTACTTCTTCCTACCCCACCCCCAGAACTGCCTTATGACTATCCCATGCATGCTTGAATTCCACCACTGATTTTGACTCCACAACCTTCCTCCAGAAGGCAGTTCCATGCATCCACAACCTCTCTGTGAAAAATACTTCCTTAAATTACCTCTTGAGCCGCCCCCATCTTCAAATTGTGCCCTCTTGTTCTTGCACATCTTTTTGAAAGATGCTACCTCTTGGACTTTGTTGATTCCCTTGAGGTACTTGAAAGTTTCTATCATGTCCCCCTTCCCTCCTTTCCTCGAGGCTATACATATTAAGCTCCTTAAGTCTCTCTTCATATGTCTTCCGGTGCAGACCCTGCACCATTTTAGTTGCCCTCCTCTGGACAGCGTCCATCCTGTCTATGTCTTTGTGGAGATTGGGTCTCCAGAACTGCACACAGTACTCCAGATGGGGTCTCACCAGCTGTCTGTACAGAGGGATAATAACTTCCTGTTTTCTACTGGTGATGCCTCTCCCATGCATCCCAGTATCCCCCAGCCCTCCTTGCTGCTCTCTCACATTGCTTGCCCATCTTTAGGTCATCTGATTATGACTACCCCAGGTCCCTCTCCATTTTTGTTGTTGTTAGTATCTCACCCCCATTATGTACTCTTCCCTGGTTTTTGTTTCCCAAGTGCATTACCTTGCACTTCTAGCATTGAATCTAAGCTGCCACATTTGACCATTCCTCTAACCTTGCCAAGTCCCTTCTCATCCTTTCCACCCCACCCTGTGCATCAACTCTGTTGCAGATCTTAGTGTCATCTGCAAAGAGACATACTTTTCCTTCCAGTCCTTCTGCAATGTCGCTTATAAAGACATTGAAGGGGACCGGTCCTAATACTGAACCCTGCGGTACCCCACTAGTAACCCTCCTTTCTTCTCAGTGGACTCCATTTACTATTACTCTCTGTGTCCTATTCTCCAGCCAATTCTTTACCCAGGCTGTCATCTTGGGACCCACACCCAGGCTGGCTAACTTGTATATTAATCTTTTGTGTGGGACTGTGTCAAATGCCTTGCTAAAGTCTAGGTAGGCCATGTCCACAGCCCCTCACTGATCTACTACTTTGGTCACCCAGTCAAAGAAATCTATCAGATTCATCTGGCATGACCTTCCCGCTGTGAATCCATGCTGCCTAGGGTCCTGTGTCCCTCTGGCCTCTAGATACTCGACAAATCTTTCCTTTAGAAGTGATTCCATCATTTTCCCTATCACTGAGGTTAAACTAACAGGTCTGTAGTTTCCTGCTTCTGCCTTGCTCCCACTTTTGGAGGAATCACATCTGCCCTCCTCCAGTCCCTCGGTACCACCCCATCCTCCCATGATTTGTTAAAAGGGTAGTCAGTGGTGTCACTAGTTCTACCCTTAGTTCTTTTAGAATTCTGGGATGAATCCCATCAGGCCCCATTGCTTTGTCCACCTTCAGTTTTAAGAGTTCTTTCAGAACCCTTTCTTCTGTAAATGGGCCGGTATCAACTTCTGTATCCAGCGTGTTACTACTGTTTGTTTTATGTACCTCCCCCTCTTCCTTTGTAAATACTGAGCAAAAATATTTGTTTAGTATCTCTGCCTTTTCACAGACTCCCTCTGCCCACCCTCCCACCCCTTTATTAAGCCTCACTATCCCTCCCTTGGTCTTCCTTCACTCCCTGATGTACCTATAAAAGGTTTTATCCCCCTTCTTAACTGAGTTGGCTATCTTTTCCTCGGTTTGGGCCTTTGCTGTTCTGACTGCCTTCCCAGCTTCCTTTTGCTTTAACTGATACAGTTCTCTGTCCTGATCCTTCTGCGATTCCTTGTACTTCCTGAATGCTTTCTTTTTCTCTTGAACCTTCACTGCCACTTCCTTTGAGAACCATAGTGGTTTCTTACATCATTTTGTTTTGTTTATTTGCTTCACACAAAGGCTCGTTACCTCTGTGATGGCAGTTTTATTATTCCCTTGTTCTTCCACCCTCCTTCCTGCCCATTTGCTAGTGCATTCCTTGGGCACTCACCTATTTTGGCAAAGTCAGCCTCCTAAAGTCCAGTACTTTTGTCTTTGTATGGCTTGACTCTATTGCTGTGTTTATTGTGAACCATACTGTTCGATGGTCGCTAGTTCCCAGATGGCTACCCACTTTACATCTGTAATCCCTCTCCATCTCCATTTGAGAGAATCAAGTCTAATATTGCTCCTCTCGAGTGGGCTCCAGTACTAGTTGTCTAAAGCATGCCCCTGTAGGGCATCTAGAATAACTGCACTTTTCAAGTGGCAGCTGCAACTGCACTCCAGTTAACATCCAGCATATTCAGATCACCCATCAGCAATATCTCCCTTTTTCTGCCATTCTAAGTATACTTTCTATCATTTCCTGTCCATTTCCTCCCCTGAGAAGGTTCTGTCTATAACCCCTGTGCGTTGTGGTGCCATTGCCTGTCTCCAAATTTATCCACAGTGCTTCTTCTCCTTCCTGTTTACCCTTTTGTTCTGTTGCTTTTATTCCTTCCCTTATGTAAAGAACTACTACTCCTCCTCCTCTTTTACCCTTCCTGTCCCTCCTGTAGACAGTGTATCCTGGTATGTTTATGTCCCAGTCATGGTTTTGTGTGTACCATGTTTCTGTGACTGCCACGATATCCAGATGTTCCTCCTCCATCAAGGCCCCTAATTCAGGAAGCTTGTTACCCAGACTATGGGCATTAGTACTCATTGCTCTCCATTTTTTGATGGCTTTACCTTCTGTTGCAGCATCCCCACTGACCGTTCTGCCTCAGTCTTTTCTCATTTAGTACCCTGTTTTGTAGAGAGGCTGGGATTTTCCTGCTGCTTGTCAGTGCCCCCCTTTGACTAGTTTAAAAGCTTGCCAATGAAGCATTTAAACCAATTGCTCAAAAGACTTGTTCCTTCCTGGACAGATGCAGACCATCCGTTAGTATAGGCTGGTGTCCCTCCAGGTGGAACCCCAGTCCCCAATGAAGCCAAACCCTGTGTTTGCACCATTTTTCAACCATTCATTAAACTGCATGGTGCCAATTGCCCTCGCTGCCCCCATGCTTTTGACAGGCAGCACCTCTGAGAAGGATACTGTGTGTGCTACTCGTCTTAGGTCCCTCCCCAACTCTGCAATGTCCTCCTGCACTGCTCTAATCTCATGATGAACCAAGTCATTTGTCCCTAGGTGGACAATTACGTCCAGCTCGGAATCCCTTGCAGCTGTTCTCATCATCCTGAGGATGCGCTTCCTGTCCCTCCAAGCCATGGCACCAGGCAGGCATCTTACTTCATTTTTCCCAGCTCCCCCCAGTTCTATACCTCTAATAATTGAGTCCCCTACCAGGAGCTGTCCTCACAAAACAATCGACTAAAAGCTCTCACCCACCGCTGCGATGAGTGCCTTCCTGTCAGCAAGATACCCTACACAACAATTTGACAGAGAAAGTACCCTGCTAATCAAACAGAGAAAAATCCAGACATCCAAGTCAGACGCAGGTAAACCTCTCCAGCCCCAAAACAGCCTGGTGGTTTGTTAGCCACAAAGGAAAATCAAATCTGCAGTTATTTCAGCCCTTCTGAGGATGCTGACAAGATAAGCAGTTTAAAAAAAACCCTTTCTGAATTAAAAACTAAAACAAATACCAAGCAATGCTACTTTATAAGTGAGGAAAACTTCTCTCAGATGTAAGCAAGAGAGAGAGAGAGAGAGAGTTTAGTTACAGATAATTTGTCCAAACTAGTAAATCCCATCGAGCTTCTCAGTTGTCTCCAAGCACTCCTGTACACAACTTGGAAGAAGATGGGCTTTGACTCACACAGGATCACACCACTAGTTTATAGTAATTGAATAATGCTGACAAATGGTCTAGCTAGACAAATGGCTATGATGCTGAGCTCTGACTTGTGAAGACAATTACCCCCACCTCAGGCTATGTTTGGCATCCAGTTACAACCTGCAGCTTTTGCTATTTTGAATCACATAACCCCAGCTAAAGTTGCAAAATATATTGATGCAGATTCTCACCGAATTCTAGTAATCAGTCCAGTTAGCCACAAAGGAAAATCAACTGTGCAGAAGATAAGCAGTTTTAAAAACCCCCTTTTTGAATTAAAAACTAAAATACCAAGCAATGCTACTTTATAAGTGAGGAAAACTTCTCTCAGATGTAAGCAAGAGAGAGAGAGAGAGAGAGTTTAGTTACAGATAATTTGTCCAAACTAGTAAATCCCACGCAGCTTCTCAGTTGTCTCCAAGCACTCCTGTACACAACTTGGAAGAAGATGGGCTTCTGACTCACACAGGATCACACTACTAGTTTATAGTAATTGAATAATGCTGACAAATGGTCTAGCTAGACAAATGGCTATGATGCTGAGCTCTGACTTGTGAAGACAATTACCCCCACCTCAGGCTATGTTTGGCATCCAGTTACAACCTGCAGCTTTTGCTATTTTGAATCACACAACCCCAGCTAAAGTTGCAAAATATATTGATGCAGATTTTCACAGAATTCTAGTAATCAGTCCAGTTAGCCACAAAGGAAAATCAACTGTGCAGAAGATAAGTAGTTTAAAAAAAAACCTTTCTGAATTAAAAACTAAAACAAATACCAAGCAATGCTACTTTATAAGTGAGGAAAACTTCTCTCAGATGTAAGCAAGAGAGAGAGAGAGTTTAGTTACAGATAATTTGTCCAAACTAGTAAATCCCACGCAGCTTCTCAGTTGTCTCCAAGCACTCCTGTACACAACTTGGAAGAAGATGGGCTTGACCACACAGGATCACACCACTAGTTTATAGTAATTGAATAATGCTGACAAATGGTCTAGCTAGACAAATGGCTATGATGCTGATCTCTGACTTGTGAAGACAATTACCCCCACCTCAGGCTATGTTTGGCATCCAGTTACAACCTGCAGCTTTTGCTATTTTGACTCACACAACCCCAGCTAAAGTTGCAAAATATATTGATGCAGATTCTCACAGAATTCTAGTAATCAGTCCAGTTAGCCACAAAGGAAAATCAACTGTGCAGAAGATAAGCAGTTTAAAAAAAAACCCTTTCTGAATTAAAAACTAAAACAAATGCCAAGCAATGCTACTTTATAAGTGAGGAAAACTTCTCTCAGATGTAAGAGAGAGAGAGAGAGAGAGAAAGTTTAGTTACAGATAATTTGTCCAAACTAGTAAATCCCACGCAGCTTCTCAGTTGTCTCCAAGCACTCCTGTACACAACTTGGAAGAAGATGGGCTTCACATTGAACTTTGTTGCTATTAAATCTGAATGGAATTGCTCTTTCTAATGTGAACTGTTTATTTAATCTTAGTTGTGTCACTTACTGTAAACCTATGCACCTTGGATATTGGGAGACTGGGAGAGAGAGGGGGACCGGCAATGGGGTGGAGCACCCACTGCCAGGAATTTCAGGACACTGCTAGGTCCAGCAGGAGAGTGCTTTAGACTATTGATGTGAGCCATTTTGATTCAGGGCAACAGCTCATGTCAACAGTTTTCTAAAGACAAAAGCAGAAACTGCTGTTGTGCAAAAAAACACTTTAAGAACAGAATGTTACAAAACATTCGGTGAATGCCTGACAATTGCATTTTCTTTCCTTAATCATTTAAAAAAAAATCAGTTTTCAGTGGCACTACCTATCAAATACATCTCTTTAGGTCAAACTGTAAGAAACTTGAAAGTTTCAGATTTCAACTGTAAGCCATTTTTGAGTTACAGCTGACCAAATAAAAATTACTAATTTTCACATCCTGTACTATATTTATATATTTCCAGCCTTCTAGAACTTTTAAATCACTGAAGCTGATCATTTCTGAATTTTCCAGATTTAGAGATCCTGGGCTCCAGAACAAGCAAAGACAGTGGCATTATAAAGATGCAAAAATGGATTAAACATCGAAGAGCATTTGTAAAACTAACTATAGGAACACTACCATGCATTTACAATATACAGTACTTTACATACATATATATATATATATATATATATAGGGAGAGAGAGAGAGAGAGAGAGAGAAAGAGAGAGAGATGAAGAGAGGCAGACGTCGATGCTTGCATCTCCCTGGGCAACATTGTGTCTAGAATAATGTACTGTAGCAAGACATGAGGCAACAGTACTACAGTAGTATGTACTACTGAGTTATGGGACACCTGGACCCGATGGGGGTCTATGATTGATCTCACAATGGGAACTGGCACCTAATTGCCAGCCCTTCCCTGACAATAATCTTCTCTCCCTCTTATATGTACTGCATCACCCCTCCCATATGTGTCTCATTACCACAGACATTAATGGACACCAGTAACAACAGAGACAATGCCCAGCAGGCCTCACTCCCAATTAGCACATGACAAAACTCAAGACTGTGGGTTGACAGCTGTTTTATTTAGTGACTCATTTTGAGTCTAACCATAATTTGCTTATGCTGGAGCATGTCTCCAATCTACTACAGTATATAATAGCAGATAATGTATGGGCAGCCATACATAACAAGCCTGTGTCTGCATCGAGAGTTTTTTATGGCAGCCAGGAACCTTGAGAGCGAAGCTCGAGAGGTTCACTGGATGCCATAGAAAGCTCGAGATGAAGACACAGGCATGTCTGTGTATGAATGCCCACACATAATCTCAGGCATGTCTGTGTATGAATGCCCACACATAATCTCAGGCATGTCTGTGTATGAATGCCCACACATAATCTTTTATAGTGTATGTGCATCCATACCCATTTCAGGAGCTTAGCTCCTGTCACTGAACTGGTGGGAGGGGGGAGGCACTTGAGGGTTGATAGCAAGCTCAACTTACTGATTAAAGGTGCTCCAGCTTGTTCTGTATGTTCAGTTAAAAAAAACAGCTTCCAGCTCAATATGATAGAGGAAAGCTGTTGTGTGGCAGTATTCTATGTTGTTGTGCTGCAGTAGTGACATCACTATTGCAGTACAACATAATGATGTCACTACTGCAGCACAGTAAGGATATTCCAGGCTTGGAATTCCATGCATAACAGGGTTTCACCATTCACTGTGTACTGATTATGAATGTTTGTTGTGATCTGTAGTGTTGTAAAACCTTAATAAAATTTTATTAAAAAGAAACAAAAGGCAGAGAGACGGAGATACATAGATACATAGACAGTGTCGGCAGATAAGGGCCTATGGCCCACCCAGTCTGCCCATTTAAGTTTGTAAGTTCAGTTTATGTTTTCCAGGAAGTCTGTTGCCCCTTACCCCTGACCTCCAGAATTCCTTTATGTCTATCCCATGCATTCTTAAATCCCGTGATTGTTTCAGCCCCCACCACTTCCTCTGGCAGGGTGTTCCACTTGTCCACCACCCGTTCTGTGAAGAAATTCTTCCTCACGTTTCCTCTGAATCGTCCTCCCTCCAACTTCATCCCATGCCCTCTAGTCCTGGAACATCTTTTTCACTTAAAAATAGTGTTTTCCTGCACCCTGTTCCTCCCTGTAAGATACTTGTATGTCTCTATCATATCCCCTCTCTCCCCTAGATAGATAACTAGAATGATAGACAGACAGACACAGGCAGACAGACAGGCAGATTGATAGACTGACAGACACAGACAGACAGATTGACTATGCTTACCAATTGATGGATAGAATGGTGTAAGAGGATCTCCATCTGTCTGTGATATACTTCCTCTTTGTACTCCAGTTCCTGGTAGCCACCAGTCATCTGGATATACTTTCATGTCATTACCAACCACATAGTCTGCTGGGTCGGAATAAAATATTATTCCACTGCAATTAAACTGTTCGGCATGATTTACCTAGAATACAGAACATAAAACACATCCAGTAAATTGTTTTATATAGACCAATTTTACAAATAAGAGAGTTCTTATGTATCAGACTGTACATTAAGTCAGAGGAAGCTAAATGGTATACTGGCACAGTAGTGCCACTATAACAAGGTTTTGCACAGTATGTTAGTCTAATGTTAAATTGTGATTTTAAGCTACATGCATCCCATCTGTTGTTTGTCAGATCTTTACAACTTTTTTATTAAAGTGTGTATTCTTGTACGAGATCTCTTGATCTTCCAGTTCTGGTGAAATTTGGTTGTGTTTTTTTAGCTAGAGGTAAAAAACTTAAAAATTACCAGCTTCTTCAAAACTATGGGCAACATGCAGCCACTGCCTCTAACATGTGCAGAACAGTCAGAGATGCATGAATTGCCTTTGTAAGGGCGCTGGAGCTAACTGCTCCACTTGCAATACTGGCAGTCCAGAGTCCATCTCCACCACCAGTACTGTCACAGGTGTACCTCTCTCTCCCCCCCTTCTACCTCACCCCACAAGTGCTCATCCACTGTTTGTCCAGCAGCTGGGTGCCCATCCATGCTACTGTTGTTTTTGATTCCGTTGCTGCATCTCCTCCTCCGTCTGTCTGTCTACCTATCTGTCTGTCTCTCTCTCTTACTCCTCCCAAGTACTTGTAAATACCTACCCAACCACCCTCTGGTACCCACCACTCTCCTCCTCCCACTCACCCTCCACAAAAAAGGATTCTTTGGTCTCTGACTGGGTTGCCCCCCCAACCCCCACCTTGGCCAGCTGCTGTCTATTGAACAAGAGCAGTAAAAAGAAGGAAACAAAACTAAGTCTAAGAAAGTGTGAAACATGCATGCCCACAGACTGGTACCCACTATCCTCCTCCACCCTCCACTCATTCTCCACACAAAAAGGATTCTTCAGATCCCTCACTGGGTGACCAGACAAGCCCTCCCTCTGCCTGGTCAGCTGCTGTTTACTGAATGAAAACTGTAAAAAGAAAAAAAAATATGTCTAAAAGACTGTGAATTGTGCATGCACATAGGCAATTTTCTATTGCTTACAACTTTAACATTTTTAAATAATTTTAAGACAAACTTTTGCTAATGGGCAAGTTGCCACTTTTACTCACAACCGCAGAAGCTTTAAATCCCACATGAAATGCACGTTTGGAGTTGTGCCCAAAAACACGTTTTAGGTGGGAATTTAAAAGTTGCCATTTAAGTGGTTGTGTGGGAGGGTGATAACTTGAGATCAGTGAAATTCTAGAGAAAAATATACTTAAAAATCTCAGTACTATGCCAAAAATAAAACTGAGGTTGGAAAAACCCTAAGTTCCTCCACATAGGCAGTTCTTGCTTTCTGGGCTTATGTATTTTTCCTGTCATTTTTTGGAAAAGTCACAAAAACAGGAAGCCAAACATGAGGATGAACTCTCACAAGCTACTGCTGTCCTCCTGGATATCCTGATCAGTGCCACAAAGGGGCATCCTGCGAGGGCACTTATCCTCAGGGAGCCGTTACAGGTAGGGCATCCAAATTTTCTACCTGGGCCAACTGTGAGTACACTCTAACACCTTAGTAGGTGTACGATTTTTCTTTTATTAGTCATATGGTTTATTATAGTTGTTCTGGGTGTTCGCTGTTTCAGTTTTTTGAATGTTCTTCAAAGCAATCCATGCTACAAGCTTTCGAAACATGTTAATATGTTTAAAACATAGAGCTCATTTGTGCCTCCAGTATTAGAAGATTTGCTTGTTTTATACTAAAGGAGCTGTAATTAACAGTTTAGAGAAAGCCTTTTTGGCTTAGTAGTTTGATGTTGCTGTACTGTTTGAAATCTTCAATGAAATGTTTCATGTTAAAGAAAGAAAAGACACAAAAAAAACAAAGTCGGAGAAATAGTGAACTGTGCATACACTTACTTTTTTTAACCATAATTTTCTGTTACTCATAACTTTGAATTTTTTTTTTTTTTATTTTTTAAAAATGTCCCTAATCTACAAATACCACCCTACCCTACAATCACAGAAGTGGCAACATTTAAGACCCACCTTAAATGAGTTTTCAGGTTGTGGCCAAAAACACATTCCAAGGTGGGATTTAGAAGCTGACACCTATTTGGCAATGACTCATGAGAGAGGATGGTAACTTGCTGATTAGTAACATTTTATTTAATAAATATTATAACATGAGGTCCAAGAACAAGGCACTCTGATTGGCTGACTGGCACCTTTGTGCCATGGTAAATCCTAGTATAACCACTGCAAAAGGTTCCAGTCGGCCACAGTCAGCCACTTTACAAAAAAAAAGTAAATCACCACTCCCAATCGAGCAACTACCGCAGCCTCTGAAACAAGTGCTGCTCTTGAATATTACACTACAAAAAAAAAAACTTTAAAAAAAAAAGTAGGTCAGCCCAGTGGGGTGGAGGGCTGAGGAATTCATTGCCTTCCCTCCTGCCATGTCACCGACCCATGTTCAGAAATGACCACGAGTTGCTGGAGGTCAGCGGGGAGGGAGAGGATTGAGCATCCCAGGGACTACTCTCCTGTTCCAGGGAGGATTGGTCAGTCGACTCGGCCTTTGACTGCCACCAGGTGGAGGCCAGGTGGTAGTGCAGGCAGCAGAGTGACTTGAAGAGAGGAGCCATGTCTGCCTCCATGTTAACATCCTGGCATGCTGCCATGACAAGGGGGATGCAGGGAGGAAACGGAAAACAGGACCCAATGGCAGACCACCACTTTGCACGTCTCCCTGGGCCCGCACTGCCACCTGGGACAACCAAGTTAACTTTAGATTATTTTTCTGAGGGGGGGGGAGGATGGCCCTCCCTCTCACACACCACCACAAGAAGGAATCTGTTGGGGACTTGTGTCAGTGATGCTGCAGGGGAGAAAAGTGCCAGCTGGGGGAGGTGGGGATGGATGTGGGGTTGCCACTAGGGTAAAAAGCTATGTGAAAAAAAGTGTTTTGAGTATTTCTTTTAAACCTTTACCTGCTACAAAATGTACAATCACAACAATCCACTCCAGAATGTAAGTTTTAATGGAATTTGCCCACTTCTGGTGTGGTTTAGTTACTTAGCCTGTGGCCTCATGACCAAACCACACCAGGCATGGATAACTCTCATCACAACCCACACCCTGTTATGGATTATTGCTTAAATGGAGGCTAGAGTGATTTTGTGCTGGATGTAAAATTGCAGACTAATCCAGTACAGTATGTCAGCAAGCTGTACATGGAGGCAAAGTCTGCAGCAAAGAAACATGACCAGAAAGGTGTTATGGTTGCCACCCTCTATGCTTTATTCCAAGGAATGGAATCTGAAGTCCTGGCTCTGATGAAAGAGTTAGGCTCCAAATCCAGGGAAGCGGGTGAGCAACAAAAAGATTTCGAACAAGAAATTGAAAAGCTTAGGAACGAGACTCAGAATGAACTTGAGAGTGTGGTACAGGAAAAAGACAAGGAATTTGTTAGGTTAAAGGAAAACAATGAGAGGTTACTGCAGAATAAGAGGCATGTGTTACAGTTGAATGATTTGCTTATGAGTAAAAATTATTAATTGCAGAGTGAGTATGAGGAGTTGGAGCAAGAGCTTGAGAGATGTCAGAATGCATTGGAAAAGGAGCTTCGGAAAAACCGCAATGTGAGCGCTGCATACAGAGATTTTTAGGATCATGTTAGTAAGGGACAGTTCAAAGGCAGTATGGACCATTCAATGTGTAGAATTAAGATGATGAAGTTACATCAGCAGCTGGCAATACTGAGAGGTCATATGAAATCTATGCCGTATGCCCCATATATTGCACTGTCTTCATCAGAGGATGATGACACCAATGATGAGGGCACCCCTTGGTACTCTGGAGGGTAGCTGCATTGAATAAAAAAGATAAGGAAGAGGTGGAAAATCTGATTCAGAAGGCGACCTTAAAATCTGGGATCTCTGACACTCAGGCACTGAAACAAGCAGTCAGTGGTACACTGAAGAAGGAGATGCAGAAACAGACCCTCCTTAAGGGTGTGGCTAATGTCATAGCCAAGGAAATTGCCAAGACCATTGTCAGACAGGCACTGGGCCCAAGCACCCTGCAGTCTGCATAAGCCATCCAGAATATTGCAGACAAAATAGGCTGCATGGCCCCTGGCAACAGCCTTAGCTGTCACTTTGAAAAAGTACAGAACCACTGCCAAATGCTCAGCCTTGAGCCGAGCACCAAGTACAGGTTTTAAAGCAAACCGTTGATCCCACGTTGAGGGCATAGTTGCTGGAAGACATACGTAATGACATCAGAACCCCCTTTGACAGAATCATGGCTCACCTCTTGGCGGCACACAACCTCAACATGGTTGGCATAGTGCTAGCAACACAGGTGAAGCAGAATGTCAAAGAAACCTCAGCCCAATATGATAGCCACTTATGGCTCATATACAGCGCAAGCAAAAGCTTGGCTGGTGAGCATCTGGACAAGGACTCGATTGAGTACAAATGCTTGTTCCTGAAAAACCTACAGCCACCCATCTGCAAAAAGGTCGAAGCCACTGTATTCCCTTAACAGGAATGCCTCCATGAGATCATAGAGTGTGTGTAGCGTGTGTAGCAAGTCCATCAAGGGACCTCTGTTTGGGCTCTAAGACCGAGGTAGCCACAGTACAAAGTGGCACAGATTCCTCCACTCAGTACATGGTGGAAGGGAAATCAAAGAACCCACAACAAGACAAATCCCCTTACCAAAAGCAAGGGGGATACAACAATAAACAGAAATACCAACCAAAGTCAAACCAGTCAGACACGAAGGGAAATAACAGACAGGAACATTGGCCGATGTCGTCCGGTTTTGAGAATATTAGTCCAAGATCGAATCACTTACATCACAGCCCACAAAGGTTGTGGCAGCCATCTCTGGAGCAGATTCCGCTTCCTGCATGGAACAAGATTATGATGGGGGCAGGCTGTCAAAATCCCTGTACTCCAAAGCAGCACAGATGCTCTGGAAGATGGATCCCATACTCTACGATGCCTTGCAAAATCATGAGACATTGGATTGATGGTGTCAAGCCTCAGTCCAAATACTCACTTCTCTGGTTACCAATGATTTTGGATACCAATGTGTAGAAGCACTGCTTGGGGGATGCCAGCTTGAACTACTTCTGGATATGGGTGCCACTGTCTCAGTGATGCATTAGGATGATCCCGAGTGCTGTCGCTGGTCGATGGGAAAGGTCACTTCCATTCAGACCTTCAATGGGACCATAGTCACAACCTACAGGTCCAAACCAATACCCATCATCATCGGTCCCTTGACATGAAACACCATTTTAACCTCATGATTCTCCATCATTATCAGAGTATTCTGGGTATAGATTTTCTCTCTCGATATGGGTGCATGGTGGACTTAGCCAACAGGCTATTATTCCAGGTACCCAGCCTAGGCCACTTGCTCCTCATTTCTGACTCGTACATCATGGCAGCAGTGAAGACCAATGATGCAGAATATGACCTAATCCTCATGTTCTAGCACTATTCTCTATTCTCAGTTGAGGTCTCTTTTGGAACAGCACCAGGCTGCCTTTGCCATAAACAAACATGACTGTGGAAGAATGAACACCCTCATACTGGTTACTGGTGCAGCTCCACTATGCCAAAGACAGTACTCTTTTCAAACAGAGGTGATCCCCTCCCTTAGGGCCACAATAGACTCCCTTTTGAAATGAGGGGTTATTAGGCTCTGTGTCTCCACAGGCAACTCTCTGATTTGGCCTGTGAAAAAGTCCAAAATCAGTTGGAGATTGACGATTGACTACAGGAAGCTAAACCAAGTCACCCTAAGTTGTGCACCTGCCATGGCATCTGCCCCGGATGTGCTCAAGCTCCTAAAACCTCACCAAAAATGGTTCAGCACCCTGGACATTTACAATGGTTTCTGGTTGTTTACAATGGTCCTGAGAGTCAATACAAGTTTGCCTTTACCTTTGAAGGGAATCAGTACATGTGGACCTGCCTCCCCCAGGGATTTAACAACAGCCCCTTCCTTTTCCACATCCATATGAGGGATGCCATACATGTTTTTTCCTCCCCTGACTACCTCTTTCAGTATGTGGATGATATTCTTTTGGCCACAGCAGGCCTAGAGAAACATCTACAGCTCCTAGAGGAGCTCCTTGCACTCCTACATCAGGCAGGCCTCAAGTGCAACCCTGCAAAGGTACAGTTTTATCTCCCAGAAGTTTCCTTTTTGGGATAGTGTATTACCACAAAAGGGAGGTGCCCTGCCTTGGACAAGTCCCAAAGCATTCAAGATTTGCCCCTGCCTACTAGTGTCTCCACTCTTAGGTGCTTTCTGGGCCTGGTCAATTACTCCTGAGACTTTATCTGTGATTTTGCACAGAAGGATGCACCCCTGTATGAACTACTGAAAAAGGATGTTCCCTGCTCATGGGGACCAGAACATACAGCTGCTGTTACTTCCCTGAAATAGACCTTGGCCTCAGCCCCAGCTTTGGTCAATCCCAACCCAAAGCTATCATTACATTTGGAAACCGCCACCTCTGACACTGCAATGTCTGCAGTATTGGCACAACAGGTAAATTGGAAACTCAGGCTCATTGCCTATGTCTCCCAGAACATACTTTCCTCTGTGAGAGGAATCTCCTTGCCACATTCTGGGCTGTTAAGCACCTCACCTACATCATAGGCTTTTCTCCCATCCTGCTGCACACCAACCACACCCCCACCAAATTTCTGCTATTAGACCAAATCAAAGATGATAATGTCTTGAACATCAGACTCACCCACTGGTCTCTGAGATATCACTATACACCCCACAAAAATGTAATCTATTCTGATACATGGACTACTGTACCAAGGAGACACACATGAATGTGGCTTACAGCCACCCACTCTACAAGAACCAGGACCTTTTCTACCCACCACTAAAACTACCATAGCAGATCCTGCCCTCCACTATATCTTTACAGATGGCTCCTTCTCTAATCAAGATGGAGAGCAAGTGGCTGAGTTTGGGGTCCCAGTCCTCTGTTCAGGAGGTGACACCCTTGAGATATCCAGACAGTGTACCATTCAGTCCTCACAGTATGCAGAACTGGCAGCAGTTGCCTGTGCCTTAGAGATTATCCAGGACAAAGAGGAGGGGGATACAATCATTTTGGATATGTAACTGTCTCACAGAATTTCTCCCTTTTTGGAAGACCCATGACTATGCTGCCTCAGAAGAGACTCTAGTTAAATACAGAGACCTATTCAGCTGAGCACTTTATCTTCAGGCTTTACAAACATAAGGTTAAAGCCCATTCAAAGACTGAGCCATACCACAAGTACAATGATCAAGCAGACACATTGGCCAAGGCAGGCACTCGAGGTGGGAGGCACGGATGATGCAACCCCAGGCTAAGGCCCACCCAGTGGCTGCACAGAAGAGGACCAAAGTCCCACTAGATTTGGCTGCAACACAAATGGAAGATCCTAAGATAAAAGAGGTATATGAATACCTCTCTAAGGAGACCAGAAAAGAAATGTCTAGAGGTAACCCCTTCAAGAGACATTCTGAAATCTCCTGCTCTCTGCAGACCAGAAGTTGGTCCTATACCAATCTGGTGACACAAAACTATGGGTGGTCCCCAAGGAGTTCCGATCAGAATTCATCTCCAGGTACATACATGAGACACACACAAGTGGACACCAGGGGGTAGACAAAACCCTACAGAGACTGAAAACTGTGGGTTGGTGGCCTGGCCAGCCAACAGATGTCCAGCACTATGCAGACAACTGCTTAACCTATGCCCAGAATAATCTTAATCCTGGTAAGCAAAATGCTAAACTACCCAAGACTAGTAAAAACAACAAATATGCAAGTATGCACTTGTGATCACGGACCTCTTCTCTAAATGGGTGGAAGCTTTTCCATGCAAAATGAATACCGCAAAAGCCACTGCTAAGATCCTGATATTTATTTATTTATATAACACTTCAGAATTAACCTTTGAGCTATGAGCTCTTTTACAAAGGTTTCACGTCAAGAAACAATACAACAGTTACAACAGTTACAATGTACAATTCATACAGATAGAAATGCAGGTATTTAACATAGGAATATTAGCTGGACAAGACAATAGCTTTGTACAGTAGTTGATTAAAAGCAGTCGCAATTAGCAAGTTTGACAAGTATAACCAGCTGCCTTGGGAACAGGCATTGTCACAAGTTTCAGGTTCTAAATTCTTCAAAATAGTTGTCAGTAAAGGGAGGAGGGAGAGGGGAGTATTTACCAGATGGGGTCCACCCCTCAA
Source organism: Neoceratodus forsteri (assembly GCA_016271365.2). Lineage (NCBI taxonomy): Eukaryota > Metazoa > Chordata > Ceratodontiformes > Ceratodontidae > Neoceratodus > Neoceratodus forsteri. The sequence goes on along the minus strand of CM028134.1, from coordinate 970,201,340 downwards.
GGTAGACTCCAACAAAGGGACAAGTTTAACATGGGAACTGATGCAGGAATGTTTGTAGTTGTTAGGAGCCAGACAAAGATACCACATAGCTTACCATCCTCAGTCTTTTGGACAGGTAGAGAGGGCCAGCAGACAGATTAAGTTAATACTGTGTAAGTCTGCAAATGAAAATGCCAAAAATTGGGACACTCTATTGCCCTTACTCCTAAGGGCAATCAGAGCTAACCCTGCTACAGCAACCCAGTGCACACCCTTTGAGGTGATAACAGGCCAGCAGATGAGACTGCCAGAATATTTGTGGATAGACTGCAACACCCCAACCATGGCCAGAGTGTCGACTGACACTTATGTCAAAGAACTGAAGGGCAACCTAGTCCAAACCTATTGCTTTGCCACTCAAAGTTTGGGCAAGGCCCATCAAAGTTCCACAATGTACTTTGACAGAGATGTTAAAGAAGTCAATTGGCAGGTGGGCGACCAAGTCATGGTACTGAAATTTACGACACCAATCCACCCTCTGATGAGCAAGTGGGTTGGCCCCTATGACACTGTGAACAAATTGAGCCCTGCTGTTTACCAGGTATAGTTAACAGACCATAAGAAACCCTGGACAAGTGGGGTATGCCCCCCCCTTACGGTGACACCAACACAGCGAACTACGCTCCTGTCGGCAAAATTGACACTTTGCCGACAGGTTGCTGTGTTGGTGTGCCTGAGACAGGAGCATGCTGTCTCCCGGTCCTGCACCCCCACTCTGACTTAACTGTGACTGGAGTTAAGAATCCTTTCATAGGGAGGGTGCAGGGGGCACAGACCCCCGTGTGAGGGTTCGGAGGGCCTTTCTCCTCCGATGAAAGCAGGACAGGGAGTCTGTCAAGGAATCATGCCAACCGTGATTTGCAGTCGACATGATTCCTGTCAGTGTAACGCCAGTCAACATCAGAAATGTTGAACCATTGTGGTAGAGCCAACAAGTGGTACCATGCCAACCAACCAAAACTATAGAAAGGTGATTAAAGTTCCTTCCCCTGGAAGGGGGGACCTGTATTTTTACTTATCCTTGTTTTATTTTTCAGAATGTCATCAATTGCCACTCATCTTTTGCTATCAACTGGAATACAACTGTGACTTGTACCAAAATTTCAGAATTTTACCTCCAAAGCTCAGAATTCAATATTTAGCTTTGACTTTCCTACATAAACTTTAAATACCGGGATACCCATGGAGTTAAAAAACTGATATAAGTGCAAAACCCCAAATCTTTGAGAAGGCATCAATAAAACAGTATTATGAAACCTGAACCAAAAACCAAAATGGCGGAGTGATTGTTTAGTTATTGTGGTGCTGTACTAATAAATAATGCATGTGAACTGGGAATGGATTTCAGTTTTTAGCTAATATTTTCAAAAAGAATTTGTGAGAAGTTTTGAAAATACTGTCAATCTGCAACTTCTTTGATGTTACTTGATGTAATGTATCTAGTAGAAAACACCAGAACCTACCTATGTCATATTTTATGTAATTATGTACATTTGTATAATATGATACTTATAGTGTTTTATCCTGTATATGATGTGAGTTGTTAACATGTATTATTTATACCTTTGTGAATAACATGTATTATTTATACCTGTTGTGAACCCAATCTCCCCAGGCATGACTGAAAATGGATATTTGATCTAGTCCACCTTCCTGGTAAAATAAATAAAATAAAATAACACAAAACAACAAGCATTTGTCAATGCTGAGTGTTGGCTTGCTGGCATTGGCATTGGTAGTGCAGGAGTTAAAAATGCAAAATAGTAATGGCAGTGAAGTATTGAAGTAACGCCAACACGCCCTCCCCACAGAGACTGAAAAGCGTTTGTAGTGTGGCTTTGGGTCGGCCATAATGCTTACACCATTCCTTCTCACCACACCCCGCAGAGAGCGACAGGTGTCAGGGTGTGCATTGGGATCTTCAGCCCTTATGCTCACACCATTCCATAAGGAATAAGCTGAGATGGGTGAAATATAGGAGAATGGGGTGAACATTAGAGTGACAGAATCCAAGGCATACCTCAATGCCTGTCAGTGAATGTAGGGTGGGGGTAAAATTCTGCCAACATTATGGTTGACAAACCCAAGTTCCATCCCCGACACCTGTCAGTCTCTACAGGGTGAGTGTATAATTGGAAACCTTAATGCCACAGGTGTTTGTTGGTATTTGCACTCCAAATGTTCAATAGTGGCTTTTTGGGATCCCACCTCATGAACAGTGGCACTATTATTTTGTTACTCAATCCTGAAAGGTGATTTCACATAGCAACTATGCCATTGGGAGCCACAGGTGTGGAAAAACATTTCAGGCAGGATGCAAAAAATGACAGCTGTAGTGTTCATGAGGAGGTGTAAAAAATGGCAATGTTGAAAATCTGGAGACAAAATATGAAAAATTTACAAACTTTTGAGCATGCGTAGATACTGCACAACGCATGCCCATAATGAGGTCATGTTTGGGATTTTTTTACCAGATTTTCAACATGGACATTTTGGGACCTCTCCTCATGAACAGTAGCACTGTGATTTTGTTACTCTATCCTGAAAGTTGATTTCGCACAGCAACCACACCCATTGTGTGCCACAGGTGTGAAAACATGTTTGGAGCAGGATGTGAAAACTCACAGCTGTACTGTTCATAAGGAGGTATGCAAAAATGTCAATGTTGAAAATCTGGAGTTGAAATTAAATAATGCGAAGTTACAGTGAGCAATGCATAGCATATGCAGGTAATGCAGTCATTTTTGGGAATTTTTTAACCAAATTTGAAACATGGACTTTTTGGGACCTCTCCTTATGAACATTGTCACTGTGATTTTCTTAATCTGTCCCAAACATTGATTTCCCACAGTGACTGTGCCATTGTGCACCAGATGTGTGAAAACACATTTCGGGCAGGATGTGAAAAATTACAACTGTACTGTTCATAAGGAGGTGTAAAAAAATTGCAATGTTGAAAATCTGGAGTGAAAATATTAAAAAATTCTCAAAGTTATGAGCGTACATGGAAACTGCACAACACACGCTCGTATTTTTTGGAATTTTTTCACCAAATTTGCAACATAGGCTTTTTGAGAGCCCACCTCATGAACAGTGGCACTACCGTTTCATTAATTGGTCCCAAAAGGTGATTCCATGCAGTGACCGTGAAATCACATTTCAGGACCGAATAACGAAATGACAGTGACTGATTTCATGAGGTGGGGTCCCAAGAATCCCATGTTGAAAACATGGAGCCAAAAGTCAAACAAATGGCTGAGATATCCACCTAAGTTGAACCTCCCTCCCCCATTTATGGCATGATACAGCTTACCGACATTTCTTCAGTTCGCGGTTGGTTTGAAGAGTGCAGACATGTTCCCTTCCACTGAAGATCACTGCTGACCTGCAAGGCATGAGGAGAGGGAAGGGTGTGAGTGGGTGTGCAGAGGGTGGGTGCAAATTGGGGGAGGAGCACCACGGACAACGAGGGACCCATTTTCTTGTTTACAGGTAAAAAAAAAAAAACACTTATGGGGAAGGTTTTTTTTTTTTTTCAGGTTACTGAACTACATTTGGGTACACTGGGGTGGGCTTCCAATGTGCCACCTCGGTTTTTGGAGGCGGCACTGGAGCTGACAGGGATTGGGCACCCTGTTGGCAAAGAAAATGTGTCTGTGTTGAGGGTGGCATGATGCCAAGGGGGACTGGGCATCCACTGTCGGCAAGCAAATAAAATTAGGGGGACATGATGCTGATGGGGATTGGGCACCCCTATTGGCAAACAAATAAAACTGGGGGGGGCATGCTGACAGGGGGATTGGGCATCCCCGAAGTCAGCTTTCTAGGGATTGTAAGAGGCAGACAGCGGGAGCCGCCACCATGTTTATTGAAATGTTTCAGCAGGAATAGCACATAATGGAGGCGTGTCAGATCTGCCGCTGCAATGACGAGCCTGTCTCTTATTGCAGCGGCAGATTTCTTTCAAGTTGGTGGCACTCTCTGAAACTGCTGTCATCGGCAGCATGCTCACTGGTTGACGGCTGAGGGGCACACCAGCTAAAGCATCCCCTGGATTTGCCACAATACGGACACACCTTTGAATGTGCTAGTACAGTGTTACTGCCACAAAATGTTGCTTGCGCATGTGCATGCCAGCCAACATAAAAAGAGAACGTATGCTTGAGTCCAGGATGTTGTTGGACTCTCAGTCTGTATTGCCAGGTGCTTTCACATTTAAGAAGCTTATTATCTAAGCCCCACCACCACCACCACCACCCTTATTCCTACAGACACTTGTTCCAAGCCTTTCAATTTGAAATGGTGCCCCTGCCTTCTTTCAGAATGTGTAAGACTAGGGCATTAGTACTGCCTTCTTTTGCAGTACTTCTCAAATGTTCAGAAATCTGTATTTTAAGTTGGTGTTTAGAACTGTTTAGTTCATCTGAGGACCACCTCCACACCAAAAAATAAATTGTATTGATAAAGCTACAATAAATGTCTATTTTTGTATAACATGGATTTATTACAGATGACAAAAATTGTTTCTCCCACTGTGCCAGATATAAATTGCATTATTTGGTGTGAAGGAGATCCCCGATTGCAATCTCTTTTATCTGCAATTAAAATTCAGTCATAAACACAAATGTGCTGGAATGAAACACCTTTTCAGTTAACATTAGTATGAATTATATGAATCCTGAATGGTATCCTGAAAGCTGGTGTAGGGACTCATGTAGCACTTCTATTCACTCCTGGTGGGAAATATTTATATACAGTGCAGTGATGCCCATGGTTACTATCTGGAATATTGACTGCTGGAGAGTAGAGGTGGGTGAAGTGGACAAACTTCACTCCGCAAAATATTAGTATTGTGCTCAATACGCGATGCACGACACCCGAAATTCACCTAATTCACTGAGGCCAGATAGAATACGAAGTGTGGAATTTTGCCGGGAAATTCCACACTTTCCACACAGACTCTGGCCACAAGATGTCTAGAGGACCCCCCCCCCGCCAGACACAGTCACAAAAATCACCCTCCCACCCCCAAACACCCACAGGATTGCTGGCCAGTTGGCCATAGGCAGCCCACAGCCCATATAACAAACATTCCCAGTATCTAGTAGGACCCCCCACTGTCAGGTAGTACCCACCGTGCTTCCCCATCTCTTAGTCTGAAAATTCATTAATCTCTTCCCTGGTGTCTAGTGGACCCCCACCCTGTCAGGTAGTACCCCCCCACTCCCCCAAACTCAAGTCTGATCCATTTAAAAATAAAAATAAAAATCATTGATCATTTCTCTGGTGTCTAGTGGCCCTCCACCCCCACCCTGTCAGGTAGTACACCCACTCCCCCAACCCCAGTACAATCCATTTAAAAATAAAAAAATACAAAATCATTGATCACTTCCATGGTGTCTAGTGGCCCCCCACCCTGTCCTGTAGTGCCCCCACCCTGCTCCAGCCACCAGCACAATCCTCCACTCACCTCCACAGCTGCAGCCCGCCCAACTGAGCTTAATGAATGAGCACCTGCTTGTACAAGCACATGCCTATTCATTGACAACTCGCAGTGATTTACTCAACTGTTTAGGGGTGTAGAGATTGGGACAGGGCTGTTTCTGTGTGGGATGGGAGATCAGTGTTGTGGACCCTGGAGGTATCTACAATACCATTCCCCCCATACTACTGCCCCCACCAGCAACCAGAGCAGCCCCCTTCCTTCCTATACACCCCTAAACAGCTGAATAAATCACTGCAAGTTGTCCATGAATGAGCGGTAGCCAGGCACGCACTCATTCATTGAGCCCAGTCAGGTGGGCTCTGCTGACCATGGAGGTGAGTGGAGGGCTGTGCTGGTGGCCCACATTGGTCGGGGCTGGGGACGGGGTGGGGGGCACTACCAGACAGGGTGGGGGGGCCACTAGACACCAAGGAAGTGATAAAAATGTTTTAAATGAATCAGACTCAGGGTTGGGGGGAGCAGGGTGAGGGTACTACCTGACAGGGTGTGGGTCCACTAGACACCAGAAAAGGAATTCATGAATTTTCGGACTTGGGGTTGGGGGAGCGGGGGTTACTATCTGACAGGGTGGGGAATCTACTAGACACCTGGGAAGGGATTAAATTAAATATGTATTTTTTCAACTTGGATCAGACTCGGGGTTGGGAAGAGCAGGTGGGGGCAGTACCTGACAGGGTGGTGGGGTGGGAGGTCCACTAAACACCAGGGAAGGGATTAAATTAAATAAATTTTTGGGGGGCATGCAATTGGTGGGGTGGGGGGGAGGACCACTGTACACCAGGGATAGATCAGGTGTAGAGTTAGGGGGAAATCACGATTTGTAACCTCAACTTGCTTTAGCGTTTTTAAGTGCAATTTGTACTTAAAAAACCCCAATGCAAGGCGAAGTCACAAATGACGAATTCTGTGTAAATTTAAAAAGTATGCGAAATGTTATGTGGGGTGAAATTGCCAACTTCGCAGCAATTTCACTCGCGTAGTAAAACTTTGCTGCCTCGCTAGTGGGGAGATACACTATATTACTTCTTTAATTCTCATTTGAAGGATCATTTTATATCAGATTCCTGTCGATGGAATAGTGTATTTCCCATTTTCAAGAAAGATGACAGGACAGACCTGACCTGTTAAAGAACTATAAGTTTAATTGACATTTTGGCTAAGATTTTCAGCAAGATACAGTACTGCTCCAAAGGTTACAGAACGGGGCAGACAGCAATAACATCCTACTTATATTTCAGGAGGGTTTTACAGCAATATATTTAACAGTCATTCACTGTTTCATTTTAAATTGCATTCTTCATAAATATATGTATAAAAACTGGTAGCCAGAAAGTGCATGATTATGATTAATTCACTGATTTATCCTCAGCATTTGCTTACCTGTCATGACCAATTTTATGGAAGAAATTGTTCAATTTAAGTAGTACTTCTTCATTGTTACAGTATATCATATTGCTGTACACCAATAGTTGGATCAAAGTCAATTTTTCAATGGCATGTGACACAACAAGAGTGTTCCTATCTAAAAGGTGTAAAACAGGACTTCCTGTTGACCCCATTGTTATTTCATATTTATACACATTTTTTTTATTTCACTAGAAAATTATACTGTAGATTCCCCAAAAACTGAAGACTTATATATTCCTGCATTGGCTTATGCTAATGATATTAGCCTAGAGGTTAGAGGAATGAAGTATGAATGAGCTTGATGCATCCACCAGACCAGACCTGAGTTTGATTCTCACAACCTCCACTTGCATACTGTGTGACTCTGAACAAGTCACTTAACTGCCCATTGCTCCCAGGTCGCCCCTGAAAACAGGCATTTGTGCCTAGTGGGCCTTACCCGGTTACCAAAGACTAAAATCAATAAAATATGATATTGTCATGTATTTAAGATCATGTGTAATGGTTTTCACATATTTTTTTATAAAAGCTTGAAAAGCTGAAATTCAAGTCCATGTGTCATGATTAGTGTTTCCTGAAAATTTTATGCTATTTGGTTTTGCAGTTTTCTTTAAATCAGCATTTGTTAACTTGCTCTATAGTGGCTGAAAACAGTGGAGTTATTTCTGCTCTCTCAGTCAAACTTGGAATGTGAAGACATCGTTTTGGAGTAGCTTGCTGTTTCAGATTCCCAATCAGAGCAGTAGTTTGTAAAGTTACTGTTTTGCTGAGCTCTCCAAGTTTTCTACAAACCCAGTCTCTGGCTTGTGTCTAACTAGATCAGCTTAACGTATATCATTATCTTCTCATAAAAAGCTGATTATTTCAGTTTCAATGCTGAATTGAAGTAGTGGAAATCTTCCTCTGTAAGAAATCAGTTTGTCTGAATTACAGCTTCCAGTTCTTTCCAATCAAAACTCTGATTTTTTTAACTATATAGGAGGGCTATTTAATGGATATAAAATAAATCTAAATTGTGTTCATTCACAGAAACAGCTTGTCTTTGACATAGCCTTCATAAATACATTAATGTAAGAAAAATGTTTTTAATGTCAAATTGACAAACAGTACATGTGCTTGAAATACTGCAGCAGAGTGTGACAAGCACCTGTCTGAACTCACAAAATTTCAGTTCTTTGGTGGTTTCTGTGTGAAAATATATCGTGTATGTGTATAACTAAAAGCACTATGTGGCATCCCAATGCATCGTGTCTCTACCCCACAGCTGAGACAGCTGCAGTCTACTGTCACCTGTCCCTGCCCCACAAGCCCCCTGCCCTCTGCTCCATATTTGAGGCTGCTGCATCCTGCTGTCCACTGTCTTCTCCCAAACAGATTGTGCCTATAGAATCAGGGCTGCTGCACCCTGTCGCCCCCTGCCTAAACAGTTGGTGTTGCTGCACCCTGCTGATCTCTCTCCCCCACCCTCATAGTTAGAGAAGCTACACCTGCTGCCCCGTTCCTGTCTCAGCTGTCAGGGCTGTTGTGCTGTGCTAAGCCCCAGAGTGCCAGGTTCCCTGCCTCCACAGCTGGGGCTGCTCTACCATGCTGCCCTAGCCACCAGAGGTGGGGCATTTGCTACACCCTGCTACCCACTTCCATTGCCCCAAATGGGCAGGGCTGCTGCACCACCTGTACCCCATCTCACAGTTAGGGCTGCTGTACCCTGATGCTCCCTGTGTTCTGCACCATAGTCAAGACTTCTGCACCATGCTGTCCACATTCCCCTGTCACTAGAGACAGAGCTGCTGCACCATGCTCCTTTCTGCACAGTTGGGGTTGCTATGGCCTGCTGTGCTGTAGAGCCCCATGCCTCTGCAGTTTGGGCTGCTGCACCATGCTGCCACTTGCCACAAGATTCAGGGCATTTTCTTCACCCTGTTGCATGCCTCCACAGTTGAGGCAGTTGCACAATGCTGTCCCCCTGCTACCAGAGTGAGATCCTTTGCTACACCTTGCTTCCCACATTCCTTGTCCCAAACAGATATGGCTGCTGCACCCTGTCCTACAGTTTGGGCTGCTGTATCCTGATGCCACCCCTTTCTCCTGCCTGAACATTCAGGGCTGCTGCACCATTCTGTCCTCTGTCTCCACCCCCACTGTCAGGGCCATGGCACCCTGTTGCCCCCTGTTCCTATCTCCACAGTCAGGGCTGCAGTGCTGTGCTACACCCTAGAGTCTCATGCCACCTGCATCCACAGTTGGGGCTGCTGAACCCTGCTACACACTTTCATTGCCCCAAATGGGCTGGGCTGCTATACATTGTACACCTTGTGCTATTGTCATGACTGCTGTACTCTGATGCCCACCTGAGTCCTGCCCCACAGTCAAGGCTTCTACACCATGCTGTCCTTTGTCCCCTGCTGCACCACAGAGCCCCTTGCCTCCACAGACAGGGGGCAGGGTGCAGCAAATGTCCTTGCTCTTGTGCTGCACCCTTTCTGAACAGTTGAGGTTGCTGCATCCTGCAATCCTCTCGCTCTCTCTCTCTCTCTCTCTCTCTCTTCTCTCTCTCTCTCTCACAGTCAGGGACACTGCACATGTTGCCCCCTGTTCTTGTCTCAGCAGGGTGTAGCAAAGGATCCAACTGGTGGCAGGGGGACAGCAGAGTACAACTGCCTCAACTGTGGTGGCATGCAACAGGGTGCAGCAAATGCCCTGAATCTTGTAGCAAATGGCAGCATGGTACAGCAGCCTTAACTGCAGAGGCATGGGGCTCTAGGGCACAGCAGGCCACAGCAACCCCAACTGTGTAGAAAAGAGCAGGGTGCAGCAGCCCTATCTGTGGTGACAGAGAATAGAAGACAGCATGCTGCAGAAGCCTCGACTATGGGGCAGGACACATGGGGCATCAGGGTCCAGCAACCCTAACTGTGAGATGGGGTACATGGGGTGCAGCAGCCCTGACCATTTGGGGCAATGGAAGTGGGTAGCAGGGTGCAGCAAAAGCCCTACCTCTGGTGGTTAGGGCAGCATGGTACAGCAGCCCCAGCTGTGGAGGCAGGGAACCTGGTACTCTAGGGCTTAACAAAGCACAGCAACCCTGACTGTGGAGACAGGAACAGGGGGCAATAGGTGTAGCATCCCTAACTGGGAGGGTGTTGGAGAGAGAGCAGCAGGGTGCAGCAACCCTAATCGTTTGGGCAGGGTGCAGTAGTCCTGATTCTTTAGGCAGGGGATGGAAGCAGCAGGGTGCACAGTCCCTGACTGTGTGGGAGAAGACAGTGGGCAGCAGGGGGCTTGTGGGGCAGTGGACCGGTGGCAGTACAGTGCAGCTGCCTCAACTGTGGGGCAGAGACACGGCTGGTGCATCGGGATGCCACATAGTGTTTCTAGTTGTACACAGAAATCACCAAAGAGCAGAAATGTGTGAGTTCTGACAGTACAAGTGCTTGAAATACTGTAGCAAAGTGTGACAAGCACCTGTTTGTCAATCTGACGCGAAAATAAAAATTCTTACATGATTGTATTTATAAAGGCTACTTCAAAGACAAACTGTTTCTGTGAATGAACAAAATTTCGATTTATTTTATATTCATTAAACAGCCCTGTATTATATAGTTAGAAAAAAAAACAAGGTTTGATTAGAAAGAATAGAGCTGGGATACAGGCAATCCGATTACTCAGAGAAAAAGATTTCCACTACTTCAGTTCAGCATTAAAACTGAAATGATCAGCTTTTTAAAGGAAGAGAATGATATATTGTAAGCTGATCTATCTAAACACAAACCAGAGACTGTGTTTGTAAGAAACCTGGAGAGCTCAACAAACCATAAACTCTACAGAGTGCTGCTCTGATTGGGAATCTGAAATGGCAAACTACTCCAAAATGATGTCATCACTCTCTAAGCTTGCCTGAGAGGACAGAAATAACTCCACTGTTTCAGCTACTGTAGAGCTAGTTAACAAATGCTGATTTGAAGAAAACCACAAAACCAAACAGCATGAGATTTTAAGGAAACACTAATCATGACACAAGGACTTGAATTTCAGCTTTTTAAGCTTTTATTAAAAATATGTAAAAACCATTGCACATGATCTTTAATACGAGAGGCCTTCAAAGGTCCTTGGAGCTCTGTAACATGTTTTGCACAAAGAACAAACTTGTGGTAAACTTGACAAAAACAAACCTAGTACAGTCTGGTTGTAAATCACATAACTCATTTAAATGGAAATTTGATGGGAATGGGCTAGAGCATTAGTTCTCAGACTTTTTCATAGTGAGCCTCCCCAAAGCCATGGAAAAGATCTTGAGCCTACCCCAAATATTAAAATAATAATGGGCCTCCCCATAGAAAGATAGCATACTTTGCACAGTACACCAGGAATAAAGTGAAACTAGATTGAATAGTTGGCTCACATTATATTTAGCTTATTATAACCCACCACCACCACCATGTGTAACCCCTTTCCCAGGACAACCTACTTGATCTGCTATTTCAGTTTTCAAGCTATATTGCTTGCTGCAATACCTTGATGGGTCAGACTGCTTTCTTGGTTTCCACTCTATCAGAAATAACCTTCCTACCCACCTCTGCCTCACCCCCTCCGTCTCTGTGTAACCCCCTTGTTACCCGGGGTTACTAGAATCCCAGTAAGACCTAGTGGTAGGCAGGGAAAGCAGCTTGTGAAACTCCAGTTAAATGGATTTCACACTGTCTCACTCTGTTCTCAGTCTCAGCTGAGACTGAGGGATGACATCATTTTAGAACTGTCACAGCTGCATAAGCCACACTGGAATGTTGCAGTTGGAGGTTAGAGTAGAACGTTGGGGAATTTGAAGTCAGTCTGTAGAGTTCAGTAGAGTCTGTGCAGTCTGAGAAGAGGTGGTCTGCTGTAGGCAGGCCCTCAGAGCTATAAGCTCTGTCAAAGAACTATTTTTATGTTGGCTTGCCACGCTTGCACACAAGTCAACATCTTGCGGTAGTGCAGCTTTGGAGACGCGGCCACTGTTGGGCGAATGCAGGGCAAGCATCAGTAGGTGCGTCCCTCATTCCTCAATCAGCCTGCATGCCAGCAGCCACACCATGCATGCTAATGTGGCGAGCACATCTAAGGAAAGGTCCGATGCAATCCGAGCAAAGCTCGCCAGATGTAGAAGACCCTTCCTGCGTGCTCGCCACATTAGCAGCATGGCAGGTGGCCGCCCAAAGGCCAACTTCGGGGGTGCCCAATCCCCCAGCTGGCTTACTGTAGCCACACACATTTGCCGACGAGGGAGCCCACTCCCCATTGGCATACAGCAGCCCCCCCCATTTCCTATATGCCAAGGGGGGTGCCCAATCCCTCTCGGTTCTTGCCTCCCCCCCACTTTCATTGTGTGCCAACAGGGAAGCCCACTTCCCATCGGCATAAATCAGCCCCCCCTGCATTTCTTATATGCCGAGGGGTTTGCCCAATCCCTGGCTCTTGCCTCCCTCCGCTGTCATTGTGTGCCGACGGGGTGCCCAATCCCCGCCAGCATAAATTAACCCCCACTGTCTGCTGACCCAGGGTGCCCAACTCTGCCGGCTGCAGTAACCCCTCCCCAAAAACAATTAGGTGGCATGCTGGGAGCCCACCCCAGTGTGCCAAGTCCCTGAAAAAAAACTGTCCCACAATGTTATTTTTTATCTCCCTGTAACATAAAAACGGTCCTCGTAGTCTCCTGCCCCCACCCCACTCCATCCACTGCACATCCTGCCTCCCCCGCCCTCACCCATACTTACCTCTGGAGTCTGGCACAATGATCTTCGGTGGACCAGGAACACGTCTGCACTCTTCAAAGCCGACCGTGAACTGAGGAAATGCCGGTAAGCTGTATAATGGAATGAATAGGGTTTTTTCAACTTTGTTGCATATCTCAGGCATTTGTTGGAATTCTGGCACCAAATTTTCAACATGGGATTTTTGGGGCCCCTCCTCATGAATTCTATCACTGTCATGGCGTTAATCGGCCTCAAAAGGTGATTTCACAGTCACTGCATGAAATCACCTTTCGGGACCCATTAACAAAATGACAGTGCCAGTGTTCATGAGGTGGCCTCTCAAAAAGCCTATGTTCCAAATTTGGTGGAAACAATCCAACAAATGCCTGTTTTACGAGTGTGCATTGCACAGTTACTACGCAGGCTAGTAACTTCATGAATTTGCAATATTTTAATGCCAGATTTTCAGCATTGCCATTTTTGTACACCTCCTTGTGAACAGAATAGCTGTCATTTTCCACATCCTTACCGAAATGTGTTTCCGCACTTCCGGCGCACAATAGCACAGTCGCTATGAGAAATCAGTGTTTGGGCCAGACTATGAAAATGACAGTAACACCGTTCATGAGCAGAGGTCCTAAAATGCCTATGTTGAAAATTTGGTGATGATACTCCATAAAATGACTGTGTTACGAGTGTGCTTTGGCAGATTGCACGCATGCTCATACCATCGTGCATTTCTAATATTTTCACTCTGGATTTTCACCATTGCCATTTTTCCACACCTCTTGATAAACAGTACAGCCGTCATTTCACAAATCCTGCCCAAAATGTGTTTTCGCACTTCCGGTGCAGAATAGCGTGGTCGCTGTGTGAAATCACTTCTTGGGACACTTTGAGGAAATAACAGTGACACTGTACATGAGCAGAGGTGCTAAAATGCCTAGGTTGAACATTTGGTGCCAAACGCCCATAAAATGGCAGTGTTGCAAGCATGCGTTGCATATTTCCCACACACCCTTGTAACTTCGCAAATTTGCTATGTTTACATGCCACATTTTCAACACTGCCATTTTTTTTACACCTCCTTATGAACTGTACAGCTGTCATTTTTCACAACCTGCCCAAAATGTTTTCTCGCACTGCACTACCAAACACCCAAAGGGACACCCCAATGCCTGTCAGTCTCTGCAGGGTAGGGGTGGGTTGGCATCAGTTCAATACTTCACTGCCATGCCTATTATGCATCTCTCTAACTCCTGCACTACCAATGCCAATGCCAGCAAGGCAACATTCGGCATTGACAAATGCTTGTTTGGTATAGGTGTGTGTTCTCACCTGAAGAGGAACACAAGAAGAACACATCGAAGTGGTGGAGACCGCTTTCAGTGGTTCAGGGCCCCATCCCTGCGGGGATGGGGGGAAGGAATTAGCCTGCTTCCAGGAGTAACCCCCCTGGTCTGGCTAGGAAACAAGAAGCTGCCTGATTTAAGTTTGTGCTCAGGCGCCAGAAGTTCTGGACGAGATTTCCTTGGAGAAGAAAATACCTGTGGGGCACCTGCAACCAAGGGGTGAGTTCGCTCTGCTAAAGGGCCAATGTGTTTTCACCTGAAACAAGATGAAACTAAAGGGACTGTTACTGTGGGGTCAAGAAAAGACAGCCAAGTACAGTTTGGAAGATGTTGGGATTGGACTGCTTAACTCTGTAGGGGGTCTACAGTAATGGACACAGCCACTTATTAAGTATGTTCAAGTTCAGCACAAATGGGATGTAAAGACAGTAGATTGAATGTGAATATATTTAAAAAAAATCTACACAGCAAAGTGTTTTAAAGGATGAGGTGTTAACAGTCCAGAGAAATGGCCGGGTATGAATTATGGGAGCGAGAGGTAGGAGACCCCCCCCCCATCAGTAGTAACCAAATTCACCTCTACGGGTTTACTTTGGGACACCTGTTGCTTCCTCTCAGGTACTTGGCCAGTGCCTAAGGAAAGTACCCAGACGTGGGATTGATGAGGAAGATTCCTGTAAGGAGCAGAAGTGCTCATAGGTGGTTTAGGGAGCCACCAGTAAATGTTTCCATGCTAAATGGAAAGTGTCCAAGTGGCTTGCAAGGGAGCCCAGCCAGGGAAAACCCAGAGCAGCGTACAAGTTTGGGCTCTGTGCCCAGTGTGTTTCAGAGCCTGAGGGCTAAAGTGAATGAGGATGTGGTCTGATCTCCATAAATCTGCATTACCAGGAGTGTAGCCCCGTGGTGGTCCATCTATGCTTTGTTTATTCTGTTGGATGTGAATAAAAGCCACACTTTAGAATCCCACTTCTGGTTTTGGACATTTCAGTTATTGTTTCCCTTGTCTGGAGTTACTTGGGTGCTCCTGTTGCAGAGTAGCCAAACCTAGCCAATGTGCCGAGTGACATACTCCTCCCCAAACCCAGCCCACCAGGTAGAGCTGTCAAGATAGAAATGGCATACCTGGGTGGGGGTTACATTTGCTTTTAAGCAACTTCTCAGATCCTTTTGCTCCCTCCTGCTCTTTCTCCTAGTACTTCTCTGCTTAACCTTTGTATTTCGGCTGTTCTGCTACCAGTCTGAATCATCAGTGGTTACTTTTGTTCACTGTTCCTATTTGTTTGCAGTATT
Organism: Neoceratodus forsteri; assembly: GCA_016271365.2. Taxonomy (NCBI): domain Eukaryota; kingdom Metazoa; phylum Chordata; order Ceratodontiformes; family Ceratodontidae; genus Neoceratodus; species Neoceratodus forsteri. Next base: position 970,186,020 of record CM028134.1, on the reverse strand, counting down.
GCTCATTTTGTACTGCTTGACTGTTTTGCAGTTACCTTTTGAATTGTATGCACTCCCTACATTTTCCTGGATACACCTGAAATGAGACTTTTCTCAGTGTGCCTTTTCTAGTCACCAGTTTGCAAATAAATACATTAATTTGCCTGCTATTATCTTTTTTCAGTTTGCTGTATCCCTTCACATAAAATATTTAAAACTCTAAATTTAAATACAGTATTTTTTTTAGACTTGCTTGAGCCTACCCTGGAACAGGCTGGGTCCTCCCCAAGGAGGCTGGCCTCACCATTTGAGAAACCCTGTAGAGGTAGTAAACACTTTGTATACTTAGGGTTGATATTATACTTAGGGTTGATGTTTTTATCAAATCTATCTTGGAAGGAACATTTAAGTTCACATCCAAAAAAGCTGGACTCTGTCCATATGGGCCCAATCCAATTCAATTGTAAATATGGCGGGTACTCTGTTTCATCTGCACTTATAGCTACAAATGTTAAGTTATCATCAAAAATGTTGTATTTATCTGAAATATGGGGCTCCATTGAACCAAAATTAATTGATTCCAAATGTATTACATTTTAGCATTAAATTCTTTCTGTTCCAAACTTTATTCCAGCCTGTGCTGTCAGAGCTGAATTAGGAGAAACTAATTTATCCCCTGTATGCAAATCAAGGATTTTTGCCTATTGGTTAAAAGTCAGCTAAATGAGTTGTGAGAGACTACCAGCCCGGGTGTTAAAGGAGATGGAAAGTTTTCGGAGGAGGGGTCGTGACCCTGCATGGTTAAGACATGTGGATAAAATCTTCATTGAAAATAACTTATGTTCTTTGCTAACTTTACTAAATGATGGAGACCAGCAAAGAGGTCTTGAGTGCCAAGTAAATTATAAAAAATCCATAGATTCATACGAACATACGAAACGGCAGAAGAAACAGACCTCACGGTCTATTGAGTCTGCATGATTGTGCAGCTAGCCCCTCAACTTGCAGCTGCCCCACCCTCCCCTCTTCATAACCACCACCCCCACACTCTGTCCCACCCTCTCTTAGTGAAGAAGTGTCTCCTGATTTCCCTCCTGAATCTCCCCCCTCCAATCTCAGCCGATGCCCTCTTGTGTCCCTCCCCCTTCTGATCTGAAGAATCCCTTCTGTATTAATCCTGTTAATACGCTTTAGGTACTTAAAGGTTTTGATCATATCCCCTATTCTCCTCTTAGGACCTCTGCCCTGCCCCCACCCTCCTCTCATACACCTTATCCCTCCTCACGTAGATCAACACCCCCATTTCCCTAGTCCTGTCCTTTCTAAATATCCTGTACATTGGGATCATCATATCCCAGCCCTGGATCTGGGTGGCCTATGTATCCGTGATGCACCTATTTGGACCTAATTAAATTGTTCAACTTGAGGAATGTTTTCACCAAGTTGGGATTCCAAAGTTCTGCTTCTAATATAATGAAAACTCGGTCTGAAGGCAAATCTAGCATTCAAGAGGCTTCAATATGTGGATATAGGCTTGGCATTATAAAAGACACAGTTCATGTAGTCATTAGCTGTCCAAAACATTTTGACCTATAGAAGAAATGGTTGGGTCATTTTTTTCTCTGGTTCAATGGATCCACCATGTAAACAACTTGATCATTTATTCTCAGGAGAAGACCCATTGTTAACTCTGAATTGTGCCAATTGTCTGGATACAATTATAAAACATAAAAAACATATGTAGAATGGATTATGTATTGTATATGCTGTGTTCTCTGACTTTTTATGGTGATACCACTGTTATTTATCATCTATTATATTATGCTATAATATGTAATATGTTGTTCTGATATTGTTGTTTTTATGCTTTTATCTTTACAATAGCTTTCAGATGATCAGTAAACCGTAACTGAATGGCTGACATAGTTACCAGCCACTAATTATCTGCAATATAAAGATCTTTTTTTTGTTCATAAAGCATTTTCTCCTGCTGGTTGCTGTGGGTGGGCTCTCAGCCCTGTCCCTGCCCCCTCTTTCCTGGCACCCATCTCCCCAGACCACCGAGCCTGAGATCCACTATGGATTGACCCCATGGTAGGGCCAGGAAGGGGAGAACCTCCCCCCACCCGATGAATCTCAACCAGATTTGGGCTGGCAACCAGGTAATGGTGCAGGATGGAAGTATGCAGGCAGGGCTTCATATAGCTTGTGCCAACCATTTTCCATTTTCTCCCTCAGTTGCCTGCCGCCGCAGCATGTAAGCATATACATGAAGGCATACACGCTATGGTACCATGGCCCCTCCCTTTGTGTCACTTGAACTGCCTACACTACCCCCAGGCCTCCACCGGGGGGACAGCGAAGGGTCGAGTCAACAAGCCCACCCTGAGAGAGGAGAGATATCTTCCAGATGCTCAATCCTCCCCCCCAGCCAACCCCTATCAACTCAAGCTCATTCCTGAACTTGAGTCACTGGTGTGATGAGAGGTAAGGCGTTCAGCACCTCAGCCCTCTACATCACTGGTCCAATCAATCTAAAGATCTTTAAGGACTTGCAAAATATGAGTAGTGTCCTTCACATGCACTGGTGATAACAATACCAGAGTCTTATTGCGTTTGTCAACATACTTCATCAGGTGCTCCGTATGTGAGCCTATACAGGCTACAATGGAGTGGGTCAGAGGATCAACCAAGTTTTTATGTATTTTTGGTAGCCTGTATATCACTACTCTAACTGGGTGTAATACAGTCAAGAACTCAGAGGTCTGTATGTTGATAATACTGCTAGTCAATACTTCATACAAACATATATCGATACCTGGCTTTATACACCACTGTCAAATCTCTAGACAGTTTTACATTAAAATTGACATCAGAAAGCTGAGAATTTCTCTTTCATACTTAACACTGTCAAAAAAATACAGTTGAGCTGCTCTTGTCTGCTGCTTTAATGATGATTTGTTTATTATTCAAATTGGTCAATGCTTCCTCCATGGAGCAGTAATTAAAATGGAGTTTGAAAAATAGATATTTATCGCTGCTTTATTGATGATAGTTTTTTGGTGTGGTGGGGGTCTGTCGCAGGTTAGTGGGTATAAAGATAACACTGGACACAGTAATTGGGTACAACACACCCGCAGTGTTTTATTTTATACAAAAATAGAAAATAGAAATAAATAGAAATAAAACAGTTCGAACAGAACAAGAAAAAAAACAATAGCTCAAGGCTATTTCACCTTACATCAGGTATCTCAAAATGATTCATCAGCTTTCTTGTTGTTAGAGATAAAATTTCTGTTCAGGCACAGCTCCTTCTGCTTATCTTCCTTCGGGTAAGTGAGACTGGCTAATCTGACTCTTGGTATTCGAGGAGGGCTTATATAGCCCTCCCACTCATGGGAAAGTCCCTCCTGTAACATTCAATTAGTTCTAGAATGGTCCCTAAATAGATACACTCCTCTTCTCTATTACATAATGAGGTTTTACTTAGGGGAAGTCCCCCTATAGGAAATCCCCTTCCTGAAGTCTTGCTAGCAGGTCAGCACCTTATTTTTTTATATATGCAAACAGTGCAAACATTTATTTCATTTATACATGTGCTGTATTGGTATAGCATGAACACTATCCCTTTAATTTATATCTCAGGGCTCTATACATAATGGGGCTCCTTTAGAGACTTGCAGTGTGTCTTTATTCTTTAATTTGTTTAATTTCTTTATGTTGTTTAGTTTATCTTGCAGCCCTGTCCTTATTCTGAGGGCTACTTCAACTGTATAGCATTTCCACATACACAGGGATGTTCCTGTCCCTTGAAAAAGGACCATTCACAGTCCTTTTGACTTTCATGCATAAATTACCACTTCTTGCATTGATTCTGGAATTGTATTTCATTACTCTCCACTGCAGTTAGTTTTTGCATTCTGAGCTGCTAAAACTGCAGGGTGTACCAGAGGTTCTATAGCAAGCCTGGTGTTGCTGTGGGCTCAGGGTTGTACTGCTGACATCACTATAGGGCAGAGTCAATTTCACACACACACAAAAAAACATACTGACAAGGCATTTGGACTTTGGCATAATGCATTGCTAACATGGTGTCTTAGGGAAGGGGGAAACATAGTTTATAAAATGGGTAGTCTAAACCAGCCAATCAGAGACCTAGCTCACCATGGATGAAATCTGTTCCATGCATGGCTAAAAAAAAGGTAAGAGAAACAGAACCGCATTTCCAATCAATATCAGCAGTGTTAGAATGTTGGAGTTTAAAATGCCGCCATCTTCAATTCTCTCTCTAATGCTCCCATTGAATCTCGGAATGTAGTTCACACTCATTAGCATGGCTGATCCTATACTGACAGCTGATCACAGAAACGTTGGTGCTACTCACTTTATCCCTCTTTAAAAAATGGGAGGTATTTTGCACAATGTTAGTAAAGCACCCATGCTCTGAAGTATTAGGATCCCCCTGAGAGCATGGCTCTGAAGTGCTGCTGAGCGAACCGAAAACAACTTGCGGTTGACACAATTCTTACTTTTGTAAATTTCCCCATTATCTTGCTGCTTTCTTTATAGGTGGGGGGAGGGTGGGAGGAGAAAAGTAGCAGCTAGCGGTCTTCACTGTGTCCTGCCATTTGCAAATAGGCTTTTGGGAGGGGCACTGGGCTGTGGAGAGACAAGTACAGATGAGCGTGTGTGTGTGTGTGTGTGTGTGTGTGTGCGCATCTGCTTCCTTAGTAACACCACTAGTGTGTGTGTATACCGCTCACTGCTACTTCGGGGAAAAGAACAGTTGTGTCTGTAGTTCCATAGTTTCCCAGAGCTTCTTACTACAACAAAGAAAGAAAACAGTGAGGGGGGCAGGAGTTAGTGTGCTTGTGTCACTTTGTCCAGCACAGACATAATGATATCATAATGATGTCATTATGCGGTAGGCAGAAGGAGTATTTTATCTTAAATCTTCATAAACAAATACTATTTTCGACTTTTAAAAATTATTTTTCTAACTGAAAAAAAGTTGTTAAAAAAGAGGGCCCATTTTATAAGCGTAATAAGACACTCCAGGTGTGTGCATGGGTCATATTTTACCACACGCCAGGGGCTAAAGGCACTCGATCAAGACCTTGTGCCTTATTACGCCCCTGGCCACGCGGTAAAATATGTTCCATGCACACCCTTTCATGTCGTATTGCTTACATGTATGCTAAGTACTGGTAGGTTTCCCTTGCAACATTGTTGCAGCTGCATGGTACTGCACAGTGCGAGTCACTCCTCTACCCTATAAATGATGTCATCAGGAGCCAGCAGCCCAGAAGCTGAACAGCAAGGACAAGTGCAGCACTGCTCAAAAACAAATCCAAATTATGGAAGGCAGAGTAAACCTTTAGCCAAAAATAACAAATGCACACACCCTTTTAGGTCTAGTACTGCATATAATGACTACAAGCTGTAACTTTTTGGATGATCATGAAAGGTGGTCTTTAAATCATTTGCTATGTTTGCTTGCACGTGTGTGAAAGAAACATAGTGCCACCATACGACTTTTCGTAGGTGTGCCTCCCCCATTTCCAATGCTCTGCTCCCTTTTGCAGGTGCCGCTGCGCCGTGCCAATGAATGTCCAAGCTGTCTATGACAGCTGTTCAGATGCAGTGGCATACAGTTGAAAGCGAAAAACCGCTGCAATCAGTGGTTGTAACGTGTAGGTAATTTGCATACTGCAGTCGGCAGGTAATTTACATACTGCCGTTGGCAGTATGCAAAGTGCCTACACTCCACTGCATCCTGAACGCAGCTGTCATAGACAGCTCCCTTGTTGTCAAGCTCCCCCCTCCCCAAACACTCTTGTAACATGGCAAAACTAAGATGTGTAGACAGGGACACTAATTGGTCTAGTCGCATCAGGTGGAAGCAGAGCAACACGACATTATCGAAGTCATAATGCCATGTTGCTTGTGAAGTTCCCAAATACGCCAGCAGTGGTAAACGAACACTGTGCTGAAGTAAGACAGTAACAGAATGGGAGATGTGTTGTCTTGCCCAGCGAGTGACCGAATTATGCACAGTGCACGCAGAACAGGTAAACGTGGTGCGCGACACACACAGAGTGAAAAAGTCACAGACAGACTGCAGAATGGCACGAGAGAGCAGTACCACTGGGAGAAAAGGGGGAGACAGCTGCTGAGGAGTGTCAAACAAGATCGGCATGGCAAGAGAGAAGCAGAGGAGCAACAGAACCTAACATGGTGACAGCAGAAACTGGCAAAGCACCCAGAGGTCGCCCTACAGGAGTGGAAGGACAGCTAACAGAGGAACTTCTGGCTTAATGCTTACAAGTAGCATGCTGGGAGCCCATCCCAGCTTGCTCATGAGCCACCCCCCGTTGCACACAGTATGGCTGACGGGGGTGCCTAATCCCCCATCGGCTCTGTGCCCCCACAGACTTCTAGGTGCCACACTGGGAGCCCACCCCAGCGTGGCAAAAGTCAGAATGGCGATGGGAGTGCCCAATCCCCCATCAGCTCCACTGAACACCCCCCCAAAAAAAAACAGATTTCAGTTGCCACGCTGGGAGCCCACCCCAGCATGGCAAATGTCTAACATCTGTATGGCCAATGGGGTGCTCAATCTCCCGTCGGCTCCACTGACCCTCCCAAAAAAAACATTCAGCTGCCATGCTGGGAGCCCAACCCAGCATAGCACAAGTCCCCCGTCATCTTCCTAAAAAGAACAAACACACCTGAAAACAAAAAACAGTCCCTCATTGATTGTCTTGCCCCCGGCCCCCAACTCGGGCCCACCCTCTGCGCATCCACCTGCTCACATCCCCCCTGACCCCATACTTACCTCTGGAGTCTGGAACGACAATCTTCGGTTGACCGAGAACACGTCTGCACTCTTCAAAGCCGACCACGAACTGAAGAAATGCCGGTAAACTGTATAATGGCATAAATGTTGTTGTTTTTAACTTTGAGCATATTCAGCTATTTTGGGAATTTTTTCACCACATTTCAACATGTGAGTTTTTAGCCTCACCATGAATCAGTCACTGTCATTTGTGTATTCTGTCCCGAAGGTGATTTCGCATGTCACCGCGTGGAACCACCTTCGGGACCCAGTAACAAACGACAGTGTCACAATTCATGAGGTAGGCCCCCAAAACCCTATATTATAAAATTTGGTGAAAAGATTCCCCTAAAATGATTGTTTTGACGAGCGCGTATAGTGCAGTTCCTATGCACGCTCGTAACTTCGCAAATATTTAATATTTTCACTCCAGATTTTCCACATTGCCATTTTACCACACCTCCTTATGGGCAGTACAGCTGTCATTTTTCACACCCTCGCCAAAATGTGTTTTCGCACTTCTGATGCAGAAATGCATGGTCGCTGTGGGAAAATCAGTGTTTGGGACAGATTAAGAAAATCACAGTGACGCTGTTCATGAGTGGAGTTCCCAAAAATGCCTGCATTGACAATCTGCTGTAAAATATCCCCAAATTAATTACATCATGGGTGTGTGGTGCGCAGTTTCTATGCACGCTCGTGACTTCACTTTTTTCATATTTTCACTCCATATTTTCAACACTGCCATTTTTTACACCTCCCCATGAACAGTATAGCTGTCATTTTTCACATCCTGTTCAAAATGTGGTTTTGTACCTGTGGTGCCAAATGGCACAGTCACTGTGCAAAATCAGCTTTTGGCTAACGAACTGATATTGCTACTGTTCATGAGGTGGGGGACACAAAAAAAACCATGTTGAAAATTTGGAGTGAAAATACCAACGAACTCCTGTGGCATTAGGGTTTCCGACCATAACGCCCTGCCCTGTAGAGACTGACAGGCATCAGGGGGTGTGACTTGGGATTGCCGCCTGTAATGCTCATGCCATTCCACCCACACCCACACCCTGCAGCCAGTGACAGGCATCGAGGTATGCTTTGGACTCTTCAACCCCAAAGTTCACCCCATTCTCCTGTACTGCACCCATCTCACTGTATTCCCTTATGGAATGGGGTGAGCATAAGGCCCAGAGACCCCAAGGCACACCGTGATGGTTGTCAGAGTCTTCCGGGTAGGGTGTGGCGAAATGGTGTGGCTGCTATGCCTGACAACCCAAAGGCACACCCCCATGCCTGTCAGTCTCTGCAGGGTGGTGGTGGGGTTGGTTTCAGTTCAATACTTCACTGCCATTCCTATTATGTATCTTTCTAACTCCTACACTACCAATGCAAATGCCAGCAAGCAAACATTCAGCATTGACAAATGCTTGTTTTCTATGTTGTAGCAGAGCAGCAGACTGCTAGACGATCATTGTCTAGCTGCTCTGATTTGGGGCTCTGTATGGATTTGGTAAGCCTGCCTCTCTAGCAACCTAGACTGGCTGTACACATGGGCTGCCAGTCTATACCTGGTCTTCGTATTGCACCGAGACATGCAGGTTCCAAAGCAGAGCTATTGGAAGCTCTAAGTATATAAAAATTTATTGGACAGACCCATTGCTCCTCCCCACATGACACGTCATTCTCAGGGACAGCCACATGTGGTTGTGGGTGTGCCGCTCGTGGTGCTGGATTGGAAAATGCCAGGTGTAGAGGGAGGAAGGATCAACCAGATAAATTATTAAAATACATAAAAATTGCTAAAGGTAAAAAAATACTACTTTTTCCGAAAGTCTTAATCCGACCCTGCCTTACAATGTATTGCAGCCCATTTTTACATGGACATTTCCTTTTAAGCAATGCTCAAATAAAATGAACAGTCTTATTTTCTGTTCCCCTACTCTCCCTGATCTACTATGTGATTTGCAGGCAGGAAAATAAAGGAGAATAGACCTTGGGCCAATTAACATCTTTTAGAATGGCTGGCCAGCCAGCGCACCAGTAAAGCTACTACCTGCGGCTCAGACAATACATGTTCGGGTGCCATCATGGGGCATAAGAGTGTTGGCTGGGGGGGTGGTAGGATGAGCATCCCACGGACATCTCTTCTGTGGGGGGGGGTCATGGTTCACTGGAAATTCAGCAACACCCAGTGGAGGTTGGGTGTGCAAAATCCCGGGCCACCCTTCAGTGCGGAGGTGACAACAGATGTTTGTTGGTCAGGTGCAGGATCATGCCTAACCAGTGCTGACATCATTACATGTCCATGCCTCTGGGAGAACTTCCAAGAGGAAAAATTTGCTGGATCTGAAGAACCGTAATGCCCCTGAACCTCTGCTCAAATGATGCCCAAGGTGCTAGACTCGGCCGAGGTCTCTGGTGAATTTCAGTCTCTCCCCCCTCCCCCCAGGGGGAGTCCCACCACAGGGGGAAAAGCTGTGGGCCTCCCTAGTCAAAGGTAGCTGGGAGGAGATGCCAGGTGCAAAGTCTGCATGCTGAGAGGGGTTAAATCCCCCATGCTGTACCAGAAGTAGAAACATAAAAATAAAGAAACATCTTTTACAACTGTGTAACAGGGTCAAGGTTGAAGGAACAAGAAGCACAATTGTGTGGTGACTGTGTGGCAACGTTTCAAGTTGTGCTACATCACAACAACATTTTGATGTCACTACTGCAGCACAACAAGCTTTTTCTAAGGATAGAATTCCAACCACAATTACATGCCACCATGCTCTGTATATAGGCTAGTATATGACGTCCCATATACAAAAAGGCTATTCTTCCCTGAATGTTTTCTATAATGGCTATAATCTATAATGGGATAAAAGCAACTGAACAAAAGAGTAAACAGGGAGGAGTGGAGGCACTGTGGGTCACCTCAGACACTGGAAATGGCACCATAATCTGCACAGGGGTTGTATACAGACCCCCATGTCTGGGGGAAGGAATGGACAAGGATATGATAGAAGGCATACTTAGGATGGCAGAGAAAGGGGAGATACTGTTGATGGGGGACCTTAATATGCCAGATGTTAACTGGAGCACCTTTGCTGCAGCCACAACCAAAAACAGGACCATTTTCAATGCCTTTCAGGTGGCATGCCTCAGACAGCTAGTTTTGGAACCTACTCGTGAGGGAGCAATCTTAGACCTCATACTCTCAAATGGGGACAGTGAGAGGATCTCAGATCTAGAAGTGGGTAGCCATTTGGAAACAAGTGACCACCAAACAGTGTGGTTCACGATAAACGCATCTACAGAGTCAAGCCATACAAAAGTGAGGGTTCTGGACTTCAGGAGGGCTGACTTTGGCAAGATGGGAGAGTGCCTTAGAAAAGCACTAGGAAACAGGCTAGAAGGAGGGGTGGAGCAACAATGGGGAAATATCAAAACTGCCATCACAAAGGCAACAAGCCTTTGTGTGAAGCAAATAAACAAATCAAAATGAAAGAAAAAGCCACTATGGTTCTCAAAAGAGGTGTAGGTGAAGGTTAGCGAGAAAAAGATAGCATTTAGGAAGTATAAGGAAGCCCAGAAGGAGCAGGACAGAGAACTGTACCAGTTAAGGCAGAAGGAAGCAGGGAGGGAAGTCAGAATAGCAAAGGCACAAACTGTGGAAAAGATAGCCAACTCGGTTAAGAAGGGGGATAAAACCTTTTATAGGTATATCAGGGAGCATAGAAAGACAAAGGAGGGATAGTGAGGCTGAATAGAATGGACAGTGGGTGGGCAGAGAGGGACAGTGAAAAAGCAGGGATACTGAATGAATACTTCTGTTCAGTATTCATGAAAGAGGAGGTGGGGGAGGTGCGTAATCCAATTAACAGAAGCACTCTGGATAGGGGGGTAGATCCCAGTCCTTTTGCAGAAGAAAGGGTTCTGAAAGAACTCCTAAAACTGAAGGTGGACAAAGCAATGGGGCCAGATGGAATTCACCCCAGAATTCTAAAAGAATTAAGCAGAGAACTAGTGAAACCACTGACTACCCTTTTTAACAAATCATGGGAGGATGGTGTGGTACCTGAGGACTAGAGGAAGGCAGATGCGATTCCCCTTCACAAAAGTGGGACCAAGACAGAGGCAGAAAACTACAGACCTGTCAGTTTGACCTCTGTGGTAGGAAAAGTGATGGAATCACTTCTGAAGGAAAGAACTGTTGAGTACCTAGAGGCCAGTGGGGCACAGGACCCAAGGCAGCATGGGTTCACAGTGGGAAGGTCATGTCAGATGAATCTAATTGATTTCTTTGGGTGACAAAAGTAGTAGCCCAGGGAGGGGCTGTGGACATGGCCTACCTAGGCTTTAGCAAGGCATTTGACACAGTCCCAAACAAAAGATTAATAGTCAAATTGACCAGCCTGGGAGTGAGTCCCACAGTGGTAGCCTGGGTAAAACATTGGCTGGACAACAGGACACAGAAGGTAATTGTAAATGGAGTCCACTCTGAAGAAAGAGGGGTTACTAGTGGGGTACCACAGGGTTCAGTACTGGGTCCAGTCCTTTTTAATGTCTTTATAAGTGACATTGCAGAGGACTGGAAGGAAAAGTATGCATCTTTGCAGATGACACAAAGATCTGCAACAGGGTTGATACAAGGAGGCGTGGAAAGGATGAGAAGGGACTTGGCAAGGTTGGAGGAATGGTCAGAAGTATGGCAGCTGGGATTCAATGCAAAGAAGTGCAAAATAATGCACCTGGGAAACAAAAACCCAGGGGAAGATTACACAATGGGGGGGAGGTAGTAACAACAACAAAAATGGAAAGGGACCTGGGGGCAATCATATCAGATGACCTTAAGTTTGGCAAGCAATGTGAGAAGGCAGTAGGGAGGGCTGGGGGGATACTGGGATGTAAAGGAGAGGCATCACCAGCAGTAAACAGGAAGTTGTTATCCCCCAGTACAGACAGTTGGTGAGACCCCATCTGGAGTACTGCGTCCAGTTCTGGAGACCCCATCTCTGCAAGGACATAGACAGGATGGAGGCAGTTCAGAGGAGGGCAACTAAAATGGTGCAGAGTCTGCAAGAGAAGCTATACGAGGAGAGACTAAAGGAGCTTAATATGTATACCCTTGAGGAAGGGAGGGAGAGGGGGGACATGACAGAAACATTTAAGTACCTCAGTGGAATCAACAAAGTCCAAGAGGGTAGCATCTTTCAGAAAAGAGATGTGCAAGAACAAGGGACACAATTTGAAGATGGAGGGGGACAGCTCAGGGCAATGTGAGGAAGTATTTTTTCACAGAGTGGGTGGTGGATGCATTGAACAGCCTTCCTGAGGAGGTTGTGGGGTCTAAAACTGTGGGGAAATTCAAGAATGCATGGGACAGACATAAGGCAATTTTTGTGGGAGGTAGGAAGAAATAGGCTGTTGGTTAAATAGGATCTGCAGCTTATCCTCTAGGTAGGGAAATGGGCAGACTAGGTGGGCCAAGCGGTCCTTATCTGCCGTCAAAGCCTATGTTTCTATGTATAGGCTAATGACCTCAAGAGCAAAGCTCGAGAGGTCCCTCTGCCATCATAGAAAACACGAGGGGGAAGAGTAGCAGAGTTGAGTATGGGATGCCATACACTCTTCTTTTTAGTGTATGGGCCCCCGAAATGAAGAAGGGCTTACTTTTTCTTGTCGAGCCCAGTTAGCATTTGTAGTCCAAGAACGTCTCTTCAGGGAGGTACATGTGTGCGGCAGTGTCTCTCCTGTATGACAGTTCAACTGCCTTCTCTCCAATGAACCTCTCTTATTGGGAGAGTCATACTGTGATGTAGCTACTGCAGCAGAATGAAAAGTCATTCTTCTGCAGTAGCTACTTCACTTCTGAAACAGAACAACTTTTTTACAGTGTATGGAAGTCCATACACAACAATGCAGGACCATACGCTATATTGCTGATCAAGATACAAACAGCTTACATACCATGGTGGATGACCAGGTTTGGAACCACTCAGCAAGATACCCACAGATGTGGAAACTCCTCCTTTTGCCCTTCAGTACAGGTTGGTACTGTCCAGTAACAGGAGTGTGTTACAGAACTAAACAGTTTGTGAACTGCAACATTTAGAACTTAGTATAGTTAGTGTTTTATATTGGCAAAATGAAATGGCAGCTAAAAATATGGATTTCTGAACATTTGGGGAGTATTGCAAAAGAAGACAGTACTAATGCCCTAGCCTTACAAATTCTGAAAGAAGGCAGGGGGCACCATTTCAAGATGCAAGGATTGGAACAAGTGTCTATAGGAATAAGAGGAGGGAGAACTTTGATAACAAACTCCTTAAAGAGCTGCTGACACCTCAGAGAAAACTTTGAATAGCATAATATTTAGGTACAATTCAGCTTGCATTCCATATATGTTCTGTAGATTTCTCCTGCACATTAATTTTTACTAAGGAAATTTGCATGAATACATGATCTTTATACCTCAGAGTTTTATAGCTTACCCCCTACGTCACGTCATAATCCTCTGTTGTGATATAACAATCTGTTGCCATGGGAGTAACTGTGATGTCATAAGCAGTGCATTATGACCTCTGGTAGGGAGAAAGCAATAGGAATAGATGAGCTCTTCAGAAGCAAAGGTCATCTTTTCATGCAAATTACACCAGTAATAAATAATGCAGAGAACTACAGAACTAATGTGAAATACAAGCTGGACTGTGTCTAAATATTTTGTTTTGTTAAAGTTTTCCTGAAGGCGTCAGCTACTCTTTAAATGTGAAAGCACCTGGCAATACAGACTGAGAACCCATCAACACCTGGGACTCAATATCTTCTCCTTTGTGCCATTCTCAAAATGAATGTGTATGCTTGTAGATGTGAACCTTTTAGAGTCAATATTTGGTTGTCATCTTTCTGGGTGTGAATTTTTGGGTATCCCAGCAAAAGGGCAACTGAGATTGAGTGACCCAAATATGAGAGACACAATCTCAGTGCCTATGTTGTGGGCTACCCAGAAAGAGTAGCGACAGGTGAAAAGGAAGCCAATGAGGGCGAATGGAACCACACCGTGGAGGATGGAAGAGGAAGGAAGGTGTGTGTGAGAGGCAGTGCAGTGGAAGGCTGCCGAGCTGGCCGTGTGGCATGATGATGAGGATGGCTGGCTATGGTTGGGAGGGTGCAGGGTTCGGGTGTGGGGAGGCGCGAGAGTTTTTGCAGTCGCAGTGTTTTTTTGTTTTTGTTTTTTACAAGACCCCCCTCCTGACATGCACTCCCCTGGAGAAGAGAATCTTTAGTTAGGGGATGTGGGGGGTGAAGCCCCACGCGTATGTTGAGATCCATGTCACCGCTGTTGTTTTCGCCGTGAGCGTACATCACCGTGTTTATTTTCGGCGATGTACACTTACCCTAACAGTGATCGCCATTAGGCAATTGCCATTATGACATAGAACTGAATTCTTGATATGTCCTTGAAAATATTTGTATTGCATTTATATTGTATCTTTTGTAAATAACATTTGCATAATTGCACCTCAGAGGAGGTAGTGATTCCGATGATGGTGTTTTGTATGTGTATGTTCTACTGTGTGTGAAGTGTATTTTTATTGGTCAATAGTATATTTGAATGATCAACTTTCATTACATTTGCTAATAATCACTGCATGTCACTTTAAGAGCTCCCAGTTTGACAGAGCCCTTTTAGATCAGTGGCCGTGCCTTGAAAAAGCACAAGTAGTTGCACGAAACGTCAGCCTAGTTCTTGAGGATGACTGCTGCTGCCCTGTATTTTATTGGCTGTTGTAAATAAAAACCTTTTTTAACCTAGCCAAAGCATTTGGTCAATATCAAGTTCTGTGTAGCCCGACTATTGTTGCCTCATTTTTTATCCAAGGCAGTGCCAGACAAGACAGTTGCTTTGAGTATGCCCCACAGGACCATGTGTGAAGTAAACTACATGTCTGGAGTACAGCACCACAAGTTACCTACTTCACGCATGTCTCCATATCTGGGCACTCACTTTATTCTGTCTTCATTATTTTTAAATTGGGTTTCGCGGTATCAAATTTCATCTTTGAGTTTCTAAATCTTGTCTACATTTTATATATCACAAAAGTGAACAGTGAGAAGCTTGAGAGGAATCTCACATTAAAAAAAAACAGAAACAGAAACAGAAGCAGTGAAATAGCAGTAAAAATAACACAGATAAAATTGAATTGTTAGGGTAGGTACCCAGTCATGGGGTTAGCCTTTTCATTGGTGGATGAACTTAATTCACATGTCAGCTGACATTAGCTGCAAAGAACCCCCTTTTGAAAATAACTGAATGAGGAAAAAGTAACTAAAATATTAAAAAATGTAAAAGATCAAAGGGTATTTTGGGAGGGGAACTTTACTGTACTCTGTTGCTATTCTGATATAAGCTACACACCAGTTGCACCCCCTAGAAAATGTAGAAACTTATAAGTAATGTGATTGAAACCCAGTGAATGACCAGAGGGAGAGCTTTCTGTATCCTGATTTTCTTAAAGTTTCTATTAGTACCATGGTATCTTCCATGATTCACTGGCAATGCCACCTTTGAACTGGCAACATCAGTGCATAGAAGTGAAACCATCCTCAGTATGGTATGAATCAGTATAGGTGTACCTTATCTAATGGCAGTGCTGTTGGCATCAGTCACTCCCCCCTCCTGACAAGACCAGTCATTAAGAGGCAAGAGTAGTCCCAAGCTTTAAGAGTGTGTCTGTCCATCAAAATAGGTAAGTGTCAATGGCATAGGTGTTGCTTAGCCATTACATCCTGAGTGAAGCTCATTGGAGATGATGTCTCAGACATCAAATGTCAAACAGCTGCTCATGCCTACTGACATACTTGCTGCCTCTCCTTTCCTTAGTTTGAGTGTTCCCTCCAAGTGACTGTAATTATAGTGCATGAGGGGCACATCCAAAACTAAGCCAAAAAAGCAACAGCAGGCAAGAGGGAAAAAATACCCTAACAAATACATCTAAAGCACTATATCTGGCACCTTGTCTTACTGCCTAAGGAACCCATCTAGAAAAGAAAACATCAAAGCTGACACTTTTTCTCCAACCTTCCAGAAGCCGCAACCATGTGAACAACTTAAGCACCAGTCACACTTAGCTAATCCTGCCTGCGCCTCACCTGAATTACATGTTCATCTTCTTCATAGCCTATAAACTCTTGGTTTAAGCAAGCCAGTAGAAATCCGGCTGGCCAAGTCAATATTTTACTTTCAACTTCCAGAACAACCTTAATAACCCATCCAAATTCAGGATAATCACCCACTCCCTGTTTGATTCTCCCTCCCTGTCAATGATTCAAGTCCCCAAACTAGTTAATTTTGAACTCTTTAATGGTCGCTTCCTCCTTCAGTGACTTTTTTCCAGTCAAATTTCAAGAAGACTGACTCCCCATCATCCACCGTACTTAGGCTCACTGACACCATACTGAATGGGATGGATTAAGGCCTGATTACCTTTGCTTTTTGTTGACCTGACCAAGGCTTTCAACACTGTTACAGACCATATTCTACTAGAGAAGCTTGCTGGAACTGGATTCTCTGCCCTCTTGGGCAGACATGTATCCTCCCACCCATGGGGACTTAACTTGATGCTTCCACATGGGAGTGGACTGAATTTTTAGCTCCAACCACCACTCACATCAGGGACACCAGAAGTGCAACTTCACTTAGTATCTCACTGCTATGTCTGGATGCAATACAGAGCAGTAATGGAGATGTCTGATATTTTCCCCTGGCCCTAGGAACATGAAAATGGAGGTGTGGGGATGCCCACAGCCTTTGTTGTACCAAGAGAGCACCTGCACTGATGCCATCAGCACCACCAATACTCTGGGACTGCAAGAAGCAACAGACCCCTGGCATCATCTTGCAACCTCAGATCCAGTGCAAGATCAACATGGGTCAAAGAAGAGCTGAGTTACAATTCCACAAACCAAGGACCAATTCAAAGGTGGCAAACACCCCAATGGCCATTTACCTGATATAGCAGTGAATCAAGAAATTAGAAGAACTGATGGACAGTTGAGCAGAGAATGCCTAAATGCTGCAGCTGCAGCCCAGACTTAGATCTAGTCAGAGGAGGAGGAAGTTCTCCCTAAATGGGGATTCCATAGGGAGAGTGCCTTTCAGCTCTTTCAGGCTAGCGAAGTGGGTGCTCAAAGCCTACCATGCTGGTACAAGGGAGAAGTGTCTGGCTGGGCATAAAAGCCTCAGTAATTATGATTTTTTACAGAGCTAAAGCTTTGTAGAGGAGCTTGGCAGAGAGTGTGTGTGTGTGTGTGTGTGTGTGTGTGTGTGTGTGTTCTTGAACTAGACCATGTTGGTATCTGGAAGGGCCTGCCTGGTCACAGTGAGTGAGAAGACTCCTAGCAAGGGTAAAGAGAAGGAAAGTCCCCACAAAGTGGAAAATATGTGATGGTGGCTAGCAGTAATGACCACTGAAACACAGCAGATTCAGGATCATTATGCAGCATCTCTACTGCCTGAGTTCCAGAGATCCAGAGCTATTTTGAGAGCAACCTGATTTTCAAGAGATAGCACTTGGTAACCTTCCTCACAGACCAGTGGAAATTCCTGCCTCATTTTAGTATAATTAGTTTGGACAGATTAGGTTTGGAAAGTCATGGGTTTAAACCAGTGAATAAATTGGAAATGTTTGAGTGAGGCAAGCTCACATCTAGATTTTTAGGTGGAGAAGTGTCATCTCTAGGTGGTGGAACTCTCCTATAGTATTCAGTGGTGAAAGATAACAGAGGTGCAGGAACTCTCTTACAATTTCGTAAGAGGTGGTAGAACAGAGTTCATGTCAACTCCTCCTCAGTTTAACTCCTGGTTTAAACTGTGAATAATAGCCACTCAGGTGAATACCTGTGGAGTACAGTCAATGTGTTTGGAGGGTTCCACATCTTTTCCGCGCATACAAAATTGGCATAGTAAATATTAGCGCGATTACTTGTGCATATTCATTCTGTGCGTATTAACTTTACAGCACGGTGTCTAATAGCGCAAAACATTTTGTTCCTTCCTGGCCCAGACAATGTCAATTATGTAACTAAGTCTTGTATGTCTTGGAATAGCTAATTGATTCCGGTTACTGTAGTAACATGATTCAATTAGCTATTACCAATTAACTTAAGTACACAACATATGTTGTGCATTCTGTTTGCTGCAATGCCTCTTCATTTTGTACTGAGCACCAAAGGGCAGCAACTACTTTCACACCATGGGTACCTGTATAGGAGAGAAAGAAAATATGATTCTCGTACGTACTGGAAATGCCTACAGTATGACGCGTTCAAATGCAAGGCACGGTGTCACACTGAAGCAGATGAAATAGTGAAATTTCTGGGTGAGCACAGTCATGTTCCTAATGTTGGTTCTACTGAAGTCATGAAAGTAATTAACAAAATGAAAGAAAGGGCTGTGAGCTCACACGAGACTACTCATCTTGTAGTGGCAGGTGACACTAAGAACATTTGTCAAGTCACAGGAGGTAAACTATCTTCCTTTCAGAATCTTAAGCGTACCACTCAGCGTACTAGACAGGTATCTTCTGTAGCTCCAATTCAGCCCTCTACATTATCAGAACTACAACTCCCACCAGAATACACAGTGACAGACCGCAGGGATTAAGTCTTGATGTGTGACAGTGGTAAAGAAGATTCAGAAACGTTCTTAATCTTTACCACTGTGAAAAATCTGCAGTACATGTAGTCAACAAAGCACTGGTTTGCCGATGGGACCTTTAAAGCCACTCCACCTCTATTCGCTCAATTGTACAGTATTCATGGTGTATCTTACTCAGCTGTCATGCCTAGTGTGTTTGTTCTCATGTCTTCAAGAAATTATGCTAGCTATGTCAGAGTGATTAATGAAATAAAAAAACTGTGTCCCAGCTTAGTGCCAGCCTCACTGATGACTGATTTTGAACTTGCCGCTGTGAAAGTATTTAACACAGAGTTTCCCATGGCAAGAACTAGGGGATGTTTCTTTCACTTATGTCAGTCTATCTGGAGAAACATACAGGAGAACTCTGACATACTCAAGCAATATACAGTAGATGAAGAGTATGCCTTGCAAGTCAGAATGTTAGCTGCCCTAGCGTATGTTCCACCACAAGATGTTGTTTCTGTGTTTGATAATTTGAGGTCAACTGAATTTTATATTGCACATGATGACCAACTGGCTCCATTGCTCGATTATTTTGAGGACACATGGATTGGGAGACCTGTTGGTTATCGTGGCCGTCGCAGACCACACTTCACGATAGAATTTTGTAATTGTTATGAAGCAGTAAAAGAAGGCATTCCAATGACAAACAATTCTGTCGAAGGGTGGCATAGAAGCTTCAATAGCATGTTGGGGGCAAGCCATCCTACTATCTGGAAGCTGATAACAGCTCTGAAAGTTGAGCAGAGTGTTAATGAAATAAAGATGGAACAGTACCTGTCTGGTCTCGAACCACCGATAAAACGAAGGAAGTATCGAGATACAGTTAAAAGATTGACAGCTGTCATTGAAGGTTATGGTACTCTTTCCGACTCTGACTATCTCCGTGGTGTGGCTTATAATTTCCAGCTTCAAGTTTAAAAAAGTATCCAGTTGCTCATTTTTACTTCCTCCTTTGTTGCACAGTGACTTTTCTCAATAAAGATTAATGAAAGGACTGGGAAGCACTGATGTCATAACGCACAATGCGATCGCTGGAGATATATGGAGCTATTGGGAGTTATTGCTATTGCTTTTAACTTTAGATTTTAGCATCTACTTAAATAAAGCTTTGGATTAACTTATAGTTTGCTGATGATTTGATGAACCGAATAGTTTAACTGATCCGCTGAACAGAACAGGTAAGAGCAATTTTACAGTTTCTCTCATGATTAACTGAGGACATAACCGAAGAGTTTACCCGAGGGCAAAACCGAAGAGTTCAACTGAGGGCAGAACAAAAGAGTTTACCTGAGGGCAGAACCAAAGAGTTTAACTGAGGGCAGAACAAAAGAATTTAACTGAGGGCTTATGCTTACATTGCTTAAGCTGTTAGCAGCAATAAACTTACATTTATTACACACTTGCAGAAAGCGGCTGATAGCGACTAGCTGATCGCTGCTGAAATGACATGTTACTGTTTGGAGATAGCCAGCCCATCAGAACAGTGGCAATGCTGCCACTCACAACACCACATTCAGAAACAAGCCTGGGTTCTGAGAGGGCCAGCGGGGCAGAAGGCTTGGGCATTCGTGAGAATGCATGCCTTCTGCAGGGGGAAGGATATTGCTGACCTCTGCCACAACACTGCCATCTGGGTAACTTCAGGTGGAAGGGCAGACTGGAGTGGATCCATGACACAACTGCAACACCTTTTTTATAGACGCGACACTACAGTGACGGATTTATGTCAACCACAAGTTGTGGTCGGCATAAATCCATCATGAAACTGTCTGTGTTTTCGGGGATCTTTGCTCCCCCCAAAACCCCCATGCAGGGGGCTCTGCCCCCTGCACCCCACATAATTAAGGATTAGCAACTCCAGGTCAGAGTTGATTTGGGGAGGCGGACAAACCGTACATAAAGCAGTGCCGGTGTCCCGGGGTACATTACAGTGGTAACAGTGACTTGCCGCTGTAATGTACTTCGCTATCGAAATATTGCTGTGGCATCGGCATACGGACTGGAGTGGCTGAAGAGAAAGGGCATCAGCTGTCTCCATGTGGCAGTATGATGTGGCTTGCTTACTTGCACAGTGGATCTCTAGCCACTTATGTCTAGGGGGAAATTCTGGCCAGCAGGATAATGTCCAGTACACTCAGGATTTGCACAGCCACCTGTACCCCTCTTCCCACACTGCTTCAATGGGAGGGAAAGTGGCCCCTTTCAGTCCTACCTTAGGGGACAAGCCTGGGGGAGGGGTTAAACAGAGCATCACAGGCTATGGTGATAGGAATGGGTGGTTGACAAGAGTGGAAGGAGGCTTGGCCAGGGGAGAAAGGGTAAAAAAGCAGCTGGAGGGGTGGAGGCTCCAGGGAACTCACCTCAAGAGGAGCAGAGACATCAGCCCCAAAAGAAACACTTGAGAGAATGGTAGGCCACCTGAACTGTTGTGGGTTCACTCACTGGCATTGGAGTGAAAAGGGATTGAGAGAAGTCAGTCTGTATTCAGGGCAAAACTAAGTTATCCTTGCTAGAGTGATGCTCATTGTGTCAAGTCCTAAGCAGTTCATAGTAAAACCCTTGGCAGGTTGCTTAATGAATAGGTGTCAGGTAGGTGGGGGCCTAGCAAGGGTTGGGGTTGCTAAGTCTCCTGTGCGAGGGGCTAGACATGGGAGTCTGTCATTTGGGGCACTAGGGTTATCAATGAAGTGTCAAAGGAAGGCACATATGGCCAGATCAACTTTGCTTTATGCACTTCGTAGTTGTATCATATGTTGTTAGACTTTTCTATTTGTTGTCCTACTGAGTCACATGCTGGCCCAGCCTGCCCTCCAGGTAAATGCTTGCCCCTGCCTGGGGAGAGTGTTACCACACAAATGGTCTTGGGAGTTCCAGGGCTTCAAGGACCCCAGAAGGGATGTTAGGGATTTATATGGTTGAACGATATTCAATACTTAACTGCAATGTGTAATTATATCCCTTTAGTGCAGGGGGTGAACCTGGAAACACTGTAGCCATGTGGTGGGCAATAGGCCCGCAAGCAGCTGAGTACCATCAGACCAGTGTATATCAGCAGATGTTGTACTGTATGCACACTAGAGGTGCGGAGTTATGTAAAAGCCCCAGGAATAGGCAATGTGATGTATGGTAGGGCATGGCTTAAGAAAGAAGTTGCAGCATTGGTTGTGCAAGTACTATTGTGATGAGATTGATGGAAAGGGAAATGCCTGGAGAACTGTGCAACACCTAGGCAGCTATTAAATAAACACCAACATGCTTGATCCATGCCACCCTAGACCAGGTAAAATCCTTCAAATACCTGGGTGTCATCCTCGATGGTACCCTTCCTTTTGCTGAACACACTGGCAACTTCTCAAACCTTGCCCATAGAAAGCTAGGTGCGCTCTACCAGCAACGACTAAATCTCACTCCTGAGGCTAGACTTGAGGCTGTCTCCAGAATGATCTCCCACTCCTTGATTATGGTCTCACAGTATACAGGGCAGCAAATAACACAGTTCTTGACAGGGTAAGGGTAATGCTCAACAAAGTATGTCATTTTCTATTAGGGGCCAACAGACTTACCCATAGCTGCTGTCTCTATGCACTTACTGACTGGCTGCCCCTTGAGGCCAGGCTTCAATACCAGACCATCATGCTGGCTAAGAAAATACTTCTGGGCCTCTCCCCTCCATCTGTTGGTGCCCTCTTCTGCCCAATCTACAACCTATACTCTATAAGGAATATGGCCAGGCAGGCCCTAACTGTTCCCCTTTGCAAAACCTGCTTGGGTTGGCACTCTTTTGCCTATCATGCCACCCAAGGAATAATGAACTTCCAGATTCTATTGTGGGACTCACCAAGATGGCACTCTTTAAGAAAGCTCTTAAGAAAGAGCTCACTCTCAACTCTGCCTGCCACTGCTTCAGCTGACCATTCCCTTGTGTCCCCCTGTCTCTTTCTGTCCACCCTCTGCTGCCTGTATTATCCTACCACTTCTACTCTGGACCAACACTGCTTCACTGCAATCTCCTGTTACTAATCACTGTAATAATGATTACCTGTAATTAACTATGCATTAACTGTAATAATCTATGCATTCTTGCTGCATTGGTGATTGTGTATGACTAGACACCCATCTGAGCTGCTTTGTTCTTTGTCACTTAACTTGATGTGAAATCTTTGCAAACAAGCCCATTTGCTCAAAGGTGTTTTACTAAAATTCAAATAAATAAATAAAAAGTAGAACATTATAGTTTGTGTGTGGTCTCATGTTTTTGGTGACCCAGAGTATGATTTTTAAGGTGCCCCTGACCACCATCTTCCCTGACCCATGATGGTAAGGGGCCTGGTGCTGGTGCAGTACTGGTGTTTCTTTGATTAAGATGGGTGCTTTCCTGGATGAGATACCATCACATACCCCTAGACAGAGGAGGGTGACCTTTTCTTTTTGGAAAATGAATTTTTGTAAAAACAATATATAGAAAGTAAGAACTAATAAAAGGAGCAGACAAGACAGGAGGATTCTGTCTGAAGGTCATAATGCAGCATTAATTTTTTTTGGGGGCGGCTTATAGTGCCATACAGATTTTGATGGGGTGTCATCCACATCTCAGCCTCAGTGTTGCCTATCTCTGTGCCTGAAATTAGGTCATGGTGCCATAGACTCTGTGTTACCCATCTATGTGCCTGAACTACTACTAAGTCATACTGCTGCAGACTCCGTGTTTAGCCATCTCTGTGCCTGAACTACTACTAGGTCATAGTGCTATTCAGATTTTGAAGGGGGGTTCATATCTCAGACTCTTTGTTTCCCATCTCTGTGACTGAACAACTACTAGGTCATATGGTGCCTCACATATTTTGAGTGGGAGTGCTATGTCTCAGACTCTGTGTTGCTCACTTCTGTGACTGAACAACTACTAGGTCATATAGTGCCTCACATATTTTGAGAGGGTGGTGTCACATCTCAGACTCTGTGTTGCTCACTTCTGTGACTGAACTGCTACTAGGTCATATAGTGCCTCATGTATTTTGAGCGGGGGTGTCATGTCTCAGACTCTGTGTTGCCCATCTCTGTGACTGAACAACTACTAGGTCATATAGTGCCTCACATATTTTGAGAGGGGAGTGTTACATCGCAGACTCCATGTTGCCCATCTCTGCATCTGCACTAATACTACTAAGTAATTAAATTGTACCCCCAAAAATGGATTCAGAATCAGATTTGGTTATGGAAATGGAACTTGTGGCCAACACCAGCTGTATGGCTGAACGGGCTACAGGGAACAATAAAAATATTTCCTGAATACACAAATTCAGAAAGAAAAAGAAAATTCACTGCTGAAGATATAATTAATACAGCTGATAACAATCAAGCAACACAACTAGAAAACGATGAAGCAACACAACCAGAAGAAGAAAAGAATGTTGGGGAATCCTCTGATCAAAATAGTGCAGCACTGTCAGCATTGCCAGAAAAATCAGATAAAAGGAAAAACAGGTAGCCAAAACAGACATAGAAAGTCAATGATTAAGGAAAAGGCTTTAGCTACAGTGGTACCACCAGACATGGCACTCCACGATATGTTATTCACATGTATCGAGCCCCCTTGATCAGAAAGCAGTGCCTCTGATGAAGAACAGGTTATAAATGTACAAGAACAAGATCACGCTGTATCACAGTTATATTCTTCCAAAGGTGATGAATTAGAATGTGATACCGATGAGGCAGAGGATGCCACCTGGGTTCCCCGAACCAGAAAGAAAAAACAGAATACAGCAAGCACCACCACTAGCTACAGCCAGCAGTGGGGAAAAAAATCAATAGTCATGGTTGCACTTCTGGGGACAGTCACAGTGTGCATGAATTTGGGGCGGAAACAACTGCCACCACAATTGCTGCAGTTCGTGGCACAATAACAAAATGTTCCACCTCAGCTGTGTGGCGCTATTTTCATGTAAATCTCAAAGATTAATGCTTTGCTGCTGTCTGCACTTTTTGTCATTGGGAAGTTAGCTGGGGAAAAGTGAGGGGCCAGTTTGGGACATCACTAAAAAGGCATTTTGCAAAGAGCACATCCAACCATTTGGCAGGGCAGCAGTCCTGAGCAAAGCAAAAAATATCTGTGATAGAAATAACCCTACAGACTATACTGATGGTGAAGAGACAGAGAGACACAGCATAAAAAAAACATG
The DNA here is from genome assembly GCA_016271365.2 of Neoceratodus forsteri. Taxonomy (NCBI): domain Eukaryota; kingdom Metazoa; phylum Chordata; order Ceratodontiformes; family Ceratodontidae; genus Neoceratodus; species Neoceratodus forsteri. The sequence continues at coordinate 970,161,341 of CM028134.1, read as the reverse complement.
TTCGACTTCACTGATGAAAGTATTCGGACAAGTTACAGCTTTGCCACTGCAATCCCATGGTTTTTAACCTCGCACAATCTAAACAGTAGACCATTACTGCGATGTTTGAACAAAAAAACGCCTGCAGTAGATCACATCAAGTTACATTAAAAATTAATCAGTTAGTAGCTGAATGTATTGCCAAGGACCTGCAACCATTTTCTGTAGTGGAGAATGATGGCTTTAGAGCCCTTTAAAATATTTTGCTCCACATTACAACATAGCAAGCTATAAATATCGTGTGACTGTTGCTATTCCCAAAATGTACAAATGTATGCAAAGTAAAATAAAATTGTCTCTTCAAGACAGTGAATGTGGTTCTGTGCACCTGACCACAGACATGTGGGCTAGATTTCATATCACTGATTATATGTGCATCACAGAACATTGTTTGTCACGGTCATCTTCAAACACCACGACAAAAGCAGCAATGTACAGGAAGAAAGACAAAGCATGGCAGCTCTTTGTGTTAGTATATTTGGTAAGCATCACGCCGCTGACAATATTTTGGAAGCGTTAACATTTCTGAGTGGTTAGAGCTCCTGGGACTCAATGCTGAATTTGTGGTTTCACACAAAGGCGCCAATATTGTTAGTGCATTGAAACGTGGTGGTTTTACTCACATTCTGTGCTTTGCACACTTAATAAATCTGTTAGTATGAGCATTCCTGTCCAGTGACAACAGTATAGTAACACTAGTGGGAGCTGCAAAGAAAATCTGTGCCCATCTTAGTCACTCTGTAAAATCATGCGGTGGTATCTTGGCTGACCTCCAGAAATAAAAGGCTTGCCAGTATAGCAACTAAAACAAGATGTTCTAAGAAGATAGAACTCAATGTTTTACACATGTGAGAGACTTCTCACACAAAAGAAGGCAGTCCATAAATATGCCATGGAGCACAACATAGCAGATGGCGTTGTGCCTAATTCATTCCAGCAGGGCCTCATGCAGCATGTTGGTGCACTAATTCAGAAATACGTGTCTGGAGCCGATCAGCCAGAATACCTAAGAAAATTTTAAGGTCGGTATTTAGTAATGAGACTGGGCAATAGGAACCGCTGCCCATAAGGTCCTTGCCTGGCTTCAACAGGACCAAAATCTGAGCCTGTCGCCATGAGGGGGAGGTATTGCCTCCCCATCTCACAGAATAGCGTTCACTACATTTACCAGAATAGGGACCTTTTCTTCAGTAAAAACTTTAAAAAGCTCAGACAGATAATCTGGGCCAGGGGCCTTGGAATTTTTTAGATGTTTTATTTAGGCCACAATCTCTTGAGCAGTGATTGGGGCATCCAGAGCATCTGCCTCCTCTTCAGAAAGTCACAGTATGGGTAGATTCTCCAAATAGGCCTGGATGGCTGGAATGTGATTGGGACTCCTTTCTGCCTGATATAGTGTTTCATAATATTGCACAAAATGTGTAAGAATTTCCTGCGGATATGTCAATACCTCCCCAGTCCCTTCCTTATGAAGTTTCAGAACCACCTTGGATGCCACTTCTTTCCTTAATTGTCCTGCAGACAATCTGTCTGCCCTATTCCTGTGCTCATAAAATCATTGTTTAAAATATCTACTGTAATTGCTCCCTCAATTTTATCTTCGAGTAGGTGAGAGAGTGCAGCTCGTTTAGCATCTAGTTGGGTTTTAACCTGATCATTTAATGAGATCTTATGCTGAAATTCAAGCTCATCAGTTTGCTTTTCCAAAGACAGTTGATGATGGAATTTTTCACATTATTCCATGAAACATAGGAAATTATTTTTCCTTGTAAGGTAGACTTGAGGGCATCCCAATATTAGGGGCCTGGGATGTCTGCTTGACTGTAAAAAAGTTTTATATCATCCCGAAATAGAGCTACACATTTCTTCCTATTTAAGTGGCTTACATTAAGCCTCCAGGCAGTATTGTGGGCATGGGGGTTTATGATCAGATATAAAATTACAGGGGCATGGTCTGAAAGGCTTATATTACCTATTAGACAGTTACGGGCTGCCTGTGCTCATTGAGGTGGGATAAAGAAGTAATCTAATGGAATATTGTTTGTGTAGTGCTGAAAAAAAAATGAGTAGTCCTGAACCCCTGGGTGTAAATACTGCCAGATTTCTGGAAGCCCAGACTCCTCAGCCAAATGTGCTAGGGTGATAGCTGCATGAGACTTCCCCCCAACCAGATTTATCCAAGGTAGGAGAAAGTAAAGTACTAAAATGCCCTCCAATAACAATAAGACTGTTAGGGTCTAGGATTGATTCAGTGATTACCTTGGACAGGAAGGGAACCTGGATGGGATCCTCATTAGGGGCATAAAGGTTTAAGAAGATGCACGGGTGCCCACCAAATTCTACAGTTAATTTTACAAGTCAACCTTCAGGATCCCTCTGTATATGACTGACCTCTAATGGAAAGTTTCTTCGAATCAATATTGCCACCCATTGTGTGTGCGGCTAGGCCGTGCAGTAAGAGGCAATCACCTCCCCCAACCCACGCCCCTCGCAATTTACTGTGCTCAACTTGTATTAGGTGTGTTTTTTGCAGAAACGCAACTCCCGCTCTGATCCTTTGCCACTGTTGAGCAAAAGTTAAGGTACCCCCATTGGTAAATGATGATGGAGAGGATGCTCTATGGACAATAGTAACTAAAGGAAGTCAGTCCACTATTCCTGAGGCACGCCCTTAACATTTTGAGTTAAAACTGATTTTCTTGTTGAGATCAGAAGGAAAAATTGCACAAGATGTTAAATACTTGTTCAGACTGGATGTTCAGTCCACATCTACACAAAGGCCCTGATTATGGCTGTTGGCATGCCCTGAGACTTGTCATGAAAACCCATTATGAGGCTAGCTCTTTCAAGAGGCTTGTCATGTTCTCTGGAGCTGAAGCCACCACCACAGGCAAGGTCATCAATAACTGTGGATGGAACAAGCTACCCAAATGGTGCAGGAGGCACAGTACAGTGTACTGTACAGTGGCAGTGTACAGAAGGTGAGAAACAAAAATGGCTGGGGAGAGGTTACATGTCCCTACTATAGATGCCATTTGGTCCCTGTGCAACACCCAGACATCACAAAGCTGATGTATTTATCCACTGTGGAGGTTCAATTTTAGAGCACTGAGAGTGAAGAAGACCTGTACCTATGGCTCAGTCATGGGAAAGGGGAGAAGTCCTCTGCTTATTTGATTAGACTAGAGAGGTTGCAACAGAAAGTGTGCCAGAAATTATGTGCATCCTCTGAGGATCTGATCCAGGTCAGAGCTGACCAAATAACGGAAGTCATTTATGCTGACCTGCTGTTAATCAAGCTCTGTCTGGAAAAATGGAGACATTGCCCCTATCCAACCCACCTCCCCCAGGGCTGGGGATTACCCTTGGGTGGTGCAGTAACTGCAGATTGGATCCCAGAGTAGCTGATGGGGGCAGAATTAGGAGGGTGAGACATGGAGACACCTTGGATGAAAATGGAACCAGAATAGCGGTCCTCCTTACTTGGTTCCACTTCCCAGGGCCCTGCAAAGTACTATCATCCAGTGATAATCAAGCCAGCTGACTCTGTCCTTCCCCTTCAGACTACTTTGTGTAATGCAAGGTTATTAATGAACAAGGTGGTGGGTTTCATCATTAATTCCTCTCCTGACCTTGTATGCATCACAGAGATTTGGCTAGAGGATGACTCCAGCCCCTGTGCTGGAGAAATCAGTACTAGCTGGGAATTCTGTGGTGCATTGCCCAAGGAGGTATTGCAGAATGAGCAGAGTGTCCATCTGTTTTAGATCCACACTGGGACTCATGACATACAGTACCCTCAGGAATGTCCAGGGCATTTGAATGTGTGGTGGTAAGAGGTGGGCCAAGTTAGGTTACAGGATTATCCTCACGTACCAGCCTTCAGATTATGGGAGTCATTTCTTAAAGGAGTTGATGATTTTCATGGTTGACAGGGGTTGGACACCCCCCAGACTGTGCTGGGGGATTTCAATGCCTGGGTTGACAATGAAGCATCATTCTTAAGACAGCTGCTCCTCCAGTTAATGCCATCACTGGGCCTAACACAGGCAGGTGCCTCTGTTACTCACCTGCACAATCACACCTTGGACCTGATTTTTTCATTGGGTCTTGATATTTGTGGCATCAGGGCTGGTCCAGTCATTTGGTCAGATCACCACACCATGTTGTTCCTTTGAAGAGGCCACTGTATTAATACCCCTCATGTGGAGATGATCCTGTACCACCAAAAACATAATTTGGAGCCTCACAAACTCCAGGTGGTATTAGAGTACGATGACGGTTTGTGCTCAAGGTGACAAGAAAGCTGTGGATCACTATAACATAGTTCTCATAGCTGCACTAGACTCCCCTGCACCCTACCATGTCCATTCCTTGGCATCTCACTGCAGCTTACCATGTTACTGTGATGAGCAGAAGTGGCTGGAGACTAAGGGACAAAGGTTAGAGTGTTCCTGGTGCAGATCATCTTCATAGAGGACATGTTGGTGCAGAGAGCTCACCATGCTGAGTATCTGCAGGCCATCTCCTTGAAAAAGACTGAGTTCAGCCAGCCCGGTGGTGCAGAGGGCTGAGGTACTGGTGCCTTACCTTGCACTACGCCGGTGACTCGGGATCGGGAATGACCTCAGGTCACCAGGGTGCCGGCTCAAGGAGCTAGGTTAGAGCGGGATTGAACTGCAGCTCTCTCTCCCCCTCCAAAGGGGTAGATGCCCACCCATCTGTAGTCCTGCTCCCAACAGGTGGAGGTCCGGTGGGTGGGTAGGCAGCATCGTGCTGCGACGCAAGTCAGGGGAGGGGTGGAAGGGGCCACCGGATACTGGCATCTGTGTGCGCCTCCACGTGTGCACACGCATGTGTACGCCATGAGCTATGGGGGGGCAGGGAGAAAACTGAAAAAAACTGATAAAAGTATATATGAAAAAAACTGAGTTCCTGTAATGAACAATCACTGCAGGAAATAACTGCCTAGCTCAGCTCTTTTGCACCAGTGATCGGATGATAAATCCCCCCACCCCCATCCGTGATCTGATCAAACTTTTTTCCATGGAAAAGTGTGAAGAGTTTAACAGATGGTCTGTCATGGGCTGGAACAATTTGGCCAATGGGGGACACTGATGATCTTCTGATCTGGGTGGCGTTCCACCCAGCTGTACAAGAAGAGGTGCTCTGGGTGATCATGGGGTTATGCCTTACCTGCTGGGCTTCATACCCGGGGCCTTCAATGCCTGGTGCTGCTTGGCTGCCTGGATTCCCTGGGGCCAACTTACACAGAAACTGTTAAATGTTTTTTGGAGGGGGATGTTTTTCTGGCAGCTCAGCAAAAGGCTGCAGTTGAAGCTCTCCTGAAAAACACATCTTTAGACTCAGATAACCTGGTGAATTATAGACCTATCTCAAGCCTTCCTTTTCTAGGGAAGGTAAAAAAGAAGTTGGTTGCAGCACAGCTCGAGTCTCACCTGCAACAATTTGACACCAGTCTCTCCTATCGGAATCTAGGCCCCATGGCAGCACTGAGACTGTTCTTGTCTGAATGTTTCATGATCTCCTCACCATGAGGGATTAAGGGCTTCGTTTCCTCCTGGTCCATTTAGATCTCTTGTTAGGATCTGACACTGTAGACTGTGGTGTGATGTTGGCTTGCCAGGGGAACTACTGTATGTGGGGCTTGCCACAGCACTGTTTTTTGTTGATTGGAGTCTTACATTACTGGGAGAATGCAGCAGGTTGCCCTAGGTACTTTAATCTCTGGAGCTGCTGGACTCAACTGTGGAGTTCCTCAAAGCTTGATCCTTGCATCCATGTTCTTTTCCATGTGGATGTTGCCACTGGGTGAGATCACAAGACAGTACCGTGTTGAGATTAACTGTTATGCAGATAATACTCAACTCTACCTGTCATGTACACCTGATGTAGTAATGTGGCCTCGTTGTTAGGGCAGTGCCTTTGGGAGATCAACGACTCGATGGCCTCCAGCTGGGTGAGCCTCAACCCTAAAAAGACAGAGGTAATGACTGCCAAACCAGTATGATGCGGGTCAGCAATGAGAAGTGTAGATGCCTTGTTACCATCCTTACATGGCAATATACTTTGAGCTGTGGATGTGGTAAAGGGATCTGCTGTTCATTGTTGACTGCAAGCTGATACTAGAACAAAAGGTGTCAGCTGTAGTACACAGTGATTTTTACCATCTACATAAAACCTCCTCAATCAAGCAGCATTTAACATCCACTAATTTGGTGAGAACAGTCAATGCATTTGTTATCTCTAGACTAGATTACTTTAATTCTCTATACTTTGGGTTATTTGGGGGTTTGATGCACCATATGCAGCTGGTAATTTATTCTTACTCTTGCACCTTGCTGTATTGTACTATACCTCACCCCCATGACCCATCTGGAAATGAGTTGTTACCAGCTCGGTATGTATTCTTTGGAACAAGAGACAAAGGAAGGAAGGAAGGAAAGAAGGAAGGAAGGAAGGAAAAAGAAAGAAAGAAAGAAAGATAGATAGATGGATGGCTGGTAGCAGGAACTTCTTGAAGTGACCACCTCTTGATGGTCTTACATGCACTGCACTGGCTTCCAATTTGGTGGTGTATCCACTTCAAGATCTGTTTGCTGATGTTCAAGGCCCTACATGGTTTGGGTCCTGAACATCTCAAAGACTTCCTGTAACTCTATACCCCTATTCAATCCCTTCATTCCACCAATGTGAACCTACTTCTGGTCCCCCAAACCCATCTTTAGCAGTCAGGGGATAGGGCATTTGAGGCTGATGCATTGCTGTTATTGAACTCACTTGCCCTAGTATTCATTCTGCCAGCAAGATGGAGGCATTTACATAGACACATAGACTTTGACGGCAGATAAGGACAGCTTGGCCCACCTAGTCTGCCCCTTTCCCTACCTATAGGATAATCTGCAAATCCTAGTTAACCAACAACCTATTTCTTCCTACCCCCACAAGAATTCCCGTATGTCTGTCCCAGGCATTCTTGAATTCTCCCACAGTTTTAGACCCGACAACCTCCTCAGGAAGGCAGTTCCATGTGTCCACCACCCTCTCTGTGAAAAAATACTTCCTCACATTGCCCCTGAGTCGTCCCCCCTCTATCTTCAAATTGTGTCCCCTTGTTCTTGTACATCTCTTTTTCTGAAAGATGCTACCCTCTTGGACTTTGTTGATTCTACTGAGGTACTTAAAAGTTTCTATCATGTCCCCCCTCTCCCTCCTTTCTTCAAGGGGTATACATATTAGTTCCTTTAGTTTCTCCTCATCTGGCTTCTCAAGCAGACCCTGCACCATTTTAGTTGCCCTCCTCTGGACTGCCTCCATCCTGTCTATGTCCTTGTGCAGATGGGGTCTCCAGAACTGGACGCAGTACTCCAGATGGGGTCTCACCAACTGTCTGTACAGAGGGATAACAGCTTCCTGTTTTCTGCTGGTGATGCCTCTCCCTTTACATCCCAGTATCCCCCCAGCCCTCCCTACTGCCTTCTCACATTGCTTGCTAACCTTAAGGTCATCTGATATGATTATCCCCAGGTTCCTTTCCATTTTTGTTATGTAATTTTTCCCTGGGTTCTTGTTTCCCAGGTGCATCATTTTGCACTTCTTTGCATTAAATCCAAGTTGCCATACTTCTGACCATTCCTCCAACCTTGCCAAGTCCCTTCTTAGCCTTTCCATGCCTCCTTGTGTATCAACCTTATTGCAGATCTTTGTATCATCTGCAAAGAGGCATACTTTCCTTTCCAGTTCCTCTGCAATGTCACTTATAAAGACAAAAGAACTGGACCCAGTACTGAACCCTACGGTATCCCATTAATAACCCCTCTTTCTTTAGAGTGGACTCCATTTACAATTACCTTCTTTGTTCTGTTGTCCAATCAATGTTTTACCCAGGCTACCACCCTGGGACCCACTCCCAGGCAGGTTAATTTGATTATTAATCTTTTGTCTGGGACTATGTCAAATGCCTTGCTAAAGTCTAGGTAGGCCATGTCCACAGCCCCTCCCTGGTCTACTGCTTTGGTCACCCAGTCAAAGAAATCAATTAGATTAGTCTGACATGACCTTCCCGCTGTGAACAATGCTACCTTGTGTCCTCTGCCCCACTGGCCTCTAGGAACTCAACAATTCTTTTCTTCAGAAGTGATTCCCTACCACAGAGGTCAGACTGACAGGTCTGTACTTTCCCACCTTCGTCCTGCTCCCACTTTTGTGAAGGGGAATCACATCCGCCTTCCTCCAGTCCTCAGGTACCACACCATCCTCCCATGATTTATTAAAGAGGGTAGTCAGTGGTGCCACTAGTAACATTCCTATTTAATTAAACCTACATTCCTGTTTAATTAAACCTACATTGTTTAGTTATTTTAGTTTAATTTATGCAATTTAGTTGGACAGATCGTTATTTTTTATTTTTTTTATTTATTGTAATTTTGGTTTAATACCTTTGAGCCGAAAGGCTCATTTACAAAGGTTCTGAGTCAGTAAGACATTTAAAACAATACAATGGTTACAGGTAATGACAGGCAGACAAGACAGTAATTACAAATAAGGTTACACAGTTACTGTTACATAAGTGCATGAGAAAATTACAGCAGCACTACATGAGTGCGGTTCATCAGTTAGGCAGAAGCACTTTAAAAATTATTGTCAGAGGCAAAATCCTAGGTTATCTGGGCAAAAGGAGCAGTGATGCATGCTGTCAGAGGTGGCTTTGTCAAGGGAGCAGTAAAGAGGAAAAGTTTTAGGGGGAGGGAGAGGGAGGGAAGGAGAAGTGTAGGAAGGGAGTATGAAGTTGTAGGTGGTGGCATTATCCACAGCCTGGGTGGTGACTGTCAGGGTAACTGAGAGGGGAATAATTAAGTGGGGGGAGGAGATGCCAAGTTGCTGGTGGTAGAGCTCTCTGCAGCCTGAAGAGGCTTTGTCAGGGGCTGTGGACATGGCCTACCTAGATTTTAGCAAGGCATTTGAAACAGTCCCATACAAAAGATTAATACACAAGTTAGCCAGCCTTGGAGTGGGTAGTGGTGGTAGTCTGGATAAAAAATTGGCTAGACAACAGGACGCAAAGGGTAGTAGTAAATGGAGTCCATAGTGAAGAAAGGAGGGTTACTAGCGGGGTACCGCAGGGTTCAGTACTAGGACCGGTCCTTTTTAATGCCTTTATAAGTGACACTGCAGAGGAACTGGAAGGAAAAGTATGTCTCTTTACAGACGACACAAAGATCTGCAACAGGGTTGATATACAAGATGGAGTGGAAAGGATGAGAAGGGACTTGGCAAGGTCGGAGGAATGGTCAGATGTATGGCAGCTCAGATTCAATGCAAAGAAGTGCAAGGTAATGCACCTGGGAAACAAAAACCCAGGGAAAGAGTACACAATGGGGGGTGAGATACTGACAACAATAAAAATGGAAAGGGACCTGGGGCGTAATTATATCAGATGACCTAAAGGTGGGCAAGCAATGTGAGAAGGCAGTAAGGAAGGCTGGGGGGATACTGGGATGCATAGGGAGAGACATAAATAGTAGAAAACAGGAAGTTGTTATCCCTCTGTACAGACAGTTGGTGAGACCCCATCTGGAGTACTGAGTGCAGTTCTGGAGACCCCATCTCCACAAAGACATAGACAGAGTAGAGGCTGTCCAGAGGAGGGCAACCAAAATGGTGCAGGGTCTGCACCAGAAGACATACGAAGAAAGACTAAAGGAGCTTAATATGTATACCCTTGAGGAAAGAAGGAGAGAGGGACATGATAGAAACTTTCAAGTACCTCAAGGAATCAACAAAGTCCAAGAGGGTAGCATCTTTCAGAAAAAGAGATGTGCAAGAACAAGGGGGCACAATTTGAAGATAGAGTGGGGACGGCTCAGAGGTAATGTGAGGAAGTATTTTTTCACAGAGAGGGCTGTGGATGCATGGAACAGCCTCCCTGAGGAGGTCATGGAGTCAAGAACAGTGGGGGAATTCAAGAATGCCTGGCACAGACATAAGGCAGTCCTAGTGGGGGGTAGGAGGAAGTAAACTGTTGCTTAACTAGGATCTGCAGCTTGTCTGTTAGGTAGGATAATGAGCAGACTAGGTGGGCCAAGTGGTCCTTATCTGCCATTACATTCTATGTTTCTATGTTTCTAAAGCAGAGAGGGATGGCATGGGGGAGGGGGGAAGGGGAGAAAGGTATTGGATGGAGGGGTGACAAGAAAAAAGGGGAGGTGGTAGGGGGTAATACGGAGAGAAGGGAAGTGGAGTCAGGAGTATAATTTATACACCTGCTATGTCATTTTATCATATGACACCATGAGACATTTTGGATAGGTAGCTGTAGAAATAAAATATCCCTTGCCTTGCCCTGACTAATCATCTTTCTGATAAAGAAAATTAGATTAAAGGAAGAGTGGAAGGTGTTAATAAATACTTGAGAACTGCACGTGACTAACTATGAAATGCTGAGTACAGTACTCACAATCCACTTAGTACCTTGTGAACAGATGCTTCCAAAATGGATAAGGTCTAGCAAACTGTCAGCTCAGCACTAACTAACCCTGTCTGAGAGTTACACTCACAAACACCATTTGTGACTCATAAGTGTTTCAAATGTACTGCCCATAGGGATGTAAACAATATTAAATATTAAATACTTCAGTACTTGGGGTTACAAATGCACACTTTTAGTTACTGATAGAAAAACAGAAAGAAAGAGTCCTGGTTGTGTGCTGTTACGGTGGAGATCACACACAAATCTTCTACTCCACAGTAAAAGAGGGTTCAAGTAAAGCTGATTAGCACCTTTTGAAGAGCAAAAGATTGCTAGGGTGAAGTGTCAATCTATCTGGCAGAAGGAATTTGTGTGAAAGTACTACAGAATGAGACATGTTCAGAATGATCACCCGTGTATGAAGTCATAATGCCACTGAACCCAAACCAGAGAATTACATATTTATTTTAATTTATTTTAGTTTTTGTTAACCGGGAAAGGAGGACTAGACAATTCTGCCTATTTTCAGATACATATTTGTAAAAAGGACATTAAACAGGCAAAAAGCTCTTAATACAAAGCCCTGCTAACAAACTCTTTATGGTGATTCCAGAAAATGCTGGTCATATATTAAGACCTTCCTGGGATCAAACCAACCCTCTACCGCAAATGACATGACACTAAACGACACCCATTATAACAATCCTCAGACCATTGGCAACTTTTTCAATGTGCAATTTTACGACTCAACAAAGTTCACTTCCTCCTTCCTTGCCTTGCCAGTTTCGAATACTCCACCAGATGTCTCTGTCCCCCACTTCCACTTTAAATCTATTACATGACGTGAAGTCCTAAGATTACTCAGTAAAATCTCAGAGAACATGGCTGCAGGTTCTGACAATCTCAAACCCAGGCTCTTAAAACTAGCTGTCCCTTTCACGGTTGCTCCATTAGCAAGGATCTTTACTCTCTCTCTGTGCCAGAGTCATGTTCCGGATATCTGGAAGACAGCTAGGATTACCCCTGTATTTAAAAAAGGTGACCCTAAAGACCCCTCAAACTATAGACCCATAGCTATCCTGTCAGTCCTCAGTAAAATCCTTGAGAAACTCGTAGCTGCTCAAACAATTGAATTTCTCCAGAAAAATGACCTTCTAACTACTGCTCAAATTTACATCAGATACCTTATCAGCCATGGATACAGGCCTTCTCACCAGTGCTATCTTCATCAAGACGACAAAGGTGTTTGACTTAGCTGACCACTCCATTCTCCTAACCACCTACTATCACTAGGCTTAGAGCCTAACATTGTCAGTTGGTTTGGCAGCTGCCTATCAAACAGGGCACAAATCGTAAAATACAACTCTACCCTCTCTGACAAGACCACGATAAATATTGGTGTGCCCCAAGAGTCAGTCCTTGGTCCACTGCTATTCTCAATATTCATAAATGACATCACCTCAAACCTGTCAAAGAATGCTTCTCTTCCGTACATGGACGACATTGTCCTGTACCCTGGTGCAAAAGGCACTGCGGACATAAATCAATGGTTCTCCTCTGATTTCCAACCAACCCAAAAGTGGTTGACTAGTCACAAACTGGTCTTAGATGATTCCAAGAGCCAAGCTATACTGTTTGAAACAAACCTCAAACTCAAACACTCCCTAAACAATTTTAAAGTCTCTGCCTTGGATGGCTCCTCAGTCAAAGTGGTGACCTTTTTTAAATATCTGGGTGTCACCATGGACCCATCACTAAGCTATTATCTTCATATACAAAAGACCTGAAAGTCTGTAAACTCCAAATTTGGCATTGCCTACCATACTAGCTATGTGCTAACTCCCTCCACTAGGCTTGCCATAGCTCGTGGAATACTCCTACCCTCGCTTACCTATGGTGTTGCTACATATGCTACTGCGTCAAAGTCGAGTCTTCACAAGTGGGATGCTACCTACAATAGTATTTGTCACTATGCATCCTCCTCCCACCAAATTAAACACTGCTGCCTCCTCTACTCAGACCTGAGATGGCTTCCTCCTAATGCGTCTAGGCTTTACTCACTTGGCTCTATCATTGACAGTATTATAAGATCACAAACCCCCAAGGCCCTTGCAGATCTTTTTCTCCACCAGACATCTTACTATGGCTTATGCTCTGTAAACAATTCCCTTGTTCACATCCCTAGACACAATACCTCTAAAGGTGCCACTGCTTTTGCCTGTCAAGCCCCCCCAGTACTGGAACTCCCTCCCCTTAATTGTTTGCCAAGCTCCCTCATACAACACCTTTAAGAAAGAGCTATGTGACTATCTCAACTCTTCAAACAAATGCTCCTGCTTCAAACCCCCTTAGTCCCCCACAACTCACTTACCCTATCAGCCACCAGTTGGCTCTTCTCAACGCACAGCACTTCCTGGTGAATTGGCTATTCATACTAAATATATAAACTGTTTCATACCTCGTTTTTGTTCAAATCTACTATATTTTACCCTCTTACCACTAGCTTCTCAGCTATACTCCTGTTCCCTCATTCCATACACCTATCCTGTTTGACTATTTTATGCATTACTAGTATCATTGTAATTTTCTCCCTTAAATCAACATTGTGAACACCTTATTTGTATTGTTTGATGTATTGTTCCTGTCCTACCATTGACATTGTAACAAATTGCTATCCCTGGATGTTATTTTTCTTTTGTACTCAATACCTACTGACATCTAATCTGTAATGCAATGACTTGCTGTATTGTACTGTACCCTCCTGGGTCGTGCCTGAAAATAGTCATTGCTATGGCTAGTGCACCTACCCAGTAAACAAAAACTAAATAAATAAATTTATCTCCAAAAAATATTTACTACATGCCCTTTTCTTTCTGCCTGAGCTGCATGTTTTTGTAAAGGACTCAGCTACTGAGTAATCTGAGCAAGGCAGGGGCAGAACTGTAATATGAGTCTCACTTCCCCTAATTTGGTATTAAATACAGTTGATCACTTCTGGGGGCCAAGCCAGGCTGACCTTTAAGATGTAAACAGGACCATTTCCTCTGCTTTGTTTCCCACCCTCCTGGTATCCCATGTGGGGGAAGTGCCTAGAAAGATCTCTGCTCCCTCCCCAATTGGTGTTCCTGATAGCGAGGGTGACTGGCATGAATCTTAAATGGGGGTGTTCTGTGGTATATTTCTACTACTTACCTTGTCTTGGGCATTTGTGGGGGTCCTATCATTTGCATCTGAAGGATTAGAGAGCCAGCAGAGCCTCCTTATTAAAGAACCTGTTCCAAATTCCAGGTGCCTCCCATTAGCATAGGGATGGTATGTGACTTTCCCCTGCCCATGAGACTTATAGTATGCAGGTAAATGTTGTAGTTCAGAAATCCAAGTGTTTGAGTTTACATGTTCTCAGCTTGGGACTCTAGCCACTAGAAACATAGAATCTGATGGCAGATAAGGACTACTTGGCCCACCCAGTCTGCCCATTTCCCTACATAATGGATAAGCAGCAGATCCTAGTTAACCAGCAGCCTACTTCTTCCTACCCCCACCCCCTAGAATTGCCTTATGACTGTCCCATGCATGCTTGAATTCTACCGCTGTTTTTGACTCCACACCCCCCTCTGGAAGGCCGTTCCATGCATCCACAACCCTCTCTGTGAAAAAAGACTTCCTTAAATTACCTCTGAGCTACCCTCCCTCTATCTTCAAATTGTGCCCCCTTGTTCTTGCACACCTCTTTTTTTGAAAGATGCTACCCTCTTGGACTTTGTTGATTCCCTTGAGCTACTTGAAAGTTTCTATCATGTCCCCCTCTCCCTCCTTTCCTCAAGGGTATACATATTAAGCTCCTTAAGTCTCTCTTCATATGTCTTCTGGTGCAGACCCTGCACCATTTTAGTTGCCCTCCTCTGGACAGCATCCATCCTGTCTATGTCTTTGCGGAGATTGGGTCTCCAGAACTGCACGCAGTACTCCAGATGGGATCTCACCAGCTGTCTGTACAGAGGAACAATAACTTCCTGTTTTCTACTGGTGATGCCTCTCCCTATGCATCCCAGTATCCCCCCAGCCCTCCTTGCTGCCTCTCACATTGCTTGCCCACTTTTAGGTCATCTGATATGACTACCCCCAGGTCCCTTTCCATTTTTGTTGTTATTAGTATCTCACCCCATTGTGTACTCTTCCCTGGTTTTGTTTCCCAGGTGCATTACCTTGCACTTCTTAGCATTGAATCTAAGCGCCATACATTTGACCATTCCTCTAACCTTGCCAAGTCCCTTCTCATCCTTTCCACCCCACCTTGCATCAACTCTGTTGCAGATCTTTGTGTCATCTGCAAAGAGACATACTTTTCCTTCCAGTCCCTCTGCAATGTCGCTATAAAGACATTGAAGAGGACCAGTCCTACTACTTGAACCTCCGTGTACCCCACTAATAACCTCCCTTTCTTCAGAGTGGACTCCATTTACTATTACCTCTGTGTCCTATTCTCCAGCCAATTCTTTACCCAGGCTGTCATCTTGGGACCCACTCAGGCTGGCTAACTTGTATATTAATCTTTTGTGTGGACTGTGTCAAAATGCCTTGCTAAAGTCTAGGTAGGCCATGTCCACAGCCACTCCCTGATCTACTACTTTGGTCACCCAGTCAAAGAAATCTATCAGATTTGTCTGGCATGACCTTCCCACTGTGAATCCATGCTGCCTTGGGTCCCAGCCTCTGGCCTCTAGATACTCAACAATTCTTTCCTTCAGAAGTGATTCCATCATTTTCCTATCACTGAGGTTAAACTAACAGATCTATAGTTTCCTGCTTCTGCCTTGCTCCCACTTTGTGAAGGAGAATCACATCTGCCTCCTCCAGTCCTCGGGTACCACCCCATCCTCCCATGATTTGTTAAAGAGGGTAGTCAGTGGTGTCACTAGTTCTACCCTTAGTTCTTTTAGAATTCTGGGATGAACTCATTAGGCCCCATTGCTTTGTCCACCTTCAGTTTTAAGAGTTCTTTCAGAACCCTTTCTTCTGTAAATGGGCTGGTATCAACTTCTGTATCCAGAGTGTTTCTACTGTTTGTTTTAGATACCCTCCTCTTCATTTGTAAATACTGAGCAAAATATTTGTTTAGTATCTCTGCCTTTTCACAATCACCTCTGCCCACCCCTCTCTCCTTTATTAAGCCTCACTATCCTCCCTTGGTCTTCCTTTGCTCCCTGATGTACCTATAAAAGGTTTTATCCCCCTTCTTAACTGAGTTGGCTATCTTTTCCTTGGTTTGGGCCTTGCTGTTCTGACTGCCTTCCCAGCTTCCTTTTGCTTTAACTGATACAGTTCTCTGTCCTGCTTCTTCTGTGATTCCTTGTACTTCCTGAATGCTTTCTTTTTCTCTTGAACCTTCACTGCCACTTCCTTTGAGAACCATAGTGGTTTCTTACATCATTTTGTTTTGTTTATTTGCTTCACACAAAGGCTTGTTACCTCTATGATGGCAGTTTTTATTAGTCCCCATTGTTCTTCCACCCCTCCTTCCTGCCCATTTGCTAGTGCATTCCTTAGGCACTCACCCATTTTGGCAAAGTCAGCCCTCCTAATGTCCAGTACTTTTGCCTTTGTATGGCTTGACTCTATTGCTGTGTTTTATTGTGAACCATACTGTTCGATGGTCGCTAGTTCCCAGATGGCTACCCAATTCAACAACTGTGATCCTCTCTCCATCTCCATTTGAGAGAACCAGGTCTAAGATTGCTCCCTCTCTAGGCTATACTGCTTAATGCATTACTTAATGAATCTAATTAACTAATCTTGACTGGAAGTGGATTATCATTGTGAAATGCAATTCTCCTCTCAAGGAAAATTAGTATGGGCATTCCTGGATGAGTTAGGGTGATGAGCGTCACAAAAATGATCATCAAAGTTATGGATAAAAGAAAAAAAAGGGTGCTGAATTTTCTAAGTCCCTCAACAATACAAACTTTCTGATTACGGTAACCAGCTGCACCACTGAGACAACTGGAAACTGGGCTGTCCCCAAGCACATTACTCTTTCTTAAATGCACAACCCAATCGGAATGATATTCTGGGTGGCCTGGGTTCAAGTCCCAGCTGAGGCACTTACTTCTTTCTCACTTCTCTTTGTATGTGTTCCATAAATATGCACCCCACACTCCTGTGTGATTGTTACAAGTAAATATTTGTGCTGTCATTGGGTTGTGTATTTGAGAAAGAGTAATGTGCTCAGGGACAGCCCAGGTTCCAGTTGTCTCAGTGGTGCAGCTGGTTAGTGCAATTGGAATGATATTCTGGGTGGCTGGGGTTCAAGTCCCAGCTGAGGCACTTTCTTCTTTCTCACCTTCCTTCTCAACTTTGTTTGTATGTGTTTCATAAATATGCACACCACACTCCTGTGTGATTGTCCCTCAAAAATATTATATTGTCGCTGACCCGGTGGCAGTGAGGGTTGAGGCACTGGACATCACCACATCTCACACCACACCAGCAACCTGGGTTCGGGAATGAGCCAGGGTTGCTGGGGGTTGGCAGGGGAGGGAGAGGATTGAGCATCCAGAGGACAGCTCTCCTCTCCAGGGAGGGACAGGGGTCCCTAGTCAGTGCTCGGCTGCCCTCTGGCAGAGGCCAGAGATGCAGCAAGCGCTGATGATGTAGAGAAGGGGCGGGGGAATGGCAGACGTTGGTTCCATGCCTTGATGTCAAGGCACTAGCCACTCCCCAAGAAACAGGGAAAAATGCCTTCAGCTCCGGCGGAGACGGAGCACCAGAGCTTGCCCTCAATCTGCGGCAGTCCGCCTGGTACCCTCCCGGCCGATGCTACTGACTGCTCAGGGTGTTGGGACCCACCTCATCCATGCCCAGGGGGGTAATCTGAGGCTACATGGGTGACAGAGGACTGTCCAGGTAGGGTGGACTGCAGAGAGATGACTCCTTGGTGCTCCCGAGGTGACCAGAGCTGAGGAGAGGAGAGGAGGAATAAATTCGAAAAATAAAAAAATGTAAAAAAATACTATATTGTACTTATTCAGATATGATAGCTGCACTCAGAAGGTTTTTTGTGAAAAACTTTCTAATATGAGGAAAGGTTTTACCCCATATGACAAGTCGAAGCCCCACCACACACTTGTGTGTGTGGTGGGGCTATCCGGTTTGTAATATGGGCTAAAACCTTTCCACATATTAAAAAATGTTGCATGTTTTGCACAAAAAAACCTTCTGAGTGTGGCTACCTTATTTGAATAAGTATATGGTCGTGGTTGGTACAACGCACCTCGTGTTTGCAGAGGCCCTTTTTGTGTCTATAATACTATATTGCAATTTGCAAACATTATGGCTAAACCCAATCTTTAGCACCACCCACAAAAACCCATTTTAATGACACAAAGTAGCAAGTGCTACAGATAGGCTTATAATGCTGTCAGTTGGCCTTTAGATCATATTTGTTTGCTTTGCAGGCAATTGTACATCTTATGGTGCTATTTATATGTAATACTATCTGTCCCCACAGTCACCACATTCACCTACCTAGGAGTTATCCTTGACCCTTTTCTTGCCTACTCATCATATATCATAAGCACCAGCAAATATATCAATTCTATGCTTGGGATTTCCTACAAAACTAGTCAAGATCTCACCCCTCAGACCTGACTATCTATCATTACGGGGAATGCTCGTACCTAAACTGGTTTGTGTTGCACCAGTCCACTTACCAGCTTCCAAAACTGCACTCTTCAAATGTGATGTTGCATACAATAGTATCTGCTGATTTCCCTAACATTCCACAAACAGGCTTACCACTGCTCTCTATGAAAGCTTGTTACCTTGCTGTGGGGGAGTTAGGTTTAACGTGCTACAGAAACACATGGCAGTGGCCCTAGTCTCCTTCCTCAACCTAGCTCGAAATAAACATCCTTTGCGGTCTGAAATTAATGTCCTGCTGAAGATTCCTAGTATAGGAGAATCCAACTTCAGATACTCTGCTCCAACCTTATGGAACTCCATTCCACTAGAGAGTAGGCAGTGTCCTACTGCCTCCTCATTCCATAGTAGTTTCCATGATCATCCTGTCAGGGTATCTAACTGTACCAGCCCCTAACCTACTTGACCTCTCAATATCATATGACACTTAAATGTATCTTATATGTTGTTCTAATGATGAGACCTAGAGGTTTATCTTTTGTAATTAGCACCAATGATTAGCGGCGTTTAAGCCTAGCATATATACCTAATGTTTACTTCTGTTATTTATATCCTATTGTTAATTGTACATGTCTCCCCCCTCCTCCGAATGCTTGTGCTAACCAAATACATATCACATTGCTTTGTCCATGTATTTGTTACTTTATTGTGTTATAATTCTGGTGTTGATCTGTTACAAACTGTTCCTTGATGTGAATTTTCACTCTATGTAATGTTTGCTACATTTGTACTCTCCTGTGTCATGCCTAAAAATAGGCATTTGTTTGCCTAGTGCACCCACCCAGTAAATGAAAACGAAATAAATACTACTCCCATTATGTACAATTGCCTGCAAAGTAAACAAATAGTATCTGAAGGCTACCACTAAACTTGGCCATTAAAAGCCTAGTTAGTTACAGCACTGCAGCCTTTTCACTACATAGTTTTGTACGTGGGCCTGTATCAGGAAAGGAAGTAAGACTGCACTTGCAGTAAGTAAGGGAAGAAAGGTGGCAATCGTGTATGCTGAGTGTAGTCTTGCACATTCAGTGAACCCTCGATTATCCACCAAATGTGGTTTGTACAAAATGCTAGCTATTCTATTGCCCCTTCTTTTCCCACACTTATAAATTGTCTGCCCAGTTTTGCTTGCACAAAAATGGGGGTATAATTGAGGGTGCGCTGTATATTATTAGACTGAAATCAAACAATATTTGACACTTGGGGGAAGGAAGAGAAGAGAATGGTGTTGCACTGTAGCTAATATGATTCTGAGACGGGGGAACAGAAGTATAGGAATTTTGATTTGTACGCTGTTGCCTGTAGCTCTTTATTTACAAACTGTATCCTTGCTTGTAATAAAGTTTCTGTATAAATAGATCCACAAGGTACCTTACAGTCTGTGAAAGGGTCCCTTCGCAGTGAAGGGGCATGGTCGCGGTAAGGAGGGGACCCAGATTTCCCTTTGGCCTAGGATCCTAGATTGCCTTAATCTGGCCATGAATAGATGTCAATCAGTGTTCTTGTAATGGGAAAAGAAAAAGCAGCACTATAGCTACTGAGAAGAGGAGATTTCCAGGTAGTTACAATGTCACTAAAATAACTATTATTTTTACAAAAAAGATATATAAAAAAAATGTAGGATAGACACCAAAATGAGAAGAGGGGGTATCTAAAGGAATTAAAAATGTTTCATATCACCTTTACGTGCTATACATCAGGTGTAATGCTGAACCATTTATTGTACATATAACTGTACACTTGTACACGCTTCTGATATGACTACCCCCTGGTCCCTTTCCAACAACAACAAAAACAGAAAGGGACCTGTGGGTAGTCATATCAGATGACCTAAAGGTGGGCAAGCAATGTGAGAAGGCAGTAAAGCTGGGGGGATACTAGAATGTATAGGGAGAGGCATCACCAGTAGAAAACAGGAAGTTGTTATCCCTCTGTACAGACAGTTGGTGAGACCCCATCTGGAGTACTGCATGTAGTTCTGGAGACCCCATCTCCACAAAGATATAGACAGGATGGAGGCAGTTGAGAGGAGGGCAACTAAAATGGTGCAGGGTCTGCAACAGAAGCCATACGAAGAGAGACTAAAGGAGCTTAACATGTATACCCTTGAGGAAAGGGGGGGGGGACATGATAGAAACTTTCAAGTCCCTCAAGGGAATCAACAAAGTCCAAGAGGGTAGCATCTTTCAGAAAAAGAGATGTGCAAGAACAAGGGGACACAATTTGAAGATTGAATGGAGATGGCTCAGGGGCAATGTGAGGAAGTATTTTTTCACAGAGATTTTGGTGGACACATGGAACAGCCTTCCTGAGGAGGCCGTGGGTTCAAAAACAGTGGGAGAATTCAAGAATGCATGGGACAGACATAAGGCAATTCTGGTGTGGGGGGGTAGGAAGAAGTAGGCTGTTGGTTAACCAGGATCTGCAGCTTATCCAATTGGTAGGGAAATGGGCAGACTAGGTAGGCCAAGCAGTCCTTATCTGCCGTCAAAGTCTATGTTTCTGTGTTACACTTGCTCCACAAAAATATATGAATGTTCCACATTATAGTAAAACTATTTCTATATATTCAAACTATTAACAGATGAAATTAAACATTACTTAATTCTAAGAACACTGGGATCACTGTTGGAATCTATCTTTTAAATAACATCCTGCTTATTTTTTGCAACTTCTTCCAAAAGACAATGTTTCACAGTTTTGTGCAGACAGACTGAGTGGTGTTCTGACTAATCGAACTGGTCTGAAAGGAAAGGAATATATGACCATGAAATGATGTGGTTATTGAATACTTATTACAACCACAGTAATCAGGAAGCAGATGTTTAATGTTGTTATTAGCATAATCTATTAGCCTCTCGGATTTGAACCCAAATGTGTTACAGCTGAGGCTTTCAATGTAATATGACACAGATTTCTGGTAACATAATCTAAACATATACACAGTGCAGTGGCGAGTGGATATGTATTTTAGAGGGTTAGGGTGACTGACTAAAAATGGAGCCAGCAAGATTAGGAGCAGGGCATTTATTTGATGGGAGCAGTCTAATGTAACTGAAACAATGTATCAATGTGCTAAACTACAACTATATACTACCGTCAAGTATGTGTCGATATTTTTCACAAAGGGCAAACAGGCAGAGACAACTTCTTGCCAACTGCCCTCTTCCCCAAATCTAATCTTTGCAAAGTATAATATTGTTATTGTTTCCCTATCTTTCAGTTGATAAATATGTATTAAATTGCAAAACAATTGTTAAGCAAGACTTAAGATTGCAAAACAAATCCTCAAAAGGAAGAAAATTCTGAATATTACTGATTGTGTGGTGTTGTGTTCTTAGGATATGAGGCTAACTTTGTCATCTTCTCTCAAAGCATGATAGCTGGGTTTATTTGTGTATGGCTATGTTTCCATGCTTTAAGAGATTATCAGTGCCCTCCCCCTCCTCCCAATACACACACATACCCACTGAGGTTAAAAAAACATCAGTGTATTGCTTCTTGATCCAAAAAGCACCCACTTTTTCAAGTGGTTGACTTGCAGGATTAGTGTGTGGGTGTGACAGAATCATTTTGACTTAATGTAACAAATGGTGCATGGAATCAGTACAGATTTATAAAATAATGAAAAGCAACAAAGAGAAGAAAGGGTTCTGTGATACCCTCCCCTTTTTCTTTAGGGGGTTACTGCACTAGGGGCATGATTTTTAGAGCCCAGAGAATACCGTAAGCCTCTGGTGCACCAATCCCGTGGCACACAGAGCTTGCGGCATTCTCCCAGTCAGTGATCAGGATTTTCAATCCTGAGCACCAGATGTCACAAGTTAAACCAGCTTTTCCCTGGTCTGACTTGCAGCAGTTGGAGAACCCTTTTTACGGGGCTTGCACCAAATACTTGGCACAAGTTGCCATAAAATGAGGAATCTGTTGCAGCTGCGCCCTACAATATTAAATTCGGTGCAGCTGTGGCACGGGAGTTTGATGCAGCTTTGTCAAAAAATGGCTTCAATGCAGGGCTTAATGCAAGTTCTGTGTCAGTCTTTTAAAATAGACCCCTAAGTGCACTGTGGAGGAGACTCTGGAGATGTCATTTATATACATCTATAAAAACGGAAAAAAAGAGCTCCACTCTAGGTGTTGAAAAAATTAAACTGTGACTATTAATTCAGTTAGTGCCACCATATCATCCAATGTAACCAAATATTCATAGCTGTAGGACTGCACCACTTTTTTTGTTTCTATAGAGCTTTTTATGGTTTTTCTTGGGTTTTCTTCCCATCCCCTTCCCCCAGAGCCCCAGCACATGGCCGTATGTGTGCGTGGAGGCACACACACACACCAGAAGCCAGCCTAGCCCATTCCACCCACCTGTACTGCTGCCCTACCCACCTACATTATCCCACTGGACCTCCACCCAGTGGGGAGTGGGACTATGGGGAAGGTCAACAAGCCACCCTCACCACCCTCAAGAGAGGAGAGCAGCCTGAAGGTATGCCCAGTTCTGCTCCTCCCAACCCCCATGCTGGCACCCCGACTACCCAATGTTGTTCTCGAACCTGGGTTGCCAGTGTAGCGCAAGGTGTGACGTCCAGTGCCTGACTCCTCAGTGCCACTGGGCTGGCTTCTGCACCACTTTTTCAAGGTCTGTTGGCCCCTGAGCTCTGTGGCAGACATCACTGGCTTTCCCTGCTACTATGTGAAGGCTTCTCGTAGTAGTGGAGAAAGCAAGTGATATTTGCCACATGCCTCAGGAACCAGTAATTGACCATTTAAGAGTCCAAATGAAGAGAAGACAGGTTCGCCAGGATAACAGCTACAAAAAAAAAAAAACAAGAGAATACAAACTTCAGGTCCAGAAGGTTAATTATTCCAGGACGTTACATTGGTTTAACAATGCGCACTAGCACACCTGTAAAAAGCAGCACCAGCCCACAACCACAAAACTTCAGCTGTATAGGATGATACGGCAGCACCAATTAAGTAAATATTCTGGGGGTTAAAAGCTATGTTTAAATGCAATTTTCTATTGCACAACTTTGGACATAACCAAAATTGTCCCTATGTTCCATTTTCAAAGCAAGGATGTAGTTATGTCCAGTTTTCAAAATTCTGATTCAATTTTGTCCAGTTTGCAAAGTTCAGGTACAAATGCGTCTGGATAAACTTTTCAGACTGAGCGTAGCTTGGTCTATTATTTAGATCTTTGTCTAATATTTTTAATCTAAAAACTGGATGTAAAGAACCATAAAATGCTAAAGATTCTACATGTACAGTAAGTCATTGAAAATTGCCCCATGTTTTGACTATTTAAAATACCTCCTGATGTAATTAGTAGTTGCATCCACATTATGACTTTTAAAAATTCCATCAGTACATTTTAGTATTTTCAACACCTAGGTGACCCAGTGGTGGTGAGGGTTGAGGCACTAAATGCCACACCTCATGCTATGCCGGCAGACCTGGGTTCAGGAATGAGCCTGGGTTGTCAGGGGTAGGCAGGGGGGAAGGCGAGAAGCAGGATTGAGCTGCCATGAGGTGGCTCTCCTCTCCCACAGAGGGGTGAGGGATGAGGGGTTTTCCTGGCCCTTGGCTGCCACCCAGTGGAGGACAGTTAGTAGGGCCAGGCTATGGGGAGCGAGCAATTGCCTGAGGAGGGGCAGAAGGGGCTTGAAATTGGTGTCACGGACACATGCGTATTTCCACCCTTGTGTGACACCAGTATTAGGGCGCCGTGTCACTACAGCACCAAATGACCTTTCTGACAACCTTTCTTTTTGTGGTGGGCACAGCCCCCCATGCCTCTCCTTGTGGGGGGCCATGCCCCCCACCTCCCCTAACTATATATTCTAACTCTGGGGAGACCTCAGGGAGGGGATGGAGAACTCACCATTTGGTGCTTTAGTGACTTGGCACCCTAATGCCAGTGCCCCATGCACTGCTGTACACGTGCACACCCCCACACACATGCACTGCTGTGTGCAGAGGTTATGGGACAGTAGAAAGAAAAATGGGGAAAAAACAGTAATATACAAATCCAAAAAAAAAATGTTCTCAGCACTTGGAGTGGAGATCTTTTGTCCATTTTATTGCCTTATACATATTAAGGAGTGCCATTGCTAGAGGAAGAGATTGACCTTAAGTTAAGGGAAAAAACTTAAAGAGCTACAATAAGGACATGTAATGCAAATTATAATTCAATTATACAGATTATAGATTGAAGGAGTGCTCCTGACCAATCGGAGAGCTCCTTTCCCATGAATGTGAGACACTCTTATTCTGTGACGAACGTCTCATGTGCGAATGCCCTTGAAACAGGCACGTCCGGGGACAGTTTTTTTATAAATATATTATAGATTGGTTCTCGATCAATAATATATTAATATATCTCCCATCACCACTTGTTTCTGTATAAGAGTGGTTTCCCTTGCCTTCAGCTTGAGCCAGAACAATTGAGATTCACTTCACTGTTCTTGCTCTAGATGAACACTCATGAAACCACTCTGATACAGCAACAAGTGGCTCCAGGGGATGTAATAATAACCAAGGCCCCGTGTTTTCTGTGGTTCTGTGGCTGCGAATTGTGGAATTGTGCTGGTAGGATTAAATTCTAACCATTTACTGTTATACCTATTTGTTGAATTGAGGACTTGTGAACTACTTCAGTAGTTGTGTTGCTGACAGAAAAGCAGTCACATATTCTGTCATGGTTATGAAGTGAGAAACTCATAGTGTATAAATGCGTTATTGAGTGATATGAAGTGGTGTGTAGATACTTCCTTCTTTGTGATGTGTTATCCAGACTTGCTACTGTAAGAAAAAACATAGAAGATAATGTATGGTCATGGATGGTTATCCGGTTTGTTAACCATCGAGGGGTTGCTGGGGCGACCATGTAAACCTTGAGAGCAAAGCTCAAGAGGTTTGTGTTGCCATGGCAACCTCGAGATTGGTTAAAAAAACGGTTAACCATCGATGTACCATACATTAGCTTGCATAGTATATGGTACCATTTCATTTTTTTCGAAAAGAAAGCAGTTCCTTACTGCTGGTTTTTTTATGTCCCCACTGCTCTGCCCTCACCACCGCGGCCGCTTGCTGTCGTCTGGATCCAGCTGCGCACATGCCCAGATTGTTCGTTGTTAACCCATCGATGTAACGCACCATCGATGGGTTAACAACATCTTGATGTCGCATCAATGGTAAAACGTTGTTATAAAAAGGTAGATTTCTACCTATAACAACGTTCTACCATACATTATAATGAAATAATGGGTAAATTTTCCCATCAGGAGTCGACTTCATGGTATTCACTTGTACCTCTGAACTCACAGAACTGTGATTTAGTTTTTTATACTGCCATAGCATAATCCAGAGCAGCTTCTGATGTTCAACATATGGATTGTGTGTTCTTGTTTTCTTAAAGATTATAAGAATGGGGATAAAACATTTTTTCAGTCATGTTAGAGAAAGGATAGATACTGGATGAGCGGTTAAAATGTGAAGAAGGGAAACGGGAGAAGTGTGAGAAAGGGACTATGAAAAAAATAAAATGAACATAAACCTTTGCTCAATGATCACTGAGGAAGGGGAAGGTGAGGGTCCACATAACAGTGTCAGGATCAGTGATGGCAGGGAGATGAGCACTGGTCTGTTTCACTGCAGTACAGATTTTTCTTCTGCTGATATTCACACTGCCATAATCATAGCACATGACAGTTGTGCCAAAAGCACCCCCTGTCACGTGTTGCATTCCAGCTAAGGACATTTGTGAAATCCAAGTTTGTGCAACTCATTCAAAAGTTAATTAAGTAAAGTCTCCAGACTTTTACTATTACTACCATGTTGTTAATTACTGACTGAGATCTGCATTCATCTGACGGCTCCTACATCTGTTACTTAGCAACCATAAAAAAATGTTGATCTGCATTCACCTTTCCTGCTGTCAGACAACACCGGGTTTACAGCTATTCCTTGCATGGATGTTTATGAAGGCTGCACTACTTTGATATAAGGGCATTTCCTAGTGAAATACATCCTGTGTCATGCACACACACACACACACACACACAATAGCCGGTCACTGTCTATGCTTAGACTAATGGCACATTAATGATAGTTTTTGCCTATTTTGTATAGAAGTACCAGTTATTTATTTTTTTTCTCTACTTGTATAAAGGACCTGCCATGCCACCCCATTACCCTCATCCCCCCCTTCCTCCACCATCCCCGCACCCAAGTCATGAACCTAGATGTCATATTTGGTTCTGTAGTGAAGTTATACCATCACTGTGACATTACAGACTGTGAAGAAACATTTATTGATATTGCTGATTAAACATGTAAGCTGCTTATGGAGTCTAATTTCTTCAGTTACTGACAACGTGGTATTTGTCAGCATTCAGTATATTGTGCACGTCTCTCAGCTTTGTATGTAGGCATGCATATGGCTGTCACATGAGACCTAAAAATGAAATTTAGATTTTGAGATGTTTTGGGGTTATGAAATTAAGAAAATTAATAAATAAAAGGTTTGCACCCTTTTTAGTGTAAAATAGTCATAAAATACTGCTTCATGTCTGATTGTAAATTGTTCTGTTCTAGTATGAATGTATTTCTGAATGTTCCAGTAATGTTTCCAGACCTGTCAGATATTTATTTATATGTATATAAATATTCAGTACTTCTACATAATTGATATCGATCTGTTTCAAAACTACATCCAAGACAGCCTGAGCGACCTATCTGTATGTTGCTTTTTTAATTTCTTTAGTTACTTTTTTATTTTGTTTGAGGCAATTATGTGATAATCTGAGAATTTAAAGGGGACAGGAAATCATTTCTAATTGACAGCTGTTTATTAAGTTTATATTCTCAGAAATGACATGTGTTCCCCTAAATTATCCATATGTAACTGTACCTGAATAAAAAGTGATGCAAAACCTGTATTTTACATTCTTTTGTTTTTATGGGTAGCATTCTGTTACAGTTCTCTTCATGAAACCTCTGAGCTGGAGTTTTAACTATGTCACAGTTTGTGCACAGAATGCTAATTATGAACTCTTGGCCTATCAGAACTATGCTTACAGTTCTATGCACAAACCGTGACATAGTTAAAACTCCAAATTACTAGTTCCATGAAGAGAACTGTAACAGAATGTTGCCCATAAAAACAAAACAATGCAAAATACAGTTTTCACACCATATTTTATTCAGTTTCAGTTAAATATGGATAATTTAGGGGAATACATATAATTTCTGAGAAAATCAACTTTGTAAACAGCTGACAATTAGAAATGATTTACTGTCCTCTTTAATATAGAACTGTGGTGCAGTTCTAATCATATGTGTGTGCATGGTGAATGAAGGTTGTCAGGAATGATCAATTAAGCAATGAAGTTTGATGCCTAAAGTGGTATAAACATTTCATATTTTCTTTTTTTGGTATTAGCAACATATGAAAATAAATGTGTGTATAGTGTAAGTTCAAATATTCAATATTTAAAACTACGATCTCTGATCTCACATAGGAAAGATGAGGTCAGTATTAAATACTGATTATCTTGTATATAGATAGGTATACTAAAATGTTTATCTGGTAATAGGGATACCTAGAAACACTGAGTTTGATGGCAGATAAGAATTTGCTTGATTCACCTTGTCAGCACTATTTCCCTCACGTACTGTATACTACAGATCATACTCAATCTCCAGCTCTCCCCCCAATTTCATTACAACTAATGTACCCTTTTACTAACCCCATTCTCTATTGCTTCTGATTACAGCTGTTACCTCCATCTCCTCTGCTGCGGGGCAGTTCTTGGCATCCACCACCCTTTATGAGTAGAAGTACTTCCTTACATCTCCATGAATCCACCCTCCTCAATCTTCATTACATAGCCACTTGTATTCTTCTTCTTAAAAATGCTTTCATTTTGAACATTGTTTATGCATCTGTGGAATATTAAAGTTTTTATCATACCCACCCTCTCCCTCCAAGTTGTTTTGTGTTTTTCCCCATCCCATTTGCCATAGCCATTGCCATGAATATGATGTCTGGATGCTACAATATGGCATTACATTGCCACTGCAGAAATGCTGCAGAATTTACAAACCACTGCCACAGAAGTTCTGTGGAAAATAGTAATCTGCCGCAGAATTTGGTCCCAAAGTGCCACAGAAAAATCGGGGCCTTGGTAATAACATATATATTAAGGGATATGTATACAGTAGGTGTGGGTAAAATTAGTACAAGTACTTAATTCAGTGGCCTTACTAGTGATTGCTTTGCAATTTAAAATGTTAAAGAGGGAACTAGGATTCAAGCAACTATGATTCACTATTTATTTATTAGGATGAACTACTGTAGTTAGAGACAGAGAAGTTGAATAGAGACTTGGAAGAAAAGGTTGCTTACCATAGTAAGTGTGTTTCTTCTAAGGGAAGAGCAGTATGGTCAAACTAATTGCAGCCTCTCTCCTTGGAGTGTTACCCCAGAGGCAAAATTTAGAATTCTTTTGAATTCAAACCATGCACTCTGCCACTAGTGGTCATGTACCCACTGACCTCTCAATGGGAGATATTTAGCTAGAGACTAGAAAGATGTGGCCACCTAACTTGAAAAAAATAAAAAAGTATATTATTCTCTTTAAAAAATGCATAAAAATTATAAAACAGTTTTGTTTTGAAGTGACCTTTAACAAATGCTCAAGCATCAATATTAATGCTATCCACAAATCTGAAGAACCTTGAATCATTGTTCCAGAAAGAAAGGGAGGGTTGGGTTAGTGTGACCATACATCACATCCTTTAGAAGTTATAAAGGTGAGTGTCCTTTTCTTTTAACACAAGGAAAGTGATGTAATATACAGTATGATGTCACACTAATTGCAGACGTCTTCCAGTACCTGTAAGGAGGGCTTTTAAAAATTGTTTTGGAAAAAAGTTCTAAAGGAAAGATGCCCCAAACCTTACATATCTCCTGAACCTGATGTACAGACATTGATGCAATGAATGAGCAGAGGACCAAGTGGCTGCTCTATAAACATCTAACAGAATTATCTAGCCACTGCACTTAGGCTGTTTCTCCTCTTGTGAAATGAACACTTATTCTTATTGGTGGCCCCCTGTAATGTTGAAATAACAAACGGCCAACAGATGAACCTTCAGTGAGGGATTCTGCTATCCTGACTGCAGCTGAGTCAGTATGTAGTCCAGCACTCCCTGCATAGGGCAAGTGATGGGGTTCAGTGATGCCATCTAGCACCACACAATGAAATAATTCCACTGCAGAGAGTAGGTGAACCTGGTGGAACGTTTCTGAGCAGCAAGCAGAACAGCAGAGACCTCAGCTGAGGCTGCAGACTGAGAAACCTCTACATCCTTGGGAGTTAGTCATGGGCCACAGGGACTGGAGCTTCAGATACAGCAGCATGCTGTTCTTCTGGGACAGAAGGCCTAGCTGAAGGGGCAGTGGAACAGGAGACTTGACTGCTAGGTATTGCAGCAGAGAAGACCAGGTCTGCCTGAGCCACCAGATGTGACTAAGATCATTCTGGTTAATTTCTACCTGAGCTTGGTCAGGATCCTCTGCATCAGTGGTAGAGAAAGAAAGGCATCAAGGATTTTCCCTATCCAGTAGAGAGACAACACATTTTGTCAGATGGTGCCCTGGAGTGAGTGAATGAGCAAACAAGCAGCAGGTCTGTGTTATGTGGCCATGCAAAAATATCCAGATCTGGCCTTCCTCCCATGTTGAACAGTTGTTTGGCAACAGTCTGGCTGAGTTCTCATTCATGGGGCTGAACTACAGACCAGCTGAGGCTGTCTACCAAGATATTTAGGGAGCTGTGAGATCAACAGCTAGGATTGAGACCTTTCAGGCCACCACCCATTCCTATGCCTTCATCGCCTCTTAGAATAGAGGACAGGTGTGGGTGCCCCCCATTTGTTTGTCACATCTCAAAATCAAGCTAGTGAACACTCTGAAGTTTGACAATTAATTGCTCTTGACAGCAGAACTAAAGCAGATCATGCAGCAAATTGTTTAATGCTCAAAAAAGTGGTGCTTCATGTTCCTGTATGCATGCCTTGTGAACTTGTAAAACAAAGTTGTTTGAGCATTGAGCAGATTGCCACAAGGTCTGCTTTATTTTAGTTATCAAGAGCAATTAATTGCCAGACCTGAGGGTGTTTACCATTCCTGGTCTTTGTAGTTGTTCTTTGGGAGCTAGTTACTCCTTAGTTGCACCACGTGGCCTACACTGCTGAGCATATTTCCTCTCTGCATCTCTGTAACACACCGCAATCTGACTGTCTGATTTTACCAGGCGAAATGTTTCTTGTACTGTTGCCAAGGCCTGGAATCATTAAAGAACCTGCCTCACTTTGATCACATGTGACTGACTGATGTGAAGGCCATGTTCCTGAGGAGATCAGGACTCCTGGGAATGGCGAAGACCCAAATGGGCACCCCAGCCCAGGGTATAGGCTTCCATGGTGAGGATTACCCATGGCTGGGGTTACAGAAAATGAGAATATACAACCAGGTTATCCCTGTCCTGCTAACATAGGACAGACTACACTTGAGTGAGGAGGGAAAGAAAGTGTTGAAACAGAGGATGGAAGAGTACATAGAGGAAGTTGGGAATTTAAACTAGGAGTGGGGGTGGCAACTGGGCAAGAGACATGCAGAGACCACAGGTTGGGAAACCATATCAGCTTATCCCCCATAACAGTGACAAGGGACAAATGGCAAGTACTATTGGTGATGCTAGAAAAGGAGGGCAGGATGTGGGGGGGTGGAAGGCGGTTACCCTTAATGCTAGGAGCCTTGGGAGGAAAACTGCAGAGTTACAGGTGCTCATGGCAGATGGAGAGGTGGACATTGCAGCCATCACAGAAACATGGGCCACCCAATACAATGACTGGGTCCTGTCTGTACCAGGGTATGGGTTATTTCGTAGGGACAGGGTGATTGGGAAAGGAGGGGGTGTGGCACTATATGTGAAGGAAGGACTGACGTGTGTATGGGAGGAAGGGGAGGAGGGTAGTACTGAGTCACTTTGGACGCAAATCCAGGATTCCAAGAATAGGATTCTTAGAATGGGAGTGGTGTACAGGCCGCCATCTCAGACAGAGGAGTTAGATGGGGAACTAGCGGGACAGATCAGGAGGACCTGCGAGAAGGATAGTGTGGTGATTGTGGGGGACTTCAACATGCCAGGAGTGGACTGGAGTACCCCAACAACCAGGAACAGAAGGGAACAGGTACTGCTGGATGCCTTCCAGGACAGCTTCCTGCTGCAAATGGTCAGTGAACCAACCAGGTTAGGGAATACCCTTGACCTTGTGCTGGCAAATGGGGACTTTGTGAGAGAACTTACAGTGGAGGAACCGCTGTCAGGGAGTGACCACCACTCAGTATGGCTCACATTGGGTATGGGTATGGAAGGAGTGGAATTTGGCACAAGAGTGCTGGACTTCAGGAGGGCCGACTTTGGGAGGACGGGGAAAGTGGTAAAAGGGTACCTGGCCAGAATTCAAGCTAGTATGGACACTAACCAGGGGATAGTGGAGGCAACCAAAATCTGCTGCAAGGCCCAGAGCAAGAAGGCTAGGGCTAAGAAACCGAGCTGATTGAGCAAGAAGGTCATGGAAAAGGTAAGGAGGAAAAGAGCTGCCTTTAGGAAGTACAAGAAAACAGGGAGAGGGGAGGACAGGGAGGAGTACTTGATGGAATCGAAGGAGGTGACCTGGGCAGTAAGGGGAGCCAAGGCATCTACAGAACTCAGGCTGGCACAAGGCATGAAGAAATGGGAGAAGGACTTCTTTAGGTACAGCAGAGAGAAAAGGAGCTGTAAGGACCACATAGTAAGGATTAGGAAGGAGGGGGGTTGGGTGGAAGCAGGGTGCGATAAGGCAGAAGCACTAAATGAGTACTTCTGCTCAGTATTTACTAAAGAGAAGAGGGGTGACACCCAAGGGGGGAAGGGGGCGACAGATGGGGAAATCATGGAGGGCAGAGTTCGGGAGGGTTTGAAGGGACTGAGGGTGGATAAGGCATCAGGTCCAGATGGCATCCACCCCAGAGTACTGAAGGAGCTGGCAGAGGTCCTTGCAGGACCTTTGGAAGACCTATTTAATGCCTCCCTACATTCGGGGTGTGTACCTCAGGACTGGAGGATGGCTCATGTGGTGCCGCTCCACAACAGTGGCCCCAAGGATGAACCGGGAAACTACAGACCAGTGAGCCTCACATCCAGCGTGGGTAAGCTAATGGAGACTATCCTGAAGGAGAGGCTGGTGGCTCTCCTGGAGGCCTTAGGACTACAGGACAGCAGACAGCATGGCTTCATATGGGGCAGATCCTGCCAAACCAACCTGGTGGAGTTCTATGACTGGGTAACTAGGCAAATGGACAGGGGCCATGCAGTGGATGTCCTGTATCTGGACTTCAGTAAGGCATTTGACTCGGTGCCGCATGGAAGGCTGGGAAGTAAGTTAGTAGGCACAGGGGCAGGTGCAAAGCTGGTGAGATCGGTAGGGAACTGGCTTCAGGGAAGGCAACAGAGGGTGGTGGTGGGTGGGGAGCTGTCACATACAAGGGTAGTGACGAGCAGTGTTCCACAGGGCTCGGTGTTGGGACCAGTGTTGTTTGGGATATTCATTGCAGACATATCATTAAACATCAAGAGCAAGATCAGTCTGTTTGCTGATGATACCAAGATGGGAGCGGTGGTGGATGACCTAGGAGGATGGCAGGAGTTGCAGGATGATCTGGAAAAGCTTGAAACCTGGTCAGACACCTGGCAACTGGGGTTTAATGCCAAAAAGTGCAAGGTGCTGCATTTTGGAGTGAAGAACCCAAGGAAGAGTTACCAGCTGGGGGGAGTGCAGCTAGCCCAGACAGAGGAGGAGAAGGATCTGGGGGTGCTCATTACTGGGTCAATGAACAACTTGACACAATGTAGGCCAACATCTGCAAAGGCCAACAAAATGCTGGGTTGTATTTCAAGGGGTATATCCTTGAGGAGGGAGGAGGTGATTCTGCCACTATATAGATCACTAGTTAGACTGCACCTGGAGTACTACGTGCAGTACTGGCACCCGTATCTGAAGAGGGACATTAAGTTACTGAAGGGGTGCAGTGCACAGCAATAAAGATGATCAAGGGGCTGGGGGACTTACCGTACGAGAGGAGGCTGAGAGAGTTGAACATGTACTCACTGGAGGAGAGGAGGGACAGGGGACATGACTGAAACCTTTAAGTACATGAAAGGAATAAATAAGACAGGTACAGAGGGGTTGTTCAAAGTAAGGGAGGGGAGAGGAAGGGCATCAGGGGCCATGATATGAGACTGGAGGGAGGAAGGTTCAGTAGGGAGATGAGGAGACACTTTTTTTTACAGAGTGCATGGTGGCTGGGTGGAATGCGTTACCTGCAGAAGTGGTATCCAGTAGAACAATGGACTGCTTCAAAAGGGGATGGGACAGGACAAGGGGGAGGGTTAATGAAGGGGAAGGGTGGAAGGAAGGGGCAGCTGCAGAATAAGGGGTGCTAGCTGCACATTTGAGCAGACTTGATAGACCTCTAGGCCTTTATCTGCTGGCAAATTTTGTATGTTTGTATGTTCGTAACACAGCAGTGCCTTCCACAGAGGATGACAAAAAGCAATTCAGAGGTCTAGCGGCTATGAAGCCAGAGACCACTATGCTTGTAGCAGCCACTGAGGAATCCATATATGTAGGCAAGCCAGAGGAACCATGAATATGGAGGATGCCATGAGACCCGGGAAGCAATGCATGACACTGACCGAAACCAAGCCAGTGCATCCCACCAAGAACACTTGGGCCACTAATGTTGAGGCTCTGTACTAAATGAGAAAGGTTTTCACCCGGACTGTGTCTAGGACACCCTCTATGTAACGGATCCTCTGACATGTAACAAGAACAGACTTTTCCACAGTCACCAACATCCCCAGAATGTCTAGCACGTGTCTGGTGCAGTGCAAAATGTACTCCACAAACTGAATTGAATACAAGCACTCCACTGTACCAGAAATAGAACTACTTATTTTTTATTATACAAACTGCATATTACAATAGTAGTACAAAATAAATAAAAATACACTAAACCACTGAACTGATGAGCCCCAGCGCTTCGAGGCAAAAAAATACCTCTTCCTCAGGGGGTATGGCTATCATCACCCATCACACCAAACATTTATGATACCTCCTTGTTATAATTAATTAAAAGAATTAACCACAAACTAAGCCCGTGCATCTCACAGCATAACTTCATACTAGTCTGTCAATTTCAAGGATAAGCATCCATTAAATCTTGATTCATTCATAAAAAGCACCTAGCACTGAGTAATGCTGTAAGAACCCACAGGCTCCGATAAATAAAAACACGGACCTGTGCTGTATAATACCTTATGTACCCATTTAAATGAATGTGAAGTGTTAATAAAAAACATTAACACTTTCTTAAAATCCAATAATTGTATTTCTGTGCTTACTCCACTGCTCATTTTATTATTTATTTTTTACTTTGGACAATTACCAGATATCGCCAATAAATAACATTCAGTAGCAGAAGTAGCACAGATACAAATACAAAGGTATAGCTGATGACCCTCCCTAATCCCAAAGTCAGTCTCTGTGTAAGGCTATAAAAACAAAATAAAATAGCCTCATTCACTAGTACACCAAAGAAGGAACACATCTAGAAAACCTAGTAACCACTAAAACAGCATGTAGGGGAAACAATATGAAAAAGTGTGCATATGCATAATATGTTATCACCTATAGGAAAAACTTTTATGTGAAAATGTATTGCAGTTTAACAGCTTAAAGTTAATTCATCTGAAACCTTAGGCCCCTTGTGTGTGTGTGGGACTCTCTCTCTCTCTCTCTCTCCCCCTCTCTCTCTCTCCTCTCTCCTCTCTCTCTCTCCCTCACATTCTCCTAGCCTGTTATCTGATTTCTGTTCTTTCTGATCATCCACCTACCCCCCTTCTCCCAGTAATTTAGCACCAAGCTCACTTTCTACTTCCAGCATTGGAACCACACTCTGTGCCGCTTGGAGCTCCTGTCATCTTCTCCATTCACAAAAGAAGGTATGTTGAACCCGGAACGCATAGACTGCACTAGACCCTACAGCCCTCTTTTTCTTTCAACCCATTCAAAACTTGCCAACTGTTTACTTGGGTTCTTCTTCTTCTGATTCTGTGAACCTCCTCAGCCTGTTTAATATCTGATTTCCCTGGTGAGTAACCCTCTGTTTTTTGTTGTTTCTTTTTGTCCATTTTCCCATTAGTAAGTTATAATCTACTGCCATTAGAGAGACATAATCTTTATCTAAGTGATCCCTGGCTGTTGTTCATATAGATACCTTCGTAAATTACAGCTCCCACCTCCATCTGATCAGCCCCCTCCTCTGCACCCCCTGCTTACAAATTCTTTGCCTTAATAGATCAATTATTCACTATTTCTCTGCCTTATGAACAATGCATCCCCTACTGTCCTCTCTCCCCCTTGTTATGCTCATATCCCTCTGTTTACCACCCCACTTTCTCTATATTCACCTTTTCCTAATAACTCTCCCAACCCCATCAGTTACTATCTCCAGTCCCCTACCCACATCCATGCTATCACTCCCTCCCTACCATTTAAAATATGGTCTCACTCTACCACTCTTCCTCATGCAGCTTTGATAATGGTGTCCACTTTATCTGCAGTTCTCCACCTTCTTGTTACTCACTCATCCACTCCCTTCTACTCAAAACTCCCAATCTCCTCACCAGCCCCTTAAAAATCACCTAAGCTCCACTTTCTCATACTCACCCTCCTCTTGCTCTCCGACATATCCACCCCAACCCAGGCCCTATTGCCCCTAGCTCCTCTGGTGCTTCCTCCTCTACTACCTCCCCCGCTCTCTTCTCTCAGCCCTCCCAAAGGGCTTAAAGATCCTACATCTAAACACCCACAGCTTGTTGCAAAAAGTAGACCAGATTCAGACCATGGTGTGCACTCTAAAACCAGACATTCTAATCTTCTCAGAAACTTGGCTAAAGAGCAGTATCCCTGACCACTCAATCTCCATTCCCAGCTACTCACTGCTAAGGCAAGACCGTGCTGGCAGGGGTGGTGGTGTGGCCATTTATGTCCTAGCCACCATCCAGTATTCCATCATCTACTTATCCTCCAATCCTGAGACCCAGGATGCCCTAGCTATCCATGTGACCCTCCCCTTCACTCACCCAGTCTTCGTAGTCGGTATATACTGCCGCCCAAATGTCCATCCTTCGGTCGCGCTAGACCTCCTAACCTCCATCTCTTCCCTTGCTCGCTCTGGGGAATTATTCATTCTAGGCGACTTCAATATAAATTGGTTATCACCTAAAACTACCAAAACTAAAAATGAAATCGGAGCCCTAAACCTCTCTCAACTGATCTCCAAACTCACCTGCCCAAACCATAAGACGCAACAACACTCCCTACTCCACTGGGCCCTTACCTCCTACCCCCACCATGTCATCACCTCTGGCATCCTCCCCAATGCTCTCAGTGACCA
Organism: Neoceratodus forsteri; assembly: GCA_016271365.2. Classification (NCBI taxonomy): domain Eukaryota; kingdom Metazoa; phylum Chordata; order Ceratodontiformes; family Ceratodontidae; genus Neoceratodus; species Neoceratodus forsteri. The sequence goes on along the minus strand of CM028134.1, from coordinate 970,124,538 downwards.
TAACCCAATATTCATAGTTAGGAAAGTCCACAGAACTAAATCACCACACAAAACCATACAACTGCACTCTTTCAAGTCTCTTGACCTAGAACCTCTTTTGAGTAACCTTGCCACTTCTGACTGGTCCCCCCTAATATCCTTCCCCTCAGTTAAAAAGGCCCTTGCCTACTTCAAAGAAATCTTTCTTGTAAACTGGAACACCTTTGCCACACTCAAACAAACCACAGTCAGAGGTAACCACTTACCTTGGATAACCCTTGAACGTCTGGCCTGTCTCAGGGCTGGAGATCAAGCCTGAAAACGTCATAAAGCTACCCAGCATCCTAGTGACCTCGCAAACTTCTGCATGCTCAGAAACACTTGCACCAGGGCTACAAGGTTAGCCAAGTCTGATTATTTCAAATCTGCCTTCATCACCAACATAAATTCCCGTTCCAAGTTCTAGGAGGTGGTGTACACCCTATTTACCCCCTCATCTCACCCACCACCCCCGGTACTTAAAGTAAATAGTTCACTACTGTCCAACCACCAGCTGTAGCTGCAGAATTTAACTCTACTATACCTCCTGCCCCACTGAGCTACTGAAATCCTCCCACCCTCCCATCCCCCCACCCTCTACCGTGTGTGCCCTCCACCACCATCCCACCTTCCCTTCTCTTCGCTAGTGTAACCCCAAACAATTCCCTAAGTGCCCTCCTCACTATCAATCCCTCTAAAGGTGCCTCCCCTGATGGTCTTGACCCAAAACTTCTCTCCCTTTCTGCTACGGCCATTGCCTACCCCCCTCTCAATAATCCTAAATCTCTCATTCTCTACTGCTTCTGTCCCCTCTTCTTGGAAACACGCTGTGGTCTTCCCTCCAAAGGGGATGACCCCTCATACCCTTGCAACCATCATCCCATTTCTCTCCTCCCTACCCTTGCCAAGCTTCAAGAACACATTGTCCTCTCCCAACTTACCTCTTTTCTATCTGACACCTCCTTTTTCACCCCTTTCCAGTCTGGTTTCAGGAAAAAACACTCAACCACCACCTATCCCCTACGGCTCACAGACTCCATCCTAACCGGGATAGACAATGGGCAAATTACCTCTGCCATTTTTATTGACCTGGCCAAGGCCTTCGACACCATCTCTCATTCCCTTCTTCTCATCTCGCTCCCAGCACCTGGCCTATCTCCTTCTGCCACAAACTGGTTCAAGGCCTACCTTATTGGTAGAACCCAATCAGTTAAGATCTTGGACACCACTTCCCCACCCCTTCAGATTAGCACTGGAGTCCCCCAGAGCTTGGTATTAGGACCCCTCCTATTCTCCATCTTCTTAAACAACCTTCCCTCTGTTTGCTCCCCATCCTCCACTATACATATGTATGCAGATGATACAGTCCTGTATGCACCTGGCTCCTGTCCTGTTGAGGTTACAACCAGCTTACAGCAAGACTTTGACAAGGTTCAGCTCTGGTTTGCTAACCATAAACTTTTCCTCAACACCAAAACGACTGTCTCCATGACCTTTGGCACAAGGCAGAGACTCTCTAGGCTTTCCTCCCTACCCACTTTTCACACCCTTGAGGGGACTTTACTTGCGGACACATCCTTCTTCAGGTACTTAGGTGTTTGTTTGGACCAACACCTAAACTTCTCTGGACATATTGACGCCAAGCAGAATAAACTGTGCCCCAAGCTTGGTGCCCTGTTCAGGAACCGTAGTTGCATCCCTCCTACGGCTAGGCATGAACTTGTTCAGAAGATGATACTGCCCATTTTCAACTACTGTGATGTGGTCTATGGTGCTGCCACTAAGTCCTCCCTGGCCAGACTGGACACCCTCTTCAATTCCTTTTGCCACTTTGCCCTGGATGCCCCCCGCACCCATCACTGTGATCTTTATTGTGCCCTATCCTTCCCTCTCTTACAAACAGACAACTCTCTCCTGTGCTAAATTCACCTCCAAGCACTGGTTGGGTGAGCTCCCTTCCTACCTCACCTCCTCCTTTATAACACTCCCCACCCTCCTATTCCCTTAGATCAACTGACTCCCGTACTCTGGTTGTCCCCCGGAGATTCACCCAAATCGGCCAATCCAGTTACTCTCACTGCCTCCCTAAAATGTGGAATTCCTCCCCCCCCAAATCTGGCACTCATCATCCACCTACTCCATCAGCTCTGCCCTCAATAATTACCTTGCACCTAGCTTCTCCTGCCATGTCCCTTACTAATTCCCTCCTCTAAGCCCCAGACAAACCCCACCCCTACAGTCACCTTCATTTTACCCTGTGCACACCCACCCCTTCTCCTCTTCCCCCTAACTGCTCACCCTTACTGGCCTTGATCTCTCACAGAATGTAAAGGACCCTGAATGCTCTCCATGGGTTCCTCTCCTGCCCCCCCAAGGGGCTTATATCTCTCATCTACTTTTTTCCCCACCACCTTAAAAGGGTCTCTCTGGGACACTGTTTTTTCCCCTTCGCTCTGGTCCCCCAGTCCCCTTGCAGGGTTCCTCGCATCCTGAAGGGGTCTCCAGGGGCATGACTCTTCCTCTTCCACCACCTCAACCCTCCCTCTCCTTTCCCTCTTTTCTTTCATGTAAGCACTTGTTTACTTAGTAACCCAGCACTTATTATTGTCCCCTCTTTTAACATGTTATGCGCAACACTGTTGTAACACTGTCTGTAACACCTGCCTTACAACTGTATGTTAATGTTGATTCTGTAACTTGAATGTATAATGTCTCATTCCAGTTGTACCCTTTCCCCCCAGGTCTCACCGGGAGACAAGTGACTTGTTGCTCAGTGTGCCTTCCTGGTGCCTTCCTGGTGAAACGTTTCAATAAATAAATAAATAAATTTAACATGAAGACTATTTACATTCGAACCGCTAAATACCGATGTGTAAAAAACAAGTGTGTCATAATGTATAAGGAATTTTTTAGTGCTAAAATGGTTAATCTTAACGCATAATATACAAACATACATGAACACGCAGTCAATCTAATATTACCACATGAGGTACAGAAGAATAACAGAAATGGTATGATGGAAATAATATCACAAAATTGACATTGTAGAAGTGGTGTCAGGGAAATGGAATCGAAAACATGGTTCCAAATTCATATAATCATTAAAACCACATGATCTTAAAGTTTTCATTTTAAAAAGCCACATGGATTCTCTCTGTGCCAGTAATCGTGTTCTATCCTCCCATCGAGGTCTGCAAGGAAGTTCCTCAGTGCCCACGTATTGAATCATGGTAGTGCCCCGATGTACATCTAAAGTCAAGTGTTTTCCTATTGGGTGAGACTGGTCTCCTCTTCTAATAGCCCTGTAGTGGTCTTGTATAAGCTACTTTAAAGGCCTTGTGATCTGACCTACAGTATGTAAACCTTAACACAGGAGCACTACAGGGCATAAATGACATATTTGGTAGTACAAGTAATGAAATTCCTGATATGGACCCCCCCTAACACCATTCCAGGAAGAATTCACAAAACTCCTACTTTGTACTCCAAATTGACATGTAATGCACCTTCTACATGGAAAAAAACAAAGGGCTTTGAGGAAAGCCAGTTGCTCTGTGGGATAGTATACTGAAAACTGTTATGTACTAAAATGTCCTGCCAACTCTGACCCCTTTGCAAGGCACAGGCACCCAGTCCTTACTGAGAGTGCAGTCTTTTTTTGCTTCATTCTGACCAAAATGTACTCCACCCTGGCTACTGAAGCTCCTGTTAGGAGTTAGTTGTTCAGGTATAGAACTTCACCCAACACAGCATCATGGCCACAACAGCAAAGTGTTTGGTAAACACGTGCAACACTGATGACAAACCCAAAGGTAAGACCTGGAATTGCCTGCCATTTAGGCTGGATGAGAGAGTTCCTGCCCCCCAACCAAGTCCCTGATGAAGAAGGGAGGGAAGGGGTTCAAGGAGGAGGGGGAGGGGTATCTGATGGGCTAGCCCCTGTCCCTCAGGTGTTTTATAGGGGGTCCTCATGGACTGTTGCTGGAACACACAACCCTGTCCTTGACCATGGGGAGGGTAAATGAAAACACAAAGAGAAGAGGTACACAATGAGTGAATGGGAGCTGAGCCTAGAATGAGGAACAGCATAAGCACTAGAAACATAGAAACATAGAATTTGATGGCAAATAAGGACTGCTTGGCCCACCCAGTCTGCCCATTTCCCTACCTGATGGATAAGCTGCAGATCCTAGTTAACCAGCAGCCTACTTCTTCCTACCCCCACCCCCTAGAATTGCCTTATGACTGTCCCATGCATGCTTGAATTCCACCACTGTTTTTGACTCCACAACCTTCCTCGGAAGGCCGCTCCATGCATCCACAACCCTCTCTATGAAAAAATACTTCCTTAAATTACCTCTGAGCCCTCCATCTTCAAATTGTGCCCCTTTGTTCTTGCACACCTCTTTCTTTGAAAGATGCTACCCTCTTGGACTTTGTTGATTCCCTTGAGGTACTTGAAAGTTTCTATCATGTCCCCCTCTCCCTCCTTTCCTCGAGGCTATACATATTAAGCTCCTTTAGTCTTTCTAGAGGCAGCACTCACTGTAAGTAAAAAATGAAGAATACTCACAATGGAAAACTGAATACAGAGGCCCATCAGGCATGTGGCCAACAATGTGGCCCAGTTCTCTCAACATGCGGTTCTGATATTTGCTCAGATATGTTTAGTTATTAGCAATGCACAAGCTAAGGGAGGCCAAGGGAAAAGTGCACTTGCACATGCTGTCCAGTTTTCTGGATGCCTTGTCAGCAGGTCTGGTGCTCATCCTATGGGGGCCTGAGGCCTGTCATGTGCAGCCATGATTACCACTGAATTGGTTTCTGGCTCGGTAAAATAATATGTCTCCAGGAGCCTTCTTCTCCTTTTCCAGTATATATATTTAGATGTGACACAGCTTTTAATCACCTACAAACTGTGTAAAGTTAACTATCATTTGTGTTGTTTATAGCATCAATGCTGGGATTGTTTCCAGTTTTCAAATTGTTTGAATTCGCTCTTTTTTTTATATACTTTATGTTTATTGTTATACAATAGACATCCAGTCAAAACAGTTTCCTCAGACAGTATATAAGGGTACATATCAAGAATTGGCCACACGAGGGCACCGCCCTTCTTAATACAAGCACATAAAAAACATACTGAACCCATAAGATACATCTTTGGGAGGTATTAACACTATTAAAAATCATTATTTTTATTCACTTATGCTGTCAATTGGCCCAGGAGTGGCATGGTATATTACCTCGAGTAATTATTATAAAACTAATTCAGTTTACATCTCCTTTCAGAAGGAGTTAAGTGGCCATGCTTACTTCAAGTTAAGGCACCATTTCGGGTAACTTCAGAAAAGATCTAACATCTAGAAAGTCCATGCCAAACTAAATGCCCACATAACTTCAGGCTTGAGGTCGGTGAAGGTGTCAATTGTACCCCTCAGTTTAAATCACTGAAAAAGATCATCAATCCCTAGAACCAGGGTAATTTTTAACTTTAGAATATTTTAATTTTTACTTGTGAGCTAACCCTTAGAAAGATTAAAATTTACTTGCAGAGCAAAAGCACAATGATCAAACAGATTCCCCCCTGTTATAATCTGTCACAGAACAGGGATCACTTTAACTTGATTCTCCAGCCTTAAATCGATCTTAGAACTATATATGTGTCCCCAAAAGTCTGTCTGCAAAAGTGGATTTGCAGAAAGAGAAATTCAGAGTCTATATTAGGAATACCAGTTAGGTCCTCGATCCTACTTGTTTCAGGTCTCTTCATCTGCGTCTTCTGGATCCAGTTCTCCTGACTCTTCTTCTCTGGGGTAAAGCGTGGCATTGGCACCATTTCAGGGCCTCCGCTGGATCAGAAAAAATAAACATTTTCCCTTTGTGGATAATTCGAAGGTGAGCGGCGAACAGTATGTTGTGTGTAATCTGTGCTTCCCGTAATATGGCTCGAACCCCATCATACTTCTTCTTGTGTTGCCGTGTGGCATAGCTCAGATCAGGGTATATTTGGATGTGAGTCCCTTCATGCAGTAATACCCTCTTCTGGCAGGCCAGAGCCAAAACCAAGTCCCTGGAGCCAGTGCCATCCAAAACTACTACTATTGCCCTGGGTGCCTCTGGATCATTTGGTCATCCCCTTGAGGAGACACGGTATGCTTTTTGAATCACCACCTTTTTATCTTTGATGACCTGCCCCAACTGATGTTCCATCCAGTCATAGATAAATAAGGCCAAGTGATCCCCCTCTCTTTGTTCCAGCATCCCTATTATGTGAATGTTCATGAAGCAGGCCTGGTTCTCGAGCGATTCGAACAGGGATCTCAGGTGAGAGTTCTTCTTTACTAGATTAGCTGACATGCCCAAGGCAACTTCTGATGTTTTACAAGTGTTCAGGGAGACCATTTTAAGGTTAGCTACCTCCGAGTCCAGTGTAGTGACCCGAGTAGTTAAAGAATCAAATTTGTCAGCCAGAGCAGACACAGTTGACGAGTCTATTTATTTTAAACCCCAATGTCTGCAAAGTTTCCTCGCCAATGACAGTTTCATCTGGAGTACTACAGCCTTGTTCTGACTTCATAGCTGGGAGACCCAAAATTGGTTTGCTTTTATTTCCGTCCTGGTTCCCTTTATCTTTCTTTGGATTGCCCATCTCTGTGCTATAGAAGTTCCGATTTTCAGTAAAATAACTTTGGAGTACCAAATCTACCGATAAAACGTTTATTTATTCGTTAATTTTATTGTTATAGCTGAACTGCTCTTTTAGATGTCCGTCTAGCTCAGGCTCAACAGCGCCCCCATGAATTCGCTCTTTGTCTGCATATGAATTAGTCTTGTTGACTTGCATCATGATGGATTGGGTGAATAACATATGAATCCAGTAGTCCCTGAAAGTAACAATGTGCAATTGAAGAGGATTTGATATGACATATATATATTTATAAAATGGGTAGGAAAAATTATCTCTGCTGGTTGATTGAAACACATCACATGACCATGTGTATATCAGAGCATGACCGCACACCTGTACTTTCACCCCCTCCAAAACAATTTTGCCATTTTATAGGATAGATAGTCCACTCTAGGATGTACAGTCGTATTCCAGTATACACACGCCTTGGTTGGTTGATGTACTTGGCCTTCGGCCTCACCCAAACCCGACAGACCAACTTAGGGCAGCTAGTTCATTTCACTGGGGTGTCATACAAACAAAGCGTACTGATGAGTCCTGGTAGGATGAAACACGTGTCTGTGTCTTCTGTTGGCACCCTTTGCAGACAGTGTGAGAGGGCTTTTGGCATCATACATTCCTGCTTAAAGTTGAACCACCATAACATTTTGTGGTGATTTGCATATACACCCCATGATGCTTTGCATTATGGGGGTATGTGTGATTTTGTATTTCTTTGGAGCCATACAGTAGCCCTATAGGGCTGAAAATAAACTCTTGTAACACTAATTTGCCAATATCTCAGTAACCCTATAAGCTATGAAAAAAATTCTGCTGAAGTTGTAATCATGACTTCGAAACCTCCATGCGTGTAGAGATGCAGCAAAGTTTTAATCCCCTAGCAAAGTATGGATGAAGTAGCCCACTCCGGATTCTTGTGGGACTGCGCAAAGTCCCCACTAAAATGAGCTACTTCACCTTTAATGACTTTGCATTGCAATTAGACAAGGCAAAGACATTAAGAAACAAACAGTCCACTGATCGGTGATCACATGGCTGACTGTCTCTGCAGGTCACATGATTCAAGGATGCAGTTCAATAGGCAGTGGCAGAAAATCAGTGTTTTACTTTCACTTTCACTAGTGGAAAGTGTCTGCAGTCCAGGCAATTCTGCAGTGTGCAGTCTGATTCTGTTCTGAGTGTTTTGGAGCTCAAAAAAAGTAATTTTTTTGTGGGTTAAATCTTTGTGTATTTAGTTGTTGTAGTCCTCCAGAAAAGTTTTATTTAATTAGAAAGGCTTTTTTTTGTTAAAAAAGTATTTTTTTGTGTAGTTATTTTTTGGTACTGTACTTTATTTGATTAGTACTTGTACTAGTGGGTTTTTTTGTTTGTTAGTTTGTTTATTTACTTTCTTGATGGAGCATGGATGTGGTGGGCCAAGTGGTGGCCATCATGGGCCATGAATGCGGGGTGGCCGCCCAGTTAGATTAAATTGGCAGGCTTTGGGGACCCCACCTGCAGCCACAGTGAGCCCAGCAGCTGTGGTTGTCGTCCAGGAGCAGCAGTAGAAGCAGCGACCACTGCAGTATCAGCAGAAGGAGCTGCAGCAAGAGCAGCAGGAACTGCAGCAGGTTGTCGGACCTCAACCACCAGCAGCACAGCAGCAAATATGTCCTGGTGCCCCCTCATCACCTGTACCAGGCCCTGCCCGCAGCTCCCCTGTGTGGGCCTTTTTTCTTCCTTCCCTGGCGACTCCAGTGTGGTGTGTTGCAATATTTGTAATGCAGTGGCCCGCCAGGAGCCCAAGGGCAGTCACCTGGGCACGGGTGGTCAGCGCATCCATTTAGCTGTTCACCACAGTGCCCAGTGGGAAGCAAAACTGCAGGAGGTAGCAGCCCCTCTGCAGCTGTTGTGGCACAACTAGCTTGCCTGCCTGTACATCACCATAGTAGGCGGGAAATGGCATCAGGTGAGGTGGTGGCAGGTCCCAGAGCTGCCCATGATGAAGAGAGGTCACACCAGCCAGCAACACAGGGGATCGTGCCGAGCTGTGTGCCAAACTACAGGAGCTGAAATCATTAGTGGAGGCAGCAATGCAACAGCTGCTGATACATGTTGAGGGGCAGAAAGATGAAATACTACGATTGCTGCATAGTAATAGTATTGGTGAGCAGCAACAGCCCCTACAGGCTCATTAAGAAAGTTGTATTGATTTCCAAATTGAACCCCCCAAAAAATGCCTCCCTCCTCTTCTTTTAAATGTTTTTCTTAATTAATGTTTTTCTTTTTCTGTATGAAATTTATGTTCAGGTAATGTTTTGTTTGTGATTTTTCATACTTGTTACTTAATTTATTTTATTTGGAATTGTTCTTTTTGTTACATGAGTGATGGTTGGCATCGGCAAAATGGTGGATGCAGCATGCTTTCATTTCAGGTGAAACTGTCACGCCGTCATGCACGCTGCAATAAAAGTGTCTTGAAGATAGCTTTTTGGCAGCACAATTTCAACTACCATGAAAGCACACAATGTCTGCACAGTTGGCAACCACATGACTCATTGCATAAAATAAAGTAAAGTAAAGATGATGATGATAGACGAGACAAGTAAGAAGTTAAGCACAAAACAATTTGTATTGCAGAAATGTTTAATGGCATGGCGGGGGCGGAAATTTGGGGAAGGTGGGATGGTGAATCAGATTTACCAGTATGAGGGACAAGAAAGATCAAGAAAGCCAGTATAAACATCATTCCCCCCCAAAAAAAATAATCTCTGCTTTTATCTAGTTTCTTGAGCCATATTTTTTTCCTTACTGATAACATTTATGTTCAGCTAATGTTGTCTTAGCTATGTTCATTTTGTTAATCCTGTATTTCTTCAGCCTCACACAGTACTGGTAAATCACATTTCCCACCTCCCCCAATGCCCCCCCCCCACACCATTATGCTTTCAGTAATAGAAATTGTTTTGTCTTTAGTTTCATTTTATGTAATAAGTCATGTTGCTACCCACTTTGCGGACACTGCGTGCTTTCCTTTAATTAAATATTGTGTCTCCAAAATACCAACTTCAAAACACTTTTATTGCAGTGTGCATAGTGGCACCAGAGTTTCACCTGTAGTGAAAGTACGCAGCATCTGCTATTTGACCATCAGTCATGTAAGAAATAAAGTAAATTAAGTAATAACAACTACGAAAATACTTGTTACTTTTCTGACCATTTACTTATAAGGAAACTAACATGCAGGACTACATTTATCAATATTGTTAGAAATGGAAATCTGCTTTACACAAGCTATTGAACGAACCCAGAACACTTTTTTTTGTTGGCATCATGTTCTGTCATTTGTAGGAGTGTGAACTAGTGGCTAGAGCAGAAGTCTGAAGCCCACAAATGGGTTATAAATAATTCTGGCCCTAAGAGTGTTACAGGTTCAGTCAAAATAGCTTATGTAAAGCAGATTTACACTGGTAACAACAAGATTGATAAATGTAGTCCTATATGTTACTTTCCCTTTAAAGCATCAACACAGGAGTCACGTGATGCAGTGCACCGAGTAACACTCTCCTGCTTTAGCTCTGACCCTCTGCTCCATTTAGATTTAATTTTCAAGTCTTTATAGCGGCTTTTCTGAGGTGTTTTCCAGGGATAACCTTGGGGCAACCTGGTGCTGGCCCTTTTGGAAGCAAATGGAGGTGGAAATGAAGAAGTGTTTGCCCAAACACACTCCTCCCGCATCCCCCGAGAAGGCCCCGAAGAAGACCAAGGCCTCTCCTACAACGCCATCTCAATCTACAGGCACTACTAACCCGGACTCAGAATCTCTCACCCTAGCCAGATTTTTGGAAGAGTTCCAGCCCTTTAAAACAGAACTACAGTCAATCCTGGGTGAAATGAAGTCGATCTCTAACACTGTTGAATCTCTAGCTCTGAAGACCTCTGATAATGAAGCCTGCATACGCTCGGTAGAGTGCAGGCAGGATCAAGTGAACTCGGAGTTGGTAGCCATCCGGCAGAGAGTAACCAAGCTGGAGGCTAAAGTTGAGGACATAGAAGACAGGAGTCGCCGCAACAACGCGGTTTTAATTGGCCTCCCGGAGCGTGAAGAGGGTCCCGAACCGATCAAGTTTGCAAGAAAATTTGTCTCTAAAATAGCTGGCCCTTCCCGCTTGGCAGTGATTACATTATTGAAAGAGCGCGCAGGCACTCCACCCAATACCACCACCAGGAGCGGCCCCGAGATCTTTTATATTTCGGTTCCTGAATTACCAGTAGAAGCAACATTTCCTGATCAAAGCTTGTGAGGCCAAAGAAGTTGCCTGGAAAGGTGCCAAGATTAGAATCACCCAGGATCTACATTTCTGTCTGTGCGCCTAGAAGCGCACATCCTACCATTCCCTGGTTGTCAAATTAATAGCAGCAGAGATCAAATTTAAGATGGCCTATCCTGCCAAGCTGCAGGTGCTTGTCGCAGGCTCCTGGCATGCATACGAGGATGTAGAAGCAGCAACTCTTGGTTTAGAAGCTGCTTTTCCGGACCTTTTTGGCGCTTCTTGAAGTTGGGGTTGGAAGCAACTGATTCCCCATGCTGTTTATCGGACTGAATCTGCTTGGGGTGTCTGGGACAAATTCCCTCTTTTCCTCGCTAATTTGAACCGGTGGCAAGTGAGTTGAATGACTTTCCCCAGCCCGGGCTATCAGAGTGGTGAGCTCCCTTACAAGTCTGTACCTACTGGAGGTGTAGTGGCATTTCTAGTCGGTCTGGCTTTCTGACGACTCCGGTGACTACCTCCAGTGGCTCTGTGATGGTCGATCAATGCAATAGCAGGAGCCTCGACTTCATGGCCAACCTGTCTTAAAGGCTGAAGGGTTTCCCTTCACTGTGGACAGTCTATCTTGTTCCCCCCGAGTCATCGGTGGTAACCATCACTCCTGTTATTCATAGAACAGAATTTGTTGCTGCATTTGGGTTAATTCTACTCTATAGGATATACAATAGGGGGTAGCGCCTTGTATATATTATAAACTGAGATTTCCCCAGCTCGGGGGTTCACGCTACATAGAATTGCTACATAGGTTTCACTAGATAGCGCTAAAGTCTGTTTGTGTTGGGATTCTTTTTTTTTCCCTCTGAGTCCACATAGTGGGCTTTCTCGGGGTACTTTGATTTTGCCTGGATTCTGCATGAGGAGTGGCAACACATTTATAAAGTGTTTGTAGATTTTCCCGGTTTGCCATTTCTCAGGTGCGGGGCTTATTTAAGATTTTCCCAACGGAGGCAACTAGCCTGGGAATCCAGTTCATTGGACTGTTATATTTTGGACTTTGAAAGCTTTTGCCGCATCGCAATTTACTGTTGTTGTCTTTCTACTGGGTTGTTAAACTAGCAGGTCGGGTGGGGGGCAACGGGGATAGCTCTGGTTAACTGCACATCATGTTTTGTGCGATGTGTAGGTGGGTTAGGGAGGGGCTTGGGTGGGGTCAATATTCTTGGCGCGTTATTGTGGGGGCTGTTTTAGTGATATGGGGTGGAATGGCTGGTGGTCGGGGGTAAACACAGCTTATACTTAATAAGGGTGTCAATGTTAATATTAGGAGATACGGTCCTTCTGGGATACATGGTACCTGCATTGCAATGGATGGCTAGGACTATTAAATGCACTACATGGAACATTAAAGGGGCCGGGCATAAAAGTAAACAATATTCAATTCTGAAATTCCTAAATCATCTAAAAGCAGAGATTATGTTTCTGCAAGAGACTCATCTCCTGAATGCGGAAGCATTTAAGTTGAGACGCCAACAAGTGGGGCAAGTATTTGTGGCACAGGGCACGACCCAGAGTAGAGGGGTCATGATTATGATACATAGATCTATCCCCTTCCAGTCTCTTCACGAGACTGCTGATCCTAATGGGAGATTCCTATTTGTGAGGGAGAAACTCTTCACATTGGACATTCTTTTGGGCACTGTCTATGGTCCCAATATAGATACTCCAGAGTTTTTTGTTAAACTGTTGGAAGTGGTGCATTCTTTCCCTGATCTTCCCATATTAATAGGGGGTGATCTCAACTTGGTCTTTGATCAGGAGGTTGACAGATCGGGTCAGTCTCGATCTGGCCTCTCGCCTGCTCAAAGGGCTTTTAGGGATTTTTTGGACTCGGCTGGACTGTGTGATGTGTGGTGAGTGCTTCATCCTAATCAAAGGGATTACACTTTTGTCTCGCCAGTCCATGGTACCTCTTCTCGGATCGATTACATTTTAGCAACTCAAAACCTTTTACCTGGGGTTGTGGATTCCAATATTGTTTCGGCCCCGCTCTCCGATCACTCGGCTGTCTTTTGTCAACTCTCGTTATTGTCTCTACCCCAGAAGGGTAACAGGTGGAAGCTTAATAACCAAATTTTAAAGGAACCGGACAAGGTTACCTATATAGCTTCCCAAATATAGCAATTTATGGCCTTAAATAACAATTCCACGGGCCGGCCCGACATAGAGTGGGGGGCCCTCAAGGCGTATCTGAGAGGGATTATGATTGGAATTACATCTAAAAGGAAGAAGGAGAGGGATGATAAGGCTGCCCAACTATTGCTTCAGATTAGGAATTTAGAGGCTAGTCTCTCCCCGACCTCCCCTGAGACTACTAGACAAGAACTAGTTAAACTTAAAAACGCTGGACTTCCGGTGACGTCATGAGAGTGTGAGCAGCTCAGAACGTGAGGCTCCCCGCGGGTTTATTAAAAAAAAACCTCTCAAACCACATCAATCGTAAAAAAACAACGTTTCCTGAATCTGTAAGAGGTGTACAATGCCAAAGAAGAGAGGAACAGATAAAACAAAGTCCCCGAATCGCATGGATTCCAACAGATCGCAGCCGGAAGACTCGGATAGTGGGGACTCGCGGGCCTCATCGACCTCCCATCACAGTACAACACAGGCCGACCAGGTCCCCCATACAATACTACAAAGGCAAATGACCCAAATGCTCACGGAGATTCGCGACTTCAGGAAAGAAATGAGATCAACAGTAGTGGGGCTGAGAACTGACCTGAGCAAATTGGAGAAGCAGCAGGAGGGAGCCATAACACAGCTACACACACAAATCACTGCCTTACAAGAGCGTGCCGAGGATGCGGAGTGTAGAAGTCGCCGAAATAATATTCGTCTGTCGGGGCTTCCGGAGGGTACTGAACCAGCTGAATTTATCTCATTTATGCAGAGCCTATTAAGAGAAACCCTCCCTTACCTGAAGATATAACCTTAGAAATGGAACGTGTCCATCGCTCGCTTGGTCCAAAGCCACCTGCTGGAGCCCGACCGCGGACTATTCTTATAAAGTTTCTCCAACATCAGGAGAAAGAAATGGTGCTACATACCACATGGAAGCAAGGCAAAGTGCTTTTCAGGAATAACAGGCTCTTTTTTGAAAACGACTTCGCTCTAGAGGTCATGTCGCGCCAGAAGATGTTTTTCCCTGTGATGAAGGCCCTTAAAGGGCAGAGTTCGGTTCGATCCTATACCCATGAGGCTGCTAGTACATTTCAAAGAAGGCCCAGTAGTATTTGATTCTGCAGTTGAGGCAACGAAGAAGCTCCAGTCCAGGAAAATAGAAGTCCCAAGGCAGCATGCAAACGGTAGAGCTCCACTCGCAGCAAAACTGGCCCAAAAAGTCTGGACAGTGGAACAACGAGAGACACGGAGGAAACAGGGGGCCGAAGCTATTCAAACTGTCATTAATGCATTGAGGGCTAAGCCACAGGAACTTTCAGACTCTGGACTGGGCCCCAGTGGAGCATCGACCTGAAGACCTGGTCGCCAGTTTTCTTTTTATTTGGAGTGTTCCCCCTGCTGCCAGGATCGGATGGCCCCCTGGACATGATTAACTGCCTAACATTACACTATATCCTTTTTTTTGATTATAATCTGAATCTGTAGTACTGCTGTGGGAAGGTAGGGGATCGCATTGATACAGAGGGAAATGAGATGACGAAGGTGGGAGGACGGGAGGGTGAAAGGGAGATTATGTTGGGCTACCACCATTTAGCCACTTCAGCTGCTGGCACATGTCGGGGTGTTGAACTCCCATGGCTTGACTGGAGAAATGTGTCCCGGTCCTTCTGAGGAGGTGGCTGACGCTACCCTCGCGTAAGACCATACAACTAAGTGATGGGCCGTGGACCGGGGAGGGAGGGGGAGATGGTTTCAGCTGCCATGAGACTGCACTATAAACAGAGACTGAGCCCCCTTGTATTATTTAGTACTGGGGCTTCTCAGTGGTGGAGATCTAAACCAATTTTATTGTGTTTAGGACGTAGATCTCAATGCCGAGGGAGGGTGGGGAGGGATTGAGATTCTCCTTTCTCCTTTTTCTTTTCTCCTGCCCAGCGGGGAACTGCCCCTCACGGAGCTTTCGGGAAGGGCTGGATGTATTTCTTAGTTCCGGTCAGAGGCTGGAGATCCCCCATGGCTGGTGAGAGGCAAGGACATAGTAATTGCCAAGACCCACTATGTCAAGGAGGTCGAATTTCTCCACTGCCTCTCGGAATTCCGCTTCACGGACCATGGTCGTGTAACTAAACGACAGGCGATGATCGTGCAGTCAAGTGATTAACCGTGGGCCTGGGATGAGGAGAGACGGTGGGACAACTCTGTAAGTAGAGTCTGGGCTGCCTGGTATTACTTAGAAATGGAGAGTTTTTTAAATGTGATGGCCAGGATTTATTTGGTTGTACTCAGGATGAAGAATTTTTTGCGGAGGACGCTGGGGAGGGGCTATAGGGTTGTGGGGGTCTTTTTCCCCTCTTTCCTTTCTCCCTCTTCCTCGGTAGGTAATTGATCCCCACAAAGCCTCCGGAGGGGTCTCAGTGCTTTCTCTTGTTTCTAGTCGGAGGCCGGGGATCACCTATAACTAACGGGAGGCAAGGCCGCAGGAGTGGCCAAGACCCACTGTATTAGGGAGGTTGGAGTCGGCCATTGCCTTGTGGAATCCCACTGAATGGATTGTAGCCGCTCCACTAAGCGGAAGTCGAAGATGTAGCGACCGTTCCCCAGCACTACCACAGCGTTTGCTGGCCGACTACCCCATGACCTGGGAGGGGGGGAGACAGATTTTGACTTCGCCATAAGGCACAGGGGAACGGGTGGTGGTTTCGGGCGGGGGCTAGGGGAAGTGCCTACAGTAGGTAGACAGTTGCTGGAGTGCAAGCAATAAATCGATTCTGCTATTCCCAAGTGGAGTGTTGGGGCGTGCCGCTGCAGCTGCTATGTTCCACATCTATGGGCCCTTCTGGGTAAAACCACAGTGTTGAATATATAAATTTATAGGTGGAGTATGGCTGCTGTGGCCCAGACCCCCTCTGCCATCCCATGAACCTAGATATAAATATCAAATAAAAGTAAAAGCTTTAAAAAGAGAGAAAACAGAGAAAAGGGGTGGGGAAGGGAAGTGGAAGGAAATATAAAAACAATGCAGGCACTAGACTGATATGCTTATAAATGCTCTGCTAGGAAGGGGAAAAGGAACTTCTAAGGGGGAGGTGGGCTGTACTACAATAATACAAAGTTATTAGAAGATAGGGGATAGAGTCTCCTGGGAGAATGCAATTGAAGTGAAATGGATGTACAGATTCTACTCTTCCCCCTCCATGTGGAGCTACGACACTTGGGCTGAGATTGCCACCGGAGGCCAGACTAGGTTGTTCCCTTGGGAGCCCAGAGGCCCTCTCTGAAGTGTAGCTGTGGGATGAGCACTCTGGAAGCCCCAGAGTGCCCCCACCTAGACAGAGGAAGGGGATACAATACCAGAGTGCTTGGCCCTCGCAGTTGGACATCACGGAGCTTTGAAGTGGATGTGGAAAGGGTATCTTGCCAAACATAATGAGTCTACAGGCCTCTCCCTGGCACTGGCCTGGAAATAAACATAAGGTTGACTCTAACTGCAATACACACAAAGATACAAGGGGATTGTGAGATAAATAATAGGTACAGCCCATGTATTCTAAACCTCTCCAATACTCCGGCAGGTTACGACCTAAGTTCTATAACACATGCCAGGAAGGTGGAGGAATTATACAAGGGTGGTAGCGACAGAAGGATTGGACTTTAGGAACTTGGGTTTGGGGAGGCGGGGTGTGTGGTTTTTGTTTGGGGGGGGCAACTACTTAATATAATTGTAATTAAGGAACCGTAGGATGGATAATTTAAAGAGCTAGAGGGGAGGTAGGGTGGGCTAATAACAGAGCAGTAATATTTGATCAAAAGGATTCCTTTTACCCAATGCAGTTCGGGCAGAGGCCGGGGCTGGCTGAGAGCCTTGCTCCTGCAATCTCCTGTTTTGGCCAGACTAGGGGGTTGATGCCATATGGGGCCCATGCTTGTTCCTGCCTATTCTACATGTGGTCCCTAGGGGTTTGGTGCCCCCATTGGGAAGTGAATTGGCAGCCACGCTAGACATGAATGTAGCTCCCGGGGAAAGTTGAACCCTGATTTCACGGGGGGACCTTGAACCCGAGACTCTGTGATTACACTCTGAGATTGGTGCCTATTGTGATATCAGAGAGGGCCTCAGACCTGTGGGTCCCTGGGACCCTAGGGAGGAGGTGGAGGCCCACTAAAACTCAGATACTGTGCACGGAAGTCAGTATCTTCCTCCACTTAGAGGGTGTTTCTCCTACATGTCTAGCCCTAGGGGAGCCCACACCTCGTGGCTCTAGTCACCAAATCCAACTACCCTTTTCCCTTTGGGTACTAGGCACCCAAGGTCCTCAGGCAACAGAGGACCGTGAAGGTAGGACCCTTGGATCCTACCAATGATCTAGGCATAGCCTGGATCAGTGGAAGTACCAACAGTTCTATATTTGTTTCTACATCCATGTTGGCTAACAGGTTCTGTCTGTACTTAATGTTGTATGTTTATATAAATGGTTGTATAGTCTTTTATGTTTGTTCTGTTAACAGGTCATCAAACTTATTCTGGTCATTGGATATACAAAACACATGGGTTATGAGGGCACCCCGTGGGGGGGCGGGGGGTGCAGGGGTTCCAGCGTCTCAATTCCTTGACATGATGCATACATCAAAGTTAAAACTGCTCTCTTTAAATATAAATGGGTTGGCCTCTCCGATTAAAAGATCCAGAACGTTGGCATACCTCCGAAGAACTAAATCAGACATAGTCTTTCTCCAGGAGACACATATGAATCCGCTGGAGCACGGCAAGCTCGCTAAATTAAGTAGGGGACAGGTATTTAGCGCCTCATATAAAGGTGGCAGAAGTAGAGGTGTGGCTATAATAATTCCATCTTGCACCCCATATCAACCAGAACGAGCCTGGTCAGATCCCGAAGGCCGCCTGGTTCTCTCTCAAGGGAGACTCAATAATGAGGAAATTACCCCAGCAAATGTATACCTTCCGCCAGGTACCACTGTTACCCAATTGAAACTCTTGTTGGATAAGGTGGTGAATTTCGCCAAAGGCACTCTATTGATGTCTGGGGATTTTAACATGTTGGCAGATCCAAGCCTAGATTCCGCAAAAGGGAGGCCACAGAATTTAACTAGGACCCAGAGTTTCTTCAATAAGTTTGTTTCGGAGATTGGGTGGTGCGATATATGGCGGAAACTACATTTACATACGAGAAACTACTCGTATTATTCTTCAGTACACCGCACATATTCCCATATAGACTATGCCTTCACCCAAGTGGAAAAGATACATGTTGTATGCGATGCCCAGCTAGGAGATATATCTATCTCAGATCATGCACTTGTGATTACACAGTGGGACCTGGGTGTTCAACCTAAAAGTACACAATGGAGGCTAAATCCACTCTACTTACGATCTAAAGAATTTAAGGAATTTATCTCAGACAAGATTTCTGAGATCATGGCTGATAACCCTGCCTCAGACACCACCCCCTCGGTTTATTGGGACACAATAAAAGTGGTCCTAAGGGGGCACATAATTAAATATGCGGCACAGAAGAAACGACAACGTGGAGAATACAGAGCCAAACTCGAAGAAACACTTCATTTTCTGCAACAGGCCCATAAGCAGGGAGATAACTCCCTCCTCCCCCAGATACAGCACACCAAACAAGAGTTAAACTCGCACTACAACAAACCGAAATAGCCCTAGCATTTTTGAAGCAAAGATATTATGAAGTTGGCCCGAGGGCCACACGCTTACTTGCATACCAAATCCGTAGACAAAGAAAAGCGGCAACGATAGTAACTATTAGGCACCCAGTAGGGGGACAGCCCCTTTCTAAGACACACGATGTGGCAGAAGCCTTTATGGCCTACTACAGGAAGCTATATACCCCAGAGTCCACCCCCTCTCCAGAGAGTATGTCATCATACATTGAGACACTCTCTCTACCCACCCTGGCGGAACAAAATAGAGATGCCCTCATGCAGCCCATAACTGCTACCGAGATAGCACAAACCATAACCAACTCTAAGTCCCAGAAAGCTCCAGGACCTGATGGATACGGAGCGGAATTCTACAAGGCTACCAGCCCATCAATTCTCCCCACGCTCCTGCGCGTCTTTAACTCGATATTACAGGGCGACCCACCCCCAGAATCCTGGTCCTATGCAACCATATCGGTGATCCCTAAACCAAGGAAGAACCCACAGGAATGTGCATCATATAGACCAATTTCGGTACTAAATCAGGACTATAAATTATTTATGAGTATATTAGCTCATCGCATGGACCAAGTCCTCCCTGTGTTAATCCACAGAGACCAAACTGGTTTTGTGAAGGCCCGTACTACCACTGACAATATCAGACGCTCCCTTTATTTGGTAGATCAAATGTGCGGTACGGATACCCCAGCAGTGCTAATTAGTCTTGATGCAGAGAAGGCCTTTGATAGAGTTGTGTGGCCCTTCTTATACTCTATCTTGCACCGATTTGGTTTTCCCTCTGGCCTCATCCAAGTCCTACAAAACATATATTCCGCACCTCGGGCCTGTGTAAGAGAAAACGGACATCACTCAGAATACTTTCAACTTAAAAGAGGCACCCACCAGGGTTGCCTGTTATCCCCGTTATTATTTGCAGCAACCATAGAACCTTTAGCACAACAAATTCGAGACCACCCTAACATATGGGGAATTTTGCTCGGGGAGACGGAACACCGAATTGCCTTATACGCGGATGACATACTTCTATATCTCCAAAACCCGGAGCAGTCCATTCCAGCAGTACGCCAAATCCTAGATGCATATGGAATGGTGTCAGGCTATAAATTAAATCTGACTAAAACTGAAATACTCACATTCAATTATACACCTACGCAAGGAATAATAGACGTCCTACCTGGCAGGTGGAACCTGGCAAAACTAAAATACCTAGGCATGTATATTCCTCGAGAAGGAATAAATTACTATAAACATAACTACTCTCCCTTTATGACACAACTGAAACAGGACTTACAGACCTGGTCTGTGATCCCATTGAGCTTAATGAAACGGGTAGAGCTAATCAGGATGATAACTCTCCCTAGAGCATTATATTTGTTTCAAAATGTCCCCCTTTTTGTGCCCCAAAAGTTCTTTAAAGAAATCAGTCGCTTACTACGAAATTTTATATGGGCAGGGCGGAAACCTCGGGTGTGCCTTAAAGTGTTGTCGCTCCCGCGAGCTGATGGAGGCCTTGCACTTCCAGACTTAAAGCACTACCAACAAGCAGTAACTATGGTGCACATAATGGCAAGACAAAACAGAAGTTCTCATCCGCATTGGATGGAAATGGAAAAATATTAATAAACGACATAACATACTTTCGGGCAATATATAGTCAAGTGTCGAGAGAAATGGCCTGCCCAACTGTTAATCCCTGGCTGGCAGCGCAATTTCAAAATTGGAGCGTAATTAAAAAATCGCACAAACTGTCACCCTACTTGCCACTCCTATGTCCGATTCAGGCATTGCCAGACTTTCCCCCCAATACACTGGACTCTGGATTCAACACTTGGGATAGCCTTGGACTGCGATACTTGTCACAAATAATGACACAAGGAATAATTTGGTCATTTGTAGAAATTCAGGCAAAGTTCCGTCTGCTACACAGAGATTTTTTTCGATATCTACAACTCTGACACTACATGGATGGCTTGCCCCTATGCCTGCGAAACCCAGAAAACTATATAGCACCAATCCGATGTCAAATTTCACTGAACGGTTCGGAGAAGCAGGACCATTTGATTTCTATATATTATCAATCCTTGAATTCGCAAGGAGAGATAACCACTGAAAACATCCGCACACAATGGCGTGAAGAGTCAGGCTGCCAACTGACTATCTCAGATTGGCGACTGGCATGCAGCTATTCCTCCAAGGTTACAAGTTCATATCAATGGTGAGAATATGCCTGGAAGGTCTTGGTACGATATTTTAGGTCACCCAGGGTCACTAAGCACTACTTATTAAACAAAACTGCAGAATGTTGGCAAAAGTGTGGTGAGCGGGAGGCCAATCTGACTCATATTCTCTGGGCATGCCCGGCGCTCTCCAACTTTTTAAAACAGCTGGAAGTACAGCCACAGCAGCTTATCGACCCACAATTTCAGTTGACACCAGAGATATACTTGTTCCTTGCATTAACCAAGCCTTATCGAGGTCCAAACACAAGATACCTGCTTTCACTGCTCCTTACAGCAGCCAAAAAGGTAATAACTAGGCAATGGCTAACAACAAATTTCCAACCATTCGAGACTGGTGGGAAATTACCCAGCAAATTTACAACATGGAAAAAATGACATAACATAAATGAACGCGGGGAGATTTTCTCTGTGAGATGGGTACGGTGGCAGATATACTATATGCTAATAGACCCCACTTTTGTGCCCTAGTTTTTATACCTCTGCAGGAACCTGTGAGTCTCAGCTCTGACTGCTAATCCCCCTCCCCTTAGAGGCCTGGGCCCAGTGCACCCCCGGCCCCCTTCTCCCAATACTCCGGTCTGTCTGGAGCCCGAAATACAATTGGAGGGGAAGACCAGACCCAAGAGGGGAAAGTTCGATGATCTGAAGAGTGACCAATGCTCACCCACTTGTTATTCAATGATGCCTATGGAATTCTGTACTAGGGTATACTGAGGTTGTAATACATATGAGAGCAATGAAATGACTGGAAAATATTGGATCTTAGATTGAGAAACTACCTGAACCCTTAGAATTGTCTGTTTTATTGGACCAGTTGTAAATGCATTGTATAAAACCACAACTGTAGACCTATATGTATATAAGTTAAAATATGAACAATAAAAAGAATAATTAAAAAAAAAAACTTAAAAACAACTTCCTGGGGCTACTAAGAGAGCAGGCTGAGTTTGCAATCTTAAAAACAAACGCAATATACACAGATCAAGGTGAGAAGGCAGGGCGGATGTTAGCCATGCGGGTGAAACAGCAGGAATCCAGCAGGTTCATTGCCGCTGTCCACTCGCTAGATGATAATGCACTTAAAACCTCTCCCTCAGATATATAGAAGGAATTCTCTTCCTATTTCCAGGAATTATATGGTACCATGGTGGTCTCCCCCTCAGAAGCCCACCTGCAGGGCTATCTAAAAGATCTACAATTACCTACTCTTGTTGAGTCCCAGTGAACTGCATTAACCTCCCCTATATCCGAAATAGAAATAGAAAAAATCATCCAATCCCTTCCATCGGATAAAACTCCGGGCCAAGACGGTTTTTCTGCCAATTTTTATAAAGTGTTTTCTAAACAGCTAGAGCCCATTCTGCTTCCTTTCTTCCGTTTCCTCCTCTCGGGTCAAGCAACCGATACCTCTCTCTTCTAAGCGTTGATTATTTTACTGCCCAAACCTGATAAGCCAAGAGATCAGGTCTCTAGTTACAGGCCGATTTCCCTTCTCAATCAAGATATTAAGATCTTAGCCAAACTGCTCGCTAATCAGCTGAACCAGGTCCTTCCTTCCATCATTGGGGATGAACAGGTGGGATTCATGAAGGGCAGATCTTCAGCCGATCATCTCAGAACTCTTGCTCATGTCTTCTCTGCCTCCAGGGATGCCTCCTTCCCAATGGCTTTGGTATCCCTGGATGCAGAGAAGGCTTTTGACAGAGTCTATTGGAGGTACCTATTTGCAACAATGGAGGCCTTTGGTTTTCCCGGAGAATTTCGGAGCTGGGTCCACTCATTGTACTTATTACCCTCTGCCAGGATTTCTTGCAATGGAGTGACCTCTGCCCCGATCAAGCTGTCTGTGGGAACCAGGCAAGGCGCCCATTATCCCCTTTACTTTTTAATATCTATGTAGAGCCCCTTATCCGTCGGCTGGTAAGCGATAAAAATATCCTAGGCATTCTTTTAAATGATCATGAGGCTAAGGTGGCGGCATATGCTGATGACCTCCTCCTTCAATTGTCCAACCCATCTATATCCATCCCCCCAATCCTCAAGATTATTGAGGAATTTAGTCAGGTTTCTAACCATAAGCTTAATATAAGTAAATCCCAGGTCTTCCCTCTTAATCATAAACTTTATAAACACGAAATTTCTGCTCTCGGTTTGGCTTGGAAGACAGACTCTATTAAATATCTAGGCATTACTCTGTCGTGAAGTGTCTCCCATTTGAAACAATTAGATTTAGATTGGTTGGTACAAAAGATCGAGCAGGACCTTCAAAGATGGTCCCTTCTCCCCTTATCTCTTTGGGGCAGGATAAACCTGGTTAAAATGAATGTTTTTCCACGTCTTTTTTACCCCATCAATATGTTAAATATAATATTGCCATTGTCCTGGTTCAAAAGAGTACACAGTATACTCTCCAATTTTGTTTGGGGACGTAAAAAAGCGAGGTTGGCATACCATAAGCTGGCCGCCCCTAAAGAGACAGGGGGTTTAAGACTTCCACAGCTGAGATTTTACTACTGGGCCAGCCAAGCTGCCACATATCTCAGATGGGCATTAAGTAACCGGCCGGTACCCTATAACTACACCCCGTTATGGCTAAAGGTAGAATTGTCCCTTATCAAAAAATCTGGTTATCTTCCCAAAGCGATGTTATATGTCAAATTACGCTCTCTTCCTGTAGCAATTAGGAACTTCCCATTGCAACCTCGGTTAGGATCCATGTACAATTATGTGCCTTCCTCAAATATGATAATGGCAGGGATATTTCCTAGCCCATCAATGGGAACCCCAACATTCTAATAAATAATAGACCGTTACCATTTTCTTGGCTGCCACAGTTAGGAGACTGTCGGTTAGAGGATGTTATCCTACCAGAGGGCCAATGGTTCACTTCAGAAGATATTATGTACAAATTTAAGATACCCGGTAAGCACATATTTAAGGTTTATCAGCTGCGGCACCTTCTGCTGCAAGTTTTTGGGGTTACTCCACTTCCCAAATCCCATGTTGGTTTCCTACCCTCTCTGATCCAACCAGCAGGCTTGCCCCATCCTGTGTCTAAATTATATAGCTTGCTCTTTGCCTGTGCTTACCCCCGATAATAACGCACCAGTTCATTACTGGCAAGCATTGTTACCTGGTAAGAAATTTGGCTGATCCCGTATTTGGCGTGATTGCCATAAATATCTGTTGCAAATTCGACTCAGGTTGATGCAATTTAAAATCTTGCACAATATCTATTACTCCCCTCAGAAACTTGCCAAGCTGGGTCTTCTGTCCTCTCCACTCTGTACAAACTGTAAATTGCAGACTGGTGATCTTCTCCATATTTTCTGGGAATGTCCTAGAGTGGTATCGCTCTGGACCATGATTAAACAAAGAGCAGATCCACTATTAGGGATTTCTGATTTGTTTAACGCCCAAAATATGTGTATTGGGTGATTTCTCACCCGTCAATGTGGCAAGTAGAAGGTATTATATGGCGTTGATCTCCTCGTCTGTTAAAAAAATTGTTCTTAGGCATTGGAAAGATTCAGAGAATTTAAGTTATGTGGAATGGTTACAAGAACTTCTGGCTAATCTCAGAACGGAGAGGACTATAGCAAGCCTCGCAAACAAGATGGACAAGTTTAATAGGATTTGGGGCCCCTTTCAATCTTTATATGCTTTGTAAAGCTACAATCCATTTCCTCTGATAGGGTAATTGGCACCTTGTTAGTATGTTGCTGTGTTGGGGCGGTAGGGGTGGATGTGGTGGGGGGGCAGGGGGGAGAATGAGCCATTGTAAATCCTGTTTACTGGTTGCATTGAATTTACACTTCTTTTGTGGTTCATTCTCTGTTTTGTAAACTTCAATAAAAGTTGAATGGAAAAAAAAAAGCACCAACACAATGATCACAAACAATACTATTACCATACCTACCATGGCCCCCACAGATGTGCTATCTTTTGTGCTTTTGTCCCGCTGTTTTAATGTCACAAAAAGCCCAGATTAAAAATGAAATGCCAGAAATGCGTCGCACAGTGTTGTATCCCCAGAGAGAAAAGGCTTCCTTTAAGTCAAATACTTTTGCCACACACACCTGAGAAGGCAGTGCAAAGCACCTGTGAAGCTTGCCAGAGAACTGAAAGTTGGGCCTGCCACCACACACCACCACAACCACCATCAGCACTTTGGCAGAAATATGAATTTGTGTCCCCAGAGAGAAAATGCTCCCCTTAAGTCAAATACTTTTGCCACACACACCTGACAAGGTAGTGAAAAGCACATGTAAAGCCTGCCAGAGAACCAAAAGTTGGGCCTGCTACCCCACACCACCCCCACCACCACCACCAGCACTTTGCCAGAAATGTGAAGTTGTGTCCCCAGAGAGAAAATGCTTCCTTTAAGTCAAATACTTTTGCTGCACACACCTGAGAAGGTGATGCGAAGCACATGTGAAGCCTGCTAGAGACTTGAAAGTTGGGCCTGCCACCCCATACCCACACCACCACCACCACCACCAGCACTTTGCCAGAAATGTGAAGTTGTTTCCCCAGAGAAAAAATGCTCCTCTTAAGTCAAATACTTTTGCCGCACACTCCTGACAAGGCAGTGCAAAGCACATGTAAAGCTTGCCAGAGAACTGAAAGTTGGGCCTGCCACCCCATACCACCACCACCACCACCACCAGCACTTTGCCAGAAATGTGAAGTTGTGTCCCCAGAGAGAAAATGCTTCCTTTAAGTCAAATACTTTTGGTGCACACACCTGACAAGGCAATGCAAAGCACACATGAAGCTTGCCAGAGAACATATTTATCAGACTAAGCATTTTTGGGCCTGCTACCCCACGGCTTGCTAAGTGACATCTTTGCTTAAGTTGTGACACCACCTGCTGCTCTGCTGCTGTTCTCCTGCTGATGTAATTGAATGAAAAGTCCAGGTGAAGAGTAAAATGCCAGAAATGTGTCTCTTTGTCCCAAGTGAGAGCATTGCCTGTGTTGGTGCCTGCTGCATCACTAATACATGCTGCCCTTTGTGTTTTTTTTTTGTTTGTTTTTTACCAGGAGAGACATACTAAGCTGAAAGCTTGTTTACAGGTGTGACCTGGGAGCACAGGGAAGCTAAGTAACTTGCTTAGGGTCACACAGTATGCAAGTGGGGGATGTGGGATTCAAACCCAGGTCTCCAGGTTTTTCAGCTCAGAGCCTTAAACCACTGCACTGTGTGTGCCTTGCCTTCATACCACAATGGTAAGTTATTGTATGTGCCACTAAAATTATTTTTTTTACAGAGACAGCCATTTAATTTCTATCTATATAATCTTGTTCTGTGTTGTAAGCAGTCTGCCATATTGCTCCTTTTCAGGGAATCTTCACACTTTACCATGGTGGGCATGATGGTGATCAAATCACATGAACATGTGAGCAACACATACTGTATGTTGTGACTAGAGCCTGACAAGTATTGTGGTATTGTCAAATTCAAATGTTCTTTTTTTTTGGGGGCTGTGGTACACTGAAAGACAATAATTTATGGTAACTTTTCTTTCAGGTTGTAAATACGCACAGCATCAGTGGTCCACCACAAGTTTCGGATGTCTGCTGCTGAGTTTTGCTGCACGTAAACTGTCAACCCATGAAAGGTAAGTATTTTTTTTGGAGGGGGGGGGCATTATTTAAAAAAAATTAAAAATAATGTTTTGGTCATCCTTACGGGTCTTCAGTGTATCATCAGAACTGAAAAAAAAATGTAACTGCTGTGATTCATGAAGAATGTGATTTGTCTCGTGATGAGTGACTGGCATAACGTGACTAATGAACTGTACGCAAATAGCAACGGCTGTACTTCCCTGACTTGTACCACCCCAAACACCCTGACTTGAAAACACATATCACTGAATTCAATGGTCAAGCTGAGATACTATCTACAGGATTAAATAGGTCTGGCTTGTGAGCACAAAGATTAAAGTGGGGCATCCTACAGAATGTGAACACAAACAGAAGCATCGAAGTACACCAAGGATCTTGAGTGATGTGAAATGATATAAATGGGTGTCCCCCAGTCATTTTCCTGATTTGTGATGAAACCGAAGACTTTAAAAAAACTTGCACCCTCAAAACTGAAGTTGTATAATTCGAGAAGTGTGATCATGAAGATGAAGACCGTGATTTGTCTCATGATGAGTGACCGGTGTGACTTGACTAATGAACAGTACACAAACACCTGTACTTCCCTGATCTGTACCACCCCAAACACCCTGACTTGAAAACACATATCAGTGAGTACAACAGTCAAGCTGAGATACTATCTAAAGGATCAGATAGGGCTGGCTTCTTGTGAACTTCCACTCCAAAAACTTAAAGTTGTGTAATTCGTGAATTGTGATCGTGAAGATGAAGAACGTGATTTGTATCATGAGTGACTCGTGATGATCGCCCTGACTTAAAAACGCACATAAATGAGTACAGTGCTCACGCCAAGATATGAACCACACCAGTACTCTGAAGAGAAGCCAAACAAACAACTGTGACTTAAGTTACAGATGGAGATTGGACCCTAAACAGATGCAGACGCACAGACAGATGGAGATTGCACTTAAGAGATGTGGCCATACAGACATAACACCACCTTAACAAGTGGTCAAAATCAGAAATTGAAAATTGGAACAATAATACCTTTTGTGGTGGGGGGGGCAGCTGCAGAAACAGTCTACTACTGACTGTGATAGAACGAAGCAGTAAAAAGTACCGCAGATGGATAAGAGGTTCAAATCAGAGTCCAGTGATTATGGTGTGGGACAATAAAATGTGTGTGACTTGATGGCACGCACACACAAATGCTCACACTACAGGTAATACACAGAACATTTTAAAGTTCAATGCAGTACAACCAAATCTTTTAAAACAGTTGAAAAAATGCACAGCACCACAGCAAACATCAAAAAAAAGTTATCAAAACTTACCAAACGTATTACTGTGTGTACATGAATAGCCAAATACTAACACACTAGCTACCCAAAAATGGTTAGAAAGACTACCTTTCTCACTGAGTCACTGTGAATCTCCCTTCGTCACACCCCTCCGCTGAAGTACACTTCAACAGTGTGTCAGTACACAGACTGAATCTTACAAATTAACATTCAAAATGCACACAAAACCAGGAAACACTCGGTGATATAAGCGCAGGAGGGTTTCCTACAATTGATGTACTAAATTTTGACCTATAAAATGGGCTACAAAATGCTTTTTTAAAAGGTTTTTCCATGGTTTGATTCTCAAAGCTCTGATCCAGCTTTCCACTACACACACCATGCAGAACCGAGGCAGTTGCAAGACAATCTAGAGCCCATGTGACCTGCCATCACCCATGATTCAATGCAAACTTTGCTTTAAAGTCCAAAAATAAGGTGAAGTCAACGCAAAGCCAATTGAAACCAATTTGACTTCTAGTTACTCATTATGGTGAATTATTTTGCTTCGTACTGCAGAATACTTTGCGTATTTATCTATATATACGAAGTGCTCTGTGGAGAGAAGTGCATGGACTTGTCCCACCACTACATGCATGCTAAGTCCACCTAAAGATGGACTAAGCTGTGGGTAGCCAAACATCTGTATCCCGCATAAACGTTTCTGAGATATAGGTACCAAAAGTCACTGTGGGTGCTGCAATGCTATCCTATGGGAAAAATCTCAACATTTTGTTTGGAGGAAAAAATGAAAATAAGATGGTGGCTTACGAAAGGGGAATTTTTTCTCACAAACTGGGATTTTTATAAATCCCCTTTCACGAGGTGACAAAATCCTTCATTGCAAGTCCAGTCCCCTTCCACAAAACATACATATAAATCTTAGACTGAACTAAGCATGCTCAGAACCCGGAAATTCAAAATTAAATAACTTTGGAATGGATTCATATGTTTTCACCAAAGTAATGCTGGATTGTTCTTTGACCAAACCTCTTTCTACTCTGAAAATTTCAGACCAAAATACCAAACAGTGTGGCCAAAATGCAATGGGCAAAAATCAACAAAAAAGTGCAAAAAAAGTGAAAAACATAGTTTTTGGTGCTTTGCCGCACAAAAAATGCAAGTCCAATCAAAACACAATTTGTTAAATCAAGCGACCTACCACATGAGACTGCGCATTCCAACTTTTGTGCAAATCTGTTGAACGGTTGCAAAGTTATTAAGGTGCAAAATTTGGAGTTTAACATTAAACTGCCTACTCAATCCTAACTATATTATGTATGTATGTATACATACATATATATATATATATATTCATTGCAAAAGATGACATTAATGCATCAGTTAGGGTTTTTATTAAAGCATAAAAAGCTTGGAAATTCGATGTTAGGGTTACTAACCCTACCACCCCACCCCAACCTCCACTCCCTTCACACACCAACAGGAGTCGGGGCATGCCTTGGAGTTGTCATCCCTAACTCTCACCCCATTCCATGTGTAAACAAGATGAGATGGTACAGTGTAGGAGAGCGGGGTGAGTGTTAGGCCCAATGGCTCCAAGGCACACCCCGATGCCTGTTGGTGTGTGGATGGTGGGGGTGGGGTGGGGTGGTAGGGTTTGTAACCCTAACATCAAATTTTCCACCTTTTTATGCTTTAATAAAACCCCTAACTGATGCATTAATGTAGTTTTTTGCAATGAATTTCCCTACTTTTTGAGAAAATGTAATGTAATTGGTATATGGTTGTGGGAACATGGGCCCTCCTGGCCCTGTGCTCCCGTCACACTACCCATTGTTGCATAATGATATGAATAAGTGAGAGAGTGGGCAGAGGCCCCACGCTCCTACTTACACATAAGTATGGAAATACTGCAGCCCTATAGTCATGAAAAGTAACCCTTGTAACACCAATTTGGCAATATCTCAGTAACTGAAGCAGCTATGGAAAAAGTTCCACTGCAGTTGTACTCATGACTTCAAAACCTCCACACATGCTTAGTCCATGAGATACAGGCACCACAATTCAACAGATACATGTAACTCGGGCATTTTCAGGATTTTTTACACCCAGTTTTCAACATGGCATTTTGGGGACCACACCTCATGAACAATGTCACTGTAATTTCATTAATCTGTCCCGAAAGCTGAGTTTGCACAGTGAATGCGCCATTCTGTGCCACATGCTCAAAATCATGTTTTGGGCAGGATGTGACAAATGACAGCTGTATACTGTTCATGAGGAGGTGTGGAAAAGGGTAATGTTGAAAATCGGGGGGGGTATGAAAAATTGGCAAAGTTACAAGCGTGCGTAGAGACTACACAACACATGCTTTTAACGTAGCCATTCTTGGGAATTTATTAACCACATTTTCAACACGGGTCTTGAGAAATCCCCTCATGAACACTGGCATTGTGATTTTGTTGATCCATCCCAAAAATTGATTTCGCACAGCAACCGTGCCATCCTGCACCAATGCTGAAAATCTGGAGTGAAAATATTAAAAGTTAGTGAAGTTACAAGCATGCATATAAACTGCTCAATGCACATTTATAACCTGGCCATTTGTTGGATATTTTGCACCAGATTTTTAACATGGGCTTTTAGGGACCTCCCCTCATGAACACTGGGACTGTCATTTTGTTAATCAGTCCCAAAATGTGATTCCATGCAGTGACCGTTAAATCACCATTTGGGACCAAGTAACAAAATGACAGTGACAGTATTCATGAGGTGGGGTCCCAAAATGCCTATGCTGAAAATGTGGTGAAAAAATACCAAAAAATGGCTGAGACATCCATATTTAAATTCATTGCATCAGAGTCATACGAAGTAGGATCTTAGTATGACGAGATATGAACTAAGATCCTATATCGTATGACTCACGAAGTAGGATCCTAGTTCATATCTCATCATATGAACTAAGATCCTACTTCATATGACACTGATATGAACAAAGAATCTAAATGTTAAATAACACACATTTTAAGGGCATTTTCCCAACAAAAAAATTGCAGAATGCACTTAGGGGATCACAATAAACAAGCTACATGTGTTGGTTTATCCCCAGAATATCATTTTGGGAGGTTTCTAAATTTGAATTTCAGGCAAACTGAAAACAAGATGGTGGCCATACAAAAGAGGAATTTTCTCACACTGCAGAAGTCCTCTTTTGATCATACAGCCATACTGAAGTGCCTACTGAGCATGCTCAGAAACCATTTTTTCAAATTTTTTAATTGCAATAACATAAAAACATCTTTTTTGTTTTTTTCACCAGAGTAGCAAAAGCCACATCTGTGGGATAGTCCCTTTCTGTCCTGAAAATTTCATACCAAACAAACAAACTCTTTAGACTGTAGGCAAATTCAAAGAAAAATCCCGGCAAAGTCAATGAGTAAAACATGTTTTTTCACCTCTCCATAACTCAGAGACCGCACATCTGACCAGAACAAAATTTACCAGATCATGAAACCTACACCACAGGAAGGAGCATACTAAATTTCATGCAAATCTGTTCAACAGTTGCAAAGTTATTAAAGTGCAAATGTTTGAGTTTAACATTGAAGTGCCTACTCAACCCTAACTATAGGGGCGTGACCGTGACCCTATAATACGAACATACAAATCTGCCAGCAGATAAAGGCCGTATGGTCTATTGAGTCTGCTTGAGTGTGCAGCTAACAACCCTTATACTGCATCCACCACTCCCTCTCCTCCCCTGAACCTCCCTCTTACCCTATCCCTTCCCCTTTTGAAGTAGTCCACTGTTCTACAGGATACCACCTCCACAGGCAACGTGTTCCACCCAGACATCACTCTCTCTGTAAAAAAAGTGTCTTCTTATTTCCCTTTAGAACCTTCCCCTTCCAATCTGAGATTATGACCACGAGTGTCCCTACCCCCATAACTTGAACAGTCCCTCTGTGCCTGTCTTGTTTATTCCCTTCATGTACTTGAAGGTTTCAATCATATCCGCCCTGTCTCTCCTTTCCTCCAGTAAGTACATGTTCAACTCCCTCAGCCTGCTCATGTAGGGTATGTCCCCTAGTCCATGGATCATCTTTGTTGCCCTGCGCTGCACCCCCTCCAGTAACTTAATGTCCCTCTTCAGATATGGGAGCCAGTACTGCATGCAGTACTCCAGGTGTGGCCTAACCAGTGACCTATACAAGGGCAGGATTACCTCCCCTCTCCTTGAAGATATACCCCTGGCAATTCAACCCAGCATTTTGTTGGCCTTTGCAGCACCCTTCCTGCATTGTGCTGAGTTGTTCATTGAGCCAATTATAATCACCCCCAGATCCTTCTCTTCCTCTGTCACAGCTAGCTGACCCCCCCCCCCACTGGTAGATCATTCTTGGGTTTTTTTACCCCAAAATGTAGCACCTTGCACTTTTTGGCATTGAACCCCTACTGCCAGGTGTCCAACCAGGTCTTCAGTTTTGACAGATCATACTGCAACCCATACCACCCTCCTATGTCATCCACTACTGCTCCCATCTTGGCGTCATCTGCAAACAAACTGATCTTGTTCTTGATGCCCATTGAGATGTCTGATATCAACAACCCAAAAACACAGGTCCCAGCACTGAGCCCTGCGGTACTCCACTTGTCACTGCCCTCAGAGATGAGAGCTCTCCTCCCACCACCACCTTCTGTTGCCTTCCCTGTAACCAGTTTACTACCCATCCCACCATTTTTACCCCTGCACCTCTACCTGCCAGTTTACTACCCAACCTCCCATGTAGTACCGAGTCGATGCCTTTCTGAAATCCAGAAACAGGACATCCACTGCATGTCCTTTGTCCAACTGTCTAGTTACCCAGTCATAGTAATCCACTAGGTTGGTCTGACAGGATCTGCCCATGACAAACCCATGCTGCCTAACATCCTGCAGCCCATTGGTCTTCAGAAGGGACACCAGCCTCTCTTTCAGGATTGTCTCCATCAATTTTCCCATGATGGATGTGAGGCTTGCCAGCCTGTAGTTTCCCAGTTCATCTTTGGGACCGATCTTATGGAGGGGTACCACGTGAGCCATCCTCCAGTCCTGAGGTACACTTCCTGAGACCAGGAAGGCATTGAGCAGGTCTGCCAAGGACCCAGCCAAGATTACTTCCAGTTCTCTCTCAGTGCTCTGGGTGAATGCTGTCTGGCCCTGGTGCCTTGTCCACCCTCAGTGCCCTCAAGCCCTCCATTACCCTGCCCTCTGTGATTCTCCCATCTGTCACCTCCTCCTTCCCCAAGTCTGACCTCTCACCCCCCCCTTGGTAGCACCCCTCCTTTCTCCTTAGTAAACACTAAGCAGAAGTATTCATTAAGCACTTCTGCCTGCTATGCCCCTGTTTCCACCCACCCCATCCCTCTTAATCCTTACTATTTTGTCCCTACAACTCCTTTTCTCCCTGATGTACCTGAAGAATTCCTTCTCCCCCTTCTTGATGCCTTGTGCCAGCCTGAGCTCCTTAGATGCCTTGGCTGCCCTTACTGCCTTCGTCACCTCCTTTGATTTCTTCAGGTAATCCTCTCTGTTCTCCCCATCCCTGTTTTTTTGAACCTCCTAAAGGTGGCTCTTTTATTTCTTACTTTCTGCATGACTCCCTTGCTCAACCAGCTGGGTTTCTTGGCCCTAAATCTCTTACTTTGGAACCTGATGCAGATTTTGGTTGCCTTCTCAATCCCTAGTTTTATGACCTCCCACCTCTGGTTAGTGCCCATATTAGTTTGGATTCTGGCTAGATACCCTTTAACTACTTCCTCCATCCTCCTGAAGTTGGCCTTCCTGAAGTCCAACATTCTTGTACCTGTTTCTACTCTCTCCATACCCATTTTCAATGTGAATCGCACTGACTGGTGGTCGCTCCCTGTCAGTGGTTCTTCCATCCGCAGCTCCCTCACAAACTCCCCATTTGCCAGCATGAGGTCTAGGGTGTTCCCTAACCTGGTTGGCTCACTGATGATTTGCATTAGGAAGCTATCCTGGAACACATCCAGAAGTATCTGCTTCCTTCTATTTGTGGTGGCTGAGTACTCCAATTCACTATATATATATATATATATATATATATATATATATATATATACATATAGATAGATATATATATATATATATATATATATATATATATATATATATATATATATATATATATATATATATATATATATTTGTATATATATATATTTACACAATGGGGTGAAGGATAAATGAGTGTGATGAAAACATGTATCTTCACTGTGGTGACATCGACACAAGAGATATTTCATGTCATGACATCACGACTAGATATATAAATGTACTCGTGACATCACCACTGTGTGTGATATTTCACTGCTGCCTGCAGCCAACTCAGTTACCATGGCAAAACATTCTCAGATGTTTTCTATACTCTCTCACTCCTAAGCCATTGCTGTGATACTCTCACCTTGACTGCAGCCAGAATTCTAAAGCACACAGCTTCACAAAACAGTTTGTTTCTCACTGCTGCCTGCAGCTAACTCAATTACTATGGCAAAATATCCTCACCTGTTCCCCACATTCTGTCTCACTCCCAGCCCATTACTGTGATGCTCTCAGCTTGACTGCAGCCAGAATTCTAAAGCACACATCTTTATAAAACAGTCTCTTCCTCACTGCTGCCTGAAGCTAACTTAGGCCCTGTCCGCACTTGTGCTAGCTGCAGCATAACGCTATCGGTAATGATTTAAGCTGTACCATTACAGTTCATTCACACTCTGCCACAACCGTGCTCCCCATTCTGTGTTCTCACCTGCCTCGCATCCGCACTGCTGCACTCCTCGCATGTTTTCCTACAGCTGCTATTACCCGATAGTAGTGAAATGACACTCACAATTCCAGAATGCTGTGCATCACTTCACAATGTATCCCAGCATGCCACTTCTCATTTCCATGGCCACAGTAAACAGAGACAAGCGTGGTGGCATGGCTTGGGATTCCCAACAGGCAGTCTTCTTATTGGCCCGTGTTGTTACACCAAGCTCCCCATTTCTTCCTCTGCCAATGCAAACTGCCTTTAGCTCTCCCAGAGGGAAACAGCAAAGTGCACTGCACTCCCTCATGGGATGCCTGGAGCAGCCATGGAGGATCGGGAGGACTGAGATCAAACACTCACCCATCCACACTGGTGAGTATTCTGATTCATGAGAGTTTTCAAGTGGCAAACGTTCCTGCTACCGATCTTGATACTACCTTGCAACAGGTCTTGAGATTGGTAGCAAAAATGCATCAGATGCCATTACCAATGTGGCCGCAAACTGTTTTTGCAAACTTCTGTAACGGTTGCAACCCACGGTAATGGTACCAAGTGGCGAGTGTGGACAGGGCCATATTTAGCAATGCAAAACACACTCAGCTTTTCCCACAGAGTTTGTAACACTGCCAGCCCATTCAGAAAATCTCACACACAGAAACAGCAAACACAAAAACAGCAACAGAACACAAAAAATCATAACAATACTTCTGAAACTAATACCCCTATTGCATAAATCGAACACATGATGTGCAGATCATGTGCTATGGAAAATATCTTCACTCCTGCATCATGAGCTCTGGATACACTCACTCGTGCCTTCGGCACTCATGAGAATCCAGAGCTCACTCTGCAGGAGTGAAGATATTTTCCATATCACACTCCTGCCCATCATGTATTCCCTACATATATACATATATAAAAATGTATATATACAGTATATATGCTGTAGAATAAATAATGGGTAAGGGTGGTATACAATGATGTTTACCCATTGAGGGGGCTAATTAGGGCTATAAGGCCATAAACCAGAAGGGCGAGTGGCTTTATTGCACTAATTAACCCCTGAGATGGGTATACCT
Source organism: Neoceratodus forsteri (assembly GCA_016271365.2). Classification (NCBI taxonomy): domain Eukaryota; kingdom Metazoa; phylum Chordata; order Ceratodontiformes; family Ceratodontidae; genus Neoceratodus; species Neoceratodus forsteri. Next base: position 970,088,654 of record CM028134.1, on the reverse strand, counting down.
CTGAGTGTTCCACCCTTTCCCATTGTTTGTTTAATATAATACATTAGAATGGTTATTGTAAGGTCCCTTGAAGAAGGAGGCAATAGTGTGTAGTGACTGCAACTTGGAGTTTGGGGGATTTCTGGGTTTGCGAGGGTTTTGTGCAAGTGTATTTTTTTTCCAGGTTCTTTTGCAGCTTAATAATTGGTTTGACTAGCTTTCTAATGATATGTAATTGTGTTATTAGTAGTGTCTCATAGCTTTTCATGAAGTGCAGGTGTGTACATTTTATTAGTGTAGGTATATACTTTTACTTGTTTGATTAGTGTAGGTATATACTGTAGTTGTAATTGATTAATTAGTGCAGGTGTATACAGTAGCTGTAACTGACTGATTAGTGCAGGTATATACAGTAGCTGTAATTGATTGATTAGTGCAGGTGTATACAGTAGCTGTAACTGATTGATTAGTGCAGGTGTATACAGTAGCTGTAATTGATTAGTGCAGGTGTATACAGTAGCTGTAACTGATTGATTAGTGCAGGTATATAGCTGTAATCGATTGATTAGTGCAGGTGTATACAGTAGCTGTAACTGATTGATTAGTGCAGGTGTATACAGTAGCTGTAACTGATTGATTAGTGAAGGTATATACCAGTAATTGATTGATTAGTGCAGGTGTACACAGTAGCTGTAACTAATTGATTAGTGCAGGTGTATACAGTAGCTGTAACTGATTGATTAGTGCAGGTATATAGCTGTAATTGATTAGTGCAGGTGTATACAGTAGCTGTAATTGATTGATTAGTGCAGGTGTATACAGTAGCTGTAACTGACTGATTAGTGCAGGTATATAGCTGTAACTGATTGATTAGTGCAGGTGTATACAGTAGCTGTAACTGATTGATTAGTGCAGGTGTATTCAGTAGCCGTAACTGTTTGATTAGTGCAGGTGTATACAGTAGCTATAATTGATTGATTAGTGCAGGTATATACCAGTAATTGATTGATTAGTGCAGGTGTATACAGTAGCTGTAATTGATTGATTAGTGAAGGTGTATACAGTAGCTGTAACTGATTGATTAGTGCAGGTATATAGCTGTAATTGATTGATTAGTGCGGATGTATACAGTAGCTGTAATTGACAGATTAGTCACAGATATACGGGGACATAAATTATGACATTTTCAATGGGGCAAAGTTCCCATCCATGTTAGATAGCTAGATAGATAGATAGATAGATAAGACAGACAGACACTGAGACCAAGTTGTCTACTTTAACTGCAGCTGTTTAGGCAACTGTTTTTAAATGTCTGCATTTATGTTTGTATTTCATCACTGTCTAGCACTTAAAATTTAGCACTGGCACTTGTTCCTTGCACTAGTTCAGTGCACATCAAGACATTTGCCTGCCTCCTTGACAAAGCACGAATATGCAAAACTGATAGCGCCATTTGTATGTGAGCACTGTTGACATTATATTGTAAATAGCTTTGCACTTTTTACAATATATTGTTGCAGCTAACTAGTAGTGGATGGTGCCGTCCTTCTGCTTGCTTTGTCTGTCTTAATGCCTGGAAGATATGGTCCTCAGGAGGAAAAGTGGGTCTGTACAGGACCATCCCTTCTTGTCCAGCAGAGCTGTAAAACCAAAATGGGTGACAATGTTTTCTCTATCTGCACCCCTAAACTATGGAACTCCCTTTCACTGAATCTAAGAATCTCCCCTTCTCCTCGCAGCTTCAAACAGGAGCTTCATATGGCTCTTTTGAGCTCTGAACCCTGCTCCTGTTCTCTATCCACCCACTCCTGTATTGGTTCCTCCTAGTTGTCTACAGGCTCCAACCTCTACTACTCTCAAACCTGCCTGAAAATCTTACTATTTCCTCTCTTCTAGCACTTACTCACTAGTTGTTTGACTTATAACTGTTTGTTATTTGCACTTGTATTCCTGTTTTGTTACTACATATAGATTCCTGCAAATGTACTGTAATTGCTGAAAATGTTGTGTAAGTGTACTATGTCCGAACTCTACTTGTTCCCATGATGTTTCTTGTATTTACTATTGTCTACATACCCTTTGTTGTAATCTCCTGGGTCGTACCTGAAAATAGGCAGCTATGCTGTCTAGTGTACCTACCCGGTTAACAAAAGCTAAATAAATAAAATATCCTCACTGCACAAAGACACAGTAGAACCAGCCACATTTTCCAACCCCAGAGGGTGGAGAAGATGAGGATCCTCATCCTACCAATCCACCTCCTCTTCCAGGAGGATAAGATTGCACACCTCATCCCCCTCTTCCTCTGGAGAATCACAAGCCTCAGAAGAGGAGCCTAAGGAGGCACAGCAGGTCCAGCTTGAGGTAATAGAGGAGGCGACTGAGAAACAACCTGAGGCAGAGAAGGCAGAAATCTCTTTATCAAATTGAAAATTCTGCCAGAACTGCACTTGGGATAGTGACAACCATTGGCTTCAACAATGGGGCACCACCATTACTGACATCGATGGCATGGAACTTGATGATGCAGCACCAAGGGTGCAAGTAGGACGCTACATAATTGCATCCAAGCCTTTTGCAGGACAGGGTTCTGGCCTTGTATAGGTTGAACCCACATGTTATACCACTGCATTGGCAAATCTTTGGACTTACTGTCCTGTTATTAGAAGAAGGACCTGGATCATTGATTGAAGGGGGAGCTGCATAATCTCACTGATGATGAGAATTCTGGTGGCTCTTCACTGATAATAGAAAAGAATATGACAAGGTAGATGACTTACACGGTGACAGCAACATACTTTATTTTCCACCGTCAAAGATTTCAGCCTAAAAGGCTGAATCTGCAACTTGGCAGGTACTGTAGCAGCTTTGGCCATCTTTCTTAATAACTGCTTCAAAGGTATTGGCCTGCATCTCTGTGTAGGTTGAAATCCTGGCAGATGTCACAGTGTTTAATGTCATGAGCTTGACCTAAACAGCACACACAAATATGTGGACATCTTCATGATATATCCATTTTCTGCACCAACAATGGTGAGAAAAATGCCTTATTCAGCAACAAAATAAACCAGTGAATGACATTTTCCAAATGAAGTAGATACCAGAGGACTATAAATTCCCCTGGTAAAACAACAATAACAGAAAAAACAGCTTTCACTGGTTGACATTCACTGTCTTGATGGCAGAAGAGAAAGAACTGAAGTGGTTGGGCCCATCCATATTATATAGGTAATACTGCACACTAATGACATGCAAGGAGGGGAAGCTGCAGAATAAGAGGTGCTAGCTGCATATTCGAGCAGACTTGATAGACCTCTAGGCCTTTATCTGCTGGAAAATTTCTTAAGTAGGCATGTCAGCATGAGTGGCCCCATCTTCCAAGAGCTTCCTGCAAACAGCTATGGCCTACAGTTCAGTGTATTATGGCCCAGTGGAGATGTGGAGATACCCTTAAAGAAGATGTTTATTTTTTTTTGCCTGGGGCACTACTTATTTCATTTTTTGTTTTCATTTTTTAATTTTTATACTTGTAAGCAGGATGAGCAAAACTGCCCATTTTCACCAGCGACAAGTTACAAAACATACTTAAGTGTACATAAAATTATACACAGACAAAATAATAAACATAGTACACAAATACAGAAGACAAACAACAATTAACAGATAATTATTTAACATGAACAGGTGTCATTTTCCATCAACCAATATTTCAATCTAGTTTTAAAAGACCACATTGTCATACTTTCTATAATATCAACAGGTAATGAATTAAAAAACAAAGGAGCCCTATATAAAGTAAATCTCTGGCCACAAGCAGATCGAAACAGTGGAATTTCATAGGTAAATTTAGTCTGGGATCTAGTACCACTAAAATTAAGAAACATAGGAAATAATAATGAAACTACAGAAGATATGAGCCCATTTTTTACCTTAAACATCATAATACCCATTTTATGCAAAATCCTATTTTAAGAGATAAGCTATGTGTATGCTTAAATAAAAAACAATGATGTGTTCGAAAAGGGTCGTCAAGCATGAAATGTAAAATAGAGTTATAAGTTACCATAAGTTTGTTGAATAATTGACCAGAGAAAGAAGAGTAAATAATAATACCATAATCCGGAGCACTCATCAAAAAATTACATGCAAGTAAAAACCTAGATTCCCTGGTCAAAAAATGTTTAACTCTATAAAGTGAACCTAATCTCTGATGAAGAGTTTTCCTTAATTTATTCAAATGAGGTTCAAAAGTTAGTTTTACATCGAGAATTATCCCCAAATATTTAAAACTATCTACCAATTCAATCACATTTCCATCCTGTGTAACAATATGACATAAACCATTAGGCTCAACGGCCTTATTTGAAAACAACATGACTTTAGTTTTACCTGTACCATAGAATTTGAAAGCAAGCAGCCATTTCTGAAAGGAATCAAAGTTGGATTGAACCTCGGCCAGTGCATCATTAAAGGAGGGACCAATACTATAAATTACTGCGTCATCAACATAAAGTATCATTGATGAGTGAGAACACACCAAAGAGGCAGAATTCATGTAAAATGAAAAAATCAATGGGCCAAGAATTGACCCTTAAGTTACCCCACATTTAATAGTACTAGGAGAAGAAATACTATCACCTATTCGAGTACAATGGGATCTATTAGAAAGATAATTATAATACCAAGAAATAACATTATCAGAAAAAAAAAATCAGAAGTTAGAAGTTGGACCATCAAATATTTCATTCTCCATTATATATGAAGGAAACATGGCCTGTTTTACAAGAAGATACTTCTGTGAGTCTACAATTCATGCTAATGTAGACAGAGAATGTCTCTTTCTTTGTTTCTTAGTCTTAGTATTTTTATTTTCACTAAATATTTTATTCTTTTCAGTTTTCAAACTCATGATCAGGCCCCACACATTTAAAGTTCTGTAAATGACCTTCTGCCTTAGCTACCCACTTCCCAAAGGATACACAGCGATTAAATCCTGTAGTGCCTCTTTTGCTTTTGTGCATTCTGGCAAGCCTAGAAGACTGGAAAAATATGTTTAATAATTATGTTTTGAAAAAATGTTTTGGTGCTCAAAATAAGCACTGATCACAAACGTCCAACTAAATTTGAAAACAAATAGAAACTTTTAAAACCAGTACCAGAAGAGGGAAGCAACAGGAAATGCAATGCGGTTCCGGTTCTCTGGAACCAAGCAGAACAGATAAAGGAACATTAAAATTAAACAAAAACTGTAAAAACTGTGATATATTACCAATTACTAAAATAAAATATGGTATCTTCCAATCTATTACTATTTAGCAACAATTAAGGGAAGGTGACTCTGGGACATCTGATCTGTTCAGCAGAAATAAGACATACTAGCTGAGAGGTCAGAGGGCACATGACCACCAGTGGCAGAGTGTATAGCTTGAATTTAGTCAGATTCTAAGATCTGTCTCTAAGCCATTACTCAAGGTAGAGGTGCTGCAGTTAGTGTGACATCATATATAGAAACAGAAACATTGCAGTTGTCAGCAGATAAGGCCCTTCTGCCCACCTAGGCTGCCCTATCACTACTAAGAATTGTGCTCTATCATGCAATTCTGGCATTAGGTTGCACCCCCCCCCGACTACCAGCAATCCTCTATGCCTAACCCAAGCATGTTTAAAACCTGTAATCATTTCTGCTCCCACTGCCTCAGCAGGCAGGTTGTTCCATTTGTCCACCACCCTCTCTGTGAAGAAGTATTTCCTCACGTTCCCTCTGAACCTCCCTCCCTCCAGTTTCATCTTGTGCCCCCTCGTCATTGAGCATCTTTTTCTTTGGAATATAGTATTCTCCTATACTTTATTCTTTCCTGTGAGGTACTTAAATATCTCAATCATTCCCCCTCTCCTTCCTCTCCTCCACGGAGTACATATTTAATTCCCTCCGCCTATCCTCGTAGGGCTTACAATGTAGTCCCTGCGCCATTTTGGTTGCCCCCCTCTGAACTGCCTCCACCCTATCTATGCCCTTATGTAGATGAGACCTCCAGAACTGGACACAGTATTTGAGGTGAAGCCTCACCAATGTTCTGTATAGTGGAATTATTACCCCCTTTTGTCTACTGGTGATTCCCCTGCCTATGCATCCCAGAATCCTGTTTGCCTTTCCTGCTGCCTTGTCACACTGCCTACCTAAGGTTATGGTAATCGGAGATTATCATCTGTGGTCTCTTTCCTACTTAAAGCATGATATTCCCCCCTTCCCCCAGTTTATATGTCGTTCCTGGGATTTTGTGCCATATGTGCATTATCTTGCACTTTTTTTCATTGAAACCTAGCTGCCAATTCGTTGATCAGTCCTTCAGCTTCCTTAGATCTCTTCTCATTCTGTCCACTTCCCCTGGCATGTTTGCCCTCTTGCAGAGCTTAGTGTCATCAGTGAATAGGCACATTTTCCCTTCCAGACCATCTGCAATATCACTGATGAAGACATTGAAGAAGACTGGATGCAGCACTGATCCCTGTCGTACTCTACTGGTCACTTTATCCTCTGCAGAGTGAATGCCATTTACCACCACCCTCTGGGACCTATTATCCAGCCAATTCTCCACCCACTTCACTACCTTCTTTCCCATCCCATCTTCTCCAGCTTGTTTAACAGCCTTCTATGCAGCACAGTTTCAAAGGCCATGCTGAAATCCAGGTAGACCACAGCCACTGCCCCTCCCTGATCCACCTCCATGGTTACCAAGTTGAAGAACTCAATGAGATTAGTCTGGAACAACCTCCCTCCCATAAAGGTATGCTGCCTTGAGTCTTGTAGAATGTTGACAACCAGGTGTTCCACTATTCTTTCTTTTAGTAGAGTTTCCATGACCTTTCCCATTACTGAGGTCAGGCTGACTGGTCTTTAGTTCCCCGCTTCCTCCCTGTTTCCACTTTTGTACAGAGGGACCACATCAGCTCTCCTCCAGTCCTTGGGTACCTCCCCTGTTTCCAATGACAGGTTAAACAGGGTAGTCAGAGGTTCAGCCAACTCTTTTCATAGCTCTTTCATTATCCTGGGATGCACCCCATCTGGTCCCATAGCCTTATTTATTTATTTACTTATGAATTTGGCAACCAGGTAGGTGCGCTGATCCCAGGGACCATTTTCAGGCATGACCTGGGCCACATACAGCGGCACAGAGTTAAACATAAACAACAATGCGTAGAACAGTAGACAGTTTGACAAATAATAAAAGGTTGTAACAGTACACAGATTACAAAGGTAGCAAAAATACATAAATCCACATGATACAAGGTTAAATAGTACATAAATACAATGTGCATATACATAAAGAGAAATATAGATACATGAAATCGATATACTGCAAGTTGCATAGGAGATAATCACTGTTCCTCAGGAGTAGTATGAAAAGGATAAAGTGGGGGCTAGTAGAGGAGAAGGAGAGGGGAAGGGGTGTGAGAGGAAGGGGAATTGGAGGATTTACAAAGGGAGTTGTATAGGCATGAAACTATTGTGGTAAGGGCAGGTGGTAAATGAAGGACTACCCAGAAAAGTAGTGGTAGTGAGAAGTCACCAGAAGCCAGTCTTTGAGGCAAGAGTTGAACTGGCAGTGGGTGTCGATGGAACAGAGCTCGGCAGGCAGTCTATTCCATAGCATAGGGGCTGCCACTGACAAGGATCTACCTCCCATATTGGTGGATACCCTGGGAATATTCAGCGGGGGTATGCTGTTTGAGTGGAGGCCACGGTGTAAAGTTCAGACCTTGAGGAGGGCTGCAAGGGGAGATTCTTGGCCAGTACGGATAGCGGAATCCACCATGCAGCAAACGGCAAGGTTGAATTGGCCTTGCAGAGGAAATCATCCTAGCAAATTGTAAAGGACACAGTCGTGTGTAGTGAAAGGGGCCAGCAAGGCAAAATGACAGGCACTATTGTAGGCAGAAGAGAGTTTAGCCATAAGTGTTGTGGATATCCTAGCACAGATGGGGGAGCAGTAGTCCAGGATTGGGAGTAGATTTCCCTGGATGATGGCAAGTTGGGCCTCCGGGGTGAGGTATTGTCGAATCTGTAGGCAGCACCTAATTTTTGGTGAAACCTTCAAACTAATGAGTTGATGTAATCAGAGAAAGAGAGGAAGGGATCAAGTAGAACACCTAGGTATTTGAAAGTATTGATATCTTCAAGGGCTTGGCCATCAGGGGAGACAATGTTGAGAGAGAGGTGAGTTTTGGATTTGGCTAGGAAGAGCTTGGATCCGAACAGCATAGATTTTGTTTTTTTTAGTATTAACCAGGAGGAGGTTAGTGGACCTGGTGGTGCTGAGGGTTGAGGCTCTGGATGTCACAACTCATGCCACGCTGGTGACCCAAGTTCAGGAACCAGCTTGAGTCATGGGGGTCAGCAGGGGAGGGAAAGGAATAAGCATCCTAAAACAGCTCTCCTCTCCCTGGGGAGGGATCCGGGGAGTCTCCGGAGCAGCAGCGGCCCCCGGTGGAGACCGGAGGTACAGGCTGCACAAGAAGCCAACTAAGGGGAGGAGTAAGGGGGAGGTAGATGGCTCACCATCCAGACGTCATTGCACAGCTGAGCTCCGGGGCAACTCTAAGGGAAAAAAAAACAGTCCTGGTAGGCGAAGGTGAGGCCAGGGACCACCTCCCCACACCCAATGTCGAGTACACCGGCTGCCTCTGGTGTTCCATCCACTCCCCAAAAGCCTGCCCAAATTCTAGATGGATCACCTAGGGAGTATGGTGGTCCTGCCCCGAGGGGGCTTAAGTGGTCCCGCCCCATGGGGGGGGCTTAAGTCCAGGGGAACAGGAAGTGGAAAAAGAGCTGGGTGAACCAGACAGCAGAACTGAGCCTATGACAAGGCGGGATGGTAGGTGAGTCAAGTGCCTACACTGGAGAGAGTCTAGGACAGTGTGTATAAAGAATCTACAAAAAAAAAACAGGAGGAGGTTATCAGCAAACCAGTTGTGGACCGCAGCATAGTTTTGAGTTAGAACAGATGAAATGTGAGTGGGGGATTTATCACTGTAGAAAAGTATGAGGTCATCAGCATAGAGAAGAGAGTGGCATTTGAGACTGTCTGAGGGAAGGGAGTTAATAGATAAAGAGAATAGAAGGGGGCCCAAACTGGATCCCAGGGGTCACCTGTCAAAATGGGCAGGGTGGGGGAGCAGGCAGGGTCAATACTCATGAATTGGGAGTGATCGGTGAGGTTGCTCTTGAAGTAGGTAGTAACCTCCTGAGAACAGCCAAGGCAATGTAGTTTGGAGAGGAGGAGGATATGGTTGACCATGTTGATGGCTTTGGAGAGGTCTACAAAGACCACACCAGTGGCGTTAACATGGTCCATGTTTATGAGGATGTGGTCAGTCAGTAGTGTGAGGGCAGGTGTGGTGGAATGATTTTTGAGGAAGCCATGCTGTTGGCTACACAGGAGGTTGTATTTGCCCATGTGCTCAGCAAGCTGATGGTGGATAGCCTTCTCAAGTAGTTTGCTAAGGTGGTGAAGGATGGAGATTGGATGGTAATTGCCCGCAGATAGAGGGTCACTGGCTTTGAAGATGGGAATCACCCTGGCAGTCTTCCAGGGGTCAGGCATGGAAGAGATGAAAGGGCGAGGTTAAAAATACAAGTGAGTGATTCGATGATGTATAGGGAGATGAACCTGAGGAAGACTGACAATAGTCCTTCAGCCCCAGGGGAGCCGTGATTTGGGAGGCTTTTGAGGAGCTTATTGCCTCCAGTTCCCTGAGGACCCTTTCCTTTGGAAAGGGACCTGTGTCCATTTCCGTGCCCTTCCTGCCCTTATGACTTATTGCTGGCCCGTTTCCTGCATCCTCCTTTGTAAAAACTGAACAGAAGTATTTGTTCAGTATATCTGATTTCTGGTGGTCATCCTCTACACTAACCCCATCCTCCCCTTTCAATCTCACAATCCCTTCCCTTGCCTTCTTTTTTTCACTTATGTACCTGTAAAAGGTTTTGTCCCCCCCTTACCTCGGAGTTTGCTATGCATTCTTCCATTTGTGCCTTGGCTTCCCTAACTGCCTTCCCCATCTCCTTTTGTTTTTCCTGGTACCTCTCCCTATCCCACCTCCTGTGTCTTTATGTATCGATTAAATGCTTTTTTTTATTTAACCTTTTCTGCTACCTCCTTAGAAAACCATAGTGGCCTCTTCTTCCTCTTCCCCTTGCTGACCTGTTTGACACAAATTTGTGTCACCAATGCAATCCTTGTTTTAATCGTCGACCACTGTTCCTCTATCCCCTTCTGCTCCCCTACTCTGACCAGTGCTTCTTATAGGCATATGTCACGATTATATAACACTGTGAGGTTTGTTATTATTAAAGATAAGCCAAAAGGGCATGCAAGTACGGTAGCTTGGAGGAATAGGCTGAGTAAGAAAAGTGTGCAGGAACAATTGAAAATTAAGAAATAGTTTATAAATAAAAAAAGATTTGCATGGCTTAAGGCCTGATCCACAACAATCTAAAAAACCCTCTCTGGCAGTGGCCGTTGAGTGGCCTCTCTGCACATGCCAAACATGCTGGGTAGCCTCAGAAAGATGTGAATCACACATCTTCCCCTTCTGAGCCAATCCAATGCCACCCATGTAGCTACTGTATGCACGTGGTCAGACCGGGGGAGCACAAGTAGCAAAGTAACAGTGATGTGCATGAGTCTGTTCTTGTTTGTATTGGGACATTGCGCTGCTTGTGAACATGAACGCTGGTCTCCCGCTGCATACTAATGAGGCTCCTTTGTTCTCCTCCTCAATATAGGCCCACTGCTCCCACTGCTCCCTCTGGCTACCAAGCAGCCCGCTCTCTCTCCCGGAAGGTTTCGGAGCTCCCTCCCGGAGCCGAAAGTCGCAGTGGTGGTGTTTAAGAGGCAATTTAAACAACCTCTTCCAGCACCTGTGAGGGGGGTTAGCCCATCGACACGCTACGCACATCAACTGCCCCGCCCCAGCCACCCTCCCACCCAGGGTCGTCCCTTTGTTTATAGTCCCTACCTGATGACATCACTTCCTGCTGCTTGAAAAACTAAGTCCCCATTTTCCCCTTTGCAGGTTATACCTGCCAGCCACTAGAGGGACCCTCTGTTGCTGCCTCTAACTCTTCGAGTTTGATAGCCTCCCTCCTTTTATCCTTGGACCCTCTAACTTCCGGTCCTCTCCCTTCTCTCCCAGCACTCTTGACCCCCACACCTGCTCCTAAACTAGCCTATTCCTGGGCCACCTCCCTTCCACCCCCCAAGCCCGTATCTGGTTTAACCCCCTATTCTGGATTTCTCCAACAACCTATCCCTCTTCCTACCCTCCTGACCACATTGGGCCTGTCTGCTCCCCCTCCCACACCAGATGCTGTACTACGTCCTGCCTGGACCTCCTTCCATTACAGCTGTGCCCTTTCTTCAAGTGGCCTCTAGGAGTCGCTATTAAGCACCTCTTTCTGGTCCCAAACCTACCCTGTGTCCTGGCCTCTGAATGTGGTGCACGGCTCTTACCTAGGTCCTGTGACCAACTGCCCAGAGTTGGTCTTGAACCTGGTACCCTGGCCACCAGAGTCCGTGTCACTACCACTACTCCAAAGTGGCATCCACACTTGCTGAGTGACACAAAAACAACTTCAACCTACCACCCAGCTGCAACCACAAGCAATATGTTAGCCCTCTTATTACAATGCCTCCCCTTCATCCTCACACTGGCTCCATTGTCTCTCCAACCTAATACCCCCGGCACAATGGCTTCTGATCCTACTATTCTTCTGGAGCTAGCCCAGCCACACCCTACTCTCATCATCTGCCCCAGTCATCAACACCTCCCCCAGTCCTCTCCCTACTACTACCTCCTCAGGCGCCACTGGAGACCTATCCTCCCACGTTCACAGCCTGGAAAACCCTTCCCACCCCATGTGCCCAAAGCACCCCCTCCACACCCCATATGTATGAAGCTCACCTACCATCCCTGGCCAGGGCTGTGGTTATACTACTACTTCTGACAGGCAATATTCATCCGAACCCTGGCCCAGCTCCCTCTAAACCTCCAACAGGAACACCCGGGCTCTGCATTGCTTCTATGAATATATGCAGCCTGATGAAAAAACTAGATTCCCTTCAATGTTGGGTCACCTCACAGAGGCCAGATGTCATCATGGTGGTGGAAACCTGGCTATCAAAATCCACACCAGACGCATTTGTCACTATTCCTGGGTACACCCTCTACAGGGAGGATCGAGTAGGTAGAGGGGGGGGTTGTGCAATATACACCAGGGAATCTCTCACTGGACTGACACTCCCTGCCCCGGTTCTAGCCCATAGAGCACAGGCCCTTACCCTCAAACTGACTCCGGACCCCACCAGGGGTCCCCTCTATCTCATCGCTGCTTACATTCCCCCAAAAAAACAAACTGTGGCACTGGCTTCGCTAACTTGATTATCTTTCAACCCTACCTCACACAGCTGATCAAGTCCTTGTAGGAGACCTGAATGTTAACTGGCTCAGCTCATCCATCAACACCACCCATGACTCTTTTGCAGCAATTGACATGTCCCAACTAGTCTCCCAACCCACCAGGATTAACACAAAGAAAGGTACCGGCACTCTGCTAGATGTGGTCATCACCAACCGCCCACTACAAATCCATGATATCCAGGTCCTTCCGGACTCTATTAGCGATCACTCCCCGATCACTTTCCACTGGGCCACCCCCACTCCCAAACCCACGGCTCATCCCACTCTTCGTCGGCGCCTCAGACCTGGTGGGCTAAAAGGCCTTAAGTTACATCTTGCCCAAATTAACTGGGCTCCCATACACCACGCCCCAGATGTTGACTCCACCCTTACCTTCTTCACCCAAACCTTCAACAATGCCTGCGACATCTTTGCCCCCATGACAGCAGTCCAGACCAAAGTTCGTAATGCCCCCTGGATTACCCCGTCCCTGCTGCAACTACTCAAACTCAGGGATAACCTGTAGCACCTGGCCACTGAAACAGGCCATGCTGCAGACAGACAGGCCTACAATACTGCTAGAAACAAATGCACATGGGCTATTAGGAAGCAAAAGCTGATCACTATCAGGCGGCACTTACCTCCTCCTGGGGGAGGGGCAGAACGTTTTGGGACAACATTAAGCAACTAAATGGGAGCACACGTTCTCCTCCCCCTTCCCAGATCACCATTGAAGGCTCTGTCTCCACTGACCCTGCCCACATAGCCAACTTCCTCAACACATCATTCACCGACCTTAGTTCGGTCCTCCCCAGTGACTTCTTTGACCCTCCTTCAACCCTACCCCCCTGACTTTCAATATCCTAGCTTCCACTTATGTAGGGTGACTCCCCAGGAAGCTAGGCCCCACCTGCTTCAAGCTCTTAAGAGTAATAATATTGGCAGCGACTCCCTGGACCCCAGTATCCTCCGCCAGGTCCTGGATCAGGTCCTTGCCCCCCTCACTACCCTGCTCAACAAGTCCCTCTGCCTGGGTCAATTCCCTTCAGGCTGGAAAACTGCCTCAGTCTTGCCCATACACAAAGGTGGTGACAGGTCCTCAGCCGGGAACTTCCACCCCTCTCCAAAGCCCTTGAAAAACTAGTGGCAACCCAAATCACAGATTACCTGACCAAATACAACATCCTCTGTCATGAACAGCACGGATTCCGTGCAGGTTACAGTACCAGCACTGCCCTTATTGAGTTCTCAAATTTTCTTCATTCCTCACTTGACTCAGGCTCACTAGCAGGGGCAGTGTTTATTGACCTCTCAAAGGCTTTCGACACTGTCTCCCACCCCTATTGTTGGATGCCCTCAACCGCATCGCTTTGCTTGCCCGTGGCGCTTGGTGCTCAGCTACTTGTCGGACCGCTCTCAGCGTGTTAGAATTCATGGGACCCTCTCCAATACATGCCCCATCCAATCAGGAGTGCCCCAGGGTTCCATCCTAGGCCCTCTTTCTTCTCTCTATACCTCAATACCTTGCCCAGTGCATGCAGGTAAAATCCTGCTGTCACGCAGATGATGCCATCCTCTTTGCCTCCCGAAAACCCCATCGCCTTCAAGAATCCTTGCAACAGCCTTCAATGATGCTGAAGCCTGGTTCAAAAGCACAGACTTGTGGTCAATCTAAAGAACCAAATCCATGCCTTTGCCCACCCTCAAAACAAACTCAGTAATTCCTCCATATCCTCCTGGCTCTAAACTTCCTCTCGAAGCAAGTCCGCCTGTACAAGTACCTTGGGGTCTCCTTTGACTCTGCCCTCACTTTCCACGACCACATTGATACTCTAGCCTCAGCTGCAAATACTCGGCTAGGTATCCTTTATCGCCATAAACACTGCCTCCCCCCTGAGGCCCTCCAACTAGCTGTCACCTCCTCAATCTTGTCCCTTGTGGACTATGGCCTGCCTGTCTATGGTGCCATGGATATGACCGCCCTCAATAAAATTCGACACACCTTGAACAAGGCCTGTAGATTAATCACGGGAGCCACCAGATTAACCCATACCTGCCAGCTATATGACTTTGCTAAGCTGCTCAACCTGGACGAACGGCTCAGATACCAAACCTGCCTCCTAGCTAAAAAAACACTCCTTGGTCTATCCCCTCCCGCTCTGACAGCCTCTATCCACCTAGCTCGACCCTTAGTCCAAACTCGTAGCTCCTCCAGGGCCACCCTGTCTATCCCAAGAACCAGGAACACCCATGGTCAACGGTCCTTCTATTACAGAGCCCCCACCTGGTACAATACTCTCCCCAGCTCCATCACCGATACCCGTTCAATCTCCAGCTTCAAAACCGCACTTCGAAGTCAACTGTTTAACATGCGTAGCTGTGCTTGTCCCCGTCATAGGTGTTGAGGCCTTGTACCAGACAAAACTCTCTGAGTAGCTTCACAATCAACAACTGACAAACTCACAAAGTGGCTCACTCTCCCTCTCATTTTCTACCCGCCCTTAGCCACCTGTTTTACTATCCGAGCAGCCCCTGCTCATGACTTGTTGTCTGCCTAACCAATGTATGCTTACCTCTCAATCCTATCCGAATAACTGTATAAACCTGTAAATACCTAACCTGTTACACTGTTATTGTAAACAAAGTAACTACAGCATATATCTGCCTAAATTGTTGCCTGCTATGATGTAAAAAAAAAAATGCTGTTATCTACAATGTTGTAATGAAATGTTGTTTGTGTTTGTCCTCTTTGTGATGAGGTACCTTTGGAAACGAGCCTCTGGCTCAAAGGTTGTAAACTGATGTATAAAATAAATAAATAAATAAATAAAATAACAACTGTTAGCCCAGTCCTTGTATATGCATGATGTGGAGGGCTGCAGGAAGGTGCAGAGAACATGCCAAGGGAACCCTGCAGTAATGCCTCCATGCCTCAATGATCAGCTAACTCTTAATACCTTAGGATCAAGAATGGCCCCACCCAGGACACTGCCCCCAGACTTCCAAATCAGTACGGAGGTTTGGGAGGTACAGTGTACATTTAGTTTATTTAAAATATTATTTCTCTGTTCTGGGGTATAGCAGTCCTTGGAGGACTGACCTGTCCCAAAATTTTGTGCTTCATATGGAGCAGGAAGGCTACTCTGCAGCTGACCCAGTCATGCCTGGTTTCTGGCTCAGATCACTCCCACTCCATAGGACAGCCTTTGAAATCAGCTGAGTGTGGAAAGGTCCAGGGCTGCAGAGCTCCACAACCTGGATGTGCATGATTCACACATTTCCAGGCTATTTGTGGACTGCACCCTTGATTAGAGGAGGTTTAATGCTGGGATAGTATTTATTTATTTGTTTGTTTGTTTTTTGTAACCAGGTAAAGACAGGATAGATAGTCAAGAAGACTTTCGGACTAGCATTTGAAAATGAGAACAATGCATGAGCCCTCTACCTTCCAAGGATAGCAATCATAGATTGCTGTACATACCACAATGAAAGATATGAGCCAAGAAGTTGATAGTGAATCTGAGATGGATCAAATGCTTCTGAATTTAAATCTTTCTGATTGACCATATACATTGGCTACCTAGCTCATGGATTTATCACATTATATAAATAAATCAAATCAAGTGCATTTTTGGCTAGCTAGAGCAGTGAGGAAGATGATTAGTCATTAATTACATAATACAAAAGCATCACCCTTCTTATGAAAGGGATAACCTAATCCAGTTGTCATAGTTTCATGTTCTGGGGATTTTGTAGAAGTGGAAGGTGAGGTTTAGTAGGACAGTGATGAGGCAAGAATGAAAAGGGCAACAATATTTTATTTATTGAGATGTTTCACCAGGAAGGCACACTGAACAACACGTTGCTTGTCTCCCAGTGTGACCTGGGGGTGGGGGTACAATTGTAAGTTGACTTTACATACAGTTTGCATTTAACATGAGCGAGAAAACACATTTATCATGACTGAGAAAATAGACCTCCAATTTCATAAAGTTTGCATTTAACATGACTGGGAATATACATTAGCATGAGTAAGAAAACAGACATACAGTTACATTTGTAGCATGACATACAGTTAAATTTAACAAGCCTGTGGAAAAAACATACAATTACAATTGTATACCTGTGTATCATAGAATAAATTTTAATGCAGCCATGGGCCAACTCCTTGCAGGACTAGGGTCACAATCAAGAAACAAGGGGTTTAGCAATTTATAGGCAGTGGGGGAGAAAAAAATACAAGAGGGACAAGGGGTGGGCAGAGTAAGGCAGCTGGGGGAGTTGAGGCTTAAAGAAGGGGGAGCAATTGAAAGAGCAAATGAGTAACAATAATTGTAGGGAGCATGTTAAAATAGGGCTAGTGCAAGTTTGAGCAACAAAAGAGAACAAAGTGCACATTCCTTAGCTCCAGTGAACCAAATTTAATTAAGTGCAGAGGGATAGAGAGGAGGGCCATGAGAGGGGAGGGGGAAGGATTGGATAGTGAAGGACAAAACACTCCAAGCGCTGTACCCTCCTGTAAGCAAAGAGCCCTGCCAGTGGCTGATGGAGGCAGTGACTTTGAACATGTGGCAAGGAGGGTGAAAGGGCAGGGGAAAAGGCAGGTAAATTTTGTATAGGTAGGTGGGTGCAGTATGGGTGAGGGGTAAGGTTAATGGATAAGGTTAAGAAGGAATTTGCTTACATTTTGAATTTTTACCTTGCCGGGATGTGAAGAACCCTGGCAGAGG
The DNA here is from genome assembly GCA_016271365.2 of Neoceratodus forsteri. NCBI lineage: Eukaryota > Metazoa > Chordata > Ceratodontiformes > Ceratodontidae > Neoceratodus > Neoceratodus forsteri. Next base: position 970,071,486 of record CM028134.1, on the reverse strand, counting down.
GCAGAACTAGGCAAGACTGAGTTTGATAGAGAGAGTAGAGGGGTTGGGTGAGAGAGGTAGAGCAGGGAAGGAAGAAGTTAGCTTGAAACTAAGCCTCTTCAGGATGCTGAGAAAACTGCCAGAGGCAGAATCTGGGCAGGTCAAAGTTGGGGTAGAAAGGGTAGAGGGGAATTAGGAGGGGAGAAAAGGCTTAACCTGTGCTGGAACCCTCAAGTATGTTGAGGGCCCTGCCAGGGGCCACATTAGGTGACATCGAGTTGGGAAGAAGGGAATAGAGAGGAATATAAACTAGTGTGGGTTCCAGTCCATCTGGGTTGTTTTTCCTAGGTGAGGTCAAGTGCCTGTAAGGCCATGAGGGAAATGAAAGTGAGACTGGAGAGAAAACAAAGTAGTGTGCACAGAGGGGAAAAGGCTAGTGAGATGGAAGAAGGGTCATCAGAGGGAGGATTGTGATCATTGAGAAGGGATTTTGGCACAGCTTATAGAATAGCTGTTAAAAATAGTAGCTACTTCCAAGAGCTCTAAGCTGATTAAACCACCACTCTGTAAGGTTGGGGTAACAGACAGAGAAGAGAGAAAGCAAAACAATTGTGAGCTTCCTTTCAAAATGATAAAAGGTTACTTGTATTCCTGTGAAAATTAGTTGAGAAGTAGTTTCCCTTAGCATCTCTGGGGATTTTAAAACAGTCATTTCAGAGATGTTTGTTTGAAAGTAAGTCATCAGGTGAGCTGATAGCCTCATACAATAACTAGGAAGTATCACAGACTTTGCTGGATGCTGCAAGCTAAGCTGAAACCCAAGAGAGGTGCCTACATTTAACACAGACTCTGTGGAGGGGGCATGAATATTTCAGGCTTTGAGGAGCTTTTCAGAAAAATTAAGAGCCATATTGACATCACCTGAGAAAGTCAATGGGGACCCTATCAGTACTGAACAGGTTTGACAAAGAGGAGAATTAATTGAAGTTCCTAGAGGAACAGGTAGGGAATATCCTAGGAGGAACTTTTGGATGGTGATTCTTTCTTATACAATAAGTCCCTGATGATCACTGAAGATATTATGAAGTGTACTTAAAGCAACATTCCAGCTGGGGAGAGGAGAGAGTATCTAGTCAATAAGTGTGTGAGAAGGAGGCCTTAGGATAAATACAGGTAGGTTTGGTGATCAGTTGGAAGAGATGAAGGAACTGAATGTTATGAATTAGGGTTTTTTTTTTTTTTTGAGGGAGTACAGCTAGTTAGTCTTTTGATTACCCATGAAAAGGAGTTTTCTCCAAGTAGGTCAAGGAGCTATAATATGTGATAATCCCAGTAAGAAATTAGCAGGAATCTGTGAGCAAAATAAGCCAGTAAAACAACTAAACACAAAAACACACTGGAGGTCCAGATATGTGCTGTCCCACACAAACCAGATGCAAAACATATGTACAACAGGGGAAAATAACAAACAATTACAAGACACACACTAAGGTCCTAAAAAGAGCAATCAAGCCAAAGTTACAAACAGGAAACTGTTTTGGCAAAATGTCAAAATGACACATCTGGACAAACACCCTGTTTTGCAGAAGTGATGTCTGCTTTCTTAGGGGGTATGAAGAAGTATAAATCACTATAGCAAAACATTGGGGTGTTTGTCCAGCTGCATAGGCTTTGAATTTTTCCAAACAAAATTTCCCATTTGTAAGTTTCCCTCTATAGAGATTTTTTTTTAGTTGATTGTGTATCCTATTGATTGTTTTGTCTTGTAAAAATAAACGGTCATGATGAATATTAGAAGAGAATGTAGAGAAGAAATTTTACCAATTAGCTGTTTTTAAGATTTCAGGATAGTAGAGCACAGAGCAACCTCAAAAATTCAAGATTTTTCTTAACAGATATTGGAAAGCAACACCCTCTGTTTTAATTGTCCATATAGATAAAGTAGTTAAAGAGAAGAATGTCATCTATGATTTTGCTGGATAGCCATGTTTTGGAGATTAGAACCATCTCGGCTTGACTTGTGAAGCCCAGAATCTAAAATGGTCTAGTTTGGGGAGAACGTTCATGATGTTACCGTGGACAACACTAATATTTAAAGGAGTAGACCACCCAAAACTTGCAAAAAATATATGTTGTGCAAAGTGTTTTAATTTGTATGTGAAGTTCTAGTGTTTCATTCCCTCTGACTGCTATTAGGAGTTTTTCCTAAATTAGCCTGCTAGCTTTATGCTTGTTTTACAATCCCTGGGGATCTTTATCCCTGACAGCTTAATTGTATTCCTTGTTCCCACTGTGCTTCTTGTCTCATGTGACAGTGATGTAACTGAGACTCAACATTCAGCACACACATGCCACACACACTAAATATCTTGGAAGCTTTACAAGCTGCACAAAAATTACCAGCTGCAAAGTTCTTCAGGACAGTAAGACATTTACGATGAGGGTAGTCACCAAGCTGAATTCTATAGATTTTAAAATATAGCCATCTCTGCTTCTGTGACCTGATTGTAAAGCAGTGGTTTCTGCTGGATTTATGGTCTCTGCTGCGTCACTGTCACATGAAACAAGGTGCATTTTAGGACAAAGGAATACGATTAAGCTGTCTCATATGGAGATCTCCAGGGGTCGTAAAACTACCCTAAAGCTAGCAGGCTAATTTAGGAAAACCTCTTAATAGCAGACAGAGGGAAGGACACACAACAACTTAACACACAAATCAAAACACTCTGCACAACATATGTTTTTTGCAAGTTTTGGGTGGACTACTCCTTTAAGGAGGGCCAGAGGAAGGGGTCAATTGGAAATAGAGATTTTATTCGGTTAGTTATTCATTTATTTAAACTTAGAAAATGGGCATCTAAGATTCTGGCTTTTGATTGGCCAGTACCCTTCCCAGAACCCTGGTCTATCTGACAATAGACGACCGGGAAAGAAAATGTTCCAGCCCAAGTGTCCCTTCACCCACTGAACTGCGTATCCCTGTGCCCATCCTCCTTGCTTATTGGCCAAGAAACCCAAATGAATTTGAAATTGCCACCATTTTTTTTTCTCACTTAGAGAGAGACACTGCACCCCTACCCTACAAAACTCCCGAAACTGTTGGAGTGTCACAGAAAGTCATGAACCAACACACCAGCCTCCACTGGGCTCAGTTCAAAATACATCACAAAAGAAAAACAGCCAGATGTTATGAAAACAAAACTCAAGCCGTCACTGTGATTGGCTTCACATGACCACGGTGCTCAGCGCACCAGTAGCGCTGGGCACATAGCAGCATTCCTTACTCTCACTCAGCCGGGTTGGCCCAAACAGAAGCTTTTTTTTAATTGTTTTTATTATTGCCCGATCCTCTGACAAGCCATGTACCTGCATTATCATCTTGGTGTTGCCGTCTCCTCCACTCGGAAGCTGCTCTGCTTGCTCTGACTAGGGTTCACACACCACACGGTTGGGGCTCCTATGATATGAGGCTGCACAACACAGAAGTCCTCAAACTGTTTCTTACATACTGTATTTTCACTTGTAAATTGTCACCTCTGGAAACGCCGTCCATTCTACAGATGACAGCCACGTACATAAGCATGGTAACATCTTGGAAAAAAGGAAACTCACAACTACAGAGGCTCACCTAGCACAAAAGACCCCCTGCAAAAAAAAACAGCATCCTAATCCAAGTGGAGGAACTATTTTATTTCAAAATAAATAAAACACTCAAAAAGTTTTACTTTTTAACATGAAAATCATTTTTATCCAACCACATATAATACAGTTTGCCCATTTTTTAAGTGCAATAATACCCTCCAGAGTGGGCGGTATTGTGCTATACCGGACCTTCCAGGGGCTATAAGGCCCTCCACCTGTGGCGTCAGGCCTCATTACGCACCAGGGTGGTCCGGTATAGCACAATACTGCCCACCCTGTCAGGTATTATTGCTTACGTGTTTTACCAGGTGAACAAGCAGAGCTGTGGATGACTTGTTTCTAGTTGTGACCTGAGAGCAGGATTTGCATGCAGAAGTGGGGGTGGTTATAATACAGACAAATCCCTTACTGTAATTATGTTTGACTGTACAGGAATAGGATAAAGATAAAATAACTATATATTAAACTGGTCCAAGAGGAATATAATATAAGGTTTACAAATGGAGAGAAGACAGAGAGCAATATACTGACACATACTGAAAAAAAAAAAAACAAGAAATGAAAATCTAGCACAGAACAAGCAACATATACTGGTCAAAAACAATAGTATAAATAATAATGGCAAGATAAACAGTTTTCTAAGCTCAAAATTTGTATAATGAGCCAGTTTAAAGACACCAAAATATACCTAAAGAATCTTCACCAGAACTGGATGAAAATATATGAAGCTAAAAACTTGATAAGTATTTCTGAAGGATAGAATGAAGATGCAAAATGATACAACTGTCCAAATTTATAAAAGAAAATATCGTATGCAGTATAATGTTACAACTGTCTGTAGAATAAAGGGAACAATAATGCGATGGGACCAGAATCTCTACTCTCACTCCCAAATCACAAGCAAGGATATCAGCCAGCACTATCAATTAGAAAAGAATGTGCTTGTTCTAAACAAAACAACCAGTAACATTTTCCAGCCATTTCCAAAAATAATTTCTATGGTATTTTATAATGCTTGAAATTATATTTTTAAAACTGTAACATTCGAACTGTTAGGCTTAGAATCTTTTTAAAATGAAAGCTTGGAGTCTGATCAACATACATAGATCATATTAATATGGTTCTCATGTGATGAGACATAACCATACATGTTTTGTTTTTGTTTTTAGAAGACTTTCTTTTTCAGGCCCTCCAAATCAAAACTCTCTTGGGCCTCTGCTCTCGCCAACTCACTCTACCGCCTGCTGTGTTCCCCCACCATTTTCAAGTTCATCATGGTTCCCTGGGTCAGGGGACGGCAACCTGAGGAGACTGCAGGGGGCAGTGGTGGGGAACCAGCGTTGGGTGTGTGGCGGTGGTACTGGCAGGGCTGTCGCCTATCCGATCTGGAGGGGTACTTCTCTCCTTCTCCTCCTGTAGGTGCCTAGAGTACCTCTCTGATGTGTAGTGCACACCTGATGCTGGCACACGGCAACCCTGCCTGCATCAGCCACGTTCCCTTACATGCATCTCTGGTACTCTGTGGCACCCCTGGTCTCCATCAGGGGCTGCCAGAGCACCAAGCAATCCTGTACCCTCCCCCCGGGAGAGGAGAGCAGCCCTGCAGGTGCTCGATCCATCTCCTTCCCTGCCGACCCCAACACCCAAGCTCACTCCCAAACTCGGATCATCGGCATGGCGCGAGGTGTGGTGTCCAGTGCCTCAACCCTCAGCACCACTGGGCCAGCCATAACCATACATGTTGATATAATATGTTGCTAATAATAACAGGATTTTAATATTTTATGTTTTTATATGTCCAAATATGGAAACTGTAACATCATGAACCAGTATATCAACTTGGTTGACTACAAATTTAATTTAAAACAAGCATTTGTGAATTCTTAATGTTCACCTCTTGCATTGCTGTTGTACTGGGTCTTGCTTGTATGCATTTGTACTATATATTTACTGAGGATGGACCAGATGAGATGCAATATCTCATTTTCATTGGTGTCCTGCTTTTGTATGCCGACGTCGCAGTGACATTTTTATAGCAAAGTACATTACAGTGGCACTCCAGCACTGCTTTCTCCAGGGTTTGCCCCCCTCCCTGAATCAACTCCGACCTGGAGTTGATAATCTTTAGTTACGGGGGGTGCCGGGGCAGAGCCCCCCACGGAGGGGGTTCAGGGTGAAACCCCTCAAAAAAACAGTTTCCTGATGGATTTATGCTGACCACAACTTGCAGTCAACATAAATCTGTCACTGTCGTGTCAAGTCAAAACAAAGTTGTCAACACCGTGTCATGGCTCCTCCTGCTTTTACACATTTTTAGATTGCATTTGCCCAGGATAGGCCAGCTGAGAGGTAATATTTAATTTTCAACAGGCTCCCACATTTTGACCCCAAATTTCCAACAGTTTTTATGACCTGAAGTTATGACCAAGACAGGTGATTTTTTTAAATCCCATATGAACAGTGATCTCGCAGTGTGACTTTCAGAGGGGATTTGAAAAATGACACCAGTCATGTTCAGAAGGTGGGGTAATGCAAGGGATATTGTTGAACATTAGAGATCAAAATCTGCAAAAATAAAGTCATAAGAAAACTTAGGGGTTTTTTTTTTCACATTTTGACCCCACATTTTCAACAGTCTTTTGATGACCACGCCTTCTGAACATGGCACATGTAATTTATGTAAAAAGAGACCGAAATGTCATTTTATGCAACAAGGGTGAAGACACATTTTTGCCAGGATTTGAAAAACGACAGCTATCACATTCATGAGATGGTACGAAAAATGGCTATGTTTAAAATTTGGGATGAAAATATTGAAAATCACCAAAGTTACAAGCGTTCATTATAAAATGTCAATGTACACTCATAACTTTGTTGTTTTTAAATATTTTACCACATATTTTTAACATAGCCTTCTAATGACCCTATCTAATGAACAAAGGTGGAGAAAAATCTTTGAAATCCTGCCCAAGGGGTAATTTCATGCCACAAGTATGAAAACACATTTTGGCCAGGATTTGAAAAATGACAGCTGTTACGTTCATGAAATGGTGTGGAGAAAAAAAAAGGACTATGTTGACAATTTAGGGCCAAAATATAAAAAATGACCAAAGTCACAAGCATGCATTGAAACATTTCAAAGTACATCCATAACTTTATTGTTTTTTCAATATTTGTTCACCATATTTTCAACATACCATTCTAAAGACCTCACCTTATGAACAGAGATGGACAATTTTTCAAATTCTGCCTGAAAGGTGATTTAAAGCAGCAATTGCTAAATTACCTTTCAGCACAGATTTCCATAATTTCACCACCCTCGTTCATGAGGTGGGGTCCCAATAAGGCCACGTTGAAAATGTTGTTAAAAAATATTTAAAAATGTATTTATTTATTTATTTAAAATCTTGGTAATTGGGATAAGCACATTAAGCCAAGGCTCATTTCCAGGTGTGACCCAAGGGCACAAGTGTAACAAGTGTTTACTGTATAAATATAATATTTCAGAGCATAATACTGATAATAATATTATGAATTAAGAGGAGGCTGCCTCTAATAGAAGAAGTGGAGTGTGAGGAGAGAAAAGTGATAGGGGTGTGGTGGAAGCAGGACAGGAGCAGAGGGGAGCCTGGAGGTGGTGGACAAGTTGCTTAAAAGAAAGGAAGGATGAGGAGCTACTGAGTTGTGGAGGGAGACAATTCCACAGGGAGAGGAGCCTGTAAGAAAAAGCAGATTGACCTGTAGAGGTGCGAGGTTGAGGGAGGGAGAAAAACCAAGGGGTCCTGGTGTGGAGGTCATAGGAGGAGGGGCAGCTGGTAACAACTTGAAGGAGAGGTAGGGAGGAAGTAGATCAAACTAGAATTTAGCAATGAAGGTTAGGAAATGGGTAGACCACCTGAGGGGGAATGGGAGGAAGAAAAGGGAGGAGTACATATTACAGCAATGGGTGCGGGGGATGGGGCATTTCTGGCAAAGGGACAGAATGAGTTCAGAAGCAAGTCAAGCTTAGGAAGAAAGGAAGCTGGAGCAGTTCCGTAGACTAAATCAGCATAGTCAAATATTAGCAGAATCATTTTGAGACCAGTTCTTTATGAAAAGGGAGGAGGAGGAGGCAGTCCTTGTTTAAGTAAATACTCCCAGTTTGGGGCTGAGTTTGGTGCATAATGAGTCAATGTGGGCTATGAAGTCTAGACAGTTGTCAAGCCAGACCCTCAAGTATTTGAAGTTGGACATATAATCAAGTGCATTACCATCGAGGTGGAAAACACTGGCAGTGACGAGGGTTCTGGCTAACTATGTGGTACCGAAAACCATGGCAATTGTCTTTTTTATGTTGACCTTTAAGTGATTGGCTTGAAACCATGATAGCACTTTGTTTAGGTCTTGCTGGAGCATGGCATACATAGAGGCTGTGGAGGGACCCAAGGTAAATCAGATGGAGTCATTTGTGTACATGTAGATGAGGGAATTTGTGCACACTTTATGGAGACTGGTTATGAACAAAGAAAAAAGTAAAGGGCCCAATATTGACCCTTGGGGGATGCCTGCATGGATTTGGAGGGGAGGAAAAGAGGAGTTACCAACCTGCACTGATTGTTGTCTATTTGAGAGATATGAAGTGAGCCAGTTTACTGCAAGGTGGGCCAGCCCAATGGAGTGAAGCTTGTTTACCAAGAGGGAGTGGGAGACAGAATCAAAGGTTTTGGCGTGGTCCACAAAAATCACAGCTGTGATATGTCCCTGGTCCATGGCAGTTAAAATATTATCATTGACCCTCAGTAAGGACGATGTGGCTGAGTGGTGTTTACTAAATCCTGATTGGAAAGGTGAGATGACCAATGGATAATAGGAAATCAGACAGCCTAGAGAACACCAGGGATTCCTATAATTTGGCAAGGGCAGGGAGGAGGGAGACTAGTCTGTAATTACCTGGAAAAGAAGGATTATCGCCTTTATGGAGCGGCAACACTTTAGCAACCTTCCATGCCTGTGGTACAGTGCTGAAGGAAAAGGAGAGATTAAGTAAGTGTGCTAGATGAAAGGCAATCACACGGGCCAATAGGCAGAGGAGTTTGGGGTGAACACCATCTGGGCTGGATTCACTTGAATTTAGGGACTCAAGTGCCAAATGACCAAATTATGAGGACAAGTTCAAAACCCATTGAAATATATTGACCACACAATATCTGATTTCCTTAATTCCCAGTCCAGTGTTGAAGAGTAAGGATGCATCTCCGGTCCAGAGAGGATTACAGTGTTGGACCCCCAATGGTAAGTAAGGAGTGTGGTGGTGGGTGCTAAGTGGGAGAATGGGATTAGGGGAGGGGAGGGCAACAGTGGCAGTGGGCCATCAGTGGCAACAGACATCAATGGATGGTTTTCTTTTTTACAGGGTGTATAAAAATAAAAACATGAATGTGAGGGACAGTTTTTGTTATTTCAGGTACAGACACTAGGGATTGGGTACCACAGTGCCAATGTTATGTTTGGAGGCATGGTGGTGGGCTCCCTGTTGTCACACAGTGAAAATGTTTGGGGTGGGGGGCATTAGCAAACACCAGGGACTGGGCAACCCAGTATTGGGAAATTAAGTGGGTACAGGAATTGTTTTTACATTAGTGGAGAGGACCACAGCAGGTTGATCATGATGCTGATCAGCTCTGATTGCTGGGCGGCATTATTCAGATCAAAGGAAAGTGACACCCAATGATCTAGTCAGCTCTTTTCTTTGATCTACATGAAGTTTCTGCCCAACAGGACTAGAAGAGTGTCATGATCAGCCTGGCTGATCATTGGTCCAACACTGTTGAGTCCCTTGCAGACAGACTGTCCTGCATTGGACCAACAGTGACATACCTCTCAAACTCCACTATCATACCAATATGTTCATTTTGCACTAGTACAAGGGCAAACATAAAAATTACATTTGTGGTCCTAATGGTTCCAAAGTTATCCCATTTAAAGGAATTTTTCTTGGAAATTTCTAACTTTGGAACTGTTTGGGGCTAGAAATATAATTTATTTTTATAAAATGAATAGTTGAAGTCAGGATATTAAGAATTAGTTCTATTGGTACTGTTTTATGTGTTAAAACTATTTTATCAAATTAATACTACCCTATTTCCTAACTTTTGAAGCCGCCCTTATTTTGTATGCTTCTTGATGGAAGCCACCCCATTTTAAAGTCACTCTTGGAATCGCTGTAAACATACACAGAAGTATCAGGAAGACACCTGACTGACCCCACATTACACCTACCAATTATTCGATATTCTGATCAGTCCCTGTTCTATGAGGGGAAACAGAGGGGCAGGATCAGAATGACCAGCAAAGGAGAACAGGATTAGGATGATTGGCAACATTTGACGGGTGATGGAGAACAGCAGGTAAAAAGGAAGTTGGATTAGATCAAAAATGTGATATATATAAAAAAACGTGCATCTTTATTAAAGTGACCCTTATTTACTACCAGTCCTGGTTTAGAAGCTACAGCTCAAATTTCAAAATTTGAATAGTAGATGCAGCTTCAAAATGAGGAAATATGGCATTTAAAACTGTTTTTTGAATTAGTGATCAACATATGTTCTTTAGCTGTGACAGAGCTGAAAAATAGCAAACACACAGGGCCAGATTCTTAAATGGCTGCAAATGCTGCAAGCCCCAGGTGTGCCAAACATATGGTGCACAAGACGTGCAGCAGTCTCAGGGCCGGCAATTAAGATTTTTGATCCCAAGTGTCAGTTGTCGCAAGTTAGACCAATTTTTTCTGGTCTAGCCTGTGGCAGTCTCAGATACCCTTTTTATGGGCTTGCAGTAAATATTTGGCGCAAGCTGCCATATATCAGGAAAAGTGTCATAAATGCAACCGATCTACTACAATCAGGTGCAGTGTGCGTCAATGTGGTTGGCAAAGCTGTGCCAACAAACAGGTTTGATGCAGGACTTGACTCAAGCCCCACGTCGCCCTTTGAGATTCCAGTCCATACTATTGATAGAACTGACAGAGTGTATCCATACGATGTTTCTGTATTGATACGTAAAATTACATGACAGTTTAAAAACATATTTTTTACTTTTTCTGGTGTAGGCCCCACCCCCAAGCCCAGCGCTTACGTAAGGTGGGCAGGGGACTTACGCTGTCCTGGGGGTACTCGTGCCTGGTCCATTGATGTGGCTGGACCTGATGCAAGCCTAGGTGTGACTGTGATTATGGTTGGTGCTAGTTAGGAACCAGGTGTCTAGCTAGAAAAGTGCATGCTACTTGTTTTGGGTTCCTACATAGAAAAAAGGCAGCTCCTCCCTCCCCTCCAAAAAGCAAGACAGGAGAAAGACTGCCTGCAGGCATGGGAGACTCTGGCTACCCCTTCCCCATGGCAGGAAGTAGAAAGGGAGGAGAAAGGCAGGGCTGGTGGGAGAGAGAAGATTGAGTTGGGAAGAGAAAGAAGGAGAGCAGAGTGGAGGAACAGGAGGAAAGAGAATCCCAGGCCCCCCAAAAAGGAAACCAGAGGGCTGTTTTGGTGGTTTTGCCTGGCAAAGGCTTTGGGGATGCATCCCTCTCCACCCCCTCTCTCTCTCCCCTTTCAAGCATAGGAACAGGAAGGAGCCAGACAGCCACTGGGGCTGTGCAGGAGGGCCCCTAAGGTTGGTTGCTCAAAAATATTGAGGCAGACTGTTTGGCCTGAAGGTACTGTGACCTCCAGCCTGGGGCATCTGGGAGGCTGCTGCATCAGGGACTGACCTTTCTGCCAGAGGAGAAGCTGGGGAGACTAAAAAGGCACCAGGGGGAGTTGAACTGCATTGCAAAGATCAGAAGAACCAAGGAGAGAAGGACGAACAGGCCTGCCTGGTGAAAGCCATATACAAAGGACTGCAGGCGAAGCTGGAAAGGCCAGGCAGGTGAAGAACTACACCACCCATTTCATGGGAGATGACATGCTGTGGACTGCAGGGGTCATCACACCATCCAGGCACTGTGAGTACCCCGAGCTGCAGCTCAGGGGAGACCATTGTTTTCTTTGCCAGGAGGGTCAGGAGGGAACCATCCTCTACACCAGTTTATCTTTGTTTTCTTGGAACTTGTGCAAGTGTGTAAAGGTTCCAATGGTAAACAACAGGCCTGCAGACCAAGGGACCATAAGGTACCCACTAACTGTGACTGGTCTGGGTGCACCGAGGGGAAAGGGGGGAAGTGGGGATAAGTGAATGTTTGGTAACCAGGAGGTTTTGGAGGAGTAGCCGCCACCTCCTTTGTATTAGCTTGTAGTAATAAACTGGATATTTATTGTTCATCTGTTTCACCTGCTGTGTATGTAAAACCATTGTGGGGAGTGATTGTAGGTCCAGGGGGTTCATCATAGGCAGTTGTTAGAGGGAAGACCATTACCTATCCTGGGGAAATGTTCTAACCTGTTCTACCCACAGGAGGCAATGCAGGGTCCCCAGGTGGAAGCACTAAGGCACCACAGAAACTACCAGTAAGGACTCAGGCCCGACCCCTCTGGGTGGTACTGCTGAGCCCCCGAGACTGCCAGGACAGCCCAGGTGAGTGGGATTATCAGGGGGGTGTTACAAGTGGAGGTACCGCTGAGACTCATTCACTGACTTGACGACCCTGTGGCTGCCCAAACACGACTGTGGTTGAATTCCCTACCCCACATTCAGTTGTACCCTTTTAGTATTCCTTGACTTCTGTAGTTGGGTGATAGTTTGCACTGGGACCAGGGAGATGGCATTCCAAGACGTAGAGAACTGGTGCGACTTTGAGGGGCTAGACTCCCATAAGATGCTACTCTTCCATAATGTGGCCATGGGGCGATGGAAGGAGGACATATTAGACTTTTTAGAGGGGGCCTTGCCTGACTGCGGGGGCCTGAAGGTCCGGAGGGTGATGACCGACCGGGTCCAAGGGTGGAGGGACATCACCCTGGAGGCTGGGAAGGATTTGGGGTCTGTGGAGGTGCCCCCAAGGTCACCCCCAGGGGTCCAAAGAAACCTGGACCCTATTAAAGAAAGGCTCGGCCAGCGGCCTGCCCCTCGGGCCTCTCACCCAAGGGACAGGAGGGTTTCGTAACTCATCTGGGGAAGTGGCTCAAGGAGGAGGGGAAGACCCTGCATGATGTTCGGTCTCTACTCCCTGGCAGGGAGTTGCCTCCGATAGGGCTGATGGGTGGCTTGATCCCCTACCTAGGGGTGGTCCATGAGCAGTATAAGAGGTTGCACACTTTCTCAGGTGCCCTCCCCATGCCAGTGGGGGAAGATGATTTCCACTCCTGAAGCAGCCAGGTGGTCCAGATGATCCAGGTCTGGGGGTGCCCGGAGGAGGAGGAGGAGAAGTGCAAGCGGGTCTTGGAGAGCCTCAGGGGTATGGCACTAGATGTGATCCGGTCACTCCGGGCCAGCCAGCCCCACTGCACACCCCAGGACTATTTGAACATCCTGCGGAGCACATTTGGGATGGTCGAAAAGAGAGAGGCAGTGCTTGGCCAGCTGTGGGGCACCACTCAGAAAGTGGGTGAGAAACTGTCCCAGTACATCACCCGAGTCGAGACTGTGGTGCACAAACTGGCGCAAGCGGGGCATGACCCTCCTGCCACGGTGGCGCAAATGCAGTTGGAGCAGATACTGAGGGTGAGCAGTACACTTCCCCCGACCGTGGTTGCCCTCGGGCTGTGGGCTCGAAAGAGTGACCCCCCCCTCCTTCAAGCAGCTACTGGACGAGGTCAAGGAGGAGGAAGCGCAGCAGGAGGTGGGGGCCCCATGGGGGGTACTCGCCACCACCAGCGCCACACTACAGCCCAAGGAGTCAGCCCAGTCTGAGTCGGTCGGGTTGCCGGACCTGGGGGCAGTGTTGCAGGAGGTTCAAGGCATGAAGGACCTGGTATGGGCAATGCAACTGGCCATAGAATCTCTCTCTTTCCCGGCCCGGGAGGTGCCTGATGCTCATGGCCACCCCTGGCCACTAATGCTTGAGGTCTGGGCCTTGAGGGTCCCTAGGTCCCCAGGACGGGTGGATTTGCTTCAGGTGTGGGCAGGAGGGCCATACCAGGCAGGGGTGCCACAGGGAGGTGAAACCCCAGCTGATAGCTGAAAGATGCCGGAGTCAGGAAAACTCCAATGGGGGACCGGTAAGGGACCAACCCTCACCCCCAAAATGGCCTTGCTCCACCCTCTGGATTGATCCCCATATACCTACCAACCGGGGCATGCCAAGGGGCCTAATCAGCCCTCGGGCTGACACTGAGGTTCTGGTGGAAGGGGTGGCCTGCTCAGCGCTGCTGAACAGTGGATCCCAGGTCACCATCATCAACCGGCCCTATTATAACCAGCATCTCACCCACCTCCCCCTCCAACCTCTGTCCAGATTGTCCCTGTGGGGTATCAGCAGCACGGACTACCCTTACAATGGGTACTGTGTGGTTAATATCTCCTTCCTGACCAAGGGAGGGGAAGCCCCACCCTCCATAGAGGCTCTAGCATTGGTCTGTCCGGAGCCAAAGAGCATGTCGGACACCCCGGTGCTTACTGGGACCAATGCCAACATGTCTGAGCATTTGGCCCAGATGTGTCATGACCAAGGTGGCACAGGTGAGCTTGCAAGCCTGTTGGTTACTGCCGCTGTGAAGCAGTTGGGGCTTGAAGTGACCGGCGATCTCACAGGGGTCGATGGAAGCGGGGTCGGGGTGGTTCGGCGATTGGAAGGGGGGAGACTGACTCTCTCCCCAAGGGCCGAGTGCTGGATGGTAGGAATCGCCCAGTTCAACCAATCCCCCTTGGGGGAGGCACTCATGCTCGATGCCCCTCTCCCAGGCAGTCTGCCACATGGGCTCTTAGTCCAGAGGGGGGTGCTGCCCACCCCGGCCAGTCCCCAGGCCCGCCGTGTTACAGTTAGGGTCCGGAATGAGTCAAGAAAACCGGTGACCATCCAGCAAGGTTTTGTGTTGGCATCCATCTTTCAGTGTGATGAGACCGTGTCTGTGACCCCCGGTGAAGATCCAGGGGAGGAGATAGACCCGTCCTTATTTGATTTTGGAAGCTCACCAATCTCTGATGCCTATAAATGGAGCCTGAGCCAGAAGTTGGTGAAGTGCCGGCTGGTCTTCTCTTTGCATGAGTGGGACATGGGATGTGTTACCGGGGAAGAGCACCACATCCGACTGAGAGACGACCGCCCATTTAGAAAGCGGTCATGGAGGTTAGCCCCCGGGGATGTGGAGGATGTGCAGAAACACCTAATGGAGTTGCTGGGCCCCGGAGTCATCACAGAGTCCTGCAGCTCGTTGCTTCCCCTATTGTGGTGGCTAGGAAAAAGAGTGGAGCAGTGAGAATGTGTATCGACTACCACTCACTAAACAAATGAACTATCCCAGACCAGTACACAGTGCCCAGAGTGGAGGACACACTGGACAGCCTGTCTGGGAGCAAGTGGTTTTCCGTGCTGGACCTTCGGAGCAGGTACTACCAGATACCCATGGCCGAGGAAGACAAGGAAAAGACCACTTTCATATGCCCACTGGGATTCTACTAGTTTGAGCGTATGCCACAAGGCATATCTGAGGCCCCGGCCACCTTCCACCATTTGATGGAAAGGGATGTGGGAGACATGAACCTGCTGGAGGTCATGGTCTATCTGGATGACCTTATCATTTTCGGGCAGACCCTGGCAGAACACGAGGCTCGATTGATGAAGGTCCTGGACCAACTGGAGGAGTTGAGCCTGAAGGTTTCCATCGACAAATGCCAGTTCTGCCAGCCACAGGTTAAGTATGTTGGGCATATAGTCTCAGAAAAGGGGGTACAGACCGACCCAGCTAAAGTAGAGGCCCTCAAATCGTGGCCATGGCCCATCCACTTGTGCGCCCTGCAGTCTTTCTTGGGGTTCTGCAGGTATTATCGGTGATTCATGAAGGATTACTCCCCTGGCAGTGCATCCCCTGCATGACCTGATGCAGGGTTATCCGCTGACTAACCAGAGGAAGGGTCAGGCCCCCCACCAGAACTACCTGTGCATTGGGGAACCTTTTGGGTCCTGTTGGACACCGGAGTGTGAGGAGGCTTTCCGGGAGATCGTCCGGGGATTGGGGAGGCTCAGGTCCTTGCTTTTGCAGACTCGCTTAAGCCCTATGTCCTGCATACTGACACCAGCCTTACCAGGCTGGGGGCAGTCCTGTACCAGGAGTATCCCAAGGGGTTCTGCCCCATGGCATTCGCTAGCTGGGGCCTGACCTCCTCCAAGAAGAACTACCCGGTGCACAAACTGGAGTTTTTGGCGCTAAAGTGGGCAGTCACAGAGAAGTTCCATGAATACCTGTATGGGGTACCGTTCACTGTGCGCGCACGGACAACAACCCTCTGACCAATGTCACCACCACAGCTAAGTTAGATGCTGTGGGGCATCAGTGGTTGTCGGCCCTCTCCACGTATAACTTCAGCCTGGAATATCGGAGTGGGTGGGCCAATGTGGACGCAGACGCCCTGTCTCGCCATCCACACCCCAACACCCCAGACCTCCCGGTCTGGCTTGAGCAGGCTCTGGTGCAAGTGCTCTGCTCCCATGCTGGGTCCCCTGGCAACACCACCGACTGTCCCACCTGGAGCATAGAAGTGCTGGGAGATTCCCCTGAAGCAATCCCCCCGGCTTATCTGAATTTCGCTGGCCTGGACCTTTCGTCTTGTCCCAGCCTAGTAAGGCCAATTTGCAGTGGGAGCAAAGGGCGGGCCCTGGTATCTGAGATCTGCTTCGGGCCCTCTATGAAGGGGGGGTCACCCCAGCAGGCACAGAGCACCCACCCCGAGGCTCAGGAGCTGGTTAAGGAGTGGGACAAATTGGTGCTGCGGGATGGGTTGGTAATGCGGACCGTGCAGGATCGAGATTCTTCGGGCCATTCGAGACAGCAGCTGGTGTTGCCCGGGGTCTACCGGGAAGTGGTCCTCAAGTCACTGCATGATGATATGGGGCACCTAGGCTATGACCGCACCTTGGACACCTGTCAGGCCATGTTCTATTGGCCGTGGATGAAGGCAGACGTGGAAGGCTACTGCAAATGCTGCTTGCGGTGCATCCAAAGGAAGACCTTGCCCTGACGAGCCACGCCCTTGGTCAAGATCCAAACTAGTGGGCCTCTAGAGTTGGTGTGCATGGACTTCCTGTCCTTGGAGCTGGACCGGAAGAATGCGGCCAACATACTAGTTATCACAGACCACTACACCCGGTATGCTCAGGCTTTCCCCACCAGGGACCAAAAGGTGAGCACCGTGGTTAAGGTCCTACAGCAGTATGTCCAACACTACAGTCTCCCTAAACTAGTCCATTCTGACCAGGGCTGGGATTTTGAGAGCTGTTTGGTGAGGGAGTTTCTGGCATGTTATGGCACACAGAAGTCCCACACCACCCCTTACCAGCCACAAGGGGATCCCCAGCCCGAGCGGTTCAACCGAACGCTGCTAAACACGTTGGGCACTTTGGACCCCACCAACAAGGCTAATTGGAGTCAGCGGGTGGGACATCTGGTGCATGCCTACAACTGCACGAAGAACGATGCCACCCAGCACTCCCCCTTCTACCTCATGTTTGGTCACGAGGCCCAGCTGCTGGTGGACCTCTGTTTTGGGGTATCTGCAGATGGGACCTCCCATAAATCATACCTGGAGTACACCAGAGACCTACGGGAACAGCTCTGTGCGGCATACACACTCACCTCTGAGGCAGCGGCTCAGAGCTGTCAGGGGAATAAGAGGAGGTATGATGCCAGAGTGCGCAGCCAGGACTTGGAGGTGGGGGACAGGGTCTTGCAGTGAAACCTGGAGGTCCAGGGTAAGCACAAGATCCAGAACCGGTGGGCCCCAGATGGTTATCTAGTGGTGGAGAAACTGACTGACCTGCCGGTATACCGTATTAAGCAGGAGCATGGCCAGGGGGCTCGAGAAAACGGTACATTGAAATCACCTGCTCCCCATATGGGAGATCGTGGCTACCCAGTCTCGCGAGTCCAACTCCACAATGGCAAGGTGCCCATTACCCTAGGGTGCTATGAAGCAGTGGGGATGTGCTTTCCCACACCTAGGGACACTCCATCATGGGCTCTGCTTCGGACATCCGACAGCCCTCCATGGGGCCCTGGGACTCCTCCAGTGAGGTGAGCAAGGAAGAGAAGGGGGGACTCCTTTTGTCCGCAGTGGGGAATGGGGCCTGATGGCTCCCTCCCCTGCTGGGAAGGGTCCTGCGGGACCCCCGGCCCCTCCACCAGCTCCAGCCACTTAGAACCCCTGACCAACCTGGACCCAAGGCCCTGCCCTTTATCCCTGAAGCCAGGCCCCTGGTCCTGGCATCTGGGCCACACCTGGAGTGGGTTTTGGGGAGGCAAGGGGACCCACTGGCATGCCTGCCTCCACGAGATACAGAGTCGCCTGCCATTCCTGATTCTGCCCAGGTTCCGGACCAAATTCCCAACAGTGTAGAAGTACAGGGATTGCCCAGAGGGGGGATGATGGACCATGGCCTTACCAGACTGACCGTGCCCCCTGCCCCAGTCTCAGTGCCAGCTGATGTCTTGCCCCGCAGATCTGACCACCCCCAGCCCACCGTGAAGCTCATGTATGAATCCCTAGGTGAGCCCGAAGATCTGCCCCTTGATGTTCTCCTCCAGCCTGTGGTGCCAGTTCTCCATCCTCCGGTGTGTTGCTATAGGGGGGTAGTGGAGGCATGTTGGTGCCAACCCCCTCTTACCCGCATATTGTATGCTGCCAAGATCTGACCTATCCGAGCTCGTTTGGGGATCCAATGATTGCTGGTACTAGCTAGGGACCATGGGTAGAGTCAGTAAAGTGCCTATTGTTGGTCATGAGTTTCCCCAGAGGGGCTTGTTGGGACACCAAGTTTCCTGCCAGGAGTGTGTAAGCCCCCAGCCCAGCTGCACGTAAGGTGGGCAGGGGCTTCCGCCATCTAGTACCTTTAACTTGGCCCATTGATGTGGCTGAACCAGATGCAAGCCTAGCTGTGACTGTGATTATTGTTGGTGCTAGTTAGGAACCAGGTGTCTAGCTAGAAAAGTGCATGCTACTTGTTTTGGGTTCCTACATAGAGAAAAGGCAGCTCTACCCCTCCCCCCCTCCAAAAAGCAAGACAGGAGAAAGACTGCCTGCAGGCATGGGAGACTCTGGCTACCCCTTCCCAATGGCAGGAAGTAGAAAGGGAGGAGAAAGGCAGGGCTGGTGGGAGAGAGAAGAGAGAAGAGAGAGTTGGGAAGAGAGAGAAGGAGAGCAGGGTGGAGGAACAGGAGGAAAGAGAATCCCAGGCCCCCCAAAAAGGAGACCAGAGGGCTGTTTTGGTGGTTTTGCCTGGCAAAGGCTTTGGGGATGCATCCCTCTCCACCCCCTCTCTCTCCCCTTTCAAGCATAAGGAACAGGAAGGAGCCAGACAGCCACTGGGGCTGTGCAGGAGGGCCCCTAAGGTTGATTGCTCAAAAATACTGAGGCAGACTGTTTGGCCTGAAGGTACTGTGACCTCCAGCCTGGGGCACCTGGGAGGCTGCTGCATCAGGGACAGATCTTCCTGCCAGGGGAGAAGCTGGGGAGACTAAAAAGGCATCAGGGGGAGTTGAACTGCTGTGCCCCCCCCCATTGCAAAAATCAGAAGAACCAAGGAGAGAAGGACGAACAGGCCTGCCTGGTGAAAGCCATATACAAAGGACTGCGGGCGAAGCTGGAAAGGCCAGGCAGGTGAAGAACTACACCACCCATTTCGTGGGAGATGACATGCTGTGGACTGCAGGGGTTGTCGCACCATCCAGGCACTGTGAGTACCCCGAGCTGCAGCTCGTGGGAGACCATTGTTTTCTTTGCCAGGAGGGTCAGGAGGGAACCATCCTCTACACCAGTTTATCTTTGTTTTCTTGGAACTTGTGAGAGTGTGTAAGGGCCCCAACAGTAAACAGCAGGCCTGCAGACTAAGGGACCATAAGGTACCCACTAACTGTGACTGGTCTGGGTGCACCCAGGGGAAAGGGGGGGGAAGTGGGATAAGTGAATGTTTGGTAACCAGGAGGTTTTGGAGAGGTAGCCACCACCTCCTTTGTATTAGCTTGTAGTAATAAACTGGATATTTGTTGTTCATCTGTTTCACCTGCTGTGTATGTAAAACCATTGTGGGGAGTGATTGTGGGCCCAGGGGGGCCATCACAGGCAGTCGTTAGAGGGAAGACCATTACTTATCCTGGGGAAACGTTCTAACCTGTTCTACCCACAGGAGGCAACGCAGGGGCCCCATGTGGAGGCACTAAGGCACCACAGAAACTACCAGTAAGGACTCAGGCCCAGCCCCTCTGGGAGGTACTGCTGAGCCCCCGAGATCACCTGGACAGCCCAGGTGAATGGGATTATCAGGGAGGTGTTACACTGAATTTTGCTAAAACTACACATCAATTAATTAGAAACAGTGTAGTTTGTCACTTATTTTCATACATTTAATATCCTTAATTGCATAGAGAACATTTCACTCTCCCCTCTAGTAACCTCTACTCTTTCTTAACAGTCTTCACCTGTGAAAGAATCAGAAGATATAAAAATACGAACATTATAATAAAAACAAGTTCACATTTTTAAAATCCTCTCAATAGGAAGAGAATAAATTAAAGGTGCTCAACAGAATACAGAGACCAATACAGTAATGTCCAGATTCTCCGCAGCCTGTTCCAAATAAATAAGTTTCTGCTTCCCAGCAACATAAAAACACCAACAAGTACAAAGCTGGGTTATTCTCATACAAAGTAATGAAAGGAAGTGGTTAAAAACCATAATCTAAAGATAAGTTTACAGTAAAAACAAGCATTAAAATGGCCATGCCCATAAAAATTCACATTTGCATGGGATTAGAATAAATGTAAACATAAACAAAAGACCAAGAAGTAAGGCACAATACTAAACCAATCAAGTACATTTTCCAGACACCACAACTAAGAGGTAGGTTGACAAGATGAAGGACAACCATGGAGAGCAGGTTAACTGCTGAAATCTAAGCAGATGACAGAACTCATGCTCAGGCAGCAGGCAGGTACAGTAATTGCAAGGAGTTCATTTCTCAGTTTAATGAGCCAGCCAATCAGTCACTTGTCAGATCCCAATAAGTAACAGTTTTACTGTGTCTAACACTCTAGTAAATACGAGCAATACAGTAGCTTCAATCTCCCCACCTGCTCTCATCTGAAAGAGACTACAATAGGCCTCCCACCCTGGGCAGTACCCTCCTAAAGCAGCCAAGAATGTCATGAATTTCTCAAAATATGTTGCCTTTTAAGTTTTTCTCCCTGTCGCTTATATTGAGCACAGGTGAAATTAAACCAGACCCGGTGCCTGACATGACCCTTAATAAAGATACACACTGCAATCACTGGGATTAGAAATTATCTATATCAACATTTATCATCTGGTGGGCAAAAAGGCTGAGTTAGAAGCCTGGATATACCAGTACAAAGTGTGCATACTTTTCTTAAGTGAGGTTTCACTAAAACCCAAACTATCTGACAATGAAATTAACATGCAGGGGTATTTCATCATAGGAATGAGCCGTCCATCCATCAAAGAAAAAGGGAGGAGTTATAATGGTGTACATAAAGGAGTAATGTCAGCTTCACTGGATTAGTATGTGAATCCCCCACCCCTACTCAATGTGAATACCTTCTAGTCCTTTAACACTGAGTTTACTTACACCCTCCCCCCCATGGGTTGGATAAACAGACTGAGTGATCTAGTTCAGCTTGTGAAAGAGCTTGGACAGGAAGACTACATAATTCTGTGTGACCTCAATCTAAACGGTGCAAGAAAGGTAGCCAATGCTTAGAAAATCATTCTAGGAGAAGACAACCATTAACAAGTAGTAAACTGTGCTAACAGGCTGGATAACAGAACTAAAAAGGTTACACTACAATAATTGCCAGGATTCTAGTCAGGAAAGCTAACACTACAATTGGAAGGCCTCTTCCCTGCTGCCATAAGTGGTCATTGCCCAGTAGGTA
The DNA here is from genome assembly GCA_016271365.2 of Neoceratodus forsteri. Lineage (NCBI taxonomy): Eukaryota > Metazoa > Chordata > Ceratodontiformes > Ceratodontidae > Neoceratodus > Neoceratodus forsteri. The sequence goes on along the minus strand of CM028134.1, from coordinate 970,049,860 downwards.
ACATCTGGAGAAACAAGCGAAAAATAAAACAGCAAAAGCTATAGAGTGTCATCATTTCACCAACTTTGCCACAAACTTCCTGACTTACCTATATAATTGTGACTAGGACTTTCTACATGCAATCCAATGCATATATGTAGTGCGTGACTTTTTCATCCATTAGTTTCAAACACAAGTAAACAAGCATGCCCCAGTGACTAAAAGGAGGGTTAGAGGGTTGAACCACAAATGGCTATGAAAAGAATGCAGTGGCTACAGTGAACAGGAGGGATCAGGCCAGGAAACTATACAAAACCTCATAGTTTGATGATGACTGGCTTAAATTCAGGACCCTTGAAATAAACGTTAAACAGAAATTCATAAGGACAAAATCTAATTCCTGACTTTACAGCATCTCAAACTATGTTTCAAACATTCTGAGGCCTTTTAGCATGCTGTAAAGGATAGAATTAACCCAGCTACTAGAAATAATATTAATAAACTTCTGTAGGGTGATACACAAAAAATGATCAGGTCACCACAGCTAACACCTCCAGTCTTGTCTTGGCTGACCTTGGGCCTTCTAAAACTACAACTGTAAATCTGATGCCCTTCACCAAGCTAATGTTAAGTTCTACCTAAGAACACCACAGTTAAGGAGGTGCATTAGCTGCCGACAGCACTGAGAGAAGATAAGGTATCAGGCACTGATAAGCCTGAGTCTCGATTTTTGCAATTAGCTAGCCACCATACTTGCTAAAATCTATAACCTCTTTTTTTTTTTTTTTTTTTAGTCTTTGGTAATCGGGTAAGACCCACTAGGCACAAGTGCCTGTCTTCAGGGATGACCTGGGAGCACTGGGTGGTTAAGTGACTTGATCAGAGTCACACAGTATGCAAGTGGAGGTTGTGAGAATCAAACTCAGGTCTGGTTTGCTGGATGTGCTGTTTGCTCTCCTTCATAACTGACCAAGTGCCTGTTCATAAAGGGGGGGTCTCCACAAGCTATTGGCAACTACAAGCCAATCTTGGTACTGTCCTGCTAGGCTAAGTTGCAAAAGAAAATTATAAGTCAGATCTCCAGCTACCTTTCATACAACCAGTTCTTCACAGCTTGCGAACATGGATTTAGATAAAATCATAGCACAACAACCACACTGACCAGGTTCACAAATGACCTGTACTGTGGCATGGAAGCAGGACATGCCCCAGGTGCTGTATTTGTGGACCTGACTTCTTGTGTGTATGCAATATTGGATCAATGGCTAACTGTATAGCTGAGAACAGATAGTTAACTTTAATGGAGTCTGTCTGCCTCTGTGTGGTAGTGCACAGGGTGCCACACGGGTCATTTCTCAGTCCTCTGCCATTCTCCTTATTCAACAACCAGCTCTCACAGGTAGGCAACCAAACAAAATACATTGTATGTGGATAAAGTGTTACTATAAATGAGTTCAAATGCAGATGAAGATGTAAACATCATCCTGTGGGAAGATTTCACATCACTAGAAAAATTATTTAAAGAAAACAGACTTGTGTTTAGTGAACCGAAACCAAAATGCTTTTTGGGTCAAGAGTTAAGCCTGGTAAAACACATAACTCCTTCTATATACAGTACTGCTAGTGACCACACTCCAACTGAAGTGCCAGCAGCTACAAGTATCTGGGACTGCACCTTAATCTTAGCTTCATTTTGAGCTCCATCTAGCCAAAATCACCAGTAATATCTACTACAAACCAGGTGTACTTTACAGTTTAAAAGGTCAAATGACCAGGCTCATCAGACAAGCAAAAGCCCAATGAAGTCTACCGCTCATCATGAATTATTACTGGCCTGTCTGGACACTGCCTCAGCCAAGATTTAACATGGCAGATGCAATACATCCATAACCTGCAAGGGCAATTTGTCATAAAACAAAGTGAGCCCACCACCTCTGTGACTTGCAACACCAACTAAACTGGCATTACCTAGGATCTTTGACTAAACATAGCCACATTTACACACAAAGTACTATATAGTGAATAATATCTGTACAGTGTGTGCAATGAGATTTTCACACACCGAGGTGTGTGATAATCCATAAGATTATCACACAGCAAGGGTGTGGAAATCCCTCATAAAGCAAACCTTGTACAAGTATTATTTTTATAACAAACTGGTGCAAGGTTTGACAAAGACAAAACCAGTATGCTGTATTTTTGTGAACAAGCGTGTCTCTGAGGGTAATGGGTCAATATATTGAGGAAAGAACTGTATGGAATTAACAGCTCATTTAAAACAGCTAAGGAATAATAGCTACAGGGACAGCATACAGAAGGTAAATTGTGCTATCCCTGTAGCTATATTACCGATGGGGAGAGATAAAATACTGGCTGGAGCTATGTGGGCTGAGCAGCTGCCGTGCCTCAGTTAGATAGAGTCACAAGCAGCGGAGGATGATGGAGCAATTACGGACTGGGCCTCAATTTCCAGTCTTGGGAAGATTTTATTTTTGGTTGTTTTTGTTTTGTCTCCCGAGTTTTCTCTCTTTCCCAAGTTTAGTCCCCCTGGAGTTAGTTATATAAAGATGGGAGGTTCGAGGGCGTGTGGAGGCAGAACCCCCCACAAACATGTAATTTTTATATTTTGTTCACAGATGGTAGCACCGTTTTACTGAGTGCTACCTCTATTTTCATCAATATACCCACATGATTGTTTACCGTGCTGTTGTTTTCCGTGGCATATTGACCCCGTGCCTCTCTGAGAAGATGCCAGAGTGATACAAACACAGTGTGCTTTCTTTCACGCTTCAGTGACGTGAGAACACAAGGAAAACCCCATAATAACCTGCTATCGAGTTATTATGGAATTCAGTGGTTATTACGGTGTTTTATCAGGAGTGGATATCCAGTCATTATAGGGGATCACCAGTTATTATATGACAACAACAACTCCTGCCTAATTGACCTCTTCAACCTCCACAAGCCCAGCTTGATCCTGAGGTCAGGGGATAAAAAACTTCTTGGCATCCCACTGCTAAAATCAAACTGAGGCCAGAAATCCCTCAGATACAGTATGTATCTTGCTGAAAAAGTATGGAATGATGTACCTCTGGAGATACAGTACATAGCTTTAGCTCAAATAAATTGTTCACATTCAACTACAAAAAAACATGGTGTACTTCTTCACAACACTAAATTGTAACTGTTATATTACTTACATTTTCACTGGTTGTGATACTGCATAACACTTTGTATGTCCCTGTTGTACCCTATTTAATCGATGTGCACTGCTACATCTTCTGTACCCCTACTGTATCCTACCATATTATGTGTACATTTTGGTATTCCTGCTGTATCCTGTACAATGTGTACACTTTATTGAGCACTGTAACTGTTTGAACCACCATTGCTGTATTGATATCTTGGTCACTCCTTACTTTCAATAAGCAATGAATAAATAAATCAAATAAACGATCCCAATCCAGGCAGTCAGTCTGCTTCTTTAACTTATGTATCCTGTTGGTTCAAGGTTTGAGGGACTGAAAGTTAGAAGCAGACTAGTGACCACTACCAGAAGTGGTAGCATCACAGTCAATCTAGCTTCAACCACATCAGTCAGGCAGGTAGAGAATTGGGTTCACCACAGCGTAACCCAGATAGACCATCTTAGGGTAGCTGGTTCATTCCACTGGGGTGTCATATAGACGAGGCACACTGATGAGTCCTGGTAGGATGAAACACATGTCTGTGTCTTTCTGTTGGCACCCTTTGCAGACTGTGTGAGAGGCCTTTTGGCACCATGCATTTCTGCTTAAAGTTGAACTAGCATAATATTCTGTGTTGATTTGCATATACAGCCCATGATGCTTTGCATTATGGGAGTATGTGTGAATTTGTATTTCTTTGAAACTTGGCTTACTGGCCAATGCCTTTTGGGGTAACCATTGCCTCAGTGTTGTGTACGGAGGTTCTTTGTTTTTAGGTAGAGAATAGGGTTGCTTAGAATGAATTTCATAGAATTCAAGTTTTTTTGGCATTTGGATTTTTGGAATTGAAGGCCAAAAATTCTAATTCTCCGGAAATGGTCAGTTATGAAATTGGAATTGGAATCCTAGGGGAATCCAATTCTGATTCTGCACCAATTATGTAAATGTTAACTCCTCTTCCCACCAGGTACATACAGTAAAGGACCTGAAGCTGAGGACCCCCCCTTCTCCCTCTGTTTTTCCCCTCTCAGGCTCACTTACCTTAAGACTGCTGCATCTGGGGTCCCCTTCATTTACGTGGTTGTTGAGTCCGGACTGGAGTGTGTGCTGCTAATATTAGTGGTACTGGTAGACTGGACTGAAGGCAGTGAGGGTCTGGCTTCCAGTGAAGTAATTTGGAGTCAGTCCAATCATCCATCGTCCAAAGACATGCCCCCTGCCCAGCAACCAAGCCCAGTACCAGCCTCCACACTTTCCACCAAATTGCCCTCCCATCAACTAGTATCCAGCCTAGACCCAGACTGTTGGGAAATATATGGATACTGAATGTTAATACTTTCCAATTAGACTAATAGTTGCAATAACCAGCCCTGGTCTTGTCATCCCTGTCCTTTCTGAATGATCTGGGGAAAAATAACTGAGGATGTGGATGCTATACAGAAAACCTTGGATGTCAGCCACTATGCCAGGTGCTGTACTAAGGTGTCTGGTGGTAACCCAGGTTTAGTTCTCAGACACGTTGAGAAAAACAATCTTTGGTATAGGTATATTTCTGATTGGTTGGAGTCAGGACTGGGTGGGCAACTAGTTGGGGGCAACTTGGCAGCAGGGTATGGTGTGGTCAGTGGCAGGTTCAGTTACTGGGAAGGGATGTCTCTTTGGATCATGGACACCTGGACTAACTCCTTTCTGCTTCTTTCAGTGCTGAACCATCAGTACCTCTAGTCCACCAGTGCCACCAGTACCAACAGCACACACTCCAGCCAAGAATCCACAGCTCACCTGAACAGAGGTAACCCCCAACAGCAGCAGTGTTACAGTAAGGGAATCTGGGAGAAGAGACACAAGTGGCAAAGTGAGGAGGTCAACTCTTCTTTCTCAGCTAGTGTGCCTTTTACTGTGTGTACCAGGTGGGGGAAGTTTTAACAAGCAGTCATATGCTGAATCGGAAATTCTGATCTGACTCCCATTCGAATGCCTTAATTGGCATCGGAACAGAACTGGACTCAGAAATCAGGATTTCGAATATTCTGATGGATGCCCAACAGAATGGAATTATCTGATTCCAATTAATCCCAGTAGTGATGCAGAATAGTAGATCTCACCAAATGGCAGTGCATGAGATAAAGCTGGTTAAACCAGGCAAAAAGACCACATTATGCTCTGTGGTTCCAGAAGGCTGCATTAACAACTGGAAGGCTACAGTAGTTGTATGGAACATTACACGTGTCAAATAGGGCCTTTAGTGTCAGTATAATTTATCTGTTTCTTAATTTATTAATTGCCAGGTAAGTACACTAGGCGAAAAGCCAGCAATTTTCAGGCACAACCTGGGAGAATACAAACTGTGCAATGCAATACAAAGGTTATATCGGCGAAAATAAATTACATTGAGGAGCATCTAAACAAAGAATAAACAGAATAACACAAGGTGTATGAATACTTCAGAACAGGATACTTAATTCAGTACAGAGGTTTTTAAATACAGGCATACAAGGAATGCATTCAAAATCTGTGGCAGTCTAGCTTTGCATGGTATATTTTAATCAATCAGGTAATTTATATTTAACCAGATTTTAATGTCTTTAGGGCAGAATAACACAAGAACTATAGATCATGTTTCTGTAAAACAGTCCATTCATGTTTATAGCTACTTAGCAACTAAGGTCATTAGAAACAGTTCTAGAATATAAGTAACAGAAATTAAATTACCTTATTCGCCTGTATATTTTCCCATACCGAGCAATTGTAATTGTTCCATCAAGATTAATGGAAAGATTTCTTTTCAAATACATGAAGTCTTCTATGGTTCCATAGTTCACATAAACAAGGTCACCCTACAGGAATAAAAATAATGTTTAAAGTTCCTTTATTTTTAAATATAGTATATCCCAACAGAAAAGAATGACAACACTAGCATTACAAAACATTCATGTTTCTTGTACTGTACCATAATGGGAAGTCTTCCATAGTTTTATTTATTTATTTATTTGTAAAATCAGTTTACAACCTTTGAGCCAGAGGCTCGTTTCAAGTGCTCGTCACATAAAGACATACATAGTGTTTTTGGTTACATAGCATAGGTTTGCAAAACAATAAGCGTTCAACAGAGCATACGTAACATTGTGGTCAGACAAATACATTTAGGTTACAGGGTACATGTAATTGAGAACAGGTGTTACACAAGTTGGTATCAATAGTGAGCAATCTAATAGGTAACTGAAACCCACCAATATTTCACTTTCACACCAGTTTCACTTTCACACCAATATTTTCCCAACTCATGTGTAACTGTTATGTGCCTCCTCCAGTTGCCAGCAGCCCTATTGCTGTCAAAATCTAGTTTGTAAATAAAAATATACAGCCCTCAGAAGTTATCATTGTGCTTGTTCTCCATTTTACCATCAATGTTGCTGGAGGATGATGTCATCAGAGCAACAGATAATGGTGCTGCACTAAATGCAGTTCCACCAGTAAACCAAACCCACAATGTTTGGTTCCCCCCTTGAATAATGGAGGATTGCTTTAAGTGTTGTGCACATCCTGAAGTGCAGTTCTAATAGGGACTCGGACCATGTGAGTGTGATGCAGCATCATACCTCTCAACTGTCCCTGATTTTCAGGGACATCTGATTTGCCTCAAAATTTTGTTTGGTCCCTTGTAAAATTTGTGTTTTGTGACTGAATAGTGGGGATTTTAACTACAAAATAATGTCAGACATTGAAGTTACAGGATTTCGGTGCAGCTTCCAACCTTAATGGCCACCTAGTATGCTCTCTCCACCAACCCGCTCCGATATTTTATCACTACCCACCCGTATCTAGCTGAAAACTAGACAAAACCTATCTGGATATCTAGCAGGATGGCTACCAAAATAAAGGAGGAGAGCAACTATTCCAACTTTTGACTCCACAGCTGAAAACTCGGGCACAAATGCTCCGACTCTGAGAGCCTCAGCTCACTCACTTCCAACTAAACCCATGCCACACATCAATAAAGAAAAGGAAGGGAAAGGCCACAAATACGGATCAAACTGGATTGCATCCTATAAGAACTCTGGGATTTTAAATCGAATTTTTCTACTTTTAAGCAAGCCCAACAAGAGATGCAGATAGAGCTAGACATTACAAAACCCAGGTTACCACGCTAGACAAACCTCCCAGACCCAAGTTGACATAACTCCAACAAACACAAGCAGCACTTATTTAAATGACAGAATTATGCCATCTCACGATCGATCTCCAGGAATATGTTGAAAACAGGCATCGAAGGAAGAATCTTCATTTATACAACATACCTGAGGGCAGCGAGGGGAATGACATAAGGGAATTCATAGTGACCCTGTTGCACACAGCTCTTACCCTCAATTCTTCACTTTCCATAGACGTAGAGAGAATACACAGAGCCCTCGGTACTAAGCCTACCCAATGCGAGGCCTCGTTCCATCATAATCAGATTTTTGAGCTATTAAACTAAAGAACTGATATTGAAGCAGGCTTGGGCACAAGAGAAAAGTATATTAAGGTCAAGAGAGGATTTTCATAGATAATGATTATGCGACCTGGACCACTGCGTCCGGAGAGACTATATCCCACTGTTCCCACTTCTAAGGCAGCATCAGCTTAAATTTAGGACCTCATATCCTCATAAACTCACAGTGCAGTTTCCAAATGGTCAGCGATCATATGACACAGCAGAAGAGCAATACAAGACCTTAAGATTAGGGGCCATGCTTTGCCACAATGCCCTTCCACAGCTAACAGATCACAGAGGTCCCCAGAGGTAACCCAGATGACAGCATTGGGCAGTCAGAGTCAACGAGTAGCACTAGAAGGAATTAAGGCTCTTCTACAACAGTTTGCAAAAACATAAAGTCTCCAAACAGTTTCTCCATTACTCCAACAGGAACATTTCATTTCCCTTCCCTTATGGAGACTAAGAGACAGTGGTACAACCAACATCAGACTCTCAATACCCATCATAGATGCCTCGGATTCTCAGCTACTTAATCAGAATATATGGAAGACTTTCAATTTAGTAACATTTTCCCCCATGGATACTGACTTGATCCTGGCTCGTAGAGGCTTCTAGCAACATAACCACCCAGCGATACTGCAAACTATTTAACTCAGAGGTAGGTGGCTGACCTTGGTGCAAACCCGCGGGCCCGGCTCTGGGAGAGGTACAGAGACAGGGTAGGGGGGCCACTTCGGGGGGGCTATCTGGGACAGCATATGAGGGGCTCATGGTCCCTCTGGCCCCTGGGCTGTTGAGAAGGCCCTTCTCCCTGGAGTCACTGTGGGCTCACTGTAGTCATAAAGTATTTCGTGGCGAGAGTCAGCGGAGAAGACTGAGTTGCAAGGGATTTGTCACAGGGGAACTCTCTATTGCACTAGTGCAATAACTATAAGATCTCAGGTGAATAAGCCTGACTTTTATAGCCAAATAATATTAATACAGGATATAAGCGTACCCCATTGAGCGTCTGCCTCCGGGTTGCCCCGGGGCCCTTGAACCCGATACAATGTGTCTTTGGCTAAGCTTGAGGATTAGTCCCCTGACCACATCTCTGCAGTAGCCTAATAGCTAACTAGTGGTGGGAAAATATTGGTGTAAACTATCTCTGCTGTCTCAGATGGAATCCAGTGAGATCCTGACACTGGATGGGAGGCTTCCGATCTATCCTTTGGGGGGGGGAACGCGGCAGGACTGCAGATCTCTGATGCCTGGCCCTGTAGGGAGGTGCTCGGTACACAAGTCCCCAAATTCTTCTGCCTCCTTGAAGTGGGACCCATCCTTGTTTTATGGAGGGGGACATCCTCACATTCACTCTACTGGTCTTGGGAGGGGCCCACGGGGGCACTGAGGGCTGATCGCTTGCATCATTTGAGTACATATTTACCTTTTGGAAGCAGATTTAGAAACAGCCCTACTGTGAGCTGAAATACAAGTAATCCTTTTAAGGCAGGACACTTTAAGAGTCTTTGGGCTTGAGAGCACCCCCTACAGACAGGAAAAATGTATGACATTATTAATATTTTTCCAACATCACGATCGTTTGTATGGGGGTAGGACTGTGAGATATTAAAATAATACCACCCAGAACACTCAAAGTGGAATGGAAATATTTTACACCATATTGTTGGTCAGGATCTCTGGGATTATTACCCCATAACTGGTACCCCCTATGTCCCCGCTGAAACCCCTGGGTGATGGGGGGGATTAAGTCTGAGTCATACTAAGTTAAATTTTCTGACAGCGCTCAGAATCACGGGTACCCTTATCCACTACCAATTCTGCCCCCCCCACCACCACCTTTTTCTTCTATGTAGAGGACTCCTTAGTTTTGAGTCATGCACATCCTTCCTGTCCTCTGTCCAGGAGCAGTACAAGCGGAGCAGCTTTCCATCCACAGAGATAAAAAGCTGTGCACAATTTTCACCCAATCCCTATTCCTAATCATCCCTACAATACCACCCTCATTTGGTTTATATTTTTAGTTTTCCATCCCTTCCTTGATCCTTTACCACATGTTAGGGGCAATGGAATCCCCAGGGTTGTATGCCCTTGATGAAAGGGCTTCCTCCTCCACATGGCAGATCATAATTCTGCCCACACCTAAACCTCCAGGCAGGTATAAGGTGTTGAAGTCACTGAGTGGAACTACAACCACATACTGTACATAGTTATATACCCCAGAAGTAGACCAAGTTGGGTATTCCTGTACATGTTACCACATTTTTGGTATAGTTATAGTTAGGATAAAAAATATCAGTCACAGAGCTTAAGCCAGATGAAAGAGCACAGTTCTGTAATTTGTGCTATACCACTAGGGCACTGGGTGGGGTGTTGGGGGTTCTGGGAATGTTGAACATTTATCAAGATGACAATACCATATAGAATTGTTTCTCATAATGTGAAAGGCCTGGCAATGCACCTAACAGAACTCTCCAAGGAGAAACTGTCCTCTAGCAAGGAAATGCCTCTGTGGACCCCTGGAGAAGGGTGGTGGATAATGCTGGTCAGTAGACTGGCAGAAGTAGGTGGCATAATTGAGGGGGCAAAAGAATGCAAAAAAATCATGTGTCATGCAAACAATTGAGCAAGATCCAAATTTAGACCACTCATATCTGTTTATTACTGACTGACTCCAAAATATTGAAAGGCCAGCCTTGTTGGAAAGAATTTTTAAGATAATATTAAGACATACACTGGAACTAAACATATTGATACTTCTGACAAACTGGGACTATGAAATAGAGACACCTCTCAATGCTAAGCACCTAGTTAAAACTGATTGATTGATTGATTGATTGACTGATGTGATTGAAAATTGGTAACCGGAAAAGGTACACAGAGCCAAGGCTTATTTCCATGTGCAACCTAGGGAGAGGGGTACAATATATAGAAAAATCCGTCCATTGGATTATAATTAGTTACATAGACCCAACACGGAAAAAAATGACACTTCTAAAGAGTGAAAAAATTAAACATTTTGGGCAGGATTTTCAAAATGCCATCTCCAGTTTTCAGATGTGGCTGAGTGACATCAACCCACACTTTTAGGTTGTCTACCGTTTGAATGCAAGTCATGTGAAATGCACTCTTAAAATGAAGCATGCATCTAAAGTTGACCCATGCATCATTTTTTGCTGTAAAAAGCAGCAAGTGTAGCAAATGCATTAGGATGTTTGAAAATGTAATGCAAGCATCCCGATGCATTTGCCAGGATGTGGCATGCATCCAAAATATGGGACCAAGTGCTGTGTCCTTACATTGGAAAATCCGAGTTTTTGTCTTTAAAATGAGCCAAGTTATCTGCTAATCATGTAAGATAATTACCGTATCAAAACTTCTTATAATAAGAAAATGAAGTCTTGTTTTTAAATTTTGAGTGTAACAAGGACACGCGTTTTATAGCCTTAAAAAATTAAATAGTAAGACTTAAAAGTAATATTTTAAGATTTTTGCAACTACTGTACTGTATATTATCTCTTATTTGAAGACTTTGTTTATTTATTTATTTATTTTAATTTCTTTTTCTGGCTCCGCTGAGCTTGGAAAACTCTCTCGGGCATCCACCCTCCCAGCTCTACCTCCAGGCCTGAAACTCTCCAGCATCCTGGCACCAGCCCAGCTATCCCTCGGCTCTGAGCCATCCAGAAGTGGGTCCACCCTATCCTCCTAGGGTGCTCTATCTGGAAATTTGGGCCAGGCTGGGCTTGGCCCAAGAGCTGGATGAGTCCGGCCAGTAGAGTGTGGCTGCAGGGGTGGTGCCGTCGTCTATCTCCGGGAGCGGGGATTTTCTTTGGTTGCGGTCCCCCCTCCACCCTCTCCACCCTCCCCAGTAGAACTCAGATGTGCAATGGCTCCAGGCATGCATGCCGCAGTTCTGGATCCCTCTAGCATGCCCTGTGCATTGCAGTGCCTCCGGTAGCTACTGGGGGCCACTGCAGTGCCGAGCAGAGCCTGGATCCCCCCACCCGAAGGAGGAGAGCAGTCCTCTGCATGCTCGATCCTCTCTCTCCCCTGCCGACCCTGCAGCCCAGGCTCGCTCAACCCAGGTCGATCGCATGATGAGGTGTGGTGTCCAGTGCCTCAACCCTCAGCACCACCAGGCCAGCTTGATTTTGTTTATTTAAAAAATGAAATGTTTATCTTTCAGGGTCCGTTGTACTATTTTATGAGTACAAGTCATTCACAAGTTCTTTCAGTTTCATAGCCATCTTAGAATTACTTACAGAGTCCAGGCTGGTATGGTACAGGTCACAATCTTGGATGACTTCATATTATCTTCAATGTAAAGCAATGCTAAATTACAATTTATACTGAATCTCTCAAAATAAAACTCTTTTCAACTTTAGAAGAGTTCACATGTTAAAGATGTTCTTGTGCTCAGATAGTTACTTTCCTTCTGTTAATCATATATACAACAATGCATGGGGTAGATGCATAATGAGAAATTAATGCCTCCCCGGGTGTGAGATGCTACATAAAACCTGGAGGGCGAAGCCCAAGGGGTTAATAAAACATCCCACACCAAGGGTAGGCATTAATTTCTCATTTGGCACTCACCCCATGCATTGATAGATGTAATTGCTGGCTTGTCTTTTTTCCCCACAAAGGAGAAAAAAAAGATTGTGTGACTGCAATGTAAATAAAGCCAGAGCTGTGCAGGAAAGGGCGAATAGGGATTGCGCAGAGCTGAGACAATTGGATAGGGGAAGGGGGATAGGGTGGAGGACTGTCCTGATCAATGCCAGGAGCATGGGCAACAAAATGCCTGAGCTCCAGGCAATGCTGGCTGAGGGATCAGCGGATGTGATGGCAATTACTGAGACATGGGCCACCCAGAAGAATGATTGGGACCTAAACTTGGAGGGCTACACAATATTCAGGAGGGATAGAGAAGAGGGTAGAGGAGGGGGTGTAGCGCTGATAGTCAAAAATGGCATAGTGGTTAGTGGAGTGGAGGAGGCTGATGGGGGAGTGGAAGCAATTTGGGTAACCCTGCAAATGAGGGGAGGTAAAAGACTGAAAATAGGGGTGGTGTACAGACCCCCACGATGGATGAGGCCCTGGAGAAAAAATTAGTTGAGAACATCAAGGGGCACTGTGACCGTGGAAAGGGCAGGGTGGTGGTCATGGGGGACCTAAATATACCGGGGGCAGACTGGGACACTATGATATCAGTGGTGGCCAGGGAGCAGAGACTGATGGATGTGTTTCAGATTCCTTCCTGGTAAAACAGGTGGGGAATCCTACTAGGGAGGGGAGGATACTGGACGTTAACCTTGCAGACAGTGACGAGATAAGGGGTCTGGAGGTGTGTAGCCCACTGGCAGGTGGAGACCATGCCACGGTCTGGTTTCTGCTGTGTCTGAGGGGGGAGGATAACCGCTCTAATACAGTGGTAGTGGACTTCAGGGGGCTGGACTTCGTGGGCATGGGCAGGATTCTAAAGAGGAGCTTGTACAAGATTAGGCCAGACATGGATGTTGGTAGCTTGTGGGAAACCATTAAGAAAGGGGTGTAGGAGGCTACTAGCTCATGTACAAGGGTAAGGCATAAAAATGGTAGAGCCAACAAGCTGTGCTGGTGGACCAGGGAGGTGGAAGAGGTGGTGAGGGATAAAAAGGTAGCCTATGCATGTTTTAAGTGCTCCAGGGGGACAAGGGAGAGAGGTGACTATGAGTTGACAGCAAGGAGGGTCACCAGAATGGTGAGGAGGCCAAGGCGAGGATGAAGCAAAACCTGACTAGGGATATCCGGAGGGGTGGATAGGGATTTTATAGATTCATAGGGGAGAAGAGAAAAGGGAGAGCACAGATCTCCAGGATTAAGACTGGGGAAGGATGGGCTCAGGAGGTGGAAGAGCAGGCAGAGGTGCTAATTGAGTACTTTGCCTTGATATTTATGGAAGGAGACAGGGATCCATTCAGCTGGAAGGGAGGATGGGGGAGACAGCTGATCGGAGAGGTCAGATGGAGTCGAGAGGACCAGAAGTGGCTGGGGCACCGGGTGGGCCAGGCCTAGAAGGGGATGGATGTTTAGTTGAGGGGTGGATTGGGAGGGAGAAATCACAGAGGACAGGGTGAGGGAGCCCTTTGGGCGCTGAAAACTGATAAGGCACGGAACCGGATGGGCTGCATCCGAGGGTTCTGAAGGAACTGGCAGACGAACTAGCAGCCCCACTAGCTGCACTTTTCAATGTCTCTATGCAAACAGGATGGGTGCCTCAAGACTGGAGGGTGGCTCATATGGTGCCTATCCACAAAGAGGGTCTAGGAAGGTAGGGAGGAGATGGAAATTACAGGCTGTCAGGCTAACGTCTGTGGTAGGCAAACTAATGGAGGGCTTCATCAAGGAGAAGCTCGGGAGACAACTAGAAAGGTTGGGGCACCTGGATGACAAACAGTATGGATTTGTCCCGGGGAGATCGTGTCAGACCAACCTCATAGATTTTTACGACTGGGTGATAGGGACCCTGGACCGACAAAGACCGGGGACATCTTATATCTGGATTTCAGTAAGGCATTTGACTCGGTACCCCACACCGGGTTGTTGACCAAGCTGAGGGGGATGGGGGTGGGAGGACAGTTGCTTAGATGGGTAGAAAATTGGCTAATGGGGAGAACACAGAGGGTAGTGGTTGGTGGGATAGTCTCCTCCCCTAGGAAGGTCTTCAGTGGGGTTCCCCAAGGTTCAGTACTGGGGCCACTCCTGTTCAATGCATATGTCTCCAATATAGGGAGGGGGGTTAGGAGTAGGATGAGCCTCTTTGCGGATGACTCAAAACTGGGAGCACTGGTAGACGTGGATGAAGTGAGAGAGACAGCCCAGAAGGATCTGGATACCCTGGAGGGGTGGTCAAGAAGGTGGGGACTGAGGTTTAATCCAGGGAAGTGTAGGGTGCTGCATCTGGGGGTCAGAAACCCAGGTCATGTATACACCCTGGGGGGGTCTCACTGCAAGCCACAATGAGTGAAAGGGACTTGAGGGTGGTGGTAGACACCAAAATGAATAACACTGAAAACTACAGAAGATCTGTGGCAAAAGCAAACAGGATTCTGGGCTGCATAGCCCAGGGAATTATGTCCAGGAGGAGGGAGGTGATCCTCCCTCTGTATAATGCCTTGGACAAGCTGCATCTTGAGTACTGCATGCAGTTCTGGAGACCTCACCTTAAGAAGGACATAGCACTGCTGGAGAGGGTTAGAGGAGGGCAACCAGGATGATTCAGGGCATGAGAGAAAGGACCTATGAGAAAAGGCTGGAAATCCTTGGGCTGTACTCAGCGGAGGAGAGGAGAGACAGGGGGACATGATAGGGGTCTTCAAATATGTGGAAGGGATTAATGGGGCAGAGCCAAAGAAATGTTCAGGCTAAAGAGGGGACACAACCAGGGGCATAGGAGGTGGAAGCTGGAGAAATTGCAGCGGAGAACGTAGAAGGCATTACTTCACTGACAGGGTGGTGGGGCTACAGAATGCACTGCCTGGGAGTCTAGTGGAGAGCACAGTGGAGGGCTTCAAGAGGGGTGGGACAGGTGCATGGGTATACTAAAGCCAAAGATGACCCTCTCGGGGCTAGGGAGGGTGGGAGGCGGCGCCCAATAGATGCTGGCTACCAAGCAGACACAAAGACCATCAGGCCTAATCTGCTGGCTTTTAATATGTTAGTATGTTAGTACATGCTTGCAGGAACCTTTTATGAACAGAACTTGATTTGTAAACTGTGGCAGAAGAAAGCAGAAGAAATGCAAGTTGCAACAGTAATAGGACAATTCTTTCAAACAAAACATCTATAGAAACAGAAACATAGACTTTGATGACAGATAAGGACTGCTTGGCCCACCAAGTCTGCCCATTTCCCTACCTATTGAATAAGCAGCAGATCCTAGTTAACCAACAGCCTACTTTATCCTAACCCCCACCAGAATTGCCTTATGCCTTTCCCATGCATTCTTGAATTCCCCCACTGTTTTCGACCCCATGACCTCCTCAGGAAGGCCATTCCATGTGTTCACCACCCTCTCTGTGAAAAAATACTTCCTCACATTGCCCCTGAGTAAACCACCCCGCCTCTTAAAATTGTGCCCTTTTGTTCTTGCACATTTCTTTTCTGAAAAGATGCTACCCTCTTGGACTTTATTGTTTCACTTGAAGTACTTGAAAGTTTCTATAATGTCCCCCTCTACCTTCTTTCCTCAAGGGTATACATACAAAGCTCTTTTAGTCTCTCCTTATATGGCTTCTGATGCAGACCCTGCATCATCTTAGTTGCCCTCCTCTGGACTGCCTCCATTCTGTCTATGTCCTTGCAGAGATGGGGTCTCCAGAACTGCAAGCAGTACTCCAGATGGGGTCTCACTAACTGTCTGTACAGAGGGATAACAACTTCCTGTTTTCTACTGGTGATGCCTCTCCCTATACATCCCAGTATCCCCCAGCCCTCCTTACTGCTTTCTCACATTGCCTGCTTACCTTTAGGTCATCTAATATGATTACCCCCAGGTCCCTTTCCATTTTTGTTCTTGTTAGTACCCCCCACCCCGTTGTGTAAGCCTCCCCTGGGTTTTTGTTTCCCGGGTGCATTACTTTGCACTTCTTTGAATTGAATTCAAGTTGCCATACTGTTGACCATTCCTCCAACCTTGCCCGGTCCCTTCTCATCTTTTCCACCCCTCCCTCCCCTTGTGCATCAACCCTGTTGCAGATCTTTGTGTCATCTGCAAAGAGGCATACTTTTCCATCCAGTCCCTCTGCAATGTCACTTATAAAGACATTAAAAAGGACTGGTCCCAGTACTGAACCCTGTGGTACTCAGCTAGTAACCCCCCTTTCTTCAGAGTTGACTCTGTTTACTATTACCCTCTCGTCCTGTTGTCCAGCCAATTTTTACAGGTTACCACCCTGGGACCCTCCCTGGCTGGCTAACTTGTTTATTAATCTTTAGTGTGGGACTGTGTCAGATGCCTTGCTGAAGTCTAGGAAGGCCATGTCCACAGCCCCCTGGTCTACTACTTTGGTCACCCAGTCAAACAAATCGATTAGATTTGTCTGACATGACCTTCCTGCTGTGAATCCATGCTGCCTTGGGTCATGTGCCCCGCTGGCCTGTAGGTACTCAACAATTCTTTCTTTCAGAAATGATTCCATCTTTTTCCCTACCACTGAGGTCAAACTAACAGGTCTGTAGTTTCCTGCCTCTGCTTTGCTCCCACATTTGTGAAGGGGAATCACATCCGCACTCCACCAGTCTTCAGGTACCCACCATCCTCCCATGACTTGTTAAAAGGGTAGTCAGTGGTGTCACTAGCTCTCCCTTAGTTCTTTTAGAATTTTGGGGTGAAACCCATTAGAGCCCATTGCTCTGGCCTCCTTCAGTTTCAGGAGTTCTTTCAGAACCCTTTCTTCTGTGAATGGACTGGTATAGACCCACCTATCCAGAGTGATTCTGTTGACTGGATTAGGTAACTCCTCCTCCTCTTCTTTTGAGAATACTGATCGAAGTATTCATTCAGTACCCTGCTTTTCACTGTCACCCTCTGCCCACCCTCCACTTTATCAAGTCTCACGATCCCTCCCTCAGTTTGTCTTCACTCCCTAATATACCTATAAAGGTTTTATCCCCCTTCTTAACTGAGTTGGCTATCTTTTCCTTGGTTTGGGTCTTTGCTATTCTAATTGGCTTTCCTGCTTTCTTCTGCTTTAACTGGTGCAGTTCTCTGTCCTGCTCCTTCTGTGTTTCCTTATACTTCCTGAATGCTATCTTTTCTCCATAACCTTCCCGCTATATCTTTTGAGAACCATAATGGGTTTTTCTTCTTTTGATTTGTTTATTTGCTTCACAAAGGCTTATTGCCTCTGTGATGGCAGTTTTGATGTTTCCCCATTGTTCCTCCACCCCACTTTTTTGCCTGTTTGCTAGTGCTTTTCTGAGGCACTCTCCCATTTTGCCAAAGTCAGCCCTCCTAAAGTCCAGTACCCTCACATTTGTATGGCTTGACTCTACGGCTGTGTTTACCATGAACCACACTGTTTTGTGGTCACTTGTTCCCAGATAGCTTCCCACTTCTAAATCTGAGATCCTCTCTTCATTCCTGTTTGAGAGTACTGGGTCTAAGATTGCTCCCTCTTGAGTGGGCTCCCAACACTAGCTGTCTGAAGCATGCTCCCTGGTCTTTTTGTAAACAGAATGCTTGTTTTTTTCCCTTTAAAGTTCTGTTCTTTTGAAAGTAAAACAGGAACACGCAAGTCGAAAATGCAGCTTAACTGGTAAACGTTTCTGAAGGAATGATATTAAAGTTTGCTGTACCTTTACAGAAAGCTGCAGTAAAATGTCTATAACTGTCCAGTTTTGGTGGTTTTCTTCATTTCTTCCAGGGTTTCCTTTTAGTTTTTTTCTCTGTGTCTGTTTGTGTCAGCAATCTGTATACTTGGCTAATTAACATATCGCTTATACAACAGACATGGAGAAAAAAAAAAGAAAGAAAACTCTGGAAGAAACAAAGAAAACCACCAAAACTGGACTACTAGAGACACTTTACTTACTGCAACCTTTTGTAAAGGAACAGGAAACATAAATAGCATTCCTTCAAAAACAGTTTACCAGTTAAGCCATGTTTTTGGCTTACATGTTCCAGTGTCACTTTCAAAAGAACTGAACTTTAAAAAAGACATTCTGTTTAAAAAAATACATTTCAATTGAAAGAATTTGAAGTGTGACTATGGTACTGAAAAGTGTTTTTGAATACAAAGAAGTTGTTTACTTCATTCATTTTACAGCTCCAGTGGAGCTGTGACAGCTGTTTTTGATGGGAATTTGTGATAGCAAGTGTGCGCTAAGGTATAGCATTTATTTATTTATTTATTTAGTTGTTTAACCAGGTATAGCACACTAAGCTGAAAGCTTTTTACAGGAGCGACCTGGGCATGAGGCAGGAGAAAAGAGCAGATGGTGCATGTTCACGCTATAATCCATGAGTTATAATGTCAAATTATATCCTGCTCCTTCTTTGATAAAAAGACAAATCCATTATTACAATGCTGTAATGGGTCTCATTTTTTCTCAATCAGAAACCCAGTTATAATTCGCCATTATAACCCACGGGTTATAACGGCAAACACGCACCAGGTTTCCCTAGCTCTGCGCAGGTGCCAGCTGTGGCTCTTCCCTTCTTTAGAGCTAGCTGCCAATGGACGGAGACTTTGCCTCTACTCTGACTTGATGGTAGGTTCTTTAAAAAAAGAAACATTGAGGTAACGTCTTGTCATCTGTCCTGTTTAAAAAAAATGGGGATAAAAGAAAAAGAAATAATCTTGACTTGCTGCTGGTGCTTCAAACCACAGACCACGCTGAAACCCAACAAGTCCATGGTTACACAGGAATATTTTTTTAATTTTTATAGTTGCTGCAGTGAAAAACGAGATCCAGCAATTATATTAAATAAAACATGGGGTTGTTGTAAAACTCAGATGTTACACACACCCTCAGGGCTTTGTTCTTGGGATTTATGCAGCATCCAACACCTCAGGTGTCTGTAAAATCTCGTTATGCACACAACCCGTATGTATTATTCTATATTTAATCTTACATTATAATAATTGTTATTATGTTATCTATACAATTTGAAAATAGTAGTAGTAAAAGTGCATTTTAATATTCCAATTAAACCAAATTCTAGTAGTGCAAAGGTTTTCATGTTTTTTAAGTAGTTTTCTTGTTTTAAGACTGTAGGCGTTAATTTAATTTCTTAAACTAAGAAACCAAATTCTTATTTACAAAATTTACATTATAAAACAAGGTAATAGATAGTACCACCTATCCTTGGATGGGCCACATCTGAGACTCCCATCTTGCTACTCTCTTTCTTTGCCGTACCACTGTCCCAGACTTCCTATCCTGTCCCTGTGGGTGGCCCTGACTGTAGCATACCCCTGAGATACTGCACCCACTTTATAACCTATTGTGCCAGTGTACCTTTTGTACTTGTAGCAATGAACTGGCTGCCATCATGCTTTGTACCATGCAAAATCTGCACCTATATATGCAACCTAATTATTTTGTGTATAGAATTCTGTAATTTTACCTCAAGCCCCTTTCTCCTGGTCACACCTAGAAGTGAGCTCCAGCTCAGTCTGCTTTCCTGATCAAAAATATGACATGCAGTAAATAAATGTGTTCTGCTGATGTTATGAAATCAAATATAATACAGGGAATAAGTTGCCAGCTAAAATAAATGTTTAGCTTACTAGAAATGTTAAGATCAAAGAAAAACGTTTCATTCTTCACAACAGTGTAGGGCCTGGGCATGTCTGTGATCGGAGAGAGGGATATGATAGAGACATGCAAGTATCTCACAGGGAGGAACAGGGTGCAGGAATACACTATTTTAAGCAAAAAATGTACCAGGACTAGAGGGCATGGGATGAAGTTGGAGGAGGACGATTCAGAGGAAACATGAGGAAGAATTTCTTCACAGAATGGGTGGTGGACAAGTGGAACACCCTGCCAGAGGAAGTGGTGGGGCTGAAACAAACAGGATTTAAGAATGCATGGGATAGACATAAAGGAATTCTGGAGGTCAGGGTAAGGGCAACAGACTTCTAGGAAAACAAACTGAACTTACAAGCTCAAATGGGCAGACTGGGTGGGCCATAGGCCCTTATCTGCCGACACTGTCTATGTATCTATGTATCTATGTATAGCATCCAAACAAATAAATGCTACGTGAAATGATGCGATTACAAATGGAATTGATATGCGTATACATTTAGAACTAATAAACCTGCACCTCAACCTTATGACAGGCCTTTAAACAAATGGGGCTGGATATTCAAACTGCGCTATTTTGTGGCGCAAGCCCTTGCGATGCACAAAATAGTTGCGCAAGGGTGTGGCTGGGGCGATATTCAAAGGAGTTGCGCTATTGAGCAACTCCTTTGACCCCTCGCCACAGTCACTGTGCATGGTGCAGTGGAACTTGCGCCACCACAAGTGGTCAGAGTGGAGCATTCAAGTTGCGGTAGCACAAGTACCATTCGCCCATGTGCAATTTTCCCATTTTCAAAAGGTGACATGCAAATGTGGCCATAATTCATGCAAAGGTGCAGGGGCCATTTGCATCTATTTATAGCTTCATTTGTATGCCATTAGCATGCAGGTGCGCCGATCCCCAAGAACTTGTGCCTGGTGCCCTGCCAGGCAGCAGCCATCAGGGACCGAAGCCCCTGCAGCCCGATCGTGGGCAAAGTGTAAAAATCCCCCACCCCCGACTGGCCTGATCGCGGGCAGCAAAGTGTCAACCCCCAGGAAATATCCCTGGTGGTCCAGTGGACCGCTAAGCCGATCGCGGGCTGCAAAAATTAAACCCCACCCCCAAGAGCGTATCCTGGTGGTCCAGTGGACCACTAAGCCCGATCGCGGGCTGCAAGCGTTAAACCCCACCCCCAAGAACATACCCTAGTGGTCCAGTGGACGCTAAGCCTGATCACGGGCTGCATAATGTGGCGACACCCCAAAACCATATCCCTGGTGATCTAGTGTCCCCCACCCCACCCACCCACGAAGCCCCACCACCCCGCTCCCCGGCAGCGGCGGGCGGCAGCATCCACCCGCCTGCCGCCCACTGACGACTGCCGGTGAGATGCCGCCCATTGGTGCAGGCAAGAGCCAATAGGCGTGCAGCTATCCGTACAAAAGCAGTCAATTCATTCCATATCTGGACTGCCTTATGCGGTATGGGCCGCCATTGGCTCTTGCTCTGCACCAATGGGCGTGCAGCCCTACGAGCACGATCAGTCGGCGAGCAGCGGGCGGCAGGCGGTGGGATGCTCGCCGGCTGCCGGGGAGGCGGGTGGTGGGGCTTCGTGGGTGGGTGGGATGGGGACACTAGATCACCAGGATATGGTCTTTGGGGGTGTCTACATTATGCAGCCCGCGATCGGGCTTAGCGGTCCACTGGACCACCAGGGATATGTCCTGGGGGTTGACTCTGTGCTGCCCATGATCGGGCTGGTGGGGAGGTATTTACAATTATGCCCGCAATCAGGCTGGTGGGGGTATTTTACAATTATGCCCGTGATCAGGCTGGTGGGGGTGTTATTAGCTTATGCCCTCGATCCGGGCCAGTCGGGGGTGGGTTTTATGCTTTTGCCCCGATCGGGCTGCAGGGGCACAGGGAGTGGGTTGAGGGCCAGCCACAGGTGGCAGCTGCTATGTTGCACCCTGCAATGCGGCAGCTCACCTGTGAGTGGCCCTCGACTTACTCCTTTTTTTTTGGCTCAAAGTTGTGCAGGCACAGGTTGGGGGTTGCGCCTGCACAACTCTGCACAGCCCGCTGAATATCGGGCTGTGCAGTTTATGCATGGTTCCTCCCTCCAGTTCAGCATGCATTCATTTGCATTGCGCTGTTGCTCAGCTTGTCTTGGGGGTGCAACTGCCTCCTGCTGAATATGGCAGAATGGTGCAATTTCGGACTTAGCAGGCGCAACCCTTTTGAATATCCAGCACATGGTATACTATTTAAAAGGTTGCATAAACCTGAGTCAAAGTTAAGACCCAGGACCTAATTGTATCAACATTTCATATGCAATTTCCACAAGGGAGTCTAACAAAACATGCATATAAAATAATATTTAAACATCCTAAATATTAACTTCTACCAAACAGCTTACCACCCCTCTCCCTTCCGCTCAGCAGGTTTAATAGGTACTAGTTGAAACTGTTCTCAGAGAATTCATTGTTTAACCATTCAAGTCTCCTCTTACTAAAATCTCTAAAGTAGAGATGCCTTCTTTACTGCCAAGAAACTCAAAGAAAGGGAACCAGCGTGTTTTATAGGAGTCAAGTCTCAGATTTAGGTTGGCTGTAAGTCTCTCCATTGTTTTAATTTGGTGGCAACACAGTAGCCAATGCTCCTCTCCTGGGGGTATCTCAGAGAGCCACAACCGCGTAATAGCCTTCTGGGCCACGGCTATCAGGATAGGAAATAAATAATTGGCTTTAACACCTTTTAACCCTTGCGGGGTTTCCCCCAGTATAAAGTATCATGGCTGCTTAGGGATTTGTACTTGTAAAATCTCTCTGATTTGGTTACTGACGAGGTTCCAATAATCCTTGAGTTTATTACAACTCCACAAAATATGTTCGTGGGACCACCATCCCATAACCCCTCCAGCATTTATCTGAATAATTTGCCGAAATGTTTGGTTATCACAGGCATTCTAAAAATCTTGTGAGTATTTGCCACGGAATTCCCTCCACGCAGAGGAAGCTGTGATTCTGTGTGCCAGCCTAACTCTGGTCCCACTTTATAATTCCCTCCCCCATACCAAACTCTTTTTCCCAAAGGGTCTGAATTTTAATTCTGACATCTGATACCTCCACACCACCTGCTGAGTATAATAGAGATATCAGATGAGTGTTTTGAGCGGGCTCGGTAGCCAACTTCAAAAGAGTATCCAGGAGTGGGTTTGCACCCCTGAGTGGCTGATCACCACCACCCACCACTGATTGAAGATAGTGTCTGGTTTGTAAGTAACCGTAGAATTTAGAAGCCAGGACTCTGAACTCTTGTTGGATCTGGGAGAAATTTTTTATAATATCACCTGCGTACACCTGTGCAAAATATCTAAGGCCTAAGTTTGCCCATCGTTTAAACATCTGGTTCTCCCTACCTGGCTGAAAATCAGCACTGTCCCAGATCTTACCATGACAGAGAACCCGACTTTGTAAGTTCCTCTTTTTTATAACCTGAGACCAGACTATAATTGTTGTCTTAAGCCACAGGTTTGGCAGTCCCTGTAACACCCTGTGATTGCTCTTATTAAATAGAATTGACGCTAGGGTATATGACTTGAGAGCCTGAGCATCCATTTTAACCCAGCTTCGTTTTTCTCCTGTAGTGTATATGCTGCCAAATGCTGCAATTGAGCCACTCTAAAATAGACCTTAAAGTCAGGGACACCTAAACCACCCTTCCCTTTTGGTAATTTCAGTAGAGCCCAACTAAGCCTAGGTCTCTTCCCTGCCCAAATAAACTTACTAAGAAGCTTTTGGATATCTAACCAGAACTTGTTAGGGGGCATAAGGATTGTATCAAATAGAAGCGCATTCTCAGGAGGATATTCATTCTCACCGATTCTACCCTGCTGGAGATTGTAAGAGGTTGGGCAGACCACCTAGCACAGTCCTTCCGTACTGTCTCCAGTAACCTGCAATGGTTGGTTTGATATAGCTTAGTAAGGTCCTTCGGTACATGGATCCCCAGACATCTAAAACCATTAGTGTTCCATTTTAACTTAGTTAAACCTCTTACCCCCAAGGGGACGAGGGCTGCAATAGAAACTATCTTGGACTTGGATTCGTTTATTTCAAAATCGGAAATACCACTGAATTCCCCAAGAAGAGATAGAGCTGCTGGTATAGACACCTTAGGATCCTTTAGGTATAGTAGGGTGTCATCTGCATAAAGCGAGATGCGGTTATCCACCTCACCCACCTTAATCCCCACTATATCCCTGTGCGTCCGAAATGCCTCTGCCAGGGGCTTCAAACTTAGCGCGAATAGAAGGGGAGAAAGGGGCAGCCTATCTAGTCCCCTCATAATGGGGAAAGAGACAGAGAATACCCCATTCAGTCGTACTCTAGCTGATGGGTTACTATAAAGAGCAGCCACCATGCACGAAATTTGGGCTAACCCAAATTTCACAAGTATTTCACCTAAATAATCCCATTCTAGGCGGTGAAGGCCTTTTGGCATCAAGTGTGATAATTACAGCTGGGTCTCCCCCTCATTATTTTTACAGTGTGACATCACCGTAAGTAATCTTCTTACGTTGTCATGTAAGTGCCTACCCGGCATGAATCCTACCTGATCTGGATGCACTATTTGAGTCACCACCCCCTGTAGTCGATCTGCCACCATCCTAGCAAAGATCTTAACATCAAGGTTCAGAAGCGATATGGGGTGGAAGCTACCACAAAGGGTGGTGTCCTTCTCTGGTTTGGGAATAACAGTTACCAAGGCCTGTGTCCAAGTATCTGGAGCCTCTGAGGGGTTGTGGGCCACATTACATATTTATAACAGCAGGGGGCTAACTTATCCTGAAACTCTGATAAAATTCAGTGATAAAGCCATCTGAACTGGGGCCTTATTGTGTTTGAGGTTTTAATAACCTCCACCAGTTCGAGTTGAGAGAAGGACAGTCAAGCTCCCTCTCGAGCTCCACCGATAACCTGGGCAGGTTAAGCCCTTCAGAAATTTTTTGATTCTGCCCGATTGATTAGCCGCAGACTCCGACGTGTATAAGTCTTCATAGAAGTTTTTAAAACAGTCTGCAATTTGGATTGAGTCTGTGGCCAGCCCACCAGGCTTTCTGGGGTCGTTTACCCCCACAATGAACCTATCCACCTCTTGTTTTCGTAACCTAACGGCTAAAAGCCTACCTGCCCTATTACCCCCAACATAGTACCTTTGTGCTGTGAATCTGAGGGCATTCTCTGTTTTCACCGAGAGAAGCTTTTGCAGTTGTTCTCTCGCTGTCTTAAGGTCCCCTAACAAGGAGCGAGGGCCTCCGTTTTTATGTAAGTCCTCTAATTCTTTAATTTTTTGTTCGAGTTTGTCTTGTTGCTGCTGCCTCGCTTTCTTTTGCTGATATGTATATGCGATTACCTCCCCTCTTACCACCGCCTTTAGTCCGTCCCATAAAAACTTAATCTTTGACACTGACCCTGTATTTTCTTTAATGTAATTATCAATTACCTCTTTAATTTTAGTTATGAACCCCTCATCTTTAAGGAGCTCAGCATTCAAGCGCCACAGAGACTACCTTTGCCTTGGTCTTAGACTGAGAGTCACATTGATCTTTGCGTGATCCGACAGGCATATGGGATAGATCTGTTGGTCCACAATGGACTCCACCCATGCTCTGTGTACATAAAACCTATCCAGGCGAGGGTAGGAGTCCTGCGGATGGCAGTAAAAGGTGTAATCTTTGCTAGATGGATATTTGTCTCTCCATGTGTCTACCATACCCACTTCCATGCATAGGTGAGAAAGAGTTTTTGCCCCCAGACCAGCTGCCACCCTCCTTGCCTCCCAGATTTATCTACCAGAGGGTCCAACAGTTCCAGTCCTCCATCACCGCCTGACCTTCAGGTAATGAAGTTATAACTCCTAAGACGTATCTGAAAAAATCAGGGTCAGTAGGTGTCGGGGCATAGACATTTACTATGCGCAGCACCCTATCTGCAATTTTGTCCAAGAGAATCACCAGTCTACCCTTCCTGTTTGTGAAGGAACCTGTCTTTGTGAAACCTAAGCCTTTCTGCACCAAGATGGCCACCCCTGCCTTTTTTGGATTCTGGTGCAATGAGGCAAACACCTCTCCGACCCACAACCTGCAAAATTTCTTATGCTCCAATTCAGAAAGGTGGGTTTCTTGCAAAAGGGTGATATCACATTTCATCCTGGCTAGATCCTTTAATATCTTATGCCGCCTGGTCGGAGACCCCAACCCCTTTACATTGAAAGAAACCAATTTTAGGGTCCCAGACTTCTGACTTCTTGCAATCGGCCCCTGTTCCAGTTCTTATGCGGGATTCACTTAAACATTTTACCTCCTTCTCGATCTCTATTAAGCACCAAAAAGGCTTGCCTGAGACACCTTGCATGATCTAGAGTACCTTGCTGTGTTACCCCCCATCCCGTAGTTCCTGAAACAAAAATCCCCCATCCCCAAGTTATTAAATACTACCAACAAACTTACAATAAGAAAAAGAAGAAAAAAAGAAACATACAACACATTTTCCACACTGAACTATGTACAGACAAACCACTGAGGGCCTGCCACAGAAGGACGCTCCCTTCACCGAGAACTTAGGCCTACTATTGGCTCCATGCCTTCCGCTCTCCAAAGGGAGTGACAAGATTGGCAGTTCCCAGGGTGAACCTTCAGAAGGAAGGAAAGTGATTCCTAACGGGGACAGCACTGTAAAACTACTGGCTGACCTCCGATGGGCGACTATCCCTAGAAATTTCTTCCATGAGTGCGATTAATCAGGGTTCGAGGTGAGTGGTGGATAAGCCCTCCTCTAAACCCTGTCCATTCTTTTTGCAATGTATCCGGTGTTATTCGATTAATATGAAAAATCCCCAAGGGGCTCGGGCCCTCGTTGAAACTCAGATGGGTGTTAATTGTGCACTTATTTCATCTTAAGGCAAACTCAACCAGTCTCAAAGGTAGCTCTCGCCCTAGTATTCGAGAGGGATGGGGGAGGGATGGTAGACTATTCGAGCACCTTCCTTTTTTCAATGAACCCGTCCCAGTGGCCTCTAACATTAATAAACATGGCCAACAGCAGTTGGGTAAAGCAGAAAGTGTATAACCAAAGTCAGCCCTTTTCCCCGAACATAACATCAACCTCCAATTTTTAAAAAGAAGCAAAGGTTCCCTCACTTCCTCCAGGAGGATCACAGGCTCCCAACCCCAGAAAAGAAAAAATATGTTCAGTATGTGCACAGCTTATTCTCCTGCTATTAGTTTAGAGTGATAGCAAGTGATCAACTGCCTGTGCCCCAACCAAGGACACAGACCCAGGGGCAGTTTCAGGGAAAATCTTCGACCCTTTCGTCATCTCAGGTTGATTGATTATCTTATAGCCCTTTCCCAAAAGAATTAAATCCTTGTAAAAGGGACTCATCCAGGCTAGTTCCTCTAGCTGTAGCGCCTCTTGCAGACCCTTTTCCCACTGTTTCACAGCGTAGTTGTAACAACGCCTGCTCTGACAGTTCTGGTTGAAGATCTGGAAGGTTAATACCTGCTTTCTGCAAGGGCTTGCTGGCGTGTAATAGCGAGTCATATAACTTACTGCCTGAAAACCAGTGAACAAGTAACTTAGCAGAGTATCTGAGCTGGGCTTTTATTTGCAGCTCTTTAAGCTGCTTAATTACCGCCAGAACTCGTTTTCTTTTCTGCATAGTCGGGGAGGAAGTCGTGGTCAACATACACCTTTTCCGTCCAAATTTAAGTCCTCTTCGCCCAGGCCTTATGGAGAATCATGTCTTTGACTGGATATCTATGGAATTTAACAAGGATCGAGCATAAGGGGGCCTCTTTCTTAGGCTGTGGGCCAAGCGTCCAATGTACCTGCTCCAACTCTAAGGGCTCAGTGCTGGGGATGTCCAGTTCCTGGCAAAGCCAAGTTTTAATGAATTCCACTGGATCATCCTGTTCTGCTCCCTCCAGAAACCCAAAAATTTGGATAGTTTTTCTTCATCCTCTTGATTCCGCATCCTCGGCCCTCACAGTGAGTTCCCATTCTCTCCTGGCCAGAAAGAGTACCGCTCTACTGAATCGCATGGAGTCATTCCTGAGCCCATCCAGGCCTGTTTCCAATTTGTCGGTCCTCTGTTCAAGATGCTTCAACTCCTGCTTGATATCTTTCACATTAGAGTCAATGCTGTGTAGCATTTTAACAATATGGGCTATCTCTCAGCCATCAAGGGAGCTACCTCGAGATGTAGTTTCTTCCTCTTCGCTGCCCGAGCCTGCTGCTGATTCCGATGCCCTAGACAGAGTCTTACTTGGGCTATGTTCTTGGATGGATCTGTGCCTACTGGGTGGCTTAGTTTTACTTCTGCCTCTAGATTTTACTGACTGGCTCATTTTCTTTTCAGTGATTGTCAGTTTGCACCTCAACCCACCGTAAAAAGCACTGGATTTTTAAATTAATATCCACTACCACAGAGCTCTGACTTAAGCTTCACAGCATTGACTCTAATGTGAAAGATATCAAGCAGGAGTTGAAGCATCTTGAGCAGAGGACCGACAAATTGGAAACAGGCCTGGATGGGCTCAGAATGACTCCATCGAGAAAAAAAAAGAAATGGGCAGACTGGATGGGCCTTGCGATTTGTATCTACCGTCAACTTCTATGTTTCTATGTTTCTATTCGATACGGTGACATCACCGAAGTCGGCCAACACATTCTTGCTGAAAGATTGTGAGTGCTAACACAGTAATACCAGCCTAGCCATTCATATACTGTACATACCAACATCCAAAGAAAAGACTATTTCTGTTTGGCCCATCAGAGTGGGCTAGTAATAGTCCTCAAAGTGCTGGTCTAGCTGAGCTGCATCAGTTAAGTGACGTGCTTGAGGCAAGCTCAAGGTGGAAGTGCATAGTCCTTTGTGTTCTTCCAGTTGTATACACCCACCCTGCTTGCTGCTTCCCTAGTCTGCCAGGGTAATTTAGAAGACTACCCAATGCCAGCCTCTCCCCATCCATAACCCCTTTTAATATTTCTCCTCACACCATGATTCCGACTGCCCTTACTCACTGAGCAAATACTTGGTACCCTCTCATGTCTTCAGAATTCTGTACTTGTCTAAGACCATGCACATTGCACTCTAATACTCACTCATCTGTGTCACACTGTCACTCATCTCCCCCACAGCATATGGCACTGTTCTACATGTGTGTATACCACAGAATGTATCTGTTATACTCCAGTTCTGGAGATCACATCTCAGAAAGGACATAGAGTAGAAGCGGTCCAGAGAAGGGCAACTAAATGGTACAGGGTCTGCTTCACAAGCCCTATGGGAAGAGATTAAAGGACCCACTGTAAATATGTATAACCTGGAAGATAGGAAAGAGAGAGGGGTATAACAGAGACCCTTAAATATCTCACAGGGGTAAACAGGGTACAAGAGGGAAGTATTTTTGAGCAGAAAGGTGCTCAAGGGCAAGGAGCATGATAAAAAGCTGGAGGATAGATTCAGGAGAGAAGTGAAAGTACATCTTCACAGAAAGAGTGAAAGACTCTTGGA
This sequence comes from Neoceratodus forsteri, assembly GCA_016271365.2. Taxonomy (NCBI): domain Eukaryota; kingdom Metazoa; phylum Chordata; order Ceratodontiformes; family Ceratodontidae; genus Neoceratodus; species Neoceratodus forsteri. Next base: position 970,020,348 of record CM028134.1, on the reverse strand, counting down.
ACAGTCTTCCAGTGCAAGTGGTAGGGGTGAAAACAGTGGTGGGTTCAAGAATGTATGGGGTAGACATAAGGATATAGTCCAGAGGAGGTTTGAGGAACTAGGACAATTATATGCGGGGCAGTAAGATCAGTAACTTTTCAGAGATACTACAGTGCTCAAGGCAAGCACAACAAGAAAGCTGAGAATAGATGAATTTAATGGATGGCTAAGAACCTGGTGTCATGCTAAAGGGTATGGGCTGTTGGGGGTGGGAGGGACCTGGGAAGACAGTAGTCTCCATGCCAAGGACAGACTACATTTGAATGAGGAGGGAAAGGAAGTGTTGAAACAGAGGATGGAGGAGTACATAGAGGAAGTTGGGAATTTAAACTAGGAGCGGGGGGTGGCAAGAGGGCAAGAGACATGCAGAGACCTCAGGTTGGGAAACCATATGAGCTTACCTCCCCATAACAGTGACAAAGGACAAATGGCAAGTACTATCGGTGATGCTAGTAGAGGAAGACAGGATGGGAGGGGGGGAAAAGGGTGGAAGATGGTTATCCTTAATGCTAAGAGCCTTGGGAGGAAAACTGCAGAGTTACAGGTGCTCATGGCAGAGAGGAGGTGGACATTGCAGCCATCACAGAAACATGGACCACCCAATACAATGACTGGGACCTGCCTATACCAGGGTACAGGTTATTTCATAGGGACAGGTGATTGGGAAAGGAGGGGTGGCACTATATGTGAAGGAAGGACTGAAGTGTGAGGGAGGAAAGAGTGGAGGGTAGTATGGAGTCACTTTGGATGCAATCCAGGATTCCAAGAATAAGATTCTCAGAATGCGAGTGGTGTACAGGTCGCCCTCTCCAGATGGAGGAGTTAGACAGGGAACTAGCAGGACAGATCAGGAGGACCTGCATGAAGGGTAGTGTGGTGATTGTGGGGACTTCAACATGCCAGGAGTGGACTGGAGTACCCCAACAACTAGGAATAGAAGGGAGCAGGTACTGCTGGATGCCTTCCAGGACAGCTTCCTGCAGCAAATGGTCAGTGAACCAACCAGGTTAGGGAATACCCTTGACCTTGTGCTGGCAAATGGGGAGTTTGTGAGAGAACTTACAGTGGAAGAACCGCTGTCAGAGAGTGACCACCACTCAGTATGGCTCACATTTGATATGGGCAAGGAAGGAGTGGAATCTGGAACAAGAGTGCTGGACTTCAGGAGGGCCAGTTTTGGGAGGATGGGGGAAGTGGTAAAAGAGTATCTGGCCAGAATTCAACCTAGTATGGGCACTAACCAGAGGTGGGAGCTTATAAAGCTGGGGATAGTGGAGGCAACCAAAACCTGCAAGGCCCAGAGCAAGAAGGCTAGGGCTAAGAAACTGAGCTGTTGAACAAGGAGGTCATGGAAAGGTAAGGAGAAAAAGAGCTTCCTTTAGGAGGTACAAGAAACAGGGAGGGGAGGACAGGGAGGAGTACCTGACAGAATCAAGGAGGTGACACGGGCAGTAAGGGAAGCCAAGGCATCTATGGAGCTCAGGGCTGGCACAAGGCATTAGGGAAGGGGAGAAGGACTTTTAGTACATCAGGGAGAAAAGGAGCTGTAAGGACCATAGTAAGGATTAGGAAGGTGGGGGTGGGTGGAAGCAGGGTGTTACAAGGCAGAAGCTCTAAATGATTACTTCTGCTCGTTATTTACTAAGGAGAAGGGAGGGTGATACCCAAGGGGGGAGGAATGGCAGAAACAGGGTGGGAGGGGGCACAGATAGGGAAATCATGGAGGGCAGAGTTTGGGAGGGTTTGAAGGCACTGAGGGTGGACAAAGCGCCAGGCCCAGATGGCATCCACCCCAGGGTACTGAAGGAGCTGGCAGAGGTCCTTGTGGGACCTTTGGCAGGCCTATTTAGTGCCTCACTACACTCAGGGTTTGTACCTCAAGATTGGAGGATGGCTCATGTGGTGCCCTTCCACAAGAGTGGCCCCAAGGATGAACCGGGGAACTACAGACCGATGAGCCTCACGTCCATCGTGGGTAAGCTGATGGAGACTATCCTGAAGGAGAGACTGGTGGCCCTCCTAGAGGCCAAAGGACTACATGATAGCAGACAGCTTGGCTTCATACATGGCAGATCCTACCAAACCAATCTGATGGAGTCCTATGACTGGGTAACTAGGCAACTGGACAGGGGCCATGCAGTGAATGTCCTGTATCTGGACTTCAGTAAGGCATTCGACTCAGTGCACATGGGAGTCTGGGAAGCCAGTTAGAAGGTACAGAGGTGGGTGCAAAGGTGGTGAGATGGGTAGGAAACTGACTTCAGGGAAGGCAACAGAGGGTGGTGGTGCATGAGGAGCTCTCACACCCAAGGATAGTGATGAGTGGTGTTCCACAGGGCTTGGTGTTGGAACCAGTGTTGTTTGGGATATTCATTGCAGAAATATCATTGGACATCAAGAGCAAGATCAGTCTGTTTGCTGATGATACCAAGATGGGAGCGGTGGTGGATGACCTAGGGGGATGGCAGGGTTGCAGGATGATCTATCAAAGCTTGAATCCTGGTCAGACATCTGGCAACTGGGGTTTAATGCCAAAAGTGCAAGGTGCTGCATTTGGGGTGAAGAACCCAAGGAGGAGTTACCAGCTGGGGAGTGCAGCTAGCCCAGACAGAGGAGGAGAAGGATTTGGGGTGCTCATTACAGGGTCAATGAACAACTCGGCACAATGCAGGAAGGCAGCTGCAAGGCTGACAAAATGCTGGGTTGCATTGTAAGGTATATCCTCGGGAGGAGGTGATTCTGCCATTATATAGGTCATTAGTTAGACCACACCTGAGTACTGCGTGCAGTTCTGGCACTCATATCTGAGGAGGACATTAAGTTACTGGAGGGGTGCAGCGCGGGGGTGACAAAAGATGATCAAGGGGCTGGGATGCGTATCATACGAGAGGAGGCTGAGGGAGTTGAACATGTACTCGCTGGAGGACAGAAGGGATGGGGGGACATGACTGAAACCTTTAAGTGCATGAAAAGAATAAACAAGACAGGTACAGAGGGGCTGTTCAAAGTAAGGGAGGGGAGGGACACCAGGGGCTATGATATAAGACTAAAGGGAGGAAGGTTCAGGAGGGAGATGGAGAGACACGTTTTTACAGAGAGGGTGGTAGCTGGGTGGAATGCATTACCTGCAGAAGTGGTATCCAGTAGAACAGTGGATTCAAAAGGGGATGGGACAGGACAAGGGGGAGGGTCAATGGAGGGGAAGGGTGGAAGGGAGGGGCAGCTGCAGAATAAGGGGTGCTAGCTGCACATTTGAGCAGACTTGATAGATCTCTAGGCCTTTATCTGCTGGCAAAATTCATATGTTCATATACTATAGGCAGAGAAAAATGAGCAGACTTGGTGGGCCAAGCAGTCCTTATCTCACAGAAAATTCTACATGTTTCTATATTTCAGTGGGGCAAAAGCAGTAGTGGAAGTTTCTCCTGGCCATAAACTTAAACCCATATGTTAAAAAAATAATTTTGGGGTATTGTTTGGATTTCTGTTAGCTGAAATCTGAATTGGTCCATTTTTAGAACCTCCACCAAAACTGAATGGCTGAAACTTCTGGCCCAACCTAACTCCTTACTGTGCAGTGCAGTGAGCTGCAGTGCCTTTGTACTCATTTTTAAATATCAGTTTATAGTGTAAGTTTCTGTTGAGTGGCATTGTCGCATAAAGGAGCCCTTCTTCAACTTTTCTTGAAATACTTTTGTGTGACTCTGTTATGTGGCACCACCAAATATGGCAGTATATCATGTCTGAAAATAAGCAAGCAGGTTAGATTGTTTTCCCACTGCTACTTCATGAGTGTAGAGTTATTTTTTAATTAACACTGGGGAAAAGGATCACAGAAAGGAAAGGACAAGGAACTTTTGGAGGAAGTCAGGGGTGTGTCACAGAAAGGTGATACAGTGATGGCTGGAGTCCTGAACATACCCAATGTTGACTGGAGTACAGCGATGGCTAGACCCTCAAAACATCAAACTGTGGTAGAAGCCTTACAAGACTGCCTAGTCACCCAACTAGCTAGCACTCCAACTAGGCTGGATGCCATCCTGGACGTAGTTCTTACCAGTTTGGAGATGGATGGTGCAGTCACGGCTAGGGAACCACTAGGAAACAGTGACCACAGCTCCATCTGGTTTGAGTTATGCCATGAGAATGTAAAATCTCAACCCTGAGCAGAAGTCTTACATTTTAGAGGTGCTAATTCAAAAATGAGAAATTAGTTGTGGACAAATTGGCTAGTATCAAGGAGAAATTAGAGACAGAAGACATTTGGGGCTGGTGAAACGGACATCCTAGAGGCTAAAATCTTTGCACCAAAACAGTGTCAAAAGGAATAAGCATAAAAGACCTATATGGTTCACTGACCAGGTCAAAAGGCTATTAAGAAAAAGAAGCACTTTCTGCAAATACAAAAGAAATCAGAGAGACAACGAATAGGACAGTTTTGCTCAGAAGAGCAAGGAAGCTAAGAAGGCAAGGAGACTAGCTAAGGCATCACCTGAAAGTTGGATTGCAGCGGGGATTAAATCAGGGAATAAACAATTATTTCGCTACAATCAAGAAAAGATAAAGAAAGAGGGTAGGATAGTTAGACTTATAGATGACATCAAGATCATTGAGGGTGATGGACAGAAGGCCACTGCTCTGAACAACTTCTTCTGTTCAGTGTTCACGAAAGAACACAGCAGACCATCATCTGATAGTGGCATTATAGCAGCCGATAAGGGAATACCAAATATGGAAGCACCATCAATTACCACCAGCAGGGCCAGAGAGGATCTAGGGCATCTTAAGGTGAGCAAAGCACTAGGGCTAATGGGCTGCATCCAAGGATGCTGAAGGAGTTTGCAGAGAAATAGCAGGACCTTGGCATACCTGTTTCTCAGATCATTGCAGGACGGAGTTGTGCTGATTGACTGAAAAGAGTAGCTATGGCACCTCTCCACAAGGGGAAGTAGGGAGAAAGCTGGCAACTACAGACCAGTTAGCCCCACATCTGTAGTGGAAAACTAATGGAAACTTTAATTAAGCAATACCTAATAGAGTACCTAGAGAAGAATGATCTTCAGGATATCAGACAGTGTGGACTCATAGCAGGCAGACCATGCCAGATGAATCTGATTACATTTTGTCTGGGTGACTAAGGAATTAGATAGGGGCCACCCACTGGACCTCCTCTATTTTGATTTCAGCAAAGCCTTTGACTCAGTGCCACATAATTGCCTGTTAAAAGACAGAAGACTTAGGCACACCAAAAGCATAGTTAGGTGGGTAGAAAACTGGCTCAGTGACAGAAGGCAAAGTATGGTAGTAAATGGGGTGAAGTCATCTGAGGAGGTCACTAGTGGAGTGTCTCAGGGTCTCAGTCCTGGGTCCAGTCCTGTTTAATATGTTCATCAGCAACATTGGTGTAGGCATTCAGGGCAAGCTTGCCTCATCGCTGATGATGTTAAGTTAGGTAGCAGAGTCGACAGCATGGAGGCAATTGGGGACCTTCACAGGGACCTGCTGAGGTTGGAAAGATGGTCTAAAGTCTGGCAATTGAGGTTCAATGCAAAAAAGTGTAAAGTGATGCATCTAGGCAAGGGAAACCCGAGGACCAAATATTGGCTAAATGGAGTCAAACTAGACTCCTTGCTGGAAGAAAGGGACCTAAGGGTCATCATTAGTGACACCCTTAAGCAATCCAGCCAGTGCAGCAGAGCTTACAGCAAGTCCAGAAAAATGTTAAGATTTATAGGGAAGAGTTTTGATAGGATCACTTCCCTATTTCTGCTAACACTCTATAGGTCCCTGGTAAGGCCCCACCTAGTGAACTGTGTTCAATTTTGGGGTCCTCATCTTAGGAAAGATAAGGATAGCCTGGAGGTCATGCAGAGGAGGATGACCAAGATGATACCAAGGGCTCTCGTATGAGGATCACCTAAAAGAACTAAATATGTACTTGCTGGAGACTAGGAGGGATAGAGGTGATATTATTGAGACAGTCAAGTTCCTAAGAGGTATAAATAAGGTACCCAATTCAGATCGTTTCAATAGAGTCCCCATCTCAACCACTAGAGGTCATGAATGGAAGCTACAGTGAGGAAGCTTCAAAAGGGAACTAAGTAAACACTACTTTATGGAAAGGGTTGTGGATACATAGAATAGGCTTCCTGCCAAGGTAGTAGGAGCAAAAACAGTGACAGCATTCAAGCTGGGGTGAGACAGATTCATATGGTGGGATAGGTCCCAGGATCCCTAGAGGGTCTTGGAAACTCGTGGGCAGACTTGATGGACCCTTGGTCTCCTTCTGCCATTATTTTTTATGTTTTTATTGCATTAAGGGAGTCAAAACTGAAGAGCACTATGGCCTAGAGATTAGAGCACCAAGCTGTGAACCTGGACACATAACAGGCTGGGTTTGAAACCAACATCCACCTCTCGTACACTGTGTTACCCTGAACAACTCATTTAACTTCCCTGTGTCCTGGATTGTACCTGAAAATGAGCATCAGCTGAGTGATCCTTACCTGGCCCGACATTTGAAAAATGTAAGACACCATAACTCAAACTATTGTAAATGTCTATTGTGGAATTCCTTAAGAATAAAGGCAAAATCAATAATGGAAGAAAGATAAGGTTATATGCATCAGAAAGAGGTGGTGATAGCATGAGAAAAGAAATGCAGATAAACCTTTTGGATTATTACATTAGCAACTCTGGCTGCATGGGGTCTAAATAAAGATTTGGTGATTCAGTACCAACCTTTTTGTAAGAAACAGTCAGTATATATATATATAAAGTGTATGGAGATCCGTTGTTCACACTGAAATCCATCACAGTCAAAATGTTGTTGTACTACAGTTCAAAGTTTATGGAGCATGATTACACACACTGTGGTACAACAACATCTTGGCTGTTTTCAGAGCGCATTTAGACAGCACTTTCCAGTAATGGAAAAATCACTGTGCGCATTATCTCAGTATTCAAACAGTCAATACTGTGACAGGATGGTGGCAGCGTTTTTTTCCAAGGTAGCCAAGGAGCAGTTGACAAGCAGCAAACTAAGTGGACCAAACGAAAAACCACAAATGAGTATGTTTGTTTTAATGCCATAGTTTTTGAACAAGGGGTCTCCATACACTATATAAAACACTGACTGGGCTGCTGTGCCCAACCAGCCTGTGCTGTCACCTTAGGGTTCTGATTCCATAGGACCTCTCGAGCTTCACTTTCAAGGTGAAACAGAATCAGAACCCCTCAGTGGCAGTACAGACTGGTTGTGCACAGTAGCCCAGCCAGTATTCTCTATGTACTGTTTATAGTGGCTATAATAAACTTTTTTTATACAGTACAGTAGGTATTTGCCAGGATTTACTGAAACCAGCTGATTGATGTTTACATACAGAAACAGAGAATGGTATGAGCAGATAAAAAGCATAAAAATCCATGCAGTCTGCTCTTTAAACCTACCATGAAACTATGGCCCTTCTATTACCCACAGAAAAGATATCAGAGATATATAGTGGAGACTGATGCCTGGAAAGATTTAGCTTTGAAGCTGTTGCACGTTTTGAACATTATTGTCCACCCTTTCAGTGTATGAACAACGCTGTATTTATTTAGACTATACTGTATTCCATCATGTGATTATAACCTGACATAGTGCTGAAAGAGCTGATGCTCAGTTTTTGATTATTATTATTGTTTGCTCTTGCAGTATGCAAATTAAGCAATAATGCAGGACAGGGTGTGGTAAATCATGGGATATCGTCACGCCTCGGGTGTGTTGTGGAGGCGCGAGGTGAAGCTGAGTGCCTCATGCACCCAAGACATGACAATATCTCATGATATATCACACCCTGGAGTGCATTATTGCTATTATGAACTGGCTATTGTTTTTTGTAATTTAAAATACATAATTTTAAAATAAGTGTTTTTTTTGTCATTTTTTCTTGTGGAATGGTACTAGAATACAAAATAGTTATTGCATTTTCTATGCTGGCCAGCAGGTGGTGCTTTTGTAGTGGTGGGGGTCAGTGCAATTTATCAGTATCACCCACCCACCCCCCCACTGTCCACCCCACCAGCTGACAGTACTTTCTAAACTTAGAATGGGAAATATTTTTTTATTTGCAGGAGCTCTGCCAGCCAAGCTGCCTCAGGTATTTTTAAACATGACAGAGTCATCAGTATTCATTTTGAAACTACACCATGAGTGAGCAGGAGAGTGTGGCACATTGGAAAAGGTTACTAGCATAGGCAAATTTGGCATGCTAGCCTGCATACACTGCAGCCAGGAAACTGGGAAAAGAAGCGAAAAGGACCATTAAATAATGGGAGGATCTTCTTCTAATTGTGAGCCATGGCAAATCCAGGAAATTACAAGATGGTGAGTCTAGGAGCCAATTTGTACAGTGGGCAGTAGAGTCATTTAAATGATTAACACTGGGGAGGGGTGCTGCGTGAGTGACTGAAATCATGAAACCACACAGAGTGGTGATTCAAAAGCTTCAGAGGGCAGTTGGTTCAAATCTTACTATCGTTATCAGGAGACTTTCTGAAGTGTATACTTGCATAAGGAGATGTGAGATGTATTTTGGAGTTGCAGTCTGTGTCAGTAGTTTAATTTTACAGAATGATGTCAGGCAAGCAATTTCCTTGTGGGGCAGGCATTTCAATCAGGTAAAAAGCTGTTGGCTTGCACCTTTTTTATCTGTGATTATGTAGTGAGATATCATTACGGGTTAGAGAAGGTTCAGTCAATCAGCTTTGAGAAGTGGACCTACCCAGCTCATAATGCAGTTTATATTGGGGACATTATATTATATTGCACTAAACTGATAAAAGATGATTACTTTTAGATTTAAAATACCTATTATGAAGAAATAAAGTTTAAAGATATACTATTGTATCTTACAAATAATTTTAAGGCTATGCCTATGTTCAATGGGCGCAGCAACTAACCATGCCCCTAATCAGGCCTTAAAAGGCCACTCTTCCTGGTTGCTCCAGGATAGTTTGTCATTGCGTCCAGAGGCTCTGCCCTCCCCATTCTTCCCTCAGTTTTTTCTAGCTGCTGTGCTTGTTTCTTCCACCCCCTACCTGTGTGTGTGTGTGTGTCTCTCTCTTTCTGTTTTCTTTCCCTGTCTGCCATTTGCCTTGCGGCCACTTGGGTGGTATTCCCTCCTCCCTTCCTTTCCCTTCTCCCTTCCTCTCCTAATGCTGTTTTGTGGCTGTTTTGCCCCCCTCCTGCTGTTGTCTCCATACCTTGCTTTATCTCCCTTCCATTCCCTATGCATCCTTGTTCCTCTCTGCCTGGTCTCCTCATTCCCCCATCCCTTTTCCTTCTTCCAGGTTTCCTTGCTCCTCCCAGAGCCACCTCCCTTCACACAATACGTCTGCATTAAACACCCTCGTAGCAGTCCTGCATTTACTTGGACCATCGGCTCATCAGCAGGATTGGTGCTTTGCCAATGCCTGGCAGGAATCCCGATGCCTCCTTGGTGTGCACTCTCCTGATGCACACTAGACCTTCCATTTCTGAGCCTGGCTAGACCAGGAGCTCTGTTGTCTCCACTTTCTTCTACTTTGTACCTCTCTGGAGTACCTATCAGGAGTGTGTATGTGTCAGGATGGCCATGTGGTCTAAGGCGTCAGACTCAAGAAGAAAATTCTTCCCTTGACACATTGACTTGCCATCGTGGGAGTAGTGCTTTGGGATGCCAAGAGTCGTATCACTGTGGGAATGCTGAGTTGCTCTGGCAGAGGGAGCCTACTTGTTTTTGTTGTTGTCAGGCTTTGTGTGGCAGCTTCCTCCACCATTTTCTGTCAAAGATTCTTATTAGCTGTCTACTGCTCTCTTTGGCCTTCAATTCACACTGCTCTATCTTGAAGACCTCCTTCCCCTTAGTTTTTTGGATTGCTGCTTTACCTCCCATCATTCGTCCAGTCCCACTCACCTTGGGATTTTCGTTTTATGCCTCTGCCTCTATCTACACCCATTGACCCCTCGTTATTGGTCCTGCCACCTCTATATTTTGCTCCACCTCTTGTCTGTCCAGCCTTCTTTTGGAGTTTCCTTCCCTACCTTTTCGCTTTACCATTCAAATATTCTTACCTTGACCCTGCATACAGCGCGTATTACCTCCATTCCCCATACGCCAGCTATGGCTTCTGGCATTACCTCTATTTTATCTCACACTTCCTTCCACTGCTTGGCATCCTGATGCCTAATTTGTGGCTTCCGTGTTTTCCTACATGTGGGGACTACATTGCTGCAGTGGGCATCGTGGTTCCTGGCAATGAGAGCGACTTTATTCTTCCCATATATATTACTCAATTCTGGCTTGCCCCACCTTCCACTGCTGCTCTATACCAGCCTTTCTGGCTTTTATGCAATTGGCATGTTGACTCCAATCATTTTTGAATCTCACCTCTCCATGTACCAACTTCACTGCTCCTTCTCTCTTCCCATACAGTCAGCACAACTCCTACCTATACCCACTCAGCTCATATAATCCTCCACTCCATGTCAACCTCCTTTCATCCTTGAACCTTATACCTCCTGTACCCTACCTGACATTATACCTAGCATTACTCCTGGTACTTCGTACCTCACCCATTGGCTGCAGGTTTCGCCTGGCCGGTCTCGTCTCTTCCACTTGTACAATTCATTCCACTCCTAATTTGGCTTCTTAATGGAATGCATTCCTGTGGTTACTATTTGCATTCTGCCTCCTCCAGACCCACTTTGAGTTCTCCTTTGTTCAGTCTGTCCTCTTTACTGGTCTACTTGTCCAGCTCACCATCTGAACACAGCCCTCATTTGGGTCCCGTGCTACTTCATTCAACCTGCTCTCCACTCAGAGGTGTGCCTTCCATGTCCATTACTTCATGGCTTAGGGAATAGCCTGTAGCCAACGGTCTCACTCTGCTCCAATGAAGTCTGCATCTAGAGCATGTGAAGCTGAAGTCAGGTCCTTCTCCCTGGTCCATAGTGAGAATGTCTTCACTATGGGTGAACCTTCAATCATCACTCATTCCAGTGACACCTCTGAATGCAGAATTTATGACTTCAGCTAGAGGGTGGGGCTCTTGTTGGCAAGGTTTCTTTGGCTACCAAGTGAGTTAGGAGGCACCCTTACGCTATTCTCCCTCTGATCACTTCTGGTTCACCTAGTCTATTTGTAGGCTCATATAGGCCAGCTGAGAGCCTCAGCAGTCATTCTCTTCTCCTTTGCCTTTGGGCACCTAGTTTGCAGAGACATTACTTGCAAATCTCAAAGCATTCCTGTTAGAATGGTAGAATGTGCACTTCCTCCAAACTGGAATTTTTTTCTCTTCCTTCGATCTGGATTCTCATCAGATTAGAGACTGCCTGTCCACTGAGACACTTAAATCCTCCTTGAAAACGTATTTATTCAATCTAGCATTTGGGGAGGATACTTAGCCATATGTATGCTGTCTTTTAATTCTGTGTATTTTTACTGTTTGTTGGTTATTTTAAATTGTAAACAAGCTTTGATTTAAGAAAAGCATGTTAGAAATAAAATATGATTTTATTTGATTTGATTCTAAATTGCAGTAGCTGAGCCATCACTAACTAAAATGTTCTTCAGCCTGGAGGGAAGGTGACCTAGGCCTAGGATCCCCAGAGGTTTCCTCCTCAAAGGAGGTTTTTCCTCTCCTCCATGCTGATGGTCATAATACTAGATAGGGTTAGTAATTTCATAGGTTCCGTAGTCAGGTTCCACTGTTGGATGGAGTCAGATGGTGGCCCCCTGGCTGTTCTCTCTCTCCTTAGGAAGTCCTGCCCTCATGCTTTATATTAGCCTCCAAATAAGTAGTTCTTCATCTGTTGTCTCCCATTCCTCTCCAGTCCTAACCATCTACACATATCGACCTCCATTCATGTCCTCAATGCCATTCTGACTCCCTTACCTCCTTCATGATGCTTGACACCCTTTTGGGCACTCTTTTTGGGCTCCTTCCTAAGCTACCATTAGCTAAGGGAATAATTCCTGTGGCACCTCTAGGGGTGGAACCCTCCTCTAGGGTTCCTTGCCATCGTACCCTTCAGGGTGATATATCCCACAGACAGAGAGGTGAACAGCCACAATGTATCCAAGTCACACAAGCATAACATCATATCAAGTTGTGTAAGCACATTGAATTGTGAGGCTATGCCTGTGGTTCAATGGGTAGAGTAACTAACCATGCTCCCAATCAGGCCTTAAAAGGTTGCTCCTTCTGGTCACTCCAGGATCATTTTTCTTTGCACCATCATCCACCCCTCCTCCTCCTCCTCCAGTGGCTAGTCTCTCTCTCTTCCATGGGCTCCTTTCTAAGCTACCTTTAGCCAAGGGAATCATTCCCACAGCACCTCTAGGGGTGGAACCCTCCTCAAGGGTTCCTTGCCATAGTACCCATATAGGGTGGTATATCTCACAGACAGAGAGGTGAACAGCCACAAAGTATCCAAGTCACTCAAGCATAACATCATACCAAGCTGCGTAAGTGCATTGAAATAAAGTTATGGAGTACGTATGAACTCAGTGGGCAGCATAGACTGCACTTGCCTGCAGAAGTATGCAGCATTCTGTAGTCACAGCCCACTGAGGATTTGACATGACCTTAAAAAGGCACAAATTTGAATGAAAATTCTGCCCAAGAAAATAAAAATTGTAGTGGAATTTTAATAACTTAGTGGTATTTGCCACTCATAAACAAAGACTTGTTCAATCTCAGAAGTGCAGAGAAATAAGTTACCACAATTATCCAAACTAGCGAACATAGACTGATATATGTTTAACATCACTAGCCTTTGGCAATTTTCACTATGCCTCAGGCAGAGAGAATTAATGTTAAAATTGACACTTGATAAAACTGATATTAGTTTTGCGTCATGATCGCAAATATAAATATTCACTATGAGGAGTATTCTGAATGTATCTGTAGAGATGTACGTTAATTGTAGCTAAGACTGCTGTATTATGAATATTGTAATGTGACTGAATCTATCAACTGTCTGTTGTAATTAATATGTTCTAATTGTTTTAACACCAAGATTGTGTATATAAGACAGTGTTATTCATTGTAAACATCCCCCCGATGAAGACTTGGTTAAGTTGCAACTAGTAGAGGCAAGTGTTTGGATGCCTGTTGTCTCATGTTGCACAAGTGTCTACAATTTTTTATCCATTTAACTAAGCAGTCAAATTAAGCAAAAAGTTTTCCACGCAGATGTGGTCTGGTGGTAAATCAGAAAAGTTGTGAGTTGGTTCTTTCACAAAGTTAGCAACTATTGTGCAAATGGAGCTAAGTACAAAATTTTGGGATTAAGCAGTTCCACGTCCTTAGAACAATTAGCATGATTTTTAAATTTTGATGTTCCCACATTCTGTGAAGCCATCACCTAACTGAATATATTCCTCAAGTCAAGTCAAGACAAACATTATTTCTTTAGCGCCTAATCTCAGAGGCTCTTGACGCTTTACACAGAGGTGAAAACAGGAAACACACACAGTTTAAAATCAGAATCGGCCAATCAAATGCATAAGTAATTTAAAACTGCAAATTAATTCTTAAAACCTTATTCTACATTAATTAAAACTAGTGGATGTTGAACACCAGATTAGTAATAATAATAATAAACAACTTTATTTATAAAGTGCAATTCTAGAAACCAAAGCACTGTACAATAATACATTAGTAACAGTATTTAAACAATACATTAATAACAATCCATAAAATGCTGACAATGCAGAGCATGAGTGAGTTAAACAAAGTACTCAGCTTGAACACTTCCATGGAGGAAGCCTCCCTTAGAACTCTTGGCAAAGAGGTCCATGATACTGGTCCCGCCACTTCAAAGGCGCGATCCCCGGAGGTCTTCAACCACGTCCTTGGGACCATAAGAAAGCCATCCGCTGAAGAGTGGAGTGAACACACTGGGCAGACAGGTGTCAGGAGGTCAGACAGATAACCAGGACCCCTGCCATATAGGGCCTTATAGGTGAGAAAGTCCACCTTGAAAGAAATCCTCCACCTAACCGGCAACTAGTGCAGTTTGCACAAAACTAGGATTATATGAGTGGACCTTGAATGGTCCATCAGCAATCTGACTGCAGCGTTCTGCACCAGCTGCAGCTGGCGGAGGTTACCTCCATTGACCCCGAAGTATAGAACATTACAGTAATCGAGCCTGGAGATAACAAAAGCATGCACCTATGAAGGCAGGCCCTCCAACAGGATTAAGGGTTTAATCCGAATGACATTCCTCAGGTGGTAGAAACCACTTCAGATGCTGCAGACACCTGATTTTCTAGTGTTAAGCCATTGTCAAGGATGATGCCCAGATTATGCACTTTAGTGGCTGCCAGCAATGTGGTGGTCCCCAGGAACAACCCTGTTCTTGCTCCAGGGAGCCATAACCCACCGATGACCAGGCTCAATCATTAGTACCTCCGTCTTATCCAAGTTGAGCCTCAACCAGTTAGAGGACATTCAAGTCTGGATCTCAGATAGGCAGTTGTTTAACTCCTCAACAGCGTCCAGTGTTCCGGGAGCAAAGGACATATACAGCTGGGTATCATCTGCATAGCAGTGAAAACCCAGACCATAATGCCTAATGATTTCCTTAGGGGCAGCATGTACACCGCAATAACATGAGTGACAAAATCAACCCTTGAGGCACCCCACAGGTCAGGGCTTTGGGCAGGAGGAAAAATTTCCTATAACTACTCATTGCTTCCTGCCTGTCAAATAAGACTCAAACCAGATGATGACCTTGCCAGTGAGTCCACAGTGCTCTCTCAGTTGATCAAGCTGCACCAAATGGCCTGCGGTGTCAAATGCTGAGGAGAGATTGAGGAGGATGAGAATTGACCGTTCTCCTCTATCTCTCAATCTAAGGAGATCAGGGGACTTGAGGGAGATGCGGCAACTAGGCTGCAGGTTAGAGAGGTGCTGGCAGAAATCCGGCTTAGATGCCGACCATCTTAGACTCCTAGAGCATTATCAACTCTATCAGTCAGCAGTTACTCATAAGGAGGCAGTATTCCTGTCCGGAGAAATGCTGCTGCACAGAACCAACCGCCCCAGCTCTTTTGAACTGTAGACAGGCTGTGCAACCCAGCCTGTCTACAGGTTCGTAGAGCCTTTTCACAATTGCAGTGTGAGGAGCTTGCTCGGTTCTTTGCAGATAAGGTGGGTGACATTACGGTTGAGACCCAAGCAGCACTATCTATGGGAATTGCCGTGGACCAACCCCCGGTCACAATCCCTCGGTTTTCCTGGCGTTCCTTCAAAAGGCCAAAAATCGAAGATGTTATGAGGCTTGTCCAGGGTATGCATACTACATGCTGTAGTTTAGACCCAGGTCCTACAGCCCTGATCATGGGCTGTGGGGAGGTTATCATCCCGGTTCTGGTGAGGATAGCCTGGTGCTCCTTAGACTCTGGTGAATATCCCTGCTCCCTGAAGGAAGCAGTGGTGACACCAGTGTTGAAGAAGGCTTCTTTGGAACCAGACTCCCTTGCTAACTATAGGCCTATCTCAAACCTTCCCTTTGTTGGGAAGGTCATTGAGAAAGTAGTGGCTGCCCAGTTGGACAATCATTTGACCATCCATAACATCTATGACCCTCTTCAATCAGGTTTTCAAAAGAGGCACAGCGCTGAGACTGTGCTGGTTCGGGTGCTCAATGATCTCTTGATGGCGAGAGACCAGAAAAAATGGTCCAGTTTGGTCCTGTTGGATCTGTCAGCAGTATTTGACACCGTAGATTATGGGGTGTTGCTTGAGTGCCTGAGATGCATCTGTGGGCTGTCAGGTTTGGTTCACAGATGGTTTACCTCTTTCCTCACAGGTAGAACTCAGAGGGTGGTATTGGGGGTATTTTCCTCCGATCCTACCTCACTGTCCTGTGGGGTGCCTCAGGGCTCTGTGCTGTCCCCCATGTTGTTTGCGGTGCACATACTTCCCCTCTGAGACATTGTAAGATGATATGGGCTGGAGTTTCATTGTTATGCCGGTGATACCCAGCTCTATTTGTCTTTTGTACATGACCAGAATGGAGCACTCTCGGTGTTTAATAACTGTCTCGGTGAGATGCAAGGTTGGATGAGGTCCAGCTGGTTGACGTTGAATTCTGGGAAGACGGAGGTGATGGTTGTGTATCCTGGTCACCGGATAGGGGGGTGGGGAGCAAATTATCCCTCAGGTTTATTCTTGGGGGATGTTGAGCTCCCCACCTCTGAACAGGTGTGTGACCTAGGGGTGATCCTTGACAATCAGCTGACATTACGTGCTCAGGTGTCGGCTGTCGTTAAGGTATCCTTTTACCATCTGAGGAACATCGCTAGGATCAAGCACCTCATTCCGTCTGGCCACTTGCCTACACTGATCCACACCTTTGTGACCTCGTGTTTGGACTACTGCAACTCCCTCTACTTTGGGCTTCCAGGGGTTGATATCCACCGCTTGCAGCTGGTGCAGAACTCAGCGGTCTGGTTGTTAATGGGGATTCCTTGTTCTTCCCATATTACACCGGTGCTGCGAGATCTGCACTGGCTGCCGGTTCAGTGGCAGATCAACTTTAAAATCAGTTTACTGACATATAAAGCCCTACACGGCTTGGGCCCTGACTACCTGAAAGAGCTTCTGGTTCTTTACCTTCTGGAGTGACCACTCCACTCAGCCAACGAGGGGTTGCTAGAGATTCCGAGAGTAGCTTTAAAATCTTCCAGCACCCAAGCTTTTATGTTCGTGGCGCTGACCCGCTGGAATTCTCTACCCCATTGGATTAGAGAGTGCATGACTGGGGGGGGGGGTTTAAACAAGGATTGAAGTCTTTCCTATGGAAAAAGGCATATGGGGATGGTATTGACATGGACTGATAATATTGATTTTAGTGTTTTTATGACATTTTATTATGATGTTATTTTAAATGTACTGCACCTTGATTTCTGAAAGGCGCAATATAAATAAAGATTATTATTGTTATTACTATCATTTTTCTCCCTAACCAATGCTGTTTCAGTGCTATGCTTTCTCCTAAAACCAGACTGGAGTGGCTCGTAGATGTCAAAAGCTGTCAGGTGGGCCTCGAGCTGCAAGGACACCACTTTCTCCAATACCTTCTCTAAGAATGGAAGATTGGAGACAGGTAGGTAATTCACCAAGATGTCAGCATCGAGTAATGGTTTCTTCAGCAGGGGCTTCACTGCCTCCTTCAAAGTGTCAGGGGAAAGCCCCCCTGAGAACAAACATCATACAATCTCAGCAAACACTGGACCAACTGGCCCCACATATCCCGCTAGGAGATGCATTGGGTCTGGGTTCAGTTCGCAAAAAGTAGGTCACAGCTTTGAAATCACCTTGACAACCTCAGCTACCCCCACTAGTCGAACCTCATCCCAGACAGATGGAGTGCTTCTGTCACTACCAGGCTCAACACTGCAGGACAGATCTTGCTCCACTGGAGTGATCCCAGATCTAATGGAGGACACCCTGTCAGAAAAGAACTGAGCAAACTCTTTGCACTGTGCAACTGAATTTGTTCTTTTCAGCTGCAGACAAGCTGGATGAAGAAGCCTGTCTACAGTCTGAAAGAGCAGAGCTGGTCTGTTCCTTCCAGAAGCAATATCACTGGACAGGAACTCTGCCTTGTTACAGCTGATTGCCCTTTGATATTCACCGTAATGAATTCTCAAAGCTAGTTTGTCATCCACAGCCCCAGTTCTCCCCCAGCAATGCTCCAACTTCTGACCCCTGGTCTTCATCTAGTTGAGAGCCCCATCAAACCATGGAGGTTTCAAGTGAGAAAACGTGGGGTATACGGATCAGTGCAGTGACGTTGAAAGCCTTGGTGACAGCATTATTATAGGCTGCAACCACCTCATTCAACCCCATTGAACATGCAGCACTCACACCAGACAAGTCTATCACTGCCAACAGACTCTCTAGGGACAAACTCCTCAAAGGACAGTAATGAACCATCTCAATAGGGGAGGGACTAATGGGGGGGCCCCGAACAAGAATTCTACCATGCAATGATCTGACCAAATGACCAGATCAATCTTGAGATTTGTGATCTCAAGCCCCAGTGAAAATACAAGGTCCAAGGTGTGGCCGCGGCAATGGGTCACAGAAGCAACCACTTGTGCAAGACCGAGAGATGTCATCGTCTGGAGGAAGTCTTCCAAAATGTGAGAGTTCATCATCGGTCCAGGCATTGAAGTCCCCCAGAATTAAACATCTGGGTAACTCCAACACCCTGTCAGTGATGAAGTTTGTGACTTTCTTCAGGAAATCTCCCTCACGCTTGGAGGGCGATAAACAAGGAGGATCCTGCAGCCTGCACCCAGACCCCTATGTACTTCCACACATTCAAATGATGAAGTAGATCCCACTGGGTGCACTGAAAAATTCAATTTGGATCTAAAATAGATAGCCACACCCCCACCCCTATGTTCCCTCCTCAGACAGTGCACTACAGAGTATCCTGGTGGATAGATGCTTCAAACTGGACCTGCATCGTCCCTCAACCAGGTCTCCAAAGCATGCCAGGCTGACAGAAGAAATCAAGTCAGCCATAATAGCTGTCTTGTTTCTCGTCAACCTGGCATTGCATACCACTGCCTGAAGGAAACCAGTGGAGGCTGCCAGTTCCACTGCTACCTGCCCACTCAGTCAGTTGGGAACCCTAGGAATGGGAAACAAACATGTCTGGCCTGTTTGCAGGTCCTTGGCCACCTTGATGCTGCTCACTCTAGTCACATCACCAGCATCCTGCTGCATGCCCTTATGCCTCCTCACAATCCCAACCTCTCCGCTACATCTTGCTGCAATCTCTGACTGAATATGGTGGTATTTTCAATTTTATTTGATTTTTATAAAATGGGGAGAGGAAATCCTGCCATCTGATTGGTTTTACCTGTGTATCAAATACGTTCAATGCACAGGTAAAAACTAGTACCCAAAAACAGAACCACATAAAAAAGAAAAAGAAATCGGTGAGCCATTAGAACACTGGCATTTCAAATGCCGCCATTTTTTTTATCGCTAACACAGCTCATCTTTCCTGGACTCACCGACTGATAAGACAAACTTTGATGCAGCTCACTTTACACTTCTTTCCCCGTTTAGTCAAAAACAGACAAGTGTAAAACAAAAGTCAGCTCCAGCCATGGCATGTCAGTTCACTTACAATACAGTGCCTTCTGTAGGCCCCATCTTTGTCAAGCATGACCTGTCAGTCACTTTCTCTTTCCTTCCTGATGCCTGTCCCCAACTGCAGAAAGCCCTGTGCTCCTGCTGACAAGCCCTTTGCACTGCCATCTCGGAGTGAAGTAAATAAAATCAGTTGCTTCTGAGGTTCATTTGTGTATCTTAAATCCAACTAAGTTACACACTACATTCATGTAGCACACTGTGTGTGGGGGGCGGTACCGCCAATCACTAAAGTTAGGGCCTTGCCTTGACTGAAGGGGGGGACCTTGGAAGTCCAGCCACTCTCTCCTAAACTCCCGCTCACTCCAACACAATTTTTTTTTAGTTTCCGTGCTAGGGGATAAACTGAAAGGTAAACAAGCATTTGTCAATGCCGAATGTTTGCTTGCTGGCATTGGCATTGGTAGTGTAGAAGTTACAGAGTTGCATAATAGGAATGGCAGCGAAGTATTGAACTGAAGCCAATGCCACCACCACCTTGCAGAGAGTGACAGGCATTTGGGGTGTGCCTTTGGGTCATCAGGCATAATGACCACACCATTTCACCACACCCTACCCTGCGTCATCTGACAAGTGTCACGGTGTGCTGGGGTCTTTGGCCCTTGTCGCACCCATTCCATCAGGAAATACAGTGAGATGGGTGCAGTATAGGAGAATGGGGTGACGCTTTTGGGCCCAAGAGTCCGAGGCACACCTTGATGCCTCTCACTGGCTGCTGGGTGTGGGTGGGGGTGGAATGGTATGAGCATTATAGGCAAAATCCCAAGTCATACCCTGATGCCTGTCATTCTCTTACAGGGTGGGGCGTTATGGTAGGAAACCCTAACGCCTCAGGCATTCATTGGTATTTTCACTCCAAATTTTCAACATGTTTTTTGTGACCCCACCTATGAACAGTGGCAATATCAGTTTGTTAGCCAAAACTGCTTTTGCACAGTGACTATGGCATTTGGCACCACAGGTGCAAAACACATTCGAACAGAATGTAAAATGATAGCGGTACTGTTCATGGGAGGTGAAAATGGCAATGTTGGAAATCTGTTGTGAAAATCTTAAAAACTGGTGAAGTCACAAGCGCATGAAACTATGCAATGCACACCTGTAATGTAACTAGTTTGGGGATTTTTACAGCAGATTGTTAACACAGGCATTTTGGGACCTCCGATCATGAACAATGTCAGTGTGATTTTCTTTATCTGTCCCGAACAATGAATTCCCACAGCGACCACACATTTCTGTGCTGAAAGTGTGAAAACACATTTCGGCCATGTTGTGGAAAATGACAGCTGTACTGTTCATAAGGAGGTGTGGAAAAATGCCACTGGTGAAAATCTGGACTGAAAATATTACAAATTCATGAACTTACAAGGGTGCGTGGAAACTGCGTAATGCTCACTCGTAACACAGTCATTTTATGGAGTTCTGTCACCAAATTTTCAACATAGCCATTTTAAGACCTCTGCTCATGACCAGTGTCACTGTGATTTTCTTAATCTGTCCCAAACATTGTTTTCGCACACCGACTGTACCATTGTGCGCTACATGTGCGGAAACACATTTTGGGCGAGATGTGAAAAATGGTAGCTGTACTGCTCATAAGGAAGTGCTGTAAAATGGCACTGTTGAAAATCTGGTGTGCAAATATTACAAATTCGCAAACTTGCCAGCATGTGTAGGAACTGCGCAACGTGCGCTCCTAAAACAGTCATTTTTGGGAATTTTTCACCAAATTTTCAACATAGCCATTTTAACACCTCTGCTCATGACCAGTGTCACTGTGATTTTCTTAATGTGTCCCATACATTGATTTTGCACACTGACTGTGCCATTGTACGCTACATGGGCGGAAACATGTTGTGGGCGAGATGTGAAAAATGACAGCTGTACTGCTCATAAGGAGGTGTGGTAAAATGGCAGTGTTGAAAATCTGGAGTGAAAATATTGAAAATTTTCGAACTTACGAGCGTGCGTAGGAACTCTGCAACGCACGCTCGTAAAACAGTCATTTTTAGGAATTTTTTCACCAAATTTTCAATATTGCCATTTTAACACCTCTGCTCATGACCAGTGTAACTGTGATTTTCTTAATGTGTCCCATACATTGATTTCCCACACCGACTGCGCCATTGTGCGCTACATGGGCGGAAACACGTTGTGGGCGAGATGTGAAAAATGACAGCTGTACTGCTCATAAGGAGGTGTGGTAAAATGGCAATGTTAAAAATCTGGAGTGAAAATATTGAAAATTCGCAAACTTATGGTGTAACGTGGGAACTGCGCAATGCGCTCGTAAAACAGTCATTTTAGAATTTTGCACCGAATTTTCAAAATAGGCTTCTCAAAGCCCACCTTATGAACACTGGCAGCGCTTGTTTCATTAATCAGTCCTGAAAGGTGATTTCGCTCAGTGATCATAAATCACTTCGGCCCAAATAATGCCATGACAGTGACAGCATTCATGAGAAGGGTCCCAAAACCCCATGTTGAAAATTAGGTGCAAAATTCCAAAAATGCCCGAGATATGCAGCAAAGTTGAAAAACCCTATCTATTACATTATACAGCTTACCGGCATTTTCTCAATTCGTGGTCGGCTTTGAAGAGTGCAGTCGTGTTCCTGGTCCACTGAAGACCATCGCATGGACTCTGGAGGTAAGTATGGGGTGGGAGGTTGTGGGGAGGCAGGTGTGCAGGGTGGGTGCAGGTGGGGCAGGGAGACTGCAAGGGACCGTTTTTAATTTACAGGGTTTTTTTTATTATTAAGATGACGGGACGTTTGCCACGCTGGGGTGGGCTCCCAGCGTGGCAGCTGGAAAGGCTGTTTGGGGGCTGGGCCCGGCGGGGATTGGGCACCCCGTCGGCCATGGGAGGCTTGTGCCATGCTGGGGTGGGCTCCCAGCATGGCAGCTGGAGGCTGTTTGGGGGCTGGAGCCGACGGGGATTGGGCCACGCCGCCATATTGACGCAGTGCCACGCTGGGGTGGGCTTCCTGCATGGCACCAGGACAGCTTTTTGAGGGGGCTACATGGAGCCAACGGGACATTGGGCACTCCATCAGCTATACAGTATGGGGGAGGCCGCACCAATATGCGCAAGGCAAGGCAGTTGAGGGGGGAGCTCTGCTCACTGAAGCAGAGCTCTTCCTTTCAATTGTATGCCACTGCATTTTCAACTGCTGTCATAGACAGCTGGAGCGGTGATTGGCGCACTGCGACCGCGCCTGCAAACACACTGACTGATTTGGAAGAGGCTGACACACCTCTGGAAAACTCGGATGATGGCACTATGTTTCTTGCACATGCGTGCAAGCAAACATAAAAAGGGTGTTTACTTCAGGTCCCACTGTGCTGATTATTGTGCTACTACTCCTGCAGTACATCGCCTTCTGTTGCTTGTCAACTGCTTGCTGCTTTTCATAAAATGGAGCTGGTGCAACTAGCTAACTGTCATGGGAAGCGGAGGTACCGCACAAAACAAAATGCACAGGTTCAGAAATCTAGTCCTTTAAAAATAAATATGCTTTAATTTTACCCAAAGAAAAACCTTTTCTGCTGATATTGTCCACGGTTTCTTCAAGTCCTCACCTGCTCCCGCTGGAGTACAAATCCAATCCTGCTGCAGTGGTCTGTAGTTTAATAAAAAAATACTTTTAAAAAGTTACACATATTATAGTCTCTCTCTCTCTCTCCTCCTCTCCCCTTTTCTCTCTAGAAAACTCTGCGCTAATAAGGGGAGGAGTTGTGTAGTGCTCCTGCAGAGCACCAGTAATAGTGATGGCAGTAAAGAACAAAGATTGTACAGCACATTCATGATATAATTTTCTACAGGCGGACAGACTATTTTATCATAAATTCTCATAAACAAATCTAGTGTTTCTAAACGTAACATGATTTTACTGACTGTAAAAAGTGTTTAAAAAATGTAGCCCATTTTATAACACAATAAGATACTCAGGGTGTTCATTGAACAAATATTACTGCACTTCCAGGGCTGAAGGAACTCAGCCTGCAGCTCTCTCCTCACTATGCCCCTGGGCATGTGGTAATATCTATTCAATGCACACCCCATAATGTCTTATTGCTTACATATCTAACCTGTGTTTCTTGAGAGCAATTTTAAGGGTTTGTACACATCGTTCTACATACGAACATACAAACATGCTGACAGATAAAGGCCTTATGGTCTGTCTATTCTGCTAGGGTATTTAGATCCCATTGTGTTTACAGAGGGAACTGCCCCTTCACTGTTTTCCTCTTGACCTCCCTCAACTGCCCTCTCCCTCCACTTGCCCACCTATACCTACAACTTCCCCCTTAACCCTGTCCCATCCCGTCTTGAAGCTGTCCACCATGTTTAGGGATGTTACTTCCTTAGCACCTCATGCTACTTGGACAACACCCTTTTGGTGAAAAAGTGCCTCTTCATCTCGCTCCTGAAACTTCCCCCCACCAAAAAGGACCTCAGTGATCACCCTGTTTATACCTCTATGATACTTGAAGATCTCAATCATGTTCCCCTTCCTTCTTTCCTCAAGGGAGTACATGTTGAGCCCCGAGTCTCTCCTCATAGATGTTGCCCTGCCGTCCCTAGATCATCTTGGTTGCCCTTCTCAGGACCGTTTCCGCAAGTTAATCTCCTTCTTCAAATGTGAGCACCAGTACTGCACACCGTACTTTAGGTATGGTCTTACTAGTGACCTGTACAGCAGCAGAATGACCTCAGCCTTCCTGCTGGTAATTCCCTTGCTATGCAACCCAGCATCTGATTGCTTTAGTTGTTGCTCTTTTGCATTGTGCTGAACATTTCAGGTCATTGGTGATAATTACTCCCAGGTCCTTTTCTTCCTCTGACCTGACTATCTGAACACCACCCAGCCAGTATTTTGTCCATGGATTCTTCGCCCCCATGTGCATAACTTTATACTTTTTAGCATTGCACCACAGTTGCCAAATGCCTGACCACTTTACTAGCCTAGCCAGCTCGTCTCTGAGTTCCTGTCTCCCCTCATCCATATCCACCCCTGATGCTACTCGCTCCTGCATCTGTGGAGGAGGCGTTGGAAGCAGGACTGCTAGGCTTGTTTTATTTTAGTACAGGTATGCCACCTACTGCCTGAGTGCTACGCAGTCTTTTCAATACAGCTTATTGCATTCTCCGTCTGGTTTGGTCAGTTTGTCTCCCGTTTTGTTTTCTTGCTGCACACAGGAGGAGAGCAGTGAGGTAGGTGCCAGCAGCTGGAGCTGTGGCGTGAGTGGGAAAGCCAGTCGAGTGGCTACATCGGGAAGGAAGAAGATTGCTGGCCTCTGAAGAGAGTATATTGCTCCAGAAAACCATCTTAAGCACTCTATATTCGACAAGCGGAGTGTTTTGATTATTGACTACTGACTACTGAATTATTATATCTTACATTTTGTAAACAGCTGTTTTTGTCCTTTTCTGCTTTGGTTCTGTCTTTTAATGTTTGGTGTGTCCCTTTGTTGAGGTGGGTGTCTTGTGATACCAATGGTTTGTTGCCTTTTTTAAAAGAAGATTGTGGGGTTTTAGTGACAAATGCTTTTTATTGCTTTCTTTTTAAATTTTGAAGTAAATTCTAATTTAAACTTTTGCTCCATTCTAGGCGATTTCTTAATCATGTGCTCCTTCTACTCATTTAAGAGTGCATGCCCAGCACTGGCTCTCAGATTTGAGGTGCTCCACTCAGCTGGATTGGCTTATTCACTTTTAGTTTTTCAAAAATTAAAACATAGCCTCTGAGCTGCTTCTGAGTTGTTCTCTGCTGTACAACATAACTACTTACTTCACTCGCTTTACTTGTTTGAAAGCAGAGCTTTTGGATAATTACTTTGTTAGCTAATAGGCCTACTGCAGCTCTGCATTGCTCAGCCATTTTTGGGGCGTGTATTGTGCAGAGGAGAGAGAACCTACTGATGATCTGCTGTTAGCTTGGGAGACTGGGATTTTAAACCAGGAGCACAAGTAAGAAAAGTAAAAGTTTTTTTTAACGTGGGTTTGGTGTGTCAATTGTTTGCCTGCTTGTTATCTTTTGTCTGTTTGTTCTCTTTTTTTGGAATAACTAAGGTTTTTGAGCACTTTTTATTTAACTTATTATTAGTATACTGAGAGGTGGATGTTGGATAAAGGTGAGTGTATGATTTCTACTAATTGTTTTTTTAACAACTGGGTTTATGTTTGAGCCTCCTAGACAACTACACCAGAAACTAGCAAGTCCTATGAAAATTTGATATGATCAAATTCTATTTCTGTTTTGCTGTTTTGTAAAGCCTCTGGCATTTAACATCTACAAATCTAGCTGCGTTACTGCACTTTTATTCTGAGCTCTCATAGCTCTTACTGAAAGAGCAGATTCACTGTTGATAAGTCAACCAGTTCCTGTATTCCTGTGTTCTTGTATTAGCTTCCTGTACTAGGTTATTGATTGCATATCGTTAAGCTTGTGTGAAAATGGTAATCACCAGAAGTGGGAAAGGCAACTCCCTGTAGGAGCTGCAGCTGTAGCTGGGAGATTTCTCCCCATGTGATTGATATATCTGAGACCCAGGATGATCTACTGGGTGTCCCTACTTTAAAACATACTCAAAAGACAGGTGGGGCAAAGCAGAAGAAAAATAACATCAAGAAAAAGAATATGGTGCAGGGAAAAGAACTGACACTGTGGGGATAAATGTCCTTATCCTTGGATATCCAAGGAGAAAAAAACTCAAAATTGCCAACTTGTGGGCTGAATATGGGAAAGGTCCAAAATACCTTTCTATCCAGTCCAGGCCCTGGATAGGAGGTTAGATCAATCAATAGTCATCAGGGATTCTCCTGGAAACTCTGGAACTGATAAATCCAGACGGACCTCTGAAATAATCTCCTACGACCAATATGAGTGAAAAACATTTACGCAGGGACTGAGTAATGAGGGGGACTCAGATTGTTCTGAACTAGAATTTTCTCGGGCACTCTCTTCTGACCACTTTTGCTTGGATGGTCCTTCTCTATCTGGGGTTACCCCCAGGTGGATACTACAGGCCTCAGGGCAGAAGTTGGTTCAAACTAATGACCAGCTGCACACCCCTGCCATTGAGCATATCGAGAACAGAGGTGATAATCAAGAATTAAGGGCAATAATTCAGGAGATGAGTGTAACTATTGAAGGTTTAAAAAAGGATGGAACAGAGAAGTGCAGGAACAAATGGGCAATATGGGGGCAGATGAAGCCATATTGAGAAGACCTGTGAGGGTTTCCCATGTGGAGAGTATAATTCTAGATGAGCTGCCACACCTAGATAAGGTGAACTTAGTAGCAAGCTCATCTATCTCAAAACAGACACTAGAGATACTAAAAAATATATGTATTTTGCTGAAATTGTAATTCTAGAAAATATAATAGTATTGAAGGATGAGATCTGCAACTTAAGAGCAGATGTCTTTCACAATAGAGCTTTTTTGGAAAGAATTACGGATAGTGGTAAATAGCAGCATTTAAGTCTGATTAGAGATGAGTCTTTCTCCTTGGGGTAAAGCTACTAAAGGAATTCAGGTTCAGCTCCCTCCACCTTTTGACAAAGATAAGGTTTGCTCATGCTATATGTGGAACCCTGATATGGCTGATTCAAGTAGTATGGATTACTTTGGACAAAGTGTTCATAAACCATCGAAACCCAAGAGAACTAAGAATAAAAATTGAAATAGGGCCTCCAGAAAGCTTGAACATCAGGAAAATTCTACAGAAATACCTTGTAATTCCAAAGAGGTCCCTGAGACCTATGTGACAGAGGATGATACCCCCTAAGGGATACATGGAATTTCACAGTCGGGGAAAGACTTGTTTAGCTAGTAATAATCAAGTTGAAATTTCTATGAGGAAATTCTGAGTGAAGAATCTCAGGTAGAATACCGGGGAGACTGAATCACCAACAATCCACCTACTGATAAGGATACTTGGGATAGGAAAAAGGAATCCACTAACAGGAAGAGCTTTAAAAATGCTGAATTTATGAATGAGGTGCAGGGAATCCTGATACTAGAAAATGAAACAGAAGAACTGCTTGGAATACTAATTGTGTCTGGATGGTAGATTTTTTTAGGTTACATCAGAATAATAGTGATGAAGAGTTAACTGTAGTGAGATCCTTTAATCCAGAATTTAAGAATACTGTACTATTCTACTGTTTATCTACAAATACAGCAAATCTCATTTTAGACAAAATTCCATCCTTGGCTAAAAGAGATATGATATTACATTTCCTGCCCTGGTCCCTAAGTGTGCAATTATGGAACATCATTGGAAGGAGAAAATAGAACATTTTAACTCTCATTCTGAAGTGCCTTCTCATAAGAATGTGGAGAAAAGGGCAGACAGGGAAGCACAGAAAAAAATCGTAAGGGTAATGGATGAGCATGTTCAGAATCAGAGTAATTCATGGCTGTGCAGGACTATATCTATGTTTGGGTGGGAAGTATCAGGAAATGATTCCTATAGGAGTGTTAGGGAAGATTTGCTCTTTTTCTTTGAAAGAGCTTTAGGTGACCACATCACACGAAACATGGTGGACTCCATAAAATTGTATGGAGGCCATAATTTCTCGTCACAAGTGGACATTACATTTAAAAATCCCACTACAGCCAACAAATTGCTCTCATTGGCTGGCAAGCTTAATTGTTTGGGGTTATATATAGTTGGTCCATCAGAACTGGGGTAAGCTCCCTCCAGGCTGAAACAATTAAAAGACTGTATAGAGACTCCAGTAGAGGAAGACATTCCCCTAACAGATCTTGAGAAATTAATAGACCTTAACATTTTTACACTGCTGCTAACAGTTGACTCTGATTGACAATTGCAGTTTTCAAGGAAGCCAGGGGAAATAATGTTTGAATCTGATACCCTCTATATTCTTTCTTGGAATATTGAGGGTATGCATCTCAAAATAATAGATCCTGAAGTTTTGCGATTTTTTGAGACTTTTGATATAATTGGCATACAAGAGATTTGGTGCACTGAAATCATAATGCCCAAATTGGTGGGTATTCTGCTTTTGTCTCACCTGCAACCAGAGATAAAAATTTGGTAGATTCAAAGGAGGTCTCCTACTTTTCATTAAAACTCAATTGAA
This sequence comes from Neoceratodus forsteri, assembly GCA_016271365.2. Classification (NCBI taxonomy): domain Eukaryota; kingdom Metazoa; phylum Chordata; order Ceratodontiformes; family Ceratodontidae; genus Neoceratodus; species Neoceratodus forsteri. The sequence continues at coordinate 969,991,980 of CM028134.1, read as the reverse complement.
TTTGGGGATCCTTAAAATCTCTACTAATTCAAATGGTATCCTTGCTCTTCTGATTAACAAAAGGACTGAGAGAATTATATTATGTAATATTTATTTTCCCCCAAGAAGCAAAGCCTGTGAGGTGGATAACCCTTATATGCAAGATTTGAAATTAATGTTAGACGAATTGGCCAAAGGGAATATAATCTGTCCTGTAGTTACAGTATTATGGGATATTTAAATTCTAGAATGCCCTCCTGACTTTTGGAAGACGCCTACACAGATCTGATTCCTTCTCTAACCCTTATTAACCTAAATATCCTGAGCAAAAGGAGAACTCAGGATTTAAAAAAACAGTAATAGAGGCAGGGAACTCCTGGCAGGTCTCGCCAAAAGAAACTTTTGTCTCTTAAATGGCAGAACACAGGGAGATTTACTAGGGGCATTAACTTTCAAAGGTGTCGTGGACACCTCTATGCCTGATTTAGTTTGGACCAACCTGGAAACTACCAAGTTGGTCCAAAAGTTTGAGGTTTTGGACAGGATGGAATCTGCCCATTCCCCCACTGTACTCTGTATGAAGAGTCCGTTCAGATCTCTCAGGTACAATGAGGTACATTTGGAAGAAAACTTGGAGATCATTAATGAAAGGAGAATTAGATGGGGGCCAATCCGCTAAGCAAATTTCAAGGAGATCCTAAGCTCAGGAAAACTCCTCAACATTTACATAGAAACATAGAAACATAGACTTTGACGCAGATAAGGACACAGGCCCATCTAGTCTGCCCATTTCCCTACCTACAGGATAGGCCGCAGATCCTAGTTAACCAACAGCCTATATCTTCCTGCCCCCCACAAGAATTGCCTTATGTCTGTCCCATGCATTCTTGAATTCTCCCACAGCTTTAGACCCCACAACTTCCTCAGGAAGGCTGTTCCATGCATCCACTACCCTCTCTGTGAAATAATACTTCCTCACATTGCCCCTGAACTGCCCTCCTTCTATCTTTAAATTGTGTCCCCTTGTTCTTGCAAGTCTCTTTTCTTAAAGATGCTACCCTCTTGGACTTTGTTGATTCCTTTGAGGTACTTGAAAGTTTCTATCATGTTCCCCTCTCCTTCTTTCCTCAAGGGTATACATATTAAGCTCCTTTAGTCTCTCCTCATACGGCTTCTCTTGCAGACCCTGCACCATTTTAGTTGCCCTCCTCTGGACTGCCTCTATCCTGTCTATGTCCTTGTGGAGATGGGGTCTCCAGAACTGGACACAGTATTCAGATGGGGTCTCACCAACTGTCTGTACAGAGGGATAACAACTTCCTGTTTTCTGCTGCTGATGCCTCTCCCTATACATCCCAGTATACCCCGCCCTCCCTACTGCCTTCTCACATTGCTTGCTAACCTTAAGGTAATCTGATATGATTACCCCAGGTCCCTTTCCTGTTTTGTTGTTGTTACTACCTCCCACCCATTGTGTATTCTTCCCTGGGTTCTTGTTTCCCAGGTGCATTATCTTGCACTTTTTGCATTGAATCCTAGCTGCCATACGTCCTGACCATTTCTCCAACCTTGCCAAGTCCTTTTCATCCTTTCCACGCCTTTGTGTATCAACCCTGTTGCAGATCTTTGTGTCATCTGCAAAAGGCATATTTTTCCTTCCAGTCCCTCTCTCTGCAATGTCAAATGATGAAGACATTAAAAGGACTGGACCTAATACTGAACTCCCCTGCGGTACCCCACTAGTAACCGCCTTTCTTCAGAGTGGACTCCATTTACAATTACCTTCTTGTGCCTGTTGTCCAGCCAATGTTTATCTAGGCTACCACCCTGGGACCCACCCCAGGCTGGTTAATTTGACTAATAATCTTTTGGGTGGGACTGTGTCAAATGCCTTGCTAAAGTCTAGGTAGGCCATGTCCACAGCCCCTCCTGGTCTACTACTTTGGTCACCCAGTCAAAGAAATCTATTAGATCTGCCTGACATGACCTTCCTGTAGAACCCATGCTGCCTTGGATCCTGTGCTCCACTGACCTCTAGGTACTCAACTATTCTTTCCTTCAGAAGTGACTCCATCACTTTCCCTACCACAGAGGTCAGACTGACAGGTCTGTAGTTTCCTGCCTCTGTCTTGGTCCCACTTTTGTGAAGGGAATCACATCCGCCTTCCTCCAGTCCTCGGTACCACACCATCCTCCCATGATTTATTAAAAGAGTAGCCAGTGGTTTCACTAGTTCCTTCCTTAATTCTTTTAGAATTCTGGGTGAATTCCATCAGGACCCATTGCTTTGTCCACCTTCAGTTTTAGGAGTTCTTGCAGAACCCTTTCTTCTGTGAAAGGACTGGGATCGACCCCTATCAAGAGTGCTTGTTAATTGATTAGGCACTTCCTCCTCTTTGTGAATACTGAGCTGAAATATTCGTTCGGTATTCCTGCTTTTCACTGTCCCCTCTGCCCACCCACGTTCATTCTATTCAGCCTCACTATCCTCCCTTTCTTTCTCGCTGATGTACCTATAAAGGTTTTATCCCCTTCTTAACTGAATTGGCTATCTTTTCCTCAGTTTGGGCCTTTGCTATTCTTACTTCCCTCCTGCTTCTTTCTGCCTTAACTGGTACAGCTCTCTGTCCTGCTCCTTCTGTGTTTCCTTATACTTCGGAATGCTATCTTTTCTTCCTGACTTTCACAGCCACCTCTTGGAGAACCATAGTGGCTTTTTCTTTCATTTTGATTTGTTTATTTGCTTCACACAAAGGCTTGTTGCCTCTGTGATGGCAGTTTTGATAATTCCCCATTGTTGCTCCACACCTCCTTCTAGCCTGTTTGCTAGTGCTTTTCTGAGGCACTCTCCCATCTTTGCCAAAGTCAGCCCTCCTAAAGTCCAGTACCCTCACTTTTGTATGGCTTGACTCTCTAGCTGAGTTTAACGTGAACCACACTGTCTGATGGTCACTTGTCCCCAGATGGCAACCCACTTCTAGATCTGAGATCCTCTCACTGCCCCTGTTTGAGAGTATGAGGTCTAAGATTGCTCCCTCACGAGTGGGTTCCAAAACTAGCTGTCTAATGCCTGCCACCTGGAGGGCATCAAGAATGGCCCTGCTCTTGGATGTGGCTGCAGCAAATGTGCTCCAGTTAACATCCGGCATATTCAGGTCTCCCATCAACAGTATCTCCCCTTTCTCTGCCATTCTAAGAATGCCTTCCATCATATCCTTGTCCACTCCTTCCCCCTGACATGGGGGTCTGTACACAACCCCTGTGTGGATTGTGGTGCCCTTTCCAGTCTCCAAGGTGACCCACAGTGCCTCCTCTCCTCCCTGTTTACTCTTTTGTTCAGTTGCTTTTATCCCTTCCTTTACATAGAGAGCTACTCCTCCCCTCTTCTCCCCTGCCTGTCTCTCCTGTGTAGTTATGTACCCTGGTATGTTAACATCCCAGTCATGGTTCTCTGTGTACCATGTTTCTGTGACTGCTATGATATCCAGGCATCCCTCTTCCATTAAGGCCACCAGTTCAGGGAGCTTGTTACCCAGACTACGGGCATTGGTACTCATTACCCTCCATTTCCTGATGGTCTTACCCCCTTTTGCCCCATCCCTGTCCTTCTTGCCTTTGTCACTTTCTCCATTTACCCCTGCCCTTCTCCCTATTGACACCTCCATGTTGGTGTTTGCCACACTTACTACCGTGATTTTGGGGGCTAGGATTTTCCTGCTCCTTTCCAGTGCCTCCCCTTGGCTAGTTTAAAAGCTTGCCAATGAAGCATTTAAACCTATCACCTAGGATCCTGGTTCCCTCCCGGACAGATGCAGTCCATCATGCCAGTATAGGCTTGCATCACTCCAGGTGGACCCCAGTCCCCAATGAAGCCAAATCCCTGAGCTCCACACCAGTTTTCAACCACTGATTGAATCCCATGGTACAGAACACCTAGCCTCTCCTATGCCATAGATGGGTAGCACCTCTGAGAAGGTTACGTCGTGCTGCTTGAGCTAAGGCCCTCCCAATTCACACAAACTCTTCCTACTTCTCTAATCCTTTCTTAGCCAGGTCATTTGTCCCTAGGTGGACAATGACATCCAGCTCCCTCCCCTGTGCAGCTGCTCCAGCAATCCTGAGGATTCGCTCCCTATCCCTCCAAGCCATGGTGCCAGGCAGGCACCTTACCTCCCTCTCTCCTTCCTTGCCCAGTTCTACCTTCCTAACAATGGAGTCCCCCACCAGGAGTTGTTTCCTTCCCCTGCAGGGTCCCCTGCCACCCTCCTGTGGGTCTCCTTTGTGGAGGTTCCCAGCATCCTCCTTGGCCTCCACTGTAGGTGCCTCCATAGAGGAACCACACTTTGCCAGAATGGCATAGGGAATTGTGGAGATGTACAACTGGAGGATGTGCCTCTGTTCCACCACCCTCACCCTCCCTGAGCCCACTGTGGTCAACCGCTCCTCTTTCTTGGCAACCTCTGAGGCAACGGCAGTGGCACTGGTGGTCCCTGGATGGAAGAGGAGGTCCACAATCCTGGCCAACTCAGCCTGGAGATGAGCAACCTCCTCCCTCAGCCCAGAGAGGTGCCTACAGATGGGACAACACCGCATCCTCCAGAACATCTCCCGGAAGACTGCTGCTCCACAGCCACTGCACTGCACCACTCCAATCATGTCTTATTTCTGGCCCCTTAACTGTTTGCAATCCTTACTCTTTCCTCCATTTTTTTTCTCTCTCTCCTTACTTTCTGCCTGTGTGCCCTTTAAGCTCCTGATTGTCCTGTTCTGAGACAAGAATATCCTATATTTCTCAGTAGACCACTTACTTGTTCAGAGGCAGACCTCCAGCAGCTAGAGGGGGCCGGAGAGCTACTCTTGCCCTTCTAGGATGGTGGGTCCTTGGTGGTTCTGTGATCACTCACTTCCTGCCCCTAAACAGGAAGTTCCTGTTGTCAGTCAAATCCTGTGCCTATAAAAATAGAACTAGCTTTGGGTGGGGGGGGAGGGAAGGAGGGCAATATAGTCCCAGCAGATAAGTTCAGTCACACAGTAGTCCTTTCTCCTGGTTTCTTCTGCCAAGCTATTAGCAGAATCTTTCTAAGGCAGTCTTTAAATGTAGCTTCCTTCTAGCTAAGCCATTCCCCCTACTTACCAGATCTTTCTACAAGTAATTTAAACCTCACAGCAGTTAAGTCCTTTCAGTCACCTGAGATTTACACCTAGATGACTTTTCAGTTACCCATTCAGTTCAGTTAACCAAACACACACTTTTTTTTTTGTTTTGTTTTGTATGTTAGTTTTTTTTACCCTAAATTAAAGGTCCAAATACAAAAGTTCTTCTACTTTAGTCCCAGCAGATAAGTTCAGTCACACAGTAGTCCTTTCTCCTGGTATCTTCATTTATAATTGTATCTTTGATAAAAGTAAGATACCTAACATACAGGAGAACTGGAAAGAAGTACATAGAACATTAAGACCTCTGTGTAAAAAAACATCTTGTATCAAGCCTACATTTAAAAAATCTTGGTTCAATATAGAATGCAGATGAGCTAAGAAAATATTTGGAAAAAACATTTAAACAACATAAGAATAAAACAATTAAAACTGCAATAGATTATAATATTTTGAAAAAAGAAAGAGAAAAATACAGGAAAACTCTTGAAAAAGAAAGAAACAAATATATTCAGGGCCTTTGGGAAAAATTAAGATGGGCATTTCTGAATAGGGATGGTAGGCAATTCTAGAGAATAGTTGCTCAAGGATATAATAAATATTCTGATGAGACAGCAGCATATATTACACCAGAAGTATGGACATTTTTTAGATCTATACTACTCACAAGAAGAGGTGGAAATGACTGATGATTACAAACAAACGGGAGAGGTAATATACCCAAGACCAATCCTAATTACAAAAAATGAAATTTGCCTGGCATCAAACCTGCTTAAGTCAAACAAAGCCCCAGGACAGATGGCATCCTGGGCAATGTATATAAAGCTTTCCCCAGCTGGTGGATTCCTTTTTTCTTTCTAGCATTTAATGAGCTGGTACAGGGATCACAATTCCCTTCTTGTTGGACAGGCAGTGTCATATTCCCAATTTTTAAAAAAGAAGATTCCAATAATCCTAAAATGTATAGCCTTATAGACGTGTCTCAGAAAGTTTTTTCCAAGATAATCTTGGACAGACTGCTTGACTGGGCAGAGGAGATCTCAGTGTTGAATGTGGCACAGAATGGTTTTCGGAAGAACCGTTCCACAGTATAACATTGCTATGTGCTACAACATCTGGTTTGGAAATACACCAAAGTGAGGAAATGAAGGTTATATTGTCGCTTTGTGGATTTCTCCTCTACCTTTGACAGCTTTAGCAGGAAGATCCTTTGGGGCATGCTCAGGGAAATGAAGTTGGAGATCTCACAGCTTGACATTAATATCAGACTCCATAAAAATACTTGCGCAAGAGTCCAATACAATCAATATGGACATCTAACTGAAAAGTTTGAGACAGATGTGGGGGTCAGACAGGGGTGCAGTTTGGCACCCACCTTGTTTAACATGTATATTAATACAATCCTGGGTCAGATTAGTAATCCAGAATTCCATGCCCCAAAAATTAATGAAAATAGGATTGATAGTCTTGCCTGTGTAGATGATCTAGTGTTGCTCTCAATTTCAGCCCTTGGACTCAAAAGGAAACTGGCTCTTTCTGAATCTTTATGCAGACAAAAGAAATTGCAAGTCAATCTTAGTAAGACCAATATTGTAGTGTTTGGAAATAAAAGTAAGAATCAGCCAAGTTTCAAGATCAATGGTAACTACATTGACATATCCAAGAGCTATGACTATCTAGGGGTACAATTTGCCCATAGGCTATCTTGGACTAAACATCTGGAGACTATTCAAAATAAAATGACTTCCTCAGTAAATACTCTAAAAATCTTTAATAACAAAATGGGAAAATCATCAGTTAAAGGCATACTGAGAGTTGTTAATGCTAAAATAAGAATGAGCATGCTTTACGCTTCTGAAGTATGGGGATACACTCAGGTTAGAGTTCTGGAAATAATCTTAAATAAACTCTATAGGTATGTCTTAATGCTACCACAGGGGACCCCTAACTGTATTCTTGAATTGGAGTTAGGGCAATGTTCTTTGCCCTCTCTCATTCAAAAAAGACAAATTCTCTTTTTGCTTAAACTTTTTCTTTTACATGAATACATATATCCCAGAATGTGCCTGGAGGAGGGCATTCAGTTGGCAAGCACGGGATGTGTTCATCCCTTTATCCAGCTTATCAAGGAAACAATACTGCCCGCTGGCTTGGATATCTCTTGTATAAAATATGTATCAGAACTTTTGAGGAAATTAGGCTGGACGTTAAATTGAGACTTGGTGATCTGGATAACAACCACCCCTTTGTCCAATTCTCAATGCTTAAACGTCATGACTATTATAAAATATTTAAATCTTCAAGGGGTTTTGAGACTTATCTTTCTCATCTAACCTGCCCTAAACTTAGGAGAATCTATACAAGATTTAGAACTGAAAACTATAATGCCCAATTCATTCATTTTAGACAAAAGAGAAAGGGGGTATCTTCTACCTTTTGCAAATGTGGGCGTGGGACTATAGATGATCTAAAACATGTGATGCTTCTATGACCCTTACTGTATATGAGGTCAATAGAAAGAAATGGCTGGGTGGATTGCTTGGAAATCTCAGTCTCCCCCCTGCTGACCTCTTGGAATTTCTGTTTAAAGCTAAAGATAAGAATATAGTGGAGGTTATAGCAAAATTTTTACTGTCAACTCATTTATAATTTGAAGTCCTCTCCTCATTGCACTTTAATCTAGAAAATTGTACAATCCATAGAGGCTGTACTCCAGCATATTTATGTTTGGACTATTTTTACTATCAATGCATAAATGCACTTTTTAGTTATAAGTTTATATTGATGGTCTTTTGCTAAAATGATTTTCTATGTTTTTTAGTATGTATTTTGGATGTGATTTTAGTGTATTGTAACTGCTGTGTGCTGATCAATAAATTTGTACTTGAGATATCCACCCCCCAAAAGAGTTTGATGTTGTCCATGAATAAGCAGATTTTACCCTTGATTCCATCTGCAGTGTAACTTATGAAGATGTTGAACAACATCAGACTGAGGATGAGTACTGGGCCCAGTGAGACCCCACTGGTCACAGACCTAGCTTCTGAGAAGCCTCCCTGCCCGACTACCACCTTTTGGCTTCTGCCCTGCAACCAGCTCCTGATCTCTCCCATGAGCTTAGCCCCCACTCCCAGGTCCTCTAGCATCCTGACGAGTCCCCTGTGAGGTACAGAGTCAAAAGCCTTGCTGAAGTCCAGATATAGGATATCAACCACTTGGCCCTTGTCCACTGTCCTAGTGACCCAGTCAATGAAGTCAATTAAGTTAGTGTGACAGGATCTCCCTAACACAAACCCATGCTGCCTCACGTCCTGGAGTTTAATTTCCTTCAGAAGCCCACAAGTCTCTCTTTCAGGATGATCTCCATCAGTTTGCCCATTGTTAAGGTCAGGTTGGTGCATCCCACAGCCTACGTTTATGGAGAGGCATCACAATGGCAGTTCTCCAGTCCTGGGGCACATTCCCAGATTCCAGAGAGGTGTTAAACAGGTCCCTAGGGATCCACCAGAACCTCTGCCAGTCCTCTTAGGACACCTGGGTACATGCCATCTGGCCTAGTGATTTGTCCACCTTTAGGGCCCTTAGGCCCTTAAGCATCTTGTTACCTTGTTACCTTGTATTATGCCATCTGTCACTTCCCCCCTTCCCAAGCCTTCCCCCCACTCCCTTGTGGCACTGGTCCATCCTTCTCGATAGTGAAGATTCAACAGAAGTACTTGTTAAGTACTTATGGTTTTTTTTCACTACCTTAATCCAGCTCTATAAATATGGTAATGAATATAATATTTAAGGTTTTCACTTGATAATAATGATTTATAATAATGATTTATGGGGTTAGAGCTCCATCTCTTTAGGATGCCTGGTAATTGTCCAGGCACAGCTACTGCGGAATGGGTGCCCCTGTATAACGAGCACAGTTCTGTCTCGCATGCTCATTCCTGTGAGCAGATGTCATCTGCTGATGTCACCACAGGCAGAAGCTTCAGGATGCCAGTTTCCTAAGTGATTCACTATTTAAACGGGCTTCAGGCTGCAACTTTGCCTTTTATTCAAGCTAAGGATAGGTGTTTTCCCATGTTACTATCAAAACAAAAATACAAATATATGAATGAGTTTTCTTTTGGCAATCTTTTCAGCACCCATTTGGTGATTTATTTACATCTATTGAACACTCTACATACATATATTTAACTTTTACAGCTGAAGGCACAGAGCCAATCTAAATCAATACTTTACACTTGGCAGCTTAAGTACGTGTATAAATGGTCCTTCAAACTATATACAGTATTTTTCTAACATTTGTCAAATGTCACTAGTTTTCAAATAATGGTGAGGTTTAAATATGTGACTCAATTAATTGCTTTTATTTTACAACATTAGATGTCTCAGCTATTTGTCTCCACTTTTCAATTTTACGAGGACAAATGAACAGATTCTAGTTAACTTGCAGTTTGTAAGTGAAGAAACTTTTATAAACTTTTACACATTTCTTTGGTTTCGGAAAACATTTTTATGAGATTTCACTGAACAGAAACATACCTAAACACTAGATCGATTTACAGAATATTTTTAAGATTTTGGAACTGCATTTATGGTTAAGGAGTTACTGTGTTTATGTTTTATATTTTTAACAGAATTATAGGATACATTTCTAAGATATAGTGTTATTATTTATGGAGTAACATTGAGTATTTCGGAAAATGGCTTATTTGTTCATGATTAGCCTATTTATAATTACTTGCCATTTTCAAATACTGTTCTTACAATTTGTGTATGTATATATTTTATTTATTTTTTGTTGACCAGGTAAGTACACTAGACAAATCCTGCCTATTTTCAGGCACAACCCGGAGGAGGGGGATACAGATGAATGCCAACTGACCTTGAACCAGATGTAAAGCTGTTGGTGGTATTTTTAGTGAATGAGGAAATTTGGCCAGGACACTGGGAAATTCCCCTACTCTTCAGAGGGAACCTCTGTCCAAGATGGTGGACACACCCTTGCTTGCTGAGGAGGTGGCGATGGGGGGAGACCTGGTCTCAACTCCTGCCTCTGTGTGTGTAGAAACCACGTCTGCAACTACTGAAGCAAAGCTGGTTTCTGTGTCTACTGCAGAAAATTAATCACACTACGGGTTACAACTTTAGAACCTCTGCTGGTCACCCTGACATGGACTCTCAAACGCCTTTACCCTTGCTGTCCCAATGAAGGATTTTTCCACTTTTGACTCTGCTACTGTCTGTTGGGCTGAAAAGGAGCTTCAGGACCATTTGGGTGATGCAGAACATCGATTTGAGACTACAAAGAAGAATTTGAACAGAGACCTGCAACGGATTTGTGAAGTCAGATTGGCAGGATGTATGTCTCCTGCAGCCCTCAATAATACTTTGCAACAGCCTACATTGCCTTTTCAAGCGGCTGAGGTGCCACCCTGTGCAGCCCATCCTGGCAAGTTCTCAGCTGGAATACTCCTGGCTGCTTCTCAGCTGCCCCTGCAGACTACAGTGACATCATTGCATACAGTGCCTAGTTTGCCTATTGTGACACACTCTCCCTCTCAATTGCTATCTCTCTTGATACCAGTCCTGCTACAACACCTACCTGGACTGTAGAAACAGCATTGCAAGGAGCTGGCTGGGTGCAGGAACCTACAGAGGGGAAGTGGGTTTCTGGTCCATCCCCTATTCGGTCCCCCTGTCTCAATGATTTTCCTGAGCTGCAGCATTCACCAAACAGTAGTCTGCCTATGTCTGACCCCTTGTGTCTCCCCAAGGAATTGGAACTTCCCCAGCACCCAGTCTTGGAACCTTTGCAGGGTTCTCTTATTTGTGCTGCTTCTCCCACTACCATTACAGAGAATACAGCTCCTGCAGTAGAGGAGCCCCCCTCAAAGAAAATAGAGCCAAATCGTTCTTTTTCCTCATTGTTTAAATTTCCAATTCTGGCTGCAAAGTGGCATAATGCGGTACAATTGGCTTATATGGGCGGTTTATCTGAGCCACCGGACCGAGTGTATGTAGCTCGGACACTACTCAAGGACTCTCTGAAATTCTTTTTTCACGAAATATATGCACTGATTCATATTTCTAGCGAAACTACATTTGATGTCAGCTTCCAAATGCCTCGTGGCTTGGATTCGTTTTTGGTCACGATATCATGCCTTAAGAAATACTGTCCTGTGGACCCCGTTTAAGGCCATTCCCCTTTCCAAACCAGCCTTTAAGAATATTACCGTCCTGTTTCGGAATGAAGGTGTTGACATCACTGACGGTGCCTATTGGCTAAAATAACATTGTACTGTTCAGGGTCAGCCTGAGGCAATATTGGACACGGAGAATATTTGGACTGGAGGCTGGAAGGTTAAGGTTTTGTTACACTCTAATGATTCTGGTCCAGTGCACCTACCTAATTCTTTTTTTATAGGTCATGATGGGGGGTCTTGTTTTACCCTGGACAACCGAAAGCTTGTTACCGGTGTGGAGACCCCTCTCACCTTAGTAATGTCTGTGATAAGCTGAAATGTAATACCTGTGGAGAATTGGGTCATGTGGGGATTCACTGTCTAAATGAGTGTAAATGTAATCTTTGTGATGAGCTGGGTCATACGTTTCAAAATTGTCTGTGGGCTGCTCATAATCAGGCCACACATGATGATGGTGCTGATCAACATTTTGTAATCACACAAGCCCAGAAGGCTTGTCTTAGGACCACTTTAGTAGAGCCGACTTCAGTAGTCACTCGACCTCTATTGCAGGTCCCTGAGCCTGTTGTAGATCAGGTTGTGGTACCCCCGGTGGCCTCTTGTGTGGCACCGCTTACTGAGATGACCCTCCTACCCCTGACCCTGTCCAATCTGTCCAGCTTGTCCTGGACCCTGTTCCAGGCCCAGTACTATGCCACCCCCCCGAGTACCCACTAGTGTTATGCGTCAGAGGTCTATGAGAAATTACCCCCAGGCATTACCATCACCTCCTTTGCTTTTGGAACCCCCTCCTGTGGTTTTGTCTAATGCCTTTGAGCTACTCCAAACTGTTTCTGATGATGCTGGAGGCGAGTCTGACTCTTCCTCTGTTGCAACTTCCCTCCCGGATGGTATTACTGATTCTGAGATTCAACTGGGTACTGGTCTTTCTCAGAAGCGGAAGGCCGGGGTTAAGCTAAAATGGAAAGAGGTGATAGGGAAAAGGAAATCGTAAGGTGTCTCTGTTCTCCTTGTGTTATGTCTCACTTTGTTTGTCATACTATTAATGTGAATAGTATTAAGCATCTGGCAAAAAGAAGATTGATTTTTTCCTGTTTACGGCTTTTACCTATGGGGATCTTTCTGTTGCAGGATACACGACTCCATACCACCCACAAGATTCGACAGGCACAACAGGACTGGCTTCTAGGTCCTTCTTTTTGGTCCATTGGCCTGGACTCCTGTTTCGGACTTGGGATCTTATTCAATATCCCAGATTTTCTTTTGCTAAAACAGATTGACGTAGCCCCTGGTAGAGTGTTAGTCTTAGATTTTTTAATTGGGCCCTGCCCTTATCATGTTATTAATATTTATGCTCCCCAATGTCCCATGCATGCTTGAATTCCACCACTGTTTTTGACTCCACAACCTCCTCTGGAAGGCCGTTCCATACATCCACAACCCTCTCTGTGAAAAAATACTTCCTTAAATTACCTCTGAGCCGCCCCCCTTCTATCTTCAAATTGTGCCCCCTTGTTCTTGCACACCTCTTTTTTTGAAAGATGCTACCCTCTTGGACTTTGTTGATTCCCTTGAGGTACTTGAAAGTTTCTATCATGTCCCCCCTCTCCCTCCTTTCCTCGAGGCTATACATATTAAGCTCCTTAGGTCTCTCTTCATATGTCTTCCGGTGCAGACCCTGCACCATTTTAGTTGCCCTCCTCTGGACAGCTTCCATCCTGTCTATGTCTTTGCGGAAATTGGGTCTCCAGAACTGCACGCAGTACTCCAGATGGGGTCTCACTAGCTTTCTGTACAGAGGGATAATAACTTCCTGTTTTCTACTGGTGATGCCTCTCCCTATGCTACTACCCAGAAATTGTTTTGTGACTCCCACGAATTAGGGAAGTTGGTTCGTACTGCTCATCTCACAGATGCCTATTACTCTTTTACTAAAAAACATACTCCTACATTTCAAAAGGGTAAGCTGGCTACCAGAACTGATTTTGTGTTTTTGTCCCGCACACTCCCAATTACCTCTGCTACTGTACAAGCGATAGAATTTTCTGATCATAAACTGCTTTCCATAGGCCTTGGTTCTGATGTCACTGTTCGCAAAGGACCAGGACTCTGGAAATTCAACATATCTCTGTTGCAAATTCCGACTTTCATGCAGTCCCTTTTATCCTTTATTCAGGCCCGGAAATCCGTTTTTATTTGTTACGCAGACCCTATTGCATGGTGGACGGACACTAAACATGATTTGGTGCTCTTTTTGAAAAGATATAGTCGTCAAAAATGTCGAAGAGAATATTTGGAATATTTACAGAAAAGGGTACATTTTCAGTCCTTGTTGACAATAGCTTATACGACAGGACAAGATCTTTCTCAACAATTGCACTTAATTCACAATGATATGTTGAAATTCCAATCTAGACAATCACAGCAACTTTATCATCAACACAAATTTAATGTGGTAGGCACAAGGGCTGTTGTTTGCCCTTTGAGTAGAATTCTCAACAAATTACACAAAAGAATATGTTGGGTCTTGCTGATTCTGATGGCACCTTATGTACCTCTCAGTCGGACATCTGTTGGATAGTGACATGTTACCGACTGCCCTTTTTCTTCCTTTCCAGCTGCAGATGTTGATCGTGCAGTGTTGTATAGGGACCTTGACATCCCTATCCTTTCACAGCCATGTTCTGACTCAGCCTGTATACCTGTTACTGAGTTAGAATTGAAGTCGGTTATTGCTTCCTTACCCTCACGGAGGACTCCTGGTCCAGATGGACTCCCACTGCCTTATATAAAGTACTGGGTGACCACCTGATCCCTGAATTAACTTCAGTATTTACCTCCCTGTTAGCTAGTGAGTTTATCCTTTAGATTTTACTAAAGGTACTTTGATTTATATCTATAAACAGAAAGGAGATATAATTCAATTGAGAATTGGCGCCTTATGTATGCTAAACACTGACTTTAAGTTATTAATGAAAATCATTGTACAGCGTCTTATGAGGATAGCTGAAGTGGTTTTGCACCTGCTCAGTCCTGCTCTGTCGAACAGGAGAATCTCTGACCATTTGATTCTCCTTCGAGAATTATTTTCTCATGGCTACGAGACTCTGTTTGGGTTTTATTGTATCGGTAGATCAGTAGGTGGCTTTTGATTCAGTTAACCATGATTTTTATGGAAGGCACTACATTTTATGCATGTGCCTGGTGAAATGATTTGCTGGATTAAGACTTTTATAGGACTGCCACTGTTGTGCCTGTTGTGAATGGTTGGGTTGGACCTATGATCCCCATAAAAGGAGGGATTCACCAGAGTGTCCTTTGAGCCCTCTGTCATATGTATTTTTCTAGATGTTTTGCTTTGCCGTCTGAACACTCATCCTCAGATTCATGCCCTTTCTAGTTTGACTTTAATCTCGCCATATCACGGCAATTGCATATGCAGAGTGATGTCTGCATTTTGTAGTAACTAATGCAGCCTCTGTGGTTATTGCCCTCCAGGAATATTCTTCCTTGGTGATTTTTCTGTGCGTAGTTTAAATTTTACCAAAAGTTTTGGTATTCGGTTAGGATCGAAAATAGACCCTTTTTCACATATTGGTCCTTTACAACTTGTTGAGGGGCCTCAACACATTTTGGGAGTTTATTTTGGGACTGTAGATGCTGACCTTTTTAATTGGTCTGCTAAAGTTACAACAAGACAAGCGTAAGGTTGCCTCATGGAATAAGGGGCAGATTGTGAAGAAGAAGCGCGTTTTCCTAATCAAGACTTATTTGATACCGACTTTTCTTTATTTAAGCTATGTATTCCCAATCCCTAAACAATTAGAAACTGCAGTTCTTGGTCTCTTCTTTCAAGCTCTGTGGGGAAGCTGGCTTAATCCGGTAAAACGGAATGTTATTTACTTACCTATTTCTGAGGGGGGTGTTAACATGATTAATCCTCTGTTATTTTTTCATGTATTTTTTTGACTGCAAATCTTCGGCCTCTATTGATAAATACTCAGAGAGGGTGGGAACCTTGGTTCTATGATTCTTGCAGATTATGGTTTCATTTATGGGAATGTGATTCATTAACTGTGATACGACAAACTTTGGGTATACCGGTATAAATTAAACACATGTTTTTACATTTGAAACAGTGGAGGATATCTACCCAGATGTTGTTAATGAATTCTCATAAAGTATTATATAATAATCTGCTCCTGACCGTTTGTGCAATACAGTTGCCCTTTGAAAAGTGCCCTAGCCAACATCTTCCTTCCCTATTGGTTTTGTTATGGTGTAAAAGGGTGCCTGCTCACATGTGGGACTTTCATTGGCTGTCGAGTCATGAAAGAATTAATGTCAAAGATAATCATAAACACAAGCAGTCTCAAGACCGACAATGTTCTAGACTATCGTGTATTTCTAAATTGGAAACTATATCGCACTTATTTTTTGAGTGGTCTTTTATTCGGCACTGATGGGTTTTTTTGGCAAGAGTCTGGGCCACTCCATTATTTCAAACGGTTTCTTACCAGAATATTATGTATGGTGTTTTTTCTCCCCAGTGGTCCCTTTGGACTCTGGACACGTTAAATCTAGTTTTTGTAGTAATTAAATGGAATATTTGGATGGCTCGATGTCTGTTTACTCTACAGCAAAAAACCTGTTCTTATTCAGAGCTTGAGAAGAAAATTGTAACAGACCTAACTAACATTTATGTACATGAACGTACATTATTTTCCAAGAAGACATTACTTGAACTTTGGAAAGCTCTTCCTTGGATCACGGACTCTGATTTGGCAGTGACCTGATGGATTGTCTCTTGATATGCATAGTTCTGTTCTGGTTTTTTTGTTTCCTTCTGTTTTGAGTCCACATGAGTTTTTGCAAATTGCTTTTGTTTTGGTACTGTACAATTTCTTTTGTTTCAATAAAACTTTCCGCTACTCTTTTCGATAAGTGCCGTGGGATCTTTAACATCCACCTGGACTACCACCAATCCAGGCAGATGGGACCTCGGTTTAACATCTCATCCAAAAGATGGCACCTCAGAAGTGCAGCACCCCTTTCATGCTGCACTACAGTGTCAGTACTGGGATATTAACCCAAGTGCCAGATGTGGGAACTGAACCCACAGCCCTCTGATCTCCCAGCCTCAGAGGCGAGTATGCTACCTACTGAGCCACTGACACTGCTTTTTAGACAACTGCCCATCTCCTTGAGGAAGGAAATTTTGTTCCCAAAACGTTGTGAATTGTATTTAGTTGGTGGGTTTGTGTCACTACAATAAAATCTGGTGTCATCAAATCACACTTACGTAGTGAGTGGTCTGTTATTCCAATCTCACTTATTTTACTTTGCTACTCTCTGCCCATCCCTCCTCCTTTTTTAATAGGACTGTCTCATCCTTTGTGTTCATTTTCTCACCTACAGTATGTACTGGGAAAAGGGCCTTCTCACATGCTTTACCCCCAGTGTTAGCTGTACTTCTCCTGCAGGCTTTGTCTGTCTAACTGCTCTGCTCACATCCTTGATTTGGCAAAGTAATCCTCCCTATCCTCCTTCTGAGTGCATCTGTACTTTCAGAAGGCTACCCTCTTGTGTATCATTGCTTTTGCTACCTCTTTGACAAACCAGCTGTGCTTGTTTGCCTTCGCTTTCTTACTTTTAATTTTGGCACACTCACTAGTGGCCTCCATCAGCCCATCTTTATTATGACCCATTTGTGTTCCACATCAATCCCCATTCTGATTCCAGTAAGCTGCCTTATCAGAACTTCTCCCATCCTTCCAAAATCAGCCCCCTAATGTACAAGACCCTCGTCTTGGTCCTAACCTTCCCTCTGCCCATGTCCAGGAGGAACCACATCATGTTGCAGTCACCACCTGTGAACAGTGCATCCATCTTCACATCCTGAACATGGCCACAGTTGCACAGGACCAGTTCCAGCCTGACCTTCTCCCCACTGGGCTACATGACACCTTGCATCAGGAAACCACTCTAGAATGCATCTAGCTATACTTGCTCTCTAGTGCAAGAGGTGTCAGGGATTTCCAGTGCATGCCAGGTATATTGAAATCCCCCACTGTTACTACTTCCCCCTTGCTGGACATATTCATCATTTGAGACCCCAGTACCCTGTCCAACTCATCTTCCAGGGAAGGTGGTCTGTAGACCACTCCCATCCTTAGTTTTTTCCCCTTAGTGGAGTGTACCTGTACCCACAATGCTTCAGTCTTATCCTCTGCTGCTTCCTCTCTGGGATAAGTCATGCCCTCCTTCATGTACACATCCACTTCCCCCCTTCCCACCCCCTATCCTTTCTGTACATTTTATATCCAGGAACTGTTAGGTCCCAGTCATTGGTTTGTTTGGCCCAAATCTATGTGATTGAGTAGCATCGTTTGAATCTGGGTAATGCCTAAGTATGCTATATTCCACTGGATTGTATTGGAAGTCTGCAGTGGTACACTGTGGCAGATTGTCTTAGACAACTTCTTCACACAGGCCATATGATGCAGTTAACTTTCTTAGTGTACTGATGGTCTTGGCAGTTATCATTAGGTGCATCTAAATCACTTCCAGTCACATAGAATGACGTCCACAACTATAGAAAAGTAAAGTTTATCTTTTGCAGAAAATGTATATGGATTTACTGCCAAAATCAAGTTGGTTGCTCTGAAGTGGTGCCACTGCTGATGTGTGTTAGCGATCATACTGACTCCAGAGCCCTACAATGTCTGCCCAAAATCATTGTCAAGCCTGGCCTCATCTCAAACCTGGCCTCTAAAATACCTTCTTGCATGCATTCATCATGCAGATTCCTGGATATTACTGCAGACATCCAAAAATAGGGACATGACAGCTTTTTTTTGGGATCTAAATTTACAGTCAGAAGTTTTGCTGTGTAGGTAGTATACATCTTTGCCTATAAAGGTATTTGTAAAATATCTGCACTCAGAATGATCCTGCAAGTGCTCTCCTTCTTTGTTTGCTTGCAAACTAGAATGAAACATGCTGGTATCAAGTGTGACCCCTTTAAGTGTGTCAGGGTGTTAGCCAGTGAACGATGGAGAAAACAACCACTCTCACTTACCAACCACTGGTGTTATGAGGCTGTGAGTTCATTTGAATATCAACACTTGATCATTTCATACACATTACTGCCTACTGGTGTTTTCCTGTTGACAATCATGGTTACTTGGATGTAGTTTGTGAGCTGAGGTGTAAATCTGCCTGAAAACCTTAGATTTGTTAGTTGGAGTAGCAATCTGCTTCAAAGACTGAGATGCAGCTGATATGTGGCCAATACAGAAAAATGTGCAACTCTGTTTCCTGCTGCACCCCAACCCCAATACTGGCAGCACCAGTCCCAGTCCTGGCAGAGTGCCCCCCCCCCACATAGCCAAACTGTGCCATTGGCAGCTCCTTATGTGTCTGTGCACCCAAGCAGGCTTTTACACATGCCGCCATCATCAGCTCTTTCTGTGCCCACTGAGCAGGCTTTTACAAAAAGAAACAAAGAAACACAGAAATGTTGGCAGAAGACCATTGGTCCATCCATTCTGCCCTGTTTTTTATTTATTTATTTTTTTGACCAGGTAAGTGCACTAGACAAATCCTGCCTATTTTCAGGCACGACCCAGGAAGGGGATACAGATGAATGCCAACTGACCTTGAACCAGATTAAGCTGTTTTACCCTGTCCTACCCTGTGACTTAGTGTCTAGTTGGAGTTATTGCCCTAACCTTCTTGCCCTCTGCCCTATTGCTTTCCCTCAGTGTAACTATAGGACCTTTACTTGCTTCTAGCTGTGTTTGAAGCTAGTAATGGTTCTTGTAGCCACCACCTCTGCTGTTAGGCTGTTCCACAGCTCAACTACTCTCTCTGTAAAATAAAACTTTCAAATATCCCTCACCACCACCAGCTTTCCCGCCTGTCCCCATGTTCTTAATTTGCCAGGCCTGCTACATATTTCCTCAAAGTCTATTTAGTTAATTCTTTTCAGGAACTTGAAGATCTCTGTCATATCTCCCATCTCCCTTCTGATCTCCAGCAAGTACATGTTCAGGGCCTTAAACAGATCTTCATAGGATCTGGTCTGCTGCCCCTGAAACATTTTGGTTACCCTACACTGTACCATCTCTAGCCTGTCTTTGGCTTTTCTTATGTGGGGTTCCAGAACTGGGTACAGTATTCCAGATGCAGCCTTACCAGTGATCTATACAGAGGCAATATCATCTCCTTCCTTCTGCTGTCAACCCCCCCCTAGCGATACACAACATTTTGGTAGCCTTGCTGCAGACCTTGCTACATTGGTTGGATTGTTTTTTGGGGTCACTTATAATTACTCCCAGGTACCTTTCCTCAGTGGTGGTATCCAACTTGACCCTTCCTATCCAATATTCTGCCCTTTGGTTCTTGTTTCTTCTGTGCATCACCTTTCACTTTTTGGCATTGAATTTCAACTGCCAAACTTTGGACCACCTCTCTAAACTTTCCAGATCCTTCTGCGGTTCCCTAACCCCTCCCCTCACTATCTACCCTGTCACAGAGCTTAACGTCATTTGTGAAGAGACATGTCTGATTCCTAAGAAAAGCCTAAGTACACTCTGGTACTATGTGTGACTGTACTGAGCTCTGTTTGCCTGAAATCCCTTTAGCCATTTCCTACAACACCCTGCCCTTGATAGGTTGTTTGTCCCTTAACTTAATACAGATTCACCTGCATAATCTACTACGTTGGGTTACCTCAGATAGTGAATTTTTAGGTTCCCTTTATGTGATCTGCCCAATGCCTCTTCGGTACTTGTGCTGCCCTCCAGAGTCCTCTGTGGTCTTGCAGTCTTCCTGCAGAAGCCCTATAGATGCTTCAACATCAGACACCCTCATCCTGCTCTGTGGTCCTCATGCTCTGAGGGATTGCACGCTCTTGCATCACTTGGTTTTCCTAGAAATAAGTACTAAAAGCTAATTGCAGGGACAAGTTTCACCTGACTTCCCACAACTCAGACCAGCATATTGTTATCTATGGCTTTATACCTTAACTACCATGAATCACCTCTGCAGTGAGGAAGGTAATGGAGGTACTAATCAAGGAGAGGTGTGGTGGGCTCCGGGAGAAAGAGTGGCTTGCTGGACAACAGACAGCATGGCTTTCATGAAGGAAAGTCATGCCAGACAGAACCTGATCAAGTTCTTTGATTGGATGACTCAGGTGGTCGACTAGGGAGGGGTACTGGATGTGGCCTATCTGGACTTCAGTAGGGCCTTCGACACCATCCCCCACAGAAGATTGGTAAGCCAGCTGGAAAGTTAAGGGGTGGGTGGGAAAATAACAAGGTGGGTGGATGCCTGGTTGGCAGACAGAACCCAGAGTGTGGTGCTAAATGGGGTGTACTCCAGGATGGGGGGGTGAAGAGTGGGGTACCCCAGTGGTAAGTCCTAGGACCTTTCCTTTTCAACATTTGCAACAGTTAAATTGTGGAGGGTCTTAGGGGGAGGGTGCACCTACTTGCTGACAATACAAAGATCTGCAATAGGGTGGACACCCTGTGGGGGTGGAGGACATGAGGCAGAACCTGAAGATACTTGAAAAATGTTCAGAGACGTGGCAACTGAAATTTAATGCCAAAAACTGCACTGTGATGTACATGGTGAGTAGGAACACACAAGCAGGATACACCCTAGGAGGGGAGGCAATCAAAGTAACTGAACAGGAGACGGATCTGTGGATTATAGTCTCATCCAATCTTAAGTTAGGTAACCAATGTAGCAGGGCGGTGGGAATAGCCAATGAAATGCTGGCATGCATCGGCAGGGGCATTACTAGTAGAAGGAGGGAGGTAATGATGCCACTCCACAAAGCCATGGTGAGGCCGCATCTAGAGTACAGGGTCCAGTTCTGGAGACCACACCTCCGCAAAGTCTTAGATGGGATGGAGAGGGTTCAGAGAAGGGCAACCAAGATGGTGCAGGTATGCAAGGGAAGACATATGAGAAGAGGTGTAAGCCAGGAGCTGGATCTACACATGCTGGAGACTAGAAGGGAAAGAGGAGACATGATTGACACTTTTAAATATGTGAAGGGGCTCAACAAAGTAAAGGAAGGGTGTTTACTTAAGAAGAAGGAGGGGGTCAGAACTAGAGGGCATAGCCTCAGACTGCAGGGAGGAAGATACAGAGGCAATGTGAAAGGGCAATTCTTCACAGAGAAGGTGGCGGAGGCCTGGAAAGGCTACCAGAAGAGGTAGTGGAGGCTGAATCGATGGAGGGATTCAAGAGGGTGTGGGACAGACATATGGGGCTGAGTAGAGGGAGGGCGGGGGAGGCGGGAGCCAGCGGGGGAGAAGTGGGGGGAAATAGGGCAGACTAGATGGGTCGGTGTGGTCCTTTTCTGCCATCAAGCTTCTATGATTCTATGAATAAAGATCTCAATTTAAGTTGCAGACCCAACACTTCTAATATAGTATCTACTTACCCCTTCTGGTTACAGTCTCCTAGCTGTTCAGTTAGCTGCCTGCATGCTCCCTGTTACCATCAAAGGTTCCTGCAGTATCTGCTGAACAGGCTTTTGGAAAGCAGCATGTTTTCAGTGAGCCATTCAGACCACTTATCTACTACACCCAGGGGCATGCTGTCAGAGAGCACATTCGGATTCTGATTCCTGGCACCTGGTGTCATATTGTAAGTGAGTCCTTCAGGGCTCCTATCTGTTGTACCTTGTGGTTATTTATAAATCAGCCCTTTGGGGCTCTGATCCGTCACACCCTGTGGCATGTTGTATGTGAGCCAATTATGGCTGTCATTCACTGCACCCCGTGGCTTATTGTCAGTCAGTACTTTGGGGCGCTGATCCACCACACCAATTGGAATATACTGAGAGCAAGCTCTTCACAGCTCCAACCCACTGCACCCAGTAGCATGTTATCAGTGAGCCTTTTGGGGATATGACCCACCACACCTAGCAGCTTGTTGTCAATCAGTCCTGTCCTTCAGAGCTCTGATCCCCCAAAACTGGCAGCTTGTTGTCACTGAGCCCTGCCATGCTTCAATCTGCCACACAAAGTGGCATGTTGTGAGTCCTTCGTGATCCAATCTTCCACACCCAGTGGCATGCTGTAAGTTAGCCCTCTGGGGCTCTGATTTACCACACCTGTTGGCTTGTTGTCAGTGAGCCCTTTGGGGATCTGATTTGTTGCACCTCAGGCATGTTGTAAATGAGCCTTCAAAGTTCCATCTGCCACACCCAGTAGCATGTGCCATTAGAAGGACATATACACTGGGCCTTTAAACCATATAAAGGTAATCTACTTACAATAACTAATGCTGGAATATAAACCTGAGATTTCAGTGGTTGTCAATCAACCCTTTGGAGCGCTTGATCTTCTGAAATCTGCAGCTTTTTGTCACCCAGCCTTGACCCTTCCTCCAGAATTAAACTCTGTATTTCAGCTGTGGTCTCCACATGAGTGATTTTTTTTTTTAAATGACCTGTTTTGCAGAGACACTCTAAGCTATACAGGTACTTAGTGGGCCTGCTTCCTGGCTTATTCAGGGATCATATTGCTTTTTGTCTCATACTGTCAGTATCACTGTCATGTGGGGATCTATATACAATGCCTATGTTCCACACACCTGTGGCGTATAGGCACCCATATGTTACTCTACCACTCACTGGGGGTCCAACAGACCCTCACGATATTCACAGATGGGATGCAGGCCTGTTTCACACCTAATCTCCTGTCCATCCACACAGCTGCCTATGTAGATGGACTGGAGGAGTGGCCAGAGGGTGTTCTCACACTCTGTGCCATTCACCAAGGCACAAAGTACTGGGAGAGGGGGCACAGACTACATGGGCAGGGACCCTCCCATAGCCACTCTGTGTACCCCATGCCACACCTGCTGATGGGGCAGTCAACCCCCTTGCCATGCTGCCCCAACCTTCCGGACAGTTGGAGGGGGCAGTCACTGAGGTGCTTGCCTGACTTTGGGGCAATACCAGGATGTGCATTGTCCCACAATCCCCTGCTTCATGTGAAACAGGGGATTCACTCTGCTGCTTGCATGGGCATCCAATTGTATGCTCACCTGTGTCCACCAGTCCATACCTCATGCAGCTATGAGCCAGAAAGGCCACAGGCAGGTGGCTCCCATTAGTGAATGGCACTCCCTGTGCTCCTGTCCATGGGCATGGACCTGTGCAGGCTGCATACATGCCTGACACTCATACCCAGCCCACAGTCATGCATAGGCTCCCAGGAGCTTGTCTGCAATTGGTCACTTTAATTTTTGTGTGCATCCTTTACCCCTTGTATCTCTGCACTAATCTGTCTACTCTCATTACTGTTTATTCCACATACAAACCCATTTTCCTTTATTTTTAAAGGGTCTGACAGGATGCCAACCAACTGCCTATCAGGTAAGTATTATTTTATGTTAGCCTTCCCATCTATCCTACTTTCTTCCTAATGAACTACAGATCTTTGTGGTCCATCTCTAGTCTTATTTTATAGACACACTTAGATGTCACCAAGACCCCATCCCAGGCTCCCCAAGACACAGATAAAAGACTCCCACGATAACTATACTTAGTGGGTGGGAAAATGGATGCAAACAGAGCCAAGTAGAAACATGATGTTGTATGTCAGCTGGCTACTCTGGGTTAATTGTAACCAAATACAACAAAAAAGAATTGTCAGCAGCCACTGGCCTTTCCCTATCCCCCATCCCACAGTAAGTGTGATCTGCTGGTTACAGCACAATAGAGAACCATGAAATCACAGGTTCAAACCCTGCTACAGCCAAGTACTGTATGACCCTGAGCAAGGCCTTTAACCTTCCAGTGATTAAGCCAACTTAGCTGTGGAAATGGGTAGAAGCAGGGATCCCATTGGAAATGAGGGATTGCATCTCAGGTGGGCTGTCCTCAGTAAATAAATTGTTAACAATAAACCAACAAAACACTGCCAGCAGTAACCAACCTTATCTGCCCCACTCACAAACTGTGGAGGAAGTGTAGTTTAGTGGTTGGAGCCCTGTTAGCAACCAAGAGATTGTGGCTTTAGCTTTAAACCCTGCTATTGTGCATCCAAATGCTGTGTGACCCTGATCAAGTCACATAACTTTCCCGTGCTCCAATCCACCCAGTCAGAAATGTCTAGAGGCCTGACCCCACTGAGAATGTGATGTTGCATCTCAACTAGACAATTCTAGGTATAATCATTGTAAATATGGGTCAAAGCAGCACACTACAAGAATTGAGATGTTGCATATTGGAGAAAGGAATCCAGGGTAAGACTAACTCTTTGCTGACAACACAAAGATTTGCAGCAGGCTGGAGAGTGAAGAAGGATGAGGAAGCTTCACAGGGATCTAGAAAGACTTGAGAGGTAGTTGAGGTTGGGCAGTTAAGATTCAGTGCCAAGTAGTGCAAGGTGATGCAACTTGGGAATAAGAACCTATATCTAGAGTACTAGATGGGAGGGGATAAACTGGCCACTTCATCAGAGGAGAGAGATCCAGTAGTTCTCATCAGTGACTTACTCAGGCAAACCAGCCAGTGCAACATGGTGTATAGCAAGACATCTAGGATGTCTGGGTGTATAGGGAGGGTTTTGATGGTAGAGAGGGAGGTCATACTACCCCTATACAGATAGCTGGTGAGGACTCACCTGGAGGACTGTGCCCAGTTTGGGAGTCCTCATCTGAGAAAAGATATTGATAGACTAGAGTCAGTGCAATGAAGGTCACAAAAGGATTCAGGGTCAGCAGGACAGGTCATACAACAAATGTCTGAAGGCCCTGAACATGCACTTGCTGGAGGCCAGACGGGAGAGGGGTGACATGATAGAGACTTATAAATTCCTAAGGGTTATAAATAGGTTAAATTGTGAGAACCTGTTTCTTGGAACTAGATATGGAGATTTGTCAGAGGCAAATTCAAGAAAGCTATGAAGAAATTTTACTTCACTGAAAGAGTGGGAGAGCCTTGGATTCGGTTACCAGTGGAGGCTGTGGGGATGAGGACCATTAATGGGTTTAGACATGGGTGGAACAGGGCCTGGGGACTAATAATCCCACTTGGGGGAACCAGAAAATGTGAGGAAGTAGAAGGGAGAGAGGGCATGAATAACACACTGCAGCACCAGGCCAGAGGGGTTAAGATACAGTAGTACCAACTATTGACAGACTTGATGGGTCATTGGTCTCCTTCTGCTGTCAGGTTCTATGTTTCTGTCTTTCTATATCAGTTGAGTGGTCCTGTGGAAATAAATAAATAAAAACTACTGGTGGGTACTATCCATTTGCCCCCTCCCCCCACACACACACAAAGGAAATGTAGGCATTGGCAGTGTGCTCACGTTGTTAAAGCACTGAGCACATCATTTAACCTCCCAGTGTTCAGGTCCATGCAGCTTCAGAAACTGATAGAAAAGAACCCAGTAGAAATGTGATGTTTCCTCTAACCTGAGCCACCCATGGAATATAAACTGCAAACAAAACCTTGTCAGCAATTGCTTGCCTTTCCTGGTACCACCCCACCCCACCCCACCACAGTAGTGTAGCATAATGATTAGAGCACTTTTGAGAACTGAAGCATCAGAGGGTTCAGTCCCTGCTATCGCCATATATTCTGCAGTGTTATTAAAGTAGTTCATGCTCCATTGCCAGCTAAGTCCTACATTAAATTAATTTATCCTCTGTCATTGGTTTTAGGGGTTAGAAAAAGGACAATTAAGTTATATATCAAAATGTTCTGTACTCTACTGGTTAAAGGTGGTCCAGAGGCTTTGTATATTTCTCTCTCTCTCTCTCTCTCCCCCTCTCTCTTCCTTCCCCTCTTCTCTCTGTCTCTGTCACTCACTCTCTTCACTGTATTCTGTGCACTTTTATGACAAAGAAACAGCAGTCTGAAGTAACAGTGAAATGAGAAGCAGCTATAGTGTGATTAAAAGATGCCGTTCTCTGTACATACAATTCTGTTTCCCTACTAAAATAATGAAATAGTACTGTTTGTGGGAATAGACTACATAGTAGATTTTCTTCATGCACAGCAATATGCATAGGTCCTTTCACTACTGGTTAATGTCCTAAATGCAAATATAATTGGCTGCTCTTTGACATCTTCTGTTGTTTGCGATATTATAGTAACACCCCACAAAGTGAGGCATCACGGGCTGTTTCAAGGGTTAAAAGAAGAAGTACACTCGCAGAAGCTGAGTCAGCCAGTAACCATTTTTTTTTATTTATTTATCAATCATCTTGGAGTAACACCTTTGAGCTAGGAGCTCATTTACAAAGTTTCCATGTCATGACATGTACAGTTACAGGTACAGAAAGACATATGAAATAACAGGAAAAAATATGACAATACAAGTATATACATATTTATTATATACAGAATACTTTATAGTGTGATAAAATTAGGCTAGTTTAGACAAATAGATTCAGAATAAAATAGTAAGCGAGGCCCTAAGTAGAGAGCAGTCAAAGGTTGACTGTCAAGAGGCAGTGAAGGAGGTAAAGGAGTGGATGGGGAGGTAGGGAACAGGTGGAGGGGTAGTAGACAGCAGGGAGGCAAGAATGGGGGGATCAATTTGTTGGGTGGATAGGACAGTAAAGGGAGGAATGAAGAATTTAGGGAGGGAAAGGGTGGAAGTAAATGGGGATGGGAACAGGGAGGTAGGGGAATTAGGGCTGGCAGTCACAAACACTTAGTGCAGTCAGGTGTTGAAGGAGTTTTTTCCTAAAAGGTCTGCTCTTTGGCTCAGTAACTACAGTATATCAGAAAGGAGATCACTGAGCCAACAGGGTGCTGTGTAGGCAAAGGAATGCTGGTCTGGAGCCGACAGCGAAAACAGGATACATACAGCATTTCTAGCCTTACCTCTTGTCTGGTGAGGGTTGGTTGTGGGTTTAAGGAGGTTTTGGATGGCTGGAGGGGTTAATCCAAGGATGTTTTTTTCCCAAGGAGGCATACCTGGTACTTTATCCTGCCCTGGAGGTTTAAGCCACTTGGTCTGGGCACATAGGTCACATGTGGGGTAAGCCTGCACCCTAGGACCAGTCTATAGGATTTGTTAAGGCTGTCTGACCCTTTAAGAGCAGTGTCAGTGGTTGTGCCATACACAACTAGCCCATAATCTATGACAGAGAGAACTGAGCTTTTGACAGCCAGCGACAGGGCTTCAGCGGTCATATTATGTTTGTGTCTATAGAGCAAGCCGACTATGGTGTTGACAATCTTACAACATGATCTATATGATGGGCATGCAGTAGGTTAGTGAACTATCAAGTGTGATGCATAGATACGTAAAGGGTTAACCTGGTCAAGTGGATCATGTTTGTTGTTTAACATTGTCAGGTGGTTGGATTTATATTTACTTTGGGGCTTATGAACATAATTACCTTTTTTTATAGTTCAGGAGTTTATTTTGGTAAACCATTCCTCAATGGTGGCAAAGCTTTTTTGAAGATTAGTTTCTAGCAGGTGTGGGTGTGGACTGCTGGAAAAGATGACAGCATCATCTGCATAAAGTAGGAGTTTTCCAAGGCATACTATAGGAAGATGGTTGAGGAACAGACTGAATAAGAGGGGATCTAGAATGGACCCTTGCAGAATGCCAGTGTTCATCTGCTTGCTATCAGAGAGGGTATCATTTATTTTTACTTGTGTTCTGTGTGCAAGGTAGCTTTTGAACCACCCAACAGTTTCTGGTGAAAGTCTAGTGTTTTGGAGTTTGCTAAACAGAATGCTATGATTGAAGGTGTCAAAAGCTTTTGTGAGGTCGATGAATATTGACCCCACTAATTGGCTCCTCTCTAGAGCCTCATAAAAGTCAGAGTGCTAAATAATGCTGTTGTAGTGCTATGTGCCTTCCAGAATCCATGCTGTTGGGGACATTGGATATTGTACCTGTTAAGGTAGTCTACAAGTTGGTCAGAGACAATGCATTCAAGGGCTTTGGAGAGCGGGGGAAGGATTGAAATGGGCCTGTAGTTGGCATGGAGGGCTCAATCTCCACTTTTGTGTATGGAAGTGATCACAATGGCTTTCCAATCTCTTGGGGAATTGTGCAAATCTAAGGGATAAGTAAAGTATTTTTGTGAGTGGTAGTACTATTTAATCAAGGGAGAGGGCAATCAGTTTTAAGTCAAGGGAGTCATTGTTATTCCTGGTTTTGCCAAGGATTCGCTGGAGGTACTTTTTGACTTCAGCATGGGGATTTCCTTAAAGTAGAAAGGAGGGATTCCAGTAGGGGCCTGTTTTGGATAGATGGAGTATCATCTGAATTGTACAGTTTAATACCGCAAAGTTACAAGTGTCACCTTCTGATGAAGCGGTTGAACCACAAAGCACTGGTATCAAAAGCTGGTGCTCTCTGTACTGCTTGTTACTTTGTGCTATTAAACTGTTACTGGTTTATCCAGCTTTTACAAGTGTGGTTCATCTCTTAGCTTTTGCAAGTGTTCTTTTAGAAGTGGCACTGGTAGTTCACCTATATGCCCCCTCTCTTTGTGCCACTTGGTACTTTTAGAGGCTTCAGAGTATCATAATTTATTAAGGCATGGCTGCTTATAAGTTGCTGTTTGCATTCAAGATACATCACTTCATATTTAAGTGACCATTTCCTTGACTCGTCCTCATCATTGCAGATCATTGACAGGTTTGCAATATACAGTAAGTAGTTGCCCATGTCTAAAAAATATCTATAATAGTTTAGTAATCAAAGCAATGATTGCTGATCTGTTTTTGTTTGCCCATTCTACTTTCTCACTTGTGTCAGCCTGTACTGTACATTCCACACAGGGCTGTAAGAATTTATAATTCACATGTTTCACCCAGACACCATAGCAGTCTAGAGGCAGCATCTTTAAACAGTACCCACAGTGTAAACTGTGTGACATGCAATCCTGTATATTAGTGCTTAGATGGTAGTTTAAGAGGAAAAATTAATTGAAATATAAAACTGATTTTTTTAAAAGCCTCTATCCCTCCCCAAGTAGCCAGGTTGGTGTCTCGGCCACCCCCACCCCACCTCGGTAGTTTTCCTGCCCTCCAACCCCCTTCCACCATTGCATTAGTGCTGTAGAATAAATAAAATGCTGCCTTTGAATAATATTCATAAAGTTACATTTTAACTGCGATACCTTTGACCACCTTTCCAATCTATCCAGGTCCTTGTTCAAGATTTTGACCCTTCCTCACTATCCACCCAGCTACAGATCTTAGTATCATCTGTGAAAAGGTATATCTTGCCCTGGAGCCCTACCTCTATGTCAAAGATACAGATGTTGTAGAGGACTGGTACCATGACTGATCCCTGTGGCACCCTGCTAGTAAACCACTGGTCTCTAAGTATTTCACATTAATTCATCTTCTGGGTCTTGCCACTTATCCAGTTTCCCACTGTTGAAAGTGGCCAGTGGCAAAAGTGTTAGTAACCTGTGGCCCAGGTTCATACAAGGTTTTTAATAACAACCTTTATATAAATAGTTAGCTATGAGAGGCTGCAAATAAGTAATACATAAGTAAATGATGCCAACATGTGAATTAATAGGTATGGCTAGCAAAATATGTTCCAAGCAAAACCCCAGACAAATTAATGCTCTGTTTGTCTTATTACTCACAGGTACCCCTGAAAAATAAAGTGTACTCTATGCAGGTTTTGTGAATTTTAAATCTTCACAATTATAATGTCATGGATTCACAGATGGTCAAATGGTATTATTGGACCTCGGCCTGCACCCCCAGGTGTGCGGTTGACGTCCCATTTTTATTTTCTCTTTCCTCAGTTGTCAGAAATTTGGGCTCTGTCACACCACTCTTTACAAAACAAAAAGGTTATTGGTTTAACAGATTGTTATTTATGTGTTCTTAAGTCAATTTCTAACACACTTTGCAAATTTGCAGGTTTACACGATGTGGCACACATAACTCCAAGTACAACAGCAGTAACACCTTTATCTAAGCATAAAAACCTTCATCTTTTCCTGAAAAGAAAATAACTGCCACAGCTTCAATGTTATCACCATCTTTGTGCCTGACTGGTTCAGTATGAGGACTATGGCTTGAATCAAGTTATCATTACTTCTACAAGTGTAATGTTTTCAGCAAAGTTACACCTATCTGTAGAACTTTAAATCAACTGGAGAAAGGTCCAGTCAATTCAGATAATCAAGTTTATTGTTTCTGCTTACTATGAGGCTAAGTCTGGGGTAGAGGAAACTCTAACTTCAGCAAGAAGATTTTCTTCAATTGATCTTCAAGCAAGACTTCCATTTTCTTCATTGCTTTTTTGTCCAAACCTGGCTGGTACTTTATACAAACCTATTGCTCTGTTATGGACTGCATTCCTAAATAGTTTTATTGTGAACTAATACTACTTTCTTTATGGACTGATAATCTTTGTGCAATGGTGTGATCAACCTCCATAACACAAATGACATGCCAGTGTGTGTGTGTGGCTACTCCATTAGCAGGACTTGGTACATAATCTAATGTGCCCTTGGCAAGACCCTTTTCAAATTCAGTTATCCAGCAACCTGCAGCCTAAACATTGACTTTCTTACTAATGGTGTTTCATCTTTCAATTACCATCTGCATTGCCCCATGTGCCTTGTGGGGTTACCACCTTTCTGCAAATGAGGAACTCTATGGACTGTTACTTGTATGAACTTTCTAAATTGGTCATATACAGTATGTGTTATAAGGACCTATCTGTCAAGAGGCATTATCAACAGAGTCTTCAATCAAGCTCTAAGCGTGTGCCACACCTCAACACCAGGTAGCATCTACCTTGTCCGCTCTCAAGGTGGATTCCATGAACTCTTCTTTGTCAACAGATATTGTTATGTCATATTGTGTTCTATGAGGTAT
The DNA here is from genome assembly GCA_016271365.2 of Neoceratodus forsteri. Taxonomy (NCBI): domain Eukaryota; kingdom Metazoa; phylum Chordata; order Ceratodontiformes; family Ceratodontidae; genus Neoceratodus; species Neoceratodus forsteri. Next base: position 969,960,774 of record CM028134.1, on the reverse strand, counting down.
CACATGTTAACATCGGTTCACATATTTCAATTGTGGTGTTGACATCCCTGAGTTCTGCACTATGTTTTACAAACTCACCATTTGTGCTCCATCTGTAACCACCCCTGTACCAACTCCAGAACAGGATTCCTTCTTAATTACCTTGACTATCTGTATGGTGGCAACCAGTTTTAAAAAAGGTTTTTCATGTAATCAATTATAAACTGTTTTTCTAGCTTTAAAAATTGTAGCTTGCATTATAATAGCTTAAATAATTATGTGGTAAAAGTATTAGCATGTAATTAACAGATTAAGATAAAAATGCTTAGTTATATTAAATATATTAATCAAAGTATATCGGTGGGGGTTCAGGACTCCCTCACCGGTCTTCCTCACCCCATCATCAAGACTGTTAAAGTGTCCCAGTTAACACCAAGGCCCCCTAGCAGAATAACTGCCACCTCAATATCTGGAACCCTTATAAATAATGTACAATTTATGCATATACCTGTTGTCTTAAATATCTCCCATTGGAATATGGCTGAGTTTGGACACTACATTCAAACTAATGTGTCCTTATTTTATGCCTCCCTGGTAATAGATGTAATAGCAGCCCATCATCAGAGATCACAAAATAAAATCGCAGGATGAGAAACTCTAAGAACATTTATTTAATAATTAACATCTATATTTTTAAGTTCAATTTTTCAAGGTTCGGTCCCCAGTGGGTTTCCCTCACCTTCAAGATAGGGATCTGTAAAAGTGGCCAGTGGCCAAAGTTTTAGTAATCAGTGGCCCAGGTTCATAAAAGGTTATTAATAACAACCTTTATATAAATAGTTAGCTATGAGATGCTGCAATTGAGTAATAAATAACTAAATGATGCCAACATGTGAATTAATAGGTATGGCTAGCAAAAGATGCAAATGGCTAGTAGATAATGACCTGAATAAATGACCAGGCTAAATGGCAATGATACTCTCATGTAAAGTGATATGTATGTAGGTACACCGATTTAAAAGGTGGTCAAGGCCCTGTAGATGATACTTGTAGAACACAGGTAAAGACCATAAGTAGTGTTTAGGAACAGATGTTTTAAAAGCAAAATTAGTTTGCTTTACTCAACTAAATATATTTTTACAAAAAACATGTTTTTCTATAACCCAAGGTTATGGCTGAGATAAAATGCAGCAATGCAGTTCCTCATTTCATGATTTCTTATGTTTAAAAAAAATGTGTTACAGAGAGTTCGTAAGGAACAATTATATCCTTGTATTGGCCACTGTCTAGTGCAAGGCTACTTTGTCAGCAAGTTATTTAAAATGAAGTGAAGTCCCCTTATTTGTTTTCTGTCTCCTAAGCAAGTTATTTTTGATAAATATAAAATCCCCTAACCACTTGTTTTTCCATCTAAGGATGACCACATGTCTTGGCAAAGTATCAAATGTATCTTATGACCGAGGTATCTCATGGCCATTGTACTTTTAAACCTTGTCTCATGATGTTATTAAATTATGTGATATCTAGGCTACAATTTGCTGTAGTAGGTTGGAAATTTCCACTATGCATTTTGATGTAAACAATCTGAATATGAATGCAGGACCTAGATGTCATGTCCAGTGTGTCCAAAAAGGAGTAGCCAGCATGGCTGCCATAGATACTTCGGTCACTCAGAGTAATGAGGAATGTTGCTTCATTCCCTCTGAACACCTGTAGCCCTGGAGGTAATAAGCCATCCGCTGTTTAGACTTAATCATGTTAGAGGTAAAATTGTTAGGGCTTATTTGAGTAATAATAAATTGCAACTGATTTAAAACAACATCTGGTGTCAGGTAGCTTTATTGGATTACCAGGGACCACTAACCATGAAACTTGTGCTTTTACTACCTTACTGTCATCAGTATGGTATAGTTTTCTTTATTTACACCATCCACCTAGTAATTTTGTCCCCTACCCTGAGGTTCTGCTCTTCTTAACCAACCATCCCTATAGGACAGCACTGAAGGTTCATCTGACATCAAGGTATACTATGTTCATTGCCTGTCCCTTGTCCACTGCCTTTGTTACCCGTTCAAAGAAACTGCTACGGTTAGAGTGACATGACCCCCCCCCCCATGAACCCATGTTGTTTCCTGCCATATTATACTGTTCATATCTTATTTAGTACATTGAAAGGCTTGATATAGTGGCTATCCCATGGATACCTTAACAGAAGAGGCAAGTCATGATGAAATACTTATATTAAAAAATGAAAATCAGAAAGAGATGCAGGCCTTAGACTTACCGTAACAGTTCCAGCTGGTGAATATGCATTGAATGGACTTACAACAGTTGAGTCATTCTGGCCTGGGCAGTGCTTTCTCCACTTTTTGCAGACTGTTCTACTTCAGTTCCATTTTCTAGTTCAATAGCTACATAGTTGGGATCTGTTGCATTTGGATATGAAAGAAGCACCTTATATGGGTAAATTTTAACTCCATCAAGTTGGGCCTTCCATTCTTTAACTATATGGTTGAGTAGAACCTCCTCATCTTGTGGACTACCAGCAATGTGAGGTTTCTTTGTGAAAAATCTAAACAGTAGAGAATACACAGTGTAAGCACAAGACCAGCCATGAGTAATCTCTGTTATCATTCTTCTCTGACAGTGTTCAAAGTTAAAAGCATATGATTTAAGAATTAGTATGTTTTCCCAAATCCATGAACCTAAGAACTGTAACCAACTCTATGCAGCTCTATGTCATGCATACCTGCCATGCCTCCCCTATTTTAAGCATATAAGAAGAATTAATTAAAATAGTTTAAAAGTCAAGCAAGCATATCTAAATAAATTGGGCATGAATTTCTGCCCTGACAAACTTTGTAGCGATTCAAATTTACAGTAGGCTGATTCAGTAAAAATACATTTTATGTTATTTTTATTTTATTGCTTACCATTTATTTATCCAGGGTAGCCCAGCGGAGAAGCAATAGCTCATTTCCAGTGGAGTCTTGCATTTTATTGATTTCTGCTGCCATGTGGACAGGAGCATTGGAAAGTTAATTGGCTTGCCCAAGGGCATACACTGAGTATTAGGCTCTGGCATGGTTTCAACCTGCAACCTCCCTGCCCCCAAGCCAGTACTCTCAATCAGTAGGCCACACTGGCTCCTCAAATACCCCTTCTGGCAATGAAAGTGTATTTTATGTTCATACAAATAGTTGTATCACAGCCCTGAGGTGTTGCCCCAGAAATAAAACTGTAAATGGTAAAGTTCAAACTCTGCAGTATTGTCATGCTCCTCAACATTCCATTTATTTCTCCACTGAATAAATTGGTTGCTCTAGCTTACTGTTCCAGTTGCTGTGGCTAAGTGTTCTTAGTTTTGACTACCATTTTATTGTTTTGCGAAGTTTTTGAATTTGATACTCTGCATTAATTTTGCATAGTGTTATGTAATTTTATTGATTTTTTTTTACTAGCTCCATTGCTGTACCTGGAATCATGAGAACTGTGATTTTCATTGGCTCCCAATTTGGACTGCTGATTCCAAATCAAATAAAAATAATCAAATTTTGTTAAAATTGATCTTCATTGTCAAACTTGTTATACTTTTTCACCAGTACAACCCCTTAAACAAATTTTTCTTTTGCCTCCTGTCAAATTGGTAGGACAAGAAGGCCTAACAAGGAAAACCAGGCCTACAGGATGTGACATTGTATATCTGGTAAGCACAGTTTAACAAAAGCAAATGGCCACAGCCTTTGCTTTGATTGTTTTGGCCAAGATTATGATTTTGGAAGTTTTCTGCCCTAAAACATAGAAAAAAAGTAGCTAGCTAAATGCCAGTCTTTGTATGCACCAGCCTTCACATGGTGCAGTGTTCTGTTACAACAGCCTATGTATAAAATTAGGAGAAAAGTACCACTGATGGCTCTCTTTTGATGCAGTAGACTCTGGCACCCAAGGAGACCTAAAAAGCTCTATGTTAGTCCTCTGTAAACAAACTCTTGCCAGAGCTGATAGGGCTGCACGGGAGGAATTTGGGGAAAAAATATTGAAAATTACCAAAGTTACAAGCCTACATTAGCAAAATGTAATGTTAGACTCATAAATGTGTTGTTTTATAATATTTTTACACCAAATTTTCAACATAGCCTTGTTATGACCCTGCCTCATGAAGAAGGGCAGAGTAAATGTTCAACTCCTGCCCAAAGGTAATTTTATGTAGGGACTGCAAATCAACTTTCAGGACACAAAACACATTTTAGACAGAGTTGAAAAATGATAGCTGTCATTTTTATGAGGTGATATAAAGAAATGGCTTTGTTGTAAATTTGGGTAAAAGTATTGAGAATTACCAGTTATGAGCCTGCATTCGCAAATTCAATGAAGGCTCATAACTTTGTTGCTTTTTAATATTTGTACACCAAATTTTTAACACAGCCTTCATATGACCCCACCTCACCTCATGAACAAGGGCAGAGAAAATTTTCAACTCCTGACCGAAAGGTAATTTTGCGCATGAACCGCAAAATCACCTTTCAGGATGTGAAAAACATTTTGGCCAGGATCTGAAAAATAACAGCTGTCATGGTCATGAAGTGCTATAAAAATATGGCTATGTAGTAAATTTGGGGTGAAAATATTGAAAATTACCAAAGTTACAAGCCTGCGTTCACAAAATTCAACATAGGCTCATAATGTTGTTGTTTTTTAGTATCTTTACACCAAATTTTAAGCATAGCCTTCTTATGATCCTATTTCATGAACAAGGCAGAGAACATTTTCAACTCTAGGCCAAAAGGTGATTTCACGAGGACTGAAATCACCTTTCAGGACAGATTTGCCTAATGATAGTGCAATTGTTCATGAGGTGGGGTCCCAAAAAGGCAATGTTGAAAATTTGGGGCCATAGATATGAAAAAATGGCCAAGCTATGCCACTAAGTTCAAAATGGTACTGGGTCAATCTGCCGTATGGAATATGGCACAGTCAAAACCACATGACACACACAGCGTAGGGGAATACAGTGACAGGGTACAAAACACTGCAAGGAAAAAATGTTACAAGCATGGTTTTGTACCCTGTCGCACATGGCTCGAAGGCAGTTACACAAAGGAAAAGTCCTCTGCTGGGGAGGTGGCCTGCCAAGCAGCTGCCATGGCTCAGAGGGATAAGCTGCCAGCAGTAGAGGAAAGTTGTAGTGTCTGTGGTCTGGGACTCAAATCTCGGTCCCAGACCACTGGTGCCTAGTTGATTTTTATTTTTTACTTTGTGTGACTTTATTTCCCCACCCATGTTTCCTCCCCACCCCGTGTTGCTCGCCCAGAAGATTATATAAATGTGGGGGTTCAGGGGCAGGCCCCATAACAGGATGTGCAGGGGAATGGAGACCCCACAAAAAACAAAGAGTTGACTGCTGTTTTCACCAATATTGCTTTTTGCCATTATTGGTGAGCATTGGTAATGTACTCACTGTATTGACAGTGCGGTACATTGCTGTGTTGTTTTTTGTTTTTGGCATGATGGCCCCATGCCATTCAAACACCACTGAAATTCATTGAACCATTTCTTCAGTTCATAGTTTGGCTTTGAAGAGCGAGCGTGTCCACAGTCCAGAGAGGATTATGGTGTTGTACTTCTGGTGGGTAAGTAAGGGCTTGGGGGGGTGAGGGTGGAGTGAGTGGGAGGATCAGGTGGGAGCAGTAACAGCATAAAAAATATCAATGGACTTTTTTACAGGTTAAAAAATAAATAAACAAGATTCCTCACACTGAGGTTGGGCACCTCCCAGTGCTAGTGTTACATTTCTGGAAGTGGGTGTGGGGAGGTGGGTGCTGAGAGGGAGGGACAGGTGGGGTAAGAAACTATAAATATTTAAAAAAATATATACACACAAATAACCAAGCATGCTTGGTAGTGGAGGGGCAGTCAGAGGATTTGTGATTGAGAGACAAGGAAATTGGACATCCCCAGTTCCACTGTTACATTTCTGGAGGGGAGGAGTGTGGTGGTGGGTGCTGAGAAGGAGGGTCAGGTGGGGGAAAAAACTATAAATATAAAAAAATTAAAAAAAACACTCAAATAATTGTGCATGCATTGTAGTGGACAGGGGGGTGGGCAGTCAGAGGATCTGTGATTGGGACACTTGGGGATTGGGCACCCCAATGTCACTATTATGTTCTTGAGGGGGATGGAGAGAGGGACTGTTGGGTGAGGGGAGAAACCTATAAATATATATTTTTTTAAAGCACAAATAACCGCACATGCATGGTAGTGAATGGGGGGCAGTCAGATGATTTGTGATTGTGACATTGAGGGATTGGGCACCCCCAGTGTCACTATTGTGTTTCTGGGGGGGTGGGGGTGAGTGTTGAGAGGGAGGGTCAGGTGTGGGGTTATGAATAATTTTAAAATAAAAGAAATCAACGGCCACAGTGGAACGCAGCACAGTCCACTGTGACCAAGATGACCGCCACAATGTACTGCACATGCACTAGTAGTTGAACATGCACAATACAGTTTGGTGGCCATCTTGGACTTCGGGGAGTGCGCTCTGTTCCACCATGACCTCTGAAAATAAAAAATGTGTAGTGCAAGTGCTTATACAGACAGTGAGCGGAGTGCTTCACAGACACGAGGACGACTGTGTTGTAATTCCAACATGTTGTTCAGTCAGAAGGAATGCGGGAGTCCTTTTCTCATAGCAAGAGGTCTGCAGGGCTATGCCCACTGTAGCCCTAAAAAGCAGTCATGAAACAGCCTTAGTATCTATACAAATAAAGTGCAAACTACCACAAAAGGTAGAAAGTACACTTCAGATAGCTCTTCTTCTTTGCAGTGATCTTTGACAGCCAAGGAGACTTACAAAAGCTGATAAACATGACCCTATAAAAGAACAGTTGCCTCTGGCGCTCAAGGAGACTGAAAAAACTGCTAAGCCATCTTCAGTAGAGCACAAAGATCACTGGTGGGAATATTCTGATGACAATCACATAAGAAGGTTCTAGCAAGCACGGTGGCACTGAGGTTTGATGTGCTGGGTGCCATACCTAATGCACGGGGTGACCTGGGTTCAGGAATGAGCCTGAGTCATCAAAAGTTGGCTGGAGGGGAGGGAGGGAGCTGGATTGAGCATCCACAAGGCAGCTGTCCTCTCCCAGGAAGGAATATTGTCGCACTTACCATGTGACTGCCACCGGGTGGAGGCCCAGGGGCAGTGTCAGCTGGAGGGCAGCATGCAGGGAGGATGTTGCAAGGAACATGGAATGCACGCACATCCATGTGCGTATGTGCATTCACAACAGGGTAGGGGAGAAAATGGAGCTGGTTGGCTCCATGATGTTTCTGGCTGTGATCCCGGTGACTGACACGCAGGCCAGGGACGGGTGCAAGCCCCCCCCCCAAGAGAAGCAGAGCCTTGCCTACCAGCTCCAACAAAATGGGACATAAAAACTTGTATTAAAAAAAAGAAAGCTCTGAACACCAGCCAAACACTAAAGCCAGCAAAAGGAAGCAAAAAGAAAATTGCTTTAAGGCTCTTTGGTCTGAAAAGCACATAGAGGAATCAGGGCCAGAGAAAAACATGGCCTCCTTGGAAGGCACTAAACAAATGAGGCAGCCTTTCCAAACAATGAAGAATTTTTTAAAACCTTCCACCAATGTGCTTCCTAGTTTTACTCAGAGGAGGTATTTGAGGAGAAAAATTAAAAGAAATTAATTTCCCCAGAGGATACTGCTGAGGAGGACACTTGTTCCTCATCCAGGAACCGCCTTTATTTTATTTTTAGAAAAATGGCCGATATGATGACTATGCTTTGCCACTGAATCAGAAGTGGTCACAGAGGAGGTACAATTCATGAGTATTCTGGGTCTGACCTCAGCAAAAAGAGGGTCTATACCCATCCATAAGGCTTTTATAAATGCCACTGAAAATAGTTATTGCTCTGTATTCAACTTTTATAGCTGGAGACAAGAAAATTGAGAAAGATATGTGGTACCCAGGAAGGTTCTGAGTTCTTCTAAAAATCACCCTAACCTCAGGAGATTATTCAGGCAGCTGCTTGTGAGAACGCAAAGTTGATCTTTCAGCTGTATCCCCGTGAAAATCACATCACTAAAGAATCATATACTATGCCCACCCTGTTGTTGAAGCAGGCAATGTACCTGAGTTACTCTGCATATTAGCAGTAGGATCTGTGGTATACAGTCCTGCTGTTATGTGAGAGTTTACCTGCCTATGAGAAGCTTCACTTATCACTGACAGGGAATGTTGGTCTGGAAGCTGCAAAATACCTATATCAACTGCTTGTTGATGTGAATGACTCCGCAGCTGGGCTCTGGCACATTCAATGTATGTCAGGAGATTTGCAGGGCTTTGAACAACTGGTTTGTTACAGAATATGCAAATTAAGGCAGCTGTTTTCACCTTTGAAGATACAGTGCCACTTTATTTGGTGACATCTGGTTGGTGACAACTGTTCAGAATCTGAATGAAAAAGAGTGGCCCACATCCCCTTACACAACCCCTGTTGAATTTGTCCATTTAATCATAGAGCAATTGCCAGTGGGAGGGTACCTTTTATTAACTCAAACAAAAGCCACTAAGAGAGGCCTTAACCCTTCCATTTGCAAACATGTCCAGAGTTGCAAATTCAGTGTGTTTCATTTCAATTTGCAGAGTAAAACCCCCTACTGAAATTGGAGATGGGAAGGTAGTAAATGGTGTGGAGGGCTCCTGTTTTCCAGCTTGGAAAGGATTTCTGCTCTGGCTACTTTTTCACTCTAAAGCAAAATTAGGAATAGTGATTCATTCTGGACTCAAGGTTCCTGAAAAGACACCTGAAAGGGCAGTTCAGAATGGTAACAATACAAATAGTGATTCCCTCCCAACAACAAGGAGCTTGGTTTGGGTCACTGTACTTAAGGGATATATATTTCTACATCCCAATAAGATATTGCCACAGAAAGCATTTAAGATCCAGGGTAGGGCCTGCACAGCTTCAGTTCTAAGCAATGCCTTTTGGTCTGACCACAGCCCTTTGAGTGTTTGCAAAGTGCTTGTTAGCGGTGGTAGCTTTCTTGCTCAGGCAGGGTGTAGTGGTATTTATTTACCTAGACAACTGACTAGAGTATGGAAAAACAAAAGAGAAGCAATGTGCTTAAATCAAACATTGAAGAGCACCCTGCAGAGGTCAGGTTTCCTCCAAATTTAGGCATCACACTTGGAACCCAGACAAATTCTGGAGCTCACAAACATGGGGCTGAGCATAAACCTGGATAAAGCTTTGCTTCCTCTTCAAATGGTAGAATCTATGAGTTAGTATGCAAAAACATTCCAGGCATGTCAAACAGGGACTGCACAGGAATTCTTGAGACATCTGGGCCACATGACTTCTACCACTGGTGCAATGGGCCAGATTGCAAATGAGGAATGTCCAGTGATACATCAGAAGGCACCAGCATCAAAGAAGTGAACATTTGCCATGGCAAGTAACAATATCAACCAGGTGTGCACAAGTACTGGACTGGAGGAAATAAATAGGCAACCCCAGAGAGGGTATTTCTTTCCTTCAGTTTCTGCCTACAAGGATTCTGACCACAGATGTATCCCTACTATGATGAGGAGGACATCTGGAGAGGAGAACAGTAATTGAAATTTTAGCCCCCTCAAGAAGAAAAGGAGCACATAAACTTGTTGGAATTTACAGCAGTGCTCCTTTTGATGAAGTCATTCTCCTCCCTGTTGTGGAACCAAACAGTCCAAATAAAGACAGATGATATGTCAACTAGGTATGAAACAAAGAGGAAAACAACAGGTTATCTAAATTCTGTTTAGAGTCAGTGAAGATCTAGTTCCTTGGTTACAGCTTAAATGAAAATCTCTTTGCCATACGTCTAGCAGAAAAAGAGAATGTACTAGCAGATTCACTAGCAAGATGGGGCAAGTAACTTACAAACTGTCACTGAACCAAAGGGCTTTGAACTCAGTGTTTCAGACATGGGGAGCCCCAGAGATGAATCTGTTTGCCTCATGGGAAAATAAAATACTACCCCAGTTTTGCTTGGGCCTCCCTTAGTAGGGTTACCACCTTTTGAGAAGCCCAGAGTGGGACATTTCCTGCTGAAATGTGATTTTTCACAGGACAACATGTAATCTCGACCAATGCAATAGATTTGTTTTCTCTAAATAATCAGAATTAAGACTAAGTGTTACAGTTTTTAAGTTGTTTCTAGTGTTTAATATTATTTTAAGGTATTTTAGTTAAGGTATTATACTTTTTGCAACATTTAGAGGAAAATCAGAAAAACATTTGCCTACTATAATGTCAGGACATGTAGTATTTTTCATGTTTTTCTGCAGGACACAGCTGCCCAAATCAGGACTGTCCTGTGAAAATAGGGGCAGGTGGTAACCCTATCCCTTAGAGGGTACAGTTCAAGGGGGTGCACTATTTTTCCCGTAGAGAAACAGGTCCCATATGCATTCCCTCCATTCCACCTTATTCACAAAGTGTTGTTGAGAATGATAAAGGAGGCTATTACATTGACTCTGATAGCACCAGACTGGGCAAGGAAGTCTGGGTACTCACAATGCTGACAATGACACAGAGAATACCAATAGACCCACCTCTCAGACAAGACCTGTTGACTCTCTCACAGAACAGGGTGTCTCACCCAGACCTGAAATCCCTGTATATGAGAGCATGGTTCTTGTGGAGTTAAAATATTCTAACTTGAACCTCTCAAACCAGGTCCGAGAAGTTTTGGAAGTTGCTAGAAAGCCGTAAACAACATCATCTTAAAATTCAAAATGAAAAAGATGCAGCATTTAGCAAGACTGTCATCATGTCACTACAAAAAACTGTGGATATAACAATAGTTTGGGGGGTTAGGTACGAAGTCCCAACTGTTTGTTTTCCGACATGAAAATTACTGACACTGTTTTCCCAAAAAAGTTTTTCCTGACAGGTACGCTGTACTTCATACCTCTCAACCTCTTGCCTCATGAATCAGGGACAAGGCTTCAAAAAATCAGGGACAAAGACCCCAAATGAGGGACACATCTTAAAAATTGATACTATTCACTCAAAAAGCCAATAGAATGAAAGGAGTTGTGCTAAGATGCATTTTATAAAGAAGAACAAGTCTGTAATCTTAATCTTTGACATTATTTTGAATTTTTAATCCCCACTGTTCTATGACAAAAACACAAATTTTATGAGTGACAGAGGAAAATTTTGAGGCAAAATCAGGGATGTCCCTGAAAATCGGGGACAGTTGAGAGGTATGTTGTACCGATTGTTGCTATCACGACTATTCAAGCGTCGGGCTACTGTTTAGGTGACAGATTAAGCACTGTGCTCATTTGTTTCTGGTTACTTTAACTAAATCAGGCAAAAAAAGAAATACCAGTATAACGAACTGACGTTCTGAACGAGAACAGCAAATTACTGTCCACAAACAGGCTGTCACAAGGTTCAAAATTGGCACCCACCTGCCAAATGCAGGTAGCTTTTTCATTGGGTGGGTAGGATCAGCAATTTAAAGTGCCCTCTGAATGCCTTGTGTTTAGCTCACTCCCCCATTGACATCCAGTTTTGGAGTGTGCTCTTCTGCAGTGCACACCTGTCCAAACCAGAAGTTCTAGTAGGGAGCTGAACATTATTGTTGGCTCTGGAATAAACAATGGACCTGCAGAGAGACAAATCAGCTTCACAATACAGGTAAGTCACGTGGTGCTATGTTATGTAGAACATGGTACTGGACTGTGCCTAGCTCGGAGCCGGCAAGTTAAATTGATTAGAACATGCTTGTTGCAGTGCAGAGTTATAGTTAGTTTTACTTTTCTTTCTGCTGGTGCCTGCATTAGTAAGCAGCACGCATGACTGAGGGAGTAGAGTGATGACCCTAGCCCTGTCACCAGCCATCCCAGGACTTATCCCATCTACTTGTGGACCACCATGGGAGAGTGGGTCCCATGGTTGGTGGTGAGGAGCTTGCAGGGTTGCCATTCTTATCCCACCATCGATGTTTTTTCCTCTGTTTCTCCCAATTCCTCGAGGTCGGCAACACAGGCACCCAGTCCTCTGAAAGGCAACTGCTGCTGGGCCACCTAGCCTCAAAAAGTGACATTTATATCTAAAATATATATAATGCCCAGTTCTTCCCTTATATATGATTCTGGGTCTGAGAAACCAAGCCCCAGGGACTTTCTTTAAGACAAATGTCGGGGTTTTTAATCGTCCGGAAATTAATCAGTCAGTCTAGTGGTCATCGGGCTAAAACATGTCAGGCAAATGACCCAGTTGGGAACATGGTGTTGGGAATTTGTTTGTCGGGAAGTCAATGGTCGGGAAATGGTACAGATCCCATTTGGGGATATTTGGTATTCTTAAAGGTCCAAGGCGTGAAACCTTTTATCCTTAAGTTACATTTAGCAGCTATTTCTGCTTCCAAACCTGCAGGCAGGGAAAATCCTTTGCAGCTCACCCAGTATTTAAGTGATTTTTCAAAAGCCAAAATCACCTTTATCCCACAGAGAGGGAACCAATCCGGCCATGGGATTTACATTTGGAGTGCTCGAAATTGATGTGTTCCCTTTCGAGCCTAGGTTTTAATCACAGCTCAAATTTTTAACATGGAAAACTGTTTTTAATAGCTATTACTTCTGCAAGAAGGGTCAGTTACTTGCACACACTCTGTACAGATCCTAATTTGATGGCGTTTCATAGGGATAAGATGGTATTTAGAACATATGTGACATTTCATCTAAAGTGGTTTCCTCATTTTATGTGAATTAATCTGTGACATTGCCTCTGTTCTCTGCAAATTTCAATCCAATGTACAGTAGAAATGGAGAAGTTTCACAGCCTGAATGTCAACAGGGATTTATGTTTTATATAAAAAGGACTACACAGTCTAGAACTGAAAACAGACAACTGTTTATCATTTATTGTGAGACAGGAAAAGGGAAACCTGCTACAAAAAAAGACAACACCTCATTGAATTGTCTCTAGTATTGAATTCAGGTATGGTAAGACTGGAAAGGAGTCACCAAAAGAATTAAGGTCACATTCTACCAGAGCTGTATCTGCAACAGTGGCAGCATTAAGGGTTATGCCCTTACTAGGTGTGCAAGGCAGCCATATGGCCTACAGTACATACCTTCACTTCTCTCTATTTTCTGTACATCAAAATTAAAAGTGATGCCAGATTGGCACTTCTGTGCTTAGAACGCTTTTCCAAAATAGGTTCTAGAACCTGCCTCCCAAATACTATATGGAGTGTGCTGGTAGGTAGGACCCAGTCAGTTAGAATAGCAGACTCCATATCCTCACCCCTCCCTATCAACACAGGGGTCCTGCAGGGATCAGTGTTGGGTCCCATACTATTCTCCATCTTTCTCAATGACTTGCCATCTCTCTGCACATCTACCTCTATTCATATGTATGCAGACAACACAGTCCTTTACACCTCCGGCCACTCCCCCACTGAGGTAGCAACCAGACTTCAGAACGATTTCAACAATGTTCAGCCCTGCTTTTGCGCACATCAGCTTTTCCTAAATTCCAAGAAGACTGTCTCCATGACCTTTGGCACTAGGCAGAGACTTTCAAGGCTCCCCTTCCTACCCACTTTCCATATCCTTAACAGGACGGTACTCAAAGACACCTCCTCATTCAGATATCTAGGGGTTTGGCTTGACCAACACCTCACCTCCTCTGGTCATGTGGACACCATCCTTAAAAGCTGCGCCCCAAGTTAGGCACACTATTTAGGAACTGGAACTGCCTCCCTCCCCCAGCTAGGCGTGAATTTGTCCAGAAGATGATCCTCCCCATCTCTGACTACTGTGACGTAGTCTACAATGCTGTGACTAAGACCTCCCTAGCCAGATTGGACACCCTCTTTAACTCCTTCTGCCGCTTCAAACTCAATGCTCCTACCCTCACTCATCACTGTCAATTTTACCACACTTTGGATTTACCATCTCTTGATAACAGATGTCTCCTCCACTGTGCTAAATTAATCTCCAAATTCTGGTTTGGCTCCCTTCCTACTTATCTCAACTCTTCCCTAACAATCCCAATCCCCCCCCACCATCCACCCATTCACTTAGGTCGTCAGTTTCCCATACTTTAGGTGCCCAATGCCATATGACTACTGTCGGCCAGGCAGCTTTCTCATACCACTTCCCTAAACTGTGGAATTCCCTCCCCCCTCCTGATTCGCCTTTCTTCTTCCCCTTCCGCTATCTCCTCAGCCATACACAATTAACTATCTGTGAACTGCAACTGAGCAGACCATGTTGCATTTATATGGGCTGTAATAGTTATCCTATTACCACACTTGAGAACCTTCTGTTCATTATGATGTAATGGAATATACATACCAACTGTAATTTCATGATGCCTGTTACTGCTTGTTATTTGTTCTCTACTTGGTAATGTATCCTATGCATACTTGGCACTATATACTGTTTTGTTGTTTGCCTATGACTTATTTGTATGCCTTCCAACTCCCCCACCCCCCAGGATGCACTGTGAGATGAGCAACTTGTTGTTCAGTGTGCTCTTCCTGGTGAAACTCTTAAGTAAATAAATAAATTTATAAGACACAACTACGCTGTCGTTGGAAGAAGAAAACAAGCATTTGCCAATGCTGAGTGTTCGGCACTGGTATAGTTGTTCTACTGGGTCTTGCTTGTATATATTCTTACTATATATTTACCCAGGATCGAGCAGATGAGATGCAATGTCTCATTTTCAGTAGAGTCCTTCTTTTTACCCATGATAGGGCAGCTGAGAGGCAGTATCTACTTTTAAGTGGACTCCCACATTTTGACCTAAAATGTCCAACAGTCTTTTTTGTGACCTGACATTATGATCATGAAGGTGATATTTTTTTAAATCCCATCTGAAAGGTGATTTCACTGTGCGACTGTGGAAACAAGTTTTGGAGGGGATTTGAAAAATTACACCTGCCATGTTCAGGAGGTAACACAAGGGATATGTTGAACATTAGGGCCAAAATCTGCAAAAAATAAAGTTACAAGTAAATGTTGAAACAATATGTCTCCTCATAACATAGTTGTTTTTTCACATTTCTATCCCAGATTTTCAATAACTTTTTTTGAGCACTCCTTCTGAGCATGACAGGTGTCATTTTTAAAGCAATGGTTGAAACATCATTTTTGAAATGACAGCTGTCATAATCATGAGATGGTGTGAACAAATGGCTGTGTTGAAAGTTAGGGTCAAAACACTGAAAATTACCACAGTTACAAGCATGCACTGAAAAACTGCAATACTGCAATGTAGACTTATAACTTTGTTGTTTATTTTTTTTTATTTAGTTGTTTAACCAGGTATAGCACACTAAGCTGAAAGCTTTTTCACAGGAGCAACCTGGGAGCACAAGGAGGTTAAGTGACTTGCTCAGGGTCACACAGTATGCAAGTGGAAGCTGTGGGATTCAAACCCAGGTCTGGTCTGCTGGATGTCACTGGATTTGCAGCTCAGAGCCTTAGACCACTGCGCTATACTGCCTCCTTTTCTCATATTTTTCCCCACATTTTCAATGTAGCCTTCTTATGACCCCACATAGCCTTCTTATGAGCCCATCTCATGAACAAGGCCAGAGAAAATGTTCAAATACAGCCCAAAAGGTGACATTGCACCACAAGTGTGAAAACACATTTTGGCCATGATTTGAAAAATGACAGCTGTTCAGTTCATGAGATGCTGTGAAGAAATGGCTGTGTTGAAAATCTGGGGTCAAAATACGGAAAATTACCGAAGTCAATTCGTAAATTTCCACACAGGCCCAGAACTTTTTTTTTTTAATTTTTACCCGATTTTCAACATAGCCTTATGACCCCACCTCATGAACAAGGGTGAAGAAAATGTTCAACTCCTGCCTGAAAGGTGATTTTGCACAGCAACCAGTGGGTGCTGCACTCCTGAGGTGCCGTCTTTTGGATGAGACGTTAAACCAAGGTCCCGTCTGCCTGTTCTGGTGGTTATTGAGGTGGACGTTAAAGATCCCATGGCACTTCTCGAAAAGAGTAGGGGAATTTTATTGAAAATTTTGGATTTCATTACAGTACATACATCAATAATAAATCAGAACATATACAGTAAGAACATATGAAAACAAATAAAAGCACACACAAAAATAAAAATAAAAAAATTAAACTGACTTTGTCATACAAATCAACATTTCTTGGAGTTTTTTCCCCTTGTCATTTTTAAAACTTAATTACACCATTCTATGCAGTTAGTCCATAAATGCTTCACTTTCGCTGGTGAAAATCTAGCTACAGTACAAGTCACATTAAACTGTTCCATCAACTCACTGATGTAGCATTTTTTTTTTGTAATGCTACTGCAGTGGCAACTCGAACTGTTAAAGCTTTCAACTGTTTTCGAACCATCCTTCACTGCCTATTCAACTCACTTGTAACTGTTTAGTGAAATGGCAGTAGCTTTTTTGCAGTGTCTATGCGATGCATTTTCATGGCATTGTTTATAAATATCACAGCATTCCTTAAGAGCAGTGTTTATAAATATCACAGCATTCCTTAAGAGTTGTTTTGTCTGCCTTCTGAAATGAAACTCATAAGCACTCAGCTGAAAATAAAGCTTATAGTACATAACAGCTAGTTGCAAACCAATACTAACATTTTACTAATCATTGAAGTAAACACTGCACAGATTAGGAAACTCATTGAACAATGCTACACCAGTGAGTTGAGGGAACAGTTCAATGTGACTTGTGCTGTATATCATACTGCATTGTTTTGCCCAAGGCTATTTTGATATTCTGAAACAGTTCTGTGTAATGTACCTTCTTTTGTTGTAAAATCCATAAACAATGTGATTGCCATATAAGGTACTTAATAAGAACAAAAACAATATACATTGTATCGACATGATATTTACTAAAGGAACTATCAACTGGGCCATATATTACAGTGGGGTATTCTACTGTTAAAAATTTTGGTTCCTTAAAGTGTTCAGCTAAGATACTCCAAAAAGGCCTTATATATACCCATGTTAAAAATAGGTGTTCCTGAGTTTCTGTTATCTGAAGACATGTTTCCCTTGGGCACATTCTTTTGTTTATCTGTTTATGTTTGATGTTGCCTTTTATGCTTAATCTGCCATAATTGCATAGCCAAGTGCAGTCCCATGCATACAGTGGGATTCTGCTGTTTGACAGTTGTTGCAACACAAAAATTAAATGGTTTGGTGGACAATCAGGGAAATTAATCTCGAATGTACATTCAGAATCTAATATAAGTTTATATACTGATTTCCTATGATTTAATAGGACATGCTGGGGAGAAATCCCCCATTTTATTAAGCTTTTTATAATTTCTGGTCCATATTGAGGGGCTTCTATTTTATTTAATAGTCTACCCTATCTATTTTCCCATCCAGGAAAAAAAGACCTTAGCCAGTATTATACTAAACCTTTCCATGAAATGACCCCAGGTTTCATAGCCTGCCTGAAGTTATAAGAGATAAATAAGCTTATATAAAAAAGCAACTGGATTTATCATCCTACTCCTCCTCTCTTAACTAGGTGATATGTGATTTTCCTCTTAATCAGGTTTAATTGTGACCCCCATAAAGCTTGAAAAAAATACACTTAAGTTCATAAATCTACTATGCAGAGGTGGATAAATGTAACTCAAATACACACATACCAGGAGCAACAAGGTCTTTATTAATACTATCCTTCTTTTCTTTGATAACTGTTAACCTTTCCAGGTGTTAACTAGATGTGTAGCTCTTGTTAGGTTTTTGTCCCAGTTATGTATACACATATCTCCTGGTCCAAAGTCTATCTCTAAGACCGGGATTGGTTGGTCTGAAATTGTACATCCCATTACCTGTCCTGAAGGGGGCACTGGTGTTTTACCTATGGTTACCCCCTTTGCTTTTCCCTAAGTTGATCTGGGATCCTGAGATTCTTGAGTATTTGTCTAGAGTATTAACTAACTCCATTTCTTTTTTTTTTTTAACACTACTGCTGTTTACGCACCCCCCTGACAGCCCCCTTCTGCCTGACCCACCTAGCTCCATCCCCTGGAATTACCGGGGCTCACCTTATGCCCAGCCCAGGAGTGGTGCCTGTGGGGAGTCAGGCATCATCCTGCCACAGGGGATTTTTCTTCTTTTCACCCCTTTTTCCACCCACGCACCATGCAATGGGTGCAGCAGCTATCTCCGCCTCCGCGAAGGCAACCAAGCACCCTGGGTGCAGGCTAGCCCCCCTAGCTGTGCCATTCACAGCACAGACCCCCCCACCCCAAGGAAGGAGAGCTATGATGCTCAGTTCTTCCCTCCCCCATGAGTGACTCGAGTCCATTCCCGAAGCCAGGTCACCGGCGTGGTGCGAGGTGTGGCATCCAGCACCTCAACCATCAGTACCACTGGGCCAGCTAACTCCATTTCTGATACCGTGGGGTGGACTACAATGACCATATCATCTGCATAGGATAATATCTTAATGACTGGGGCCTGGCGTAGTACCTCTAAACCATTAATACTTGCATTATTCTCTATTTACCTAATCATAATATCTATGGCAAATACATATAATATAGGGCTTAGAGGACACCCTTGCCTTACTCCTTTCTGTATTAAAAGTCTTTTCCCTAACAACCCATTCATATTCAGGATAACATATGCCTTTTTGTACATTTGTTGAATCCAATTCACAAATGTATCAGGTATACCATATGCTTTAAGAACTGTAAATAAAAAGCTATGTGACAACCTGTTGAAAGCTTTCTCCTGGTCTAATGATAACAAGAGCCTTTCCAAAGTCCTTGCTTCTCCTCTGGAAAATAATTATCTTATAATTATGAGATTGTCCTGTTGTTTACTTCCAGGAACAGCGTATGTCTTTAGTAGACTAATCAAATAATTTGCTATTTTCAGAAGTCTATTTAAAAGGATTTTACTTAGAATTTTCAGATTTGTATTTAGTAAACTTAGTGGACGCTAATTTTTCGCCTTTCTCATGTAACAAGATTAAAATTGCTTCCTGCATGGATTTACTATAAGATGAAGTGTCTAATACAGTATTATAGAGGTTTGCCAATATAGGAACTAATTCTTTCCTAAATATTTTATAAAAGCCTGTTACGAGACCATCCGTCCTAGGAGCAGTATTTGAAGCTGAACTAGAAATAGCCATTGACACCTCTTCTGAAGTTACTTTCATGACTAACTTGTCTTTATCTACTTGCTGTACCTGTGGTAAGTCTAGAGAATGTAATATTCTACTTGAATCCTCTACCTCCTGTAAGCATCCAAATTGTTCGGTAGTATGTACCTCAACTATTGGTCAGAGTTCTTGAGGAGAACGTACCAAGATCCTTTCAAGGGAGTATAGTTCTGTGATGATTTTATTATCCACTCTTTTCTGGCATTCTTTGTACAGATCTAATGAACCTTTTGTTACCTTCGTTCCAAATTTCAGTTCTCAATTTGGTGTTTGAGTTCTGTTGTATTGAATACCTACCATTTTTTGTTTAGTATTTTTTATCTGCTCACTACAGTCGGTTTGTTTGTGACGCTTGTGAAATTAACTGTTGCAGTTGATGTCTTAGCTGTAAATATTCTGAACATTTTTTCTGGGCTATATAATGGGCCCTGTTCTGAAAAAATCCTGCCACCCTTTTTTTGTATCCTCTCACCATTCTATGAAGTTGTCAAATAAATCATTTAATAACAAATAGATGAGCTGCCCATCTCTTTTCCATTTGTTCTGTACGTATGGGTCCTCTCAAAATATTTTCATTTAACCTCCGTTGATTTTTTTTCTGCATTTAGGGTATTTTCCCATTGAACCTGAGCTGCTACTATCACATGGTCAGAAAATTCATTTGAATATGTACTTGCCTGTGTGATTGCCAGAGATTTAGATGCAAAAATAAAATCAATTCTAGTTTTCAAGGTTCCTTTAAAATATGTATCTCTATCTCTGTATTACATGTTCTAGATACATCCAAGTTTGCTGTTTGAATTATCTGTTTAAGGGTTTGTGAGTCACAGAATGATTTGTTTGTCCTTTAAATCTCTAACCTGGGTGGAAAGCCCACAACTGAAATCCCTAACCCACAACAGTAATCTAGATGCATGCAGATATGATTGTATTTCTTTGAATAAGGCAACCCTTTGAGCTTTTGTTTGAGGGGCATAAGTGACTATCAACTAAAATCTTTCTGAAAAAAAGTAAATATCTAATAATAAAGCTCTACCCAGGTGTATAGTATATCAATTAACCTGGAAACTTTCAGAAAGGGATTTGAAAAACGAATGCCTATGCCGTCACACGTGTCGAGTCCTGTGGACCAAAATGAGGGCTGGGAGTCCAAGCTCATGAAGCTTGCTGGAGCTCATAATGTGATTTCAGTCTTGTGTCCTGAATACATAGTATATCAAATTTACTTCCCTGCAGCGAATATAATGCTCTCATACATTTCCTATCACTCTTAATGCTGTTAATATTTAATGTAGCTACTAACAGAGAGTGCATAGGTATATAAAAAGATAAGGTCCTAGTTCCTTATCTCTTCAAGAAACCTTTGAGTTTTTTCTCTGCCTGGTTCTTTTTGCTAGGGGGTCTATTCCTCCCCCTTCAGTGTCCGTAGTGGAGACTATTGAGGAGGTGTCTGTACCCTCTCCTTCGGAGTCTCCCTCAGTACCTTCTGTTGCTAAAATTGTGCACTTATTTCCAGTTGGAATGGGGGTTGGCACAGAATAAATTATGGGAACTGATTTCCCCAGTCTGGTTCTTTTTTTTTGCAGGAACTTTTTTAAAGAGTGGTTCCCTCTGCCTGGTTGGGGGGGAAGGGGCATTTCCATCTCCATATTTTCTTGTTCAGCTACCTGATTTGGTTCCTGATCTGGGGCCTCAACTATTTGGAGCTCTATAGCAGGATTTTCATCTGGCTGAGGGGTAGTGCCTTCTGATGTGGGGGCTAAAATCTGGTTTCCCATATTTCTGTTGTCTTGCTCTGCAATTCATTTTGGTTGTTGGTGCTGGGCTATGTTAATTAGGCCCTCATGTGATGTGCAATCATCCATGTTATGGGAGGCCCATGGACACCTCCCATAAGCATGACCTGTTTGTTCACAGAGATTACATTTGAAAAGGTTCAGGTATGCTGAAGCTTTATGACCAAATTCTAGACAATGGTTACAAAAGAATTGCATTCTGAGCTAAGATGTGCTCTTGACCCACATTTAAAACAGGATTTGGGTTGTCCTATATAAAATATGGAACCTCAATCTTTTCCTAAGTAAAAGGTACTGGAAAGATGGACTGGGCCTGTATTTGTGGTAAATAGATTTATTTTGATCTGCTAACTTTCATCCCAAATCTGTTCACTATCAAGATTTGGTATAGGTTTCCCCATTATTTCTCACCTTTGTCTCAACCAAAACATACTATCCTCTATATTCACCCCCTCATTCTTAAAGAGGATTGTAATGTTTTTGATTAATGGCTTGGTCAATGGTATTACACAAAATGGTAGCTATACAGGTTTGTTTTTAAGAGTCTGGTACAGGGCCCAAAACCAGTCTAAGCTTGAGACAGCCTTAAAACTAACATCATAATTCCCATTACCAAGTCCAATTAGGGTGAATATTTCAGAGGAAAAGAACTTCATAGAAGTCTTTATCAAAGTTTTGGCTATGTAAAGCATATCGTGAGGGTTTCCAACCTGCCTTTATACAATAGTCACACCACATTGCACCTAAGTGCTGGTTCACCCTTATTTGAAAAAAGGTCAGCTAACTTGAACATAGGAGCTAAAGAAGGCCCTATAGGGTTACTATTTAGATAATTTTCAGATGGACCTAAATGCAACAGTTCTAACCAGCATATTCCCTTCTAAATCAATTTATATCTGCAGAATCATATTCTCACTATTTTGTAAATTAGAGTCATTATCAGAAATATTTGAGTTACCGGAAAAGTCATTACCCCGAGGTATGTTGGAGCTCATTGTAGCATCATTGTTGGTGGCCACATCTGCTGGAGTGGAGTCCTGTGATAATCGAAAAGTACGGGCTTTTGGATCTGGAATCCATTTCCCAGATTGTCCCCGAGTCCATCCTGCTTGTGCTATTGCATTCTCTGGTGTCCAAGTATCACAATTAATTTCTGAATCAATATCCATTTTTGTGCCCCAGTCTTTTACCAAATGTCTCTCTTTAAAAGAAAAAGGTTTTTCCATGGTCCCTGGCATTATTGTGGGACCAGTTGCTTTCCTGACCCCTAAACAATGTTTGGGGGGGTCTATTTCTGGCTTCTTTAGGACTTGGAGTCTTACTAGGGACCTCTGGTGACTCTAGCCATGGGTTTGCATTGACCTCTTTACTGCCAGCCACTGTTACAGAATCTGTAGGTTGAACAGGATCCCTGACTCCTGCAGGCCACTCCCCGAGCATCAGGTGACTAAGCAGTGATTTGACAGCTGTCTGTGAGCTGTCTACTTCTTCTTCAGCCTCTAATACCATCATTTCAGCTTCCAAACTCTGCATTTTTGCAAGTAATTTGTTCTTTTCTTTTAATAATTTTTCTCTCGTAAGCAAACATGGAGCAATACCTGCAGCTGAGTTGCTTTCCTTTACAGGCTGTACACAATCCATGGCTTTGGTCAGAATTTCTTGTTCTGATTCTACTTGACTAGATTCAACTTCAACAAAATGTTGGGTATCCATGGCTACTTCCACGTCTAATATCTCTTGCAAAGAGAATGCAGGCCTTGAAATCGGGCCTCCTCCTTGCAGCACAACTTGCTCCCCTGCCACATCAGCATTTCCTCCTCCTCCCCCTGTGTCCGGCTGCAAACTGGGTCCCTCCATCCTATCCACAGGAAATGACAGCACCCCTGGAGGCAGAGTAGGGGAATTTCCCCGCTGTCCTAGCCAAATTTCCTCCATTCACTAGAAATACCACCAACAGCTTAATCTGGTTCAGTTTCAGTTGGTTACCATCTGTATTCCCACCCCTGAAAAGGACTTCTAGTCTTAGTGGGCTTGCCTGGTCAGCAAAATTAAATAAATATATAAACCACAAAATTACCTTTTGGGACAGATTTGCTCAATTTTACTGCCATTGTTCATGAGGTGGGGGTCCCCGGAAAAGCATGTTGAAACTCTGGGGCAAAAATATTCAAAAATGACCAAGTTATGCTACTAAGTTCAAATTTCCATTGAAATACATTGAACCACATACTTGATTTTCTCAGCTTATGGTCCAGCATTGAAGAGTGAAGGTATGTCTGTGGTCCAGAGAAGATTATAGCACTGGACCCCCAGTGAGTAAGTTAATGCTTGGGAGGGTGCTGAGTGGGAAAGTCAGGTGGGGAGACAGTAACGGTGGCAGCAGCAACAAACATCAATGGGCGGTTTTCTTTTTCACAGGGTTTATTAACAAAAAAAAACTATGAATGACAGTTTTCTTTATTTCAGGTGATGGCACTGGGGGATTGGGTACCCCCAGTGTTAGTGTTATGTTTGGCAGGACCAGGGGTATGCTCCCCCATGCTGTAGAAGTAAAACAGGTAGTGTTGGGGGTAGCAGCTGGCACACGGGATGAGGCACCCCATGCCGGAATATTATCGTGGGTTGTGCTTGGGGGGGACAGTTACGGCATTGGCAGCAACAGACATCAATGGATGGTTTCCTCTTTTACAGGTGTAATTAAAAAAAAACTACATGGGATGGTTTTGAGCAAGTTGATCATGACAGATCAGCTGTGCTTGCTAGGTAGCGGTTATGTAGATCAAAGGAAAGAACCAAACTATGATTGAATCGTCTCTCTCCTTTGAACTACATGAAGTTTCCATGCAGTAAATCAGAACACTGTCAAGACCAGCCTGGCTGATGATTAGTGTGAAACTGAAAAGCTCCTTGCAAATTATTCTGCATTGGACTGAGAGTGTCACACTCCTCAAAAGTCACTCTCCTAAGAAAATGTTCGCTGCGGGTGCATGCATGGCAAGCATAAAAATTACTCACTGTAGTAATTATGTTTTTTCTAGATGGAGTATTTGGAAGTCATACAAGCCCTCCCTACCTCCACGTCTAGAACCTGCATAAAAAGGGTTCTTCAGATCAAGTAAGATCAAATGTTTTTTTCTAACTTTCCGCTTAGCATTTTATAGCTTTGCATTTTCACAATTGTTCATACTGTGATATGTCATTTCTTATTGCATTTAAATTTCTTAATACATAGTACAACAACCCCTATCCCCAAAAGGGTGCAGGTTGTTACTGGTTGGTCCATCAATGCTCTAAGTTCTGGTGCATCAATAGCATAGCCATTCAGAATGGGGGCAGAGCTTAGACAGAGCACAGAAAGGAGGTTTTGACAGGAAGAGCAGAGAAGGAGTGATAGGAGTTTTGGCAGGCAGGTCTCAGTTGCTGGAGGTCAGGTTCCAGTCTGTATCCAAGATGGTATACAGTCATGCCATGGCATGCCAGCATGGCCACAGGGCACAGTTGGGGGATTTAGAGGGAAAGTGCCATCCTTGGTTCAACAGTAGGATGCGTTGGTCAGAAGGGCAGAATACCCCCCTTTGGATTTCTTCTTGTCCAACCCAGTGGGAGAAATCCATGTCTCTGGTGCAGGCATTGTGACTGAACAAGAGATTTGTGGTGGGTGCAGATGGCTGTGAGGAATTGTGATGGCAAAAGCAGGTTCCCAGGTTGGCATCCTCTCAAGGAGTGTGCACAGATGTTTTTTGGTCCAGGAGGAATCCTGGAAGATGCCAAGTAGCAATCATACAATGGGAGCCACAAAAGTGATGGAGGTGGGAGCTAAGTTTCAAACCTAAGTAGAAGGGCTCTGCCACTACTGGGATGGTTGGAGGAGACCCGAAATGTATTTCTACTTAGAGAAACCATTTGTGCAAGGTAAGAGAAATGAATCCTGTTTTACTCTCAGATAAGCAAGGACTCAACAGGGAGCTCAGTTCAGTTCAAGTTTAGGTTGAGTTTAATGCGGGGCTTGTAGACCATTACAACAAGCATATACAATAAAACATACTAAAACAGTAAATAAG
This sequence comes from Neoceratodus forsteri, assembly GCA_016271365.2. NCBI lineage: Eukaryota > Metazoa > Chordata > Ceratodontiformes > Ceratodontidae > Neoceratodus > Neoceratodus forsteri. Next base: position 969,935,711 of record CM028134.1, on the reverse strand, counting down.
AAGTCATTAAGACAAGTCATTCATAGATATACACAGCAGATACATTCAACAAAGGTCAATTGAAATTCTATAAGCCCTTGTGCTAACAAGGAAAAATAAAACAAAATAAGAAAATGAGTCTCTTGTTAAAGAAAGAGAGGAAAGAAAGGGAAAAAGCTCATGGAATCCACTGAGAAATGGGTTCATGTCTGGATACCTACACCATCGAGACCAGTGGGTAATCTCCAAAAAAGAAGAGGCATTTTAAAAATGCATAAAATAGAATAAGTCATGATCATAAATAAATGTAACCATTTTACAACCTTCAACAGTACAGAGGGATCCCAAGAGCTGAACAAGAATATTAATATCTCTAGTGGTGGGGAGGGAAGATATTTTCTAAGAGAGGTGCCATCAATTTTTCCTAGGAATTTCAAATAGCGGACAAATCAGCACAATATGCCTTAAGTCATCAAGTTGTCCTTGTAAGCTGACCCACCCCCAGTGGCAGAACAAAGTTGGCTGCCTTCCACCTTGCAGTGGGGGTGGGTCCAGGATTTCAAAGATCTCTTTTGTGGTTTTGGGACCACAGCTGGGGGCTTAGAGTGGCACCTTCTGACACAGTAAACAGTGAATAATTGGAATGTCAATCCCAATGGTAGCATTAAACAGTAGTCACATTTATTTAATCACAGATTCAACAGACATTTTCAGTTCACCGTAGCATCACATCCAATTTAATGCATTACCATACTCAAGTCCTTATCCTTGATCCAATCCCCATATTTACAAGGATCCTGCTATTTCTTTAGCTGTTCTGTACCCCACCTCTGGCCAGCAGTGGTATGGAGATCCACTGGCAGGGAACTCTTGGGGTCTCCTATACTCAGACTTCTATGTCACAGTTTACTGGCTGCAACATTTCTCTTTTGGTGGTCTCCCATGGCCTTGGGGGAGACCAGTTTCACTGCAAATGTCCAGAACTACATTGTTCTTTGTAATTGCCCACCAGGGCTGCTGGCATTTAAGTGACTTCTATCTCACAATGTCCCTTCTAGTGTTACCAAGACAAACCCTTTATTATACCCCATGCATGGTCCCTTGCACCCTACCCTCAGTCCAAGTTTGTAGTAGGGCAAATGTTCCTGGAACACTCAGGGCAAAATAAATACTGTAGCACTGTCAGCGAAACTCGGTACATATGTGTGACTTCCAGCTGGAGGAACTTAAAAGCCTGATGAAGATTTCTCCTTGACTCACCCTTCACTTGTAGGTGATCCCTAGGGCACTACTTCCACTTCTCATGAAACTGAAGGCAACATTTATCAGAGTCTGTCCTGGGGAAAGGATGTTGAGGATTGGGGAGGGTCGGGTCCTCACAGTTAGCACAGTTCTGAATATCTTTAGATCACTATCCACATAGTTTAGTTAGTTCAGTCATTTTTGTCTTACAGGACACACTGTAGAGACTCTGAAACTCTTCCACTGTTATAATGTCCCAGTTACTCACAGACCAGATGCCAGATGCTGTTCCTTGTTGCACCCTAACAGTAGGGGTTCCATTAAGGATGGCCTCGGACACTTCACTGGAGGTTCTAGAGTGTTTTCCTCTCAGGATAAATCTGGAATGCTGTGTTTCTCCCTCAGCACAGTAACTGGGACTCTGTCACAGTTTCAGCTGAACTGCTAACTCATAGCATAGCCTCTTGGAATGCTCACACTGTAACATTCCAAGGTGGCTTATACTGCTGCAGAAAATTCTGTACATTTCATCACTGGTGCCTTGGCTCACACCAGCTAAGAAAACCTGCAAGCTTAACTGTTTGATCCTCTATGGCACCAGCATACTAATAGTAACCCAAATGGAGGGTTCTGGAGGTTACATTCTCCCTTTGTTAAAATTCTGTGTCCTCAGCAAGGGCTTTGGACACACATGATAGTTCTTCCAGGGTCCCTATGGGGTAGGGTGATCAATCCCACCTCTAACTGAGTCTCCACAGGCAGGAAGCTCAGGAAGTATGCACCAGTCTAGACACTATTCCCATGCATGGATGGGATGAAACAGAACTTGGGATCCCATGGCTAACCAAGCTGTTGTCCCATGGCATACTGGTAACCCTGCACGGTAGCCTTGGTAGATTGCTATGGACTCCAGTCATGTGTCTCTTAACCATTCATATGCACATATGATGCAATCCTAACACATATTACTAAACATTCTGTACACATTTATATTACCTTTTTGACCCATGGATGCCACTTCTCCTGAAATAAAATGTGCATGTGTATATATATATATATATATATATATATATACATATATATAAATATATATATTCATTGCAAAAACTTTGTTAATGCATCAGTTAGGTTAAAGTGACAAAAGTGGGGAAATGAAATGTTAGGGTTGACTAACCCCCCATCACGCCATCCTCCACAGAACAACAGACACTGGAAATGCATGGGGTCATGAGGCCCAGTTCTCACCCCATTCCATGTGTAAACAGGTTGACATGTTACAGTAAAGGAGAAGGGTGAGAGTTAGGCCTCATGACTCCATGGCACACCCCAGCATCTGTCGGTCTGTGGAGAATGAGTGGATTGGTTAGAGGGGTTAGGGGCTCAACCCTAACATCTCATTTCCCCACTTTTCTTGCTTTAACCCTAACTGATCCATTAACAATGTTTTTGCAATGAATTTCCTTACTTTCTGAAAAAGTGTAATATAATTAGTAAATGATATGTATTGGTGGGAGCGTGGGGCCCGAATTTGTGCATAATGCTATATGTCTGTTGAGCGCAGGCCCTCTGGACCCTGTGCTCCCACTTACACATAAAAACGGAGCCATACAGCAGCCCCATAGTGCTGAAAAAGAACCCTTGTAACAGTTATTTGCCAATATCTTCGCAATCATGCAACCTAGGAAAAAAATTCCACTGCAGGTTTAATGTATGACTTTGAAAATTCCTCACAAGCAAGCTGACAAAATCCCCATTCGTGAGCCAATCCTCGCTCACAAGAATGACTCTGATCCCTAAGTTGTGATCAAGGATTTTGCTTCCTCACGAAAGGGGATCAGCTCATGAACGGGGATTTTATCAGCTCATGAACGAGGATCAGAATCGAGTCACGAATGAAGAATTTCAAAATTTAAAATGGTAATTTTTTGCCCAAATTGAAACAAGCAAAAGGTATAGGTTTGTAGAAGGCATCACCCTGAACAAAATCCATGCCTTATTGCAACAAGAAGTCACCCGTGGAGGAAGCTATGACAATTTGTTTGAGGGAAAAAATGAAAACAAGATGGCGGCTCACGAACAAAGAATTTGTTTTCACGAATGGGGATTATGAGGTGACAAAATCCCTTGATTGTGAGCCCAAACCCCTTTAGCAAAACATACATATAAATCTTGGAGTGAACTGAGCATGCTCAGAACCCCAACATTAAAAATTAAATAACTTTGAAATGGTTTCATATGTTTTCATCAAACCAATGCTGGATAGTTATTTGACCAAACCTCTTTCTACCCTGAACATTTCAGACCAAAATACCAGATGGTGTAGACACAGGGCAATGGGCAAAAATGTGTCAAAAAAGGGTGAAAAACACGTTTTTCAGTGCTTCACTGCACATAAACTGCAAGTCCAACAAAACCACAACTTGTCAAATTAAGAGACATACCAGACGAGACTGCACATTCCAAATTTCATGCAAATCCATTGAACACTTGCAAAGTTATTAAGGTGCAAAATTTGGGGTTTAGCATTAAACTGCTTACTCAACACTAACTATATTGGCACAACCGCACCAGTATAATATATGTATATATATAAATTAGAGGCAAAAAACTCCATTTAATGCATCAGTTAGGGTTGTTCCACAGCGACAAAAAGCGAGGAAATTCAATGTTAGGGTTGAAACTCCTTTTGCACCCCTCCAGCCCACCCCCAACTGGATCTGGGTCATGCTAGTCATCGGCCCTAATCCTCACCCCATCACATGGAAAGGAGCTGAGGAATAGGAGAATGGGGTGAGAGTTAGACCGATGACCCCAACATGCACCCCGATTCCAGTTGAGGGGTGGGCTGGAGGGTGCAAAGGGGTTTCAACCCTAACATCGAATTTCCTCGCTTTTGTCGCTGTGGAACAACCCTAACTGATGCATTAAATGGAGTTTTTTTCCTCTAATTTCCCTTCTTTTTGAGAATGATAACGAGAAATAGTGAATGTAATGCGGTGGCGGGCCCCGCGCTCCCGCCACGTGATGTCTTGTCACATAGTAACATTGTGCCCGCAAACGCAAATCGTAATGCGCATGGTGATGCAAAGCGAAACAGATGGAGAAACAGTACTGTAGACAGAAATGTTGAAAACAACGCAAACGCAACCGCAAATGAAAACACAAAGGATAACGCACATGGTGGCGTAAACGTGAATGGTAAGTGAAATGGGTACGGAACCGTAAGCGGAAACGGTAATGGTAACAGTAATGTAAGCGCACAGGCTGGTTTTCCACAAAAGCTGTATAGAGAAAGACACTGAGTACAAAGAATGTATGCAAAATAATGACTCTCGGAACAGAAAAATGAGGACTTGGAATAGTAAATTGCCTATATCTCAGGAACCGTACGACACAGAAAAAAAATGTAAAAGTCATATGAATTATCACTTTCCTGGCTAGTTTTGTACTTATCCCCCAGTAGGGGGCTAAGCATTTTTTTGACGAAAAGTCCGTATCTCACACCGTTTCTGAGATAAGGGCCCTGAAAGGCGTGGCTAACGCCGTAATGTTATCCTATGGGAAAAAACAGAAGTTTGAAGTGCCATAACTTTGCCTCCCTGTAACATTATTTCACCAAACCACTGAAAGGTACATCTGTGGGATGTTGGCTGTGTTCCCTGCAAATTTCAGCCCAAAAGACCAAACCGTTATTTTGCAGCAGGGCACCAAACGGTTGCTGCAATGCATCGTACACCGTAATGTTATCCTATGGGAAAAAGTGTCAATTTTGGAGTACCGTAACTTTGCCACTGTGTAATAGATTTTCAACAAAACACTGAAAGGCACATCTGTTAGATGTCGGCTGCGTTCCCTCCAAATTTAAGCCCAAAACTCCAAACCGTTCTTTTGCAGCAGGATGCCAAAGAATTGCTGTCATTTTCCCACAGCCTAGAAAAGTACTGTCGCAATTTGCGAAAGCTTTCGCAAAAATTTGCGACACTTTTGTGAGTGCGACACTACTTTGCGAAAGTAATTTTTCCAGAAATCTGAAAAATATATTTCTGGATGTTTTACCCAAAAATAAAGACATGGCTAGCATCCTCAGGGTCCGACTAGGTGAATACAAAAGAATTAGGTTGCTAGAGGGTCCCAAATTTAAATGCCAAGCATTTTTCTGATCACCAACTGAAAATAAAATGGTGGGTTTGCGACAGTAAAAGGGCCATTTGCAAAAGTAAAAACTGCATTTGCGACACTGTCAAACTTTTTGTTAACTTTTCCCATTGACTTATAATGGGAAATTGTTTTTTGAATAACTTTTGAACCGTTTAATATTTTTTCATGAAATCTTCAAAAGGCACATCAAGGACCCTGGCCGCATGTTCCCAGAAGATTTTGGACCAGTCGCGCAAACTGTGCAACCTGTAGATGCGACCATAGAATTCCAAAAAAAAGCGTAAACGCACGCGCAGATCATGCTTAGTAACTCCACAGTTGTATATCTGACCAGTACGAAGCTTGGCAGATCCAAGGCATATGGGTCTTGATTCTATATTCCAAACTTCAGGCAAATCCGTTGAATGGTTGCAAAGTTATTAAGGTGCAAAATTTGGAGTTTAACATGTAAATGGCTCCTCTACCATAATATATATATATATATATATATATATATATATATAGGCACATATACAATACTGGAAAGAGGAAGTGTGACATTTGTGACACCCAAAAAACTTTGCTCTATGCTCTTGAGTATGATTTGTTTTCAGTGATTACACATGGTAGTTATATAATCCCAAATATAAAGATATTTCATCATTTATATGTTTTGAAAATTGCAACTGTAAGTTATCATATGGAAAATTGAATGTGGGTAATGTGGTGTCCATTATGTCATATTTTATGTTTTTAACAATAAAGTTTATTTGATATCACAATGCCAATGCCTTATATTTAGGTACTGTTGTATGCAGCATTTCATTATTTGTTTTTAATCTATACCTGTGGCGCATCACTGAATCATCCATCTTAAGACACCATTATATCACTAACCCAAACAGGTTATAATTTAGCTATGTCTTACATCTTATTTAATTTCCTGGACCAGCTATGCTGTACAACTATGCACCAGTATGTGCTTAAGATAGACACCAATTAGTCCCCCAAATAATAAGGATATTTTGTTTTTATACCACTTTTTTCTGACACATAACATGTGTAATATGGACACCTGTATAACAATGTCACAATATCAAACCATTAAATGCTAAATGTAATTTATTAGGCACATCTCATAACTATGGCATATGAACAACAAAACCTTCAAGACATTTATAAATATTATGTACATGAAAAATATTCTAGATTGATATTTAATCTCTGCTGCTTTACATGGATTGAATTTCATCTCTGTATCATGTAAACATATGAACATAGGAATAAGCCAGCAGAAGAAGGTAATTTGGTCTATCAAGCCTGCTAGTATTTGAGGCATACTGATGCAAAAAAAGCCAAAAAACAGGTAAGATTGTCTAAAATAATGTTCATTACAAAGGACTCCTCTACTACAGTGTCTTTGCAATGAACATTCACTGAAACAGTCAAACAGGCATAAAATTGAAAAGACACACCATAAATGCCCACCGAATAATATAAGCCAGGGAGATTCTGTGACAGACACAGTGATCAAAATCCTAGGTATAGAAAGCTCTTGTTTTTGCATCAGTACCTATACTGTGCTTAACATGCACCACATGAGACATCAAATACTTACAGAAAATCACAGGCCCCCACTAACAAATGATTTAAAAAAATCAAAACTTCAACTTGAAAGAGAAGCTTTTGCATATCTCTTTTAAACTTCAACTGGCATTTCGGGACAACAGATATGAAAAAAAAAAAAAGGAAAACAAATGAAAGTAATAACATTACCCAGAATTATGTTAATTGTGAAGGACACCACCACTATGGTGCCTTTGTAATGAACAATCCCAGAAATGGTCAAACAAGCATAAATGTTAAGAGAAACATCCGAAACACAAAAAAAGTTATATAAACTGATGAGCAGTTAATATCTTGGGTAAGACATTTTTTTGTTTAATTTAATCCTCTCAGATGGTCACTGGGCCAAGCATGCATCTTATTTAAGAGCAAACAAAAGAAACATAAACTTACATTTTCCTTACAAATAAGGACTATCTGCTTGTCTTTTTTATGGTTTTGGTACTTTATTTCCAGGAGGGTTATAGAGTATGAAATATACCAGTAACATGGAACTGTATTCTCAGAAATAATGTGCCATATGCCAGCCCATCGGTGTAGCAGTTGGATTTCCACTTGCTACACTGGTGAGCCAGGTTTGGGAACGAGCCTGGGTCATTGGAGGGCTGGCTTGGAGGAGAAGGATTGAGCATCCCTAGGACTGCTCTCCTTCTCCGGGGGGGGGGGGGAATTCCTGTGCTTGGTGCAAGTGTGACACCTAGTGGAAGCTGGATGTATCACCCTAGCACCGACGCATAGTCAAGGGGCACTGGGCGGGACAGATACAGGCATCATTGCATGTTTCCACCCCAGCCTATAGGGACAAAAAATCCCTCTCTGCCAGACATCTCTATGATGCCGTGCCCCTGAGTTTCAATCAACCACCTGGCCAAGGGCTCCCCCAACCAGATACAGTTCCACAGTACCAGTTCATGCCACGGTGCCATGCCCCACCTCCTGGGGGTAAGCCAAGAGTGACCAAGGAGCATAGGGCTCATTAGGCAGTAGAAGTCTCAGGGGCACTGTGACCAGGGCAGAGCTCTGACGGATGGTGGAGGGGCCAAAAAAGTAAGATAAATATATAGAAATAGCATGCCATACAAAGTACACCACCATTATGATGTCTTAGTAATGCACAAACAGTACAACAAATGTCCCATAATGATAACATTCTTACTGAAAAAATAACAACACATTACAGAACTCAACCTGAAATACTTAAATGTGTCTTTCTGTGATAATCCCCATAACATATATTTACATTTCATTATTTTTTTATGAAAAAAGCATGTGCAGCACATGGGACTACAAACAGTTTGCTTTACTTTGATGCCTTTTGTTTCCACAGCTGCAGTTACTGACACATTTCAAATAGATTACTGCCTAAATGTAGTTTAGTTAAATCCATTTCAGATGCTAGCTAATAAAAGTCCCTGCATTTGCATTTTAACATAATCTACACCCCCAAAGGTAGCCCTTACTTTTTCCCCAATGTTCAAACATGCAGCACAGTCATGGACACCACAAACTCTTCGTAAATCAGTAAGCTGCAGAAGGGCTGTAAGTCCATGATGTCCCAGCTTTACAGTAGTGCCAAACAATCTAACCAGGACATAATGTACACTTCTGGTTTTGTGGACCAGAAGCCCACTCACTGAACCCCAGATAACGTGCATCACTATAGAACACCACACAGGCAGCAACATTTTGGGAAGCAAGTACTCATTCCCTGCAATTCCTCCACCTAAAGTAACTGGAGCATTCTGGTGGAAAAAAATGAAGAAAACAGCAAGCAACTGTTAAAAACAATAACCATTTGCAACTATAATGAATTACACCATGTTTGTGGACAGAACATAATGGACACTATCTGTGCTGCATGTTATGGGGGCCTGAAAGGTGTAAAAAAATAAGTGATGGGTCCATTTAATTTTTTTCTAGTGCAGTGGTATAAAATAACTGATGTACTCTGCATTAATCGAGCCTGTAAGTAGAGCTGGGGACATTATTATAATAGACAAATTATATACTTTGTAAAGTGACTTTCAGCTATGTCACAAAATAGAGGGCATTTTAAGGCAGACTTTTGGTGTTTCAGGAGCTGCCACTAAAAGATAAAGACTCATCAGACAGAGATTTTGTGGGTACTATCTCTTTGATAACATTATAACAACAAAAGGAAAAAATTGCAACAATTTATGAATTGTTAGTAAATTTGTGGTGCATTGTAGGACTTGCTATTCTCTTGAGTACTGTAAACATGCCTTATATATATATCTATCTATATATAGATATATGATAGATATATATATCGTACTTATAGCTATATACATTGAATACATTTCTATCCTATATGAAACATTTTTTTAACCTTTACCATATCTGGTAAAGACAAAATATAAGCATCCTAGAAGCATGTTCTTTACTCTTGTTGGGCCTAGCCAGGTCACGGTATCCAGTAAAGTCAGATTGCATATCAAAGTACACTCTTTTACACTACTAGTCTGTAGAAGACACCTTTGTCTTCTTCAACCTGCAAAATCAAAGCGTATATGCAAAAAACTACTTAACTCTAAAAACATTTTGTAAACCAGTGAGTTTCATTTTATATTTTTTGTCAAACATTTAATTTTGTTTTTTCAAAAGACAACTGAGGAGGGGGCCCTAAATGTCCATCTAAATATGCAAATGTCTGTGACACACCAGAAATGTCTTTAAAATACTTTAAAGTCTCAAGGGCTGCAAAAGCCGCTGGCAGTGTTCAGTGTCTTTTAACTAGTCTATGTATGAACATGTAAGCCCCCCCTGGCAGGGTGGGCTTACTATCCTTACTCTGCCCCACTCCCCTGTTTGCTCCATCAGCTAGCTTAGTAGGTGGTGGAGTTCACTGATATCCAAGCCTGGGTTTGGGGGTTGATGGGGGAGTTGGAGATTTGGTGGGCTGGTGTAGGGCCAGTGTGGCCAGGGGGAGCCTGAAATCTCTTCAGCCCAGTAGGTGTTGGCTGGCAACATCAGTGCGAAGTGAGGGAGATGTCCAAGAGACGTGGCAGGAGTTGGCAGTTGTTTTAGGACTAGGGATTCTGTGGCTGAGCTATGTGCAAGATATGGAGGCGGAGAGTTGCAAGGACCATCTGGAGGCCAGGGGGCCTGGTTACCCAAAGGTAAGAGTGGAACTAAGGCAGTGAAGCTGTCATGGTTGTGGCAGCACCATGGCAGGGCTGTCCCAAAGATAGCCCCCTGAAGAAGCTCTACCAAGCGAAGTGCTGGGGCAGTGCATTGTGGTCATACATTTGACCTTGTTTTCCTGACCTGATGTTTGTTTGTTTAAATAAAGCAACAATTTTTTTCATCTCATTTGGATTGACTGTTCCTTATTTCATTGGAAACCATTTTGAAGTATATGCCTTAGTAAGCAGCTCTACTGTTCAAATTCATTCTTTGGTTTTGTTCTGTTGCTGCTGGGCTGCATGCCCTTGACTTACGAAATTTGCCAGCAGATAAAGGCCTAGAGGTCTATCAAGTCTGCTCAAATGTGCAGCTAGCACCCCTTACTTGCACCACTCCCCAGCCCTAGGCACAGTTCTTCCTGTTTCTAGGGGTGAGACTGCATCCTGGGATTTGCCTTAGTGTCTGCTGTGCCCATGTCTGGGGCAGGACCTGTTAGACCTGTTAAGGGATGCAGCCTTTGGAAACAGAAGAGGAAAGGAGGGGACTGTGATCATTCTCACAGAGGCTTGCCTTGCTCAAAACGAAGGAGGGACAGTACCTAGTTGGCTCTGATGGAAAGTAAAGTTTTGGGAGCAGGCGGGGGAGGCATTTAGGCTACAATATACCCTGGTTCACTTTAAGGTTCGACGGCAAGGAGGAATAAATCAGTGCCCTGTAAGGAAAGGAAAGGTAAGGACAACCGCTATGTAGGAGAGGGTTTGAGCTAATTTTCAGCTCATTCTGAAAAGGAGGAGCCAGTCTGGTCTAAGCTCTAGGCCATGAAACCATATTAGATGTGACCGGTAGAAATGCCCTGTGTCTGCTATTTCTCTAGCTCTAAAACCCCAATGGAGCTGCTCTGTTTAATTTATTTATGGTTCTGATCATTCTGAACAAAGATTACATTTTCTACTTTCACTTTTACCCAGAAGTGCTGAGTTTTTTCCAATTAATTTATTCCTTACATTTCTCCGTAAGAATCCCCCCCCCTCCATTTTCCTGGAAGCCAGCAGAAGCCTCAGTGCCTGAACTGTGTTCACCTGGGCAAGAGGAGGCCTGGTTATCATCAATAAGGTAAGACCTGTCTTTTTTCCACTGCTAAGATGTGTCTGGAAGGTACTCATGGCTCTGTGTGCCACCCCCCTTCGAATAATACCACCAGGACCCCTAGACATGTAAGGAGGATAAGGGAGGCAACAAACAGAAACAGAAGCCCTACATGAGTGCAAGGCACCTCACTATTTGACATCTTCTGGCCTTGGGTCTTCCTGGCATCAGCAAGTACCTCCTCATCAGGCCAGGGCTGCTGGTCTCCCCAGCAATCATCTCCTTCAGACCACCATCTGGGAGTGATGTCATCTGGACCAGGAACTGGCAGAAAGTGAACAATCTCTCTTTTTGGATGAGCACTACAGAGGGGGGGGAGCACTAGGCATCAGGGAGGGTTTAGGTTTAATGCAAGCTGGTGATCAGAGAGGGGACCACTAGCACCATGCAGGGGTTTTCTTAACTACGGGCTGGCGATCGGGGAGGTGCCACGGACCACAAGGGGCAGGTGTGCTGCCCCAACTGGCTAGCTGGCTGCATTACCTCCAACAGCCACTAGAGTTGGACAGAGTAAGAGGGGGTTTCATTCGGCAGTGTTTGCAGTGTGCAAAAGGACCACAATAAACCTGCTTGAACAGCACAACTCTGCTGAATATTGGCTTACGCCAATATTTCTGTCCCCGACCCCATTTGCATACCCCCACCAATTTTGGTTTGTGCTGGCACTAACCTGTTTGCCAGCACAATCGACCCTTTTGAATATTGGGATCTTGCACAAAACTCAGTTTGAATGGGCAGACTTTTGCATATTGGGCCCCTAGTCTCTGAAAAAAAGCTAACAAGGCTCTATTTACTTCCCACAAAAGATATGTTTATCATACGTAAACATTTTGTGGCACCATTTGTTCATGAGACAGAGCAGATATATGCAGTTTTTTAAGAATGATATCTGAACAGTTTATTAGGCAGCATAATATGAAAAAGTATGTTTTGTTATGTAAATATAGTACAAAGACAGTGCAATGGAAATATGTTTAGTGAAGTACTTATGTTCAATCTAGTTTAAAATTGCGTTACAATGCAATAGCAATACTGTTTTTAACATGTAGCTTTGGCAACAAGCAGAAAATAGGTACAGTGTATACAATGGAAGGACTTTTGTGCTATTTGAAGTGGTATAGCTTTGTACCTTTTACAATTATAGGAAATTAATGAATTTAAAAAAGAAGTGCACCAGAGCCTGAAGAACGGAAGCCTTTGGGGCAGGTATGAAAGATTTTTTTTTAGTTAGTTTTATATTTTACAAAAGGATTATATTTCACTGTGTCACATGTAGAACATTACTTTAGTATCTGAGGAAGGGTGAGAACTAGTATAGTGGGACTACCTGGTGGGCCAGTGTCACGAAAATGGTTATTTGAGTTTGCTGCAATGTATAAATAAATGAATTATATAGTACTTACTGTGCATAGTATGGCCAGGGAGCACTAGCACCCTAAATTCCTGCAAAAAATGACCATGGAATACAATAATGTCAAGGAAATACAGGATTTGGGATTTTATATGGATGGAAAAAAAACAGCACTGAAGTTATAAAATGTTCGAATGTATGCATATTTAATTTTGTAGTAACTGTTTGCCCTGAGGAAGAAGGTTTTTCCTCCAAAATGTTGTCCAACTTTTAACAGTGCTGTCACCAACTGGGCTTTAATAAAATGTGATAAAAGCTGACTACATTGTTTGGTAAGTGAGTCGTTATCTCTAGAGGCCATCTAGACACAGGCAGGCTTTGTCTGGAGCGGACTCCTCCCTGTTGTTTCTCTTCACATCAGGCAGGTCACATTGGATTCCAGTAGGACAAAAGTGCTTTAGCCAGTTGAGCTTATTTAGTCTATCAGAGTTTGGGGTGGGGGAAGCAAGCCTCAGAATCAGTGAATAAGAAATAGACACTCTTGGAAAACTAGCTATGCCATTTGTCTCAGAATGTCCAGGGAGGGTCAAAGTTGAGAGTGGCTAAGAGACATTAGAGGTGGGATTTTAAGTTAAAAAAATGAAAATGTTCAGCACATGATGTGCGAGAAGGGTTGTGGTTGTCTGGCCTGTTTTATGGAATTGGTATTATAATACTGTGTATTAAGCAAAATACACTGTTGCCAGAAAAAAGCCGTACAAGCACAGAGCACATAAATGTTCCGGGAGTTAATATCACTAGGTGGAAAAAAAAAAAACAGAACAAGAACCTGTAACAATGATTGCCTACTTTGATGAGTCTTTAGTTCATTGGGTCCATTTTGTTATTTCAGCTATGCAGACTACACACTACTGTACATTCAAACATCAAATTCTACTGGTGTTACGGCTTCTAAAGGAAACTACATCGCCAATGGATGAAAAAATAATTGACAGTGCCTTATAACTAGAGATGCAAGTCTGTTTTCACAAAAGAATTGACCAGTCAAACAGGTACAACTCTCATGGGCCTGTCTGAACTTTTGGCTGAAATTGCAGGCATTTCTTTGTAGTGATAAACAGCACACAAACTGGAAAACCAAATAATACCGTGGCATCAACTTTTCTGATCACCTTTCTTACCACTCATTATGGTATTCATGTAACAAACTTCTTTACACTTAGGTCAAATCACAGACTCCTCCCCGGATTTGCCTACTGATGGTGGAAGATTTTCGTTGCCTAGAATAGCTTCCTAGTCTCCCTTCAACTGACTCCCCCCACCCTTCCTTTTTATATTGTCCATAACACCTTTATCCTTTCACTAGTTTATGGATCCTGTCTCTCTTACCATCAGCCCCTCATGTTTGACTATAGAACTGTAATCACCTCCAGCCACAAGGTGTGAGACTACACCTATCCGATAATACATGGGCACAGTCTGAGGCTTTTGGGTGAATGGCACCTAGACTTGGTTGGTATTGCAGGTAATAGAAAAATAGCATGGTGTCTACACCTCTGGTCATCCTTTTTACTGATGGCTGCCAGGGTACTTCCCCACTGGAAATGAATTCAACCCCCACCCTCATGACGGGGAACCTTTATGATTATGCACAACGCCCAACTTTTATGATCTATGCATACAAACACAACAGTATGCAAATCATAACAAACTGCAATTTGAACACAAAGGATGTTTATTAAGGTGACAGGAATAGGCTCTGGTTGGGAGATTAATGGGTTAAATGTAGTGAGACAGTTCTGAGATCACTCCCCAAATCACACCACCCTCTGTTGAGTACCCACAAAGTATTTACAGTTTTCCACTACTGGTGCACCAGTACCCACAAAGTCCTTTAGGAGCTCTCAATGCAGTCCATTAATTGTGTGCACACAGTGGGCAGTTGCCGGCTTCATGATGGAACTGAAGGCTGGTGGTTGGGGAGCCCACACAAATCATTCAACATGAATGTTAGCTGCTTCTGGCTGTTGTAAATATATAAATCGTCTTTGAACAATAATCATGCAAAACAGCAGAAATTCACAACAGTTGCTCTCATCTGTTCATATAAACATAGAAACATAGAATCTGTCGGCAGATGAGGACCATACAGCCCACCTAGTCTGCCCATTTCCCTACTTGATTTGGCAATCCCTACTCTTATCTGGACTGCCCTTCCCCCTCTGCTGTACTGCAGGGTGCCTTTATGCTTATCCCATGCACTTTTGAATCCCCATACTGTTTTCGCTTCCACCACCTCCACTGGTAGGTTGTTCCACTGATCCACCACCCTCTCTGTGACAAAATACTTCATAGCATTCCCCCTAAGCCTCCCTCCCTCCAGCTTCATGTTATGTCCTCTTGTCCTTGTGCACTTTCGTCTCTGAAATATGCTCCCCTCCTGTACCCTGTTTATTCCTCTAAGGTATTTGAAAGTCTCTATCATATCCCCTCTCTTCCTTCTCTCGTCCAGTGAATAGATATTTAGTTCCTTGAGTCTTTCCTCATAAGACTTGTGGTGCAGTCCATGTATCATTTTTGTTGCTCTTCTCTGGACTGCTTCCATTCTGTCTATGTCCTTCCTGAGATGCAGTCTCCAGAATTGGACACAGTATTCCAGATGAGGCCTCACCAGTGATCTATACAGTGGCATTACCACTTCACCTCCTACTGATTCATAGAATCATAGAAGGATTACAAGTTCTTGAGGCAAGCCTATTATGAACTTATGCCCCTTCCTATGCATGACAGCATTCTCTTTGCCTTCCCCACTGCTTTTTCACATTGTTTGACTGACTTCAGGTCATCGGATGTGATAACCCCCAGGTCTCTCTCCTGACTTGCAGTGGCTAGAACCTGCCCCCATCCTGTATTTCTCTCTTGGGTTTCTGTGTCCCAGGTGCATTATCTTGCACTTCTTAGCATTGGAACCCAACTGCCAACCCCTTGACCATTCCTCAAGAAGTCTTAGGTCGTTTCTCATTTTATCTAGCCCCTCCTGTGTGTCAGCTCTGTTACAGATCTTGGTGTCAACTGTGAACAGGCATACTTTCCCCTCTAGTCCCTCTATAAAGTCATTTAGTGAAGACATGGAATAGAACTGGACCCAGCACCAATCCCTGTGGAACCCCACTGGTCACCTCCCCCCTTCTGATTTTATGCCATTTATTACCATCCTCTGGGTCCTGCCTTTTAGCCAGTTACCAACCCATTTTATCACTTTAGAGCCCACACCCAGATTCCCCAATTTGTTAAGCAACCTCCTATGAGGAACAGTGTTGAAGGCCTTACTGAAATCCAGGTAGGCCACATCCACTGCCCCTCCCTGATCCACCAGTCTGGTCACCTAGTCAAAGAAATCAATAAGATTAGTCTGACAGGACCTTCCCTCAGTGAATCCATGCTGCCTTGGGTCTTTTGCACCTCTTGACTCCAGGAGCTTCACTACCCTCTCCTTAAGCAGGGACTCCATCAGCTTCCCCACCACTGAGGTCAGGCTTACAGGTCTTTAATTGCCTGTCTCCTCCCTACTTCCAGTCTTGAGCAGGTGGACCACCTCTGCCCTCGTCCAGTCCCCAGGTGCCTCCTCCATCTCTAGTGACTGGTTGAAGAGGGTTGTCAGCGGACCTGCTAGAACTTCCTTGAGTTCCTTCAACACTCTAGGCTGAATCCTGTCTAGCCCCATTGCCTTGTCTGTCTTTACTTTTCCTAGTACCTCCAAGACTCTATCCACCTTAAATGGGCTAGTGTCCACCTCTCCCCCTGTACATCTTTCCTCGTGAGTCTTAGCCCCTCCCCTGCCTCTTTCTTGATAAATACTGAACAAAAATATTTTGTTCAGTACCTCAGCTTTTTCAAGGTCATCTTCCACCCACCCACCCTCTTCCTTCTTTAGCTTAACAATACCATTTCTGGTCTTCTTCCTCTCACTAATATAATGGAAGAAGGTCTTGTCCCCCTCCTTCATAGCCTGTGCTATTCCTTCCTTCATTCTTGCCTTGGCCCCTCTGACAGCTTTCCCAGCTTCTCTCTGCTTCTCCAAATATTTCAGTCTGTCTTCTTCTTTCTGTGTCTCTTTGTATTTCCTGAATGCCTTATTTTTTCTCACACTTTCTTGGCTATTGACTTAGAGGACCACAGTGGCCTTTTCTTTCTTTTGCTTTTGCTAAGCAATCTGACACATTAACTTGTCATTCCTGATATGGATCTCTTGAGCCTAAGCCACTGTTCTTCTACCCCTTCCCCATTTCTTCTGCTGCCAGGGCAATTTTGAGTTGTTCCCCCATCTGTATGAAGTAGGCCTTCCAGAAATCTAGGATCTTAATCTTTGAATGGCTTTCTTCTGCCAACATGTTGACTCTAAACCATACAGTTCTGTGGTCACTGGTACCAAGGGGACTGCCACCTCAACATCCATGATTCTGTCCCCATTTGTCAGCACTAAGTCCAGTACAGCTCCCTCCCTGGTGTTCCTCACTAGCAGAAGTCTTGGAAAGGTATTAACCCAGTACTCACAACCTTAGCAGACTCTGCCAGCTTGCTGTGTCATGATCTCTCCTTCAGGGTTGCAGATGCAGGTGATAGTACATGTGCAGTAGATGCAATGCACTTCCAAGTGGCAAGGGGTGCTGGCCATGCTGGTTTCTGATAACCTCTTCACCCCACAAGGGACTTGCTTTCACCCACCTCCAAGGAGTAAGCACTTACTCAGGGTCTCATGTGACTTAGACCCTCTGTCAGGGCAAGTCCTGATAGCTCACAAAGCCCAAGGCTGCAGCTTTGCTGTTGTTCCTGGAGGAAACAGAAGTCTCTTCGCAAAAATTCTTTAAATAGCTTTCTTCCAACCTCATGACTGACTACTAACTTTACTCACAGCTCTTTCTCCTTCTGTCTACCAGACAAATCTGCTATATTGCACATGCCTCTCTCTTGTGCAGAAATCTATGGATCAAATATCAGTGGCTAGCATCTCATGCATTATTCATTACGTTGAACCCCCTGGCTCACAGTGGCTATCAGTTCCGGGGAAAGCATGCATACAAGTCCTGAGCCAGCTTGCATTTTAGTTGTTTTGCAGAGCTGAGCTAAAGCTCCAAATTATGTCAGTTTCACAGGGACAGGATGTACTAATTTAGTTGTTTTGCAGAGCTGTACTAGCTTCTAAATTGATTTCAGTTTCAGAGGAATGGGATATACTAGTTTAGCTGTTTTGCAGAGTGAGTCCACTGCTGGCTGGTTTTGCAAAGCTAAACAGATGAACACTCAACATTCCAGACTAGGCTGTGTGTCCTGTGATACATTTGCAGTAATTCTGGGGCTACAGAAACCCCAAACATGGCTGTTTGTGTCATCTTTCACTTTATCTTCTATTTTAACATGTTTTTGTCCATTGGTGTGGCTTCTGGCCATCAAGATCAACACATCCCAGTCTCAGATGCTATCTGGTGGGACTGGGGGTGAATTGGTAGTAGAAGAGCACTACTGAGTGTCCCCAAAGTTCATGCTTCCAGAGTAGGAGTGGTTTTGCACTTTGTGCAGCTTTAAGAGCTGCTTGAAACCGAACAATCTCCTTGTTGTGGGCTCCCCAACTCTGAAGGGAGACCAGGGGTTGGTTGAGTGAAGAGAGGTGGCAGCACACCAGCTCCTGTGAGAAGGGTTGTAAACAAGCCTGCAGAACAAATGACAGTGTACATGCTAGACCCAAGTCCTGCAGCTCCAGTTTGGACCAAGACAGGAGTGAAGGAGCAGTGCATGGGAAGGCAGCAGAGGGCTCAGGAGAGAGCCTAAGGTAAGCCCCCCCTTAGAAGAGAGTGATATCCTCCCCTCATTGAAATCCTTGGCATCCTCATCAAGGCCTGAAAATCACAAACATGCAAAATACAGTAGAACAGTCTGTATAATATATCTGCATCCTGACTGAAAGATGACATTATTCAACATGAATACAGGGCATGCATTTGAATTTTACTGTCTTCCTCAATCTGTATGTCTACAAATCCCAAAGATTACATGGGGAACAGCACAAGGGGGAGGCATCAAATAATTAGGCAGCAGGATTATTCTTTTATGTACCACATTTATGGAAAGGTGGGTGGAGACACCAGGGGTATCATAAGTTAACTTTACAGGTTGCTTGACTTCTCTTCCAAATCGATGAGGTAGAAATCGCTCTTCAGCAATGGCTTGCACAAGGTCACTGAAGGGCTCTGTGTTCAGTGCAGGAACAGATTCAGAAGGCATAGGTGCCTCTATATTCTCTGGTGCTTCTACACCCAAGTGTCCTCTGTCATCTTCCACAACAGTAGCTAGGTCAATGACTTTGTGCCCAAAGTCAGGTGGTACAAACGGTGCTGCTACTGGATTTTAAAGTCCCAGTGTTGATGATACTACTTTCTCTTTGTACTGGTTTGCGCAAGTCCAGAGGGTGTGTGGCTGGCCTGTATACAGGAATGTAAGGACACACAACTGATCCTTCTCATCAAAGCTGGTGTGGATCATGTCAGGCTGTGTCACAGGATTTGCAACTGGTGGTTCTGGCTGAGCAGCTCGGGTCTTCCTTTTCCATGTCTCAATTCCTGATGAGTGGTCTTATAGTTGATGAAGAAGCTATTTGTCTCACAGGGTCAGGTAACAGTTGGCCAATGGGCAATAGATGATTTTGGTGACATGTCTTTCTAACAGAGTTTCCACTCTCCAACCATAGGTGGTACACCGGCAGATTGGAAAGCTGTTCCATAATGACATACGATACATACTGTAGCTCCACCAGTCAAGTTAGCTTATGTTTACCTGGGATGCCAAGATTTCGGATCAGGACTCTACCTCCAAACAATAGAGCTTGCTCTCTTACATGTGTGTTATATCTGGTCTTGTTCTGATTAGTTTTTCCCGCTGCTTCCTGGGCTATCCTATAGGCGTCGATGAGTTGTTGTCTTAATCACTTGGTATATTCAAGATGTCTCTGGTTGGGCACCACCCACAGATACTAAAAAAAACACAGGCCCACTGGAAATCTGGCTTCCTGTCCAAACATGAGATAATAAGGAGAGAATCCTGTATGCTCCTTCCTGGTGCAGTTATATACATGGACCAGAAACTGCACTTGCTGGTTCCACTTAAACGTCCTAAGTCCCAAGCATGTTCAAAACTGTCCAATTAAACCTTTCAGGTTGAGGGTCATCTTGTGGATGGTAGGTCATGCTATGAGACTTGGCAATGCCCATCAGTTCAGTCAGCTCTTTGAGATGGTCAGAGTGGAGGTGCTTTGGGAATCTGTAATGTACAAACTATTTCTCCCAGGACACTTTTGCCACTGTTATTGCTTTCTGATATTTGGTAGAGTAGGCCTGTGCATACTGGCTGCAGTGGCTGGTCACCACTAAGATGTTGCTGATTCCCTTCTTCTCTGGCTCCACTGATAGAAAGTCCATGCAGACCAGATCCAATGGCCTATTGCTCCTAATATTGACTAAAGGTGCCACCTGTTTTGGCAGAGTCTGATGAGTGATGCACCAGCTACACTTTTTGCAATATCATTCTACTTCTCCAGCTATGTGAGGCCTGTAGAATTGTGCTCTCACTAGATCCAGCATTTTGTCATATCCCAAATGACCCATATCCTCACGTAGAGCTCTCAAGGTCTTTTTCCTGTACTTGGTGGGCAGAACCAGTTGTTTTCTGTTGAAAGGGGTCTACTAGTATGTGATCCGATACAACTGTCCACTTTTTTATGACCAGCTTCTTCCACTCCCAGAGGATAAATGACATGTAGGGTAGTTTGATTTCACTTTATTTGACTCAAGACCCTTTTCCAAAGTCACAGTGACATCCTTCAAGCTGGGGTCTGTCCTCTCAGCTGGACTCATGTCTGTTAAACTGAGATGTGGCAGAGAGGTGTAGTGCAGAGTGGACAGATGGACATACACCTCTGGTACAGTGTTGGGATGCACTTCAAGAAGATCTGCTGCATATTTAGATTGTCTGGGGTAGGCCAGTCCTCAGACACTAGCAGCTGGCAAATAGCTTGTACCCCATCCTCTGAAATATGGGTCTAGAGTCCCTCTGTTGGTAGAGTATGATGGAGCATCTAGACAAAGCATCCACATCAATATTGTTCTTTCCAGGATGGCACTGTAATCCAAATTGTAAGATGACAAGGCAGTGATCCATCTATGCCCAGTGGCATCCAGTCTGGCTGTAGTCAAGACATACATCAGTGGGCAGTTGTCTGTTAGCACAACAGACTTGGCTCCACACAGATAGTCATGGAACAGGTCCACTGCAGCCCATTTTAAAGTGAAAAATTCCAGTTTGTGGACTGGGTAGTTTTTCTTTGGCATGCTCAGTCTTCTGTTGGCATATGCTACCGGTCTCATGCCACTCTCATGCTCCTGGTTTACCACAGCTTCCAGAACATTCATGCAGGCATTAATATAAAGGGTCTATAGCTTGATGAAGTCAACAAAAGCCAATACAGGGGCCTTCATAAGGCATAGAATGATCTCTCTGAACGACCCTTCACACTTCTCTGTCCATCAACCACCAAATAGTTTGTTGATCTTGTGATATTCCTTTGGAGGCTTGCCCATAGTTTTAAAGGTGGAAATATAGCCTCTAGTAAGATTGGTTAAGGGCCTCATTACAGAAGAAAAGTCTTTCGTCAAGCATCGGTAATAGCCACAAAATCCCAAAAATGACTGTAAGGATTTCATGTTGGTCTGTCTCAACCAGGTGATAAGGGCTTCCACTTTACTCAGATCTGTGCTGATTCCTTTGTCTGAAATTATATGTTCCATGTACTTCACAGCTGTCTGGCATAACTGGCACTTGTCTAGGGCAGCTTCGAGCCATACTCCAAATCCCCAGCAGACAGATAAATGTGGTAGAAGACTTGGTTTGCTGGCCAAGATACCTAGCTTCACCGGAGCTCTTTCCTTCCAAGGCTGCTTGAAAGGCAGAGTAGAGAACCTTACCAGAGCAAGGGAAAAGGATTAAGACTTCTTTTGGCTAAGCAGATTTACTGTGTGGTGTTGTTTTTAATTTTTACTCACAGGGATTGCTACTGTTTGTTGCTAACATTACATTGCTTTATTTTTCTCTGTAGCAAAGTGTTTCTTCAGCGTGATATCTTCTCTGAAATTATTACAGGTGGTGCTTACAGGTTTTACAGTTTTATCTAACATTAGGATAAGCTTTCAGGGTTACTGCATTTGTTGTTGACTGTTTCTGCTCTTACCTCCTTGTTCTTTCGTCCTTGGTCCTTCTTTTTAGGCAGGGGAAGGGCCCAGCCACCCATCCCCATCCCCAACCAACCCACACTACACTCCTTTTATAGGGTACCAAGTTGTGACATTTCCTGTGGCAGAGCAGGAAGGATGGATCAGTGGGGCATCCACAAGGTGAGCTCATTTACAGGGGCACTAGTAATTTAACTTGTTATAACAAGTTAAACAAAAACAAAACACAATCAAACCATTACTTGCATTTTTTTTCCTTCTAATTACTCTGACTAGGTTATAAACCCAGCAACTTAACTGGAATGGATATCATTAACTGCAGGTACTGTGGAACAATTTTCAGAAGGACAGTCTTACAGGATTTAGGACACTGTCCTACATGCTGGGCCATTGGAGATCTTAGGACTCAGCTCCAGGCAGCATGGGCAGAGATTGCATGCCTCAAATTTCATATTCAAGAGGAAATACATTATAAGAACCACCCGCCATTCCCCAGCATCCAACAGAAAAACCTCGACCAGAGGGTAGTTGGACCAGGAGGTTGGCAGGTGGTTAGGAGGCAAATCGGGTGCCCCATCACTCTGCTCTCCAACATATTACCTCCAAAACCATATAAACACTACAAACAGGTATCTGCCTCTATCTCTGACATCAAACAAAGAGGCAGAAGACACTGCAGAGCAGGACACTGCGCACAGGAGCTAGCACAACAAAACTCACCCAAATCAGGAACCAAAACAAAAAGCAAAAGGAATCCAAAAAACTTGATCATAGGAGACGCCATGATTCGGGGAGTTGATACCCATCTCCAGCCAGGAGTAAGTCATGATGTCTCCCAGGTACATCAGCATGGAGAGACACTGACTGCATTGCTAAAATTGTTCACAAGCAGGAGAAACACTGATGTCCTAGTACACATAGGGACTAATGATCTTGCCAGCTGGTCAGTTGTGGAGACCAAGGAACACCTGACCAGGCTGGGTGACAAACTATCATCCATTTAGTCTGGCATCTCCTTCTGAGATCATGCCAGTCTGGGAGAGGGGCAGATGGACGGAAGGTTAGAGAAGGGAGATAGGGGAGCTAAACACGGGCTCAAGGGCTGGTGCCAGGAAAAGGACACATATTTGTAGGGAACTGGCAACAGTTCTGGGAGCAAAGTTCTTTAAATTTGATGGACTGCATCTGACTAAGGAGGGAGTCAGTGCATTGGGGCAGAAGTTTGACGTCTTTGCAGAATATTTAAACTAGCAAATGGGGAGAGGGGTGCAGCACCCCATACGTCGAATGGGAAGAACACCCCTCTCCCCTCAGCTAGTGGTCAAACAGGGATTCAGCATGTTTGCAGTTCATTTGCATCACCAGGTAAGAAAAAAGGTTTGTCTCCCCATACAATGCACAGGGGTAATGCCAAACCTCAC
Organism: Neoceratodus forsteri; assembly: GCA_016271365.2. Classification (NCBI taxonomy): domain Eukaryota; kingdom Metazoa; phylum Chordata; order Ceratodontiformes; family Ceratodontidae; genus Neoceratodus; species Neoceratodus forsteri. The sequence continues at coordinate 969,912,387 of CM028134.1, read as the reverse complement.
CCAACAACTAACACACCGAAATCTGGGCAATGGAAAATCATGTACACAAATGCTCACAGCCTGGGAAATAAGATCTCAGACCTGCAGGCAATAATGTCAGAGGCTAAACTAGACATAGTAGCAATTAGTGAGACGTGGATTACCAGTAACCACACTTGGGAGACTTCAGTACCTGGCTATGTATAGTTCAGAAGAGACCAAGGTGCAAAAAGGGGAGGAGGAGTGGCCCTGTATGTCAATGAAAATATCAAAGCTACAGAAATTCAGAATACACATAAGGAGCCAGAAGAACTGTGGGTCACCCTGAAAACAGGAAACGGGACAGCCATAAGAACTGGGGTTGTCTACAGGCCCCCAGACCAGGGGGAGGACATAGACACATTACTGTTAGAAGATATACAAAACATGACAGCTAAAGGGAGGTTCTGATAATGGGAGACTTCAACATGCCGGATACAGATTGGTCAATACCAGCAGGAACATCTGCCAGAACTAGACACATGGTGGATTCCCTGCAGGGGGAGGGCCTCAAACAACTGGTACAACAACCCACAAGAGACACGGCTATCCTAGATCTAGTACTGACTAACAGGAAGGGATCACAGATCTCCAGGTAGAAGGTCACCTGAGGCCAGTGACCATCACATGGTATGGTTCAATTTGGCTACTACATCTAAATCATCCCATTCCAAGGCAAAAATATGGGACTTCAGAGGAGCTGACTTTGATAAGATGACCAACAGAGTTAAGCTAGCCCTGGCAAAAAGAAACACAGGTGAGGGGTACAGGCAAAGTGGGCAAGCATTAAGGATGCAATACTTGAAGCAACATCCCATTGTGTTAGACAGAAAAGGAAGTGCAAAAGAAGAAGGAAACCACTTTGGTTCTCAAATACAGTAGCAGAAAAGGTCAGAGCCAAAAGGCTGGCCTTCAGAAAATATAAGGGAACACAGCGGGATGAAGATAGGGAGGCATACCAAACTGCCCTAATGGAAGCAGGGAAGGCAGTAAGGCAGGCAAAGTGTCAAACTGAGGAAACACTAGCATGAACAGTAAAAGAAGGTGACAAGACTTTCTATAGATACATTAGTGAAAGGAGAAAGTCCAGAGGGGGTATTGCTAAGCTTAATGGAGAAAAGGGAACATGTGAGGAGGAGGACTGTAAAAGCATCTATCCTAAATAGATACTTTGCTCAGTATTTACTGAAGAGAAGGTAGGGCAGGGCCCACAGCTCAGCACCATGGACACAGGGGAGGGAGGTGAGCACTACTCCTTCACAAAGAAAGAGTCCTACAAGAGCTTGCTAAGCTCAGGGTGGACAAGACAATGGGACCTGATAGCATACATCCCAGGGTACTAGGAGCTAAAGGTGGAACTAGCAGAGCCATTAGCAGAACTGTTTAGTGAGTCTCTGAGCACAGGAGAGGTCCCAGAAGACTGGAGAAGGGCTCAATGTGATCCAGCTCCACAAGAGTGGTAGCAGGGAGGAGGCAGGAACTACAGACCTGGCAGTCTTACCTCAGTAGTGGGCAAGATTATGGAGGCACTCCTTAAGGAAAGGATAGTGCAACACCTGGAATCCATAGGTGCACAGGATCCAAGACAGCATGGGTTTACAAAAGGCAGGTCCTGTCAAACTAATCTCATAGATTTCTTTGACTGGGTAACCAGAGTGGTGGACCAAGGGTGAGCAGTTGATGTCACCTACCTTGACTTCAGCAAAGCTTTTGACACTGTTCCACATAGAAGATTGATAAATAAGCTGGGTAGGCTTGGGGTGGGTCAGAAGTTGGTCAACTGGGTGGCAAACTGGTTGATGGGCAGAAAACAGAGAGTGGTGATAACTGGTATACAGTCAGAAGAGATGCAAGTCACAAGTGGGGTACCTCAGGGATCAGTCCTGGGGCCAGTCCTCTTCAACATCTTCATAGTGACCTTGCAGATGGACTAGAGGGTAAGGCTTGTCTGTTTGCAGATGACACCAAGATCTGCAACAGAGTAGATGATCCAGATGGGGTGGCAGAATGAGAAGAGATCTGGATAAACTAGCAAAATGGTCAGAAGAGTGGCAACTGGGATTTAATGCAAAGAAGTGCAAGATCATGCACATAGGAAAGAGAAACCCTGAGCCACCTATAGACTGGGAGGGAGTTGCTAGCAGTCACAAAGGAAGAAAGAGGCTTGGGCATCATCATCACTGATGACCTGAAATCATCCAAGCAGACCTCTAAAGCAGTAGGTAAGGCTAGGGGGGTGTTAGGGTGTATTAGTAGGGGTATCCACATAGTGAGAGGGAGGTAATAATCCCTCTTTACAAGACACTGGTTAGGCCCCATCTGGAGTACTGCATGCAGTATTGGAGGCCACACCTTCACAAGGACATTAACCAAATTGAGGCAGTACAGAGAAGGGCAACCAAAATGGTGCAGGGACTGCATCAGAAGACATATGAGGACAGATTAACAGAGCTCAATATGTATACCCTTGAGCAAAGGAGGGAGAGAGGTGATATGATCGAGGCATTCAAACACCTTAAGGGCATTAACAAGGTGAAAGAGTCTAACATGTTTAAATATAAGAAAAATAGCAGGACAAGAGGACACAGCATGAGATTAGAGGGGGCCGATTAAGGGGGAATGTAAGGAAATTCTTTTTCACAGAAAGGGTGGTGGATGCATGGAATGGCCTACCTCAAGAAGTGGTGGCTATGAATACAGTGTAGGGCTTCAAACAGGCATGGGATAGGCATAAGGGAGCAATACAAATGAGTATGAATTGATAGGCCACTGACAGAGCAAAGGCCAATGGCACATTTATAAGGTAGAAAAAAAATGGGCAGACTGGATGGGCCTTGAGGTCCTTATCTGCTGTCAACTTCTATGTTTCTATGGTGTTTTCTTTATCCTTCTGCCATTGGTATATGGTAGTATCCATTGTGTAAGTCCAGTACAGATAACTATTTACTCCCAGTAAGGCTGTCCAAGGCAACCTGTACCTGAGGCATGGTGTACTGTTTGGGCACAGTTTTCTGATTTAATGTCCTATAACCTATACACATTCTCACTGCACCATTTTTCATACAAGCCACCAGTATCAGTGAAGCATGGGGGCTCCAAGACCCCTTAGTAATCACTGCTTCCACTAGTTCCCACAGGTGTTGCCTGACATCCTCAGTGTCAGCTGGTGCCAGTCATCTGGACCTCTCCCTCTAAGGTCTCTCATCATGTAGACAAATTTGATGTTCCGCTCCATGGGCACACCCCACATCCCACTCATGGCATGAGAAAACAGCTGATCAATCCACTAACTGGTGCTGCATGCACTTCCTCCAGTGAAGAGGGATGGGAACTAATCCAAAGTCAAATGCCTCCTACTCCAGTTAAGGGATCTTCTCTTGATGTGATAGGGCCACCATAGCATCAGCAGCATACAAGTTGGCAAGCTTAGTGTCAGGGTACACAGTCAATTCCTTATGCATTTCATTCTTTATTTTCAATGTTATTGTCTTTACCATGGCTTTGGTATCAGGCAATACTCTATGCTGTACTATCAGTCATCTCAGCAGGCTGCTTTCCAAGGACACCACAATAATTGTCTGATTGGTCAAAGGGAAATGGCACTCTATAGATCCTACCATTAAGCATTCTGATTGAGGTGACACAATTTTTCACTCTCGATATCTCTGCATAGACACTGTAGGGCTGGACTTGGGTGGAGTGTGTACTGCGTGGATTGACAATGTCTGGAAATTCCTCTCTCCAGACATTTGTAAGCAGGCATGAGTCACCCATCCAAACACGTGGGCCTTGATGCCTATCAATTCTGGGGTCTTGTCCAGAATCTGGGCATCAGGGCAGATGAGAGTCAAAGTGTCAGTCTTTTGTGGGAATCTCACAAAGATGTCATGAATTTGATCTGCACTTCTGTATATCCATTGTAGGGGTAGCTGGCATTACTCAAACCCCATATGGCAAGTACCTCCAAGGTTCACAAAGGCAAGTGTCCAAGATATGTTCGATAGAAGGAATGGTAGATGACTGTCACCTGTGATCCACTGTCAAATATGTCCTTCGATGGCAAGCTGTACATGCACTGGTGGACCCAGTAATCCAAGGAGCAAATTGTTATCTGTTGACATTTCTGGTATGTTCCATGTGATGAAGTTGTTTACGCTCAGAGTCCCGGTGTGCTCCCTTACTGGACTCCACTGTTGTTTCCTTGTGGCTGGAATTGCTTTTCCCACTTTTGGACTACAAATGGTAGGTTTCCTGGATTCCTGCATTCTCAAGCAAAAATACTGTGCTGGGGCACAGTTGAGAGTTGGGGTCTGACCTTTGGAGCAGTAGAAGGGAACAGGGCATATTCTCATCCTGGTGGCATATATGTAGCTTGTGGCCAAGGGGTCTGTGCCATTTGTAATGCTCTCACACATTTAGTCAGTTCCTTCAGTTGTGCCCCCACATCTGGCAAGGGCAAGGCAAGGCAAAGTTTATTTAAAAAGACACCCAATCCCAGAGGCTCTGGGCACCGTACAAATAAAATTATACATTTAAAACAAGATCAATAAAAACAAGAGGGAAAAGTATATAAACATAAAAATAATTAAACCATATAAGAACATTCCAAATAAGTAAAAACTAACCATCAAATTACCAGTAGCTGTAATCTGGAGTGTAAGGTTTCTCTTTGGGTCTAGTAACCTGGGGTTGCAGGGTGCTTGCTTTCCTTGAGGTCACCTACAATGAATCAGGTACAGCTCTTGCGACTTTTCCTCCTTCACCTCATCCAACAACTGATGGAAAGACAGAGGGTTCCTCCTGCATTCCCTTAGTCTCAGGGACATCAGCATCAGCTGGAAGCACACAGTTCCTCTCAAAATCTGGTCCATTCTCAGTTGTGCAGCATGGGCAAGAGTGGCTCCCCAGCTTCCAAAATGCATCTGATCACAGTCTCTACATGGGTCATACAGTGTGAAAATTTCCTCCCCCCTCATTTTAAGTTGTGGCTTCCTATAGGAACATGAGGTTCCTTATACTCTCTGTCCCTCCAAAAGAACTCCTGAGAATGTCTAAATAGTCCTGCATGGTACAATTGGGCTGGCATGCAAGGATCTGATCATGTTCTTGGTCATACCCTGTAGGATCTCAATTACTCATTTGCATTTCTCATTCTTAGATCATCTCCACACTTTGGCTATTTGTGTGACTTGCCTCATCCAGCTCTCATAGTCATCCTCCACAGCAGGAGTGGTGGTGCTGTCAGAGAAAGTATGCTGTCTCCAGTACTGACTAGACTCAAAACTCAGGTTGGCATGAGGCATTCCTCAGTCCACTAGTGGGGGTTCCTGCAGGTGGCACAAGTTTTGCCTGCTGCTATTCTCAGAACTCTTTCACATTGCTAACAGTTTTTCCCGCACTTGCTAGGAATAACTTCAGCTTTTTCTCAAATGCTGTTTCTTCTTTGGGGGACTTGGTGGTAGGGTCTGGAATCTTTCAGATCACAATTTACAGGGTTGAACTTTCCCTTTGTGTAGTGATTTGGTCAGGCACTTTGGAGGTGTCTGCTACCTCATGGTATTCCACTAGCACAGACATTTATTTCAGGTAGAACCTTACAATCTCCCTCAAATAGCAACTTTCTACAAACTCTTGATGACCTCAAGTATGCTCTCCATGCACTCTCTATTGTTCCCCTCAGGGATCCCCTGGACTGTGACCACTATGGCAGGGTCCAGGTCTTTGCCCTTGCACCAGTCCAGCAACTTGCTTCAGTCCACTTCAAATTCCAAAATTGGGGCAATCAACATAGTTCCTGCATCAAAGTGTAGTGTTGCAGAATATTCTCGAACAATCCCAGCAGTGCCTCTAACTTGTAATCACCCCCATCCACAAGGTGTGAGACTACACTTGTCTGATGCTACCTGGGCACTGTCTTTCACAGACCTTTGGGAAAAATGGTACAGTGCCTCCAGCTATGGGAATCCGTCTGACAGATGACTGTCAGGGAACTGCCACACAGGAAATGAATATAACCCCCACCCTCGTAACAGAGAACCTTTTGATTTTACACAACCCCCAACTTATACTGTATGCATGCAGACACAACAATATGCAAAACATAACAAAATGTAATTTAAACACAAGGGATATTTATTAGGGGGAACAGGAACAGGATCTGGATGGGGGAACAAATTGGTTTAAATGCATTGAAACAGTTCTGAGATCAATCTCCAAATCCTACCATTCTCTGATGAGTACCCACACAGTATTTACAGTTCGCTCCTACTGGTGCACCAGTACCCCAAAGTCCCTTGGGAGCTCCCAATGCAGTCCATTAATTGTGTGCACACAGTGGGCAGTTGCAGGCCTGATGTTGGAACACGGTGCGGTACTGATTTAAGGATGGTAGTTGGGAATTCCAAACAAAAATTATTCAATACAAATGCTTGTTGCTCCTGGCTGTTGCAGTTCTACAGATGGGCTTTGAATAATAATCGTGCAGAAATCCCCATCAATTATTCTTATCTCTTCCTGACTAGCAGTTCAATGTTTGGGGAATAGATGTGGGCTATTAGTGCTTATGTAACTTTGTAGAACTTTTTGTGGCTTTACTCTATTCCCACCCTTGAGTAGTTGTTATGTGGGTAGTAAGTTATAGGGAATAGAAGGCCCATGACAAGGGTGAGAAGAGCGCTGGGGAGGAGGAGGAGGGGAAGGCAGTGGAGGAAAAAAAACTCCTTAAGCAAGGGAGGTGTGGTAATGCTATGCTTAAGAATAGGTTGTGGGAGCCTGCCTGGTGGCGCTGAGGGTTGAGGCACTGGACTCCACACCTCATGCAATGCCAGCGACCCAGGTTCGGGAACAAGCTTGGGTCGTCGGGGGTCAGCAGGGGAGGACTAGGATCGAGCACCTGTAGACAGCTCTCCTAGTCCTGGGGTGGGTTGGGGACACCACACCATGCTGCAGTGGCCCCTGGGGATGCCCAGAGGCACTGCACATGTCAGTGCTACTGAAGTGGGAGTGTTGGCAGACATCTGTACATAAGTGCATGGACATCATTGCATGTCAGCACTCCACTGGGGAGAAAAACTAGGAGGAAAATGGCTGGGCGCGATCGAACAGCTTGATGACCGCACCCTGTGGTGCCGGGAGGACTGTCGTTGAATCGTGCTGGGGATCCAGGGCCAGCCTGATGTGGTAGGGTAAGGAGAGCCCTCCAGCAGGTCAGCGACAGCTGTAGCGGTACCTCCATCATGCGAGTAAGCCTGTTGCTCTCCCGGAGGGCAGGGCCAGCACCTGGATTCCCCCACCGGTTAGACGCCGCAGCAGGCGTTAAATAGTAATATGATAAAAAAAGAAGAGGTTGTCGGAGGAGCTATTCCCCACATTGAACCTCAGGTTAAGCCCTCCCTTTCAATGTTTGGGGAATAGATATGGGTATTAGTGCTTATGTAACTTTGTAGTACTTTTTGCAGCTTTATTCTCTTCCCACCCTTGAGTAGTTGTTATGTAGGTAGTAAGTTGTAGGAAATAGAAGGCCCAAAAAGATACCTCCTCCAATGTATGACCTCTAGCACTCAGGAGAGGAAAATCCCCCATGGGGGAAACCTCTGAGGACCCATGGCTATTAATCTGCCTGTCCTCTGGGTGAACTAAGAGGAGAGTACCCTAAAAGCAGAATGGAGTTCTTGGGCTGGATGGGGAATGTAGATCTCAAAGGCTGATGACGTCCATCTTCCCAGTCTTTTGATGATGTGTTGAGGGACGTTGCATCTGGAAGCTGCTCCAATTCGAAATGAGTGACCAGAGAAGGAGCGGGGATCATGACCTAATCTTTGTAATAGAATTCTGATGTTATTCCTGAACCAAGAGGTTGTCAGAGGTTGATGTCAGTTGGTGAGTAGCAGAGGGGAGGACGGTTGAGAGCGGAAATGAAATCTGCTTAGGGAGTCCAAATACGTGATGGGTTCGTATGAATCACCAGAGGTAAAATATTGAATGAGTACTCCTTGATGTAGTCTATCTGTTTTTAATGTGGGGAGAAGTAGGTGATATTGGTCATTTACTTTTGTCAGATTAGACACTTTGAGAAATGTAGAGGTAAAGGTTGAGGCAACTGCAAACTCTCCTGATCATAGAAATCCAAAGAATGCCAGACAAACTGCAGATGAAATCATGAGCGTACTAAGAGGATCGAAAGGATGTGACTTGAGGAGATCCAGTAAATTTTGAAGAAGGGGTCCGTCAATGAGCAGGTGGTGAGGAACTGAAGGCTTTGACGTTCTTTGAAGTCCCAAAATGAGAAGTTTGATGGAAGAATTGTTGAATAGAGAAGAAACAGATGGTGCAGATTGGGATAGGCAAAACTAGATGCCAGAGAGGTATTGCTTTATTGTTCCATAGGAAAGCTTGTGGGATTGGTGACACAATGTGAGGAAGGCAAGAACAGTGTTGATGTTTGCATAAGGTATCAGCGATGGCGGGGTACCACAAAAGGCAGTGTAGTGGTTCCAAGCAGTGAGCTAGGATGATCTTGTAGCTGGAGCCACGGTCATCCAAATAAGATGTGAAGCCTGAACGCGATAGTAAGCTATTTCATTATGAGGTCTGAGAATGGTGGAGATGAAACCATGATGGGATCTGCTGAAGGGCAAAGGCATCTGAATTTCTGAAATTGAAAGCGGGCTAATGCATAAGCAGCTTTATTTATACTGTATGACCTGGAATACAAAAGCATTGTATGACAAAGTGATGAATGAGGGAGAGCCAAGTCAGTTTTCATAGAAACATCATGACGCCAGAGAACAAAGACCTGCCTTTTTGAAATAATGTCTGCCATGGGTAAATTGCCTGTGAAGATGGAAATGGTTTGGAATGACCAGCAAGACCCCCATACTGAGGTAGCTGCAACTATGGGAAAGATTTTAAATAAAGGTGAAGATCTGGAGAAGTCAGGGAGAGAAGAGGCTTCTCTGGGCCACAGAGCAGCTAACCAGGCTGTACCAAATATGGTTGCATATCCGTGAAGCGGTAAGGCATCTGTGTAGATCCTGGGTTGGTAATCAGGAGAAGGATCCTGATAAAACATTGAGCATCCGGACCAGTTGGAAAGAAATGAAGAGCATGAAATTAGCTGCTAACTGGAGCAGTCAAGGATGCCCAAAAAGAATGAAAGAAGGAGGAATGGGAAATCCCAAGACAAGCTAAGAAGCACAAGGGTGCAGAGCAGCGCCACAGCAGTGGGGGAGATAGAGCAGGATGCAGGACAAAGGAAGGTACAGGAATGGGGAGAGGAAATGGAGACGGGAGTAGAGACAAAATGAACCAGGCAGCGGAGAACACAGCCACACAAGCCACACAGGAGCTTAAGGAAAAAACACTCTCTAAGCAAGGGAGGTGTGGTAATGCTGCGCTTAAGAAGAGGTTGTGGGAGGAGCTATTCCCCACATTGAACCTCGGGCTAAGCCCTCCCAAAGAATTAGAGGGGTATTGACCCACTTCTCATGAACTGAGCAGACTCTGCAGGCTAGCTGTATTGGGATGTCTCCTTCAGGGTTGCAGATACAGGCAATAGTACAGGTACACAACTGCCATTGCTCAGTGCACTCCTGTGGAAAATGAATTTACCTTACAGCTACCTGACAGGTATGAAGTTGTTGCCTGGTTACTTCACCATATGCTGCATGATGCTAGTCACACTGGCTACAATGGCTATCTCACAAGAATACAGGCATGAGTCCAGATGCAAGTGCAAGAAAAAAAATTAGCAACTTCCGAGGATCCCCTTTCCAAATATAAATAATTTCATCCACAACTTGATACCAGCATTTGATTTTGTCAAAGAATGGGTTGTTCCATTTATTCTGAATGCACACTAATTCCCACCACCTCAAAAAAAGATTTGCATAGCTGGCAGCCATACAGGCACCCATCGCGGTACCATGCATTTGTGAAAAATATACATTGTCAAATTTAAAAAAAAATTGGGGTAGTATAAACTCCAAACTTTTTAGGAGGAACTCAGTTGGCATTTCTTTCGTATATACTTGTCATGCTTAATTGATGTGTATGTTTCTAAATAATTCTAGTTGATTAGCAGCTTTTGTTAATGTATCTAACATTTCCATAGGAATAAAATAGTACAGTGTACTCCATTTAGCACGGACACAGATACGACGGACAGTCGTTTTATCTGGACAATTATTTGCCACCAAAACCCATTCCCATCGGTTCTTAATGCGGACTATGTAAGCCACTTAGTGCAGACAGTTAATTATGGTAACAGCGCTGAGGCAAAGTAATTCACACCTCTTCACAGGTGTGAGAATGTGCTTACTTAAGCTATGAATTGCTGAATGCTTAATTTCTGCTGTGTTTCTCTGAGACAGTGATCTGTTAAGATAGCTACTAAATGTCCTGGAATCCCTCTTGCAAAAAAAGTGAATTTTATTTGGCAGATAAAGCAAATAGGATGCTGGGATGTATAGGCAGGGCATCACCAGCAGGAAAAGGGAGGTCATAATTCCGGCTATACAAGACACTAGTGAGGCCCCACCTGGAGTACAGTGTACAGTTCTGGAGACCATACTCCACGTAAGGACATAGACAGGGTAGAGAAGGTTCAGAGGAGGGCAACAAAGATGGTGCATGGGTTGCATCACAAGTCCTATGAAGACAGGTTGAAGGAACTGAACATGTACTCCTGGAGGAGAGGAGGAGAGAGGATATGATAGAGACATACAAGTATCTTACAGGGAGGAACAGGGTGTAGGAAAACACTATTTTTAAGCGAAAAGATGTTTCAGGACTAGAGGGCATGGGATGAAGTTGGAGGAGGACGATTCAGAGGAAACATGAGAAAGAATTTCTTCACAGAATGGGTGGTGGACAAGTGGAACACCCTGCCAGAGGAAGTGGTGGGGGCTGAAACAATCATGGGATTTAAGAATGCATGGGATAGACATAAAGGAATTCTAGAGGTCAGGGGTAAGGGGAAATAGACTTCTAGGAAAACAAACGGAACTTACAAGCTCAAATGGGCAGACTAGGTGGCTTATCTGCCGACACTGTCTATGTATCTATGTATCTATGTAGATAGATAGTCTGCCATGTATGAGCATTAGAGAGCTTGCCGCACAACTGTTGCTCCCTAAATCCATTGTGTCTGACCTTATCCAACAGAAAGAAAAGCTTCCTGATGATTTTAACCTGACTGACAGGTGGCTCCAATGATAGAAAGTCCCACACAACATTTTCTTTCACCGAGCGCATGGGGAAAAACAAAATTCAGATGGTGGGGGGGGCTGTGTCTTGGGTCTGCAATGTGCTGCCAGATCTGCTAGCTGGCTATGGACCTGACAAAATTTTTAATGCCAACAAAACCGTTTTTTTTTTCAGTGATCAACAGTGGGACACTAGCATTTAAAGATGATGTCCCTCAGGGTCAAAAGAAGGCTAAGGAGAGAGTGTCTGTCATGGTGTGCTGTAACATGACAGGCACTAAAAAATGTGAACTTCTTATTGTGGATAAATCGGTGCTTCAGGGGTGTGAGTCATTTGCCTGTTGTCTATCGACACAACCATACCACCTGGATGACGGGTGAAATTTTTACAGACTGGTTGCATGACTGGGACAGGAAACTGTGGGAAAGAAAGACTGCCCTAGTGCTCAACAGTTTCAGGGGGCAACCAAATGTCAGTGGACTAAGAAACATACAACTTATATTTTTGCCGCCGAACACTACCTCCATACTTCAGCTCCTGGATCAAGGAGTGATCTACTCTTTAAAATGGCACCATGTGTGTAAAATGAGAGGTTGTGTGTTAGCAGGCATGGAGCTGACACTGCTGGATGCTGTCATGCTCTTCAAAAGTGCCTGGGATTCAGTGTTAGCCCAAACGATCGTTAACTGCTTTAGGAAGGCAGGATTCCGTTCAGTCAGTGAACAAACTGATGAGGCAGCTGCTGAGACTGAAGTGCCAGATGACATCCCCACTCCCAATGGACTGCTGCCTGATGAGTTTGAAACCCTAGCACACCTTGGCGACAATGAGGCAGAGCAGCAAGACAACCCTGTAGATGAGGTGACAAGAGCAGTTGAAGCATTGAGGCCAAATGAGGGGTCAGCACCTTGTGATGATTTCGAGGATGATGAGGAGAAAGAAACTCATGCAGTGTCTGCAGCAGATGTTCGGAAAGCCCTCGAGGGGCTGAGCATTGCTATGGCTCAGCGATGTGATATTAAGCCTCATTGGGATCTCCTAAAAAAAAAAAAACCAGAAACAGCGTGGAAAAAAATCACAATGCCCCCTACTCAGCAAAGTAAAATTACGAGGTATTTTTTAAGAATGAATGAAAAGAAATAACGTTTTTAAAAGGAAAATAAATGTTTTAAAAGTCACCTCCACCTCCACAAACACCCCCCCACTTGTGATCACTACCAGAACATACAGTTAATGTAAATAAAAGCACCAAGCACTAAGTAAAAGCACTAAAACTATGGTATCTGAAGCACAAAAAACACAACAAAGCGCAACAATCTGATTAAACAAAATCCACATAAGCTATGCGAAGTCTCTTAGTTCATTTCTATGAACTGCTATTGTGGCAGTACTGTAGTGTACTGTAATATGCACTACAGTACAATACCTCTGACAATATCATTGCATAGAAAGGAACTCGGTACATAGCCGTAATCTGCCTCGACAGTTGCCGCTCACATGTGATGGTGGAATCAGTTGAAATACCGCAAACATCGGCTTTTCCGGACATTGGTTTCAGTGGAAGCAATCAACTATCATGGATGTGTCCATCATAACCGATATACTGGTGTGCTGTTGAGCGTCTGCGGTCAGTCTGTGGACTGTCTGGTACGGTTCTCAGATGGTTTCAATCTTACCTCGAGGGTAGGACTCAGAGCATCATTCTCCCTGCCCTGCGGGGTACCGCAGGGCTCTATTTTAGCACCTATGTTGTTTTTGGTGTATATGCTACCGTTAGGGGCGATTATTAGATGGTACGGTTTGGGTTTTCACTGCTATGCAGATGATACCCAGCTGTATATGTCTTTTGTGCCCGGTCAGGATGCTGCCTTGTCGGTAATTAATAACTGCCTTGAAGAAATCCAAGACTGGATGAATGGGAGCTGACTGAGGTTAAACCCGGAGAAAACTGAGGTGTTGGTTGTGGACAAAGGTCGCTGTGAGGCGGGTCTGCCGGAGGGATCACCCTCAGGCCTATGGCTAAGGTGTTCAGCTGGCGACCTCAGATCAGGTGCGGAATCTTGGCGTAATGATTGACGACCGTCTGACACTTAAATCTCAGGTGTCAGCGGTCGTTAAAACTTCCTTTTTTCATCTGAGGAATATTGCCAGGGCCAGGGCGAAGCACCTGGTTCCTCCAGAGGACCTTCCAACATTGATCCACGCCTTCGTTACCTCCCGGCTTGACTACTGTAACACCTTATACCTAGGGCTATCGGGGGTTGAACTTCGCCATCTGCAGCTAGTGCAGAATGCGGCAGCCAGGCTGTTGACTGGATCCTCTAGATCCAGTCATATAATGCCTGTGCTTCGTGGACTGCACTGGCTGCCAGTGTTTTGGCGAATTACCTTCAAGGTCGGTTTACTGACCTATAAAGCCCTACATGATCTGGGACCTACCTACCTGAAAGAGCTCCTTTGCTCCTATAGTCCCTCCCGCTCCCTCCGATCCACTGACGAGGGATTGCTAGAGATTCCCAGGGTACGTTTGAAAACATCTGGTGCTAGATCGTTTAGTTTTATGGCACCTACCCTGTGGAATTCTCTACCTCGTCAGGTACGAGATTGCCTGACCGTCCTTAGCTTTAAGGGAGCTTTGAAAACCCACCTTTTTAATATAGCTTTTAAGGATTTATATTAGTTTTAATTTTATTGTATTTATTGTTATGCGAATTTGTACAGGCACTTTGATTTTAAGAAAAGCGCCTTTTAAAAATAAAGATGAATTGAATTGAATACAAATTACTGGCCCACTGTATAAATTGATCTTGCTACTGTCTATTTGAAATGGTAAGAAAAGCACTTATTCTTTTACAAAAAAAATGTATTTGAAGCATTTAAGGTACATTTGAGCCTTGAAGCATTTTGTGGTGCTTATTTAGCAGCCTGCTTATTCATTAAGGATTAATAGTGCTTCTCAAAATTTTTGAACGTCGCTTTTTTTACTTTGCACACTTCACTGTTTTTGATACATGTACACTGGTAATTGGGACTTTTGAAGAAGAGTATCATAAATATTAATTCAAAGTCAGTATATAAAGGTGACGATGCCCTCTGAGGAAGGATTGTTAGAACCCAAAGGGCCGGGGGCAAGTCTGGTCAGTGACTGGACTGACTTTCTTCTTGCTGCTACAATACCTAGCCTGCTTTGCAATAAAAAACTTATTTTGCACCTGCATTTGGGTTCACACATGTGTTCTTTTGAGACAGCCATTGCAGCCAGTGTGGCTAGCATCACACAGCATACGGTGAAGGAACCAGGCAACGACTTCATACCCATCAGGTAGCAGCAAAATCTTTTTCCACGGGAGTGCACTGAGCAACAGCAGTTCTGGTTCAATATGGAGTGGGCCCCCCAACTTTGGTGCACCCTCCCATTCAGTGACCCAACTTGCATCCGGATGGCGAAGGGTGTGGGCCTTGGTGGTCTCCATTGTCCTCCTCACCCCACAAGGGACTTAGCTTCAGCCACACCCAAGGAGTAGGCACCCACTCAGGTCTTCAGGTGATTTAGATCCTCTGTCAGAACAAGTCCTGACAGCTCACAAAGCCCAAGACATGCTTTTTTCTGCTTTTCCTGGAGGAAACAGAAAGCCTTTAGCAAAGATTCTTTAAACAGAATCTTTCTTCCAACCTTGTGGTTGACTGCTGACTTTACTCACAGCTCTTTCTCCTTGTGACTCCCAGAAAAATCTGCCCTATTGCCTATGTCTGTCCCTTGTGCAGAAATCCAGGGATCAAATATCAATGGCTAGCATACCATGCATTATTCATTATGCTAACCCCCGGCTCTTAGTGGCTGTCAGTTTCAGGGCAAAAAGCATGCACACAAGTCCTGAGCCAGCTTGCAGTTTAGCTGTTTTGCAGAGCTGAGCTAGAGCGCCAAACTGATCTCAGTCTCACAGGAACAGGATGTACTGATTTAGTTGATTTTCAGAGCTGATCCTACTCTCCAAAATTATGTATGTTTTATAAGGGCAGGTGTACTAATGTAACTGTTTTGCAGAGCTGAGCAAGTGTGTTGCTGGCTGACTGTACAGAGTTAATCACAGGAACACTCAACATTCCTCTCAACATTGTCTTCTCTGACCCCCTTTCAGTAGTCCTGGGGCTAGAGACACTACAAACATGGCTTATTTTGTAGTCTTTCTCTTTATCATCTATTTTAACATGTTTATGTCCCTTGGTGTGGTTTCTGGCCATCAAGATAAATACCTCCCAATCTCTGCTGCCATCTGGTGGAACTGTGGGGTTAATTGGTGGTAGGGGAACACTGCTGAGTGTCCCCAAAGTTCATGCTCCCATAGGAGGAGTGGTTATGTACTTTGTGCAGCTCTGAGAGCTGCTTAAAGCTGAGCAACCTGCTTGCTTGGGGTTCCCTGACCCGGGAGGCAGTCCTGGGGCTGACTGAGTGAAGAGAGGTGGCGGCAGCCTGGCCACAGTGAGAAATGTGATAAATGAGCCCACTGAACAAATGACAGTGCCCATGACACGCCTGAGTCCCACAGTTGTAGTCTGGATCGGGACCAGGGTGAAGGAGCAGTGGAGGGGATGGCAACAGCAGTGCTCCAGAGAGAGCTAAAGGTAAGACCCTTTTTAGGAGGGGTTTACAGAACCAATGACAAATGTATATTGTTGCATTACTTTTGTAACCATGTTGGCAAAAGGAACCATCAGAACATAAAGCTCAGAGACAGATTTTTCACTAACCAACAAAGGGAGTTTAATAGACAATCATGTTTATAACTTAACTATGAACTGCATTCTTGTGGATGTTTCTTTTCTCCCTGCACTTTTTGCTACCTCATTACCCACATTATTTATGTTTTCCATCCCCTTTGATGCACTCCAGCATCCTCTAGAATCATTTGTGTTTTATAATTTGCTGCTGCACTTATAATGTTCTATTTTCCATGCCCTTTGTAGTTTGTTTGCTCGGATGACTCTTTAAAGCATTCAGAAGTACTGTTGTATACACACGGCAATAAAAATAAAACTATACGGCATAATAAAAATATATTCAATTTGCAAATCAAATGCCAACCAATTTAATAAAGTAGCTTTCAGCTTTTCTTTTATCTGTGGAACCTTTTGCTAAAAATAAATTTCCATAAATTTCCATCAGAACTGATGAAAATGCTGTCACAAAACTTTCTATTAGCCTACAATATTTGTAACTCTAATTAGACAGACAGTGACTGAATTACAGTCCCAGGAGATCCAGAAACAAATAATGAACAAGAGGAAGATAACAGTAGAGCTGGCAGAAGGAAAACTGCGCATCCCTGTGGCTGATCTCTTCCTTGGGAGGGCAGGTTGTGGTCCCCACTTTGGCACTGCCACCTGAGTAACCGAGATACAACATGGAAGGTCCCTGCCATGGCACTAAAGGAAGGATACTGCCCACAGAGACAATTCAAGGGCTAATTACACAGTGGACTATAGGGATAGGATCCAAGATTCAGTTATGGTGACCAACATTTGTTAAAAATCCATTTTGGTTTATTTTTAGTTCATGGGTTACCAATTCAAAGCACATGTGCTGCACACACAGGGTTTGCTTCACACAAAGTGAAACATAGAAACTTGCCAGCAGAAAAGGACCCAATGGTCCATCCAGTCTGCCCAAACACCCCTCTGTCCTTTTATCTTGCTCCTCACCTCCATGCCATTTTTTTGCCTTTATTTAGCCCCATATAGTCATCTCAAGGCCTCTTAAATTTGCTCACCGAGTCTACCCCCACCACCCATTCTAGTAGCCTATTCCAAGGACCCACTACTCTCTCAGTGGAGAACCTCCCCCTCACATTTCCTCCTCACATAGAGTGAGGTTGGCTCTATGGTTCGGCAGTTAGTGCTGTGCTTAACATATTTATTTATTTAGTTGTTTCTTTTTTTTTTTGATAATCAGATAAGCACACTAGACAGCTGAATGCCTATTTTCAGATATGACCTGGGAGAGTACAAGGCAGATAAAAACAACAATTGACAAAAAGTTGAGCAATACAATAAACAATTGCAGGAACCATCAAAACATATAACAAGGTACAGCATGTTATTTTGAGAGAGCAAGTAACAAAATATTTTGTGACATCAAATGTGGCACCAAGAGTCATACAAGTGCAGTGCATTAATTTGTCCATAGTGAGGTAACATTGGTGTAGTCTAATTTACTCAGAGCAAAGAATTGAGATGAACTGGGCAGTTTGACGACATAGTGTAAAAACAGTGTTTGTGGGAAGTTGGTGAAGGGTAAAAAGCTAAGTGCAGTTACAAGCAATTGACAGAAAGAGAAGAGCTATTGGAAGCCTCATTTTGCTTGGAGCGAAAGCATTTGTGTGCAAGAGCAATGGCATCCCAGGAGTACTGTGCATTTATTTTGTTTATTTTATTCTATTCTTTGGTAACCAGGTAAGGCCCACTAGGCACAAGTGCCTGTTTTCAAGGATGACCCAGGAGCACTGGTGTGGTTAAGTGGTTTGCACAATGTCACACAGTATGCAAGTGGAGGTTGTAGGAATCAAACCTAGATCTGCTGGATGTACCAAGCGTATTCACAGCTTGTTACTCTAACCTCTAGGCTATGCTGCCAGCTCCAAATGCAAAGAGTGGTGGAGCACGAATATGGACGCAGTGACATCCTGGCAGATTTTTGGACATACTACTAGATTGCTTCTACTGTGCTAATCACTGCATGAAAAAAGCTCCATATAACTAAATGCAAAGAGGGCAACCCTCCCCCCCATCAGCAGTTTCCCTGGTGTCCAGTGGTCCCTACCTCTTACTGATGCACAATGCCCCACAATTAGAAGCCCCTTCTAAGAACACCCACCTCCCACAATGGGTCACCATAATACTCAAATAGATGTATCTCCCCTGAAGAAGTTCTTGCTGTCTGTGGCATCCCCATCCTGGGTTCTGGTCCTCACCATGCCCTAGTGCACCACACTGAGCTCCCCACAGTTCAGTGACTGTGGATGGCTACAACCATCCATACACAACCACAGATAGCTGCCATCAGGCCTTGCATGTACCGCAGCAATATTCAGTGAAGTTATATTGCTAGAGTACTATTTTTTTTGTTACTTATTTAGTTTTTGTTGACTGGGTAAGTGCACTAGACAAGTCCTGCCTATGTTCAGGCATGACCCGGGGGAGGGGGATACAGATAAATGCCAACTGACCTTGAACCAGATTAAGCTGTTGGTGGTATTTTTCATGAATGGAGGAAATTTGGCCATTGCACCAGGTAAATTCCCCTTCTGTTTTCGAGAAGTGCCATGGGATCTTTAACATCCACCTGAACTACCACCAGAACAAGCAGATGGAACCTCGGGTTTAAAGTCTCATCTGAAAGACGGCACCTCAGGAGTGCAGCACCCCTTCATGCTGCACTACAGCATCAGTATTGGGATATTAACCCAAGTGCCTGGTGTGAGGATAGAACCCACAGCCTACTGATCTCCCGGCCTCAGGAGCAAGTGTGCTACCTGCTGAGCCACTGACACTGCTAGATACTTGCAAGATGACTATGAAATATTACAGAGCTTAATTCATTGTAATCCTGTAAGGATTGTAGCAATATGCTGTACTGAATATCACTACAAGATATGCAGGGTCAGATGGTGACAAGCTGTGGCAGTGTACAGAGGGTTGTTGCCGACCATTGCCCCAGGCCTAGTAGGGGAAGGGGCTCCAGGGGCACATGATGGTGTGGAAACCAGAAGAAGAAGAAGAAGTGGGAAGGGGAATGTGATGGACACCAGCGACTTCTTTAGGGGAGAGAAATAAATTTATTGAGCACTACAGCAATGGGCTGTGGGGGTTTCATGTTGTAAGAGCGAAATAATAAGAGTGGACCCAGAACTGCGAAACCACGAAACGGCGACTCTTTTTTTCTTGTGGGGGCCTTTGCCCCCCACACCCCCCTTACAAATATAACAAACTCCAAAGTCATAGCACCTCAGAGAAGAGGTGAAACCTTTGTCGCCATTTCAGTTTCTCCCTTCTCTCATTGCGATTCCATGTGTTGCGTTTTTGGGTTTCACCCACTTCACTGCATAATGGTTGTAGGAGAGAAGGTGCTCAGAAGGAGTTACTTCTACCCAGGGGCTTTCAGGTAAGAGAGGGGATTCTAATTGTAATTTTAGAGGTATTAGTTGGGAGGAGTGCCACTCGATGCCATGGATCATAAGGACAAGCAAATAGAGATTGGAGGCTTTAAGACTGCAGACATGGTCGGAAGACAATGAAGGGGGAAGCATTCAATGGACTACCACAGCAGCAACAGCAGTGATAGACAGCCAACCGGAGCTGCATGGTGCAGTGAACATTGTGTATAAGCATTTATGTGCACTTAATGAGATGGTTAGCGTCACCGGGCATGGGTTTAGGATAACACAATTTCAGGCATACCACAAGACAGGTGCATAAAAAATGCATGGTTGCATTTCTCATTTTATTTTCATCAAATAAAATATACAGAACACAAAATAGTAAGTCAGACAACTGCTGAGCTTCAACAGTTTCTAAGGTTTTTCATCAGTCTAGCATAAATCAAACAGTGTGAAAACACACACTACCAGGAGGTCTTTCACCTTCCTCAGTCAGTATTCAACTGACCACCCTATCTATCCAATCTCAGCACTAAGCTAGGGATTTTTATAAGCTCACTAGAAGTTGGAAAAACAATTTCCCCTGCCCTTTGATTAACAGCAGACATAACATAAAACTAAGTCCAAAATCTCCTTCAACGTGTGCACAGCTCTAGCCGGGTGCTAAAGCAAAGGGTTGCCAGCCCCACACTCCAAAATGTCCACCAAACACAGCTCAGCACACCAAGTGTAATAAGAACTGAGCAATTCAGTATTTCATTCAAAAGAATTTATTCCTTCACAAATGGTTCAATACATACAGCGTATTTGCTTCTTATTCAGACAGGTGTGCCCACCAACAAACTCACTCCCCAGCGCTTCGATCAGGGGGTGTGGTCTTCCTCAGGGGATCTTTTGATTAACAGCAGACATAACATAAAACTAGCCACTAGGGGGCCACTGTTGTATCACAGAGAACAGTTATTTGGCACCTGGAGAACATTACATAACTTGTTTACAACATTGTTAAAGATCAGAGCCGAGGTCAGAACACTGTGCTCCCTTAATCTCTCTTGCATGGTCAAATTGCCTCATGCTGTCTATTGCAAAGTATATCTTAGAAGGGGGCTGCTAACATCTAAAAAAAGAAGACACAAACTTTTGTGATTCTTATATAGAAACTGCCTTCTCATTTTGTAACCGTACTCTTAGTTTTGTTATAACCAATCAAGCAGCATGTTGGACATTATACAAAACATAAACTGCTTGGGAAAGGGGTTTCAATTTATACCAGGGGTGTCCACTATCACAGGTGTCACTCTGTCACAGTTAGTACCACTTATGAAATACTGTAGATACAAAGAATTCTGGCTGCTGACTGCCTGACACAGGCTGACACTTGTACTTTTAGCTCAGCCTAACTCACAGGGAACAAAAGTACTGGTGCAAGCCTGTCTGCCTAGCCAGTTAGAGTGTATAGTGGAGGTTTGTTCTGCATGGATTTCCATGCCTTCTGAAATGTTGGTGAACCACAGTTCAAAAGTCACAGAAACATAGAATTTGACGGCAGATAAGGACCGCTTGGACCACCCAATCTGCTCATTTTCCTACCTAATGGATA
This sequence comes from Neoceratodus forsteri, assembly GCA_016271365.2. Classification (NCBI taxonomy): domain Eukaryota; kingdom Metazoa; phylum Chordata; order Ceratodontiformes; family Ceratodontidae; genus Neoceratodus; species Neoceratodus forsteri. Next base: position 969,891,411 of record CM028134.1, on the reverse strand, counting down.
AGCTGCAGATCCTAGTTAGCCAATAGCCAACTTCCTCCTACCCCCACTAGAATTGCCTTATGTCTGTCCCATGCATTCTTGAATTCCCCCACTGCTTTTGACTCCACTACCTCCTTAGCAAGGCTGTTCCATGTATCCGCAACCCTCTCTGTGAAAAAATACTTCTTCATACTACCTCTGAGCCATCCCCCCTCTAACTTCAAATTGTGCCCCCTTGTTCTTGTACATCTCTTTTTCCGAAAGATGCTAACCTCTTGAACTTTGCTGATTCCCTTGAGGTACTTGCAAGTTTCTATTATGTCCCCCCTCCCTCCTCTCCTTGAGTGTATACATATTAAGCTCCTTTAATCTCTCTTTGTATGTCTTCTGGTGCAGACCCTGCACCATTTTAGTTGCCCTCCTCTGGCAGCCTCCGTTCTGTCTATGTCCTTGTAGAGATGGGGTCTCCAGAACTGCACACAGTACTCATGGAACTTTTTTGCACCGTTCTGTGGTACAACAATTCAACTGATTAGAAATCCTCATGGCAGCGTGTGTTTTACACAGAGCTGCTGCAAGCACAGCAATCAGTTCAAGTGTTGAACCTAAGCTGCTGGCAAGTTCGCAGCTGTTGCAGAGTGCTGTGAAAACACTTTCATCTTAAAAAAAAAAATGTACACCATAACAGATATTGATTGAACAACCACATGCCCAATTAGCCTCTGCTGCCGCCTTGGGTTTCTGCTATATCAAACGTCTTGAGCTTTGCGCTCAAGGTCTGATGTAATCAGAACCCCACTGTGACAGCACAGGCTGGAAGTGCATGATAGCCCAACCAGTATTCTCTATATCACACATTAGTGAACACATCAGTGCATTTTTACTTTCACTTTTGCAATTTTGGAAGTTTTTCGCCCCTTAAAAAGTCATATTATGCTTAAATAAACATTGAATTAACTGTTATTCTGTAGTCTATGTACTTTACCATAAAGCCGATTTTATAAGCACAATACAGCACTCCAGGGTTGAGTTAGGCTGAGATAACCATGCCTCTTTGGCATCGGGCCTCACTAAGCTCCCGGGTGAGCGGTTATCTCATCCCAACTCACGTCTTGTATATAAAATGCTGGTTGTACAGCTCTATGCACAACCAGCCTGTGCTGCCACAAAGGGGTTCTGATTCCTTCCAACCTTTAAGAGTGAAGCTCGAGAGATGCAAGGGAATCAGAACCCCAAGATGGCAGCTCCAGCTGGTTGTGGATAGAGTTGCTCAACCAGCATTTTATATAGCGTATAGTGTGAAAATAATTAAGACATCATCAGCCTCTGTCATACTACAGAACTGTCAGCACCATTGTAACAATTCCCTTTCAACCATTTGATGCACGCATGGTAATTCTAAGAATGGAAAGCAGGTGTCTCCTGGATTTCTGAATCAGCAGGAATGCTGTTGTACCACAAAAGGGTATAACCACATTCCATTACATTTGAACTGTGGTACAATAGCATTTCACCTGACATAAAAATCTACACTGAACCAGCCCTCACTATGCACTATGTTTTATTACTTACTTAGTACCCTGCATGCACAGCAAGTAGCATGTTTCTTTCCAGTATATACAGTAGTGGCACTGTAGCAGTTACGCATTATGGCCCGAGTGTTTCTGCTATGCTAATTGCTTTGTGCTGGGTGGTCAGCTCAGTAGCCAGAATTCAAGTTTTGCACTCAGGAAGGTGTTAGGACTGTCTTGTGCTGTTGTATGGTGTATTGAGCACTGGCAGGAGGTACACTGGAAACATTTTTGTGCAGCCCAGAACATTGGCAAAATATTTCCAGTGTACCTCCGTTTGCATCTGCAGCACATTAGCACTGGCACAAAGCCCTTAGCATACTAGTTACGAGACTGAAATATGCAGCCAAAAATATTTAAGTGCTGTGAGATAAAATCTATTGTATGACTGTTTAATACTTACCCAACCAAAACAGAAGAGAACCCCTCCTCCCCAAAGTAGCACTCTTCCCTTCTTCAGTCCCCAGTCCCCCCAACCTGATCCTTCAGCTTGGGGAGGAAGCTATTCTGACTAGTGACTAGCAGCAATGGTATATAACATAGCCTTGCTTAGTATCTCCATTCTCCTGAGAGCTGTCACTCTGGCTCCTGCTAATTAATAATTGATGCACGCTCTCTGAGCGACAGCTATGTGGTGGGGAGAGGAGGCTTTGCATCTGGAGATGTTAATATAGTTTAATATATGGATATTGAATTTAATATGTCTGTAAAGCATATAAAAAAATTCCGGTAATAGCCTCAAAGGTTTAGTGATAATACTATTGTCAATCACTGGTAATAGTATTGTCAATCACTGGTAATACTATTGTTTTGTGCTGATACCTCCTGTCCCCACGTCGTAAGCATGCCTCCTCATTTGCTGGTTTTCCTGTGTGGGCGGGCTGAACAGTTGAAAAAACATGGTGGCCATTCTGTCGCTTAGTGAGGGTGAACTCGGTTCTCCGTTTTTATTTTCCCCGATCAGCAAATTAAAATATCTGGTTGATCCTGCCATTCCAGTGCTGAAGAGCAGGTAAGATCTCATTAATTTGAAAAAAAAAGAGGCAGATGCCGGCAACCGTCAGGCGCGAGCAGACAGCTGAAGACACAGCGTGAGACAGTGTGGCGGTTCGCAATGACCCACACTCCTTAACTGAACTGGCAAACCACCTGTCTGAACACACTCGGATCCATATATTAAAAAAAATAAAGTATGGTTCCGTGTGTATTTCCAATCAGCAATACCATCTTGTGGTTCTGGACAGTGGAACCTCTCAGCTTCGCACTCGAGGTTCCTACATGTCCAGAACCTCTCGATGGTATTACTGACCGGTAATACACACGGAACCATACATTATTCTCTATGTAATGTCACTGCCTAGACATTATGACCACTGACAGGGCATCAGTTGATTGGTAATGTTTAAATAGTGTCATGACACTGTACTAACTAGAGGTGTGCAGAACCTTACTGGAGAGAAAAAGAGGCTACTGGAACTTGGGAGGCTCAATTTTGCTAGAACATGAGCCTGACTTTGAAAGTTCAGTATGGATTTTCGCTTGTTTTGGGGTTTTTTTGTTTAGTTTTTTTTTTTCCTTTGAAATAGTCACCATCTGTCTTCTTTGGCACTTATCTTCTTCCGCTTACCCAGCGTGATGGCATACCACTCCACTCTCTCTCCTCAGTCATTTGGTCAGGCTGCACATTCCTTTCTCCTCCTGACCTGAGTCCCCCATTACTCCCCATCATATGGATGCCACAGCCCAGTGCAAGCACACACTTTATCACCCAGTCAGAAGCCACACCCCAGCACAAGCATGCACTGTAGCACCGAGTCTGAAAAAGTTCCTTGGCTGTACTGTAGGAAATCTTGTGTTGGTTGTGTCATGCAATTTCTGGGGCAGAGTGTGCATGCATCTGTTCAGTCTTGGCTGGCCTGGTGGCATAGAGAGCTAAGACGCTGTCACCTTACCTCAACCCATGCCAGCGACCCAGGTTCAGGAACAAGCCCGGGGCATCGGAGGTCGGCATGGGGGGGGAAGGCGGAGCTGGATGGAGCTGCCGACAGGCAGCCTCTCCTCTCTGGGGAGGAAGTGCGGCATCCCTCAGCTGATTGGCGACCCCCAGTGGAGGCTGGAGGAAGCTCGGGCCCGAGGGGACCTAGGCAGTACACCAGGGGGTGGGGGGAAGGAAGCCATTACCCAGGCTGTTCAGTGCATGCGTGCTGACTCCTGGGGTCTCTGGGAGAAAACCAGAGAAAATGCCAGTCGGCAGGGTGAAGACCGATCCCCTGCAGGCACTGCTCCTGGGCCGGGCAGGTAAGAGTCGGTGATTCCGGGGGCTGGGGCTGGGGGGGTCGGTCAGATGGGGGCCGACCGCCGGCAGGGGAGAAAATTTGACGTGATAAATAAGAGAATGCCTGTCCTGGGGAAGTAACTTCTTGCTAAGGTACACTATTGGGTGGCCTTTTCCCTGATTAGATGTCTGGCTGAGGACTGCTCCCATTCCCACGTCCGAAGCATCTGTCTGGACTACAAGTTACTTAGTATAATCTGGACTGGCCAACACAGGGACACTGCACAGACACCTCTTTTAGCCGTGTGAAGGCTCGTTCACAGGCTGGCTCCCACTTTACCTGTTTGGGCTGTCTTTTCTTCAGCAAGCTAGATAGGGGAGCCGCCAGGGTACTGTAATTGGGCACAAACATTTGATACTACCCTGCAGTTCCTAGGAAGCTCTTAAGCTGATTCTGGGTTTCTGGCATGGGCCACGCCTCTATCACCTTCGTCTTTGCTTGATTGAGATGAATCTGCCCCCGCTCCACTACATGGCCTAAGTATGCCACCTCCGTCATAGCCACCTGCCACTTTTCAGCCTTGACAGTGAGCCCAGCCCTCTGTATGCTGCCCAACACTTCCTTCAGGTGGGACAGGTGTTCCTTCCAGCTGGTACTGAAGATGGCAATATCATCCAGATAAGCCACTTTGTACTCTTCAGTACCATGTAACACCTGATTGACCAACCTTTGGAAGGTAGTAGTGGTGTTCTTCATTCCAAAAGGCATTAACTGGAATCTGAATAATCCTATTGGAGTGAGGAAGGCTGACAGTTCTCTAGCTCTGGCAGTTAACGCCACATGCCAGTACCCTTTCATCAAGTAAATTATGGTAAGGTATGTCTCCCCTCCCAACTTGTCCAGTAGTTAGGGAGGCAGTATAGGGCAGTGGTTTAAGGCTCTGAGCTGCAAATCTGGTGACATCCAGCAGACCAGACCTGAGTTTGAATCCCACAGCTTCCACTTGCATACTGTGTGACCCTGAGCAAGTCATTTAACTTCCCTGTTCTCCCAGGTTGCACCTGTAAAAAAGCTTGCTACTCCTGGTTAAACAAATAAAAAAAATGTGAAAAAAGTTAATCCGTCCATGGCATTAGGTGGGCATCAGACTTTGTGACTGCGTTGAGTCCACAATAGCCCACACAAAAGGAAGTAGAGCCACCTGGCTTGGGAAAGGAGACTACGAGTGAAGTCAAGGGGCTGTGGGATTTCTGAATTACCCCTAAATCCAGCATTTCCTCCGCCTCCCTTCTAATGTCTTTTAGGACAGCCTCTGACACCCAATAGGATGTCTGCCATATGGGTGCTTGTGTCCCCATGTCTACATCATGTGTCACTGAGGGGATTCATCCAGGCTTGGCTGTAAAGAAAGGGACAAAGCCTTCTGAAACCTCCCTTATTTCCTGGGACTGTTCTGGGGTCAACTGGGATGACAGCTTGATTGCCTCCACAAATGACTCCCTCTTGCTTTCCTCTGGCAAGTCCAGGAGGGGGTTTTCTTCATCCATCCCCTCCCCAGGACTACACACTGCAAATACCATGTTGGCCCTATTGGCACACGGCCTCATCATGTTGACATTGTATATCCTATGGGTATGTCTCCTGTCAAGCAGTTCCACAATATAATTTATGTCACTGGCCTGCCTGACTACCTTATATGGTCCTGCCCACTCGACCTGCAGCTTGTCCTTCCAGACTGAAATTTAGACCATTACTTTGTGACCTGCACTGTACAAGCGAGCTCTGGCTCCATGGTCATACCAGATTTTTTTCTTCTGCTGGGCAGCTGACAGGTTGTTTTGGGCCACTCCCATAAGCTTCTTCATCTTCTCCCTAAACATAAGGACATACTCCACTATAAGAGTTCCCTTGGTGAAGTGTTTGTCTTCCCAGTCTTCCCAGATCAACTCTTGGGGTCCACACACCCTACGTCGGTATACGAGTTTGAAGGGAGAGAACCCTGTCGACTCTTGGGGCACCTCCCTATAAGCAAACAACAGGTGGGGAAGGTATTTCTCTGAGTCCCTCCCATGCTGTTCACCAAGAGCATCAATTTTAGGGTACCATTAAACCTTTCCATAAACCCATTGGTTTGTAGGTGATAAGGTGTTGTGCGTCTCTGTACCACCCCACTTTTCTCCCACAAACTCTTCATCAGGTCTGACATAAAGCTATCCCCATGATCTGAGATAACCTCCTGCGGAAACCCGACATGGGAGAAAATCCCTAGCAAGGCATCTGCCACTTTGTCTGCCTTAAGTGAGGAGAGGGCAACTGCCTATGGGTATCGGGTGGCATAATCTACCACCATGAGGATAAACTTTTTCCCAGAGGAGCTTGTGGTATTCAAGGGTCCCACAATTTCCAATCCTACCCTCTGGAATGGCTCCTCCACAATGGGCAAGGGAATGCGGGCAGCTTTGGTTTTACTACTTGCCTTCCCTATCTGTGGGCACCAGTGACAAGACCTGCAAAATTCCTTCACCTGCTAGGTGAAATTGGGCCAATAGAAATTCTGGGCCATCACTGCGTGGTGTGTGTGTGATGCCCAGATGTCTGGACTTGGGGTTGTCATGAATGATCTTGAGTAATAACTCACAATTCCCCTGGGGAACAACAAGCTGCCTGTCCATCATCCTCCCACTGTTCTCACATCCTGTGTATATAACAGCCCATTGTCCCAAAATACCCAATGTCTCATGTCACCTCCCTGTGTCCTGTCAGATTCTGCATGAGCCCTCAGCCTCTCCAAACTAAGATCAGTCTTCTGAGCAGTGGCAAATTCCTCACATTTTCCCAAAGCATGGGACATGTCCCCCTCAGTTCCTAAACTGGGGTCCAAAGCTCTAGCGTCAGGGCAGTCAGAGTCACTGCCATTCCTAACCTTCTGTCCATTGGTTACCCCTCCATCTTCAGAGTAACCTTCTGTAGCTGTTTTGTGAATAGCTATTTGGGGACGTCCAACCTCCCTTTTACTACTCTCTATGTCAGAAGACACAAGCTGGGGGACCAGCCTGCTATTCTTTTCCACAGGGTCTTCTGTGGTGTTCATGGAACTACAAGGGGCCTTAGCCTTCTGACTGTGGGTAACTGTACTCACCACCCCAGGCTGTAGATTATTGCCTATAATCCCATCCAGGGTGAGGTTGCCTGCCACTGCTACTTTTTTCACCCTCTCTCCTGTCTCACCCCAGTCCAGGAGAATATCAGCTAGTGGCAGAGTTTTCTCCTCCCCAGTGAATCCCTTCACCATTACAAACTGGTTAGGTATAATCTGTTTAGGCCCAATCAAATCCCCTTTTACTAAGGTAAGATATGCCCCTGTGTCCTTTAATCCATGGGTCTTCATCCCATTTACAGGAACCAGGTGTATGTGCTCCCTCATGTTTACAGGCATGCTTTCAGGGATACACAGTGCTTTGAACTCTGATCAAGCACTACTGTGTCCATTCTTTGCCTTTTTTGGACACTGTCTAACAAGAAGCCCTGGCACTTTACAAAATCAACAGTGATCATTTCATTTATCCGAGAAATCCCTTTTTGGTAAGTTGTGACTTCTCCCTCTTGGCAGAGGCAGTGAGGGTTTTAGCTGCCTTGAAGACATGCTTTTCCCTTTCTACCCTGCCACACCTGCCCCAGTTCCTTTCAGTGAAGGCCTGCTCCTGGCATAGAGATCCAAGAGCTCAGCAGCTTGCTGTGCTGTTTTTGGGTCTCAGTCCTCTAGCCTGGTTTTCAGCTTTGCTAGGCAAGCCCAAAAGAACTGCTCTGAAAGTACAACCTCCTCAATTTTCTCCACAGAGTTTGCTTCCACACCCTCCCACCAATGTTTTAAAAACTGAAGTTGCTTTGTGTCGAGTTCTTCAAAGCTCATGTCAGGGCTTTTTCAGAGTTTACAGGATTTAACCCTGTAGGACTCAGGAGTCATTTCATACTTTTTAAGCAAAGCAGCTTTAAGTTTCTCATAATCTCGACTATCATTATTGTTCATTTGGCCTAGCGCCTCACACAATTACAAGTAAGTAACGGGGATAGCTGGAAGCTCCAGGACTCCCTGGGTATTTTGGCCTGGATACAGACCTTTTCATATGAATTCAAAAATTTATCCATATCCTCCACCTCTTTAAATTCAGCTATTAATTTGAAGATTAACTTATACCCCAGCCCTGGAGTTTCATGTTCACTCCTGCCACTTACCTCCTCTGGCGGTCATTGGAGCCTTAACTTTTCCAGTTCAAACTCTCTCTGGCATTGCTTTTTTTTTCCTGCATCTCCAGTTCAAACCTCTTCTGCTTGAACTTGCTCTGCTGCTGGGCTTCAAACTTTCTCTGCTCGAATTCTAGCTCCAATTTCCTCAACCTCAGCTGCAGCCTGATCCCTTCCAACTTCAGCTTTGTGGTGGCCTTCTCCTGGTGCTGTGGCCCTGGGTTCCTCTGGCCTTGCTGGCCTCCTCCCTGGAACTGGACACTGCAATGTCCCTTGGCACCACCATGCCCAAGGTCTGAACCCTTTCAGTCACTTGGTGTGACCTGAGGTTCGGGGCAATTACCTGCTCATTGACTGCCACAAGAGCCTTCACAAGGTTCTTTTTGGTTCACCCCTCATACTGGATCCCTCTTTCCTGACACAACTGCCTTAGGTGCTCTGCAGTGTATTCATTGTAGTTGGAAGCCATCTTCTTCCCTAACTACTGCTACATTTACACCAAAAAATACAGGGTAGAGAACTTTATATGGTAATCAAATCATTTTTTTCAAATCTCTGTCCTGTTTTGTGTGTGTATTGTTTTCAGTTTATCAGTCTGAAAGCAATGCCAGAAAGAGTTTGAACTGGAGAAGTTAAGGGCTTGAATCCAGCCTCTATGCTTTTGCCACCAATATCTCTCAGATCCCACCACTGTGCCCCAGATCTGTCATGAACCCACTCCTGGGGACCAGGTCCACTGAGCTCACAGTGCACACACCTAAGTGCAGTCCATGATGGGGGAACAGGAATACCCACTGTGATGTCTGGCCAGCTGATTATGATTGCTGTATGATATTTGTAATATAAAAATATAGTATGTGAGTCTGGGCTCCATGGGTGACCTCCCCCCCAGCTTTCAGTTACAGGAACTGACCAGGAGATCACTGTAATGTAATTAACTTCCTTGAGAAGTTGCATTTTATGACCTTTTTATGACCTCCTGCCTCTGAAGTTGGAAAGCTAAATATGCATTTTATTACAGGACAGGACATAACTTAACTGAATCCTGTTGGCTATATTGGCACCTAAGTGACATATGGCAGAGTTGTAAAAACCTTTGATGTTCCTTGGTAAAATAAGAAACCAGCCTCCAGTTCAAAGGAAAGGCTTGATTAATAACTGTCATAATTTTGGAAATTAGTTTTTTTCTGAAGTCACATTATTTAAAATATCTCCTGACAGGAAATCATGTTTGTATTTCTTTTTATATTCTAAAAGGAGGAGCTAGATGACTCACAGAAGGGGTGTGGAGAGACACAGTTTAAACTAACACTGGTGTCTAATCTGTTTGACATACCATCCTGGGACTCTAGACAGACACAGCTGTCTGTTATAACTATAAGCACTATAGAGGTAATACATTAGATAGAAAGTCTAAATGTATTGTGGTAGGAGTTTATGTTTTGAACTTTTTCTTGTTTTTCTTTTAATTGATCGTATGCTCTTTGATATATTGTTCTGTGTTTACATTTTTCATATTTTTATCATCTTTAGTAAAATCTGTATTTTGAAAGACTGCCTGGGTCTGCCAGTTCTTTTTTGCATGTGACATATAGAGGGTTAAAACTGATAAAACTGTTCAAAAGTTTGATGGTGTTACTAAACTGGGAAAAGGTAAGAATATACCTAAGGTCTTTTATAGCATTTTAAAGGGTTCATTTTGGATACCTGGTTAGGTGCCCTTAAGTGAAAGATATATTGCACCCCACCCCCGAATAGAATAATATCTGAGCCTGTACATTTGGGTACACTAGCATAAGGTTCACAGTTTGAATCCCCCCAGAGCTTGAGACCAAAGGTGATTCGGACCCAAAGCAGACAGGAAGGCTACCCTGTCTTTTACCTGTTCACATTATTGCACTCAGAGGCTGGCACTGTGGGAACAGAGGGCCTGACCTGTGGAGTGCATTTGTGACACCCTCCAAGTGTCCTTCTAGAATACTCACTGAGTTCATGACTTAACACCCACCACAAGGTCCCAGGGCTCCCTGTCTGTTCTGGGTAAGGGCAAAATGCAGTCTCAAATCTGTAGCCAGGTGAGAACTCTTCTCAGTTGCTGTACTTGGGGGGGGAGACCGAGGCATTATGAGCTCTTCAGGATTTGCCCTCGTAAACCTGATTGTGTCCTCTCCCGTGGGATGTGCAGCACCTAGTTCCCCTTACAGGCTCTCCCCAAAACCTGTGTATCTCCCTTACATAAGGCACCCAGATCCCCTTTCTCAGGATCCTAATCTTGGCAGCAAATGGTAGAACTTTAGAAATTACAGACTGGTCTCTGAATTGACTAAATCTTTTACTTCTGCTCACACAAAAATTACTCACAGGCAGTTTTGAAAGCAAAAACATGCTTTTACTAAATCTAAATGTTTGTCATACAAACTTTACAAACAAAAAGCTTTAGAAATGTAGTTATAGAATAACATGCAAAAATTCGCTGAATCTTTTAACTGTTAGTGACTACCTGGTTCGTGGATAATCAAAGTCCAGAAGAATAAATTAGTTTTCAAAAACCTAGTTCTCTCCTGCAACCACTGGTCTTCAGTGTGGCAATCTTGCTTCTCTTATATGTCAGGAACAGGGTCCAATATAAAATACCATGAGCTTCTGTTTGGAAGGACTATTTATAGGCCTGACCCCTCCAGTCTATGGATAGCTAGTGGACTTCTCTTTTTAGGTCAGCAGGGGTCTCTCTTGCACTTTTCCAGGTTTTAAATGAGCCATATTATTTATTAGTTAGAGTCTCTTACAGTTCCAATATCCTGCCAGCTAACCAAATGTACACATACCATGACAGTTTCCTGGAAGCTAAAGCACTTTTCCTTTGAAGTGTAAAGTTTATGACAGGCGAGGGCTTTCCCCAGCTCACTGATATTTTATTACACCTGCTTCATTTTAATTCATTAACCAGGGACTTCCATCCCTTTTAAATGGACTCTTCGTTTCCTGGCTAATCGTCTTGTTCTCAGTTCACAGAGGAATGTCACATATTTTGCAAGACATTCTCTCTTTCCTGTGACCTTTCAGTAACACTGGGCCTTCTTTTGGCCTGTTTGGAATTTTGAAACATAACCAAGTTCCTCTACATGTAACCCTTTTAAAGCATTAACAAAAATCACAGAAAAAAAAATTATAAAAAAATATATCTGCAATATGCCGGCAGTTGGCAAACTCACCACACATATAACTAAACATTATGAACAACAAGTTCCTGTCCCCTTTAACTTATTGTCTCCTAGCAAACACTTGTAGTTGGAAGTAAAATGCACTGGTGTGTCCAAGAACGACTACAGAAGTCAGTTACTGACTTCCTATGTGCCCTGGCAATGTCTGGAGATGTCACTTGTACATTTTAATATATAATATAATATATATTTATTTGCATAGCTCTGTTGGAAATGTAATTTTGTGCTGAACAACTTTGCCATTGATATTTTGTGTCTATCATGTATACTTTAGGAGTTATTCGCATTTGTTTATGGTATGGTGTGTATTGCAGACATTTTGTCCAAGACTCATCTGGCACCTTAAATAAAACACACTTTCTGGGTATCTCAGCTGGCATAAAACAAAAACTGCATTGTTTACAACTGATTGCATAGCACTGTTGTAAAGGTAATTTTGTGCTGAACAACTTTGCTGCTGATACATTGTGTGTATCATGTATACTTTAGGAGTTATATGCATTTGTTTATGGTATCGTGTGTATGGTTGAGATTCGTCCCTCAACCCTCACCAAAGCACCTTGACTAAAATGGGGAAAAATTATGTTTTATATGACAAAGACAGCTTTTTTTTATACACATAATACTAAAACTACATCTAATGTCTGGATGTTTAATTTGGTGTTGATATGTTATATATTTCCCAACAAAAAACAGTTTATGTTGCCTTTTTTAGTGAAAAAAATATTTTATTTTGCTGTTTACGACCAGCATAGAAAAATACGACATTACTTATTACTTGCATACCACCATTGGAAAGGTAATTTTGAGCTGAACAACTTTGCCACTCATACTTTGTGTCTAACACTTACAGTTCTTGAGCTATTGGCATTTGTTTGCAGCGTGCTGACTATGGCTTAATTTTGCTTAACAGTATACAGGAGACAAGAGGTGCACCTTCAGAGAGCTCCTGTGGAGGCATTGAGTTAAGCAGTGTCACTGAAGCATGCGACCGGTTGTTACGGTTTTCTTACTTCAGTGAAGCAGTTCGGTTCAGGGGGAAACACCGGGAATTAATACTTTGCCTGTTGCAGTATTGGGTTTTGTGTAGGTGGCTGACTTTCAGTACAAGTTGTTGTTTTGGGGAGTGGTGAAGTCCTGGGGGGGGGTGCTGTAGCTGAGGCCATTCAGAATGATGGTACTTCGTGGTGGTGTTTGAAAGTTGCTGGGTGGTGGCATCGTATGGGTAGTGGGCATGGGCAGTGTTATTTTTTTTTGTTTGTTTTTTTATGTGATTCAGTCTCCATCAGTGTCCTGCCTCCTGATTTTTTCAGCCCTGCCACCCCTATCATATACTTGGGGAAATCAGAACAGTCGACTACCCACCCTCTTTTTCACTTCAAAAGTGTTACTATGCATGTAGCAAGGAAATACCTGCACAAGGTGCTAGGGAAGACTAGGTACAGTGGAGATTCCCTAAACCTAACATTTATTGCCCCTTACCCTTGAGGAAATCCTTGCACCTCTAACCCATATAATAAACCTATCACTTTGGTACTCACAGTTCCCTCAAAAGTGGAAATCTGCCGCTGTGATGCCTGTTTGCAAGGGAGGTGATTGTTCCCATGGTAATTACAGACCCATCTGAATCCTACCCCCCCCCCAAAGGCCCTGGAACATATAGTAGTGGACCAATTGGTCAAATACCTAGAAAAATATAACTTACAATGCTCACAACAGCACAGGTTCAGGACTGGGCATGGCATCACCTCAGCCTTACTTGAGTTTATGCGGTTCATCCATAATGCCTTAGACCAAGGTCATCTCAGTGATGCAACATCCATCAATTTGACCAAAGCATTTGACACAGTTACACACACACCCTCTTGCTCGACCGGCTCACCCACACTGGTCTCTCATGTGATGCAGTCACCTGGTTTGAATCCTACCTACATAACCAGTCGCAACAAGTAAAGACTGGTAATGTTCTCGCTGACAGTAGGCCAGTCCATTCTGGTATCCCACAAGGGTCTATACCGGGTCCCCTCTTGTTCAGTGTTTTCCTGAATAACCGCCCCAATGCCTGTCAGTGCTGAACTCTAATCTATGGAGATGACGCTGTCCTCTTCACCTGTGATCCACAACCCCAGGCCCTAGAGATCCAACTTCAACAAAACTTTTCCAAAGTCGAATGGTGGTTCAGTAAACACAAACTTACTATGAAATACAAAAGGACCAAAATTATGTTGTTTACCAACCCTCAAAACAAACACAGAGCCTACCCTCTTACTATCACCAATAGCATGGGAACTAGCCTGAAACTTGTCCACCATTTTAAATACCTGGGGATAACAGTTGACAGCACATTGTCCTTTGGACAACACATAGACAATGTAGCCAAAGTCATCAATACTCAAATTGGACTGCTTCATAGGCACAAGCATTGCCTGACTCTGGAAGCTCTTAGCGTGGCCATTCACAGCTCTGTGGTATCACTCATTGACTACGGGCTTGCTATCTATGGGCCAGTCTCAGACACTGCCCTCCATCGCATCAAAGTGGCCCTAAACAAGGCATGCTGACTTCTAACAGGATACTCAAGACAAATCCACACCTGTGACCTCTATGCTCAGGCCAATTGGCTCCAATTCAGGAACAGACTCTTCTACCAAACTTGTTAGTTAGCTAACAAATCTTGCCTAGGCCTAGTCCCCCTTGGAGTCCAGAAGCTTCTCATCCCCTGTGCCAGCCGACATCAAACCAGAAGCTCCAAAAGCCTGGTCTTCAAGACCCCCGGGTGTCACACTTCCCTATGTCAAAGATCCTTTGTTATCAAGCTGCACTCTGATTCAACTCCCTATCAGTCGGCATATCCTTTGCTCCCACATTGGGTTCTTTAAGCAAAAGACAAGGCAATACCTTGCTGCTTCCTCTAGCTGTGACTGCATCCACTAGCTCACTCTGCTGCCTTTAGCTCTGACTGATCCACTAACCCAGCATCTGCTGCACTTGTCCCTGTGACCTGCCTCTCCTTTCTTTCTGCCCATTTTGCACTGCCTTCCCTCCTCACCCTCTCTCAGACCTCTATCTCGCCTTCCCATCCCCTCCCCTCCCCTGTGGTTTTCTCCTTCTTCCACCTCTCCTCACCTATCTCCCACCTTTTCATCCCTGTTGAGGCCATTTGGACTGACCCCTCCCCCCTTTCTCTTTCCCTACGCAATGTTATTCACCTCAGCACTCACATGGCAAAGCCCCTGGGCTGCTCTCTACTCTCCTGTCTCTCCCACCCTGCTCCTTGACTAACCTTTTACACTTGCAGTGTCAACTTAGCAAAAGCACCTCGAATACTTTCTCCTTAGTACTTCTCTGTTAGTGTTACTCAATACACCACATGTATTGTACTATTGCTTTATGGCCACGTTAGTCTTGTACTGTCTACCTTGTACCTCACAACATGGAACCTATGTAAACAGCTTATAGCTCCAAGGTTTTAATCCAAGATTTAAATAAATAAATAAATATGTGTTCTGGGACTAGATCTATGTTGTTATGCTGGGATAACATCATGGGTCCAGTCCCAGACTGACCAATCATAATGCAGCATTCTTTCTTGCGATTGTATATTTACTAAACCATATTTGACATTGATCTGCTGTAACCTTCGACTGGAGCTGGCAGTCCTTTCATTTGCAACCCCTCTTTGAGAGTTTTCAGTCAAAGTGGGCCATTTGTTTTCAAATTGGGAGGATAGAGAGCTTAACTTGAGGGGGTCTAGTGACTGGGTTGGGCTTGGGGACACATCTATGAGGGGATATAAGCCCCCTAAATTTGAACACCTGAATGTCCAACATAAAAGGTGAATGACCTGGTGACCCCAATCAAAGGTTGCAAGCTCTCAGAGAGACTGACAAAAGTGCAGGGGTGCACAAGGAAAAATAGTGGTGGTGAAGGCAGAAAAGTTTATGATAGAGTGCTGTGCTTTACATAACCATACAGTCAAGCTGAGCATAGGACACCCAAACTATGGTGAGTTTCCACCAGATATGTCCAGGGTCTTCCAAAAGTAGATTCTCCTTTTATTTAATTTTTTTTTTATTTGATTGAGAAATATGTCTGCAGTTATGAGAGGTTTCAGCTAAATTGGTACAGTAAAATATATTACAAACGTAAAAAGAGTCGGTCTTTGTTACATTAAATTTTCAAGGCTCACCGTTTTTGATATTGTGACATTTTCTGGCTATACAGTGATCTAGTGATCCACTTGAAAAGTAAGCTGCAGTTTTGCAATAGTAAAAGAAAGTGTTTAGTGGTCCCGACTGAGCCGACACCTCTCGTAACTGCACACTCACTGTTCAATCAAAACAAACAAACAAGCAGCTTGTTTTATTCTCACTGGCACTCAAAGCAAGCACATTTCTTAACTACCACAGACTGCCACAGATGGTCAAACCATGAATCCCTGACACAGACTTTCCACATACTGTAAAGGAATGTTTTCAGTTAGGAGCTTTTTCTTTCGCTGATTCAGTTTCCTGTGAAGTAGCTGTTCTGGCTTCCTGCGAGGGAGTGATGGACATCATTAGTGCATTTGACTAGAACACCCAGGATGAACTAATCTTTCACATAAAATACTGGGAAGGATTTTCAAATGGCTTTGATTCCCACAAGCCCAGTTGCAGCTACAATACGGCGCATGGGGCTTGCAGCAATCTAACCGGATTTTCTGTCTTTTACGGCAATTGCCACAAATTAGACCAACTTTTTCCAGTCTAACTTGTGACAGTTCTGGGGGCCTTTTTTACAAAGCTTGCACCACAGATCTGGCGCAAGCTGCCGTAATTTTTGAAAACTGTTGCAGTTGCATCTGAGATTGTGAAATTGGGTGAAGATGCGTCGAAGGGGTTTGGCGCACTGCTAGCATCTAAGTGTCATGGCGCAGGGATTGGCACAAGCCCTGCACCATGCTTTGAAAATCCAGCCCATTGTCTTGTGTGTTTTTTTATATATCTAGTACTTAGACTCTTGGATTACACTGTCCGTTTTTCTCTGTGAGCTGACAGTATTTTGGCTGAGTTTGTCTATTCAGCATGAAAGATAAGCTCCCATTGTGTGTTCCAGCCGAATGCATTGATTACCTCCATAACTCCCAATTTTTTTTTTTTTTTTGTGAACTTGATCAGTTCGGTACTTTCCACATCATGCTCAGGTCTCTCCACCCCAAGCTTTAACATTTGATCAGAGCTGACTGTCCTTTGCCTTGCAGATCCTCTCTGGGTGAGAGTTTGTGGTTGAAGAGGGCCATTCATTTTGAAATGGGGAGGATAGAGAGGTTAACCTAGGGAGGAGTCTAGTGAGTCTAGTGACTGGGCCAAGCCTGGGAACACATCTAGCAGAAGAAGAAGAATCAGCATTTATATAGCGCTTTTCATACACAGTATCCCAAAGTGCTTTACAAGCAATATTAGACTGGTAGTGAAGTGACTGAATGTGTGGTGGTGGCGGCCATATCGCACATCATCACCCACACACAGCCTGGATAATTGCATGAGCCAGTTTATGGGAAGGGGAATGTTGGCCAGGACACCAGGAATGCTCCCTGCTCTTTGCAAAGAGTGTCCTGGGTTCTTTTAATTCTACCTAGACACCCACCAGGGCAGGCAGAAGGGACCTTGGTTTAACGTCTCATCCAAAGGATGGCATACCCCAGCAGTACAGCACCCCCCAATACTGCACTCAGATGCCAGCGATTTTTAGGTGCAAGTCCAATCCTGGTGTGGGATGAGAACCCATGACCTTCTGGTCCAGAGGCGGATGTGCTACCAGCTGAGCCACACTGACACTTAGCAGGGGATATATGTCCCCAAATTCGACCACCTGTGTGTCCAACATCAGAGCTGAATTACCTGGTGGCACCAATCCAAGGCTGCAAGCACTTGGAGAGACAGACAAAGGTGCAGGGGTGCACAAAGGAAAAATTATCAGGGCAGGAGCAGAAAAGTTTCTGATAGTCAGGAGTGCTGTGCTTTACACGACCAAACAGCCAAACCGAGCTGCATGCTTAATGCCCTGCAGGTTATAAGCCCTTGGGAATACTGGCTGAGCACCACAGTGTGGCAACTGGCAACTCTTCTCGAGTTGACTTTAGAAACAAAATAATGGCATAAAACACCCAAACTACAGTGGGTTTCAACCACATATGTTCCAGGTCTTCCAGATGTACAGTCTCCTTTTTTTTTTTTATTGAGCAATATGACTACAGTTGTAAGAGGTGTCATCTCAACTGGTACCACTAAATATATTACAGACGTAAAAGGAGTCTGTTTTTGTTACATTAAACTTTAAAGGCTCACTTTTTTTGATATTGTGGCATTTTTAGGCTATGCAGTTATCTAGTGATCCATTTGAAAGGTAAGCTGCAGTTTTGCCATAGTAAAAGAAAGTGTTTAGTGGTCCCAACTGAGCTGACACCTCTCATAACTGCACACTCACTGTTCAATCAAAAAAAATCCTACGTTCTACTCTCGCTTCATGCTTAAAGCAGGCGCAGTTCTGACTGCCATAGACTGCCACAGTACATTCAAACAGTGAATCCCTGACACAGACTTTCCACATAAATAAATGTTGTGATTAGCTATCATATGTCAGAAATGTGCCAGGGCTGAGTATGTTCATAAAGCAAGACTGGTTTCAAGTATATAGTTTACTACTTACTGTAGATAACCCAGACAGATAAACCACATACTGTAGTACAGTTCAGCACCAATACTGTGTAAAGCATGGGCCGCCGTTACTTACTGCATGAAAATACTGATGTAAAGTATATGACTACTTTCTAGACACTATGCACTTCTATCTGGATAATGCTTCAGTCATGCTATTCAATATGTCCTTAAATAAAGTGTCAGTGGCTCAGCAGGTTGCACACTAACCTATGAGGCCAGAAGATCAGAATGCTGTGGGTTCAATCCCCACACCAGGTACTTGTGTTAAATCCCAGTACTGACACTGTGGTGCAGCATGAGAGGGGTGCTGCACTCCTGAGGTGCTGTCTTTCGGATGAGACATTAAACCGAGGTTGTGTTTGCCTGTTCTGGTGGTTGTTCAGGTGGATGTTAAAGATCCCATGGCACTTCTCAAAAACAGTAGTGAAATTTTCCTGATGTTCTGGCCAAATTTCCCCCATTCACTAAAAATACCAACTCCAACAATCTGGTTCAATTTCAGTTGGTTACCATCTGTATTCCCGCCCCAGAGGTCACCCCTGAGAAAGGGACCTCTAGTCTCAGTGGGCCGACTCGGTCAACAAATTTCAATGAATAAATAAAGTATTTCCCCCACTTCTTTTTTATTCATTTTATACATTTGTATGACAGCTGTAGATTATGCAGGACACAGAAGAGTATTGTTTCCTGTTTCCACACCAGATGGTAATCAGGTTTAGTAAAACGGTCTACAATACATTTATTCACTGTTATTAGGTACTGTATAGGTATAAAAAATGAAATACACATAAATACATTATATAGAAAATTATTTATGCAACATAAAGTTTTATCCCATATGACTTCTTTCTAGAAATGTTACTTGACACACCTTGCAATACATTAAGTACACAATACATTCATTACAACAGAATACATCTGTTGTAGGTTGCAGGTTGGGAGGTACTGTTACAATACTTTATATTCTTAAGTACAGAAGGAGGTGATGCCTGTAGAGACTGCACTCCCACTTGTTCAGTAGGTGTAACCCTAAATCCCTTTAACCCCCAGAAATGCATCAAGTTATCTTTTGAAACTATGTAGTTACACTCTGAGAAGACCCCATATTTTAAGAAGATGGGCCAGTGGCAAGCATTCAAGTTTGAATCAACGTGTTGACTAAATAAATAAACTCCATTCGGAACCAATACAACTGTAAAATGACATTTTACAGGGATAAGAAGCTATCTACAAGTGAATGATATGGTGGCAACACCACCTTTCTCCTCCTGCTACAGGTACTGTACCTGTCCCAATGTATCCCAGCATTGCACTAGTCTGACTCACTGCTTTATCACAGTGCCAGTGCCCTACCACTTTGAGGTCATTAGATATGGTAACCCCAGGCAGTACTTGCTTTGATTTATCTTTTTGTGCACTAAAGTGGTTTAGGTTTTGAGACATAAAAAAATTGGGCTAGCAGTACAGCCTAGGGGCTAGAGTAATGAGCTGTGAATGAGCCTGATCATCTAGCAGACCTGGGTTTGATTCCCACAACCTTCACTTGCATACTGTGTGATATTGATCAAGTTACTTAACCACCTGCTGCTCCCAGGCCACCCCTGGAAACAGGCATTTGTGCCTAGATGGCCTTACCCAGTTACCAAAGACTAAAATAAATAAATATTAATAGTGGAGTCAAGATCCCAAACACTCTGCGCACATTTGGGATCTTGGCTCCATTTCTGAAAAATATTTTATATCCACTTCCAGTGCTCATTTTCATTTCAGAAAGACATCTATCTACATGTTAGGAGCCTCCACCTATGGGGACAGATTTCTGGGAACTGCAGTTCAGAGATGTCACTTTTACAGCAAGAAAAGTCAAACTATAGACTACAACTCAAAAACTTGTGTATGGACATTTTTACATTTCTCAAAGTGATAAGTATGGCAAAAGTCCAAAAGTGTGAGTGATCCGGAACATGTAGATGTCCTTCTGAAATAAAAATGAACATTGGAACTGCATATAAAACGTTTGCAAAATGGAGCCAAGCAGTGGCGGATCCAGGATTTTACAATGGGGGTGCTGTGGTGGTGTGCCTACTTGATATGCAACTTTTATAATGTGTTTAATCCATTATATTATCCTTTTCATTACATTTTTGACTGAAATATAAGTGTAATCTATAGTTTTGAATGTATATTTTCTTACAATTAGCATATTAGACTTCTCCAGCAAAGTGAAATGCAAGCAGCAGCAAACAAGTAAGTTACAATGGGGGTGCACCTGCACCCTTTAAAACCCCCTAGATCCAGTACTGGAGCCAAGATCCTGAACACTGTCATCACTCTGGCACTGTGATAAAGCAGTGGGTAGGACTAGTGCAATGCTGGAATGCACTGAGAGAAGCATCTGTAGCAGGAGGAGGGAGGTGGTATTGCCACTGTATCACTCAGTTGTAGATGACTCCTAGTCCCTGTAAAATATCATTTTGATGCTGAATTGACTCTGACCAGAGTTTGTTTGTAAGAGTGGACTGGGAGGAGTCAAAATACAGTCAGTGCCACTGGTAAATTATTTCAAGTCCAGCATTCAGTTGGTTGTGGTTTCAGGCAGGTACTTGGCAAACTCGAGATTAGGGAAATTTACTTACTTAGTTCATGTAGTTACTTTATTAGTTGGTTAGTTACCTGAACATTGGTGACTGGGAAAGGAACACTGAGCCAAAGCTCGTTTTCCAGGTGTGACTGAGCACTAGGGAACAGGGGAGGCAAATAAATTGCACTGAAACAGTTCACAGTTAATGCAATTACATACAGTAGCACTATAACAGTCCACAGTTACAGTAAAGTAGAACAGAGTACATTATTTAAAACAAGAGTAAATGCTATAAGACCAAGCAACACAAACCAGGCATTTCAGTTACACCTACACTGGGGTAGGGGGAAAAACGTAAGGGGGGGAATCAGGTGGGTTGAAAACAGGAGTGGGGGGAGGGAAGGAGATTCAGCTAGTACCTGAGGGAAATGGGAGGAATTAAAATGAAGGGTGGCTAGGAGTAGGTTCCAGAATGAAGGGAGACAATAGAAAAATGCTGATTGCCCAGCAGAGGAGTGGGGGATTTGGAATGGCGAAAGTGCGAGGATCCCTGGAGCGAACAGAGCATGAGGCAGAGGAAATGGAAGAGAGGGAGTGAGGAGAGGTAAGAGTAAAGGGACCCAAACCAGGATTTGGATATAAATGGGGCACAGTGGTTCTGGTGATGTGAAGGTAGAGAAAGAATGGATAAGGCATAGTAAAAGGAGGAATGGTGGGTACAAGAGGGGGAGTTGGTAGCAGAATGACAGAAGACATTACAGAGGGTGTCCTGTCTGTCCAGGGAGGTGGAAGGAGCGGTGTCATAGACCACGTCCACATAGTCAAAGACTGGGAGTGCCATTTTTATGACAAGCTCACAGAGTACCTGCAGAGGCAGACAGTCTTTATTGTGGTACAAGGCATCGAGTTAGGGCAAAACTTGGCGTAGATGGTGTCAATGTGGGCAGAGAAGTCGGGTTTGCTGTCTAGCCATACACTGAAGTATTTAAATGAATGAAACACTCTTTTTTAAATTCTTAGGTAACTGGGTAAGGCCCACTAGGCACAAGTGCCTCTTTTCAGGGGCAAACCAGGGGCACTGGGGAGGTTAAGTGACTTGATCAGAGTCACACAGTATGGAAGTGGAGGTTGTGAGTATCAAACTCCAGGTCTGATGGCTGTACAAGCTCATTCATAGCTCATTACTCTAACCTCTAGGCTATACTGCCAGCCAACCACTTCAAGAGGGTTGCCATCCAAACTAGAGAAGATAAGAAGAGTTGGGAGTCTAGCCAATTTTTGACTGATGCCAAAGGCCATGGACACAGTTTTGAACCAGAACCATTTGACTGGCTAACAGAAAGAGTGGTTGAAGAAGCAATATGAAACTCCAAGACTATTACAACTCCAGGTCCAGATGAAATCCCATTTATAAATGAGATGGTTCATGGTGGGCTTATGTTCACACTAACCTTTTTCATATTTAGAATAATACATGGGCAGTGTGTATAATGAGAATTTCACACACAGCTGAGGTTTCAGATGTACATAAATGCTGAAAGCGAAGCTTGAGAGGTTTATACAAGCATCCAGCACCGAATGTGCGTAAAATTTGAGTTGTACACACTACTCCATGATTTTTTTATATAATTGCTGGGGTCGCTTATTTTTTTGCCTCAGCAATACCCTCCTCCTCTGCTCAAGCACTCTGCCTACCTGCCCACTGACTTTCTCACCTGCCTGCTCTTCTGAATAAATTCCTTGTAATATTTGTTGGTTCTTTGCTTTTTTTTTTCCTGTTGCAGTACAGAAACTCACCATGACTCAATCTCTGCCCACCATGCTCATCCACTTGTTCTGCTTGCTCACTCACCTAGTCTGCCTGCTCACCCCCTTGCTGACTTCTTCATTCACAAGCCTGCTCTGCTGGTATTATTTATTTTTTATTTAAAAATCTGATGGTCTTTACAATTGTGGGACTATACTTAATGCAGATGATCCCTATCTCTTGCAACCAGTAACCATGGCAGCACACAGAGCATGCTCTCTCACTTTGTTTTGCTCATCTCTCTCTCTCTCTCTCTCTCTCTCTCTCTATATATATATATATATATATATATATATATATATATATATATCAGTAAGAAAGAGTCAATGCTTGTGAGAGACAGCAGAATAGCACGAGCCATAGTCTGACTTGCAACTTTCCTATAGTTATAATGGTGAATTACACCTGACTTTTTCTATGGGGAAAAAATATGATCCAGTTATTATTAAAGTATTACGTATGGGTATACTCCTGGATTATGTCAGGGTAACTACAGTATATAGATCCAATTTATATGAAAGGAGATTGAAATGATACAAGTTATTATCGTCTTCTTTGTCTTACTGATGCTATTGATGAAAAATATATTGAGACTCCTCCTTGGGAAGGCTTAAAAAATGGAAAGAACTGGTTATCTCAACACTTCAAGCAGGTTTTCTGATGGGCTGTCGAACTACAGAGCAATGCATTGTACTAAATAATAAAATAGTGAAATATTATCAAATTAAGAAACAGAAAGTATATGTTACATTTGTACACTTTAGTGCAGCATTCGACTCAATCTCCAGAAAGGTATTATGGGAAAAAAGGAACACCTGGGGATTGACTCAAACCTGATTATTTTAATTAAAAGACTGTGTAGTAATGCATGGATTCAAATAAAATATTCAAAATATGGTGATTTGATGGAAGAGATAGGGACACATGGGGAGCACACTAGGGCTATGTACTTGCTTCATCACTCTTTAATATCTATATTAATGAAATATTAATAAAGAGAAATAATTTGAATTATCATTTATTAAAAATGTGAAAATGTACAGGTCCAGCCTTTCATATGCTGAAGATTTGGTGCTTATTTCCTTGAGTGAGCCTAGACACCAAAGGATGCACAATGAGCTTTTTGCCTTTGCAGGGACCTCAAATTGAAGCTACCGTCCCCCAAAAAAAGTAATGATATTTAGGACTGAATGTATAAACAGTAAATTGTTTCAGGATGTGAATTTACTAGAGACAGTCAGAGTTCACATACTTGGATCTAGCCATCAATTCTATGTGCCAAGTCCATGAACTTCACTCCACAGGGTAATTTACAGATTTCACAGAGTGACTTCTTGAAATTTGTGGCTGCAAATTTCATGGATTGCACTGCAAAATGTGAAATTTTGACCATGAATTTTGCACTTTGCCTGCAAAATTGCACTTCTCAGTAAAAAATTGCAAATTTTGGCAAAACTTTTGTGCAAACTGAAGTTCCGAAGTTTTTCAAAAACTTTGTGGATTACGTGAAGTGCAAATTTTCAGCACTTTGCACAAAGTTTGCGGGCAAAGTTTAACTTTGCAACGTCTCTGGCATTGACTCACAGTGGAATAAACATATTCTAAACTAAAATGAAAACAAGATTTGGCTAGTGCCAACCAGGCTGGTCTTGTTTGCTTTATGTGGTTATGTTTGTTAATCTTTGTGGCTTTTTTGTTATCTCTTTTAGTATTGTACAGTATATACATATCTTAGTATAGAAGTTATGTGACTTTTGTAATTTTATTTAAAGACCACATCCATCCTCACCTTTACTAGTGTACTTTATACAGTACTGTACGGGGGTCCTGCTTGTACACATTTTTACACAGGATGGACTAGATGAGATGTACTATTTCAGTTTCAGTGGGCTCCTGCTTTGACACATTTTTACACTGTATTTACCCAGGATAGCACAGCTCAGATGCAATATCTCATTTTCTGTGTGGTCCTGCTTTCACCCATTTTTACACTTATTTACCCAGAATAGCACAAGGGAGATGCAGTGTCTTATTTTCAATGGGACCCTGCTTTTACACATGTTTATACTGTATCTACCCAGGATAACCCAGCTGGGAGGCCATTTCTCATTTTCAGTGGGGTCCAGTATTTTTCCCAGGATAGAGCAGCACAGATGCACATTTCAGTGGGGTTCTGCTGTACTGGAGTCCTGCTTTTACACATTTTTACAGTTACACTTTGTCTGTTTCAATGTATTTAATCATTAATTGCATGCAACAGGGTAATTACACAGTAGTTACATGTTTGTTGCATGCAACTACAATGCAATTGCAACACAGTTACAGTGCAGTTGAGCAACACTTAAAGTGTAAAAATTCTTACTGTATATTTATCTAGGATGGACCTGATGAGATGCAAGTTTATTTTCAGTGGGGTCCTGCTTTTGTGCATTTTTTCAATATATTTACTTAGGATTGCCCAGTGGAGATGCAATATCTCATTTTCAATAGTGCCTTGCCTTTGCACATTTTTAGACTGTACGTACCCAGGATAGCACATGAGATGCAGCATCTCATTTTCTGTGGGGTCATTTTTTCACCCCTTTTTACAATGCATGTACTGAGGATAGGCCAACTGAGAGACAGTATCTCACTTTCAATAGGCTTCAACATTTTGACCCCAAAATTCCAACATAGTCATTTTATGATTTCATGTTATGATCAAGATGGGTTGAATTTGTTTAAATCCTGTCCAAAAGGTGATTTTGAGGTATGACTGCAAAAACATATATCAATGGGGATTTGAAAAATGACACCCATCATGTTCATGAGGTGAGGTAACACAAGAGTTGTGTTGAGAATCTGGGGCCAAAATCTGCACAAATGCAAAGTTATGAGCAAATATTGGAAATCTTCACTATACTGTATGTTTACACAACTTAGATGGCTTTTTTTTCACATTTTGATCCCAAATTCTTAACATAGCCTTTTTATGACCCACCTTATGATCAACGCAGGTGTAATATTTTTAAGTCCCATCTGAAAAGTGATTTTTGTGGAGCAACTGTGAAAACATGTTTCAGAAGAAATTTGAAAAATGATTCCTCCCATGTTCATGAGGTGGGGTGCCAAAAGAGCTATGTTGATTATTTGGAGCCATAATCTGTACAAATGACAAAGTGATGGGTAAACATTGGAAAAATTCAATGTTTCTTCATAACTTTGTTGTTGTTTTCTACATTCTGACCCCAAATTTTCAGCATAGTCTTTTATGACACCACCTTGTGACTAAGACAGGTAGAATTTTTTAAATCCTGTCCAAAAGGTGATTTCACAATGCAATTGCAGAAACATATTTCATAGGAGATTTGAAAAATGATACCTGTACCCATCATGTTCATGAGGTGGGGTAGCCAAAGGGCTATGCTGAAAATTTGGGACCAAAATCTGCAAAACTCACAACATTCTGAGTAAATGTTAAATAAATTCAATGTTTCTTAATAACTTCATTGGGTTCTTTTTTGTTGACATTTTGAACCCACATTTTCATCATAATCTTTTTATGGCTCCATATTATGATCAAGACAGAAAAAATTGTTTAAATCCCATCCAAAACACAACTTCACTAAATTACTGCAAAACTGTGTTTCAGGGGGATTTTAAAAAGTTCATCTATGTAGTTCATGAGGTGGGTTGGAAAAGAATATGTTGAACATTTGGGACAAAATAATATTAAACAAGCATTTGTCAATGCCGAACATTCGCTTGCAGGTATTTGCAGTGGTGTTTGGCATGTATGGTGCTTTACCCCAATGCCCTGTGCGATTGGTGGTATTTGCACAATAAATTGTCAGCATGATCTTTTTGTTACCCCCATTGTGCGCTACATAGGCAGAAACATGTTTTGGGCAGGATGTGAAAAATGACAGCTGTACTGCTCATAAGGAAGTGTGGTAAAATGGCAATGTTGAAAATCTGGAGTGGAAATATTGAAAATTCAAACTCACGAAAGCGTGCGGGAACTGTGCAACGACGTCAGAAACAGTCATTTTAGGAATTTTTTCACCAAATTTTCAACATTGCCATTTTAAACCTGTGCTAATGAACAGTGTCACTGTGATTTTCTTACTGTGTCCCATACATTGATTTCGCACACCGACTGCGCCATTGTGCACTACATGGGGAAAGACATTTTGGGCAGGATGTGAAAAATGACAGCTGTACTGCTCATAAGGAGGTGTGGTAAAATGGCAATGTTGAAAATCTGGAGTGAAAATATTGAAATTCGCAAACTTACAAGCGTGCATAGGAACTGCACAATGCACGCTTGTAAAACAGTTATTTGTAGGAATTTTTTTGCCAAATTTTTAACATAGCCATTTTAAGATCTCTGCTCATGAACAGTGACACTGTGATTTTCTTAATGTGTCCCATACACTGAGTTCGCACACCGACTGTGCCATTGTGCGCTACATGGGTGGAAACATGTTTTGGGCAAGATGTGAAAAATGACAGTTGCAGTGCTCATAAGGAGGTGTGGTAAAATGGCAATGTTGAAAATCTGGAGTGAAAATATTGAAATTCACAAACTTACGAGCGTGCGTAGGAACTGCGCAAAGCAGACTCATAAAACAGTCATTTTTAGGAATTTTTTCACCAAATTTTAGCACAGCCATTTTAAGACCTCTGCTCATGATCAGTGTCACTGTGATTTTCTTAATGTGTCCCATACATTGAGTTCGCACACCGACTGCGCCATTGTGTGCTACATGGGCAGAAACACATTTTGAGCAGGATGTGAAAAATGACAGCTGTACTGCTCATGAGGAGGTGTGGTAAAATGGTAATGTTGAAAATCTGAGTGCAACTATTGAAAATCGCAAGCGTCTGACGCATGTAGGAACTGTGCAACGACGCTCATAAAACAGTCATTTTAGGAATTTTTCACCAAATTTTCAACATAGCCATTTTAAGACCTCTGCTCATGAACAGTGTCACTGTGATTTTCTTAATGTGTTCCATACATTGATTTCACGACACCAACTGCGCCATTGTGTGCTACATGGGCAGAAACACATTTTGGGCAGGATGTGAAAAATGACAGCTGTAACAGCTCATAAGAAGGTGTGATAAAATGGCAATGTTGAAAATCTGGAGTGAAAATATTGAAAATTCGCAAACGTACGAGCCTGCGTAGGAACTGCGCAACACACATTCATAAAACAGTCATTTTTTGGAATTTTTGCACCAAATTCTCAACATGGGGTTTTTGGGACCCTTCTCATGAATGATGTCACTGTCATGGCATTATTCAAGGCCAAAGGGTGATTTTGTGCAATGACTGCGCAGTGCCTGCGAAATCACCCTTCAGGCCTGAATAATGCCATGACAGTGACATCATTCATGAGAAGGGGTCCCAAAAACCCCATGTTGAAAATTTGGTGCAAAAATTCCAAAAATGACTGAGATATGCAATAAAGTTGAAACACCCCTATGTAGCCCATTATACAGCTTACCGGCATTTCCTCAGTTCGCGGTCGGCTTTGAAGAGTGCAGACGTGTTCCCGGTCCACCGAAGATCATCACACTGGAGTCCGGAGGTAAGTATGGGGTGGGGTGGGGAGGCTGGGTGCGCAGTGGGTAGGTGCGGGTTGTGGGAGGGGGGTTGGGAGATGCGCCGAGGGACCGCTTTTTGTTTTACAGGAAAAAAGACGACGAGGGACGTTTGCCATGCTGGGGTGAGCTCCCAGCGTGGCAGAAGATGTGTGGGGGGGCCAAGGAGCTGACGGGGGATTGGGCACCCCCATTGGCAAACTACGCAGGGGGGCCAAAGAGCCAACGGGGGATTGGGCACCCCCATCGGCAAAACAAGCAAACGGTTTGCCATGCTGGGGTGGGCTCCCAGTGTGGTGGCAGGATGGCTTGGGGGGCCGTGGAGCCGACAGGGGATTGGGCACCCCCGTCGGCAAAATAAACAACTTTTGCCACGCTGGGGTGGGCTCCCAGCATGGCAGAAAAGCTTTTGGGGACGGCGTGACGCACACAGGGGGAGCGCATGATGGAGGGGATGGCGGTGGTGCTCAATATGGCAGCGGTGTTTTCCTTTGAAGCAGAGGAACACCGCTGTTATACTGAGCTCCTGCACCCATTGGTGCAGGACCGCCACGCCTGCTCAAGGGAGCAGTGCATTGGCTGGGAGAGGCACACCTCCAAGTGTGCTACTGTCCCAAAATGTTCCTTGTGCATGTGCGCAAGTGAACGTAAAAATGACAAAGTTGTGAGTAAAAGTTGAAAACGCATTGAAAAACCATTAACCGCAGACCTAGTAGCAGTTCATTGCTGAAAGCAGAAGGATGATCAAGAGGCAGCACTGAACCAACTGGACAGGTAAGTGGGGGGGTGGAAGGTTATGCGAGGATGGTCAAGGGGTGGGGGTTACAGAAATCATTGAGGGACGTTTTTCATTTGTTTTTTGTTTCTTTACAGATTTATAAAAAATAAATTAAAAAAGACTATGTGAGATTTTTTTATTTATTTCAGTTACACAGCACTGGAGATTGGGCACCCCAGTGTCCTTTTTTTTTTGTTCCACGGCACCAGGTGTGGGCACCCTGGTGTAAAATCCTGAGATGGGAGGGGTACGCTGTTGTATCAGGTGAGAGGTAAGCTGGGAGGGAGATGCTTTTGTTTGGTGGCACCAGAAGTGACACCCCAGTATTTCATCCTGAGATGGATGGGGAGCACTGTTGTTTGGTAGCACTGGGGTTGGGCACCCCAGTGTCACCTCCTGTTTGGGGGGTCATACAATGTGAACTGGCAGCCCAAGCTGTGCATTCCCAAGATGGATGCTGCTTGATTTTCTCCAGCTCTCATGCACTGTCCTTGTAACCAATAGGAAGTTAGCACTGGTTACAGACAGCTGGAAGGACCAATAGTAAGGCACACACTCACTCACTAACAGCCATAAAGAGGTGTATCCCAGTTCTCAATCGCATTTCAATGGGACAGCTACAAAACACTTCTTGACTTTGATCCCAATAGGAACTGGTCTGGGTTACACTTTAAGTGTCAGTTAACTATACTGTAGTAATTACACTGTAACTGCATTGCAATTGTAATGTAGTTGTATGCACAAAACATGAAACTAAACTGTAATTACCCTGCTGCATGTAATTAATGATTAGTTACATTGAAATGGTCTGCTATGTAGACCAGCCTCAAAAACATTACAAGGGGTAGTTTCCTTTATTTCAGGTACCTGAAACTGGGGATTGGGCACTCCAGTGTGTTGGTTTGTTGTTTGGCAGCACTGTGGTGGGCACCACAGTGTCATGTCTTAAGACTGGAGGGAGATGCTGTTGTATTGAGCAAAAGGATGAGGGTGACACTGTTTGGCAGCACTGGGAGTAGGCACCTCAGTGTCACATTCTAAGATGGGAGGGAAAGCTGTTGCTTGGTGGCACCGCGGTGGGCACCCCAGTGCTGCATCCTGTTTGGGGGGGGCATAAAGTGTGGATCACCAGCCCTAACTGAACATTCCCAAAATGGAGCTCTGAAAGTGTACAAGGTTATGAGACTGTATGGGATACACCTAAAGGTACTAAAGGAACTCAGGGAGATGCTAGCTGCCCCACTGACAGTGTTATTCAAAGGCTCACTGGAAACAGGCATGTTCTGGAGGACTAGAGGAATGTAGACATGATCCCACTCTATAAGAGCAGCAGCAAGGAGGAGGCTAGCAACTATAGACCAGACAGTATCATATCAGTGGTGGGGAAATTAATGGAAACCCTGTTAAATGAAAGGTGGTGGATAATGGCACTCACTCTAATGATGGGAGTGACCAACAGAGTGTCACAGGGCTCAGTACTGGTACAGATCCTCTTTAATGTCTTCACAAGTGATAGTGCAGAAGAACAGGAAGAGAAGGTATTCCTTTTTGCAGATGACACCAAAATCTGTAAGAAGGTGGGTACTCAGGAGGGGTGGAGAAAATGAGTAGGGACCTTAGGGAACTTGAGGAGTGATCAAGAGCATGGTAGTTGTGGCTCAAAGTCAAAAAGTACAAAATCATGCACCTTGGGTATAGGAAGCCAGGAGAAGAATATAGGATGGAGGGGTACAGACAGTCATGAAGCAAGAAGAGACCTTGGGGTTATCTTATCTGATTACCTCAAAGTGTCAGGACAGTGCAACAAAGCAGTGGGTAGGACTAGTGGGACATTGCGATGCATAGGGAGCGATATCTTCAGCAGGAGGAGAGGGGTGGTGTTACCACTGTATCGCTCACTTGTGAGACTCAACCTGGAGTATTGTGTACAGTTCTTGAGCCTGCACCTCAGAAAGGAAATAGAGATGGTTGAGGCAGCCCAGAGAAGGGCAGCTAAAATGGTGCAGGGGTTGCATCAAAAGCCCTACGATGAGAGACTGAGGGATCTTAATGTGCACATCCTGAAAGTGAGGAGAGTAGGAGGAGACATGATAGAGACCTACAAGTATCTCACAGGGGTGAACAGGGTGCAGAAGAGGAGTTTCTTTCAAATTAAAGAGAGCACCAGGACCAGAGGGCATGGGATGAAGCTGGAGGAGAGGGAGTTTAAGAGGGATATGAGGAAGTATGACTTCACTGGAAGAGTGGTGAATGCCTGGGACAGACTGCCATCAGAAGTGGTGGAGGTGAAAACAGTAGGGGGCTGCAAGCATGCATGGGATAGACATAGGGGAATATTAGTAAATAGACAGGTAGGGGAGAGGGTTGCTGGAGGCCAATTAAGGTCTGCAGAGACAGGCTAGGCAGGGACCATCTGGCAGACTAGGTGGGCCGTGCAGTCTGTTTTTGACAACAATTTCAATGTGTCTGTGTTCCCGTCCTTCTGTGGATGCTGCTTGCTTTTATCCAGCTCTCATGCACTATCCTCCAGCTCTCATGTACTGTCCTTCTTGTAATTAATAAAAGGTTAGCATCGATTACAGACAGCTGCAAGGACCAATAGCGAGGCGCAGATCCACTTACTGACAGCCATAAAAAGTTGTATCCCAGTTCTCCAGTGTATTTCAAAGGGATAGCTACAAACACTTCCTGATATTGATTGCAGTGGGAACTGGTCTGCCATGAAGACCAGTCCTAATAACTTCTGGACTTAAGAGATCTGATGCCTTATTTGGTGGCTCAATAACTCAGCCAATGATTAATGCAATAAAGGCTAAGCTTTTTCATCAATGACTTTATGTAGCAGAAGTGTGGGGTACAACAGATATAACACAGAAAGAACTTTAACAGGAGGGAAACAAGAAGAGAATCATTCTGCTAGGTAAAGTAATATCTTTATTAGGCCTACAAAAAGTTAAAGATACAAACTTCTGTGGCATGTAAGCCTCTTTTTTACCTTTACCTAACAAAAATATTCTCTTTCGATTCAATTCTGTTTTGATTTGGGTTAACATGGCACAACCCTACCTTTGTCTGAAAAAAAGAACTTTAGCTGTTTTGTATAAAGGCATGCTCAGGCTGACGGGAGGGACCCTAATGTGATGGTTAGAGCAGAATTTGGTCTAGAAAAACTTAAAGATATTGCATTGCTAGAATGATCAAGGTTTGGTTAAACAATTACTAGTCAGAGAATAGAAAATATAACTAGACTTCTGGCCTTAATTTTGGAGGGAAAAAACACAGACAAGACTATCAACAAAAGTAAATGTGGCTAAGGAAAATTCAAAATATATTTTTAGAATATAATTTAGTGTGCTTATCTAGATACTTAAGGATGAGCATGCAGCTACATAAATCATGCGGGAAATATTGTAACCAATTTCATTTACGCAAAGCAAAAAGAATCTGACCTAGAATTGGTTAAACTTCTAAAGGTATCAGAAAGACTTGTAAATAACACAAAAGAGCATACTTTAAAATCACATTAAAACATGGGTTGCTGGAAGTTAGAGAAAAAGTAGGATCACATTGGTTGATTTCTTCTGCGTGGCCATGCATTGAATTCCCCTTTTAATGCACGGTTCCATGGAGGAACTCACTGACGGGTCTGTCAGGACTCATTCAGGTTTCAAATATTTCTGGAAGCCATTTGTAAGTCTCAGGAAGCAAGAGACCCCCATAGCAGGAGTCAGTGCCCAAAAGTGCAGTCCCGTAGTGCCATGTTGGTTGCCCTGCTGATCTCCGTGCACCCAGCGCACAGTGAGATCCCCACTGTTTCAATCCCAAATATTATTCCCAATGTAGAAACACACAGAACCAGATGGGCTCCCAGCCCCTAACCCACCCCCAATGAATGAGATGCAGCCAGTCTGATGTTCTAATTTGTAATGTAATTCCCCATAGTGAGAGAGAGAGAGACAAAAAGTGAGAGAGAGAGAGGGAGAGACACAGGCACACACACACATAGTGAGAGTGCCCAGGAGATGTAAATCACTGTTACTGCATTGTGCTGTGTGTCATTCTCTTGGGTGGGTGTGTGTGTGTGTGTCTCTCTCTCTCTCTCTCTCTGTCTCTGTCCATCACAAGTGTGTGTGTGTGTGTGTGTGTGTGTATGTGTATGTGTATGTGTATATATGTGTGTGTGTGTGTGTGTGTGTGTGTCTCTCTCTGTCTCTGTCCGTCATTCAGTAGATGCACATTGGCCGCTGTGTAGGTTACTTTATGTGGCTAGCCAGTGACCAGCAAGCCCCACCAATCCCTCCATGCAGTTGCCATGACAGTGAACCTGAGGTAAGAACAGGTGAGCACCCTGTTGCCGTTGAGAGCAGAGGCATTACAGTGATGTGTATCTGTCTTGCTATGGGAAGTGAGAGAGAGAGACGGGGGACCGAGCTGCAGGCAATGATCAGGATGGGACCCCACAATGTCAGACACACAGTACTGCATGGAATCGGGGAACTATCTGTCTCTCTCTCTCTCTGTCTTGCCATGTGTTGGTATCCTTTGCAGTGCTCTTTCCCAGGGTGTCACCTGCCATCCCTCCTAGGTGAAGTCATCAGTGTATGTGTCCCACTGCAAGTGTGTATGGTTTTGCCAGGGAGTAGCAGGGCAACCAGGAGAGAGAGAGACAGAGAGGGAGAATGGGAGCAGCTCACAGCAGTTGTGGCAGAGAGTGCACGACAGATCATGTTTGCAACAGATCTTCTGTGTTTGTTGGGGGGAGGTGGGATACAGTGTCTCCGCAGTGTGGCAGTCATGCTCTGTGCCTGTTCCAAAGTGGCAGTTAGAGGGGCAAGTAGTGTACAGTCTTCTGTGGTTGTCAGCATAGTAGCTGACAATCAATGCGTTGGGGTCATCAATGTGGAATAGAGAGGGAGAGGGAGAGGTTAAGGTCATTGCCAGCACACACACACATACACACACGTCTGTTCATCAGTGACACAGTGACAGGCAAATGGGGCATATCTTCTGCAGTGTCCTCTGCATCTTGAGTTGTGCAACCTGGATCCAACTGCAGCAAAACAGGATAGATACTTTGGCTGGGATATTCTGAGCAGTTGCGCCATGCACAATAGGGATGCGCCTGCGCAAGAGCGGAACTGTGCCATAATGCGATATTCAACGGCATGAGGCACAACAAAAACAGCTCCTCCGTTAATAAAGGTGCTCGAGTCCACACAATAGCTATGATAAACAAGACTCAGCACTCAAAACATGACGTGAAAAACTGGCATATTTAATCAAGCAGACGCCACAAAAAAGCCTCAAAGGCTAAAAAGTACAAAGCAAGGCAAACTCCCAACTGGTTTCATGCTAACTGCACGTCATCAGGAGGTGGTTTCTTTTCTGGATGTTAGTATCTTTAAGGAAGAGGATGGTAGTCTTAGTACCAGATTGTACCGAAAGGAGACTGATAGGAATTCTGTATTGCATGCATCTAGTTGCCACCCACGCCATTTGGTATCTAATATACCTAAGGCGCAAATGTTAAGGGTTAGACGCAACTGCAGTAAAGATGTGGATTTTATTACTTATGGTTCGGATTTGTGTGACAGATTTCTAGAAGGGATACTCATATGATGTTGCACGAGATACCTTTAGAGAAGTGGCTTGTGTAGAGACACTAGACCTTTTAAAACCAAAGATTAAACCACAGAAGGAACAGAGAACTAATTTCATCACCACTTATACTAGACATTCCAAAGCTATTGAGAACATTATTCAAACTAATTGGAATGTTTTGTCAGGGGATCCTTCTTTGATGGAAGTTACCCAACATAAACCTAGAATGGTTTATAGGAGAGGCCATAATTTGTGGGACAGACTGGTACATAGTTATACTGGACCTTCTAGTGTTAGTGCTGACAGAAGTTGTCCCTCTCTTCCTTTTGGTATGTATAGTTGTTGTTACTGTAAATTCTGTAGATCTACACTTAAATGTAACACTTTTACTAGTTGCAATTGTGTTAAAACTGATGAAATTAGGGATTTTATCACCTGTAGTACTGCTAATGTTGTCTATTTGGCTACATGTCAATGTGGTGCTTTTGATGTAGGCAAAACGACACGACCATTGAAAGTACGGATGGGTGAACACTTAAGATCTATTACTAACAATGATTCCAGAAGTGCACGTGCCATTCATTGTGACAATAATAGAATCAAACATCTGGAACATGTTTTCAGATTTTGTGGCATAGAGGTTGTGAAATTGGGCCCTTGAGGAGGAGATCTGGATGCTAAATTGAAGTACAGGGAATCCTTTTGGATCTACATATTAGGGGCCCTTACAGCCCCAGGGCTGAATGACAAGATTGAACTGTTAACTTGTCTTAAGTCTAGATAATTATATCACTATTCTTCCCCCCTTCCCTCTTTCCCTTCCCACCCGCCTTTCCCCTTTCCTTCCCTTCTTTTCCTTTCCCTCCCCTCTCCCTTTTCCTCCTTTCCTTCCCCTCCCTACCCTTCCCTCCCCCTCTTTTCTTTTCTTTTCTTTTTCTTTTTTATTTCATTTTATGTGATAATTATTGATTCTTTACTGTTTGATGTGCAGATTTTTATGTTAACACTTTGTTTGTTGATTTCTTACAGATAAAAGTTGATGAGTAATAATGCCTGGACATGGAACATATCGGTGGGTCCCGATGGCTGGGAGCTGATTTCCTGTCTAGTATTGCATATATATTCTTTTTGTAGTTCACTACATTTTGAGTCCTGAGTTAGAGAATTTGTTATCTTCAGTTTTGCTGCATTTTAATTTTAATTTATGAGTATGTCAATATAGATAGGGATTATTCAGCCTCTTTTGGTGTTCTATTTAATATTGCTTATGAATTCTGTAGTGCTGGACTTCACACATATATAATTATGTTGATGTTTATGTGATCTAAGGATTGGGTACAGCACAATAGCAAATTTATTTGCATAATGTGATTTTTTTTTGCATAATGTGACTATTTATAACATGATGTATTTGTCTTTAAATTTTCCCTATATATATGAATGTTACTCACTAGACACCACCCACTGATGACGTGTAGTTAGCACGAAACTGGTTGGGAGTTTGCCTTGCTTTGTACTTTTTAGCCTTTGAGGCTTTTTGTGGTGTCTGCTTGATTAAATATGCCAGTTTTTCATGCCATGTTTTGAGTGCTGAGTCTTGTTTCTTGTGGATATTCAACAGCAGCAGATGCGCAGCACAAAATCCAATGCACTGTAGCGCAACAGTAATGAATGCATGCACAAGGGCAGGGGGTGTAACTAGGAATATGTGGTGCAGTGCGATGTACAACAGCAGGTGACGTGCACAATAGTGGAGCAAGCAGAAGTTGTGCGATAGCAGACATGAGCAAATATAAAGGAGCATGTGAGGGGAGGATGATTGCGCTAGAGAGGAGCCTTAGTGGGGGAGAGTGGAGACAGAGCGGCAGGGAGCCAGGGCAAGATACAGGTGGTCAGGGGTGGCCAAGAGGTGGATGGGGGCCACTGGAAGTGTGTATATGTGTGTGTGTGTGTGTGTGTGTGTGTGTGTGTGTGTGTGTGTGTGTGAGGGTCTGTGCATGCCACAGAGGAAGGAGAGCAGTGGGGCAGAGGCAGGGCATGCAGTGGTGTAGTGCCAGGGGTGCACCCGGTGCAGGGGCAGGACCAGCAGCACACAGCCCGGGGAACCAGGCAGATAGTCGCCCGGAGGGGGACACCGGGACATGGCCAGTGCCACCTTCCAGATGGAGGTGGTAATGAGGGGTGTGAGGAGGCAGGCTGCAGGGAGGCGCAGCCGAGGGAAGGGCCCGTCGGTGGTATGCCCAGATCAGGCTGTACCATGCCCATGTCAGCTTTGAGCTGTACAGTGACACTGAGATCATGGGCTGGTACCGCCTGAACCGGGCCTTTCTGAGGCGGCTCTGTAAGCTGTGTAGTGAGGAGATGCAGGCACTCACAAGACGGAGCCATGCTCTGTCCGTGGAGACAAAGATCACAGCTGTCATGTGCTTGCTCACCACAGGCACCTTCCAGAGACCAACAGGGGACACAACAGGCATAACCCAGTCAGCTGCATCACGCCTACTCACACAGTTCCTCAGCGCATTGCTGCCACACGCTGTGGAGTACATCCATTTCCCCAGCACACAGGTGGAGCGCACAGCAAATATGCTGGAGTTCCACAGGATAGCACGGTTGCCTGGCGTGCTCGGGGCCATCAACTGCACCCATGTTGGCATCCGCATGCCACCTGGCCCAGAAGGGGCAGCATATATAAACCGCAAGGGATATCCGAGTGTCAACTGCCAGTTGGTGTGCGATGCCAGGGGGCGCATAATCAATGTCTGTACCACGCACCCTGGGGGAGCACACAATGCCTTCATCTGGCATCAGTCTGCACTGTGCCATAGGTTTGAGAGTGGGGACATTCCCACTGGCCATCTGGTAGGTGAGTATGCAGTGCACACCAGATGCTGGGAGCAGCGGGGGGGTGTGGGGCAAGGGCAGAGGTGCCATGGGGTGCAGCCTGGAAGGCCAGGGGCACAGTGTCACAGACCACCATGCTAATGATACCTCTCTACACACAGGTGACAGTGGGTACCCACTCCGGCCCTGGCTGCTCACACCATACCGGTGCCCCTAGACCCCAGCACAGCAAGAGTACAATGAGGCACACACCACCACACGGAACATTATTGAGCGGGTGTTCAGGCTGCTGAAGGCTCGGTTCCATTGCCTGGACAGGTCTAGTGGTACCCTACAGTACAGCATCTCAAAGGTCTGCAGGCTATTCCTGGCCTGCTGTATCCTGCACAACATGGCCACCAACTGTGGGATAGCCATTGAGGTCAAAGAGGGGAGAAAGGTGGGGATGATGAGGACACCGGTCCAGCTGGTGTTGGGCAGCCACCCCCTGGGTGAAGGGATCCCCAGCTGGCCCAGATGGCCCAGCAGCACTGGGACACCATCACAGAGGAGCACTATGACCACACAGGTAGGTGAACAGGGCCACGAGCAAGCACCAGGTGCAACGGCACAGCTGACAGACAGGCAGGGGCGGACACCAACACAGGATCGGTGGCAGGGGTGAGGGAATGTGCGGGAGCCTGCATACATAGGCAGAACACAGCAGAGCTGCACACAGCATGCACACACAGGCACACACACCCCATCCCTTGCCCACAGGGCCACATGCACACCCACCCCCCCGCCCCCACACACCCACACAGAACCCAACAGAACTACACCCAGTGGCAGGCACTGTGCTTGTCTCAGACGCTGAGCACTGTTGCACAGTGGAAGACAGAGCTATGCTGTCATCATCATGCACATGCCACAGTGGCCAGCAGCCAGGAGGGTGTGCACAGGAACCATGTGAGTGCAGGACAGGGTACCACACCCATGCGTCGTACACCAAACACCACAGTGCACACTGGGCAGTGGCAGACAGCGGTTGTGGAGGGGGAAGGGTCAGTCATGCTGCACAGTAGCACAGCCACCACGGACACGTGGGTGGCCCAGCCGAGACCTGCCATCTGTAACAGGCTGAACAGTGGCACATGGGGTGGCACTGATGGTCCCCCAGGGGTGACACTGAGTGAACATGACTGTGTCCACGCAGGTGTCTGCAGGCCAAAAAACATGCCCACACTGGGCATTCTTGGTATGCCCACAGTCGATCCCTGCATCGACATGGCAGGGGTCACCCGATGCAGAGACTGAGGGGTGGACATTGCACTCTGTGGGGTGTGCGGTGGCTGGGCACATCCACAATCAGCCAGTGTTGCCACGACAGTCGCCATCGCAGTGGCGTGCCTATCGATGGCTGCGGTCCCATCCACCCGCTGTTGCGCTAACTCTGCCAGGAGCAGGGCATGGTCCCTGCTGCGCCACTCCTCTGCCTGGCACAGCTCTGCACGGAGTGCATCCACTGCTACCACAAGCCATACCTGCTGATCCACAGAGACCTGGAGCAGATGGCTGTGGGCATCCAAGGGGGTCCTCTTCATGATCATCATGCTGACCCCCATGTGGTTCCTGACCCTGCGGCACAGTGCCCCGCAATGGTGGGCACTGCACAGCGGTGCCTTCCTGGGGTTGATCCTCACGTGGTACACTGTTTCCACCCCTGCCCCAATCCATCTGTCAACACTGTCCAGCAGCTGCCACTGCCCCTCCGGCTGCTGAGCACTAGGCACCACCAGCGTGGCTGCATCAGCACCACCAACACCACTGCTGCATCTGCACGCCAGTGCTGCACCACTGGATGCCACAGACATGACAGGGAAAATGGCTGGTGGGCAGACAACCACGCCAGTGCTGCCCGCACTGCTGCCTAGGCGGATGCCAGTCATGGGATACCCCTGTGATCCAGCAACATCACTGTCCGGGACATAGAAACATAGAAGTTGATGACAGATAAGGACCGCAAGGCCCATCCAGTCTGCCCATGCGTCATGTCATCATCAGTACTGGAGTCGGCCCTGATCTGTGTCTCAACACACAGGACACCGTGCCTGGCGTCCTGCTGGAACACAGCCAGGGCCTCATCCGCACCCGTGCCACAGGCATTAGTCCAGACAGCTGTGCAGGGCTGCAGGCGGTCAGTCCCTTGGACACCAGTGGAGGTGGATGGGTGCTCCACTGGTTTCAGGGCCAGCCCCTGGACACACCCGCCACCGCTGCCCCATGCAGATGCTCAGGAGCTGTAAAGGAACACAGTACCATTAGTGGAGCCGCCTGACCCCTGGACCCTCCCCCAGCCACCCTCACACTGCCAGCACTGGTCCTACCATGTAGTGATGGGCTGCCGTCCACCTGGAAGCCTCCGCCGGGCACACCCTCAATGGCACAACGCCGCATGTTGCCAGCCACCTGCTCCTCCCACGGCATCAGGCATGGCACGTCTTGCTGGCCCTCACCAGTGGCAGCACGTGCTACCTGGATAGCAGACACCTTGTCCTTTATCCTCCTCCTGTCCATGCCAACCTTCTTCTTGCACTCCTGCATGGAACGCTGGTGGCTGCCCTGCTGGTTGACTGCATGTGCCACCTCAACCAATGCCACAGCATGAGCCTGTGGTGTGCCTCTCTGACCACTCAGGAGTGGCTCCCTGTCAAGGTAGACCTTGAACAGGGCACCTGATTCTGCCCTGGTGAAGTTGGGCCTCCGCTTCAGCACCCTCCCCTTCTCCTCATCCTCCTTACGCTCAGTCATGCTTGTACCTGGGGAGATGGACAGGTGTTACCATGGACTGTTCAGTCCCAGACTGCCCTCCCAGACCACTGTACCGATGTCCCCACAGCATGGCACGTACCTCCAAAGGCTGCAATACTAATCCATGGCGTGTGCTTCCATGTCGCCTTTATAGCGTATCGCATGCAAATGAGGGTATGCGTAACTGTAATGGGATGCAAATGCAGTGGATGCGTTGTGGAATGGCACATGAGCTGATTTGCATAACCTGGCTGAATATCATGCAGATACACCTTGTGCAATGGAGTGGAGCATGCTCAATTCTTGGCGCACCACTGTGACGTGCGCAATCGGACTCATGCCATGCATGTGTCCGGTGCTGACACGTACGCTAGTGGTGCAGCATTTGCACATTGCACAGGAGGCAGTACAGCACACAGCCACTACTGTGCCTGTAGCACTCATGCGCAGTATGTCCTACGGGGCACACGTGCCATAGTGCAGCTGGCGCAGTGCCATCATGCCCCATATTGTGCCACTGCACCGTGAGTGCCATGGCACCTCTGTGCAGTAGACCACTGCATGGCATCACACACATGCTCCCTAATGTGCTCCATAAAGGGGTCTTCCAATAGCATAGTGGCGCTCCATGCATGGCCAGACCCATGACCCCATGTCTGCCCTTTGACCTCTAGGTGCCATGCGGCCACAAGGCTGCCCACCTATTGTGCAGTCCAGTGCCAGTGCGATTGTAAATGGCAGCGCAGCACTGCACTGCCTCAGCACGTGGCACACGTGCACTACTGGGTGCCATTTCACACTGTGGACAGCGAGGAATATGCCGCGCACCAGAGCCCCCATGTGGAGTGACATCGAGCTGGCCAAACTGGTGGCTCTTGTGGAGCTCCATGCAGGTGCCCTGTTTGGGGAGGTGCCCCTCCAGAGGCCTCACACTGCGGTGTGGCAGGAGGTTGCAGAGATCTGGAGGAGGCCACTGGTAGCCGGCGTTCAGGGGAGCAGTGTCGCCACCACTACGGTGACCTCCAGCGGTGTGACCCTTACTGCCTGATGCACTTGCAGGCACGTGTCTAGTGGGAAGCTGTGGCACAGCCCGGTAGGTGCTCCTTGACCATCACTAGTCATCTCCGACTGTCCTCGGGACACAGGGGTTGGCAGGCCAGACCACCTGGGGGGGCCAGCACCTGTGTTGTTGGGTGTGGGGGTGCACCGTGTCCAGCTTATGCCACCACAACCCAGACATGCTGGGCAGGACATCACACTGGTTGGGGGGGCCTATGGTTCAGACGTCTACTGATGTGCTTCTCTCCATGTTTCCCCCCTAGGACTGAAGGACCGCCTTAGGGTCCGGATGGCCGAGGAACAATGGGGCCAAGTCCACGCCGGGGGAGAGGGCATGCGGGCAGGCCACAGTGATGGTGCTATGGGTCAGCAGCACCCTGCTGACCAGGACACAGGTGAGTACCGTGTTTCCCTATACACCTGTGCAGGGTGGGTTGCAGAGGTGGTGGTGTGGCATGGCCCCTCTGCACATGGCCCCTCCAGCTGTGCACTTCCTGTGATGTCCTCTACACCGTCCTGTGGGCCTGCACATGTGGGTGGGTGTTGCAGGTGGGCTGTGGGTGCACTCGGTGCCTGGCTGTGCCACTGCCTTCCCACTGCATAGCCATGATGCCGGATGGCCAGGATGGTGCTGTGCGGTGCATGGGCAGTGATGGTGTGCAGTGGTCTGCATGGCTGTGGTTGCCCGGGTAGGTGGCTCATGTGGGCGCAGTCACTGTGGGTGGTTGCATGCCATCCCAGGGGCACAGGTCACTGTTGCATGCCGTGCACGTTGGGTGGGCTGCGTTAGTCTGGCCAGTCACTCATACAGTTTATGCTCCCTTTTCCTAGGTGGACGTCATTGGGAGGTCATCGACCGGACCCTCAGGAAGAATCTGCAGGTCACCCAGGTGACACAGGAGATGCTCGAGTGACTGGACAGGGGGGACTGGCAGAGGCACCACAAGCGCTGCAGGGCGGTAGAAGAGGACCAGGGTCTGCTGCATGTGGAGACACTCACTCCCTTCCTGGACTGTACCTCACACCCCATGTCCCCTACCTTTTCCTTTCCCATCATCCCCTGCCCCTTTTCCCTCCCCCCTTGTAGCGTTCTCACCCTTCCCCTCCTCTGTTGTACATACATGTAATTAGTTGTTGTTATATTTATTACATACATTGATATTTACATCCATGTCTGTCTCTGATTTGCAGCGGGCACATGGAGCCTTGCTGCAGTGGTATGCATGGTTACTGTGGGGTGGGGTTGGTTTGGGTGTGGGTGTGCCTGGCGGTGCTCCTCCACTGGTGTGGGTGAGGGCCATGGGCTATGTCTAGGGGAATGTGTGGTGTGCCCTGTGCACTGTTCACCTGTGTGCAGCAGGCTGTGGTGCATGTGCCATTTCCCAGCCGCCCCGTCAGTGTGGGCTTTGCCTGTGTGGCTGTGGCCATTGCTGCTACACTGCCACCATGCGCGACTGTGGTACACACAGTCGGTGGCTCATCTGCCAGCTTGCCTTCAGGAGCAGGCCATACCTGTCACCTTGCAAGCATGGCGCCCTTGCAGCTGGCACTCTGACCCCTGGACTATCGCACGTCTCTCCCTGTTGCCACTGTGGGTGGTGTCATTGGTTGCCCCCTCCATGCAGTCCATGGTGACTGGGGTGGTGCCTGTTGTCTGGTGGCTGTCACATGGGGTCCTGCTGCATGCGGGTGGTGACCTGGTCACAGGCCCATGCACCTGCCATCAGGGTGGTCAGGCTCATGGGGTGACCGCCACATGGCAGACTCACCAGCTACCTGGTGGTGGGCAGACCACAGATTACACAGCACCATGAGCTTCACAATGGCAGAGCCTGTCGCACTAGTTTATGTGGCTGTTTGCTGGAGTACCCATGGAACTGGGACGGGGAGGGCATTGTGTGTGCCCTGTGTTGCCTCCTGTGTGGTGCATGTCTCCATGCACCACCGGAGGTAGCTGTGTTGCCTGGCGGGGTCGGTGCTGTGGTAGGGGGGTGCATGGGTGGTGGACCTTGCTCTGGTCCTGTGTTCGAGTGCCTACCTGCTTGTGGTGGCATCCAGAGCAGACCTTGTCACGTGCGGGGTCCCTCGGGTACTGGTGCCAGGTCACTCACCTTGCTTTGCCTCCGTGGGGGCCATGCTGGAGGTCCTTGTGTGGGTTGCGGTAGCGTTGGTGGATGGTTTCGCCTCCTGCATTGGGTGGTCATGGTGGGGTTGTGGTACATGTGTATTGTGCTCCGGGGCAATTGGATTCCTGGGCACGGTGGTGGTGGTGGACTGCCTTCAGTACCATGCACTGTTTGGTCATGCTTCTGGGCTAGGTGTCTTGGGTGCTCTGTACTGGGGGGGCGGAATTGGGGTGGTGCCCTGGCATAGGTGGGGCATGGCCATCATTGTGTCCTGGTCCCTGTTGGCTGGTGGACAGTGTAGGGATGCTGTGCCCAGTGGGTGGGGACTACTGGGTCACATCTGCTGGTGGTTCAGCACTGGGGTCCAAGGGTCAGTGGTCCGTCTTGCACCCATCTGGTTGTGCTTCTCATGGGGGGCCTTGCCCTGGTGGGGGGTTGGGGGTGGGGGATGGTCTGTCTGTCCTGGTGCATGCTCCTCAGCACATGGCACATCCATGGCTGCTGCTCAGCTGATTCCTGTCTTTGTCCATGCGCATCCCTAGGGGTGCTATTGCACATCGACCCTGCTCCATGGCGCATCCCTCATTGTGCTATGGTGCATCAGGAGCGATATTTAGTCACGTTGCGCCGGCGCACCTTGTCCTGCGCATGGTTTGAATATCGCACCCATTGTACCATGGCACAATGGACATGCACCTGCTCCCTCTGTTGCGCATCTTTCTGGCGCAGTCTGAATATCCTGGCCTTTATTCATAAAAGCACCCATCTCCAGAGACTCTGGGCTCTGCACAATAAATACACACAACAAAATTTATACATAACAGCTGATCATTAGAGCAAATTTAAAAATAGTTTACTGCAGCTTGGGGGGGGGAGAATGGACTGAGTGCAGTCCCATGGTGGCAGTACCATTATAGAGCACCATAGAAGAATTGCTCAGAACAATGCACAACATGTCTGCCAGCCCCAGTATGGATAAGGGACAGGGTGGGACAGAGAGAGAGAGCGAGAAAGAGAGAGAGAGAGAGAGACAGCATTCTCATACAGAAGTCCCTTTAGAAGAGCGGTGGAGTGAGAGAGTTGCACAGCATGCTGACAAGCCAAGTTCCAAGTGGGTGCCTCTGAAGAAAGTGTGTGATTATAAGACTGTTTGGGGGGGGGGCTGCCAAAGTACCAGTGGCAGGCAATCTACCACACAGTATTATGCACAAGAAATGTCACAGATCATCTCAGTTGTGTATCTG
Organism: Neoceratodus forsteri; assembly: GCA_016271365.2. Taxonomy (NCBI): domain Eukaryota; kingdom Metazoa; phylum Chordata; order Ceratodontiformes; family Ceratodontidae; genus Neoceratodus; species Neoceratodus forsteri. The sequence goes on along the minus strand of CM028134.1, from coordinate 969,846,999 downwards.
TGACATTTCTATGTGCATAAGCAATGCAGTACACATTATTTGTTAGGGACTATTTTACAAGGTGGCAGGATACAATACCTTTTTGGGTATTTAAACGACAAAAGTACACCTTTATGAATAATTTTTTGTTGTTTAAACATAACCCATGTTATATGTGCAAATAACTCACTCCAGGATGCGAGTTTATAGGCATTTAATGCAAACCTGGGGTGCTGTGAGGACACTCAGCGTGCGGCCTTGTGCATCACAATGCACACCAGGTGTGCATTAAATGCCCATAAACCCACACCCTGTCGTGGGTTATTGCTTACTTTAAATATAGTCGAGACTCCAAAGCAAATGTATTATATATTAACTAAATTTAGGTTTAAATCTTTCCTAAGCAATATATTAAAAAAAAAGACTTGGGCTTGGGATTAGGAAGGATAACATAAATTGCTGATGTGGTACAAATTCTCCAGAAACACTCCTGCACATTTTTATCCACTGCCCATGGTACTGAATATTAAAAATAAGCTTGTTCAGAAAATTTATTTCATTTTTATTCATACCACTGTAATATATATTGGATTTATTATTAAACTCAGAAAGTAAAGACATTTTGGAAAAAATTGGAAAATTTCTTGATTCTGGTTATTAAAGTACTAAAAGAGATGGTAACAAGCGAGGGAAACCACATATTAATATACAATATGAAAAACAAAACTACATTCATTTGAACTCTGCAATAGCATTACTTTTTATCAGTAAAACTATAAAATGTATAAGATACATGCAAACTGCCCTTTTCTTCTAGAACAACAGACTCCTGATGCTAATAACAATTATGCCTGTAAACTTAATATCAAGTCAAAGTTAGAACTATTAGGAGCAAGTGCACATAAGTGGAATTTCCCCTTTTTGGTCTTGAAATACACAATTTTGCTGATTAAAGGTTGGCAATTACGGGCTAACCTGACCTAACCTCTCAGTGTCCTATTTATATTTTGGAATAAACTTTCTAGACCCTATTAAGGACAATCCCTCTTTGCTCACTTTGAACAGTTTTTGAATAGTTTAAAAAATAAACATTAGCTGCACTTCCACCCTTATATACTCGACTCATTTTGTGTGTGTGTGTGTGTAGTGATAAAATGTACTTTTACATGGCACTGAGGGTTGAGGTGCTGGATGCCACACCTCGTTCCATGCCAGCGACCCGGGTTCGGGAGCGGACTCGGGTCGCAGGGGAGTCGGCTGGGAGGAGTACTGCTTGAGCGTCCCATGACACCTCGCCGTCTCCAAGGGAGGGTCAGGTGGGAGAACCATTGTCCATCGCACTTGCGTGACTCTGGGTGGAGACTATGGGGACTGCAGGCTCCCATTAGAAGGGAAACAGGTGGCCCAACATGCAGTAGACGTCGGCGACTAGCGCCTTGATGTCGGGGGGTTGGAAGCTGCATGGAGGAGGAAGGAAAGCAGAAAAATGCCTCTCGGCTCTGGGAAGGTGGAGTTCCTGGGGTGTGCCTTCAATGTGCCCCCTGCTCACCGCCTACCTCAGAACCCAATGAAAGTTGATTTATGGGGATCTGCCCCATCTCGTCCCCGCTCGAGGGGTAAGCCTAAGCTACATGGGGGATCCAGAGGTAAGTATCGGTGGGCAGGGTGGCAGAAGGATGACCCCTTGGATGCCCTAAAGGGTCGGGGCTGACAGGTAGTGGGAGACAATAAAATACAATTTCAAAAAAAAAAGTACTTTTATGTCAGATTTAATTATGAATGTACATTTTCTAATATTTTTAAATGTTGTTTAACTTACTATAATGATGAAAATCCCCACCACCAACTGTGCTATAATTTCCAATCCCCTTCCCCCTTCCAGATACTTTTTTTTGTTATAATAAATCCCCTCATATTACCCCACTAGCACCCTCCCCTGCCCTGATGAATTTCTATTAAATATATATATATATAGTAAGTATATATATATATTATATATATATATATATACATACTTTCTTTCCCCACCCATGTGCCAAAACACACTCAACCTGCCTCCCACCACCATCCAGACCAGACCCTAATGGTTCATATGAAGAACATCCACCCATGGTCCCACCCATCTCCTGGTTTAAGAAGCTACACAATATCAACACACAATTTCTCTGGGTGGACCAAGGAGTGCACAGGGCTTACACAAAATTGGTAGATCCCAAAGATAAGGGAGGTCTCAGGTTGCCTAGCTTCTTACTGTACTTCTTTGAACTACATGGAAGTAAATATCTGCAGTGGGGCATGGACTGACAGCAACAGGTGGAGGAAGGATACAAACTACAAAAAGGAGGATCTTTGTAGGTGTCAGAGTGTTAACCTGAGAGCTTTACTATTCACCCCACCCTCTAAACTCCCCAAATAATTCCAAAACACACTGATTATGTAGTCTGTGAGGGACCACTAGCAGCTGTGTAGGGCAGTGAAGTTGAAAACATCCTCAGATGTCCTGCAACCCCCATGGCAACACCAGTATCATGCCTAGATGATCATTTTTGGAAAGGAATAGAGATTGCAAGCATAGACAGATTTATTCTAGGTGAAGCATTCATACCATTTCCCTCCTTTCAGGTCCTGTTTCACATAAAAAAACAGTGCATGCTTTAAATGTTTACAAATTACACAATGTTTAGCACAGTTGTTGGGACCCCCCCCCCCCCAATGGCCAAAGGAAGGTAGGTTACACACAGGGGCCTTGGTAACAATGGCACAGTTACCTCACAGTATCTCTAAACTGTATGCAGCCCTCCAAGCTATAGATCCAGGAAAACAGATGGTGTGGACCCCTACTGGGCAGAGGCACCATCAGTGGAGATCTCACAACCCAAATGGCAAAAAACATGGACAGATTTATACAAATATCTAAAGCAGACTAGGCACCGACTGCAACAGTTTAAGATACTCCACAATCTATATTGTACCTCCAACAAATTTTCCAAAATGGGTAGCAGGGAAGATGCCCTATGCACTAGATGTAGTAAAGGTAAGGGACATATCTTTAACATACTATGGCAATGTGAAAACATGTAACCTTTTTGGCAAGATATTAAAGAACACCTGGATCCACTATTAGGGCTTGAGGGGGTCTCCCTATGCCAGAAGTTTGCATTTTGGGAGCCTACAAGAATAGTATGTCTGGGCCTTGAAAAGGCTCTATAGTTCTTATGGATGTGATTACCAAATTTTCATTTTTATTCCATTTTATTTATTATACTAGGAAGAGCTTTTTTTTTTTTTTTTAGTTGTTTAACCAGGAATAGCACACTAAGCTGAAAGCTTTTTTACAGGAGCGACCTGGGAGCACAGGAAAGTTAAGTGACTTGCTCAGGGTTACACAGTATGCAAGTGGAAGCTGTGGGATTCAAACCCAGCTTTGGGCTGCTGGATGTCACCAGATTTGCAGCTCAGAGCCTTAGACCACTACGCTATACTGCAGTGGTCTAAGGCTATACCGCTTAATGGGCAGAAACCCTTTTTCATAAGTGCCCAGTAAGGAACAACAGTGGAAACAGAATAAGTAATAGTATATATGTAAAGAGGATAAGTTAGTTAATAATAGTTGCAAATAGACTGAAATGATAAGTATTGTGAATTAATCATACTACGCCACCGGATGGATCAGGAGGTACTTTCCAGGTTGAAGTGGCATAGGGAGTTCTTGTTCACACTAAATGTGGAAAAGTCCATAACAAGTATTAACCACAAATATAAAATGCGCTGGAAAAGACAGGACACTCCGCAAACATTGTTGTTAATGATGTAATGAAGAGGGGCATGAAACTGTACAGAGGGGGGTATCACTGTCTGGGAAAATGTACCTGATGATATATGAAACATACAGGAAACTGTAGAGAGATGGGTTATACTGCTGCTCAAAGAACATTACAACCACAGTGGAACCACAAACTGGCTATGCTTATTGGTTCCAGGTGGGCTCTGCACTGCCTTGCCTGGGGAGGTAATGAGATGGTGCTGTTTTGTTTTCATGTTATTGTAACAGTTCCATAATGTAGTGTCTTGTGATGTTCATGAGAAATTAATAAAAGATACTGTACTGAATTAAAAAAATGACACCCACCCATCCTCACTCTGTCCCCCATAATCCCCTTCCCCCATCAGCACCCAAAAAAATCAATTTTCAAAGTACTTCTAAACTAAAAAAAATCCATCACCTGGTGCACAGAGTCCACTATGTTCATTATCTGTATTGGTAATGGCATGAACAAATGGTAATGTCTTTACTCCTAGTAAAACCTCAACAATTGAGTTTTAGTCAATCAGGTTTTACTAGCAGTAAATATGTTACCATTTCCATGCCACTACCAATACAGACACTGAACAGAGCAGATGCTCTACACTAAGGGTTTCTTAGTTTTTAGTTCATTTGACAATAATTTTGTTGAGGTGATGGTGGAGAGAAGAGGGTGGTGGGCCAGAGGGAGGCTGGATGGGTGTTCTTATTTATTTATTTATTTAGCTTTTGTTAACCGGGTAGGTACACTAGACAAGTTGTATGCCTATTTTCAGGAACGACCCGGGAGAGTACAACAGGTATTACAGGGTACATCAATACAGCATAATAGGTGAACAAGTACATATACATTTTGTGGTTTGGTACATTGAGTCGACAAAACAACAGGCAATATACAGTGCACATAGTGTAAGACAGGTGATGATAGAATACATAATGAGCTGGCATTGAACAACACTGAACATCTGAAACATAAAGAGGTGCAGAAGGAGAGCTGGACAGGGGAATCGGCAACCGATTCGATTCAGTTTAATTGTAGCTCAGGGAATAGAGTGCCACAGGGTTTTCAGTGCCCAGGGCATTGTGCTAGGGAGGCTTTTGGCATTCACAGTGTGAGGCCAGCTTAAGGTGCCCCCACAGGGAGGTCCAAAGGCATTTGTGGGAAGGGGCAGTATGGCCCTGCTCGGGGAAGGAATTCCAGAGCCTAGAAGCATGTGCTGCGTAGTCCCTGTCACCCATAAGGGTGCGGGTAGAGGGTACATTTAGTATCCCTGGGCCCTGGGACCTTAGGAGGTAGGATGAGCAGTCAGCTGGGGAGAGGAGCTGATCCATCCCCGGGGAGTGCCAGTGCTGATCACTTTGCTCACAAGGCACCCTATACCAAAGTTTAGGTGATTGGTCGGAGATAGCCAGCCTAGCTTATCATAGAGTTCGCAGTGATGGGTGAGGCGCGGGGCAGCCAGAGCGAAACGGCAGATGTTGTATGTCGTGTACCACCTAGTGAGAAGGACTTTTGAGGTACGTGCAAATAGGTGGAGACCATAGCTGAGGGAAGGGAGTAACAGTCCCCTGGCGAGAGCCAGACAAGCAGCAGAGGTGAGGTTGTATTTGGCCCTATAGGCCAGTCCCAGCTTACAGTTTACGCCTCTGCAGACGTTGAGAATGTGACTCCCTAGTTCCAGTTGGGGGTCGAGTGTCACACCAAGATATTTGAGGGGAGGTCACAGTGTGAAGGGAAGTACCGTCTGTGCAGTCGATTCACAGAGGGACTGGAGAGGCACGTAATTTGGCTGATAAGCCAAATAGCATGGCCTGCATTTTTTTCTGTTGAGGACCAGCTTCTGTTGGGTGAGCCAGGCCTGAATATTCTTGAAGTCCTCAGATAGGTGGAGGTTTAGGGTGGCAGGATCTCGGGACTGGGCCAGAAGGACCAGGTCATCCGCGTACAGGGTGACCCTACATCTGGTAACTACAGCAGGAAAATTGTTAATAAACAGAGAGAAGAAAAGGGGCCCCAGAACCGAGCCTTGGGGGACACCAGAGGTCACAGGCAGATGATCAGACAGGACTTTATTGAATTTGGTTAACTGTACTCTACCATGCAGGTAGTCAGCTACCCATTTCAGAGCTGGGGGGAACAAGCCAAGGGACCTCTTCTGAGTGCAGAGCAGATCATGGTCAACAAGGTCAAAGGCCTTGGATAAGTCGATGAACACTGCTCCAGAGAGTTTTCCCTGGTCCATGGCTGCTCTGATGCTGGAAGAGACAGAGATCAGTGCCTTGGTTGTGCTGTGCCCTTTGTGAAAGCCATGCTGGGTGGGGGACAGAGGTTCATGGGTTTGGATATACTCAGAGAGTTGTTTAGCTACAACCTTTTCAAGGAGCTTGCTGATGGCCGAAAGGATGGCGATCGGCCGGTAGTTGTCAGAGACTTTAGGGTTACCCTGCTTTAGCACCGGGACAACCCTGGCTACCTTCCAGATATCTAGAACCTCCCCCGTAGCAAGGGACAGGTTAAAGATGTGGGCCACCAGGGAGGCAATATAGGGAGCACCAAGTTTGAGAAGCTTGGGCTCCAGGTTATCTAGGCCAGGACTGGAGTACTGGGAGAGGCCAGAGAGAAGAGACAGCGCCTTATTTTCTGACACCGCCCTTAGGAGGAAGGGAGGTCTGGGAAGGTTGGGCTCCTGCTGGTCCGTGGATGCGGGGCAGTATTCGCTCCTGCCCATTGAGATATGTGGGGAGACGGCAAATAGGTCAGTGAAGTGGGAGTTGAGAGTGTTTGCAATCGTGTGCAGATTGTTGCAGGAAGCTTCTCCAATAATCATGTCGGTAACTCCAGAGTTGGAGTGACCACTGACCAGAGTTTTGATATTTCTCCAGAACCTTCTAGGGTCATTAGCAGAACTGAGAAGGGCAGTCTTACAGAAATCGCTTTTAGTCACCCTCATGGCTTTTTTACACTCATTTCTGAATTTTCTGTATTGTTTTAGCAGGATCTGGTCAAGGGAGCATTTGAAGTGGGCCCAGCACTTACTCTCGCCCCGCATAATGGCAAGAAGGCTCCCGTGCAGCCACTTTGTGGCTGACCCCCTGACCCTCCATCTTATGATAGGGGCATACCTGTCTTGCAGATCCCCAAAGGAGTTGAGAAACAGAGTTACGGCTGTGGAGGGATCAGGGGCACTATACACTCCTGACCAGTCAGTGAGCCTTAGTTCCTCCACGAATATATCCGAATCAAGCCAGGAGAAGTTTTGGATGTGGATGATTTTGTTAAGAACCTTTAGGGAGGGGATTTTCCATACACAGAAGACCGGGGAGTGGTCTGAGATGGAGTCAGATAGGGTCCCTACTGAGGAGATCCTCTCAGGGCGGTTTGACAGGATCCAGTCCAGTAGGGAGCTGGAGGTTCCATTTGCCGACCATCGGGTAGGCTCCTGTATGAGTTGCATCAGGGTTAGGGTGGCAAGCAGGGACTCGAACTGCTTAACGTTTCCACCGGCCCAGTTTAGGTTCACATCACCCAGGATTAGGAGTTTGTTATCTCCAGTGCTAGGAACAACAGTGTCCAGGAGGTGGGTGAGGCCCTGGAGCCCTCCCTTTGGGGGATTATAGGTGCACACCACATGTAATTTTTTGGTGTTGCCGAGTAGGAGCATGGTGTGAAGCAGCTCACAGGGAGACAGCAACGAAGGCTGGTGAGTCACCAGAGGTACTTTAAGGTGGCTCCTGTAGTATATCAGGATGCCTCCTCCCCTCTTGTTTCCGGTCCTGTCCAGCCATATGAGCTCATAGCCTAGTAGCCCACAGGCTGAGTCAGGAAGCGAGGGTTTGAGCCAGGTCTCCATTATACCAAGGATGTCGGGCTTGTAGAGTGTAACTCAGGCAACGAGCTCATCCAGGTTGGGAAGTAGGCTACGAATGTTAAGGTGAGCCACTTTCAACCCCTTGCCCAGCCGCCATTCCTGAGGAATTCAGAGGCTGGGGGGATGGGGCCAGGGTTAGGTTCAATGTCTCCAGCCAAGGCTAGGATCAGTAGGAAAAGCCAAAGGAGGTGCCCTCTGTGGGAGGAACTCCTAGTCATGGGCTTTCAGACTAGACGTTGCCTGACCCTGGTATGATACAGTATGAGTCTTGGTACCAGTCCGCTTGTGGGATAGCCGGAACTCGCAGCGTCAGCCAGGAGATTAGAGAAGGCGAAGTCAGTCACTTCACGAGGGGGGTCCATTAACGGTCACCACCCATGCCAGGGATAGGAACAGTTGCAATATGGAGGGACACAAGTCCCAGAAGGAGACCAGCAAGGATTACGGGGCAGGAAGGGGGTGGTGGAATGTTTCTCCTGGGGGCCTTGGGAGACTCCATTTTTGAGGCGGAGCTCTGCTGTTCACAGGATCCCCACATCAAGGGGATGTGTTAAGTAGGGACACCTGAGGAGGAAAAGAGGAAACAGAACCAGTGTGGAGCTTGGGTCAAGTATGAAGGGTAGTAAGTTAACCACCCAGTGCACACGGTAGTGAGGAGGGGTCACTAGAGGCAGGGGATGCAGGTCCCAGAGAGTATATAAGGCAGTATATGAGCTGTAACCTGTGTAAAACAAGGGACTAATGTACACAGTAATAAAATTACAATACAGTTATCTCATTAGACTGATAGTGGCAAGTGTCACAGAAAGGAGCAAGGCCGGGCAGACCTGGGCAATTAGCAAGGACTAAAAGAGACAGTCTAACAGGTCAGTTAACAATTGCTAGTATCACAGAGTAGTGCAAGGCAGGCCAGGGCAAATTCCTGTAGCTAGGGGAAAGAAGCACAACAGATCATATTACAATTCATTGGCAGTGATAAGGCAGTTTCAATACAGCACAGTCTCCTGCTAGCTGATAGGGCACAGCAAGGCCAGTAGGCAGCGCAAGCGAGGATTTAATGGGAGGAGGGAACAGGGTGGGTGGGCAGGCCGAAAATTCTGTCCAGGTGTTTCCCCCGAGGAGGCCCTCCAGAGCTTGTGTCTCAAGCCAGCACCTCGACTCGGATTTCAGGCTGCGGGTGAAGCGCGAGGGGGACCCTCCAGCTCAGGTCTGCCTTGCTTCCCCTCCGTCTGTGTCTGTCGTGGTGAATCCTTGGGGTTACGCACTCCTTAAGGCAGGAGGGTTCATGAGGTCAGTGATGGTGTGGCCAATCGGTGAGTCCAAGAAAGAGAAAAAATGGCACCAATTTTAAAAGTCCCCCGGCGCTCCCAAGTTTGTGGCAGGGATCAATGCAAAGGTAGGAACAAAGGAAAGGATTACGGTAAGTGTCATTTTTTTGGGAGTCTCCTGCATCAGCAGGGGCGTCTCGTCTGTCCAGATGTTTCAAATTCTGTCCAGGTGTTCCCCCCGGGGAGGCCCGCCGGAGCGTGTGTCTCAAGCTGGCACCTCGACTCGGATTTCAGGCTGCGGGTGAAGCGCGAGGGGGGGGACCCTCCAGCTCAGGTCTCCCTCACTTCCCCTCCATCTGCGTGTCTTAAATAGGAAACATTGAGGTCTGGTCAGGTGGGGGAGGTGGGGGGAGTGTGTTTTGGCATGCTGGTGGGGGGCAAGGGGAAGTATACATTTTCAGCAGTAATTCACCAGGACAGAGTGGAGGAGGGAGCTAGCAGTGGGATGGGAGGAGGATTTATTATAAAACGTGTCTGGGGAGGTTGGAAATTAAGCACAGTGGATGAAGAGAGGGATTATTAACTTTTTTTTAACAAAACAGGCAGATGGATCAGGAAGCAGACCGGAATTTGTATTGTTTTTCAATGGCAAATTGCCCAAGTTCACCCTGCACAAAATACAGTATGCAAGTTGCCTAGTTTGCAGGCAGATTGGCAATTTGTGTAGGTTCACTGAATGAACTTGGATAATTCACCATGTGAAAAGTATGTGAATTGTGGCTCTCAGCGAATTGAAGTTAGCGAAGTTTGCAAAGGTTTTGTGATGCAAATTTCAGCAACTTGGCCCATTTCTACAGAGTACCAGATGTGGAACTGGGGACATTTAAGACTTATTTTTTAGGTTTGTTTCCATCCCTAAAGGTGAACTGCTTAAGCAAAACTTCAGAGGATCCAATGATGTGACCAGGAACAGATCTTCTGACAGGCAGAAAGTGTTGTGAAAGCTGAGTTAGTTAGTTATTTATTCATTTAAAAGACATACTCTACTGAGTTGATAATAGTTCACTTCCAGATGCATCTTGGGGGTGGGGAGTGAGGAAGATAATGCAATAAGGTGAAAGACTGTAAGTATATTAACATATATACTAACATATATGCAGCACAATATTTAATGTTAAGTGCTACAGTGAAACAAACAGTGCTAGGTACAATATATTATGTGCAAATCAATATATACCGAGGGGTAAAACAGTGCAACAAGGTGCTTAAGTTTCAGAAACGTGTGCTTGGACAGTGATTGTCATATCTGCTGCAGCATTTGGGTGGGGGAGGGGTAGTCCACTCCATGGACGTAGTCATTCTGTGCCATTCTTCCACAATAACAGAAAGAACTAACTTGAGTTTGTTTTAATGGACATGTGTGTGCCAAATACGACTTTCATAACTTTGAACCGCTGTCCTTCTCAGCTTCTACGACACAAGTAAAAAGAAGTATCAGGGCTCCATGAGAGGTTACATTTCTGAGTCCACTTACTGAGCACTGACTGTTGCACATCTAGTGGTTCACACAATTTACATGCTGCCCAACAAGATTCACAAAAATCTACAAGTTCCTCCAGGTAGATCCAAAATATCTGTAAAACTATGGGTTACAGTACCGATTTCCCGCTTTGTGGATAGTTTCTGACAGCCGCATGTGCAAAGGTTACCAAGCTACATTCATGATTCTATAAAAGTCATCAACATCATAGAAAATATACAGATGGAACCTACCTGGCTCCTTGCCACATTAGATGTAGACTCTCTATATATTGTAATACCCCATGGACAGGGTCTAGCAGCCATGGCTTATTTTCTGGATACCAAAAACGAAGAATCTTGTGTGGCAGTACTAACAAACTACATGATCTAAACTGACATATTTAGTACTCATATCTAACATGTTTCTTTCAAAACAAAAATTATGTTCAGAGCACTGGTGTCAGTATGGGGGCAATGATGGTCCCTGTACTCGCAAATCCATTCATGGGGAAGTGGGAGCTTGATCATCTCTATTGACAATACCACAAATCAATTTTTTTCTTGTTTGGATTTGTGGTCTTGATTTTTTGATAATATATTAATTCTGTGGAAGGGGACAGTAGATCAGTTTATGAGTTTTGTGTCCTGGTTAGAAATACCAGTGAGGTTCTAAGATTTAAACCCATGATACATTCACACATGATCACCTTTCTTGATTTACAAATAACTACATGTGAAGATGGCAGTATTATTACTGATCTATTCCAAAAACACACTGATAGAAACAGCATTTTGAGATTTGGTGGTTGTCGCCAACCTTATGTGACCAAAAACATCCCAAAGGTCCAGTTTATCAGAGCCAAAAGGAATTGCACTGGACCTGAGGATTTTGAGGTCAGACAAATTCAGCAGATAAAGCATTTTCAGGAGCATGGCTAAAGTAGTCTTTCAATTGCCACAACCCTTAATGAAGTTTCAAACATCAATAGGGAATCTACTCTTATCCCCAAGCAAAAAAATTTGCAGAGCACTAGACATACATGTAGTTTTGTTACAACTTACACTAAAAGGGCCTTTGAAGTTAAGAAGATCATTAATACAAATTGGGATATTTTAAAAATGAATCCCAAGCTATGTCATGCAATATCAGATAGCCAAATGGTAGTTTTTAGGAAACCAAACACTGTACATGATGTGGCTGTGAGGAGTTTTGTACCAAAAACCATTGAACTCCCTTCCCCCCCCATTGCTTGGTTGCCACCCCCAACACAAGGCACTTATAGATGTGATAAGTGCACTTTTTGTTAACGCATTCATCAAGGTAAAATGATTTTAAACTCCTAAACAGGCCAAGTTCAGTATAAGAAAGGGTTTATTAACTGAGAGACCTAAGGAGTGATGTACTTACTGTCATGCTCACGTGGAGCTTTTCATGTGGGCTGTACCATCAGGAGATTTTATGAAAGAATCGGGGAACATATACATACAATACAGCAAAATGATTTGGCATGCGCTATTGTAAGGCATTTTAAAGCAATAAAGGGGGACTCCCATGTAGTTAAATTTCATGGACTAGAAGAGGTGGAGCAGAGTCGGGGCAGAATATTGGGAATGATTGGTTAGCAGAAGAGAAAGTTACTGGATTTATAAATTTGAGGTCAGAGAAGGGAATGGCCTGAATGATTCCTTTGAACTCAATGCTTTCTTGTAGATATCTGATTGGCTATTTTATAAACTAGATTGACATGAATGTCCTCCATCGTTATGACCTGTGTATTATTCATTAGTGATTCGCTACTATTTTAATTTCTCTACAGGATATTGTACAGTTTTTCCTGCTTTATACCATTTAGACTGCTAGTATTTTGATCATACATACATTGTTGGGAATTACACTTTATACATGGTATCTTAAGGTCTATGTTACTTGTGTAGAAACATAGAATGTGACAGCAGATAGGGGCCACTGGGCCCACCCAATGTGTACCTTTTTCTTTAACTTCATTCTTTTCTTCAGACCCAACTTGATCCATGGTGCCATCTCTTCCCCTTCCTTCCTTGCCCCTATGATTCCCTTGTGCCCGTGTACTTAAAGGGTTATGACTACTTAGTACATATTTGGCAGTGTCCACTAAGTGAGGAACTACATATTATAATATAATTATTCCTCATGAGAATTTTGCAGGACAGGACACCTATTAAATCATGGGTCCAGAACAGCATTCTGTCATGTGCTTAATTAATAGGCTCTTGTTATAAATAATAATGGCCTAGTTTTCTAACGGTTAAAAAGGGGCTGTTGCAAGCTACATCACATATAAATTGGGGTGTGCCTTTATGTTTTTTTGCTAACACTGTTTCTAAGTCACTCCAGTTGGGATGTGATGTGTATGCACAGTTTGCACAGCCATTTGTGAAGCAGTTTGCAAATAAAATTGGTAAGCTATATCATTTTTTGAAGTCTGGTTTATCCATAAAGATCCGTGAACTGTTGTTTTTCTAGTAAATATTCTGAATGTTCATTGATATTCATGACTATACTTAGGGAGATTTTTTTTGCTTAAACAAACTTTTTCATTTTCTTACTTCAAACAACATATTGACATGTGCCATGTATTGCATATTCAAGCTGATGTTTGAAAATCCCCATATGTACATTTCAGCGTTTATATGCCTGACAGTGTTGTCAAGGCTGAACAGAGAGGTTTTACTTCAGCTGCTTTCATGGCAGTGCCTATTACATAATTAAATCTATTTTAAAATTCTATGTAGTTTCATGCAATAAATAAAACAGAAATGTTAAAACAATGTCACTGACAAAAGATTTTTTATTTCTCAGACTTGAGGGTTCACATTGAGAATTCATTTTTTATTATAAATTGAATAGGACAACAGTGTTGTTTGCTCCCAGACTGGTGAGGCTAAACGTTTTAAATCAAAGATCAGTTTAATTATGTTAATAGATGGAGTGCGACATAGCAGATATATAAAGCCAGTCTCCTATTTTCCACAAGGTCATGTTGTGCAGAAGGTATCATTATAACTAGAAACGATTATTTAAACAAAAAAAACAGTCTCACAAGACAAAACTCCAGATAAAGCTAGTTTATTTTATCAGGTTAGTTTTTTGGTTCTGTTTTTCTTATCAGACTATGAGATGGTTTCCTGAACCTATATATTTTGTATGCAAGGAATGCATATTTGCAATGCAACTTTTTTTATGTTATAGTTTCTGCATGTCCAGATGAACTGGTCATAATGTTTCAGATAGCAAAGAGCACGTGTCAGCATGTTTTTATAAACTAAGAAAACAAAAAGTCTCTTTAAACAAAAATGTTTGTGTATGTGGGCAGCAAGTGAGTCACAATGGTCCAGTGTTTTAGGTTATGTGAGTAATAAGACACAACAGAGGGTTAGTTTTGCTGGTTTTACCACATTCCCAGGAGCATAGTAATGGCATGAGGTAGCAGGCTGAGTGTCTTCGGTCCCTTGAAATCTGATAAAACCAGCACAACCAGTGGGCCAAAGTTTCTTACTGTGCTTATAAAATGGGTCCATAAGCAACTTTCATAAAACAAACACTCTAAAAGTGTTGAAAGTCACAAAACACATAATTAAATATTGCTAAAAAGTGTAAAATGGTCCTTCCACAGGTGGTTTCACCTGTCAATCATCTGTCTTGCTACACATTCAGTACTTTGTGTCACTGTTCACCATGGAATACAAGAATTGAAAACTCTGCTGTATTCCAGTAGTAGAATGATCTCCTGCACCTCACCCCCCAAACACATACATGAAATGGTAACATTGAATACATGAATTCATTCTGCAGAGTTCCACCAGTGAAGCCAGAACCTCAGTTTCATCTGTTGAAGGTAAAGGAGCAGGGAGTTCTCTAACGAACTGGTAAGAACTGGAAGGGGAATTTTCATGGTCACCAAAGCAACGCCAGCAATGGAAACTCTGAATAGTATTTGATTTTTTTTCCAAGTTGTTTATGTGTGTAGGGAGGGGCTCTTGAGTGTAAGAAGCATCCAACTATTTACTTCTTTTGTTTAATTTAATGGACTTTTATTTGTAGGGCCTAGTTGAAGGTTTTATCTATGAGTAGAAGGTGGCAGCCATGTTTGTGATGGAAAGCAGGAATGAATGAAATGGCTCATTAATTTTTCTGTTTGCTTTCGCACATGTGCAAAGAGAATATATTGTTACGGAAGTGTAGGGGCTGTGTAGGTGTGTATTGTATAAGCTAATGGATGTTGAAATGCAGGAGGCTTCCCTCTCAAAAGCCAGCTCTGAGAAGGCTGAATATGACAGTGTTTATCTGGCTAATGGGTGTTAACTTCTTGTAGTTCAGAGGAGAGAAGCATCACCAACCACATTGCTTTTCTGCCCTGGTAGCAGACATCTTCAGGCTTTGAAGATAAGCATCCAGCCTCACAGTGTGTGTGTGTGTGTGTGTGTGTGTGTGTGTGTGTGTGTGTGTGCACGTGCACGCGCGCACTTGTGTTTGAAGTGCATATCTGAAAGCACAAAACAGAGCTGGGAACAGCATGAAGAATGCAGATATAATAACTTTGAATATGTTAAAGCAGCAGTGCATGATAGCAGTAAACATTTTGACCTTTACCTTTTTATTCTATTTTAGATTGCCCCATACTTCCTGACTTGTATGATACCCTTCTTTCCCCATCTCGAGTCTGCCTTACCACCTTTTTAATAGCTGAAATGATAAAAGAAGGGCTCTTTTTAATGTGACTTTAACCAGGTTTAATAACTATTCTCTGTTATTTTTGAACACCCATTGTTTATGATACCTCTCCTTGTAACTATAACGAACTAGCATGCAGCAGATACTGCTTCCTGACCTTATGGGACAACTGGTGCACAAAAACAGCTGAGAATACTGAAGAAAACCTGGTTCGAGCCGTATTAAAAGGAGCACTCCTGTTATTATTTTATATGTGAAAAAAAAAGTGTTACAGTAAACTCAGAAAGGAGAAAGAAAGGAATCATACAAGTCAAGAGATAAGGGGCAATCTAACATAGAATAAACAAGCATTTGTCAATGCCAAAGTTCATTGTTGGAATTGATGTTGGTACACACAGATTGGCAGGACTACAATTCCCAGTAGAAAGAACAAGTTATGCCACCAAGTTCACATTCCTGCTGAAATACAGTGAAGTGCATACCTGTTTCCTCAATTCACGATCTGGCTTTGAAGAGTGAAGATGTGTCTGCGGTTCAGAGAAGATGAGAGCACTGGAGCCCCACCATGGGTTGGGGGGGACGTTATGATTAGAAACCCTAACGCCCTGGGCGTTTGTTGGTATTTGCACTACAAATTTTCAACATGGTCTTTTGTGACCCCCACCTCATGAAAGCATTTGCGATCTCTGCTCATGAACAGTGGCACTGTGATTTTGTTAATCTGTCCTAAACGCTGATTTCTCACAGTGACCACACCATTCTGCACCAGATGTGGAAAAACACAGTTTGAGCAGGATGTGAAAAATTACAGCAGTACCATTCATAGGGAGGTGTGACGAGATGGCAGTGTTGAACAACTGGAGTGAAAATATTAAAAATGCTCGAATGTATGAGCATACATGGAAAGTGCACAACGCACCCTCTTAACAGTCATTTAGTGGAATAATTTCACCAGAATTTCAACATAGGCATTTTGTGACCTCTGCTCATGAACACTGTCACTATGATTTTCTTAATCTGTCCCGAACACAGTGACCACGCCACTGTGCGCCAGATGTGCAAAAATACATTTCATCCAGGATGTGAAAAATGACAGCTGTACTGTTCATAAGGGGGTGTGCAAAACTGACAATGTTGAAAATCTTGAGTGAAAATATTACAAATTCTCGACGTTACGAGTGTGCATGGAAACTGCACAACGCACACTTGTAACATAGTCATTTTATGGACTTTTGTCACCACATTTTCAACATAGGCATTTTGAGACCTCCACTTATGAACAGTGTCACTGTGATTTTCTTAATCTGTCCCAAACACTGATTTCCCACAGCGACCGCGCGATCCTGCGCCGGAAGTGCAAAACCACATTTTGGCCAGGATGTGAAAAATGACAGCTGTACTGTTCATAAGGAAGTGTAAGAAAATACCAATGTTGAAAATCTGGAGAGAAAATATTACAAATTCATGAAGCTATGTGTGTGCGTGGAAACTGTGCAATGCATGCTCATAACACAGTCATTATATGGACTTTTGTCCCCAAATTGTTAACAGAAGTATTTTGAGACCTCTGCTCATGAACAGTGTCACTGTGATTGTCATAATCTGTCCCAAACACTGATTTCCCTCAGTGACTGTGCTATTCTGCGCCAGAAGTGCAAAAACACATTTTGGCCAGGATGTGAAAAATGACAACTGTACTGTTCATGAGGAGGTGTAACAAAATACCAATATTAAAAATCTGCAGTGAAAATATTACATATTCACGAACGTTACAAGTGTGCATTGAAACTGAGCAATGCACGCTCATAACACAGTCAGTTTTTGGAATATTTTCACCAAATTTTCAACATAGGCTTTTTGGAAGCCCACCTGATGAACAGTGACACTGTTGTTTTGTTAATCAGTCCCAAAAGTTGATTCCGCACAGTGACCACGAAATCACCTTTTGGGACTGAATAACCTCATTACAGTCACTGAATTCATGAAGTGGGATCCCAAAAACCCCATGTTGAAAATTTGGTGCCAAAATTCATACAAATGGGCAAGATCTGTACCAAAGTTGAAAAAAATCCTTTTATGCCATTATACAGCTTACCGGCATTTCTTCAGTTTGCAGTCGGCTTTGAAGAGTGCAGACGTGTTCCGGTCCACGAAGATCGTGCGCATGAGCTCGGAGGTAAGTGCAGGGGTGGGGTGGGGAGGTCGG
Organism: Neoceratodus forsteri; assembly: GCA_016271365.2. Lineage (NCBI taxonomy): Eukaryota > Metazoa > Chordata > Ceratodontiformes > Ceratodontidae > Neoceratodus > Neoceratodus forsteri. Next base: position 969,829,643 of record CM028134.1, on the reverse strand, counting down.
TGTGCAGAGGGTTGGTGTGGGTTGGGGGAGGGGCCACTGGACTCCACTAGGGACCATTTTCTGGTTTACAGGGTTTAAAAAAATTTAAAAACCAAAATGGGAAGGTTTTCTTTCTTACAGGGACATTTGGCACACTGGGGTGGGCTCCCAGCATGCCACCTGAGTGTTTGTTGGGGGGGGGCTGTAGCTGATGGGGATTGGGAACCCCCATTGGCTCATACTGAGTGCTGGGGGGACAAGAGCCGAGGGGGATTGGGCACCCCCCTTGGCACACAACAAATTGGGGGGGACATTATGCCAACGGGAAGTGGGCTCTCCCATCAGCAAATGAACTGGGAGGGGGCATGCCGACAGGGGGATTAGACACCCCTCAGTTTGTTTTTTAATGGTGAGGGGGCATGCCAACAGCCTGGGCTCAGTGTATTCACATTGCTGTAAGGTACAGCAGTGTGAACACGCAACCAGGAATGCAACATCAAAGGACTGAGTCACATCACTATTGGTGCAGCTCTATTGTTTGAAAAGTTGTCCAACTCTGTCCCAACAGCTGAAACAGAGTCATCTCCAGCCTGCCAACTGATTTGCCTGCCGCTGACCTGCCCCTAGAAATGGAGCTCTCCATTGGGCACACCTCTGTAGAGCACCTCTTATTGCAAGGAGTTCGTCTACGCCTGCACGCCATGACGAACTCAAAAAGCATAGGTCAAAATCTTCACCACTATCATGTACTGCTGCTGTAACAACACATCAATAATGAACAGAAAACACCAGCAACTGTTAATTTAAATTGCATATTGTAGACAACTATACTGCCAAATGCATGGTCTTGTATTGCCTATACACTGAATTTTATCTTGCAATGCCTGGAAACCACTCATGACTCTAATGTTATTCAGTACTTGTTTTTTTATTTGTGTGTTGAAACCCTGTGTCTGTATTTGTTACCTCTGTCCCCAGGTCACACCTGGAAACGAGCCCTGCCTCAGTGTGTCATTCCCAGTTACCAAATTTTAAATAAAATAATATAAAAATTAAGTTTCCTTTAAAGAGCCCCTGATATGAGTTGGATAACTTTGAAAAATGTGCAAGTTAGACACATATCAGTTTATAGTTCATATATTTTTACAATTTTTTTTTATGTGGACTTTATCCTCCTGTCCCTCCCTAGTAGCTTCTTTCTGCTGTCAACAAAAGTCCCTTCATCCCACCTCCTAGACTTAGGCCATCTACATCTTACCTCGTTGTGTGAGTGGGCACCATGGATGGTGGTGGTTCAGTGCCTTCAGGGTCGCTAGCATCATCCTGTAGACAGGAGTACTTTTCTGCCTGTTACTCCCCTTGAGTCAGAGCCAGTGGCATGCAATGGTGCACATGTAGACTGTGAAGACAGTGCATGCTTTCAACATCTGCCTCCTACTTTCAATTCTGTGATCACTATTGTGTCACCTACTCTCCACTAGGTGGCAGCCAAGCAGCAGTACACATAGTTTCCCACCCCGACAGAGGAGATCCATCAACAGACCCTTCCTCTTCCTTCCCATCACCAGGCCCAGAGTAACCTTGGTTCATTCCCGAACCTAGGTCACCAGTGTGATAGGAGGTGAGGCACCCAGTGCCTCAGCCCTCCATACCACTGGCCCAGCTACAAATTTACTGCAGCACAGATTTCCTTAGACAATATTGTTTGTAGCCATGAGCGGGCTGAACCTGCAACCTACTGTGTTACAGTTCTGCGCTTTTACCCTCTGTACCATTCAGCCAGAATTATATTGCTGTAATTCTTTCCTCTTTTTCTTTGTTACTATGGGAAGTGACATAAAAACAAGATTGCTGCCCTTGGACATTATTAGTGCTGGCTGCTGGTCTATATGTGACATCATAATTCCCTGTTTATGACATCATAAATATCTCCACAGCAACAGATTGTGACGTCATAAATAGAATTGTAACTGCAGAAATAGACAGAGACAGCAAATAGTGCAGAGATCCTGTTTCCATGCAAATGTAATTAGTATTAAACAAATAAGGATGACAATTACAAACAACCATTTGTCGATGCCAAATGTTGGCTTGCTGGCATTGACACTGGTAGTGCAGGAGTTAGATAGATGCATAGTAGAAACGGCAGTGAAGTATAGAAGTGACGCCAACTCAACCCCCACCCTGCAGAGACTGACAGGCATTGGGGTGTGCCTTTGGGTCGCTGGCCTTAATGTTCACACCATTTTACCTCACCCTACCCTGAAGACACCGACAGGTGTCATGCTGTGCCTTGGGGTCTTCGGGCCTTACGCTCAAAATACTCTGAGATTGGTGCAGTAGAGGAGAACAGGGTGAACTTTGGGGCTGAAGATTCCAAGGCACACCTCAATGCCTGTCACTGGCTGCAGGATGGGGGTGGGGGAGGAATGGCATGAGCATTACAGCCAATAATCCCAGGTCACACCCTACAATGCCTGTCAGTCTCTACAGGGTTGGGTGTTACGGTTGGAAACCCTAACACCCTGGGTGTTTGTTGGTATTTTCACTCCTAGTTTTCAACACTGGCTTTTAGTGACTCCATCTCTTAAACAGTGGCACTATCAGTTTGTTAGCTGAAAGGTGATTTTGCACAGCACCTGGGCCATTTGGCACCACAGGTGCAAAAACACATTTTGAGCAGGTTGTGAAAAATGTCAGCTGTACTGTTCATGAGGAGGTTTAAAAAATGACAATGTGGAAAATCTGGAGGGAAAATATGAAAAACTGGTGATGTCATGAGCATGCGTAGAAACTGTGCAATGCACGCCCATAACACAATCACTTTTTGGATTTTTTTTTTTTACAAAATTTTCAACATAAGCATTTTGGGACCTCCCCTCATGAACAGTGGCACTGTGATTTTGTTAATCTGTCCCAAAAGTTAATTTCCCACAGTGACCACACCATTGTGCACCACAGGTGCAAAAACATATTTTGGGCAGGATGTAGAAAATGACATCTGTACTGTTCATAAGGAGGTGTAAAAAATGCCAGTGTTGAAAATCTGGAGTGAAAATATTAAAAATTGGCAAAGTTATGAGCGTGTGTGCAAACTGGGCAATGCACGCTTGTAACATAGTCATTTTTTTGAATTTTTTCACCAAATTTGCAACATGAGTTTTTTGGGACCCCACCTCATGAACAGTGGCACTGTTGTTTTATTACTTGGTCATGAAAGATGATTCCATACAGTGACCACAAAATCACCTTTCAGGACTGAGTAATGAAATGACAGTCACATGTTCATGAGGTGGGGTCCCAAGAACCCCATGTTGAAAGTCTGGAGCCAAAATTCAAAAAGTTGAAACCCCCCCAACTGATGCCATTATAAAGCTTACCGTGATTTTCTTCAGTTTGCAGTCGGCTTTTGAAGAGTTCAGATGTGTTTCTGCTCCACGAAGATCGCAGTACCAGACCTCTGGAGGTAAGTATAAGAATTCTTGGGTGTGGGGGAGAGTGGGGAGTGCTCTTGGAGTAGGTGCGCTTTGGGGAGCAGGGTGGCCAGACAACAAGGGACCATTTCTTTTTACAGGGACAAAAGAAAGCGGACATCGGGGGAAGGTTTTCTTTATTTACAGGTTTAAAAAAATACTTTTGGGTACACTGGGGTGGGCTCCCAGTGTGCCACATGAGTTTGGGGGGACTGATGCCAACAGGGACTGGGCACCCCCATCAGTAAACAAAGTGAGGGGGGGCATGATGCCGATGGGGACTGTGCACCCCGTCAGCAAAAAAATTAAACTGGGGGCGGGACATAGTGACAACAGGGACTGGGCACCCCCATCAGCAAACAAATTAAGCATGGGGGAATATACATGATGCTGATGGGGACTGGGCACTCCCGTCAGCAAACAAATTGAACTGGGGGGGTATGCCGACATGGGGATTGGGCACCCCTGAAGTCTGCTTTCTAGGGTTTACGTGGCAGATGGCAGGAGCCATCATATTTATTGAAATGTTTCACCAGGAAAGGCACGTAATAGAGTCTTGTCATCTGATGCTCCAATGAGGAAACTGCACCTCATTGGAGCAGCAAATTTTTTTCAGCTCCATGGCTCTCTTTGAAACTGCTGTCATTGGCAGCATGCTCATTAATTGGTGGCTGAGGGACGCACCCACGAAAGCATTCTCTGCATTGGCGACAACACTGACACACCTCTGAAATGCACTACTGCCACAAGATGTTGCTTGGACACACACAAGCCAACATAAAAATGGTGAAATATAAGCTAAACTGTGTCTAGATATTATGTTTTCCTGGAACTGCAAGGAATTGCGGCCTCTGTGTTTATAGGCATATCAGTACCATTTAATCCCCCATAACCCCAGCTAACTATACAGCATTGCTTAATTATACAGAAAAAAAAACAGTAGGCTCAATAATTAGAATGTAGACAATCCCTGTGTCTTGATTGGCTAAGACTAACATTACAGTGCATCTGTGAGAAGCTGCTCAACATTTCCAGGTTTCTTACGGATGTCCTTTAGTGCTAGAAATAGATTGATTTTTGCTCTTTTTTTTTTTAAACCTTTTTTCCTTTTCAGTTTTTCTTTTCGGCATAATTGCAATAACAGATACTAGTCAGGGGGTTTACTCGATAATAACCAGACCAGTGAGTTAATAAACAGCTTGGGCAATGGCCTCAGAGTTTATTACCTCTTGGTGTATTTATTACCTTGTAAACTCTGACCACTGTACTGTTATCACATGAGTAACTATCAGATAGTCATTTTACTGGCACAGACTCCACACCCAATGCACTTTATTTTTTCCGGGCACAGACAGCCATGCTGAGGACTTTCTAAATTTATTCATGATATGATCATAAATACAATTTGCAGCTTATCCCTTAAACTATTAAATACTGAGGTTGGCCTGGTTGCACAGCCATAGCACAGCTGCTTGCTAGGCAGGCAATATGGGTTTGAGAATGACTTATGGATGCTCAGGGCCAGCTGGGGGTGGGAGGGAGGATCAAGGGTCCTAACAACAGCTCTCACCCCTTGGGCTGGACAGACGTTGTGCCCCACTGCTTGACTGCCACCTGGTGGCAGCCAGGTGACTATGTACCAACTGCACACTGCAAGAGAAAGGATTGCCCTAGATGCCATGCATGCATGCATGCCACTGTGTGCATTTGTTTGCATCACTGTATGCCAACACCCTCAAGAGAAAAATGGGGGAAAAGCCCTGATCAATCCAGGGATCACTGCTGGTGCCAACACCCACCACAGGCCAATTTACGACTGAAATAACAGGTCACCTACCACCTTAGTGGTCCTGGGTAAGTAATGGATAACCTGTAAGTCCATAAGAAGGTCAATGATGGGGCTGTGGGGTGCCATTGAAGGAGGGGCAGACCGCAAATCTAAGGAGCAGAAACAAAGGATTAAAATAAAGGGAAAAAAGTTAAATTATGAAAATAATTAGTTTCAGTTTTGTTTTTAGGGCACAGAAAATCCTTCGGGAAGAGCCTGTCTGCAAAGGATTTAGAGTCATATGTAAGTTATATGTGAATACACAGAGCAAAATTTCAAGGGATGAAGACATTCAAAGCAGTATATGGAAATACATAATGAGAAGTCAACAGAAGCTAGAAGCAGTTGCAAGTGTTTGAAGATGTAACTGATAGCATTTAGGTAGTCAGAGCTGAAGGAATAACCAGCTGATGTGGATGATTAAATATCCGAGGCTTAAGGTGGATGTGTTTGGTCAACCACAGAAGCCAGTAATTCCAAGTATACTCCAACTAACTGAATGCTATTACTGTTATATGACTAGGATCTTTGAAAACAGGACTTTAAAAGCACCATGGTAGCTGAAGCTGAAGGTGTCTTTCCCTTTTTCTGTGAACTAGAAGTGGAAAAACTGCCATAGGCATATTTTAGATGTAGTTGAACTATCGTTGGTTTGTCTAAATTGTGGACAAACTACAGTATCATGGGCATGTCTTAAATGTGGTTCAGTGGATGGCTACCAGTTCTTTATGACTTATCTTTTCCTCTGGTTTCCCACCCTCAGTAGAGGTGCCAGAAGAGTTGTCTCAAGGCTAAAGGAAATTAGGTTGAAAACAGCCAAAAGATCAAGGAACCTGCCTCCTCCATATCACAGAAGAAACCTAATAACATGGAGAAGAGGGAAAACTTCCTAGGTGGAGGAAACCTCTGGGGAACCAAAGTTATTGGGTTAGCCTTTACTTCCAGGCTTGTAAAATTATACGGCTAGCTGTGGTTAAGCTTGGGGGAGTTATGAATTTGGATCCCTAATGTAGGTTTCAAACCATGAAGATGTCCAGGGACCCATGATCTTGATTATGCGAGCCAGAATGTTCTTTCATTATGTTGGAGTGACTGCTGTGATCCTGAAATAATGTCCAGAGAAGGAAGAGGCATCAATACCCAGATGAGAAAGCAGAACTCTAACATGCTGGATGAACCAAGAAGTAATTATGATGGAATACATCTCAGTATACAGGAGAGAATGAGTGGGATCAGGATCTCTGTTCAAGGACTGCAGTAGGTTGAGGACCTAAAAGGGACATCGGGTTGAGTTTGTTGCAAACTAGGAAACATAAATCCCTTTATTGATTATGTCAGTTTTTTATCTTGGTGAGGTGAGGATAAAATGATATGCAGATGCTTTCCTTAGGCAATTATTTGTTAGGTGAATGGCAGGTTTGGAGAAGAAAGAGAAGGATGTAAATTCTCATAGAAAATAAAAGATGGCCAAAGTCATGGCTGATTGTACATGAAGATCTGTGTTGGTCTGAAAAAGCCATTGTTTAGGAGAAGCATCATTTGAAAATACAGGTTGTAATTGACAACCTTCCTTACTGGAGGATCTTGAGAAGTTGTTTTTCTTACATTTTGGAGAAAGACTTTTTTTTTTTTAATATCATACTTTTCTCCACCTTGGTCAGAGCGTCTGGCACCTGCACCCCTGGAGTTGATCAAGCATGCTAATTTAAGACACCCCATCGCACTCGTCCAGCCGATGGCAGGCTCCCCCCTCCCACAGGGACTTGCGGCACAGAACTGGCAAAGATGCCATGTGACTCCAAGGGCGCAGGGCTGGCCATCAGCCGCTGAGGTCGCCCCACCAGTTTTCTTCCATTTTTCTCCCACTTGAGGAGCCGGCCGTACAATGACATCAGCACACATACGTGTGGACATCCGCCACCCTCCTCCCCTGAGTATGCCCACATCTGTGGAGTGCCTAGCCTCCCCAAAGGAAGGAGAGCAGTCATGGGATGCTCAATACTTCCCTACCCCTGCCAGCCCCCGGCGGCCCCAGTCCATTCCCAAACCCGGGTCGCCATCATGGTGCAAGGCATGGCATCCAGTGCCTCAATCCTCAGTGCCACCAGGCCAGCATTGGAGACAGACTTTGATTGCTGGAGAAGATAAGTACTGTAGGAGCTAGAGAAGACAAGATGAATAGATATCATGGTGAATTAAATGGCAGAGATATATTGTTTTATTGTTGTGGCTGACAAGTTAAAGGTTTGAGAGCAGCAGGATGTAAATGCCAGAATAAGAGAGACAGATATTTGGAGAGGGTCCATGTTTTTCAGGATACAGAAGGTAGTGAACATCTTCCAGGCTACTTTGCAGCTAGCTTGAGTTTTTCAGGTAAGGAATTCCAAATGGTAAGGGTGGCATAATTGAGAAACTTTGTTAAATCATTTTTAGCTCCTGGAATATTGGCAGAGGACTCATCTTATCATCAACTTTCGGGAAGATGGCTCTGAATTGCTGAAAATGAAAATGGGAAAGACAATTATCTAGAAAATTAGAAGGTCCAGGAATGTACTGTATATGCCATGGATTCTAAAGTTCTAAAGGATTCTAAAGGAGGCAGTATAGCACAGTGGTCTAAGGCTCTGAGCTGAAAATCTGGTGAAATCCAGCAGAACAAACCTGGGTTTGAATCCCACAGCTTCCAACTGCATACTGTGTGACCCTGAGCAAGTCACTTAACTTCCTTTTGCTCCCAGATCACACCTAGAAACAAGCTCCAGCTTAGTGTGCCTTTCCTGGTTAAACAATTTCCCCTTTCCCTAAAGTGAAGGATTTGAGAGATCAGTGTTAATAATCTCAGATGACTGTCCTTTATTTACAATAGTCATAATTGTTTGGTTATCCTAGTATATAGTTACAAGCTGGTTATTCCATGAATGTCCCCAGGTGAGAACACCTGTGACAATAGAATAAATTTCAAATAAGGAGGGTGTAAAATGAAGATGGAGTAGGTCCTCAGTTTTCATGGCTAGGCACAGGCAAACCAGGAAGTACCATAGATAGCAACAAAATCAAATGATGGGGTGACATCAGTAAAGTTTGCAGGGTGTGAAGTGGGAGAATGGTCCTTATAAAACACGCAAATGCCAGTCCATTTTGATAGAAAGAGGAACTGCATAGCAAGGTCTGACCAGGTGGAAGCAGTAATAGATATGTGAAGATCCAAAGGAATGACTGAATGGGCTAGACTGAGAAGATATGAGGTGAAGCTTCAGCATTATAGAATGATTCTCATTGCAAAGGTGAGATATCCCAATAATGAGCAAAGTTTTCATTTGGTACTGGATCATTTTTTTGAAAAGGTTGAGACTAAATTCAAACTTCTTTGTAATTTCTCAAGAGGGAGAGGTGCTTCCATTCAGAAAAAATCCAGCTTGATGCCTAGAAATTCTAGTGCTGTTGCTGGTCCTTCTCAATCAATCAAAATCTTTATTTATCCAGGTGAACATCGTTGAGCAAGCTCATTTACAAGATGGACCTGGTTAGCTCCAGGTCAAATGGTACAATGCATACAGAGATATTTACAATAGAGCCAAATAACACAAGTAAAGAACAATTAATGCAAGTAAGTACTCAATGTTACATCAGTTATATCAGTTCAGAGTGCTTCTGTAATATTTAAGGAGGACATAAGATGAGGCTTAGTAGGGAGAAGTGATTGTCCACTCATGTAGGGAGCTGATGCAAGCACAGAATTTCAAATGTAGTGTAATCACACAGTATCCCTAAATGTAACACTCTAAACAGAAGGATAAGGGTCTTAACAGTCAAGGAGAAAAGTAATTACAGCTCTTTTTTGGCAAATTTCAGCATGGAAATCAGATTTATGCTTGGTTTAGAATGGACACAGAAGCAGACTGCTGGAACCAATCAAAAGCCAACACCAAAGAGTGCTCACATTCCAATTGGATGGCTGATAATGCCATGCTTTGCTAATGGAGAGTCTGAGCTTAGGTTCTCAGGTGGCGGTAGAGGCAGTGCCGACCACCTGGTGCCCGGGTTTCCCACGCCTATGGACAGGGAGCCCATGGAGAGCATATCCTTGGCAGGGGATGGAAGAAGGGGTCAATGTTAAGTACTGGGCCATGGACAATGGAACATCTGAACCACCTCCTGTTGTATCATCTGCTAGTGGTATATGGAAGGATGAGAATGAGCACCAAAGGCAGGAGATGCTGGCAGCAGGAGAAGACTCTGGAGTATTGACAAGAAGAAAAATAATCCAGGAGATGTAACTGAACGGGCATCTGTGGACGTTCAAAAGCATCTAACATAAGGAGCCGGAAAAGGTGTCAAACAGGCTAGGACAGCTCTTGCATCCACATTTTATGCACACTGCAAAGTAATACTGTAGATGTGCCATAAGGACGGATGTACTGTATACATAGTAGTTTAAAAGTGTCTGTGATTCCTATTTGGCTAACCAGGCCCTGGGCCCAGCAAGTTTGATAAATTTAATGACATCTTCAATGTGTGCATAGGTTAATGAATGCTCTTTGGATTGAATTAGAGAATTGATGCTGGGATCTGTGGTAGAATGAGGGTCTGATAAATCAATGATGAGATGTTTCTTTCTGGGAATATTATCATGTTACTATCTCAATGGGACTGATTTGGAAAGAAGGAGAAAGGGGAGCTGCAAGAGGAACAATAAGGAAACCTTTAGACAGTATTTTCACCAGTAAGATATCAGCTACTTCAGGTTCTGCTGTAGTAGATTTAAGGGTTGGACAATGAACTGAAGTATTAAGAACTGCATGGAGACCTGTGTGAAATCTGTCTGAAAGGCCTTAGATAAGAAACTGAATAAGAGATTCTGATGGATGGGTTGATAATAGCTACGAGAGTAGAGCAATATGAGTGGTGTTCATGGATGAGCCATACATCATTTATGGCCTTGAGTAGGTGAGAAAGTTAGTTTCTGGTACAGACCAATTTGGAATGTGCTTCTCCACAATGACTGCACATGTTTAAAAGAGTACATGATGGTGTAAAACAAACTGTTTCATTGACGTTGTTACAGATAGCTTTCGCAACAGAGAAGAGAATCTGACATCGTCATCTATCCAGCAGATTTTTGGGGACATAGAAAATATGATGAGAGGTGGAAAGGCAAACCAGAGCAGTGCTGATGGGTAGTCAAGAGTCAGACACTGAGAGGGAACACAGGGCAGCAAAATGAGAGAAGGAACCACAGATAAAACACATTGAGGCTCTCTGACCAGCAATAGAACAGCTCATTGTCAAGTGACTCCCAGGAAATGCACAAGTTGAACTTTTTTTTCAAAATCTGTTTATCTCCTTGTTCTTTCCCTGATGGCCCCTTCTGACTGCCCCTCCCCAGCCTCATTAACTGACTTCCCCCAGAACTTGCCTTAGCCATCATCCTCTGCCACAGGACTTGTGGCTGTCCCTGGACACCAGTGCAGGGCCTGCAGGGGTCAGTTAATCATCCTGCTGCCTGTAGTTTGTTTTCCTTCATTTTCCCCCCATGCCCATGTACATGCAATGGGCATAATGTCTGAGCTTTGCTTCCATGGAGATGGCCCCAGTGCCCTGATTGTGGGTTCTCTTTCCCACATGGTGACATGCAAATGCTGCCACCCAGCCATCTCTGGGTGGTAGACAAACAGCATGCCACTCTAACCCCCCTCCCCAAGGAAGGAGAGCTGTCTTGTGATGCTCAAGTCTAACTTATCACGCCGGCCTCCAAGCAACCCGGTTCTGTTCCTGACCCTGGGTCACCAGCATAGCAGGAGGTAAGACACCTAGCACCTCAGCCCTCAGTGCCACTGGGATAGCCCACATATTGAACTTTGATAGGTAAGCAGCTGCTTCACAAAAAATTATTTATGGTAATCATAAAAATAGGTGTCATCATAGCAGATTGTGAGACTGATAATAAGACTGCTGTAGGAATTCAAGTCTTCATGCCTACAGTATATGGAAATGCCTCACGCACAATTTCATGGAAAATACTTGAAGGCTGCAACAAATTTAGCTATGGTTAACTTCTTCAGTAGGTGAGTATCTTTAGCTTTTAGAACCACAGATCTAACCCCACAAGAAACAACCATGTTCTTGATTGTTTCATTGGATGATATAAGAAGGGCTATTACAGTTATGTTCTTTGTGTTGATGTCTTCTTGATGTGATTTGTAACCAAGTGTGTTGGACAGGTTGTACTTGGTATAGGTATTAGAGAGAATGGGGCAGTTCCTGTTGAGGTGGTGGTTGGTGCTGTGAGGCTGGAACTTATTGATGGATTTGAAAATGGAGACACAGTTAACAAAGGGGGTATAAACGGCACTGTGGTAGCAGATTGCAGTACTCTGGAAGGAGTTCAATGGCCCAGGAAGTGTCTGAGTTGGCCCTGGTTCTTCAGCTCCTGATGATATAGATTCCAAGGCAGTGACCCTGAAATCCAGATTCAACATAGTTGTATTCATTTGGAGAAGCATGTCACGCAGTTCAGAAAACTGAGATGTAGCAGGAGTCAGATCTGGAGGTTGAGATTCTGCAGGAGGACTAATCATATTCAGGTTGGCTGATATACCAGCCACCTACAGAATGAAAGCTTCCAGCTTCTTTGCAGCTGCAGAGAATGGGACTTTCAAATTGTGGCAAGCAACCACAAGCTTGTAAATAGTCCATCCTTTAATCTTGTCCTTAGTTTTAGCAGCAACTTTTCTATGGATGACCTGATGAGGGTCCGAATCTTCATGGTCAGAGGGACTGGAGGTTCCTTTCTTGGTCAGAGACATGGAAATTGTACAAAACAAAATTAAAATTAGTAGGAGAGCTCAGGCTGTTAAGCCGTCACAAGGAAGTAACCACCAAGGGTGGATGACTCCTGGCATCTTGAACGAAGCTCAAAGCTGGCACTTGGTTCCAGGCATAGGCTAGGCTAGGCACAGGGCTGCACAATTGTGCATCTTCTCAAAGGCCATTGCTCTACTGTTACATCACTTATCTTAGGAGTCCTGACACTGTAGGTACTGGATTGGTAGCAGATTTATAGACATGATGGTTACAAAACTGGAACCCACCAGAGCATATCGCAGGAGCTCCAATAAAAGACCAATCCTGTGAACAGTGGAACTGGCTGGTACTTTGCAAAGGGGGTGCCTGCAAGGACAGGACAGACCTATTACAGCGGAAGAGCTGAGCAAAAATTGAAAAACACACCTGAGGGCAGAGGGTAGCCAGAGACTAGCACTGAGGATACCAAGCCAGTCAAAACAGCAGGACAGCAGCAGAGAGAGCTAAAGCCAGACAAAGGAGAAGTGCAAGACACAGCAAAAGCCATAGGACTAAAGAGAAAGACAAGTACATCCAGAGCATTCACCAGCACAGGATAGAGCAGAAGCACAGAAGGCAGAAGGCTCCAGAAAGTGGAACCCAAGAGCCGGGAGCTGAGTGATGGGGGGAAAAAGGAGAGAAGAGCATCAGAGAGTTCTGAACCACAGGCTGGAGGTACAGCAGGAGAGAGCAGCAGTGGCAGGGAGAAGCTATAGCAGAGCTACGCAAGGGGAGAGAGGCAAATGACAGAGAGAGAGAAAACAGGCAGCAGGCCACAGCAGCAGGAGGAGGAGGAGGAGACCTGATAGAGAATGGGGGGTGGCGGAGCCATGGGAGAGAAGTTGAGGGGAAACGGGGGTGTAGCAGAGCAGCAGAAAACAAAAAAAAAGAGAAACAAAACAAAGCAGAAGGGAGGCAGAGTCAAGCAGCAAGGCAAGGAAAATTGCAAAGAAATAACCACATGGAGGAGAAGCAACCAGAGAGCAGAGGCACAGAAATAGGGAGCAAATCAGCACAGAGGTCATCTACATGGAAACTCTAAGCAAATGGGCTGAAGATGAGTGTGGCTTATGAAGAGCAGGGGGGAGGAATCTGGTGCCCCCACCCCCATTGAACCACAGGGTAAATCTGTCAAATAAACTACTGTGTGAATGTCTAAAATGTGAATAATTAACAAAGGAAGTATTAGTATTTGTAGTAGTTTGTGGGGGTACCGAATGATGGTCTTCCTCTGTTCTGATCGACTTACAACTGATACCTGTTGTATAATAAAGATAAATAGTGTTACTGAAAACTGTTTACCAAACACCAAGTTTAAAAACATAATAAAACTCATATCCTCAGTATGTAGTTTTATAATGAAATCGAATTTTAACGGATCTGTATCTACAGCAGAGTTGCTCAGTAGTGAACAAATGCATTGTTTATCTCAGCTAACCAGTAGTTAGCCCTATCTAGGGTAGAGACACTCTATAGCAAATGTGTAGGCTAGTTTTAAGCCTATCCTGGATTCTGGGGTCTGGCTCAGCCTCCTCTCCTCCAAACTCTAGTTATTTCCTGCTCTCCCCCTCCTGCCAAAGACTAAACAAAGTGGCGTTTGTCAGCTCATGGCACTGTGCCAGCAGCAGACACAATCTTTATATTTATTCCCCTTCATGAGCTCCCACCCAAATCCTCAAATCGTTCTTTTCAATAGTAGCTCCTCTTCTGACTCCCAGTCTACAATTTGGGTAACCACTAAGCCTCAATTCCAGGCTAATTCAGTCACCCTCTCCTGCAGTGTACCAAGCCACTGCTCGCTCAGACAACATGTGACTGCATTAGTGTGCAATATGCATGACCAGGAGGAAAGGAGTAGAGCAGCCAGTATTGTTCATGATGCTAGGCAGATCAGTCAGTCTGCCAGTCTGCCAATATCATAAATGATGCAGACTAGTAGGCCCCCACCCTCCCGATCACATGCATTGTGTGCTACTACAGTCGCTACTGCAGGAGGAGGAGGTGAATTAGCCAGAGTATGGACTCTTGTTGCCCCCAAATCATGAAACGGGTCATAACCTATCAAAGAAAGTGATTTGGGGGCTTTGGGGAGTGGCCTAATGAGGGGCGTGGTTATAAAGATGGTGTGAGCTCCGGGCATCATGCCAGGAGCTGGTAAATTTTTCTATTACTTGTAGGAGTCTCTGAGATGACAGGGAGGGTGAAAAATTACTGAGGTTGGTGGTGTTACCTTGAAACTGGCCCTGGCCACCTGGGAGGGAAACATTTTTTTTGTTTGGTATAACTCGGAGCCCCAGATAACCCTTGGAAATTCACTCCAAAAAATACAAATCCAGATTAACCTGATGCCAAACCCATTATACCTGTATTAATCACTCCAGCTAAAACAGATAAAATCTCTGGGAATCCAGAAGTGTTGGCAGTATCCGAACATTTGTAGTATAAAATGATATTAGAAGATCTCAAGAATATTCAAATTGCCCTTATCCCACTAAGAGTATGTGAAATGATATACTAACAGAGAAGTGCCTATTACATTGCTGAAAAAAACACTTGTAAATGGTGTTCAACAATCTCTAATGACAAAAACATTGTCATACTGGGGCTTTGCAGATGGAGATCACCGTCTCCATCATCCTCTGGACATTTGTTTGTTCACAAAACAAAATGAAAGCTTTCAAATTGCAGTAACTGTTAAATGTGATTTTGTTTGATGTGTTCACATAACACTTTGTCTAATGACCTGAATCAATTAATTCCATTTGCAAAGATTTATCTCATTAATATTTATGAATAATTTCTGTCCTAGACTGTCTATACCACTGCCTGATGTACACCATCAACATTTTAGACTAATATACTGTAACTACTGGTCTTTAACAGCCTTTAAACACACTTATCTTTTAAAGAGCACTTTTCTAGAAAAATGTCTCTGCTTTCAGCAAAGAACATGGAGCTCCCTTGCCTGAATGGGAGCTCCTCTGTAGTATTCAGTAATTTTTTTGTGCAGCCCCTAAAAGAAGGGAAGGGATCATAATTTGTCCCCAAGAGGCTGGTGCCACAGTCACTTTCCACTTCCTCCTAGCCCTCCCCCACGCGCTGGCATTTTATGGTGTCTGTATAGGGAGAGCGTAAGGGCATGCTCCATTCACTTCTGTGAAGTGTCATTTCTAAAGCAGATTTACCAATTTTAAATCAGGCTTCGGTAAAGACTGATGCCAAGGTTCAACTAACTACAGCCTTATTAGTTGAACCCTGTCATCGATCTTTACCAAAACCCTACTTAAAGGAGAACTCAACTATGCTAAAACTCCCCATCCTCCAAAGCCTCACTCCTTGATTAGGCTTTTCACAGTAAAAAAAATTAAGTACCTGCACTTAGTTTACTGTATTTTCATAAAGTCCACCATCAGGCAACATGGTGAGTGCTGCATGGTGCCGTTTTGTGTTACAGCGCCGCACTGCTCGCTTGTATTGAGAAGCATACAAGCAAGCAGTGCAGTGCCACTCCATGACATATAATGGCACCACAAAGCACCCACTATGTTGCCTGATGGTGGACTTTACAGAAATAAAATAAAGTAAGTCCAGGCACTTAATTTTTGTTTTAATTATTATTATTCTTGAGAAAAGCCTAACCAAGGAGTGAGGCTTTATGTATGGAGAATTTCAGTACATTGGAGTTCTCCTTTAAAACTGGTAAATCTGCTTTAAAAATTACACTCTGTAGAAGTGAATGGAGTGCAACCCAGGTGCTCTTCCTATACAGATGTCATAAAACATCAGAGGATGGGAGGGGGGGGCATGCTAGTAGGAAATGGAAATGGATAGTACTGCCAAGCTCCTTAGTTGCAGATTATGATCCCTTCCCTTCCTTTGGGGGCTGCACAAAAAAATTATGGATCGCCACAGAGGAGCTCCCATTCAGATAAGGGAGCTCCCCTGTTCTTTGTTGAAGGCACCAAGGAAGGTGCTCTTTGAGACAGTTTTGATAATATAGTCACTTATTCAGTGAACATACTTGGTTGCAATAACATTATTTATTATGTTTCCTTGAGCTCGTGCAAGAAACATTTTGTTACAAAGAATGGTATTTCAGAGGTGTGTCAGTGACTAGCCCATTACAGAGCAAGCTACACTGAGCTTGTCTCTGACAGACCAATTACCACCCAAGCTGAGTATGACGGTGGTCACAGTTTCATGGGTAGAAACTTCATGTACCTGAAAGTACTGAAGTGCTCCAATGAGAGAGCACTTCAGTACTTTCATTTGCATAAAGCAAGCCAGCAGGCAGTTGAGTGGCTTTATGAGTTTGTGGATAGCACGTGCCCTGCCAGTTGTCTTACCCAATAACATTGCCCTCATCTAAACAATTCCATCTGCTCTGTTGTCTCAAGGCCATTAATCAATTTTTTCCCAGAAAAAAGAAATAATCCAAGACTGTGTTATGCCACTAGTGTTGCTGTATTTTACAACACTCAAACTTTTTGTAAGATAGAAAAAAGCATATTCACAATTCTGAAGTCTGCCAGCAGTACAGCTCCACGCCGGTACAGACAGTTCCGTGTCCCGCAAAGCTCATTTAAAAATTAACACCTCACCTTTCATTTAGCAGACAGCTGTTGCTATGGAAACGAGCAGTTTTTTCATTTGAATTTACAAACGTTTATACGTTATAAAATCATTACAGCTCCAGCTTTTGGGTTTACAGTTAATAGCAAAATGACAGCCAAAACTTCTCACTGCAGGCCACCTACATGCATACAAAGCCAATGCAACATAGAGGATAATGTATGGGCATACATCAGTAACCGGTTTGTTAACCGGCGAGAGGTTGCCGTGGCGACTGTGAAAACCTCGAGAATGAAGTTCGAGAAGTTTACGCTAAGCATAGCAACTCGGGAACCGGTCATTCAAACTGGTAGCCGATGTATGACCATACATTATATTTTATAGTGTATGGTCATACCTTTGGATTTTAACCTGTTCCTAATTATGTGATGTGTAATCTTACCTTGTAGTCACATGATGTGTGACCTGTTCTTAATTATGTACCATTTTGTCCCAAGTGTGTAAGTATGTAATTTCCTGTACTCTCCCGGGTCATACCTGAAAATAGGCAAATTGCTTGTCTAGTGTACTTACCTGGTTAACAAAAGCTAAATAAATAAATAAAAATTAAACAGGCTCCTTACTGTTTCAATTTAGGCACCGCCACAGCCATTCTGGGTCATGCTTTCACCGCCGAGGCCATTTCTTGGAGGCTCGGTGGTTTAGTGCACATGCGCTAAGCAATTCCTGTTGTTAACCTATCAATGTGACCTAGCATCGATAGGTTAACAACATTGGAACGGACAGATGATTATTAACAACCTCAGGAAATGATGATTTCCTAAGGATAACAGCATTCTACCATACACTATAACTGAATAACATCCAGATGATATGGTGTTGAATCGAATCCTCAGGCTCACGTCCATCAGTCTACTTCTATTCTAAATCTAGTTATCCCAGCCCATTGCTAGATTTTGAAATCTAAACTGCAGCAGCTTAATTGAAGACTCAAGTCCCTTTCTTGTAGCAATTTGGTTTCTTTCTTAGTACTTGCTTTGCTGTTTGGGTGAGTTCAGGTCTCGTATGGTCTGGCATCTGCCTGTCACTCAGGTCCTAAGCCCATATGAAAGTCAGTTTCAGTACACAGAGCTTGCAGATAAGAAAAACAACACCATACCAGACATTTCATTATTTCCTACCTTTGGCTTATTCCAATGAATTCATTTTAATTCACTAATAGCTCACCAACTCCTTCAAAGTTGTAGATGCCGTCAACTCTCTGCACTCATCACCTAACCATACCTCAAATCTGATTGGTCGCAGTGAGCTGCCAGTGGGTGACATGTGTAAAACTTACAACCCAAAAGTGCAATTTACAAATTGTAGGTCCAACTTCAAATTACTCCTACAAAAGAGAAATAAAATAAGAAACAAAAAATGTAACTGTGTAACAAATAAAAAAAGGAACTGAACCAAATTTGTATATAACAAAAAGAAAATCTGAAAAACTTGAAACAATAAGGCATGCAGCAGCTGTTACTCAACCCATTCTACAAAAGGTAGTGCTATGGTTCAAACCTGTGAAACCAGACTTGGGTTACCCCATTAATCATAACATGAGGCGAAGACAGCTAGATCCTTTCATACTGGACACTAATAAGATCAATAGCGATCTGCACAAGAAAAAAAAATTAAAAAGGAACTAACTCTATAACAATATGTACAGCGTTTAACAGGGTAGACAGGTCATCCATCGGGAAAGTGCTCCACTTGCTGGCTGAAATTTAAATAAATGAGCATCAAACTCAGGCTGCTCACTTATGTAATTCAAAGGACAGCTAAATAGGAATGACATACGATCTCATGTTTAAAATCAGATGAAAAACTGTTAATTTCCGCAGCAACAACTGTTTGCTAAATGAAAGCCGAGGTGTTCATTTTAAAATGAGCTTCACAGGACATGAACCTGTCTGCATCAGCACGGAGCTGTGCTGCTGGCAGACTTCAGAACTGTGAAGATTTTTTTTTTTACATAAAGTTTGAGCATTGTAAAATACACAACACCATGCAAGGAAACATTCGGCATTGACAACTGCTTGTTTAATTAATTTTTGTTAGCCAGGTAAGTGCACGAGACAAATGCCTATTTTTCAGGCATGACTCAGGAGAATACTATAGTCACAGGAGATACACAAGTCAAAATATAGAAGTGAATACAATTAGAACTTCTCAGGTTGCAGATGTGTGCAAATAATACATGCAAGTTATACATACAGTGTACATTATATACAAAGCACATAAGGCAGGGAACCAGTGAGTACTGACCCAGTGAAGTACAAGTGGTGTAAAAATTTTAGAGGAGTGTACAAGAGTAAGGACCAAAGCCATGCTCCAGGCAGCAAGGAGTCAACAAATTGCATATGATTAAGTATATGTGGATACAGATGACAGGAGGATATGGTTGCTCTGAAAAGTGTTCACAGATTGGCACTGGCAGAGTGCTGCAGGTATGGAGTTCAATAAATGTGGGGGTAACGCTGGAGAAAACAATATCACCAAGTTTTGTTTTGATTTTGAGTATGAAGAGCAGGTCATGATCGGAGCATCTCAGTAGGTGCCAGGTAGGCACTATGTGGAGTCTGGAGTAGATGAACAAGAAATAATGGGGGTTGCTTTTTCATAATATTGAAAAAAAACACCTCCTGGGGTAAGATCACGTAGAGCTGGAGGCGGAAGCCAACCAGGTCCGGTATATATTTTTCTCACAATATTTTATTTATTAACATAGGCTTCTTTTTGCAACTACACATACAACAGTGGGGTACATCCTAGTACTTCATCTGACATTGTCTAGCTAATTACGCGTTTTTACCCTTATATACAATGCAGATTCCATTGACAGTAATTACTTCAAAGTATTTACATCATGTCCCCCTGGTGAAATTTAGAAAGAATGTTGCCCCTCCAGCAGGCAGAGAGAGACAGACCTGTGGGTTGGTGCCTGTCTCAAATCTGAGGGCAGCTGGAAACAGAGAAGAAAGCAAGAAACCAAAGAAGAAAGAGAAACAAGAACAATCACCTTGTTTACCAAGTCCGGAATATAATGTGCAGTGATGGGTATAGTGATTTGATGACAGGGCAAAATGACAAATGTATGTTACATCCCACTTCTGTAATGTGGTTATGACAGTTCTGAAACTATAGCTATACTGTATAAAAGTTTGAAATAGTACACCATGGGTACTGGCTAGACAGGCTGAAGGGGTGAAACTATAACTAATGTTGTACATCGGCCTTAACTTGGAGTTTGCTGATTCACAGGTGCCCGTGACACACAAGGAGAAGTCCAGAAATGGGTCAAGTGTCACACCTAGACAATTAAATGAGGAAATCACTGCGGGGAGGGGGGTACCATCACTGCAGACAACAGAGAGGGTAGTGCTACAATTTGTAGGTTTAGAAACAGGGCCAAATGAGCTGGCCCGGTGGTGCTGAGAGTTGAGGCGCTGGATGCCACACCTCATGCCACGCCAGTGACCTGGGTTTGGGAATGAGAATGGGACACTGAGGGTCAGCAGAGGAGGGTAGGGATTGAGCGTCCAGAGGACAGCTCTCCCTCCCTGGGGTGGGGGGTGGGGTTTCATGCTCCCACAGTCTAGTGGCCTCTGGTGGTGCCAGGGGCTCAGCAGTCAGGAGTCAGGAAGAGTGGGGATTGGCAGGAAGGTGCTCCGGTGGGCGTGCATGGGAGCGAGCACACAACGTGCTGGAGTGCATTGCACTTCCCAGCCAATGGGGGGAAAAAAAGGAAAAATCCCTTACCGTCAGGTGAGGCAACGGGACCATCAGTTGCACCGGCCACACGCTCAATGTTCGCTGCATCTCCTTACTCTCCCCTTGGGGACTTGCGGGCTTCTCCTCTGGGCTGGGAGAGCCTGGGGTCCTGATTCCGATGTAACAATGGGAGAGCGGTTCAGACAGGTGGTGGAGCCAAGGAGCAGAGCATGGAGCCCCAAGAGATGCCCCGGTTAGGTAGGTGCATAAAGAAAAGAAACAGAGCCAAATAACATTGTTTGGGTTTTAGCAGCATTCAGAAGGAGTTTATGTGCCAGGAGCCATTTCTGAACTTCCTTTCAGTGGAAAATTGATTATTGACCTCTGTCATGCTTTTGGAGCACAAAATAGTACCAGATCATCAGCACACAGGACAAGGGTGCTGTGAGCAAAAGACTTATGTGTATCATTTATATGTAGCAGAAAAAAGAGTGGCCCAAGGATGGAACTTTGCTGAACACCAACCTTGGTGGCAGTAGGTTCCGAGAAGAAGGTCCCAAACCTTACTCATTGTTCCCTCCCTTCCAGATAGTTTCAGATCCAGGGTAGAGCAGTATGTGACACCCCCAAGTTACATAATTTGGCACAAAATAGTCATTGACCAAGTTGAAGGCCTGTGTTAGGTCAATGAATACAGCACCAGTTAAGCCACCTCTGTCTATGGCATTAGCAATATTTGTTGTGAGGGACAACAGAGCAGTGGTGGTGGTATGACCTGTGCAAAACCCATGCTGTGCAGTGAACAAGAGATTATACTTGGTCAGATACACAGTAAGCTGGGAGGAGACTATTTTCTCAAGGATTTTATTGAGCACTGGAAGAATGGCAATTTTTCTCTACTTATTAATGCATTTAACATTGCCTTTCTTGACAGTAGGTACAACATGGGAATGCTTCCTATTAGTCAGATACCACTCTAGACATTAAGGACTGGCTAATTACTCCAGTAACAGGTAGGGAAAGTTTCCTAGCCACTGTCCTAAGGAGTTTGGGATCAATTTCATCTGAGCCTGCTGGCTTGGCTACTGGGATTGACTGCAGATATTTATATACTTCCTGGACCTTGACTGCTGTAAAGAAAAATTGAGGCTTGGAGTCCGAACAGGGCTCAGTCTCAGAAAGAGAGACTGGTATAGTAGAAGGGAGCACCCCAGTATATGCTGACGGATCAGCAAAAAAAATGCATTAAAGGCATTAACTATGGTAGTCAGGTAATTACAAGTAACACCATTAATATACATGTCAGAATGAAGGTGATTGCCAGCATAACCCGTAGTGTGCTTAAGACAGCTCCAGAATTGAAACGGGTTCCCAGACGATATATCTAGAAGTGGTCGACAATATGCACCCATTTTTAAATGAATAGTTGTCTACATTCATTTCTGAGGGAACAGTTTTTAACCTAGTCTGAAACCAGATTAGAGGTCTTACACTGAGACTGTCAAATATCTCTAGCTTTAACCAAGGACAAGAGGGGGCTGTGAAGCCATTTAGTTACAGGAGGTACATGCTTATCCTGTAGCCTGGAGAACAGTGGATTGAAGTGTGAGACAGCCAGACCAACATCATTGATGTCCCAGAGAAATGACCAGTTGGTACTAGGTACATCCTGTTTAAAGACTGAGGGGTTAAAAGGGGAGTGATCGTGGAAATACAGCAGCCTGATGGGAGCTTTAGTCAGTTTGGCTCTCCAAACACAGTGCACAGGGCAGTGCTTACAGATAGCATCTGGGAACACTCCAGAATACAACATCCTTTTAGCTCTAGGAGTAAGTCCAGTCAATGATCAAGGCCTTACTTTCATCATTTGATAAGCTGGTAGGCTCACTGATGATTTGGGTGAGCTGTAATTTGCTAAGGGATTTTTGCTTTTAGGGCTTATCCAATCAATATTAAAGTCCCCAAGTAGAATGAATTCCTTATGTTTAACAAGGGGTCCAATGGTGCTAATAAGGGATGGAAGTGATTAATGACTACCAGCTGGGGGACTATAGCTACAAAACAGGTAATGTTTTTTAGATCAACCTAACAAAAGGACTGCATGACAGAGTTCAAAGCCTACAAATGAGGAAACAGTCATGCCTGGGACAAAGACATTAAGATGCGACTATAAGTACAAAATGGTGCCTCCACCTCTCTTAGACTTAACGTGATCATTCCTAATAAAATTATACTCAGATAGAGAACACATGTTGTCAGGGGTAGATGTTTTAGCCATATCTCTAATACCCCTAAAATATCAGGGCTATGCTGTATTGATGGACCCAAACAGAAAGTTCAGTAAGGTTGGGGACTGATGTTCAGGTGTGCAATTTTTAGACTTTTGCCACTGTTCCAAGGTGGCTGAGTAAAGCAGATATGTATGGGACTGGGATTAGGACCAATGTCTCCAGCAGTGAGAAGAAACGAGAGGCCAATAGGACTACATGACCTATTTTTAACTGGGAACATGCAGAAATATACCTCCTACAACATTTTATGAGTGATAGGATAATAGACCCGAGTACTGTAAAGGCATGTAGCATATTCCTACTCCTATTGTTGATAAGGGGGATGATAAACATAGCAAAATCATGGTTATCAATTAGTGGGGAACTAGGAGGATACAACAGTGGCATGTGATCTAGAAGTCGTAACAGGCTAGTGAGCAGGTAGGCAAATACAAGTACCTGAAACACTATGTAACCTGTTGCAGCTGTAGTATGTAAATAAACTAGCTAAGCAATAGGAAAGAGATAGCAAGATTGTAACAGAGAAATCAGGGTCAAGCAGAAAAGGTATAAGCCAGGCACACCTTAACACTAGTAGGTAGAGGCCACCCAGGCAACACAATGATACTGACAGTACAACCTTAAACAACACTTAGTAGCTGGGATATAGAGTCCACCCAGGTAGGGATATGTCAGAGTATACTCTAGAACTGAGTGCAAACACTTAACCAACACTTATTAGCAGATATATAGAGACCAGCCAGATAGGGATATGCCACATAACACAATCAAACTAAGAGCGAACACTTAGGCAACACTAAGTAGCAGGGACATCGATGCCATCCAGATAGGGATATGCCAGATAATGCTATCAAACTATCAGGGGTAATGCTTCTATGATAACATAAGCAAACTTTTTATGTTTCTATGATAAAATAAATATAATACATGAAGTAAACACGTATCAATTTATAGGGATTATCTACCAATTCTACTAGCCAGAGTTCCTAGTGATTCTACCGGTAAGCCAAAATTTGTCCAGGCTCACATCAAAGGCCATGCAGTTTTCGTGCCAACTGTCTGTATTAGTAAGCTATTCCGTAAGCTTACCACCCTTTGGGGAAAAGGGACTCTTACCATTACTCCTGAATTTATTAGCCCTGAGTTTCAGGGCATGTCTCTACGTCCTGCTGCACCTTTGAATGTGACAAAGACTGAGATAATATCCCTTCTCAGCCTCTTTTCCTCCAGGGTGAATGTACAAAGAGCCAAGAGCCTCTCATACCTTTTGTCCCCCATACCCCTAATCATTTTTGGTGACTCAGTGTTGCACCCTGTTGACTTCCTCAATGTCTTTATTGTATTGACGAGACCACAACTGCATGCAGCATTCCAGGTGGGACCTGACCAGGGCCTTGTAAAGTGGTAGGATTACATCTCCTGCTTTGCTGATTACTCCCGTTTTAATGCACCCCAGTGTTTTGCTGGTCTTCTTGACAGCAGAAATGCACTGCTTATACTGCTTCATCCCCTTGTCACTTATGACCCTCAGGTCCTTTTTCCTTCCTCATCATTGGCCACTTTACAGTCCTCCAGCACCAAAGCTGTCCAGACACTGATGAAAGATTACTGCAAGCAGCCTCTTGTGTTGTTCCTTTGGCTCCACTATGATCCTGGGGAGTATTCCATGTGCCATGTAGGATTCATCTGGCTAGATTGTCACCTTATACTCAGCAACCAGAACAGGTGTAATGCCCACAGATTCTACATTCTGGCCTCTTACAAGCATCAAGCCCTCACATTCACCCATTTTGCCAGGTGTCACGTCACATCGCCCTGCATGCAAGCAAAGATATTTGCCCCTCTTTGAGTTTTGTCTCCCTTGGGCTCCAGCTGTTCTTTTCTCAGTGATCCCTTACATCTGTCTCCTGCTTTTGGTGATGCCCTGTTCCAGTTCCCCCCCACCCCACACTTATCCTGTAGTTTAATTCTGCCCCAGTTCATTTTATTACCCAATACCCCACTCCTGCCTGGCATAGATATAGTCCATACTGAACATGCAGGGGGCCTATTGCCTCACAAAACCCTCCCTTTGGCTAGAAAAATACCCTCCTTGTACCCCATACCCATAGCCAAGCATTAGCCTACTCAACAGACTGTGTCCACTCCTCACTTGCCCCCAGAACCAGAAACTTCTTGAGATATATCACCCTGAATACCTTCCCTTTAGGGAATATGGTCATAATAGTTAAACCAGAACTTTTTTCACTCAGTCCTAAATTGCTTTCAGTTTCCAATTAATTGAATGGTTTGTGCTGCATTTTTCTTTTTTTCTTAACTCATTCCTTACCTGATGGTTTTAAGGGGCAGAGGTACTAGTCCTACTTCTGCACAACTTCCCATGCTCCATGCATCTGTCCTATGTCAGTTACTTCCTTTGTTCTGCATTTAGGCCTATGAATACAAGAGGTTTACCTTACAAACCCACTTATCTCTAAATACCACCATCCTTCTATCGCTTGTTGATCTGGGAATCTCATAAGCTCCTGGGATCCACATGTAAATGAGATGACACACCTTACAAGGGCCTCCCAGCAAACAAAAGTTTTAATACAGTTGTACAGTGGCACAGTAGGTAGCACACTCGCCTCTGAAGCCAGGAGATCAGAGGGCTGTGGGTTCAGTTCCCACATCTGGCACTTGGGTTAATATCCCAGTACTGACACTGTAGTGCAGCATGAGAGGGATGCTATACTTCTGAGGTGCCGTCTCTCAGATGAGATGTTAAACCGAGGTCCCATCTGCCTGGATTGGTGGTAGTTCAGGTGGATGTTAAAGATCCCATGGCACTTATCGAAAAGTATAGGGGAATTTCCCCGGTGTCCTGGCCAAATTTCCCTCATTCACTAAAAATACCACCAACAGCTTAATCTGGTTCAAGGTCAGTTGGCATTCATCTGTATCCCCCTTCCCCAGGTCGTGCCTGAAAATAGGCAGGATTTGTCTAGTGCACTTACTCCAGTCAACAAAAACTAAATAAAAAATAAAAAAAGATCCAATATTTTGTTCCAGATAACTTGAAGTTGTTTGGAGTTGCACATTGGCCTTATGCTCTGAGACATTTGACACAAACAGGTAGAGCTGAGTTACACACATCCCAAGACTCCTATGGACCCCCGCGGATGCACAACCCAACCCTTTAGCAGAAGACTGAGTCATTCCAAGACTATTTCAAGACTCATTATTGCTCAAACTTACAAAAAGGAGTTTTGTTTGCTTGATCAAACGGAGCTAGATTTTACTTTCTCCCTACAGAGCAGATAAGGAGATAGGAGGTATTAACCGAGTACTTTGCCTCTGTGTTCACTAGGGAGGGGGATGGGATATCTACAAAGCAAGGCACGATGGGGATAGAAGCGGCAGTGAGTGGGATCAGGGGAGCAACAGAAATGGAGCAAGTGGGAGGGAGAGGTACCCCAGGGATGTCACATCAGGATAAGGATAAAAAGGCCAGTAAGGTGGAGGGGACGGATGATGCTATCTTCACCAAAAGGGTGTGGTTAGCCCTCAAGGCCCTAAAGAAAGACAAATCTCCTGGGCCGGATGGCATTCATCTGAGAGTACTATGGGAATTGGCGGACATACTGGCTGCAACCGTGGTGGAGCTCTTCAGCAGGTCGCTTGAGACAGGGAGGGTACCTAGGGATTGGCAAGAGGCACATGTGGTGCCAATCCATAAAGGGGGGGGTCGAGGGAAGTACCAGGTAACTATAGACCCATCAGTTTGATCTCGGTGGTGGGAAAAGTAATGGAGAGTATACTAAAGGAACGATTAAGGGTGTACTTGGAGGAGGTGGGAGGTCTGGATAGTCGGCAACATGAGTTTGTGCCAGGTAGATCATGTCAAACCAATCTTGTGGAGTTCTACGAATGGGTAACATCAGAACTGGACAGAGGAAAGCCTGTGGATGTATTATTCTTGGACTTCAGCAAGGCGTTTGACTCTGTCCCCCATAATGGTCTGGTGTAGAAACTGATGGGGTTGGGAGTAGGCCCTTTGATGATCAGATGGATTGAAAACTGGCTAGCTGGATGCACCCAGAGAGTAGTGGTCGGTGGGGAGCTCTCGAACCTTAGCGAGGTCAGTAGTGGGGTACCGCAGGGCTCGGTCCTGGGTCCTATCCTGTTTAATGCATACATATCGGACATCAGGGAGAGTATAGCATGTGAAATGAGTCTCTTCACTGATGACTCCAAGATGGGAGCCAGTAGTTGAGGGGGAAGAGGGGAGGTTGGCCCTGCAAGGGGACCTGGACACCCTGGAAAGCTGGGCTCACACATGAAAATTAAATTTCAATTTCACCAAGTGCAAGGTGTTACATCTTGGGTGGGGAAACCCTAAACACAGGTACACCCTGGGAGGGGAGGCGCTGGAGGCCTCAATGGGGGAACAAGACCTAGGGGCCATGGTGGATGCATGTATGAATAACTCTGAGCAGTGCAAGAGAGCAGCTAGCAAGGCAAACAGGATGTTGGGATGCATCGTAAGGGGATCACCTCTAGAAGAAGGGAAGTGATTCTGCTGCTGTACAATGGACTGGTTAGACCACACCTTGAGTACTGTGTATAGTACTGGAGACCACACTTGGAGAGGGACATACAGCTCCTGGAGAGGGTACAGAGGAGGGCAACTAAGATGATACGAGGACTAGGGGATTTGACATATGAGGACAGACTTGAGGAGCTCTGCCTGTTTTCACTGGAGGAGAGGAGAGGAGAGGAGAGACAGGGGGGACATGATTGAGGTCTTTAAGTACCTCAAGGGAATAAATAGGGTAAACATGGAGGGGATCTTTAGACTAAAGCAGGGAGAGTATCACCAGAGGGCATTATTTGAAGTTGGAAGGTGGAAGGGTGAGGGGGGAAAAGAGGAGGAGGTTTTTCACTGAGAGGGTGGGGGACCCTTGGAATGCACTGCCTGGCGAGCTAGTTTAGAGATCCACAGTGGAGGGCTTCAAGAGAGGGTGGGACAGACACAGAAAGTGGATGTATCAGATGATGGCCTGGCCCAGAGGAGTGGGGATGGATGATAGGGGTTTCTGGAACACAAGGGGGGAGGGCCTCGACACCAACTAGGGATCTGAGGTTTGAGCAGACTCGATAGACCGTAAGGCCTAATCTGCTGGCAATTAGTATGTTAGTATGTTAGTATTCCACCCTTCCAGTGGTGAGCAATGCACTGTAGCGTGTAAATAAGCCAGTGTTAATGTGTGCCTATACACAATTAATACAAGTAGTTTAAAGCACTCTTTAGACAAAACCAATTGATCTGCAAATTGCTAATGTTAGTGATCACACATAACTCTGGCCACTCTTTACAGTAAGGGAAAGATATATGCAGTTGGGACCCTTCCTTTAAAAAGAGGTGATTAAACTGTTTGACTAACAAAACAGTTGAACAGTAAATTGACATAACTGAAGGTCATGGAGTCTTGAGAACTTAACAAAGGTTCAGTCATCAGCAAACAGAAATGTGAACTTTGTCTTGGCTGAGAATGGCGAAAAGTTAATATCATTAAACATAATAGGAGTACAAGTGGGCCTATTGACAGAATCTGGAGAAACTTTTAACTGAAGGTGTTCATAATACTATACCTTCAGTGACAATTACTCTACATTATCTCATCAATGTGTTTCAGTATAGCTAGGTATTGCTACAAACATTTAATAATTGACCTGGAGCTTTTAATTCTTAACAAAATCACAAAACTTCAAAGAGCAACCAAAAGACACTACCAGTGAAGCAATCCATTAAATGGCAATTTCAGGAAAGAAACATTCTCCCAACCTTGTGTAGGCTTATACTGAAGATTCATGCCTCGGTTAGTAACTAGATTTAGTTCTGCCTATTAAAATGGATGACGCACTACCTCTGTCTCTTTCTCCATTTGTAAGGCCTGGTCTGCCTTTGGCACATTCATTAATAAGTGGGAAACAGCTTGTGCAACTTATACAGCATATTAATCAGCATCATTTTTTGTCCACAGCAGTTCTAGTGCTTGTATATCTCATAATTACCTGAAAAATATTTGTCTACACAGTAGACCTGACTTAACATTCAGTTCTGTTTATGTAATAATACCGCTGCAGTCTCATGTATCAGCCTACTAATACACTATCTGTTTGTGACAAACTAAAATGAGCGGGCATGGACTGACGAAGGGCCACCCTTGAAAATGGGCACTTGTTGCTCAAGGGTCATTATGGAAATAAGTAAACTTTTTTTTATACAAAGGCTGTGAAACTGAAAGTACAGTATAATAAATGCATTTATTTTCATAGCATACAGATCTGGAGTGAAAGGAAATAATTTATTCTCACTCCAGCTTACTCAATGATGCATATTTTCACTTGGATGATATTAACTACTTCTAGAATTAAGCATCATGTTTCCAGATTCCAGATAGCCTTCCCATCCTAGCCAGGTGATGTCTTTGTATTAATGACACATGCCATTCACTGCCTCAAAATAAAATGACTTTTTAGTTTCAGAGATAGACCTCTATAGACCTCATTCATAGTTATGCCACTCCAGAGGTCAATAGAGGTCAAAACCTGGCATTAAAAATAAATTATTCTGAGGCAGCTTCATGGCATGTGCCCTATATTGTTCTGCTCAGCCATCCAGATAGAGTCCTGGAGTACTTTTTCAGTGGAAGAAAGGGAAGTTACTTAACGTAATTCTAAATCTTCAAGAATGTCTTCTCCATAGGGCCATACTCTTTTTTTCTCAGGGCCATAGGTGCTTGAACCCCACAGGAGCAAACATTTTGTGTGAGGGTGCCAACAGCAATGTCAGTACCAATGCATGTGTGTCACCAAAGAACAGTGCCAATAACTGTTAGCAACACTCTGTCTCCGTTCTGTTAGCAAGGAGAGTTGAAATAAGTACTATGGAAGAAAGAAGAGAAAGAGAAAAAAAAGAAACAAGATACAGACAGGGAAAATGAAACAGAGATTGATTACAGTATAGTGACCCCAAATCTTCTGTCCAAAATAATGTCCACATCATGACTAATTAACTAAATTTACTTTCAAACAAGAAAACAAATTCATATCAAACAAAATTATTCATAGTCACAATAATGATAGTAAACAGAGAAAACTACATTCTCAAATAATACCCATGCATTATATAATTCAGCTCAGCGTAGGTTCCCCATAAGCGCAGTCCTGTTGTCCCAGCATAACGCAGTATAAAGCACAAAAAAGTCTGATAAATTGCAAACTGTTTATCTTATGACCCTGCATCTTTCTTTACTCATTTGCCACAATTGTTCTGAACTTATATCAGTTGATTTAATCAACATTCTGATTAACAGAGCAAAGTAATTAAGTTAATTAGTAGTGGTTTTCATGTCATTTTGGACAATTTGTCATGCTTTTGGGGTCACTATACTGTGATCAAGCCCAACAACTAAATATAAACAACTACAAAAACCTAAAAGAAGAGAGAAGGAAGAATGTGTATCCAAAAAATACCCCCCAATGGGTAGGCAGGATACATATAGCCAAAAAATGGAGGAGTCCTGAGTCAGGGCTGTCCTGTACATGGCCCAGGACTAAGGGGAAAAGGCAAAAATTCTACCCTGTTGCCCAATGCCTTAATTATACAAGTCCACCATACTCAAAAAAAATCATCAAATTATGAGGATGTTCAAGGCAGCTTAAGAGTGCCTGGCAACAAGGCAGTTGATAACTATAAGTCCTGAACCCCATTCATGTGGGCATTGCAGACAGCTGGGGAGCAACATATGTGTAGTTTTAACCGGAGATGCTAAGTGTGACATATGTAAATGTAGCTACCTCCTCATACAATAAGGGAGATTTGGTTAGTTACAAGTAGATCATCTAAGGCTGGTATTTTTGCTTTAGTATTGCAAGGGTAAATGTAAGTTTGATGTACATAGGTATAATATAGTCTGGGATAGATAGTCAGACAGGACAGTTACAATCTGGGAGTCAGTGAGATCAGACAGGTAAAAGAGGCCTTTACTGTAGCAGCCTCCAGGGATGCATTTATCTTTATTGCCAGCATACAGTGGGACTACCAAGAGGGTGTGGGAACTGTGGAGGGCTTCCTCCTTAAGGGGAACATCCTGATGGTCAGCTGCCCCCCAAAGCACAGAAGGAGACCCTGGTGGAGAGCATTGTCAGTGGGTGCCCATGCAAAGGAAGATGGCACCCAAAGAAGTGTGGGGAGGATCAAGAGTGAAGGCTAGATGTTGTCAGGTGGTCTCCAGACCTGAGGAGTCCCGAGGCAGAGGGATCCAGCTCATGAAGCTGGCATGAGCTTGCCGGAAAGTCCATTGACGTCTTTTGCAGTCCCCAACTGCCTCCTCCACCCCTACTCAGCCCATTCACACACCCACACTTAGGGTTACCACCTTTTAAGAAACCCAAAGTGGGACATGTCCTACTAAAACATGACTTTTCGCTGAACAATATGTAACCTCAGAATTGTTTTCTCTAAATAATAATTGTTTCTCTTGTTTCTTATAATTTTAAATCATTTTAGTTAAGGTATTACAGTTTTTTTTTGCAACACTTAGAAGAAAATTAGAAGACATTTTTTCTTGTACAAGGTCAGGACATGTAGTATTTTTCATGTTTTCTTGCTGGACACAGTTGCCCAAATCAGGACTGTCCTGCCAAAATCGGGACAGGTGGTAATCCTACCCCCACCTCTCATTTACCTATGTGGTCCAACACTGCCTCTCTCAAACATCCTGTTGCTCCGGAGTGTTACCGCAAACTGACTGTAAAAGGGTAAGTCTGTTTAATGGCATTTTGAACTTTTATTGCTAAATTTGTCATTTTTTAATATTTTTAAACCAAATGTTCAACTTGCCCTTTTTTGATCCAGCCTCATGACCCATGGAAATGTAATTTTGTCAATCCTCACCCCCCACCCTCAAGAATGTTTTTTGGCATTCGCTCTGGGAAATTACATTTCAGCTTGTATTTAAAAAATTACACATCTTCATCATAGGATGGGGTCATAAAAAGAATGCAGTGAATCACACCACATTGAAACCTTATTCTGCAGAATTCTGCAGCAGAAGTATTGCAGGAAACAAGGCAGTTCAAAGTGAGTTAATCCCTTTTGTCATGCAGGACCAGAGAAACATAGACTTCACAGAAAAGGGCCACTTGGCCTATCCATTCTGCCCAGATGGTCACTGCCTAGTTGTCTCCGCAGACCCTAACTGGTCTCCAGCAACCCTCCTTCCTCCCTGCATATTTACTAATATTCACCTATCTCTATCACACACATGCTTAAAGAGGACCTTTGCCAGTCCTTTTGACTTTCATGCATAAATTACCCCTTCTTGCATTGATTCTGAAATTGTGTTTCATTACTCTCCACTGCAGTTAGTATTTGCATTCTGATCTGCTAAAAACTGCAGGGTGTACCAGAGGTTCTATAGCAAGCCTGGTGTTGCTGTGGGCTCAGGGTTGTACTGCTGACATCACTATAGGACAGCGTCAATTTCACACAAAAAAAACATACTAACAAGGCATTTGATTTTGGCATAATTCATTGCTAACAAAGTGTCTTAGGGAAGAGGGAACACAGTATGTATGCTGAGTTCTGGTAGGTTTCCCTTGCAACATTGTTGCAACTGCATGGTACTGCACAGTGTGAGTCACTCCTCTACCCAACAGTGATGTCATCAGGAGCTATCAGCCCAGCAGCTAAACAGCAAAGGCAAGTGCAGCAGGGCTCAAAAACAAATCCAAATTATGGAAGTCAGAGTAAACCTTTGGCCAAAAATAACAAATGCACACATCCTTTCAGGTCTAGTACTGCATATAATGACTACAAGCTGTAACTTTTTGGATCATGATGAAAGGTGCTCTTTAAAGCCCCCTACTGTTTTTGCCGCCATTTCCACTGGCAATCTGTTCTAGGCATCTACAACTCTTTTAGCGAAGTAGAACTTCCTCACATCCCTCTTAAACTTCCCCTTTTCACCTTCATTGCTTGCCCTGTGGTTCTGCTGATATTTCTCATTTGAAAAAGACTCCCCTCCTGCACCCTGTTTATCCCCATGAGGTACTTGCAGGTCTCTATCATGTCCCCTTTCACTCTCCTCTCTTTAGAGTGTACATGTTGAGATCCTTCAGTCTCTCCTCATAGGGCTTTTGGTGCAACCTCTGCACCATTTTAGGTACCCTCTTCTGGACTGCCTCCACCCTATGTCCATTCTGGGGTGTGGCCTCCAGAAATGGAAGCAATACACCATGTGGGGTCTCACCAGTGAGCAATATAGTAGCAACACCACTTTCCTGTGCCTACTGAAGGTAGCTCTCCCTATGCATCCCTGCATGCCACTGGCCCTAACCACTGCCTTGTCACACTGCTCTGCCACTTTGAGGTCATCAGATATGATATCCTCAGGGTTCTGTTCCTACTTAGTGACTGTCAATATCCACCCATCCTACACTCAGGTCCTGGTTTCCTATGTGTAGGTGCATGATTTTGCTCTTTTTGGCATTGAACCCCCAACCACCATGCTCTTGACCATGCCTCGAGGTTCCAAAAGATCCCGATGCATTTTCTCTACCCCATCATGTGTATCCACCCCATTACAGATTTGGTGTTGTCTGCAAAAGGCATACCTTTCCTTCCAGTTCTTCTGCAATGTTGTTTATGAAGACATTGAAGAGGACTGGTCCCAATACTGAGCCCTGTGGCATCCCGCTGATCCCTCTCCCATCTTCAGAGTGAGTCCCATTAACCACCACCCTCTGTCTCCTATTCTTTAACCAATTTCTAACCCCATTTGCTACTTTGGATTCCAACCATAGGCTGCTTAATTTCTTCATCAGTCTCCTGTGTGGCACAGTGTTGAAGGCCTACCTAAAGTCCAGATAGACCACGTCAACTGCCCTCCCGAGCTACTTCCTTAGTCACCCAGTTGAAGAAATCAATCAGATTCATCTGGCATGCCCACCCCCACCCGTAAATCCATGTTGCCTGTGGTCTTGAAGTACACTGGATTCAAGATACTCTACCAACCTTTCCTATAACAGGGTTTCCATTAATTTCACATTGATGTAAGACTGACTGGCTTATAATTGCTAGCCTCCTCCCTGCTGTCGCTCCTATGCAAAGGAACCACATCTGCTCTCCTCCAGTCCCCCAGAATCACACCTGTTTCCAGAGAGCTGTTGAATAAGACCATCAGTGGAGCAGCTAGCACCTCCCTTAGTTCCTTTAGTACCCTTGGGTTCATTCCATCCAGTTCATAGCCACTTTCAGAGTTGCAGGTAACTTCAGCACTCTTTTGTTCCACCACATCATGAATATGATAGGTGTCCTTTTTCAATTCCCACGTAAAACATCTTTTCTTTCTTGTGCAGCAAAATTATGTTTTGGCCAGAATTTCATAAACAGCACCTGTCATGTTCATAATGTGGTGTCATAAAAAGACTATGTTGAAAATGTGGGGTAAAAATCTCAAAAAACAACAAAGTTATGAACACACATTGACATTTTGCAATGTTTACTCAAAACACTGCCATTTTTTTCACCTTCTGAGCCCACATCTTCAATAGTCATTTTTTAACCCATCTCATGAACATGGCAAGTGTCATTTTCAAATCCCCTTCCAAAACCTGTTTTTGCGGTCATTCCACAAAATCACGTTTCAGGTGGCATTTGATAAATGTCATCTGTCATGTTCATATCCTGGGGTAATCAAAATACCATCTTGAAAATTCAGCATCACAATCTAAGTAAGATTGTGTGATGTGACCTGTACACTGCCTGTCACACTAGGTCTAACATCATGCAAGCAAACATGTTCAGCATTGACAAATGCATTTTTCTTTTCTGTTTTCTACCTGGCAGTACACGGAGTCACATGTGAAACAGCACTCTGACTGGAGGCTAACATAGTCAGTTCTGTTTACAAGCATTGTGACCTCACTGATTGCGACATCACTGGTAACCAAGGAAAGCCAATCTCCAGCAGCTTTACTGGTGACTTGTGATACATGTTACCTATCAGGCAGCAGGGTTTATGATGTAACAATGACTGAGGTCACATGCTGATGATGTAGTGGGAGGAACAGAACTATATGTGTCTGCTTCCATGAAAAGCACTACTTTTCACATTACACCCAATACTGCTAGGTAGAACACCATCCAATGAGCACACAGAAAAAGAAAAACATTTCAGAAATAAAATGTTAAAAGGACTACTTTTAAAAACTACTAAACTTTCCAGCCTATTTTTTTTTTTTGGTGCTATTAGCTCTTTAAGGGAATGCCTTAGAGAAATAGTAGATCTCCCTGATCTGACATACAGGTCAAAGGTTACTGGTAAAGTGACTCCAATTTGAATACCTGTTAGCAGGTAGCAGAGAGTGATGTGTGGGGTTTGAGAGCAAAACAGGGTTAGCACGCGTTCATCCCTGTGTCTCACTTGTTGTTGCAAGGTGCCCTGAAGATAAATCTTATCAAGGCTGGAGAAGCCTATAAAAAAAGCTAGGATCCAGAAAATATATAGAAATGTTCTCTGTGAGGAATTCCTCAAACAAGTGCAACCCCTGGGCAGAGAGGGTCCAAGGACATCACCCGATAACAAAAGGAGCTCACCCACCTGTGCTGGTGCTCGGGCTCCAGGGCATGGGTCACACAAAAACTGGCAAAAGTTACATTGGCTGAATGTAGAGTACCACACAGGATATCATACAGCACCAGGTACAAAAATTAGCAATGCACAACATTTGCAGTTTTTTGTAGTGAGATTTACTCAGAAAAAGGAAGAGGGAAAGAGTGGATATGGGAAAATGGAAGAGAGGGGAGGGGGAGAGAAGAGAGGGAATGAAGGAAAAGGGAGAGATAAAGGCAGGAGCAGAAGGGGGAAGTGTCAGTTCTGAAGTTCAGTGTAACGCCCCCACCCCCAATTTTAGGGCTTACCTTTGGCCCAATAGCTTCCGTTTCTGTTCCTCCTTAAAGCATCGCCTGATTACCTGCTGTTTTTTTTATTGTAGCCCCCAGTCCTGTTGTGCCCTGTGTGCCCCAGAGGATAGCTCTAGGGTGAATTTAGCCAAACACTGGGATCAAGAGCCAAACCGCACCTCCCTGCTGCTTGTTTCAGCACTCTGCTGCTGCCGAGATCATGCATGCGCAAGGCTGCATCTTTGATATCCCGACCACTTGATTTGCAGTCAAGCAGCAGAGTGTTCGGTGGTCCTGGTATAGCCAGAGTGGAAACTGGTGACCACAGCAAGGGTAATGAGAGCCCACTTTTAATAATAAATAAAGAGATCCAAAAAGTGTTAACGATCAGAGCTCATAAATATTAATAAGCCAGAGCCCCGATCCTATTAAATATTCATGAGGGTCTGGCCACCCTCAGGGAACTGTGTTTTCAGTGGCTGCAGAAAGACAAGAGGAATGTAAATAAATAATGTAACTGCTGTGTGGGTTTTTGGGGAGAGATGTAGAAAGAGACAAATATTTAAAGGGAGAATGTTTAAATAAATAGATAACCAAATCTTGGCTGCACCAGTAAACATTGGGACTCGAATAGACAGCCTGCCTGCTGCAAGAGGGGGTTACAGAATATCGGCAGCAGTGACAAGAAAATGGACTGAGAAAATTGCTAAAGCTGGGCAGCATCTAAAAGGACACACAAGTGGCTATTGAACTGTGGGGCAAGTGAGAACATTAAATAATTATTCTGGCTGCACTAGGACTTTATTTGGGACTGTGTTAATTCTGCCTAAGGGACTGTGTGTTTTAGCAGCCATTACAGAGCAGCAACAGCCAATCAGAAAGCTGGGAATTTTAATCCCGGACTTGTGGGATTTTTGCCAAAGCTCATGGAAAACTTCCAAGTGCTTAATGGGAACTGGAAGCATCTAAATTCAGGTGCTAAAATCACAAACCAACTGTGCATCAAGGGAGCTTAATGAATAATTCATGTTCGTGATTGACAAGCCTTCCGGCCAAACAGAGCCAAACCAACCAATAGCCTCAGCCAATAGGGAGCCTCAGGAGAACTCCATAAAAGACAGTGTTTCAGCAGATTTTTCAGATTGTAGGGGGAGTCCCCCATGGGGGTGGGGGCTCAGGCCCCCAGAAAACTAAATGGGCCTGGAGATCCAGTGTAAGCCTCTCCATCAGGGAGAGGGGCTTTGTTCTTCTTTGCCAGTAAATAGATCAATGTTAGTTTAAAGCCAAGCCTGCTAGCCTGGGGTTGCCAGAAGAATGTCCTCCAGGGGCTAGCCAAATCCTTTCCACGTTTAGGAAAAACATAAGCCCTGCAACACAATGCCAAGCCTGCTGTGAAAAAACTGAACCTGCCTAAGTGGTGAGAGAACTAAAGTCTTTAGGAACCTTAGATGATGAAGAGCTATTTCCGTGAGGATGCCTGAATGAGCAAACTAGTACATGAAAGTGCAACTAGAGAGAAAGCTTAATGCGGCAGAAAAGCCCCTAAGAACTGACAACTGTTTAGAACTGCTGACTGTCTGTACCCGAAGTTAACCAAAAACCTAAAAAGGGTGAACAGCCACTCAGTGACCCAAGAAGGCTCCATGTAAAAAATTATATGTAACCCCCACCAACAAATGGGGGTTCCCGAAAAGTCTTCCTTGAGCTTGCCTAAATGCTCACTGCCAGGCTGGTGTTCTGCATTTTAGCAGTTTAAATGTATTGCCAGAGAGTGACTGTATAACCTCTGTGTACTGTCTCTTTAAGAGCTGCCTGGATTGCAGTCATATTTAACCTGAGAGGGAGCTCTGTTAGAAGATGTACTTGTTTACGGATCATTTGTTAGAATAGTAATAATATTGCAGTTTGTTCTAACCTGACTTCTTTGCAGCATGGACAGTTCAGTTTATTTCTATCATCTTGGTCCTGGACTGCAGAATGGGCCAATCAGTACATTTGAGACTCTAAAATGGAGCCTGCCTGCGGGGGCTTGGTTGGGCCAAAACCTGTAGGAATTGCAGTTTTGGGCTTTTGGCGCCTAAAATAACCTGTAGGGGGGAGCCCTTGTTGTGACTGACAGACAGATCAGCCAACCGAACCTTTTAAATCTTGGGGAAAGTCTCACACTGCTTGCAGTTTCAGTTAGTTCTGAGTGGGGAAGTAAAGAAGTAACAGCTCGAGATAGTTTGAGCAGGAATCAATAGTGGATTCATGGTGGAGAACTGTGGAAAGGCCTGAGTTTGGCCTGCATGCCTGCCTGCTGTTCCTGAGAGGGAACTTGTGCTTTTTTTTCAAACTGAATCCGAATTTGGAGAGCAAATTAAGCCACTGAATTGTGACCAGGCTTTAACCTGACTGAAGATTTGCTGAATGAGATCAGCTTGTCAGGACTTCCAGCTACCTCTGAACTCCCGGATTGTGCAGAGACTCTAATTGAGACCGGAGAGCCATTTGCCTGGTACAGTGGAATTTCCTTACATGTGAATGTGCTGTGTGCTTATAGTGGGTCGTGATTTGGTTCCCTACTGTGCGTCTGAACTGTGTTTTGCCTGCTGGAGGCTGCATCCAGCTCCACAGACTGAATCCATATCCATTTCCGTTTGCCTGGGACCTGCTACACTGGCCCAGCCAGAATACCTGCTATGCAGAGAAAGTCATCGACGAGAGACCGGCCTGGGGATCAGCTCCCTGCTCAACACCTTGAACAAAAATGATGCCTCAGTGATTCGTGTGGGCCCTGCTTCTCCGGGCACTCCAGCTCAACAGCCTGCAGGCTCGATTTCATCCTGCCTGTGTCCAGTATTGGGTATCGTAAGTAAACATCAAGGTAGCTCCCTGCTACAACAGCTAAATCTAAAAGTGTTGTCATCTGATTGTCTTGTTGCCTTTTCTTTCACGAACTGAGCCCTCAGGCTCCAGATTACAAATAGTGTGTGTTGTGCATGTTGCATTCTTCCATCACAGGGCCCCAACCAGCTGCAATGTTCCTGGCTAGCCCACCGTTTTCCTACCTGGTTACCCAGAGTGTGTGACTGTGTAGAGACTCTGAACTGCATGCATAACTGTCTGATTAATATAGCTTTTAAGCAAATCAACCTGATTACACCCATCCCTTGTTCAAGTCCCCTGAATAAATCAGATTTAACTTTGCTT
Source organism: Neoceratodus forsteri (assembly GCA_016271365.2). Lineage (NCBI taxonomy): Eukaryota > Metazoa > Chordata > Ceratodontiformes > Ceratodontidae > Neoceratodus > Neoceratodus forsteri. The sequence continues at coordinate 969,790,757 of CM028134.1, read as the reverse complement.
GCATTTAACCTGACTGTGGTTCCAGTTTATGCCAAGAGTATTGTACTGTTGTTATTTGCTGTGTTTAACCTTGTTTTACAGGGGGTCCCCAGGGTCAAGCTAGAGGAGCCAGCACTGGTGGTAAGTGCAAACAGTGTGGGTAATTGCCTGGTGATGAAGGGTCATTGTGAAAGTAATTATTGTATATTGTTCAGGCCATTAGAAGGGAAAGAGGGGGTTACAATGTCCTGGAGGGCTGTGCTCAGGTTAATTTGACCACTAACAACCCTGACCTCCGGGAGGAGGCACCCGTTTCATTACCCAGGCCCCTTAACCTGCTACTAGCCAAGCAGGCAGGGATAGTAGCCCTTGGGATAGTGCCACCTAGGGGTTACATTTTGGAGGCTCACCGCTGGGATTTTGTGCCTTCTAGTGGCCAAAACTTATGAATTATTGTTAAAGATTAATGGCTACCCCAGTAGAAATGGCTGTACACCAGTTGGTGGGGTGGTGTACTGGGCAGGAGATTGACCCCCAAAATGCTCTGATTATACTGGATATTCCCCTTGGTACCAGTAAAGACACTGTAGAGGGAGCACTCTCCAAAGTTGAATGTTTAAAAAACCCCATGGTGGTGGGTCGACAGGCTGATTTGGTCGCCCAAACTTTCATAGCCTTGGTAGGTGTAGTGACCTCATGGACAGCTCTAAAGTGCCACAGACTATTGCCTCAGAAGGGGTCCTAGCCACCTGGAGAGTGATAACAAAAGACAGTAAAGACCCTGGGGAGGATGAGCTCCCACCATTATCTGAGACTTCTGAGGAGAAATTTGCTAAGTTGTTGCAGGAGGAAGGGAAAACCATAGAGGACTTTAAGAAACTATTCCTGCCACCTAGGGGTGTTCCTTCCCCAACACCCCTCCCACTCCAGCACCTGTTACTGCCCAGCCTTCTGTGCCCATGCCAATGCTGGACCCTGTATCTGTACCCGCCATTAGTTATGACTCCTACCGAAGGTTGAGAATCTTTTCGGGCACCCTCCCCACCCCCCCAAGGGGAGGATGACTGGGAGACCTTAATCAACTGTGTTGCCCCCTTGGCACCTGAGTGGCAGTTTGTGGAGGCTGAGAAGCAGAAAAGAATCATAGAAAATTTGAGGGGCCCCGTCCTTGAAGCCATTAAATTTTTGAGGTCCACAAACTCTGATGCATCTGCTCAGAAGTACCTATATGTACTTGAAGGCAATTTTGGAAGCATTGAGTCAGGGGAGACCTTGATGTGGAAATTCCAAGGTACCAAACAATGGAAGGGGGAAAGTTTGTCTGTGTATGTTACTCGCCTAGAAAGAGCTCTGCAGAAAGCTTACCAGAAAGGTGGGGTAGCCGTCAGTGATTTGAACCGTGTGAGATTGGGGCACATACTGCAACATGGCAAGCATTTTAAACTGCAGATCATCCAGTTAAGGCTCCAGGATAGGAGAGGTAACCCACCTGATTACTGTGACTAGATAAAAGAACTCTGGGAGGTATAAGGTGAAGAAGGAGATTGTAATTATGGGGTGAGTGCAGCCCAAGTGATCATGGCACCGGAAGGCCCTTCCGAACTGGAGACCACTACGAGTGTCCCGCCATGGGCTAAACAGTGGGGGGAGGAGTTGCTGAAGGAAGTCAGAAAAGTATAACTGGGTGCGTTCGTTGAGGTATCCCCTACTGACAGGGACTCTGGCCCCTGTCAGGACGTGACTGTTATGGGGGTGTGGGGTGCACCCTCAGGCATCCTCTTCTGATGGTGGCTTCTCAGCTGAGCTCAAGGAATTGACTGCCACCCTAAAGGAACTTTTGAGACATGATACACTACCAGCAGAAGTCAGACCACAATCTCCCGTCGATGCTGCAGCATCACCTGCTATGTTCTCCCCAAGGATGCCCCAAGAGCTTGTCATTTGTCACAACTGCGGCAAGCATGGCCATATGAAGAGGGAATGCCATTCTCAGAAGGACTTAGAGAAAGTGGTGAACTGGCTTCAAGGAGAGCTTCGGAAAATGAGTCAGTGGACAAGGGGTGCACGAAATGACCACAGTGAAAGCTTCGGCCATCCTAACTCAAAGCCCTCTGTGGCTAAATTGTCTGTCCAGGCCCCTGCTGTTGTCCCTCCAGACTAGTCCAAAATAGTGGGACCTTCAATGAAGACTACTGTGGCTGTGAATGGTATTCCTGTTCAGGCTGTGCTTGATAGTGGGTCGCAAGTGACCATTGTATTTCAGGACTGGTATGACAAACACGTATCTGATGTGCCATTACAATCCCTGGAAGACCTACATGAGTGGGGGCTGAGCGACAAGTCTTATCCCTACCTAGGATACGTCCACCTCTGGTTGTCTTTTCCTGCAACTGTAACTGGTGTAGAGGAGCAAGTAGAGAGACTGGCCCTAGTATGTCCCACCCACCGGACTGTATGATGGGGTTCCCCTGTTAATTGAAACAAACGCCCACATGTTTGGGAGACTAGCCCAACTCTGCCATGAGAAACAAGGGCAACTGACTGGACGGGCCCTAAGAATTCCAGCATTAGTAAAAAGGGCATATGACAAAGATCTGCAATAGGGTTGATACACAATGAGGCGTGGAAAGGATGAGAAGGGACTTGGCAAGGTTGGAGGAATGATCAGAAGTATGGCAGCTTGGATTCAATGCAAACAAGGGCAAAATAATGCACCTGGGAAACAAAAACCCAGGGGAAGATTACACAATGGGGGGGAGGTAGTAACCACAACAAAAATGGAAAGGGACCCGAGGGTAATAATATCAGATGACCTTAAGGTAAGCAAGTAATGTGAGAAGGCAGTATGGAGGGCTGGGGGGATACTGGGATGTATAGGGAGAAGCATCACCAGTAGAAAACAGGAAGTTGTTATCCCTCTGTACAGACAGTTGGTGAGACCCCATCTGGAGTACTGCATCCAGTTCTGGAGACCCCATCTCCGCAAGGACATAGACAGGATGGAGGCAGTCCAGAGGAGGGCAACTAAAATGGTGCAGGGTCTGCAAGAGAAGCCATATGAGGAGAGACTGAATGAGTTTAATATGTATACCCTTGAGGAAAGGAGGGAGAAGGGGGATATGATAGAAACTTTTAAGTACCTCAGTGGAATCAACAAAGTCCAAGAGGGTAGCATCTTTCAGAAATAGAGTTGTGCAAGAACAAGGGGACATAATTTGAAGATAGAGAGGGGAAGGCTCAGGGGCAATGTGAGGAAGTATTTTTTCACAGAGAGGGTGGTGAACGCATGGAACAGCCTTCCTGTGGAAGTTGTGGGGTCTAAAACTGTGGGAGAATCCAAGAACGCATGGGACAGACATAAGGCAATTTTTGTGCGGGGGGTAGGAAGAAATAGGCTGTTGGTTAAATAAGATCTGGAGCTTATCCTGTAGGTAGGGAAATGGGCAGACTAGGTGGGCCAAGCGGCCCTTATCTGCCATCAAAGTCTATATTGCTATGTGACTTACAACAGAAACCCAATGAAGAGGACCCAGATGAGCCAGTGGGAATAGTGTGGAAAAAGGAGCCTGACTCCTTGGTATTGGCCCCCAACACCCAGTGCACAATCCATGGAAAAGTCTACCTAAAGAGAAACGTAAAGAACAAAATATTAATGTTGGATGCACCAGTTGATGGAAAGTTGCCAGAAGGATTATTGGTTAAACCCAGCATCTTGACTGCCCGTGCCCATGCCTATGCACAACAAGTGATGGTCCAGATTTGAAATGTGTCAGATCGGGAAGTCCGGGTGAACAGAGGGTGCACTCTAGCTATAGTAAACTGCACAGACACTGTAGTATTACCCAACAACAAGTACTCTGGCCAAAAGGAGAGACTGACAATGGACTTATTTGACTTTGGTGATTCCCCGCTGCCAGATGAATGGAAGGCTAGGATTAGCAAGAAACTCGCCCAGAGAGACCAAGTGTTTTTATTAAAAGAATGGGATGTGGGGTGTGTCCAGGGTGCAGAGCATCATATACGCCTGCATGATGACCGTCCATTTCGAGAGAGATCCCGACACCTTGCCCCAGCGGATATAGATGATATGAGGAGACACCTGCAGGAAGTGCTCATTGCTGGCGTGATACAGGAATCAAGGAGCCAATATGCCACTTCCATTGTGGTTGTGCGTAAGAAGAATGGGTTGGTGAGGATGTGTGTTGATTATCAAACCCTGAACCGGCAGACCGTCCCAGATCAATACACCATGCCGCGTATACAATATGCCCTGGATTGCTTGAATGGGAGCAAATGGTTCACAGTATTGGATCTTCGCAGTGGATATTACCAGATTCCAATGGCCATGGAGGACTGTGAGAAAACTACCTTCATCTGTCCTTTGGGGTTCTACGAATTCCTGAGACTACCACAGGGGATTTCAGGTTACCCAGCCACCTTTCAGCGACTGAAGGAACGTGTGGTGGGAGATATGAACTTGCTGGAATGCCTAGTGTACCTAGAAGAGTCATTGTTCAGATGCACATTAGAGGAGCATGAGACCTGACTGTTTAAAGCCCTAGACTGATTGGAAGACTTCAGCCTCAAACTATCCATTGACAAGTGCCAGTTTTTTCAAACCTCCGTGAAGAATGTGGGACACATAGTATCTGCAGAAGGGATAGAGACCGATCCTAGTAAGGTCGAGTCACTGACTACTTGGCCCCAGCATCATAACTTGAAAGAACTACAATGTTTCCTTGGGTTCTGTGGCTACCACTGCAGGTTCATAAAAGACTATTCCAAGGTGATTCGCCCACTCCTGAATCTCACCCAGGGTTACCCCCCACCAACTGTAAATACAAGAAAGGGGCTGTCAGATAACCCAAGAAAGTATACTTCCAAACAGGTGAACCTTTTGGGCCCTGCTGGACACCCGAATGTGAAGCAGCCTTCCACGAAGTCGTATACCAGCTCACCCACACCTCCATCCTCGTCTATGCTGACACTACCAAGCCCTATGTGCTGCATATGGACGCTAGTCTGCAGGGCCTAGGAGCTGTGCTGTATCAAGACCATGAGGCTGGTTTGAGACCAGTGGCTTTTGCCAGCAGGAGCTTGACCCAGTCAGAACAAAACTATCCTGCACACAAGCTGGAGTTCCTTGCCCTAAAATGGGCCATTGTTGACCAGTTTCATGAGTACCTCTATGGGGCAAAGATATTGGAGAAGACCAACAATATTCCGTTAACCTATGTACAGACTTCAGCTAAGTTGGACGCCACTGGGCACCGGTGGCTCTCTCCTTTATCAACCTATGATTATGCTGTCGAATACAGACCAGGACTGAACCATATTGATGCTGATGCCCTGTCACGAAGGCCAGGCTCCAAGAGTGATTGGATCAGGTTGTCTGAACCTGACATCCAAGCATTGTGCCAAAAGTTTGATAGAGATGAACAGATGTCTACGGACACAGTGGACTGTTTAGTAGATTGTTTTGGCCCTCCTGATACCTGTATACCAGCTGCCTGTTGCCATTTCTCTGCTCTAGATATTAGCGCACTACCTCAACTTGACAATGACAGCATTCAGTGGGCTCAATCCCAAGATCCTATGATTCAACCCGCACTTGATGCCCTGCGTGCAGGGAAAGATGTGTCTAAGTTGCGCTCCCCTGACTTGCGAACTGCCCTATTGTTTAAAGAAGGCCCCAGGTTGAAGTTACTCAATCAGTTGTTATACAGAGAGACAGTGGATCGTAGTGGTCAAGTAGACAAGCAACAATTGGTCTTGCCCACGGCCTTTAACACTTGGTACTGAGGTTCCTCCACAATCACATGGGGCATCTTGGTATTGACAGGACTCTCAACCTCGTACAATCTCAATTCTACTGGCCCAAGATGGGGGCCGATGTTGAGCACCATGTAAAGACCTGTAGTCATTGCCTCCAAAGAAAAGCCCTGCCTCAGCAGGCTGCTCCCCTTGTCAATATTACTACCAGCACCCCCATGGAACTGGTCTGCACAGATTTTTTGTGTTTAGAACCTGATCAACTGAATATTGGCAATGTGTCAGTGGTTACGGATCATTTCACATGGTATGCACAAGCTTTTCCAACTAAAGATCAAAAAGCTTCTACCGTGGCCAAGGTGCTAGTGGAAAAATACTTCATCCACTATGGTGCCCCCCCAGCAGATCCACTCTGACCAAGGCAGAGCCTTTTAAAGTAGGCTAATCAAAGAACTGCTCTCTCTGTGGGGGGTGCAGAAGTCAAGAACCTCCCCTTATCACCCACAGGGGGACCCTCAACCAGAATGTTTTAACTGCACCCTTCTAGACATGCTGGGTACCCTCCACCCAAAAGACAAGCATAAGTTGAGCCAGCAGATTAGCACCTTGGTGCATGCCTACAGTTGCACCAAAAATGATGCTACTGGTTTCTCCCCCTACTGCCTCATGTTTGGGAGAGAGACCCACCTGCCAGTTGATGTCTGTTTTGGGGTCTCTCCTGATGGGGTCTGAGCTGAAAACTACCTCCAGTATGTACAGAAACTGAAAGCTCAATTGAACCATGCATATCAACTGGCCCAGACAATGGCCACTAAAAGAAATCTCGCCAACAAAGAGAGGCATGAGAAGAAAGTAAAGGCTCAAGAGCTATGGCCCAGAGACCGTGTGTTGTTACGCAATTTAGAACTACATGGCAAGCACAAAATTGCTGATAGGTGGCACCATTTTCCTCATGTAGTAGTTGGAAAGTTGGATGATCTACCAGTATACAAGGTACGCCCAGAGAATAACTCCAAAGCTGTCAGGACCATGCACCGCAACCACTTGCTGCCTATCCACCAAGTTATTATTGAAGCTGAGCCAACAGGCATTCCCTCTCCTGGGCCGGTGACTCATGTTGCTTTAAAAAAGAGACAGAGTCAACCTACCCCAGTAGTTACAGAGTTAAGGCTTCCCCCGCAACAGGCCCAGAATGATAGTGACTGTCAGTCCACCTCTGACAACAGTGAGTGTGACAATGCCTATTACTCCTCCTATGAATTGAGTCAGCTGTTTCGAGGTAACCCTATGATTAATTGTGGGGATGAAGCTGGGCCTTCTGGACTGCCTAACCCCCCCCCCAGCTTTGTCCTTGGAGCCAATGCTCCCTGAAAATAAGGTGCAAAGCATCACATCTGAGTTCACGGATTCTCTGTGCTTTGTGGAACTGTGTGAATTGCCCGAAGAAGGGGCTGATGGTCTGAGTCTCCCTGGTGACACACTAGAACCTGAACAACAATATGAGAGTGCCGGCAGCCCCCCTTCAGCGCCACAAAGCCTAATTGTGCCAGAACCTTCTCTAAATGAGCCAAGTATTGTGGAAACAGAGCCTACAGAGCAAGGAGCTGACAGTGCTTCCAGTTTGGACATTCTCATCCGTGCAGAAGCACCCCTCACGAATGACGAAAGCTCCACAGTTACTGCTGAAAGTACAGAGACTCTGGCTGTTCCCCCCAGAAAGACTGGCTGAGCTGTCAAGCCAGTATTGTGCTTCAGTTATGATTTTCCTGGGAGGCCAGTGGATTTGCCTCTCAATGTGGTTCACAAAGGTGTTTATATTTCTCAGAGCTCACTACCCAAACTGAACTTAATGGCCATTTCCAGGTTGATTGTTCTTCCTTCTCAGTATGGTGCCCCTGCCCCATCCAGCCCCAAGTTAGCTGATAGGGAAGGGCCCCCTCCTACATTGTTTAATGTGCAGGAAGTTATAACATGAATCAGTATTGTGATGTCACAAGTATGTTAATCATAGTGGAATCAGTATTACCTGTATGAAACATGCACAAGTATTGTCCTTATGGATACAGTATCATGAAGTGTAGTGAATATGTATAGTAAAGTAATACGTTTATGTTAACTGATGCATGATGGTACAGACTTGACGCAGGTGCCAAGTTTTCTCCCAGGCAGGGAAGGGTGTAACCCCCCTACAAATGGGGGTTCCTGAAAAGTCTTCCTTGAGCTTGCCTAAATGCTCACTGCCAGGCTGGTGTTTTGCATTCTAGCAGTTTAAATGTACAGTATTGCCAGAGAGTGCCTGTATAGCCTCTGTGTACTGTCTCTTTAAGAGCTGCCTGGATTGCAGTCATACTTAATCTGAGAGGGAGCTCTGTTAGAAGATGTACTTGTTTGCTGATCATATGTTAGAGTAGTAATAATATTGCAGTTTGTTCTAACCTGACTTCTTTGCAGCATGGACAGTTCTGTTTGTTTCCATCATCTTGGTCCTGGACTGCAGAATGGGCCAATCAGTACATTTGGGACTCTAAAATGGAGCCTGCCTACAGAGGCCTGGTGGCGCCAAAACTTGTAGGAATTGTAGTTTTGGGCTTTTGGTGCCTAAAATAACCTGTAGGGGGAGCCCTTGTTGTGACTGACAGACAGATCAGCCAACCGAACCTTTTGAATCTTGGTGAAAGTCCCACACTGCTTGCAATTTCAGTTAGATCTGAGTTGGGAAGTGAAGAAGTAATAGCTCGAGATAGTTCAAGCAGCAATCAATAGTGGATTCATGGTGGAGAACTGTGGAAAGGCCTAAGTTTGGCCTGCATGTCTGCCTGCTGTTCCTGAGAGGGAACTTGTGCTTTTTTTGGACTGAATCCGAATTTGGAAAGCAAATTAAATCACTGAATTGTGACCAGGCTTTAACCTGAAGAAGATAGAAGATTTGCTGAATGTGATCAGCCTCTCAGGAATTGCAGCTACCTCTGAACTCCCAGATTGTGCAAAGACTCTAATTGCGACCGGAGGGCCATTTGCCTGGTACAGTGGAATTTCCTTACATGTGAATGTGCTGTGTGCTTATAGTGGGTCGTGATTTGGTTCCCCACTGTGTGCACGAACTGTGTTTTGCCTGCTGGAGGCTGTATCCAGCTCCACAGACTGAATCCATATCCATTTCCTTTTGCCTGGGCCCTGCTGCACCGGCCCAGCCAGAATACCTGCTATGCAGAGAAAGTCATCAATGAGAGACCGGCCTGGGGATCAGCTCCCTGCTCAATGCCTTGAACAGGAACAATGCCTTGGTGATTCGTGTGGGCCCTGCTTCTCCGGGCACTCCAGCTCAACAGCCTGCAGTCTCGATTTTGTCCTGCATGTGTCCAGTATTGGGTATCGTAAGTAAACATCAGGGTAGCTCCCTGCCACAACAGCTAAATCTAAAAGTGTTGTCATCTGATTGTCTTGTTGCCTTTTCTTTCATGAACTGAGCCCTCTAGCTCCAAATTACAAATAGTGTGTGTTGTGTATGTTGCTTTCTTCCATTTACAAACAAATGAACTATTACAAAGATTCAGAGAGAAAGGCTATAAGGAGTCAGTTTTAAATAAAGCTGTAGCCAGAATTAAAGGCAAAAAACAGAAAGATTTTTTTAGAAAAAAGAACAAAGGAATCACAGCATACAAATGATCAGGTGACGTGTTCACTGGAATTTAATGCAGTATCTGGAGCTGTAGGGAACATTGTTTGGAATAGCTGGAAGATACTTTAAAGTGACCCTGATATTAATAATATTCTACCTGAAAAACCTAGAATAACATTTAGACGTACATCTAATTTACAAGATAAATTAGTAAACAATCAATTTTCACAGGACAATCCCAGAAAAGAAATGTGCTTACCACAAAAACCTACAGGTAACCATAAATGTGGGAATTGTAACATTTGTAAACATATGCACACAAGCAATAGTTTCATATTACCTAACGAAGTCACAATTGAAGTCAAAGAGTTTATAAATTGCAAATTCTCGTTCGTGGTGTATATGTTATGGTGCAGCTGTAATTTGTTTTATATAGGAAAGACAGTGAGACCATTAAAAGAAAGGATCCAAGAACATGTAAGATCCATTATAAATGGTAAATTGGATATACCCATAGGAAGGCATTTCTCTACTGTGCATAACAACAGTACTATAGGTTTGAAATTTATGGGGCTGGAGCAAATTAAAATAAATCTCAGAGGAGGAGATAGGCCAAATAAGTTATTACAAAGAGAAAGTTCTTGGATCTTCAAAGCAAATACAGTTGCACCTTTTGGATTTAATGAAAGATGGGACCTGAAACCCTTTTTGAAAGAATAGTTAAGGATTCTCTATAAGTGATGTTTTCTAGTTAACATGGATATATTTATAAGAAGTACATTGAATAATGACTCTTGCTTGTTTTTTCTCTCTTACAAATCTTTTTAGGTTGCAATAGTATAAAGAAAACATCTCCCTTCCGGAACTCTTCTGGAACTCTTCTGTATCTATCCCTCTACAGCTGCAAAACAACACACAAGTAGAATAACTTATTTTTGTTCTTTATGTTTATATACTAATTTTGGACATGATTGTACCCTAAAGTGTTTTACAAGTGGATAATAAGAGATAGGTTGCAAAATGTTTGAAATGGAAATTTGTGAAAATTCATTCTCCTAAATTAAGCATAGTTGTTTATAAATATGAAGGGAAAGATTTTTTTTTCTGGGCCTTATGTATATTTTGGATAGAACCTTTTTTTAAAAAAAAGTGCATTACAAGGTTTAAATACTTGAATATGCAGATAATTAATATAAAAATATAACTTTAGCTGGATAGTATTTTTCCAGCATACAAATTATGTTCATCAAGGTGGTGTGTCCCTAGGTTTTAGGAGAACCCCAAGGCAATAAATATAAATTGTCTAGCATATTAGTAATGCTGAAATTTAACATAAGGTGTATCCAAAAAATTGGTATTTAGACTGCAAGTAGAAAGATGTGGAAATTAAATCTTTAATTTTAAGGTTTATGTTAGTTTAAAATTAACTACATTTCTAATTTTTGTGGTTTGGAATAATTTCTACCCTCCCCCTTTTTCTTTTCAATTCCCCTTCCCTGCCCTCCCTCCCTTTCTGATTTTCTTATTATTATTATTTTTTTTTTTTTTTTACGTCTATCTCTTTAATTGTTGCTTCTAATTTGTGATTGGTGCACATAATGCTATGTCTGGATTGGTTTAACACAGTATGATGTCACTTATGACAAAAGGTATTTAAAGACACTTAAGCCTTGTTGTGATATTATACCCCCTTGAAGGCACTCAGCCGAGGTGCTAGGGGTTCTCACAATTGGTGGAATAAAGACAACAACTGGTTGTATTTAATTATCATTTTGCTGTGGTTTTTGAGCGCTACAATTTGGAGATATACTGGAGTTTTTGAGGGTTACACTTAGTAGTGAACACCTCTCAAGCATGAGCGCAGGTATGGTGCATTTGGAACCTGTTTCATTACCCAGGCCCCATAACCTGCTACTAGCCAAGGAGGCAGGGGTAGTAGCCCTTGGGATAGCGCTACCTAGAGGTTACATATATAAATGTGTTGAAATGTGTTTGAATTGCTAAAGTGCCTACAGGATAGAAAGGGGAGTACTCAGAGCTGGGGCGCTCTTTCTGACTTTGCCTGGGAGGTCCAGTATTTGATTGTTTTGGAGCTGTTAAGGGCAGCAATTGCCAAAGTGGATTGTGTTAAGTGTCATGATTTCCTGTGGAAGCTGTAACCTCCAGCAATTTGCCACATTGGACTGAGATGTTAGAGTTTGTGTTTGAAAGAATGGCAGTAATTGCTTAAATTGCCAAAGTTGAAAGTACAGTTTTGTAAGAGTATTCTATTGTAGCAAGGAACGTGAAGAACCGGGTTATCCTGACCTTAGGGAGCAAGTACCCACCAAAAATCTTAAAGTTAAAAAGGACCATGGTGGCCATGCTGGCTCATGGTTGAAGGATTAGAATTATAAATGTGCAGAAAGTGCAAGAAACATAAATGTGCTGAATGTTCAGGAAATGCAAATAAGTTGAATAAAATGTAACTGGCTGGTAACACCACAAGTGCTTTAGCCCAGAAGAGGGGCACCAGTTCCAGGATGTAGGGCCGCCCCTGCACAAACCCAAGAAAGTGTAAATAGTTCAAGAGTTTAATGTTTCCCAGCTAAGCCTTAAGTTTCTTAACTTAGCCGGCCAATGTACAGCTGCATCGTTCTTCAGGCCTGCACCTTTAAGGCTCTGTCCACACTACAAAGCTGTCTATGGTAATGTTTTTAAAAACATTACAGCCCTTACCGTTTTAGAGCATCCGCATTCTGGTAGTAATGTTTTTAAAAACATTACAGTCCTTACCGTTTTGGAGCATCCGCATTCTGGTAGTAATGTTTTTAAAAATGTTACAGACGGGTAGTGTTGTGTCCACATTACTCCTCCATTTGGAAGACCCTGTGAATGGAGGATCCAAACGGTCACACATCCACACATGTAATTGTAACATTACAGGCTCCAAAACATTACCCATTCTGATCTCAAGACCACATGAAAATAGGTCTTGAGATCAGTTTTAAAAACACTTGTTAAACCGTTACCAGTGTGGACGCATACCATTTTTGGAGGTAGAGATAACAGTTTACCAGACTGGTAACGGTTTACAAGGCTCAGTGTGGACAGGCCTAAATGGACTGTGGTTACTGGGTACCCAGATTAAGGCTGGGATTGAGGGGTCTCATATCAAAGGTTGGGGACTGGTACCAGTGTGTGTAAAGCAATGTGTTCTGTGTCATCTGATTTATGTAGTTTTGTTAGATAGCCAGAGCTGTGGTTATTTTTGAGGTTGGTAAAATATGTGATTTCTATGTGATTTAAAAAAATGCAGCTTACCTACCCAGCTGGAGGGTTTCACCAGCACTAATTCAAAACTAATCAATCTAAATGTAAATAACTGTAAATGAATAGCCTCTGTTCTTCCTCCCCCCATGTATATAAACTGTTCATTGTTGTTTTTGGCAGATACCTGTGTTGTAAGCATATTATTAGGATCCAGTCAATAAATGGTAACGTATTGAAATGTGAGGAAATATTATCGGGTCATGTTTGGGGTGGCTTGTGTTAATAGTGGGTGGGTATGGCATCCCAGGGGGTTGTACCAGGTTAGAACTAGCCCACTTAAAGCTATACTCTGGGTGGCGGCATCATGAAAATGTAACATCTTGAATAAGAGCCTTTTAAAAGTAGATCTTGGGAACCCAGGCCCCTCAACCTTGTTCTGGCCTGCAAGGCATGAGTAGTAGCCCTCAGAGTACCACCACCTAGGGGTTATATCAGTTTGACAGAGAGAGATAAGAAGAAGGAAGTTGAATAGGGTCAATATATCTAGCACAACAGGACACCCTCAAGTGTGCTATTCTCCATGTAAAATAGTGACACAATTTAAAAAAACATATTAAATCAAAAATCCACCATAAGATCTGAGGCATCTGGTTGTGCTGTGACTACCAGACAGTCAAATATTTGACTTACTAACTTTTAAGGCCCTACACAGGCTGGGCCGGGTTTGCTTGTCTGATCTCCTGCAGCCATACGTGTCCTCATGCCATCTCCACTCCACTGAGGAGGGCCTTCTAGTTGTCCCCAGGGCCATGCTTAAAACCTAGGGTGACCAGACTTTTGAGCTGGAAGACCTGATCTGGTGGAATTCTCTCCCAAGAGACCTGAGGGAGGTCCCCCTCAGTGGAGGCCTTAAAAAGGGATCTTAAGACCTTTCTTTTTGCACAGGCACTTGGGGAATGATTGTCCCCTTGTTATGCTGATTCCCCAGTATTTAGTTTTATTTATTTATTTTTTAGTTGTTGAAAGATAGTATACTACTTTGTTTATTTTATGTATTAATTAAGCAATAATGCCCGACAGGGTGTGTGTCGTGCTGGGATAATGTCATGCCTCAGATGGTTGGGCACGAGGCCGCAGGCCGAGTGCATTCAACAACTGAGGCATGACTTTATCCCAAATGACACACACCCTGGAAGGCACTATTGCTATTATACAATGGCTCGTTGTTATACAGAATAAAAAAAATAATTTTAAAGATGTTTTTGTGTGGAAAAATTTTTTTTTTTTTAAGAGAAGATGAACCAATCAAGAAAATGCTCCATAAAATGCTCATCTACAGGTTCACAGTGAGGCTGAGACTAGACCTGTGATGTTGTACTGGGATAACATCACGGGTCCAGCCCAAGACTGACCAGAGTCCAGGATTTTTTCTTGCCATTGTATAATGGTGTTTTATTCTATGTCTTCTACCTGTTTGCATCTGTAATAACACTCTTAGCCTCCAGAGAAGGACGCCAAAAGTAAATAAACCTACCACTACTACTGCTACTCTTGCCATTCAAATCGTTAGTCTTTCTAGACAGACAGAAAGATATTTAGATAGATTATATATATATATATATATATATATATAGTACTTACTTAACTATATTAGATATCATTCTTCCTTGGGAGTTACTATGACCCTGATATTGTCCACCTGATATTGTCCACCGTAATTGTAATCTTATGAAGTGTACTGTATTGTATTTATGCCCAGGACCACCTTGAAAATGAGCTTGCTCAATGGTGTTTACGCCTGGTTAAATAAAGTGATTGATTGATTGATATTGCCAGATATTGCCAACATCTTTCACTTCTGAATATGAATATGCTGCCTGTACACTGAAAATTTTCAGTAAAGAATGTTACAAAAAAAAAGATGTTAGATACATTTAATAAAGGGATTAATTTATTCTGTGGGCAAACACCTTGCATGAAGCTATTTGTATTGTTGTGACAGTGTACTAGTAGGTTGGTGTTTTTATTATCTTTCCAAAAAATGCTGACAGAAGAGTCTGTACAACTAAAAAGAAATGTAAGCACCAAAGATGTTGGAAACAGCACCTTCCAAAAAATGTTAGCCTTATGGAAAAAATATTATTTTAGTGACAAAGAGATTCGCTAGATATCTCAAGTGGGGAATGTTATGATTGTAGAAACGCCTAAATGGATGTGCAGCAAAAACCAAAAGTAAACTTGAGAACTCCGCGCTTGATTTGGGTCTACAAGATAAAATTATCCCCTGCATCTTTGCTTCCTAGAATGTACATGGGTATTAGCCAAAGAAGTGATTTATTTATTTATTTAATTTTTAACTGGATAAGAGGGTTAACCCATGATGGTGTGTGAGCAATGTAGGCAACATCTTTTAGGGCACAGGAAGTATGTCGGCCGGAATTATCTCAGATGACATTGCGCCACCCGACAGTTGCAGTGGCAGAGTCCAATCCCTGGAAACACTTAGGGTTTGCAGGGGTTTTGCCTGCCACACCCCCAAAAATAAATATAACATCCTCCAGGGCTGGCATGCTGTGAAGGGCAGAGAAACTGTGGGGACACCCAACAGGGTGTGACTGCAGGACAATCTAAAATCCAGATTGCCCCTGTCACTTACGTCCTTGTTGCAGTGCCCACATTATGGTGTCCTAATCACAGCACCCTAACAACAGCATACCAAGGAAGAACATTGGACCGAGGGTCCTTTTTCGGACTTGAACCGGGCAAATCATGCAGTGCAAAATATACATCGTTCCACAATAGCACTCATTTACAATTACAAGTACCTAAATCTAACAAATTCAATTTTAGTCGCTTTTTAAAAATTTAAAGAGAACAGTTAATACGTAAAGACTCAGGTAAGCTATTAGAAAAATCAGGGACCTGCCACAGCAAAGGAACATAGACCAGTTCTAGTTTTACAAGAATCAGTTTTATTGACAGCTGACTGATTGATTGATTGATAGATAGATTGATTGATTGATTTGAAATATGCATTACACTGATAGCAGTATTACCCCACAAGGTCTCATTCATGGGGGGGGGGCCTTGGTATATCAGTGTACAAAAATGCTCTGTTATAGTGCAATATATAAGGCTACTTAAAAGCTCATTCCAAAAGGATGCACAAATAGAGATACTTCTAGTACAAAAGTATTCATGGCAGTAGAGGAGGAGGTAATTACTAGTACAGCAGGCAGGTAATGACAGCCACTGGTATTATGGGTTGCCCCAAGGGCTGGATTTACATTGTCTTGAGCCCTATTCACAGCAGTAACCATGGACCCCACTCCTGCATTGCTATAACCTCAAAAGTGGTGCAGTTGCACTCCTCAACCATGCTCAAGGATAGCATTATCTGGTAGTAGAGCACCCCCTAGTACTACACTGGTGTGTCAATGTTTGGGTTACTGTGCCCAAGTCTTGGTGTGGGACTAAAACCCACAATTTTCTGGCCCAGAGGCAGATGTGCTGCCTGTTTAACCACTGGCTATAGTGGCGTGGCTGCTAGCTTGATTTGGCCAACACTAAGAGACATAAAGCAGGTCCAGTCCTGGTTAATCCACAAAAGAACTCTTAACCAAAGTATTGGTGTTTGAACCAGACTCAGTATTGAACTGTGAGACAGGCAAGTTCATCAATAATCTCCAAACATACAGCGAACAGCACCGTTTCAGTACTGTATAGTCCAAGCGGGTCAGAGTTAAGGTATTTGTAAAGCAGTGCGGAAGGGCTAGCGGGATAAATTGAAAGGTGCAGTCTTGTTCAGATCAGTAAATCCCACAACCCCTTATGAGCATCAAGTAACTTTTATAAGCCACAAACAGTAACCATCGGTTAATCATTCATTGGTAAAAGCGGAGCTAGCATTGTACTCACAAACAAAAAGAAAACATTGTGTAAGCTATTCATTCACCACAGATTTGTCTCAGATTTTTCTGTCTTTTGGCTGACTCTCCTTCAGCTCGACTAAACCAGATTAGACAATCCACTGATTTGTTTTTCCTCTTTGGTAAACAGGTAAGGCCCATTGGGCACAAGTGCCTGTTTTCAGGGACGATCCAGGAGTACCGGTGTAGTTAAGTCACTTGCTTAGAGTCGCACAGTATGCAGGTGGTGGTCATGAGAATCAAACCCAGGTCTGTTGAATGTACCAAACTCATTCACAGCCCATTCCTCTAACCACTAGGCTATACTGTCAGCCCTATAATGCTCTATTTCCAGCCATCTAAACAGCCAGTCATGACAGAGGTATGTGCATTAAGAATTGACCCCCCCTCCAAACCTGTTCTCACAAACTTTCTACCAATGTACCAAAGAACAGTGGGATCCTGCTACTATCCAACTTCAGGAGTGCCGAGCACAGGGAGGTAACTTGCTCAAGACCACATAATGACCCAATAGCTGAAGTGGGATTCAGTCCTGTACCTCCTGTTTTGCAGTTCAGTTCATGGCAATAGCGGATAGTAATTACTAGTACAGTATGTAGTTTTCAGACCAACAGGGGCTACGGAGGAAGTCCCATCTGGCAGAGGTCCTACCTGGAATTTAAAAGGAAGCACTCCTAACATGTCCCCACACACATTCATGTCCCAGCATGTTAGTGGAACAGCATAGGAGTGGAACAGGAGTAAGACTGGCATTTTAGGCACTGGCAGGCATCGGCAGGAGGAAGCAGAGAAATGGGGGTTCTGCCAGGTGACTAAAGTAAGGTACCTCTGCACTCTTGTTTTTGCATTCACTGCCAGGATGGGTGAAGGATAAAAGGCAGACCAAAACAGGGAATAGGAGCAACACCCTATGTAGGATAAGTGTATAAAGGGGAACGACAAACAACAAAGGGGGCAAAAACTAAAAACATCCTACCAGTGGGGAATAGTGCACAAGGGACAAATCAAAGCTAAAGGGTAGGCCAAAACTGAGGATAGAAGCAACACCGAGTCTAGGGTAGGAGTACAAAGGGGTATTAAAAATTATATAAGGGGAAAAACTAGAAGCACCTTAGCAAGGGTAAGGGTACAAAACAAAGTAACATGGGGAGGATAGGAACTGGGAATGCTGGGAGTGGTGCAGTGCAACAGCTGTGGGAAGGCAGTTTTCAGAGAGACTTTCTGGAGCCTGC
Source organism: Neoceratodus forsteri (assembly GCA_016271365.2). Classification (NCBI taxonomy): domain Eukaryota; kingdom Metazoa; phylum Chordata; order Ceratodontiformes; family Ceratodontidae; genus Neoceratodus; species Neoceratodus forsteri. The sequence goes on along the minus strand of CM028134.1, from coordinate 969,772,974 downwards.
AGTGCTACCCCATCTGCATGCAGCTCTATGGGTTGAGGGAGGAGGTCATTGGACTCCAGGCTGAGTTGGCTAGGATTTGGGAGACCTTCTCCCCTTCCCTACCCAGGGACCACCAAGTCTGCCACTGTTACTCAGAGGATCCCAGTTAAGGGGAACAGCTGGACTCTAGTGGGCTCTAGAAGGGTAGGAGTGGTGGACTTTGGAAATGTGGGGGTGGTGGGTCAGAGGCACGTTCCCTTAACTGGTACCACTACAAAATTCCTATGGTGCTCTGCCGGGGTGGAACTGCCATGAGGAGGCACCCATGGCAGTGGTCAGGGAGGATGTGGGGGTTCTTCATAGTGGAGACCCCAAGGAGAGTGAGAGAGGACTCCAGAGGAGGAGGAAGCAACTTCTGGTGGGGGACCTGACTGTCAGGGGGATACATTTGGGAACACAAAGGGAGGTGGAGAGGAAGATCAGGTGCCTATGTGGCGCCATGCTCCCAAAGTATGGGAGGTGGATCCTGGGGATTGCCAGGGCAGCAGGATGGAGGGAGGAGCTGGATGTCATTGTCCACCTGTGAACCAATGACCTGCTGAGGGATGAGGCTCAGACAGTGCACGGGAAGTTTAGGGAGCTGGGGAAGTGGTCTTAGATGAGTAGCGTGCTCAGTGGCTTTCTCTGCGGTGTTGCCTCTCTATGACAAGAGAGAGAAGAGGGATCTCTGCAACAGAAGTTTCAACTTGTGGTTGAAGGAATGGTGCAGAGAGGAGCAATTTGGCTAAACTGGGGACTGGGAATCCACCTGGACGGTTCAGTGGCGATGGCTTGTATCCATCCAAGAGGGGAACCGCAGTCCTCGGTGGATGGTTTAAATGTTACTTTGAACATTTAAACTAACCAAGGGGATGGTGGAAAAAATAGGGGAGACAGAAACTGCCACCCCACAGGCTAAGGTAGAGAGTAGGGAGAACCCAAGGGTGGAAATAAGGAAGAAAGCAGACTGATACAGACAAAAGGGGATAGGAACAGGAGCATGACAAAGAGAGGGGAGAAGAGGGGCAAAAAGGAAAAAAGGTGGGCAGAGCGCTAACAAAATCTGAAAGGTCATGTGTGTGTATGCTAGAAGCCAAGGAAATAAGATTCCAGACCTACAGGCCATCATAGCAGAGGATGACCTGGATATTGTGGTGTTACCGAGTCATGGTGCACTGAAAACTATGATTGGGACATGGCCATACCAGTCTATACTCTGTTTAGGAGAGACAGAGTGGGAAGGAAAGGAGGGGGTGTGGTGCTTTATGTGGAGGAAAGCATAAAAATGACATAGATACAGGGAATATGAGGGGGCAGAGGTACTGTGGGTCACCGTAGAGATGGGGAATGGAGCCACTGTTTGCACTGGCATGATCTACAGACCTCATTGGCAAGATGGCAGAAAAGGGGAAGGTGCAGCTTGTAGGGGACTTCAATCTGCCTGATGTAGATTGGAGCCTCCCAGCTGCAGCTTCAGCTCAGAGCAGGGGTATCCTGGACTCCCTGCAGGGGGCATTCCTTAGGTCACTAGTCAATGAACCCACTCATGATGGGGCAATACTGGACCTGGTTTTCACAAACAGGGACAGTGTTGCAGATGTCAAAGTGGGTGGCCATCTGAGGACCACAGATCACCATATAGTGTGGTTCAATATAAGGATGGCTGAGGAGTCAAACCACACTAGGGCAAGGGTCCTGGACTTCAGGAGGGCAGATTTTATAAAGATGAGTAAATGCCTCAGAGATGACCTGGTTGGGGGGGGGGTTGAACTGGGTGGGGTGGAGGAAAAGTGGGCAAAGATAAAAGGCTCCCTAATGAGGGCAACAAACCTCTGCATCAAGCAAGTGAGCAAAAGCAAGAGGAAAAAGAGACTGCTATGGTTCTCAAAACAGGTGGTGGAAAAGGTGAAGCCTAAAGGACTGCATTCAGAAGGTACAAGGAGACGCAGAGGGAGGAGAACAGGGACGTGCATCAGGCAAAACTCCGGGAGGCAGAGAAAGCAGTAAGGAACACAAAGGCACAAACAGAAGAGAAACTAGACCAGGCGGTAATGAAAGAGAACAAGACATTTTTTTAGGTGTATATGCGAGAAGAGGAAGACCAGGGTTGGGATTGTAAGGTTATAAAGTGAAGGGGGCACTGTACAGAGGGGGGCCAGGAAAAGGCAGACATCATGAACAAATACTTTTGTTTAATGTTCACAGAAAAAGGAGAAGGGAAGGGGTCACAAAAAAGTAATAGGACCACTGGAGGGAGGGAGATGGACACTAGTCCATTCTCGGAGTAACATCCTGAAGGGACTCACTAATCTGAAAGTGGACAAAGTGATGGGACCAGACTAAATGCATCCAAGGGTAGTAAACGAGTTCAGGGAGGTCCTGGCTGCACCTCTGACAGTCCTATTTGACAGGTCACTGGAAATAGGAAGGATTGTGAAGGACTGGAAGACAGCAGATGTAGTCCCACTACACAAAAGTAGTAGCAGGGAAGAGGCTGGCAGTTAGTCTGACATTGGTGGTGGGAAAGTTAATGGAATCACTGCTGAAGGAAAGGATTATGAAATATCTTGAATCCAGTGGGATACAGGACCTGAGGCAACATGGATGCGTGGAGTGGAGGTCATATCAAACAGATCTGATAGATTCCTTTGACTGGGTGACCAAGGAACTAAATCAAGACGGAGTGGTGTACAAGTCTACTTAGATTTCAGTAAGGCTTTTGACACCATTCCATGTAGGAGACTCAAAAGCAAGCTGAGTAGCTTAGGAGTGGGTTCATAAGTGATTAGCTGAGTAAGAAATTGGTTAGGGGACAGGTGGCAGAAGGTGGTGGCAAATGGAGTTCACTCCGAGGAAGGGAGGGTGAACAGAGGGGTGCCTTTGGGACAGATCCTCTTTAATGTCTTTATAAGGGACATTGCAGAGGAGCTGGAAGGGAAGGTCTGCCTCTTTGCAGAGGACACCAACATCTGCAATAAGGTGGACACTTGGGGGGGGGGGTTGATAGGATGAGCAGTGACCTGAGAAAACCAGAGGAGTGATCAAGGGTATGGCAGCTGGGTTTCAATGCAAAAAAAAGTGCAATAAAATGTACTTGGGGCACAAAAACCCAGGAGCAGAGTAAAAAATTAATGAGGTGGCACTGACGCCCACCAAACAAGAAAGAGATCAGAAGTAATGACATCAAATGACCTAAGGGTGGCCAGGCAGTGTGACAAAAGGCAGTTGGGAGGGCTAGTGGAATGCTGGGGTGCATAAGGAGGGGTATCATCAGAAGAAAGAGAGATGGTGTTATCTCTTTACAGATTGCTGGTAAGACCCACCTACAGTAAGGGAAAGGGAACACTATTTAACCAGGAGTAGCACACTAAACCAAAGCGTGTTTCCAGGTGTGAACTGGAAGCACAAGGAAGTTAAGTGACTTGCTCAAGATCACACAGTATGCATCTTGGCAGCTGTAGGATTCAAACCCAGTCTCCAGATCTGCAGCTGAGAGCCTTAGCCCACTGCTCTATACTGCCTCATAAAGTGCTGTGTACAGTTCTGGAAATCATATCTCAGAAAGAATATAGACAGAATGGAAGCAGTTGAGAGGAGGAAAACTAAAATGGTACAGGGTCTGCATCAGAAGCTCTACAATTAGAGATTAAAGGACCTTAATATGTACACCCTGGAAGAGAGGAGAGGAGAGAGGATGGGATAGGACAGAGACCTTTAAATATCTCAAGGGGTTCAATACTGTTCAGGGGAGAAGTATTTTTCAGAAAAAAGTGTGCTCAAGAACAAGGGGACATGATATAAAGGTGGAAGGAGTTAATTCAGGAGGAATGAGAGGAAGTACTTCTTCACAGAAAGAGTAGTAGATTGCTGCAACAGTTCCAGGAGAGGTGTTTGGGGACAAAAACAGTGGTGGTGTTCAAGAATGCATGGGATAGGCATAAGGTAATCTTAATGGAAACAATGGAGGGGGTGGACTGGAGAGCAAGTAGGATTTGCAGTGATGCTGTAGGCAGGGAAAAATGGGTAGACTTCATAGGCTAAATGGTCTTTTTCTGCTGGCAAATTCTATGTTTCTGTTTCCTCTAACTATAATACACCATGTGGTTATTTTTAAATTGTTGCACCTAGTAGTGATCATTCTACATAAAGGCCTTGTCCTCTTCCTGGTGGAAACATTCAAGTATTTGAAAGGCATAAACAGGGTGAGGGCTGACAACATCTTCAGATTGTGCGAGAATAAAACCGCTAGGGGGCATGCATTAAAATTGGAGGGGGCAGATTTAGAGGTGACATCAGGGGGAAATTCTTTACTGAGAGGGTGGTGGGGCCATGGAACAGACTGCCGCGATGGGTGGTGGGGTTGATTCAGTGGATACATTTAAAAACGCTTGGGATGCATACATGGGACTAACTAACATTGAACAGACTGAAAATGAAGGGCAGAGGTCTTCCTGGGGCAGGGGATTTGGGCAGACTAGATGGACCAGGGGGTCTTTTGTCTTCTGACAAATTTCTATGTTTCTATGTTTTCTCTGTTTCCTCCTAGCTGTCTGTCCTCCCTCCATTTCCAATCAATTCCAATAGTTTTCCCAGTTGGTTCACCATTGCCACATCCCCACCCCAAACAGCCATGCCATGCCACCTGCCAACTCTATGCACACCTACCATCCTTACCCTCCCTCCTCAGTGATCACACCTCACAGTCAGTCAAGCACACGTAGCAGCCAGCCCAGCTAGCAACCCCACAGAGTTCTGTTAAAATTTAAACTTAGACCTCTATGGCCAGCCTCCAGTCACCACTCTCTGATGTGATGTGATGTGATGTGATGTGATGTGATGTGATGTGAATGGTGGTAGAGAAAGGAGAGGTAACAGAGACAGTTAAATTGTAACTGAGATTCAGCAGGCAATATCACATAGTGCTTTTTTCAGTCAGATGAGGATTTTTGTAAATTAATTAAGTCGATCCAGGTTTTCCAGTCTACTACTATCTATTTCCAAGACAATGTGGTCTAGTGGTTAGAAAATCAGCATAGGGAACCAGATGATCACAGGTTCAAACCTGACCAGAGCCAGATACTTTGAGGAAAGGACTTAACCTCCTAGTGCTTCAGTCCACAGAGCTGCAGAAATGGGTAGAGGCAAGACCCCACTGGAATGAGATGTTGCATCTCAACTGAAGTATCTTGCATAAATAAATTACAAAACAATAAAAATAAAACAAACATTTGCTAGCATAGTGGTTAATTTGGTCAGATAAGTATATGGCCCAGACAGGTGTTGTTCAGCACAACTTGCATCTAGCAGATGTGAAACAAAGTACAGTGGCTATGCAGTAGTTGGTTGACTAGATAGTTATTGGCTGCCTGGAACAGCAGATACATGGAGTCAAAGGAAATATTAAAGCAGATAGCGGCATTGTCAAGCAGATGTTGGTTCATGTAAAGGAGCTTATTGGAGCGAAATAAAACTTGCCCAGGAACTGGACAACTCACCTCCACAACACACCCAACCTCCAATCAGCCATTAGTCTCCATTGAAAAAAAAGCTTCCCTTAAGTTTTACTATTTAATTTTTCCCTAAAATTTTCAAAAGTTGGGTTTCGATACTAGATCTTGTTTAATTCAAACCTGAACCTTTTTTTGGTTGGGTATAAAACTACTCCTGGATCTTATAAGTCATAACAGCATACAGCAGCATTTGCATTAGCCAAGGTTAAGGGAGACAGTACGGGAGGTGTAGGAAGTACTCCATATATAACAGAACTCCATAGTGTATATAACGTAGGCTTTTTTGGTTCTAGTCTGAGGGTACTAGGCAGATAATGGAGAGCAAGTTACAGTCTTCCCTTGATACAACAAATGAATTTGGAGCCATGATCAGTGTTCATTATAGTAACTCGTTTGTTATATCGAGGGATGCCAACCTGTGTTTAAAAGTTTTGCCCAATCACAGTTTCTCAGTTAAAAGGTTAACTTTATTGACATAAAGCATACAAAACAAAATCTTAAACCCTACCATCATGTTAATGCAGCTGTACCTTAGCAACAATTCATTACAGTATGCACTGTCCAATTAGTACTGGTCAGCCAAGGTTACGTTGGGGAGGCATCTCCAATATAGCCCAGTTTCCTCCCCACTGTAGATTTGCTCAGGTGAGTAACCCTGCATAACTTCCTTTAACTTTAATAGAAAGGCTTCAGCAGTGGCATCATCATACATCTTGCTTTGCCTGTTACAGCAATATGGTGAACGCCATTGTGACACTGGAAGAACTGCCACAGCCAGCTGATAGAGGACTTAAAGCTGCAGTTTGCTCCATGAATTTCGTGGGCAAAGTGTATTGCTTCCCCTTAAATAGCAGGTTTCATAGGTTTTAGGTGAGTGTGATGGGAGGGTGGGGGGAACAGTGTACTTATTCTCTATTTATTAACTACTAACTATCAGCACATGACTGACAATCAGTTGATTACATCAAGTAGACAGTGACAATCAGTTGAGCATCAGACTGCTATGGTAACCCATGAAGTTGGCGCATGAGGAAGGGTGCTGTCCATTATGGCGACACCTTCCCTGTGCAATCCACTCACGGTGATGGACAGGTTTGGGTGACCAGATGAGGGAGTGGGTAAACTAGGTGACAGGATGTCGCTATATGTATGTGCACAAGGGGGGTGGGAGCGAGCATGACAAGAGTGGGCTTGGGAGTGGAGAGGCTGTAGGGAGTGGTGCTGAGGTTGCCGGTTGAGCTGCATCATAGTGTCAGGAATTGGCTGGGGTGGCTGAGGTACCGGGTTCGGGTCCCTGCACTGATGCAATTTTTATTGTGCCCGGCCTGAACCTTTTTATTTTTACTGTTTTTACACCCCCTAACATGCACCCCCTAGAGTTGAGAATCCTTAAGTAGGGAGGTGCGAGGACAAAGTGGGGTATGGGGGTGCACAGCCCCCCCCCCACAGAAAGCAGTAAAAATATGTCCTGGTACCATTGTGCTGGTGTGCCATGGTTGTCAAGGTGCTGAAAATGTGTTCAGCACTCTGACTGAGCGATAACGGTTATCGCCTTCAGGCATTCGTCATTATCACATAGACTCAACCGCTGCAAACTGCTGGAGTGAAGACAGGAGACAGGCTGCATGTTCATTAAAGCTGAGTGTTCATTGTACTGGGGTTCATAATAGCAAGGAAAGACTGTATTAACAACAGTCTAGGTGTTATCATAGGATCAATATATAGATGAGGTATAGTAGGGAGGTAGTCAGTTTTGGGGACTGTGGTGAGCTCTTCTCCAGGGTTATGTTCTGGAGGAAGGGTCACTTCCACATCTGCAGAACCTTTGCAGAGCTCCATGCTCAGCTGGTAACAGAAAGAAACAAGATACCTCAGCTACAACATCGATACAGGTGAAGTCCACTCCCCCACTCACTCCACAAGAGGCCTACTGGCCCAGTGGGCTGAAGGATAATAGGGAAGGGTGGCAGAGGCATCCACAAGAGGTTTGATGAGTCTTGCACCATCCAGATAGCAAATCACTTTGCACCCCTAGAAAAGGTTCAGGTACCTGTCTCCTTGGGGGCGGGTCTCTGACTCAGTCAGAGCAAATGGGCAGGACAATTTGGTGGCACCTAGGGGTTGAGCAGGAGGAAGTCAGCAAGGAGAGTCTTACTGATTAGCGACTCAATGATTAGGGGAGTAGAGGGGATGGTGGGAGAGGGGAGTGAAATGGTCAGATGCCTTCCTGGTGCATCCGCCGTCTGAGAAAAAGATAGGATAGGGTGGAAGGCGGACAATGGAAGGGGGAGATGGGGAGCTCATATGCTTAGGTGCTAATGATCTGGTGAACCAGCCTGTGGAGGCAGTGAAGCAAAACTTTAAGATGCTAGGGGGTAGATTGAAGGTGCCCTCAGCTTCCCTGTACTTTTCTGAGGTCCTCTCTGTGTGGAATAGGAGGAATGGGAATGATACAGTAAAGAAGGAAGAGATTAAGGAGTTTAATGCATGGTTGGAGGGCTGATATCAGGGGGAAGGGTACCACTTTGTGGGGGACGGGGGGCTTCTGAGACAGGAGGCTCTTCAAGGGGGATGGCTTTCACCTGACAAGAGGGGGTCAGTATTCTGGGGCAGAAGTTTGGACATGTACATTGGACAGTTAAACTGATTGCAGGGGTGACAGATGCTAGGGGAAAACTATTGAGAAGGGACAACCAGTGGGGAACCTAGGAAGGGCTCCCACTGAACAGTGGACTAGTAGCAACAAGCTGGGTAACAGTGAGGCTGACGTTCAAATTAGGTTACAGAAGAGGCCAATGAGGGAGGGCTGACAAAGCCTACATTCAGCATGAAAAATAAAAAACTAAGGAGACTAGGGAAGAATATGGGAAAAGAAATTGGAAAAAGCAAGAAAGGATTAGCAGAAAGATGGAAAGTGGTCTACCTTACTGCCAGGAGTCTGGGAAATAAAATGGGTGAGCTCCAGGCAGAGGTAGCAGACACCAAGATGGACCTAGTAGCCATCATAGAAACCTGGGCTGCATGGAATAAAAATTGGGACCTTAGAGTCCCAGGCTCTACAATGTTTAGATGAGATAGAGGAAAAGGTGAAGGAGGTGTAGCCCTTTATGTCAGGGAAGGCACAGAAGCAGTGGAGGATGGAAACATCAGGGGAGGTAATGGAGAAAAAGAACCACTGTGGCTTCAACTCACGGCATCCTCAGGCAAGAAACTACAGATGAGGGTGATCAGTAGACCTCCAGGACAGAGGGAAGAGAGAGAATAAGGAGCTATTGGCAGAACTAGAAGGGGGGGCACAGGGCGAGTGATGGTGGTGGGAGATCTAAATCTGCCAAATGTTGACTAGGTTATTCCAGCTGCCAGGATGTCCAGAAGTCAGGCCTTGTTGGATACATTGTATGACTGCTGGCTGGAGCAGCTGGTTAAAGAATCCACTAGGTAGGCTGCTGTTTTCTAGGTGATGCTCACCAACTTGGAAGTGGTAGGACAAATGAGGGTAGGGGATTCACCAGGCCCCAACAATCATAACTCTATGTAGTTCCATCTGGCCCTTGGGACAAGTAAGCCTTCATCAAAGACTGAAGACCTAGATTTCAGAAGGGCAGACCTTAACCAAATGAGGGAACTGGTCCAGAACAAGTCAGTCAGAGTGAACAGCATCAGGGATGTAGAGGAAAGATGGGTGGGCAATCAATGGGGCCAGTCTTGATGCAACAAAGTCTTGCATGGAAATGGTAATCAAAAGAAAGGGTACAACAGACTAGTATGGTTCTCTGGAAAGATAAGGGAAATAGTGACAGCCAAAAAGAAGGCCATCACCAAGTCCAAGGGAAAACAAGGGAAGGAGGAATGGGGAGAGTACCATATGAGAACAAAGGAAACCAAGAGGGCAGTTAGAGAAGCAAAGACAGACACAGAGATGCAGATTTCAGAGGGGGTCAAGAGAGGGGAAAAACAGTTCTTTAAGTATATTAGGGAAAAAGAAGGGAGGAGGAACCATTAGGCTAACAGGAAGGTAGGGTAAGTGAGAAACAGGCAGAAACCAGGCATTCTTAATGACTACATCTGCTTTGTATTCACAAGGGAAGTCAGAGGGCCTCTAAAGACTAGGTTTGCTAGCATAAAGCACCTAGCTTCAGCTGAGCTCTTTTCTTCTAGGGTTTGCTTGAAAGGACAGAGCACATTAACACAGCAAGAAGAAACAAGGCTTCTTTTTGCTGATTAGAGTTACTGTTGTGTTACTGTTTTGCTTTTGTTTACAGGTTGTGCCTACAGGTTTTATTACTGTTTTGTGCTTACAGGTTGTACAGTTTACTGCTTTGTTTTTCTCTGATTGAAACTGTTTTTTTGCAGGGCATATTTTCTGCTACATTGTTGCAGAGTGTGCTTACAGGTTTGTTACTGTTTTCTGCTTATAGGTTACTGATTCATCTTTCTCTGATTCAGTGGGTTTTTTGCAAGGTATATTTTCTGTTAAATTGCTACAAGTTGTGCTTACAGGTTTTGTTACTGTTTTGTGCATACAGGTTTTACATTCTTATCCATCTTTAGGCTAAGAAAAGTTATTGATTTGGTACTATTTTGTTTTGTGCTTACAGGTTTTTATTTTTGGCTTAAAGATATTTCAGTCTCTTTCTTGCACTGAAGGAGATAACTGCTTTTTTTCCACAGCTCCTCCAGGGGATTAGTAGTGTAACTGGGAGAGGAGCTGACAAAGGCTTAGTACCTTAACAGAAGGAAAATGTAAAAGGTCAGGTTAGTTGGTGTATTGTGGTGAAAACTAGGTGTGCTGGCATAAAGCACCTAGCTTCCCCTGAGCTCTTTTCTTCTAGGGTTTGATTGAAAGGATAGAGCAAGGAGAAACATTAAAGCTTTCTTTGGCTGATCAGAGTTACTGCTGTGTTACTATTTTGCATCGTGCTTGCAGGTTTTATTACTGTTTTGTGCTTACAGGTTGTACAATTTACTGCTTTATTTTTCTCTGAAATTGTTTTTTGCAGGTTATATTTTCTTTTAAATTATTGTGCAGGTTGTCTTGCTGAAAGAAAGGAAAACACTCACCCTGGTGGTGGGTCAGAGCTGTAGCTGATTGTTTCTGGAGGGCACAGGCTTGGTCCCACCCACCTCCCCAACACATCATTCTCGTTATACCAGAGGTTCTGACATCATTTCCCCAAAGGCCAAAGGACATACACCAGTCATAACCGTAACAGCCCAGCACATTGCATAGGGGGTAGACGCACACACACGCTCAACACACTAACAAAAAGAACTAAACAAGAAGGGAGAGAGACATGTGAGGAGTGGTGCAATGCACTGACTGGGGGCAACAGTCTTTCAGAAGATGTTCTGGAGGCTGCAATGCTTCCCTATTTGCAGGCATCTCTCTCTGGTCTGAGGGAGGAGGTTGCCCATCTCCAGGCCAAACTTGTGAGGATTCAGGAAACCTCTTCCCCCACCCAGAGACCACCAGGGCCACTGCTGTTGCCTCAGAGGTTGTCAAGAAAGAGAAGTGGTTGGACCACGGTGGGCTCAGGGAGGGTGAGGGTGGTGGATCAGAGGCACATACCCCCAGTTGTACCTCTCCACAATTCATATGCCATTCTGGTGGAGCTTGGTTCCTCCATGGAGGCACCCACAGTAGAGACCAAAGAGGATGCTGGAAACCTCCACAAAGGAGACCCATAAGAGGGTGGTATGAGACCTCACAGGGGAAGGAAAAAAACTCCTGTTGGAGGACTCAATCATTATGAGAGTAGAACTGGAGGAAGAGGAGAGGAGAGGGAAATAAGGTGCCTGTATAACACCATCGCTGGGAGGAAGAGGATGTGAATCCTCAGAATCACAGGAGCAGTGGCATGGGAGAGGGAGTTGCATGTCATTGTCCACCTAGGGACAAATGACCTGGCTGGAAATGGAATCAGAGCAGTGCAGGAGAAGTTTGTAGAGTTGTGGAGGGGCCTTAGACAAGTAGCACGAACAGTAACCTTCTCGGAGGTGCTACCTCTCAATGGCATGAGTGAGGCTAGGGTACTCCACACCATGGAATTCAATGAATGGTTGAAAAACCTGGTGTGGAGCTCAGGGTTTGGGCTTCACTGGGGACTGGGGGTCCACCTGGAGGGATGTAGGCCTATTCTGGTGCAGTGGCCTGCATCTGTCCAGGAGGGGAACCAGGATCCTACATGATAGGTTTAAATGCTTCATTGGCAAACATTTAAACTAGCCAAGGAGAAGGCACTGAAAAGAAATATGGAAAGCCCAGCACCCTCCCCCCACAAAACAGGGTGGTTAGTGAGGTAAACACTAAGGTAGACAACTCAACAGGAAGCAGGCTGGGGTCAATGGAGAAAAAGGTAAAAACGGTAAGGACAGGAATGGGGCTAAAAGGGGTAAGGCTATCAAAAAATGGATGACGATGAGTACCAATACACATAGTCTGGGAAACAAGCTTCCTGAACTAGTGGCCTTGATGGAAGAGGGACACCTGGATATTGTGGCAGTCACAGAAACATGGTACACAGAGAACCATGACTGGGATGTCAACATGCCACGTACACAATCTACATGAGGGACAGGAAGGGTAAAAGAGGAGGAGGAGGAGCTCTTTACATAAGGGAAGGGATCAAAGCAATGAAACTAAAGGGTAAACAGGGAGGAGAGGAGGCACTGTGGGTCACCCTGGAGGCAGGAAATGGCACTACAATCCATACGGGGTTTGTTTACGGACCCCCACCTAAGGGGGATAAAATGGACAAAGAAATGATAGAAGACATCCTTAGAATGGCAGAAAGGGGATGATATTGTTGATGGGGACCTGAATATGCCACATAATAACTGGAGCACCTATGCTGCAGCCACATGCAATAGCAGAGTAATTCTCTATGCTCTATAGGCATGCCTCAGACAGCTAGTGTTGGAACCCACTCGAGAAGGAGCAATCTTAGACCTGGTACTCTCAAATGGGAACAGAGAGAGGGTCTTGGATTTAGAAGCAGGTAGCCATCTGGGAACAAGTGACCACCAAACAGTGTGGTTCATGATAAGCACAGTCACAGAGTCAAGACACACAAAGGTGAGGGTAATGGACTTAAGGAGGGCTGACTTTGGCAAAATAGGGGAGTGCCTCAGAAAAGCACTTGCAAATGGGCAAGAAGGTGGGATGGAGAAACAATGGTGAAAAATCAAAGCTGCCAACACAGAGCCAACAAGCCTTTGTGTAAAGCAAATAAACAAAACAAAGGAAAAAAAACACTATGGTTCACAAAAGAGGTGGCAGGGAAGGTTAGAGAGAAAAAAATAGCATTCAGGAAGTATAAGGAAACACAGAAGGAGCAGGACAGAAAACTGTACCAGTCAAAACAGAAGGAAGTGGGGAAGGCAGTCAGAATAGCAAAGGCCCAAATTGAGGAAAAGACAGCCAATTCAGTTAAGAAGGGGGATAAAAACTTTCAGAAGTACATTAGGGAGCAAAGAAAGACCAGGGGAGGGATAGTGAAGCTTAATAAAGGGGAGTTGGTGGGCAAAGGGTGACAGTGACAAAGCAGAGATACTGAACAAATACTTCTGCTCAGTATTCACAAAAGAAGAGGACAGGGAGGTACCTAAACCAAATAACACAAGCACACTAGATGGGGGAGGGGTCAATACCAGTCCATTCACAGAAGAAAGGGTCCTGAAAGAACTCCTAAAACTGAAGGTGGACAAAGCAATATGGCCTGACAGGATTAACCCCAGAATTCTAAAAGAACTAAGGGGAGAACTAGTGGCACCACTAACTACCCTTTTTAACAAATCATGGGAGGAGGAGGAGGATGTGGCACCGGAGGACTGGAAGAGGGTATATGTGATTCCCTTTCACAAAAGTGGGAGCAAGACAGAGGCAGGAAACTACAGACCTGTTAGTTTTACCTCAGTGGTAGAGAAAATGATGGAATCACTTCTGAAAGAAAGAATTGTTGAGTACCTAGAGGCCAGCAGGGCTCAGGACTCAGGCAGCATGGATTCACAGCAGGAAGGTCATGTTAGATGACTCTAATTGATTTCTTTGACTGGATGACCAAAGTAGTAGACCAGGGAGGGGCTTTGCATGTGGCCTACCTTACTTTAGCAAGACATTTGACACAGTCCCACACAAAAGATTAATAAACAAGTTAGCCAGCCTGGGAGTGAGTCCCAGGGTGGTAACCTTGGTAAAAAATTGGCTGGACAACAGAACGCAGAGTGTAATAGTAAACAGAGTCCACTCTGAAAAAGGAGGGTTACTAGTGCGGTACCGCAGGGTTAAGTACTGGGACCAGTCCTCTTTAATGTCTTTATAGATGACTCTGTGAAGGGACTGGAAGGAAAAGTATGTTTCTTTGCAGATGACACAAAGGTCTGCAACAGGGTTAATACACAAGGGGGGTGTAAAGGATGAGAAAGGACTTGGCAAGGTTGGAGGAATGGTCAGAAGAGTGGCAGCTTAGATTCAATGCAGAGAAGTGCAAATTAATGCACCTGGGAAACAAAAAACCAAGGGAAAAGGACACAGTGGGAGGAGATAGGGCTGCTAGACTGGTAGTGAGGTGACTAAATGTATAGTGGCGGCCATATCGCGCATCAACATGCACACATAGCCTGGACAATTGCATTATCCAGTTTATGGGAAGGGGAATGTTGTCCAGGACACCGGGAAGGTCCCTTACTCTTTGCGAAGAGTGCCCTGGGTTCTTTTACTTCCACCTGGACACCCAGAACAGCACCAGTAGAAGGGACCTCAGTTTAACATCTCATGTGAAGGATGGCACACTCCAGCAGTATAGCACCCCACTAATACTGTACTCAGATGTCAGCATTTTAGGTATGAGTCCAGTCCCTGTGTGGGATGAGAACCCGCACTACCTTCTGGTCCAGAGGCGGATGTACTACCAACTGAGCCACACTGACATCTAGAGACCTAGGGGTAGTCATATCAAATGACCTAAAGGTAGGCAAGCAATGTGAGATGGCAGTAAGGAAGGCTGGGGGGGGGATACTGGGATGCATAGGGAGAGGCATCACCAGTAGAAAACAGGAAGTTGTTATCCCTCTGTACAGACAGTTGGTGAGACCCCATCTGGAGTACTGTATGCAGTTCTAGAAACCCCATCTCTGCAAGAACATAGATAGGATGGAGGCAGTCCAGAGGAGGGCAACTAAAATGGTGCAGGGTCTGCACCAGAAGCCATTCGAAGAGAGACCAAAAGAGCTTAATATGTATACCCTCGAGGAAAAAGAGAAGGGGGGGGATGATAGAAACTTTCAAGTACCTTAAGAGAATCAACAAAGTCCAAGAGGGTAGCATCTTTCAGAAAAAGAACAAGGTAGCACAATTTGAAGATAGAGTGGGGACAACTCAGGGGCAACGTAAGGAACCATTTTTTCATGGAGAGGGGAGTGACCGCATGGAATGGCCTTCCTGAGGAGGTCATGGAATCAAAAACAGTGGGGAATTTAAGAATGCATGGGACAAACATAAAGCAATTCTAGTGGGAGGTAGGAGGAAGTAGGCTGCTGGTAAACCTAAGATCTGTAGCTTATCCGATACATAGGGAAATGTGCAGACTGGGTGGGCCAAGCAGCCCTTATCTGTTGTCAAAGTCTATGTTTCTGTGCAACAGAGTGGCATTAAGGTGGCTGTAAGGAGGTGCCTGAGATGAGGCAGAAAGTATTTATTAGTGAAAGGGTTCAGAAAGAACTAGCAGCCCTAAAGATAGATAAGGCCCCAGAACCAGATGGGATGCATCTGGGAGTGCACAAAGAGTTCAAGAAATATAAGGGAATGCAGCGGGACGAAGACAGGGAGGCATACCAGACTTCCCTAAGGGAAGCAGGGAAGGCAGTAAGGCAGGCAAAGGCCCACACCAAGGAAACACTAGCATGAACAGTAAAAGAAGGGGACAAGACTTTCTATATATTAGTGAAAGGAGAAAGTCCAGAGGGGGTATTTCTAAGATCAAAGGGGATAAGGGGGAGTGTGTGGAGGAGGACCAAGGAAAAGCATCTATCCTAAATAGATACTTCTGCTCAATTTTCAGTGAGGAGAAGGTAGGGCAGGGCTCACAGCTCAGCACCATGGACACAGGAGGGAGACAGGTGTGCACAATTCCCTTCACAAAAGAAAGGGTCCTACAACAGCTTGCTAAGCTCAAGGTGGAAAGGTAATGGGACTGGATGGCATACATCCCAGGGTACTAAAGGAGCTAAGGGTGAAACTAGCAGAGCCATTATCAGAACTGTTTCGTGAGTCTCTGAGCACAGGAGAGGTCCCAGAAGACTGGAGAAGGGCTCATGTGATCCCGCTCCACAAGAGTGGTAGCAGGGAGGAGGCAGGGAACTACAGACCAGTCAGTCTTAACTCAGTAGTGGGCAAGATTATGGAGGCACTCCTTAAGGAAAGGATAGTGCAACACCTGGAATCCATAGGAGCACAGAATCCAAGACAGCATGGTTTTACAACAGGAAGGTCCTGTCAAACTAATCTCATAGATTTCTTGACTGGGTAACCAGAGTGGTAGACCAAGGGGGTGCAGCTGGTGTCGCCTACCTTGACTTCAGCAAAGCTTTTGATACTGTTCCACATAGAAGATTGATTAATAAGCTGGGTAGGCTTGGGGTGGGTCAGAAGTCAGTCAATTGGGTGGAAAACTGGTTGGTGGGCAGAAAACAGAGAGTGGTGATAAACAGTATACAGTCAGAAGAGATGCAAGTCACAAGTGGGGTACCTCAGGGATCAGTCCTGGGGCCAGTCTTCTACAATATCTTCATTAGTGACATTGCAGATAAACTCGAGGGTAAGGTTTGTCTCTTTGCAGATGACACCAAGATCTGCAACAGAGTAGATGATCCAGATGGGGTGGGCAGAATGAGAAGAGATCTGGATAAACTGGCAAAATGGTCAGAAGAGTGGCAACTGGGGTTTAACACAAAGAAGTGCAAGATCATGCACATAAGGAAGAGAAACCCTGAAGCCACCTATAGGCTGGGAGGGGAGTTGCTGACAATCACAAAGGAAGAAAGAGACTTGGGCATCATCATCATCACAGATGACCTGAAATCATCCAACCAGACCACTAAAGCAGTAGGTAAGGCTAGGGGATGTTGGGGTGAATTAGTAGGGGTATCACAAGTCGTAAGAGGTAGGTAATAATCCCTCTTTATAAGATGCTGGTTAGGCCCCATCTGGAGTACTGCATGCAGTACTGGAGGCCGCACCTTCACAAGGGCATTAACAAAATGGAGGCAATCCAAAGAAAGGCAACCAAAATAGTGCAGGGACTGCATCAGAAAACATATGAGGACAGATTAACAGAGCTCAATATGTGTACCCTAGAGCAAAGGAGGGAGAGAGAGAGGCGATATGGTCAAAACATTCAAACACCTTAAGGGCATTAACAAGGTGAAAGAGTTTAACATGTTTCAATATAAGAAAAAAAGCAGGACAAGAGGACACAGCATGAGATTAGAGGGAGGCCGATTCAGGTATAATGTGAGGATGTTCTTTTTCACAGAAAGGGTGGTGGATGCATGGAATGGCCTACCGCAGGAAGTGGTGAATATGAACACCGTGCAGGGCTTCAAACAGGCATGGGACAGGCATAAGGGAGCAATACAGATGAGTATGAATAGATAGGCCAGTGGCAGAGTAAAGGCCTATGGCACATTCATAAGGTAGAAAAAAAAATGGGCAGACTGGATGGGCCTTGCAGTCCTTATCTGCCATCTGCTTCTATGTTTCTATGGTAACAGTACTAACTGAATCCCTGGTAGGGCTGTTCACTAGCTCAGTTCAGACAGGGGTAGTTCGAAAAGACTGCAGGGTAATTTGTTTTTTTTATTTTTATTTTATTGAATCTCGGTATTAACACTTGAGCCAGGGGCTCATTTACAAAGGCTCCACGTGAAGCAAATGATTTATACAGCGAAAGAAGTAACTAACATAGGTACAATGTTAACATAATATTAAGCAGTTTTGGCTAGACTCACAGGATCTTTGACATACAATCAATAATACAAATAAAGCAACATGTAAGTGCTTGGGGCAAGAGAAGTCAGAGGTTGGTAGAACATAAAAATTTAGTTTTGCAAGGGACCATGGACTCCACAGTCACCCAGAAATAGCAGCCCAGGGGGCATTGTCGACAGAAGGCTGGGAGTTTCAGGCAGCTGGTCACTAAGGTTATGAGTGACAGTTACGCTTGCTGAGGTTGACTAGGTGTTGCCGGTGGCAGTTTTTGAAGGCGCCAATTGTAGGAGTGGATTGGATAGATTCTGGGAGATTGTTGAACCAGCTGGGAGCTCTGAAAAAAATGCTCTTTGCCCTTGGGATGTTCGGCAAAAAGGAACCTGACAGACTTGATTGGGCACGCCTCTAGTGCAGCGCGAGATTGCAGTGGCCTTTGTAAGGAGCAGCTGGGCGGGGGAGTGCAAGCCCTAGGGAGATCTTTTTGACTGCTAGGCAAGTGTGACAGGCGATTCTGTTTTGGAGGTTAAGCCAACTGGATTGCACATAGAGGTCACAAGAATGTGTGTCATGGCTAGCACCTGTTAGTAGCCTGCAGGCTTTGTTAAGGGTGGTTCCAATCCTTTTAAGGGCAGTGGCAGAGGCAGCGCCATAACATACAATGTCATAGTTGATGATGGACAGTATGGAACTGGTCACAGCGAGGTGTAGTGCTTCTTCGGTCATACAGCGCCGGTGTCTGTAGAGGAGGTCTAGTCAGATATTAGCAGTTTTAGAGATGTTTGAGATGTGTTCTTGGTAGGAGAGGGTGCTGTTCAGGGAGATGCCCAGGTATTTGAAGCTGTTTACCTGTTCAAGGGGAGAGTCAGTGTTGTTGGAAATGGCTAGTCAGGCTGTGTTAAACTTGTTATGCGAGCCAGAAAAGATCATCGATTTGGTCTTTTTAGAGTTCATAATTAGACTATGGTTAGCGAACCAAGTTTCAACAGAGGTAAAGCTGCGCTGCAGGTCAGAGGTGAGTGGGTGCAGAAACAGGCTGGCTAGTGTAAATCACAGCATCATCTGCTTACAGGAGAAGGCTGTTGGGGCAGGTTAGTGGGAGAGTATTTAGGTAGAGGCTAAATAGGAGGGGGACAAGGATTGTCCCCTGTGGAACTCCGGAAAGTATGGAGTGGCTAGTAGAGAGTGAGTAAGAGATTTTAACACACTGGGTTCTACCTCCTAGATAACTGCTAAACCAAGAGGTAATGTCATTTGAGAGTCCAAGAGAGGGTAGGGTCAGGAGAAGAAAAGAGTGGTTGACCATGTCAAAGGCCTTAGTAAGGTCTATGTGGATAGATCCAACAAGGTGACCACGGTAAAGGGCTTTATGAATAAAGTCCATATAGGTGAGCAGGGCAGTGGCAGTACTATGATCCTTCCTAAACCCATGTTGCTGAGGGCACTGTATACCATGAGCAGAGAGGTAAGCTGTTAGCTGTTCAACCACAATGTGCTCAAATGCTTTCAAGGGGGAGGGGGTAATTTTGAAATAGGTCAGTAGTTGGCGAGATTGATTCTGTCACTGCTCTTGTGGATTGGTGTCACAACTGCGGATTTCTAGACTGATGGAAATTGACTGAGGCATAGGGACAGGTTCAAGATCCAGGTGAGTGGGGCCAGGACAGCATTAATGGTGAGAAGAATTAGTCTGATATCAAGGGTATCTGCACTGTACCTGGACTTAGTAAGCACTTTCATGAGGTGTCTCCTGGCGGCAGAGGGGGATATAGACCTGAAATAAAATAGAGGGGTGTTAGGTGGGGGGTTACTGAGGCACGCAATGTCTGCAGTGGACTGTTCATCAAAAAAGTTTGTGGAGAGGACTCCACTCAGGTCGGTGAATGAAGTGTTGAGGATGTTAGCAATTTCACTGGGGTCTTGAATGGTGTGCCTATTGTAGTCTAGTAAGGTGGGAGGGGATTCACTGGTATTACCCATTATGTTTTTTAATATTGTACCAAAATTTCTTAATAGTAGCCCATGAGTTGGCAAACATGCCCTGGTAGTAAGAGGCCTTCACAAGCCGGACTGCCCTGGTACATTTACTCCTGGTGGTCCTGTACCACTGCCAATCACTTGCCAGTAGCTTGAGGTACCTTCCACAGGTGGTCACGAGTGGCCATAAGGTGCAGAAGAGAGGTGTGATCCAGGGGTTGGATACCCCTTTCACCTTACACTTCTTGAGGGGGTCAAATAAGTCACAGATCGAGTTGAAGTAGGAGATGATTTGGCTTAGAGCCTCATTGACACTAGCTGCGAGGAAGACTGGGGACCAGTCTGATTTGTGGAGATATTCTCGGAGATAAACCAGCTGCCCATCCCTGAGGACCCACTGATAGGATGTTTTGCTAGGTCATCTAGGGACCTTATTGGACCAATGGCAGGTGATAGGGGAGTGGTCACTCAAGGCATCCAGTAACTGTAGTGTCAGAGATCCTCTCCTGGTGGTTAGAGAATAATAGGTCAGTGAGAGTACTCGTGCCGGTCCTGTAATTTATTTGAGTGGGAGAGGAGACAAGCTGGGTGAGGTCAATAGCTGCTGCTGCATCTTTAAGGGGGTTAGAGTCAGGAGATAGACAATTGGTGTTGAAATCAACCAGTGCAATGACCTCAGAGTCATTAGGGAGGTTTGCGGTAAGGTCAAGGAGAATTTTGGAAGCCTTTGTGGTTATCCTTGGGTGGAATATAAATGGAGAGGATGTAAACTGACTTCCCTTTATTGCCTAAGGTAGTTTTTACCCCTACTGATTGGGCCCCGTCTTTAGGGGACAGAGCAGGGAAAGCCTGACTATGAAGAGAGTCTGAGATGTGTAGGGCACAGCCACCTCCATGTCTACCAGCTCTATCTGACCTGTATACTGTGTACCCATTTTGGGAGATAGCAGAGTCAGGTACAGCGGGGGAGAGCCAAGTTTCAACTATGGAGAGGACATGAGGCCTGGATGTAATCCCGCTCCATTGGGGGGGGGAGGCAAGGAGCAACCCAATTGAGTAACTACAGGCCTGTCAGTCTTACCTCTATGGTGGGTAAACTGACGCAGACACTAGTCAAAGAGGACCTCATGGACTACCTAGAGAGCAGTGGACTCCAGGATAGTAAACAGTATGAGTTCATAGCAGGGAGATTGCATCAGACTAGCTTGATAGCATTTCTTGACTGGGTAACGAAGTAGTAGTAGATAAGGGCCAAGCTGTGGATTTACTGTTTCTAGTTCAGCACAGCTTTTGACTCAGTGCCTCACATAAAATTGCTGAAGAAGCTAGAGGTTCTGGGTGCAGCAAAGTACACAGTTATATGGGTGAGAAACTGGTTGGAAGGGAGACAGCAGAGGATTGTGGTTAATGGAGTCAGATCAGAAGAGAGGGAGGTCACCAGTGGTGTGCCACAAGGAATGGTCCTGGTCCAGTCCTTTTTAATACATTCATCAGCAACATGGGAGAAGGAATCCAAGGAAAGATGTGTCTCTTCACAGATGACACTAAGCTCTGTGGCAAGGTACACAGTGAGAAGGAGGTTAGGGAGATACAGAGAGACTTGAAAAGCTTAGAGAGGTGGCCAAAGGTTTGGCAGTTGAAATTCAATGCCAAAATGTGAAAGGCTATGCTAATAGGGAACAAGAACCCCAAGACAGAGTACTGGATGGGGGGGAGTAAAGCTAGGAAGAACCTCGGAGAGAGAGAGAGACATAGGGGTCATGATCAGTGACTCCCTAAAACAATTAGTACCTACAGTAAGACAAACAGGATGCTGGAGTGTATAGGAAGGGGTATTGACAGCAGAAGGAAAGAGGTATTAATACCTCTCTCTAAATCACTGGTGAGGCCCCACCTGGAGTACTGTGCCCAGTTCTAGAGTCCTCACCTAAGGAAAGATAAGGACAGACTGGAGACAGCACAAATTAAGGTGTCCAAAATGATTCAGGGTCACCAGGGCAGAGCTTACGAGGATCAGCTCAAGGCACTGAACATGTAGTCACTGGATGCCAGATGAGAGAAGGGAGATATGATAGAGACCTTAAAGCTCCTGAAAGGAATGAACAAGGTGAACTGTAAAGTACTATTTAGCATAAGTAGCAGATCAAGAACATTTGGACATGAGTGGAAACTGACTGAGGGAAGTTCAAGAGGGAAATAAAAACATTTGTATGCACCCAATTTTGGGGATGCTTACTATAGTAATCCTCTCCTCCCAGTTTTGTCCATTTTTGGATAGGGGCTGGCCTGCCTGCTGGTTGGGTGGAGTTAGTGCCCTGGACAGTATTTAAGGGGTGATTTTTGAGTGTTTGAGGGAGGCTAGTGGGAGAGGTACAGAACAGGACATCCAGTTGCTGAGGCACCAGCCCGACCTGTTCAGGCTCTGTGGCTCTGCATGTGTGAGTCCACTCGGGAGCAGTAAGGGTGGTCAATGATCTGAAGCATATCTGCAACTGGGCCTGTTTTGGGGGAGCCACAGCCTGGGGAGTTAGGAGGCATCCACCTTAATGCACTGCAGCACCGGGGTGGGAGTGAGGCCCGGTTCCAGGAGTTGCGGTCTAGTGTGGCATCTCAGGTGGAGGGCTAGTGCAGCAGTGGCAGTCTGCATTGTGGGTAGTATGACCATGGCAGCCTGGTTCCCTGTACCCACGTGGCACTCCGCCCGAGTAAAGATGGCCTGCGGGGAGTGAGTTGGTGTCTGGTGTGTCCCTCAGATCACCTGTGACTAAGATGTGCAGGGATTCCGGGGGCCCGGGAACAATAAGCCCTAAGTAGCAGGAGGGATTAAAAAATGTTGGGAAAATGCTGCAGCCTGTTGTTGCCATTGTGAACATGCGAGAGGGAGGAGTGGTAGGCCATAGTTCAAGCAATCATCTGAGAGAGGCCTGGAAGTTGAAGGCCTAAGGTTGTGTTGCTACTATAAAATTAGTACTGAGCCCCTTGGCTCCATTTGAGGATCCAGCATCACGGCATGAATGGGCACAAGATTGGTGCCATGGCCCTGTGCCACAGATTTGTTTCCTGCTCAAGCAGTGCCCCCAGCTCCCAGGAGCCATTGTGATTATGTTTAGCCTGCAATAAATTAAACTGTTTTATTGTTGAACGTTACTTCAGTGGGGGGTCTCCTGCTGTTTTCATGAACTGTGATGCTTGCTGCCTGTTAACTACCTTGCCCTACAGTTTCAGATTGTCTGCAGTCTGCACCCTGTCTCTAGGCTGTGCCCAGTGACTGTCTGTGGACCTATGCATTTAACCCAGGTATGTGCCTGCTTTATTTCCTTCTGGGATGTGTTCTGCTGCTGTGTGGTGCCCCCTCCCCTCATTTTTCCATCAAGCCCCTAGACAGTGGGGAAGGAGAGCCTATAACATGGGCGATCATCCAGAACTGAAATTTGGGATGCAGGACAGTACCTTAACTTCTGAAGAGCATCTGCAGTGTCTATGTGGATGGAGGCCTGGTTTATCTGGATGCCTCATTCCTGGGCTGCACCATCTTGTATGAACCTTTGCTCCTTTTCTTCCCTTGGCGCTTGCATTGAGGATGCATTTGCATAGGCAATGCTATGCTAACAGCCCCATGGTTGCAACAGACTGGCTGGGACAGCCAACGGACTTGTGGTGACCAAGTGGAGGGTGCCATTTCTGTGGATATTGTGGATGTGCTAGTAGCCCTGAGTCTTGGAAGAGATGGCAGAAGCTCCTAAGGAAAGTGATCCATTAGCGATGGTTCTAGCATCGCTGCTGTCATGGCTATGGAGCAATGCAGGATGGAGAGCTTCATTGGATAAGTGCATGATTTGCAGCTACCAGGGAGGTGGAGTGGTCTGGCTGCCCCGTGCTCCTCGTGTGCTCGAGTAGTGCCGCTTATGGCAAATGTGTATGCTATGCTAGAAGGCAGTATAGCATAGTGGTTAAGGGCACTGAGCTGCAAGTCTGAAGACCTCAGTTTGAATCCTTTCATCCCCCTCTTGCGTACTGTGTGACCCTGAGCAAGTCACTTAACTTCCTTGTGCTTCCAGGTCGCACCTATAAAACAAACTCTAGCTTAGTGTGTGTCTTTTCTGGCTAAGCAATTTCCCCTTCCCCCCCCC
Source organism: Neoceratodus forsteri (assembly GCA_016271365.2). Lineage (NCBI taxonomy): Eukaryota > Metazoa > Chordata > Ceratodontiformes > Ceratodontidae > Neoceratodus > Neoceratodus forsteri. Next base: position 969,749,356 of record CM028134.1, on the reverse strand, counting down.
CCTTTCCCTCTATGCCACCTTATTTGCTTTCCTCGCCCTGTGTGCTGTCTGCGTCTCCAGGGATCACCACCATTTCAACTACAGGCAGTTTGCAGAACTGGGATGAATTAAAAATCTGTTACTGCCCCCTTGGAGCCCCCTGTGACAGAAGCTATGCCTGAGGAGGAGGAGAAAGAGGACACAAAGGTGAAGAGTGGGCATACATGTCTGCCCAGTCCTTCTCTGCTGAAGGCATCTGAGCCTCCCCATGGCAGAGGGAGAGGTCACCGGAGAACCAAAAACATTTATGGCTCCTTTAGGCCCAAGAAGTCAGGGTCTGCTCCCACACCTGCCAGGGCCTTCAGTTCTTCAGGCCGGGATGCTCATGCTTCTGGAAAGGCGTTGCCTGATGGCAAGATGGTTAAGGCTAGCCCTAGCAGTTCTGACCATGGAATCTCCCAGTGTTACCACCTGGTAAGCTGCCATCACCGCTGCAATCGAGGACCAGGATGTGGAGCGAGCGATTCCCCCACTTATTACATTGCCTGATCACACCCCAAGGCTGACCCATTTGAGTGTTCTTCCCTGGAAAAAGATGGATGGACTGTTGCCAGATGACTCCAAATGTGATATACCACTCTGGGGTGCGGTTGGAGGAAGGAATGGCCCCACAGACCAGCATATGTAGCATCCCAGAGTGGTCCCATGCGGAGAGGTGGGTCCACAGGAGGATCCGAGCTGAGTATCCCAAGTAGGATTCTCTATGTGTGTCAGAATGGATATGGGATGTTATCGAGGAGAAGAGGTTTAACTGGGTATTTCAGGGAGCCGTGGATGAACTCCAGCTGAGGAATAGACAGACTGGGCCCTCATCAGCAAGTACCATTACCAAGGCTCAGTCGCTCTGAAACTCCACAGTGTGGACTGGACTCACTCTATTTAAGCATTTTGCTTTAATTCAAGATGCAATGGGATGGTGCACAAAGTATTACATTATCTCCACTGACACCTTTGGAGCTCAAACTACCAAACCTGACCCTCGGGTTTATTATCCCCATGGCGGAGGACCCACTCTGTAAAAGGTTGCAAACTATGCAGGACTAATTAATTGTTTCTGATGTGCTCAGGACTGTCTTTTGGACCCCCATAGACTGTTTGAGAGTTTCAAAATGAGTGAAACCTTTGCAGTCTTTCCCTCTATTATTTGTTAAATGTGGTGTTTCCTGTTATATCTGTTGTTATGCCTTAATAGTGAGAGAAATAGTTAGCAAGCTGTAGGTTTTGGATCATTGAAAAGCCATGAGACTTTTTTTTTTAATTCTTTATTTTTTATCTGCTGCTTGCCGCCGAGCCATCCACCCAGGTCACAGCCCCCTCTACTCCCACTCCCACATTTAGCCCTTACTCCCGGATACCCTCTCGATTACTCCCCAGGGCATGGTTGTGGCACCAGCCCAAGTGCCGCAAACAACAGGATAGGTCAGGGAGCCAGCCTGAGAGCTCATTAGAGCGGAGGGGCAGGCATCATCCTGGCAGCAAGCAGTGTAATTTTTCCCAGTTAGGCGAGGGAGGGACGTGCAATGACAACCTGCGTCCACCCACCCCCGAGCTTACTTTTTGGCTTTGGAGCTTGTGTTGCAACCCAGCTTCTGCTGGGTGTTGCCATAGCTCCAATCACTCCACCCCCCCCCCGGAGAAGGAGAGCTGCCATGGGGCTCTCAATCCATCTCCTCCCGGTCGGCCCTCCGATGCCGAAAGTCCGTTCCTGAACCCAGGTCGCTGGCATCACAAGAGGAAATCCAAACACTGCGCCAGTGGGCCGGCTAGCCGTGAGACTTTTGAAACTGAGCTCCTTTGGACTTTGCAACTCTAATGGACTTTGAGCCAGTGTGCCCATTGTTTTATAGAGGAGGGTATTGTGTGAGAGTTGTGTGGGTGAGTGTGTTTGGGTGCATGCCTGCATGTGTGGAGTGGTTCTGGTGTGTGTATTAATTTCAAGGTTGTGCTACTAGTGTGTGTGTGGGATTTGATGGTAGGTGTGAGTATGGTGTGAAGTATGGAAAAAAGATGGTATTAAATTGCCCTGAAGCATTCTTTTTATACTGTTCTTGTTGTTGATGTTATATTAACTTCTGGGGGCTTTGTAGTTTTGAGGTTTAAACAACTATTGATATGCTGGGTCATTAACGATGGTAGCAGCACTGCAATTTTGGGGGCTGTTGGGGCCTTGTGTGCCTGGTAGAGCTCTGTGGCTGGTTTTTCCCCACCGGCAGGAGAGTGAGCATATCCTGTCCCTGTATCTGGGCTGGAGGTAGCTAGGTGCCCCATTCACCAGGAGGTGAATGGTTTAAAGGGGGGAGAGTCCAAGCACTCCCTTTTGGGGATGCTTACTATGGTAATCTTCTCCTCCCAGTTTTGACCATTTTTGAATAGGGGCTGGCCCGCCCACTGGTCGGGCAGAGCTAGTGTCCTGGATGGTATTTAAGGGGTGTTTTGGGCCATTTGGGGGAGGCCGGTGGGAGAGATAGAAAATGGGACATCCAGTGGCCGGGGCACCAGTCCCAGCCTGTTTGGGATCTATGGCTCAGCGTGTGTAAGTCCACTCAGGAGTAGTAAGGGTGGTCAGGGATCTGCAGCGTGTCTGGGACAGGGTCTGTTTTTGGGAAGCCACAGCCTGGGGAGCTAGGAGGTGCCCACCTTCATGCATCACGGCACCGGAGTGGGAGTGGGGCCCAGTTCCAGGAGCTGTGGCCTAGTATGGCATCTCAGGTGGAGGGGGCAGCACAGTGCTGGTAACCTGCATCATGGGGAGTGCAGTGGTGCCAGCCTGCCTCCCTGTACCCGGGTGGTAGTCCGCCAGAGTGAAGACAGCTGTGGGAAGTGAGTTGGTGTCCAGTGCATCCCACAGATCGCCTGCAGCTGAGATGTGCAGGGATGTTGGGGGCCCGAGCGCGATAGGCCTTAAGGAGCAGGAAGAATGAAAAAATGATGGAAAGTGCCGCAGCCTGTTGCTGCCACTGTGAAAGTGCGAGAGGGAGGAGTGGTAGGCTGTAGTTTGAGCAGTCATCTGAGAGAGTCCTGGAAGTTGAAGGCCTAAGGTTGTGCTACTACTATAAAGTTAGTAATGAGCCCCTCGGCTCCATTTGAGGATCCAGCATCATGGCCTGAATGGCAACAAGATTGATGCCATGGCCCTGTGCCACAGAAGTTTGTTTTCTTCCTGCTCAAGCCATGCCCCCAGCTCCTGGGAGCTGTTGTCATTATGATTAGCCTGCAATAAATTAAATTGTTTTATTGTTGAACTTTACTTCAGTTGGGGGTCTCCTGCTGTTTTCATGAACTGTGATGCTTGCTACCTGTTAACCACCTTGCCCTACGGCTTCAGGTCATCTGCAGCCTGCACCCTGTCTCTAGGCTGCGCCCAGCAACCGCCTGTGGACCTACACATTAAACCCAGATATGTGACAGCTTTATTTCCTTCTGAAATGTGTTCTGCTGCTGAGTGGCGCCCCCTCCACTCATTTTTCCATCAGGCCCCTAGACCGTGGGGAGGGGGAGACCACACGTTTTATTAATTTTATTTTACAGAAAGGGTGGTTGATCCATGGAACAATCTGCCAGCTGATGTGGTGGGTGCCAAATCTATCAATGGTTTCAACATAGCTTGGACAGAGTGAGGTGCTTAGTGGTTGCTCAAGGGTGGTAGCAGTAGGGCGGGCAGCATAGGTGTGGACAGTGTGGTTTAGAACCCTGAATGGACATTAGGTCCCAGGTTTGTTAGGGTTTTATGGGCAAACTGGATGGACCAATTGATTTCTTTCTGACGTCATTTTCATTGTTTCTGTTTTCATTATAAGCATAGTCATTTTTTTAACCAGTTAGTTGATTCCTTAAAATTTCTTCTCAAATACATAGACTATTCAAAAACGAAAAGTAAGTAGATTTTCTCTTGTAAAGATGGACATTAATTATACTATTGGATACTACCCCCTGATTTTCATTACCCTGTCTGTTTGGGGGATTTTTGTCCTCATCATATTTTAAATTAGACACAGTAGCATAGGAGCATATAGAAGAGGACTAACAGCAGAATACGGCAGGACCAAATGACTTGCTATCTGCAACTGATTCTTCCAATCATAATATAGTGGTAGACAGAAATATGTCCCATCATTATTTAGATATATCTGGATATATCACAGGAAATCCTGTTGAAATAAATGTGGATTTCCTATCAAATATCTACATATATCAAGAAACACTGCAACTTTTGTCTGGCTACCACTGTAAAAGCTACTGTACACTATCTTCATTATAAAAAGGAATCTACAGTACATTCCTTTTATTCAGTTTACCCTTCACATGTTTTGAATGTCAGCGTTACAAAGCTATACTTTGGAGTAGGGTTGTCAGAACCCTCTGAAGTTCTGGGTTCTAGTTCTAGTCTAGAACTTTGAAAAAGTTCTAGGGTTCTAATCTTTTTTAGAACTTTTTAGAACTCGAACCCTATTTTTTAATTGTGCTGCCAGTAATGAAGATAGTAATGAAATACATGTAAAGGAAAAACTGCTTAATATAAGGGGGAGAGAAATGATCATGGGTGACACTGATAGGAATACAACTAGGTTTATCTATGGCTTCTTCTGTTTACTAAAGCCAGTAACTTAATACATAACAGGCCCACCCACCCACTCATATGTTAAAAGTTTTCCTGCTGCAGCTGCATCATAGTTCCTTAGTGAAAGAAAGAGGCACATTAGCCATTTATGTACTCAGTTATATATACTCATTGTCATGAATTATTAGAAAAAATAACTGATATTACCTAATTTCAGCTATTTTCTGCTTTGTGTTTTAAATGAGTAAAACAAAAGTTGCTATGTTTAAAAGAAAGCTTTTATAACAAAATCAAGACAAGGTACTGCAGGCACTGCACATGGAACTGTTGCAAAACATATTATGTCATAACGTAGTCAGTCAAGACATTTGAATAAAAAAAAATATGCCAGTCATTGTTGCTGGCAAAAAATGTATGTAGTTTTCTAAGGTAATGCATACCTATACCAACATTCTTGTTGGCAAATTGAAGTAATACATACAACTTTCTAAGATGATGCATTTTTCCAGCTGATACGTCAATAAAATCTGTATTTCAGTCACATAAAAAAAGTGGTTTCCTCACCACATACTAACTTAAGGAACATTTAATGTAGCTGCAGCAGTTGGCATGTGATGTTTAAGGGACAGTGTCTGTCAACCCCATTATGTATCAAATTATCACTAGTTGTAAAGCAAAAACACTTTATGATAGGTCACATTCTGTGAAAACTGCTGATGCAGATTTTCTTTTATTTCTGATTCCTTTATTTTTTTTTTTTAAAGGGACAGGATACTTGTGCTAGGTGGCAGCAGTTTGCAATGTATTTATTAAGAAAAAAAATTATATATATATATATATATATATATATATATATATATATATATATATATTATATCTAGAGAAGGTTCCACAGTGGGCAATCAGTGTAGCCCTCCCATACCATCTGTCTGTCATCATCTTTTTCCTCACCGTCCCCAGCTGATCACGAATCTGTAAATTAAAGAACTAAAACAACACCCGCCTTTCACCCCAGCACCCATTCCACTTTTCTTCCACCACCCTCATCTATGCAGTAGCACCCATACCACCCTTACCCATGTGTTAAAATCAACCCACAACCCTCACCCCCAAGCACGTATTCCACCCTCCTCCCTCACCCAAATGTTTAAACTACCCCCACACTTAGTCATGAACTACCATTCATGTCACCCTTCTCCGTCCCTCACCCATGTTAAAACCCACTCCCCCAACCATCACCCATGTACTAACAACTATGCCATGTTTTTCCTTCCTGCATCCATGTTAAAACCAACCTCCAACCCTCATCCATGCACTAGCATCCATGCCATCTTTCTCCCTCTTGCATCCATGTTAAACCAACCTCCAGCCCTTTCCCACCCTCCAGCACCCATTCTACCCCCTCCCCCTCTCAAATGCTAAAACTACCACATGCTTACTCAAGAAAAATGAAACTCTTCCTTCCAAATGAGCCATACTTAACTGTTCCGTAATAAATAACACTTATGTGAAAAACTGTCTTTTCAATTGCTTCTTTCTTATGGACAACATTCTGTACAGTCCTCTTCATGGAACCAGTAATTTGAGAGTTGTTGCTATTATGCCATGGTCTGTGTACAACAGAATGTTAAACACGAACTATTGTGGTACGAGACCTATGCTTACAGAATATGTGCTCAGCCATGACATAGGTAAAACTCCAGATAACTCTGTTTCCCGGAAGAGACTTGTAACAGGATGCTGCCCACAGAAACATAACAATACAAAATACAGTTTTTCCCATAATTGTTTATTCAAGTAAGATAAGTTACACATGGATCATTTTGGTTTATGGCTAACATTTCTGTAATTGAACAAATAATAAACAGCTACCAATTAGAACTCATTGTTCTGTACTCTTTAAAATTGAAAAATAGACTTCCCCCAGTCCCAGTCCATACTGATGCACCACAAAGTCATAGAAGGTAAATCCAAAAATATATGTTTACACTTTAACTATAAATAATATGATACAGAAATGATTGACATGACAGTGTCCCTTTTATGCCAGATTGGGCCTGTTCCCACTGATGTTAAAATTGCCCTGTATAAAAAACTTGTTGACTTTAGACCTTAGCTACAAAGCAGTTTGCCATGAAATTGTGAAAGTTTTGAGGGGTATATAGTCCAAGGTAGTAGACTGAGAAAGGAGAGAGACAACCAAAGTCATCACAGTCTGTAAAAGTTTCCTTTTTGGTGCAGAGACTCTGTCCCACACAGTATTTACCAACCACCACCATCTGAGTTGTCATCACCATCAACATCCACAACATCAATCACTTCAGGATCAGTTTGTATACTCTTGTAGGGATATGAAAATCTTGACTTATTAACTTTAATAAAAGTTAACGTGTGTACATTTTCTGGCAGCAACCTATTTCTGGTGTCTGTCACAATATTGCCAGCTGTACTAAACATGCATTCTGAAGAGACACTTGTTGCAGGACAACCAATATATTCACAGGCTTCATCATACAACTCTGTCCAAATCAACTTTTTTGATCTCCAGTATTCAAAAGGGCATGCATCAATAGGAATAGGCACTTCTTGTAGGTAACTGTCTACCATGATGGACAGAGACCACTCAGAAGAGGAATCAGCATTAGCTGGTATGGCAGCAATTTGGGAAAGGTTTTGCCACAGATTTACCTTGCTACTAAGGGTTGAAGAAGTGGCAGTTGTGGAACAACTACTGTTAATGTTTGGTGACTTTTCCAGTTCTGTACCCCTTTGTGAAGATGAACCTGCATGTTGTGGTGATGACAACCTGAGGGTACTGTGCGTGTCTGTGCTTGACTCCTGTGAGTGCTGCAGCTCATCTAGCAAAAGACATTTGTACTGCTCTACATCACTTGTTTTGGGAAGATGCATAGCCTTGAACCTGGGATCTAAGAGAGTTGCAAGGATGTAGTGTTTTGATTTCGTCATTGCAACTAATTTGTCATTGGTTTTGAAGCGCTCGCTCATTCTCTTTACAAGATTCCCATAATACAGGCAACATGTTGTCTGAGCTTCAGATCTGTCTTTTTCTATTTGTAGATTTAGAACACTATGATGATGTGAAATCAGCATTATGAGTGGGATAACCTGACTCACAGATGCATCTTCAGAAGACATGTCCCTTGTGGCTGTCTCAAAAAGGAGCTAGGATGCAGCACACTGTCTCCATTAATTTCCACTGCAGCACAGACAGCATTATGCCATCTCCAATAATGTAACTGGAGCAATACTCATGTACGGCTTGCTTTTGCTCCAAGAGGCGCTGCAGCATATAAAGCGTTGAGTTCCAATGAGTGGAAACATTTTGAATCAGCTTTTGCTGGGGCAGCTTGTGTTTTTTTTGCAGTTCGGACAATGTCCGTATAGCCTTGGTTGAATGTGAAAAGTGAGTCACAATTTTTTTGCAAACAGCAATCATACCATCTCCTTGTGTTTCATTGCTGAGAAATCCCATGACAATTAAATGTAAGCAATGTGCAAAGCAAGAAACATGCATAAATCCTCCATCCTGTATTGCTTTCAAGATGTTGGCTCCATTGTCACTTACTATGAAGCCACATTTTAGACTGTGAGAATAAACCCATTCATCAAGGAGGTCATTTAGTTCCTGCAAAATGTCTGCACCTGAATCACTTTGCCCAAACTTCTTTATATGCAGTAGCGCCATCTTCTGGGGTATCTTTGTTTTTGAAGAACCACACGAAAACGTGACCCAATGAGCGGTAAGAGACAAGTAATCTATGTTTTGAGTGCTGGTCCACATATCTGTTGTGACATGAATAACCCCGCCCTCTGCAGTTTTAAGTGCAAGCATCACTGTCACTTTTAAAGCCTGATAAATGTTTGGTATTTCAACATAGGAAAAGTACCTTCGATGAGGAACATTGTAACGAGGCTCTGCTAGTTTCAAGAGCTCCCTAAAATCCTCAAGATCTACCAAAGAGTATGGGAGAAGAGCTCCAGCTAACAGTTCACTAATTCTGTGATTAAGATGAAGGGTCTTTGGATGATTTTTAGTAAAGGTATTCTTCCTTTCAAATGCCTGAGACAGTGTTAGCTGTTTACAACATGTCCCTGCTGGTTTATTATACACCGTGCTTCGATGGGCAGATGGACGCTGGGATGGTGGACTAGGATTTATACATTCAGTGCCATCACTGGATGTGCAACTGGTACTAATGGTTCTGGCATTGGTGGTAACAGTGATCCTAGGGCTGGCAGTGGTTCTGTATGCATCAAGTTCAGACAATTCAATATCCATTTCAGATTCCTGACCCTTCTCACGTATGGTCTGGAAGATGAAGGACATGGGTTTTGGACGATCAAGCAAAACTGAATGCTTTTTCAGATGGCGTTTAAGAGCTGTAGTGCCAAGGCATGACACAACTTTACCATGGCTTACACTCTGTTTACACAGGGAACAAATTGCTCTGCATGGATCAGTTTTACTGACAGAGAAATAATTCCACACCTCAGGTGTGACAGATTTTGTTCAAGTGCTAGGAAGATAGCTAAAGACTGTTTGTATCTTTTCACCTGTCCTAACAGAACCTGGGACATGCTCCTTGGTGCTAGAAGAGTGGGCAGAAGACTCTGATCGATTTTCATTGCTGGCCGACACAGAAGTGGTAGATTCAATGGATATGTCCTTTTCATTGCCAACAGTGCAGGATGTATTTGCAAGTGCACTACCTGATTCATTGTCAGCAGACTTGCTCATTTCACTTTGTTGAGGAAGTAATGATACCCCACAAGACACAACAGTGTCGGACTGAGACAAAGAGCTACTGTCTGAGTCTGACTCAGAGAGGGACTCACTGTCACTTGCATTATTACTGCTAGTCACAGGGATTTTAACAGCATGAATGGCATACCTTATGGTGCCTCTCCGTGTGACCCAGCAGCTGTACAAGTTTTCTTAAAAGGTCCCCCTTTACCACACTTCGCTGTTGCTCTTTTGCTGTTTGTTGAATTTTTATCACGTGAAACATTTTGGTTATTTCTGCTAGCACCAGGATTACCACTACCACCAACACCTGCTACAACACCAGCACCAGATGCTTCATCTATGTTGGTGTCAGCCATAACAGTACCAGTATACTGCAGTGAACACACCCACACCCACACAATTCCTGTGTAAGAAAGCAATGTGATCTGTGATCACTGGCTGCAACTCCAAAATTTTATTTTGGTTGTGTGACACTGTGATGCAGTGGACTGAAAGTAATTGAAGAATATGACGGTTTGCAACTAAAGGATCCCAGGTTCAAGGCTTACAGAATGATTGGGCTGCTGGGCATAGGCATACACATAGCAGTCAAGGGGCGCACAGTAGCAGGGTGATGGGCTGACCACAAGATACAGAGTTACACACACAAACCGAGGAAAGAGATTTTTCTGTTTCTCCTCCCAATGGGGAAAAATATTTTTAGGCTTCTGTCGTGTATTTAAGGATAATGCCACCACACAACTGGCCACTGGGCTTCACACGGTAACACACACTGGGTAAGGTACAGTGCAGTCAAGGGGCGCACAGCAGCAGGGTGATGGGCTGACCACAAGAGACGGAGTTACACACAGAAACCGAGGAAAGAGATTTTTCTCTCTTCCCAATGGGGAAATATATTTCTAGGCGTCTGTCGTGTATTTAAGGTTAATGCCACCACACAACTGGCCACTGGGCTTCACACGGTAACACACACAGGGTAAGATACAGTGCAGTCAAGGGGCACACAGCAGCAGGGTGATGGGCTGACCACAAGAGACGGAGTTACACAGACAAACCAAGGAAAGAGATTTTTCTGTCTCTCCTCCCAACAGAGAAATATATTTTTAGGCTTCTGTTGTGTATTTAAGGATAATGCCACCACACACCTGGCCACTGGGCTTCACATGGTAACACACACTGGGTAAGGTACAATGCAGTCAAGGGGCGCACAGCAGTAGGGTGATGGGCTGACCACAAGAGACGGAGTTACATACACAAACCGAAGAAAGAGATTTTTCTGTCCCTTCTCAGGGAAATATATTTTTAGGCTTCTGTTGTGTATTTAGCAGCAGCACAGTGATGGGCTGCCCACAGGAGATGCTCTCTCTCCTCCCAGTAGTACCACCATAAAACTCACATAGGCTGGGCAGTAATAATTAGAGTACAGTCACTGCAGTCAAAGGGAAGGGAACACAGCAGGGTCCTTCCTCCTGATACTTGTTGTAGGCTTTAAACAATTCAGTTCAATAAAAGTTTATCTGTTCATTCATTCACACATTGTTTTTTTTTTTTACTTTGTTTTGTGTCAAAATCTGATTATTTTCTTCACCTCCCAGTCAGGGTGCTTTGTGTCTCCAGACAAATTCCACCAGACAGAGATGAGTACTAGTACTAGACTAGTTAATCTTTCTTAAACAGCTCAGGAGGCAAAGGCAAGTTATAGTAGCAAGTTAGCAACTAAGACTAAGCAGCACTCCGAGTCCAAATTAATGCAGGTAGTCAGCTGTAGATCCCTCTCTGTGTCCCACCCGAGAGAGTAGACCCAACCATTTTCTCTTACCTGCCCTTTCTTTCCTCGGTCCCCCATCCCCCCCAATCTTTTCATCCCGTCTTCCACCCACACTTTAGCTTTATTATTTTTTTTTACTCTAGCTGGAGGCAAAGCAAGTCATCAGTTCACTTTTTAAAAAAAGTTCACAACTCGGCTCGCAAGTCACAATGCTAGTAGGCTCAGCAAAGCTCCTTCCATCTCAGAGACTGAAAGTGAAGAACGTAGCCAAGTGCGACTACTGTGCTGGTCTGACCACACCACATGACTGCAGAGCAGTTGGTCAGGTGGCGATGGTGACTGCGATCAGGAGTGCACAGGCACAATCTCATCACAATGCCCCCCCACACACAACAACAGTAACTACAGCTGCTGGAACCAGGATGGGATTGGGAAGATCGGGACTGTCAGGAGCTGACAGTTTTGCATACCAGCAGTAAGACTTGGATTTTTACAAAGATTCGAACCCTTTTGCAAACCCTCTAGTGTTCGAGTTCTACATTAGAACTAGAACACCAGGGTTTGAGATGGGTTCGAATCTTACTCAAACTAGTTCTGGCATCCCTACTTTGGAGGAACAGTGTGGTAATCAGTTTCTTTCTTTAATGCCCTGTCGATTACCCCTGTTTTGTTCCCTGTTCCCCAACCCAGCTCTCACAGAGTGTGTTACAGCACCAAGACTCACCCTCCTCCACCTGTCCAGTGAACAAGAGATTGGTGGTCCCTCCGAAACTGAGGTCTCCCACATACAGTAGTACACCAGCGTTTGGCTGCCAAACCATGTGTCCACCTCACATTAATTTTCTTAAATCCCATCAGCTTGCATTATTGTGACAAAGCTTGGCAACACTCTGCATCCCATTCCTTTCTAGCCATGGGAAGATTTATTGTTAGACTTTAGCAGATTAGGGCAACAAAAATCCACTTACTTTAGATTCTTCTTGATGTTTTCCGACTTGATTTCATTCATGAGTTGCTGACTGATTTTACCATCTTCATCAGTGCTCGTGCTTTCCTGCCTGTTGGGAAGGCAGGGAGAAATGGCAAACTTCCCTATTAATATCCCTATGATAAAAAATGCTGCACTGCATATTAAGCTTATCATTGCTACCCTTGAAACATACATGTTTATCTTTGTCTAGGGTATTTTTTAATGCAAGAAAGATGTACTCTCTTTAAAGACACCTCTTCATATGGTACTGTGAAAGGACAGGTTTTCTTTTTGTCCCTCTGTGCTGTAAATCATTTATAGCTCCTCAGTACAATAGATTTAACTTTACCAAACCTCACGCCACCAAAAGATTAAGGGATTGTTTTACACAGCAGAATGATAAACTAAACTGATACTCATTTGCATGACACGCTGTGTTAAAGATCAAACTTAAGCTGGACAACCTCCATAAATGTTGCACCTAGGTAATCCAGCTTATTGATATAACGTTTCAGGACTTGTTTAGCAAATAGTTATATTTCTGTTCCAGCCTGTTTCTCAAGTTTTATTTTAACACTTTTTCTTTACCCACGTCTCTTCCAGCTCTGCATATGTGCTTAAATGTCTTCCGTATGTCAAGGTGTGACCATAAGGAACACAATGAATTTCCCTTGAGTTTCCAAATGCCACCTGTTGTACAAGTTGATTCATCAAGGCACTGTGCTGTATTCTTACAATGTGTGTCAGATTCTCTGTCTGAAACATTTTGTTTAGACACCTCATTATTCTTCTCTAGATGGAAAGAACATTTCCAGTCAACTTTGGGGATAATATAAAGTTGTGTAATGTGCGTTTCTCCTTTGGGTGCTGCATGTTTTTTTGTTAATTATTCTTTCGTAACTGGGTAAGGCCCGCTAGGCACAACTGTCTGTTTTCAGGGGCGACCCAGGAGCACTGGGAAGGTTAAATGACTTGTTCAGAGTTACACAATATGCAAGTGGAGGTTGTGGGAATCAAACCCAGGTCTGCTGGGTGTACACCAAGCTCCTTCACAGCTCGTTATTCTAACCTCTAGGCTATATTGCTAGACATGTACCCAACTAGTTTTACATTATTGTGTTTAAGATTTTAAACTGCCGCTTGTATGGCACCCAGAGTTCTGGATGGGCACCTAACAAATACATTTGCCTTGCCTTACAGTTGACGGTATATCCCATGGAAAGACTCTCAACCAAAGATTCTCTGGTAAATTGTGATCTCCATTTCTCTAATCACTCATGATCTACCAGGTACTTTATATATAGGGGCTTCACATTTTCCTGAATTGGAACATGTCATTTATCTTCATGAGTCAGGGAAAATTTCCTGTCGTTTGCCTCTGAATCAGTTCCTGCGGAGTGGAAACACACCACAGTCCATCCACTTCCCAAAGGAGGAGACCCCACCTCTGCAGGCAACTACCACCCTATCTCCCTCCTCCCCACCCTAGCAAAACTCCAGGAGCACCTCATGCTCTCTCAACTCTCCAACTTCCTCTCAGAATCTAACTTCTTCACACCCTACCAATCTGGATTTAGAAAAAAACACTCTACCGCCACCTCCCTCCTATGACTCTCCGACACAGTCCTCTCAGGGATGGACAAAGGTCTCATTACTGCAGCCATCTTTGTCGACCTAGCCAAAGCTTTTGACACTGGCTCCCACCCCCTGCTGCTATCCTGTCTCTCTGAAGCCAGCCTATCCATGCCTGCCACCAGCTGGTTCAGAGCCTACCTAGAAAGGAGAACTCAATCTGTAAAAATTGCTGGTTCCACCTCTCCCCCACTCCCTATAGCTACTAGTGTCCCCCAAGGCTCAGTGCTCAGCCCTATCCTCTTATCCATCCTCCTAAACAACCTGCCTCTTGCCTGCTCAACTACCTCAATTCACATGTATGTAGATGACACCATCCTCTTTTCTTCTGGCCGTACCCCTGAGGTTAAAACCAGTCTTCAGGCTGATTCCAACAAAGTTCAGCACTGGTTTAGCTCCCACCAGCTCTCCTTTAATGCCAAGAAGACCGTTTCCATGACCTTCGGCACTAGGCAGAGACTATCCAGGCTTACTACTCCCCTGAACTTCCACATCCTTGATGGGACTGTCCTTGAGGACTTGTCAACTTTCAGGTACCTTGGCGTCTGGCTTGACTGACATTTATTCTTCTCGGCTAATGTGGATGCTATCCTGAAAAAACTGCACCCTAAGCTCGGTGCTCTCTACAGAAACCACATTTGCTTCCCCCTGCCGGTGAGACGTGAAATTGTGCAGAAAATTATATTACCTACTTTTGACTACTGTGATGTAGTCTACAGTGCTGCTCCTAAGTCAACTCTATCCAGACTGGACCCCCTCTTCAACGCATTCTGCCGCTTTGCCCTCAATGCCCCCCCACACCCACCACTGCAAGCTTTACCATGCGCTGGCCTTCCCCTCTCTTGACAGCTGGCGCCTACTCCATTGTGCTAAATTTGCTTCAAACCTCTGGCTCGGGTCCCTTCCACCCTACCTCCTCCTCCCTATCTCCCACCCCAGCCCCCTCTCATGCCCTTAGATCTACTGACTCTTGGCTGTTAGTAATCCCTCACTGCCGGACCACTGCTAGCCAATTGACCTTCTCCTACCACCTCCCGAGGCTCTGGAATGACCTGCCAGCACAAATCCATCACTCATCCTCTAGGTATTCCACCTCCTCTGCCCTGACAAACTACTACACTGTAAACTGCCAGTGTCGCTGACCTCCCCTCCCTCCCTCCCCTCCTCCTCTTGCCTTACCTTCTCCCTTGCCCCCACATCTTCTCCCTCCCCCACTGCCCTATCCTAGATCCTATGCGGCCTGACCAGCGGCTTTAGCTACAGGTATAAATGCTGGCATATATCCACCATCCTCCGCACTTACCCCCTACTGCACTTCTAGCCCTGACTATCTGTCTACAGCACTACCGTAGTTAGTAGCTGACTTGTATGTAGATATATTTTACACCCTTTCTCATTTTAATTCTTTGTACAATTTTTTCTCTCACTCCATGTAACAATGTGGATAACTCCTTGTTGCAATGTTTCCTATGTTGCTCCAACTTCATGTTTCTGTGGTGTTATACTTATGTACCGACATGTAATTTCATTTGTGCAATTTCATTTACTTCTACAAATGTATACAGTTGCTCTCTTCTGTAACCCTCCCCCCCAGATCGCACTGTGAGACGAGCATCTTTTTGCTCAGTGTGCCTTTCCTGGTGGAACATTTCAATAAATAAAATAAATAAATAAAAAAAAGAACCATAACGCTTGAGTGGCAAAGCCATCAGTGAGTTATCAAGGTCTTGCCCCTTCACAGATAACTGCATAAACTGCATATTCTGAGTTAGGTCATTATGCTTCTGGTTTACGCCACACATTTTTAATCTTAAACCTTTCAAATTAGCTTCCTTAATGGAGCTGTAGCTGTTTATTTTGACATCACTGCTCTAGTTAGAATGCTATGTAACTCCATTCTGATGTCATCAGGTATTGTTTCAGCGAATCTCTCATTGGTTACATACATCATTATGATATAGCTAACCTATGTTATTTGATTCATGACATATCTGCTATCAAGATAATTGCTAGGCTGTGCATAGGGTACAGCATGGCAGTGGACACTTGCCACCCCCTCTGAGAGTTATGAATTGTGTGCATCCCCCAAGCATACTTTGGATGGTCATTTCTTTGCTCATAGCATGCATCTGCCAGTTCTACTGTCCAACCTCCTTGCCTGCCATCCTTCTGTAACCTGACTTGCTACACAAGTGCTGTTCCAGGTGGTCAGGCATTCCTGGCCCTTTGTCTTCTTTGTTGCAGCTTCTGACACTTTCTCCCTGCTGTACTGCTTTTGCTTCTAGCCCTCCATTCTCCACTTGAGACTGGGGCCCTGTTCGTACTTCCAAGTTTCCTCCTGGTCCATTCTGTGACTTTCCATTGGATCCTTTGCTTTCTCAGCCTCACCTTCCTGCCTCCTCACCACCATGCTGGTGTTGCTGCTGTATCCTGCTGCATTCCAGACTGGTGGCCTCCATCACCTCTATTGGGCCTGACTGCTTGCTGCTCGCCCCGTACCCTGCCATTTTCCTCCCTCCAGGGCCTGTTTTTGTCCTGCTGGACATACTTGCTGGCTGGCTCCTGCTTCTTCTTCTTCTTCCTGCAGGGGTCTTCCAGGGGCTTATCCTGACCTCTGTCCCTGTTCTACCCTCCTTTATCCTTCCTGGCCATAGCTCAGTCACTTTAAGCAAGCAATGTGAGAAGGCAGTAAGGATGGTTGGGGGAGTACTGGGATGTATCAGGAGAGGCATCACCAGTAGAAAACAAGAAGTTGTTATCCCTCTATACAGACAGTTGGTGAGACCCCATCTAGAGTACTGCATGCAGTTCTGGAGACCCAGAGGAGGGCAACTAAAATGGTGCAAGGTCTGCAACAGAAGCCATATGAGGAGAAACTAAAGGAGCTTAATTTGTATACCCTTGAGGAAAGGAGGTAGGGGGGGACATGATAGAAACTTTCAAGTACCTCAAGGGAATCAACAAAGTCCAAGAGGGTAGCATCTTTCAGAAAAAGAGATGTGCAAGAACAAGGAGACACAATTTGAAGATAGAGGTGAGGACAGCTCAGGGGCAATGTGAGGAAGTGTTTCTTTCACAGAGAGGGTGGTGGACACATGGAACAGCCTTCCTGAGGAGGTCATGGGGTCAGAAACAGTGGGGGAATTCAAGAATGCATGGGACTGACATAAGGCAATTCTGGTGGACGGTAGGAGGAAGTAGGCTGTTGGTTAACTAGGATCTGCAGCTTATCCAATAGGTAGGGAAATGAGCAGACTAGCTGGGCCAAGAGGTCCTTATCTGCCGTCAAAGTCTATGTTTCTATGCCACCTCTGGGTTCCTCCTGGCTGTGGCCTTGCTCCACTTAATGTTGTTTTGGGACTTTGATCTGCTGCTTAATTTCCACTGGCTTGCCCAGGCAATTGTGTGGTCCTCTCCTCGGGGCTCCACTTGAATCCTTCTACTTATCTTACCATTCATTCCTACTTGTCCTACTACTTCTGATTGTCAACCCCCCCTTCCTATTTAAAAAGGTATCAATTTTGGACTTCTTTAAATTACCTAAGCAGATTCCTGAATCAAAATCAGCAGGTCCTGATGGCCTTGAGCCAAGACTACTGAAACTTGCAGCAAATGAGCTGGCAATCTCTCTCACCATGATTCTTAATCTCCCACACTCTCTAGAACCACTGTCCCCACCACCTGGAATATGCCAACATAGTCCCAGTTTTCAAAAATGGTAATAGCAAAATCCTGTCTAAGTACAGGCCTATTGCCATTTTACCAGCCCTAGGCAAAATACTTAAAGAAATTGTCTCCACTCAACTAACTGCTCACCTCGATAAATATGACTTACTCTGCCCAGCACAACATGGTTTCCGGAAATGCTACAGCGCCACTACTGCTGCACTGACCTTAACAGGCACAATCTATGCCTCACTTGAAAAAGGTGAATACACTGGTGCAGTGTTTATTGATCTGACTAAAGCTTTTGACATGGTCAACCACCAAATACTACGTCAAAAGCTAAGCTTCCTTAGAATCTCCAAGCATGCTCTACCCTGGCTTACCAATTATCCCACTGATAAAACACAGAGAGTTAAGATAGGCTCCTCATACTCTGATGATCTTCCCGCCTTCCTGGGTGTCTCCCAAGGCTCAATTCTAGGTCCACTGTTATTCTCGCTGCACATTAACCCCATATATCAGTGCTTCAACAACATCATCCCTCTCCTTTACGCTGATGATTTAGTCTTTGTCAGCCATGCCCCTGACATAACCAGCATCAATAATGCACTTTCCTCTGATCGCCATGTAGTCCAACTTTGGCTGTCTGCAAATAAACTCCTAATGAACCTATCCAAGACTCAGGCAATGCTCTTTGGCTCACCTTCCTGGTTACGTGCCAATAACACTCCCCTACAAATATCCTGTGCAAGTGGCTCCCTCCTAGACACAGTCACTTCCTTCAAATAGTTAGGGTTCACCCTGGAACACTCCTTGGATTTCACCCTGCATGTCTCCTCCATATGTAAAACCACCAACTCTATTCTCCGTCTTGCACATAGAGCCAGCAAAAACCTTTCTCCCTCACCTAGGTATACCATAGCACATACCCTACTGCTCCCAAGGCTTACAAATGGACTTCCAGTCTTTGCCAATGCCTCCAACTCCATCATGCATAAATGGACAGTGGGATATAATAATATTTGCCACTTTGCTCTCGGTTGTCACCGTCTCACCCACCACAGCCTTCTGTATGAAAAATTAGGATGGTTCTCCCCCCTCTGCTCAAATGGATCTAATTCTGGGGAAACTTGTCTACAATGTATTGAAGACTAACAAACCCCTCTCCCATGCCTCATACCTTGAGACTTGCACTAGCCATTACTCCCTTAGATCATCAGATACTGCTAAACTGACTATCCTCCAGTCCCATCTCGGCTTCGGTGTGATGCCTTTCTCATACACAGCCCCCAAACTCTGGAACAGCCCCCCCCCCACAGCTGGACCAAACAGCAGCCAACTACGTTTTCATCTTTTTCAGCAACAAGTGTCGCCAATGCACTTGTACTTATCACCAAATTTGTACCACTTCTCCCCTAGGTACCAACTTTGGTTCCCTTATCATCACCAGTCCTCTTCAGTCAGTGGCTAGGGAAAAGTTTTGACCTGTCTGTCTCTATCCTTAGTGGATCTTAGATCTTGTGACGTTACCAAACTTTGTGTCCTGACTTTTGTTAATGTATCCTCACCTGAACCTTGTACTATGACTAGTGTTGTTTTCTCAAATATTTATTATCTATACTAAGCCCTGTTCACTGTTATCCTTCTAATGTATACTATTTGTCATTATGATATCCTGTCTATAACTGCATTGTAAACCATGTATTGTATACTGTAATGTCTTTACTGTTCCTGCATTGTAACTTATCGAGTCATGCCTGTAAATAGGCATTCATCTGCCTAGTGTACCCCACCTGGTTACCAAAAATGAAATAAATAAATGCCTTCTCATTCCCGCACACACCCAAAAGACAATGAAGCACATACCTTAATGACAGTTAGGCACACCACCCCAACAACAATCAGGCACACACATTGTGACAATCAAACACACACCCCCCAACAACAATCGAGCTTGTGCTACAATGGCAGCCCCTCAAGGGCTTAATATGCTTTGCCCTTTATGGCATTGTGTAACAGCCTTAGATAGCCTGTTCCACCAAGAGTATAGGGACAGCCTAATCAGTTTAATTGTAGACATAAATTTAGTAGTTTGGGATGCAGGTTCAAAACCCAGAATAGGTAGGAGCTGCCAGACATATGTGGAGCAGTCCCTGTAGTAAAAAAATAAAAGACTAGACTTTACTTCCATAATTGTAGTACAATAAAAATCAGCAGTTTAAAATGAGTTTGTTTGTCAAATACACTGTGAGCATATTATTAATTGTGACAGTGGGATGCAGCGTGGGGGAAGAGGAAAGGACTCCTGGCTTGCTGTTTTCTCACACACATGCAGTTTTACATACAATATAGTGATTGACAATGTTTTTGTGAAAAAATAGTAATATTTTAATGGTAGAGATAGAGATTGATTTGCTGATGGCCAGTGGGCTAGTTAATGGATCGTCCTGGCTACTGACACAAGCGCTGGACAGCCAGTGTACGATTGAGCTGCCTGAGTTGCCTGTGCCATTTTTTAAGTAATTTGTATTTTTTGCAGTTAATCTTTTGTTGTAGTTATTGTGATTATACATACAAGTACACTACATTCTCCAATATAACACTTACATAAATTCTTAATGGGAGAAGGAGAAAACATGTTGTCTGAAGTATTATACAATGATATTAAAGGGGAAAACAAATGTTGAGAAAACAATATGTAGCAGTACAATCTGTATGACAGAGAGAAAATATGGCAATTTATAATTCAAAGGGTAAAATGAGTAGATACAAACAAGAAATATGAGTAGTTGTGATTATACTTCTATTATGCTGTAATTTAATACAAGTATGTGTAAGATTGTATAAAGGAAGAACATAAAAAGAGAAGAATATCTAAGAAAGTGAGCAAGAATGAAGAAGGAAAGGGAAGCAGAAAAGGATATAAAAAGATAGAAAGAGAGGAGATAAAGAAGGAACGAAAGAGCTAGAAGCGAGATTCCAATGTGAACATATAACAATCCATGGATTAAGTGACAATATGTGTAGATGTGTTTAAATATTTAAAATAGTCCTGCCAGCATTTATTATATAAATTAAGTTGGTCAGAGTCTAAGTGTGACATACGATCAAGGATGGCGTATTGAGATAGTTGTTTGAGAATATCCGGGAGGGTGGGAATGATGTTGGATCTCCAATGCATTAGTATAAGGTGTTTAACTTGAAGGAATAGTAGGGATAACCACCTGTTCTGAGAATGGGATATTTTGTATGTATGAGTATTGAAAATACCAAGTATGCAATGTTTTGAATCTAATGCAAAGGATAGACCAATCACTTTCATTGCAAAGAAATGAATATGATGCCAAAGATTGTGTATGGGAGGACAATGCCATAAAATATGTAGCAAATTGCCATTGGGGGAGTTACAGCACCAACATTTATTGTTGTTCATTAAACCCATTTTTTGCAAAATCTCAGGAGTTCTGTACCATAGATGTAGAATCTTGGTTTGTATGAGTGAACTGCGATTATCCTTGAAAGATTTATGGCAGGATAGCCAGCAGCTATGCCACTATGAATTGGTTATGTTATAATTTAAAAGGGTACTCCATTTATTTTTTGCAATGATAGATTGATCTGATATAATTGTAAATGATACAATTTAATTTAGAGTTTGTTTTGATCGATTTAGAAAGAAAAGTATCATATATAGATTGATGAGGAATAGTAGGAAGATAAAGGTTCCATGCCGTGCATAACTATAAATATTTCCAGAAATCATGCTGGGGAAGATTCCATTGTTTGCGCAGGTCAGAGAAGGATTTTAATTTAAGAGTCTGAGGTATAAGTATATCCTCCAAGAAAAAAATGCCTCTGTTTTTCCAATTACAACAAAACATTGGGTGATTATCAAGAGTGATGTTTACGGTTCCCCCAAACGGGGGCATATATGAGAGGGGCTGGGTTGGATTTAAGGCGTTTGTGAATTATTTTCCAGTAGTATATGGATGATGCTATAGTAGGGTGAGATTTTAAATTGGGGGGAGAGGGTTACAAATGAAGGAAGGAAGTGGTGACATTGCCCGGACATAGAGATGTTTCCATATTGACCTACAACAGTGATTTATTGCTGGGTTTATTAAACTATTTTACAGTTTTACAGTTTTGCGTAAGGCACAAAAATATGCTTGGAACCAGGGGAGCCCGAAGCCCCCTTTGGACCAGTGGGAACACAGTTAATAATTTGTATTTTAATTTGTTAAATAATCACTCCTGACAAGAAGTTATGCTGCTCTGAGAAAGTTAAATATTGTATGCAGAGTGGCAGCTGTGGGTGCTACTGGCACAAAAAACTGAGTGAGAGGAGAGTGAGAGACTGTTGGTTCCACAGCAGAGTGCGCCTCTCTCTACCCAAATCCTAGGCTTGCTCTGGGCAGCTGTCTCACTCTGCAGCTGACTGGAAAGCAGGCTTCAGCCTGCCAGTGTTTCTTGCTACATGCAGGATTGAAAAGGATGCAGCACAATGCACTCATCTTGTGGAAGGATAAACCAGATGAACATTTCCTTCAGTATAGTTGGCAAAGCAATAAGCACCAGGGAATGTTAACATTAGGGACTGGCTCGGAGAATAAAATAAATATATGTATAGAGCACAGTCTGGCAACTGGGGCTCGAGGAGGCTCCAAAGTATGAAATGCACAGCAGAATGAAATAAAGTTCACAGGAGCCATTTTGTGCTAAGGAAAGGTGACGATTAGGCACAGAAGCTCATGGCTTCACATGCATTAAAAATATATTACAGATGATTAAATCATTTAAAAACTGGGCATGTGGAGGCTGGGGGGGAAGGGTCCTGGGCACAGCACACAGTTATTGTTTACTCAAAAAAATGTATAGAATCCAAAATGGAGCATTTTGAACATGAGGACAGTCAGAAAGTGAATCACAAAAGCTAGGGTACATTGTACATATTTAGCAATGCACTGCCAAGCCGAATTTTAATAAAAATTAACCAAACTTGGCACACGTGTTTAGTATATTGTCATACACAGGGGAAAATAGTCTGAGGTGTGCAGAATTAAAAATAAGGGAATTGCTAACCTTTTTAAGGAGAGTGGTCCTTTGGTGAAGCAAATCCATGCAGTCAGTTGCTCTAGAGGTGGAGCTTAGTGTGGGAAAATGCATAACTAATGTCTGAAAGAAAAAACTTGTCGTGATCAGTATAATTAAAGGGGAAATGACTATTTTGACAGGAAAAGGCTTAGAAAAGTGTTTTGAAGCCAGTATTTAAATGATTTATTGTCAAAATAATAGAAGTTTTAGTGACTATGCCTTCCTGGGAGTTATTGCAAACAGAAAAACATCAGTAGAAAACTTAGAAAGTCAGCTGTCAAACCATGATAGTAAGAAAAGCGCTTGGCTCTTGAGAAAATGTTGGTTTTGTACGAGAAAGAAAATTTATTTTAAAATGATCAAAAGTTAGAAAAAACAGGGGAGGTGTTAGAATATTCAGGAGGGCAGTTGGGCTTCAAAATTGAGGATTCCATTGTGGCTTATGCTGCTGCAGGGAGGAATCTGATTGGTGCTGAGCTGCTGGACAGGTCAGTGTCCACTCAGTGACCACAGATTGAAATATACTATTGAGATTTTGAGTATAAAAAGAGCTGCACAACCAGTGTACATTCAGTCTGAGGAGGGAGAGCGACCAGCAAGGAAGGGGCCCATGCCAAGGGGTGTCTGTCTGAAGAGTCCTACTGAAGAAAATAAAGCCTGACCGAACCAGTTTTGCTTAATTACAGTGTAAGGATAGGGGATCACCTGTATCCCAGATTAGGGACAGTGCAGGGCAATAAATCAGAACAGGGCCTAGTGTAGAATGCCTATTGCTTCAAGTGCCTGTTGTTCTTGTGTAACCAGTTTCCTCACAGAAAAAAATCTACAAATTTGAAGAAAGCATCATTCTCATCAACCACCTGCAGACTCAGCACAGGGCCCTCCAACTACATCAACTTGCATCATCTCTACAAAATTTTGTCAGTATTTACAAAGGAGTGTGGTATAGTAAAAACCTTGTTGATACAAAATTGCAGACCATTTTAAAAGCTTTGGTGACACTGTTTTACAGAGAAGTTACCTCAGTCCTTCTGATTTTAAGAGACTCTGTCAAAGTGAAGGACTGAACCTGAAGGGACTGAGGGGGATTCTGTCACAACTTTTAATGTACAAGTATGCAACATTGTTTAATACCATTACTTAGTGTAAATGGGATTAGTAATGAATGTGTGAAATACGTCAACTTATTTAAATGATTTTTAGAGTATAAGATGCAGTAAAGTGAATAGGAATTGGATACCAGTGGGTATCTGGCAGACGGGGTCAGTGGTCTGACTGAGGTAGGTAGACCTAGTAGTCACTGTATGCCCTTAAGGTCACAGTAATTGGATACCGGGGGTATCTGGCAGAAGGAGATGGTGGACTGACTGATTGGAAATATGGCACAGTAGTTACTGATTGCCTTAGTTCTACACTGTAGAAAGCGTGGGGATAAAGGCCTAGCTGAGTGCTTATCCTGGAAAAGTGTGCTATCTGGAGGGTTGGTGGGAGGTGTGTGCCTGCAGGCTCCAGAGGCAATTTAGTAGTGAATAGTGGGGTGGAGGTACCCTGCTGGGATATATAAAGTATAACAGAAAGTGACTGATGTAAAAAGAAGTGTTGGTTTCATCTGAATTTTAATTGTGTTATTTGTGGCTATATTTGCAAAAATTTCTCAAACATTTTCAGTAAATGTTTACATTTTTGCTCATCTACCCAAGTGTCAAACTCCTTACTTGCAGTACCATTGGCTCATATTCCTGAAGGTCTCAAGGTCAGTTCGGTACAGATTTCCCTACTCTTGGCAGCTTTTAGCTACTCCAGTTGGGGAGGTAAGTTATTGTACTCAGGTATAGAGGTGGGCAAAGTGCTCCCACTTTGCTACATGGAGCACTTCACATATTATCCCCCAATCCGTGTAGTGCTCCACAACACGAAGCGAATTACTCCGCCTATAAATTTGAATGCGAAGTACATTGTTTCCAATGGACTTTGCACTACTTCGCCTTATATTACAGCCTTCCCCCTTAATTTATTTATGTATTTGTTTATTGATTTTATTTATTTATTTAATAAAATTCAGAATTACAACCCTTTGAGTCATAGATTCCTTTACAAAGGCTCCGCTTCAAACAACAATAAGGACTTATATATAGTATTAAGCAATACAGTGTTCAGGTAATAGAAACAAGAGAGAAAAAACAAGTAATGGATGTTACGCATACATAAAATTATACAGTATTATAAGTACAGTGATCATGGATGAAAGACAATGCACAAAAACACACAGATGGGGGATACTGAAACAATAGTCTTTGGGAGAGGAGGACCTAGCATCATCCATAATATGCATAATATTTAGGTAGTGCATGAATACACATTTTGTTTTCCATATATATCATAACATCTATGAGGTAGATTTATACTAGAGAGCCCCACCAAGAGGGGGGAACAGGAGGAAGAGAGGGTTAGGGACAGTCACAGGCTGAAGATTCTAGCAGATGAGCTTTGAGACTGGTTTTGAAGGGACCGATCCTGGGCTCCAGGGAAACAGAGAGGGGGAGGCTGTTGAGCCAACGAGGGGGCTCTGTAGAAAAAGGCTCTTTGTCTAACGAAAGTTCGTCTGTGGGGGACTAGTAGAGAGGCTTCAGTAGAGCTACGGGAGCTTCTGACCAATGGGGTGAGTTGGATGAGGCTATACAAACAGGCAGGGCTTGATCAAGGTGGATTTTCTTGGCCAGGAGGCAGGTATGGTACCTAAGATGGGCATCAAGTGGCAACCATTCAGCAGACTTGTAGAGATCACAGGTGTGTGTCCATCTGTCACAACCTGTGGCCAGTCTGCACGCTTTGTTTAGGGCAATTTTGATGTGTCACAATGCCATGGGGTCAGCAGTGCTGTAGGTGACAATGCCGTAATCTACCAGGGAGAGGACTGAAGAGGTAATGGCCAGGCAGATAGCCATTGTGGGAAGGCAGTGTTTGTGGTGGTACAGAAGCCCAAGTCTGGAGTTGATAGCGGAGGACAGTTGTTGGATATGTTCATGGTAGTGTCATTTGGTTCATGTCAGTGGCTCAGTAGGTAGCACACTCGCCTCTGAGGCCGGGAGATCAGAGGGCTGTGGGTTCAGTTCCCACATCTGACACTTGGGTTAATATCCCAGTACTGACACTGTAGTGCAGCATAAAAGGGGTACTGCACTTCTGAGGTGCCGTCTTTCGGATGAGACGTTAAACCGAGGTTCCATCTGCCTGGACTGGTGGTAGTTCAAGTGGATGTTAAAGATCCCATGGCACTTATCGAAAAGAGTAGGGGTGATTTTATTATAATAAGAATAAGAAAACATAATACATTTGATACCAAATATAAAAACCATCGAACATTATGCAGATACTAAATCATATCGTTCAGTATATACATATCTCAATGAAAACTGTCATAAATACACATTCTGCAATCATACCCTATTTATATCTTATAATGTGTGAAAACCCCTTCCACCACATTTTAACATTTCCTACAGTATATATTTGTGACTCACCTAAATACACTTTTTGTAATTCATTGGTTACATAAAGAAAAAATGCTCCCTCTGAAGCCGGCTTTTGATACAATACCCATTGGCATCTAATTTGCCACAGACAAAATCGTAAAATGGCAAGTAATAGCCACACCATATTTCTCTCATATTTTTTTAAATTTCAAGGGAGTTTACCAATTATTAAGAGCTGATAAGTAGGTTTCAGTAACCAAGGAAATGACAATTTTTTGATAAGTAGGCCCATAATGGAACTGAATTTGAGCAATCTAAAAAAAATGTTCCATGGTTTCTTCCTTGTTAATATATTTTAAATACGGGCAATTTCTTTCCTCCTTTGCTTTGTACTTTGCCATCCCCCTAATATTTAACCAACCGTACATAATTAACCATTGAGTCTCCCACATATAAGGTGGCAGCCTAGGATTATTTAGTTGATCTAGTACTGTCTGATTTGAGGCTGATGAACAATTCTTAAAAACTGGACTCGTGGGATATCTTGAAGCTAGTATTTCCTTATATTGTTTTTTAGCTGAACTTTCACATATTTGGGTTTTTGTTAATTTCCATTTATGCAGTTTTTGAGCTACCGGCCTAAAAAATACTGGAAGGGGAAGATGGGAGCTCAATTTTGGAGCATACTGTGTCCAAGTTTTTAAATATCTGCCTATTACTGACCTAAACCACTGATCTTCACTTCTATTTGTAATACCTATAGAAGTTTTTAATGAATTTGTAAAAAACAGTAAGAAACAAAAAACCACCAGGTCAATCGATTCCACGCCTCCTTTATTTTTATGCAAGTATGTATAAAATCTTTTAATTGGATTGAGTCTATTTCCCCACAATAATTGAAAACAGAGACTATATAGTTTAGTTTCTAAATGGGAAGGTAAGGGATAAATCACCGCTATATATTGAAGACATGGTAAAATAAATTGTTTCAAAATTTGCACTCTTTTAATTTTACTGAATCGAAACCGCTTCCATCTATTTTTTTTTCCACTATGTCCAATACTTTTATCCAATTATTGGTAGGAAGATTTTGTGGTCCATAAAGTACTCCCAAAACAGTAATTGGGTCCTTTGTTATTTTAATAGCTTTATACAGTACTGGCGTCTGATGACTGCACCCCATCAATAAGCCTTTTGATTTTGCATAATTTAGTTTAGTATTAGAGAACCTAGCATAAAGTTGAAACTCCTGAAAAAAATATCTATTTGTGCTAAATTCTTAAAAAATAAACATACATCATCTGCATATGCTTGTATTGTTAACACATTTGTCATGCCTGGGATTGTGAAACCCTCCCATGTCATTCTTAAACTGACTGCTCTAATCAAAGGCTCTAATGTAAAATTATACATTAAATGACTCAATGGGCATCCTTGTCAAACCCCTGTAGTGATCTCTAATTGTTGTCCAACTATCCCTTTAATAATAGGGGATACCTTGGCTGTTGCATACAGTCCTTTTATCATATTAAGAATTTGTACTGGAATACCAAAAAACCTTAAAGTTTGAAATAGAAATACATGATTTACCCTATCAAAGGTTTTTTTGAAATCTAACAAAATCAAGCCACCTCTTGTACCCATATCAGACAGGTGTTCAATTATATCTCTTATTGTAGTCAATGTCGACTGAATTCTCCTATTTGCAATTCCGCACTGCTGAAATGGCAAAATTACTATAGTTGCCATTTGTTTCAATCTATTATTAATTAGTGATGCCAAAATTTTGTAGTCAGAATTTAATAAAGTAATTGGTCTCCAATTCTCTCTATTTCCCTTTTCCCCTGATTTAAAGAGATAGATTTGTATACCTTGCAAAAAATAACTCAGAATAGAATTTCCGGCCAAAAAGGAATTAAATAGTTGTAATAATCCAGCCATTAATTCTGTTTGAAAAGTTTTATAAAATGGGTTTGATAAACCATCTATTCCTGGAGAGGTATTATCTTTCAGATGACCTATGACTTCCTCAATTTCCTGAGCTGAAAAAGGTTTTATCATATCAGCAATCATACTTTGCTCTAACCTTGGGGGAGGAAAAAGACTTAGATAATCATGAATTTCCTGAGTAGACAGAGACTCTTTAGACCGAAGGTTTTGAAAATAATTATTAATACCGAGGCTAATTTCCTTCACATCTTCTACCCTACCTGAATCAGTATCCAAAAACTCTAGAGAAGTAGAATCTTGAAGTTTTTTACAAAAGGAATAAGGGTCTCCAATAATGGATTTCCCCATATGGTTATTCAGAAGGGCTTGCAAAGATTTGGCCCTATCATATTGTAACCATCTCATTTCTAACTTAATATTATTAATCTAAGAGGATAAATCCTGTTTTGAAACATTTGTGATGGAATACAAATATTGCAAATGAGCTCTAAGTTTTAAATAAGAGCCAAACTGTGCTTTCCTCTTGTGAATCCCATAACTTTTGAACCATTGAATACAATCTGCCTTCATTTCCGCCCACCATATTCCGAGATCTGAGTATAGAAAACTTACCGAAAGTCTAGCCTCCAGAATTAGTTTAATTGAGTTTTTAACCATCTGAACCTGTAGACTATCGCAATTTAATTTCCATCTATTTGTCCTAGGACACTGACAGTTCGTATCTTCTACCTCTACCTGTAAGAGCTGATGGTCAGAAAATTCTATGGGTATTGTACAAAAGTTTTGAACTAAAAGAGTTTTGGAGACCAGTAAATAATCAATAGTGGAACCTTTTGTCCCCTTATAAAAAGTATATCCAAAATGTTCCTCCTTATTTTGGTTACAATTAACCAGATCAGCATTTGTCATCATTGTTTTCAAACAATTAGAGTCACAATAAATTTTTTTCATAGTCATTCCTTTAATTAGCAAGGTGCAATTAAAATCTCATTCCCAAAGAATAGGTAAAGTTGTGACTAAATATGGTTGAATCTCTTTCATACATGCAATTCTAGATGCTTTACTTTGGGGGTTATAAAGAGAAATCAACCTATTTGTAGTACCCAACCATGCACCATCAAGTATTAATACTCTCCCTGGGATTAAATCAACCAGTTTATGTAAAGAAAACTGATAAATGTTAAAAAGAATCCCAATACCATCCGCCTTTTCCCTACCAAACGACCAATAAGATGGTCCCCACGGCCAATCATTTTTGAAAGAGTGAATTTGGTCTTTTGAAAACATCCAAGTCTCCTGTAAAAAAAATATCGAAACATTCCTATCATGAAGTAAATGAAAAAGTGCTTTACATTTTACAGTATTCAATAAACTGTGTGTGTTTAAAGACGGCCAAAGAAACCCCATCAACCAGACTACAATTAGTGGAACCGAACCTTATTTTTTCCTACGTTTCTTTTTTTTTTTCTTTATAATCACCGAAGGGCTCACCTAGAGTGCCCTGTACTGATTTTTGTGAGTCTGAGTCTCCCAGGTCCATTTCAGAATCACCCCAAGCAGGAAAAAGGGCTGCATACGTATTATGTGTTTCTACTTCGACTTTCACTGGGGGTGGAATCAGTTTAAAGTTCCTACTGGACCGTCTAGGAGGCAAGGACAGTTGCTGAGCTGAGTTCACGCCTAGTTTGTCCTCTGGTTCTTTATAACAAACTGGTTGCAATAATCCTACCTGCTGAACTGGTTGTTCCTTTTTAATAGATGCCAACTTCCTCTCTGATGGGGGAGAGGGAACAGATAAAGGTACTATTGGTACTGGAACTATTGGTATCAAGGGCTTATCCATCTGCTTCGGAAGGTAAAGGGGGGTGCTAAATCCTGCACCTCAGACCCTACCTTTTGCACTGCCTCCTGGGCCTGTTGCAATATTAAGTCAATACTACCACAAGAGGCCTTGTTCTTAACTGCCCACATACAGTCTTTAAAGGCGTGCCCATATTCTTTGCACAAATTACATTTTGTGTGGTTAGCACACTGCATTGATATGTGTCCAGTTTCCCCACAATTATCACACCTTGGGCGATCGCAGGTACTAGATAAATGAGTTTTCGAACCACATTTGTAACATGCACAGGGTTGGCCACTATAAAAACATACTCCTCTATCCCTGCCCAACAAAAAGGAGTTTGAAATATGCTCTATCCCTTTATCAGATTGCCTTAGTTTTACTTTAAATTTCCATCCTCCCATCCAAAATTGTTCTGAATCTAAGACTGGCTCTGGGTCTCCTTGAAGCTCACATTTTAGGGACAACCAGTGCATAATATCTTCCACATGGATGCCTTCGTTTCTAAACATGACAGTAATATGTTTAATTAATGGTGTAAAAAGTGGAATAACTAAGAAAGGAGTCCACGTTGGGGAGAACTTTACTTGGTTATAACTTTCCTAAAACAATTCTAATAAATACGCAGAACGATAACTAATGTCATAATTGTCTTCACCCGAGATGTTGATGAAGGCAAAGACATCCCGTGAAGAAAAACCAAGAGAATCTTTAATTAATAATCTACCCACATGGTACCTGCCTGGCCTATCTGGTAAACCTCCTTTATATCTAATGCGTACTGCATTACGCCGAAGTGCAGCCTCTCTTTTTGCATTAGTAAATGGTGAAGACATTAATAGTTTTTCAGTGATCTGTACATTAACAGGATCAAGCAAAACAGATTTTTCATCAGCCTCTTTCAGTTCCACTTTAGTACGTAATGTATCACAAAGTTTGGGTTGCACAGACCCAAGTACAACACCCCCTTCTGTTGCTACCCCCTCCCACAGTCCCTGAGATTTCCAGTTAGGAGAACCCTTAGTTAAATCCAAAACTGGGTCCCATACTTTGTTAGAAGTCCATACCCCATTACCAGTCTTTCCGCAGCCAGCAGCCATTAAGGCTCCCTGTGGAGGCCAGGTGTCGTCATGGGCTTGAGGAACCTTTAGCTGTGGAGTTGTTACCTCCAGTACTGTTAAATTCATCTCCTTCTGATCGTGACACTTTTTAATAGTGCACTGCATAGTCTCAGTGTCCACCTGCTGTAAATTCCGTGATCGAAAACTAAATTCCGTAACCCCCTCCTGATTGCAAGTGTCCGCTTGATAGCATACTGACCCTTGAAAGTTAGTATTCATGTTATCCCCCTCCAAAGGCTTGAAAACAAACCCTGATTCTTTACTTAAATGCACTGATATTCTATCGGAAGACACTGGAGTACTACTCACCTGCGGCTTCCCTCTGTTCTCTGGCTCTGTGCAAGAGTTAGCTGATTCCTTCGCCAAAATCGGTGACAACCGTTGTATGCCTTCTGATACTAATTTTGTCTCAGACCCAAGATTGCTTCCAATTTCGACTGGCAGCTCGACTTGTGTGGCTTGTTTCCTCGTCGACAATCTGTTCTGGAGCACTTCCATGTTCTGACGCACATTCTGGTCGTCTCGCGATTCCAAATCATCCGTTTCCATAGTAAACTTTACCATTTCGTCCACAACTAAAGCTGCAGAGACCTCCACTGAAACAGCCTGTAAGGTAATCCCTGTTGAAATCTTTGTTGTATTGGTCATAGAAAGTGACCCAAAGCCTTCAGTAGTTATCCTTGCTTCATGGAAAACCTCTTCGGCTTCCACATCTGAAAACGACATTAACTGTGATTCAGTGTTGAAAATGCATTCCAATTCCTCTTCAGCCGCCTCCACAGCCTCCTCCTCTAAGCGCACTAATGTAGTGGCCATCTTGCCTCCAGCCAGCCATCCCCCTACTGACCAACAGTAGGGGAACCCTACTGACCAACAGTAGGGGAATTTCCCCGGTGTCCTGGCCAAATTTCCCTTATTCACTAAAAATACCACCAACAGCTTAATCTGGTTCAAGGTCAGTTGGCATTCATCTGTATCCCCCTGCCCCGGGTCGTGCCTGAAAATAGGCAGGATTTGTCTAGTGCACTTACCCGGTCAACAAAAACTGAATGAATGAATAGGTGAGAGATGTGTCAAGGGTGACACCTAGATATCTGAATAACTCAACCAGCTCAAGTGGGGATCCTAGTAAGTTGGTGATGGTCAGTGGGAAGTCACAATGAGGACTCTATCGATGGGCAAAGATCATTGATTTTATTTTCTTATAGTTTAGAACTAAGCAGTGGGAACTGAACCATGTCTCAACTTCAGTGAAAAAACCCTGCAGGGCACACTGGAGAGAATCAGGGCTGGGGTGGCTCCAGAAAATTACCGCATCATCCACATAGAGCAGAATTTTTCCAGGGCATGAGATGGGGAGGGAGTTTAGGAAGAGGCTAAAGATGTGAGGTCCCAAGATGGAGCCTTGGGGTACTCCTGAAAGGACCTGGAGGCTGGTTGATAGAGTGGAGTTAATTTTCACCTGCTGGGATCTGTCAGAGAGGTAACCTTTGAACCAAATTATTGTTTCATCTGAGAGCCCCAGGGAGGGCAGGGAGGCCAGAAGCATAGCATGATTAACGGTATCGACTGCCTTTGTGAGGTCAATGTACACCGACCCCACTAGGTGATCATATTCAAGGGCACCGTGGATGTAGGAGGAGTATTCTAGGAGGGCAGCGGTGGTGCTGTGGCCCTGGCGGAAACCATGCTGTTCAGGGCACAGTAAGTAATATTTAGACAGATGGTCCACCAGCTGATCAGCCACTATTTTTTTGAAGGTCTTGGAGAGGGGAGGTAAAAGTGATATGGGATGATAGTTATTGGGAGACAGGCAGTCGTCACTCTTAAAAATAGGGGTGATGGGCTGGCCCAGTGGTGCTGAGGGTTGAGTTGCTGGATGCCACACATTGTGCCACGCCATCAACCCAGGTTCGGGAACGAGCCCAGGTCAATGGGGGTCGGCAGAGGAGGGAGAGGATTGAGCGCCCGACGGACAGCTTTCCTCTCCCGGGGGAGCGGGCTGGGGTTTGTCCGGCACACCAGTTGCTCCTGGTGGAGATCGGGGGTACTGCAGTGTGCAGACAGTACAAATTAGCATGGCTGACGTCGGAGGGTTGCCGTGCGCTTGACATCGGGGGTGCCCATGCAAGGGGGGGAACAGGGAGAAAATGGAAAAACCCAGTTCCAGGGGCAGGTGACGGCACCAATCCCCCATGCCCATGACCGAGTCCGACTCTGCCGACCTTCGCAGATCCTCCGCCCAGGGCCCACGTCTGCAGCTGGAGTCTATGTGTGAGAGCGCCCAAGGTAGGAGGGGTGGCCCCACCCCAGAGGGGTTAAGCTGGGGGGGCCAGCTGCAAGGTGGGATGGGGAGAGGAAGGTATGGTTGGAGGAGACTTCAGGCAGGGCAGGAGCAAGGTTGGATGCCTGAGAGAGGCTCCTGGGACTGTGACCAGAGTAAAAGAGAGTTAAAAAAAAAATTGGGGTGATGATAGCTCATTTCCAGAGGGCAGGAAATTTCCCTAAGCTGAGGGACAGGTTCAAAAGTTTGGTGAGGGGTTGTAGGACCTCCTTGAGGGCTAGCCAGAGGAGCTTCAGGTCAGTGGAGTCACTGCTAACATGGAACTTGGCAAGGGCTTTGGAGAGATATCTCCTAGCCTCCTACGTCAAGATGATTCAGAGGTGAAAGTGCGGGATGTTGGAAGGTGGGCTGCGACCAGGGGTTGGGTCTAGTGGGGAGAAGAAGTTGAGGGGTAGGACACCACTGAGATCCAAAAATGTGGTGTTTAGGGTGTCTGCAGTGGACTGGGGGTCCAGTGTTAGGTTACCAATAAGTGAGAGCTGGGCAGGCGGGGGGGGGTAGCAGATTTCCCATTAAGTTCCTTTATGTTTTTCCAGAAATGTCTTCCCAAGCCCCAGGTGGAGAGTGCCTATTGATAATGGGTTGCCTTGACATGGCAAATGGCCCAGGTACATTTGTGTCTCGCCTCACGATATTGTTGTCTATCCAGTGGGAGTTGTGTGTCTAAGGCCTTATGCCAGAGATTATTATGGTGTTTCATTTGGTCAAGCAACTGTTGTGATATCCAGGGGGTGTTACAGTTTTTAATGATTTGCTTCGAGAAAGGGACAAAGATGTCATAAGGGGTGTTGAAGGTTTTTATAAAGTGGGAGAGGGCAGTATCAATTGATAGGGTGCTATACATGGGGGACCAGTCAGAGTTAGTTAGATAGGTTTTGAATCAGTGAAGCATACTCTTTTTTAGACATCTACGGTAGGAGACAGTAGGGGGAGCAGTGGGAGTTTTATTGGACCATACGAAGGTTACTGGGCAATGGTCTCTAAGGCCGTCATTTAAGTGAATAGGAATTGGATACTAGGGGGTATCTGATAGAAGGGTCAGTGGTCTTACTGAGGTAGGTAGGCCTAGTAGTCACTGTATGTACTTAAGTTCACAGTTTTTTAATGCAAAGTACCATTGATTGTAATGGACTTCACTTTGCTTTGCCTGTTTATTGCTATTGACTGTAGGAAACCCTCCTGTGCTTAGATCATTAAGTGTTGGTTGTTTTTGTGTACACTTTGAATGTTAATTTAGAACATTCAGCCTGTTTACTGACAGAAACTGCTGAAGTGTGCTTCAGGGGAGGGGTGTATCTTTGGTGGAGTGAGATTCACGTGAGAAAGGCCGTCTTTCTAACTGTTTTGTACTAGTAGTGTGTGTTAGTATTTGTGTGTTAATGTACACACAGTAACACTTGATGTAATTTTTTATCATTATTTTCTATTTGTTGTGGTGCAGTGCATATTTTCATTGTTTAAAAGATTTGTTTATATAGTGCACTGCCTGTTAAATTTTCTGTGCATTACCTGTAGTGTGTGAGTGTGTGTGCGTGCCATCAAGCCAGATACATTTTATTGCACCACACAGTAATCGCCGCACTCTAAATTGGTTATCCATCTGTGGTATATTTTATTGTTTTCTTCTATCTAGCCAGTGGACTGCTACTGCAGCCCCCAACCTGAAAAGGTATAATTTATTTTCCAGTTTTGGAGTTGTGTGACCACTGGTTAAGGTGTTTTTGTGCCTGTGCGATTGCATCTCTTTATAGTGTGCAATCTGCGTCTGTGCCTTTGCATCTGTTTAGTGCCCATTCTGCATCTGTAAGCTACAGTTGTTGTTGTTTGGCTTCCCATCCACCCCAAATTTCAGAAATCTCAATTTGTTGTGAATTTTCTGTGTAATCCCAAAAAATGCCTGCAAAGTGACCTGCATGCAAATATGCTTCTGGCCACGGCACTGCTGCCAGCGGCAAGAGTGGCCGTGGGTGTGGTAGTATGCAGCAGAAGTGCAGAGTTGATGCCAGTAAAAGGATTTCTCTGTGTTTTTCACAGCGCAATCAGTAGCTTCAATCATGGTTGAAGATGCTGTTGTTCCCGCTGGTGATAGTGAAGTTGCTGATGGCAGGAGTATTGCCCCAAGTTCAACCCGTGACAACAAGTTTACCAATTTCCCAAATATTGTGGAATCTAAAGCTTAATATGTTTAACCATAAGGAAAGGGGAGGATGATAGAAACTATCAAGTACCAAAAGAGAATCAACAACATACAAGAGGGTAGCATCTTTCAGAAAAAGAGATGTGCATGAACAACGGGGCAAAATTTGAAGATGGGGGGGGATGGATCAGGGGCAACATCAGGAACTATTTTTTCATGGAGAGGGTGGTGGGTGCAAGGACAAACAAAAACTAATGATCAATGTTATGGTGTGAGAGCAGCAGTTAAAGCATGCCCATTATTTGGAGATGGTGCATCTCAATGCGCTCCAACTGCAGCTCCATGTTGTCCGTCCGGTGGTCACATGGTCCAGCTCACTCCACATCAGGCCCAAATTGGCATGTGTGGCAGGTATTCATGCAGGGTTGCCTCTGTCACCTGCAGGTTGTAGAGAAGCCGCTTGCGTCATGGCCTGCCCCCACTTGACACCACATGCAGGCGGAGGCCATGCTGTCATCTGTTGCCCAGCAGAGCCAGCAGTTGCATTCCTGCCCTGTTAGGCAAGCTTGGCCTGACAATCTGCATGGTGGTGATTATATAGGTTGTTGGCTGACCACCTGTGCCCAGATGACTTCCCTTGGGGCCACTGTGCACCACGTCACCACATAGATTGCACTTCACTACACTGGTGTCCGCAGGCAATGTAGTGAAGAACTCCCACACTAATGAGCTACAGGGAGGACCAGGCAAAGGCAGGGGGGCCCCAGATGTTGTTGCTGGCTGCTGCTGGTGCTCAGTTGAGGCCAGGGCTGGGGAAACCTGCTGCTGTGGCTGTGACTGCTGCGGCTCCTCCCTCACTTTCTGCTGAGCTGCTGGTGCAGGGGCCGTGGCAGGTGGTAGCACTGGTGCATGGGCACTGGTAGGTGCTACCAGAGGTGGTGTTTCCATGGCACCACTATCTCCTGCTTCAGGGAGGGGACCACTAGCCTGAAAGGTGCTCCAGTTCAGATGCGGGGTTTATATTTTTTGCTATCTCTCTGTCTCCTCTCAAACACAGCTCTTTCTCCAACACTAGGCAAGGTGAAAGTGAAAGTCTTTCATTCTCTTGCATTATTAACTTCCTGCCTGAAGCATGTGACTTGCAGACTGTGAGCCACGTGATCTGTGGGCTTTTACAATGCTCACTCACTCTGCCTTTAAAAGAAAATAAAGGGAAGTAACATGGAATCATTATAGTGCGAAGTGGCGAAGTACTGCATTTCAATGGGCATTTTGTGTAGCTGTATGTCAAGGCAGAGTGGGCCACTTCACCTCTGCTACGCTAGCGAAGTTAAACTTTGCTGCATCTCTACTCAGGTAGTACCCAGCTGGGAAAGGGTTGTCACAGGGAAAGGAACATTGAATCCTTGATGTCACCTATCTCTGTGTGGAATGGCCCCATCTGTTGCCAGAGGTTAACACAGTAGTGAGTGGGTAATCATAATTGTGCTACAGCCACCTGTGTTCATCAAGGGATCCATTTCTTCTCCTTATATACATTAACATTGTCCAAAGGAGAGTTTTGGGGCTACCAGGCCTTAAGCAGCTATTCAGTCATTCCTTTACACTGGCGTCTGTCCCTAACTCCATGTGTCTTTTGGCACTCTGGTCATCCGCATGTACCTCATGAGGCATGTACATGGCACCTTCATGAGATTGGAAGTCTCATGAGACAGAATTAGAAATTCAGTTATCCCTCAGTATGCAGCAGTTATCACAAGTTCCACTCATGCTGTCATTAAAAATCATACTGTGTTGCCTGGAGGGATGACAACCTTACGCTTGGATCCCCAGAGATTTCCTCTCCTCCAATGTGAAGGTCATAAAAGTAGGTATATATTTTGTGTTAGCTTGTTCCTGTCAGATGAATTGTGATGGAACTTAGATGGTGACTTCATTCATTCACTTCAGTGCTGAGGCCTACCCTTGCTCCTTAGCGGAAATAATGTCCCAATGGTTTTACAACACCTTTAGGTTTTGCTTTTGGGTGTCATCCCTAAGGTACCTTTAGCCAAGGAACCTTTGCTCCCACAGCACATCTAAGAGGGAAACTCTCATTAAGAGAGTTCTGTACTACTGTTACTTTGAAAAGTGGTAGTTCCTCCAGAACAGAGAGCACAAAAAGGCCACACATATCTAACATTTTATGTCCTACCAACCACAGTACTGAGCTACCGACCATACTCAGTAACTCATTCAGTCCAGAAGCACAAGCACTACCATGCTGCACAAGTGTAACAGCCCCTCCCCCAGGTAGGCAGTAGAGTTGTTACTAGCAGTGCCTGTCAGAGCACTGGGTGCCTTGGCACCAAAGCTCCATCCTTTGTGGCAGGGGAAGGAACTAGTGATGGGATATAAACAGGAGGTTTGGGCAGGAATGTTTTAGTCTGAGAATGATCATTGGGATGTCATCATTTGAGGGTCCTCCTGGAGTGGTTGGAAGGGATCTGCAGAGCCTGATATGGTGGCAGAGCACCAGGTTCAGGGCAGCACATGCACCCTCCAGTCACAAACTCATGATGCCAGTGGAACAGATGGAAGAGAAAAGCAACCAGGCACATAATGGTGGGTTTCCTGATTTGGCACCCCCTCAAGGAGTGTGTATCGATGGCTTTCAGACCTGGAAGGGATTCCCTGATGATGGACAAGGACATAAGGTATCTGGGACCTCAAAGAGCAGAATGACAGCAACATCCTAAAATTTCCTGCAGTTTTAAGGTAAAAAGCAGCACACTGTGGCCAACTCATAGGTGCAAAGGTAGAGCTGCAGTTTGTGATGCCAACAACCCAGGTGCAGGAGCAGACCCAGGATTATGAGAGGGCAGTTGGTGGGAGAAGGGTAAGTGTTCATTAGACTGCTGACCTTCTCCAGTGAGGGAAGGGATCTGGCACCTAGCAGCTACCGACCCCTAGTGATGGCCGGATTAGCAGAGATGACAGATGTCTGCATGTCAGGGGCAGGAGTGTGCCCGGCCATATGCTGAGGTGATTGCATACACACCTTCATTAAGGCGGGAGGGTACAAGGGAACCACATACAGAAAACAAAAACTCTAAACGTTGAGCAGAATGAAGTCCAGGATCCTTTCAGGGACCAAGCAGACTGATGTGGGGCATATCTCCTAGCCAACCCAAGCAGAATAAACAGAGTTGATTTAAAAAAGCAGACTGCTAATGTATATTGTTTCCCAAAATGGTCAGCTTGCCACATCATTTATCCAGGGGGGAGATCCCCAGATGGTTGGATGGCAGGATCAGTGCCCAGTCTGTCAGAGGCTTTGGACTGAAGTGACCAGCAGGGAAGGTAAGGGCCTCAGGACCCCCAACATGCCCCTATGGGGTAAGGTTCCACTGGTGAAGGTGGCAAGCGCGACTGCACCCTCATATCTTCTAAATGTCATTTGTTTCCATGTCAACAGACAACTCTTTTCACGTAGCTGTTAAAGATGTATGCAGCTGCTTCAGTTAGTTTTCACACTTCATACTAGGCCCTGTCACTGTCCTGGAAGGGTCCATTTTGTGGTTGTTGAAATATCGTTGTTCCTGAGAGCTGCATTAGCATATGAGAATGTGATGCGTAATCAGCCTTTAAACTCCCCAGTATGCTTGTCTGCTTCAGTAGTTTTAAGAGAAACAAGCTGCAAGAAAATGTTAATACCACATTTACCTTCAGTGAGTTTTACAAGCTATCGGAGTTGTAATGCAGGTTTTTTTTCCCCTTTAAACTCCATTCGGTTTATAAGTTTCCAGAGAGTGTTTGCAGGGTATTTGTTATTTCAGCATAGAGATACATGATCTAAATGGTTGATCTAACATCATATTCTCATATGCTAATGCAGCTCTCAGGAACAATGAGATTTCAACAACTACGAAATGGACCCTCCCAGGACAGTGACAGGGCCTAGTACGAAATGTGAAAACTAACTGAAGCAGCTACATACATCTTTAACAGCTACATGAAAACAGTTGTCTGTTGACATGGAAACAAATAGCATTTAGAAGAAATGAGGGTGCAATTTTCCTTTAAGTGTTCTGTGAAGCAAATGCCTCTGGTCGTACAACATCCAAAAGTAGTATCCTATAGTGGGGGGTAAGGTTAAACTCCCAAACTAGGGATGCTAGCAAACTGGATCTGTATGCATAAAGAGACAGGAAAGTTCAAGTACTAGTACGTGGGGTAAGGTGGCCCAAAGGTGAGTGGCATGATTCTGTAGTGGATATTCTATATTTGATATTTGATGAACTATTCAGAGCACCTACTTCTGTGTATCATAAAATGAATTGAAATTGCATGAATTGAACTGTCAGTAGTAAGTCTGTCTCCCCAGTAAAGGAACTACATATGAACTATCATCCTATGTGTAGTGTGATCTTTTGTGCCATCTTCTCCAATTACTGTCTTCGGGGGGAGTGTGACAGGTGTGACAGCTGTGCCATGGTTAATTGTAAGGGGACTCCTGGCGAGCCAAACATATTACCTCTAGACATAGGAGTTATCCTGGGCTATGTCCACCACCATCAGGATATATGCAGGATCAACTGGCAGACTGAAGGAGAGTTGCACAGGCATTCATACATACTTAGTCATCCGCTGAAGGGGTTCATTTGGAAAGCAGGTGACACTCGCAATGCCCCCCTCCTAGCAGCATAAATAGCATTCATGCCCTCAGCATCCTCTGGTACCCTCAGCATCTTCTGGTACCCTCAGCATCCTCTGGTACCCTCAGCATCCTCTTGTACCCTAAGCATCCTCTGGATGCTCATTTCTTTGCTCCCACCATCCACCCCCTTCTCCTCCGGTGGCTTGACTCTTTCCAACTGGGCTTCTTCCCTGAGGTACTTTATCCAAGGGACCTTGATACTATGGCACTTCTAGGGGTGAACCCCTCCTTATTAGAATTACAGGCCATCAGTACCCTGAAAATTATGGTAGTTGCTTTGGAACAGAGAGAGCACAAAAGGCACATATAGCTAACATTTTACCTCTTACAAATCACAGCACTGAGTTATCAACCATACTCAGCAGCCTCATGCAGTTCAGTAGCGCAAGCACTTCTATGTTGCACAACATTCCTGCATACTTAGTCCTCCACTGGACTAGAGAAACATTTTTATCTTAATAGCATATGTGTCATCAGCAAAAAAACAGAATTCATCTATCAAAAGTTATTCTCACTCGTGTAGTATGACTTTAACTTATTATATGCCAGGAATATCAATGTGCTGCAAGGTCAGCTTTCTTTGCTCCAAAATCTTTCCAGAATTTTCTAAAATATCTTTTATCATACTAGTACAATATAGTAGGTGTTTAAAAAATCAGGTAACAGCTTTGTAAGCAAACTCCTTCCAGACTTCCCCACTTGTGACAAAAATCATAAGAAAGAAATATGTTTTTTCCCTTTTGCCATTTCGGTTAGATATTTATCCTATCAAGATTGTGGTTCTCAATTTAGACAAATATTTCCAACATCATGTTTCTTTGACTGAAAAATGAAGTACAAAAAAAGCAGACATTAAGTTTACCAATCAAACATGGGTCTGCAGGTACAGATTAATCTGTGCAGGTGGCTCAGATACAATGTTAAATCAGTTGGCTGGTGAAATGCCACTCTGGTTTGTGACATTTAAAGCATCAGGGCATGTTACAGTGAAAATATTGTACCTATACTTTTTTTTTTTTAACATGACACTTATTGACTTTAGAAACAAATTACTACAGGTATACCATTCATAATCATACAATCATATAAAAATAGATATAACATTCATCCTTGTTAGTAGATCAGTAATTTATGAAATAAAATACATAGTAAAAACAGCTATTTAATAATCTAAATCAACTATACTTCCTTCTCTTATAGTTTCATTACTTCATTTGGGATTCCTATTTGAGATACTATAAAAGTTAATACATGCCACATTAATGACTTGGATGCACCTAATAGCAGGGATCTTTAACAACCTAAGAAAGAAAGAAAAAAAACGAAACATTCACCAGATGTAGAACACTGGCACAATCCTCATATTACTCAAGGACTGCTTAGATAGCTATGCAAAACTAGTTGTAACTTGTTCAAGCAATCCAAAGAAGGGTGCTTGCTGTTACTTAATACACTTAAATTAACCGATAAACAGTATAAACAGATCCATTCCCCGGCATATCCACTAGCACACAGTAAGGTCTGATAAATCAAAGGAAGCACATAACATGCATCAATAAACTATCCCATTCCCTTCCTCCTCCCCCACACATTTTTTTTTTTCAAACGGTGACCTTCAACAGTTCAGTCTCATAGCAGTGATTGTGGAGCAGTATCAATCTGTGCTATAAAGTCCACACTGAACTAGAGTATCATCTTGTACACAGCTTCCAAGAAGGTGTGATGCAGTATGGCACATACAGTGGATCCAACACCGCACTGTGTATTCTGACTTGAGGGCGGAAAATGAATTGCAGCAGCAAGTGTGGCAGGGCTAACAACACAGACTGCACCATAAATTGCCATCATTTTAAAGGCAGAGATCTGGTCATGAGTTTAAGCAAATAGAACTCAGTAATATATGTCCAGCCGACCAGAGCACCTTCTCTTAAAGCAGCAGTACAATGTAAAAAAAATCTGCACTTTTTCAACAGTTTATTCTCTGTGCTCTGTTGAGCACATACCTGGTACTCTTTCCCGCTAGCATTGCACTGTCACCCCATAATTTTCTCAGTTTTCCTTTGTTTTTGTTTACATTTCTGCCACCTGCCATGTTGAAAGCTGTGTACTAGATAGGAACCACCATATTTTCTGTAGTGCTGCAACAACTGGAAACTGATCACTTCCTGGTTAAGTAGTACTGCTGCTTTAAAACAATATTGCTATGAGTCAGTAAAGAGCCCCATTTCAGAATCAAATAAGTGAAAACAGTCCCTGTACCAGTTCAGTTATCCTGCATTCTGGGCATCACTTCCAGCTATGGTTAGGGCTCATCCTTCTTGAATTTTTGCAGCTATCTTCCTGCATATTTAGGGTCTGAATAAATAAACACTCAGTGCACAATGCATAGTCTCACAGACTGCAACATGGTGTGGATAATGCCTTTTTTTCCTTATCCCCACTCTGATCCCATTGTAACCACCAGGGCTCGGGTTGATGTTATTTTTTGGTTTATCAGCATGGTGCGGTGCCTCCATTTTGTAACCCATTGCCTGGCTGCCTGGGTTCGGAGAGAAAACTGTTGCTCGGCATTTTGGCTAGGTTTGAAACTATTGCACAGAGGCACCCAAGTAATCTGGACACAGGAAGCAATAACTGAAGTGTCCAAACCAGGACCGGGATTCTAGATTGTGGCTTTTATTCACAACAGCAACAGAATAATAAAGCATAGATGGACACCCACGGGGGCTACACTCCCTGGCAATGCAGATTTACGGAGACTAGAACACATCTTCACAACACTGTAACCCTCAGGTTCTGAACACAGTGGGCTCTCAGCATAAACTGGTACTCTTCTCTTGGATTCCCTGGCATGGCACCTCAGCCAGCACGGGGACATTTTTCCATATGGCATGGATATTTATCTAGTGGCTCCCTCTACCACCCAGATGCACTTCCTAGCTCCATAGGGAACACATCATCCTCAATTCCACGTCTGGGTACTTTCTGCGAACACTGGCCAAGTGCATGGAAGAAAGCTATAGGTGCCCAAAGTGAACCCGTGGAGGTAAATCTGATTACTCCAGATGGGGGGGTCTCTCACCTCTCGCTCCCAAATTCATACCCAGCCATTCATTTGGAATCAACACCTCTCTTGTGAACCTCTCTGGTTGGTAGAATGCTATCTTGAAACATATATCACATTTAACACTCTACTCTTCATGAGCTGGTGTCCAGGCTTGCAATGTTCTTTGAGTGGCTATGTCCATCCCTGGAGACCCCCACTGTTAGATGCATTTTAAGTCATACGCAAACTTCAAGTACTGT
Source organism: Neoceratodus forsteri (assembly GCA_016271365.2). Taxonomy (NCBI): domain Eukaryota; kingdom Metazoa; phylum Chordata; order Ceratodontiformes; family Ceratodontidae; genus Neoceratodus; species Neoceratodus forsteri. The sequence continues at coordinate 969,705,988 of CM028134.1, read as the reverse complement.
ACTTGGCTGTCCTTCCCTGACCTCACAGTAGCAGATACTTTATACACTCTCTCGGTGCACACATGGGCTCTATTGTAGAGCAGACTCACTAACTGGTTTGCAGGTGCCCCAGGGCTTCTGGCAATGACAAAAACACATCTTGGTACCTCAGTACTTGTTCTAAAAATCATCAGGCAGCTTTCCCTCCTTCAGTAGGGCCAGAGGATTGCCCCTGAATTGCTGGTCTCTTCCCCCATTCCTCCAGGGATGGGGCACTGTAACAAGCCGGGGAGAAGTCTCTACCACTGTCAGGTTTCTTCCGTGTCTCTATCTAGGATGAGAACACACACCCTCTACCTCTGGGTAGCTCTATAGCAGAGCTAAGCTCTGAGAGCTGCCAACTGCAGCACACCTCCTTCACTCTCAACCCTCCTCTGCAGACTGTCCAAGACTGATTAACAATCCCCAATGTTCTAAGCTAACCCCTTGCTGCAGCATTCCAATGTGGCTCATGCTGCTGTGAGAATTCTATATGATGTCATCCCTCCAGCTCAGCTGAGACTGAGGACAGAGTGAGACAGTGTGAAACCCATTTAACTGGAGTCTCACAAGCTGCCTTTCCCTGCCTGCCACTAGATCTAAGTGGGATTCTTGTAACCCCGGGTGACAGGGGGGTTACACCATTAAATTACTTTCAATGTTATCTTTTGATTTAACTGTGATCTGGATAGATCTGAATACAGGCGTTGTCCAGATTTATATTCCACTTCTTCTGTACCAGTTGTAGGATGCGATCTTAGGCTCTGACACTGGACTTTGCCATCAGCACTCTGCACAGTCCAGAGATTTCTGCAGCATTTCTCTAAAACATTATCTGAGAGGCCTTGTACATGTTGCTCCTGGAGGGATCATTAGACAGTATGGACATGGGTTTCACTGCTATGCAGGTGACACCCAGCTCCATCTGTCATTTTCACCTGGGACACTGGGTGCGGTTGATGTGCTAAATAAATGTTTGGTCAAGACCCAAGATTGGATGTCATCAAGCTTAAAGACTTAAAGGAGAACTAAAGCCAAAATGTATAAAATATATGCTGTGCAGAGTGTTTTGATTTGTAGGTGTACTCCTAGTAAGTCCTTCCCTTTACTTGTTGAAAGAAGTTTTTTTCTAAATTTGCTTGTTGGTTTTATGGCTCCTTGGGATCTCCATATTAGCATTTCTAATGGCTCTTCTTGCTCCTACAATGCCTCCTGTCCCATGTGACTGTGATGTACTCTAGACCATTACTTCAACAAGAGCTGTGTTTTCTCAAGTTTATAGTAGTAGAGCTATTATGTTATTTAACTCTCCTTGTCCAGGGAGTTCTAAGCACATGGCAAATGCCTGAGGGATAATTGAGTGAGCTATTCTGTAAGAAAACAGCTAGAGTTTTCACTAATTGTAGAATCTATGGCATTTGTGACCTTGTGTGATTTTTGTGCCTTGCTAATGGTTGTGTGTAGTTTGATGAAATGAAGGCTTTAAAAACAAAACATTCACTTCTGCTGACTAGACCTAGACACATACATAAAAACAGAAGTTTGGATTAGAGAGTTATTTAGTTGAAGCCAAAATCTCAGGCCCATAACTGTAGATGCTGCTATAGAAGTTATTACTCTCTGAATCAATGGTCCTGGATACATCACAGTCGCATGGGACAGGAGGCATTGTAGGAACAAGAAAGGCCATTAGAAATGCTAATATGGAGATCCCCAGGGGCCATAAAAGAAGCAAGCAAATTTAGAAAAAAATCCTTTCAGCAAATAAAGGGAAGGCCTTACTAGGAGTAAACATACAAATCAAAATACTGTACACATTTTTTTTTGCAGATTTTGACTTTAGTTCTCCTTTAGCCATGACAAGACTGAAGTACTAGTAGTCAAGCCAGGTAAAATGGGGAGAGTGACAGCTACCGAGAGGAAGATGAGGCTTTGGTTCAGTTCCTGTAGGCTTTTAGCTGCCATTAAGGTGAAAAATCTGGGGTCATTCTGGATGAAGAGCAGACATTTGAGGCTCAGGTGTCAGCAGTAGTCCAGAGTGGCTTTTGCCAACTAAGGAACATCAGCTAGATTAAATCAGTTATCCCACCCCCCCGAGACCTGCCAATGCTTATACACTCGTTTGTGACACCTAGGCTTGATTACTGCAATCCTCTATACCTCGGGGTTTCTGGATGTATGCTGTGGCACCTCCAGTTGGTGCAGAATGCATCTCCTAGGCTGCTGACTGTCCTTTCTGGGACATGTAATGTCTCCCTGGTGCTGCGTGAACTGCACTGGCTGCCAGTAAAGTGTTATACCTCCTTTAAAGATGACTTACTAACTTATAAGATCCTACATGGGTTGGGGCCTGGCTACCTGAGAGATCTCCTGCACACTTATATGTCATCACACCCTCTCCACTCACTAAGGTGGGTCTCCTTGTTGTAACCAGAATTAAGTAAAAAACATTGGGGGACTGTGTCTTTGAGGTAACAAGCCCTGTCCTTTGAAATTTGCTCCTGAAACCTGTGAGGGAGGCCCCCTTGGTGGGGACCTTCAAGAGGATTCTTAAGACCTATTTGTTTAATCAAGTTTTCAGGGACAGGCCAGCCCGGTGGTGCTGAGGGTTGAGATGCTGGATGCCACACCTCACACCACACCAGCGACCCAGGTTCGGGAATGAGCCCGGGTTGCTGGGGGTCGGCAGGGGAAGGAGAGGATTGAGCATCCAGAGGACAGCTCTCCTCTCCTGGGAGGGACAGGGGTCCCTGTATGGCACTTGACTGCTCTCTGGCAGAAGCCAGAGACACAGCAAATGCTAAGGAGCAGAAGAAGGAGTGGGGGAGTGGCAGACGTCAGAATCAATGCCGTGATGTCAGGGTGCCAGCTAATTTCCAGAACAGGGGAAAATGCCTCTTGGCTCCGGCGGAGACAGAGCACCGGTGCTTGCCCCTGATTTGCAGTCACCTTCCTGGCACCTGACTGACCGATGCTACTGCATTATCGGGGTGTTGGGGCCCACCTCGTCCCCGCCCGGGGGCTAAACCGAGGCTACATGGGTGATGAAGGACTAACCAGGTAGGAGCGGACCGCAGAGGGATGACTCCTTGGTGCTCCCAAGGAGACCAGAGCTGAGGGGGAGAAGGAGGAATAAAAATAAGAAAGTAACAAAAAAAAAAAAAAGCCTTTGGAGACTAATTATCTCCTGTATGAAGATGACATCCCAGTTAAATTATTTGTTTTAGTTTAGTGCTGAAGTTATAGACTAGATGGGCCTATGGGTCCTTTTCTGCCAACAGATTTCTATGTTTCCAGGTTTCTGTGATACAGATGTAGTGTATTTATATTGTTTATTTCATGTTATTTATTTATGCTACTCTTGCATTTTATGTAAGTCACCATGGGCCTCCGGGGAAGGGTGCCAAAAATAAATGAAGCTACTATTACTACTTTTCAATTTAATTCGAGCCTCCATCCAAGTCCATGCCTAGGGCTTCAGGTAACCAATCCAGAAGGAATAAGTAGAGGGTGTCCCCCTCAGCCTCTTTGGTCACACCAACTAGCTTGCCATTAGGTGACCAAGTTTGATTTTCAAGAATCTCCTACCTTTTCCTAAGTACTTTCTTTTCTTGAATAAGTTATGTATCGCCTTGCCTTGCCAGTCCTGATGCAGCTTCTGCCTCTTCCATGTCTATATGTAGTGAAAAACCAAAAGTCTAGGCACTCACCATCACACACCAAATAAGTTGGAACACCACATTTCAGTGCATGCAAATAGCTTTTCCAACTTTATTCAGGATAAGATATAACAACCCAAAGGTCCTGAAGACCAGAAAATAGCCTCCTAACATTTCACCTGACCACAGGCTTTGCCTGTATGTAGTGCTTCAACTTTATTAGGTTTTCAGGCTGGTCTACACCAAAACAAATTGTATTATTCCATTTATACTTTGTCATCTGTATCCACTTTTGTAAATTAATTGGAAAGCTGCTTCTCAAATGCTTGTAACTGTTTTTTGTGATGTATTATAGTGGCATGGTAGCACCACTATAGTTTGGGTTGAATAGGCACTTTAATATTATACCCCAATTTTTGAAGTTTAATAACTTTGCAACCATTCAATGGATTTGCATGGAATTTTGCATGTGTGGTCCAGTGAGGTAGATCTCTTGAAGACTAAGTTTTCTTCCAGTAGAATGTGCAGATTCTGAGACACAGATAGTGCAAAATGTGAATTTTGGGGGAATTTTTTCTAATTGGTTTTTCTGGGATTCCTGTCAACTTGGCTAGCATCCAGATGGTTTGGAATTTTGGTCTGCAGTTTTCTGGATAGAAAGTGGCTGACCCACAGATGGGTCTTTTGCTTGTTTGGTGAAAAAAATATTAATCCATTCCAAAGTTATTTAATTTTAAATAGTTGGTTGTGAGCATGCTCAGTAAGCACTTAAAAATAGCTGTATGAAATTAGAAAATAATTTTCTTTTGTACTGATGTCATCCTTTTTTGTGAGGGGAAATCCTTTTTCATTTGCTACCATCTTGCTTTCCATTTACTCCTAAATATTCAAATTTGTAAAACCACAAAAATGACATTGAGAAGAGGAACCAACACAGGTAGCTTGGCTATGGGGACCCCCTTAGTTGGACTCTACATTTAACTGTGGGACAAATGCCCTTGAAATGTTTTTTTTAACATTATAAATCTTTTTTCACATCGTGTGATATGTCATGAAAAAAGATTCTTTTTCATGAGGGAAAAATCCTTTTATTGTTTCCTGGCATGTGCTCCATGATGTCTAATGGCACCCGTCACCCTCCGATCACTGTCCCCATAAAAGAAATGTATTTCCCTGGTGTCTAGTGCCCCCCCACCCTCAGATCACTGTCCCTGTTAAAGAAATGTATTTCCCTGGTGTCCAATCACCCTCCCAATAATTATAATATTCTTTCCTGGTGTCTAGTGGCACCCCTACCCTCCAATTACTGTCCCCATAAAATAAATATATTTCCCTGGAGTCTAGTGGCTCTCCCCACCCTCAGATTGCTGTTCCCATTGAAGAAATGTATTTCCCTGGTGTCTAGTGGCACCCCTCCAGTATCTGAGTGCTATCCCCATTAAAATAAAAGTATTCCCCTGGTGTCTAGTGGCACCCCCACCCTCTTATAACTGTTCTTGTTAAAAAAATGTATTTTCCTGGTGTCTAGTGGCACACCCCCAGCCTCTGACTGATCTCCCCATACAAAAATGTATTTCCCTGGTGTCTAGTAGCACCTCCAATTGCCAACCCCTTAGAAATGTATTTCCCTGGTGTCTAGTGGTGTCCCCACTTTTCATTCATATTTTTACACCACATTTTCAACATGGCCTTTTTGAGACCCCACCTCATGCAGAGTGTTGATAGAATTTCACAAATCCACCCCAAAAGGCGATTTCGTGGTCAACTGGTGAAATTACCTTTTGGGGGGATTTGAACATTTTCACCACCCTTGTTCATGAGGTGGGATCATAAAAAGGCTATGTTGAAAATTTGAGGAAAAAATATGTAAAAATGGCAAACGTATGTGCATATGATTACATTTTGCTATGCTCACTCATGACTTTGGCAATTATAAATATTTTAACTCCAAATTTTCAACATAACCATCTTTTTACACCACCTGATGAATGTGACAGCTGTCATTTTTCAAATCCTGCCCAAACTGTGTTTTTGCACTTTTGATGTGCAATGGCATTGAGGTGGTACGAATCATGTTTTGGCGGGATTTCAGAATTTTCATTACCGGCTTCATGAGGTGTGGTAATAAGAAGGCTATGCTGACAATTTCATTCTGGTTTTATTACAGATGCAAGCGCAGGGCCCAGAGGGCCCTGCACTCCCACAGTCAAATGAGGACACAATTTTAGTATCTCAAAAAGTAAGGAAATTATTTGCAAAAAAACTCTGTTAATGCAGTAACTATGGTTAAAGCTAGAAAAGTAATTTCCAGCCCTAACACCCCACCCCCAACCACCAGGCAGCAACATGAAAAAACATTACATTTTTACCTCTCCTGCATCTTCGCTAATCAGGCAAAGGATGTGCTTTGGGGTTGTCAGCCCTAACGCTCACACCATTTGATCATGAAAGAAGCTGAGTTATGTAGAGTATATGTGAATGGGGTGAGCATTAGCACTGACAACCCCAGGGCACATTGCATGCCTGATTATCAAAGACACAGGAGAGGTGAAACTATAATGGTTTTTCTTGTTTCTTCCTGGTGGGGGTGGGGGAGGTGTTAAGGATGGAAACCCTAACACCACATGTCCTTATTTTTGTCACTTTAACCCTAAATAGTGCATTAACAAAGTTCTTTGCAAAAGTAGATAGATAGATAGATAGATAGATAGATAGACAGACAGACAGACAGACAGACAGACAGACAGACAGACAGTATATATAAAACAGTGTTAATGCAACATTTAGGTTTGAGGCTACAGCAGAATAAGTAGGAAAATGTGGTTTTAGGGCTTCCAATCCTAAAACCTCACCCCCAACCCTAAAACAAATCAGGGTAGCAGTCCTCTTTGGGGTTGTCAACCCTAAAGCTCACCCCATTGTCTACAGTCTAGAAACATACACACCTAATACAGTGAGCTTTAGGGTTGACAACCCCAAGGAAGACTGCACCCCTGATTTTTTTAGGGGTGTAGTTGGGCTTTAGGGTTGGAAACCCTAAAACCACATTTCCCTACTTTTTTTGCTGTAGCCAATAGCCTTACCTCTAAATGTTGCATTAATGCAGTTTTTGCAGAGTATTTTATATTTTTCATCATTTTTATAGTATCTGTAATGATTATACACAGGACTGTCTTGTAAACAATGATATTTTTCCCTAATGACATGCTACCTGTATAAAAGTAAAGTTTTATCTATCATTTATCTATCTGTATATGTGCAGCCTGTCAGTAAAGGAGTCCATTTTTTACCAGTTAGTGTCACTGATTTGCACAGATACTCCAGTTTAAGGCTAATGCTAGCAAAGCTCAACTTTGCAGTCTGCTCTAGGCCTCCCTCTGCATCCATGAGCTGGAAGCCTTTCTGTTTGGTCAGAGAGTATTTTTGCTTACTGCTTTCTCCTCCAACACTAGATCCATTTGACTTGCTCATTTTCCTTAAGGAGATCTTCCGAACAATGTAGTTATAGACCCAAAAACATCACTATGATGCTGTTTGTATTAGGAGATGACTTTCTTTAGGTATGCAACTGAAAATAGGAGGACCAAGGTAGGGATTGTAAGGTTAAAAAGGGATGGTGAGGATTATGCAGAGGAGGACCAAGAAAAGGCAGACATACTGAACAAATACTTTTGTTCAGTGTTCCCAGTGGAAGGACAAGTGGAATGGGACACAAACAAAATAATAGGAGTTCTGAAAGGAGTCAGATGGACTTTAGACCATTTTCAGAGGAGAGAGTCCTAAAGGGACTATTCTACCTGAATGTGAACAAAGCAATGGAACCAGTTGCGGTGCATCCTATGGTACTAAAATAATTCATGGAGGTACTAGCTGCATCTCTGGCATTCCTATTTAATAGCTCACCTAAAACCGATGCAGTTCAGAGACTGAAGGAGGGTAGATGTAGTCCATCTTCACAAAAGTGGTAGCAGGGAGGAGGATGGCAAGTATAGGCAAGTCAGCCTCACATCGGTAGAGGGAAAGTTAATGGAATCACTGCTAAAGAAGAGGAGAGTAGAATATCTTGAATCAAACAGATCCAGAAGCAAATGGTTTTGTACCTTTTATTGGACCAACATAGATGTTACAAAAAGAAAACAATGTCTAAGCTTTCGGATAAACCAAGTCCTTCCTCAGAGACTTATGACAATTGTTCAGAGAGTCACATTCTATTAATACCCAGATCATACATAAAAAAATATGGAAAAATTCTCATTGGTTAAAAGTACCTACAGTATTTCAAAAAATCTTAATTTTGAATGGAACGAATAACATTCCATTAGCTTGCTATTACTGAAAATCTTTTCAAGTACATCCATTAGATGAGCTGAACACTCAAGCAGGCAGGGCATCTAACTGAAATTATTAATGAATGAGTGTGTTAGGTGAATACATTCAAAATTGAAAGCAATACCCTTAGATTTAATACCACAAATGTCCACATTAAAACTTGATAGTATTGTATGATAAAAAAACTGTACAACAGAAATATATGTATGGAAATAAGAGGGGAATAAGAAAATGTACCGTGTATGAACAACTGTTTAAAACATGCATACAGAATTAAACTTACCTGGAGATATTTTCTAAACTATACTCTCAGCCAGTTAACACACTCCGTAAACATTAAAACATACAGTGCTGTAACAATATTTTCTACAAGATAATATCAATTGTCAGTATTATTGCCAAATAAAATAATAAATTTCTCAAGGACCACCTAGAAAATGAGTTTATGCATCTTAAAATGTTCAAAGTTCAATAATGAGTCAGTATATAATCAATTAACTATATGAACAGAAACAGTGTTAGGAATCTGTATAAAACCCCAATGGAATTAAATCACCCCCTCCCCCGGTAAAAGATAACAAGAAAAGAAGTGTATATATTCACTATGTGTGTGAGCCAAGAGTCCTAACACCCTGTAGCTTATGACATGTACCTGAATATAAGCCTACCTAAATATGTAAGCACAACCCCAACCTCCCACACACACAGCCACTACACCCCAAAAAATCCTCCAACACCCCCGAAAAAAACACAAAATTACCCCACTGACACACTAAACTACCCCCTCATACACACACTCACTGAAGACCACCCAACCCCCCCACACACACGCGTATATTTGGTGAGAAACCAACACATTAATAACTAGTTTAAAAGGACTCCATGAAAATAAAAACAAAGCAAGAACACAGTGAAGTCCTGTTAAATGTCCATCCTACGAAGTAAAAGTCTGTGTAAGTTTAAGTGGGGTAATGTGTCATGAAACCCAAATCAATATTCATGCCATCAGCTACCATATTGAGAAGCAAAATGAGTTTAATCTCAAAAGTTCATCTCTGTTGTGTATTTTTTTAAAAACCTTTTAAGACCATTACTGACATATCAGAGATTGAGTGATCATTCTGAGAGACATGTCGCCCCACTGGTTTGTCAGCCATCTTCATATTAATGGTATGTCTGTGTGCATTCATTCTAGTGTGGAGAGCTTGGCTTGTCTCTCCAAAATACCCTGTTTGTGGACATCTCTTACATTGAATGAAATAAACAACATTACATGATGCACAGGTGAAACCACCCCCTCCACTGGCACCCTTTGTTTAACTAGCAGGGCTGTTCCTCTCACCACATAGCATCGAGGGGCAAAAGAGAGGGGTGAGGGTTTACAGAACAGTTTATTTACACATCTTTCTAAGCCTGCTATTACAGACAAGCAACCCAAGTGTGGCAACTACCTGGCACACACCTGGTGGGACCATTTACCATGGCCAGCAACCCAGGTCCCTGGGAGAAAACACTTGCTTACAATTGTGCTAGGTTTCTACTTCTTGACAGGGGCACCCAAGTAAATTCAGACACAGTGGAAGCAATAACAGTACTGTCCAAACCAGGGTGGGGTTCTAGAGTGTGGCTTTTATTCACATACACAGAGAATAATCACAAAGTGAAGATGGACCCCACAGGGTTACTCATACTGGTAATGCAGATTACTGAGGTGTAGACCTTCCTGAACTTCCCATTTAACATAGGCATACTGAACACACACAGTGAACTCCCAGGTTCTGAAAAGGAGATTGGCACACACGGCCAGTTGTTTGTACATTTCCTCTCGATTAGGCACACACGGCCAGTACTAGGACACTTAGCCATCGACTAGACACACACAGCCAGTACTAGGACAGTTTCCCATATTTCATGATGAGTACTGGTGGCACATATGACCACCAAAGAGCACATACAGGCTCAAAATCTTCCAGCACCCACTACACTGAAGTGAACTGAAAACAGAGAATCCAACATCCACATCTGGGTAACTATTTCCATCAGACACTGGCCAAATGCACTGACTGAAAATAGAACTGGTGCCAAAACTGAACCCGGAGAGGTAAACTGGTTGCTCCAGATGGGGCGTCTCCCACCTCATGCTTCTAAGTTTATACTTGGCCATTCATCTGGTTAATAACACCCTCACAGAAAACTTGTAGATGCTATCTTGAAATGTTTTTCACACTTAATATACTACATGACTAAAAGTTCTGTACTTGGACAGTCTCTGTCTCTCTCTCTCTCTCTCTCTCTCTCTCTCTAGACTGCATAGTAAGCAGACACTTTTAAAAACAGACACAGTCTAGGTGACAGGGTCTATTTGTCAGAGAAAATTTACCTACGGTTTGCTGGTGCCCCTCCTGGGCTGACACAAAAGTACTCACAGTTTCTGAAGTAGTCACAGGCAGCTTCACTAGACAGACTGGGTGAAGAGATTGCCCTGAACCCTGAAGATCACCCCCATCCCTCCTGAGATGGGGAAAATGAAAACCTACTTTACAAGGTCTCCACCACTTCAATCACTGCTTTCTATGTTCTTCTTCTAGGATGAGAACAAACTACTGAAATACAGTAGTAGCTCTCTGTCAGAGCTGTCTGAGGAGCTGCACAGCAAGCTGCAGCCTCCTCCTGGAACTCCTACTCAGGACTGACTGAACATTCTAAAGCTATTTCCTCAGCTGCTGGCACAAATGCAGCTTATGCTACTGTGAGAGTTCTAAGATTACATCACTCTCTAGCTCAGCTGAGACTGACACTACAGCTTGACAGTGTGAAATCCATTTAACTGGCATTTCACTAGCTGCCTTTCCCTGCCTCCCACTGGTTCTAACTGGGACTCTAGTAACCCCTATAAACAAGGAGGTTACACTGGTATAATTCCCCAGTATCCTGAATAGTCTGTTCGGTGAGGTAACCACACAATCCAAAGTGGAAATGAGATCACAAGTCCTACATCTATGTTGAATATAGGGTCGTGTACCATTTAGTGTCATTGTACCTTGTTCTGGTACAAGTTTACTCCTAACAATCAGGTTGGCTAAATTAGGTGGTTCTTTAAAAGGTAGTTGTGGTAGTTCTTGAAAAACACAATTTAGGGTCTCATCCTTACTAAACATAGGGTGGAGGTCCTTAACAATTTTACATAGAAGTTCAAGGTCAGGATGATAAGTGACTACTAAGGGTATTCTGTTGGTAGTGGTCTTTTCCTAATATTGAAATAGTTGTTCTCTAGGCACCTGTGTTGTACGTTCTACTGCTCTTTCTATTTCTCTGGAAGAGAGTCCCTGCTCCATTAAGGTGCTTTTCAACATAGCCAAATGTGTATCTTTATCTTCTCATTTGAACAGATACGGTGATATTAAAGTGCTTGACTGTACATGACAGATTTTTTTGTGTGGCTCTTGTGATTACTGTTCCTGTGTAAGTATCTCTGTCTGTCTGTTGGCTTCTTGCAAATACATGTGTGTGAGGTTCAATCCTTGATGGTGACAGTGGTGTCCAGAAATTTAACAATGGTAGCAGAATATTCCAGGATAAGTGTTATGATAGGGTGGAGGTTATTAAGTTCCGATGAAAATCCTTAATTGTGTCAGTACCCTCTGTCCAAATTATAAACAAATCATCAATGTAATGGAAATAAGCAAGAGATTTGTAAGGACAGTGCTTTAAAAAGTCCTCCTCCAAATTCACCATAAAGAGATTAGCATACTGAGGAGCCATCCTGGGGCCCATTGCTGTTCCCATAATTTGAACATAATGTTTACCATTGAAACTGAAGTTCTTTTGTGTCAGAATGAATTCAGTAAGCTTCTCCACCACTTCAGCGTTGATGTTTTGGTCTAATCCTTTCTCATATAGGTACTCAGGGCAGGCTGAAATGCCATCCTTGTGTGGTATATTAGTGTATAGGGATGTTACATCCATTGTAGCTAAAATGGTGTTTGACGGTACCTGTTCTTACAGGGGACAATACGGCAACTAATCTATTTCTCTATTGAATTAAATACGTTACAAGCCCCAAGACATCATAGATTCACAGGAGGGAGGGAGGTCATGTCAAATGAATCTGACAGATTTCTTTGACTGGGTGACTAAGGAATTAGGGTGGTGCGGTGGATGTGGCACACCTAGATTTCAGTAAGGAATTTGGGGGAGGATTCTGGGAAATTACTGTGAGTAGAAGGCTGCACTCTACATCACTGAGGAATAAGCTGTGGGAGCAGGACTCTGGCAAGGCATTTTATTTGCTACAACTGGTATGTCACCAGTTACCTGTCTGTAGAGAGCAAGCTGTTATTTAAGGCAATTGCCAGAGTCTTTCCAGTCTATCTTGTGCCCCCTGTGTTATTTTGCTGTGCACAGTATTGCTCTCTGCTCTTACGAGTAGGGCTTGGGAGTCTGTTGGTGGCAGGAGCCCCCCCCAAGCAGTGGTAAACCATGCAGGAGTGAATGCAGCAGCTACAAGAACAAAGAAGTATTTGATATGCACTTTTGACTCAGACAATCAAGACTATCTTCCCAGTACCCCAGAGTACACTAGAGCCCCCTTTTCTCCTTTTCTTTTTTTAGACATTTTATAGATTACATCTTGTCATTTGTTTATTTATACCGTGTTGGTTTTATTGCAGATATTTTTATGGGATGTTGGATAGTTTTTTTGTGAATCTCAGCTATCCTTGGCTAAATTACATTTATGGTTTGTCTGAAGTAGTCCTCCTGGACTTGCATGTTTGAACAGCTAATATTCTTCAGATGAAGCTACCTCTGGCTGGAAGCTGCAATACTGAACATAGGATTTGCAAGAAAGCGAGTTGTGCTCACAGCAGAGGGAGGTGAACCTTACAATTGTCTTTGGTTTGTAGAAAATATTCTGCAAGTGGAGGCTACGTCTAACTGAAAGGTGAAATAAGAAACTTAGACTTATCTAGAAAAGCCAGTCTTTCAAGCAACAGAGGGAGGTGGATCTAGCTTTACTTTTGTTCCAGTTCTTAAGATTTTCAGTGCAGGAAGAGTTTAAACACTGGGCTAAGAATTTGCCATAAGTTCTGAAGTAAGTGCAGGTACAGGCTGTGTATTTGACCCACACAGTGCCCTAGGGGTGGAAACTGTTTTTTGTCTGACTTGGATGTCTGGATTTTCTCTGTTTGATTAGCAGGGTATTTTCACTGTCAAATTGTTGTGTAGGGCATCTTGCTGACAAGAAGGCACTCATCGCAGCGGTGGGTCAGAGCTTTTAGCTGATTGTTTCATGAGGGCACTCGAGAGGGAGCAATATTAGACCTGGTTCTCTCAAATGGAGATGGAGAGAGGATCACAGATATAGAAGTGGGTAGCCACCTGGTAACTAGCGACCATCGAACAGTATGGTTCACAATAAACAGAGCAATAGAGTTAAGTCATACAAAGGCAAAAGTACTGGACTTTAGGAGGGCTGACTTTGTCAAAATGGGTGAGTGCCTAAGGAATGCACAAGCAAATGGGCAGGAAGGAGGGGTGGAAGAACAATGGGGAATAATAAAAACTGCCATCACAGAGGTAACATGCCTTTGTGTGAAGCAAATAAACAAAACAAAACGATGTAAGAAACCACCATGGTTCTCAAAGGAAGTGGCAGTGAAGGTTCAAGAGAAAAAGAAAGCATTCAGGAAGTACAAGGAATCACAGAAGGAGCAGGACAGAGAACTGTATCAGTTAAAGCATAAGGAAGCAGGGCAGGCAGTCAGAACAGCAAAGGCCCAAACCAAGGAAAAGATAGCCAACTCAGTTAAGAAGGGGGATAAAACCTTTTATAGGTACATCAGGGAGCAAAGGAAGACCAAGGAGGGATAGTGAGGCTTAATAAAGCGGAGGGAGGGTGGGCAGAGGGTGACTTTGAAAAGGCAGTGATACTAAACAAATATTTTTGCTCAGTATTTACAAATGAAGAGGGGGAGGTACCTAAAACAAACAGTAGAAACACTCTGGATACAGAAGTTGATACCAGCCCATTTACAGAAGAAAGGGTTCTGACAGAACTCTTAAAACTGAAGGTGGACAAAGCAATGGGGCCTGATGGGATTCATCCCAGAATTCTAAAAGAGCGAAGGGTAGAACTAGTGACACCACTGACTACCCTCTAACAAATCATGGGAGGATGGGGTGGTACCTGAGGACTGGAGGAGGGCAGATGTGATTCCCCTTCACAAAAGTGGGAGCAAGGCAGAAGCAGGAAGCTACAGACCTGTTAGTTTAACCTCAGTGTAGGAAAATTATGGAATCACTTCTGAAGGAAAGAATTGTCGAGTATCTAGAGACCAGAGGGGCACAGGACCCAAGGCAGCATGGATTCACAGTGGGAAGGTCATGCCAGATGAATCTGATGGATTTCCTTGACTGGGTGACCAAAGTAGTAGATCAGGGAGGGGCTGTGGACATGGCCTACCTAGACTTTAGCAAGGCATTTGACACAGTCCCACACAAAAGATTTATATACAAGTTAGCCAGCCTGGGAGTGGGTCCCAAGACGACAGCCTGGGTAACAAATTGGCTGGAGAATAGGACACAGAGAGTAATAGTAAATGGAGTCCACTCTGAAGAAAGGAGGGTTACTAGTGGGGTACCGCATGGTTCAGTATTAGGACCGGTCCTCTTCAATGTCTTTATAAGTGACATTGCAGAGGGACTGGAAGGAAAAGTATGTCTCTTTGCAGATGACACAAAGATCTGCAACAGAGCTGATACACAAGGTGGGGTGGAAAGATGAGAAGGGACTGGGCAAGGTTAGAGGAATGGTCAAATGTATGGCAGCTTAGATTCAATGCTAAGAAGTGCAAGGTAATGCACCTGGGAAACAAAAACCCAAGGGAAGAGTACACAATGGGGGGTGAGATACTAACAACAACAAAAATGGAAAGGGTAGTCATATCATATGACCTAAAGGTGGGCAAGCAATGTGAGAGGGTAGCAAGGAGGGCTGAGGGGATACTGGGATTCATATGGAGAGGCATCACCAGTAGAAAATAGGAAGTTATTATCCCTCTGTACAGACAGCTGGTCAGACCCCATCTGGAGTACTGCGTGCAGTTCTGGAGACCCAATCTCCGCAAAGACATAGACAGGATGGAAGCTGTCCAGAGGAAGGCAAATAAAATGGTGCAGGATCTGCACTGGAAGACATATGAAGAGAGACTTAAGGAGCTTAATATGTATAGCCTCGAGGAAAGGGGGCATGATAGAAACTTTCAAGTACCTCAAGGGAATCAACAAAGTCCAAGAGGGTAGCATCTTTCAAAAAAAGAGGTGTGCAAGAACAAGGGGGCACAATTTGAAGATAGAGGGGGGGGACGGCTCAGAGGTAATTTAAGGAAGTATTTTTTCACAGAGAGGGTTGTGAATGCATGGAACGGCCTTCCGGAGGAGGTTGTGTAGTCAAAAACAGTGGTGGAATTCAAGCATGCATGGGACAGTCATAAGGCAATTCTAGGGGGTGGGGGTAGGAAGACGTAGACTGCTGGTTAACTAGGATCTGCAGCTTATCCGTTAGGTAGGGAAATGGGCAGACTGGGTGGGCCAATCGGTCCTTATCTGCCATCAAATTCTGTTTCTATGTTTCTATCTTTCTATTTAAATCATAGCTATAAGCGTGCTAGTTGAAATCCATGCCTTGACTGTTTGTTTCCTCATTATTGATTGCTTAGTCATTTAGTAGTTGCACTATATAATTGTCATTGTAGTCTGGTCCTAATTATCTGGCTAGGAAAATCTGGTGCAGGGGTAATACTTTCTTAAAAAGTGTTAAGAACCAAATGTTCTGCCTAACTATACTCATAGTGTAGGTTTGATACTTAATTTAATTGAATTCATTAAACAGTCAGATTGACTTGCTTGATAAAGATTAGTTTAATTGATTTGCTTTGCTTGATTTGCTTGATCTGTAGGATCACCAACTGGCTGACCAGTGTCTGTCCACATGCTGGGTCATGTGGCTGTATGGGCAGGGATCCAGCATCAAGAAACCTAGATATAAAAGTGCATGCATGGCATTTGGGAGTGTAGTCACCATTTTCTAGGCCTTGGAAGTTAGTTAACCTCAGAACGACACGCCCCGCCAAAGGCAAAACTTAATACAAATTGAATCTGCTGAAGACAAGTCCACAATGTTAAGTGATATACAATTTCAGTATCTCTGCAGCGGGAACTTGTTTATATTACTAAATACTAAAGGTGGAAATTCATTGATATTGGCTACAGGACTTGTGCTGCCCTAAAAATGTTTACCATGCCTTAAAGGTTTTGGATTCTGGGGTTTTACGAGGGCTTCCAGGACGTAAAGCTAAAGGTGTGGGCTTACTGGATTTAAATCCAAGTTTATTAAAACCATGCTGCCAGCACTTTTTCTTGGTGCAGCCAGAAGGTAAATTTATTAGTTATTTAAAATTGCTTCTCTAGCATACTATTCAAAATTAACTGTCAGGCTCTGCAACATAGATACAGTACTCAAATAAATAAATAACTATTTATAGTAACTTGTTAAGCATTACTAAAATTTCAGTTTTAGTTACATTTCAATTGCTCGGTTCCCTTACTCCTCTCTAGATATACTGATGCAACTGCTCGTAACAGTTTACTGTATTAAATCTGCATCTAGCATTTAATTAGCTCTTATTTCATATTAGTTGATAGATGTTAATAAATATTTAAACTTTTAAGGGCATAAGAATAAATACAAGCATTAAGGGTCCAACTGGACTATTGTAAAAGTCTGAATTGATGAAAGCCTCTCAGCTTTCTGAGAATTTGCAAGATAATATTTATAAATAATTAAAGCTAATCAAAATCTTTTACATTTCTGGTTTCTATCGATAGAAGCATCACCAAATGCAGTAGTTACTGCTAATCATTTTACATTCACAGGATTACTTTCTGGACTCGCAACAGGATCCACTATCATGAACTAGAACAGTGCAGTGGGATAGCACTACAAGGAGTACTAGTACTTTTCTGTTGCTTGCTCTCGATTTTGGTGCGTTCATCTTGTCCTGGAGATTTCTGAGATCAGAATTGTTTTAGTGTCCCATGAAAGATCACCCTCCAGAAGAGACATTCCTAAGAAATGCTTTCAAAGGCTTTTGAAATTCTGTGAACTCTAAACAGATTTCAAACTTTAAAAATTAACTGTAGAAGTATGAAGAGTTGCAAGTCCCTGCAAGCATAATCATGCCAGGTATGGCCCAGGTATGGGACATTGGCTATTTACTCTATACATGCATGTTTGTATACCTGATTGTGCTAAACTGTTTCTGATATTTATTCTTATTTTACTATTTATTGGCAATGGAATTGGCCTATTGGCTGGTTTAGGGAGTCCTGATTCTAATATTGTTTGAATATGCAATACACGCACATAAATTTAAATGTATCAGTACCTATATTATCTGCTATAACAAGTGGATCTAACTTATTAGGAAAATACAGTACTTAGCTTTTGAATAGAGCAGTATAAAATGGTTAATACAAGAAGTGTTAAACTCACCTCACCAACTGGCAGTATTTGCCCTCTTTCTGAGATGAAGCCATAAAGGAAGACTAAAAGCTCAATGATGACTTTCTTATTAAGAGTGCAGGCGTGTTCCCCATCCACAGAAGATCGTCATGCCGGACTCCACAGGTAAGTATGGGGTCAGGGTGTGTGGAGATATGAAGGAGGGCATGGGGAGAGGGAAAAGGAAAGGAATGAGAAGGAAAGTGGGGTGGGGTAAGGGGGATAGGAGTGGTGCACATGTTAGGGAGGGAGATGGCAATGTGAAGTGCTAGATAGTCACAGCTAAACGTAGATGAATGGCTTAGGGGAAACAGTCTCAGCTACTATTTGCTATGATAGGAATAGGAAATCAAGATCTAAATAGAATACCAACTAAGTCAGAGGGTAAAATTAGTTTTAAACAACTTAAAATAACAAACTTTGGGCATCAGTCTACACTTTTGGTTACTTCCACATCTATTTTAGATACAGACACTTATAATGACAGGGTATCAGTAAGAGGTCATTGTTCTCCCAGAATTTCTGCCTCCCATGTGGAAGCAATAACACTAAACTCATATAATACCAGTATGGGTTCCCTTGAGGAAAACTCTTCAGATTTCCCAGAAATAAAACTTTTCCTCCATCCACTAACTCTCTGATAAATCTGGAGACTATTGGGAGGGAGGAATTGTTACCCATATCGGTCCCTACCAACTGTATGGATGAAGAGAAACAAAAAGAGAGCACTGATTTAAATCAGCTGATGCCTTCTCCGGATTGATTTACTTATAAAGTCTTGGATTACAATACCTTTCAGCAATAAACTCTTTTACAAAGGTTGCACATCAGTAGCGAACACCACAGATAATAGAGAATATACAGAGCAGAAAAATAATAACACAACATTTCAGGAGTGAAAACATAAATGTGCAAAGAACAAAACTGACAGTGAACACCTAGACAACCTACAGATAATACAGGAATACAAACTATGAGAAAAACATGGCTTTGTCATGACTGTTAAGATCACTGAGGGGATCTCAGGTGAGGGGAAAAGGAAGTGGACCCTTGATGGGACTAAACTGGAGGATTCTTCCTTTGTTAAGTGTCTTGGTGTCTGGCTTGACAGGCACCTGGACTTTTCTGTACACATGGATGCAATTCCTAAATAACTTCACCCCAAGCTTGGTTGCATCCCACTGCATGCCCGCCATGCTGTGGTACAGAAAATGATGCTCTCTTTTTTTTTATTTTGGTGATGTAGACTTTAGCGCCACTCCTAAAATCTCCCTCACCAGACTGGACTCCCTCTACAACTCCTTCTGCCATTTTGCACTTGATGCCACACCACTGTGACCAGCATAAATCCCTCTCTTTCCTCTCTCTTGAGGATAGAAGATGGTCCCACTGTATCTCTTTTACAGCTCACTACTGGTTTGGTTCCCTCCCTCCTTCCCTTCTTATCTCTCCTCCTCATTCTCACCACTCTCCCCCTCACTGTCTCCGCAGTTATGATCACTGCTCTCTAACAATTCCCCAAAAATCCACTTCCAAAGGCCAATCTGCATTCTCATATTGCCTGCCTAAGTTGTGGAACTCCATCCCTGTACCCCTCCATTACGCCCCCTCACCCACCGCCCTTTCCTCTCTCCTTTGCAAACTCCCTACGCACAGCTACACTTGCAACTAAGCTGCTCCCATTGTCTCACCTCTCTATCCCATCTATTTACCTCCCATTCTAACCCTGCCCTTACATCTTCTGCCTTTCCAATGATTACCCAAATTCTAAGATGCTTTTCTGCTATACTTCACCCTTCTCTCCAGTCATGCTAGCGCTATTTCTTATCACTGTATACTGGTCACCTATAACTACTCCGCTACTCAGCTTCTATCTGTTGCTCTGTTATATTGTATTACTTGTGGATATATTATCTATTGCTGTATTTGTGATTGTTGAACTGAAGATTTGATTTACCTGAATGCATATCTCTGCTGTATTTGCTATTTACTGCACTATTAATATATTTTACTGTATGTACATCTATTGTTGTATTTCCCCCTTCCTCCTTCCCCCAGGTCGCACATGGAAATGAGTTTTGGCTCAGTTGCTCACCTGGTGAAACATTCTTTTAAATAAAAAAATAAATAAGTATGAAACTCATGCACTTTTGATAACTGGCAATTTTAACACTAGGGTTGCACAGGAAAACACTTCCGTAAACTTACACTCAAATCTTCTACACTATTTAAACATAATAAATCCCAAAATTAGTCATATAAGGCAAACTAAAGATTCAAAGATTAATAAACAAAGTAGAAACTTAATACAGGCTATGGAAAATACTAAATGTTGTTTCATGAATAACAGACTGTTGGGTGATCTTAAAGGAGCACATACCTTTAATGGTCCAATGGAATCCTCGATAATAGATTTAGTCTGGGCTAATATTGATGCTATGAAAATGCTGACTTCCCTTAAAATTTTGGATCGCCCAGATTCTGCTCATTTTCTACTAGAAATTTAATTTCTAACTCAAGTAAGACATAAGTATGCAAAAACTAATAACTCTGTAATGCAAAACCATGAAATGATAAACTTACGTATGAGTAAGTGGCAAAATTATACCACTAAAATAATTTCAGAAATTCTATATACAGAGTATCTTTGTAACCATCGTTGTGAAATTGTCACAAATGTCAGATCATCAGAAGAAACAACAATTAAATGCCAAGAAATTAACACATATATAAGATCTTTTTTATTACAACATAGAAATGTGAACCTTGATTGGAACACATAGTTAAAAATACTTACTTGTAAGAAGGCCAAAAAAACACCTCATTAAGCTAATTCGTCACGTCAAACAAATGTAACAAGAAAAATATCAGGGTACTAAATAAAGCAAGGAAAACTTATAAAAACATCCTGGAGAAAGAAAAAAACTAAGTAACAACAGAAAATGTGGAAAAAACTTAGGAATGTAGTTCAAAGGAAGGATAATAAACAATGTTGGACCCTGGTTAGTCAAGGCTACAGTCAGGTTTTGATAGGCATAGAGGCATCTATTACTCTACAAACCTGGGAGCATTATTTTCATTCTTTATATTCTTTGCTAATGGAAAACTTACACTTTTCAGGCTTAAACAGTAAATTTTATCTTCCAAAGCCTTTTTGTATCTCTCAAGAAGAAATTACAGAGGCTTTGTCACAATTGAAAAACAATAACGGTCCTGGCCCAGATAGAATCATTGCTGAACTATATAATTTATTCTAGAATGGTGGGCTTCTATTTTTCACATTATTTTAATTTTTTTTTTAATTATTATTTGTTATCATCCTGGGCGCACTGAGGGAAGTAACTCTGCCTGCACCATCCCTCCACCAGCCCGACCAACCATTCCCGAGACCCCCTACAGATTAACCCCCCCAACCCCATGGTGGGGCCAGGAAGGGAGCAACCTCCCTCCCTGGAGCACAATCCAAATCCGGGGAGGCTAGAACGGTGGACCGCCAAATGGGGTCAGGACATAATTTAGCCCCCAGCCACTGTTTTGATTTTCTTGCATCCCTCCCTCCCTCCCTCCCGGCATAAGATGTAGGCACAAGCATGTGGGAGCACACGCATGCCCCAGCTGCCTGCCTCCCTGTCTGTATCACCCTCAGCCCTCACTGAGGGCAATTAACAAACAGGATGACAATCCTGCCCTCCCCAAGAGGAGGAGGCAGCCCTCCAGATGCTCAATCCTTGCTCACCTGCCAACCCCTGATGGCCCAGGCTCATTGCCGGACCTGGGTTGACAGTGTAGCATGAGGTGAGGTGTCCAGCACCTAAGCCCTCAGCACCACCAGGCTGGCTCCTTTCACATTATTTTTAATAAAATTGCACAAGAGAAGGATGCACCACAAAGCTGGAAAGAGAGTACTGTTTGCCCTATTTTTATGAAAAGAGGAAACCCATTAGAGTCAGCAATGTATAGACATATGAACATATATGAACATACGAAGAAGCCAGCAGAAGGTTTGGTCTATCAAGTCTGCTCATGTTGCAGGGTTCACAGCTTGAGCTACTGTCCCTGCCCCTCTCCCCTCTTCTTCCATCCTCCCAATTAGTTTATTAGATACTTTGCAGAAACGTTTCTGTTGAATAATCGTAACCAGACTACAGCTTTGGATCACAGAAAATCATATACTTAGTGAATTCCAAAATTATTTTAGATCTCGCAGGTCAACAACACAACATTGTTATATAGTACATTCTCTCATATAATCTGGAAATATGTCAAAGTCAAGAAGGCCAAATTATACTGTTGCTTCGTTGATTTGAAATCGGCTTTCGATTTGATCAGTCATGTGTTGCTTTGGCAAAATCTTCAGCTATATAACATTGATCCCACATTATTAGATAGTATAGTTAGGCTTCATGAAGATATATGAATAAAGGTTCAATATAATCAGTATGGTGAATTAACTTCAACCAGCTTTGGAGTTAGACAAGGGTGCTTGTTGGCACCCACACTTTTTAATCTTTATATCAACTCACTAATAGAAGAAATGGAGTCTTCTGATTTCCATTCTCCAACAGTTAAAAAAAACAAAATTCCAGTCTTGGCTTACACCAATGATCTTGTTTTACTGTTAGCTTCATTGTTGGGTTTACAACACAAGGTTAATCACTTCACTAACCTATGCACAAAGGAAAGGCTAGTAATAAATAAAGCAAAAACCAACATGTTAATATTCGGTAAAACCAAAATGAAAACATCCTCACTGTATACAGGGAAAACTCAAACAAATACAATTAAAAGCTACAATTATTTAATAGTTCATTTCACACAAAACTTTACCTGGACAAACCATCTTGAATTAATGAAACATTAAGCAATAACATTTAGTGCATTTAAGAGATTCAGTGCACAAATAGGTAATGTCTCAGTCTTAGGTCTTCTTAAAGTCACAGAAACCAAAATACCTACAAATCTACTTTATGCTGCAGAAATATGGGCACCACCTGCCCCACAAACTCTGGAGACACAGCTAAATAAGGTGTATCGCTGTGTCCTCCGGGTGCCCCAATCGGTACCTGCAGAGATACTTAGGGTCAAATGAGGGCAGCTTCCCTTGTCTGCATTTGTCCTAGAGAATAAATTAATGTTTTTACTAAAGGATTTTTTTCCTCCCAGAGCACCGGTTACCAAGATTCTGTCTTGAAGAAGAAATAGAATATATTAGTTGAGGGGCTGTTTTCCCTATGATGATAATATCTCATCTGTTCCTTCTGGGCTTGGGACACCTCCTCTATCAAATTTATTACAGACCCTTTGAGGAAATTTTGTTTCAGCTAAAGGAGAGAATTACGGACACTTTTTTTGTAAAGGATCTGGAAGTAATACAAACTCACAGAAATGTTGGGTGGTATAAGACATTAAAAAATAATCATAATCTTGAATCTTATTTATATCTTACAAGTAACCCAGTGAGACACAGAGTTCTCACAAGATACAGAATGAAGCGCTATACAGCCAATTATATTCATCCTATTCAAAAATGGCCAGGTGTAAAAAATGAGTTAACATGAATGTAATAGATGACCTGAAACATGTTGTATTAATCTGTGTTCCACCCTCGGAATGCACCAGCATTCCAGTGCCAGTCAATCAGGGCACCAATCGGCAATGTCACTGATCATTTTTTTTTTGCGGGGGGCTGCACCTTCCACACTCCCCCTTATGGGGGGGCTGTGACACCTCCTACTACTGAAAGATACCTACTTCAGGAGGGCAAACATCAGGGAAGGGGTGACGAATTCAGCATTTGGTGCCCCAGTTTCCCAGCACTGCAATGCCTGCACTCTGAGCACCATAAGGAGAACAATCAAAGGTTTTGGCTAGGCTCTATTCTCATGAACCTCGGTCTCCCTCCGGACCAATTGCTTGTAACACTTTTTAACTCTAAAGATATTGATGTTCTAAATGTTTTGTCTTGTTTTTTGACCTCCTTAAAATTGTAAAATCCTATAGTAGACTGTTCAAGACAGAAAAGGATCAGATGGCAAGTGAGAGTACATTGACTTATTATTAAAGACATCTTTCTATATCTATAAATAACTGGCATTATAACAATGACATATAAAAGATGCATTCATAATTCCTTTTCCACTATGCCCATATGATTTTAAAGGGAGAAGATTGTATATGTCTTGTAACTTATTTAAATTTTGTTTTTAATTCATTCATGTCTAAATGTATTATGTTTGATTGTAATGGCTTTGGGCCAAATAATAAAATCTGATTGATTGATTGTTATTGATAGTAACAGTGAGGTATTCAACACTTTTCAACATAGGAGCCTATTAAGAAAGCTGGGGAGCTTAGGAGTGGATCCATGGGTGGTAAACTGGGTAAGAAATTGGTTAGGGAATTGAAGACAGAAGGTGGTGATAAATGGATTTCACACTGAGGAGGGGATGGTGACCAGTGAGGTGCCTCAGGGATCAGTGCTGGGACCAGTCCTCTTTAATGTCTTCATAAGTGACATTGCAGGGGAGCTGGTTGGGAAGGTCTGCCTCTTTGTGGATGGTGCCCAAATATGCAATAAGGTGGACACTCCAGAAGGGGTGGAAAAATGAACAGAGACCTGAGAAAACTTGAGGTGTGGTCAAGGGTGGGACATCCAGGGTTTAATGTGAAAAGGTGCAGAATAATGCACTTGGGGAACAGAAACCCAGGGACAGAGTACAGAATGCAGGGACTGGTACTGACAACCACTAAGCAAGAAAGAGACCTGGGTGTAACCATTATTGATGTCTTAAAGGTGACCAGGCAAAAGGAGGGAGGTTGTGTTATCTCTGTATAGATCACTGGTGAGACCTCACATGGAATACTGTTTGCAGTTCTAGAGAGCATATCTGAGGAAGGACATAGACAGAGTGGAGGCAGTCCAGAGGAGGGCAAATAAAATGGTACGGTGTCTACATCAAAAGCTCTACAAGTAGAGATTAAGGGAACTCAGTATGTACACCCTGGAAGAGATGAGGGAGAGTGAGGATATGATAATGATCTTTAAATGCCTCAAGGGGATAAATAAGGTAAATTGAGGAAACTATTTATCATAAACAAATGTGCTCAAGGACAAGGGGAAATGCTAGGAAGCTACAGGGGGTACATTCAGAAGGGATGTAAGAAACTGCTTTTGACAGAAAGAGTGGTGGATTCCTGGAACAGTTTGCCAGCCAAGGTGGTTGGGGTAAACACAGTGGTGGAGTTCAAGAAAGCATGGGATAAGCATAAGGGAATCTTAGTGAAAAGGAATGAGAGGAGTGAGAACATGCAGAAGATCAAGTTGGATCTATGGTGATACTGTAGATAGGGAAAAATGGGCACTGGGTGGGCTAAGCTGTCCTTGTCTGCCAACAAATTCTGTTTCTCTGTTCGGCAGCCATATTATTGTGAATCCAGTGCCCCATGTTGGGCAACATATTATTGTGAGATCCAGTGCCCCATGTTGGGCACCATATTATTGTGAAATCCAATGCCCCACGTTGGGCACCATATTATGTGAGTGGAATGACCCAGTTTTGTTACCTAAACACAAACTTGGAAACCAAATGTGTGGGAGGCAATCTGCTTTATGTTATACTAGCCCAAGAGTGAGTCTTAATCCTAATGTAGTGGACCTCACATAAATCCCACAATGTTGTAAGTTTCACATGGCACGCAAATAACAAGAAACCTGTACTATTTTATTTATTTAAACAGCAGTTTGGAAAACCTTTGAGCCATAGGCTCATTTACAAAGGTACCTTGTCACAGTAAGATAAACGAAAATACACAGTATAACAGTATAACAGTAACTTAAGACATAGATACAAACAAGCTGGTACAGGTAGGATTGATGCAAACAATACCAGAGTTATGTTGTCCTTAGCAGCTTAGTAGTAAGTTTTCTCATAAGTATTGAGTACGGCTTTGACTAGTGGCAATTACAGCTTCCGGTGTTAACAAGGTGGTTCCATAAGGAAGTTTTGAAGCGTGATATAGTTGGAGCTTCAGAGATGGAGGGGGGCAGTGTGTTGAACCAGGAGGGGGCCCTAAAGCTGAAGGCTCTTTGGCCGTGAGAGGTCCTAGCTCTAGAGATAACAGGAGAGGTTTTCCCAGAGGTCTGAGTATGAACTAGTGGGACAGAGCGGTGGATGGTGGTGGTCAATCCTGGTGGGGATAGCCCAAGGAGGGTCTTTTTTGTAAGGGTACAGGTCAGATATTTGAGGCACTCATCAAGATCAAGTACCAGTGCTTTAGCGTACAGTAGACAGGTGTGTGTTAGCCTAGGTGCCCCAGTGCACTAACCTGCAGGCCTTATTCAGAGTAGCGACTTATGGAGGCGGCCTGATCAGCAGCACCATACACCGGCAGTCCATAGTCCACTAGGGACAGGATAGAGGAGGTGACTGAGTCAAAGAGCCTCCGGGGAGGCAGTGTTTATACCGGATGTAAGATGCCCAATCGGATATTAGTGGCAGTGGCTAGGGCGGCGATGTGTCCATGGAAGGAGAGGAGGGGTCAAAATGGATCCCTAGGTATTTATAGGAGCAAACTTGTTCGAGTGGGAAAGAGACCCAGAGTGAATGAGGAGTTTGAAGTTGCAGGACTTGTTTTGAGGATGAGTGAAGAACATGGTTTTGTTTTTTAAATTTATCACGCAATCTATGTTCCTTGAACCAGCTCTCGGCAATGAAGGACTTCTGCAGCGAGTCCTGGAGGACAATAGGGTTCGACTCGAGAGCAAAAGATGACTGCATCATCAGCGTACAATAGAATGTTCCCTGAGCAAGAGCGTGGAAGGGTGTTAAGGTAAAGGAGAATAGTAGGGGCCCAGAATGGAGCCCTGGAACCCAGAAAAGATGGGACAGATGTTTGAGTAGGTCCCATTAATTTTTACACGCTGTGAGCGGTCAGACAGATAACTGGTGCACCAGGAGATAGGCCCAGCAGCAAAACCAGAGAGACTAAGAGCATCAAGAAGGAGAGGGTGGGAGACAGTGTTGAAAGCTTTAGAGAGGTCAATGAAGACCGCACCAGCCAGAGAACCAGTGTCTAAGGAGGAGTGGAGAAAGTTGGAGAACTCTATATAGTTCAATAAGTTTTATTTTAAGCAACACAGACTTGAAAAGAAAAAGATGGTATATGAGCATTTTGCAAACAATTAATCAACAGTTTCTTTCAAAACAGACTCATATGACTGAAGGGGAAATGGCAAAGACAGCAAAGTGCTGGGGCGGTACATGGGTTGGTTGGGGGGGGCGGAGCAGCAAGATGGACATGCTGCTGCTTGCTCCTCAACAGAGCTCCGTGTTAAATGCCATTTTAAAGGGGGTTTTATCCTGGCAAGCATTGGTTTGTTTTGTAGTTTGCATAGTTTATGGTGCCAGAGACCTGCCGGAATATTAAAAAAGATTAACAGTTTTCTGCTTGCCTTCCAGACCATATTTAGAATGGGGTATTGGCATCTGCCCCGAACTCCTGGAGTATTGAAAAGGAGTAAAGTGCTGATAAAGAGATTACATTTTTATAAATGTTAAGTATGCATTTTTTGCTAATGTGCAGCTCTGAAGTCAGGATGGGAGCATCCTTGCTGAAGCTTTGTGGAGCCAAACAAGTTATTGGCAGGTGTTCTGCCTGAAGATGTCATTCAAGTATGTCACACTTAAGTGCTTTTAAGCAAGTTAAAATTTCCTACAGGTATGCTGATGTTGCCTGGGGGAGTTGGGGGTTCAAATGACTTTTGGTATAATTTACTGCGCTCAGAGGGTGATTGTTCAGTTTACTTTCAGGTGTATGGATGGTCCAGTTAATAATTGAAGAGGAGAATGTGGGAACTGGCAAAAAATCTTAAAGCATGTGCAAGTCTGAATGACCAGTTGAGATAAGGAACAAAAGGTTTCCTGACCTTCAATTTATAATGGGGACAAAGGTTTGTTTTTAATGTTACTGAGGCAATTTTTTTTTTTCACTGAATCATTTAGAGACGTTGTTACAGCAATGCCAGAGCCTGCTTTAGAAGGTAACCTCTTATGAAAGTTTATGTTTGAGAGCAAGAAACAAATAGTTTTTAGCCAGCCACTGGAGACTTTTGAGGGGAGAAGTCTATAAAACTTTAAGCAGAAACTCTTTCAGACAATGAATATGGACATATATCCATGAATTCTGCAAACTTTTTAACTCCCACATTTGGTATATCTAAATGCCATCTTTTGCTGCTCTATGGTGTTTTTTTCTTGTTTTTTGTTTTTTTACTCATATTTCTGTGCCCCGGATGCCTCCCATCCTACCGACTCCCCCAACCCCACCCCACCAGGATCACCAGGGCTTACCTTACACCCAGCCCAGGAGTGGCACCTGTGGGGAGTCGGTAGTCATCCTATTGCCGGTATTTTCTCCTCCTGTTTTTCTCCTGAGGACCCCAGGAGAAGGACACATGTGCATGGAGGTGCACATGCACTTTGCCGCCCCGGTAACGACCCCCTTCCACCCACCCCATTAACCTAATGCCTGGCATCCTACAGCCTGTGCTGTACCCTGGCCTCCACCAGACAGCAGCAGTTAGCCAAGGGATGCTGCCTCACCTCCCCCGGAAAGGAGAGTTGCCTGCCTGCAGCTCCATCCAGCTCCTCCCTCCCCCCCGTGCCGACCTCTGATTACCCCAGCCCATTCCCGAACCTGAGTCACCAACATGCCGCAAGGTGTGGCATCCAGCGCCTCAGCCCTCTGCACCACCAGGCCGGTGCCTATGGTGTTTGTTTCAAGAAGAATCTTTATTCAGCAGTATTGGAGCTCAAACTCCTTGGATAGTGCTTGAATTATTTCATTATATATTTTTATATGGTTCCAAAAATGTATCATGGCCCATAGTCTAGAACTTTCCTAGACGTTTGTTTGCCTAATTTGACTCAGAAGTTCTAAATACTGACAACAGGCTTTGGGGAGCTCTACTGAATTTTTAGGAATTGGAAGAACAAACTCATTAACCATGGAAAGGCCTGGGATGTAAAATTGCCTAAGCATCCTTCTAGCAAGGTTAAAACCTGAATTTGCTGTTTTTATTTTGTTACAATGTTATTAATGTGTTTTTGTGTCTGTCTTTTTTATACAGATATATATATTGTTGTCATTATTAACCTTTTAATGGCATTGGAGTTAAATTATTGGCCCTACTCTGAATACGAAGGCCAACTGATATACCTTGACATAATTGATCTTCGTTCAAGGCTGCTTGAAATGCAGCTAATTTTCCCTTCCTGCAGGCATTAAGTATATTATCCTTAGAGTGTTGGTGAGTGGAAAGGACATGGTAAGGTAAAAATGAGATATTTGCCCTATAGCTTGGGAGTTTACCCTTGGATGAGATATATGCTTGACCAAATGGCATGACTATCTAGTATGCTGTTCTAAGATTGCACACAGGTCCATTAGGTTGCAGAACACCTGGTAGAACAAATTAGGAGTAGCACTGCATCTTGTAGGCAAACAAACTACTTGGCTGGCTCCGTTTGCTGATATCTGGCAACCATAGGCTGAAATGGCCTTTGAAAGGGTAGACTAGTATACTGGTCTAGGACAGTTCTGTACTGCTGGGATGGAGTGGAGATGTAGCCTAAGATGGCTCTGACCAACATATAGTGGTGCTAATCACCTGATAGACTCCTGGCCAATTATGCATTAATATGGTCAGTGTGGCTAAGAGAAGAGCAGAAAGAGTAAAGCTGCGGGTAATAGGCAAAACGCAATCTAAGGATTTCCCACCTATGTGCCTTGGCACTCCTTACATACTATGTTGCCCTGCGTACTACTCTGCATCTGTAAAGGGATATAACAAGAGTACTTTGAGAGGTAAAATTAGAACACCTCTAAAGGTAAAAATTATACTGAAAAACCATTTAATTATTGATACATGGATTTGAGATAATATGTACTGTACTGCATTGTGTGTGGGTATGGATAATTGAAATCCACTTTTCAATGTACAGTGTTTTAAAAATTCCACTCAAGTATGGGAAATTGATCTATTCATATTTTATGACATTTATCACAAAGAAATTCTAAATGTCAAACTAATCTATGTGACTTGAGTATTTTAACAAGACTTGAATTGGATTGTTATATGTTTGTGTGTTTTGTAAAGACAGTCCCACACAAAAGATTAATATACAAGTTAACCAGCCTTGGAGTGGGTCCCAAGGTGATTGCCTGGGTAAAACATTGGCTGAACAACAGGATACAGTGGGTAATAGTAAACAGAGTTTACTCTGAAGAAAGGGGGGTTACTAACGGGGTACCGCAGGGTTCAGTACTGGGACCAGTCCTCTTTAATGTCTTTATAAGTGACATTGCAGAGGGACTGGAAGGAAAAGTATGTCTCTTTGCAGACTACACAAATATCTGCAACAGGGTTGATACAGAAGGTGGGGTAGAAAGGATGCAAAGGGATTTGGCAAGGTTGGAGAAATGGTCAAATGTATGGCAGCTTAGAGTCAATGCAAAGAAGTGCAAAATAATGCACCTGGAAAACAAAAATCCAGGGGAAGAGTACACAGTGGGGGGTGAGATAATAACAACAGAAATGGAAAGGGACCTGGGGGTAGTCATATCAGATGACCTTAAGGTGGGCAAGCAATGTGAGAAGCAGTAAGGAGGGCTGGTGGGATACTGGGATGCATAGGGAGAGGCATCACTAGTAGAAAACAAGAAGTTGTTATCCCTCTGTACAGACAGTTGGTGAGACCCCATCTGGAGTTCTGCATCCAGTTCTGGAGACCCCACCTCCGCAAGAACATAGACAGGATGGAGGCTGTCCAGAGGAGGGCAACTAAAATGGTGAAGATTCTACACCAGAAGACATACGAAGAGAGATTGAAGAAATTTCATATGTATACACTCGAGGAAAGGAGTAAGAGGGGGGACATGATAGAAACTTTCAAGTACATCAAGGGAATCAACAGAGTCCAAGATGGTAGCATCTTTCAGAAAAAGAGACGTGCAAGAACAAGGGGGCACAATTTGAAGATAGAGGTGGGGACGGCTCAGAGGTAATGTGAGGAAGTATTTTTACACGGAGAATGTTGTGGATGCATGGAACAGCCTTCCTGAGGAGGTAGTGGAGTCAAAAACAGTGGGGGAATTCAAGAATGAATGGGACAGACATAAGGCAATTCTAGTGGGGGGCAGGAGGAAGTAGGCTGGTGGTTAACTAGGATCTGCAGCCTATGCATTAGGTAGGGAAATGGGCAGACTAGGTGGGCCAAGCGGTCCTTATCTGCCGTCAAATTCTATGTTCTATGTTTTTGCCAATCAAATAAACCCCTTTTGACTTTGATATGGGCTGGGTTATGCTTTAATGCAAAATCAAGAGGCATGGCAGTGCGGATCTGACTGCACCCTGGGTCCATTACCGCTACCTGATTAGAGAGAGTGGGAGATATGTGCTCACCCAGACTGATCTGCATGATGAAACCTGGTTTGCAGTAGGGTCCATTTATGGACCTAACATCACAAATTATGTATTCTATAATATGTTGACTCTAGATATGGCAGTTTTTGTGGGCCCCAGTATGTTGCGAGAGATTTTAATTGTGTGTCCATCACCACACTTGATAGATTAATTCCTACCCCAGTCCCTACCTCTACTAATGCCAGGGCTTTGGGAGCCTTGGCCACCACATTTGGGTTATTGATGCAAGGAGATATCAAAATCCCACAGGTCACATGTATAGTTTTTACTCGCATGCACATGCATCATATCCATGCATCGTAGGATCATGGTATCTGCCCCTTCTGTCCAACTTATATCAGAAGCACATTATAAACTGATTTTGATATCGGACCATAGGCAAGTGACTTTAACAATCCCTTTGGGTGGTCTGATCCTCCCCCCACTCCAACTTGAAGCCTGGACCCAGTACTGATTACCAAACTCAACTCAGTAATTTATTTCAGAAGCAATCATTGGTTCCCTGCCCAACAACAAACCAGGGGATATGTCACATACAACCAGGTGGGAGGCCCCCATAGCCTTTTTAAGAAGAACAGATTATTTCCTTTGCAAGCTTTCAAAAAAAGAACAAACAGCCAAACTAAATGAGCTGGAGTTAAAGATTGCACAGATGGAGTGGGACCATATGGTTAACCCCAATATGGTAGTTTACTATCGCCTCCAAAAAAGTCAAATGGGAGTATAATATGGTTAATAGTGCAGCCCTGAAAAGAAATATGCTATCAACCAAATCAGGTAAATATTCTGACAGACAGAGGTGGGAAACTCCTAGTCTGGCTATTAAAGAGCAGATAAGGGGCCAGGACAATGCCACAAATTAGGCAACAAAGGGGGAATCTA
This sequence comes from Neoceratodus forsteri, assembly GCA_016271365.2. Taxonomy (NCBI): domain Eukaryota; kingdom Metazoa; phylum Chordata; order Ceratodontiformes; family Ceratodontidae; genus Neoceratodus; species Neoceratodus forsteri. The sequence continues at coordinate 969,674,055 of CM028134.1, read as the reverse complement.
ACTTCTGACAGGACCACAATGGAAGATGCCTTTAGCACCTTTTATGGAAACTTCGGTGGGTTACCCATAGGATAGCTAAACAATTGCCACATGGTCAAAAAATACTTAGGGAACACGGCGAACTACAAAACTGCAGCATGCAACCATGCTACGAAGCACAGTCTGCACAAATCCACCCCACTGCAGACCGCCCTCCACCATAGACACCAGTGTGACATTCCGGGGGTAAGCAACTCTGGGAGGAGGAAGCTCAGGAGGGAGGCAGATTCAGTAATCTTGAGGGAGGTGCAGCAGGGGAGAAACTTGGGAGGGGCGTTTCAGTATTCCAACTCAGGGGATGCAACTCGGGGTGGAGAAGCTCACGAGGGGAAGATTAACTATTGTAACTCTGGGGGAGGCAACTTGGGGTGGGAGGCTGCAATGAATGGAATGGCAGCAGAAAAAAAAACAGATTCTCCCAGAATCAAACCCAGGCCTTATGGGTGTACCAAGCCCCTTCACAGCTTGTATCTCTAACCTCTACACTATGCTGCCAGCACAATTAGGCAACACACACACTAGGGAATTTAAACTACTCAGCCTGTGTGAAAACAACTATATGTACGGTGCTATAACATCCCCATACTGTTACATGCATGTACTGTAGCTGTTTTCACTCATACTACATGTCTCAACGCGTATTTCACTGTGCTGATATTACAATGCAATCGTGACAGTATAACAACCTCAACACCTCTGAGATGCACACCACTGTGGAGCAGCTGGATGTTTTTTTCAGCAAAGCTCCAATTGTGCCTATAGCAGTATGATGGACAGAACCCTGGTAAGGAAGAAGTTAGCAAAGTTACCAGAACACTGAGGAGTAAAGCTCCTGGCCCAGATGGGCTACCAGTATATTTTATTAAGTCTTTCATGTAGGAGTTGGAGGAACCCCCTTTATACTATGTTTAAGGAGAGCCTAGACCTGGTTGCCTACCCCCCCAACATGGTCAACAACCATTACTGTGCTACCTAAACTGGGTAAGGACTCGCCCTATGCACATCCTGTCTCCCAATTTCACTGCTTACTGCCGACTATAAGACGGTGACAAAAAAACATTGCTACCCAGTTGAAAATAGTACTTTGCTGAAATTATCCACCCAGACCAATCAGGCTTTGTCAAAGGACGGCAAGATAAAATAATGTCAGGCGTACCCTGAATGTGATACAACTATGGGCTCGAACCTCGGGTAAACATGGGCCAGCATTCCTTACACTGGATACAGAGAAGGCCTTTGAAACATAGAAACATAGAAACATAGACTTTTACGGCAGATAAGGACCGCTTGGCCCATCTAGTCTGCCCATTTCCCTACCTACAGGATAGGCCGCAGATCCTAGTTAACCAACAGCCTATTTCTTCCTACCCCCCACAAGAATTGCCTTATGTCTGTCCCATGCATTCTTGAATTCTCCCACAGTTTTAGACCCCACAACCTCCTCAGGAAGGCTGTTCCATGCATCCACTACCCTCTCTGTGAAATAATACTTCCTCACATTGCCCCTGAACTGCCCTCCTTCCATCTTTAAATTGTGTCCCCTTGTTCTTGCATGTCTCTTTTTCTGAAAGATGCTACCCTCTTGGACTTTGTTGATTCCACTGAGGTACTTAAAAGTTTCTATCATGTCCCCCCTCTCCTTCTTTCCTCAAGAGTATACATATTAAGCTCCTTTAGTCTCTCCTCATACGGCTTCTCTTGCAGACCCTGCACCATTTTAGTTGCCCTCCTCTGGACTACCTCTATCCTGTCTATGTCCTTGCAGAGTTGGGGTCTCCAGAACTGGACACAGTACTCCAGATGGGGTCTCACCAACTGTCTGTACAGAGGGATAACAACTTCCTGTTTTCTGCTGCTGATGCCTCTCCCTATACATCCCAGTATACCCCCAGCCCTCCCTACTGCCTTCTCACATTGCTTGCTAACCTTAAGGTCATCTGATATGATTATCCCCAGGTCCCTTTCCTTTTTGTTGTTGTTACTACCTCCCACCCATTGTGTAATCTTCCCCTGGGTTTTTGTTTCCCAGGTGCATTATTTTGCACTTCTTTGCATTGAATCCTAGCTGCCATACTTCTGACCATTCCTCCAACCTTGCCAAGTCCTTTTCATCCTTTCCACGCCTCTTGTGTATCAACCCTGTTGCAGATCTTGTGTCATCTGCAAAAGGCATACTTTTCCTTCCAGTCCCTCTGCAATGTCACTGATGAAGACATTAAAAAGGACTGGACCCAATACTGAACCCTGTGGTACCCCACTAGTAACCCCTCTTTCTTCAGAGTGGACTCCATTTACAATTACCTTCTGTGTCCTGTTGTGCAGCCAATGTTTTACCCAGGCAACCACCCTGGGACCCACTCCCAGGCTGGTTAATTTGACTATTAATCTTTTGTGTGGGACTGTGTCAAATGCCTTGCTAAAGTCTAGGTAGGCCATGTCCACAGCCCCATCCCTGGTCTACTACTTTGGTCACCCAGTCAAAGAAATCTACTAGATTCGTCTGACATGACCTTCCTGCTGTGAACCCATGCTGCCTTGGGTCCTTTGCTCCACTGGCCTCTAGGTACTCAACTATTCTTTCCTTCAGAAGTGACTCCATCACTTTCCCTACCACAGAGGTCAGACTGACAGGTCTGTAGTTTCCTGCCTCTGTCTTGGTCCCACTTTTGTGAAGGGGAATCACATCCGCCTTCCTCCAGTCCTCGGGTACCACACCATCCTCCCATGATTTATTAAAAAGAGTAGCCAGTGGTTTACTAGTCCCTCCTTAATTCTTTTAGAATTCTGGGTGAATTCCATCAGGACCCATTGCTTTGTCCACCTTCAGTTTTAGGAGTTCTTGCAGAACCCTTTCTTCTGTGAAAGGACTGAGATCGACCCCCCTATCAAGAGTGCTTCTGTTAATTGGATTAGGCACTTCCCCCTCCTCTTTTGTGAATACTGAGCAGAAATATTCGTTCAGTATCCCTGCTTTTTCACTGTCCCCCTCTGCCCACCCACCGTTCATTCTATTCAGCCTCACTATCCCTCCCTTTGTCTTTCTACACTCGCTGATGTACCGATAAAAGGTTTTATCCCCCTTCTTAACTGAGTTGCCTATCTTTTCCTCAGTTTGGGCCTTTGCTATTCTGACTTCCCTCCCTGCTTCCTTCTGCCTTGACTGGTACAGCTCTCTGTCCTGCTCCTTCTGTGTTTCCTTATACTTCCAGAATGCTATCTTTTTCTTCCTGACTTTCACAGCCACCTCTTTTGAGAACCATAGTGGCTTTTCTTTCATTTTGATTTGTTTATTTGCTTCACACAAAGGCTTGTTGCCTCTGTGATGGCAGTTTTGATAATTCCCATTATTGCTCCACACCTCCTTCTAGCCTGTTTGCTAGTGCTTTTCTGAGCACTCTCCCATCTTGCCAAAGTCAGCCCTCCTAAAGTCCAGTACCCTCACTTTGTATGGCGTGACTCTGTAGCTGAGTTTAACGTGAACCACACTGTTTGATGGTCACTTGTCCCCAGATGGCAACCCACTTCTAGATCTGAGATCCTCTCACTCCCCCGTTTGAGTATGAGGTCTAAGATTGCTCCCTCATGAGTGGGTTCCGAAACTAGCTGTCTGAGGCCTGCCACCTGTAGGGCATCAAGAATGGTCCTGCTCTTGGATGTGGCTGCAGCAAATGTGCTCCAGTTAACATCTGGCATATTCAGGTCTCCCATAAACAGTATCTCCCCTTTCTCTGCCATTCTAAGAATGCCTTCTATCATATCCTTGTCCATTCCCTCCCCCTGACATGGGGGTCTGTACACAACCCCTGTGCGGATTGTGGTGCCCTTTCCAGTCTCCAAGGTGACCCACAGTGCCTCCTCTCCTCCTGTTTACTCTTTTGTTCAGTTGCTTTTATCCTTCCTTTACATGAGAGCTACTCCTCCCCTCTTCTCCCTGCCTGTCTCTCCTGTAGGTTATGTACCCTGGTATGTTAACATCCCAGTCATGGTCCTCTGTGTACCATATTTCTGTGACTGCTACGATATCCAGGCATCCCTCTTCCATCAAGGCCACCAGCTCAGGAGCTTTTGCCCAGACTACGGGCATTGGTACTCATTACCCTCCATTTCCTGATGGCTTACTCCCTTTTGCCCCATCCCTGTCCTTCTTGCCTTTGTCACTTTCTCCATTTACCCCTGCCCTTCTCCCTATCGACACCTCTATGTTGGTGTTTGCGCACTTACTACCGTGATTATTTGGGGGGGCTAGGATTTCCCTGCTCCTTTCCAGTGCCTCCCCCCTTGGCTAGTTTAAATGCTTGCCAATGAAGCATTTAAACCTATCACCTAGGATCTTGGTTCCCCTCCCGGACAGATGCAGCCCATCATGCCAGTATAGGCTTGCATCACTCCAGGTGGACCCCCAGTCCCCAATCAAGCCAAATCCCTGAGCTCCACACCAGTTTTTCAACCACTGATTGAATCCCATGGTGTGGAACACCCTAGCCTCTCCTATGCCATAGATGGGCAGCACCTCCGAGAAGGTTACCGTGCATGCTACTTGACTACAGCCCCTCCCCAATTCCACAAACTCTTCCTGCACTTCTCTAATCCCTTTCTTAGCCAGGTCATTTGTCCCTAGGTGGACAATGACATCCAGCTCCCTCCCCTGTGCAGCTGCTCCAGCAATCCTGAGGATTCACTCCCTATCCCTCCAAGCCATGGCGCCAGGCAGGCACCTCACCTCCCTCTCCCCTTCCTCCCCCAGTTCTACCTTCCTAACAATGGCGTCCCCACCAGGAGTAGTTTCCTTCCCTGCAGGGTCCCTGCCACCCTCCTGTGGGTCTCCTTTGTGGAGGTTTCCAGCATCCTCCTTTGGTCTCCACTGAGGTGCCTCCATAGAGGAACCACACTTTGCCAGAATGGCATAGGAATTGTGGAGAGGTACAACTGGAGGGATGCACCTCTGTTCCACCACCCTCACCCTCCCTGAGCCCACTGTGGTCCAACCGCTCCTCTTTCTTGGCAACCTCTGAGGCAACGGCAGTGGCACTGGTGGTCCCTGGATGGAAGAGGAGGTCCCACAAATCCTGGCCAACTCAGCCTGGAGATGAGCAACCTCCTCCCTCAACCCAGAGATGTGTCTGCAGATGGGACAACACTGCATCCTCCAGAATGTCTCCCGGAAGACTGCTGCTCCACAGCCACTGCACTGCACCACACCAATCATGTCTTATTTCTGACCCCTTAACTGTTTGCAATCCTTACTCTTTCCTCTGTTTTTTTTCTCTCTCTCCTTACTTTCTGCCTCGTGACCTTTAAGCTCCTGATTGTCCTGTTCTGAGACAAGAATATCCTATATTTCTCAGTAGACCACTTACTTGCTCAGAGGGCAGACCTCCAGCAGCTAGAGGGCCAGAGAGCTACTCTTGCCCTTCTAGGATGGTGGGTCTTTGGTGGTTCTGTGATCACTCACTTCCTGCTCCCAAACAGGAAGTTCCTGTTGTCAGTCAAATCCTGTGCCTATAAAAATAGAACTAGCTGTGGGTGGGGGTGGAGGGGAGGGAAGGAGGGCAATATAGTCCCAGTAGAGAAGTTCAGTCACACAGCAGTCCTTTCTCCTGGTGTCTTCTGCCAAGCTATTAGCAGAATCTTTCTAAGGCAGTCTTTAAATGTAGCTTCCTTCTAGCTAAGCCACTCCCCCTACTTACTAGATCTTTCTACAAGTAATTTAAACCTCACAGCTATTAAGTCCTTTCAATCACCTGAGAGTTACACCTAGATAACTATTCAGATACCCATTCAGTTCAGTTAACTCAGACAAACACACACTTTTTTTTGTTTTGTTAGTTTTTTTTTACCCTAAATTAAAGGTTCAAGTACAAAAGTTCTTCTTCTTTAGTCCCAGTAGAGAAGTTCAGTCACACAGCAGTCCTTTCACCTGGTGTCTTCTGCCAAGCTATTTGACTGCATGGAGTGGGGGTACATGTCTGTGGCTCTGTCCAGATTCAGTTTTAGGGCAACAGTCCATTAGGGCTGCAAGTGGTAGAAGTCATTAAATATCTGTGTGTCCATGGAACCAGCTCTTCAGCTGCCCTGTACAAGTACAACTCCAAGCCTCCTCTTACCAGCCTGAAATCTGATTGTGAAAAACAGGCCCCTTACTTTTGATGCTCATTGGTAGAGTTAATATATTTGAAATGTGCATTTTACCAAAGTGCCTGTACTTGTTTCAAACATTACCAATCAAACTGTCTTTTTTTAAAAAATTTGATTCTATTGTTCATAGCCTTACATTGCCGAGGAAACCTGCCCACATTCACAGCAACATTTTGCAGCAGCCATCACAGAGTGGGGGGAGATTGCCATTCCCAATTTCAGGATGTACTACTGCACCCCACAGCTGGCTTTTCTGCCAAGGCAGTGAGATAAAGCCAAGCCAGCCTAGATGGAACTTGAAGAAGAAGACCTTGGTAGAACCCTGACTGAGGGACTCCTACCACCGTCTCTATGCAGCACACATCCTGTTGTTGTGGACAACCCCTTTACTAGTACACTGGTGATGACCTGGCATGAGGTGCATAAGTATAGCCAGCATAAGCTAAGGCTCTTTAAAACCGCAAAACAAGAAATAAAATGCTCCAAGTATGGTCATGCTATGACCACACAGTTACAAGCCAGCTGGACAGGTCGAAGCACCAATTGCCACACCACTGAGTTACACATGAAAAACAAGTACAACCAGTGCTTTGACCATCTCTAAAGATGCCCTTGTTACCAAGGTATTTAAGAATAAATCTAGCGATAATGTTTTCCTTTGCCAGGTCCTCTTGAGATGGAAAAAAAGGTATAAGAGTGGTGGGGGATGTGTTTGGGGGAGGGATAATGTTGTCCTTTGGGGACTTAAGGAACACTAAACATATTCAAGTAGTGGATTCTTTTGCCTACCTACACATTCGCTACTGGCTTGTGAACCCTGATGGCCCCTCTTTTGGAATAAATGACCACTTCCCTGCTGAAGTGATCCTATACAGACCATAGCCCAGGTCAAGGCACATTACCTCCTTTTATAAACTTGTTATAGGAGGATGGGGGAGGATCCTACAGAAAATATTAGAACAAAGTGGACTCATGATCCTGGATCAGATATCATCCCTCAGATGTGGAACTCTGATGAGGCACATTATCTACGTTGCTGTCACAGTAATCATTTATGGAAGATTCAGTTAAACTTCTTGTACAGGACCGATATCACACCAATATGTATGCACCAATTCAATAGCGAGAGATCACCCCTCTGCCTCAAGTGTCAGTCATTGGAAGATACCTTTCTACACTTGGCTCTCACCTGTGATAAATGTATCCCATTCTGGAAGGAGGTACATAAGATCACGATAGGTGTTTTGAAACACATCTGGCCTGATACCCCTCAGGAGCTCCTACTGAGGGCAGACCTTGCGTGCCCAACTATGGCTGACAGCAGACATTTATGGGACTTAGCTCTAGTAATATAGAAACATAGAATGTGTCGACAGAAAAAAAACAGTAGGTCCATCTAGTCTGCCCTATTTTCCATGCCTATTACTACACCCTAGACCCTATCTGGTTACAGGTCTCCCTCCCTCCTCCCTCAGCCCTGCTTACTATATCCATGTGCCTACCCCATGCATACTTAAAGCTCCCCACTAACTTCACCCCACAACCTCTTCTGGCAGGCTGTTACAGGCATCTGTCATGAACCCACTCATGAGGCTCAGATCACTGAGCTCGCAGTGCCCACCCCTAAGTGCAATCCATGACAAGGAGGGGGAAAAACAGGGATACCTTTCTCGTGTCCACCCACAGTGTTCACTGGGTTTACAACAGAACATTTGCCACAAGGTCCCAGAGTATCCCTGTATACTTTGGATCAGGGCATAATACCAGTCTCGAGTCCTGTGGTCAGATATGAACCCATTTCCTGGCTATTACACAAAGGATGAAGACTCATGTAAGTACACTCACTTTAAGGTAGCAGTGCAAAAACCTGATTTGGCTTTCGCCCTACAGGGCATACAATAGACAAGGTCACAATCCTTGCAGACTCGTATGAGACTCTGGTATGCTCGATAATCCTGCCAGGTCCCCTACTGACCCTTTTCAATTTGGTTGCTATTTGGTGACCCTTCTAAGCATAAACAGTTGTTACAGATTTGTAATAAAACTTCTACAGCCACACATACAATATAAAGAATCAAGCAGATTTCTTTAGAGAAATAAAAGTCTCTACCAAAATAAATACAGTAAAAGAGAACATATATAAGGGGGGAGCAGGAGGAAGAAAGGGTTAGGGACAGTCACAGGCTGAATATTCTAGCAGATGAGCTTTGAGACCGGTCTTGAAGGGACAGATCCTGGGCTCCAGGGAGACAGAGAGGGGGAAGCTGTTGAGCCAATGGGGGGCTCTGTAGAAAAAGGCTCTTTGTCTAACGGAAGTTTGTCTGTGGGGGACTGGTAGGTAGGTTCCAGTAGAGCTACTGGAGGTTCTGACCAATGGGGTGAGTTGGATGAGGCTATGCAAACCAGGCAGGGCTTGATCAAGGTGGATTTTCTTGGCCAGGAGGCAGGTATGGTACTTAAGATGGGCATCAAATGTCAACCATTTGGCAGACTTGTAGAGATCACAGGTGTGTGTCCATCTGTCACAACCTGTGACCAGTCTGCACACTTTGTTTAGGGCAACTTTGATGTGTCGTAATGCCATGGGGTCAGCAGTGCTGTAGGTGACAATGCCGTAATCTACCAGGGAGAGGACTGAAGAGGTAATGGCCAGGCGGATAGCCATTGGGGGAAGGCAGTGTTTTTGGTGGTACAGAAGCCCAAGTCTGGAGTTGATAGCGGAGGACAGTTGTTGGATATGTGCATGGTAGGTGAGAGATATGTCAAGGGTGACACCTAGATATCTGAATAACTCAACCAGCTCAAGTGGGGATCCTAGTAAGCTGGTGATGGTCAGTGGGAAGTCAAAATGAGGACTCGGTCGGTGGGCAAAGATCATTGATTTTATTTTCTTATAATTTAGAACTAAGCAGTGGGAACTGAACCATGTCTCAACTTCAGTGAAAAAAACCTGCAGGGCACACTGGAGAGAATCAGGGCCGGGGTGGCTCCAGAACATTACCACATCATCCATATAGAGCTGAATTTTTTCAGGGCATGAGCTGGGGACGCAGTTTAGGAAGAGGCTAAAGATGAGAGGTCCCAAGATGGAGCCTTGGGGTACTCCTGAAAGGACCTGGAGGCTGGTTGATAGAGTGGAGTTAATTTTCACCTGCTGGGATCTGTCAGAGAGGTAACCTTTGAACCAAATTATTGTTTCATCTGAGAGCCCCAGGGAAGGCAGGGAGACCAGAAGCATAGCATGATTAACGTTATCGACTGCCTTTGTGAGGTCGATGTACACCAATCCCACTAGGTGATCGGTTCAAGGGCACCGTGGATGTAGGAGGAGTATTCTAGGAGGGCAGCGGTGGTGCTGTGGCCCTGGCGGAAACCATGCTGTTTAGGGCACAGTAAGTAATATTTTGACAGATGGTCCATCAGCTTATCAGATACTATTTTTTCGAGGGTCTTGGACAGGGGAGGTAGAAGGGAGATGGGATGATAGTTATTGGGGGACAGGCAGTCGTCGCTCTTAACAATAGGGGTGATGGTCCGGCCCGGTGGCGCTGAGGGTTGAGGCGCTGGACACCACACCTTATGCCACGCCGGTGACCCAGGTTCAGGAACGAGCCCAGGTTGATGGGGGTCAGCAGGGGAGGGAGAGGATTGAGTATCTGACGGACAGCTCTCCTGTCCTGGGGGGCGGGATGGGGTTTGTCCAGCGCTCCAGCGGCTCCTGGTGGAGATCGGGGGGCGCTGCCAGGCACATAGTAGTGGGTTTCCTGATTTGGCACCCCCTCAAGGAGTGTGTATCAATGGCTTTCAGGCCTGGAAGGGATTCTCTGATGATGGACAAGGACATAAGGTATCTGGGACCTCAAAGAGCAGAATGGCAGCAACATCCTAAAATTTCCTGCAGATTTAAGGTAAAAAGCAGCACACTGTGGCCAGCTCATACGTGCAAAGGTAGAGCTGCAGCTTGTGATGCCAACAACCCAGGTGCAGGAGCAGACCAAGGATTATGAGAGGGCCGGTTGTGGGGGGGAGAAGGCTAAGTGTTCTTTAGACTGCTGACCTTCTCCAGTGAGGGAGGGGATATGGCCCTGGCAGCTACTGACCCCTAGTGATGGCCGGATTGGCAGAGATGACAGATGTCTGCATGTCAGGGGCAGGAGTGTGCCCAGCCATATGTTGAAGTGATTGCACACACACCTTCATCAAGGAGGGGGGGAACAGGAGAACCACACACAGAAAACAAAAACCCTAAATGATGACCAGAATGAAGTCCAGGATCCTTTCGGAGACCAAGCAGACTGATGTGGAGCATATTTCCTAGCCAACCCTAGCAGAATAAACAGAGTTAATTAAAAAAAGCAGACTACTAATGTATATTGTTTCCCAAAATGGTCAGCTGGCCACATCATTTATCCAGGGGGGAGATCCCCAAATGGTGGAATGGCAAGATCAGTGCCCAGTCTGTCAGAGGCTTTGGACTGAAGTGACCAGCAGGGAAGGTAAGGGCCTCAGGACCCCCAACATGCCCCTATGGGGTAAGGTTCCACTGGTGAAGGTGGCAAGCGCGACTTAAAGGAAAACTGCACCCTCATATCTTCTAAATGTCATTTGTTTCCATGTCAACAGACAACTCTTTTCATGTAGCTGTTAAAGATGTATGCAGCTGCTTCAGTTAGTTCTCACACTTCATACTAGGCCCTGTCACTGTCCTGGAAGGGTCCATTTCGTGGTTGTTGAAATCTCATTGTTCCTGAGAGCTGCTTTAGCATATGAGAATGTGATGCATAATCAACCTTTAAACTCTCCAGTATGCCTGTCTGCTTCAGCAGTTTTAAGAGAAACAAGCTGCAAGAAAGTGTGAAATACCACATTTACCTTCAGTGAGTTTCACAAGCTATCTGAGTTGTAATGCAGGTTTTTTCCCCTTTAAACTCCATTCGGTTTATAAGTTTCCAGAGAGTTTTTGCAGGGTATTTGTTATTTCAGCATAGAGATAGATAATAAAAATGGTTGATCTAACATCATGTTCTCATATGCTAAAGGTAACAGCTTTGTAAGCAAACTCCTTCCAGACTTCCTCACTTGTGACAAAAATCATAAGAAAGAGATATGCTTTTTCCCTTTTGTCATTTCGGTTAGATATTTATCCCATCAAGATTGGGGTTCCCAATTTAGACAAATATTTCCAACATCATGTTTCTTTGACTGAAAAATGAAGTACAAAAAAAGCAGACGTTAAGTTTACCAATCAAACATGGGTCTGCAGGTACAGATTAATCTGAGCAGGTGGCTCAGATACAATGTTAAATCAGTTGGCTGGTGAAATGTCACTCTGCTTTGTGGCATTTAAAGCATCAGGGCATGTTACAGTGAAAATATTGTACCTATACTTTTTTTTTTTAACTTGACACTTATTGACTTTAGAAACAAATCACTACAGGGATACCATTCATAATCATACAATCATATAAAAATAGATATAACATTCATCCTTGTTAGTAGATCAGTAATTTATGAAATAAAATACATAGTAAAAACAGCTATTTAATAATCTAAATCAACTATACTTCCTTCTCTTATAGTTTCATTACTTCATTTGGGATTCCTATTTGAGATACTATAAAAGTTAATATATGCCACATTAATGACTTGGATGCACCTAATAGCAGGGATCTTTAACAACCTAAGAAAGAAAGAAAAAAAACGATGAAACATTCACCAGATGTAGAACACTGGCACAATCCTCATATTACTCAAGGACTGCTTAGATAGCTATGCAAAACTAGTTGTAACTCGTTCAAGCAATCCAAAGAAGGGTGCTTGCTGTTACTTAATACACTTAAATTAACCGATAAACAGTATAAACAGATCCATTCCCCGGCATATCCACTAGCACACAGTAAGGTCTGATAAATCAAAGGAAGCACATAACATGCATCAATAAACTATCCCATTCCCTTCCTCCTCCCCCGCACATTTTTTTTTTCAAACGGTGACCTTCAACAGTTCAGTCTCATAGTAGTGATTGTGGAGCAGTATCAATCTGTGCTATAAAGTCCACACTGAACTAGAGTATCATCTTGTACACAGCTTCCAAGAGGGTGTGATGCAGTATGGCACATACAGTGGATCCAACACCGCGCTGTGTATTCTGACTTGAGGGCGGAAAATGAATTGCAGCAGGAAGTGTGGCAGGGCTAATAACACAGACTGCGCCATAAATTGCCATCATTTTAAAGGCAGAGATCTGGTCATGAGTTTAAGCAAATAGAACTCAGTAATATATGTCCAGTCGACCAGAGCATCTTCTCTTAAAGCAGCAGTACAACGTAAAAAAAATCTGCACTTTTTCAACAGTTTATTCTCTGTGCTCTGTTGAGCATGTACCTGGTACTCTTGCCCACTGGCATTGTACTATCAACCCATAATTTGCTAGTTTTTCCTTTGTTTTTGTTTACATTTCTGCCACCTGCCATGTTGAAAGCTGTGTACTAGATAGGAACCACCATATTTTCTGTAGTGCTGCAACAACTGGAAACTGATCACTTCCTGGTTAAGTAGTACTGCTGCTTTAAAACAATATTGCTATGAGTCAGTAAAGAGCCCCATTTCAGAATCAAATAAGTGAAAACAGTCATAGATACATAGATACATAGATAGATACATAGATACATAGATACATAGATACATAGACAGTGTTGGCAGATAAGGGCCTATGGCCCACCCAGTCTGCCCATTTGAGCTTGTAAGTTCAGTTTGTTTTCCTAGAAGTCTGTTGCCCCTTACCCCTGACCTCTAGAATTCCTTTATGTCTATCCCATGCATTCTTAAATCCCGTGATTGTTTCAGCCCCCACCACTTCCTCTGGCAGGGTGTTCCACTTGTCCACCACCCGTTCTGTGAAGAAATTCTTTCTCAAGTTTCCTCTGAATTGTCCTCCCTCCAACTTCATCCCATGCCCTCTAGTCCTGGAACATCTTTTTCACTTAAAAGTAGTGTTTTCCTGCACCCTGTTCCTCCCTGTAAGATACTTGTATGTCTCTATCATATCCCCTTTCTCCCTCCTCTCCTCCAGGGAGTACATGTTCAGTTCCTTCAACCTGTCTTCATAGAACTTGTGATGCAATCCATGCACCATCTTTGTTGCCCTCCTCTGAACCTTCTCTACCCTGTCTATGTTCTTACGTAGAGTACGGGTCTCCAGAACTGTACACTGTACTCCAGGTGGGGCCTCACTAGTGTCTTGTATAGCAGAATTATGACCTCCTTTTCCTGCTGGTGATGCCCCTGCTTCATCCCAGCATCCTATTTGCTTTACCTGCTGCCTTGTCACACTGTTTCCCTACCTTGAGGTGATCAGAGATGACTTCCCCAAGATCCCTTTCCTGCTTGGTGCATGCTATATCCTCACCCCAACTGATATATTGTGCCAGGGGTTTTAGTGCCCCATATGCATTAGCTTGCATTTCTTTGCATTGAATTTCAACTGCCAAACCCCTGACCATTCTTCAAGTCTCTGCAGGTCGCTTCTCATTCTGTCTACACCCTCTGGTGTGTCTACTCTGTTACAGAGCTTTGTGTCATCAGCGAACAGTGAAATTCTGCCTTCTAGATCCTGCGCAATGTCACTGATGAAGATGTTGAATAGGACTGGTCCCAGCACTGATCCCTGTGGTACCCCACTGGTCACTCTTCCCTCTGTGGAGTGACAGCCATTTACCACCACCCTCTGTGTCTTGCCACCCAGCCAGTTACCTACCCACCACACTACTGTCCTGCCCACACCCATAATCCCCAGTTTGTGTAATAGTCTTCTATGTGGCACAGTGTCAAAGGCCTTGCTGAAGTCCAGATAGGCCATGTCCACTGCCCTCCCCTGATCCACCTCCCTAGTCACCCAGTCAAAAAATTAAATGAGGTTGGTCTGACATGACCTCCCCCTAGTGAAACCATGCTGCCTTGGGTCCTGTAGTCCATTGATAACCAGATGTTCCACCAATCTCTCCTTCAGTAGTGCTTCCATGATCTTCCCACTACCGAGGTGAGGCTGACTGGTCTGTAGTTCCCTGCTTCCTCTTTGTTCCCACTTTTGTATAAGGGGACTACATCTGCTGTCCTCCAGTCTTTGGGTACCTCCCTGTTTCCAGTGATCAGCTAAACAGGATAGCCAGAGGTTCAGCCACCACCTCTCTTAGTTCTTTAAGGACCTTGGGGTGCACCTCGTCTGGCCCCATTGCTTTATCAACTCTTATTACTTCCAGTTCCTTCAGGACCCTTTCTCGTGTAAAGGGACTTGTGCCCTTTTCTGCACCATTCTCACCCCTTGTACTCCATTCAGACCCATTACCCTCCTCTTCCTCAGTAAAGACTGAGCAGAAATACCTGTTCAATATGTCAGCTTTACTGTTGTCATCCTCCACGCGGCTCCCATCCTCCCCTTCAGTCTCACTATCCCTCCCTTTGTCTTTCTTTTTCACTTATGTACCTGTAAAGGTTTTGTCCCTCTACCCACTGATTTTGCAATGTGTTCTTCTGTCTGAGCTTTGGCTTCCCTTACTGACCTCCCTGCCTCCTTTGCTTCTCCTGGTACTTCTCCCTATCCCTTCTGCCTGTGTCTTTTGTATTGCCTGAATGCAATCTTTTTGGCTTTCACTTTCTTTGATACCTCTTTGGAAAACCATAATGGTCTCCTCTTCCTTTTCCTCTTGCTAACCTGCTAATGCATAATTCTGTTGTTCTTCTAATCCCCATTTTAATACTTCCCTGTTCCTCAACCCCTGATTTCTGTCCCATTCCCTTAATGCCTCTTTCAAGTATCTCCCCATTTTCCCAAAGTCTGCCCCTAAAATCCAGGATACTTGTTTTGTGTGGTTTGGTTCTGCTCTTTCTGTGATTTCAAACCACAATGACTGGTGGTCACTGTTTCCCAGGTGCTCCCCACTGTTACCCCCATCACACTGTCCCTGTTTGTGAGCACAAGATCCAGTATTGCCTTTTGCTGAGTTGGTTCCATGACCAGTTGCTTGAGGAAGGCACCTGAAGAGGAGTCAGGACCAAATCTGCTCCTAGTTGATGCTGCTGCTGGGATGCTCCAGTCCACGTCTGGAATATTGAAGTCTCCAACCAGTACTACCTCACCTTGTCTGCCATCCTTTGGATGGCTAGCATCAACTCTCTATCTGTTTCTTCCTCCTGGGCTGGTGGTCTATAGACCACACCTGTGCGGATGGCTGTCCCATTTTCCTTTCCAGCTAACCCACAGTATCTCCCCCATTTTGTTCCTCCTGGATCTCTGTGGCCCTTATGTCATTTTCACATACAGTGCCACTCCTCCTCCCTTCCTGCCTGCTCTGTCTCTTCTGAATATGTTGTAGCCAGGTATGGCCATCTCCCAGTCATGGTTATCATTACACCAGGTTTCAGTGATGGCCACAATGTCCAGGTCTGACTGTACCATGACAGCCTCCAGATCTTCCATCTTGTTGCTAAGGCTCCTGGCATTTGCACACATAGCTTTCCATGATTTGACCTCCCTAGACTGCTTCACTGTTCTACTCCAGCCCTTCCTTGGTTGTCATTTATCCCTGGTTCTCCTTGCTGTCTGCCCTTCTGCTGAATTTTGCCCTTTCTGCTTATCCACCTCTTGGGCACTAATCTCCATCTTTTGCACACTGCTTTGAGAGATAGCCACTCCTCTGGTTCACTGGTTCCACTGCTAGCTGTGGGGGTGAGCAAGTAGGTACCCTGCTTGCTGGCCTGCCACCCCTTTGCTAGTTTAAATGCTTGTCAATGTAGCATTTAAACTTATAATTGAGTGTTTGATTCCCCTCCAGGATGGATGCAGGTCAGTCAGGCTTGAACAAACCTCCATCCCTCCAGGTGGGTCCCCAGTCACCAATGAATCCAAACCCTTCCTCACAGCACCAGTTCTTCAATCATGAGTTAAAGTTCCTGGTGCATGCACTCCTGATCTCTCCTCTGCTCTCACAGGTAGTACTTGAGAAAGTGACAGAAGTAGCTACTTGCTTGAGACCCTCCCCAGTTTCCTAAACTCTTCCTGAACTTCCTTTGGCCCCCATTTGCCAGGTCATTAGTACCTAGGTGGATAATGACATCCAGCTCACCCTCCTGTCTTGCCTTCCCAGTGATCCCCAGGATCTTCCTTCCATCCCTCCATACCGTGGCACCTGGTAGGCACCTCACCTCCCTGTCCTCCCCCTCCTGTGTTCCTAGCTGGATCCCTCTTATGATGGAGTCCCCCACCAGGATTCACTTCCTCCTCCTCTGGGGTCCACTGCTTTTCCCGCTGAGGTCACCTCCTTGGCTAACCTCCACATCCTTTCCTTCCACTTCTCTGGGTACCTCTATTTGGTTGTCCTCATTTGTCAGTGTGGCATATGAGTTCTTGAGTGGAATAGGATCTGGGATGTGCCTCTGCCTGACTGCTCTAACCCTCCCTGAGCCCACTGTCATCCAAGTGCTCCTCGTTCTCAGCATCCTTTGAGGCAGTTGCATTGGACTGGGTGGTCCCTGGACAGGGATGATGGTACTTCTGACCCAGTTTACTTCCACTCTGAGTCTGGCTACCTCATCCCGCAGTCCAGAGAGATGCATGCAGATAGGGCAGCACCTCAGTGTCCAGAAGGTCTGCCTGAATATGGCTGCCCCACAGCCACTGCATTGCACCACTCCACACATTATACTGCAATTCCACTACTTGTCTGCTACTGAAGCTCTCCTAGTTTCCTTTTTATTAATTTACTGTACTAAAAATCCTGTCACTGATCCTCAGATAATTTTTTTTTTTAAAGAAAAAGAAACCAATAAATAAATAAATGAGTCAAAACACTTGTCGTGCTGAGGGTGGGCTTCTTCCCCCTTATGCCCCTCCTACTTCACACCCCTTACTATACCCTGTGTTTAGCTCCTGTCAATCAGATTTATCAGGGCATATAATTAAGAGTTGGGGGAAGGGGCAATTAAAGACAGCACAGAATTACACCACCACTATGTTTTAAGTTTTCAACAGCCCAAAAACAATTATAAGTAAAGACAACAAGGAAAGTATAGTGTCACTAAAGCCCACAATCTAAGTTTAAAAGAAAAATAGCAATTACCAGTTACTCTAAAGCACTGAATTGAATATGTTTCCTTCCTTCCCTTCTGGCTTCTTCTGAGAAAATAAACCTCTGCTTGCTACTTTAACTCTGACTAAGCCCCACCTCCAGTTATCATGTAGCTGAGGTCAGAGGCCAGACAATTAACACCCTTCACCCAACTACAGGGCAGTCAGACAAGCCAAGATAAAATTTGCAGCAATTAAAGACAGCACAGAATTACACCACCACTGTTTTAAATTTTCAACAGCCCAAAAACAATTATAAGTAAAGACAACAAAGAAAGTATAGTGTCACTAAAAGCCCACAATCTAAGTTTAAAAGAAAAATAGCAATTACCAGTTACTCTAAAGCACTGAATTGAATATGTTTCCTTCCTTCCCCTTCTGGCTTCTTCTGTCCCTGTACCAATTCAGTTATCCTACATTCTGGGCATCACTTCCAGCTATGGTTAGGGCTCTTCCTTCTTGAATTTTTGCAGCTATCTCCCTGCATATTTAGGGTCTGAATAAATAAACACCTAATCCCAGTGTACAATGCATAGTCTCACAGACTGCAGCATGGTGTGGATAATGTCTTTTTTTCTTCATCCCCACTATGATCCCATTGTTTTTTTTTTGTTTGTTTTTTTTTATTTTCATCTTTATCCTCCTCCTTCCTACCTCCGGTGCCCCCTCCTTCCGTCCGCTCATGTTCCCCGGTACCTACCTTAGGGATCTGCCCCTAGAGTGCCCATCCTCCTCTCCTTGCACAGTGGGGTCTGTCCTGTAGGTGGTCCAGGTGGACTTAGGGCAGACTTCATCTAGGGCTGCCGGAGGGGATTTTCCATTTTTCTCCCCTTACGTCCCCACTCCCCCAGGACACCTTGCGCTAGGAACATACATCCCCAAGTGGTAGTGTGCTTATGCACGAGACCCTCATGCGCCGCGGACGCCCCTCCTGGCCTGGATAGTTAATTTCATCCTTCCCACTGCCGGTGCTTCCACCGCTACGGAAGGAATGCAGAGTGCAATGTGCCTGGTCTCCACCCTGAGGGAGGAGAGCATCCATTGGGATGCTCAATCCTCCCTCCCCGCCAACCCCTGCCACCTCGGTAGTCCATCCTCAACCCGATCGCCGCGCAGCGCGAGGTGTGGCGTCCAGTGCCTCAACCCTCAGTGCCACCGGGCCGGCTCTGATCCCATTGTAACCTCTAGGGCTCGGGATGATGTTATTTTTTGGTTTATTAGCACGGTGTGGTGCCTCCATTTTGTAACCCACTACCTGGCTGCCTGGGTTCTGGGAGGAAACTGCTGCTCTGCATTTTGGCTTGGTTTGAAACTTCTGCACAGAGGCACCCAAGTAATCCGGACACAGGAAGCAAGTACTGAAAAGTCCAAACCAGTAGTGGGATTCTAGAGTGTGGCTTTTATTCACAACAACAACAGAATAATAAAGCATAGATGAACATACACGGGGCTACACTCCCTGGCAATGCAGATTTACGGAGACAAGAACAAATCTTCTTCACAACACTGTAACCCTCAGGTTCTGAACACAGTGGGCTCTCAGCACAAACTGGTACTCTTCTCTTGGATTCCCTGGCGTGGCACCTCGGCAAGCACAGGGACATTTTTCCATATGGCATGGATATTTATCTGGTGGCTCCCTCTACCACCCAGGAGCACTTCCTAGCTCCATAGGGAAAACATCATCCTCAATCCCATGTCTGGGTACTTTCTTTGAACACTGGCCAAGTGCCCGGAAGAAAGCCATAGGTGCCCAAAGTGAACCCATGGAGGTAAATCTGGTTACCCCAGATGGGGAGGGTCTCCCACCTCTCGCTCCCAAATTCATACCCAGCCATTCATTTGGAATCAACACCTCTCTTGTGAACCTCTCTGGTTGGTTGAATGCTATCTTGAAACGTATATCACATTTAACACTCTACTGTTCATGAACTGGTGTCCTGACTTGTAATGTTCTTTGAGCAGCTATGTCCATCCCTGTAGACCCCCACTGTTAGATGCATTTTAAATCATACATAAACTTCAAGTACTGTACTTGGCTGTCCTTCCCTGACCCCACAGTAGCAGATACTTTACACACTGTCTCGGTGTACACATGGGCTCTATAGGAGAGCAGACTCACCAACTGGTTTGCAGGTGCCCCAGGGCTTCCGGCAATGAAAAAACACATCTTGGTACCTCAGTACTTGCTCTACAAATCATAAGGCAGCTTTCCCTCCTTCAGCAGGGCCAGGGGATTGCCCCTGAATTTCTGGTCTCTTCCTCCCATCCCTCCAGGGATGGGGCACTGGAACAAGCCAGGGAGCGGTCTTTACCACTGTCAGATTTCTTCTGTGTCTCTATCTAGGGCGAGAACTCACACCCTCCACCTCTGGGTAACTCTATAGCAGAGCTAAGCTCTGAGGGGCTGCCAACTGCAGCACACCTCCTTCACTCTCAACCCTCCTCTGCAGATGGCACAAGACTGACTAAAAATCCCCAACGTTCTAAGTTAACCCCTTGCTGCAGCATTCCAATGTGGCTAATGCTGCTGTGAGAATTCTATATGATGTCATCCCTCCAGCTCAGATGAGACTGAGGACAGAGTGAGACAGTGTGAAATCCATTTAACTGGTGTCTCACAAGCTGCCTTTCCCTGCCTGCCACTAGATCTACTATAAGTGGGATTCTTGTAACCCCGGGTGACAGGGGGGTTACACCATTAAATTACTTTCAATGTTATCTTTTGAAGTAACTGATCTGGATAGACCTGAATACAAGCGTTGTCCAGATTTATATCCCACTTCTTCTGTACCAGTTGTAGGATGCAATCTTAGGCTCTGACACTGGACTTTACCACCAGCACTCTACACAGTCCAGAGATTTCTGCAGCATTTCTCTAAAACATTATCTGAGAGGCCTTGTACATATTGCTCCTGGAGGGATCATTAGACAGTATGGACATGGGTTTCACTGCTATGCAGGTGACACCCAGCTCCATCTGTCATTTTCACCTGGGACACTGGGTGCAGTTGATCTGCTAAATAAATGTTTGGTCAAGACCCAAGATTGGATGTCATCAAGCTGATTAAGACTTAAAGGAGACGTGAAGCCAAAATGTATAACAGATAAGCTGTGCAGAGTGGTGTACTCCTAGTAAGTCCTTCCCTTTACTTGTTGAAAGAAGATTTTTTCTAAATTTGTTTGTTGGTTTTATGGCTCCTGGGGATCTCCATATTAGCATATCTAATGGCTCTTCTTGTTCCTACAATGCCTCCTGTCCTACGTGACTGTGATGTGTCCTAGACCATTACTTCAACAAGAGCTGTGTTTTCTCAAGTTTATAGTAGTAGAGCTGTTATGTTATTTAACTCTCCTTGTCCAGGGAGTTCTAAGCACGTGGCAAATGTCTGAGGGATAACTGAGTGAGCTATTCTGTATGAAAACAGCTAGAGTCTTCACTAATTGTAGAATCTGTGGCATTTGTGACCTTGTGTGATTTGTGTGCCTTGCTAATGGTTGTGTTTAGTTTCATAAAATGAATGCTTTAAAAACAAAACATTCACTTCTGCTGACTAGACCTAGACACATACATCAAAATAGAAGTTTGGATTAGACGGTTATTTAGTTGAAGCCAGAATCTCAGGCCCATAACTGCAGATGCTGCTGTAGAAGTTACTCTCTGAATCAATGGTCCTGGATACATCACAGTCGCATGGGACAGGAGGCATTGTAGGAACAAGAAAGGCCATTAGAAATGTTAATATGGAGATCTCCAGGGGCCATAAAAGAAGCAAGCAAATTTAGAAAAAAACTCCTTTTAGCAAATAAAGGGAAGGCCTTACCAGGAGTATACATACAAATCAAAATACTGTACACAACACTTTTTTTTGCAGATTTTGACTTTAGTTCTCCTTTAACCATGACAGGATTGAAGTACTAGTAGTCAAGCCAGGTAAAATGGGGAGGGTGACAGCTACCGAGAGGAAGATGAGGCTTTGGTTCAGTTCCTGTAGACTTTTAGTTGCCACTAAAATGAAAAATCTGGGGTCATTCTGGATAAAGGGCAGACATTTGAGGCTCCGGTGTCAGCAGTAGTCAGGAGTGGCTTTTGCCGTCTAAGGAACATCAGCTAGATCAAATCAGTTATCCCCCCCCCCGAGACCTGCCAATGCTTGTACACTCGTTTGTGACACCTAGGCTTGATTACCGCAATCCTCTATACCTCAGGGTCAGTGGATGTACGCTGTGACACCTCCAGTTGGTGCAGAATGCATCTGCTAGGCTGCTGACTGTCCTTTCTGGGACATGTAATGTCTCCCTGGAGCTGCGTGAACTGCACTGGCTGCCAGTAAAGTGTTATATCTCCTTTAAAGATGACTTACTAACTTAAAAGATCCTACATGGGTTGGGGCCTGGCTACCTGAGAGATCTCCTGCATGCTTATATGTCATCGCACCCTCTCCACTCCACTTAGTTGGGCCTCCTTGTTGTACCCAGAATGAAGTAAAAAACATTGGGAGACTGGGTCTTTGAGGTAATAAGCCCTGTCCTTTGAAATTTGCTCCTGAGGGCTGTGAGGGAGGCCCTCTTGGTGGGGACCTTTAAGAGGGATATTGAGACCTATTTGTTTAATCATGTTTTCAGGGACAGGCCAGCCCAGTGGCACTGAGGGTTGAGGTGCTGGACGCCACACCTCGCACCACACCAGTGACCTGGGTTCAGGAATGAGCCCGGGTTGCTGGGGGTCAGCAGGGGAGGGAGAGTATTGAGCATCCAGAGGACAGCTCTCCTCTCCCGGGAGGGACAGGGGTCCCTGTACGGCACTCAGCTGCTCTCTAGCAGAAGCCAGAGACACAGCAAGTGCTAAGGAGCAGAAGAAGGAGTGGGGGAGTGGCAGACGTCAGAATCAATGCCGTGATGTCAGGGTGCCAGCCACTTCCCAGAACAGGGGAAAATGCCTCTTGGCTCCAGAGGAGATGGAACACCGGAGCTTGCCCCTGATTTGCAGCCGACCTCCTTGCACCTGACTGACTGATGCTACTGCATTGTCGAGGTGTTGGGGCCTACCTCGTCCCCACCCAGGGGGTAAACTGAGGCTACATGGGTGATGGAGGACTGATCAGGTAGGAGCGGACAGCAGGGGGATGACTCCTTTGTGCTCCCAAGGAGACCAGAGCTGAGGGGAGAAGGAGGAATGAAAATAAGAAAATTACAACAAAAAAAAGCTTTCAGGGACTAATTATTTCCTGTATCAAGCTGACATCCCAGTTAAATTATTTGTTTTAGTTTAATGCTGAAGTTATAGACTAGATGGGCTGATGGGTCCTTTCCTGCCAACAGATTTCTATGTTTCCCGGTTTCTGTGATACAGATGTAGTGTATTTATATTGTTTATTTCATGTTATTTATTTATGCTACTCTTGCATTTTATGTAAGTCACCCTGGGCCTCCGGAGAAGGGTGCCAAAAATAAATGAAGCTACTACTACTACTACTTTTCAATTTAATTTGGGCCTCCATCCAAGTCCATGCCTAGGGCTTCAGGTAACCAATCCAGAAGGAATAAGTAGAGGGAGTCCCCCTCAGCCTCTTCGGTCACACCCACTAGCTTGACATTAAGTGACCAAGTTTGATTTTCAAGAATCTCCTACCTTTTCCTAAGTACTTTGTTTTCTTGAATGAGTTATATATCGCCTTGCCTTGCCAGTCCTGATGCAGCTTCTGCCTCTTCCACGTCTATATGTAGTGAAAAATAAAAAGTCTAGGCACTCACCATCACACACCAAATAAGTTGGAACACCACATTTCAGTACATGCAAATAGCTTTTCCAACTTTATTCAGGATAAGATATAACAACCCAAAGGTCCTGAAGACCAGAAAATAGCCTCCTAACATTTCACCTGACCACAGGCTTTGCCCGTATGTAGTGCTTCAACTTTATTCTCCTCAGTGAGAGACATTAGGTTTTCAGGCTGCTCTACACCAGAACAAATTGTATTATTCCATTTGCACTTTGTCATCTGTATCCACTTTTGTAAACGAATTGGAAAGCTGCTTCTCAAATGCTTGTAACTATTTTTTGTGACGTATTATAGTGGCACGGTAGCACCCCTATAGTTAGGGTTGAGTAGGCACTTTAATATTGAACCCCAGTTTTTGCAGTTTAATAACTTCGCAACCGTTCAATGGATTTGCATGGAATTTTGCATGTGTGGTCCAGTGAGGTAGGTCTCTTGAAGGCTAAGTTTTCTTCCAGGAGAATGTGCAGATTCTGAGACACAGATAGTGCAAAATGTGAATTTTGGGGGATTTTTTTTCTCATTGGTTTTGCTGGGATTCCTGTCAACTTGGCTAGCATCCAGATGGTTTGGAATTTTGGTCTGCAGTTTTCTGGATAGAAAGTGGCTGGCCCACAGATGGGTCTTTTGCTTGTTTGGTGAAAAAAATATTAATCCATTCCAAAGTTATTTAATTTTAAATAGTTGGTTGTGAGCATGCTCAGTAAGCACTTAAAAATAGCTGTATGAAATTAAAAAATCATTTTTTTGTACTGACGTCATCCTTTTTTGTGAGGGGAAATCCTTTTTCATTTGCCGCCATCTTGCTTTCCATTTACTTCTAAATATTCAAATTTGTAAAACCACAAAAATGACATTGAGGAGAGGAACCAACACGTGTAGCTTGGTTATGGGGACCCCCTTAGTTGGACTCTGCATTTAACTATGGGACAAATGCCCTTGAAATGTTTTTTTTAACATTATAAATCTTTTTTCTCATCATGTGATATGTCATGAAAAAAGATTATTTTTCATGAGGGAAAAATCCTTTTATTGTTTCCTGGCATGTGCTCCATGATGTCTAGTGGCACCCATCACCCTCCGATCACTGTCCCCATAAAATAAATGTATTTCCCTGGTGTCTAGTGCCCCCCCACCCTCAGATCACTGTCTCTGTTAAAGAAATTTATTTCCCTGGTGTCCAATCACCCTCCCCATAATTATAATATTCTTCCCTGGTGTCTAGTGGCACCCCCACCCTCCAATTACTATCCTCATGAAATAAATGTATTTCTCTGGTGTCCAGTGGCTCTCCCCACCCTCAGATTGCTGTCCCCATTGAAGAAATGTATTTCCCTGGTGTCTAGTGGCACCCCTCCAGTATCTGAGTGCTATCCCCATTAAAAATAAATGTATTTCCCTGGTGTCTAGTGGCAACCCTCACCCTCCAATCACTGTACCCATAAAATAAATGTATTTCCCTAGTGTCTAGTGGCACCCGTGCTCTCTTATACCTGTTCTTGTTAAAAAATGTGTTTTCCGGGTGTCTAATGGCACACCCCCAGCCTCTGACTGCTCTCCCCATTCAAAAATTGATTTCCCTGGTGTCTAGCAGCACCTCCAATTGCAAACCCCTTAGAAATGTATTTCCCTGGTGTCTAGTGGCATCCCCACCTTCCATTCATATTTTTACACCATATTTTCAACATGGCCTTT
Source organism: Neoceratodus forsteri (assembly GCA_016271365.2). Lineage (NCBI taxonomy): Eukaryota > Metazoa > Chordata > Ceratodontiformes > Ceratodontidae > Neoceratodus > Neoceratodus forsteri. The sequence goes on along the minus strand of CM028134.1, from coordinate 969,649,284 downwards.
TTGAGACCCCCACCTCATGAACAGTGTTGACAGCATTTCGCAAATCCACCCCGGAAGGCGATTTCGTGGTCAACTGGTGAAATCACCTTTCAAGGGAGACTTGAACATTTTCACCACCCTTGTTCATGAGGTGGGATCATAAAAAGGCTATGTTGAAAATTTGAGGTAAAAATGGCAAACGTATGTGCATACGATTAAATTTTGCTATGCTCACTCATGACTTTGGCAATTCTGAATATTTTAACTCCAAATTTTCAACATTTATTTATTTATTTATTAGAACATCAGTTTAACAACCTTTGAGCCAGAGGCTCATTTACAAAGGTACCTCGTCACAGTGAGGACAAAACAGTGCAGGAAACAAACATCAAGGCAGACAAAACATCTGAGAACATTTAGGAAGCAGCCAAAAAATGCAGGCATTTGTCAAACACAGTATACAAACAGGCTTACATGTGCACTTTACAGAGTAGACAATATACAGTAGTTACATGGAGATTGATTCAGTGGGAAGAATAAAGGTAAGGCTGGGTGGGAGACATCAGAAGAGGAGAGTGGGGAAGATAGTAGCTAGTAAAGGTAGAGCTGGACAGAAGGTCAGAGAGCTGCTCAGTGAGCCTTGTCTGGGAGGATAGGAGGAGGCTTAGAGGCAGGTACAGCTGCGTGTTGAGAGCAGGTGATTTCTAAGACTAGTTTTGAAGTACGATAACGAGGCGGCATCAGTGACTCCGGTGGGGAAGGCGTTTTACCAACAGGGGGCTCTGTAGTGGTAAGCCCTTTGACCTTGCGAGGTTCTCGCCCTCGGTATAACCAGTGCAGTTTTGCGGGATATGCGGGTATGCACTGTAGGGTTAGCACGGTGGATAGTGGTTGACAGACCCGGTTGGGACAGCCCAAGGAGTGATTTTTTTGTTAGGAGGCAGGTTTGGTATTTGAGGCACTCATCTAGGTTGAGTAGATTAGCCATGGTGTAAAGATGACAAGTGTGAGCTAGACTAGGAGCCCCAGTTATGAGCCTGCAGGCCTTGTTTAAGGTGAGGCGGATCTTGAGCAGGGCAGTCTGGTCTGTTGCACCATACACAGGTAGGCCATAGTCTACCAGAGATAGAACAGAGGATGTGACTGCAAGTCAGAGGGCATCCGTGAGGAGGCAGTTTTTGTGACAATAGAGGATAGCCAGCCGAGTGTTAGAGGCTGAGGCAAGGGCAGAGATGTGGGCATGAAAAGAGAGGGCAGGGTCAAAGGTTATACCTAGGTATTTATAAGAGTGAACTAGCTCAATAGGGAGTTTAGAGGTGGAGTGGACATAACCATCTTTTTACACCACCTGATGAATGTGACAGCTGTCATTTTTCAAACCCTATCCAAACTGTGTTTTTGCACCTTTGACACGCAATGGCATTGCAGTGGTACGAATCATGTTTTGGCTGGATTTCAGAATTTTCATTACCGGCTTCATGAGGTGGGGTAATACAAAGGCTATGCTGACAGTTTCATTCTGGTTTTACTACAGATGCAAGCACAGGGCCCAAAGGACCCTGCACTCCCACAGTCAAATGAGGACACAATTTTAGTATCTCAAAAAGTAAGGAAATTAGTAGCAAAAAACTCTGTTACTGCACTAACTATGGTTAAAGCTAGAAAAGTAATTTCCAGCCCTAACACCCCACCCCCACCCACCAGGCAGCAACATGAAAAAACATTACATTTTTATCTCTCCTGCATCTTCGTTAATCAGGCAAGGGATGTGCTTTGGGGTTGTCAGCCCTAACGCTCACACCATTTGATCATGAAAGAAGCTGAGATATGTAGAGTATATGTGAATGGGTGAGCGTTAGCACTGACAACCCCAAGGCACATCTCATGCCTGATTATCAAAGACACAGGAGAAGTGAAACTGTAATGTTTTTTCCTGTTTCTTCCTGGTGGGGGTGGGGGAGGTGTTAAGGATGGAAACCCTAATACCACATTTCCTTATTTTTGTCACTTTAACCTGAAATAGTGCATTAACAAAGTTCTTTGCAAAGTAGATAGATTGATAGATAGATAGATAGATAGATAGATAGATAGATAGATAGATAGATAGACAGACAGACAGACAGACAGACAGACAGACAGACAGTATATATAAAACAGTGTTAATGCAACCTTTAGGTTTGAGGCTAGGGAAATGTGGTTTTAGGGCTTCCAACCCTAAAACTCCACCTTCACCCCTAAAACAAATCAGGGTAGCAGTCTTCTTTGGGGTTGTCAACCCTAAAGCTCACCCCATTCTCTACAATCTAGAAACATACACACCTAATAGGGTGAGCTTTAGGGTTGACAACCCCAAGGAAGACTGCACCCCTGATTTTTTTTAGGGGTGTAGTTGGGTTTTAGGGTTGGAAACCCTAAAACCACATTCCCTACTTTTTTTGCTGTAGCCTATAGCCTTACCTTTAAATGTTGCATTAATGCAGTTTTTGCAAAGAGTATTTTATATTTTTCATCATTTTTATAGTATCTGTAATGATTATACACAGGCCTGTCTTGTAAACAAGGATATTTTTCCCTAATGACATGCTACCTGTATAAAAATAAAGTTTTATCTATCATCTATCTATCTATGTGCAGCCTGTCAGTAATGGAGTCCATTTTTTATCAGTTAGTGTCACTGATTTGCACAGATACTCCAGTTTAAGGCTAACGCTAGCAAAGCTCAACTTTACAGTCTGCTCTAGGCCTCCCTCTGCATCCATGAGCTGGAAGCCTTTCTGTTTGGTCAGAGAGTCTTTTTGCTTACTGCCTTCTCCTCCAACACTAGATCCATTTGACTTGCTCATTATCCTTAAGGAGATCTTCCGAACAATGTAGTTACAGACCCAAAAACATCACTAAGATGCTGTTTGTAGTAGGATATGACTTTCTTTAGGTATGCAACTGAAAATAGGAGGACCAAGGTAGGGATTGTAAGGTTAAAAAGGGATGGTGAGGATTATGCAATGGAGGACCAAGAAAAGGCAGACATACTGAACAAATACTTTTGTTCAGTATTCCCAGTGGAAGGACAAGTGGAATGGGACACAAACAAAATAATAGGAGTTCTGAAAGGAGTCAGATGGACATTAGACCATTTTCAGAGGAGAGAGTCCTAAAGGGACTGTCAAACCTGAATGTGAACAAAGCAATGCGACCAGGTGGGGTGCATCCTATTGTACTAAAATAATTCATGGAGGTACTAGCTGCATCTCTGGCATTCCTATTTAATAGCTCACCTAAAACAGATGCAGTTCAGGGACTGAAGGAGGGTAGATGTAGTCCATCTTCACAAAAGTGGTAGCAGGGAGGAGGATGGCAAGTATAGGCAAGTCAGCCTCACATCGGTAGAGGGAAAGTTAATGGAATCACTGCTAAAGAAGAGGAGAGTAGAATATCTTGAATCAAACAGATCCAGAAGCAAATGGTTTGATACCTTTTATTGGACCAACATAGATGTTACAAAAAGAAAACAATGTCTAAGCTTTCGGATAAACCAAGTCCTTCCTCAGAGACTTATGACAATTGTTCAGAGAGTGTCACATTCTATTAATACCCAGATCACACATAAGAAAAATATGGAAAAATTCTTATTGGTTAAAAGTACCTACAGTATTTCAAAAAATCATAATTTTAAATGGAAAGAATAGCATTCCATTAGCTTGCTATTACTGAGAATCTTTTCAAGGACATCTATTAGATGAGCTGAACACTCAAGCAGGCAGGGCATCTAACTGAAATTATTAATGAATGAGTGTGTTAGGCGAATACATTCAAAATTAAAAGCAATACCCTAAGATTTAATACCACAAATGTCCACATTAAAACTTGATAGTATTGTATGATAAAAAACTATATAACAGAAATATATGTATGGAAATAAGAGGGGAATAAGAAAATGTACCTTGTATGAACAACTGTTTAAAACATGCATACAGAATTAAACTTACCTGGAGACATTTTCTAAACTATACTCTCAGCCAGTTAACACACTCCATAAACATTAAAACATACAGTGCTGTAACAATATTTTCTACAAGATAATATCAATTGTCAGTATTATTGCCAAATAAAAAATAAATCTCTCAAGGACCACCTAGAAAACGAGTTCATGCATCTTAAAATGTTCAAAGTTCAATAATGAGTCAGTATATAATCAATTAACTATATGAACAGAAACAGTGTTAGGAATCTGTATAAAACCCCAATGGAATTAAATCACCCCCTCCCCCGGTAAAAGATAACAAGAAAATAAGTGTATATATTCACTATGTATGTGAGCAAAGAGTCCTAACACCCTGTAGCTTATGACATGTACCTGAATATAAGCCTACCTAAATATGTAAGCACAACCCCAACCCCTCCCCACACACACAGACCCTACACCCCCAAAAAAATCCTCCAACACCTCTCAAAAAAAACACAAAATTACCCCACTGACACACTAAACTCCCCCCTCATACACACACTCACCCAAGACCACCCAACCCCCCCCACACACACACATATATTTGGTGAGAAACCAACTCGTTCAAAAGGACTCCATGAAAATAAAAACAAAGCAAGAACACAATGAAGTCCTGTTAAATGTCCATCCTACGAAGTAAAAGTCTGTGTAAGTTTAAGTGGAGTAATGTGTCATGAAACCCAAATCAATATTCATGCCATCTGCTACCATATTGAGAAGTAAAATAAGTTTAATCTCAAAAGTTCATCTCTGTTGTGTATTTTTTTTTAAAAACCTTTTAAGACCATTAGTGACGTATCAGAGATTGAGTGATCATTCTGAGAGACATGTTGCCCCACTGGTTTGTCAGCCATCTTCATACTATTGCTATGTCTGTGTGCGTTCATTCTAGTGTGGAGAGCTTGACTTGTCTCTCCAAAATACCCTGTTTGTGGACATCTCTTGCACTGAATGAAATAAACAACATTACATGATGTACAGGTGTAACCCCCCTCCACTGGCACCCCTTGTTTAACTAGCAGGGCAGTTCCTCTCACCACATAGCATCGAGGGGCAAAAGAGAGGGGTGGGGGTTTACAGAACAATTTATTTATACTTCTTTCTAAGCCTGCTATTACAGACTAGCAACCCAAGTGTGGCAACTACCTGGCACACACCTGGAGGGACCATTTACCATGGCCAGCAACCCAGGTCCCTGGGAGAAAACGCTTGCTCACAATTGTGCTAGGTTTGTACTTCTTGACAGGGGCACCCATGTAAATTCAGACACAGTGGAAGCAATAACAGTACTGTCCAAACCAGGGTGGGATTCTAGAGTGTGGCTTTTATTCACATACACAGAGAATAATCACAAAGTGAAGATGGACCCCCACAGGGTTACCCATACTGGTAATGCAGATTACTGAGGTGCAGACCTTCCTGAACTTCCCATTTAACATAGGCATACTGAACACACACAGCGAACTCCCAGGTTCTGAAAAGGAGATTGGCACACACGGCCAGTTGTTGGTACATTTCCTCTCAACTAGGCACACACGGCCAGTACTAGGACACTTACCCATCGACTAGACACACACAGCCAGTACTAGGACACTTTCCCATATTTCTTGAGGAATACTGGTGGCACATACGACCACCAAAGAGCACATACAGGCTCAAAATCTTCCAGCACCCACTACACTGAAGTGAACTGAAAACAGAGAATTCAACATCCACGTCTGGGTAACTATTTCCAACAGACACTGGCCAAATGCACTGACTGAAAAGAGAACTGGTGCCCAAACTGAACCCAGAGAGGTAAACTGGTTGCTCCAGATGGGGGGTCTCCCACCTCATGCTTCCAAGTTTATACTCGGCCATTCATCTGGTTAATAACACCCTCACAGAAAACTTGTAGATGCTATCTTGAAATGTTTTTCACACTTAATATACTACATGACTAAAAGTTCTGTACTCGGACAGTCTCTGTCTCTCTCTCTCTCTCTAGACTCCATAGTAGGCAGACACTTTTAAAAACAGACACAGTCTAGGTGACAGGGTCCATTTGTCAGAGAAAATTCACCTAAGGTTTGCAGGTGCCCCTCCTGGGCTGACGCAAAAGTACTCACAGTTTCTGAAGTAGTCACAGGCAGCTTCACTAGACAGACTGGGTGAAGAGATTGCCCTGAACCCTGAAGATCACCCCCATCCCTCCTGAGATGGGGCAAAGGAAAACCTAATTTACAAGGTCTCCACCACTTCAATCACTGCCTTCTATGTTCTTCTTCTAGGGTGAGAACAAACTACCAAAACACAGTAGTAGCTCTCTGTCAGAGCTGTCTGAGGAGCTGCACAGCAAGCTGCAGCCTCCTCCTGGAACTCCTACTCAGGACTGACTGAACATTCTAAAGCTATTTCCTCAGCTGCTAGCACAAATGCGGCTTATGACACAGCGAGAGTTCTAAGATTACATCACTCTCTAGCTCAGCTGACACTGACACTACAGCTTGACAGTATGAAATCCATTTAACTGGCATTTCACTAGATGCCTTTCCCTGCCTCCCACTGGTTCTAACTGGGACTCTAGTAACCCCTGGAAAAAAGGAGGTTACACTGGTATAATTCCCCAATATCCTGAATAGTCTGTTCTGTGAGGTAACCACACAATCCAAAGTGGAAATGAGCTCACAAGTCCTACATCTATGTTGAATATAGGGTCGTGTACCATTTAGTGTCATTGTACCTTGTTCTGGTACAAGTTTACTCCTAACAATCAGGTTGGCTAAATTAGGTGGTTGTTTAAAAGACAGTAGTGGTAGTTCTTGAAAAACACAATTTAGGGTCTCATCTTTACTAAACATAGGGTGGAGGTCCTTAACAATTTTACATAGAAGTTCAAGGTCAGGATGGTACGTGACTACTAAGGGTATTCTGTTGGTAGTGGTCTTTTCCTAATATTGAAATAGTTGTTCTCTAGGCACCTGTGTTGCACGTTCTACTGCTCTTTCTATTTCTCTGGAAGAGAGTCCCTGCTCCATTAAGGTGCTTTTCAACATAGCCAAATGTGTATCTCTATCTTCTCATTTGAACAGATATGGTGATATCAAAGTGCTTGACTGTACATGACAGATTTTTTTGTGTGGCTCTTGTGATTACTGTTCCTGTGTAAGTATCTCTGTCTGTCTGTTGGCTTCTTGCAAATACATGTGTGTGAGGTTCAATCCTTGATGGTGACAGTGGTGTCCAGAAATTTAACAATGGTAGTAGAATATTCCAGGATAAGCTTTATGATAGGGTGGAGGTTATTAAGTTCCAGATGAAAATCCTTAAGTGTGTCAGTACCCTCTGTCCCAATTATAAACAAATCATCAATGTAATGGAAATAAGGAAGTGATTTGTAAGGACAGTGCCTTAAAAAGTCCTCCTCCAAATTTACCATAAAGAGATTAGCATACTGAGGAGCCATCCTGGGGCCCATTGCTGTTCCCATAATTTGAACATAATGTTTACCATTGAAACTGAAGTTTTTATGTGTCAGAATGAATTCAGTAAGTTTCCCCACCACTTCAGGGTTGATGTTTTGGTCTAATCCTTTCTCATATAGGTACTTAGGGCGGGCTGAAATGCCATCCTTGTGTGGTATATTAGTGTAGAGGGATGTTACATCCATTGTAGCTAAAATGGTGTTTGGCGGTATCTGTTCTTACAGGGGACAATACGGCAACTAATCTATTTCTGTATTGAATCAAATACATTACAAGACCCAAGACATCACAGATTCACAGGAGGGAGGGAGGTCATGTCAAATGAATCTGATAGATTTCTTTGACAGGGTGACTAAGGAATTAGATCAGGGTGGTGCGGTGGATGTGGCGCACCTAGATTTCAATAAGGAATTTGGGGGAGGATTCTGGGAAATTACTGTGAGTAGAAGGCTGCACACTACATCACTGAGGAATAAGCTGTGGGAGCAGGACTCTGGCAAGGCATTTTATTTGCCTACAACTGGTAAGTCACCAGTTACCTGTCTGTAGACAGCAAGCTGTTATTTAAGGCAATTGCCAGAGTCTTTCCAGTCTATCTTGTGCCCCCTGTGTTATTTTGCTGTGCACTGTATTGCTCTCTGCTCTTAGCAGTAGGGCTCGGGAGTCTGTTGGTGGCAGGAGCCCCCTTCCCCATGCAGTGGTAAACCACGCAGGAGTGAATGCAGCAGCTACAAGGACAAAGAAGTATTTGATATGCGCTTTCGACTCAGACAATCAAGACTATCTTCCCGGTACCCCAGAGCACTCTAGAGACCCCTATTTTCCTTTTCTTTTTTTAGACATTTTATAGGTTACATCTTGTCATTTATTTATTTATACTGTGTTGGTTTTATTGCAGAGATTTTTTATGGGATGTTGGATATTTTGTTTGTGAATCTCAGCTATCCTTGGCTAAATGACATTTATGCTTTGTATGAAGTAGTCCTTCTGGGCTCGTATGTTTTAACAGCTAATATTCTTCAGGTGAAGCTACCTCTGGCTGGAAGCTGCAATACTGAACACAGGATTTGCAAGAAAGCGAGTTGTGCTCACAACAGATTTCAAACTTTAAAAATTAACTGTAGAAGTATGAAGAGTTGCAAGTCCCTGCAAGCATAATCATGCCAGGTATGGCCCAGGTATGGGACATTGGCTATTTACTCTATAAATGCATGTTTGTATACCTGGTTGTGCTAAACTGTTTATGATATTTGTTCTTTATTTACTATTTATTGGCAATGGAACTGGCCTAGTGGCTGGTTTAGGGAGTTCTGATTCTAATAATGTTAGAATATGCAATACACGCATACAAATTTAAATGTATCAGTACCTATATTATCTGCTATAACAAGTGGACCTAACTTATTAGCAAAATACAGTACTTAGCTTTTGAATAGAGCAGTATAAAATGGTTAATACAAGAAGTGTTAAACTCACCTCACCAACTTGCAGTATTTGCCCTCATTCTGAGATGAAGCCATAAAGGAAGACTAAAAAGCTCAATGATGACTTTCTTATTAAGAGTGCAGACGTGTTCCCCATCCACAGAAGATCGTCATGCCGGACTCCACAGGTAAGTATGGGGTCAGGGTGTGTGGAGATATGAAGGAGGGCATGGGGAGAGAGAAAAGGAAAGGAATGAGAAGGAAAGTGGGGTGGGGTAAGGGGGATAGGAGTGGTGTACATGTTAGGGAGGGAGATGGCAATGTGAAGTGCTAGATAGTCACAGCTAAACGTAGATGAATGGCTTAGGGGAAACAGTCTCAGCTGCTATTTGCTATTATAGGAATAGGAAATCAAGATCTAAATAAAATACCAACAAAGTCAGAGGGTAAAATTAATTTTAAACAACTTAAAATAACAAACTTTGTGCATCAGTCTACACTTTTGGTTACTTCCACATCTATTTTAGATATGGACACTTATATTGCAGAGTATCAGTAAGAGGTCATTGTTCTCCCAGAATTTCTGCCTCACATGTGGAAGCAATAACACTAAACTCATATAATACCAGTATGGGTTCCCTTGAGGAAAACTCTTCAGATTTCCCAGAAATAAAACTTTTCCTCCGTCCACTAACTGTCTGATAAATTTGGAGACTATTGGGAGGGAGGAATTGTTACCCATATCGGTCCCTACCAACTGTATGGATGAAGAGAAACAAAAAGAGAGCACTGATTTAAATCAGCTGATGCCTTCTCTGGATTGATTTATCTATAAAGTCTTGGATTACAATACCTTTCAGCAATAAACTCTTTTACAAAGGTTCCACATCAGTAAGGAAAACCACAGATAATAGAGAATATACAGAGTAGAAAAATAATAACACAACATTTCAGGAGTGAAAACATAAATGTGCAATGAACAAAACTGACAGTGAACACCTAGATAACCTACAAATAATACAGGAATACAAACTATGAGAAAAACATGGCTTTGTAATGACTGTTAAGATCACTGCGGGGATCTCAGGTGAGGGGAAAAGGAAGTGGACCCTTGATGGGACTAAACTGGAGGACTCTTCCTCTGTTAAGTGTCTTGGTGTCTGGCTTGACAGGCACCTGGACTTTTCTGTACACATGGATGCAATTCCCAAACAACTTCACCCCAAGCTTGGTGCCCACTACTATAATTGCAGTTGCATCCCACTGCATGCCCGCCATGCTATGGTACAGAAAATGATGCTCTCTTTTTTTTTTTTATTTTGGTGATGTAGACTTTAGTGCCACTCCCAAAATCTCCCTCACCAGACTGGACTCCCTCTACAACTCCTTCTGCCATTTTGCACTTGATGCCACGTCACTGTGACCAATATAAATCCCTCTCTTTCCTTTCTCTCGAGGATAGAAGATGGTCCCACTGTATCTCTTTTACAGCTCACTACTAGTTTGGTTCCCTCCCTATCTCTCCTCCTCATTCTCTCCACTCTCCCCCCTCACTGTCTCCGCAGTTATGATCACTGCTGTCTAACAATTCCCCAAAAATCCACTTCCAAAGGCCAATCTGCATTCTCATATTGCTTGCCTAAGTTGTGGAACTCCATCCCTGTACCCCTCCATTACGCCCCCTCACCCACCGCCCTTTCCTCTCTCCTTCACAAACTCCCTACGCACAGCTACACTTGCAACTAAACTGCTCCCATTGTCTCACCTCTCTATCCCATCTATTTACCTCCCATTCTAACCCTGCCCTTGCATCTTCTGCCTTTCAATGATTACCCAAATTGTAAGATGCTTTTCTGCTATACCTCACCCTTTTATCCAGTCATGCTAGTGCCATTTCTTATCACTGTATACTGGTCACCTATGACTACTCCGCTACTCATCTTCTATCTGTTGCTCTGTTATATTGTATTACTTGTGGATATATTAACTATTGTTGTATTTGTGATTGTTGAACTGATGACTTGATTTACCTGAATGCATATCTCTGCTGTATTTGCTATTTACTGCACTATTAATATATTTTACTGTATGTATATCTATTGTTGTATTTCCCCCTTCCTCCTTCCCCCAGGTCGCACCTGGAAATGAGTTTTGGCTCAGTGTGCCCACCTGGTGAAACATTCTTATAAATAAAAAAATAAATAAGTATGAAACTCATGCACTTTTGATAATTGGCAATTTTAACACCAGGGTTGCACAGGAAAACACTTTAGTAAACTTACACTCAAATCTTCTACAATATTTAAACATAATAAATCCAAAAATTAGTCATATAAGGCAAACTAAAGATTCAAAGATTAATAAACAAAGTAGAAACTTAATACAGGCTATGGAAAATACTAAATGTTGTTTCATGAATAACAGACTGTTGGGTGATCTTAAAGGAGCACATACCTTTAATGGTCCAATGGAATCCTCGATAATAGATTTAGTCTGGGCTAATATTGATGCTCTGAAAATGCTGACTTCCCTTAAAATTTTGGATCACCCAGAGTCTGCTCATTTTCTACTAGAAATTTAATTTCTAACTCAAGTAAGACATAATTACACAAAAACTAATAACTCTGTAATGCAAAACCATGAAATGATAAACTTACGTATGAGCAAGTGGCAAAATTATACAACTAAAATAATTTCAGAAATTCTATATACAGAGTATCTTTGTAACCATCGTTGAGAAATTGTCACAAATGTCAGATCATCAGAAGAAACAACAATTAAATGGCAAGAAATTAACACATATATAAGATATTTTTTATTACAACATAGAAATGTGAACCTTGATTGGAACACATAGTTTATTCATACTTACTTGTAAGAAGGCCTAAAAAACACCTCATTAAGCTAATTCATCACGTCAAACAAATGTAACAAGAAAAATATCAGGGTACTAAATAAAGCAAGGAAAACTTATAAAAACATACTGGGGAAAGAAACAAGCATTTGTCAATGCCGAATGTTGCTTGCTTCTATGTGCTGTTTAGGTATTTGGAAGTCATTGGAGTGCAAATATTGAAAATTTGCGAACTTACGAGCATGCGTAGGAACTGCGCAATGCACGCTCGTAAAACAGTCATTGTTAGGAAATTTGTCATGAAATGTTCAACATAGCCAATTTAAGACCTCTGGTCATGAACAGTGTCAGTGTGATTTTGTTAATGTGTCCCATACATTGAGTTTGCACACCGACTGCGGCATTGTGCGCTACATGGGCGGAAACACGTTTTAGGCAGGATGTGAAAAATGACAGCTGTACTGCTCATAAGGAGGTGTGGTAAAATGGCAATGTTGAAAATCTGGAGTGGAAATATTGAAAATTCGCAAACCCACGAAGCGCAGCGTGGAACTGTGCACCATTAATCAGAAACAGTCATTTTTAGGAATTCTTTCACCAAATTTTCAACATTGCCATTTTAAGATCTCTGCTCATGAACAGTGACAGGGATTTTCTTAATGTGTCCCATACACTGAGTTCGCACACCAACTGCGCCGTTGTGCGCTACATGGGCGGAAACATGTTTTGAGCAGGATGTGAAAAATGACAACTGTACTGCTCATGAGGAGGTGTGGTAAAATGACAATGTTGAAAATCTGGAATGAAAATATTGAAAAATGGTGAACTTACGAGCTATAGAACTCAAGGAACGCACGCCAGAAAAAACAGTCATTTTAGGAATTTTTTCACCAAATTTTCAACATAGCCATTTTAAGACCTCTGCTCATGAACAGTGTCACTGTGATTTTCTTAATTTGTCCTGTACATTGATTTACACACCGACTCGCGCCATTCTGGCGCTACAAGGACGGAAACACATTTTGGGTGAGATGTGAAAATGACAGCTGTACTACTCATAAGAAGGTGTTGAAAAATGGCAATGTTGAAAATCTGGAGTGAAAATATTGAAATTTGCGAACTTACGAGCCCAGTAGAGAACTGCTTAACGTGACGGCTCAGATACAGTCATTTTGGATTTTGGATCTCAATTTTCAATATGGGGTTTTGGGACTTTCTCATGAATAATGTCACTGTCATGGTGGTATTCGGGCCTGAAGGGTGATTTTGCAGTCACTGTGCGAAATCACCCTTCGAGCCCAAATAACGCCATGACAGTGACATCATTCATGAGAAGGGGTCCTAAAACCCCATGTTGAAAATTTGGTGCAAAAATTCCCAAAAATGCCTGAGATATGCAATAAAGTTGAACCCCTCCTATCTAGACCATTATACAGCTTACCGGCATTTCCTCAGTTCGCGGTCGGCTTTGAAGAGTGCAGACGTGTTCCCGGTCCACCGAAGATCGTCGTGCCGGAGTCCGGAGGTAAGTAGGGTGAGGGGGGTGTGGGGAGGCTGGGTGCGCAGTGGGTGGGTGCAGGTTGCGGGAGGGGGGCTGGGGAGATGCGCCACAGGACCGTTTTTGTTTTACAGGGTTAAAACAAAAAAAAGACTTCATGGGACCGGTTGCCACGCTGGGGTGGGTTCCCAGCGTGACACAAGGGATGGGGGCCATTCAGCCGGCGGGGATTGGGCACCCGTCGGCCAACAGTGATTGCCACGCGGATGGGCTCCCAGCGTGGCACCAGCCACGGATGCCAGCCGACGGGGATTGGGCACCCCTGTCGGCCAACAGTGATTGCCACACTGGGGTGGGCTCCCAGCGTGGCACCAGCTATAAGGGGAATGACAGCAGCTCAGCCGGCGAGTTGAGCACCCGTCGGCTACACAGGACGTCTTGAGGGGTCTGCGCCCTGCGTGTGGGGGCTACGCTTTTCGGAGCTCACTGAAGCGTAGCTCCCACTTTCAACTGTATGCCACTGCATTTTGGAGTGTGTCATAGACAGCTCCAAAATGCATTGGCTTACAGGGACCGCGCCTGCCAGCTCACTGACTGAATTGGAGGAGGCGGTGACACACCTCCGAAATCTCCGATGATGGCACTATGTTTCTTGCACATGCATGCAAGCAACATAAAAAACTAAGTAACAACAGAAAATGTGGAAAAAACTTAGGAATGCAGCTCAAAGGAAGGATAATAAACAATGTTGGACCCTGGTTAGTCAAGACTACAGTCAGGTTTCAATAGGCATAGAGGCATCTATTACTCTACAAACCTGGGAGCATTATTTTCATTCTTTATATTATTAGCTAATGGAAAACTTACACTTTTCAGGCTTAAACAGTAAATTCTATCTTCCGAAGCCTTTTTGTATCTCTCAAGAAGAAATTACAGAGGCTTTGTCACGATTGTGGCCCAGATAGAATCATTGCTAAACTATATAATTTATTCTAGAATGGTGGACTTCTATTTTTCACAATATTTTAATTCTTTTTTTTAATTATTATTTGTTATCATCCTGGGCGTGCTGAGGGAAGTAACTCTGCCTGCACCATCCATCCACCAGCCCGACCAACCATCCCCGAGACCCCCTACAGATTAACCCCCCCCCATGGTGGGGCCAGGAAGGGAGCTACCTCCCTTCCTGGAGCACAATCCAAATCTGGGGAGGCTTGAACGGTGGACCGGCTAAACGGGGTCAGGACATCATTTAGCCCACAGCCACTGTTTTTGATTTTCTTGCATCCCTCCCTCCCTCCCAGGCATAAGATGTAGGCACAAGCATGTGGGAGCACACGCATGCCCCAGCTGCCTGCCTCCCTGTCTGTATCACCCTCCAGCCCTCGCTAGTGGGCAATTAACAGGCAGGATGACAATCCTGCTCTCCCCAAGAGAGGAGAGGAGAGCAGCCCTCCAGATGCTCAATCCTCACTCACCCCTGCCAACCCCTGATGGCCCAGGCTCATTGCCGGACCTGGGTTGACAATGTAGCATGAGGTGAGGTGTCCAGCACCTAAGCCCTCAGCACCACCAGGCTGGATCCTTTCACATTATTTTTAATAAAATTGCATAAGAGAAGGATGTACCCCAAAGCTGGAAAGAGAGTACTGTTTGCCCTATTTTTAAGAAAAGAGGAAATCCATCAGAGTCAGCAATGTATAGACATATGAACATATGAAGAAGCCAGCAAAGGTTTGGTCTATCAAGTCTGCTCATGTTGCAGGGTTCACAGCTTGAGCTACTGTCTCTGCCCCTATCCCCACTCCTCCCATCCTCCCAATTAGTTTACTAGATACTTTGCAGAAACGTTTCTGTAGAATAATCGTGACCAGACTACAGCTTTGGATCACAGAAAATCATATACTTAGTGAATTCCGAAATGATTTTAGATCTGGTAGGTCAACAACACAACATTGTTATATAGTACATTCTCTCATATAATCTGGAAATATGTCAAAGTCAAGAAGGCCAAATTATACTGTTGCTTCGTTGATTTGAAATCGGCATTTGATTCGATCAGTCATGTGTTGCTTTGGCAAAAACTTCAGCTATATAACATTGATCCCACATTATTAAATAGTATAGTTAGGCTTCATGAAGATATATGAATAAAGGTTCAATATAATCAGTATGGTGAATTAACTTCAACAATTAAAACCAGCTTTGGAGTTAGACAAGGGTGCTTGTTGGCACCCACACTTTTTAATCTTTATATCAACTCACTTATAGAAGAAATGGAGTCTTCTGATTTCCATTCTCCAACAGTTAAAAATAACAAAATTCCAGTCTTGGCTTACACCAACGATCTTGTTTTACTGTTAGCTTCATTGTTGGGTTTACAACACAGGGTTAATCGCTTTACTAACCTATGCACAAAGGAAAGGCTAGTAATAAATAAAGCAAAAACCAACATGTTAATATTCGGTAATATACAAATGAAAACATCCTCACTGTATATAGGGAAAACTCAAACAAATAAAATTAAAAGCTACAATTATTTAGTAGTTCATTTCACACAAAACATTACCTGGACAAACTATCTTGAATTACTGAAACATTAAGCAATAACATTTAGTGCATTTAAGAGATTCAGTGCACAAATAGGTAATGGCTCAGTCTTAGGTCTTCTTCAAGTCACAGAAACCAAAATACTTACAAATCTACTTTATGCTGCAGAAATATGGGCACCACCTGCCCCACAAACTCTGGAGACACAGCTAATAAGGTGTATCGCTGTGTCCTCTGGGTGCCCCAATTGGTACCTGCAGAGATACTTAGGGTCAAATTAGGACAGCTTCCCTTGTCTGCATTTGTCCTAGAGAATAAATTACTGTTTTTACTAAAGGTTTTTTTTCCTCCCAGAGCACCGGTTACCAAGATTCTGTCTTGAAGAAGAAATAGAATATATTAGTTGAGGGGCTGTTTTCCCTATGATGAAAAATATCATATCTCATCTGTTCCTTCTGGGCTTGGGACACCTCCTCTATCAAATTTATTACAGACCCTTTGATGAAATTTTGTTTCAGCTAAAGGAGAGAATTACGAACACTTTTTTTGTAAAGGATCTGGAAGTAATACAAACTCACAGAAGTGTTGGGTGGTATAAGACATTAAAAAGTAATCATAATCTTGAATCTTATTTATATCTTACAAATAACCCAGTGAGACACAGAGTTCTCACAAGATACAGAATGAAGCGCTATACAGCTAATTATATTCATCCTATTCAAAAACGGCCGGGAGTAAAAAATGAGTTAACATGAATGTAATAGATGACCTGAAACATGCTGTATTAATCTGTGTTCCATCCTCGGAATGCACCAGCATTCCAGTGCCGGTCAATCAGGGCACCAATCGGCAATGTCACGGATAATTTTTTTTTGCAGGGGGCCGCATCTTCCACACTCCCCCTTATGGGGGGGCTGTGACACCTCCTACTACTGAAAGATACTACTTCAGGAGGGCAAACATCGGGGAAGGGGTGACGAATTCAGCATTTGGTGCCCCAATTTCCCGGCACTGCAATGCCTGCACTCTGAGCACCATAAGGGGAACAATCAAAGGTTTTGGCTAGGCTCTATTCTCATGAACCTCGGTCTCCCTCCGGACCAATTGCTTGTAACACTTTTTAACTCTAAAGATATTGATGTTCTAAATTGTCTTGTTTTTTGACCTCCTTAAAATTGTAAAATCCTATAGTAGACTGTTCAAGACAGAAAAGGATCAGATGGCAAGTGAAAGTACATTGACTTATTATTAGTTAAGACATCTTTCTATATCTATAAATAACTGGCATTATAACAATGACATATAAAAGATGCATTCATAATTCCTTTCCCACTATGCCCATATGATTTTAAAGGGAGAAGATTGTATATGTCTTGTAACTTATTTAAATTTTGTTTTTAATTCATTCATGTCTAAATGTATTATGATGTTTGATTGTAATGGCTTTGGGCCAAATAAAAAAATCTGATTGATCGATTGTTATTGATAGTAACAGTAAGGTATTCAACACTTTTCAACATAGGAGCCTATTAAGAAAGCTGGGGAGCTTAGGAGTGGATCCAATGGTGGTAAACTGGGTAAGAAATTGGTTAGGGAATTGAAGACAGAAGGTGGTGATAAATGGATTTCACACTGAGGAGGGGATGGTGACCAGTGAGGTGCCTCAGGGATCAGTGCTGGGGCCAGTCCTCTTTAATGTCTTCATAAGTGACATTGCAGGGGAGCTGGCGGGGAAGGTCTACCTCTTTGTGGATGGTGCCCAAATATGCAATAAGGTGGATACTCCAGAGGGAGTAGAAAAATGAACAGATACCTGAGAAAGCTTGAGGTGTGGTCAAGGGTGGGACATCCGGGGTTTAATGTGAAAAGGTGCAGAATAATTCACTTGGGGAACAGAAACCCAGGGACAGAGTACAGAATGTAGGGAGTGGTACTGACAACCACTAAGCAGGAAAGAGACCTGGGTGTAACCATTTATGATGTCTTAAAGGTGACCAGGCAAAAGGAGGGAGGTTGTGTTATCTCTGTATAGATCACCGGTAAGACCTCACATGGAATACTGTTTACAGTTCTACAGAGCACATCTGAGGAAGGACATAGACAGAGTGACGGCAGTCCAGAGGAGGGCAAATAAAATGGTGCGGTGTCTACATCAAAAGCTCTACAAGTAGAGATTAAGGGAACTCAGTATGTACACCCTGGAAGAGAGGAGGGAGAGTGAGGATATGATAATGACCTTTAAATGCCTCAAGGGGGTTAATAAGGTAAATTGAGGAAAGTATTTATCATAAACAAATGTGCTCAAGGACAAGGGGAAATGCTAGGAAGCTACAGGGGGTACATTCAGGAGGGATGTAAGAAACTGCTTTTTGACAGAAAGAGTGGTGGATTTCTGGAACAGTTTGCCAGCCAAGCTGCTTGGGGTAAACACAGTGGTGGAGTTCAAGAAAGCATGGGATAGGCATAAGGGAATCTTAGCGGAAAGGAATGAGAGGAGTGAGAATGTGCAGAAGATCAAGTTGGATCTACGGTGATACTGTAGATAAAGAAAAATGGGCACTGGGTGGGCCAAGCTGTCCTTGTCTGCCAACAAATTCTGTTTCTATGTTGGGCAGCCATATTACTGTGAGATCCAGTGCCCCATGTTGGGCAACATATTATTGTGAGATCCAGTGCTCCATGTTGGGCACCTTATTATTGTGAAATCCAATGCCCCATGTTGGGCACCATATTATGTGAGTGGAATGACCCAGTTTTGTTACCTAAACACAAACTTGGAAACCAAATGTGTGGGAGGCAACCTGCTTTATGTTATACTAGCCCAAGAGTGAGTCTTAATCCTAACGTAGTGGACCTCACATAAATCCCACAATATTGTAAGTTTCACATGGCATGCAGATAACAAGAAACCTGTACTATATAGTTCAATAAGTTTTATTTTAAACAACACAGACTTGAAAAGAAAAAGATGGTATATGAGCAATTCGCAAATAATCAACAGTTTCTTTCAAAACAGACTCATATGACTGAAGGGGAAATGGCAAAGACAGCAAAGTGCTGGGGCTGTACATGGGCTGGTTGGGGGGTTGGAGCAGAAAGATGGACATGCTGCTGCTCTGCTCCTCAACAGAGCTCCATGTTAAATGCCATTTTAAAGGGGTTTTTATCCTGGCAAGCACTGGTTTGTTTTGTAGTTTGCATACTTTATGGTGCCAGAGACCTGCCGGAATATTAAAAAAGGTTAACAGTTTTCTGCTTGCCTTCAGGCCACATTTAGAATGGGGTATTGGCATCTGGACACACACACACACCCCACTCTGGAGTATTGAAAAGGAGTAAAGTGCTGATAAAAGATTACATTTTATAAATGTTAAGTATGCATTTTTGCTAATGTGCAGCTCTGAAGTCAGGATGGGAGCATCCTTGCTGAAGCTTTGTGAGCCAAACAAGTTATTGGCAGGTGTTCTTCCTGAAGATGTTATTCAAGTATGTCACACTTAAGTGCTTTTAAGCAAGTTAAAATTTCCTACAGGTATGCTAATGTTGCCTGGGGGAGTTGGGGGTTCAAATGACTTGTTGGTATAATTTACTGCGCTCAGAGGGTGATTGTTCAGTTTACTTTCAGGTTTATAGATGGTCCAGTTAATAATTAAAGAGGAGAATGTGGGAACTGGTAAAAAATCTTAAAAGATATGCAAGTCTGAATGACCAGTCGAGATAAGGAACAAAAGGATTCCTGACCTTCAATTTATAATGGGGACAAAGGTTTGTTTTTAATGTTACTGAGGCGATTTTTTTTTTTCACCGAATCATTTAGAGACGTTGTTCCAGCAATGCCAGAGCCTGCTTTAGAAGGTAACCTCTTATGAAAGTTTATGTTTAGAAGCAAAAAACAAATAGTTTTTAGCCAGCCACTGGAGACTTTTGAGGGGAGAAGTCTATAAAACTTTGAGCAGAAACTCTTTCAGACAATGAATATGGACATATATCCATGAATTCTGCAAACTTTTTAACTCCCACATTTGGTATATCTGAATGCCGTCTTTTGCTGCTCTATGGTGTTTTTTTTTTTGTTTTTTGTTTTTTTACTCTTATTTCTGTGCCCCGGATGCCTCCCATCCTACCAACTCCCCCAATCCTACCTCCCCAGGATCACCAGGGCTTACCTTACACCCAGCCCAGGAGTGATGCCTGTGGGGAGTCGGTAGTCATCCTGTTGCCAGTATTTTCTCCTCCTGTTTTTCTCCTGAAGACCCCAGAAGAACATGTGTACGGAGGTGCACATGCACCTTGCAGCCCCGGTCACGACCCCCTTCCACCCACCCCATTGGCCTAATGCCTGACACCCTACAGCCTGTGCTGTACCCTGGCCTCCACCAGACAGCAGCTGTTAGCCAAGGGATGCTGCCTCACCTCCCCCGGAAAGGAGAGTTGCCTGCCTGCAGTTCCATCCAGCTCATCCCCCCCCCGTGCCGACCTCCAATGACCTGAGCCCATTCCCGAACCTGAGTTGCCAGCATGCCGCAAGATGTGGCATCCAGCGCCTCAGCCCTCTGCACCACCAGGCCGGTGCCTATGGTGTTTGTTTCAAGAAGAATCTTTATTCAGCGGTATTGGAGCTCAAACTCCTTGGATAGCGCTTGAATTATTTCATTATATATTTTTATATGGTTCCAAAAATGTATCTTGGCCCATAGTCTAGAACTTTCCTAGATGTTTGTTTGCCTAATTTGACTCAGAAGCTCTAAATACTAACAACAGGCTTTGGGGAGTTCTATTGAATTTTTAGGAATTGGAAGAACAAACTCATTAACCATGGAAAGGCCTGGGTTGTAAAATTGCCTAAGCATCCTTCTAGCAAGGTTAAAACCTGAATTTGCTGTTTTTATTTTGTTACAATGTTATTAATGTGTTTTTGTGTCTGTCTGTTTTATACAGATATATTTATTGTTGTCATTATTAACCTTTTAATGGCACTGGAGTTAAATTATTGGCCCTACTCTGAATATGAAGGCCAGCTGGTATACCTTGACATAATTGACCTTCGTTCAAGGCTGCTTGAAAAGCAGCTAATTTTCCCTTCCTGTAGGCATTAAGTATATTATCCTTGGAATGTTGGAGAGTGGAAAGGACAGGGTAAGGTAAAATGAGATATTTGCCCTATAGCTTGGGAGTTTACCCTTGGATGATATATATGCTTGACCAAATGGCATGACTATCTAGTATGCTGTTCTAAGATTGCATACAGGTCCATTAGGTTGCAGAACACCTGGTAGAACAAATTAGGAGTAGCACTGCATCTTGTAGGTAAACAAACTAGTTGGCTGGCTCCGTTTCCTGATGTCTGGCAACCATAGGCTGAAATGGCCTTTGAAAGGGTAGACTAGTATACTGGTCTAGGACAGTTCTGTACTGCTGGGATGGAGTGGAGATGTAGCCTCAGATGGCTCTGACCAACATATAGTGGTGTTAATCACCTGATAGACTCCTGGCCAATTCTATATTAATATGGTCAGTGTGGCTAAGAGAAGAGCAGACAGAGTAATGCTGCTGGTAATAGGCAAAAACGCAATCTAAGGATTTCCCGCCTATGTGCCTTGGCACTCCTTACATACTGTGTTGCCCTGCGTACTACTCTGCATCTGTAAAGGGATATAACAAGAGTACTTTGACAGGTAAAATTAGAACACCTCTAAAGGTAAAAATTATGCTGAAAAAAACATTTTATTATTGATACATGGATTTGAGATAATATGTACTGTACTGCATTGTGTGTGGGTATGGATAACTGAAATCCACTTTTCAATGTACAGTGTTTTAAAAATTACACTCAAGTATAGGAAGTTGATCTATTCATATTTTATGACATTTATCACAAAGAAATTCTAAAAGTCAAACTGATCTATGTGACTTGTATAGTTTAACAAGACTTGAATTGGATTGTTATATGTTTGTGTGTTTTGTAAAGACAGCCCCACACAAAAGATTAATACACAAGTTAACCAGCCTTGGAGTGGGTCCCAAGGTGATTGCCTGGGTAAAACATTGGCTGGACAACAGGATACAGAGAGTAATCATAAACAGAGTTTACTCTGAAGAAAGAGGGGTTACTAGTGGGCTACCGCAGGGTTCAGTACTGGCACCAGTCCTCTTTAATGTCTTTATAAGTGAAATTGCAGAGGGACTGGAAGGAAAAGTATGTCTCTTTGCAGATGACACAAAGATCTGCAACAGGGTTGATATAGAAGGTGGGTTGGAAAGGAAGCAAAGGGACTTGGCAAGGTTGGAGGAATGGACAAATGTATGGCAGCTTAGATTCAATGCAAAGAAGTGCTAAGTAATGCACTTGGGAAAGAAAAATCCAGAGGAAGAATACACAATGGGGGGTGAGATAATAACAACAGAAATGGAAAGGGACCTGGGGGTAGTCATATCAGATGACCTTATGGTGGGCAAGCAATTTGAGAAGGCAGTAAGGAGGGCTGGTGGGATACTGGGATACATAGGGAGAGGCATCACTAGTAGAAAACAGGAAGTTGTTATCCCTCTGTACAGACAGTTGGTGAGACCCCATCTGGAGTTCTGCATCCAGTTCTGGAGACCCCACCTCCGCAAGAACATAAACAGGATGGAGGCTGTCCAGAGGAGGGCAACTAAAATGGTGAAGGTTCTGCACCAGAAGACATACGAAGAGAGATTAAAGAAGCTTAATATGTATACACTCAAGGAAAGGAGGGAGATGGGGGACATGATAGAAACTTTCAAGTACATCAAGGAAATCAACAGAGTCCAAGATGGTAGCATCTTTCAGAAAAAGAGATGTGCAAGAACAAGAGGGCACAATTTGAAGATAGAGGGGGGACGGCTCAGAGGTAATGTGAGGAAGTATTTTTTCACAGAGAGGGTTGTGGATGCATGGAACAGCCTTCCTGAGGAGGTTAAGTCAAAAACAGTGGGGTAATTCAAGAATGAATGGGACAGACATAAGGCAATTCTAGTGGGGGGTAGGAGGAAGCAGGCTGTTGGTTAACTAGGATCTGCAGCCTATGCATTAGGTAGGGAAATGGGCAGACTAGGTGGGCCAAGCGGCCCTTATCTGCCGTCAGATTCTATGTTCTATGTTTTTGCCAATCAAATAAACCCCTTTTGACTTTGATATGGGCTGGGTTATGCTTTAATGCAAAATCAAGGGGTATGGCAGTGCGGCTCTGACTGCACCCTGGGTCCATTACCACTACCTGATTAGAGAGAGTGGGAGATACGTGCTCACCCAGACTGATCTGCATGATGGAACCTGGTTTGCAGTAGGGTCCATTTATGGTCCTAACATCACAAATTATGTATTCTATAATACTGTATGTTGGCTCTAGATATGGCAGTTTTTTTGGGCCCCTGGTATGTTGCAGGAGATTTTAATTGTGTGTCCATCACCACACTTGATAGATTAATTCCTACCCCAGTCCCTACCTCTGCTAATGCCAGGGCTTTGGGGAGCCTTGGCCACCACATTTGGGTTATTGATGCAAGGAGATATCAAAATCCCACAGGTCACATGTATAGTTTTTACTCGCATGCACATGCATCATATCCATGCATTGTAGGATCATGGTATCTGCCCCTTCTGTTCAACTTATATCACAAGCACATTATAAACTGATTTTGATATCGGACCATAGACAAGTGACTTTAACAATCCCGTTGGGTGGTCTGATCCTCCCCCCCAACTTGATGCCTGGACCCAGTACTGATTACCAAACCCAACTCAGTAATTTATTTCAGAAGCAATCACTGGTTCCCTGCCAACAACAAACCAGGGGATATGTCACACACAACCGGGTGGGAGGCCCCCATACCCTTTTTAAGAGAACAAAATATTTCCTTTGTGAGCTTTCAAAAAAAGAACAAATAGCCAAACTAAATGAGCTGGAGTTAAAGATTGCACAGATGGAGTGGGACCATATGGTTAACCCCACTATGGTAGTTTACTAGCGCCTCCAAAAAAGTCAAATGGGAGTATAATACGGTTAATAGTGCAGCCCTGAAAAGAAATATGCTATCAACCAAAGCAGGTCAATATTCTGACAGACAGAGGTGGGAAACTCCTAGTCTGGCTATTAAAGAGCAGAAAAGGGGCCAGGACAATGCCACAAATTAGGCAACAAAGGGGGAATCTAACTTCAGACAGGACCACACTGGAAGATGCCTTTAGTTGTTAGCACCTTTTATGGAAACTTCAATGGGTTACCCATAGGATAGCTAAAACAATTGCCACATGGTCAAAAAATACTTAGGGAACACGGCAAACTACAAAATTGCAGCATGCGACCATGCCATGAAGCACAGTCTGCACAAATCCACCCCACTGCAGACCGCCCTCCACCATGGACACCAGTGTGACATTCCGGGGGGGATAAGCAACTCTGGGAAGAAGAAGCTCAGGAGGGGGGGCAGATTCAGTAATCTAACTTGAGGGGAGGTGCAACAAGGAGAAACTCGGGAGGGGCAGTTTCAGTATTCCAACTCCAGGGGATGCAACCTGGGGTGGAGAAGCTCAGGAGGGGGGCAGATTAACTATTATAACTCTGGGGGAGGCAACTTGAGGTGGGGGGTGCAATGAATGGAATGACAGCAGAAAAAAAGACAGATTCTCCCAGAATCAAACCCAGGCCTTATGGATGTACCAAGCCCCTTCACAGCTTGTATCTCTAACCTCTACACTATGCTGCCAGCACAGTTAGGCAACACACACACTAGGGAATTTAAACTACTCGGCCTGTGTGAAAACAACTATACGTACAGTGCTATAACATCCCCCTACTGTTACCTGCATGTAGCTGTTTTCACTTATACTACATGTCTCAACGCGTATTTCACTGTGCTGATATTGCAATGCAATCTTGACAGTAAAACAACCTCAACACCTCTGAGATGAACACCATTGCATAGCAGCTGGATGCTTTTTTCAGCACAGCTCCGATTGTGCCTATAGCAGTATGATGGACAGACCCCTGGTAAGGAAGAAGTTAGCAAAGTTACCAGAACACTGAGGGGTAAAGCTCCTGGCCCAGATGGGCTACCAATATATTTTATTAAGTCTTTCATGTAGGAGTTGGAGGAACCCCCTTTATACTATGTTTAAGGAGAGCCTAGACCTGGATGCCTACCCCCAACATGGTCAACAACCATTACTGTGCTACCTAAACTGGGTAAGAACTCGACCCATGCACATCCTATCTCCCAATTTCACTGCTCACTTCCTACTACAAGACGGTGGCAAAAAAACATTGCTACCCAGTTGAAAATAGCACTTTGCTGAAATTATCCACTCAGACCAATCAGGTTTTGTCAAGGGACGGCAAGATAAAATAATGTCAGGCGTACCCTGAATGTGATACAACTATGGGCTCAAACCTCGGGTAAACATGGGCCAGCATTCCTTAAACTGGACACAGAGAAGGTCTTTGACTGCATGGAGTGGGGGTACATGTCTGTGGCTCTGTCCAGATTCAGTTTTGGGGCCCGAATTATGAAATGGATTGGAACTCTCTACCAGGCTCCAAAGACCTGAGTTCTAATTAATGAAGACCCAACAATGGAGTTTGCCTTAACTAAAGGGACACACCAGGAGTGCCCCTGTCCCCTCTGTTCTATGTCTTGATCTTGGAGCTGTTGCCCATGACCATAAAAGTGAACCCAAAGATACAAGGCCTCTGAGGAGGTGGGGGAGAGAAGGCCCACAAGCAGAAAATATCCCTCCTTGTCGAAAACATGCTCCTCTATTAGTTTGACCCTAAAGGAAACTTGCCTGAGGTAAGACAGTCGTTGGAAGAGTATGGCGCTCTGGCAGCACATAAAATCAACTGGGGTAAAAGTGAGCTGCTTCCAGTGGGAAGACTGAACCGGACACACCTAGGCAACAATCCATTAGGGCTGCAAGTGGTAGAAGTCATTGAATATCTGGGTGTCCATGGAACCAGCTCTTCAGCTGCCCTGTACAAGTATAACTCCAAACCTCCTCTTACTAGCCTGAAATCTGATTGTGAAAAACAGGCCCCTTACTTCTGATGCTCATCGGTAGAGTTAATATATTTGAAATGTGCATTTTACCAAAGTGCCTGTACTTGTTTCAAACATTACCAATCAAACTCTTTTTTTTTAAAATTTGATTCCATTGTCCATAGCTTTATATTGCCGAGGAAACCTGCCCACATTCACAGCAACATTTTGCAGCAGCCATCACAGAGTGGGGGGGGACTGCCATTCCCAATTTCAGGATGTACTACTGCACCCCACAGCTGGTTTTCTGCCAAGGCAGTGAGAAAAAGCCAAGCCAGCCTAGATGGAACTTGAAGAAGAAGACCTTGGTAGAACCCTGACTGAGGAGCTCCTATCACCCTCCCTATGCAGCACACATCCTGTTGTTGTGGACAACCCTTTTACTAGTACACTGGTGATGACCTGGCATGAGGTGCATAAATACAGCCAACATAAGCTAAGGCTCTTTAAAGCCACAAAACAAGAAAATCAGATATTCCAAGTATGGTCATGCTATGACCACACAGTTACAAGCCAGCAGGACAGGTCAAAGCACCAATTGCCACACCACTGAGTTACAAAAACAAATACAACCAGTGCTTTGACCATCTCTAAAGCTCCCCTTGTTACCAAGGTATTTAAGAATAAATCTAGCGATAATGTTTTCCTCTGCCAGGTCCTCTTGAGATGGAAAAAAAAAAGGTATAAGGGTGGTGGGGGATGTGTTTGAGGGAGGGAGGGATAATGTTGTCCTTAGGGGTCTTAAGGAACACTAAACATATTCAAGTAGTGGATTCTTTTGCCTACCTACACATTCGCTACTGGCTTGTGAACCCTAATGGTCCCTCTTTTGGAATAAATGACCAATTCCCTGCTGAAGTGATCCTATACAGACCATAGCCCAGGTCAAGGCACTTTACCTCCTTTTATAAACTTGTCATAGGAGGATGGGGGAGGATCCTACAGAAAATATTAGAACAAAGTGGACTCATGATCCTGGATCAGATATCATCCCTCAGGTGTGGAAATCTGATGAAGCACATTATCTACATTGCTCTCACAGTAATCATTTATGGAAGATTCAGTTAAACTTCTTGTACAGGACCGATATCACACCAGTATGTATGCACCAATTCAATAGTGAGTGAACACCCCTCTGCCTCAAGTGTCAGTCATTGGAAGATACCTTTCTACACTTAGCTCTCACCTGTGATAAATGTATCCCATTCTTGAAGGAGGTACATAATCTCATGATAGGTGTTTTGAAACGCATCTAGCGTGAAACCCCTCCAGAGCTCCTACTGGGGGCAGACCCTGCGTGCCCAACTATGGCTGACAGCAGACATTTGTGGGACTTAGCTCTAGTAATATAGAAACATAGAATGTGTTGACAGAAAAAAACCATTAGGTCCATCTAGTCTGCCCTATTTTCGATGCCTATTACTACACCCTAGACACTATCTGGTTACAGGTGTCCCTCCCTCCCTCCTCCCTCAGCTCTGCTTATTATATCCATGTGCCTACTCCACGCATACTTAAAGCTTCCCCACTATCTTCAGCCCACAACCTCTTCTGGCAGGCTGTTACAGGCATCTGTCATGAACCCACTCATGAGGCTCAGATCACTGAGCTCACAGTGCCCACCCCTAAGTGTAATCCATGACAAGGAGGGAGAAACAGGGATACCTTTCTCGTGTCCACCCACAGTGTTCACTGGGTTTACAACAGAACACTTGCCACAAGGTCCCAGAGTATCCCTCTATATTTTGGATCAGGGCATAATACCAGTCTCGAGTCCTGTAGTGAGATGTGAACCCATTTCCTGGCTATTACACAAAGGATGAAGACCCAGGTAAGTACGTTGTCTTCAGGGTAGCAGTGCAAAATCCTGATTTGGTCTTCGCCCTACAGGGCATACAATAGACCAGTTCACAATCCTTACAGACTCATATGAGACTCTGGTATGCTCCATAATCCTGCCAGACCCCCTACTGACCCTTTTCAATTTGGTTGCTATTTGGTGTCCCTTCTAAGCATAAACAGTTGTTACAGATTTGTAATAAAACTTCTACAGTCACACATACAATATAAAGAATCTAGTGCAGGCAGAATTCTTTAGAGAAACAAAAGTCTCTACTAAAATAAATACAGTAAAAGAGAACATATACACATTTATGTTACAGTATTAGAAACAGATGGGAAAGTATACAGTATAAACACCTTAAAACTGTTTAACTACATCTCTAGTTATTATGAAGACTTTCGAAAGTTCAGAAAAAAAAATCACTGGTTTGTAATTGTTGCAGTCTCGTGCTGGCAGCTGCAGTCTGGTAGTCAAGAGAGAGTCCCAAACAGAATAGCACTGAGTGACTGTGCTGAGAGTTTGCAGTGACCCACAATTTCCTGGCCACCTAGTGATGTCACTCAGCTTCAATATAAATTCTGCTGCCATAATTAATCTTTTCTGAACTACAGTGTCAGCAATATTCCAGCCATAAAGAATCCAATTTATTTTCCCCAGCAGTGATACACAATTTCCTGCCCACCTGGTGACGTCACTCAGCTTCAACATAAATTCTGCCTCCATAATTAACTAGTAACAGGACAGTCTCTGTTAAAACTTTGATGCATCAATATAGCATCCTGTAAGCTAATTCAGTGTCATGTTAGAATTTCACATAGTACTGCTAGAACGGTCTATCATGGTGAATATATCCTGTTCCCTCATAAAATGTGATGTAATTATAGTAGTTCCTGAGATCAAAACAATCTGCTTCTGTAGTGCCTTGTTTATGGCAGGTAAATGGCTTTTGGTACATCTCTGTCGAAAGAACCTAAAAATGAAAATCTCCCTTCCTAGTAAGTAAGTAGCCTTTGAGTCAAAAGCTCACCACTTTAAAAAAAAACTAGGCTTTCTATATGCCTTGAATTAACACTGACATGGGCATACACAGAAATCCCATAAAACAATATGTAACAGAAATATATATTGCAAATAATTCTCAGTTGGCTAGCTCATGACACTCCTCCCTCCTAGACTGAATTTGTGGGAATCCAGCCATAGCATGGTATGAGTTTCACAAATTCTGTTAATTGCTCTAGCTGGTGAGATAGCCTGTCTGTGTTGGCATTCGCCCATCCGTCCCTGTGGGTAATGGTCATATCGTAACCCAGTAAGGCAATACTCCATCTCAAAAGATGACCATTCATCTGCCCCATCTGTGTCAGCCACACCAGGGGGTTATGAGTGGTCTGTACCTCAAAGTGTCTCCCGTAGAGGTATGGCTCTAACTTCCTCTGAGCCCATACCAGCACAAGGCATTCCTTCTTGACTGTGGAATAGGTCTGCTCCCAAGAAAGCAACTTTTTACTAAGGTACACTATTGGGTGATCTTTCCCTTGGTTAGAGGTCTGACTGAGGACTGCTCCAATCACCACATCTGAGGCATCTGTCTGGACTACAAATGGCTCACTGTAGTCTGGACTGGCCAACACAGGAGCACAGCCCAGTGTCTCCTTTAACAGCATAAAGGCTTGTTCACAAGCTGGTTCCCATTTTACCTTTTTAGGCATTCTTTTCTTTAGCAGGCCAGATAGGGGAGCTGCCAGGGTACTGTAATTTTGTACAAACTTATGATAGTACCCAGCAGTCCCTAGGAAACTCCAAACCTGCTTCTGGGTTTCTCACTGGTGCCATGCCTCTATCGCCTCAACCTTGGCTCAATTTGGGTGAAGCTGCCCCTGCCCTACTACATGTCCTATGTATGCCACCTCCGCCATGGCCACCTGGCACTTTTCAGCCCTGACAGTGAGCCGTGCCCTCTGTATCCTGCCCAACACTTCCCTCAGATGGGACAAGTGTTCCTTCCAGTTGGCACTAAAGATAGCAATATCACCAAGGTATGCCATGGTGTGCTTTTTGGTACCATTTAACACCTGGTTCTACCAACCTTGGGAAGGTGGCAGGGGCATTCTTCATTCCAAAAGGCATTACCCTGAGCATGAATAACCCTATTGGAGTGATGAAGGCTGACCTCTCCCTAGCTCTGTCAGTTAACTCCACCTGTCAATACGCTTTTGTCAGGTCAGTGGTGGTGAGATATGTCACCCCTTCCAACTTGTCCAGTAGTTTGTTCATCATGGCATTGAGTGAGCATCAGATTTTGTGACTGCATTGAGTCCACAATAGTCTACACAATAATGAATAGAGCCATTTGGTATGGGAACAAGGACTACGACTGAGGCCCAGGGACTGTGGGATTTCTAGATTGCCCCTAAATCCAGCATTTCCTCCACCTCTCTCCTAATGTCCTTTAGGGTGACCTTGGACACCCAGTAGGCTGTCCATTGGATGGGTGCTTGCATTCCTGTGTTTATGTCATGAATTGCTAAGGGGGTACGTCCCGGCTTGGCTGTAAACAAAAGGACAAAGTCTTCTAAAACCTCCCTCACTTCCTGGGACTGTTCCGGGGTCGGCTGAGGTGACTGTTTGATTGCCTCCATAGAGGACTCCTGCTTGCTTTCCTCCAGCAGGTCCAGTAGAGGGTCTACTTTGTCCGTCCCTTTCCCAGAGCTACACCCTGCAAATACCATGTCAGTTCTATTTGCATATGGCTTCATCATGCTGACATGATACGTCCTTTGGGTATGTTGCCTGTCAGGCAGCTCTACAATGTAGTTTACATCATTCACCTGTCTGACTACTTTGCATAGTCCTGCCCACTCATCCTGCAGCTTGTCCTTCCAGACTGGGATTAGGACCATGACTTCCTGACCTACACTGTACGAGTGGGCTCTGGCTCTGCAGTTGTACTAGATCTTTTGCTTCTGCTGGGTGGCTGACAGGTTGCTCTGGGCTGCTCCCATAAGCTCCTTCAGCTTTTCCCTAAACTTCAGGACATATTCCACTACAGGAGTACCCTGGGTGGCATGCTTGCCTTCCCATTCTTCCCAGACCAAGTCTAGGGGCCAACGCACCCTGCGTCCATATAGGAGTTCGAAGGGGAAAAACTCTATCAACTCTTGGGGCACCTTCCTGTATGCGAACAACAAGTGGGGAAGGTATTTCTCCCAGTCCCTCCCATGCTGTTCAGCAAATGCTTGGAGTATTAATTTTAGGGTACCATTAAACCTTTCCACAAGCCCATTGGCTTGTGTATGATAAGGTGTCATGTGTCTCTGCACTACCCCACACTTCTCCCACAAACACTTCATCAGGTCTGACATGAAGGAACCCCTTTGATCGGTGATAACTACCTACAGAAACACGACACAGGAGAAAATCCCTAGCAAGGCATTGCCCACTTTGTCTGTCCTAAGTGAGGAAAGGGTAACTGCCTCTTGGTATCTGGTGGCATAATCCAGCACCGTCAGGATAAACCTCTTCCCGGAGAAGCTAGGGGGTACTCAGAGGTCCCACAATATCCACTCCTACCCTCTGGAATGGCTCCTCCACAATGGGCAAGGGAATTAGGGCAGCTTGGGTTTTACTGCCTGCCTTCCCTATTTGCTGGCACCGGTGACAAGACCTACAATATTCCTTCACCTGCTGGGTGAAGTTGGACCAATAAAAATTCTCAGCCAATCACTGAGTGGTGCACACAATTCCCAGATGTCCAGACATGGGGATATCATGAGCAATCTTGAGCAACCACTCATGATACCCTAGGAAACAACAAGCTGCCTGCCCATCACCCTCCCATACTTACATCCTGCGTATACAACAGTCCATTGTCCCAAAATACCCTATGTCTTCCATCACCCTCCCTGTGCCCCATCAGATTCTGCTCAAACCCTCAGTCTCTCTAAATTAGGGTCAGTCTTCTGAAGAGCTGCAAAATCTGTACATTTTCCCAAGGCACGCCCCATTTACAGATACCGGGTGTATGTGCTCCCTCATGTTTATAGGCATGCTTTCAGGGATGCACAGTGCACCCAACTCTGTTCAAGCACCACTTTGTCTGCTCTGTGCCTTTTTAGAACACTGTCTTGCAAGATGCCCTGCCTGTTTGCAAAACCAACAATCATCATTTCTTTTGTCTGAGAAATCCCTTTTTTGTAACCTGGGGCTTCCCTCTTTCTGGGGAGGTAGTGAAGGTTTTAGCTGGCCTCAAGGCATGCTTTTCCTCTTTTGCACTGCCATACCCACCCCACTCCCTTTCAGAGCAGGCCTGCTCCTGGCATAGCGGTCTGAGAGCTCAGCAGCCTGCTGTGCTGTTTTCAGGTATCAGTCCTCCAACTAGGTTTGCTGGGCAAGCCCAAATGAATTGCTCCAAAAGTACAACCTGCTCAATTTTCTCTACAGAGTTTGCTTTACTCCCTCCCACCGTTTCAAGCACTTACGTTGCTTTGTGGCCATTTCCTCATAGTTCATGTCAGGGCTTCTTCGGAGCTTGCAAGCCTTAACTCTGTATGCTTCAGGAGTTAACTCATACTTTTTTAGCAATGCAGCTTTAAGTTTCCCATAATCAGTTACTGTCTTGATTGTCCATTTGACCTAATGCTTCACAACCTTTCCAAGTAAGTAGCGGGGATAGCTAGAAGCTCCAGGACTCCCTTGGTATTTTTGCCTGAATACAGACCTTTTCAAACAAATTAAAAAATGCATCCATATCCTCCCCCTCTTTACATTCCAGTATTAAGTTTGAATTTAACTTATACCCTACTCCTGAAGTTCCAGGTTCACCCCTTCTACTTACTTCCTCTGGTGTTGGTCGTTGGAGTTTTAGCTTCTGTAGTTTGAATTCCACCTGGCGCTTCCTTTCCTCTACCTGGGCCTGTCGCTGCCACTACTTTTCTTTTTCCTGCAACTCCAGCTCCATCTGGAACTTCCTCTGCTTGAACTCTATCTGCTACTGGGCTTTGAACCACCTCTGCTTGAACTCTCTCTCTGTTGCTGGACTTTGAACCTCCTCTGCTCGAATTCCAGCTCCATTCTCTTCAACGCTATCTGCAGCCTGATCCCTTCTGGCTCCAGCATTGTGGTGACCTTCTCCTGCTGCTGTGGCTCTGGGTTCTCTCTGGTCTTACTGTCCTCCTCCCTGGAACTGGACACTGTGACAACCCTTGGCACACCCAAGCACAAGGTCTGGTCCCCTCCGGTCACTAGCTATGACTTGAGGTCCTGGGTAGCCGCTAGCTCATCAGCTGTCATGGGGTGCTTTTTGGGTCACCCCTCGTACTGGACTCTTCTCTCTTGACACAACTGCTTTAGGTATTCTGCAGTGTATTCATGGTAGATGGAAGTCACCTTCTTCCTTAATTACTGCTACTCTTGCTAGCACCTGAGAAAAAACAAAACAGGCAGGCAATTTGATACTGTAACCAAATTAAATATATTTTTAAAATATCTGCCTTGATGATGTGTGGACTGTTTTCAGTTTAACACTCTGATACACTGGACTTGGAATAGAGCCCAACTGTTATGCCTGTGGCCACCAATCTCTCGAATCACAATGCAACCAAATCTATCAGATCCCAACACTGCACACCAGATCTGTCCCAAACCCACTCATGAGGGTCACATCACTGAGCTCACAGTGACCACCCCTAAATGCAATCCATGACAGGGAAGGGGGAAAACAGGGATACCCTTCTCATGTCCGTTCA
The DNA here is from genome assembly GCA_016271365.2 of Neoceratodus forsteri. Taxonomy (NCBI): domain Eukaryota; kingdom Metazoa; phylum Chordata; order Ceratodontiformes; family Ceratodontidae; genus Neoceratodus; species Neoceratodus forsteri. The sequence goes on along the minus strand of CM028134.1, from coordinate 969,615,869 downwards.
GAGTATTCACTGGGTTTACAACAAAACACTTGTCACAAGGTCCCAGAGTATCCTTCTTTACTTTGGATCAGGGCACAGTACCAGTCTTGAGTCCTGTGGCCACATATGAACCCATTTCCTGGCTATTACACAAAAGATTAAGACCCAGGTAAGTACGCTCTCTTTGGGGTAGGAGTGCAAAAATCTGATTTGGTCTTCACCCTACAGGACATGCAGTAGCCCAGTTCACAATCCTTGCAGACTCATATGAGACTCTGGTACTCTCCGTAATTCTGTCTGATCCTCTACTGACCTTTTTCAAGTTGGTTGCTATTTAGTGACCCTTCTAAGCATAAACAGTTGTCACAGATTTGTAATAAAACTTCTACAGTCACTCATACAATATAAAGAATCTTACACAGGCAGAATTCTTTAGAGAAACAAAAGACTTTACTAAAATAATTAAATAAATGTAGTAAAAGAGCGCATATACAAATTTAGGTTACAGTGTTAGAAACAAATGGGAACGTATACAGTATAAATGCCTTAAAACTGTTTAACTACATCTCTAACTGTTATGAAGACTGTAAAAAGTTCAGAAAAAAAATCACTGGTTTGTAAATGTTGCAGTCTCGTGCTGTCAGCTGCAGTCTTGAAGTCGAGGAATTGTCACAAACAGAATGGCACTGAGTGACTGTGCTGAGAGTTTAACTACCTTTTATGAACTACAATGTCAGCAATATCCCAGCCATTAGGAAACCAACTTATTTTCCCCAGCAGTGACCCATAATTTCCTGGCCACCTGGTGATGTCACTCAGCTTCAACATAAATTCTGCCTCCATAATTAACTAGTTGCAGGACAGTCACTGTTAAAACTTTAATATATCAATATAGCATTCTGTAAGCTAATTCACAGTATCATGATAGAATAAAGGAATAATGCACGACAGGGTGTGTGTCGTGCTGGGATAGCGTCACGCCTGGGGTGATTGGGCACGAGGGCGCGGGCGGTATCATCACCAAGTGGCGATATCTAACACGACACACCTGAAGATACGTATTCTAATACTCTAATGGCTCATTTACATACATATTTAAAAAAATATATAAAAAATATTGTTTTACATTTTTATTTTTGTAATTATTTATTGTGGAAGTATACTGGTTTAAAAAATAGTTCCTTATAGGGCTTCTCTACTAGGTGGAGATGTATATGTGTGTGTGTGTGTGTGTGTTTTCATGATGTGGCTCTATCTTGACTCGGTCCAGTCGCACTTCCTACAAATTTTGCCTCAACAGTTAAGGAAGATGTACGGAAGAAGATCTGCAAACTTTTAAAGCAGCATTCAGTGAGCCATGATTGGAGGATGTCTGCACATGGGGAGAGGTGCAGTTTGTTTAACTTCTGGGAGGACAGAAAGGTTTTTTTTTAATTATTTTTAAGACTTGCTGCTTGGATTGAGGTACAGATGACAGGGTAACAGAGTTAGAGCGAGTGGTTAGAGAAACGGACTCTTTATGTAAAACACTCGCTCCATGCTGTATGCTGAAGGAATGATGAAACTGAAGTGTTGGCTGGAGGAAATAAAGGTGTAGCTGGGGGGGGGTGGGTTATGCTGTAACAGGGAAAATACTTGTTAAAGCTCTCTGATAACAATAAGAAAGAAAGGCGATTTCTCTTTTTCAGCACGCTGAAATGAGCAGGTCGGTTTCCATGGGTACGCACTGTTACTGTTCTGTAATGAGCTGAGCAGACCGAGAAGCTGAGGACTGCAGCTTTAGTTTTGCTTTATGTTTTCATCTGTCCGTATTTGCCATTGAAGTGCTTGGCAGGCCAGCATAACCATTTGTAACGGCCGTTGAGGTGATCAGTGACTGGCGTAAGTGCAGAAGTGCGACATGCATGCGCTTGAGAATGGAGAGAAAGCTGATTTGAGTTATGGCTTTTTTAAACTTTATTTTACATTTTTTAAGTTGCGAATAGTGTCGGGGAAGGGAGGGAGGACAGTGATGACTGGATGAAACTATGTGGGCCAGTGGGCGGGGAGCGCTGATTTCTGAGCACATTGGGGACCGCTGAAGCTGCTCGTAGGGAGAGCTGTGGAGTGACCTTTTTTTAACATTTCATGTGGTCAGTAAGTGTACTGGGACTAGATCCATGATGTTATGCTGGGATAACATCACGGGTCCAGTCACAGTGTGACCAATCAGGGAGCAGCATTCTTTCTTGCCATTGTATAATTTCACATAGTATTGCTAGAATGGTCTTTCCTGGTGAATATATCCTGTTTCCTCATAAAATGTGATATACTTACAATAGTTCTTGAGATCAAAGCAATCTGCTTCTGTAGTGCCTGTTTATGGCAGGTAAATGGCTTTTTGACACATCTCTGTCAAAAGAACCCGGGAATGAAAAACCCCCTTCCTGGTAAACAGGTAGCCTTTGAGTCAAAAGGTCACCACTTTTAAAAATATCTAGACTTTCCCTATGCTTTGAATTAACACTGGCATGGGCATACACAGAAATACCAAAAACCCCAAAATAACAAAAATATACATTGCAAATAATGATTGGCAGTTGGCTAGTTCGTGACACGTTCACCACCCTTTCTGTGAAAAACTATTTCCTCATATCCCTCTTAAACTCCCCCCCCCCAAGCTTCATAGCATGCCCCCAGTTCTGGAGCTCTCCTCCTGTGAATGAGACTCCCCTCCTGCACCTTGTTCATCCATGTGAGGTACTTACAGGTCTCAATCATGTCCCCTCTCTCTCCTCTTCTCCAAGGAGTACATGTTGAGCTCCCAGAGCCTCTCCTCAAATGGTTTCTTATGAAACTCCTGCACAATTTTGGTAGCCCTCCGTTGGACCACTTCCACCATATCAATGTCCATTCAGAGGTATGGACTCCAGAACTTGACACAGTGCTCCGGTGGGATCTCAATAGTGAGCAATACAGTTACACCACCTCCCTTGCCCTGCTAGAGTCCCCCTCCTCCCTATGCACCCAGACATCCAGCTAACCTTGTCTGCTGCCTTGCCACACTGCCCTGCCACCGTGAGATGATCTGAACACCACGGACCCTCTCTTGCTTAGTAACTGTAAGTAGTAAACCCCTGAAAAACTTTAGCCCAGTACTGGGTAACTGGGCTAAGCTCAAAACCCCCCTCCATTGCCCACCTCTGTAAGAATCTGCTCACCTGCTGTAAAATTGTAAACACGGATGAGGCAAGTAGCCAGGGGCTGTCTTTCAAAAAATATGGCAATCTTTGATAAAAGCCACAGTAGCCCTGGATGAAGCTTCATTTTTAGGCGGACTAGCTCACACCATCAACGCCATTTCTGTCTGCCTCCAGCTGTTTGCCGTTCCTGTATGGGGCAACATTATATTTTTTAACTATTATGTGCAATACATGTTTCTGTCACTCAGTTTACTCAAGTACCCTTTGCTCTGTATGACTATGATACACTAATCTGTCTACTGAAATTGTATTTATTCATATGATGATGTTTTTACTAATTTGTTTGCCTGTATTGTTACTTGTTGTTGAATGACGTGGAACCTAGGCAAAAGAGTCTTCTGACTCATAGGTAATTGTAATCCAAGAATTAAAGAAAGAAAGAAAGAAAGAAAGACTATAGAGTCGTTCAGAGAATTCGGTGTCAGGGACTAAAAATCAGCTCAGAAGTAGACAAAAGTCACCAATGTCCTGATGTTTCACCTTTCTACAAGGTTTTTTTAAAGGATGAAAAAGCCTTGCATAAAGGTGAAACGTCAGGACATCAGTGTGCTCACTAGTTGTAGCCTTTTTTTGCACTTTCTCACTGCTGAACAATAAGAGTGGAATCTCAAACACGTGTCTTCTGTGTGGTCCCCCTTTGATCTGGTGCTGAGTGTCAAGACTTTCATCTACTTCTGTGATAGACACCACTGAGGTAGGCTTATTTCCCAACTCAAAGGTTCATGTCCCACACTCAGCTTAACACATGTACCAGTCAGTTGGTGGAGTAATAAAACCCAATACTGTGCAGTGCTCCCTCCATTATCTGCCCAACTTGGGGCCACAGTTTTTGGGTGGATAAGGGAGGGTGATGGATAATGGAGGGTACCTGAAAATGAAAACCAAAATGTAGTGATGTGAAATACAAAATATTGTATCTGGTAGATGGCTGGTTTAGAGGTGACAGTGACACAATGGATACATTTTTTTGTGTTTCTGCATATAAAGTATATACAGTACTCTTTATTTTGTATTGAAAATTTTAAAAACAATACATTTCAGTACACAGTGCATTAAAGCGCTTCTCAGTGCCAAAAATCACAGCATAGCAGCATATTATAGCAAAGCAGTATGAGGTTCAAAACTACAGCAGCATAGTATAGCAGAGCAGTCTGAGGTTCAAAACCACAGCATCATAGTTTGAGCTAAAAACTGCAGTTATGTAAGCCTGAAATAGTCTGTAATAGACATTTGCTTAACTCATACAGAAGCAGGTTGTCTTATCTTGCAATATAGGGAAAGGCATTTCTGAATATCTGTCTCATCTGCAAGCTCATAAGACTCAAAAAATCTAAGCACAGTGTTTATTGCTTCCTTAGCCTCCACTACAGAAGGAGGTCTTATCTCCTGTTCTTGGCTGTCTAGGCTGTCTAGGGTGTCATCATTTTCATCGTGTGATTCTGGGGGCTCTAAGAAATCATCTGGGACCTTTAAATGTGCTACCACTGTTACAATATCATTATCAGTGACACTTTCATAAACATCACAATCATTTTCAAAAGACACATATTCAGCAGCTGAAATTCTCATTTCTGTTTGTATGGCCATTGCACCAGATACAGTTCTTACCAGATCATTCAATTCAGTGCCTTCTTGTTCTGTAAGTTCTGGCATCACTCTTGGCACTGACAAGGGCCTAGGAATTATGCCAGTGTGAAACCAGCAGTTTTGAACTGTCTCTGTTGTAACAGAATCCCAAGCGATTGTGATAAACCTAATGGCAGCACTGAGTAGCAGTGCCTGTGGTTTCCCAGAGTCAATGCATTCAATTAAATGCTGAAGGGGCTGCCTTCTGTAATGACCTTTAAAAGATTGAATAATGCCTGCATCTAGAGGCTGAAGGTGGCTTGTGGTGGTTGGTGGAGAAAATGAATTTTACATTTCCAAAACATTTGGGATAATATGTGTTGGAGCATTGTCCAGAAGCAACAAAATCTTCCTTTTTTTTCATATAAACATTAAGGTCATTCAACCACTGTGCAAAAATGGAAGAGTCCATCCATGCCTTTCTGTTTGCTCTATAATCTACAGAAAGACCAGCATTAAATGAGTTGAAGCACATGGGGTTTGCAGATTTTGCAATAACTAAGGGTTTCAATTTTTCAGTGCCATCTGCATTGCAAGTTAGAGCAATAGTAATTCTGTCTTTGCATCTCTTGACACCTTTCTTGAAATTATTGGTGGTCAGGAACGATCTGGCAACATTTAAAAAAAGTCCAGTTTCATCCATGTTGAAACAGTCCCAGCTTCATACTGCCTGCTACATCGTCTAGCAGTAAGCATGCCTTCACTGATAACCTCTTTACTAACACCTGCACTCTCCCCAGATATAATGTGGCATGCAATATTATTTCGGCTCTAAAATTTCTGGAGCCAGCCATTGGAGTATGAAAAATCTGACACATTTAATTGACCCCCAAAGTACTTCGCTTTATGCTTCAGTATTTCATCTGTGACAGGAATATTATGGGGGCATTGCGGAACCAAAGAAATAACACCTCCTCCAAATCAGCATGTTTCGGCGTTTCTCCGACTTTCGGAATGGCAGCTACAGCATTGACCTCTTCTTGAAAGGACATCGCCACGGTCCATCGAGCCATGGGTCGGTACCACAGTGTAGATAAATGACGAGCAACCTCCTGATGGGTTGCTTTCGGGTTGTCTGCTGAAAACTTAACAATCAGGTTCTTCTAAGCCGCAGTGAGAGTTAGACATGATCGCTTTCCATTTGCCGACTCCGCCATAATTTGACACCGACTGACTTTGCCACCAGCTGACTTGTTCATTCACCCCAAGCACATCAAACATAAAACCCTGATTCCTGTATTTATTTATGTTTTTGGTAACCAGGTAAGTGCACTGATCCAGTGGACCATTTTCAGTCACAACCTGGGTCACAAGGTGGCAGTACAGGGAAATACGAATTACAGGAGTAGATACAAATATACACTGTGGTGTAAGGTGGTCACAACAACATTAGACAGTAAGACAGCTTGTTACCAATCAGTTAATAGATGCACTAATGAGTACATGGAGTAAATAGGGAATGTGGAATGATTCGCTTTTAAGCCATTACCAGCTGATAGGTTTTTCGACTGATTAAACAATCATTTCGATGATGTGCTGTAGAGGCTAATTTATTCTTTTCACTTGTTTATGATCGAGCAGTCTTTCCAGTTGTAGCGGAGCTGATAGTGGACCAAAGTGAAAGACTGTCAACAACTGATCATTAAAAAAAAAAAACAGGCTGTGAACTTTTGCACTGCAATGTGAGAAATCTCTTGTCATACCTCTGCTCCCTTCCCCCGATGGCAGAAGAAAGAGGGCAATTACTATTAAAAACATGGGCGACCGGGATAATTAATGAATGGCGGATGGCGGACAGTGAGGGAGGTGGATAACAGAGTGTGATAAAATGGGCTTGCATTCAGGGTGGGAGGCAAGCACCCCTGTTAACTAAAATAATCAGCTGTGTCAGAGTTGATTCAGGGAGGGGGTGCAAGGCCCCAGAAAGCAGTGCAGGGTCCCACACCAACACTACAGCGACCTGGTGCTGTTGTCGCTGTAGTGTCGTCATGTACAATTGTCACTGTAGCACGCATACCTTCCCAGAAAATCAGTTTTCCTCAATGCTAAGAAAACGGTCTCTATTGCTTTAACACCAGGCAGAAGCCTGCTAGAGTCTCCCTTCTTTCTTTTCATACTCTTGATGGTGTATCTATTGAAGACCTCTCCTCCTTCAAGTACCTCGGGTCTGATTGGATCACCACCTTGATTTTTCTGTTCATGTGAATGCTATCCCAAGAAGCTACACCCTAAACTTGGAGCACTTTATAGAAATAAGAGAAGCATCCTATTTCCTGTTCAAAGAGAAATCTCACAAAGATGATTGTCCCTATTTTTGACTATGGAGCATTGTTTACGGTGCTGCTCCAAAGTCAGATTAGCTAGACAACTACCCTCTTCGTTCCTTCTGTCGACTTGCCCTTGACAAACCCCTGCATACTCACCACTGTTCTCCATATACCTCCCTCTCCCCACCCCCGATGTCAAGCGCCTTTCCACTGTGCCGCCTTTATCTCCAAATTTTGGTTTGGCACCTTCCCCTCATATTTTGCATCTCTCCCTGGTATCCTCCCTTCTGCCTCTTACTACCTTTGCAATGCTTGCTTTCACTCTCTTGCTCTCCCACAAATTAAATTTACTTGCGACCAAGGTGCCCTCTTGTTCCACTTCCCTAAAATATGGGGCTCCTTCCTCCCTTCCATTCACTCTGCTCCTTCCCGCCTTAAAATCTCTCCTCCGTAGTTTACATATTCGCTTTTGCAGCTGTTACTGATCTGGGGAGAATTTCTGTTGCCTGTCTTCCACACTATACTGACACTAGCACAGCCCAAGTTTTTCAATCACTACTCATGCTCCTCTTATTGTTTTGTGCTTACTGATTAATGTTCTTCTGCCTTTTTTCCAATGCTATTGTATGGTAATTAACTGCACTGTATAACAATTTTATTCTTGAAGTATGTTCTTATTTGTATATATTGCCATACTATTTCCATATTATTTTTGCATATTGTACTTTGGATCTGTTCTATTCTGTTCTCATCCCCCTCCCTCGAGGACACATATGTCAATGAAAATATCAAAGCTACAGAAATTCAGAATACACATAAGGAGCCAGAAAGACTGTGGGTCACCCTGGAAACAGGATATGGGACAGCTATATGAACTGAGGTTATCTACAGGCCTCCAGACCAGGAGGAGGAGATAGACAGATTACTGTTAGAAGATATGCAAAACATGACCGCTAAAGGGGAGGTTCTGATAATGGGAGACTTCAACATGCCAGATACAGATTGATCAATACCAACAGGAACATCTGCCAGAACTAGACACATAGTGGATTCCCTGCAGGGGAGGGCCTCAAACAACTAGTAGAACACCCCACAAGAGACAGGGCTATCCTAGATCTAGTACTGACTAATGAGGAAAGGATCACAGATCTCCAGGTAGAAGGTCACCTTGGGGGCCAGTGACCATCACATGGTATGATTCAATTTGGCCGCTAGAACTAAATCATCCCATTCCAGGGCAAAAATATGGGACTTCAGAGGGGCTGACTTAAATAAGATAGCCAACAGAGTTAAGCTAGCCCTGACTAGAAGAAATAAAGGTGAGGGGGTACAGGCAAAGTGGGAAAGCATTAAGGATGCACTACTTGAAGCAACATCCCATTGTGTTAGAGAAAAAAGCAAGAGCAAAAGAAGAAGGAAACCACTTTGGTTCTCAAAAACAGTAGCAGAACAGGTCAGAGCCAAAAGGTTGGCCTTCAGGAAATATAAGGGAACGCAGTGGGACGAAGATAGAGAGGCATAACAAACTTCCCTAAGGGAATCAGGGAAGGCAGTAAGGCAGCCAAAGGACCAAACCAAGGAAACACTAGCACGAACAGTAAAAGAAGAGAACAAGATTTTCTATAGCTACAGTAGCAGCCCCAGACACTGTCGGCTATTTCCCGATATTTCTGTGATATTTCCAGAAACATCTCCTGCTTTCTGCATTTCCACAGTAGAGGCAGCAGAGAGAAACTCTTCAGAAATTTCACAAAATATCTGGAAATAGCTGGCAATGTCTGTGGCTGCTACTGTACATTAGTGAAAGGAGAAAGTCCAGAGGGGGTATTGCAAAGATCAAAGGGGGATAAGGGGGAGTGTGTGGTGGGGACCATGGAAAAGCATCTATCCTAAATAGATACTTCTGCTCAGTATTTACTGAGGAGAAGGTAGGCACGCCCACAGCTGAACACCATGGACACGGGGGAGGAGGTGCACTAGTCCTTCATAAAGAAAGGGTCCTACAAGAGCATGCAAAGCTCATGGTGGACAAGGCAATCGAACTGATGACATACATCCCAGGGTACTAAAGGGTGGAACTAGCAGAGCCATTATCAGAACTGTTTAGTGAGTCTCTGAGCACAGAGAGATCTCAGAAGACTGGAGAAGGGCTCATGTGATCCCACTCCACAAGAGTGGTAGCAGAGAGGAGGCAGGAAACTACAGACCAGTGAGTCTTACATCAGTAGTGGGCAAATTATGGAGACATCCTTAAGGAAAGGATAATGCAACACCTGGAATCCATAGAGCACAGGATCCAAGACAGCATGGGTTTACAACAGCAAGAGCCTGTCAAACTTATCTCATAGATTCTTTGACTGGGTAAACGAGTGGTGGACCAAGGGGAGCAGTTGATGTTGCTTACCTTGACTTCAGAAAAGCTTCGGTACTGTTCACATAGAAGATTGATTAATAAGCTGGGTAGGCTTGGGGTGGGTCAGAAGTTGGTCAACTGGGTGGCAAACTGATTGACAGGCAGAAAACAGAGAGTGGTGGTAAATGGTATACAGTCACAAGAGATGCAAGTCACAAGTTGGGTACCTCAGGGATCAGTCCTTGGGCCAGTCCTCTTCAATATCTTCATCAGTGACATTGCAGATGGACTGGAGGGTAAGGTTTGTCTGTTTACAGATGACACCAAGATCTGCAACAGAGTAGATGATCCAGATGGGGGTGAGCAGAATGAGAAGAGATCTGGATAAACTGGCAAAATGGTCGGAAGAGTGGCAAGTAGGGTATAACGCAAAGAAGTACAAGATCTTGCACACAGGGAAGAGAAACCCTGAAGCCACCTATAGGTTGGGAGGGGAGTTGCCGGCAATCACAAGGGAAGAAAGAGACTTGAGCATCGTCATCACAGATGACCTGAAATCATCCAAGCAGACCATTAAAGCAGTAGGTAAGGCTAGAGGGATGTTAGAGTGTATTAGTAGGGGTATCGCAAGTTTAAAAGGGAGTTAATAATACCTCTTTACAAGACACTGGTTAGGCCCCATCTGGAGTACTGCGTGCAGTACTGGAGGCTGCACCTGCACAAGGACAGTAACAAAATGGAGGCAGTCCAGAGTAGGGCAACCAAAATGGTGCAGGGACTGCATCAGAAAACATATGAGGACAGATTAATGGAGCTCAATATATATATCCTAGAACAAAGGAGGGAGAGAGGTGATATGATCAAAACTTTCAAACATCTTAAGGGCATTAACAAGATGAAAGAGTCTAACATGTCTCAATATAAGAAAAATAGCAGGACAAGAGGACACAGTGTGAGATTAGAGGGAGGCTGATTAAGGGGTAATGAGAGGAAGTTCTTTTTCACAGAAAGGGTGGTGGATGCATGAAAAGCCTACCTCAGGAAGTAGTGGATATGAATACAGTGCAAGGCTTCAAACAGGCATGGGTTAGACATAAGGGAGCAATACAGATGAGTATGAATAGATAGGCCATTGACAGAGTACAGGCCTATGGCACATTCATAAGGTAGAAATAATGGGCAGACTGGATATGCCTGATCTTGGGCAGAAATAGCACAAGAGACCCTGGTGGTCCAGTGGTACGCCCCTCTCCACCCGCCCACTGAGGTCTCCCCACCCAGCATCCCCTGTCATCATCAGGCGGCAGCACCCCACCTGCATGCCACCCAGCTGCCTGCCGAATGACAGTGTACAGTACTGTCTGTATGCCTATTGGTCCACTGCGACCAATGATTGCAGACTATACAGTATTATTATAGGGCTCGACATCTGAATGAACCGCCGCTCATCTCACATATCGGCCTGTGTAGTACAGTATGGTCTGAGTGCCCATTAGTCCACGAGTGAACCAATAGGCCTATAGACAGTACTGTACGCTGTCATTTGGTGGGCAGCCGGGCAGCATGCAGGTGGGGTGCTGCCACCCACCGATGACAGGGTGGGGTGCTAGGTGGTGGGGACCTCAGTGGTGGGTGGGGAGGGGGGTACCACTGGACCACCAGGGTCTCTTGTGTTATTTCCGCCCATAATCGGGCATTGGAGGGGTTTCCACTGGACCACCAGGGACTTTCAGTGAATGTATGCCCGCGATCGGGCGAAGGGGGAGGGATTCACCACTGGTCCACGAGGAACCTTCTTAATACATATGCACACACTTGGGCAAATGGGGGGGATTCACAGGTCCACCAGGGACCTGTTTCAATCATATGCCCACGATTAGGCGAAGGGGGGCATTCCTCTGGACCACCATGGATGTTATATTACATATGCCCATGATCGGGCGACAGAGCAGGGGACACATTGCTCCCAGGGCAGGGGCCTGTAGACAGTGATCTGGGTGGGCAGGTGGCCACCACGGCTGGTGGCTGCCGTGTTGCACCCTGCAATACGGCAGCTCACCTGTGGGTGGCCAGGACTTGTTCCTGTTTTTCCAGGCACATCTTTGCACCCCTCTGAGTGGTGTGTGGACTAATGGGCATACAGACCATACTGTACTACACAGGCCTGAATATCGGGATGTGCCACATATGCATGGGCACGCCCCCCCACACTTGTGCCACATACATTACTGTTGCACCCCGGCGCATTGGGGGTTGCACATCGCAACTTGGTGGGCTGCGCATGGCACATTCCTGTTGCGCCATGCGCAACCCTTTTGAATATCCAGGCCCAAGAGTTTTTCTCAACTACCAGAATAAAGTTGCTCTAAGGTGCTGCACTGTGTGTCTGTCCCCCATTACAGTTCTTGTAATCCACTTTAGGGGAATTGTGAGGAAAAGTACAACATACATAAATTCTGTACTCCCAGAATATTGTTCAACCACCAGAATAAATTTGTCAGGCTGCTGCATGCTGACACAAGGTTCTGCGCTGTGTGCCAGTCCCACTCCACAGTTTTTGTAACACGCTTTAGGAGGAACTGTGAGAAAAGCACAATAAACATAAATTCAGTACTCGCAGAATTTTTCCCAGATACCAGAAAAAAATATGTCATGCTGCTGCATGTTGCTACAAGGTGGTATGCCATTAGTCAGTCCCCCCACCAGAGTTCTTGTAACCTACTTCAGGGAGGCTAGTGAGAAAAGCACAACATACATAAATTCTGCACTTCCCAAATTTTTCTCAGCTACCAGAATAAATATGTCAGGCTGCTGCATGCTGCTACAAGGCGCTATGATGTGTGTCAATCTCACCACCACAGTTCTTGTAATGCACTTTAGAGGACATGGTGTGAAAAGCACAGTATATATAAATTCTGCACTCCCAACGTGTTTTTCTATGACCAGAAAAATATGTCAGGCTGCTGTATGCTGCTACATGGTGCCCCTCTGCATGTCTGTCTTACCACCACAGTTCTTGCAATGCACTTCAGGGGGATGAACTTTAGTGTCTAGCAATTCTCAGTCTAATAAATTCTCCTGTCTGGAAATTTTTGCATGAGGAAACAAAATGAAATGGGCTTCCTGAATGAACATGCTGCTTCTGCGCTTTGTGAGTCTCTCACCACAGCACATGTCCTGGTGCACTCTAGTGGCCAGAAATCCTGGATATTTTCTCATAAAATAATAAGGCCTGTTTGGGCATAGATCTGGATGATGATCTTCGAGTATCACTGTGTGTTCTAACAGCAAAAGTAAGTATTTATTTTTTTACATTTTGACTATGGGTGGGGGTGGACAAAGTGTGTTTCAAAATCCTTTGTTCCTTTTTCTCTGTTTTCAGGTATTTTTCATTATCGTAATGAAATTCTATAGATGCATTGGTGTGACTTGGATCTCATTATTTATTTTAGCCGGTTTCCTACCAGAGAATGTAAATATTCTTTTTTTTCCATTTTTGTTGTTAAATGCTTACATATTATTTACATATAACTCTTTAATTTTTGCTCCTGTTACTCTCATTTCAGGTTTTTTTCAGCTGTGTGACAAGGTAGATTCAGGCAGCAACAGCAGGTTGACAAGTGGTATTGATGCTGGATACAGAGAATGGGTTGACTTTAACAAGACCACACGTAGTGATAGAGGAGCTGGAGGAGGAGGCAGTCCAAGCATGAGGCTGTATCACTGACTACATCAATGACCTGGTGAAGATGACAATGGCTTGCTTGCTGGATAAGGAGGCATTCATGACAGAATGTAAAGAGACCTTTGAATATAAGATAGAAATTATTTAGTACATGCCCTCTTGTGTTGCACCTGTGGAAGGAAACAAAAAAAAATGAAAAGAAAATAGCTTTTGGAAAGGATACTTATCATCACATTGTGATGGCCATGCCTTGAAATGGCACAAAGGTGCCCCAGACAGAAGAGGTGGAGAAAGAAACGTCTTGCTTGTTGGATGAAAAGGCAGCAGGACAGGAGGCCTGAGAAAACAAGAGAAAATGATTTAGACTCCACTCAATTAGCCACTGTGTGTGACCAAATGGATGGTATTTATTTATTGAAAAGTTTCTCCAGGAAAGGCACACTGAACAATATAAACATGCTCATCTCACGTAGCGTCCTGGGGAAGGGGAACATGGGAATACAATTCATCAAAAACACATTTATATGAGGTAACAAAGCAGGAACTCATCACATTTACAAGGTAATAAAAACACATTTATATGAGATAATAAAAACAGGGAAGCATCAGAACAAGTGTATAATATACTGGCCCGCCAGCGCAGATGTTGGATTTCCGCTTGCGATGCCGACGACTCCTGTCTGGAAACAGACCCGGAGAGTCAGAGGGCTGTCCAGGGGAGAAAGATTGAGCATGCTATGGACTACACTCCTTCTCGGGGGGGGGGGGGAGTGTCCTGTGCTTGATAGACCCTTGGTGGAGGCCTGGGGCACCACAAGCAACCGGTGCCTGCACGTTGGAGGGGCTGGGCAGACACTAGATGTCATTGCACAACCCCGCCCCTGGGGAAGACCAAAATACACCAGCCACTCAGGATGATGCTGCCCCAGCACTTGGCCTCTATGGCTCCCTGCCGCTCCACCAACCAATTACAGCTCCAAGGCACCACCAAGGCCCTGAACCCTGCCCTGGGGGGGGGGAGCCAGGGAGGCAATGTCGGTTGCCACTGACACCTTCTCCCATTGTAGATGGGCCTGCCATGGTGCCATGACCCCACCCTGGGGGATAAGCCAGGGGCTATCTGTGGAGGTGTGGCTATAGGGGAGTGAGGCAAGTGCTTGGGGGATAAGCCGAGCAGCAGAACAGCAGACAGAAAAAAGTATACTAAATAAAAAAAAAAAATGAGTAATACATAATTTGTAGCAAGAGATAAACATAAGGTCCATTGTCTACTCCTAGTCTTACTACACCTGTCACCTGTGAAGAAAAAAGAGATATGATTTAGCCCCACTTGGCCACCATGGTAGCTGCATGGTATAGCCATTGTCTACTCCCAGTCTTGTTATACCTGTCATCTGTGAAAAAAGAGAAATTATTTGGTTTACTTGGCCACTGTGGTGGCTATAGAGTACATACCTTGTCCACTCCTAGTCCTACCTGAACCTATCACCTGTTAATAAAAAAGCAAAATTGTTTAGCTTCACTTTGTCATTGTGTTACTGAGTGCCTATGAAAGGAAAACTTAAAATTAAAAATTAAAAAAAGGAAAAAAATCATATGATGATAGTTACTGCCAAATTAGTGAAATCCATGTGGTGTACTGGCATGGTGGTGCCACACAAACGGGCAACTTATTGTAAGTCTGTGCCTTCTGGGCTGCCTGGCATTGTGACTGGCTTGCCAGTCATCCCTGTGAATGGTCAGACTTGCAGTGAGGGAAGACAGAGACAGAGGGGGGGGAGAGAGAGAAAGAAAGAAAGAAAGAAAGAAAGAAAGAAAGAAAGACACTTCAATGTCTTGCAAGCAAGGTGGAAGCCCTTCCTGTGCAAATACAGAGTCACCACCATGGTACTATATATTACCACGATTAATAACTCTAACTGTACCCATAGTTAGAAATAAGCATAAACTTCCAGCCAACTGGTACACCTGCACTTTACCCACAGTAAAGCATTTGTTTTCCTCCCTTTGCTCTAAAGGGGCTTGCAGCTGCTACAAATTCATTGGATTCATTTCCATGTTCCCAATACTAATACACTCCCTAACCTCCCTGTTAGGGTCCCTGGAGTCTCTGGTGCTCCCAGGACCTTGGGTGCAGCAGCACTCTTCCAGGCAGGGTGAAGACTGCCCCTGGGGGTAAGCTGTGCCAGTACACATTTTACTATGCGCACAAGGGACAACACCACGAATAGCAAGTCAGACTATGACATACTCCTAATTTCAAACTATAGCTAGTTGGTCTGGCCAGACATGCTTCCCTCCGGCAACTACACTTATAGCCTTTGTGACCCAAAGAACAGGCTCCCTTCACTGGTCCCATTACTAGGGCTAACTGACCCTAACTTTTGCCAGGCTCCCTCCTCTTGATGACACATTTCATTTGGCTTTCATGCCAGGTGATTCCACACTACTGTACCTAGGGTTTTATTCTTTTAATGACTTTCTTTAATGAAAGGCCTATGTGTACTGTATTTGCACCCTTTCAAGCTGTACTCTTTTTCATGCTGTGCTCTCTATTCCATGGTGGGAGTGGATCCTGATGGGTCCTGGTGACCTCCTTTGAGGGGTGGCCCTCCACAACTCAATGTTGTGCCATACGGGTCTTGAACTTCTGGTTCTTGAGGCAGACACCCCGGGATGCCCCATCCTCCCAGCTGTTGCCTGATGTTCCTCCAGAGACCTTGTCTGAAGGGACCAGTTCCACCTGGATCCAGGGACCCTGCCACCATCCATGGGCTCACGGACCCCATCAGTTCAGTTGTAGCTGGAGAATTGGGTTCTTCCTGCACTACCTCTATGGCCACAATCTCTTCTCCTTCTGGCTCTGCTTGTCTTCCCCACTTATAGTCAGATGGGGGAAGTGCAAGACCATGAATATTTATGATGTTTTTTACTGCTCCTAGCCGAGTTGGGCCACTAACAGTGCAAACACTCAGATATCCTGGGCTCGATTTTCAAAGCCCTGGGAATGCTGTAAACCCCTGATGTGCTGATTATTTGACACACGGGGCTTGAGGCATTCTCCCAACCAGCGATCGGAATTTTCAATCCTGAGCACCAAATGCCGCGAGTTAAACCAGCTTTTCCCTGGTCTAACTTGTGACATTTGGGGGACCCTGAGGCTTGTGCCAAACCTTTGGCACAAGCTGCCATAAACTTAGGATACTGTTGCAACTGAGCCTGACAATAGAAAATCAGGTGCAGCTGTGGAAAAGGAGTTTGGTGCAGCTGCGCCAAAAAATGGCTTTGCTGCAGGGCTTGATGCCAGCGCTGCATCAACTTTTGAAAATTGAGTCCCCTGTCTCTAAGCAGAATCCCCACTAAAGAGCAACTCTCTGGGCCAGACTTAACCTTTTGAGTGCCCTCTAGTAACTGGACACAAGCTGAGTGAAGAGAAAGGCTGGTTACACTTTGGTCAACAAAGGTATTACAATTACACAGGTGTACAGTAATAATATACAAACCCATACAGTTATGCTGCACATGTTGCAGTAGTATAACACATTTATCTCCTCTAGTAAGAGGTAAGACCCTTAACTCATGAGTGACGAAGACACGAGTTAGTCACAAAGTATATATTTCATATTTATCACATTAATTTTAATGTTTTTATTAGTGTTTTACTTTGTTGACACTTACAGCAGCTTTCTTTCCATTGTAAACTCTCTCATCTGGCTCACTGTTCTGTTTGTTCCATTTCCAGATTCTAAATGGAAATAACATGTTCCAAGTGGAAATGGCATGTGTTCAAAGTAAAACAAAAATATCCCTAAATAATATTGTCACCCCCAACCCTTGTCCTCATCTTTTAGTCTAGGGGTCCCAGTGTTATAGTGAGGGGAGCACAGACCTGAACTCCTTCCTGGCACCTTCACAACAATTGGAAACAAGTAGGCCTTACCTGGCAGACAACATATGGACTTTCAGGACTGCTCTTACCAGACAACTAGAACTCAGGCACCATGGCATCTACTAATCCCTCAGGCTGGGGGGGGGGGCTGGAATCTTACTTTAAGGAAAATGATGAAATTGTGTGTACATATTAATTCATTAACCACACGGCACAGTCATAATCAAAGGAACCATAAAATAATTTATTTTTGAACAAAAATGATTATGTCAAAGAAGAATAAAATTAATGGAGCAGCTCCATGAGGCTGAGAGATTTAGTGATAGACAGCAGGCAAACCAGGGCTGTGGCACCAGCCACAGCTAGTAGATTTTTCCCTAGGCCTAAAACATAGACCATACTGGCTCCACAACATCTTAAAATCTCTTTCACTGAGCAGAGATTTCAGTTCACCCATATTTCTAACATGCATTCAATGACATTTTCCTCCATTAGTGGAGTGCCTTACTCCTCCCGCCAACGGTCCTAAAACAGAACTTGAGGCGATGCAGCCTAAATGCCCCTGCAGCTGCTCCCAATATTGCCTGTACAGTACCTCTAACCTGAGCCGTAATGGTGCTGACTTCCTTCAATGCTTCAAGTCCAACTAAGGTCTGCACCAAACTAGCCTGAAAACGGCAGTTCCCCCCTACCATATACTAGTTCCCATAGCCACGCTCCTTTTGCGGATCTAAAAGGCCTGCCCCAGACATGGGCATGGCAGGCCCTAAGGCAAATCCCAGGATGCAACCCTTCTTCCACCTTACCCTCCAGACAGCATGCCACATGAGAAAGACTACTTGGACCTGCTACCTCTGGATAGCCCTGCTTTGGCCCTACCGCCACCACCACAACAACCCCACTGCCAACACTCTATTCCCATTGTAGGGCACTGGGACCATCTGCCTTTCTGGTGATGTTTCAACCTTCCTGCTTCTTCTTGACCTCTTCCCAAGCTGTAGACGAGATGGGACCCTGAACCCCACGTCTGCCAAGCTCCTGCATTCTTCCTTCAGAAACCTCCCCACATCACACTGACGCTGCCAGACAAAACCTCTGGGGGCTGGGAGGGGTATAAGCCCCCGGCCACACTACCCCTAAGATGCCTGCTGTGTCCCCATCTCTCTCCCACCCAGCCCAAAGTCCAGGTCTTAAATACTGGCAAACTCTTCCCCCTGGTGGTAGTAATAGGAATTGCCTCCCTAAGCTGACTAAAGCAGGGTCTTGGAAAAAGAGAGGGGTTTAAAAACCAGAGAATAGGAAGCCCACCCCAAGGGGGGGGGCTTACAATATAATTTATTTACCACTGTGGTGATGTATCTAGGTGTATCATAGGAATCCTATGGAAATGAATGGGGATTTTCTGTGATATATCCAAATACATTGTTATATACTGGGACTTTTATCTGACTGCCACTGTACCTTGAGACATACCTGACCTCCTTCAAATTACTCTTGACAGTGGCAAGCAAGGACAAACTATAATGTAATAAGGCTTTATGTTCTCTGCGGAGAGAGACTTATTGCTATAGACACTTCAAATAACATTGTACTGATAAAATTCACAGTCAATTAACTTTTGTTGATGGAGTTGACTATGGATTGCTTTTACTGTAATTGGTTTATAGCTACTGCAGAAATACTAAAGATTGTGCAGTGCTGAGAAACTAATAATTACCTTGTGTGCAGAGCAGACCCATAAAGATCAGCAGATCAGCCTTAAAGGGACATTGTCAGCTTTTTTGTTGAATTTTGAATTCCCATTTTAAGTATGCACCAGTACTACCCAGTAGTCATCAAAATGCCTATTCTTGCTATGTGTGATGACAGATTTTCATACAGAAACATAGAAACATAGACAATGATAGCAGAAAAAGACCAGAGGTCCATCCAGTCTGCCTGAGTATCATATTTAGCCCTGGCACAAACGTCCCTCCAGGGCCCAAGCCCTCCCCATCCATCCCTCCATTCTCCTACCAGTGTCTGCTGCTCTGAGCCCCCACTACACCTTTCATTCTGTCCCAACTGTGTTTGAAACCACTAATGGTTTTAGCACCCACCTCTTCAGTTGGAAGACTATTCCACAGCTCCACCACGCTTTCTGTAAAATAATACTTCCTCATGTCCCTCCTGAACCTCCCTCCTGTCAGTTTCCACTCATGTCCACATGACTATGAACTAGTACTCAAGCTAAATAATTCCTCACAGTTCACCTTGTTAACTCCCTTCAGGAACTTGAAAGTCTTTATCATATCTCCCCTCTTCCTTCTGGTCTCCAATGAGTACATGTTCAGTGCCTTGAGGCACTCCTCATAGGACCTGCCCTGTTGAACCTGAATCATTTGTGTTACCCTGCATTGCACTGTCTCCAGCCTACCACTTTCCTACCTAAGGCAAAGGCTTCAGAACTGGGCACAGTACTCCAGGCGTGGTCTTACCAAGGATCTATATGGGGAAGTATTACCTCTTTTCTGCTATCTATACCCCTCCCAACATCCCAGCATCCTGTTTGCTTTGCTGTATGTAACCCCAGATGGCGCTATCCCAGGGCTACTACCCCTGCCTGATTTGCCACTAACAGGTTGAGGGGCCTGGATCCAATAGTGGGTGCCTCCCACCCAGAGGTCAGGGTTTGCAATAGTTAAACTAACTTGGTCACAGCCCTCTGGGACACTGCAACCCCCTTCTTCCCACTAGTGGCCCACACAATATATCAGAATTACCTTCACAGTTTACACTTACCCCCCAGGACTGGTTCCGCACTGGGACCTCCTGTGAAATAAGATACAGTGCAACAATCACAGTACAGTACTTTAACATAGACAAATACCTCAGGCAGTATAACTTTGCTGAAACAAGCAGCTCTGATTTATTTAGGGGATATAACAAGGACAGGGGAAATCAGGTTAATTAGCTTATCACTCTAATCATCTACCTATGGCTCTGTGCAGGCCTATCCCTATCAGTTACTGTCCCTGGGTACCCAAGCCCTAGTGGCTAGTCCAAACCGTGGCAGCTGGTAGGGGCCCTTTCACACAGAGAAAAGGAAAATTAAACAGTCAGCAGTACAGTAATTCCATTTGGATTTAATGTGGCAATTCAACAGGGAGCGACCCTGAATTAGTACTCACGACCTCCAAATAAGATAGGGTCCTTCAATATCAGCAGGGCTACTCTTGAGCTCCAAGAGACTCTTCACACATTTATATGGTAAAAAGAAAGTACTATACCAGGCAGGCTGCTTCTCTATCCCGATCGTATTACTGCACAATACCGGGAGAACACACAGCAGATTCAGTTCCTGACAGACCGAGTGCAATTCAACAATTTCTCCAGTCTTCTACAGGGTGAGCCTGGTTTCTACTCTTCAGAGATCCTTTGATTCTTTTCACAGGGCGGATTCAGTCCTAACAAGCAGTTACACAAGCTGCAGACCGAACTCTGGGCCTTACACGCTTTTTGACTGAAACTGTGCACTGAAGGAGCACAGGTTTCTTCCTTCTTCACTCCCAAAGCTCAACTGAAACTCCCAACAGACAAAACCGGCACTTCCTTTGAGTTCCTCCCAGTTCTTGACTGGATTGGCTGTCACCACAATAGACTGCTGTTGTTGGTCCAAAAAGGCGCCAAGTCTAAAACTACATCTCCCAGAGTCACTGTCTAATACAATCCTCTTGTGGCTGGCTCAGATTATGAGTCCAAGTTCTGATTCGTCCAAGGCACCATTTTAGAGCTAGCTTCCCCACACTGATTGGTCCAGTTCAGCAGTTCAAAACTAGAGTGGGGAACTAGGCAGACACAGTTCTGACTGCAAAGAAAGCAGGTTAGACAAACTGTAATTTCTTTATTACTGTAAATGATTTCTGGCAAACAGTTACATCTTTCAGATAGGTTCCTTTGCACTCTAGTGACTGCAAAATGGAGTGAATTGGCAGCAGCTTGAGTGGTACACAATCAGAGAAGCACACAGTCCCCAATACAAATTAATTGTGTCTGCAAGCAGACAGCTCTTAAAGAGACAGTACCAGAGGTTCTAAAACACTCTCTTGATAAATGGCTTAAATGCCAAACACCATTCAGGCTTGGAGCATTCAAGCAAGCTCCTGAAGTCTTTTGGGAACCCCCATTTGCAGGGGTTACACCTTCCTGAGAGCCTGGGAAGCAGCCCCAGCGTCATCAAGCAGTACCCCATAAGTTTCAACTGCAACAATATACATTTGCATTAGGCTGCATGTAATCATCAGTCAATATATCATTTTACCAAGAACACATTTCTGAAACATTGCAGTACGCCACTCTTTACACAGTATTACATACACATTGTACCATAACTCAAGTTATTACCTCTGTACATGAAACCTGAAAAGAGGGGCCCTTCCTATCAGTTACCTTGGGGCTGGATGGGGCAAGGGCACCATACTTAGAGGGCAACACAAGTAACTTGGAGTTAGCCCTGATGCTCAGTTTGGGCAATGAGCTCGGGGACACATACACTCCTTTATGGACAACATTGAGAGGCAAGTCCACAGGCCTCCCAAGAAAATCATAACTGAGGTGCACCACAGGCTTTACAGCTCGACCAGTCTTTCTAGGGGGAACTGTTACAGTCTCTGCACTCTGAGCCTCATTTTCAGCATTGTTCTCACTTGTCAGGGAGTCTCCATGGGGGTAGAGAGGCTAGAACTTGGGCACTTCAGCTCCAGGAGTTGCAGTTTCTGAGTCCACAACATTTGGCTCGCATGGAGAGCTTTCGGACACTGGCAGTGGACTGTCAGGGCACTCAAAATACTCTTCTTGTTCTGGTGTATCACCAGTCTGCCCCAATCTATCATTTTCCTCCTCTGAAAGCTCAAACAGTTCAACCATGCACAATGATTCCATTTCATCTGATCTGATGCTTTGCACTTCACTTTCTGGGAGCATTGGCTCCAGGGATGAAGCTGGGGGCTTAGACAGTCCAGAAGGCCCAGCTTCTGTCCAGTATTGACTAGGGATTGCCCAAATAATTGACTCAGTTCGTAAGAAGGATAGTATTCAAAGTCACTCTCACTTTCTTCTGATATGGACTGACAGTCATGCTCAACTGGGACTTGTGCAGGGGAACACTTTAACTTTGCTTTTGTAGGTGCAGACTTTCTTGATCTTTTCTTAGCAGCAGCTGTAGTCACTGGTCCAGAGGGGGCATCTTCTAGGGCTCAGACTCAATTAAGATTTGTCCAATGGGCAGTAAATGATTTCTATGCATTGTTTTTACATCTTTTGAATTATTCTCAGGCCTTACTTTGTACACTGGCAGATCATCTAGTTTTCCCACTACAATGGAGGAGATGGTGCCATCTGTCAGCAATCTTGTGCTTGCCATGCAGTCCCAGATTTCTTAGCAATACCGATCTCCTCCTGGAGTTCCTGTGCTTTCACCTTTTATCATACCTTTATTTGTTGGCCAGATTTCTTTGGCAGCCATGGTTTGAGCCAGTTGGTACTATGAGTTAGCTGGGCCTTTAACTTTGCACATACTGTAAATAGTTGTCAGCTTGAACCCCATCAGGAGAGACCTCAAACACACATCTACCGTAGTCGAGCTTCTCTTCCAAACATCAGGCGGTGGGGGAGAACCCAGTGGCATCACTTTTGGTGCAGTTATAAGCATGTACCAGGGTGCTAATTTGTTGGCTCCATCTAGGCTTGTCCTTTGGGTGCAGGGTGCCTAGCATATCTAGCAAAGTGCGGTTGAAACATTCAGGCTGTGGGTCCCCTGGGGTGGTAAGGAGTGGTTCTGGACTTCGGCCTCCCACAGAGAAAGCATCTCTTTGATCAGACGATCTCAAAGTCTCCTTGATCAGAATGGATTCTTTGTGGAGCCCCATAGTGAACAAAAAGTTTTCTACAAGTACTTTGGCTACAGTGGATGCTTTCTGGTCTTTGGTGGGAAAGCTTGGGCATATCTCGTGAAATGGTCAGTGACCACCAGCACATTACTGATATTTCTTTGATCTGACTCCAAACTCAGAAAATCAATACAGACCAGCTCCATGGGTGCACTGGTGGTTATGTTAACAAGGGCAGCCTCTGGGGCAAAGCTTTCCTCTGTAAGCAGCGACTACAAGTTCGAATGTGTTGCTCCACATCAGCCCCCATCTTAGGCCAATAGAATCTGGATCTCACCAAGTCAAGTGTTCTGTCTATACCAAGGTGCCCCATGTGGTTGTGCAAGGACCTCAATACTGAGTCTCGAAAGGCAGTGGGCAGCACCAGTTGTTGTTTGTCTACTTGTCCCCATCTGTCTACTGTTTCTCTGTATAACAGTTTATTGATCAGTTTCAACTTAGGACCTTCTTTGTATAACAGTGCAGTTCTCAAATCAGTGGAGCGTAATTTGGACACATCTTTTCCTGCATAGAGGGCTTCTAACGCTGATTTGATCATAGGATCGCTGGATTGAGCCCACCAAATACTGTCATTGTCCAGCTGAGGCAGTGCACCAATGTCTATTGCAGAAAAGTGGCAATAAGCAGCAGGTATGCAATTCTCAGAGGGTCCCAAGCAATCCACCATGCAGTCCACTGCGTCCGTGGACATTTGTTCCTCCCTGTCAAACTTCCGCAGAGTGCCCAATGTCAGGTTCTGCCAATCGGACCCAATCATTCTGGGGAACAGGCCTCCGGAGAGAGCATCAGCATCTATGTGGTTCAGACCTGCTCGGTATTCGAGAGCATAGTCATATGTAGATAATGCAGAAAGCCACCTATGGCCAGTGGCATCCAACTTAGCTGAGGTCTGCACATAGGTTAAAGGATTATTGTCAGTTTTACTAGTATTTTAGCCCCATACAAGTACTCATGGAATTGGTCAACAATAGCCCACTTCAAAGCTAGAAACTCTAACTTATGTACAGGATAGTTCTTTTCGGATGGGGTCAGACTTACTGGCAAAGGCCACTGGTCTCAGGCCATTCTCGTGTCTTGGTACAACACAGCCCCCAACCCTTGCAAGCTAGCATCAGTGTGCAGGACATAAGGTTTTCTTGGATCGGCATAGGCCAGCACTGGAGCATGGGTAGTTGATAAATGATCTCATGAAAAGCAGTCTCACAATCAGGAGTCCAGCGGCCCAAATACTTCACCGGATGAAAATACACTTTTCAATCTTGAGGGACGCTGACTTTGGTATTTTTGTGGGTTGGGGATACCCTTGAGTAAGGTTAAGTAAAGCGGATCACTCTTGAATAGTCCTTGATGAAACGCCGATAATAACCACAGAATCCCAGGAATCTTTGCAGTTCTTTAGATTTTGGGCTGTGGCCAGGTGGTCAAGGCCTCAACTTTACTTGGGTCGGTCTCTATTCCTCGGTGGATACTATGTGTCCCACATACTTTACTGATGTTTGAAAGAATTGACACTTATCAATGGACAGTTTAAGGCCAAAGTCCTCCAGTCGGTCCAATACCTTAAATAATCTGCTCTCATGTTCCTCCAGTGAGCTGCCAAACACAATAACATCATCTAGGTATACCAGGCACTCTAGTAAGTTCATGTCCCCACTGCACGCTCCATCAATCGTTGAAAAGTGGCTGGGGCACCTGAAATCCTTGAGGCATCCTCATGAATTCATAGAAGCCAAGCGGACAGATAAAGGCTGTCTTCTCACGGTCCTCTGGGGCCATCGGGATCTGGTAGTACCACTGCGGAGATCCAGCACAGAGAACCACTTGCTCCCGCTTAGGCAGTCCAAAGCATCCTGAATGCGGGCATTGTGTACTGATCAGGATAGTCCGCCGTTTAAGGTGCGATAATCCACACACATCCTTACTGTTCCATTCTTTTCCTCACTACCACAATGGGGAAGCATAAGGCTTCTGGATTCTTGTATTACACCAGCAGCTAACATCTCTTGCAGATGCCGCCTCACATCATCTATGTCAGCAGGTGCCAGGCGTCCGAGACCTCTCACGAAATGGTCTTTTGTCATGCAGCGGATATTGTGCTCAGCTCCTGCACACATCCTATGTCCCATTCCTTTAAAGAAAACACCTGGTCTCTCTGGGCAAGCTTCTCACTGATCCTCACTTTCCATTCAGCTGGCAGCGAGTCCTTAAATCAAACAAGTCAGGCGTTACTCTGTCATTCTTCCTTGAACTCTTGCTGCTGGGTAGCACTGCCGTGTCTGCACAATGCACATTAGCCAGGATGCAACCTCTATTTACTCGAATGTCTCTTTCAGACACATTATGAACCTGGACCATTACCCTTCTGGCATAAGCATGGGCTCTAGCGGGCAAAATACTAGGCTTGACCAGCAGTCCCTCTGGCAATTTTCCATCGCCTGGTGCATCCAACATTAATATTTTATTCTTAACATCCTTTCTGATACGGACCTCTCCTGTAAGGTACACTGGGCATTTGGTGCCAGGATCAGAGACTCAGGATCCTTCTTCCATACAATTCCAACCGGTTCCTCTGGTTCTATTTTTCAGCATCTCTGTGCCTCATAGGCCTTCTTAATTAAAGCCGGAACTCTTAAAGCTCTACTAGTCTTGGACCCCTGTTTTCATAACACAACTGTGCCAGCCTTCCAACATATGAGCATTTGTTCCAATCAACAAAGGGACACCATCATACAGTCCAGTGGGGGGACACACTAAGGCTAGGGTCTCTACTTGTTCGGCCACTCCAGCCACGGAGGTGGGGAAGACAGCCAATTCGGATATACCCGGAATAGGGGTAGGCCTTCTCACTTAACCCCATACATGCAGTCCTTCTAATGGTTGTAAGGGAATGCCTGACAAATGCTTCTGATACCAATCTTGGAACATAATTGTCACTTGGGAGCCACTGTCTAATACAGCTCTTGTAAACACTCCATTCACCTTTACAGTGGTCTCCATGGAGGACCCACTATTCTGGACCAGTCTGGAGAGGCGGTAGTGGGGACCTGGGCAACTGACCTTGCCACAAAAGGACGGAATTAGCATTTTGGTGCCCTCACTGGGATCATGTCGTGCACCTCTTAACCACTGATTTGTTCTCCAAGCTCTCCTTGTAGCCTATATGCAACTTTGTCAGTGTCTTTTGGGGACTGGCATTCCCTTTCATGTGCCCATCTTTCCCACAATTATAGCAAAACATACTTTCTGGAGTTTGAGCTGGCGAGGCGCCACACTGGGAGCCAGGAGGGGGTATTACTAACTGGAAACCTGGGTGCCATCTCTGTCTGCGTGATAAGCATTTGGAGACATCTCATCAGTTTCTCCACTTCCATGGTCAAGGAATTGAGTTTGGAGCTGTTATCAGCAGGAGATACATGGGTGGGTACCTCACCCCATAGCAGATGCAGTCGGATATAGGTCAGGGCCCGTACTTGCAGGCGTGGCCTTCATAAAGGGACTGTTTTTGAATTCCCGGATCTCTCTCAACAGTTCGCCCCATTGTGGCATATCTTTTTCCTTGCCAGAGCACTCATTTACTGCCAACCTCTGCCCCTGAACTTCACTTGATGGGTCACCCTCAGTCACTCGGGTCGTAGCCGCAGCTATTGGTGCAGGTCCCTCCCAAGGTCGTCTTTTCTCAACTCCTCGAATTTCTCTCATTAACTCATCATAGGAGGGTGGGGATTCCAGTCGATCTGCCAGGCGTAACTGAAGCAACAGCAGTTCTGAGAAGGGGGCAGACTTAAGGATCCTGTCCAGCCTGGTTCGGTCCAGTTCAATCGCTGGCAAACTACCTTTTCTGAGGCATTCTTGCAACAATTTTTCCAGCCGAGATACATACACAGACAACAACTCCCTTGGTACTGTTGTGCATCTCTTACTCTCCACCATAGGTCCTCATCAGAATCTGGGCTCCCATACATTCTCCAGGGCCTCAAGATGAGCCTGTGTGGTCACTTCAGGGTTACTGGCCCGTTTAGCGTGAATGGTAGCCAGGGCAGGACCTCAGAGGCTCTCACTAACCCTCTTTCGCCGACTTCGAGCATTGCCATTCTAGCACTTGGGGGCAACATAGTCTATCCAGGTCTCCCAGTCATCCTCCCCTTGGGGGTGGGGAGGGTGCCAGAGAAGATCCTCAACCTTCGGTAAGAGTCGTGACTAATGGCAGGTGCAGAAATAGGAGTCTGCATTGGTTCAGCCACCATTACGGGTACTGGAGCAGGAGAGGATGTTGGGGGAGGAACACCCCCAGGTGGCAAGAATAGTTTCTTCAAGTCCTCCACAGTTTTCCCTTTCCCCAGCAACCATTTAGCAAATTTCTCCTCAAAAGTTTCAGATAGTGGTGGGCTCATTCCCCCGGTCTTTACTGTCCTTAGTTATCACTCTAAGCAGTGAGGGCTCCTCTGGGGTAATGGTCTGTGGCACTTTGGAGCTATCTATGGGATCCTTAAACTCTACTAGGGCCAGGAAAGTGTGGGTGAGCAGATTAGCAGCCGACCCACCACCACAGGATTTTGTAAACCTTCCACCTTGGAAAGTACTCCTGCACAGTGTCCGTGTTGATACCCAGGGGATGTCCAGGATAAGCATAGCATTTTGGGGTCGATCTCTCCCAGTACACCACTCCACCAGCCGGTGCATAGCCACTTCTGTCGGGTACCCATTTTTTCTTAACAGTGGTTCAGAATATGGCCACTAGAGGACACACAATCCCAGCAGTGAGCCTCCAAGATGTAACCCCAGATGGCGCTATCCCAGGGCTACTACCCCTGCCTGATTTGCCACTAACAGGTTGAGGGCCTGGATCCAATGGCGGGTGCCTCCACCCAGAGGTCAGGGTTTGCAATAGTTAAACTAACTTGGTCACAGCCCTCTGGGACACTGCAACCCCTTTCTTCCCACTAGTGGCCCACACAATATCAGAATTACCTTCACAGTATACACTTACCCCCAGGACTGGTTCCGCACTGGGACCTCCTGTGAAATAAGATACAGTGCAACAATCACAGTACAGTACTTTAACATAGACAAATACCTCAGGCAGTATAACTTTGCTGAAACAAGCAGCTCTGATTTATTTAGGGGATATAACAAGGACAGGGGAAATCAGGTTAATTAGCTATCACTCTAACATTATTTATGGCTCTGTGCACAGGCCTATCCCCTATCGCTACTGTCCCTGGGTACCCAAGCCCCAGTGGCTAGTCCAAACCGTGGCAGCTGGTAGGCCCTTTCACACAGAGAAAGGAAAATTAAACAGTCAGCAGTACAGTAATTCCATTTGGATTTAATGTGGCAATTCAACAGGAGCGACCCTGAATTAGTACTCACGACCTCCAAATAAGATAGGGTCCTTCAATATCAGCAGGGCTACTCTTGAGCTCCAAGAGACTCTTCACACATTTATATGGTAAAAAAAAAGTACTATACCAGGCAGGCTGCTTCTATCCCGATCGCAATTACTGCACAATACCGGAGAACACACAGCAGATTCAGTTCCTGACAGACCGAGTGCAATTCAACAATTTCTCCAGTCTTCTACAGGGTGAGCCTGGTTTCTACTCTTCAGAGATCCTTTGATTCTTTTCACAGGACGGATTCAGTCCTAACAAGCAGTTACACAAGCTGCAGACCGGAACTCTGGGCCTTACACACGTTTTTTGACTGAAACTGTGCACTGAAGGAGCACAGGGTTTCTTCCTTCTTCACTCCCAAAGCTCAACTGAAACTCCCAACAGACAAAACCGGGCACTTCCTTTGAGTTCCTCCCAGTTCTTGACTGGATTGGCTGTCACTCACAATAGACTGCTGCTGTTGGTCCAAAAAGGCGCCGAAGTCTAAACTACATCTCCCAGAGTCACTGTCTAACACAATCCTCTTGTGGCTGGCTCAGATTATGAGTCCAAGTTCTGATTCGTCCAAGGCACCATTTTAGAGCTAGCTTACCTCACACTGATTGGTCCAGTTCAGCAGTTCAAAACTAGAATGGGAACTAGGCAGACACAGTTCTGACTGCAAAGAAAGCAGGTTAGACAAACTGTAATTTCATTATTACTGTAAATGATTTCTGGCAAACAGTTACATCTTTCAGATAGGTTCCTTTGCACTCCTAGTGACTGCAAAATGGAGTGAATTACAGCAGCTTGAGTGGTACTCAATCAGAGAAGCACACAGTCCCAATACAACTAATTATGTCTGCAAGCAGACAGCTCTTAAAGAGACAGTACCAGAGGTTCTAAAAACACTCACTGATAAATGGCTTAAATGCCAAACACCATTCAGGCTTGGAGCATTCAAGCAAGCTCCTGGAAGTCTTTTGGGAACCCCCATTTGCAGGGGGGTTAAATGTATACCTTATTGCACTGACTTGATTGTTTGAGGGAGTCACTGGTGATGACTCCTAGGTCCCATGCCTTAGCCATTGTGTTACGTCTCAGCCTACCCATCCAGTACTCTGTCCTGGGGTTCTTATTCCTTATGGGCATTACCTTGCACTTTCTGGCATTGAATTTCAACTGCCAAACCTATGGCCACCCTCTAGCTTTTGTAAGTTACTCTACATTTCCTTGATTCCCTTGTCACTATTCACCTTCCCACAGAGCTTAGTGTCATCTGTGAAAAGACACAACGTGCCCCAGATTCCTGCCAGTGTCGTTGATGAACATATTTAAGAGGACCAGACTCAGGACAGATCCCTGTGCTACCCCACCATGACTTCCTCTCTTCTGATTTAACCCTGCTGATCACAACCTCTCTGCCTTCCCTTTAGCCAGTTACCTGCCCAGTTTACTATGATCTTAGCTGCAACCAGGTCCTCCATCTTCCTCAGCAAGCGCCTGTGATGCACTGAGTCGAAAGCCTTGCTGAAGTTGAAGTAGAGCAACTCTCAGTGTGGCCCAGCCAATTCCTCATCACCCAGTCAAGAAAACTATCAAGTTAGTCTGACAGGAGCTCCCTGCCATGAATCTGTGCTGATTACTGTCTTGGAGACCATTGCTTTCCAAGTAGTGCATGAGGTCCTCTTTGACCAGTGACGCCATTAGCTTCCCTACAACAGAGGTAAGATTGACAGGCTTGTAGTTCCCCACTTGTTCTTTGCCCCTCCATTCAGTGGAACTACATCTGCCATCCTCCAGTCTTACGGAATTGCCCCTGTGCTTAGTGAGCTCTTAAATAGACTTACCAGAGGTTCAGCTAGTACTGTTACCAGCTCCCTATGTAATCTCATATGCAACCTATCTGGTCCCGGGCCTTATCTATCTTTAGGGCTCCAGTCCCTTCTGAACTCTTTCACTTGTAAATATTGTCTGCCTCATCTCCGGGATCCCTTAGTGGCCGCTTGATGCCACTCTCTAGCAAGGGCCCACCATCCTCCCTAGTAAAAACTAAGCAAAGTGATCAAAGGATGGTGGCATTTGCACATCCTCTTTATCACCTTCACCCCTCAGCTAGCCTTACGATTCCCCTGCTTTCTTTCTTTTTCCCATATATATCAGTAGAACTGTTGTTCTCCATTTTGACCCCTCCACTATACGCAGTTCTGTGTCTGCTTTGCCTCTAACCACCTTCTTGCCTCCTTATTTTTCAGTATGCATTCTCCTCATTCTTCCTCCCCTGCTTTTTTGTACTTGTAGAAAGCCTTTTTCTTTTCCCTACCACTTCCCTAACTCTTGCCGAGAACCATAACAATCTCTTAAACCTGTTCCTTTTGGTTGCTGTTCTTATGCATAACTTAGATGCCTCAAGAATGGCTCCCTTAATTGCCCCCATCTCTCTTCCACCCCATATTGTCTATCCCAACTAACTTTTCCCTGACCAGCTCCCTCAGCCTGTTGAAGTCCACCGTTCTAAAATCAAGGACTTCAGCTCCTGAGTGGGGTTTTCCGGACCCAAGGGCCACTTCAAACCAAATGGAATTACATAATAGCAGTTTCTTTATTTATTTTTTTTTTATGATCAGCTATCTCAGGTGTCCTGCTCTTATCCTCAGCTGCTGGCACTGTTGCACTTTCACATTTGAATATGGCCCACAGTGCTGATAAACTCATGCATGTCTGGTTTTAAAATTTTATACAATATGAGTTTGAATTAAATACTAATAGTCGGCATGGAGGTGGACTTACTTATGTCACGCCTACTGAAAATGATAGGTGTAAGCCTGTTAAATAATTCTTTGGAAAATTAGGCTTTGTGTCTGAGTTTGTGCACTAAGCGTTAATGCCTAAGGATTGCCAAAGGGTTCAAGAGCCACAGGGATAGCACTTTCTTCAGGAATG
This sequence comes from Neoceratodus forsteri, assembly GCA_016271365.2. Taxonomy (NCBI): domain Eukaryota; kingdom Metazoa; phylum Chordata; order Ceratodontiformes; family Ceratodontidae; genus Neoceratodus; species Neoceratodus forsteri. The sequence continues at coordinate 969,584,586 of CM028134.1, read as the reverse complement.
TAATTGAGAAGAGGAAAACAAGGGTAGGGATAGTAAGAATTAGAAGCGTAAAGGGGAAGACTGTGCAGCTGACATGACACATTCAGTCCATTCACAATGTCTGAAACTTACTCTATTATTGCCTCTCTAAAGTCTAGGAAGGCTCCCGGCCCTGAACTTATCCTGTCCGATGTATTTTTAATTTCCCCCTCCTTATGGGCAACTCTACTTACAGTCTATTTTAATCAATGCTGTCAAAGGCTGAAATTTCCTTCCTCTTGGAAATGTGCCACAATAATTTCTATTTACAAGAAGGGGGATACAACTGATCCAACCATGTATAGGCCCATTTCCTTGCTCGATAATACGGGAAAGATTTTTGCAAAGTTAATTTTGGATAGACTCAGAATCCAGCTGGCCTTGTTAGATGACCTTTCAGAAGCTCAAGCAGGTTATTGTACTACAGACAACTGTTACATTATTAGACACCTATACTAAAAATATGTAGCCTTGCACAAACAAAAGGTTCATGCAGCTTTATTGGTTTTAGCACAGCTTGATACTATCGCTAGAAACATGCTGTGGAATGTGATGAAGGATGAGGTTTTCGATAAGATTATATCAATTGTTAGGGACCTTTACACTAACACATGGGCCCAAGGAAAGCTAGGCACTTCTAGCCAGCTTTTTGCACCTATTCTTTTCTGCATATACTGTATATTGATAAGCTGTTGAATGAATTAGAATGCTCTCGGTCAGATTCTCCTAAAATTTTCAGCAAACATTGTGCTGCGTTGGCTTATGCTGACAACATGTTATTGCTGTCTTTAACTCAGTCTGGGCTTCAAACTAAGTTGAACATACTGGATGACTATGCTAAGAGATGCAATCTGAGGGTTAATGACCAAAAAAGTCAGGTCATGACTCTCGGGTCAAATTCTGTAAGAAAGACATGGCTGACTGAGACCAATAAAATTAAATCAACTAAGTATTATTCTTATCTTGATCTAGTTTTAACCAATGATGGTAAATGGTTTAGACATACCAATATGTTACTTACAAAGCTCAAACAGATAGCTACGTATCTGAATATTTTTGATAGAAAATATGGAGGAAATTCTATTAAACTCCTACTGACAGCAGTTAGAGCAAGTATAATGCTCTGACCTTGTACAGTGGAGAAACCTGCACCTCTATTCTATAAATAAACTCAAAGTTCCATTAAACAAGTTATTAAGATCCTGCTTGGGGCTAAATAACTCCGTACCTGCCTCTTTGATTCATGCAGAATTAGGCATCTCTTGCATTAAAGCCTTTTTTGGGGCCAGGAAGGTAAATTTTTGGATCAAGGTATCCCATCACAAACACTAGGTTCACTTATCTCTGTTTAAAGAAAAAATATACTTGGCTTAACTTGGGTCATTTAAAGTCAGAATGGCTTTCTTTAATTTTTTCATATACTATCGGAAACAGGTTTTGGCTATTTAAAAAAACTACAGTGACCTCGGTGTTACAATAAGTTTAAAATACCAAGAATCTGTTACTGAAATAATTGCAGAATACTTCAAACGTAAAGATCTGGAGAATAACTATAGACTGAAAATCTCACCTTGGACCAGATTGAATGGTATTGTGCATTTTTATAGGAATTACCTAGATGTTTTAATTGATTACCAATCAGAGAATTCAATACACAAAGTATAAGTCAGAGTTGTTTCCCAGCAATATGTCAGATGCAATATACAGAAAAGATTACTCTACGCAGGTTAGACAGGGCTAGAAATTCATTTTAAAAAGCAGGTTCCACAGGGAATACCATTACTCAAGGTTTGGTATTCCATCTTGAAAACTGGGTATACAAACCCTTCCTTTGTATACCATCATTTGTACCTATTGCACACTGAGAATGTTAAAGAACAACTATCACTTATAATAAAAAGCTTAAGGAACACTAGATTCACACCAGTTATGTCTGAACTTTATTATCAATTTTTCATGTTCTCCGCTGTTGGTCTACTAAATACTGTAGGTACAGTATTGCAGCATTTATTTCACCAAGTCTTTCAAATATATCTGACTCTCCTGCAAATAATAGTTGCTGTTTTATGACATCAACAGTCTGTTGCCATGATGAGCAACAATGAAGTCATAAACATGTACTATGAGATTAACAGGGGAGAGACAAGTGTTTTTTATACAGACCTTTTAGACAGACTATCCAGTGCTGTAAACCTTGAAAAGGAGCAATCACAATGGAAACAAATTCTGGTCAGATGCACCACCGTTGCATAATGAAATTAGTGAAGTTGTGTGGAATTGTTAAGGAGGTATGGAGAAACAACACAATGATTTGTAAATAGTAAGATTTGTTTTAGTTTCTGTTCTAAGGAAGGCATACACGTTATTAGGAACATACATGGAGGTGTACATTTTAATGGAAGGAATAGGAACACTGTAGGTTTACAAAAGAATCCCAGAGCAAATGCCACTGATGTATGTGTTATCCCGGATAATATTGGACGCACAGCCAAATTTTAAAGAAAACACAATTGCACATACCCCAATGATGCAAAGCATTATGGGAAACATGCAAATCCCCATGATGGTACAGAAGATGGCAGTACATGAAAAAGTAATGGCTGGTATATGTTCAGCCTTCGGATTTTTTTTTTTTTAGAGAAACAGGGTTTTTGTCCATGAGGTGATGTGAGTTATATTTAAGCAATGTGTTGATGTCAGGAAGTCAAGGTGTAATGATGAGGGACTGTTAGCAGAGGAAATGTGATAGTAACTTTCAGAGGGGGTCGCCTTTGTTAAGGGCAAGGTAGTTATGCTTGTGGTAATAGGAATATTAGGAAAGTATGAGGTCTATGCAGAAGTAGAGTACAAATATGCACAGTTTCATAAGTATGTGCTCAGAGTGCAGGCAAATGTGATATGCAGGTTTGTTTTAGAAATTGGTTAAAATAGCAATACTTGCAATTGATAGAAAGATAGATAATTACATAGACATGCAGGCCCTGTCCACACTACACTCCAAAAAGCTGTAATGGATTCAAACCATTACAGTCTGTAAATGTTACAGTGTGTACACACTGCCAGTGAACAGCGTGGATAATGGTTTGAAAACATTACAGTCTGTCCACACTGAGTGCGATAGTGTGTGTGGTCTCAACCCTGTAGTAGCAGTGCACATCCCATGGTGCACTCGGTGATGACAGCTGCATTTTGAGAAGCCCTCCTACATGTCCTATGGAGTACTGTGTATATGGCACAGTCATATTATTTAAATAACCATATTTCATTGTTATGAGACACACTTATGTTGTGGAGGTGACAGAAGAGGTTCAAGGAAGGGGAGATATGTATGTTGGAATCGGTGGCTACATCAGTGAGAGGGAGGAAGGGAGGAGAGAGAGTGGGAGGAGACATGGCATCAGTTCTGCCAGTAATAGGGCACCTGGGCACAACATTCATGTACTGTTGCTGTATGGCTGAAGGCAGACCTCTACTACTGCCTTCAGTGTTCCCACTGCTCCACTGTACACAGTGCCATATGTCTATTACATAGAAACATAGAAACATAGACTTTGACGGCAGATAAGGACCGCTAGGCCCATCTAGTCTGCCCATTTCCTACCTACAGGATAGGCCACAGATCCTAGTTAACCAACAGCCTATATCTTCCTGCCCCCACAAGAATTGCCTTATGTCTGTCCCATGCATTCTTGAATTCTCCCACAGTTTTAGACCCCACAACTTCCTCAGGAAGGTTGTTCCATGCATCCACTACCTCTCTGTGAAATAATATTCTCATTGCCCCTGAACTGCCCTCCTTCTATCTTTAAATTGTGTCCCCTTGTTCTTGCAAGTCTCTTTTTCTGAAAGATGCTACCCTCTTGGACTTTGTTGATTCCCTTGAGGTACTTGAAAGTTTCTATCATGTCCCCCCTCTCCCTTCTTTCCTCAAGGGTATACATATTAAGCTCCTTTAGTCTCTCCTCATACGGCTCCTCTTGCAGACCCTGCACCATTTTAGTTGCCCTCCTCTGGACTGCCTCTATCCTGTCTATGTCCTTGCGGAGATGGGGTCTCCAGAACTGGACACAGTATTCCAGATGGGGTCTCACCAACTGTCTGTACAGAGGGATAACAACTTCCTGTTTTCTGCTGCTGATGCCTCTCCCTATACATCCCAGTATACCCCGGCCCTCCCTACTGCCTTCTCCACATTGCTTGCAACCTTAAGGTCATCTGATATGATTACCCCCAGGTCCCTTTCCTGTTTTGTTGTTCTTACTACCTCCCCACCCATTGTGTATTCTTCTCCTGGGTTCTTGTTCCAGGTGCATTATTTTGCACTTTTTGCATTGAATCCTAGCTGCCATACGCCTGACCATTCCTCCAACCTTGCCAAGTCCCTTTCATCCTTTCCACGCCTCCTTGTGTATCAACCCTGTTGCAGATCTTTGTGTCATCTGTAAAAGGCATACTTTCCTTCCAGTCCCTCTGCAATGTCACTGATGAAGACATTAAAAGGACTGGACCTATTGAACCCAGGCGGTACCCCACTAGTAACCTACCATTTCTTCAAGTGGACTCCATTTACAATTACCTTCTGTGTCCTTTTGTCCAGCCAATGTTTTACCCAGGCTACCATCCTGGGACCCACTCCCAGGCTGGTTAATTTGACTAATAATCTTTGTGTGGACTGTGTCAAATGCCTTGCTAAAGTCTAGGTAGGCCATGTCCACAGCCCTCCCTGGTCTACTACTTTGGTCACCCAGTCAAAGAAATCTATTAGATTCGCCTGACATGACCTTCCTGCTATGTACCCATGCTGCCTTGGATCCTGTGCTCCACTGACCTCTAGGTACTCAACTATTCTTTCCTTCAGAAGTGACTCCATCACTTTCCTACCACAGAGGTCAGACTGACAGGTCTGTAGTGTCCTGCCTCTGTCTTGGTCCCACTTTGTGAAGGGAATCACATCCGCCTTCCTCCAGTCCTCAGGTACCACACCATCCTCCCATGATTTATTAAAAGAGTAGCCAGTGGTTTCACTAGTTCCTTCCTTAATTCTTTTAGAATTCTGGGTGAATTCCATCAGGACCCATTGCTTTGTCCACTATCAGTTTTAGGAGTTCTTGCAGAACCCTTTCTTCTGTGAAAGGACTGGGATCAACCCCTATCAAGAGTGCTTCTGTTAATTGGATTAGGCACTTCCTCCTCTCTTTAGAATACTGAGCAGAAATATTCATTCAGTATTCCTGCTTTTCACTGTCCCCTCTGCCCACCCACCGCTCATGCTATTCAGCCTCACTATCCCTCCTTTGTCTTTCTACACTCGCTGATGTACCTATAAAAGGTTTTATCCCCCTTCTTAACTGAGTTGGCTATCTTTTCCTCAATTTGGGCCTTTGCTATTCTAACTTCCCTCCTTGCTTCTTTCTGCCTTAACTGGTACAGCTCTCTGTCCTGCTCCTTCTGTGTTTCCTTATACTTCCGGAATGCTATCTTTTTCTTCCTGACTTTCACAGCCACCTCTCTTGAGAACCATAGTGGCTTTTTCTTTCATTTTGATTTGTTTATTTGCTTCACACAAAGGCTTGTTGCCTCTCTGATGGCAGTTTTGATAATTCCCCATTGTTGCTCCACACCTCCTTCTAGTCTGTTTGCTAGTGCTTTTCTGAGGCACTCTCCCATCTTGCCAAAGTCAGCCCTCCTAAAGTCCAGTACCCTCACTTTTGTATGGCTTGACTCTGTAGCTGAGTTTAACATGAACCACACTGTTTGATGGTCACTTGTCCCCAGATGGCAACCCACTTCTAGATCTGAGATCCTCTCACTGCCCCCGTTTGAGAGTATGAGGTCTAAGATTGCTCCCTCACGAGTGGGTTCCGAAACTAGCTGTCTAATGCCTGCCACCTGTAGGGTGTCAAGAATGGCCCTGCTCTTGGATGTGCTGCAGCAAATGTGCTCCAGTTAACATCTGGCATATTCAGATCTCCCATCAACAGTATCTCCTTTCTCTGCCATTCTAAGAATGCCTTCTATCATATCCTTGTCCATTCCTTCCCCTGACATGGGGGTCTGTACACAACCCCTGTGCAGATTGTGGTGCTCTTTCCAGTCTCCAAGGTGACCCACAGTGCCTCCTCTCCTCCCTGTTTACTCTTTTGTTCAGTTGCTTTTATCCCTTCCTTTACATAGAGAGCTACTCCTCCCCCTCTTCTCCCCTGCCTGTCTCTCCTGTAGGTTATGTACCCTGGTATGTTAACATCCCAGTCATGGTTCTCTGTGTACCATGTTTCTGTGACTGCTACGATATCCAGGCATCCCTCTTCCATTAAGGCCACCAGCTCAGGGAGTTTGTTGCCCAGACTATGGGCATTGGTACTCATTACCCTCCATTTCCTGATGGCCTTACCCCTTTTTCCCCATCCCTGTCCTTCTTGCCTTTGTCACTTTCTCCATTTACCCCTGCCCTTCTCCCTATCAACACCCCCATGTTGGTGTTTGCCACACTTACTACCGTGATTGTTTGGGGGGGCTAGGATTTTCCTGCTCTTTTCCAGTGCCTCCCCCCTTGGCTAGTTTAAAAGCTTGCCAATGAAGCATTTAAACCTATCACCTAGGATCCTGGTTCCTCCCGGACAGATGCAGCCCATCATGCCAGTATACGCTTGCATCACTCCAGGTGGACCCCCAGTCCCCAATGAAGCCAAATCCTGAGCTCCACACCAGTTTTTCAACCACTGATTGAATCCCATGGTGAGGAACACCCTAGCCTCCTATGCCATAGATGGGTAGCACCTCTGCGAAGGTTACTGTGCATGCTACTTGACTAAGGCCCCTCCCCAATTCCACAAACTCTTCCTGCACTTCTCTAATCCTTTCTTAGCCAGGTCATTTGTTCCTAGGTGGACAATGACATCCAGCTCCTCCCCTGCAGCTGCTCCGCAATCCTGAGGATTCGCTCCCTGTCCCTCCAAGCCATGGCACCAGGCAGGCACCTTACCTCCCTCTCCCCTTCCTCCCCAGTTCTACCTTCCTAACAATGGAGTCCCCCACCAGGAGTTGTTTCCTTCCCCTGCAGGGTCCCTTGCCACCCTCCTGTGGGTCTCCTTTGTGGAGGTTCCCAGCATCCTCCTTGGTCTCCACTGTAGGTGCCTCCATAGAGGAACCACACTTTGCCAGAATGCCATAGGAATTGTGGAGAGGCACAACTGAGGATGTGCCTCTGTTCCACCACCTCACCCTCCCTGAGCCCACTGTGGTTCAACCGCCTCTTTCTTGGCAACCTCTGAGGCAACGGCAGTGGCACTGGTGGTCCCTGGATGGAAGAGGAGGTCCCACAAATCCTGGCCAACTCAGCCTGAGATGAGCAACCTCCTCCCTCAGCCCAGAGAGGTGCCTGCAGATGGAACAACACCGCATCCTCCAGAACATCTCCCGGAAGACTGCTGCTCCACAGCCACTGCACTGCACCACTCCAATCATGTCTTATTTCTGGCCCCTTAACTGTTTGCAATCCTTACTCTTTCCTCTGTTTTTTTTTCTATCTCCTTACTTTCTGCCTGTGTGCCCTTTAAGCTCCTGATTGTCCTGTTCTGAGACAAGAATATCCTATATTTCTCAGTAGACCACTTACTTGTTCAGGCAGACCTCCAGCAGCTAGAGGGGGCCGGAGAGCTACTCTGCCCTTCTAGGATGGGGGTCCTGGTGGTTCTGTGATCACTCACTTCCTGCCCCTAAACAGGAAGTTCCTGTTGTCAGTCAAATCCTGTGCCTATAAAATAGAACTAGCTTGGATGGGGGTGGAGGGAGGGAAGGAGGCAATATAGTCCCAGTAGAGAAGTTCAGTCACACAGCAGTCCTTTCTCCTGGTGTCTTCTGCCAAGCTATTAGCAGAATCTTTCTAAGGCAGTCTTTAAATGTAGCTTCCTTCTAGCTAAGCCACCCCTACTTACCAGATCTTTCTACAAGTAATTTAAACCTCACAGCAGTTAAGTCCTTTCAGTCACCTGAGATTTACACCTAGATGACTTTTCAGTTACCCATTCAGTTCAGTTAACCCAAACACACACTTTTTTTTTTGTTTTGTATGTTAGTTTTTTTACCCTAAATTAAAGGTCCAAATACAAAAGTTCTTCTACTTTAGTCCCAGCAGAGAAGTTCAGTGACACAGCAGTCCTTTCTCCTGCTGTCTTCTGCCAAGCTATTAGCAGAATCTTTCTAAGGCAGTCTTTAAATGTAGCTTCCTTCTAGCTAAGCCACTCCCCCTATTTACCAGATCTTTCTACAAGTAATTTAAACCTCACAGCAGTTAAGTCCTTTCAGTCACCTGAGATTTACACCTAGATGACTTTTCAGTTACCCATTCAGTTCAGTTAACCCAAACACACACTTTTTTTTTTGTATGTTAGTTTTTTTACCCTAAATTAAAGGTCCAAATACAAAAGTTCTTCTACTTTAGTCCCAGCAGAGAAGTTCAGTGACACAGCAGTCCTTTCTCCTGGTGTCTTCTGCCAAGCTATTAGCAGAATCTTTCTAAGGCAGTCTTTAAATGTAGCTTCCTTCTAGCTAAGCCACTCCCCCTATTTACCAGATCTTTCTACAAGTAATTTAAACCTCACAGCAGTTAAGTCCTTTCAGTCACCTGAGATTTACACCTAGATGACTTTTCAGTTACCCATTCAGTTCAGTTAAACCAAACACACACTTTTTTTTTGTTTTGTATGTTAGTTTTTTTACCCTAAATTAAAGACCCAAATACAAAAGTTCTTCTACTTTAGTCCCAGCAGAGAAGTTCAGTCACACAGCAGTCCTTTCTTCTGGTGTCTTCTGCCAAGCTATTGTCCATCACAGCAGTGCTCTATAATGCATTCAGGAGCTCCACCAATGTATGTGTTCACTACTGGCACTGCTCTGCAGGTAGTATTGCTGCCACATCACACATGGGCAGGCAGAGTACTCCCAACGCTCAGCACTGTAAAAAAGAGTAATCAAGGACAGTACACAGATACCATCAGGAGGTGACCCTCGGGGGGTAAGTGCAGACAGAGAGGTAGGTTAGGTGGGGACATGGGGGTAACACCCAGGGGGTGTGCATACAGCTGTCAGGTTACTGTGGTATGGAGGCATCCTAGTATTGCAGCCTCACACCCGTGCTCCACACTGCCATCTGCATATGCCCTGGTAGCTCCAATCTCTCTGCATGCAGTGAAACAGAGCTGCAATGCATGCAGGTATAATGGGAGACTGGAAGCTACATGGTGAAGCATTTAGATACAATTGCAATTAAAAACTGATAAAGGTGTAAAGCTGTAAATAAGAGTGAAGTAACCACACTGGTATGTACACCACAAAGTGGTTCTTGGAAGGATACAGATTGGGGATGGATCAATTAAAGGAGTAGTCCACCCAGAATTTGCAAAAACATATGTTTTTCAGAGTGTTTTGATTTGTATGTAAAGTCCTAGTGTGTCCTTCCCTCTGTCTGCTGTTAGGAGTTTTTCATAAATTAGGCTGATAGCTTTAGGGTAGTTTTATGACCCCTTGGGATCTCCATCACAAATGGGTTTATTGCCTTCTGCCTCCTACAATGCACCCTGTCTCATGTGACAGTGATGTAGCCAGGCCCATAGATTTAGCATATACAGTGCTTTTAAAATCAGTTCACAACAGCAGAGCTGTGTAACTGTTCTTATCCAGTGAGCACAAATGGCAACAGTTACAATTAGCAGATGCCTGAGAGCTACCTAACTCAGGTCCCTGTAAGAAACAGCTACTAAATAGCTTTTAATTCACGCATTTGTATTTTTTGGGTGTGTCATGTCTAGCTAGCAGTAATATGTGTTTTCATTTTAAAATTTAATTTCATCAAACTATGCCAACAATAAAAGCACAGAAATTGCCCCAGATCATCACGGCTATAATTAGTAAAAACGATAGCAGTTTCTTTCTCACTCAGTTAGCTCTAAAGTATTTGCTAAACTGTAAATGTAGGTACCAGCGTTTTTTTTTTTTTTTTTTAGCAGGAGAGACACACTATAGGAGGTTTTGAGGAGTAGCCGCACCTCCTTTGTATTAGCTTGTAATAAACTGATATTTATTGTCATCTGTTTACCTGCTGTATGTAAAACCATTGTGGGGAGGATTGTAGGTCCAGTTCACTAGGTAGTTGTTAGAGGAAGACTATTACCTATCCTGGGGAAATGTTCTAACCTGTTCTACCCACAGGAGGCAATGTGTCCCCAGGTGGAAGCACTACACCACAGAAATTACCTGGACTCAGGCCCGACCTCTGGGTGGTACTGCTGAGCCCCGAGACTGCCAGGACAGCCCAGGTGAGTGATTACAGGGGGTTTAGGGGTGGAGGTACCGCTGAGACCATTCACTGACTTGTCTACTTTGTGGCTGCCCAAACACGACTGTGGTTGAATTCTACCCCACATTCAGTTGTACCTTAGTATTCCTTGACTTCTTAGTTGGTGATAGTTTGCACTGACTAGGGAGATGGCATTTAAGACGAGAGAACTGGTGCGATTTGAGGGCTAGACTTATAAGATGCTACTCTTCCATAATGTGGCCATGGCGTTGGAAGGAGACATATGACTTTTAGAGGGGCCTGCCTGACTGCCGCCTGAAGGTCCGAGGGTATGACCCACTGGGTCCAAGGGTGGAGGGACATCACCCTGAGGCTGAAGGATTTGGTCTGTGAGGTGCCCCAAGGTCACCCCCAGGGTCCAAAGAAACCTGACCCTATTAAAGAAAGGCTCGTTAGCTGCCTGCCCGGGCCTCACCCAAGGGACAGGAGGGTTGTAACTGGTCTGGGGAAGTGCTCAAGGAGGTGTGAAGACCCTCATGATGTCTGGTTCTCATCCTGGCAGAGCCTCCCGATAGGGCTGATGGGTGGCTTGATCCCCTGCCTAGGGGTGTCCATGAGCAGTGTAAGAGGTTGCACACTTTCTCAGGTGCCCTCCCATGCCAGTGAAGATGATTTTACCCTGAAGCAGCCAGGTGGTCCGGTCTGGGGGTGCCTGAGGAGGAGGAGAAGTGTGGTCTTGGAGCCTTAGGGTGTGGCACTAGATGTATCCGTCACTCCGGGTTGGCCAGCCCCACTGCACACCCCAGGACTATTTCCCATGAGCACATTTGGGATGGTCAAAGAGAGGTGCTTGGTCAGCTGTGGGGCACCACTCAGAAGTGGGTGAGAACCTGTCCAGTACATCAGGTCGAGACTGTGGTGCCAACCTTGCTAAGCGGGCATGACCCCACGGGTGGAAATGCAGTTGAGCAGACTGAGGTGAGCAGTACACTTCTGATGGTGTTGCCCCGGCTGTGGCTCGAAAGAGGACCCCCCTCCTTCCAGCTACTGAATGAGGAGGAAGCGCAGAGTGTGGGCCCCATGGGGGTACTGCACCACCAGCGCCACACTACAGCCCAAGGAGTCGGCCTCTTAGTCTGGTGGGTTGCCGGACCTGGGGCAGTGTTGCAGAGGTTCAAGGCATGAAGGACCTGGTATGGGCAATTGGCCAGAATCTTCTTTTTCTGCCCGAGGTGCCTGATGCCCGTGGCCACCCCTGGCTATACTGTTTATGTCTGGGCCTTGAGGGTCCTTTGTCCCCAGGACGGTGGATTTGTTTTGTGGGGCAGAGGGCTATACCAGGCAGGTGCCACAGGAGGTGAACCAGCTGATAGTTGAAAGATGGAGTCAGGAAAACCTAATGGGGACCGTAAGGGACCAACCTCACCCCTAAAATGGCCTTGCTCCACCCTCTTGATTGATCCCCATATACCTACCAACTGCATGCCAGGCCTAATCAGCCCTCGGTTGACACTGAGTTCTGTGGGTTTGCTACGCTGCTGAACAGTGGATCCCAGTCACCATCATCAACCGCCCTATTATAACCAGCATCTCACCCACCTCCTCCAACTCGTCCAGGTCTCCGGGGTATCAGCAGCACGACTGCCTCAAATGGGTACTGTGTGGTTACTATCTCCTTCCCTACCAAGGGAGGGGAAGCCCCCCTCCATAGAGCTCTAGCATTGGTCTGTCCGAGTCAAAGAGCATGTCGGATACCCTGCTTGCTGGGACCAATGCCAACATGTTGAGCATTTGCCCAGATGTCGCGACTAAGGTGGTACAGTGAGCTTGTGTTTGTTGGTTACTGCTGTGTGACAGTTGGGGCTTGAAGTGACCGCCATCTCACAGGGGTCATGTGCTGGGTCGGGTGGTTCGGCATTGAAGGGGAGATGACTCTTCCCAGGGCCGAAAGTGCTGATGGTAGGAATCGCCAGTTGAATCAATCCTTGGGAGGCACTCATGCTCGATGCCCTCTCCCAGGCAGTCTGTCAGATGGGCTCTTAGCTGAGTGGGTGCTGCTCACCCCTGCCAGTCCCCAGCCCGCTGTGTTACAGTTAGGGTCCGAGTCAAGAAACCGTGACCATCCAGCAAGGTTTTGTGTTGGCATCCATCTTCATGTGATGAGATCGTCTGGACCCCGTGAAGATCCAGGGGGAGATAGACCTGCCCTTATTTGATTTTGGAAGCTACCAATTCTGATGCCTATAAATGGAGCCTGATTGAAGTTGGTGAAGGCCTGGTCTTCTCTTTGCATGAGTGGACATGGGATGTGTTACGGAAGAGCACCACTATCATTGAGACGACCTCCCATTTAGAAAGCGTCATGGAGGTTAGCCCCGATGTGGAGGATGCAAAACACCTAATGGAGTTGCTGGCCCGGAGTCATCACAGAGTCCCAGCCGTTGTTTCCCTATTGTGGTCTAGGAAAGAGGAGCAGTGAGAATGTTCACTACCACTCACTAAACAAATGAACTATCCCAGACCAGCACACAGTGCTCAGAGTGGAGGACACACTGACAGCCTGTCTGGGGCGGTTTTTCCGTGTGACTGAGCAGGTACTACCAGATACCCATGGCCGAGGAATAGTATGAAAAGACCACTTCATGCCCACTGATTCTACTTGTTTGAGCGTATGCCATAAGGCATATCTGAGGCCCCGCCACCTTCCACCATTTGATGGAAAGGATGTGACATGAACCTTTTGAGGTCATGGTCTATCTGATGACCTTATTTTCGGCAGACCCTGGCAGAACACGAGGCTCGATTGATGAAGGTCCGGACCAACTGAGAGTTGAGCTGGAAGGTTTCCACACAAATGCCAGTTCTGCCAGCCACAGGTTAAGTATGTGTTGGGCATATAGTCTCAGAAAAGGTACAGACCACCTAGCAAAGTAGAGTTCTCAAATCGTGGCCATGGCCATCCATGTGCGCCTGCAGTCTTTCTTGGGTTCTGCAGGTTATCGTGTGATTATGAAGGATTACCCCTGCGCATCCCTGCATGACCTGGATGCAGGTTATCCGCTGACTAACCAGAGAAGGGTCAGGCCCCACCAGAACCTTCCTGCATTGGGAACCTTGGGTCCTGTTGGACACCGAGTGTGAGGCTTTCCGGAGATCGTCTGGGGATTGGGGAGGCCAGGTCCTTGCTTTGCAGACTCCTTTAGCCCTATGTCCTGTGACATTGACACCAGCCTTACCAGGTTGGGGCAGTCCTGTACCAGGAGTATCCAAGGGTTCTGCCTCATGGCATTCGCTAGCTGGGGCCTGACCTCCTCCAAGAAGAACTACCTGCACAAACTGGAGTTTTGCGCTAAAGTGGGCAGTCACAGAGAAGTTCCATGCCTGTATGGGGTACTGCTCACTGTGCGCACGGACAACAACCTCTGACTAATGTCACCACCACAGCTGTTAGATGCTGGGCATCAGGTTGTCGCCTCCACGTATAACTTCAGCCTGAATATCGGAGTGGGGCAATGTCTTTAGACGCCTGTCTCGCCATCCATACCTCAACACCCCAGACCTCCTGGGTTGGCTGAGCAGGTTCTGGTGGGTGCTCCCATGCTGGGTCCCCTGGCAACACCACCGACTGTCCCACCTGAGCATAGAAGTGCTGGGAGATTCCTGAAGCAATCCCCGGCTTATCTGAATTTCGCTGGCCTGGGTTTCTGTCTTGTCCCAGCCTAGTGAGCCAATTTGCAGGGGAGCAAGCGGCGGCCCTGGTATCTGAGATCTGTCGGGCTCTATGAGGGTCACCCCAGCAGGCACAGAGCACCCACCCCGAGGCTCAGGAGCTGGTTAAGGAGGACAAATTGGTGCTGTGGATGGGTTGTAATGCGGACTGCAGGATCGAGATCGGGCCATTCGAGACAGTATTGTGTTGCTCGGGTCTACCGAAGGGTCCTCAAGTCAGCATGATGATATGGGGCACCTAGGCTATGACCGCATCTTGACACCTGTCAGGCCATGTCTATTGGCCGCGGATGAAGGCAGACGTGAAGCTACTGCAAATGCTGCTGCGTGCATCCAAGGGAAGACCTGCCTGACGAGCCACGCCTGGTCAGATCCAAACCAGGGCTCTAGAGTTGGTGTGCATGGATGTCCGGAGCTGGACCGAAGAATGCGCCAACATACTAGTATCACAGACCACTACACCCGTATGTTAGGCTTTCCACCAGGGACCAAAAGGTGAGCACCGTGGAGTCCCACAGCAGTATGTCCAACATCGGTCTCCCAACTAGTCCATTCTGACCAGGGCTGGATTTGAGAGCTGTTTGTGAGGAGTTTTGCATGTTATGGTAATACAGAAGTCCCACACCACCCTTACCAGCCACAAGGGGATCCCCAGCCCGAGCGTTCAACCGAACGCCTAAACACGTTACACTGACCCCACCAACAAGGCTAATTGTCAGCTGGTGGGACATCTGGCATGCCTACAACTGCGAAGCTTGATGCCTGGCCTCCCCTTCTACCTCATGTTTTGTCACGAGGCCCAGCTGCTGGTGGACCCTGTTTTTGGGTATCTGCAGATGGACCCCATAAATGGTACCTGAGTACACCAGAGACCCACGGAACAGCCTCTGGCGGTTACACACTCACCCTGAGGCAGCGTTCAGAGCTGTCAGGGAATAAGAGGAGGTATGATGCCAGAGGCGTAGCCAGGATTTGAGGGGGGACAGGGTCTTGCAGGAAACCTGGAGGTCCAGGGTAAGCACATCCAGAAAGGGTGGGCCCCAGATGGTTATCTAGTGGTGGAGAAATGACTGACCTGCGGTATCGTGTTAAGCAGGAGCATGGCCAGGGGGTCGAAAAGCGGTACATTGGGAAATCACCTGCTCCCCATATGAGATCGTGGGTCACCCCAGTCTCGAGTCCAACCTGCAATGGCAAGGTGCCCATTACCCTAGGGGTGTGAAGCAGTGGGGATGTGTTTTCCTTACACCTGGGACACCCATCATGGGCCTGCTCGACATCCGGCTGGCCCCCTGGGGCCCTGGGACCTCCAGGAGGTGAGCAAGAGAAGGGGACCTTGTCCGTAGTGGGAATGGGGCCTGATGGCCCTCCCCTGCTGGGAAGGGTCTCAGGGACCCCGCCCTCCACCAGCTCCAGCCACTTAGAACTGACCAACCTGGTCCTAAGGCCCTGCCCTTATCCCTGGCTGGCCCCTGGTCCTGCATCTGGCCACACTCTGGAGGGTTTTGGGGAGGCAGGGACCCACTGGCATGCCTGCTCACGAGATCCAGAGTCGCTGCCATCCTGATTCTGCCCAGTCTGACCAAATCTCAACAGTGTAGAAGACAGGATGCCCAGAGGGGGATGATGGACCAGGCTCACTGATGATCTGCCCTGCTTCCTGTTCCGTGCCAGTTGATGCTCTTGCTCTGATCTGATCACTCTTGGCCCCTGGAGCCCCTGATCTGCCCCTGATGTTCTCCTCCAGCCTGTGTTGTCTTCCATCCTCCGTGCTATAGGGGGGTAGTGGAGGCATGTTGGTGCCAACCTCTTACCGCATATTGTATGCTGCCAAGATCTGACCTATCCGAGCTCGTTTGGGGATCCAATGATTGCTGGTACTAGCTAGGGACCATGGGTAGATCCAGTAAAGTGCCTATTGTTGGTCATGAGTTTCCCAGAGGGGCTTGTTGGGACACCAAGTTTCCTGCCAGGAGTGTGTAAGCCCCCCCAGCTCCAGCTAAGGTGGGCAGGGGCTTCCGCCATCTAGTACCTTTAATTTGGCCCATTGATGTGGCTGAACCAGATGCAAGCCTAGCTGTGACTGTGATTATTGTTGGTGCTAGTTAGGAACCAGGTGTCTAGCTAGAAAAGTGCATGCTACTTGTTTTGGGTTCCCACATAGAGAAAAAGGCAGCTCTACCTCCCCTCCAAAAAGCAAGACAGGAGAAAGACTGCCTGCAGGCATGGAGACTCTGGCTACCCTCCCAATGGCAGGAAGTAGAAAGGAGGAGAAAGGCAGGGCTGGTGGGAGAGAGAAGAGAGAGAGAGAGTTGGGAAGAGAGAGAAGGAGAGCAGAGTGGAGGAACAGGAGGAAAGAGAATCCCAGGCCCCCCAAAAAGGAAACCAGAGGGCTGTTTTGGTGGTTTTGCCTGGCAAAGGCTTTGGGGATGCATCCCTCTCCACCCCCTCTCTCCCCTTTCAAGCATAAGGAACAGGAAGGAGCCAGACAGCCACTGGGGCTGTGCAGGAGGGCCCCTAAGGTTGATTGCTCAAAAATACTGAGGCAGACTGTTTGGCCTGAAGGTACTGTGACCTCCAGCCTGGGGCACCTGGGAGGCTGCTGCATCAGGGACAGATCTTCCTGCCAGGGGAGAAGCTGGGAGACTAAAAGGCATCAGGGAGTTGAACTGCTGTGCCCCCTATTGCAAAAATCAGAAGAACCAAGGAGAGAAGGACGAACAGGCCTGCCTGGTGAAAGCCATATACAAAGGACTGCGGGCGAAGCTGGAAAGGCCAGGCAGGTGAAGAACTACACCACCCATTTCGTGGGAGATGACATGCTGTGGACTGCAGGGGTTGTCGCACCATCCAGGCATCAGGAGTACTCTCGAGCTGCAGCTCGGGGAGACCATTGTTTTCTTTGCCAGGAGGGTCAGGAGGGAACCATCTCTCACACCAGTTTATCTTTGTTTTCTTGGAACTTGTGAGAGTGTGTAAGGGCCCCAACAGTAAACAGCAGGCCTGCAGACTAGGGACCATAAGGTGCCACTAACTGTGACTGGTCTGGGTGCACCCAGGGAAAGGGGGGAAGTGGGATAAGTGAATGTTTGGTAACCAGGAGGTTTTGGAGAGGTAGCCACCACCTCCTTTGTATTAGCTTGTAGTAATAAACTGATATTTGTTGTTCATCTGTTTCACCTGCTGTGTATGTAAAACCATTGTGGGGAGTGATTGTGGGCCCAGGGGGCCATCACAGGCAGTCGTTAGAGGGAAGACCATTACTTATCCTGGGGAAACGCTCTAACCTGTTCTACCCACAGGAGGCAACGCAGGGGCCCCATGTGGAGGCACTAAGGCACCACAGAAACTACCAGTAAGGACTCAGGCCCAGCCCTCTGGAGGTACTGCTGAGCCCCCGAGATCACCTGGACAGCCCAGGTGAATGGGATTATCAGGGAGGTGTTACACTGAATTTTGCTAAAACTACACATCAATTAATTAGAAACAGTGTAGTTTGTCACTTATTTTCATACATTTAATATCCTTAATTGCATAGAGAACATTTCACTCTCCCCTCTAGTAACCTCTACTCTTTCTTAACAGTCTTCACCTGTGAAAGAATCAGAAGATATAAAAATACGAACATTATAATAAAAACAAGTTCACATTTTTAAAATCCTCTCAATAGGAAGAGAATAAATTAAAGGTGCTCAACAGAATACAGAGACCAATACAGTAATGTCCAGATTCTCAGAGCCTGTTCCAAATAAATAAGTTTCTGCTTCCCAGCAACATAAAACACCAACAAGTACAAAGCTGGGTATTCTCATACAAAGTAATGAAAGGAAGTGGTTAAAACCATAATCTAAAGATAAGTTTACAGTAAAACAAGCATTAAAATGGCCATGCCCATAAAAATTCACATTTGCATGGGATTAGAATAAATGTAAACATAAACAAAAGACCAAGAAGTAAGGCACAATACTAAACCAATCAAGTACATTTTCCAGACACCACAACTAAGAGGTAGGTTGACAAGATGAAGGACAACCATGGAGAGCAGGTTAACTGCTGAAATCTAAGCAGATGACAGAACTCATGCTCAGGCAGCAGGCAGGTACAGTAATTGCAAGGAGTTCATTTCTCAGTTTAATGAGCCAGCCAATCAGTCACTTGTCAGATCCCAATAAGTAAGTAACAGTTTTACTGTGTCTAACACTCTAGTAAATACGAGCAATACAGTAGCTTCAATCTCCCCACCTGCTCTCATCTGAAAGAGACTACAATAGGCCTCCCACCCTGGGCAGTACCCTCCTAAAGCAGCCAAGAATGTCATGAATTTCTCAAAATATGTTGCCTTTTAAGTTTTTCTCCCTGTCGCTTATATTGAGCACAGGTGAAATTAAACCAGACCCGGTGCCTGACATGACCCTTAATAAAGATACACACTGCAATCACTGGGATTAGAAATTATCTATATCAACATTTATCATCTGGTGGGCAAAAGGCTGAGTTAGAAGCCTGGATATACCAGTACAAAGTGTGCATACTTTTCTTAAGTGAGGTTTCACTAAAACCAAACTATCTGACAATGAAATTAACATGCAGGGTATTTCATCATAGGAATGAGCCGTCCATCCATCAAAGAAAAAGGAGGAGTTATAATGGTGTACATAAAGGAGTAATGTCAGCTTCACTGGATTAGTATGTGAATCCCACCCTACTCAATGTGAATACCTTCTAGTCCTTTAACACTGAGTTTACTTACACCCTCCCCCATGGGTTGGATAAACAGACTGAGTGATCTAGTTCAGCTTGTGAAAGAGCTTGGACAGGAAGACTACATAATTCTGTGTGACCTCAATCTAAACGGTGCAAGAAAGGTAGCCAATGCTTAGAAAATCATTCTAGGAGAAGACAACCATTAACAAGTAGTAAACTGTGCTAACAGGCTGGATAACAGAACTAAAAAGGTTACACTACAATAATTGCCAGGATTCTAGTCAGGAAAGCTAACACTACAATTGGAAGGCCTCTTCCCTGCTGCCATAAGTGGTCATTGCCCAGTAGGTAACATCTGGAGAAACAAGCTTAAAATAAAACAGCAAAGCTATAGAGTGTCATCATTTCACCAACTTTGCCACAAACTTCCTGACTTACCTATATAATTGTGACTAGGACTTTCTACATGCAATCCAATGCATATATGTAGTGCGTGACTTTTTCATCCATTAGTTTCAAACACAAGTAAACAAGCATGCCCCAGTGACTAAAAGGAGGGTTAGAGGGTTGAACCACAAATGGCTATGAAAAGAATGCAGTGGCTACAGTGAACAGGAGGGATCAGGCCAGGAAACTATACAAAACCTCATAGTTTGATGATGACTGGCTTAAATTCAGGACCCTTGAAATAAACGTTAAACAGAAATTCATAAGGACAAAATCTAATTCCTGACTTTACAGCATCTCAAACTATGTTTCAAACATTCTGAGGCCTTTTAGCATGCTGTAAAGGATAGAATTAACCCAGCTACTAGAAATAATATTAATAAACTTCTGTAGGGTGATACACAAAAAATGATCAGGTCACCACAGCTAACACCTCCAGTCTTGTCTTGGCTGACCTTGGGCCTTCTAAACTACAACTGTAAATCTGATGCCCTTCACCAAGCTAATGTTAAGTTCTACCTAAGAACACCACAGTTAAGGAGGTGCATTAGCTGCCGACAGCACTGAGAGAAGATAAGGTATCAGGCACTGATAAGCTTTGAGTCTCGATTTTTTGCAATTAGCTAGCCACCATACTTGCAAAATCTATAACCTCTTTTTTTTTTTTTTTTTTTTTAGTCTTTGGTAATCGGTAAGACCCACTAGGCACAAGTGCCTGTCTTCAGGGATGACCTGGGAGCACTGGGTGGTTAAGTGACTTGATCAGAGTCACACAGTATGCAAGTGGAGGTTGTGAGAATCAAACTCAGGTCTGGTTTGCTGGATGTGCTGTTTGCTCTCCTTCATAACTGACCAAGTGCCTGTTCATAAAGGGGGGGTCTCCACAAGCTATTGGCAACTACAAGCCAATCTTGGTACTGTCCTGCTAGGCTAAGTTGCAAAAGAAAATTATAAGTCAGATCTCCAGCTACCTTTCATACAACCAGTTCTTCACAGCTTGCAACATGGATTTAGATAAAATCATAGCACAACAACCACTCTGACCAGGTTCACAAATGACCTGTACTGTGGCATGGAAGCAGGACATGCCCCAGGTGCTGTATTTGTGGACCTGACTTCTTGTGTGTATGCAATTAATTGGATCAATGGCTAACTGTATAGCTGAGAACAGATAGTTAACTTTAATGGAGTCTGTCTGCCTCTGTGTGGTAGTGCACAGGGTGCCACACGGGTCATTTCTCAGTCCTCTGCCATTCTCCTTATTCAACAACCAGCTCTCACAGGTAGGCAACCAAACAAAATACATTGTATGTGGATAAAGTGTTACTATAAATGAGTTCAAATGTAGATGAAGATGTAAACATCATCCTGTGGGAAGATTTCACATCACTAGAAAAATTATTTAAAGAAAACAGACTTGTGTTTAGTGAACCGAAACCAAAATGCTTTTTGGGTCAAGAGTTAAGCCTGGTAAAACACATAACTCCTTCTATATACAGTACTGCTAGTGACCACACTCCAACTGAAGTGCCAGCAGCTACAAGTATCTGGGACTGCACCTTAATCTTAGCTTCATTTTGAGCTCCATCTAGCCAAAATCACCAGTAATATCTACTACAAACCAGGTGTACTTTTACAGTTTAAAAGGTCAAATGACCAGGCTCATCAGACAAGCAAAAGCCCAATGAAGTCTACCGCTCATCATGAATTATTACTGGCCTGTCTGGACACTGCCTCAGCCAAGATTTAACATGGCAGATGCAATACATCCATAACCTGCAAGGGCAATTTGTCATAAAACAAAGTGAGCCCACCACCTCTGTGACTTGCAACACCAACTAAACTGGCATTACCTAGGATCTTTGACTAAACATAGCCACATTTACACACAAAGTACTATATAGTGAATAATATCTGTACAGGTGTGTGCAATGAGGAATTTTCACACACCCGAGGTGTGTGATAATCCATAAGATTATCACACAGCAAGGGTGTGTGAAAAATTCTCATAAAGCAAACCTTGTACAAGTATTATTTTTTATAACAACTGGTGCAAGGTTTCGACAAAGACAAAAACCGTATGCTGTATTTTTGTGAACAAGCGTGTCTCTGAGGGTAATGGGTCAATATATTGAGGAAAGAACTGTATGGAATTAACAGCTCATTTAAAACAGCTAAAGGAATAATAGCTACAGGGACAGCATACAGAAGGTAAATTATTGCTATCCCTGTAGCTATATTGCCATTGGGGGAGAGATAAAAAGCTCTGGCTGGCGCTATGTGGGCTGAGCAGCTGCCGTGCCTCAGTAGATAGAGTCACAAGCAGCGGAGGATGATGGAGCAATTACGGACTGGGCCTCAATTTCCAGTCTTGGGAAGATTTTATTTTTGGTTGTTTTTTGTTTTGTCTCCCCACGAGTTTTCTCTCTTTCCCCAAGTTTAGTCCCCCCTGGAGTTAGTTATATAAAGATGGGAGGTTCAGGAGCGTGTGGAGGCAGAACCCCCCCCCCCCCACAAACATGTAATTTTTATATTTTTGTTCACAGATGGTAGCACTCGTTTTACTGAGTGCTACCTCTATTTTCATCAATATACCCACATGATTGTTTACCGTGCTGTTGTTTTCCGTGGCATATTGACCCCGTGCCTCTCTGAGAAGATGCCAGAGTGATACAAACACAGTGTGCTTTCTTTCACGCTTCAGTGACGTGAGAACACAAGGAAGAAAACCCCATAATAACCTGCTATCGAGTTATTATGGAATTCAGTGGGTTATTACGGTGTTTTATCAGGAGTGGATATCCAGTCATTATAGGGGATCACCAGTTATTATATGACAACAACAACTCCTGCCTAATTGACCTCTTCAACCTCCACAAGCCCAGCTTGATCCTGAGGTCAGGGAAAAACTTCTTGGCATCCCACTGCTAAAATCAAACTGAGGCCAGAAATCCCTCAGATACAGTATGTATCTTGCTGAAAAAGTATGGAATGATGTACCTCTGGAGATACAGTACATAGCTTTAGCTCAAATAAATTGTTCACATTCAACTACAAAAAAACATGGTGTACTTCTTCACAACACTAAATTGTAACTGTTATATTACTTACATTTTCACTGGTTGTGATACTGCATAACACTTTGTATGTCCCTGTTGTACCCTATTTAATCGATGTGCACTGCTACATCTTCTGTACCCTACTGTATCCTACCATATTATGTGTACATTTTGGTATTCCTGCTGTATCCTGTACAATGTGTACACTTTATTGAGCACTGTAACTGTTTGAACCACCATTGCTGTATTGATATCTTGGTCACTCCTTACTTTCAATAAGCAATGAATAAATAAATCAAATAAACGATCCCAATCCAGGCAGTCAGTCTGCTTCTTTAACTTATGTATCCTGTTGGTTCAAGGTTTGAGGGACTGAAAGTTAGAAGCAGACTAGTGACCACTACCAGAAGTGGTAGCATCACAGTCAATCTAGCTTCAACCACATCAGTCAGGCAGGTAGAGAATTGGGTTCACCGCAACGTAACCCAGATAGACCATCTTAGGGTAGCTGGTTCATTCCACTGGGGTGTCATATAGACGAGGCACACTGATGAGTCCTGGTAGGATGAAACACATGTCTGTGTCTTTCTGTTGGCACCCTTTGCAGACTGTGTGAGAGGCCTTTTGGCACCATGCATTTCTGCTTAAAGTTGAACTAGCATAATATTCTGTGTTGATTTGCATATACAGCCCATGATGCTTTGCATTATGGGAGTATGTGTGATTTTGTATTTCTTTGAAACTTGGCTTACTGGCCAATGCCTTTTGGGGTAACCATTGCCTCAGTGCTTGTGTACGGAGGTTCTTTGTTTTTTAGGTAGAGAATAGGGTTGCTTAGAATGAATTTCATAGAATTCAAGTTTTTTTGGCATTTGGATTTTTGGAATTGAAGGCCAAAAATCCTAATTCTCCGGAAATGGTCAGTTATGAAATTGGAATTGGAATCCTAGGGGAATCCAATTCTGATTCTGCACCAATTATGTAAATGTTAACTCCTCTTCCCACCAGGTACATACAGTAAAGGACCTGAAGCTGAGGACCCCCCTTCTCCCTCTGTTTTTCCCCTCTCAGGCTCACTTACCTTAAGACTGCTGCATCTGGGGGTCCCCTTCATTTCGTCGTGTTGTTGAGTCCGGACTGGAGTGTGTGCTGCTAATATTAGTGGTACTGGTAGACTGGACTGAAGGCAGTGAGGGTCTGGCTTCCAGTGAAGTAATTTGGAGTCAGTCCAATCATCCATCGTCCAAAGACATGCCCCCCTGCCCAGCAACCAAGCCCAGTACCAGCCTCCACACTTTCCACCAAATTGCCCTCCCATCAACTAGTATCCAGCCTAGACCCAGACTGTTGGGAAATATATGGATACTGAATGTTAATACTTTCCAATTAGACTAATAGTTGCAATAACCAGCCCTGGTCTTGTCATCCCTGTCCTTTCTGAATGATCTGGGAAAATAACTGAGGATGTGGATGCTATACAGAAAACCTTGGATGTCAGCCACTATGCCAGGTGCTGTACTAAGGTGTCTGGTGGTAACCCAGGTTTAGTTCTCAGACACGTTGAGAAAAACAATCTTTGGTATAGGTATATTTCTGATTGGTTGGAGTCAGGACTGGGTGGGCAACTAGTTGGGGCAACTTGGCAGCAGGGTATGGTGTGGTCAGTGGCAGGTTCAGTTACTGGGAAGGGATGTCTCTTTGGATCATGGACACCTGGACTAACTCCTTTCTGCTTCTTTCAGTGCTGAACCATCAGTACCTCTAGTCCACCAGTGCCACCAGTACCAACAGCACACACTCCAGCCAAGAATCCACAGCTCACCTGAACAGAGGTAACCCCAACAGCAGCAGTGTTACAGTAAGGAATCTGGGAGAAGAGACACAAGTGGCAAAGTGAGGAGGTCAACTCTTCTTTCTCAGCTAGTGTGCCTTTACTGTGTGTACCAGGTGGGGAAGTTTTAACAAGCAGTCATATGCTGAATCGGAAATTCTGATCTGACTCCCATTCGAATGCCTTAATTGGCATCGGAACAGAACTGGACTCAGAAATCAGGATTTCGAATATTCTGATGGATGCCCAACAGAATGGAATTATCTGATTCCAATTAATCCCAGTAGTGATGCAGAATAGTAGATCTCACCAAATGGCAGTGCATGAGATAAAGCTGGTTAAACCAGGCAAAAGACCACATTATGCTCTGTGGTTCCAGAAGGCTGCATTAACAACTGGAAGGCTACAGTAGTTGTATGGAACATTACACGTGTCAAATAGGGCCTTTAGTGTCAGTATAATTTATCTGTTTCTTAATTTATTAATTGCCAGGTAAGTACACTAGAAAAAGCCAGCAATTTTCAGGCACAACCTGGGAGAATACAAACTGTGCAATGCAATACAAAGGTTATATCGGCGAAAATAAATTACATTGAGGAGCATCTAAACAAAGAATAAACAGAATAACACAAGGTGTATGAATACTTCAGAACAGGATACTTAATTCAGTACAGAGGTTTTTAAATACAGGCATACAAGGAATGCATTCAAAATCTGTGGCAGTCTAGCTTTGCATGGTATATTTTAATCAATCAGGTAATTTATATTTAACCAGATTTTAATGTCTTTAGGGCAGAATAACACAAGAACTATAGATCATGTTTCTGTAAAACAGTCCATTCATGTTTATAGCTACTTAGCAACTAAGGTCATTAGAAACAGTTCTAGAATATAAGTAACAGAAATTAAATTACCTTATCGCCCCTGTATATTTTCCCATACCGAGCAATTGTAATTGTTCCATCAAGATTAATGGAAAGATTTCTTTTCAAATACATGAAGTCTTCTATGGTTCCATAGTTCACATAAACAAGGTCACCCTACAGGAATAAAAATAATGTTTAAAGTTCCTTTATTTTTAAATATAGTATATCCCAACAGAAAAGAATGACAACACTAGCATTACAAAAAACATTCATGTTTCTTGTACTGTACCACTTAATGGGGAAGTCTTCCATAGTTTTATTTATTTATTTATTTGTAAAATCAGTTTACAACCTTTGAGCCAGAGGCTCGTTTCCAAAGGTACTTCGTCACATAAAGACATACATAGTGTTTTTGGTTACATAGCATAGGTTTGCAAAACAATAAGCGTTCAACAGAGGCGGCCACGTAACATTGTGGTCAGACAAATACATTTAGGTTACAGGGTACATGTAATTGAGAACAGGTGTTACACAAGTTGGTATCAATAGTGAGCAATCTAATAGGTAAACACTGAAACCCACCAATATTTCACTTTCACACCAGTTTCACTTTCACACCAATATTTTCCCAACTCATGTGTAACTGTTATGTGCCTCCTCCAGTTGCCAGCAGCCCTATTGCTGTCAAAATCTAGTTTGTAAATAAAAAATATACAGCCCTCAGAAGTTATCATTGTGCTTGTTCTCCATTTTACCATCAATGTTGCTGGAGGATGATGTCATCAGAGCAACAGATAATGGTGCTGCACTAAATGCAGTTCCACCAGTAAACCAAACCCACAATGTTTGGTTCCCCCCCCTTGAATAATGGAGGATTGCTTTAAGTGTTGTGCACATCCTGAAGTGCAGTTCTAATAGGGACTCGGACCATGTGAGTGTGATGCAGCATCATACCTCTCAACTGTCCCTGATTTTCAGGGACATCCCTGATTTTGCCTCAAAATTTTGTTTGGTCCCTTGTAAAATTTGTGTTTTTGTGACTGAATAGTGGGGATTTTAACTACAAAATAATGTCAGACATTGAAGTTACAGGATTTCCGGTGCAGCTTCCAACCTTAATGGCCACCTAGTATGCTCTCTCCACCAACCCGCTCCGATATTTTATCACTACCCACCCCGTATCTAGCTGAAAACTAGACAAAACCTATCTGGATATCTAGCAGGATGGCTACCAAAAAAATAAAGGAGGAGGGAGCAACTATTACCAACTTTTGACTCCCATAGCTGAAAACTCGGAGCACAAATGCTCCGACTCTGAGGCCTCAGCTCACTCACTTCCAACTAAACCCATGCCACACATCAATAAAGAAAAGGAAAGGGAAAGGCCACAAATACGGATCAAAAACTGGATTGCATCCTATAAGAACTCTGGGATTTTAAATCGAATTTTTCTACTTTTAAGCAAGCCCAACAAGAGATGCAGATAGAGCTAGACATTACAAAAACCCAGGTTACCACGCTCGAACAAACCTCCCAGACCCAAGTTGACATAACTCAACAAACACAAGCAGCACTTATTTAAATGACAGAATTATGCCATCTCACGATCGATCTCCAGGAATATGTTGAAAACAGGCATCGAAGGAAGAATCTTCATTTATACAACATACCTGAGGGCAGCGAGGGGAATGACATAAGGGAATTCATAGTGACCCTGTTGCACACAGCTCTTACCCTCAATTCTTCACTTTCCATAGACGTAGAGAGAATACACAGAGCCCTCGGTACTAAGCCTACCCAATGCGAGGCCTCGTTCCATCATAATCAGATTTTTGAGCTATTAAACTAAAGAACTGATATTGAAGCAGGCTTGGGCACAAGAGAAAGTATATTAAGGTCAAGAGAGGATTTTCATAGATAATGATTATGCGACCTGGACCACGCAGCGTCGGAGAGACTATATCCCACTGTTCCCACTTCTAAGGCAGCATCAGCTTAAATTTAGGACCTCATATCCTCATAAACTCACAGTGCAGTTTCCAAATGGTCAGCGATCATATGACACAGCAGAAGAGGCAATACAAGACCTTAAGATTAGGGGCCATGCTTTGCCACAATGCCCTTCCACAGCTAACAGATCACAGAGGTCCCCAGAGGTAACCCAGATGACAGCATTGGGCAGTCAGAGTCAACGAGTAGCACTAGAAGGAATTAAGGCTCTTCTACAACAGTTTGCAAAAACATAAAGTCTCCAAACAGTTTCTCCATTACTCCAACAGGAACATTTCATTTCCCTTCCCTTATGGAGACTAAGAGACAGTGGTACAACCAACATCAGACTCTCAATACCCATCATAGATGCCTCGGATTCTCAGCTACTTAATCAGAATATATGGAAGACTTTCAATTTAGTAACATTTTCCCCCATGGATACTGACTTGATCCTGGCTCGTAGAGGCTTCTAGCAACATAACCACCCAGCGATACTGCAAACTATTTAACTCAGAGGTAGGTGGCTGACCTTGGTGCAAACCCGCGGGCCCGGCTCTGGGAGAGGTACAGAGACAGGGTAGGGGGGCCACTTTGGGGGGGCTATCTGGGACAGCATATGAGGGGCTCATGGTCCCTCTGGCCCCTGGGCTGTTGAGAAGGCCCTTCTCCCCTGGAGTCACTGTGGGCTCACTGTAGTCATAAAGTATTTCGTAGCGAGAGTCAGCGGAGAAGACTGAGTTGCAAGGGATTTGTCACAGGGGAACTCTATTGCACTAGTGCAATAACTATAAGATCTCAGGTGAATAAGCCTGACTTTTATAGCCAAATAATATTATTACGGGATATAGAACGTACCCCATTGGAGCGTCCGTCTCCCGGCTGCCCCGGGGGCCCTTGAACCCATACAATTGTGTCTTGGCCAAGCTTGAGGATTAGTCCCCTGACCACATCTCTTGCAGTAGCCCATAATAGCTAACTAGTGGTGGGAAAATATTGGTGTAAACTATCTCTGCTGTCTCAGATGGAATCCAGTGAGATCCTGACACTGGATGGGAGGCTTCCGATCTATCCTTTGGGGGGGGGACCGCGGCAGGACTGCAGATCTCTGATGCCTGGCCCTGTAGGGAGGTGCTCGGTACACAAGTCCCCAAATTCTTCTGCCTCCTTGAAGTGGGACCCATCCTTGTTTTATGGAGGGGACATCCTCACATTCACTCTACTGGTCTTGGGAGGGCCCACGGGGCACTGAGGGCTGATCGCTTGCATCATTTGAGTACATATTTCCTTTTTGAAGCAGATTTAGAAACAGCCCTACTGTGAGCTGAAATACAAGTAATCCTTTTAAGGCAGGACACTTTAAGAGTCTTTGGGCTTGAGAGCACCCCTACAGACAGGAAAAATGTATGACATTATTAATATTTTTCCAACATCACGATCGTTTGTATGGGGGTAGGACTGTGAGATATTAAAATAATACCTCGCCCAGACACTCAAAGTGGAATGGAAATATTTTACACCATATTGTTGGTCAGGATCTCTGGGATTATTACCCCATAACTGGTACCCCCTATGTCCCCGTTGAAACCCCTGGGTGATGGGGGGGATTAAGTCTGAGTCATACTAAGTTAAATTTTCTGACAGCGCTCAGAATCACGGGTACCCTTATCCACTACCAATTCTGCCCCCCCCACCACCACCTTTTTCTTCTATGTAGAGGACTCCTTAGTTTTGAGTCATGCACATCCTTCCTGTCCTCTGTCCAGGAGCAGTACAAGCGGAGCAGCTTTCCATCCACAGAGATAAAAAAGCTGTGCACCAATTTTCACCCAATCCCTATTCCTAATCATCCCTACAATACCACCCTCATTTGGTTTATATTTTTAGTTTTTCCATCCCTTCCTTGATCCTTTACCACATGTTAGGGGCAATGGAATCCCCAGGGGGTTGTATGCCCTTGATGAAAGGGCTTCCTCCTCCACATGGCAGATCATAATTCTGCCCACACCTAAACCTCCAGGCAGGTATAAGGTGTTGGAAGTCACTGGTGGGAACTACAACCACATACTGTACATAGTTATATACCCCAGAAGTAGACCAAGTTGGGTATTCCCTGTACATGTTACCACATTTTTTGGTATAGTTATAGTTAGGGATAAAAAATATCAGTCACAGAGCTTAAGCCAGATGAAAGAGCACAGTTCTGTAATTTGTGCTATACCACTGTAGGGCACTGGGTGGGGGTGTTGGGGGGTTCTGGGAATGTTGAACATTTATCAAGATGACAATACCATATAGAATTGTTTCTCATAATGTGAAAGGCCTGGCAATGCACCTAACAGAACTCTCCAAGGAGAAACTGTCCTCTAGCAAGGAAATGCCCTCTGTGGACCCCTGGAGAAGGGTGGTGGATAATGCTGGTCAGTAGACTGGCAGAAGTAGGTGGCATAATTGAGGGGGCAAAAGAATGCAAAAAAATCATGTGTCATGCAAACAATTGAGCAAGATCCAAATTTAGACCACTCATATCTGTTTATTACTGACTGACTCTAAAATATTGAAAGGCCAGCCTTGTTGGAAAGAATTTTAAGATAATATTAAGACATACACTGGAACTAAAACATATTGATACTCTGACAAACTGGGACTATGAAATAGAGACACCTCTCAATGCTAAGCACCTAGTTAAAACTGATTGATTGATTGATTGATTGACTGATGTGATTGAAAATTGGTAACCGGAAAAGGTACACAGAGCCAAGGCTTATTTCCATGTGCAACCTAGGGAGAGGGGTACAATATATAGAAAAATCCGTCCATTGGATTATAATTAGTTACATAGACCCAACACGGAAAAAAATGACACTTCTAAAGAGTGAAAAAATTAAACATTTTGGGCAGGATTTTCAAAATGCCATCTCCAGTTTTCAGATGTGGCTGAGTGACATCAACCCACACTTTTAGGTTGTTCACTCTTGAATGCAAGTCATGTGAATGCACTCTTAAAATGAAGCATGCATCTAAAGTTGACCCATGCATCATTTTTGCTGTAAAAAGCAGCAAGTGTAGCAAATGCATTAGGATGTTTGAAAATGTAATGCAAGCATCCCGATGCATTTGCCAGGATGTGGCATGCATCCAAAATATGGGACCAAGTGCTGTGTCCTTACATTGGAAAATCCGAGTTTTTGTCTTTAAAATGAGCCAAGTTATCTGCTAATCATGTAAGATAATTACCGTATCAAAACTTCTTATAATAAGAAAATGAAGTCTTGTTTTTAAATTTTGAGTGTAACAAGGACACGCGTTTTATAGCCTTAAAAAATTAAATAGTAAGACTTAAAAGTAATATTTTAAGATTTTTGCAACTACTGTACTGTATATTATCTCTTATTTGAAGACTTTGTTTATTTATTTATTTATTTTAATTTCTTTTTTCTGGCTCCGCTGAGCCCCGGAAAACTCTCTCGGGCATCCACCCTCCCCAGCTCTACCTCCAGGCCTGAAACTCTCCAGCATCCTGGCACCAGCCCAGCTATCCCCTCGGCTCTGAGCCATCCAGAAGTGGGTCCACCCTATCCTCCTAGGGTGCTCTATCTGGAAATTTGGGCCAGGCTGGGCTTGGCCCAAGAGCTGGATGAGTCCGGCCAGTAGAGTGTGGCTGCAGGTGGTGCCGTCGCTCATCTCCGGGAGCGGGATTTTCTTTGGTTGTGTCCCTCCACCCTCTCCACCCTCCCCAGTAGAACTCAGATGTGCAATGGCTCCAGGCATGCATGCCGCAGTTCTGATCCCTCTAGATGCCCTGTGCATTGCAGTGCCTCCGGTAGCTACTGGGGGCCACTGCAGTGCCGAGCAGAGCCTGGATCCCCCCACCCGAAGGAGGAGAGCAGTCCTCTGCATGCTCGATCCTCTCTCTCCCCTGCCGACCCCCGGCAGCCCAGGCTCGTTCCCGAACCCAGGTCGACGGCATGGCGTGAGGTGTGGTGTCCAGTGCCTCAACCCTCAGCACCACCAGGCCAGCTTGATTTTGTTTATTTAAAAAAATGAAATGTTTATCTTTCAGGGTCCGTTGTACTATTTTTATGAGTACAAGTCATTCACAAGTTCTTTCAGTTTCATAGCCATCTTAGAATTACTTACAGAGTCCAGGCTGGTATGGTACAGGTCACAATCTTGGATGACTTCATATTATCTTCAATGTAAAGCAATGCTAAATTACAATTTATACTGAATCTCTCAAAATAAAACTCTTTTAACTTTAGAAGAGTTCACATGTTAAAGATGTTCTTGTGCTCAGATAGTTACTTTCCTTCTGTTAATCATATATACAACAATGCATGGGGGTGAATGCATAATGAGAAATTAATGCCTCCCCCGAGGTGTGAGATGCTACATAAACCCTGAGGGCGAAGCCCAAGGGGTTAATAAAACATCCCACACCAAGGGTAGGCATTAATTTCTCATTTAGGCACTCACCCCATGCATTGATAGATGTAATTGCTGGCTTGTCTTTTTTCCCCACAAAGGAGAAAAAAAAGATTGTGTGACTGCAATGTAAATAAAGCCAGAGCTGTGCAGGAAAGGGCGAATAGGGATTGAGCAGAGCTGAGACAATTGGATAGGGGAAGGGGGATAGGGTGGAGGACTGTCCTGATCAATGCCAGGAGCATGGGCAACAAAATGCCTGAGCTCCAGGCAATGCTGGCTGAGGGATCAGCGGATGTGATGGCAATTACTGAGACATGGGCCACCCAGAAGAATGATTGGGACCTAAACTTGGAGGGCTACACAATATTCAGGAGGGATAGAGAAGAGGGTAGAGGAGGGGTGTAGCGCTGATAGTCAAAAATGGCATAGTGGTTAGTGGAGTGGAGGAGGCTGATGGGGAGTGGAAGCAATTTGGGTAACCCTGCAAATGAGGGGAGGTAAAAGACTGAAAATAGGGGTGGTGTACAGACCCCCACGATGGATGAGGCCCTGGAGAAAAATTAGTTGAGAACATCAAGGGGCACTGTGACCGTGGAAAGGGCAGGGTGGTGGTCATGGGGGACCTAAATATACCGGGGGCAGACTGGGACACTATGATATCAGTGGTGGCCAGGGAGCAGAGACTGATGGATGTGTTTCAGATTCCTTCCTGGTAAAACAGGTGGGGAATCCTACTAGGGAGGGAGGATACTGGACGTTAACCTTGCAGACAGTGACGAGATAAGGGGTCTGAGGTGTGTAGCCCACTGGCAGGTGGAGACCATGCCACGGTCTGGTTTCTGCTGTGTCTGAGGGGGAGGATAACCGCCTAATACAGTGGTAGTGGACTTCAGGGGCTGGACTCGTGGGCATGGGCAGGATTCTAAAGAGGAGTTGTACAAGATTAGGCCAGACATGGATGTTGGTAGCTTGTGGAAAACCATTAAGAAAGGGGTGTAGGAGGCTACTAGCTCATGTACAAGGGTAAGGCATAAAATGGTAGAGCCAACAAGCTGTGCTGGTGGACCAGGGAGGTGGAAGAGGTGGTGAGGGATAAAAAGGTAGCCTATGCATGTTTTAAGTGCTCCAGGGGGACAAGGGAGAGAGGTGACTATGAGTTGACAGCAAGGAGGGTCACCAGAATGGTGAGGGGAGCCAAGGCGAGGATGAAGCAAAACCTGACTAGGGATATCCGGAGGGGTGGATAGGGATTTTATAGATTCATAGGGGAGAAGAGAAAAGGGAGAGCACAGATCTCCAGGATTAAGACTGGGGAGGGATGGGCTCAGGAGGTGGAAGAGCAGGCAGAGGTGCTAATTGAGTACTTTGCCTTGATATTTATGGAAGGAGACAGGGGATCCATTCAGCTGGAAGGGAGGATGGGGGAGACAGCTGATCGGAGAGGTCAGATGGAGTCGAGAGGACCAGAAGTGGCTGGGGCACCGGGTGGGCCAGGCCTAGAAGGGGATGGATGTTTAGTTGAGGGGGTGGATTGGGAGGGAGAAATCACAGAGGACAGGGTGAGGGAGGCCCTTTGGGCGCTGAAAACTGATAAGGCACCGGAACCGGATGGGCTGCATCCGAGGGTTCTGAAGGAACTGGCAGACGAACTAGCAGCCCCACTAGCTGCACTTTTCAATGTCTCTATGCAAACAGGATGGGTGCCTCAAGACTGGAGGGTGGCTCATATGGTGCCTATCCACAAAGAGGGGTCTAGGAAGGTAGGGAGGAGATGGGAAATTACAGGCTGTCAGGCTAACGTCTGTGGTAGGCAAACTAATGGAGGGCTTCATCAAGGAGAAGCTCGGGAGACAACTAGAAAGGTTGGGGCACCTGGATGACAAACAGTATGGATTTGTCCCGGGGAGATCGTGTCAGACCAACCTCATAGATTTTTACGACTGGGTGATAGGGACCCTGGACCACAAAGACCGAGGACATCTTATATCTGGATTTCAGTAAGGCATTTGACTCGGTACCCCACACCGGGTTGTTGACCAAGCTGAGGGGGATGGGGGTGGGAGGACAGTTGCTTAGATGGGTAGAAAATTGGCTAATGGGGAGAACACAGAGGGTAGTGGTTGGTGGGATAGTCTCCTCCCCTAGGAAGGTCTTCAGTGGGGTTCCCCAAGGTTCAGTACTGGGGCCACTCCTGTTCAATGCATATGTCTCCAATATAGGGAGGGGGGTTAGGAGTAGGATGAGCCTCTTTGCGGATGACTCAAAACTGGGAGCACTGGTAGACGTGGATGAAGTGGAGAGAGACAGCCCAGAAGGATCTGGATACCCTGGAGGGTGGTCAAGAAGGTGGGGACTGAGGTTTAATCCAGGGAAGTGTAGGGTGCTGCATCTGGGGGTCAGAAACCCAGGTCATGTATACACCCTTGGGGGGGTCTCACTGCAAGCCACAATGAGTGAAAGGGACTTGAGGGTGGTGGTAGACACCAAAATGAATAACACTGAAAACTACAGAAGATCTGTGGCAAAAGCAAACAGGATTCTGGGCTGCATAGCCCAGGGAATTATGTCCAGGAGGAGGGAGGTGATCCTCCCTCTGTATAATGCCTTGGACAAGCTGCATCTTGAGTACTGCATGCAGTTCTGGAGACCTCACCTTAAGAAGGACATAGCACTGCTGGAGAGGGTTCAGAGGAGGGCAACCAGGATGATTCAGGGCATGAGAGAAAGGACCTATGAGAAAAGGCTGGAAATCCTTGGGCTGTACTCAGCGGAGGAGAGGAGAGACAGGGGGGACATGATAGGGGTCTTCAAATGTGTGGAAGGGATTAATGGGGCAGAGCCAAAGAAATGTTCAGGCTAAAGAAAGGGGACACAACTAGGGGGCATAAGTGGAAGCTGGAGGGGGGAAATTGCAGCGGAGAACGTAGAAGGCATTACTTCACTGACAGGGTGGTGGGGCTACAGAATGCACTGCCTGGGAGTCTAGTGGAGGAGAGCACAGTGGAGGGCTTCAAGAGGGGGTGGGACAGGTGCATGGGTATACTAAAGCCAAAGATGACCCTCTCGGGGGCTAGGGAGGGTGGGAGAGCGAGCGCCCAATAGATGCTGGCTACCAAGCAGACACGAAAGACCATCAGGCCTAATCTGCTGGCTTTTAATATGTTAGTATGTTAGTACATGCTTGCCAGGAACCTTTTTATTGAACAGAACTTGATTTGTAAACTGTGGCAGAAGAAAGCAGAAGAAATGCAAGTTGCAACAGTAATAGGACAATTCTTTCAAACAAAACATCTATAGAAACAGAAACATAGACTTTGATGACAGATAAGGACTGCTTGGCCCACCAAGTCTGCCCATTTCCCTACCTATTGAATAAGCAGCAGATCCTAGTTAACCAACAGCCTACTTTATCCTAACCCCCACCAGAATTGCCTTATGCCTTTCCCATGCATTCTTGAATTCCCCCACTGTTTTCGACCCCATGACCTCCTCAGGAAGGCCATTCCATGTGTTCACCACCCTCTCTGTGAAAAAATACTTCCTCACATTGCCCCTGAGTAAACCACCCCGCCTCTTAAAATTGTGCCCCTTTGTTCTTGCACATTTCTTTTTCTGAAAGATGCTACCCTCTTGGACTTTATTGTTTCACTTGAAGTACTTGAAAGTTTCTATAATGTCCCCCTCTACCTTCTTTCCTCAAGGGTATACATACAAAGCTCTTTTAGTCTCTCCTTATATGGCTTCTGATGCAGACCCTGCATCATCTTAGTTGCCCTCCTCTGGACTGCCTCCATTCTGTCTATGTCCTTGCAGAGATGGGGTCTCCAGAACTGCAAGCAGTACTCCAGATGGGGTCTCACTAACTGTCTGTACAGAGGATAACAACTTCCTGTTTTCTACTGGTGATGCCTCTCCTATACATCCCAGTATCCCCCAGCCCTCCTTACTGCTTTCTCCATTGCCTGCTTACCTTTAGGTCATCTAATATGATTCCTTGGGTCCCTTTCCATTTTTGTTCTTGTTAGTACCCCCACCCGTTGTGTAAGCCTCCCTGGGTTTTGTTTCCGGTGCATTACTTTGCACTTCTTTGAATTGAATTCAGTTGCCATACTGTTGACCATTCTCCAACCTTGCCCGGTCCCTTCTCATCTTTTCCACCCTCCCTCCTTGTGCATCAACCCTGTTGCAGATCTTTGTGTCATCTGCAAAGAGGCATACTTTTCCATCCAGTCCCTCTGCAATGTCACTTATAAAGACATTAAAAAGGACTGGTCCCAGTACTGAACCCTGTGGTACTCCACTAGTAACCCCCCTTTCTTCAGAGTTGACTCTGTTTACTATTACCCTCTGCGTCCTGTTGTCCAGCCAATTTTTTACACAGGTTACCACCCTGGGACCCACTCCCTGGCTGGCTAACTTGTTTATTAATCTTTAGTGTGGGACTGTGTCAGATGCCTTGCTGAAGTCTAGGAAGGCCATGTCCACAGCCCCCTGGTCTACTACTTTGGTCACCCAGTCAAACAAATCGATTAGATTTGTCTGACATGACCTTCCTGCTGTGAATCCATGCTGCCTTGGGTCATGTGCCCCGCTGGCCTGTAGGTACTCAACAATTCTTTCTTTCAGAAATGATTCCATCTTTTTCCCTACCACTGAGGTCAAACTAACAGGTCTGTAGTTTCCTGCCTCTGCTTTGCTCCCACATTTGTGAAGGGGAATCACATCCGCACTCCACCAGTCTTCAGGTACCACACCATCCTCCCATGACTTGTTAAAAAGGGTAGTCAGTGGTGTCACTAGCTCTCCCCTTAGTTCTTTTAGAATTTTGGGGTGAAACCCATTAGAGCCCATTGCTCTGGCCTCCTTCAGTTTCAGGAGTTCTTTCAGAACCCTTTCTTCTGTGAATGGACTGGTATAGACCCACCTATCCAGAGTGATTCTGTTGACTGGATTAGGTAACTCCTCCTCCTCTTCTTTTGAGAATACTGATCAGAAGTATTCATTCAGTACCCCTGCTTTTTCACTGTCACCCTCTGCCCACCCCCTCCACTTTATCAAGTCTCACGATCCCTCCCTCAGTTTGTCTTCACTCCCTAATATACCTATAAAAGGTTTTATCCCCCTTCTTAACTGAGTTGGCTATCTTTTCCTTGGTTTGGGTCTTTGCTATTCTAATTGGCTTTCCTGCTTTCTTCTGCTTTAACTGGTGCAGTTCTCTGTCCTGCTCCTTCTGTGTTTCCTTATACTTCCTGAATGCTATCTTTTTCTCCATAACCTTCCCCGCTATATCTTTTGAGAACCATAATGGGTTTTTTTCCTTCTTTTTGATTTGTTTATTTGCTTCACACAAAGGCTTATTGCCTCTGTGATGGCAGTTTTGATGTTTCCCCATTGTTCCTCCACCCCACTTTTTTGCCTGTTTGCTAGTGCTTTTCTGAGGCACTCTCCCATTTTGCCAAAGTCAGCCCTCCTAAAGTCCAGTACCCTCACATTTGTATGGCTTGACTTCTACGGTTGTGTTTACTATGAACTACACTGTTTTGTGGTCACTTGTTCCCAGATAGCTTCCCACTTCTAAATCTGAGATCCTCTTCATTCCTGTTTGAGAGTACTGGGTCTAAGATTGCTCCCTCTTGAGTGGGCTCCAACACTAGCTGTCTGAAGCATGCTCCCTGGTCTTTTTGTAAACAGAATGCTTGTTTTTTCCTTTAAAGTTCTGTTCTTTTGAAAGTAAAACAGGAACACGGCTCGAAATGTAAGCTTAACTGGTAAAGCTTCTGAAGGAATGATATTAAAGTTTGCTGTACTCTTTACAGAGCTTATAATTGTTTTGGTGGTTTTCTTCATTTCTTCCAGGGTTTCTTTTGTTTTTTCTCTGTGTCTGTTTGTGTCAGCAATCTGTATACTTGGCTAATTAACATATCGCTTATACAACAGACATGGAGAAAAAAGAAAGAAAAACTCTGGAAGAAACAAAGAAAACCACCAAAACTGGACTACTAGAGACACTCTTTACTTACTGCAACCTTTGTAAAGGAACAGGAAACATAAATAGCATTCCTTCAAAAACAGTTTACCAGTTAAGCCATGTTTTTGGCTTACATGTTCCAGTGTCACTTTCAAAAGAACTGAACTTTAAAAAAGACATTCTGTTTAAAAAAATACATTTCAATTGAAAGAATTTGAAGTGTGACTATGGTACTGAAAAGTGTTTTTTGAATACAAAGAAGTTGTTTACTTCTCATTCATTTTACAGCTCCAGTGGAGCTGTGACAGCTGTTTTTGATGGGAATTTGTGATAGCAAGTGTGCGCTAAGGTATAGCATTTATTTATTTATTTATTTAGTTGTTTAACCAGGTATAGCACACTAAGCTGAAAGCTTTTTTACAGGAGCGACCTGGGCATGAGGCAGGAGAAAGAGCAGATGGTGCATGTTCACCGCTATAATCCGCAGGTTATAATGTCAAATTATATCCTGCTCCTTCTTTGATAAAAAAGACAAATCCATTATTACAATGCTGTAATGGGTCTCATTTTTTCTCAATCAGAAACCCAGTTATAATTCGCCATTATAACCCACGGGTTATAACGGCAAACACGCACTAGGTTTCCCTAGCTTCATGCAGGTGCCAGCTGTGGCTCTTCCCTTCTTTAGAGCTAGCTGCCAATGGACGGAGACTTTGCCTCTACTCTGACTTGATGGTAGGTTCTTTAAAAAGAAACATTGAGGTAACGTCTTGTCATCTGTCCTGTTTAAAAAAAATGGGGATAAAAGAAAAAGAAATAATCTTGACTTGCTGCTGGTGCTTCAAACCACAGACCACGCTGAAACCCAACAAGTCCATGGTTACACAGGAATATTTTTTTAATTTTTATAGTTGCTGCAGTGAAAAAACGAGATCCAGCAATTATATTAAATAAAACATGGGGTTGTGTGTAAAACTCAGATGTTACACACACCCTCAGGGCTTTGTTCTTGGGATTTATGCAGCATCCAACACCTCAGGTGTCTGTAAAATCTCGTTATGCACACAACCCGTATGTATTATTCTATATTTAATCTTACATTATAATAATTGTTATTATGTTATCTATACAATTTGAAAATAGTAGTAGTAAAAGTGCATTTTAATATTCCAATTAAACCAAATTCTAGTGCAAAGGTTTTCATGTTTTTAAGTAGTTTTCTTTGTTTTAAGACTGTAGTGTTAATTTAATTTCTTAAACTAAGAAACCAAATTCTTATTTACAAAATTTACATTATAAAACAAGGTAATAGATAGTACCACCTATCCTTGGATGGGCCACATCTGAGACTCCCATCTTGCTACTCTCTTTCTTTGCCGTACCACTGTCCCAGACTTCCTATCCTGTCCCTGTGGGTGGCCCTGACTGTAGCATACCCCTGAGATACTGCACCCCACTTTATAACCTATTGTGCCAGTGTACCTTTTGTACTTGTAGCAATGAACTGGCTGCCATCATGCTTTGTACCATGCAAAATCTGCACCTATATATGCAACCTAATTATTTTGTGTATAGAATTCTGTAATTTTTACCTCAAGCCCCCTTTCTCCTGGTCACACCTAGAAGTGAGCTCCAGCTCAGTCTGCTTTTCCTGATCAAAAATATGACATGCAGTAAATAAATGTGTTCTGCTGATGTTATGAAATCAAATATAATACAGGGAATAAGTTGCCAGCTAAAATAAATGTTTCGCTTACTAGAAATGTTAAGATCAAAGAAAAACGTTTCATTCTTCACAACAGTGTGGGGCCTGGGCATGTCTGTGATCGGAGAGAGGGGATATGATAGAGACATGCAAGTATCTCACAGGGAGGAACAGGGTGCAGGAATACACTATTTTTAAGCAAAAAAATGTACCAGGACTAGAGGGCATGGGATGAAGTTGGAGGGAGGACGATTCAGAGGAAACATGAGGAAGAATTTCTTCACAGAATGGGTGGTGGACAAGTGGAACACCCTGCCAGAGGAAGTGGTGGGGGCTGAAACAAACAGGATTTAAGAATGCATGGGATAGACATAAAGGAATTCTGGAGGTCAGGGGTAAGGGGCAACAGACTTCTAGGAAAACAAACTGAACTTACAAGCTCAAATGGGCAGACTGGGTGGGCCATAGGCCCTTATCTGCCGACACTGTCTATGTATCTATGTATCTATGTATAGCATCCAAACAAATAAATGCTACGTGAAATGATGCGATTACAAATGGAATTGATATGCGTATACATTTAGAACTAATAAACCTGCACCTCAACCTTATGACAGGCCTTTAAACAAATGGGGCTGGATATTCAAACCTATCTTGTAATGCAAGCCCTTGCTGCACAAAATAGTTGCGCAAAGGGTGTGGCTGGGATATTCAAAGGAGTTGCGCTATTGAGCAACTCCTTTGAATATCACCCCCCCCGGCCACAGTCACTGTGCATGGTGCAGTGGAACTTGCGCCACCACAAGTGGTCAGAGTGGAGCATTCAAGTTGCGGTAGCACAAGTACCATTGCGCCATGTGCAATTTTCCCATTTTCAAAAGGTGACATGCAAATGTGGCCATAATTCATGCAAGGTACGGGGGGGCCATTTGCATCTATTTATGGCCCCATTTGTATGCCATTAGCATGCAGGTGCGCCGATCCCCAAGAACTTGTGCCTGGTGCCCTGCCAGGCAGCAGCCATCAGGGACCGAAGCCCCCTGCAGCCCGATCGTGGGCAAAAGTGTAAAAATCCCCCCAACCCCCGACTGGCCTGATCGCGGGCAGCAAAGTGTCAACCCCCCCCAGGAAATATCCCTGGTGGTCCAGTGGACCGCTAAGCCCGATCGCGGGCTGCAAAAATTAAACCCCACCCCCAAGAGCGTATCCCTGGTGGTCCAGTGGACCACTAAGCCCGTCGCGGGCTGCAAGCGTTTAAACCCCACCCCCAAGAACATACCCCTAGTGGTCCAGTGGACGCTAAGCCTGATCACGGGCTGCATAATGTGGCGACACCTCCAAAACCATATCCCTGGTGATCTGAGTGTCCCCACCCCACCCACCCACGAAGCCCCACCACCCCCGCCCCGGCAGCCGGCGGGCGGCAGCATCCACCCGCCTGCCGCCCACTGACTGACTGCCCGGTGGGATGCCGCCCATTGGTGCAGGCAAGAGCCAATAGGCGTGCAGCTACTCCCGTACAAAGCAGTCCAATTCATTCCATATCTGGACTGCCTTATGCGGTATGGGCTGCGCCATTGGCTCTTGCTCTGCACCAATGGGCGTGCAGCCCTACCGAGCGCATCGGTCGGCGGAGCGGGCGGGCGGCAGACGGGTGGGATGCTGCCGCTGCCGGGGAGCGGGGTGGTGGGGCTTCGTGGGTGGGTGGGATGGGGGACACTAGATCACCAGGATATGGTCTTTGGGGGTGTCGCTACATTATGCAGCCCGCGATCGGGCTTAGCGGTCCACTGACCACCAGGGATATGTCCTTGGGGGTTGACTCTGTGCTGCCCATGATCGGGCTGGTGGGGAGGTATTTTACAATTATGCCCGCAATCAGGCTGGTGGGGGTATTTTACAATTATGCCCGATCAGGCTGGTGGGGGTGTTATTTAGCTTATGCCCTCGATCCGGGCCAGTCGGGGTGGGTTTTTTATGCTTTTGCCCGATCGGGCTGCAGGAAGTACAGGGAGGAGGTTGAGGCCAGCCACAGGTGGCAGCTGCTATGTTGCACCCTGCAATCGCTGCAGCTCACCTGTGAGTGGCCTCGACTTACTCCTTTTTTTTGGCTCAAAGTTGTGCAGGCACAGGTTGGGTCCGCGCCAGACACCCTGCACAGCCCGCTGAATATCGGGCTGTGCAGTTTATGCATGGTTCCTCCCTCCAGTTCAGCATGCATTCATTTGCATTGCGCTGTTGCTCAGCTTGTCTTGGGGGGTGCAACTGCCTCCTGCTGAATATGGCAGAATGGTGCAATTTCGGACTTGAGCAGGCGCAACCCTTTTGAATATCCAGCACATGGTATACTATTTAAAAAGGTTGCATAAACCTGAGTCAAAAGTTAAGACCCAGGACCTAATTGTATCAACATTTCATATGCAATTTCCACAAAGGGAGTCTAACAAAACATGCATATAAAATAATATTTAAACATCCTAAATATTAACTTCTACCAAACAGCTTACCACCCCTCTCCCTTCCGCTCAGCAGGTTTAATAGGTACTAGTTGAAACTGTTCTCAGAGAATTCATTGTTTAACCATTCAAGTCTCCTCTTACTAAAATCTCTAAAGTAGAGATGCCTTCTTTACTGCCAAGAAACTCAAAGAAAGGAACCAGCGTGTTTTATAGAGTCAAGTCTCAGATTTAGGTTGGCTGTAAGTCTCTCCATTGTTTTAATTTGGTGGCAACACAGTAGCCAATGCTCCTCCTGGGGGTATCTCAGAGAGCCACAACCGCTAATAGCCTTCTGGGCCACGGCTATCAGGATAGGAAATAAATAATTGGCTTTAACACCTTTTAACCCTTGCAGGGTTTCCCCCAGTATAAAGTATCATGGCTGCTTAGGGATTTGTACTTGTAAAATCTCTCTGATTTGGTTACTGACGAGGTTCCAATAATCCTTGAGTTTATTACAACTCCACAAAATATGTTCGTGGGACCCCACCATCCCGCAACCCCTCCAGCATTTATCTGAATAATTTGCCCGAAATGTTTGGTTATCACAGGCATTCTAAAAAATCTTGTGAGTATTTGCCACCGGAATTCCCTCCACGCAGAGGAAGCTGTGATTCTGTGTGCCAGCCTCCAACTCTGGTCCCACTTTATAATTCCCTCCCCCATACCAAACTCTTTTTCCCAAAGGGTCTGAATTTTAATTCTGACATCTGATACCTCCACACCACCTGCTGAGTATAATAGAGATATCAGATGAGTGTTTTGAGCGGGCTCGGTAGCCAACTTCAAAAGAGTATCCAGGAGTGGTTTGCACCCTGAGTGGCTGATCACCACCACCCACCACTGATTGAAGATAGTGTCTGGTTTGTAGGCAATCGTGAATTTAGAAGCCAGGACTCTGAACTCTTGTTGGATCTTGGGAGAAATTTTATAATATCACCTGCGTACACCTGTGCAAAATATCTAAGGCCTAAGTTTGCCCATCGTTTAAACATCTGGTTCTCCCTACCTGGCTGAAAATCAGCACTGTCCCAGATCTTACCATGACAGAGAACCCGACTTTGTAAGTTCCTCTTTTTTATAACCTGAGACCAGACTATAATTGTTGTCTTAAGCCACGGGTTTGACAGTCCCTGTAACACCCTGTGATTGCTCTTATTAAATAGAATTGACGCTAGGGTATATGACTTGAGAGCCTGAGCATCCATTTTAACCCAGCTTCGTTTTTCTCCCTGTAGTGTATATGCTGCCAAATGCTGCAATTGAGCCACTCTAAAATAGACCTTAAAGTCAGGGACACCTAAACCACCCTTCCCTTTTGGTAATTTCAGTAGAGCCCAACTAAGCCTAGGTCTCTTCCCTGCCCAAAATAAACTTACTAAGAAGCTTTTGGATATCTAACCAGAACTTCGTAGGGGGGCATAAGGGGATTGTATCAAATAGGAAGCGCATTCTCAGGAGGATATTCATTCTCACCGATTCTACCCTGCTGGAGATTGTAAGAGGTTGGGCAGACCACCTAGCACAGTCCTTCCGTACTGTCTCCAGTAACCTGCAATGGTTGGTTTGATATAGCTTAGTAAGGTCCTTCGGTACATGGATCCCCAGACATCTAAAACCATTAGTGTTCCATTTTAACTTAGTTAAACCTCTTACCCCCAGGGGGACGGGGGCTGCAATAGAAACTATCTTGGACTTGGATTCGTTTATTTCAAAATCGGAAATACCACTGAATTCCCCAAGAAGAGATAGAGCTGCTGGTATAGACACCTTAGGATCCTTTAGGTATAGTAGGGTGTCATCTGCATAAAGCGAGATGCGGTTATCCACCTCACCCACCTTAATCCCCACTATATCCCTGTGCGTCCGAAATGCCTCTGCCAGGGGCTTCAAACTTAGCGCGAATAGAAGGGGGGAAAGGGGGCAGCCCTGTCTAGTCACCCTCATAATAGTGAAAGAGCCAGAGAATACCCCCTTCAGTCGTACTCTAGCTGATGGGTTACTATAAAGAGCAGCCACCCATGCACGAAATTTGGGCCCTAACCCAAATTTCACAAGTACTTCACCTAAATAATCCCATTCTAGGCGGTCGAAGGCCTTTTCGGCATCAAGTGTGATAATTACAGCTGGG
Organism: Neoceratodus forsteri; assembly: GCA_016271365.2. Classification (NCBI taxonomy): domain Eukaryota; kingdom Metazoa; phylum Chordata; order Ceratodontiformes; family Ceratodontidae; genus Neoceratodus; species Neoceratodus forsteri. Next base: position 969,540,919 of record CM028134.1, on the reverse strand, counting down.
CCCCCCCTTCCCCATTATTTTTACAGTGTGACATCACCGTAAGTAATCTTCTTACGTTGTCATGTAAGTGCCTACCCGGCATGAATCCTACCTGATCTGGATGCACTATTTGAGTCACCACCCCCTGTAGTCGATCTGCCACCATCCTAGCAAAGATCTTAACATCAAGGTTCAGAAGCGATATGGGGTGGAAGCTACCACAAAGGGTGGTGTCCTTCTCTGGTTTGGGAATAACAGTTACCAAGGCCTGTGTCCAAGTATCTGGAGCCTCTGAGGGGTTGTGGGCCACATTACATATTTATAACAGCAGGGGAGCTAACTTATCCTGAAACTTCTGATAAAATTCAGTGATAAAGCCATCTGAACTGGGGGCCTTATTGTGTTTGAGGTTTTTAATAACCTCCACCAGTTCGAGTTGAGAGAAGGGACAGTCAAGCTCCCTCTCGAGCTCCACCGATAACCTGGGCAGGTTAAGCCCCTTCAGAAATTTTTTGATTCTGCCCGATTGATTAGCCGCAGACTCCGACGTGTATAAGTCTTCATAGAAGTTTTTAAAACAGTCTGCAATTTGGATTGAGTCTGTGGCCAGCCCACCAGGCTTTCTGGGGTCGTTACCCCACAATGAACCTATCCACCTCTTGTTTTCGTAACCTAACGGCTAAAAAGCCTACCTGCCCTATTACCCCAACATAGTACCTTTGTGCTGTGAATCTGAGGGCATTCTCTGTTTTCACCGAGAGAGCTTTGCAGTTGTTCTCCGCTGTCTTAAGGTCCCCTAACAAGGAGCGAGGGCCTCCGTTTTATAAGTCCTCTAATTCTTTAATTTTTGTTAGAGTTTGTCTTGTTGCTGCTGCCTCGCTTTTGCTGATATGTATATGCGATTACCTCCCTCTTACCACCGCCTTTAGTCCGTCCCATAAAAACTTAATCTTTGACACTGACCCTGTATTTTCTTTGATGTAATTATCAATTACCTCTTTAATTTTAGTTATGAACCCCTCATCTTTAAGGAGCTCAGCATTCAAGCGCCACAGAGACTACCTTTGCCTTGGTCTTAGACTGAGAGTCACATTGATCTTTGCGTGATCCGACAGGCATATGGGATAGATCTGTTGGTCCACAATGGACTCCACCCATGCTCTGTGTACATAAAACCTATCCAGGCGAGGGTAGGAGTCCTGAGGATGGCAGTAAAAGGTGTAATCTTTGCTAGATGGATATTTGTCTCTCCATGTGTCTACCATACCCACTTCCATGCATAGGTGAGAAAGAGTTTTTGCCCCCAGACCAGCTGCCACCCTCCCTTGCCTCCCAGATTTATCTACCAGAGGGTCCACAACACAGTTCCAGTCCCCTCCCATCACCGCCTGACCTTCAGGTAATGAAGTTATAACTCCTAAGACGTATCTGAAAAAATCAGGGTCAGTAGGTGTCGGGGCATAGACATTTACTATGCGCAGCACCCTATCTGCAATTTTGTCCAAGAGAATCACCAGTCTACCCTTCCTGTTTGTGAAGGAACCTGTCTTTGTGAAACCTAAGCCTTTCTGCACCAAGATGGCCACCCCTGCCTTTTTTGGATTCTGGTGCAATGAGGCAAACACCTCTCCGACCCACAACCTGCAAAATTTCTTATGCTCCAATTCAGAAAGGTGGGTTTCTTGCAAAAGGGTGATATCACATTTCATCCTGGCTAGATCCTTTAATATCTTATGCCGCCTGGTCGGAGACCCCAACCCCTTTACATTGAAAGAAACCAATTTTAGGGTCCCAGACTTCTGACTTCTTGCAATCGGCCCCTGTTCCAGTTCTTATGCGGGATTCACTTAAACATTTTACCTCCTTCTCGAACTCTATTAAGCACCAAAAAGGCTTGCCTGAGACACCTTGCATGATCTAGAGCAGGGGTTCTCAAATGGTGAGGCCAGCCTCCCTGGGGAGGCCCCAACCTGTTCCAAGGGAGGCTCAAGCAAGTCTGAAAAAGTACTGTATTAAAATGTTGAGTTTTATATACTTTGTGTGAAGAGATGAAGCAAACTGAAAGAGGATAATAGTAGGGAATTTAATGTATTTATTTACTAATAGGTGAAAGGAAGGTGAATGAGCCAGCTCATCTCTAGGTGGTACCCAGGGAAGGGTAGGAGTGAATACAGTTCAAAAGGTAACTGTAAAACAATCAAGAAATACACAGTGAACAATAGTGCAAACAAATACGAACAATAAACTAATAATGAGTGGTGCAATTGATCAATTTGTAGCCTGATGGCAGAACAACCCAAATACAAGGGTTGAGCATAGAAGTGCTAAGAGCAATAGCAGGAAGGAGCAAAGTAATAAGCTGAATAACAATATTTGTTTATTTTATTTGTTATTCAGATAACACCTTTGAGCACAGGAGCTCTTTTTCAAAGGTTTCACGTCAGTATAAGACAAAGAACTTGAATGTGAACCAAGTACTCAAAGGGGTTTCAATATATTCATGGTGTACTGCACAAAGAACAGTATGCTATTTTTCTTTGGGGAGGCCCAAGATTATTTCAGTTTTTAGGGGAGGCTCAAAATATTTTCCATGGATTTGGGGAGGCTCACTGTGACAAAGTCTAAGAACTACTGATCTAGAGTACCTTGCTGTGTTACCCCCATCCCCCGTAGTTCCTGAAACAAAAATCCCCCCATCCCCAAGTTATTAAATGCTACCAACAAACTTACAATAAGAAAAAGAAGAAAAAAAAGAAACATACAACACATTTTCCACACTGAACTATGTACAGACAAACCACTAAGGGCCTGCCACAGAAGGACGCTCCTTCAACCGAGGAACTTAGGCCTATTACTTGGCCCCATGCCTTCCGCTCTCCAAAGGGAGTGACAAGATCTGCAGTTCCCCGGGGTGAACCTTCAGAAGGAAGGAAAGTGATTCCCTAATGGGGGACAGCACTGTAAAACTACTGGCTGACCTCTGATAGGCGACCAATCCCCTGAAATTTCTTCCAATGAGTGCGATTAATCAGGGTTCGAGGTGAGTGGTGGATTAGCCCTCCTCTAAACCCTGTCCATTCTTTTTGCAATGTATCCGGTGCTATTCGATTAATATGAAAAATCCCCAAGGGGCTCGGGCCCTCGTTGAAACTCAGATGGGTGTTAATTGTGCACTTATTTCATCTTAAGGCAAACTCAACCAGTCTCAAAGGTAGCTCTCGCCCTAGTATTTGAGAGGGATGGGGGAGGGATGGTAGACTATTCGAGCACCTTCCCTTTTTTTCAATGAACCCGTCCCCCGAGTGGCCTCTAACATTAATAAACATGGCCAACAGCAGTTGGGGTAAAGCAGAGAAAGTGTATAACCAAGAGTCAGCCCTTTTCCCCCGAACATAACATCAACCTCCAATTTTTAAAAAGAAGCAAAAGGTTCCCCTCACTTCCCTCCAGGAGGATCACAGGCTCCCAACCCCAGAAAAGAAAAAATATGTTCAGTATGTGCACAGCTTATTCTCCTGCTATTAGTTTAGAGTGATAGCAGAGTGATCAACTGCCTGTGCCCCAACCAAGGACACAGACCCAGGGGCAGTTTCAGGGAAAATCTTCGACCCTTTCGTCATCTCAGGTTGATTGATTATCTTATAGCCCTTTCCCAAAAGAATTAAATCCTTGTAAAAGGGACTCATCCAGGCTAGTTCCTCTAGCTGTAGCGCCTCTTGCAGACCCTTTTCCCACTGTTTCACAGCGTAGTTGTAACAACGCCTGCTCTGACAGTTCTGGTTGAAGATCTGGAAGGTTAATACCTGCTTTCTGCAAGGGCTTGCTGGCGTGTAATAGCGAGTCATATAACTTACTGCCTGAAAACCAGTGAACAAGTAACTTAGCAGAGTATCTGAGCTGGGCTTTTATTTGCAGCTCTTTAAGCTGCTTAATTCCTACCAGACCCGTTTTCTTTTTTGCATAGTCGCTGGGGGGAAGTCGTGGTCAACATATACAGGTACCCTTTTTCCGTCCAAATTTAAGTCCCTCTTCGCCCAGGCCTTATGGAGAATCATGTCTTTGACTGGATATCTATGGAATTTAACAAGGATCGAGCATAAGGGGGCCTCTTTCTAGGTTGGGGCCAAGCGTCCAATGTACCTGCTCCAACTCTATGGGCCCAGTGCTGGGGATGTCCAGTTCCTGGCAAAGCAAGTTTTAATGAATTCCACTGGATCATCCTGTTCTGCTCCTCCAGAAACCCAAAATTTGGATAGTTTTCTTCACCTCTTGATTCCGCATCCTCGCCCTCATGGTGAGTTCCTGTTCTCTCCTGGCCAGAAAGAGTACCGCTCTACTGAATCGCATGGAGTCATTCCTGAGCCCATCCAGGCCTGTTTCCAATTTGTCGGTCCTCTGTTCAAGATGCTTCAACTCCTGCTTGATATCTTTCACATTAGAGTCAATGCTGTGTAGCATTTTAACAATATGGGCTATCTCTCAGCCATCAAGGAGCTACCTGAGATGTAGTTTCTTCCTCTTCCTGCCGAGCCTGCTGCTGATTCCGATGCCCTAGACAGAGTCTTACTTGGGCTATGTTCTTTGATGGATCTGTGCCTACTGGGTGGCTTAGTTTTACTTCTGCCTCTAGATTTTACTGACTGGCTCATTTTCTTTTCAGTGATTGTCAGTTTGCACCTCAACCCACCGTAAAAAGCACTGGATTTTTAAATTAATATCCACTACCACAGAGCTCTGACTTAAGCTTCACAGCATTGACTCTAATGTGAAAGATATCAAGCAGGAGTTGAAGCATCTTGAGCAGAGGACCGACAAATTGGAAACAGGCCTGGATGGGCTCAGGAATGACTCCATGCGAGAGAAAAAAAAAAAAAGAAATGGGCAGACTGGATGGGCCTTGCGGTCCTTATCTGCCGTCAACTTCTATGTTTCTATGTTTCTATTCGGTACGGTGACATCACCGGAAGTCGGCCAACACATTCTTGCTGAAAGATTGTGAGTGCTAACACAGTAATACCAGCCTAGCCATTCATATACTGTACATACCAACATCCAAAGAAAAGACTATTTCTGTTTGGCCCATCAGAGTGGGCTAGTAATAGTCCTCAAAGTGCTGGTCTAGCTGAGCTGCATCAGTTAAGTGACGTGCTTGAGGCAAGCTCAAGGTGGAAGTGTATAGTCCTTTGTGTTCTTCCAGTTGTATACACCCACCCTGCTTGCTGCTTCCCTAGTCTGCCAGGGTAATTTAGAAGACTACCCAATGCCAGCCTCTCCCCATCCATAACCCCTTTTAATATTTCTCCTCACACCATGATTCCGACTGCCCTTACTCACTGAGCAAATACTTGGTACCCTCTCATGTCTTCAGAATTCTGTACTTGTCTAAGACCATGCACATTGCACTCTAATACTCACTCATCTGTGTCACACTGTCACTCATCTCCCCCCACAGCATATGGCACTGTTCTACATGTGTGTATACCACAGAATGTATCTGTTATACTCCAGTTCTGGAGATCACATCTCAGAAAGGACATAGAGTAGAAGCGGTCCAGAGAAGGGCAACTAAAATGGTACAGGGTCTGCTTCACAAGCCCTATGGGAAGAGATTAAAGGACCTACTGTAAATATGTATAACCTGGAAGATAGGAAAGAGAGAGGGGGGTATAACAGAGACCCTTAAATATCTCACAGGGGTAAACAGGGTACAAGAGGGAAGTATTTTTTGGAGCAGAAAGGTGCTCAAGGACAAGGGAGCATGATAAAAAGCTGGAGGGGATAGATTCAGGAGAGAAGTGAAGAAGTACATCTTCACAGAAAGAGTGAAAGACTCTTGGAACAGTCTTCCAGTGCAAGTGGTAGGGGTGAAAACAGTGGTGGGTTCAAGAATGTATGGGGTAGACATAAGGGATATAGTCCAGAGGAGGTTTGAGGAACTAGGACAATTATGTGCGGGGGCAGTAAGATCAGTAACTTTTTCAGAGATACTTACAGTGCTCAAGGCAAGCACAACAAGAAAGCTGAGAATAGATGAATTTAATGGATGGCTAAGAACCTGGTGTCATGCTAAAGGGCATGGGTGTTGGGGGTGGGAGGGACCTGGGAAGACAGTAGTCTCCATGCCAAGGACAGACTACATTTGAATGAGGAGGAAAGGAAGTGTTGAAACAGAGGATGGAGGAGTACATAGAGGAAGTTGGGAATTTAAACTAGGAGCCGGGGTGGCAGAGGGCAAGAGACATGCAGAGACCTCAGGTTGGGAAACCATATGAGCTTACCTCCCATAACAGTGACAAAGGACAAATGGCAAGTACTATCGGTGATGCTAGTAGAGGAAGACAGGATGGGAGGGGGGGAAAAGGGTGGAAGATGGTTATCCTTAATGCTAAGAGCCTTGGGAGGAAAACTGCAGAGTTACAGGTGCTCATGGCAGAGAGGGAGGTGGACATTGCAGCCATCACAGAAACATGGACCACCCAATACAATGACTGGGACCTGCCTATACCAGGGTACAGGTTATTTCATAGGGACAGGGTGATTGGGAAAGGAGGGGGGTGGCACTATATGTGAAGGAAGGACTGAAGTGTGTAAGGGAGGAAAGAGTGGAGGGTAGTATGGAGTCACTTTGGATGCAAATCCAGGATTCCAAGAATAGGATTCTCAGAATGCGAGTGGTGTACAGGTCGCCCTCTCAGATGGAGGAGTTAGACAGGGAACTAGCAGGACAGATCAGGAGGACCTGCATGAAGGGTAGTGTGGTGATTGTGGGGGACTTCAACATGCCAGGAGTGGACTGGAGTACCCCAACAACTAGGAATAGAAGAGAGCAGGTACTGCTGGATGCCTTCCAGGACAGCTTCCTGCAGCAAATGGTCAGTGAACCAACCAGGTTAGGGAATACCCTTGACCTTGTGCTGGCAAATGGGGAGTTTGTGAGAGAACTTACAGTGGAAGAACCGCTGTCAGAGAGTGACCACCACTCAGTATGGCTCACATTTGATATGGGCAAGGAAGGAGTGGAATCTGGAACAAGAGTGCTGGACTTCAGGAGGGCCAGTTTTGGGAGGATGGGGAAGTGGTAAAAGAGTATCTGGCCAGAATTCAACCTAGTATGGGCACTAACCAGAGGTGGGAGCTTATAAAGCTGGGGATAGTGGAGGCAACCAAAACCTGCTGCAAGGCCCAGAGCAAGAAGGCTAGGGCTAAGAAACTGAGCTGGTTGAACAAGGAGGTCATGGAAAAGGTAAGGAGAAAAAGAGCTTCCTTTAGGAGGTACAAGAAAACAGGGAGGGGGGAGGACAGGGAGGAGTACCTGACAGAATCGAAGGAGGTGACACGGGCAGTAAGGGAAGCCAAGGCATCTATGGAGCTCAGGCTGGCACAAGGCATTAGGAAGGGGGAGAAGGACTTCTTTAGGTACATCAGGGAGAAAAGGAGCTGTAAGGACCACATAGTAAGGATTAGGAAGGTGGGGGGTTGGGTGGAAGCAGGGTGCTATAAGGCAGAAGCTCTAAATGATTACTTCTGCTCGTTATTTACTAAGGAGAAGGGAGGGTGATACCCAAGGGGGGAGGAATGGCAGAAACAGGGTGGGAGGGGGCACAGATAGGGAAATCATGGAGGGCAGAGTTTGGGAGGGTTTGAAGGCACTGAGGGTGGACAAAGCGCCAGGCCCAGATGGCATCCACCCCAGGGTACTGAAGGAGCTGGCAGAGGTCCTTGTGGGACCTTTGGCAGGCCTATTTAGTGCCTCACTACACTCAGGGTTTGTACTCAAGATTGGAGGATGGCTCATGGTGCCCTTCCACAAGAGTGGCCCCAAGGATGAACTGGGAACTACAGACCGATGAGCCCCACGTCCATCGTGGGTAAGCTGATGGAGACTATCCTGAAGGAGAGACTGGTGGCCCTCCTAGAGGCCAAAGGACTACATGATAGCAGACAGCTTGGCTTCATACATGGCAGATCCTACCAAACCAATCTGATGGAGTCCTATGACTGGGTAACTAGGCAACTGGACAGGGGCCATGCAGTGAATGTCCTGTATCTGGACTTCAGTAAGGCATTCGACTCAGTGCCACATGGGAGTCTGGGAAGTCAGTTAGAAGGTACAGAGGTGGGTGCAAAGGTGGTGAGATGGGTAGGAAACTGACTTCAGGGAAGGCAACAGAGGGTGGTGGTGCATGAGGAGCTCTCACACCCAAGGATAGTGATGAGTGGTGTTCCACAGGGCTTGGTGTTGGAACCAGTGTTGTTTGGGATATTCATTGCAGAAATATCATTGGACATCAAGAGCAAGATCAGTCTGTTTGCTGATGATACCAAGATGGGAGCGGTGGTGGATGACCTAGGGGGATGGCAGGGGTTGCAGGATGATCTATCAAAGCTTGAATCCTGGTCAGACATCTGGCAACTGGGGTTTAATGCCAAAAAGTGCAAGGTGCTGCATTTTGGGGTGAAGAACCCAAGGAGGAGTTACCAGCTGGGGGGAGTGCAGCTAGCCCAGACAGAGGAGGAGAAGGATTTGGGGGTGCTCATTACAGGGTCAATGAACAACTCGGCACAATGCAGGAAGGCAGCTGCAAAGGCTGACAAAATGCTGGGTTGCATTGCAAGGGGTATATCCTCGAGGAGGAGGTGATTCTGCCATTATATAGGTCATTAGTTAGACCACACCTGGAGTACTGCGTGCAGTTCTGGCACTCATATCTGAGGAGGGACATTAAGTTACTGGAGGGGGTGCAGCGCAGGGTGACAAAGATGATCAAGGGGCTGGGATACGTATCATACGAGAGGAGGCTGAGGGAGTTGAACATGTACTCGCTGGAGGACAGAAGGGATGGGGGGACATGACTGAAACCTTTAAGTGCATGAAAAGAATAAACAAGACAGGTACAGAGGGGCTGTTCAAAGTAAGGGAGGGGAGGGACACCAGGGGCTATGATATAAGACTAAAGGGAGGAAGGTTCAGGAGGGAGATGGAGAGACACGTTTTTACAGAGAGGGTGGTAGCTGGGTGGAATGCATTACCTGCAGAAGTGGTATCCAGTAGAACAGTGGATTCAAAAGGGGATGGGACAGGACAAGGGGGAGGGTCAATGGAGGGGAAGGGTGGAAGGGAGGGCAGCTGCAGAATAAGGGTTAGCTGCACATTTGAGCAGACTTGATAGATCTCTAGGCCTTTATCTGCTGGCAAAATTCATATGTTCATATACTATAGGCAGAGAAAAATGAGCAGACTTGGTGGGCCAAGCAGTCCTTATCTCACAGAAAATTCTACATGTTTCTATATTTCAGTGGGGCAAAAGCAGTAGTGGAAGTTTCTCCTGGCCATAAACTTAAACCCATATGTTAAAAAAATAATTTTGGGGTATTGTTTGGATTTCTGTTAGCTGAAATCTGAATTGGTCCATTTTTAGAACCTCCACCAAAACTGAATGGCTGAAACTTCTGGCCCAACCTAACTCCTTACTGTGCAGTGCAGTGAGCTGCAGTGCCTTTGTACTCATTTTTAAATATCAGTTTATAGTGTAAGTTTCTGTTGAGTGGCATTGTCGCATAAGGAGCCCTTCTTCAATTTTCTTGAAATACTTTGTGTGACTCTGTTATGTGGCACCACCAAATATGGCAGTATATCATGTCTGAAAATAAGCAAGCAGGTTAGATTGTTTTCCCACTGCTACTTCATGAGTGTAGAGTTATTTTTAATTAACACTGGGGAAAAGGATCACAGAAAGGAAAGGACAAGGAACTTTTGGAGGAAGTCAGGGGTGTGTCACAGAAAGGTGATACAGTGATGGCTGGAGTCCTGAACATACCCAATGTTGACTGGAGTACAGCGATGGCTAGACCCTCAAAACATCAAACTGTGGTAGAAGCCTTACAAGACTGCCTAGTCACCCAACTAGCTAGCACTCCAACTAGGCTGGATGCCATCCTGGACGTAGTTCTTACCAGTTTGGAGATGGATGGTGCAGTCACGGCTAGGGAACCACTAGGAAACAGTGACCACAGCTCCATCTGGTTTGAGTTATGCCATGAGAATGTAAAATCTCAACCCTGAGCAGAAGTCTTACATTTTAGAGGTGCTAATTTCAAAAAAATGAGAAATTAGTTGTGGACAAATTGGCTAGTATCAAGGAGAAATTAGAGACAGAAGACATTTGGGGGCTGGTGAAACGGGACATCCTAGAGGCTAAAAATCTTTGCACCAAAACAGTGTCAAAAAGGAATAAGCATAAAAGACCTATATGGTTCACTGACCAGGTCAAAAAGGCTATTAAGAAAAAAGAAGCACTTTCTGCAAATACAAAAGAAATCAGAGAGACAACGAATAGGACAGTTTTGCTCAGAAGAGCAAGGAAGCTAAGAAGGCAAGGAGACTAGCTAAGGCATCACCTGAAAGTTGGATTGCAGCGGGGATTAAATCAGGGAATAAACAATTATTTCGCTACAATCAAGAAAAGATAAAGAAAGAGGGTAGGATAGTTAGACTTATAGATGACATCAAGATCATTGAGGGTGATGGACAGAAGGCCACTGCTCTGAACAACTTCTTCTGTTCAGTGTTCACGAAAGAACACAGCAGACCATCATCTGATAGTGGCATTATAGCAGCCGATAAGGGAATACCAAATATGGAAGCACCATCAATTACCACCAGCAGGGCCAGAGAGGATCTAGGGCATCTTAAGGTGAGCAAAGCACTAGGGCCTAATGGGCTGCATCCAAGGATGCTGAAGGAGTTTGCAGAGGGAAATAGCAGGACCCTTGGCATACCTGTTTCTCAGATCATTGCAGACGGGAGTTGTGCCGATTGACTGAAAAAGAGTAGCTATGGCACCTCTCCACAAGGGGGGAAGTAGGGAGAAAGCTGGCAACTACAGACCAGTTAGCCTCACATCTGTAGTGGGGAAACTAATGGAAACTTTAATTAAGCAATACCTAATAGAGTACCTAGAGAAGAATGATCTTCAGGATATCAGACAGTGTGGACTCATAGCAGGCAGACCATGCCAGATGAATCTGATTACATTTTTGTCTGGGTGACTAAGGAATTAGATAGGGGCCACCCACTGGACCTCCTCTATTTTGATTTCAGCAAAGCCTTTGACTCAGTGCCACATAATTGCCTGTTAAAAAAGACAGAAGACCTAGGCACACCAAAGAAGCTTAGTTAGGTGGGTAGAAAACTGGCTCAGTGACAGAAGGCAAAGTATGGTAGTAAATGGGGTGAAGTCATCTGAGGGGGAGGTCACTAGTGGAGTGTCTCAGGGGTCTCAGTCCTGGGTCCAGTCCTGTTTAATATGTTCATCAGCAACATTGGTGTAGGCATTCAGGGCAAGCTTGCCCTCATCGCTGATGATGTTAAGTTAGGTAGCAGAGTCGACAGCATGGAGGCAATTGGGGACCTTCACAGGGACCTGCTGAGGTTGGAAAGATGGTCTAAAGTCTGGCAATTGAGGTTCAATGCAAAAAAGTGTAAAGTGATGCATCTAGGCAAGGGAAACCCGAGGACCAAATATTGGCTAAATGGAGTCAAACTAGACTCCTTGCTGGAAGAAAGGACCTAGGGTCATCATGATGACACCCTTAAGCAATCCAGCCAGTGCAGCAGAGCTTACAGCAAGTCCAGAAAAATGTTAAGATTTATAGGGAAGAGTTTTGATAGGATCACTTCCCTATTTCTGCTAACACTCTATAGGTCCCTGGTAAGGCCCCACCTAGTGAACTGTGTTCAATTTTGGGGTCCTCATCTTAGGAAAGATAAGGATAGCCTGGAGGTCATGCAGAGGAGGATGACCAAGATGATACCAAGGGCTCTCGTATGAGGATCACCAAAAGAACTAAATATGTACTTGCTGGAGACTAGGAGGGATAGAGGTGATATTATGAGACAGTCAAGTTCCTAAGAGGTATAAATAAGGTACCCAATTCAGATCGTTTCAATAGAGTCCCCATCTCAACCACTAGAGGTCATGAATGGAAGCTACAGTGAGGAAGCTTCAAAAGGAACTAAGTAAACACTACTTTATGGAAAGGGTTGTGGATACATAGAATAGGCTTCCTGCCAAGGTAGTAGGAGCAAAACAGTGACAGCATTCAAGCTGGGGTGAGACAGATTCATATGGTGGGATAGGTCCCAGGATCCCTAGAGGGTCTTGAAACTCGTGGGCAGACTTGATGGACCCTTGGTCTCCTTCTGCCATTATTTTTATGTTTTATTGCATTAAGGAGTCAAAACTGAAGAGCACTATAGCTAGAGATTAGAGCACCAAGCTGTGAACCTGGACACATAACAGGCTGGGTTTGAAACCAACATCCACCTCTCGTACACTGTGTTACCCTGAACAACTCATTTAACTTCCCTGTGTCCTGGATTGTACCTGAAAATGAGCATCAGCTGAGTGATCCTTACCTGGCCCGACATTTGAAAAAATGTAAGACACCATAACTCAAACTATTGTAAATGTCTATTGTGGAATTCCTTAAGAATAAAGGCAAAATCAATAATGGAAGAAAGATAAGGTTATATGCATCAGAAAGGGTGGTGATAGCATGAGAAAAGAAATGCAGATAAACCTTTTGGATTATTACATTAGCAACTCTGGCTGCATGGGGTCTAAATAAAGATTTGGTGATTCAGTACCAACCTTTTTTGTAAGAAACAGTCAGTATATATTATATATAAAGTGTATGGAGATCCGTTGTTCCACACTGAAATCCATCACAGTCAAAATGTTGTTGTACTACAGTTCAAAGTTTATGGAACGCAGTTACACCACACTGTGGTACAACAACATCTTGGCTGTTTTTCAGAGCGCACGAGACAGCACTTCCAGTAATGGAAAAATCACTGTGCGCACATCTCAGTATTCAAACAGTCAATACTGTGACAGGATGGTGGCAGCGTTTTTTTCCAAGGTAGCCAAGGAGCAGTTGACAAGCAGCAAACTAAGTGGACCAAACGAAAAACCACAAATGAGTATGTTTGTTTTAATGCCATAGTTTTTGAACAAGGGGTCTCCATACACTATATAAAACACTGACTGGGCTGCTGTGCCCAACCAGCCTGTGCTGTCACCTTAGGGTTCTGATTCCATAGGACCTCTCGAGCTTCACTTTCAAGGTGAAACAGAATCAGAACCCCTCAGTGGCAGTACAGACTGGTTGTGCACAGTAGCCCAGCCAGTATTCTCTATGTACTGTTTATAGTGGCTATAATAAACTTTTTTTATACAGTACAGTAGGTATTTGCCAGGATTTACTGAAACCAGCTGATTGATGTTTACATACAGAAACAGAGAATGGTATGAGCAGATAAAAGCATAAAAATCCATGCAGTCTGCTCTTTAAACCTACCATGAAACTATGGCCCTTCTATTACCCACAGAAAAGATATCAGAGATATATAGTGGAGACTGATGCCTGGAAAGATTTAGCTTTGAAGCTGTTGCACGTTTTGAACATTATTGTCCACCCTTTCAGTGTATGAACAACGCTGTATTTATTTAGACTATACTGTATTCCATCATGTGATTATAACCTGACATAGTGCTGAAAGAGCTGATGCTCAGTTTTTGATTATTATTATTGTTTGCTCTTGCAGTATGCAAATTAAGCAATAATGCAGGACAGGGTGTGGTAAATCATGGGATATAATCACGCCTCACGGGTGTGTTGAGGCGAGGTGAAGCTGAGTGCCTCATGCACCCAAGACATGACAATATCTCATGATATATCACACCCTGGAGTCATTATTGCTATTATGAACAGCTATTGTTTTTGTAATTTAAAATACATAATTTTTAAAATAAGTGTTTTTTGTCATTTTTCTTGTGGAATGGTACTAGAATACAAAATAGTTATTGCATTTTCTATGCTGGCCAGCAGGTGGTGCTTTTGTAGTGGTGGGGGTCAGTGCAATTTATCAGTATCACACCACCCCCCACTGTCCACCCCACCAGCTGACAGTACTTTCTAAGCTTAGAATGGGAAATATTTTTTTATTTGCAGGAGCTCTGCCAGCCAAGCTGCCTCAGGTATTTTTAAACATGACAGAGTCATCAGTATTCATTTTGAAACTACACCATGAGTGAGCAGGAGAGTGTGGCACATTGGAAAAGGTTACTAGCATAGGCAAATTTGGCATGCTCGCCTGCATACACTGCAGCCAGGGAAACTGGGAAAAAGAAAACGAAAAGGACCATTAAATAATGGGAGGGATCTTCTTCTAATTGTGAGCCATGGCAAATCCAGGAAATTACAAGATGGTGAGTCTAGGAGCCAATTTGTACCGGTGGGCAGTAGAGTCATTTAAATGATTAACACTGGGGGAAGGGGGTGCTGCGTGAGTGACTGAAATCATGAAACCACACAGAGTGGTGATTCAAAAGCTTCAGAGGGCAGTTGGTTCAAATCTTACTATCGTTATCCAGGAGACTTTCTGAAGTGTATACTTGCGTAAGGAGATGTGAGATGTATTTTGGAGTTGCAGTCTGTGTCAGTAGTTTAATTTTACAGAATGATGTCAGGCAAGCAATTTCCTTGTGGGGCAGGCATTTCAATCAGGTAAAAAAGCTGTTGGCTTGCACCTTTTTTTATCTGTGATTATGTAGTGAGATATCATTACGGGTTAGGAGAAGGTTCAGTCAATCAGCTTTGAGAAGTGGACCTACCCAGCTCATAATGCAGTTTATATTGGGGACATTATATTATATTGCACTAAACTGATAAAAGATGATTACTTTTAGATTTAAAATACCTATTATGAAGAAATAAAGTTTAAAGATATACTATTGTATCTTACAAATAATTTTAAGGCTATGCCTATGTTCAATAGGCAGCAACTAACCATGCCCTAATCAGGCCTTAAAGGCCCTCTTCCTAGTTGCTCCAGGATAGTTTGTCATTACGTCCAGAGGCTCTGCCTCCCCATTCTTCCCTCAGTTTTTCTAGCTGCTGTGCTTGTTTCTTCCACCCCCTACCTGTGTGTGTGTGTGTGTCTCTCTCTTTCTGTTTTCTTTCCCTGTCTGCCATTTGCCTTGCGGCCACTTGGGTGGTATTCCCTCCTCCTTCCTTTCCTTCTCCCTTCCTCTCCTAATGCTGTTTTGTGGCTGTTTGCCCCCTCCTGCTTGTCTCCATACCTGCTTTATCTCCCTCCCATTCCCTATGCATCCTTGTTCCTCTCTGCCTGGTCTCCTCATTCCCCCATCCCTTTTCCTTCTTCCAGGTTTCCTTGCTCCTCCCAGAGCCACCTCCCCTTCACACCAATACGTCTGCATTCGCTTACCCTCGTAGCAGTCCTGCATTTACTTGGACCATCGCTCATCAGCAGGATTGGTGCTTTGCCAATGCCCTGGCAGGAATCCCGATGCCTCCCTTGGTGTGCACTCTCCCCTGATGCACACTAGACCTTCCCATTTCTGAGCCTGGCTAGACCAGGAGCTCTGTTGTCTCTCCACTTTCTTCTACTTTGTACCTCTCTGGAGTACCTATCAGGAGTGTGTATGTGTCAGGATGGCCATGTGGTCTAAGGCGTCAGACTCAAGAAGAAAATTCTTCCCTTGACACATTGACTTGCCATCGTGGGAGTAGTGCTTTGGGATGCCAAGAGTCGTATCACTGTGGGAATGCTGAGTTGCTCTGGCCGCAGGGAGCCTACTTGTTTTTGTTGTTGTCAGGCTTTGTGTGGCAGCTTCCCTCCACCATTTTCTGTCCAAAGATTCTTATTAGCTGTCTACTGCTCTCTTTGGCCTTCAATTCACACTGCTCTATCTTGAAGACCTCCTTCCCCTTAGTTTTTTGGATTGCTGCTTTACCTCCCATCATTCGTCCAGTCCCACTCACCTTGGGATTTTCGTTTTTATGCCTCTGCCTCTATCTACACCCATTGACCCCTCGTTATTGGTCCTGCCACCTCTATATTTTGCTCCACCTCTTGTCTGTCCAGCCTTCTTTTGGAGTTTTCCTTCCCTACCTTTTCGCTTTACCATTCAAATATTCTTACCTTCGGCCCTGCATACAGCACGTAATTACCTCCATTCCCCATCGCCAGCTATGGCTTCTGGCATTACCTCTATTTTATCTCACACTTCCTTCCACTGCTTGGCATCCTGATGCCTAATTTGTGGCTTCCGTGTTTTTCTCACGGTGGGGGACTACATTGCTGCAGTGGGCATCGTGGTTCCTGGCAATGAGAGCGACTTTATTCTTCCCATATATATTACTCAATTCTGGCTTGCCCACCTTCCTGCTGCTCTATACCAGCCTTTCTGGCTTTTATGCAATTAGCATGTTGACTCCAATCATTTTGAATCTCACCTCTCATGTACCAACTTCACTGCTCCTTCTCTCTTCCCATACAGTCAGCACAACTCCTACCTATACCCACTCAGCTCATATAATCCTCCACTCCATGTCAACCTCCTTTCATCCTTGAACCTTATACCTCCTGTACCTACCTGACATATACCTAGCATTACTCCTGGTACTTCGTACCTCACCCATATTGGCTGCAGGTTTCGCCTGGCGGTCTCGTCTCTTCCACTTGTACAATTCATTCCACTCCTAATTTGGCTTCTTAATGGAATGCATTCCTGTGGTTACTATTTGCATTCTGCCTCCTCCAGACCCACTTTGAGTTCTCCTTTGTTCAGTCTGTCCTCTTTACTGGTCTACTTGTCCAGCTCGACCATCTGAACACAGCCCTCATTTGGGTCCCGTGCTACCTTCATTCAACCTGCTCTCCACTCAGAGGTGTGCCTTCCATGTCCATTACTTCATGGCTTAGGGAATAGCCTGTAGCCAACGGTCTCACTCTGCTCCAATGAAGTCTGCATCTAGAGCATGTGAAGCTGAAGTCAGGTCCTTCTCCCTGGTCCATAGTGAGAATGTCTTCACTATGGGTGAACCTTCAATCATCACTCATTCCAGTGACACCTCTGAATGCAGAATTTATGACTTCAGCTAGAGGGGTGGGGCTCTTGTTGGCAAGGTTTCTTTGGCTACCCAAGTGAGTTAGGAGGCACCCTTTACGCTATTCTCCCTCTGATCACTTCTGGTTCACCTAGTCTATTTCGTAGGCTCATATAGGCCAGCTGAGAGCCTCAGCAGTCATTTCTCTTCTCCTTTGCCTTTGGGCACCTAGTTTGCAGAGACATTACTTGCAAATCTCAAAAGCATTCCTGTTAGAATGGTAGAATGTGCACTTCCTCCAAACTGGAATTTTTTTCTCTTCCTTCGATCTGGATTCTCATCAGATTAGAGACTGCCTGTCCACTGAGACACTTAAATCCTCCTTGAAAACGTATTTATTCAATCTAGCATTTGGGGAGGATACTTAGCCATATGTATGCTGTCTTTTAATTCTGTGTATTTTTACTGTTTGTTGGTTATTTTAAATTGTAAACAAGCTTTGATTTAAGAAAAGCATGTTAGAAATAAAATATGATTTTATTTGATTTGATTCTAAATTGCAGTAGCTGAGCCATCACTAACTAAAATGTTCTTCAGCCTGGAGGAAGGTGACCTAGGCCTAGGATCCCCAGAGGTTTCCTCCTCAAAGGAGGTTTTCCTCTCCTCCATGCTGATGGTCATAATACTAGATAGGGTTAGTAATTTCATAGGTTCCGTAGTCAGGTTCCACTGTTGGATGGAGTCAGATGGTGGCCCCTGACTGTTCTCTCTCTCCTTAGAAGTCCTGCCCTCATGCTTTATATTAGCCTCAAATAAGTAGTTCTTCATCTGTTGTCTCCATTCCTCTCCAGTCCTAACCATCTACACATATCGACCTCCATTCATGTCCTCAATGCCATTCTGACTCCCTTACCTCCTTCATGATGCTTGACACCCTTTTGGGCACTCTTTTTGGGCTCCTTCCTAAGCTACCATTAGCTAAGGGAATAATTCCTGTGGCACCTCTAGGGGTGGAACCCTCCTCTAGGGTTCCTTGCCATCGTACCCTTCAGGGTGATATATCCCACAGACAGAGAGGTGAACAGCCACAATGTATCCAAGTCACACAAGCATAACATCATATCAAGTTGTGTAAGCACATTGAATTGTGAGGCTATGCCTGTGGTTCAATGGGTAGAGTAACTAACCATGCTCCCAATCAGGCCTTAAAAGGTTGCTCCTTCTGGTCACTCCAGGATCATTTTTCTTTGCACCATCATCCACCCCTCCTCCTCCTCCTCCAGTGGCTAGTCTCTCTCTCTTCCATGGGCTCCTTTCTAAGCTACCTTTAGCCAAGGGAATCATTCCCACAGCACCTCTAGGGGTGGAACCCTCCTCAAGGGTTCCTTGCCATAGTACCCATATAGGGTGGTATATCTCACAGACAGAGGGTGAACAGCCACAAAGTATCCAAGTCACTCAAGCATAACATCATACCAAGCGTGGTGCATTGAAATAAAGTTATGGAGACGATGAACTCAGTAGGCATAGACTGCACTTGCCTGCAGAAGTATTGCAGCATTCTGTAGTCACAGCCCACTGAGGATTTGACATGACCTTAAAAAGGCACAAATTTGAATGAAAATTCTGCCCAAGAAAATAAAAATTGTAGTGGAATTTTAATAACTTAGTGGTATTTGCCACTCATAAACAAAGACTTGTTCAATCTCAGAAGTGCAGAGAAATAAGTTACCACAATTATCCAAACTAGCGAACATAGACTGATATATGTTTAACATCACTAGCCTTTGGCAATTTTCACTATGCCTCAGACGAGAGAATTAATGTTAAAATTGACACTTGATAAAACTGATATTAGTTTTTGCCCGTCATGATCGCAAATATAAATATTCACTATGAGGAGTATTCTGAATGTATCTGTAGAGATGTACGTTAATTGTAGCTAAGACTGCTGTATTATGAATATTGTAATGTGACTGAATCTATCAACTGTCTGTTGTAATTAATATGTTCTAATTGTTTTAACACCAAGATTGTGTATATAAGACAGTGTTATTCATTGTAAACATCCCCCCGATGAAGACTTGGTTAAGTTGCAACTAGTAGAGGCAAGTGTTTGGATGCCTGTTGTCTCATGTTGCACAAGTGTCTACAATTTTTATCCATTTAACTAAGCAGTCAAATTAAGCAAAAAGTTTTCCACGCAGATGTGGTCTGGTGGTAAATCAGAAAAGTTGTGAGTTGGTTCTTTCACAAAGTTAGCAACTATTGTGCAAATGGAGCTAAGTACAAAATTTTGGGATTAAGCAGTTCCACGTCCTTAGAACAATTAGCATGATTTTTAAATTTTGATGTTCCCACATTCTGTGAAGCCATCACCTAACTGAATATATTCCTCAAGTCAAGTCAAGACAAACATTATTTCTTTAGCGCCTAATCTCAGAGGCTCTTGACGCTTTACACAGAGGTGAAAACAGGAAACACACACAGTTTAAAATCAGAATCGGCCAATCAAATGCATAAGTAATTTAAAACTGCAAATTAATTCTTAAAACCTTATTCTACATTAATTAAAACTAGTGGATGTTGAACACCAGATTAGTAATAATAATAATAAACAACTTTATTTATAAAGTGCAATTCTAGAAACCAAAGCACTGTACAATAATACATTAGTAACAGTATTTAAACAATACATTAATAACAATCCATAAAATGCTGACAATGCAGAGCATGAGTGAGTTAAACAAAGTACTCAGCTTGAACACTTCCATGGAGGAAGCCTCCCTTAGAACTCTTGGCAAAGAGGTCCATGATACTGGTCCCGCCACTTCAAAGGCGCGATCCCCGGAGGTCTTCAACCACGTCCTTGGGACCATAAGAAAGCCATCCGCTGAAGAGTGGAGTGAACACACTGGGCAGACAGGTGTCAGGAGGTCAGACAGATAACCAGGACCCCTGCCATATAGGGCCTTATAGGTGAGAAAGTCCACCTTGAAGAAATCCTCCACCTAACCGGCAACTAGTACGATTTGCACAAAACTAGGATTATATGAGTGGACCTTGAATGGTCCATCAGCAATCTGACTGCAGCGTTCTGCACCAGCTGCAGCTAGGAGAGTTACCTCCATTGACCCCAGTATAGAACATTACAGTAATCGAGCCTGGAGATAACAAAAGCATGCACCTATGAAGGCAGGCCCTCCAACAGGATTAAGGGTTTAATCCGAATGACATTCCTCAGGTGGTAGAAACCACTTCAGATGCTGCAGACACCTGATTTTCTAGTGTTAAGCCATTGTCAAGGATGATGCCCAGATTATGCACTTTAGTGGCTGCCAGCAATGTGGTGGTCCCCAGGAACAACCCTGTTCTTGCTCCAGGGAGCCATAACCCACCGATGACCAGGCTCAATCATTAGTACCTCCGTCTTATCCAAGTTGAGCCTCAACCAGTTAGAGGACATTCAAGTCTGGATCTCAGATAGGCAGTTGTTTAACTCCTCAACAGCGTCCAGTGTTCCGGGAGCAAAGGACATATACAGCTGGGTATCATCTGCATAGCAGTGAAAACCCAGACCATAATGCCTAATGATTTCCCTTAGGGGCAGCATGTACACCGCAAATAACATGAGTGACAAAATCAACCCTTGAGGCACCCCACAGGTCAGGGGCTTTGGGCAGGAGGAAAAATTTCCTATAACTACTCATTGCTTCCTGCCTGTCAAATAAGACTCAAACCAGATGATGACCTTGCCAGTGAGTCCACAGTGCTCTCTCAGTTGATCAAGCTGCACCAAATGGCCTGCGGTGTCAAATGCTGAGGAGAGATTGAGGAGGATGAGAATTGACCGTTCTCCTCTATCTCTCAATCTAAGGAGATCAGGGACTTGAGGGAGATGCGGCAACTAGGCTGCAGGTTAGAGAGGTGCTGGCAGAAATCCGGCTTAGATGCCGACCATCTTAGACTCCTAGAGCATTATCAACTCTATCAGTCAGCAGTTACTCATAAGGAGGCAGTATTCCTGTCCGAATGCTGCTGCACAGAACCAACCGCCCCAGCTCTTTTGAACTGTAGACAGGCTGTGCAACCCAGCCTGTCTACAGGTTCGTAGAGCCTTTTCACAATTGCAGTGTGAGGAGCTTGCTCGGTTCTTTGCAGATAAGGTGGGTGACATTACGGTTGAGACCCAAGCAGCACTATCTATGAGAATTGCCGTGGACCAACCCCCGGTCACAATCCCTCGGTTTTCCTGGCGTTCCTTCAAAAGGCCAAAAATCGAAGATGTTATGAGGCTTGTCCAGGGTATGCATACTACATGCTGTAGTTTAGACCCAGGTCCTACAGCCCTGATCATGGGCTGTGGGGAGGTTATCATCCCGGTTCTGGTGAGGATAGCCTGGTGCTCCTTAGACTCTGGTGAATATCCCTGCTCCCTGAAGGAAGCAGTGGTGACACCAGTGTTGAAGAAGGCTTCTTTGGAACCAGACTCCCTTGCTAACTATAGGCCTATCTCAAACCTTCCCTTTGTTGGGAAGGTCATTGAGAAAGTAGTGGCTGCCCAGTTGGACAATCATTTGACCATCCATAACATCTATGACCCTCTTCAATCAGGTTTTCAAAAGAGGCACAGCGCTGAGACTGTGCTGGTTCGGGTGCTCAATGATCTCTTGATGGCGAGAGACCAGAAAAAATGGTCCAGTTTGGTCCTGTTGGATCTGTCAGCAGTATTTGACACCGTAGATTATGGGGTGTTGCTTGAGTGCCTGAGATGCATCTGTGGGCTGTCAGGTTTGGTTCACAGATGGTTTACCTCTTTCCTCACAGGTAGAACTCAGAGGGTGGTATTGGGGTATTTTCCTCCGATCCTACCTCACTGTCCTGTGGGTGCCTCAGGCTCTGTGCTGTCCCCATGTTGTGCGGTGCACATACTTCCCTCTGAGACATTGTAAGATGATATGGGCTGGAGTTTCATTGTTATGCGGTGATACCCAGCTCTATTTGTCTTTGTACATGACCAGAATGGAGCACTCTCGGTGTTTAATAACTGTCTCGGTGAGATGCAAGGTTGGATGAGGTCCAGCTGGTTGACGTTGAATTCTGGGAAGACGGAGGTGATGGTTGTGTATCCTGGTCACCGGATAGGGGGGTTGGGAGCAAATTATCCCTCAGGTTTATTCTTGGGGGATGTTGAGCTCCCCACCTCTGAACAGGTGTGTGACCTAGGGGTGATCCTTGACAATCAGCTGACATTACGTGCTCAGGTGTCGGCTGTCGTTAAGGTATCCTTTTACCATCTGAGGAACATCGCTAGGATCAAGCACCTCATTCCGTCTGACCACTTTGCCTACACTGATCCACACCTTTGTGACCTCGTGTTTGGACTACTGCAACTCCCTCTACTTTGGGCTTCCAGGGGTTGATATCCACAGCTTGCAGCTGGTGCAGAGACTCAGCGGTCTGGTTGTTAATGGGGATTCTTGTTCTTCCCATATTACACGGTGCTACGAGATCTGCACTGGCTGCGGTTCAGTAACGAATCAACTTTAAAATCAGTTTACTGACATATAAAGCCCTACACGGCTTGGGCCCTGACTACCTGAAAGAGCTTCTGGTTCTTTACCTTCTGGAGTGACCATCCCACTCAGCCAACGAGGGGTTGCTAGAGATCCGAGAGTAGCTTTAAAATCTTCCAGCACCCAAGCTTTTATGTTCGTGGCGCTGACCCGCTGGAATTCTCTACCCCATTGGATTAGAGAGTGCATGACTGGGGGGGGGGGTTTAAACAAGGATTGAAGTCTTTCCTATGGAAAAAGGCATATGGGGATGGTATTGACATGGACTGATAATATTGATTTTAGTGTTTTTATGACATTTTATTATGATGTTATTTTAAATGTACTGCACCTT
This sequence comes from Neoceratodus forsteri, assembly GCA_016271365.2. Classification (NCBI taxonomy): domain Eukaryota; kingdom Metazoa; phylum Chordata; order Ceratodontiformes; family Ceratodontidae; genus Neoceratodus; species Neoceratodus forsteri. The sequence continues at coordinate 969,518,113 of CM028134.1, read as the reverse complement.
GATTTCTGAAAGGCGCAATATAAATAAAGATTATTATTGTTATTACTATCATTTTTCTCCCTAACCAATGCTGTTTCAGTGCTATGCTTTCTCCTAAAACCAGACTGGAGTGGCTCGTAGATGTCAAAAGCTGTCAGGTGGGCCTCGAGCTGCAAGGACACCACTTTCTCCAATACCTTCTCTAAGAATGGAAGATTGGAGACAGGTAGGTAATTCACCAAGATGTCAGCATCGAGTAATGGTTTCTTCAGCAGGGGCTTCACTGCCTCCTTCAAAGTGTCGGAAGCCCCCTGAGAACAAACATCATACAATCTCCTTAAACACTGGACCATGAACACATATCCGCTAGGAGATGCATGGGTCTGGGTTCAGTTAAAAAGTAGTCACAGCTTTGAAATCACCTTGACAACCTCAGCTACCCCCACTAGTCGAACCTCATCCCAGACAGATGGAGTGCTTCTGTCACTACCAGGCTCAACACTGCAGGACAGATCTTGCTCCACTGGAGTGATCCCAGATCTAATGGAGGACACCCTGTCAGAAAAGACTGAGCAAACTCTTTGCACTGTGCAACTGAATTTGTTCTTTTCAGCTGCAGACAAGCTGGATGAAGAAGCCTGTCTACAGTCTGAAAGAGCAGAGCTGGTCTGTTCCTTCCAGAAGCAATATCACTGGACAGGAACTCTGCCTTGTTACAGCTGATTGCCCTTTGATATTCACCGTAATGAATTCTCAAAGCTAGTTTGTCATCCACAGCCCCAGTTCTCCCTCAGCAATGCTCCAACTTCGACCCCTGGTCTTCATCTAGTTGAGAGCCCCATCAAACCATGGAGGTTTCAAGTGAGAAAACTTGATGGTATACGGATCAGTGCAGTGGACGTTGAAAGCCTTGGTGACAGCATTATTATAGGCTGCAACCACCTCATTCAACCCCATTGAACATGCAGCACTCACACCAGACAAGTCTATCACTGCCAACAGACTCTCTAGGGACAAACTCCTCAAAGGACAGTAATGAACCATCTCAATAGGGGAGGGACTAATGGGGGGGCCCCGAACAAGAATTCTACCATGCAATGATCTGACCAAATGACCAGATCAATCTTGAGATTTGTGATCTCAAGCCCCAGTGAAAATACAAGGTCCAAGGTGTGGCAGCGGCAATGGGTCACAGAAGCAACCACTTGTGCAAGACCGAGAGATGTCATCGCTCAGGAGAAGTCTTCCAAAATGTGAGAGTTCATCATCGGTCCAGGCATTGAAGTCCCCAGAATTAAACATCTGGGTAACTCCAACACCCTGTCAGTGATGAAGTTTGTGACTTTCTTCAGGAAATCTCCCTCACGCTTGGAGGGCGATAAACAAGGAGGATCCTGCAGCCTGCACCCAGACCCCTATGTACTTCCACACATTCAAATGATGAAGTAGATCCCACTGGGTGCACTGAAAAATTCAATTTGGATCTAAAATAGATAGCCACACCCCCACCCCTATGTTCCCTCCTCAGACAGTGCACTACAGAGTATCCTGGTGGGATAGATGCCTTCAAAACTGGACCTGCATCGTCCCTCAACCAGGTCTCCACAAAGCATGCCAGGCTGACAGAAGAAATCAAGTCAGCCATAATAGCTGTCTTGTTTCTCGTCAACCTGGCATTGCATACCACTGCCTGAAGGAAACCAGTGGAGGCTGCCAGTTCCACTGCTACCTGCCCACTCAGTCAGTTGGGAACCCTAGGAATGGGAAACAAACATGTCTGGCCTGTTTGCAGGTCCTTGGCCACCTTGATGCTGCTCACTCTAGTCACATCACCAGCATCCTGCTGCATGCCCTTATGCCTCCTCACAATCCCAACCTCTCCGCTACATCTTGCTGCAATCTCTGACTGAATATGGTGGTATTTTCAATTTTATTTGATTTTTATAAAATGGGAGAGAAATCCTGCCATCTGATTGGTTTTACCTTGTGTATCAAATACGTTCAATGCACAGGTAAAAACTAATACCCAAAAACAGAACCACATAAAAAGAAAAGAAATCGGTGAGCCATTAGAACACTGGCATTTCAAATGCCGCCATTTTTTTATCTAACACAGCTCATCTTTCCTGGACTCACCGACTGATAAGACAAACTTTGATGCAGCTCACTTTACACTTCTTTCCCGTTTAGTCAAAAACAGACAAGTGTAAAACAAAAGTCAGCTCCAGCCATGGCATGTCAGTTCACTTACAATACAGTGCCTTCTGTAGGCCCCATCTTTGTCAAGCATGACCTGTCAGTCACTTTCTCTTCCTTCCTGATGCCTGTCCCCAACTGCAGAAAGCCCTGTGCTCCTGCTGACAAGCCCTTTGCACTGCCATCTCGGAGTGAAGTAAATAAAATCCAGTTGCTTCTGAGGGTTCATTTGTGTATCTTAAATCCTTCGTTACACTACATTCATATGACACACACTGTGTGTGGGGGCGGTACCGCCAATCACTAAAGTTAGGGCCTTGCCTTGACTGAAGGGGGGACCTTGGAAGTCCAGCCACTCTCTCCTAAACTCCCGCTCACTCCAACACAATTTTTTTAGTTTCCGTGCTAGGGGATAAACTGAAAGGTAAACAAGCATTTGTCAATGCCGAATGTTTGCTTGCTGGCATTGGCATTGGTAGTGTAGAAGTTACAGAGTTGCATAATAGGAATGGCAGCGAAGTATTGAACTGAAGCCAATGCCACCACCACCTTGCAGAGAGTGACAGGCATTTGGGGTGTGCCTTTGGGTCATCAGGCATAATGACCACACCATTTCACCACACCCTACCCTGCTGACACTGACAAGTGTCACGGTGTGCCTTGGGGTCTTTGGCCCTTATGCGCACCCCATTCCATCAGGAAATACAGTGAGATGGGTGCAGTATAGGAGAATGGGGTGACGTTTGGGCCCAAAGAGTCCGAGGCACACCTTGATGCCTCTCACTGGCTGCTGGGTGTGGGTGGGGGTGGAATGGTATGAGCATTATAGGCAAAAATCCCAAGTCATACCCCTGATGCCTGTCATTCTCTACAGGGTGGGGCGTTATGGTTGGAAACCCTAACGCCTCAGGCATTCATTGGTATTTTCACTCCAAATTTTCAACATGTTTTTTTTGTGACCCCCACCTCATGAACAGTGGCAATATCAGTTTGTTAGCCAAAAACTGCTTTTGCACAGTGACTATGGCATTTGGCACCACAGGTGCAAAAACACATTCCGAACAGAATGTGAAAAATGATAGCGGTACTGTTCATGGGGAGGTGTAAAAAATGGCAATGTTGGAAATCTGTTGTGAAAATCTTAAAAAAACTGGTGAAGTCACAAGCGTCCGTAGAAACTATGCAATGCACACCTGTAATGTAACTAGTTTGGGGATTTTTTTACAGCAGATTGTTAACACAGGCATTTTGGGACCTCCGATCATGAACAATGTCAGTGTGATTTTCTTTATCTGTCCCGAACAATGAATTCCCACAGCGACCACACATTTCTGTGCTGAAAGTGTGAAAACACATTTCGGCCATGTTGTGGAAAATGACAGCTGTACTGTTCATAAGGAGGTGTGGAAAAATGCCACTGGTGAAAATCTGGACTGAAAATATTACAAATTCATGAACTTACAAGGGTGCGTGGAAACTGCGCAATGCTCACTCGTAACACAGTCATTTTATGGAGTTTTGTCACCAAATTTTCAACATAGCCATTTTAAGACCTCTGCTCATGACCAGTGTCACTGTGATTTTCTTAATCTGTCCCAAACATTGTTTTCGCACACCGACTGTACCATTGTGCGCTACATGTGCGGAAACACATTTTGGGCGAGATGTGAAAAATGGTAGCTGTACTGCTCATAAGGAAGTGCTGTAAAATGGCAATGCTGAAAATCTGGTGTGCAAATATTACAAATTCGCAAACTTGCCAGCATGTGTAGGAACTGCGCAACGTGCGTTCCTAAAACAGTCATTTTTGGGAATTTTTTCACCAAATTTTCAATATAGCCATTTTAACACCTCTGCTCATGACCAGTGTCACTGTGATTTTGTTAATGTGTCCCATACATTGATTTTGCACACTGACTGTGCCATTGTGCGCTACATGGGCGGAAACATGTTGTGGGCGAGATGTGAAAAATGACAGCTGTACTGCTCATAAGGAGGTGTGGTAAAATGGCAGTGTTGAAAATCTGGAGTGAAAATATTGAAAATTTCGAACTTCCGACGTGCGTAGGAACTCTGCATGCGCTCGTAAAACAGTCATTTTAGAATTTTTTCACCAAATTTTCAATATTGCCATTTTAACACCTCTGCTCATGACCAGTGTAACTGTGATTTTCTTAATGTGTCCCATACATTGATTTCCCACACCGACTGCGCCATTGTACGCTCACATGGGCGGAAACACGTTGTAGGGGCGAGATGAAAATGACAGCTGTACTGCTCATAAGGAGGTGTGGTAAAATGGCAATGTTAAAAATCTGGAGTGAAAATATTGAAAATTCGCAAACTTATGAGTGTGCGTAGGAACTGCGCAATGCACGCTCGTAAAACAGTCATTTTTAGGAATTTTTGCACCGAATTTTCAAAATAGGCTTCTCGAAAGCCCACCTTATGAACACTGGCAGCGTTGTTTCATTAATCAGTCCTGAAAGGTGATTTCGCTCAGTGACTGCGAAATCACTCTTCGGGCCCAAATAATGCCATGACAGTGACAGCATTCATGAGAAGGGGTCCCAAAAACCCCATGTTGAAAATTAGGTGCAAAAATTCCAAAAAATGCCCGAGATATGCAGCAAAGTTGAAAAAACCCTATCTATTACATTATACAGCTTACCGGCATTTTCTCAGTTCGCAGTCGGCTTTGAAGAGTGCAGTCGTGTTCCTGGTCCACTGAAGACCATCGCGCTGGACTCTGGAGGTAAGTATGGGGGTGGGAGGTTGTGGGGAGGCAGGGTGCGCAGTGGGTGGGTGCAGGTGGGGGCAGGGAGACTGCAAGGGACCGTTTTTAATTTACAGGGTTTTTATTATTAAGATGGCGGGACGTTTGCCACGCTGGGGTGGGCTCCCAGCGTGGCAGCTGGAAAGGCTGTTTGGGGGCTGGGCCCGGCGGGGATTGGGCACCCCGTCGGCCATGGGAGGCTTGTGCCATGCTGGGGTGGGCTCCCAGCATGGCAGCTGAAGGCTGTTTGGGCTGGAGCCGACGGGGATTGGGCACCCACGCCGCCACATGACGCAGTGCCACGCTGGGGTGGGCCTCCAGCATGGCACCAGGACAGCTTTTTGAGGGGGGCTACATGGAGCCAACGGGACATTGGGCACTCCATCAGCTATACAGTATGGGGGAGGCCGCACCAATATGCGCAAGGCAAGGCAGTTGAGGGGGGAGCTCTGCTCACTGAAGCAGAGCTCTTCCTTCAATTGTATGCCACTGCATTTTCAACTGCTGTCATAGACAGCTGGGCGATGATTGGCGCACTGCGACCGCGCCTGCAAACACACTGACTGATTTGGAAGAGGCTGACACACCTCTGGAAAACTCGGATGATGGCACTATGTTTCTTGCACATGCGTGCAAGCAAACATAAAAAGGTGTTTACTTCAGGTCCCACTGTGCTGATTATTGTGCCTACTACCCTGCAGTACATCGCTTCTGTTGCTTGTCAACTGCTTGCTGCTTTTCATAAAATGGAGCTGGTGCAACTAGCTAACTGTCATGGGAAGCGGAGGTACCGCACAAAACAAAATGCACAGGTTCAGAAATCTAGTCCTTTAAAAATAAATATGCTTTAATTTTACCCAAAGAAAAACCTTTTCTGCTGATATTGTCCTACGGTTTCTTCAAGTCCCCACCTGCTCCCGCTGGAGTACAAACCAATCCTGCTGCAGTGGTCTGTAGTTTAATAAAAAAAAATACTTTTAAAAAGTTACACATATTATAGTCTCTCTCTCTCTCTCCTCCCCTCCTCCCCTTTCTCTCTAGAAAACTCTGCGCTAATAAGGGGGAAGAGTTGGTGTAGTGCTCCTGCAGAGCACCAGTAATAGTGATGGCAGTAAAGAACAAAGATTGTACAGCACATTCATGATATAATTTTCTAACAGGCGGACAGACTATTTTATCATAAATTCTCATAAACAAATCTAGTGTTTCTAAACGTAACATGATTTTACTGACTGTAAAAAGTGTTTAAAAAATGTAGCCCATTTTATAAGCACAATAAGACACTCCAAGGGTGTTCATTGAACAAATATTACTGCACTTCCAGGGGCTGAAGGAACTCAGCCTGCAGCTTCGTTCCTCACTATGCCCCTGGGCATGTGGTAATATCTATTCAATGCACACCCCCATAATGTCTTATTGCTTACATATCTAACCTGTGTTTCTTGAGAGCAATTTTAAGGGTTTGTACACATCGTTCTACATACGAACATACAAACGTGCTGACAGATAAAGGCCTTATGGTCTGTCTATTCTGCTAGGGTATTTAGATCCCATTGTGTTTACAGAGGGAACTGCCCCTTCACTGTTTCCTCTTGACCTCCCTCAACTGCCCTCTCCCTCCACTTGCCCACCTACCTACAACTTCCCCTTAACCCTGTCCCATCCCGTCTTGAAGCTGTCCACCATGTTTGGGATGTTACTCCTTAGCACCTCATGCTACTTGGACAACACCCTTTTGGTGAAAAAGTGCCTCTTCATCTCGCTCCTGAAACTTCCCCCACCAAAAGGACCTCAGTGATCACCCTGTTTATACCTCTATGATACTTGAAGATCTCAATCATGTTCCCTCCTTCTTTCCTCAAGGAGTACATGTTGAGCCCAGTCTCTCCTCATAGATGTTGCCCTGCGTCCCTAGATCATCTTGGTTGCCCTTCTCAGGACCGTTTGCAAGTTAATCTCCTTCTTCAAATGTGAGCACCAGTACTGCACACCGTACTTTAGGTATGGTCTTACTAGTGACCTGTACAGCAGCAGAATGACCTCAGCCTTCCTGCTGGTAATTCCCTTGCTATGCAACCCAGCATCTGATTGCTTTAGTTGTTGCTCTTTTGCATTGTGCTGAACATTTCAGGTCATTGGTGATAATTACTCCCAGGTCCTTTTCTTCCTCTGACCTGACTATCTGAACACCACCCAGCCAGTATTTTGTCCATGGATTCTTCGCCCCCATGTGCATAACTTTATACTTTTTAGCATTGCACCACAGTTGCCAAATGCCTGACCACTTTACTAGCCTAGCCAGCTCGTCTCTGAGTTCCTGTCTCCCCTCATCCATATCCACCCCTGATGCTACTCGCTCCTGCATCTGTGGAGGAGGCGTTGGAAACAGGACTGCTAGGCTTGTTTTGTTACAAATACAGGTATGCCACCTACTGCTGAGTGCTGCACGTGCTTTTCCACTACAGTTATTGCATTCTCCGTCTGGTTTGGTCAGTTTGTCTCCGTTTTGTTTTCTTGCTGCACACAGGAGGAGAGCAGTGAGGTAGGTGCCAGCAGCTGGAGCTGTGGCGTGAGTGGGAAAGCCAGTCGAGTGGCTACATCGGGAAGGGAAGAAGATTGCTGACCGCCCCCCCCCGAAGAGAAGTATATTGCTCCAGAAAACCATCTTAAGCACTCTATATTCCGACAAAGCGGAGTGTTTTGATTATTGACTACTGACTACTGAATTATTATATCTTACATTTTTGTAAACAGCTGTTTTTTGTCCTTTTCTGCTTTGGTTCTGTCTTTTAATGTTTGGTGTGTCCCTTTGTTGAGGTGGGTGTCTTGTGATACCAATGGTTTGTTGCCTTTTTTAAAAGAAGATTGTGGGGTTTTAGTGACAAATGCTTTTTATTGCTTTCTTTTTAAATTTTGAAGTAAATTCTAATTTAAACTTTTGCTCCATTCTAGGCGATTTCTTAATCATGTGCTCCTTCTACTCATTTAAGAGTGCATGCCCAGCACTGGCTCTCAGATTTGAGGTGCTCCACTCAGCTGGATTGGCTTATTCACTTTTAGTTTTTCAAAAATTAAAACATAGCCTCTGAGCTGCTTCTGAGTTGTTCTCTGCTGTACAACATAACTACTTGCTTCACTCGCTTTACTTGTTTGAAAGCCGAGCTTTTTGGATAATTACTTTGGTAGCTAATAGGCCTACTGCGAAGCTCTGCATTGCTCAGCCATTTTTTGGGGCGTGTATTGTGCAGAGGAGGAGAGAACCTACTGATGATCTGCTGTTAGCTTGGGGAGACTGGGATTTTAAACCAGGAGCACAAGTAAGAAAAGTAAAAGTTTTTTTTTAACGTGGGTTTGGTGTGTCGACTGTTTGCCTGCTTGTTATCTTTTGTCTGTTTGTTCTCTTTTTTTGGAATAACTAAGGTTTTTGAGCACTTTTTATTTAACTTATTATTAGTATACTGAGAGGTGGATGTTGGATAAAGGTGAGTGTATGATTTCTACTAATTGTTTTTTTAACAACTGGGTTTATGTTTGAGCCTCCTAGACAACTACACCAGAAACTAGCAAGTCCTATGAAAATTTGATATGATCAAATTCTATTTCTGTTTGCTGTTTGTAAAGCCTCTGGCATTTAACATCTACAAATCTAGCTGCGTTACTGCACTTTTATTCTGAGCTCTCATAGCTCTTACTGAAAGAGCAGATTCACTGTTGATAAGTCAACCAGTTCCTGTATTCCTGTGTTCTTGTATTAGCTTCCTGTACTAGGTTATTGATTGCATATCGTTAAGCTTGTGTGAAAATGGTAATCACCAGAAGTGGGAAAGGCAACTCCCCTGTAGGAGCTGCAGCTGTAGCTGGGGAGATTTCTCCCCATGTGATTGATATATCTGAGACCCAGGATGATCTACTGGGTGTCCCTACTTTAAAACATACTCAAAAGACAGGTGGGGCAAAGCAGAAGAAAAATAACATCAAGAAAAAGAATATGGTGCAGGGAAAAAGAACTGACACTGTGGGGGATAAATGTCCTTATCCCTTGGATATCCAAGGAGAAAAAAAAAAACTCAAAATTGCCAACTTGTGGGCTGAATATGGGAAAGGTCCAAAATACCTTTCTATCCAGTCCAGGCCCTGGATAGGAGGTTAGATCAATCAATAGTCATCAGGGATTCTCCTGGAAACTCTGGAACTGATAAATCCAGACGGACCTCTGAAATAATCTCCTACGACCAATATGAGTGAAAAACATTTACGCGGGGACTGAGTAATGAGGGGACTCAGATTGTTCTGAACTAGAATTTTCTCGGGCACTCTCTTCTGACCACTTTTGCTTGGATGGTCCTTCTCTATCTGGGGTTACCCCCAGGTGGATACTACAGGCCTCAGGGCAGAAGTTGGTTCAAACTAATGACCAGCTGCACACCCCTGCCATTGAGCATATCGAGAACAGAGGTGATAATCAAGAATTAAGGGCAATAATTCAGGAGATGAGTGTAACTATTGAAGGTTTAAAAGGATGGAACAGAGAAGTGCAGGAACAAATGGGCAATATGGGGGCAGATGAAGCCATATTGAGAAGACCTGTGAGGGTTTCCCATGTGGAGAGTATAATTCTAGATGAGCTGCCACACCTAGATAAGGTGAACTTAGTAGCAAGCTCATCTATCTCAAAACAGACACTAGAGATACTAAAAATATATGTATTTTGCTGAAATTGTAATTCTAGAAAATATAATAGTATTGAAGGATGAGATCTGCAACTTAAGAGCAGATGTCTTTCACAATAGAGCTTTTTTGGAAAGAATTACGGATAGTGGTAAATAGCAGCATTTAAGTCTGATTAGAGATGAGTCTTTCTCCTTGGGTAAAGCTACTAAAGGAATTCAGGTTCAGCTCCCTCCACCTTTTGACAAAGATAAGGTTTGCTCATGCTATATGTGGAACCCTGATATGGCTGATTCAAGTAGTATGGATTACTTTGGACAAAGTGTTCATAAACCATCGAAACCCAAGAGAACTAAGAATAAAAATTGAAATAGGGCCTCCAGAAAGCTTGAACATCAGGAAAATTCTACAGAAATACCTTGTAATTCCAAAGAGGTCCCTGAGACCTATGTGACAGAGGATGATACCCGCCAAGGGATACATGGAATTTCACAGTCGGGAAAGACTTGTTTAGCTAGTAATAATCAAGTTGAAATTTCCTATGAGGAAATTCTGAGTGAAGAATCTCAGGTAGAATACCGGGGGGAGACTGAGATCACCAACAATCCACCTACTGATAAGGATACTTGGGATAGGAAAAAGGAATCCACTAACAGGAAGAGCTTTAAAAATGCTGAATTTATGAATGAGGTGCAGGGAATCCTGATACTAGAAAATGAAACAGAAGAACTGCTTCTTTCTTGGATGGTAGATTTTTTTAGGTTACATCAGAATAATAGTGATGAAGAGTTAACTGTAGTGAGATCCTTTAATCCAGAATTTAAGAATACTGTACTATTCTACTGTTTATCTACAAATACAGCAAATCTCATTTTAGACAAAATTCCATCCTTGGCTAAAAGAGATATGATATTACATTTCCTGCCCTGGTCCCTAAGTGTGCAATTATGGAACATCATTGGAAGGAGAAAATAGAACATTTTAACTCTCATTCTGAAGTGCCTTCTCATAAGAATGTGGAGAAAAGGGCAGACAGGAAGCACAAAAAAAAATCGTAAGGGTAATGGATGAGCATGTTCAGAATCAGAGTAATTCATGGCTGTGCAGGACTATATCTATGTTTGGGTGGGAAGTATCGGAAATGATTCCTATAGGAGTGTTAGGGAAGATTTGCTCTTTTCTTTGAAAGAGCTTTAGGTGACCACATCACACGAAACATGGTGGACTCCATAAAATTATATGGAGGCCATAATTTCTCAGTCAGAAGTGGACATTACATTTAAAATCCTACAGCCAACAAATTGCTCTCATTGGCTGGCAAGCTTAATTGTTTGGGGTTATATATAGTTGGTCCATCAGAACTGGGGTAAGCTCCTCCAGGCTGAAACAATTAAAAGACTGTATAGAGACTCCAGCAGAGGAAGACATTCCCAATATAGATCTTGAGAAATTAATAGAACTTAACACTTTTACACCTCTGCTAACAGTTGACTCTGATTGACAATTGCAGTTTTCAAGGAAGCCAGGGGAAATAATGTTTGAATCTGATACCCTCTATATTCTTTCTTGGAATATTGAGGGTATGCATCTCAAAATAATAGATCCTGAAGTTTTGCGATTTTTGGAGACTTTTGATATAATTGGCATACAAGAGATTTGGTGCACTGAAATCATAATGCCCAAATTGGCTGGGTATTCTGCTTTTGTCTCACCTGCAACCAGAGATAAAAAATTTGGTAGATTCAAAGGAGGTCTCCTACTTTTCATTAAAACTCAATTGAATTTGGGGATCCTTAAAATCTCTACTAATTCAAATGGTATCCTTGCTCTTCTGATTAACAAAAGGACTGAGAGAATTATATTATGTAATATTTATTTTCCCCAAGAAGCAAAGCCTGTGAGGTGGATAACCCTTATATGCAAGATTTGAAATTAATGTTAGACGAATTGGCCAAAGGAATATAATCTGTCCTGTAGTTACAGTATTATGAGGATATTTAAATTCTAGAATGCCCTCCTGACTTTTGGAAGACGCCTACACAGATCTGATTCCTTCTCTAACCCTTATTAACCTAAATATCCTGAGCAAAAGGAGAACTCAGGATTTAAAAAACAGTAATAGAGGCAGGGAACTCTGGCAGGTCTCGGCCAAAAGAAACTTTTGTCTCTTAAATGGCAGAACACAGGAGATTTACTAGGGGTATTATCTTCAAAGGTGTCGGGACACTCTATGCCTGATTTAGTTTGGACCAACCTGGAAACTACCAAGTTGGTCCAAAAGTTTGAGGTTTTGGACAGGATGGAATCTGCCCATTCCCCCACTGTACTCTGTATGAAGAGTCCGTTCAGATCTCTCAGGTACAATGAGGTACATTTGGAAGAAAACTTGGAGATCATTAATGAAAGGAGAATTAGATGGGGGCCAATCCGCTAAGCAAATTTCAAGGAGATCCTAAGCTCAGGAAAACTCCTCAACATTTACATAGAAACATAGAAACATAGACTTTGACGGCAGATAAGGACCGCTAGGCCCATCTAGTCTGCCCATTTCCCTACCTACAGGATAGGCCGCAGATCCTAGTTAACCAACAGCCTATATCTTCCTGCCCCCCACAAGAATTGCCTTATGTCTGTCCCATGCATTCTTGAATTCTCCCACAGCTTTAGACCCCACAACTTCCTCAGGAAGGCTGTTCCATGCATCCACTACCCTCTCTGTGAAATAATACTTCCTCACATTGCCCCTGAACCGCCCTCCTTCTATCTTTAAATTGTGTCCCTTGTTCTTGCAAGTCTTTTTCTTAAAGATGCTACCTCTTGGATTTTGTTGATTCCTTTGAGGTACTTGAAAGTTTCTATCATGTTCCCCTCTCCTTCTTTCCTCAAGGGTATACATATTAAGCTCCTTTAGTCTCTCCTCATACGGCTTCTCTTGCAGACCCTGCACCATTTTAGTTGCCCTCCTCTGGACTGCCTCTATCCTGTCTATGTCCTTGCGGAGATGGGGTCTCAGAACTGGACACAGTATTCAGATGGGGTCTCACCAACTGTCTGTACAGAGGATAACAACTTCCTGTTTTCTGCTGCTGATGCCTCTCCCTATACATCCCAGTATACCCCGGCCCTCCCTACTGCCTTCTCACATTGCTTGCTAACCTTAAGGTAATCTGATATGATTACCCCAGGTCCCTTTCCTGTTTTGTTGTTGTTACCACCTCCCACCCATTGTGTATTCTTCCCTGGGTTCTTGTTTCCCAGGTGCATTATCTTGCACTTTTTGCATTGAATCCTAGCTGCCATACGTCTGACCATTTCTCCAACCTTGCCAAGTCCTTTTCATCCTTTCCAAGCAGCCTTGTGTATCAACCCTGTTGCAGATCTTTGTGTCATCTGCAAAAGGCATATTTTTCCTTCCAGTCCCTCTCTCTGCAATGTCAAATGATGAAGACATTAAAAGGACTGGACCTAATACTGAACTCCCCTGCGGTACCCCACTAGTAACCGCCTCTTTCTTCAGAGTGGACTCCATTTACAATTACCTTCTGTGTCCTGTTGTCCAGCCAATGTTTTGCAGGCTACCACCCTGGGACCCACTCCCAGGCTGGTTAATTTGACTAATAATCTTTTGGGTGGGACTGTGTCAAATGCCCTGCTAAAGTCTAGGTAGGCCATGTCCACAGCCCTCCTGGTCTACTACTTTGGTCACCCAGTCAAAGAAATCTATTAGATCTGCCTGACATGACCTTCCCGCTGTGAACCCATGCTGCCTTGGATCCTGTGCCCACTGACCCTAGGTACTCAACTATTCTTTCCTTCAGAAGTGACTCCATCACTTTCCTACCACAGAGGTCAGACTGACAGGTCTGTAGTTTCCTGCCTCTGTCTTGGTCCCACTTTTGTGAAGGGGAATCACATCCGCCTTCCTCCAGTCCTCGGTACCACACCATCCTCCCATGATTTATTAAAAGAGTAGCCAGTGGTTTCACTAGTTCCTTCCTTAATTCTTTTAGAATTCTGGGGTGAATTCCATCAGGACCCATTGCTTTGTCCACCTTCAGTTTTAGGAGTTCTTGCAGAGAACCCTTTCTTCTGTGAAAGGACTGGGATCGACCCCCTATCAAGAGTGCTTTGTTAATTGGATTAGCTTCCCTCCTCTTTGTGAATACTGAGCTGAAATATTCGTTCGGTATTCCTGCTTTTCACTGTCCCCTCTGCCCACCCCACGTTCATTCTATTCAGCCTCACTATCCTCCCTTTCTTTCTCGCTCGCTGATGTACCTATAAAGGTTTTATCCCCTTCTTAACTGAATTGGCTATCTTTTCCTCAGTTTGGGCCTTTGCTATTCTTACTTCCCTCCTGCTTCTTTCTGCCTTAACTGGTACAGCTCTCTGTCCTGCTCCTTCTGTGTTTCCTTATACTTCCGGAATGCTATCTTTTTCTTCCTGACTTTCACAGCCACCTCTTGAGAACCATAGTGGCTTTTTCTTTCATTTTGATTTGTTTATTTGCTTCACACAAAGGCTTGTTGCCTCTGTGATGGCAGTTTTGATAATTCCCCATTGTTGCTCCACACCTCCTTCTAGCCTGTTTGCTAGTGCTTTTCTGAGGCACTCTCCCATCTTGCCAAAGTCAGCCCTCCTAAAGTCCAGTACCCTCACTTTTGTATGGCTTGACTCTGTAGCTGAGTTTAACGTGAACCACACTGTCTGATGGTCACTTGTCCCCAGATGGCAACCCACTTCTAGATCTGAGATCCTCTCACTGCCCCTGTTTGAGAGTAGAGGTCTAAGATTGCTCCCTCACAGTGGGTTCCAAAACTAGCTGTCTAATGCCTGCCACCTGGAGGCATCAAGAATAGCCCTGCTCTTGGATGTGGCTGCAGCAAATGTGCTCCAGTTAACATCCGGCATATTCAGGTCTCCCATCAACAGTATCTCCTTTCTCTGCCATTCTAAGAATGCCTTCCATCATATCCTTGTCCATTCCTTCCCCTGACATGGGGGTCTGTACACAACCCCTGTGTGGATTGTGGTGCCCTTTCCAGTCTCCAAGGTGACCCACAGTGCCTCCTCTCCTCCCTGTTTACTCTTTTGTTCAGTTGCTTTTATCCCTTCCTTCACATAGAGAGCTACTCCTCCCCCTCTTCTCCCCTGCCTGTCTCTCCTGTAAGTTATGTACCCTGGTATGTTAACATCCCAGTCATGGTTCTCTGTGTACCATGTTTCTGTGACTGCTATGATATCCAGGCATCCCTCTTCCATTAAGGCCACCAGTTCAGGGAGCTTGTTACCCAGACTACGGGCATTGGTACTCATTACCCTCCATTTCCTGATGGTCTTACCCCCTTTTGCCCCATCCCTGTCCTTCTTGCCTTTGTCACTTTCTCCATTTACCCCTGCCCTTCTCCCTATTGACACCTCCATGTTGGTGTTTGCACACACTTACTACCGTGATTTTTTTTTTTGGGGGGGGGGCTAGGATTTTCCTGCTCCTTTCCAGTGCCTCCCCCCTTGGCTAGTTTAAAAGCTTGCCAATGAAGCATTTAAACCTATCACCTAGGATCCTGGTTCCCCTCCCGGACAGATGCAGTCCATCATGCCAGTATAGGCTTGCATCACTCCAGGTGGACCCCCAGTCCCCAATGAAGCCAAATCCCTGAGCTCCACACCAGTTTTTCAACCACTGATTGAATCCCATGGTACAGAACACCTAGCCTCTCCTATGCCATAGATGGGTAGCACCTCTGAGAAGGTTACCGTGCGTGCTACTTGACTAAGGCCCTCCCAATTCCACAAACTCTTCCTGCTTCTCTAATCCCTTTCTTGCCAGGTCATTTGTCCCTAGGTGGACAATGACATCCAGCTCCCTCCCTGTGCAGCTACTCCAGCAATCCTGGTTCGCTCCCTATCCCTCAAGCCATGGTGCCAGGCAGGCACCTCCTCTCTCCCTTCCTTGCCCAGTTCTACCTTCCTAACAATGGAGTCCCCACCAGGAGTTGTTTCCTTCCCCTGCAGGGTCCCCTGCCACCCTCCTGTGGGTCTCCTTTGTGGAGGTTCCCAGCATCCTCCTTGGCCTCCACTGTAGGTGCCTCCATAGAGGAACCACACTTTGCCAGAATGGCATAGGAATTGTGGAGATGTACAACTGGAGGGATGTGCCTCTGTTCCACCACCCTCACCCCTCCCTGAGCCCACTGTGGTCAACCTCCTCTTTCTTGGCAACCTCTGAGGCAACGTAGTGCACTGGTGGTCCCTGGATGGAAGAGGAGGTCCAAATCCTGGCCAACTCAGCCTGGAGATGAGCAACCTCCTCCCTCAGCCCAGAGAGGTGCCTACAGATGGGACAACACCGCATCCTCCAGAACATCTCCCGGAAGACTGCTGCTCCACAGCCACTGCACTGCACCACTCAATCATGTCTTATTTCTGGCCCTTAACTGTTTGCAATCCTTACTCTTTCCTCCATTTTTTCTCTCTCTCCTTACTTTCTGCCTGTGTGCCTTTAAGCTCCTGATTGTCCTGTTCTGAGACAAGAATATCCTATATTTCTCAGTAGACCACTTACTTGTTCAGAGGCAGACCTCCAGCAGCTAGAGGGCGGAGGCTACTCTTGCCCTTCTAGGATGGTGGGTCCTTGGTGGTTCTGTGATCACTCACTTCCTGCCCCTAAACAGGAAGTTCCTGTTGTCAGTCAAATCCTGTGCCTATAAAAATAGAACTAGCTTTGGGTGGGGGTGGAGGAGGAAGGAGGGCAATATAGTCCCAGCAGATAAGTTCAGTCACACAGTAGTCCTTTCTCCTGGTTTCTTCTGCCAAGCTATTAGCAGAATCTTCTAAGGCAGTCTTTAAATGTAGCTTCCTTCTAGCTGCCACCCCTACTTACCAGATCTTTCTACAAGTAATTTAAACCTCACAGCAGTTAAGTCCTTTCAGTCACCTGAGATTTACACCTAGATGACTTTTCAGTTACCCATTCAGTTCAGTTAACCAAACACACACTTTTTTTTTTGTTTTGTTTTGTATGTTAGTTTTTTACCCTAAATTAAAGGTCCAAATACAAAGTTCTTCTACTTTAGTCCCAGCAGATAAGTTCAGTCACACAGTAGTCCTTTCTCCTGGTATCTTCATTTATAATTGTATCTTTGATAAAGTAAGATACCTAACATACAGGAGAACTGGAAAAAGTACATAGAACATTAAGACCTCTGTGTAAAAAAACATCTTGTATCAAGCCTACATTTAAAAAATCTTGGTTCAATATAGAATGCAGATGAGCTAAGAAAATATTTGGAAAAAACATTTAAACAACATAAAGAATAAAACAATTAAAACTGCAATAGATTATAATATTTTGAAAAAGAAAGAGAAAATACAGGAAAACTCTTGAAAAGAAAGAAACAAATATATTCAGGGCCTTTGGGAAAAATTAAGATGGGCATTTCTGAATAGGGATGGTAGCAATTCTAGAGAATAGTTGCTCAAGGATATAATAAATATTCTGATGAGACAGCAGCATATATTACACCAGAAGTATGGACATTTTTAGATCTATACTACTCACAAGAAGAGGTGAAATGACTGATGATTACAAACAAACAGAGAGGTAATATACCCAAGACCAATCCTAATTACAAAAATGAAATTTGCCTGGCATCAAACCTGCTTAGTCAAACAAAGCCCCAGGACAGATGGCATCCTGGGCAATGTATATAAAAGCTTTCCCCAGCTGGTGGATTCCTTTTTTCTTTCTAGCATTTAATGAGCTGGTACAGGGATCACAATTCCCTTCTTGTTGGACAGGCAGTGTCATATTCCCAATTTTTAAAAAGAAGATTCCAATAATCCTAAAATGTATAGCCTTATAGGCGTGTCTCAGAAAGTTTTTCCAAGATAATCTTGGACAGACTGCTTGACTGGGCAGAGGAGATCTCAGTGTTGAATGTGGCACAGAATGGTTTCGGAAGAACCGTTCCACAGTATAACATTGCTATGTGCTACAACATCTGGTTTGGAAATACACAAAGTGAGGAAATGAAGGTTATATTGTCGCTTTGTGGAGTTCTCCTCTACCTTGACAGCTTTAGCAGGAAGATCCTTTGGGGCATGCTCAGGAAATGAAGTTGGAGATCTCACAGCTTGACATTAATATCAGACTCCATAAAATACTTACAGAAGAGTCCAATACAATCAATATGGACATCTAACTGAAAAGTTTGAGACAGATGTGGGGTCAGACAGGGGTGCAGTTTGCTTACAACTTGTCTAATATATATTAATACAATCCTGGGTCAGATTAGTAATCCAGAATTCCATGCCCCTAAAAATTAATGAAAATAGGATTGATAGTCTTGCCTGTGTGTAGATGATCTAGTGTTGCTCTCAATTTCAGCCTTGGACTCAAAAGGAAACTGGCTCTTTCTGAATCTTTATGCAGACAAAAGAAATTGCAAGTCAATCTTAGTAAGACCAATATTGTAGTGTTTGGAAATAAAAGTAAGAATCAGCCAAGTTTCAAGATCAATAGTAACTACATTGACATATCCAAGAGCTATGACTATCTAGAATTACAATTTGCCCATAGGCTATCTTGGACTAAACATCTGGAGACTATTCAAAATAAAATGCTTCCTCAGTAAATACTCTAAAATCTTTAATAACAAAATGGGAAAATCATCAGTTAAAGGCATACTGAGGTTGTTAATGCTAAAATAAGAATGAGCATGCTTACGCTTCTGAGTATGGGGATACCTCAGGTTAGAGTTCTGGAAATAATCTTAAATAAACTCTATAGGTATGTCTTAATGCTACCACAGGGGACCCTCAACTGTATTCTTGAATTGGAGTTGGGCAATGTTCTTGCCTCTCTCATTCAAAAAGACAAATTCTCTTTTGCTTAAACTTTTTCTTTTACATGAATACATATATCCAGAATGTGCCTGGAGGAGGGCATTCAGTTGGAAGCACGAGATGTGTTCATCCCTTTATCCAGCTTATCAAGGAAACAATACTGCCCGCTGGCTTGGATATCTCTTGTATAAAATATGTATCAGAACTTTTGAGAAATTAGGCTGGACGTTAAATTGAGACTTGGTGATCTGGATAACAACCACCCCTTTGTCCAATTCTCAATGCTAAACGATGACTATTATAAAATATTTAAATCTTCAAGGGGTTTGAGACTTATCTTCTCATCTAACCTGCCCTAAACTTAGGAGAATCTATACAAGATTTAGAACTGAAAACTATAATGCCCAATTCATTCATTTTAGACAAAAGAGAAAGGGGGTATCTTCTACCTTTTGCAAATGTGGGCGTGGGACTATAGATGATCTAAAACATGTGATGCTTCTATGACCCTTACTGTATATGAGGTCAATAGAAAGAAATGGCTGGGTGGATTGCTTGGAAATCTCAGTCTCCCCCCTGCTGACCTCTTGGAATTTCTGTTTAAAGCTAAAGATAAGAATATAGTGGAGGTTATAGTAAAATTTTTACTGTCAACTCATTTATAATTTGAAGTCCTCTCTCATTGCACTTTAATCTAGAAAATTGTACAATCCATAGAGGCTGTACTCCAGCATATTTATGTTTGGACTATTTTACTATCAATGCATAAATGCACTTTTTAGTTATAAGTTTATATTGATGGTCTTTTGCTAAAATGATTTTCTATGTTTTTTAGTATGTATTTTGGATGTGATTTTAGTGTATTGTAACTGCTGTGTGCTGATCAATAAATTTGTACTTGAGATATCCACCCCCCAAAAGAGTTTGATGTTGTCCATGAATAAGCAGATTTTACCCTTGATTCCATCTGCAGTGTAACTTATGAAGATGTTGAACAACATCAGACTGAGGACTGAGTACTGAGCCCAGTGAGACCCCACTGGTCACAGACCTAGCTTCTGAGAAGCCTCCCCCTGCCCGACTACCACCTTTTGGCTTCTGCCCTGCAACCAGCTCCTGATCTCTCCCATGAGCTTAGCCCCCACTCCCAGGTCCTCTAGCATCCTGACGAGTCCCCTGTGAGGTACAGAGTCAAAAGCCTTGCTGAAGTCCAGATATAGGATATCAACCACTTGGCCCTTGTCCACTGTCCTAGTGACCCAGTCAATGAAGTCAATTAAGTTAGTGTGACAGGATCTCCCTAACACAAACCCATGCTGCCTCACGTCCTGGAGTTTAATTTCCTTCAGAAGCCCACAAGTCTCTCTTTCAGGATGATCTCCATCAGTTTGCCCATTGTTAAGGTCAGGTTGGTGCATCCCACAGCCTACGTTTATGGAGAGGCATCACAATGGCAGTTCTCCAGTCCTGGGGCACATTCCCAGATTCCAGAGAGGTGTTAAACAGGTCCGCCAAGGGATCCACCAGAACCTCTGCCAGTCCTCTTAGGACACCTGGGTACATGCCATCTGGCCTAGTGATTTGTCCACCTTTAGGGCCCTTAGGCCCTTAAGCATCTTGTTACCTTGTTACCTTGTATTATGCCATCTGTCACTTCCCCCCTTCCCAAGCCTTCCCCCCACTCCCTTGTGGCACTGGTCCATCCTTCTCGATAGTGAAGATTCAACAGAAGTACTTGTTAAGTACTTATGGTTTTTTTCACTACCTTAATCCAGCTCTATAAATATGGTAATGAATATAATATTTAAGGTTTCACTTGATAATAATGATTTATAATAATGATTTATGGGGTTAGAGCTCCATCTCTTTAGGATGCCTGGTAATTGTCCAGGCACAGCTACTGCGGAATGGGTGCCCCTGTATAACGAGCACAGTTCTGTCTCATGCTCATTCCTGTGAGCAGATGTCATCTGCTGATGTCACCACAGGCAAGCTTCAGGATGCCAGTTTCTAAGTGATTCACTATTTAAACGGGCTTCAGGCTGCAACTTGCCTTTTATTCAAGCTAAGGATAGGTGTTTTCCATGTTACTATCAAAACAAAAATACAAATATATGAATGAGTTTTCTTGGCAATCTTTTCAGCACCCATTTGGTGATTTATTTACATCTATTGAACACTCTACATACATATATTTAACTTTTACAGCTGAAGGCACAGAGCCAATCTAAATCAATACTTTACACTTGGCAGCTTAAGTACGTGTATAAATGGTCCTTCAAACTATATACAGTATTTTTCTAACATTTGTCAAATGTCACTAGTTTTCAAATAATGGTGAGGTTTAAATATGTGACTCAATTAATTGCTTTTATTTTACAACATTAGATGTCTCAGCTATTTGTCTCCCACTTTTCAATTTTTTACGAGGACAAATGAACAGATTCTAGTTAACTTGCAGTTTGTAAGTGAAGAAACTTTTATAAACTTTTACACATTTTCTTTGGTTTCCGGAAAACATTTTTATGAGATTTCACTGAACAGAAACATACCTAAACACTAGATCGATTTACAGAATATTTTTAAGATTTTGGAACTGCATTTATGGTTAAGGAGTTACTGTGTTTATGTTTTATATTTTTAACAGAATTATAGGATACATTTCTAAGATATAGTGTTATTATTTATGGAGTAACATTGAGTATTTCGGAAAATGGCTTATTTGTTCATGATTAGCCTATTTATAATTACTTGCCATTTTCAAATACTGTTCTTACAATTTGTGTATGTATATATTTTATTTATTTTTTGTTGACCAGGTAAGTACACTAGACAAATCCTGCCTATTTTCAGGCACAACCCGGAGGAGGGGGATACAGATGAATGCCAACTGACCTTGAACCAGATGAAGCTGTTGGTGGTATTTTTAGTGAATGAGGGAAATTTGGCCAGGACACTGGGGAAATTCCCCTACTCTTCAGAGGGGGAACCTCTGTCCAAGATGGTGGACACACCCTTGCTTGCTGAGGAGGTGGCGATGGAGGTGGGAGACCTGGTCTCAACTCCTGCCTCTGTGTGTGTAGAAACCACGTCTGCAACTACTGAAGCAAAGCTGGTTTCTGTGTCTACTGCAGAAAATAATCTACACTACGGGTTACAACTTTAGAACCTCTGATGGGTCACCCTGACATGGACTCTCAAACGTCTTTACCCCTTGCTGTCCCAATGAAGGATTTTTCCACTTTTGACTCTGCTACTGTCTGTTGGGCTGAAAAGGAGCTTCAGGACCATTTGGGTGATGCAGAACATCGATTTGAGACTACAAAGAAGAATTTGAACAGAGACCTGCAACGGATTTGTGAAGTCAGATTGGCAGGATGTATGTCTCCTGCAGCCCACAATAATACTTTGCAACAGCCTACATTGCCTTTTCAGCGGCTGAGGTGCCACCCTGTGCAGCCATCCTGTAAGTTCTCAGCTGGAATACTCCTGGCTGCTTCTCAGCTGCCCCTGCAGACTACAGTGACATCATTGCATACAGTGCCTAGTTTGCCTATTGTGACACACTCTCCCTCTCAATTGCTATCTCTCTTGATACCAGTCCTGCTACAACACCTACCTGGACTGTAGAAACAGCATTGCAAGGAGCTGGCTGGGTGCAGGAACCTACAGAGGGGAAGTGGGTTTCTGGTCCATCCCCTATTCGGTCCCCCTGTCTCAATGATTTTCCTGAGCTGCAGCATTCACCAAACAGTAGTCTGCCTATGTCTGACCCCTTGTGTCTCCCCAAGGAATTGGAACTTACCCAGCACCCAGTCTTGGAACCTTTGCAGGGTTCTCTTATTTGTGCTGCTTCTCCCACTACCATTACAGAGAATACAGCTCCTGCAGTAGAGGAGCCCCCCTCAAAGAAAATAGAGCCAAATCGTTCTTTTTCCTCATTGTTTAAATTTCCAATTCTGGCTGCAAAGTGGCATAATGCGGTACAATTGGCTTATATGGGCGGTTTATCTGAGCCACCGGACCGAGTGTATGTAGCTCGGACACTACTCAAGGACTCTCTGAAATTCTTTTTTCACGAAATATATGCACTGATTCATATTTCTAAGCGAAACTACATTTGATGTCAGCTTCCAAATGCCTCGTGGCTTGGATTCGTTTTTAGTCACGATATCATGCCTTAAGAAATACTGTCCTGTGGACCCGTGTTAAGCCATTCCCTTTCCAAACCAGCCTTTAAGAATATTACCGTCCTGTTTCGGAATGAAGGTGTTGACATCACTGACGGTGCCTATTGGCTAAAATAACATTGTACTGTTCAGGGTCAGCCTGAGGCAATATTGGACACGGAGAATATTTGGACTGGAGGCTGGAAGGTTAAGTTTTGTTACACTCTAATGATTCTGGTCCAGTGCACCTACCTAATTCTTTTTTATAGGTCATGATGGGGGTCTTGTTTACCCTGGACAACGAAGCTTGTTACGGTGTGGAGACCCTCTCACCTTAGTAATGTCTGTGATAAGCTGAAATGTAATACCTGTGGAGAATTGGGTCATGTGGGATTCACTGTCTAAATGAGTGTAAATGTAATCTTTGTGATGAGCTGGGTCATACGTTTCAAAATTGTCTGTGGGCTGCTCATAATCAGGCCACACATGATGATGGTGCTGATCAACATTTTGTAATCACACAAGCCCAGAAGGCTTGTCTTAGGACCACTTTAGTAGAGCCGAATTTCTAGTCACCGAATTTACTGCAGGTCCCTGAGCCTGTTGTAGATCAGGTTGTGGTACCCCAGTGGCCTCTTGTGTGGCACCGCTACTGAGATGACCCCTCCTACCCCTGACCCTGTCCAATCTGTCCAGCTTGTCCTGGACCCTGTTCCAGGCCCGAGTACTATGCCACCCCCAGTACCCACTAGTGTTATGTCAGAGGTCTATGAGAAATTACCCCAGGCATTACCATCACCTCCTTTGCTTTTGGAACCCCCTCCTGTGGTTTTGTCTAATGCCTTTGAGCTACTCCAAACTGTTTCTGATGATGCTGGAGGGAGTCTGACTCTTCCTCTGTTGCAACTTCCCTCCGGATGGTATTACTGATTCTGAGATTCAACTGGGTACTGGTCTTTTCTAACGGAAGCGGAGGTTAAGCTAAAATGGAAAGAGGTGATAGGGAAAAGGAAATCGTAAGGTGTCTCTGTTCTCCTTGTGTTATGTCTCACTTTGTTTGTCATACTATTAATGTGAATAGTATTAAGCATCTGGCAAAAAGAAGATTGATTTTTTCCTGTTTACGGCTTTTACCTATGGGGATCTTTCTGTTGCAGGATACACGACTCCATACCACCCACAAGATTCGACAGGCACAACAGGACTGGCTTCTAGGTCCTTCTTTTTGGTCCATTGGCCTGGACTCCTGTTTCGGACTTGGGATCTTATTCAATATCCCAGATTTTCTTTTGCTAAAACAGATTGACGTAGCCCCTGGTAGAGTGTTAGTCTTAGATTTTTTAATTGGGCCCTGCCCTTATCATGTTATTAATATTTATGCTCCCCAATGTCCCATGCATGCTTGAATTCCACCACTGTTTTTGACTCCACAACCTCCTCTGGAAGGCCGTTCCATACATCCACAACCCTCTCTGTGAAAAAATACTTCCTTAAATTACCTCTGAGCCGCCCCCCTTCTATCTTCAAATTGTGCCCCCTTGTTCTTGCACACCTCTTTTTTTGAAAGATGCTACCCTCTTGGACTTTGTTGATTCCCTTGAGGTACTTGAAAGTTTCTATCATGTCCCCCTCTCCTCCTTTCCTCGAGGCTATACATATTAAGCTCCTTAGGTCTCTCTTCATATGTCTTCCGGTGCAGACCCTGCACCATTTTAGTTGCCCTCCTCTGGACAGCTTCCATCCTGTCTATGTCTTTGCGGAAATTGGGTCTCCAGAACTGCACGCAGTACTCCAGATGGGGTCTCACTAGCTTTCTGTACAGAGGGATAATAACTTCCTGTTTTCTACTGGTGATGCCTCTCCCTATGCTACTACCCAGAAATTGTTTTGTGACTCCCACGAATTAGGGAAGTTGGTTCGTACTGCTCATCTCACAGATGCCTATTACTCTTTTACTAAAAAACATACTCCTACATTTCAAAGGGTAAGCTGGCTACCAGAACTGATTTTGTGTTTTTGTCCCGCACACTCCCAATTACCTCTGCTACTGTACAAGCGATAGAATTTTCTGATCATAAACTGCTTTCCATAGGCCTTGGTTCTGATGTCACTGTTCGCAAAGGACCAGGACTCTGGAAATTCAACATATCTCTGTTGCAAATTCCGACTTTCATGCAGTCCCTTTTATCCTTTATTCAGGCCCAGAAATCCGTTTTTATTTGTTACACAGACCCTATTGCATGGTGGACGGACACTAAACATGATTTGGTGCTCTTTTTGAAAAGATATAGTCGTCAAAAATGTCAAAGAGAATATTTGGAATATTTACAGAAAAGGGTACATTTTCAGTCCTTGTTGACAATAGCTTATACGACAGGACAAGATCTTTCTCAACAATTGCACTTAATTCACAATGATATGTTGAAATTCCAATCTAGACAATCACAGCAACTTTATCATCAACACAAATTTAATGTGGTAGGCACAAGGGCTGTTGTTTGCCCCTTTGAGTAGAATTCTCAACAAATTACACAAAAGAATATGTTGGGTCTTGCTGATTCTGATGGCACCTTATGTACCTCTCAGTCGGACATCTGTTGGATAGTGACATGTTACACGACTGCCCTCTTTTCTTCCTTTCCAGCTGCAGATGTTGATCGTGCAGTGTTGTATAGGGACCTTGACATCCCTATCCTTTCACAGCCATGTTCTGACTCAGCCTGTATACCTGTTACTGAGTTAGAATTGAAGTCGGTTATTGCTTCCTTACCCTTACGGAGGACTCCTGGTCCAGATGGACTCCCCACTGCCTTATATAAAGTACTGGGTGACCACCTGATCCCTGAATTAACTTCAGTATTTACCTCCCTGTTAGCTAGTGAGTTTATCCCTTTAGATTTTACTAAAGGTACTTTGATTTATATCTATAAACAGAAAGGAGATATACATTCAATTGAGAATTGGCGCCCCTTATGTATGCTAAACACTGACTTTAAGTTATTAATGAAAATCATTGTACAACGTCTTATGAGGATAGCTGAGTGGTTTTGCACCTGCTCAGTCCTGCTCTGTAGCGAACAGGAGAATCTCTGACCATTTGATTCTCCTTCGAGAATTATTTTCTCATGGCTACGCAGACTCTGTTTCGGGTTTTATTGTATCGGTAGATCAGTAGGTGGCTTTTGATTCAGTTAACCATGATTTTTTATGGAAGGCACTACATTTTATGCATGTGCCTGGTGAAATGATTTGCTGGATTAAGACTTTTTATAGGACTGCCACTGTTGTGCCTGTTGTGAATGGTTGGGTTGGACCTATGATCCCCATAAAAAGGAGGGATTCACCAAGAGTGTCCTTTGAGCCCTCTGTCATATGTATTTTTTCTAGATGTTTTGCTTTGCCGTCTGAACACTCATCCTCAGATTCATGCCCTTTCTAGTTTGACTTTAATCTCGCCATATACGGCAATTGCATATGCAGACGATGTCTGCATTATTGTGGCTAATGCAGCCTCTGTGGTTATTGCCCTCCAGGAATATTCTTCCTTTGGTGATTTTTCTGGTGCGAGTTTAAATTTTACCAAAAGTTTTGGTATTCGGTTAGGATCGAAAATAGACCCTTTTTCACATATTGGTCCTTTACAACTTGTTGAGGGGCCTCAACACATTTGGGAGTTTATTTTGGGACTGTAGATGCTGACCTTTTTAATTGGTCTGCTAAATTACAACAAGACAAGCGTAAGGTTGCCTCATGGAATAAGGGCAGATTGTAGCAGAAGAAGAGCGCGTTTTCCTAATCAAGACTTATTTGATACCGACTTTTCTTTATTTAAGCTATGTATTCCCAATCCCTAAACAATTAGAAACTGCAGTTCTTGGTCTCTTCTTTCAAGCTCTGTGGGGAAGCTGGCTTAATCCGGTAAAACGGAATGTTATTTACTTACCTATTTCTGAGGGGGGTGTTAACATGATTAATCCTCTGTTATTTTTTTCATGTATTTTTTTGACTGCAAATCTTCGGCCTCTATTGATAAATACTCAGAGAGGGTGGGAACCTTAGTTCTATGATTCTTGCAGATTATGGTTTCATTTATGGGAATGTGATTCATTAACTGTGATACGACAAACTTTGGGTATACCGGTATAAATTAAACACATGTTTTTACATTTGAAACAGTGGAGGATATCTACCCAGATGTTGTTAATGAATTCTCATAAAGTATTATATAATAATCTGCTCCTGACCGTTTGTGCAATACAGTTGCCCTTTGAAAAGTGCCCTAGCCAACATCTTCCTTCCCTATTGGTTTTGTTATGGTGTAAAAGGGTGCCTGCTCACATGTGGGACTTTCATTGGCTGTCGAGTCATGAAAGAATTAATGTCAAAGATAATCATAAACACAAGCAGTCTCAAGACCGACAATGTTCTAGACTATCGTGTATTTCTAAATTGGAAACTATATCGCACTTATTTTTTGAGTGGTCTTTTATTCGGCACTGATGGGTTTTTTTGGCAAGAGTCTGGGCCACTCCATTATTTCAAACGGTTTCTTACCAGAATATTATGTATGGTGTTTTTTCTCCCCAGTGGTCCCTTTGGACTCTGGACACGTTAAATCTAGTTTTTGTAGTAATTAAATGGAATATTTGGATGGCTCGATGTCTGTTTACTCTACAGCAAAAACCTGTTCTTATTCAGAGCTTGAGAAGAAATTGTAACAGACCTAACTAACATTTATGTACATGAGCGTACATTATTTTCCAAGAAGACATTACTTGAACTTTGGAAAGCTCTTCCTTGGATCCACGGACTCTGATTTGGCAGTGACCTGATGGATTGTCTCTTGATATGCATAGTTCTGTTCTGGTTTTTTGTTTCCTTCTGTTTTGAGTCCACATGAGTTTTTGCAAATTGCTTTTGTTTTGGTACTGTACAATTTCTTTGTTTCAATAAAACTTTCGCTACTCTTTCGATAAGTGCGTGGGATCTTTAACATCCACCTGGACTACCACCAATCCAGGCAGATGGGACCTCGGTTTAACATCTCATCCAAAAGATGGCACCTCAGAAGTGCAGCACCCTTCATGCTGCACTACAGTGTCAGTACTGGGATATTAACTCAAGTGCCAGATGTGGGAACTGAACCCACAGCCCTCTGATCTCCCAGCCTCAGAGGCTAGTATACCTACTGAGCCACTGACACTGCTTTTAGACAACTGCCCATCTCCTTGAGGAAGGAAATTTTGTTCCCAAAACGTTGTGAATTGTATTTAGTTGGTGGGTTTGTGTCACTACAATAAAATCTGGTGTCATCAAATCACACTTACTTAGTGAGTGGTCTGTTATTCCAATCTCACTTATTTTACTTTGCTACTCTCTGCCCATCCCTCCTCCTTTTTAATAGGACTGTCTCATCCTTTGTGTTCATTTTCTCACCTACAGTATGTACTGGGAAAAGGGCCTTCTCACATGCTTTACCCCCAGTGTTAGCTGTACTTCTCCTGCAGGCTTTGTCTGTCTAACTGCTCTGCTCACATCCTTGATTTGGCAAAGTAATCCTCCCTATCCTCCTTCTGAGTGCATCTGTACTTTCAGAAGGCTACCCTCTTGTGTATCATTGCTTTTGCTACCTCTTTGACAAACCAGCTGTGCTTGTTTGCCTTGCTTCTTACTTTTAATTTTGGCACACTCACTAGTGGCCTCCATCAGCCCATCTTTATTATGACCCATTTGTGTTCCACATCAATCCCCATTCTGATTCCAGTAAGCTGCCTTATCAGAACTTCTCCCATCCTTCCAAAATCAGCCCCCTAATGTACAAGACCCTCGTCTTGGTCCTAACCTTCCCTCTGCCCATGTCCAGGAGGAACCACATCATGTTGCAGTCACCACCTGTGAACAGTGCATCCATCTTCACATCCTGAACATGGCCACAGTTGCACAGGACCAGTTCCACTGACCTTCTCCCCCACTGGGCTACATGACACCTTGCATCAGGAAACCACTCTAGAATGCATCTGGCTATACTTGCTCTCTAGTGCAAGAGAGGTCAGATTCAGTACATGCCAGGTATATTGAAATCCCCCACTGTTACTACTTCCCCCTTGCTGGACATATTCATCATTTGAGACCCCAGTACCCTGTCCAACTCATCTTCCAGGGAAGGTGGTCTGTAGACCACTCCCATCCTTAGTTTTTTCCCCTTAGTGGAGTGTACCTGTACCCACAATGCTTCAGTCTTATCCTCTGCTGCTTCCTCTCTGGGATAAGTCATGCCCTCCTTCATGTACACATCCACTTCCCCCCTTCCCACCCCCTATCCTTTCTGTACATTTTATATCCAGGAACTGTTAGGTCCCAGTCATTGGTTTGTTTGGCCCAAATCTATGTGATTGAGTAGCATCGTTTGAATCTGGTAATGCCTAAGTATGCTATATTCCACTGGATTGTATTGGAAGTCTGCAGTGGTACACTGTGGCAGATTGTCTTAGACAACTTCTTCACACAGGCCATATGATGCAGTTAACTTTCTTAGTGTACTGATGGTCTTGGCAGTTATCATTAGGTGCATCTAAATCACTTCCAGTCACATAGAATGACGTCCACAACTATAGAAAAGTAAAGTTTATCTTTTGCAGAAAATGTATATGGATTTACTGCCAAAATCAAGTTGGTTGCCTCTAGAAGTGGTGCCACTGCTGATGTGTGTTAGCGATCATACTGACTCCAGAGCCCTACAATGTCTGCCCAAAATCATTGTCAAGCCTGGCCTCATCTCAAACCTGGCCTCTAAAATACCTTCTTGCATGCATTCATCATGCAGATTCCTGGATGTTACTGCAGACATCCAAAAATAGGGACATGACAGCTTTTTTTGGGATCTAAATTTACAGTCAGAAGTTTTTGCTGTGTAGGTAGTATACATCTTTGCCTATAAAGGTATTTGTAAAATATCTGCACTCAGAATGATCCTGCAAGTGCCTCCCTTCTTTGTTTGCTTGCAAACTAGAATGAAACATGCTGGTATCAAGTGTGACCCCTTTAAGTGTGTCAGGGTGTTAGCCAGTGAACGATGGAGAAAACAACCACTCTCACTTACCAACCACTGGTGTTATGAGGCTGTGAGTTCATTTGAATATCAACACTTGATCATTTCATACACATTACTGCCTACTGGTGTTTTCCTGTTGACAATCATGGTTACTTGGATGTAGTTTGTGAGCTGAGGTGTAAATCTGCCTGAAAACCTTAGATTTGTTAGTTGGAGTAGCAATCTGCTTCAAAGACTGAGATGCAGCTGATATGTGGCCAATACAGAAAAATGTGCAACTCTGTTTCCTGCTGCACCCCAACCCCAATACTGGCAGCACCAGTCCCAGTCCTGGCAGAGTGCCCCCCCCCCACATAGCCAAACTGTGCCATTGGCAGCTCCTTATGTGTCTGTGCACCCAAGCAGGCTTTTACACATGCCGCCATCATCAGCTCTTTCTGTGCCCACTGAGCAGGCTTTTACAAAAAGAAACAAAGAAACACAGAAAATGTTGGCAGAAGACCATTGGTCCATCCATTCTGCCCTGTTTTTTTTATTTATTTATTTTTTTTGACCAGGTAAGTGCACTAGACAAATCCTGCCTATTTTCAGGCACGACCCAGGGAAAGGGGATACAGATGAATGCCAACTGACCTTGAACCAGATTAAGCTGTTTTACCCTGTCCTACCCTGTGACTTAGTGTCTAGTTGGAGTTATTGCCCTAACCTTCTTGCCCCTCTGCCCTATTGCTTTCCTCAGTGTAACTATATAGGACCTTACTTGCTTCTAGCTGTGTTTGAAGCTAGTAATGGTTCTTGTAGCCACCACCTCTGCTGTTAGGCTGTTCCACAGCTCAACTTCTCTCTCTGTAAAATAAAATTTCAAATATCCCTCACCACCACCAGCTTTCCTCCTGTCCCCATGTTCTTAATTTGCCAGGCTCACTACATATTTCCTCAAAGTCTATTTAGTTAATTCTTTTCAGGAACTTGAAGATCTCTGTCATATCTCCCATCTCCCTTCTGATCTCCAGCAAGTACATGTTCAGGGCCTTAAACAGATCTTCATAGGATCTGGTCTGCTGCCCCTGAAACATTTTGGTTACCCTACACTGTACCATCTCTAGCCTGTCTTTGGCTTTTCTTATGTGGGGTTCCAGAACTGGGTACAGTATTCCAGATGCAGCCTTACCAGTGATCTATACAGAGGCAATATCATCTCCTTCCTCTGCTGTCAACCCCCTAGCGATACACAACATTTTGGTAGCCTTGCTGCAGACCTTGCTACATTGGTTGGATTGTTTTTGGGGTCACTTATATTACTCCCAGGTACCTTTCCTCAGTGGTGGTATCCAACTTGACCCTTCCTATCCAATATTCTGCCCTTTGGTTCTTGTTTCTTCTGTGCATCACCTTTCACTTTTGGCATTGAATTTCAACTGCAAACTTTGGACCACCTCTCTAAACTTTCCAGATCCTTCTCGTGTTCCCTAACCCTCCCTCACTATCTACCCTGTCACAGAGCTTAACGTCATTTGTGAAGAGACATGTCTGATTCCTAAGAAAAGCCTAAGTACACTCTGGTACTATGTGTGACTGTACTGAGCTCTGTTTGCCTGAAATCCCTTTAGCCATTTCCTACAACACCCTGCCCTTGATAGGTTGTTTGTCCCTTAACTTAATACAGATTCACCTGCATAATCTACTACGTTGGGTTACCTCAGATAGTGAATTTTTAGGTTCCCTTTATGTGATCTGCCCAATGCCTCTTCGGTACTTGTGCTGCCCTCCAGAGTCCTCTGTGGTCTTGCAGTCTTCCTGCAGAAGCCCTATAGATGCTTCAACATCAGACACCCTCATCCTGCTCTGTGGTCCTCATGCTCTGAGGGATTGCAGCTCTTGCATCACTTGGTTTTCCTAGAAATAAGTACTAAAAGCTAATTGCAGGGACAAGTTTCACCTGACTTCCCACAACTCAGACCAGCATATTGTTATCTATGGCTTTATACCTTAACTACCATGAATCACCTCTGCAGTGAGGAAGGTAATGGAGGTACTAATCAAGGAGAGGGTGGTGGGCTACCAGGAGAAGAGTGGCTTGCTGGACAACAGACAGCATGGCTTCATGAAGGGAAAGTCATGCCAGACGAACCTGATCAAGTTCTTTGATTGGATGACTCAGGTGGTCGACTAGGGAGGGGTACTGGATGTGGCCTATCTGGACTTCAGTAAGGCCTTCGACACCATCCCCCATAGAAGATTGGTAAGCCAGCTGGAAAGTTAAGGGGTGGGTGGGAAAATAACAAGGTGGGTGGATGCCTGGTTGGCAGACAGAACCCAGAGTGTGGTGCTAAATGGGGTGTACTCCAGGATGGGGGGGTGAAGAGTGGGGTACCCCAGTGGTAAGTCCTAGGACCTTTCCTTTTCAACATTTGCAACAGTTAAATTGTGGAGGGTCTTAGGGGGAGGGTGCACCTACTTGCTGACAATACAAAGATCTGCAATAGGGTGGACACCCTGGGGGGGGTGGAGGACATGAGGCAGAACCTGAAGATACTTGAAAAATGTTCAGAGACGTGGCAACTGAAATTTAATGCCAAAACTGCACTGTGATGTACATGGTGAGTAGGAACACACAAGCAGGATACACCTAGGAGGGAGGCAATCAAAGTAACTGAACAGGAGACGGATCTGTGGATTATAGTCTCATCCAATCTTAAGTTAGGTAACCAATGTAGCAGGGCGGTGGGAATAGCCAATGAAATGCTGGCATGCATCGGCAGGGCATTACTAGTAGAAGGAGGGAGGTAATGATGCCACTCCACAAAGCCATGGTGGAGGCCGATCTAGAGTACAGGGTCCAGTTCTGAGACCACACCTCCAAAAGTCTTAGATGGGATGGAGAGGGTTCAGAGAAGGGCAACCAAGATGGTGCAGGTATGCAAGGGAAGACATATGAGAAGAGGTGTAAGCCAGGAGCTGGATCTACACATGCTGGAGACTAGAAGGGAAAGAGGAGACATGATTGACACTTTTAAATATGTGAAGGGGCTCAACAAAGTAAAGGAAGGGTGTTTACTTAAGAAGAAGGAGGGGGTCAGAACTAGAGGGCATAGCCTCAGACTGCAGGGAGGAAGATACAGAGGCAATGTGAAAGGGCAATTCTTCACAGAGAAGGTGGCGGAGGCCTGGAAAAGGCTACCAGAAGAGGTAGTGGAGGCTGAATCGATGGAGGGATTCAAGAGGTGTGGGACAGACATATGGGGCTGAGTAGAGGGAGGGCGGGGAGGGCGGAGCCAGCGGGGGAGAAGTGGGGAAATAGGGCAGACTAGATGGGTCGTGTGGTCCTTTTCTGCCACAAGCTTCTATGATTCTATGAATAAAGATCTCAATTTAAGTTGCAGACCCAACACTTCTAATATAGTATCTACTTACCCTTCTGGTTACAGTCCCTAGCTGTTCAGTTAGCTGCCTGCATGCTCCCTGTTACCATCAAAGGTTCCTGCAGTATCTGCTGAACAGGCTTTTGGAAAGCAGCATGTTTTCAGTGAGCCATTCAGACCACTTATCTACTACACCCAGGGGCATGCTGTCAGAGAGCACATTCGGATTCTGATTCCTGGCACCTGGTGTCATATTGTAAGTGAGTCCTTCAGGGCTCCTATCTGTTGTACCTTGTGGTTATTTATAAATCAGCCCTTTGGGGCTCTGATCCGTCACACCCTGTGGCATGTTGTATGTGAGCCAATTATGGCTGTCATTCACTGCACCCCGTGGCTTATTGTCAGTCAGTACTTTGGGGCGCTGATCCACCACACCAATTGGAATATACTGAGAGCAAGCTTTCACAGCTCCAACCCACTGCACCCAGTAGCATGTTATCAGTGAGCCTTTTGGGGATATGACCCACCACACCTAGCAGCTTGTTGTCAATCAGTCCTGTCCTTCAGAGCTCTGATCCCCCAAAACTGGCAGCTTGTTGTCACTGAGCCCTGCCATGCTTCAATCTGCCACACAAAGTGGCATGTTGTGAGTCCTTCGTGATCCAATCTTCCACACCCAGTGGCATGCTGTAAGTTAGCCCTCTGGGGCTCTGATTTACCACACCTGTTGGCTTGTTGTCAGTGAGCCCTTTGGGGATCTGATTTGTTGCACCTCAGGCATGTTGTAAATGAGCCCCTTCAAAGTTCCAATCTGCCACACCCAGTAGCATGTGCCATTAGAAGGACATATACACTGGGCCTTTAAACCATATAAAGGTAATCTACTTACAATAACTAATGCTGGAATATAAACCTGAGATTTCAGTGGTTGTCAATCAACCCTTTGGAGCGTTGATCTTCTGAAATCTGCAGCTTTTTGTCACCCAGCCTTGACCCTTCCTCCAGAATTAAACTCTGTATTTCAGCTGTGGTCTCCACATGAGTGATTTTTTTTAATGACCTGTTTTGCAGAGACACTCTAAGCTATACAGGTACTTAGTGGCCTGCTTCCGGCTTATTCAGGATCATATTGCTTTTTGTCTCATACTGTCAGTATCACTGTCATGTGGGGATCTATATACAATGCCTATGTTCCACACACCTGTGGCGTATAGGCACCCATATGTTACTCTACCACTCACTGGGGGTCCAACAGACCCTCACGATATTCACAGATGGGATGCAGGCCTGTTTCACACCTAATCTCCTGTCCATCCACACAGCTGCCTATGTAGATGGACTGGAGGAGTGGCCAGAGGGTGTTCTCACACTCTGTGCCATTCACCAAGGCACAAAGTACTGGGAGAGGGGGCACAGACTACATGGGCAGGGACCCTCCCATAGCCACTCTGTGTACCCCATGCCACACCTGCTGATGGGGCAGTCAACCCCCTTGCCATGCTGCCCCAACCTTCCGGACAGTTGGAGGGGCAGTCACTGGAGGTGCTTGCCTGACTTTGGGGCAATACCAGGATGTGCATTGTCCCACAATCCCTGCTTCATGTGAAACAGGGGATTCACTCTGCTGCTTGCATGGGCATCCACCATGCTCACCTGTGTCCACCAGTCCATACCTCATGCAGCTATGAGCCAGAAAGGGCCACAGGCAGGTGGCTCCCATTAGTGAATGGCACTCCCTGTGCTCCTGTCCATGGGCATGGACCTGTGCAGGCTGCATACATGCCTGACACTCATACCCAGCCCACAGTCATGCATAGGCTCCCAGGAGCTTGTCTGCAATTGGTCACTTTAATTTTTGTGTGCATCCTTTACCCCTTGTATCTCTGCACTAATCTGTCTACTCTCATTACTGTTTATTCCACATACAAACCCATTTTCCCTTTATTTTTAAAGGGTCTGACAGGATGCCAACCAACTGCCTATCAGGTAAGTATTATTTTATGTTAGCCTTCCCCATCTATCCTACTTTCTTCCTAATGAACTACAGATCTTTTGTGGTCCATCTCTAGTCTTATTTTATAGACACACTTAGATGTCACCCGAAGACCCCCATCCCAGGCTCCCCAAGACACAGATAAAAGACTCCTACGTATTAACTATACTTAGTGGGTGGGAAAAATGGATGCAAACAGAGCCAAGTAGAAACATGATGTTGTATGTCAGCTGGGCTACTCTGGGTTAATTGTAACCAAATACAACAAAAAGAATTGTCAGCAGCCACTGGCCTTTCCCTATCCCCCATCCCACAGTAAGTGTGATCTGCTGGTTACAGCACAATAGAGAACCATGAAATCACAGGTTCAAACCCTGCTACAGCCAAGTACTGTATGACCCTGAGCAAGGCCTTTAACCTTCCAGTGATTAAGCCAACTTAGCTGTGGAAATGGGTAGAAGCAGGATCCCATTGGAAATGAGGGATTGCATCTCAGGTGGGCTGTCCTCAGTAAATAAATTGTTAACAATAAACCAACAAAACACTGCCAGCAGTAACCAACCTTATCTGCCCCACTCACAAACTGTGGAGGAAGTGTAGTTTAGTGGTTGGAGCCCTGTTAGCAACCAAGAGATTGTGGCTTTAGCTTTAAACCCTGCTATTGTGCATCCAAATGCTGTGTGACCCTGATCAAGTCACATAACTTTCCCGTGCTCCAATCCACCCAGTCAGAAATGTCTAGAGGCCTGACCCCACTGAGAATGTGATGTTGCATCTCAACTAGACAATTCTAGGTATAATCATTGTAAATATGGGTCAAAGCAGCACACTACAAGAATTGAGATGTTGCATATTGGAGAAAGGAATCCAGGGTAAGACTAACTCTTTGCTGACAACACAAAGATTTGCAGCAGGCTGGAGAGTGAAGAAGGATGAGGAAGCTTCACAGGGATCTAGAAAGACTTGAGAGGTAGTTGAGGTTGGGCAGTTAAGATTCAGTGCCAAGTAGTGCAAGGTGATGCAACTTGGGAATAAGAACCTATATCTAGAGTACTAGATGGGAGGGGATAAACTGGCCACTTCATCAGAGGAGAGAGATCCAGTAGTTCTCATCAGTGACTTACTCAGGCAAACCAGCCAGTGCAACATGGTGTATAGCAAGACATCTAGGATGTCTGGGTGTATAGGGAGGGTTTTGATGGTAGGAGAGGGAGGTCATACTACCCCTATACAGATAGCTGGTGAGAACTCACCTGGAGGACTGTGCCCAGTTTGGGAGTCCTCATCTGAGAAAAGATATTGATAGACTAGAGTCAGTGCAATGAAGCGTCACAAAAAGGATTCAGGGTCAGCAGGACAGGTCATACAACAAATGTCTGAAGGCCCTGAACATGCACTTGCTGGAGGCCAGACGGAGAGGGGTGACATGATAGAGACTTATAAATTCTAAGGGTTATAAATAGGTTAAATTGTGAGAACCTGTTTCTGAACTAGATATGGAGATTTGTCAGAGGCAAATTCAAGAAAGCTATGAAGAAATTTTACTTCACTGAAAGAGTGGGAGAGCCTTGGATTCGGTTACCAGTGGAGGCTGTGGGGATGAGGACCATTAATGGGTTTAGACATGGGTGGAACAGGGCCTGGGGACTAATAATCCCACTTGGGGGAACCAGAAAATGTGAGGAAGTAGAAGGGAGAGAGGGCATGAATAACACACTGCAGCACCAGGCCAGAGGGGTTAAGATACAGTAGTACCAACTATTGACAGACTTGATGGGTCATTGGTCTCCTTCTGCTGTCAGGTTCTATGTTTCTGTCTTTCTATATCAGTTGAGTGGTCCTGTGGAAATAAATAAATAAAACTACTGGTGGGTACTATCCATTTGCCCCCTCCCCCCACACACACACAAAGGAAATGTAGGCATTGGCAGTGTGCTCACGTTGTTAAAGCACTGAGCACATCATTTAACCTCCCAGTGTTCAGGTCCATGCAGCTTCAGAAACTGATAGAAAAAGAACCCAGTAGAAATGTGATGTTTCCTCTAACCTGAGCCACCCATGGAATATAAACTGCAAACAAAACCTTGTCAGCAATTGCTTGCCTTTCCTGGTACCACCCCACCCCACCCCACCACAGTAGTGTAGCATAATGATTAGAGCACTTTTGAGAACTGAAGCATCAGAGGGTTCAGTCCCTGCTATCGCCATATATTCTGCAGTGTTATTAAAGTAGTTCATGCTCCATTGCCAGCTAAGTCCTACATTAAATTAATTTATCCTCTGTCATTGGTTTTAGGGGTTAGAAAAAGGACAATTAAGTTATATATCAAAATGTTCTGTACTCTACTGGTTAAAGGTGGTCCAGAGGCTTTGTATATTTCTCTCTCTCTCTCTCTCCTCTCCTCTTCCTTCCCTCTTCTCTCTCTGTCTCTGTCACCCACTCTTCACTGTATTCTGTGCACTTTTATGACAAAGAAACAGCAGTCTGAAGTAACAGTGAAATGAGAAGCAGCTATAGTGTGATTAAAAGATGCTGCTCTCTGTACATACAATTCTGTTTCCTACTAAAATAATGAAATAGTACTGTTTGTGGGAATAGACTACATAGTAGATTTTCTTCATGCACAGCAATATGCATAGGTCCTTTCACTACTGGTTAATGTCCTAAATGCAAATATAATTGGCTGCTCTTTGACATCTTCTGTTGTTTGCGATATTATAGTAACACCCCACAAAGTGAGGCATCACGGGCTGTTTCAAGGGTTAAAAGAAGAAGTACACTCGCAGAAGCTGAGTCAGCCAGTAACCATTTTTTTTATTTATTTATCAATCATCTTGAGTAACACCTTTGAGCTAGAGTCATTTACAAAGTTTCCATGTCATGACATGTACAGTTACAGGTACAGAAAGACATATGAAATAACAGGAAAAATATGACAATACAAGTATATACATATTTATTATATACAGAATACTTTATAGTGTGATAAAATTAGGCTAGTTTAGACAAATAGATTCAGAATAAAATAGTAAGCGAGGCCCTAAGTAGAGAGCAGTCAAAGGTTGACTGTCAAGAGGCAGTGAAGGAGGTAAAGGAGTGGATGGGGAGGTAGGGAACAGGTGGAGGGGTAGTAGACAGCAGGGAGGCAAGAATGGGGGGGGATCAATTTGTTGGGTGGATAGGACAGTAAAGGGAGGAATGAAGAATTTAGGGAGGGAAAGGGTGGAGGTAAATGGGGATGGGAACAGGGAGGTAGGGGAATTAGGGCTGGCAGTCACAAACACTTAGTGCAGTCAGGTGTTGAAGGAGTTTTTTCTTAAAAGGTCTGCTCTTTGGCTCAGTAACTACAGTATATCAGAAAGGAGATCACTGAGCCAACAGGGTGCTGTGTAGGCAAAGGAATGCTGGTCTGGAGCCGTACAGCGAAACAGGATACATACAGCATTTCTAGCCTTACCTCTTGTCTGGTGAGGGTTGGTTGTGGGTTTAAGGAGGTTTTGGATGGCTGGAGGGGTTAATCCAAGGATGTTTTTTTTCCCCAAGGAGGCATACCTGGTACTTTATCCTGCCCTGGAGGTTTAGCCACTTGGTCTGGGCACATAGGTCACATGTGTGGGTAAGCCTGTGCACTCCTAGGACCAGTCTATAGGATTTGTTAAGGCTGTCTGACCCTTTTAAGAGCAGTGTCAGTGGTTGTGCCATACACAACTAGCCCATAATCTATGACAGAGAGAACTGAGCTTTTGACAGCCAGCGACAGGGCTTCAGCGGTCATATTATGTTTGTGTCTATAGAGCAAGCCGACTATGGTGTTGACAATCTTTACAACATGATCTATATGATGGGCATGCAGTAGGTTAGTGAACTATCAAGTGTGATGCATAGATACGTAAAGGGGTTAACCTGGTCAAGTGGATCATGTTTGTTGTTTAACATTGTCAGGTGGTTGGATTTATATTTACTTTGGGGCTTTGTGAACATAATTACCTTTTTTTATAGTTCAGGAGTTTATTTTGGTAAAACCATTCCTCAATGGTGGCAAAGCTTTTTTGAAGATTAGTTTCTAGCAGGTGTGGGTGTGGACTGCTGGAAAAGATGACAGCATCATCTGCATAAAGTAGGAGTTTTCCAAGGCATACTATAGGAAGATGGTTGAGGAACAGACTGAATAAGAGGGGATCTAGAATGGACCCTTGCAGAATGCCAGTGTTCATCTGCTTGCTATCAGAGAGGGTATCATTTATTTTTACTTGTGTTCTGTGTGCAAGGTAGCTTTTGAACCACCCAACAGTTTCTGGTGAAAGTCTAGTGGTTATGGAGTGCTAAACAGAATGCTATGATTGAAGGTGTCAAAGCTTTTGTGAGGTCGATGAATATTGACCCCACTAATTGGCTCCTCTCTAGAGCCCTCATAAAAGTCAGAGTGCTAAATAATGCTGTTGTAGTGCTATGTGCCTTCCAGAATCCATGCTGTTGGGGACATTGGATATTGTACCTGTTAAGGTAGTCTACAAGTTGGTCAGAGACAATGCATTCAAGGGCTTTGGAGAGCGGGGGAAGGATTGAAATGGGCCTGTAGTTGGCATGGAGGGCTCAATCTCCACTTTTGTGTATGGAAGTGATCACAATGGCTTTCCAATCTCTTGGGGAATTGTGCAAATCTAAGGGATAAGTAAAGTATTTTTGTGAGTGGTAGTACTATTTAATCAAGGGAGAGGGCAATCAGTTTTAAGTCAAGGGAGTCATTGTTATTCCTGGTTTTGCCAAGGATTCGCTGGAGGTACTTTTTGACTTCAGCATGGGGATTTCCTTAAAGTAGAAAGGAGGGATTCCAGTAGGGGCCTGTTTTGGATAGATGGAGTATCATCTGAATTGTACAGTTTAATACACGAAGTTACAAGTGTCACCTTCTGATGAAGCGTTGAACCACAAAGCACTTGGTATCAAAAGCTGGTGCTCTCTGTACTGTTTGTTACTTTGTGCTATTAAACTGTTACTGGTTTATCCAGCTTTACAAGTGTGGTTCATCTCTTAGCTTTTGCAAGTGTTCTTTTAGAAGTGGCACTGGTAGTTCACCTATATGCCCCCTCTCTTTGTGCCACTTGGTACTTTTAGAGGCTTCAGAGTATCATAATTTATTAAGGCATGGCTGCTTATAAGTTGCTGTTTGCATTCAAGATACATCACTTCATATTTAAGTGACCATTTCCTTGACTCGTCTCATCATTGCAGATCATTGACAGGTTTGCAATATACAGTAAGTAGTTGCCCATGTCTAAAAAATATCTATAATAGTTTAGTAATCAAAGCAATGATTGCTGATCTGTTTTTGTTTGCCCATTCTACTTTCTCACTTGTGTCAGCCTGTACTGTACATTCCACACAGGGCTGTAAGAATTTATAATTCACATGTTTCACCCAGACACCATAGCAGTCTAGAGGCAGCATCTTTAAACAGTACCCACAGTGTAAACTGTGTGACATGCAATCCTGTATATTAGTGCTTAGATGGTAGTTTAAGAGGAAAATTAATTGAAATATAAACTGATTTTTTAAAAGCCTCTATCCCTCCCCAGTAGCCAGGTTGGTGTCTCGGCCACCCCACCCCACCTCGGTAGTTTTCCTGCCCTCCAACCCCTTCCACCATTGCATTAGTGCTGTAGAATAAATAAAATGCTGCCTTTGAATAATATTCATAAAGTTACATTTTAACTGATACCTTTGACCACCTTTCCAATCTATCCAGGTCCTTGTTCAAGATTTTGACCCTTCCTCACTATCCACCCAGCTACAGATCTTAGTATCATCTGTGAAAAGGTATATCTTGCCCTGGAGCCCTACCTCTATGTCAAAGATACAGATGTTGTAGAGGACTGGTACCATGACTGATCCTGTGGCACCCTGCTAGTAAACCACTGGTCTCTAAGTATTTCACATTAATTCATCTTCTGGGTCTTGCCACTTATCCAGTTTCCCACTGTTGAAAGTGGCCAGTGGCAAAGTGTTAGTAACCTGTGGCCCAGGTTCATACAAGGTTTTAATAACAACCTTTATATAAATAGTTAGCTATGAGAGGCTGCAAATAAGTAATACATAAGTAAATGATGCCAACATGTGAATTAATAGGTATGGCTAGCAAAATATGTTCCAAGCAAAACCCCAGACAAATTAATGCTCTGTTTGTCTTATTACTCACAGGTACCCTGAAAAATAAAGTGTACTCTATGCAGGTTTTGTGAATTTTAAATCTTCACAATTATAATGTCATGGATTCACAGATGGTCAAATGTATTATTGGACTCGGCCTGCACCCCCAGGTGTGCGGTTGACGTCCCATTTTATTTTCTCTTCCTCAGTTGTCAGAAATTTGGGCTCTGTCACACCACTCTTTACAAAACAAAAGGTTATTGGTTTAATAGATTGTTATTTATGTGTTCTTAAGTCAATTTCTAACACACTTTGCAAATTTGCAGGTTTACACGATGTGGCACACATAACTCCAAGTACAACAGCAGTAACACCTTTATCTAAGCCGCAAAAACCTTCATCTTTTCCTGAAAAGAAAATAACTGCCACAGCTTCAATGTTATCACCATCTTTGTGCCTGACTGGTTCAGTATGAGGACTATGGCTTGAATCAAGTTATCATTACTTCTACAAGTGTAATGTTTTCAGCAAAGTTACACCTATCTGTAGAACTTTAAATCAACTGGAGAAAGGTCCAGTCAATTCAGATAATCAAGTTTATTGTTTCTGCTTACTATGAGGCTAAGTCTGGGGTAGAGGAAATCCCCTAACTTCAGCAAGAAGATTTTTCTTCAATTGATCTTCAAGCAAGACTTCCATTTTCTTCATTGCTTCTTTTGTCCAAACCTGGCTGGTACTTTATACAAACCTATTGCTCTGTTATGGACTGCATTCCTAAATAGTTTTATTGTGAACTAATACTACTTTCTTTATGGACTGATAATCTTTGTGCAATGGTGTGATCAACCTCCATAACACAAATGACATGCCAGTGTGTGTGTGTGTGTCTACTCCATTAGCAGGACTTGGTACATAATCTAATGTGCCTTGGCAAGACCCTTTTCAAATTCAGTTATCCAGCAACCTGCAGCCTAAACATTGACTTTCTTACTAATGGTGTTTCATCTTTCAATTACCATCTGCATTGCCCCATGTGCCTTGTGGGGTTACCACCTTTCTGCAAATGAGGAACTCTATGGACTGTTACTTGTATGAACTTTCTAAATTGGTCATATACAGTATGTGTTATAAGGACCTATCTGTCAAGAGGCATTATCAACAGAGTCTTCAATCAAGCTCTAGCGTGTGCACACCTCAACACCAGGTAGCATCTACCTTGTCCGCTCTCAAGGTGGATTCCATGAACTCTTCTTTGTCAACAGATATTGTTATGTCATATTGTGTTCTATGAGGTATCACATGTTAACATCGGTTCACATATTTCAATTGTGGTGTTGACATCCCTGAGTTCTGCACTATGTTT
This sequence comes from Neoceratodus forsteri, assembly GCA_016271365.2. Lineage (NCBI taxonomy): Eukaryota > Metazoa > Chordata > Ceratodontiformes > Ceratodontidae > Neoceratodus > Neoceratodus forsteri. The sequence continues at coordinate 969,475,561 of CM028134.1, read as the reverse complement.
TACAAACTCACCATTTGTGCTCCATCTGTAACCACCCCTGTACCAACTCCAGAACAGGATTCCTTTCATAATTACCTTGACTATCTGTATGGTGGCAACCAGTTTTAAAAAAAGGTTTTTCATGTAATCAATTATAAACTGTTTTTCTAGCTTTAAAAATTGTAGCTTGCATTATAATAGCTTAAATAATTATGTAAGGTAAAAGTATTAGCATGTAATTAACAGATTAAGATAAAAAATGCTTAGTTATATTAAATATATTAATCAAAGTATTATCGGTGGGGGTTCAGGACTCCCCTTACCGGTCTTCCCTCACCCCCATCATCAAGACTGTTAAAGTGTCCCCAGTTAACACCAAGGCCCCCCTAGCAGAATAACTGCCACCTCAATATCTGGAACCCTTATAAATAATGTACAATTTATGCATATACCTGTTGTCTTAAATATCTCCCATTGGAATATGGCTGAGTTTGGACACTACATTCAAACTAATGTGTCCTTATTTTATGCCTCCCTGGTAATAGATGTAATAGCAGCCCATCATCAGAGATCACAAAATAAAATCGCAGGATGAGAAACTCTAAGAACATTTATTTAATAATTAACATCTATATTTTTAAGTTCAATTTTTCAAAGGTTCGGGTCCCCACAGGGGCCCCTTGCCCTCGAGGTGGGGACTGTTGAAAGTGGCCCATGGCCAAAGTTTTGGTAACCAGTGGCCCAGGTTCATACAAGGTTATTAATAACAACCTTTATATAAATAGTTAGCTATGAGATGCTGCAATTGAGTAATAAATAACTAAATGATGCCAACATGTGAATTAATAGGTATGGCTAGCAAAAGATGCAAATGGCTAGTAGATAATGACCTGAATAAATGACCCAGGCTAAATGGCAATGATACCCCCATGTAAAGTGATATGTATGTAGGTACACCGATTTAAAAGGTGGTCAAGGCCCTGTAGATGATACTTGTAGAACACAGGTAAAGACCATAAGTAGTGTTTAGGAACAGATGTTTTAAAAGCAAAATTAGTTTGCTTTACTCAACTAAATATATTTTATACAAAAACATGTTTTTCTATAACCCAAGGTTATGGCTGAGATAAAATGCAGCAATGCAGTTCCTCATTTCATGATTTCTTATGTTTAAAAAAAATGTGTTACAGAGAGTTCGTAAGGAACAATTATATCCTTGTATTGGCCACTGTCTAGTGCAAGGCTACTTTGTCAGCAAGTTATTTAAAATGAAGTGAAGTCCCCTTATTTGTTTTCTGTCTCCTAAGCAAGTTATTTTTGATAAATATAAAATCCCTAACCACTTGTTTTTCCATCTAAGGATGACCACATGTCTTGGCAAAGTATCAAATGTATCTTATGACCGAGGTATCTCATGGCCATTGTACTTTTAAACCTTGTCTCATGATGTTATTAAATTATGTGATATCTAGGCTACAATTTGCTGTAGTAGGTTGGAAATTTCCACTATGCATTTTGATGTAAACAATCTGAATATGAATGCAGGACCTAGATGTCATGTCCAGTGTGTCCAAAAAGGAGTAGCCAGCATGGCTGCCATAGATACTTCGGTCACTCAGAGTAATGAGGAATGTTGCTTCATTCCCTCTGAACACCTGTAGCCCTGGAGGTAATAAGCCATCCGCTGTTTAGACTTAATCATGTTAGAGGTAAAATTGTTAGGGCTTATTTGAGTAATAATAAATTGCAACTGATTTAAAACAACATCTGGTGTCAGGTAGCTTTATTGGATTACCAGGGGACCACTAACCATGAAACTTGTGCTTTTACTACCTTACTGTCATCAGTATGGTATAGTTTTCTTTATTTACACCATCCACCTAGTAATTTTGTCCCCTACCCTGAGGTTCTGCTCTTCTTAACCAACCATCCCTATAGGACAGCACTGAAGGTTCATCTGACATCAAGGTATACTATGTTCATTGCCTGTCCCTTGTCCACTGCCTTTGTTACCCGTTCAAAGAAACTGCTACGGTTAGAGTGACATGACCCCCCCATGAACCCATGTTGTTTCTTTGCCATATTATACTGTTCATATCTTATTTAGTACATTGAAAGGCTTGATATAGTGGCTATCCCATGGATACCTTAACAGAAGAGGCAAGTCATGATGAAATACTTATATTAAAAAATGAAAATCAGAAAGAGATGCAGGCCTTAGACTTACCGTAACAGTTCCAGCTGGTGAATATGCATTGAATGGACTTACAACAGTTGAGTCATTCTGGCCTGGGTGCAGTGCTTTCTCCACTTTTGCAGACTGTTCTACTTCAGTTCCATTTTCTAGTTCAATAGCTACATAGTTGGGATCTGTTGCATTTGGATATGAAAGAAGCACCTTATATGGGTAAATTTTAACTCCATCAAGTTGGGCCTTCCATTCTTTAACTATATGGTTGAGTAGAACCTCCTCATCTTGTGGACTACCAGCAATGTGAGGTTTCTTTGTGAAAAATCTAAACAGTAGAGAATACACAGTGTAAGCACAAGACCAGCCATGAGTAATCTCTGTTATCATTCTTCTCTGACAGTGTTCAAAGTTAAAAGCATATGATTTAAGAATTAGTATGTTTTCCCAAATCCATGAACCTAAGAACTGTAACCAACTCTATGCAGCTCTATGTCATGCATACCTGCCATGCCTCCCCTATTTTAAGCATATAAGAAGAATTAATTAAAATAGTTTAAAAGTCAAGCAAGCATATCTAAATAAATTGGGATGAATTTCTGCCCTGACAAACTTTGTAGCGATTCAAATTTACAGTAGGCTGATTCAGTAAAAATACATTTTATGTTATTTTTATTTTATTGCTTACCATTTATTTATCCAGGGTAGCCCAGCGGAGAAGCAATAGCTCATTTCCAGTGGAGTCTTGCATTTTATTGATTTCTGCTGCCATGTGGACAGGAGCATTGGAAAGTTAATTGGCTTGCCCAAGGGCATACACTGAGTATTAGGCTCTGGCATGGTTTCAACCTGCAACCTCCCTGCCCCCAAGCCAGTACTCTAATCAGTAGGCCACACTGGCTCCTCAAATACCCCTTCTGGCAATGAAAGTGTATTTTTTATGTCATACAAATAGTTGTATCACAGCCCTGAGGTGTTGCCCCAGAAATAAAACTGTAAAATGGTAAAGTTCAAACTCTGCAGTATTGTCATGCTCCCTCAACATTCCATTTATTTCTCCACTGAATAAATTGGTTGCTCTAGCTTACTGTTCCAGTTGCTGTGGCTAAGTGTTCTTAGTTTTGACTACCATTTTATTGTTTTGCGAAGTTTTTGAATTTGATACTCTGCATTAATTTTGCATAGTGTTATGTAATTTTATTGATTTTTTTTTACTAGCTCCATTGCTGTACCTGGAATCATGAGAACTGTGATTTCATTGGCTCCCAATTTGGACTGCTGATTCCAAATCAAATAAAATAATCAAATTTTGTTAAAATTGATCTTCATTGTCAAACTTGTTATACTTTTTCACCAGTACAACCCCTTAAACAAATTTTTCTTTTGCCTCCTGTCAAATTGGTAGGACAAGAAGGCCTAACAAGGAAAACCAGGCCTACAGGATGTGACATTGTATATCTGGTAAGCACAGTTTAACAAAAGCAAATGGCCACAGCCTTTGCTTTGATTGTTTTGGCCAAGATTATGATTTTGGAAGTTTTCTGCCCTAAAACATAGAAAAAAAGTAGCTAGCTAAATGCCAGTCTTTGTATGCACCAGCCTTCACATGGTGCAGTGTTCTGTACAACAGCCTATGTATAAAATTAGGGAGAAAAGTACCACTGATGGCTCTCTTTTGATGCAGTAGACTCTGGCACCCAAGGAGACCTAAAAAGCTCTATGTTAGTCCTCTGTAAACAAACTCTTGCCAGAGCTGATAGGGCTGCACGGGAGGAATTTGGGGAAAAAATATTGAAAATTACCAAAGTTACAAGCCTACATTAGCAAAATGTAATGTTAGACTCATAAATGTGTTGTTTTATAATATTTTTACACCAAATTTTCAACATAGCCTTGTTATGACCCTGCCTCATGAAGAAGGGCAGAGTAAATGTTCAACTCCTGCCCGAAAGGTAATTTTATGTAGGGACTGCAAATCAACTTTCAGGACACAAAAACACATTTTGGGCCAGAGTTGAAAAATGATAGCTGTCATTTTTATGAGGTGATATAAAGAAATGGCTTTGTTGTAAATTTGGGGTAAAAGTATTGAGAATTACCAGTTATGAGCCTGCATTCGCAAAATTCAATGAAGGCTCATAACTTTGTTGCTTTTTTAATATTTGTACACCAAATTTTTAACACAGCCTTCATATGACCCCACCTCACCTCATGAACAAGGGCAGAGAAAATTTTCAACTCCTGACCGAAAGGTAATTTTGCGCATGAACCGCAAAATCACCTTTCAGGATGTGAAAAACATTTTGGCCAGGATCTGAAAAATAACAGCTGTCATGGTCATGAAGTGCTATAAAAATATGGCTATGTAGTAAATTTGGGGTGAAAATATTGAAAATTACCAAAGTTACAAGCCTGCGTTCACAAAATTCAACATAGGCTCATAATGTTGTTGTTTTTTAGTATCTTTACACCAAATTTTAAGCATAGCCTTCTTATGATCCTATTTCATGAACAAGGGCAGAGAACATTTTCAACTCTAGGCCAAAAGGTGATTTCACGCAAGGACTGAGAAATCACCTTTCAGGACAGATTTGCCTAATGATAGTGCAATTGTTCATGAGGTGGGGTCCCAAAAAAGGCATGTTGAAAATTTGGGCCACAGATATGAAAAAATGGCCAAGTTATGCCACTAAGTTCAAAATGGTACTGGGTCAATCTGCCGTATGGAATATGGCACAGTCAAAACCACATGACACACACAGCGTAGGGGAATACAGTGACAGGGTACAAAACACTGCAAGGAAAAAATGTTACAAGCATGGTTTTGTACCCTGTCGCACATGGCTGGAAGGCAGTTACACAAAGGAAAAGTCCTCTGCTGGGGAGGTGGCCTGCCAAGCAGCTGCCATGGCTCAGAGGGATAAGCTGCCAGCAGTAGAGGAAAGTTGTGGTCTGTGGTCTGGGACTCAAATCTGGTCCCAGACCACTGGTGCTAGTTGATTTTTATTTTTTACTTGTGTGACTTTATTTCCCCACCCATGTTTCCTCCCCACCCCGTGTTGTACGCCCAGAGAAGATTATATAAATGTGGGGGTTCAGGGGGGCAGGCCCCACATAACAGGATGTGCAGGGGGAATGGAGACCCCCACAAAAAACAAAGAGTTGACTGCTGTTTTCACCAATATTGCTTTTTGCCATTATTGGTGAGCATTGGTAATGTACTCACTGTATTGACAGTGCGGTACATTGCTGTGCTGTTTTTGTTTTTGGCATGATGGCCCCATGCCATTCAAAACACCACTGAAATTCATTGAACCATTTCTTCAGTTCATAGTTTGGCTTTGAAGAGCGAAGGCGTGTCCACAGTCCAGAGAGGATTATGGTGTTGTACTTCTGGTGGGTAAGTAAGGGCTTGGGGGGGTGAGGGTGGAGTGAGTGGGAGGATCAGGTGGGAGCAGTAACAGCATAAAAAATATCAATGGACTTTTTTACAGGTTAAAAAATAAATAAACAAGATTCCTCACACTGAGGTTGGGCACCTCCCAGTGCTAGTGTTACATTTCTGGAAGTGGGTGTGGGGAGGTGGGTGCTGAGAGGGAGGGACAGGTGGGGTAAGAAACTATAAATATTTAAAAAAATATATACACACAAATAACCAAGCATGCTTGGTAGTGGAGGGGCAGTCAGAGGATTTGTGATTGAGAGACAAGGAAATTGGACATCCCCAGTTCCACTGTTACATTTCTGGAGGGGAGGAGTGTGGTGGTGGGTGCTGAGAAGGAGGGTCAGGTGGGGGAAAAAACTATAAATATAAAAAAATTAAAAAAAACACTCAAATAATTGTGCATGCATTGTAGTGGACAGGGGGGTGGGCAGTCAGAGGATCTGTGATTGGGACACTTGGGGATTGGGCACCCCAATGTCACTATTATGTTCTTGAGGGGGATGGAGAGAGGGACTGTTGGGTGAGGGGAGAAACCTATAAATATATATTTTTTTAAAGCACAAATAACCGCACATGCATGGTAGTGAATGGGGGGCAGTCAGATGATTTGTGATTGTGACATTGAGGGATTGGGCACCCCCAGTGTCACTATTGTGTTTCTGGGGGGGTGGGGGTGAGTGTTGAGAGGGAGGGTCAGGTGTGGGGTTATGAATAATTTTAAAATAAAAGAAATCAACGGCCACAGTGGAACGCAGCACAGTCCACTGTGACCAAGATGACCGCCACAATGTACTGCACATGCACTAGTAGTTGAACATGCACAATACAGTTTGGTGGCCATCTTGGACTTCGGGGAGTGCGCTCTGTTCCACCATGACCTCTGAAAATAAAAAATGTGTAGTGCAAGTGCTTATACAGACAGTGAGCGGAGTGCTTCACAGACACGAGGACGACTGTGTTGTAATTCCAACATGTTGTTCAGTCAGAAGGAATGCGGGAGTCCTTTTCTCATAGCAAGAGGTCTGCAGGGCTATGCCCACTGTAGCCCTAAAAAGCAGTCATGAAACAGCCTTAGTATCTATACAAATAAAGTGCAAACTACCACAAAAGGTAGAAAGTACACTTCAGATAGCTCTTCTTCTTTGCAGTGATCTTTGACAGCCAAGGAGACTTACAAAAGCTGATAAACATGACCCTATAAAAGAACAGTTGCCTCTGGCGCTCAAGGAGACTGAAAAAACTGCTAAGCCATCTTCAGTAGAGCACAAAGATCACTGGTGGGAATATTCTGATGACAATCACATAAGAAGGTTCTAGCAAGCACGGTGGCACTGAGGTTTGATGTGCTGGGTGCCATACCTAATGCACGGGGTGACCTGGGTTCAGGAATGAGCCTGAGTCATCAAAAGTTGGCTGGAGGGGAGGGAGGGAGCTGGATTGAGCATCCACAAGGCAGCTGTCCTCTCCCAGGAAGGAATATTGTCGCACTTACCATGTGACTGCCACCGGGTGGAGGCCCAGGGGCAGTGTCAGCTGGAGGGCAGCATGCAGGGAGGATGTTGCAAGGAACATGGAATGCACGCACATCCATGTGCGTATGTGCATTCACAACAGGGTAGGGGAGAAAATGGAGCTGGTTGGCTCCATGATGTTTCTGGCTGTGATCCCGGTGACTGACACGCAGGCCAGGGACGGGTGCAAGCCCCCCCCCCAAGAGAAGCAGAGCCTTGCCTACCAGCTCCAACAAAATGGGACATAAAAACTTGTATTAAAAAAAAGAAAGCTCTGAACACCAGCCAAACACTAAAGCCAGCAAAAGGAAGCAAAAAGAAAATTGCTTTAAGGCTCTTTGGTCTGAAAAGCACATAGAGGAATCAGGGCCAGAGAAAAACATGGCCTCCTTGGAAGGCACTAAACAAATGAGGCAGCCTTTCCAAACAATGAAGAATTTTTAAAACCTTCCACCAATGTGCTTCCTAGTTTTACTCAGAGGAGGTATTTGAGGAGAAAAATTAAAAGAAATTAATTTCCCCAGAGGATACTGCTGAGGAGGACACTTGTTCCTCATCCAGGAACCGCCTTTATTTTATTTTTAGAAAAATGGCCGATATGATGACTATGCTTTGCCACTGAATCAGAAGTGGTCACAGAGGAGGTACAATTCATGAGTATTCTGGGTCTGACCTCAGCAAAAAGAGGGTCTATACCCATCCATAAGGCTTTTATAAATGCCACTGAAAATAGTTATTGCTCTGTATTCAACTTTTATAGCTGGAGACAAGAAAATTGAGAAAGATATGTGGTACCCAGGAAGGTTCTGAGTTCTTCTAAAAATCACCCTAACCTCAGGAGATTATTCAGGCAGCTGCTTGTGAGAACGCAAAGTTGATCTTTCAGCTGTATCCCCGTGAAAATCACATCACTAAAGAATCATATACTATGCCCACCCTGTTGTTGAAGCAGGCAATGTACCTGAGTTACTCTGCATATTAGCAGTAGGATCTGTGGTATACAGTCCTGCTGTTATGTGAGAGTTTACCTGCCTATGAGAAGCTTCACTTATCACTGACAGGGAATGTTGGTCTGGAAGCTGCAAAATACCTATATCAACTGCTTGTTGATGTGAATGACTCCGCAGCTGGGCTCTGGCACATTCAATGTATGTCAGGAGATTTGCAGGGCTTTGAACAACTGGTTTGTTACAGAATATGCAAATTAAGGCAGCTGTTTTCACCTTTGAAGATACAGTGCCACTTTATTTGGTGACATCTGGTTGGTGACAACTGTTCAGAATCTGAATGAAAAAGAGTGGCCCACATCCCCTTACACAACCCCTGTTGAATTTGTCCATTTAATCATAGAGCAATTGCCAGTGGGAGGGTACCTTTTATTAACTCAAACAAAAGCCACTAAGAGAGGCCTTAACCCTTCCATTTGCAAACATGTCCAGAGTTGCAAATTCAGTGTGTTTCATTTCAATTTGCAGAGTAAAACCCCCTACTGAAATTGGAGATGGGAAGGTAGTAAATGGTGTGGAGGGCTCCTGTTTTCCAGCTTGGAAAGGATTTCTGCTCTGGCTACTTTTTCACTCTAAAGCAAAATTAGGAATAGTGATTCATTCTGGACTCAAGGTTCCTGAAAAGACACCTGAAAGGGCAGTTCAGAATGGTAACAATACAAATAGTGATTCCCTCCCAACAACAAGGAGCTTGGTTTGGGTCACTGTACTTAAGGGATATATATTTCTACATCCCAATAAGATATTGCCACAGAAAGCATTTAAGATCCAGGGTAGGGCCTGCACAGCTTCAGTTCTAAGCAATGCCTTTTGGTCTGACCACAGCCCTTTGAGTGTTTGCAAAGTGCTTGTTAGCGGTGGTAGCTTTCTTGCTCAGGCAGGGTGTAGTGGTATTTATTTACCTAGACAACTGACTAGAGTATGGAAAAACAAAAGAGAAGCAATGTGCTTAAATCAAACATTGAAGAGCACCCTGCAGAGGTCAGGTTTCCTCCTAAATTTAGGCATCACACTTGGAACCCAGACAAATTCTGGAGCTCACAAACATGGGGCTGAGCATAAACCTGGATAAAGCTTTGCTTCCTCTTCAAATGGTAGAATCTATGAGTTAGTATGCAAAAACATTCCAGGCATGTCAAACAGGGACTGCACAGGAATTCTTGAGACATCTGGGCCACATGACTTCTACCACTGGTGCAATGGGCCAGATTGCAAATGAGGAATGTCCAGTGATACATCAGAAGGCACCAGCATCAAAGAAGTGAACATTTGCCATGGCAAGTAACAATATCAACCAGGTGTGCACAAGTACTGGACTGGAGGAAATAAATAGGCAACCCCAGAGAGGGTATTTCTTTCCTTCAGTTTCTGCCTACAAGGATTCTGACCACAGATGTATCCCTACTATGATGAGGAGGACATCTGGAGAGGAGAACAGTAATTGAAATTTTAGCCCCCTCAAGAAGAAAAGGAGCACATAAACTTGTTGGAATTTACAGCAGTGCTCCTTTTTGATGAAGTCATTCTCCTCCCTGTTGTGGAACCAAACAGTCCAAATAAAGACAGATGATATGTCAACTAGGTATGAAACAAAGAGGAAAACAACAGGTTATCTAAATTCTGTTTAGAGTCAGTGAAGATCTAGTTCCTTGGTTACAGCTTAAATGAAAATCTCTTTGCCATACGTCTAGCAGAAAAAGAGAATGTACTAGCAGATTCACTAGCAAGATGGGGCAAGTAACTTACAAACTGTCACTGAACCAAAGGGCTTTGAACTCAGTGTTTCAGACATGGGGAGCCCCAGAGATGAATCTGTTTGCCTCATGGGAAAATAAAATACTACCCCAGTTTTGCTTGGGCCTCCCTTAGTAGGGTTACCACCTTTTGAGAAGCCCAGAGTGGGACATTTCCTGCTGAAATGTGATTTTTCACAGGACAACATGTAATCTCGACCAATGCAATAGATTTGTTTTCTCTAAATAATCAGAATTAAGACTAAGTGTTACAGTTTTTAAGTTGTTTCTAGTGTTTAATATTATTTTAAGGTATTTTAGTTAAGGTATTATACTTTTTTTGCAACATTTAGAGGAAAATCAGAAAAACATTTGCCTACTATAATGTCAGGACATGTAGTATTTTTCATGTTTTTCTGCAGGACACAGCTGCCCAAATCAGGACTGTCCTGTGAAAATAGGGGCAGGTGGTAACCCTATCCCTTAGAGGGTACAGTTCAAGGGGGTGCACTATTTTTCCCGTAGAGAAACAGGTCCCATATGCATTCCCTCCATTCCACCTTATTCACAAAGTGTTGTTGAGAATGATAAAGGAGGCTATTACATTGACTCTGATAGCACCAGACTGGGCAAGGAAGTCTGGGTACTCACAATGCTGACAATGACACAGAGAATACCAATAGACCCACCTCTCAGACAAGACCTGTTGACTCTCTCACAGAACAGGGTGTCTCACCCAGACCTGAAATCCCTGTATATGAGAGCATGGTTCTTGTGGAGTTAAAATATTCTAACTTGAACCTCTCAAACCAGGTCCGAGAAGTTTTGGAAGTTGCTAGAAAGCCGTAAACAACATCATCTTAAAATTCAAAATGAAAAGATGCAGCATTTAGCAAGACTGTCATCATGTCACTACAAAAACTGTGGATATAACAATAGTTTGGGGGTTAGGTACGAAGTCCCAACTGTTTGTTTTCCGACATGAAAATTACTGACACTGTTTCCTCAAAAAGTTTTTCCTGATAGGTACGCTTGCAATTGCTACCTCTCAACCTCTTGCCTCATGAATCAGGGACAAGGCTTCAAAAATCAGGGACAAAGACCCCAAATGAGGGACACATCTTAAAAATTGATACTATTCACTCAAAAGCCAATAGAATGAAAGGAGTTGTGCTAAGATGCATTTTATAAAGAAGAACAAGTCTGTAATCTTAATCTTTGACATTATTTTGAATTTTTAATCCCCACTGTTCTATGACAAAAACACAAATTTTATGAGTGACAGAGGAAAATTTTGAGGCAAAATCAGGGATGTCCCTGAAAATCGGGGACAGTTGAGAGGTATGTTGTACCGATTGTTGCTATCACGACTATTCAAGCGTCGGGCTACTGTTTAGGTGACAGATTAAGCACTGTGCTCATTTGTTTCTGGTTACTTTAACTAAATCAGGCAAAAAAAGAAATACCAGTATAACGAACTGACGTTCTGAACGAGAACAGCAAATTACTGTCCACAAACAGGCTGTCACAAGGTTCAAAATTGGCACCCACCTGCCAAATGCAGGTAGCTTTTTCATTGGGTGGGTAGGATCAGCAATTTAAAGTGCCCTCTGAATGCCTTGTGTTTAGCTCACTCCCCCATTGACATCCAGTTTTGGAGTGTGCTCTTCTGCAGTGCACACCTGTCCAAACCAGAAGTTCTAGTAGGGAGCTGAACATTATTGTTGGCTCTGGAATAAACAATGGACCTGCAGAGAGACAAATCAGCTTCACAATACAGGTAAGTCACGTGGTGCTATGTTATGTAGAACATGGTACTGGACTGTGCCTAGCTCGGAGCCGGCAAGTTAAATTGATTAGAACATGCTTGTTGCAGTGCAGAGTTATAGTTAGTTTTACTTTTCTTTCTGCTGGTGCCTGCATTAGTAAGCAGCACGCATGACTGAGGGAGTAGAGTGATGACCCTAGCCCTGTCACCAGCCATCCCAGGACTTATCCCATCTACTTGTGGACCACCATGGGAGAGTGGGTCCCATGGTTGGTGGTGAGGAGCTTGCAGGGTTGCCATTCTTATCCCACCATCGATGTTTTTTCCTCTGTTTCTCCCAATTCCTCGAGGTCGGCAACACAGGCACCCAGTCCTCTGAAAGGCAACTGCTGCTGGGCCACCTAGCCTCAAAAAGTGACATTTATATCTAAAATATATATAATGCCCAGTTCTTCCCTTATATATGATTCTGGGTCTGAGAAACCAAGCCCCAGGGACTTTCTCTTTAAGACGAATGTCGGGGTTTTTAATCGTCCGGAAATTAATCAGTCAGTCTAGTGGTCATCGGGCTAAAACATGTCAGGCAAATGACCCAGTTGGGAACATGGTGTTGGGAATTTGTTTGTCGGGAAGTCAATGGTCGGGAAATGGTACAGATCCCATTTGGGGATATTTGGTATTCTTAAAGGTCCAAGGCGTGAAACCTTTTATCCTTAAGTTACATTTAGCAGCTATTTCTGCTTCCAAACCTGCAGGCAGGGAAAATCCTTTGCAGCTCACCCAGTATTTAAGTGATTTTTCAAAAGCCAAAATCACCTTTATCCCACAGAGAGGGAACCAATCCGGCCATGGGATTTACATTTGGAGTGCTCGAAATTGATGTGTTCCCTTTCGAGCCTAGGTTTTAATCACAGCTCAAATTTTTAACATGGAAAACTGTTTTTAATAGCTATTACTTCTGCAAGAAGGGTCAGTTACTTGCACACACTCTGTACAGATCCTAATTTGATGGCGTTTCATAGGGATAAGATGGTATTTAGAACATATGTGACATTTCATCTAAAGTGGTTTCCTCATTTTATGTGAATTAATCTGTGACATTGCCTCTGTTCTCTGCAAATTTCAATCCAATGTACAGTAGAAATGGAGAAGTTTCACAGCCTGAATGTCAACAGGGATTTATGTTTTATATAAAAAGGACTACACAGTCTAGAACTGAAAACAGACAACTGTTTATCATTTATTGTGAGACAGGAAAAGGGAAACCTGCTACAAAAAAAGACAACACCTCATTGAATTGTCTCTAGTATTGAATTCAGGTATGGTAAGACTGGAAAGGAGTCACCAAAAGAATTAAGGTCACATTCTACCAGAGCTGTATCTGCAACAGTGGCAGCATTAAGGGTTATGCCCTTACTAGGTGTGCAAGGCAGCCATATGGCCTACAGTACATACCTTCACTTCTCTCTATTTTCTGTACATCAAAATTAAAAGTGATGCCAGATTGGCACTTCTGTGCTTAGAACGCTTTTCCAAAATAGGTTCTAGAACCTGCCTCCCAAATACTATATGGAGTGTGCTGGTAGGTAGGACCCAGTCAGTTAGAATAGCAGACTCCATATCCTCACCCCTCCCTATCAACACAGGGGTCCTGCAGGGATCAGTGTTGGGTCCCATACTATTCTCCATCTTTCTCAATGACTTGCCATCTCTCTGCACATCTACCTCTATTCATATGTATGCAGACAACACAGTCCTTTACACCTCCGGCCACTCCCCCACTGAGGTAGCAACCAGACTTCAGAACGATTTCAACAATGTTCAGCCCTGCTTTTGCGCACATCAGCTTTTCCTAAATTCCAAGAAGACTGTCTCCATGACCTTTGGCACTAGGCAGAGACTTTCAAGGCTCCCCTTCCTACCCACTTTCCATATCCTTAACAGGACGGTACTCAAAGACACCTCCTCATTCAGATATCTAGGGGTTTGGCTTGACCAACACCTCACCTCCTCTGGTCATGTGGACACCATCCTTAAAAGCTGCGCCCCAAGTTAGGCACACTATTTAGGAACTGGAACTGCCTCCCTCCCCCAGCTAGGCGTGAATTTGTCCAGAAGATGATCCTCCCCATCTCTGACTACTGTGACGTAGTCTACAATGCTGTGACTAAGACCTCCCTAGCCAGATTGGACACCCTCTTTAACTCCTTCTGCCGCTTCAAACTCAATGCTCCTACCCTCACTCATCACTGTCAATTTTACCACACTTTGGATTTACCATCTCTTGATAACAGATGTCTCCTCCACTGTGCTAAATTAATCTCCAAATTCTGGTTTGGCTCCCTTCCTACTTATCTCAACTCTTCCCTAACAATCCCAATCCCCCCCCACCATCCACCCATTCACTTAGGTCGTCAGTTTCCCATACTTTAGGTGCCCAATGCCATATGACTACTGTCGGCCAGGCAGCTTTCTCATACCACTTCCCTAAACTGTGGAATTCCCTCCCCCCTCCTGATTCGCCTTTCTTCTTCCCCTTCCGCTATCTCCTCAGCCATACACAATTAACTATCTGTGAACTGCAACTGAGCAGACCATGTTGCATTTATATGGGCTGTAATAGTTATCCTATTACCACACTTGAGAACCTTCTGTTCATTATGATGTAATGGAATATACATACCAACTGTAATTTCATGATGCCTGTTACTGCTTGTTATTTGTTCTCTACTTGGTAATGTATCCTATGCATACTTGGCACTATATACTGTTTTGTTGTTTGCCTATGACTTATTTGTATGCCTTCCAACTCCCCCACCCCCCAGGATGCACTGTGAGATGAGCAACTTGTTGTTCAGTGTGCTCTTCCTGGTGAAACTCTTAAGTAAATAAATAAATTTATAAGACACAACTACGCTGTCGTTGGAAGAAGAAAACAAGCATTTGCCAATGCTGAGTGTTCGGCACTGGTATAGTTGTTCTACTGGGTCTTGCTTGTATATATTCTTACTATATATTTACCCAGGATCGAGCAGATGAGATGCAATGTCTCATTTTCAGTAGAGTCCTTCTTTTTACCCATGATAGGGCAGCTGAGAGGCAGTATCTACTTTTAAGTGGACTCCCACATTTTGACCTAAAATGTCCAACAGTCTTTTTTGTGACCTGACATTATGATCATGAAGGTGATATTTTTTTAAATCCCATCTGAAAGGTGATTTCACTGTGCGACTGTGGAAACAAGTTTTGGAGGGGATTTGAAAAATTACACCTGCCATGTTCAGGAGGTAACACAAGGGATATGTTGAACATTAGGGCCAAAATCTGCAAAAAATAAAGTTACAAGTAAATGTTGAAACAATATGTCTCCTCATAACATAGTTGTTTTTTCACATTTCTATCCCAGATTTTCAATAACTTTTTTTGAGCACTCCTTCTGAGCATGACAGGTGTCATTTTTAAAGCAATGGTTGAAACATCATTTTTGAAATGACAGCTGTCATAATCATGAGATGGTGTGAACAAATGGCTGTGTTAAAAGTTAGGGTCAAAACACTGAAAATTACCACAGTTACAAGCATGCACTGAAAAACTGCAATACTGCAATGTAGACTTATAACTTTGTTGTTTATTTTTTTTTATTTAGTTGTTTAACCAGGTATAGCACACTAAGCTGAAAGCTTTTTCACAGGAGCAACCTGGGAGCACAAGGAGGTTAAGTGACTTGCTCAGGGTCACACAGTATGCAAGTGGAAGCTGTGGGATTCAAACCCAGGTCTGGTCTGCTGGATGTCACTGGATTTGCAGCTCAGAGCCTTAGACCACTGCGCTATACTGCCTCCTTTTCTCATATTTTTCCCCACATTTTCAATGTAGCCTTCTTATGACCCCACATAGCCTTCTTATGAGCCCATCTCATGAACAAGGCCAGAGAAAATGTTCAAATACAGCCCAAAAGGTGACATTGCACCACAAGTGTGAAAACACATTTTGGCCATGATTTGAAAAATGACAGCTGTTCAGTTCATGAGATGCTGTGAAGAAATGGCTGTGTTGAAAATCTGGGGTCAAAATACGGAAAATTACCGAAGTCAATTCGTAAATTTCCACACAGGCCCAGAACTTTTTTTTTTTAATTTTTACCCGATTTTCAACATAGCCTTATGACCCCACCTCATGAACAAGGGTGAAGAAAATGTTCAACTCCTGCCTGAAAGGTGATTTTGCACAGCAACCAGTGGGTGCTGCACTCCTGAGGTGCCGTCTTTTGGATGAGACGTTAAACCAAGGTCCCGTCTGCCTGTTCTGGTGGTTATTGAGGTGGACGTTAAAGATCCCATGGCACTTCTCGAAAAGAGTAGGGGAATTTTATTGAAAATTTTGGATTTCATTACAGTACATACATCAATAATAAATCAGAACATATACAGTAAGAACATATGAAAACAAATAAAAGCACACACAAAAATAAAAATAAAAAAATTAAACTGACTTTGTCATACAAATCAACATTTCTTGGAGTTTTTTCCCCTTGTCATTTTTAAAACTTAATTACACCATTCTATGCAGTTAGTCCATAAATGCTTCACTTTCGCTGGTGAAAATCTAGCTACAGTACAAGTCACATTAAACTGTTCCATCAACTCACTGATGTAGCATTTTTTTTTTGTAATGCTACTGCAGTGGCAACTCGAACTGTTAAAGCTTTCAACTGTTTTCGAACCATCCTTCACTGCCTATTCAACTCACTTGTAACTGTTTAGTGAAATGGCAGTAGCTTTTTTGCAGTGTCTATGCGATGCATTTTCATGGCATTGTTTATAAATATCACAGCATTCCTTAAGAGCAGTGTTTATAAATATCACAGCATTCCTTAAGAGTTGTTTTGTCTGCCTTCTGAAATGAAACTCATAAGCACTCAGCTGAAAATAAAGCTTATAGTACATAACAGCTAGTTGCAAACCAATACTAACATTTTACTAATCATTGAAGTAAACACTGCACAGATTAGGAAACTCATTGAACAATGCTACACCAGTGAGTTGAGGGAACAGTTCAATGTGACTTGTGCTGTATATCATACTGCATTGTTTTGCCCAAGGCTATTTTGATATTCTGAAACAGTTCTGTGTAATGTACCTTCTTTTGTTGTAAAATCCATAAACAATGTGATTGCCATATAAGGTACTTAATAAGAACAAAAACAATATACATTGTATCGACATGATATTTACTAAAGGAACTATCAACTGGGCCATATATTACAGTGGGGTATTCTACTGTTAAAAATTTTGGTTCCTTAAAGTGTTCAGCTAAGATACTCCAAAAAGGCCTTATATATACCCATGTTAAAAATAGGTGTTCCTGAGTTTCTGTTATCTGAAGACATGTTTCCCTTGGGCACATTCTTTTGTTTATCTGTTTATGTTTGATGTTGCCTTTTATGCTTAATCTGCCATAATTGCATAGCCAAGTGCAGTCCCATGCATACAGTGGGATTCTGCTGTTTGACAGTTGTTGCAACACAAAAATTAAATGGTTTGGTGGACAATCAGGGAAATTAATCTCGAATGTACATTCAGAATCTAATATAAGTTTATATACTGATTTCCTATGATTTAATAGGACATGCTGGGGAGAAATCCCCCATTTTATTAAGCTTTTTATAATTTCTGGTCCATATTGAGGGGCTTCTATTTTATTTAATAGTCTACCCTATCTATTTTCCCATCCAGGAAAAAAAGACCTTAGCCAGTATTATACTAAACCTTTCCATGAAATGACCCCAGGTTTCATAGCCTGCCTGAAGTTATAAGAGATAAATAAGCTTATATAAAAAAGCAACTGGATTTATCATCCTACTCCTCCTCTCTTAACTAGGTGATATGTGATTTTCCTCTTAATCAGGTTTAATTGTGACCCCCATAAAGCTTGAAAAAAATACACTTAAGTTCATAAATCTACTATGCAGAGGTGGATAAATGTAACTCAAATACACACATACCAGGAGCAACAAGGTCTTTATTAATACTATCCTTCTTTTCTTTGATAACTGTTAACCTTTCCAGGTGTTAACTAGATGTGTAGCTCTTGTTAGGTTTTTGTCCCAGTTATGTATACACATATCTCCTGGTCCAAAGTCTATCTCTAAGACCGGGATTGGTTGGTCTGAAATTGTACATCCCATTACCTGTCCTGAAGGGGGCACTGGTGTTTTACCTATGGTTACCCCCTTTGCTTTTCCCTAAGTTGATCTGGGATCCTGAGATTCTTGAGTATTTGTCTAGAGTATTAACTAACTCCATTTCTTTTTTTTTTTTAACACTACTGCTGTTTACGCACCCCCCTGACAGCCCCCTTCTGCCTGACCCACCTAGCTCCATCCCCTGGAATTACCGGGGCTCACCTTATGCCCAGCCCAGGAGTGGTGCCTGTGGGGAGTCAGGCATCATCCTGCCACAGGGGATTTTTCTTCTTTTCACCCCTTTTTCCACCCACGCACCATGCAATGGGTGCAGCAGCTATCTCCGCCTCCGCGAAGGCAACCAAGCACCCTGGGTGCAGGCTAGCCCCCCTAGCTGTGCCATTCACAGCACAGACCCCCCCACCCCAAGGAAGGAGAGCTATGATGCTCAGTTCTTCCCTCCCCCATGAGTGACTCGAGTCCATTCCCGAAGCCAGGTCACCGGCGTGGTGCGAGGTGTGGCATCCAGCACCTCAACCATCAGTACCACTGGGCCAGCTAACTCCATTTCTGATACCGTGGGGTGGACTACAATGACCATATCATCTGCATAGGATAATATCTTAATGACTGGGGCCTGGCGTAGTACCTCTAAACCATTAATACTTGCATTATTCTCTATTTACCTAATCATAATATCTATGGCAAATACATATAATATAGGGCTTAGAGGACACCCTTGCCTTACTCCTTTCTGTATTAAAAGTCTTTTCCCTAACAACCCATTCATATTCAGGATAACATATGCCTTTTTGTACATTTGTTGAATCCAATTCACAAATGTATCAGGTATACCATATGCTTTAAGAACTGTAAATAAAAAGCTATGTGACAACCTGTTGAAAGCTTTCTCCTGGTCTAATGATAACAAGAGCCTTTCCAAAGTCCTTGCTTCTCCTCTGGAAAATAATTATCTTATAATTATGAGATTGTCCTGTTGTTTACTTCCAGGAACAGCGTATGTCTTTAGTAGACTAATCAAATAATTTGCTATTTTCAGAAGTCTATTTAAAAGGATTTTACTTAGAATTTTCAGATTTGTATTTAGTAAACTTAGTGGACGCTAATTTTTCGCCTTTCTCATGTAACAAGATTAAAATTGCTTCCTGCATGGATTTACTATAAGATGAAGTGTCTAATACAGTATTATAGAGGTTTGCCAATATAGGAACTAATTCTTTCCTAAATATTTTATAAAAGCCTGTTACGAGACCATCCGTCCTAGGAGCAGTATTTGAAGCTGAACTAGAAATAGCCATTGACACCTCTTCTGAAGTTACTTTCATGACTAACTTGTCTTTATCTACTTGCTGTACCTGTGGTAAGTCTAGAGAATGTAATATTCTACTTGAATCCTCTACCTCCTGTAAGCATCCAAATTGTTCGGTAGTATGTACCTCAACTATTGGTCAGAGTTCTTGAGGAGAACGTACCAAGATCCTTTCAAGGGAGTATAGTTCTGTGATGATTTTATTATCCACTCTTTTCTGGCATTCTTTGTACAGATCTAATGAACCTTTTGTTACCTTCGTTCCAAATTTCAGTTCTCAATTTGGTGTTTGAGTTCTGTTGTATTGAATACCTACCATTTTTTGTTTAGTATTTTTTATCTGCTCACTACAGTCGGTTTGTTTGTGACGCTTGTGAAATTAACTGTTGCAGTTGATGTCTTAGCTGTAAATATTCTGAACATTTTTTCTGGGCTATATAATGGGCCCTGTTCTGAAAAAATCCTGCCACCCTTTTTTTGTATCCTCTCACCATTCTATGAAGTTGTCAAATAAATCATTTAATAACAAATAGATGAGCTGCCCACTCTCTTTTCCATTTGTTCTGTACGTATGGGTCCTCTCAAAATATTTTCATTTAACCTCCGTTGATTTTTTTTCTGCATTTAGGGGTATTTTCCCATTGAACCTGAGCTGCTACTATCACATGGTCAGAAAATTCATTTGAATATGTACTTGCCTGTGTGATTGCCAGAGATTTAGATGCAAAAATAAAATCAATTCTAGTTTTCAAGGTTCCTTTAAAATATGTATCTCTATCTCTGTATTACATGTTCTAGATACATCCAAGTTTGCTGTTTGAATTATCTGTTTAAGGGTTTGTGAGTCACAGAATGATTTGTTTGTCCTTTAAATCTCTAACCTGGGTGGAAAGCCCACAACTGAAATCCCTAACCCACAACAGTAATCTAGATGCATGCAGATATGATTGTATTTCTTTGAATAAGGCAACCCTTTGAGCTTTTGTTTGAGGGGCATAAGTGACTATCAACTAAAATCTTTCTGAAAAAAAGTAAATATCTAATAATAAAGCTCTACCCAGGTGTATAGTATATCAATTAACCTGGAAACTTTCAGAAAGGGATTTGAAAAACGAATGCCTATGCCGTCACACGTGTCGAGTCCTGTGGACCAAAATGAGGGCTGGGAGTCCAAGCTCATGAAGCTTGCTGGAGCTCATAATGTGATTTCAGTCTTGTGTCCTGAATACATAGTATATCAAATTTACTTCCCTGCAGCGAATATAATGCTCTCATACATTTCCTATCACTCTTAATGCTGTTAATATTTAATGTAGCTACTAACAGAGAGTGCATAGGTATATAAAAAGATAAGGTCCTAGTTCCTTATCTCTTCAAGAAACCTTTGAGTTTTTTCTCTGCCTGGTTCTTTTTGCTAGGGGGTCTATTCCTCCCCCTTCAGTGTCCGTAGTGGAGACTATTGAGGAGGTGTCTGTACCCTCTCCTTCGGAGTCTCCCTCAGTACCTTCTGTTGCTAAAATTGTGCACTTATTTCCAGTTGGAATGGGGGTTGGCACAGAATAAATTATGGGAACTGATTTCCCCAGTCTGGTTCTTTTTTTTTGCAGGAACTTTTTTAAAGAGTGGTTCCCTCTGCCTGGTTGGGGGGGAAGGGGCATTTCCATCTCCATATTTTCTTGTTCAGCTACCTGATTTGGTTCCTGATCTGGGGCCTCAACTATTTGGAGCTCTATAGCAGGATTTTCATCTGGCTGAGGGGTAGTGCCTTCTGATGTGGGGGCTACAATCTGGTTTCCCATATTTCTGTTGTCTTGCTCTGCAATTCATTTTGGTTGTTGGTGCTGGGCTATGTTAATTAGGCCCTCATGTGATGTGCAATCATCCATGTTATGGGAGGCCCATGGACACCTCCCATAAGCATGACCTGTTTGTTCACAGAGATTACATTTGAAAAGGTTCAGGTATGCTGAAGCTTTATGACCAAATTCTAGACAATGGTTACAAAAGAATTGCATTCTGAGCTAAGATGTGCTCTTGACCCACATTTAAAACAGGATTTGGGTTGTCCTATATAAAATATGGAACCTCAATCTTTTCCTAAGTAAAAGGTACTGGAAAGATGGACTGGGCCTGTATTTGTGGTAAATAGATTTATTTTGATCTGCTAACTTTCATCCCAAATCTGTTCACTATCAAGATTTGGTATAGGTTTCCCCATTATTTCTCACCTTTGTCTCAACCAAAACATACTATCCTCTATATTCACCCCCTCATTCTTAAAGAGGATTGTAATGTTTTTGATTAATGGCTTGGTCAATGGTATTACACAAAATGGTAGCTATACAGGTTTGTTTTTAAGAGTCTGGTACAGGGCCCAAAACCAGTCTAAGCTTGAGACAGCCTTAAAACTAACATCATAATTCCCATTACCAAGTCCAATTAGGGTGAATATTTCAGAGGAAAAGAACTTCATAGAAGTCTTTATCAAAGTTTTGGCTATGTAAAGCATATCGTGAGGGTTTCCAACCTGCCTTTATACAAT
Organism: Neoceratodus forsteri; assembly: GCA_016271365.2. Lineage (NCBI taxonomy): Eukaryota > Metazoa > Chordata > Ceratodontiformes > Ceratodontidae > Neoceratodus > Neoceratodus forsteri. The sequence continues at coordinate 969,453,874 of CM028134.1, read as the reverse complement.
AGTCACACCACATTGCACCTAAGTGCTGGTTCACCCTTATTTGAAAAAAGGTCAGCTAACTTGAACATAGGAGCTAAAGAAGGCCCTATAGGGTTACTATTTAGATAATTTTCAGATGGACCTAAATGCAACAGTTCTAACCAGCATATTCCCTTCTAAATCAATTTATATCTGCAGAATCATATTCTCACTATTTTGTAAATTAGAGTCATTATCAGAAATATTTGAGTTACCGGAAAAGTCATTACCCCGAGGTATGTTGGAGCTCATTGTAGCATCATTGTTGGTGGCCACATCTGCTGGAGTGGAGTCCTGTGATAATCGAAAAGTACGGGCTTTTGGATCTGGAATCCATTTCCCAGATTGTCCCCGAGTCCATCCTGCTTGTGCTATTGCATTCTCTGGTGTCCAAGTATCACAATTAATTTCTGAATCAATATCCATTTTTGTGCCCCAGTCTTTTACCAAATGTCTCTCTTTAAAAGAAAAAGGTTTTTCCATGGTCCCTGGCATTATTGTGGGACCAGTTGCTTTCCTGACCCCTAAACAATGTTTGGGGGGGTCTATTTCTGGCTTCTTTAGGACTTGGAGTCTTACTAGGGACCTCTGGTGACTCTAGCCATGGGTTTGCATTGACCTCTTTACTGCCAGCCACTGTTACAGAATCTGTAGGTTGAACAGGATCCCTGACTCCTGCAGGCCACTCCCCGAGCATCAGGTGACTAAGCAGTGATTTGACAGCTGTCTGTGAGCTGTCTACTTCTTCTTCAGCCTCTAATACCATCATTTCAGCTTCCAAACTCTGCATTTTTGCAAGTAATTTGTTCTTTTCTTTTAATAATTTTTCTCTCGTAAGCAAACATGGAGCAATACCTGCAGCTGAGTTGCTTTCCTTTACAGGCTGTACACAATCCATGGCTTTGGTCAGAATTTCTTGTTCTGATTCTACTTGACTAGATTCAACTTCAACAAAATGTTGGGTATCCATGGCTACTTCCCACGTCTAATATCTCTTGCAAAGAGAATGCAGGCCTTGAAATCGGGCCTCCTCCTTGCAGCACAACTTGCTCCCCTGCCACATCAGCATTTCCTCCTCCTCCCCCTGTGTCCGGCTGCAAACTGGGTCCCTCCATCCTATCCACAGGAAATGACAGCACCCCTGGAGGCAGAGTAGGGGAATTTCCCCCGCTGTCCTAGCCAAATTTCCTCCATTCACTAGAAATACCACCAACAGCTTAATCTGGTTCAGTTTCAGTTGGTTACCATCTGTATTCCCACCCCTGAAAAGGACTTCTAGTCTTAGTGGGCTTGCCTGGTCAGCAAAATTAAATAAATATATAAACCACAAAATTACCTTTTGGGACAGATTTGCTCAATTTTACTGCCATTGTTCATGAGGTGGGGGTCCCCGGAAAAGCATGTTGAAACTCTGGGGCAAAAATATTCAAAAATGACCAAGTTATGCTACTAAGTTCAAATTTCCATTGAAATACATTGAACCACATACTTGATTTTCTCAGCTTATGGTCCAGCATTGAAGAGTGAAGGTATGTCTGTGGTCCAGAGAAGATTATAGCACTGGACCCCCAGTGAGTAAGTTAATGCTTGGGAGGGTGCTGAGTGGGAAAGTCAGGTGGGGAGACAGTAACGGTGGCAGCAGCAACAAACATCAATGGGCGGTTTTCTTTTTCACAGGGTTTATTAACAAAAAAAAACTATGAATGACAGTTTTCTTTATTTCAGGTGATGGCACTGGGGGATTGGGTACCCCCAGTGTTAGTGTTATGTTTGGCAGGACCAGGGGTATGCTCCCCCATGCTGTAGAAGTAAAACAGGTAGTGTTGGGGGTAGCAGCTGGCACACGGGATGAGGCACCCCATGCCGGAATATTATCGTGGGTTGTGCTTGGGGGGGACAGTTACGGCATTGGCAGCAACAGACATCAATGGATGGTTTCCTCTTTTACAGGTGTAATTAAAAAAAAACTACATGGGATGGTTTTGAGCAAGTTGATCATGACAGATCAGCTGTGCTTGCTAGGTAGCGGTTATGTAGATCAAAGGAAAGAACCAAACTATGATTGAATCGTCTCTCTCCTTTGAACTACATGAAGTTTCCATGCAGTAAATCAGAACACTGTCAAGACCAGCCTGGCTGATGATTAGTGTGAAACTGAAAAGCTCCTTGCAAATTATTCTGCATTGGACTGAGAGTGTCACACTCCTCAAAAGTCACTCTCCTAAGAAAATGTTCGCTGCGGGTGCATGCATGGCAAGCATAAAAATTACTCACTGTAGTAATTATGTTTTTTCTAGATGGAGTATTTGGAAGTCATACAAGCCCTCCCTACCTCCACGTCTAGAACCTGCATAAAAAGGGTTCTTCAGATCAAGTAAGATCAAATGTTTTTTTCTAACTTTCCGCTTAGCATTTTATAGCTTTGCATTTTCACAATTGTTCATACTGTGATATGTCATTTCTTATTGCATTTAAATTTCTTAATACATAGTACAACAACCCCTATCCCCAAAAGGGTGCAGGTTGTTACTGGTTGGTCCATCAATGCTCTAAGTTCTGGTGCATCAATAGCATAGCCATTCAGAATGGGGGCAGAGCTTAGACAGAGCACAGAAAGGAGGTTTTGACAGGAAGAGCAGAGAAGGAGTGATAGGAGTTTTGGCAGGCAGGTCTCAGTTGCTGGAGGTCAGGTTCCAGTCTGTATCCAAGATGGTATACAGTCATGCCATGGCATGCCAGCATGGCCACAGGGCACAGTTGGGGGATTTAGAGGGAAGTGCCATCCTTGGTTCAACAGTAGGATGCGTTGGTCAGAAGGGCAGAATACCCCCCTTTGGATTTCTTCTTGTCCAACCCAGTGGGAGAAATCCATGTCTCTGGTGCAGGCATTGTGACTGAACAAGAGATTTGTGGTGGGTGCAGATGGCTGTGAGGAATTGTGATGGCAAAAGCAGGTTCCCAGGTTGGCATCCTCTCAAGGAGTGTGCACAGATGTTTTTTGGTCCAGGAGGAATCCTGGAAGATGCCAAGTAGCAATCATACAATGGGAGCCACAAAAGTGATGGAGGTGGGAGCTAAGTTTCAAACCTAAGTAGAAGGGCTCTGCCACTACTGGGATGGTTGGAGGAGACCCGAAATGTATTTCTACTTAGAGAAACCATTTGTGCAAGGTAAGAGAAATGAATCCTGTTTTACTCTCAGATAAGCAAGGACTCAACAGGGAGCTCAGTTCAGTTCAAGTTTAGGTTGAGTTTAATGCGGGGCTTGTAGACCATTACAACAAGCATATACAATAAAACATACTAAAACAGTAAATAAGAAGTCATTAAGACAAGTCATTCATAGATATACACAGCAGATACATTCAACAAAGGTCAATTGAAATTCTATAAGCCCTTGTGCTAACAAGGAAAAATAAAACAAAATAAGAAAATGAGTCTCTTGTTAAAGAAAGAGAGGAAAGAAAGGGAAAAAGCTCATGGAATCCACTGAGAAATGGGTTCATGTCTGGATACCTACACCATCGAGACCAGTGGGTAATCTCCAAAAAAGAAGAGGCATTTTAAAAATGCATAAAATAGAATAAGTCATGATCATAAATAAATGTAACCATTTTACAACCTTCAACAGTACAGAGGGATCCCAAGAGCTGAACAAGAATATTAATATCTCTAGTGGTGGGGAGGGAAGATATTTTCTAAGAGAGGTGCCATCAATTTTTCCTAGGAATTTCAAATAGCGGACAAATCAGCACAATATGCCTTAAGTCATCAAGTTGTCCTTGTAAGCTGACCCACCCCCAGTGGCAGAACAAAGTTGGCTGCCTTCCACCTTGCAGTGGGGGTGGGTCCAGGATTTCAAAGATCTCTTTTTGGTTTTGGGACCACAGCTGGGGGCTTAGAGTGGCACCTTCTGACACAGTAAACAGTGAATAATTGGAATGTCAATCCCAATGGTAGCATTAAACAGTAGTCACATTTATTTAATCACAGATTCAACAGACATTTTCAGTTCACCGTAGCATCACATCCAATTTAATGCATTACCATACTCAAGTCCTTATCCTTGATCCAATCCCCATATTTACAAGGATCCTGCTATTTCTTTAGCTGTTCTGTACCCCACCTCTGGCCAGCAGTGGTATGGAGATCCACTGGCAGGGAACTCTTGGGGTCTCCTATACTCAGACTTCTATGTCACAGTTTACTGGCTGCAACATTTCTCTTTTGGTGGTCTCCCATGGCCTTGGGGGAGACCAGTTTCACTGCAAATGTCCAGAACTACATTGTTCTTTGTAATTGCCCACCAGGGCTGCTGGCATTTAAGTGACTTCTATCTCACAATGTCCCTTCTAGTGTTACCAAGACAAACCCTTTATTATACCCCATGCATGGTCCCTTGCACCCTACCCTCAGTCCAAGTTTGTAGTAGGGCAAATGTTCCTGGAACACTCAGGGCAAAATAAATACTGTAGCACTGTCAGCGAAACTCGGTACATATGTGTGACTTCCAGCTGGAGGAACTTAAAAGCCTGATGAAGATTTCTCCTTGACTCACCCTTCACTTGTAGGTGATCCCTAGGGCACTACTTCCACTTCTCATGAAACTGAAGGCAACATTTATCAGAGTCTGTCCTGGGGAAAGGATGTTGAGGATTGGGGAGGGTCGGGTCCTCACAGTTAGCACAGTTCTGAATATCTTTAGATCACTATCCACATAGTTTAGTTAGTTCAGTCATTTTTGTCTTACAGGACACACTGTAGAGACTCTGAAACTCTTCCACTGTTATAATGTCCCAGTTACTCACAGACCAGATGCCAGATGCTGTTCCTTGTTGCACCCTAACAGTAGGGGTTCCATTAAGGATGGCCTCGGACACTTCACTGGAGGTTCTAGAGTGTTTTCCTCTCAGGATAAATCTGGAATGCTGTGTTTCTCCCTCAGCACAGTAACTGGGACTCTGTCACAGTTTCAGCTGAACTGCTAACTCATAGCATAGCCTCTTGGAATGCTCACACTGTAACATTCCAAGGTGGCTTATACTGCTGCAGAAAATTCTGTACATTTCATCACTGGTGCCTTGGCTCACACCAGCTAAGAAAACCTGCAAGCTTAACTGTTTGATCCTCTATGGCACCAGCATACTAATAGTAACCCAAATGGAGGGTTCTGGAGGTTACATTCTCCCTTTGTTAAAATTCTGTGTCCTCAGCAAGGGCTTTGGACACACATGATAGTTCTTCCAGGGTCCCTATGGGGTAGGGTGATCAATCCCACCTCTAACTGAGTCTCCACAGGCAGGAAGCTCAGGAAGTATGCACCAGTCTAGACACTATTCCCATGCATGGATGGGATGAAACAGAACTTGGGATCCCATGGCTAACCAAGCTGTTGTCCCATGGCATACTGGTAACCCTGCACGGTAGCCTTGGTAGATTGCTATGGACTCCAGTCATGTGTCTCTTAACCATTCATATGCACATATGATGCAATCCTAACACATATTACTAAACATTCTGTACACATTTATATTACCTTTTTGACCCATGGATGCCACTTCTCCTGAAATAAAAATGTGCATGTGTATATATATATATATATATATATATATATACATATATATAAATATATATATTCATTGCAAAAACTTTGTTAATGCATCAGTTAGGTTAAAGTGACAAAAGTGGGGAAATGAAATGTTAGGGTTGACTAACCCCCCATCACGCCATCCTCCACAGAACAACAGACACTGGAAATGCATGGGGTCATGAGGCCCAGTTCTCACCCCATTCCATGTGTAAACAGGTTGACATGTTACAGTAAAGGAGAAGGGTGAGAGTTAGGCCTCATGACTCCATGGCACACCCCAGCATCTGTCGGTCTGTGGAGAATGAGTGGATTGTTAGAGGGGTTAGGGCTCAACCCTAACATCTCATTTCCCCACTTTTCTTGCTTTAACCCTAACTGATCCATTAACAATGTTTTTGCAATGAATTTCCTTACTTTCTGAAAAAGTGTAATATAATTAGTAAATGATATGTATTGGTGGGAGCGTGGGGCCCGAATTTGTGCATAATGCTATATGTCTGTTGAGCGCAGGCCCTCTGGACCCTGTGCTCCCACTTACACATAAAAACGGAGCCATACAGCAGCCCCATAGTGCTGAAAAAGAACCCTTGTAACAGTTATTTGCCAATATCTTCGCAATCATGCAACCTAGGAAAAAAATTCCACTGCAGGTTTAATGTATGACTTTGAAAATTCCTCACAAGCAAGCTGACAAAATCCCCATTCGTGAGCCAATCCTCGCTCACAAGAATGACTCTGATCCCTAAGTTGTGATCAAGGATTTTGCTTCCTCACGAAAGGGGATCAGCTCATGAACGGGGATTTTATCAGCTCATGAACGAGGATCAGAATCGAGTCACGAATGAAGAATTTCAAAATTTAAAATGGTAATTTTTTGCCCAAATTGAAACAAGCAAAAGGTATAGGTTTGTAGAAGGCATCACCCTGAACAAAATCCATGCCTTATTGCAACAAGAAGTCACCCGTGGAGGAAGCTATGACAATTTGTTTGAGGGAAAAAATGAAAACAAGATGGCGGCTCACGAACAAAGAATTTGTTTTCACGAATGGGGATTATGAGGTGACAAAATCCCTTGATTGTGAGCCCAAACCCCTTTAGCAAAACATACATATAAATCTTGGAGTGAACTGAGCATGCTCAGAACCCCAACATTAAAAATTAAATAACTTTGAAATGGTTTCATATGTTTTCATCAAACCAATGCTGGATAGTTATTTGACCAAACCTCTTTCTACCCTGAACATTTCAGACCAAAATACCAGATGGTGTAGACACAGGGCAATGGGCAAAAATGTGTCAAAAAAGGGTGAAAAACACGTTTTTCAGTGCTTCACTGCACATAAACTGCAAGTCCAACAAAACCACAACTTGTCAAATTAAGAGACATACCAGACGAGACTGCACATTCCAAATTTCATGCAAATCCATTGAACACTTGCAAAGTTATTAAGGTGCAAAATTTGGGGTTTAGCATTAAACTGCTTACTCAACACTAACTATATTGGCACAACCGCACCAGTATAATATATGTATATATATAAATTAGAGGCAAAAAACTCCATTTAATGCATCAGTTAGGGTTGTTCCACAGCGACAAAAGCGAGGAAATTCAATGTTAGGGTTGAAACTCCTTTTGCACCCCTCCAGCCCACCCCCAACTGGATCTGGGTCATGCTAGTCATCGGCCCTAATCCTCACCCCATCACATGGAAAGGAGCTGAGGAATAGGAGAATGGGGTGAGAGTTAGACCGATGACCCCAACATGCACCCCGATTCCAGTTGGGGGGTGGGCTGGAGGGGTGCAAAGGGGTTTCAACCCTAACATCGAATTTCCTCGCTTTTGTCGCTGTGGAACAACCCTAACTGATGCATTAAATGGAGTTTTTTGCCTCTAATTTCCCTTCTTTTTGAGAATGATAACGAGAAATAGTGAATGTAATGCGGTGGCGGGCCCCGCGCTCCCGCCACGTGATGTCTTGTCACATAGTAACATTGTGCCCGCAAACGCAAATCGTAATGCGCATGGTGATGCAAAGCGAAACAGATGGAGAAACAGTACTGTAGACAGAAATGTTGAAAACAACGCAAACGCAACCGCAAATGAAAACACAAAGGATAACGCACATGGTGGCGTAAACGTGAATGGTAAGTGAAATGGGTACGGAACCGTAAGCGGAAACGGTAATGGTAACAGTAATGTAAGCGCACAGGCTGGTTTTCCACAAAAGCTGTATAGAGAAAGACACTGAGTACAAAGAATGTATGCAAAATAATGACTCTCGGAACAGAAAAATGAGGACTTGGAATAGTAAATTGCCTATATCTCAGGAACCGTACGACACAGAAAAAAATGTAAAAGTCATATGAATTATCACTTTCCTGGCTAGTTTTGTACTTATCCCCCAGTAGGGGGCTAAGCATTTTTTTGACGAAAAGTCCGTATCTCACACCGTTTCTGAGATAAGGGCCCTGAAAGGCGTGGCTAACGCCGTAATGTTATCCTATGGGAAAAAACAGAAGTTTGAAGTGCCATAACTTTGCCTCCCTGTAACATTATTTCACCAAACCACTGAAAGGTACATCTGTGGGATGTTGGCTGTGTTCCCTGCAAATTTCAGCCCAAAAGACCAAACCGTTATTTTGCAGCAGGGCACCAAACGGTTGCTGCAATGCATCGTACACCGTAATGTTATCCTATGGGAAAAAGTGTCAATTTTGGAGTACCGTAACTTTGCCACTGTGTAATAGATTTTCAACAAAACACTGAAAGGCACATCTGTTAGATGTCGGCTGCGTTCCCTCCAAATTTAAGCCCAAAACTCCAAACCGTTCTTTTGCAGCAGGATGCCAAAGAATTGCTGTCATTTTCCCACAGCCTAGAAAAGTACTGTCGCAATTTGCGAAAGCTTTCGCAAAAATTTGGCGATAATTTTGTGAGTGCGATACTTACTTTTGGAAAAGTAATTTTTCCAGAAATCTGAAAAATATATTTCTGGATGTTTTACCCAAAAATAAAGACATGGCTAGCATCCTCAGGGTCCGACTAGGTGAATACAAAAGAATTAGGTTGCTAGAGGGTCCCAAATTTAAATGCCAAGCATTTTTCTGATCACCAACTGAAAATAAAATGGTGGGTCTGCGACAGTAAAAGGGCCATTTGCAAAAGTAAAAACTGCATTTGCGACACTGTCAAACTTTTTGTTAACTTTTCCCATTGACTTATAATGGGAAATTGTTTTTTGAATAACTTTTGAACCGTTTAATATTTTTTCATGAAATCTTCAAAAGGCACATCAAGGACCCTGGCCGCATGTTCCCAGAAGATTTTGGACCAGTCGCGCAAACTGTGCAACCTGTAGATGCGACCATAGAATTCCAAAAAAAAGCGTAAACGCACGCGCAGATCATGCTTAGTAACTCCACAGTTGTATATCTGACCAGTACGAAGCTTGGCAGATCCCAAGGCATATGGGTCTTGATTCTATATTCCAAACTTCAGGCAAATCCGTTGAATGGTTGCAAAGTTATTAAGGTGCAAAATTTGGAGTTTAATATGTAAATGGCTCTCTCACCATAATATATATATATATATATATATATATATATATATAGCATATACAATACTGGAAAGAGGAAGTGTGACATTTGTGACACCCAAAAAACTTTGCTCTATGCTCTTGAGTATGATTTGTTTTCAGTGATTACACATGGTAGTTATATAATCCCAAATATAAAGATATTTCATCATTTATATGTTTTGAAAATTGCAACTGTAAGTTATCATATGGAAAATTGAATGTGGGTAATGTGGTGTCCATTATGTCATATTTTATGTTTTTAACAATAAAGTTTATTTGATATCACAATGCCAATGCCTTATATTTAGGTACTGTTGTATGCAGCATTTCATTATTTGTTTTTAATCTATACCTGTGGCGCATCACTGAATCATCCATCTTAAGACACCATTATATCACTAACCCAAACAGGTTATAATTTAGCTATGTCTTACATCTTATTTAATTTCCTGGACCAGCTATGCTGTACAACTATGCACCAGTATGTGCTTAAGATAGACACCAATTAGTCCCCCAAATAATAAGGATATTTTGTTTTTATACCACTTTTTTCTGACACATAACATGTGTAATATGGACACCTGTATAACAATGTCACAATATCAAACCATTAAATGCTAAATGTAATTTATTAGGCACATCTCATAACTATGGCATATGAACAACAAAACCTTCAAGACATTTATAAATATTATGTACATGAAAAATATTCTAGATTGATATTTAATCTCTGCTGCTTTACATGGATTGAATTTCATCTCTGTATCATGTAAACATATGAACATAGGAATAAGCCAGCAGAAGAAGGTAATTTGGTCTATCAAGCCTGCTAGTATTTGAGGCATACTGATGCAAAAAAAGCCAAAAAACAGGTAAGATTGTCTAAAATAATGTTCATTACAAAGGACTCCTCTACTACAGTGTCTTTGCAATGAACATTCACTGAAACAGTCAAACAGGCATAAAATTGAAAAGACACACCATAAATGCCCACCGAATAATATAAGCCAGGGAGATTCTGTGACAGACACAGTGATCAAAATCCTAGGTATAGAAAGCTCTTGTTTTTGCATCAGTACCTATACTGTGCTTAACATGCACCACATGAGACATCAAATACTTACAGAAAATCACAGGCCCCCACTAACAAATGATTTAAAAAAATCAAAACTTCAACTTGAAAGAGAAGCTTTTGCATATCTCTTTTAAACTTCAACTGGCATTTCGGGACAACAGATATGAAAAAAAAAAAAAGGAAAACAAATGAAAGTAATAACATTACCCAGAATTATGTTAATTGTGAAGGACACCACCACTATGGTGCCTTTGTAATGAACAATCCCAGAAATGGTCAAACAAGCATAAATGTTAAGAGAAACATCCGAAACACAAAAAAAGTTATATAAACTGATGAGCAGTTAATATCTTGGGTAAGACATTTTTTTGTTTAATTTAATCCTCTCAGATGGTCACTGGGCCAAGCATGCATCTTATTTAAGAGCAAACAAAAGAAACATAAACTTACATTTTCCTTACAAATAAGGACTATCTGCTTGTCTTTTTTATGGTTTTGGTACTTTATTTCCAGGAGGGTTATAGAGTATGAAATATACCAGTAACATGGAACTGTATTCTCAGAAATAATGTGCCATATGCCAGCCCATCGGTGTAGCAGTTGGATTTCCACTTGCTACACTGGTGAGCCAGGTTTGGGAACGAGCCTGGGTCATTGGAGGGCTGGCTTGGAGGAGAAGGATTGAGCATCCCTAGGACTGCTCTCCTTCTCCGGGGGGGGGGGGGAATTCCTGTGCTTGGTGCAAGTGTGACACCTAGTGGAAGCTGGATGTATCACCCTAGCACCGACGCATAGTCAAGGGGCACTGGAGCGGGACAGATACAGGCATCATTGCATGTTTCCACCCCAGCCTATAGGGACAAAAAATCCCTCTCTGCCAGACATCTCTATGATGCCGTGCCCCTGAGTTTCAATCAACCACCTGGCCAAGGGCTCCCCCAACCAGATACAGTTCCACAGTACCAGTTCATGCCACGGTGCCATGCCCCACCTCCTGGGGGTAAGCCAAGAGTGACCAAGGAGCATAGGGCTCATTAGGCAGTAGAAGTCTCAGGGGCACTGTGACCAGGGCAGAGCTCTGACGGATGGTGGAGGGGCCAAAAAAGTAAGATAAATATATAGAAATAGCATGCCATACAAAGTACACCACCATTATGATGTCTTAGTAATGCACAAACAGTACAACAAATGTCCCATAATGATAACATTCTTACTGAAAAAATAACAACACATTACAGAACTCAACCTGAAATACTTAAATGTGTCTTTCTGTGATAATCCCCATAACATATATTTACATTTCATTATTTTTTTATGAAAAAAGCATGTGCAGCACATGGGACTACAAACAGTTTGCTTTACTTTGATGCCTTTTGTTTCCACAGCTGCAGTTACTGACACATTTCAAATAGATTACTGCCTAAATGTAGTTTAGTTAAATCCATTTCAGATGCTAGCTAATAAAAGTCCCTGCATTTGCATTTTAACATAATCTACACCCCCAAAGGTAGCCCTTACTTTTTCCCCAATGTTCAAACATGCAGCACAGTCATGGACACCACAAACTCTTCGTAAATCAGTAAGCTGCAGAAGGGCTGTAAGTCCATGATGTCCCAGCTTTACAGTAGTGCCAAACAATCTAACCAGGACATAATGTACACTTCTGGTTTTGTGGACCAGAAGCCCACTCACTGAACCCCAGATAACGTGCATCACTATAGAACACCACACAGGCAGCAACATTTTGGGAAGCAAGTACTCATTCCCTGCAATTCCTCCACCTAAAGTAACTGGAGCATTCTGGTGGAAAAAAATGAAGAAAACAGCAAGCAACTGTTAAAAACAATAACCATTTGCAACTATAATGAATTACACCATGTTTGTGGACAGAACATAATGGACACTATCTGTGCTGCATGTTATGGGGGCCTGAAAGGTGTAAAAAAATAAGTGATGGGTCCATTTAATTTTTTTCTAGTGCAGTGGTATAAAATAACTGATGTACTCTGCATTAATCGAGCCTGTAAGTAGAGCTGGGGACATTATTATAATAGACAAATTATATACTTTGTAAAGTGACTTTCAGCTATGTCACAAAATAGAGGGCATTTTAAGGCAGACTTTTGGTGTTTCAGGAGCTGCCACTAAAAGATAAAGACTCATCAGACAGAGATTTTGTGGGTACTATCTCTTTGATAACATTATAACAACAAAAGGAAAAAATTGCAACAATTTATGAATTGTTAGTAAATTTGTGGTGCATTGTAGGACTTGCTATTCTCTTGAGTACTGTAAACATGCCTATATATATATCTATCTATATATAGATATATAGATAGATATATATATCGTACTTATAGCTATATACATTGAATACATTTCTATCCTATATGAAACATTTTTTTAACCTTTACCATATCTGGTAAAGACAAAATATAAGCATCCTAGAAGCATGTTCTTTACTCTTGTTGGGCCTAGCCAGGTCACGGTATCCAGTAAAGTCAGATTGCATATCAAAGTACACTCTTTTACACTACTAGTCTGTAGAAGACACCTTTGTCTTCTTCAACCTGCAAAATCAAAGCGTATATGCAAAAAACTACTTAACTCTAAAAACATTTTGTAAACCAGTGAGTTTCATTTTATATTTTTTGTCAAACATTTAATTTTGTTTTTTCAAAAGACAACTGAGGAGGGGGCCCTAAATGTCCATCTAAATATGCAAATGTCTGTGACACACCAGAAATGTCTTTAAAATACTTTAAAGTCTCAAGGGCTGCAAAAGCCGCTGGCAGTGTTCAGTGTCTTTTAACTAGTCTATGTATGAACATGTAAGCCCCCCCTGGCAGGGTGGGCTTACTATCCTTACTCTGCCCCACTCCCCTGTTTGCTCCATCAGCTAGCTTAGTAGGTGGTGGAGTTCACTGATATCCAAGCCTGGGTTTGGGGGTTGATGGGGGAGTTGGAGATTTGGTGGGCTGGTGTAGGGCCAGTGTGGCCAGGGGGAGCCTGAAATCTCTTCAGCCCAGTAGGTGTTGGCTGGCAACATCAGTGCGAAGTGAGGGAGATGTCCAAGAGACGTGGCAGGAGTTGGCAGTTGTTTTAGGACTAGGGATTCTGTGGCTGAGCTATGTGCAAGATATGGAGGCGGAGAGTTGCAAGGACCATCTGGAGGCCAGGGGGCCTGGTTACCCAAAGGTAAGAGTGGAACTAAGGCAGTGGAGCTGTCATGGTTGTGGCAGCACCATGGCAGGGCTGTCCCAAAGATAGCCCTGAAGAAGCTCTACAAGCGAAGTGCTGGGGCAGTGCATTGTGGTCATACATTTGACCTTGTTTTCCTGACCTGATGTTTGTTTGTTTAAATAAAGCAACAATTTTTTCATCTCATTTGGATTGACTGTTCCTTATTTCATTGGAAACCATTTTGAGTATATGCCTTAGTAAGCAGCTCTACTGTTCAAATTCATTCTTTGGTTTTGTTCTGTTGCTGCTGGGCTGCATGCCCTTGACTTACGAAATTTGCCAGCAGATAAAGGCCTAGAGGTCTATCAAGTCTGCTCAAATGTGCAGCTAGCACCCCTTACTTGCACCACTCCCCAGCCCTAGGCACAGTTCTTCCTGTTTCTAGGGGTGAGACTGCATCCTGGGATTTGCCTTAGTGTCTGCTGTGCCCATGTCTGGGGCAGGACCTGTTAGACCTGTTAAGGGATGCAGCCTTTGGAAACAGAAGAGGAAAGGAGGGGACTGTGATCATTCTCACAGAGGCTTGCCTTGCTCAAAACGAAGGAGGGACAGTACCTAGTTGGCTCTGATGGAAAGTAAAGTTTTGGGAGCAGGCGGGGGAGGCATTTAGGCTACAATATACCCTGGTTCACTTTAAGGTTCGACGGCAAGGAGGAATAAATCAGTGCCCTGTAAGGAAAGGAAAGGTAAGGACAACCGCTATGTAGGAGAGGGTTTGAGCTAATTTTCAGCTCATTCTGAAAAGGAGGAGCCAGTCTGGTCTAAGCTCTAGGCCATGAAACCATATTAGATGTGACCGGTAGAAATGCCCTGTGTCTGCTATTTCTCTAGCTCTAAAACCCCAATGGAGCTGCTCTGTTTAATTTATTTATGGTTCTGATCATTCTGAACAAAGATTACATTTTCTACTTTCACTTTTACCCAGAAGTGCTGAGTTTTTTCCAATTAATTTATTCCTTACATTTCTCCGTAAGAATCCCCCCCCCTCCATTTTCCTGGAAGCCAGCAGAAGCCTCAGTGCCTGAACTGTGTTCACCTGGGCAAGAGGAGGCCTGGTTATCATCAATAAGGTAAGACCTGTCTTTTTTCCACTGCTAAGATGTGTCTGGAAGGTACTCATGGCTCTGTGTGCCACCCCCCTTCGAATAATACCACCAGGACCCCTAGACATGTAAGGAGGATAAGGGAGGCAACAAACAGAAACAGAAGCCCTACATGAGTGCAAGGCACCTCACTATTTGACATCTTCTGGCCTTGGGTCTTCCTGGCATCAGCAAGTACCTCCTCATCAGGCCAGGGCTGCTGGTCTCCCCAGCAATCATCTCCTTCAGACCACCATCTGGGAGTGATGTCATCTGGACCAGGAACTGGCAGAAAGTGAACAATCTCTCTTTTTGGATGAGCACTACAGAGGGGGGGGAGCACTAGGCATCAGGGAGGGTTTAGGTTTAATGCAAGCTGGTGATCAGAGAGGGGACCACTAGCACCATGCAGGGGTTTTCTTAACTACGGGCTGGCGATCGGGGAGGTGCCACGGACCACAAGGGGCAGGTGTGCTGCCCCAACTGGCTAGCTGGCTGCATTACCTCCAACAGCCACTAGAGTTGGACAGAGTAAGAGGGGGTTTCATTCGGCAGTGTTTGCAGTGTGCAAAAGGACCACAATAAACCTGCTTGAACAGCACAACTCTGCTGAATATTGGCTTACGCCAATATTTCTGTCCCCGACCCCATTTGCATACCCCCACCAATTTTGGTTTGTGCTGGCACTAACCTGTTTGCCAGCACAATCGACCCTTTTGAATATTGGGATCTTGCACAAAACTCAGTTTGAATGGGCAGACTTTTGCATATTGGGCCCCTAGTCTCTGAAAAAGCTAATAAGGCTCTATTTACTTCCCACAAAAGATATGTTTATCATACGTAAACATTTTGTGGCACCATTTGTTCATGAGACAGAGCAGATATATGCAGTTTTTTAAGAATGATATCTGAACAGTTTATTAGGCAGCATAATATGAAAAAGTATGTTTTGTTATGTAAATATAGTACAAAGACAGTGCAATGGAAATATGTTTAGTGAAGTACTTATGTTCAATCTAGTTTAAAATTGCGTTACAATGCAATAGCAATACTGTTTTTAACATGTAGCTTTGGCAACAAGCAGAAAATAGGTACAGTGTATACAATGGAAGGACTTTTGTGCTATTTGAAGTGGTATAGCTTTGTACCTTTTACAATTATAGGAAATTAATGAATTTAAAAAAGAAGTGCACCAGAGCCTGAAGAACGGAAGCCTTTGGGGCAGGTATGAAAGATTTTTTTTTAGTTAGTTTTATATTTTACAAAAGGATTATATTTCACTGTGTCACATGTAGAACATTACTTTAGTATCTGAGGAAGGGTGAGAACTAGTATAGTGGGACTACCTGGTGGGCCAGTGTCACGAAAATGGTTATTTGAGTTTGCTGCAATGTATAAATAAATGAATTATATAGTACTTACTGTGCATAGTATGGCCAGGGAGCACTAGCACCCTAAATTCCTGCAAAAAATGACCATGGAATACAATAATGTCAAGGAAATACAGGATTTGGGATTTTATATGGATGGAAAAAAAACAGCACTGAAGTTATAAAATGTTCGAATGTATGCATATTTAATTTTGTAGTAACTGTTTGCCCTGAGGAAGAAGGTTTTTCCTCCAAAATGTTGTCCAACTTTTAACAGTGCTGTCACCAACTGGGCTTTAATAAAATGTGATAAAAGCTGACTACATTGTTTGGTAAGTGAGTCGTTATCTCTAGAGGCCATCTAGACACAGGCAGGCTTTGTCTGGAGCGGACTCCTCCCTGTTGTTTCTCTTCACATCAGGCAGGTCACATTGGATTCCAGTAGGACAAAAGTGCTTTAGCCAGTTGAGCTTATTTAGTCTATCAGAGTTTGGGGTGGGGGAAGCAAGCCTCAGAATCAGTGAATAAGAAATAGACACTCTTGGAAAACTAGCTTGCCATTTGTCTCAGAATGTCCAGGGAGGGTCAAAGTTGAGAGTGGCTAAGAGACATTAGAGGTGGGATTTTAAGTTAAAAAAATGAAAATGTTCAGCACATGATGTGCGAGAAGGGTTGTGGTTGTCTGGCCTGTTTTATGGAATTGGTATTATAATACTGTGTATTAAGCAAAATACACTGTTGCCAGAAAAAGCCCGTACAAGCACAGAGCACATAAATGTTCCGGGAGTTAATATCACTAGGTGGAAAAAAAAAAAACAGAACAAGAACCTGTAACAATGATTGCCTACTTTGATGAGTCTTTAGTTCATTGGGTCCATTTTGTTATTTCAGCTATGCAGACTACACACTACTGTACATTCAAACATCAAATTCTACTGGTGTTACGGCTTCTAAAGGAAACTACATCGCCAATGGATGAAAAAATAATTGACAGTGCCTTATAACTAGAGATGCAAGTCTGTTTTCACAAAAGAATTGACCAGTCAAACAGGTACAACTCTCATGGGCCTGTCTGAACTTTTGGCTGAAATTGCAGGCATTTCTTTGTAGTGATAAACAGCACACAAACTGGAAAACCAAATAATACCGTGGCATCAACTTTTCTGATCACCTTTCTTACCACTCATTATGGTATTCATGTAACAAACTTCTTTACACTTAGGTCAAATCACAGACTCCTCCCCGGATTTGCCTACTGATGGTGGAAGATTTTCGTTGCCTAGAATAGCTTCCTAGTCTCCCTTCAACTGACTCCCCCCACCCTTCCTTTTTATATTGTCCATAACACCTTTATCCTTTCACTAGTTTATGGATCCTGTCTCTCTTACCATCAGCCCCTCATGTTTGACTATAGAACTGTAATCACCTCCAGCCACAAGGTGTGAGACTACACCTATCCGATAATACATGGGCACAGTCTGAGGCTTTTGGGTGAATGGCACCTAGACTTGGTTGGTATTGCAGGTAATAGAAAAATAGCATGGTGTCTACACCTCTGGTCATCCTTTTTACTGATGGCTGCCAGGGTACTTCCCCACTGGAAATGAATTCAACCCCCACCCTCATGACGGGGAACCTTTATGATTATGCACAACGCCCAACTTTTATGATCTATGCATACAAACACAACAGTATGCAAATCATAACAAACTGCAATTTGAACACAAAGGATGTTTATTAAGGTGACAGGAATAGGCTCTGGTTGGGAGATTAATGGGTTAAATGTAGTGAGACAGTTCTGAGATCACTCCCCAAATCACACCACCCTCTGTTGAGTACCCACAAAGTATTTACAGTTTTCCACTACTGGTGCACCAGTACCCACAAAGTCCTTTAGGAGCTCTCAATGCAGTCCATTAATTGTGTGCACACAGTGGGCAGTTGCCGGCTTCATGATGGAACTGAAGGCTGGTGGTTGGGGAGCCCACACAAATCATTCAACATGAATGTTAGCTGCTTCTGGCTGTTGTAAATATATAAATCGTCTTTGAACAATAATCATGCAAAACAGCAGAAATTCACAACAGTTGCTCTCATCTGTTCATATAAACATAGAAACATAGAATCTGTCGGCAGATGAGGACCATACAGCCCACCTAGTCTGCCCATTTCCCTACTTGATTTGGCAATCCCTACTCTTATCTGGACTGCCCTTCCCCCTCTGCTGTACTGCAGGGTGCCTTTATGCTTATCCCATGCACTTTTGAATCCCCATACTGTTTTCGCTTCCACCACCTCCACTGGTAGGTTGTTCCACTGATCCACCACCCTCTCTGTGACAAAATACTTCATAGCATTCCCCCTAAGCCTCCCTCCCTCCAGCTTCATGTTATGTCCTCTTGTCCTTGTGCACTTTCGTCTCTGAAATATGCTCCCCTCCTGTACCCTGTTTATTCCTCTAAGGTATTTGAAAGTCTCTATCATATCCCCTCTCTTCCTTCTCTCGTCCAGTGAATAGATATTTAGTTCCTTGAGTCTTTCCTCATAAGACTTGTGGTGCAGTCCATGTATCATTTTTGTTGCTCTTCTCTGGACTGCTTCCATTCTGTCTATGTCCTTCCTGAGATGCAGTCTCCAGAATTGGACACAGTATTCCAGATGAGGCCTCACCAGTGATCTATACAGTGGCATTACCACTTCACCTCCTACTGATTCATAGAATCATAGAAGGATTACAAGTTCTTGAGGCAAGCCTATTATGAACTTATGCCCCTTCCTATGCATGACAGCATTCTCTTTGCCTTCCCCACTGCTTTTTCACATTGTTTGACTGACTTCAGGTCATCGGATGTGATAACCCCCAGGTCTCTCTCCTGACTTGCAGTGGCTAGAACCTGCCCCCCCCCCATCCTGTATTTCTCTCTTGGGTTTCTGTGTCCCAGGTGCATTATCTTGCACTTCTTAGCATTGGAACCCAACTGCCAACCCCTTGACCATTCCTCAAGAAGTCTTAGGTCGTTTCTCATTTTATCTAGCCCCTCCTGTGTGTCAGCTCTGTTACAGATCTTGGTGTCAACTGTGAACAGGCATACTTTCCCCTCTAGTCCCTCTATAAAGTCATTTAGTGAAGACATGGAATAGAACTGGACCCAGCACCAATCCCTGTGGAACCCCACTGGTCACCTCCCCCCTTCTGATTTTATGCCATTTATTACCATCCTCTGGGTCCTGCCTTTTAGCCAGTTACCAACCCATTTTATCACTTTAGAGCCCACACCCAGATTCCCCAATTTGTTAAGCAACCTCCTATGAGGAACAGTGTTGAAGGCCTTACTGAAATCCAGGTAGGCCACATCCACTGCCCCTCCCTGATCCACCAGTCTGGTCACCTAGTCAAAGAAATCAATAAGATTAGTCTGACAGGACCTTCCCTCAGTGAATCCATGCTGCCTTGGGTCTTTTGCACCTCTTGACTCCAGGAGCTTCACTACCCTCTCCTTAAGCAGGGACTCCATCAGCTTCCCCACCACTGAGGTCAGGCTTACAGGTCTTTAATTGCCTGTCTCCTCCCTACTTCCAGTCTTGAGCAGGTGGACCACCTCTGCCCTCGTCCAGTCCCCAGGTGCCTCCTCCATCTCTAGTGACTGGTTGAAGAGGGTTGTCAGCGGACCTGCTAGAACTTCCTTGAGTTCCTTCAACACTCTAGGCTGAATCCTGTCTAGCCCCATTGCCTTGTCTGTCTTTACTTTTCCTAGTACCTCCAAGACTCTATCCACCTTAAATGGGCTAGTGTCCACCTCTCCCCCTGTACATCTTTCCTCGTGAGTCTTAGCCCCTCCCCTGCCTCTTTCTTGATAAATACTGAACAAAAATATTTTGTTCAGTACCTCAGCTTTTTCAAGGTCATCTTCCACCCACCCACCCTCTTCCTTCTTTAGCTTAACAATACCATTTCTGGTCTTCTTCCTCTCACTAATATAATGGAAGAAGGTCTTGTCCCCCTCCTTCATAGCCTGTGCTATTCCTTCCTTCATTCTTGCCTTGGCCCCTCTGACAGCTTTCCCAGCTTCTCTCTGCTTCTCCAAATATTTCAGTCTGTCTTCTTCTTTCTGTGTCTCTTTGTATTTCCTGAATGCCTTATTTTTTCTCACACTTTCTTGGCTATTGACTTAGAGGACCACAGTGGCCTTTTCTTTCTTTTGCTTTTGCTAAGCAATCTGACACATTAACTTGTCATTCCTGATATGGATCTCTTGAGCCTAAGCCACTGTTCTTCTACCCCTTCCCCATTTCTTCTGCTGCCAGGGCAATTTTGAGTTGTTCCCCCATCTGTATGAAGTAGGCCTTCCAGAAATCTAGGATCTTAATCTTTGAATGGCTTTCTTCTGCCAACATGTTGACTCTAAACCATACAGTTCTGTGGTCACTGGTACCAAGGGGACTGCCACCTCAACATCCATGATTCTGTCCCCATTTGTCAGCACTAAGTCCAGTACAGCTCCCTCCCTGGTGTTCCTCACTAGCAGAAGTCTTGGAAAGGTATTAACCCAGTACTCACAACCTTAGCAGACTCTGCCAGCTTGCTGTGTCATGATCTCTCCTTCAGGGTTGCAGATGCAGGTGATAGTACATGTGCAGTAGATGCAATGCACTTCCAAGTGGCAAGGGGTGCTGGCCATGCTGGTTTCTGATAACCTCTTCACCCCACAAGGGACTTGCTTTCACCCACCTCCAAGGAGTAAGCACTTACTCAGGGTCTCATGTGACTTAGACCCTCTGTCAGGGCAAGTCCTGATAGCTCACAAAGCCCAAGGCTGCAGCTTTGCTGTTGTTCCTGGAGGAAACAGAAGTCTCTTCGCAAAAATTCTTTAAATAGCTTTCTTCCAACCTCATGACTGACTACTAACTTTACTCACAGCTCTTTCTCCTTCTGTCTACCAGACAAATCTGCTATATTGCACATGCCTCTCTCTTGTGCAGAAATCTATGGATCAAATATCAGTGGCTAGCATCTCATGCATTATTCATTACGTTGAACCCCCTGGCTCACAGTGGCTATCAGTTCCGGGGAAAGCATGCATACAAGTCCTGAGCCAGCTTGCATTTTAGTTGTTTTGCAGAGCTGAGCTAAAGCTCCAAATTATGTCAGTTTCACAGGGACAGGATGTACTAATTTAGTTGTTTTGCAGAGCTGTACTAGCTTCTAAATTGATTTCAGTTTCAGAGGAATGGGATATACTAGTTTAGCTGTTTTGCAGAGTGAGTCCACTGCTGGCTGGTTTTGCAAAGCTAAACAGATGAACACTCAACATTCCAGACTAGGCTGTGTGTCCTGTGATACATTTGCAGTAATTCTGGGGCTACAGAAACCCCAAACATGGCTGTTTGTGTCATCTTTCACTTTATCTTCTATTTTAACATGTTTTTGTCCATTGGTGTGGCTTCTGGCCATCAAGATCAACACATCCCAGTCTCAGATGCTATCTGGTGGGACTGGGGGTGAATTGGTAGTAGAAGAGCACTACTGAGTGTCCCCAAAGTTCATGCTTCCAGAGTAGGAGTGGTTTTGCACTTTGTGCAGCTTTAAGAGCTGCTTGAAACCGAACAATCTCCTTGTTGTGGGCTCCCCAACTCTGAAGGGAGACCAGGGGTTGGTTGAGTGAAGAGAGGTGGCAGCACACCAGCTCCTGTGAGAAGGGTTGTAAACAAGCCTGCAGAACAAATGACAGTGTACATGCTAGACCCAAGTCCTGCAGCTCCAGTTTGGACCAAGACAGGAGTGAAGGAGCAGTGCATGGGAAGGCAGCAGAGGGCTCAGGAGAGAGCCTAAGGTAAGCCCCCCCTTAGAAGAGAGTGATATCCTCCCCTCATTGAAATCCTTGGCATCCTCATCAAGGCCTGAAAATCACAAACATGCAAAATACAGTAGAACAGTCTGTATAATATATCTGCATCCTGACTGAAAGATGACATTATTCAACATGAATACAGGGCATGCATTTGAATTTTACTGTCTTCCTCAATCTGTATGTCTACAAATCCCAAAGATTACATGGGGAACAGCACAAGGGGGAGGCATCAAATAATTAGGCAGCAGGATTATTCTTTTATGTACCACATTTATGGAAAGGTGGGTGGAGACACCAGGGGTATCATAAGTTAACTTTACAGGTTGCTTGACTTCTCTTCCAAATCGATGAGGTAGAAATCGCTCTTCAGCAATGGCTTGCACAAGGTCACTGAAGGGCTCTGTGTTCAGTGCAGGAACAGATTCAGAAGGCATAGGTGCCTCTATATTCTCTGGTGCTTCTACACCCAAGTGTCCTCTGTCATCTTCCACAACAGTAGCTAGGTCAATGACTTTGTGCCCAAAGTCAGGTGGTACAAACGGTGCTGCTACTGGATTTTAAAGTCCCAGTGTTGATGATACTACTTTCTCTTTGTACTGGTTTGCGCAAGTCCAGAGGGTGTGTGGCTGGCCTGTATACAGGAATGTAAGGACACACAACTGATCCTTCTCATCAAAGCTGGTGTGGATCATGTCAGGCTGTGTCACAGGATTTGCAACTGGTGGTTCTGGCTGAGCAGCTCGGGTCTTCCTTTTCCATGTCTCAATTCCTGATGAGTGGTCTTATAGTTGATGAAGAAGCTATTTGTCTCACAGGGTCAGGTAACAGTTGGCCAATGGGCAATAGATGATTTTGGTGACATGTCTTTCTAACAGAGTTTCCACTCTCCAACCATAGGTGGTACACCGGCAGATTGGAAAGCTGTTCCATAATGACATACGATACATACTGTAGCTCCACCAGTCAAGTTAGCTTATGTTTACCTGGGATGCCAAGATTTCGGATCAGGACTCTACCTCCAAACAATAGAGCTTGCTCTCTTACATGTGTGTTATATCTGGTCTTGTTCTGATTAGTTTTTCCCGCTGCTTCCTGGGCTATCCTATAGGCGTCGATGAGTTGTTGTCTTAATCACTTGGTATATTCAAGATGTCTCTGGTTGGGCACCACCCACAGATACTAAAAAAAACACAGGCCCACTGGAAATCTGGCTTCCTGTCCAAACATGAGATAATAAGGAGAGAATCCTGTATGCTCCTTCCTGGTGCAGTTATATACATGGACCAGAAACTGCACTTGCTGGTTCCACTTAAACGTCCTAAGTCCCAAGCATGTTCAAAACTGTCCAATTAAACCTTTCAGGTTGAGGGTCATCTTGTGGATGGTAGGTCATGCTATGAGACTTGGCAATGCCCATCAGTTCAGTCAGCTCTTTGAGATGGTCAGAGTGGAGGTGCTTTGGGAATCTGTAATGTACAAACTATTTCTCCCAGGACACTTTTGCCACTGTTATTGCTTTCTGATATTTGGTAGAGTAGGCCTGTGCATACTGGCTGCAGTGGCTGGTCACCACTAAGATGTTGCTGATTCCCTTCTTCTCTGGCTCCACTGATAGAAAGTCCATGCAGACCAGATCCAATGGCCTATTGCTCCTAATATTGACTAAAGGTGCCACCTGTTTTGGCAGAGTCTGATGAGTGATGCACCAGCTACACTTTTTGCAATATCATTCTACTTCTCCAGCTATGTGAGGCCTGTAGAATTGTGCTCTCACTAGATCCAGCATTTTGTCATATCCCAAATGACCCATATCCTCACGTAGAGCTCTCAAGGTCTTTTTCCTGTACTTGGTGGGCAGAACCAGTTGTTTTCTGTTGAAAGGGGTCTACTAGTATGTGATCCGATACAACTGTCCACTTTTTTATGACCAGCTTCTTCCACTCCCAGAGGATAAATGGCATGTAGGGTAGTTTGATTTCACTTTATTTGACTCAAGACCCTTTTCCAAAGTCACAGTGACATCCTTCAAGCTGGGGTCTGTCCTCTCAGCTGGACTCATGTCTGTTAAACTGAGATGTGGCAGAGAGGTGTAGTGCAGAGTGGACAGATGGACATACACCTCTGGTACAGTGTTGGGATGCACTTCAAGAAGATCTGCTGCATATTTAGATTGTCTGGGGTAGGCCAGTCCTCAGACACTAGCAGCTGGCAAATAGCTTGTACCCCATCCTCTGAAATATGGGTCTAGAGTCCCTCTGTTGGTAGAGTATGATGGAGCATCTAGACAAAGCATCCACATCAATATTGTTCTTTCCAGGATGGCACTGTAATCCAAATTGTAAGATGACAAGGCAGTGATCCATCTATGCCCAGTGGCATCCAGTCTGGCTGTAGTCAAGACATACATCAGTGGGCAGTTGTCTGTTAGCACAACAGACTTGGCTCCACACAGATAGTCATGGAACAGGTCCACTGCAGCCCATTTTAAAGTGAAAAATTCCAGTTTGTGGACTGGGTAGTTTTTCTTTGGCATGCTCAGTCTTCTGTTGGCATATGCTACCGGTCTCATGCCACTCTCATGCTCCTGGTTTACCACAGCTTCCAGAACATTCATGCAGGCATTAATATAAAGGGTCTATAGCTTGATGAAGTCAACAAAAGCCAATACAGGGGCCTTCATAAGGCATAGAATGATCTCTCTGAACGACCCTTCACACTTCTCTGTCCATCAACCACCAAATAGTTTGTTGATCTTGTGATATTCCTTTGGAGGCTTGCCCATAGTTTTAAAGGTGGAAATATAGCCTCTAGTAAGATTGGTTAAGGGCCTCATTACAGAAGAAAAGTCTTTCGTCAAGCATCGGTAATAGCCACAAAATCCCAAAAATGACTGTAAGGATTTCATGTTGGTCTGTCTCAACCAGGTGATAAGGGCTTCCACTTTACTCAGATCTGTGCTGATTCCTTTGTCTGAAATTATATGTTCCATGTACTTCACAGCTGTCTGGCATAACTGGCACTTGTCTAGGGCAGCTTCGAGCCATACTCCAAATCCCCAGCAGACAGATAAATGTGGTAGAAGACTTGGTTTGCTGGCCAAGATACCTAGCTTCACCGGAGCTCTTTCCTTCCAAGGCTGCTTGAAAGGCAGAGTAGAGAACCTTACCAGAGCAAGGGAAAAGGATTAAGACTTCTTTTGGCTAAGCAGATTTACTGTGTGGTGTTGTTTTTAATTTTTACTCACAGGGATTGCTACTGTTTGTTGCTAACATTACATTGCTTTATTTTTCTCTGTAGCAAAGTGTTTCTTCAGCGTGATATCTTCTCTGAAATTATTACAGGTGGTGCTTACAGGTTTTACAGTTTTATCTAACATTAGGATAAGCTTTCAGGGTTACTGCATTTGTTGTTGACTGTTTCTGCTCTACCTCCTTGTTCTTTCGTCCTTGGTCCTTCTTTTTAGGCAGGGGAAGGGCCCAGCCACCCATCCCCATCCCCAACCAACCCACACTACACTCCTTTTATAGGGTACCACAGTTGTGACATTTCCTGTGGCAGAGCAGGAAGGATGGATCAGTGGGCATCCACAAGGTGAGCTCATTTACAGGGGCACTAGTAATTTAACTTGTTATAACAAGTTAAACAAAAACAAAACACAATCAAACCATTACTTGCATTTTTTTCCTTCTAATTACTCTGACTAGGTTATAAACCCAGCAACTTAACTGGAATGGATATCATTAACTGCAGGTACTGTGGAACAATTTTCAGAAGGACAGTCTTACAGGATTTAGGACACTGTCCTACATGCTGGGCCATTGGAGATCTTAGGACTCAGCTCCAGGCAGCATGGGCAGAGATTGCATGCCTCAAATTTCATATTCAAGAGGAAATATATTATAAGAACCACCCGCCATTCCCCAGCATCCAACAGAAAAACCTCGACCAGAGGGTAGTTGGACCAGGAGGTTGGCAGGTGGTTAGGAGGCAAATCGGGTGCCCCATCACTCTGCTCTCCAACATATTACCTCCAAAACCATATAAACACTACAAACAGGTATCTGCCTCTATCTCTGACATCAAACAAAGAGGCAGAAGACACTGCAGAGCAGGACACTGCGCACAGGAGCTAGCACAACAAAACTCACCCAAATCAGGAACCAAAACAAAAAGCAAAAGGAATCCAAAAAACTTGATCATAGGAGACGCCATGATTCGGGGAGTTGATACCCATCTCCAGCCAGGAGTAAGTCATGATGTCTCCCAGGTACATCAGCATGGAGAGACACTGACTGCATTGCTAAAATTGTTCACAAGCAGGAGAAACACTGATGTCCTAGTACACATAGGGACTAATGATCTTGCCAGCTGGTCAGTTGTGGAGACCAAGGAACACCTGACCAGGCTGGGTGACAAACTATCATCCATTTAGTCTGGCATCTCCTTCTCTGAGATCATGCCAGTCTGGGAGAGGGGGGCAGATGGACGGAAGGTTAGAGAAGGGAGATAGGGGAGCTAAACACGGGCTCAAGGGCTGGTGCCAGGAAAAGGACACATATTTGTAGGGAACTGGCAACAGTTCTGGGAGCAAAGTTCTTTAAATTTGATGGACTGCATCTGACTAAGGAGGAGCAGTGCATTGGGGCAGAAGTTTGACATCTTTGCAGAATATTTAAACTAGCAAATGGGGAGAGGGGTGCAGCACCCCATACGTCGAATGGGAAGAACACCCCTCCCCCCTCAGCTAGTGGTCAAACAGGGATTCAGCATGTTTGCAGTTCATTTGCATCACCAGGTAAGAAAAAAGGTTTGTCTCCCCATACAATGCACAGGGGTAATGCCAAACCTCACCCAACAACTAACACACCGAAATCTGGGCAATGGAAAATCATGTACACAAATGCTCACAGCCTGGGAAATAAGATCTCAGACCTGCAGGCAATAATGTCAGAGGCTAAACTAGACATAGTAGCAATTAGTGAGACGTGGATTACCAGTAACCACACTTGGGAGACTTCAGTACCTGGCTATGTATAGTTCAGAAGAGACCAAGGTGCAAAAAGGGGAGGAGGAGTGGCCCTGTATGTCAATGAAAATATCAAAGCTACAGAAATTCAGAATACACATAAGGAGCCAGAAGAACTGTGGGTCACCCTGGAAACAGGAAACGGGACAGCCATAAGAACTGGGGTTGTCTACAGGCCCCCAGACCAGGGGGAGGACATAGACACATTACTGTTAGAAGATATACAAACATGACAGCTAAAGGGGAGGTTCTGATAATGGGAGACTTCAACATGACGGATACAGATTGGTCAATACCAGCAGGAACATCTGCCAGAACTAGACACATAGTGGATTCTGCAGGGGAGGGCCTCAAACAACTGGTACAACAACCCACAAGAGACACGGCTATCCTAGATCTAGTACTGACTAACAGGAAGGGATCACAGATCTCCAGGTAGAAGGTCACCTGGGGGCCAGTGACCATCACATGGTATGGTTCAATTTGGCTACTACATCTAAATCATCCCATTCCAAGGCAAAAATATGGGACTTCAGAGGAGCTGACTTTGATAAGATGACCAACAGAGTTAAGCTAGCCCTGGCAAAAAGAAACACAGGTGAGGGGTACAGGCAAAGTGGGCAAGCATTAAGGATGCAATACTTGAAGCAACATCCCATTGTGTTAGACAGAAAAGGAAGTGCAAAAGAAGAAGGAAACCACTTTGGTTCTCAAATACAGTAGCAGAAAAGGTCAGAGCCAAAAGGCTGGCCTTCAGAAAATATAAGGGAACACAGCGGGATGAAGATAGGGAGGCATACCAAACTGCCCTAATGGAAGCAGGGAAGGCAGTAAGGCAGGCAAAGTGTCAAACTGAGGAAACACTAGCATGAACAGTAAAAGAAGGTGACAAGACTTTCTATAGATACATTAGTGAAAGGAGAAAGTCCAGAGGGGGTATTGCTAAGCTTAATGGAGAAAAGGGAACATGTGAGGAGGAGGACTGTAAAAGCATCTATCCTAAATAGATACTTTGCTCAGTATTTACTGAAGAGAAGGTAGGGCAGGGCCCACAGCTCAGCACCATGGACACAGGGGAGGGAGGTGAGCACTACTCCTTCACAAAGAAAGAGTCCTACAAGAGCTTGCTAAGCTCAGGGTGGACAAGACAATGGGACCTGATAGCATACATCCCAGGGTACTAGGAGCTAAAGGTGGAACTAGCAGAGCCATTAGCAGAACTGTTTAGTGAGTCTCTGAGCACAGGAGAGGTCCCAGAAGACTGGAGAAGGGCTCAATGTGATCCAGCTCCACAAGAGTGGTAGCAGGGAGGAGGCAGGAACTACAGACCTGGCAGTCTTACCTCAGTAGTGGGCAAGATTATGGAGGCACTCCTTAAGGAAAGGATAGTGCAACACCTGGAATCCATAGGTGCACAGGATCCAAGACAGCATGGGTTTACAAAAGGCAGGTCCTGTCAAACTAATCTCATAGATTTCTTTGACTGGGTAACCAGAGTGGTGGACCAAGGGTGAGCAGTTGATGTCACCTACCTTGACTTCAGCAAAGCTTTTGACACTGTTCCACATAGAAGATTGATAAATAAGCTGGGTAGGCTTGGGGTGGGTCAGAAGTTGGTCAACTGGGTGGCAAACTGGTTGATGGGCAGAAAACAGAGAGTGGTGATAACTGGTATACAGTCAGAAGAGATGCAAGTCACAAGTGGGGTACCTCAGGGATCAGTCCTGGGGCCAGTCCTCTTCAACATCTTCATAGTGACCTTGCAGATGGACTAGAGGGTAAGGCTTGTCTGTTTGCAGATGACACCAAGATCTGCAACAGAGTAGATGATCCAGATGGGGTGGCAGAATGAGAAGAGATCTGGATAAACTAGCAAAATGGTCAGAAGAGTGGCAACTGGGATTTAATGCAAAGAAGTGCAAGATCATGCACATAGGAAAGAGAAACCCTGAGCCACCTATAGACTGGGAGGGAGTTGCTAGCAGTCACAAAGGAAGAAAGAGGCTTGGGCATCATCATCACTGATGACCTGAAATCATCCAAGCAGACCTCTAAAGCAGTAGGTAAGGCTAGGGGGTGTTAGGGTGTATTAGTAGGGGTATCACAAATAGTAAGAGGGAGGTAATAATCCCTCTTTACAAGACACTGGTTAGGCCCCATCTGGAGTACTGCATGCAGTATTGGAGGCCACACCTTCACAAGGACATTAACCAAATTGAGGCAGTACAGAGAAGGGCAACCAAAATGGTGCAGGGACTGCATCAGAAGACATATGAGGACAGATTAACAGAGCTCAATATGTATACCCTTGAGCAAAGGAGGGAGAGAGGTGATATGATCGAGGCATTCAAACACCTTAAGGGCATTAACAAGGTGAAAGAGTCTAACATGTTTAAATATAAGAAAAATAGCAGGACAAGAGGACACAGCATGAGATTAGAAGGGGCCGATTAAGGGGGAATGTAAGGAAATTCTTTTTCACAGAAAGGGTGGTGGATGCATGGAATGGCCTACCTCAAGAAGTGGTGGCTATGAATACAGTGTAGGGCTTCAAACAGGCATGGGATAGGCATAAGGGAGCAATACAAATGAGTATGAATTGATAGGCCACTGACAGAGCAAAGGCCAATGGCACATTTATAAGGTAGAAAAAAAATGGGCAGACTGGATGGGCCTTGAGGTCCTTATCTGCTGTCAACTTCTATGTTTCTATGGTGTTTTCTTTATCCTTCTGCCATTGGTATATGGTAGTATCCATTGTGTAAGTCCAGTACAGATAACTATTTACTCCCAGTAAGGCTGTCCAAGGCAACCTGTACCTGAGGCATGGTGTACTGTTTGGGCACAGTTTTCTGATTTAATGTCCTATAACCTATACACATTCTCACTGCACCATTTTTCATACAAGCCACCAGTATCAGTGAAGCATGGGGGCTCCAAGACCCCTTAGTAATCACTGCTTCCACTAGTTCCCACAGGTGTTGCCTGACATCCTCAGTGTCAGCTGGTGCCAGTCATCTGGACCTCTCCCTCTAAGGTCTCTCATCATGTAGACAAATTTGATGTTCCGCTCCATGGGCACACCCCACATCCCACTCATGGCATGAGAAAACAGCTGATCAATCCACTAACTGGTGCTGCATGCACTTCCTCCAGTGAAGAGGGATGGGAACTAATCCAAAGTCAAATGCCTCCTACTCCAGTTAAGGGATCTTCTCTTGATGTGATAGGGCCACCATAGCATCAGCAGCATACAAGTTGGCAAGCTTAGTGTCAGGGTACACAGTCAATTCCTTATGCATTTCATTCTTTATTTTCAATGTTATTGTCTTTACCATGGCTTTGGTATCAGGCAATACTCTATGCTGTACTATCAGTCATCTCAGCAGGCTGCTTTCCAAGGACACCACAATAATTGTCTGATTGGTCAAAGGGAAATGGCACTCTATAGATCCTACCATTAAGCATTCTGATTGAGGTGACACAATTTTTCACTCTCGATATCTCTGCATAGACACTGTAGGGCTGGACTTGGGTGGAGTGTGTACTGCGTGGATTGACAATGTCTGGAAATTCCTCTCTCCAGACATTTGTAAGCAGGCATGAGTCACCCATCCAAACACGTGGGCCTTGATGCCTATCAATTCTGGGGTCTTGTCCAGAATCTGGGCATCAGGGCAGATGAGAGTCAAAGTGTCAGTCTTTTGTGGGAATCTCACAAAGATGTCATGAATTTGATCTGCACTTCTGTATATCCATTGTAGGGGTAGCTGGCATTACTCAAACCCCATATGGCAAGTACCTCCAAGGTTCACAAAGGCAAGTGTCCAAGATATGTTCGATAGAAGGAATGGTAGATGACTGTCACCTGTGATCCACTGTCAAATATGTCCTTCGATGGCAAGCTGTACATGCACTGGTGGACCCAGTAATCCAAGGAGCAAATTGTTATCTGTTGACATTTCTGGTATGTTCCATGTGATGAAGTTGTTTACGCTCAGAGTCCCGGTGTGCTCCCTTACTGGACTCCACTGTTGTTTCCTTGTGGCTGGAATTGCTTTTCCCACTTTTGGACTACAAATGGTAGGTTTCCTGGATTCCTGCATTCTCAAGCAAAAATACTGTGCTGGGGCACAGTTGAGAGTTGGGGTCTGACCTTTGGAGCAGTAGAAGGGAACAGGGCATATTCTCATCCTGGTGGCATATATGTAGCTTGTGGCCAAGGGGTCTGTGCCATTTGTAATGCTCTCACACATTTAGTCAGTTCCTTCAGTTGTGCCCCCACATCTGGCAAGGGCAAGGCAAGGCAAAGTTTATTTAAAAAGACACCCAATCCCAGAGGCTCTGGGCACCGTACAAATAAAATTATACATTTAAAACAAGATCAATAAAAACAAGAGGGAAAAGTATATAAACATAAAAATAATTAAACCATATAAGAACATTCCAAATAAGTAAAAACTAACCATCAAATTACCAGTAGCTGTAATCTGGAGTGTAAGGTTTCTCTTTGGGTCTAGTAACCTGGGGTTGCAGGGTGCTTGCTTTCCTTGAGGTCACCTACAATGAATCAGGTACAGCTCTTGCGACTTTTCCTCCTTCACCTCATCCAACAACTGATGGAAAGACAGAGGGTTCCTCCTGCATTCCCTTAGTCTCAGGGACATCAGCATCAGCTGGAAGCACACAGTTCCTCTCAAAATCTGGTCCATTCTCAGTTGTGCAGCATGGGCAAGAGTGGCTCCCCAGCTTCCAAAATGCATCTGATCACAGTCTCTACATGGGTCATACAGTGTGAAAATTTCCTCCCCCCTCATTTTAAGTTGTGGCTTCCTATAGGAACATGAGGTTCCTTATACTCTCTGTCCCTCCAAAAGAACTCCTGAGAATGTCTAAATAGTCCTGCATGGTACAATTGGGCTGGCATGCAAGGATCTGATCATGTTCTTGGTCATACCCTGTAGGATCTCAATTACTCATTTGCATTTCTCATTCTTAGATCATCTCCACACTTTGGCTATTTGTGTGACTTGCCTCATCCAGCTCTCATAGTCATCCTCCACAGCAGGAGTGGTGGTGCTGTCAGAGAAAGTATGCTGTCTCCAGTACTGACTAGACTCAAAACTCAGGTTGGCATGAGGCATTCCTCAGTCCACTAGTGGGGGTTCCTGCAGGTGGCACAAGTTTTGCCTGCTGCTATTCTCAGAACTCTTTCACATTGCTAACAGTTTTTCCCGCACTTGCTAGGAATAACTTCAGCTTTTTCTCAAATGCTGTTTCTTCTTTGGGGGACTTGGTGGTAGGGTCTGGAATCTTTCAGATCACAATTTACAGGGTTGAACTTTCCCTTTGTGTAGTGATTTGGTCAGGCACTTTGGAGGTGTCTGCTACCTCATGGTATTCCACTAGCACAGACATTTATTTCAGGTAGAACCTTACAATCTCCCTCAAATAGCAACTTTCTACAAACTCTTGATGACCTCAAGTATGCTCTCCATGCACTCTCTATTGTTCCCCTCAGGGATCCCCTGGACTGTGACCACTATGGCAGGGTCCAGGTCTTTGCCCTTGCACCAGTCCAGCAACTTGCTTCAGTCCACTTCAAATTCCAAAATTGGGGCAATCAACATAGTTCCTGCATCAAAGTGTAGTGTTGCAGAATATTCTCGAACAATCCCAGCAGTGCCTCTAACTTGTAATCACCCCCATCCACAAGGTGTGAGACTACACTTGTCTGATGCTACCTGGGCACTGTCTTTCACAGACCTTTGGGAAAAATGGTACAGTGCCTCCAGCTATGGGAATCCGTCTGACA
Source organism: Neoceratodus forsteri (assembly GCA_016271365.2). NCBI lineage: Eukaryota > Metazoa > Chordata > Ceratodontiformes > Ceratodontidae > Neoceratodus > Neoceratodus forsteri. The sequence goes on along the minus strand of CM028134.1, from coordinate 969,421,227 downwards.
GATGACTGTCAGGGAACTGCCACACAGGAAATGAATATAACCCCCACCCTCGTAACAGAGAACCTTTTGATTTTACACAACCCCCAACTTATACTGTATGCATGCAGACACAACAATATGCAAAACATAACAAAATGTAATTTAAACACAAGGGATATTTATTAGGGGGAACAGGAACAGGATCTGGATGGGGGAACAAATTGGTTTAAATGCATTGAAACAGTTCTGAGATCAATCTCCAAATCCTACCATTCTCTGATGAGTACCCACACAGTATTTACAGTTCGCTCCTACTGGTGCACCAGTACCCCAAAGTCCCTTGGGAGCTCCCAATGCAGTCCATTAATTGTGTGCACACAGTGGGCAGTTGCAGGCCTGATGTTGGAACACGGTGCGGTACTGATTTAAGGATGGTAGTTGGGAATTCCAAACAAAAATTATTCAATACAAATGCTTGTTGCTCCTGGCTGTTGCAGTTCTACAGATGGGCTTTGAATAATAATCGTGCAGAAATCCCCATCAATTATTCTTATCTCTTCCTGACTAGCAGTTCAATGTTTGGGGAATAGATGTGGGCTATTAGTGCTTATGTAACTTTGTAGAACTTTTTGTGGCTTTACTCTATTCCCACCCTTGAGTAGTTGTTATGTGGGTAGTAAGTTATAGGGAATAGAAGGCCCATGACAAGGGTGAGAAGAGCGCTGGGGAGGAGGAGGAGGGGAAGGCAGTGGAGGAAAAAAAACTCCTTAAGCAAGGGAGGTGTGGTAATGCTATGCTTAAGAATAGGTTGTGGGAGCCTGCCTGGTGGCGCTGAGGGTTGAGGCACTGGACTCCACACCTCATGCAATGCCAGCGACCCAGGTTCGGGAACAAGCTTGGGTCGTCGGGGGTCAGCAGGGGAGGACTAGGATCGAGCACCTGTAGACAGCTCTCCTAGTCCTGGGGTGGGTTGGGGACACCACACCATGCTGCAGTGGCCCCTGGGGATGCCCAGAGGCACTGCACATGTCAGTGCTACTGAAGTGGGAGTGTTGGCAGACATCTGTACATAAGTGCATGGACATCATTGCATGTCAGCACTCCACTGGGGAGAAAAACTAGGAGGAAAATGGCTGGGCGCGATCGAACAGCTTGATGACCGCACCCTGTGGTGCCGGGAGGACTGTCGTTGAATCGTGCTGGGGATCCAGGGCCAGCCTGATGTGGTAGGGTAAGGAGAGCCCTCCAGCAGGTCAGCGACAGCTGTAGCGGTACCTCCATCATGCGAGTAAGCCTGTTGCTCTCCCGGAGGGCAGGGCCAGCACCTGGATTCCCCCACCGGTTAGACGCCGCAGCAGGCGTTAAATAGTAATATGATAAAAAAAGAAGAGGTTGTCGGAGGAGCTATTCCCCACATTGAACCTCAGGTTAAGCCCTCCCTTTCAATGTTTGGGGAATAGATATGGGTATTAGTGCTTATGTAACTTTGTAGTACTTTTTGCAGCTTTATTCTCTTCCCACCCTTGAGTAGTTGTTATGTAGGTAGTAAGTTGTAGGAAATAGAAGGCCCAAAAAGATACCTCCTCCAATGTATGACCTCTAGCACTCAGGAGAGGAAAATCCCCCATGGGGGAAACCTCTGAGGACCCATGGCTATTAATCTGCCTGTCCTCTGGGTGAACTAAGAGGAGAGTACCCTAAAAGCAGAATGGAGTTCTTGGGCTGGATGGGGAATGTAGATCTCAAAGGCTGATGACGTCCATCTTCCCAGTCTTTTGATGATGTGTTGAGGGACGTTGCATCTGGAAGCTGCTCCAATTCGAAATGAGTGACCAGAGAAGGAGCGGGGATCATGACCTAATCTTTGTAATAGAATTCTGATGTTATTCCTGAACCAAGAGGTTGTCAGAGGTTGATGTCAGTTGGTGAGTAGCAGAGGGGAGGACGGTTGAGAGCGGAAATGAAATCTGCTTAGGGAGTCCAAATACGTGATGGGTTCGTATGAATCACCAGAGGTAAAATATTGAATGAGTACTCCTTGATGTAGTCTATCTGTTTTTAATGTGGGGAGAAGTAGGTGATATTGGTCATTTACTTTTGTCAGATTAGACACTTTGAGAAATGTAGAGATAAAGGTTGAGGCAACTGCAAACTCTCCTGATCATAGAAATCCAAAGAATGCCAGACAAACTGCAGATGAAATCATGAGCGTACTAAGAGGATCGAAAGGATGTGACTTGAGGAGATCCAGTAAATTTTGAAGAAGGGGTCCGTCAATGAGCAGGTGGTGAGGAACTGAAGGCTTTGACGTTCTTTGAAGTCCCAAAATGAGAAGTTTGATGGAAGAATTGTTGAATAGAGAAGAAACAGATGGTGCAGATTGGGATAGGCAAAACTAGATGCCAGAGAGGTATTGCTTTATTGTTCCATAGGAAAGCTTGTGGGATTGGTGACACAATGTGAGGAAGGCAAGAACAGTGTTGATGTTTGCATAAGGTATCAGCGATGGCGGGGTACCACAAAAGGCAGTGTAGTGGTTCCAAGCAGTGAGCTAGGATGATCTTGTAGCTGGAGCCACGGTCATCCAAATAAGATGTGAAGCCTGAACGCGATAGTAAGCTATTTCATTATGAGGTCTGAGAATGGTGGAGATGAAACCATGATGGGATCTGCTGAAGGGCAAAGGCATCTGAATTTCTGAAATTGAAAGCGGGCTAATGCATAAGCAGCTTTATTTATACTGTATGACCTGGAATACAAAAGCATTGTATGACAAAGTGATGAATGAGGGAGAGCCAAGTCAGTTTTCATAGAAACATCATGACGCCAGAGAACAAAGACCTGCCTTTTTGAAATAATGTCTGCCATGGGTAAATTGCCTGTGAAGATGGAAATGGTTTGGAATGACCAGCAAGACCCCCATACTGAGGTAGCTGCAACTATGGGAAAGATTTTAAATAAAGGTGAAGATCTGGAGAAGTCAGGGAGAGAAGAGGCTTCTCTGGGCCACAGAGCAGCTAACCAGGCTGTACCAAATATGGTTGCATATCCGTGAAGCGGTAAGGCATCTGTGTAGATCCTGGGTTGGTAATCAGGAGAAGGATCCTGATAAAACATTGAGCATCCGGACCAGTTGGAAAGAAATGAAGAGCATGAAATTAGCTGCTAACTGGAGCAGTCAAGGATGCCCAAAAAGAATGAAAGAAGGAGGAATGGGAAATCCCAAGACAAGCTAAGAAGCACAAGGGTGCAGAGCAGCGTCACAGCAGTGGGGGAGATAGAGCAGGATGCAGGACAAAGGAAGGTACAGGAATGGGGAGAGGAAATGGAGACGGGAGTAGAGACAAAATGAACCAGGCAGCGGAGAACACAGCCACACAAGCCACACAGGAGCTTAAGGAAAAAACACTCTCTAAGCAAGGGAGGTGTGGTAATGCTGCGCTTAAGAAGAGGTTGTGGGAGGAGCTATTCCCCACATTGAACCTCGGGCTAAGCCCTCCCAAAGAATTAGAGGGGTATTGACCCACTTCTCATGAACTGAGCAGACTCTGCAGGCTAGCTGTATTGGGATGTCTCCTTCAGGGTTGCAGATACAGGCAATAGTACAGGTACACAACTGCCATTGCTCAGTGCACTCCTGTGGAAAATGAATTTACCTTACAGCTACCTGACAGGTATGAAGTTGTTGCCTGGTTACTTCACCATATGCTGCATGATGCTAGTCACACTGGCTACAATGGCTATCTCACAAGAATACAGGCATGAGTCCAGATGCAAGTGCAAGAAAAAAAATTAGCAACTTCCGAGGATCCCCTTTCCAAATATAAATAATTTCATCCACAACTTGATACCAGCATTTGATTTTGTCAAAGAATGGGTTGTTCCATTTATTCTGAATGCACACTAATTCCCACCACCTCAAAAAAAGATTTGCATAGCTGGCAGCCATACAGGCACCCATCGCGGTACCATGCATTTGTGAAAAATATACATTGTCAAATTTAAAAAAAAATTGGGGTAGTATAAACTCCAAACTTTTTAGGAGGAACTCAGTTGGCATTTCTTTCGTATATACTTGTCATGCTTAATTGATGTGTATGTTTCTAAATAATTCTAGTTGATTAGCAGCTTTTGTTAATGTATCTAACATTTCCATAGGAATAAAATAGTACAGTGTACTCCATTTAGCACGGACACAGATACGACGGACAGTCGTTTTATCTGGACAATTATTTGCCACCAAAACCCATTCCCATCGGTTCTTAATGCGGACTATGTAAGCCACTTAGTGCAGACAGTTAATTATGGTAACAGCGCTGAGGCAAAGTAATTCACACCTCTTCACAGGTGTGAGAATGTGCTTACTTAAGCTATGAATTGCTGAATGCTTAATTTCTGCTGTGTTTCTCTGAGACAGTGATCTGTTAAGATAGCTACTAAATGTCCTGGAATCCCTCTTGCAAAAAAAGTGAATTTTATTTGGCAGATAAAGCAAATAGGATGCTGGGATGTATAGGCAGGGGCATCACCAGCAGGAAAAGGGAGGTCATAATTCCGCTATACAAGACACTAGTGAGGCCCCACCTGGAGTACAGTGTACAGTTCTGGAGACCATACCTACGTAAGGACATAGACAGGGTAGAGAAGGTTCAGAGGAGGGCAACAAAGATGGTGCATGGGTTGCATCACAAGTCCTATGAAGACAGGTTGAAGGAACTGAACATGTACTCCTGGAGGAGAGGAGGAGAGAGGATATGATAGAGACATACAAGTATCTTACAGGGAGGAACAGGGTGTAGGAAAACACTATTTTTAAGCGAAAAGATGTTTCAGGACTAGAGGGCATGGGATGAAGTTGGAGGGAGGACGATTCAGAGGAAACATGAGAAAGAATTTCTTCACAGAATGGGTGGTGGACAAGTGGAACACCCTGCCAGAGGAAGTGGTGGGGGCTGAAACAATCATGGGATTTAAGAATGCATGGGATAGACATAAAGGAATTCTAGAGGTCAGGGGTAAGGGGAAATAGACTTCTAGGAAAACAAACGGAACTTACAAGCTCAAATGGGCAGACTAGGTGGCTTATCTGCCGACACTGTCTATGTATCTATGTATCTATGTAGATAGATAGTCTGCCATGTATGAGCATTAGAGAGCTTGCCGCACAACTGTTGCTCCCTAAATCCATTGTGTCTGACCTTATCCAACAGAAAGAAAAGCTTCCTGATGATTTTAACCTGACTGACAGGTGGCTCCAATGATAGAAAGTCCCACACAACATTTTCTTTCACCGAGCGCATGGGGAAAAACAAAATTCAGATGGTGGGGGGGGCTGTGTCTTGGGTCTGCAATGTGCTGCCAGATCTGCTAGCTGGCTATGGACCTGACAAAATTTTTAATGCCAACAAAACCGTTTTTTTTTTCAGTGATCAACAGTGGGACACTAGCATTTAAAGATGATGTCCCTCAGGGTCAAAAGAAGGCTAAGGAGAGAGTGTCTGTCATGGTGTGCTGTAACATGACAGGCACTAAAAAATGTGAACTTCTTATTGTGGATAAATCGGTGCTTCAGGGGTGTGAGTCATTTGCCTGTTGTCTATCGACACAACCATACCACCTGGATGACGGGTGAAATTTTTACAGACTGGTTGCATGACTGGGACAGGAAACTGTGGGAAAGAAAGACTGCCCTAGTGCTCAACAGTTTCAGGGGGCAACCAAATGTCAGTGGACTAAGAAACATACAACTTATATTTTTGCCGCCGAACACTACCTCCATACTTCAGCTCCTGGATCAAGGAGTGATCTACTCTTTAAAATGGCACCATGTGTGTAAAATGAGAGGTTGTGTGTTAGCAGGCATGGAGCTGACACTGCTGGATGCTGTCATGCTCTTCAAAAGTGCCTGGGATTCAGTGTTAGCCCAAACGATCGTTAACTGCTTTAGGAAGGCAGGATTCCGTTCAGTCAGTGAACAAACTGATGAGGCAGCTGCTGAGACTGAAGTGCCAGATGACATCCCCACTCCCAATGGACTGCTGCCTGATGAGTTTGAAACCCTAGCACACCTTGGCGACAATGAGGCAGAGCAGCAAGACAACCCTGTAGATGAGGTGACAAGAGCAGTTGAAGCATTGAGGCCAAATGAGGGGTCAGCACCTTGTGATGATTTCGAGGATGATGAGGAGAAAGAAACTCATGCAGTGTCTGCAGCAGATGTTCGGAAAGCCCTCGAGGGGCTGAGCATTGCTATGGCTCAGCGATGTGATATTAAGCCTCATTGGGATCTCCTAAAAAAAAAAAAACCAGAAACAGCGTGGAAAAAAATCACAATGCCCCCTACTCAGCAAAGTAAAATTACGAGGTATTTTTTAAGAATGAATGAAAAGAAATAACGTTTTTAAAAGGAAAATAAATGTTTTAAAAGTCACCTCCACCTCCACAAACACCCCCCCACTTGTGATCACTACCAGAACATACAGTTAATGTAAATAAAAGCACCAAGCACTAAGTAAAAGCACTAAAACTATGGTATCTGAAGCACAAAAAACACAACAAAGCGCAACAATCTGATTAAACAAAATCCACATAAGCTATGCGAAGTCTCTTAGTTCATTTCTATGAACTGCTATTGTGGCAGTACTGTAGTGTACTGTAATATGCACTACAGTACAATACCAGATCATTCAATTCAGTGCCTTCTTGTTCTGTAAGTTCTGGCATCACTCTTGGCACTGACAAGGGCCTAGGAATTATGCCAGTGTGAAACCAGCAGTTTTGAACTGTCTCTGTTGTAACAGAATCAAGCGATTGTGATAAACCCTAATGGCAGCACTGAGTAGCAGTGCCTGTGGTTTCAGAGTCAATGCATTCAATTAAATGCTGAAGGGCTGCCTTCTGTAATGACCTTTAAAAGATTGAATAATGCCTGCATCTAGAGGCTGAAGGTGGCTTGTGGTGGTTGGTGGGAGAAAATGAATTTTTACATTTCCAAAACATTTGGGGATAATATGTGTTGGAGCATTGTCCAGAAGCAACAAAATCTTCCTTTTTTTTCTCATATAAACATTAAGGTCATTCAACCACTGTGCAAAAATGGAAGAGTCCATCCATGCCTTTCTGTTTGCTCTATAATCTACAGAAAGACCAGCATTAAATGAGTTGAAGCACATGGGGTTTGCAGATTTTGCAATAACTAAGGGTTTCAATTTTTCAGTGCCATCTGCATTGCAAGTTAGAGCAATAGTAATTCTGTCTTTGCATCTCTTGACACCTTTCTTGAAATTATTGGTGGTCAGGGAACGATCTGGCAACATTTAAAAAAAAAAGTCCAGTTTCATCCATGTTGAAACAGTCCCGAGCTTCATACTGCTCTGCTACACGTCTAGCAGTAAGCATGCCTTCACTGATAACCTCTTTACTAACACCTGCACTCTCCCCAGATATAATGTGGCATGCAATATTATTTCGGCTCTAAAATTTCTGGAGCCAGCCATTGGAGTATGAAAAATCTGACACATTTAATTGACCCCCAAAGTACTTCGCTTTATGCTTCAGTATTTCATCTGTGACAGGAATATTATGGGGGCATTGCGGAACCAAAGAAATAACACCTCCTCCAAATCAGCATGTTTCGATGCTCTCTTCGACTTTCGGTCGGCAGCTACAGCATTGGACCACTCCTCTCTTCTTGAAAGGACATCGCCAATGGTCCATCGAGCCATGGGCCGGTACCACAGTGTAGATAAATGACGAGCAACCTCCTGATGGGTTGCTTTCGGGTTGTCTGCTGAAAACTTAACAATCAGGTTCTTCTAAGCCGCAGTGAGAGTTAGACATGATCGCTTTCCATTTGCCGACTCCGCCATAATTTGACACCGACTGACTTTGCCACCAGCTGACTTGTTCATTCACCCCAAGCACATCAAACATAAAACCCTGATTCCTGTATTTATTTATGTTTTTGGTAACCAGGTAAGTGCACTGATCCAGTGGACCATTTTCAGTCACAACCTGGGTCACAAGGTGGCAGTACAGGGAAATACGAATTACAGGAGTAGATACAAATATACACTGTGGTGTAAGGTGGTCACAACAACATTAGGACAGTAAGACAGCTTGTTACCAATCAGTTAATAGATGCACTAATGAGTACATGGAGTAAATAGGGAATGTGGAATGATTCGTTTTAAGCCATTACCAGCTGATAGGTTTTTCGACTGATTAAACAATCATTTCGAGTGATGTGCTGTGAGGCTAATTTATTCTTTTCACTTGTTTATGATCGAGCAGTCTTTCCAGTTGTAGCGGAGCTGATAGTGGACCAAAGTGAAAGACTGTCAACAACTGATCATTAAAAAAAAAAAACAGGCTGTGAACTTTTGCACTGCAATGTGAGAAATCTCTTGTCATACCTCTGCTCCCTTCCCCCGATGGCAGAAGAAAGAGGGCAATTACTATTAAAAACATGGGCGACCGGGATAATTAATGAATGGCGGATGGCGGACAGTGAGGGAGGTGGATAACAGAGTGTGATAAAATGGGCTTGCATTCAGGGTGGGAGGCAAGCACCCCTGTTAACTAAAATAATCAGCTGTGTCAGAGTTGATTCAGGAAGGGGGTGCAAGGCCCCCAGAAAGCAGTGCAGGGGTCCCACACCAACACTACAGCGACCTGGTGCTGTTGTCGCTGTAGTGTCGTTCTCGGTACAATTGTCACTGTAGCGACGGCATACCTTCCCAGAAAATCAGTTTTCCCTCAATGCTAAGAAAACGGTCTCTATTGCTTTTAACACCAGGCAGAAGCCTGCTAGAGTCTCCCCCTTCTTTCTTTTCATACTCTTGATGGTGTATCTATTGAAGACCTCTCCTCCTTCAAGTACCTCGGGGTCTGATTGGATCACCACCTTGATTTTTCTGTTCATGTGAATGCTATCCCCAAGAAGCTACACCCTAAACTTGGAGCACTTTATAGAAATAAGAGAAGCATCCTATTTCCTGTTCAAAGAGAAATCCTCACAAAGATGATTGTCCCCATTTTTGACTATGGAGCATTGTTTACGGTGCTGCTCCAAAGTCAGATTAGCTAGACTGAACATACCCTCTTCGTTCCTTCTGTCGACTTGCCCTTGACAAACCCCTGCATACTCACCACTGTTCTCCATATACCTCCCTCTCCCCACCCCCGATGTCAGCGCCTTTCCCACTGTGCGCCTTTTATTCAAATTTTGGTTTGGCACCTTCCCTCATATTTTGCATCTCTCCCTGGTATCCTCCCTTCTGCCTCTTACTACCTTTGCAATGCTTGCTTTCACTTCTTGCTCTCCCACAAATTAAATTTACTTTATGTACCAAGGTGCCTCTTGTTCCACTTCCCAAAATATGGGGCTCCTTCCTCCCTTCCATTCACTCTGCTCCTTCCCGCCTTAAAATCTCTCCTCCGTAGTTTACATATTCGCTTTTGCAGCTGTTACTGATCTGGGGAGAATTTCTGTTGCCTGTCTTCCACACTATACTGACACTAGCACAGCCCAAGTTTTTCAATCACTACTCATGCTCCTCTTATTGTTTTGTGCTTACTGATTAATGTTCTTCTGCCTTTTTTCGAATGCTATTGTATGGTAATTAACTGCACTGTATAACAATTTTATTCTTGAAGTATGTTCTTATTTGTATATATTGCCATACTATTTCCATATTATTTTGCATATTGTACTTTGGATCTGTTCTATTCTGTTCTCATCCCTCCCTCGAGGACACATATGTCAATGAAAATATCAAAGCTACAGAAATTCAGAATACACATAAGGAGCCAGAAAGACTGTGGGTCACCCTGAAACAGGATATGGGACAGCTATATGAACTGAGGTTATCTACAGGCCTCCAGACCAGGAGGAGGAGATAGACAGATTACTGTTAGAAGATATGCAAAACATGACCGCTAAAGGGGAGGTTCTGATAATGGGAGACTTCAACATGCCAGATACAGATTGATCAATACCAACAGGAACATCTGCCAGAACTAGACACATAGTGGATTCCCTGCAGGGGAGGGCCTCAAACAACTAGTAGAACACCCCACAAGAGACAGGGCTATCCTAGATCTAGTACTGACTAATGAGGAAAGGATCACAGATCTCCAGGTAGAAGGTCACCTTGGGGGCCAGTGACCATCACATGGTATGATTCAATTTGGCCGCTAGAACTAAATCATCCCATTCCAGGGCAAAAATATGGGACTTCAGAGGGGCTGACTTAAATAAGATAGCCAACAGAGTTAAGCTAGCCCTGACTAGAAGAAATAAAGGTGAGGGGTACAGGCAAAGTGGGAAAGTTAAGGATGCACTACTTGAAGCAACATCCCATTGTGTTAGAGAAAAAGCAAGAGCAAAGAAGAAGGAAACCACTTTGGTTCTCAAAAACAGTAGCAGAACAGGTCAGAGCCAAAAGGTTGGCCTTCAGGAAATATAAGGGAACGCAGTGGGACGAAGATAGAGAGGCATAACAAACTTCCCTAAGGGAATCAGGGAAGGCAGTAAGGCAGCCAAAGGACCAAACCAAGGAAACACTAGCACGAACAGTAAAAGAAGAGAACAAGATTTTCTATAGCTACAGTAGCAGCCCCAGACACTGTCGGCTATTTCCCGATATTTCTGTGATATTTCCAGAAACATCTCCTGCTTTCTGCATTTCCACAGTAGAGGGCAGCAGAGAAACTCTTCAGAAATTTCACAAAATATCTGGAAATAGCTGGCAATGTCTGTGGCTGCTACTGTACATTAGTGAAAGGAGAAAGTCCAGAGGGGGTATTGCTAGATCAAAGGGGGATAAGGGGGAGTGTGTGGTGGGGGACCATGGAAAAGCATCTATCCTAAATAGATACTTCTGCTCAGTATTTACTGAGGAGAAGGTAGGGCACGGCCCACAGCTGAACACCATGGACACGGGGGGAGGGAGGTGCACTAGTCCCTTCATAAAAGAAAGGGTCCTACAAGAGCATGCAAAGCTCATGGTGGACAAGGCAATCGGAACTGATGACATACATCCCAGGGTACTAAAGGGTGGAACTAGCAGAGCCATTATCAGAACTGTTTAGTGAGTCTCTGAGCACAGGAGAGATCTCAGAAGACTGGAGAAGGGCTCATGTGATCCCACTCCACAAGAGTGGTAGCAGAGAGGAGGCAGGAAACTACAGACCAGTGAGTCTTACATCAGTAGTGGGCAAAATTATGGAGACACTCCTTAAGGAAAGGATAATGCAACACCTGGAATCCATAGGAGCACAGGATCCAAGACAGCATGGGTTTACAACAGCAAGAGCCTGTCAAACTTATCTCATAGATTTCTTTGACTGGGTAACCAGAGTGGTGGACCAAGGGGGAGCAGTTGATGTTGCTTACCTTGACTTCAGAAAAGCTTCCGGTACTGTTCCACATAGAAGATTGATTAATAAGCTGGGTAGGCTTGGGGTGGGTCAGAAGTTGGTCAACTGGGTGGCAAACTGATTGACAGGCAGAAAACAGAGAGTGGTGGTAAATGGTATACAGTCACAAGAGATGCAAGTCACAAGTTGGGTACCTCGGGATCAGTCCTGGGCCAGTCCTCTTCAATATCTTCATCAGTGACATTGCAGATGGACTGGAGGGTAAGGTTTGTCTGTTTACAGATGACACCAAGATCTGCAACAGAGTAGATGATCCAGATGGGGTGAGCAGAATGAGGAGATCTGGATAAACTGGCAAAATGGTCGGAAGAGTGGCAAGTAGGGTATAACGCAAAGAAGTACAAGATCTTGCACACAGGGAAGAGAAACCCTGAAGCCACCTATAGGTTGGGAGGGGAGTTGCCGGCAATCACAAGGGAAGAAAGAGACTTGAGCATCGTCATCACAGATGACCTGAAATCATCCAAGCAGACCATTAAACCAGTAGGTAAGGCTAGAGGGATGTTAGAGTGTATTAGTAGGGGTATCGCAAGTTTAAAAGGGAGTTAATAATACCTCTTTACAAGACACTGGTTAGGCCCCATCTGGAGTACTGCGTGCAGTACTGGAGGCTGCACCTGCACAAGGACAGTAACAAAATGGAGGCAGTCCAGAGTAGGGCAACCAAAATGGTGCAGGGACTGCATCAGAAAACATATGAGGACAGATTAATGGAGCTCAATATATATATCCTAGAACAAAGGAGGGAGAGAGGTGATATGATCAAAACTTTCAAACATCTTAAGGGCATTAACAAGATGAAAGAGTCTAACATGTCTCAATATAAGAAAAATAGCAGGACAAGAGGACACAGTGTGAGATATGGGGAGGCTGATTAAGGGGTAATGAGAGGAGTTCTTTTCACAGAAAGGGTGGTGGATGCATGAAAAGCCTACCTCAGGAAGTAGTGGATATGAATACAGTGCAAGGCTTCAAACAGGCATGGGTTAGACATAGGAGCAATACAGATGAGTATGAATAGATAGGCCATTGACAGAGTACAGGCCTATGGCACATTCATAAGGTAGAAATAATGGGCAGACTGATATGCCTGATCTTGAGCAGAAATAGCAGCAAGAGACCCTGGTGGTCCAGTGGTACCCCTCACCGCCCACTGGGTCTCCCCACCCAGCATCCCCTGTCATCATCGGTGGCAGCACCTCACCTGCATGCCACCCAGCTGCCTGCCGCGAGTCGATGTGTGCCAGTACCGTTCAGATGTTTCATTGTCCACCGCGGGACTAATCGGATAGCAGATCACTGTATATGGTGTTCGATGTCTGAATGAACCGCTGGCTCATTCACATATCGGCCTGTGTAGTACAGTATGGGTCTGTATGCCCATTAGTCCACGAGTGAACCAATAGGCCTATAGACAGTACTGTACGCTGTCATTTGGTGGCAGCCGGGCAGCATGCAGGGGTGCTGCCACCCACCATGACAGGGTGGGGTGCTAGGTGGTGGGGACCCTCAGTGGTGGGTGGGAGGGGGTACCACTGAACCACCAGGGTCTCTTTGTGTTATTCGCCTATAATCGGGCATTGAGGGGTTTCCACTGACCACCAGGGACTTAGTGAATGTATGCCCGCGATCGGGCGAAGGGGGGATTCACCACTGGTCCACGAGGAACCTTCTTATACATATGCACACACTTGGGCAATTGGGGGGGATTCACAGGTCCACCAGGGACCTGTTTCAATCATATGCCCACGATTAGGCGAAGGGGGGCATTCCTCTGGACCACCATGGATGTTATATTACATATGCCCATGATCGGGCGACAGAGCAGGGGGACACATTGCTCCCAGGGCAGGGGGCCTGTAGACAGTGATCTGGGTGGGCAGGTGGCCACCCACGGCTGGTGGCTGCCGTGTTGCACCCTGCAATACGGCAGCTCACCTGTGGGTGGCCAGGACTTGTTCCTGTTTTTCCAGGCACATCTTTGCACCCCTCTGAGTGGTGTGTGGACTAATGGGCATACAGACCATACTGTACTACACAGGCCTGAATATCGGGATGTGCCACATATGCATGGGTGCGCCCCCACACAACCCTGCCACATACATTACTGTTGCACCCGGCGCATTGGGGTTGCACATCGCAATTGGTGGGCTGCGCATGATATTCCTGTTGCGTCATGCAACCCTTTGAATATCCAGGCCAAGAGTTTTCTCAACTACCAGAATAAAGTTGCTCTAAGGTGCTGCACTGTGTGTCTGTCCCCATTACAGTTCTTGTAATCCACTTTAGGGAATTGGAGGAAAAGTCAACATACATAAATTCTGTACTCCCAGAATATTGTTCAACCACCAGAATAAATTTGTCAGGCTGCTGCATGCTGACACAAGGTTCTGCGCTGTGTGCCAGTCCCACTCCACAGTTTTTGTAACACGCTTTAGGAGGAACTGTGAGAAAAGCACAATAAACATAAATTCAGTACTGCAGAATTTTTCCCAGATACCAGAAAAAATATGTCATGCTGCTGCATGTTGCTACAAGGTGGTATGCCATTAGTCAGTCCCCACCAGAGTTCTTGTAACCTACTTTGTAGAGGCTAGTGAGAAAAGCACAACATACATAAATTCTGCACTTCCCAAATTTTTCTCAGCTACCAGAATAAATATGTCAGGCTGCTGCATGCTGCTACAAGGCGCTATGATGTGTCAATCTCACCACCACAGTTCTTGTAATGCACTTAGAGGACATGGTGAAAAGCACAGTATATATAAATTCTGCACTCCAACGTGTTTTCTATGACCAGAAAAATATGTCAGGCTGCTGTATGCTGCTACATGGTGCCCTCTGCATGTCTGTCTTACCACCACAGTTCTTGCAATGCACTTCAGGGGGATGAACTTTAGTGTCTAGCAATTCTCAGTCTAATAAATTCTCCTGTCTGGAAATTTTTGCATGAGGAAACAAAATGAAATGGGCTTCCTGAATGAACATGCTGCTTCTGCGCTTTGTGAGTCTCTCACCACAGCACATGTCCTGGTGCACTCTAGTGGCCAGAAATCCTGGATATTTTCTCATAAAATAATAAGGCCTGTTTGGGCATAGATCTGGATGATGATCTTCGAGTATCACTGTGTTCTAACAGCAAAAGTAAGTATTTATTTTTACATTTTGACTATGGGTGGGGGTGGACAAAGTGTGTTTCCAAAATCCTTTTGTTCCTTTTTCTCTGTTTTCAGGTATTTTCATTATCGTAATGAAATTCTATAGATGCATTGGTGTGACTTGGATCTCATTATTTATTTTAGCTGTTTCCTACCAGAGAATGTAAATATTCTTTTTTTCCATTTTGTTGTTAAATGCTTACATATTATTTACATATAACTCTTTAATTTTTGCTCCTGTTACTCTCATTTCAGGTTTTTTCAGCTGTGTGACAAGGTAGATTCAGGCAGCAACAGCAGGTTGACAAGTGGTATTGATGCTGGATACAGAGAATGGGTTGACTTTAACAAGACCACACGTAGTGATAGAGGAGCTGGAGGAGGAGGCAGTCCAAGCATGAGGCTGTATCACTGACTACATCAATGACCTGGTGAAGATGACAATGGCTTGCTTGTTGGATAAGGAGGCATTCATGACAGAATGTAAAGAGACCTTTGAATATAAGATAGAAATTATTTAGTACATGCCCTCTTGTGTTGCACCTGTGGAAGGAAACAAAAAAAAATGAAAAGAAAATAGCTTTTGGAAAGGATACTTATCATCACATTGTGATGGCCATGCCTTGAAATGGCACAAAGGTGCCCCAGACAGAAGAGGTGGAGAAAGAAACGTCTTGCTTGTTGGATGAAAAGGCAGCAGGACAGGAGGCCTGAGAAAACAAGAGAAAATGATTTAGACTCCACTCAATTAGCCACTGTGTGTGACCAAATGGATGGTATTTATTTATTGAAAGTTTCTCCAGGAAAGGCACACTGAACAATATAAACATGCTCATCTCACGTAGCGTCCTGGGGAAGGGGAACATGGGAATACAATTCATCAAAAACACATTTATATGAGGTAACAAAGCAGGAACTCATCACATTTACAAGGTAATAAAAACACATTTATATGAGATAATAAAAACAGGGAAGCATCAGAACAAGTGTATAATATACTGGCCCGCCAGCGCAGATGTTGGATTTCCGCTTGCGATGCCGACGACTCCTGTCTGGAAACAGACCCGGAGAGTCAGAGGGCTGTCCAGGGGAGAAAGATTGAGCATGCTATGGACTACACTCCTTCTCGGGAGGGTCCTGTGCTTGATAGACCCTGGTGGAGGCCTGGGGCACCACAAGCAACCGGGTGCTCAGATTGGAGGGGCTGGGCAGACACTAGATGTCATTGCACAACCCCGCCCCTGGGAAGACCAAAATACACCAGCCACTCAGGATGATGCTGCCCCAGCACTTGGCCTCTATGGCTCCCTGCCGCCCACCAACCAATTACAGCTCCAAGGCACCACCAAGGCCCTGAACCCTGCCCTGGGGGAGCTAGGAGGCAATGTCGGTTGCCACTGACACCTTCTCCCATTGTAGATGGGCCTGCCATGGTGCCATGACCCCACCCTGGGGGATAAGCCAGGGCTATCTGTGGAGGTGTGGCTATAGGGAGTGAGGCAAGTGCTTGGGGATAAGTTTGAGCAGCAGAACAGCAGACAGAAAAAGTATACTAAATAAAAAAAAATGAGTAATACATAATTTGTAGCAAGAGATAAACATAAGGTCCATTGTCTACTCCTAGTCTTACTACACCTGTCACCTGTGAAGAAAAAAGAGATATGATTTAGCCCCACTTGGCCACCATGGTAGCTGCATGGTATAGCCATTGTCTACTCCCAGTCTTGTTATACCTGTCATCTGTGAAAAAAAGAGAAATTATTTGGCTTCACTTGGCCACTGTGGTGGCCATAGAGTACATACCTTGTCCACTCCTAGTCCTACCTGAACCTATCACCTGTTAATAAAAAAGCAAAATTGTTTAGCTTCACTTTGTCATTGTGTTACTGAGTGCCTATGAAAGGAAAACTTAAAATTAAAAATTAAAAAAAGAAAAAAAATCATATGATGATAGTTACTGCCAAATTAGTGAAATCCATGTGGTGTACTGGCATGGTGCCACACAAACGGGCAACTTATTGTAAGTCTGTGCCTTCTGGGCTGCCTGGCATTGTGACTGGCTTGCCAGTCATCCCTGTGAATGGTCAGACTTGCAGTGAGGGAAGACAGAGACAGAGGGGGGGGAGAGAGAGAAAGAAAGAAAGAAAGAAAGAAAGAAAGAAAGAAAGACACTTCAATGTCTTGCAAGCAAGGTGGAAGCCCTTCCTGTGCAAATACAGAGTCACCACCATGGTACTATATATTACCACGATTAATAACTCTAACTGTACCCATAGTTAGAAATAAGCATAAACTTCCAGCCAACTGGTACACCTGCACTTTACCCACAGTAAAGCATTTGTTTTCTCCTTTGCTCTAAAGGGCTTGCAGCTGCTACAAATTCATTGGATTCATTTCCATGTTCCCAATACTAATACACTCCTAACCTCCCTGTTAGGGTCCCTGGAGTCTCTGGTGCTCCCAGGACCTTGGGTGCAGCAGCACTCTTCCAGGCAGGTGAAGACTGCCCCTGGGGGTAAGCTGTGCCAGTACACATTTTACTATGCGCACAAGGGACAACACCACGAATAGCAAGTCAGACTATGACATACTCCTAATTTCAAACTATAGCTAGTTGGTCTGGCCAGACATGCTTCCCTCCGGCAACTACACTTATAGCCTTTGTGACCCAAAGAACAGGCTCCCTTCACTGGTCCCATTACTAGGGCTAACTGACCCTAACTTTTGCCAGGCTCCCTCCTCTTGATGACACATTTCATTTGGCTTTCATGCCAGGTGATTCCACACTACTGTACCTAGGGTTTTATTCTTTTAATGCTTCTTTAATGAAAGGCCTATTGTACTGTATTTGCACCCTTCAAGCTGTACTCTTTTCATGCTGTGCCTCTATTCCATGGTGGGAGTGGATCCTGATGGGTCCTATGACCTCCTTTGAGGGGTGGCCTCCACAACCTCAATGTTGTGCCATACTGGTCTTGAACTTCTGGTTCTTGAGGCAGACACCCGGGATGCCCCATCCTCCCAGCTGTTGCCTGATGTTCCTCCAGAGACCTTGTCTGAAGGGACCAGTTCCACCTGGATCCAGGGACCCTGCCACCATCCATGGGCTCACGGACCCCATCAGTTCAGTTGTAGCTGGAGAATTGGGTTCTTCCTGCACTACCTCTATGGCCACAATCTCTTCTCCTTCTGGCTCTGCTTGTCTTCCCCACTTATAGTCAGATGGGGGAAGTGCAAGACCATGAATATTTATGATGTTTTTTACTGCTCCTAGCCGAGTTGGGCCACTAACAGTGCAAACACTCAGATATCCTGGGCTCGATTTCAAAGCCCTGGGAATGCTGTAAACCCCTGATGTGCTGATTATTTGACACACGGGGCTTGAGGCATTCTCCCAACCAGCGATCGAATTTTCAATCCTGAGCACCAATGCATGAGTTAAACCAGCTTTTCCTGGTCTAACTTGTGACATTTGGGATCTGAGGCTTGTGCCAAACCTTTGCACAAGCTGCCATAAACTTAGGATACTGTTGCAACTGAGCCTGACAATAGAAAATCAGGTGCAGCTGTGGAAAGGAGTTTGGTGCAGCTGCGCTAAAAATGGCTTTGCTGCAGGGCTTGATGCCAGCGCCTGCATCAACTTTTGAAAAATTGAGTCCCCTGTCTCTAAGCAGAATCCCCACTAAAGAGCAACTCTCTGGGCCAGACTTAACCTTTTGAGTGCCCTCTAGTAACTGGACACAAGCTGAGTGAAGAGAAAGGCTGGTTACACTTTGGTCAACAAAGGTATTACAATTACACAGGTGTACAGTAATAATATACAAACCCATACAGTTATGCTGCACATGTTGCAGTAGTATAACACATTTATCTCCTCTAGTAAGAGGTAAGACCCTTAACTCATGAGTGACGAAGACACGAGTTAGTCACAAAGTATATATTTCATATTTATCACATTAATTTTAATGTTTTTATTAGTGTTTTACTTTGTTGACACTTACAGCAGCTTTCTTTCCATTGTAAACTCTCTCATCTGGCTCACTGTTCTGTTTGTTCCATTTCCAGATTCTAAATGGAAATAACATGTTCCAAGTGGAAATGGCATGTGTTCAAAGTAAAACAAAAATATCCCTAAATAATATTGTCACCCCAACCCCTTGTCCTCATCTTTTAGTCTAGGGGTCCCAGTGTTATAGTGAGGGGAGCACAGACCTGAACTCCTTCCTGGCACCTTCACAACAATTGGAAACAAGTAGGCCTTACCTGGCAGACAACATATGGACTTTCAGGACTGCTCTTACCAGACAACTAGAACTCAGGCACCATGGCATCTACTAATCCCTCAGGCTGGGGCTGGAATCTTACTTTAAGGAAAATGATGAAATTGTGTACATATTAATTCATTAACCACACGGCACAGTCATAATCAAAGGAACCATAAAATAATTTATTTTGAACAAAATGATTATGTCAAAGAAGAATAAAATTAATGGAGCAGCTCCATGAGGCTGAGAGATTTAGTGATAGACAGCAGGAGAACCAGGGCTGTGGCACCAGCCACAGCTAGTAGATTTTTCCCTAGGCCTAAAACATAGACCATACTGGCTCCACAACATCTTAAAATCTCTTTCACTGAGCAGAGATTTCAGTTCACCCATATTTCTAACATGCATTCAATGACATTTTCCTCCATTAGTGGAGTGCCTTACTCCTCCCGGCCAACGGTCCTAAAACAGAACTTGAGACGATGCAGCCTAAATGCCTCCTGCAGCTGCTCCCAATATTGCCTGTACAGTACCTCTAACCTGAGCCGTAATGGTGCTGACTTCCTTCAATGCTTCCAAGTCCAACTAAGGTCTGCACCAAACTAGCCTGAAAACGGCAGTTCCCCCCTACCATATACTAGTTCCCATAGCCACGCTCCTTTTGCGGATCTAAAAGGCCTGCCCCAGACATGGGCATGGCAGGCCCTAAGGCAAATCCCAGGATGCAACCCTTCTTCCACCTTACCTCCAGACAGCATGCCACATGAGAAAGACTACTTGGACCTGCTACCTCTGGATAGCCCTGCTTTGGCCCTACCGCCACCACCACAACAACCCCACTGCCACACTCTATTCCCATTGTAGGGCACTGGGACCATCTGCCTTTCTGGTGATGTTTCAACCTTCCTGCTTCTTCTTGACCTCTTCCCAAGCTGTAGACGAGATGGGACCCTGAACCCCACGTCTGCCAAGCTCCTGCATTCTTCCTTCAGAAACCTCCCCACATCACACTGACGCTGCCAGACAAAACCTCTGGGGGCTGGGAGGGGTATAAGCCCCCGGCCACACTACCCCTAAGATGCCTGCTGTGTCCCCATCTCTCTCCCACCCAGCCCAAAGTCCAGGTCTTAAATACTGGCAAACTCTTCCCTGGTGGTAGTAAGGAATTGCCTCCCCTAAGCTGACTAAAGCAGGGTCTTGGAAAAAGAGAGGGGTTTAAAAACCAGAGAATAGGAAGCCCACCCCAAGGGGGGCGGCTTACAATATAATTTATTTACCACTCGTGTGATGTGTATCTAGGTGTATCACAGGGAATCCCATGGAAATGAATGGGGATTTTCTGTGATATATCCAAATACATTGTTATATACTGGGACTTTTATCTGACTGCCACTGTACCTTGAGACATACCTGACCTCCTTCAAATTACTCTTGACAGTGGCAAGCAAGGACAAACTATAATGTAATAAGGCTTTATGTTCTCTGCGGAGAGAGACTTATTGCTATAGACACTTCAAATAACATTGTACTGATAAAATTCACAGTCAATTAACTTTTGTTGATGGAGTTGACTATGGATTGCTTTTACTGTAATTGGTTTATAGCTACTGCAGAAATACTAAAGGATTGTGCAGTGCTGAGAAACTAATAATTACCTTGTGTGCAGAGCAGACCCATAAAGATCAGCAGATCAGCCTTAAAGGGACATTGTCAGCTTTTTGTTGAATTTTGAATTCCCATTTTAGTATGCACCAGTACTACCCAGTAGTCATCAAAATGCCTATTCTTGCCTATGTGTGATGACAGATTTTCATACAGAAACATAGAAACATAGACAATGATAGCAGAAAAAGACCAGAGGTCCATCCAGTCTGCCTGAGTATCATATTTAGCCCTGGCACAAACGTCCCTCCAGGGCCCAAGCCCTCCCCATCCATCCCTCCATTCTCCTACCAGTGTCTGCTGCTCTGAGCCCCCACTACACCTTTCATTCTGTCCCAACTGTGTTTGAAACCACTAATGGTTTTAGCACCCACCTCTTCAGTTGGAAGACTATTCCACAGCTCCACCACGCTTTCTGTAAAATAATACTTCCTCATGTCCCTCCTGAACCTCCCTCCTGTCAGTTTCCACTCATGTCCACATGACTATGAACTAGTACTCAAGCTAAATAATTCCTCACAGTTCACCTTGTTAACTCCCTTCAGGAACTTGAAAGTCTTTATCATATCTCCCCTCTTCCTTCTGGTCTCCAATGAGTACATGTTCAGTGCCTTGAGGACTCCTCATAGGACCTGCCCTGTTGAACCTGAATCATTTGTGTTACCCTGCATTGCACTGTCTCCAGCCTACCACTTTCCTACCTAAGGCAAAGGCTTCAGAACTGGGCACAGTACTCCAGGCGTGGTCTTACCAAGGATCTATATGGGGAAGTATTACCTCTTTCTTTCTGCTATCTATACCCCTCCCAATACATCCCAGCATCCTGTTTGCTTTGCTGTATGTAACCCCTAGATGGCGCTATCCCAGGGGCTACTACCCCTGCCTGATTTGCCACTAACAGGTTGAGGGGCCTGGATCCAATGGCGGGTGCCTCCACCCAGAGGTCAGGGTTTGCAATAGTTAAACTAACTTGGTCACAGCCCTCTGGGACACTGCAACCCCCTTTCTTCCCACTAGTGGCCCACACAATATATCAGAATTACCTTCACAGTTTACACTTACCTCCCCAGGACTGGTTCCGCACTGGGACCTCCTGTGAAATAAGATACAGTGCAACAATCACAGTACAGTACTTTAACATAGACAAATACCTCAGGCAGTATAACTTTGCTGAAACAAGCAGCTCTGATTTATTTAGGGGATATAACAAGGACAGGGGAAATCAGGTTAATTAGCTTATCACTCTAATCATCTACTCATGGCTCTGTGCAGGCCTATCCCTATCAGTTACTGTCCCTGGGTACCCAAGCCCTAGTGGCTAGTCCAAACCGTGGCAGCTGGTAGGGGCCCTTTCACACAGAGAAAAGGAAAATTAAACAGTCAGCAGTACAGTAATTCCATTTGGATTTAATGTGGCAATTCAACAGGGAGCGACCCTGAATTAGTACTCACGACCTCCAAATAAGATAGGGTCCTTCAATATCAGCAGGGCTACTCTTGAGCTCCAAGAGACTCTTCACACATTTATATGGTAAAAAAAGAAAGTACTATACCAGGCAGGCTGCTTCTCTATCCCGATGTATTACTGCACAATACCGGGAGAACACACAGCAGATTCAGTTCCTGACAGACCGAGTGCAATTCAACAATTTCTCCAGTCTTCTACAGGGTGAGCCTGGTTTCTACTCTTCAGAGATCCTTTGATTCTTTTTCACAGGGCAGATTCAGTCCTAACAAGCAGTTACACAAGCTGCAGACCGAACTCTGGGCCTTACACGCTTTTTGACTGAAACTGTGCACTGAAGGAGCACAGGTTTCTTCCTTCTTCACTCCCAAAGCTCAACTGAAACTCCCAACAGACAAAACTGGCACTTCCTTTGAGTTCCTCCCAGTTCTTGACTGGATTGGCTGTCACTCACAATAGACTGCTGCTGTTGGTCCAAAAAGGCGCCAAGTTCAAACTACATCTCCCAGAGTCACTGTCTAATACAATCCTCTTGTGGCTGGCTCAGATTATGAGTCCAAGTTCTGATTCGTCCAAGGCACCATTTTAGAGCTAGCTTACCCCACACTGATTGGTCCAGTTCAGCAGTTCAAAACTAGAGTGGGGAACTAGGCAGACACAGTTCTGACTGCAAAGAAAGCAGGTTAGACAAACTGTAATTTCTTTATTACTGTAAATGATTTCTGGCAAACAGTTACATCTTTCAGATAGGTTCCCTTTGCACTCCTAGTGACTGCAAAAATGGAGTGAATTGGCAGCAGCTTGAGTGGTACACAATCAGAGAAGCACACAGTCCCCAATACAAACTAATTGTGTCTGCAAGCAGACAGCTCTTAAAGAGACAGTACCAGAGGTTCTAAAAACACTCTCTGATAAATGGCTTAAATGCCAAACACCATTCAGGCTTGGAGCATTCAAGCAAGCTCCTGAAGTCTTTTGGGAACCCCCATTTGCAGGGGTTACACCTTCCTGACAACCTGGGAAGAAGCCCCAGCGTCATCAAGCAGTACCCCATAAGTTTCAACTGCAACAATATACATTTGCATTAGGCTGCACATGTAATCATCAGTCAATATATCATTTTACCAAGAACACATTTCTGAAACATTGCAGATGCGTCACTCTTTACACAGTATTACATACACATTGTACCATAACTCAAGTTATTACCTCTGTACATGAAACCTGAAAAGAGGGGCCCTTCCTATCAGTTACCTTGGGGCTGGATGGGGCTAAGGGCACCATACTTAGAGGGCAACACAGTAACTTGGAGTTAGCCCTGATGCTCAGTTTGGGCAATGAGCCTGGGACACATACACTCTTTATGGACAACATTGAGAGGCAAGTCCACAGGCCTCCCAAGAAAATCATAACTGAGGTGCACCACAGGCTTTACAGCTCGACCAGTCTTTCTAGGGGAACTGTTACAGTCTCTGCACCTGAGCCTCATTTTCAGCATTGTTCTCACTTGTCAGGGAGTCTCCATGGGGTAGAGAGGCTAGAACTTGGGGCACTTTCAGCCCAGGAGTTACAGTTTCTGAGTCCACAACATTTGGCTCGCATGGAGAGCTTTCGGACACTGGCAGTGGACTGTCAGGGCACTCAAAATACTCTTCTTGTTCTGGTGTATCACCAGTCTGCCCCAATCTATCATTTTCCTCTGAAAGCTCAAACAGTTCAACCATGCACAATGATTCCATTTCATCTGATCTGATGCTTTGCACTTCACTTTCTGGGAGCATTGGCTCCAGGGATGAAGCTGGGGCTTAGACAGTCCAGAAGGCCCAGCTTCGTCTCCAGTATTGACTAGGGATTGCCCCGAAATAATTGACTCAGTTCGTAAGAAGGATAGTATTCAAAGTCACTCTCACTTTCTTCTGATATGGACTGACAGTCATGCTCAACTGGGACTTGTGCAGGGGAACACTTTAACTTTGCTTTTGTAGGTGCAGACTTTCTTGATCTTTTCTTAGCAGCAGCTGTAGTCACTGGTCCAGAGGGGGCATCTTCTAGGGGCTCAGACTCAATTAAGATTTGTCCAATGGGCAGTAAATGATTTCTATGCATTGTTTTTACATCTTTTGAATTATTCTCAGGCCTTACTTTGTACACTGGCAGATCATCTAGTTTTCCCACTACAATGTGAGGGAGATGGTGCCATCTGTCAGCAATCTTGTGCTTGCCATGCAGTCCCAGATTTCTTAGCAATACCGATCTCCTCCTGGAGTTCCTGTGCTTTCACCTTTTATCATACCTTTATTTGTTGGCCAGATTTCTTTGGCAGCCATGGTTTGAGCCAGTTGGTACTATGAGTTAGCTGGGCCTTTAACTTTGCACATACTGTAAATAGTTGTCAGCTTGAACCCCATCAGGAGAGACCCTAAAACACATCTACCGTAGTCGAGCTTCTCTTCCAAACATCAGGCGGTAGGGGAGAAACCCAGTGGCATCACTTTTGGTGCAGTTATAAGCATGTACCAGGGTGCTAATTTGTTGGCTCCATCTAGGCTTGTCCTTTGGGTGCAGGGTGCCTAGCATATCTAGCAAAGTGCGGTTGAAACATTCAGGCTGTGGGTCCCCTGGGGGTGGTAAGGAGTGGTTCTGGACTTCGCACTCCCACAGAGAAAGCATCTCTTTGATCAGACGACTCTCAAAGTCTCCCTTGATCAGAATGGATTCTTTGTGGAGCCCCATAGTGAACAAAAAGTTTTCTACAAGTACTTTGGCTACAGTGGATGCTTTCTGGTCTTTGGTGGGAAAGCTTGGGCATATCTCGTGAAATGGTCAGTGACCACCAGCACATTACTGATATTTCTTTGATCTGACTCCAAACTCAGAAAATCAATACAGACCAGCTCCATGGGTGCACTGGTGGTTATGTTAACAAGGGGGGGCAGCCCTCTGGGGCAAAGCTTTCCTCTGTAAGCAGCGACTACAAGTTCGAATGTGTTGCTCCACATCAGCCCCATCTTAGGCCAATAGA
The DNA here is from genome assembly GCA_016271365.2 of Neoceratodus forsteri. Classification (NCBI taxonomy): domain Eukaryota; kingdom Metazoa; phylum Chordata; order Ceratodontiformes; family Ceratodontidae; genus Neoceratodus; species Neoceratodus forsteri. Next base: position 969,396,234 of record CM028134.1, on the reverse strand, counting down.
ATCTGGATCTCACCAAGTCAAGTGTTTTGTCTATATCAAGGTGCCCCATGTGGTTGTGCAAGGACCTCAATACTGAGTCTCGAAAGGCAGTGGGCAGCACCAGTTGTTGTTTGTCTACTTGTCCCCATCTGTCTACTGTTTCTCTGTATAACAGTTTATTGATCAGTTTCAACTTAGGACCTTCTTTGTATAACAGTGCAGTTCTCAAATCAGTGGAGCGTAATTTGGACACATCTTTTCCTGCATAGAGGGCTTCTAACGCTGATTTGATCATAGGATCATGATTGAGCCCACCAAATACTGTCATTGTCCAGCTGAGGCAGGTACCAATGTCTATTGCAGAAAAGTGGCAATAAGCAGCAGGTATGCAATTCTCAGAGGGTCCCAAGCAATCCACCATGCAGTCCACTGCGTCCGTGGACATTTGTTCCTCCCTGTCAAACTTCCGGCAGAGTGCCCGAATGTCAGGTTCTGCCAATCGGACCCAATCATTCTGGGGAACAGGCCTCCGGGAGAGAGCATCAGCATCTATGTGGTTCAGACCTGCTCGGTATTCGAGAGCATAGTCATATGTAGATAATGCAGAAAGCCACCTATGGCCAGTGGCATCCAACTTAGCTGAGGTCTGCACATAGGTTAAAGGATTATTGTCAGTTTTTACTAGTATTTTAGCCCCATACAAGTACTCATGGAATTGGTCAACAATAGCCCACTTCAAAGCTAGAAACTCTAACTTATGTACAGGATAGTTCTTTTCGGATGGGGCTGACTTCTACTGGCAAAGGCCACTGGTCTCAGGCCATTCTCGTGCTCTTGGTACAACACAGCCCCCAACCCTTGCAAGCTAGCATCAGTGTGCAGGACATAAGGTTTTCTTGGATCGGCATAGGCCAGCACTGGAGCATGGGTAAGTTGATAAATGATCTCATGAAAAGCAGTCTCACAATCAGGAGTCCAGCGGGCCTCAAATACTTCACCGGATGAAAATACACTCTTTTCAATCTTGAGGGACGCTGACTTTGGTATTTTTGTGGGTTGGGGATACCCTTGAGTAAGGTTAAGTAAAGGCGGATCACTCTTGAATAGTCCTTGATGAAACGCCGATAATAACCACAGAATCCCAGGAATCTTTGCAGTTCTTTAGATTTTGGGCTGTGGCCAGGTGGTCAAGGCCTCAACTTTACTTGGGTCGGTCTCTATTCCTCGGTGGATACTATGTGCCACATACTTTACTGATGTTTGAAAGAATTGACACTTATCAATGGACAGTTTAAGGCCAAAGTCCTCCAGTCGGTCCAATACCTTAAATAATCTGCTCTCATGTTCCTCCAGTGAGCTGCCAAACACAATAACATCATCTAGGTATACCAGGCACTCTAGTAAGTTCATGTCCCCACTGCACGCTCCATCAATCGTTGAAAAGTGGCTGGGGCACCTGAAATCCTTGAGGCATCCTCATGAATTCATAAAGCCAGCGGACAGATAAAGGCTGTCTTCTCACGGTCCTCTGGGGCCATCGGATCTGTAGTACCCACTCGCGGAGATCCAGCACAGAGAACCACTTGCTCCCGCTTAGGCAGTCCAAAGCATCCTGAATGCGGGCATTGTGTACTGATCAGGATAGTCCGCGGTTTAAGGTGCGATAATCCACACACATCCTTACTGTTCCATTCTTTTCCTCACTACCACAATGGGGAAGCATAAGGGCTTCTGGATTCTTGTATTACACCAGCAGCTAACATCTCTTGCAGATGCCGTCCTCACATCATCTATGTCAGCAGGTGCCAGGCGTCGAGACCTCTCACTAAATGGTCTTTTGTCATGCAGCCGGATATTGTGCTCAGCTCCTTGCACACATCCTATGTCCCATTCCTTTAAAGAAAACACCTGGTCTCTCTGGGCAAGCTTCTCACTGATCCTCACTTTCCATTCAGCTGGCAGCGAGTCATAAATCAAACAAGTCAGGCGTTACTCTGTCATTCTTCCTTGAACTCTTGCTGCTGGGTAGCACTGCAGTGTCTGCACAATGCACATTAGCCAGGATGCAACCTCTATTTACTCGAATGTCTCTTTCAGACACATTATGAACCTGGACCATTACCCTTCTGGCATAAGCATGGGCTCTAGCGGGCAAAATACTAGGCTTGACCAGCAGTCCCTCTGGCAATTTTCCATCGCCTGGTGCATCCAACATTAATATTTTATTCTTAACATCCTTTCTGATACGGACCTCTCCTGTAAGGTACACTGGGCATTTGGTGCCAGGATCAGAGACTCAGGATCCTTCTTCCATACAATTCCGACCGGTTCCTCTGGTTCTATTTTTCAGCATCTCTGTGCCTCATAGGCCTTCTTAATTAAAGCCGGAACTCTTAAAGCTCTACTAGTCTTGGACCCCTGTTTTTCATAACACAACTGTGCCAGCCTCCGAACATATGAGCATTTGTTCCAATCAACAAAGGGACACCATCATACAGTCCAGTGGGGGGACACACTAAGGCTAGGGTCTCTACTTGTTCGGCCACTCCAGCCACGGAGGTGGGGAAGACAGCCAATTCGGATATACCCGGAATAGGGGTAGGCCTTCTCACTTAACCCCATACATGCAGTCCTTCTAATGGTTGTAAGGGCATGCCTGACAAATGCTTCTGATACCAATCTTGGAACATAATTGTCACTTGGGAGCCACTGTCTAATACAGCTCTTGTAAACACTCCATTCACCTTTACAGTGGTCTCCATGGAGGACCCACTATTCTGGACCAGTCTGGAGAGGCTGTAGTGGGGACCTGGGCAACTGACCTTGCCACAAAAGGACGGAATTAGCATTTTGGTGCCCTCACTGGGATCATGTCGTGCACCTCTTAACCACTGATTTGTTCTCCAAGCTCTCCTTGTAGCCTATATGCAACTTTGTCAGTGTCTTTTGGGACTGGCATTCCCTTTTCATGTGCCCATCTTTCCACAATTATAGCAAAACATACTTTCTGGAGTTTGAGCTGGCGAGGCGCCACACTGGGAGCCAGGGCGGGGTATTACTAACTGGAAACCTGGGTGCCATCTCTGTCTGCGGTGATAAGCATTTGGAGACATCTCATCAGTTTCTCCACTTCCATGGTCAAGGAATTGAGTTTGGAGCTGTTATCAGCAGGAGATACATGGGTGGGTACCTCCACCCTATAGCAGATGCAGTCGGATATAGGTCAGGGCCCGACTTGCAGGCGTGGCCTTCATAAAGGACTGTTTTTGAATTCCGGATCTCTCTCAACAGTTCACCCCATTGTGGCATATCTTTTCCTTGCCAGAGCACCTCATTTACTGCCAACCTCTGCCCCTGAACTTCACTTGATGGGTCACCCTCAGTCACTCGGGTCGTAGCTGCAGCTATTGGTGCAGGTCCCTCCCAAGGTCGTCTTTTCTCAACTCCTCGAATTTCTCTCATTAACTCATCATAGGAGGGTGGGGATTCCAGTCGATCTGCCAGGCGTAACTGAAGCAACAGCAGTTCTGAGAAGGGGGCAGACTTAAGGATCCTGTCCAGCCTGGTTCGGTCCAGTTCAATCGCTGGCAAACTACCTTTTCTGAGGCATTCTTGCAACAATTTTTCCAGCCGAGATATACACAGACAACAACTCCCTTGGTACTGTTGTGCATCTCTTACTCTCCACCATAGGTCCTCATCAGAATCTGGGCTCCCATACATTCTCCAGGGCCTCAAGATGAGGCCTGTGTGGTCACTTCAGGGTTACTGGCCCTTTAGCATGAATGGTAGCCAGGGCAGGACCTCAGAGGCTCACTAACCCTCTTCGCTGACTTCCGAGCATTGCCATTCTAGCACTTGGGGGGCAACATAGTCTATCCAGGTCTCCCAGTCATCCTCCCTTGGGGGTGGGAGAGTGCCAGAGAAGATCCTCAACCTTCGTAAGTCGTGACTAATGGCAGGTGCAGAAATAGGAGTCTGCATTGGTTCAGCCACCATTACGGGTACTGGAGCAGGAGAGGATGTTGGGGAGGAACACCCCAGTGGCAAGAATAGTTTCTTCAAGTCCTCCACAGTTTTCCCTTCCCCAGCAAACCATTTAGCAAATTTCTCCTCAAAAGTTTCAGATAGTGGTGGGCTCATTCCCCCGGTCTTTACTGTCCTTAGTTATCACTCTCAAGCAGTGAGGGCTCCTCTGGGGTAATGGTCTGTGGCACTTTGGAGCTATCTATGGGATCCTTAAACTCTACTAGGGCCAGGAAAGTGTGGGTGAGCAGATTAGCGTCTACCCACCACCACAGGATTTTGTAAACCTTCCACCTTGGAAAGTACTCCTGCACAGTGTCCGTGATGATACCCAGGGGATGTCCAGGATAAGCATAGCATTTTGGGGTCGATCTCCTCCCAGTACACCACTCCACCAGCCGGTGCATAGCCACTTCTGTCGGGTACCCATTTTTTCTTAACAGTGGTTCAGTAATGTGGCCACTAGAGGACACACAATCCCAGCAGTGAGCCTCCAAGATGTAACCCCAGATGGCGCTATCCCAGGGCTACTACCCCGCCTGATTTGCCACTAACAGGTTGAGGGCCTGGATCCAATGGCGGGTGCCTCCACCCAGAGGTCAGGGTTTGCAATAGTTAAACTAACTTGGTCACAGCCCTCTGGGACACTGCAACCTCTTCTTCCCACTAGTGGCCCACACAATATATCAGAATTACCTTCACAGTATACACTTACCCCCAGGACTGGTTCCGCACTGGGACCTCCTGAGAAATAAGATACAGTGCAACAATCACAGTACAGTACTTTAACATAGACAAATACCTCAGGCAGTATAATTTACTGAAACAAGCAGCTCTGATTTATTTAGGGGATATAACAAGGACAGGGGAAATCAGGTTAATTAGCTTATCACTCTAATCATTATTTATGGCTCTGTGCACAGGCCTATCCCTATCGCTACTGTCCCTGGGTACCCAAGCCCCAGTGGCTAGTCCAAACCGTGGCAGCTGGTAGGCCCTTTCCACAGAGAAAAGGAAAATTAAACAGTCAGCAGTACAGTAATTCCATTTGGATTTAATGTGGCAATTCAACAGGAGCGACTCCTGAATTAGTACTCACGACCTCCAAATAAGATAGGGTCCTTCAATATCAGCAGGGCTACTCTTGAGCTCCAAGAGACTCTTCACACATTTATATGGTAAAAAAAAGAAGTACTATACCAGGCAGGCTGCTTCTATCCCGATCGCAATTACTGCACAATACCGGAGAACACACAGCAGATTCAGTTCCTGACAGACCGAGTGCAATTCAACAATTTCTCCAGTCTTCTACAGGGTGAGCCTGGTTTCTACTCTTCAGAGATCCTTTGATTCTTTCACAGGACGGATTCAGTCCTAACAAGCAGTTACACAAGCTGCAGACGGAACTCTGGGCCTATACACGTTTTTTGACTGAAACTGTGCACTGAAGGAGCACAGGGTTTCTTCCTTCTTCACTCCCAAAGCTCAACTGAAACTCCAACAGACAAACCGGGCACTTCCTTTGAGTTCCTCCCAGTTCTTGACTGGATTGGCTGTCACTCACAATAGACTGCTGCTGTTGGTCCAAAAAGGCGCCGAAGTCTAAACTACATCTCCCAGAGTCACTGTCTAACACAATCCTCTTGTGGCTGGCTCAGATTATGAGTCCAAGTTCTGATTCGTCCAAGGCACCATTTTAGAGCTAGCTTACCTCACACTGATTGGTCCAGTTCAGCAGTTCAAAACTAGAATGGGGAACTAGGCAGACACAGTTCTGACTGCAAAGAAAGCAGGTTAGACAAACTGTAATTTCATTATTACTGTAAATGATTTCTGGCAAACAGTTACATCTTTCAGATAGGTTCCTTTGCACTCCTAGTGACTGCAAAAATGGAGTGAATTGGCAGCAGCTTGAGTGGTACTCAATCAGAGAAGCACACAGTCCCCAATACAAACTAATTATGTCTGCAAGCAGACAGCTCTTAAAGAGACAGTACCAGAGGTTCTAAAAACACTCACTGATAAATGGCTTAAATGCCAAACACCATTCAGGCTTGGAGCATTCAAGCAAGCTCCTGGAAGTCTTTTGGGAACCCCCATTTGCAGGGGGGTTAAATGTATACCTTATTGCACTGACTTGATTGTTTGAGGGAGTCACTGGTGATGACTCCTAGGTCCCATGCCTTAGCCATTGTGTTACGCTCAGCCTACCCATCCAGTACTCTGTCCTGGGGTTCTTATTCCTTATGGGCATTACCTTGCACTTTCTGGCATTGAATTTCAACTGCCAAACCTATGGCCACCCTCTAGCTTTTGTAAGTTACTCTACATTTCCTTGATTCCCTTGTCACTATTCACCTTCCCACAGAGCTTAGTGTCATCTGTGAAAAGACACAACGTGCCCCAGATTCCCTTGCCAGTGTCGTTGATGAACATATTTAAGAGGACCAGACTCAGGACAGATCCCTGTGCTACCCCACTCATGACTTCCCTCTCTTCTGATTTAACCCTGCTGATCACAACCCTCTGCTGCCTTCCCTTTAGCCAGTTACCTGCCCAGTTTACTATGATCTTAGCTGCAACCAGGTCCTCCATCTTCCTCAGCAAGCGTCTGTGATGCACTGAGTCGAAAGCCTTGCTGAAGTTGAAGTAGAGCAAATCCTCAGTGTGGCCCCTAGCCAATTCCCTCATCACCCAGTCAAAGAAAACTATCAAGTTAGTCTGACAGGAGCTCCCTGCCATGAATCTGTGCTGATTACTGTCTTGGAGACCATTGCTTTCCAAGTAGTGCATGAGGTCCTCTTTGACCAGTGACGCCATTAGCTTCCCTACAACAGAGGTAAGATTGACAGGCTTGTAGTTCCCCACTTGTTCTTTGCCCCCCCCCCTCCATTCAGTGGAACTACATCTGCCATCCTCCAGTCTTACGGAATTGCCCCTGTGCTTAGTGAGCTCTTAAATAGACTTACCAGAGGTTCAGCTAGTACTGTTACCAGCTCCCTATGTAATCTCATATGCAACCTATCTGGTCCCGGGGCCTTATCTATCTTTAGGGCTCCAGTCCCTTCTGAATCCTTTCACTTGTAAATATTGTCTGCCTCATCTCCGGGATCCCCTTAGTGGCCGCTTTGATGCCACTCTCTAGCAAGGGCCCACCATCCTCCCTAGTAAAAACTAAGCAAAAGTGATCAAAAGGATGGTGGCATTTTGCACATCCTCTTTTATCACCTTACCCCCCTCAGCTAGCCTTACGATTCCCCCTGCTTTCTTTCTTTTTTCCCATATATATCAGTAGAACTGTTGTTCTCCATTTTTGACCCCCCTCCACTATACGCAGTTCTGTGTCTGCTTTTGCCTCTCTAACCACCTTCTTTGCCTCCTTATTTTTCAGTATGCATTCTCCTCATTCTTCCTCCCCCTGCTTTTTTTGTACTTGTAGAAAGCCTTTTTCTTTTCCCTTACCACTTCCCTAACTCTTGCCGAGAACCATAACAATCTCTTAAACCTGTTCCTTTTGGTTGCTGTTCTTATGCATAACTTAGATGCCTCAAGAATGGCTCCCTTAATTGCCCCCATCTCTCTTCCACCCCATATTGTCTATCCCAACTAACTTTTCCCTGACCAGCTCCTCAGCCTGTTGAAGTCCACTTCTAAAAATCAAGGACTTCAGCTCCTGAGTGGGGTTTTCCGGACCCAAGGGCCACTTCAAACCAAATGGAATTACATAATAGCAGTTTCTTTATTTATTTTTTTTTTATGATCAGCTATCTCAGGTGTCCTGCTCTTATCCTCAGCTGCTGGCACTGTTGCACTTTCACATTTGAATATGGCCCACAGTGCTGATAAACTCATGCATGTACGAGTTTTTAAAATTTTATACAATATGAGTTTGAATTAAATACTAATAGTCGGCATGGAGGTGGACTTACTTATGTCACGCCTACTGAAAAATGATAGGTGTAAGCCTGTTAAATAATTCTTTGAAAAATTAAGCCTTGTGTCTGAGTTTGTGCACTAGCGTTAATGCCTAAGGATTGCCAAAGGGTTCAAGAGCCACAGGGGATAGCACTTTCTTCAGGAATGTAATTGAGAAGAGGAAAACAAGGGTAGGGATAGTAAGAATTAGAAGCGTAAAAGGGGAAGACTGTGCAGCTGACATGACACAATTCAGTCCATTCACAATGTCTGAAACTTACTCTATTATTGCCTCTCTAAAGTCTAGGAAGGCTCCCGGCCCTGAACTTATCCTGTCCGATGTATTTTTAATTTCCCCCTCCTTATGGGCAACTCTACTTACAGTCTATTTTAATCAATGCTGTCAAAGGCTGAAATTTCCTTCCTCTTGGAAATGTGCCACAATAATTTCTATTTACAAGAAGGGGGATACAACTGATCCAACCATGTATAGGCCCATTTCCTTGCTCGATAATACGGGAAAGATTTTTGCAAAGTTAATTTTGGATAGACTCAGAATCCAGCTGGCCTTGTTAGATGACCTTTCAGAAGCTCAAGCAGGTTATTGTACTACAGACAACTGTTACATTATTAGACACCTATACGAAAAATATGTAGCCTTGCACAAACAAAAGGTTCATGCAGCTTTTATTGGTTTTAGCACAGCGTTTGATACTATCGCTAGAAACATGCTGTGGAATGTGATGAAGGATGAGGTTTTCTCGCATAAGATTATATCAATTGTTAGGGACCTTTACACTAACACATGGGCCCAAGGAAAGCTAGGCACTTCTAGCCAGCTTTTTGCACCTATTCTTTTCTGCATATACTGTATATTGATAAGCTGTTGAATGAATTAGAATGCTCTCGTCAGATTCTCCTAAAATTTTCAGCAAACATTGTGCTGCGTTGGCTTATGCTGACAACATGTTATTGCTGTCTTTAACTCAGTCTGGGCTTCAAACTAAGTTGAACATACTGGATGACTATGCTAAGAGATGCAATCTGAGGGTTAATGACCAAAAAGTCAGGTCATGACTCTCGGGTCAAATTCTGTAAGAAAGACATGGCTGACTGAGACCAATAAAATTAAATCAACTAAGTATTATTCTTATCTTGATCTAGTTTTAACCAATGATGGTAAATGGTTTAGACATACCAATATGTTACTTACAAAGCTCAAACAGATAGCTACGTATCTGAATATTTTTGATAGAAAATATGGAGGAAATTCTATTAAACTCCTACTGACAGCAGTTAGAGCAAGTATAATGCTCTGACCTTGTACAGTGGAGAAACCTGGCACTCTCATTCTATAAATAAACTCAAAGTTCCATTAAACAAGTTATTAAGATCCTGCTTGGCTAAATAACTCCGTACCTGCCTCTTTGATTCATGCAGAATTAGGCATCTCTTGCATTAAAGCCTTTTTTGGGGCCAGGAAGGTAAATTTTTGGATCAAGGTATCCCATCACAAACACTAGGTTCACTTATCTCTGTTTAAAGAAAAAATATACTTGGCTTAACTTGGGTCATTTAAAGTCAGAATGGCTTTCTTTAATTTTTTCATATACTATCGGAAACAGGTTTTGGCTATTTAAAAAAACTACAGTGACCTCGGTGTTACAATAAGTTTAAAATACCAAGAATCTGTTACTGAAATAATTGCAGAATACTTCAAACGTAAAGATCTGGAGAATAACTATAGACTGAAAATCTCACCTTGGACCAGATTGAATGGTATTGTGCATTTTTATAGGAATTACCTAGATGTTTTAATTGATTACCAATCAGAGAATTCAATACACAAAGTATAAGTCAGAGTTGTTTCCCAGCAATATGTCAGATGCAATATACAGAAAAGATTACTCTACGCAGGTTAGACAGGGCTAGAAATTCATTTTAAAAAGCAGTGTTCCACAGGGAATACCATTACTCAAGGTTTGGTATTCCATCTTGAAAACTGGTATACAAACCCTTCCTTTTGTATACCATCATTTGTACCTATTGCACACTGAGAAATGTTAAAGAACAACTATCACTTATAATAAAAAGCTTAAGGAACACTAGATTCACACCAGTTATGTCTGAACTTTATTATCAATTTTTTCATGTTCCCCCGCTGTTGGTCTACTAAATACTGTAGGTACAGTATTGCAGCATTTATTTCACCAAGTCTTTCAAAATATATCTGACTCTCCCCTGCAAATAACAGTTGCTGTTTTATGACATCAACAGTCTGTTGCCATGATGAGCAACAATGAAGTCATAAACATGTACTATGAGATTAACAGGGGAGAGACAAGTGTTTTTTATACAGACCTTTTAGACAGACTATCCAGTGCTGTAAACCTTGAAAAGGAGCAATCACAATGGAAACAAATTCTGGTCAGATGCACCACCGTTGCATAATGAAATTAGTGAAGTTGTGTGGAATTGTTAAGGAGGTATGGAGAAACAACACAATGATTTGTAAATAGTAAGATTTGTTTTAGTTTCTGTTCTAAGGAAGGCATACACGTTATTAGGAACATACATGGAGGTGTACATTTTAATGGAAGGAATAGGAACACTGTAGGTTTACAAAAGAATCCCAGAGCAAATGCCACTGATGTATGTGTTATCCCGGATGATATTGGCCGGACAGCCAAATTTTAAAGAAAACACAATTGCACATACCCCAATAATGTAAAGCATTATGGGAAACATATGCAAATCTCCATGATGGTACAGAAGGTGGCAGTACAAGAAAAAGTAATGGCTGGCATATGTTCATATGTTCAGCTTTGGGACTATTTACACAGTTTTTTTGTTTTAGAGAAACAGGGTTTTTGTCCATGAGGTGATGTGAGTTATATTTAAGCAATGTGTTGATGTCAGAAGTCAAGGTGTAATGATGAGGGACTGTTAGCAGAGGAAATGTGATAGTAACTTTCAGAGGGGTCGCTTTGTTAAGGGCAAGGTAGTTATGCTTGTGGTAATAGGAATATTAGGAAAGTATGAGGTCTATGCAGAAGTAGTACAAATATGCACAGTTTCATAAGTATGTGCTCAGAGTGCAGGCAAATGTGATATGCAGGTTTGTTTAGAAATTGGTTAAATAGCAATACTGCAATTGATAGAAAGATAGATAATTACATAGACATGCAGGCCCTGTCCACACTACACTCCAAAAAGCTGTAATGGATTCAAACCATTACAGTCTGTAAATGTTACAGTGTGTACACACTGCCAGTGAACAGCGTGGATAATGGTTTGAAAACATTACAGTCTGTCCACACTGAGTGCGATAGTGTGTGTGGTCTCAACCCTGTAGTAGCAGTGCACATCCCATGGTGCACTCGGTGATGACAGCTGCATTTTGAGAAGCCCTCCTACATGTCCTATGGAGTACTGTGTATATGGCACAGTCATATTATGTAAATAACCATATTTCACTGTTATGAGACACACTTATGTTGTGGTGGTGACAGAGAGAGGTTCAAGGGAGGGAGAGATATGTATGTTGGAATCGGTGGCTACATCAGTGAGAGGGAGGGAAGGGGAGGGAGAGAGAGAGGTGGGGAGGAGACATGGCATCAGTTCTGCCAGTAATAGGGCACCTGGGCACAACATTCATGTACTGCTGCTGTATGGCTGAAGGCAGACCCTCTACTACTGCCTTCAGTGTTCCCCACTGCTCCACTGTACACAGTGCCATATGTCTATTACATAGAAACATAGAAACATAGACTTTGACGGCAGATAAGGACCGCTAGGCCCATCTAGTCTGCCCATTTCCCTACCTACAGGATAGGCCACAGATCCTAGTTAACCAACAGCCTATATCTTCCTGCCCCCACAAGAATTGCCTTATGTCTGTCCCATGCATTCTTGAATTCTCCCACAGTTTTAGACCCCACAACTTCCTCAGGAAGGCTGTTCCATGCATCCACTACCTCTCTGTGAAATAATACTTCCTCACATTGCCCCTGAACTGCCCTCCTTCTATCTTTAAATTGTGTCCCCTTGTTCTTGCACGTCTCTTTTTCTGAAAGATGCTACCCTCTTGGACTTTGTTGATTCCTTGAGGTACTTGAAAGTTTCTATCATGTCCCCCCTCCCTTCTTTCCTCAAGGGTATACATATTAAGCTCCTTTAGTCTCTCCTCATACGGCTCCTCTTGCAGACCCTGCACCATTTTAGTTGCCTTCCTCTGGACTGCCTCTATCCTGTCTATGTCCTTGCGGAGATGGGGTCTCCAGAACTGGACACAGTATTCCAGATGGGGTCTCACCAACTGTCTGTACAGAGGATAACAACTTCCTGTTTTCTGCTGCTGATGCCTCTCTATACATCCCAGTATACCCCGGCCCTCCCTACTGCCTTCTCACATTGCTTGCTAACCTTAAGGTCATCTGATATGATTACCCCCAGGTCCCTTTCCTGTTTTGTTGTTCTTACTACCTCCCCACCCATTGTGTATTCTTCTCCTGGGTTCTTGTTTCCCAGGTGCATTATTTTGCACTTTTTTGCATTGAATCCTAGCTGCCATACGTCTGACCATTCCTCCAACCTTGCCAAGTCCCTTTTCATCCTTTCCACGCCTCCTTGTGTACCAACCCTGTTGCAGATCTTTGTGTCATCTGTAAAAAGGCATACTTTTCCTTCCAGTCCCTCTGCAATGTCACTGATGAAGACATTAAAAAGGACTGGACCCAATACTGAACCCAGGCGGTACCCCACTAGTAACCACCATTTCTTCAGAGTGGACTCCATTTACAATTACCTTCTGTGTCCTTTTGTCCAGCCAATGTTTTACCCAGGCTACCATCTTGGGACCCACTCCCAGGCTGGTTAATTTGACTAATAATCTTTTGTGTGGGACTGTGTCAAATGCCTTGCTAAAGTCTAGGTAGGCCATGTCCACAGCCCCTCCCTGGTCTACTACTTTGGTCACCCAGTCAAAGAAATCTATTAGATTCGTCTGACATGACCTTCCCGCTATGTACCCATGCTGCCTTGGATCCTGTGCTCCACTGACCTCTAGGTACTCAACTATTCTTTCCGTCAGAAGTGACTCCATCACTTTCCCTACCACAGAGGTCAGACTGACAGGTCTGTAGTGTCCTGCCTCTGTCTTGGTCCCACTTTGTGAAGGGAATCACATCCGCCTTCCTCCAGTCCTCAGGTACCACACCATCCTCCCATGATTTATTAAAAGAGTAGCCAGTGGTTTCACTAGTTCCTTCCTTAATTCTTTTAGAATTCTGGGGTGAATTCCATCAGGACCCATTGCTTTGTCCACATCAGTTTTAGAGTTCTTGCAGAACCCTTTCTTCTGTGAAAGGACTGGGATCAACCCCTATCAAGAGTGCTTCTGTTAATTGGATTAGGCACTTCCTCCTCTCTTTTGAATACTGAGCAGAAATATTCTATTCAGTATTCCTGCTTTTCACTGTCCCCTCTGCCCACCCACCGCTCATGCTATTCAGCCTCACTATCCCTCCTTTGTCTTTCTACACTGCTGATGTACCTATAAAAGGTTTATCCTCCTTCTAACTGAGTTGGCTATCTTTTCCTCAGTTTGGGCCTTTGCTATTCTAACTTCCTCCTGCTTCTTTCTGCCTTAACTGGTACAGCTCTCTGTCCTGCTCCTTCTGTGTTTCCTTATACTTCCGGAATGCTATCTTTTCTTCCTGACTTTCACAGCCACCTCTCTTGAGAACCATAGTGGCTTTTCTTTCATTCTGATTTGTTTATTTGCTTCACACAAAGGCTTGTTGCCTCTCTGATGGCAGTTTTGATAATTCCCCATTGTTGCTCCACACCTCCTTCTAGTCTGTTTGCTAGTGCTTTTCTGAGGCACTCTCCATCTTGCCAAAGTCAGCCCTCCTCAAGTCCAGTACCCTAACTTTTGTATGGCTTGACTCTGTAGCTGAGTTTAACATGAACCACACTGTTTGATGGTCACTTGTCCCCAGATGGCAACCCACTTCTAGATCTGAGATCCTCTCACTGCCCCCTGCTTGAGAGTATGAGGTCTAAGATTGCTCCTCAACGAGTGGGTTCCAAACTAGCTGTCTAATGCCTGCCACCTGTAGGGTGTCAAGAATGGCCCTGCTCTTGGATGTGGCTGCAGCAAATGTGCTCCAGTTAACATCTGGCATATTCAGATCTCCCATCAACAGTATCTCCCCTTTCTCTGCCATTCTAAGAATGCCTTCTATCATATCCTTGTCCATTCCTTCCCCCTGACATGGGGGTCTGTACACAACCCCTGTGCAGATTGTGGTGCCCTTTCCAGTCTCCAAGGTGACCCACAGTGCCTCCTCTCCTCCCTGTTTACTCTTTTGTTCAGTTGCTTTTATCCCTTCCTTTACATAGAGAGCTACTCCTCCCCCCTTCTCCCCTGCCTGTCTCTCCTGTAGGTTATGTACCCTGGTATGTTAACATCCCAGTCATGGTTCTCTGTGTACCATGTTTCTGTGACTGCTACGATATCCAGGCATCCCTCTTCCATTAAGGCCACCAGCTCAGGGAGCTTGTTGCCCAGACTATGGGCATTGGTACTCATTACCCTCCATTTCCTGATGGCCTTACCCCTTTTCCCCATCCCTGTCCTTCTTGCCTTTGTCACTTTCTCCATTTACCCCTGCCCTTCTCCCTATCAACACCCCCATGTTGGTGTTTGCCACACTTACTACTGTGATTGTTTGGGGGCTAGGATTTTCCTGCTCTTTCCAGTGCTCTCCTTGGCTAGTTTAAAAGCTTGCCAATGAAGCATTTAAACCTATCACCTAGGATCCTGGTTCCCTCCCGGACAGATGCAGCCCATCATGCCAGTATACGCTTGCATCACTCCAGGTGGACCCCAGTCCCCAATGAAGCCAAATCTGAGCTCCACACCAGTTTTTCAACCACTGATTGAATCCCATGGTACGGAACACCCTAGCTCTCCTATGCCATAGATGGGTAGCACCTCGAGAAGGTTACTGCATGCTACTTGACTAAGGCCCCTCCCCAATTCCACAAACTCTTCCTGCACTTCTCTAATCCCTTTCTTAGCCAGGTAATTTGTCCCTAGGTGGACAATGACATCCAGCTCCCTCCCCTGTGCAGCTGCTCTGGCAATCCTGAGGATTCGCTCCCTGTCCCTCCAAGCCATGGCACCAGGCAGGCACCTTACCTCCCTCTCCCCTTCCTCGCCCAGTTCTACCTTCCTAACAATGGAGTCCCCCACCAGGAGTTGTTTCCTTCCCCTGCAGGGTCCCTTGCCACCCTCCTGTGGGTCTCCTTTGTGGAGGTTCCCAGCATCCTCCTTGGTCTCCACTGTAGGTGCCTCCATAGAGGAACCACACTTTGCCAGAATGCATAGGAATTGTGGAGAGGCACAACTGGAGGATGTGCCTCTGTTCCACCACCTCACCCTCCCTGAGCCCACTGTGGTTCAACCGCCCTCTTTCTTGGCAACCTCTGAGGCAACGGCAGTGGCACTGGTGGTCCCTGGATGGAAGAGGAGGTCCCACAAATCCTGGTCAACTCAGCCTGGAGATGGGCAACCTCCTCCCTCAGCCCAGAGAGGTGCCTGCAGATGGGACAACACTGCATCCTCCAGAACGTCTCCCGGAAGACTGCTGCTCCACAGCCACTGCACTGCACCACTCAATCATGTCTTATTTCTGGCCCCTTAACTGTTTTCAATCCTTACTCTTTCCTCTGTTTTTTTTTTTCTATCTCTCCTTACTTTCTGCCTGTGTGCCCTTTAAGCTCCTGATTGTCCTGTTCTGAGACAAGAATATCCTATATTTCTCAGTAGACCACTTACTTGTTCAGAGGCAGACCTCCAGCAGCTAGAGGGGGCGGAGAGCTACTCTGCCCTTCTAGGATGGGGGGTCCTGGTGGTTCTGTGATCACTCACTTCCTGCCCCTAAACAGGAAGTTCCTGTTGTCAGTCAAATCCTGTGCCTATAAAATAGAACTAGCTTGGATGGGGGTGGAGGGAGGGAAGGAGGGCAATATAGTCCCAGTAGAGAAGTTCAGTCACACAGCAGTCCTTTCTCCTGGTGTCTTCTGCCAAGCTATTAGCAGAATCTTTCTAAGGCAGTCTTTAAATGTAGCTTCCTTCTAGCTAAGCCACCCCTACTTACCAGATCTTTCTACAAGTAATTTAAACCTCACAGCAGTTAAGTCCTTTCAGTCACCTGAGATTTACACCTAGATGACTTTTCAGTTACCCATTCAGTTCAGTTAACCCAAACACACACTTTTTTTTTTGTTTTGTATGTTGGTTTTTTTACCCTAAATTAAAGGTCCAAATACAAAAGTTCTTCTACTTTAGTCCCAGCAGAGAAGTTCAGTGACACAGCAGTCCTTTCTCCTGCTGTCTTCTGCCAAGCTATTAGCAGAATCTTTCTAAGGCAGTCTTTAAATGTAGCTTCCTTCTAGCTAAGCCACTCCCCATTTACCAGATCTTTCTACAAGTAATTTAAACCTCACAGCAGTTAAGTCCTTTCAGTCACCTGAGATTTACACCTAGATGACTTTTCAGTTACCCATTCAGTTCAGTTAACCCAAACACACACTTTTTTTTTTTGTATGTTAGTTTTTTTACCCTAAATTAAAGGTCCAAATACAAAAGTTCTTCTACTTTAGTCCCAGCAGAGAAGTTCAGTGACACAGCAGTCCTTTCTTCTGGTGTCTTCTGCCAAGCTATTAGCAGAATCTTTCTAAGGCAGTCTTTAAATGTAGCTTCCTTCTAGCTAAGCCACTCCCCCTATTTACCAGATCTTTCTACAAGTAATTTAAACCTCACAGCAGTTAAGTCCTTTCAGTCACCTGAGATTTACACCTAGATGACTTTTCAGTTACCCATTCAGTTCAGTTAAACCAAACACACACTTTTTTTTTGTTTTGTATGTTAGTTTTTTTACCCTAAATTAAAGACCCAAATACAAAAGTTCTTCTACTTTAGTCCCAGCAGAGAAGTTCAGTCACACAGCAGTCCTTTCTTCTGGTGTCTTCTGCCAAGCTATTGTCCATCACAGCAGTGCTCTATAATGCATTCAGGAGCTCCACCAATGTATGTGTTCACTACTGGCACTGCTCTGCAGGTAGTATTGCTGCCACATCACACATGGGCAGGCAGAGTACTCCCAACGCTCAGCACTGTAAAAAGAGTAATCAAGGACAGTACACAGATACCATCAGGAGGTGACCCTCGGGGGGTAAGTGCAGACAGAGAGGTAGGTTAGGTGGGGACATGGGGGTAACACCCAGGGGGTGTGCATACAGCTGTCAGGTTACTGTGGTATGGAGGCATCCTAGTATTGCAGCCTACACCCGTGCTCCACACTGCCATCTGCATATGCCCTGGTAGCCTCCAATCTCTCTGCATGCAGTGAAACAGAGCTGCAATGCATGCAGGTATAATGGGAGACTGGAAGCTACATGGTGAAGCATTTAGATACAATTGCAATTAAAAACTGATAAAGGTGTAAAGCTGTAAATAAGAGTGAAGTAACCACACTGGTATGTACACCACAAAGTGGTTCTTGGAAGGATACAGATTGGGGATGGATCAATTAAAGGAGTAGTCCACCCAGAATTTGCAAAAACATATGTTTTTCAGAGTGTTTTGATTTGTATGTAAAGTCCTAGTGTGTCCTTCCTCTGTCTGCTGTTAGGAGTTTTTCATAAATTAGGCTGATAGCTTTAGGGTAGTTTTATGACCCTTGGGGATCTCCATCACAAATGGGTTTATTGCCTTCTGCCTCCTACAATGCACCCTGTCTCATGTGACAGTGATGTAGCCAGGCCCATAGATTTAGCATATACAGTGCTTTTTAAAATCAGTTCACAACAGCAGAGCTGTGTAACTGTTCTTATCCAGTGAGCACAAATGGCAACAGTTACAATTTAGCAGATGCCTGAGAGCTACCTAACTCAGGTCCCTGTAAGAAAACAGCTACTAAATAGCTTTAATTCACGATTTGTATTTTTTGGGTGTGTCATGTCTAGCTAGCAGTAATATGTGTTTTCATTTTAAAATTTAATTTCATCAAACTATGCACAACAATAAAAAGCACAGAAATTGCCCCAGATCATCACGGCTATAATTAGTAAAAACGATAGCAGTTTTCTTTCTCACTCAGTTAGCTCTAAAGTATTTGCTAAACTGTAAATGTAGGTACCAGCGTTCTTTTTTTTTTTTTTTTAGCAGGAGAGACACACTAAAGCTTGTTTACAGGTGTGACCTGGGACCACAAGGAAGTTAAGTAATTTGCTCAGGGACACACAGTATGCATGTGGAGGCTGTGGGATTCAAACACAGGACACCAGGTTTGCAGCTCAGAGCCTTAGACCACTGCACTATACTGCCTTATCTATTCTAATAGGTAGAACTGTCAGTTAGTGCTAATTTTGCTCTGTGACATGATTTTCAATTTTTTTTTGGGGGGGGTTACAAATGTGAAGTATCTTTTTAAAGAGGACCTTCCCTGATAGTCCAAAAAGTTACAGCTTGTAGTCATTATATGCAGTACTAGACATGAAAAGGTATATGCATTTGTTATTTCTGGCCAAGGTTTACTCTGCCTTCCATAATTTGGATTTGTTTTTGAGCCCTGCTGCACTTGCCTTTGCTGTTCAGCTTGTTGGACTGCTAGCTCCTGATGACATCACTGTAGGATAGAGGAGTGACTCACGCTGTTCAGTACCATGCAGTTGCAACAGTGTTGCAAGGGAAACTTGCCAGTGCTCAGTGCACATACTGTACTGTGTTCCTCTTACCCAAGACACCCTGTTAGCAATGCATTATGCCAAAATCTAAATGCCTTGTCTGTGTCTTTTTTTTTTGTGAAATTGTATCTGCCCTACAATGATGTCAGCAGTACAATCCTGGGCCCACAGCAACACCAGGCTTGCTATAGAAGCTCTGGCACACCCTGCAGTTTTTAGCAGCTCAGAATGCAAAAACTAACTGCAGCAGACATTAATTAAATACAATTCCAGAATCAATGCAAGAAGGGGTAATTAATGCATGAAAGCCAAAGTGACTGGGGATGGTCCTCTTTAATGAAGTATAAAAATATGTATGTGCGAGTTATTTAGGTTGGCGAATATTTGTTTTATTATTTGAAAAAATGGGATATACTAAACGTGTAGTGCAATGAACCATTGTAAAATGGGATCAAACGTGTAGCTGAAATAGTCACTGTCGTCCATCCTGTTGTGTTCATGCTATATCACACACACAGGAGAAAAATGACTTTAAAGTATTTTGCAGTTTCTAAGCTGCAGCTTCATACCATACTAAAACAAAAATGAAAATCATGTCACATAGCAAAATCAGCACTAAATGTTAGTTCTGCCTAATAGAATGTTGGTACCTACATTTATAGTTTAGCAAATACTTGCAAATCTAATGGAGTGGGTTTTCTGTAAGACAACAGCTAGAGTCTTTGGCCCAGATATTCAAACTGTGCCCAAAATGTGCGCAATAGCAGGAGCAAGCACAAGTCCATTGCGCACATGTGCAATAGATGCGATATTCAAACATGGAGCAAGCCAAATTGCGCAACCAGCCAACATCTGAATATCGCACAACCTGCGCCATAGTGCAACCAGGAAGGGGAAGCTGAGCAGATACGATGCGCTATAGCGCAACAAGGGCAGCCCAGTTGAGCAGTCCAGAGGCACAATAGTGCAAGCAGGGATCCCCCAGCAGCAGAGCAATGGAACTGCACAACCAGGGAGGTAGGCAGGGGCCCACCACCCATGCCACAGATGGGCACAGAAACACACTGCAGAACTGACAATGCACCCCCACACCCCAAGCACAGCATAACTGGGGGAGGGATGGAACATCCACCGGCCCATGGGGACAAGCAAACAAAGCACAGCCGGGTCATGTTGCCCCAGCACACCCACCAGCAAACTGAGACTGCCACACAAGGGGGGGCGGACCACCCCAGTGTACAGCAGCCCCCCCTGTGCACAGCACACCCTGCATTGTGACCCCAAGACACCCCCCATGAGCAGTGACCATCACTGCAGGAATCCCCATGCAACCCCTGTCACACTGCAACCCTGTGTACCACAGAACCATACAAGCCAGACCCACCATGAGCACCCAGAAGTGGGTGGCAGCACACAGCAATGCAACAATGGCAGACACAGTGCCAACACACACAAGCCCCCTGAGGCACAGCTGAGACACCGAACATGTGTCACCACAAGTGGTACCCCACACTGGAAAGGGCGTGCCCCTGACACCACTGCCATTGACACAGCACCCTGCACAGTAGACAGGTGTCACAGTGCGACTCACCACGAGCCACAGCAACCAGCACAGACATCCACAGTGGTGTGTGGAAGCATGCATCGCACTGGATGCAACACAGTGCAGGAGCAAACACACACCCATACCCTCGGGGACACCAACACAAGGACGCAGTAGTGTGGCAACCCAGCCACCAGTGTGGGCACATGAAAGCTGTGCACACACAGCTTGCAGTCCACCATGGCACAGGGGTGACACCCACCCTGTGCATGTACTGTGGCCCTGTAAGCCACCAGCATATGCCTGGAGCACAAGTCACAGACAGTGCTGCACTGCCCCTGCAACACACACAAGACACAGCATGGAGGTGGGACAGCAACTGTGGAGTCCACAGTGTCACCCGAGGCAAACATGCACCCCACCGGTGACAGGTGGCAACCCAGCATCGTGACAGTCACAGTGGATGACCTGCAGGGATAGCACCCACTGACAAGGCAGCAGACCTGACAGGCCGCAGACATGCAAGGGTGTCAGCTGCACAGGCCAAGGGCAGCTTGACAGGGGCACAATGGACACAGAGCAGGCACCATGGAACACTGCACACAGCAATGCAATGCACAGGGAACAACACACACCACAGATACCAACTGAAAGCCACTCCCACACCAGAGACACCTCCCCATGCACACACACACATACCCATGACTATACCACCCCAGATGCCATGCACACCACTGCAACTGAGCACCTATAGCCAGTTGCAAATCAGAGACTACCACAGTATTCATATCAAAATATCTGTATTTCAAAAATAACAAGAATAAGAAAAAGAACAACAACAAGAACTATTTACAAATTTACAAAACAGGGGTGGGGGTACAGGTACAAGGTAGGGGTGGGTAAGGGGCAGGGGTGAACAACTGGGAGAGAGAAGGCAGGGTGTGAGGGATAGGTAAAGGGGGGAGGTGATGGGCAGCTACTGTCTGCCAGCCTGCTCCTCTGCTGCCTGGTGATAGTCCCGGGGCCTCCTTCTCCATCGCAGACCATGCTGGTGTAGGTCCTGCAGGATGGTGAGCAAGTCCATCACCACCTGTAGAAGCTGCTGCATCGATCTTTCAATCCGGTGCAGGATCCGGACACCTAGGACAAGGGATCAGAGTCAATGGGTGTGACTGTCCATATCCCTGAAGCCCACCCATCATGCATGGCATACAGCCAAGTGACCCGCTCCTGTGATGGACTGCACCCACCCACAGTGACCGTGTGCACACAACATGCCCAACCAGGCAGCAACAGCCATGTGTACCACTGCACACACACACTGCCCATGTCCAGCACAGCACAACCAAGGCCGTACAGTAACGTGGCTATGCGGTGGGCAGGCAGTGCCACAGCCATGTGCCCAGTGCACGCATGGACCACCATTGATGCACTCCCAGACATGCAGTGCCACTGGACAGTGCTGACTGTCACATGTCAGGTGCATGGCAGTGGTGTCCATGGATGGTGGCCATGCCCTGCCCCCCACCCTGTCACACAGCATGCTATAGCAATCATGATGTCATGGCACTCACCCTCATTGGGCTGCTGCTGCTGCTGCTGTCATGGTTCATCACCACCACCACGCACAGCCACCGCTGGCACCACTCCCTGCACTTCAGCCCTGGCCCTCATCCACTCCGCCACTCCTGTGGGAAACAAAAGGTGAGAAACACATCAATGCAATCCCAAAGCATATTCCCCCTGCCCCAATGAGTGTGCCTGCCCACCCAGCCAGACCCATACATCACATATCCTGTTAACACTGCCACAGCCAACCCTAGACCAACCCTCCCCCATGTGCTGGACACAATAGGCAGTGTTACCCATATGGACCATACAGGTGCATAGACAGATCACCTACCTGGCTGAGGCACCACGCCCCTCCTGGCACGCGACCGCAGATGTGCCAGTAGTGCCGGCTCCCTCCTCCGCAGGTCCCCATACAGATGCCTGCACTGTTCAGCAGACCTCCATCGGCCAGTGGCCTCCTCCAGCTCAGTGGCCACCTGTTGCCACACTTGTATCCTGTCCCTGTCTAGGGGATCCTCCCCAAATAGTGGGCTATAGTGAGGCTCCACTACACCACCAAGTTCGCAAGCTCGAGGGCACCCCACTGGGGGGCTCTTCTGCATGCCATCCCTGGATGTATAGTAGGCAATATGGCACTCTGCAGTGCGTCAACCCCACGTGGAATTGTTGCGCAATACAACGCCACTATTCCCTATCACGTTGTTGGCACAGCGCCATCAGTCCCTATTGCGCTGTCACCGAACAGTGCGATAGAGCTGCAGACATGCCATACGTACAGTGCCAAGGGGGCAAAGGTCGGGCACAGGGTCATGGGTCTCTGGTGCATGGTCACGCACAGCGCCATTGGATGTCTATGCATCCAGCGCGATTGGTCGCCTGTGTGCCATTGCCACAGCGGACTATTGCGCAGTTGTGCCACAGTGCCATGTAGTGACCATTGCTGTAGCACCACTAGCACAATGGTGGCCATGCCCTGAATTGCCTACCATGCACAGCACGTCATCAGCATGGCAGATGCCTGCGTAAGCTACCTGGGCATGCGCAGTGCAGTGTACTATGCAGTCACAGAACTGCGCAATTGGCTCAGCCCATTCAACCATATTGCGCCAAGTGCAACAGCGCGATATTCAGCCGTCATATGCAAATCATCCGATCAGCCATTTAATGGCGCAGCAGCGTGATTTGCATCTCATTAAAGTTGCTCCAGACCTAATTTGCATGGATTGCGCTATGAATATGCGACACTGTTCTGCAGTGGCCATATTTGGTTACTGCAGTTGATAGGTGAGTTGCATGCATTGTGATGTTCTGGACTATGGCCTCAGAGAATTGCTGTGTACTGCACAGTCACAGGTGACCACTCTCACCCATACAGGCTGTGAAATGACCGAGCAAGGACTGGGTGAGGAGGATGATGGTGGGCGGAAGAGGAGGCCTAACTTTACGAAGGCTGAGACGGAGGCACTGTTCGAGGCCTACCTGGATGAGGAGCCATTTCTCAGTGGACGGCAGGGCACCCCTCAGGCCCGTGCTGCTGCATAGGAGGGGGTGCCATGTGCCATCAACCTGCACGGCAGCCACCAGCGCTCTCTGCAGGAGTGTAAAAAGAAGATGTGAACCGACAGGAGGAGGGTGAAGGAGAAGGTTGCAGCCATCAGGGCGGCACGTACTGCAACAGGCAGGGGCCAGCCGGAGGTGGTGCAGCTGACTCCAGCAGAGGACAGGCTCACTGCAAGCATGCAGTGCAGTGCCATTGAGGGCATTCCTGGAGGTGGCTTCCAGACAGGTGGTAGTCCATCACTGCATGGTATGTCATGGTCTGGGGGGAAGGTAGATCACATGCACTAACATGTCCTTCCTTTCTGTTACAGATCCTGTGTGTCTGCAGGGGTCAGCGGTGGAGGGCCTGTCCACTGAGGACAGCCATCCGGAGTTGGAGGAGGGACCATCCACCTCCGCAGGTTGCCAGTGTGCACTGCGCCAGTGTGCACACCTGGCTACCATCACTGATGTCGTTGAGACAGGTGTGGGGGGTGCCCTTCCTGTGTCTCAGTGGTCTGGCATGCAAGCATGCCAGCACGCTGTGGATGTGGCTGTGGCACAGACCTGCACCATTGATGATGCACCAACCACTATGAGCATTGACATGTGTGTGTCAAAGAATGGAAACACAGCAGGACAGCTCATGCCCATGGACCTAGCTGGTTCCGATGTGTATGCCAGCATGTCAGCACAGTCCCAGGCTGTGCCTGTCAGCACTGGTGGGGCAGCACCGGTGGCTGTGCAGGTCACTGGCACTGTTGTGGCTACAGCAGCGGAACAACTGATCCCTTGGGCACAGCAGTCAGAGGGGCAGCAGCAGCAGTCACCCACCGGGACTGGGGGTACAGGGCTCAGCGGTGATGTAGGTGCACCACCTGTGGACTTGCCCATACCTGGTCCTGGTGAGTAGCACCCACCCTCAAGGGGTGCTGTACATCAGGCCCTGAGGGACAGGTTGCCGATGTGGCAGACAACCTCTTTGACGAGCACACCCACCTGCTGTACACATCAGTACAGCAGCAGATGCGGGTTGCAACGTCCATGGAGGCACTGTGTGTGGCTCTGCAGCAGCACAGCAGGGACAACGAGAGGATCCTGTCCCAGATTGACCATTTGTGGATGGATGTGACCACCGCCATTGGCAGGCAGACACAGCCATTGGTCGCTGTCGTGGCCACACTGGGCACACAGTCAGGTGCCCCTGTGCCGCTCACACTGCGCAGTATGCTATCCACTCCCCATTCCCGGCATTGTGCGACACCCACCCTGTTGACACCGGGTTCAGCTGTGGGCATCCCGAGCACCCCTGGTGCAGGTATGTTTCAGTGTGCTGCAGACCCCTGTGTGGGCAAGGTTGCGTTCGCGCAGTGGAACCCCTGATGGTCCATCGGTGCCACCCCATGAGGCCCGTGCCCAGTCTGCCAGCGCTGCTGGGTCTCGGCGGGGCTGCCCACGCATCCGAGGTGGCCGTGGCACTGTGCCGCAACACTGAGCTGTCTCCCAGTGTGGGCCCTGTCTGGTGCTGCCCTGTGTGCAATGTGTGTTTCGCTGGGCAGTGCACCAGTGCCCTGTCCTACACGCAGACACACGGACCACCTGCACACCCTCCTGACTGCTGTCCACAGGTGCGTGTGCATAATGATGCCTGCATTGCACTGTACACCAAAGTGTGAAGGTGCCCAGCATCTGAAACACGTACATGGACAGTAAGTGGACGTGGTGGCCTGTGGACGTGTGTGTTTTTAGTGTCTGTGTTCCTGCTCTGTTGTGCACCTGACCCCTGTGCACTTTGTGCCTATTGTGTGTGTGTGTGTGTGTGTGTGTGTCTGTCCATGTGGCGTGTTACTGTTCACCCCTCCCTGGTTGTATGTGTGTGCTTCTGTGCCCTGCCACTTCCCTTGCCGTCATGCACCCCTGGTGTGTTTCCCTGTGTGTATGTGGGTTGTGCTCTAGCCACTGTTGGTTGCACATGGCCCCATGACTTACCTGTGTTAGGTGAAGTGCTCCTCTGTGATGGTGTCCCGGTGCAGCTGGGCCAGCCGGATCAGTCGGGGGTCACGTCGTCCAAGGGGGGGCTGCTCATCCCCATCATCACTGGCGTCACCATCGTCCCCATCGCTGTCCCCCTCTTTGACCTGTACGGCTATCCCACAGTCTTTGGCCATTTTGTGCAGGATACAACAGGCCAGGAATATCCCACAGGCCTTTGAGGGGCTATACTGTAGGGCACCGCCGGAGGTGTCTAGGCATTGGAAGCGTGCCTTCAGCATCCCAAACACCCGCCAATGATGTTGCATGTGGGCAGCTGTGCCTCATTGAAGCTGCCATGCGATTGGGTCGGCCACCGGTAGGGTGTGAGCAGCCAGGGACGGAGTGGGTATCCACTGTCACCTGTGTGGAGATAGTGGAGGTTAGTGTCTTGTTCAGGCTCATATTGCCCCAACCCTGTGTGCCACACCCATGGCACCTGTGGCTTACCCACCCTTGCCCCCGATTTGCCAGTCCTACATGCATACTCACCCACTGGATGTCCTGTGGGGATGTCTCCACTTTTGAATCGATGGCACAGTGCTGACTGGTATCATATGAATGAATCGTGTGCTCTGCCAGGGTGCATGGCACAGACATTGATGATGCGCCCACTGGCATCACACACCACCTGGCAGTTGACACTAGCATATCCATTTTGATTCCTATAGGCAGCCCCATCAGGGCCAGGTGGTGTGCGAATGGCCACATGGGTGCAGTCTATCGCCCCTAGCATGCCAGGCATACGTGCTACCCTGTGGAACTCCTGTATGGTTGCTGTGCGCTCCGCCGTGGTGCTGGGGAAATGGATGTACTCCACAGCATGTGGCAGCAGTGCTCTGAAGAATTGGGTGAGGATGCATGATGTGGCTGACTGTGTTACACCTGTGGTGTCCCCTGTTGGTCTCTGGAAGTAACCGTGGCAAGCAAGCACATGCAGGCTACCTTTGTCTCCACTGACAGAGCGTGACTCCATCGTGAGGGTGCCTGCATCACATCACTGCACAGCTCACAGAGCTGCCTCAGTATTGCCATGTTCAGGCGGTACCAGTCCACAATCTCGACATCTGAGTAGAGCTCAAAGCTGATGCGGGCTCGGTACTGCCTGTTGGGGGCGTACCACAGACAGGCCCTTCCACGGCCACGTCCCCCTACAGCATGCCTTCTCACCCCCCACTCATCACAGCTTCCATGTGGAAGCTGGCACTTTCCATGGCCCTGGCTTGTGTTCCCCCCTGGCTGTTGTTGCTCTGTTCCCCCCGCTGTCCTGACTGCTACCTCCACTGCACTGGGTACACCTACTGGCCTCTGCACTCTGTGGCCCCACACACCTTCCCTTGCCCCTATTCTGTCTTCTGCTCTCCCTGGCCTGCACTCTTTCTCCTTATGGCCTTGTCTGTCTCCCTGCCTCATTTGGCTTCCCTGTAGCGTCCTTGCGCCTCTTCCTTGAGCCTTTTTATTTTGGCTCATTTCCGCTATGGCGCAACTTCCGCCTGATCCACTGTTGTGCATTGCGCAAGCCTTTGAATATCGCATTGCATACTTTATGCATGGTTCCACCCCCTTCAGTTGCGCATGCCTTAATTAGCATTGCGCAGTTGCTCAGCATGTTTTCAGTGGTGCAACTGCCTCCTGCTGAATATCGCAGAATGGCGCATTTTCAGACTTGCGCTGGTACAACCCTATTACGCATTGTGCAACCCTTTTGAATATTCCACCCTTAATTAATTATAGCGCTAATGATCTGGGCAAGTTCTGTGCTTTTATGGTTGTGTATAGTTTGATGAAATTTAAAGTTTTAAAATCAAAACATTCCTGCAAGCTAGACCTGACACACATAGAAAACAACAATAGTGAATTAGAGCTTAATTTAGTAGCAGTTTTCTTACAGAAACCCCAGTTAGCTAGCTCTCAGGAGTCTGCTAATAGGCTAATTTAAGAAAGACTCCTAATAGCAGACAGAGGGAAAGACACACTAGGACTCAACATACAGATCAAAACACTCTGCATAGCATATTTTTTTGCAAATTCTGAGTGGACTGCTCCTTTAAAACTGCAAGCTCAATAAAAAATATGCATTGCAGCCTCTTGCTGTACTGACATGCTTCAGCTGATGCCAAATACAGAGTAAGGTGGTGGGGGCAGGGTTGGAGAACAGGTCTGAATAACACCATATACCCACCAGGAGGGACTTTCCATCCCTTGGAATGTATTTGTGAAAATGTGTGACCAGGAGAGGAATGTAAGCTGAGCAAATGCTATTAAAACAAGTGCTGTATAGGGATGCAGTTTCAGGCTTTTTCTTCTGAAGCTTAAGCTCTGATGGCCCAGGCAGCTCCGATAGTCAATTGTTCCAGCATGATAGATCCACCTCATGTCCCTCCCACATTAACCAAAAAAAAAGGTGGGTGGATCTTTAGGAGCTTCTTGGGTGGAGGTCGGGGTGGATCTTACTCCCCCCAAAAAACTAATTCTGCCTCCCACTACTCAGGTTCCAGTTCTTATACCTCCCACTTAAGAAAGAAAATAGTGCACTGCAACCATTGGCTAACATGAAAGCGTATTCATTTGAGGGCAGAAAACATTTCTTGGAGGAGGCTAAGGCGGAGGAGACTATTTACACCTTCAGTCAGTTCAACGGACAGAAAACATGACATCACTACTTTTGTACATGCAAAACCTCTGCAGGCTCCGCCTACTGCAGCCGTAAAAAAGTAGTCCCTAGTAAAACAGCTGAAACATCTTATTTATACAAGTACATGCTGAAATGCAGAATTGCTCTTTAACAATTATTGAGGTAACTTTGTACTTAATCTATTTTTCTTTTTCTTTAATAACACCACCTAATCACTTTTCTGTCAGTTAATTGCTGAGACACAGGACAGGCTAGGCTTGGAATAATCCACTGGCACTGATGGGAAGTTTGGAGAACAATGACCAGAGTACGAGACAGAAAAGCCAGCTGTAGCCCACAGCATTTAAGCAGTAAAGCAGGAGATGTAGCATTTGATCTGGCAACAAATTGGTTTTTAGTATGAAGCATTTTATCATATTTTCTAGAATCTCAATTAGTGTGGGAGTTGGCAACATTAAAATCAAAATTCACAGAGAGTAACAAAGTAAAACAGATCATGTCTCCCCCTCAGACTTTTTTTTGGTAACAACTGAGAGATTGTTTTAAACTGTGTATGCCTGTGAGTTACTTTTTAGTTAGGCAATCAAATGAGCAGTGATAGTGATAGCAGTGATAGTGGACTGTGTTCACCTCTGTTTACCATCAGTAGAGGTTAAACAAATAATTATTTGTCTAAACCACATTACATTTTATATTGCCCTAATACACTTTTTTAAACAGTTCTTTCAAGCTACCTTCCTATCTTTCTCCCTTCCCTGCTTGCTAAGTCAAATTGTTTCCCTTTAGGCAGCATACTCTTTAGCTCACCTACGAAGTCCAACCTGAGCAAGCTGGTGATGTCCATCGATGATCTGCTGCTGCTAAAGCCTTTGAAGGCAAAGAGTGTTTTTTATTCCCACTCATTTCCCACATACAGCCTACCTACTGGCAATGCCAATACGAATTGCATTACAATACCAGATCGTGACTGCAGTTAACAGAGCGGGGTTCTGAATGTGAGGTTTCAATCGGACTTGCACTGGGCAGGCAATGGGCATTCTGGCTGGCTGGAGCGTTGGCTTGCAAGGTGCCAAACAGTAAAAAAAAAAACACTGAGGCAAAATGGGTGCCCAAAGCAAAAAATGGGCACCCAAAACAAAATGGCGGCTGCTTGAATCTGGCTCCTTAAAGCAGTATACACCACGGTTTACGGGAGGGGGGTGAAGCTGGTATTCCGTGCTTGGGTTTTGGTGTGTGTGGAACACCATTTCAATGGGAATCTCGAGCCCTGCTAGATTATGTTCATGTACTTCTACATCTACATCTCCGGAAAATTTAAAGCATGTTATGTTTAAGTGCCCTTGGTTAACACCACTTTGTGACACCATTCAGACTTCTGATCGAGACCTTCTCTTGAGGTTATTTTTTACTACTAATGATGAAATTATTATTGGCATAGTAGCTCACTATTTAGTGTGTATTTCAAGAATTTGCTTAAGATTTAAAGGTACTAAAGCAGATAAATAGGAATGTTGATATGAGGAGTCTATAATATAACATGGTGTAAGATGCTGTATGTGCAATTTATTATTTCGCTAATGAATTTAAAGTTTTAGTTTGTATGTGCAATAATCCTGTGTATATATTTTTAACTAAGTATTGTCTATATCTTCTTGTAATTTAACATATTTGTGACTTCTTTATGTTGAAAAGGTCAATGATCAATAAAATTGAAACTGAAAAAATAAAAAAGACCGTGCAGAAGGAGACCAAGAAAAGTGGACACTTTAAACTAAACAGGTACTTCCACTCAGTCTTCTCAGAGAAGGATGGAGGGGACAGACCACCATGTAGTAGCAGAGATGGGGGGGGGTTGACATAGGTCCATTTTCAGAGGAAAGAGTGCTGAAAGAACTTGCAGCCATGAAGGTGGATAAGGCTATGGGACCAGATGGGACACACCCCAGAATACTAAAAGAACCTAGTTCAACAACTCACTAGAAGCAGGAGTGGTTCCATAAAACTGAAGAAGGGAAAATATTGTCCCTCTACATAAGAGCAGCAGGAGATAGGAGGCTGGCGACCACAGGTCATTCAGTCTCACTTAAGTGATGGGGAAATTGATGGAAATACTACTGAAGGAAAGGATGATACAGTATCTTGAAATAAATGAGCTGTAAGACCACAGACAACACAGATTCATTGGGGATGTCATGCCAAGCAAATCTAAAATATTTATTTGACTGAGTGACCAGGGAAATAGATCAGGAGAGAACAATGAATGTGGCCTATTTAGACTTTAGCAAGGCCTCTGATGCAGTGCCACATAGAAGGCTGATTAGGACATTGACCAACCTAGGAGGGGGAATCATAGTTTTAAATTGGGTTAGAAACTGGTTAAAGAACAGAAGGCAGAGAGTGGTGGTTAACAGCACTCATTCTAAAGAGGGGATTGTGACAAATGGGTTACCACTTGGCTTGGTTTTGTGACCAGTCTTCTTCAATATTTTTACAGGGGACATTGCAGAAGAGCTGAAAGGGAAGGTATGCAGATGATACCAAAATGTACAATTGGATAGACACTCAAGAAGGGGTGAAAAGAAATTCACAGTGATCTTGGGAAGATTGAGGAATGGTCAAAACATGGCTATCGGGGCTCAGTGTCAAAAAGTGAAAAAAATGCACCTATAACAGAAATCACAGCACTGAGAATATGATGGGGGAGTACTTATAGTTACTAGGCAGAAAAGGGTCCTTGAGGTGATTATATCTGAGGACCTCAAGGTGGCAGGGTAATGTGACAAGGCAGTGTTTAAGGGTAGTGGAATGTTGGACTGCATAGGGAGGGGTATCTCCAGAAAGAAGAGGAGGGTGGTGTTGCCATTATATTAATCACTGTTGCTGCCACACCTTGAGTACTGTCTTCAGTTCAGTAGACCGCATTGCAAAAAGGACACAGACAGGGTAGAGGTAGGCAACTAAAATGGTGCATGGTTTGTATGAGAAACCCCATGCAGAGAGAGATTGGGGATCTTAACATGTATATCCTGGAAGAAAGGAGAGGGAGAGTGGATATGACAGACACCTATAAGTACCTCAAAAGGGTAAATAGGGTACAGGTGGGGAGTCTCTTTCAAATGAAAACAAGAACCAGGACCAGGAGGCATGCAACGAAGCTGGGGGGAATTCAAGAGTGATGAGAGGAAATATTTATTACCTGAAAGAGTGGTGGATGCCTGGAATAGACTGCCAGTGGAAGCAGTTGAGGCTAAAACAGTGGGGGCTTCAAGCATGCATGTGATAGACATAGGGGTTTATTGCATAGAATGCAGGGAGGAGGAATGGTTGACGGAGACCAGATAAGGTCTGCAGAGACTGATTAGGTAGGGAATACCTGGGCAGACTAGCTGGGCTAAGCACAATGCCATAGACTTCTTCGGTCACAGCATTTTGCACAGAACTTACAAGCTACCACAGAATCTCTGCAGTGCCACAGAATTCACTGTTCTTGGTGATTTTTTATTAATAGTTATAGTTTTTCCAAAGTATCTGGTTACCTTTCCCTCCTTTCATACCCCCAAACTATCTGTGCTCAGCATGTTATTTATTTTATTTGAGTTTGGTGACTGGGTAGGACCACTGAGACAATTACTGTGCCTTTTTCAGGGTTGACCTGGGGACATACATGGTACAGTAGAGCAGAGCAATTGTACAGGGAGTTAGTACATTACAGTATCAACTTTGACATACATTGTGCAGTGGATACAATAATGTAGAGCTAGTTGTGTACACCATATCTACATATCTATAAGTTCTATATACATTAAGATTTTAACTATACACAGGCAATAGATGCCACATTTTGAGCACAAGAAAGAAAGGGAAGAGTAGGGCAGACAAGGGGGGGTAGGGAGGGAATGGGAGAGGTGGTAGGAGTCAGAAGTCAAGCTAGGAAGGGGAGGGGAGGGGAGGTTTTAGAGCTTCAGCGGAAGCAGGAGAAGGAATGAGAGGCTGTGAGAAAGGTATACAGATTAGACTTGAATAGAGGAAGAGAAGAACAAGTCAGGATGTGGGGAGGAATGGCATTCCAATCAGAGACAGCAGAAAATGAGAATGACCTCCTGGAGCGATATATACGTAGATTGGGGGGAACTAGCAGGGAGAGGGAGGAGGAGCATAGGGTGTGAGGTGCCTTCCGGAGGTGTAATAAATCTCTAAGACAGGGTGGAGTAAAGAGATGGACAAGTTTAAACACTAAGCACATAGAGAAATATTTCAATATAGCTACGTAAGGCAACCAGCCCAGAGAGGAGAAGACGTCACAATGGTGTGATTGTGAGTTAGCCCCCAAGGTGAACCTACCAATCTTATGTTAAGCCTGGGAGAGGAGGGAGAGACATGTGGTATTAGTAGAGAGTACCAGGGGGGCACCATATGTTAGGAGGGGAGTAAGAGACAAGGAGGCAATTTTTAGGTAGGAGGCAGAGGTGAGGTATGGGCGTTTTCAGTAGAGCAGACCAAGCTTCTGCAGCATATGTTTAACTATATTTGAGATGTGAATGTTAAAAGACATTGATGGGTACAGGGTGAATCCCAAGTATTTGAAAGATGGGATGGTCTCTAATGTATCTCCCATGACCAATCTTATGTTAAGATTGAGTGGAGCAAACTTGGAGGTAGAACGGGGGGAGAAGAGCATGCACTTAGTTTTCCTGGTATTGAGAATGAGCTGCTTGCAGTTGAACCAGTCTTTGAGGGAGGCGAAGTCAGTCGCAAGTTCTCAATTCATTTGGTCATAGTCTGGTAATGACCGATAGATAATTGCATCTTCTGTATAGAGATGTACCATGGCACCACCACAAAATCATGGGAGGTTGTTTATGAAGAGTGAGAATAATAATAGTCCTAGAATGGATCCCTGTGGCACACCGTGGGTTATCAGCCTAAGTTCTGAAAGGGAGCCATCCCTTTTAACTCTTTGGGAGCAGCCAGATAGGTAGCTTCTTGCCCAGTTTAGGGCACTTTTATCCAGACCTAAGACTTGTAGTTGGTGGAGCAGGAGATCATGGTTAACCAGGTGAAATGCTATAGATAGGTCGACGAAGATGGCACCAGTGGCACAACCCTTGTCCATAGCATGAAATATATTCAATGTCACTTTTATCAGGGCCATTAAAGTGCTGTGATTCCTTCTGAAACCGTGTTGATGAGGGGATAGCAGGTTGTAAGATTCCTGGTAGTTTTGTAGGTGGTTATAAAGAATGCACTCCTGTATCTTCACTAAATGGCAAAGGAGGGATATGGGTCTATAGTTTTCTACAACAGTATTGGACCCCCCCTTGTGCACTAGGATTACCACTGCCATCTTCCATTTATCAGGTACCGAGTTGGAGATGAAAGACCAGTTGAGTAGGTCCCTAACCGGGCGAGCAAGGGCAGGGGCACCCAATTTAAGAAATTTTGCCTCAGGGGAGTCATATCCAGACAAGCTGTCAGGATTTAATTGAGAGAGAAGCTTCTGGACTTCTTTGAGAGTGGCAAGTTTTAGGTGAAACTCGAGGTGGTTTGCAAGGGCAGTTGAGGACAACAGGACAGTGTTAGGAGAGAGGGTGCTATGGAAGAGTGAGGTTTATTTGTGCAGATCCTTAAAAAATTCATTGAAGCCAGAGGCAATGGAAGTAGTCAGTAAGGTCTGAGCCGTTGGCATGGACCCGAGCTAGGGGTATTAACAGCGTTCCCTTTTAATAAGGAGTTTACTTGTTGCCAGAATTTCTTTGGGTTGCACAGGTGTTCTGTTTGAAGGGATTTAAAGTAGAAGTGCTTGACTTTGTGCAGGGAATGTTTGCATTTGCTCCTGAGGTGTCTATATGCTTGCCAGTCTGAGGGGAGTTCACTTTTTTTTTAGGCCCTCCACGCATTATTACAGTGCAACGTGAGCATCCAAATTTCCTTGGAGAGCCACAGAGCATTGATGCCCTTGGACCTTCACTTTTCAGAGGGGCATGTTGGTTAACTATTTGAGTGAAGGTTGTGATAACGAAGTCTAGGGCATGGTTAATATCTGGGAGTGAGTTAATGGGTCGCCAGTCAGTATTGTTGATGGAGGTGGTAAAGCTGTCTTCGTCGAACCTAGACATGTCATGGACTATGTGATGTTATCATTGACATCACATCATACATTAGCCACTGACAGGGCTGCATTCTGCCACAGAAATGAATAGTCATTTATCTGACTATCACTGCTCCCACTTCCTGAGGAGCAGGCACAGCACATCAGGTACTGTGATGTTTGCTCAACTTGTGCTGTAAGTTTATGGATCCAGTTGGAGGGCCTCTTATGGATGTAAGAGAGTCACCTGGCTCATTCTTAGGACCAGAGGACTGTGAACCGAAGGTGCGCAGTTCTGTGGTTTTAAGGACACCGGAGGCAACACTTCTACATCCAAAAGGGGCCCTCAAAATGGGCCTATAAAATGGTTATAGATCTCTAACCTTGTTAAATAAAAAATAACTTTTTATGTAATAAAGTTACCATTACGAGCAGTCATTGAGAAGCCTGTTACAGTTGTTAAGCAAGTGAGGTACTCTTACTTGTAGGAAGAACACTTCGTGCACAACTGGGTGTTCCTGCAATCTATAATACAGCTTAATAAAATGGTCAGTCTTAAGTTATTACCCTGGGGACAACTCAGATTCCTTCTACGTGAACACCACCCTTTCCATATAGAAATATTTCCTTACATCCCTTCTGAATCTCTTACCCCCCTTTCCCATCAATTTTAGGCTGTGCCCTCTAGGTATCTTACCATTAATAATTATTAATATTATTTTGTAGTCATTATATAATTATAACACCCTTCTCCTAACACCTCCCCATATGCACCCTGAACTGCCTTCCCATACCCTCCCACCCCAATGCACCTCACTGCCATCCTCTCTCCTTCTACTTCTGTCTCCTTCCTGACTCTTTCCTGGCCCATAAGCCTGTAGCCTCCCTCAGATATTGCCCTCTACTGTCCTCCCCTTACCCTGATCCTGAATGCACCTCTCTGCTATTCACTCTCTCTCTCTCTCTGTTTCTCACCTCTCCCATTAAGACTGTAGTCTTCTCTCCCAACGGATGGACAGACTCCTCAAGCTGATTCTACGTATCTGTTAGGACACCGACACAATTGCTCCTCAACTACCTCAGATATTTCATGTCTCTGCTTATGTAGACTGGTGAACTTACTTCCTGCGCTGCTGTGGGAACTGTATCCTACTGTATTCTATACCCATATTTTTGCTTATGTTATGCTTTGCCTGATATTATTTACTGTATGTTATCCTGTTCTGCTTGTTATTCTGTTGATGAATGATAATACCTTGTGACTGCTACTGTCTTCACCCATTCATGTATGTGTTCCCCTGCCTGTTTGATGAGGATCCTTTGTGAAAGAGGTTTTAACTCAAATGTTGTAATTCTGATTTCTCAATAAATAAAAAAATAAAATAAACAAATACTTCACAATAGCGTAGCTCTATTAACTGAATACCTTACTTTGTATAGATTTATTTGTGCCTTTAAGGTATAGTGAGGCCATCAGAAATTAATAACTGATAAAATGAATTAACCTGTATCCAAAAAAGAAAATACAAGAATTATGCCCATAAAGATAGACTATAATGATTGGTAGATCTGTTGAAAGAACATACCTATTAAATGAATAATTGTGCTGTACATATTTTTGCCAGGGTTACTGATTACGTGTTACCATCGATTGACAGAATTACCTAAAAGTTATGAAGAAATGTTGCATGCCAAATTTTGTCAAATGCCACCAAAGTTATTAAGGAGCAAAAACTGGGGTTTAACATTGAGCACTAGCTACAGCATAATTTATATATATATACAGGGACAGTCAGAATATATATATATATATATATATATATATATATATATATATATATATTCTGACTGTCCCTGTGTATATAAGCTGGATCTGTATGGCTTGGAAGATTCAATCAGCACTACACCATCCTACCGCTGTGCCTAATCTCCCCTTCTTGTTATGACCTAAAGCCTGACTCTATTAAAACCCTGTTATTTTTTGTTTCCTGTCTGTGAGTATATCCTTTATAGAGTACAAGTTGCATGCTCATTGGGTTAACTGTGTTTGCACTACATTAACTCACAGATGGGGGCGATCCTGCAGGGCAGTCGGAAGATACTGCATCCATAAAGGTTGTACCATACTCACACTTGGCCTTTTATATTTTTCTGGATGGAGCCATGGCACAATTAACATAAACCTTGAATACAAACATCTCAGTCAGGAGTTTATCAGCCCATGCCCCTCAACCTTGTTTGAGACCACATGGCAACCACAACATCCTTGGCGGTCCAGTCACACACATACATGTGCACACACACACACACACACACACAAACACACACACACACACACACACACACACACACGCAACTGTTTACAAAAACCTTTTACATGCCATGGTATTCTTTACATTTGCTTCCATCTGATATGAAACCCACAAGGAACTACTTGCTCTGTTATGCAGCAGTAGTGCAGGCTGACTAGTACAAATAAAGCTTCATACTTAAACATCCCCAATCTGACTGGCCAGCAATAAGCAAGCCCCAAAATAATGACTGACTGAAGATGATCAAACCCTCAACTGCAACTACCTGAATGGATGGTTCAGACTAGCACCTAGCCAAGCCCCCATTTCTTGTAACACCGTTACCAAGTTTTTATAGCCTTCAGCAACCAAACATTATAAAAGGAATCCACAAGTAGAAGTAGAATGTTGGCTAAATATCATGGGGCTCCATATTCAAGTATTCAAGTGGACAGATGGTGTCCATAATTGGGGTGCACACGTTTGCTGTACCTGGAATGTTCCTCTAGGGCTCAAGATGTGGCTGCATTTAAGAAACAGGAAACCCTGAAAGGAGAAGGAACGTAGTTTGCATAGAAGGGCATGCAAAAGTCAAACTGCACTTGGACAGCACAAAGCCAGGTCAGTAACTGCAATTAAAGGCACTCACCAGGCCACCAGAGCAGGTCTTTTTTAATAGTACCTGAATGTCAAGGGGCATAACAAAATACAGATATAAAGCAAATGAGTACGAACACTGGAACCCACATGAGATGACTCGTTAGTCAAAATGGTCCTTTTATAATCTTTAATTTGCTAATGGTCAGCCTTTGTAATGCATTTTGTTGGTTTAAATCTGCCCTCTGTGGTATGCTGAAGCAAGAAAAAGTTACTCCATTCATTCATTAATCATTTATTTATTTAATCATTTGCCATATGATCCATTTCTACTCCATCTCAGCTGCTAACCTTACGCAAATGGTAAACGCCCCTACTAGGATTAACTACAAGAACGGCACCAGTACCCTCTTGGATTGGGTCCTCACCACTCACCCCACAAGGATTTCTCGTACGACCATTCTCCCAGACTCATTCAGTGACCACTCCCCAGTCATGTGTGCATGGTCTAACAAATTCCTTAAGCCCCCTCCCAAAATTATTACTAGCAGAGTCCATCCTCATGGAAAACTTCCACATCTCAAACTACATCTGCTTCTACAAGACTGGCTACCCATCTACGAAGCAACAGATGTTAACTTGGCTCTTGATCACTTCATCTCAATTTTCAACAAAGCCTGCGACCTCTTTGCCCCTGCTAAAAGGCACGAAACAAAAACTCTCTCTAACCCATGGGTCACCACAGCTCTTCTCTCACAGCTGAAACTAAGGATCACCTCTGGACAGTTGCCAGGGCCACTGGCAAACAACTGGACATCCAAAATTACAAACAAGCATGAAATGCCTGCACAAAAGCCATATGGCTAATGAAATCCACCTATTACAAAACGCTCTCACCAATACATGGGGAAATGGTCGTGCTTTCTGGGACAATATCAAGGATGTCACAGGGAAGCAGCCAAAAACCTCTCCGTCCATGTTAATGGTTGATGGATCCTCAACCCTTGACCCCAAGGTGATCGCAAACATCTTTAACACGGCTTTTTCAGACCTTAGTGCTGTTCTACCCCATGACTTTTTCGAAAACAGGGCCTACTCTCCCAAATACCTCAGCCCCTCAGTCTAACCATCTCCTCTTCTACTTCAGGAAGGTAAGGCTGAATGAAGCTCACCGCTATATTACTGCAGCTATCTCTAAATCTAGTTCTAGTAACAACACCCTGGACCTTAAGCTTCTGTTGCTCACCCTTGATGAAGTGATTCATCCATTAACAAAAATCCTAAACCTCTCTCTCAGCTGTGGAAAATTCCAGGACCTATGGAAAACAGCCACCGTGACACCCATCCATAAAAGTGGGGACAAGACGATTCACTCAAATTATTGCCCTATCTCCATACTGCCCCCACTCTCTAAGGCACTTGAGCACATCATAGCTGATCAACTTACCAACCACTTGGATAAATACAATATACCTTGTCCACAACAACACAGCTTCCGGAAAGGTCACAGCACCACCACAGCCCTTCTTGAGTTCACTGGAGCTTTGCACAAACCCCTTGACATCGGTCTTCTCTCTTCTCACAGGGGCTGTTTTCGTTGACCTCTCCAAGGCCTTTGATACAGTACACCATGGACTACTAATATACCAACTACTGAATGCCGGGCTATCACCTGACTCTTCTCTCTGGTTTAAAAGCTACTTAGAAAACTGGTCACAGAGAGTAAAAATTGCAGACGCTCTTTCTAACACCCTGCCTGTTTGCTCGGGTGTCCCACAGGGATCCATACTGGGACCTCTCCTTTTTAGCCTTTTCTTAAACTCCTTCCCTTACCACTGCTCTGAGCAGATCATACTATATGCCGATAATGCTGTTTTATTCTCCACTCACAAAGATCCTGCAGCTCTTCAACACAACCTTCAACTTGGTTTCAGTTCTGTAGAGACATGGTTTCTTAATCATAAACTGGTCCTCAATGACAAGAAACCCAAATCTATGCTCTTCTGCAGCTCTCATAACCCACACAAGCTACACCACTTGGCTATCTCCACCACCCAGGGGAACACTCTAGATCAGGTGGTGTCCTTCAAATACTTAGGGATACAGCTTGACCCTAATCTCTCCTATGGACTTCATGTAGATAATGTAGCTAGAGCTGCTAATACACGGATTGGTCTCCTCTACAAACACAGATCACACCTCACACCAAAAGCTTTGAAGGTTGCAGTCCTGAGCTCTGTGATCTCTGTAATAGACTATTGTCTCATCATTTATGGCTCGGCCACAACCACAACCCTTAGATGTCTCTCAACTGCCTTAAATAAAGCATGTCGGCTCATCACTGCTGCTCACCGTCTCACCCACACATGTGACCAGTACACTCAGACCGGCTGGCTCCAACCATCAAACCGCATAAAGTTTCTCACCTGCTCCATGGTCAAAAAAATCTACCTTGGCCTTGCACCTTCTGGGGTCTCAACTCTGTTACAACACTGAATTAACAAATGGTGCCTTAGGAGATCCATGCTACAGCTACTGAAAGTCTCCCACTGTCACACTTCACAGGGACAACGCTCTTTTGCTTATCGAGCACCACTCTGGTTCAATGGCCTCAGCCCAACCATCTTCTCTGCCCCAACTATTGGTATGTTTAAAACTAGGCTCGGGACTATCTCACTACCAACAGCTCCTGTGACTGCCCAACTTAACCTTGTTTCTCCACTTCTTCTGCTCTAGTTGTCCCCTCCTCCCCCCTCCTCCTCACTGGATTCTACCCTCACATCTTGGTATACCCATTGCTGCACTTTTCACCCTCTCGCCACCCTTCCTACATTCCTTTTCCCCCCTACCCTCTTCCCTCTCCCTATGACTCTGGCACTTCTTATCTGTTGTCTATTTTCTCTGACAAATACCACTAGCTGCCTTGTTACAATGCTACCCTTGAACTGTATTAATCTGTACTCTGTTTGCAATGTCCACATTGTTGTAATGCCTGTCTTGATGTTCCCCATAATTTGTATTTCTCTGACGTGGAACCTTTGTAAAAGAGCCATGGCTCAAAGGTATTTGTAATCCTAGACTTTATAAATAAATAAAATACTGTGGAAACTGGCTCACTCCCTGTCATTCCAGTGGCAGCCAGCTAAGATGATGAGTGGATGATCTGTGCTGGTCACTATCTGAGGACCAGTCAGCAGACTGTCAATGTTCAGATGGGTGAGTTTGGAGTGATGGGGAGAGGGGTGGTAGCTGCTTTGTGGGAGGGCTGGGGAGTGCGGTAACATATATTTTGACAGGGATCAGGCACCTTGAATGCTAGGAACCTAGGGAACAAAACAGCAGAGCCATGGGCTCTCATGGCAGAAGGGGAGGTGGACATGGCAGCCATCATCGAAACATGAGCCACCCATTACCAGAACTGGGACCTGGCGGTACCAGGGTATAAAATATTCTGCAGAGAAAGGGTAAATGGGAAGGGTGGGGGCAGCACTGTAGGTGAGAGGAGGACTGAAGTGTGTTCATGAGGAGGGGAGGAGGGTTGTACAGGGTCATTACGGATGTAAATCTAGGATTCCAAGAATAGGACTCTCAGGATGGGAGCAGTGTACAGGCTACCATCTTAGGCAGAGGAGTTAGACAGGGAACTAGTGGGACAGATCAGAAGGGCCCGTGGAAAGTGTAGCACAGTGATTGTGGTGGACTTCAACTTGCCAGGAGTGAATTGGAGTACCCCAGCCACCATGAATAGAAGAGAGCAGATACTTCTGGATGCGTTCCAGGATAGCTTCCTAATGCAAATGGTCAGCGAGCCAACCAGGTTAGGGAACACCCTAGACTCCATGCTGGCAAATGGGGAATTTGTGAGGGAGCTGAGGGTGGAAGAACCATTGGCAGGGAGCGACCACCACTCAGTGTGGTTCACGTTGCAAATGGGTAAGGAGGGAGTAGAAACAGGTACAAGAGTATTGGACTTTAGGAGGGACAACTTCAGGAGGATGGGGGAGGTAGTTAAAAGGTATCTATCCCAAATCCAAACTAATATGGACACTAACCAGAGGTGGGAGGTCATAAAACTGGGGATTGACAAGGCAACCAAAACCTGCACTAGGGTCCACAGTAAGAGAGCTAGGGCCAAGAAACCCAGCTGGTTAAGCAAGGGGGACATGAAGAAAGTATGAAATAAAAGAACCACCTTTAGGAGGTTCAAAAAAACAGGGAGAGGGGAGGACAGAGCAGATTACCTGAAGGAATCATAGGAGGTGATAAAAGCAGTAAGGGCAGCCAAGGCATCTAAGGAGCTCAGGCTGGTGCAAGGCATCAAGAAGGGGAGAAGGAATTCTTCAGATACATCAGGGAGAAAAGGAGTTGTAGCAACAAAAATGAAAATTATGTACCTACTGTAATTCTTGATCTTTCTGCGTATTGTCACCATTCCTCACAGTTGGGTATGTGGCCAGAGGTCACGACCCTGTGGGAGCTTTTTTTTTTTGGATGGGCGGTCGATGCACCATCGGCACCACCCTCGAGGCTAATGCACTGCGTGGCACTTGCGGGTTGGCCATTAGGTGTAGTTGACCTCGCCCTCCCGCCAGTTCTGAGTCACCGTAGAGTGAAAATAGGAAGGGTGGGACAAGCGAGTCCAAGGAACAGATAAAAGGAAAAGATATACAAAACAAAAGGAGGAATAACGGTGGAGAGGACAGAAAAGGAGGAAGAGGAATCTAAGGGATTGGGAGGGACCCCAATCTCTGGGAAAGAAGAAGAAGAAGGGAAGGGAAGGGAAGGACAAATATCTTTCTTGGAAGGGGGGGAGGACAATGTCAACTGACCCTGCAACATGGACCTCCTAATTAAGACTGAACAAGTTCAGACCTTCTGCCCTAAGGGAGAGGAGAGAAAGAAAACCTGGAAAGACAAGCAAGGTTAACCACAGAATAACAGCTCCAGGCAGAGGACAACTATCCCCGACGGATTAGTCACAAAACACAACTAAAGAAGTCCAGAAGCCAAGGCACATCCTCCCCCCTAGCCAAAAGAAAACATGGGTGGAGGAACTTCAAGAGAAGAGCCTCCCCAAAATAATTAAAAATTGAATTAGTCCTGAAGGACAAAGGAAAAGGGGGAAAAAGAGGGGGCTTTAAGTGCAGCACCCCATCCCTAAGAAGGGTTGGGGAAGCCACAAGGTGATAAAGCTAAAAGCCCCCCATCCCCCCAGCCACTAAGCTGTAGAACTAGGTTCCTCAGTGTGTCTCCAAGGCCCCCCACTCCTAATGAAAAGGAATGAGGGAGGGGGAGGGAAGAGGCACAGAGAGGAAGGGGGACCAGAGACTGAGGCCCCAGGGGGGTGGAGGGTGGGATTTTGTGATGAATGGTGAAGATACACAGAAAGATCAAGAATTACAGTAGGTAAGTAGTTTTCATATCTTACCTGTGTCAATCTTCACCATTCATCACAGTTGGGTGAATACTGAGCCCCCTGAAGATGCCCAAGACCCTAAAGGACTAAGTCCCTTAGCTCCCAGTGGGGGAAAGAACACTGACAGGGAGAACCCCTATGGGTCCGGCAAAGCACAAGACTGAGGAGAGTGAGATGGGGACCCCCCGGAGGGGGCAGGAGGTTGCCCCAACAGACACCTCCTCACTCTATGGGAGAAAAGGTGGATTCTCCAGTAGGTGGAGGAAATCACCCTACGCTGGACCAAGGGTGACAACCGGGAAAGACACAGCCATGCCGTCCGCCTAGTGCAGATCACTGTCCCTACAACCCCAGAAGCTGTCTCATTGGTGTGTCATAAGATGCCCTTGCTTGGTGCCTTGCTAGCTCCAGGCCACGTGCAGAGAGTGCAATGGCATGTCTGGTTACCTCCAAATCAGGCAAGGAGGCTAGGAGTTGACACAGCCTGGACCACAAGAACCTATCATAAGAAGCATAGTGGGCCTGATGAGCAGAAATTGACAACAACAACTGTGCCAAGTAGAAGGTCTTCCTCCCCCAGAAGTCAAAATCTGTGGAATCTTGATCTAGGGGCCAGACACGGTGGAGGGCACAAAGCTCATCAGGAGTGTCCAGCTGTGTCAGTCCTGACTGAGGATGAGGCATATGACCTGGAGACTCTGGGGGGGCACAATACCTCTGGCTCAAATTCCTAGGGGCTGGGACTCCAGAAAAGGGTCATTGCCATAACCGCAATGACGCCTCCTGGAAAGGAGCAGACCAGGTGGGCACCACAAGGGTGGCCGCACTGAAGTCACCTAAAAAGGCACACATCAAATGCTTTGGATTGTGCTGAGAAGTGGGTGGGGTGATATGCAGGTCTTCCATCATCCTCATGAGGAAACGCTGATACTCGGCGAGATCAGCAGCAGGGGAGATGTGGACAGAAGGTTCCTCTCCCCCAGAAGAGGAGGATGAGGAAGTGGAAAACCTCGGAGATCCAGAGGTTGGCTGCTCAGGGGGATGGTGGAACACCCGCTCGTCCATGGCCCTGACATAAGTAGAGAAGTGAGCAGCAGTACCCCTGAACTGTTCCCAGGAGAGAGGTCCCATAGGACCACAAATACCTGGGAGAGCAGGAGATGGTGACAGAAGAATCGGGATCAGATCCACAAAAGAAGAAGAACGTCCTCTGTCCGGGCAAGAGTGTACACCGGAAGCCTCCAAGAGAGGAGGAGTTCCGGACAGCCCAACAACTGACAGCTGATCAACCATGCTGGAACTGCCTAGACTGTGCCCTGAAGAATCCCCCCTGTGAGGTGACTGGGACTGTGTGAGCCCAAAAGGACAGTCTCTTCCCTCCAAAGAACAGGGCACTCTCAAGGAGACTGAGAAGGAAGGGCAGGGGTCCGCGCTGTGACTTCTCCCTGAACCTGGGTTGGTCTCAGAGAAGGGCCGCCTCCTTGAACCCTGGCCCCTCAACCCCTCAGAGTCTGAGAGCACCCTCTGCCTTGAAAACACCAGTCTGGGCAGCTGGCAACCCTGGTCGGTGCCTGAGGAGACCATCCAGGGAGTAGCACCCTCCCCCTCCCTGAGTGCCCTAAGCACACCACATGAGGAGGTGTCCCAACTGAGAGGGCAGAAAGCCTTCCAAGTCTGGGCTGCAGGACAATAGAGGCCTGGACCATCACCTGCTGGTCAGCACCCCTGACCCCAGACTGGGGGGGCTACTGCCCACTCTTCAAAGGGAGGCTGGTTCCAGTCAGCTGAAGTAGCTACTGATGTGTCCACATGGGCTACCAACTCTGAAGAGTCGGACAGCGGGTCCAAACCAGACTCAGAATCCATCTCTGAAGAGGTAGAGACCATAGTCTGGTGCCAGACCGTACACAGATGCCTGCTCCTGTCCAGACCGAGGGAGGTGCCAATCTGGGTATCCACACCAGAGTCGGCACTGAACTCCCC
The DNA here is from genome assembly GCA_016271365.2 of Neoceratodus forsteri. NCBI lineage: Eukaryota > Metazoa > Chordata > Ceratodontiformes > Ceratodontidae > Neoceratodus > Neoceratodus forsteri. The sequence goes on along the minus strand of CM028134.1, from coordinate 969,351,861 downwards.
CACGGCACTGCAAATGGTGCCCTAGAAGAGACGGCACTGAGAGCAGCAGCAGAACCAGAGTTGACGCCAGCCACAGTGCTGTCCCCCCCATGGCACCGCGAACAGCACTGGGGTCAGGGTCGGCACCAATGGTGGTGCCGACAGCCTCCATGGCACTGTGAGTGGCACCGAAAGTGACACCTCCCATGGCATTGTGGCCCTGCATGGCGCTGCAAGCAGCACTGGAGCTAGACACGGCGCCGTCCCCAGCCTCGGTGCTGCAGGGGGTGCCGAGACCTGAAACAGTCGAAGACAGCACCATGAAATTTCCCATGGTGCCATAAGCACCATCGGCACTGCGAATAGCAACAACAGCAGAGACAGTGCCGAGCAGCAGACCGGCACCAACCACGGTGCCATCAGGGCCATGGCACTGCAAATGGTGCCGAGGCCCAAAACAACACCAATGGATGGTGTCGAGGATGGTGCAGACCTAAGCTTTCCAGCCTGAGGAAATGACACTGGGGGAGCCTTCACCCCCGAAAGGCCGATTGCTGGAGTGGTGGCTCCTGCCCCCCCCAGGGGAATGAACTGGGCCTCCTGCACTGCGGAAGGGGCTTCCACCATGGTGAGACTACAAGAGGAGGAAGCCCCCTCCTCTGTGGTCCATATAGAACTGGGAAAGTACCTGGAGGAAAGGCCGAGAGACTGTGGCTTGGCCTGACAAGTGTACACCCGTTCCCCGAAAGTCGGCGTAGTTGTGGAGGAGTAAAGTAACTAAAACAAAATAATGTCGGACACACAGTCATCACAAATCACAGATTCACACCTGGAATTAAGTGGCCACCAGCCCTACACTACCTCCCTTGCCTTGGTGCTCACTCACTGCTCTGCTAGTGCTCTGCTCTATACTCTGCCTCGGAGTCTCGGCTAGCGGTGCGGTAATGTCTCCCTCGCTTCTCCATGCACTATGAACGATGATGATGATGTGCTGGCTGCCCTCTCTGACCCTTCACAAACAGTGCAAACCAGGGCCAGCCTACCACTTGACCAAACTCCTAGCCTGTACTGCACACCATGTGACCTCACCCCCCCCCACCCCAGTACTCACTGAGTGGATGCCAGGCACAGATGCCCTCTGCAGGAAAAGGAAGGTTAAAAAAAAAAAAACATTTTTAAATGGAAAAAAACAATTTTAAACAGCTGACCATTTGGCCATTTTTCAGGGGGTGCTGCCACAACCCCAGCACCCATACTTCCCACGCCTATGGTCTGGGTATATATAAGGAAGCAGCAGTCCAGTAGGGGGAGTAAGGTGCCCTGGGCAATGCTGAGCCTTGACTCAGGGATCAGATAGTTTTTAATCCTGTAACTGACTCCTAATTTCTGATTAATGTACCGTACAGTAAGCTCAGTGTGGTCACCAAAGGTTACAACAGGATCAAGGGTGACTCTGAGGTATTTGAAGGTGATCACTGTCTCTGGAGAGTGGAACCATCAGGGGATAGGATTGTAAAAGGGGTAGTGTTTCCACCTGGCCTGGTTAGATTGGGTTTTGATCCAAAAAGCATGGCTTTTATCTTTCCAGCATTGACCAGAAGACTATTTGTGAGGTACCCCTTATGGGTGGCACCATAGTTGTTTGTGAGAGTAGTAGAAAGGTTGGCTAATGTTTTGTCACTGTGGAATAGGACTGAGTCACCAGCGCACAGAAGTGAAGTAGTAGTAGCAGTAGTAAAACCATTTATTTTTATACAGGAAGTGAAAATACATGTCATAAGGGTTAAATACCCTGTTTTCAAGACAGTCCTGTTAGATGTTAACCCATACTTTAAAACCTAACACATCCATACTACAATACAAATACACATTCAAAGTCATATTACATTTGACATACAAATCAACATCGACATTCAATAGTAAAGATAGATTTCAAATTACTATTAAATTCATAATGTGATGTTAAAATATGCATTGAATAGGGCAATCTATTCCACCTTACTGAAGCTTGATATTTTAAAGTTTTCTCCGTAAATTTTGTTCTTTGCCTGGGAGCTACCATCTTATTTTCATGCACAGACCTAGTCGATACTGTTTCAGCATGAGAACATGACTTTACATTAGTAGAAATATAATGTACAGGATATTTTGTAATGTATTTATGCAGCAATTTAAGCCATACCACTTAATTTCTTACCTCTGAAGTATACCAATCTAAGTCATTCAGTAATTTACAATGATGCATATGAAAGCTACATCCCAATATAAACCTTGCTAGCCTATAAAAAAGCTTGTCTAATTTGGCTAGCATACTTTAATTTGTCACCCTATAAATAATACTACCATACTCTAACGCTGGCATAATCTGCTTTTCTACCAAGATCCTACGGGTCTTTAAGTCCAGACACCGTGATGCATGTCTCAAAGCTTCTAGTTTTCTGTTTGTAGTTTCTAACAAATTCGTAACATGTTGCATACATTTTAGTTTTACATTAAACAATATACTCAAATAACAAAATTCTGTTACTTGTTCCAAATTTAGACATTTAGAAGTAGTTATATTCAGTGACATTTCTTCTTTTGCTCCAAAATAAATAACCTTAGTTTTCTTTATGTTCATTTGCAGCCTCAACCTGGTGAACCATTCCTCAATAACACCAAAGTTGATCTGTAACCTCTGTACAAGTTCGATCTTGTTTTCCCCAGTGGCTATCAGTGCCGTATCATCTGCATAAAGTCTACGGGTAGTGTGTTTTACTTTTTTGGGAAGATTGTTTATAAACATCAAAAACAACATGGGACCTAATACAGATCCCTGGGGTACCCCACGCTTTAATTCTTTACTCTGGGATAGTGTCTGAGATACTAAAACCTTCTGAGATCTTCCTGCCAGGTAAGATTTAACCCACTCCCTAGGTCCATCTGTAATACCCATATTTTGTATCTGCTTTAGTAATAAGGAGTGGTTCACCAGGTTGAAGGCTTTTGATAAGTCTACGAATATCACGGCAGTCTCAAGTCCAGCATCTAAAGAGGTGGATACTAAATCATTGAATTCAATCAATGCTGATGTTGTAGAATATCCTATTCTAAATCCTGATTGCAAAGGTGTCAAAATATTATATATTTCCAAATATTCCATAATTTGTAAGTGAACCTGTTTTTCTAAACATTTGGACAAAATTGGTAACAAAGCAATAGGACGATAATTTCCTGGATCATCCGTCCTCCACCCCTTTAAAAATAGGAATTATTTTACTTTGTTTCCATGCTGTAGGAAAGCTACCAGAATGCAAACTCCAGTTAAATATATACATTTAAGTAGGTGCAATGTATTCCTCTGCTAATTTCAAATATCTACCCTTGAGGCCATCTAGACCTGGTGCTTTATATGTCTTAATGCCTCTTAAACCCTTTCTTATTTGGTTAACAGTCAATTTTTTAAACCTTAAAGGGGGAATATTTTCCCTACCTACTATATCATCCATCATGTTCAAATCATTATTATCGTCTACTATTACACCTGGAAGGTCAATAAAGCAATTATTTAACAGGTCTGATATTTCGGAAGAACCATTCACCCGCTTATCCCCACATTTCATTTGTTGCATCATATGTTGAGTATTTTTCCCTAGATTAAACTATTTACATTTTTCCAAAAAAGTCTGGGATTACCATTTCCTGTCGCTTTAAACTTAAAATAGTTTTCCCTTGCCCTTTTTATTAATTTCTTGCATTCATTTCTCTTAACTTTGAATTTCACCCAATCGGTATAGATTTTAGTTCTTTTAGCTATTTTCCATAGCCTATTTTTAATCCGAATTGAAGGTGATGCTATCTTCTGGAAGGGAGTTTACAAATAGGGAGAATAGGATGGGTCCAAGGATAGAGTCTTTGGGTTCCTGTAAGAACCTCCCAGGTGAGAGAGGTGGCACCTCCAGCACAGTCTGTGTACGACCAAATATTCTCGCCTGACCAGAAGTGAGGTCATAGGCCACTTCCTGTTTGCTCCTGGAATAAAAGTTTAAAAATTTAGCTAGCTACAAGGTAAACTGCCTTTCAAAAGGCAATTTATACCTGCCTGAGTGCTCTAAGGGACAACTCAAACTGCAGCAGAATCACAGCAGCTAGAAACCTCAGTCCCTCGCTCTTGGGGATCAAGGTTCGCGATCCAATGTGAGACAAATCCTTTGCAGATTCTCCTGTCTCCCTCAAAGGCTGTAGCACCCAAAAAATGTTTTAAAACCCCTCCAACAGCACAGCAGGTATAAAATAATATGTATCAGTGCTTTCTCTCTCTCTCTATCCCGTGTGACCAAAATGCTCAGTAGAATGTTTGCATGTATTTTAGGTTCTCAAACCTCTTTATTTTCAAATATTGGTCCGACAGTACTTGGTAATTCATTTTTTACAGTAAAGGATGCACATATCATGCACACGCTGCCCTCCATAAGTGTAAGTGTAGGCATACTCTGTCCACTGTTTTTTACTACATAAGGCTCTTTTTCCTAGCTATCCTATTGCTCCTATTATCAGGCGATATGGAACTAAACCATGGTCCTCTGGCTCACCTCTCTATAGCAGACCTATCAGGGCTAACAAACAAGGGTCTTCTCATCATACATATGAATATTTGTAGCCTAACCTGCCATAAGGATGAACTGGAAGTGTGGCTCAGTGTGTACAACCCGGATATACTCTGTCTCACTAGAACTTGGTTAAAACCTAGTATCCCAGACTCTCTGCTCAATGAAGAATTACTCCCTGATACGTAGAGATAGAAAATTAGCAAAATGTGGAGGTGGGGTGGCTCTATATTATAAGGACTATCTCAGCATTACTGAAGTTCCTGCCCCAGCCTCTCCCTCTGTGTGTGAATCCATTCATGCCACTCTCCAACTAGGTGCTAAAAAACTGCACATCATTTGCAACTATAATCCTCCATCAGAGGATCAAGCTGGACTTCAGGATCTCCTTGACTATATGACCAGGGTAGTAAGTCATAATGAGCTCATAATTATGGGGGACCTTAACCTTAACTGGTTAGGTCCTACTCACAGTTCCCTTCCATCATTAGTGCAGAGTTTTAACCTACACCATATGATTACTGAGCCTACTAGAATGCCTACTCCACCTAAATCAGGCACCTTATTGGACTGGGTACTCACAAACCGGTTGGGGCATGTGTCTACATCGGGTATCCTGCAGATGCGATAACTGATCATTCTCCAGTTTTCTGCATCTGGGCCTCAAGTGCCCCACCATCCCCATCACCTCATTTTGTCACCTTTACTAACTTCACTAACTTGGATGTAAATGCCTTCCTTTGTGATGTTGCGGACATTGATTGGTCGGGGATCTATCTTGCCAGTGGAATTGATGATGCATTACATATCTTCCTAACTGAATTCACTGCTGTCCAGTGCAAACATACGCCGCAAGTTACTAGGAGAGTAAGAGGGAAGCAAACTCGGTGGCTACACAAACTCTGGAAGAGCTACAAACTTTCTGGCCAGCTTGCGGATTTCAATAGATACAAAGCTCAAAGAAATTACTGCAAAAACAAATACGTAAAGCTAAAAGCAAATATTGTAAAGACCTACTATCCAGCTCCACCCGTGACCCACGGAAATTCTAGACCCATAAAAAGACTTTTCTTGGGGCCTCACAAGCCACTACCCCTACAGATATGGTACTCAGTGGAGCTCACTGTAATGATCCTAATACCATTGCAAATGCTTTCAACAGTATGTTTTCTGATCTATCCCTATATACCTCTTCTTTTCCATCCCTGGCTGCATCATCCCAATCTGTGAGCTCCAACAATCAAACTGAACCCTCTGCATCTACATCATCCCTAGGGCCCATGTAGCCTTTGCAGTTCTGCTCCATTCATTGCCTCACCTCTAGCTATAATATACACGTTACCCCTTTGCTGGGGTGTTGTCCCGGACCTTTGGAAAATTGCTAGGATAACACCTGTCTTCAAAAATGGTGATAGGTTCTACTATATTACAGTATGTTTTAGTAGTTAGATATTCTTATTAGACAAATCTAATATTACCTCAACTTTGTTAGCTCTGGTCACCAATGTTGGAAGACACCATAACCTATAGCTTTATGTACTAATGGAGATGTACAATGTCTAGTTATATACCACGGTTGTTTGCTTAACCGTCTGTACAAGAAGATTTGTATATCGTACCATAAATGTATTGTGACTCTAGTGTTATAATAATAAAACATATTAAATATAAAAAAGGTGATAGGAAGACAGTAAGGATATAAATAATTACAGACCGATTGCTATTCTCTTGGTGCTGAGCAAGATACCTGTGAAGCTTGTAGCTGCTCAAACACTTGACTTCCTAGCAAATTCCAAACTTCTCTCTGTCTCCCAACATGGCTTCAGGAAACATCATAGTACAACTACTGCACTACAAAAACTCACCTCGGATATACTCTCCAACATGGACTCTGGCCGACTTACCAGGCTGTTTTTATTGACCTTACCAAGGCCTTCGATCTTGTGGATCATCCCCTACTTCTGTCTACCCTTTGAAGAATGGGTTTCATAGAAACATAGACTTTGACGGCAGATAAGGACCACTTGGCCCACCCAGTCTGCCCATTTCCCTACCTACTGGATAAGCTTCAGATTCTAGTTAACCAACAGCCTATTTCCTGCAACCCCCCACTATAATTGCCTTATGTCTGTCCCATGCATGTTTGAATTCCTCCACTGTTTTAGACCCCACAACCTCTCCAGGAAGGCGGTTCCATGTGACCACCACTCTCTCCATGGAAAAAGAATTTCCTCACATTACCCCTGAGCCGTCCCCCCTCTAACTTTAAATTGTGCCCCCTTCTTCTTACACATCTCTTTTTCTGAAAGATGCTACCCTCCTGGACTTTGTTGATTCCCTTGAGGTACTTAAAAGTTTCTATCATGTCCCCCTGTCCCTCCTTTCATCAAGGGTATACATATTAAGCTCTCTCAGTCTCTCTTCATATGGTTTCTGATGTAGACCCTGCACCATTTTAGTTGCCCTCCTCTGGACTGCTTCCATCCTGTCTATGTCCTTGCGTAGATGAGGTCTCCAAAACTGCACGCAGTACTCCAGATGGGGTCTCACCAACTGTCTGTATAGAGGGATAACCACTTCCCTTTTCTACTTGTGATGCCCTCCCTGCCATCCCAGTATCCCCTAGCTTTCCCTACTGACTTCTCTCAGATTGCATACCCACCTTTAGGTCATCTGATATGACTACACCCAGATCCCTTTCCATTATTGTTGTTGTTAGTACCTCCCCTGCTATTGTGTACTCTTCTCCTGGATTTTTATTTCCCAGGTGCAGTACTTTGCACTTCTTTGCATTGAATCTAAGTTGCCATATGTCTGACCATTCCTCCAACCTTGCCAAGTCCCTTCTCATCCTTTCTACCCCCCCTTGTGTATCAGCTCTGTTACAGATCTTTGTGTCATCCGCAAAGAGGCATACCTTTCCTTCCAGACCCTCTGCAATGTCACCTATAATGACGTTAAAGAGGACTGGACCCAGTACTGAGCCCTGAGGTACTCCACTAGTAACCCCCCTTTCTTCAGAATGTGTTCCATTCACTATTACCTTCTGTGTCCTGTTGTGCAGCCAGTTTTCTACCCAGGCTACCACCCTGTGACCCACTCCCAGGCTGGCTAACTTGATTATTAATCTTTTGTGCGAGACTGTATCAAATGCCTTGCTAAAGTCTAGGTAGACCATATCCACAGCCCCTCCCTGGTCTATTACTTTGGTCACCCAGTCAAAGAAATCGATTAGATTTGTCTGACATGACCTTCCTGCTGTGAATCCATGCTGCTTTGGGTCCAGTGCCCCGCTGGCTTCTAGGTACTCACCAATTCTTTCTTTCAGAAGTGATTCCATCATTTTCCCCACCACTGAGGTTAAACTAACAGGTCTGTAGTTTCCTGCTTCTGCCTTGCTCCCACTTTTGTGAAGGGGAATCACATCTGCCCTCCTCCAGTCCTCAGGTACCACCCCATCTTCCCATGATTTGTTAAAAAGTGTGGTTAGTGGTGTCACTAGGTCCTCCTTAGCTCTTTTAGGATTCTAGGTGAGATCCCATCAGGCCCCATTGCTTTGTCCACCTTGAGTTTTAGAAGTTCTTTCAGTACTCTTTCTTCTTTAAATGGACTGGTATCAACCCCACTATCCAGAGTGCTTCTACTGTTTGGTTTAGGTAACTCCTCCTCTTCTTCTTTTGTGAATACTGAGCAAAAGTATTCATTCATTATCTCTGCCCTTTCACTGTCTCCCTCTGCCCACTTCTCCTCTCCTTTATTAATCTTCCCTATCTCTCCCTTAACCTTTCTATGTTCCCTAATGTACCTATAAAAGGTTTTATCCCCCTTTTTAACTGAGTTGGCTATCCTTTCCTCGGTTTGGGCCTTTGCTTTTCTGACTGCCTTCCCCACTTCTTTCTGCTTTAATTGATACAGTTCCCTGTCATGCTCTGTCTGTGATTCCTTATACTTTTTGAATGCAGCCTTTTTCTCCTTAACCTTCCCTGACACTTCTTTTGAGACCATAGTGGTTTTATTCCGCTTTGTTTCTTTATTTGTTTCACACAAAGGCTTGTTGCCTCCATGATGGCAGTTTTGATTTTCTCCATTGTTCTTCAACCCTCCTTTCTGGCCATTTGCTAATGCATTCCTCAGGTATTACCCATTTTCCAAAGTCAGCCCTTCTAAAGTCCAGTATCCTTGTTTTATGGCTTGTCTCCATGGTAGTGTTTATTGTAAGCACACTGTGCAGTGGTCGCTTGTTCCCAGGTGTCCACTGACTTCTAAGTTTGTGATCCTCTCTCCATTTGAGAGTACCAGGTCTAATATTGCTCCCTCCTGAGTGGGTTCTACCACTGGCTGTCTAAGGCATGCTCCCTGTAGGGCATCGAGAATGACCCTGCTCTTGGATGTGGCTGCAGTCCATGTTGCCCAGTTAACATCTGGCATATTCAGGTCCCCCATCAACAGTATCTCCCCTTTTTCGGCCATTTTGAGAATGCCCTCTATCATTTTCTTGTCCATTTACTCCCCTTGAGACGGGGTCTGTATACAACCCTGTCGGATTGTGATGCCATTCCCTGTCTCCAATGTGACCCAGAGTTCCTCTTGTCCTCCCCTTTACCTTTTAGTTCTGTTACTTTGTCTCTTCCCTTGTGAGAGCTACTCCACCTCCTCTTTTACCCTCCCTGTCCCTTCTGTAGATTGTGTACCTGGTATGTTGACATCCCAGTCATGGTTCTCCGTGTACCATGTTTCTGTGACTGCCACAATATCCAAGTGTTCCACTTCCATCAGGGCTACTAGCTCTGAGCTTGTTTGCAAGACTACGGGCATTGGTACTCATTGCCCTCCATTTAATGTTGGCTTTATCCTTTTTACCCCATCCCTGCTCTTATTGCCTTGTCCATTTTCCATTTACTCCTGTCCTGCCCTCTGTCAAGCTCTGTACCTCAGTGTTTACCCTACTACCTGCCATGCTTTTGGAGGCTTGAACTCCTGTTTCCTATCAGCACCTCCCCTTGGCTAGTTTAAAAGCTTGCCAAGGAAGCCTTTAAACCTGTCACCTAGGAGCGTGTTTCCCTTCCTGAACAGATGCAGACCATCATGCCAGTATAGACCTTCATCTCTCCAGGTGGACCCCCAGTCCTCAATGAAGCCAAAGCCCTGTGCTCTGCACCAGTTTTGCAACCATTCATTAAACCGCATGGCGTGCAGTACCCTAGCCTCACCCCTGACATGGACTGACAGCACCTCTGAGAAGGTTACCGTGCTTGCTACCTGTCTGAGGCCCCTCCCCAACTCCACAAATTCATCCTGCAGGGCACTGATCTCATGCCTAGCTAGGTCATTTGTCCCGAGGTGGATAATGATATCTAGTTTCCTCTCCTGTGATGCTGCTTCTGCAATCCTGAGGATTCGCTTCCTGTCCTTCCAAGCCATGGCACCAGGCAGGCACCTTACTTCCCTCTCCTCTCCCTTCCCCAGGTCTACACCCCTAACAATTGGTCCCTATCAGAAGCTGTTTCTTTCCCTTGTGTTGTCCCTTGCCACTCTTTTGTGGGTCTCCTTGTGGCTGTCCCCAGCATTCTTCTTGGTCTCCAATGAGGGTGTCATCATAGAGGAACCTTGATTTGCCAGACCGACATACGATTTGTGTAGAGGTGCAACTCGGGGGCTACACCTCTGTTCCACCACCCTCACCCTCCCAGAACCTACTGTGGTCCATCTGCTCTTCACACATGGCAACCTCTGAGGCAGTGGTTGTGGAACTGGTGCTCTTTGGGTGGGGGAGTCCTCTTTAGTCCTTGCCAGTTCAGCCTGGAGGTGGGCAACCTCATCCCTCAGAGCTGACAGTTACCTGAAAATAAGGCAGCAATGCAGGTTCCAGAATGTTTCCCGGAAAATTGCTGCCCCACAGCCAGTGCATTGCACCACTCCCAACATGTCCCTCTTCCTTATAATATACAATGAGTAATATACAAATTTTTTTTTTTTTGGGTGTGTGTATACTTACGCTTTATGCACTGTGCTGGGTAATTAAGAATATGACAGTTCTGCTCCAAGACCTGTTGAGGAAGTGATGTCAGAACCTTGGCTATAAAGGAAATGCCACGTCTGGGGTGGGTGGGTAGGCCACAACCACTGGTGACTGTTAGAAACAATCAATTACACCACTGCTCCACCACCCTGGTGAGTACTGCCCTTTATAGTAAGTCAACCAACACCATAATGTAATAGACCACTGCTCCTACACAAACCACTCTACTGAGTCCAGGGATAAAAACAAACTCACTGTTCAGCCAGCAGGAAACTTCCAAAATATTGCACAAATATCCTTCCAAATCCTATGTGTCTAGCACAGAAATTAAGCAACTTCAGTCGTATTACAACCCCTCTGGTTATAAAATTACTACACTTTAATGGAATCCTGCAATTCTTAATGCCAATAGGAAAATAATGAAACTTTCTGTAGAAAGTGTAGCTTACCTTCCTAGTCCCCTACAATATTATGTTTTACCAAGTTACCAGTTCCTCAAATGCGTTCTAGTTTGTTCTCTGCAGTATAGCCAATTTCTCAGCTTCCAAAAGGAACAAGCAGGTCCTCTGACTGACTTTACTCTGTGTAGTATGCCTAAACAGAACAGTGATACAAGCCCCACCCAGAATCAATTGATTGACTAGTGACACCTGTGATGTAAGCAGACCTTTCAGTGAAGACAATTTGCTATGTCTGCTTCTAATACACACAAACCCTTTATCTGAAACCAGGGATAAACTCACTGCTTAGCCAGCAGGACACTTCCAAAATATTGCACAAATATCCTTCCAAATCCTATGTGTCTAGCACAGAAATCAAGCAACTTCAGTTGTATTACAACCCCTCTGGTTATAAAATTACTACACTTTAATGGAATCCTGCAATTCTTAATGCCAATAAGAAAATAATGAAACTTCCTGTAGAAAGTGTAGCTTACCTTCCTAGTCCCCTACAATATTATATTTTACCAAGTTACCAGTTACTCAAATGTGTTCTAGTTTGTTCTCTGCAGTATAGCCAATTTCTCAGCTTCCAAAAGGAACAGGCAGGTCTCGATACCTGTTGCAAACTGGTATAGGAGCTACTTATTGTATAGAACCCAAACAGTGAAATTCAACTCTGCTATATCAGACAGTACTATAGTTAACATTTGTGTTCCACAAGGGTCAATCCTGGGTCCACTCGTTTTCTCATTGTTTATAAACAACGTTCCTGATGTCCTACAAACCTGCTCTTCTCTTTTATATGGAGATGATCTCATCATCTACACCAGCTCAGCCTCAATCAATAGCCTGAACTCATCCCCTTCCACTGATTTTGAGAACATTCAAAATTGGCTACAGGACAACAAACTAGTACTTAATGCTAAAAAAATGAAAGCTATGCTCCTAGGATCTGCCCCAAAACTCAGAACTAGCACATTGCCCCTAATGATCTACGACCTTGAAGGGTCTAAACTTGAGAGACTGTCATGTCTTTCAACTACCTTGGTGTTATGCTTGATCAATCACTGGGTCTAAACCTTCACATTCATTCCACCTGAAGAACAGTCAATAGTACACTGGGTGTTGCTTACAAGACTAGCTACACGCTAACTCCATCCGCTAAGTTAGCCATTGCCAGAGGGGTATTACTCCCTGCACTAACCTTCTGCTCGCCTATCCTTACTGCTGCACATAAAACCTCACTACTGAAATGGGACATCACATACAATAATATCTGTAGGTACGCATCTTCATCCCCTCGACTGAAGCACTGCTGTCTGCTCTACAGTGATCTGAGGTGGCTCTCTCCCTCTGCATCCAGGTAATACTACCTTGGCTCCTTGTGTGACTCAGTTATCAGGTTTAACACCCCCCTGCATCCCTCACAACACTACTTATTCCTTCCACCCCCTCCCATGGGCTACGATCTGCTGACAAAGCACTACTAAATGGCCCTAGGTGTCACACCTCAGAGGGTGCGGGTGGCTTTAAGCGTATGGCTCCTCAGCCTTGGAATACTCTTCCCCTAGATCTACAGCCGTCTGCATCTCACTGCCACTTTAAAATAAAATTACGGAGTTATCTCTCCCAGTCAGACCCATGCACTTGCTTCGATCCAACTTGGTCTCTACTAGGTCCTCCTTGTCTTTCTCCAATTCACCCTTCAGTCAAAAGTCTTCTGTTTTCCTGAATATCTTACTCTATATGTTGTTGCATTCAATGTGCTGTAGTCTAAACTAAGCAATATGTAATGTGGGTAAGTACTGTAAAATGTCATGTATATTATGATCTTCTGGTCTGTACTAAGTTATACTTATTGCTGTCTTGTACAAAGCTATACTTGAAGCTGTTAATGTAACTGTAGAATGTCATGTATGTTAATACGTTCTGTACTTTTCCAGGTCGTGCCTGAAAATAGTCATTTTTTTGGCTAGTGAACTCACCCAGTAAACAACAATTAAATAAAATAATAAAAAATAAAATCACTTGCTAATCAGTACCAAAACGTGATGTTAATACAGTGAAGCAAACAAGCTTTAATGAGCACAGTTGGCACTGGGCTAGTGGGTATATGGTGGGTTTTCCAGTTCTTTCTCTTCTTTGTCTGTCATTTAAAATGACAAGTCTGACCTGGTCTCAGGTAATACCCCTCCTCCACATATAAGGGTGGCTCTGCGTAACAGTATGAAGAAGCCACTGGCCTTACTGTATAAATGTAATTTATTCTGTTTTTTTAGCCTCCCCCAATGTCACTGATGGTGTAACTTAAGAAACACAATGGGCTCAATTCAGAAAGCTCCCAGAATGGTCACGCAGCTTGCACCAAAGACTTTGACGCAAATTGCAGCTTGTACCAAACTTTGTGTCAAATGTGATTCAGGAAAGCTGCTTACATCAAAACGGGTACAGTCTGTGCCAAAGTGGCTTGCACCATGCCTGCACCCAAAACCTGGGTGCACCCTGTCAAAATGGGGCTTGCATCACAAAAATGATGCAACAGACCCTTTTCTGGTAGTCACAAAGGTGAGAGCCCTGTCACAGCACCGATGATGGCAGGCATCCATTAGACCAAGGTAGAGCTGGTCTATCTGACAGTGGTGCACAGAATGGAGTGGATCCTGCTGTGGACAGGGAGGGTGAGGCAGCCCTGATAACCCTGTGGGAAAGTCTGTGGGCTACATATGTCATTGTCTTGGCCATTTCATCCATCACATGGCTTTTCACTGGTCTCTCCCCATGCAACAGTTTGTACCACATCTTGCATCAGTTTTCATCCACTGCGTCATCATTTTGATGCACTTTGCATCAATTCCTGCTCTGTGCCTCCCTCTTCCATTTTCACCCACTTTGGGCATTCCCACCCACGCGTTATAGAGTTGCCTCAGTATGGACATTCATGGCCCTCCTGCATGGCTGTAGTGGCTCAGCTGGAGGCATTTGCACCCCATGCTGTTGCGCCTGGGATTGCAGCATTCTCTCCACATGCATCATATCTTTGATGCAGGGAACCTCTTGCATCAATGTGGCAGACTTTCCCACAAAGACTGCTCATCTTTCTGAATACGGCGTGCAGTATTTGATGCACTGGCGTTTGATGCAAGGCGATTCTTTGACGCACCTTGCGTCGATCTATGGGCTCTTTCTGAATTGAGCCCAATGTGTTTAGTTTAAAGTTAGGCATTATTCCAGATCATTCCTGTTAAAAGTATCTTAATTTAAAAATATCTTAAACTGGCTTTTTTATGAATCTCTCTTGGGGATGAAACTTGTGAGTACTACAAGTAATTATGCATATGAGGGATACTGGGTGGCTTGGGACCATATGGTTATTTGGTATTGGTATACTTATCTTTAATTGTATCTCTATAAGGCTCCCACAATTTAGGCCAAATGACAAAATTGCCTAGTTATTCATCTATATTAACTGTACTTCCCCCAGTGCGTAACTGTTTGTATGGTGTCTGGAAATTACTTTTTAATAGATGTAATCTGTAGTCTCAGTTATGTGTTATCCTTCCAGGGATAAATCAATTGCAAGTGTTTTTACTTTGCAAAATGAGAAATAAAAATAAAGACATTGAGAATACAGAACTTTATAAGCATCCAGTTACTAGGATCCATTCATGGCTGGCAGATGGGAGGCAGAGGGTAGGTTTGAAAGGTTTCTTGTCTAAATGGGGAGCAGTTACTAGCAGGGTACCATAGGGATCGGTGCTGGGACCCACTACATTTAATATTTATGGATCACTAATGAGATGCAAATATGGAGGGTGGAGGTATTAAGTTGTTGATGACAATAAAATTGGAGCTGTGGTAGACAATGAGGAAGCTGTTAAATATTTGCAAGGAATTATAGCAGACTGAGAACTGGGCAGATACAGAAGAATGCAAATTCAATACAGACAAGTACACCATAAGGCATCTTGGTCATAGGAATCCTTGGGTTACCTATCAGTTGTGTGTGTGGAATCATAGGGACAAGACAGCTGGGAATCAGATACAAGTGACCTGAAACATGATACGCAATGCACAGAAGTTGTCACAAAGTGCAAACAAATTTTGGGGTGCATTGCTAGGAATATTGTGAGCATAGACTGAGAAGTGATACTCCCTTTTTTATGTCACATGACGAGATCACACACTGAGTACTGTGAACAAGTCTGGGCACCCCAACATACTGTAAGAAGGAAGTAATGAGATTGGAGGAGGCCCAGGGGAAAGACACCAAGATTTATTTATTTAATTTTGTTGACCCAGTAAGCTCACTGGGCCTAGAAGTCCCTTTTTCAGGGGCGAATGGGGGGAGGGGAGATACTGATGGTAAGCAACTGAAACTGAACCAGATTAAGCTGTTGGTGGTATTTTTAGTGAATGGGAGAAATTTGGCCAAGACACCTGGGAAATTCCCCTACTCTGCTGGTGCTCTGCGTTGCTGCCAGTAGGGGGACAGGTCATTGCTAAGATGGCCACTCGGAGTGGGACGCTGAAGGAGGAAGATGTTTGTGTAGTGGGAGCTCTGGCCTCTACTCCCATGGTGCACAACAAGGAGGCCGTTTCTTTGAACACCTTAGATGTTGACTCGGATTTGGAATTTCACGATGCTGTGGTCCTTTAGGAAGATTCTGTTAAAACTTTGGACATTCAAACGGATATATTATCTATACCAATTACAAACGCTGAGAGGCAAGAGCCCGGTTCTCTGAAAGCAAGGATCGAGCCCGACTTGGGACCTGAAACTTTGGCGGTGCATTTTGACTGCGATATTGCCCTCCCCAACAATGTTGCGATTGCTGCTCCTAAAACCTCCTTTGATCTAAACCTTAAGAACGGCTCTGTGGAGCACGGTGAGTCTTTACAGTTTATTCCTGACGTTTTTCAACCCGTAGCTGTAGCAGAGACTATTAACCATAACTCTAAAAACCTGATAAAAGAATGTGCACAGCTACCTGGTTCTCCACTAATCTTGGATAATCCGTGTATCTTGGGAGCTAGGGAGAGGCAAGCAGTAGAGTTTTCTGATGACCCTTCTAATCGGCGCTCTGCCGCAAAGCCCACATCATTGCCTTTACAGCAGGATGTATCCTGCATTGACAGTGGTAGCGTTGGCTCTATCAAACTTGTGGTTACAACAAACAATTTCGAAGGCTTTGAAGGGTGAGACCACATACCGCACAGCCTCACTTCCACTTGCAGCATTCAAGCTGCAGTTCCCGCTTCTGTTCAGACTGGCAGTAATATTGCGTATACTAGCGAGTGCCTACAGTCTAACACATCACTGAATAATTCACAAATTGAAAGCCCTGTAGTGGTATGTCACAAATCACCGCACCACACTGTGCCTACATTAATATTTGATCAGCCAGAATCAGCAGTATTGGATAAGGCTGCTGGGTTCGTTTTTAAAAACCCTAAGATTTCGGATTCTTCTGTACAACCTAATGTGATTTATCAATCTTCTGCTGTTTCACAGACTGGGGTTACTGAATTTTTCTTTTCCAAAAATAAATTTCCTCAGGCAACACCTGCTCTCCTTGCACCTGTTGTATCAGAACCTTCGCCTTTACCTGAAGAAAAGGTACAGGGTCCTTGGTCCCCTGGTAAAGCTCTGAGAGGGGCTGGCTGGAAGCAGGCTTTGACAGGCACCTGGAAACCCGATCCTACCTGGGACGCTGACTTTGCCCTATCGCAACATTCCCCAGAGTGGAAACCTGATTTACAGTGGAGAGACTTGGCGGACAGCTTACAGGGAGAGAGCAACCTTCCAGAGACATTGATATCTCCATCTACTGTTATGCCTCTAGAGGTGACAGTGCCCCTACCCCTCTATCCAAGTTCAGACAAGATAACACCCCCCCAGGAACAACTGTCCTCCTCACAAATGCCCTCCCCAAAGAATCCTGTCCTTCAGAAACCACTCATGTCTGAATTATTCGCCAATTCTAAAAAAGAAGCAGCGCCTCACCGAAATGCTGTTCGGATCCGCTACAAAGGGGGCTTGGAGGATAGACCGGATAGACACTATGTAGGGAAAATACTATTGAAAGACTCTCTGCACTTTACTCCTAACGACCGTATGCCTTCATCAACATTTCTAGGGAGGACAATTTCGACATCAGTTTTCGAACACCACATGCTTTGGACTTATTTTGGGACAGGTATAGCCAGGTAAAGTTTTCTCCCACATGGACCCCTTTTTTGGTTATACCTTTGGCTAAACCTTTGATAAAGTACATCACAGTTATGTTTAGGAATGAGGGGGTCCATGTGGAAGACATATCTTTTTGACTATCACAGAAATGTGAAGTTCTGGGGGGGCCTGAACCCATCCTGGATTCTGAACAATTTTGGACAGGGGGATGGAAGTATAAAACTAAACTGAGGCAATCTAAGGCAGGGGTGGTACATATTCCTAATTCTTTTATGTTAGGGAAAGATAGGGGTGTATGTTTTTATAGTGGACAACCCCGGGCTTGCTACAGATGTGGGGCTAAAATGCATCTTTCCAGCGTCTGTGATCAACCGCGTTGTGACCATTGCGGGGAGGTGGGACATGTCACTATGTATTGCTGTAATCAACCAAAATGTGAGCTCTGTGAGGAAATTGGTCATACATTTCGTATTTGTCCTTGGGCTGCTAAAAACAAAACGTCTTGTATAAATTCGGATCTCCTGATTCAGAAGGCTCAGGATGTGGTAAACTCCTCCTCCTTGGTTTAAACCCTTTATTAGTTCCTTCCCAAAAGATGGAAAACCCCGAGCATAGAGCTCCCTACTGACAAACCCATAGAAAAACGGATAAGGTTCGCACCCTGTTCCGATTTGGCTGCAGTTGGAAAGCCGTGCATGGGCCCACCTGATCCTTTGGAATTCCCTCCAGTGTGCTACTCTGAACCTTCTGCAGAAGTAATTGGAGAAGTATCTAAGACCTCAGGCCTTAGGCCGCTCTCTCCCCAACGTAGATCTTCTAGAAATCTACATTCTAGAACTCCCCTATAGCTCTTATCATAGAAACAAGTAACTCCTATGCCCTGTTTACCCATGGAGATACAGAGATGGAATTGGGCGATTCTGACTCCCAAAAATCTTCTTTATCCACAAGGTCACAACCTGTGGATACCTATAAGGAAAAGAAAAAGAAAAAAAGGAAAAAATAGAAGGTTGGCTTTATTTTCATAAACAACAATGCAGTGGTCCTGGGGCTCTTTAAACACGCATAGTTTGTTAAATGTAGTTAAAAGGCAAGCCATTTTCCATTATATACATGATCAGCATTTACCTGTGTGTTTTACAGGAAACCTGGATGCACTCTAGTGGAACAACTTTTTCCTTTAAACAGGATTGGGTTTGGGACCTTCCTATTGGTCCTTGAACGAATCTGAGCAGATGGCATAGGTATTTTGTTTAATTCTTATTCCTTTAAGTTGCATAATTTAATCGATCTTATCCCAGGAGAGTAATGATATTAGATGGGAAATGGCATGATCGTACTATCGCTTCATCAATATTTACAACCCTCAAACGAAGGCTGGCAGAGTTTTTTGCCTAAAAGCTATCCAACCTTTTTTGGTAACATCGGTTAAGGTACTTTGGGGAGGCGATTTCAACTGTACAATCTTAGATTCACCTATTCAGAAACAAAAGAAAATGTATTGTGATTCACGCACATTAGCTAATGTTGTTAAAGTAGCGGGTTTACTCAATTGTCTTTCCTTTTCAGCACAAGGACCCTGTTATTCCTTTAATAAAGGAAAATTATTCTCCCTAATAGATTATATGTTCATCTCCCCTTCCGTGCAAATTAATTCTTTCAAAATGGTCCCTTCCGAATTTTCAGATCATTCTTTTCTTTTTTGTAGTTTTCAATTTTTAGGCCCCTGAGCATAGACAGGTAAGGTGGAAGTTGAATAGCACTATGCTAGAGGTACCCCATATACAGTCTGGGGTAAAACATATTCTAACAGCTAGACTATCAGTGGCTTTTCTTTATGAGGATTTAGGGATTGGTGGATAATAACTAAGACCAATTTAGTAATTGGTTTAAAAGACAAGGGGTAAGAACAAAAAATGTGAGGTTTCTGAAGTACTTATCTCTTAGGCAACAGCTCCAGAAACTAACTACAATCGCATATGCCTCTCGGTTCGATTATTCTGGTCAAATCACCAAACTAAAAGAGGAGATGAGGATATTTCAATACGATAGGGCAAAAACCATACAGGCTGTTCTATCTAATGGCATAAAAAATTCCCCCATTGGAGATCCTTTTGAGGCTTGCAAAAACCTGAAGGCTTCCTCTAACATAGACTCTCTAAGAAACTCAGACGGATCTATAGCTACTACAGTTGTACAACTCAGAGAACTGATTATTGATCATTTTCAGACTTTGAATCCCCCTTCTCTTACTGCTGAAGCAGACATGCTTTCCTATTTAAGAGCATCCAGGGTCTCCCCCAAGTGGGTAGAAACTACTACATTATTGGAACCAATCACATGTGAGGAAATTTTAAACGTAATTGGGAAACTGAAATTGAACATTTCACCGGGTATGGACGGTCTTTCTAATGACCTGTATAAAGCCTTTTCGTTTGAGTTGAGTCAGTGTCTGTTTATCTTATTCCAACATTTCCTGAAAAATGCATTTTTTTCCCTCCTTTTCTGAAGGATTATTAATTTATTTGTTTAAATCTGGTGATAGGCAAAATATTAAAAATTGGCGCCCTATAACCCTTCTCAATTTGGATTACAAAACCTTTACCAGCATTTTAAACAATCGGTTAAAAAATTTCGCTAGATGAGTAATTTCCCCCTATCAATTTAGTGGGATACCAGATAGACGGATTCAGACAGCATTAATGATCATACGTGAGGTCATTGAACACCTCACTGATATAGGTGTTACAAATTGTATGGTAGTTGCTGATTTAGAAAAAGCTTTCGATAGGGTACATCTGCCATTTATGTTCTTAACTTTAGGGCACTATGGAGTCCCGTTGCAAATTGTAAATTTAATCAAAAAGTTATATGATTATAACACTGTGTCCTCATTTTTGAATGGTTATATGGCTGACAGCTTTGGCTTTCACACTGGAGTGCGTCAAGGTTGCCCTCTCAGCCCCCTCCTCTACATTTTTTTGTTAGACCCTTTCTTACGGAACTTAACTACTGTTCCCAGATGACTGGGAATTTCCAATAATATATCTAATGATCATCAACTCCTAGTACAGGCTTATGCAGATGACTTGATCTTATACTTTTCGGATCATTCTTCTGTGTGTATTTTCCTAAAAGCATTTGAGGCCTTTTCCAGTGTCTCAAATGCTAAAATAAATCTGCTCAAAACAAAGGACTGTTTATTGGAGCAACAGGTCCTACTGAGGTAGTTGTGGCATCCACTTCTCCAGAACTCCACTTAAGATTTTAGGCATCCAGTTTGGTCCTCAGAATAGACCAGTGGAGAATTGGGATTTAGTCCTCCAAACAGTGGAGAATAAGGTCAACAGATGGAAACAGTGGAAATTGTCCAAATTAAAATGCATACATGTAATTAAACAGTTTCTTCTGCCATGTGTGCAATATGTAGCTATGATTTTTCCACTTCCGGTGAATTTAGAAACTAGACTGTATAGTTTGTTTTTTCAAATGGTCTGGGGCAACAGATTGAATCCGGTAAAAAGGGGTTATACTTATTTAAGTACAAAAATGGGAGGGCTCGGGATGGTGGATCCTGTGGTCTTTGTATATTCCTTATTTATTATGTGTTCAGTTAAAAATGGTTTAAGTTTAGGAACAGGGATTGGGGATACATGGGTTTGCAAGGTCCCTGGGCAAATACTTTAGGAATTGGCATTCTTTGGCTCCAAAATTAAATCCCCATCTTTCTCTCCCACAATATTTTAGGCCAGCCGCACAAAAATTATATAGATGGAAAGTGGAGAAAGAGACCATTTTGAGCAATAATATGAAGGGATTTTATCAGGTCATAATGGCAAATTTACTCCCTTCAGAGCCAAGCTTCAAGAATTGCCCTTCTACTCTTAATTCTAAAGTATTGGCCCAGTTAAATAGTCTTAGATTGCCTCAATCACAATGGGAGATGCAGTGGCTAATATTTTATGGTCGTCTGAATGTTAGGGGTAACACCAAATATAAGGCCATTGAGGAAAGGAAATGTCCGTACTTGGATTGCATAAATGTTGAGGAGTCTATGGAACATTTCTTTTTGCACTGTTCTTATGCTAAGGGGTTGTGGGCTTTTGGGGCGAACTTATGGGACTTTAATTGGCTTAATTCATTATCTTATAATATCCTGGTTTTAGGATGTTATCCAGTGACTTTTTCTGCTTTTCACGAGGGGACATTGACACTATTTTTTGATTGCTTAAGATATTATTTATGGCAGACAAGATGTCAGTGGGTTATTTACCAAAGAAAAATGCCTTATATTTGCTTTAGTATTTTGGTTTCAAAGGAACTTTCAAAGATTTATTCCCAGGACGCCCGGAGGACAGCTCCTGTTAAACTTTTAAAGATGTGGAAAGGGTTTTTTCACTTTATTAAGTTTAAATGATAGAGGATTTTTTTTTTGCTCATAGTATATGTTTATTTAAACGGTTTGGTTTCCTACTTTGTATAACTGACTAATTCATTGTGTCGCTTTTGTCATGTTTGTTATTTCAAATAAAAACTCCCCTACTCTTTTTCGATAAGTGCCATGGGATCTTTAGCATTCACCTGAACTACCCCCAATCCAGGCAGATGGGACCTCAGTTTAATGTCTCATCCAAAAGATGGCACCTCAGAAGTGCAGCACCCCTCTCATGCTGCACTACGGTGTCAGAATTGGGATATTAACCCAAGTGCCAGATGTGAGAACTGAATCTATGGCCCTCTGATCTCCAGGTCTCAGAGGTGAGTGTGCTACCTACTGAGCCACTGACACTGCATAAGATGATCAAAGACATAATGGATAAATCATAAGAGAGGAGGAGGGACCTGACCTTGTACTCACTTCAACAGAGATAAGACTAAGAGGGATGTGTTCTTGACTTATAAAGCAACAGTTAACACAGATTTTGGAATGTCTGGGTTTGGAATGCAAGGAAACTATGTGTGACAGAAGGAGCCATAATGAACAGTTAAAATGTGAAATATGTAAATAAACTGAAGGGGGGTCTGGATAACACAGAGGATGGTCTAAGCATGGAATGCCCTACCAAGCCAGATTGTTAAAATTACAGAGTATCCTTTAAGAAGTGGTAAGCATATTAATAGTCAGTTTGCCTGCGATTGCTCATAGGGTCTATGACACAATGAAACCCAAGACACAACCTTATTAAACTCCACTATGTATATTAATTTTAATTGTTAAGTTTTCTGCTTTATCAAATCTTCTCCTGCGCTAATTGTCTTCCTAAAGATCACAGATTAAAGTCAGAATATTTTCATCTATACCTGTGTCAGACAGTTTTTCCCCAGGCTGTTTCTGTTTAGGGAATCAAAAGCCCTAGTGAGGTCAATGAAAGTAATGTAGTCTGTTTGAGATTGAATACGTACATATTTCTTTAGAATATAATGAAGAATGAAGCACTGGTAGAGGGCGGAACCCCTCTTCCCAAATCCAGGAACTCCCCCGTTGACCTCCTTTATTGCAGGCTGAATTACCACACTCATTAAAGCCCAACTCCTTTGAATCTTGTAGCCATGTTTTTTGTTAACAAATAAAAAAAAATTACTCACCATAGTAATCTTCTTTCTTCCAAGGTGTTCTTTAGCAACAGTAACTACTGCAGTGAGTTGACTAGATAGCACTGCCCCAGAGGTGGAATGTATTTATTTTTTCATTTTTATTGATAATCTAGGATTAAAACCTTTGAGAACAGGCTCATTACATAGGTTCCATGTCAAGGTAAGACGAGACATAACAACAAAAATTACAACATTCACTTAGTAACTTTAAACCATAAGAATAAAAGGAATGGCAATAATGCATGGGCATTTAAATCAATAAATAGCATAAGGACAGTACCAATAGAACAAACAGGATGACATCATAAAATCCTAAAATGGACTGAGCTTAAGGAAAAAAAGAGGAGGGGTGGGGGTGCGTAACCAGGAGAGGTTTGCACAGAAAGAGGGGCAGCAGAGGGAGGTCAATTTGCTAGAGAAGGTATACTGCTAAATCAGCCCAAGAGTGGGCCTCGTCATGTGAAATGCCAGGATTAGCCAGAGGAGCATGGCTATGGGTGGAGACAAGCAGGAGAGAGGTTGAAGATATGAAGATTACCTGGAAGGTGCAGGTCGTTTAAGGGGTAGGGAAGACCAAACAGTAAAGTGGCTAGTAAGAATTCAGGGGGTGGGGGATTAAGAACTGAACAGTGTACCATGGAGGGGGGTATCTAGAGGGGCAGGGGGAAGGAGGTGGGAGTAGGGGCAGGTAGGATGGTTAGGAAGGGATGGGAGAATAGCGAGGGACATAGGATGGTTCAGGAAGGGATGGGGAGAGAGTAAGGAGCGAGGGAGGAAGCAGTGCATGATATGTGGTAAGGCTGTAGGCAGGTAGTCTGGCTTTATTGGAAACAGTTGCAAAAAGCAATAGCAGCCAGGTGGTTTCATAGCTCCTATTTGAAGGGGCCTAATGTTGATTTAGCAGTGATGCTTGTCGGTAAGCTGTTGATCCATTTGAGTGCCCAGTGGGCAAAAGCTCTTTCTCCTAGAGAGGTTCGGCATCTGAAGACCTTGAAGACCATACTCTTGGAGTTTCTTGTGGGGCGGACACTTTCAGAGTGGGTGAGGAGCTTCTGCACTCCAGAGGGTAGCATACCTAGGCTTGCCTTTTTGGCCAGCAGGCAGGTCTGGAACTTAAGCCTGTCATCGAATTGAAGCCAGTTGGCATGGGCATAAAGGTCGAAGGTGTGAATAAATCACTCAGGACTGGTGGAGAGGTGGCATGCCTTATTTAAGGCAACTTTAATGCATTCAAGGGTAGAGTCCATTGCTGTTCCATAGATTACAATTCCATGTTCAAGAAGGGAGACAACAGAGCTGCTGATGTCCCAGTTGAGAGCTTCAGGGGTGAGACTATGCTTATACCCATAAAGAAGGCCAATACGTACGTTGAGGGCCTTTACAATATTATCAATGTGGTTGCCGAAAGACAAGGTGCTGTCAATTGTAACACCCAGGTATTTGAATTGTTGTACCAGGTCCAGTGGCACACTATCGACATTCATAATCGTGAGAGGGTAAGTTCAGTGCCTGTTCTGCAGACTAGAGAATGTCATGGCCTTAGTTTTTTTTTTTATAGTTCATTACAAGTTTGTGATCCTTGAATCAACTCTCAACTGCAGTAAAACTGTCCTATAGTGTGTGCTCCAGGGTAGAAGGGTAGAAGGAAGTAGTGGGAGAAGAATCCCCTGTTTTGTTCTGACTCTGGTACTACCTCTTCTGCCCTGTTAAGTAGAAGGCCCACAGTCTTGTTTAACAGGTTCACCACATAGCCTGTGGGAGGGAACTGATTCCCAAGGGCACTGTCCAGAGGAGTCTCCAAAGTTCCAGGGAATGACAATCCTTAACACACATTTGTCTGTTGTGATGAATTCTCATTGACGAGAGAACTAGGTGAGGCACTGCCTTATTGGGGAGGAGTGAACTACTTCTTGCAGCTGAGGTTGGCATAGGACCTGGAACTCAGAGTGTGATGCTGTGTGCCTTGGGTGTCTGCACCTTTGGTTGTGTTTTCTTTTGCTGCTAAGTAGCCTGAGCTTTCACATGGTAGTCTCCTTGTCTCCTAGTATGAAAGAACTGTTTACCATGGTGATGGCCATGTCCTCTACCTCTGTAGGAGGTGGACTGGTTTACTCTAAAGCCTTAAAGGGAAGAACATTTCTCACTGAAATCCTTGAGGGCTTGTTCAACCTGCTGTCCAATGAGGTAAGTGCCATAGAAGGGCACATTTATTATGGATGTCTGGAGCAAAACCAGCAGTCTGCAGGAGTGTCTCTGAATGCAGACTCATGCAGCTGCAGAGTGTGCTGCTACATCAGAAAATCCATGGAGACTTTCAACTGATAGCTGTGGAACTCAGTGCCTTGAGTGACAGCTCCCAGAGGGTAATGTTTCAGGTCAGAATCTGGCAGACTGTCTGTGAGGGGTCTGAGCTTGGTCCAGGTCCAGAGTTTGTACCCGTACTTAGAAATATCGGCATGGTAGCTTGCTATTCTTGGGCTATTGTTAGGCCCTGACTGGCTGAGGCAAATACCCTTTTTCCCCACTGTATCAATTTTGCATGACTCCTTGTTAGTGGGTTGGACAGAAACCTCTAGGAGCTGTAGCCCTGTTAGTTTCAGCCATGATTTCAACAGCATCCACTATAGGCTGAGTATAGTAGAAAGGTTTAGTCCTGGGTTCCATGTATTTCTAGTAATATCTGTACACTAGGCACATACAAAAACTGCAGCTGGAGGCACTTTGCCCAGTGTATAGTCACCATATCAAACCGTAAAGTAATATGTAAGTTTTGGAGCAGTGCTTGACATGAGAGGTCCTCTTCAGGCACTTTGACAGGGGATGGCTCATGAACCTCAGGTTCTGGATACTAGTCATCACCACCACTAGAGTAAGCTCCAGTAATAATTAAATGGAACAGACTTGGTAGCTGCACAAGAAGGCACTCATAAAGGATTTGGCACTGACACTGTTGACCTTGGCCGGGGCCCCATGTTTTCTGAGATTCTGCAGTTGCAACTGCCACAGAAACATGATCCTGCTGCAGAAACAGCATTTTTTGGTGCAGTAAAAATGGTCATCACCACTGAAAACCCCAACTAAATGGCTAACATGATTGCAAGCAAGCTTAAAATGGCATTAGTGAGGAGTTGTTGGCAGCTCCATTATACATCCACCCCCCCCCCAGGTTGCAGTAGTCAGTGGGGCAAACCCTTTCCAATCTACTGGCACTCAGCCCTAAAGCTTATGACCATTGGGGCCATCTACAAACACTGAGGGAACTTCAGGAAGTCTATTTCATGAGAAAGAATGGTGGTCCTATTTGCCAGTTGCAGAACTATGGAATGAAAAGTATTAGTAATTATTGCAAATAAAAAATGGGAGGTTTTCTGGACCTTTGTGTAATGTAAAATGGTCCAGTTACTCTCCAGCCTCACAGTTAATCCTTACAGAGTGGCAGAGAAGAAGATGTGGAAGCCAAGTGGCATTGACACAAAAGACACTACCAGTGTTAAACTGCACAAACAGGAGGAAGCAACTGGAGCAGCATTACAGCACAAACCATCACCATCAGGCTTCATCCAAGTGGGTGGGAGGAGCCATTGGAGTAGCGCTGTTTTGCAACCAGGCAATACTGGTCTTCAAGCAACTGGCCAGGCAGGGCAGACATTCTTGGTAGTATAGCTGTGGTAAACCTGCACTGGGCAGGTGAGAGGAAGCCATGGGACAATAAAACAGACTGAAGTAAAAAAATAAATAACCCTTCAATTCCTCATGCCCTGCACCCAGTCCAAATCATGATGCCAGAATTGCTTTGCATTGCCTTGCCTGTGCATCTGCCAAACTGCCCCAGCCTGCCTTTTCCTGAGCATTCTTTCTGGATAACTAGATGTTATTGTGGGGCTTATTTGAGTTGCCAGAGAATATAAGAAAAAAATACAGTACTTACCATAGTAATCTTGTGTCTTCCAAGTGATACTCAGTTATTCATAACTTTATGCAGTCAGCCTTCTAAGTAGAACTGCCCAGACAGAAGTTGGAACATATGCAAATGATGGAATCTTTTGCACGAGCCACTTTTCAAATGCTGCCTTATACTAACTGCCTTTGTTCTAAACCCCTCAGATTTCCTGGAAGCCTGGAGAGACAGGCTCAAGGGGACTAAGTGTAATAATGATAATTACAACAACAATAATAATAATAATAGTAATAATAATAATAATAACAACAACACTATTAATCATAATAATAGAAGAGGAACTTCCTTAACACATCAAAAAAGGGGCCTCCAACTGGAGGGCATAACATATAAAAGGATACCCCTGAATGTCCAAATCACTTGAAAAGGGGAGGGGGACAACATTAGTGAACAGAATCACAACATGTGTGCCAGAAATAGCATGTATACCCCTGAGAGCACAGTATTCAGGAGTGCAGAGGCCAAAGGTTCCAGAAGGGGAGGCAGGGTGGGAAAGTTATGAATACTAAGTAACACGTGGAAGAAACAAGATTACAATGGTAAGTATTTTTTTCTTCTAACCCCAGTAATCCTCAGGTATTCACAACTTTATGCAGACTACTAAGCAGAACCTTTGGAGGTGGGCACAGAACCTTATTTTGAGAACAGACTTTTCAGGACTGCTGTGCCGAACCTGGCATCACCCTTGGAGAGAATATCCAGACTGTAACGCTTTGTAAAGGTGTGTACTGTTTTCCAGGTAGCTACTTTACAGATGTCCACCAGGAGAACATCCCCAACAGCTGCTATAGTAGCAGCTGTACCCCTTGTGGAATGAGCCCTTAAGCCTGTTGGGGCTCCTTTCCAGCCTTAGCATAACAAATTGGAGGCAGTATAGTGCAGTGTTTTAAAGAGGGACTCTGGTCAAAAGTGCTACATTGCAGAATTAGAATAAGCATACCCCCCAATAAATCTCATACCAAACATTAGGTTTCTGTGTTACTTCATTTTAAAGTTATGGGCTATTTTGTAACCCCGATTTCACTACCTGTTCAAAAAAGCCAGTTTCAGTGAAGAGGTTCTGATGATGTCATCTCCTGAACTCACAGTCTAGCCCTCCCTGTCAGCAAGCTTATAGGACCTGTTTCTTCAAAGTTAAAAGATCATTCTGCAGTGGTTTTCACAAGCAAAACAGGCAGCACCATTCTAAAAACAGTGCTATGGAATCTATGTATTTCAGGTTTTGCAACAAAGTTGAAAAAAATTTGTATTTTAATGCCTTTTGGTGTGGTTCATTTCTGCAGGTGCAGGATGCTGAGTCAGCATGCATCCAGGCTGCTGATACCATGTGAAGTGTTACTCTGCAGTGCCTGTTTGGAAGTTGTTTTGCTACAAGTGTTGCAATGTTGGTAACTGCATTGCTGTTTGTCAGTGTCTGCTTTATGATAAGTTTTAATAGGGGCCTTATATGTGTTAATTCCTACTAGGGGTGGACGTATTAGCCCAGGTAAAACAATCATTGTACTGTGGAGTACAACGCAGATGAGCCTGGATATAGCTCAAGTAACAACCTATCAATGAGAAAACAGAAAACGAGCTCTGCTCAACTGTGTATCCTATTCATTCATGCTTTAATGATGAATAAAATGTTGATTGATTGAGTGATTAAGCATTGAGCTGGCTACTGCATAGAAACTCTTAGTAAGGTTTTAAAATAGCACTACCTCTCCCACCCCATTTACAGGGTGATGGAATAATTGATTTAAAGTGCCATCCTGAGAAATCACCTTAATTGAATGATAGGTATGAATGATCACAGCCTTTCACCTCTTCAGAGATATCCAGTCTGCAAATCACATATTAGTGTGAATGTGACTTAACATCCAGCAACCCAGGAGAAAAGGACCACAACAAAAAAGCACCAAAAACAAAACTATGAATTTGTCAATTTTGTTACAAAACATGAAACACATATAGGTTTTAAAGCAATGTCTATTGAATGGTGCTGCCTGTTTTACTGGAGAAAACCATTTGCACACAGTTTTAAAACTTTAGAGAAGCAGGTCCTGTAAGCTTGCTGACAGGGAGGGCTAGACTGTGAGTTCAGGAGATGACATCATCAGCACCTCTTCACTGAAACTGACTTTTTTGAACAGGCAGAGAATTTAGGGTTGTAAAATGATTTGTAACTTTTAAACAAAATGACTTAGGGATCCCAGTTTTTGCATGAGGGTAATTGGGGCTATGTTGATCCATATTCTGAATTTACTGTTGCCAGTGATTTGTGACCATAGCCCCTCTTTAAGGCTCTGAGCTGCAAATTTGGAGATCTGGGTTTGAATCCCACAGTCCCCAATTGCATACTGTGTGACCCTGAGCAAGTCACTTAGCTTCCCTGTGCTCCCAGGTCGCATCTGTAAACAAGCTTTCAGCTTAGTGTGCCACTCCTGGTTAAACAATTGAAAAAAAAAAACTGAAAAAGCTGTACTGTCCAGTGAGAAATTTATCTTGTTGATGCTGGGTTACCCTTTCCCACATTCTCATAGTTCAGGAACAGCTGTTTTCTGTCCTGCCTAAGGACTTCAATAGTTGTCAAGTAATAGCTAAAAGCTCCTTTGACATCCAGACCTTGAAGACCCTTTTCACCAGAACTAAAGTGTTCAGTTAAAAAGATAGATAAGATGGGCAGACTGGGTGGAATGTAGGCACTTATCTGTTGACACTGTCGTTGTATCTATGTATTTATGTATAATGGTTTGATTCAAATGGGGATCAGAAGTCATTTAAAAGAGAAACTTCTTATTTGTTCCCAGAATAATTTTGTCTCTGTGGAATGAAATGTGGTCCTGTTCAATACAAAGAGACTTGAGGCCACTGATTCTCGTGGCAGAAATCATTACCACAAGGAAAAAAGTATATATGTACAGTATATATTTAGATATTTCGCATAAGCTGAAAACATAGTCTCAAAAAGGGGGACCCATGAGCCTAACTATGCACACATCTAGGTCCCATGCTGGCACCGGTTCCCTGTGAGGGGGTGCAAATGGACCAAGCCTTTAAAGAACCCTTTGAAGACAGGGTCTGAGGCTTGAAAAAACATTCTTTCCAACTGAGAAGTAAATAGATACTGAGACCAGGTGGACCTTTAAGGTACTGGTCTGCAAGCCCAATAAAAGCAAATAGATAAAATAGTCCAGCACGGCTGGAACACCAGCCTGTGCTGATATTTGCCAGGCCCTAAAAGAGCCTCTTTGAGGCTAGGATCTGGGACCATTAAAACATTTTGTCCAGCTAATATGCAAGCAGATACTGCAACTACAGTAGGTGGACTTTGAGGATGCTGGACTGCAAGTCCAATGAATATAAATAGGTAAGTTAGTCAAGCACTGCTTGACCCCAGCATGTGCTGGAAATCGTTTTCTGGTTCAACACCAATAGTAAACCTTTTCTCTTCTGAAGCATACAGTTTACTAATGGAGGGCTTCCTGTAACCACTTACAATGTCTAGACACTGTGAAAAAGATGCAAGGCTGCATATTGTACAGTAGGCCCCCAAGAGGCATGACTTGGGCCTCAGTGACCCAAGGTTTTGGTAAAAAAGCCTCCCAGTTGAAGGTTAGCAGTCTGTACCTCTGAGAAAAGGTGTATTGGTTTAGAACTAGACATGGAGAGTAGCAGAGAGAACCATGTCTGCCTAGCCCAGTCTGGCGTTATCAAGACCATTGATGCTGGCTGGGACCTGAGCTTAAGAAATGCATTGTATGCCAAAGGGAAGGAAGGAAGGAATGCATACAGATACTTCCCAGGCCAACTCAGAACCAGAGAATCCAGGGGGATTGGTCCCGGATCTTATTGACTTAATACTGTGGCAGGTGGTGGTTGTGGTGGGATGCGAACAAGTCTACCTCTGGTATGCCCCACCTCCTGAAGATAACTTGCACCACCTGACTATTCATGCCCATTCCTGATGGGACTAGTTGATCTGAGTCAAGGTATCTGCCAAAGTAATGTCCCTACCTGGAGAATGAACATCCTGCAGGGGCCCATGGAGCATACTAGACTTCATATTTTCATAAATCCTGAGCAGGGAGGGCTTAACCTTGTCCCTCCCTATTTATGGATGTAATACATTGTGGTGGTGTTGTTTGTTCTGACCTGTACAACCTTTGTAGTAGCTGTGTGAAGACCTTTAGCGCAGTAACACTACTCTTAGCCCCTGCAGGTTTATGTGCAGGAGTAACTCTGCACTTGACCATGTGTCTTGGGTGGTGTGAACCCCCAGATGGGCACCACACTCTAGTAGGGATGCATCTGTTGTCAGACAACTGATAGGGGCTCTTGCTGAAAAAGAAGAATCCCCTCCCTTAGATTGGTTCTCTTTTTTCCTCCATTGGAGGCCTGTAACAGTATCCTTGTTACTAGAATTAGTTTTAAAAGAGGGTCCTGTCTCTGACACCACTGAGCCATGAGGTGACATTGAATGGCCTTGATCTGTAATCTGGATTCCAAGACTGTGCCAGTGGCAGATGACATGTGGCCAGTAGCTGAAGAAAACTGTCTTGCGGTTTTTGGTTCATTCAGCCTGAATGAGCCCACTATTAGTGGAATACTTCTTGCCTTGCATAGGGGCAGGTAGACCCTGCCTTGCAGGGTATTTAGGTTGGCTCCTATGAACTGGAGTGTTTGAGCAGGCTGAAGGTCAGACTTTCTTTAGATTTATTAAGGACCCTAGAGAGTCCAGGAGACCCTAGGTGAGTTGCACACTCACTTACTGGAGTGATTCTACCACCACCAGCCTGTCATCTAGATATGGGGAAACTGTGACACCTTATCTTTGAAGGTGATCCAACCACTGGGTACATTCCTAGAGAGTTACCTGATGAGAGTCTGAACCTGAAGTACTTTCTGTGAGACTCTCTTATGGGAGTGTGGAAATAATTTAAGTACGGTGATGTCAGGAACCCCTTTAGGTTTTTCCTGGGGTTTGACATGCTTTGTCTTTTTGATTTTCAGGAAGGGGACTGGAGAGACTGCTGGACCACTAACCCCCCCCCTTTTTTTTTAAAAGCCTAAATCACCCTTCTCAGGGGTGCATAAGTAAGAGACAGGAGTTTCACATGCAGATTTGGAGGGTGTTGGCTGGTCAGAGCCTGAAGCACCCTTATTTGGTCTCTTTTGCAATCTTTCTAGTCCTTTTTCCACTGTTGTTAGTGGAAGGAATTTAAGTTCAGAGACAATCACTGACTCACTACATCCAAGACTACTTTTCTGTGGTGCCAGAAATACCCCTGCTGTGGTACTGCCGATACTGAGGCGCAGCCCAGCGCTGATAGAAAAAAGGGGGCTTGCTGTGGTGTATATATATATATATATATATTTATATATATATATATATATACTATATATATATATATATATATATATATATATATATATATATATATATATATATATACACATTTTTCATGTAAGCCTTTATCTTTCTCCAAAGAGGAATTACCCTCGACTAGAAAGTCTATAACCTTGGTTTGGGTATCCTGGTTGAGGTCTGTGAGTCGCAGCCAGGCAAACCTCCTCTGAACCTCTGTGCTTACCATCCATCTGGCAGCAGCCACTTGAACTGTTATTTGGCTACTCCCAAACCAAATTTAGCGTTTCGGCTAGATCATTTGACAGGGGTATCTTGGCCTTGGCTGACATAGCAGGGGCTGACTACCATACTGACTTTGGTATTGACATAGTCTTGAAAAGTCTGTTCCTGCCTGATGGCCAAGGAACCTGATAAATATCCCTTTTTAAGACATGTTGTCAATTTTTCCTGGAATCCATCCTAAGAGGATAGGATGCCAGGGGTATCTTTGCCTTGTCACGGGCTGTCACTTTAATCACTCCAGGGTGGACCGGTTGGGGGAATAAATTTCAGTTCCTTCCCTGACCAGCTGACATTTCTTAAACACACTCTTATCCAGGGGAACAGAGCTTGGAGTTTGTAAAACCTTTAAAGTATCTTCCCTGAAAAATTGTATTCACAAGAATAGGAAGCTTTTAGTGGATGTCAGCCCAATCTTTCTTACCAATGTGAAGAATGAGGAATAATCCTCAGATGGTCTGTAGGGAGAGACAAACTCATGTTCAGAGAAAACCTCAGATTCAATAGGTTCTCCTCCATTTCATAATAATTACTTATTCTTCCTTTAAAATATTAGGAAGACTGCTTTGCAAAGGTCTGCTGCTGAAAGACAGACAGCCTATGTAAGCCTGAAAGTGTTTTCTTTAGCCGTTCCAGGCATTTCTCCACACTTTTTCCCCAGGAAAGGTTACAAATTTCACAATATTCATTTAGGTGATCGTAGCCAAGTGAAGCAACACACAACTGTGCTTACCTGTCTTAACAAATACTTTGAAGGAGTTGGCAGGCTTTATAGCAGGCACAGAAGTCCCCAGAATGCTGTCAGCAGAGGGTTCTGTGTGCTTAGTTTTCTTCGGTTTCACTGAGGGAACCAGGGAGTCGGCCGGTTCAACAAGCCTCTTAAAAACTGCTTATATGCCCATCTCAGGGTAGCAGTTATAGTATTTGTTGTGGAGTTATCCACAGTAACTTAGAGTATCAGTTGGTTAGAGCTTGAGGGACCCTTAGGTGGTGATAGTTTTTTTTTACCTTGTCCAGGCATTTCAGTAGTTTTTTCAGGACATGTAATACAGATTTCACTCTGCTTTTAAATGTTGATGTCCAGATACGCAAAACAAGAGAACATTTGCCTTAACAACATTTTAACATACTGAATACAAGGTTTGAAACCGGGATCACCAGTTTCTTCTAGGTTTTTATGACATTTTCAATGTAAAACCAATAACAGTTGCAACCGCTAAAAAATGTTTTAATTTAAAGTTTATTTAGCAGTTGCGGTCAGTTCCGGAACCAATCGGGACCCGGGAACTGAGAAAAAATGAACCAAGGCTATCAGGCCAGTAACCGGTATTAGCGGTTCTTAAAATAAGCTAATCTAATAAAATTAAACACAACTAATGGAGTTTTTTTAATCAGAAAACTCCAGTAAATATAAAATAAACCTCAGTTTGACCCTGGTTATACCAAACCAGGAAAAAACGAGAAAACTTACAATTTAAACACTAAAATTATGGGTTTACCTAAAATTACAAAAAGTAAAAGTCAGCAAATGAAATGTAAAGAATACTTATAATATTTTATAAGGTTTCTCATGTCAGAACAAACAAATTCTCTCTGGGCAGTTCTAGTTAGAAGGCTGACTGCATAAAGTTATGAATACCTGAGTATTACTGGGGTTAGAAAGCCCATTACAGAATTGCCACAGACTTGCTCATAGCCTGCCCACAGCAAACATGAGGTTCTGCCATAGAATTTACATCCAGTTTGCCACAGTGAACACGGGGTCCTTGGTATCATGGCCAGCACCAGTGCCAGCACAAAGGGAACTGACCTTAGCACTGGACTGGTGTTGGCCTCTTTGTCTTGCACAGCACTGGTTCCAAGGGAACCAGCTTTGGCACAGAGTGCAGCAAAGTGGCCCTGTATAGGGGTTCAAATATGGCACCCAGGGTGGGATTGGTGCTGAGTGTGCACAGACAATGGTGCTGGAACCAAGGTTGGCCACAACGGAATCAGTATCAATGGCAATGCTGAAGGTCTAGGCACCGAAGCCGAAGTCGGCATGTACAAGTGTGGCAAAGGCAGTAATTGCAGCACCAGCATAGACTCCAAAAGAGTAGGGTCCTTCAGAGCCAGAGCCGGCACTGCCACTGCACTTAGCTGCTGAACCCACTGCTCCAAAAGAGCTGCCTAGCAGCAGAACTGCTCACCCCAGGCCTCCCCAGCAGATAGGGGTTAGACTTGGGGAGGGAGACTATGAGCCTCCAGCCTCAGAAAGTCCAGTGTCATTGATGGGGTGACAGTGGAGATTCTGGGTTTGTAGGCATTGAATACCTCGGTACAGAGTGACCAGAGTGTAACCTCAACTGGTGTCCTTTCTTCTCTATATGTTTTTATGAGAACAGGTTTGTTTTGCTGCTGGCTGGCTTCTTTCAGTCCACCTATCTTTCTCTACTTACCACTTCACACCATTCCCCAGGACTTATATTTTTCCTCCCAGAGTGCGGGAGGTGTGGTATGCAATGACATAAGGGGGCATACGCGCCAACACCTAGCACACCTCCCTAAAGCCTGTAAGCTTCAGTTGCAATGCCCATAGCCTCCGCCAGGAGTTAGTCAGGAACCAAAAACTTCCCCACCCTCCCTCCTGGAGGAGTACAGCAGTCTGTCAGACACTCGATCCTCCTCTCACCAACTGGCCCTCTGAGTTCTCAGGCTTGTATCCAAACCCAGGTTGTCGGCATTGCAGAATGAAATCCTACCACTGCGTCGATGGGCTGGCTTTGAATCATTTCTTTTTGTGACTCAGGGAGGGCTTTCTTCTGTAGTTGAACACTTGCCCAGAGAGGAATAGTAGTCAGACACAAACTCACTGACAAAGCTACTTGCCCCTTTGGGCTTCCTACCTTCCATGACGTCAACCTTTCTGTACAGGTAGGGCTGTGAAGAAACTTTTTTTGTTTTTTTACACTAAACTGGCACAAAAACAAGACACGCTAAATATAATAATCAAACGCTGATGAGAACTTAACAGGAATGCTGGTGTTTCACAGACTGTGAAGTTCTGGCCCTGATGAGGAGAGCAAGGAAAATGCTGCCCTTCAACAGTGGAGGAGGAGGAAAGGAACTGAGGCAGCTGGGGACAGGTGCAGCTGTATACCAGCAGGTGAATGCAGTGATATGTGTGCAGGGCATATTCATGTTATCGGTCCCAGAAAAGTCCCTGATTATATGGGGAGCTAGCAGCTCTGACTCAGCCCAATAAGTGGGAATTTAAGGAGAAGATTGATTCTTGGAAGATCAGTCTGTAGCTTGTCTCTTGCTGTCATCACCATCACACAGTCAATAACATCTGTAGGGAATAATGCACAGTATGTAAGAACTGTAGTCAGGATTAAGTATTTAATAAGAGATCTGATGAGTTAACTCATCACTTCAGGGCTAGAGGATATAATGAAGAGATCACCTTGAAGGCCAGAAATGTGTCGGAAAATTTTATTAGGGGTTACAGTCCCCTACCACCGCTGAACTCCCAGTACAGCAGCTAACATTTGTGACTATTTAGGTTACCCAAGTTAATCAGGTAGCATGTACTTAGTAGATTATGCCTTAGAAAGACAAATCCCTTTAGTGCTATTGGGGTTAGATGTTGAAAGGGCATTTGACCGGGTCAGCTGGTCTTTTTTATGGCAGACTCTGGAGCACTTTGGATTCCTGGAACAACTTATAAAACAATTACAAATATTTATGCCTCCCCTAAAGCAAATGTTAAGATGGAT
Source organism: Neoceratodus forsteri (assembly GCA_016271365.2). Taxonomy (NCBI): domain Eukaryota; kingdom Metazoa; phylum Chordata; order Ceratodontiformes; family Ceratodontidae; genus Neoceratodus; species Neoceratodus forsteri. The sequence continues at coordinate 969,315,701 of CM028134.1, read as the reverse complement.
GGGGCACTTTCAGATATATCCCAACTCTCTAGGGGTACCCGCCAGGGATGCCCAGTGTCCCCAATGTTGTTTGCTCTATATCTCAAACCCCTGACCATTGCCATCACATCTTCTTGGGGCATAGAGGACCTTCCATTGGGAGGTCACCTGCACAAGATATCATTTTTTGTGGACAATATTCTGCTAGCTCTTACCAAGCCTGAACAATCCATCCCAGAGGTATGGAAACAGCTACAAATATTTGGTAAGTTAGAAGGATATAAAATTAACAAATCAAAAACCAAGATATTGACACACAATTACCTCCTTCCCTCCCTCCCTCCCACTTCAAAAATACTTCCTTTAAGTGGCAGAGACAAGAGATGAGATACTTGGGAATAAAGCTCACAAGAAACCCCATTCATGCAGAGCTCTCAGATCTCAAACCCTTGACCCTAAAATTGACAGAAGATCTAGCTCGTTGGTCACATCTCCCCCTAAGCTTTTTAAGTAGGATAGATACAATTAAGCAGAATGTATTTCCCCACATGTTGTTCTTTCTTCAGACACTGCCCTTCACCCCGGCTAAAACATATTTCCAGGTGTGGGACAGAATGATATCCTGCTTTATTTGGAGTGGAAAGCATCCCAGAATTAGATATTCTGTTCTGCAATTGGCCGGAGAGAGGGGTGGCCTTAACCTCCCTGATCTCAGAAAGCATGCGATGGCAGCACGGTTAAGGGTAGTCCTACACTGGCTAAATAAACAGTATGACGCACACTGGAAAGAATTAGAAGTAACTTGGGGGGACCTATACAACACTCAAGAGCTCCTTTTTGGGACACCCCCAAGTGTCAAGGGATAATGAATTATCCAAAGTTTATCTGGGAACCCCTAACAATATGGCTTAAGGTCAGTAATAGTTATCTTACATTGCTTGAAAAAATTTTCTTGGGAACACTGAAATATGAGGCAGACTTGACAGCAGGTCCCTCAGGCCCCATGTAGTTCAATGGCAGATATATGGCATTTTTTTCTTTTCCAGTTAGTGGGCAGAACTGGTCTCCTTCCCTTTGTCTCCCGTCAGAAGGAATACTACCTGCCTCATAAATATTTTATTTATTTACATCTTAAATCATACCTTCAGCCATATGAACGGTCACTCGTGGCCCTAATTGAAAACCCTACCCAAATAATACAACTGTTACAAGCTCATATGAGAGGAACAACCTCAGATCATCTGATTAGTAAGATATATAAGGCCTGAAATGAAAGACAGGGAGACTCGACAAACTCAATCAGTCTTAGATGGGAACAAGAATTGCAGGTATCAATCAGAGAGCAGGACTGGAATGAGTCAGCTTAACCAACTATAAAAATCTTTTTCTCACCATACTGGCGTGAATACATGTGGAAACTCCGTTCTCGTTTCTTCCATACACCAGCCTTGCTGGCCAGTATGGGAGAATTAGGGGAGGGACAGTGTTGGAGAGAATGTGGGAATGAGAGCAAATCAAAGATATATCCTTTGGTCATGTCCTAAGCTATCCAAGTTCTGGAGGGAGATCCTTGAGGAGCTGAGTGCAATTTATGACACTAATGATTTATTCACTCCCACATTTATATTGACTTTTATTAAACCAGAAGGTCTGCGAATAGACAAAATCTTGCTAAAACAAATTTTAAAATTTATAACAGCAGCCTACAAGATTATCACTAGATTGTGGTTTACAAATAAAATACCCACTAAAAAGGATTGTTTTGTCCAGGGAGATATATGCCCTTGAGCGACTCTCAGCCATGATGATAGACAAAGTTCAGAAATTTGATGTACAATGGCAAAAGTGGATATCATATCAACTAAATCATTATGATGATTTTGTACCTTAAGCTATGTACTGAATATGTAATTTTGCTCTTCTCTTGCACCGAAAAGATACTCGGGATATGACCTCTGATGTTCCTTGAATTTTAATGGGACTAAAATCTGGGAGGGAAAGGGGAGGGCTCACCGTGCTATGTCTGGAGTGATTTGAGTGGAGCACAGACTGAACTTAAAATGAGTAATTATGATTCTCTGGATATTGAAGTAATAATATTACTAATCCTATTCCACTGGGTAGCCCCCAATCCCAAGCCCAAAGCCCAGACCACCCTCCGCAGGCGCCTCCGCCCTGGTGGGCTGAAGAAACTTAAGGCACTCCTCACCCAGATAGACTGGTCCCCCATTCAGCAGGCAACCAACATTGATACTGCCCTCACCTTTTTCACCCACACCTTCAACATGGCCTGTGATCTCTTTGCACCCTTAACCAAAACCCGGTCCAAAAAACAGAACGCACCCTGGGTTAGCCAGGCCCTCCTACAATTACTTAGAAACCGGGATAACCTCTGGCACCTTGCCACTGAAACAGGTCATCTGTCTGATAGGCAAGCATACAATGCAGCCCGAAATAAATGCTCATGGGCCATCAGGAAAGCCAAGGCAGACCATTACCAGGCCTCCTTACTCCTCCTGGGGCTCAGCCCGGACCTTCTGGGATAATATTAAGCAACTCAATGGTAAAGCTTGCTCCCTGCCCCATCCCAGCTCACTAGAAATGGCACAACCTCCACCGAGCCTGCCACCATAGCTAACTGGTTCAACACCACTTTCACTGACCTTAGCTCAGTCCTCCCTAGTAATTTCTTTGACCTCCCCCAGCCAAACTCCCTGTCCTCCAGCACCCCAGCTTCCTCCTGCGAAAGATTTCCACCCAGGAAGCCAGACCCATCCTAATCAAAGCTCTCAATGGCAACAATCCGGCAGTGACTCACTGGACCCCAGCATCCTCAGGCTGGTGCTAGATGAAGTCCTTGCACCTCTCACAAGCCTAATTAACCAGTCACTCTGCCTGGGACAATTCCTCAGCTTGGAAAACAGCCATTATCACACCTATTCATAAAGGAGGTGACAGGTCATCGGCCAACAACTACCGCCAATCTCCATCCTCCTCCTCTCTAAAGCCCTGGAGAAAGTGGTGGCCATTCAAATCACTCATTATCTGGCTAAGCATAACATCTTATGCCCAGAGCAACATGGCTTCCATGCGGGTCACAGTACCAGCACTGCCCTAATTGAATTCTCCAACTTCCTACACTCCTCCTTGATACCAGCTCCTAGCTGGTGCAGTGTTCATTGACCTCTCAAAGGCTTTCGACACTGTCTCCCATCCACTGCTGCTGAATGCACTCTGCCTCACTGGTCTCTCGGCTGGCCCCTGGCATGGTGTGCTAGCTATCTTGACACTCGATCCCAGTGTGTCAAGATTAACAGCACTCTCCACACCGTCCCATTCTCTCTGGGGTCCCCAAGGCTCCATCCTGGGCCCCCTTCCTCGCTGTATCTGAACACCCTGCCCAGTGCATGCTCTGGCAAAATTCTGCTGTGCGCAGATGACGCTGTCCTTTGCCACCCACCGTAATCCCATCTCCCTACAGGACTCCTCACAGCAGTCTTTCAACAGTGCGAGGCTTGGTTTAAGGAGTGCAGACTCGTCATCAATCTTAAGAAAACCAAAACTATGCTCTTTCACACCCCAAAACAAAGCTAGCAACCACCCACTCTATATCCTTCCAAGCACCAACCAACCACTGGAACAAGTCTGCTCTACAAATACCTTGGGGTTACCTTCGATTCAGCCTCACATTTCACAACCACATGACGCCTAACATCCGCCACCAACACACGGCTTGGCATCCTATTCTCACCATAAAACCTGCTCTTCCACCAAATGCTCTCCGGCTAGCTGTTACATCGTCTGCTCTGTCCCTTGTAGACTATGGTCTCACTAGTATACGTGCTGCCGACACCACTGCACTCAACAAAATTCACCTAACCCTGAATAAAGCATGCAGATTGATTACTGGTGCCCCAGGCTCACACACACCTGTCAGCTATATGTCGATGCTAACCTGTTTACCCTGGATGAACGGTCCGATACCAGACCTGTCTCCTCACCAAAAACCCTACTCGGCTCTCCTCTGGGGTAACGGCATCCATCCACCAGAGCCCTCCCACCATTGCAACACGGTCTTCCTACAAGACCACTCTAAAGGTCCCCAGAGCGAGAACCAGCCGTGGCCAGAGGTCCTTCAGCTTAGAGCCCCAACCTGGTTTAACTCTCTCCCTGCCACCATCACCAATGCCACCATCTCCACATTCAAAACCACACTTCGAACCACATCTTCAGCACTCGTAACTGCTCCTGTCTCTGAACATAGCCTCCACCTCTTTCTTCTGACAATGCCCCGGGCAGCTCTCCACCCTACCATCCCTCCACCACTTCCTGTACACCATGCCTAGGTTTAACCTGGCCAGTGCCAGCTGTTGTCAATGTTTATCTACCAGAATGCTCACTTGATACCGACTTGTGTAATACCTGTTATCAATTACATGTACCCTGTACCCAATTGTATTTGTCTGACCACTATGTGACGTGGCACCTCTGGTGAATGCCTATTGATTTTTTGCAAATCTTTGCTATGTAACCGAAACGCAATGTATGTCTTTATGTGATGAAGTACCTTTGGAAACGAGCCTCTGGCTCAAAGGTTGTAAACTGATTCTTAAATAAATAAAATAAATAAATAAAAAGTAAGATGTTAATTTATTTTCCCCTAACATGACTGCTACAAGTATACATGTAATGTAATGTGATGTTATCAACTGGTATTAATAAGTGATGTATTGCTGCATTTATAAATTTAATGAAAAGACTAAATTTAAAAAAAAATCAGGTAGCAGGTACAGTGCAGAGAAATAGAGGCATTTTGAGAATCGAACCTTGTCTAGCTCCACTGACTGAGAAAGTGGTGAGAATATCTAACAGGTGGGCTCGTAATTTGAAAGATAGCCTTGTTAGAATTATTTAACCTGCCCCTAATTTTAGACATGGGATGCCAAGTTCCCAAAGGGGTTACCACAAAGGTGGTAAACGTCATATGTGCCCCAATGTGTCAAAAACAACCAGTTTCGTTAACCCCAAAAATGGTAGGAATATGCCCATTAACTCCTTTATGAACTGTGATAGTGAGGGAATAAGTAGTACACCTCCTCACTTTTAATGTGGTGCTTTCTATATGGGAGGGACTAAGAGGAAACTAAAAGTGTGCCTGGCAGAGTACTACAGAGCCACTGCAGTAGTGACTTTGGAGTATGCCATGGCTAGGTACGTGAGGAAGCATTGGACAGTTTCCAGCATAAAGTGCTGGGCACAGGCATTGAAAAAATGCGTAGAAATATAAGGGGTGATACTGTAACTCTGAAGCATAATAAAACAAGCAGGAACAGTTTTAATCTATACCCTTTAGGTCATGCACTTCCCTGGCCTCAGTGATCAGTTGTGCATTAGCCCATTTCTCTTGGTGATTCTTAGTTTTCAGACATTGCTCACTGTCTTATAGATCTAATGTTTTTTTCCAGTTGGTTTCCACCTTCTTAACCCCTTTGCAACACCCCACCACCCACCCCACACCCACCCACAACTCCCTTCACCTCTGCTGGCTCCATACCACCCCCACCCCACTGAACCACCTTCAGTAATCCCCCCCCCACACACACACACAGAAACCCCTTACCCTAGTCGGACATGGAGTTTAATTCCTCCTGAATAGAGAGCACAAATTGAAATTGCAACAGCTATTGCTACATTTATTTAGAACAAATATTGAATATTTTATTACATTTAGTTTGCTGAAGTGTCTATTGCAATAGGTTCTACAATAAGGCATCTCTATAGCTGTCTAATACTGTAAGACAATATGGGCCAGATATTCAAACCATAGCGCGGCGCGCAAACCATTAGCGCAGTAATAGCGCTGGAATAGCGCAGACCCGCCATATTCAAAGGACCAGTTAGCGTGCGCTAACAGCATTAGCGCAGGGCAAACCAGTAATGTATGCAAGGGGCAAAAGGAAGGGGGGGTGGCCAAGAGAGAGGTGCAAGGGGATATTCAAAGGTACAGCGCCGTGCTAGGATACATAGCACGGCACCTAGCGCGGCGCTAGTTACCACCTATAAAAGGCTGGTCTAAACACAGGGCAAAACACAGAGGAGGAGGGACCAGCACAGGAAGTGGGAATGTGTGCAGTGCCAGTAGCAGTGATGCTGCCATTGATGGCAGCTGTAGTGGAGGAGGAAGAGAGGGAGCAGGCACTACATGGGCCACAACGCAGGCCAAGGAGACGGTATGCTGCAAACAGGCTGTACCAGCCCAGGGTCTCCTTTGAGACCCTGCCTGATGACCACATCATTGGCCGGTACCGGATGAACAGGGGGAATGTTGAGGCAGCTCTGTGAACTCCTGCATGAGCAGCTGCACCCAAATACCAGATGCAGTCATGCCATGACAGTGGAGGAGAAGGTGACAGCAGCGATGTGCTTCCTTGCCACAGGGACGTTCCAACGACCAACGGGGGACACCACTGGGGTATCACAGTCTGCCACCTCACGCCTCGTGACCCAGTTCCTAGAGGCTCTCCTGCCACATGCTGGGGAATTCATAGTATTCCCCAGCACAGCAGCAGAGCACAAAGAAACAATGCAGCAGTTCCATCGAGTTGCGCACCTACCATCTGTACTGGGTGCCATTGACTGCACCCATGTCCCCATCCGTGCACCACCTGGTGATGGCAGTGACATGTACGTCAACAGGAAGGGGTACCACTCCATCAACTGCCAGGTGGTGTGCGATGCGGTGGGGCGCATCAGCAATGTCTATGCACAGTACCCCGGCAGTGCCCACGACACCTTCATCTGGCACCAGTCCCAGCTGTGCCAGGCCTTTGAGGAGGGCAGGATACCCACTGGGCAACTAGTCAGTGAGTTGTAGCATACAAGACAAACATACAACAGCATGAATGTGGGCAGGCATTGCAGGCCAGGGAAGGGGTGAGGGAGGGCCACAGAGAGGTGCAGGATAGCAGCTGACAGACCGCAGTACGGCACTAACAGGTATACGTGTCTTGACAGGGGACAGTGCCTATCCCCTGCGACCCTGGCTGCTGACACCAGTACTCTGACCGGCCACAGTGGCCAAGGAGCTGTACAACGAGGCACATGCCAGAACCAGGAATATCATAGAGAGGGTGTTTGGCATCCTGAAGATGCGATTCAGATGCCTGGACACATCAGGCAGTGCCCTACAGTATACACCTCAGAAGGTATGCCGTATCTTCCTTGCCTGTTGTATGCTGCACAACATGGCAATGAACTGAGGGATACAGGCACCTGAACCTGAGGGACAGTCTGACAGTAAGCCAGAGCCAGTGGTCAGGGGGATAGTGGAGCAACCTGAGAGGAGGGACCCTCGCATGGCATGCAGGACCATATAGCACTGGGACAACATCATCAGGACACTGCAACAGACCAGAGGGTAAGTACAGACTGCACAACAACCTGAAAGAGTACAAGTGATTAGCGTTTTAATGTGCACAGACTAAGATAACAGTGAAAACAACAATCACATCAGCAAACAAACCCAGTGTAATAGACAAATAGTGTGTGCATGTGGTGTGAGTCCGTGATTGTGCAGCACATATGTGGGGGGGGACACACACAAATGGTGTAATCTTGGTGGGGAGGTGTGATGTGTGTCGTGAGGGTAAGGGGGGCAACTGTGTAGGTGGGAGTGTGTGTGTGTGTGTGTGTGTGCGCACGTCTGCTCATGCATGAGGGAGACGCATGCAGAGTACAGCAGACAGCCTGTGGGCATCACCGACGATGACACCCACGCATGTGCCGTGCACCCGTACCATGGGATATGGACCCTGGGGTGCTCTGTGCAGAGGACACAGCTGAAGTGGAAGGTGAGGCAGGCAGTGTTGACCACCTGTGCCCCCAGGGGATGGTGGAGACCGACAGGTTGGATGGACGACCACGACGCCACTGGGTTGCAGGTGGAGTGCATGACGTAGTGGAGCTTGAACCAGTTGCAGCCCTGCACCCATGGTGTGCCTGCCTGTGCGCCCCTCTGCCATCTGCACCATGGCCAACCAACCCATGCTTGTGACCAACAGGCACACCATGCATGGCATTACCAATGTCCAGCACTGCAGCAGTTAAGCCAGTGAAGCCACGGTCTATGGCACCCACCAGGCAGCCCAACCTGTCCTCTGCCTGCTGCTCGGCACGTGCAAAGCCCACTGATATTGCCTCCCATATCTGACCCAGCTCATGTCACAGCTCACGCCGCATGGCATGCAGGTCCAGACGTGCCTCCTGCTGTGAGGTGACAGCAGCCTGCAGGAGTGGCCAGGCACCATGGCCTTCGTGCACCAGAGGCAAAGGACCCCCAGCAGCAGCTGGCAGTGGTGCCTGTGGCAATGGATCAACTGCCACATCTGGCTGCTGACTACAAGTGGCAGTGGTCTGTGGCACCATATGGACCGTAACCCCAGCATGTGTCTGACACTGCACACCCTGCTGTCCTGCAACACCACCCACACTGCCCACCACTGTGTGTTCAGCCACAGCCACACTGGTGACACCTATGAAACCACCCTGACCTGTTTCATGCCCTTCAGCAAGCCCCACCCCTGCATCCCCTGGCACAGGAATGGCCAGCTGCTGTGAATATTCAGAGACATCAGTGTCATCTGCACTGGTGACAGTGACCAGCAGTACCTCTCCCACCCCATCATCCTCGTTTTGTGCAACATCCAGGTGCCCACTGTACCATAACACCCCTAGTGAGGTGTGACCCCCCTCCCCAGGCAGTTGCACGCCCTATCCACGGGAATGCCAGACATGCATTGGGTCCATGCGGCCCTGATCTTGACACAGTCCAGATGTTGACAGACGTTCATCATCAAACTCCTCCGCGACCTCAGGAACCTGGCTGGACATCTGTGGAACATCTCATAGTGGTGCAGGCCTGTCCGAGAGTGCTGTGGAGAGAATTGGGACAGGGTCAGTCACCCATCCATGGACACTGTGGCAAAACACCACCACCACTACCACCACGTCACCATGCAGCCCTCAGAACAGGTGCCCACTTCATACAAGCCCATGACAACATGCACCCACCCACCCCACAGTGACTTTGGCCATGTTAGACATCAGTTCGGCAGGATATAGTGCACCCTGTGCAGGACACCAACAGCAGGGCTGTGCACCCTTGCCTGCACCACATACAGGGGTTACACATGAGAATACAGACCTGGCCTTGGAAGTGCGAGGGTCGTCTCGCAACCACCACCTGGCATGCCAGTCACTGCCACCATCTGTAGTGTTGATGCCACCACTGCCACGTGTGGCTCCTCCACACACTGCAGGTGTACAGGCGGACCACCACCAGTCCTGGTCCTGTCCCTCTGTCAGTGTGCCTACTCCTAGTTTGCACGTCGCAGGAGGTCATTCTAGCATTTCCAGACTGCTTCTGTTGATCTCCCACGGCCCCCGACCGCATTCATAGCTGCAGTCACCTCCTCCCAAGCTTGCCGCACAACAGCATCGGTGGCCCTGTGTGTGCGTAAGACGTGTTCTCTTTCCTTCACCTCATGCGCGAGGGTGTTCAGCTCATCTTGAGAGAACTTATGTTCACAGATGTGCTCTTGTTGGGCCAGCACACCTATGGGATAATCAAGAGGGGACAGGTGTCAGTGACTGTGTCAGTGCTGCACTGCATCACACAGTGGACATCACGGTATCATCCCCTACATTGCCACAGGCCACATGGACATATCAGATCGCTGCATGTGCCTGTACAGTGCATACGCCCACATTGCCACTGTGTGTCCTGTGTCTGGACAGCGAGTGGTGTGCACACATGTGCACTGCTGTGGTCTGTGTCTGCCATGAACCCCCATGACTGTGTTGTGGCCCAGTTGAGCATCACAGAGTTTGTGAGGACAAGTGCGCTAGCAATGTCAGGACACCATGCTGCATAGGAGTGCACATTGCTGGTACACTGTGTACGCCCTGCAAAGGGGGGGCACAGGCCATCACACTACACATCCAGGGAGACAAGACGGTGCGCTATCACAGTAGTGCACCTGGCTGGCAGACACAGTGTGCATGCATTGGCACATGGCACAGTTGACTGCAGGGGAATGTGCACAATGCAGTGGACGTTAGTGGTCCCACGGTGGTCATACATACCTGCCTCTTGCTGCTCATCCCCCTGTTGCATATCTCTTTCCATGTTGTACCTTCACACTGCTGTATTCCCGCTGCAGTTCCACAACACAACACTGGTGGTGCACTGCTTGCCCTTTTATAGCCCACCCAGGCAATCATGCCTGTTAGTCATGTAAATGAGCGCATAATGATATGCTAATCACATGGTTTGCCCCATGCATACACAAGTACCCCCATTTGCATACACCCGTTGAATATGGCTCTGAATAGCCCCGCGCTAGCACAGCAGCACTGGGCAAAGGCCAGCGCAGGGCTATTTGAGGCTCAGTGCCACGCTAGCCACCTAGCGCTGCACTATGTGCAGTACGCATGCTCATGGGGCCCCTTGTCCACGCTATCACTTTGTCATAGCGTGATGTAGCGCCGCGCTAACCAGCATTAGCACGGCGCTACACGCATGCGTGGTACATGGGCCCAGGGTCATGGTAGGGGTCACGCATGCGCATTGCAAACACTTCCTGTTAGCGCAGCACTACGGCATACATCAGTGCGACGCTAGTCTTCAGTTCTAGGGGGTGTCAGGGTGTGTGGGCAGTCGTTTTCACTGTTAAACCTGGTTATTTGCCCCCTTCCACAGCAGCAATGTCTGTGAGATGTAGGCAGAGGGCAGTGGTGGGCCATGACAGGCGGTGGGATGAGGCTGAGACAGCCAGCCTGGTGCAGTTGACCAAGAGGCACCATCGGTGCCTATTTGGACCTGTGCGGGAGGGTGACCTGCCCCGTAGACAGGTCTGGGTGTCCATTGCCCGTCGACTAACTGCCATCACGGGTATTCCCCATGATGGTGAGAAGTGCCGCCATCGCTACGTTGACATCAGGCGCAGGCAGTGCTCACTGCTTGAACGCTGCAGGGCCATGGTTCATGAGGGGACTGTGCCTGTGCCAGGTAAGTGACGACTGTCACGGCGCTGCTGGCATGGGTGGTGGGGCTGTGTGTTCCATGGTGTGCTTGTGTCCATGTGTGTTGCTGCGCTGGACATGTTGCTTCTGTGCCATCGGGTCCACCCATCCATTCAGTGTGTACTGTGTGGGACAGGGGTAGACGGTGTGCACTGACCCGTGTCATACTTGGCATGGCTTTGTCGGTGCACTGCACCCGTGTGCTAGTGTTGCGTGTGTTGTGCTACATCACTGGGGTACAGGGTGGTCTTTAGCATACCGTGATGGCTGATATTGTAGTAATGCTGCTGTACCCTCTTCCAACCACAGAGCAATGAGGACACACCGGACACAGGAGGGATGAGATACAGGCCGGACAGGGGCCATCCACCAACAGGCGCAGGGTGCCTCCGATGGCACAGCGTGCAGCGGAGAGCAGTGACAGTGACAGGGGTGTTTTGCGTGAGTACTGTGTGATGTTATGCTTTCCTACTATGTGTCTGACTTTACAGGGCAGGCAGTAGAGCAAGGGTGTAGCCAGGCATATGCACTGTACACATTTATGTGCAGTTTTGTGTAGTACATGTCCAAATCTATTTGCATCTCTGTCAACAGTTACTAGGTACACCAGACATCTAGGGTCACTGTAGGCCACTGGGTTGTGGCCCTGTTTGAATTGCTGTTGTGTAGGAGACAGATACGTGTATATCCTCATTAGAGAGTAAGGGAATTATCTGACAGACATCATACTCTTTTGGATGTGGTATACCATTTGGAGTTGCTGAGTACAGCATTCATAAGGGGAGTGTGGCTGTTGGGGATTGTGTGTGTAGGATATGTGAATGTCTGGCTACACCCCTGCAGTACAGTACTGTGTCAGGTGTTGTGGCCCAGTTGGCTAGGTGATCCAGGCTACATGTGAGATGGCTGCGTGCATTTCTGTTGTCCCCCCTTGTCTCCATTGCCTCTCCTGCTGCTGTGTGGCCTGGAACATGGCATGCTGTATGTCTTATGTATTGCTGCCATTGCCACCATGTGCACTGATATCTGCCTTGTACTGCCATGTGCGTCATGTTACTGTTATGGCCACCATTGTGGAGGGATGATGCATGTCTCTGCATGGCTGTGGGCCAGTCGTCTTGCCTGGGGGTGGGGGATTACTGGGGTCGGCCTGTCGTGCCGCCTGTTACTGCTGCTGCTGTTGTCCTGTCTGCCATGGCAACAATGTACTCCTCCTCTCATGGCATGTGTCATTTACAGTACCACGTAGAACATGTCAGTATCTGTGCAGGACATGTTGTGAGCGCATTCCAGGGCCATGCGCATCATGGCGTGTGGGGGGACACTGTGTCATGTGGTGCAAGCATTTCCCTGGCAGTGTACTGTCATGGTGTCATGGACACGGGTATGTTATTGTGTGTCCTTGTCCGATCTCCGTGGCGGACATGCACGGGGCTGTGTGGGAGGGGACCTTTGGGACTGTGGTGCCACACAGGTCTGTGTGGCTGTACATTGCATGTGTGCCTGTTGCGGCACGTGTGCTGACAGGCATCCTCAAAGCACTCAATGGTGGGCAGTTTGATTTCTGGTGGGGAGTAGGCCAATGGGCAATGAACTGCTTACTTAATGTATGACGACTGACAATGGCAATGTTGTACCTTTCTGTGTTTAATTCATTGTGGTGTACACTAGGGGGACTGGTCACTATGACTGTCTGTGTATCCCATGGCCATTACAACTGTACAGGTTGTGGGCTGGTATGTGGGTGTCTTGGGGAGCAATGCATGGCTTAGTACTTACACATGCGGGGAAGCACCCATTGTCATGGGTTTCATACATTGTATCTTGAAGGCCACTGGCGGCAACTGACACAGTCATGGTGTACATTGGTATTTTGTCAGGCTACACTCGGGTGGGTAGCCCACCCTGACAGTGGGGAAGGGTGTCAGTGTGTCCACATGGTGTGCAGTTGTGGCCTCCCTGGCTACACCCCTGCCTGTGGGCTCATGCTCTGATGTGGGGGGCCATTGTCCCCAAGAGGGTGCTGTCCCTCTGTCCCTGCAGTGCATGGTGTTTGTGCACATGTTATGCAGGTGTGCTGCAGGAGTTGTTCTGTGGTAGCATGGTGTGCTGGTTGTCAGCCCCTATGGCAGATGGTGCTCCCACAGGTGTGTGTGTGTGTGTGTGTGCCTCACCATGCCTTGACCACCAGGGTGACACTGTCTTGTGCATGCCTTTGGCCTACCGCTGCAGTGCCACTGGTGGACCATGCCCGGTGTTTGTGTTTCACATGTGTGTGTCTTCTTGCATGTGCGCCTTCACGGTGCTGCCATTATGGGTGGTGGCACAGCACTGTGCCATTATCATTACCACTGTGGGCCCCTCACCCTTCTGTTGCGGCAAGTGGTGTGGGTGGGCATTGGCACTTCCCTTGGTTGTGTGCTGCTTGGTTACCTGTCCTGCAGTACCTACTGTTCTGTTGCCAGTGTCGTTGTCCTCTGTGGTAATTGGGTCTCTGTGGTCCATGTCGAGTCTCTATCTGTGTCACTTGCCACTGTTGCACACTTCTGTCAGTCACCCACCTGTTCAGGGCTTCCTGCCATCATTTGTACAGCTGCTGTGTTATAGCATCGTGGGTGGCAGTTTGGCTGGGTCTCTACAGTTCTTGTGGAGGGCAGCAGTGAGGGTGGGCCACTGTTGGGGGTGTACAAGACAGGCATGTGTGGTTACACACGTGGTTGGGGCTGTGGCACCTTCTCCAGTTGGTGTCATCTGTATTGTGTATCATAGCTGTATGACCGTGGGCAGCATGTCCCACCATGTGTCATCCCATGTGCATATCATTCAGTGTCCCTTGTCGCTCACATCTCTGGGGTGGTTGTCTGTTTGCACTTCTCACGCCTGCACGCCCGCTGTGCCGCTGGCCTCCACGTTGTTGGCTTTCTCAGCATACATCCATGCATTTCCATGCACATTGGGGTGTGCATGCTGCCTGTTACGTACTGCCTTGTCCTGCAGGCACATGTTAGTGTGTGTTGTGGTTTGTTCTGTACTAGCACATGGGCATGGTTGTTGGGGCATGCTGTCCACCGTGTGGTGGTACATGGTGCCTTGTGTCATCGTCATTCCTGATATGGTCCCCTCTTTCCTGTAGGTCCACGTCGGTGGTCGTCCTGTGGGCCACCCGTCCGGAAGAGGTGAAAGCACAGAGGAGCTGTTGCACAGGCTGGTGCGGCAACAGCGTGCACCTAATTGAGCAGCAGGCGGTTATGATGGCAGAGACACGGCGTGTTGCGGCCATCCTGGAGGAGCGCATGCCGCACCTAAACCCTGCTTACCTTTTCCACTAGTCTGCTTCCTGTCCCTGGCCCACTGTCCCTAGCCCTGTATCTGCCATCCTGTTCCCCTCCATTGCTTCCTATTTCCACAGCCCTCTCCCATCCACTTTCTTACCCCATTGTTCTGTTGCTATATTTAAGTTTTGCCTGTTTACGATGTTACTGTTGTTTTCCCTATTGTTTTCAGTCCCTTTGTTACACCAGCCCTTTTCCCTTTCATTGTGTTTTTCTTGCACCCCATTTTTATGCACAGTGTTCTGCTCTGTTTTGGTTATTTTTGCTATACATATGTTCATATTGCCTTTGTGCCTTACATGTTCACGTTTTACATTATAGCTTATTATGCTTGACATTCCTGTGTCCTGTGTCTTTTTGGGGTGGACTTGGGATTTGACAGTGTTCTGTGGTATTCTGATTTCACTTGTGGTTCCAGGTTATTCCATTCCTTTCACTGGTACTGCAGTTGTGTCTGGCTGGGCTGTTTTGCTTTCTTGTGTTCCTGGACAGCTGATTACACCTCTGACACTTTGTTTCTGTGGGTGTTTACATAGATACATAGATACATAGACAGTGTCGGCAGATAAGGGTCTATGGCCCACCTAGTCTGCCCATTTGAGCTTGTAAGTTCAGTTTGTTTTCCTAGAAGTCTATTTCCCCTTACCCCTGACCTCTAGAATTCCTTTATGTCTATCCCATGCATTCTTAAATCCCGTGATTGTTTCAGCCCCCACCACTTCCTCTGGCAGGGTGTTCCACTTGTCCACCACCCGTTCTGTGAAGAAATTCTTTCTCATGTTTCCTCTGAATCGTCCTCCTCCAACTTCATCCCATGCCCTCTAGTCCCGAAACATCTTTTTCGCTTAAAATAGTGTTTTCCTGCACCCTGTTCCTCCTGTAAGATACTTGTATGTCTCTATCATATCCTCTCTCCTCCTCTTCTCCAGGGGAGTACATGTTCAGTTCCTTCAACCTGTCTTCATAGGACTTGTGATGCAACCCATGCACCATCTTTGTTGCCCTCCTCTGAACCTTTCTCTACCCTGTCTATGTCCTACTGTAGGTATGGTCTCCAGAACTGTACACTGTACTCCAGGTGGGGCCTCACTAGTGTCTTGTATAGCGGAATTATGACCTCCCTTTCCTGCTGGTGATGCCCCTGCCTATACATCCCAGCATCCTATTTGCTTTACCTGATGCCTTGTCACACTGTTTCTCTACCTTGAGGTCATCAGAGATGAAAACCCAAGATCCCTTTCCTGCTTGGTGCATGCTATATCCTCACCCCCAACTGATATATTGTGCCAGGGTTTTGTGCCCCATATGCATTATCTTGCACTTCTTTGCATTGAATTTCAACTGCCAAACCCTTGACCATTCTTCAAGTTTCTGCAGGTCCCTTCTCATTCTGTCTACACCCTCTGGTGTGTCTACTCTGTTACAGAGCTTTGTGACATCAGCGAACAGTGAAATTCTGCCTTCTATATCCTGTGCAATGTCACTGATGAAGATGTTGAATAGAACCGGTCCCAGCACTGATCTCTGTGGTACCCCACTGGTCACTCTTCCCTCTGTGGAGTGACAGCCATTTACCACCACCCTCTGTGTCCTGCCACCCAGCCAGTTACCTACCCACCACACTACTGTCCTGCCCACACCCATATTCCCCAGTTTGTGTAATAGTCTTCTATGTGGCACAGTGTCAAAGGCCTTGCTGAAGTCCAGATAGGCCATGTCCACTGCCCTCCCCTGATCCACCTCCCTAGTCACCCAGTCAAAAAATTCAATGAGGTTGGTCTGACATGACCTCCCCTGGTGAAACCATGCCTTTGGGTCCTGTAGTCCATTGACAACCAGATGTTCCACCAACCTCTCCTTCAGTAGTGCTTCCATGATCTTTCCCACTACCAAGGTGAGGCTGACTGGTCTGTAGTTCCTGCTTCCTCTTGTTCCCACTTTGTATAAGGGACTACATCTGCTGTCCTCCAGTCTTTGGGTACCTCCTGTTTCCAGTGATTGGCTGAACAGGATAGCCAGAGGTTCAGCCACCACCTCTCTTAGTTCTTTAAGGACGCTGGGGTGCACCCCATCTGGTCCCATTGCTTTATCAGCTCTTATTACTTCCAGTTCCTTCAGGACCCTTTCTCGTAAAGGGACTTGTGTCCATTTCTGCACCATTCTCACCCTTGTACTCCTTCAGACCCATTACCCCTCTTCCTTAGTAAAGACTGAGCAGAAATACCTGTTCAATATGTCAGCTTTACTGTTGTCATCCTCCACGCTGCTCCCATCCTCCCCTTCAGTCCTCACTATCCTCCCTTTGTCCTTCTTTGTTCACTTATGTACCTGTAAAGGTTTTGTCCCTTTAACCACTGATTTTGCAATGTTCTTCTGTCTGAGCTTTGGCTTCCTTACTGACTTCCTGCCTCCCTTTGTTTCTTCTGGTACTTCTACCCTATCCCCTTCTGCCTGTGTCTTTTGTATTGCCTGAATGCAATCTTTTTGCTTTCACTTTTTGCTACCTCTTTGGAAAACCATAATGGTCTCCTCTTTCTTTTCCTCTTGCTAACCTGCTTAATGCATAATCTGTTGTTCTTATAATCCCCATTTTAAATACTGCCCACTCCTCAATCCCTGATTCCTGTCCCATTCCCTTAATGCCTCTTTCAAGCATCTCCCATTTTCCCAAAGTCTGCCCCCTAAAATCCAGGATACGTGTTTTTGTGTGGTTTGGTTCTGCTCTTTCTGTGATTTCAAACCACAATGACTGGTGGTCACTGTTACCCAGGTGCTCCCCCACTGTTACCCCATCACACTGTCCCTGTTTGTGAGAGCACAAGGTCCAGATTGCCTTCTGCCGAGTTGGTTCCATGACCAGTTGCTTGAGGAAGGCACCTGAAGGGAGTCCAGGATAAATCTGCTCCTAGTTGATGCTGCTGCTGGGATGCTCCAGTCCACGCCTGGTATATCGAAGTTCCAACCAGTACCACCTCACTCTTTGTCTGCCATCCTTTGATGGCTAGCATCAGCTCCTCATCTGTTTCTTCCTCCTGGGCTGGTGGTCTATAGACCACCATGGATGGCTGGCCCCATTTTCCTTTCCAGCTAACCCACAGTATCTCTCCCCATTTTGTTCCTCCTGGATCTGTGTGGCCCTTATGTCATTTTTCACATACAGTGCCACCCTCCTCCCTTCCTGCCTGCTCTGTCTCTTCTGAATATGTTGTAGCCAGGTATGGCCATCTCCCAGTCATGGTTATCATTACACCAGGTTTCAGTGATGGCCACAATGTCCAGGTCTGACTGTACCATGACAGCCTCAGATCTTCCATCTTGTTGCTAAGGTCTTCTACATTTGCACACATGGTTTTCCATGATTTGACCTCCTAGACTGCTTCACTGTTCTACTCCAGCCCCTTCCTTGGTTGTCATTTATCCCTGGTTCTCCTTGCTGTCTGCCCTTCTGCTGAATTTTGCCCTTTCTGCTTATCCACCTTTGGACACTAATCTCCATCTTTGCACACTGCTTTGCAGAGATAGCTACCCCTCTGGTTCACTGGTTCCATTACTTAGCTGTGGGGTGAGCAGTAGGTATCATCCTCATGGCCTGCCACCCCTTTGCTAGTTTAAATGCTTGTCAATGTAGCATTTAAACTTATCATTGAGTGCTTTGATTCTCCAGGATGGATGCAGGCCGTCAGGCTTGAACAAACCTCCATCCTCCAGGTGGGTCCACAGTCACCAATGAATCCAAACCCTTCCTCACAGCACCAGTTCTTCAACCATGAGTTAAAGTTCCTGGTGCATGCACCTATGCTCTCACTTGCCTCTCACAGGTAGTACTTTAGAAAGTGACAGAAGTAGCTACTTGCTTGAGACCCTCCCCAGTTTCCTAAACTCTTCCTGAACTTCCTTGGCCCCCATTTGCCAAGTCATTAGTACCTAGGTGGATAATGACATCCAGCTCACCCTCCTGTCTTGCCTCCCAGTGATCCCCAGTATCTTCCTTCCATCCTCCATGCCGTGGCACCTGGTAGGCACCTCACCTCCGTCCTCCCCTCCTGTGTTCCTAGCTGGATCCCTCTTATGATGGAGTCCCCACCAGGATTCGCTTCCTCCTCCTCTGGGTCCACTGCTTTCCCACTGAGGTCACCTCCTTGCCTAACCTCCACATCCTTTCCTTCCACTTCCCTGGGTACCTCTATTTGGTTGTCCTCATTTGCCAGTGTGGCATATGAGTTCTTGAGAGGAATAGGATCTGGGATGCCTCTGCCTGACTGCTCTAGCCTCCCTGAGCCCACTGTCATCCAAGTGCTCCTCGCCTCGGCATCCTTTGAGGCAGCTGCATTGACTGGTGGTTCCTGACAGGGTGATGGTACTCCGACCCAGTTCATTCCGCCTGAGTCTGGCTACCTCATCCCGCATGTCCCGAGATGCATGCAGATAGGGCAGCACCTCAGTGTCCAGAAGGTCTGCCTGAATATGGCTGCCCACAGCCACTGCATTGCACCACTCCCCACATTGTACTGCAATTCCACTACTTATCTGCTACTGAAGCTTTCTTAGTTCTCTTTTATTTATTTACAGTACTAAAATCCTGTAACTGATCCTCAGAGATATATTTTTAAGGAAAAGAAACCAATGAATGAATAAATGAGTCAAAAACTTGTCGTGCTGAGGGTGGTCTTCTTCCCCTTATGCCCCTCCTACTACACCTCTTACTATACCCTGTGTTTAGCTCCTGTCAATCAGATTTATCAGGGCATATAATTAAGAGTTGGGGGAAGGGGTTTCCTTCCTTCACCTTCTGGCTTCTTCTGAGAAGATGAACTTCTGTTTGCTGCTTTAACTGTGACTAAGCCCCACCTCCAGTTATCACGTAGCTGAGGTCAGAGGCCAGACAATTAATACCCTTCACCCAGCTACAGGACAGTCAGACAAGCCAAGATAAAATTTGCAGCAATTAAAGACAGCACAGAATTACACCACCACTATTTTTAAATTTCAACAGCCCAAAAACAATTATAAGTAAAGACAACACAGAAAGAAAGTATAGTGTCACACATGCCTACAATCTAAGTTTAAAAGAAAATACCAGTTACCAGTTACTCTGAAGCACTGAATTGAATATGTTTCCTTCCTTCACCTTCTGGCTTCTTCTGAGAAGATGAACTTCTGTTTGCTGCTTTAACTGTGACTAAGCCTCACCTCCAGTTATCACGTAGCTGAGGTCAGAGGCCAGACAATTAACACCCTTCACCCAGCTACAGGACAGTCAGACAAGCCAAGATAAAATTTGCAGCAATTAAAGACAGCACAGAATTACACCACCACTATTTTTAAATTTTCAACAGCCCAAAACAATTATAAGTAAAGACAACACAGAAAGAAAGTATAGTGTCACTACAAGCCTACAATCTAAGTTTAAAAGAAAAATACCAGTTACCAGTTACTCTGAAGCACTGAATTGAATATGTTTCCTTCCTTCACCTTCTGGCTTCTTCTGAGAAGATGAACTTCTGTTTGCTGCTTTAACTGTGACTAAGCCCCACCTCCAGTTATCACGTAGCTGCCTCTGTCTGACTGCTATTTTCAGTGCTGTCTTATCTGCTATATTCAGTGCT
The DNA here is from genome assembly GCA_016271365.2 of Neoceratodus forsteri. Lineage (NCBI taxonomy): Eukaryota > Metazoa > Chordata > Ceratodontiformes > Ceratodontidae > Neoceratodus > Neoceratodus forsteri. Next base: position 969,295,702 of record CM028134.1, on the reverse strand, counting down.
GTCTTACTCCTGGGCAATGTTTGCCCTGTACTCCTGGGCCTGTTTGCCCGGCTTCCTTTGCTTGCTATATTCGGCTGGTTTTGCACCAGGCTATTCATTTTGAACATAGCTATGCTTTTGCTCTGTGCACAGTTTGCCCGCCGGGCAGTGCTAATTTAGCCCCGGGGCAAAGGTTTGAATATCTGGCCCTATAATTACAAAATTGCCTCTGTGTTCCTTTCAAGATTTGCATTGGTTCTTTTTTAGTTTTTTTTTTCCTTTTTCACTGTTTTCCAATCTATTCTTGACCTCCCTTATCTTCTGATTTTCCTCATTTCTTGCTCTGCTTTTATTCTAGTTGTTGAGACTTACGCAGTAAGTGAATTTTGATCTTTTATAAACTACGTACTCACTAATTTTGCCAATGTTTGAATTTCAGAAGCCCGGAGTGGAGTTTCTCACCGTCCTTTGATTGATGGGATTGAAGCTTCCTTCTCCTGTTTTATTAGTTTTACTGTGTTTGTGGTTTTATGACTGTGAATCTCTCACCCCATCTATTGTCCATGTAATGTATTGCATACATACATATATTTATTTAACATTGGACAGTTCAAAATGCACCACATCTGACAAAGTTATGTAACCCCCCTACAAATGGGGTTCACTAAAAAGCCTTCCTTGGGTGAGCCTAAATGCTCTCCGCCCGGCTGGTGTCCTGTATTTCAGCTGATTTAAAAAATAATTGAGTGAGAGTGCATAATGCCTCCATGTACTGTCACTTTAAGAGCTGCCAAACTGCAGTATAATTAATTTGAACTGGGGGGACTGTGTGTTTCCCTGCTCGAGTCCCACCTGGGCCACTGAGCAGATCACTCCGTTTCTGCAGTCGCTATATGCACAGGTTGAGCCCTTTCAAAAGATGTAACTATCTGCTGGTAATTTGTTAGAGTGATAATGGCAGTACAGTTTGTCTAACCTGTCTTTCTTGCAGCTGGGACTCTGTGTGTTTTGCCCCTCCATTTCAGATCTGAACTGCTAAAGAGGTCCAATCAATGGGGAGAGGTTCCTTAAAATGGAGCCTGCTGGCAAATCAGAACTTGGACTCTCAAGTGGAGCCAGCCACAAGGGGCTTGTATGAAGAGAGACTCTGGGAAATGTAGTTTAGACCCTGGTGCCTTTTTTCACCAATAGAGGGAGCCTGTTATGACTGACAAGGAGACTCAGCCAATGGAAACCTTTTGGATTTGGAGGAAATGCCCGGACTGCCTGCTGGGAGGGTCAGTCTGAGCATGGAGCTGGAAGAGTGAGCAGCTCGTGGGGCTGCTGCCCACGGGGCAGCTCGGGAACCACGCAGGAGGCCTGATAATGGCCTATCTGTCGTCAGCTCTCCCGAAGGGAGAGGAAAGGATGGTGTTTTCTCAGACCAAGTATCCGAACATGTGTGAAAAAGGAAAGCAGTTGTTGTGGCCTAGATCATCGGCAACCAAGTGTGGAGAAGAAGTAAAGAAGAGGAACCTTGATTTTTGGACTGAGATTCCAAAGAGGAACCTTGATTTTCGGACAGCTGCTCCGAAGAGGAAGCAAATGCTGAATGCCTTGAGGTTTGGGGCAGAAGAGAACCATTTTACAGCTGGAAGCGGGTGGGGAAACCACCCTGTGTGTTCATGCAGCAGTTGTTGCGCAATAGTTCACATGGGAAGCACGTGTGAGGCCCCAAAGTCAGCCTTCCGCCGTTAGCAAGCATTGTTCAGACTGAATCTGAGCTTTCAGAGTGAAAGAAGAAGCCGAAGTCATTTTGGGACCAGACTTAACCTGAAGAAGACTGAAAGTGTGCAGAATTGCGATCAGTCTGTCAGGACTCTATGGTCTGGTACAGTAAGTGACCTTTACATATAAATGTGTGTAGTGCTTGTGGGGATTGAGGTTTGAGGACTTCCCCATGTTGTGAACTGTGTGCTGTGCTGGGAGTGTGATTCCCTAGCAAGGCTCGAACTGAATTTGAGTTTGAGTCAGAGAAGAATGCCTCTGTAGCCAGGCTCAATCTCCTGAAGTGACCAGCTGCTTGCCTAGTAGTGTTCTGTGTACATATAAAATGTGCAGTGAGCTGGATGTCATAGCCAGCATCACTTGGACTGCATCTGCCTGCACTGAGTACAAGGTAGCCCTTCCACAAGGGCTGGGCCAGCTATTCTGTTTCTCCTGGCAACCCAGGACAATTTGCATCCCATCCAGCTTTCAGCATTGAATCTGTGAGTACAAATCAGGGTAGCTCCCTGCCATCTGTTTATCAAAACTGCAAGTCTTTCATCTGATTCCTTTTCATTTCTTTCTTCATGAACTGAGCCATCAGGCTCCAGATTACAATTGGGCATTGTGCAAGTGTTTTTCCATCACAGGGCCCCAACCAGCTGCACCGATCCTGGCTAGCCCCCACCATCTTGGGTACCCAGTAAGAGTGACATTTGGGACTCTGAATATGCGCACAGTACTGTGATTATTAATGTGTCTAACCTAATTAACCTGATTTCCCCCTGTCCTTGTTACAGCCCCTTAAATAAATCAGATCTGTTTGTTTCAGCAAAGTTACACTGACTGTGGTGTTCATTTATGTTAAAGTATTGTACTGTGGCTATTGTATTGCATCATCTTGTTTTACAAGGGGTCCCCAGAGTCAAGCTGACCGAACCAGTCCTGGGGTAAGTGTAAATAGTAAAGATACTCATGGTGTATTGTGTGGGCCACTAGTTGGAATAAAAGGGTGTCTCAGTGTCCCAGAGGGCTGTGACCAAGTTAGTCTAACTACCGCAAACCCTGACCTCTGGGTGGAGGCACCTGCCATAGAACCTAGGCCTTTCAACCTGTTAGTAGTCAGGCAGGCAGGGGTAGTAGCCCTTGGGATAGCGCCACCTGGGGGTTACAGTTATAAAGTGAAATGTTAGGTCGACAGCAGCATTACAAGGGCTACTGGCAACACGGGTTATATGGGCATTGTTATCCTTTTGTATTTTGGAATGTAACTCACTGTGTTTACTGCAATAAAGAGGTCTTGAGTATAGCTACACTTTTTATCTTCTGGAAGAGTGCTAATCCTTTTTTTCAGTCTGTCAGTTACATTGGAGTTTTGGCATCAACAACCAACAATCTTCCCACATGTGCCCTATCCACTCAGCTCTGTCCTCTGGGAGAAAGGATCAGGCCTGAGCAGAATCCAAGACTGTCACTATGAACTTCAGTCTCAAGGAGGGAATTAACTGTGATTACTGAAGATAGAGTGTGACTCCCATGAACATCAGAAACTGGCACCTAAAGGATCCTATCATTTCCATCTGCTGCTTGGATGGGCTCTTTATAACCCAACTGTCCAGGCAAGAGAATATTTGAAGTCATTTCTTTCTGAGATCAGCGCAAGTACTGTACTGTGAAGCATTTGGTAAAGACATGCAGTGCTGATGCAAGTATAAATGGCAGAACTCTGAACTGGTAGTGTTCGAGACCTACACAAAAGTGGAGGCATTTGTGGTTACTGGTGTGTACATGCATGCATGCTGGGCATCTGGTGGATACCCTCTCCTTAGAAACAGAGAATCTGACAGCAGATAAGGCCTGATCTGAACTTAGTCATCATTACAGAAACCTGGTTCAATGAAAACCAGGACTGGGATGTGGCTGTACCAGGATATAATCTGCTTAAAAAGGACAGGGTAGAAAGAAAAAGGGGGTGGAGTGGCTTTTTATGTAAGAGACAGCATAAAGGCTACAGAAATATAGGAAGGGAAGGAGGGTGCAGAGGTGCTATGGGTTACTCTAGAAAGGAAGAAAGGGGCAGTTCTTTGCATGGGGGTGATCTACAGGCCTCCAGCACAGGGGGTAGAAATGGACAAGGAAATGTTGGAAGCAATCCGCCAGCTAGCTCACAAGGGAGAGGTATTACTAGTAGGAGACTCCAATCTGCCAGACGTGGACATCAGCCTCCCCACTGCAGCAACAACTAGGAGTAGGGACATCCTGGACTCCGTGCAGGGGGCATTCCTCAGGCAACCTGTTAGGGAACCCACTCATGAGGGGGCATTGCTAAACCTAGTACTGACAAATGGGGACAGCACTGTTGATGTCACAGTGGAGGACCACCTGGGGACCAGCGATCACTGGACGGTGTGGATTAACATAAGAACAGGGCCAGAATCAAGTCACATGAAGATGAGGATTCTGGACTTCAGGAAGGCTGATTTAAAAAAAAATGGGAGAATGCATCAGGGACACCCTGACAGGGATAGGGAAACTGCGGGGGGGGGGGAGAGAAGAACAGTGCGCTCCAGTAAGGAAACGAATTGAGAAAGCTACTAAGCTCTGTGTTAGGCAGGTCAGCAAGGGCAAGAGACAAAAGTGACTACTATGATTCTCTAGGGAGGTAACAGAAAAAGTAAGAACAAAAAAAAACTAGCCTTCAGAAAGTACAAAGGAACACAGAGAGAGGAAGATAAGGAGAAATACCAAAGAAACAAAAGGGAGGCAGGGAAGGCAGTTAGGAGCATGAAAGCGAAAACTGAGGAAAATATAGTCAAAACAGTAAAGAATAGGGATATGTTTTTTCAATACATTAATGAAAGGAGGAAGTCCAAGGGAGGGTTAGTAAGACTGAAAGGGGAAGGGGGTAGAGGGTTCAGTGGAGAGGGAATGCCAAAAAGCTGACATATTGAACAAATACTTCTGTTCAGTATTCACGAAGGAGGGGGTAGGAAATGGGCCCGTGTTAAAGACAAGGACATAAAGGGTTGGGAGGTGGACACTAGCCCTTTCACAGTGGAAAGAGCCCTAAGGGAGCTGCAACAGGTGAAGATAGACAATGCAATTGGTCCAGAAGGGGTTGCACCCCAGGTTAATAAGGGAACTCAGAAAGGAGCTGGCTGTACCTTTGACAGCCCTGTTCATCCTGTCACTAGAAACAGGGACAGTATCAGGGGACTGGAGTATGGTGAGTGTAGTCCCACTCCACAAAAGTGGAAATAGGGAAGATTCCAGAGGGAAGTGGAGTGCACACTGCAGTCCTGAGTCTCATTTCAGTGTTACTACAGTCCACACTGAGGTACCACTGCTTTTATTCACTGCATTTTAAATGCACTCTCTTGACTTTGTGTTACACTCCCTTACCACTGCATTATCCTTCTTGTGTTCAGATGCACACTGTAAAAACACTGCAAATAATCGACAAGTTTTCTTGCACGCTTCTTCACTACTGCATTTCCTTCATTAATTTTTGATGCACACTGGAGTACTGCCAACACTTCAGAATTTTTATTACACTGTTTTACCACTGCTCACTCTTAGAAATCTTAGAGATTATGTTTAAAAAAACACATTCAAAGTGTTGGTTCGCACACATTTATTATACTTCCACATTATAGTTAATATTTGTTTATAATGTAAACTCCTTGTAAATGTTCAAATTGGTTTTACTAACAGATCTGAGTATTTTTGGTGATGTACTCGGTGGTTAAATACTGTCTTGCAATCAGCAGCGAGTATTATTTTTGTTGAAATCAGTTAATTGCACCATGAGGATGTGTTCCATATACTAACAATTTTTATTGAAAACAGGAGGAAAAAATCAGACAGAACACCATCCAAAGTGAGACAAGGAATAGGGCACCACTAAAAAATAAATAGCCAGCCAGATGACACACCTTTAACAGGGAAGAAGCAGAGAGCCTCTGAGGGCAACTTTATTTTCTGAGCTGCACAGACCAGCAGTGAATGGGGGACATATAGCAAAACAAAGCACACAACAACCTGACAAGGAAATGGGGAGGGTGAACCCAAAGCAAGTGCCCGTGGGAGGAAGAATATCCCTCAGGATCCCCATGTAGCTAGGTAAATCCAGCTTTAGCCAGGTTTTCCCCTTATTTATTACCTCTCCTAGTGCAGCTATTATAGAAAGTGGATGTTAAAGCGTCATTTTCGGGTATTGCCTAAGGGCAATGTAGCTAGCATATATGCTAGGGATCCCATGCTTGCTGTCACTCCCTGGCTAAGGGGGCTATGGGTCAGTTATACACTTAACAGATTATTAGCCCTAGGCATTGGCAAATATACTGCTAGGGTGGCTGACTGGCTGTTCCACTCCCTTCCTCTTTCTCTGGGCTGGAGCTGCTGCTCTAGTGTGCTTAAATTAGCAAAATTTGCAGTTTAAAACACTAGCCCTGGATCTGGCTACTGGCCACCCTTTTCCACCTTGGGGTGCTATCTCTTTCACAGCTGGAGCTTGCTTTGCCCCAACTGGCCCACCAGGTGTATATTAATAAATAAATGAAATGTTTGCACTAGCAAGCCCTAGTTCAGTAGCCCACCTAGGCTAACATATCTGAAAAATGGGACCTTTCTCTGCCCTGCTCCTTCACTGAAGTCTTTGCTTTTGAATACAGGGCCTGCTTCCCCCTTTGCTCTGCCTCCGGGAGCTACCTACTTTACACAGTTCCACCTCTGACAATGCTTCCCTGCTGGAATGTGATTTAAATAAAGTTAAATAGATCTGCCCCCAGGTGGTCCTTTTCTCTGGAGCCTTGCCCTAGCCCCACAAACAGCTATTGCCATCCCTTGCTGCACTATCTGGCACAATTTAACACATTTTTTTAAGTAATTAGTTCTGGCAGAAATCGGTGCTGACTCAGTGCCCCAGCCCAGGAAGAAGTTACAGAGAGGAAGGCAGGTGGAAGAGGTAGGATTTGACTGCAGGCAGATGATCGTCAGTCTTCCTTCTGGGCCTTGCTGGTTGCTTGCTCCTCTCCGACACTCTGCTGGGTTGACGCATCACTGCTGAGGGACTGGAAACTTTTTCTTTTTAACCAAATAAAATAAATAGGGCTAAACAGAGCCTGCACCGTGGCCAGCCAACTGCTAATTATTCAGCTCACCACCTTGATCACCAACACTACAGGTTGCAGCACCAACAGAACAGGGACTGGATATTTTCACAGGACTGGCCAGGATGCAGTGAGGAACCTCCCCCAAAGCCTGTGGTAAGTACCCCCTGCTGGTCACTGGCTCCTCTTCTGCTGCTACTTGTCCTCTCTTCAGTCTGCACTCTTTTCAAAAACTTATGGCGATGACTGGCCACACACTCCAGAGCCCTTCCTGCATTCAGGATGCCAAGTCCCTAGTAACCTGGGTGGTAACCAGCTGCCCAGCATGAGGTGGATCTTCTAGCTGGCATAGGTTCATGCCAACCTGCTAAGCAAGCTGAGCAAATAAAAAAAATCTTTTAAATTGCAAGCTGCAGGTTATTTTTCTGGGGCTCCTGCCGGCAAGTTTGTTTACTCCTTCCTTGCTCCTGAATTATCAGGAGCACCTGGGCACCTTCCCGGGGATACTGAGGTTTCTCAGGACCCCATCTTTGGGATATTAACTTCTATGTCCCACTGATTATCATTATTTGGGAGAGGGCAGGATATGTCCATCCCCCACATGTGCTCCTTATCTTCAGTAGTGGGGTGAGATTCATTTACAGTAGATAGGAGAAATGAGATGCTGCATTTCCAAGAATCAAGGATTTGTCCTTAGCCAGTTGATGTGTTTCCTGGAATTTATAAGGGATGGGGTTTCAAAGACTTTAATTCTTCCTCTTGGTTGTTGTCCCCCATTCCTAACTAATTTGGCTTCAACGGGAGGTTGCCCTTTTAATTTCATATGTTCAGGCTGTTTCCCTTTTAATTGCAACTCCTCCTCCTGGGAGTCATTTCCCTTCTCTCTTCCAACTCACGGAAGTTAAATACTAAATTTAGTATTAAAACAGTAATTAACTACTCTTTGAAGACTAACTTTTGTAATTTTTGATCATCTTTAATCATCATTAAAAAATACAACCTCTAAGAATAGTAAATTCTAAGAAGTATATAGCAGACTACTCATTTAAGAGTAAATTATTACTAAATGAGGCTTAGAACTAGAACTACAATGCTCTTCAAAGTACAATTTTTAATACTACTGAATCATTAATGAAGATTGCAGTTCAAGGATTTGAATTAGCCAATCAAGGATGGGTACATTACCATGCATTTCATTTCTACTAAGCAAGGAGACAGACAGAACAACCAGCAACACCAATGAATTTTACAGAAGGTAAGCAATCATAAAATGTGTCTTTTTTACTTAGAAATACAGTTCTCCCTCGTTATACCGAATCTCGCTATAACGAATCCCACATGTAAAGAATGCGGGTTGTGGACCCCAATCAAAGGCTGCATTTACTGCATACCCTCATATCCCCATAGTGATCTGGCAATTACAGTACCTTTTCAACCAGTGCCTGCAGCCAGCGAGGGTAAAGCTGCCTGAGACCACGCTGGTATTAAGGAGTGAGTCTGACCTTATTGTGCCAAGCTAACACCCCTCCCAGACCCAGTGGATATCGTAACTCACCCGATTCCCCCCTGGCACTGCAGCAGCTGCCTTACATGTGGTGCCATCCTGCTTGATGTTCTGTGTAAAAATACTGTACAGTGAAATTAAATCTCCCTTCTCTGCTCCGATGTTCCATGTCCAACCAAATTAAATTACAGTTTCTCCTTGACTCTGGTGTGCTACGCTGAAGGAATCACAACTTACGGGGTTCTTTATGGCTCAGTGTTCCCTACATAAAGTTTAAATGAATGTGTGCTTTCAAACAACAAAAAATAATACTGTGCTGTTTTCTCGGCTCCTCTGTTTCCTCATCAGCTGATCTGCAAAAAGAAAGCTAAGCACAGAAAAAATCAGTGCTGCCATCTGACTCAGTGTCGGGGAGGGCTTCTTCGCTCATGGAAAAATAATATACATGCTCTCTCCCACTGTAACGAAATCTCGCTATAATGAACTTCGTGGCTGGCTCCAAGAGGGTTCGTTATAATGAGGGAGAACTGTAATATGATGAAAAAAAAAAAAAGGTTAACCATGTCCCTTTAAAAATCTACTGGCCAGCCTGTCAGTGCAGTGGTTGGATTTCTGCTCATGACGCCAGCGACCCGGGTTCGTGAATGGACTCGGGTACTGGAGGACCAGCCAGGGAGAGAGGGCTTGAGCATCGGCTGATGGCTCGCCTTCTCTCGAGGGAAGGCCGGGGATGTGACCCAGTGATTGCTGACCTCTAGCGGATGCTGGGGGTACAGCAATATGCGGGGTCTCAGATACTAAGGGGGCGTGGTGAACGTAGGTGTCAAGCCTTATGTTCGTGGCACACCACGTCCCATGGGGAGCAAATGGGAAAAGAGCCCCGTAGCTGACCAGATGATGGTCACCAGCTCCAGATGTCGTGAGTCCGAGGACAGTGCACGCACCATCCCCAGCAGCACCTGGAACAGGATTGGCACTGACCACCACACCGGTCCCGTCCCCCTTGGAGGAGAGGGACCCACCCGGTGAAGGGTTACATCCAGGGATCATCCAGGGAGCTGCATATGTGGGGGTGAAGAGGTGGCTGATACAAGGCAGTGTGGCTCGAGGACATAGGTGGCCTGAAGGACAGGCTGGCCCATAGCTGGGAGGGAGCAAAAAAAAAAAAGGCTACTGAACTACATTTTCCAGAAGTCTACTCACTCAGTGAACTACATATCCAGAACCACTTCCTGTTCCTGCTTAGCGTGACTGCTAGCCTGCATTCAGAATATAAAGCTGGTGTTGGCTGTAGTTGGCTGTAGTTAAGATTTATATGTATGAGGTAAATGCTTATGTTTAAATAGAAAAGTGTATCATTTTAACTCCCTGAAATGTTGAATAGAGTAAGGGAATTATTACTCAGGTTTCAATTGAAATGCTGTGCAGCTTTTATTGAATATTTTGCTATGAAGACATTTTCTCTTCTCTGAACTCCTGTGGCTAAAACCCTTTGAAAAGGTTTTAAAATACAATTTTTTTTCAATCAAATAACTCTGTGACAGTGTAAACACTACCCTGGGAAACAAGAGGTTAACAACTAGACTGAGGATGAGGAAATGCAGGGAATGCAACATGAACAGGCAAGGGGAGGTGCCTCCCCAAGCATTGCTGATTAGAGGTATTGTTGAAAGTCAGAGAGAATCCAGCAAGGAGTCAGTTGGAAGCTGGAAACTGCTGCAGGGAGGAGATACTCCTAGGCAGAGAATTCTGCAAGATGGAGGGTAGAATGTAAGACAGGAACCAGAGCAGAAAGCCAGGGAGAATGGTTAATTGTTGAAGAAGTTGAAACCTGCTGCTGAGAAAGAGACCATTTCCAGAGCAGAGTGTCCTGAGGTAAAGGATCAGCCTAGCCAGCTGGGCCAAAAACAGTGAGTGGAATGCACTGCTGATAACAGCCTGCAAATAAGGCTAAAAGGGAAAACTGTTTGTGTTTTATTTGAGACTGCGCATTCAAAAACAGTGAGTGGAATATACTACTAATAACAGCCTGCAAATAAGGTGAAAGGGAAAACTGTTTGTGTTTTATTTGAGACTGTATATTCAAAACTGCTGGCCCACAAACCGTTTATCTTGTTTGAGACTGCATATTGAAAAAACTGCTGGCCCACATAGGTGGTTCAAAGATTCCTTTTGTCAAGTCAGCCTGAAAGAACTATTTTGTGTTAACCTTTATGTTACCTGACCAGGCTGGAGAAGTTGAACTGACTGATTATGCTGTTCTGGAGCAATAACTTACATTTTGAGCAATGAAAGTACATTTTCTTCTGTGAACTTTAAACCCAGCGTGTGGCCTCTCCATCTACCATAGGTCAGCTTGTCACAAACTCCTTCAAGTGTTTGGTATGCATTGTGCCTGTAGTTTACCTATTATGTGTGGTAATTTTACTGATTTCGTTACTTTTAAAGTTGTAGTTTCTTGGGGGGTGGGGCAGAGGAGTTACTTAGCAGTGGGAAGATTGTATGAATGAGCAAGTCCAGAATGTATTTTCTGTGTGTATATCCCTTCAGTAGCCTGCTTATCTATAGTTACAGAGAAAAGACTTTACAGGTTTTTTTTTATGTGAGAAAATCTGGAGTATCCTGCAGATTGATAAAGGGAGATTTAATTATTGCAGATATCTGAGGGTAAACAAGACTCGAACAGGGGGGATCTTCCAGTAAAGAAGAGAAACAGACATGACAGGGCACAGACTCAGACTGGAGGAGGGAAGATTCAGGAGGGAGTTAAGAAGACAGTTCTTCACAGAAAGGGTGGTGGGCAAGTGGAACACTCTACCACAGGAGGTGGTGGCCTGTAAGGTGGTGGGCAGTTTCAAGAGGGGATGGGACAGGGTGAGGGTAAATCTAAGGAAGGGAAGAGTGGGAGGGGCAGCTGCGAGATGAGGGGCTAGCTGCACAGTCGAGCAGACTCAACAGACCGTGAGGCCTATTTCTGCTGTCATTTTCGTATGTTTGTGTGAGGGAGCTGCTTTTTTCATTTCATATTGTATTTGATTAAAACATTTGCTTGTGTTAATCCATTATATTAAATAGTAATGATAGGATCCTCGTGTTTGTTTTATGTTCCTAAAACTGTTGAGTGTTGTTTATGAAAATATCTCCTTATGTACTTTTGGAGGAATTTAATTTCCTTAGATCCTGTTTGTTCATATTGACTGAGGTGGGGTAGACTGCATGGGAAAGCTGTGCTTTTTTGCATTCTTATACTGTATTTAATTAGAACTTTAGTATATGTAAATCCATTATATTAAATTAAGTATCGATGCTGGGATCAGAGTGGGTTTTTTTCTTTTGCTGAAGACTGCTGATTATGAAAATCAATCTTTTGTGTATTGTGGAAGAATTTCTTGAGTAATTTTCCTGATTCTGAAAAGCATGCTTTTTAAATGATTCTTTGAATCCATGTAACTGTTTATTTTAAAGGCACTCATGAATTTATAGTTTGTATGTTAGTGTTTCACATTTTATTTATACTACGTTGAGAAGTATGGGGTCCATGGTTGCAGAAAGGTGATCTGGGGAATGGGGAGTCTAGTTGCAGGGAAGTACTGGTCTAGGGTAGGTTCTGCTCTGGAGGGAGGGAGGGTTGGTCAGGCTCCTGGGAAGGGTGGTTATCTGGATGTCCAGCTCCAGGGAGGGTGCTCAATTTGGGGGGCAGGTCTATGGGTGGGAATGAACACAGGGAGTCCAGCTGTAGGGATGGTTGTCTTCTGGGGGAGGCTAGTCCAGGGCATGAAAGGGTGAGCCAGCAGCAGGGAGGGTGGCTGGTGTGGGGGGGGCTAGTTTTGGAATGGAAGCAAGGTCCAGCTGAAGTGTGGGTGGTTGGATGGTGAGGCTGGTATGGGGCTTCTGGTGAGTCCAGCTTTAGGTAGAGTGGTTGGCTGGGGGAGTACTTGTCCAGGGGCATGGGGGGTATGGCTGCAGAGATGTGATCTGTTGGAGTGGAGGCTTGGGAGGGTTCTCCAGCTGAATGGAGGCTGTCTGGCATGTAGTTGGAGGCTGGTCTGGATGCAGGAAGGGCGGTCAGCTGGGGAAGAGGCTGGGCAGGAGGCTGTGTAGTGCTCTAGTTCCAGTGAGGATGTTCATCGTGGGAGAGGCTGGGGCTAGAATGGAGCTGCATGGAGGATAGTCTGCTGCCTGGTGGGGTTATCTAGTACAGAGGAGGGTGGCTGGCTGTTTGGAGGGGCTGATCCGAGCTCTGGATGGTGAAGGAGGTGGTCAGATTGGAATTGTTAGGATATATAATGGGAAACCTTGGCTTTTAAGGATTAACTATTGACTACCAATAGTCATAACAACTGACAGTCAATAGTTTTTATTTATTTATTGAACAGAATCAGAATTACAATCCTTTGAGTCATAGACTCTTTTGTAAAGGCTCCACATAAGTTAAAAATTAAAAAGGAGCACTTTGATTCGGGAGATATTAGTAGGCCTGTTGGTGAGGATTAGGTCGATAAGGGTTGAAGTCCCAGTTCTTGGGGCCAATCTGGTAGGGACTGGATGACCTGGGTGAGGTCACAAGCTAGGGGTAAGTCTTTGTAGTGGGGGCGATGTAGTTGATAACCAATTAACATTGAAATTTCCTAGTAAAATTACTTTGCTCTTAGGTGGGAGGTGGGTGATACTGTCCAGGACTGATTCGAAGTTGAGCTTTTGGTTGCAAGAGGGAATGTAAACCGTCACAATGTAGAGGCTTTTGCCCGGATTGCCAAGGCTAAGCTTGACTGCTAGGGTCTGGGCTCCATGTGTGGTGGCAGGATGGGAACCGAGAGAGAGTGAAGGGAAGATCTAACGTAGATGGCACAGCCACCTCCCCTCTCACTAAACCTGTCAGCTTGATAAATGATGTAATCACTGAGGGTGACTGATCTGATAGGTATTTTATATGAGAGCCAGGTCTCAGATAGAGCTAAGACATCAGGTGAGTGCTGAGCAACCCAGCCCTGGAGTGGGGTGAACTTCCTCTGAAGGCTGCAGATATTAAGTGTGGCCAGTAGTAGGCACCCATGTTTGCCCTTCGATGAGACAACAGGGGTGGGTGGCCCCAGGTTAGGGTACACATTTCCTGATAGGAGCAGGAGGAGGAGAGCATGTTGGAGCAGTGCTAGTCTGAGCAGTTTTGATGAGGCGCGTTGTGATTGGGAAGTAGAGAGATTCTTAGTGGGTATGACCTGGACTGGGAGGGTGCATAGGAGGTGGGTTATCAGAGTGGGGAATAAAGGTTGATGGGAGCCATGATGGGTGCTAACAACAGGGGTGGGGGGGTGCAACCTGAAAGGGATCAGTGTAGCAGTACAGCGAGAACTGTGTGTGTGAGGGTTGGTTACTAGCACAGGGGGGTAGTATGAGCACATAAGATGGAGTAACAAGGAGGGGGTGGGTGTGTCGAAGATCAATTTGTGATCCCAACAGGGCATTATGCAGGGGCATGGAGGGTAACTGACAGTGGAGCACCAGTATAGTGGTAATTCCATGGTGGTGGGTGGTAGAGCCATTTGGGGGATCAGGGAGGAGATGAGGACAGGCATCAAGAGATGTGGGAACTTGCTTAGCTGAGTATGATTTTGTATTGGTTTGTTGTGCTAGTGGCCCCTAGTGGTGGACTAATATAAGCTGCTGCTGGTGGAGTGGACTGATGGGTTATTTTCCGTCGTCACGTGGTGTGATGTTCCCTATAAATCAGCATGTCGACCAAGGGTAGTGGTGGGTGAGGCGGGGTAACGCTCTGTCCTGAAACAGCAACGGTCGTGATCAGGTGACTCCAAGCAGCAAAGTTGAATCCGTACCTGGCAAAGATTATTTCGGCTCCGGGCTGTGGGAGAGGGCTGCTCCTAAGGCCTCACAAACTCCTTAATCCTCAGGGGGTCAGCTGTGGAGGAAGGAGATGGAGAAACTTGGAGATTAAATAAGGTAAAGGGAGGGTTGGGACACTGCAGAGGGGCTGAACTATATTGGGATTTCTTTAGGGCAATTTTACAATTACAGTTACAGCCTCAGTTTAAATTGGAACAGTGAATAAAATGGTCAGAAACAGTTTATAAATCAGGAACCTGCTTTAGCTAACTGATTTGGGCTATTTTTTTACAGCTACTGCAGAAGAATGATAATTGCAAAATAATTACAGGCTCAAACTTTGCTAGGCTGAGATCAAATTATGACAGAAGGTTCCTGTTCAGAAATAACACTGCTCCTGACTGGGCTTGCTGCATATGGTGATCACTGAGCAAGAGGTGGAATTTGCAGCCTGAGATATACTGCAGTTAAAGTAACTACTCTGGTGCTTTGCTAAGCTGTTGTATTTACTAAAATTAAAGTAATTTGCTTAGAATATAACACAAAGTTAAGCCCCAAAGACAAACTACTGTTTGGTGAGCCCTGAGCCAGAGGTGGAATTTGCAGCCTGAGATATACAGCAGTTAAAGTAACTACACTGGCGTTTTGCTAAGCTGTTAGATTTAGTGAAATTAAAGTAACTTGCTTAGATATAGTACAAAGTTAAGTCCCAAATGACAAACTACTGTTTGAAAAAAAACTATCTCCTCTTGTACGCCGATATTTAATTTGGGCAAGAAAAGGCGCCAAAACAGCAGTCTTTGTCTCCATGCTCTGTCCTGAAACAGCAACAGTCGTGATTGGGTGACTCCATGCACCAAAGCTGAATCCGTACCTGGCCAAGATTAATTTTGGCTCTTGGCTGGAGCAGGGCACTCCTAAGCCCTCACGACCTCCTTAATCCTCGGGGGGGGGGGTCAGCTGGCTAAGATTAATTTCGGCTCCTGGCTGTACTTGATCCATTAGCATAAATATTTTCCCTCTATAGCCCTCAACTGGTAAGGCTAGTATTGCTGGATCTGCACTGTGCCATATGCACTCCCCTCATCACAGTGTCATGTGTACTGTTACTACCTTGCTGTTCCAGACACACTCTCAGCACTGCACAGTGCCATATGCACTACCATCACAGTGCATTTCCACATGGACTGCCAGCTCTCCATCATGTGCACTGCAGTGCAGCATGCAATACTGCGTGTATTGCCACCACCTCACTGGTACACTACTGCCACTACACTGTGTCACATGCACCACCATCTTTGTGTGGTACCATGTGCCCTGCTGACTCCATGCTGTGCCGCTTGCTCTGCCAACACCACACAGTGACTCATGTATTGTCATCACTGCATTGCCACATGCACTGCCAACTCTGTTCCATGTACACTGTCATCACCACACACTGCCACTTGCACAACCACCATCTTGCTGTTCTGTGCACCACTTGCTGTGCCACATGCACTGCTGATTCCACACTGAGCCATTTGCACTGCTATCAATATTTGGTGCCATGTGCACTGCCAACTCTGCTGGAACTGTGCCTGGTGCTGACCATTGCTGTGCCCTTGCTCATTGGTCCTGGGCTGGTGGCTGGGGCATCTGTGGTATCAGTTATTTTCATCCACCTACCCTTGAAGGCCCAAGTATTGATACATGCACTGTAGGTCAGGTGGTATCAATGGGCAGCAGAATTAAGGCATGTTAAAATGATTAAATCAAAGTAAGGCCTATATTTTAAGGCTATGGCCTGGCTAGTCCCCTTACCAGTTCACAATGACACACAGTTTCAACCCAGTTTTAAAGCTGGGAGGTCATGTGTCATTCCCAATATCATATCCTGAGCCAGTGACAGTGGTGGGATTCGAACAAGGGATCACCGGGCTCGTGTATGCAATGTCTACGTTCTCCCTGTAGCTCTTGTACTTCTCTGGAACTCTATCTGTACTCTTGCTTTTCTTTATTCCTTATAATAATCCTTTTTTTTTTCCCTTTTTTTCTACAGGTCTCAGAGGACATTGACCCTGGTTTGACAGGACACAGACTACCTATATATTGCATGAGTATTGTTTATGTTTAACCTTGCCCGTTAGTCCCATTTTGTTCTTGAAGCACTATGGATTCTTTGTAACCCCATGGATATTCTTTTTTTACAGGTAAAATGTGACATCGCTCCAAGACACCTATTCCAGGCTCCCTAGATCCCAGGTAAGAGATTGCTTATCTATGCTCATTAAGTAAGGTGTGATGATGCAGCCTCAACTGTGCATTGCCTATCTCCTGCACCCTTTGCATTGCCTATGCCCATAACCCACATATCATATTAATGTATTTGTAATAATGATAAAGTAGTAGTACTATAGTACTTGACTAGTATTTATATAGGACCATATATGGGATCTGCACAGCTATAGGCTTTGTGCTGTGCTCCAGCTGTGCTTGCCAGCTAGCCCAGGTGCAGCTCATGGGGATAGGGTTTGAGTAAGCACCAGTATGCATATGGTCTGTATACAGTGCCAGTGCGTAATTAGAGCAATAAATCTTAACTCTATCACAGGTTCTTGTCTGGATTGCCAAAGTAGAGAAACAACATACATGTGGTTTCCAGAGTCTGATAATGATTTATTTCTGGTGTATAAAACAGACTTACTACCAATCAGTGATACAAATAAAGATAACTAGCACTGACAGAGATAATCAGTCTTCCTAAGTTCTTACCCTGGGTAGAATCAGTGTCTTCTCTCTAAGGAGTTTAAGCTAATATAGTCATTTTTATACTTTGATTATTGCTATAGAAACCAGCAAAAGAGACAGAATAAACATATATAATTGGATAAACAAATATGATGTGATTTGTACTAGCCTGGGAATATGCACGGAAGTAGCAAAAACACTGATAAGAGGAAATAAAGCCTATTTGTATGCAATCAGGTCATGATGACCCTTACCTAATAATTACTTTGCACTAAACCTAAAGATGGCAGCCTTGCACAACTAATGATTGTAATTATACAAGTGTCCAAAATAGCAGTATTTTCTCAGTGCAATAGTACATAATGATTTTCAGTAAAACACAATGATTCTTATGAAAACATAATAATCGTAGAATATTGGTAATAACAGTAGATAATTGTATATAAGGCACTGTACTACATATATAAAGTATTGTAATTATATAGCAAGGGTACAGTCATAAGCATTGTAATCAATAGCAACAATGATAATAGAACAGTAGAACCCAGATCCTGACACTTATGCTTATATAATAAGTGCCTGTGCCCTAAATATTGCTGTCTGCGACATAGGGCCCCAATCAGGGGTGGTGGTCCATGGATAACAAGGGCGTGGGGGCAGACTGTTGGCCTGCAGGCATCCTGCACTATTATGTTTTCCCTGAAGGATAGAAGGGAGAGAGGGGATCTGATTGAGACCTTCAAGTACCTGAAGGGTATGAACCAATTAAACTCAATTTCTTGGGAGGCAGTACTATCCTCCCTTTCCATGGATGAATCTTGGGACATTTTCAAAGCTACCATTTATAACTTAGAAAAATTATGTGTACCTACAACAAAAAAATATAACAAAAAGGGGAAAATACCCCTGTTGTTTAACAATACCATCAAAACCTTAATTAAGAACAAGCAGAGGCTATTTAAACTAGTTAAAAACAGCAAGGGAGACACCAATAAGTTATTATTCGCTCAGTACAGGGAAATTCTAAAATCACTAAAACAAGCCATTCTGCAATCCAAAAATAAACTTGAGTTTCATCTGGCCCATACCAAAGACAGCTATAAATCACTATTTTCCTACCTTAACAATAAAAAAATAAATAATAGACACATGGGGCCCATATGTATACACGACACAATTGTGTCAACAGACAAAGATAAGGCAGACACATTTAACAAACAATTCTGCTCAGTATTTACTAAGAAAGAGGTTCCTAAGCACTTAAAATATACAAACAATGTTACCCCCTCTTACTTCATCACTGAGGATGACATACTAAAGGCAATTGTATCCCTAAAATCCAATTCCAGTCCAGGCCCTGATAACATCAGCCCCCGATTTCTAATAGAGACAGCAGCTGCCGTTGCTAAACCACTTTCAATCATATTCAACAAATCCTTGTATGAGGGAATTATCCCTCAAGACTGGACGATGGCCACTGTGGTCCCAATCTTTAAGAAGGGTAATCATTCCAAACCAGAGAATTATCGTCCAATAAGTCTGACTTCCGTTATAAGCAAAATCATGGAGAAAGTTATAAAAAACTTTTAGAGTATGAATCTGTTAGGGGTAACTTGACTGATACTACTCAGCATGGCTTTAGGCAGGGATACTCCTGTACTACTAACTTGGTTTCCTTTTATAATCATGTCAGTAAGGCACTGGATGGCGCATCCCTATGGATGTGATACTTCTCAACTATGGTAGAGCATTGACAAAGTCCCTCTCGAAATTCTCCTCGACAAAATGAAGGACATGGGTTTTCTCACTACATAATTAACTGGGTCTCAGGTTGGTTGAGTGGAAGATATCAGCAGGTCAGAATTAATGGCACACTTTCCCACTCACTAAGTGTGACCAGCGGGTCCCGGAGGGTTTGTGCTGGGACCGACCCTGTTTAACATCTTTATTGGTGATCTGCAGGCCAGCCCGAATTGTTCTCTCAAAATTGCAGATGATACCAAGCTGTGTGGCTCTGTTCTCACATCGATAAATAGAGATTCCATGAGGAACAATTTAAAATCCATCAAGAATGGGCAGTTTAAACAAAATGACACTCAACTCAGACAAGTGTCATGTTGTACACTTTAGTAAGAATAACCCTAGGCAGACCTATTTTCTGAACAGTGTTGCCCTTCATGTGTCACCATTAGAACGAGATCTCGGGGTAATCATTAATAATAAATTGTCATCTAGTGATCACTGCAGGATGATAGCCAGGAAATCGAATGCATTGCTCACTCAAATTCAATGTTCATTTGTGTCTAGGACCCAGGAATGCATAATCCCTTTGTATAGGGCTTATGTCAGACCCCATTTGGACTATGTGTCCCCCGTTGGAGTCCTTATCTGGGACAGGACATTGACGGGGTTGAGAGGGTTCAGAGAAGAGTCACAAAAATGGTCCCTTATTTATCCAATCTCGACTACGAGGAAAGATTAAGAATTACAGGTTACGGCCGGCCTGGTGGCGCTGAGGGCTGAGGTGCTGGAAGCCTCACCTCGCGCTACGCGCGGCGACCGGGCCGAGGCGGACTCGGGTTGCGGGGTCGGCAGGGAAGGAAGGATCGGCGTCCCAGCCGGATGCTCTCCTCCCTCAGGGGTGGGAACCATGGCGCTCGCTCTGCATCACCTCGCAGCCGGTGGAAGCACCGACAGTTGAGGGATGGAGGCGGCTCCGCAACAGGAGTCCGGGAGGGGGGACGCTGACGATGAGTGGTGTTGACGCAGCGCCAGTATCGCCACCCCCGGGACGATGTCCCATGCACCGACGTCCCAGGGGCGGGACGTAAGGGAGAACGGAAAAAAAACCCTGGCAGCCCTAGATGAAGGCCGCCCTAAGTCCCCCAGACCTCCTGCAGGACAGACCCCGATGTGCGAGGAGGAGGAGGACAAGCACTCTAGGGGCAGATCCCCAAGGTAGGTTGAGGAGGACATGAGCGGACGGAAGGAGGGGGCTCCAGGGGTAGTAAGGAGGAGATAAAGAAAGAAAGTAAAAAAAAAAAAAAAAAAAGAATTACAGGTTACACTCACTACATACAAGACGTATCAGAGGTGACCTCCTCCTACTGTATAAAATCAGGAATTCTCAAGAGTTAATGCACCACTGTGGCTTACATTTCTCCACCAATTGGACTTCACCGCGGTATCATAATAACCAGATATTTGTATCTAAAGCTAAAACAACAAAAAGGCTAAACCACTTTACAGTAAGAACCCCCAAATTGTGGAATCTCCTCCCATAATACTTAGTAGACAGTAGCTCCAATGCAGTCTTCAAAAAAGGGCTGGATTGCTGGCTCAAGTCTAACGACCACAAGGTATAATTATCCCACCAATGTGGTGGGGGATAATCTCGATGGGCAATAGCCTACTTTTGTCCTTTGAAACCAAGTAAACCAAGTAAGCACTGGAAGTATTTTCAAATTAAAAGGTGGAAAGGAAAATGTGATTTCCAATATACTACCATTGTGGGTTTCATAAATGGTATCCCTTACTTCTAGGAACAGGTATTATTGGGGCCATGTACTTTATTGTTTTCATTTTTGTAGGGAGAAGTGTCCCACAATGTCCTTTTGTGCTTTCCTTGTGAACAAGGAGGGTTCCTGCACTGAGGCCGCACCTTGCGGCACTATGTTGTGAGGCTAGGAGGACACTGTGAAGCATAGACTATAGGGGTATGACTGGTGTGCAGATAACTTTGGCAGGATTTCCAATGTACAGCTGGCATCTTTATTGAGTTACCAGAGTCTGAAGGTGCCAGCCAGTGACCATTCTTACAACCCGCTGTCCCATACTGCCGAAGAAGACAATGGAGCAGAGGTAGAGAGGTGGAAGGGAGAATGTGGGTTTTGATATGGTGTGTTTTTATGTGTAGATACTGGCCAGGAAATGTGTTCAAAAGAAATGAAATAAACTGAAAAATGAACAAATGGTTACCGGCAGAGCAGCGTGCTGACTGGAAAGAATCATTCACTCTTTCAGTTAAGCTTTGCAAACAATACATAAAAAATTGATTTGGTTTTACTAGCAATGCTGGTTCAGTTGTAGAAATTACTGTGTTGGGGTGGGATTGGAGACTGGTGTGTGAGAGAAAGGCAGAAACCTTGTGCTCTAGAGTTGGGAATGTGACAGGGAAAGCAGTAAGGATCTTGGTGGTTAGCGTCTAGACGGGGTCGCACAGTGATGTTTTATTTTTTTTATTTTCTGAAATCGTGTTGCTGCTGGATCTTCAAACAATGATGTTATACAGAGATAACATCATTGGTGAAGGTGACCATCAAGCAATCAGAGCCCAGGGAATGTTCTTGCCATTGTGTAATTGTGATTATACAATAAAGAAAAACGTTCATTTATATGTTTTTTAAATTGATTTTTCTTTAAATATTCTTCCACTAAGTTAAAAAGTTCAATGAGGAGCCTGGGCATGTTACATGTAGAACATTAATTCTGATATTTGTTTAGGTTGATCATGGCAGCACCATACTTTAATAAGAATTCATCCTGTAAGCAATCAGTAACCAGAGAAGGAAAAAAACGATGGGGTATATCATTTCACGAAAGCATGGTGTGGCAATTCAGTTGTTTAGGAGGTGAAAGTGCCAGCCACGTATGGTGTGATTGACCTTCTGATATATTTAATAACCATGTTTCAATTCTTGCAACTTTTGTAATTCAAGATGTCATTCAATTCATTTAGATTTAGAATTTCAATCTGTTATTTGCAAGCAGTCTCATTACACTTACAGCACAATCTGTATATGTCTGTTATTCTTTAAATTAGGTTGCAAAAGAATTCATTTTTTCTATGTCGTGTGAAATACGATTGGCCTTGGAAATAACCTTCTTTGACTGAATAAAAGTAAATAATGGTATCATTGTGCTGAAGGAAATCTCAGAAAATACAGGATAGAATCCCTATCCAATATGTTTATGTGATGGAACCATAATAACTGCTAATTGTGGCCCCTATGCACGAAGGGGTGGAGTGACAACATGCCGCACATCTGGGGTGTGTAGCCACCCCACAACCACTGCCCCCCATGCAGGATGTACCAAGGGGGGGCATGAAGCACATACACACCTGATCCCCCCAGCCACACAGACTGCAATGTGTCAGGGATGTTCCTGGGGCGTGCCAGCACTATGCAGTATGCAATGAAATTCATAGTGCTAGCCACATGGGTGCAGAGAGGGGTGCAGGTTATGGCAACCTGGACCCTGCCATAACCCAATGTGCGCCCATGCAGACTCCACCCATCAAATGCGACGGTACCAGGAAAACAACTCTCCATGGTGCACCAGCCTACTATGCAGCCGAGAAGGACTGGGGCAGCTATCAGCAGCAGTAAGATGGCAAATGGACAATGAAGTGTGGTGAGGGCAGTGCCGCTGGCTGTCCATTCCTGTGCTGTGCGAGGGATCCACTGTAGAACCTGGCACGGCATCCCATTGGATGCTCGCCTGTGACAGCGACTCCATCCCTTGCCATCTTGCGGAGTCCTGTGTGCTGTGGAGGTGGGGCCGTGGACAGGTGGCAGCCGGTAGTGAATACCGGCTGGTGAACGCCTGTCCACAGGTGTGGTGATGCATGGTCGGCTAACGCACCTCTGACACATATTACCTGCTCATTGGTGCATAGCGCCATATATCTGCAGACTGCTAATTCAAAACCAACCTCTTATTCATGTAATAATCAATAATTGACAGGTTGCTTACCCATATATCACAATATGCTGTTCAATTTAATTACAGACATTTTATTTATTTATTGAAGTGTTTCACCAGGAAGGCACACTGAACAACAAGTTGCTCATCTCCTGGTGCAATCTGGGGGCTGAACGAACATGAGGATGAATTATGCAGGTTTGGCACAATAACAAAGATTTACATTTGAATACATACAAAAAAGGGGCAAGTAGCCTGTACAGTAAGCAATGAAAGAGTGGAAAAACTAGCAATTTTGAACTAGGGAATTAGATGATAAGCAACTGAGGTAGCTACAATAATACAAAATTAGCATTTAGATGCAAGTGCTAAGTGGTTCATAACTGTGGCAGCAGAAATGACTGAATAGGATTTTCGTAGATTTGATCAAGGAAAGCTAATGAGGAGTAACTCAGACAGTACAAGTTAGCTAAAGTACATCAAAAGTGCAAACTTGTTTACAAGTACATTAGAGAAATTTAGGGCTAGCCATGAAAGGGGCTAAGTTATGGAGGGGGGAAGAGGGAGAGAGGGAGGTGATGAGAGGGGTGGAGGTGGGAGGCAGACCAATTTCCAACTCCTTCAGGATGCTGAGAACCCTGCCAGGGGTTATTTCGCTACACTGATAGAGGTGGTGATGAGTGCAAAGTAGGGAGATGGGGAGGAAAGAAGGAGGTAGAGAAGGGGGTGGATGAAAGGAGGGCTGGGGAGGCAAGTGGCTTGGTCAGGTCAGACCCCTTTAGGATGCTGAGCACCCTGCCAGGGGATGGAGCAAGGCAAGGATAAGGTGGCTTTAGAATCAAGCAGTAGAGGGAGGTAGGAATAGGGAGGAGGGTTAGTAGAAAAGGGGGGAGTGAGGAAGGGCTTTCAAGAGCTAAAACCCTATGGTGAGAACCCTGACAGAGGTCAGGACAGGGAATGGAGGAGGAGGGGAAGAAGGATGGAGAGGGAGAGTGGTCTACCAGGGTCAGTCCCCTCCAGATGCAGAGAACCCTGCCTGCACAAGGCAGAGGTAGAGCACATCAGGAGGAAAGCAGGTAGGAGGCAGAGAGTGCAGGGGGAAGAAAAGGGAGGGGGTTGGTAGGGAGGGAGGAGTAGGGTTAAGGTAAGGAGAGAAGAAGATTAGTAGGGGAGAAGGGTGGGAATAAAGGTAATGGAAGTAAAGGTAGTGGAGATAGAAGTTGAGTGAAGGGGGGAAGGGAAAGGATAATTAAGGTGGAGTATAGCAGGAGCAATTAGAGGAAAGGTAGTTGTGAAGGGCTGTTCTGAGGGAGTAGAAGGAGAAGGATAGGCATACTTGTAGGGGAAGAGAGTTCCAGGCTTTAGGGAACCGATAAGAAAAGGCAGACTTACCGATAAGTGTGGACCAGTGGAGGACTGCCAGAGTACGAGTGTCTGAAGATGTGAGTGAGTGGGTAGGTGGGAGTGGGGTTGAGAGAGAGGTGAGGTGGTAAGGAGGGAGTTCACCCAACCAGTATTTGGAGGTGAATTTGGCACAGTGAGAGAGGCATCTGTTAGCAAGAGGGGGAAAGGACAAGGGCATGATAGAGCTCACAGTGATGGTATGTGAGAGAGCATCAAGAGCGAAGTGAAGAAGGAGTTGAAGAGGGTGTCCAATCTGACCAAGGAGGACTTGGGAGCAGCACCATAAACTATGTCACAGTAGTCGAATATCAGGAGTATCATCTTCAGGACTAGTTCATGCCTGGCAGTAGAAGGGATGCAACTGCGGTTCCTTTATAAGAAACCAAGCTTGGGGCGCAGTTTTTTCAGGATGACATCAACATGTCCAGAGAAGCTGAGGTGTCGGTCCAACTAGACCCCAAGATATCTGAATGAGGATGTGTCTTCTAAGGTAGTCCCATCCAAGGTGTGGAAGCAGGGTAGACTGGGCAGCCTGAGAGTCTCTGCCATGTGCCAAAGGTCATGGTGATCGTCTTCTCGGTGTTGAGGAAGAGTTGGTGGGAGGCAAACTAGAGCTGAACCTGGTGGAAGTCATGCTGCAGAGTGGTTGCAATGACAGCTGGACATTTGCCAGCGGTGTACAAAGTAAAGTAAAGTAAAACTTAAAGCGATTTTCAAAACCAAAGCACTGTACAAAACATTAAAAACATACAGTTAGAGTAGATTAAACAATCACAGTTAAAATCCTTCTGAGTAAACTTTAGAGAACAAATAAGTTTTAAACTCTAATTTAAAACTAGAGACAGTCAGGCATTTTCTTATCTGACGAGTTAGAGAATTCCACAGGGAAGGGGCAGCATAAGAAAACACACGTGCTCCAGATGTCTTTAACTGAACCCTGGGAATCTCTAGCAATCCCTTATCGGCGGATTAGAGGAGCAGGAGGGGCAGTGGGGAGTAAGAAGATCTTGCAAGTACTGGGGTCCCTGGTCATGTAGGGCTTTATAGGTCAGCAGCCCCGACCTTAAAGGTGATCCACCACTGAACCGTGAGCCAGTGCAGTCCACACAGCACAGGCGTAATATGACTAGACCTAGATGTACCAGTCAAAAGCCTGGCTGCCACGTTCTGTACTAGCTGCAAGTGGCAGATATCAACCCGTGGTAGCCCTAGGTAGAGGGCACTGCAGTAATCAAGGCGGGGAGGTGACGAAGGTGTGAACCAATATAGGAAGGTCAGCCTGAGGAACTAGGTGTTTCACCCGGGCGATATTTCTAAGATGATAAAAAGAAGATTTGACAATGGCAGACACCTGAGATGTCAGGGTCAAACCGTCATCAAAAAATAACGCCCAGGTTATGCACCCAGTCTGAGGTCAATAGCTGGACACCATCAAGTTCCACGCCAGATGGAAGCCCAGCCCTAAGACCCGCCTCAAAGTGACCAGGGTTCACAACCAACACCTTGGTCTTATCCGAGTTCAACCTCAGCCAGCTGGTGCTCATCCAATCTTTGATCTCAGCTATACAGCTGTTAAGCACAGAGATCACATCATCCTGTCTGGGAATAAAGGACAGATACAGTTGGGTATCATCTGCATAGCAGTGAAATCCCAAATTGTATCGCCTAATGATCTCTCCTAATGGCAGCATATAAACTGCGAACAACATGGCTGCCAAAATAGAGCCCTGCAGCACCCCACAGGACAGGAAGAAGATGTCAGAAGAATATATTCCAGTGACAACCCTCTGAGTCCTGCCTGAAAGAAAAGATCAAAACCAATGTAGAACTGTTCCAGACAGTCCACAAAGAAGTTGCAGGTGCTCTAAAAGCACACCATGGTCCACAGTATCAAATGCCACAGTGAGATCAAGAAGGACTAGAATAGTACAAGCCTTTTGATCTCTCACAATTAGGAGGTAATTTAAGACCCGGACCAGAGCGGTCTCAGTGCTATGTCTTTTCCTAAACCCAAATTGGAGAACATCATAGACATTGTAATTTGTAAGATGGTCCTCCAGCTGCAGGGCAACCACCTTTTCAATAACCTTACCCACAAAGGGCAGGTTAGAGATGAGTCTATAGTTAGCTAAGCAGTCTGGGTCTAAGGAGGTTTTTTTAAGGAGTGGTTGAATGACCACCTCCTTAAGGGGATCAGGAAAGACCCCCTGCTCCAAGGACTTCCAGACAATTTCAGCAAGGATCGGGCAGATAGTATCTACACAACCTACTAATAGTGGTGTAGGGCCCGGATCCAAACTACAGCTGGTTGGTCATACAGTCTGGACAATCCTTACAATGCCCATGAACTCTGGCTTACTAAAGTCAAACCAGGCAGCACAGGTGCTCTCCACCTCTCACCAATCTCTGCAATCCCTCAAAGAGAGAGCTGGGCTGATACCCGATCTAATGCTGGCAATCTTATCTGCGAAGAACCGAGCAAGTTCATCACATTTTGTTTGTGAAAAATCTCCTCCAGGCTGCAGACAGACTGGATTGCACAGTCTGTTAACAGTCCAGAAGAGTTGAACTGGTCGGTTCCACGCAGCAGCAATATCCCCCGGACAGGAACTCTGCCTTCTTGCGGGTGATTGCTGATTAATAGAGCACATAGTGGCCCATCAACCTAAGTCTTTCAGCATCAAGACCAGATTTCCATCAAGCCCTTTCTAGCCTTCGCCCCACTCTCTTCAGCTCCTTCAAGGACCCATCAAACCAGGGGGTCCTTGGGCGCAAAGTGAGCGGGCGAACACATACAAGAGCAATTAAGTCCAGGGCATCACCTACTGCCTTATTATAGGCAAGTACAAGATCCCCTGGACTCATGCACTCACTTGATAGGCCCGATAGATTCAGCACCACTGAAAGGCTCTCTGAGGTAATCCCCCTCAAAGGGGGATTCTGGACCATCTCTGTAGGGGCAGACCTAGTTGGGGGTGCCACGAAGCTGAAACTTATGGTGTGATGGTCTGACTAGCTGTTTGGTTCCACCCCCAATCCCAGTGATCTCCATCCCCAGGAGAAACACAAGATAGAAACATAGAACATAGAAACATAGAATTTGATGGCAGATAAGGACCGCTTGGCCCACCCAGTCTGCCCATTTCCCTACCTGATGGATAACCTGCAGATTCTAGTTAATCAACAGCTTACTTCCTCCTGCCCCTCACTAGAATTGCCTTATGCCTGTCCCATGCATTCTTGAATTCTCCCACTGTTCTTGACTCCACAACCTCCTCAGGAAGGCTGTTCCATGCATCCACAACTCTCTCTGTGAAAAAATACTTTCTAACATTATCTCTGAGCCATCCCCCCTCTACCTTCAAATTGTGCCCCCTTGTTCCTGCACATCTCTTCTTCTGAAAGATACTACCCTCTTGTACATGTTAATTCCCTTGAGATACTTGAAAGTTTCTATCATGTCCCCCCTCTCCCTCCTTTCCTCAAGGGTATTCATATTAAGCTCCCTTAGTCGCTCCTCGTATGTCTTCTTGTGCAGACCTTGCACCATTTTGGTTGCCCTCCTCTGAACAGCCTCCACTCTGTCTATGTCTTTGCAGAGATGGGGTCTCCAGAACTGCACGCAGTACTCCAGATGGGGTCTGACCAGCTGTCTGTACAGAGGCATAATAACTTCCTGTTTTCTACTGGTGATGCTTCTCCCTATGCATCCCAGCATCCCCCCAGCCCTCCTTGCTGCCCTCTCACATTGCTTGTCCACCTTTAGGTCATCTGATATAATTACTCCTAGGTCTCTTTCGATTTTTGTTGTTGTTATTAACTCACCCCCAAATTATGTACTCTTCCCCTGGGTTTTTGTTTCCCAGATGCATTACCTTGCACTTCTTTGCATTGAATCAGAGTTGCCATGTATTTGACCATTCCTCCAACCTTGCCAAGTCCCTTTTCATTCTTTCCACCCCACCTTGTGTATCAACCCTGTTGCAGATCTTTGTGTCCTCTGCAAAGAGGCATACCTTTCCTTCCAGGTGCTCTCCAATGTCACTTATAAAGATATTAAAGAGGACCGGTCCCAGTACCAAACCCTGCGGTACCCCACTAGTTACCCTCCTTTCTTCACTGTGGACTCCATTTACTATTACCTTTAGCGTCCTGTTGTCAAGCCAGTTTTTTATTTAGGCTACCACCTTGGGACCCACTCCAAGGCTGGATAACTTGTGTATTAATCCTCTGTGTGAGACTGTGTTGAATGCCTTGCTAAAATCTAGGTAGGCCATACCCACAGCCCCTCCCTGGTCTACTACTTTGGTCACCTAGTCAAAGAAATCTATTAGGTTCATCTGCCATGATTTTCCTGCTGTGAAACCATGCTGCCTTGGGTCCTGTGCCCCACTGGCCTCTAGGTACTCAAGAATTCTTTCCTTCAGAAGTGATTCCATCATTTTTCCTACCACTGAAGTCAAACTAACTGGTCTATAGTTTCCTGCCTTTGCCCTGCTCCCACTTTTGTGAAGTGGAATCACA
This sequence comes from Neoceratodus forsteri, assembly GCA_016271365.2. Lineage (NCBI taxonomy): Eukaryota > Metazoa > Chordata > Ceratodontiformes > Ceratodontidae > Neoceratodus > Neoceratodus forsteri. The sequence goes on along the minus strand of CM028134.1, from coordinate 969,267,163 downwards.
TTTGCCCTCCTCCAGTCCTCAGGTACCACTCCATCCTCCCATGATTTCTTAAAGAGAGTAGTCAGTGGTGTTACTAGTTCTACCCTTAGTTCTTTTAGTATTCTTGGGTGAATCCAATCAGGCCCCATTGCTTTGTTCACCCTCAGTTTCAAGAGTTCCTTCAAAACCCTTTCTTCTGTGAATGGACTGGTATCGACACTCCTATTCAGAGTTTCTCCTTCGTTAGGTTTAGGCACCTTCCCCTCCTCATCTGTAATGAATACTGAACAGAAATATTTGTTCAGTATCCCTGCTTTTTCACTGTCACCCTCTGCTCACATTCCTTCCCCTTTATTAAGTCCCTGTATACCTCCCTTGGTCTTTCTTCACTCCTTAATGTACCTATAAAAGGTTCTGTCCCCCTTCATAACAGAGTTGGTTATCTTTTCCTCAGTTTGTGCCTTTGCAATTCTGACTGCCTTCCCTGCCTCCTTCTGCTTTAACTGATAAAGTTCTCTATCCTGCTCCTTCTGTGTTTCCTTATATTTCCTGAATGCTATCCTTTTCTCCTTAACCATCCCTGCCACCTCTTTTGAGAACCATAGTATTTTTTTCCTTCATTTCATTTTATTGATTTGCTTCACACAAAGGCTTGTTGCCTCGTCGATGGCTGTTTTGATTATTCCCCATGGTTCCTCCACCCCTCCTTCTTGCCCATTTGCTAGTGCTTTTCTAAGGCACTCTCTCATTTTCCCAAAGTCAGCCTTCCTAAAGTGCAATACTCTTGTTTTTGTATGGCTTGACTCTATGGCTGTGTTTATTGTGAACCACACTGTTTGGTGGTCACTTGTTCCCAGATGGCTACCCACTTCTAAATCTGAGATCCTTTCTCCTTCCCCATTTGAGAGTACCAGGTCTAAGATTGCTGCCTCCTGACCCTAACACTGACCCACCTAACCAAAGTCCCGGAGGGCCATCCTTATCAAAGCAAGATGTGTTAAAGCACTGCTCAGACATTGCCAAAGAACAACAGGCTGATGATATACTCAGCGGGGTATACCCCCAGTTGGCTGTCAGGGAAGGGGAGGTGGTAGATGAGGATCGGGCAGCACGCTATCCTCATTTTGAGTTACAAGGGGGTATCCTGTATCACGTTAGTAAGTAGGCCCAGATGGGGGATACCCAGCATCAGATGCTAATCCCTCAAGTCTTTCAGGGGGAATTACTATGCATCACTCACTCTATTCCTGTGGCAGGGCACTGTGAGGTAGAGAATACACTAGCCTGACTGTTACCCTGATTCTTTTGGCCAGGCATCTATCAACATGTTAAAGATTATTGTGCATCTTGTCCTGAGTGCCAGTTAGTAGCTCCAAAGAACAGTCCAAGGGCCCCTTTAGTGCCCTTATTTGTTATGGAGGCACCATTTGACCGGATTGGGGTTGATATAGTGGGACCCCTTGAAAAGAGTGCAGGGGGGTACCAATGCATTCTGGGGATTGTAGACTATGTTACCCAGTATCCTGAGGCCATCCTGTTATGAAGCATTTCAGCCAAAATTGTAGCTGGGGAGCTATTAAATGTCTTTAGTCATATGGGAATACTGAAGAAAATGTTGACTGACCAGGGAACTAACTTCATGTCCCACCTGACTCAGGAGGTTTGTACTTTATTGGGAATCAGCTCCATAAGGACCTTAATCTACCATCCCTAGATGGATGGCCTCATGGAGTGATTCAACAAAACCCTTAAAATGATGCTGCAAAAGTTCACAACCACTGAGGTCACAGACTGGAACAAGTTACTTCCCTTACTGATGTTTGCAATGCGGGAGGTCCCTCAAGCTTCTACAGGGTTTGCACCTTTTGAACTCCTCTATGGGCACCACCCATGAGGTGTTCTTGATGTAGCAAAGGAGATGTGGGAGAAACCCAACCCCAAGACTGAAAATGTGGTGTAATATGTCCTGCAATTGAAGGAAAGACAAGATCAGGTGGGGAAATTTGCCCGAGAAAATCTGGTGAAGGCTCAACAAAGACAAGAGTACTACTATAAGAGTACTACTATAATAAGGGAGCCTGGTTGAGGGAATACAAACCAGGAGATCAGGTACTAGTTTTGTTGCTGAGCAGCCAGAATAAGCTTCTAGCCAAATGGAAAGGGCCTTACGAAGTTACCCAAAGGGTGGGCCCATTCACTATGAAGTTTGCCAGAGAGAGAGGTGAAAAGAGACCCAGATCTACCATGTCAATTTGCTGAAATTCTGGAACCAGAGGGATAGCCTATTGATTTCCCCTGGACCAGACATAATGGATCTGGCAAGTGTCTAGGGATACAAGTCCCAATGGGAGAACAGCTGTCTCACAAATAGAAACAGTAGCTTGGAGAGTTGGTAAGCCAGTTTTTGGATGTTTTCTCCTTCCTGCCAGGGACAACCCAGATGATAACTCATCATGTAGAAACAGAGCCAAGGGAGAAGGTGTGGCTGCGACCATATCGCTTGCCAGAAGCCATATGAGATACTGTTAAGAAGGAGTTACAGGACGTGCTAGAGTTGGGAGTGATTGACGAATCCAGCAGTGATTGGTGTAGCCCCATAGTGTTAGTACCAAAAGAAGGTGGGCTACCCGCTTCTGTATTGATTTTCGTGGGGTCAATGCCATCTCAGAGTTTGATGCCTACCCCACGCCCCAGGTAGACGAACTATTGGATAGACATGGGGAAGCCAAGTACATCACGACTTTGGACCTAACAAAAGGGTACTTGACCCCAGAGTCTTGGGAAAAGACAGCATTTGTTACTCCCTTTGGGCTATACCAGTTTCGTACCATGCCTTTCGGCTTACATGGGGCACCTGCAACCTTTCGAAGGCTCAAGAATTGCTTGCTGCAACCCCATGCCCACTATGCAGCAGCTTGCCTATATGACGTGGTGATCCACAGCACTGATTGGGAGTCCCATGTATCCAAGGTGGCAGCTGTACTACAGTCCTTTCGAGAAGCAGGGCTGACAGCCAATCCAGTGAAGTGTGCTTTGCCCAAAGCTGAAACAAAGTACTTAGGGTACTGTATAGGCAATGGACAGGTGAGACCCTTGGTCAGTAAGATTGAAGTCATAGTTGCATGCCCAGTACCCACCACAAAAACCCAAATGAGGGCCTTCCTAGGATTGGCAGGTCATTACCGCCAGTTCATACCACACTTCTCTACTCTTGTCAGCCCCCTTACAGACCTCACCTGGAAATCTGCCCCCAGTAAGGCCTAATGGTCAGAGGAGTGTGACCAGGCCTTCACATAACTCAAAGCGACACTGTGCAGGGAGCCAGTGTTATGCAGTCCTGACTTCAACAGGACTTTTATCCTGCAGATGGATGCCTTTGAAGTTAGGCTAGGAGCCGTGCTCTCCCAGGAGTTCGAGGGGGAGGAAAGTACAGTTACGTAAGAACTTACCATAACAGTAGATCTTCGAGAGGAGCTCCTGCAGCAGGCTATTACAATAAGGACTGAATCCCAAACAGTCCCTCACCAAGGAGGTATCTGATCCCGGGAGGTGGAAGAGAAGAAGTTGGACACAGCAAGTTAAAACAAGAGTCCCTGAAGGACTGCCAGGCCAAAGCCGGCATGGCATCTGGATGCAATGTCCAAGCTATAGTGCTTTATGAAAGTATGCACTGAATTCCAGGTAGCAGCCAAACATATGTCCCTAATACAGACATTCCACAGATCGGCGAAAGAAGCAGACACTCCTCTGGTGGAGTGACCCCTAACTGGGCCCGGAAGGGGTTTATTGTGCTTCTCATAACAGAAAGTAACGCAGTGGACAATCCACTTGGAAATGGTCTGCTTGGACACCAGTTTACCCAAGTATTGCAGCACAAATGCCACAAACAGTTGCTCCAATTTACGGTGAGGAGCCATTCGTGTAAGGTAATATCTTAGCGTTCTGTGGACATCCAAAGTGTGAAGGAGAGCTTCTCCTCTGTTAGAGGGAGAACGGAAGTAAACTGGTAGGTCAACCGACTGGTAGAGGGTCAACTCTGAGACCACTTTAGGAAGAAACTTAGGATTTGTTCTTAGGGAAACCCTTTCCCTATGAAAAATTAAATATGGATCTTTACACATCAGTGCCTGACGCTCAGAAACTCCTTGAGCTGACATAATGGCAACTAAAAAGCAAACCTTCCAGGAAAGATAGCGCAGCTCACAGTCTGCTGCATGTTCAAACTGGGGAAGAGTAAACTTCTCCAACACTAATACGAGGTCCCAGGGAGGGTTAGAATCCCAAATGGGAGGTCTCATTTGTAGAATCCCCCGTAAAAAGGTGTGGGTCACATCCAATTGGGCTAAGGTTCTATCTCCCAAAAGGGCGTGATAAGCAGAGTTGGTCCACATGTGCACCTTTATGGAGGAGTAGCTCAAGCCTTGTTGGTATAAGAAGAGGAGATACTGCAATGCTGAGTTCACCAGACAGATAATGGGATCCAGACAGTGAGACAACGCCCATAAGCAGAACCACTTCCACTTTATAGCATAAGTGGAGCGCGTAGAGGGCTTCCTCACTGAGACAAGTACGTCCACCTCACCTGAACTTTGCTACGTCTGAAGGAGCCAAGCATGAAGGTGCAAAGACCTCAGATCGGGATGGACCAGTGAGCCCTGATCTTTGGACAGCAACTGTTAGCATATTGGCAGCGGGATTGGAGGTTCTGCGGACAACCGCTGAAGTAGTAGGAACCAAATCTGCCGAGGCCGCAGCGAGTCGATTACAATCATCCGAGCCCCCTTGGCCTGTAACTTCAAAATAACTCTCTGGATGAGAGGAAAGGGAGGAAAGGCATAAAGAAACCTCCCTGCCCAACAAAGGGACAATGTGTATGGCCAGAAAACACCAGGCGCAGACTCTCGCAAGCAGAAAACTGGCAGTTTGGCGTTGCGTGGTGACGCAAAGAGGTCCAGCTCTGGATGACCCCAGGTGTCAAACAGCTGATCTGCTACTGATTGCAGTAGCTCCCACTCATGTGCCTTGGACTGAGACCTGCTTAGGCTGTCTGCCAAGTCATTTAGGATGCCTGGAATGTGCACTGCGGACAGAGAGATGTGCCGCTCCAGTGCCCAGTACCAGACTCTCATCGCCTCCCTGCACAAGGGATAAGAGTGAGCGCCCCCTTGCTTGTTGATATAGAAGATGGCCACCATGTTGTCTGTCTGAAAAAGAAGAGAGCCTGGCATGGGGTCCTCTTGAAAGGCATGTAGCGCACTGAGGACCGCTCGCATCTCCAGGACATTGATGTGAAGATCGCGCTCTATGAAGGTCCATGTGCCTTGCATATGGCAGGCCCCATGTGCGCCCCAATCCAAATTCAAGGCATCTGTTGTCAGAGTCTGATTCAGGGGCTCTGGATGGAAAGGGACCCCTTTTTCCAAATTGAGTGGATCCAACCACCAAAGAAATATCCCCTTCACTGGCTCTGAGACTTTGACCATGTAGTCTAGGTCATCTGAGCACTGATCCCACTGCACCCTGAGCATCCATTGTGGGATTCTCATGTGGAGGCGGGCCAGAGGAGTGACTGGAATGGCCACTGCAGTGTGCCTCAGAAGTCTGAGGAAGGCCCTTGTCTGGACCTGAGGGGCTACTAGGACCAATCCGCCAATCTCCCGCAAGCGATCGCCCCTCTCTGGGGGTAGAAAGGCCATGCCTTGGACTGAATCCAGGACCGCTCCTATAAAGACAAGTCTTTGGCTGGGTTCTGGGGAAGACTTTGGAAGATTCAGGGTGATCCCCATGACTCTGAACAGAGTATAGGTGTCTCCAAGAGCTTGAAGAAGGCATGACCTTGACAGGGCCACAAGCAGCCAATCGTCCAGGTAAGGGAAGACATAATGTCCCTGGCACCTTAGAGCCGCAGCCACTACTGCCAAGCATTTGGTGAAGACTCAAGGAGCAGAAGAGAGGCTGAATGGAAGAAACCAAAACTGATAATGCTCCTCCTGGAAGTGGAACCTCAGGTGCTTCCTGTGATGGGGAAAGACCCCAATGTGCATGTACACATCTTGCATATCCAGGAAACAGAGTCAGTCCCCCTGGTGCAACAGAGGAAGCAGTCCTGGAAGAGTCACCATTCAGAACCTTCTGTACTCTATGCAACAGTTTAAAGAGCTGAGGTCCAGAATGGGACGGAGGTCTTGTGTCTTTTTTGGAACCAGGAAGAAGTGGGAATAATACCCTTTCCCCCATTGCTGCAGAGGAACTGCTTCTATTGCCCTTTTGCACAAGAGGGCCTGTATCTCTCCTTCTATGAGTGGGATGTGAGAAGGAGGATGTCTGGAGGAATCTCTGTGAACTCTAGAGTATGTCCTCTCTCCTTATGATATCGAGGACCCACTGATCTGCAGTTATAGAGCTCCATCCCTTTAGATAAAGGGAGAAGCAACCCCCTACCACCTCCCCTGGAACCTCTTCTGGAGGAGAGGGGGTCTGGAGGGAGTCATTGAGTGGAGCTGGGAGTGAGCAGAGAGGCCTGGGAGGACTTGGGGCCATGGGAAGGAGTGTCTCCAGGCTGCTGGTTGCTGGCTCTCCTTCAAAAGCCACCTCTCTGGCCCTGTTAGTTACTATGGGCTTGGGCACCTGAGGGCTTATGAAATGGACATTTCCTAGGCCTCCTCTGGTCACCTCTGTACATCTAATGGACAGACCAGATGGATTTCCCTGACTCCTGGAGATGAGAGATGAGCGACTCTGTCTCCTGCCCAAACAAAACGGTACCTTGGAACGGTAAGTCCCAGATCCCAGACTCCAGGTCTTGGTGAAAGCCAGAGACCTTCAACCAAGCATGGCACTGGAGACAGACCCCTGATGCTGATGCTCTGGCCACTGTATCTGCAGTGTCAAACGAGGCATGCAAAATATGTGTGCCTACGTCCAAACCTGATTTCAGGACATCCAAAATCTCCGTCTTCTTCTAGGAGTCTGGCAAGGCATTCACTAGCTCCTGTCCCCACTCTCAGAGTGCATGTTGGTACTGAACCATATGCATCAGGAAATTTAGGGACCTAATGGAACAGATGGAGGCAGAATATACCTTCTTGCCCACCTGGTCCAAATAGTGAGACTCGAGGCAGGGAGGCTGTGAGCTAAGGTGTTTAGGCTGCTTAGACTTATCAAGAGCAGCTGTAATCACGGAGCAGTCTGCCTGAGGGTGCTCAGCCAGAAAAGGTTCATCCCTCAGGGCCCTGTACAACTTAGCCGATTTTTTCGGAACTGCTGGGACCAAAGCCAGATGCTTACAGGTGATCCGGGTGAGATCCTGGAAGGTGCCTCAGGTACTTGGCCAGTGGACGGCATTCCGGATCCAGGTCCTCCCTATCCCATTCATTGGAGGCCTGGATGTGCCTCATGACATCCATGAAAGTTTGATTATTAGGTGGTGAGCAGGGCTGCTTCTTCTCTCCTGGGGAACCCCCAATTCCCGAAATGGAAGAGGAAGAGGAAGAGAAAGAGGTGGACTGGCTACTGGGTGTCGAGTAGCTGAACCTGTCCCTGTCACTAGCTCTACTCGAACGTCAGTGACTCACAGACTGACAGTGGTCCAAAGACCGACGTCGGTCACGGGACCAATGACGGAGCGGAGACTGACATCGGTCAGAGGACCGACGTAGGGAGCAGTCCTGCCTAGCAGAATGAAAACAGCTTCTGGTGCGAGACCTGACCCAACGTCGGCTACCAGATCTGGCGTCGGTCTGCGGCCCAAGATCAGGAATGAGCCTTGAAAGGCGTTGGAGGTGGCGGCCTCTCGGGGGTCTTCTGCAGTGAAGAGGTACCTCCCGGCTGTGGTTCCCCTGATGGATCCGGTATTGGTGATGGGGCAGTCCACTTCTGGACCTGGCCTCACCAAAAGGAAAACAGATCCTGGAGCTCATCCTTCATTAACTTAGAGGACGCTTTCTCCAGAAAGGGGGTGTCTGCATCAGGCCTGAAAGGGGAGCCACCTGGAGAGCCCTTGGGAGAGGAGGACTTAGGGGATGGAGACACTGCACCCTCACTGGCTGCGTCAAAATCTGTTGCCCCTTCTACCGGCGATGGTACTGGGACCAATGATGGCTTAGCCATGGGGGCACTGGAGTGTCCTTCTACTCCAGGGATGTGCTTTTATCAGGCAATGCCGAGGCCTTGGAAGGCCAGGCTAAAGCTTGTGCCTCTGAGGACTTGGTGGTGACCCTTTGCAGAGTCACCTTAGGCTTTGCTGGCTTCTCCCCTGAAGGCCCAGCCTTAGCCTGCTTCTTGGATTTAGAGTGCTCACCTGAGCTCAGGGAAGTGCAGGCTTTCTTGGGAGAGGGCCACATGCGGGAAAGAGACTGGAACCTGGACCAGTGCCGGGACCGACTACGTTCTTTGTCGTGGGACCACTTAGACTTATCTTTATGCTTTGCCTTCTCCCTGGAGGTGTGGAGGGCCATCTTCTTCTCCAATAGGTATGCCTTCATGGTCTTCAGATGCAGATCCTGGTCCTACTAGTGAAGCTTTGGAGGAACAGGCTGCGGTGTAGTGGTTAGGCCCCAGGCAGAAAACACATTTCATGTGGTGGTCTTTGGCTGGAATCTGACGGCCACTACTGTACTTATTTCGATGGGGTCCCAATGAGAAGACTGAGGATGGGGTTGACATACGTCGCTACTTGAGAAAAAAATGTAGAAAGTGATGGAAAAAAGGTGAAAACCAAAGTTTTAGCTGGGCTAACAAGCCAAGAACTCTTCACGTGTGTGGGTCACGGTGGGAAAAGAACTGAGGTAGAGCTGCATCTGCCCCCTTTTATACCAGGGCTGACGTCAGGGTGAAGCTGATGTCGGGGGTGGTGTCTGCTGGATACTGCTGGCTGAGAAGTTTTCCAGTGGGTCCTAGTGCCTGCGGTATAGTCCTTATTGTAATAGCCTGCTGCAAGAGCTCCCACACTAAGTAAGATCATCCTATCCTCTACCTCAGTCGAAAACTTTTTCCCTGGGAGGAAAACTGTGCGGTGATAGAGAAAGAGTGTCTTGCAGTCAAGTTGGCTGTGGACACCCTTCACTACTACCTGCATGGCCAGCAGTTTAACCTGGTCACAGATCATGCCCCTCTGAGGTGGCTACAGGTGATGAAGGATGACAACCCTCGCATCATCAGGTGGTACTTGGCACTCCAGCCATTTTCCTTTATGATGCACTACCGGGCCGGGACCCAGAATGGAAACACAGACTTCCTGTCCCAGGAGGGGAATGGTCAGGGCTGACCAATTGTGCCTTCGCACAAGGGGGGGGTATGAGACAGTATAAACACTACACTGGGAAACAAGAGGTTAACACCTTGGCTGAAGCTGAGGAAATGCAACATGAACAGGCAAGAAAGGGGGTGCCTCCCCAGGTGTGGCTAATTAGAGGGACTGCTGAAAGGCACAGAGAATCCAACAAGGAGTTAGTTAGAAGCTGGAAACTGATGCAGGGAGCAGAGACTCCTATGAAGAGAACCCTGTAAAATGGAGGGTGGAATGTGAGACAGGAACCAGAGCAGAAAGCCAAGGAGAGTGATTAAGTACTGGAGAGAGCCTTTGGGAAAAACATGAAACCTGCTGCTGAGAAACAGATCAGTTCTAAAGCAGAGAGTCCTGAGATAAAGAATCAGTCTAGCAAGCTGGGTCAAGAACAGTGAGTGGAATGTACTGCTGTTACCCTATAAATAAGGCAAAAAGGGAAAACTATGTGTTTTTTTCTTTGAGACTGTGCATTCAAAACTGCTGGCCCACAAACTGTTTTGTTTGAGACTGTATATTGACCAAACTGCTGGCCCACATAGGTGGCTCAAAGATTCCTTTGTCAAGTCAGCCTGAAAGAACTGTTTTGTGTTAACCTTTATGTTATCTGACTAGGCTGGAGAAGTTGAACTTACTGATTATGCTTTTCCGGAACAACAAGTTACATTTGAAACAATAAAAGTGTATTTTCTTCGGTGAACTTTAAACCCAGCGTGTTGTCTATCCATCTACCATAAGCCAGCTTGTCACAGCATCCATAGAGTCAACTGGCCAGGATCGGGGGCTGAATTTACATTTGAGTAACATGCCCTAAGGCCTAATTGCCAGCTTTTTGCATGCATAAGTAACACTACCTGCCCAAGTTAACAAAACATTCATTTTTGCAACATCTTTTTAGCTAGACCACTGCCTAATTGACTTCTCAATTAAATAAAAGGACTATATCCAGGAATTGTTATACCATGTTTATTTGCATGTAGACAACAGTTAATCCACTGAGTACAGCTGATGCCAACAAAAAAAATATTTGGCCATGGTAAATTAATGACAGTGCACAATGTCAGCACTTTTCTGTACCACAGTCTGGCCTACAGCATAAAACTCCATATAAACACAATGGTGACTTTGTATGTTAATTTCAGTGTAAACGAATCACTCAGTGAGAATCTTGTGGAGGTCAATGAGCATGATTCTGTGTTTTGACATTCACACAAGACTGCATACTGCTTCACGGACTGGTGCTCAGCAGCTCTGATAAGCACTGCCATTCTAGTCTTTCTCTTAGTTCTGTGCATTCCAGCAACAGTTGCTGTAGCCACAGAACTATTAGTGAACTGGTATTTCGGTGAGTGGTGCACCATACTTTCACATGAAATGTAACCACACAGTGTTTGCCATTTTCCAGAATCCTGGACTTTACAACAAATAAAAAAATGAAGATAAAATGCATCAAAACAGTGTCTTTCTTGTGAATAACCTAATTGTGGGAAGGCTGTGAGTTGGAGGGGAGGTTCATATTATAACACTTTCCTTTAAGCGAAAACCATGCTACCTTTTTTTGTTAGACTGGACTCTGTGGCACATAATAAAGTTAGTCTTTACTGTAATTTATTTACAGTGACTATATATATATATATATATATATATATATGTTTTATCCTGAAAACAACAGGACCCAGGACCCCAAATGAAATATTTTTTTAACCAGGAGAGACACACTAAGCTTAAAGCTTGTTTACAGGTGTGACCTGCAAGCACAAGAAGTTGAGTGACTTGCTCAGGGTCACATAGTATGCAAGTGGGGGCTGTAGGATTCAAACCCAGGTCTCTAGGTTTGCAGTTCAGTGCCTTAAACTGCACTACACTGCCTCCCTGTTGTACTGGGTTAGCATGAGTAAGGCCACATTGAAAACAACATGTTACATCTTAGCTAGGCTATTCTGAGTAAGTTCATTGAAAAAAGCTAAATGCAGAACCTCATTTCAAACAAGATATTGCATCTCAGTGGGCCTATCCTGGGTAAATGCAAATAAAAAGGGGTAAAAGCATGATCCTACTGAAAATGTGATGCTGCACCTCAACTAGTCTATCCTGGCTAAAAACAGTAAAATGTGATACAAGCAGGACCTCACAGAAATGAGATATTGCAACTCAACTGAGTGCCCTAATAGTTACTGTTGAGTATCCTGTATAATGTTAAACCCCTTTTTTGCACCTTTATAACTTTTGCGTTCTATGATGAAATAGCCCAAAATTTGGCATGCACTGTCAGGCTGCCAGAATCTCAAGAAGAGGAAATATTTGTGATGGCATCTTGTACAGTTTTTGAGATACAGAGTGCTAAAAACACGAAACAACACCTTAGGTTTCCCTATACTTATCATTGGGTATTTTTTGCTCTCACCTACAGCATAGACCATTTGGACTTTTATCAAGAAATTTTCAGGGTAGAAGGGGTCCTAATTTCTGTTTTCTTTCCCTGATATCTAGTGCCACCCTCCAGAATGCAATCCCAATAATAGATTTGGCTTTCCCTGGTGTTTACTGCCACCCCCACCCTCCAATCACTGTCCCTGTAATATTTTTTTGTTTCCCTGGTGTTTTGTGGCACACCCCCACCTTCCGATCACAATCTTTTCTTTCCCTGGTGTGTAGTGTAGTGTCCCCATGGACGTTTTGTGTCTTTCCCTGGTGTCTAGTGGCACCCCCGCCTTCCAATTGCCATCATGCTCTGTAACAAAAGAAAATGGTCCCTAAATGCATTTTTTTCACACCTGTAAAAAAAGAAAACAGTCCCTCACAGATCTGACCACTCCATCCCAAGCTCCCACTAAGCACACACCACCCTAAACCCTGCCAAACACCCTCACTCACCTGAACAGGTCCCAGGGCAAAGATCCATTCTCCAAGTAAAGATACATGAATAAAGTCATCATTTTCAGGTACGGGCCCTCCACAGCATTTCAACTTTCGGCGCCCTCACTCTGCCACCTTTCTGATTGGCTGCTTCTCAACAGAATGAACCTTTGATTGGCTTCACTACTGGACTCAGCTCCCTGCTGCAAGAGCCTCTGATTGGGCGTAATTTCAGTTGCATTTTGCCACTAAATGTAAAGCTACCACTGATTTTATTATTGATTTTACTATAGCATAGTAAAGTGAAATTTTCTCCTTCTCATCTCCCTTCCTGTCTGCTCTCATACACTCTATCTGCTGCTGCTTCTAACTGTGTGATTCACTATATAGAGAATAATGTAAGTGGTGGTGTGTGAAACAAGGATTTCACACACACCCGAGCTGTGGGATGCTACATAAACCCCAAGGGTGAAGCCCGAGGGGTTTATGAAATGCATCCCACAACAACGGTGTGTGTAAAATCGAATTTTATATAACCTCCCCATATTTTATATAATTGCTGATGTGCGCTTTTTCGCCTCAGCAATTATACAAATAAACAAGCAGACCGGTGTCCTTGCAGCATGAAGAGGTGGGGAGACCCACTGGGTCCTGCATGTCCAGCCCCACTTGTTTAAAAAATTTCCATTTGGTTTCCTTTTTTTAAGGGTCAGTGAGTGGACAAAGAGACAGTCTTGTTTTCCTTTTTTAATAAAAAATTTACTTACCGCTGGCTGCGAATGGCAGTGAAGTCTGCGGCCAAGTGAATTGCTCCAGCAGATGTCAAGAAGTAAAGGAAAACCGCGACTGGCGCATGCGTGATCTGAGGGAAACCCGGTACGTGTTTGGTGTTATAACCAGCTGGTTATAATGGAAAATTACAACTAGGTTTCCCTATGGAAAAAAGCGTGTGCCTGTTATTATATAGAGAATAATGACTGGGTAGGGGTTATAACAAAGGTTTACACACACCCAGGTGTGGGATACCACATAAACCCGGAGCGGCTCAGGGGTTTATATAGGCATCCACACCAAGGGTGTGTAAAATCGAGTTTATCCCTACCCAGGCTTTTTTTCATATAATTGCTGGGTCACATTTTTTTTGCCACAAAAATTATATAAAATAAAACTGTTTTCCTGTTCAACCATGGTCCCATCTGGCTTAAGTGTGGTCCGTGGCTGGTGAGATTTTTCGTTTGGTTTTATTTTATTTTTTTTTTGTAAGGTACCTTAGAACTATGGGGATCCATGGCTACAGTTGTTTTTGGTTATTTAAAAAAAAAACTTTACTTACCGTCAAGAGCGAGTGGCAGTCAGGATGGCGGTACAGCAGTAGGAAGATGGCTGGCTTGTGCATGCAGGGAGCAAGGGAAACCCAGCATGTGTTTTCTGTTATAAACAGCTGGTTATAATGGCAAAATTATAACCGGGTTTCCCTATGGGGAAGAACGTGACATGGTAATTATAAATTGATTCAGTACTGTTTGCATGATGATATCACTAAATGCTGTTGCATGCTGTGGACCAAATGCTGTACTAGTTTAGTTGAATAGATCACAGCTAGCCTGCAATGTATTATTAATTCTGATTGTGCTTTTCTCCACTGCACTCTCTCTCCTATCCCCCCACCCTTAGTTTGGCTTGGCACTGACCCACCCTGCCCCTTGATTCTTCTCCCTGCTGTCCTCCCTATTAACCCTGTCCCCCAACCCCACTCCCCACCTAAGCTAATTCTGTCTCTCCTTTTCAGCCATCTCTGGTCCCCTGCTGTTATGTCTACTGCTAGCCCCTTCCCTCTTCTCAGCTCTAAACTGTGCTAATTCTCATGCCTTCTGCCTCCAACTACCCCTGCCCCACCCCCGGGTAGCTGTGCCTTGTCTTGACCATATTGTCCTTCTATGTTTCTTTGAGTGGCTATATCCTTGTTGTATTACTCTGTTAGCCAACCTGTCAGTGTCTCTTCCCCTGTAGGTGCTATGTAGCATTGTTCTCCCCTACGATTATATTATCTAAAAAAGTAAGGAAATTCTTTGCAATGAACTGTGTTAATGCACCAGTTCAGGTAACTTAATACCAAAAAAGTTGTGAAATGTGGCGTTAGAGTTTGCAACCCTAATGCACCACTCTCACCACAAAAATCAGCAAAAGGGAAAAACAATGGTTTGGGGTCTCTGGAGTCTTGGTGAAAAAGTGATGTCATCTTCCATAGGTGTTATCAACCCTAATGCTCACACCTCCCTACAGACCCCAGCCTCCAATGCGAAGCACAAGCCACTGACTCATAAGAAAAAAATTACTCACCTTAGTAATTGTGTTTCTTCTAATGGAGTCTTGCTGTATTCTGACATATGCAGTTAGCCCAGCACTTGAACTGCCCCAAGATGAAACAGTTAACTCTACGCAGAAGCATAGAACGTTGAGCTCGAGCTTGGATTTCAGACCTCTGTCTGTGGTGCTTCAGAGTGTAACAGTCAGATTCTTATGTGCAACTAACTAACTACACCCCTGGTGTGGAAATTGTAAACAACAAACTAATAGGTAACATTTTTGGGTCCCAAAAGACTCAAGTTGAGAAACCAAAATAAAAAACCCAGGTAGTGAACAATATATATAACAATATATAAATCAACAAGAACAATAACAATAACAACAACCCCACCTACAGGGGAGGGGTGTAAGGTACACCCCTGAGGTGCAACACTGTACCTGCCAGCCAACATCCCAAAAACTAGGTTCTGAGAGGGGGGGGGGAGGTCAGAATACATCAAGACTCCATTAGAAGAAACACAATTACTAATGTGAGTAATTTTTTCTTCAAACAACATGAAGTCCGGCCCGGTGGCGCTGAGGGTTGAGGCGCTAGATGCCACACCTCGCACCACACCGGCGTCCCAGGTTTGGGAGCAAACTTGGGGGTCAGCTGAGGCAGGAGAGGATTGAGCATCCAGAGGACTGCTCTCCTCTCCTCTCCTGCAGACAGGTTGTGAGACTGTCCAGAGTCCTGGCAGCCCCCGATGGAGATCAGGGGCTTTACAGGATGACAGGCTAAATTAGGGGGGTGAGTGTAGCAGATGCCAGCAGGGTTGCCGTGTGCCATGGTGTCATTGCATGCCACGCTCACAGGAGGGATGGGCGTAAACTAAGAACCTTCTGCCACCAGCCAGCAGAGATGAAGAGGGCTCCAGGGGCTTGGACCACATCCCAATGCTGGCCCAAGCACACTAGGAAAAGCTCCTAAGGCACCAACCCAGCCATCAGGCAGGGCCCCCTTGAGTCTGCAAGGTTGCCAAGAGTGGGCATGCCCTCCCCCTGGGGTACCCAGTTGCCAGGGGACTGGGTCTTACATTGGTGGCTGGGGAGAGTGTACTGGCAGTGGGGGGTTCAAGTAGGGAGTGAGAGGCCACCGCCCAGTGGACTCCTCGGAAGGATGCCCTGTCCAGATGGCTGCATAAATAGAATAAAAAAAAAAACATGAAGTCTTGCTGTATTCTGACATATGCAGACTACCAAATAGTACCTCCATGGAGGAGGGTACCGAACCTATTTTGGGAATAGGTTCTGCAGTACTGCTGTACCAAATCTAGCATCACTCATAGCCTGGATATTCAGGGAGTAATGCTGGGTGAATGTATGGACCATTTTCCAGGTGGCTGGCTTGCATATCTTTAGTAAAGGTATATCTCTAGCAGCAGCCAGAAAAGCTGTTGTATCCCTAGTCGAGTGGGCCCTCAGGCCTGAAGGAGGTGTTTTACCTAGTTTGGTATAAAATAATTGTATACAGGCTACAATCCACCTGGCAATAGTTATTTTAGTAACTGGTTTAGCTTTTCCCACTTTACCATAAGTGAGAAACAATCGAAGACAATCATTCCTATGTGCCTTAATATGCTCTATGTAATAGCTAAGTGCCCTTTTAACATCCAAACTGTATAACCTTCTTTCTCCTGAAGAGGAATGGTCAGAAAAAAACACAGGAAGGGACATGGACTGGTTCAGATGGAAAAGAAGGCAGGTTAGACAAACTACATTATTATTATCATTCTAAATAATTTTCAGCAAATAGTTACATCTTTCAACAGAGCTCCCTCTCAGATTACTTTTGACTGCAATCCAGGCAGCTCTTAAAGAGACAGTACACAGAGGCTATACAGGAACTCTCTGGCAATCATATTTAAACTGCTAAAATGCAGGACACCAGCCTGGCAGTGAGCATTTAGGCAAGCTCGAGGAAGACTTTTCGGGAACCCCCATTTGTACACACTTCCCTTCCTGGAGGAAACTTGGCATCCGCGTCAAGCCTGTACCATCATGCACCAGTTAACTTAAACTTATTACTTTGCTATACGTATTCACTATACTTCATGATACTATATCCATGCTGACAACACATTGTGCATATTTCACACAGGTAAATTGAACATTACTATACTGAATCAGGTAATAACTTCTTGTACCTTAAACAATGCAAGACTGGGCCTTTTCCTATCAGCTAACTTGGGGCTAGAGGGGGCAGGAGCACCATGGTGAGAGGGAAAGACATGTAACCTGGAATTGGCTGTCAAGCTCAATTTGGGCAGTGAGCTTGGTGAGACATAAACACTTTTGTGCACCACATTGAGAGATAGATCCACTGGCCTCCCGGGAGAATCATAACTGAGGTGTACTACTGGCCTGACAGCTCGGCCAGTCTTTCTGAGGGGGACAACTACAGTCTCTGTACTCTCAACACTGGTCTGAGGACTCTCGTCACTTGTGAGGGGTGCCTTTGCCTGAGTGGGAACGTCCACACTTGGGGCACTGTCAGCTCCTTGCTCTGCAGGCTCTGTTTCTACAACACTCGACTCATTTTGCGAGGGCTCAGGCACAATCAAGCTTTGAGGCACTGAAGGGGGGGTGGTCAGCAATCTCATAGCATTCTTCAAGTTCTGGTATGTCACCAGAAAGACTCAAACCCTCAGCCCTTTCTTCAGGCAAATCATGCAGTTCCACAATACACAGAGACTCAACATCTTCAGACGTGATACTTTGCACTTCACTTTCTGGGAGCATTGGCTCCAAGAATAAAGCTGAGGAGTAAGGTAGTCCAGAAGGCCCAACTTCATCCCCACAATTTATATGGGGGTTACCTCGAAACAGCTGACTCAGTTCATAAGAGGGGTAATAGGCCTGGTCGTATTCACTCTCGTCAGAAATGGACTGACAGTCATCATCATTCTGGACCTGCTGTGGAGGAAACCTTAAATCTGTGACCACTGGGGTAGGTTGACTCTATCTCTTTCTTGCAACAGCATGAGTCACCGGCCCAGGGGGATCAATTTCTGGGGGTTCAGCCTCAATCATGACTTGGCCGATAGGTAGCAAGTGATTACGGTGCATAGTCTTGACAGCTTTGGAGTTGTTCTCTGGGCGCACCTTGTACACAGGTAAATCATCCAACTTTCCAACTACTACAAGGGGAAGATGGTGCCACTGATAAGCAATTTTGTGTTTACCATGCAGTCCCAAATTGTGTAACAACACACGGTCTCCAGGTCAAAGGTCTTGTGCCTTTACTTTTTTATCATGCCTCTCTTTGTTGGCTAGATTTCGTTTGGTGGCCTTTGCCTGGGCCAGTTAATAGGCATGGTTCAATTGAGCTTTCAGTTTTTGTACATATTGCAAGTAGTTTTTGGCTCGGACCCCATCTGGAGAGACCCCAAAATAGACATCATCTGGCAGCCAGGCCTCTCCCAAACATGAGGCAGCAGGGGGAGAACCCAGTAGCATCATTTTTCATGCAATTGTGTGCATTTACAAAGGTGCTAATCTGCTTGCTCCATTTATGCTTGTCTTTTGGGTGGAGGGTGCCCAGCATGTCTAGAAGGGTGCGGTTAAAATGTTCTGGTTGAGGGTCTCCCTGCAGGTGATAGGGGGTGGTTCTTGACTTTCACATCCCCCAGAGAGAGAGCATTGCTTTGATTATCCGACTCTCAAAGTCTCTGCCTTGATCAGAATGAATCTGCTGGGGGGCACCATAGTGGACAAAGAAATTTTCCACTAGCACCTTGGCCACGGTAGATGCCTTTTGAACTTTTGTGGGAAAAGCTTGTGTATACCATGTGAAATGATCCATAACCACTAACACATTGCCAATGTTCCACTGATCAGGTTCTAAACATAAGATGTCTATGCAGACTAGTTCCGTGGGGGCACTGGTAGTAATATCAACAAGGAGGGCAGCCCCCTGAGGCAGAGCTTTTCTTTGCAGGCAGTGACTACAAGTCTTTACATGGTGCTCAACATCAGCCCCCATTTTGGGTCAGTAGAAGTGAGATCATACCAGGTCAAGGGTTCTGTCAATACCGAGGTGCCCCATGTGATTTTGAAGGGACCTCAGTACCAAATCTTTAAAGGCCGTGGGCAGGACCAATTGTTGCTTGTCTACTTTGCCACTATGATCTACTGTCTCTCTATACAACAACTGATTGAGCAACTTGAATCTGGGGCCTTCTTTAAACAATAAAGCAGTTCGCAAGTCAGTGGAACGTAACTTAGACACATCTTTCCCTGCACGCAGGGCATCAAGTACTGGGTGAATCATAGGATCTTGGGATTGAGCCCACTGAATGCTGTCATTGTCAAATTGAGGTAGTGCACTAATATCTAGAGCAGAGAAGTGGCAATAAGCAGCTGGTATGCAGGTGTCCGAAGGGCCCAAGCAATCTACTAAACAGTCCACTGTGTCCGCAGACATCTGTTCATCTCTATCAAACTTTTGGCACAATGCTCAAATGTCAGGTTCAGACAGTCCCACCCAGTCACTCTTGGAAGTGGGCCTTCGTGATAGGGTGTCAACGACATTATGGTTCAGGCCCGATCTGTATTTGACAGCATAATCATAGGTTGATAATGCAGAAAGTCAGTGGTGTCTAACTTAGCTGAAGTCTGTACATCGGTCAATGGGTTATTGTCAGTCTTCACCAATATCTTTGCCCCATAGAGGTATTCATGAAACTGGTCAATGATGGCCCATTTTAGTGCAAGGAACTCCAACTTATGCACAGGGTAGTTTCGTTCAGACGGGGTCAAGCTCCTACTGGCAAAAGCTACTGGTCTCAGGCCATCCTCATGGTCTTGTTACAGTGCTGCTCCTAGACCCTGCAGATTAGCATCCATATGCAGCACATAAGGTTTGATGGGGTCAGCATAGGTGAGGATGAGGGCGTGGATGAACTGGTATATGATCTCATGGAAGGCTGCTTCACAGTCGGGCGTCCAGCGGGGCCCGAAGAGTTCACCTGGGTGAAAGTATACTTTTTCTGGTTCTTTAACAGCCCCTTTTTTGTATTTACAACGGAAGGAGGATAACCCTGGGTAAGGTTCAAGACTGGGAGAATCACCTTGAAATAGTATTTTATGAACCTGCAGTGGTAGCCCCAGAACCCCAGGAAATGTTGTAGTTCTTTCAGATTATGGGGCTGGGGCCAAGTAGTCAGTGCTTCAACCTTACTGGGATCAGTCTCTATCCCTTTTGTAGATACTATGTGCCCCACATACTTCACGGAGGTTTAAAAGAAAATGGCACTTGTCAATGGACAGCATGAGGCTGAAGTCTTCCAGTTGGTCTAGAACTTTAAACAGTCAGTTCTCATGCTCCTCTAAGGTGCTCCCAAACACAGTGATATCGTCCAAGTACACCAGGCATTCCAGCAAATTCATATTTCCAACCGCACATTCCATCAGTCACTGAAAGGTGGCCGGGGTGCCCAATATCCTCTGTGGCATCTTCAGAAATTCGTAGAACCCCAATGAACAGATGAAGGTGGTTTTCTCACAGTCTTCCAGGGCCACCAGGATCTGGTAGTATCCGCTATGAAGATCCTACACCGAGAACCATTTACTCCCATTGTAGCAGTCCAGGTCATCTTGTATACAAGGCATAGTGTATTGGTCTGGGATGGTCCACCGGTTCAGGGTTCGATAATCAACACACATCCTCACAGACCCATTATTTTTACGCACAACTACAATGAGAGAGGCGTATGGGCTCCTGGATTCTTCTATCACACCAGCAGCGAGCATTTCATGCAGGTGTCTTCTCACATCATCTATATCTGCTAGGGCTAGGTGTCAGGACCTCTCTAGAAATGGCCATTCATCGTGCAAGTGCATGTGATGCTCCACACCCTGGGCACATCCCACATCCCATTTCTTCAACGAAAATACTTGGTCTCTCTGGGCAAGTCTCTTGCTAATTCTAGCCTTCCATTCAGCTGGCAATGGGGAGTCACCATAGTCAAACAAGTCTGGGGTCACTCTCTCCTTCTCACCAGGGTGCTTGTTGCTGGGCAATACTGCAGTGTCTGCGCAGTGTACCATAACAAGGGTGCACCCTCTGTTCACCCTGATCTCCCGATCTGACACATTGTGAATCTGGACCATCACTCATCATGCATAGGCATGGGCATGAGCAGGTAAGATGCTGGGCTTGACCAATAATCCTTCTGGCAATTTTCCATCACCTGGCACATCCAACATCAATATTTTGTTTTTGACATCTTTCCAGAGGTAGACTTCCCCTTGAATGGTACACTGGGCGTTAGGGGCCAGTACCATTGAATCAGGATCCTTCTTTCACAAGATCCCCACCAGTTCATCCTGGTCTACTTCCTCGGGTTTCTGTTGCAAATCATAGGCCCTCTTGATCAGAGCCAGAATTCTCAGGGCCCTCCCAGTCCATCTCTCTTGTTTCTCGTGACAGAGTTGCACCAGTCTCCCAAACATATGGGCGTTTGTCCCAGTTAACAGGGGGACCCCATCACACAATCCAGTGGGGGGACACACTAGGGCCAATGTATCTACTCGCTCCTCTAAACCCGTTACAGTTGCAGGAAAAGACAACCAGAGGCAGACATGTTTTTCCTTTTGTTGCTTGCATGGTGGGGGTGGAGTGTTAGGGTTGGAAAGTTACCCTAATTTGTGCATTAACTTGTTTTTTGGAAAAGAATATGCATTATATATGGAAATAAAAGCAGGACCACACTGAAAAAAGATGTTTAATTTCACCTGGCTTATCCTAGGTTAAGTACACTGTAAAAACATGATCCCAGAAAAAATGAAATATGTAAGTAATAAGCCAAAACAAGGTGTTTTTAATGCACAACCTAGGGGTGTAGTAAGGCACAAGACAGAAGGCCGAGTGTGCTTACACCCCTGGGAAGTACATTAAAATTGTATGATACACACCTTGGAGTGCCTTATTACACTTATAAAATGAATCTAAATTGTTTTTTGGAGAGAGAAAATTAAGATCTAGCACCTGAACATGAGTTTATAGAGATTAAATTCACATGTGACAGCTGTCATTTTTCAAATCCTTGCCAAAATGTTTTTCATGCCTGTGTTGCAGATGTTTAGATGCCACATAATTATGTGGGTTTTTTTTTTTTTTTTGTGAACTTTCTTTATACCTTAAGCTGACCACTATAGCCACACTCAGGTGAGATCCACCCAAGTAGCTTCCACCACCCAGCCTGTATCCCTCCCAGTGAGAAGTCGGAGACAGAGTCCTCTCCTACTGGTTGTGACATCACAGTCTGTTGCCATGGGAGTAACTGTGAGGTCAAAAGCAGTGCTCTATGACTTCAGGTAGAGAGAAAGCAGTAAGAATAGATGAACTTTTCAGGATCAGACATTTTGTTTTCATACACATGACCTCAGTAATAAATTATGGGAAGGGAAAATACAGAACTAATGTGAAATATAAACTGAACTTTGTCTAAATATTATGTTTTAAGTTATCCTGAAGGCATCAGCTGCTCTTTAAGTCAGCTGAGGCTGCTTCGAGTTGTCTTAAAGATACCAGTCAGTCCAATTAGGTGATGCCCTCTCACTCCTTCCCTTTTCCTCAAGAGTACAGCTCAGCTCTATTCTGATCCCATCTTCATCTCCATTTTCCTAAATGATCTCCTTTCATTCTGTGTCTCTTCACACAGAAAATTTACCCGTATGACACCGTATTCTTTACTTTCCATTCCTGAGCTGACATTTACTCTTCAGTGTGATTTCGACATCTGCCATTGGTTTCACTTACATCAACTGTCCCTTAATGCTAAAAAGTGGTGTCCAATATCTTTGGCAGCAAACATCATTTAGCCAGGCTCCACACCACCACAGTCTTCTGGACTCTGTATGTCTCCCCCCTTCCCCCCCACCTACTACCACCACCACCACAAAATTCCCCTCTACTCCACTTCTTCTGCTGCTTTACCTTTAACTGTCCTCCCCACATCCACCGCTGCATCTCAGCTGACCTATATTGGATTAATATTTTGCAAAATTAAATTTCAGAGAAAGCACTGAACAAAATTGAAGATTTTAATTAAGTAGACAGAAGTTAAGAAGGTTTATCTTGGATATCTAACACTGATAATATAGAATCTCTGTCAACACTGTATTCTTCCATCTCAGTAGAGCAACAACATTTTGGGTATATCCATGTGCATGTGGGGAGACAGTACAACAAAAATGATTGACAGGCAGTAGGAGACTTTCCAGTTATGCCATGCTGCTCCTGCTGGAAATCTTCAGTTGTTTCTACCTCTGCATGCGTGCAGCAGGCATATGAAGTCATCTCTACACGGTCATACACTTTTTGTTTCTAGCGCCACAGTAAATTTATTTTTGTAACATGTACTTTATCTGCATGGCACACTCAGTGGGACCTCCATCCATCTTCACTAGTCATCAGCATGTCCTAATAGCAGAGTAGTGTTCTACCACCACTTTGTCTGCTCTACTATCTAACTCCTGCTCATGCCGAATCATATATACCCCTCCAGTCACTTTTATTTATTTATTTGATTCTGATAACCACCAGATGAGCTGACTGGGACAGAGTCCTTTTTACTGGAGTGACCTGTGCATAGAGAAAACACTGACAGCCTTTTGTCGAAAATAATTTAAAATTACCCTACCGTTTTTATTCTCCCGGCATATGGATCATGGAACTCTATGTACTGTCATGTAGTCAGTTTATTGATTTTTTAAGCCAAAGACGATTGAATTGAATAAATTGAAACAATCTTGTCCCTGTTTCCCTTCCCCTAATTATGCACCTTACTTCTATGTGTGCGCACGCGTCACACTGTGAACACCTGTGTGGGTTGGGGGCACGCTCCTGTAAAGGAACCTAATCTAACCTCTTCTGTCTTTGGTGTGCTTTTGTTTTTGAGTTGATGCTGTGAGGTTGCACATGCCACCTGAGTGACAGCCAGCATGATTTCTATCTACTTCATCTTTTTCCATTCCAGAGTGTCTACATTGAGCAAGCTGTCCAAATTAACTATGTGTAGCCCTCTGGTAACTTTTCAGCTTTCGATTGTCCTTGTCTCATTCAAATTGTTCATCTGTACTGTGTTTAATAACAATTCAGAATAAAAAATGTAATGCCTAGGGGAAGGTCAATAATGCAGATGCTGTGGCATCTGTCATAGTCCCCATGCATCTGGCTTGTTGATAATTGTCCCGGTTTGTATGTAGTATCCCTGAAAACAACAGTAGATATAAATATGCACTTCATGGCAAGCTGGCCAACAGACTGCCGTGCACAATTTGGGGTGTCCAGGCTTGTAAACATGAACCAGCAGTTTACAGTCTACAGACATATTTTAATTATAGAAGCTACTGAACAAAGTCATGTATTAATAGCAAATATCCTGTTTAATCCCTGGACCTAACATCCTGATATTTTGTGAGGAGGTAACCCAGCAAGGATCATCGAGGATTAATATAGCATGCATGATTCGGGAGACATTTTAAATTTCTTTTATGCCAGTGACAGCCCAACGCAAGTATGTCGCATACTGGTGTTTATCTCTTGTTAATGCAAGCCTTGTACACCGCCAATCATCCACTTGAGAAAGCAAAATCTCCATTTCCTAGATAACAAATGGCCAGGTACATCCACAGGAATGTATAAGCTTCACATTTTCTAGACTGCCCATTTGCAGGAAATGTGGTTTCATTCAATTTTTCGGTGCATGCCTCTTGCTCTGACAGCCACTGCAAACATCAGCATTTTTTTTCCCCTAGAAATTTATATGCCTTCTTTTGTCCTCCTTGCCTTCACTGATGAGCATATAATTCACTGGTGTGATTTAATTGTAATTCAGTGTATGAAACACATATTGGAAGCACTTGGAATACATGACTTCAGTGTAATTAACCAGACAGTCTGCTGCAGAATAGGTCGGTCTGGCAGCCCAAAATGTGAGTGCATTCCTGTTTCATTTTTGGCTTCCAGTCTTGTTCTGACAGCCACCACAAACTAAACCTTTTTCTTTTTTTTGCATAGAAATATTATATGCCATCTATTGACCTCTGTGCCTTCACCGATGATCATGTAATTCTTATGGTGTGAAACAAATTATAGCCATTGGGTAGGCATAATCATTGTTATTATTACAATATGGTTTGGGTGGGTGGGGGTTTGATGTACCAGTCCTCTACAGTTTCTATGACCTGATAGTGCGGTACAGTAGTATTATTTTCATTGTAGATAGTGTGGTACAGTAGTATTATTTTCATTGTACTGTGACATGCACAACCATTTCATTTATTCATCAATCATGACCTGTGCAATGCATTCGATAAGGAATGAACAGTGAAATCAACGGTTCGTAAACAGCGTCAAAGAATGGAGCCTGTTTCATACAATATTGCTAAATGCATTCTCGATGTTGATGTGTGCATACATTGTAATTCTTGTTTTTGAAGTAACAGATATTGTCATGGAAGCAGGCACTATTCTTTGTCAGCATGCTGTTCAAATTATGTGCGATAGATAATGATATATATGCCTATAGCCACACACCATAATTAATCCGTTAACTCCAGTGTTGCACTCATTGCCATGATTGAGTCTTGCTTTGTGCACTGCCTAATGCATGTACACTGTTTGGCATTGCGCCTTGTCCACAGTACTCTCTGCTTCTAAGTATAGTACCTCCACTCAGAAACAGAACTTAAAATGCTAACAAGACTAAATATATGTATACCTCGAACTGTGGATAATATCGCTATGTCCTTATTTATGCACATCCATCCATCCAACCAATATGTTGGCCCTGATCTCAGTGCACAAAATATTTATTTTGTGAACCTGAAGTTCACACATCACTATCAAACCGCATACTATTGTTTTAAAAAAACATTTCTTTCGCGCCAGGATGACAAATAAAACAGTTTTCGGCTATCTTACTTCTTTATCCATGACTGCAGCCCACATTCACTATTTGAACATCACACCCTGTGCTCAAACTGCTAATCCCCATCCCCCACCCTCCCCATTCGGCATTTGGTGGTGTGCAGTAGCATACTGTCAGAGCGTGACTTTTTTTTACTTTTTGTATAAAATGTACTGTGTTTTGTGCGTTCCTTGGTTGTCTGTGTAGGAACAAGGGGGTTGTTGCTGGTCCTACAGTACTAACAGAAAGGCTAAACAGAGAAACCAAATCTCACAGGAGAGAACTGTATTCAGTCAATGTCATTTTTGCCCCAGGCACCACAGCGGACAATGACCTTGAATATCAAGCTTGAGTCAAGTGCAATGCTCTCTTTGATCTGCCCCTACTGTGTTTCATTGTATTTAATCCTTTGCAACTCTTTTCCGGCACTATCACTCAGTCTTTGACGATTTCCACGGTGCAGCATAGTGCTTACACAGTACTCAGACCTACTTTGTTATCAACTCTTTCTCATGCTGCCTTTGATCTGGAGTGAAAACACATTTGCTGCTCCTGCTATTGTGTTGCTTTCTAACAGTGGGACATTTCTCCTTTGATCTGGGTGTTTGTTATGTATAATCACATGCCAGTTGTCCCACAGGTATGATTTCTGTGATTATTTTCAGTCCTGTGTGTGCTGTGAGTTCACAATCAAGCTGCATGCTTTTTTAGTGGACCTTCAAAATACACATTCCATCCCATTACTCGTATAAGTGCTTCTCTTTGGCACAAACACAGTTGGCAGTTTCTTTCACAGTGGTATTTTGACAACCGCAAGACAATTTATGTAGAATATACTGTCCGCAAGCAACTGCTGGTTTCAAAAAATTGGCAGTTGTTCAAGTTGTTGTACCCACTACTGCATGTCCACCCTGGAATGCGATGCCAGACATTATAATTTACAGAAGATGTGAGGTTGTTTTTCTCACAAACTGTAGACCTGCAAAATGTCATGTCCATCTTGCATTTCTACATCTTGCATTTCTACTGCGAAATAAGGACCATTACAGTTACAATCATATCTGTTTAGTGCAATAATAGCCTTAACAGTGGTGCAATTTGAAAAGTTTGAAACATCCCTATGTCCTGATGATGCACCAAAAAATGAAACAGGCATGTCATGTCGGACCTGCATACCAAAAATAACCAATAGTGATGATTAAATGATTTTTACTTTTTTGAATCATCAAGTCTGTCGACCTGCAAACTATTATATGCCCATCTTGCATTTCTACTGCAAAGTGAATAAGGGCCATAACAGTAGCTAACTGCATAAATGGAAACTGGGCTACGCAATGTTTCCATTACATTTAGTTTCTGCTTTTGTCGAGCCCTTGCCCTGACAATTTTTTTTTATGATTAGTCATAAGGCTATTCTGTTTCCTGAACTTCGATACTCTGTTAAAATCATGTCTGTTCAATGCAATGATAGCCTACATGGTGGTGCAGTTTGAGAACTTATAAACATCCTTGCGTCCTGATGATGTACCAGCAAATGAAACAGGCATCTCACATAGAACTAGTATATCAAAATTAACCAATAGTGATCCTTAAATGATTTTTGTATTTTGAATCATCAAGTCATCGATGCCAGTAATATTATGAAAGTACAATCAAGGACAGCTTATTCGTTTTAGTAGCTCAATCAATGTCTCTATGCTGTCCCACCACAGCAATGGCTCATGATGACTCCCTTGGCATTTTTTTCTACTAATAAGATCCACAGCATCTAGACTACTTTTGATCTATTTCACCATTGCTTTGGTTGAATTTGACACTGACAGATCGCCAGTGCATTAATAGCAGTGTCCCTTTCCTCCACAGCCAGGTATGTCTGCTATGTAGTTCTCTTTGTACCGGTATCACTTCTGCCACGGCATTATGCTTTTAGTGGCATACTGTTATATGGCTTCTTTACTTATTTATTTAGTGTCTGTTGACTGGGTAAGTGCACTATACAAAGTCTGCCTATTCTCTGTCACCACCCGGTGGAGAGGGGGCACAGATGAATGCCACCTTAACTTGAACCAGGTTAAGCTGTTGGTGGTATTTTTACTGAGTGGGGGAATTTCGGCCATGTCACCAGGGCAATTCACCTACTCTTATCGAGAAGTGCCATGGGATCTTTAACATCCACCTAAACTACCACCAGAACAGGCAGATGGGACTATGGTTTAATCTCTCATTTGAAAGGCAGCAACTCAGGAATGCATCTTAATCTGGTTCAAAGTCAGTTTGCAATCATCTGTATCCCCTCCCCCGGGTCATGCCTGAAAATAGGCATAATTTGCCTAGTGCACTTACCCAGTCAACAGAAACGAACTAAGATAAAGTAATACATAAACACTGCCACAGAGAGACAGACAGCCTCATAACGGTGTAGGCAGGCAGTAGCAAATGTACACAGTGTTAAGCAGACAGATATACGCAGCGATGCAGAGTCAGTAAGATACATAACGACATAGAGCGATACACAGACGGACTTACAGACATAGATAGATACATGGATGGATGGATCAATCAATGGATTGATCGATAAATGGATGGCTAATTAGACAGGCAGACATGAAGGAAACAGTAATAGCACACGCAATTAAAATGATGAGGTGCATAGCCAGGGGATAACCTCAAGGAGTAGTGAGGTATTCCTTCTGCTGTACACTAGTCTGATTAGACCACACCTTAATACTGCATGCAGTTTTGGCATCCCTCCTTAAAGAAGGGCATTGTGTTACTGAAGAAGGTACAGAGAAGTGTGACCAGGGTGGTACTTGGGCTATGGTAAAGGCCCTATGAGGAACAACTGGGGGAGCTCAACCTATAGCTGTTGGAGAAGAGGAGAGAAGAGACAAGGGGGATATACTAACATACTGTGAAGCAGTATCCCAGCCCTTCTTGAACTCCTCCACAGTAGTAGCAGCCACCAGTTCTCTGGGCAGCACATTCCAGGGCTCCACCACTCTCTCATTGAAGTATTGCCTCCCTGATTCCCCCCTCAACCTCCACCATCAGGCTTCATGGGGTTTCCCCTTGTGGCCCCTGGTTCCCTCAGCTGGAGGACACCCCAAGGCTTACCCTAATAATCCCCTTGAGATACTTGAAGACCTCTGTCATATCCCCCATCTCTTCTCTCCTCCAATGAGTATAGGTTGAGCTCCCCCAGTCACTCCTCATTGGCCTTTACCATAGCACCAGTACCATCCTGGTCACTCTCCTGTGTACCGTCTCCAGTAACACAATGTCCTTCTTTAAGTAATGACTCCAAAACTGCACGCAGTATTCAAGGTGTGGTCTAACCAGGCTATTCAGTGGAAGGAGTACCTCACCACTCCTTGAGGTTATCCCCCTGGCTATGCACCCCTTCATTTTATTTGCTTGTGCTGCCAACCTTCTA
Organism: Neoceratodus forsteri; assembly: GCA_016271365.2. NCBI lineage: Eukaryota > Metazoa > Chordata > Ceratodontiformes > Ceratodontidae > Neoceratodus > Neoceratodus forsteri. Next base: position 969,238,347 of record CM028134.1, on the reverse strand, counting down.
CACCATACTGAGTTATTTCCTTTGGCATCCACTAACACCCTGAGGTCTTTCTCTCACCTCGAAACTTGCAATTCCCCCCTCCCCAAGGTGTACTTATGATTCAGGTTTTTGGCTCCCAGGTGCAGAACCCTGCATTTTGCAGTGTTAAACTTTAGTTACCAGATTTGTGACCACCTCCCTAGAGTCTCCCGGTCCTCCTGGAGATCCAATTTTCCCTCCTCCCCATCCACAACCACCTACAGCTTGGAGTCATCTGTAAAGAGACTCACCCTGCTCCTGATACCACTTCTGATGTCCGCGACATAGGCATTATGTAGGGGTACACTCAGCACCGATCCCTGTGGTACCCCGCTTTTGATTAACCTAAAGGGTTAGACCCCCCACACCCTCACCCTTTGTCCGTGCCCCACCAGTCAGTTTCCAATCCACCTGCCCCCACTTCCCTCCACCCCCATACTCTCCTGCTTCTCCAGTAGCCCATGATGTGGCATGGAGTCAAAAGCCCGGCTGAAGTCCAGAAAGAGGACATCCACTTGCCTGCCCTGATCCAGCACCCTTGTCACCCTTCAAAGAACTCCACTAGATTTGTCTGGCATGATCCGCCATTAAGAAAGCCATGCTGGTGAATGGCTACATGACCCTGTGCCCTCAGCACCCCCTGACTCCTTTCCTTCAGGATGCTCTCCATCACTTTGGCCACTACTGATGTCATGCTAACTGGCTTGTAGTTACCCTGCACCTCTTGCGGGCCCCCCTTGTGTATACGCACAATATGGGCTATCCTCCAGTCCTGTGGTACCCACCCACACTGCAGGGAGGAGTTAAAAAGTTCTGCTTTGGGTGTGGCCTGGGTATCCGCAAGCTCTCTGAGCACCCTGGGGTGGATCCCATCAGGGTCCAGTGCCTTGTCCCCTCTTAGGGCCTTGAGTGCATCCAATACCCTACCTCTGGGTATTTTCTCCTCCTTTCCCCTCTCTTCAACCACTGTATCCCACTCCCCCTCTCCTACCAGTGCTCCCTTCCCCCCCTCCTTGGTACAGACAGACAGAGGCAAAAATGTCATTTAGTACCTATGCCTTCTCTCCCATTTCTTCCACCCACCCTGAAAAAAGGGGGCCCACTTGAAGGGTACCACAGGCTTCCTCATTTGGACTGGTCCACTTTAATGTCTTTGTAGGTGAAATTACAGAGGGGTTCTGGAAGGAAAAGTATTCCTCTTTGCAGATGACACAAAGACTTGCAACAGGGTTGATACACAAGAAATGGTACATAGATACATAGAAACATAGAATCTGACGGCAGATAAGGACCGCTTGGCCCACCCAGTCTGCCCATTTCCCTACCTGATGGATAAGCTGCAGATCCTAGTTAACCAGCAGCATACTTCTTCCTACCCCCACCCCCTAGAATTGCCTTATGACTGTCCCATGCATGCTTGAATTCCACCACTGTTTGTGACTCCACAACCTCCTCTGAAGGCCGTTCTATACATCCACCACCTCTCTGTGAAAAATACTTCCTTAAATTACCTGAGCCGCCCCCATCTTCAAATTGTGCTCCCTTGTTCTTGCACACCTCTTTTTGAAAGATGCTACCCTCTTGGACTTTGTTGATTCCCTTGAGGTACTTGAATGTTTCTATCATGTCCCCTCCCCTCCTTTCCTCAAGGCTATACATATTCAGCTCTTAAGTCTCTCTTCATATGTCTTCCGTGCAGACCCTGCACCATTTTAGTTGCCCTCCTCGGACAGCTTCCATCCTGTCTATGTCTTTGCGGAGATTGGGTCTCCAGAACTGCACGCAGTACTCAGATGGGGTCTCACTAGCTGTCTGTACAGAGGATAACTTCCTGTTTTCTACTGGTGATGCCTCTCCTATGCATCCCAGTATCCCCAGCCCTCCTTGCTGCCCTCTCACATTGCTTGCCCACCTTTAGGTCATCTGATATGACTACCCCCAGGTCCCTTTCCATTTTTGTTGTTGTTAGTATCTCACCCCCACTGCGTACTCTTCCCCTGGGTTTTTGTTTCCCAGGTGCATTACCTTGCACTTCTTAGCATTGAATCTAAGCTGCCATACATTTGACCATTCCTCTAACCTTGCCAAGTCCCTTCTCATCCTTTCCACTCCCCCTTGTGCATCAACTCTGTTGCAGATCTTTGTGTCATCTGCAAAGAGACATGCTTTTCCTTCCAGTCCCTCTGCAATGTCACTTATAAAGACATTGAAGAGAACTGATCCTAATACTGAACCCTGTGGTACCCCACTACTAACCCCCCTTTTTTCAGAGTGGACTCCATTTACTATTACTCTCTGTGTCCTATTCTCCAGCCAATTCTTTACCCAGGCTGTCATCTTGGGACCCACTCCCAGGCTGGCTAACTTGTATATTAATCTTTTGCGTGGGACTGTGTCAAATGCCTTGCTAAAGTCTAGGTAGGCCATGTCCACAGCCCCTCCCTGATCAACTATTTTGGTCACCCAGTCAAATAAATCTATCAGATTTGTCTGGCATGACCTTCCCGCTGTGAATCCATGCTGCCTTGGGTCCGGTGCCCCTCTGGCCTCTAGATATTTAATAATTATTTCCTTCAGAAGTGATTCCAATATTTTCCCTACCACTGAGGTTAAACTAACAGGTCTGTAGTTTTCTGCTTCTGCCTTGCTCCCACTTTTGTGAAGGGGAATCATATCTGCCCTCCTCCAGTCCTCGGGTACCACCCCATCCTCACATGATTTGTTAAAGAGGGTAGTCAGTGGTGTCACTAGTTCTACCCTTAGTTCTTTTAGAATTCTGGGATGAATCCCATCAGGCCCCATTGCTTTGTCCACCTTCAGTTTTAAGAGTTCTTTCAGAACCTTTTCTTCTGTAAATGGGCTGGTATCAACTTCTGTATCCAGAGTGTTTCTACTGTTTGTTTTAGGTACCTCCCCCCCTCTTCCTTTGTAAATACTGAGCAAAAATATTTGTTTAGTATCTCTGCCTTTTCACAGTCACCCTCTGCCCACCCTTCCTCCCCTTTATTAAGCCTCACTATCCCTCCCTTGGTCTTCCTTCGCTCCCTGATGTACCTATAAAATGTTTTATCCCCCTTCTTAACTGAGTTGGCTATCTTTTCCTCAGTTTGGGCCTTTGCTGTTCTGACTGCCTTCCCAGCTTCCTTTTGCTTTAACTGATACAGTTCTCTGTTTTGTTCCTTCTGTGATTCCTTGTACTTCCTGAATGTTTTCTTTTTTCTCTTGAACCTTCACTGCCACTTCCTTTGAGAACCATAGTGGTTTCTTACCTCGTTTCATTTTGTTTATTTGCTTTACACAAAGGCTTGATACCTCTGTGATGGCAGTTTTTATTATTCCCCATTGTTCTTCCACCCCTCCTTCCTGCCCATTTGCTAGTGCATTCCTTAGACACTCACCCATTTTGACAAAATCAGCCCTCCTAAAATCCAGTACCTTTGTCTTTGTATGGCTTGACTCTATTGCTGTGTTTATTGTGAACCATACTGTTCGATGGTCGCTAGTTCCCAGATGGCTACCCACTTCTACATCTGTGATCCTCTCTTCATCTCCATTTGAGAGAACCAGGTCTAAGGTTGCTCCCTCTCGAGTGGGCTCCAATACTAGTTGTCTAAGGCATGCCCCCTGTAGGGCATCTAGAATAACCCCACTCTTAGAAGTGGCTGCTGCAACTGCACTCCAGTTAACATCTGGCATATTCAGATCACCCATCAGCAATATCTCCCCTTTTTCTGACATTCTAAGTATACTTTCTATCATTTCCTTGTCCATGTCCTCCCCCTGAGAAGGGGGTCTGTATACAACCCCTGTGCGTATTGTGGTGCCATTGACAGTCTCCAAATTTACCCACAGTGCTTCTTCTCCTCCCCGTTTACCCTTTTGTTCTGTTGCTTTGATTCCTTCCCTTATGTAAAGAACTACTCCTCCTCCTCTTTTACCCTCCCTGTCCCTCCTGTAGATAGTGTATCCTGGTGTGTTTACATCCCAGTCATGGTTTTGTGTGTACCATGTTTCTGTGACTGCCACGATATCCAGATGTTCCTCCTCCATCAAGGCCACTAATTCAGGAAGCTTGTTACTCAGACTACGGGCATTGGTACTCATTGCTGGCCATTTTTTGATGGCTTTACCTTCTTTTGCAGCATCCCCCACTGACCTTTCTACCTTGGTCTTTTTCTCATTTAGTACCCTGTTTTGTAGGGGGAGGCCGGGATTTTCCTGCTGCTTATCAGTGCCTCCCTTGACTAGTTTAAAAGCTTGCCAATGAAGCATTTAAACCGATTGCTCAAAAGACTTGTTCCCTTCCTGGACAGATGCAGACTATCCTGCCAGTATAGGCTGGTGTCCCTCCAGGTGGAACCCCAGTCCCCAATGAAGCCAAACCCCTGTGCTCCACACCATTTTTTCAACCATTCATTAAACTGCATGGTGCAAAGTACCCTCGCCTCACTCATGCCATTGACAGGCAGCACTTCTGAGAAGGATACTGTGTGTGCTACTTGTCTTAGGCCCCTCCCCAATTCTACAAAGTCCTTCTGCACTACTCTAATCTCATGATGAGCCAAGTCATTTTTCCCTAGGTGGACAATGACGTCCAGCTCAGACTCCCGTGCAGCTGTTCCCGTGATCCTGAGGATGCGCTTCCTGTCCCTCCAAGCCATGGCACCAGGCAGGCACCTTACTTCAGTTTTCCCTGCTCCCCCCAGTTCTATCCCCCTAATAATTGAGTCCCCCACCAAGAGCTGCTTTCTTTCCTTGTGGTGTCCTCTGTCTCCTTCCTGTAGGCCTCCCTTGTGACAGCTGTCCTCAGCCTCCTTAGTCTCCTCTGTGGGTGCATCCATAGGGGAGCTATGCTCCCCCAGAATGGTGTATGGATTGTGGAGTGGAACAACTGACTGGGTGTGCCTCTCTTCCACCATCCTCACCCTTTCTGAGCCCACTGTGGTCCAACTGCTGTGTTTTCTTCGCAACCTCTGAGGTAGTGCTGGTGGCTCTGGTGCTCCCTGGATGGGAAGGATGAAAGGAACAAAGGATGAGAAGGGACTTGGCAAGATTGAAGGAATGTTTAAAAAAATGGCAGCTAAGATTCAATGCACAAAAGTGCAAAGTAATGCACCTGGGAAACAAAAAAAACTGGTGAAAAATACACAAGGAGGGGGGTACTAACAACACAAATGGAAAGGTACCTGGTGGTAATCATATCATCATATCAGATGACCTTACGTTAGATAATCAATGTGATAAGTCAGTACAGAGTGCTGGGGGGGATCACCAGATGTATCGGGATAGGCACTCCCACTAAAAAACAGTAAGTTTTTATCCCTCTGTACAGGCAGTGGGTGAGACACCATCTGAAGTACTGTGTACAGTTCCTGAAGACCACATCTCTGCAGGAACTCACACAGGATGGAGGCAGTCCCGAGGAGGGCAACTAAAATGGTGCAGGGTCTGCAACATAAGCAATTCTAAGACAGACTAAAGGAGCTTTATGGGGGGGCATGATATCAACTTCCAGGTACCGCAAAGGAATCAGCAAAGTCCAATAGTGGATCATCTTGATGTAAAAGAGATGTACAAGAACAAGGGGACATAATAAGAAGCTAGAAGGTGGACGGCACATTGTGGCAACGTGTGGAAATAGTTTTTCACAGAGATGGCGGTGGACACATGTAAACACCTTCCTGGGGAGGATGTGTGGTCAGAAGCAGTTGGAGAATTGAAAAATGCATGGGACAGACATAAGGCACAGTTAGTGATGGGTAGGAGGAAAGCAGGGTGTTGGGTAACTGGAAACAGCAGCTTATCAGATAGGTAGCAATAGGGCAGTCGAGGCGTCCCAAGTGGTCTTTATCTGCCATCAAAGTCTATGTTTCTATGTTTCTCTAATGAGTTTCTTCATTTTGTTTTGGGTATTCCTGAATTCATGAATGATTCAGTTGTATTTGTTCAAGAAATTTAAACACACATTTTGGTGTGTTGTCACACCATAATGGTGTTCTGTCATTTTTTTTTTTTTGTAAAAAAAAAAAAGCAAACTGGTGTCTGAATCTATGTAACATCAGTATACTCAGTCACCACACAATGCAAATAATCATATACTCATTTTTTTTAACCCAGGGAAGGCTTGAAGGCCTAAGAGGGATGCCATTGTGCCTTGCTTTTAAATGTGTTGCAAACACTGCGACCTGGTTTGGAAGCACATCTTCCCGCACTCGCATTATGTGCAAACCCAGAGCAAGTCAGGAAGCGGGTTTCAGAACAAAGCTCACAGTATTGTCGGCACCTGCTTTGCGTTTCTTTTCTGCATTTACAATTGTGACCTTTGCACTTTGCATGGTAAGACATTCCAAGTTACAAAGACAGCCAAATGAACACTGTACATGTGCATTTCTGCAGAAGATAGTTCAAGTTAGGGGGATAGAGCTATGCATTGCATGGTATGCATACATACTTAGCTGGGGGAGAGGGAAACATCGATTGGCAAACATGCATATACAGTGTTGTGCCAAACAGACTATAAAGAGAATTGTTGAAATAAAAAATGGATGGATTTTAATCATGACCTGGCAGACAATCACAGTGACATACATGCACAGAGATACAGAGGTCCTGTAGTATAGTATAATGCACTTCATTTTCATTTCTTATTTAGCCATTACTCCATCAAGTTTCGAAGACAGTGAGGTTGTTGACTCATCATCTGAAGACTGTAGTCCAATACACACAACTAAGAGAGTGTGTGGAGGTTCTGCAAGTATTCTGGATCCTCCTGCACACGGTCATGGTCGACCAAGTGCATGTAGTGGATGCTGTGACAGACTTCGTGTTGTTAGCCGTGCTATTACAGCTGCCAGGTCATGTCCTGTTGACACCACTGAAAGGATCAGGCAGCAATCTGAGGATGTACTGGTACAGTATTCCATTGTGCTTATTATTGCCATTAAGTGCTTATAGGTTATTTTCTATTACTATTATTATTATTTCTATTACTGTTATATGCAATCGTGATTATCTTATAGGTTTATTTCTGCACAACACCCAATGTACAGTGTGTATAGTAATCAGCCATGTGTCACAGTCCAATGGAGAACAGTACGAGATGAATTGCTGTGCTTCATCGCGCTACTATAGCTTAATCCACACTTAACTGTGGCTCAAACACTTCTTCAGAGAACAATTCCTAATGAATGTTCCCTCTGACTGTGCCTGCTGAGGTATCCCACCACAGACTCAGAAACAGAAGTGAGGAGTGTCCCAGGCATGGTTTGATCTGACAGCACAAACTGATAGCAGTTCCGATTCACCACATCACAAAGCATGGAAGCCAACATTATTTCAACAATGGATGTAACTGACAGGTATGGCAAGTCAAGCTATATTTGTATGGTGTCCATTCCCATCTGCTATGGACATCTTGCAGAAAACTACAATAAACATACAATGCATATATCTAAAATTTCATTAATGTGGTGTACAATAAATGAAGTATAAGAAAGTTAAAAATTGATAACATAACAGTCATAGAAACTGGATACTATGTAACAATTCTGTATTCATTAAAGTCCAGCCCAAAATGGTGTGCCTTCAATCTCTACTTAAATACCTATATCAGGGTGTCCTCCTGGACTGCAGCTGATGATGCATTCCACATGTACATCCCAGAAATGCTAACAGCACAATCTTCCCAAGTCTTGAGCCATATCCTTTGAATGCCCAGGACTCACTTCAAACAGGCATGGGGTGAGTGGTCAGAGGTCACCAGTGTTTGATGCTGTAACAGATAGCCATGACCAAGTCCATCTAGGGCTTTGTATGTGAGAAACCACACCTTGAAAAGGACCCTCCACCTGTCCAGCAACCAGTGCAGAGCACACAGAACAGGGTTCACATGACTAATCATTATCAGAGCTGCTGCATTTTTCACTTGCTGCAGTCGGCATAGGGTACATCCCATGACCACACAGTAATGAGCATTACAGTAGTTGCGCCTATAGGAAACCAAGGTGTGCACTAGTGTCGGCAGGTGCACTGGTGGAGTGAGGTGTTTAATCCATGCAATGTTCTGTAGATGATATAAACCACTACTGACAACAGACAACACCTGATCTTCAAAAGTAAGCCTGCTGTCAAGGATCATGTCCAGATTTATTGGTGACTCCAACACCCTGCTGCCTATGATGTTCGCTGCCTACTGCAGGAAATCAAACCCCTCACTAGGGTGGAAGTATATAAGGTGAATTCTGCAGCATGCACCTGTACACCAAGGGATGCATACTGCTGTCTTATGCAAGCAACCATGCATGTTGCCACGCCAATCATCTGCTGTGCACTGTCCACTTGTTATTGTGGTGGCACATTGTTATGCACCTGCCTCCATTATTGTTCAGGTCCTCACCAATTGCATGCCCCCCCTACCCCACCCCTGAGATGGAGAGTCATCCAGTGGGCACTTGATCCATCTTCTCCATGGAGTTCCCCGTCATGCCGCAGTCATTCACAAATGTGGTTTTATGGCGTGGCAGGTGGTGTGGTGTCCCATGCCTCAGTGGTCAGTGTACCCAGGGTGTGAATGCTATTGTGCCATGGTGCATTGTAAATCCTCGTGACATCATGCCCTCCAGAACCCATGCCTTCTGGGATTCCACCATCTATCACCTTATTCCCCACCTTAGCATAACTGCCACCCACCCCCTGGTAGTGGACCTCATTTCTCCACAGTAATCAACAAGCAGAATTATTCTTCTTGCAGCTTCCCATCCACCATCACTGTATCCCTTACCATTACCCTGCCACAGTACCTCTTCCAACTGCCCACTGTCGTACAGGTCACCACCTATTCAGGCATGGAGCTCCACTTGTTCACTAATCTTTTAGTGAGCATGTGTCTCATTACTTCCCTCCTAAATCTTCCCCCTTCCAATCTCAGTCCATGTCCACTTGTGTCCGTCCCCCTCCTCCAATAGAAAATCCACTCTGTGTTACTTTTGTTTTTACCTTTCCTGAAATTATTGTTATCAACCAAATCCCCCACTATCCCTGCTATCCTCCAGTAAAAACATACCTAACTCTTTTGTGCTGCCCTAATAGTGCTTGTACCCCATTCCCTGTATCATCTTTGTGGCTCTGCACTTCATCCCCTACAATTTTGTGATGTCATTCTTCAGGAATGTGTTTCAGTGCTGAACGCAGTACTCCATGCATTGCCTGTGCATTGACCTGTAGAGGTGACAGATAATCACCATCCATCTGGAGGAGATCCTTATTGCTATGCACCGCAACATTTTGTTTGATTTTTCTCCTTCCATCCTGCACTGTGCAGTGTTGTTCATTAACCCCGTTATGACCACACATTGGTCCTTGTCTACGGAGCTTCACAATTGTATCCCATTCTGGTGCTAATTCCTTTCCCTTGTTCCTCACTCTTAAGTGCTTACCATTGCACTTCTTAGCATTCAATCCCTATTGACATTATTCCTTCCTCTTGGGTAGCTCAAAGGCATAGCTACACCAAGTAATCCATGGTGTACCAAGCTCAGTAGCAGGGGGTAGCAAACAAGCTGGCCAGCACTGCTTTTCCCTCTCTAGTCCATTGTGTTTAAATTCCTTTGTTTAGCTTTGCAGGCTGTTTCTTTTCTCTTTCCGCTTTGTTTTAGAGGGGTTGCAAAGTGGACCACGTACATTGAAGCTGAAGGTCTCAATTAGGTCTGCATGGTCCGCCTGCATAGTGATTGACTGCAGCATCTGGTAGGGGTGTGTGGCAAGTCTGGGGCAGTGAGTTTAAATCCCCCAGCAAAGTTAGAAACCATACTGTTAGTTCAATTGTACTGGGAGTGACAGAAGCAATAGAAAACTTAGTAGCAACAGATGGAAGAACAGACTCCGAGCCAGCAAAAGAAAAAAGACCATGTAGAGTGGCAAGTGGAGTAAATCTGCCTACCTGTGGGGGGGGAGAAGAAATTTCTGCCATGGTCTTGGACTTGTGGTGCTGTCAGCGGTGTCTACCAGCAGGCAGAAAGCACCACACTAGCAGATCAGACAGACAGCAGATCTAGTGTGGGAATCATCTGATTGCAGCAAGGAACCTTGGACTTGAGTCATGAGGGGGCAGACATGAACAACAGTAGGGAAGGGAGTAGCAGTGTGGCAGGTTAGTGTAAAAATCTGAAATGCCTGGCTACACCCCTGGGGCTGCTTAACCTGGTCCTCCTATAGCCCCTTCCACCATGCAGTGTCATCAAACACGGCTCCCATTTTGGCATCGTCTGCGAACACACTGATCTTGGTCCAGATTCCACGGGCACTATTTAGTGATAAATAGCCCATACAGCACCGGTCCTGGTAACAATCCCAGTGGTACCCTCATTCTCACAGCTCTCAGTGATGTGAGTTCATCAGCCACTGCTCCTCTTTGCTTCCTTCCATTCAGCCAGTTCATGATCCATTTCACCGTTTAAGGATCCACCCATTCTTATTCCAACTCCCATGTGTCAATGAATAAGAAGACTTGTTAAAGTCCAAATACAGTACTTCAATTGCATGGCCCTTGTCAAGCTTTCACAGTACTTCAACTGCATGGTCCTTCTTAAGTTTTAACAGTACACAATCGTAGTACTCATCGAGTTATGTTCCAACCGATTTGCACACGACAAACACGTGCTGCCTACTACCCCGGAGACCATTTTCTGCCCAGAACATCTCCAGCCTCTCACTTATGATGGTCTCCATCAGTATCCCAAGTACTGATGTGAGGCTGTCTGGCCAATATTCCTCTGGTTTATCCTTTGTGCCAATGCTATGTGTGGTCAGCACATGTTCCATTTTTCTGTCCTGTACTACACATACCGTTTTCAGGGAGGTATTGAACAGCTCAGCCTGTTTCCCCACCAGGACCTCTGCTGATTCACTTAACACCATAGTGTGAATGCCATTTGGTACTGGTATTTTGTCCAGCCTTAATGCCCTCAACCGTTAGAGTACCCTGTCCTCCACAATCCATATATCTATCACCCCCTCTCCCCTGTATCCAGCCCTCTCCTTCCATGTGGTATTTTCTCTCCTTCTCATGCCTGAAAAAGAGAAGAAATACTCATTCTGTGCCTCTGCCTGCTCAGACACTTTTTTCCCCCCATTTCTTCTTAATCCTCACCAACTGATCTTTGTTCCTCCTTCTTTCTGCACTGTCATGGAAGTAGACATTTTCCCCACTTTTTATGCATTGTTCGAACCTCATCTTCTTGGATGCCATTCCCACCCTGACCAGTCTAATCACTGCCCCATATTTTACCATATACATACCCATATCTTCCCCCTGGCTGAGTTCCTGTATTTCAGAAATGCTGCCCCCTGTGTCAGCAAACCTGGTTTCTTTTCCTTTCACTTCTTACTTTTCTTCCTAGTCCAAGACTCTATTTGCTCCACCAGACCTTCCTTTACAATCACCATTTCTGGACCACCATCATGTGTTGTTTCATGCCTGCCTGGTGCCTGTCCAGTATTTTCCCCATCTTCTTAAATTCTAACTTGAGGGGCCAGCTTATAATAAGCATCACCACCTCATCATCTCCAAGTCAGTCAGTGAACCACTGGAACAAGTTAACTTCTTTGAGTACCTGGGGGTCATAATAGATGATACCCTCACATTTTTGCAACATCTTGACTCTGGTCAACTGGCCACTAGATGTGGTTACGTCCTTCACTTTCTTGACCAATTGAGAATTACCTGCACCACCTTGTGTAACCCCCAGTCGGTGCTAAACTAAGAGAGCTACTACCCCTGCCTGTGTGGCTAGTGACAGGTTGAGGGGCCTAGGTCCTATGACACAGTGCCTCCATTTTTATAACCTGAAACTTGGGGAGAAAGGTGTCACTCAGCATGGTGATTAGGTTTGGCTACTCTGCACAGGGGTACCCAAGTAATCCAGACACAGGAAGCAATAACTGAGATGTCCAATACCAGAAGTTGGGATTCTAAAGTGTGGCTTTTATTTGCGAACACTAATAAACAATAAAGCATAGACGGACCCCCACAGGGCTACACTCTGGTAAATGCAGATTTCTCCAGAGCTCACACACATCTTCAGTACTTTTAAGCCCTCAGGTTTAAGGACACACAGGGCACACTGCCCTAACTCGACTCTTTTTTGGTTTCCCTGGCTCGGCTCCCTTGCCAGCCCTTTGGACCACTTTCCATATAGCATGGAGATTTGTTGGTGGCTCCCTAAACCACCTATGAGCACTTCTGCTCCATCAGGGAATCTTCTTCAACAATCCCACATCTGGGTACTTTCCTCAAGCACTGGCCAAGTACCTGAGAGAAAGCAAACAGGTGTCCCAAAGCGAACCCGTAGAGGTGACTCTGGTCACGCCAGATGGGGGGTCTCCCACCTCTTGCTCCCATAAATCATACCCAGACGTTCCTCTGGACTTTAACACCTCATCTCTGAAAACACTTTACTGTGTAGATTCTCTTTAAATGTAAGTCACATTTAATCTACTGTTTCTTCCAACTCACATGTGCTGAACTTGAAACATACTTAATGAGTGGCTCTGTCCATTTCTCTAGACCTCCACAGAGTTAAGCAGTCCAATTCCCACAACTTTTAAAACTGTACTTGGCTGTCTTTTCCTGACCCCACAGTAGCAGTCACTTAAATTCATCTTGTCCCAGGTGAAAACACATTGGCCCTTTAGCAGAGCAAACTCACCCCTTGGTTACAGGTGCCCCACAGGCTTTTTTTTCTCTTCAAAGAAATCTCAGTGAAACTTCTGGTGCCTCATCACAAACTTAGATTTAGGCAGCTTCTTCTTCCTCTAGCCAGGCCAGGGGATTGCCCCTGGAAGTAGGCTGAATCCTTCCCCCCATCCCCACAGGGATTGGGCCCTGAACCTTTGTGAGCGGTCTCTACCACTTCACTTGGCTCTTCTTGTGTTCCTCTTCAGGTGAGAACACGTGCCTCAAACAAAAATAAAGCTCTTTGTCAGAGCTGAGGGCTATGAGGGCCTGCAGCTACAGTACACCTCCTCCCTTTTCAACACTCTACTACAGACTGACTTCAAAACCTCCTAACATTCTATCCCAACTTCCCTAGCTGCAACATTCCAAAGTGGCTTATGCAGCTGCGACAGTTCTAAAATGATGTCATCCCTCAGTCTCAGCTGAGACGGAGAACAGAGTGAGACAGTGTGAAATCCATTTAACTGGAATTTCACAAGCTGCCTTCCCTGTCTGCCACTAGGTCTAACTGGGATTCTTGTAACCCCAGGTAACAGGTGAATTACACTTGACTCTCTCTCTCCCTCCCTCTCCCTTCCCCTCTCCCTCTAGTACATATGTATTGCTTTCCCTACAGGTCCTTGTAAGAATAGATCCTGAAGCCAATGATTTGATACCTTTTCTTGGACCAACACATATGTTCCAAAAATAACAAAATGCTTTCGCTTCTGGAAAAAACAAGTCCTTCCTGCCTTAGAAACCCAATTATGAGTGTCCCAGTGAGTTTAAGAGTGCAGATCATGAAATGCAAAACCAGCGCTGATGAAATGCATGCTGACATGTCAGACATGCTGTAATTCTCAGTGTGGTACATGATGGCATGAGCACTTATTCGTGTGTAACCCCTAGGTGGTGCTATCCCAAGGGCTACTATCCCTGTCTGCTTGGCTAGTAGCAGGTTAAGGGGCCTGAGTTCTGAAACGGGTGCCTCCACCTGGAGGTCAGGGTGGGTAGTGGTCACAGTCCTCTGGGACACTGTAACCCCCCTCTTTACCCTCTAGTGGCCTGAACATTGTACAATAATCACTTTCACAATACCTCTGGTACACCACACAAGTACCCACACTGTTTGCACTCATCACCAGGGTTGGTTCCTCTGGCCCAACCCTGGAAACCCACTGTAAAACAAGATTATGCAAAGCAAATAGCAACAGTACAGTACTCTGAACACAAACAGGAATCACAGTCAGAGTACATGCAGAAAAAGTTAGATCTGATTTATTCAGGGGACTTGAACAAGGAAGGGGCAAAATCAGGTTAATTAGCTTAAAGGTTATATCAATCAAGCAGCTATGCATGTGCTTTGAGTCCCCCACACAGTCACACCTCTGGGTACCCAGATGGAGAAGAGATGGGCTAGCCAGGACTGATGCTCGGGGTTGGCTGGCATTGCAGCTGGTTGGGGCCCTGTGATGGAAAACACAACATGCACAGTACACAATATTTGTAATCTGGAGCCAGAGGGCCCAGTTCATAAAGGAAATGAAACAACAAGACAATCAGATGACACACTCAGATTAAGCTGTTGTTGCAGGGAGCTACCCTGGTATTTATTCATGATATCCAAGACTGGACACAGGCTGGACAAAAATCGAGACTGCAGGTGGTTGATCCGGAATGCCAGGAGAAGCAGGGAGGGCTCACACGAGTCGCAGAGGCGTTGTTCCTGTTCAACCATGGAGCAGGGGGCTGATCCCCAGGCAGGTCTCTCATCGATGGCTTCTCTGTGCAGTCGGCAGTCTGGCTGGGCCAGTCTGGCAAGGCTCAGACCGCATGAAGACAAATTTGGATGCAGTCCGTTCTGGGCTGGATACAGCTTCCAGCAAGCAAAACACAGTTCACACAGTAGGGGACTAACTCACAACCCACTAGCAGCTCATGGCACATTTACACGTGCAATTCTACTTAGCCCCGCAAAGCTCTCGGTCCTATCGCAAAGTCTTTGCACACACCGGGAGCTTAGGGGTAGCTGGAACTCCTGACAGGCCGATCGCATTCAGCAAAATCTTCTGTCTTCTTCAGGTTGAGCCTGGCCCACTTCAGTAGCTTACTTTAGTCACACAGACTTGGATTTCATCCAAAATAATTCTCTTCTCTCCCTCTCAGAAGCAGTAGGCAGACATACAGGCCAAACACTCAGCCTTTTCCCAGTTCTCCTATGCGAATCCACTCAGGATTGCGGCTCAGAATTACTTCAGCTCCTTCTTCTTGAGCTACCAGCTCAGAACTAACTGAAAACTGCAAGTAGCCTGGGACTTTCCCAAGATCCAAAAGATTTGGTTGGCTGATTTGGCTGTCAGTCAAAGCAAGAGCTCCCCCTTCAGTTGCAAAAAAGGTGCAAAAAAAACTCCAAACTAAAGTTCCTACAGATTTTGAATTCAGACAGCTCCTGTAGTCTGGCTACATTTTAGGTCCCACCAGTATTGCTTGGCCCAATTTGCAGTCCAGGACCAAGATAGTTGAGACAAACAAAACAGTTCTTGCTACAAAGAAAGCAGGTTAGGCAAACTACATTATCCTTATCACTCTAAATAATTTTCAGTAAATAGTTACATCTTTCAACAGAGCTCCCTTTCAGATTACTTAAACTGCAATTAGGCGGCTCTTCAAGAGACAGTACACAGAGTCTATACAGGCTCTGGTAATCACATTTAAACTGCTAAAACGCAGGACACCAGCCTGGCAGTGAGCATTTATGAAAGCTCAGGGAAAACTTTTTGGGAGCCCCCATTTGTAGGGGGGTTACACGTGGTTTATGGAACACATTCTATCACTGAAACACTCACAGACATTCCTGTGAACTTTACATGCACATGACTGCCTGAACACCTTATTTTATTTTCTCACATTCATTTTCTCAATTTCAGGCACACATTGAAACCTTAGAAATGGATAGCCTCCGTGACCTGTGTTGCCAGTGTGCTATTCAGAATCCAGGAATGTTTTTTAATATTCTGTCTCTACGGGAGCCTGACCTCTCCCAGACCACGGTATGACAATGTGGTGGATGGCCGGCATGGTGTGTGTGTCGGATGTGCCACAAGATGCCCACTGCAGTTAAGAGGCTCTGCTGTGGCTATCGTCATGATTGGTGCCTATCCGCTGTCCAGGTATGTTACCTACATTTTGACTCTTCTGTCTCATAATGGACTTGCAATATGCTTGTCCATCATGTTCTATCCATTGCAGGCATCAACATTATGTGGTTCATTCATTTATGTTTTAATGTTATCCTCTGTTCAACAATCGGAATGCATACAGCTGCATTGCTCCTTTGATTACATTGGCTGTCTGCGTTAGCACTGCATGTTGCCCAATACACATTAGTTATGTTTCTGGAATGTTTTGTTTGTAAACCCTCCTTCATGATAACATAGAACACAATACTATTCACATTCGGTTTTGTGTACACGACAGAGAAGCACAGTAAGGCGGCACTGGGTTTATCTCCATTACTGTCCCACCTGATACATTTGATTGCAACTAACTATGCATCACGATACTCTTCGTCCCTGTAAATGCACCGTTCACGCATGGAGTCAATACTGCCACATACGAACATACGCACATTCCTAACATTAACAGCAAACTTGTTCAGGTGCTTGAAAAAGCATGATGCAATTAAAAAATCATTCTACAGTTACCACATTGACCCAAGTACCACATTTCTATGCTTGCAAAAGTTATCCACTAGATGTTACTTTTTAGACATCACAGTTTAGAGTAGGACAATATATTTGCTGGTATCAAGTTTCAGTCTGCCACAGCCATCTGTGTTATAATGTTGCTCCTGAACTCTGACCTAGAATTACCTGCCTTCACTGTCATTGATAAATCGACACTGTTGGCAGATAAGGGCCAATGGTTCACCCACTCTGTACAACCATCACTACTCCATTCCTACATTTGCTGATAACTATAGCTGCTTATGACATAGGGCACAATTGTCATACACAATGGTTGCTTTGTGTCGACTAACGCTTCTCATATGCACATACACGTGTGACTCTGTCATTACACTACAGAGCTGTGATGAGGCACTGAAAGTTTGGAATCATGCAATGTAAACCAACAGTTATAAATGTGTTGTACATAGAATCCTTTTTTTTTGTTGTCTGCCAGTAAAAAATGATGGACAATTACACTTGTCGTATTCAATGTCGTGAATATTAGTGCATGTGCTCTATTTCCATGACAATTCCAGATGTGGTAGCAGTAGTAGTTACTAGCGTTGTCTTTTAACATATCCGCACATCATTTTAATGAATGCCATCTACTTCTGTTTCAGGAGATGAATCATCTGGTCCTAGACCCCGGGCGTACTGGCACTGGCTTCATCTTATCGCGAAGATATCTTTGCCTTCCCACCTGATGCAGATTACAACTGGTCACGAAGACACAGTGCATATCGTCAGTTTATTCTGTGGAGGCTTGGTCAACTTGGGAACCATGTGCAAACACCCATTCCAAGCTGCTGTGTGTGATGCATTTGCGACACCTACCCTGATCAATCAGGTCGATATACAGGATACAAGACTGATAGACTGTCATAACTGTGATGCACATAATAACTATGCGTTCTTTCATTTACTGTCAACCGAAGCACCAGCAACAGCTAATACCAATTGGTTGTAATACAGTCATTTCAATTTGAGTACAGTAGATCAGTAGCATGTGTCTGAACAAGTTTTTGATGTATGAATAGGTGCATGGTAGGCAAAACTGTGAACAAAGTTAGATATAGTTGCTGTCATGTAATATCATACACTTTTCAATCGTGAGCTATTGTTCAGCAAATAAGAATGTTTAATTACTACTGGTGCCTTTTTTTTTGAAGTACTGCTGCTTTAAGAAGGGAAATGGGGCAACTGGAAGGATGGAACATCAGTGGAAGGGGAAAGAAGAAGGGGATGTGCAAGGAAGAATAGGTAAGGGAGGGAAGACTAGGATGCAACAGAAGGCAAAGGTCACCATACCAGTGAGGGAATGGCAGACGTAATTGGAGACCGGCACTCAATAGGGAGGAGAGGAGGAGGGTAATGGGTCTGAAGGGAGTACAAGGGGTGAGAATGGTGCAGAAATGGACACAAGTCCCTTTACACGAGAAAGGGTCCTGAAGGAACTGGAAGAGTTGATAAAGCAATGGGGCCAGATGGGGTGCACCCCAGGGTCCTTAAAGAACTAAGAGAGGTGGTGGCTGAACCTCTGGCTATCCTGTTTAGCCGATCACTGGAAACAGGGGAGGTACCCAAAGACTGGAGGACAGCAGATGTAGTCCCCTTATACAAAAGTGGGAACAAAGAGGAAGCAGGGAACTACAGACCAGTCAGCCTCACCTCGGTAGTGGGGAAGATCATGGAAGCACTACTGAAGGAGAGATTGGTGGAACATCTAGTTGTCAATGGACTACAGGACCCAAGGCAGCATGGTTTCACCAGGAGGAGGTCATGTCAGATCAACCTCGTTGAATTTTTTGACTGGGTGACTAGGGAGATGGATCAGGGGAGGGCAGTGGACATGGCCTATCTGGACTTCAGCAAGGCCTTTGACACTGTGCCACATAGAAGACTATCACACAAACTGGGGAATATGGGTGTGGGCAGGACAGTAGTGTGGTGGGTAGGTAACTGGCTGGGCGGCAGGACACAGAGGGTGGTGGTAAATGGCTGTCACTCCACAGAGGGAAGAGTGACCATGGAGTACCACAGGATCAGTGCTGGGACCGTCCTATTCAACATCTTCATCAGTGACATTGCACAGAACCTAGAAGGCAGAATTTCATTGTTCGCTGATGACACAAAGCTCTGTAACAGAGTAGACACACCAGAGGTGTAGACAGAATGAGAAGGACCTGCAGAAACTTGAAGAATGGTCAGGGGTTTGGCAGTTGAAATTCAATGCAAGGAAGTGCAAGATAATGCATATGGGGCACAAAACCCTGGCACAATATATCAGTTGGGGGTGAGGATATAGCATGCACCAAGCAGGAAAGGGATCTTGGGGTTATCATCTCTGATAACCTCAAGGTAGGGAAACAGTGTGACAAGGCATCAGGTAAAGCAAATAGGATGCTGGGATGTATGAGGCAGGGCATCACCAACAGGAAAAGGGAGGTCATAATTCCGCTATACAAGACACTAGTGAGGCCCCACCTGGAGTACAGTGTACAGTTCTGGAGACCATACCACGTAAGGACATAGACAGGGTAGAGAAAGTTCAGAGGAGGGCAACAAAATGGTGCATAGATTGCATCACAAGTCCTATGAAGACAGGTTGAAGGAACTGAACATGTACTCCCTGGAGGAGAGGAGGGAGAGAGAGGATATGATAGAGACATACAAGTATCTTACAGGGAGGAACAGGGTGCAGGAATACACTATTTTTAAGCAAAAAAGATGTTCCAGGACTAGAGGGCATGGGATGAAGTTGGAGGGAGGACTATTCAGAGGAAACATGAGGAAGAATTTCTTCACAGAACGGGTGGTGGACAAGTGGAACACCCTGCCAGAAGAAGTGGTGGGGGCTGAAACAATCATGGGATTTAAGAAGGCATGGGATAGACATAAAGGAATTCTGGAGGTCAGGGTTAAGGGGCAACAGAATTCTAGGAAAACATAAACTGAACTTACAAGCTCAAATGGGCAGACTGGGTGGGCCATAGGCCCTTATCTGCCGACACTGCCTATGTATCTATGTATCTATGAGGACAAGGGTGGCTGGTAGTAAGTTAGGGGATGGGACTGAAATGAGCACAACAACAAGGATAGTGGAGCACAGTTAAGCACAAGCAGTAGGTAATAAAACCAACATGGAGGACGAAAAGGTTGCAAGGTAAGGAAAATGGGGGACTCAAAAATAGTGATCTTTGGAGACTCAGTAATCCAAGGTATAACATGGGGATGTAAGAAGGACCCACATAACAGAAATATGGAAGACTATATACCTGGAATGTAAGCAGGAAAAGCAGTACCTAGTGTACACGAAGTGATAAAAGAGGTAGGGGGGAGACCAGGCTTAGTACTGTACTTTGTAACCAATGATTTAGCTGGATAACAAAGGTCCTTGGTTTAAACTGCTGAGGTGGGGGGAGACAGAATGGGGGGTTTATTTGTTTATTTCAGAGATCAGAAATACCATTGAGTCATAGATTCCTTTACAAAGGTTCCACATCACATGTAATAGATACAGATACATAATACAGTTAGTGCAGATACACAATATAGTAAATGTTACAGACTCCTTCACAAAGGTTCCATGTCACATGTAATAGATACAGATACACAATACAGTTAGTGCAGATACCCAATACAGTAAATGTTACAGAGTAAAGACATTTTTATAACAGGAACTAATTGGCTAAACCTTCCGAGCTAGTGCAGTTTGAGACAGTTAGAAAATAATGGAACTTAACATCCCTGAGAAGGCGGAGTTAAGAGCTGTAAGAAGAGGCCAGCCAGAGGCCATTGTCAAAGTAGTAGAGGGATGGGGGGGTGCTGGTTCACGTACAGTCGCAGATACTTGTGGACCGAAGATGGGCCCTAAGGTGCGTTTTGAAATTACCAATTCTTTGATCAAGACGCAAGGAGGAGGATAGGTTATTCATCCACAAGGGTGCCTTGTAGCGAAAGGACCTTTGGAATTGGGTTGTGCAACAGGAAGGGATGGAGAGACGATGGGTGTCTGAGCTACGGGTGTGCTGAGCTTTTGAGTCCATGGTGATTAAAGGGGTGAGTGCTGCCGGGGAGAGGCCAAGAGAGATTTTTTTGCTAGGACACAAGTGTGGAATTTGATTCTATTGTCCAGATTAAGTCAATTGGTGTCCTGATATAGCGTACAGGTATGGGTAAGCCTGTCACACTCTAATATAAGATGCCAGGCCCTGTTTAGGACAAGTCTAAGACTAACAAGGGCTGAGGAGCTTGCCCCACCAAAGGTCAGAAGGCCATAGTCAAGCAGGGAAAGTACCGAGGAGGAGGAGATACGTAGCTTAAGGGCCTCAGGGGTTAGGCAATGTTTAAAGCGGTGCATAAGCCCTAACCTAATATTTAGAGCCTTAGATAATAGATGAATATCCTTGTGATAGGTAAGGCCAGTGTCCAAAGTGATGCCCAAGTATTTAAAGGAATGCACAAATTCCAGGGGGGTCTGAGACGCATATAGTATTTGTGGAAAACGCCCTATCCTGGAATTCTGCTGATGCGCGAAAAGCATACCTTTGTTTTTTTTATAGTTAATAAGGCATTGTGAGGCAAACCAGCTTTCGACAGCATTGAAGGACTGGAGGGAATGGTGGAGTTGAGAGGGGTCTGGGCTGGAGGAGAAGATGACAGCGTCATCAGCATATAGTAATAGGTTGGAGATGTAGAATGCAAGGAGGGAGTTAAGGAAGAGGCTGAAGAGGAGGGGACCCAAAATGGACCCTTGAGAGACCCCTGAGAAGACAGGAGATTTGGAGGATAGGTATTGCCAATTTAACTTGAAGAGTCCGTTGGTAAGATAGTCTGCAAACCATCCCACTGCTTCCTGTGAGAGACCTAGTTCAGTAAGGAGGTTTGGAATAGTGAATGAGTGGATCGATATCGAAGGCCTTAGTGAGGTCAAGAAGATCGCACCTGTGATGTGGCCTTTATCCAATGCAGTATGGATGTGTGATGTTAGTTCAAACAAGGCAGTGGCCGTGCTGTGACCTTTGCGGAAACCATGTTGTTGTTTGCAGAGAAGGTCATATTTGTTGAGGTGGTCAGTGAGCTGATCCGAAACTATTCTCTCTAATTCCTTGGAGAGGGGGGGAAGTATGGAGATTGGGCGGTAATTGTTTGTAGCGGTGCGGTCACCACCTTTAAATATGGGTGTGATGGAGGCAGATTTCTAAATGGCAGGGAATTTACCTAGTGAGAGGGAGAGGTTTAGAATGTGGGTGAGAGGAGCTAGGACTTCCTTAAGGGACAGCCCAAGAATTCTGAGATCAAGGGAGTCGGCGTTGGATGAGGCGTGACTAAGGGCAGCAGTAAGGTATGGTTCAGCTGACTTGGGAGAGATGCGGCGAAGGTAGAAAGGGGGGCACAGGGGTGCGGGGAGGGTGTGCTAGGAGCTGGTGGGTCATAGAATTTAGGGGGGAGAACATGGCTGAGGTTGGAGAAGGTATCACTGAAAACTGCAGCAATGGTAGTGGGGTCGGAGGTCAGGGACCCATTTGACATGACCTGGGAGGGGACCAGGTTGGGGACCTTACCGCATATTTCCTTGATGTTGTTCCAGAACTCCCCCTCCCCACGTAGGCAGAAAAAAAGGCAGAGGAAAGAATGCATGCAACAAGGTGAACAAGAGGGGTTGGGGGGAAAGGGGGACAAACAGGATCAAGCCAGGGAAGAAATTAAAAGCAAGGGCAGAGGGAACAAGATGGACGGTGGCCCGCAATGCACACTGCATGGGGAACAAGATTGAAGAATTACAGGCCCCCTCTAGTAAGGGCAATCTGGACATTGCAACCATTACTGAAACCTGGGCCACAGTATACCATGCATGGGACCTCTTGATGCCATGGTACAAGCTGTACAGATGTGACAGAGAGAAAGGAAAAGGAGGTGAGGTTGCGGCTTACATCAGGGAGGTGATAGTGTGCATGAAGGAAGAAGAGTTGGATAGAGGTGCAGTGAGGCATTGTGACCACAGCTGCAAACCAACAGGGCTAGGAAAATTAGGCTGGGGTGGTTAATAGACTGCCTAATCAGGGGGGAGAAAATGGACAGGGTGCTGGGTGAACAGCTGAGAGAAATAGCAGGGAGGAGGTTGGCAACAGTAACAGGGTACTTTAACCTGCCCCAAATAGGCTAGGTAACTCCTGCCATGATTTGCACCTGAAGTCAAGTGATCCTCAATGCAATACAGGATGGCTTCATGACACAGCTTGAGGGAGGATCAACCAGGGGGGAAGAAATCCTGGAACTTGTACTTCCAAATGGGGAGCACGTCCAGGAAATTGATATCAGAGAACCCCTAGGTGCGAGTGACCATAGTTCAGTATGGTTCAAGATAAACATGGGCAAAGAGGATATCAAAACAAGGACTAGGGCACTGGACTTCAGGACAGCAAACTTTACTAGGATGAGGGAAATGATCAAGGAAAAACTAGGAGCATTAGAAAAAGAATGTGGTAGAAACTCAGAAAGGACATATCAAGGAAGCCATTCAAATGGCCATGAACAATTGCATGCAAACAAAGGAGAAGAAGGCAAAAGCAAGACACTCCTGTGGGTTCAGTGTGGAAGTAGCGATATCAATAAGGGAAAAGAGAGTAGCTTACTGGAAGAGTATGCAAACTGCTAGAGACGAGGATGACGAGGAATTCTGCAGACTGTCAAAAATAGCCAAAAACGAGGTCCAGAAGGACAAGGCAATGAAAGGGCTACACATAGCACCGGGGATAAAAAAAAGGGGAAAGTCTTCTTTAACTATATAAGAGAGTAAAGGGACAGAAAAGACGGTATTGACAGACTAAAACAAAGGGATGGAATGGGCGACGGAGGACAGAGCAAAAGAAGAGTTTTAAAATGAATACTTTGGCTCAGTCTTTACAAAAGAAAAATACGGGCAGATGCCAGAGGTCAAGGTCAGAAATGAAGGTACAGGGGTAGATCCAATAGGGGTTATTGGGACAGACAGGGTGAAGGAGGTGCTGAGAGCGCTAAAAGTGAATTAATTTCAAGGTCAAGACGGGATGTACCAAAGGGCACTCTGGGAATTGGCCATTGAACTGGCGGGTCCTTTGGCATTTCTATTCAAAAGTTCCCTGAACTTGGGGGGGTAGTGCCAATGGACTGGAGAACTGCTAATGTAGAACCACTCCACAAAAGTGGCCCCAGAAAGGATCCGGGCAGCTACAGCCCAGTAGGCCAGACTTATATAGTGTGTGTGCAAACTTATGGAATCTATAATAAAAGAGTGACTGGTGAAATATTTGGAGGAGAATGGTCTGCATTATGGTAAGCAGCACAGCTTTGTGGCTGGGAGATTTTGTAAAATGAATTTAATTGAATTCTTTGACTATGTCACGAAGGCAGTAGGCGAGGGTCAGGCAATAGACATCATAACCTTGGACTTTAGCTAAGCCCTCTATTTGTTGCCACACAGAAGGCTGATAGCAAAAGTGAAGGCACTAGGAGTGTGGGAAAGAATGGTCAGATGGGTGGAGAACTGGTAGGGGGGCAGAACGCATAGGGTGGTAGTGGGGGGGTTGACTCCGCTACTAAGGAGGTCACTAGCGGGGTACCACAAGGATCGGTCTTTGACCCAGTATTGTTTCATTTTTTTTTTTTTAACTTTAGTTATTTCTGGCTCCTGTCCTACCCACATTGGACCCACTCTTCAGGATCTTAATGGTGACCTGCTCCCTCTGAGGTTCCTCTTCTGCCGTTGGTGTCAATGGGTTCTCCACTCCATGGAACCTCGATCTCTGGATTGCCCCCCGCTGTGGTGTAGGAGCAACACTCCCAACTCCTACCAACATTGATTGGTTCGTGCACCTTATACCTCAGACTGGAGTCCCTCTGTGAGCCGTCGCCCAGAGAGACATCTACCAGTGCCAGTGTGGGAGTTTCTACTCTTTTTCTACCACTAGTTGTCAGCATGCAATGAGGGCCCATGAGCCTGGAGACACGCTGAGACGTGCCTCATGCTCCCACCTTCTGCCAACATCTGATCACTCCCAGTGCTGCATCCTCCACTTTACTGCACCTATCACCCGTGCTCACCCAGGTGGCGGTATTGCAGAGGGTGTTTGAAGATTCTCCCACCAGAGAAGGAGAGCAGCCATCAGGTGCTTGATACTTCTCCGTCCCTGCCGAGTGCCTACCCCTTGCAGCACGTGCTCATTCCTGAACCCTGGTAGCCAGCGCGGTGTGAGGCCAGGTATTGTTTAATGTGTTTATAAATTACATTAGGGATGGTATACAAGGCAAGATGTGCCTTTTTGCTGACAATACCAACAGTTGTGGGATGGTGGACAGTCAGGAGGGGGTACAAGAACTGAGGGAGGACATAGCCAGAGTGGAGGAGTGCTCAGGTATTTGGAAGCTGGGCTTCAATGCCAAGAAGTGAAGATGATGCACACAGGGGCCAAAAGAAAATAAGAACACAGTTCAATACAGGAAAAGTACAAGTAACCGAGACTGAGGAAGAAAAAGTCCTAGGGGTAGCAATCACTAGTGACATGAAACCATCCACACCATCCAAAAAAGCGGAGCAAAGGCCAACAAGATGCTGGGATGCATCACGAGGGGCTTCAGTAGCAGAAACAGTGAGGTGATTCTGCCACTGTATAGGTCTCTGGTGAGGCCTCACTGAAGACTATGGAGTGAGTTATTGTCACCCGTACCTAAAGAAAGACATCCAACTTCTGCAGGGAGTGCAGACATAGGTGTGGGGTTGTATGGGCCCATAGGATACAGGCGCCAGCAATATTTTATGACCTGGGCATAGCCCCTGCCAAATTTTGTGGAGCAAATATACTTTTTCTTTATTTTTCAACCATTCCTGTATAGTATCTTCACAGGCATGTGCCCCATGCTGACTGTGTGTTGACTGCTGGCCAGTGTGCCCCACATTCCTCTTTAATTGTGAAGGCATTATTTAAAACTGGCGCCTTCGGCATTGTCTGTTTTGTCAATACCATACTCCCCCAAGGAAGATCATTGGTGGTTCAGTGGCATTTTTTCAAAATTGCCGCATTGAGATTGGCTCGGGGGGGGTGCTCATACTGGGCGCGATACGCATGAGTCGGGCCATTGGTTTCATGAGGAAGAGAGCACTGGCACAGCAGGACACATTCGGAGTCAGTGAGGAGGAGAGCCCAGGGAGTGGGACCGGTGGCGGTCATTGGTGGGCAGCAAACAACAGCAGCGCAGGTCGTCGCGGCAGCCGGCACGCCTGCTAGTAGCCAGAGCCTCAGAGGTCATCAGTCAGTAAGCCAGGGCAGCTGCCGCAGTGCTTGGAGCAGGTCTGGGCGCTAGCAGTAGACAGGTAAGGTGGTGAGGGAAAGGAAGGGAGGGAGGCTGGTAGCTGAGTCCCAGCAATGGGAGCATTTCCTACCACTCAAAGCAAGAGCACAGGAAGTAGCTTGTGTAGTGTGATGCCTAGTGCCATTTTTATAAGTCAGAGCATGACAGTCTCCCTGTCGCAGTCTGGTCAGTCAAACAAGGGGGGAGGGTTGAGGCTGCCATTGTATGATGCTGCTCTGCCCTCTGCTGTAGCTATCCAAGACATATAGTCAATAAGTAGCAGGACAGGAGTAAACGCAGAAAAAGGCAGTAAGGAGAGGGATGGGGTAAAAGGGATAAGGCCATCAAAAAATGGAGGGTGATAAGTACAAATGCCCATAGTCTGTGTAACAAGCTCCCCGAACTAGTGGCCTTGATGGAAGAGGGACATCATGGTATCATGGCAGTAACAGAAATATGGAACACAGAAAACCATGGCTGGTATGCCAACATACCAGGGTACACAAGGTACAGGAGGGACATGGAGGGTAAAAGAAGAGGAACAGTAGCTCTCTATGTAAAGGAAGAGATCAAAACACTGGAAATAAAGGATAAACATGGAGTAGAGGAGGCACTTCAGGTCACCCTGGAGAAAAGAAATGGCACCATAATCCTCATGGTGGTTGTATACAGACTCCCATCTCAGGGAGAGTCAATGGGCAAAAAAATGATAGAAGGCATCCTTAGAATGGCAGAAAAAGGGGTGATATTGGTAATGGGGGACCTGAATATGCCAGATGTTAACTGGAGCACCTTTGCTGCAGCCACATCCAAGAGCAGGGTTATTTGTGATGCCCTACAGTGGGCATGCCTCATACGTAAGGACATTGGAAGTATAGATCATTGGAGAAGTCAATTATGTAGTGTAGAGTAAAAGCAAAATGTTCAGTCCTTCTCCTACTGTGTTGAACACCAGTGGCCCATGTTTGTTGCCAACACCTGTCGACCCCCTTGGTGCAAAGTGAGGCATTCAACACCTCAAACCCTGAGTGCCACAGGGCCGGTCTCACTGCACACACCACAATTTATTTGGCCAGACCTGCCAGAGAAAAATACGTGTTGCTGTGTGTCCCAGACATCATTGTACTTCAAAAATGTCACCAGCCTGTCTTTTTGGATTGTCTCCATGAGCTTTTCCAGAACTGATGTGAGTCTCACCTGTCTGTTGTAATTTGGATGCTCCTTTTTTCCACCTTTATGAACTGTCACAGCATGTGCCCACGTACAGTCCTGTGGTAAGCATAATGTGTACAGAGAGGTATTGAACAGTTCAACCAGTGGTCCTGCCATTATACACACATGTGCCTTGAGCACCCTACAGTGAATAACATCTTGTCCCGGTGTCTAGTCCAGCCAAAGTGCCCTTATTCCCTCCTGTAGTCTGTCATCTGTAATTTACTAATCTGTTAACCCCTTCCCTCTCAAGCCACCTCCATCACTCCCATAAGGTAACTGCCCACCACTCTGTAACATGAATAAAGGGAAAAATTACTCAGTCTGTGCCTCTGCCTACTCCTGCCAATTCTCTACATGTCCCATGTTCTTATTGTTTCTCACTATGTTGTTCCTGTTCTGCCATCTTTCCCCTATGTATCTGATCATTTCCTTCCATATGACCTTAATGCCATGTGCCATCCTCAGCTCTATGTATCCTTTGTGGTCTCCGCTCAGTCTTGTAACCTCTATCAACTGCTTTATATGTATTCCTCCAAAAGTCTTCACCATTCCTTGATCTCTTGAGTCTTAGAAAAGCTGTCCACTTGCTTCTCAATGGACTCTCCAATGGAGGTCGACCCTGAAATTGATGACCTCCCACATAGTGACTTCACAATACCAATACAGGCATAGTGCGGTCGGAAACATAAGGTTTTTTTTTTGTGTGTGTGTTGCTGTGCCCATCCATAACCTTCCATCAACACAGTTTTTAACTTATGTTCTCTAGGTCAGACTTTTCAGTGTAGTGGGAAGAACACTGTGGGAACACATTGCTGGAAAACAGCCAAACAATGAATGTCACCTAAATGGTCATTTTTTCAATTGTAGCTGTCTGACAGTAAAGCAGGAGTGGTTCGATGATTTACACAACAACCATTACCTACACTGTCCACCATCTGGGCTATTGTGACCATCCCATCTTACTCGGCTCCAGGTAGCCTCTGGCAGTCCTGCTGTAATAGTAACCCATTTTCGAATGTCAACCATGATGTGTTGCATTGCATCTAGATGGTTTAACAGTATTTCTCACATTGATTTGAAGCCTGCCATCCTACAGTCAATCACTATGGCACCTTACACAAAAGTGAGCTTTCCCAGTAGGAGTGTGAACCTTACTAAGTGGTGACCACTCCATGCCATTGTTGCCTTGGGCCCCCAAGTCCATAATGGCTTCACCATTCTATAGTACAAGGTGCTGAATACTTCAAAAACTAGTGTGTTTGCACACAACCTGCAAAAGGAAGCTATACTGGAATTTACCCATTGTAGCCCACTGATTAGCACATGTTGTGATCGGTGTGCTGAAGTGTGCAATAGGTTGGTTACAGTCCACCACCATGACTGTGGTTCCATTTGTTAAAAGCAACTAAATTTGTGTCTACAGCTCCCTGATTATCTCCTCCCCTTCAGTGGGTTCCCCACACAACACCACAAGCCTCAGTACCATGACACTTGGATCATGAAGCTGCACCCCCAGTGTATATGTCATGTCCAATGATCACCCAACCCTTATGCACAAAATGTATTCCCTTACAAAAATACATGCATGCATACATACATAGTTACACAATGCTGGGCCTTATTGTTGTGGTGTTTGTGTGTGTTATGAAACTGATTTTCAAATTATTCAAGCAGTATTACTTTATTGACAACAGTATGTCACTGGACAGCATTGTGTGACCTGAAAAACCAGATCCACAGTGTTACAGAGAACTTGCACTCCATGTTTAAGTTGCAACAGGAAACAATAACAACTTAAGTAAGTCTCCAAAATGTGCCACGGCAAGAACTTTTCTGTGGATGTTGAAAAAAGACTGGTGCAGCCAATTATGTTTAGATACTTATGTCGAATGTTCACCTTTTCGTTATATATTTATGAATTCCTACTTACGGAATTATGAGGCATGTGGCAGCTGGTTTCACCTAAGCAATCTTCTAACTCACAATCTTATAATGCAGCACTTGATATTTCAGTTACTAGGTTGAGAGACCGTGATGTCAATATATATAATTAGTACCAGACATAGTGAGTACGCAACTGTTGAAGGCAACCATAGAAATCTGAACTATGGAACAAAAGTTATCAATATACATAAAGTGAAACAATTATTTTACAAAACTTGGCATATATTGTGACATTATCATTGAGTAACCATTATTTCATCAACGTTGGAAATATAAAGCTGGCAATTACACAATGTTAATATGGTATATAGCACTGTGTTGTGCTGATTTCACAGTGACACTTTTATTGCTGACCACTGATATGGTCCTTAGGCCAGCAGACCATACTAATGATCACTGTGCACCACTCACATGAGAATATTTGTGGAAGTGTGTCAACAGTCACACACATTGATGCACATCAGCAAAAGATGATGCACTGGCAATGCATGAAGTTGCATAGATGTGAGACAGTATGCATGGATGAGCAGACAGAGCAGTCAACAACATGTTAATTGACCAGACAATGATGGTATTGTAAAAGTCGTCTGTTATGTCTATAAATAGAGCCAATGATCAGGTGAAATAAAACTGTGCGGTACCAGTGTATATGGCACCAGTAATGTAAGGAAAGCAGAAAATATTAAGACACTCATGAATGTATCAATCTCTGTAATCATGCTGACAGAAGGAAATGTACATAACTTTCATTGATGGCCAAATGTTGCATAGACTGTACAAAAATATGCTACACAACAGTCAAAGTCAGTTTGTGTTGTGCTTAAAAAGTAATATTCCATCGAAACTTTTCATTACATGTCCGGTGGGTTATTAGATTATCAACTATTTTTCATGGTCCGCATTAGTACGTGGAAAGGGGAGTAACATGACAAAGTACAGTACAAATCACATTAAACTGTTCCATCAACTCACTGGTGTAGCATTTTTTCCTTTTTTTGTGATTCTACTGCAGTGGCAACTTGAATTGTTGAAGCTTTTAATTCTTTTCCAACCATTCTTCACTGCCTCTTTAACTCACTTGTACCTATTTAGTGATAAGGCAGTAGCTGTTTTGCAGTGTTTATGCAATGCATTTTCATGGCATTGTTTATAAATATCACAGCATTCCTTAAGAGCATTGTTTATAAATATCACAGCATTCCTTAAGAGTTATTTAGTCTGCTTTCTGAAATGAAACTCATAAGCACTCAGCTGAAAATAAAGCTTGTAGTCCTAACAGCTAGTTGCAAACCAATACCAAACTTTTACTAATTCATTGAATTAAACACTGCACAGATTAGGAAACTCATTGAACAATGCTACACCAGTGAGTTGAGGGAACAGTTTAAAGTGACTTGTACTGTACCATGATCACAGTTTCAATTTCAATGTGGCATCACTCAATTTGCAGGCATCGACTGCGGGTATGCACTGTATTCATTGTTAACAAGTTAGTACCTTAACAAAAGGCACTTGCATTTTATGGTCCAGAGGCACTGAGCAATTGAACCATGCACATTATTGCAGCAATGCTCAGTGTAGTGGTGTACAAATGTCACATTGTAAATCTTGACATGAGTTGGGCAACTATCTCCTTGGTATCAGGAGGATCAACAGCAGCAATAGTGCTCTTAATGCATCGTGGGTCATCTTCGGAGAGTGTTGTGGCTGCAGTAACACATGTTTTTGACCTTAGTCACATAAGTAGTAGTTGCTGCATGATGGCAGGTATGTATGAGTAATCCTTTGCCATCTTTTTTGCAACCACCATCCAGCGAGCACTTTTCTTGTTGTATATACGCCTGTAACTGATAATGAGATGTTGTTAGACAGCAGTACGAACATGAACTGGGATACAGAACAGTTAATAAATGCTATTAGGTAACACTGATATGTTGTTATAACACAACAACACACATAATAACAATAGCAGGTGTCGATTCTACATGTGACAACACCATTAAAGGAAAAAGCACATAGGTAACATTTGCACACACACCAGGTCACTCAATGTGACATGCTGTTTGTCCACCAAACTGTCACTGCACACCAATGCCTGGTGCACCACAGTGCACATTCAAGACTGACAATAAACACATATAAAGACATGCACTACATAGTGGTACCCATTAAACTTCGATTTACCCATGTAAATTTGTATTACTTACATCTTTTCCCCTTTTTGATTGTACAAATAAGGTCATGACAGATGATAATTGTAGTCTAACGCTGCCAGGTAATTACGGGCTCTGAATACAGGAAAAGCGTAGGTGTATCGCTTTGCTGCATACATGAGTATGTGTTGCTGAAACTGCTCCAGTTCTGCGGTACTTCTGTCGGACACAGTAAATCAAAAAGTTTGCATTGTAGTACAGTAAAGTACAGCTTTAACATAAAAGGCATATCCAAGGGCTGCTATATATAATGATTAATATCGTCATGCACACCTGTATCGGAGGTAGTACTTAATCAAGGCAAGGAACCTCTTGTTAAACAAAACTTTGAGTAGTTCTCTATGCAGTGTAGAATTCGAAATCAGCCACCTCTTCTTGTGTTGAATCTCTGCCATGGAATGCGCACAATGTCCTGCTTTATGTGTTGTTCCCACTGCCCATTCGTGAACATTAACGACATGGTGTCCAACGCCACGTCATCTAGCTTTTAAGATAAAAGTAACATTATGCTAGCAATCAGCACACAATAAGCATTGAACAATGACTCTATCAGAGCTTGTTTAGACTGTGAAGTGACATTGTTAACACGACCAGAAGGTGCATGGTGGCCACATTGTATGTAACACAAAACATATGATTTTTGCCCATTATATATAATGAACTGACTACTGCTTAGGTGTACACTTGTTGCATGTCATTTGAGTGTAATAGTGACTATACAATATCAGCTGTCTGTGAAAGAGAACTGTACGTACGGTACAGTAAGCAAGTGCATGTGCAACTGGTTGCCATAAGTGCATCTCACTGTAAAATATCAGGCTTAGAGAGACCAGAGAACCCATCCCTGGGGGGCGTGGCTTGGCTGAGCTGAAGATGGCTGCTTAATTCTGCTACTCCTGGGATCACCAACTATCATCATCCATCTACTCCTACCCAGACATGCATTCTTTGCCAAATACTGGGTCTTTATTCTACCTGCATCACAGCTCAGCTCTGGTATAGTATTTTTGCTATCTTGCAGTTATAGTATTTTATATCTGCAATCAGACAGTTGCTCTATTTCTGGCCTGCAATAATGGCAGACCAACCTTTGCAAAGCAGCTATCTCAACAGAATTGAATCAATGTTTCAGCAATTAATCAATGAGTTAAATGACTTAAAAATAACCTCACAACAAAATGTTACTAATGTACAATTGCTTGACCAAAAAATCTCTGCTACAGAATCTAAAACAATTCAAAATGAAAGCTCTATTTTGGATCTGAAAGCTACAATCAGGGAACAGGATAGAATTATTAAAAATCTTCAGGACAAAACTGATGACATTGAAAACAGAAACAGACGTAACAATCTTAGATTTCTGGGATTTCCTGAAGGTGCAGAGCTCGGGGATACTAGTGTACTTCTGAAACATGCACTTCCAATGTTGCTTAAACTTCCTCCTGACCGAGACCTCACTATTGAGAGATCCCATCGTACTCTAAGCCCAAGCCCTGGTCCTACTCAAAAACCAAGGCCCATCATCGCCAGATTCCTGAATTATGCTCACACAGAATTAATCATCCAAAAAGCAAGGCAAGTGGGTACGCTTATTTGGCAGGATCATAAAATATCAATTTTTAGAGATTTCTCAAAAGAACTATCTAATAAACGCAGACTTTATAATCCTACCAAAACTGTTTGCACCAGCGGGGTATTAAATTTGCTTTATGCTACCCAGCCACAATGCGTCTATTTCTGAATGATTCATTTAAAGATTTCCACACACCTGAAGCTTTATCAACGTTCCTCAATATACCTCAAACTACACATACTATACCTATTGTTTGTGCTGCAGCCGACCTAAATATTGATCCAAATTCCTTCCAAGAGGTCCGTCAATCTCCAGTGAATGTCTTTGACACTAATCCAAAAACCATAGAGAAGCCTGCACAAACCGCAATTAAAATTTCAGTTCCTGCCAGAGTTTCAACGCGCATACAAGAAAAAAAGTCTGTTCAATCTCTGCATGCTAAACATTTATGCTGCTTGAATGATACTCCTTCTACGTCGGACCTGCAAACCGAAAAGCATGTTGACTTCTCCACTCCTCTTGTGTTGTCTAATAAATAAACTCCACTATGTGAAGATTTACTCTTTTCTCATGAAGAATGCCGAGAAGATGATTTAGATCCACCTGCTGATACCTATGCGAATGACCTGCCTAATATCAATTCACCTGACTCCTCATGGGCAGAGCTGGTATCTAGTTCCCCATCCAAATCAGCAGACCCTCCCAAAAAGAAAAGAAAGGGAAAACTAAAGAACAGAATCCATAATACTGCTTCTCAGATAAATAATCGTCACAAGCACTGACTGATAGGAGGTCCTGGTGTTTATGATATCTATATTAAGCCCCCATAATCTCATATTAAAATATGTAACACTATTATTCCCAGCCGGTTTGGTCTGAGTAAGGCTGTAAATCGCACCAAAATTTCAAGGGCTGTATTTAGAGCTTCTCTTTTTTTTCTTTGCTTACTTGAAGTGCATCTGCATTTCCCAACACATGTTGAAATGCAACTATCACATCTGTTAATAGTGATGCATTAGATCTAATTATTGCCCCGAATCCCTCCTAGGTGGACCGGCGTATTTTTCCGCTAGCGCCTATGTAAATGACATGTATTCAGAGAAACCTGCACAGTTTACATCTAATCCAACTGCTCCTACCCAAGCCTCTACGCTTATGAATATGAAAGGAATTTTCTGGCTTTCTATATATGAGTCATTAGCGATGCTGGAATAACATCTCATTATCGTTTATTACTTGAAATTTGTAAACAGGTCGGTTCTTCCACTCCGCTAGCGCTATCTAACAGGTGTGCTCCACTTCAAAATGTTTCTCTACCACCTTCATGGAGCACTAGTGAAGAAGTCTAAGAGCCACTGACTGATGCTCTCACAAATCTGTGGTCTACATTTAATTCCCCTGTTTCCTTCTAGGCAAATCTGGTGACTGATTCTTAAACCCCTGAAAAGAAAACCAGGGGAGACTGAAGATCAACGTAATTATCATTGTATACTGGGTGCAGAACTGTAAGGTTCATTGATTGCCATGTATCTCTGACTTTGAGCATGAACATTTATGTGTAGCCCTTCATTTTAGTACCACTTTTGGTTACTCCTTTTTTTTTTCGCTTTTTCTTTCGTTCAAATGCGTTGCCTAGCTTAACCTATTAGAGCTTTCATACTCAGCCGGTTTGGAAGTATTACGGCTGTAAATCGCATTTGAAACTTAGGGGCTGTATTGTTTTGCACTCAATTGAATTTATAAGCATATTCTTGCTAAAATTATCTTAATGTGTAAACCTATTTACCCAGATATATACCATTTCCCTTTTTTTTTTTTCTCTTTCAGGTTTTTTCCCAGGCCCAAAGGTGCACTACTAGTCATCAGTTTATCAGTAAAATAAAAAAGTGAAACATAAAATATAACATATTGCCATGTATGTTTACTACATTTAAATACTTATTTTTACTTTATGGCAAGTGATATATATATATATATATATATCTATATATATATATATATATATATATCTATATATATATATATAATATATATATATATATATATATATTCACATAGTGTTGTCTATATATATATATTTTTAGTCCACCTACTACTTTAAGCTAATAACACATACATCACATATCCATTTTTATTAAGCTCATATGGATGTTTATATGTCTTATAAGCCTTTATCTTTTGATTATGCTATTCAGGGATATGTGATGTTATTTTATATTATTCTTTTTATTGAACTAATTTGATATAGTTCAACATGATTATATGTCTGTTTAATTATTACTTTAAAATGTTTTATGCATTGTTTTGGTATGATGCTTATTGGTTTTTCCCAGGGTTCTAGCTTAAATATTTGAGTGCCAGTCATAATAATTACTTATAAGATATTGTTACACATAGTTAATAACTTAGGAATATTAGTGTAACCTTTTCTTAAGTGTTTTCTACGTGTTTACATGCCTAGTAGTGTGGCGAGAGAGTCTCAGGTATGTGTACCGACTCCTATCTCTCTACACTTCACAAATGTTCTTACTGTAATATACAAGTTTTCATTGTTTCTATGAATATTCCCTCTACTATTCTATTCCTGTACTTCTCTTTAGTGAGACTCAATAGACATATTTATCATATTATTCTGATTCCATATGTTCTAAGGATCCTGCTCACATTTGCACAACCTACTCATCTGCCTTTAGAACATTTGACACCCTCTGACTTAGTTTTTTATGAGTCCTTCCTTCCAATTTGTAACTTCCTATTTTACTGTTTACCATTATGAGTGATTTGATATTACACTCATGGAATGTTAAGGACTCAATTCTCCTTGTGGCAAACAAATACTTACCTACCTTAAGAGCATAAACACATATTGCTTTCTTACAAGAAACTAAACTTATGTCAGAGGATGTTGACAGGTTAAAAAGGATTGGGTCGGTCAAGTATTTGCATCCTCTGCCTCCTCTAAAATACGAGGTGTCGTGATTCTATTACATAAGTCAGTTAATTGGAGCCCAAAGAAAATTATTACAGACTCGGACGGCAGATGGATTATAATTCAATTATCTTCCACTACAGGTACATTTATGTTAGTTAATGTTTATGCCCCTAACTCTGACTCCCCTGAATTTTTTCATAACTTGGCACAACAAATTATGATTAATAATAACAACAACTCACCTATTCTTATGGGTGGTGATTTTAATTTAACCTTTGAAGCATACCTAGATAGAAGTAATAAATCATATGATGCTCATCCACAAAGCATTAATGCCTTGACATTGCTAATGAAACATCTGGGCCTTTATGACATCTGGAGACTTTCCCACCTTAGACAACATGACTATACATTTTATTCCCCATTACACAAATCTTACAGACGTATTGATTTTTGGCTTTCATCCCCTCTTATTACAGAAAAAACTATTAATACAGACATCCTTCCAATTACCATATCAGACCACTCTTCTATTAGCTTACATCTACTTTGGGGTCCACCCCCTTCTAAATCTCCTTCTTGGCATTTAGATCCACTTTTACTGAGGGACCCAGAATTTATTCCTTGGATTACAGCCCAGATTCAAGAATTTCTCTCATTTAATGATACCTCTGAGGTATCTCAAGGCACAGTTTGGGAAGCATTAAAAGCAACAATTAGAGGCAAAATTATTAGTTTCGCTGCTCATAGGAAAAAGCTAAGAGAGCAACAACTAGCAAATTTAGAGAATTCCCTTAAAGTAAAAGAAACTCAGTACTATAAAACAAAAAAATCCAATCATGACTCACCATTACATCTCGAAATTCTCCTTTTAAGAATTAAAATAAATGAATTAATATCCAGGAAAGCTGAACTAGCCCTTTTAAGGCTTAAACATCGCTATTGTGAACAAGGAGACAGATGTGGGAAGTTACTTTCTTATCAGCTTCAAACTCAGCAGATGGAGAGATATATTGCTGGTTTGAAAGACCCATCAGGCCAAATTTATACAGACAACCTTACAATAAATCATATTATGCGTTCTTTCTACCAGCAACTATATTCTCATCCAAATTCCAGTTCTTCTAATCAAATACATGATTTTCTAGATAAACTGCACCTTCCTCACCTCTCTTATCAAGATATGGCCATACTGGATGAACCCTTTACCCGACAAGAGATCCAAACAGCACTATCATCTTTAAAAAATGGTAAATCCCCTGGGAACGATGGTTTCACTGTCGATTTCTACAAATCCCTATCTGGTACTCTTTGCCCTTTACTGCTTAAGGTCTATTTGGAAGCATTTTCCAATGGTAACTACCCCACACTATGACCGAGGCTATTATTACTGTTTTACCAAAAAAGATAAAGATCCTTCTCTTCCCTCAAGTTACAGACCAATATCACTACTCAATACAGACGGGAAAATCTTTTCTAAATTATTAACCCTCCGCTTAGATTCATTAATTTCAAAACTTATCCATCTTTCTCAAGCCAGATTTAATAAACATAGAACTGGTTCTGATCATCTTCGTTCCTTGTTTAATTTAATCTACAAAGCAAAAACTCTTAAAACACCAGCCGAGGCTATAGCCATTGATTTTGAGAAAGCATTTGATTCCCTTAATTGGAATTATTTATACCAAGTTTTATCACATTTTGGTTTTACTAATAACTTCTGCGCCTATATCAAATTACTGTACACTCTCCCTTCTGCTTGAATTCTGACTAACACAACTATATCCCCCTCCTTTCATCTTGCAAGAGGCACTAGACAGGGCTGCCCCTTATCACCATATTTGTTTAGACTTGCCATGGAGCCTCTCTCTGCAGCTCTTCATCAATCCTGCATAATTAAAGGCATCCCTATTGGTAACTCTCGCTACACTTCACTATCTTACGCAGATGATTTTCTTATTCTCCTAGAAAATCTCCAATCTTCAGGGCAATCTTTAGTTAAACTTCTTAACGAATTCACCTTCATCTCGGGACTAGTCTAAATCTTAATAAATCTGAAACGCTACCATTAAACACCCTCTGTAAATCCTACATGAATGATCCTTTGGGCTTCCGCTGGGCTCCCCAAGGTATCTCATATCTAGGTATTCGGATCATCCCAATATTGGATAAAGTTTGGGATGCTAATTTCTCTCCTTTACTAACATTAAAAATATAGTTGACAGATGGAAATTGCTTAATCTTACCTTTAATGGGAAAATTTCTGCTATTAAAATGACAATAGCTCCAAAAATATTGTACCTTTTTTCTAATATAACTCTAAAACTTCCCTCTTGCTTCCTCATTAAAATCGATAAATTAATAGGTAATTTTATTTGGAATGGCAAAATCCCCCGATTTAGTCATAATAAACTTAGATCACATTGGTCAAGAGGTGGATTTGACCTCCCTTGGTTTCAGGCCTACTTTTGGGCTTTTTGTGCAGCCCAGACTATCAAATGGTTTATTCAATCTGATGCCAATTCACCTTTATGGGTTAATACGGAAGCCTCTCTTTGTGCTAACAACATTGCTACTTCTTTTCTTTATAATCCCATCCCCTCCAAATTAAAATCTCACCCCACTATAGTACCATTCACGTTCTACTGGAAAATAATTAATAAATATCTCAAATCAAATCATAACCCTCTTATTTATGCTCCTATCTGGGGAAATAGCCAAATATCTCTCGAAAACCGTCCAATCTACTGTTGATCCTGGAAAAATAGAGGCATACTTTTATTAAGAGACATACTTGAACCCCATATGTTAAGAACAAAACCCTATTCTGATCTATGCATTCAATGGAATCTTCCCCGCCAGGATTTTTGGAAATATCTACAGCTTCGCACAGCATGCACTTATTATTTCTCACTTATTACGAATCAATCCTCACATGATCAACACATCTCCAAATGGATAAAAACAACATGTAAATTGAATAGTGTCATCTATAAAGTTATTAGAGAATCACTACCGGACCAGTCCATTAGTGCAAAAAATAAATGGAGCAACTTATTACACTATAACATTACAAATGAGCAATGGCATAGGTGTTGGCTTTCTTGCCACAAATCTTTTAATGATAAACATAGCTCGCTCATTCAGACTAAAATTCTTCATTTATGGTATAGGACCCCAACTGTATTGCATAAAATGAGATTAACGGATAATGACAACTGCTGGCGATGTAACTCGCCTAATGGCGATTTACTTCATATTTTATGGGATTGTCCCTCCATACGAAAATTTTGGCATCAGATTCATATATTTGCAATGAAAGTGACCGGTCAACCCTTTGTATTAGATCCTAAACACTGTATACTTGGTATTTTTGACCCTCATCCCTATAATATTCCCCAATCCTTGAATAGATGGTTAACCATACTTTTTCTTCTAGCTAGATGTAGTATACTTATGAATTGGAGAT
The DNA here is from genome assembly GCA_016271365.2 of Neoceratodus forsteri. Classification (NCBI taxonomy): domain Eukaryota; kingdom Metazoa; phylum Chordata; order Ceratodontiformes; family Ceratodontidae; genus Neoceratodus; species Neoceratodus forsteri. The sequence continues at coordinate 969,199,216 of CM028134.1, read as the reverse complement.
CTAATATAATCCCCACTCTCCCTGATATTCTTAATCATTTATCTCAATATGCCTCCCTGGATCGTATGACACACATTTCTCTCGACTGACTCAACATATATAATAAATGTTGGCAGGAATATTTTAAATATTTGGATTCATCTAGCCAATCTGGTACTTAAAGTATGGATTGAAATACTTTATATAATATCTCTCTCTCTCCTTTTATTGATATCCCCCATTTCCTCAGATTGTGGTCTCGCTTTTTCTCTACTTACTTGATACTCTCTTCTCTTTGCTATTTCTTCCTCTTCTCTTGTTTTTTTAATCTTTTCTATATAAGCTTTAGTAGCACTCTAATGATATATACATTGTAGTAATGTACAACTACAACTATTCATATCTCCTCTTTTACCTCATACTTCTTCTATTTTTACTGTATATTATGTAGTGCTAAGCAATTTTCTTTTTTCATTATAATATTGTAACTGTTCTAGTTTAGGTAGTTAACCCATAATTATTCTATTACCATTGAACAGTCTTTTTTTTCCTTCTTTGTTAGATGTTATGCTACTTAGTTTATCATTTATATAACCTTATATAGTATTGTTATAGGATATACTTGTTGTTTGTTTATCTTTTAAATACTTCAATAAAAAGATCAACTGCAAAAAAAGAGAACCCATCCGTTGTAAATACATGTCGGCCACACCACAATTGTGTTTTGCATGCAGTTGCATGGATAAGTAGTAAGTTGGGATGCTATTTTGTATCTTTTAGCCAGTACATTATACTATAGCGTACATTAGGTAGTCTACAAAGTATATTCATTTTCCTTTATCTACAGTACAAGTCACTTTACACTGTTCCTCCAATGAGTTGCTTTAGCACTGCAGCATGAGTTGCATAAGGGTTGCTGTATCCAGCCCAAATCCTTGCAGAAAAATCAGTTTTGCATTGCACTGTGCCTGGCATGCCAATGCACTCCAACTGAGCGGCAAAACCATTATATGATCATTGCTTATGAGCAGGTTACACACTGAAAAAGCAAATCACTATGAGTTGCCAGGGCATTGCCAACTGTAAAAAACAATGCTAAACCAACTCACTCTTGGAACATTTTAATGTGACTTGTACTGTATGCCTGTTCAGTTGTTGAATATCTCATACACAGCCACACATTTAATCAATTATTACAAGGGCTAGATATTAAAAGGACACCATCGAATCAGCATATGGCATCTCATATTGGACACATGTTTGTGCTTTTGCACTTCTACATACTGGCCACACCCTTTCGATATGTCCTATCAGAGATGTGTATGAAGGGTTTTGAAAGCTCTACCACTGGATTATTAATGCATCATACAGTACTTCACTACAGGGTACAGGATCATAGTCTGTTAATCAGCAAAAGTCACACTACAACCAGTCTGCAGTCTTCAATTAGTCAAATTGAGCAATTGAATCAATATTGTACAAAATGTCTTTGACTGGAACCATGAAATTCATTGTTCAGAGGATTCAACAATCAAGGCATAACACGGCACTGAATCCCTTGTCTTGGTAGTGATTTCAAAACTCTTTAGTTGATTCAATATATATGTGTCCAATTCCTCCAGCACAATACAGATTACTAAGACCATGTAAAGCAATATGCGGTCATTGTCACTCAGATTACATGTAACTCTATGAATAACTACCATATGCTCATCTTTTTTGTTGTCAGCGTAAAATGGACTTCCAGTTTATGATAGACATTATGATCCAGGTACCAATGATAATATACCATGAATTCATCATATGTGTTGGATGCCTGACAGCAGTACCAGAAGTGATTTACAATATCTCGACACCATACCCTCAGAATTTTACAATTGGCCTGCATGCCAACCTACAAATGTATAAGTTAATCATTGAAACAATCCAAGCTTCTTTTTGAGTATATAGAAAGCAGTGAAACAGTTGTGATACTCTTATGACAGCAACTAGAAGTCAAATCAGTTCTTACCGCCAATATGCATTTGGCCAGATATTTGGCACCTTGCCACATGTCATATGAGTGCTGGATGTCAGGGAAGATGTTACCTAGCGGAGTAATACATGTATTCATAAGCTATCGGTATTGAATGTTCATTTCATTTAACTAGATATTAAATTGACCACATGTTTGTCAGCATCAATGAGAGCATAATAATATTTGGTACTACATCCTCATTGACTCCAATATTACATGTTGATAATTATATTAAGTATTTCTATAGTATTCAAAGGTATGCAGAGTAGACGTATAGTTCAAGACGCACACAACAAAGAGCAAACAGTAGCAGTAATGCAGTCTAGTAACCTGATACACGACAAAGCAATGGCATGTGTGTTAGGGAACTTATGTCAAATAACATTACGGCAGATTGACCAGCGAATATGCATGCATGCACCACTACTGATTGATGACATGTTATTCTGAACAATCTCTTTCATGATAGAGAACTAATACATATGCGTTAAGCCAGCTATCTACACATGTGCGTCCGCGACGACCTCTGACACACGGATGTTATTCTGGAAAAGATGCTCCAGTGAACGTTGAAATGCAAATTTCTCCATGTTCGTCGACTTCAGCGAGGTTTCATGCTTATCAGCAACCTGCACACTGATTATTTCTTTGCTGTCATAGTCCATGCATGTATAGGTGCAGTACTGTATCCAGTGACCCGGGCTGTCCATCCTACCATCCCCTGTAGAAATAATTGGAAACATTCTGCTGAGTACACAAGCATCATATGTGGTTTCATATGAACAAAGAAACTTAGATTTTGACAGCAGTTCCAAGTAAAAATCCAACATAGTCATGTGAGAATTACATTTAAAACAGCATGTAAGACATGAAACATGGACTGCCATTATACTCTGTCATATCCATAATGGCCACCGGTTTTCCAACCCGGTTTATAATTAGCTGTTCCTCCATTGCTGCCCATGCAGAGTGAATAACAGGTACGATGTAGTGGCATTGAAATCTAAAAAATGATGATTCACTGATCAAGGCCATGCTGAGGAAACGAAACATCAAAGATATTTTTCCAAAATTGTTGCCTGACAGAAGGATGGCACTGGCAACCATCGGATCACCAGCATTGAATCCATGTTACAACTGTGGTTGACTGCTCCACTTGAATGCAATATGATTACTGCTGCAGATCTGTTGAGCAAATGTGTCAAAAGTAATAGTAAGTGATTATAAATGTATATACACCAAACATTAATCTAGTGGCACAACACTAACTGTTACATACCCATGTCAAATGCAAGCAAGTGCCAGTAATTCTTGATTTTATCTGCAAATCATTAACGCAGGTAGCACACTTCTTTCCAACGTTGATGCTAGCAAGTACCATGAGGTAGTCAAGATACACAACAAACAGTTTCTGATCACAAACTGATTTAGCAAAAGTTTTGTCACAGGCACTGCTGTCATGGATACCAGCTAAGCATTCATTTCGTTCTTCATCAGACTCTTCGCAATCTGAATCGGACAGTCCAAGAACATCAACAGATGTGTTGGCATCTGGCATTTGAGGGGCACTGTCAGAAAGTGGAGAAAAGACTGATTGTGAAAGATTCAGTAGCACGTCAAAGGGACTTGGTCTATCATGACTTACAACAGTTGAAGGTCTATCAAATGATAGCTGGAATATATTCTAGTTCTCACTCAATTTTGTCTTTATCAGCAGGATAGTGTGATACACAGTCGGTGTACTGTAAAAAATCACATGATCATTATGAATGTGTTTACATGTTTCCATGTCATAATGGCAACCGCTGAAAGGTGATCACCATTAATGCGAGGTCAGGGCACAGAAAATGAATTTGACGATCTGACTAACTAGTGCAACAACCATTGCACTACCCCACCTAAGGATTCTCCACTCCAGGGGATGCATGTTGGTGTGGGGGAGTGGGTGGGGAAATGTTTGGGAAAACTATTTGGGCAGTGCGCACCAAAAACGTACCTGTGACCAGACACCAACCCAGTGCACTGAACACTAAAACTGTGAAAACACACACACCATGCATTGGGCCAACTTCAGCAGCACACAGTGGCACCTCCCTTCAAAACCCTTCATGCCCTGCGTGGAGCATGGTCACTCAGACCACCCACGCTAGTATGTGTAGCGACATCCTGTCACTGCATGCAACAACCTACCCCATCTGGTAATGCTACCACTGTCAATCAGTCCATGTATCCTAATTGACTGTTTTCCTACACAATCATGTGGCCATAGTGCAGATTCATTAATAACGTAAGGCTAACTTACTTGTGTTCGGGGGAGGGGGAGTAACTTCTCATGTTGCGTTCCATACTCTATAAATGACAATGCCTGATGTACAGAAGATAACCATGGTGTAATCATGTCTTGTGGCTGCTAGGGCAATGGTAAACCTCTCAAGCTGCACTCTCAAGGTTTACTGATGCCATAGCAAAGACTCAGGGTGATTACACCATGGTTATCACCTGTACATCAGTCATTATTCTCTATATAGTGTATGGTGGAACATTGATGAGGATGGAAATCCATCCCTTAAACAGCATTGTTGTGCTGCGGGGGGTGCTGTGGAGCCTGAGTAAGATGGTCATAAGGATTTTCAGCTCTGCAGTAATTATGGTTTAAAAGTTATTTTTTTTATATCTTATAGGGTGAAACAAACATTAAAAGTGCAGGATTGGTAGTCAGAAGTTTAGTAGTACCGACATGGGCAATCCAAGGAAAGATAAATCTACTCAGGAGGGAATAAGGAACAAGCAAAATCCAGCCCCTCTTGCCACGAGCTCTGCCCAAGGCCCTGCTACCTCTGAGCCTGAGACACCAGGAGAAGAAACCCTTCAAAGTTTGGGAATAAAAATGAACCGACTTATTTCTTCAGTAGAAGGATTGGCTTCCCAATTTGATTCCCTAACTAATAGAGTTACAGTTTTGGAGACAGATGTTACCCTTACCAAAACGGAGACTGGGAAAGCTGGAAAGTGTTCAGAAGCAGCCCTGAGAGCGGCCGCAAAAATGGGGAAAGAAAATACTCACCTCCATGCAAGACTCGAAATGTTGGAGAATCAAGTAAGGGTGAATAATTTAAGAGTGCTTGGAATTCCAGAACAAACAGAGGGTGACCATCTGGCCCTATATATGATGGAAGGATTGGAACAGCAACTTGGTCAGCCCCTCATTGATCGAAGGATCCATATTCAAAAAGCTTATAGAGTGGCTACAAGGGGCTGCCAAGTAAACCCAGAAGCACCCAGGGCAATTGTATTAGTCCTCGATGGAATCAGAATGAGGGATTTTCTTCTTTCCCTAGCCAGACAGAAGAGGACTTTGTTATGTGAAGGGGAGAAAATAAACATGTATCCGGATCTCAGTTTTGCGACTAGGCAGAAAAAAAACGTTATGATGGTGTTCGATCTATGTTGAAAGGGGCAGGAGTGTCACATAGCATGATTTTCCCAGCCTGTCTGAGACTCGCCCATCAAGGAAAAATTTATATTTTCACCGATCCACAAGAGGCCTAAAAATGGACTCAGAGACATGTGCCAGCTAGTCGCCATTGGGAATATGGTTCACAGTCACATTCAGAGGACGAAGACGAAGTAGTGAATGCAACCTGAAGAACGTCCTGTAAGCAGTAACAGCACTTGCAGAGTGATTTATTGAACTGAATGTAGTAGAGAACCTCACTGTTTGGGACTATAGTTTGCATTGTGTTTATGCTAATATGAGTATAATATTGGCATGTTTAGTCTTTTTTTAAGTAGTCCCATTTTTAACAACGTAGACAGGATTGTGGCCTTGTTAAGTGACAGTCTGATATTCAGTTGGTTCTACCTGCTTGTTCTAAAGGTAAACTGCCTTAATTTAGAGAGAATATTATATGTAGAGTTAAAACCTTTTTTTTAGTACTTTACGGTACTCAATAATACGGTGAAGCATGATTCCTCATTTTCTTCTATAAGAAGACGAGTTTAGTTAACTAGACAGCCTTTTGGCTAAGGAGTTATAAATATGAAAGAATATTCATGCTGCTCATGGGTTTATTGACACAGCAAGATTTGGATAAAATGTTTGTTAATGGCTTAGTTAGCCTATATGGAAACTCCTAATGATGTATCTTGATGTAGTACGGATTTATTTTTATTTTTAATTTGCGTGTATTAAGAGGGGTGGCGCCCTCAACAGTATTCCAATGGTTTCTTGTATGTACTTCATCCGTGATATACAAGCTTGTATAACATTGATAAACTCAATAAACAAAGTATAAAAAAAGCATTGTTATGCTGCACTAGCTACGTCATCATAGCTGTTATGCTGCATTAGCTATGTAGCTAGTGCAGCATAACAACTTAGAACGGTGTCACGCATGCACAATGCATGAACTTCACGTTTCAAAAGTGGCCGTGGTGGTGTATGCTCGAATGAAGGAGAACACTGTACAGGCTAAAAAATTCAAAAGTAAGGTAAGGATATCTAAAAATGAATTTTAAAAAGTCAATACTTGTGGCACAGCAGAACCATGCACTATATAAGGCAATGTATGTACAACAAACGTGTGTAGCCGGCAATAGGTTCGCTTGGTGACCAGTTAAACATTGAGAGGGAAGCTAGAGAGGTTTTGGTCACTATATGAAAACTCGAGATGGCTCACACGCTTGTTGTTGATACTGAACCATACATTATCCTCTATGTTCTGCTACACTAGTGACATCATTTTGTTGTTCTGCTGCAGGACTGATGTCACTGCTGCAGCAGAACCTATTGGAATGCTAGCACATTGTTGCTGTCCTCTACTTAGTTCTGTGGTAAGTAAGCAGTAAGACACAACAGGGTGTGCATTACGGTGTGATAACCGCACTCTTAGGGGCGTAGTTAGGTACGAGGCTGAAGGTTAAGTGCCAGTCGTCCCGAGGAATGCAGTTATCACAATGTAATGCACAACCCCGGAGTGTCTTATTGTGCTTATAAAATGGCCTTTTATTTTTAGAAGCAATTTTTTTACTTTTAAACACATTTTTAAATAAATAAAAATGTAAGTGAATCTGTGCTTTTAACATAAAATAGTCCTTCTGCCAATTGGTGCTAGATTAAAGTAGTGTTATACAGTGTGTGCCTCCCTACCCACTTAAACTTCATATTCCCCTGCCAGCCACAAAAATTCACAAATGCTGTTTTCCTCAATCTAAATATGACACATACCCCCTTACTTTATTTTATTCTCCTCACTTTGTAGACAAAACTAAAAGGAAGCCCTAACAGAGGCTTCTCAGTTCCTCGATACTGCAAGCATGAGCGTAGTTCAAAACTGCCACACTCACTGACAGCATCATGAACTGCTTGCTCTGTCCTAAAAGCTAAACAGCAAGGTAAGTCATTTACTACCTTTTCTCTTTGTTTATATAGTATTATTGCTTACTTTCTTCATTCTGTTTTTTTTTTCCTTTGTTTCCCCACATTCAAGAAATGGAATGTTTATAATGGAATGTTTACCACGGAATACAGGGATTCACAATTCTGCTCAGTTCTACTAACAGAACGTTCCTCTACTAACATACTGTACACACACACACACACACACACACACACACACACACACAAAACAAAGGCCTGTTTTAGAGCCAGAGACTCAATTTTCTAACTCTCAGGGCAAGCAGACAAGATTTCCCCAATGAACAGGTAAAGACAGAAGGGGGATTTTTCACTGTTAACAAAGAAAAAGTTGTAATGAAAACTATAAACAGTACTTACTGTTTCTAATTTGTTTATGTGTGTAAGAAGAGTGTGATGATCTGGTAAACAACATTTAATTAATTTGTTTTATTTTATATTTAAGGTAATTTTATTTTTAGGGCCTAGTTGAAGGTTTCTACAGTGTAAAGGTAGCAGCCATGTTTGTGGTGGAAAATCAGTTCTGTTGTAGAGGGATTGATGGAAGATAGTTCTGGTTATAGGAGGACTGATTTGCACATTGTGTGATGTGGTTTAGGACCAGGATGACTGTGCATATATAGAGACTTAACGTACGGTCATCTGATCTCTCTTGGCCAATGAGATTTCTATATTTTTTCTTGCCATTTTATAAGAAAGTATTCTAGAACCTCTAGAGGACTTCACAAGTCAGTTTCACTATTATAGAGAACAAAAACACAGTGTACACATTTCACATAGTACTGCTATACACAATAAAAAATACAGCATTAGCAACCTTATGCACAACCTGTGTGTTCTGTCAACTTGGGATTCTGATTCACATGGACCTCTAGAGCGAACAGAACCCCTCTGAGGCACAAGACACATTGTGCATAGTTGCCCATCAACTATTCTCTATATTGTGACCGGCACTGTTGAAACAGATGAGGGAAAATTGGTTGTTTCTTTGTTGGTGGGTGGTTGGGGAAGGGGGAGGGACATAGGGCCCAAATCTTGGAGCAGTAACTGTGTTCATGAACTAAAACCATGCACCTTCTTTGATGAATTATATTGGTGTTGAGCACAGACAAACACAACCAAAATAAACAGTGGGTGCATAAAGACAAGGTCGCCAAACACAAGTGCCAGGAAAATAAAAAGCCTCAGGCAAAGTATGGTCCAGAGCAACGAACACCATGTTACAGGTGGTAAAGAAAAGAAAGATGAGACTGGTTTATATCTACCTTTCCATGGACCAATCTCTCGATAACTATATATCTCTATGTCAGGAGTTCTCATACTTTGTCATAGTGAGCCTCCCCCAAGCCTTGAAAAAGATCTTGAGCCTCCCCTAACATAGAAATAATTTTGGGCCTCCCCATAGTTAGAACAACTATCATACTTTGCACATTACAGGAAGAATACAATGAAGTGCATTTGAGTAGTTGAGTTTATTCTCATTTTATTGACGCTATTATTCTCCCTCCGTATAACCCCCCTCCCCAGGTCAGCCTACTTGCTCCACACTTCCGAGTTTTGGTCCTATTTACCCCTCGTTGCAATACCTCCATGAGTCAGAGTTTTCTTTGTCAGTTTTACCTGCTCTTAAACACCTTCTCAGGGACCATTTTGCTCCCTCCTGACCTTGCTTCTAGTATCTCTCTGCTTAGCCTTTGTATTTGTGCTTTTCTGCAGCCAGTATAATGGGTCAGTTGTTATCTTGTTCCTGTTCATTTGTGTTATTTTGCATTTTGTTTTGTATAGTTTCCAAGAATTTTATTTACTTCATTCAGCTTTCCTCCATGTCATACCAGGAAACAAGTGTTTGTTGTGTGTGTTTTCCTGGTAACCATTTTGTACATATATTCGCATGCTATTATTCGCTTTCAGTTTGCTGCATCCTTTCACACAAAGCATCCAAAACTTAACATTTAAATATAGTACATTTTAAGGCTTGTTGAGCCTCCCTTGGAACAGGTTGGGGCCTCCCAAGGGAGGCTGGCCTCACCATTTGAGAAACCCTGCTCTATGTGTATTGCAAAATCTATGTATCTGTCAATAGCCATAATTATGTAGACTGACAGACCAGTGCACCTATATTCAGACACACTATATGATGGTGATCCTTTGTTTTGTTCTCAGAAGCAGCAAACAGCAGCTATGTAATGCTAGAGGAGACTGTTGACTAATCCATTGTGACCTGTAGGTAGTTGGTCCACTAAAGATAGACGGGTGTGTAAACTGAACAATGCAAAATGTAGAATAATAGTGACTATATATAAATTAATCCTTTCTAGAAGTGCTGACTCGGTCTTTGACAGGGGCAGTAGTGATGGGTGATGAGTGATAGTGGATGTGTGATGCAAAAGGAGCAGATGTTGATTAGCACCAGCCTACACAGCAAAAAGGTAAGGAAACAGTGGATGTGTTATGCCAAGCGGTGTCATCCACTACCCACCAAGTACAACTTTGCGATGTCTCCTATTCAAGTCTACTTATTTATGTGTGAACTACCACATTTGTACTTTTGTGTTAACAGAGGCATGCAGTTAACAACTGTACCTGCCATACTTCTTTCATACAGTGTCAGGTACATTATATGCTGTTGGCATTTGTATGCAACTAGTGGCACTACTCAGTTTGTACATATCTTGGCATAGCTACTGCCAGGTACTGTTATGATCCTGTGCTGTGTAATTGCAGATGTTAGTTATTATAACAAAAGAAGAGCCAGTATTGGTCTTATATGTCTCATCATCAGACAGTAACAGTGACATAAGCAATTTGGGTAACCAAGAGAGTAAAAGACACAGGTAGATTGCAATATGTGTATATTGGAGGCACACTTCTTTGCTTATTTCAATGTTACTGTACCTGACATTGTAGAATGAAGTGTGGCAGGTACAGTCAGGCATTGCATGGCTAGGTTGCACTATCCCATCCAAAGTTTGTGCCCATTAATTTGTGGAGACTGGTTGTAATCAGCGTCTGCTCCATTTGAGCCATACATCCACTGTCACTTGTCCTCCATCACGACTGACACTGTCAATGACCAAGTCAGACCTTTTTGCATGTGTCTAAGAATTAAAATAGTTGACTACATAACGGAACATGATTTCATGATCCATTTGTAGGCAGAATAAAAACATTATGCTAATGTTACATTATTTTAGTAAATAAGCTGACAGTGTACATATTTTCTCATGGCTATTATGTTGTTAGATCAGACACTGACAGTCTTTCTTTTTTGTATTGGGAGTCGGCGCGTGTCAAGCTTGGCAAAGTACACGTTGCAGTCTCCCGATACAGACTACCGTTAGCTGCACTGCTTCAAAAGTAAACAGTTCACTAATGCCATCCAGTAATGCAATTTAGTTTTACTGCAATATCCTTCCTCCTAACATAGAGAGTCCCATACTGCTAGGTTGAAAATGGAATACCCTCCCCAACACACACAAACACACACACACCTACACATGCTTGGATTTTTTTTTATTATTCTTATTTTCTCTTTACAAATCAGCATGGTGCAATTGGTGAGTGGCTCCCATTACTGAGCCTGGAGAAAGAGCAAGGTGCAAGTTATGTGCCACTCACGTAGGACAGAGAGAGATCAGTGGGGCAAGCAGTGAGTGTGGGAAGAGTTTTGCATGGAGACATTTTAGAAAAGAGACGCAGTGGGAGAGATGTTGGGCCCAAGCAGGAAGGACACATTGCACTTCAACTCCCTGTAGATTACCAGTTATAAACTTTCAAAATGCTATTTCAACAGAGAAGAGAACAAGGGGTATTTAATTTTGGCAAAACAACATTGCTTGTGTGCGGATGGAATCAGGGGTTTGAGCTAACATGCATGGTTTCCAAGTACATTTCTGTCAGAAAACAATGGTTACAGATGTTGTTTATTCAAGGGGCCAACTTCGATGCAGTTCAAGAGAGGACCCAGGAGTGAACTCAGAAGCGCTTGTCAGCTGCAACAGACAAGATTGAAGCACTTCTGAGGCTCCAGGTGCTATCGATCTCCACAAGGCTCAAACAGTACGCTCAAACCCCTGATTACATCTGCTCACAAGCAATATTGTTTTGCCAAAATTAAATACCCCTCACTCTCTTTCCTGAAATGGCTCCTTGCAAAACTCTTCCCGCGCTCACTGTCTCTCTCTCTCTCACGCAAGCTGCATATAGCTTGCACCATTTTCTCTCTCTCTCTCTCTCTCTCGCTCTCTCTCTCTAGTACTGGGAGCTACTCACTAATTGCACCACGCTGCTTTGTAAATAGAAAATAAGAATGACAAAAAAAAAAATCCAAGCATGTGTAGGGGTGTCTGTGTGTGTGCGTCTGGGGTGGGGAGCTTCCATTTTCAACCGAGCAGTATGGGACAGTGGCATAAGTGAACTGTTTACTATTGAAGCAGTGCAGCTAACGGTAGTCTCTATTGGGAGTCTGCAATGTGTACTTCACCAAGCTTGACACATGCTGACTCCCAATACAAAAAACAAAGACTGTCAGTGTCTGATCGGACAACACAATGATCTTGACATGATATGTGCATTATAAACAGAAAAATACAACAAAACACGTATACAGAGGCACAGTCTAGTACTTATTATTCATTGGTGATCGTGAGGGCCCTCAGTTGCCTTGCCCTCCCCCCAAGCCAGACCCCTGTCGACTCGACTCCCCGCAGGGAAAAATAGACAGTTGTGGTGGTCGTGAGGGCCCTCAGTTGCCTCGCCCTCCCCCCAAGTCGGACCTCTGCTGACTTGACTCCCCGCAGGGAAAAAAAGACAGCTGCTGTGGTCGTGAGGGCCCTCAGTTGCCTCACCCTCCCCCAAGCCAGACCCCTGCTGACTTGACTCCCCACAGGGAAAAAGAGGGCCCTCGGTTGCCTCACCCTCCCCCCAAGTCAGACCCCTGCTGACTCCACTCCACGCGGGGAAAAAAGACAGCTGTGGTGGTCATGAGGGACCTCGGTTGCCTCATCCTCCCCCCAAGCCGGACCCTTGCTAACTCGACTCCCCGCAGGGAAAAAAAGACAGCTGTGGTGGTCGTGAGGGCCCTTGGTTGCCTTGCCCTTCCCCCAAGCCAGACCTCTGCCAACTTGACTCCCTGCAGGGGAAAAAAGACACCTGTGGTGGTCGTGAGGGCCCTCGGTTGCCTCGCCCTCCCCCCAAGCCGGACCCCTGCCGATTCAACTCCCCACAGGGAAAAAAGGACAGCTGTGGTGGTTGAGGGCCCTCAGTTGCCTCCCCTCCCCCAAGCCAGACCCTGCTGACTTGACTCCCCACTGAGGGAAAAGACAGCTGTGGTGAGTGCGTAAAGGGCCCTCAGTTGCCTTGCCCTCCACGAAGCTGGACCCCTGCTGACTCGACTCCCGCAGGAAAAGCAGCTGTTGTGGTCGCAGAGGCGATCGGTGCCTGGCCCTTCCCCGGCGGACCCTGCCGACTCGAATCCCCGCAGGGAAAAAAAGACAGCTGTTGTGGTCATGAGGGCCCTCAGTTGCCTTGCCCTCCCCCAAGCCGGACCCCTGCCGACTCAACTCCCCGCAGGGAAAAAGAGGGCCCTTGGTTGCCTCGCCCTCCCCCCAAGCCGAACCCCTGCCAACTCGACTCCCCGCAGGGGAAAAAAAGACAGCTACAGATGAACGGAGCTGCAGACACTTCGGTGAACCTGCTTAGTAGGAGGACAGGAGGTTCCTGGATCTTTGGCGCCATTTTTAAAAGACTTCTTGAATTAAATGTCACCACAGTAGTGAAGATAGTTTTTGTAGCATTTTTGTAGTACTTTAAATCTGCTCAGTTTGTACTGGAATCTCTCTGTTTAACTTGGAACCCTAAGTGAAGCTATACGGAGAGTAGAAAAGTCTCAGTTTGCCTCAGGTGCCTTAAATGATTTTACACAGCAAAAAGTTACAGCATAAAATTGATTAACTAAGCTGCTAAAGTCTCCATTTGCCTCAGGTGCCTTAATTTTATTTCAAGCACACGTAGCAGTTTTTGGGAGCTCAAGCAGCTCGTCCCAGGCACAATTCAAATCAGTACAAAGCCTACCTGCATATAAATTTCATGCTTTTTCTCTTCTTTCTTAGCTGTGGTGGTCATGAGGGCCCTCGGTTGCCTCGCCCTCCCCCCAAGCTGAACCCCTGCCAACTCGACTCTCCGCAGGGAAAAAAGACAGGAACAGATGCACGGAGCTGCGCACACTTTGGTGAACCTGCTTAGTAGAAGACACTTCGGTGAACCTGCTTAGTAGAAGCCCCACCACCGCCCCTTGGTAAGCATCTACATATATAGCTGAGATCACGTGAGCTGTATAACTTATCGGCTCACTTTCCCATTTGCACGTTCTCAGCTTTCTCCACCAGAGGTTGCATCTCACTTTTCTGTCTGTTCTATCTTCATCAGCTGGCTGAAAGGAAGGACCCTGTTACTTTATAATCTGGCTGCAGCTTGCCTCGTCAGAGCAGGTGGTGGAAATAGCCTGCAAAACAAATTTTGAAAACAAGCTCAGCTCGTCACGGCCCCATCCCCTGTCCAAATTGGGGATCTGTGGTAGTAAATTGCTCTGAACTACAATAACACTGTGTTCAGCCTGCTCCACTGTCACTGACCTCCCTGTGGTGGCCAAAAATTTTGCATATACCTAGCCCCATTTTTTAACCTGATCCCTGTCTGTAGTGCCCTAGTCAAAATCCTACCAAATCAGTTACAGCAAAATTGCTGCTTGATTCTTCTTACTATTGCAAATTCCTTAACCCAGCTGACTGGTGCTTGTGGTTGCAGCCATAAACCAACTACCAACCCCCTCTCAACTCATCATGCTGCCTTCTCAGTAACAGGAGGTAAAGGGTCTAAATGTTGCCCACCTCAATATTCGTAGCATCCTTGCCAATCACTCAGATCTAATGGCATGGGTTGCCTACTACAAACCAAACATCCTCAGGGTCTCCTAAACCTGGCTCAAACCTGTGCACCCCAACTCTGCCTGTGCTCTCCCCTGGCTACCTTGTGATCAGACAGGACAGTGCAGGTATAAAACATGGGGGTGGGTTGTTGCTCTATTACAAATCTCATCTAAAAGTGACAGACATACCCCACCCCCCTCCCCCTCCTGTGAGTTTATACATGCCCTTCTCCTATTAGGTAACACTAAGAAGCTTCACCTGGCCTGTGTATATAATCCACCAAAAGGTGGTATTTGTGGCCTCTCCTATCTCCTTGACTGCCTCAGCCCCAAGGTGAAGACTAGTGAGCTCCTAATGTTTGGGGACTTCAACCTCAACTGGCTGAGTGGGATTGCTAAGATCTACGAACCCCTTCTATCTGGCCTTGACCTCGGCCAACTCATCACCAAACCCACCATAGCCTCTTCCTCCGGGGAAAATGGCTCTCTGCTCAACTGGATGCTGTGTAATAGGCCAGACCGTATATCAGCCTCTGGCCTCCTCCCCCGATTCGATCTCGGATCATTCCCCTACATACTGTATCTGGAAGGTTCTTAATCCCAGGGTCTCACCAAAAGTCATACAGATGAGAGACTACTCAAACTTTGACTTAAACAACTTTCATACCGACCTCAGCTTGATGGACTGGTCCCAGGTATTTGCAGACTAGGACCCTTCGGTTGCTCTGGACAGCTTCCTAACCATTTTGGCCCCATTACAAGATAGACATGCCCCACTTATTAAAAGAAGACTGGGGGCACAGTCACAAAATGGTTATAAGGGGAACTGTTTGCCCTGATGAAGCTTAGGGACAAAAGTTGGCTTAAATATAAGGCCTCTGGGAACAGATCTGACTTCGAGGACTATAGGCAACTTATGAATTCGTGCAAATGGGCAATTCACTCAGCAAAGAGCGATTTCTGCAAATCATCCCTTGAAGTGTCTGCTAAGAACCCGAGGAGCTTCTGGCGCACTATAAAACACACTGTAAATGGTCCGGCCTGTCAGCAGGTTCCTGACTTGCTAATAAACTGAGTCAGTTGCAATAATGCCCACACGATAGCAAATGCTTTCAGTGGCCTGTTCTCGGACCTGCCTGATTACACCTCTATGCCTTCAGTCTCGAATGATCTGGGTCCTACTCCTGGTGCTCCACCCCATCCTCCTCTCCCTCCCTTCTACTTTAAGTCTGTCTCCTTCAAAGAAACCCAGAAGCTTCTAGTAGGTCTCTCCCCTTACTGCAGTGCTGGACACGACAACCTTGTGCCCAAACTGCTAAACCTAGATGCCCACTTCTTGGCCCATCCGATCACCCACATTCTTAACTCCTCACTCATATCGGAGTCTGTCCCTGCCATTTGGAAGGTGGCCCGTGTGATCCCCATCCTCAAGCTTGGTAATCCCAAATTACTTATGAACTATCGACCCATAGCGATTCTATCTGCAGTTAATAAGCTGCTTGAAAAAGTAGTGGCCTCCCAGATTGCCCTCTTCCTCCAAACCTATGGCCTTCTCTTCCCTGAGCAGCACGGGTTCCGAAAAGGACACAGCACCTCCACTGCCCTCGCACAGGTCACCTCCAAAATCAGAACTGCGACTGATCAAGACAAACTCATGGGTGCTGTCTTCATTGACTTGTCCAAGGCCTTCGATCTGGTGGATCACACCCTCCTGGGCTCTGCTCTCCAGTCTTTAGGCCTCTCTCCCCCTGTTGTAGCCTGGTTTTCTAATTATCTCTCAGGTAGGAAAAAGTACACGAGGTTCTAAAATGCCATCTCCGGCCTATCACCAGTAGCCTGTGGGGTACCTCAGCGGTTGGTCCTTGTTCCTCTATTGTTCTCACTCTTTATAAACCAGCTGCCTTCAATCCCAACCTTCGGACATATTACTCTATATGCTGATGATATGGTGCTCCTTGCCAGTTCACAAAATATTGATGACATAATATCTAGACTCAACTCAGATTTTGGTCGCATCCAGCCCTGGCTCAAGGCAAGTCAGCTTGTCATCAACCTGCAGAAGACACAGGCGATGTTATTTGGCTCCCATCCCAAGATGAGAGCATGCCCGGCTGAGCTCAGAGTCGTTGGCACTGATGGCACCCCTGTGATGGTGGTGGAATAGTTCAAGTACTTGGGGGTGACTCTTGACCTCCAACTGGATCTCTTCCTGCACATACTTAACTCCTGTAAGGCCACAAACTGCAAATTGGGAGCTCACGTACAGAGCAAAAAGTTGCCTCACCCCAGCTGCCAGACTTGCCCTGGCAAAAGGGGTCTTCCTCCCCTCGCTTTGCTATGGGCTCACCTCCTTCATGAATGGCCCCAAAGCCTGGCTCTCCAAATGGGACACCTCATATAACAACATTTGTCACTTGGCCCTATCAGCTCCTCATCTCACCCATCGGTGTCTACTTTACTTTAGACTGGGTTGGCTCTCCCCTAGTAACCATTGATCATTCATTATGGGCAACTTTACGGATAACATCATCCGGTCATCTACTCCTCTGGCACTTGCTGACCTCCTCTAGCCTGCCCCCTCTGGCTATCAGCTGAGGTCCACCGAATCCCAGGCACTTATGGTCCCTAAGACTCACTCCCTTGTGGGAGATCGAGCCTTTGCGGCTCTTGCCCCTAGAACCTGGAACCTCCTTCCTCCTCATGTAAGAACTGCCCCCTCCCACAGCCGCTTCAGGTTCTCCCTCTGGGGTTACCTAAAACAAGCATCAAGCTGCCTCTGTCCCCCATATTCCATCCTCCGTGAAGTGCTTGCGAAAAATCCTGGTCGTGGGAGTGCACTTATTCCAAAAATAACAAATAAACAAATATCACAAATGTTGTTGCTGCTGACACTGGTCCTAATTCCCTGGCTGCCCTCCCTGGGTTGTCATGCCTCATACTGAATTGCATTAAATTGTTCACTGCCTGTTACCTGACTGTAGTTGATTGCTTATACCTGTCTGTACCAAGCCTGACAGTTGGACCCTAGTCTCTGTACTTTGTTTGTGCCGGTCCTTCTTGCTTGTATTCTGACTGTACCTTTGTGTAATTTGTTGCTAGCCTCTGTACTGTTACTTGCCAGTACCTTTGTAACTCTCCCAGGTCGCATCTGAAAATAGGCACTTGACTGTCTAGTGTGCTTATCTGGTAAACAAAAGCTAAATAAATTTAACAATTTAAAACATAAATAAATCAAAACATTTGATATTTAGTGGTAATACTGCTTATATTTTATATTTAGCCTGCATTTCCATTTCATATATTCACCATAATGTTTTTCCTTTGTATAGAAACAGCATCCATGTTCCCCAGTTGATCCAGTAATGTCACAAACAAAAGACTGTAACTTCAGCAGATTAAAACAATATATTTTTAATCTTCTCTCGAGGAGAACAAACACCCTTAAAGCAACAGAGCTGTGCGAAGTTCAATATTTTTGGAATCTTTGATTTTGTTTTACTGCAATGGGACTGTAGTCCTTGTTTTATATAAGATGTCTCTTGTGCCATATCAGTAACAGCTCGCTCTGTCTTTCTGTCTGTCTGCCCAGTTAGCTATTCATCTATGCCTGTCTGTATGCATGTCAGTTTTTCAATCAGGGAATTGCGTTGTGCATGCCACAGTTGAGTTTGCGGGTCTCCCATTGTTGCACAGTACTTAACATGCATATGCCTTGTAAACTGCACTTCATGATGATGTAGAAGTCACAGCCTAGATTATACAAACAATATGATTCTATGTCTGCAAATGTCCATTTCTATTGACTTTTCGCCCCAAAATAGGCTTATTCTGTTATAAGGACTTTTCATCCCTACGAATGGAGGATTAAAGCAATCCCATTCTGGAAGTGTCACATTATGTTGTATTTATTTTTTTTAATTACTGAAAGTTTCACCAGGCAAGGCACAAATTGATTTTCTCACGGAGCGTCCTGGGGGAAAGGGGACAAGGGAGTATATAGTCAAAAAATGTACAGTACAATTGCCGACTAAGAGATCATGACCACAATAGACAATGAACAATACACTTTTAATTTTGAAAGATTATTGGGTCTCAGCCAAAGAACAGCTGTTTCGCTTTTGTACTTCCTTTGTACATGCGGTCTCAACAGCCCCTACATATGCCAAGTGCTCTCCTGTTCCTTTGTAGTCTGGCACACATGGCAAAAAAAAATCATAACCAGAATCGGCATATGTTTGACTTTATGTGTTTCTTTGTATGCCTGTTCATCCAATATTTTATCTTACGGAGTGAAACCTTATCTCTAACTAAATTTAAGGGTTTTTTTTTATTATTCTTTTCTGTTACAGGAACCATGACTTCTGCATCTTTTTATGCTGATCAAAGTCCCTTTAATGTCCCTCTGATTTCACCTGCTTTTCTGTGTAAGCCTGAAAGTTTAATGCTGACAATTTCTTGTTGATCCAATAAAAATGTATGACATCAGCTACTCTGCCTCCCGACCGCCCCAAAAGAAGTTTCTGATTACATCATAAGGTGGCTATCAGGCCGAGGGATTCCGTGCCTCCAAGTTTGGTTTTGTTAGCTGGGAAACACAAGAAGTTTCACAATGAACCTTCCAGGCCTGGCTGTGCAAAATTCATTTTCAAAACACAAAACTCCTTGGAATGTGTACGATTGTACAGACTGGAAACAAAAGGTATCAGGATAGCTAGCAATGCTAATTAGATTTAGTAGGTCATTACAATGTCAGTAAAATAATAATAAATAGCAGAGCCCCTGACAGCTCGAGGAAAACATTGGATACATGTTTCTGGCGAATATTTCATGTCTTTTCTGAATTTTGCATGGGATTCATTTCAACTATGAACATTCACATAGAAAGAAAATCATGGTCCCACGGACATTATGCTTTGGATTTGTATCTAGCCTAGATATCATAATCCGGTTATTATGATACCATAATTAGGCACTCAGCTGACTCTGATTTAAATAACAGGATCATGCTCAGCTGAAAACAAGAAGACAAACAAGATAGCGTTTACTGGGCCAGGATTCTGATTCCATGTTAATGTGCTGAGTATTGATAAGAAGTGTGTGTGTGTGTGTGTGTGTGTGTGTGTGTGGCGGGTGGTACAGAACCAATATGAAAATTTAAAACAAATCAAGAATCTTTCCTTAAATGTAATGCATGAATTATTTGGATAGAGTATCACACACCAAGCTGAAATATGACAAATAATCAAACACATCAAGGGCCGTCTCATTCTATGCCATTAGTGTGCAAATGTTTCAGGCAGGGTTATGGTTCAAGCTCAGTCATATAGTGCTGTTGATCTATGCAGTGCCAATATAGTGCTGGGACTGTGACAGAATTAGCACTTCACCTATCACAGATGGGCTAAATGTTTTGCAGGGAGCTAGCACAGTTATAATTGACACCACATATGAACATCAATAACTGGGGGGCCAAAATGTGGTTTTGCGATGAGCGGTTGTTGGACAGACATAGGCTTACCGATACATCGGCATGTTGTGACCTGCGCTGTAGAAACATATGTGGGCAGGGTAGTTGTTTATTGATTGGAGACAGGAGGGGTCATAAGGGCCGAAGCTTGGAGCAGTAACTCTTTATTTGATGACTTCCATTGGGTCCGAGCAAAAGCAAAGGCAGCCAAAATAAAGAGTGGCTGCATAAATGCATCCACAAACGCAGTGCCAGAAAATTCAAAAACCTCTGGCATGCGATGGTACAAAGCTATGAACACCGCTTTAAAAGAGAAAAAGAAAATTGCAGCCTTCAGTAATGTCCCGCAGCTGTATATGTAGCAGCGCTAATTAACACACATATGCATTTACTTCATACACTGCAGGACTAGATCAGATGCAGGTCGAGTGCAGACACAACACACAACATAACAACATAGGGACATGGCACAGATGCTTCACACAGTCGACCATTCAGGGAGAGTTGTTAGTATATCTGGCCTGCATTGAAATGGCAAACTACAATGAATAAAATTTAGTAATTAGACATATTGGACTGGAAGACACATCTAAGCAAACCACAAGGATTGCAAGCACAAATAGCTGAGTCAATGACTGTCACGTAAAATAAATTGCGAACTGATGACAAACCAGTCAGCCACCTTAGGAGAGGATATCACAAAGTTGCAACTACACAAATTTTCTTTTGCTCATTTTAAAAACATTAGGATCCGGAGCTCATTGGCAGATGACCCATGGAATTCAATGCCGGGGACAGGCACAAATAAATACAGTGCAAAAACCAAGAGACAGATACAGTCTCAGCAAGCTAACTAATGAACAACTTTCCTTTGGGGAAAACAAGGGAAAAGGGGCAAGGAAAAATTAAATGCAAATTAAAGTTAATAACAATATAACTTCACCCACAACCAAAATATAAATAGGACTTACCAATACAACAGCCAGCAGCAACTGAACCAGACATAAATTGGTGGTCAGCTTGAAAGAAGGGAACTAAATAGTTCCAGACCATGACGGCATCGGCAACTAAAGAAGCCTGGAAAGTGCTGTACATCACAAAGGAGTGTGTGGGGATTGATGACAGGATCACAGCGTCATGGGCGGTCTGCTATCGGCTTTGTTTTCAATCATCCAGAATGAAAAGGAACAGCAGGTAAAATAGAAAAAGGCACAGGTTTTTCTTTAGAAACAGACCTGGGGATTTAAACCATGGACACTAAAGCACGTCTTATAGCAGAAAAACAGTGTGTGCTAATTCTGTACAACAAAGCTGACAGTGCCACTTTAAGGAAGGCATAAACAATAATACTGAGGTTGTGGGTTCAATACAGCATCAGTGATGGTGCAGAAAACTTTAAATATAATGTGGAATTTGATAGTATGGACATGAGAGGGGCAAGAAGTTCCAGAGTTTTGCATCCCTGAAGCCTAAGGCTTGTTGACCCATTGTAATGTTCCTGAGAGGAACACTTAGTAGATCTGTGTCATTTGGTCATTACTCTGTCTAAGAAGATTTATGTTACAAAATGAACGTGTGTGAAATTGGGCAGGTCCTCAGATAAAATCACTCCTAGATCCCTCTCCTGTTTAGTCGCTGACAGTACCCCCCCCCCACCACCACCACCATGAGTAGTCCTCAATCAGGTTCCTGTGTCCCAAGTGCACAATTTTGCACTTTTTTTGCATTGAATCTCAGCTGCCATGCATCTGATTATTCCTCCAGCTTACCCAAGTCCCTTCTCATTTTTTTCACCCCCTCAGCATGTTGACCCTATTGCAGATCTTTGTGTCGTCTGCAAAGAGGCACACCTTCCCCTCCAGCCCCTCTACAGAGTTGCTTATGAAGACATTAAAGAGTACTGGGCCTAGCACTGATTCCTGAGGTACCCCACAGGTTACTTCCCTTTCTATGGACTGAACTCTGTTCACTACCACCCTTTGTGTCCTGCTCAACCAATTTCTAACCCAGTTTACCACTCCAGATTCGACTCCAAGGCTGTACAACTTGTTTATTAGCCTTTTATGAGGCACAGTATCAAAGGTCTAGCCAAAATCCAGGTAGGCCACATCTACTGCCCATCCCTGATCTATCTCCCCTGTCACCCAGTCAAAGAATATATCAGGTTTGTTTGGCAAGACCTGCCTGCCATGAAACCATTCTGTCTCGGATCCTGCTGTCCACTGGATTCAAGATATGTCACAATCTTTTCTCTGAGTAATGATTCCATCAATTTCCCCACTACTGAGTTTAAGCTGACTGGCCTATAGTTATCAGCCTCCTCCCTGCTCCCGCTGTTATGGAGAGGAACAACATTCACCTTTTTCCAATCTGCCGGCACCAGACCTATTTCTGATGATTTGTTGAACAAGGCTCTCAGTGGTGCTGCTAGCTCCTAAGTTTCTTTAGGATTCTAGGTATTTCATCCGTCCCCATTACCTTCTCTCCCTTCAGTTTTTCTAGTTCCATTAGAACTCCCTCTCCTGTGAATGGACTGATATCTATTAGGTATCTTGCACCTAGCTGTAGACTCTTCCCCTCCTTTTCTACTGTGAACACTGAACAAAAATATTTGTTCAGGATTTCTTTTTCCTTGTTCCCTTTTGCTGCAACCTCTTCTCCCTTTCCCTCTTTAGTCTCACAATCTGACCCCTGGTTTTTCAGTTTCCTCTATTGTATCTAAAAAAGATTGTATCTCCTTTCTTAATTGCCTTTGCTATTCTTTCCTCTGTCTATGCTTTGGCTTTTGTGACTGCTTTTCCACCTCCTTCAGCTTTTCCAGATCCCGTCCTCTGTCTTCCTCCCTCTGTCTTTCTTTGTATTTTCTGAATGCTAACCTTTTTTCCCCTCACCCTCCCTGCCATCTCTTTTGAGAACCAGAGTGTTGTTTGTATTCCTCTTTGTTTTACTTATTTGCCTAACACATAGGCCCATGGCTTCCATTATGGCTCCCTTTTAATGTGCCCATTGCTCTTCTATATCCCCCTTTCCCACCCCACCCCCTAAGGTTTTCTTCAGATGTACCTCTTGTGTTGAAAAATCGGCCCTTCTGAAATCCAGGACCCTTGTCCTTGTGTGGCTGGAATTAATTACATCTTCCAGAATTATCTGAGGAGGATGGAGCTACTTTATTGGCCCATATTTCCTGGCAAGAAATACAGATAGCCTTAAACAAATTAACAATGACAAGTTAGACGTTAACAACTGCAAAAACTCCATTCAAAAAACAAAATGTCACCATTTCCAATCACTTCAAGCAGAACACCTTAGTAAACCTAAGGAGTTCTGGAGGCAGATCAATGCTCTGGTTAACAGGAAGGCAGCCAAACTCCCTAGCTCCATTTCCACCCAGGGTGTTACCCTCACTGACCCCCTGTCAATTGCCACTGGTTTCAATTACTTTTTTACAGATCTACACAAGTACACCTCTCAATTCCATAATTTGCCTGTGGCTCCCTCTGTCCCTTCCCCTGCAGACAAAGTTGGGACTAGACCCCATCTTTACTTGAAACTAGCCACTCGTATTGAGGTCCAGCGACTTCTTGCCAACTTGAAGACCAAGAGTTCCCCAGGTCATGACTCACTGGAACCTAAATTCCTTAAATTGGGAGCTCCTGCCCTTGCTCGCCCTATTTGAGACTTATTTAACCATTCCTTCTTGTTTGGCATTGTTCCTGACAAATGGAAGGTAGCCGTTGTCATATTGGTGCACAAAGGTGGATCCAGCTCTGCTGCTGAGAATTTTAGAGCGATCTCAATCCTTTGCCCACTGGCCAAAATACAGGAGCATATTATTTACAGTCACCTTTGGGATTATCTGGATCTTCACAATCTGCTTTCACCTTTCCAGCATGGTTTCAGAAAGAACCATAGCACTCTCATGGCCCTACTCAAGGTCATGTCCAACATTTACCAAGCCATGGACCATGGCTCCACCACTGGTGCCATCTTCGTTGATCTTACAAAAGCATTCAACCTGGTGAACCACAGTCTCCTTCGCCAGCAGCTTCGGGATATTGGTCTAGAGTCCAGTGCCCTACACTGGGTCCATAGCTATCTCTCTTCCCACTCTCAAAAAGTTAAGTGGGCTGGCTCTTCTTTGGAATTTAGACCTATATCTCATGGGGTCCCACAGGGCACCATATTGGAACTTTTATTGTTCTCACTTTTCATTAACGAACTACCCAACAACTGTGGAGGGGCTGCTGTGCAACTCTATGCTGATGATGCTATCATCTACTGCTCTTCTCCTGATGTTGCTTGGATTAATAGGGAACTGGCATGCGACTTTGCAGACCTTGAGGGCTGGCTCATGCATAATCAGTTGGTCCAAAACACAAAAAAGATAAAAGTATATTCTTCTCTCATTTACTTCCCTCCTCCTGCCCCCCCCCCTCTGCATTACCTCCCTCAACGGTGATCCACTTGAGGCAGTCAACTCCTTCAAATATGTGGGTATAACTCTGGGTCCTTCTCTCTCTCTCTCCCTTGCCACCCATGTCTCCACCCAGAGGATATAATGGATCCTTATGTATTTTGGGAAGGGTGTAAAAGATGGGGATCAGAGGAAAATTTCTGTATAATGCCTTTTGTTCCCATTCATTTATCCAACCCTCTTCAAATGTTCTAAGATTTATTTTACTAAGGAAGCTATATTTTCAGTGGGATCCCCTGTCAGAGCTAGATAGTTATTTTTATCATCTAACAATCTCAAACGTTAACTTATAGATCTCATAATCCTCTATAATAATGCCCCCACCTTTATCTCTCTTTTTTTACCTTTTATTTTTATCCTCCTACCTACACCATCCCTCCTCTCTTTCAGACCTCCTCAAGTAGCCTTCCACAACGTCCCATGGTACCCCCAGGAGTCTGCTTCTAGAGTGTCCATCCGCTCAGAGAGCCCTCAGGTAACCCGGTATACCCCCCAGGTGGGTCAGGAGAAGGTCTCCCCAAGCCTTCCCCCACACAACAGTAGAGTGAACAGGACACAGTGGAGTCTGCCCCGGTGAGCACCGGTGATATGGTCCGGCTTCAGAGGAGTCGTCACCTAGGAGTGATGGTCTCCATTTTCCTTCTGTTCTGGTGAGCCTCCTATCCTCGCAGTCACCAGCACACTAGGAGAGCCAATGAGGAGGCACGCATCTAGATGCAACTCCTCACCGGGCTCTCGGCTGGCGCTGCCCCTCCTGCTGTGTGTGTCCCGATCTGCATCCCCAATCCTGGGTTCACCCAGGAGGTGGCACTATGGCAGCAGGACAGACCTGCAACCCTCCCCAGAGAGGAAGAGCTGCTGTTGGGGGCTCAATCCCTCTCTTCTCCTGAAGATCCTCCAGCGCACGAGTTCATCATGAACCCGGGTCGGCGTAAAGCGAGGTGTTGCGTCCAGCGCCTCAACCCTCAGTGCCAGAGGGACGGCCTTATCTGCTTTTTTGATTACTATACTTGAATCATTTTCCAAATTCTTTGGCGATTAAATTAAATCTGGACCGTCTATCTTTATTCCGCTCCTGTTTCAGGAGATCTTCCACATCCTTGCTAACTAAAAAAATTTAAGTTTCAGTTATATGGGGAATTGGACCTGGGGAAGAAACAGATTTAAGTTTTAATTTTTGACCAAGTTAAATCTTTTTATTTTGTTCCTCTGATTCTACCACTTCCTGTTGACCATTTCCAAAAAAGTACCTCAATCTCAATTTTCTGAAAAACCTATTCAAATCCAATTTAATTTCAAAGTCACTCACTTTCTCGTGGGGACAAAAAGTCAACCTTTTACTCAGTAAATTCACTTCCTCCTGTGCTAGATTTCTGCTGGATAAATTAAATACTACTATTTCGTTTGTGACTTTGTTACAACCTGCAGTTGTGATTCTTTTTGTTTTTCTTTCCTCTTTCTTTCTTGTCCTGTACTTGTTTCTGTTCTTCCTAACCCTGATCCTCCTTCTTCTGGATCTGGAGGGGAGGGTTCGTCTTTCTGTGTATATTGGTACCCTCATGTCTGTGTTCTCCATTGTCTTCTCTCCCTCCCTCTGTAATCCCTTTTTCCTAAAAAATTCTCTCCCCTTTCTCTGTTCCACATCTGTGTCACTGCTTGATGTATATAGACTGGCATCTGAGTCCAGATTATATACATAATTCATTTTCATTTTTCCATCCTTATTTTTGAACCATGAATATACTTTTCTATCTTGATAGTCACTAAGGTCACGTTTAAATTTAATCATTTTAATAGATCTAATTTCATTTTTATATTTGTCAATCTGTTTATTAACTTTATCCAAAAAATTATTCAATTCCTCTATGGTAAGTTGTTTTTTGTAACTTCCTCCTCTAATAATACTATCTCTTTATCAATTTTTTCTATTTCTGTTGTTAGGGCTTCAACCAGAATAAGCATGAAGTCTCAAGAGCACGTATTTCTTGCTCCAACCCACTTCTCCATTAATTCCTCAGTGGTAAATCCTAAATTGGGCTCCACCAAAATTCTCAAGCCCCTTGAAATCCATTTCTGTTTCAAATATTCCATTCAAATTACTAAATCTAAGTTGTTTAAATATAGAATGGTAATTAAAATCACCCTCGACACCTAGTAATATGGTACTAGGTGCCAGTGATATGGTACTAGGTGCCATGAGGGTGGGGCTGGTGATATGGTACTAGGTGCCATGAGGGTGGGGCTGGTGATATGGTACTAGGTGCCATGAGGGTGGGGCTGGTGATATGGTACTAGGTGCCATGAGGGTGGGGCTGGTGCCCAAGCAGGTATGTTTTACCTGCAATTGATGTTTTACATCGGCACCCAGATTCAGGGGTGGAGCTTCCTTGCTATAAACTTAAGCACTAGGCCCTGTGCATTACTCCCACCGAGGATGCTCCAGGGAACATACGCTCATAAGTACTTAACACAGGAGCTTATTTAAGTTAATAATTGAAGGAGCAGTTTAGTTTTAAACAACTGGGACAAGCGGAGGTGAAAAATTGGTTTTCTCTCTTTTAGATAAGCGATGTTTTGAGAGTGCTATGCTGCAGTAACCGAGTATTCTTTGAAATAAAATTGCAGGTTGGTGCATTGTATTGAGACAGGTTGTCTTTAAAAAATGAAAAGCTAGAACTTGTTAGTTAGTGTATTTAAAAGACTAGTGGTGAAATATTGGTATTCTTTCTCTTGGTGCAGAAAAACGATGTAAAGAGGGAGCCATTCTATGGAAATAGAACATTGTTTATGACAAGTTTGCAGGTCAGTAATGTTTCTTACTAAGATAGTTGGTCCCTGAAAAATAGACAACATTTTGAAAATGAGTCTTTAGTAGTTTTATAAGATTAGATGTTGTGTGTTTAGTCCCTTGATTTATAATACATCACAGAGTGTAAGTGTCTGAGGTTAAAGTTATATAGTATGAAGAAAGATTTATAAGGTAGTAACCTAAACAGATTTTATTTGTGATTTAGGAATTGTTGTGTAAGAAGTAAACCTTTATTTATATAATCGTTTTTTGATTTTTGTTCATTTTTTGTGCATTATGTAGATGGAGCAGTAGTGGTGGGAGTCAAACCTGTTAACATTAATAATTTAAAGAGAACAACTCATTTGACAAGTAAAAAGTGCATAAACAGTAAGTGGAATTATCTAATGATTATTTCCTCACATTTTATGCATTTATCATTACTTCTTTGTGAATCAACATTTTAATTTATGAAGGTGAAAGAAATTTTATGTTTCATTAAAGGTAACCAGTGTCCTGAAGAAGGGGTCTACCCAAAACGTAGAAATGTTTCACTGGAAGTTACACAATAAAAGTATTTTTAATAAAAAGTCTTATAAGCTTTTTGAGTTTGACTAGGGTGAGTGGGCTAAAAATCCAGTATATTTTTTCTTGTTAAATGATGTTGGTACAGTAACCTGCCATCCAGAGGCTCATGGAAAGCGGAGATGGTGGCCAAGTGGACTTTGATGGAAAAATAACTTAAATCAGACTCAGATAGTGAGGCCACGTAGTCCAGAACCTTCGTCAGTGGACAAGAGCAAGGGTCCAAGGATCAAGAGGTCTATATGGAAAAGCGTTTCCATTTGGAATTGTATGTTGCTCTTGTTGCTGGCTTATGGGAGGCCAAGAGTATATTGGAAACAGGAGAGGACACTTATGAACGAGTTATGAAAGCATCCTCAGGAGCCAAGCATGAAGGTGTAGAGCCTTCAGGCTGGGGTGTAAGAGAGACCCGTGACACTCAGTCAAGAGGTCTGGTCTGATTGTCAACGGGACAGGGTCCTGTACTGACAGTTGTAGGAATAGGGGAAACCATGTCTGGTGAGGCCACAATGGGGTTATGAGAATCATCGTGGCTGGCTCTAACTGTAGTTTCAGTAGAGTCCATTGCAGGGAAGGGACAGGAGGGAAAGCATATAAGAAGAGACCTGTCCAGGGTTAGGACAGGACATCTATAGATTATCCCTTTCTGTTCAGGATAACGGAAAAATACCTGGGAAGATGGTAATTCTCCAGGGAGACAAACAGAGCCATCTGTGGAGTACCCCATAAGTTGAAGATTTCTTGGAGCACTTGCTGGTGAAGTGTCCATTTGTGAGTTGCGGACTGGCGGCTCAGCCAGCTGGCTAACTGGTTGCAATGTCCCGGTAGGTGGACAGCTGTTAGCATCAATTGTTGCCATATAACTTCTTGCCAAACTGCAAGGGTCTCTCTACATAGAAAGTGAGACTTTGTACCCCTTTGCTTGTTGAGGTAGAACACTACTGCAGTGTTGTCTGATTGGATCAGTAATGATCCTGGTTTGAGCAAGGGCCGGAATGCCTGGAGGGCCAGATGGACTGCTTTCATCTCTAAGAGATTGATGTGAGACAGATGGGGAGAAGTAAGCCATTGGTCTTGGGTCTGATAAGCACCAAAGTGTGTTCCTCAGTCCTGTAGGGAAGCATCCATGGTCAATGTTTGCATGGGGGGGGAGACCAGAAAGCCATTCATTGATTCTGATTGTCCACCATCTTAGGGTAGACTTCACAGATGGAGTGACCCTGATTTTGTCTTTGAACTGTCCTGTTTTTTGGGACCATTGATACTGGAGGATCCATTAGACAGGTCTCACGTGGAGACAGGCGAATGCCACCGTAGGAATTGCAGCAGATATGTGACCCAGAAGGCACAGCATTTGTCTGGCTGTGACTATTTTCTGAGTCTATATATGTAATGCCAGAGCTATAAGCGTATCCTGCTGGGCAGGTGGGAGGTAAACCCTGGCTGTAACTGTATTTAGAACAGCTCCAATGTACCGGAGAGACTGTGTCGGATTTGGACTGGGCTTTGGCCAACTGACAGTGATTCCCACATCTGCGAACAGTTTCAAGGTAGCATCTAGAGAGGCAAGCAGAGCTACTTTGGCATCTGATTTTATTAGCCAGTCATCTAGATATGGAAAAATGAAGTTCCCTTCTCTTCGAAAGGCTGCTGTTGCCACCGCTAGGCACTTGGTGAACACTCTGGGGACTGATGAGAGACCGAAAGGGAGTGTTCAAAACTGGTAATTTTGACCCTGTAGGTGTAAGTGCAAAAATTTGTGATGGGCAGAGTGGATGGGAATATGAAGGTAAGCATCCTTCATGACTAAGGCACAAAGCCAATTGCTCTGTTTCAGGACCGGCATGATGGCAGGTAGAGTGATCATGCGGAAACATTTGTACTGAATATAAAGATTCAGTTTTCTAAGATCCAGTATTGGTCTGAGGTCTCCCATTCATTTGGGCACCAGAAAGAAGTGGGAGTAAAATCCGGTTTGATGTTCCAGAAGGAGCACTGTTACAATGGCCTGTTTGGCCAAAAGGGTCATCAATTCCTCCTGTAAAATGGGTATATGATCTGGAGGATAATGAATCTTTCATGGAGGGCAATGGCATGGGGTGGAAAGAAACTCCAGAGTATGACCCTTCTGTATAATCTGAAGTACCCAATTCTTGGAAGTGATCATTTGCCAGGCCTCCAGATGGAGGGCAAAATGACCCCCCACAGCCTCCGAGGCCTGGTCGAGGAGGCAGGGGGAAAGCCGCAGTGGGTCACTGGGTGGCAGGCTGCGCTCCACCTGAAGGGAGCAGGCACCCCAGGCAGTAGAGGTGTTGCCTCTGTTGGACTGAGCACGACCTCTGAAGCCATCTTTATTATTACCTCTGTATCTTCCACCTGTTTTGGAATAAGAGGAGTGCTGAGTATGGTAGGTTGTAGCTGGAGTATGATACATGCCATGCGCCGTACGGAGGGTTCTGCCTGATGCCTGTAAGTCATCCAGTAAGGTTTGAGTACCTAGCCCAAACAGCTTGGAGCTGTTAAAGGGGGCATTAGCTACTTTATGTTGTAAATCAGGTGCAAAGTCTGAAACACGAAGCCAGGCATGGCGACGCAGAGTGATACCAGTGGTGGATAGTCGGGCTAAGGTATCTACAGCATCATATCCCGACCTGAGAAGGTGACAGGAGATAGAATTATTAGTTGTCACTGTAGCCAATAATTTATCCAGGTCTTGTGAGGGAAGGAGTTTATTGATAAGCTCAATGGCATAGGATCCCAGGGTATGCTGATATTTAATCATATGACCCATATAGTTCAAGATTCTGATATTCATAGCACCTGAGGAAAATACCTTTTTCCCCCAGATAGTCAATTCTTCAGGATTCCTTATCAGGAGGTAAGGAGCTCATGTGCTTAGGTTTTTTGGTATGGGCATGAGCGGCAGTAATGACCACAGAATCTGCCTCTGGAACACTAGACAGAAATGGGTGGTCTCGAGGAGCCTGATACAGATGGTTCACTTTGTGGGGGACAGCTGTAATAGCTGCAGGCTGATGCCAAGCAGCCAACATGGCTTTCTGGTAGGTTAGTATTAGTAGGGGAACCACTAAAACAGGCTTCTCAGTTAATTCAAGATATTCTGCCATATCCTTACATTGTTTGTCATGTTCAGTAGTGGAGAATCCCATGACCTTTTGGATTTTGAGCCATCATCTCACTAAAGGTCGGGTCATCTGGGAGAGAGGCTACCGAAGGTTGGGGCAGATCCTCATCCAGGGAAGAGATTTCTGAATAGGGGGATTCAGGATTAAGAAAATCCAAATCCTGAAACTCTTCATCCTAAAGATCACCGGGTGAAATCAGATGGTAAATCATGGTCATCTGACAAATAGTCCTCTGTGAATGGAGGAGGAGGGCATGGTGGCAAGGTATCCATGTCACCATGAAATCTTTTAAGCAGAGGAGGGTGAGGAGATTGGTTAGGATCACCCAGCCCTTCAGAGGGCTGAGAATGCCGCATGGCATGCAAGACCTGTCAGACTATGTTGGTGAGGTCCCTTTCCTGGGAAGGAGGTGGGGTGAGAAGGGGGGCATGTTGGGAAACAAAGGGGATGATAGAGGGAATGGGACGCATAGCATGAGCAGGTCTCGCCCCGGGTAGTAAAGACCAGAGTCCCAATCTCTGTTCACCTGACCTCTATAAGAAGGCACCTTTGTAGGCGAAGGGGCAGTCAATAGGGCATAAACCATAGGTTTCCCTTGAGGAATGCAGGGTCTCATCGATGGGCCTGCTGGAAAAAAGAGAGTTATTTTCATTGAAAATGTCAAATGCTGTCAAAGGGAGAGGAGCCCCCGTCGACGGAGCAGCAGTATATATAACTGCATGTAAAGTGCTGGAAAGTGTCGTTGATGAGAGGGTATA
The DNA here is from genome assembly GCA_016271365.2 of Neoceratodus forsteri. NCBI lineage: Eukaryota > Metazoa > Chordata > Ceratodontiformes > Ceratodontidae > Neoceratodus > Neoceratodus forsteri. The sequence continues at coordinate 969,167,661 of CM028134.1, read as the reverse complement.
AGTTTCTACTAACAAAGCAGTTACTGTTTGAACTGCATTTAAAGAGCTTGAAAAGCACCGTCGATGAGAGGCTATGAGCCCCATTGTGAAAAGTGTTTAAGGGCCCTGTCAATGGAGGACTACCAAGCAGTGGCGTCAATGGGCGACTAGGCAGGGAGTGTGAGGAGAGTTTCTCCTTCTTTTCTGCCTGGAACGAGAACCAGTAGAGAGGGAGCCCTTGGTACGAGCCCCCTAGTTTTCTAAGAGAGAGACATTTTCTGCTCCATCAAAAGGTGTTGAATTTCAAGTTACTGTCATTGATGAGTTGCCTGATTAAATTCCTGACATAAACCACAGGAATTGGTGTCATATGTGGGTACTAGACACCTTACACAAAGTGTGTGATTGTCAAAGCAGCATATCTTCCTACTGCAATGGCAGGAATGAAATAAAGCTTGTTTCTTTGAAGAATCTGTAGACATCCATCTTAGTTCCAAATTTCTCGTCGATGACTGCTACGTAGAAGTTGCACTAGCTGCTGCGCAAGCTGCAGACGGTGGGAAAATGAACTGAGGATACCAGGGACCGCCGACACTTATATAGGAAACAGGAAGCTGATGTCATGTGTGGGCAGTCCCTGGTGAAAAACTGCTAGAATACCTGCTGTGCACCACAGCGACCTCTGCTGGATACCCAAAAGTATTACCTACTGCAAGAGACCACTCCGTGGAAGATCTACTGTTGTACAGGTGAGTAACCTGATTAAGCTACCTCTGATTAGAACAAATTTTATGAAGAATTCGATTAATTTTGAATTGATGATTCCGTATAATCAATTATCTATTATAACTGCTTGTGCTGTGTCTGGTTTTAAATGTTCACTTGAACAAAAACTTTTGTCTGAAGTTCTTTGTAATTGTTTCTAATGTTAGAGTAATTATATGTCTCTGTTAATGTGTTTATGTTATAATGTTTTGTTTGTGATATTTGTTATGTTATTTGTCACTGGACATCTGTGAAGATGGGAATTTTTTTCTCACAGATTTTTTCAGTATAAAATAAATGAAAAATGAAATTAAATGAAAAAAATGAAAACCTTTTTCTAGGGACATGGATATGGTGTAGAGATCCATACTTCTGGGAGACTCTTAGCAGTTCTCCGGGAGGAAGTGACAGGGTGCACATCCCCTATTTAGGGAAGAGAGACCAAGCACCCAAAACCAGCATCCCAGCGTGACTCAAGGTCAATGTGGTAATGGGAAATGAAGGTTTGTGCTAACTTCCAAGTAGCAGCCCTGAAGATCTCCAGAATAGGGATATCCCTGGAAGCAGCCATCAAGGCAGTGGTATAGCAGGTGGAATTAACCCTTAGCCCTATGGGAGGCTCCCTACCCATCAGACTATAGAAGAGGTCAATGCAGAAAACAATCCACCTGCCAATCGTCTGCTTAGCTGCCGGTCTACCAGATGTGGATTCAATGTAAGTGACAAAAAACTGGTGAACTGCTCCCTGAACTCCAGCTGTGCACTCCTTATACTAGATGAGTGCTCGCCTTAGGTCCAAAGTATGGAGCCTGTGCTCGGCCTCCCAGGTGTGATTAGCGAAGAACTCCAGGAGATTCATCACTTGGTTAAGGTGAAACTCAGACACAACCTTCGGGAGGAACTTCGGGTTGGGACAAAGGACAACCTTGTCCTTGTGGAAGATCAAATAAGGAGACTCCACTGAGAGTGCCTGGAGCTCACTGACCCTACTGGCCGATGTGAAAGCCACCAAGAAGGTGATCTTCCATGACAGATGAGACAGATCACACCTGTGCATTGGTTCGACTGGCTTGCCCATGGGCTTTGCCAACACCAGCAACAAGTCCCAAGGTGGTGGTGGTGGTTCACACACCAGAGGGGAAATGTGGTCAAGGCTTTTGACAAAGCACCAGACCCAGGGTTCTCGGTCAGGGCTATATGATGTTATTCGACAGACATTGGAAGGAAGAGCTCTCTTAACTCATATGATCTCATATGTACAAAGTATTGATGGTCCTCAGGGGTAACTCTTTATCTTATGTCAAACAAAACAAGGAGAAAGACTTAGGAATTATCCTTTCAGAGCAATGTTAGGATACCCATCTTAAATGTTTACAATCATATACAGCCTCCTACAGTTGGAGAGAATTTAACTGGAAATTAATCATAAGATATTTTAGAACTTCTACCATACAAGTTAAATATCTGCCTAATTTGGGAGCCTCATGTTGGAGAGGATGCAGAGTTTTCCTGGCCACACATGATCATGTGTTCTGGAGCTGTTTTGCTCTAGCCCCCTTCATAACTGCATTGCAGGTGGCCTTAGGGGAGCTTTTATTTCTCAGCCTCAACTTACAATGGAGATGTTTTTATTCTCCCAGTTACCACCAGGATTTCGGGACCAGACAACTGTAGGAGATTAATGGGTATATGTCTCTTGATTGCCAAGAAGGCTATTACCTGTAGATGGTTCTCAGCAGTAATTCCGGCTGTAGAAGAGTGGAGTGACCTTATGACTGTGGTCTATCATATGGAGTGCTGAACAGCTCTGACCTGCCATGCAACAGAAAAGTTTTAATTATGCTAGCGTAGATGGGTCCGATATACAACACAGTATAGGGCAGACTTTGTACCATAGGAGCCACTTGGGGCAGGGGGAGATGAGGTAACTGGGATATATATTGAAGCTCTTCTCTTAATAAGGGATTACCTGGAAATCAAATAAAGTGGTATTCCAAAGAATTATGAGGTCTATACTTAACCTAATCAATATGTAAGGTAGCCCATGAGCATCTTTGCTTTTTTTCTGCTCATAGGTAGAGTAACTCTGTGGTGAAATTCCCCTTTTAATTTAATTTTATTTCATCTTATTTATTCCATCTTATTGTAATTTATCAACTTAAGATAACCCTGTTGAACTTTGTAAAACTTTTTATTTAAATGATCTGTTCTGACCTGTGTATGTTGTGTATTTGTTATGTAAGTTTATTTGTTGTCTCTTCTGTGTGAATGTGTTGAAATATAATCAAATAAAAAGTAAAGGAAAAAAAAGAAAAAGCACCAGACCACATTTTCCTGCAACACTGAAGGCATACCAGCCCATGCCAATATGAAGAGATGGCTACCAGGTGCACCTTAAGGGTCGCTGACTGAAGGTCTGACTGAGAGAGGGAACAAAAGTAGTTGAGAAGGCTAGCCACCAGGCAAGATAAGGGGTCAGGCCCTTTGCTCTGGCACCAAATGGAGAACCTCTTCCATTTAAAGGCACAGCATTTTCAGGTCAACTTCTGAGAAGCTTCAACCATCGTGAGGACATCTTCGGACAGACCCAAAACCTGCAACTCTAGCTGCTCAAGAACCAGGCTGAAAGGTACAGAGATTGAAGGGTTGGATGAAAAACCTTCTCCTGACTAATAGAGAGCAGGTCCAGGTGTAGAGGAAGACACCAAGGGAGTCTGCAGCTGAGGCTGAGGAAATTGAGGTACCAGAACTAGCAGGGCCAACCAGGAGCCACCAAGATCATCTGTGCCTTGTCCCTCCTGGCCTTGGGCAGCACCTTGTGGATCAGTGGAAAGGAGGGAAGGCATACATGAGTCCTGGGGTCCACTGCCTCAAGAAGGCATCCCCTTTAGCCTTCCCTGCTGAGGGGGGTGGGCACAATACAGCCTCAGCTTTACTTTTCCCTGGAGGAGAACAGGTCCACCAGAGGGGTACCCCACAAGGAGAACCAACTGGGCACTACCTCCTGATGGAGAGACCACTCATGAGACACCTCGCCCACCCAGCTGAGGGCATCCACCAGCTGACTGGACATGCGGTCATATGGATGGCCAGGAGATTGGCGTTCAGGCTGAGTACGAGGGTCCAGATGAGGAGAGCTTCCCTGCATGGAGGAAGGGAATGTGTCCCGCCCTGTTTGTTTGTAGTACATGGTCGTGGTGTTGTCCATCTGGACCTGAATTACCGGACTCCAAATGTGTGGAGCATGGGCTGTCAGCACCAGCTGAGTTGCTTGAAGCTCCAGCAAGTTGATATGGTATTGGGACTCCTCGGGGTACAGAGTTTGTGGACTCTGTGCCCCCCCAGGTAGGTACCCCAGCCCATCAGGGAGGCATTGGTCATGATAGTGACCATCCACTCCAGGTAGACAAAATGGTATTCCCTCCTGTACATGTTCCGGGACTAAACACCAATAAAGTGTGTCCCACATCACAGTGACCAGCTGGTCAAAGTGGCTCTGGCACTGAGACCCTTGACTGCCAAGCTCCCACTGCAGACAGCGCATTCTCCACTGGGCCCAACGGACATGCTGGCGCATGCTGCCATGAATCCTGGGAGGTGCAGGAAATCTCGAGCAGGGCACAACTGCCCAACCTGAAATGATTGGGCAAAGGAGGAGAGAATCTCCACCTGGTCCACTGGAACTGAGCCCCGGCTCTGCAAGAGTAAAGCTCTGCCCCAATGAAATGTATCACCTGCAAAGGTACAAGCTCTGACTTGGCCTCATTCACCAGGGGGCCAAGGAACAAGCAGGTCTTGAGGGCCAGGCACCTGGACCACTTCACCTCCTCCCTGGAGGGACCTGCTATCTGCCAGTCATCCAGGTAGGGATACACTTGGATCCCTCAATGTCTCAGGTAGACTGCCACCATTGCAATGCACTTGGTGAAGACCCTGGGATACAAGGAGAGGCTGAAGGGCATGAAGGGATTAGGAGGTGCAGCACTGGTCGGTCTTGGCGGAGTGCCTCGTGCACACTGGAAGGGGGGAGGATAGAGGTGGTTAAGTGCAGAAGGCGCCCTGGGTTGTGATGGGTCCTAGAGAGAGGCAAGATGTGTTTGGTTCCCATCCCCAGGGTTCCCACGAGACCGACCGAGTGGGCAGGCAGCCAGAATGGCTACACTGTCCACCAATCCCGAGGGCAGAGCTGTGCAATGCCAGATCGATCAGAAATAAGACCAGTTATAGCGGATCTGGTTTTGTCAGTCAGTCTGGCATGCATTATGGAGACCTGGGTGGGAGACGATGCTGGCCCAGTTTTAGAGGCTGCCCCTCCCCCCCGGGTACTGTGTTGCGCACTGCACCAGAGTGGAATGCAGGAGCCGGGGGGGGTGGCCATCTGTTTTAACTTTGAGCTAGGCTTCCCCATGCACCCAGTGAGAACACTGAGTTCATTTGACTGTGTGGCCATCTGTGGTGGTCTGGGCACAGGTTGCAGGATTCTTCTGATTTACTGCTCCCCTGGGGTGGCAGGAGAGTTCCTACAGGAGGTACTTTGTCATTGGTGAAACACTGGAGGCCCCCAGGTGTTTAGTTCTGGGGGACTTCAAAGTTTGGGCTGATGATGAATTGTCCAGGCTGGGTCATCACCTCCTCCAGATGATGTCATCCCTGGGCCTGTTGTAAGAGATTTCTACCGTGACCCACCAGGGTGGTCACATGTTGGATTTGGTCTTCTCGCTGGGGCTTGAGATTGATAATCTTAAAACTGATCGGGTTGTTTGGTCTAATGACTGCATAGTGGAGTTTTTGCTCAGGGCCCCCCCATGAGCCTTCTACTGCAGAGATGATAAGCTACCGCCCTTTGAGGGGCTTGACCCCAAAGGGTTTTCTGGAGGTGGTTGACCTATCTAGTGTGGGCAGTGCATGCGTGGGGGGGTGGGTGAAGCAGTCACTGCCTATAACGAGGCAATGTCTGGAGCACTCAACTCCCTTGCACAAGTCTGTGTATGACCCAGATCCTCTCACTTGAGGTCCCTTTGGTTTGATGGGGAGCTAAAGGCAACAAAGATCAAGGGTCTGAGGTCAGAGTGCAGCTGGCAGAGGACCAGGCTGAGACTGGTCCTGCATGCATAGTATGTTGTGTATCGGGGGCAATCAACCATTAGAAGGTATTATTCCTGTCCAGGGAGATTGCCACTGGGAAGAACTGACCAGCTATGCTTTTTCAGGGTGTGGACAGTTTATTACATCCAGGTTGTCTACAGCCGAAAAAAGCATTTTCAGATGCTTTATGCAATGAGTTTGCTCAGTTCTTCTCAGACAGAGTGTCCGCTATCAGGCAGAGAATTCCACCAGTGAGCCACAATGTGGCCGACAGTGGTTGCCCTGATTGTCCGAGGTGTACTCCGCCTGGTTGGGGAAGTTTAAACCAGTGGAAGTGGCTGAGATCACTGAGGTTGTCTCGAGGCTGAAGCACACATATTGCGAACTGGATCCAGTGCCAACTCATTTCTTAATGGGATGTGTTGACTCTGTAGGCCCGGTATTTGCCTTGATTGCCTGGTGTTCTTTGTTGGAGGGGGTCTTCCCAGATGCTTTGAAGGAGGCACTGGTGAGACTAATTCTGAATAAACCATCTTTAAACTCTGACATAAAGGCAAATTATCGTCCTGTCTCCAACCTTCCATTTTTGAGAAAGGTGGTAGAGAAGATTGTGGTGCAGCAGCTCAGGGAACTCCTTGTGGCCTTTGATATCTATGAGCTGCTCCAGTCTGGGTTTCGTGCCAGGCACTGTATGGAAACCACATTAGTTTGAGTGCATAATGATCTCCTCAGGGCGAGAGTTCCAGGAGAGGGGACAATTCTTGTTCTCCTTGATCTCGCCTCTGCTTTTGACACGGTGGACCATTGTGTGTTGCTCGCCTGCCTGAAGGAAGTTTGTGGACTTGCCAGTACTGTCATCTGCTGGTTTGAGTCCTATCTCACGAACAGAAGGCAAAGGGTTGTGATGGGGAATTTCTCCTCCTCCCCTAGCCTTCCGTCTTGTGGAGTACCTCAGGGTTCGGCCTTGTCACCAATGTTGTTTGCCATGTATATGCTGCCCCTGGGTGAGACCATTAGGAAGTACAGTCTGGATTTTCATTGCCATGCAGATGATACCCAGCTGTATCTATCCTTTGCCCCTAAGACATCCAATGCCATGGGTGTACTGAACAACTGCCTGGCTGAGATTAATGACTGGATGGCCTCTAGCTGGTTGCGACAGAACCCCAATATGATGGAGGTACTGGTGGTGGACACGAACAGAAGATGTGATAGGATGGCCTCTGGCACAGAGGCTGGATTGTTTCTGGGATCCTTGTCATTGAAGACCTCCACTAGGGTATGCAGTCTTGGCTTTATCCTCAACAGCAGACTGACACTTGAATCTCCGGTGTCGTCCGTTGTCCCATCCAGCTTTTACCCCCTGAGGAATATCGCTAGGATCAAACACCTAGTTCCACCCATGGACCACCCCACCTTGGTACATGCATTTGTGACATCAAGGCTTGACTGCTGTAATGCACTCTACCTCAGGGTCTCTAGAGGTACCCTCCACCAACTGCAGCTATTGCAGAACGCAGCTGCCAATCTGTTGATGGGACAGCCAAAATACTGTCACATCACCCCAGTGCTGCATGAACTGCACTAGCTGCCTGTTCGGTGGAGGGTTCTCTTTAAGGTGGGTTTGCTCACCTTTAAGGCCCTACATGGACTGGGCCCTGGCTACCTGTTGGACCTTCTAACACCTGCTGCCTCAGTCCGCTCCCTCCGGTCCTTCTCTAGGGGTCTCCTTGTGATTCCCAGGATGAGGTTAAAAACTGCTGGCGACAGAGCTTTTAGTGTCACTGGCCCCGTCCTGTGGAATTCACTCTCTCCATCAGTAAGGGAGGCCCCTTCAGTTGAGGCATTCAAAGCCCATCTCAAGACCTTTCTATTCAGCCAGGCATTCCCAGACACTGTCCTTTAGATATTGCTTCCGAAACATTTTGCAGAATAGTCCCTTAAGGATTTTGTTGCTAGGTCAGGCCCCCATTTTGGGTGGTCTGCTTTTAAGTATTTAATTGGAATGTCTTGTATTTTATTTATTGTGTTTTAACTGTTTTTTGATTGTGTGGTGCCCAGAGCCTCTGGGATTGGGCACCCAAAAAATAAAATTTGCCTTGCCTGGAACTCGCAGAGATTCCACTCCGCGTGGACCTGAAGGAACTGGCAGTGGGATGGACGAATGGCAATGTGGAAGAATGCATCACAAAGATCCAGAGTGCTTCAGGGATGGAATGATGTGAGGCAGAGTGACCATCCTGAAGGTGTGTGACAGAAGGAATTTGCTCAGGTCATGCAGATGTAAGATGGTGCACCAGCACCCCCCCCAATCCACTTTGGGACCAGAAAGTACCTGGCAACAAATCCTGGACATACTGGAGGGTCCAGAACTTGAGTCACTACCTCCTTCTGGAGGATCTGGGCAATATCTTCCTGAAGGGCCGACAGCATGTCTGAAGATACCATGTCCTCCTGTGGGGCGTGGGCTCGGCAAGGTGGATAAGCCTTGAACTCTTGAGGCAGACCCTGGCCGACCATTTCAAAGACTCACCTGTCCCTGGTGACACTGGACCAGGTGTAAAGGAAGTGGAGGAGTTGGCTCCCCACAGGAGGACCCAGGGGAGACAGGATGGGCATGGAAGAGGTGCCCCCCATTCCATCACTGGGAAGGATTGGAGGAAGAGGAGGGACCAATTAAGGAAGTAGTGGGACCTCGAGCACCTGGTTTGCAGATGACGGAAGTAACGCACTTCGGTCGAAGATGCCAAGCCTGTCCCTGCTGCCCAGCTGGGGGCTGGGATGGCTTGACCGCAGGGGCAGAGTGGGGCCAAAAGGACTTCTTCCTTTAAAGCTTGGAGCCCTTGGGATCCCTCTGGGCAGAGGTGACAGAGTCCAGAGTGGCACTGGACTTCTCAATTTGAGCGAGGTGGCCTTCCACCTCTGGTCTGAACAGGTTGGTGCCCAAGAAAGGTACATCCATCAGATCATGCTGGGTATCTGCTGTAAAGGTAGTAATCCATATCTAGCCCTGTGGCGTATGGCCACCACAGCAGCCACGGACCAGGTGCAGGAAACTCCAATGTCCACAGCCATCTGGAGCTACTGTTTTGGTCATGCTTGGCCCTAGTCCTGGACTTGCTTGACCATGGTCTGTAAGTCAGCTGGGAGCTGAGGAAGCACATCACTGAGAGTGCCTAAAAGGGCATGAGCAAAATGGGCCATCAGAAGGGCCAAACTCATCTACTGAAGGCCGAGCGAAGAGGCCACATAGACCTTTTTGGCCATGTGATCCAAGTTCTTGGATTCTTTGTTGGAAGGCTTGTCCATGTCCCTGACATTGCCAGTATGCCAAAAGGCCTAATTGGCCACCAAAGCCTTGGCTGAGGGGTGCTCAGTGAAACCTGAAAGGGAACCCATAGGGACCGCATACTTTCAGGCCATATGGGCTGATGGCACAGGGAAGGATGCTGCCAAAGCTCCAGAGCAGGGCAACTGGGAAGGCAACCCCAGGGGAGTCCCCTTGATTGAGAATTTCAGTCAAGAGATACTTGCCCATTTTTTGATGGGCTCCATCTGAATCCTGGTAGATTCTGAAATCAAATAGAGCAAGCCCCTGAAGGAAGTGGGACCATGCTTTGAAGACAAATTGTCCCCCAATTTGGCATCCAATGGATGGGAATGCAGGGAGGAATCCTCAGATTCCAATGATTTACCAAAAAGCAGTCGACCGCATAAGTACCAGCTGACCCTGCAGGGTCTATCGGGAGTCATGGTGACTAACAGCCAACGAGGAAGCCCAGGAGTCGTATGGGCATTCTTAGGAGGGGGACACTCCTTCAGCTGCTTAGGAGGTGGCTCCATCTGAATGGGTAGAGAGGCTGGAACTGACCGAGCTGGAGCAGGCTGGGGCCTTGGTGGCGGGAGCCATGGAAGAGCCAGGGTTGGGGCCAGAATCGGCTTAACCCCAGAAAGCATGAGCTGCTGCTACATTAGCTCTTCATAGTGCCAGCACATCTTGCATCAGAGGCTCTCCTTATCTGAGGAGGAAGAGGAAGACTAGTGGCATCGCTGCTTGCCCGAGTGCTGAGAGCTGGGATGCTGGTGTCGGTGAGGGCTGCTTGTCTCCAGACTATGATCTCGACCTCGACCATTGGAGAAACCTGATGGCAAGAAAGTGAGGGAACCGGCAAAAGCCAAGGATCCTCCTAGGTAATGGGATCACGAGGGTTAGGGACCGGATCAGCATGCTGGTCCAACCATCCCTGGGAGGTGACGGGTAGGACTGGAGACCTAGAAAGTGAAGTATCCAGCTCATCCTGTGACAGCACGTCAACCGACTTGAGCAAAATCTCAACAGGTTGGTCAATGGGAGTCTCAACTGACTGGCCCAACGGGGAGACCATGGAGCCAGGGGGCCTGGACTGAAGAATCGACCTTAGTTGAAACCTCCAGGGAAGTGTGGGAGACCGGAGCCCAAGAGCACTCATGATCCCACGTCAGTCGACGAGACTTTTTCTTAGTCTCCTTTTCTGAAGATTTTGAGGATTTCGTTCCCTTAGAGGGACCCTGCCCAAGGGTGGGAAGGGACTATCACAAATCCCTAAACATCCCCGTAGAGGTGGCACCAAAAGAAAGCAGCACAAAAGTCAAAGCCAAAGAGGCATGCTCTGCGGCCTGAGCCACCGCCTCATAAAAGCTGAGAGTTGTTCAGTGGACCTCACAGTCACCCTAGAAGGGGTTGATTTAGTCCTCCAGAGTACTGGGATGCAAGGTATGACATAGGCCACACACCTGGGGATCATGATCATAGCCTAGGCAGTAGATGCATGAGTTGTGCGGGTTTGTCTGAGACATCTTCTGCCCACAGTTGCACTTTTTAAAACTGGGCGCTGACTTTGAGTCGTCCAGTGGACACAACAAGGAAAGGAAGCAGCTCCTGGTGGGGCTCCTGGTGGGGGACTCAATTATTAGGGGGATAGAACTGGGGGGAGCAGGGAAAACTGAAGTAAGGTGCCTGCCTGGTGCCATGGCTTGGAGAGACAGGAAGCGCATCCTCAGGATCACAAGGACAGCTGCACGGGAATCTGAGCTGGACGTCATTGCCCACCTAGGGACAAATGACTTGGCTAATCATGAGATTAGAGCAGTGCAGAAGGACTTTGTAGAATTGGGAAGGGGCCTAAGACAAGTAGCACACACAATATCCTTCTCTGAGGTGCTACCTGTCAATGGCATGAGTGAGCGAGGGTACTTTGCACCATGTAGTTTAATGAATGGTTGAAAAATGGTGTGGAGCACAGGGTTTGGCTTCATTGGGGACTGGGTTCCACCTGAGGGACACCAGCCTATACTGGCAGGATGGTCTGCATCTGTCCAGAAAGGAAACAAGTCTTTGAGCAATCAGTTTAAATGCTTCATTGGCAAGCTTTAAACTAGTCAAGGAGGAGGCACTGATAAGCAGCAGGAAAATCCCAGCCTCTCCCTACAAAACAGGGTACTAAATGAGAAAAAGACCGAGGTAGACAGGTCAGTGGGGGATGCTGCAAAAGAAGGTAAAGCCATAAAAAAATGGAGAGCAATGAGTACCAATGCCCGTAGTCTGAGTAACAAGCTTCCTGAATTAGTGGCCTTGATGGAGAAGGAACATTTGGATATCGTGGCAGTCACAGAAACATGGTACACACAAAACCATGACTGGGACATAAACATACCAGGATACACTATCTACAGGAGGGACAGGGAGGATACACTATCTACAGGAGGAGGAGTAGCTCTTTACATAAGGGAAGGAATCAAGGCAACAGAACAAAAGGGAAAACAAGGAGGAGAAGAAGCACTGTGGGTAAATTTGGAGACCTGCAATGGCACCACAATCCGCAAAGGGGTTGTATACAGACCCCCTTCTCATGGGGAGGAAATGGACAAGGAAATGATAGAAAGAATACTTAGAATGGCAGAAAAAGGGGAGATATTGCTGATGGGTGATCTGAATATGCCAGATGTTAACTGGAATGCAGTTGCAGCAGCCACTTCAAAGAGTGGGGTTATTCTAGATGCCCTACAAGGGGCATGCCTTAGACAACTAGTATTGGAGCCCACTCAAGAGGGAGCAATCTAGACCTGGTTCTCTCACATGGAGATGAAGAGAGGATCACAGATGTAGAAGTGGGTAGCCATCTGGGAACTAGCGACCATCGAACAGTATGGTTCACAATAACACAGCAATAGAGTCAAGCCATACAAAGGCAAAAGTACTCAATTTTAGGAGGGCTGACTTTCAAAATGGGTGAGTGCCAAGGAATGCACTAGCAAATGGGCAGGAAGGAGGGTGGAAGAACAATGGGAATAATAAAACTGCCATCACAGAGGTAACAAGCCTTTGTGTGAAGCAAATTAACAAACGAACGATGTAAGACACCACTATGGTTCTCAAAGGAAGTGGCAGTGAAGGTTCAAGAGAAAAGAAAGCATTCAGGAAGTACAAGGAATCACAGAAGGAGCAGGACAGGGAACTGTTTCAGTTAAAGCAAAAGGAAGCTGGGAAGGCAGTAAGAACAGCAAAGGCCCAAACCGAGGAAAAGATAGCCAACTCTATTAAGAAGGGGGATAAAACCTTCTATAGGTACATCAGGACGCAAAGGAAGACCAAGGGAGGGCTAGTGAGGCTTAATAAAGAGGAGGGAGGGTGGGCAGAAGGTGGCTATGAAAAGGCAGAGATACTAAACAAATATTTTTGCTCAGTATTTACAAAGGAAGTGGGGGAGGTACCTAAAACAAACAGTAGAAACACTCTGGATACAGAAGTGGATACCAGCCCATTTACAGAAGAAAGGGTTCTGAAAGAACTCTTAAAACTGAAGGTGGACAAAGCAATGGGGCCTGATGGGATTCATCCCAGAATTCTAAAAGAACTAAGGGTAGAACTAGTGACACCACTGACTACCCTCTTTAACAAATCATGGGAGGATGGGGTGGTACCCGAGGACTGGAGAAGGGCAGATGTGATTCCCCTTCACAAAAGTGGGAGCAAGGCAGAAGCAGAAAACTACAGACCTGTTAGTTTAACCTCAGTGGTATGGAAAATGATGGAATCACTTCTGAAGGAAAGAATTGTTGAGTATCTAGAGGCCAGAGGGGCTCAGGACAAGGCAGCATGGATTCTAGAGCGGGAAGGTCATGCCAGACAAATCTGATACATTTCTTTGACTGGGTGACCAAAGTAGTAGATCAGGGAGGGGCTGTGGACATGGCCTACCTAGACTTTAGCAAGGCATTTGACACAGTCCCACACAAAAGATTAATATACAAGTTAGCCAGCCTGGGAGTGGGTCCCAAGATGACAGCCTGGGTAAAGAATTGGCTGGAGAATAGGACACAGAGAGTAATAGTAAATGGAGTCCACTCTGAAGAAAGGGGGTTACTAGTGGGTACGCAAGGGGTTCAGTATTAGGACCAGTCCTCTTCAATGTCTTTATAGAGCTATATTGCAGAGGACTGGAAGAAAAAGAATGTCTCTATGCAGATGACACAAAGATCTGCAACAGAGTTGATGCAAAAGGTGGGGTGGAAAGGATGAGAAGGGACTTGGCAAGGTTAGAGGAATGGTCAAATGTATGGCAGCTTAGATTCAATGCTAAGAAGTGCAAGGTAATGCACCTGGGAAACAAAAACCCAGGGGAAGAGTACACAATGGGGGTGAGATACTAACAACAACAAAAATGGAAAGGGACCTGGGGGTAGTCCTATCAGATGACCTAAAGGTGGGCAAGCAATGTGAGAGGGCAGCAAGGAGGGCGGGGGGAATACTGGGATGCATAGGGAGAGGCATCACCAGTAGAAAACAGGAAGTTATTATCCCTCTGTACAGACAGTTGGTGAGACCCCATCTGGAGTACTGCATGCAGTTCTGGAGACCCAATCTCCGCAAGGACATAGACAGGATGGAGGCTGTCCAGAGAGGGCAACTAAAATGGTGCAGGGTCTGCACCGGAAGACATATGAAGAGAGACTTAAGGAGCTGAATATGTATAGCCTCGAGGAAAGGAGAGAGGGGGACATGATAGAAACTTTCAAGTATCTCAAGGGAATCAACAAAGTCCAAGAGGGTAGCATCTTTCAAAAAAGAGGTGTGCAAGAACAAGGGGGCACAATTTGAAGATAGAAGGGGCAGCTCAGAGGTAATTTAAGTATTTTTTCACAGAGGGTTGTGGATGCATGGAATTGCCTTCCGGAGGAGGTTGTGGAGTCAAAAACAGTGGTGGAATTCAAGCATGCATGGGACAGTCATAAGGCAATTCTAGGGGGTGGGGGTAGGAAGAAGTAGGCTGCTGGTTAACTGGGATCTGCAGCTTATCCAATAAGTAGGGAAATGGGCAGACTGGGTGGGCCAAGCAGTCCTTATCTGCCGTCAAAATCTATGTTTCTATGTGTCTATGTCCATGATGAGAGTTTCGAACGAATTTGAAAATAGCATGAAGACTTTAGTCGAATTAGAAATTTTGAAAGCAAAGGGCCTACTCAGCACAGAGGGGTAAGGAGGGAGCCTTCTTCTTCCAGCAGGAAGGAAGATCTGATGTCATGAGGTGCTGTCAAGAGAGTTACCATCCAGATGGGTGGGAGGAGTCAGTTTGAAGACCTTCTGGCAAGATTTAAGGGAAAGGAATACTGCCAGAAGTGCAGATCTGTAAACCATATCCACATCCCTAAAAAGGATCTTGACATAAAATACTTATTAGGAATAATAATTATAATGGCCAAAAAATGTATAACTAGACAATGACTTAAAGGTGAAATTCCAGCTATGGGGGAGAAGCGACTGGAATCATTGGATTATGTATGTCTCCGCTAAAGATCCCAATTTTGTTCCTTAATCATCCCATTCCAGATATTCAACATTTGACGCCTTTTTCTGTGGCACATTTATGGCCTATCTCCTATATGTGCAGTCTTGGGCCCTCCCCTCTTCATCCTTTAAGTTCTAGTCTATGTGCCTGTGATTAATTTCTCATTTATGTCTGGTCTAATTGGGTTTAAAGTATATTCCATCAAAAGCTAGGTGTACTGTAATTCTATGGATATCTGTCAGATTTTGATTTTACCTGCATGTACATCCTGGGTATTGTCTATTTTTGTCTTTTTGTTGTTTTCTGTTCCATGTGATTTATGGAAACCAAAAAAAAAATTATTCAAAAAAAGTAGTTAAATATAGTGTTAGAAATGTGAAAAACCAGACTAGAATGCTATCGGTATGCAAATTGGTGTTCTGGTCTCCCAACAAGGAAAGCACAGCTCTTCAATGGTAGAAACAAAGAACTCAGGCAGTTGAGGCCGGTGCTGTTATATGCTGTGGGCTACGCACAGACATTGCTGGCTCGAAATGTTCTGGTTTCCATGGTGTCTTTGTGTTCAGACCAAAGAGTGGGACTCTATGGAGAAGACTGATTCTTGAAAGACAGAAGCAGGTGAAACCCCCACCCCTGTTAATGCACTAGAATATTCTACCATCCCTCTTGACAATGGCCACATACACCTTACCATGCTTCAGCTCCATGTCTATTGTGACTCCAAAATATTTTACCTCCTCAAGCAGCAAGAGGAGCCATGCAGTATGTAGGCTCTACCTCTGTTTTTCCTCCCCAAGTGCAGTACCTTGTGCTTGTGGTTAAAGAAGGTGCTCGTAGCACTTGTGAAGGTCTGCATCCTTGTAAGAAATGGTGAGAAAAGGTCAAGATAAGGCCCCTTGACTCAGAACAGACATAAGGTGACTTTTCCTGAACACAGGGAAGGGCTAGGACTGCTGGAAGAAAACCTGTTGACTCCAGGCCAGAGAGAAGACTAGAGCAGTACTTAAGAAACTGCAAAGCTACAGAAGAATTAAGGAAGCCAGGAGGATGCGGAAGCCAGGATAGCAGTAGGACCTGCAGACAGCACCAAAGCCTTCTTTCAGTTCATAAATGGAGGAAGGAAGATAAAGGTTGGGATTGGGACCCTTACCACATGGGATGGAGGGAAGTACCTGTGAGAGAGTCTGGGTCAATGGATGAGTTGTTGAATTAATACTTAGCTTCAGTGTTCAGCAAGGATCTTGGGAGGGTAGGTGCTCACTGGGTGGACCATGGCATCAGAGTAGGCATGATGCAACAAGCAGACATCACTCTTGCTCTGGTAGTCGACTACCTGGTGAAGATCAAGCTAGGTAAGTCCCAAAGGATGGAAGGGTTATACTTCAGGATAATGGAGGAAATAAAGTAACCTTTTATGGCCATTTGTTTTAATCTTTCATAATAATTTGATCCTCTTATTTAAGAAGGGGGAAGGTCAGCCCTGGGCAACTACACATTGGTCAGCCTGGCAGTGATTGGT
This sequence comes from Neoceratodus forsteri, assembly GCA_016271365.2. Lineage (NCBI taxonomy): Eukaryota > Metazoa > Chordata > Ceratodontiformes > Ceratodontidae > Neoceratodus > Neoceratodus forsteri. Next base: position 969,151,488 of record CM028134.1, on the reverse strand, counting down.
AGAGTTCTGGAATACATTATCAAGGACACAATACTGGATCAACTGGTAGAGGTCAAGATCTTTAACCCTCTCAGCATGGCTTTAATGAGATGTCTATCATGTCAATTCTACCTGGTCACCTTCTTTGAAAGGGTGACCAAGAAGGCTGACAGGGGCATGACCATAGATGTAGTCTATCTGGACTTCAGGAAGGGCTTAGCCTTGACACTTTAGTGCATGACCAGCTTCTGGACAAGTACACCAGAGCAGTATACATGAGGCAAACACAAGTCTGACTGCTAACTGATCTGGGGTGGGAGGAAGAGGGTGCTGGAGGATGGGCCTAGTCCATATTTAGCCTTAGGAGAGAAGCAAGACTGGCAATCATAAAACTGGAACATTTACAAGCTCAGTGTCTATTTACAGTGTATTGAGTTCTCAGTGACTGCTACTAGGCTCTGCTGTAAGGGGATGGTGGGGTGGAAGGGAAGCTGCCTCACAGCTTTTCTTTACATTTGGAATCCGGGGATGGCAAGAGCAAACTGATTAGTTAACAAAGAGAACAATAAAATGGAAATTACGTGCCTACCGTAATTTTTGATCTTCTTGGACGAAGTCTCCACCACTCATTCACACTAATGGGAGTTCGCCAGAGGTGCTAGGACCCAGGGGGAGCCACCTGTTTTCCGAGACGGTCAGCGTCTGAGATAAAGCTGTGAGGAAGCGTCTCCATGAGCCCTGGATCGTGTAGTAATGACTATCTCGGCGTTGACCCTCCAACCGCCTTAGCACCTTTTTTCTGAGGAGGTGCAGCATACCTAACCTAGAAGCACTAACCTACAAATTGGACATAAAATAGTCCGAATGACCCGTGTAAGAAGGGTCAACAACAAAGTCTTCACAGCCCAGCCACTGAGGGAGTGAAGACCAAAAACAGAGAACTGAGCTTGGGGGATGGTGGGTGGGTGTGTGAATGAGTGGTGGAGATTTCGTCCAAGAAGATCAAAAATTTTGGTAGGTACATAATTCCCATATCTTCCTGGACATAAAGTCTCCACCACCCATTCAAATTAATGGGAGAGTACCAAGCTAATAATCCCCTGAGATGGATGGCAGGAGATAAAAAGCTCACAGACTTAGGACAGAAGTCCAGGGGGTGCTGTGGAGCCCGAGCAAAATGGACGCTTGAAGATATAGCTCTTCCTCACTGTCTCCATTTATATTGGAAATTTAAAACTAAATTCGAACAAAGTCCATTTTTTTTCATCAGAGGCTGAGAAAGAAAGACTTAAGCAATAATATGGGCAATTCTCGTAAAGATAGAGGGACGGAGCTAAACAAAAAACAGATCCTGCAACTCTAACCACGAGGGCTACACAAGATCAGGACACAATACAGGATGATGCTTCCGTAGAAGAAACTTTACAAACAGTGGGAATAAAACTAAATAGGCTAATAGCATCAGTCACCGGATTGTCTAATAAATTCAATACCCTAACAAACAGAGTAGCTACTGTAGAGTCATCGGTGGAATTGATCACTCTAGCCTCCCATGAAGCCACTAAAAGGGTAGACGCAGCAATGGGTGCAGTCTCACAGATTATTAAAGAAAATATGCACCTTAGAAGTAGATTGGAGACTTTGGAGAACCAAGCTTGCACACAGAATCTGCAGATTCTAGGAATGGCAGAAGAAGTCGAAGGTGATCACTTGTTATTTGTTCAAGAATGGTTGATGCAGCAATTAGGCAAAGAGATAGCCCCCATGGTGAAGCGCTTCCAAAAGGCCTACTGAGCTCTGGCGAGAGGCAGACCCGATGACCCAGAAGCCCCAAGAACTGTGGTCGTTATTACCAACAGAATGGGATCCAGAGATTACCTCCTTACAATGGGCTAGGTAAAAGAAAATGCTACTTCATGAAGGTCAGCAGATAAGGTTGTTTCCTGATTTGGGTTTTGAGACGCACCAAAAGCACAAGAAATTTGATGGTGCCAGAGAATTGCTGAGAGAGTCGGGGATTCCACATGGCCTTGTCTTCCCAGCCTGACTCCAGATAGTTCATAGAGGTCAAGTTTTCATTTTTTTAGACCCAGCTGAAGCCATGAAGTGGTGCCGGAGAAATACTGCCAGAAGATCGCAAATTGCCTCACCAGAAGAATCCTCCTCGGAGAAAGAACACACCTGAAAAGAAATGTAAAGTACAGTACTTTATTGAATGGTATAATATGTATGACTGGGGGGTGAAATGAATAGCTTATTAAAAATTGTCTAGCTAATGTTAACTTGTCTCTATTATTAAAAGGTTTAGTAGGAGATGTAATAGGAGATCATAGTGGAAACGCTGAAAATGTTTGTTGCAACTTCCCCTGCTTTATTAAGAAGGCATGCTTAGTTAAACCACCAGTTTCAAAACTTTATTCAGTTGCCTGTTACAAGTAAATCATAGGCTCAGTTTACGGAGTTTGAATTTTAAGCGCCTTACTAAGTGGAAAAGAGAATTTACTTGATGGCTTAAAGTGACCAACTTATCGAAATGTTATTCGACTTAATTATAGCCACACCTATGTTTTAAGTGAGCTTTGGGGAGGAGGAGCTATCATTATCTTCAACTGGGATGGCACATTTAGTGCATATACCTAGGAAAAGCATAGTGAACTTTCCCTGTTCTCCTTTGAAAGGAAGGGACTTCGGGACTCAAGACTTTGATTTACTAAATAAACTATGCAGCTCCTGGGCTCTTCACACAGTCTAAAATGTTTAAACTTATGTCTATGCATATTATAAGAAACCCCCTCCAATGACGTATCATATTACTGTGGATGGATATACTAAATGTGTTATGGAGGAATGGCGCCCTCCCGGTTTTAAAATATAAAAATGTAATATCCACTGTAAGTGACTGAAACTGTATGTTTTTGTCATAACAATAAACATAAAGTTTAAAAAAAAAAAAGGACAGAAGTCCATTAAGAATGGTCCTGCCAAATGACAGATGTTGCCTGGCATGGATATCCAAGGCATAGTGCTTAACGAAAGTATGTACTGAGCTCCAAGTAGCCGTATTGCAAATATCTGTAATGGGCACATTGCGAATTTCCACCAGAGATGCCGCAACTGCTCTGGTAGGGTGAGCTTATGCTCTGCCTTCCAGATTGACCTGTGCCATAGAATAGCAGTGGCATAGGCATACCGCCAGCCACACTGAAACGCATCTAATAGCGACAGGCTGACCCAGTCGGGTTTCGCTGAATGAAACAAACAGTTGTTGAGCCTGGTGAAATTCTTTTGTTCTATCTTGATAGAATCGCAGTGCTTTTTTAACATCCAGTGAATGAAGGATACGCTCCCCTTCATTCTGGAAGTTTGCAAAGTAGGTAGGAAGGACTAAAGGTTGGTTTAGACGGAATTCTGAGACAACCTTGGGGAGAAACTTAGGATGAGTCCCTAAGAACTACTTTGTCCTTGTGAAATACAGTGTAAGGGTGGTCTGTGACCAGTGCATGTCTTTCAGAAACTCTCCAGGCCGAAGTGATGGCCACCAGGAAGGCTGTTTTCCAAGTGAGAAACTTCAAGTTGCAAGTAGCTAGATGCTTGAAAGATTTACGAATGAGCATGTCTAGCACAAGGTTAATATCCCAGGCTGCGACTGGACATCTGATAGGAGGCCTAGTATGCAGAATACCCTTACAAAACCTCTTAACTATAGGTAACTGAGCCAGTAACATGAAAAGTACTGGCTCATGATATGCAGAAATGGCACAAAGATGAACTATGACAGTGGAGTACTGTAGACCTGTATTTGAGAGGTCTAAAAGGTACTCCAAAACTTTATTCAGTGGGCAGGAAAAATGGTTCCAAGAGGATTTTGCACATCAGATAGAGAAACGCTTCCATTTGGCTTTGTAGATTTTTCTAGTGGCTGGCTTACAAGCAGCCAAAAGAATATCTGAAACTCTACGAGAAACATTGAACCTATTCACCTCTATCTCTTCAGGAGCCAAGCGTGGAGGTGAAGCGACCTCAGCTTGGGATGGACCACAGGACCCTGGGTCAAAAGTTTCATCTGAAAGGGAAGCTTCTTCGGGGGGGGGGGGTTCTGACAGACTGCTTAGCAGCAGGAGCCATATCTGTTGAGGCCAGAAGGGGGCAATGAGAATCATTCTACCCCCGAGACTTGAATTTGAGAAGCACCCTCTGAATTAGGGGATGAGGAGGAAAGGCGTATAGAAAGTATGTTGTCCACCATAGCCTGAACGCATCCTGACAGAAAATGGCAGGTCCTGGATTTCTGGAGCAGAAGAAAGGCAGTTTTGTGTTGAGTAGGGACGCAAAAAGGTCCAGGTCTGGAGTTCCCCATTCTTTGAAGAGTGGCTGAACGACTGTTAAGTTGAGAGACTACTCTTGAGGATCTGTCTCCATTCTGCTGAGATGGTCTGCCAGTTCATTTTGTACTCCTGGTAGGTAAACCACCTGGATTAGAGCTTTGTGCTCCAGGCACCATCCCCACACTCTCATTGCTTCTCTGCATAATGTATAAGAGTGTGCACCACCATGCTTGTTGATGTACTACATTACTGCCTTGTTGTCTGTTTGAAGGAGAATGTTCTTGTAACAGAGTATGTCCTTCAAGGCTCGGACTGCATGGAGGACAGCTCTCACTTCCAGGACATTTATGTGAAGCTGGGACTCGTCCTGAGTCCACATACCTTGGGTGTGGAGATTCTGGCAATGAGCTCCCCACCCCATCAGGGACGCGTCCATGGTAATGGAGATCTAATAATCCAGAGGAGCAAAGGGATAACCTTCCAGAAGGTTGTCCTCCTGTGACCACTAGGCAAGTGAGTTCTTCAGAGGTTCTGTCCCCTTGATGGGAAAAGACTGAGGGTGACTGGTTGGGGACCACTGAGTAGTGAGCATCTACTGAGAGGTTCTCATGTGGAGATGAGCTAAGGGTACAGTGAACACTGAGGATGCCATGAGACCTAGCATCCTTTGCATCGAGATAGCTCAGACCAAGCTGTTTTCTTTGATGTATCGAGCCATCTGTAAGATATCACTCCTGTCCTCTGGGAGAAAAGCCTTCGCACAGGAGGTGTCCAGAAGAGTTCCTATAAAGAGGAGCTTCTGGGAGGGTTGTAACTGTGACTTGTTGAGATTTAGCAGGACTCCCATGGACGTGAGGAAATCTGAGGCCGTGACTATGGCGTCCAGAGTCCCTTGTCTCGAGGGACTTGCTAGGAGCCAGTCATCCAGATATGGGAACACTTGTATTCTGATTTTCCTGAGATGCGCCGCGAGAATTGCACAACACTTTGTAAAAACTTGAGGCGCAGAGGATAGGTCAAAGGGCAGGACTCTGAACTGATAGTGTTAACCCAACACCACAAACCTTAGGTATTTGTGGTGCTTTGGGTGTATAGGGATGTGTTGGCAGGCATCCTGTATGTCCAGGGAGGCTCAGCCAATCATGTTGATGAAGCAAAGGTAGCAGGGTACCTAGTGATATCATCTTGAACTTTTCCTTGTGAAGGAACTTGTTTAACTTTCTGAGATCTAGAATGGGGCACATGCCACCATTTTTTTTCGGGACCAGGAAGTAATAGGAGTAGAAACCTGTGTTTTGTTGATCCAACAGAACTACTTCTACTTCCCTGTTGTTCAGAAGGCCTTGTACCTCGGAAGCAAGAAGGTCAGACTGTGCTGCTGACAGCCTGGGCCGTCGTTTGGGGAGATGATCTGAAGGGGTTTCCGAAAGATTGAGTGAGTACCTCTCATGGAATATCCAGAGGACCCATTTGTCTGATGTTATAGACTTCCACTGGTTGTAGAACTGACTCAGACATCCTCCCACTGCTGAGGAGGAGTCCCCCTGAGATAGCTGAGGTGGGGCCTGGGCCAGAAACTCAGAAAGTGGCACTGGGCGCTTTGGGTCCTTGTGTCTTCTGCTGCGCTTTCTTTTGTGGCTGAGGGTTGTGGTTTTTGTTGAAACCTTCTCTACCTCTGGCTCAAAAGGACTGATGGTTGTGAAATTGACGTTTGTTCGCACACACCCAGGTGCCGGTCTAGCTGTCTTAATGGCAGATCTAGTCTTCTGAGTGGCCTCCAGAGCTTGCTCCACCTGGGGGCCGAAGAGATACATACCATCAAAAGGCAGGGCCATGACCTGCTGCTGGGTGGCATTCATGAAGCCCAAAGTACGAACAAATGAACATACGAAATTTGCCAGCAGATAAAGGCCTAGAGGTCTATCAAGTCTGCTCGAATGTGCAGCTAGCACCCCTTATTCTGCAGCTGCCCCTCCCTTCCATCCTTCCCCTTCATTAACCCTCCCCCTTGTCCTGTCCCATCTTCGTTTGAAGCAGTCCACTGTTCTACTGCATACCACTTCTGCAGGTAACGCATTCCACCCAGCCACCACCCTCTCTGTAAAAAAGTGTCTGCTCATCTCCCTCCTGAACCTTCCTCGCTCCAGTCTCATATCATGGCCCCTGGTGGTCCTCCCCTCCCTTACTTTGAACAGCCCTTCTGTACCCATCTTGTTTATTCCGTTCATGTATTTAAAGGTTTCAATCATGTCACCCCTGTCTCTCCTCTCCTCCAGTGAGTACATGTTCAACTCCTTCAACCTCCTCTCATATGATAAGTCCCCAGCCCTTGATCATCTTTGTCGCCCTCACTGCACTCCCTCCAGTAACTTAATGTCCATCTTCAGATATGGACGCCGGTACTGCACACAGTACTCCAGGTGTGGTCTAACTAATGACCTATACAGTGGCAGAATCACCTCCTCCCTCCTCGAGGATATACCCCTTGCAATACAACCCAGCATTTTGTTGGCCTTTGCAGCTGCCTTCCTACATTGTGCTGAGTTGTTTATTGAACGTACGTAGCCAAGAGTGGTGACGGGTGCAGATGCCAGCCGCCACCACTCGGGAAGCAGTATCAAAAGTGTCCATTGCAACTTTAACCTGTTGGTTATTGGACTCGATACCCCTGGTTATGGTCTGAAGTAGCTATGAATTAACTTCTGATTCAGGAAGAGCTTCTACCATTTGTTTGAGCGAATGCCAAAGGACATACTCATAATGAGAAAAATAGCCCTTGTAGCTGGCAATGCGCATGCCCAGGGTGGAGGCAGCAAAGACTCTCTTACCTAAGGTGTCTATCTTGTGAGATTCTTTATTTATAGGCTGGGCTGTAGATGCCTGAGGAAGGACGGCATTATCATTCTCTGCCAAGACTACAATGGGATCAGCAAAGGCTTGTGAGGCAAATATGGGCCGATCCTTGGGAAGGGCATACTTCCTATCTATGGACTTGGCCATGGAAGGAATAAGAGCCAGATTCTTCCACACCATCTGAGAGAGGGTTTCGAAAGAGGGCTGTAGTGGAGGTGTTAAATACATAGGGATCTGCGGGACATGGAGGTATAGGAGTCTTAAAAGCTTCCCAGAATTGATTTCTGCAGTCTGGAGAGAAAGAGTAGAATTTAAATTTTGAAGCACAGACTTAAAGGAAATGTCTTCGACCACAGGCTTTGTAGAAGGACTGATCTCTGTTCACAAGGCAGTGTCATCAACATCATCACGCAGTCAAAGATCTGGGTCAGGCTCAAAATCATCTCCTGACAGTCCAAGAGGGACTGTATGGACAGGAAAGGAGTGAAATTCAGGAGGAAGAACAGAAGAGGAAAGAATCGGAGTTAAGAACCCCTGGAGGCCGGACGACGACGCACCAAGCCTCAGCACCCACGAAGAAAATGGTGCCAAGCACAAGGAGGGCGGCACCAACAAAAAAAGGCCCAGCACATGGTGCCGACAGAGCCTGCGGCACCACAGATGGCACCAACAGACTCCTCGGCACTGCAGATGGTGCCAACAGAGGCCCTGGAGCCACAGACGGTGCCGAGAGAGTTACAGGGGTCTGAAAACTGAGATCTGAAGAAAAAGTAGGAAAAATGGCAGGAGATAGAGGCATCGGTGTGGACCACTGTGCTGCAGCTTTGTGAGGGGGATAAACACCTGAACATGGAGTCGACGGCACCGAAGAAGGCACCACATGACTAGGAAGGCCCAACCACCCTACCTGTTCCTCCAAATGGTCCGAAGGCCTTGGAGTGACCGGTTCAGGCAACTGGACCAACCTCTGAGCCCACTGCTCCATAAGAGCAGCTCACTGGTGAAACTGCTCATCGGAAGCTCCTCCAATAGGCGAGGAGAGGCTCATGTCTCGAGGAGGTCAGTCACCAGAGACAGAAACCATCGACCTCGACAGACATGGGACTGGCGCTGGTCCCAATAACTGACTGTCTGTGCCGGAGGCGCGCAGAGGCGACCTCGGATGCCATTTCTTCTTCGACCTATGCTGAAGAAGAACTTCGAGGCCGGAAGCGGTGCCGTGAGTGGGACTGTTTCCTTTTATGCTTTAAGGGGGACTGCCCATCCCCCTGAGCATTGGACCGTCTGTTGTCACACACACCCATCTGGAGAGGGCGGCGGACCGAGCACAGCCCGGCTGACTGAAAAGCTTTCATATGAAGTCTCCCTACAGTTACCTGACCTGCTCATGGTCGACTTCGTCAATGGTGGGCTGAAGACGTATTTCTTGTTATAAGCAGGATTAAATGTAATCGGTACTTATTCGAAGATAAACTACAAAACAAAAAAAACTGAAAACTAAGCTGCTAGTTTGAAGTTTGACTCCTGGCAGGTGAGCGTCGTCGTCACTGAAGCACACTTGACGGTGAGAAAAAAAGGAGCTAAGGCGGTTGGAGGGTTAATGCCGAGATAGTCATTACTGCATGAACCAGGGCTAGTGGTGCCATTTCCTCATGGCTCCATCTCGGACGCTGACCCTCTCGAAAAAAGTTTGCTCCCGCTGGGTCCTAGCGCCTCCGCTGAGCTCCGATTAGTGTGAATGAGTGGTGGAGACTTTATGTCCAGGAAAATCTACTTTCTGCACTGAAAGTGCTAATCGGCAGAACACCACACAATATGTGTGGGGCTATTAGATGTACAATACATTCCCCTTACCATGTAACTGTCAAGGTCCCCTGTTTTCCTAGGCACTGTAGACATAGCTTTTGTGGCACAGACTCTGAACTTCTGCAGAACTGTTAGATCAAGTTCTGTGGCAAGGTTCAAAATACTGCGGCACATTAATAAATAATAGAGAGACAGCAACACAGTTTTTTGCGGACCCCAGCAATGATGGCTTGTGAGGAGGACCTCTAACTCCCGCCACATAAATGTAAGTTGCATCATTTTCTTTAAACCTCAACTGTATGCTTTTCAGCAGCTGCCCATGCTCTCCATATTTATCTAAATTTATGGCTGAGTGTAATTTCATGTAACATTAATGTTACACTTGTTGACAGCAAATCAAACAGCTGAACTGTTGTTCCCTAAGTGGAACCATTAAGAAGCCTAGTCATGGAGATCCCAAGACTTCCCTCCTCTGTAAACACCTATCAGGGGCCCCACACAGTCACAATCTGAGTAGCAGACTTTGGAGACACACACAGGCCTCCATACTGCCACCTTCAAAAACTGCCATTTATCACAAATATAACTGCAATTCACGTTTTGAATAAATAATCTGTAACTTAGTTGTCATCTTTCTTACCTTGGCTTCATCTTTTCATTTTCTTTCATTCTTTCTGCTGCAACACTTTTGTTTACTTCGCTGTAATTTTGCCTTCTGAATTTAATACTGCTTTTCCTTTGCTAATTTAGCCCTTGTCTGTGCTATATATTTTTCTCAAAATCTTTTCCTTAAATTCTATTTTTGTCCTTTACAATCCCATCTTCCTCTGGCAGCATGGATAACACTCAAGGCCTGCACAATCCTTGTGAAGGAGATAACACCCCTATTTCTCCTTTGGAGAACTACTGAAGTCACTGTAGGATGTGTACCTCCCTCCCCCAAGCCTAAAAGTCCTGGCATCTGCAGCACCCCCTGACCACGGACTGTCCTGGTGATCCCAATGCTTCGCCAGAAAGAACAATTACATACTTACCCTAACAATTGATCTTCGAGAGAATCTCTTTCATCAGGCCACACCAATGGAATTAGAAGCCACCAGGTACTAGGACCACACGGAAACTTTTGCAAGCAGTTTACCAGGAGCTGCCCATGATGGCATCAGACATTGGCTGCTGTATAAATGTGGGCAGCCTCCTTCTCCTCAATTCCCCACCAGAGATCATGCTCGGAGGACCTCTCTATAGGGAACCAGGAGAGAACCTAGAGGGCCGGCCCAGTGGTGTAGAGGGTTGAGGCGCTGGCGCCTTACCTATGGCCACGCTGATGACCTGGTGTCAGGAGCAACCTTAGGAGTCAGAGGGTCGGCCGGGAGGAGGAGGATCAAGTGTCCTATGGACTGCTCTCCTTCTCCGGGGAGGGTGGATGGGGATCACCACTGAAGCACTGACTCCTGGTAGTGGCCGGGGGATGGTGCATGCTCAGGGTCAAAGGGTGGGGCAGTGCAGGCGAAGTCAGATGCGCAGCACGCAGTAGCATGTGCTGCAGCGTCTGTGACATCACAGCACTCTCGAGCCAGGGGGAGTGGGACTCATGACTCTACAATCCTATGGCGCGTATGATGGACAGCCCCGACAACGCTGCCACGGATGCACCCAAGACAACTCCACCTGAGCCCGGCCTCCAGGCCTCTGCAGTGATGGGGTAAGTACCCACTGTGAAGTGGCCAGAGAGGGCTAGGGGCAAAGGAGTTTGAGCTCTGGCTGTGGCCGGGACAGGGGACCGTGAAAGCTGGCAGGTAGGGAGAAACCATAGGTACAAACCCCCCCCAGCCAAGGAGGTAAAAATACTATAAAGTGTGAAAAAAAAAGGACAGCTACAGGTGAACCATCATGGAGATGGAGACAGTAGAAATTAGAATATCAGGACCCTCAGGGGAAAGAGGGTGGCACAGCATGGCCGGATGAAAGAGATTCTCTCAAAGACATATAGTTATGGTGAGTATTTACCTGTTCCATTTTCTTTGAGGATATCTCCTTCATTAGGCCACACCTATGGAATGAGTACCATGCAGTACTGACCATAAACAGTCTGGGAGGCTTAGGCCTTGAAGTACAGCTAGGCCAAAGCCTTCCCTTTTTCGAGAGACAATATCCAGACTATAGTGTTTAGTGAAAGTGTGGACAGTACTTCAGGTGGCAGCTACATAGATGTCTGCAGCGGACACATTTTTGAAACAAGCAATAAAGATGGCCATGCCTCTTGTGGAATGACCAAAAAACACCACAGGAAGTTCCTTACTGTACTTCCTGTAACAGAAAGTAATGTAGTTGACCAGCCATTTGGACAAGCACAGTTTAGAAACCAGGACAACCAGCTCCAAACTCACAACTACGGGAGGCTCAAATAAGACAAAAGTCCCTAGCTCAAAAAAACAAAACAAAAACACAACAGTCTAATGCAGGTGGAGGAACTATGTTATAAAAAAAATAAGTCACCTAAGAGCTTTAACATGTAAACATAAAAATTATTTTTTATTCAAACATACATAATACAGTGCCCATTTTATAAGTGCAAGTGTGGTATTGGGCTATACCAGACCTTCCAGGGGCGTAATAAGACCCTCCACCAGTGGCGTCGGGCCTCATTATGCCCCTGGGTGGTCCAATATAGCCCAATACTGCCCATCCTGTCAGGTATTATTGCTCACTTCTAGAGTATCTGTTGTCCTTGTCAGATGGAGGCCTACAGTATTCTTCTGTTAAAGTGCAGTTGGCTTCTATTTCAGTTTTCCACATGCCTACTGAGGGTTGTATGGTTGCCCAGCTGGAGGTAGCCCGTACATTTTTACGGGGTGTCTTTGTGTACTAATCCTAAGTTTTTACCAAAGGTGTTGTCTGAGTTTACTTTAAATAAAACCACCCACCTGCCAGTTTATTTATTTGACACAGTCCCACACAACAGATTAATATACAAGTTAGCCAGCCTGGAAGTGGGTCCCAGGGCAGTAGCCTGTGTAAAAAATTGGCTGGACAACAGGACACAGAGGAAAACAGTAAATGGATTCCACTCTGAAGAAAGGGGGGTTACTAGCGGACTACCGCAGGGTTCAGTACTGGGACCAGTCCTTTGTAATGTCTTTATAAGTGACATTGTAGAGGGACTGGAAGGAAAAGTATGCCTCTTCGCAGATGACACAAAGATCTGTAACAGTGCTGATACACAATGGAGGGGTGGAAAGGATGAGAAGGGACTTGGCAAGGTTGGAAGAAAGGTCAAAAGTGTGACAGCTTAGATTCAGTGCAAAGAAGTGCAAAGTAATGCACACAGGAAACAGAAACCCAAGAGAAGAGTACACAATTTGGGGGGGGGGGGAGGTATTAACAACAACAAAAATGGAAAGGAACCTGGGGTAGTCATATCAGATAACCTAAAGACAGGCAAACATTGTGAGAAGGCAGTGAGGAGGGCCGGAGGATACTGAGTTGCACAGGGAGAGGCATAACCAGCAGAAAACAAGAAAAAAAAAACTACTCGCCATAGTGATGTTTCTTCGAATGGCTCTTGCTGTATTCTGACAAATGCAGTATGACTGACCCGGTTCAGCTGCCCCAGAGAATAAATAGTTAAAATCTATGCAACTGCACAGAACGTTGAGTTCGATTTTCAAACCGCTGTCCTCGGTACATTCTAGTAACTGATCAGATTCTTTCGAAGCTACCAATAAAATAGGTATAACAAACTCCATAATCAGACCTAATTACCCCCGGGGCAAAATCAGAAACCAGCAAGGGCATGAAGAAGACTCAAGACACTGATGCCCAAGAAAAAAATACCCTAATCACTGGTGGGGTGAAAAAACATAACTGAAGAGGAGATGCCCAACCCTTTCCCCAAGTTCTGGAGGGGAGGCAGGGTGGGAGGTCAGAATACAGCAAATCTCCATTAGAAGAAACAACATTACTATGGTGAGTAATTTTTTTTTCAAACAACACAAATTCTTGCTGTATTCTGACAAATGCAGACTACCAAGCAGTGCCCCCTGGAGGTGGGCACAGAACCTGCTTGGGAAATAGGCTCTGCAACACTGCTGTGCCAAACCTGGCATCACTTCTGGCCTGGGTGTCCCAGCAGTACTGCTTTGTGAATGTGTGAACAATCTTCCAGGTAGCTGCTTTACACATGTCCAGTAAGGGGATATCCTTGGCAGCTGCCACTGAGGTAGCAGTCCCTCTAGTAGAATGGCCCTCAGGCCTGCTGGTGGGTCCTTCCTCAGCTTGTTATAGCAAAACTGGATGCAAGTCACAATCCATCTGGCTATGCTCTTTTTGTGGCTGGCCTGCCCTTACCCCTCCTCACCGTAGGTAAGGAACAATTGGGAACAGTCCTTCCTCTGTTCCTTTGTCCTGCCCATGTAATAGCTGATAGCTATACTTACATCTAGGCTGTGAAGCCTGCATTCACCAGAACAGGAATGGTCTATGAAAAACACAGGTAGTGTGATGGACTCATTGAGATGGAAGTCTGAGACCACTCTGGGAAGAAATTTCCTGTTGGTTCGGAGAACAATCTTGTCTCTGTAGGGAGCAATGTAGGATAGCAATCATGAGTCCCTGAGACACAAGGAGATCCATCATTTCCCTGTAGTCCTCCTCTTCATCCTCCTCCTGTCTGGCCTCCTGGACAGACAGTTGCAGGGTCTCTGCTACCTGCCTCATCAAAGAGAAATGGGAGGTAGCCTCCTTAGTGGGATGAGGAGGAAACTCACATTAAGGATGCTCAGGGGAACCTCAGGCTCAATGGGTTCACCCTCATCCTCCTCCTCCTCATATTCCTAGTAATACTCCTCAGGGTCTGAAGGACTTAAACTGACAGGCACCTGAACCAGTGGCTGCCCAACCAGTCGCTACGTGACGTGCACCCTAACTGGGCTGCAGTGACCGAACAATGCGAATGGCCTTCACAATCTCTTCAGCAGTTGGAACCGCAACCGCTTGCTTACATGGTTCCAAACCACCTATTCTAGACTTTTTGGATGGAGCAGAATCTAATTTAACCGACTAAGGTTCACCTTGGTCAGATGAGTCAGTAACTGGTTCAGATGGTTCAGTTAAACCAGGCCGACTTTCTTTAGAGGATTTATCCATTTTCTCCCTCAGTTTACACAGTCTTCTGTCGAGGGTAGACTGGGGGAAATTCTTGCAAATCTCACAGCCTGGTCGCAAGTGGTCGAAACCCAGGCAATACAGACACACCAAGTGTGGATCAGCTTTGGCAAATTGCTCCCCTCACTCGGTACAACACTGAAACCCAGTGGGACCATTTTTTTTCTTGGGTTTCTGTGAAATACCCTAAAAATTTAGCGCTTAACCCAAAAGGCTTAGTTAGGCCAGTTAAGCAATACCAAATGGAGATTTATCCAAAATTGGCTTAGTCAGGCCCAGATAAAGAACTATATAATTTATCCCAAAATCAGAAGAAAATAACAATTAAACCCTTACTTTCAAGGAAAAGTAAAAATTTGGCTTTCTCACGGTCGATGGACCAATCAGAAACTGAAGACTTACCTAACCAAGAAACCTACACTATACCGAAGGACAGAGGTTTGCTAGACAATAAAACAAATAAGTGGACGTTTGAAAAAAATGACAAAAGGACACTTCGAGCGAAGCAGAAGAGGAGCACTCTTCGAGGCGACTTCACAGGCAAGTGGAGTAAGAAATCTGATTAGTTACTAGAACGTACCGAGGACAGAGGTTTGAAAACCGAGCTCCAGCTCAATGTTCTATGCATTTGCATAGAGTTTAACTCTTTGTACTCTGGGGCAGCTGAACCGGTCAGTCATACAGCATTTGTCAAAATACAGCAAGATTTCATGTTGTTTGAAGTTGTTATCTCTCTGTACAGACAGTTGGTGAGACACCATCTGGAGTACTGCGTGCAGTTCTGGAGATCCCAACTCCGCCAGAACATGGACAGGATGGAGGCAGTCTAGAAGGAGGGCAACTAAAATGGTGCAGGGTTTGCACCAAAGCCATATGAAGAGAGACTACAGGAGCATAATATGTATACCCTTGAGGAAAGATGGAAGAGGGGAGACATGACAGAAACTTTCAGGTACCTCAAGGGAATCAACAAAGTCCAAGAAGGTAGCATCTTTCCAAAAAAGAGATGTGCAAGAAGAAAAAATTACTCACCTTAGTAATTGCTTTTCTTCTCATGGAGTCTTGCTATATTATGACAGAAGCAGTTAGCCACAGCACCAGTTAGCCACAGCACTTGAACTGCCCCGGAGAGGAAACAGTTAACTCCAGGCAGACTGGAGTTCTAAAGCGCGAGCGCTGCCCAAACTCTATCTGGCTAGTTTCAAACTGAAACTGTCAGATCTTTACGTAACTAACACTAAGCAACAAGTCTGTGTGGAAAACCCTACACTTGCCAAGTGGCTACCTACTAGTAGGAAAAACAATAACAGAAACAACAACAATAATAATAATAATAATAATAATATCACCCCAACAAGCACTATTAAGCCCCTTCCCCAAAGACTCAAGTCCAGGAGGAGGCCAACATATTACAAAAACAGAAATACCTAGTTCCTAACCCTAAAAGGAAAGGGAAAGAAAGAACTAAATAGCATGACACAGTGTGCACTAATTTGCCAACCCACTGCCAAGTAGAAGTTCTGAGAGGGCAGGATGGGGGTGGTCATAATAGCAAGACTCCATAAGAAAAAAGCAATTACTAAGGTGAGTAATTTTTCTTCAAACACCATGAAGTCTTGCTATATTATGACAGAAGCAGATACACAGCAGTACCTCCATGGAGGAGGTCAGAACCTACTTAGGAAATAGGCTCTGAAGCACAGCTGTGCTAAACCAGAGCATCTCTCCTGGACTGGACATCCAGGAATAATGCTAGTAAAAGTGTGAACTGTCTTCCAGGTAGCAGCTTGACAAATTTCCAGAATGGGAATATCCCTAGCAGCCGCTAGAGATGCAGCTGTACCCCTGGTGGGTGGGCCCTCAGTCCTGAGGGGGGTTCTCTACCTAGTTTTTGGTAACAGAACTGGATACAAGAGACAATCCACCTTGCAGTTGTCCTCTAGTGGCAGGTTTCCTTTGCCAACCTCGCCATAGGTAAGGAAGAGTTGGAGGGATTGAACCTGTGACCCTTGGTGCGTTCAAATAGTAGCTAAGGCTCTTTTGACGTCCAAACTGTGCAATCTCCTCTCACCGAGGAAGAGTGCTCAGTAAAAATACTGGAAGGAGATGGATTGGTTCAGATGGAAATCTGAAACCACTTTAGGTAAAAACTTTCTGTTAGTCCTGAGGGCTACCTTATCTCTGTGAAAGAAATAAAATCCTTTTCCACTGACAGGGCTTGTAATTCACTTATGCGTCTGGCAGAAGTGATGGCCACTAGGAAAACAGTTTTCCAAGTTAGAAACTTGAGATCTGCTGAAGACAGAAGTTCAAAAGGGGGTTGCATTAACTGAGCAATGCAAACATTCAGGTCCCAGGCAGGAGCTGGGTCCCGAAAAGGAGGGTTAGTGTGAAGTAACCCCTTAAAAAACTTGGAAAACACAGGGTGAGAAGAAAGGGAGGCAGGCTTCCCTGCTGATACAAAAGCAGAGACAGCTGCCAGATGAACCTTTAAGGTAGCTGGCCTAAGGCCTAAGGAATTTAGATGGACCAAATAGTCCAGTAAAATGGGCAAATCAGCAGATTCTGGGACAATTTGCTTCCCAGAACACCAGATGGAAAACCTCTTCCATTTGGAATTATAAGTGGCCCTAGTGGAAGGCTTCCTTGAAGCCTTTAAAATATCAAGGACACCTTGAGAAAGGTGTAAATCAGCAAATTCTAACTCCTCAAGAGCCAAGCCTTGAGGTGGAGGGATTTGAGGTCCGGATACCACACTCTCCCTGGGCACAGGCCAGCAAGTTGTGGACCCTGGGCAGGCTCAGGGGAGGGTGGACTGAAAGGACAGAAGCAGTGGGTACCAGGGCTGTCTGGCCCAGTCTGATAATCAGGATCACTTTGCAGGGCTGGGATCTGATTTTTACTAATACCCTGAAGAGAAGGGGAAGGGGGAAGGCATATAGAACTTCCTTCCAATCCAACAGAAAGCGTCCAGGGGACTGAGCCAAGCACTGGAGGCCTGCAACAAAATAGAGGAAGTTGGTGGTTGTCTGGGGCTGCGAAAAGATCTATCTGAGGAGTGCCCCATCTGGCAAAGACTGAGCCCAGCACCAGAGGATTCAGAAACCATTCGTGATGGCCTTGAGAAATCCTGCTGAGGGCATCCGCCAGGACATTGTCTTTCCCTGGAAGGTGAACTGCTATTAGGGAGGTGTTCAGGGAATAAGCCAGAGACCACAAATTCCTTGCTTCGGTGCACAAGTCTGATGACCGAGTGCCCCCCTGCTTGTTGATGTACCACATTGTCGTGGTGTTGTCTGTCCTGACCTGAACTACCTTGTTCTGGACAGATGCTGAGAAAACCTGAAGGGCTAAAAAGACAGCTCTGAGTTCCAATAGGTTGATGTGGAGCAGAGATTCCTGAGGGGACCACACTCCCTGAGTGGAAAGGTCGCCCAAGTGAGCCCCCCACCCTAGCAAGGAGGCATCCGTGGTGAGGGTGAGAGAGTGGGAAACAGGAATGAAGGGGACCCCTTGTCTTAAGTTGCTCTGATCCTGCCACCACTGGAGAGCCAGAATCAGAGTTTGGGTCACTGGAACCAATTTGGAAAGGGGGTCCCTCCTTTGAGACCAATAGGCCCTCAAATGGAACTGAATGTCCCTCATCTGGAATCTTGCTCCTTGCACTACAGCTGTGGAAGCAGCCATGTGTCCTAGGAGTTGCAGAAAATGCCTTGCTGTGTAGAGACCCGGAGTGAAAGAGGATGCCAGGACAATGAGTCTCACTACCCTTTCCGAGGGAGAAATGCCTGGCCAACTTTGTGTTCAATTCCACACCTATGAAAGTTAGTACCTGAACTGGTTCTAGAACTGACTTTGGTAAATTCAGCAGGAATCCCAGGGAAGTGAGAAGCTGCTGGGTGACTTGCAAGTGGGATTTTACCTGATCTGGAGACTGACCCACAATGAGCCAGTCGTCCAGGTAGGGAAACACAGCAATCCTTGCCTTCTTAAATGAGCCACTACCACAGCTAGACATTTTGTGAATACCCTTGGAGCAGAGTAAGGCCGAAGGGCATTGCTCTGAACTGGTAGTGGCCTGAGGCAGTTCGAACCTGAGGTATTTTCGGTGAGAAGGCCTGATCAGGACATGAAAATAGGCATCCTTGAGGTCGAGGGAGGCTAGCCAGTGCCCTGGCCTCAGGGAGGGCAAAATCATTGCCAGAGTTAACATTTTGAACTTTGATTTCAAAAGATGCTTGTTCAGATACCTTAAATCTAGAATGGGCCGCCATTCTCCTGTCTTTTTTGGGGTAAGAAAGTATCTGGAGTACAGCCCCTTGCCCTGGTGACAAGGAGGAACCCTTTCCACTGCTTTGCAGTCTAGAAGAGAAGAAACCTCTGCTTCCAAGGCAAGGGTTTCTGAAGGATTTGCAGGTGGAAAATGTCTGGTTCTCATCTTTGGAAACTGTTTGAAGCTGAGAACCAGACCCTGGCTTACTACCTCCAGAACCCATTTGTCCGAAGTTAGGGACACCCAGTTCTGGCTGAAACAAGCCAACCTGCCTCCCACCGGTACAGGAGAATTGGCCCTGGGCACCACATCAGGATGCCTGCTTGGCAGCAGCAGCCTTAGGCTGAGGGGAGGGGGACAGTTTACCTGCGCCCCATCTACCTCTGCCTCTGAAAAACCCCTCTGTGCAAAAGCAGAGGAGGCTTGAGATTGATAAAAAGGCCTGTGGAAAGGCCTGCCACTACCTCTGGGAGTGTGCCTTTGTGGAGTGGCATGCCTCTCCTTAGCCTGGGCACTTTGTAGGTAGTTCTGTACTCATCCATCTTTTTCATATAATTTTCTGTTTGCTCTCCAAACAGAGAATTTTACTACAGGAAAATCCATAGCTTTTGACTGAGTATGTTGGGACAGATTAGTGCACCTGAGCCATGCCAACCTACGGAAGCTACAGAAGTGGCCATGACCCTAGAGGAAACATCATTAACATCCACAGCAGTATGAAATTGAACTTTAGAGGCTTCAATGCCATCAGCAGCCACCTGTTCCAACTCACTAGCCAGCTGGCCATGGGCCTGCTTGGCTAACTGCAATACTGTGTCCCATCTAGATTTCTGATATCTAGCCACATAAGCCATATAATTTGCCTGCCTGAGTCCCAAAGAAGCTGCCATATATTGTTTTTTCACCATGGCATCAATCTTCCTGGAATCCTTATCAGGAGGATGTGAGGCCAGGGGAATATTAGCCTTGTCACAGGCTGCAGCATGTACCACACCTACGACTACACTGCTCAGTGAGGAAGTCTATATCAGGGCCTGATAAAGTATACCTTCTGTCCATTTTTTTATCTACAGGAGGGACAGAATGAGGATTTTTTTTTAATTTTTGTTGTTTGCTTCCTAAATGACTTATGCAAAGGAATAGACAACCTCCTAGACTCTAGTATATCCATCATTTCTACATAATCAGGCTCCTCTTGCTCATCCACAGCCTCTTCTAAAGGAAGCTGGAGGGTTTCTGCAACCTTTTTGTAAAACATAAAATGAGAAGGGGACTCAGACAGCATAGGGGGAGATTCTAAAGGTCTGTCTGGAGAAATGTCTGGTTCAATGGGCACGTCCAGACCCTCCCAGCCACATACATAATGATCAAAATCTTCCTCCCCTCCTGTGGTTCATAAAATTCCTCAACATCATACTCTTGAACCACTGGAACCCGAGCAGACCAACCTTTTGCCAACTGTTGGCGGTTCGAGCCGGTCCCTGAGACAGTGACTGGACAATCTGTATGGCTTTAGCTATCTCTGCAGCAGTTGGAGGCAATTTTGGACTCAGACCTGCTGATTTCTTTGACTTTTTACTGGGACTGGTTCCTCTGAACCAGCCTTCCTTTGCCGAGGAAGTCTAGCCTGGTCAGAGGGCACTCCCTCTGGTCCAGTGGGTGCTGGACGGGCTGGCCATCGGGTCAGCGGACTTTTGGCCTCGTTCCCTGAGCTGCCCAATCTCTTCCAGGGTGGCTGCAGGAGAATTTTACACACCTGGCAGTCTGACAGGGAGGTGGTCAGCCTCAGACAATAAACACAAGTGGTGTGGGTCAGCCTTGGCAAAGGCTTCCCACAGACATCACAGTGTTGAAACCCAGTGGGCCGGTTTTTCTTTGGGTTTCTCAGACATAATGCCAGCCTATCCAAAAACTTGCCCTTTTTATGGCAGTGCCAGGCAAGACAACCTTATCGGTTCCTAACCGTGTCACGGGTATTTGAAAAAACCCACTGAAATAAATAGGTTTTTTTAGAACTGATAAGAACTGGGAACCGCACTCTAAAAGCCCAATATAATGTTTAAAATACTTTTTTTAGCAAACCGATTGGTTCAAAACCGAACTGATAATTTCCACACAGACTTTGAAATCCTGTACTTACGGTTTACCAGATAGAGCTTTGAACCGAAATGCGGTAAAATAAAATACTTATTGCCAGTTCAAATGAACCGAAAATACTCGCTTTAACCGAGAAATGAACCGAGATGAAGGAGCTGATCTCCGGAGCGACTGTTCAGTGAAGCGGAGTAAAGAATCTGACAGTTTCAGTTTGAAACTAGCCAGATAGAGCTTTGGGTACAGCGCTCGCGCTTTAGAACTCCAGTCTGCCTGGAGTTAACTGTTTCCTCTCCGGGGCAGTTCAAGTGCTGTGGCTAACTGGTGCTGTGGCTAACTGCTTCTGTCATAATATAGCAAGACTTCATGGTGTTTGAAATGGAGATTATGTATCTACTGTAATTTTTGATCTTCTTGGACAAAGTCTCCACCACTCATTCACACTGATGGGAGTACGCCGGAGGCGCTAGGACCCAGCAGGAGCCAAACTTTTTCAGGCGGGCCAGCGCCGAGGTGGGGCTGCGAGGAGTGGCACTGCAAGCCAGGCTCGCGCTGAATAGACTACCTTGGCGTCGACCCTCCAACTGCTTCAATACCTTTTTTTCCAAGGAGGCGCAGTGTAACTAACTTAGAGAAAGACTAACCTAAATATCAGACATAAGATAGTCCGAATGACCCATGTAAGAAGTGTCAAAAAACAAAGTCTTCACAGCCCAACCATTGAAGGAGTGAAGACCAGAAGCAGAGAAGTGAGCTCGGGGGATGGCGGGTGGGCGTGTGAATGAGTGGTGGAGACTTCATCCAAGAAGATTAAGAATTACGGTGGGTACATAATTTCCATATCTTTCTGGACATAAAGTCTCCACCACTCATTCACACTGATGGGAGAGTACGAGCTAAAATAATCCCCCGAAACGGACTGCACAAGAAGAATCAGAGCTCACCTAGGACAGTAGTCCATTAAGGATTGTCCTGCCAAAGGACTGATGTTGTCTGGCATGGACATCCAAGGCACAGGGCTTTACAAACGTATTTACGGAGATCCAAGTGGCCGCACTACAGATGTCTGTGTAACCCCTAGGGAGCGCTATCCCAAGGGCTACTACACCTGCCTGATTTGCCACTAACAGGTTGAGGGACCTGGATCCGATGGCAGGTGCCTCCACCCAGAGGTCGGGGTTAAGACAGTCTGATATGACTTGGTCACAGCCCTCTGGGTCACTGCAACCCCCCTTTCTTCCCACTAGTGGCCCACACCAATCAATCACAGTACCCCTGCAACATACACTTACCCCCCCCGGCTTGAACCAATCAGCTTGCTCCGGGGACCCCCTGAAAAGTAAGTCACTATTACACAATAATCACTGTACAGTAATTCACCATAAACACACAAGCTAGCCAGTATACATTTGCAAAATGATTAATCTGATTTATTTAGGGGGGAAATAACAAAGACTGGGGTGATCAGGTTAATTAGCTTACCACTCTGTTATATGAGTATCTGTCTAGGGCACTCACAGGCCTAACCTATAACTCACTGTCTCTGGGTACCCAGGCCATAAAGGCTAGTCTCTCGACATAGCTGGTTGGGGCCCAGACACAAAATGAGCATTTGATTCCTACGAAGATTTAATAGAGCCAGCAGACTCAGTTAGTGTAGCTAGTAAAGTAGCCAGAAGGTCTTGCCCTCATTAGGAACATTTGACAGGGAGCTACCGTGATTTAGTACTCACGACTCCAGAAGGAAGAGCGCTCTGACACCACTCGCAGGACCAAGCCTGGACTTCAAACACTTCTCCACATATTCATATGAAAGGCAGTGGGGTACCATACCAGGCAGCTGCTGTACTTCCCAATCGCTTGCACTGCATACACCAGGCCAAACTGACGCAGCTTCACTAATCCTGACAGACCAAGTGCGATTCAAGCAGATTCTACAGTCTTCTACAGGGGGAGCCTGGTAGGTAGCCACACTCCTGCACAGCCTCTTCTGACTGCTGCACAGCAGATTTAGTCCGAACTTGCTGGCAATTCAAAGCGCCCGACACTGGCCTTACACGTGCTTCCCGTGCGAAACTCAACGGCGCAGGAGCCCAAAGCTCCTTCCTCGCTCACAGCCACAATGACTCTCCCCCTTTTGCAGTTCAGGCAGGGAATCCTCATTCGAGTGCCACCCGATCCCATTGGAGGGCTGCAGGTGCCAGTCACTTAATTCTGCCCTCATTGGTGCAAAAAGGTGCCAAGGTCCAGAACTCCTCTTCCCAGAATCACTAGCTGTATCCCCTTTGGTCAACCGGCACCAGTTTAAATCCTGATTCTGGTTGGTCACTATTTACGCCATTTTATATGCCCCCTGACTACTACTGGACCCTTCAGAACAGTCCTGGTCCAAAATGGAGGGGCACAGCACTAAGTTCCAGCTGCAATAAAGGCAGGTTAGACAAAACTGCAATCTCATCCAGGCTCTAAATGTTTTCAGGGAAACAGTTACATCTTTCAGATCGGCTCCCCTTGCGCCCTTAGCGACTGCAGAGACGGAGTGATCAGACTGCAGCCCAGGGCGGGATTCGAACAGAGAAGCCCCAGTCTCCCCATTCAAACCACCAAAACCTGCCAGCAGGCAGCTCTTAAAGAGACAGTACTGGAGGCTTTAAAAGCACTCATAACTCCCACATTTAGCGGCCTCACGCCGAGCACCAGTTAGGCATGGAGCATTTAGGCAAGCTCCGGGAAGACTTTTAGGAACCCCCATTTGTAGGGGGGTTACATCTGCAATGTGCACATTATGGATTTTGGCCAGAGATGCCGTGACTGCTCTGGTAGAATGAAAGCATACTCTGCCTTCTAGCTTGACCTGTGCCATGGAGTAGCAGTGTGGAAGACATGCCACTAACCATGCTGAAATACACCTGATAACAACAGGCTGCCCCAGCCGGGCCGTGCTGAAGGAGACAAACAGTTGTTTAGACTTGCAGATTTCTTTTGTCCTGTCTAAACAGAACTGCAAGGTTCTCTTTACATCCAAGGAATGAAGGGTATGCACTCCCTCATTCTGGAAATTTGCAAAGTAGGTTGGAAGGAATAAAGGTTGATTCAGATGGAATTCTGAGACAACCTTAGGGAGGAACTTAGAGCGAGTCCTAAGAACTACATTGTCCTTGTGAAATACAGTATATGGAGGGTCTGTGACCAAAGTATGCATTTCAGATACTCTGCAGGTGGAAGTAATGGCCACCAGGAAGGCTGTCTTCCAAGTCAGAAATTTCAGTTTGCAAGTGGCTAGAGACTCGAAGGTTTATGAGTGAGTATGTCTAGCACAAGGTTAATGTCCCAAGCTGCAACTGAACATCTAATAGGTGGTCTCCTATGCAGAATACCCTTAAGAAACTGCTTAGCTACAGGTAACTGAGCCAAATACATGGAGAGTACTGGCTCATGAGATGTGGAAATTGCACAAAGATGAAATCTGACTGTCGAGTATTGCAGACCTCTGTTAGAGAGGTCTAAAAGATACTCCAGGACTTTATTCATTGGGCAGGAAAAGGGGTTTCCTGGATGATTTTGTACACCAGATAGAAAAGTGATTCCACTTAGCCGTTTAAGTCTTCCGAGTAGCTGGCTTGCGCGTGGCTAGAAGAATATCTGAAACTCTATGAGAAACGTTAAACCTGTTCACCTCTCTCTCCTCTCAGGAGCCAGGTGTGGAGGTGAAGGGTCCTCAGGCTGGGATGAACTACAGAGCCCTGGGTCAGTAGGTTCGTCTGGAGTGGAAGCGGCTTTGGAGGGGGTTCCGATAGTCTGCTGAGTAAGGGAAAACAGATCTGGCGAGGCCAAAATGGGGCGATGAGGATCAATCTGCCCCCCCCCCGTGCCTTCAGTTTGAGCAGTACTCTATGAACTAGGGGAAGAGGAGGAAATGCGTATAGAAAGTGTTTTGTCCACCGTAGCCTGAATGCATCCTGACAAAAAATGCCAGGTCCTGGATTTCTGGAGCAGAAGAGAGGCAGTTTTGCATTGAGTGGGGACGCAAAAAGGTCCAGATCTGGAGTTCCCCATTCTTTGAAGAGTGACTGAAGGACGGTTGTGTCGAGGGACCACTCGTGAGGATCTGTCTCCGTTCTGCTGAGACAGTCTGCCAGCTCATTCTGTACCCCTAGCAGGTAGATCACCTGAATTACAGGTTTGTGCTGTAGGCACCATTCCCATACCCTCATTGCTTCTCTGCAAAAGGGGTAAGAGTGTGCTCCGCCCTGCTTGTGGATGTAATACATCACTGCCTTGTTTGTTTGAAGGAGAATGGACTTGTAACACAGTATGTCCTTCAAAGCCTGGACTGCGTAAAGGATGGCTCTCATTTCCAGAACATTTATGTGGAGTTGGGACTCGTCCTGAGTCCATGTGCCCTGGATGTGGAGATTCTGGTAGCGAGCTCCCCAGCCCAGCAGGGATGCATCTGTGGTGATAGAGATCTGGGGATCCACAGGGGTGAAGGGATATCCTTCCAGAAGGTTGTCCTCCTGAGACCACCAGGTGAGTGACCGTTTCAGTGGTTCTGTCACTTTGATGTGAAAGGACTGAGAATGTGCGGTTGGCGACCACTGAGTGCTGAGCATCCACTGAGTAGTTCTCATGTGAAGATGAGCCAGAGGCACAGTGAACACCGAGGATGCCATGAGACCCAGCATCCACTGCATCGAGATAGCTCGAACTGAGTTGTTCTCTCTGATGAAGCAGGCCATCTGGAGGATATCACTCTTTCTGTCTTCTGGAAGGAAGGCTTTCTCGCAGGAGGCGTCCAGAAGGGCTCCTATGAAGAGAAGCTTCTGGAAGGGTTGCAGCTGTGACTTTTTCAGGTTTAGCAGAACTCTCATGGATGTGAGGAAGTTTGAGGCCATGGCCACGGCCTCCAGAGTCTCTTGTCTGGAGGGACTTGCGAGAAGCCAGTTGTCCAGATATATATTTTTTTTATTTTTTTTTTATTTTAGTCTTTGGTAACTGGGTAAGGTCCACTAGGCACAAGTGCCTATTTTCAGGGGTGACCTGGGAGCACTGGATGGTTAAGTGACTTGCTCAGAGTCACACAGTATGCAAGTGGAGGTTGTGAGAATCAAACTCAGGTCTGATCTGCTGGATGTACCAAGCTTGTTCACACCTCATTCCTCTAACCTCTAGGCTATACTGCCAGATATGGGAATACTTGAATTCCAGTCTTCCTTAGATGCACCGCGAGAACTGCACAGCACTTTGTAAAGACTCGCGGCGCCGAGGATAGCCCAAAGCACAGGACTCTGAATTGGTAGTGCTGACCCAATGCTACGAACCTTAGGTACTTGTGGTGCTTTGGGTGTATGAGAATGTGCTGGTAGGTGTCCTGCATGTCCAGGGAGGCTATCCAATCGTGTTGATGAATCAGAGGTAACAGGGTACCAGGTGATCTCATCTTGAACTTTTCCTTGTAAAAGAACCTGTTTAACTTTCTGAGATTGAGAATACGGCGCATCCCGCCTATTTTCTTTGGACCCAGAAAGTAGTGGGAGTAGAAACCTGTGTTCCGCTGATCCAGCAGAACTACATCTACTGCCCTGTTGTTCAGAAGGCCTTGGACCTCGGAAGCAAGAAGGTCTGACTGAGCAGCGGACAGCGTGGACTGCCGCCCGGGTGGATGATCCGGGGGGTTTTCTGACAGAGACAGCACCCCTCACTAATTATCCTGAGAACCCATTTTTCTGATGCTATCGACTTCCACCAGTCATAAAATTGAGTCAGATGTCCTCCTACCACCGAGGAAGAGTCCCCCTCAGACAGCTGAGGTGGGACCTGGGCCACAAACTCAAGACAGCAGCACTGGGCACTTTGGGGCCTTGTGCCCTCTGCTGCATTTTCCTTTGTGGCCGAGGAGATTGGTTTCTGTTAAAACCTCCTCTGCCACGAATTGACTGACAGTTATGAAACTAACGCTTGTTCCTGCCACCACCCCCCCCCCCGAGAGGCAGCAGGAGGGGGTCTAGCTGTCTTAATAGCTGACCTAGTCTTCTGAGTGGCCTCTAGTGCCTGCTCCACTTGCGGTCCAAACAGATACATGCTGTCGAAAGGTAAGGCCATGACCTTTTGTTGGGCATCATTCGTGAAGTCCGAGGTGTGCAACCAAGAATGGCAGCTGGTGCAAATACCAGCTGCCACCACCGCTCTGGAGGCAGTGTTGAAAGCGCCCATGGCAACTTTAATCTGTTAATTATTAGACTCAATGCCTCTAGTAATAGTCTGTAGCAGCACCGAGCTAACCTCCGATTTGGGCAGAGCTTCTACTGCTGCTTAGAGCAAATGCCAGACTACACACTCATATTGAGAAAAATAACCCTGGTAGCTAGCAATGCGAATGACCAGAGTTGAAGCAGCAAAGACTTGCTTACCCAAGGTGTCGATCTTGTGAGATTCTTTGTTTATAGGACAAGCTGTAGATTACTGAGGAAGGACAGCCTCCTTGTCATTCTCTGCCAGGACCATGATGGCATCAGCAAAGGCTTGAGAAGCTAGAATGGAACAATCCTTGAGAGGGGCTTATTTCCTATCTATGGACTTAGCCACAGAGGGAATAAGAGCCGGATTGTTCCACACCATCTAGGAAAGAGTCTCGAAAGAGGGCTGCACCAGAGGGGTTAAATCTGTAGGGATTTCCGGAACATGAAGATACTGGAGACACAGAAGCTTCCCAGGATCAATATCCAAGGTCTGGAGAGAAAGAGCAGAATTTAAATTTTTGAGCAGAGACTTAAACCACAGGCTCTGCAGAAAGATTGGTCCCCGCCTCTAAGGCGAAAATGTCATCAAAATCATCCCCCAATCGAAGATCAGGATCAGGTTCAATGTCCTCTCCTGTCAATCCAGAAGGGACTGCATAGACAGGAAAGGGATGAAAATCAGGAGGAAGAGAAGTAGAAGACAGAACTGGGGTTGAAAACCTCTGAAAACCATGTGGTGCCACCAACACTCCCAACGGCACCACAGAAAGCGATGCAGAGAACACCAGCGATGCCGGCATAGAAAGCAGCACCCAGAGCACGGCACCACCAGGGACTGTCACTGTGGCACTGAATGTGGTGCTGGCAAGGGATGCGGCACAGCACACAGCCCTGAGACCACACACGGTGCCACATGCAGCACCAGTGCTAGGGAAGCCGACACCACAGAATGTGGCACAGTGAAAGAAGTCTGCAAACTATGATTTGAAGGGAAAGGAGGAAAAAGAGCAGGAGATAAAGGCACCGGTGTGGACCCCTGTACCACAGCCATGTGAGGGGGACAGACACCAGAGCGTGGAGTCGATGGCACTGGAGATGGCACCGCATGACTCGGAAGTCTCAAACACCCCGCCTGCCGGTCTGAAACCAACAGGCCCGAAGGCCCAGGGACAGACTAGCCGGTTCGGGCAGTCGGGACAACCTCCGTACCCACTGCTCCATAAGAGCAGCCCAATGGTGAGACTGCTCATCCGAGGACCCCCCAATGGGTGGGAAGGGACTCCTGAGTCGAAGATGCCAGTCACCAGAGACAGAAATCAGAGGGGACTCTGGAAGAGGCAGAGACTGGCCCCTGATCCCGGCAACTGACAGTCTACGTGCAAATGTACCAGAAGGTGACCTCGAGTGATGCCGTTTCTTTTTTGACCAGGAGGCCGAAGAAGGTGAGGTTGAGCGGTGCCAAGAATGGGACCGCTTCTTTTTGTGCTTTCAGGGGACTGCCCACCCCCCCCCCAAGCACCAGACTGTCTGTTGTCAGACCCCCTCCCTTTGAAGAAGGTGGCAGACCAGACCCAGCCCGGTTGACTGAACTGCTTTAATGCGAAGTCTACCTACCGTCACCAGCCCCACTCATGGTCGACTCTGTTAATGGAGGGCTAAAGACTTCTTGTATGAATAAAGAAAATATACTTTTAAAATGTAATCGGTACTTCGTGAAACTAGAAAACAATAAAATTGAAGACTATAGCTGCTGCTGAATAGACTAAAAGTTTTGACTCCCAGAGGGTGAGCGACGTCGTCACTGAAGCACACTCAACAGCAGGAAAAAAAAACTGAGGCAGCTGGAGGGTCGACGCTGAGGTAGTCTATTCAGTGTGAGCCTGGCTCGTGGTGCCGCTCCTTGTGGCCCCACCTCAGTGCCAGCCCTCCTGAAAATGTTTGGCTCCCGCTGGGTCCTAGCACCTCCAGCATACTCCCATCAGTGTGAATGAGTGGTGGAGACTTTACGTCTAGGAAGATATGAAAATTAAGTACCTACCATCATTTTTAATCTTCTCTTGCATCTTCACCATTCGTAGCTTAGCAAAACTTGTGGCACTCGTGGTCCCTCAAAGGTTTAAGGATGAAATAAAGATGACACCTCAGCAGCTCACTGGATGAAAACTGTAGTTTATTAACTGGAGGGCAAACAAACCCTATCGCCTCGGCCCTACAATTGGGCCTTCGAATAGGGGTGAATCCATTACTCACAGGTGCTACTTTTATTCTGGTAGCTTAAAGAAATACACACAAACACACACATTTCACAAAAAAACTACCCATTATCAAAAACATTCTTAATATCAAAATTCTCTCTTGTTATTCGAAAATCAAAACACTTTACTTTTATAACATAACAAACTAGTTTATTTCATATTGCTTCCTAGATATTAAATTACTGTAATACAATAAGATAGACACAATTTGATATAATTTTACACATTCTTTTAGCATCACATACCTCATACATGAGCTAATTGTTTTAATAAATATTAATTATATTGTGTCATTACTTGTTCATTGAAGGTACATCATCTCCATGTAGGAAATTTTTTCTAAAAATATATACCTCGTCATGATAGACAATAGAAAAGTACATGCCTTTTGGATATGGGTTTCATTAATCTAAAATGGCTATAAATAATACCCAAACCCTCAGTCTATTACATAAATCTCATATAAACAAAATTCATATATATACAAAAAGGAGGAGGGAGGAGTGGGAGGAAAAATAGGAGGGGTTGGGTTGAGGGGTGGGGGTAGGGGGTGGGGATGGGATGGGATGGGAAGATGGAAAGGGAGGGAAAGGGAGAGGGGAATAGGAAAAAGATGGAAAAGAAGAATAGTAGGATAGCACAGGTAAGAGAAGAGAAGAAAGGAAAGGAGAAAGGAAGGAAGAAAGAAGAGGGGAAGGAAAGGAAGAAAAAAAAGAAAGAAAAAAGAAAGAAGAAGGGAAGGAGGGAGGGGGAAGGGTGAAGAATTAGAAGGGGAGGGAAGATAGGAAGGAAAATTAATCAAATAAAACATTACAAACTAAAATATATATACACTTTAAATAAGACACAGGTGAGTATATTACTCACCGAGCATTCATTACTGCTGGGTGTAAGCCGGAGGCATGCACCTGTACAGGAGCTTTTTTTTTGGGGGGGGGAGGAGTTGGCACCAATGGCGCTGCCCATGAGTCCGATACATTGCGTGGCACATGAGGGTTGGCCGTTAGGCACTGCAGACTCCTCCACTGCAGTTCTGTCCTGCCAGATAGAAGAGAGGAAAAAGGGGAATAGAGAAAACCAAGGTGAGGCAAGAGAGCTGAGAGACAGGAAAAAGGAAAGGCTATAAACTGAAAAAGGAATAAGCCGACTAGAGGACAGAGGGACTGGATTTTTTTTCCCCCAAGTGGCCATAGGGCCCCAACCCTTGGCCGGCAGCACAGGAAAAGAAGAAAGAGAGAGAGAGAGAGAGAGAGAGAGAAAGATAAGAGAGAAAGCTACAACATACGAAGGGGAAGAAGAGGGAAGGGGGCCCTCCACCATTTTGAGCTGGAAGACCATTGGCTTATTATAGCCTCAAAAACCTGAAAGGTATGAAGACACAGGAGTAAGGATCCTATCAACTTCAGGGATCACTGGACGGAGGTCCAGAACAAGAGAACTTGAAATGGTATTGGAAAATATAAAAAATGGTGGAGTTAGCCCCCTCTTCCACCCCTAAATCCACATTTGGGATGAAAGCCCTGGAGCATGGCTCTCCACAGTTTATCACCTGATGGCTTAGTCAAGGGGAAAAAGAGAGGACTGTGTCCAGAATAACCTCTAAGGATAAAGGGGAAGCGAGAAAGGAGAAAAGGGGGAGAAAAATCCCCACAGGTTCTCTTATGAAATGCAAAAGTCCCCACTTCAGGAAGAAGAAAACAAATGGAACAGCCATGCCAGGTTAAGGAGGACACAACAGTGCACCACACTGAGAATCCCAGGGCAAAGACTGTACTCACCACTCTCCTAGGATGGGCGCTCTGTGACTTTTTAGAGAAGGAGACAGAGGGCCCTGAGGTACCAGGGGAACTCTACCCCCAATTGGCCTTGAAGAAGAGGAGGAGGGTGAGCAGGGTGGAGGCGGTGACCAAGAGCTGAGACCCAAGAGGGGAAGGTGGATGGGAATCAGTAATGAATGGTGAAGACACAAGAGAAGATCAAGAACTGTGGTAGGTACATAATTTTCTTATCTTCCCTTGTCAGTCTTCACCGTTCATTACTACTGGGTGAGAACCAAGCCCCTCGGAGGGGAGCTCGCACTGCCCCGAGCGAACAGATTCCCTCAGCCTCCTGTGGGAGAGACACAGGAGGGAGAGACCCTTCTGCCGTACTAGGTCAATATGGCCTAAGGCTGGTCAGGCCAAGGAGGTGTCCCTGTGGCCGGAAGGGGACAGAAGATGCCCCTGAAGATTTCTCCTCACCCTGCGAGAGAAAAGACGGGTCTCCCCCAAATCACAGGAAATCACCCTATGCCAGGTAATGGGTGACAATCTAGACAGGCGAAGCCATGCCGTCTGCCTGATGCAGATCGCTGTCCCTGCTAGTCTGGAAGCCACCTCACTGGTGCCATACGATGCCCTTGCTTGGTGCCTTGCAAGCTCCAGACCATGTGCAGAGGGGGCAATGACTTGCCTAGATTCCTCTGAATCAGGCAAGGATGCTAAAACCTGCACCAGCATCAACCACAGGTGCCTGTTGCAGGCAGCGTGGTGAGAGCTGATGCAGAGTAACACATGAGCTTAGAAGAAAACTCTTCTTCCCCACTGGTCAAACTCTGCGGAATCAGGATCCAGTGGTTGGTCATGTGCTGGGCGTTGGAGCCTAGAACAAGTGTCTAAAGACATCAGCCCCAAGGGTGGGTGAGGCAGAGAACCAAGAGACTCCTGGGGAGTGCAATACCTCCTCCTGCAGTCCGCTGGGCTGGGGATGAGGTGGCTGGAGACTGCCAGGTACAGATAGACACTTCCTGGAAGGGAATAGGCCAGGAAGTCACCACTAAGTGGTTGGCACTGAAAAAGAGCGTGTCTCCCGCTCAATATTGCATCTTACCACATGGGAGATGTGAAACTCCTGAACTAACCTCGAAAGGAATCCCTGATATTCGGTGAAATCTGCGTCGGAGGAAAGGTGGACAGAATATTCCTCAGATGAGGAGCTCGGATGTTCAGAGTCCTCTTGCAGTGGGGGAGACAGGTGAAAGACCTCCTCGTTCATAGATCTAACATACCTAGGAAAGGCCGCCACAGTGGCCCTGAACATCTCCCAGGTTAAAGGCCCCATAGGGCCCACATGGCCTGGGAGAGGGGGAGGTGTCTGCAGAGAGAAGGGCACCTTACTGAAAGTGCCCAGCCTCTGAGGCCACACAGTAAATCCTCACATGCGGGGGGATCCGGGGGTTGAGCCACTCGGCGGACACTACAAATGTGAAAACCAAACCTGGCTGAGCCCTGAGGGAGAATCTTCCCTGTGGCACGACTGAAGTTGCATGGTTCCAGAAGGATAACCCTCAGTGCTGCCCATTAAGGGTGCCCCTGAAGTTTCAGAGGAGGAGAAGTGGGGCTTAGCACTGTGGATCCTCCCAACCCCCATAGGCTAGTGGAAAAAGGCCTCAACACCTCACCCAAGCCTCTCAACCCCTCAGACTCCGAGACCTCCCTCTTTCTTGAACCCAGTGCCAAGTGGTCCCCCAATCCCGTAGGCCCCCGGAGGAGGCAGCAGAAGAGGAGGTCCTCATCCCCACCAAGGAGGCCACAGTAGCACCAGAGATGGCAACTGCCCAGGCCCCCGCAATCAAGACCACCACACCAGGCCCCCAGGACTGCTATCCACCGCAGCACCCACAACACTAGAGTCGGTGTGGGGGGCCACAGGGACCATGGACTTCAGGGAGTCTGGGAGGTGAACACTGGGCTGCCTGGTGCCACATCCAAGAGGACTCCCTGACTCCATGGAGTT
Organism: Neoceratodus forsteri; assembly: GCA_016271365.2. Lineage (NCBI taxonomy): Eukaryota > Metazoa > Chordata > Ceratodontiformes > Ceratodontidae > Neoceratodus > Neoceratodus forsteri. The sequence goes on along the minus strand of CM028134.1, from coordinate 969,118,727 downwards.
GGGATGCCAGACCAGATTGGCCAGCAAGTTGTCCACCTCTGAAGAAGACGAGACCACACAAACTGCCAGACTAGCAACCCGGAAGTTCTCCTACCAATGGTGCCACCGTGGGACATGACATCGCCTGTGGTGCTGGCAGGTGGTGCTGAGGGTCTGCCAGTTCCGGGCCCAGCAGCCGTGGGCTGCGACACTGAGGGAGCCTGCACCGAGGAGGTGACTGCCATAGTGGTGCCCTTGACCTGGCTCCACAGGGAATCGAGATGATCCTCAGGCACCATGAAAGAAACCTCCTTGACGGCAAGGCTGGACTACAAGGAGGTTTCCTCCTCACCGAGCCATATAGATCAGGGAAGGGACCCGGAGACAGGGACAAGAGATCTTGCCATGGCACCCCTAGAATGACACCATTCTTCAAAAGTTGGCGGGGCCCTGCCAAATTTTAATGTGCGGATCTCAAGAACGTGGCGGTCCATGGAGAGACAAGCATCGCAGTTGTCCATATCATGCTTGGGACCCAGGCAACGCAGACAAAACATCAAGTTGGTCTGTAATGGAAAAATGCTGGCCACAGACGCACCGACACATAGAGGCATGGCCCGCTTTGGATTTTCTCTTAACCCCAAACTAGACATGACGCAAAAAAAATTTAACAAAACTTCACAGAAAAAGGACCCGGCACTGTCGGTAAAAATAAAAGGAAGAGGCTTACCAGTTTCCAACAGTGTCTGGTGAATTCAGAACCAGGATGGAGATGGAGCAGGCAGGAAATGATGTTGAATGGCGAAGGTCTAGTGACGCAGATTAAACTTTTGATAACAAGCAGCAGGTGCCACCTCGACGGTGGGAGAAACAGAACTGAGGTGAGAAGAAGTCAGCGGCACCTAATGGTCAACCCTCGTGTGTCACACAATGTGTTGCCCTCATGGGTGGTGCCGTTGGTGCCAACTCCTCCCCGGCCCCCCCAAAAAAAAGCTCCCATACAGGTGCACGCCTCCGGTTTACACCCAGCAGTAATGAATGATGAAAACCGACAACGGAAGTTCCAGAGGGCACAATTTGAAGATAGAGGGGGGATGGCTCAGGGGCAATGTGAAAAAGCATTTTTTCATGGAGAGAGTGGTGGATGCATGGAAATGGAAATGATGTACCCACCGTAATTCTTGATCTTCTTAGACGAAGTCTCCATCACTCATTCACACTGATGGGATCTACGACGGAGGCGCTAGGACCCAGCGGGAGTAAACTTTTTGCAAGAGGGCCGGTGCCAGAAATGGAGCCGTGAGGAGCAGTGCCACAAACCTCGGCTTGTACGACAATGACTATCTCGGCATTGACCCTCCAACTGCTTCAGTACCTTTTTTTCCAAGGAGGTGCAGTGTAACTAACCTAGTAGGCTAGCCTAACAGAAAAAAACTGACATAAGATAGTTTGAGCGACCCGTATAACAAGGGTCAACAAGAAGTCTTCACATCCTAAAGATTGAGGGAGTGAAGACCAACAACAGAGGTGAGCTCGGGGGATGGTGGGTGGGCATGCGAATGAGTGGTGGAGACTTCGTCCAAGAAGATCAAGAATTATGGTTGGTACATAATTTCCATATCTTCCTGGACATAAAGTCTCCACCACTCATTCACAGTGATGGGAGAGTCCTGAGATAATCCCCCGAGAGGGCGGCAGGAGAGACCAAGAGCTCACAAATTTAGGACAGAAGTCCGTTAAGGATATTCCTGCCAAACGAAAGATGTCATCTGGCATGGACATCCAGGGCATAGTGCTTGACGAAAGTATGCACTGAGCTCCAGGTAGCCGCATTGCAAATGTCTGCAATGGGAATGTTGCGGATTTCTGCCAGGGATGCCACGACTGCTCTAGTAAAGTGAGCGTACACTCTGCCCTCCAGCTTAACTTGCACCATGAAATAACAGTGGTGAAGGCATGCCATCAGCCATGCCGAAATGCATCTGAAAGTGACAGGTTGACCCAGCCGGGTCTCGCTGAAGGAAACAAACAGTTGTTGAGCTTTGCAAATTTCTTTTGTTCTATCCAAAAAGAAATGCAGAGCTCTTTTGACATCTAAAGAATGAAGGGTACGCTCTCCTCCATTTTGGAAGTTCGCTAAGTAGGTAGGACCAAAGTTTGGTTTAGATGGAAATCTGAAACAACCTTGGGGAGAAATTTAGGATGGGTCCTAAGAACTACTTTGTCCTTATGAAATACAGTATACGGAGGGTCTGTGACCAAGGCATGTATTTCAGAGACCCTGCGGGCCGAGGTAATGGCCACCAGGAAGGCCGTTTCCCAAGTGAGGAATTTCAGCTCACAGGTAGCTAGAGGCTTGAAAGACTTTCGAGTGAGCATGTCTAGCACAATATTAATGTCCCAGGCTGTGACTGGATGTCTGATAGGAGGTCTGGTATGCAGAATACCCTTAAGAAACCGCTTAACTACTGGTAACTGAGCCAGTGATAAGGAAAGTACTGGCTCGTGATAAGCTGAAATGGCACAAAGGTGAACTTTGACTGTACAGTACTGTAGACCTGAATTTGAGAGGTCTAAAAGGTACTCTAGAACTTTATTTGGTGGGCAGAAAAAAGGATTCAAAGAGGATTTTGCACATCAGAGAGAAAAATGCTTCCATTTGCCTGTGTAAGTTTTTCTAGTGACCGGCTTGCACACAGCCAAAAGAATATCTGAAACTCTGCGAGAGACATTGAACCTGTTCACTTCTATCTCTTTAGGAGCCAAGCGTGAAAGTGAAGCGACCTCAGATTGGGATGGACCACATGACCCTGGGTCAGAAGGTTCGTCTGAAGGGGAAGCGCTTTCGGATGGGTTTCCAACATACTGTTGAGTAATGAAAACCACATCTGTCGAGGCCAGAAGGGAGCAATGAGGATCATTTTGTCCCTCGGGACTCAAATTTGAGAAGTACCCTCTGAATTAGTGGAAGAGGAGGAAAGACATATAGAAAGTGTTTTGTCTACTGCAGCCTGAACACATCCTGACAGAAAATGCCAGGCCCTGGATTTCTGGAGCAGAGGAGAGGCAGTTTTGTGTTGAGTGGGATGCAAAAAGGTCCAGGTCTGGAGTTCCCCACTCTGCAAATAGTGACTGAACTATGGTTGAGTCGAGAGAGCACTCATGAGAATCTGTCTCTGTGCTGCCGAGATGGTCTGCCAGTTCATTCTGCACTCCCAGCAGGTAGACCGCCTGAATTAAGGCCTTGTGCTCTAGGCACCATTCCCACACTCTCATCGCTTCCCTGCATAAAAGGTAAGAGTGTGCACCGCCCTGCTTGATGATGCAATACATCTCAGCTTTGTTGTCTGTTTGAAGGAGAATGTTCTTGTGACAGAGAATGTCCTTCAAAGCCTGGACTGCATAAAGGATGGGTCTCATTTCTAGGACATTTATGTGAAGGTGGGACTCATCATGAGTCCATGTACCTTGGGTGTGGAGATTCTGACTGAGCTCCCCACCCCATCAGGGACGCATCCACGGTAATGGAAATCTGATGATCCAGGGGAGCAAAGGGATACCCTTCCAGAAGGTTGTCCTCTTGCCACCACCAGATGAGTGACCTCTTCAGAGGTTCTGTCACTTTGATGAGAAAGGACTGAGGGTGAGTGGTTGGGGACCACTGAGTACTGAGCATCCATTGAGGGGTTCTCATGTGAAGGCGTGCTAGGGGTACAGTGAACAGTGAAGATGCCATGAGACCCAGCATCTGTTGCATCGATATAGCTTGACCTGAACTGTTCTCTCTGATGTATCGGGCCATCTGCAGGATATCGCTCCTTCTGTCCTCTGGTAGAAAAGCTTTTGCACAGGTGTCCAGAAGAGTTCCTATAAAAAGGAGCTTCTGGGAGGGCTGCAACTGTGATTTCTTGAGATTTATCAGGAGTCCCATGGACATAAGAAAGTTTGAGGCCATGGCTACAGCATCGAGAGTTCCTTGCCTGGAAGGGCTTGCTAAAAGTCAGTCGTCCAGATATGGGAACACTTATATTCCGATCTTTCTGAGATGCGCTGCGATAACTGAACAACAGTTTGTAAAAACCCGTGGCGCTGAGGATAGCCCAAAGGGCAGGACTCTGAACTGATAATGCTGGCCCAGTACTACAAACTGCAGGTATTTGTGATGCTTTGGGTGTTTAGGAATATGTTGGCAAGTGTTCTGCATGTCAAGGGAAGCTAGCCAATCATGCTGATGAAACAAGGGATACAGGGTCCCGAGTGATATCATCTTGAACTTTTCCTTGAAAAGAAACTTGTTTAACTTTCTGAGGTCCAGAATGGGGCACATGCCACTGGTCTTTTTCGGAACCAGGAAGTAACAGGAGTAGAAACCTGTGTTTCGTTGATTCAGCGGAACTATTTCTACTGTCCTGTTGTTCAGAAGGCCTTGTATCTCTGAGGCAAGAAGGTCTGACTGTATTGTTGACAGCCTGGGCTGTCGTTTGGGGGGACAATCTGGAGGGGCTTCTGAAAGGTCGAGGGAGTACCCCTCGCAGATTATCCGCAGGACCCATTTGTCTGATGTTATGGACTTCCACTGGTTGTAGAACTGAGTCAGAAGGTCCTCCCACCGCTGAGGAGAGAGTCCTCCTCGGGCAGTTGAGGTGGGACCTGGGCCAGAAACTCAGAAGATGGCACTGGGCGCTATGGGCCCTTGTGCCTCCTGTTGCATTTTCTCTTGAGGCTGGAGGCTTGGTTTTTGTTAAAATCTCCCTTGCCCTTGCCCCGAAAGGACTGACAGTTGTGAAATTGATGCTTGTTATGCCCCGAGAAGGGGTGGGAGCAGGTCGAGATGTTTTAATGGCCGACCTAGTCTTCTGCGTGGCCTCCAAAGCTTGCTCTACTTGAGGTCAGAATAGATACATACTGTCAAAGGGCAACACCATGACCTGCTGTTGGGCATCATTTGTGAAGCCTGAAGTGCGTAGCCAGGAGTGATGACGGGTACAAATGCCTGATGCCGCCGCTAGGGAAGCAGTATCGAAAGCGTCCATAGCTGCTTTAACCTGATGGTTGTTGGACTCAATACCCCTGGTTATGGTCTGAAGTAACTCTGAATTAGTCCACCTCAGGCAGAGCTTCCACCATTTGTTTGAGCGAATGCCAAAGAACATACTCATATTGACAGAAATAGCCCTGGAATCTGTCAATACACATACTCAGGGTAGAGGCAGCAAAGACTCTCTTACTTAAGATGTCTATCTTGCGAGATTCTTTGTTTGTAGGTCGGGCTGTAGATGCCTGAGAAAGAATGATCTTATCATTCTCTGCCAGGACTACAATAGGGTCTGCAAAGGCCTGGGAGGCTAAAATGGGTCGATCCTTGGGAGCAGCATACTTCCTGTCTATGGACTTAGCCACAGAAGGAATGAGGGTTCTGTATCAGTTTACTTTGCTAAACCAGTAGGAGGAGAGAGAGCTTAATTGGGGGTATGGCTTAGACACTATAAAAGCAGGCGACTCAAATTACAACTTCCTGTTGCTAGCCTTGCTTGTAGAGCAGAAAGCAGCTAACTAAAAGAAGCTACATTTTCTTATTAATTTAACACTTATATCTTAGCAGGAGTCAGTGTCTGTTGAGATTAAGCAAACAGATACTTTATTAGAAGTAGAAGGGGTCTTATTTAGGGTTTAAAAAAAAAGAAAGAAAAGAAAGAAAATCAGTGTGTGTTCTGTGCTTGAAAGGGTTCTGTAACAGTTTACTTTGCTAAACCAGTAGGAGGAGAGGGGAGCTTAATTGGGGGTGTGGCTTAGACACTATAAAAGCAGGTGACTCAAATTACAACTTCCTGTTGCTAGCCTTTTTTCTTACTAATTGCCCTCCATCCAACCCACCCTAAGCCAGTTCTACTTTTATAGCCACTGAATTTGACTGTCAGCAGGAACTTCCTGTTTGGCAGTAGGAAGGGAAGGATCATAGAGAAACATTGGTTTTGTTAACCCTAAAGGAAAAAAGTAGCTCACTCTCCCCCCCCCAGCTGCTGGTGGTCTGACACTGAGCAAGGAAGAAGAAGGTTACTGAAGAATATAGGAAGTTACTGTCCCAGAACAGGAAGGGTGAGAGTTGTAAGGAGAGGAGAGAGTAAGCACACAGAGAAACAGGAAAGGGGGACACAAAATAAGACATGATAGGAGTGGTGCAGTGCAATGGCTGTGGGGCGGCAGTGTTCCGGGAAACATTCTGGAGGCTGCGATGCTGCCCTATTTGCAGGCACCTCTCTGAACTGAGGGAGGAGGTTGCCCGTCTCCAGGATGACCTGGCTAGGTTTCGTGAAACCTCCTCCCCCACCAGGGCCAATGCCACTGCCTCAGAGGTTGCCAAGAAAGAGGAGAGGCTGGACCAGGGTGGGCTCAGGGAGGGAGAAGGTGATGGAACAGAGTTGCATCCTTCCAGCTGTACCTCTCCACAATTCATTCGCTCTTCTGGTGGATAGTGGTTCCTCTTCGGAGGCACCTGCAATGGAGACCAGGGAGGATGCTGGGAACCTTCACAAAGGAGACCCACAGGAGGGTGGCATGAGACCCCACAGGGGAAGGAAACAACTCCTGGTGGGGGACTCAATCATTAAGGGGGTAGAAATGGGGGAGAAAGGGGAGAGGGAGGTAAGGTGCCTGCCTGGCAGCACGGCTTGGAGGGACAGGAAGCGAATCCTCAGGATCGTGGGAGCAGCTGCACGAGGGAGGGAGCTGGATGTCATTGTCCACCTAGGGACAAATGACCTGGCCAGAAATGTGATCAGAGCAGTGCAAGAGGAGTTTGTAGAGTTGGGGAGGGGCCTTAGACAAGTAGCGCATACAGTAACCTTCTCGGAGGTGCTGCCTGTCTATGGCAAGGGTGATGCTAGGGTACTCCTCACCAGGAAATTCAATGAATGGTTGAAAAACTGGTGTGGAGCTCAGGGTTTTGGCTTCACTGGGGACTGAGGAGCCACCTGGAGGGATGCAGACCTATACTGGTGCGATGGTCTACATCTGTCCAGTGGGGTTACCAGGATCCTAGGTGAGAGGTTTAAATGCCTCATTGGCAAAAATTTAAACTAGCCAAAGGGGGAGGCACTGAAAAGGAGCAGGGAAATCCCAGCCTCCCCCCACAAACAACAGTAATTAGTGAGGTAAACACCAAGGTAGAGAAGTCATTAGGGAGCAGGGCAGAAGTAAATGTAAAAAAAGGTAAAGGTAGTAAGGACAGGAATGGGGCTAAAAGGGGTAAGGCCATCAAAAAGTGGAGGGTGATGAGTACCTATGCCCATAGTCTGTGTAACAAGCTCCTGAACTAGTGGTCTTGATGGAAGAGGGTTGCCTGGATATTGTGACAGTCACAGAAACATGGTACACAGAGAACCATGACTGGGATGTCAACATACCAGGATACACAATCTACAGGAGGGACAGGGAGGGTAAAAGAGGAGGAGGAGTAGCTCTTTATGTAAAGGAAGGGATCAAAGCAACAGAACTAAAGAGTAAACAGGGAGCAGATGAGACACTCTGGGTCTCCTTGGAGTCAGGAAATGGCACCACAATCCGCATGGGGGTTGTATACAGACCATCTCAGGGGAGGAATGGACAAGGAAATGATAGAAGGCTTCCTTAGAATGGCAGAAAAAGGGGAGATATTGTTGATGGGGGACCTGAATATGCCAGATGTTAACTAAAGCACCTTTGCTGCAGGCACATCCAAAAGCAGGGTCATTCTTGATGCCCTACAGGGGCATGCCTCAGACAGCTAGTATTGGAACCCACTTGGGAGGGAGCAATCTTAGACCTGGTACTCTCAAATGGGGATGGAGAAAGAATGTCAGATTTAGAAGTGGGTAGCCATCTGGGAACAAGCGACCACCAAACAGTGTGGTTCATGATAAACACAGCCATACAATCAAGCCATACAAAAGCAAGAGTATTGGACTTTAGGAGGGCTGACTTTGGGAAAATGAGAGAGTGCCTCAGGAAAGCACTAGCAAACAGGCAAGAAGGAGGGGTGGAGGAACAGTGGGGAGTAATCAAAACAGCCATCACAGAGGCAACAAGCCTTTGTGTAAAGCAAATCAACAAAACACAATGAAGGAAAAAAACTGCTATGGTTCTCAAAAGAGGTGGCAGGGAAGGTTAAGGAGAAAAGGATAGCATTCAGGAAATATAAGGAACTACAGAAGGAGAAGGACAGAGAACTTTATCAGTTAAAGCAGAAAGAGGCTGGGAAGGCAGTCAGAATAACAAAGGCCCAAACCGAGGAAAGGATAGCCAACTCTCTTAAGAAGGGAGGTAAGACCTTTTATAGCTACATTAAGGAGCGAAGAAAGACCAAAGGAGGGATACTGAGGCTTAATAAAAGGGAGGGAATGTGGGTAGAGGGTGACAATGAAAAAGCAGGGATACTGAAAGAATATTTCTGCTCAGTATTCACAAAGGAGGAGGAGGGGGAGGTACATAAACCAAACAAGAGAAACACTCTGAAGATGGGGGTCGATACCAGTCCATTTACAGAAGAAAGGGTTCTGAAAGAACTAATAAAATTGAACGTGGACAAAGCAATGGGGCCTGATGGGATTCACCCAAGAATTCTAAAAGAACTAAGGGTAGAACTAATGACACCGCTGACTACTCTCTTTAACAAATCATGGGAGGATGGGGTGGTACCTGAGAACCGGAGGAGGGTGGATGTGATTCCTCTTCACAAAAGTGGGAGCAGGACAGAGGCAGGAAACTACAGACCAGTTAGTTTGACCTCAGTGGTAGGTAAAATGATGGAATCACTTCTGAAGGAAAGAATTGTTGAGTACCTAGAGGCCAGTGGGGCACAGGACCCAAGGCAGCATGGATTCACGATGGGAAAGTCATGTCAGATGAATCTAATAGATTTCTTTGACTGGGTGACCAAAGTAGTAGACCAGGAAGGGGCTGTGGATATGGCTTACCTAGATTTTAGCAAGGCATTTAATACAGTTCCACACAAAAGATTAATACACAAGTTAGCCAGCTGGAGTGGGTCCAGGTGGTAGCCTGACAAAAATTGGCAGACAACAGGACGCAAAGGGTAGTAGAAAATGGAGTCCACAGTGAAGAAAGGAGGGTTACTAGCGGCACCGCAGGGTTCAGTACTGGGACGGGTCCTTTAATGTCTTTATAAGTGACATTGGAGGAACTGGAAGGAAAAGTATGTCTCTTTGCAGATGACACAAAGATCTGTAACAGGGTTGATACACCAGATGGAGTGGAAAGGATGAGAAGGGACTTGGCAAGGTTGGAGGAATGGTCAAATGTATGGCAGCTCAGATTCAGTGCAAAGAAGTGCAAGGTAATGCACCTAGGAAACAAAAACCCAGGGCAAGAGTACACAATGGGGGGGGTGAGATACTGACAACAATAAAAATGGAAGGGGACCTGGGGGTAATTATATCAGATGACCTAAAGGTGGGCAAGTAACGTTAGAAGGCAGTAAGGAAGGCTGGGGGGATACTGGGATGCATAGGGAGAGGCATCAATAGTAGAAAACAGGAAGTTGTTATCCCTCTGTACAAAGAGTTGGTGAGACCCCCATCTAGAGTACTGTGTGCAGTTCTGGAGACCCCATCTCCGCAAAGACATAGAGTGGAGGCTGTCCAGAGGAGGGCAACCAAAATGGTGCAGAGTCTGCACCAGAAGACATACAAAGAAAGACTAAAGGAGCTTAATATGTATACCCTTGAGGAAAGGAGGAAAGAGGGACATGATAGAAACTTTCAAGTACCTCAAGGGAATCAACAAAGTCCAAGAGGGTGGCATCTTTCAGAAAAAGAGATGTGCAAGAACAAGGGGGCACAATTTGAAGATAGAGGGGGGACGGCTCAGAGGTAATGTGAGGAAGTATTTTTTCACAGAGAGGGTTGTGGATGCATGGAACAGCCTCCCTGAGGAGGTTGTGGATTCAAGAACAGTGGGGGAATTTGAGAATACATGGGACAGACATAAGGCAGTCCTAGTGGGGGGGTAGGAGGAAGTAAGCAGTTGGTTAATTAGGATCTGCAGCTTGTCTGTTAGGTAGGAAAATGGGCAGACTAGGTGGGCCAAGTGGTCCTTATCTGCTGTCAAATTCTGTGTTTCTATGAGAGCGGGATTATTTCATACCATTTGAGAGAGCATCTCAAAGGATGGTTGTACTGGGGGAGTTAAATCCATAGGGATCTCCAGGACATGAAGATACTGGAGTCTTAAGAGATTCCCAGGATTGATATCAGTAGTCTGGAGAGAAAGAGAAGTATTTAAAGTTTTCAGCAGAGTCTTAAATGACAGGTCTTCAACCACAGGCTCTGTGGTAGGATTGATCCCTGCTCCTTCAACATCATCATACTGTCGAAGATCTGGGTCAGGCTCAATATCATCTCCTGACAGTCCAGGAGGGACTGTATGGACAGGAAAGGAGTGAAAATCAATATGAAATGAAGAAGAGAAAGAATTCAGAGTCGAGAACCCCTGAAGCCTGGACAGCACCACACCAAGCCTCGGCACCTAAGAACACAGCCCCAAAGGCAAGGGAGATGGTGCCTTCGGAATCAAGCTAGCACACAGTGCCGACAGAGCCCATGGTGCCATTGGTGCTTCGGTGCCGAGGGCGCCGAGGATGACGCCGACAGACCCACTGATGCCAAGAGAGCGCCCGATGGCACTGAAAGCAATCCAGGGCCCCAAAAACTTCAATTTGAAGAAATAGAAGGAAGAATACCAGGAGATAAAGGCATCGGTGTGGCCCCCCTGCTCCGCAGCCATGAGAGGGGGGAAAACACCTGAGCATGGAGTCGACGGCACCGAAGATGGCGCCGCATGACTAGGAAGGTCCAACTGCAATACCCGCTCCGCCGAAGGCCACGAAGGCCTCGGAGTAACCGGGCTAGGTAGCTGGACCAACCTCTGAGCCCACTGCTCCATAAGAGTGGACCACTGATGAAACTGCTCATCTGAAGCCCTTTCAATAGGGGGGAAGGGCTCTGATGTCGATGACGTCGGTCACCGGAGACAGCAACTGGCGACTCCGGGGGAGGACACCGGCATCTGACCCCAACGACCGCATTGACGTGCAGACATACCAGAAGGTGACCTCGAGTGATGCCTTCTCTTTCTTAACCTGTGGGCCGAAGAAGAGCTTGAGGCCAAACGGTGCCGAGAGTGCGACCATTTTCTTCTATGCTTCCGGGGGAACTGCCCATCTCCCTGGGCATCAGACTGTCTGTTATTGGACCCTCCCTCTGGAGAGGGCGGTGGACCAGACCCAGCCCAGCTGACTGAACAGCTTTCATACGAAGTCTTCCTACCGTCACCTGACCCGCTCATGGTCGACTCCGTCAACGGAGGGCTGAAGACTTCTTTTCCTTAAGTAAAATTTAAAAAGTAAGCAGTATTTATTCGTAGATAAATTACAAAACAATAAACTGAAAACTATGCTGTCAGTTTGAAGTCTGACTCCCAGCAGGTGAGCAACGTTGTCACTGAAGCGCACTCAATGGCGGGAAAAAAGGAACTGAGGTGGTTGGAGGGTCGATGCTGAGATAGTCATTGCCACATGAGCCGAAGCTTGCGGCTCCATCTCTGGCACTGGCCCTCTTGCAAAAAGCTTGCTCCCACTGGGTCCTAGTGCCTCCGGTGTAGATCCCATCAGTGTGAGTGAATGGTGGAGACTTTATGTCCAGGAAGATCGGCCTTCCTGAGGAGGTCATGGAGTCAAAAACACTGGGGGAATTCAAGAATGCATGGGACAGACGTAAGGCAATTCTGGTGAGGGGTAGGAAGAAGTAGGCTGTTGGTTAACTAGGATCGGCAGCTTATCAAATAGGTAGGGAAATATGCAGACTGGGTGGGCCAAGCAGTCCTTACCTGCCATCACAGTCTATGTTTCTATGTCTATTTTCCTGACCATGCCAATCCAGAGGAAGCATCGCTCCATACTTCGGATGTACACAGAATACTCCGGTACTACATACACCACACAAAGGACTGCAGCAAGTCCTCACAAGAACTTCCTGGGCTGTTCATGTTCATTCACAAGAGGTATCTATCACTTTCATCGCATGTTTCAAAATTGTATTTGCTGCAGACATCTCTGCAGCTGCTATCTGGTGTGCTGTCCACACCTTCACAAAATACTACAATCTGGAAACTCCCTCTTGAAAAAGGGCTGGCTTTGGCCTAGCTGTGCTACAAGGCCTTTCTTAGGCCTGTAGGCTCCTGCCATCCTGAGTTTGTATTGTCAGTACTGCTTGGTACTTGTTTCATAGGTGTGGCCTGATGAAAGAGATATCCTTGAAGAGGACAGAACCTTTACACAGCCACCGTAACAGTAGATGCTCGATATAATCTCACCAAGCATGTCATCTCACTCTCCATTCCCCTGTTGGATCCTGAGACTCTGGTAAGAGCTGTCTCCTCCACGAGGGTCTATTTGCTGCTCTCTGCTTCACCTGGTCAGCAGAGCCCTGGGTTGTCTCCTGATTTCCTACAGGTATGTCCTCCGAGCATGATCTCTGGCAGGGAACTGAGGAGGGAAGAGGGGCCACTCACATTTATATGGGACAGCTGACATCTGACGTTGTTAAGTGTGGGCCCTAGTGGACTGCTTTGCAAAAGTTTCCATGTGGTCTTAGTGCCTGGCTGCTTATAGTTCCAAAGGTGTGACCTGATTAAAGAGATTTTCTCGAAGATGTACTGTTACGGGGAGTACGTAACTGCTTTGTTTGCCCTGCCTCTGATAAAACTGAAGCCCTGGCTTTACTGAGGACACCTGTTGTGTGAGTTTATGTTTGGAGAGCTGAATGTTCAGCCAGTGCAATTCTTCAGTAGTTTGAATTCCTGCATTCCATGATAAACTTTCCAGCTATAAAATCTGTGGATAGAAATCTGTTTTGTGCGTGTGTAGAGCTGAACAGTCAGCCAGCAGAATTCTGCAGGAGGCTAAATTCCTGCATAACGTGATAAACATTCCAGCTATTAAATATGTGGCTCGACTGATGCTTGACAGCTGGAGCAGAACTATCTTTCACTAGTTACTTTTGACAAAATGCCTGTTATTTAAGAAAAGTTGCCATCTTTTTGCTTGCTAAATCTCAGTTTACCCATTTCATAAGAGCAATAAGACACTCTGAGGTGTGTATTATGCTGATCTAACTGCACTTCCAGGGGCTGAAGGAACTCCGCCTGCAGCAGCGTGCCTCACCACACCCTTGGGCATGCGATTAGATCAGCATAATACGTGCCCGTCATATCACTCCTTATGTCAACAACTGATAACAGCACATCAGAGAAACGTAAAGTAGGGAGGAAAAACACAATTCAAAATACTTGGGGGACCAGCCTGGCATGCAAATGACGTGGGTTGACACTCCAGCACTGGGACATGAGGAGTGAAGGCCAGCAGGTAGGGCTGTGAGCATCTGATGGATGGTCACCTCCCAGGGGAAAGAGTTAAACATGCACTGCTCTTGCAGTAGTTCTTAGTGGTGGCCTGGTGGAGGCGTCACTGGAGATGGGGGTGAGCATGTGCCTTTAGACCCAACAGACCAGTCACATGCATCCACACCTCTGTGGGTGTAAAGAATTAGAAAAGGTGTAAATGTTTCCTTCCAGCCACATCAGACAACTGCCCTAGTGCGCATGCTCCTCCACATCCCTCTAACCCACTACATTCGGGTCCATGGGACCTTCATCTGTGTCCCCTGTGAGATGCTGCCTTTCCTTCTGTAGTAGCAGCAGCATGGAAGGGGGGGTGAAGGCTGCTGGGAAAGGATTAGATTCCAGGCTGGGGGTCCATGGACTATCTGAAGGAGCTTGACTGCCTGTAGCTGGGGTAGGAGTGAGTCCGGAAGGCAAAGAGGCTTATGCCTGATGGGTTTCTACCTTGGCATCATCTTGCCTACTATAACGCTTCTCTTTTTCCCTTGCCACAACTCCAGCGATGTCACCTGGCTACCTACCTGAGGCTCCCCATGGAGCCGTGACTTCCCCCTAGGCGAGGCATGGTGGAGGAGGCTACCCCAAAATGTCCCCACCCCCAGAGGCATCAAATCTTTGTCATTGCCCGAGAGGTGCTGCAGCGAGCGGGTAGGTAGGGACCCTCTGTCGAGTCCCAATGCCAGTGTCGCACTGGAGAAAAGGCATATTTGTTCTTTTGTACACCCCACCCGAGCACAACATGCCATATGATGCCATGGCATTACGCGGACGTCCACTGCACTCCTCCATTGCTTGGGTGCCGTGGACATGGTACTTCCTGGCAGCCACCAGAGGCTAGTCCACCCACAGGCCAAGGAACCCCCTCTCCCCCACAGGAGCTGAACAGTCCAACAAATGCTCAGACTGCCTCCCCCCAGCCTGCCCCCTGGCACTCAGATCTGCTCCCAAACCCGGGTCGCGAGCGTCACAAGCAGAAATCCAACTGCTGCACCAACTGGCTGGCCCCACGACAAGGCTACCTAGCTGCTATTTGTGAGTACCTAACTGAACTGATAGCACTTTATTTATACTGCTGTTTTGTTCCTTACGTACTCTCTGTGTTATGACTGTACTTTCCAATTTGCCTCTGCCTTTAATACTCAATTTCATGTATTATATTAGTTTGTTAATGTGTTACTAATATGTTTATGACAGTGCCTGTTAGCTGCAATTGCTATTCCCAACTCATATAATTTTCCCCTCCTTTGATTGACGTGGACCCTTTGTAAATGAACTCTTAGCTCAAAGGTTTGTAATTCCGATTCTTAAATAAATAAATAAATATTTGGGCCCAAAGGCAAGAACAAAAAATGCAGGTCTCTACTCAAGTAACGGCTTGTAAGTATTAAATATTTAAAATACAGTAATTAAGGTCCCCTATTATTCACAATTCTGTGGCTGCGGGGATTGCCACAGAAGTTGTAGCCCATCTGTGATGCCACCTGCACCAAATATTTTCTGTGCTGCACCCAATTTTTTTAAATTCCACATAGGTTACTTACACCCAGTCTTAGTATCATCACCCAACCTGTAGTGTCACCTCAAGTCACACTAAAGTATGATATTAGGTTGCAGATCGTGTCCCACGCTATGTAATGTTCATTAATCTCTCTGTATATCTTGCAGTCTGAATGCTGGCATTCTTTTCCCAGTAGTGCTTTGGGAGTTTGGGATGCAAAAAGGTACAACTCAAGATGATCCCATCTGTCGAACAGGTCTTCCTTCACTGAGGTCAGCAGTTCCCATTTGTGCATTTTGGACTGTGACCAGCTTAGCCTATCTGTCAAAATGTTTTGGGCACCTGGAACATATACCGACAGTTCTAGTCTGTGTTCTACAGCCCAATACTAGATTCTCACTGCTTATTTATTTATTTATTTCAATGTAGGATTACAGTACCTTTGAGCTGAGGCTCTTTTACAAAGGTTCCACATCAGCGTATGCAACGGTCATCATTTTCAGTTACAAACATACTGTATAATCATTGATTTACAGACATGTAATAACCAGTACAAAGACTTGAGCTAAAAGCAAGACAAGGGAAGGAGGGTGGGGTGGGGGGTGAGCGTGGGAGATCGGGAAGGAGGTGCAGGGGTTAGGGAAGTATGAGAGGTGGTTGGGGGTGAGGGCAGAAGTGGAGATACGGGGGGGGGCGAGGGCAGGAGACAGTGCAGCCAGGGGGCCTTGTCGAGGGAATATGACAGGTAAGGTGCCAGGGGTGCAAAGACTGATTGTAAGTGCTGGGTGCTGGGGCATGTGCAGCTGGAATGGTGGAAATGTTAAGATGGGCAATCGCAGGATACAAGCAGTGAGAGGCGCAGCTTGGACTTGAAGAGGCCAAGTGTTGGAGCAGTCGCTATGTCGCTGCCAAGAGAGTTGAGCCAGTTGGATGCCCGATAGGCGAATGATCTTTGTCCCTGGGTTGTGCGACATCGTGGGATATGTAGTAGATGGGAACTGGATCTCCTTGTAGTGACGTTCCTATTTCTAGGCTTAAGGAGGGCACAAACACCAGGTGGGGCAAGCCCCACTATAATTTTCTTGGCCGTGATGCAGGTGATGCTTCCCTGCACAGAGATAAGAATGACTTCCTCGTTTGTTGATGTAATGCATCACACTGATGTCTGTCTGTACTAACAGAGGACCCAGGGACAAGTGAGCCTGGAAGGCCTGTAGGTCATACAGAAGAGCTCTCATTTCTAGAAAATTTATATGCAGGGTGCTCTCCACCTTGGTCCATACACCGTGCATCTGATGGGGCCCTAAATATGTCCCCCATCCCATCCCTAAGGCATCTGTAGTTAAAATCTGGTGAGGAGACGGTATCAGGAAAAACAGGTTACTCGCCTGTAATAGTAGTTCCAGCAGTGGTATATGGTGTACATCCACGCTTCTGGCAGTGTCCTTTCCCTTTTAAGTCTTCAAACTGGCTCTTCCCACCCACCTGAGTTGTAACTCCCTCGGTACCACCCCGTGACATCAGATCTTGCCTGCTGGAAGTCAGACCAATGTGCCACTTGCCAGGGGAGGTCGGGTGGGTCAGTGTGGTTGTACACCATATACCACTCCTAGAAAGTAATTACGTAAGAACTTACTGTAACAGTACATCTTTCGAGGACTGTCTCTTGCAGTAAGTCATTACTTATGGGAGTATCCACTAGGTGGTGCTGTCACACAGCAGCTTCTTCCAGTAGTCTTCCATGGAGGCCGCCCACATGACATCACTTCCTGTGGATGTGTATGAGAGTGGGTGGCCTCCAGCACCTTCTGCTCACTGTCTGCTTTGGTGAGCATGGCCTGGACCAAGGTAAACGAGGGCCAGAAAAACAGAGAACAGCGATCCCACCCAATGTCCTGAGTTGTAGATTCGAGGCAACAAGACAGGGGGATGGAGGGTGGGGGACTTACTGCAAGAGACAGTCCTCGGAAGATCTACTATTATGGTAAGTTGTTACATAACTGCACTATCTTCTACAGACTGGTCTCTTGCAGTAAGTTATTACTTATGGGAGATTACCAAGCAGTAAAATCCAAATGGGAGGAAAGGCAAGACTGGAAGCTGGGCCAGAGGGCACGCCCGACGGTCGAGTTCATGCAAAACCCAGCTGTCCACGATGCCAAAGAAGCTAACTTCACAGTAAATGTCAACTGCAACCGCACCCACTCTGGCAGATAGGCCAAAGGTGGGGAGGACAACATGTATGATATTTAGTAGAAACAAACTCAAACCTCTTCCATGCAGGCAGATAGGCCAATGGTTAGGCGAAGGCAACTGGCATGAAATCATACAGAAATGTCAACTCAAACCTCTTCCATGCAGGCAAACAGGCCAATGGTTAGGCGTGAACTGAGATCATCAGATAAATCTCTCCTGAAAGTCCCCTGTTGCCGCACCTCAAAGGGGTCTGGTGCATTCGGGCATACTGCCCCACAAATGTGGAACATGCTGCCACTTGATCTAAGACATACACTGTCACACTAACTCTTCAAGCGTGGGCTACGCAACCACCTAGTTTCAACGGACCAATGTGCCTGCTATGACCCTACCTGAGCCTGTCCTACCACACCCCCTTTCTCCTGCCTCATCCTCCCCCTATGCTAGATCCCCTCACTCCAAACACTCACTCTCCCTGCTATCTCTTCCTTACCATATCTATCTGCTTATACTTCCCTTATCTCACTTCTCGGTTATGTAGCTTATTGCACTTTTCAATGATTGTGTTATATGAAACCTTATTGTTGTGCCTCTTCTATTGTACTGTGTATAATGTCTGCACCTTGCCTTTCGCCCTTCACACTGTTTTGCCTGGTAACTGCTGTTTAAACCTTTACTTATATTTAGCTGACGTTTTTTTTCTGTGTATTGGGTACTGGTACAACTAAGGTCTCAGCCTCTCCCCTCCCCACCCTTGTAAGTTCCTCCCCCGGTTTGTCCGGCACAGCCAGCCTGGCTCCACTTCCCTTTTGTCTCCTCTTCTTCCTACAATCTCCCTCCTAAACCTGCCCATGCACCGCTCCTATGCCCCTCTACGGACCCGCTACAGGGGTGACTCGTCCAGCTTCCATAGCCGCTGGACCACCGTAACCCCCCCCCCTTACCCCGACTGAGCACCGATCCCACGCCTGGGAACAGAACCGTGAGCCCGGGTACTTTCTGCATTTTCGGCCGCTAAAGCCGCTCATCTGCCGTATTTCACCCCCGACCCCTGCTTGTTGGACACTCTCAAGCCGGTGAGCGGTTCCATGAGCCCGGTTTCAGATCCCAGCCTTCTGCCGCAAAAGCCGTAAAGCCCCTTCGCACCCCGACTGAATTTCAGCTCCTATGCCCGGTAACAGAACCAGTGGCCCAGACACTTTCCTTACCTTCGGCCGCCGATGCCACAAGGTTGCCTTATTTCACCTCCGACCCCCCGCCTTCTTGATACTTCTAGCCGGAGAGCGGACCCATGAGTCCGGCTACAAGTCCCTGCTATCTGCCGCGGAAGCTGTTAGAGCACAGTCCTAACCTGCTCTCATGGATCCTTAAGCCCCGCCTTCACCATGTCCCCCCCCCCTTTCTTTCTTCCTCTCACCATGTCTGCCAGTATAATCTCCGAGGTCTGTCCCAGTACCAGTACCCCATTTCTCCTGCTACCTGTAAAACAATTGTGATATTTCAGTGTACCTTGGACCTGTAACCCTGCCTCATTGTCTTTGCAACTGTACTATGTATTGTTCCTGTGCCTCCTGGGTCGTGCCTGAAAATAGTCACCTGTTGGCTAGTGCACTTACCCGGTAAACAAAAACTAAATAAAGACAACTGGCATGAAATCGAAGAGAAATGTCAACTCAAACCACACCCACTCAGGCAGACAGGCTCAAAGGTGGGTGAGGACAGCATGCAGAAGGTATGATGTAGAAAGAACTGTAGGTGGCCAGGCACAGTGATTCATCCAGATGAGGCAGAGGTTGACAGGCTCTGGCATAAAGTCAGATCCAGTAGAAAGACAAGTAGAGCAGATCAGAAAATAGAAAGAGGAGCACCGAGGAAAAAACATCCACATGGAGGAGTGAAGCATCCAGTCCAGGAGCAAGCCTCCGAGAAAAGTGAAGAGATCCCCAGGTACCTCCGAGGCCTGAAAGAGGAAGCGGAAGAAACCCTGATAAGCGGGTTAAAGCACAGAAGTGTGTCCCGCCCCGCGTGAGGGGCAGGTATGCCGCAGAGGTGCAGACTGAGCCACCCCCCTGGAGGCCCTACTGCGGTCCCAAGAGGCACCCCGGTAGGGGGGGTGGCTGGGCATGAGACGGCCCACCTGCGGGGGCATCAGGGTGGGACCTGGTGGCATGACAGAGGTCCTGAACAGACAGGATAGTATGCCCTGAAGCCTGAAGGGAATCCAGGATGGAATGAGCACCAGGTCCAAACAGCAGGTTCCCAGAAAAAGGGGCATCGGTGACTGACAGCTGGACCCTGGGTGGCAGACCCAAAACCCACAGCCAGACGAAGCGATGAAGGGCGATGCCAGAGGCTGAGAGGCGGGCCGATGCGTCAATTGCATCAAAGCATGCATGGAGCAGCTGATGGGAAAGGGAGGGCATGGCATACAGCGACTGAGCTGATCAGGGCCACGGGGGGCAGGCTGAGCGGAATCAGGATGAGACCAAATATAAGAGAGTGCATGAAAATATGCAGGAATCAAAGGCAGGACAACCATGGCAGGCTCCTTGGGAACATCAAGGTAGGCAGCCATGTCCTGATCCGCAGCAGGGAAGTTAAAAGTGTGCTGGATCTGCAGCATGAGCTCCATGAAGGAGGGATCCGGAAGACAGGAGGGATCAGGGGGTTCAGGCGGGGAAGCCTCCAAAAAGGAGGACGGGGGGGGGACCAAGGTCCCCATGGTCCAAGAGGTCCCACCAGGAACATCCCCCACGAAAGGACCCCCTACCCGGAATCCCCATAAAGGGAGTCCACATAAATGAGAGGGGGGGGACCAGGCAGGAAGCGCAGGGGAGGAGGAACGGTACGAGGCCGGACCATGGCCCATGGACTGTAGGACCTCCATCACAATGCAGGTGATGCCCGGCACTTGTGACAGGGGGAGGTCGAGAAATGGAGGGCGCCCAAGGGTGGTGCTAGTAGGAGAGTGAGCCATCCCAGGAGCCACTGACCCCGAATAGTGGGGGAAGGCACTCCGACCTTTGTGGTCCAGGACCGGCAAAGGGGTAAGGGACTCATAGTTGGGTCCTTTCAGCGGGGTCAAAGGCCTGGGAAAAGTCGCGTCCAAAAGGTGCAAAATGAGCAACTGGGGGGGAGACCCCCCCCCGAGGATGCTGAAACATGGTGCTGGGACGAGCGGGGGGGCACAGGAGCAAAGCCCCAAGCAGGGGGTGTCCAGGGGTGGGAGGCCCTTATCGCCAAGGGAAACATCTCTGTCGAGGAGGGAAGGAGGAGAGGCTCCTCCATCAATGGCGGAATCATCCCTGTTGACGAGAGAGCAGAAACAAGCCTCTTCGTCGACACTGGAAGCTGTTCCGACAATGAGGCATGCAAAACAAGCCATTCTGTCAACGGGAGAGGCTTCCCCGTTGACAAAGAGTGCCCCGTCGACAGAGAATAAGCCTCCATTGATGAGAGAACAGCAGAATCATTTCCCATTGACAGAAGAGCTTCCGTCGATGAGGGAGAGCAAAGAACACGTGTCGTCATCGAGGGAAGCATCTCCATCGATGAGGAACGTTCCATTGATGGGGCAACACAGCCCGTCGACGGGAGATATTCAGAAACAAACTCTGATGACGAGACGAGGCCCATCGAAGAAAACACAAGCCCAGCAGGCTCAGTTAATGGGGGGAGCAGCCCTGACTAGGAGGAATGCTCCATCGACAATGGAGGAGCCACATCTCTTTTTCTGAAAGATTCTACCCTTCTGTACTTTGTTAATTCCCTTAAGATACTTGAAAGTTTCTATCATGTCCCCCATCTCCCTCCTTTCCTGAAGGGTATACATAGTAAGCTGTTTTAGTTTCTCCTCGTATGTCTGCTGGTGCAGACCTTGCACCATTTTGGTTGCCCTCCTCTGAACAGCCTTCACTCTATGTCTTTGAGAAGATGGGGTCTCCAGAATTGCACGCAGTACTCCAGATGGGGTTTCACCAACTGTCTGTACAGAGGGATAACAACCCTCCTTACTGCCTTCTCACATTGCTTGCCCACCTTTAGGTCATCTTCTATAATTACTCCTAGGTATCTTTCGATTTTTGTTGTTGCTATCTCACCCCCCATTGTGTACTCTTCCCCTGGGTTTTTGTTTCCCATATGCATTACCTTGCACTTCTTAGCATTGAATCTGAGCTGTCATATATTTGCCCATTCCTCCAATCTTGCCAAGTCCCTTTTCATCCTTTCCACCCCACCTTGTGTGTATCAACCCTGTTGCAGATCTTTGTGTCATCTGCAAAGCGACATACTTTTCCTTCCAGGTGCTCTCCAATGTCACTTATTAAGACATTAAAAAGGACCGGTCCCAGTACCGAACCCTGAGGTGCCTCGCTAGTTACCCTCCTTTCTTCACTGTGGACTCCATTTACTATTACCCTTTGCGTCCTGTTGTCCAGCCCACTTTTTATCCAGGCTACCACCTTGGGACCCACTCCAAGGCTGGCTAACTTGTATATTAATCTTTTGTGTGAGACTGTGTCAAATGCCTTACTAAAATCTAGGTAGGTCATATCCACAGCCCCTCCGGTCTACTACTTTGGTCACCAGTCAAAGAAATCTATAGGTTAGTCTGCCATGACCTTCCTGCTCATGAATCCATGCTGCCTTGGGTCCTGTGCCCCACTGGCTTTAGGTACTCAACAATTCTTTCCTTCAGAAGTGATTCCATCATTTTCCCTACCACTGAGGTCAAACTAACTGGTCTGTAGTTTCCTGCCTCTGCCCTGCTCCCAGTTTTGTGAAGTGGAATCACATCTGCCCTCCTCCAGTCCTCAGGTACCACCCCATCCTCCCATGATTTGTTAGTCAGTGGCGTTACTAGTTCTACCCTTAGTTCTTATAGAATTCTGGGGTGAATCCCATCAGGCCCCATTGCTTTGTCCACCCTCAGTATCAAGAGTTCTTTCAAAACCCTTTCTTCTGTGAATGGACTGGTATCGACCCCCCTATTTAGAGTGTTTCTGCTTGCTGCAAGAGACCAGTCTGTAGAAGATCTACTGTACAGGTGAGTAACCTGTTTCTCTAGGGATAAGATGTACTTAATCACACTTCTGGCAGACTCCAAGCAGTTTTCCGGGGGGGGGGGAGGGTGCACCCCTTACTTAGGGAATAAAGTTGGAGAACTGAGGCCCCATAAATGGAAATTACATACCTACTGTAATACTTGATCTTGGATGAAATCTCCACCACTCATTCACACCAATGGGATCTACGCCGGAGGCTCTAGGACCCAGCAGGAGCAAACGTTTCAAGAGGGTTGGCACCAGAGATGGAGCCACGAGGAAGCGGCACCATGAGCCGTGGCTCGTGCAGTAAAGACTACCTCAGCGTCGACCCTCCAACTGCCTCAGTACCTTTTTTCCCGAGGAGGTGCAGTGTAACTAACCTAGAGGTCTAACCTAACAAAATCGGACATATGATAGTCGGAATGACCCGTATAAGAAGGGTCAACAATAGAGTCTTCACAGCCCAGCCATTGAGGAAGTGAAGACCAAAAAGAGATGTGAGATCGGGGGATGGTGGGTGGGCGTGTGAATGAGTGGTGGAGACTTCATCTATGAAGATCAAGAATTATGGTAGGTACATAATTTCTATATCTTCCTGGACATAAAGTCTCCACCACTCATTCACACTAATGGGAGATTACCAAGCTAATAAACCCCCCGAGACAGGCTGCAGGAGAAACTAAGAGCTCACATACTTAGGACAGAAGTCCGTTATGAATAGTCCTACCAAACGACAGATGTCATCTGGCATGGACATCTAAAGCATAGTGCTTAACGAAAGTATGCACTGAGCAAATATCTGCAATGGGCACGCTGCAGATTTCCACCAGAGATGCCGTGACTGCTCTAGTAGAGTAAGCCTACACTCTGCCTTCTAGCTTAATCTGTGCCATAGAATAGCAGTGGTGGAGGCATGCTACCAGCCATGCTGAATGCACCTAATAGTGACAGGTTGACCCAGCTGGGTCTCACTGAAGGAAACAAACAGTTGTTGAGCCTTGCAAATTTCTTTTGTTCTATCCAGATAGAATCGCAGTGCTCTCTTAACATCCAACGAATGAAGGGTACATTCCCCTTCATTCTGAAAGTTAGCACAGTAGGTAGGTAGGACTAAAGGTTGGTTTAGATGAAATTCTGAGACAACCTTAGGAAGAAACTTAGGGTGAGTCCTAAGAACTACTTTGTCCTTGTGAAGTACAGTGTACTAAGGGTCTGTGACCAGAGCATGTATTTCAGAAACTCTATGGGCCGAAGTGATGGCCACCAGGAAGGCCGTTTTTCAAGTGAGGAACTTCAACTTGCAGGTAGCTAGAGGCTCCAAAGGTTTCCGAGTGAGCATGTCTAGCACAAGGTTAATGTCCCAAGCTGCGACTGGACATCTGATAGGATGGAATGTACTGGCTCATGATATGCTGAAATGGCACAGAGATAAACTTTGACAGTAAAGTACTGCAGACCTGAATTTGAGAGATCTAAAAGGTACTCCAAGACTTTATTTAGTGGGCAGGAAAAAGGGTTTGAAGAGGATTTTGCAGACCAGAGAGAGAAACGCTTCTATTTGGCTGTGTAGGTCTTTCTAGTGGCTGGTTTACGTGCAGCCAAAAGAATATCTGAAACCCTATGGGAAACATTAAACCTATTCACCTCCATCTCTTCAGGAGCCAAGTGTGAAGGTGAAGCGCTTTCAGATTGGGATGGATCACGGGCTCCTGAGTCAGAAGGTTCATCTGAAAGGGAAGTGCCTTCAGGAAGGTTGCAGACAGACTGTTGAGCAGCGAGAACCATATCTGTCGAGGCCAGAAGGGAGCAATGAGCATCATTCCGTCTCCCTGAGACTCGAATTTGAGAAGTACCCTCTGAATTAGAGAAAGAGGAGGAAAAGAGTATAGAAAGCATTCTGTCCACTGCAGCCTGAACGCATTCTGACAGAAAATGCCAGGTCCTGGATTTCTGGTCCTCCTGCGACCACCAAGTGAGTGACCTCTTTAGAGGTTCTGTCACCTTGATGGGAAAGGACTGAGGGTGAGTGGTTGGGGACCACTGAGTACTGAGCATCCACTGAGAGGTTCTCATGTGGAGATGAGCTAAGGGTACAGTGAACACCAAGGATGCCTTGAGACCCAGCATCCGTTGCATCGAGATAGCTCGAACCGAGCATTTTTCTCTGACATATCGGGCCATCTGTAGAATATCATTCCTTCTGTCCTCTGGGAAAAAAGCTTTCACACAGGAGGTATCCAGAAGAGTTCCTATGAAAAGGAGTTTCTGGGAGGGCTGCAACTGCGATTTATTGTGATTTAGCAGGACTCCCATGGATGTGAGGAAGTCTGAAGCCTTGGCTATGGCGTCCAGAGTTCCCTGTCATGAAGGGCTTGCTAGAAGCCAGTCATCCAGATATGGAAACACTTGAATTCAGATTTTCCTGAGATGCGCTGTGAGAATTGCACAACACTTTGTAAAAACTTGCGGCGCCGAGGATAGCCCAAGGGCAGGACCCTAACTAATAATGTTGACCCAACGCCACAAACCTCAGGTATTTGTGGTGCTTTGGGTGTATAAGAATGTGTTGGTAGGCATCCTGCATGTCCAAGGAGGCTAGCCAATCGTGTTGATGAATCAAAGGTAGAAAGGTACCTAAAGATATCATCTTGAACTTTTCCTTGTGAAGGAATTTAACTTTCTGAGATCCAGAATGGGGCGCATGCCTCCAGTTTTCTTCGGAACTAGAAAGTAATGGGAGTAGAAACCTGTGTTTCATTGGTCCGGCGGAACTACTTCTACTGCCCTGTTGTTCAGAAGGCCTTGCACCTCTGAAGCAAGGTCTGACTGTACTGCCAACAGCCTGGGCTGTCGTTTGGGGGGATGGTCCGGGGGGGTTCTGAAAGACTGAGTGAATACCCCTCGCGGATTATCTAGAGGGCCCATTTGTCTGATGTTACAGGCTTCCACCGGTCATAGAACTGAGTCAGATGTCCTCCTACCGCTGAGGAAGAGTCCTTCTTGGACAGCTGAGGTGGGACCTCGGCCAAGAACTCAGAAGGTGGCACTGGGCACTTTGGGGCCTTGTGCCTTCTGCTGCATTTTTTTGTGGCTGCGGGGTGTGGCTTTTGTTAAAGCCTCCCATTTGCCCCAAAGGGACGGCTAGAACTGTTGCTTTGCACCCCCCTGAGAAGGGGTGGGTGCGGCTGAGTCGTCTTAATGGCTGACCTAGTCTTCTGTGTACAGCTAGTCTTCCGTGTGGCCTCCAGAGCTTGTTCCACCTGGGGTCCGAACAGATACATACTGCACATACCGTTGAAGGGTAAGGCCATGACCTGCTGCTGGGCATCATTCGTGAAGCCCGAAGTACGTAGCCAAGAGTGGCGACAGGTACAAATGCCCACCGCCGCTCGAGAAGCAGTATCGAAAGCATCCATTGCAGCTTTAACCTGTTGGTTATTGGACTCGATGCCTCTGGTTATGGTGTGAAGTAGCGCTGAATTAGTTTCCGACTGAAGCAGAGCTTCTACCATTTGCTTGAGCGAATGCCAAAGGACATACTCATATTGAGAAAAATAGCCCTGGTAGCTGGCAATAAGGCATACCCAGGGTGGAGGCAGGAAAGACTCTCTTACCTAAAGTGTCTATCTTATGAGATTCTTTTTTGATAGGCCGGGCTGTAGATGCCTGAGGAAGGACGACCTTGCCATTCTCCGCTAAGACTACAATGGGATCAGCAAAAGCTTGTAAGGCCAATATGGGTCGATCCTTGAGAGCAGCATAGTTCCTATCTATGGACTTAGCCACAGAAGGGATGACAGCAGGATTGCTCCATACCATCTGAGAAAGGGTCTCAAAAGATGGTTGTACCAGAGGAGTTAAAACCATAGGGACATGTAAGTATTGGGAGTCTTGAACGCTTCCCAGGATCGATTTCTGTAGTCTGGAGAGAAAGAGTGGAACTAAAGTTTTTCAGCAGAGACTTAAAGGAAAGGTTTTCGACCACAGGCTCTGCAGCAGAATTAATCCCTGCTCCTTCAACATCCTCACCCAGACGAAGATCTAAGTCAGGCTTAAAATCTTCTCCTGACAGTCCAGGGGGGACTGTATGGACAGGAAAGGAGTGAAATTCAGGATGGAAATTAAAAGAGGAAGGAATTAGAGTCGAAAAGCCCAGGAGGCTAGATGGCGCCACACCAAGCATTAGCACTGATGAAGAACACGGTGCCGAACCCAAGGAAGTCGGTGCCATCGGAAACAGCCCAGCACACAGTGCTGACAAAGACCATAGCACTGACAGAGCCCTCGGCACCACAGATGGCACCAACAGAGCCCCTGGCACCACAGACAGTGATGACAGAGCTACTGGCACCACGGACAGCGCCGACAGAGCCCTCGGCATCGTGGATGGCAACAACAGAGTCCCTGGCACTGCAGACAGCTCCGAGTGTGTCCCAAGGTTCGGAAAACTGCGATTTGAAGGAAAATTAACAGGAGATAGAGGCATTGGTGTGTGTCCCTGTGCCACAGCCATATGAGGGGGGAAAACACCTGAGCATGGAGTCAATGGCACCGAAGAAGGCGCCGCGTGACTAGGACGGTCCAACCACCCTACCCGTTCCCTCGAGCAGCCTGAAGGTCCCGGAGTGACCAGGCCAGGAAGCTGGAACAACCTCCAAGCCCATTGCTCCATAAGAAAAAATTACTCACCTTAGTAATTGTGTTTCTTCTAATGGAGTCTTGCTGTATTCTGACTTAATGCAGTTAGCCCCAGCACTTCAACTGCTCTGGAGAGGATAGGGTTAAATTCTATGCAGGGCATAGAACGTTGAGCTCGAGCTTGGTTCAAACCTCTGTCTGCTGCACTTTGAAGTGTAACCATCAGATTCTTACGAGCCCATACTAACTAAACACATATGTGGAAATTGTAAATTTTATTAGCCAAATGGCAACCAAATATTTTGGATACCCCAAAAGACTCAAGTTGAGAAATCAAAAATCAAAAACCAGGTAGTGAACAACTTATGACCATTAATAAAAACATAACCCACTCCCCCTCTCTAAAAACAGGGAGTGCCCAAATGCACCCCTGGGGTGCAACACTGCGCCTAGCAGCCCACTTCCCAAAAACCAGATTCTGAGAGGGGAGGCAGGAAGGGAGGTCAGAATACAGCAAGACTCCATTAAAAGACACACAATTACTAAGGTAAGTAATGTTTTCTTCAAACAACATGAAGTCTTGCTGTACTGTGACTTATTGCAGACTACCAAGCAGTACCTCCATAGAGGAGGGATTCAAACCTATTTTGGGAATAGGCTCTGCAGTACTGCTGTACCAAACCTAGCATCACTCCTAGCCTGGATATCCAGAGAGTAATGCTTGGTGAATGTATGGACTGTTTTCCAGGTGGCTGCTTTGCATATCTCTAGTAAGGGAATATCCCTGGCAGCAGCCAGGGAAGCAGCTGTACCTCTAGTCGAATGAGCCCTCAGGCCTGAGGGGGGTATTTTGCCTAGCTTCTCATTGCAGAATTGTATACAAGAAACAATCCACCTGGCAATAGTTCTCTTAGTGGCAGGTTTGCCCTTTCCCACTTCCCCATAAGTGAGGAACAACTGGAGGGGAGTCAAACCTGTGTACCTTAGTATGCTCAATGTAGTAGCCAAGGGCCCTTTTAACATCCAAACTGTGTAATCTTCTCTCTCCTGAAGAAGAGTGATCAGTGAAGAACACAAGGAGAGACATCGACTGGTTCAAATGAAAATCTGAAACCACTTTGGGTAAGAACCTCCTACTGGTTCTAAGGACCACCTTATCACTATGGAATGAGATAAAATCAGGCTCCACTGACAGAGCTTGCAATTCACTGATATGTCTGGCAGAGGTAATAGCTATCAGGAACACAGTTTTCCAAGTCAAGTACTTAAGTTCTAATGAGGCCAAAGGCTCAAAAGGGGGTTGCATAAGCTGAGCAATGCAAACATTAAGATCCCAAGCAGGAGTAGGACCCCTAAAGGGGGGATTGGTATGAAGCAATCCTTTGAAAAACTTACAAAAAACAGGGTGAGATGCCAGTGAGGAGGGCTTTCCCATTGACAGAAAAGCAGAAACAGCTGACAAGTGTACCTTGAGAGTAGCTGGTCTGAGGCCTAGGGCCATTAAGATGAACCATGTAATCTAGAACTGTAGACAAGTCAGCAGTATCTGGGGATATATGCTTCTTGGAACACCAAATGCTGAAGCTTTTCCATCTGGAGTTATAAGTCTTTCTGGTGGGAGGTTTTCAAGAGGCTTTGAGAATGTCCAGAACCCCTTGAGGCAGATACAAATTTGCATATTGTAACTCCTCAAGATCCATGCCTTGAGATTGAGAGACTGAAGGTTGGGATACCAGATCCTTCCCTGGAAGGAGGGTAAATGGAAATTACGTACCTACCACAATTCTGATCTTTCTGTGTATCTTCACCATTCATCCATCAACTTTGGGTACTTGGCCGGAGGTCATGACCCCGTGGAAGTGCTTCTTTTTTTGGGGGGATGGGCGGAGCTGACGCACCATCGGCGCCACCCTCGAGGCTGATGCACTGCGTGGCGCTCACGGGTTGGCCATTAGGTGTTGTCAAATCCACCCTCCCGCCAGTTCTGAGTCACCGTAGAGGTTAGAAAAGGGGTTGGGAGGCTGGGACAAGGAAGTCCAAGGGACAGACAAAGGAAAAGATATAAAACTAAAAGGAGAAATAAATGACTGACAGGACAAGAGAAGTTCGAACACTAAGGGGGATTGGGTAGGGGCCCCAATCTCTGGAAGTAGAAAAGGGAGGGAGGGTTAAGGATTTTAGAAGTAAGGAAAAAAACTGAGGGGCGGGGGAGACAGGAGAAACATACCCTGTAACCTTGACCTGTCTCCAGTTTGTATAGGAACTGCGAAGGAGTAGCCAAGAGGCTAACTGCCAGAATTGCAGGCACAGAATTACTGGCAAAAACTCCTACGAGCAGAATTGGCTATTCTGGAAGAAAAGACAGAAAACAGGGATATCTCCCTCCCTCAAAGGAAATTTTGGTGCAAGAAACCTAGTTTCTTAAATTAACTGAGGTTATGCCCACAGGACAAGGAAATCAAAGGAAATCAAGGATTGATGGGGAGAAGGAAAGAAAAGGGGGCAACTGCCAATCCCAACCCCACAGGGGTGGAGCCGAAGCACTGAAGAAGGAGTGCCCCCAATCCTGACCACTCTACCCCTAAAGAAAACTATCTCCCTATGTGTCCCAGTTTAGCCCGCTCCTGACTAACAATAGAGGGGGGCAAGAGAGGGAGGGGGACCAAGGGACTGAGGCCCCAGGGGGAAGAAGGGTGGGATTGTGATGAATGGTGAAGATACACAGAAAGATCAGAATTACGGTAGGTATGCAATTTCCATATCTTATCTGTGCCAATCTTCACCATTCATCACCTTTGGGTGAGTGCTGAGCACCCCTGAAGGGGGTTTATAACCCTAAGGGGCTGAGTCGCTTAGCTCTCAGTGGGGGACACACTAAGAGGGAGAACCTTAACGAGTCTGGAGAGGCCAGAGAGTGGGAAGAGTGAGATGAGGACCCCCCCAGAGGGGGTAGGAAGTTGCCCCGACAGATGCCGCCTTACTCTACGGGAGAAGAGACAGATTCTCTGGTGGGTGGAGTTAATCACCCTACGCTGGGCCAAAGGTGACAACCAGGAAAGATGCAGCCATGCCGTCTGCCTAGTGCAGATTGCTGTCCCTACGACCCTGGTAGCTACCTCACTGGCATCATACGATGCCCTTGCTTGGTGCCTTGCTAGCTCCAGGCCACGTGCAGAGAGTGCAATGGCTTGTCTGGTTTGCTCCGTGTCAGGCATGGAGGCTAGGAGCTGACCCAGCCAAGACCACAGGAACCTGTCATAGGTTGCATAGTGGGCCTGATGTGCTGCAATAGAGAGCAGCAACCATGCCGAGTAGAACATCCTCCTCCCCCAGAAGTCAAAATCTGAGGAGTCTTGATCTGGGAGCTGGTCACGGTGAGGGGCACGAAGCCCATCAGGAGTGTCCAGTTGCGTCAATCCTGACTGAGGATGAGGCATGGAACCTGGAGACTCCAGGGGGGGCACAAAACCGCTGGCAGAGATCCATAGGGGCAGGAACTCTGGAAAAGGGTCTCTGCAGAAACATGCTGCCGCCTCCTGAAAGGGAGCAGGCCAGAGGGCACCGTGACAATGTCCTCACTGAAATCACCCAGAAGGGTGTGCGCTGAGTGCTCTGAATTGTGTTGAGTGGGAGGGGTGATGTGCAGGTCCTTTAACATCCTCACGAGGAACTGCTGATACTCAGCAAGATCAGCAGCTGGAGAGATGTGGACAGATGGCTCCTCTCCCCCAGAAGAGGGGGATGAAGAGTCAGAAGACCTTGAAGATTCAGAACCTGGCTGCTCGGGGGAGGCTGAAAAACCTGTCTGTCCATAGCTCTAAAGTAAGAGGGAATATGAGCAGCCTGAGCTCTGAACTGCTCCCAGGAGAGAGGCCAGCTAGGACCAAGAATGCCTGGGAGCGCAGGAGAATGTGGCAGAGGGATGGGGGCAGAACCAACAACAGGAATCGGCTGACCTCCGCCTGGGCTAGGGAGTGCAACAGGAGCCCTAGGGAAGGATGGAGCTCCGGAAAACTCCACAGCCGACAGCACATCAACCAAACTGGAACTGCCTAGGCTGCGCCCTGAAGAATCCCCCCTGTGAGGCGTCCGGGGCCGTGTAGGTCCAGAAGGACAGTCCCCTACCTCCAAAGAACAGGGTCCTCTCGAGGAAAACGAAAAAGAAGGGTGGAGATCCGCACTACGGCTTCTCCCACAGCCCAGGTGGGCTCTAGAAAAAGACCGCTGCACAGACCCCATGCCACTCGACCCCTCAGAATCCGAGAGTGCCCTCCTCGAGAGAGAGGCAGTCTAGGAAGCTAGCAGCCCTGGTCAGCCCCCATAGAGGCTATCCAGGGAGCAGCACCCTCCCCTCCAGTGGGTGCTCTGATCGGCCCCAAAGTTGGGCAATCCAGGCACACCACCTCAGGGGGTACCACCACTAAGGGGTCAGAGAACCCTCCGAGGCCAGGTTGCAGGGCAATGGTGACCTGCACCATTGCCTGCTGGTCAGAACCCCTGACCCTGTCCCCAGCAGTCACTGTCCGCTCCTCAGAGGGGGGATGACTCCAGCCTGTTGAGGACACTACCAGGGTGTCCATGCCAGCAGCCAACTCCAAGGAGCCAGACCGCGTGTCTGACTCAGAGTTCGACTCCTCCTCCGAAGAGGTGGAGATCGACGTACTGTGCCAAACAGTGCGTGGATGCCCACTGCCATCCCTACTGAACAGGGCACCAGAACCAGAGACTGCACCAAAGTCGACACCGGTGCCCCCATCTGCACTGCGAATGGTGTCAGAAGCGGGCATGGCCCCAACAAGGGCAGCAGCCTCAGAGTTGGAGCCTGTCATGGTGCCGTCCTGACCCATGGTGCCACAAGCGCCATTGAGACCAGCAATGGCACCGATGACGGCTCCGACCACACTCCCAGTGATGAGGCTGGAGACACCCATGGCACCGCAAGTGGTGCCGAGGACAGAGGCGGCGATGATGACAGCCCTGACAGTGCTCTCTGTGCTGTGAACGGCGCTAAGCTCCAAAACCCCCACGGCACCATGCCCATGCTCGTAGGCACGAACAGCTCCAGAACTGGACATGGCGCCATGTTCAACCATGGCACCGCGAATGGTGCCAGGGTGAGAAACAGTCAGGGATGGTGCCGTACAGCCTCCCACGGTGCCGACAGTAGCATCGACAGCAGCAATGGCACCAAGCGACAGACCAGCGCCAACAGCGGTGCCATCAGGGCCCATGGCGCTGTGTATGGTGCAAGGCCCAGAACGGCGCTGACAGATGGCATCGAGGACAGCACCAACCCAGGCATTCCGAGCCACGTGTACGACACCAGGGGCCTTAAGCCCGAAGGGAGGCGATTGCCAAGGCAGTGCTTCACGCCTGTCTCCCGGAGGGATAGACCGGCCTCCTGCACCATGGAAGGAGCCTCTGCCATGACTAGGCTACAAGAGGCAGAGGCCCCCTCCTCCTCAGTTCATATAGAACTGGAAGGGGACCCGAAGGAAAGGCCGAGAGAACGCAACTTGGCTCGATGAGTGCGCACCCATCCCCCAAAAGTCGGCAGAGCTCACCCCACTTTCCACGCGCATTTCTCGATGACCCCACAGTCCATGGAGAAGCTGGTGTCGCACGAATCCATGTCGTGAAGTGGGCCAAGACACACGAGGCAATGGTCGTGCTGGTCGGTGACAGAGTACTTACAGCCGCATGGGCACCATCGCATGGGGGGCTGTCCCGTCTAAGAAGTTTTCTTGCCCTCTGACCGAGACATGACCTACAGGAAAAAGACCACCAAAACAAGACCCGACGTTGCAAAATAAAATAAGGAACAGTCTTACCAGGCGACGTCAAGTGGAGGGAAAAGAACCGGCAGGATACTAGGAGTCGATGGACTACGAAGTGACGTGGGGTCGAGAATACGGCTTCAACGGTAGAGGTAGGCCTCCAAAAATTCTTCTGAGAGCTTCCCACGAGGTGACCTCGATGGCAGGAGATGAAGAACTGGCAGGAGGGCGGAGTCGACAACATCTAATGGCCAACCCACAACGCCACGCAGTGCATCGGCCTCTAGGGTGGCACCAATGGTGCGGCGACTCCGCCCATCAAAAAAAAAACTCGCGAGGTCATGACCTCTGGCCAAGTACCCAAAGGTGATGAATGGTGAAGATTGACACAGATAAGATCAGATTGTAATTCCTGGGAAGAGATAGGGGAAGATGGACTGCTAGGGACAGCAACAGGGGATACCAAGGTTGCCTGGCCCAATCTGGAGCAATCAGGATCACTTTGCAAGACTGTGATCTTATCTTGACCAGGACCTTGAATAGCAGAGGAAAGGGAAGGAAAGCATACAGAAATTCCCCTTCCCAATCCAGAATCAGAGCATCCAGAGGGACTGGAGCCCAATACTGGGGGTCTGCAACAGAAGAGAGGAAGTTGGTGACTGTCTGGGGCCACAAAGAGATCTATCTCTGGAGTGCCCCACCTTGAAAAAATCACTTTTAACACTAGGGGATCCAGGGCCCATTCATGATGGCCCTGGGAAATCCTGCTCAATGCATCCACTAGCACATTATCTTTTCCTGGGAGGTGGACTGCTACCAGAGAGGTCTGAAGAGAACAAGCCAGGGAGCATAATTTCATGGCTTCCGTGCACAAGGCCATAGACCGAGTGCCTCCCTGCTTGTTGATATGCCACGTGGTGGTGGTGGTGTCTGTCCTAACCTGAACCACCTTGTTCTGTAGTGATTGTGAGAAGGCTTGCAGGGCCAGGTAAACTGCCCTGAGCTCCAGAAGGTTGATGTGGAGAAGAGACTCTTGGGTAGACCACACTCACTGGGCTGTGAGAGTCCCCAGGTGAGCTCCCCACCCAGGAGAGAAGCATATGTGGTTAGTACCACAGAATAAGACTGAGTGACGAATAGGACTCCTTTCCTGAGATTGTCCTGATCCTGCCACCATTGGAGAGCCTGGATCAGGGTCTGAGTCACTGGAATAAGTTTGGTTAGAGGATCTTTTTCTGAGACCAAAAGGCCCTCAGATGAAACAATGTCCCCCATATGAAATCTGCCCCCCACCCCGGACCACTGCAATGGAAGCTGCCATGTGGCCCAGAAGCTGAAGAAAGTGCTTTGCTGGTCGAGAAACCAGAAGGTGGAAGGAGAAGCCAGTTCCATGATGGCCCTTACCATTGCCAAGGAGAGAATTGCGCTTGCTTTGACAGTGTCCAGTTCTACCCCTATGAAGGTCAGAAGTTGTACTGGCTCGAGAACTGACTTGGGAAGATTGAGAAGGAAACCTAGAGAAGTGAGCACTAACTGGGTCACTTGCAAATCTGACTTGACTTGGTCTGGAGACTGACCCACTATGAGCCAGTTATCCAAGTATGGGAATATGGAGATCTTTTTTCTCCTTAGGAATGCCACTACTGCTAGGCATTTTGTGAACACCCTTGGAGCTAATATTAGGCCAAAGGGCATTGCTTTGAACTAGTAATGGCCTGAAGGCAGTTTGAACCTGAGGTACTTTCTGTGGGAGCACCTGATTGGAATGTGAAAGTAGGCATCCTTTAGGTCCAGGGAGGCTTGCCAGTCTCCCGGCCTTAGAAAGGAAAGGATTATTCCCAGAGTCACCATTTTGAACTTTGGATTTAAAAGGTATTTGTTTAGGTATCTTAAGTCTAGGATGGGCCTCCCCTGCATTTTTTCAGGTTAAGGAAGTACCTGGAGTACAGACCTTTGCCCCAGTGTATTGTAGGAACACTCTCTATGGCCCTTAGGGCCAGCAGAGAGGAAACCTCTGCCTCTAGGGCAATGGTTTCTGAGATGCTTGCAGGTGGGAAAGATCTAGCTCTCATCACTGGGAATTTTTTGAAGCTGAGAACCAGTCCCTGGCTTACTACCTCCAGGACCCACTTGTCTGAGGTAACAGACTTCCAGTCCTGGAAGTAGTAAGCCAGCCTGCCTCCTACAGGAATGGGGGAGTCGACTCGGGCTGACACATCAGGGTGTCAAGTTGGCAGGAACCTTAGGCTTAGAAGTGGATGCAGTCCTGCGCATCCCCCTTCTACCTCCCTCTAAAGAACCCCCTCTGGGAAAAAGGAGAGGAGGCCTGTGCTTGGTAGAAAGGCATATGAAAAGGCTTGTCCCTGCCCCTAGCTTGCTGCCTCTGAGGAGTTGACTGCCTTTCCTTGGCCTGTGCACTCCTGTAGGTGGTCCTGTACTCATCCCTCTTTTTCATATAATTCTCTGTCTGCTCCCCAGAGAATTACTAGTTACAGGAAAATCCATAGCCTTAGCCTGGGTATCCTGAGATGGGCTAGTACATCTGAGCCAGACTAGTCTCCGAAGAGCAAAAGATGTAGCCATGACTTTAGATGACACATCACTGGAGTCCACAGCAGCATGAAACTGGATCTTTGCTGCCTCAATTCTATCAGCAGCCACCTCCTCGGCAAGCTGGGGGGAGGCCTACTTAGCCAGTGCCAGTACAGTGTCCCACCTGGACTTCTGGTACCTGGCTGTATAGGCCATGTAATTAGCCTGCCTGAGTCCCAAGGAAGATGCCATGTACTGTTTCTCTGCCATGGCATCTAACTTCCTGGAATCTTTATCTGGGGTGTGAAGCCAAGGATATATTAGCCTTATCACAGGCTGCAGCCTGCACAACCCCAACACAGCTGCACTGCTGGTACAAGTACTCCGTACCTGAGCCTGACAGCATGTACCTCTTGTCCATCTTTCTGTCTACAGGAGATAACAAATTTGGAGTTTTTAACAGTTTTTGTGTCCATCATCTCCACAAAATCAGGCTCCTCTTGTTCCTCAACAGCTTCTTCCACAGGGAGCTGGAGGGTTTCTACCACTTTCCTGTAAAACATAAAGTGGGAAGGGGACTCAGAAAGCCTAGGAGGGGAAACACCAGAAGGCCTGTCTGAGGAGATGTCCGGTTCAATGGGCTCATCCAGACTTTCCATTCCACCATCATCATCATCATCATCCCCTTCCAAATCCGGTTCATAAAAATCTTCAGGGGCATAATCCTGAACCGGAGGAACCGACCGAACTGAACGTCTGCCAGAAGGCGCTGAATTGGTCGGAACCGAACAAAGCGATTCAACAATCCTAATCGCTTGGGCAATTTCCTCGTCGGTCGGAACACGCGGTTCTGGATCTGAACCAGCCGATTTTTCTTTTCTCTTTCTTTTTGATGGAACCAATCCCTCAGAATCGGCTCTCCTTTTGCCCGAAGGAGTACTGCCCTGGTTAGAGGGCATTCCTTCTGGTTTGGTCAGAACTGAACTGAGCTGGCCATCCGGGTCAGCAGACTTCTCGGCCTCCTTTTCCCTAAGCCTGCCCAATCTTTTATCCAGGGTGGATTTAGGGAAATTCTTGCAGATTTGGCAGTCTGAATCGAGGTGGTCAAACCCCAGACAATAAACTCAAGTGGTGTGGGGATCAGCCTTAGCAAAGACCTCCCCACACACTGCAGTGTTGAAACCCGGTGGGTCCGGTTTTTCTTTTGGGTTTCTCAGACGTAGCCATACTAAATAATAAACTTACTCTTTACTTGGCAAAAGCCAGGCAAGACCCCTTATCGGTTTCTAACCGTGTTACGGGTATTTGAAAAAAATGCAAAAGCATCTTTTTTAAAACCGATTAAGAACCGGTACCACACAGTAACCTAAAGAAAAAGACAAGAATACAATACACACAGGATAACCAGTTAAGCCGAACCGTTTAAAAGTTTCTTTAACTTAAATTTCCACAACTGTTTACAGCTAGTCAACTACCTAAGCACTTACTGTACCGCAGACAGGGATCTGAACCGAAAAAAACAATGAAAGGATCGTAAACCGACGACTTTAACCGACTGAGAACCGTGAGCAGAGGAGAAATCTCCGGAGCGGCTGTTCATTTAGGTGGAGTAAAGAATCTGAGGGTTACACTTCAAAGTGCAGCAGATAGAGGTTTGAACCAAGCTCGAGCTCAACGTTCTATTCCCTGCATAGAATTTAACCCTATCCTCTCTGGAGCAGTTCAAATGCTGGGGCTAACTGCAATAAGTCAGAATACAGCAAGACTTCATGTTGTCTGAAGAGCAGCCCACTGGTGAAACTGCTCAGTGGAGGCCCGTCCAATAGGCGGGGACGGGCTCCAACATCGAAGAGGTCGGGCACCAGAGCCAGAAACCGGCGACTCCGAGAGAGGAGGAAGAGACCGGTGCCTAGCCTCAATGACCAACCGTTGACACGCAGACATACCAGAAGGTGACCTCAAGTGATGCCTTCTCTTTCTCGACTTGTGTGCTGAAGAAGAACTCGAGGCCGAACAATGCCTCGAATGGGACTGTTTCCTTTTATGCTTTCGGGGGGACCGCCCATCTCCCTGAGCATTGGACCGTCTGTTGTCAGACCCACCCTCCGGGGAGGGCAGCAGACGGGACCCAGCCAGGCTGATTTAACAGCTTTCAAACGAAGTCTCCCTACCGTCACCTGACCCACTTATGGTCTACTCTGTCAATGGAGGGCTGAAGACTTCTTTTATCAATCAATAAATTAAATGAAAAAATTACTCAGCTTAGTAATGTTGTTTCTTCTAATGGAGTCTTGCTGTATTCTGACTATTGCAGTTAGGTCCTGCCTTTCAACTGCCCCAGAGAACAAAGAGTAAACTTTCCATGGCCAGCATGGAATGTTCAGCACGAGCTCGGTTGAAGCCCCTGTCTGCAGTGGTTTAAATTCCAACCATCAGATCTTTACGAGCAATACTCAGTAGAAGTTCTGAGTGGAAACTGTAAAACTCACACTAGCCAACTGGCAACTAAATTTATTAAAGAGAGTTTTTTGGTTTCAAAGCAAAGACTCAAGGCAGGAAACCCAAAAAACAAAACACAACACACACCCAAAGTAAAGGAGGGTGAAAAAGGGATGCCCCTAGGGTGCCCACCCACATCCCAAAAACCAGGTTCTGAGGGGGGAGGTCAGAATACAGCAAGATTCCATTAGAAGAAACAACATTACTAAGGTGAGTAATTTTTTCTTCAAACAACATGAAGTCTTGCTGTAGTCTGACTACTGCAGACTACCAAGCAGTACCTCCAAGGAGGAGGGACAGAACCTACTTTGGGAATAGGCTCTGAAGTACTGCTGTGTCAAACTGAGCATCACTCCTAGCCTGGATATCCAGAGAGTAATGCTCGGTGAATGTATGGACTGTTTTCCAGGTGGCTGCTTGACAAATTTCTAAGATAGGAATATCCCTGGCAGCAGCCAGGGAAGCAGCTGTACCTCTAGTAGAGTGAGCCCTCAGGCCTGAGGGTGGAGTTCTACCCAGTTTTGCATAGCAGAATTGTATACAAGAGACAATCCACCTGGCAATAGATCTCTTAGTGGCAGGTTTGCCCTTACCGACCTCTCCATATGTGAGGAACAACTGGAGGGACTCAAACCTGTGACCCTTGGTGCGCTCTATGTAGTAGCTGAGGGCCCTTTTAACATACAAGCTGTGCAGCCTCCTCTCTCCAGAGGAGAAATGGTCAGTGAAGAAAACAGGGACAGACATAGACTGGTTAAGGTGGAAATCTGAAACCACCTTAGGCAAAAACTTCCTGTTAGTTCTTAGGACCACTTTATCTCTATGGAAAGAGATGAAATCAAGCTCCACTGACAGGGCTTGCAATTCACTGATATGCCTGGCAGAGGTAATGACTACCAAAAACACAGTTTTCCAAGTCAAGTACTTAAGCTCTGCAGAGGACAAGGGCTCAAAGGGTGGTTGCATAAGCTGAGCTATGCAAACATTAAGGTCCCAAGCAGGAGCAGGGCCCCTAAAGGAGGGATTGGTGTGCAGCAATCCCTTGAAGAACTTACAAAACACAGGATGGGCTGACAGAGGAGAGGGCTTGCCTACTGACAAGAAGGCAGAAACAGCTGCCAAATGCACTTTAAGTGTAGCTGGCCTAAGTCCTAAGCCACTAAGATGGACCATATAGTCCAGAACTGTACGCAACCCAGCAGATTCTGGAGAAATATGCTTATTAGAGCACCAAATAGTGAACCTTTTCCATTTGGAGTTGTAAGTCTTTCTGGTGGAAGCATTTTGAGAAGCCTTAAGGATATCCAGGACCCCTTGAGAAAGGTGCAGATCAGCAAACTCTAACTCTTCAACAGCCATGCCTTGAGATTGAGAGACTTGAGGTTCGGATACCAAATCCTCCCCTGAGAGGATGTCAACAGGTTGTAATTCCTGGGAAGAGACAGGGGAAGGTGGACTGCTAAGGACAGCAACAGGGGGGTACTAGGGCTGTCTGGCCCAGTCTGGAGCAATCAGAATCACTTTGCATGGTTGTGAC
Organism: Neoceratodus forsteri; assembly: GCA_016271365.2. Taxonomy (NCBI): domain Eukaryota; kingdom Metazoa; phylum Chordata; order Ceratodontiformes; family Ceratodontidae; genus Neoceratodus; species Neoceratodus forsteri. The sequence continues at coordinate 969,079,571 of CM028134.1, read as the reverse complement.
CTAATCTTGACTAAGACCTAGAACAGGAGAGGGAAGGGAAGCATACAGAAATTTCCCTTCCCAATTCAGGATCATAGCATCCAGGGGGACTGAGCCCAAGACTGGGGGTCTGCAACAAAAGAGAGGAAGTTGGTGATTGTCTGGGGCTGCAAAAAGATCTATCCATGGAGTGCCCCATCTCGAGAAAATCACTTTCAAAACTAGGGTATCTAGGGTCCATCCGTGATGGCCCTGGGATATCCTGCTGAGAGCATCTGCCAGGACATTGTCTTTCCCTGGGAGGTGAACTGCTATCAGAGAGGTTTGCAGGGAATAGGCCAGGGACCACAACTTCATTGCTTCTGTGCACAAGGCCGAAGACCGAATGCCTCCTTGCTTGTTGATGTACCACATTGCGGTGGTATTGTCTGTTCCGATATGGACCACCTTGTTCTGTACAGATTTGGAAAAGACTTGCAGTGCCAGAAACAGCGCTCTGAGTTCCAAGAGATTGATGTGAAGCAGAGATTCTTGAGGTGACCAAAGCCCTTGGGTGGTAAGATCCCCCAGGTGGGCACCCCAGCCCAGCAGGGAGGCATCTATGGTGAGTATCACTGAAGGAGACTGAGTGACAAAGGGAACTCCTTGTCTCAAATTGCCCTGATCCTGCCACCATTACAAAGCCTGGATCAGGGTTCAAGTCACTGGGACTAGTTTGGTAAGGGAATCCTTTCTTCGGGACCAAAAGGCTCTTAAGTGGAACTGAATGTCCCTCATCTGAAATCTTGCTCCCTGGACCACTGCTGTAGAGGCTGCCATGTGGCCCAGAAGCTGCAGGAAATGCCTTGCTGGTCAAGACACCTGAAGGGTGAATGAAGAGGCCAGTTCCACAAGGGTCCTTACCCTATCCAGGGGAAGGAAGGCTCTTGCCCTTATTGTATCCAGCTCCGCCCCTACGAAGGTGAGAAGCTGTACTGGCTCGAGAACCGACTTTGGAAGGTTGAGGAGGAATCCTAAGGAAGTGAGCACTTGCTGAGTTATTTGCAGATGTGACTTGACTTGGTCTGGAGACTGACCCACTATGAGCCAGTCATCCAAGTATGGAAAGATGGAGATCTTTTTTCTGCTTAGGAAAGCAACCACTACGGCCAGGCACTTTGTGAACACCCTTGGGGCTGATGTTAGGCCAAAGGGCATTGTTCTGAACTCATAGTGGCCTGAGGGCAACTCGAGCCTGAGGTACTTTCTGTGGGAACACCTGATGGGAATGTGAAAATAGGCATCTTTGAGGTCCAGGGAGGCTAGTCAGTCCCCTGGCCTTAGAGACAGCAGAATTATTCCCCGAGTCACCATTTTGAACTTTGGTTTTAAAAGGTGCTTGTTCAGATATCTTAGATCCAGGATTTACCACCATTCTCCTGTCTTTTTTGGGGTTAGGAAGTACCTGGAGTACAATCCTTTGCCCTTGTGTAGGGTAGGAACTCTCTCTATGGCTCTGAAAGCCAGGAGGGAAGAAACCTCTGCCTCTAGGGCAAGGGTCTCTAATGGATTTGCAGGTGGAAAGGATCTGGTTCTCATCTTGGGAAATATTTTGAAGCTGAGAACCAGTCCCTGGCTTACTACATCCAGGACCCACTTGTCTGATGTCAGAGACTTCCAGTCCTGGACAAAGTAAGCCAGCCTGCCCCCCTACAGGTATTGGAGAATTGGCCTGGGCAGACTCATCAGGGTGTCTGCTTGGCAGGGGCTTTAGGCTGAGGGGTGGAAGCAGGCCTGCTCATTCCCCGTCTGCCTCTCCCTCTGAGCATAAGAAGAAGAGGAGGCCTGGGCTTGGTAAAAAGGCCTTTGAAAAGGCCTGCCCCTGCCCCTGGACTGCTGCCTTTGAGGAGTGGCTTGCCTTTCTTTGGCCTGAGCACTCCTGTAGGTGGTCCTGTACTCATCCATCTTTTTTGTGTAGTTCTCTGTCTGCTCCCCAAACAGAGAATTACCAATGACAGAGAAATCCATGGCTTTAGCCTGGGTATCCTATGATAGGCTAGTACATCTGAGCCAAGCCATCCTCCCGAAGGGCCACAGATGTAGCCATGACTCTTGATGAAACATCATTGGAGTCCACAGCAGCATGAAATTGCACCTTGGATACCTCAATCCCATCTGCAGCCACCTGCTCCAGCTCCTTGGCAAACTGGTCAGAGGCCTGTTTAGCCAGAGCCAGCACAGTGTCCCATCTGGACTTCTGGTATCTAGCTGTGTAGGCCATATAGTTAGCCTGCCTGAGTCCCAAAGATGCTGCCATGTACTGTTTCTTTGCCATGGCATCAGTCCTCATCTAGGGGGTGTGATGCCAAGGGAATATTTGCCTTATCACAGGCAGCAGCCTGTACTACCCCAACATGGCTGCACTGCTGAGAAAGAATTCCGTGTCCGAGCCTGAAAGGGTGTACCTCTTGTCCATTCATCTGTCCACAGGAGGTATGGAGTTAGGAGTCTTAAGAATTTTATTTGTCTGTTTCCCAAAAGATTTATGGAGGGGAACTGACAATCTCCTGGACTCTGGAATGTCCATCATTTCAACAAAATCAGGCTCCTCCTGATCCTCTACTGCTTCTTCCATTGGAAGCTGGAGGGTTTCAGCCACTTTTTTGTAAAACATAAAGTGGGAAGGGGACTCAGAAAGCCTAGGAGGAGAAACACCTGAAGGTCTGTCTGAGGAGATGTCCTGGTCAATAGGCACATCCAGATGTTCATAATCACCATCATCATCCTCATACTCTCCCTCCTCCTCCTCCGGTTCATAAAATTCTTCTGAAGTGTAATCCGGAACCGGGGGAACCGAGCCCCTGCCAGATGGTGCCGGTTCGGCCGAAACCGGAGTTAGCGACTGCACTATTCTTATTGCTTTGGCTATCCCATCAGCAGTCGGAGTATGAATTTCTGGATCCGAACCGGACGATTTATCTTTTCTCTTCCTTTTAACTGGAACCAACTCCTCAGAATCGACTCTCCTTTTGCCCGAAGAAGTTTCGCCCTGGTCAGAGGGCACTCCTTCTGGTTCAGTCAGAACTGAACCGGACTGGCCATCCGGGTCAGCGGACTTCTCGGCCTCCCTTTCCCTCAGTTTACCTACGCTCTTATCCAGGGTAGCTTTGGGAAAATTCTTACAAATTTGGCAGTCTGAATCGAGGTGGTCAAACCCCAGACAATAAACACAGGTGATGTGGAGATCAGCCTTAGCAAAGGCTTCCCCACACACACTGCAGTGTTGAAACCCAGTGGGCCCAGTTTTTTCCTTGAGTTTCTCAGACATGGCCAATCCTATCCAAAACTTACCCTTTTTACAGCAATCCGCCAGGCAAGACTCCCCTATTGGTTCCTGACCGTCTTACAGGTCATGGAAAAAAACGTAATAAAATCCAGTTTTTTTTTCAGAACCGATACGGACCGGTTACCACACTCTAAGTAAATTCACAAACTTTTTTAAACTAAACTGATCAGTTCAGCCAAACCAATCTGAAATTTACAAGTTCCACACAGAAACTAAATGTAAAACCTATCTAGTACTCACGGTACCATAGACAGAGACTTAAACCGACAGATTCTGTAGCAGAAATTCGGTAGAAACCGGGCGAAAAACGACACTTTAACCGACTTTTTTGAACCGAGCAAAGGAGAAATCTCCAGAGCGACTGTTCAGTGAGGCGGAGTAAAGAATCTGACGGCTAGAGTTTAAACAACAGCAGACAGGGGCTTCAACCGAGCTTGCTCTGAACATTCCATGCTGGCCATGGAAAGTTAACTCTTTGTTCTCCAGGGTAGTTGAAAGGCAGGACCTAACTGTAATAGTCAGAATACAGCAAGACTTCATGTTGTTTGAACTACACGGTACTTTCGAAGATAAATACAAAACAATAAACTGAAAACTATGCTGCTAGTTTGAAGTTTGACTCCCGGCAGGCGAGCGTCGTTATCGCTGAAGCTCACTCGACGGCGGGTTAAAAAGGAAATGAGGCGGTTGGAGGGTCGACGCTGAGGTAGACTTTACTGCACGAGCCACGGCTCGCGGTGCCGCTTCTTCGCAGCTCCATCTCTGGCGTATACCCCATTAGTGTGAATGAGTGGTGGAGACTTTATGTCCAGGAAGATCCAGCATCTCGGCATGACACAAGATTGATGTGGTAGTGGGAAATGAAGGAGTGTGCTCACCTCCAGGTAGCAGTCCTGCAGATTTCCTGGACAGGGACATCCCTGGAAGCAGCCACCAAGGCAGGGCTATGATGGGTGGAATGAGCCCTTTGACCTACAGGAGGCTCCCTACCTGCCAACATATAGCACTTGATGCAGAATACGATCCACCTGCCAATCATCCACTTAGCTGCCAGTTTGCCAGGTGCGGCTTTAGCGTAGGTGACAAATAGCTGGCGAACCTCTCCCTGAACTCCAGCCATGTGCTCCTTGTAACAGGCAAGCGCTCATGTAGGTCCAATGTATGAAGCCTGTGCTCGGCTTCTGAGGTGTGATTGGTGAAATACACCAGGAGATTGATCACCTGATTAAGGTGAAAATCCAATACAACCTTCGGGAGAAACTTCGGGTTGGGGCGAAGGACAACCTTGTCTCTGTGGAAGACCAGGTAAGGAGTCTCCACTGAGAGTGCCTTGAGCTCACTGATCCTTCTGGCTGACATGGTAGCCACCAGGAAGACGGTCTTCCACGACAGGTGAGACATTTTACACCTCTGCATTGATTCAAATGGCTTACCCATGAGCTTTGCCAACACCAGCAACAAGTCCCAAGGTTGTGGTGGTTCACACACTGAAGGGGAAATGTGGTCAAGGCCTTTAAAAAAGCACCAGACCACCTTCTCCTGCGCTACCAACTGCTGACCGTCTCATGCCCAGTAGGCACAGATGACTGTCAGGTGCACCTTTAGGGTCGTTGACCAAAGGCCTGATTGGTAGAGGGACCAAAGGTAGTCAAAAATATAAGCCACTGGACAAGGTAAGGGGTTAAGCCCCTTGCTCTGGCACCAAATGGAGAATCTCTTCCATTTGAAGGCGTAGCATTTTCGGGTTGACTCCTCATGAGAGACCCAAAGTCTGGAAATCTAGCCACTCAGGAACCAGGCTGTCAGGTGCAGGGACTGAAGGTCTGGATGGAGTACCTTCTCCTGATTAATGGAGTGCAGCTGTGGGCGAAGAGGAAGACGCCTCAGGAACCTGCTACTGAGGCTGAGGAGATTGGGGTACAAGAACTGGCGTGACCAGCATAATCACCCATGCCTTGTCCTTCCTCACCTTGAGCAACACCTTGTGGATCAAGGGAAATGGAGGGAAGGCATAAAGGAGGCCTGGGGTCCAGGGCCTTGAGAAGGCATCCCCCCTGCAGCATTCCCTGTGGGGGGGGGCAAAGAACAGCCTCAGCTTTGAGTTCTCCCTGGAGGCAAACAGATCCACCAGAGGTGTGCCCTACTGGGGGATCAGGTTGTGTAGACCCTCTGGGGTGGAGACACCACTTGTGAGATGCCTCACCCGCATGACTGAGAGCATCCACCATCTGACTGGAGACACCGGCCACATGGATGGCAAGGAGACTGGCCTCCAAGCTGTGCATTAGGGTTCACACATGGAGAGCTTCCCTGCATAAAGGGAGAGTGACCCATCCTGCTTGTTGAGGTAAGTATGTGGTCATGGTGTTGTCTGTCTGGATCTGGACCACCGGACCCGGAATGTGTGCAGCGAAGGCTGTCAGCACCAGCCGAACTGCCCAGAGCTCCAGCAGGTTGATACAGTATCAGGACTCCTCGGGGGCCCACAGCCTGTGGACTCTGTGTTCCCCAAGTGGGCACCCCAACCAATGAGAGAGGCATCGGTCATCAGGATGACCATCAGTTCAGGGTGGACAAACAGGATACCTTTCTGCAGGTGTTCCAGGACTAACCACCACTGGACAGTGTCCCACATCAGCTGGATCACAGTGATTGGCTGGTCGAAATGGTCCTTGCACTGAGACCATTGGCGGGCTAGATCCCATTGCAGGGATCGCATTCTCCAGTGGGCCTAATGGACCACGCTGGTGCAGGCTGCCATGTATCCCATGAGGTGCAGGAAGTCCTGAGCAGGGCACCACTGCCCAACCCAAAATGATTGGGCAAAGGAGGAGAGAGACTCTGTCCGGCGGGAACCGAGCCTGGTTCTACAAAAGTCAAGCTCTGCCCCAATGAAATTGATCACCTGAGGGCATAAGTTCCGACTTGGCCTCATTGACCAGGAGGCCAAGGGAGACGCAGCTGTGGAGGGCCAGGTCCCTGGACCTCTCCAACTCCTGCCTGGCGGGACCCACAATCAGCCAGTCATCCAGGTAGGGGTAAGCCTGGACTTCTCGGTGCCTCAAGTAAGCTATCACCACTGTGATGCACCTGGTGAATACCCTGAGGGCTGAGGACAGGCCGAATGGCACAGACTGGAACTCGTAGAGGATCCCCCTCAGCCTGGAACCAGAGGAATCGGTAGTGGGACAGACAGACTGGGATGTGAAAAATCATGTCCTGAAGATTCAGGGAGTAAAACCACATGTTCTGCTCGAGAGACGATATGATCTCAGACAGAATGACCATCCTGAAAGTGCGCGCGCGGCCTGGTGAACTTTTTCATGTCATGCAGATCTAAGATGGAGCACCAGCCCCCAACTGTCCGTTTTAGCAACAGGAAGTACCTGGAGATACACCCTGGATGTTATGGAGGGTCCAAAACAGGAGCAACAACCTCCTTGAGGAGGAGGAGCTGGGCTTCGGGACGACAGGATGTTGATAGACACTATGCACTCCCATGGGGCATGGACTTGGCAAGGTGGGTATGCCTCGAACTCCAGAGGAAGACTCTGAATGGCCACCTCAAGGACCCACCCGTCGATGGTAACAGCAGACCAGACAGAAAGGAAGTGGCAGAGTCAGTCCCCCATGGGAGGACCCAGGGGAGGCATGACGGGCTTCAGGGGAGGCAACCTTATGCCTTCACTGGGCAGGCTTGGAGGTAGAGGAGGGCCCAGCTGAAAAGCCACTGTGGCCTTGTCCTGTAGACTTGCAGACAACCGTGGCAACAGACATCGGTTGAGGTCTGAGCTAGTTGTCCAGCTTGGGGCTGGGCTGGTTTGGCCGCAGGAGCAGAGAGGGGCCGAAAGGGCTTCTACTTTGGCTGCTTAGAGCCCTTGGGATCCCTCTGGGTGGATGTCACCGAGTCCAAGGTGGCAATGGACTTCTCAATGCAGATGAGGCACCCTCCCAAAAAAGTCGGTACCCAGGAAGGGGACATCCTCCAGTTTGTACTGGGTATATGCCATGAAGGTCGCGATCCTCAACCAAGCCCTGTGGCGCATGGCCACTGCGGCCACCACAGACTGGGCACATAAGTCGTCAAAGTCCATGGCTGTCTGGAGTGGTTGTTTAACTACAGCTTGGTCCCGGTCTCGGACCTGCTTGACCATGATCTGGAGGTCCACCAGGAGATGAGGGAGAACCCCATCAAGCATGCCCACAAAGGCATGAGAAAAGTGGGTCATCAAAAGGGCTGAACTTGCCTGGCGAAGGCCGAGACAGGAGGCAGCATAGACGTTCTTTATTTTTATTTATTTAGCATTCTTTAGGAATTACAACCTTTGAGTCAGGGACTCATTTACAAAGGCCTTCTTGGCTATGTGGTCCAGTTTCTTAGACTCTTTATTGGGTGGCTTGCCCACTTAGCCCACTCTGCCCAAATGCCTGAACACAGAATCCGCCACAAGGCCCTCAGCCAAGGACTGCTTGGTGAACCTGAGGGGGACCCGATAGGGACGGCATACTTGCAGACTATCTGGGCCTGCAGGGCAGTAGGTTGGATACTGCCACATCTCCAACGCAGGGCCCAGAATGGTCTCTGCCAATGGGAATGCTTCCCCGGGGGAATCATCCTGGTTCAGGATCTTGGTGAGCGTGTAACATGCTCGCTTCCAAACGGGCTTCATCTAAAGACACGTGGACGCTGAGATAAGACAGAGCAGGCCCAAAAAAGAGGTAGGGCCTTCCTCCATCGAGAGAGAGCCCCAGTTGACTCTATGTCCACCAGATGACAGTGCAAGGAGGAGCCCTCCGACTCTGAGGATTCATCAAAGATGGTACCACCAGAGTCCCCAGTGACCCTCTGAAGACGGTCAGGGTGCTGGTGACCGACAACTGATGGGAAGACCTGAGTCTGGGAGGGACTCCTTGGTCAAAGCATCAGTCTTCGGCTGTTTGGATGGTGGCTCCATCTGAATCTGCAGAGAAGGAGGAGGCTGAGCCAGGATCTGACGGGTTGGCTCCTGCAGAGGTAGAGGAGGCGCTGTGGCGAGAGGCAAGTGATAGCTGGGGTTGAAGCTGGAATGGACTTCATCCTGGTAAAAACGAGCTGCTGCTACATCAAGTACTTGCAACTTGCGCCGAAGCCTCTCCTCACCTGAGGACAAGGATGAAGAGCAAAGGCGATTCTGCTTCCCCAAGTGCCAAGAGCGTTGACACGGGCTGCTATACTTGGAGTATGGAGAGCGGGACAGTGACATCGAATGTCAGGTGGACCGACAGTGGGCCTTGGAGGGGGCTGGTGAATGCTGAGGAACCTCCAGGTCAGGATCTCCTGAGGGAGAAAGGTGGATCAGCCAACTGATCCGTCCTGAGTCAGAGGCAGGACCAGAGTCCTGGATAAGGAGGTATCGGCCTCTTCGGGCGACAACGGGTTGACCAGCTCGAGAAAAATCTTGGCCAGACGTTCGACCTGCGTCTAGACCAACTGGCCTGAAGGGGAGACGGTGGGGCCAGAGGCCTGGGCTGAAGCATTGACCGAAGTCGGAACCTCTGGAGAAGCGTGGGAATCGGAGACCCTAGAGCACTCCCAATCCCACAATCGATGGAGAGACCATTTCTTCGTCTATTTTCTTGGCTTTGATTTGTGCTTAGAGGGACCCTGCCCATGAGTGGAAAGGGCCTGGCACAATTCTTTGAATGCCCCAGTAAAGGAGGCACCCAACGAGAGAGTCAAAAAGGCAGAAGCTGAGGAGGCGTGAGCTGCGTCCTGAGCTGCAGTCTCCTCAATCGCCACAAGTTGCTTTGCAGACCCTGCAGTTGTGAAGACCACCTGGCGGGTGTCCTTAGATTTGACTGGCGGGTCCAGATGACCTAGGAGCAGGTGGGCATGATGACCCTCCAAAGTGGACAGACGGAAAGTGCATCAAATACTGCAGGCCTGGGGATCGTGCTCATGGTCCAAGCCGTAAAAAGCACATGGTGTGTGGATCCGTCCAGGACATCTTCTGCCCACAGGTACATTTCCATAAACCCAGAGCAGACTTTGTGTTGTCCATGTTGATGGTGCGAAGAAAACAGCCTGAAGACACATTTTTTATTGAAATCTGAAGAAATAAAACAAAGGGCCTCTTCAGTGCGAGAGCAGTAAGGAGGAATCCACCTTCTTCCTACAGAAAGGAAGATCTGACGTCACGGGGTGGTGCTAAGGGAGTTACCACCCAGGAGGGTGGGAGGATCCAACTTGACGACATTCCAGCAAGCCTTAAAGGGGAAAGGACACTGCCAGAAGTGTGGACAAGTACACCATATCCACGTCCCTAGAAAGGATCCGCCTTTAGTAGGTTGCTGAGTTCCATCCACCATTTGAGCACTTTGTGTACAAGAGAGGTTACTAGAACCATCTGTTCCAGATCATCTGAGAGCTGATCCCACTGGACTCTCAAGGTCCACTGAGGGATCCTAATGCGTAGTCTGCCCAGAGGTACTGTGACAATGGCTGCTTCTATTAGGTCCAGAAGTCAAAGGAATGTTCTGGCTGTGTCATATTGGCTTTTGTGGTGCATCTGGGCCTGTGCAAGCAGATGTTTGGCCCTGGCCAGAGGCAGGAAGGCTAAGCCTAGGGCTGTGTCCAAAACTGCACCATATACTGTAGACACTGGCAAGGGATCAGGACAGACTTTCTAACACACTGACAGTGACCCCTAGGGTGTTGAACAGTTGTCTTGTTCGAGCTAGGTTGTGCAGGAGTTGCTCCCTGAAGTGAGCTTTCAGTAGCCAGTTGTCCAGGTAGTGAAATACATAAAGGACTTCCCTACGAAGGGCTGCTGTTACTATCAATCAATCATAATTTATTTATAAAAAGTGTCTTTCTACAGCCAAGGCACTTGTACATAGCAAAGACAGTACAATAAATGATTAAATAAAATCTTATATTTAAAATTCACTATTAAATTCCTAACAATTAAAACCACTATATGCTGATTCAAATAAGTATGTCTTGAGTGCAGTTTTAAACTCCTGGACGGTCAGGCAATCTTGTATCTGACAAGGTAGAGAATTCTACAGTGTCGGGGCCACAAAGCTGAAAGATCGAGCCCCGGATGTCTTTAAATGGACCCTGGGAATCTCTAGCAATCCCTCGTCAGCTGATTGGAGAGGACGGAGGGAACAGCAGGGGTGGAGGAGATCTTGCAAATAACTAGGTCCTTGATCATGTAGAGCTTTATAGGTCAGCAAACCAACCTTGACGGTGATCTTCCACCGCACTGGAAGCCAGTGCAGTCTGCGGAGCACAGGCGTTATGTGGCTGGTTCTAGCTGTACCAGTCAATAGCCTGGCTGCCACATTTTGCACTAGCTGAAGGAGGCGGACATCAACCCCCGGAAGCCCTAGGTATAGGGCACTGCAATAGTCAAGGCGAGAGGAAATGAAGGCATGGACCAATGTTTATTTATTTATTTAGTTTTTGTTAACCGGGTAGGTGCACTAGCCATAAAATTACTATTTTCAGGCACGACCCGGGAGAGTACAACAAAAGGAGAACAGTTGAACAACAGCAACATGGGTACAATAGTACAAATAGAGGAACAGTACAGCAGTGCTACAAAAATACAACGGGTAGAAACAACAAAAAATAATGGCAAGCATTATACAGATAATGGCAGTAAGATATATAGTAAGTGCAGAAACCATGGACCCGACCTGTGGAGTGAAAGGGTTAAGATAGTAAGGTTATATAGAGAGAAATGTGAGGAATGTTCAAATATAACAAGAAAGACTGACAGAAGGAAGGTCAAGGGTGGTAATTGGCAAAACAACAGTGGATGGTCAGCAACAAGGTTCAAGAAGGAAGAGAGCTAGTAGTCAAGAAGTTATTTACAAAGAGAAGGAAAAATACGGGGAACGGAAGAGGAGACAGTCTTGGAGCTGGATTAGAGCAGGGGTGACATTACTGGTAAGTCTCAGGAGCTTCAGGTTGGGTCAAAGCATGTACAAGCATCTGCTAAGGATAGATATCGACGATATTCACTTTTAAATCCAAAGTGAGACCGAGACAGCCGGAGGTTGAGTGGAAGAGCATTCCATAGCCTGGGAGCAGAGAATTGGAAGGCCCTGGAAGATCATCAGGAGGAACCAGGTGTTTCACCTGGGTGATATTCCTCAGATGGTAAAAAGAGGTTTTGATGACAGCCGACACTTGTGATTTAAGGGTCAGACCAGCGTCAATAATAACGCCCAAGTTCCGCAGACGTTCTGAGGTAGTCAGCACCACACCCCCAAGATATATTCCCGAGGGTAATCCTGCCGACAAACCCGCCTCCCAACTATCAGAGTCCATAACCAGCACCTCAGTTTTAGCTGGATTCAAATGCAGCCAACTCGCACTCATCCAGTCCTGGATCTTGGCGAGACAGTTGTTAAATACTGAGAGGAACACATTTTTTCCAGGTGCAAAGGACATGTATAACTGAGTATCATCTGCATAGCAGTGAAAACTCAAACCATACCACCTAATAATCTCTCCTAACAGCAGCATGTACACTGAGAACAGCATAGGTGACAAGATGGAGCCCTGCGGCACCCCACAGGATAGGGGGGAGAGGGGCCGAGGAATAAATTCCCGACACCACTCTCTGAGTCCTACCCTCAAGGAAAGATTGAAACCATCTGAAGACTGTACCAGACAGGCCACAGATGAGCCACAGGTGCTCCAACAACGTCATATGGTCCACAGTGTCAAACGCTGCAGAGAGATCAAGGAGGACTAAGATGGAACGCGTCTTCCGATCTCTCGCTATTAGGAGATCATTTAGCACCTGGACGAGGGCCGTCTCGGTACTATGTCTCTTCCTAAATCCCGACTGGAGAAAATCATAGACTTTGTGGCTGGTCAATTGATTATCCAGCTGCAACACAACCACCTTCTCGATAACCTTACCCACAGTGGGTAGGTTAGAGACAGGCCTGTAGTTTGCCAAGTAGTCGGAGTCAAGGGAGGGCTTTTTAAGGAGAGGCTGAACAACCGCCTCCTTCAGGGGATCTAGAATGATCCCCCTCTCCAATGACCTCCAGAATATCTCAGCTAGGACTGGGCCGATCACATCAATGCATCCTACCAGAAGGCGTGTAGGGCCTGGGTCCAAACCACAGCAGGTTGGTCGCAGCGTCTGGATGATCCTCACTATGTCAATGATTGCAGGCTGGCTAGAGTCAGACCAGGTAAACTGAGGGCCCGACATCTCCTGTCGACCATAGCAAATTCCATTAGAGCGAGCCAGACAAATATCGGACCTGATTGTGGCAACTTTATCTGCAAAGAAGTGAGCAAACTCGTCACACCGTTCTTGCGACAAGGCTCCTCCAGACTGGAGACAGATTAGACTGCACAATCTGTCCAAGGTCCAGAAGAGCTGAGCTGGTCAGTTCTGTGCAGCAGCAATCTCGCTGGATAGGAATTCTACCTTCTTATGCGCAGTGTTGGGTAAGTTACTTTTTCTATTACTTTCTATTACGTTTGCAAACTTGTTCCAGGAAGCTCTGTGCAGTCACTAGCAAGGATGGAGAAGTACTAGAAAAAGTAATACACCTTACAATTATAGTGACCTCTTTCTTTTTATACAAAAACAATACAAAAATAATAAATAACTATAACAGATTACATTTTTTGAAAGTAATAGGTTAGTTACTAGTTACTTTCAAATAAATGTAATCAGTTACAGTCACACATTTCTTTTGTATAGAAAGACACAAGTAATTGTAACTGTAAGGTGTATTACATTTTCCAGTACTTCTCCATCCTTGCTAGTGACTGCAAAAAGCTTTCTGGAACAAGTTTTCAAAAGTAATAGAAAGTTATAGAAAATGTAACTTACCCAATACTGCTTATGGGTGATTGCTGATTGATAGACCGCATAATGGTCCATCGAACTAAGTTTGTTGTCACCCAGGCCCGATTTTCACCAGCTCCGCTCTAGCCTTTGCCCCACTTTCCTCAGCTCCTTCAATGACTCATCAAACCACGGAGACTTTGGGCAGAGGGTAAGGGGGCGGACTCAAACAGGTACTATGGAATCCAGGGCCTCCACCACCGCCTTATTACAGGCAAGTACTAGATCCCCTGGATCCAAGCATTTGCTTGGTACACCTGATAGGTCCAGCACCCTCATTAGGCCATCTGGGGTAACACCCCTTAAAGGACGGTACCAGACCATCTCCGTAGAGGCAGGCCTATTCGGGGGAGCCATGAAACTGAACCCGATGGTGTGATGGTCAGACCACCCGACTGGTTCCACCACCAAATCGGATATCTCCATCCCCTGGAGGAACACCAAGCCCAATGAGTACCCTCCAGTACGGGTTGAGGAGGTAATAACCTGTGTAAGGCTAAGCGAATTAATTAACTGGAGGAAGTTTTGACCAAACTACGAGAGTTCATCGTCGACCCAGGCATTGAAATCCCCCAGGGTCAGCCATTTGGGGGAATCCAATGCCAGGTTGACAATGAAGTCTGTGACTTCCTACAGGAAAACTTTCCTATCTCCTGGTGGATGGTAGATAAGAAGAATCCTGCACCCTACACCCTCACCCAGGATACACTCAAAGGAGTTGGTGGTCCCCACTGGAACCTCCACCAGGTTCAGTTCCGATCTAAAACAAATGGCTACACCCCTGCCTCTACGATCCTTCCTCAGGCGGTGTATCACCGAGTACCCAGTCGGAACTGCTGAGGCCAAAATTGGGCCAGCATTTTCATTCAGCCAGGTCTTGGTGATGCAGGCCACGTCAGATGATCCAACAAGATCTGCTATTAAAGCAGTCTTATTCTTAACAGACCTGGCATTGCATAACACCACCTGAGTAGGATGAGTGACCAAGGAAGACCGCGTTACTTGCCTGCCGATAGCAGAGCCCTTGGGTATGAGAATCAGGCAGGAAGGACCCCTTTCCTGAGCCCATTTTGCCCCAGGGCGTCTCCTTGTTCCTACTACCCCAATCCACCCACTCCTTTCCATTCCTGACCAGTCCCAGCCCCCACCCTCCTCCTCCTCCTCCTCCTCACTATCCCCAGAGCCCTACAACATCTATACACCTCTGGAGGCAGTGAAGGACAGACAAAAAGGAGGTTCCTGAGTCTGGAAGGGAATATTGCCTGACCGTCCCTGCACCTTCCCAGCACATATTCCCAACTAATAACCCAGATAAATAAGCCAAACCAACAAATACCACATTCCCCACATGCTACACATTTGGTAAAGACCCATGGTGCAGATGACAAGCCAAAGTGCAATACTCTGAAATAGCAGTGCTCCCCTTGAAACAAGGAGCCTCAGATATTTCCTGTGAGGTTTTCAAATTTTGATATGAAGGTGGGCATCCTTCATGTTTAGCGAACAGATCCAATCCACTACCTGCAGTAGTGGGAGTAGGCCCGGCAGGGTAACCATTCTGAACTTTTTATACTCTATAAAAAAGTTCAGATCTCTGAGATCCAAAAAAAATCTCAGATCTCCCATCAATTTTGGAAATAGGTAATACCAAGAAGAAAACCCTATTCCACAAGTACAGGTTCTATTGCCCTTTTCTGATGAAAAGGTGTGGATTTCCTCCAGAAGCAGAGAAACGTGATCTGGAGGATAATGCTTAGGCACTGGTGGATAGTCTGGAGGTAGTTCTAGAAGTTCCAGAGCATAGCCTTGTGCTATAGTCTGGAGGTAGTTCTAGAAGTTCCAGAGCATAGTCTTGTGCTGCTATTTCCAGGACCCAGGCACCCGAGGTCACCTCCTCCTACTGGTCCAAGTGGAGGGAGAGACGACCCCCAACAATCACTCCTGGAGACAATGGTGGCTGGGGGGTGTAAAAGGAGTCAGGCAGAGCCAGTTGCAGCGGCTCCTGCCACACTCCCACCTCTTGGGGCCTTTAGGTGGGCTCAAAGTGGCTTCTGGGGTAGGCAGGGCTCCTGGTATTTTACCGTTATCTTGCTGTCTGGTAGTAGTACAGTGTCTAGTACCAGCTGGATTAAAAGGCACCCTCTGTCTACTCCTTGGCTGGGTATGATAGAGGGAGTCTACTGATTTCAGGGTTCTGCCAGAGGCCTGCAAATTAGAGAGGATATCTTGAACATTTGCACCAAACAACTTATATCCTTTAAAGGGGGCACTGAGAATGGACTGCTGTATGTCGTTTGCAAAGCTTACAACCCTTAGCCAGGAGTACCTCCGGAGGGAGCTGCTCTGGCTGAAGCACCAGATATGTAATAGCCTGCCACAGTCCATATGTAGTAGGTGTTTTCCTACATCACCCCAGCCATTAGAGCTTTGAGAAGCTCATGTTTTGGTGGACCTTCTGGGAGAGCTTGAGCTGCTGTTCTAGCTTTTTTCCAGAGCGTATTCTGGTATTTGAACATATGGGCCTGATAATTTGCAATTCTAAGGCCTAGAGGGGCTGAAGCATAGGTTATTTTACCCAGCACATCTAACCTCCCTGATTCCTTATCAGGAGGAAGACAGCTAAGGTGTTCTGGTGCCTTGGATCTATCAAGGGCCACATTTATGACTACAGAATCTGCCTCAGGTTGGCCCACAAAAATGTTTTTTTTTCTGAGGGAGCCATGTACATCTTGTCTGCCTTGCTGGGTATGGCAGGAATCAAGTTAGGCCTATGCCCGCAGCAAAAGTGGCATCCTCCGGGGCAGGGAGGAGAGATGGAATTACTATGGGAGGGGTATCAGGCAATTCAAAGAAGTCAATCAGATTCTTCTTGGTTGTATCCTGTTTCTCTAGATTGAATCCCATGGCAGCTTGTAATAGCTGAATCATGGTTATAAAAGATGGGTCATCAGGGGGTGCTAGGGATGTAAAGCACAGAACCCTCACTGCATATGGACACAGTGGAATTAGTGCTTTCATAGGGACCACCCACATAATCTCCAGCCTCCTCCCTCAACTTGCATTATAAGGTCAGGATTGTACTCTAGGTCATTGGCAGGTTGACAGTAAGGAGGAAGCATGCTGGTGAGGCCACCAACGCCCGAGTGAGGGCTGAGGCACAGTCCTACCATGTGTCAGTGTAAGGGTTTGGCTTATAGACCCCATCAATGGAGCCCCTGATACAGGAGGAGGTGGCAGAAGGCATTTCAGGATGTCCATAGAAGACAAAAGTACTGCCTATACTTCAGTGCCCGTGTAGTCTATGGGAATGCCGGAAGAGGTCGATGGAGAAGGCAAGACCACTGGCATTGACAGCGATGTACCTGACGTGCTAGGCCTGGTGGTGCCTAAGGCCTATCCTGACCTGGAAGTAAGGTCGAGGGTGCGGGCGGCGAGCAGTGATGATGGCGCTGAAGTGGCAGTACCTGTATGGAAGGGTGACTTAGAACAGACTGGGGAGGTTTTGCCCTTTTCTCGCTTCTTCTCCCGATGTTTATATTTATGTGACCTGGATGTCTTCTCCCATGATTTAGAAGACTTGAATCCCAAGGAATGCACCGGTGATACAGCGGAGCTCTTTTGCTGGAGCTCTTCTCAATTCAAGCTACCTGCTGCTTTAGGAGGTACTTTTCCAAAGCCCCTTTTTGGTGTCGCTGTGGCTGTGCTGAACCCTCTGCAGATCGGGCATGCTTGAACGTTATGGTCCAGGCCGGGGCAACACAAACAGATGTCGTGAATCTCCAGAGTATATCTTTTCACCACATTTGCAACAACAGAACAGTTCTGGTGGCTCCTTAGTCAACATAAACACTGTTGTAAATCATTTAAGAAAGTGATTACTAACTATGGGGAGAAAAAAGAAAACTGGTGACTGTAACAGTGTCGTTTCCATGCACGGTCTGACAAGTATGGTCGACGTTGGGAAAAGAATTGAGGAGGGAAAGGTCCACCCATGTTTATATGGGAAAGCCGACTCGTGGGCGGCTCCAAGTGGACTGCTTGCAAAAGTTTCTGTGTGGCCTTAGTACCTGGTGGTTTATAGTTCCATAGGTGTGGCCTGATGAAAGAGATATCCTCGAGGAAGATCATAAATTTCCTTGGTAGGCAGATAAAGGGGAGGGGCAATTGATTGTCAGAAAAACTTCAAAAATTAAAACTATAAAATAATATGAATTCAATGTGCTTGTTCTTTCTAAGGGAGTTTTATTTTTAGGGCCTGGATGATTTATTTTAGTGACTACATGCAGCAATCCTGTTTATAATGGAAACTGAAAAAGGCATTGATATTGGTAGTGTGCTATGTCCCGCTTGTCAGCACTTTTTTTTTTTGTTTACCTGTGCACGAGACAGATCTAAGACTTAGGTGCCAATTAATTACGATGCAGCATTTTTCCCCACTCATTGCATATAACAGTTTCCACATATAGTCTAGTTAACAGAATGTCCACATCAAGGCAGTGTTATTAAAACATACCACTAGGTCTATGCTTCCCCAGTTGGCTTAGAAAACATATGCTGCACAGCACAGGAAGAACTTGAGCAGGCAGATTTACCAGGTACAGTATGTGTAGGTGGAAGCCCATGAGAATGAGCCCAGGCAACATATGAAGATCTTCTGTAATGCTGGTTTATTGCCAAAGATAGTCAGGAAAGCCAAGGATTACACAAGCGTAAGATTACATGTTGTATTCAAGACAGTCCAGCTCAAAAATCAGGGCTTCACCAGAGTACATTGGCTGCTTTCTGTGAATGAATAGGTTTCCCACCAGTATATAGGACCCTCATTAACCTGGCTTTGCAACCATTCTGCAAGGCAAAGGATTTCTTAAGCAGCTTGACGTGGCCATGGGGACAAACGCTCAAGTCTGCTGCCTGGAACGGACTCTAAGGGCTCAGGAGAACCCACATATCTTAACCCACGGGGTCACTTGACTACTATCTAATTAACCCAGTACACTAATTAGATTAAAACAGCCACCTGAGATCAATATTTGAACCTTTGCGCATGGGGATGGCCTGATCATGGCAACACATCTTCCCACCAACACTCCACCTGCCCAATGCCCCCCTCCCCCAAAGAATCCTTCAGACAAGGTCCAAGAGGGACCCTCTCACAAAAGTGGATCATGACTTGTGCATCCTCAGTTTTTCCCCACATGCACTGTATTTTCTAAACAGAGCTGTTTTACAGTCAGCTTCACGATTTACAGCAGCTTGTGACAAGTTTTTGGCCCAGCCATGCCAAAATGTTACTCCTGGTTGGACCAGGCTAACATCCTCTGCAGCTGTGCCTGCCGCCCATGTGAAGCATGGGCTGAAAACAGGACTGTCCACCAGTGAGGAGATTGTTGCCAGAACCTGCAGACTGCAGCATGGGACTCAGTCCTCCAGCCATTTTCAAATCTGTTCCTGCTGGTTAAGTTCCACTACTCATAACAGGCAGCATTTAAAAAAAAAGTAAATTAAAACAAATACACACACAAAAAAAAATAACCATAAGGAGCACAAGACAACCAAGCCTGTGGCAGCCCACGACCTGGCCATTCTCCACCCGCGGTACAGTACACGGTTAGTATTTGGGTTGCGGCCCAGCGGAATGACTCCTTCAGTAAACGAGTTTTAGGTTCTGAGTGAACATTTTAAGAGACTGAAAAAGGACACTACAGCAGACAGAGAAACAGGATACAATGTTGGGAGAGAAAACCTGTGTCAGGGAAAAGGCATGATGGTTTTACAGAATGATAGGCTGGAAGACCGCAACAGAGGACTTGAAAACATGGCGGTCAAGTGTGCCTAAACACTGAATTACAAGACAGAGACACTGGGCTGAGAAAAGGGCACAGTTTGTAAAAGTACAGCTTGTTTTCTCTCCAGCAAAGAAAATGTTTGGGGCGGAAAGATGCAAAGACTTGGGGAGTGGGCTAACCGAACACATGACAGCAATTATGACACCAAAATGAAACACACAGTCATGAAAGTGATTTTTTTTCACAGCAACATCACATGAATCATTTATTAAATATGATCACATTTTAAAGTAATACTGTGTAAAACTGTTCCAAACAAGATTTGCATTTTGTTGTAGCTTGCTACAGAAAAAAACAGAAATAAAAGTACACCTGTACTGTATGCTACAAGTACAGTAATTGTATGTCAGACATTAGTGTTACAACATTGGAGAAAGCACTAACTAAAGGAATTTACACTGAAGATCTTCAGTACAGTCCCTTAAAGAGAATCTTTTTAAAACTGCCCCTCCCCCAAGAACCAGGAAGGACACTTACCTGCCCCCAACTGCAATGGTGCCAAAATCTGAATTTTATATGCACCTAATTTGGAAGGAAAGGGACAGTATTTTGGCTCAGTGGAGTTGAGCCACTGATCACTTCTACTTCCTGTTACTGAGAGCCAACCCCCGCACTGGCACATTTCGTCATGTCGTTATATGGAGAGCATGGGGAAGGTGTGCTCCACAGACATTAATGGGGCTGTTTTTTAAACTCCATTTTTTGTAATTTAGATTATTATTCAGAACAAATCAAGGTGACCGCTTAATTAACAAGGACCTTGTTAGTGGAGCAATGGCCTTGATTTGTGTACGATGGCCATCTGAAATATGAAAAACAGAGTTTCAAAAAACAGTCCCATTAATGTCTATGGAGCACGTCCCAGCACTCTCTACATGACATAAAAAAATGTGCTAGCTCGCAGGTGGCTCTCAGTATCATGAAGTGGAAGGGATCTATTCCAAATTAGGGGCAAATAAAAATTCTGATTTTGGCACCACTGCAATTGGGGGGCAGCTAAGGGTCTTTTCCTGTTTTTTGCCGGAAGCACCAAAAGAGGTGCTCTTTAAAAAAATAGATTTGTAAATTGAAATACAAAGCTTACAACATGCACATCATTTTAAAGATGAAAACAGTGTTCCTGTAGGTACAAAAAGGCATTCTCAATAATTAATACTGCATATTTTATGTTGAAAAAGGCTTTGTGCAGTTTGTTCTTTAGTTGAATTTTTTTTATCACTTCAATGTCTTTTCTGTGGATTTCTGAAACCACCTATACCTGAAATAGCTTTGTTCTGCAGAAACCCTGAATTAAACTGCTTTTTTGTAATGCTATATGTATAATCCTAGTGCGGCACAGTGAAAGGTTATGCTGTTTTAAAACAACTGTAAATGGCTACTTGATGCAATGCATTAAACAAGGACAATTCAGGCATTACACATTTTAACCTTAACAAATGTGCACTCTAAGGGTAGGCCAGATAAGTTAAAGATAGTAGCGTAAAGGCTGCCTTCTTTATATGCCCCTCAATGTGGCCTTCTACTGCAAGGCATGTTGGACTTTTCCAACAGTAAGGGATCTGAAGTCCTTGCCTTGACCAGCAACAATCACCAGACTGTCCAGAGTTCCCTACAGATCTGTGTGCTATACGTTGTATTTTGACAGAAGCACTTTATTCACCTTGTAGTGTTTGACAGACTGTGCCTGAGATCTGTACACAATCATTTAACTGAGATACTGGAGTTGACAGATGATAAAACTGCACAGTCGTCAACTATATTTAATGCACAGAGCATAAAAGGAGAAAATTACTTTTACTTTAAATTACAGGGAGAATAAACTGTATTTTGCTTGTTGTTGTTGCCATAGAAAATTACCACTAATTTAAAATTATGGGGAGAATAAACTGAACTTTGCTTGCTGTTGTTGCCATTTTAGCTAGTAACTTTCCCAGACTTCTTCAGGCAGCACTTGAGACAGCCAGCTTCTTCAAATGATCCATAAACACCTGTAGGCTGACATCGTCCGTGAGAATTGGCGCACCCGATTCCTACAAAAAGGAAGTCAAAAACATTTACTTGCATATTCATACTTTCTCAGCTACACCTAAAATTCATGTACATTATTACTCTTGACAGGAGTCTGCATCAGAGAAAACTAAGAAAACTGCATCAGTGAACACTAACTGGCTGATCACACTGGTATCCTGGTTAGGAACTGGTTCCAAGGATCAAACCGTGAACAGTGGTGCAGGGCAGGTGCCAGAAGACTGCGACTAGCCCAAATAGACAAACACAGTTTCAAAACTTTGGCATTAACAGCAAAGACAGTCAGGATACAAAATTAAATACATCCAAATGCAATTTACTGAGTCAACACCAGTGCCAAAAAACCCAGCACTTTGGCAGTAAGCCTTCATTAAGGGGGTGTCAATTCCTGAGGAAGGCTTACTGCTGAAGTGCTGGGTTTTCTGGATCCGGTGTTGAATCAGTAAATTGTATTTGCATTTATTTAATTTTGCATCCTGAGTTTCTTTGCTGTGAGTGCTGAGGTTCTGAAACAGAGTTCATTCTGGTTAGGAGCAGGGATATTTTTCCAATTATAACCAAGGACAACTCCTTATGAATAGGCAAGGCAAGTTTATTTACATGGCACCCAATCCATAAGGTTCTGGGCACCTAACAAAGTTAGAATTACAGAAAAAAGATTATTTACAACAGAAAAAATATCAATGTACAGTATACTGTTCCATTTTCATGCATTTTTAGGAAAGGCTACATTAAACAGGTATGTTTTAAGGCAGTTTTTTGAAAAATAGTAAATGTTATTTATTTTTGGGAAACACAAAAATACAGAACAGAACATAACCCAATAGGTGACAAAAATGGAACATATGCTAACTCCTTCACCCATCAACATTCGGGGTTCAGGGGTACGCCAATTTATGGCGCTACAATATTTATTTATTTATTTATTTAGATTTTGTTGACCAAGGTAAGCCCACTGAGACCAGAGATCCCTTTTTCAGGGGTGACCCAGGGTTGAGAACACCAACCACTTTACATTAGGTGTGAATACAGTAACACAGTTTAAGAGTACATTCACTGTCAGTAGGGTATATTTAGACAATGATGGTAAGTACAGTTTCATTACAACAGGTCTACAGTAACAATTGGTATTTGCTTATAGACAGTCCAGGGAGAGAGAGATTTTAGTCATTAGTCATTGGGAGAGGTTTGGGATGAGGACATGATCTAGTGGTTGTAGCCGCAGAGGCTCAGCTCAATAAGGTACACTTTAAGACCTGCTTTGAACGAGGAGAGGGAGGGCTTGTCTAGTAAGCTTGCAGGGAGCGAGTTTCAGAGGTGAGGGGCTGTGAACTGAAAGGAGCGCTTTCCTTGGTTGGTCCAATTACGGGGGATGTTCAGGATTCAACTTGTGGTAGACTGGAGGTTACGGAAGGAGACTTTGGGGGTGAGCAGGCCACTCAGGTAAGGCGGGTGGCCAAGGGAGGTGAATTTATAGGTAAGGCAGGCGGTGGCATAGGATAATTTATGCCTTAGGGCTGGCCAGTGTAGGTCGTTAAGAGCCTCACGGTGATGTCTCCTTGGGGAGGAGTTGGTTCCAAAGCGGGCAATGCGGTGGTAGAGGGTAGTGAGCTTGTTTAGCTCTGACTCCCTGAGAGACTGGAATGGGGGGAGCCATATAGCAATGAGGGAAGGAAGTTGCAGTTTGCTATGACTCGTCATGCTTCTCCAGAAAGGGAGTTTCCCAAGCAGTATAAGAGGTCAAGCTTCTGATGTATGGATCTGGTTAAGGCATCAAAATGAAGTTTGTAGGTTAACTCCTGGTCAAGGAGAACCCCAAGGTACCTGAACTGGTCAGAGACTTCTACTGGCCTTCCTAGGGCTGATGAGAGTTGGAGTAGCCCACTACGGTCATTGCCCAGCCGTCGAGTCCCGAGAAGGACTGCTTTTGTCTTTTCTTCATTAAGTTTTAGGTGGTTAGCACTGAACCACACTTCAAGCATTGTGAGGCTGGCCTGAAGTTTGGCGGAAATAACAGAGGGTTGGGGGTCACTGAAGTAGATTACAGTGTCATCCGCGTAGAGGATAAGGTTGCAAGGTGCACAATTCTCTTCAAGGTCGTTTAGGAATAGTGAGAATAGTAGGGGGCCCAGGATGGAGCCCTGGGGTACCCCAGAGGTCACAGGTCTGGGGTTGCAGTGTGCTCCCCGCCAGCAGACTTTTTGGGATCTATTTGTCAGGTAGCTCGTGATCCAGGAGAGTGAGAGCTGGTCCAGGCCAAGGCAATGAAGTTTAGCAAGGAGAAGCTCATGGCTGACCAAGTCAAAGGCCTTGGATAGGTCAATGAATAGGGCGCCCGTTGGGGTGCATGGTCCATGGTATTAAGTATGTCCAATGTTAGCCAGATGAGGGCAGTGTCGGTGCCATGGCCTTTCCGAAAGCCGTGCTGTACTTTGGAGAGGAGTAGGTGTTGTTCCAGGTAGTCTTGAACTTGGTCATAGACAAGTCTTTCCTAAATTTCCCACAGGGGGCAGAGAAGAGAGATGGGCCAGTAGTTCTCCACTCTGTCCCGAGTTCCTTTTTTGTGGACAGGGACAATGGTCGCAACTTTCCATTTACTGGGGACCATCCCTTCTTGGAGGGATCTATTGATGAGCAAGGTGACGGGGTAGGTGATGGCCAGGACTGCTGCCCTCAACAGCCGGGGCCCCAGAAGGTCATTTCCAGGAGAGGAGTCGGGTTTTATTTTACGCAGGATGGGCAATACTGTTTTAGGCTCAACTAGTTTCAGGTGGAATAGGTGGCGAGGCAGCACCCTGTCTGCGAGGGGGAGGAAGGGGGTCCCAGGCACTGCTGGGAGGTGGGCATTGGGGGTTGTAAAGGATACAAAGAAAGCTTCAGCCACTTTAGTAGGGTCATTGGTAACTGAGTCCCCGATTAGGAGTGAGGCATCACGCTCCTTTGAGGGGCCTTTGAGGAGAGTGTTTATATGGCCCCAGAATTTCTTTGGGTCACTTAGATGGCCAGTTTGGAGGTCCCTAAGGAATTTGTATTTGGCCTGTTTTGTAGCTTTTTTGCATTGCTTTCTCAGGCACCGGTACTTCTCCCAGTCAGGTTTGCATCCAGAGGATTTGTAGAGACCCCATGCCTTGTCCCGGAGTCGCATGGTTGTGTTTTAGTTTAGGGTTTAGCCATTTGTGGCAGTTACCCTGTACTCTAAGTATAGAATGCAGACGTGCAACACATATGTAAGAAAACGTCAATTTAAATCAATCCTGGGAACCCAGACAAGTATAACTGATTCCCATGACAGGAGACGACCAGTTTTGCAAAGATCCTATTGTTAACGGTGTGAAGGGAGTGCCTTCTGATCTGACGTTATGCGTGGGTGGTTATGCATGTTTCCTGTCATTTTCTCAATTCTCAAATCTTGTTTTGTTTATTGATTCTACTGGTAAGCATAGTAGGCAGAGAAATGCCCGTTAACAGATGCGACCAGAATAAATTACACATTTAACAAAATGTATATTAACAATGCACTAAAAACAAATATACAAACAACCCATATCATGTTTGTGCATTACAATGACAAGTGGACATCGATTTATACTAAGCACTAAGGTTTCTTCTAAAAGTAGAGACAGTATTGTGCTGAGTTAGGTTTGATGGTAGATTATTGCAGCTTGATTGCATAATATGACAAGACTCTCTGACCCTGCTGGGTGTACCTAAAATGAACAACATATCAAAGAGACTAAGATTCCACTGCATAATTAACTCTAGTCTTTTTAAAGAGATAAAGAGACTAGCTATGCCATTAGGGTATAATTACCCAGACCCACCCTGTGCATAAATGTCACAAGTTTAACATTTTCATGGTCTTCAAAAGAAAGACACCCCATACTCTCATAAAGGGCGCAATAATAACTTTGAAGTGGAAGGCCAGCAACAAACAGACAAATAACGTTGTACAAGGAAATGACTCTGGCCAACAGTCCCGCCCCTGCCAAGGAATCACACACTTTCAGCAGGAGTGTTCCCATCTAGCCAGTGCTTAAGTATAAGTTTCTTGGCAATGGGTGAGGTCAGCACATGGTACTTCTGATGAACTACCAGCTGGTCGAAGTTAAGGCCAAGTACGCAGATCTGTTATGCAACAACTGCACCCAGCCGAAGTACAGGATGCATCTTTTGCTGTGTTTTCCCAGCGAGGTTTAGCCTTGGCACAATCCCATAAAAAGTGCCTGAGGGTACTGGTTGCTGCCTTGCAGCTGGAACAAATGTCTGAGTCAAGGGGATACATTTTCTTTCTGTAATTTGATAGTGTGTAATATAAATTATCCATCCATTTATACTGCTTTAAGCGCAACCCATCAAATATAAAGTATAAGTTACACAATTTATCCCTAATCTCAGGTTCTACTTCGGAAAATTCTCTCTGCCAATACATACATACATTGTTCTCTGCTGGAGTCAGAAGCAGATTTGACTTTTTATAGAGCAGTGAGACCAAGTGTCTCTGCCTGGCTATGTGGCCTAACTCTTCCCAGACCTGTAACCTATTAAACTGCTAGAGTTTTGGTCCAAGGGTGGGGGTTAGTATAGGCTGATGCTGTAGGAAGGGAGAAAAATTGAACTCTATCAGGGCTAATGTTTTGCTTGAAGGTTTCGTATGGGATCAGGGTGTTATTGTGGATTACGCAGTGCAATGTACTAATGTTAATGCCGGGAATAAAGTATGATGGGATCATTTTATTTCGTATCTTTAAAATGAGATTGCAAACCCCAAAAAAGCAAAAACACAACAGTTTTTTTTTTGTTGTGTGAGGACGCAAAAAGGGCATCTCTGAGCCAGCCAGGTGGCGCTGAGGGTTGAGGCGCTGGATGCGACGCTGGCAACACGGGTTCGGGAACAAGGCTGGGCCGCCGGGGGTCATGGGGGGGGGGAGAGAGGATCGAGTGTCCAGAGGACTACTCTCCTCTCCTGGAGGAGGTAGGGGTGGATCCAGGTGACTGCCCGGCACTGCAGTGGCCCCCGGTGGCTACTAGAGGCACTGCAACGCTTAAGGGCACAGCTTAGAGGGACGCAGAGTTGCGGCGGACATGCCTGGCGTCACTGCTCGCCCAAGCTCTGCCAGGGAGGAGGAGGGAAGGGACGTAACGAAGAAAAAAAATCCCCACTCCCGGGGATAAGCGACGGCACCACCCTCTCAGCCACACTCCACTTGCCAGACTCACTCAACTCCTGGCCCGAGCCCAGCCCGGCCTGAATTCTAGATCGAGCACCCTGGGCGGACTGGGCAGCCCCACCTCAGTTGGGGGGGGGGGATCAGAGCTGAGAGGACAGCTGGGCTGGTGCCAAGAGGAAGAGGAGTTTCAGGCCCTGAGGTAGAGCTGAGGGTAAGTGGATGCCCAAGAGAGTTCCCCGGGATCAAAGTGGAGTCATAAAAAGAATTGGGGGGTGGGCATCTCTGGACTGCCACTAGGGGCACAGAAGCAGATGGCAGCCTGAGGACATAGCTCTACACCTTTTAGGGCCAAATTCTCCTAAATCCGTTGTAAATTTCAATATATTAACTTAAAACCCCGACAGAGTTGTGCGCACAGTTATATGCAGCACGGCAATATAAAAAAATTGATAACTAACCCCGCAACTTCCATGCATACACCATGTCACTCCTCACCAGATGCAGGTGGATCTACACCACAGGGGAAAATGAAGTGGCCTACTACTCCCGCCGCATGGGATCCAGCATCAGTGGAGCGGATGTTCGAGCAATTGCTCTCGCAAATGGCACAAGTCACGATTGCCACAAACCACTCTGCCCAAGTCCTGCAGGGCATGGAAGCCAGGTTATTTCACAATGAAAATCGAATCACGGCCAACAAAAATATGCCTCAAGAACATACAGCTATCCTCCAACAGCAGCAAGCCACCATCACCAGGCTCATGCTCAAAACTGACGACCTCAAGAACCAGTGGAGAAGAAACAACCACCAGTTCTTAGGATTCCCTGAGAAGGCGGTAGGTCATTCTACTGAAGATTTCCTCCAAAATGCTCTTACAGAAATGCTACAACTACAGCCTGATCATCTGGTGCAGGTGGAAAAAGCCCACCGCACCTCTGTACCAGTCCCATGAGGCTCAGATAGGCCCAGACCCATAATTGTTAAATTTTTGGACTATCGGGACAAATAGCGTATCTTGGTCAAATCCAGAGCGCTAAGGGACTTAAAATGGAGATCGAACTAAATAAATATTTATCCAGATTATTCAAAGGATCTTTCCAATTAGAGACGCGCCTACAAAGAGGCCCGACATATCATGCACCGGATAGGTCTCTCCTTTTCTTTGTGCTTTCCAGCTATAATGCAGGTGGAGCACAATTGCTTCCCCCAAGGCCCTCATGGACTTCCTCAACAGAAACTGGCCTACAGCATTGCAGAATCCAAGGCTGCAACACTGCACTTCCCCTCCAAGCCTCTACTGCCTTGGGTAGGAGATCTCCATTGAAACCCGTGGCCAAAGCAGCATGGGCTTCCATGCCGGGAGAAGACTGGTAACGCCCAGCTAGAAGCAACCGAAAGCGCCAATCCTCCCGGCGCCATGGATGGAGAGAACATCCCTCGGAGAGACCCCACAGCTCCAGCCCAGTGCTCCGTATGACAGAAACTGAGGAACCGCACGCTTGGAGGTCTTCGCAACCCAGAATCACTTCAGCCCCCTGCAGCCTACTACTCCGGAGTCTCAACAGCTGCCAGATGAGGTTTCCTGCTATGCACCCAGCACACAGCACCCCATTTTGGAGCCTCCAGCCAGATCTTGGGCAGACTGTGTTGCCTCCCCCAGCAAGCCTCAGCCACCCAGACAAGAAAGGAAAATTAAGTACCTAACGTAATTCTTGATCTTCTTGGACGAGTCTCCACCACTCATTCACACTAGTGGGATTAGCGCCGGAGGCACTAAGACCCATCGGGAGCAAACTTTTGCTGGAGGGTCGGCGCGAGAGACGGCGCCGCGAGACACGGCGCCGCGAGCAGCGGCTCGAGCGGTAATGACCATCTCGGCGACGACCCTCCAACCGCCTCAGTACCTTTTACCAAGGAGGTGCAGCGAACTAACGTAAAGAGTAAACCTCAACATTAAAACGGACATAAGATAGTCCTGTATGACCCGTAAAGAAGGGTCAGCAAAGAAGTCCTCACGGCTCAAAGATTTGAGGAGTGAAGATCACACAGCGGTGAGCTCGGGATGAGGGTGGGCGGTGAATGAGTGAGGGAGATCGTCAAGAAGATCAAGAATTACGGTAGGTACGAATTTCTCTCTATCTTCCTGGACATAAGTCTCCACCACTCATTCACACTAGTGGAGAGTACCTGGTTGATAATCCCCCAAAGGGCGGCAGGAGAGCCAGAGCTCACGCTGCCCAAGATAGAAGCCCATTAAGGATAGTTCTGCCGAATGCGAATGTCGCTAGCATGAACATCCAGTGCATAGTGCTTAACGGCAGTATGCACTGGATGGTGGTGGTGGCGGTGCTGGTATATATCTGCAATTGAACATTGCGACTTCCGCTAGGGATGCCATGACTCCTTAGTAGAGTGGAGCGTACACTCTACCTTCTAATTTAACTTGAGCCATGGAATAGCAATGACGAAGGCATGCCACTAACCATGAAGAGATGCATCTAATAGCGACAGGTTGACCCAGCCGGTGTCGCTTGAAAGAAACGAACAGTTGCTGAGTCTTCATAACATCCTTGGTTCTATCTAAACAGAACCTGCCTCTTAACATCCAAGGAATGAAGAGCTCTGCTCCCTTCATTTTGGAAATTAGCTAAGTAAGCGGAAGTACCAGAGGTTGGTTTAGATGGAATTCTGACACAACCTTGGGAAGAAATTTAGGATGAGTACGGAGAACTACCTTGTCTTTATGGAATACAGTATACGGAGGGTCCGTAACCAGGGCATGTATCTTGAGAGACCCTGGGCTGAGGTAATGGCCACCAGGAAGGCAGTCTTCCAGGTAAGAAATTTTAGCTCACAGGTAGCTAAGGGTTCGAAGGCTTCCGGTGAGCATGTCCAGCACCAGGTTAATGTCCCAGGCTGCAACTGGACGCTTAACAGGGGTCTGGTATGGAGAATCCCTTAAGAAATCTCTTCACCATAGGTAACTGAGCCAGAGTTAAGGAAGAAACCGTCATGGAACGCTGAGATGGCACTAAGGTGAACTTTAACTGTGGAGTACTGAAGACCTAAGTTTGACAGGTCCAAAAGATACTCCAGAACCTTGCCAGGAGGACAGGAAAAGGGATTCCAAGAGGATTTTGTACACCAGAGAGAAAACGCTTCCATTTGGAAGCGACTGTTGGTGGCTGGCTTCCAGCAGCCAGAAGGATGTCTGAGACTCTACGGAGACATTGAACCGAGTCACTTCTATCTCTTCAGGAGCCAAGCATGAAGGTGAAGTGATTTCAGGTTGGGATGGACCAACGAACCCTGAGTCAAAAGACTGATTTGCAAAGGAAGTGGTCTCGGAGGCTGCCAACATACTGTTGAGTAGAGGAAACCAGAGTTGCCGAGGCCAGGAAGGAGCAATGAGAATCATCTTGGTCCCCTGAGACTCGAACTTGAGGAGTACTCTGGATTAGAGGAAGCGTGGAAAGGCGAAAGAAAGCGCTGTCCACCGCAGCCTGAACGCATCCTGACAGAAAATGCCAGGCCCTGGATTTCTGGAGCAGAAGAGAGGCAGTTTTGCGTTGAGTGGGGATGCAAAAAGGTCCAGGTCTGGAGTCCCCCACTCTTTGAACAGGGACCGAGCTACGGCTGGATCGAGAGACCACTCGTGAGGGTCTGCCTCCGTTCTGCTGAGGTGATCTGCTAGGTCGTTTTGTATACCTGGCAGATAAACCGCTGAATCAGAGACTTGTGCTCCAAGCACCACTCCCACACCCTCATTGCTTCCTGCAAAGGGATAAGAATGAGCACCGCTTTGCTTGTTGATGTAATACATCACTGCTTTGTTGTCCGTTTGAAGGAGAATGTTCTTGTGACAAAGGACATCCTTCAGAGCTCGGATTGCATAGAGGACCGCTCTCATCTCCAGGACATTTATGTGGAGATGAGTTTCGAACTGAGTCCATACACCTTGAGTGTGGAGGAGAGACAGTGAGCTCCCATCCCATTAGCGATCTGCCTGTGGTGATGGAGATCTGATGATCCGGGGAGCAAAGGGAATCCTTCCAGCAGATTGCTCTTTGAGACCACCAGGTGAGAGACCTCAAGGCTCCGCCACCTTGACGGGATAAGACTGGGGTGAGAGGTCGGGACCACTGAGTGGAGAGCATCCATTGGGTGGTTCTCATGTGCAGTCGGGCCAGAGGGACAGTGAAGACCGAGGACGCCATGAGACCCAACATGCGCTAGCATCGAGAGAGCTGTAACTGATTGGTTCTCCTGATGTAACGGGCCATTCGAAGGATGTCGAGTCTTCTGTCCTCTGAAGGAAAGCCTGGCTGAAGAGGTGTCTAGAAGCGCCCCTATGAAAAGGAGCCTCTGGGAGGGTTGCAGTTGAGATTTTTCAAATTCAGCAGAACTCCCATGGACGTGAGAAGACGAGAAGTCGCTGTACGAGCTTCCAAAGTCCCTTGGCCGGAAGGGCTTGCTAGAAGCCAATCGCCCAGGTAGGGAAACACTCGAGTCCGACTTTCCTGAGATGCGCCGGAGAACTGCACAACACTTTGTAAAATCATGGCCGAGGATAGCCCAAAGGGCAGGACTTGAACTGATAATGCTGACCCAAATACAAACCTGAGGAACTTATGTGGGTCGGGTGGATGGGATATGCTGGTAAGCATCCTGCATATCCAGAGAGGCCAGCCAGTCGTGTTGATGCAGCAAGGTAACAGGGTACCTAGAGAAATCATCTTGAATTTCTCCCTGGGGAGGAATTTGTTTAACTTTCTGAGGTCTAGAATGGGCGCATCCCCAGATTTCTTTGGAACCAGTAAGTAATGGAGTAGAACCTGCTTCGAGATGCGGGCACCAGTTCTATTGCCCTGTTGTTCAGAAGGCCCTGGATCTCCGCGGTGAGGAGGTCTGACTGAGAGGCCGACAACCTGGGTTGTCGTCTGGAGACAATTTGGGGGTTTCCAAGAAATTGAGAGAATAACCTCGCGAATTATCCTGAAGGGACCCATTTGTCCGGGTTATGGACTTCACTGGTTGTAGAAGTACATCAGACGGCCTCCCACTGGAGGAGAAAGTTCCACCGGCAGAGGATGGAACTTGGGCCAACGACTATAAGGTAGCGCTTGGGAGCTTTAGCCCGCGCTTTCTGCTGCTGCTTTTCTTTGAGGTTGGGCAGGTTGGCTTTATGGAAGCTTCCCCTGCCTCTGCCTCTCGAAGGACTGACTTACTATGAAACTGACGCCTGTTCACATGCCCCCGAGAGGGGCAGGCGGAGGTCTGGCCAACTTAATGGCCGATCTAGTCTTCTGAGTGGCCTCTAAGGCTTGCTCCACCTGAGGGCCAAAAGAAAGGAGCCATCAAAGGCAGCGCCATCACCTGCTGCTGAGCATCATTCGTGAAGCCAGAAGCACGAGCCAGAATGGCGCCGAGTATAAATCCCGCGCTGAGCGAGAAGCAGTGTTGAAAGCGTCCATGGCGGCTTTGACCTGTTGGTTATTGGACCTCAATACCTTCTAATAACGGCCAAGAAGCTCTGACTTGGAATCGAATCTGGAAGAGCTTCAACCATTCTTTCATACAGTGCCACAGGATATACTCATACTGAGAAAAATAGCCTTGATAACTGGCAATACGCATACTTAGAGTGGAGGCAGCAAAGACTCTCTTACCTAATGTATCAATCTTACAGACTCTTTGTTAATAGGTCGAGCTGTAGTAGTTTGAGGAAGAACGACCTTGTCATTCTCTGCCAGGACTACAATAGGATCCGCAAAGGCTTGGGATGCCAAAAGGGACGATCCTTGGAGCTGAATACTTCTTATCAATGAATTTAGCCACTGAGGGAATAAGAGCAGGATTATTCCATACCATTTGAGACAGCGCCTCAAGGAAGGCTGGATTGGAGGAGTCAACCGCAGGGATCTCCAAGCATGAAGATACTGAGTCTTAATATCTTCCCAGGATCGATGTCTGTAGACTGGAGAGAAAGAGTGGATCCCAGGTTCTTCAACAGAGACTTAAAGGACAGGTCCTCACCACAGGCTCTGTAGCAAAGAAAGATCCTGTTTTCTCCACTTCATCACCCAACCAAGGTCTGGGTCAGGCTCAACATCATCTCCTGATGGTCCAGAAAGGACTGTTTGGACAGGAAAGGAGTGAAAATTAGGGAGGAGGAAATAGCAGAAAACAAGGAGAGTCCCTAGGGCTGCCGCGCCGACGGCAAAACGGGCTGAAGACGGCATCGAGGAGGCGACAGCTCAAGAGGCACGCGCAGCGCCCGGCGGTGTTGGGCGATTTATTAACAGGCAGACGTGCTGCCGACGACGCCACGCGACGGCGCCATGGACGACGCTATCGGCTCGAACGGGCGAAGCGGACGCCGCGAACGGCGCCGCTTATCCAATGGCACCACCGCGGCGCTATGAGACCTCGCGCGCTGCGGACGGGCGCCGAAGACCCAGCGCACCGAAACGGCGCTGACAAGCCAACAGACCTCGCGGAAGGTGCCGGAAAGCCCCAGGAACCTGGAAAGCTAGAGAAGGAAAAAACAGGAGATAAGGGCATCGGTGAGGCCCTCGCGCGCAGCCATGTGAGGGGGGAACACTCTGAGCACGGAGTCGCTGGCACAAGAAGGCGCCACGCCGACTAGGAAGGTCCAACCGCCTACCTGATCGCCGGACGGGCCCGAGGGCTCCGAGGCAACCGAGCCAGGCAGAAGAACCAACCTCCAGCCCATTGCTCCATAAGAGCGCCCACTGATGAAACTGCTCATCTGGAGTCCTACCTATAGGCGGGAGGGACTCCGATGTCGAGGACGACGATATCGGAAGTCGGCGACCCAAGAAGGAGACCGCAACTAGCAACGATAACCGAGCCGCCGACACGCAGAATGATACCAGAGGGCTTACCCTCGAGTGATGCCTTCTTTGACCTGTGGGCCGGAAAGATCGGCAGTCAACGGTGCCGAGAATGCGATCGCTTATTTTTATGCCGGCGGGGACCGCCCATCCCCCGGCATCGGACTGACCGCTGTCGGAACCCCGCTGAGGAGAAGGAGGCTGACCGGACCCAGCCCGGCTGACTGAACAGCTTTCATACGAAGTCTCCCTACCGCCACCTGACCTGCCTCATGGTCGACTCCGCCCAGTAGGCCGAGACTTCTTCAGTAAAATTTAAATATTAGAAAAATTTAACGAAAATAGAATAAAATACGTTATACTACTTATCGTGATAAAGCTACAAAAAACAAACTGAAAACTGTGCTAGTTTGAAGTTTGACTCCCGACAGATGAGCGACGCCGCCACTGAAGCGCACTCGACGGTGGGAAAAAGGGAACTGAGGTGTTGAGGTCGCCGCCGTGAGATGGTCATTACCGCCGAGTCAGCTGTTTCGCGGGCACTGCCTCGCGCCACCTCCAGCAAGTTTGTGCTCGATGGTCTTAGTGCCTCCGCGCAAATCCCACTAGTGTGAATGAGTGGTGGAGACTTATGTCCAGGAAGATCAGCACCTTTCCCCGAACTAGACCATGTCCAAAGGAAATGGAGGTGCAGCCGACAGGGTGCTGACCCCGGTAGATGGAAGCTCCCTTTCAAATCCATCGACCTCCATGCATCAAGCCCTGAACATTTCAGATAAGTAAATCAGGGTGCAGCAATCCCTTTGGACTTCCTTTAGCTGCACTAATTTGTTTTGTTACGTGCTCACGTGGGCATCTGGCGGGGAGGCTGCTGTAAGCTGAAGGGGGCTCTGAATACTTTGTTATGCCCTATTTAGGCCCAGAGTCGCCTGCAGCTGGCCAGCTCTGTGGGACGGCTATATATCTGCACTCACTGGAACCCCCACCCAATACCCTGCTCAGTGACAAGTAAGCCTTATAAAAGGGACATGGGGAAGAGGTCTGGATGACTGTGTGGTGAGCGTGGAGCACTCGGGTAACTGGAGCACTTTACATCACATTTGCTCAATCGTGGAATAAGCAGCACACGCTTATCCAGAGAGTTACACCTGGTATTGGCCTGGATTAGCCCCATCCCTCACTTTCCCTTGAGGGGATGGTCTGACCCTGTTTGCTCGCTGAGGCACAGCAACTGGTGACAGAGGGATATGCTGGATCAGTGATCACCAGCACAATAGACCCCCTCTCCTGTGCTACCACTACTTTGTATCTGGCCTACAGGCCCCACCACCACAACTTGCCTAGAACTTAGGCATACCACAAGGCCCTCAATAGGAAATGAAATGCACCTCTCCTAGCTTACTCCCCAGCAGAGCAAGCTCTGTTCTCTACGCTCAGGTCTCAGAGGCAGGTCTCCAGTACTTGCTGAGACCAAAAGTATGCCTCTGACACCCATAGTTAAACGCCATATGGCTGATGTAAATATTTTAAGTTGTATTTGTTTTGTTTTACTGCTGACAAAAATGGAAATTACATACCTACCGTAATTCTTGATCTTCTTGGACGAAGTCTCCACCACTTATTCACACTGATGGGAGTAGGCTGGAGGCACTAGGACCCAGTGGGTGCCAAACTTTTCATGAGGGCCAGCACCGAGATGGAGTAGCGAGGAAGCGGCACCGTGAGCCAGACTTGTGCGGTGTAGACTATCTTGATGTCGACCCTCCAACCACCTCAGTACCTTTTTTCCAAGGAGGTGCAGTGCAACTAACCTAAAAATCGGACACAAGATAGTCCGAATGACCCATGTAAGAAGGGTCAAAAACAGTCTTCACAGTCCAGTCACTGAGGGAGTGAAGACCAGAAACAGAGAAGTGAGCTCGAGGGATGGTGAGTGGGCTTGTGAATGAAAGGTGGAGACTTCGTTCTAAAAGATCAAGAATTACGGTAGATAAGTAATTTCCATATCTTCCTGGACATAAAGTCTCCACCACTCATTCACACTAATGGGAGAGTACTGAGCTAAATAATTCCCCCCCCGAGACGGGCAGCAGGAGAGAGAGGAGCTCAAGTTTTAGGACAGAAATCCGTTAAGGACTGTCCTGCCAAACGACTGATGTCGTCTGACATGGACATCCAAGGCATACTGCTTAACAAAACTATGCATGGAGCTCCAGGTAGCCGCACTGCAAATATCTGCAATGGGGACATTATGAATTTCTGCCAGAGATGCCGTGGCTGCTCTAGTAGAGTGAGCATACACTCTAGCTTCCAGCTTGACCTGTGCCATGGAATAGCAATGGCAAAGGCATGTCACCAGCCACGCTGAAATGCACCTGATAGCAACAGGTTGACCCAGCTGGGTTGTGCTGAAGGAAACAAACAGTTGTTGAGCCTTGCGAATTTCATTTGTTCTATCCAGATAGAACCGCAAGGCTCTTTTTACATATAGGGAATTAAGGGTACACTCTCCTTCATTCTGGAATTCTGCAAAGTAGGTAGGAAGGTCTAAAGGTTGATTCAGATGGAATTGTGAGACAACCATAGGCAGGAACTTAGGATGAGTCCTGAGAACTACTTTGTCCTTGTGAAATACAGTATACAGGGAGTCTGTGACCAAGGCGTGTATTTCAGATACCCTACGAGCATAAGTAATGGCCACCAGGAAGGCCGTCTTCCAAGTGAGAAATTTCAACTAGCAAGTAGATAGAGGCTCAAAAGGTTTACGAGTGAGCATGTCTAGCACAAGATTAATGTCCCAGGCTGTGACTCGATGTCTGATAGGAGGTCTGGTAAGCAGAATACCTTTAAGAAACCTCTTAACTACAGGCAGCTGAGCCAGAGACACAGAGAGTACTGGCTCTTGATATGCCGAAATTGCACAAAGATGAACTTTGACTGTGAAGTATTGTAGACCTGTGTTTGAGAGGTCAAAGAGATACTCCAAGACTTTATTCAGTGGGCAGGAAAAAGGATTCCAAGAGGATTTTGCACACCAGATAGAGAAACGCTTCCATTTAGCTGTGTAAGTTTTTCTGGTGGCTGACTTTCATGCAGCCAAAAGAATATCTGAACCCTGCAAGAAACATTAAACCTATTCACCTCTATCTCCTCAGGAGCCAAGTGCGGAGGTGAAGGGACCTCAGAATGGGATGGACTACAGGGCCCTGGGTCAAAAGGCTCATCTGAAGGGGAAGCGGTTTCGGGGAGGTTTCCGATAGTCTGTTGATTAGGGGAAACCAGATTTGACGAGGCCAGAAGGGGGCAATGAGAATCATTCTGCCCCCCCCATGCCTCCAGTTTGAGCAGTACCCTCTGAATTAGGGGAAGAGGAGGAAATGCATATAGAAAGCATTTTGTCCACTGCAACCTGAATGCAACCCGACAGAAAATGCCAGGTCCTGGATTTCAGGAGCAGAAGGGAGGCAGTCTTGCATTGAGTGGGGATGCAAAAAGGTCCAGGTCTGGAGTTCCCCACTCTTTGAAGAGTGATTGAACGATGGTTAAGTCAAGAGACCACTCGTGAGGATCTGTCTCCATTCTGCTGAGATGTTCTACCAGCTCGTTTTGTACTCCTGGCAGGTAAACTGCCTGAATCAGAGTGTTGTGCTCCAGGCACCTTTCCCACGCTCTCATTGCTTCCCTGCATAATGGGTAAGAGTGTGCACCACCCTGTTTGTTAATGTAATACATCACTGCCTTGTTGTCCATTTGAAGGAGAACGTTCTTGTGACAGAGTATGTCCTTCAAAGCTTGGACTGCATAGAGGACAGTTCTCATTTCCAGGACATTTATGTGAAGTTGAGACTCGTCCTGAGTCCATGTACCCTGGGTGTGGAGATCCTGGCAGTGAGCTCTCCAACCCATCAGGTATGCATCCGTGGTAATGAAGATCTGATGATCCAGAGGGGCGAAGGGATATCCTTCCAGAAGGTTGTCCTCCTAAGACCACCAGGTGAGTGACCTCTTCAGAGGTTCCATCACCTTGATGAGAAAAGACTGAGAGTAAGTGGTTGGGGACCACTGAGTACTCAGCATCCACTGAGAGGTTCTCATGTGGAGATGAGCCAAAGGTACAGTGAACACCAAGGATGCCATGAGACCCAGCATCTGTTGCATCAAGCAAGCTCGCACTGAGCTGTGTTCACTGATGAAGCAAGCCTTTTGTAAGCTATCACTCCTTCTATCCTCCAGAAGAAAAGCTTTCGCAGAGGAAGTGTCCAAAAGGGTTCCTCTTAAAAGGAGCTTCTGGGAGGGCTACAACTGTGACTTTTTGATGTTCAGCAGATCTCCCATGGATGTGAGGAAGCCTGAGGCCGTGACCATGGCCTCCAGAATCTCTTGCCTGGAGGGGCTTGCTAGAAGCCAGTCATCCAGATATGGCAACACTTGGATTCTCATACTCCTTAGATGCGCTGCGAGAACTGCACAGCACTTTGTAAAAACTCAAGGTGCCGAGGATAGCCCAAAGGGCAGGACACTGAATTGATAGTGTTGACCCAACGCCACAAACCTTAGGTATTTGTGGTGATTTGGGTGAATAAGAATGTGCTGGTAGGCATTCTGCATGTCCAGGGAGGCTAGCCAATCGTGTTGATGAATCAAAGGTAGCAGGGTACCGAGTGATATCATCTTGAACTTTTCCTTGTGCAGCAATTTGTTTAACTTCTGAGATCCAGAATAGGGCACATGCTGCTAGTTTTCTTTGGAACCAGAAAGTACTAGGAGTAGAGACCTGTGTTTCGCTGATCCAGCAGAAATGAAAATTACATACCTACCGTAATTCTTGATCTTCTTGGACGAGTCTCCACCACTCATTCACACTAGTGGGATCAGCGCCGGAGGCACTAGGACCCATCAGGAGCAAACTTTTGCTGGAGGTCTCGGCCATGAGAGATGGCGCCTGAGGCATGGCCACAGCAGGCCCTACGGCAATGACCATCTCGGCCTTACCCTCCAACCGCCTCAGTACTCTTTTACCAAGGAGGTGCAGCGCAACTAACGAAGAGTAAATCTAACCTTAAAAATGGACATAAGATAGTCCACACCTGCGTGTAAGAAGGGTCAGCAAAGAAGTCCTCACGGCCTAAAGATTTGAGGAGTGAAGACCAACACAGCGGTGAGCTTGGGGATGGAGGGAGAGGAGGAATGAGTGGGAGACTCGTCCAAGAAGATCAAGAATTACGGTAGGTACGTAATTTCATATCTTCCTGGACATAAGTCTCCACCACTCATTCACACCAGTGGAGAGTACCAAGCTGATAATCCCCAAAGGGGCAGGAGAGCCAGAGCTCACGCGCCTAAGATAGAAGACCATTAGCGATAGTTCTGCCAATGCGGAATGTCGCTTGGTGAAGAACATCCAGTGCATAATGCTTAACGTAAGGTATGCACTGAGCTCCAGGTAGCGGGCGCTTGCAGATATCCGCAATTGGAACATTTAATTCCGCTTAAAGATGCTGACCGGGCCTAGTAGAGTGAGCGCATACTCTACCCTCCAATTTAACTTGAGCCATGGAGTAGCAATGTCGAAGGCATGCCACTAACCATGATGAGATGCATCTAATAGCGACGGGTTGACCCAGCCGGTGTCGCTGAAAGAAACAAACAGTTGCTGAGTCTTATGAAAATTCTTGGTTCTATCTAAATAGAACCGCAAGGCTCTCTTAACATCCAAGGAATGAAGAGATCGCCCTTCATTTTGGAAATTAGCGAAGTAAGAGGGAAGTACCAGAGGTTGGTTTAGATGGAATCTGACACAACCTTGGGAAGAAATTTAGATGAGTAACGGAGAACTACCTGTGTCTTTATGGAATACAGTATAATGGAGGGTCCGGCACCAAGGCATGAATTCGCAGACCCCATGGCTGAGGTAATGGCCACCAGGAAGGCAGTCTTCCAGGTAAGAAATTTTAGCTCACAGGTAGCTAAGGGCTCGAAAGGCTTCCGAGTGAGCATGTCCAGCACCAGGTTAATGTCCCAAGTTGCAACTGGACGCTTAACAGGGGTCTGGTATGAAGAATTCCTTAAGAAATCTCTTCACCATAGGAAGCTGAGCCAGAGTCAAGGAAGAAACCGCTCATGGAACGCTGAGATGGCACTAAGGTGAAGTTTAACTGTGGAGTACTGAGACCTGAGTTTGATAGGTCCAAAAGATACTCCAGAACCTTTGTCAGGAGGACAGGAAAAGGGATTCCAAGAGGACTTTGTACACTTAGAGAGAAAAAGCGCTTTCCATTTGGAAGCGTGACGTTGGGTGGCTGGCTCACAAGAGCCAGAAGGATGTCCGAGATCTACGAGACATTGAATCGATTCACTTCTACCTCTTCAGGAGCCAAGATGAAGGTGAAGTGATTTCAGGTTGGATGGACCAACCAACCCTGAGTCAAAAGGTTGATTGGCAAGGAAGTGGTCTCGGAGAGGCTGCCAACATACTGTTGAGCAGAGGAAACCATAGTTGCCGAGGCCAGAGGGAGCAATGAGAATCATTTTGGTCCTTTGAGACTTGAACTTGAGGAGAACTCTGATTAGAGGGATCGTGGAAAGGCGAAAGAAAACGCTTTGTCCACCGCAGCCTGAACGCATCCTGACAGAAATGCCAGGCCCTGGATTTCTGGAGCAGAAGAGAGGTAGTTTTATGCTGAGTGGGGATGCAAAAGGTCCAGGTCTGGAGTCCCTCTCTTTGAATAGTGACCGTAGCCACGGCTGGATCGAGAGACCACTGTGAGGGTCTGCCTCCGCTCTGCTGAGGTGATCTGCTAGATCGCTTTGTATACCTGGCAGATAAACCGCCTGAATCAGAGAGACTTGTGCCCAAGCACCACTCCCACAGCCCTCATTGCTTCCCTGCAAAGGGGTAAGAATGAGCACCGCCTTGCTTGTTGATGTAATACATCACAGCTTTGTTGTCCGCTTGAAGGAGAATGTTCTTGTGACAAAGGATATCCTTCAGAGCTCGGATCGCACAGAGGACCGCTCTCATCTCCAGGACATTTATGTGAGAAGAGTTTCAACTGAGTCCATACACCTTGAGTGTGGAGGAGCTACAGTGAGCTCCCCATCCCATTAAGCGATGCGGCCTGTGGTGATGGAGATCTGATGATCCGGGGAGCAAAGGGGAACCCTTCCAGGAGATTGTTTCTTGAGTCCACCAGGTGAGAGACTTCAAGGGGCCCGCCACCTTGATGGGATAAGACTGGGGGTGAGGAGGTCTGAGACCACTGAGTGGAGAGCATCCATTGGGTGGTTCTCATGTGCAACCGGGCCAGGGGTACAGTGAACACAGAGGACGCCATGAGACTGAACATGCTGCATCGAGAGCTGTAACCGATTGGTTCTCCCTGATGTAACGGGCCATCCAAGGATGTCGAGTCTTCTGTCCTCTGGAAGGAAAGCCTTCATGAAGAGGTGTCTAGAAGCTGCCCTTATGAAAAGGAGCTCTGGGAGGGCTGCAGTTGTGATTTTTTCAAATTCAGCAGAATTCTATGGATGTAAGAAGACGAGAAGTCGCTTTGCACGGCTTCCAAAGTCCCTTGGCTGGAAGGGCTTGCAGAAGCCAATCGCTCAGGTAGGGAAACACTGGAGTCCGATCTTCCTGAGATGCGCTTAGAACTGCACAACACTTTGTAAAGACTCAAGGCGCCGAGGATAGCCCAAAGGGCAGGACTTGAACTGATAATGCTGACCCAGAGCTACAAACCTGAGGAACTTCATGTGGGTCGGGTGGATGGGGATATGCTGGTAAGCTGCCCTGCATATCAAGGGAGGCTGTGCCAGTCGTGTGTTGATGCAGCAAGGGTAACAGGGTACCTAGGAAATTATTTTGAATTTCTCCTTGGGAGAAATTTGTTTAACTTTCTGAGGTCTAGAATGGGGCATTCCCCAGACTTCTTTGGAACCAGGAAGTAATGGGAGAGAACCCTGTGCTCCGCAGATGCGGGGCACCAGTTCTATTGCCCTGTTGCTTAGGGAAGGCCCTGGATCTCAAGGTGAGGAGGTTGATTGAGAGGCCGACAACCTGGGTTGTCGCCTGGGGAGGACAATTGGGGTTCCAAAAATTGAGAGAATAACCTCGACTTATCCAAGGACCCATTTGTCCGGGTTATGGACTTCACTGGTTGTAGAAGCACATCAAACGACCTCCCACTCGGAGGAGAAAGTTCCACCGGCAATGTGGATGGAACTTGGGCCAGCAATTATAAGGTGGCGCTGGGGGCTTTAGGCCCCTGCGCTTTCTGCTGCGCTTTCTTTTGAGGTTGGGCAGGTTGGCTTTTATGGAAGCTTCCCCTGCCTCTGCCTCGAAAGGACTGACGACTATGAAACTGATGTCTGTTCACATGCCCCAGAGGGAGTTAGGTGAGGTCTGGCCAACTTAATGGCCGACCTAGTCTTCCGAAAGTGGCCTCTAAGGCTTGTTCCACCTGAGGGCCGAAAAGAAAAGAGCCATCAAAGGGCAGCGCCATACCTGCTGCTGAGCATCATTCGTGAAGCCAGAAGTACGCAGCCAGGAATGGCGCCGAGTACAAATACCTGCGGCTGCTGAGCGAGAAGCAGTGTCGAAAGCGTCTATAGCGTGTTTGACCTGTTGGTTATTGGACTCAATACCCTTCTAGTAACGGTCAGAAGAAGCTCTGACTTGGAGTCCGAATCCGAAGAGCTTCAACCATTCTTTTCAAAGAGTGCCACAGGATATACTCATACTGGAGAAAATAGCCTTGATAAC
This sequence comes from Neoceratodus forsteri, assembly GCA_016271365.2. Classification (NCBI taxonomy): domain Eukaryota; kingdom Metazoa; phylum Chordata; order Ceratodontiformes; family Ceratodontidae; genus Neoceratodus; species Neoceratodus forsteri. The sequence continues at coordinate 969,037,734 of CM028134.1, read as the reverse complement.
TGGTAACTGCGATACTTAGAGTGGAGGCAGCAAAGACTCTCTAACCTAATGTATCAATCTTACGAGACTTTGTTAATAGGTCGAGCTGTAGTAGTTTGAGGAAGAACGACCTTATCATTCTCTGCCAGGACTACAATAGGATCCGCAAAGGCCTGGGATGCCAAAATGGGACGATCCTTGGGAGCTGAATACTTTATCAATGGATTTAGCCACTGAGGAATAAGAGCAGGATTATTCATACCATTTGAGACAGCGCCTCAAGGAAGGCTGGATCGAGGAGTCAAACTGGGGATCTCCAAGCATGAAGGTACTGGAGTCTTAATTATCTTCCCAGGATCGATGTCTGTAGTCTGAGAGAGAGTGGATCCTAGGTTCTTCAAAAGAGACTTAAAGGACAGGTCCTTGACTACAGGCTTCTGTAGCAAAGAAAGATCCTGTTCTCTCCACTTCATCACCCAACCGGGTCTGGGCAGGCTCAACATCATCTCCTGATGGTCCAGAAAGGACTGATTGGACAGGAAAGGAGGAAAATTAGAGAGGAGGAAATAGCAGAGAAACAAGGAGAGTCCCAAGGGCCCCGCGCTGGAGAAGGCAAAACGGATTGAAAACGCACCGCAGAGGGCACGGGCGGTCAAGAGGCACGCAGCACCGCAAGCGCGCTGCAGACCACGCTGGCGCCGCTGGACGGCGCCAAGAGGCCGGCGCGGCACCGAAACGGCACCGACAAGCCAACAGACCCCGCGGAAGGCGCCGGAAACGCCCCAGGAACCTGGAAAGCTAGAGAAGGAAAACCAGGAGATAAGGGCATCGGTGTGGCCCCCTGCGCCGCAGCCATGTGAGGGGGGAACACCTAAGCGCGGAGTCACCGGCACCGAAGAAGGCACCGCGCGACTAGGAAGGTCCAACCGCCCTACCCGATCACTGGAGGAGCCCGGGGGCTCCGTGGCAACCGAGCCAGGCAGGAGAACCAACCTCCGAGCCCATCGCTCCATAAGAGCGGCCCACTGATGAAACTGCTCATCTGGAGCCCTACCTACAGGCGGGGAGGGGCTCCGATGTCGAGGACGATGGTCACCAGCAGTTGGCGACTCCAAGAAGGAGAACGGCAACTAGCTACGATAACCCGACCGTCGACGCCAAGATACATACCAGAGAAGGGTTACTCTCAGTGATGCCTTCTTTTGACCTGTGGGTGAAGAAGAGCTTGAGGCGAACGGTGCCGCAAATGCGACCGCTTATTTTATGCCGACGGGGACCGCCCATCCCGCGGCATCGGACTGACCATTGTCGGAACCCCGCTGAGGAAGGAGGCTGACGGACCCAGCCCGGCTGACTGAACAGTTTTGCCTAAGTCTCCTACCGTCACCTGACCTGCTCATGGTCGACTCCGTCCAGTAGGCCGAGACTTCTTCAAGTAAGTTAAATTTAAAATATTAGAAAATAGAATAAAATTAAGCGATACTACTATCGAGATAATGTTACAAAAAAAATAAACTGAAAACTATGCGCTAGTTTGAAGTTTGACTCCCGACAGGCGAGCGACGTCGTCACTGAAGCGCACTCGACGGCGGGAAAAAAGGAACTGAGGCGGTTGAAGGGTCGTCGCCGAGATGGTCATTGCCGCTCGAGCCGCTGCTCGCGGCGCCATGCCTCGCGGCGCCATCTCTCGCGCCGACCCTCCAGCAAAAAGTTTGCTCCCGATGGGTCCTAGTGCCTCCGGCGCTGATCCCACTAGTGTGAATGAGTGGTGGAGACTTATGTCCAGGAAGATCTACTTCTACTGCTCTGTTGTTCAGAAGGCCTTGTACCTTGGAAGCAAGGAGGCCTGACTGTGCCACAGACAGCCTGGGCTGTCGCTTGAGAGGATGATCCGAAGGGGTTTCCGACAGACTGAGAGAGTACCCCTCACAGATTATCCTGAGGACCCATTTGTCTGATGTTATAGATTTCCACTGGTCGTAGAACTGAGTCAGACATTAATTGTTTAATTAATTGTTTAATCAGTATTTTGGAAAGACCTTTGAGCATGAGCTCTTTTACAAAGGTTCCATGTCAGGGTGGACAATAAGACAATACATGTATTCAGTGGTTACAGAGGCCTGATCATTAAGCATTAAAGAGCGATTACATGACAATTAGACAAAGAGACCCGGATAGTCAAACTGCACCAGACTGTGGCGCAAGCCTGGGTGCAGCTCAACTTTGCTGCGCAGGGGTGTGGCCTGGGCGATATTCAACGGAGCTGCCCTATGGCACAGCAGCTTTGAATATCGCACTCTGGCCACCCCCACTGTGCATGTCGCAGTGGCACTGCGCCAGCGCAAGTGGAGCATGGAGATGTGTTAGCGCAAGTGCCATTGCGCCATGCACAGCACCTGCGATATTTAAAAGGGGACATGCAAATAGGGCCATAATTTATGCAAGGTGCACAGGGGGCCATTTGCATCTCATTATGGCTCCATTTGCATGCCATTAGCACGCAGGTGCGCCGATCCCTGACAACTTGCGCCTGGCGCCCTGCCAGGCAGCAGCCGTTGGGGACCGACACCCCCTGCAGCCCGATCGCAGGCATTCATCTAAAAGAACCCCCCCCCATCCAATATCCCTGGTGGTCCAGTGGACCGCTATGTGCCCGATCGCGGGCATTTGTCTATAAGAATAAGCTCCCGTCCTATATCCCTGGTGGTCCAGTGGACCGCACTCTGCCTGATCGCGGGCATCGGTAATGTAACCCCCCCTCCATGTCCAATATCCCTGGTGGTCCAGTGGACCGATCGCTGCCCGATCGCGGGCATTTGTAACTCATAAAATACTCCTACTACCCTGGTGGTTTAGTGTACCCTCCCAACCCGCCCACTGAGCCCCACCTCCCCACTCCTCCCCCCGTCGGCGGGTGGCAGCACCACCTGCCTGCCGCCTGCAGCCACCGACTGACAGCTTGTAGGGTGCTGCCCATTGGTTCACAGTGTGAGCCATGGCTGCAGCCCATACCATGCAACACAGTCAGATATGTGAAATCTAGACTGAGTAGTGATGGAGGCTGCACGCCATTGGCTCATGCTGTGAACCAAGGGGGTAGCCCTACTGAGCTGCCAGTCGGTTGCGGCGGGTGGCAGGCGGTGGTGCTGCCACCACCGTTGACTGGGGAGCGGGTGGGGCCCAGTGGGCGGTGGGAGGGGGCACACTAGACCATCAGGGTAGTAGAGTATTTCATGAGTTACAGATGCCAATCTGGCAGCGATCGGGTCCACTGGACCACCAGGATACTGGACGTGGAGGGGGTTATATTACTGATGCCCACGATCGGCACATAGAGAGTCCACTGGACCACCAGGGATATTGAACGCGGGGTTATATTACTGATGCCCGATCGGGCACATAGAGGTCTACTGCACCACCAGGGACATGGGGGGATTGCTAACGGATGCCCACGATGGGGCATGGGGGTGCCGCCAGGCACGGCAGGAACTTGTTGGCCACCCACAGGTGGCAGCTGCCATCTTAGCCCCTGCACGCGGCAGCTCACCTGTGAGGTGGCCATCACTTGCTTCTTTTTTTGCTTATCTTTGTGCAGGGGCGCGGGTAGGGTTCGCATGCATGACTCTGCACATCCTGGGCTGAATATCCGGGCTGTGCAGGTATGTGCGTGCACTCCCCACCTGTGCTCTGTATAGATCTGATGCCTCTACGATCGATTTGTGCACTTTTCCCTTTGAATATCGCCGGAGTGTAACATCAGTGGGTTGCATGGTGTAACACTGTTGCGCCATGCGCAACCCTTTTGAATATCTGGGCCATAGGAGATAAAAAAAAAACTGAGCAGTTGTAATTGAATACTAAGCTATTTCTAATCGATTGCCCTAGGTAGCACACCCCTGGAAACCTCCAAATCCATTGATAGACTATGGCAAAGTAACTGCATAGGGTTTAACGCTTTCCCAGATGGCGAGAGGCTGGGTGACAGTGAAACAAGGGGGACTGGGTTTGAAACTAACTGCAGAGAGCGAGAGGTGGGGGGACTGCGATGGGGGGGAGCAGCTCCAGAGGGCTTTGTCGAGTATGCTGTGTGTGTGGGGGGGGGGGTTGGAAGGGGCAGTACCAAGTGCGTTTAAAGAGGACTGATAGCTTACTTAAGCCCTTGGCTAGGCTGGAATGGAGGCAGGGTTCTCTAGGTAGCCCTGCTGGGTGTTACCTTGGGGGTAGGCCTGTCTATCAAGTGGGGCCTGAGAAGCAGGTGCATTTTGAGTTAGACATTAGGTGCTGTTTGAGGCCTACTTTGAACTGAGACAGGCTGTTTGTTTGTAATTTCATCGGGAGTTCATTTATCCAGAGGGGGGCCCGATAGGAGAAAGCACGCTGCCCTAGTGATGTTCAGCGGAATGGTATGGACAGTGCTCCATTCGTCCTCCGTCTGGTGATGTGTGTTGCGAGAGAAGCCTCAAGCAGGTTTCCTATACACTGTGGGTTTTTTCCGAGCACTGCCTTCTTTCCCAGGAGGCAAGTTTGGTATATGATCCTGTTTTTTAGGTGATCTGCACACGGGGTGAGGCGGCATGCCTTACTGAGTGCAATTTGGACACTTTTGAGCACTGTATCAGTAGCAGCTCCACAGACCACCAGCCCGTAGTCTATCGTGGAGAGTGTGGAGCTGGAGACTGAGATTCGGAGTGCTTCCGCGTTGAGGAATTTCTTACACCTATATAGGACCCCGATCTTTGTGTTTACCACTTTGACAAGGGAGTCTACGTGGTGCATATAAGTGAAAGAGTCATCAATGGTGACTCCAAGGTACTTGAACAAGTGCACCTGCTCAATCTGCTCACCAGCCTTGTTGGTGATTATGAGAGGAGCATGCTTGTGTTTGTTGTAGGGGCTGGATTGTAGCATGGCCTTGGTTTTCCTGTAATTTAGTAGCAGCTTTTGCCTACTGAACCAGTCCTCGAGTTTATTGATAGAGTTCTGTAGTTCTCCCACTGTTGAAGAAGAGCTCCCCTTGGGTAGCTGAGGTGGGACCTGGACCGGAAACTCAGAAGGTGGCACTGGGTGCTTCTGGGCCTTGTGCCTTTTGCTGCGTTTTCTTTTGCGGCTGAGGGGTTTGGTTTCTGTTAAAGACTCCTCCACCTTTGCCATGAAAGGACTGACGGTCGTGAAACTGACACTCGTTCCCACCTCCTCGGGAGACAGCAGGTGGAAGTCTATCTGTCTTAATGGCAGACCTAGTCTTCTGTGTGGCCTCTAGTGCTTGTTCCACCTGAGGCCCAAACAGATACATACTGTCGAAAGGTAAGGCCATAACTTTCTGTTGGGCGTCATTCGTAAAGCCCGAAGTACGCAGCCAGGAATGGCAACGAGTGCAAATGCCAGTCGCCGCCTAGGAAGCAGTATCAAAAGTGTCCATTGCAGCTTTAATTTGTTGATTATTGGACTTGATACCTCTAGTTATGGTCTGTAGTAGCTCTGAGTTGACCTCTGATTCGGGTAGAGCTTCTACTGTTGCTTTGAGAGAATGCCAAAGAACATACTCAAATTGAGAAAAATAGCCCTGGTAGCTGGCAATGCGCATGCCCAGGGTTGAGGCAGCAAAGACTCTCTTACCCAAGGTGTCTATCTTGCGGGATTCTTTGTTTATAGGACGGGCTGTAGATTCCTGAGGGAGGACAGCCTTATCATTCTCTTCCAGAACCACTATGGTGTCAGCAAAGGCTTGTGAGGCCAAGATGGGGCAATTCTTGGGAAGGGCATATTTCCTATGTATGGACTTAGCCACAGAAGGAATAAGAGATGGATTCTTCCACACCATCTGGGAAAGAGTCTCGAAAGAGGGCTGTACTGGAGGGGTTAAATCCATAGGGATTTCCAGAACATATAGATATTGGAGATGCAGAAGCTTCCCAGGATAGAGTTCCGTGGTCTGGAGAGAAAGAGTAGAATTTTAATTCTTGAGCAGAGACTTAAAGGAAAGGTCTTCAACAACAGGCTCTGCAGGAGGATTGATCCCTGCCCCCAGGGCAGAATCGGCATCAACATCATCACCCAGCCGAAGATCCGGATCGGGCTCAAAATCATCTCCCGACAGTCCGGGGAGGAATGTACAGACAGGAACAGAATGAAAACTAGGAAAAAGAGAAGGAGAAAGAATCGGAGTCGAAAACCTCTAGAAACTAGATAGCGCCATACACATCTTGACACCGAAGAAAGCGGTTGCTGAGTACAAAACGGCGGCAACACAGAAAACGGCATCGCGCATGCCACCGACAGGGAGTGCAACACTGCACCCGGCGCAGACACCACTCTGGCACCAAAGAGGGCGCTGACGGGTAGCACAGCACCGCACACGGCGCTGACACCAACCCCGCGCCGAGGTCAGTGCCGACAGGGTATGCAGCAATGCAGACACCGCCGACACCACCCGCGGCGGTGAAAAGGATCTCGGCACCAGAGAAGTCAGCACCATAGACAATGGCACCATCGCAGAAGTCAGAGAACTGTGATCTGAAGGTAAAGGATAAAAAATGGCAGGAGATAAAGACATCGGTGTGGACCACTGCGCCACAGCCATGTGAGGGGGATAAGACACCGGAGCCTGGAGTCGACGGGAACCGAAGAAGGCACCGCATAACTAGGAAGTCTTAATCACCCTGCCTGCCGATCTGAAATCAAAAGGCCCGAAGGCCCTAACGACAGACTGGCTGGTTCGAGAAGTCGGGACAACCTCCGAGCCTACTGCTCCATAAGAGCGGCCCAATAGTGAAACTGCTCATTGGAAGCCCTCCAATAGGCAGAGAGGAGTTCCGTGTCAAGAGGTCATACCAGAGACAGAAACCGGTGACTCCTTAAGAAGCAGAGACCGGCTCCTGACCCTAACAACTGACTGTCTACGTGCAGACGTACCAGAGGGAGACTTAGAGTGATGCTGTTTCTTCTTCAACCAGTGGGCTGAAGAAGAACTCGAGGTTAAACGGTGCCGTGAATGGGACTGTTTCTTTTTATGCTTTCAAGGGGACTGCACATCCCCCCCCCCCGAGCACTGGAATGTCTGTTGTCAGACCCCCACCCCCCGCGAGTGGGCGGTGGACCAGACCTGGACTGGCTGACTGAACAGCTTTCATATGACGTCTCCCTACTGTCACCTGCCCCATTCATAGTCGACTCCATCAGGAGGGCTGAAGATTTCTTTCTTGTACAAGTAAGAAATTTATTGAAATATAATCTGTACTTTTCGTGATAAAATGCAAAATAATAAAACTGAAAACTAAGCTGCTAGTTTGAAGTTTGACAAAGGTAAGCAAGCAACATTATAATTAAAGTGCACTTGGCGGGAAAAAAGGAACTGAGGCAGCTGGAGGGTCGACGCTGAGATAGTCTACACCGCACGAGCCTGGCTCGTGGTGCTGCTTCCTCACGACTCCATCTCGGCGCCAGCCCTCATAGAAAAGTTTGGCTCTCGCTGGGTCCTAGTGCCTTCGGCGTACTCCCATCAGTGTGAATGAGTGGTGGAGACTTTATGTCCAGGAACATTATCTACGCTACTGTGCCTGGGCTACGATTAATGTTAGCACCAAATGCCTGTCAGATGCTACACTAATGTGGGACATGGGAAAGCTGTCAACTCCTGACCTCTATTATACTCAGCGTGTTGTAGGCCTGCCAGAAACTCCAGACCCCCCTCAAACAACCTCTATTGGTGTTAACTGTATCACATGCAGCACTTCTTCATCCATATAAGCCAAATGGGTGACATTACTGCATACTCCTGGAATGTGCGAGTGCTTAATACCCCATCTAACAGCAGACAAGTGCTGACACACCTAAAGAGGTTGCAGGTGGACCTGGTCTTCCTGCAGGAAATGAAGCTCACCAAGGGTGACTGTGGGAGGTTGAAAATGGATTGGGTGGAGCAGGGGGTCAGTGAATCAGCCCCCACTAAAAAACGGGGGGTGGCACTTTTAATCCATAAGAAATCACAGTGGGTGGTTCAGAAAATCGCAAAAGATAAAGACAGTAGATGGGTATTAGCTCAGGTGGATACCCCAGAGGGCCCCCTGCTGGTGGGAAGTGTGTATGGCTTGAACCAAGACTCCCCAGATATGTTTCTCACTGTTGTCCACAAAATAGGGCAAATGGCCTCCAACATCCCAGTACTTCTTGGTGAGGATTTTAACCTAACACTAGAACCCCTATGTAGACAGCAGCCCAATTAATGTGAAACCCCATCCCAGAGGTGCAGCTGCTCTGGTGCTCATTATGCAAGAAACTGCCCTCAAGGATGTATGGAGGGCCTTCCACTCCAGGGACCAGGACTACACATATCATACTCCAGTGCACAGCTCATTCAGCTGTATAGACTTTTGACTGACCTCTCCGGATAGTACAAAAGAAGTAGCGGACACTTGCATACACCTGACTGTCATCTCGGACCATGCCCCGGTCCAGCTCACCTTCACCCATGGCCCCCCTTCCCTCCGCTCCCACTCATGGCGGCTGCACCCCCTTCTTCTGAGAGACCCAGATGTCACACCATGGCTCTGAAATGAAGTCTCCACCTTTCTTACAGAGAATCCCACTTCGGACACCTCAGCTGGCAACATGTGGGAAGCTTTTAAGGCTACCCTCCGTGGTGCGATAATGGGCTTTGTGAATAACCAACGGAAAAGATGGGAGCAACACCTGGTTGAACTAGAAACTGCACTTAAAGAAGCAGAAGACCTTTTAAAAGCCTCCCCCTAACCGCATCTCCATCCCCACCTGGGACTCAAAGTAACAGGTATTGGGCTACAGATCAATGAGCTGGTTGCCTGGAAAGCAGAGATATTTCAGGCTAAAGCATAAATACTAGAAGGCTGAGGAAATAGGGGGCAAGTTCTTAGCATACTGCCTGAGAAAGCAGCAGGCCGAATGCCATATTGCTGCCCTGGCAGACAGTAAAGGCCAATAGCAGTCTACACCTGAAAAAAAATCAATGCCATAATGGCTGATTTCTAAACCCAACTCTACACTCCAATTAGGCCCCCCCAACCCGGCGGGGGCTGCTCCCTTCCTGCAAGGTCTAAGTCCCCCTAAGCTTACGGCCCAGCAGTCTGTTGCTCTGGATGCCTGCATCACACCTTAAGAGGTGGCCTCCACCATTCTGTCCCATAAAACGTTCCGACAGAGATCTGGCATCTGCTGCACTCTGAGATCTCTCCTCTGCTGAGCTAGGTGTTTATGGAGGCCATGAGCAGTGGCTCCTTCCCTCCATCCTTCCGGGAAGCCACTATTACAGTATTCCTTAAAAAGGGTAAGGACCCTCTAAAGGCCTCCAGCTACCGGCCAATATCGCTGATGAATACTGACAGCAATGTCCTGGCCAAGCTGCTAGCTACCAGGCTTAACCTCTTCCTGCCACAATTCATTCACCCTTCCTAAGTTGGCTTTGTTAGGGCAGATACAGTTTGGACCATCTCCATTCCTTCATCAATCTGATGCACACGGCCAAATCAATTACCACTCCCGCCACGATGATGGCCATAGATTTCAAAAAAAGCATTCGATTTGGTAGAGTGGGATTTTATCCAATTGGTTCTCAACATCATGGGCTCTGGCCCCAGCTTTCAAGCCTGGGTGAACACCATGTACTACCTACCCACCTCGAAGGTTCAAACGAATGCTCGGCTTTCTCCCCCTATACCTCTGAGCAGGGAAACTCAATAGGGTGCCCACTCTCTCCCTTGCTTTTTGCTCTTGCTGTGGAGCATCTGGCAGCGGCACGCATCCAAGGTCAAGGGATTGACGATAGGTAATGTGGAATACACAACCCTTATGTATGCGGACAATCTCATACTTCCCCTTGTTGATATTGAAAGGTCAATCCCCCCCATCCTGAATATTCTATCCGACATTGTTCTATACTCAGGCTTTCATCTGAACCAAAGTAAGACCAAGGTCCACCCCTAAATGAATACTGCACATCTCGGATGGCCACATCACACAAACTAAGATGGGAACCTAATGGCATAACGTACCTAGGGATCCAAATCACCCCACAATTATCCAAATAATGGGACGCCAATCTTAGGCCACTGTTAACCAGCATTCGTATTGAACTAGAAAGATGGTCACCTTTCAGGCTCACACTGGCAGAGAAAATAGCTGCCATCAAGATGATTACGGCCCCCAAACTCATGTGCATTATACTGCAAGTCCTCATACACCTTCCCAGTATTTGCTACAAGAAGACAGACAGTTTACTGGGGCATTATATACGGGAAGGGGAAAAAAACAAGATACGGCAGAAATAAGCTCAGGGTGCATTGGAAGGAAGGGGGATGGAAGAAAAAATTACTCACCCTAGTAATGTTGTTTCTTCTAATGGAGTCTTGCTGTATTCTGACTATTGCAGTTAGGTCCTGCCTTTGAACTGCCCCGGAGAACAAAGAGTTAACTTTCCATGGCCAGCATGGAACGTTCAGCACGAGCTTGATTGAAGCCCCTGTCTGCTGTTGTTTAAACTCTAACCATCAGATCTTTACAAGCAATACTCACTAGAAGTTGTGTGTGGAAACTGTAAAACTCACACTAGCCAACTGACAATTAAATTTATTAAAAAATAGTTTTTTGGTTTCAAAGCAAAGACTCAAGTCAGGAAACACAAAAAACAAAACACAACACACACCCAAAATAAAGGAGGGTGAAAAAGGGGCACTTCTAGGGTGCCAACACTGCTCTCTCAACCACATCCCAAAATCCAGGTTCTGAGAGGGAGGCGGGGGGAGGTCAGAATACAGCAAGACTCCATTAGAAGAAACAACATTACTAAGGTGAGTAATTTTTTCTTCAAACAACATGGAGTCTTGCTGTATTCTGACAAGTGCAGACTACCAAGCAGCACCTCCATGGAGGAGGGACAGAACCTATTTTGGGAATAGGCTCTGAAGTACTGCTGTGCCAAACCGAGCATCACTCCTAGCCTGGATATCCAGAGAGTAATGCTTGGTGAATGTATACACTGTTTTCCAGGTGGCTGCTAGACAAATTTATAAGATAGGAATATCCCTGGCAGCAGTCAGGGAAGCAGCTGTACCTTTTGTAGAGTGAGCCCTCAGGCCTGAGGGTGAGGTTCTACCCAGTTTTTCATAGCAGAATTGTATACAAGAGACAATCCATCTGGCAACAGATCTCTTAGTGGCAGGTTTGCCCTTACTGACCTCTCCATATGTGAGGAACAACTGTAGGGACTCAAACCTGTGACCCTTGGTGCGCTCTATGTAGTAGCTGAGGGTCCTTGTAACATCCAAGCTGTGCAGCCTCCTCTCTCCAGAGGAGGAATGGTCAGTGAAGAAAACGGGGGGAGACATAAACTGATTAAGGTGGAAATCTGAAACCACCTTAGGCAAAAACTTCCTGTTAGTTCTTAGGACCACTTTATCTCTATGGAAAGAGATGAAATCAGGCTCCACTGACAGGGCTTGCAATTCACTGATACGCCTGACAGAGGTAATGGCTACCAAAAACACAGTTTTCCAAGTCAAGTACTTAAGCTCTGCAGAGGACAAAGGCTCAAAGGGTGGTTGCATAAGCTGAGCAATGCAAACATTAAGGTCCCAAGCAGGAGCAGGGTCCCTAAAGGGGGGATTGGTGTGCAGCAATCCCTTGAAGAACTTACAAAACACAGGATGGGCTGACTTGCCTACTGACAAGAAGGCAGAAACAGCAGCCAGATGCACTTTAAGTGTAGCTGGCCTAAGTCCCAAGCCATTAAGATGAACCATATAGTCCAGGACTGTAGGCAACCCAGCAGATTCTGGAGAAATAAGCTTATTAGAGCACCAAATAGTGAACCTTTTCCATTTGGAGTTGTAAGTCTTTCTGGTGGAAGGATTTCGAGAAGCCTTAAGGATATCCAGAACCCCTTGAGAAAGGTGTAGATCAGCAAACTCTAACTCTTCAAGAGCCATGCCTTGAGATTGAGAGATTTGAGGTTCGGATACCAAATCCTCCCCTGAGAGGATGTCAACAGCTTGTAATTCCTGGGAAGCGACAGGAGAAGGTGGACTGCTAAGGACAGCAACAGTGGGTACCAGGGCTGTCCGGCCCAGCCTGGAGCAATCAGAATCACTTTGCATGGTTGAGACCTTATCTTGACTAACACTCTGAACAGGAAAGGGAAGGGGGGAAAAGCATACAGGAATTTCCCTTCCCAGTTCAGAATGAGAGCATCCAGGGGAACTGAGCCCAAGACTGGGGGTCTGCAACAAAAGAGAGGAAGTTGGTGATTGTCTGGGGCTGCAAAAGGATCTATCTGTGGAGTGCCCCATCTTGAGAAAATCACTTCCAAAACTAGGGGATCTAGGGTCCATTCGTGATGGCCCTGGGATATCCTGCTGAGAGCATCTGCTAGGCCATTGTCCTTCCCTGGGAGGCGAACTGCTATCAGAAAGATTTGCAGGGAACAGGCCAGAGACCACAACTTCATTGCTTCTGTGCACAAGGCCGTAGACCAAGTGCCTCCTTGCTTGTTGATGTACCACATTGTGGTGGTATTGTATGTTCTGATCTGGACCACCTTGTTCCGTACAGATTTGGAAAAGGCTTGCAGTGCCAGAAACACTGCTCTGAGTTCCAAGAGACTGATGTGAAGCAGAGATTCTTGAGGTGACCACAGCCCTTGGGTGGTAAGATCCCCCAAGTGGGCTCCCCAGCCCAGCAGGGAGGCACCTGTGGTGAGTATCACTGAATGAGACTGAGTGACAAAAGGAACTCCCTGTCTCAAATTGTCCTGATCCTGCCACCACTGCAAAGCCTGGATCAGGGTTCGAGTCACTGGGACTAGCTTGGTAAGGGAATCCTTTCTTTGGGACCAGAAGGCTCTTAAGTGGAACTGAATGTCTCTCATCTGGAATCTTGCCCCCTGGACCACTGCTATAGAGGCTGCCATGTGGCCCAGGAGCTGCAGGAAATGCCTTGCTGGTCGAGACACCTGAAGGCTGAATGAAGAGGCCAGTTCTGTAAGGGTCCTTGCCCTGTCCAGGGGAAGGAAGGCCCTTGCCCTTATTGTATCCAGCTCTGCCCCGATAGAGGTGAGGAGCTGTACTGGCTCGAGAACTGACTTTGGTAGGTTGAGGAGGAATCCTAAGGAAGTGAGCACTTGCTGAGTTATTTGCAGATGTGACTTGACTTGGTCTGGAGACTGACCCACTATGAGCCAGTCGCCCAAGTATGGAAAGATGGAGATCTTTTTCTCCTTAGGAAAGCAACCACTACTGCCAGGCACTTTGTGAACACTTTATGGCTGATGTTAGGGCAAAGGGCATTGCTCTGAATTGATAGTGGCCTGAGGGCAACTCGAACCTGAGGTACTTTCTGTGGGAGCACCTGATGGGAATGTGAAAATAGGCATCTTTGAGGTCCAGGGAGGCTAGCCAGTCCCCTGGCCTTAGAGAGGGCAGAATTATTCCCAGAGTCACCATTTTGAACTTTGGTTTTAAAAGGTGCTTGTTCAGATATCTTAGATCCAGGATGGACCGCCATTCTCCTGTTTTTTGGGGGGTTAGGAAGTACCTGGAGTACAATCCTTTGCCCCTGTGTAGGGTAGGAACCCTTTCTATGGCTCTATGGCTCTGAGAGCCAGGAGGGAAGAAACCTCTGCCTCTAGGGCAAGGGTCTCTGATGGATTTGCAGGTGGAAAGGATCTGGTTCTCATCTTGGGAAATTTTTTAAAGCTGAGAACCAGTTCCTGGCTTACTACTTCCAGGACCCACTTGTCTGATGTCAGAGACTTCCAGTCCTGGACAAAGTAAGCCAGCCTGCCCACTACAGGTGTTGGAGAATCGGCCCGGGCAGACCCATCAGGGTGTCTGCTTGGCGGGAGCTATAGGCTGAGGGGTGGAAGCAGGCCTGCTCATTCCCTGTCTGCCTCTCCCTCTGAAGAACCCCCTCTGAGCAGAAGCAGAAGAGGAGGCCTGTGCTTGGTAAAAAGGTCTTTGAAAGGGTCTGCCCCTGGAATGCTGCCTCTGAGGAGTGGCTGGCCTTTCTTTGGCCTGAGTACACCTGTAGGTGGTTCTGTACTTGTCCATCTTTTTCATGTAGTTCTCTGTCTGCTCCCCAAACAGAGAATTGCCAATGACAAGGAAATCCATGGCCTTAGCCTGGGTATCCTGTGATAGGCTAGTACATCTGAGCCAAGCCATCCTTCGAAGGGCCACATATGTAGCCATGACTCTAGGCGAAACATCATTGGAGTCCACAGCAGCATGAAATTGCACCTTGGATGCCTCAATCCCATCCGCAGTCACCCGCTCCAACTCCTTGGCAAGCTGGTCAGGGGCCTGTTTAGCCAGAGCCAGCAGAGTGTCCCACCTGGACTTCTGGTATCTAGCTGTGTAGGCCATATAGTTAGCCTGCCTGGGTCCCAAAGATGCTGCCATGTACTGCTTCTTTGCCATGGCATCAATCCTCCTGGAGTCCTTATCTGGGGGGTGTGACGCCAAGGGAATATTTGCCTTATCACAGGCAGCAGCCTGCGCTACCCCAACATGGCTGCATTGCTGGGAAAGGAACTCCATGTCCGAGCCTGAAAGGGTATACCTCTTGTTCATTCTTCTGTCCACAGGAGGTATGGAATTAGGAATCTTTAGAATTTTAAATGTCTTTTTCCCAAAAGATTTATGGAGGGGAACAGACAATCTCCTGGACTCTGGGATGTCCATCATCTCAACAAAATCAGGCTCCTCCTGATCCTCTACTGCTTCTTCCATTGGAAGCTGGAGGGTTTCAGCCACTTTCTTGTAAAACATAAAGAGGGGGAAGAGGACTCAGAAAGCCTAGGAGGAGAAACACCTGAAGGTCTGTCTGCGGAGACATCCGGGTCAATAGGCACATCCAGACTTTCATAATCACCATCATCATCATTATCCTCATACTCTCCCTCCTCCTCCTCCGGTTCATAAAATTCTTCTAAAGTATAATCCGGAACCGGGGGAACCGACCGAACCGAGCCCCTGCCAGATGGTGCCGGTTTGGCCGGAACCGAAGTTAGTGATAGAACTATCCTTACCGCTTTGGCTATTTCATCAGCAGTTGGAGAAAGAATTTGTGGATCCAAACCGGATGATTTTTCTCTTCTCTTTCTTTTAACCGGAACTGACTCCTCAGAATCGGCTCTCCTTTTGCCCGAAGTAGTTTCGCCCTGGTCAGAGGGCACTCCTTCTGGTTCAGTCGGAACCGAACCGGGCTGGCCATCCGGGTCAGCGGACTTCTCGGCCTCCCCTTCCCTCAAGTCTACCTACTCTCTTATCCAGGGTAGCTTTGGGAAAACTTTTACAAATTTGGCAGTCTGAATCGAGATGGCCAAATGCCAGACAATAAACACAGGTGGTGTGGGGATCAGCCTTAGCAAAGGCTTCCCCACACACACTACAGTGTTGAAACCCAGTGGGTCCGGTTTTTTTCTTGGGTTTCTCAGACATAGCCGATCCTATCCAAAATGTACCCTTTTTTCAGCAATCTGCCAGGCAAGACACCCCTATCAGTTCCTGACCGTGTTACAGGTCTTGAAAAAAACGTAATTAAATCCGTTTTTTTTAGAACCAATACGGACCGGTTACCACACTCTAATAAATTCAAAACTTTTTTAAGACCAATCTGATCAGTTCAAACTGAATCGATACAATATTTACAAGTTCCACATAGAAACTAAATGCAAAACCTATCTAGTACTCATGGTACCACAGACAGAGACTTAAACCGACAGGTTCAGTAGCAGAAATTCGGTAGAAACCGAGCAAAAAAACAACACTTTAACCGACTTTTTTTGAACCGAGCAAAGGAGAAATCTCCGGAGCGACTGTTCAGTGAGGCGGAGTAAAGAATCTGACGGTTGGAGTTTAAACAACAGCAGACAGGGGCTTCAACCGAGCTCGCGCTGAACGTTCCATGCTGGCGATGGAAAGTTAACTCTCTGTTCTCCGGGGCAGTTCAAAGGCAGGACCTAACTGCAATAGTCAGAATACAGCAAGACTTCATGTTGTTTGAACCTACCTTGGTTTGAAGGCTATAAATGGGCTTTCCAAGTGACACAAACATTGAAATGGCTGGATGCCACCGACAAAGACACGCCTCAATGGAGGGACATGGAGTAGGCAACTAGTGGGGTACAAATCTTATCTGTTCTTCTTTATAGCCCTTCTCCAAGGACCTTAAAACAGCACCCCAAAATTACCCCCTCCATAGAATATTGGAACAAAACACATAGAAAATTGGGAACAGAACACGCCCCACTAGGCTACACCCTTCTTTGGGGGAATCAGAGTATTAAGATAGGCTTGAGCCCTGTAATGTGGTCAGCCTGGGATAATGCTGGTATCAGATCCCTAGCAGATCTATGCATCCCAGGTACTCACATAGTGGACTCCTTTCAGTCACTAGGGGATCACTTTGGAATCCCATCAGCTGACCACTGGAGATACCTCCAAATCAGGAGCTCCATTACAAAATACATCAATTTGTGAGTCATAATGCCACAAAAATGCTCCTCGCTTGCAGGCTGGCTCTCTTCTCTACCTAGGGGCCACTCCAGTGTAATCTATGAAGTTCTTTGAATCCAATCCTTTCTCAATCACAGCCCTCCAAAGCTAAATGGGAAAAAGTCTTTATAGTCAAATTACAGACATGGTGTGGGCAATGGGCTTGAAACTGGCACACAGGGCATACCCAGGCCCTCTTAGTGTATTAATCCAGAATAAAATTATGCAGTCCTGGTACAGAACTCCAGAGGTTCTACATAAGGTGAAGCTACTTCCAGATGACCTATGCTGGAGGTGCCACATACAGAAGAACAGGTTACTGACCTGTAACAGTAGTTCTAGGAGTGGTATATGTTGTTCATCCACACTCTTTGGCATGTCCCCGTCCACTTTAAATCTTGCTGGAAGTCTTCAAGCTGGCTCTTCCCACCCACCTGGGTGGTATAACCCTTGGCTCCGCCCCATGACACCAGATCTTAGCCCACTGGACGCCAGATGTTGTGCATCCGCAGCCGGGGAGGTCGGGTGGGTCCGAGTAGATGAACAACATCTACCACTCCTAGAAAGATCAGTTACGCAAAGACTTTTGCTGTAACAGTAGATCTTCTAGGAATGTCTCTTGCAGGACGTCATTACTTCTGAAAGTTCCCGATAGGTGGCGCTCTAGCAAGGCAGTCTCTTCTAGCAGTATCCACATCAGGGACCACCCACACGACCTCACTTCCTGGGCTGTGCCTATAAAAGTGGGTGGTTCCTGGTAGTCTCCGTTCCCTGCCAGTTTCAGCTCATGAAAGCGAGGGAACGAGGGGAACCAAGGTACCAAAGCCTCCCCACCCTACATCAATTTCCCTTTTATAGAATGGCAGGGGGCTGGAGGTAGGGAAGCTACTTACTGCAAGAGATATTCCTAGAAGATCTACTGTTACAATAAAAGTCTTTGCGTAACTGATCTATCTTCCATGGAATGGTCTCTGGCAGTAAGTCATTACTTCTGGGAGATTCCCAAGCAGTTATGTGGCAGTGGGTGGCCAGATATGGCATTCTGCCTTACATATAGTGTGGTCTTAGGACCGATAGGAGCTGAGAGTAGTACATCAGCATATAAAAAGAATTTTGTATTTCATCTGTAAGTACTCCATTATAGCATTCGTTATAGAGTTATGGCTGAAAGACAAGCCAGACTGGCTATTACTGGGCATCGTCAGATGAGTTAAGCAGATGTAAACCCGATCAGGGTACTGCATATCAGATACTGTAATAAATCATAAGAAATTCAGACATATAATGGAGTAATTAGTAGGTTTCTGTGGCATGCATTGGAAAAGACAGTACATGTCAAAGCCTATTGGGTTTTGAGTTTTGAACAATAACCCAAATAATACAATGTTGTTATTTTGTAGTGCTACAATGTAGCAGCGTAGTATAATGTTTTGCCATGTCTGGCAAGGCATTAGGAAAATGTATCCATTTTTGGAATAAATAGGCTACATAAGTAGCAAACAAAGATGTTATGAAATGAAACAATGTATCTATTTCATAATGAAATCCAGTGGATCTTAGAGTCAGTAGTATTGTTGTAGTCAATATTGTACCCATTTTAGGGTAAAGACATGGAATACCACAGAATGATGTAGTCAGTTCCATCGTGCCTTAGTAGTCTAACTTGCTAGGGGGTCCCAAGTATGTCAGGGCCTGCTGCCTTTTTAGGTGTAAACCTGAAATGTTAGTATAGTGGGCCCTTTATTTATGCTTTCTGGTGAACAGAAGTTTAAATATTGATCTGGATAATTGCAATTATGAGCCATTAGATCTCATTTTTGAGATTCCAAACATGTTAATCTGGGAAAATCATAAGTTTTTTTTTTTTGTCCAAGTAGTGTGGATCAAAAAAACTGAGAAGTCTTGTAGAGTTTATAAAGTTTATAATATATATGTAGTCACCATTGTTTCTGTGGCCTTTATCTATGGCCAGGTGAAGACTACATGGAGCAGTAAAAGGTTGGTAAGAATATTATGACCTATATTATATTAGGATATATCGATTGTTTCTCAGCATGTGAGTAGTAGTAGGCTCTGTTCGTGGGAGGGACATGAGGGTCCAGCGCACAACAGGCCGAGGGGCATCCTGATGAAATGGCTGTAATGGCCTGTAACACTGATACCTCAAAAGTGGCTAGATGTATAAAGCCTCATGGGAAAAGCCTCAGTATAATTTCTAATCGAAGCCCACAGAAAAAAAGTCTCTGAGGCCTAGAAGAGGAGACTGGGGCATAGTCTGAAGTTTTTAATGAGAGGGAGAGGTATCCAGCCATCCTAAAGGGTGGTCACGGGTCAGTTTAGATGTGTTCCTGGTCATTCATTCTTTGCCTCTGAGGATTCCTTTTTTGGTTATAATAATTTTCAGTTTTGTATGAATAATTATACTGAGGGCGTGGTTTGTGGTACATATATTGTACTGTTTTTAGTTGTCTGCCTGAGGCTTGTAGGTTATTCAGTATTGTTTGTGCCCCTGAGCCAAAAAGATGGTCGCCAGAAAAGAGAGGCATTAGCCACTTCTTGATGAATATCAGGTGCTAGCCCTGAGAGTCGGAGTCATGTCTGACGGCGTACAAGAATACCGACTGCAGAGGCTCTAGCCGAAGTGTCAGCAATGTCATATCCTAATCTTTAATAAATGTCGAGAGAGGGAAGTGTAGTAGTAGGCTCTGTTCGTGAGAGGGACACAATGGGGCGGCGCACAACAGGCCGAGAGGCATCCCAATGAAGTGACCGTAATGGCCTGTAACAGTGATACCTCTATTAAATACGTATATATGAACACGATAAACATGTTACCTTCCGCTCTGAGGTGTGCCTCTATAATATTGGTGAGGTTATCCACAAGGCATAGGCGATAGTATGATGCCTTCTCAGTCAGTTCTGGGTCCCGAGTAGCGGACGCCAAAGAATCAGATATGTTGATTGTAGTAAAATATGAAGTTGATGTCGATGAAATAAGCCCCTTTGAATAGTAGGGGTATGCCATATATTTTATTGATAAATAGTCTCATAGCTGTATACATTGGCGTCATAGACTGGTGGGTTTTTTGCTCCGTAAATGAATGTGAAAAAGCCCAATACCCTCGTTGATAGAGGAGGCAGCCAAGAGACATCCGTCGAAGGGTACACCCTGTTGATGAGAATATGCAACCATGTTAATGTTCAGTTGATGGAAAATGTCTCCCATTAATAATATATATATCTATAGTAAGGCATGGTCTGTGGACGGTGGAATGTTGTCCACTGATGGTGGGATCATCCCTGTCAATGGTATAAAAGAAATACCATGCTCTGTAGATGGTGGAATGAAAGCTGTCTATGATGATTAGTAGAAATCCTGCTCTGTTGACGGTGGGTCATCAGCCGTTGACGATGAAAGAAGGGGAGCATGTCTCGTCGACGGTGGACTGTGTCTCATCAACAACAGATGAAGATAATGTGCTTCGTTGACAGGGAGTGTTTTGCCTGTCGATGAGAGAGGCTTATTCTTATATGAAGCCACCACTGATGAAAGTCTTGGAGGAGGCCTCCGTTGACAGGGAATGGACTTCTCGTTGATAAGAAGTACGCAGAAGGCCTCCATCGACGGGGCATGAGTGGTCCATCAATGAGAATCATGTAGGAGGTCTCAGTCGACGGTGGATGAATATTCCATCGATGAGAAATCATGAAGGAGGCCTCTGTCAATGGTGGATGAATTGTCCATCGATGGGAATCATGCAGGAGGCCTCTGTCAATGGGGAATGGACCTCCCGTGGAAGAGAAGTATGTAGGAGGCCTTTGTTGATGGGGTATGAACCTCCCGTCAATGAGAAGTATGTAGGAGGCCTCCATCGACGAGGCATGCGTGGTCAGTCGAGAATCATGTAGGAGGCCTCCATCGACGGTGGTTAAATATTCCGTCGATGAGAAATCATTAAGGAGGCCTCCGTCAACAGTGGATGAAGTGTCCATCAACAGGAATCATGCAGGAGGCCTCCGTTGATGGGGAATGAACCTCCCGTCGATGAGAAGTATATAGGAGGCCTCCATCCATGGGGAATGAACCTCCCGTCGACTAGAAGTATGTAGGAGGCCTCCATCAATGGGGATTATGCATCCGTCGACAAGAACATAGTGTGAGCCTCTGTAGAGTGTTGTTGGAGACCTCCGTCGATTAGAGTGAGCCTCTGTTGAAAAGAATGTCGTTGGAGGCCTCCGTCGACAGGGATTATGCATCCGTCGATGGGAATATAGTGTAAGCCTCTGCAGTCTGTTCTGTGATGAAGATGATGTAAAAATGCCTGCTGTCGATGGAGTATTTGTCTCCCGTTGACAAAGAAAGTCTTCTTGATAATATACATTTAGCATATATGAACGTTGAAAGGTGGTCAGGCAGGACTTACGGTGAAGGAATATCTTCTGTTCTGGTGCTTCTTAAAAAGGACTCAGTGTTGTCGGAGCCTGTTAATAGAGCTCCTTGAGTCATCCATCCTTAAAACTCTTGTTTGAGTAAAGGAATATGGTGCCGTCTATGAAGCCCAGGCACCCCAAGCTATAGGTTCAATCCATG
Source organism: Neoceratodus forsteri (assembly GCA_016271365.2). NCBI lineage: Eukaryota > Metazoa > Chordata > Ceratodontiformes > Ceratodontidae > Neoceratodus > Neoceratodus forsteri. Next base: position 969,016,644 of record CM028134.1, on the reverse strand, counting down.
TCGTAGACTGCTGACAGAAGAGTAAGCTGCTGTCAGAGCCGAAGCCGGCAGAAAAATTAATGAGACTACCAGGGACCACCCACTTTTATAGGCACAGCCCAGGAAGTGAGGTTGTGTGGTGGTCCCTGATGTGGATACTGCTAGAAGAGACTGCCGTACTAGAGCGCCATCTATCGGGAACTCCCAGAAGTAATGACCTACTACAAGAGACCATTCCGTGGAAGATCTACTGTTACAGGTGAGTAACCTGTTCTTCTAGGATCGTGGATATGTTGTTCATCCACACTCTTTGGCAGACTCCCAGCAGTTCTCCGGGAGGAGGGAGGCAAGGCGCACATCCCCTACTTGGGAAACAGAGATTGGAGAACTGAGGCTTCAAAACCAGCATCACGACGCGACTCAAGGTCAATGTGGTAATGGGTAATGAAGGTGTTTACTGACTTCCAGGTAGCAGCCCGGCAATTTTCCTGGACAGGGATGTCCCTGGAAGCAGCCACCGATGCAGTGGTATGGAAGGTAGAATGAGCTCTAACCCCTCTAGGAGGCTCCTTGCCCACCAACTTATAATGCAGACTTACGAATGATGTAATCCATCTTGCAATCATCCACTTTGCTGCAGGTCTGCGAGAAGCGACTTCAGTGTAGGTGACAAACAGCTAGCGAACCTCTCCCCAAATTTCCGCCATCCTCTCCTTATAATGGGAGAGAGCAAGTCTCAAGTCCAAACTATGGAGCCTGTCTATTCTCAAGGTGAAGCTGGGGTAGTAGATTACAGAGTACTCCCAGTTAAGGTGAAACCTGACACCATCTTCGGAAGGAATTTCGGGTGGGGGCGAAGGACAACCTTGTCCCTGTGGAAGACCAGCTAAGGGGAGCCCACCAAAAGCACAAGGCGCTCCCCTGTCCTTCTGGCAGATGTGACAGCCACCAGGAAGGCCGTCTCCCACAACAAGTGTGACAAGGAACACCTGTGCACTGATTCGAATGGCTTGCCCATGAACTTTGCCAGTACCAGCAGAAGATCCCTTGGAGCTGGAGGTTCACACACCAGAGGGGATATGTGATCCAGGCCTTTGAAAAAGCACCTGACCACTGTCTCCTGTGCCGTCGGTTGACCAACCCACGCCTGGTAAGCAGAGATGGCTGCCAAGTGCACCCTAAGGGTCAATGACTGCAGACACCCTTTGGAGAGAGACCAAAGGTAGTCAAGAATGTTAGTCACTGGACAGGACAAAAGGTACAGGCCCTTGCTCTGACACCAAATGGAAAACCTTTTCCATTTGAAGATGTAACATTTCCTGGTCGATTCCTTTTTGGATGCCTCCACCATGACGAAGACATCCTCAAAAAGACCCAAAAAGACCCAAAGCCTGGAACTCTAGCCGTTCAGGTACCAGGCTGTGAGGTGCAGGGATTGAAGGTCCAGATGGTATACCTTCCCCTGATTGAGAGATATCAGGTCTGGGTGTGCTGGAAGTCGCTCCGGGGGCCTGTAGCTGAGGCTGAGATCATCTGGATAACAGAACTGACGCAGCCAGTCTGGGGCTACCGGGATCACTTTCGCCTTGTCCCTCTTCACCTTGAGAAGCACTTTGTGGATCAAGGGAAAAGGAGGGAAGGTGTAGAGGAGGCCTGGGGTCCAAGGCCTCAAGAAGCCATCCCCCCTGCAGCGAGCCCTGCTCAGTGGGGGCAGGCATGAAACAGCTTCAGCTTGGTGTTGTCCCTGGAGGCAAACAGGTCCACCATTGGTTTGCCCCAGTGGAAGAACAGGCTGTAAGCTACCTCTGGATGGAGAGACTACTCGTGAGATGTCTCGCCTAAGCGGCTGAGAGCATCCGCCAGATGGTTTGAGGCTCCTGCCACATGGATGGCTAGGAGATATGCCTCTGAACGGCTGATGAGGGTCCAGATGCGGAGCGCCTCTCTGCACAGCAACCGGGAGTGCGTGCCACCCTGTTTGTTGAGGTAGTACACGGTTGTGGTATTGTCCGTCTGGACTTGAACCAACTGACCCTGGAGCTGAGGAGCGAAAGCTGACGGTGCCAGTCTGACTGCTCTGAGCTCCAACAGGTTGATGTGGCATCAGGACACCTCGGGGGTCCAGAGCCTATGGGCCCTTTTGTCCCCCATGTGGGCTCCCCAGCCCATGAGAGAGGCATCGGTAGTGAGGACGACCGTCGGCTCGGGGCAGACAAACGTGATCCCTTCCTGCAACTGGTATGGGACGGTCCACCAATGGAGAGCATCCCACATCTTCTGGGTTACAGTGATCAGCTGGTCGAAATGACCATGGTGCTGAGTCCACTGGGCGGCCACCTCCGACTGGAGAGGACGCATGTGCAACTGGGCCCAAAGGACCACTGAGGTGAATGCCGCCATGTAACCCAGAAGACGCAGAAAGTCCTGGGCAGGGCGCAATTGCCCAACCAGAAATGACTGGGTAAAGGAGGAGAAAACCTCCGTCCTGTCCACCGGGAGCTGAGCTCTGGCTTGATGAGAGTCGAGCTCTGCCCCGATGAAGCCCATCGCCTGGGAAGGCACAAGTTCCAACTTGGCCTTGTTGATCAGGAGGCCAAGTTGGGAGCAGGTCTGGAGGGCCAGGTCCCTGGACCTCTCCACCTCCTGTTGGGTGGGACCTGCTAAAAGCCAATCATCGAGGTAAATCCTGACACCCCCCAATGCCTGAGATGGACCGCCACCACTGCAATGCATTTGGTGAAGGCCCGTGGGGCAGATGACAGGCCGAACAGTATTGCTCAGAACTCATACAGGGTCCCTTCAACTCTGACGTGGAAGAACCGCTAATGAGGCGGACGGATTGGGATGTGAAAGAACATGTCCTGCAGATCCAGTGAACAGAACCACATGTTTCGCTCCAAGGATGGTATGATCTGGGACAGAGTGACCATCCAAAAGGTGCGTGACCTAAGATATTGATTCAGGTCATGCAGATCTAGAATGGGGTGCCAGCCCCCCCCCCGTCCGCTTGGGCAACAGGAAGTACCTGGAGACAAAGCCTGGGTCTGCTGGAGGAACTGCCACTGGAGCTACTGCCTCCTTGAGGAGGAGCTGAGCGATGTTGTCTCACAAAGTCGACTGAGTCTGGGTGGATACTCCTTCCTCCCGAGTGGCGTGGGCTCAGCTTGGAGGGTACTACTCGAATTCCAGAGGCAGCTCCTGACCGACCACTTCGAGAACCCACCTGTCTGAAGTTACAGCGGACCAGGTGGAAAGGAAGTGGCGGAGCCGGCCCCCCGTGGGAGGACCCATAGTTGGCATGACGGGAGAGGGGAAGGCAGCCCCCACCCAGTCACTGAGCAGGCTGGGGGGAGGAGAAGGATCCAGTACCTGAACCTCGGCCTCCTTTAAGGGCCTGGGAGGGCCCAGGCTTGGGCCGGGGGTGCCAAGCTTGAGCCTGCTGCTGCTGATGATGTTGGTGCTGTCCTCCTTGAAACGAGTGCTGCTGTGCCACAGGGGAAGAGTGCCGAAAAGGCTTCTTCTTTTTCTTCTGCTGGTTCTTACCTGAAGAACCCTTGGCAGAAGTAGCGTCCAAGGTGGCACTGGACTGCTCAATGCGCTGGAGATGACCGGCCACACCCAGGCCGAAAAGATTGGTGCCCAGGAAAGGCACATCAGCCAGTTTGTGCTGAGAATCCTCCGGGAAGGAGGAGAGTCTCAGCCAAGCCCTGCGACAAGAGGCAACTGCAGCTGCCATCGTATGGGTGCAAGAATCCCCAACATCCTGGGCTGTCTGAAACTGCTGTTTGGCAACCGCTCGGCCCTGATCCAGGACCTGCTTGACTGTGGTCAGCATGTCCGTGGCGAGGTGTGGGAGGACTTCATCCAAAGACCCCAAGAGGGCATGGGAGAAGTGTGCCATGACGGCAGAACTTGTCTGATGAAGGTCCAAGAAAGAAACCGCATAGACCTTCCTGGCCGAATGGTCCAAGAGTTTGGATTTTTTCTTGGAAGGTTGGTAAGTGTCAGCAGAACTTCCAGTACGCCTGATCACAGAGGCAGTCACCAGGCTCTTGGCTGAAGGGTGCTCTGTGAACCCCACAAGGGACCCCATGGGCACCACATACTTGAGGGGCCATGTGGGCAGATGGTGCTGGACAAGAGGCAGGGCGCCGCCAGATTTCTAAAGCCGGGCCAACAATGGCCTTGGCTACTGGAAAAGCCTCTGTCAGGGTATCCCCTCTTTAGAGGATGTCCATGAGAGGGTACTCTGCCTCGAGATGAGGGAAAGAATGCCCTGATAGGACGAAGGACCTTCCTCCGTCTCTATCCCACCAGCTGATACGTCATCCCCGGGATGAGAATGTAGACCGGTGTCATCCAAATCTGAGGAATCCTGATACAACGGTCAACCACCCAGGTCACCTTCAACCTGCCAAGGATGGTCCGGGTGACAATGACTGAAAGATGCTGGAGAAAGCCCAGTGTCTGGCCTATCTTCTTTAGAAGGAGCCCCTCCTACAGGCTGCCTGGGCGGTGGTTAAACCACTATTGGTGGAGAGACTGGTTTAGGCCAAACCAGAGGTTTTGCTGGCTCTGCGGGTGGGGGAACCGACTTAATCAGCTCCGAAGGAGTCTGCTTTGGCTAGGAGGTGAAAGCCAAGTAATCACCAGGGTGGGGCTTGTGCCTGGACAAAATCAGCTTCTGCCACATGAGGTCCAAGTAGCGCTGACGGAATTTCCGTTGGAGGCTCTCCTCATTCGAGGAGGATGAAGACGACCAATGGCGTCACCTCTTTTTAGAGTGTTTGTGGCTCTTCCTCAGCCTTTCAGTTGAGGAGGTCCTGGACCTCGATTGAGATCAGATAGGCCGATTCGGTCGCTCGGGAGACACCAGCGGGACTGGTGATTTCCTTGGGTCGGGGACCACTTCCTCGATGGGAGTACCAGCAGAAGGAACCCGAGAAGGTGAAGCCCAGGCTAAGCAGAACAAAGAAGCTCCGAGTAGTTTCTGCAGCCCGATGTGCTTTCTCCTCGAATGCTTGCGAGAAGTATGTAGTAGGCCTCCATCGACGGGATACATTTTGGGCTGCTTATTATGCTGCCTGCTCTGACCTCGTTTGGAAGCCTTTTGTGGTCATCCCTATCACTAGGCCTACTGCTAAAGTGATTACTATTCTATTTCGAAATGAAGAGGTGAATGTTCTGGATATTCTTTATTAGTTGGAGAAAGATGTACTGTCAATGGGGTGCCTCATGCCCTGATTGATTATAATGGGTTTTGGAGTTGAGGGTGGAAATTGAATGTGCAACTGAAAATGTCTGAAGAAGGGATTCAGCATTTCCCTAACTGTTTCTATCTGGGGAGGGATCGTAGTATTTTATTCTATCCAGGCTAGCCTCGATCCTGTTATAGGTGTGGGTCTCTGTCTCATCTCAACTCTGTGATCAGCTTAAGTGCGCAGCTTGTGGAGTTTTGGGTCATTCAGTACTATCCTGTACTGTCCCTCCCACTTGCAGTCTTTGTGGTGAGGATACTCATGTTTTTGCTGCTTGCCCATGGGCTGCCCATAACACAGCGGATTACATGGAGCATGATTTTTATATTGCTAAATCTGCCTCTTCCACTAAGTCGCTCCCCTCGGGTTCGGGTCCTGTTACTCGTGATGAGAATGGGGCCCATCCCTCTACTGACTTAGGAGGTGGACAAGCTGCTCCTCAAGGTCCAGCAGCTCCTGTAGACCCCTTCCCCCACCAGTTTCATCTGTTCTACTATTGACGGATCCGCCCCCCCCCCTTTCCAGCGGTGGCGAGTATGAGGTCTGAGGATGATTTGTGGGTTTCTCACCCTGTTTGTATGTGGCTCCGATCTAATAAGCCGGTGGAGGACAAACAACAGTTTTCGATTCAGGTGGATAACCCCTATGAACCTTTGCAGAGCTGGGGAGACATTATGGATGTGGATGATCCGGAGGGATCGCTCCCTTCTTCTTCACTATCCGAAGCTCCTCCTGTTCCTGTTCCATTATCAGACACCCCAGGGACGGGCTTAAAGAAGAGGTCAACAAGAACTCAGAAAAAGAAATGTGTGTTTTTTTCCTTGAGTTTTTTTCTCTTGCTTGCTACCTTTGTTGCTATGTCCCTGATTCCAACCTCCCTTACTTAAGCTAGTTTAAATGTTAGTAGTATTAGGTCAGTGTATAAAAGGAAAGCTACCTTTTTGACCTTACATTCCTTGCCTTATGATGTTTACTTTTTGCAGGATGTTTGGTTTTACACTGCCATGGATATTGATAGAGCTACTAAGGATTGGGTTTTTGGGCCTTCTTACTGGTCTATCGGTCAAGACCTATGTTCTGGTCTTGGGTTTTGTTTCTCTACGTCTGGGTTTTTACTTCAAAAATTGGTGGATTTGGTGCCTGGGAGGGCACTGCTTTTGGATATTTTGTGGCATGGTTTGACCTACAGACTTATAAATATTTATGCATCTCAACAAAAAGCTGCTAGGGTGCAGGTCTTTTGGATGATTAAGCCTTATTTGTTGACCAGCAGAATAGTTCTCGGGGGGGGGTGATTTTAACTCTAGCCTAGATATTACGCCTAAGGAAAAGGTGTATTGTGATTCACATGAATTACATGCCATAGTTAAGGAATCGGATCTTGTGGATGTGTTTGCTCAGAATCCCTTCTATACTTTTCCAAAGACAGACGGACTTCCAGGATAGATTTTTGGCTTTGTTCATGGAACACTGGGGAATTTGAGGGTATTGTTTTGCCTATTGAAACCTCAGATCATAATTTATTAGGTCTCAAGATTCATTTGGGGTTTGTGACTGCTAATGGACCTGGGGTGTGGTGGGTTAATACTCATTTATTATCGAACCCGAAGTTTCATAAGGGATTTTTGGACCTGCTCTCTGAGAGGAACTCTGTGCTTTATCTTTATGATTCAGTGATTGATTAGTGGGTGGATACTAAGGTCTGCATAACAGCTTATTTTAAATTACATTCTAGATTTTTGGCTGACTGTCGGCACCAACAATCTTGGCTCCTAAGGGCTGAATTGCATAATCTGTTTTCTGCATTTTATTTGTCACAATCTGATCGTGGGGATCGCACACGAAATGTTAAAACCGCTCTGACACAACTTCAGTATGATAGGCAGAAGTCCCTGGATTTTGAACAGAAATTTACGACTTCGAGGAAAAAGAGTCAGTTTAACCCGTATGACGATTGTAGGTGGAGGGTTTCTGATAAACAGATGTCTAGCCTGACTGATAAGTACAGCCAAACAGTTAGAGGGAAATCAAGACCTTTTGCAATGTGTATGAGATTTTGTTAAACACACCTTTGAATCTCCAGAATCAGAATCTCAGGAAATGCATTTGTTGTTACAGGTCTCGGACGTACCTACCTTAACTTTAGTACAGCAGTGGGCTGTTGTTGACCCTTTTTCACTAGAGGAAGTAAAGGTGGTAATAACAAGCCTAAGAGATATGGTAGCTCCCGTCTCGGATGGCCTACCTTCTGAGATTTATAAATCTTTGTGGGAATTTATGCCTCATCAGTTGCTGGCTATTTTTAATGCTTTTTTATCGGAGGACTGTCTTACTGAACAAATGTACAAAGGTTTAATGCTTTTTCTATTCAAGAAGGGTGATAGATCTGATTTAGGTATTGGCGCCCTATTACTTTGTTGAATACTGATTTTAAAATCTTTGTGAAGTTATTGGGTAATCGAATACTGAAATTATTACCCTCTTTAATTTCTTCCTCCCAATACTGCTCTGTACCAGGAACGTCCATCCGAGATGCCTTGATTCTGGTGAGGGAATTATTCTCTCAGGGGCACAGTGGGACTCTTTCTGGATATTCATTTAATTTTGACGTGACCAAAGCTTTTGATGGTGTGTCCCAGGAATTTATTTGGTTAACTCTTCGGGCTTATGGTTTTCCTAATAAGTTTGTAAATTGGCTTAGCCTTTGTTATTCCTTGGCCTATGTAAGACCTTATGTGAATGGTTGGATTGGGTCCCCATGTTACATCCATCGGGGTGTTAGACAAGGATGTCCTTTAAGCCTGCTTTTGTTTGTTTTGGCATTAGATCCAATTGTCCGTCTCCTCCAGAGGTCCCCTAGTCTCCCTGGTATATCTGGTTTGGGCCTGTATAACTTGAAAACTATTTGTTATGCGGATGATTTGTGTGTTTTGGTACAGATGGCATCGGTTGGACATTTATTATGTCACGTTCTACCTTTTTTTTTTTTTCTCAGTATATTGGCTCCAGGCTAAATTTTCAGAAGACTGTCTGTTTCAATTTAGCGGGATCCCACACTGGAGGTTCCCATCTTAGTGGTATTCGGTTGGTGGATTCTCCACACAAAATCTTGGGTCTTTTTTTTGGAATGCCTGACATGGCACAGTATAATTGAGAATTGCTACTGAATGTTGGGAGGGAGAAGGTTTGCAAATGGAATAAATGGTCCATGGGAAAAGAAACTGGTCTTTTTGATTAAAACTTGCTTGTTGCCTTTGTTTCTTCATGTTGCTCATATATTCCCAGTGCCTAAACATTTTTTTGTGCCGCTTATGGGTATCTTTTTTTTCCTGTTTTTGGGGCAGCCGGCTAAACCTCTTTAGGAGAAATGTTTTATATGTTGATTATTGCCATGGCGGGGTCAATATGGTTCACCTAATTGTTTTCTTTGTTTCTGTTTTCTTTTCTACCAATTTGAAGCCTATGTTTCACCTGGTGGGTAAACCTTGGGTTCCGCTGGTTATGGCTTCTCTTCCGGATATTTTGCAGAATGGATTTCTGATTGTTTTGTACACAAAAACAAGCGGAAATATGCTTTATCTTCTGATTGGGTAGTGGTGTTTGACATGTTTGAAACATGGAGCATTACGAAAAAGATGATAACTGAGCTCTCTAGAAGAAGTTTGTATAAGGTTATAGTAGATTCCTGTTTTTTCAGAGGAAGCCTTTCCGGATTTTACCATGCTAGAGAAGGATAAGACTGGGAGTTTAACTGATCCCAGAATCCCTTTACTTATGTGGGATATATTGTGGCTTGGTGTGGACGGCAAAATTAAGGTTTGGGGGAAACACAAGCATAAACAGTTGTTAGATCATTATTATTTTAGAGATTCTTGTGCAGAGACAACCAAGACTATGGTCCATTTCTATTTTGCATGTCCCTATATTGAACAGTTCTGGTTTCTTTGGCAATGTAAACATTGGCAACATGTGTGGAAGAAGTGGGACCCGAGATCCTTATTTTCTGGTCTATTTCCAGACGCATGGGACAGGTATAATTCTAGTAGATTAAATTTAATAGATGTTGTTATATTATACTGGGTTTGGCAAGTCAGGTGTTGCTTTTTCTTTCAACAGCGGTATGTGTCCCCTGTTGATCTTTATGAGAAAATTGTGCACAATATTGAACACACTAGGGAAGATTAAAGGAAAATTCTCAAACAGAACATCTGGGAAGGATATTGGTGTTTCTGGTGATTTAGTTACCCACTGTTGGGTTTTTCACAATTTTTGTTAATTACTTTAGTCCTTACAGTCGGAGACTTTTTTTTGCAGCCTTTTGTTTTGATTCTGTGGGATTGTTTCAATTATGTTTTTTTGGACTTTTTTGTTTTAATGGGGAAGGGGGGTTTCTTGTTTTTTTTTATTTCCCATTGTTTATGTGTTCAATTTATATTTCCTGTATAAGTTCATGATTTATTTTCTTTGCTTCTTATTGTGTATTGATGATTTCTTTTTTGTGATTTTTTTTTTTATGATTTTAATAAAAATGCCTCTACTCTTTTTCGATAAGTGCCATGGGATCTTTAACATCCACCTGAACTACCACCAATCCAGGCAGATAGGACTTCAGTTTAACATCTCATCCGAAAGACAGCACCTCAGAAGTGCAGCACCCCTCTCATGCTGCACTACAGTGTCAGTACTGGGATATTAACCTAAGTGCCAGATGTGGGAACTGAACCCACAGCCCTCTGATCTCCCGGCCTCAGAGGCGAGTGTGCTACCTAATGAACCACTGACGCTGATGTAATACATTGTTGTGGTATTGTCTGTTCTGACTTGTACCATCTTTCCCTGTTTCAGATGAGAGAAACCCTGAAGGGCAAGATAAGCAACTCTTAACTCAAGCAGATTTATGTGCAGGAGTGAGTCTGCACTCTCCTAAGTACCGTGGATGGTGTGATTCCCTAAGTGAGCACCCCAAACAAGCAGGGAAGCATTGGTTGTGAGAACCAGGGAGGGAGGCTCCTGCAGAAATGGAACCCCTTCCCTTAAATTTTCTGGTTCCCTCCACCATTGGAGGGCCTGTAGTAACGTTTGTGTGACAGGTACTGACTTTGAGAGGGGGTCCTGCCTTTGGCACCAATGTGCTCTAAGGTGGAACTGAATATCTCTCATCTGAAGCCTGGCACCTATGACTGTGCTTGTTGCTGCAGCCATGTGCCCTAACAGTTGAAGAAACTGTTTTGCTGGCTTTGGCCTGCCCAGGGCAAATGCGCCTGCCAGAAGCTGAATGGTTTCTGCCCTCTCCTGAGGGAGAAAAGCTCTTCCCACTACGGTATTCAGTTCTGCACCTATGAACTGCAAAACCTGCACAGGGGTCAAGACTGACTTTTTGGTACTGAGAAGGAATCCCAGGGAGAGCAGCATATCCGGGGTTACCTGAAGGTGGTCTGACAACTGTTGGTGGGATTTCCCTATGATTAGTCATTCGTCTAGATAAGGAAAAATTGTGACACCCAGTCATCTGAGGTGTGCCACTACTACTGCTATGCACTTGGTAAAGACCTTCGGGGCAGAGGTAAGGCCAAAGGGAAGTGTTGAGAACTGGTAGTGGCCTGAGGGAGTCTGAATTGGAGACACTTTTTGTTTGACTCCCTTATGGGCATATGGAAATATGCGTCCTTTTGATCCAAGGAGGCTAGCAAGTCCCCTTTTTACAGAGTTGGCAAAATCATGGCTATTGTGACCATTCTGAACCTGGGCTTTACCAGGTACCTGTTTAGCAGTCTGAGGTCTAGTATAGGCCAGCACTCTCCATTCTTTATTGTTGTTAGGAAATATCTGGAATAGAACCCTTGCCCTCTTTGGTTGTTGGGGACAGGCTCCACTGCTTTTGCCAGCAGTAGGGCCTGTGCATCCTGTTCCAGTAAGTTTCTTTCAGAGAAGGGAGCTGGTACAAAAAGTTTTAACCTTAGAGGAGGAAGGGACTTGAAGCAAAGGGTGAGACCCTCACTCACTATTTCCAGGACCCACTTGTTTGTGGTTATTTTTAACCATTCCTGGAAATAATGGTTGAGTCTGCCCCCTACAGGATGTGGACAGGCAGCCTGAAGGGAAAAATCAGGGGTTCTGTTTTGCTTGCTGCTGAGGCTGAGCAGATTGGGATCCTCTCCGACAATCTCTTCTACCTCTAGCTTTGTAACATTCAGTCTGCTGTGTTTGGTACTGCTGCTGGGAAACAGCCAGTACCTGAAAGAAAGGCATCCTAAAAGAGGACCTGCACCTGCCTCCCCTAGAATAAGATGAAGTTGAAGTAGAGGGCCTGTCTCTGGTTGAGTTGCTCCTAAAAGTAGCTTTATAGTCGTCTACTTTTTTCATATATGCCTCAGTTTGGGCACCAAAAAGAGACTGGCCTTCGACAGGAAAGTCCATTGCCTTAGTTTGGGTGTCCTGGGTGAGGCTGATAGCCCTCAGTCAGGCAAATCTTCTTAGAGCAATGGTACCAGCCATCCACCTTGCAGTTGCATCACTGGTGTCAGCTGCCATCTGAAATTCCAATTGTTTAACCAGGTGAGACGCACTAAGCTGAAAGCTTGTTTATAGGTGCAACCTGGAAACACAGGGAAGTTAAGTGACTTGCTCAGGGTCACACAGTATGCAAGTGGGGGCTGTGGGATTCAAACCCAGGTCTCCAGATTTGCAACTCAGAGCCTTAAACCACTGCGCTATACTGCCTCCTAAATTTTTCCAAATTGGTATTTGGAAGCCTCCAAGCCCAATTCTGCCGTGTCTAGCAGCTCTGCCATTGTTAAAGAGGGGTTAGCCTCAGCATTGTCCACTACTGACTGCCAGAGCTTTTTGATAAAGGGCTGTATAGGTCTGGTAGCTGGCTTAATGAATTGCCAGGGATCCCGAAAGGTACCCCTTTTTGCCATACTGTCCACCTTTCTCAAATTCTTCTCAGGGGGGTGAGAGGATAAGAGAGTTTTGGCTTTCTCACAGGCAGCCTGCTGTACAATACCCTGGTGGTCTGGGTGACTAAAAAGAAACTCAGCACCAGATCCTTCTGATACTTCTTGTCACACTTTTTATCTGCGGGTGTGACTGTATTGGGAGCCTTTAGGATTTCTAAAACATCCTTCTCAAAGAATTTGTAGATAGGCAAAGGAGCCTTTTTGAGGGTGTCAGCCCCATAAACTTCATGTACTGTGCCTCTTCATCCTGGATCTCTCCAGCTGTTTGCAGATCCATGATCTCTACCATTTTCTTAACAAAAGGAAAATAGGAAGAGAAATCCTCTGAGGGTCTGGAAGGGGAGCCAAAATCCTGTTCTGGTGACACTTCAGGTTCAATTCCCTCTTCATCTTGGTAATCCTCCTCATATGCCACTGTAGCAGTACGCAAAAGAGGTGTAACAACAGTTGCTTTTTCAGTAGTAGTAATCACAGGCTGCTGAGGGGCAATTAAGTCCTGCAGCACCTACAGTAAGGCGAAAGCCTGTGTCAGCTCAGCAGGAGAAGGAGCATTAATAGGCACCTGAGGGACCTCTTGAGGCATTTCAGCCAGGGTGTCAGTGTGTTTGGTTTTCTTAAATTTTTTGCCAGGCACCGGGGAGTCAGCCGGTTGATTGCCTCTCTTGCCAGAGCCCTCACCCATATCAGGGTGGATTTAGAAACTCTGGAAGGAACTGCCACAGTCTTAGAGGGGGTAGACTGGTTAGAGCCCATTGATACCTCCTCTAGTTTTCTTTTAAGCCTCTCCTTGCATTTTTCCATTGTTTTAACACGGAAAGACTTACAAATATCACAGTCTTCACTGACGTGCTGTTGCCCAAGGCAGATCAAGCAAAGATCATGCTTGTCTGCCTTGGCAAACACCTCTGCACACTTCAAGCAATTCTGGAACCCAGGGGGTCCATTTTTTTTTTTTAGGCTTGTCTGACATTATAGAAAACAGGAACCAGTAACCTACCAAAAAACAGACTAAATTTAAATATTTGCGCTCAGTTTCAGTAGAATAATGGTTGGTTCAGGAACTGATAAAGTGAAAAAAAATACAGTTACATAAGAATTTACCGTAACAATAGATCTTCAAGAGAGGCTCATGCAGTAGGTATTCACATATAGGACTAAGCCGCCAGGCATCAGGACCCCATGGAAAAATTTCTAGCTAGCAGTCTCTGGCGGGGACCGCCCCCATGTCAGGTGACCGACGTCAGTATAAAGGAGCAGTCCCCCACACCTGCCTCCTTGTTCTTTTCTGCCAGAGGCCAAAAGAGGCATGACAAGAGAGAAGAGGATATACCCCCATAGAAGAAAAAAAAGAAACTCAGGGGGACAGAGGGAGGGAGGAAAGGCAATACCTACTGCACGAGGCTCTTTCAAAGATCTACTGTTACAATAAGTTCTTATGTAACTGTACTATCTTACTTCGAGAGGGCTCTTGAAGTAGGTATTCACATATAGGACAGAGTACCAAGCAGTCTGGAACAAAACAGAATATGGGAGGAGTCGTCGTCATCCACAAATGACACAAAAAGGGCTGCGGATAGATGAAGAAATAAGTCCCTGAAGAGCAGCCAACCCGAAGCCTGCTCTATGGTGAGAGGTAATGTCCAAACTTTAACTTTTTGTGAAGGTATGGACGGAAGTCCAAGTTGTGGCTGCATGGATTTCCGCCACTGACACATTCCTGAAACAAGCAGCAGAGGCAGCTAACCCTCTAGTGGAGTGACCTCTGACTTGACCCAGCAGTGTTTTGTGATACTTGTCGTAACAGAAAGAGATACAATTCCCTAACCACTTAGAAAGGCATTGCTTGGAAACTGCATTGCCTTCTCTTTTGTGAGCGAAAGAAATGAAAAGCTGATTCATTTTTCTGAGATCCTTAATCCTATTAGTATAATATCTCAGGAGTCTACGTACATCCAGCGTATGCAGAAGGTACTCTCCATGATTGGAGTGCCCTGTGAAAAAGGTTGGGAGCTCAATGGCTTGATTCAGACACCACCTTTGGAAGAAACTTAGGGCTAGTGCGCAGTCAGGGCCTGAAGCTCGGAAATCCTCCGAGCAGAGGTGATGGCCACAAGAAAAAGTGTCTTCCAAGAGAGGAAAGTACAGTTACGTAAGAACTTACCGCAACAGTAGATCTTTGAGAGAGGCTCTTGTAGTAGGTAATTACATATAGGATTGACGCCGGCCGGTGGCAGGACCCCACGGAAAATTCTAGCTGGGCAGTCCTCGAAGGGACCGCACCAGTCAGGTGACCGCCATACGACGCCGGCATAAAGGGCTAGTCCCGGATGCCCGCCTTCCAGTTCTTTCCCGCCACAGGTCCGGACGAGAGAAAAGCAGACATTTCCCTCAATGGAAAAGGAGCTGAAAAAGCCTAGGGGGATGGAGGGCGGGAAGGTATTACCTACTGCAACTGAACAAAAGAGTAAACAGGGAGGAGAGGAGGCACTGTGGGTCACCTTGGAGACTGGAAAGGGCACCACAATCCGCACAGGGGTTGTGTACAGACCCCCATGTCAGGGGGAAGGAATGGACAACGATATGATGGAAGGCATTCTTAGAATGGCAGAGAAAGGGGAGATACTGTTGATGGGAGACCTGAATATGCCAGATGTTAACTGGAGCACATTTGCTGCAGCCACATCCAAGAGCAGGGCCATTCTTGATGCCCTACAGGTGGCAGGCATTAGACAGCTAGTTTTGGAACCCACTCGTGAGGGAGCAATCTTAGACCTCGATCTCAAACGGGGCAGTGAGAGGATCTCAGATCTAGAAGTAGGTTGCCATCTGGGGACAAGTGACCATCAAACAGTGTGGTTCACGTTAAACTCAGCTACAGAGTCAAGCCATACAAAAGTGAGGCTACTGGACTTTAGGAGGGCTGACTCTGGCAAGATGGGAGAGTGCCTCAGAAAAGCACTAGCAAACAGGCTAGAAGGAGGTGTGGAGCAACAATGGGGAATTATCAAAACTGCCATCACAGAGGCAACAAGCCTTTGTATGAAGCAAATAAACAAATCAAAACGAAAGAAAAAGCCACTATGGTTCTCAAGAGAGGTGGCTGTGAAAGTCAGGAAGAAAAAGATAGCATTCCGGAAGGATAAGGAAACACAGAAGGAGTAGGACAGAGAGCTGTACCAGTTAAGGCAGAAAGAAGCAGGGAGGGAAGTCAGAATAGCAAAGGCCCAAACTGAGGAAAAGATAGCCAACTCAGTTAAGAAGGGGGATAAAACCTTTTATAGGTACATCAGCGAGCGTAGAAAGACAAAGGGAGGGATAGTGAGGCTGAATAGAATGAACGGGTGGGCAGAGGGGGACAGTGAAAAGCAGGAATACTGAACTAATATTTCTGCTCAGTATTCACAAAAGAGGAGGGGAAGTGCCTAATCCAATTAACAGAAGCACTCTTGATAGGGGGTCGATCCCAGTCCTTTCACAGAAGAAAGGGTTCTGCAAGAACTCCTAAAACTGAAGGTGGACAAAGCAATGGGTCCTGATGGAATTCACCTCAGAATTCTAAAAGAATTAAGGAAGGAACTAGTGAAACCACTGGCTACTTTTTTAATAAATCACGGGAGGATGGTGTGGTACCCGAGGACTGGAGGAAGGCGGATGTGATTCCCCTTCACAAAAGTGGGACCAAGACAGAGGCAGGAAACTACAGACCTGTCAGTCTGACCTCTGTGGTAGGGAAAGTGATGGAGTCACTTCTGAAGGAAAGAATAGTTGAGTACCTAGAGGTCAGTGGAGCACAGGATCCAAGGCAGCATGGGTTCACAGCGGGAAGGTGATGTCAGACGAATCTAATACATTTCTTTGACTGGGTGACCAAAGTAGTAGACCAGGGAGGGGCTGTGGACATGGCCTACCTAGACTTTAGCAAGGCATTTGACACAGTCTCACACAAAAGATTGATAGTCAAATTAACCAGCCTGGGAGTGGGTCCCAGGGTGGTAGCCTGGGTAAAACATTGGCTGGACAACAGGACACAGAAGGTAATTGTAAATGGAGTCCACTCTGAAGAAAGGGCGGTTACCAGTGGAGTACCAGGGTTCAGTATTGGGTCCAGTCCTTTTATTGTCTTCATCAGTGACATTGCAGAGGGACTGGAGGAAAAGTATGCCTTTTGCAGATGACACAAAGATCTGCAACAGGGTTGATACACAAGGAGGCGTGGAAAGGATGAAAAGGGACTTGGCAAGGTTGGAGGAATGGTCAGGCGTATGGCAGCTAGGATTCAATGCAAAAGTGCAAAATAATGCACCTGGAAACAAGAACCCAGGGAAGAATACACAATGGGTGGGAGGTAGTAACAACAACAAACAGGAAAGGGACCTGGGGGTAATCATATCAGATGACCTTAAGGTTAGCAAGCAATGTGAGAAGGCAGTAGGGGCCGGGGGTATACTGGGATGTATAGGGAGAGGCATCAGCAGCAGAAAACAGGAAGTTGTTATCCCTCTGTACAGACAGTTGGTGAGACCCCATCTGAATACTGTGTCCAGTTCTGGAGACCCCATCTCCTCAAGGACATAGACAGGATAGAGGCAGTCCAGAGGAGGGCAACTAAAATGGTGCAGGGTCTGCAAGAGAAGCCATATGAGGAGAGACTAAAGGAGCTTAATATGTATACCCTTGAGGAAAGAAGGAGAGGGGGACATGATAGAAACTTTCAAGTACCTCAAGGAATCAACAAAGTCCAAGAGGATAGCATCTTTCAGAAAAAGAGACTTGCAAGAACAAGAGGACACAATTTAAAGATAGAAGGAGGGCGGTTCAGGGCAATGTGAGGAAGTATTATTTCGAGAGAGGGTAGTGGATGCATGGAACAGCCTTCCTGAGGAAGTTGTGGGGTCTAAAACTGTGGGAGAATTCAAGAATGCATGGGACAGACATAAGGCAATTCTTGTGGGGGGCGGGAAGATATAGGATGTTTGTTAACTAGGATCTGCGGCCTATCCTGTAGGTAGGGAAACGGGCAGACTAGATGGGCCTAGCGGTCCTTATCTGCCGTCAAAGTCTATGTTTCTATGTTACTGCAAGAGCCTCTCTCGAAGATTTACTGTTACGGTAAGTTCTACGTAACTGTGCTACCTTACTTCAAGAGGGCTCTTGCAGTAGGTAATTACATATAGGACAGAATCCCAAGCAGTCTGGAACAAATGAAAGGCACCGGGAGGAGGAACTACTCCAAAAAGTAACCAATAATTTAGCAGGTCTCAAGAAAGGAGGCCTTGCAAGACAGCTAACCCGAAGCCTGCTCTATGGCGAGAGGCAATGTCCAAACAGTAATGTTTAGTAAAGGTATGGACTGAAGTCCAAGTGGCAGCAGCACAGATGTCTGCCGCAGACACGTTCTTGAAACAAGCCGCGGAGGCTGCTACTCCACGAGTGGAGTGACCTCTGACTTGATCCAGGAGGGTCTTGTTGTACTTGTCATAACAGAAAGTGATGCAATGGGCCAACCATTTTGATAGGCAGTGCTTAGAGACAGCATTGCCTTCTCTTCTGTGAGCAAAAGAGACAAACAACTGATCAGTCTTTCTGAGATCCTTCGTCCTATCGGTGTAGTATCTCAGAATCCTGTGAACATCCATGGTATGGAGCAGGTATTCTCCTTGACTGGAGTACTGCGTGAAGAAGGCAGGTAATTCAATAGACTGATTCAAGGTAGATTCCGCTACCACCTTCAGGAGAAACTTAGGATTCGTGCGAAGAGCTACTCGTTCTTTGTGAAAAATCAGATAAGGGATTTTGCACATCAGGGCCTGGAGCTCGGAAATTCTGCGAGCAGAAGTAATGGCCACCAAGAACAGCGTCTTCCACGATAAAAACTTCAAGTCTGTGGAAGCCGCAGGCTCAAAAGGAGGAAGGGTTAAGTTTCTCGAGGACAAAGTTCAAGTCCCATGGGAGAGCTAGAATCCGGACAGGGGGCCTGAGATGAAGGACCCCTCTGAGGAAAGTTTTGGATACCTCCAGCTGGGCAAATGCCTTGTCAGTGAAAGGGACATGGTAGGCTGAAATAGCAGCCATATGGACTTTCAACAAGGAGTGACTGAGACCCAGGTCAAAAAGATGACACATGTACTCAAGCAGAATGGTCACAGGGCAGGAAAAGGGTTCCATGTTCCTGGCCGCAGCCCAGATAGAAAATCTTTTCCATTTCATGGCGTAGGTGGACCTTGTGGAGGGTTTTCTAGCCTCCACCAGAATCTCGGCCACCTTAGGAGAAACGCCAAAATGAGATTGAGCTAGGTCTGCAGGAGCCATGCATGAAGTTGAAGGGACTTGAGTCCCAGATGGACCAGGGTCCCCTGATCCTGGGTCAGCAATCTTGGAGATAAAGGAAGAGGAAGAGGAGGAACCTCTGAGTATTGTTGTAGAAAAGAGAACCAGATTTGCCTGGGCCAGAAAGGAGCGAACAGAATCATTCTCGCTCCTTCTAAAGCCAGCTTCTGTAACACACGAGGGACCAGAGGAATTGGGGGAAAAGCATAGACGAATCTGTCCTTCCAGCTTAGAGAAAGAGCGTCGTTCCAGAAAGCGTCTCGCTCTGGAATGAGCGAGCAAAAGATTGGAAGCTTTGCATTTTGGGAGGAAGTGAACAGGTCTATCTGAGGAGTCCCCCAAATCTGGAAGATGCTTCTTAGAACTTTTTCGTCCAATTCCCACTCGTGTGGTAGAGCAGACGAGTGACTTAGTCTGTCTGCCAGGACATTGTCGACTCCCGGAACATGGATCGCCATGAGGTGAAGGTTGTGAAGCGTTGCCCAATCCCAAACCCTCATCGCTTCCCTGTACAGCAAGTAGGACCGAGTCCCTCCCTGCTTGTTGATGTACCACACCACGCACATGTTGTCCGTTTGGACAGCTAGGTGACCGGGAAGGATGAATTGGTGAAGGGCCTGGAGAGCATACAGCACTGCTCGAAGCTCGAGCACGTTGATATGGAGAACTATCTCCATCTTTGACCATAGGCCCTGGGTTCGATGAGGACCCAGATGGGCTCCTCAACATTTGCCTGAAGCATCTGTGGTCAGAGTCTGATCAGGGGGAGGATGAAAAAAGGGGACCCCCGGAATAGGTTCTCTCGAACCATCCACCATTGCAAGTCTCTTACCATCGGCAAGGAGATCAGTACTAGATGATCTAGATCGTCTACCCGTTGATCCCACTGAGATCGGAGAGTCCACTGAGAGATTCTCATGTGGAGCGCGCGCTGAACCTTCAGGATGGCCGCCGCCATAAGCCCCAGTAGTCAAGCACTGACCTCGCCGGACCCTCCCACGCTCCGATAGGAGGAAATCTGTGACTGGGAGCCCCCCTGTCCAGAGGCAGAAAGGCCTTGCACAGTGATGTGTTGAGAATTGCTCGATGAACTGGAGCCTCTGTGAAGGCTCCAGGTGAGACTTGGAATGGTTGATGGTAATACCCAGGCCAGTGAAACCTCTGGGTGAGGGAGAAAATGCAGGAGCCCCTGGACGAGGCCACCAGGAGCCAGTCGTCCAGGTAGGAAAACCTGAGCTCCCAAAGAACGAAGGTGGGCCGCTACCACCGCCAGACATTTGGTAAAGACTCGGGGGGCCAAGGAGAGACCAAACGGGAGCGCCCAGAATTGGTAGTGGACCCCCTGGAACGCAAACCTGAGGTACTTTCGGTGCGAAGGGCGAATGGGGATGTGCAGGTACGCATCCTGCATATCCAGTGCACAAAGCCACTGGCCCGGCTGAAGCAGGGGCAAAAGGGTTTGAAAGGAAAGCATCCTGAACCTCTTGTATTCCACATACAGGTTCAGAGAGCGAGATCGAGAATAGGTCTGAGATCTCCTGTCTTCTTTGGTACAAGGAAGAAGTGGAATAGTAACCCGTCCGCAGGAGGTGAGGGGGACGGTTCTATAGCCTGTTTTGCAAGGAGCGCCGAGATTTCTTCCTGACCAAAGGAAGATGGTCCCTTGAGCAAGCGGAGTTTAGAGGGGTGACGCGGAGGTTTCTGTAGAAACTTTATGGAGTGCCCCTCTGCTATGATCTGAAGCACCCATGAATCCGATGTTATCCTCTCCCAACCCGGAAGGTGGAGGGAGAACCTCCCTCCTACTGGTTCCTCTGGGGTTGCTGGAGGCGGTGGGAGAGGGAAGGAGTCAGGTGGTGTGAGGCAGCGCCGCAGCTGGGGCACCCGTTGCTTTTTTGGGCGGCGGGGGCCTGGCAGCTGTGGGGGCCCGACATTTAGTGGCCCGCCTTCCCTGAGGTTTCGCTTTGAGGCCGGGCCGCGCTCGCTAAAGGGACGGGCGCTGTGGGGATGGGAAGGTACATTGAATCAACAGATTTAGGCGCGCCCCTTCTCCTGTAAATCAGTGATGATGTCCTGACATCACCACCCGAAAGCACAGAACCCCTGAAAGGTGCTTCTGGATCGCTGACTGCACCTCCAGGACCAGACCTGACACACGGAGCCATGCATGACACCGAAGACTGACAGCAAAGGCAGAACTTCGTCCTGCGGTGCCCACTGCGTCGTAGGTCGTCCTCAAAATATGACGACTGGCCGAACGAGCAGAACGGACCAGGTTGGCCAACTCCTGCTTGACATGGGAGTCAGGCAACGAGTAGATCTTAGATTCCACCTGGGTAAGGACAGCCTTCTGGTAATCCCCTATATGTGCTACATAGTTCAGGGCCCTAATCCCCAGTGTGGAAGAGGCATAGAGCTTTCTTCCATACTGATCCAGAAGGCAAGATTCCTTATCAGGGGGAGACGAGCTCAAGTGTTTTGGGTGTGCTGACCGGCCATGGGCGACGCTAATCACAACCAAGTCTGCACAGGGGTGAGAGTCTAAAAGGTCTACACCCTCCGGAGCCTGGTATAGCCTGTTCGACTTCCTGGGAAGTGGGGCTAAAGCCGACGGTTGCTTCCAAATCGTGGAAACAAGGTGGGCGTGAGGCTCGATCCAGGGTGGCACTAGGGTAGGAGCTGTAAGGGGTAAGTCCAGATGTTCGGCGAGTTTAACCCGTTGAGGATCTGGCTCTAAGGAGTGCCACTGATGGTCCTCCTGGATTTTCCCGAGCTACTCCGTGAAGGAAGGATCCTCCGGAGGAGATTTCGGAGGAGTTCTTGGCCTGGGCTTGGACGGAGAGCGTGGCTCGTCGTCTGTCTCGGAACATCCATCATAAGCCTCCGAGGAGTCCCAGTGAGAAGAGGAAGAATCTGAAGCAGAATAAGACTCCCTAACTCAACTAGGGGGAGGAATGGGTTCCTTGGGGGGAATCCCAGAACGCGTGTCCTGCCCCTCTCTGGATCCCGAGGGTAAAGCCCGGGAATATGGAGGAGGAGGAGGAGTGTGCCGTCTGGGGCGTATGGGAGCCTGGGGTGGCACCATCGCCGTAAGACGGCTCTCGACTTCCTTGGTGAGCTGAGCCTTGGCCTCAGCCCACCAGGAGGCAAGAGTCTCCTGAAGATCCACCGGCGGCCTAGGGGGCGGTGGAGGAGGAGGAGGAGGAGGGGGATAGGTGTACGGAGGAAATCCGTAGGGGGAGTATCTGTAACCCGGTTGCGGGTATACCAGAGCCAGGTACTGCGGTGTCGGAGGAGTCGCCACCAGGTACTGCGGCGCAGGATACTGCGGACCTGGGAAAACCAGCATTGGATATGACAGCGGATGCCCAGGCACTGGAGGAGCTGCCAGAGCAGACGGCCCAGCCGGGTACTCCACGGGCGGATCAGTTGGGAGAGGCCCGTGGGGTGGAGGGCCCGATGGAAGAGGAATATCCCCCGCCGGCGTCGGAGGGGCCGGTATCGGAACCGGCGTCGGCAGGGCCAGTGTCAGGGCCAGCGTTGGAGGAGCCGGGGCCGGCGTCAGGGGAGCCGGCATCAAATCCGACTCTTCAGGAAGAGGATCGGACAGTAACCCAGGATCCCGAGCCTCGTCCGGGGATGGAGGAGAAAAATCCTTGGGGTCGGACAGGGGGGACTCGGGTTCCCCTGACGGCAGCGAAGGCTGCGGGGAGCCTGGTACGACAGACGCGGCGGGGTCTGCCGTAGGCTCCGAGGCCCGGCGCACGTCGGTGGAGCCGATGTGTGGCTTATGGGCCGAATCCTGGCAGACGCCAGAGGAGCCGGTGTCTGACTTCAGGGGTCCCTCGTTGGAGGTGGGCCGAGTATGGGAGGAGGCCCGGTCCGAGGTGGACACTGCCGCGCGCGCCCGGCGGGGTCAAGCGTCTTAGCGGTTTTCCGGGCGTACGTCAGGAGGAGCCGACGCCCAGCTTAAGGGAGGTGCCCAGACCAGTAGGGCCGAGGGCCTGCGGCGGTACTGGGGCTAGAGTCTCCTTTGCTCGGAGACACCCGGGGGCTCAAATGCGAACCCGACGGGCAGGCCGACGCCTCCAAACCCTTGAGGCTGCCGCGGCGATCCCCGAGGGATAAAGTTAGCCTGCCCGCGACCGCCGGAGCCGCTGGAGGAGGAGGCCTTCTCCCGGTGCCTTTCCTTGTCCCGCTTCTTATGCCCTTCAGGGGAGGTCGACGCCTGCCAAAGTTTCTTCAACTCCTTCTCCATCGTGGACATCTTCTTTTTAAGGAAATGGGCTTTGAGGGACTGCTGGCATCGTCTGCGGGAGGCTGCGTTGAATCGAAGGCAGTGCGGGCACTTGTCGACCGCGTGGTCGGGGCCTAAGCAGAAAAGGCAGAGGGAGTGACCGTCTTTGTGAGGCAGCTGGGCACCGCACGAGTCGCACTTATTCTTTGAAGGGGATAACATAAACCGACGTTCACCTGACGAAAGAAGAATAAACTATATACTGAAAACTTGTTCGGAAAAACCGACGAAGTAACAGGACTGAGTGATAAGAACTTAACCGTGAGGCGGTGCACGAGCTGATGGCGGAAAAGACCTGGAAGGTGGGCGTCCGGGCCTCCCTTTTATACCGACGTCGTATGACGCCGGTCACCTGATGAGGGGACAGTCCGCCAGGGACGTTAGCCAGACATTTTCTCAGGTCCTGCCGCCGCCAAGCGCCAGTCCTATATCATTCCCACTGCAAGAGCCCCTCTCGGCAAAATCTTCAATTCCGCATCCATTACTGGTTCAAAAGGAGGCAGCATGAACTTTTCTAGGATAAAGTTTAAGTCCCGAAGAGGGGCAGGATTTCAGATACGTGGTCTCAAATGGAGAACCCCTTTAATGGAGGTCTTAGAGACTTCCAGTTGAGTGAAAGTCCTGTTCCCAAAGGGAATGTGGTAGGCCGAAATAGCTGTCATATGTACCTTCAAAGAGGGGTAACTAAGGCCCAGATCGTAGAGGTACCTCAGGTAATCCAGGACTTTATTAGCCGGACAAAAGAAAGGTTCTAACTCCTTTGAACCAGCCCAAATGGAGAATTGCTTCCACTTCATAGCGTATGCAGACCTGGTGGAAGGCTTTTTGGCCTCCACCAAAATATCCGCTACTAAAGGTGAGACACTGAAGCACGCCTTGGCTCCGTCTGTAGGACCCATGCATGAAGATGAAGTGATTTGAGTGCTGGATGGACCAGGGTCACCTGATCCTGGGTCAGCAAATGCTGTGACAGAGGAAGAGGAGGTTCCTCTGAAAACTTTTGCAGAAGAGAGAATTTCTCGCAGTGTGGTCAAACTCTCCTCCAGCTAATGGCGATGTTGGGCCTTACACAGGTAATTACCTCCTCTACCCATATAGGAGGTCACTCATTGGATCTACTGTTTCTCCTGGGGATGGAGATCACTGACTTGGGGGTGGAACCAGTCAGCTGGTCTGACCATCACACCATAAGGTTCAGTTCTGGGGCCCCCCTAAATGGACCTGCCCCTTCGGAGATGGTCCGGTACCACCCTTTAAGGGGAGCTACCCCAGATGGTCTATTGGTGGCGCAGGGCCTGTCGGGATTGCTGGGTGAAAGCACAGATCCAGGGGACCTCGTACTAGCTTATAATGAGGCAGTGGGAGATGTCCTGGACTTGACTGCTCCTGTTCATGTTTGACCACTCACTCTCCACCCAAGGTTCCCTTGGTATGATGGGTCCATGACGGAGCTGAGGTGGGTTGGTCAAAGGCTGAAGACATCATGGCGGAAGTCCAGCTTGGATGCTGACAGGCTTAGACTGATGGAACATTATAAGGGCTATCAATCAGAAATTACTCGTAAGAAGGCAGAGTTCCTGTCCAGGGAGATTTCTGCTGCGCAGAACCGACCGGCTCAGCTTTTTCGAACTGTGCACAGATTGTGCAATCCAATCTGTCACCAGTCTGGAAGAGCTTTTTCTCAAGTTAAGTGTTAAGAGCTAGCTCAGTTTTTCGCAGATAAGGGTGCCAGCATCAGGTCCGGAATCGGCCTGGCTCTCTCTACGAGGGGTTTCGGTGGTCGATGGGGGGTGGTGAGCACCGAGTCTGTCTGGACGGATTTCAGCTCACCAGAATTCGTGGACATTGCGAAGACTGTTCAGACTTTGTGCCAAACCTGTTGTAGTTTGGATCTGGGCCCTACCTCCCTTTTAGTGGGTTATGTAGATGTTATCTGCCCGATCCTAGCTGAAATTGTATGGAGATCCTTGGAGAGGGGAATCTTTCCAGATCCCCTAAAGGAGGCGGTCATTCGACCACTCCTTAAAAAACCCTCCTTGGATCCCGATGATCCAGCTAACTACCAACCTGTCTCTAACCTGCCCTTTGTGGGGAAGGTTACTGAGAAGGTGGTTGCGTTGCAACTGGACGATCACTTGGTCACTCACAATGTCTATGAAGCTCTCCAGTCTGGTTTCAGGAAGAGGCATAGCATGGAAACTGCCCTTGTTCAGGTATTAAATGACCTTCTAATGGCGAGATTGAAAGGCTCGTACCATCTTGGTCCTTCTTGATCTTTCAGCAGCTTTTGACACTGCGGACCATGAGGTGCTTTCGGAGACTCTGCGGTTTCTTTGTGGACTGTTGGGTACAGTCCTCAAATAGTTTAGAATAGATATTTTCTCGTAGGCAGGTCTCAGAGGGTGGTCACTGGAATTTATTCCTCTGACGCCTTCCCCCCATCCTGAGGGGTGCCACAGGGCTCCATATTGGCATCCATGATGTTCGCAGTGTATATGCTGCCATTGGGAGATATCATTAGGCGATACAGCTTGAGTTTTCACTGCTATGCAGATGTTACTCAGCTGTATATGTCCTTTGTGCCCGGACAGGTTGATGCAGTTGTGCTAAATAGCTGCCTCTCTGAGATCAAAGACTGGATGAGCTCGAGTTGGTTGAGACTGAATCCGGATAAGACTGAGGTGTCGGTTGTGGATCCGGGCCACCCGGGGAGGGTTCTGGTGCTGAGCAGGTGTCGGACCTGTGGCTCGATGGGGTTCAGCTCATTACCTCAGATCGGGTGTGTAACCTGGGCATTATTTTTGATGATGGCTTGACCCTGAAGTCTCAGGTGTCAGCTGTGGTCAAATCCTCATTTTATCATCTGAGGAATATCGCCCGGGTGCAACATCCGATTCCCACAGGCGACCTTCCAACATTGGTCCACGCTTTCATTACTACCCGTCTTAACTACTGCAATGTCCTCTACCTAGGGCTGTCTGGGGTTGATATCCGCTGTCTGCAGCTGGTGCAGAATGCTGTGGCCAGGTTGCTGACTGGTACCTCTAGGACCAGTCACATTATGCCTGTGCCGCGCGAACTGCACTGGCTGTCAGTTCAGTGGTGGATCACCTATAATGTAGGCTTGCTTACCTTCAAAGCCGTACACGAACAGGGACCTGACTATCTTAAATATCTCCTGACTCCCTACTCCCCCAATCTCCCTCTCTGATCCGCCAATGAGGGATTGCTTGAGATTCCCAGGGTTCATCTTAAAACATCTGTAGCTCGCGCTTTTTCATTTGCAGCACCTACCCTGTGGAATTTTCTACTTCGTCAGTTAAGAGAATGCCTGACCATCAACAGTTTTAAATCTATGCTGAAAACTTATTTATTCTCTTTGGCCTTCCCAGATTGATTAATGAATGGATTTTAAATACCGATTTGTCTGCTTTTATACTGTATTTTATAATTTGTACAACACCTTGACTTTGAAAGGCACTATAAAAATAAAGATTGATTGATTGAACTAAACTTGTCTCAGCCAGAAGGGAGAGATGAGAATCATTCCTACCCCCTCTGCTCAAAGCTTGTTCAGCACCCTTGGAATCAAAGGAATGGGAGGGAAGGCATAAACGAATCTGCCCTTCCAACAGAGAGACAGCGCGTCTCGCCCTGGAGTGAGCAAACAAAATGCGGGAAGCTTGGTGTTGTCGGAAGAGGCAAAGAGATCCACCTGAAGAGTCCCCCACTGCTGGAAGATGTCATTTATGACATCTTGATTGAGTTCCCACTCACAAGGGAGCTGTTCTTCCGTGATGTACTTTTGCAAGATGACGGTGGCAAAGAACTGGGAGGTGGGTGTGGGGGACTGCCTCTTTATACTGACGTTGTCTGATGCCAGTCTACTGACGTGGGGGTGGTCCCCGCCACAGACTGCTAGCTAGAAATTTTTCCATGGGGTCCTGATGCCTGGTGGCTTAGTACTATATGTGAATACCTATTGCAAGAACCCTATCGATGTAAGATCTATCGGTTCCGATAGGAACCGGAACCGAGAAACTGCTGAGGAAAACTGATAAACCTCAGTTCAAAAGCAGGTAAATGAAATAAAATTAAAGAATAAAGTAACCAGAACCCTCTAAAAAGGTTCCGATTACATTAAAGAAAAAAAGGTTGGTTGCCCCTCTATTCAAAGGAACCATGAGGAACCGACAAACAAGTTTAAATTTAAAACTAATGAGGTATAAAACACTAAAGAACAATGACACTAGGCAGTAATGAAAAATAAAGCAAAAATACTTAAGTATTTTTTGCTCTATGCACTACAGGAATCTGTCTTGATTGAGAGAGATCTCCAGGGCATCTGAACTTTGCAGCAGAGACAGAAGAAATCGGATGTAGAATGTAGGAAGTTTACTCTGGACAGTTTGAAAGTAGATGCACAAGCTAAACATTCCATGTTCAGCATTGCATTCTATTCTCTCTGGGGCAGCACTGACTTAAGGGAGCATTGCAAGAGTAATAATATTAGTGGATTCCTGGTGCGCGGTGAGGTTGAGGAGAACTCTGTACTTCCATTGACCCAGAGGTCCTAGGAAGAGGCTTAGGGGAAAGCCCTAAAGACCTTACTGTGGAGACACACATGCAACGCCTGGGCCCGAAGCTGAGGACAGGACGACCTCACTTAAATGCCTGGTTTTCCAGGGTACAGTGGTCCATGGAAAAGAATGTGCTGCAAGCATTCATGGCATGTTAAGGCCTAAGGCAGGTCGTGCAAACTTGATACCAGTCCATTCTAACCATTTGTTTTCCACAGGGGCAATGACATATAATGGGAAGCTGTCAAGACTTTTCTTCAACATGGCCCCTTTTGAATCGGTTTTTGGCATCATGCAGAAAGAAAAACAACACTACTACAGTTTACTGAGCGTGCATGAAATCCTTGAAAAGCCTACAGATTAAAGCTTTGTTTTAACAAAGACTAGGTGTGTTGCAGACAACCAGTGTGAGTTCTAGCGATGTGTACACCCTGGATGTTATTTCTCTAATACCATGAATGGTGAACTTCCTGAATGTTCAGGACTGATTCCCAAATAGTTCGAGATTTGTATTTGATATTCAGCTACCAACCCTAAGCCCATCTCAGTATTTGTTTCCCACCTACCGCTATGTTCCCCGTAATTTCTGGTAAAAAACAAAACAAACAGTGAACAAATGCTAGGCACAAACCTCACCCCCACCACTGTAGCACCAATCTCTCTCTCTCTCTCTCTCTCTCTCTCTGCAATGTAAAGGAATGCTTCCTACAAGGCAGCAACATTTTCTGATACAGCATGCCTCCTGAATTACACTCCCCTCATATCAATTCCGATTCTCCCAGTCTGACCCAGTAGATTAAAACTTTCCCCATCCCGCACACTCTAGTAGGTGGCAATCCTACCCCCACATTCCAGACACTCACAAAAAAATTATTTTTAAGCGGTGGTTTCTAGAGTGGAACCACTAGATCGACCTCACAGTCAGGCTGAACAGGCCCAATAGGGTCGAAATCTAACTGATTAACCAACTGATCGCCATGCCAACATGCATAACAGGGTGACTGCCCTCTAACCTGGTCAGCGTCACAAGGGTTTAAATCTGTACCTTCTCCTCAAACTCTGCAAAGCCAGTATCGAGCTCAATAATGAATGACTGCTTGAGTGGTTGAGAGCTTAGGACTCAGGCTGGGCAGCCTTCATGGGTGTAGAGAATGTGTCCATAGTGAAGCTCAAGGGGCAAGACGCTTATCCCTGTTCTTACCGATAGTCAGCCAGCGTTCAGGATGTGTCGAGGATTCAGAGTGCATGACCTGGCACAGAGTGTAGGTCTTCTTGTCATGCAGCAGGCCACGGCATTACAGGCAGACGTAAGAATCCATTCTCGACAACTTCTGGTTACAAAGACTACACTGGCTGAAGCCGGGTGTCTGGTCCACCATGTCTGTGGAGTCTGGAATCCTGCAATACAGTCCCAGCAGAAATTCTCATGGAATCTTTGCTGTGGTGATGCAGGACAAAATCTCTAACCAAGTAAGGTAGATCGGTGGGGGGGGGCATGAACCCTGGTAAAAACAATCAACAGAACTTTAAAAAGTAAACCTTGGGGCACAGCTACAACAGTGGACCTCTCGTTTCCAGCAGAAAGAAAGATCTGAGGCATAGAGGGTTATGAGACATGAAAGGATTAAAGCTCCAGCAAAAAGGTTTTCTTAGGTCTTTGCGTATGCTCTGATAACTGCACAAGTGTGACTACACAGAAGGAATTCACACAGTTCTAAACAGTATTTCGTTTAACTCTGATGCTTAAGATTTCTAGGACTGCATAAATGGCTCAAGAAAGGAAAGCATCTAGTCTGCAATTACATTAAAGAGCTGGTGACACGTTCAGGAGAACTTTAACAAAGCATAACATTTAGGCATGTCCAACTTGTATTTCCCATTAGTTCTGTATTCCTCCTTCCCATTGTTTAGCAATCAGGTAATCTGTATGAAAACAGGATCTTTGCTCCTGAAGAGTTCATCTAGTCCTGCTGTTTTCTCCCTACCTGAGGTCATAGAGCACTATCAGCGACCTCACAGTTACTCCCATGGCAACAGACTGTGATGTCACAACAGAGGATAATGACTTGAAGTAGGGAGCAAGCTATAGAGGCAGATGAACTCAAAGTGAACTCAAAGGGACAACAATCATATATTCATACACATTTCTTTAGTAATAAATTATGAGGAGGAGAAATATATAAAATATAAATGGAATGCAAGCAGAATTGTACCTAATTAATATGTTTTTTAAAGTTTTCTTTGAGGCTTCAGTAGCGCCTTAATTTGTCTATTTCAGTGACTAAACTATAAACAGAAAAACAGAGAGCTTATATAAATGTTCATGTCATTAAGGCAACCTCATGTCATGGCAAGATCAAATGCAGCATCTTACCTGCCCCCACGCATACATATTGTTATGTGTCTGAGATGGGTTCACTTTAGATAGAAGGAACCGAGCCTGTGAAAATTAAACTCAGCATTAATTTATCTTATGGAAAAATGTCATCCACATCATTTATTGATTTTTTTTTTTTTTTTTAAGTTTTTATCTCAATTGGTTGGGGATTATCCATATCAGCCCTTGTGGAAACTCACCAGCCCCAATCCCTGCAATTGTATGGTGGATCTACCCACCCCCAGTAATGTGAGAGGAAGAAGGACTGAGATGCTAATTCTGTCCCACCGGCCTGCTCTGGATCAGAGGGAGCGGTGCTACTGAGGGTCCAGCATCAGTGTGCACCGACAAGAGGGGTTTTCCCTTTTTTTGTGATTCCCTGATGGAGTGGGTATGTAATATAATCCACATGACGTCAGGTACGCTCCCGTCCCCAACATGATGCTGTGTACCACCTCTATACTCCCTTGCAGTCACACTGGTCATGGCATTCCAACACCTACTTGTTGCTAGGGGTCAGACTATTGCTGGATGCTGTGCCCTTCCCTCCCCAGAAGAGGACAGCTGTCTGGGTGACACTCAATCTTCCTTCCATGGTTGACACGCCGATGCGCTGGGCTAGTTCTCAAACTTGGATCGTTGGCATTGCAAGCGGTACCGTTACCGCTGCGCTGGCTTAAGATTTATTGATCTGGCTTGCACATAAATGGAACATACACTCAATGCATTTGACTCTAACTGGAAATTAGACATAAGGGATATTTATTTACAAGTTTAACCAGGAAGGCATACTGAGCAGGGATTGCTTGATTCCAGATGTGACCTGGGGGACAAGTCCCAAAACAATAATACAAATGCAGGTACAGTAAGTTAAACAAGGATATGTGCACTTTGTAAACGCAAGGCTACAACATTAAAGTCAGAAGCCCCCCCCCCCAAACACACACATGCTGGTTATCAAATTTTAACAATGCAGACTTTCATTTTCTCTCACTGGATTAACTGCACAGAAAACCAGAAGCATGGTATCTTATAGCACCCTTAATATGACCTGGCTGTCCTCTCCAACCCCTAGCCACTGAATACTGATTAAAGAACTGCAGCAAAAGTGGAGCAGCTGACCGATCCTTTAAATATAGGCTTTTGCTAAGGAACTATAATCTGTATGTTACAACGTATTACTTGTAATCCTGTTTTTGTGTGAGACAACTGCTTGCCAGACAACAAAAAATTATAACCAGCACAGTGAGCGAACAGCGAGTAGGCTCTCCTCCCAATAAACATATCCCTTCATTGTGAGTGTACACTACATCAGAAGCTGTTACACTGGTAACAGCAAGTCTGGCTGAAGAGTGTGTGTGTGTGTCTGTGTGTGTGTGTGGTGTGTGTGTGTGTGGTGTGTGTCTGCGTGCGTGTGCGTGCCTGTGTGTGTATATGTATATGTATGTGTGTGTGCGCGTGCCTGTGTGTGTGTGTGTGCTGGCAGCATGGTGACATCACATGGTAGCACGCTGATTACACAGGCATGCTCACTCCCACTGCATGGGTCATAAGAAGCCAGGTGAACAGCTCACAACATACTGCAAAGTGATTTACACATTTCATTTCATTTTTATTTTATACTGAAAAGGTCTGTGGGCAATGCCCATTTTCACAGACATCCAGTTTCCATACATATAGATATAAAGGCATTACAAAATTCAAACACATTTAAATATTAAAGACTTAGCCAGAACAATATAAAACAATTACATCATAATTGAAACTAAGTAAAGCACCTACACATCAGCTCCATTAGAGGAGAACTCTTGCTTTAGTATGTGCTGCCCAGGTACTGCCTGTTTTAGCACCACTGTAATGCGTATATATTGTTGAAAATAGAAAGGTAAAATTGTCTCTTTTGGAAATTATTTTTTATAGAATTGGAATGATTAACCAAAGTGGAACACTGAGTTTAAAATGCAAGCTTCAAATGGCATGTATTAAAAATGCAGGCGATTGTAAGCACACAGAAGCTAACAATTGCTAAGTGGTAGCAAGGCACCAGTGATCTTATCCACATGAATGAAATGTAATACGAACAGTTTGCACTGGGAATAATGTCACTTTTTTTTATCAATAACATTTTTTATTAATTTTCACAAATAACACTAAACATAATAAATATAACATACTTTTAAACTTTCAGCTTAAGTTGCCAGCATAAATGTAGCATAAGAAACCCCAAGCATAATGTTATTCTTTTAACAGGAATACATCCCACCACAAGTGCACTGTACTGTACTGAAGCATGCTATGCATAGGGTGACAAGACTGCATATTTTGAAGAAGTATAGTTACTAATATTGAAAAGTACCTGTTGATAGCTATAATTTGAACTGAAATACTGGTTGTGCATGCAATAAGACATGCTGGGTGCCTGACTGGGAAGTGGTATAATTAACGTATGGATACTGACTTATTTCATTTGAGTTACTGAATGTAAAATCAGCATTGTTGTTCTGCAGGTGTAATAGGAATTTCGAGTGGCAGTTAATGAAATGATGAACAGCAAAACAAACGGAGCAAGTAAAAATGTCTATGAACACTTTTTTGGGATAAGGACCGTAACAAACTAAAGATATGTCAACTATTGTCCTTTTAAAACATTATGATTTATGACGTTAAATATTGGTTTAACTTAGGACCCACTATACCCTGAAGAAGCCCTTTGGGTAAAAAGTTGGGTTGAGTTTGGAGTGGGATCTCTATATTAACAAATACGAGAAAAAAAGATGTTTGGTGTGTGACTGAATGATCTTCCTTTGAAGTATTTTTTCATCTTTTCACCTACACATCAAACATCACAGAAAAAAACCCAAAATTCAAAGAAGAAAATCACGTCTTTCCGAATGGTACAATACTTGAGAGCTGAAACCACAAGTAAACAAGCATTTGTCAAATGCCGAATGTTTGCTTGCTGGCACTAGCATTGGTAGTGCAAGAGTTAGAGAGATGTATAATAGGAATGGCAATGAAGTATTGAAGTATGCCCAGTCCCACCCTGCAGAGAGTGAAAGGTACTGGGGGTGTGCCTTTGGGTTGTCAGCCATAACGCTTGTGCCATTCCACCTTACCCCACCCTACAGACACGACAGGTGTCACGGTGTGCTTTGGGGTCTTCGGCCCTTACGCTCACCCCACTCCTAAGGAAATAAGCTGAGATGGGTGTGGTATAGAAGAATGGGGTGAACATTAGGGCCAAAGACCCCAAGGCACACCTCAATGCTTGTCAGTGGCTGCAGGGTGGGGGTGGAATGCCATGAGCATTACGGCCGATAAACCCAAGTCACCCTCCGGCGCCCATCAGTCTCTACAGGGTAAATACGATTGATTAAACCTAATGCCCCAGGCGTTTGTTGGTATTTTCGCTCCACATTTTCAACATGAGCTTTTTGGGACCCCACCTTATGAACAGTGGCACTATCATTTCGTTACTCAATCCTGAAAGGCGATTTCACATAGCGACTGCGCTATTCAGCACCACAGGTGAGAAAACACATTTCGAGCAGGATGTGAAAAATAACAGCTGTACTGTTCATGAGGAGGAGAGAAAAAAAAAGGCAATGTTGAAAATCTGGAGTGAAAATATAAAAAATTGGCGAAGTTAAGAGTGTGCATAGAAACTGCGTAACGCAATTATTTTTTTGATTTTTTTCCACCAAATTTTCAAAATGGGCATTTTGGGACCTCCCCTCATGAACAGTGGCACTGTAATTTTGTTAATCTGTCACGAAAGTTGATTTCCCAAAGTGACCGCGCCATTCTGCGCCACAGATGTGAAACCACATTTTGGGAAGAATGTGAAAAATGACAGCTGTACTCTTCATAAGGAGGTGTGCAAAAATAGCAATGTTGAAAATCTGGAGTGACAATATTAAAAACTGATGAAGTTAAGAACATGCATAGAAACTGCGCAACGCACACTCGTAATGCAGTAACTGTCTAATTTTTTAACCAAATCTGCAACAAGGGATTTTTGGGACCTCCCCTCATGAACAGTGGCACTGAAACATAGAATCTGACGGCAGATAAGGACTGGTTGGCCCACCTAGTCTGCCCATTTCTCTACCTGATGGATAAGCTGCAGTTTCTATTTAACCAACACCTTACTTCAACTGTTGTTTCATTACTCAGTCCTGAAAGGTGATTCCGCACAGTGACCGCAAAATCATCTTTCCGGACACAGAAACAAAATGACAGTGCCAGTGTTCATAAGATGGGGTCCCAAGAACCACATGTTGAACATTTGGGGCCAAAATTCTTAAAAACAGCTGAGATATCAACCTAAGTTGAAACCCCCTATTGACTCCCATTATATGGCTTACCTTGAAATCTTCAGTTTGCGGTCGGCTTTGAAGAGTGCAGACGCTGCCCCGTTCAGAGAGAGAAGCTCACTTCCGACCTCCGGAGGTAAGTATGGGTGGGGAGGTGGGTACACAGAGGAGGGTGGGATAGGGAAGGGGGACGGGGGAGACAACGATGGATTGTTTCCTTTTTTACAGGGAAAAAAATAGTGAAGGACAGTTTTCTTCATTCACAGGGAAAATCAAATATTAATGTGGGCACATTGGGGTGGGCTCCCAGTGTGCCACAATAGTGTGTGTGTGGGGAATACATGCAGACACGGGGATTGGGCACTCTGATGTCTGCTTTGCAGGAGTGTGTGGCGGGCAGCAGGAGCTGCCATTGTGGAAAGCCATGCTGCAGCTGCTTTTTTTATTGAAATGTTTCACCAGGAAAGGCACACTGAGCAAACGTTGCTCATAACTCCGGCCACGTGCATTACAGTGCATGGCCTACTGCGCACTGTAATGTGCGTGGCTGGTGTCAGAAATCAAATAAAGAGTTTTTGGCACACTGGATTTGACTCCCAGTGTGCCACAATAGTTGGGGGGCATGCCAACATGGGGATTGGGCACCCTGATGTCAGCAAATACTTTAGAGGGGGTTTGGGGGAGGGAGCGCATCCGACACCAGAAGTGGGCATCCTGGTGTCAGAAATAAAATAAAACAGTTGTTTGGCACACTCGGGTGGGCTCCAAGTGTGCCTAATTAATAGAGGGGTGGGATACATACCGACACAGGGATTGGGCACCCTGACATCGGCTTTACTGGAGTGTGTGGCGGGTGGCAGGAGCCACCATTGTGGAAAGTCATGCCGCGGCTACTTTATTTATTGAAATACTTCACCAGGAAAGGCACACTGAGCAAACATTTTGCTCGCACTCCGGCCACGTGCATTACAGTGCATGGCCTACTGTGCATTGTAATGCACTTGGCTGGAGTCTTGTCACCTGCCACTGCAATGATGAAACTGTACCTGATTGCAGCAGCAGATTCCTTTTCAC
Organism: Neoceratodus forsteri; assembly: GCA_016271365.2. Taxonomy (NCBI): domain Eukaryota; kingdom Metazoa; phylum Chordata; order Ceratodontiformes; family Ceratodontidae; genus Neoceratodus; species Neoceratodus forsteri. The sequence goes on along the minus strand of CM028134.1, from coordinate 968,981,477 downwards.
TCTCCGACTCTCTTTGAAGCTGCTGTCATCAGCAACATGCTCACTGATTGGTGGCTGAGGGACGAACCCAATAAAGTGTCTGCTGCATTGGCCACAACACCTGACACACCTCTGAAATGTGCTACTGCCACAACATGTTTCTTACGCATGCTCGCAAGCATACATAAAAAAGGTGTGGTTCTCCTTGATAGAATATCGCTAATACAGTATCTTTTGATGCACATTTTATTACACAAAGTGTCGTCTACCTCCATGAAGCAGTTGGAGACCTGCTTTTTCAAAACATTTTACAGTGTGCTTTGTCACTTTTAGTAACTAATGTTATGGTTTAAAGCATATGTGTATCGACTCATGGAAATTGTATCAACAGTAAAGAGCTATCCTGACCAGCCTCCCAAGTTTGCATTAAAAAAAAAAAAAAAAACACAAAAGGAAAATCACTGCTACTCTTGATTTTCTAGAGTAGCTCCTGTATAGCGCCACACTTTCTGCTCTTAGTACTGGAGGTGCTCTAACAGGTGTGTGGGCTGTCTCTTACAGCATTAGGACCCCACAGGAGCTAGAACACTGGGACTGATGGCGTGGACGCATGGTGCCGGTGTGGTTGCAATGCCAAAACAGGAAAGAGAACTATTCAGAAGGCTGTTACTGCACAGCTTCTTATTATAACTATTTGTTGTAATGCATCATGCGTGATAAGGGACTCCATCAGGAAGAGAGTATATATGGGGTTGAGTGGCAAAACAAAATGGCAGAAATTAAGTGTGAATTCTGCATTGATGTTAACGGCACGAGCATTGAAGTAGTAGATGGGAAATGGTTCCAGGCTTAAGCTGGATGACATTTCAGGGACCAATAACAGCAATGACATCACTACCGTACCTGTCCCTTTTTCTAGCCAGCATGTCACAGGATGACAGTAAAACAATAGATTCTATCGAATTTAGGGGGTGAAGGATGGGTGAGTATGACTATGGAGAAGACACTCTAGAAGAGCAAGCATTATGGTGGCTTTCTTATCCTTTTACAGTCAATCTCCTACATAGAGCCACTCGCTGGTTGAAAAGCAGTAATGTCACTAAAAGGATAGAAAACCTAGAATCCTTATAATAAAAAAAAATTATTGTAGGGTACAAAAGGATCAGAAGGCTAGGAATACTCAATCAAATGCCATGCTAGTAATGTGCAAATGTAAATGAGAACCCTGATATGGAAGTCAATGACGGGCAGCATATGTATACAACCACCCATGCGGAAAATATTGTGCCAAATCAGTCTGCTACATAGGGAAGTATACTGTAACTAGTCATGCAGTGTTTCTATGAAAAAAGCCCAAAATGCAGCAAAATTGTAACATCACTGATCAAACCACAAACAGTATTAGAAAAAAGAACTAAATTTGAAACTAAAATGTGTGTACCAAGTAGTGAACATGACTACGAATGTTCACACTTAAACTGTGTTACCGCTATATGACGAGGCAGAAGCTGAATCTGTGGGACTATTCTAAGGAGGAGAAGTCTCCTTTTGGCTTGCAGCTAGATAGGGCAAAGGTGTGTGACCAGTACCAAAAGAGTCTGAACAAACGCTGGTTAGTTCAAAACAGACACAATATTTTTTCTTTAGAGAAGACCCTAACTGGGTGACAGTTTCCAAAAAACATTATGTAACCCCCGTTACCCAGGGTTACTAGAACCCTAGTTAGATCTAGTGGCAGGCAGGGATAGACAGCTAGTGAAACTCCAGTTAAATGGATTTCACTATGTCTTGCTCTGTTTTCAGTCTCTGCTGAGCTGGGGCTATGACATCATTTAGAATTCTGCAGCAGCATAAGCCACAATGGAATGTTGCAGTTGGGAGTTAGGTAGAACGTTGGGGAATTTCAAAGTCAGTTCTGAAGTAGGCTCAAGAGAGAGAAGGATGTAGATCCTGCATTGCAGTGGAGGAAGGGGGTGCCCCTGCCCTCAGCTCTGACACAGAGCTACCTTAGGGTGTGTGCTTCCACCATAAGAGGGGCACAAGGAACCAACTCCCAGGGGCAACCCCCTGGCCTGGGAAAAGGAAGAAGCTACTCGATGACGAGTGCTGAGGCACTACAGCTTTTGTGGAATGAGATTCAGAGTTTTGGACGCCTGCAATGTGGAGAGTGATGAAGCTTTGATAAAAGGCCAGTGTCATTCACCAAAACAGTAAGTAAATAAGTCTCTGGAGCTGTGGTTCAGTCACGATGCCAAGTCCAGAGCTTATGGAACAGTGAGATGTAATGACAGTTGTTTGTGGGGGGTCTTCAAGGTAAGACAGTTACTGCATTACAAAGCCATGTACAGTCTGCACTATAGTAGCCAAGGAAGAGGTTTATGGAACAGTGAGATGTAATGACTGATGTATGTGGGGGTCTTCAGAGAAAGACAGTTACTGCATTACAAAGCCATGTACAGTCTGTACTACAGTAGCCAAGGATGTGTGTGTAAACAAAGGAATGGCCGGGTATGGGTCTATGGAACAAAAGGTGGGAGACCCCCCCCCCCACCTGGCGTAACGGGGCTCACCTCTATGGATTCACTTTGAGACACCAGTCACCCTTCTGTCGGGTATTGACCAGTGCCTGAAGAGGGTGTCCAGACGCTGGAATGGAGTAGAGGGTGGTAGTGTGCCACTAGTTAAAGAGTCCATGACATATGGAAGTTTAGGATCCAAGAATGGATTGTGTCTGTGTCATCACCTTATCTGCATTACAAGGAGTGCAGCCCCGTGGGGGTCCATCTATGCTTTTCATTCAGTGTTGCTGAATAAAGCCACACTTTAGAATCCCATCTCCTGGTACTGGACGTTATGTTACTGCTTCTAGTCTCTGGATAACTTTGGGTGCCACTGTGCAGAGCAGTCAAACCTAATCACCATGCCGAGTGACACCTTTCTCCCCAAGTTTCAGCCTATAAAAATGGAGGCACCGCGTCATAGGACCAAGGCCCCTCAACCTATTCACTAGCCACACAGGCAGGGGTAGTAGCCCTCTCAGTTTAGCGCCGACTGGGGGTTACATTAGTGTTTCGGAGAATGGACTGAAATCGCATCCATGATCCTAGGCCACATATCCACTTATAATCCAGACGTGCAAAGTCATGCATAACGTATCATACAGATACCTACAGCAGCTGAGTATGCAGCCACTAACAAAGCATCATAAATGCCTATGGGTTGGAAATAACTGGATGCTGAACCATTTCTGATTAGGGAAAGCATTTCTTGTTTGATCAGGGATGTCATTTTTTGCCCTCAAACCTGTGTCATAAACTCGTGCTGTGCTTTGTAATTGCTGTGCCATTCCGTCTATCTGGACTTGAGCTTGCTGTGCAAGCTGCCGGTTTCTCGAAGACTTTAGTTGTGCCTGCTACTGGTCTCTCTGGTCTGCAACTACTTCTGCTGAGCCATCCAGTCTCTCTGTGTCTGGGCCTGATGCTTCACCAGCCACATCAGGAATTTGTTTCCATTCTATCTCTACATGAACACGGGTGAGTTCTATCCCACCACTAAAGCCAACCAGGTGTGACAGGGCAGCAGATAAGGTGGCTCAACAGCAAACACTCAGGGACTGAAGACACTGACACTATACTCACACTGGTGCTAGGACCACATGGAAACTTATGTGTTAGTATCTATACAAATGTGGGTGGCCCCATCACTCCTCAGCTCCTGCCACAGATTAGTCTCTGAGGACCTCCAAGTGTAGGGAAGCCGGAGATCAGACCAGCACCAAGCATAGAAGGTGAGATATGGTGCTGGACATAATAGCCACAGATTAGGATCAGGCACAATATCTGGTGCAACCCTCACTGAAGCAGAAGGGGGACAGAGGGAGGGACAGCATGGCCTAATGGAAGAGATTATCTCTAAGATCTACTGTTATGGTAAGTACATAATTGTTGTAGCTTCTTCGAGGATGTCTCTTCCATTAGGCCACACCTTTGGAATGAGTCCCAAGCAGTCTGATTGGTAAAATTTGATATATATTCAGGACAGTTGGCCTTACAGTACAGCAAGCTCTAAGCCAGCACATCTACGAGAGACTCTATCCAGATTGTAATGTTTAGTGAAGGTGTAACCAGTGCTCCATGTGGCTGCAGCACAAATGTCAGCAGCATGGCTATTCCTGAAACAAGCAGTAGACGTGGCCATCTCCCTTGTGAAATGACCAAGAACTGCACCAGGAAATTCCTCACCGTACTTCCTGTAAGAAAACAATACAATGTGCCAGCCAGTTGGACAGGCACTGTTCAGACACAGGGGCTCCCTCTTTCCCAGTGTGAATGAAACAAAAAGCTGAGAGGACTATCTGTAGTCCCTGGTGCGATTCACGCAGTATCAGAGTATTCTATGTATATCCCGTGTATGGAGCAAAGCCTCAGCCTGACTGGCATGCTCAGGGTAATAAACAGGAAGGTGCATCATTTGATTCGGTGTAAATTCAGATTCCACTTTCAGTAAAAAGTTAGGGTTTGTACACAAAGGAACTCTGTGAAAAAAAATCAAATAAGAAGGCTCACATATTTGAGCCTGCTCTGAAATCCTTCAAGCAGAAGTCACTGCAATCAAAAATAATGTTTTTCATTACAGGAAATGTAAGCCACATCCCATGGCAGGCTCAAAAGGAGCCAAAGTCAATTTCTCAAGCACATAATTCAAGTCCCAAGTCGGGACTGGATTACGGACAGGAGGTTTCATATGCAAAATACCTCAAAGAAAAGTAAGGGACACCTCTAAATGGAGACTGTACGACCCTCAATAGGGCATGGAATGCTGATACAGTGCCCAAAATGCAGCTTAAGTGAGGAATAATGTGATTCCATGTGATATGAGTGACTCTTAACAGCGAATCACATAACGGCGAGTACAAAACGCAGAAAAACACAATCGGCGAAGAACACTACACTGAATACAAAATATAGGCAACAACTATGACCTGCATTTTATGCGGGGGCAAGCTCTTTGCACCCCCCAAACTATTAATTTTCAAGTCCAAGGTGGGCAGTCACTGGAGGAGGGAAGAAAACACAGGAGGGGGTGACCGTTACGGGATGAACAACCCACAGGTGAGGGACCAATCTGGAGGGGGATGGGAGGTATATGAAAAAAAAAATTAAAGAGACTCGCAACATCAAACAATAAAAATATGTTGCACCTGCATGCAGTCCCGAACCCACGACCATGCACACCAGGGGATGTGTCCGTAACCGCCATGCCGGTTGGCTAGCTCAGCAGCAGCCTGCTCACTCCCACTACCTAACTTCCTACCTTTACACTCGCTTAACCCTTCTCGCTGGGCCGCCGCTATTCTGTCCTCCCTACCTTGCTGTCCTCCAAGTCAGCTTTCTCTTTATGGGCTTATTAAATTGATTCGCTCATTTTGAGTCGCTAAATTTGCTTCGCCCTTGTCACTGGATACCAATATAGTAGACCAGAGTCTGACAGTGACAGGACGTATTGTAGCACTGCATTTGCAGAACATGTAAATGGGTCCAAATTCCTGGAAACAGTCCACAAAATGAACCCTTTCTTTTCAAGGAATAGGTACAGTATTGTCTGGTCTGGTAGAAGGCTTTCCAGCTGCAACCAGCACATTAGCAACCTTAGAGGATACCCCAAAACGTGCCATGGCTATGTATTCAGGAGCCATGCATGCAGATAGAGGGACTTAAGGTCTAGATGGACCAGGGATCTTTTGTCCAGTGATAACAGATCGCAACACATTTCATCCGGTGCAGAAGTGGAAACCACATCTGGTGAGTCCATGATGGAACAATGAGGCTGAGAGTGGCACTCTCCCTCTACAGCCTGAGTAGCATTCTCTGTATTAGTGGAATTGGGGGAAATGCTGAAATGAAGTTCCCTTTCCAAAAGAGGGTCAACTCATCTCACCAGAAAACTCCAAGCCCTAGAATGTGCAAGCAGAAATGCTGCAGTTCTGCACTGCATGGGGACGCAAAAAGGTTCTACTCTGGATAACCCCATCTTGCAAAGAGGTCATTTACTATGGAGGTCAACAGTTCCCATTTGTGAATTGTGAACTGTGACCTGCTTATCTCGTCTGCTAAGATGTTTTCGAGATGTGGGAGATGTCTGTCTGACATGCAGTATGTAGGCCATAGGACAGATCCCATACCCATACTCTCATTGCCCACTAGACCCTTAGTGTCCACTGAGGGATTCTCATATAAAGACTAGCCAGTGGCCTCATCCCCATGGCAACAGCCAAGACTTCAAGCAATCAGGTTGTCTGCCCTGTCGCAGAAAAGCATAACCCTTCTCAGAGTTCAAAACTGCTCCTATGCACTGTGATCACTGCCAGAGTCGTCACAGTCTTTGGCACAAGTACTGCAACCCCCAAAGCCTCGAATAAGTGCCTTGTCCAAAACAACGTATGTAGGAGATGTTCCTAGGACCTAGCACAATCACCTCTGGCAGCAGGCTGGTGATAAAAGCCCTTACCACAAACCCTGACTGCATGGAGGGGTTGTGGGATAACAGATGGACCAGGCACTGCACTTTAAGTTCAACACACAATCTCTGTGTGATGCTTATTCAAAATGCAGGAGATAACCTTCAGCAATGGCATATCCCTTCTTCAGTACATCTGTTTGTAGCAATAGACTATGCAAGTCTGTCTTCTACACTTAGCCAGCACCTACTGATGCACTGATCTCTAATCTAACTTATCAGTTGAGGTTCGGCCTCCCCTATGTGAGCCCTGTTTGCTTGGGTAGTGGGGGCTGAAATAAAAAAAAAAAAAAAAGCTATAGACAAAGAATCTCAGCGCAGAAGCACTGAAACAAGGGTTACCCCAAAGGGCATTGACAATAAGCCAAGTTTCAAGAAACACATCACACATACTTCCCTAATGCAAAGCATCATGGGATATATGCAAATCAACACATTTCAGACTGTCTCAGTTTACAGCAATTTACATGCATTTTAAATAGCACAACTAACTTAATTTTTATAATACAGTCAACTAGCACTGTTTACCTTTATTAAAAATACACAGTGCATGGTATTTTCACCATTTACAGGTTTCATAAACATAAGGAATATACAATACATTAAGGTATTTTATGACATAGTAGTGCTATTACATACTAAATCCAACAATGATAAACACAACCTGTTTTATATACGCTCGGAGGTCACCGCACTAACATCCCTGTATGAGGACCTGAGAGGGAAAAGGAAAATTAAAGAGGACACTATAGCATAGTCAAGAAAGGGGAGGGGGTGCCCATAGTTGGCCAGCTTTATGGACTAGAAACTGTAAAGGATAGATTAGGCCAAGAAACAGAAGAACTATTGCAACAGATCTAAGAAAAGGTCGATCCTCAAGAGTGGCAGGAGTTCCCTGTCACAAACTGGAGTGGCATACAGGGACTTAATAGACCTTACAGTCATTCTGGACATCAGAAGACCTCATAGGGCTTTTTCTACATCATAGCCAAACAATTTTGCCCCTCTGAAAGGGGCATTTAAAACTGCTTGTTGTGCATCAGTTGCAAAGCCAACAATATCAACTAATATAAATTCCAGAAGCACATCAGCCCTGGCAGAGGCATTAGAAACATCACTGGCTGAGTGGAGTGAATGTTTGCCAACCTCGGCACCAGATGTTGAAGTTTAAGAGGTGACTTGATAAGTTTAGCTGCAGCCCGCTCCTGTTCCTGCATGCCTTGCCATGCTGCCATGGAAGTCAGTGGCTGCTATGACCACAAATTACCTCAACTATATTTAAATTAAAATCACTGCCAAACTAGACCACTGCACCAGGAAGTGCCACGCAGGTCCTGATGAAACATGAGCAATTTATGGGTATTTCAACACATTTAGTGATGTAGATACCACTGCTGTGAATGTAACAACAGTGGCCGAAACTTAATGTACTTATTTTATTGCTTCCACAGAGGTGTTGATGCCTAAAAATAATACTTACAGCAAGGTCCTGTCCAAGTGTTGGTGTACGCATTATTTCACACATCAATACAGACTAGGTGTAGATGGAGGAGGGGTGTCACCTGAGAGCTAAATAAATGCCGATGGGTGTAGCAGATATACCCCAAATTCATGATCTGTCTGTTGACTGCATGAATGCTGGGGCAAAATAGTAGTTTGCATCAATTTTGTACTGACACCTTGACACATTTTGTGATTTTCAGCTCCACGTACTTGATGCAGATTCTTGGGCCATTACTTCGAAAGTAGCAGTAGTAGTTTATTGCTCGGTCGCAGACTATTGACAAAAATTTACAATACAAAATCTTAAAATCACAGAAAGACCAACATGTAAATGACAGCAGTTTAGAGTAATCATTTCATACAAGCAATTCCAATATTAAAAATTTAATATACAGTATATGCAAATAAGAATTTAAGCTTACATCTTATTAAGTTATGCATATATAGAAAACATGGAGCACCCCTAATATATCTAAAATCCTTTCCTTAAGTGAATTTTATACATCAGCTCTAGATAAAGTGCAGTAGTTCTAATGATTAGTTCATCGTTACTAGTAAACAATCTCTGTAAAATATGTTGTGCATCATTTGTCTGAATATTTAGCAGAAATGGGTCAAGCCACTTAAGACCTTTGATGTAGCGTATCGACATCAATCTAAAACAGCATGTTTTAAATCCTTAATGGAGTGGTTATTGCATTCAAAATGTCTTGCACAGCTATCAGTAGACTTACTGTATCTAGCTTTCATAACTTTGCTTGGAAACAGCTCCATACGATATAGAGTATAGTGTCTCCTTTGATTAAAATCAGTCAAAACATCCAAATAGTACCTATAATAATGATTTATATCGAACTGGACTAACCAATGGGATACGTGAAGTTGTTGATTATTTTCCAAATCTTTTAATTTATAATTTTCTGAGATTTTCCTAGTGATAAACTTCTGGTATTTAAGACTGATAGTAATTCCTTTTGTTACGTAATTTTCCAAAAACAACAGATTATCTTTTAAGACAGAGAAAATATTTTTCAGCCACCCCGACTGTTGTTGGTTCCAGTTGGACCAAGAGTATTTCTCCGTAAGACACACAGAAGAAATACAATTTTGGTATATGAAGTAGTTTTAACCAACAGTTTACCTTCCTAGCCTGGATTAGGGCTTTCAGCCCTACAATGCCAAGTTTGGCTCTGATTAAGGAAGTTGGAACAGCGGGACCTAAACTTATTCTAAATAATTTCATGAGAGAAACTTTAAGAGAATCATATCTAGCTGAGTCCCACACTTCAACATTGTATAATAATTGGTAATTATATTTTGATTTAGCTGCTTGTAAAAGTGGTCTAACTGATCTACCACCAAATTTTTTATTGAAAAAAATTTAAAGAACTGGCTGTTTGCTTCAATTTGATCATTAGTTGGTTAATATGTTTAGACCATTACCATTTGGAGTAAAATTTAAACCTAGATATTTGTACTGTTTCACAGTGTTAAGCGTTTTATTACCTATTTGCCAAGTTTTTACCCGATTTCTAGAACCAGAGATCATAACTTGACTGTTAGACTCATCTATTTTCAAATCATATTCGGTGGCATAATCATTACGTAGATTTAGCTTCTTAGATAAACCCAATTGGGACAAAGAAATCAAAATCAAATCGTCGGCAAAAGCCGAACACGGGCATTCTCTTGTTAAGTCCTTAGGGGAATCAGAAGATTAATTTTCTAGCATACCCAGTAGTTTACTGATATAAAGGCAAAACAGAAGGGGAGCGAGAACACATCCCTGTCTGACTCCCTGATTAGTAGGAAAGGGCGATGATAACTGATTAGATGATCCTATCCTAATTTGGGCCCAAGAGTCAGTATACAACTCACTAATTATGTAAACTAAATGATGGGAGATACCCTTAGTAATCATTTCCTTCCAAAGAGTTTGTGGAGAAACTGGGTCAAATGCAGAACTAAAGTCGATAAAAGCTACATAGATCTTTTGTTTTCTGAGTTTGACGTATTTTTCAAATAAATGATTTAAGATAAAACAATTATCAGTAGTAGAATATCCCTCTCAAAAACCTGCTTGGAAGTCAGAGAGTCCACCTAGCTGAACTAATTCCACACTAAGCCTTTCTAAGATAATTTTTGCAAAAATCTTGGCCATAACATCCAGGAGTGATATTGGCCTATACATAAGTGGGTTAGCTTTGTTACCCTTTTTATGGACTGAAAGTAAGTGAAATATACACTCAAGTGTTAACCTGGGCCAGTCCTGTTCAATGTCTTCATTAGCAACATTTCAGAGGGGCTGAAGGGAAAGGTCTACCCATTTGCAGATGACACCAAGATCTGTAACAGAGTGGACACCCCAGAGGGGGTGCTGAAAATGAGGAGGGACCTGGGGAAGCTTGAAAAATGGTCTGAGGACTGGCAACTGAAGTTTAATTAAAAGAAGTGCAAAATTATGCACTTGGGACACAGAAATCCTGGGGAAAGCTACAGGATTGGGTAAGGGGATGGGAAGTAGCCGACAGTCACAAAGGAGGAAAGGGACCGGGGGGTTATTATTTCAGACAACCTGAAAATTTCACAGCAGAGTATTAAGGGAGCTAGAAGGGCCAGTGGCATGCTGGGGTGCATAAGCAGGGGTATCATCATCAGCAGGAGGGAAGTAGTGATGCCATTATATAAAACCATAGTCAGAGGCTGGCCTGGTGGTGCTGAGGGTTGAGGTGCTGGATGCCACGCCAGCGACCAGGGGTCAGGAATGGACTTGGGCCACCGTGGGTTGGCAGGGGAGGGAGAGGCTCCAGCATCCGGAGGACTGCTCTCCTCTCGGGAAGGGAGACCTGTCGTCCTGCTCGCTGCCTGCCCTCTGGTGGTGGCTGGAGGGCAGTATGGGTCAGAAGGCACGCTCCAACATGCTTATGTTGGTGTAAGGGAGGACGGGAGAAACATGGAGGAAAAAAACTGAGCCTGGCAGTGCTCTATGATGGTCCGCCGCACCCCGAGGGCCGACTCTGGCTTCTGGATTGGGTCCCTGGGGAGGGTTGTCACCTCCTTCCTGGCCCCTTGCAGGGGGAATCCATGGAGAACTCACCAGGTCAGCAAGGGGAGCCATGGACCCAAGAGAGAGTCCTCCATCAGAAGGGTCAAGTCACTGCCAGGATCGAAGGAAGAAAAATTACTCATCTTAGTAATTATGTTTCTTCTATTGGAGTCTAGCTGTATTCTGACAAGTGCAGTTAGCTCCAGCCTTTAAACTGCCCCGGAGAACAAAGGGTTAAACTTTCTATGCAGAGCATAGAATGCTGAGCTCGAGCTCAGTTGATGTCTCTGTTTGTTTCCCTTTGAAATCTAACCGCCAGATTCTTACGAGCAAAACCTTAACAGCTATTCTATGTGGAATGTAACATTTTTAATAGCCATCTGGCAACAAAAAGTTCTGGATTACCAAAGGAAGACTCAAGTCAGGAAACCCAAAACTCAAAAACCAAACCAAACAAGAATAGTAATAAAACAACACCCAAACAAGAAGAGGGTGTAAAAGGAACACCCCTGAGGTGCAACACTGCACCTGCCCACCCACTTCCCAAAACCAGGTTCTGAGAGGGGAGGCAGGGAGGGAGGTCAGAATACAGCAAGACTCCAATAGAAGAAATATAATTGCTAAGGTGAGTAATTTTTTCTTCACACAACTTGAAGTCTTGCTGTATTCTGACAAGTGCAGACTACCAAGCAGTACCTCAATGGAGGAGGGACAGAACCTCATAGGGAATAGGCTCTGAAGTACTGCTGTGCCAAACCGAGCATCACTCCTAGCCTGGATATCCAGAGAGTAATGTTTGGTAAAGGTATGGACTGTTTTCCAGGTGGCTGCTTGACAAATTTCTAAGAGAGGGATATCCCTGGCAGCAGCCAGGGAAGCAGCTGTACCTCTTGTAGAGTAAGCCCTCAGGCCTGAGGGTGGAATCTTTCCCGGTTTTTCATAACAGAATTGTATACAAGACACAATCCACCTGGCAATAGTTCTCTTGGTGGCAGGTTTGCCCTTTCCCCACTTCTCCATAAGTGAGGAACAACTGGAGGGAGTCAAACCTGTGACCCTTGGTACGCTCTATGTAGTAGCTAAGGGCTCTTTTAACATCCAAACTGTGTAGCCTCCTCTCTCCTGAGGAAGAATGATCAGTGACAAAAACAGGGAGAGACATAGACTGATTCAAATGGAAGTCAAACCACTTTGGGCAAGAACCTTCTATTGGTTCTAAGGACCACTTTATTCCTGTGAAAGGAGAAAAAAATCAGGTTCCACTGACAGGGCCTGCAATTCACTGATACGCCTGGCAGAGGTAATGGCTACCAAGAACACAGTTTTCCAACTCAAGTACTTAAGCTCTGCTGAGGACATAGGCTCAAAATGGGGTTGCATAAGCTGAGCAATGCAAACATTCAAATCCCAGGCAGGAGCAGGGTCTCTAAAGGGAGGACTGGTGTGAAGCAATCCTTTAAAAAAATTTACAGAACACAGGATGAGATGATAGTGAGGAAGACTTTCCCACTGACAGAAAAGCAGAAACAGCTAACAAGTGCACCTTGAGAGTAGCTGGTCTGAGGCCTAGGCCATTAACATGGACCATATAATCCAGAACCGTAGGCAATTCAGCAGTGTCTGGAGGAATATGCTTCTTGGAACACCAAATGCAGAATCTTTTCCATTTGGAGTTACAAGTCTTTCTGGTGGAGGGCTTTCGAGTAGCTTTGAGAATATCCAGAACCCCCTGAGAAAGATGCAAATCTGCAAACCTTTCAAGAGCCATGCCTTGAGATTGAGAGACTGAAGATTGGGGTACCAAATCCTCCCCTGAGAGGATGTTAACAGGTTGTAATTCCTGGGCAGAGACAGGAGAAGATGGACTGCTAAGAACAACAACACGGGGTACCAATGCTGTCTGGCCCAATCTGGAGGAATCAGAATCACTTTGCAAGGTTGAGACCTTATCTTGACTAGAACTTTGAACAGGAGTGGGAAGGAGGGAAGGCACATAGAAATGTCCCTTCCCAATTCAGAATTAGAGCATCCAGGGGGACTGAGCCCAAGACTGGGGGTCTGCAACAAAAGAGATGAAGTTGGTAACTGTCTGGGGCTGCAAAGAGATCCATCTCTGGAGTGCCCCACCTTGAAAAAAATCACTTTCAACACCTGAGGGTCCAGGGACCATTTGTGATGGCCCTGAGAGATCCTGCTCAGTGCATCTGCTAGCACACTGCCCTTCCCTGGAAGGTGAACTGCTATCAGAGAGGTCTGCAGGGAATAAGTCAGGGACCACAATTTCATGGCTTCCATGCACAAGGCCATGGACCAAGTGCCTCCCTACTTGTTGATGTACCACATGGTGGTGGTGTTATCTGTTCTGATCTGAACCACCTTGTTCTGCACTGACTGAGAGAAAGCTTGTAGGGCCAGAAAAAGTGCCCTGAGCTCTAGGAGATTGATATGGAGAAGGGATTCTTGGGGGGAACCACAGTCCCTGGGCAATGAGGGCCCCCAGATGGGCTCCCCAGCCCAGAAGGGAAGCATCCGTGGTAAGGACCACTGAATGAGACTGGGTGGCAAATGGGACCCCTTGTCTTAAACTGTCCTGATCCTGCCACCATTGAAGGGCCTGGATCAAGGTCAAAGTCACTGGGATCAGTTTGGTAAGGGAATCCTTCCTCTGAGACCAAAAAGGCCTCAGATGGAACTGAATATCCCTCATCTGGAATCTTGCCCCTTGGACCACTGCTGTTGAAGCTGCCATGTGGCCCAAGAGCTGGAGGAAATGCCTTACTGGTCGAGATACCTGAAGGGTGAAGGAAGAGGCTAGTTCTATAAGAACCCTTGCCCTTTCCAGGGGAAGAAAGGCTCTTCCTCTGACTATGTCCAGTTCTGCCCCTATAAAGGTAAGAAGCTGGACTGGTTTGAGAACTGACTTGGGAAGGTTGAGAAGAAATCCTAGAGAAGTGAGCACTTTCTGGGTCACTTGCAGGTGAGACTTGACTTGGTCTGGAGACTGGCCCACTATTAGCCAATCGTCCAGATATGGAAAAATGGAAATCTTTTGCTTCTTATAAAGGCAATTACTACTGCCAGGCATTTTGTGAAAACCCTTGGGGTTGAGGTTAGGCCAAAGGGCATTGCTCTGAAGTGACAGTGGCCTGAGGGCAACTTGAACCTGAGGTACTTTCTGTGGGAGCACCTGATGGGAATGTGGAAGTAGACATCTTTGAGGTCCAGGGAGGCTAGCCAGTCCCCTGGCCTTAGAGAGGAAAGGATTATTGCCAGAGTTACTATCTTGAACTTTGGTTTTAGAAGATGTTTGTTTAGGTATCTTAAGTCTAGGATGGGTCGCCACTCTCCTGTCTTTTTTGGGGTAAGGAAGTACCTGGAGTACAGCCCTTTGTCCCAGTGTAGGGTAGATATTCTCTCTATGGCTCTTAAGGCCAGCAGAGATGAAACCTCTGCCTCTAGGGCAAGGGTTTCCGAGAGATGTGTAGGTGCAAAAGACCTGGCTCTCATCTTCGGAAATGTTCTGAAGCTGAGAACCAGTCCCTGGCTTACTACTTCCAGGACCCACTTGTCTGATGTAACAGACATCCAGTCCTGGACAAAGTAAGCCAACCTGACCCCCTACTGGAATAGGAGAGTCGACCCGGGCAAGCCCATCAGGGTGTCTGCTTGGCAGGGGCCTTAGGCTGAGGAGTGGATGCAGCCCTGCTCATCCCCCTTCTGCCTCTCCCTCTGAAGAACCCCCTCTGTGAAAAGGGAGAAGAGGCCTGTGCTTGGTAAAAAGGCCTATGAAAAGGCCTGCCCTAGACTGCTGCCTTTGAGGAGTTGCCTGCCTCTCCTTGGCCTGAGCACTCCTGTAGGTGGTCCTATACTCATCCATTTTCTTCATGTAATTCTCTGTCTGCTCCCCAGAGAATTACCCACTACAGGAAAATCCATGGCCTTAGCCTGGGTATCCTGCGAGAGGCTAGTACATCTGAGCCAAGCCATTCTCCGAAGAGCCACAGATGTAGCCATGACTCTTGATGATATATCACTGGAGTCCACAGCAGCATGAAACTGAACTTTAGAAGCCTTAATCCCATCTGCAGCCACTGCCTCCAGCTCCTTGGCTAGCTGGGGGGAGGCCTGTTTAGCCAGTGCCAGTACAGTGTCCCACCAGGACTTCTGGTACCTGGGTGTATAGGCCACATAATTCACCTGTCTGAGCCCCAAGGAAGATGCCATGTACAACTTTTTTGCCATGGCATCAATCTTCCTGGAGTCTTTGTCTGGGGGAGTGAAACCAAGGGAATGCTTGCCTTACCACAGGCAGCAGCCTGCACAACCCCTACATGGCTGCACTGCTGATATAAAAACTCTGTATCTGAGTTGGAGAGTGTATACTTCTTGTCCATTCTTCTGTCCACAGGAGGTATAGAATTAGGAGACTTCAGAATTTGTTGTGTCTGTTTCCTAAAAAATTTGTGTAAGGGAATAGACAGTCTCCTGGACTCTGGGATCTCCATCATTTCTACAAAATCAGGCTCCTCCTGATCCTCCATAGGAAGCTGGAGGGTCTCAGCCACCTTTCTGTAGAACATAAAGTGGGAAGGGGACTCAGAAAGCCTAGGAGGGGTTACACCTGAAGGTCTGTCTGGGGAGATGTCCGGTTCCACAGGCACATCTAGACTTTCACCATCACCATCATCATCTTCAAACTCCCCTTCCTCCTCACACTCCAGTTCATAAAATTCTTCAGGGGCATAGTCGTGAACCGGGGGAACCGAACGAACCAAGCCCCTGCCAAAAGGTGCCGGACTGGTCAGAACCGGGTGAAGCGATTCCACAATCCGAATCGTTCTGGCTATTTCTCCGGCGGTCGGAACATGGACTTCTGGATCCGAACTGGATGATTTTTCTTTGCACTTTTAGTCGGAACCGACTCCTCAGGATCGGCTCTCCTTTTGCTTGAAGAAGTACTGACCTGGTCAGAGGGCACTCCTTCTGGTTCAGTCGGAACCGAACCAGGCTGGCCATCCGGGTCAGTGGACTTCTCAGCCTCCTTTTCCCTCAGTCTACCT
Source organism: Neoceratodus forsteri (assembly GCA_016271365.2). NCBI lineage: Eukaryota > Metazoa > Chordata > Ceratodontiformes > Ceratodontidae > Neoceratodus > Neoceratodus forsteri. Next base: position 968,965,373 of record CM028134.1, on the reverse strand, counting down.
AATCTCTTTTCAAGGGTAGATTTGGGAACATTTTTACAAATTTGGCAGTCTGAATCGAGGTGTTCAAACCCCAGACAATAAATGCAGGCGGTGTGGGGATTGTCCTTGGCAAAGACCTCCCCACACTCACTGCAGTGTTGAAACCCAGTGGACCCGTTTTTTTTCTTGGGTTTCTCAGACATGGCCAACCTAACCAAACTTACCCTTTTTTTGGCAACCGCCAGGCAAGACTCTCTTATCAGTTCCTAACCGTGTCACGGGTCCTGGAAAAAGAACAGATAAAAACACCTTTTGGTTTTTTTTTAGAACCAATAAGGACCGGTAACCACACACTAAAGTTAACAAAAGAATTTAAACAAATGATCGGTTCAGCCGAACCGATCCACACTTTTTACAAGTTCCACACAGAATACAGTACAAAAACCTATCTAGTACTCATGGTACCACAGACAGAGACTGAACCGACTATGCGTAATAATTTTTCGGTTAGAAACCGACGAAAAACCTACACTTCAACCGACTTTCTAACCAAGCTGCAGGAGAAATCTCTGAAGCGACTGTTCAGGGAGGTGGAGTAAAGAACCTGATGGTTAGATTTCAAAGGGAAACAGACAGAGACATCAACCGAGCTCGAGTTCAGCATTCTATGCTCTGCATAGAAAGTTTAACCCTTTGTTCTCCAGGGCAGTTTAAAGGCTGGGGCTAAATGCACTTGTGAGAATACAGCAAGACTTCAAGTTGTTTGAAAAACCATGTATGGAAAAAAAACCTTGTCAGGCCTCACATAGAGTACTGTGTGCAGTTCTGGAGGCTGCACCTTCGTAAGGACATTAACAGGCTGGAGATGGTCCAGAGAAGGGCAACTAAGATGGTACAGGGCTTGCAACACAAGACTTATGAGGAGAGATTAAGGGACCTCAATATGTACTTGTTGGAAGAGAGGAGGGAAAGTGGGGACATGATAGAGACATTTAAGTACCTAAAGGGTACAAACAAGGTGCGGGGGGAGACACTTTCCATTACAGGAGGAGCACAGGAACGAGGGAGCATAACATGAAACTGGAATGTGGGTGGTTAAAGGGGAATGTGAGAAAGTTCTTCTTCACAGAGTGAGTGGTAGATGCATGGAATGGTCTGCCTCAGGAAGTGGTGGGAGTGAGCACTCTGGATGGATTCAAACATGCTTGGGACAGGCAGAGGAGAACCACAGAGGTACAGCTGCAGGTGGGTTGGAAGCAGTAATCTAGTACAAGGGCTTTTGGGCAGACTAGATGGGCCAGGAGGTCCTTATCTTCTGACAGTGTCTATGTTTTTAAGTGTGGTCTCAATGAATAGGCGGAAAGAAAAAAATTACTCATCTTAGTAATCTTGTTTCTTCCACAGTATTCTTCTATATTCATAACTCTCTGCAGTCAGCCTCCTAAGCAGAGCTGCCCGGAGAAAATGGAACTATATGCAAATGATAGAACTATCATTGGCTCGTGACACATATTCAAACTGCTGCACTTATCAGCTGCAACATTCCATCAAAATATCAGACTTCTAAGGAGCCTACAAGGCAACCTATACTAAGACTATCTAAATATACTTATCTAAATGTAACACAACTAAGCTGTTCATGTCAGCATGAAGCACCCTTACGATTATTTAAATTCTAACCCCACTTGAATGCCAGAATCACCTGGAAAGAGAAGGGAATTAAATATTTCCCACAAGGGCTAAAAAAATATGCATGCCAGTGTTTGGGACCGTCCATTAAAAAACTCCATAGGCTCTGGTTCTGGAAGGGGAGGCAGGGTGGGAGAGTTATTAATACAGAAGAATACCTTGGAAGAAACAAGATTACTACGGTGAGTAATTTTTTCTTCTAACCCCAGGTATTCTTCTATATTCTCAACTCTCTGCAGACTTCAAAGCAGCACCTTTGGAGGACGGCAGAGAAGCTACTTAGGAAAGAAGCTCTGCAGGATTGCTGTGCCAAATCTGGCATCACTTCTGGACTGTGTGTCCAAACTGTAGTGTTTAGTAAATGTGTATACTGTCCTCCAGGTAGCTGCTTTACAGATTTCCACTAATGGAATATCTCTGGACGCTGCTATAGTAGATCCTGTGCCCCTAGTTGAATGAGCCCTCAGGCCTGCTGGAGGTTCCTTGCCAACTTTTGAATAGCAAAACTGAATTCACTGGACTATCCAGCAAGAGACTGACCTCTTAGAAGCTGGGGTGCCTTTACCTACATCCCCATAGGTAAGAAGAAAAAATTACTCACCTTCGTAATCTTGTTTCTTCCAGTGTATTCTTCTATATTCATAACTGTATGCAGTCTGCCTCCTGAGTAGGACTGCCTGGAGAGAAATGGAACTATATGCAAATGACAGAACCTATCATTGCTCGAGACACATATTCAAACTGCTACCTTCATCTACTGCAACGTTCCATCAACTTCTCAGATTTCGATAACAGCCTACAAGGCAGAAGTACTATGTACCTATCTAAAATTACCTACAAATACATAAAGTAACTTACTCCTATAAAGCAAATATGCCCCCTAGTGGCTATTTAACTACAACCCAAAACAGATAAGTTTTATCCTGGAAACTCAGGTAACCAAAGAATAAGAGGTAATCCTACCAAAGTTAAAATGTACTTTAACAGTGTGTACATGCTTATAGAAATTCAAGATAAATCAGTAGGCATGCTAAGGCTCTGGTTCTGGTAGGGGAGGCAGGGTGGGAGAGCTATGAATACAGAAGAATACACTGGAAGAAACAAGATTACTGAAGTGAGTAATTGTTTCTTCTGACCTCATGTATTCTATATTCATAATTGTATGCAGACTTCAAAGCAGTACCTTTGGAGGTGGGCAGAGAACCTATTTAGGAAAGAGGATCTGCAGGACTGCTGTTCCAAATCTGGCATCACCTCTGGAAAATATGTCCAGGCTGTAATGCTTAGTGAAAGTACGCACTGTCCTCCATGTGGCAGCTTTGCATACGTCCAGTAGGGGGGCATCCCTTGAAGCTGCTATGGAAGTAGCTGTTTCCCTAGTTGAATGGGCCCTAAGTCCTGATGGGATCTGTCTGCCTGCTTTTTGATAGCAGAACTGTATGCAACTAACTATCCAGCGAGAGACTGACCTCTTGGTAGCTGGTGTACCTTTTTTTTACATCCCCATAGGTAAGGAATAACACTTGTTTATCCTGCCTGTGATCTTTAGTATGACAGATGTAATAGCTCATAGCTCTCTTTACATCAAGACTGTGGAGTCTACACTCACCTGAGGTAGAATGCTCAGTGAAAAACAGTGGTAGTGTAATAGACTGGTTCAAAAGAAAATCTGACACCACCTTGAGAAGAAATTTTCTATTTGTTCCGAGTACCACACTTTGTCATTGTGAAAAGACAAATAGTCCCTTTCTACACATAGAGCCTGGAGCTCGCTTATTCTTCTAGCAGAAGTCATAGCCACTAAAAATAGAGTTTTCCATGTAACATACTGGAGGTGAGCTGAAGACATAGGTTCGAAAGGTGGCCTCATAAGTTGAGCAATACAAATGTTCAAGTCCTACCCAAGGACAGGTTCCCTAATGGGTGGGTATGGGTGACAGACCTTTGAAAAACTTCTTAAAAATAGGATCAGCTGCTATAGAGGTGGTTTTACCCACCGAAATGTGAACAGAGATAGATGCCATTTGGACTCTTAGGGAAGTATGCTTAAGGCCCTGATCATGCAAGAAAGTAAGATACTCAAGGAGAGTTGGAATTCCTGTGGAAGCAGGTTTGATGCTGTGCAGGTTGCACCAAGAGAAAAACCTTTTCCATTTGGCTGAATAGGTTTTCTTAGTGGAGGGTTTTCTATATCCCTTAAGTATGAGTAAAACTGCTTGGGAGAGATTCAGGTTTGCAAATTCTATGTCTTTAAGAGCCAGGCCTTGAGACAAAGGGAGCTGAGGCTGGGATACCCTATTTTCCCTTGGTGGGAGGTCAACAGGTTGTGCCTCCAAGGGAGATGTATCAGTCTGAATACCAACATGGATAATAGGAGAAGGTACCAATGCTGTCTGGGCCAGTCTAGGGAGATGAGGATCATTGAAGCAGACTGGGACCTGAGCTTGATCAGGACTCTGAGAATGAGAGGGAAGGGAGGGAAAGCATAGAGGCTTCTTCCTGACCAATCCAGTACCATGGCATCCACTGGGATTGTGCCTCTGGCTGGAGGCCTGCAACAAAACAGTGGTAGTTTGTGGGTCTCTTGAGAAGCAAAGAGGTCCACTTCTGGGGTACCCCACCTTCTGAATACTGAATTTGCAACTTGTGTGTCCAGTAACCACTTGTGGCGGCCTTGACTGATTCTGCTGAGGGCATCTGCCAAAATGCTGTCCTTCCCTGGAACATGGATCACTTGCAGAGTTACTTTTAGAGAGTATGCAAGATCCACAGTTTCATGGCCTCTGAGCACAGATCTGATCTTGTACCTCCCTGCTTCTTTATGTAGTACATTGTTGTGGTATTGTCTGTCCTGACTTGTAGCACCTTGCCTGGTACCAAATGAGCAAAGGCCTTTAGTGCTAGAAGTACAGCTCAGGGCTCTAAGAGATTTATGCGCAGAAGGGATTCTGCCCCGGACCAGATCCCATGGATGGTGTGTTCCCCCATGTGAGCGCCCCATCCCAATAGAGAAGCATCTGTTGTAAGAACAAAGAAAGGGTTCTCCTTTTGGAAAGGGACCCCTTGCCTTAAGTTGTCTGAATTTTTCCACCACTGTAAGGCTTGAATAACAGCCTCTGTTACTGGGATGTTTTGACATTTTGTCCCTTCTTTGTGACCAACGGGACCCGAGATGAGACTGCAAGTCGCTCATTCTGTATCTTGCCCCTGAAACAGTACCTGTTGCTGCAGCTATATGACCCAGAATCTGCAGATAGTGTCTTGCTGGGCATGGCTGGTTTAGTTTAAAAGCAGCAGCCAGGTTGAAAATACTTTGCACACTGTCCTGAGGGAGGAAAGCTCTTCCCTGAATAGTAACCAGCTCTGCTCCTATGAAATGAAGCACCTGAACAGGGGCAAGAACAGACTTTTCCTGATTTATCAGGAATCACTGGGATTGCAGGAGATGCATTGCTGACTACAAGTGCTCTGAGACCTGTTGTGGGGACTTTCCTACTACCAGCCAATCGTCCAGATAAGGGAAGACTAGGATACCAGACCTTCTTAGATGTGCCACTACTACAGTTAGACACTTTGTGAATACCCTTGGGGCTAAGGTCAGGGCGAAGGGAAGGGAAGTGAACTGATAATGGCCTGAAAGGAGCCTGAACCTGAGATATTTTCTGTGAGACTGCCTTACTGGGATGTGAAAATAGTTATCTTTTAAATCCAGAGCTGCCAGCCAATTCCCTTGCTGGATAACTGGTAGTATGGACAACAAGGTGGCCATCTTGAGCCTTGGTTTCATTAGAAATTTGTTAAGAGATCTGAGATCCAGAATGGGTCGCCAGTCCTCATTTTTCTTTTTGGTCAGAAAGTAACAGGAATAGAAACCCCTTCCTCTGAGACGCACTGGTACAGGTTCCACTGCTTTCATGTGGATCAATTTCTGCACCTCTTTCTGCAAGAGTCTGCCCTCCATGAGGGAAGCTGGCTTGAAGACTCTCGATTTCAGAGGGGGAAGAGATTTGAAGCATAGGGACAAACCCTGACTTACCACCTCCAGAACCCACTTGTCTGTGGTGATGGCAACACAATTCTGGAGGAAGTAAGACAGCTTGCCCCCTACTGGCACTGGGGAGGCGACCTGGACCAGCTGGTCAGGGGTTTTGTTTTGTGGGTGCCTGAGCTTGGACAGATTGGGAGCCCCTTCTGGAACCCCTCCTACCTCTAGATCTAAAGTACCCAGTCTGCTGTGGGTAGGACTGTTGCTGAAAAGCAGTCTGGCCCTATTAGAGAGGCCTCCCATATGGGGACATTTCCCTGCCTCCCCTTTCATAAAGCCTACAGGAAGGGGTAGGCCTGTCCCTGGAGGAGTTACTCTTGTAGGTGGCTTTGTATTCATCCACCTTTTTCATGTACTCCTCAGTGTGTTTACCAAACAGGGAGTTGTTCTCTACAGGAAAATCCATGGCCTTTGTCTGGGTATCCTGGGTGAGATTAGTGGCCCTAAGCCATGCCAGTCTTCGTAGGGCCACTGACAGAGCCAACCACCTGGCAGCATTATCACTGGCATCAGCTGCCATCTGGAACTGATATTTAGCAGCTTCCAGACCAAATCTAGCTGTCTCTGCAAGGTCATCAGAGAGGGACGAGTGGTCCTTCTCTGACATAGCCAGTACTGATTGCCACAGTATTTTCTGATACTGTGCTGCATATGCCTGGTAATTAGCCTGCCTCACACCTAAAGAGGCAGCTAAATAACCTTTCTTAGGCATCCCTTCTATTTTTCTGGAATCCTTCTAAGGAGGGTGGGAAGAGAAGGGACCCTCACCTTTTCACAGGCTGCCTGTTGGACTATGCCCTGGTGATCAGGATGGGAGTATAAGAACTCTGCTCCCTCCCTCCCTGTCCAACTGATATTTCTTATCAGACTTCCTATCTCTAGGGGGAACAGAGTTAGGAGTCTGTAAAATCTTTAACAAGTCTTTTTTAAAGAACTTGTTAATTGGCAGATATACCTTTTTTGCGGGTGTTAAACCCATCATCTCTAAGAATTCGGCCTCCTCTTCATCATCGACCACTTCAGTGGTAGTCAAATCTAAGGCATCCACTATCTTTCTCACAAAAGAAAAGAGAGATGAAAAATCCTCAGGTCGAGGAGGAGAACCAAACTCCTGCTCAGGTGAGATCTCAGGCTCTATGGGTTCATCCTGTTCAGGATCTATCTCACCATAATCTTCACAATAAGGTTCCTGTGGTTCAGGAACAGGAGCTGGGGCAGGAGCTTTTGGAGGAGCAGGTCGAACAGGCAGGGTCCCCTGTAAAGCCTGCAGAACTTTCATAGCCTGAGCTATCTCCTCTGCAGATGGCAGGCTGTGAAACACAGTAGGAACCCCTTGAGGTGCAGGAGGCTAGGGTTCTAAGTGTTTAGTTTTCTTGGATTTCTTGGAGGGGGCCGGAGAGTCAGACGGACCACTCCCCCTTTTCAAAGTGCCAGAAACGCCCTTATCAGGGGGTGGTAACAGTGGATAAAATGGTTTCACCTGTAGTTTTTGATGGCTGGTTAGAGCCTGATGGACCACTGTCCACTTTTTTTCTCAGCCTTTCCATTCTTTTCTCCATAGTTTTTGGAGGAAAGGATTTGCATATGGCACAGTCTGCTGAAAAATGGTCAGGTCCCAAGCAGACTAAACATAAATTGTGTCTTTCAGCTTTAGCAAACTCTTCCCCACACTTAGTACAATTTCTAAAACCTGGGGATCAGTCTTTTTCTTTCTTGTAATTCCATTTCCAGGAGAAAAAACAGTAACCGCTTATTAGTATTCAGACTAACGTTTTTGGTTTTTCTGGTGGTGGGGGTCGGGGGGGGGGTTGTCTGTTCAGGAACTGGTTAAGGATCCGATAAAGAACCAATAATTTTTTAAATCGAACCGGGTCAGAGGGTCACAGAAACTGGAGTATCGGTTCAAAAGAACCAACTGCTCTGTTTCAAAATACAAATTTTAAACACAGAAAAGATAGAAAATATAGTATAAAATAACACTAAACTATGGCAAAAAGCACCGAAAATAATAAGAAAAGCCCCAGTTCCTCAGCGGTTATCCCGAACCGTGAGGAACCGAGAAAAAATACAATTTTACTGCTAAACTAAATAAATTTAACTTTAAAAAGTAATTAGAACTAAATTAAACAATAAATGAAGGCAGCAGTTCAAATATAGACTAAAATATACTTATTTAAACAGGAATCAGCACTAACAGTCGAGAGGAAGATCTATAGGCATCTGACTTAGGTGGAGTGAGAAATCTGAGACGTTGATGGAACGTTGCAGTGGATGAGGGCAGTAGTTGGAATATGTGTCTCGAGCAATGATAGGTTCTATCATTTGCAAACAGCTACATTTCTCTCCGGGCAGTTCTACTTAGGAGGCAGACTGCATACAGTTATGAATATAGAAAAATACATGGGGTTAGAAACAGCTGTTGCTTGTCATGTCTATGATCCCTGGTGTGGGTCATATAGTAGCTTAATGCTCTTTTGACATCCAGAGTATGAAGTCTGCGCTCACCTGAAATGAAAATGCGTACCTACGTAATTCTTGATCTTCTCTATCTTCACCATTCATTACTTCTTGGGTGCAAGCCGGAGTAGCGACCGCGAGCGAGCCTTTTTTTTTTTTTTTTTAAAGCTAGCTCTAACGTGGCGCCCTCAAGACCGAGCCTTTGCATGCGCTTGCATGCCTGCTAGTAGCTACTGACCTCCTCCATCTCAGTTCCTGAGCTGGAGAGGCAAAAAATTATATTGTGGAAAAAGAGAAAGTGAGGCAAGATAGCCAAGGGATAGCAAAGGAAGGAAAATAAACTGAAAAAGGAAAAGCCGATGGAGAACAGACAGAGGAAAGAGAATTCCTGCCCTAAGGGACTGAGGCCTCCTTACCGGGTGACCTAGGAGGAACAGATAGAGAAAAGGGAAGGAGAAAGAAAGAAGCAGAGAGAGGAAGAAGAAAATGGGATGTTGAGGAGACAATAATGCCCAACGAGCATAGTTAGCTGAGAGGCTTAAGGCTCGACTTAACAAGGAGCAAGAATCCCGTGGTAGTGCTGAAGAGAAGGTTCACCAACCTGCTAGACAGACTAAAGAGGGCATAGTCTTTGACCTCAACATGCCATGGTCCTTTATCCTAGTTGAGGGCCCTGGCCTGATTGAGCAGACCTTTGTTCCGAAGAGCCTAGCTAGGAAAGGACTGGTTCCCAGGCAGCATGTAAGAGCTGCTCAAAAGGGTATAGAAAGAAACTTAGCCTTTTAAAGGCGGTTTGTAAGAAATATACGGAACTCAATCGGACTTGCTATGTCAAGGCAGGTGAGACTGAAACTGGCAAGATCTGCCCGTAGTTGGCTCTGCTTTTCCTGCAGCACTGCTCACAGAAGGACCCTTGAAAAGAGGGTCAAACAGAGCATGACTCACAGGCTTATGAGGAAAAACATGACCTGAGAAGCAAGGATTGCCTTCAAGCAGTCGAGAGAGTTCCTCAGCTTTAAGAGAGAAATTGTATAACTGCATCGCTCCTCTTACTCTGAAAAAGGGGTTGGTTTCCAGGGCTTAGTAATTGATTAGCAGAAGATTCCGGGACCAAACACTGCATCAGACAGAGTCAGGCAAAGTCCCTAGAGTGCCTCGCCTGAAAACATGGCGGTGAGATAGTCAGCAGCTCCTCAAGACCCAGCACTCCTGCAATAAATGCCAACGAATCTTAGAGTAAATAATTTCTGAAACCATTAAGAGAAATGGCAAGGACAGAGATTTTTTTTTTTTTTTTTTTTTTTTTTGCGGGCCAAAAAGAGGGAGGAACGAGACGGGAGGGGGAGACGCCACAGAAGGAGGCCACTGAGGGACAGAGAGGGATTAGTAATGAAGTGAGATACAAGAGAAGATCAAGAATTACGTAGGTACGTAATTTTCATATCTTCCTTGTCAATCTTCACCATTCATTACTTCTGTGAGTATTAAGCCCTTTTCCCCAGAAGGGGAAGAGGTAAAACCCAAGGGAACAAGACCCCAGCCTCCCTGTTGGTGAGAAACAGAAGGGAAGACCTCGGCTAGTTCAAAGAAAAGCCTAAGTGGGAGAAGAGCTAGGAGGTGCCTCCCGAGGACGTGGAGACAGAGTAAGTCCCTGCAAAAGTCTCCTAGCTCTGAGGAGAAGAGACGGGTCCCCGAAGGCGGAGCGGATCACCCCACGCCGGCCAGGGTGACAACCTTGAAAGACGGTTATGTCATTCGCCTAATGCAGATCGCTGTCCCCCAAGCCTGAAGCCACCTCACTGGCGCCGTGAAGATGCCCTTGCCTGCGTGTCTTGCCAGCTCCAGGGCCTATAGCGAGAGGGCAACAGCTTGTCTGGTTTGCTCCGTATCAGGCATCGACGCTAGAAGTTGAGAGAGCATCAACCACAGGTGCCACCTGTAGCAGCGTGGTGAGCCTGATGGATGCTATACAAGCAACCGCACGAGAATAGTGAACACTTCACTTCCCGCACCGTCGAACTGAAGAGAGTCTGGGTCCGTGGGCGGCTCGCGCAGGCAGCGAGCCTCGGAGGGAGTGCATCCAGGCAGACCAAGCCAGAAGGGGGTTGGGAGAGTACCCAGAGACTCTGAGGGACACAACCTACGCTGACAATCAGCCGGGCTGGAGAAGAGGCGGCTGGTACACTGCCAGAACGGATAGACGCCCCTGGAAGGAATAGGCCAGGAAGGTACCACTGCGTTGGGCACTGAATTCTCCAAGCATCACGCTGGCTCTGCCTCGTATTGTCTCTCCGTGATGTAAGAGATCTGAAGGTCCTCACCATCCTCGAAAGGAATTGCGATATTCAGTGAAATCAGCATCGGAGGAGAGATGAGCAGGGGTCTCTCCCTCAGAGGAGGGAGACGAGGATGATGGAGAGCTGGAGTGCTCAGAGGACTCCCGCGCAGTGGGGAGAGTCGAAAGACACGCTCATGCATACATCTAACGTATGAGGGGAAGGCCGCTGCACAACCTCTGAACTGCTCCCAGGATAACGGACCCGTAGGACCGACATGGCCCGGGAGCGGGGGTGGAGGCAGAGATATGGAGAGGGGCACCCCGAGGAGGCAATAGATCTCGCCAGGGCTCTGAAACTGGGAACGGAGCCCGAGCTAGCGGGTCCCGGACAACAAACCAGGCCGCAAGACGGAACCCTGAGGAAACGGAGCCTGAAGAGCCCAGGGGAGAACCTCCCTGTGATGAAGTCGGGACTGCATGGATCCAGAAGGGCAGCCTCACAACAACGCCACACCGGAGGGCACCCTAGAGTCCCGGGAGGAAGGGGTTCAGCACTACGGCTCCTGACCACCCCTGAGGTGGCCAGAGAAGACCGAGATCCTGTCCCCTGTTTTCAACCCTCGGACTCCAAGAGAGCCTCCTCTCGACCGCAGCTGCTCCCATCCCCGAGGGAGCAACAGCACCCGGAGGGCTCTGTCACCGGTCCCCGGGAGGGGGAGCCTCCCCCTTAGTCGCCCCCACGTCTCCCCCCTGGGACTCAAGGCCACCCCTAGCCGGAGAGCCCTCAGGAGAGGACGGAAGGGGGGACAGAGGGAGGGGCCCGCTGCGCCGCCTGGTACCTTGTGCCACAGGAGACCCCGACCCCGAAGAGTGGGGGTGCCAGGATGGGTCCACGTCCGAAACTGTCGGCCTCCAAGGAGGACGAGATCAGCAGGACCTCAATACTGGCCACCCCGGGGGTCCCCGTGGCAACGGCGCCGCCAACGGCACCGCACCAGAGGCAGCGCCCGGCTGACCCCGAGCATCAGCAACAGCCAGGCTCGGTCTCAGCTCCCCGCTGTACCAGCGAGGTTAACGGCCCCGCCTCCCGCATCGGAAACCGACCCGCACCGCGAGGAGGAGAAACCAGGCCCACGCGCCCGCGCCAAAGCGGCGCTGCCAGCAGCGCCGTCTCACCACCGCGCCACGAACGGCACTGGATCCAAACGGCGCTAGAACGGCGCTGGCCTCGATCACCGCACTGCGATGGCGCTGGATCCAAACGGCGCCGAGGGTCTGCTGGTGTCTGGCCCAGAAATCATGGGCCTCGATACTGGGGGAGCCTGCACCTCCGAGGAGGTGACTGCCGAGGCGGTGTCGACGCCGCTGCCCGGGAGGACCGCTACACTCCCCGACACCGCAGAAGGAGCTTCCGTCGGCAAGATAAGATGAGGAAGCCCTCCTCCGGACCGTGATAGCCCGGGAGGGGACCCAGGGAAGGGCCTAAACACCTACCTGGGAGTCCGCGAACGATGCCGCCCCTCAAAAGTCGGCGGGCCTTGCCGAGCTTGAACGCCAGAGATTCTCGAGGACACGACGGTCCATGGAGAAGCAGGCGCCGCACGATCTATGTCATGGTTGGGTCCCAGGCATCGAAGACACACGCCATGCCGGTCCGAGACGGAAAAATGCCGCCACAGGAGCACAGATGCATGGGCGGCCCATCTTAGAAAACGTCGCTTCCAGAACCGGACATAACGCCAAACAATTAAGGTAAAACAGTAGGAAAACACCCGACGCCTTACAGATAGAAAAAGAACAGTCTTACTGCGGTATGGCGCCGAGCGAAATCGAGAAACAGAGGAGTCGGCAAAACTATTGCGACTTCACTTAACTATAGTTTCACGACGCGCAGCAGGTGCAGCCTCGACAGCGGGAGAAACAGAACTGAGATGGAGGAGGAGTCGGTAGTTATTAACGGCCGCCGCATGACGCAATAGGCCGGGTCTCGAGGCGTGCCGCTAGAGCTAGCTTTAAAAAAAAAAAAAAAGCTCCTGTCACGGGTGCGCGCCTCTGGCTTACACCCAAGAAGTAATGAATGGTGAAGATTGACAAGGGAAGATCTAGCATGTTCAGTTAAGAAAACTGGGAATGTAACGGATTGGTTTAAGTGAAAATCAGAAACCACCTAGGGAAGAAATCTCCTATTTGTTCTCAGCACCACTTTGTCGTTATGGAAGGAAAGATAGTCCTTCTCATCACATACAGTTTGTAGTTCACTGTTTCTTCTAGCTGAAGTAATTGCAACCAGAAATACAGTTTTCCAGGTAACATATTTTAAATGTGCAGAGAACATAGCCTCAGAAGGAAGCTTCATGAGCTGAGCAATGCATATGTTCAGGTTCCACACTGGAAATGGTTCCCTAACAGGTGCGTGCAAGTGGCACAGACCCTTAAAGAACTTCTTGAAAATGGGACTGGATGCCATGGAGATACCTCTCCCAGCAAAGACTGATGCTAGATGAACTTTCAGGGATGTATATTTCAACCCCTGAGAGTGGAGGTATGTGAGATATTCCAGGACAGTTGGGATCTCCACTAAAGTAGGGTAAATCTCCTTGGAACTACACCAAATAGAAAGCCTTTTCCATTCTGATGCATGGGTTTTCTTAGTTGAAGGCTCTCTATATCCTTTCAGGATATGCAGAACAGTTTGGGAAAGATTTAAGTTTGCATATTCTAGGTCCTCAAGAGCCATTGCTTGAGTCTGAGAGACCTGAGATTTGGATACAACATTTTGCCCTGGTGGAAGGTCAACATGTTGTTCCTCCTGGGTACGTGTATTGGTTTGGCTATCGATATGGAAAGTAGTAAAGGGTACCATGGCTGCCTGGTATCAGACTCATTGGTGCAGGTTGTGACCCGAGTTTAATCAGGGCTCTGAAGATGAGAGGGAAGGGAGGAAAAGCATACAGATGTCTCCCTGACCAGTCCAGAGCCAGAGCATCCAGTGGGACTGTTCCCTTGGCTGGTGGCCTGCAACAAAAGAGGGGCAGAAGGTGGCTTTCTTGGGATTCAAAGAGATCTACCTCTGGTGTGCCCCATCTCCTGAACACTGACTCCAGCACTTGCTTGTTGATGGACCACTCGTGGTACACCTAGTTGATTCTGCTCAGGGCATCTGCCAGGGTGATGGTTTTTTCCTGGTATGTGAATGGCCTGTAATGAGACCTTTAGTGAGTAAACCAGACTCCAGACTTTCATAGCCTGTGTGCAAAGGGGGTCTGACCTTGTTCCCTCTTGCTTGCTATATAGTACATTGTTGTGGTGTTGCCTGTCCTGACTTGTACCACTTTCCCTTGTACCAGATGGGCAAATGTTTTCAAGGCCAGAAACACTGCCCTTAGTGCCATCAAATTTATATGCAGGAGTGACTCTGTGATGGACCAGGTTCCACGAATGGTGTGATCCCCTAAGTGAGCACCCAACTCTAACAGAGAGGCACTGTTTGTAAGGATAGCTGATGGGGTTTCCCTTTGAAAGGGTACCTCTTCCCTGAGGTTGTCTGCTTCCTTCCACCACTGGAGGGCTTGAAGCAAGGTTCTTCTTAGCGAAACTGGTTTTGTCAGTTTGTCTTTTCTCTGGCTCCAGTGTGCTCTGAGATGAAACTGTACATTTCTCATTTGGAACCTGGCTCCCAGGACTGTGCCTGTTGCTGCAGCCATATGTCCCAGAAGCTGCAGAAATTGGCTTGCTGGTTGTGGCTCGTTCAGCTTGAATGAGTCAGTGGCTCAGTAGGTAGCACACTCGCCTCTGAGGCCGGGAGATCAGAGGGCTGTGGGTTCAGTTCCCACATCTGGCACTTGGGTTATTATCCCAGTACTGACACTGTAGTGCAGCATGAGTGGGGCGCTGCACTTCTGAGGTGCCGTCTTTCGGATGAGACATTAAACCGAGGTCCCATCTGCCTGGATTGGTGGTAGTTCAGATGGATGTTAAAGATTCCATGGCACTTATCGAAAAGAGTAGGGGAATTTCCCCGGTGTCCTGGCCAAATTTCTCTCATTCACTAAAAATACCACCAACAGCTTACTCTGGTTCAAGGTCAGTTGGCATTCATCTGTATCCCCCCGCCCCCCGGGCGTGCCTGAAAATAGGCAGGATTTGTCTAGTGCACTTACCCAGTCAACAAAAACTAAAATTAAAAAAAAAAAAAAAATGAGTCAGCTAACTGCAGAATGCTTTGTACCCTGTCCTGAGGGAGGACAGCTCTTCCCTGTACTGTGTTCAGTTCTGCTCCTATGAAATGCAGGACTTGTACTGGAATGAGAATAGATTTTCCTGATTTGCCAGGAATCCTAGAGACTGTAACAGATTTAGTGTTACCTTCAGATGATCTTGTACCTGCTGTGGTGAACTTTCCACCACTAGCTAGTCATCGAGATAAGGGAAGACTGATATACCTAACTATCTCAGGTATGCCATTACCACTGCCAAACACTTTGTAAACACCCTGGGTGCTGAAGTGAGGCGGAAAGGTAGAGCTGAGAATTGGTAGTGTCCCAATGGAAGTCTGAATCTGAGGTACTTCCTATGAGATTCTCTTATTGGGATGTGAGAGTACAGTAAACAACTTTTAGATCTAGAGATGCCAGTAAATCTCCCTGCTGGATTACTGGCAAAATCACTGCAATACTGGCCATTTTGAATGTTGGTTTTATTACATGCCTGTTCAATAGTCTGAGGTCTAGAACAGGCCACCACTCCCCATTTTTCTTTTTGGTGAGGAAGTATCTTGAATAAAAATCTCAGCCTTTCTGATGAATTGGGACACACTCCACTGCCTTTGGCTGGAGTAGACTATGAATCTTCTTCTTTGTGTTGAGGCACAGGTCAGAAAGCATAGGGAAAACCAGGAGCAGTTGTAGAATTCAACAAAACTATTTATTTGCAGTTGCAGTAACATAAAAAAATGAACTTGTTCAGAATAACTGTACAGAAGGAAAAAATAAAATCTTTCTTCTGTTGCTGTGTCCCTTTTTGTTGTAATCTATCTTGCAGTAGCAGCTTAGCTTTTTTATAAGTCTTTTCAACCCCCATCCTTAACAAACATCCTGTTCTTGTAAGTTTCAGGAGCTGCTAGAACACAATATGCTTCTTGAGGCCCCTACAGCTTTTGCAAAAGGCTCAGCATTTGCACTCAAGTAACCTCTAGAGTTTATGCAGTCATCTCAAAATATAAATATATACATTTCAGCAGTAACACTATATATTTTCCATACAATAGGGATCCCAATATCAATTACATTTCCATACACTGATTTACACATTTTTATATTAGCAGATATGCAAGGGATGAAAAACTGCAAGAGAAAACTGAGAGAGAGTGAGAAGCAAAGAATTGCTAGACTGTTCAGGTTGATCAAGTCCGAGGTCTCACAGGAACATTTGATTGCGCAAACAGACAGAGAAGAGACAGAAAAAGGAAAGATCCTTGCATTTAAACACTATCTCCATAACAAACGGGACAGGGACCTATTATACCCTGTCGCACTTCTCCAGGAGTTTTTTCTCTATGAGGGAAGCCGGTTTGAATGCCCTTGTTCTCAAGGAAGAAAAAGACTGGAAACTCAGGGACAAACCCTGACTCACTACCTCCAGGACCCACTTGTCTGTGGTGATGGATTAGCCTGAAAATAGTGAGCCAGTCTGCTCCCTACTGGTAGTGGGGAGACAGCCTTGATCATTAAGTCAGAGGTTTTGTTTTGCCTGGGACTGAACTTGGGTAGTTTGGGAACTTCTCTAAGCCCCTTCCATCTTTGGCCCTGAAATACCCAGTCTGCTGTGGGTATTGTTGATACTGGGGGACAGCCTGTGCCTGGTAAAAAGGCCTACTATAAACTGTCCTTCCTCTGCTTCCCCTTCCCTATGGCCTACAGGAGGAAGAAGGCCTCTCTTTTGAGGAATTACTCTTATAGGTGGCCTTATATTCATCCACCTTCTTTATGTATGCTTTAGTCTGTTGACCAAATAATGAGTGATCCTCTACAGGGAAATCCATGGCCATTTGAAAGTGATACTTAGCTGCTTCTAGTCCGAACCTGGCTATTTCAGCCAAATCATCAGAGAGAGGTGAAGGAGCCTTCTCTGCCATGGCCAACACGCTCTGCCACTGTGATTTTTGGTACTGTGCTGAGTAAGCTTGGCAGTTAGCCTGTCTTACTCCTAGTGAAGCAGCTAAATAACCTTTCTTTGCCATGCTGTCTATTTTGCAAGAGTCCTTCTCAGGTGGGTGAGAAGATAAAGGAACCCTTGCCTTCTCACAGGCTGCTTGCTGGACAATCCCCTGATGATCAGGGTGAGAGTAGAGGAATTCAGCCCCTTGTCTGTTGAACTGAAACTTTTTATCCGCCTTCTTGTCCAGAGGTGGAACAGAATTTGGAGTCTGCAGGATTTTAAACAAGTCTTTTTAAAAAAAAATGGTTTATAGGGAGTAGAATTTTCTTTGTGGGTGTTAATCCCATCACCTCCATATATTCGGCCTCTTCTTCATCTTCTGTGACCTGTGTGGTAGCCAGATCAAGGGCATCCACTATTTTCCTTACAAAGGAAAGATGAGAGGAAAAATCTTCTTGTCTAGGGGAGAACCAAACTACTGCTCTGGTGAGATCTCTGGCTCAATAGGCTCACCGTCATCCATTTCAGGTAAATCATATTCTTCAAACTCCACTGTATCCTGAAAGGGGTTTGGTTCAGAAGAGGGAGCAACCGCGATATGAACCGTTGCTGGGAGGGCTGGAGTAGGTAAGAAACCCTGCAGAGCCTGTATGACCTTCATGGCCTGGGCAATCCCCTCTGATGATGGCAGACTGTGAGGCACAGATGAAACCCCTTTTGGTTTATCAGCCAGGGGATCAACATGCTTTGACTTCTTGTTTTTTTTACTGGGAGCCGGAAAGTCAGAAGGATCACCTATCCTTTTTCCAGTAGCTGTTTCACCCTTGTCAGGGGTGCTTAAAGAAGAGACAGCGGTTTCACCCGCAGACTTAGAGGGTGTGGGTTGGTCAGAACCTGTAATACCCTTCTCCAATCTTTTTTGTAGTCTTTCAAGTCTCTTATCTACTGTTTTCTGTGGGAATGATTTACAGATATCACAATCTGATGAAAATGGTAATTCTCTAGGCAGACTACACATAAATTGTGCTTGTCTGCTTTTGCAAAAACAACCCCATACTTAAGGCAGTTTTTAAACCCTGGGGGTCCAGTCTTTTTTTTATGTTTTTTCTGCCACCATCAACCGATGAAGAAAAATGAGAACTGCAATAAAGATTTCACTGAAGAACCAGAACCGGGTTAGCGGTTTCAAATGCAACAAATATTACAATTTAATAAATTAAAATAGTTAAACTTAAATAGCAGAATTAGTAAACAAAGCTCCATAAAGGGTACTACGACCCGGTTCCCCAACGGTTATACCGAACCGTGAGGAACCAATAAAACTAAAACAACACAAAATAATGCTAATTTAAGTAAGGTAAAGGTATTAAACAGAAAATAAAGGCAGCAGTAATAATAATAATATAAGACACTACTTATATTCAGTAAAGAACAACCAGGAACGACTGCTATGGAAAGTCTCTTGGGTGTCTTGACTTGTCAGGCAGAGAAAGAAATCTGATACATTAATGGAACGCTGCAGCTGATAAGGGCAGCAGTTTGAATATGTGTCATGAGCCAATGATAGTTCTATCATTTGCATATAGTTCCATTTTGTCCGGGCAGCTCTGCTTAGAAGGCTAACTGCAGAGAGTTGGGAATATCGAAGAATACCTGGGGTTAGAATTACAGCTTTAAATGCATACCCATATGTTATTGCAAAAGATTAATGTTAACAGTTATAGGGTTAAATACCAAACACCACCTCTTAATTTATTGTGAAATTTCACAATATTCTTATATTTAATCTTGTCAGACAGGATTTATTGTGCTTCATAATATAGTTTTATGTTGTCTAAAAGGGTAAGGATTCTGCTTTGAAATGCATATGTGGTTCTGAAGTCAAAGTAATATAAGAGTATAAATTGATAAAAGTGATGACACCATTAACAGACAAAATTTTATCAAGTTTATATTTTTTAAGTTCTTCATGCCATATCTTCTATGTTTAAATATGTGTGGCATATGTACGTATGTGTGTATATGTTTTATATATGTATAACACATTTCTTTTTATTTCAGACTTTGAGGATGTCTCTAAACTTGTTGTGTGGAGTTTCCCTTGTTTCAGATATGACCTCTCAGGCATTTTTCAATGACTACAAGCGGCTACTCAGCATCTTGATAAAGAGACATATTAGTTTTGAAATGTTGATGTGGAGGGGGTGCTGTTTATGTGAATACGGTGTGCTGCGTGCCTTTTTAAAAAAGCATGTTCTAACATTAAAAGAAGCTTTTTTTATCACGACCAAACAAATCAGTTGTTTTCTTTCTCCCCGGGCTGAGTAGCTGCTTGTAGTCGATGAAAAGAGCCTTGTGGAAAAGGAAGAAAGATGACCTCTGAGGGTGTGCAACACTGTAGCTGGATGTCCCTCATGACTGACAGGCATATGAAGGGACATCTCCAGACTGCTCCTGAACACTCTTCAAAGACTCTAGGCCATGAAGGGAACCACAGAATTTGCACTGCTGAAATCTCCTAGGAGTCCCAGCTGCAAGAACATGGCAATGTGGCTAGCAATGGTGCACCCATCCAGCGACTGCAACATGTCTGTCAGGAATCTCTGGTACAGACAGTACTTAGAGACCAAGGACATATGAAGGGATAATTCCATGCCCTCAGAGGAGGACACTGATGGAGAAGAGGTGCTGGACATGGAACGGGGTGGTGCCTGGGGGTCAGACTGAAAATGAATCCACTAGGCATACCTATGGTATTGGTACAAGGCATGAGCCACACTTCCATACTGACTCCAGGTGACTGGCCCCAGATGGCCTATGAGTCCTGGTAGTTCCGGGTAACATGGTATAGTCCCAAGAGGGAAACAGGAGTCAGGGGCTCCAGGGTCTATATCTGGGCTGTGGGGATGCTCACGGAACCTTGTGCAAGAGGAGGGCCTGGTAGAACCACATGATTAAGGTCGACCTACTGAAGAATAACAACCAGGATGGTGCCCATGGGGGGAGTATCCCCAGGTGAGGAGAGCAGAGCCATTCAACCCTCTTGGGACAGCTCTGGTCTTCACTGGTGGCAGGCTCAGCACATGGGCCCAGAGAGAACTTCATCTCCTGGCTGTCCCCCAGCCCCAAGCCTGTTCTGTTTCCGACAACAGGCCTAGGACCAGGGGCTGGCCTAGAAGTGGGTTCCTCCCCAGCACCGCTTGGTGCCAGACCCTGAGTCGAGTTTGATGCCAACCTCAGAACCATCTCCAACCCTAGCACCACAAGTAGCATTGGAAGCCAGCCTGCACAGGGAATGAGGAAGACCCTAGGGGTAACACCATCACTGGCACCACACCCAGTGTTGGGCCCAGGATTGATACCATGGCTGGTGCCACACCCATTGCAGGGGGTAGTGTTGTTTCTACCCCAGGAGCAACTAGGACTGCTTGGGCAGAGAGACCAATGCCACCGTCTTGGCAATTGGCACAGCACAGCCTCAGTGCCACTCCCTTTCCCAGTACCGCGAGAGGTGCCTGGAGGGGACCTGATGTCATGGCTGACACCACCCACTCACCAACACCATAAATGGTGTCAGGAGCCAGGGTGGCATCAGACTGGGACACAGGTGTACACTAGTGTAGACCGAGTGTATAGCTTCAGCCTCACCACCCAGGACATCTGCTGCCCAGGGCAGACAGACTGGGAAGAGTGTGCCACCAGCCACCCAGAATGAGCTAGCTGTCCAACAGACCCACCCCCACAGAGCCTCTGCACTTCCACAAGGTTGAGGAGAGCCCTATGCTTCCTCAACACCAGAGGTGTGATCCCACTTCATTGCGCAAATTTCCAAAGTTTGGTGGTCTATGGAGAAGTACAATCAGCAGCAGCAACAGAGTGAGCAGTTTCAACAGTCCCGACAGGCCAATCCTCCCAACAAGTTCAAAGGACAAGGGCTGTGGTGGCAGTTTCTCAGGTGGCCAGCCTACTGGTCCAACTCCAAGACCAAGAAGTGGAAAGTTATTGGGCTCCAACTGCTCACCATTCCATACCCTGCTGCAGCTCCCAATCAGAGGCTGATTATTCACCTTCCCGCCACAGTGGTCTGTAGTTACCTTAGACAGGTGGATTCTGGATGTGTTGGGATCAGGACTGCCCCTAGAGTACAGGACTTTACCACTCTGTCAGTGTCTTTGGACTCTCTTCCTGCTCTGTGGTACGAGGTTGTTCAGTACCTTAACAGGCTTGTGATAGATCTTGTTCTGAACATCCAAAATTGATTGGGGGGGGGGGGCTGGTGCCCCATTCTTGATCTGCAAGATCTGAACAAGTTAATTTTCAGTTCACAGTTTCACAGGATCACTGCTCCAGATTTTTCTGTTCCTGGAGCTAGGGCTACGTTGGACTCCCTGGTTCTCTACGATGCATACTGTACTTCTCCATTCCCATTTGCCCATATCACCTGCAGTTTGAAGCACCTTATGTCAACATTACTCTGTATTAGTTCCAAACTATCCTCTTTGGCCTACCATTAGCACCCAGCGTGTTCACTAGGTGCCTGTTGGTCTTTTTTTTTTTTTTTTTTTTTATTTTCATCTTTATCCTTCCTTACCCTCCGGTGCCCCTCCTTCAATCCGCTCTTGTCCCCGGTACCTACCTTAGGGATCTGCCCCTAGAGTGCCCATCCTCCTCTCCTCGCATATGGGGTCTGTCCTGTAGGTGGTCCGGGTGGACTTAGGCGGACTTCATCTAGGGCTGCGGAGGTTTTTTCCGTTTCTTCCCTGACGCCCCCACTCCCCAGGACGCTTTGGCGCTTAGGGACGACGTCTCCCTGGAAGTGGTAGTGCGTGCTTACGCACGCTGCACCCTCATGCGCCCACGCACGTTCTCTCTCCCGCTCCGGAGCAAGCGGGTCAGCCCACTTTCTTCTCTGCCGGTGCTTCCACCGCTATGGAAGGAATGCAGATGCGCAATGCGCCTTGTAACTCCACCCTGAGGGAGGAGAGCATCCGCTGGGACGCTCGATCCTCCCTCTCCTCGCCGACTCGCCACCCAGTCCGCTCCCGAACCCGGGTCGCCGGCGCAGCGTGAGGTGTGGCGTCCAGCGCCTCAACCCTCAGCGCCACCGGGCCGGCTGTGCCTGTTGGTCTTGATGGCCTACCTCAGGCTCAAGAGTGTTAAGGTATTTCCATTGATGACTGGCTCATCACGGGAGCTCATTTACAGCCGTGGTGTGGTCCAGGGATCTGTGTGGAGAGGGTTGTGGGATAACAGATGGACCAGACACTGAACTTCAGTTTCAACACACAATCTCTGTGTGATGTTTATTCAAAGTACAGGAGATAACCTTCAGCAATCGCATATTCTTTCTTCAATACATCAGTTTGCAGCAACAGACTATGTATGTCCTTCCTCTGCACTTGTCAACACCCACTGATCTACTGATCCAAACTTTTCAGTGAAAACCCATCATCCCTATGGTTGCTTTGTTTGCTTGGGTGGTGGGGGCTCAAAAGGAAAAAAAAAAAAACAAGCTACAGACAAAGAACCTCAGTGCAGAAGCACTGAAACAAGGGTTACCCCAAAGGGCATTGGCAATAAGACAAGTTTCAAAGAAACACAACATTACACGTACTTCCATCCTGCAAAGCATCATGGTATATATGCAAATCAACTTGCAATTTCAGATCTGCTCAGTTTACGGAAGGAATGCATGGTACCAGTTTACATGCATTTAACAACACAACCAACTTAATTTCTATAATACAGTCACCTAGTACTTTTTGCCTTTATCAAAAACACCTAGTGCCATGGTATTTTCAACATTTACAAGTTTCATAAACATAAGGGATATATCAAGGTATTTTATGACAGTGCTATTACATAGTAAATCCAACAATGATAAACATAGCCTGTTGTTTTATATAAGCTCTGAGATCACTACAATAACCTCCCTGTACAAGGATCTGAGACGAAAAAGGAAAATTAAAGAGGACACTGTAGCATACCGTATTTCACCATTTTGAAGCCACAGCTTCTATTACAAAAATTTTATTTTGATGTGCGGCTTCAATTCGGGGGCGGTGTCAATTCGAGGGCGGCTTATATTAGTAATTGCCAGGTAATGGTTTGTTGTTGGGCTTTGTTGTTTCAGCTGTGAAGCTGTCAAGAAACTTAGATTAGTGTCTGAATAAAAAGCCTCTGACCCAACCACTTGTGTTGTTTGTTTGTCAGGTTTGCAATTGCGAAATGCAAGAGGTCCAATTTAGATTTCAAAATTGTTGTTGTGAACCTCACCGAGCGTGAGGGTAACTGGCCCGGTAGCTGGTAGCAGAGTCCATGAAGCTGGATGAAAAACAAGTAAAAGCCCTCAAATTCAAATCTAATCGTGGGCAGGTAGACCACTTCTTAGCGTGGTGGGGAGTTTACAATTTGCCACTGCACCACAGTCAAAATCAGTCCCCCTGATGATCAACACAGAAAAACACAGAAAAAAAAGGTAACTGTTTTCCGTATCCGTTGTTTGTGTTGTGGAAATAATGACTTACCGGTAACTGGAGCCACAAGCTGGGAAGCATGGAACTCTAGTAGGGACATTACTCTGGTAGTCAGTGGGGGGTATGGAATCACATTTAAAATCAGAGTGGTTAGTGGAGGCTGGCAAGTACAATACTGCTGCATGCAACACGCAAATCTTAAATTGAAGTGAACTGAGGGGCTAAAAACATAAAATACATAAAAGACAGCACGGTGTTACACTGATTGGTTCAGGCTTATATTCGAGGGTGGCTTCTATTAGTAAGACTAACTGATGAGCGGCTATTTGAGGGCTGTTACTATTTGAGGGCGGCTACAAAACGGTGAAATACTGTAGTCAAGAAAGGGGAGGGGAACCCATAGGTGGAAAACCTTACGGACTAGAAATTGTAAAGGACAGATTAGGCTAAGAAACAGAAGAACTGCTGCAACATATTTATGAACGGTCGGTCCTCAAGAGTGGCAGGTTCTCCTTGTCATATATTCCCCACCTTAAGAGGGAAGCAATTATCTCAGACTGCTTACCACCTTCCTGTCCCAGGAAGAGTTGGCGCTTCCACCTCTCCATCTTCAAAAGCCCCGTCTCAGAGTCCCTATTAACGATAAATATTTCCTTATAAACATAGTGGATATCATCAATCTTTACCCTGAGGCGTTAACACATTTTTCAACAGAGAGAAACGGTACCAGTCTCTGTACTATTTCATGATAGAGAAAGTCCGTCATATTTTACTGACCGAAAATCTGGATGGCTGTAAAGTCCAGTATTATAGAAAGACTTCCTCTGCGGTGAGTAATTACCTGCTCTAACCCCACTAGACATGTCAGTTTTAAGCAGGGGCTCAGTCCTAGGTTCAACCCCTCTACATAAACCCAGTAAGTCTCTCGATTCATTCATTTCACTTGCTACTGATACAAACACCCGAGGATAGACACTCTAGGTGTGAAGGTTCCAATCTTCTTTAAATCCTCTTTAAATATCTGTGCTGATTTCAGCTGTTACCACCTGGTACCTTGTGACCTGTGTGGTCACTGCGGAGGCAGTATAGCGCAGTGGTCTAAGGCTCTGAGCTGCAAATTTGGTGACATCCAGCAGACCAGACCTGGGTTTGAATCCCTCGGCTTCCACTTGCATACTGTGTGACCCTGAGCAAGCACTTAACTTCCTTGTGCTCCCAGGTCACTCCTGTAAAAAAAAGTTTTCAGCTTAATGTGCAATACCTGGTTAAACAACTAAATAAAAAAAAAAAAAAAGTTTTTCCTTTTTCCAAGCATGCCATTTTTTTCTTCTTTAATGATCTCTACCTTTTGGGACACTCTTTCCACACACCGGGTAATAGTTCTTCTGCTGTCACCAGCAGGTACCTCTATCTGGTTGCACATAAGACAGGTATTAAGATAGGCTGTCACCTGTCTGTACATTCCTGGCCAGTAATAATATGGGCTTAATCGAGCTAATATCACACCATTGCTCAGATGCCCACAGGGACTAAAGTGAGTAGCCTCCATCACTTGTTGTCTGTAGGTCTCAGGCACCACTACCTGGGCATCCACTCTTTTTCTACGAGGGTCTGGGCCTCATGTGGCACAGAACACACTTCTTTAGTTTGTACCACCAACACTGTTTTGTCCCCACATCACCATTAATCTGCATACCCTCCTTAACCATAACATACTGTAACAGGCTGGCAACATTAGCATCTTTAGCCTGTAGTATATCCCAGTCAATAATGTTACTAGATTTAGCTGTATTAATACAAGAAAAAGTCCCTTCAGCCTCATAGGCTTCTTCTTGCATGCTTGGAGTCTTCAACCCAAGCACAATATCACTAGGCACAGTCTTACCTGGGGTCTCACATTCCAGTTCCATACTTGCATTTCCAACCTCCCAACGGGTAACGTCCTGGGAACATAGGCAACAAAGCAATATCCTGCTAGTCAGGGGGTCAGCCTCCAGCTGAGTCCATGAAAAATCCTCCTCCAATTCTTTACTCAAACTCTCTGGCAGGGACCTCCTGAGCACCTGGCACTGGTGTTCTGCCTCTCTGCGTAGTCTGTCTGCCACCAGCCATTGCCCACTCATCCACTGTATTAGCCTCATCAGGTTTTCCACCATCGGGGCGTGGTCTTGCATCTCTGGTCTGCCTTGACCCCAAAGAAGTTCCCAGTCCACTTTGTATCTCTCTGTCATCTTCAGGCTCGGCCATCCTCCAAGCTCCCAGATCCAGTCCAGGCAGCAGCCTCTTTCCCAGTCTATTGGCCATGGCTCTGGTCAGAACTCCAAGGACTTTCTTCTCAGGGTTCTCCTCTGGCAACTCCTGATGCATCGGTCCACCTTGGATATCTGGGTGATATCCACCAGAAGTCATCCCCTGCCTGGGATGCCCCAGCCCGACCAGAAATCGGGCTGGCCAGGACAACCACAGGAGGGGGTACATCCCCCATGGGGGCAGACGGTTCACCACCCCTGGGTTGACCTATGATGCCCCCCAGGGCATCTGAAGGCTGGTCAGTACCACCAATCCCGGAACCAGTAGAATTCACCAGCTCCCAAGGAGGGGACTGAGAGGGGGGCCAAAGCACCAGACACAGAGGAATCAGAGGATTCTGAGGAATCTGAGCGTCAATCTGGGTCAGCCTCCGAATCATCCTCACAGGAGGAGGCAGCCTGAACCCAGATGACTCCTCGATCCCTCCCAGTCCTCGGAGCGACGCCGCCATATCCCCGGCAGCGCGAATGGCACCACGGTCAGAGGTGGCACCATGAGTGGCACGGCAAACCGGTCGCACACTGCCCATGGTGCCGCATCTGTTCCTGGCACTGCAAACAAAGCCAGAGTCAGAAGCAGCACTGGAGGCCAGCCTGGCACTGCCTGTGGTACCTCCCCAACTCTCAGCACGGCAAGCGGCACTGGAGTCAGGGGCGGCACAGACAAACGGTGCCAAGGATGCCGGGGGACCCTTCGCTTCTGAAGAAGTGACTGCCTAAATGGTGCCTCCCCCCGGCCCCTGAGGAGGCAAGACTGGGCCTCCTGCACCATGGAAGAAGCCTCCGCTGCAGCAAGGCTAGAGGTGGCAGAGGCCCTCTCCTCCACGGGCCATGTAGGACCAGGAGGAAGGGCTGAGAACCCTGACTTTGGCCTTCCAAGTGAGAGCCTATCCTCCGAAAGTCAGTGGCGCACGTCCGACCTTAAACGCTGGCAATTCCAAAACTCGGCAGTCCACTGAAAAACAGGCACTGCAACGATCCATACTGTGGCTGGGGCCTAAGCAGGTTAAACACCAGTCATGCTGGTCCGTGGCGGAGAAAAGTCGTCCACAGGAACACAGACACATCAGAGGCCGACCTGCCCGAAAATATTTATTTTTGTCCCCTGAACGAGACATGACTGGACAGAAACACAAAAAAACAAACAAAAGCACTCGGCGTTCTCAGAAAAAAAAAAAAGGATTTTACTGGTATACTGGGAGACGGTGCTGAGCACGGATGTGAGCAGAACTTTAAATTGGAGCCGACGGACTAGGCCACACTGCTGACACACTTTTCACACCTGGAGCTTCCACGAGGTCCTGACATAATGGCGGGAGAAGCAGAACTGGAGCTGGGGAGAAGTCAACGGCAGGTAATGGCCAATCCGTGAGCGCCACGTAATACTCTGGCCTCGAGGGTAGCGCCGCCCCTGCGTCGGCTCCTCCTCCTCCAGAAAAAAAATAAATAAATGCTCTCGCGTGGTCCTAGCCTCCGGCTGAGTACCCAACTAGTGATGAATGGTGAAGATCGACACAGATAAGATCAAAGGTTACCCCAAAGGGCATTGGCACTAAGCCAAGTTTCAAAGAAACACAACATCACACATATTTCCATAATGCAAAGCATCACGGAATATATGCAAATCACCACAAAATTTCAGATTGGCCCAGTTTACAGCAGGGATGCATGGTACCAATTTATATGCATTTAACAACACAACCAACTTAATTTCTATAATAGTCACCTAGTATGTTTTGCCTTTATCAAAAACACCTAGTGCCATGGTATTTTCAACATTTACTGGTTTCATAAACATAAGGTATGTACATCAAAGCATTTTATGACATAGTGCTATTATACACTAAATCCAACAACGATAACCACAGCCTGTTTTACATAAGCTCGGAGGTCACCACAATACTCTCCCTGTACGAGGATCTGAGAGGGAAAAGGAAAATTAAAGAGGATACTGTAGCATAGTCAAGAAAGGGGAGTGGAGCCCATAGGTGGCCAACCTTATGGACTAGAAATTGTAAAGTACAGGTTAGGCTAAGAAATAGAAAAAACTGTTGCAACAGAGTTAAGAAAGGTCGGTCCTCAAGAGTAGCAGGATCTCCCTGTCATAATCTGGCTATCTGGATGTTCCAGTACCTGGGTCTAATGATGAATCTGGCCAAATCTGAGCTCACCCCAAAGCAAGTGATTCTCTTCATTGGAGCAAAGCTGGACTTTCTTCAAGCCAGAGCTTATCTTTGCCGTACATCTTCGTGAAAGGACCAACTTGACTCCTTTGCTGGTTTATCATCATCAACTGGAAGCTTAGGTTGTCCCACACACTGACTGTTGTGCCAAAAGGGGTTACCACTATCTGTACAGATGTGACTTATTTGATGCAACCATATCAGTTTGTGGTTACTCAGCTGAATTAATGGACTGGTCATATATATTTCATAATGACCAAAATGCAAATAATACTGATAATAAAAAAGTCAATGTGAATGATTCTTCAAGCAAGCAAAACGCCAATTTCATCTCAATATAAGATGGACGACACCTTACCAGCCAATTGACAATGCCTCTATGACCTGCCCTGTAAGACTCACTAAGTGGCAGCTTCCTAAAGTTCATGTAACATACAACTCTGATGTACAGTACTGTGTTGTAACCAACTACAAAACTTTTTCCTATGAAACTCTGGTCTGCAATGTCACTAGCCCCAACTTCTGCTTTATACCATATGAACACACTATAACTGGCCAAATGGTTATCACCCCTGTTCCCAGCAAGGAACAAGATCACACAGATAGTAATCTTACTTATCTAAATGATATGAAGCAATATTTACCTGTGTTTAATGTTTACAGCAATACATTTACTCTGGTTCTTAAAAGGTTATTGAGAAGGGAAGATATTCATCTTATCCATATTAATAACACTGTTCATGAAGCTGATGGTTCATTAAAGTCACCGTTTCAGGACGGGGGTCTTAGTACTACACTGCCAAACACACAGTTGGAACTTACATTCAAAATGTTTTTTGTTATTCAAATTATCCTTATTTTCACTCTAATTTCATCAATGTACAGTCTTTGTATAACACTGCAATTTCAAAAACAACTGAAGTTTCTGTATACTACTCAAGCAGTCAAACTGTAGGCTTACCTAGTTACCTTATTAGTGTTGCCTCCCTTAGGGCAACAAGGGGGATATGTAGACTTGCCTGACCTGCAGTCCCTTACATGGACCGATGTGACGTCATGATTTAGTACTTAACTTATGTTACTATGCTTAGTTAGGAATTGTTGGCCCAGGCCACCCACATTATATATATATATATATATATATATATATTCATTGCAAAAAACTTTATTACTGTATCAGTTAGGATTAAACTGACAAAAGTGGGGAAATGAGATGTTAGGGTACAGCCCCTAACCCCCCATCCTCCACAGGCCGACAGACGCCAGGGTGTGCCATGTGGTCACGAGGCCCAACTCTCACCCCATTCCATGTGTAAACAGGTTGACTTGCTACAGTAAAGGAGAATGGAGTGAGAGTTAGGCCTCATGACACACCCCAGCATCTGTCGGTCTGTGGAGGGTGGGATGGTGGTAGTGAGGGGGGGGGGTTAGGAGCTCTACCCTAACGTCTCATTTCCCCACTTTTGTCAGTTTAACCTAACTGATGCACTAACGAAGTTTTTTTGTAATGAATTTTCTTACTTTTTGAAAAAGTGTAATATAACTAGTAAATAGCATGTGTTGGTGGGAACCATCTGGATGTTCCAGTACCTGGGTCTAATGATGAATTTGGCCAAATCTGAGGTCACCCCAAACCAAGCGATTCTCTTCACTGGAGCAAAGCTGGACTTTCTTCAAGCCAGAGCTTGTCTTCGCAGTACATCTTTTGTGAAAGACCAACTTGACTCCTTTGCTGGTTTATGAAGGATTAGTTTGGTTTAGCAAGGATTTTGCTACCTCACGAAAGGGGGTCAAGCTGGCGGACTGGGATTTTGTCAGCTCGCGAAAGGGAATTGGAAGTGAGTCGCAGATGAAGAATTTCAAAATTTGAAACACCCATTTTTTGAACAAAACAAAGCAAACTAAAGGTATAGGTTTGTGGATGGCATCACCCTGAACAAAACCCATGCCTTATTGCAACAAGAAGTCACCAGTGGAGGAAGCTATGACATTTTGTTTGGGGGGGGTGGGAATGAAAACAAGATGTCAGCTTGCGGATGAGGAATTTTTTCTGAGTGGGATTTTCTGTTTTATTTTTTTATTTGCAGTTTTATACACACATACACCGTATAAACATTATATAGTGCTTGATACATACATTCAGTACAAATATTTAAACATTTTATAAGTTAATAGCCGGAGTCACCGAGAACATTACAAGTCATGGTATTTTCCCTCAGAGCATCAGGTCCTTACTGAATAGCAGTATTATATGTACATTCAGGAAACAAAAGCAAGGTATATTCCTGAATAATAAACCCTGCCACATATATCTAAATTTCTGCATTCGGTCTTGTATTTTTGCCGTAAGGCTCTCTGTCTGGTAGATTTCCAGCATGATGGATCTCCAATCCTGAACGGAAGGGATGAGTATAGACATTCATTTTCTGGTAATGGCCTTCTTGGCCGCTATCAGGAAATATGGGCAGCAATGTTTGGTCCACCGGGGAGTAGTCTGGATATAAGGATAGTAATACCATTTCCTCTGTTAATTCTACTGATTCCCCTAAACAAGTAGACAGCTCCAGCTGAAGACCACACCAAAAAGGCATGAGTTGGGGGCAAAAACATAAAATATGGCCCAATTCTGCCAAGAGACAGCCACACTGTCTCCAGCAGTGACCATAGGGGCTGGGAGGAATTTTGTTAAGATTGCTGGAGTTTTGAAATATCTGGTTCGAATTTTCCAAGAGAATTCTTGCCAGAAAAGGGAGAAGGTTACCGTAACAGCTGGCAAAGTTGTAGTCAACTCAGTCTTCCCACTGGACTTCAGAAGAGATCCCTCTTCCATTTATCCCATATGGACCTCATCGAATCTCCCAGTAAATCTCCCAATGTCTTATATATGTTTCCTATAAGACGACTACTATGATTCCCCTTGAGTCCATAACATTTTTTAGTAGGGGAGGGGTTGGGGTAGGTAATTTCGCAGTTAATGTTCTATGGCGAAGTATATATTTCCTTACTTGGAGATATCTAAAGAAGTCTGTTCCACGAAGTTGATATTGAATTTTGAGCTTGTTGAAGGGCAAAACCCCTCTCTCATCCAGAAACTGGAACAAGTGTGATAGTCCTGATTTTCACCATTGGGAGAAAGTCAGATCCATATGTGAAGGTTGAAAAAGGTCATCTTTGGAAATTATTTTACAATAATCATAAATTGGTTTTAATTTTAAGATTGTTTCTTAGTTTATACCATACTTGGAGAGTATTAGATGTGATCTGTGTGAAGTGTCTCAAGGTAGGTGTGTTATCAATAGAGGAAAAGAGAAAAGCGGAAATATCGTACATGCCGTTTAGAATAAATTCCAGGGACTTCCAGGGGACCGAAATGTTATCTGTTAACCGGTGGATAAGGGTACAGAGAAAGGCCGCTTAAGCATAGAGCTTGAAATTAGGTAGGTTTGTTCCCCCTTGGACCGTAGGTAATTGGAGGATGGAGAGGAGGATCCTTGGGCATTGTTTACCCCATATAAATTTTGAGAGTAATTTATCCCAGGACTTAAAGTAAAAAGATGAGGGGAAGTAAGGGATGTTTTGAAAAAAAAATAGAAGCCGGGGGGAGGACGTTCATACAGACAGTTTCAATCCTTTGAAAAAAAGAACAACGGCAGGGATGACCATCTCTCCAGATCCCTTCGCATTGCAATGGTACGTGGTTCATAATTAGGCTTGGCAGTTTGCGATGTATATCAGTTTCCGTCGATTTACATCGAGATGGGCAACTTTGTCAATTTCGACGGATATTTTTTCTCGTTGATTTATACAGAAATGAGTTTACTTCTTGCATCACTTGCCACGCTCAGATCAAAGTTCAGTAGTCATATCACTAGAATGTTTTGATTGCCGGGTGATTTACATCGTAAACTGCCGTGCCTCTCATTACTTTAGCTTGTGATTACCTATTCCATTAATACCTAATTAGTAATTGCTACATACTTGTGTGGTTTCCCGTGTCAGCCTCTGAGCTGTTAATAAAATTAGTAATCTTTTAATTAGACCTCATACCTCAGATCTAGCTACACAACCAAATAGCATTGGTCGAAAAAGAAAATGTGCAGACGAGTATTGCTCTGAATTCCCAGAACTAGAATTAAAAACTGTCAAAAAGACTGGCGATGGGGAAAGCCTTGACATTTTACGATGCAAGATTTGTAAAACCGAAGTATCAGGTCAGGCAAACCGCATTTCTGAGCATCTTAACAGCAAGACACACCTGAGGCTAAAGCAAAGTCAGGACATTATCTCGCAGCTCTCAATGGAATCCTTTATGGGGCGCATGAAGCTGTCGACTTCCCACATGATCTTGTTCGGGCTTTATGTTTTGAAGCAATTTCGATGAACGCTGCCCATGGTTCCAGCTATCTAATGTGTGTTCTAAGAAAATATGCACCTGCTGGGAGAACATGTCCAAAAAGACATCAGCTGGAGGAGAAATATATTCCAGAGGTCTTCACGCATCACAAATCAAAAATAAATGAGCTGCTATCTGGTGAGCAATTCTCTATTGTTGTTGATGAAACACCTGAGTTGGCAGGTCTACCTGCGATCAATGTTCTGGGAGTTTTTACTCGTCTAAAAATAGAGCCATGAACTGTCTGCTACTGAAGTCTACAGCTGTTATGCAGTGCAATGCGGGTGTAATCTCGAACTTACTCCATGACATGATGAGAGACTACTGCTTGTCTTGGTCGGACTGTATCTCAATAAACACTGATTTAGCAATGTACATGCAGAGAATGATTAAAGACCTTAGAGACATTTACCCACATTTGCTGCACATACCGCACATCGCACATTTATTACACGTTGCTAGCGACCATGCTATTAAAACAGACGAATTTTGTGATGTTAATGAAATTGTGGTACGTTTTCCAGCTCTATTTAAGAGTGCAAATAAACAAAGGAGAGTGTTTTTTTAAAGTCTGTGCAAACAATGGTGTTCCACTATCCAGTACGAAACTCCCCCCCCCCGCCCCCGAGTTGTCCCTTGTCATTGTTTTTTTTGGTTAGAAGCAGCAGTACATTCATGCATTGAGATAGTAAGTGTGACTTTTAATTAATGAGGAGTAGAGTATCAGTATAAAAAAGCCTCCAAATTACGGAGACTTGTAACGGATGATTCGAGTCAAAGAGATCTTTACTGCAAGCTTACATTTTTGTGCAGTTTTCTTGGAAAAATCCATGTGATACATGTCCAGATGGAAACCAAAGCACCTCTAATTCACAAAATTGACAGACTACTGAACTTTGATCTGAGCATGGCAAGCAATGTCAAAAGTCCACTAAAAGATGTTGATTTAAAGTCAATGGGATCTAAAAGACAGTCCCTGTCTGCAGCAATGCATTTTTTCTCAAGAAATTTTCATTCAAAGCTAAGCACAACACTGACACGAAATGTTCCTGAAGGACTTTATGGTGCTGGTTCGTTGTTTGACAATCATCAGATTTTTGATCCGTTTGTTAAAAAAACAGCTCTCTGCTGATGTCTCTAAATATGGTGCCATAATCAACACCTTTCATTGCCAAAAAGCAGACTTTGAGCGGGACTTTTATTTATATATGAAACTTGATGTTCCTTCTGACCGTACAATCTCTCCGATGGAGTACTGGGAGAGTGAGATGCTAAACTTTCCTGTACTGTCCAATGTTGCGTTGAGGGCACTGGCTATGCCAGTTACATCTACTTCCGTAGAGCGTTCATTTAGTCTGTACAGAAAAGTGCAAGATAAACTCCGAATGCGCCTTTCAGAGGAGAGACTAGGGCTGCTAAACATTTTGTACCACAACAAGGACATAACAGGAAGTTTTGATGCATTTAGCGACACAGATATAAAAAAAAATGCAGAGCTGAATCCAGCATCAATTGCACCTGGGGGTGCATGTTGTATTGTCTCTGTATAACTCTGTGCTTCTCCATATCTACTTGTCTGTGTAACTGAATTGACAAATTATTACATGTTTTTAACAGTAAAGATCGATATTTATCGAAATAAAAACCTTAAAATAAACATCGATTTTAGCTGTCGAATTTTGTTAAAAGTAAAAATCGAAAACTGCCAAGCCTATTCATAATTAACCAACTCCGTTACTTCCTGATTTAGTGGGAGATATATTCCTAGGTACTTTAGCTTCGTGGATCTCCACCTCAGAGGGAGAAGGTCCCAAAGATTATTAGTTGGGGAAAAATTAAAAAGAAGAGCTTCCGATTTTGCAATATTTAATTTATATCCTGCCAAAACGTCAGATTTCTGAAGGATTTGGCAAACTGCAGGGATAGATGTGTCTAATGAGAGAAGGGTTAACAGAACATCATCGGCAAACATGCTGACTTTATATTGTTGTTGTCCTAGAGGGATGCCCTCCACCTCGGAGGAAACCCTGAGAGCAGTCCCCAGTGGTTCCATGTAAAGGGCGAATAAAAGAGGGGAAAGGGGCCAATCCTGCCGAGTGCCTCGAAATAGGTGAATAGGGAGGATTATTCCCCCACTGACCCTCACGTAAGCCTGAGGGGCAGTGTAAAGATTCCCCAGCCATTTCAGGAATGACTACGGAAAGTGGAACCTCGACAGGGCATCCCATAAAAACTGCCAGGACACTCTGTTGAAGGCCTTCTCCGCATCCAAACTAATAACTACAGCAGGAATTCACCGGTCCCGAATGTACTCTGAGAGTATTAGTGTCCGATGTATATTATCAGTAGTATTTCTATTTTTGATAAAGCCAGACTAGTCTTGATGAATCAGACAGGGTAGAATTCTTTCCAATCTTGAGGCCCATATTGCCATATAAAGTTTGTAATCAGTGCTGAGGATTGAAATTGGGCAATAGGAAGCAGGATTTATAGGGTCTTTATTTTGTTTTAGTAAGGTGGCTAATGTGGCATAAGTCCAGGAGGGGGAAGGGGGGGACCCCTCAGCTACTTCTCTAACTATATAGAGTAACTTTGGAGAGAGGTCATTAGCAAACAGCTTGTACCATTCGGACGGAAATCCATCTGGTCCCGGGAAGCGGTGGGAAGAGAGTGATTTAATACAGTAAGAAATTTCATCAGGTGTGATAGGGGATTCCAACAGGGTCCTCTGAGCTACGGTTAGACGGGAAAGAGGGAGATTACTCAGGAAAGAGAATCTCTCCTCCACAGCTGACTGATCCTCGTTCCGATATAGGTGTCCGTAAAAGGTAGCAAAGGAGTGCAGTATATCTACTTCTTTGTGTGATATCTTCCCAGATGTTGGGTCTTTAATCTTCAGGACAGTTGACAAACTCTTCTGCCCCCACCCCCCCCGAGGACGAAGACGGCACCAAGCACGGCCCCGACAGCACCACCGGTGCTGAGGACGGTGCCACCCGGCTCCACGGTGCTGTGAGCAGCGCCAAGGGCAGGAGCAGCACCGCCGATGGCATACTCGGCACCCACGGCGCAGAAAACGGTGCCAAGAGCAGAGGCAGCGCCGATGATGGCGCCGACAGAGGAATCTGAAGGTCCCATGGTGCCGAGCCCAGAGGACACAGTGCCATGCTCAACCTCGGCACCGAGGCGAGACATGGAAAAAACGGCGCCGACAGAAGCCACAGCACTGCACTACAATTCGGCGCAGACGACTCCATCAGGGCCCATGGCACCACAAACGGTACCAAGGCCCACAATGGCGCTGACCGATGGTGTCGAAGACGGCGCCGACCCAGGCCTTGCGAACTGCGGGTCCGACACTGGGGGAGCCTTCACCCCCGAAGGAGCGATTGCCATGGTGCCGCCTCCCGCCCGCTCCCCAGGAGGAATGGAACAGGCCTCCTGCGACGCGGAAGAAGCCTCGGCAACGGCTAGGCTACTACTAGTAGCTGAGGCTCCCTCCTCCTCCTCCTCGGTCTGTATAGAACTGGGAGGGGACCCGGAGAAAAGGCTGAGAGAGCGTGACTTGGCCCAATGAGTGCGCACCCGACCCCCGAAAGTTGGTGGAGCTCGCCCCACTTTCCATGCGCGTTGCTCGATGACCTGGTGGTCCATGGAGAAACAGGCATCGCACAAATCCATGTTGTGAAGTGGGCCAAGACACGAGAGACACTAGTTGTGCTGATCGGTGATGTAATACTTTCGGCCACAAGGGCACCGTCGCATGGGGGGGGCCGACCCGTCTTAATAGATTTCTTGCCCTCTGACCGAGACATGACCTATGGAGAAAAAAACACCAAACACAGACTTGACGTCACGGAAATATAAAAATAAGGAAAGATCTCACCGGGCGTCATAGAGTGTTGGCAGAAACATAACCGAAGAGGAAAACTGACGGATTTCACCAAAGGTAAAATTTTTCGAAAAACAATCATGGAGCAGGCCTAGGACTCTTCAGCCCACGAGGTGACCTCTATGGCGGAAGATGAAGAACTGAAGGCAGGGAGGAGTCGATGCACTCACGGCCAACCTGCCAAGTGCAGGCCGGCCTCTGAGGGCAGTGCCGATGGTGCGTCAGCTTCATCTACCTTTAAAAAAAAAAAAAAGCTCCCGCAGGGTCCTGACCTCCAGCAGATACCCAACAGTGATGAATGGTGAAGACTGACACATATAAGATACACATTTTTCAGTGCTTCGCTGCGCAAAAAATGTAAGTCTGACCAAAACACAACTTGGCAAATCACGATATCTACCAAACGGGACCGCGTATTCCAGATTTCATGCAAATCCATTGAACAAATGCAAAGATATTAATGTGCAAAATTTGGGGTTTAACATTAAAGTGCCTACTCAACCCTAACTACAGGGTTGCTACTACGCCACTATTATATATATATATATACACACACACACATATATATGTATATTTATAAAATGGCTAGGAAATAAAGGACATCATTATCCATAAAAAGCCCATCAGGAGACCGTGCGTATATCAGAGCCCGACTGCACACCTCCACTTATACCCCCTTAAAAAACTATTTTGCTATTTTATAAGATAGATAACCACTTTGAGATGTGCAGTCGTGCTTTCCACATGCACGCTCTTGGTGAGTTGATACACTGCCTGTCTTCGTGTACAACGCACACCAAGGTGTGCATATCTCAGAGAGCGACCGCACACCTCAGAGTGGGTTATCTATTTCATATATATCTATTGATATAGATATATATGTAGTAGTATGCATAGCAAGGTAGAATGTAGTGTAATACATACATATTGTTATTATTTGTTTCGTGCAAGCCTCAGCATATAGCTGACTACCTTTGAACCACATTTAATATTATTTGCTACAGGCAATAGCTCAGTTGGGGGGGGGGGGGGTTCTAACCCTAGAGCTGATTTCCTGAATAATTCATATATTTAGCATAGTTGCCAATTGCCATTCCAACTGTTATAATGTGTTGCTTGTTTTACCCTTCAAGATATCCAAGTATCATATATATATATATATACACACACACATATATATTATCTTGATGATATGTTAGAATTAATAGTTTATAACTCTAGATCAGTAGGTTATCCTACAGGATATTTGTTATAGAGGTGCACATGTAGCCATAAAGGCTAGAGGCCCTTGATGTGGGATCTCTTAAGTAGTTAAGGAACACTGGGACACTAAGTGAGTAATCTTTTGTTCAGTTCTACATAAACTATTGTATTGTGTCTCCATTTAATACTTGGGAAAATGGATATGCATTGTTGTTTTCTAAGATGTAAAATCCAGAAATGAAAATTACATACCTACCATAATTCTTGATCTTCTTGGATGAAGCCTCCACCACTCATTCACACTGAAGGGACTACACCGGAGGCACTAGGACCAAGCTGGAGCCAAAAATCTTCAGGACAGCTGGCATTGAGGTAGGGCCATGAGGAAGCAGCACCGCGATCCCAATGGAGGGTGGGCGTGTGAATGAGTGGTGGAGACTTCGTCCAAGAAGATTAAGAATTACAGTAGGTAAGTAATTTTCATATCTTCCTGGACATAAAGTCTCCACCACTCATTCACATTGATGGGAGAGTACCGAGCTAAAATAATCTCCCCCAAATCAGGGCAGCAGGAGAAAGAGAAGCTCACTTAGGACAGAAGTCCATTCCGGATTGTCCTGCCAAAAGATGGATGCTGCCTGGCATGAACATCCAAAGTATAGTGCTTCACAAAGGTGTGCACTGAGCTCCAAGTAGCTGCATTGCAGATGTCTACAATGGACACGTGTAAATTTGTGCCAGGGATGCCTGGTGAATGAGCATATACTCCGCCTTTCAGTTTAACTTGTGCCATGGAGTAGCACTGGCGAAGACATGCCACTAGCCATGCCGAAATACATCCGATAGCAACAGGCTGACCCAGCCGGGACATGCTGATAGTGACAAATAGTTGTTTAGACTTGCGGATCTCTTTAGTTCCGTCTATGTAGAACCGCAAATCCCTTTTAACATCCAGAGAATGTAGGGTACGCTCTCCCTCATTCTGGAAGTTCACGAAGTAGGTCAGAAGAACCAAAGGTTGGTTCAGATGGAATTCTGAGACTACTTTCGGGAGAAACTTAGGGTGAGTTCTAAGAACCACCTTGTCTTTGTGAAATACAGTATGTGGGGGGGGGTTGTGACCATTGCATGTATTTCAGACACTCTGCAAGCAGGGGTAATGGCTACAAGAAAGGCGGTCTTCCAGGTCAGGAACTTCAGCTCACAAGTTGCTTGGGGCTTGAAAGGTTTACAGGTGAGCATGTCTAGCACAAGGTTAATGTCCCAGGTGGCTACCAGTCTTCTGACTGGTGGCCTAGTGTGAAGTATACCCTTAAGGAACCTCTTAACCAAAGATAACTGAGCCAGAGACATGCAGTGTACAGGCTTGTAGTACGCTGACATCACGCAGAGGTGAACCGTCACATTTGAATATTGAAGCCCTGTATTTGACAGGTCCAGAAGATACTCCAGGACTTTGTTAGGTGGGCAGGAGAAGGGGTCCAGGGAGGACTTTGCACACCAGATGGAAAACCATTTCCACTTTGCCGTAAGTTTTCCTAGTAGCCGGCTTGCGTGCCGCTAGGAGAAATTCGGAGACCCTACGTGAAATGTCAATCCTACCCACTTCTATCTCCTCAGGAGCCAAGCATGGAGGTGAAAGGATCTCAGGTTGGGATGGACCACTGGTCCGTGGGTCAGCAGGTCCATTTGAAGTGGAAGCTGTCTCAGTGAAGTTTCCGATAATCTGTTAATCTGATTAACGGAAACCAAATCTGATGAGGCTAGAATGGGGCGACGAGGATCATTCTGCCCCATTGTGCCTCTAGCTTGAGCAGTGCCCTCTGAACTAAGGGAAGAGGAGGAAAAGCGTACAGAAAGCATCTTGTCCACCACAGTCTGAATGCATCCTGACAAAAAGCGCAAGGTTCTGCATTTCTGGAGCAGAATAGAGGCAGTTCTGTGTTGAGTGGGGATGCAAAAAGGTCCAGGTCCGGTGTTTTCCCCACTCTTCGAAGACTGAATGCATGACGTATGTGTTGAGAGACCACTCATGAGGATTTGTTTCTGTTCTGCTGAAATGATCCACTAGGTCGTTCTACACTCCCGGAAGGTAAACTGCTTGAATCAGGGCTTTGTGCTCCAGGTACCATTTCCACACCCTTATCACTTCCCTGAACAGGGGGTAAGAGTGTGCTCCACCCTGTTTGTTGATGTAGTACATCACTGTTTTGTTGTCAGTTTGAAGGAGAACGATCTTGTAACAGAGAATGTCCTTCATAGCTCGGACTGTGTACAGAACAGCTCTAATTTCTAGGATATTTATGTGGAGTTGAGACTCGTCTGGATTCCATCGATCTTGGGTGTGGAGATCTTGACAGTGAGTTCCCTATCCAAGTAGGGATTCATCTGTGGTGATGGAGATCTGAGATTCCAGTGAGGTAAAGGGAAACCCTTTCAGAAGGTTGCCCTCTTGAGACCACCAGGTGAGTGACCATTTTAGAGGTTCCATCACCTTGATGTGAAAGGACTGGGGCTGTGTGTTCGGGGACCACTGAGTGCTGAGCATCAACTGAGTAGTCCTCATGTGAAGACGAGTCAGAGGCACAGTGAACACTGAGGATGCCATAAGACCCAGCATCCGCTGCATCGAGAGGGCTCAACCTGAGTCGTTCTCTCTGATGAAGTGGGCCATGTGAAGGATGTCATTCCTCCTGTCCTCTGGAAGAAAGGCTTTTGTGCTGGAGGTATCCAGAAGGGCTCCTATGAAGAGGAGCTGTTGGGAGGGTAGTAGTTGCAATTTTCCTAGATTCAACAGAACTCCCATGGACATGAGGAACTTGGAAGCCGTAGCCACTGCTTCCTGTGTCTCTTGTCTGGAGGGGCTTACTAGTAGCCAGTCGTCCAGATATGGGAATTCCTGAGATACGCTATGAGAACTGCAAAGCACTTTGTAAAGACTCGAGGCGCCATGGATAGCCCAAAGGGCAGGACCCTGAACTGGTAGTGCTGACCCAATGCCACAAATCAGAGATACTTGTGGTGGTTTGGGTATATGGGAACATGTTGGTAGGCATCCTGCATGTCCAGGGAGGCCAGCCAATCGTTTTGATGAATCAAAGATAAAAAAGTGCTGAGAGATACCATCCTGAATTTCTGCTTGTAAAGGAATTTGTTTAACTTCCTGAGGTCAAGAATAGGGCGCAAGCCGCCTGTTTTCTTTGGAACTAGGAAGTAATGGGAGTAGAAACCTGCATTCCATTGATCCAGCGGAACTACTACTTCTGCTCTGTTGTTCAGAAAGCCTTGAATCTCGAAGAGAAGGTCTGACTGAGAGACAGACAGCTTGGGCTGTCATTTGGGTGGATGATCCGGAGGGGGTTTCCGAAAGATTGAGAGAGTAACCCGCAAGGATTATCCTGAGCACCCATTTGTCTCATGTGACTGAGTTCCACTGGTTGTAAAACTGAATCAGATGCCCTCCTACTGCTGAGGAAGATTCCTCCTCGGACAGCTGAGGTGGGACTTGGGCCAAAATCTCAGAGGGTAGCACTAGGCGCTTTCAGGCCCTGTGCCTTCTGCTGCATTTTCTTATGTGGCTGAGGGACTTGATTTTTGTTGAAGCCCCCTCTGCCTTTACCACGAAAGGACTGATGGTTATGAAACTGCCTCTGGTTCCCGCCCCGTTAAGGGGCAGCAGAGGTCGGCCTGGCTGTTTTGATAGCCGTTCTAGTTTTCTGTGTGGCCTCTACTGCCTGCTCGACCAGAGGACCAAACAGATAAGTTCCATCAAATGGTAAACTCATAACTCCCTGTTGGGCATCATTTGTGAATCCTGAAGTTCGTAACGAGTGGTGTTGAGTGCATATACCAGCTGCTGTTGCTCTGGAAGTAGTGTCAAAGGCATCCATAGCCACCTTAAGTTGCTGATTGTTGGACTCAATGCCTCTAGTAATGGTCTGGAGAAGCTCTGTGCTAATGTTGACTCTGGAAGAGCTTCCACAGTGGCTTTGAGCGAATGCCAGATGGTATACTCATACTGAGAGAAATAACCCTGGTAGCTAGCAATGCGCATACCCAGGATAGAGGCAGTGAAAACTCTCTTCCCCAAGGTGTCAATCTTATGTGATTCCTTGTTTACTGGACATGCTGTAGATTCCTGAGGAAGAATGACTTTGTCATTCTCTGCCAAGACAACTAGGGTATCAGCAAAGGCTTGAGAGGCCAATCCTGGGGGTACTTCCTGTCTATGGATTTAGCCACAGAAGGAATAAGCATTGGATTA
Organism: Neoceratodus forsteri; assembly: GCA_016271365.2. Taxonomy (NCBI): domain Eukaryota; kingdom Metazoa; phylum Chordata; order Ceratodontiformes; family Ceratodontidae; genus Neoceratodus; species Neoceratodus forsteri. The sequence continues at coordinate 968,924,049 of CM028134.1, read as the reverse complement.
TCCCACACCATTTGTCAGAGTGTCTCAAAAGAGGGCTGCACCGGAGGAATCAATTCCACAGGAATATCCGGAACGTGCAGATACTGCAGACGCAGCAATTTCCCAGGATCAATCTCTGAAGTCTGAAGAGAGAGAGAGTGGAATTCATGTTCTTTAGCAGAGACTTAAAGGAAAGGTCCTAGACCAGAGGCTTTGCTGAAGGAGAGGGCTTTTCTGCCACTCTGAAAGACTAATTGTCATCAAAGTCGTCTCCCAGTCGAAGATCAGGATCAGGCTCAATATCGTCTCCTACTAGTCCCAGGGGGATAGTATATATAGGAAAAGGAGAAAAAAGAGGTGCAGGCACTCCGCGAATCGGGAGTCAAAACCCCCGGCACCCTAGGTACCACTGAATGAGCAGACGGTGCCGGCAGAGGGTGTGGCGTAGAAAGAGAAGACGTCGTCAGCCCAGGAAGCGGTGCCGGGCATGGTGCTGCCAAGACAGGAGTTGAAGGCGGCACCACCCTAGGCGCTGCACAAACATGAGAGGGCTCTAACCCAATTCTCAGAGTCAAGGAGGAAGATACGACAAAATTATTAAGAGAAAACGGTACCTATGCTGGCCCCTGCGCCACAGCCATATGAGGGGGAAAAGCACCAGAGCGTTGTGGCGATGGCACCGGAGAGGGTGCCGCTCGACTAGGAAGTTCCAACTGTCCTGCTCGCAGGTTCGATCTTTTAGGCCCGAGGGCCCCGGAGATGGACCTGCAGGCTCGGACAGGTGGGACAATTGCTGGACCCACTGCGTCATAGGAGTGGCCCAATGATGAAACTACTTATCGTAAGACCCCCCCCTGCCCTGAGGGCGGGGAGGGACTACAGAATTGAGAATGTCAATCACCAGGAACAGAGGCCGTAGGGGACCCCGGAAGAGTCGGAGTCAGACCCGACGCCACCGATGCGCAGACATGCCATAGGGTGACCTCAAGCAGTACCGCTTCTTCTTCGACTGAGGGGTTGAAGAAGAACTCGAGGCTGAGTGGTGCAGAGTCCTTGACGAAGATCGAGAATGGGACCGCTTCTTTTCGTGCTTCAGAAGGACTTCCCACCCCCACGAGCACCGGACTGCCTGTAGTCAGATCTCCTCCTCCATAGAGGGCAGAGGACCAGACCCAGTTCTGCTGAAAACACAGCTTTCATGTGAAGTTTCCTACCGCCTCTTGTTCATGGTCGACTCTGTCGAAGACGGGCTGAAAAGGATTTCTTTGTTGACGAAAATCAACGTATTTTTTTTTTTAAAACACTGAATTACTAAAAAAAAAATAAAACTAATCAATACTGAAAGACCACAGCTGCTGTCATACAGACATGAAGATTTGACTCCTGGCAGGCGAGTAACATAGTCACTGAAGCACACCCGTTGGCGGGAAAAAAGGAACTAAGGTGGCTGGAGGGTCGACGCTGAGGTAGCCTATACATTGCGAACTGGGCTCACGGTGCCACTTCCTCATGACCCTACCTCAGTGCCAGCCCTCCTGAAGATTTTTGATTCCCACTCGGTCCTAGCACCTCCGGTGTAGTCCCATCAGTGTAAATGTGTGGTGGAGACTTATGTCCAGGATGATTTGGAAAACTTGTTATAAATACAGTTTTAAAAAAAAAAAATCAGCATAAAGCTGATACAGCTGTTTATGATGCCTGAGCATTTCTGTATATACGTACTTGGTTTTTACTAAGTATATTTTGTTCCTGTGACCTTGGCACATTCCACGCACAGTTACTAACAAAGACGTAGACCAGCCTGACCTGAATTTCTTATTATAATGTTATGATTTAGCCCCATTGTGGACTCATGCATAGCTACTACAGTATTTATTGTAATATTTACTGTTATTTTTCTATGTTTAGTTATGATTTAAGAAATGCTATATCCTAAGACAAGCCATTTCAGTCAAAGTGATTGTTGCCTGTAATGAAATGAGAGAACTAATGATCATGTTTACACATTTATGGCCTTTGAGCACCACCTGCTGCAGTAAGATATATTTATAATTACTAGAATATATTTTTGCTGTTTCCATAATGTTAACGTCATATTTGCAATCCGGGGGTGCCACCTACTGGTATAACACATATTGCTACAGTCAGTGTTATTATCCGACAACCCCATTGGTTCTACATACCAATGTCAGCAATACTTGTACATAAAGTTTCTACAATAAGCTAACTGAAAGGGCAAGCTTGATACCAGTGAGCTGCCCACCATTTGGACCAATCGCAGAGTTTTGTATAACATATTATGTATGTACCTGTGCCTGTTGTCACTAACAGGACTGATGCTATCTTACTACATACGAGTTTGTTGTTACTGCAAGCTCACTGAGAATAATCTATGATTGCACCTGATATGTGGAGAAGTTTCCTGCTCCTGGTATGTATAATCTGTACTTACTGTCCTTATCTATGAGCTCCTGAGAAATAAACCTTTAGTGTGCTATGACTTTCTTACGTTTGTGTAATTGTCCATCTGCTTTAGAACTTGCAGGATTACAAGAATCTTACAGTACAGGATCTGTCTTCCTTTACTCAATCATTTTCGGTTGGGCTGTTGTGCCCAGTCTAGAATTGTCTTTGACTACTGGGTTTCATGGCTTCAACCGTGACCATAGTATGCTGGCCTTCTGGGGCATTCAGTGATCCCAGTCACACACAGCCTGAACAACCTGGTTCTGGAGACCCAGCCAGTGCTGGACACCATCAGTTGGTGGCTCTCTCCCCTGAAGAGCCCTCACTTACCTTGAGAATGGATGTGTCATTGGTGGGCGGGGCTGCATATCTGCTAGATCTTGGAGCACACAGGCCCTGTTCCCCATAAAAGACTTGGCTGCACATCTACCTGTTGAAATTCTGTGTGGTTTGCCTGGCGTGGCAAATTTCACACCAGTGTTTTGAGGTTGGGTAGTTCTGGTCAACACAGACACATGATCACCACTTTATTTATTTATTTGCCTACTCTTTTGAGGGGTCATGTTTTGTTGGAACTTAATGTGCTATTTGTGGTGTTGCCCTACTTCTGTCAATAGCAGGCTTCAGTTATTTCTTGTTACTTATGTCTGTAAGTATGTATTCGTTTATTTCAAAAGTTTCACCACAGAAGACATACTGAGCTGCTAATAGCTCATTTCCAGATGCGTCCTGGGAAAAAAAGGGATGTGAAATGTCTTATGCAGCCAGTACAATATAAGCATAATCATGAAGGCAAACCGTTAAAAATAATGTGCAATACAGGATACAATTGAGATAATATAGGTAAGGGTACTCTTTTTTACCTGCAGATGAATAAAATCATAAACCATAATCCAGCTTGCTAAACAAGAAACTATGAGCTAACAGGAAATGAAAATTACGTACCTACCGTAATTCTTGATCTTCTTGGACGAGTCTCCACCACTCATTCACACTATTGGGATCTGTGCCGGAGGCACTAGGATCCATCGGGAGCAAACTTTTTGCTGGAGGGTCGGCGCCAGAGATGGCGCTGCGAGGAACGGCGCCGCGAGCCCTAGCTCGTGCGGTGATGACTATCTCTGCGTCGACCCTCCAACCGCCTCAGTACCTTTTTTACCAAGGAGGTGCAGCATAACTAACCTAGAAGGGTAGCCTAACCTAAAAACCGGACATGATAGTCCGGGCGACCCTTGTAAGAAGGGTCAACAAAGAAGTCTTCACAGCCTAAAGATTTGAGGGAGTGAAGACCCACAAGAAAGGTGAGCTCGGGATGGAGGGAGGGCGTAGGATGAGTGGTGGAGACTCCCGTCCAAGAATTACGGTAGGTACGTAATTTTCATATCTTCCTGGACATAAGTCTCCACCACTCATTCACACTATTGGGAGAGTACCGAGCTAATAATCCCCCGAGAGGGCGGCAGGAGAGACCAAGAGCTCACGTTTCTAGGACAGAAGTCCATTAAGGATGGCTCTGCCAAAGGAAGAATGTTGTCTGGCATGGACATCTAGTGCATAATGTTTAACGAAAGTATGCACTGAGCTCCAGGTGGCCGCATTGCAGATGTCTGCAATGGGCACGTTGCGGATTTCCACTAGGGATGCCGTGACCGCTCTGGTAGAGTGAGCGTAAACTCTACCCTCCAACTTAATCTGCACCATGGAATAGCAGTGACGAAGGCACGCCACTAGCCATGATGAGATACATCTGATAGCAACAGGTTGACCCAGCCGGGTCTCACTGAAGGAAATGAACAGTTGCTGAGCTTTGCGAAAATCCTTGGTTCTATCTAGATAGAAACACAAGGCCTTCTTGACATCCAAAGAATGAAGAGAACATTCCCCTTCATTTTGGAAGTCCACAAAATAAGAGGGAAGGACCAAAGGTTGGTTTAGATGAAATTCTGACACAACCTTAGGAAGAAATTTAGGATGAGTACGAAGAACTACTTTGTCCTTATGGAAGACAGTATACGGACGGTCTGTGACCAGGGCATGTATCTCAAGGGACCCTGCGGGCTGAGGTAATGGCCACTAGGAAGGCAGTCTTCCAGGTGAGAAATTTTAGCTCACAGGTAGCCAGAGGTTCGAAAGGTTTCCGAGTGAGCATGTCTAGCACAAGATTAATGTCCAAGGCTGCAACTGGACATCTTGTAGGTCTGGTATGCAGAACCCCCTTAAGAAATCTCTTAACCATAGGTAACTGAGCCAGAGTTAAGGAAATAACGGGTTCATGATACGCTGAAATGGCACTAAGATGAACTTTGACTGTAGAGTACTGCAAACCCGAATTTGAGAGGTTCAAAAGGTACTCCAAAACCTTATCTGGTGGGCAGGAAAAGGGATTCAAACAGGACTTTGCACACCAGAGCGAAAAACGCTTCCACTTGGCTGTGTAAGTTTTCTGAGTGGCTGGCTTCCGTGCAGCCAGAAGAATATCTGAAACTCTTTGAGAGACACTGAACCGGTTTACTTCGACCTCTTCAGGAGTCAAGCATGAAGGTAAAGTGATCTCAGGTTGGGATGGACCACCGGTCCCTGAGTCAAAAGGTTCATCTGCAGGGGAAGTGGTCGCGAAGGAACTGCCAAGATATCGTTGAGTAGTGGAAACCACAGCTGCCAAGGCCAAAAGGGAGCAATGAGAATCATTTTGTCCCCCTGGGATTCGAACTTGAGGAGTACCCTCTGAATTAGAGGAAGAGGCGTAAAGGCGTAAAGAAAGCATTTTGTCCACCGCAGCCTGAACGCATCCTGACAGAAAATGCCAGGCCCTGGATTTCTGGAGCAGAAGAGAGGCAGTTTTGCATTGAGTGGGGATGCAAAAAGGTCCAGGTCTGGAGTTCCCCACTCTTCGAATAGTGACTGAACTATGGTTGAGTCGAGAGACCACTCGTGAGGGTCTGTCTCTGTTCTGCTGAGACGGTCTGCCAGTTCGTTCTGAACACCTGGCAGGTACACCACTTGAATTAGAGCCTCGTGCTCCAAGCACCATTCCCATACCCTCATTGCTTCTCTGCATAAAGGGTAAGAGTGAGCCCGCCTGCTTGTTGATGTAATACATCACTGCTTTGTTGTCCGTTTGAAGGAGAATGTTCTTGTGACACAGAATGTCCTTCAAAGCTCGGACCGCATAAAGGACGGCTCTCATTTCTAGGACGTTTATGTGGAGCTGGGACTCCACTTCAGTCCACGCACCTTGAGTGTGGACAGCCTGACAGTGAGCTCCCCACCCCATTAGGGATGCGTCCATGGTAATGGAGATCTGATGGTCCAGAGGAGCAAAGGGATACCTCCAGGAGATTGCTCTCTTGAGACCACCAGGTGAGTGACCTCCTTAAAGGTTCTGTCACCTTGATGAGATAGGACTGCGGGTGAGTGGTTGGGGACCACTGAGTACTGAGCATCCACTGGGTGGTTCTCATGTGCAGACGTGCTAGGGATACAGTGAACACTGAGGATGCCATGAGGCCTAGCATTCGTTGCATCGAGAGAGCTGTGACTGAGCTGTTTTCTCCAATGTGACAGGCCATCTGAAGGATATCATTCCTCCCGTCTTCTGGAAGAAAAACCTTCCCACAGGAGGTTTCTAGAAGAGTCCCTATAAAAAGGAGCCTCTGGGAGGGCTGCAGTTGCGATTTCTTGAGGTTGAGCAGAACTCCCATGGACGTAAGGAAGCGCGAGGCTGTCTCCACGGCGTCCAGAGTCCCTTGCCTGGAAGGGCTTGCTAGAAGCCAATCGTCCAGATAAGGAAACACCTGAATTCCGACCTTTCTGAGGTGCGCTGCGAGAACTGCACAACATTTTGTAAAAACTCACGGCACCAAGGATAGCCCAAAGAGCAGGACTCTGAACTGATAGTGCTGTCCCAGAGCCACAAACCTCAGGAATTTGTGATGCCTCGGGTGAACAGGAATGTGCTGGTAAGCGTCCTGCATATCTAGGGAGGCTAACCAGTCATGTTGGTGGAGCAGAGGTAATAGGGTTCCCAGAGAAATCATTTGAATTTCTCCTTGGGGAGAAATTTGTTTAGCTTTCTGAGATCTAGAATGGGACGCATTCCGCCGGACTTCTTTGGAACCAGAAAGTAATGGGAGTAGAACTCCGTGTTTCGCTGGTGCAGTGGCACCACTTCTACTGCCCTGTTGTTCAGAAGGCCCTGAATCTAGGCGGCGAGAAGGTCTGACTGAAGGGTTGACATCCTGGGCTGTCATTTGGGGGGACGATCCGGAGAGGTCTCCACAAGATTGAGTGAATACCCCTCGCGAATTATCCGAAGGACCCATTTGTCTGAGGTTATGAACTTCCACTGGTTGTAGAAGTGCATCAGACGACCTCCCACCAGAGAGGAAAAGTCCACCTCGGGCAGCTGAGATGGAACTTGGGCCGCAATTCATAAGGTAGCTGGGCGCTTTGGTGCAGCTTGCTGCGCTTTTGAGGTTGGGCAGGTTGGTTCTTATGGAAACTTCCTCTGCCTCGAAAGGACTGGCGATTATGAAACTGTCGTTTACTGGCATGCCCTCGAGAGGGGGCAGGAGGGGGCCGAGCCAACTTAATGGCTGACCTAGTCTTTTGTGTAGCTTCTAGAGCTTGCTCTACCTGAGGACCAAAAAGATATGCACCGTCAAAGGGCAATGCCATCACCTGCTGCTGCGCATCATTCGTAAAGCCCGAAGTGCGCAGCCAGGAATGACGCCGGGTGCAAATACCAGCAGCCGCTGAACAGGAAGCAGTGTCAAAAGCATCCATGGCTGCTTTAACCTGCTGGTTATTAGATTCAATACCTCCGGTAATGGTTTGAAGAAGCTCTGGCTTTGAATCAGACTCCGGTAGGGCTTCAGCCATCTGTTTAATAGAATGCCACAGGATATACTCATACTGATTAAAATAGCCTTGGTAACTGGCAATACACATACTTAGAGTAGAAGCAGTAAAGACTCTCTTACCTAAGGTGTCTATCATACGAGATTCTTTGTTAATAGGTCGAGCTGTAGTAGCTTGAGGAAGAACGACCTTATCATTCTCTGCCAGGACTACAATAAGATCCGCAAAGGCTAGAGATGCCAAAATGGGACGATCCTTGGGGGGCTGAATATTTCCTATCAATGGATTTAGCCACCGAAGGGGTAAGAGCAGGATTATTCCATACCACTTGAGACAGCGTCTCGAATGAAGGCTGAATCGGAGAGTCAAATCCGTAGGGATCTCCGAGGCATGAAGATATTGGAGTCTCAACAATTTCCCAGGATCGATGTCTGTAGTCTGGAGAGAAAGTGTGGAACTCAGATTTTTCAACAGAGACTTAAAGGATAGGTCCTCGACCACAGGCTCTGTAGCAGTACTAGATCCTGCTTCGTCCACTTCATCACCCAACCGAAGGTCTGGGTCAGGCTCAACGTCATCTCCTGACAGTCCAGGAGGGACTGTATGGACAGGAAAGGAATGAAATTCAGAAGAGGAGGAAGAAGGAAACAAGTGAAAAGAGGAGTCCCTGAGAGCCGCCAGCGCCGAGGAGGCGCACGGCACCGAGAACGATGCCAAGAAGCCGCATGGCGCCGAGGATGGTGCCAAGCGCAGCATCGACGCCAAGGATGGCGCCGAGAGGCCACTTGATGCCGAGGGCACCGAAAACACTCCCAGACTCCGAAAAACAGGTTTTGAAGGAAGAAGAGCAGGAGATAAGGGCATCGGTGTGGCCGCCTGCGCCGCAGCCATGTGAGTGGGGGGGAACACCTAAGCGCGGAGTCGACGGCACCGAAGAAGGTGCCGCGGTGATCAGAAAGGTCCAACAGCCTACCTGGTTCGCCCCAGAGAGCCCGGCGTCTACAAGCGACCAGCCAGGTAGCTTAACCAACCTCCAAGCCCACTGCTCCATAAGAGCGCCCACTGATGAAACTGCACATCTGAAGACCTACCATGGCGGAGTAGGTCTGATGTCGAGCCATCAGCTACCAGAAGCAGAGGTTGGCGACTCGAAGGAGGAGACCGCAACTAGCCCGATAACCGGCGCTCACGCACAGACATATCAGAGGGCAACCTTGAGTGATGCCTTCTCTTTTTAGACCTGCGGGCCGAAGAACAGCTCGAGGCCAAACGGTGTGACCGTTTATTTTTATGATTCCGGAGGGACCGCCCCGGGCATTGGACTGACCGTTGTCAGACCCTCCCTCCGGAGAAGGCGGCGGACCAGACCCAGCCCGACTGACTGAATAGCTTTCATACGAAGTCTCCCTACCGTCACCTGACCTGCTCATGGTCGACTCCGTCAAGGTAGGCTGAGACTTCTTTATTGTATTTATTTTAAAAATAAGAATAAATTTAAGCGATACTGTATCGAGATAATACTACAAAATAATAAAAACTGAAAACTATGCTGCTAGTTTGAAGTTTGACTCCCGACAGGTGAGCGACGTCGTCACTGAAGTGCACTCGATGGCGGGAAAAACGGAACTGAGGCGGTTGGAGGGTCGACGCCGAGATGGTCATTACCGCATGAGCTAGGGCTCGCAGCGCCGTTCCTCGCGGCGCCATCTCTGGCGCTGACCCTCCAGCAAAAAGTTTGCTCCTGATGGGTCCTAGTGCCTCCGGCGCAGATCCCAATAGTGTGAATGAGTGGTGGAGACTTATGTCCAGGCAGATCCTGGATTCTTTTGTGAGTCATGTTTTAACACAGTAAAGAGCCCCTAGATGCTGATGGATGGTCTTCCTGATTCCAAAATTAACCCAGAGATTTAAAATGGTTGACAAGTTCAATTTGGGAACCATTTAAGTCAACAAGAGGGTTAAGATCCACAGCACTTTGCTTATTAGAAAAAAACAAGAATTTAGTCTTCTTACCATTCAATATCATGTGGTTATGGTGAAGCCAGTCTTGAAACAAACTGAAATCAGTCTGGACCCTTATTATTGTGACATTTTGCTTAGAAGCTATGCCAAATGGCACGGCATCATCAGCATATATAATAATTGAGGTCTGAGAACAAATACTAGGAACAGAATTCATATATAATGGAAAAAATCTAAGGTCCCAAGATTGAACCCTGAGGGACTCCACAAACAATAGGAATAGATCGAGAGAGAAAACTGTCAAGAGAAGTGACATGGTCACGGTTACTTAAGTAATTAGAAAACCACAGAACAACTTCCGAAGAGAAATGCAAACTTGACAAGATATCAGGTAATAAACTGTGTTCGACAAGGTCGAAGACCTTGGTGAGGTCCTCAAATACTGCTGCAACAGAGTGCCACAAGGGAACCCTGTATGCAGCTTGTGAACTCTACCAAGGCTGTCTCAGTGTTGTGAGATTGTTTGAAACTGTGTTAGTGGGGTGTTAATAGACTATACTTGCTGAGAAATTTAAAGGTCTGATCCAAGACCATCTTCTCAAGAATCTTGGTCAGTGCTCCCTGAGCAAGCATTTAAACTAGCCATGGGGGGGGTGTGCTGGCAGGGAATTCAGACAGCTCATCCCCACAGGTTACAGCAGACAACAAGCGGACCAAGATGTCAGGCCTGGGGCAGACACAAGAGCCACAGTTCAGAGAAGACTGCACACAGGACCAGAGTACAACATCAATGACTACAACACCGAAACCACGGGTAACAGGAAAAGAAAAAAAAAAAAAAAAGGGAAGCAGCACATGGAATGCGCTAGGGGCGGTGAGAAAAAACAATGGGTCAATCACAAGGAGGAGACAAAAAGGGGAGGCATCACATGGAAAGTTATGCATACAAATGCCCACATTCTAGGGAACAAAGTCCCAGAACTGGTAGTGGCAATGACAAAGACTGATCTGGACATAGTGGCCATAACCGAAATATGGTAAACCAGTAACCACAGCTGGGACATAAATGAACTGGGTTATGCCATGTTCAGGAAAGACAGAGAAGGCAAAATGGGAGGTGGGCTTGCCATTACATCAAAGAAAATATGAAGACAACTGTGATTCAGGGCAGACATGGATGAACAGAGGAAGTGTGGGTCACCCTTGAGCCAGTCAATGGAACAGCCATTCGCCCAAGGGTCATCTACAGACCCCCAGCTCAGGGGGAAGAAACTGACAAGGTACTGATGGAAAACATGCATGACATGCCAGCAAAAGGGGAAGTTCTACTGATGGGAGATTTTAACATGCTGGAAGCAGACTGATCCATACCAGCAGGGGCCTCAGCCAGGGCACGGGACTTTGAGGACTCCCTTCAGGCAACTGGTGCAGGAACCTACCAGGGACAGGGCAATCCTAGATCTGAAACTGACCAGTGGGGACAGGGTCACAGATCTCAAGGTGGAAGGTAAGCTAGGGTCCAGTGACCACCATATGGTATGGTTCAAGGTGCACATGGGGATTCAATCTACCCATTCACAGGCAAAGGTCATAGATTTCAGTAGGGCTGACTTTACCAAGATGGCAATACAGCTCAAGGAAACACTGGCAAAGAGGGGTATATTTGGGGGTGTTGAGGAGAAACTGGCACATATCAGAGATGCCACAGAGGAGATGACAAGACGATGTGTTAGGTTGATAGACAAGGGAAAGAGAAGATGAAACCAAATTTAGTTCTCGGTGGGGGGTCAGAAAAAGTAAGGGCCAAGTGGTTAGCCTTCAGGAGGTATAAGAATAAAAGAAAGGGAAGAGGAAAGGGAAATGTACTGGAATTGTCTGAGGGAGGCAGAAAGGCTGTGAGAAGCACAAAAGTAAAAACAGAATAAAAAATAGCTTGATCGGTTAAAAAGGGGGACCAGACATAGAAACATAGAACATAGACTTTGACGGCAGATAAGGACCGCTTGGCCCATCTAGTCTACCCATTTTCCTACCTACAGGATAGGCCGCAGACCCTAGTTAACCAACAGCCTATTTCTTCCTACCACCCAAAAGAATTGCCTTATGTCTGTCCCATGCATTCTTGAATTCTCCCACAGTTTTAGACCCCACAACCTCCTCAGGAAGGCTGTTCCATGCATCCACTACCCTCTCTGTGAAATAATACTTCCTCACATTGCCCCTGAACCGCCTTCCTTCTATGTTTAAATTGGGTCTCCTTGTTCTTGCACGTCTCTTTTTCTGAAAGATGCTACCCTCTTGGACTTTGTTGATTCCACTGAGGTACTTAAAAGTTTCTATCATGTCCCCCCTCTCCCTTCTTTCCTCAAGGGTATACATATTAAGCTCCTTTAGTCTCTCCTCATACGGCTTCTCTTGCAGACCCTGCACCATTTTAGTTGCCCTCCTCTGGACTACCTCTATCCTGTCTATGTCCTTGTGGAGATAGGGTCTCCAGAACTGGACGCAGTACTCCAGATGGGGTCTCACCAACTGTCTGTACAGAGGGATAACAACTTCCTGTTTTCGCTGCTGATGCCTCTCCCTGTACATCCCAGTATACCCCCAGCCCTCCCTACTGCCTTCTCACATTGCTTGCTAACCTGAAGGTCATCTGATATGATTACCCCCAGGTCCCTTTCCTTTTTTGTTGTTGTTACTACCTCCCCACCCATTGTATATTCTTCCCCTGGGTTCTTATTTTCCAGGTGTATTATTTTGCACTTCTTTGCATTGAATCCTAGCTGCCATACTTCTGATCATTCCTCTAACCTTGCCAAGTCCCTTTTCATCCTTTCCACACCTTCTTATGTATCAACCCTGTTGCAGATCTTTGTGTCATCTGCAAAAAAGCATACTTTTCCTTCCAGTCCCTCTGCAATGTCACTGATGAAGACATTAAAAAGGACTGGACCCAATACTGAACCCTGTGGTACCCCATTAGTAACCCCTCTTTCTTCAGAGTGGACTCCATTTACAATTACCTTCTGTGTCCTGTTGTGCAGCCAATGTTTTACCAGGCTACCACCCTGGGACCCACCCCAGGCTGGTTAATTTGACTATTAATCTTTGTGTGGGACTTTGTCAAATGCCTTGCTAAAGTCTAGGTAGGTCATGTCCACAGCCCCTCCCTGGTCTACTACTTTGGTCACCCAGTCAAAGAAATCTATTAGATTCGTCTGACATGACCTTCCCGATGTGAACCCATGCTGCCTTGGGTCCTGTGCTCTACTGGCCTCTAGATACTCAACTATTCTTTCCTTCAGAAGTGACTCCATCATTTTCCCTACCACAGAGGTCAGACTGACAGGTCTGTAGTTTCCTGCCTCTGTCTTGGTCCCACTTTGTGAAGGGGAATCACATCCGCCTTCCTCCAGTCCTCAGGTACCACACCATCCTCCCATGATTTATTAAAAGAGTAGCCAGTGGTTTCACTAGTTCCTCCTTAATTCTTTTAGAATTCTGAGGTGAATTCCATCAGGACCCATTGCTTTGTCCACCTTCAGTTTTAGGAGTTCTTGCAGAACCCTTCTTCTGTGAAAGGACTGGGATCTCCCCTATCAAGAGGCTTCTGTTAATTGGATTAGGCACTTCCTCCTCTTTGTGAATACTGAGGAGAAATATTCGTTCAGTATCCCTGCTTTTCACTGTCCCCCCTGCCCACCCACCGTTCATTCTATTCAGCCTCACTATCCCTCCCTTTGTCTTTTCACGCTGCTGATATACCTATAAAAGGTTTTATCCCCTTCTTAACTGAGTTGGCTATCTTTTCCTCAGTTTGGGCCTTTGTTATTCTGACTTCCTCCTGCTTCCTTCTGCCTTAACGGTACAGCTCTCTGTCCTGCTACAGGTACATTAGGGAGAGAAGAAAGCCAAGGGAGGAGTCTAAACTTAGGGAAACAAGGGGAGATTGTAGAGAGAGATGGGGAAAAAGCATCAATCCTGAAGTACTTCTGTTTGGTATTCATTGTGGAAGGGGAGGAACAGGGACCATAGCTAGACTTCAAAGGAACAGAAGAAAAAATTATTTACCATAGTAATGTTGTTTCTTCTAACGGAGTCTTGCTGTATTCTAACAAATGCAGTTTGACCGACCAGTTCAGCTACCCCGGAGAACAAAAAGTTAAACTCTATGCAAATGCATAGAACATTGAGCTCGAGCTCTGTTTTCAAACCACCATCCTCGCTACGCTCTAGTAACTGATCAGATTCTTATGAAGCTAACTGTAGCAAAATGTTTAAAAACTACTAACTAGACCTAAATCCACCAGGGGCAACACAATAAGTAAATTGGGCAGTGAGAAGACTCAAGTCACTGATGCCCAGGAAAACAACTACTCACTGTGGGAAAAGAATTAACAGAAAGGTCAGACCCCACTTTGTCCCCACCCTAGGTTCTGTAGGGAGGTTGGTGGATATCAGAATACAGCAAGACTCCACTCAAGAAACAACATTACTATGGTAAGTACTTTTTCTTCTAACATGAAGTCTTGCTGTATTCTGACAAATGCAGACTACCAAGCAGTGCCCTTGGAAGTGGGCACAGAACCTATTTGGGAAACAAGCTCTGCAACACTGCTGTGCCAAACCTAGCATCACTCCTAGCCTGAGTATCTAAGCAGTAGTGCTTAGTGAATGTGTGAACAGTCTTCCATGTGGCTGCTTTACATATATCCAGCAAGGGGATATCACTGGCTGCTACTGCTGAGGCAGCAGTACCTCTAGTGGAATGGGCCCTAAGACCCGAAGGAGGGTCCTTCCCTAGTTTGCCATAGCAGAATTGAATGGAAGCCACAATCCATCTGGCTATGGTCCTTTTTGTTGCAGGCTTGCCCTTACCTACTTCCCCATAGGTAAGGAATGGCTGGGAACAACCCTGTCTGTGCTCCTTAGTCCTATCCATGTAACAGCCGATGGCTCGCTTTAAATCCAGACTGTGCAGCCTCATGCTCACCTGAGCTGGAATGGTCTGTGAAGAACACAGGTAAAGTGATAGATTGCTTCAGGTGAAAATTAGAGACCACCTTGGGAAGAATCTTCCTATTAGTCTGGAGGACAATCTTGTCCCTGTGAAGAGTAATGTAGTTGGACTCCACTGACAGGGCTTGCAGCTCACTGATTCTCCTGGCAGACATGATAGTCACCAAACATACAGTCTTCCAGGTCAGACACAAGTTCTGCTGAAGACATGGGCTCAAAGGGAGACTGCATAAGCTGACCTATGCAAATACTGAGATCCCAAGCTGGAGTGGGCTCTCTGTGAGGGGGAAGGAGATGTAATAGTCCCTTGAAGAACTTCTTGAAGATGGGATGTGCAGCTAGGGAAGGGCCCTTCTCTGCAGACAGGTATACCGAGACAGCTGCCAAATGTACCTTTAGGGTAGAAGGCTGCAAATGAAGGGACTGCAGGTGTACCAGATAGTCCAGCAGCACTGGAAGCCCAGCCTGTTGAGGGTCCAGGCTCCTCTGGGAACAGCAGATGAAGAACCCCTTCCATTTAGAGGAATAAGCTTTCCTAGTGGAAGGCTTTCTGGACCCCCTTAGAATGTCTGGGACACTCTCTGAGAGGTGCAGGCCTGCATACTCTAGGTCTTCAAGAGCCAAGCCCTGAGGTGTGGAGACCGAAGATTGGGGCAGAGGATCCTCCCCTGAGCTGATGTCAGCAGGTTGTGTCTCCTGGGGAGATGAATGGGACTGGCCACTAACAGGAAAAGGAGCACAGGATACCAAGGTTGTCTGGCCCAGTCTGGGGCTATAAGGATCATGGTTGCAGGCTGAGACCTGAGCTTGACGAAGACCCTGAGGATCAGTGGAAAGGGAGGAAAAGCATACAGAAATCTGTTTGTCTAATCCAGAAGCAGAGCCTCCAGGGGCACTGAGCACCGAACAGGAGGCTGCAACAGTAAAGAGGCAACTGATGATTGTCTGGGGCTGCAAAGAGATCTATCTCTGGAACCCCCCACCTCCTGAAAACTTACGAGGACTTGCTTGTTCAGGGACCACTGTGATGGCCCTAACTGATCCTGCTGAAGCATCTGCTAGGACATTGTCCTTCCCTGGTAAGTGGACTACTGACAGAGAGATGTCCACGAATAGGCCAGGCCCCCCCAAATTTTCATGGACACTGTGCAGAGAAGAGAGGACCTTGTTCCACCCTGCTTGTTGATGTAGTACACTGTAGTGGTGTTGTCTATTCTGACTTGAACCACCATCCCCTACAGGTGGCTGGCAAATTCCTGAACTGCTAGGAACACTGCCCTGAACTCCAGGAGGTTGATGTGCAACAGAGACTCCTGAGGCAGCCAATTCCCATAAGCTGAGTGCTCCCCCAGGTGTGCAATGAAGCATCTGCTGTCAACACCAGAGAGGAATCTGCTGAAGAAGGGTACCCACTCTGAGATTGTCCATGTCCTGCCACCACAGGAGGGCTTGCAGTAGGGTGGCGAATACAAGGATTAGTTTCGACAGACAATCCTTCCTTTGAGACCAAAAGGACCTCAAGTGGAACTGAATGTCCCTCATTTGAAACCTTGCTCCTGGGGCCACAGCTGTGGTAGAGGCCATGTGACCCAAGAGTTGCAGGAAATGCATTACTGGATGAGGAACTCAAAGGTGGAAGGAACCTGCCAGCTGAATCAGAGCTTGAGCGCCTTCCTGGAGGCAGAAGGCCTTGCCTGGATAGTGTCGAGGTCTGCCCCTATGAAGTCTAGAACATGGACAGGAGTCAGTACTGACTTTCTGAGGTTTATTAAGAAACCCAGGGACTGGAGTGTTAGCTGTGTGAATTCCATAAACTGTCCCACTTGCTGGGAGGACTGGCCTACTAGTAGCCAGTCATCCAGGTAAGGGTGAAAAGAAACTCCTTGCTTTCTGAAAATGCCACTACCACTGCTAAGCACTTTGTGAATACCCTTGGTGCCGAGGTCAGCTTGAAGGGCAAGACCCTGAACTGGTAGTGTCCTAAAGGTAGTGAAATCTGAGGTACTCCGTGGGACTGCCTGACTGGTATGTGAAAGTAGGCATCCTTGAGGTCTAGGGATGCCAGCCAGTCCCCTTGTCGTAGGATGAGTAGGACTGCAGCCAAAGTTATCATCCTGAACTTTGGCTTTGAAAGATGCCTGTTCAGGTATCTGAGATCTGGATGGGCCGCCACTCCCCATTTTTCTTTAAAGCGAGGAAGTACCTGGAATACAACCCCTTTACCCTGTGCTGTGGTGACACAGGCTCCACTGCTCTTGAATGGAGGAGGGTGGAAACCTCTGCCTCTAGTACAGCTGTTTCTGAAAGGCTGGGAAGCCTGAAGGATCTTTCCCCCAGCTTGGGGAAGAACTTGAAGCTGAGGGCAAGGCCCTGGCCTACTATCTCCAAGACCCACTTGACTGACCTGATGGACTGCCAGGCCTGGAGACGGTAGGTCAGTCTGCCCCCTACTAGGGTAAGGGAGGCAGCCTGAGCAGACCCCTCAGGGTGTCTGCTTGGCAGGAGTAGAGGGGTGTGGGGTGGAAGCAGCCTGGCCTGCACCCCTCCTTCCTCGACCTCTGAAGAACCCCCTGGATTGCTGAAAGGAAGGGAAAGCTTGGGCTTGATGGAAGGGCCTAGTGTAAGGTCTGCTCCTGCCCCCCCTGGCCTGTTATCTCTGGGGAGTGGCAGACTTCTCCTTTGCAGAGGCACTCTTGTATGCCACCCTATCATTCATCTTCTTCATGTATGCTTCTGTCTGTTCCCCAAACAGTGAATACTGTATTAGGGGAAAGTCCAGAGCATTGTTCCAGGTATCCTGAGAGAGACTGGTACATCTCAACCAGGAAAACCGCCTGAGGGAAATGGCAGATGCCACAGCCCTAGAGGCTTCATCACTGGAGTCTACAGTCATATGAAACTGGGACTTGGATGCTTGAATTCCTTTGCTGACCAGCTCCTGAAAGTCAGCAGCCAATTCAGGAGAGGCTTTTTGAGCTAAGTGTTGAACAGATTCCCACAGTGACTTCTAGTATCTGGAGGCATAGGCCATATAGGAAGCCTGCCTTATGCCCAGGGAGGAGGCCAAACAGGTTTTTTTGGCCAGGGAGTCAATTTTCCAGGACTCCTTATCCAGAGGATAGGAAGCCAAGGGAATACCAGCCTTCTCACAGGCTGCAGTCTGCACAATCCCCACATGGCTGCAGTGGGAGGAGAGGAACTCAGTGCCACTTCCAACCAGGACATACTTCCTGTCCATCTTTTTATCCATGGGAGGGACAGAGAAGGGGGTCTGGAGGACCTTGAGGGTTTGCCTCTTCAGAAATTTGTGTATAGGGATGGAAAGCCTCTGAGAAACAGGGAGGTCCATCATTTCCCTGTAGTCATCCTCCTCATCTTCCTCCTGTCTGGCTTCTCGGACAGAGAGCTGCAGCATCTCTGCTACCTGCCTCATGAAAGCAAAATGGGAGGTAGCTTCTGAAAGGGCCCAAGGAGGAGACTCTTACTCAGGATGATCGGGGAAACATCAAGTTCAACAGGTTCCCCTTCATCCTCATCTTCAGCATCATACCCATAATCTGACTCATAGTACTCCTCAGGATCCAAGGGACCAGAAGGAATTGAACCAGCAGGCACCTAAACCGGTGACTGCCCAAGTGGTCGCTAAGTTGGTTCACCAAAACTGGACTGCAGGGACTGAACAATCTGAATCGCTTTAGCGATTTCCTAAGTGGCTGGAACCGCAACCACTTGCTTGCACGGTTTCTAGCTGGACTTTCTGGACTTTTTGGCCAGTGCGGTATTCGGGGTTGAGTCTGACCATCTTTTGGAGGATGAAGGATTGCCCTGATCAGTAGAATCAGTAACCGGACCGGCCGGTTCGGTTGAACTGGACCCGACATTCTGGGAAGATTTCTCCATTTTTTTCCCGAAGCTTACCAAGTCTTCTGTCAAAGGCAGACTGGGGAAAGTTGTTGCAGATTTCACAGTCTGCTTGCAAGTGGTCGAAACCTAAGCAGTACACACAAATTAAGTGCGGGTCAGCTTTAGCAAATTGCTCACGGCACTCAGTGCAACACTGAAACCCAGTGGGACCGTTTTTTTCTCTTAGGTTTCTGTGACATAACCTTTGAAATTTAGTGCTTAACCCAACGACTTAGTTAGACCAGTTAAGTGGTGCACAAACAGAAATGTTTTATCCAAACTGGCTTAGTTAGGCCCGGATAAATAAACTAAAATAAATTACTCTGGTGGCTTAGTTAGGCTGGGTAAGAGAGAAGACGAAACCTGACAACCGGTGGTTCAGCGCTGGTTGAAAAACCGAGAAAAAAATTGGTTAGTCAGGACCTCGCCCGGTACCTAAGCTAAAGGAAAATTAGAAACAAACTTTACTTGAAAGAAGAAAAATAAAGTACAGTTACGTAAGAACTTACCGTAATAGTACTTCTTCGAGAGGAGCTCTTGCAGCAGGTAATAAACTTAGGACTAATGCCGCCAGGCGTTAGGACACCACGGAAAAACTTTCTAGCTAGCAGTCTGTAGTGGGGGTCCGCCTCCGACATCAGCCACGCCCGACGTCAGACGTGATACAAAAGCGGCGGACCCCCGGCGCCATCTCAGTTCCCTGCTGGAGAGCCGGTTGGTAAAAATGGAGACCGAAGAAGGAGCTCCCCTACTGGACAGAAATATAGATAAGGCAATGACCTGGGGGATGGAGGGTGGGAAAGCCACCTGCTGCAAGAGCTCCTCTTGAAGATCTACTGTTACGGTAAGTTCTTACGTAACTGTACTATCTGACTTCGAGTTGGAGCACTTGCAGCAGGTAATACACTTAGGGCTGAGTCCCAAGCAGTAACCCAATAGGTCTAGATCAGAAGGGTGGAGGAATGACTGATGAAGGGAAGAAAATCTACCCTCCTAAGAGTAGTCCTTGGAGAACAGCCAAACCAAAACCTGCTCTTCTTCTGAAGCTATGTCCAAACTGTAATGTCTGATGAAAGTATGAACAGTGCTCCAAGTGGCTGTAGTGCAAAAGTCTGCTGCTGAAACATTCCTCAGTGAGGAAAAAGATATAGCAATAGCCCTTGTAGAATGACTCTTAACCGAGCCCGGTAAGGATCTGTCATGGTGTTTGTAACAGAACTTGATACAGTGGACTAACTACCTGGTTAGGGTTTGTTTAGTGACAGCAGCCAATGCCTTGTGTTGAGCGAACGCAATGAACAACTGGTCCATTCTCTGAACAGAACGAGTCGGTCTAAACAGAAGCGAAGAACGCTGTGAACATCCAGAGTATGTAAAAGGGCCTCCCCCTATTGGAGAACTCTGGACAGTACGCCGGAAGTGAAATGTCCTGTTTCAACGTTAAGTCGGACACCACTTTTGGTAAGAATTTAGGGTTTGTACGTAGCTGCACCCTGTCCCTGTGAAAAACAAGGTAAGGCTCCTTGCACATCAGGGCCTGAAGCTCGGAAATCCTCTGAGCAGAGGTAATAGCAACTAAAAAGAACACCTTCCAAGAAAGAAGGCAAAGCTCGCACATTGCGGCTGGTTCAAAAGGGAGTAGGGTGAGCTTTTCTAAAATAAAAAGAAGATCCTGGGGGGAATCAGGGTTCCTCCGCAGGGGTCTGATATTGAGGAAGGTATCTAAGGAAGGTCTTGCATACATCCAACTGTGCCAGAGTCCTTTCTCCCACAGGGGCATGGTATGCCAAAAAAGCACAAAGGTGCACCTTAATCGATGAGTAGCTAAGACCCAGATCAAGGAGATGGAGAAGGTACTCCAGCACATGCTTAATGGAGCATGTTAAAGGGTCTAGGAATCTGGCTGTTGCCCAGAGACAGAAACGTTTTCACTTCATAGTGCAAGTCGCCCTAGTGGAGGGTCTCCTAGCCACCACTAGAATCTCTGCTACTCTCTTAGAAACTCACAATCTCTCTGCTGCTAGGACTGCAGGAGCCATGCATGCAGGTGAAGAGCTTGAAGGGAAAGATGGACTAGTGTCCCCTGTTCCTGGGATAGCAAGAGAGTAGAGAGAGGAAGCGGCACAGGAGGCCCCATGGCCAGCTGCTGAAGGAGAGGAAGCCAAATCTGTCGAGGTCAAAGAGGGGCCACCAGAATCATTCTGGCCCCTTCTGACTGCAGTTTGAACAGTACTCTTTGAACCAGAGGGAAGGGAGGGAAGGCATAAAGAAACCTTCCCACCCAGGAAAGGGATAATGCGTCTCACGAGAAAACACCAGGCCCTGGATCTAGCAAGCAAATATTTTGCAGTTTGGCATTGCACGGGGACGCAAAGAGGTCCAACTCTGGATGGCCCCATCTTGCGAAGAGGTCGTCTGCAACATCCTGAAGCAACTCCCACTCGTGGTTCAGGGAACTAGAACGGCTCACACTGTCGACAAGAATGTTCTGACTTCCTGGCACGTGGACAGCTAGGAGAAACAGACCTCGTTCTACTGCCCAGTCCCAGATTCTCATGGCCTCTCTTCATAGGGGATATGATCCTGTTCCCCCTTGCTTGTTCAGGTAAAAGACTACTGGGGTACTGTTCAACTGAATTAATAGAAGACCCCAGGAGAGCTGATCTTGAAAGGCCCGGAGGACATAGAGAACCTCCCTCACCTCCAGAACGTTGATATGGAGAGACCTTATGATGGCAGGCCATGATCCCCGTGTCTGATGCTCATTTAGGTGAGCACCCCAGCCTAGCCCCCAGGCATCTGTTGTGATGATCTGTAGCGGACTTGGCCTCTGGAAAGGGACTCCCTGTTCTAGACGAGTAAGGTCGAGCCACCATTGAAGGGAGCATCGAACTACTACCGATATTCGGATGGGATGGTCCAAGTTGTTTGAGCCCTGATCCCACTGTATTTTGAGGAGCCACTAGAGGGTTCTCATGTTCAGACAAGACAGAGAAACCGTGGCTATGGTGGCTGCCACGTGCCCCAACAGTTGCAGGACTACTATTGCAGGGACCTGGTCTACAGTCTGAACTCGTCGGGCCAGGGCCCGAAGTCATATACTGTAGCTCTTTCCCCAGGAAGGAAGGCTCTGCCTTGCTGGGTGTCGAGGACCGCACCAATATATTGCAGCCGTTTGGGAGGGCCAGGGCTGAGATTTCGGCCAGTTTCAGGTGATGCCCAGGGATAGGAACAGCTGTTCAGTTTCCCTCAGGGTGCTTTTGAGTTGGTCTTCCGTCGGAGTGGAGAGCAGCTAGTCATCGAGGAAGGGGTACACAAAGTGACCCCTATCCTCAACATCACAGCAACCACTGCAAGGTACTTTGTAAAAACCCTGGGGGCCGATGATAGGCCGAAGCGAAGTACCCCGAACTGGTAGTGATTGTCTCAGAACAGGAAGTGAAGATACGTCCTGTGCGAGTGCAGGTTCTTTATGTACATGTATGCGAACTGCATGTCCAGGAAGCAAAGCCAATCCCCTTGATGTAAGAGGGGGAAAAGACTTGCAAGGGTCACCATCCGAAACCTTTTGTACCGGAAGAACTGACTGAGGTTGCTGAGATCTAGAATGGGGCATAGATCTCCCGTTTTCTTGGGAACCAAAAATAAACGGGAGTAATAGCCTTTCCCCTGTTGGGAGGGAGGGACTGGCTGGATGGCCTTTTTCTGGACTAGGGACTGGATTTCCTGTTTCAGAAGAAGGGCATGGCTCGCTGAACAGTGTGATGGTACTGGAGGATTGTCTGGGGGTACGCTGAGGAAAGTACAGTTACGTAAGAACTTACTGTAACAGTAGATCTTCGAGAGAGGCTCTTGCAGTAGGTAATTACATATAGGACTGACGCCGGCCGGCGGCAGGACCCCATGGAAAAATTTCTAGCTAGCAGTCCTCGGCGGGGACCGCCCCCACGTCAGGTGACAGGCGTCATACGACGTCGGTATAAAGGGGCGGTCCTGGACGCCTGCCTTCCAGTTCTTTCCCGCCACAGGCCCGGACAAGAAAGAAGCAGACATTTCCCTCAATGGAAAAGGAGCTGAAAAAGCCTAGGGGGATGGAGGGCGGGAAGGTATTACCTACTGCAAGAGCCTCTCTCGAAGATCTACTGTTACGTAGGTTCTTACGTAACTGTACTATCTTACTTCAAGAGGGCTCTTGCAGTAGGTAATTACATATAGGACAGAATCCCAAGCAGTCTGGAACAAAAGAAAGGCACCAGGAGGAGGAACTACTCCAAAAAGTAGCCAATAATCTAGCAGGTCTCAAGAAAGGAGGCCTTGCAAGACAGCTAACCCGAAGCCTGCTCTACGGCGAGAGGTAATGTCCAAACTGTAATGTTTAGTAAAGGTATGGACTGAAGTCCAAGTGGCGGCACACAGATGTCTGCCACAGACACGTTCTTGAAACAAGCCACAGAGGCGGCAACTCTACGAGTAGAGTGACCTCTGACTTGATCCAGGAGGGTCTTGTTGTACTTGTCATAACTGAAAGTGATATAATGGGCCAACCATTTTGATAGGCATTGCTTAGAGACAGCATTGCCTTCTCTTTTGTGAGCGAAAGAGACGAACAACTGATCAGTCTTTCTGAGATCCTTCGTCCTATCAGTGTAGTATCTCAGAATCCTGTGAACATCCATGGTATGGAGCAGGTATTCTCCTTGATTGGAGTACTGCGTGAAGAAAGCAGGTAATTCAATAGACTGATATAAGGTAGATTCTGCTACTACCTTCGGAAGAAACGTAGGATTTGTGCAAAGAGCTACTCGTTCTTTGTGAAAAATCAAAAAAGGGATTTTGCACATCAGGGCCTGGAGCTCGGAAATTCTGTGAGCAGAAGTAATGGCCACCAAGAACAGCGTCTTCCACGATAAAAACTTCAAGTCTGCGGAAGCCGCAGGCTCAAAGGGGGGGAAGGGTAAGTTTCTCGAGGACAAAGTTTAAGTCCCAAGGTGGAGCTGGAGTCCGGACAGGGGGCCTGAGATGAAGGACCCCTCTGAGGAAAGTTTTGGATACCTCCAGCTGGGCAAATGCCTTATCAGTGAAAGGAACATGGTAGGCTGAAATAGCCGCATGGACTTTCAAAGAGGAGTGACTGAGACCCAGGTCGAAAAGATGACTCATGTACTCAAGCAGAATGGTCACAGGGCAGGAAAAGGGCTCCATGTTCCTGGCCGCAGCCCAGATAGAAAATCTTTTCCATTTCATGGTGTAGGCAGACCTAGTGGAGGGTTTTCTAGCCTCCACCAGAATCTCGGCCACCTTAGGAGAAACGCCAAAACGAAATTGATCTAGGTCTGCAGGAGCCATGCATGAAGTCCAAGGGACTTGAGTCCCGGATGGACCAGGGTCCCGTGATCCTGGGTCAGCAATCCTGGAGATAAAGGAAGAGGAAGAGGAGGAACCTCTGAGTATTGTTGTAGAAGAGAGAACCAGATTTGCCTGGGCCAGAAAGGAGCGATCAGGATCATTCTCACTCCTAAAGCCAGCTTCTGCAACACACGAGGGACCAGAGGAATTGGGGGAAAAGCATAGACGAATCTGTCCTTCCAGCTTAGAGATAGAGCGTCGTTCCAGAAAGCGCCTGCCTGGAACGAGCGAGCAAAAAATTGGAAGCTTTGCGTTTTGGGAGGAAGCGAACAGGTCTATCTGAGAAGTCCCCCAAATCTGGAAGATGCTTTTTAGAACTTTTTTGTCCAATTCCCACTCGTGTGGTACAGCCAACAAGTGACTTAGTCTGTCTGCCAGGACACTGTCGACTCCCGGAAAATGGATCGCTGTGAGGTGCAGGTTGTGAAGCACTGCCCAATCCCAAACCCTCATCGCTTCCCTGCACAGTGGGTAGGACGAGTCCCTCCCTGCTTGTTGATGTACCACACCACACACATGTTGTCTGTTTGGACAGCTAGGTGACCGGGAAGGATGAATTGGTGAAGGGCCTGGAGAGCATACAGCACAGCTCGAAGCTCGAATACGTTGATATGGAGAACTATCTACAATTTTGACCATAGGCCCTGGGTTCGGTGAGGACCCAGATGGGCTCCCCAACCTTCGCCTGAAGCGTCTGTGGTCAGAGTCTGATCGGTTGGAGGATGAAAAAAGGGGACCCCTCTGGAATAGGTTCTCTCGAACCATCCACCATTGCAAGTCTCTTACCATCGGCGAGGAGATCAGAACCACATGATCTAGGTCGTCTACCCGTTGATCCCACAGAGAACGGAGAGTCCACTGAGAGATTCTCATGTGGAGGCGCACGCGTGGAACCATCGGGATGGCCGCTGCCAAAAGCCCCAGTAGACGGAGCACTGACCTCGCTGGGACCCTTCTGCGTTCCAACAGGAGGGAAATCTGTGACTGGAGGGAGGCCCCCCTGTCCGGAGGCAGAAAGGCCTTGCACAGTGATGTGTCAAGAATTGCCCCGATGAACTGTAGCCTCTGTGAAGGATCCAGGTGAGACTTGGAATGGTTGATGGTAATACCCAGGCCAGTGAAAACCTGCTGGATGAGGGAGAGGAAATGCAGGAGTTCCTCCCTGGACGAGGCCAGGAGCCAGTCGTCCAGGTAGGGAAAAACCTGGGCTCCCAAAGAACACAGGTGGGCTGCTACCACCGCCAGGCATTTGGTAAAGACTCGGGGGGCCGAGGAGAGACCAAACGGGAGCACCCGGAATTGGTAGTGGACCCCTTGGAACACAAACCTAAGGTACTTTCGGTGCGAAGGGCGAATGGGGATGTGCAGGTACGCATCCTGCATGTCTAGTGCACAAAGCCATTGGCCCGGCTGAAGCAGGGGCAAAAGGGTTTGTAGGGAAAGCTTCCTGAACCTTTTGTATTCCACATACAGGTTCAGAGAGCTGAGATCGAGAATAGGTCTGAGATCTCCGGTCTTCTTTGGTACAAGGAAGAAGTAGGAATAGTAACACGTCCCATAGAGGTGAGGGGGAACGGGTTCTATAGCCTGTTTTGCAAGGAGCGCCGAGATTTCTTCCCTGACCAAAGCAAGAAGGTCCCTTGAGTAAGCGGAGTTCAGAGAGGGGTGACGCGGAGGTTTCTGTAGAAACTCTATGGAGTGCCCCTCTGCTATGATCTGAAGCACCCATGAATCCGATGTTATCCTCTCCCAACCCAGAAGGTGGAAGGAGAACCTCCCTCCTACTGGTTCCTCCGGGGCTACCAGAGGCGGTGGGAGAGGGAAGGAGTCAGGTGGTGTGAGGCAGCGCCGCAGCTGGGGCACCCGCTGCTTTTTGGGCGGCGGGGGCCTGGCAGCTGTGGGGGCCCGACGTTTAGTGGCCCGCCTTCCCTGAGGTTTCGCTTGAGGCCGGCTGCGTCTGCGAAAGGGACGGCGCTGTGAGGGATGGGGACGGTACATTGAATCAACAGATTGAAGGGCCGTCCCCTTCACCTGCAAATCAGTGATGATGTCCTTGACATCACCACCGAAAAGCACAGAACCCCTGAAAGGTGCTTCTTGGATGGCTGACTGCACCTCCGGGACCAGACCTGACACACAGAGCCATGCATGACGCCGAAGACTGCGGCGAACGCAGAACTCGGTCCCGCGGTGTCCACTGCATCGTAGGTCATCCTCAAAATATGACGACTGGCCGAACGAGCAGAACGGACCAGGTCAGCCAACTCCTGCTTGACTTGGGAGTCAGGCAAAGAGTCGATCTTAGATTCCGCCTGGGTAAGGACGGCCTTCTGGTAATCCCCCATATGTGCTACATAGTTCAGGGCCCTAATCCCCAATGTGGAAGAAGCGTAGATCTTCCTTCCATACTGATCCAGAAGGCAAGATTCCTTATCCGGGGGAGACGAGCTCAAGTGTTTCGCGTGTGCTGACCAGCCGTGAGCGGCGCTAATCACAACCGAGTCTGCACGGGGGCGAGAGTCTAAAAAGTCTACACCATCCGGAGCCTGGTATAGCCTGTTCGACTTCCTGGGAAGTGGGGCTAAAGCCGACGGTTGCTTCCAAATCGTGGAAACAAGGTGGGCGTGAGGCTCGATCCAGGGTGGCACTAGGGTACGAGCTGTAAGGGGCAAGTCCAGATGTTCGGCGAGTTTAACCCATTTAGGATCTGGTTCTAAGAAGTGCCACTGATGGACTTCCTGGATCTTCCTGAGCAACTCCGTGAAGGAAGGATCCTCCAGAGGAGACTTCGGAGGAGTCCTCAGCCGGGGCTTGGACGGAGAGCGTGGCTCGTCATCTGTCTCGGAACATCCATCGGAAGCCTCCGAGGAATCTGAAAGAGAAGAGGAGGAAGAATCTGAAGCAGAGTAAGACTCCCTAACTCGTCTAGGAGGAGGAACGGGTTCCTTGGGGGGATCCCAGAACACGTGTCCTGCCCCTCTCTGGATCCCGAGGGTAAAGCCCGGGAATCCGGAGGAGGAGAGGCAGTGTGCCGTCTGGGGCATATGGGAGCCGGGGGGTGGCACCGTCACCGTAAGACGGCTCTCGACTTCCTTGGTGAGCTGAGCCTTGGCCTCAGCCCACCAGGAGGCAAGAGTCTCCTGAAGATCCACCAGCGGCCTAGGAGGCGGTGGAGGAGGAGGAGGGGAGAGTTGTATGGAAGAAACTGCAGGGGAGTATCCATAACCCGCCGCGGGTATACCGGAGCCGGGTACTGCGGCATCGAAGGAGTCGGCACCGGGTACTGCGGCGCAGGATACTGCGGACCTGGGAAAACCGGCGTTGGATATGACAGCGGATGCCCAGGCACTGGAGGAGCTGCCGGAGCAGACGGCCCAGCCGGGTACTCCACGGGCAGATCAGTCGGGATAGGCCCATGGGGTGGAGGGCCCGATGGAAGAGGAATATCCCCTGCCGGCGTCGGAGGGGCCGGCATCGGAACCGGTGTCGGCGGGGCCGGTGTCGGGGCCGGCGTTGGAGGAGCCGGGGCCGGCGTCGGAGCTGGCATCAGGGGAGCCAGTGTCAGATCCAGCTCTTCAGAAAGAGGATTGGACGGTAGCCCAGGGTCCCGAGCCTCATCCGGGGATGGAGGGGAAAAATCCCTGGGGTCAGGCAGGGGGGGACTGGGGCTCCCCTGACAGCAGCAAAGGCTGTGGGGAGCCTGGTACGACAGACGCGGCAGGGTCTGCCGTAGGCTCTGAGGGCCGGCGCACGTCGGAGGAGCCGACGTGTGGCTTATGGGCCGAATCCCGGCGGACGCCAGAAAAGCCGGCATCCGACTTCAGGGGTCCCTCGTCGGAGGCGGGACGAGTATGAGAGGAGGCCTGGTCCAAGAGGGACACTGCCGTGCGCCGCTCCGAAGGGTCGAGTGTCTTAGAGGCCTTCTCCCGGTGTACGTCAGAGCAGCTGACGTCCGGCTTATGGGAGGTGCCCGCATCAGTAGGCCGCAGGCCTGCAGCGGTACTGGAGGCTAGAGTCTCCTTTTGCCCGGAGATGCCCGTTGGGCTTGAACGCGAACCCGACGGGCGGGCTGACGCCTCCTCCAAAACCTTGGAGGCTGCCGTCAGGCAGTCCCTCAGAGGGGATGTTACCTTGCCCGTAACTCCGGACGGAGTCGCGGAGGAGGAGGCCTTCTCTCGGTGCCTTCACTTGTCCCGCTTCTTATGCCCTTCAGGGGAGGTCGACGCCTGCCGAAGTTTTTTCAACTCCTTCTCCATCGTGGACATCTTCTTTTTGAGGAGATGGGCTTCGATGGACTGCTGGCGTCATCTGCCCGTGGCAGCCTTGAATCGAAGGCAGTGCGGACACTTGTTGACTGCGTGGTCATGGCCTAAGCAGAAAAGGCAGAGGGAGTGACCGTCTTTGTGAGGCAGTTGGGCGCCACATGAGTCGCACTTATTCTTTGAAGGGGACGACATAAACCGACATTCACCTGATGAAAGAAGAATAAAATTCTATACTGAAAACTTGTTCGGAAAAACCTACGAAGTAACAGGACTGAGCGAAAAGAACTTAGCCGCGAGGTGCTGCACGAGCTGATGGCGGGAAAGAACTGGAAGGCAGGCGCCTGGGACCACCCTTTATACCGACGTCATATGACGCCGTCACCTGATTTGCTGCGGCCGGGACTGCTGGCTAGAAATTTTTCTCCAGGCATCCTGCCGCCAGCCGGCATCAGTCCTATATGTAATTACCTACTGCAAGAGCCCTCTCGAAGTAAGATCTCTATTTCGTAACCCCTCTGAATTACCTGCAGCACCCACTGATCGGACATAATAGTGCTCCATTCTGGAAGGTAGAGGGAGAACTTCCCTCCTATCTGCTCCCCCCCTTGAGGACTGGTGACTGGAGGGAGGCTACAGGGAGTCATGCAGTACTCTGCGGGGTGGGGACAGGGTGTCTGGGGGCTTTAGGCAGTCTCAGGCCTTGCGCTCCAGACTACATAGGTTGACCTTAGCGTTTGAAGCCTTTTCCTTGAAACTGCCGATTTCCCTGGTGGCCTTGCTTCCGAAATGGCCTGTTGCGGTTCAAACTTATACATCCTATGCACGACTGCCACCAATTTTTCCAGAGTCTTGCAGTCCTTTTATGATAGTTTGAACTTCCTGTCCAAAAAGGACTTTGCCCTGGAAAGGGGCATCCAAGATATCATCGTGGAGGTCCTGTCTGAATCTTGCCACTCTGAGCCAGGAATGCCTATGCAAGCAGACTCCTGAAGCTGCTGCCCTGGCTGCCATGTCTGCTGAGTCATATGAACAGCGCAGAACATATTTATCAACATCCATATCCAACTGGACGTACACCAGGAGCTCATTCTTGGTGTCGGACTCGGGTAAGGTCTTCATAAGCTCCCTGGTCTTCTCCCACAGACTCATTTGGTAGGTGACCATGTGGGCCAAGAGATTAAGGGAAAGAATGACCACGGTGGCCGAGGAATAAACCTTCCTCCCCCAGTAGTTCAGTTTCTTGGACTCTGGGTCCAGGGGTTGTGAATGGAGGTGCTTAGGCTGATTAAGTCTGCCATGTGCCACGGTCAAGACCATGGAATCCACCTTTGGGTGCTCCTCCCCAAAAGATTCATCCTTTGGTGGCTTATAAAGCTGGTCAGCTTTTCGAGGCACCGCTGAGGTGGATGATGGGTGTTTCCATGTCAACCTCGTGATGTCCTGAAACGGTTCAAAGAGTGGAGAGATCACCAAGGGCTTTGCGTCCTGAGAACCCAGAAACTTTGCCAGCCTCTTACGTTCTGGGTCTAATTCCTCCGTGTCCCACTGGTAAATAGCCTGAATGTGCCTCATAATATCCAGGAATGAAGAGTTGTCTGGTGGGGACCTGGGCGAATCCTTCGCATCTGGAGAAGGGGGGCGAAGATTCTCATCTTCCGAAGAATCTGAAGAAGAATCTGGTTGTTCCTCAGAGGAAGACATAGGATGACCACTGGAGGAAGGAACAGTGGATGGTCTGTGCCTTCTTGTGCCTTTAGGGCTGGGAGGTGGACGAGAACCTTCACCTTCTGCCTTGTCCAGGGTAGGAATAGAGCGAGGTGGGATTTCTTGAGGCAGGGGTCAGGAGGCTTATAAAGGAGATCCCCCTTATCTGAGTTCCAACCACAATGTAAATAGTGCTCCGACGTCCGCTAAGAGGATGACTGGTGGAGGGGGGTCAGAGCCGAGGGACCGGGCGTCGGTGGGGCGTCTGGTACCGGGACACATTCTGGTGAAGCCAGCTTGGCAGCGTCTGGTTGAGGGCCGGGCTCCATGTGTATCAGAGAGCATTCGTCCAACCCAACATCCTGCGTCTCCTACACTTGGTCAGGCGACTGGTCTTCAGGGTGGGGGTCGGACGTCTGGTCACCGTCCGGCAACGCCCCTTATCAGGCGAATGAGCCCTGCCGTGTGGTTAGGGCGCTCGGGCTGATGGATGTTTGTCTGTAGGCTGAGACGAACCTTTAGCCGGAGGCAGAGGCATCCACAAATGAAGAGTCATCAGACCTCCAATGCTTTTCTGATGAACTGCTGGATTTGTGACCTTCCTTTGGCCTAGAAACAGGCGACTGCCCCTCCTGGACTGACCCTTGGGAAGACTTGTGAGGCCAGTGAGCCAGGGGAACTTGGACATGTTGGCACACGGAAGACGACGACTGCTGTTTGGGCCTGTCAGAGGATGAAGAGTGCGTCTTCTAGGAATTTGTCCCAGCAGAAGCTGGTGGGATGGACCCTGACCTCACGCCAGAGGTCCAGGCCTAAGCCTCTGAAGGAGATTTCTGGCGGGATACGGATCTAGATCAATCTATATCCCAGGAGTGGTGTTTCCCTGAAGATTTCTCTCGGTGAGGAGACTCCTTCACGAAAGAGGAAGAGCTGTGACCCGACGCGGACTTAAGCATCGTGGCTACTTTTTGTTCTAAGATGTAGGCTTTCAATGCTTTAGCTCTTCGAAGTCTGGTCTTGTTGTTGAATTTCTTGCAGTGAACACAGTCGTCAGGCCGATGGTCGGGGCCTAAGCAGATCAGGCAGGCCTCGTGGCTGTTCTTTGCTGGGATCTGCTTGCTGCACTGGCACTTCGAATTTCGCCGCGGTGGGGAGGGCAAAGACCTGCAAGAACAGTAGCAATAGTTGAGAGATGTCGAGAAAAAAAGAATGCTTTACGTGTTATATTAGATCGACTGCTGAAGCGAGGCATCCATGGAGGCAAACTAAGTAGGTCGATGGCAGGAAAATAACTGAGATGGCGCCGGTGGTCCACCCCCTTTAATCCACATCTCACGTCAAGCGGTGCCAACGTCGGGGGCGGACCCCCGCTACAAACTGCTAACAGAAAGTTTTTCCGTGGGGTCCTAATGCCTGGCGGCATTAGTTCTAAGTGTATTACCTGCTGCAAGAGCTCCAACTCGAAGTCAGATCGGTTTGGTTCCCTCACGGTTGGCGGAACCGAATGGAAACCAAATCACTTACCCAATCGGTAAACTCTGCTATACTGAGGACAGTGGTTTGAAAAAGCACTGAAAACAAACTAGAAAAAACAAAATGGACAGGTAAAGAACCGACGATTTCTACTCTTGGACAGAGAAGAAGAGGAGCAATCTCCGAGGCGTCTTCACTGGCAGGCGGAGTAAAGAATCTGAACAGTTACTAGAGTGTATCAAGGATGATGGTTTGAAAACCGAGCTCAAGCTCAGCATTCTGTAGTTTAACTCTTTGTTCTCCGGGGCAGCTGAACCGGTCGGTCAAACTGCATTTGTCAGAATACAGCAAGACTTCATGTTGTTTGAAGGAAAGGAGGTAAACTCCAGTTTGTATACAGAGGACAGGGTCCTAGAAGAGCTTACAAAGCTGAAGGTGGACAAAACCATGGGACCAAATGGCATATATCCCAGGATCCTAAAGGAAAGGAGGATGGAACTGGCAGCCCCTCTAGCAGTGGGTCTCTAGGCACTGGAGTGGTCCCACAGGACTGGAGAAGAGCAAATGTTCCTGTTCACAAGAGTGGCAGCAAGGAAGGTGCTGAGAACTACAGGCCAGTCAGTCTAACCTCTGTAGTTGGAAAGATAATGGAGTCACTCCTTAAGGAAAGAATAGTGTAGCACCTGGAAGCCATAGGAAAGCTGGATTCCAGGCAACACGGTTTCACAGCATGACGGTCCTGTCAAACTAATTTGATAGATTTCTTTGGGTGACAAAGGCAATAAACCAAGGGGAACAGTAGATGTTGCCTACCTTGATTACAGCCTCTGATACCATTTCACACAGGAGACTGGTCAACAAGCTCAGTAGTCTGGGGGTGGGCCGCAACGTGGTGAGCTGGATTGGTAACCGGTTACGGGACAGAAAACAGAGGGTAGTGGTAAATGGAACCCCAACAGAGAAAATGGAGGTGACCAGTGTAGTACCTCAAGGGTCAGTTCTCAGGCCAGTCCTCTTCAATGTCTTCATCAGCGACATTGCAGAAGGGCTGGGGGGAAAGGTTTGCCTGTTTGCAGATGACACCAAGATCTGCAATAGGGTGGATACTCCAGAGGGGGTGGAAAGGATGAGAAACGACCTAGAAAAACTGGAGAGATGGTTGGCAACGTGGCAACTGAGGTTTAACGCAAAGAAGTGCAAAATTATGCACATGGGGAGCAGGAACCCTCGAGTGAGCTACAGGATTTTTTTTTGGGTGGGGGGGACCTGCTGACAGCTACTAGGGAGGAAAGGGACTTGAAGGTCATAATCACAGATGACTTGAAGGCCACTAGGCAGACAGCCAAGGCAGCAAGGAAGGCCAGTGGAGTGTTGGGTTGCACTGGAAGGGGTATCATAAGCTGAAGGAGGGAGGCAATAGTTCCACTGTACAAAACCCTGGTTAGGCTTCACCTGGAGTACTCTGTTCAGTTCTGGAGGCCTCACCTTCATAAGGATGTATATGTATGTATGTATATATATTTTTTATTTCTTCATCCCCCCAACACCAACCAGACCCCTTCCATCGCCCCATCACCACCACCGGGCGACATGCTGGCCATTACCTCTCACCAACTGAGGTGCCAGCTGGCCCAGTGCGGCGGGGAGATCAGCTTCATCCCACCGGTTGGCTTCTTTTCTCCTCCATTTTTTTGGTCCTACCCCCGAGCACGGAGGCAAGACATGCAATGATGCCAATGGCCGAGCCACACACACTTCCATATGCGGCACACCAGGCATCTTGCTCAGCTCGTCCCTCCTTGTGTGGGTCCACTGTGCCAGCCCCCAGTGACCACAAAGGGCCAGTCAAGCAGCGGACTCCATCCCCACCCCTCCTCAGGAGAGGAGAGGAGAGCTATCTTCCGGATGCTCAATCCTCTCCTTCCCCGTCCGACCTGCTCGCACCGCAAACACGGTCGCTGGTGTGGCAGGAGGTAAGGCATGATGCCTCAACCCTCCACACCACTGGGCCAACACCTTCATAAGGGTATTGACAAGACAGAAAAGGTACAGAGGAGGGCAACTAAGATGGTGAATGGTTTGCATCACAAGCCTTATGAGGAAAGAGTGAGGGACCTCAATATGTACACACTAGAGCACAGAAGGAAGTGGGGTGTTATGATAGAAATGTTCAAATACCTCAATGACTTTAACAAAGTTAAAGGGGATAATATCTTTCAGTTTAAAAGCAGTGTCAGGACAAGAGGGGATGCTATGTGACTGGTGGGGGGCCACATAACGGGAAATGTGAGAAAATTATTTTTTTACTGAGAGGGTGGTGGATACATGGAATAGCCTGCTTTAGGAGGTGGTAGCTGCCCATATGGTAGCAGGTTTCAAACATGCATGGAACAAGAATAAGGGAATATTAGAGGTGGGAAGTAAAAGTTTAAGCCAATGACCAGAAAGGGTCACAGGCCGCTTGTACAAGTAGCATATACAGGCAGACTGGATGGGCCTGGCGGTCCTTATCTTCCTGCACTATCTACGTATCTATGTAACCACGTATTAATGCAGAAAGGGCTTACACCTTGACATTTCTGTTAGGTCGCTTCAAGTCTTAGCTGGAAAAGAATGGCATTGCAGCAGACAATTGCCACTCCCAGCGCTGAAGAGCAGGCTAGAGATTCACTTTCAGGATGCACTGGTATTTCTCCTGCAACCAAATCCTTCCAAATCAGAACTCATTTTCTGTAGTGACATACCTTTACAAGATGTAATTAATGCAGTTTCCACTGCATGCTCTGGGAAATCACAGTTCCAGGTGACTTTAGAATCTGCAGAGGAGCTAAGAAGGATGGAGACAGTCCTATTCAGGTGCTCTTTTATGCAGCACAGATAATGAAGGCAGATTTGGAGAACTGCAAGGGAGTCAACATCCAACCGGTCGATATTAAAAATCTCACACTCAGAAAGTCAAATGAAATTAATTATTCCACAAATCCTTTACTGGTTTCTGCGATGGACTGTATCCAAGTCCAGAGATGTTGATCTAAAAGAAGTTCCGACTTATGAACTCTCTGCTGTTCCCTTCACCTTGGCACATTCAGATGGAATTCTCAGAAAGAACACTAGGAGCGTTTTGGTGCCTGAACTTGAGAAGGAAGATGAACTTCACCCAAGGCTCCCCCATTCAGACAGGCCGGTGTCTACAGCCTATATTGTGCATAACATGGACACTGTGCAAATGGTCAAAACTGGAGGTGCAACTACATTTGAAGACTTAGCTGATAAGTACTGCGAGATCCTAACAGCGCCACTGAGTCTGGAGGGCTGCAACAGAGCTGGCATAGTTTTGGACCGACATGACAGAAGAGAGTCTGTAAAAGCAGAGGAGTGTACCAAACTGGGATCATCGACTGCGCTTGAAGTAAAGCAATCCAGTCAACAAGGCTAATCTAGCTGCATTCCTCAGTGAAAAGTGGTGTAACATTGGTCCCGAGATATTGCCTGCTGGCACGAGTGTCATTTTTGCTGGCGGATTCAAGGATGGTATGGATGTTGTCTCGATTTCTCTAACTCAGTCACAGCCTCTGGATGAGCTCAGATCTGATCACGTGGATGCAGACACACGCATAATGCGACATGCACTTGATGCCTCTGAAGACCACACAAGAGTAGTAATACAGTCCCGATACAGATGTTGCTGTACTAAGTGTGTATGCATACAGCTCACTTCACTGTCCTGAGTTGTGGTTCTGCATGGGAATAAAAGACACGTGACGCTACATACCAGTGCATCATGTTGCAGAAAGGCTAGGTCTAACTCTCTGCTCTGCCCTCCCAGGCCTTCATTCGCTGATAGGTTGTGATAGCACTAGTGCTTTCTCTGGACTTGGCAAGAAAAAAACCCTTTCAGCAGCTAAAGGAATCAGAATGTTATCAACAGAGCTTGGCACAGCTTGGGGAAAGTGTGGAACTGTCCATGAATAAAGTGAGGTCCTGTGAGAAGTTTGTATGTGCCACTTCCGCCTCAAAGAATGCTGGTAATACAACTGATGACAATCGATACTGGCTTTTCCATCAAAAGCGACAAAGAAATGAAATTCTGCCACCTACATCCAACAGCCTTAAACACCATATAGAAAGGACCAACTTCCAGGCACTTGTGTGGAAACTTTCATTGCAAGCAGTTCAGAGCCTCCCATCTCAAAATGGACATGGCTGGCACCTCATGAATGGTCAACTCAGCCCTGTTCTCATGTCAAAACAACCTGCTCCAAGTGGACTGCTGAAACTTACATCATGCAGATGTCAGAAATCTGCATGCACAAGGATTGATCTGTGCCACTGCAAAGCAAACAACCTAGTCTGCACTGAAGCTTGCTTTTGCATGGCAGACAAATTGTGTGAAAATGTCCACAGAACAATTGCTTATGAAGATGACTCAGATGAAGATGATTAAGATGGTGTGACACATATGTTACAGTTTTGGAATTTTCAACCATGTACAGAATACTTTTGTGTATTTTTTTAAATTGTATTCCAAAAGAGTGCTTCAGAATAGACAGACATACAGCTTTGTGTATCTGTGGAGTCTCGTATTCATTTTGTGTTTTCGTAAGTAAATGTTTGTGACTTCAGTACCTAGTTTAAATGTTCTTCTTCTTTCATTGAAGAATTCAATGTTTTGGGGTTTCACGTCACATACTGTGTAAGTGTGTGTGTGTGTATATATATATATATATATATACACACACACACACACACACATATATATATATTGTGTATACATATACTGTATATATATATATATATAAAAACACGTTACATATACACACATTCACAGTGTAACTGTGTAGTAATATACTTTGGCCCAAATTTGCCATGATTACATTTTTCAAAAATAAGTGTTTTGCCAAAAAATCACTCAACCATGAACACATTTCCAGTTTCTTTACCCAAGGAGGTTGTTACCACCTAGATACATAGTCTGAGCTTGTTTGAAAAGAGTATTTTACACCGCTTTTGCAAAATAATCAATCTTACAGTTTTTGCTGACAAAAAAATATCCGCAGTCAAAGCCTGTCTTCTCGGCTAAAGTTATATTGCTGACATACATAACTGGTTATGCTGGTAATACGTTTCAAAAATTCTGATGTACAACAGGTCTCAGGATATGCCCAAAAGATCCAATGAACTGAATATAAAGTCAAACCTTCTGAATACTGGGTGTGCTGCGTGACCCCTTTTCTAGGCCCCTTTTGAAAATTAGCTCCTGGACTAAGTAGGCTTTATGTCGATGGCAGAAGCCAAAAAACAAGAAAAAATTCAAACTCAACAACCAGACTTAGAACATAACTGTGACCTAAAGGGTTGACTACAAGGCCAACCCTGTGCCACTGCTTCTGGCTCTGGGTATCCCGAAGGAGCAGATACTGGTCAGCCCAGGGGGAGTGCTGGAGTCAGAATGATCTGTGTTGGCCGGACTGGCAGGGGCCCTACTTGGAGTTCAGTTGGACCCAAGTACTTTGCTTGACAAAGCCTGGGGGGGAGGGGGGAACGTTGGTGATCTTTTGTTCCATTTATGTTGCTGATATATCTTTTGGAGCCTTTGATATGTGACTTGAAAAAATAAGTTTCTGAAGTGGACAGTCTGGCATCCAACTTCTTAATACATACATGGTGAGTGCAGTGACTGTTTTCCTGCCCTGTGTTTGTGTCCATTAGACACCATGCTGAGCGTAGTGGCATTTCTTTGAAGTGCAACAATCAGTAATCAGTTAACCTCCATGAAGTAAATCAGCTATCACAATGTAAATTTATAACAATTAAAATGAAATGTAGCAATCCTAACATTCTGGTTTTGATGACAACCAAAAAACAGATTTACAATTAACTTTTATTTTTATTTAGTACACACACACAGAAAATATGTACTGAGGTACAGAACCACATAGACATGCATGCACTTTAAACATGGCGTATCTCCCTAAATACCCTCTATTGCAGCTGGCAGGGAGTTGGGCACATCACATAGGTAAGACTTTGGTTCCCAGGGAAGGAGGGTGTGGGCTGCCCAACATCCACACCACTTCCTGACATCCATCCAAAGAGTTACAATGGCTACAAAGGCAGCTCCTGGCAAGAGAATAGGTCCAACTGGGGTGGGAGATGGGGGGGGGCATAAAGGAGGCAGTATGGGGGGAAAAGGAATACAACGAGAAGACAACTGAGTAAATCTAGTGTTACTGCTGCATTACCTTGCCACTCTAGTGCTACTTCCGCTGCAGTCTGTGATTCAGATACTGCATATCTCTGCATCAGGATGAGTAGCTAAACATTTCCTAAGCAGCACTATTCATAACAGGATATTTTGTTCTTACCTGGCTGCCTCCATGTTCTGTATCAATGTAACGGGGCATTGGAAATCTACTTTGAAGAATCTCCTGGGCATCATCTATTGGAGCCTGTAACAGATGGCGGAAGTTTTCATATTCTGGCATATCTTGATATCCTGCCTTGCGCCACTGGGCAATAGTCTGCAATAAACAAATTCATTGTGACTATTTGGTTTCTGTAAGTCTTTTTTACTCTCAGTTTCCCTGTTTTATTGCTCCGTGTTAGTAACTTCCGTATACAGCAACCACTGCTTTGGATTTGGTGACTACAGCCATTGGCACCATCATAACTTAACCTAGTCTATCCAAACTCTGAGTAGCAAGCAGCTGCCATGCATTATCAACAGTACGCAGTACCTGAGAAAATCTGTAACCCTCCATCTCACAAACAGATTAAATAAACAACAGTACATAAAGGTAAAATGTTCGTGCCACTCTGCATGTATTAAGAGACCAATTCCCAGAGAAGTTGTTACTTCTTTGGGAAAGGTCACTGTTTAGAATTCACATCTGCCACTGCTCTGCCAACTTCCTGAAGGCACTAAGGAGACCTCTCATGGTCAAACTGACTGGTGCACTGTTTTATAAAAACCTAGGGCACATTACTTACTGTCATAATCTCCATGTTGTACACAAATAAACAAATCCACCTCAGGGCCCAATTCTCAGTTGCGCTGGGTGACATTAAGTTACAGGAGTAACCACTCAGTGCCACCAACCAATTTGTGACCTAGCTCGACAAGGACTGCAACCCCTTCTTACACAGTTAAAAAGGTCTTTGTGATAGTTTTGGAAATGAAAGCGGGGGCACCCACTCAAATGGACCACAGAGCTATTCCTAACAGCACTGCAGTCCATGTAAGCCTGATCACAGCTGCCTTGGCCTCCTTCATGTAACTACCTGTAAAAACAACACGTCCTTTCCTGGTCAACAAAAATTAAAAAGACAAGGAAGGATGGTGTGGGGGTGGTGCTGCCACTTATCATAGAAACAAGAAGGAAGGATAGAGACTGGAAATGCAAGAAAGGTACTAGGTAAGGTGGTACACTGGGGCTAGGGTAATACTAGACAGTGAGGGAGATTCTACAAGGAAGGAATGGATAGGGTGGGTTCAATGGACTGCTAAGCAACTGGACATGGGGGGTGGCGCAAAACTGCAAAGGTGGGATTAGGAAGACTAAACTTCTGGCCAGGATGCCCATAGCCACTAATTCTCTAAAGAACAGTTATTTAAGAACTTACTGTAACAGTAGATCTTTGAGAGAATCTCCTCCATTAGACTACGCCTTTGGATCTATACCCATTAGCGCTAGGACCACACAGAAACATTTGCTATTCGCGGGATGCCCATGATGATGTCCCACATCTGCATCTATATAAGCGTGGGAGGCCCCATCATGGCTCACTTCCCCGCCAGAGATTAGTCTCACAGCACTACCAATTGTGGAGAACCAGGAGATAAAACCAGTACCAGGCATACAGGAGAGGCATGGGTTGAGTACAGAATGCATGGGTTAGGTTTTAGCCACAGCATCAGCTGTATCCCTCACTGAAGCAGAAGGGGGAATGACAAAGGGGCAGCATGGCCTAATGAAGGAGATTCTCTTGAAAAGCTCCTGTTATGGCAAGTCCTTATGTAACTATTAGATCTTCTTCGAGGATATCTCCTCCATTAGGCCACCCCTTTGAAACAATTCCTAAGCAGCCCCAAATGAAAACTGAGAGAATGGTACAGTCTGATAATATATATATTCAGGACAAGAAGCCTTGGAGTACAGCAAGCCTGAAGCCAACATGTCCACAAGAGACTATGTCCAGACTAATGTTTAGTGAATGTGTGGAATGTACTGCAAATGGCTGCATTTTTAAACAGGTAACAGAAGTGGCCATATCCCTTGTGGTGTGCCAACGAACCACATCAGGAAGTTCCTTACCACGCTTCCTCTAACAAAATGTAATACAATATGCCAGCCATTTGGATAGACACTGCTCGAGACAGAGGCGAGCAAAACAAAGAGCTCGGAGAACTTTCTGCAGTACTTGGTGCGAGTAACACAGTATCTGAGCAAACTAGGTACATCCAAAGTATGGAGCAATGACTCTCCCTAACTGGCACGCTCAGGGTAATAAGCAGGAAGGTGTATGGTTTGATTCAGTGTAAATTCCGATACCACTTCGGTAGAAACTTAGGACTTGTACACAAAGAGACTCTGTCTTTGTGGAAAATCAAATAAGGAGGCTCACACATAATAGCCTGAAACTTGGAAATCCTTCAAGCAGAAGTGACTGCAACTAAAAATAACATCTTCCATGGAAGGAAAATAAGTCACAACTCACAGCTAGCTCAAAAGGAGCAACGTCAGTTTCTCAAGGACACAATCAAATCCCAGGGTGGGAGTGGATTATGTATAGGAGGGTTCATATACAGAATACCTCTCAGAAAATTACAGGACGCCTCTAATTGGGCAACTGTATGACCATCAACAGGGGCATGGAAAGCTGATATAGCAGCCAAATGCACTTTAAATGAGGACTAGTATAGGCCGGAATCTGACAAGGACAGCAAGTATTAAAAGACAGCATATACAGGACATATAAATGGTTGCAAATTATTAGCAACAGCCCAGAGAGTAAACTGCTTCCATTTAAAGCAATTAGTATGTCTGGTAGAAGGCATTCTAGTTGCAATCAGTACATCAGCAACCTTAGGGGCTATGTCTTCACGGGCCATGCAAGCAGATGTAGGGACTTCAGGTCAGGATGGACCAGGGATCACCTGTCCAATGACAAGACACCACAACACAAAGGTAGCGGGACAGGAAGATCCACTGCCATCTGTTTGAGAAGTGGAAATCATATTTGGTGAAACCATAATGGAGATATAAGGATAAGAGTGGCACTCATCATCTGCAGCTTGAGAAGTACTTTCTGTATTATAGGAACTGGGGGATATTGTGACAGGGCTGAATAGGACCCTGTCCCAGTTGTTATGGAGAGTCTGAATGCAGAGATCTGTTCTTTCCTTTCCTGTCTCTTGTCTGTCTGGTTGCGCAACAAAATTTTCCTGTGAGACCTAGGATTTGATCACCCTGACAGTCTTGCAATTCTCTACCTCTCATTATCTTTCAGTCTTCCCTTGCTGTTTAACTTTTCCTCCCTTGCATATCTGCTGGTATAAAAATATATGCAAATCATTATGTGGAAATGTAACTGATATTAGGATCCCTTTGTTTAGAAATTATATAGTGTTACCCTTTGAAATGTATATAATTATAGTTTCAGATGACTGCAAAAAGCTATTGGAAACTCAAGAGGTTATCTGAGAGCAATATTTTAGCCTTTTGCAAGAGCTGAAGAAAAGGGACCTCAGATCTGGAACACTGTGTTCTTGCAGCACCTGCCTGAAATATACTAGAACACTTTAGAAAAAACTGGATGCTTACTAAGAAGGGGGACATAGAGACTGAAGGAAAACTCAGATGCATCTGTTTATTTTGCCTTTGTAAACAGTTATACTGAACATTTTTTTTTATGTTACTGCTAATAC
This sequence comes from Neoceratodus forsteri, assembly GCA_016271365.2. Taxonomy (NCBI): domain Eukaryota; kingdom Metazoa; phylum Chordata; order Ceratodontiformes; family Ceratodontidae; genus Neoceratodus; species Neoceratodus forsteri. The sequence continues at coordinate 968,883,084 of CM028134.1, read as the reverse complement.
AAATAAATACTAGTTGCAAATTTTACAACTTCTACTGGCTTTTCCTTTGCTTCCTGACCTGTGCGTCAATGACAGATGGTGTCAGCCTAAGTGGGATTTATGCCATGCATACTCTATGCCAGGAGTTTTGTGCGTGGGTACTGGACCTAGTACGAGGAAAGCATAGAAAAAGGTATGGATTCTGCAGCAGCAAGTCCAGGAGTGGTTACCAGGAGAATGGCAGTCAAACTAGCAGAGACAAAAGTCCAAGCTGAGATTGTACAGCTAGCACAAGTTATGGAAAAAGAACAGGCAGTGACAGAAATTGAAAGCCTGATGGACTTTTTCAAATGATGGGCTATACAACAAAAAGAGATGGAGAAACAGAGGAGAGAAAGAGAAGCAGCAGATGGGAGAAGAGATGCAGCGTTGGCTGGATGGTTTGCAAGCTATCAAAGGCAGAGAATCTGGCACAGATCCAGGTGGGCAACAAAACACAAGCAACTTAAAAGCCATTAAGTGTACAAAGTTGTGTTCCTCGGATGATATCGAGGCATACCTGACAACTTTTAACAGCAAAGCGTTGCCACAGCCTAGCAATGGACAATCAGACTGGTACTTAACCTGACAGGGAAAGCCCAACCTGCCTGCAGCAACATGGACACTGCACAGTCAGGAAACTATGATCTGGTGAAAAGAGAAATCCTGAAAAGGTAGAACATCTCAGGAGAGACCTACAGGCAGAGATTTCGATCTCTGAAGTACAAGTCAGTCGACAATCCTCGAGAAGCCTTCACTCGACTCAGAGAACTCCTGATAAAATGGCTCCAACCAGAGTGCAAAACAGTACCACAGATCATTAACACATCTGCAATGGAGCAATTCATCAATGTCCTGCCTACAGATGTGCAGCTTTAAGTAATGGAACACTGACCAGAAAGTGGGGAAAAGGCTGTTTTTTTGGCCAAGGACTACCAAATGTCCAGACAGACGCCACAGCAGCGAGGTAACAGCCATGCACCAGTAAGACATTCTTTTTTCCCATTTAAACTCAAAGACTGATAAGAACTCGGGGTAACAAATATGTGCCCAAATACATTATTTGCTATAACTGTAATAAGCCAAGACATGTTGCAAGAAATTGCCATGATAAGAGTGACACCGGAGCAGATTTGTCCTTGGCAAATTGGGGGTAAGTAATTAACAGATATGAAGGTGGTGGATAAGACTGTAAAGGGACTCACAGATTCGGGAAGCAGACAGACCCTAGAGCATGTTGAAGTGCTGGGAAAACACTGTGAAAAAGGACCAGGTACTGATGTCATCTGCACCCACGGGGACACTCAATACTATCCCACCACCCAAGTGACTCTGACCATCAAGGGTGTGGTGCACCAAATGAAAGTGGGGGTAGTACCTAAGTTACCTGCACCCGTGATTATTGGAAATGACTATCCAGGATTTACTGAGTTAATCTCAAGAGGAACTGAACCCTGCAGTTTCAGCAGCAGTGGTAACAAGAGTGCAGGCAAAGAAAATCTCAAATGGTGAGGACACTTTTCCTTTCAGTGACTTTGATTCAGACTTGTTTGAGCACAGATCCAAGATCCAGAAATCCAGGAAAGAAAGATGACGCCTGAAAAAAAACTGTGGCAATAAATGACTGATGGATATAAAGGGTTAACATACGAAAATGCTGAAACTAAATTGATAACTGATTGTGATTTTCTTTCAGAGCAAGCTAACAATGTTTCTCTCCAGGGTTATTTTAAGCAGCTGGGGGTGAAACCAAAACAGGGTGGACCAATGTTTAAAAAAATGTAATGGGTTACTGTACAGAGTTTGGGCTAAAACTCAGACATAGGAACAGACAGAACAATTGGTTATACCACAGAAGTATACAACAGAGTAATTACAGATAGCACATGACAGTCCTATGGCTAGTCACTCATGGAGGGGATCGCACCCTTGCCAGATTGCTGTATAGATTTTACTGGCCTGGAATTCATGAAGATGTTGCTACCTATTGTAATTCCTGTGCTGACTGTCAGAAAGTAGCCTCAGTTACGAGAAAAGACAAGGTGCCACTAGTGCCCCTACCCTTGATAGATGTGCCTTTTGAGAGAATTGCAATGGATGTGGTTGGTCCTTTAGACAAAAGTAAAAAGGTAATTTATTTTATTTATTTATTTGTACATCGGTTTACAACCTTTGAGCCAGAGGCTCATTTCCAAAGGTACCTCGTCACAAAGAGGATAAACACAGTACAACATTTAGTTACATCATTGCGGTCACAGTTTAGGCAGATATATGCAGTAATTACTTTGTTACAATATCGGTGTTACAGGTTTGGTATTCACAGGTTATTACAGTTATTTGGATAAGACTGAGAGATAAGCATACATTGGTCAAGCAGACAATTAGTCTTGAGCAGATACTGCTAGGTTAGTAAAAACAGGTGGCTATGGGACAAGGTAGGTGGTAAGTTTGGGAGGCGAGCCACTTTGGGAGTTTTGTCAGTTTTTGTTGTGGAGATACTCAGAGAGTTTTGTCGGGTACAATGAGCTGGAACACCTACGGCCAGGGACAAGCACAGCTACGTATGTTAAATAGCTGACTTCGAAGCGCGGTTTTGAAGCAGGAGATTGTACGGGTATCGGTGATGAAGCTGGGGAGAGTGTTGTACCAGGAGGGGGCTCTGTAACAGAAGGACCGTTGACAAATAGGGTGGCCTTGGAGGAGCTACGAGTTTGGATTAAGGGTCGAGCTAGGTGGATAGAGGCTGTCAGTCCGGGAGGGGATAGTCCAAGGAGTGTTTTTTTTAGTTATGAGGCAGGTTTGGTATCTGAGCCATTCGTCCAGGTTAAGCAGCTTAGCCAAGTCATATAGCTGGCAGGTATGGGTTAACCTAGGGGCTTCCGTAATTAATCTACAGGCCTTATTCAAGGTGAGTCGGATTTTATTGAGGGCGGTCGTGTCCGCGGCACCATAGACAGGCAGGCCATAGTCCACAAGGGACATGATTGAGGAGGTAACTGCTAGTCGGAGGGCGTCGGGGGGAGGCAGTGCTTGTAGCAGTAAAGGATACCTAGCCGTGCATTTGTAGCTGAGGCTAGAGTATCAATGTGGTCGTGGAATGTGACGGCTGAGTCAAAGGAGACCCCGAGGTACCTGTACAGGCGAACTTGATCGAGAGGATGCTTGGAGCCAGGGAGGATGCGGAGTGGGAAATTACTGAATTTGTTTTGGGCATGGGCAAAGACCATGGTTTTGTTTTTTTTAGATTGATTACAAGTCTGTGCTCTTTGAACCAGGCTTCAGCATCATTGAAGGCTAGTTGCAAGGTGTCTTGAAGGGAGATGGGGTTTCAGTGGGTGGCAAAGATGACGGCATCATCTGTGTAGAGCAGGAGTTTACCCGTGTAAGCTCTGGGCATGGTATTGAGGTACAGTGAGAAGAGAAGTGGACCAAGGATGGAACCCTGGGGGACACCGGATCGGATAGGACATGTATTGGAGAGGGTCCCATTAATTTTAACACGCTGAGAGCGGTCAGACAAGTAGCTGGAGCACCAGGAGACCGGGCCGGCGGCAAAGCTGGTGAGGTTGAGGGCATCCAACAGGAGGGGGTGGGAGACAGTGTCAAAAGCCTTTGAGAGGTCAATAAACACTGCCCCTGCTAGCGAGCCAGAGTCCAGGGAGGAATGAAAAAAATTTGAGAACTCAATAAGGGCAGTGCTGGTACTGTGACCTGCACAGAATCCGTGTTGTTCATGGCAGAGGATGTTGTATTTGGTCAGGTAATCTGTGATTTGGGTAGCCACCAGTTTTTCTAGGGCTTTGGAGAGGGGTGGGAGGACGGAGATTGGCCGGTAATTCCCGGCTGAGGACCTGTCACCTCCTTTGTGTATGGGCGTGACTGTGGCTGTTTTCCAGGCTGTGGGGGATTGCCCCAAGCAGAGGGACTTATTGAGCAGGGTAGTTAGTGGGGCAAGGACCTGATCCAGGATCCGGCGGAGGATACTGGGGTCCAAGGAGTCGCTGCCAATATTATTGCTCTTTAGAGCTTGAAGCAGGTGTGGCCTAGCTTCCTGGGGAGTCACCCTGCATAAGTGGAAGCTAGGATATTGAAAGTCAGTGGCAGGTAGGGTTGAAGGAGGGTCCAAGAAGTCTCTGGGGAGGACCAAACTAAGGTCTGTGAAGGATGTGTTGAGGAAGTTGGCTATGTGGGCAGGGTCGGTGGAGACAGAGCCTTCAATGGTGATCTGTGATGGGGAAGGAGAGCGCACGCTCCCATTTAGTTGTTTAATGTTGTCCCAGAAAGTTCTGGCGCTCCCCCAGGAGGAGGTAAGCGCACCCTGATAGTGATCGGCTTTTGCTTTCCTGATGGCCCATGTGCATTTGTTTCTAGCAGCATTGTAGGCCTGTCTGTCCATAGCACGGCCTGTTTCAGAGGCCAGGTGCCACAGATTATCCCTGTGTTTGAGCAGTTGCAGCAGGGGCGGGGTAATCCAGGGGGCATTATGAACTTTGGTGCGGACTGCTGTAATGGGAGCGAAAATGTTGCAGGCTTTATTGAAGGTCTGGGTGAAGAAGGTAAGGGCGGAATCTATATCAGGGGCATGGTGTGTGGGATACCAGTTAATTTGGGCAAGATATAGCTTAAGGCCTTTTAGTCCGCCTGGTCTGAGGCGCCGACGTAGAGTGGGATGAGCCATGGGTTTGGGAGTGGGGGTGGCCCAGCGGAGAATGATAGGAGAGTGGTCACTAAGAGAGTCCAGAAGGACCTGGGTATCATGGATTTGTAGAGGGTGGTTGGTGATGACCACATCTAGCAGGGTGCTGGTACCTTTCTTTGTGTTAACTCTGGTGGGTTGGGAGACTAGTTGGGACATGTCTATAGCTGCGAATGAGTCACGGGTGGTGTCGGCAGATGAGCTGAGCCAGTTTACATTCAGGTCACCCACAAGGATTTGGTCAGTTGTGTGAGGTAGGGCTGAAAGATAATCAGTTAGCGAAGCCAGTGCCAAAGTTTGGTTTTAAGGGGGAATGTAGGCAGCAGTGAGATAGAGGGGACCCCTGGAGGGGTCGGGAGTCAGTTTGAGAGTTAGTGCCTGCGCCCTGTGGGTGACAGCAGGGGCAGGGAGTGTCAGTCCAGTGAAAGAGTCCCTGGTGTATATCGCACAACCCCCCCCCCCCACCACCTACATGATCCTCCCGGTAGAGGGAGTATCCTGGAATAGTGACAAATGAGTCTGGAGTGGATTTTGATAGCCAGGTTTCCACCAGCGTAATGACATCTGGCCTATGCAAGGTGACCCAACATTGGAGGGAATCAAGTTTTTTCATCAGGCTGCATATATTCATAGATGCAATGCAGAGCCCGGGTGACCCTGTAGAAGGGTTTGAGGGAGCTGGGCCAGGGTTCGGATGACTATTGCCTGTCAGGAGTAATAGTATAACCACATCCCTGGCCAGGGGACGGTAGAGGGCGCGCTTTCGATAAATATGCCGTGGGGAGGTGGGGTGCTTTTGGGCACAAGGGGTGGGCAGGGTTTTCCAGGCTGTGAAAGTGAGGAGGATAAGTCTCCAGTGAGCGCCTGAGGAAGTAGTAGGGAGAGGACAGGGGGGAGGATGTTCACGACTGGGGCAGATGATGAGAGTAGGGTGTGGTTAGGCTAGCTCCAGAACAATAGCAGGATCAGGTGCCATTGTGCCTGTGGGGGTATTAGGTTGGTGAGACAGTGGTGCCAGGGTGAGGATGATAGGGAGGCATTGTAGTAAGAGGGCTAACATATTGCTTGCGGTTGCAGCTGGGTGGTAGGTTGAAGTTGTTTTGTGTCCCTCAGCAAGTGTGGATGCCACTTTGGAATAGTGGTAGTGATTTATCCTGGTAGTATGTGACTATGCTTCTCGATACCAACAAGCAGTTCCAATGCGTACTGTCACAGCTTCAAAAGTGGCAGCAGAGCTTGCAAAAAATTTCAGCAGAGTGGGCATACCTAAAGAAATTATTACTGGTCAGGGTAGTAATTTTGGTGCTGCATTACTTAAGCAGCTGTACAGACTATTAGGTATCACTGCCATACGAACCTCCCCTATCGCCCTCAGACCAACGGTCCTTGTTCAGCATTTTAACCAAACCCTAAAACGCATGTTTTAAAATGGTTAATAAAAGGGGAAGGGAAAGATTGGGACTAATACTGCCTTACCTACTTTTTGCTTACAGAGAAGTGCCACAGGCATCAACAAGGTTTTCACCATTTGAAATACTGTATGGTAGGCAGCCAAGAGGGCCACTGGATGTGATAAAAGAAACATAGGAAGACAACCCCACTCAGAAAAAATCTATAACATCTTATAGTTGTGCCCTAAGTAAGAAGCTGGCAAAAAATGTTGAAATTGCCCATAGTAATCAGGAACAGGCCCAAAACCAGCAGAAGGTATATTATGACTATGGAGTAAAAGAAAAAGTTTTTGAGCTGGGTGAAAAGGTTTTGCTACTGTTACTCACAACAGAAAATAAACAATGAAGTGGCAAGGGCCTTATAAAGTGCTTAGACACACTGGCACTGTTAACTACAAGACTGAAACTCCTGACAAAAAAAATCCTACTGAGATATACCATGCTAACCTCCTCGAGAAATGGGTTGAAAAAAATGACAAAAGCAGCTTTGCTAGTTTTACCAGAAACTGATAAGGAAGATATTGATGTAGCTTATGACAGACTGGAAAAAACTGTAAATGCTGATGTTGTAAAGGTGAATGTTTCCTTAACTTCAGAACAAACTGCAGATATCTGTAATGTGCTAAAGACATTTAACAGTACTTTTACCACAACACCAGGCGGAGCAAAAGTGGTCGAGCATGTAATAGTGACAAGGTTTGCTTGTCCTATTTGGCAAAATACATACAGGTTACCAGAGCAGTTAAGGGCTGACGTGGTTAAGGAAATACAAAAAAATGAAAGAATTGGGTATCATAGAGGAGTCGAGGACTGCTAGGTCATCTCTAATGGTAATTGTAAACAAAAAAGAAGGGGGTGTTAGAATCTGCCTTGATTTTAGGAAACTTAATCAAGTGTCAGAATTTGACAGTTATTCTATGGCCAGAACAGATCATTTGGTGGACAGGCTGGGGAGTGCAAAGCATAGCAGTACCCTCGATCTCACCAAGGGTTGCTGGCAAATCCCTTTAGCTAAAGAATCCAGAGATAAAACTGCATTTGCCACTCCTGTTGGATTCTATCAGTTCACCAGCATGCCATTTGGTTTACATGGTGCTCCTGCTATATTCTAGTAGCACATGGATGTAATTTTATCCCCTCAAACTGGTTATTGTGCTGAATACCTGGATGATGTCGTGGGTACAGTCCAGACTGGAAAAGCCATCTGGAACACCTACCAGCAGTTATCCAAGCTATCACAAATGCAGGTCTGACTATTAATCCTACCAAATGTGCATTGGGCATGCAAGAAACAAGATATTTGGACTATGTGTTGGGAAATGGAGAAGTTAAGCCAGACGATTTCTAAAATAGAAGCTGTAGCTAACAGCCCTGTCCCTAACACAAAACATTTGTCAGGTAATTTTTAGCGCTGGCTGGTTATTATCGGAGGTTTGTTCCCAATTTTGCTGAGTTAGCTACTCCCCTCACTGAACTCACGAAAAAAATGGTACCCAAATAATGTAAAATGGACCCCAAAATATGAAGCTTTTCAAGCCATTAAGACGGCATTGTGTTCAGTCCCTGTTTTAACAAGCCCAGACTCTAAGAAATCATTTTTGTTACAAACAGATGCATCAGAGGTAGGCCTAGGTGCAGTCCTGAGACAAAATATAGATGGGACAGAACATCCTATTCTGTACATAAGTAGGAAATCACATGACCGAGAGAAAAGGTACTCCATCACTGAAAAGGAATGTTTAGCAGCAAAGTGGGCCATGGAGTCCCTTAAGTTTTATTTGCTAGGAACTGACTTTGTACTTTTAAAATATCACAATCCTCTCTGTTGGCTTAACCAGATGAAAGATAAAAATTCCAGAATCACAAAGTGGTACCTGGCACTAAAGCCATTTAAATTCAATGTGATACACAAATCTGGTAAAAAGAATAGCAATGCTGATTTCCTGTCAAGATATGGATCAGAAGAAAAAATTACTCACCATAGTAATGTTGTTTCTTCTAATGGAGTCTTGCTGTATTCAGACATAATGCAGTTAGCCCCAGCACTTGAACTGCCCTGGAGAGGAAAGAGTTAACTCCATGCAGAAGCATGGAACGTTGAGCTCAAGATCGGTTTTCAAACCTCTGTCTGCGGTACTTCCCTGTGTAACCGTCAGATTCTTACCAGCAACTAACTAACTAGGCACTAAAATATGGAAATTGTTTGAAACATATAGCCAAAAGGCAAAAAATAGTTTTGGGGTCCAAAAAGACTCAAGTCGAGAACCCAAGAAGAAACAAGGTAGTGACAATTTAGGCTATGAACATAAGAATAATAAACATAACAGCTACCCCACCAAAAGGGAGGGTACAAGATACACCACTGAGCTGCAACACTGTACCTGCCAGCCCACTTCCCAAAAACAGGTTCTGAGAGGGGAGGCAGTGGTGGGGGGGAGGTCTGAATACAGCAAGACTCCATTAGAAGAAACAACGTTACTACAGTGAGTAATTTTTTCTTCAAACAACATGAAGTCTTGCTTTATTCAGACATAATGCAGACTACCCAGCAGTTCCCTATGCAGAACCTACTTTGGGAACAGACTCTACAGTACTGCTGTGCCAAACCTAGCATCACTCCTAGCCTGGATGTCCAGGGAGTAATGCTGGGTGAATGTATGTTCTGTTTTCCAGGTGGCTGCGTTACAGATCTCTTACAAGGGAATATCTCTGGCCGCAGCTAGAGAGGCAGCTATACCCCTAATGGAGTGAGCCCTCAGGCCTGAAGGGGGTGTTCTACCCAATTTGTCATAGCAGAATTTTATACAAGAAACAATCCACCTGGCAACAGATCTTTTAGTGGCAGGCTTACCTTTCCCCACTTCACCATAAGTGAGAAACAATTGAAGACAGTCATTTCTGTATGCCTTAATATGCTCTATGTAGTAGCTAAGAGCCCTTTTAACATCCAAACTGTGTAATCTTCTTTCCCCTGAAGAACAATGGTCAGTGAAAAACACAGGGAGCGATATGGACTGGTTTAGGTGGAAATCCGATACCACTTTAGGCAAGAACTTCCTATTAGTTCTTAGGACCACTTTATCCCTAGGGAAGGATATGAAGTCAGGTTCAACTGACAGGGCCTGTAATTCACTAATCCACCTGGCAGAAGCAATAGCTACCAGAAAAACAGTTTTCCAGGTCAAGTACTTCAATTCAGCTGAAGCCATAGACTCAAAGGGTGGCTGCATCAGCTGAGCAATGCAGACATTAAGATCCCAAGGCGGAGTACACTCCCTAAAGGATGGGTTAATGTGGAGCAGACCTTTGAAAAACTTTCTGAAAACAGGATGAGATGCCAGGGAACAGCCCTTATCTGCTTAGAGGAATGCAGACAGAGCTGCTAGATGAACCTTCAGATTGGCAGGCCTAAGGCCTAGACCATTCAGATGAACCAGATAGTCTAAGGCTGTGGAAATGTCTGCAGAAACAGGCAGGACGCCTTTCTGAGAGCACCAAATACTGAACCTCTTCCATTTGGAATTGTAAGTTTTTCTAGTGGAAGGTTTCCTGGAGACCTTTAGAATATCCAGAACTCCCTGAGAGAGATGAAGTGCTGCATATTCTAACTCTTCAAGAGCCAGGTCTTGAGGTTGAGGGACTGGAGATTGGGGAAACAGATCCGCCCTGGGAGGAGGAGAGAAGATTGTATCTCCTGGGAAGACAAAGGGGACGTGACACAGCCAAGGACAACAGAAGAGGATACCAGGGCTGTCTGGCCCAATCTGGAGCCACCAAAATCACTGTGCAGGGTTCAGTTCTTATCTTGATCAGAACTCTGAACAGGAGAGGGAAAGCATAGAGAAATCTGCCCTTCCAGTCCAGAATGAAGGCATCCTGTGGAACTGTCCCCAGGACTGGAGGTCTGCAACAAAACAGAGGAAGTTGATTATTGTCTGGTATTGCAAATAGATCTATCTCTGGAATGCCCCACCTGGAGAAAATGCTCCTCAGAATGTGAGGATTCATGGACCACTCGTGATGTCCCTGTGAAATCCTGCTCAGGGCATCTGCTAACACATTGTCTTTCCCTGGAAGATGAACCGCTACCAGGGAAGTCTGAAGAGAATAGGCCAGAGACCAAATCTTCATGGCCTCCATGCACAATGCCATGGACCGAGTGCCTCCCTGCTTGTTGATGTACCACACTGTGGTAGTGTTGTCCGTCCTGATTTGGACTACCTTGCCCTTGACTGAATCTGAGAAGGTCTGAAGGGCTAGGAAAACTGCCCTGAGTTCCAGGAGACTGATATGAAGAAGAGACTCCTGCGGGGACCAGATTCCCTGAGCTGTTAGGGCTCCCAGGTGGGCTCCCCAGCCTAGGAGAGAAGCATCTGTAGTCAGTACTACTGATGGAACTTGACAGAGAAATGGAACCCCTTGTCTGAGGTTGTCCTGGTCCAGCCACCACTGGAGAGCTTGTACCAGAGTTCGGGTCACTGGAATCAGTTGGGAGAGAGTGTTCCTTCTCTGTGACCAAAAGGACCTTAGATGGAACTGAATGTCCCGCATCTGAAATCTGGCTCCCTGAACCACTGCAGTGGAGGCTGCCATGTGGCCCAAGAGTTGGAGGAACTGTCTCGCTGGAAGAGAAACCTAAGACCGAAAGCAGGAAGTGAGGTCTACTAAGGCCTTCACCCTTGCCAGAGGAAGGAAGGAAGGCTTTTCCTTGGACAGTATCCAATTCCACCCCTATGAAGGTGAGAAGCTACACTGGTTCGAGGATTGATTTTGGCAGATTTAGAAGAAACTCCATGGAACTGAGCAAGTCCTGGGTGGTTTGCAGAGCTGCCCTGACCTGATCTGATGACTGCCCTACCAGCAGCCAGTCGTCCAGATATGGAAAAATGGTGATAACCTGTCTTCTAAGGTAAGCCACTACTACTGCAAGGCACTTTGTGAACACCCTTGGAGCTGATGTTAGGCCAAAAGGCATGGCCTTGAACTGACAGTGGCCTGAAGGCAACTCAAACCTGAGGTATTTTCTGTGGGAGCACCTTATAGGGATATGGAAGTAGGCATCCTTGAGGTCCAATGATGCTAGCCAATCTCCTGGCCTTAAAGAGGGAAGGATTATTCCCAGAGTTACCATTTTGAATTTGGGTTTTGATATGTGTTTGTTCAAGTACCTTAGATCCAGGATGGGTTGCCACTCCCCTGTTTTCTTTGGGGTAAGGAAGTACCTGGAGTACAGGCCTTTTCCCCTGTGTTGAGTAGGAATCTTCTCTACCGCTCTGAGAGCTAAGAGAGAGGAAACCTCTGCCTCCAGGGCAAGGGATTCTGAGATTGATGCAGGTGGAAAAGACTTGGCCCTCCTTTTTGGGTACCTTTTGAAACTGAGGGCCAGTCATGCGCTTACTACTTCCAGGACCCACTTGTCTGAGGTAACAGACTTCCAGGCCTGCAAGTAGTAAGCCAGCCTGCCTTCTATTGGGATTGGGGAGTCGACCCGGGCTGACACTTCAGGGTGTCTGCTTGGCAGGAGCCTTAGACTGGGAGAAGGAAGCAGCCCTGCTCATCCCCCTCCTGCCCCTCCCTCGGAAAAAAAAAACCTTTGTGGGTAAGAAGAGGAGGCCTGGGCTTGGTAAAAAGGCCTGTGAAAAAGCCTGCCCCTGCTCCTGGACTGCTGCTTCGGAGGAGTGGCTTGCCTTTCCTTGGCCTGTACACTCCTGTAAGTTGTCCTGTATTTGTCCATTTCCTTCATGTAAGCCTCTGTCTGCTCCCCAAACAGACAGTTACCAACTACAGGAAAATCCATAGCCTTAGACTGGGTGTCCTGTGATAGGCTAGTACATCGGAGCCAAGCATGCCTCCTGAGAGACACAGATGTAGCCATGACTCAGGATGCCACATCGTTGGAGTCCACAGCAGCGTGAAATTGTACTTTGGATGCCTCAATTCCATCTGCAGCCACCTCCTCCAGCTCTTTGGCTAGCTGGGGGGAGGCCTGTTGAGCCAGTTTCAGAACCGTATCCCACCTGGACTTCTGGTACCTGGCTGTATAGGCCATAAAATCTGCCTGCCTAAGTCCCAAACAGGATGCCAAGTATAGTTTTTTGGCCATGGCATCAACTTTCCTGGAGTCCTTGCCTGGGGAGTGTGAAGCCAAAGGAATGTTTGCCCTGTCACAGGCTGCAGCCTGCACTACCCCAACATGGCTGCAATGTGAATAAAAGAACTCCGTAGCTGAGCCTGATAACATATATCTCCTGTCCATTCTTTTATCTACAGGAGGTAAAGAGTTAGGAGTCTGTAGAATTTTTTGTGTCTGTTTCACCAATGACTTATGAAGGGGATAGACAACCTTTTGGACTCTGGGATGTCCATCATCTCCATAAATCAGGCTCTTCTTCCTCCTCAGCAGCTTCAACCATAGGGAGCTGGAGGGTTTGGGCCACCTTCTTATAAAACAAGAAGTGTGAAGGGGACTCAGAGAGCCTGGGAGGAGAGATATCAGAGGGCCTGTCTGGGGAGATGTCCGGTTCAATGGGCACATCCAGACCTCCCTGGTCGTCAGCATCATTGGGATAATCTTTGTCTCCCTCCCACTCCTCATAGAAAGCATCCAGATCGTAATCTGAAGGAGCTGATTCTGACCGAACCGACCGCCTAACCAGCGGTGCCGGTTCGGACGGAACCGGGCAAAGCGATTGCACAATACTAATTGTTTTGGCTATCTCATCCACTGTTGGAGTATGCGGTACAGGATCCGAACCAGCAGACTTTCATTTCTTTTTTGATGGAACCGACCCCTCAGAGTCAGCTCTCCTTTTGCCCGAGGAGGTATCGCCCAGGTTAGTAGGCACCTCCTCAGGTTCGGCTGCAACTGAACCGGGCTGGCAATCTGGATCCACGGACTTCTCGGCCTCCCTTTTCCTCAACCTACTCAGTCTTTTTTCTAGAGTGGTTTAGGGAAAGTTTTTGCAAATTTGGCAGTCTGACTGGAGGTGGTCAAACCCCAGACAATAAACACAGATGAGGTGGGGGTTGGCCTTGGCAAAGGCCTCTCCATACTCAGTACAGTGTTGAAACCCAGTGGGACTGGTTTTCTTTTTGGGTTTCTCAGACATGGCCAACCTGCCAAAATTATCCTATAGAAGCTTTCAAGCCAGGTAATACCAACCGATCGGTAACAACTGTGTTACGGGTTTGGAAAAGAACCGAGAAAAAGCCTGGTTCTTTTGAAGCCGATCGGTACTGGAACACCACACTAATCCCAGAAAGGTATTATTTAAAATTAGAGAATTCACAAGGTCGGTTCCTAACCGGTCCAACCGAAAAGAAACCGAAGAGACAAACAATTTCCACAGTTAAATAAAATAAAATAAAAATACAGTTACTACCTATCTACAACACTACCTGTACCATAGACAGAGGCTGGAACTCCGAAAAAAACAATAAATGGTTTTAAAACCGAACACATTACTATACCGAACCGAGCAGAGGAAATCTCCGGAGTGACTTCACTGTTAGGCGGAGTAAAGAATCTGACAGTTACACTGGGAAGTACCACAGACAGGGGTTTGAAAACCAAGCTCGAGCTCAACGTTCCTTGCTTCTGCATGGAGTTAACTCTTTCCTCTCCGGAGCAGTTCAAGTGCTGGGGCTAACTGCATTATGCCTGAATACAGCAAGACTTCATGTTGTTTGAATTGGGGGTTCTGAAAGTTGAAAAACAAATGTACGAGTTTAAACTTTACTGTTTGCTGCACTGTTATAGAAAAAAGGATACTGCACATGTGCTCAATTTCTGAAAGTTAGAAGCTAATGTTAGTAGAGAATTAATAAAAAGTTTTGGAAACCTGTTTAGTAAAGCAAGCTCCCTCTTAAGGAAGGGGGTGTATGTGACAGGGTTGAATAGGACCCTGTCCCAGTTGTTATGGAGAGTCTGAATGCAGGGATATGCTCTTTCCTTTCCTGTCTCTTGTCTGTCTGGTTGTGCAACAAAATTTTACTGTGAGACCTATGATTTGATCACCCTGACAGTCTTGCAATTATCTGCCTCTCACTATCTCTCAGTCTTCCCCTTGCTGTTTGTCCTTTCCTCCCTTACATATCTGCGGGTATAAAAAAATATATGCAAACCATTATGTGGAAATGTAACTGATATTAGGATCCCTTTGATTAGAAATTATATAGTGTTAACTTTTGAAATGTATATAATTATAGTTTGAGATGACTGCAAAAAGCTGCTGGAAACTCGAGAGGTTACCTGAGAGCAATTTTTAAGCCTTTTACAAGAGCTGTGGAAAAAGGGCCTCAGTTCTGGGACACTGCGTTCTTGCAGCACCTGCCTGAAATATACTAGAACACTTTAGAAAAAACAGGATGCTTATTAAGAAGGGGGACGCAGCGACTGAAGGAAAACTTAGATGCATCTCTGTTTATTTTGCCTTTGTAATTAGTTATACTGAACAGTTTTTTTTTTTATGTTACTGCTACTACAGATAAATACTTGTTGCGAATTTTACAACTACTACTGGTTTTTCCCATGCTTCCTGACCTGTGCCTCGATGACAGATATGTGTACAGGAATTTCCCTTTCGAAGAGAGGGCCCACGCATCCCACCAAAAAACTCCAGGCCCTCAAGCAAGCAAGCAAGCAGAAACCCAGCAGTTTTGTGTTGTATAGGGATATAAAAAGGTCCAACTCTGGATGACCTCACATTGTGAAGAGGTTGTTTACCACAGAGGCAAACAGTGTTTCTTTCAGCAGGTCCGATGAGGATGCTCAATGGCGGGAAAAGAACTGAGGAGTGACGGGGCCACCCATGCTTATATAGATGCAGATGTCGGACATCATTGTGGGTGGCCCCTCCCTCTAGCAAAAGCTTCCCATAAGGTCCTAGCACTAACGGTTATAGTTCCAGAGATGTGGCCTAATGAAGGTGATATTCTTGAATGCCTTACTGGAACCTGACTGCAGAGGTAATCATGTGTGTTAGCAGGATTCTCTAACAACTAAACTAAAATTTGCACTGTGACTCTGTCACTGGGTGGAATGCACCCCACTGTAGCATTCACCAAACTTTGTGTATAACACTATCAGGTAGCGGTGCAATGGTGTGACCAGCTCCCAATACAGTCCCAGAATGGGGCCTCAGATGTTTTAAACACAGCAGTTACCTCTTGCCAAGACAGTCAGTGGCACAAACACGCTTACTCCTGTCCAGTACTTCAGTACATTACAACAGCTAGAACTCTGATGACATAAATAATCTTCTCAAGACAAGAACTCTACTGTAAAAGATGGGGCAAGGGGCTAAACTGCAGTTTCATAGGTCATGGTCATAGAGTCACAAAGGTTGTATCTATTGGCCAAAACATACATTACAGTTATTTATTTAAAATGAATCCAACCAGGATAACCCCAAGAGATGCAGCATCTCTTTTTCATGGGAGTTCCAGGGATGACAGAAAAAGCCAACAGGTTAACATAGTCCAGCAGAAAGGAAAGACTTGCTCAGTAGTAGCATTTTTCCTTCCAGTAGCTTAGAACAGGCAGTCCGATTTGTGATTCACCTCCATGAGATGCATGATGCCCTGGAACGAAGAATGTTTTTGTAAATGTGCTCTCTCAGTGTCCTGGTCTCGAGCCTCCCAGCATTCCAACAACAGATCTCTGAGATGAAGAGGCCAAGGGACTTGAGACCTACTTTAACAAAATGTTCCAATTACAGCAATACAAATTCCAGATTTGAAAGGTTTTAGAAAGATAATCAAGGACAATCATTAAAAAGCTCAAGAGTTACTAACAAATGATTGCAATTAACTGAATTACCTACTACTACAAAGGGGAGGAAGGGAAGGGTTGATCAGTTGCTTGGGAAGGGAGGAAACAGAATGTGCTGCACACCTGGAAGGGTCTACAATGGAAGCAATGGAACCAAAAAGGGCAGACTAGATGAGTGAAGCAGCCCTTACCTGCCATCATTTTCTATGATCTCGTCAGCCCCTGATCGGGCTACCTCTCGAGCAGCTGTGGCTACCACAGCCAGCCACCCGATCCACCTCTGCATGCCGCCTGGAGCCCTCCTTAGCTGGATCTCGCCAATCCCTGATGGGGCTATCTCTCGAGCGGCCACAGTTACCACAGCTAGCCGCCCGATCCACCTCAGCACACCACCTGGAACCCTCCTTAGCTGGATCTCGCCAATCCCTGATGGGGCTATCTCTCGAGCGGCCACAGTTACCACAGCTAGCCGCCCAATCCACCTCAGCACACCACCTGGAACCCTCCTTAGCTGGATCTCACCAGCCCCTGATTGGGCTACCTCTCAAGCAGCCGTGGCTACCACAGCCAGCCGCCCGAACCACCTCAGCACACCGCCTGGAGCCTTCCATAGCTGGGTAAGCCTTCTGCCTTCACCGGGAAGCACTGAGCAGCTCCCATTGGCCGCCGCCTGCTGCAGATCATTGCTGATAGGTCTCCCGCTTTCTGCCCGGCCTCTGATAGGCCCTGCAAACTCTGTACTTTAATCTGATTTTCTGGGCTTTTTCGCCCATAGCATTGCACGACTTTTGACTGAAATTTGTGATTGCCTGCATCCCACAGTGTTTCCTATCTCAGTTAGCCTAATATCTACCATTTAAGTGTACTGTTTCTGCATAACTTTGTTAAAAGGACTGCTAGTGATTTAGCCTGCCTGCCCTTGGGATTTCTCATCTCCCCACTTTATTTGTATTGTGCTTTGCTAGCTTAGTTAGCCAAACTGCTGCCATTTAAGTGTACTGTCTCTGGAAATTGTTTTGACCATAGAACTGTTCACAATTTAGCCAGCCTGCCCTTGGCCCCCTGCTTTCACCTTTAACTCTCCTCTTGATCCTTCTCCCCCCCCTCCGCTGCATTTAATCTCTTTGCATTGCCTCTGTCTATTCTTCCCCTTTGTCCTTCTCTGTCTGGGTTCTGGCATCCGCTCTTTTCGCCTCCTAATCTTCTCGCTTCTCTGTCTGCCCTCCACGCCCCCTCTTTTAGTTGCCACGTCACCTTTTGTCTTACTCTTCTCAGCCTCCCTTACTAATCTTTGCTCTGATTTTCCCTCCCTTAGATCTCACCAGTCCCTGATCAGGTTACCTCTCGAGCGGCTGCGGCTACCATAGCTAGCCGCCCGATCCACCTCAGCATGCCGCCTGGAGCCCTCCTCAGCTGGGTAAGCCTTCTGCCTTCACTGTGAAGCAATGAGCAGCTCCCATAGGCTGCTGCCTGCTGCAGATCATTGCTGATAGGTTTCCCGCTTTCTGCCCAGCCTCTGATAGGCCCTGCAAACTCTCTACTTTAATCTGATTGTCTGGGCTTTTGCACCCATAGCACTGTACAGCTTTTGACCAAAATTTGCTCCCACCCACCCTTCCCCACCCTCTACCTTAATTAAACAGGCTGTAGCTCCACCCAACTCACACTTGAGACCCATCCTGCCTGTTCTTTATTGGACCTACCAATCTTTGGTCCTCCTCCTTCCTGTCCATCCTCCTCTCCCTTCCCATCCCTCTCTCCTCTCAGCATTCACTTGCTCTCTAGACTCTCGTTAGTGCTCTCCCCTCCAACCCCTTTCTTTGCCTGCCATCACAGTCAAGCTTCCATCCCTTGTTTCCCCTTGGTTATATCTCCTATCTCTACTGAGGAAAATGGCTTGGTACCTTCTACCTCTCCGTATCTTTATCCTTCTCCCTCTTTTCCCCCTGTTCTACCTGCCTGTAGCCTCTCTCCCTGCTCACCCTTTGAGCTACCGAATTGACCATATCTACTCAAATAAGGGCACTTTTCCCTCAGGACTGGTCTCATTTTCAAAAAACAACTATGGACTGCCACTGTCAGGCAAACTGATGCCCCATCAATGCTGGGTAAGCCTTCTGTTGGGTTTTGGATACTGGTTTTGGACACTGGTAGCTGCCCCATCATATCCTGGGTGTCTACCAGGATATCATCCAGGTCCAGGCCAAATAATCCTTTGTTAAAGGACAGGATAAGCAGCTCTGACTTGAACACCTGGTACGAGACCCAATGTTGTAGTCAGCTGCCATGCACAGCTGCCAAAATATGACGAGTGGCGTAGGCCGACATCTGCAAACTGTCTACCACTGCATCCCCAGAAAACAGGAAGTCATGGACACAAGTTGCAAAATATCTGTCTTCTCCAACTCTGGAGGGACACAGTTGCCCAAGGCCATGACTCTTGGGTTTAATGGTCTGGTGATGATAAAAGATGCATAAGACATCCAAAGATTTACCCCATTTGAGGCAAATGCCCACCTGCACGAAGTGTCCACTCTCTTGTTAGAGTCAGTTAGAGCCAACGGATCTTCAATAGGTACGGTTGTGTGCTTAACAGAATTATGCACAGCCTGATCTGCCAGTGAAGGATATGGAAATTATGTACCTACCATAATTCTTGATCTTCTTGGATGAAGTCTTCACCATTCATTAACACTAATGGGACTACACCGGAGGCACTAGGACCCAGTGGGAGCAAAAAATCTTCAGCAGTGCTATCGCCAAGGTAGGACCATGCATGCACGGCACCGTGAGGATGGCTAATGCCTGTATGGGCTATCCCGGCGTCGACCCTCCAACCATCTCAGTTCCTTTTCGACAGAGGAGGTGCAGCGTAAACTAACCTAAGAAACATCTAACCTAATCTGGGCATAAGATAGCACAGATGACCCATGTAAGAAGGGTCTACTCAACAGCATCTTCACAGGCCAAGCCAACAAGAGAGAGAAGAATAGAAGTAGGATGAGTGAGCTAAGGGGATGGTGTGTGTGTGTATGTATGTGTGTGTGTGAATGAATGGTAAAGACTTTGTCCAAGAAGATCAAGAATTACAGTAGGCACGTAATTTCCATATCTTCCTGGACTTAAAGTCTTCACCATTCATTCACACTAATGGGAGAGTACTAGCTTAAAGCTAATCCCCCGAGTAGGGCGGCAGGAAACAGAGCTCACTCAGGACAGAAGTCCATTAAGGACTGTCCTGCTGAAGGAAGAGTGCTGTCTGACATGGCCATCCAGAGCCTAGTGCTTCACAAGGGTGTGCACCAAACTCCAAGTAGCCGCTTTGCAAATATCTGTAAATGGGTACATTACGAATTTCTGCCAAGGATGCCGCAACTGCTCTGACAGAGTGGGCGTAAACCCGGCCTTCCAACTTGACCTCGGCCATTGAGAAGCAGTGATGAAGACGTGCCACCAACCATGTAGAAATGCATCTAACGGCAACAGGCTGACACAGCCGGCCATGCTGAAAAATATGAAAAGATGCTTGGATTTGCGAAAACTCTTCAGTTCTGTCAATGTAGAATTGTAGAATCTTCTTGACTTCCGGAGAGTGAAGGGTGCATTCCGTTTTATTCTGGAAGCTGGCAAAATAAGTGGGAAGAACCAGGGGTTGGTTAAGGTTGAATTCCAAACTATCTTGGGCAGGAATGTAGGGTGAGTACGAAGTATCATCTTGTCCTTGTGAAGGGCAGTATATGGAGGGTCTGTGATGAAGGCATGAATTTCAGAAACTAAGACTAAGAAGGCAGTCTTCCAGGTCTGAAACTTCAAGTCACAGGTGGTAAGAGGCTCAAAGGTTTATGGATGAGCATATCTAGCACGAGGTAGATACCCCATGCGGCCACCGGTTTTCTGACCGAGGGTCTAGTGTATAGGAAACCTTTGAGGAATCTCTTGACTAATGGTAACTGAGCCAGCAATATGTTCTGCACTGGCTCATGGTAGGCAGACATCGCGTAGAGGTGTACCTTCACTGTCACGTATTGCAGTGCTGCATTTGACAGGTCTAAGAGGTACTCCAACACTTTCTTTGGTGGACAACATAATGTGTCCAGCGTTGACTTTTTTGCACACCAAATGGAAAATCGCTTTCACTGAGTCGTGCAAGTTTCCAAGTGGAAGGCTTGATTAACTCATTGCCTCCACAGGAGCTCTCTGAAGTTGCACCACTTGTCTCCTGTATACTGTCAACAGTAAATCCTGGGCCTTTCTAAGCAAAATCAAGCTATAGTCAGCATGCCACAAACAAATCCTAATAGCTCAAGAACTGTAAGTGCTAGACATAAAGTATGAGCGTCAGAATTGTTCAGCACAAAATTACCTTTCCAATGGTGGTATGCAAATAATAATATGTATTTTTTTTTCTATGCTGGTTGAAACAGAACAAAAAAAATATATTTTTTTTCACTAAAACAGGCAACATAAGCCATACACACCATACTATAAACAAATGCGAATAACTCCTAAAATATACATGATATACACAAAATATCAGTGGCAAAGTTGTTCAGCATAAAATTACCTTTCCAACGGTGTTATGCAGTCAAATATATATTATATTCTGTTACACTATATATTAAAATATATAAGTGACTTCTCCAGACGTTGCAAGGGCACACTGGGAGTCAGTAGCCGACTTCTGCAGACGTCCTCAGGACACACCAGTGTATTTTACTGACAACTACAGGTGTCTGCTAGGAGACAATGAGTTAAGAGGATTTCTGAGATCCTTTGAAAGACCGCAGACCTAACCATTTCTATCTCCTCAGGTAGCCAGGCATGGAGATGAAGGGAGCGCAGGTTGGGATGGACTAGGGGTCCATGTGTCAGGAAGCCCATTTGAAGAGGAGCTTCCTTGGGGGGAACTTCTGACAACCTGATTAGTGGAAGCCATATCTAACAAAGTCAATGCAGGGAGTTGAAAGTCATCCTTCTCCAGCGTGCCTTCAAGCTTGTGCCGCACCCTCTGAACTAAAGGAAGTGAAGGAAATGCTCAGAGAAAGTGTCCTGTCCACTGCAGTCTGACTGCATCCTGATAGAAAATGTCAGGTTCTGGATTTCTGAAGCATGAGAGTGGCAGTTTTGTGTTGAATGTGGATGCAAAAAAGGTCCAGGTCTGGACTGTCCCGCTTGTTGAATGGGGACTACATGCTGCTGGGGTGAGTGACCATTCATGGGGAACCCGCCTCCAGCCTGCTGATGTGATCCACTAGGTCATGCTGAATTCCTGGCACACAGACTCCCTGAATTAGGGTATTGTGCTCGAAACATCACTCCCACCCCTTCATGGCCTCCCTGCACAGAAGGTAGGAGAGCGCTCTACCCTGCTCGTTGATGTCCTACATCACGGCCTTACTGTCTGTCTGAAAGAGAATACCTCACTGTAGAAGACATCCTTCAAGACTCAGAAAAGTATAGGACAGCTACCATCTCTAAGACATTTATGTGAATATGAGACCTCTCCTGGTTCCACATGCTCCGAGTGCGGAGGTCTTGACAGTGAGCTCCCCCACTGATCAGAGATGCATCCGTAGTGGTTGTGATCCAAGATGCCAGTGGGGCAAAGGATAGACCTTGTAGAAGCCTGTCTTCCTGTATCTACCATGCAAGTGATGTTGTCAGGAGTTCAGTCACCTTTATACGGAAGGACTGTGGGTGCGTGGTCAGAGACCACCATGTGCTGAGCATCCACTGGGTGGTCCTCATGTGGAACCGGCAAGAGGCACTTATGAAAGTGGCAGAAGCCCCAAGGCCTAGCATCTGCTACATGGATTGGGCTGGTACAATGTTACTCGCTGTGAGGAAAAGAGACATCTGGACAAAGTGGGTCCCCCTGACCCCCGTGAGGAAGGCCCTCACTAGGAGGTGGCCAGGGGTGGGGGAAGACCACATAAAGAGAAGCTGAGAGGCTTGAAGCTGTGACTTTTCCAGAGATGGCAGTACCTTCATGGAAGCATCCTGTATGTCCAGGGATGTGAACCAGTCATGCCGCTGGAGGGGTTGCAGAAGAGTCACTACAGAGACCATCCTACCCTGAATAAAGACCTATTTTGTTTGAGGTTGAGAATAGGGCACATGCTGCCTGTTCTTTTAGGGACCAGAAGACTATGAAGGTGACCTGAATCTCTGAAGTGAGAAGGTCTGATGGTGTGAAGTGGGGAGACTGTGCTGCCACTTGGGGGAATATTCAGGGGAGTCTCTGATAGGTTGAGGGAGTACCCCTTCCAGAAAATCCAGGGGACTCATTTGTCTATTTTTATAGACTGCCATAGGCTGAAAGTGAGTCAGACAATGTCTCATTGCAGGGTGAAGTTCCACCTTAGGTAGTTGAGATGGTACTCAGACTAATGTCTGAGAGTGGCACTTGGTGCTTTCAGGCACTGTGACTTGAGTTGCGTTTTCTTGGGCAGATGATAGGCAAGTGGGCTGGAGGCATGCAGAATCCACAGGAAGGGAAGCACAGAGTTTGACAGCAGATAAGGACCGCTTGGCCCATCTAGTCTGTCCATTTCCCTACCTACTGGATAAGCTGCAGATTAGGGAAGCCGAATGAGCTTACCCCCATGCTAGAAACAATGAGAAAAAAAGGAAGTACTAGAGGGGATGCTGGGGGGGAGCGGGGAAGGAAAAAGGGTGGAGGGTGGTCACCTTGAATGCTAGGAGCCTAGGGAACAAAACTGCAGAGCTACAGGCACTCATGGCAGAAGGGGAGGTGGACCTGGCAGCCATCACTGAAACATGAGCCACCCATTACCAAGACCGGGACCTGGCGGTACCAGGGTATAAGATACTGCGCAGAGATAGGGTAAATGGAAAGGGTGGGGGTGGCACTGTGTGTGAGAGAAGGACTGAAGTACATTCGTGAAGAGGGTAGTGCAGAGCCATTATGGATGCAAATCCAGGATTCCAAGAATAGGACTCTCATGATGGGAGTAGTGTACAGGCCACCATCTCAGACAGAGGAGTTAGACAGGAAACTAGCGGGACAGATCAGAAGGGCCTGCGGAAAGGGAAACACGGTGATTGTGGGGGACTTCAACATGCCAGGAGTGGATTGGAGTACCCCACCCACTATGAACAGAAGGGAGCAGATACTTCTGGATGCGTTCCAGGATAGCTTCTTAATGCAAATGGTCAGCGAGCCAACCAGGCTAGGGAACACCCAAGACCTCGTGCTGGCAAACTGGGAGTTTGTGAGGGAGCTGGGGGTGGAAGAACCGCTGGCAGAGACCAACCACCACTCAGTGTGGTTCACGCTGAAAATGGATAAGATGGGAGTAGAAACAGGTACAAGAGTGTTGGACTTCAGGAAGGCCAACTTCAGGAGGATGGGGGAGGTAGTTGAAGGGTATCTAGCAAGAATCCAAACTAATATGGACACTAACCAGAGGTGTGAGATCATAAAACTGGGGATTGAGGAGGCAAACGAAACCTGCATCAGGGTCTGGAGTAAGAGAGCTAGTGCCAAGAAACCCAGCTGGTAGAGGAAGGGGGTCACGGAGAAAGTACGAAATAAAAGAGCCCCCTTTAGGAGGTTCAAAAAAACAGGGAGAGGGAAGGAGAGAGGATTACCTGAAGGAATTGAAGGAGGTGATGAAGGCAGTAAGGGCAGCCAAGGCACCTAAGGAGCTTAGGCTGGCGCAAGGCATGAAGAAGGGGAAGAAGGAATTCTTCAGTTACATCAGGAAGAAAAGGAGTTGTAAGAACAAAATAGTGAGGATTAAGAGGGATGAGGGGTGGGTGGAAACAGTGGCAGAGCAGGCAGAAGCACTTAATGAATACTTCTGCTCAGCACTTACTGAGGAGAAAGGAGGGGCATTGCCAAAGGTGGGGTGGGAGGTCTGGCTTGTGGGGGGGGTGACAGATGAGGGAATCACAGAGTGCAGGGTACTGGAGGGCCTGAGGGCACTGAGAGTGGACAAGGCGCCAGAGCCAGATGACATTCACCCAGGGTACTGAGAGCTGGCAGACATCCTGGCTGGGCCCTTGGCAGTCCTGTTCAATGCCTCCCTGGTCTCAGGAAGTGTACCTCAGGACTGGAGGATGGCTCACGTGGTACTCCTACATAAGAGCAGTCCCAAAAATGAACGAGGAAACTACAGGCCATTAGGCCTAACATCCATTGTGGAAAAACTGATGGAGACAATCCTGAAGGAGAGGCTGGTGTCCCTTCTGGAGACCAATGGGCTGCAGGACATTAGGCAGCATGGGTTTGTCATGGGCAGATCCTGTCAGATCAACCTGGAGGATTACCATGACTGGGTAACTAGACAATTGGACAAGGACCATGCAGTGGATGTCCTGTTTCTGGACCTCAGTAAGGCATTCAACCCGGTGCCACATGTGAGGCTGGGTAGTAAGCTGGCAGGTACAGGTGCAGGGATGAAAATTGTGGGATGGGTAGTAAACTGGTTACAGGGAAGGCAGTAGGAGGTGGTGATGGGAGGGGAGCTCATATCTCCGAGGGTAGTGACAAGCGGAGAATCGCAGGGCTCAGTGCTGAGACCAGTGTTGTTTGGGTTGTACATATCAGACATCTCAATGGGCATCAAGAGCAAGATCAGTTTGTTTGCAGATGACACCAAGATGGGAGCAGTAGTGGATGACCTAGGATGGTGGCATGGGTTGCAGGATGATCTGTCAAAACTAGAGACCTGGTCAGACACCTAGCAATTGGGGTTCAATGCCAAAAAGTGCAAGGTGCTACATTTCAGGGCAAAAACAACAAGAAGGTGCTCGAGCTTGGGGGGGGGGGTTCAGCTAGCTGTAACAGAGGAGGAAAGGATCTGGGGGTGATTATAATGAGCTCAATGAACAACTCGGCACAATGCAGGAAGGTAGCTGCAAAGGCCAACAAAATTCTGGGTTGTGTTGCCAAGGTTATATCTTCAAGGAGATGGGAGGTGATCCTGCCGTTGTATAGGTCACTGGTTTGGCCACACCTGGAGTACTGTGTGCACTACTGGCACCCATACCTGAAGAGGGACATCAAGTTACTGGAGGGGGTGCAGGAAAACAAAGATAATCCAGGGACTAGGGGACATACTCTACGTAAGCAGGCTGAGGGAACTGAAAATGTTTTCACTGGAGGAGAGGAAAGACAGGGGAGATATGACTGAAACCTTCAAGTACATGAAGGGAATAAACAAGACAGGCATGGAGGGACTATTCAAGTTAAAGGGGGTAGGGACACTTGAAGTCACAATCTCAGATTGGGGGGGGGTTCAGGAGGGAAATGAGAAGACACTTTTTCATGGAGAGAGTGGTACCTGGGTGGAATGCATTGCCTGCAGAAGTGGTATCCTGTAGAACAGTGGACTGCTTCAAAAGAGGATGGGATAGGGTAAGAGGGAGGGTCAGGGGAGGGTCAGCTGCAGTACAAGGGTTGCTAGTTGCACACTCGAGCAGACTTGACAGACCATAAGGCCTTTATCTGCCGGCAAATTTGTACAGTCGTATGGGGTTGAACTCTGAAAAGACCCCTTGGTCCCCACCTCACAGGACTGCTTGTTGCAAAACTGATGACAGTTCCAGCCTCCTTGAGGGGTGGCAGGAGCCGGTCTGGCTGCTTTGAAGACAGCTACTTGAGTGCCGAACAGGTGAGAATCATTAGAAAATCCTGATGTTCTAAGTCAGGAGAGTCGCCTGACAGACCCCAGCAGTAGCTGCCCTGGAGGAAGAGTCACAGGTCTCCACAGAGCTTTTGCAGCAGTGACTGCTCGTTTCCCCAAGGTGTCAATCTAGCAAGATTACCTATTAACAGGATGAGCTGTGGACCCTAGAGGGAGAACAGCCTCATCATTCTCTGCTCTGACAACCATAGTATCTGCAGAGGGTTGTGAGCTAAAAAGTGTCCCTCCCTGGAAGGGGCATCAATGGAATCAGAGCTGGCCTTCCTCACACAGCATGCGACAATATGTCAAAGAGGGTGGGCAGAGGGTGCAATGTTCTTGAACATGGGGAACTCAAGACAAACCCCCCAAGTCTACATCGGAGGTCTGCAGAGCCAGGTCAGAACCCATATCCTAAGGAGAGACTGAAAAGGCATGGCTTCAATCAGGGTTCAGTTGGGATGAGGAGTTCTCATCCAGGCTGTAAAATCATGTTACCACTGTCAGAATGATGAGGTCCAGACTGGACTAATCATGCTCCACATCTACAGCACACAGAAACAGGAATGCCCCAGCAAGATCAACCTGGGCAAGGGATAGACTGGAGGGCACCTGGGTCTGGAAACAAGCCTGTTCCCGAAAACCCTGATGCCACACGCAGCACCAAGAAGATGGCACCGCACGTGGTACTGAAGTCGATGATGCCGCGTGTGGCACCGAAGTCAACAGCACTGCACATGGCACCGGAGTTGATGGCACTGCACATGGCACCAATGCGGAGGAGCCCAGAGAACAGCCATCCCTGAAAGGAGGTGGAGGAGTGATACCTGTGCCAGCCCCCCGTGTTGAAGAGTGAGGGGGTTAGGCACATGGGATCAGGGTAGACCGCATCAGCACTGGAGAAAGCACCGAATACAGATCCCGGACTGAAAACCTGGCCGTGGCCCAGCAGCGCCAAAGCCCGAAGGCCTCAGCAATGGAACCGCCAGCAAGGGCAAAAGAACCACTGCTGAACCCACTGCTCAAAAGAGCTGCCCAAAGATGAAACTGTCCACCGGAACCCCCCCAAGGAACAGAGAAGGGCCCCAGTGACGAGGGCCCTGGCTGTCTAGAGCAGAAGCCTACCGGGAAAACTGGAGGGCTCTCGACTGCCAGAAACTCCCTGACACACATATCAGGGGGTGACCTTGAGGGGTACCATTTCTTCCTCTTCTGAAGGGAAGAGGAAGAGCTCGAGGTCAAGCAGCATAACGTTCCCAGCTTGGATTGAGAACAGGCCCACTCCTTTGAGTCTACGGGAGGACTATTCTCCCTCTCGGGCACCGGACTGCCTGTGGTTGGACATCCCCCCCCCAGAGAGGGTGGCAGACCAGACACAGTCCAACTGCCAAAGCAGCCTTCTGAAGAAGAATCTCTACCATCACCGAGACTGTCCAAGGCTGACTCTGTCTATGGGTAGGGCTGACAAGAAATCATCTTTATTCCTCTTCATTTTTTTTTTCTTTTTCAAGCAATAAACAAGAAAAGCATTTAAAATTAATGAACTGAATGGCTAAAAGTTGCTGTTGTAAGACGAGAAGTTAAGTTTGACTCCCAGCGAGGGAGCGACTTTGTCACTGAAGCACACTCAACGGGCGGGAGAAAAGGAACTAAGGCAGTAGGAGGATCAATACTGAGATAGCCCATACAGGAATGAGCCAGCCTCATGGTGCCATGCATATGTGGTTCTACCTTGGCGCCGGCCCTCCTGAAGATTTTTGGCTCCTGGTGGGTCACAGCGCCTCCAGCATAGTCTCATCAGTATGAATGAATGGTGAAGACTTTTAGTCCAAGAAGATCTTCCCACTTCTTGCAGCACTCTTCCAGGAAAGGGTAATATCCCACTCTTGGCCTAGGGAGCTGCTTGCACTTATCCAACCCAGCCCATTCCTGTTCCATAATCTGGTTGCAGTGCACAGTCTGGAAAACACTTTGGTGCTGACATTGAGGTAGACAGGATAGAATTCACATCCAAGGTCTCCATGACCTGCACCCTCCTTCAGTTGCAAAGTCCGAAAAGCTTCCATTATAAGATATGACAAAGACTTTGTATCAAACAGGGGAGAGATGGAATCTTTTTCTTGGGCTCCATCCACTCCCCTCCTCATCTGAGAGTACTGTAGGGTCAGGATTTTCCCCATGCCTTGCTGTACTCTTGTCTTGACCTTCAATGTTGTCAAGGTTGGAGCTGCCTGAAAATCTGGGTGAGCAGTATCACTCTGCTCTGACATACCTGGATGTACCAGTATCCCCCCAAAAAAACAAAACTGAGAGGCCCGTCTTGAGTTCAGGTGTGGTGGCTGAAGTGTCCTGCAGGACATCAAAACTCAGCAACTTGTTTAAGAACGGCAAAAAAGAACTTGAACAACTCAGCCTTACCACTGCAATTGGTGCCCCATCCCCTGCTTGGGGGTTCGGCTGCGGGGAATCTAAACAGCCATGTAAAACTTCGTTACACAATTGCTGCAGTAAGACCCTAACGGAGAGGGTCTCATCATCCTCCTGCAAGTATTACATCTCTTAAACACAACAGGTCTCCGATAAGCCATGCTGCCACTCCTTAATAGTCAGTATCGCAAAAGTCAAACAATCCTGTATGCTACAGCCAGAAATGTAAAGCAAAAACCATCTATCAGGTCCCTACACTCCTGTGTTGCAGCAATACATGCAAGGCCCTCAATGAACAGGGAAGGCTACTGAGAAAGCTTTTCTCTGTGTCTAATGCTAGTCCCCCTAGTTGAGCACTGTGTGGATCACTGAATACAGACTAAGTGCTTCCCTTACATGAATGCAGTCTTGCTGTATCATTAGTGCCTTTTCCTCCAATAGAAACTCACCCCCTGTGCTGCTCTGTGGAAAACCAGATGAAAACAGTTCCTGCTGTGGCACTCCTTAGAGGAACGGCAGCCGCACTTAGGAACACGCTCCACCTCAGCTACTATGCGGGGCGAGCAATGTAGAACATGCACGGTTGTGCGCTAGCATTATGTTGCCATGCTGATGCGCATGACGTCGGGTGGGGGCATACTATGGACAGTGACCAGCAGCTTAAGGTCCCGAGCAACTAGTAGAAAAAGGTGCAAATACAAATTAGAATCTGTGACAACCTATGAAGGTGGCACCAAAACATGATGCCAAACTGCCAGCAACAGCGCAGGTTAACGGTGCAGCTCAATGTGGGAAGCTGACATGCTTGTAAGCGCTTCAGTATGACATCGTTCAGGCTCCACTTCATAGGGTTCAGGCTCTGAACTCCCCATTTTCCCCTTGAGAGCTTTGTGCTTTCCACAAAAAGCCCCACTAGGCAGACCAAAATACAAGAGCACTGGCAGGATTAACAGCCTAATACTGGAGGCACCACGCACTGCACTGCTCAGATCTTTAGAAAATGCTTCACCCAGGCTATCCTAAAACCCAGCTTGGGGGTCACCAGAAGAACGTTAGGGAAATTTTTTTTACTAGTCATCCCATAAACTTTCTGATGGTGCCCCCAAAAAAAAAAAAAAACACAATTAAGTTAAATAACTTACCTGAGGCACTAGGTTTAGGGGATTGGAGACCACCACTGCACTTCCTAACTACAGCTGCAGTGGCAGGTTGTTCCCAGTTCACTGACAGAAGGCTCTGAAATGTGCTGATCTTTGTGATTTGTCTCTTATTTTAAAAAGTATTTTCTTTACTTTATGATTTGAATGACTAAATTATCAGACTGTCATGTCAAGGGAAGCCAATCTGGAAGTCTTTGACTCCACAATTCCCCTGGTCAGTGGATACAAGGGTTATTATTATTATTTTTTGGTTGGTTGTTTTACATAGCAAACAAATTAAGGTCTGAAGAGACAAAAAAATACAAGTTTGCTGACCACTCCCAGAAAATGCAAAGACTAATCCTGGGCCAATATACTTATTTTTTCTGGCCTAACACAATTTGCATAAAAATTCACAGTTATGTGCACAGTACTTAATCACTTAAGGGTTTCTGCCAGGCCTTACCTCCCCATGGTAAATCAGAATCTGAAAGAATGTATCCATAAGCAGGATGCGATCGGGAAGAATGCTGCTGCTGTCCAGAAGAACAGGCTGGTCAAAAAACAAACACACTTATGTCATCATTCTTCTTACATTACTACAAAACATTAAAGGAGGGCTGAATGATCAAAGAGCTACTTATCCTGCCCATCTAGTTATGTTGTCAGGCACTTGTGTCCCAACTGAATTTGCTTCATATGCTCTTAAACTCAATTGCTGTTTGCTACATGTTGTTGCCATCGAACTTTGGTATTTCTTATCAACTCTTAACTATCCTGTTAATGCTTATGTACTTGAGTACTCTGGTTTCTCTCTGTATTGTTGTTTTTTTCTCTGTATACAAAAATGTATTTCCTGTTTATCCCTCCTCATTGTAATCTCCTGGGTCGTGCCTGAAAATAGTCATGTCTTGGCTATGGTACTTACCCGGAAAACAAAACTAAATAAAATAGATCAATTTACTACAAGAGCTTTGTTTTGGGGTTAACTGTTTATTACATAATGGACATAAAAATCTGTAACCTGATTGGTCAGCTAAGGTTTTTACCTGAGAGAAAATCCTGCAATAACTCATGGCTCAGGAAGGGCATGTATAAAGAACAAAACAAAAATACATTTTAAATTTCATTTACATATGTCTCCATTGTATAATTCCAAGAAAGCACTCCAGGATGTGGATTAACTGGGGTATTACCCACTTCTTGTGAGGTTAAATCCCTCTTCTGAGCTGGCATGATGGCGCTGAGCGTTGAGGCGCTGGACGTCACACCTCGAGTCATGACGGCAACCTGGGTTCGGGAACGAGCCCGGGTTGCCGGGGGTCAGCAAAGGGGGAAAGAGATTGAGCATCCGAAGGTCTGCTCTCTCCTCCCCAGGGAGGGCTGGGGAGACGATCGCTCAAGGAGTGACCTCTGACGGAGGCTGCAGGTCGCCAACAGTAGCATCACAGCATATGCCAGGGGGTGGAGCTGCGGCAGTATGTTGCCTTGACAGGCGGGCTCCACAGGGATGTAACTAAGCATGCAAAAATCCCCCCTCCTCCGCCGATAGGCAAAGGCGCCTCCCTCCGCAATCCACACTCCCAGAAACAGACTCTGCCCCCTCCGCTGTTCCCCCCCTCCAGTCTGGTGTCTCAATACTTAAAGAAAGAGCGCCCTGGGCTGGGGCGACTCTTCCCCGGAGGGTAGACCCGGGGGATGCCCAGAGCCGGAGAGGAGCTGATGGGGCAGTCGAGCCACATAGGGAGGTAGAGACTGTGGTCCCAGAGAGAGTTCGGTGGCATGGTAAGGGGTGAAAAATAGAGTTTGGAAAAACAAATTCCTCTTCTGCACCACGTGACATACCCAATTAAAAGTGGGTATATTCCCCAATAACCTACATCCTGTCATGCCTTACTGCTCATTATACCACAGGTATCTAGTGTTAGCCAATCAGAGCACAGGAAAACTGGCAGTTGTTATCCCACAAACTACTACCTACAGGCCCACAGTAGGTTATCCTCAGGTTAACCACGCCCACAACAGGTTATTCAGTGTAACCACACCCACAGTAGGTTATTCACCTATAACAACACCCACAGTAGGTTATCCATAGTCCCTTCTCTGTTGTCCACACTGCCTGTCCACTCTGAAGCTCCCTCGACCATCTTACATAAGCCCTTGTACACTGCAGCTAAGTGTACTTTTCCTATCTCCAGCTGTAGTTAATGTATGTGTGAGGCTCAGCAAAGGAGACTGACAGTGGAGACTGAAGTCGAGAGAGGAGTGATAGATGAATTTTTTGCTGAGGTGAGCTGGGCATGGAGGGAAGACGAGGAGAGAGAGCAAGAGAAAAACAACTTTCTGCATTGGGGACAGAGTGGGTCAGCAACACTAACAAATGAAAACTGAGTTGTTTTTAATCAAAATACCTCTCCCATCAGAGATTCTGTAGCTCAAGCAGAGTTAGAGAATGAAATTGGTTTTGCAAAAGGAAAGCCGTGACTTGGGCACACAAACTACCAGTGGCACTAATATGCATGCCTAGAGTCACGGCTTTACTTTTCAAGCCTGATTTCAACACTTAACAGCACTTGTTTTCCATTAGGAGTCACATAAAAAAAATTCTATGCAACTCCTAGTGGTATAACAACAACAGCATTGATTAAGTTGGAGTATACTCACGATAGCCGACTTCTGTGCATGGTTAAATGCCTCAGCATTTAATCATCCACAGAAGCCGCTTATTGCTTTGTATACTCCAACTAAATTAATATTATCACTTAAATGATATCTCAGCTAGAGAGAAACACTTATCTACTTGTATATGGAACAGTGGGCTTTTGAGTGGTAAAATAAAGGACTGTCCCTCATAGTTGGTGCAGTTGAGGTATGATAATAAATCCTTCTTTTAAGACTGAATTCATAACATTTTTGACAAAAATATTATTCTAGGCACTAGGAAAAATTAACCCTCAAATAAAAAGTTCTACCTGTCTTTTGGAATACATTTGTGCAGTATGAAAATGACTGCATACAAACACTATATAAAGCGATAATGAAGAAATAGTGGTTATTTATCAGACTTCAGAAATGGCTGGCACTGAGGAAAGAACAGGTACATAAGAATTTATCTTAACAGTAGCTCTTCGAGAGAATCTCCTCCATTAGGCAACACCTTTGGAACTGTAAGCCGTCAGCATCAGGACCACTCGGAAACTTTTTTGCTAGCCAGGGGCTGCCCACAATGATGTGCAGCGTTAACGCATATAAAATGTGGGTAGCCCCAACACTCTCCTCAGTTCCCTGTGGAAGATAAGCCCTGGAAGGCCTCTTACCATGAGGAACCAGAAGACAAAAACAGTACCAGGCAAATGAGAAGAGGAATGGGACTGGAAATAGGATGCATGGAATAAGGCCTTAGGCACAGCATCTGGCCTATCCCTCAGAATAAAAAAGGGGGAAGGGGAGGAGTATGCTACTGCCTAATGAAGGAGATTCTCTCAAAGATCTACTTTTACTGAAGTTCTTGTGTAACCGTTCTATCTTCATTGAGGATATCACCTCCATTAGGCCACACCTTTGGAATGATTCCCAAGCAGTACAAAGCAGCCCAGGAGAATGCAAATTGTCTGATATCAAGATAGAAGACCTTGCAGAACAGCAAACCCAAAACCAGCATGCCTACAGATGATGTATAGACTGTAGTGTGCTTAGCGAAAGTGTGGACAGTGGTCCATGTGGCAGCAGCACATTGTCCGCAGTAGGGACATTCTGGAGGCAGGCAACTGAAGTGGCCATACCCCTTGTGAAGTGAGCACGAACAGCACCAGGACATTCCTTACCACACTTCCTATAGCAAAATTATACAGCTAGCCAGTCATTTGGACAGGCACTGTTTGGATACAGGTGTGCCCTCTTTCCCAGGGGCGAAAGAAATAAATAGATGAGAAGTCTTTCTGTAGTTCTTAGTGCAATTAATAGTATCTCAGTGTTCTATGTACTTTACCCTACCGGTACGCTCAGAGTACTTAACAGGACGGTGGACTGTTTGGTTCAGTGTAAATTCTGATACCACCTTCAGTAGAAATTAGGACTGGAATGCAAAGAGACCCTGTCTTTGTGAAAATTCAAATAGGAGGCTCATTCATTAAACAGCACCCTTCATAGTCCTTTTGACTATCATGCATAAATTACCCCTTCTTGCACTGATTCTGGAATTGTATTTCATTACTGTCCGCTGCAGTTAGTTTTTGCATTCTGAGCTGCTAAAAACTGCAGGGTATACCAGAGCTTCTATAGTAAGCCTGGTGTTGCTGTGGGCCCAGGGTTGTACTGCTGACATCACTATAGGGCAGAGTCAATTTAACAAAAAAAAACCTTCTGACAAGGCATTTGTATTTTGGCATAATGCACTGCTAATAGGGTGTCTTGGGGAAGGGGGAACACAGTTTGTAACACGGCATTATGGAGAGCCGTGCCAGGGCGCCCCGCGATAGGCGCGACGACGTCATGTAGTGCAGGAGCAACATGGCATTGTGAGCCGATAATGCCGTGTTGCTGTTATGGGAAGCGCGTTCACGAGCCCAACATGGCATTATTAATCATAATGCCGTGTTACTCTTGCGCGTTCCCGAGCCCAACACGGCATTATCGCCTCTATAATGCCGTGTACGCTTCCTGGTAGTGGCTATGACAGCCACTGAGTCACAAGTGACGCGTGCCGGGTTGGGGATTAGCGAGAAATGGGGATGGAGCCAGCACAGCGAGACTGTGCTGCAGGAATGCAGGACACACATAGGGAGAGAGAGGTAGGGAGCCCTAGACCTTGTCCGTGTTACAAGGCATTAATCCTTCAGCGTTGAGTTTACGGTGATTAATGTGCGCTGGGGTTGAAACCTCAGGCTTCCGCCTGTGCAACGCCCCCAGCGGCATTAATCCACCGTAGAGCCCTCCTGTTATTGATTAATGCTTGCATGTACACTGAGTACTGGTAGTTTTCCCTTGCAACACTGTTACAACTGCATGGTACTGCACAATGTGAGTCACTCCTCTGCCCTATAGTGATGTCATCAGGAGCCAGCAGCTGAACAGCAAAAGCAAGTGCAGCAGGGCTCCAAAACAAATCCAAATTATGGAAGGCAGAGTAAACCTTGGACAAAAATAACAAATGCACATACCCTTTTGGGTCTAGTACTGCATATAATGACTACAAGCTGTACCTTTTTGGACAATCATGCAAGGTGCTCTTTAAAGCCTGAAGCTCAGAAATTCTTTGAGCAGACGTCATGGCTACTAAAACTTATGTTTTCCATGAAAGGAAACATAGGCCACAAGTTACACCAGGATCAAGAAGGAGTCAGTTTTTTTCAAATATGAATTTTAAGTCCCGGGGGGGTGGGGGGACTGGATTACAAATAGGAGGTTTATATGAAGAATACCTCTTAGAAAGGTATGGGACTCTTCTGATTGTACAACCGTAAAGCCATCAATAGGGGGTATGGAATGCTGATATGGCAACCAAGAAAAAATTACTCACCTGTAGTAATCTTGTTTCTTCTAACGGGATCCACTAATATTATTACTTCTTGCAGTGCTCCTTTAAGACAGCACTGCCTCGGAGCCAAATGGAATGTTATGCTTATGATGGAATCTTTAGCTCATGCGTTCAGTTCAAAAGCTGCCCAGTTCAACTGCCTATATTCTAACCCTCAGACTTCTTTGGAACCTGCAAAGAGGCCCTACTAATATCTAATTAAAACTATCAAGAAAAAAATGCCCCCAACTGGGGCAACTAACAATCATTAAGCCACAGAGAAAAAGTCCCCTTTTTCCAATGTCAGATTCACCTGAGAAGGTGAAACAAACCTTCAGGGCTATAAAAACATTAACATCAAGAAGATGCCAGCAGCTGGCAAACCCAGCTGATTATTCAGTCAGTGCTGAAGAGGTCTTTTCTGATTCTAGCAGGGGAGGTAAGGGTGGGGAAGTTATAATATTAGTGGATCCCGTGGGAGAAACGAGATTACTACAGGTGAGAAATGTTTTCTTCTAACCTCAGGAATCCACTAATATTATTACTTCTTGCAGACTATAAAGGAGTACCTTTGTAAGTGAGCACACAATCTATCTAGGAAAAAGACTCTGTAGGACTGCTGTGCCAAACCTGGCATCACTTCTAGACTGGGTGTCCAAACTGTAATGCTTTGTAAAGGTGTGAACTGACCTCCAGATAGCTGCTTTACAGATTTCCAGCAATGGGACCTCCCTGGCAGCTGTACCCCTTGTGGAATGAGGTTTGAGCCCAACTGCGGCTTCCCTGCCCACTTTTGAGTAACAAAACTGGATACATTTAACTATCCATGGAGATATAGTTCTTTCAGTGGCAGGTTTCCCTTTACCTACCTCTCCAAAGGTAAAGAAAAGCTGTTGTTTATCCTGTCTATGGTGTCTAGCGTGAGTCATATAATAACTCAAAGCTCTTTTTACATCAAGGCTGTGGAGTCTACGCTCCCTTGAGCTAGAATGCTCAGTGAAAAAGGCTGGCAAGGTGACAGACTGGGTCAAGTGGAAGTCTGAGACCACTTGGGAAGGAACTTCCTATTAGTTATGAAAAGAAATATAATCCTTTTCAATACACAGGGCCTGGAGCTTACTTAGCTTCCTGGCAGAAGTGATAGCCATCAGGAAAACTGCCTTCCAAGTAACGAACATGAGGTCTGCAGAGACCATGGGTTTGAAGGGGGGAAGCATAAGTTGAGAACTGCATATGTTCAGCTCCTAGGCTGGCACTGGCTCCCTGTGAGGGGGGTACAGGTGGGACAACCCCTTGAAAAATCTCCTAAAAATAGGATTTGATGCCAAGGAGGCATCCTTCCCAGCCAAAATGTATGCTGATACCGGAGCCAAATGCACTTTCAGGGTTGAAGGTTGCAGACCCTGGGAATGCAGGTATATTAAATAGTCCAGCAAGGCTGGTATGCCAACTTGAGCTGGGGCCGCACCCTAACCCATACACCATATACAGAACCTTTTCCATTTTGAGACACAGATTTTCTTAGTAGAAGGTTTCCTGTACCCTCTAAGAACCTTCAGGACACCTTCAGAGAGTTGCAAGCCTGCATACTGTAAGTCATCAAGAGCCATGCCTTGAGTCTGAGGGACCTGAGGCTGGGGTACATGACCTTCCCTTGGAAGGAGGTCAGTAGGTTGTACCTCTGTTTCAGGTGAATCAGTCTGGTTACCAACATCGAGAGCAGGAGAGAGTACCAAGGCTGTCTGGCCCAGTCTGGGGCAACCAAGATCATTGAAGCTGGCTGCGATGTGAGCTTGATGAGCACCCTGATTAGCAGGGGAAAAGGAGGGAAACCCCAGAGATGCCTCCCTGTCCAATCCAGGGTCAGAGCATCCACGGGAACTGTTCCCTTGACAGGGGCCCTGCAACAATACAGAGGTAGGTGGTGGTTCTTGTGGGATGCAAACAGATCTATTTCTGGGGTGCCCCACCACTTGAACAGGACGTCCACCACCTACTTGTTCAGTGTCCATTTGTGATGGGCCTGGTTTATCCTGCTCAAGGTATGTGCCAATGTGTTGTCCTTGCCAGGCAAATGGATTGCTTGTAAGCAGGAACTGAGAGAGTAAGCTAGGCTCCAGATTTTCACTGCCTCTGTGCAAAGGGGAGTGGACCTTGTCTCTCCCTGCTTCTTAATGTAGTACATTGTTGTGGTATTGTCTGTTCTGACTTGTACCACCCTTCCTTGGAGCAAATGAGAGAAAGCCTGAAGGGCCAAATAAACTGCTCTCAGCTCTAGCAGATTTATATGCTGGAGTGAGTCTGCACTTTTCCATGTGCCGTGGATGGTATGCTCCCTTAAGTGAGCACCTCACCCTAGCAGGGAAGCATCTGTCATGAGAACCATTGATGGGGATTCCTGCAGGAAGGGAACCCCTTCCCTTAAGCTGTCTGGTTCCATCCACCACTGGAGTGCCTGCAGTAACTCCTTTGTTACTGGGATGGGTTCTGAGAGAGAGCCCCACCTCGGGCACCAGAGTCCCCTGAGGTGGAACTGAACATCTCTCGTTTGAAACCTACGCATCCAGGACTGTGCCTGTTGCTGAGGCCATGTGACCTAGCAATTGCAGAAACTGTCTTGCTGGCTTTGGCTTGTTCAGGACAGACGTGCTTGCCAAGTGCAGAATGCTGTCTACCCTCTCTTGAGGGAGGAGAGCTCTTCCCACAATGGTGTTCAGTTCTACACCTCTGAACTATAATACATGTAAAGGGGTTAGGACTGACTTTTTGGCCAGCCCGGTGGCGCTGAGAGTTGAGGCGCTGAAAGCCACACCTCGCGTTACGCCGGTGACTCGGGTTCGGGAATGACCTCGGGTCGGCAGGGGGAGGGAGGATTGAGCGTCCCAATGGATGCTCTCCTCCCTCTGGAGTGGGATACCAGGGGTGCAGTATGCACCCAACACCCTGAGAAAGCACCGGTGGAAACATGGACTCTCGAGGGGTTGGCGGCTCCATCTCACGGAGTCGGGGAGGGGGGCATCTGTAGGCGTGAGAGGACGGCAAGGCCAGCATCGCCTCTTCTCTGGACACTTGCGTCCTTGCGCTGGCTGCCTCAGGGGCTGGGACAGGGGAAACCACAGAAAAATGGAAAATACCCCTCGGTAGTCCTAGATGATGACCGCTCCGAGCCATCCAAGACCACCGATTCCGGACAGACCCCGCTGTGCAGGAGGAAGTAAGAGGTGAGGCACTCTGGGGCAGATCCGGAGTAGTGGGCAGAGATGGTGATGAGTGACCCGAAGGAGTGGGCACCGAGGGTAGACAAGAGAAGATACACAGAAAGTATATTTAAAAAAAAAAAAAAAAAAAAGGACTGGCTTTTTGATGCGAATGATGAACCCCAAGGACTGCAACAGGTCCCTGGGTTATCTGTAGGTGTTCTCTCACCTGCTGGTGAGACTTTCCCATGATTAGCCAATCGTCCAGGTAGGGAAAACCTAAAACACCTAGTCTTCTTAGGTGTGCCACCACCACTGCCAGGCAATTGGTAAACACTCTTGGTGCTGAAGTGAGACCAAAGGGTAGTGCTGAGAACTGGTAGTGGCCTGAAGGGAGTCAGAACCTTAGATATTTTCTATGTTACTCCTTTATAGGAAAATGTAAGTATGTGTCCTTTAGGTCTAAGGAGGCTAGCCAGTCTCCTTTCTGTAGTGTTGGCAGAATCATGGCTAGTGTGATCATCTCCAACCTGGGCTTTACCAGGTACCTGTTTAGCAGTCTGAGGTCTAGTATAGGCTGCCACTGCCTGTTTTTCTTTATTGTCAGAAAATACCTTGAATAAAACCCTTGGCCTTTTTGTCTGGAAGGAACAGGCTCTGTTGCCCATGATAAGAGCAGAACCTGAACCCCCTGTTCCAGCAGCTTTCTTTCTGTGAAAGGAACTGCCCTGAACAGCCTTGATCTTAAAGGAGGAAGGGATTTGAAATTTAGGGACAAACCCTGACTCACCACTTCCAGGATCCACTTGTCTGTGGTGATCTTTAACCATTCCTGGAAGTAGTGAGTCAGTCTGCCCCCTACAGGAACTGGGGAGGCTGCCTGAAGAGAAAAGTCAGGGATTCTGTTTTGCCTGTTGCTGAGGTTGGGCAGACTGGGAGCCATGCCTGGATCCCCTTCTGCCTCTAGCTCTAAAGAAACCACCCTGCTGTGGCTGGTACTGCTTCTGTATTATAGCCTGTATCTGGTAGAAGGGTCTTCTATAAGAAGCCCTACCCCTACCACCCCTTCCATATGCAGAAGAGGAGGGTGAAGGTTTCTCCTTGGTAGAGTTACTGTGATAAGCGGCTTTGTATTCTTCTACCTTTTTTCATGTAGGCTTCTGTCTGAACTCCAAAAAGTGAGTTACCTTTGACTGGAAAGTCCATGGCTTTGCTCTGGGTATCTTGGAGGAGGTTAGTAGCTCTAAGCTAGGCAAACCTCCGCATGGCCACAGTACTTGCCATTCACCTTGCAGCTGTATCATTTGTGTCAGCTGACATCTGAAACAGATACATGGAAGCCTCCAAGCCTAATTTAGCAGTCTTCAATAGCTCTGAAACTGGTGTGGAAGGGCTAGACTCAGCAGCATCCAGGAGGGACTGCCACAGAGCCTTCTGACAGAGGACTGCATATGCCCGACAGCTGGCTTGTCCGACTGCAAGAGAGGCAGAAAGGTACCCTTTCTTTACCATGCTATCAATTTTCCTAGAGTCCTTCTCAGGACGATGAGAGGACAGAGGTGTTTTAGCCCTTTCATAGGCAACCTGTTCCACAATTCCCTGACGGTCAGATTTGGTAAATAAAAACTCTGCCCCAATCTCTCCAATCGGTACTTAGTATCACACTTCTTATCAATAGGTGTGACAGTGTTAGGTGTTTTTAAGAATTTCAAGTATATCTTTTGGAAAAACATGTAAATAGGAAACAGGAGCCTTTTAGTGGGTGTTAACCCCATTAATTCCATGTACTGAACTTCCTCCTCATGTTGGACCTCTTTTGCCGTGGCAACGTCCAGAGTCTCAACCATTTCTCTTACAAAAAAAAAACATGTGAGGAACAATCCTCAGTGGCTCTAGGAGGTGAACCAAACTCCTGCTCAGGGGAGACACCAGGTTCAATACCTTCCCCTGCCTCATACTCTTCTTCAAAATCCACTGTTTCAGTGGTTAAGGGTGGAACAAAGGCAGATGATTTTTCTACAGAAGTAGCAACAGGCTGCTTAGGGGGTAATAAGCCCTGCAGCACTTGCAATAAAGCCAGAGCCTGAGTTAAGTCAGCAGGCATTGGTGTCGGAGAAGATACTTGAGAAGCTCCTTGTGGCATTCCAGTTGGGGTCTCAGTATGCTTAGTTTTCTTAAATTTTTTGGCAGGCACCAGAGAGTCAGCCAGTTCAATGTCTCTCTTACCATGGCCCTCACTCGTATCAGGGGTGGTTTTTGTGGCCCTGGAAGGTCCAGCCGAAGACTTAGAGGGGATGGATTGATCAGAGCCGGAAAAGACTTGCAGAGTTCACATTCAGCAGAGAAGTGTTGTTTCCCAAGACAGACCAAACATAAATCATGTTTATCTGCTTTGGTAAACACTTCTGAACACTTCAAACAATTTTTAAAACCAAGAGGTCCTGTTTCCTTTTTGGGTTTATCTGACATTTTTGTTCAAAAGGTAAGAAAACAGGAAACGGGAACTGATAAAATTTTTTAAAAGTTATCAGTTTGCGGTCGGTTCAGGAACCGAGAAAAAGTTAAATCTATTGGTTCTGATCAGTTCCAGAACCAAGGGATCAACTTAGGGAATAGAGAAAGCTTGGTTCAAAAATAAACAATATAGAATAAAAATACTGTAAAAGGGATCAGAACCAGAATACAAGTTCCGATCTAAAGTAGAAAACAGTCGGTTACCTCTCGGTTCCCAGAAAACGAGAGGAACCTCAAATATACACAAAACTATGCTAAAATTTACAATACTAACGAAAAAAGATAACTAGGCAGCTACTCAATAATAATCAAAAAATAAAGTGTTTTTTTTTTTATCAAATGTCACTTCAAGAATGATGTGAGAGAAAGAAAATCTCCAGGGTGTCTTGTCTTTGCAGCGGAGAGAAGAAATCTGAGGGTTAGAATATAGGCAGTTGAACTGGACAGCTTTTGAACTGAATACACAAGCTAAAGATTCCATCATTAGCATAACGTTCCATTTAGCTCCGAGGCAGTGCTGTCTTAAAGGAACACTGCAAGAAATAATAATATTAGTGGATTCCTGTGGTTAGAAATGCACCTTAATAGAGGAATACTGCAACACTGAATCAGATAACGAAAGCATATCTTCCAGAACAGAATTTGAGGGACATGTTTAAGGGTCCATATTCCGAGAAGCAGATCACAAAGTGAAACGTTTCCACTTCAAGGAGTAAGAATGTCTGATAGAAGTTTTCTAGTCACAAGCAGGACCTCGGCAACCTTAGGTGACACCCCAAAGCATGCAATACTATGTTTTCAGGAACCATGCATACAGGTGTAGTAACTTCAGGTCCGAATGGACCAGAGACATCCTGTCCTGTGACAAAAGACCCTGACACAGGGGCAGAGGAACAGGATGTGCTATTGCCAGATATTTTAGGAGTGCAAATTGTATCTGGCGAGGCCACAGAGGAGCAATGAGGATGAGAGTGCCACTCTTCACTCTGAGAATGAGTACAACCCTCTGTATGAGAGGAATGGTCGAAAATGCACACAGTAGTTTCCCTTTCCAAGAGAGGGACAATGTGCCTTGTCAAAAAACTCCAGGCCTTGGAGCAAGCAAAAACACAGCCATTTTGCAATGTGTGGTGACACAAAAAGGTTCAACTCTGCACGACCCTATCTTGAAGAGGTTGTTTACTATTGAGGTCAGGAGTTCCCATTTGTGAACCAGGGACTAAGACCTCCTTAGACTGTCTGCCAAGATGTTTTGGAGACCTGTGAGAAATACATCCAACAGCTGAAGGCCATGAGACACCTAGTAACACACTCTCACTGCTTCCCTGAATGGGGGATGGGAGAAAGTGCCCTCTTGTTTGTTTATGCACTGCATAACACTGACATTCTCCATCTGGATTAACAGAGGACCGGGACAGACATGATTCTGAAATGCCGGAAGGCTATATAGCACAACTTTCATTTCCAAGGTACAGTATTTATTTATATGTAGGCAGTCTGTCTCCACTCTGCTCCAGGACTCTTGTGTCTGCAAGGAGCAGAGAAAACCACCACAATTAAGGCCCCAGGCATCTGTTGTGAGGATCTGTACATGAGCTGGTACAGCGAATGGAACATCTTTAAGTAAGCTGCTATGGTCCATTCAACATAGTAGTGCTCAATGAAGAAGGAACGTGACAAAAAAACATTTGTTCCAACTTGTCCGTCAGCTGATTCCAATGTACCCTGAGTGTCCACTGTGGGATTTGCATATGATGCCGACCATACGGCACTGTTATTATGGCAGCAGTCATCAGGCCCAGAGACCTAACATTATCCTTACAAAGACGCAGTTGCTCCTGTAAACCAACTGTGCTTGAGCAATAAGGGTGTATGCCCTGTCCTGTGACAGGAAGGTGCACCCCTCTTCTGTGTCCAGTATCGCCCCAATGTATTGCAGGCATTGGCACATGTCAGCACTGACTTTGGCAGTCACTGTTTTCCCTAAGGCCTCGAATAACTGTCTAATTCGGGGAAGGGTGTGAAGAACAGCTTCCCTGGAAATGGTCTTCAACAGCCAATCATCCAGATAAGGGAAAAATTAAAACCCTTCCTTGTGAAGGGCTGCTGCAACCACTGCGAAGTATTTGGTAAAGACTCACAGCACTAAGGATAAGCCAAAGGTTAACAATCTGAAGTAACAGTGCCTGCCCTCCAACATGAAGTGCAGGTATTGTCTGTGGCACTTTCTGATCCTAATGTGAAGGTATGCATCCTTCATGTCCATGGAACAAAGCCAGTCCCCTGTTTTGCAAGGGGGGAATCAGCGCTTGCAGAGACACTATCTGAAACTTTTTGTATTCGATGTAGAGACTGAGATCTCTGTGATCCAGCAGATGACATAGATCTGCTGTCCATTTTGAAACTAGGAAGTGTGTGGATTAGAACCCTGTGTTCCTGTGTTCCTAAGAAACCAGTTCTATAGCATATTTTTGAAACAGGGTCTGGATTTTTTCCTTCAGAAGGGACAAGCGGTCCGAAGAGTAAGAGTAATGGGATGAAGAACGAGGAAAAGATAGCCAACTCAGTTAAGAAGGGGGATAAAACCTTTTATAGGTACATTAGGGAGCAGAAAAAGATCTACGGAGGGAT
Organism: Neoceratodus forsteri; assembly: GCA_016271365.2. Classification (NCBI taxonomy): domain Eukaryota; kingdom Metazoa; phylum Chordata; order Ceratodontiformes; family Ceratodontidae; genus Neoceratodus; species Neoceratodus forsteri. Next base: position 968,840,071 of record CM028134.1, on the reverse strand, counting down.
AGTGAGGCTTAATAAAGTGGAGGGTGGTTGGGCAGAGTGTGACAGTGAAAAAGCAGGGATATTGACAAATACTTGTGCTCAGTATTCACAAAAGAGGAGGAGGGGGAGGTACCCAAACCAATCAAGAGAAGCATCCAGGATCAGGAGTCAATACCAGTCCATTCACAGAAGAAAGGGTCCTGAAAGAACTTTTAAAACTGAAGGTGGACAAAGCAATGGAGCCTGACAGGATTTACTCCAGAATTCTAAAAGAATTAAGGGGAGAATTAGTGACACCACTGACTACCCTTGTTTTTTTCTTTGTTTTTTTTTTAAACTTTCTCTATCCATTGGATCAGGTCACTGCCATCCTCTGTCACCTTACTGGACTCGGGGTCTTTTGGGAACTTACCTGCACTAAATTATGGGAGGATGGTGTGTTCCTGAAGACTGGAGAAGGAGGGCTGATGTGATTTCCCTTCACAAAAGTGGGAGCAAAGCAGAGGCAGGAAACTACAGACCTGCTAGTTTGACCTCAGTGGTAGGGAAAATGATGGAATCACTTCTGAAATAAAGAATTGTTGAGTACCTAGAAGCCATTGGGGCACAGTACCCAAGGCGGCATGGATTCACAGCGGGAAGGTCATGTCAGACAAATCTAATGGATTTCTTCAACTGGGTGACCAAAGTAGTAGACCAGGGAGAGGCTGTGGAAATGGCCTACCTAGATTTTAGCAAGGCATTTGACACAGTGCCACACAAAAGATTTAATAAACAAGTTAGACAGCCTGGGAGTGGGTCCCAGGGTGGTTGCCTGGGTAAAAAAATTAGCTGGACAACAGGACACAGAGGGTAATAGTAAACTGAGTCCACTCCAAAGTAAGGGGGTTACTAGCTGCAGTACCGCAGGGTTCTGTACTGGGACCAGTCATTTTTAATGTCTTTATAAGTGACATTGCGGAGGGACTGGAAGGAAAAGTATGCCTCTTTGCACACGATACAAAGATCTGCAATAGAGTTGATACAGCGGGGGGGAGGGTGGAAAGGATGAGAAGGGACTTGGCAAGATTGGAGGAATGGTCAAAAGTATGGCAGCTTAGATTCAATGCAAAGAAGTGCAAAGTGATGCACCTGAGAAACAAAAACCCAGGGGAAGAGTACACAATGGGGGTAGGTACTAACAACAACAAAAGGGACCTGGGGGTAGTCATATATCAGATGACCTAAAGGTAAGCAAGCAATGTGAGAAGGCAGTATGGATGGCCATGGGGATACTGGGATGCATAAGGAGAGGCACCACCAGTAGAAAACGGGAAGCTGTTATCCCTCTGTACAGACAGTTGGTGAGACCCCATCTGGAGTACTGCGTGCAGTTCTGGAGACCCCATCTCCAGAAGGACATTGATAGGATGGAGGCAGTCCAGAGGAGGGCAACTAAAATGGTGCAGTGTTTGCACCAGAAGCCATATGATGATAGACTAAAGGAGCTTAATATGTATACCCTCGAGCAAATGAGGGAGACGATAGAAACTTTCAAGTACCTCAAGGGAATCAACAAAGTCCAAGAGGGTAGCATCTTTTAGAAAAAGAGATATGCAAGAACAGTGGGGCACAATCTGAAGATAGAGGGTGGATGGTTCAGGAGCAATGTGAGGAAGTATTTTTTCATGGAGAGGGTGGTGGACACATGGAACGGCCTTCTTGAGGAGGCTGTAGGGTCAAAAGCAGTGAGGGAATTCAAGAATGCGTGGGACAGACATAAGGCAATTCTGGTGGGAATAGGAAGAAGTAGGCTGTTGGTTAAGCAGGATCTGCAGCTTATCAAACAGGTAGGGAAATGTGCAGACTGGGTGGGCTAAGTGGTCTGTAGCTGCCATCAAAGTCTATGTTTCTATGTCGATGATGTGGAGGGGTTTCTATCAATTCCAGAGCATGTCCAATTTCTATTATTTCCAGGACCCACTTGTCCATGGTAATCTCCCTCCACTGCTGTAAATGCAGGGAGATCCTTCCACCATCACCCCTGCAGATAATAAGCATGTGTGGGGAGGCACAAAAGTGAGGGCTGCCAGAGTCAACTCCTTTGGGTGCCTTTGCATGGGCACTACGGGAGGAACGGACCTGAGAGGGTACCTCTGTCATATCCTTGGTGACAGTAGATACAGTTACCTCAGGCAGCAAGACTAAGAAAAAATCCTCAATCACGCCCTCTGGTTGGTGTAGGGTAAAGGGATTTCACAGACCCTGAAGTCATTTTAGAGGACTGAAGGCCATGAATTGCAACTTCAACCTCATTTCCAAACAGTCTGGAGCCCTTAAAAAAAGCATTCAAAACAGCCTGCTGTATATCAGTAGCAAAAACTAAGCCAGGCATAATGTCTAATGCAAATACCAGAGGATGCAGCCCTGGAAGAGGCATCCGACACAACGTATGCTGAACGTCGCAGATGTCTGCCAACTTCAGAACCAGCTAACATGGTTTTAAGCAAGTCAGTCTTGGAAGAACATCAGGGAAAGCCTGATCTGCAGTAAGTGCAGCTTTCCAAAGGCTTTTTTGATATTTTATCATATGGGCCCAGTAATTAGCAATCCTCAGGTCTAAGGATGCTGAGGCATAAGTGTGCTTGCCCATCACATCCAGCTTCCTAGATTCTTTCTCAGGATAAGCCTAGGTGCTTTAGAGTGATCATGAACAGAAACAATGAGTACAGAGTCAGATTCAGGCTGCACAGCATAAGGCGGCTCAGCAGGTGGAACAGGGTACTGCTTATCAGCCTTCCTTGGAACTGCAGGCAGGGTACTGGGCCTATGCCCAGCAGAAAATGTAGCATCATTTGATGCAGGATATACAGAAGGAATTATAATGGAAGGTTTGCAAGGAGCCTCCAAAGATTTTAGGATTCCTTTCAGTGGAATTTTCCTCCTCCATAGCAAAGCCCATGGTAGACTGCATTTGATAAAGCATAGCCTGAACAGAGGGATCCAGATGAGGAGACCTGGATGTTTAAATTACAGAGTCCTCACTGCAGGATGAAAGGATGGAACTAGAAGGCAGGTTCCCTTCTTAAAACTATGTTTCACTTTCGTATTTGTTCTCTAAATTCCCTGCAATGTCCATGAAGTCAGGATTACATTTTTGGTTTTTATTTAGTTGTTTAACCAGGAGTAGCACACTAAGCTGAAAGCTTTTTTACAGGAGCGACTTGGGAGCACAGGAAGTTAAGTGACTTGCTCAGGGTCACACAGTATGCTAGTGGAAGCTGTGGGATTCAAACCCAGGTCTGGTCTGCTGGATGTCACCAGATTTGCAGCTCAGAGCCTTAAACCACTGCGCTATACTGCCTCCCTACATTCCTCGTCATTACTGTCTTCATTAATAATGACGAGAGTCACAGAAGGAGCCAGCAACACTGGCTGTGGCAGAAAGAAGGAATTGGTGGTGTGCTTCTAGAATCTGTCAACAAAGGCCCTAGTAGAGATGGCTTTGTCGATGGCAAAAGTACTGTCAGTGGCTTTGACAGTAGAAGGCGGTGTTTCATTTCTGAAAATGACAGCACAGCCTGAGAGTTGACGGCACCTTGAAAGGGGTCTGGGACTACCTGCATCAAAGGGCCAGAGCCCGATGATGGCAGCATCATACCTCCCACGGTAGGTGTAGCAGTGCCTGAGCCAAGCCCTGACCCTGGTCTCTCAGCGATGGTCGAGGGGCTGTAGTTGATGCCGCCAGAGCACGTACCGACAAGGACATACCAGATTTCAACAGTGACCTCAACCTCACTAGTGAAGCAGCCTCATCTTTGTGCTTATGCTTCTGGCTAGAAGAGGAAGAGGCCCATGATGAAGACCTTTCTTTTTCTTTGTCTTTTGACTTTGATGGCCTTTGCTCAGTCTATGGCAAGGGAGAAGCAGGGGCAGAACCCCCAGGCTTTCCATGCTTTTTCGGCAAGGAAGTTCTCTAAAACCTTCCGTTGGTGTCACCTTGTAGACAGGTTGAAACTCTGGCAAATCTTGCTGGCTCTCAAGTTGGGAGATGGGCCCAAACAACACACAAATTGTGTGAGTGTCGCCCTTGTAGATTTTGCAGCTGCAGGAACAATGTCAGAAAAAAAAGGCTCTATGACACTAAAAAAATATTGACTAATAGAAAATAACAAACAGCATCGGCTAGTACAATTTTTTTTCTCAGTAGGTCCAACAAGAATGATCGACATAGTGAGAAAGAACCGATGAGTGTTGGGACTGCCCATGTTATATATATGTAGATGCTGCATGTCATTGTGGGTGGCCCCCGGCTAGCAAAAAGTATCTGGGTGGTCCTGACATTGAAAAGTGTGACCTAATGAAGGAGATATCCTTGATGAAGATCTAGGGGTTGCACTGGGAACAACAGGAAACACAGGAAAACAAAGCCGTGCACTTACCCCAACCACTTATTGCAAGAGGCCTTTATGAAAAAAAAAAAAGGAGGACTAATTTTCTTATAGTTTAAAAAGTCCATCATTTTACTAAAAGACTAATGGACATACATAGACAGGTGCTTTACCTCACAGCTGATGTTGCACGTGGCGACCCCATGCCTTATCAAGGCAGATAAAATGTGGGTTTGCCATGTAAAACATTGACTATGAGGTAAAGCTCCTGTCCAAGTATGTCCATCAGCCTTTTAATAAAATTGTAGACTTTTTTAAACTTTAAGACAACTGGTCCTCCTTTTCTGTAAAGGCCGCTTGCAATAAGTGGTTAGGAAAAGTGCATAGCTTTGTTTTCCTGGACATTACTGGCTACTGATAGGCATTCAGCCAATCCAAACTCTGCTATGGCAAGCATGCCATTCTCATACACTTACTGAGTACTCTTAATTCCAGGTAGTCAATGGCAAAAGGCGCACAATGCAATTGGGCATGCAGTTACTAAAGTACAACCCATGCATTGCCATATATTTCAGCTTACTTAATGGGTTCCAGAACGTGTCTCTCTCAAGTTCTCAGCACTACAGTTCTTTCCACATGAGAACACACAGGCAGCAAACAGATGTATTCCGATACTTAGAACAGCTTGGCCTGGGGGACTTTTTTAAAATCGCTGATCAGCATTCTTAAAAGACAAAGGAATCCATGCGACTCTTATTGAACAAATTATAGTGGCAAGGTAGCGCCACTATAGTTAGGGTTGAATAAACATGTTATATTTAAGCAATAAGGCACAACAGGGTGTGGTATAGCATGGGATATTGTCACGCCTCGGGTGGTTAGGCACAAAGCCGCAGGCCGAGTGTGTCCAACCACATGAGAAGTGACGATATCCCATGCTATACCACACCCTGGAGTGAATTACTGCTATTATGAACTGAGTTTCAAGTTTTATAAATAAAAAAATAAAAGAAACAGGTTTTAAAACGGTTTATGAATGAGTTTTTTTGTGGTGTAGGAGTACAGTTTGATAAAATAGTTCTCAGACAGTAGAGAGGAAGAAGGCTGGTAGCGCTGGAACTTTTTTGAAGCCGTGATGATGTAGCCCAATATCATCACGGCTTCAAAGAGCTCTGGGCCAATCAGATGTCTCTATTTGCGATCCTCAGTTCATAATGAAATTTTTGGCTGCTTATTTCTCTGCTGTTTTTTTTTTTTTTAATCACTACTGTGTTTTTCTGCCTTGCTGCGGCGTTCCCGGCGTGGGGCATCCAGCCATCGGCTCTGCCCGTCTGGAGATCTGGGTGGCTCTAACTGCACCCAGGAGGGTCAGGGACGGCCGTCTTGCCATCCTGCTGGAGGGCCCCCCTGATGCCCCTCTCTCAGCCAGGACAGCCCCAGAACCCTCCCCAACGGGACTCCTCATGAGTCCTCCAGACAGCGCAGAGTGAAGCCATCAGGCTGCACGGTTGCGCCCAGCCCAATTTTCCTCCTCTTTTTGGTCCCTTGGAGCGCGGACGTGCAATGACGTCCAAGCAAAATGTGCCGACGTCCACCGCGGTCCCCCACACTTGCACCGATGCTAGTAGTACCTCCAGGCATCCCTAGAGGTCGCTACAGCACGGTGAGTGTCCCAAACCCACCTCAGGACTAGGAGAGCAGTCTACGGACGTTCGATCCTAGTCCTCACGACCCCCGACGACCCGGCTCGTTTCCATACCCGGGTCGCCAGCGTGGTACAAGGTGTGGCGTCCAGCACCTCAGCGCCTCCGGGCTGGCTCTCTGATGTTTTGTAATGGATTTTCACAAAACATTCAAAAGCATGATCTGTGGCCCTGAATCTCATGATATAAAAAGTTTGGTGAAATTTGGTTTAGTGTTTTTTTGGCTAGTGCTGAGCAAAAAAAGGAAAAAGACCTCAGTTTTCAAAAATAAGAGCAATTAATTTGCCACAGCCTCTGACAGGCTCAGACCAGTCAGAGGTGTGTGAATTGCTGAAGCTTACTGTAAAGCCATCACACTGTTTTTCTTACATGGCCATCATTTGCCAATCTTTGCTGCCAGCAGTGCGGATGGTGCTACATACCGGCAGTCAGGCGCCCAATCCTGGCACCATTCCATCCCTGTTACCATGTGTGAGTCTCTGTACTGGCCCACCCCCAAGTAAAAATAACCATTCACCCAACCACCATTTTACACTCCCCTCCTCACCCTACTCTTGGAAAATGTTGACGTCTTCAGTAGGCAATCAGCACTGTTCAGCCTCCACCTCAGTCAGCCACCATCTACTGAACCTGCAAAACTAACAGGAAAAAAAATCTCCCCCCCCCCATGCCCAGAGTGCACCCTGAAAACATGTTTCAGGGGAATTTAAAAGTTGGCATTTAAGTGGTTGTAAAGAGGGCGGTAATTTGAAGATCTGTGAAATTTTGAAAAAAATGCAAAAGTTGTACGCCAAAGAAAACTGAGGTAAAACAATAGTAAATGTCAGCGCATGGGCAGTTTGTGCATTTTGCGACTCAGTAAATTTTCTTTTACTCATATGGTTTTTACTCACGTCAGTTTTTTACTCATAACTTTATCATTTTAATATTTTTTCTCCAGAATTTCACTGATGTGCAAGCGGCCACACTATCTCATGACCACATACAGTAAGAGAGGACGATTAATCCCAGTCAAATGTGTTTTGGGGGTTGTACCACTTACAGTATGTGGCGGTGAGGGATGGCGGTAACCTGCCCAAATTAGTAACATTTTCATGTCAAAATAAAAAATTACAAAGATCTGAATAAAAGAAAATTGAGTTAGAAAAAAAAAGTCAGAGCATATGCAGTCCACGCATTTCTCAACTGTAGACAAAAAAAAAATACATTTGCACGAACTTTATTAACGTGTCAGTTAGGGTTTAAGCACAAAACATAGGGGCATAAAGAATTAGCGGAGAAAAGGCTCTGGGGCCTTGGTGAAGCTGCAGTGTGAGTTGCTCAGGATTTGAATGCTCATGTGACACAGCACTGGTACAAGCCTAACTTTGGCACTCTATCCAAGCACTGCTGTTTGTGTCAGATTTTTACTTTGTCTGAGAAGTCAATGCCAAAGTGAGGGTTAGGTCAATGTAGTTTTCTTCTTTTTTCTTCAATCAATAATACTTGAGTTTTATCATACTATCACCCAACAGTTCTGTAACAGCGTTAAGGCATTTTTAACAAAATCAAATATTCAGTTTCTCTCTGTACTCCCAAAGCCATATTTTGATAACCTAATCCCTCTAGCACCAACTCTCTTTAAATTAGACAAATAATAATAATCATACTATGCATAAAATATCTGCATACCTCTGGAGGTCCACTGAAGGAATACGCATATAGAATCGGCTGGATCATAATCAGTGACTGAGTTAAATCCTGGCGCATGAAGTGATGCCGGTAATAAGAGCTCTCATCAGGGCTGTTGTTAAAAACTTGCAAGAAAGGGGATCTTCTTAAATGGAACATAAACTAGTGGATAAAAGAAAATCAGTTACTGATATGCATGAGTGATCAGAAATACCAGCCACACACCCATTACTTGAAGGAAAGCTGCCAGAATCTGAATCCCCCCCAACCCCCAAAAGCCTTACCCCCGATTAGGCTTTTTGCAAATCAAAACTTTTTTTTTAAGGTATTGTAACTTACTTTACTTTCTTGTTGTCAAAAATGCAAGTCGGTGTGAGCACCAGGAACAAATTTATTTTCGTAAAGTCTGGGATTCGGCAACATGGCTAACGCTGCGTGGTTCCATTTCATATAAAAGTGTGGCGCCGTACCGCTCGCTTCAATACAACTGTAAGCACTGTAGGCCAGTTTCAGAGGTATCCAATACATATTCCACGATAGTACTTGTTAAAAAAGGCAGCAGGTAAAGGGCTCCAGGAATTCTTTGGAACACCAGATGGAGAAACGTTTCCACTTAGTACCTTAGGTATTTCTAGATGAGAGGTTTCCAGCTGCCAGCAAGACCTGTGAAACTCCTTCAGACAGCCTGGAGAGTTAGGGATTGTATGTATGTCTGGATGCACCAAATGACCCTAAGCATATAGTCAAAATGTAACACAGTACCTTGCAGTATTACTGCAAAATGCTGCAATACATTGCAGGGAACAATTTAATGGCAACTAAGCCCTTTATTACTATAATATTTTGTGACGAGTCATTTACGGCAGGTTACTGCATTGCATCCTGGCTGGCTATGCTGTATCAGCAGGTCTGTCCTCAGTGGTAGGTTCTGTGGCTGCTGAACTGTCACCTAATGCAACAACAGGTACCATATCTGCCAAGGCCAACATGAAGCTATTAGGATCACTTGACCTCATGAGCCTCCAACTTGAGGAGAACCCTCTGAAATAGCAGTATTAGGTGGAAGGCATGGAGAAATGTATCTATCCACTGCTGTTTGAAAATATCCTGACAGAAAACTCCATGCTCTAGACTTCTGAGGCAATACAGGAGCAGTTTAGCATTGTGGTGGGACACAAAAAAGCCAGTCTCTGGCCTGCCCCAGTCATTAAACAGAGGACTTCTTCTGCAAGGAACCATTCGTGAGGGTTTGCTACTGTTCAGCTGAGCCTGAGACTGCCTGCCAGGACACTTTCTATTCTTGGAAAAAAGGTGGCCTAGATCAGAACTATGCATGCTGCACGCCACTTGAAACTCACTGCTTCCCTGCACAGGGGACAGGAATGGGTCCTGCCATGCTTGCTAAAGTAAAACATGACATACTTGTTGTCCTTCCTATGATGTACACTGTACTAACTTGCTTTGCCAAGCTTACTTTATTGCTTGGCCAGGCTCTTGATAAACAGGTTACTCACCTGTAATAGTAGTTCTAGGAGTGGTATATGTTGTTCATCCACACTTGTTGGCATGTCCTTTCCTTTAAGATTCTTGCCTTCTTGTCAGGAGAGCGGGCGCTGCTGAGCAGCTGTCTGGCAAGACGTGCCTGACTACAGCTCTGCATATCCTGAGGCTAAAATCATTTAAAACGCTCAACAAACGTGGTAAAAGTGATTAGAAGTTCCAGATTTGAGTGGGCCAAAGCATTTGGAGTCCGCAGATACCAAACTCTCCCATGGGATGGAATCAGAAAATAACTGGAAGTAGAACAAAAAATCCCATGGCTGCACCAGACCAGGCCGCAACTACATCATCGACATTGGGACTGGGGCCCCCTTGGAAAGCTCTACAGTCAGCTATGCAGGCTATCGATTTGAAAGTGGAGTCAATACTCCAGCGATTCGTAGAGCAAGACGCTAAGATTGAGGTGATTTCTAATACTGCGACGATGGCGGAGAAATCGGCGACTCAAGCCTTGGTCACAACCTCTAAATTAGTACTGGAGAATGCCCAATTACGTTACAGGTTGGAAGCCCTAGAGAATTCCAACTGAGCTTCCAATGTGAGAACTGTTGGGCTTCCCGAGGGGACTGAAGGGGCTGAATTACTGACTTTTTTGAAATCTTGGCTCCCTGAAGTTTTGAACTTACCAACAGATTTATTGGTGGATCACCTTTTGAAAGCCTTTCGGATCACCTCTAGATCAGCTGGTCCACGTGGAGATATGCCGCGGGTGATTCTGCTAATTACGGCTAATTCATCGACCAGAGACACAATCCTATAAGCAGCAAGATCAGCTGAAGGGCTATCTTTCAAAGGGGCGACGATCCATTTGTTCCCCGACATTTCTTTCGCCACCCGTGTCAGAGGGAAAAAATGTTATACTGTTCGGCCAGGCTGAGAGGCCTTGGGGTCTCTCACTGTCTCTTGATGCCGGCCAGACTCCAAATCCATTACAGAGAGCGCATGTTCCAATTTAGTGATCCAGCAGAAGCTGGGAAGAAGGTTGAGGCCTTGGCTCGAGAATTTCAAGTTTCGGAGGGACAACGGACCGAAGATTCAGAAGAGGAGACCTGAGCTGGAGCTGGTTTGGACTTTCATGCCTTGTTGGAACTTAAGCACCTTTTCAAACCTGTTACTTCTAGTTAAATAAAAATGGGACAGAGTATTTCTGGGCCACCTGGCATCTTATGAGTAATATTTTTGCTGAGAGACTAAGTTAAAGCTAACGATATAGAACCATATGCCCAGAATATTTTGTTAATTTCCCTGTGTTTTTTGTTGTAAATTGTTTAGTGAAGGAATATGTAGGCAGTATTTCTTAGGCACTAAATTTGAAAAGGTAACTTTTTTGGACTTGGGGACATATTAACACTGGCTGCTGAGTTTTGGACATTACAGACTGAAATATTTTGGACTTGTGCCCCAAAAGTCTTAGATGGCTGTAGCTGTTTCGTTTTTCCTAACGATCTTGATGAACCTTATTTTGTTTTACCCCCCCTTCCTAATACAGTTCTGTATAGGTTTACCAATCCTATATACATTGAACGTATCTCTTTCCTTTTTAATTCTGATGCCTTACAGACGATTGTACTCTATGTCATTGCTTTTATCAAATGAAATAAACATAAAGATAAAAAAAAATAGATTCTTGCCGGAAGGTCTAAAAGCTGGCTCCTCTCACCCACCCGGGTGGTATATACCTCAGCTCTACCCCTTGACACCAGATCTTGCCCGCTGGAAGCTTAGGTTGTGAGTCGAAGCCGAAGAGGTCGAGTGGGTCCGTGTGGATGAACACCATATACCACCCCTAGAACTATTGTTATAGGTGAGTAACCTGTTTTTCTAGGATCGTGGATATGTTGTTCTATCCACACTTGTTGGCAGACTCCTAGCAGTTCTCTGGGAGGAGGAAGGCAAGGAGCACACCCCCTCAATACTTACTTGGGGAACACAGATTGGAGAACTGAGGCCCCAAAACCAGCATCCCGGCATGAGTCTAGGTCGATGTGGTAGTTGGTAATGAAGGTGTTTGTTGATTTCCAGGTAGCAGCCCTGCAGATTTCCTGAATAGGGATATCCCTGGAAGCACCCACCAATGCAGCAGTATGGCAGGTGGAGTGAGCTCTTAACCCTACGGGTGGCTCCTTGCCCGCCAACCTATAGCAGAGATCAATACATGATGTAATCCATCTGCCAATTGTCTGCTTGACTGCAGGTCTGCCAGGTGCGGCTTCAGCGTAGGTGACAAACAGCTGGCGAACCTCTCCCCGAACCTCAGCCATCCACTCCTTATAATAAGAGAGCGCTCGTCTCCGGTCCAAGGTATGGAACCTGTTCTCAGCCTCCGAGGTGTAACTAGGGTAGTACACCTGCAGAGTCAACACCTGGTTAAGGTAAAACTCTGACACCACCTTCAGAAGGAATTTCGGTTGGGGGCGCAGGACAACCTTGTCCCTGTGGAAGACCAAATAAGGAGACTTAACAGAGAGCACCCGTAGCTCCTCAGTTCTTCTGGCTGATGTAACAGCCACCACGAAAGCGGTCCTCCATGACACATGTGACATCTCACACTCATGCATCAGTTCGAATGGCTTGCCCAGCCATGGGCTTTTCCAGTAACAGCAGTAGATCCCACAGTGGTGGTGGTTCACGCACTGGAGCGGAAATATAGCTGGGGCATTTAAAAAAGTGTCAGACCACCTTCTCCTGTGCCGCCTATTGACTGGCCCACGCCCGGTAAGCAGAGATGGCTGCCAAGTGCACCTTAAGGATCATAGACGGAAGACCCCTTTGGACAGAGACCAAAGACAGTCAACGATACTAGCCACTGGACAGGACAAAGGGTCCAAGCCCTTGTCCTGACATCAAATGGAAAACCTTTTCCACTTGAAGACGTAGCAGACAGACTCAAAGCCTGGAACTCTAGCCACTCAGGAACCAGGCTGTCAGGTGCACGGATTGAAGGTCCGGATGGAATACCTTCCCCTGACTGACTGATATCAGGTCCGGGCGTACTGGAAGACGCCTCAGAGGCCTGGAGCTGAGGCTGAGGAGATCCTGATACCAGAACTGGTGAGGCCAATCTGGGGCTACCAGGATCACCTGTGCTTTGTCCCTCCTGACCTTGAGGATCACTCTGTGAACCAAGGGGAGTGGAGGGAAGGCAAAGAAGAGGCCTGGGGTGGGGTTCATGGCATTGAGAAGGCCCTGCTGAGGGGGACGGGCATGAAACAAGCCTCAGCTTCGCATTCTCCCTGGAGGTGAACAGAGCTACCTGAGGTTTGCCCCAGTGGGAGAAATGGAAATTACGAACCTACCGTAATTCTGATCTTTCTGTGTATCTTCACCATTCATCACCTTTGGGTACTTGGCCAGAGGTCATGACCCCGCAGGAGCTTTTTTTTTTTTTTTGGATGGGCAGAGTCGATGCACCATCAGCGCTGCCCTCGAGGCCGACGCACTGCGTGGCGCTCGCGGGTTGGCCGTTGGGTGTTGACGACTCCACCCTCCCGCCAGTTCTGAGTCACCGTGAGAGGCGAGAAAAGGGTGGGGAGGGTGGGACAAGGAAGTCCAAGGGACAGACAAAGGAAAAGATGTATAAACTAAAAGGAGAAATAAACAACTGAGAGAACAGAACAAGTTTGAAGACTAAGGTGATTGGGTAGGGGCCCCAATCTCTGGAAGTAGAAAAGGAGGAGAGAGGGTGGGTTAAGGATTTTTAGAACTAAGGATAAGAGTGAGGGGGGGAAAAACAGAAGAAACATACCCTGTAACCTTGACAGGTCTCCAGTTTGTATAGGAACTGCGAAGGAGTAGCCAAGAGGCTAACTGCCAGAATTCAAGGCACAGAATCACTGGCAATAACTCCCACAAGCAGAATCGGCTATTCTGGAAGAAAAGATAGGATACAGGGATATCTCCCCCCTCTCAAAAGGAGATTTTGGTGTAAGAAACCTAGTTTCTTAAATTAATTGAGATTATGTCGAAAGAACAAGGAAATCAAAGGAGAGAAGGGGAGAAGGAAAGAAAGGAGGGCAACTGCCAAATCTCACCCCACAGGGGTGGAGCTGAAGCACTGAAGAAGGAGTGCCCCCATCCTGACAATTCTGCCCCTAAAGAAAATTATCTCTATATGCCTAGCCTACTTACCCTGACCAACAGAAAGGAGGGGGGCGAAGGATGGGCACATAGAAGGAGGGAGACCCAGAGACTGAGGCCCCAGGGGGATGGAGGGCGGGATTGTGATGAATGGCGAAGATACATAGAAACATCAGAATTACGGTAGGTACATAATTCCACATCTTATCTGTGTCATTCTTCACCATTCATCACCTTTGGGTGAGTGCCGAGCCCCCCCAAAGGGGGCTTTAACCCTAAGGGACTGAGTCCCTTAGCTCTCAGTGGGTGACCCACTAAGAGGGAGAACCTTCACAGGAATGGAGAGGCCCGAGAGTGGGGAGAGTGAGACGGGGAACCCCCAGAGGGGATAGGAAGTTGCCCCGACAGACGCCGTCGCACCCTATGGGAGAAAAGATAGGTTCTCTGGTGAGCGGAGTTAATCACCCTACGCCAGGCCAAGGGTGACAACTGGAAGAGACGCAGCTATGCCATCCGCCTAGTGCAGATCGCTGTCTCTACAACCCTGGTAGCTACCTCATTGGCATCATACGATGCCCTTGCTTGGTGCCTTGCCAGCTCCAGGCCACGTGCAGAGAGTGCAATGGCTTGTCTGGTTTCCTCCGTGTCAGGCATCGAAGCTAGGAGCTGACCTAGCCTGGACCACAAGAACCCGTCATAGGATGCATAGTGGGCCTGATGTGCTGCAATAGAAAGCAGCAACGATGCAGAGTAGAATGTCCTCCTCCCCCAGAAGTCAAAATCCAAGGAATCTTGATCTGGGGGCTGGTCATGGTGCAAGGCGCGAAGCCCATCGGGAGTATCCAAATGTGTCAATCCTGAGCTAGGATGAGGCACGGAACCTGGAGACTCGGGGGGGGGGGCACAATACCCTGGCAGGGACCCCTAGGGGCTGGGACTGTGGAAAAGGGTCTCTGCTAGGAATGCTACGATGCCTCCCGAAATGGAGCAGGCCGGGGGGGCACCACAAGGGTGTCCGCACTTAAATCGCCTAGGAAGGCGCACGTCGAGTGCTCTGGATTGTGTTGAGTGGGAGGGGTGATGTGCAGGTCCTCCAACATCCTCACGAGGAATCACTAATACTCTGTGAGATCAGCAGCTGGAGAGATGTGGACTGACTGCACCTCTCCCCCAGAAGAGGGGGATGAGGAGTTAGAGGACCTCAAGAGTTCAGAAACTGGCTGCTCAGGGGGAGGCTAAAAAACCTGTCTGTCCATAGCCCTAACATAAGAGGGAAATTGAGCAGCCACTGCTCTGAACTGCTCCCAGGAGACAGGACCGCTAGGACCAAGAATACCTGGGAGCGCAGGAGAATGCGGCAGAGGAGTTGGAACAGAGCCGACAACAGGAATCGGTTGACCTTCGCCTGGGCTAGGGAGTGCACCAGGAGCCCTAAGGTAAGAAGGAGCCCTGGAAAACTCCACAGCCAACAGCTGATCAACCAAACTGGAACTGCCTAGGCTGCGCCCTGAAGAATCCCCCCTATGAGGTAACCGAGGCCGTGAAAGTCCAAAAGGACGGTCCCCTACCACCAAAGAATGGGACCCTCTCGAGGAAACCGAAAGGGAAGGGCGGAGATCTGCGCTACAGCTTCTCCCAGAGCCCGGGTGGGCCCAAGAAAAAGGCCACCGCACGGACCCCAAACCCTTCAACCTCTCAGAATCTGAGAGTGCCCTCTTCCTCAAGAGAGCCAGCCCAGGCAGCTGGCAACCCTGGTCAGCCCCCGAAGGAGCTATCCAGGGAGCAGCACCTTCCCCTTCCATGGGTGCTCCGATCGGACCCAAAGTTGGGCGATCCAGGCACACCACATGAGGGGGGTGCCACCACTGAGTGGTCAGAGAACCCTTCGAGACCAGGCTGCAGAGCAATGGTGGCCCGCACCACTGTCTGCTGGTTAGTACCCCTGACCCTGGCCCCGGGAGTCACTGTCCGCTCCTCAGAGGGGGGCTGACCCCGGCCTGTCAAGGACACTACCAAGGAGTCCACATGAGCAGCCAACTCCAAAGAGTCAGACTGCCTGTCTGACTCAGAGTCTGATTCTTCCTCCGAAGAAGTGGAGATCAAAGTTCTGTGCCAAACAGTGTGTGGACGCCCGCTACCATCCCAACTGAAAAGGGCACCAGAGTCGGTACCGACATCCTCAGCTGCACCACAAACGGTGCCACACAAAGACATGGCTTCAACCATGGCGGCAGCCTCAGAGCCGGAGTCTAACACGGCGCCGCAAGCGGCACCGAGACCAGAGATGGCACCAACAACGGCTCCAACCGCCCTCTCAGCACTGAGGTTGGAGACCCCCATGGCACCGACCCACCTCATGGCGCCGCAAGTGGTGCTGAGGACCAAGATGGAGCCAATGATGGCCCTGACAGTGCTCTCAGTGCCGCGGATGGTGGCAAACTTGAACTTCCCACGGGCGCCGTCCACGCCAGAGCTGCGGCTCCAGAACGATATGGCGCCGCGGCTCAACCACGCACTGCAGACGGCACCAGGGCGAGAGACAGTCAGGAATGGCGCCAGAGCTCCCATGGCGCCGCCAGCTCCATCGGGTGCTGGCGAATGGCGCCGACAGCAGCAACGGCGCCAAGTGACAGACCAGCGCTGAAGACAGCACCATCAGGGCCCACGGTGCTGCGAACGAAGCCAAGGCCCAAGATGGCACCGACACATGGTGTCGAGGATGGCGCCGACCCAGGCCTTCTGAGCCACGGGTATGACACAGGGGGGATTGCCAAAGTGGTGCCTCCCGCCTGTCCCCCGGGGGAACAGACTGGGCCTCCTGCACTGCGGAAGGGGCCTCTGCCACGGCTAGGCTATAAGAGGCAGAAGTCTCTCCTCCTCAGTCCGTATAGAACCAGGAGGGGACCTGGAGGAAAGGCTGAGAGAACACGGCTTGGCCCGATGAGTGCGCACCCGTCCCACGAAAGTTGGCGGTGCTCGTCCCACTTTCCATGTGCATTGCTCGATGACACGGCAGTCCATGGAGAAATAGGCACTGGATGAATACATGTCATGTAGAGGGCCAAGACACGCGAGGCAACAGTCATGCTGGTCGGTGACAGAGTACTTACGGTAGCATGGGCACCGATGCATGGGGGGCCGTCCCGTCTTCAAAGTTTTCTTGCCCCCCGACTGAGACATGACCTACGGAAAAGAACACCAAACAAGATCAGACGTCGCAAAATAAAATAAGAAGCAGTCTTACCAGGCGACATTTAGTGGAGTGAACAGAACCAGCAGGAGAACTCAGAGTTGACGGACTATGACACGGGGTCGAGAAACTGCGTAGCGACAACTGTGTAGCAGTTGAAGGCTTCAACAGGTAGGCTTCTGGAAAATCTTCTTCTCAGCTTCCCACAAGGTGACTTCCGACGGCAGGAGATGAAGAACTTGTGGGAGGGCGGAGTCAACAACACCTAACGGCCAACCAGTGAGCGCCATGCAGTGCGTCAGCCTCGAGGGCGGCGCCGATGGTGCGTCGACTCCGCCCATCCCCAAAAAAATGTTCCCGTGGGGTCATGACCGCTGGCCAAGTACCCAAAGGAGGTGAAGATTGATACAGACACAGGTAAGATCAGGTTGTGTACTACCTCTGGATGGAGAGACCACTAGTGGGACATCTCGCCGACATGGCTGAGAGCGTCCACCAGTTGGTTTGAGGCTCCTACCACATGGATGGCTAGGAGATCTGCCTCCAGTCAGCACACGAAGGTCCAGATGTGGATCACTTCCCTGCACAGAGGCCAGGAGTGCGTGCCACCCTGCTTGTTGAGATAGTACATGGTCATGGTATTGTCCGTCTGGACTTGCACGACTTGACCCCGAAGGAGCGGAGCGAACGCCAACAGTGCCAGTTGGACTGCTCTGAGCTCCATTAGGTTGATATGACATCAGGATTCCTTGGGGGTCCAGAGCCCGTGGGCTCTGTGATTCCCCATGTGGACACCCCAGCCCATGAGAGAGGCACTGGTTGTGAGAACGACAGCCGGCTCGGGATGGACAAACGGGATCCCTTCCTGCAAATGTGCTACGACAGTCCACCATTGGAGAGCATTCCACATCTTCTGGGTTACCGTAACCAGCTGATCTAAATGACCATGTTACTGAGTCCATTGGGTGGCCAGCTCCCATCGAAGGGGGCTCACATGCCACTGGGCCCATCTGACCACGGTGGTGCAGGCTGCCATGTACCCCAGAAGACACAGGAAGTCCCAGGCAGGGCAGAAGTGCCCAACCAGAAATGACTGGGCAAAGGAGGAGAGAACCTCTGCCCTGTCTGTCGGGAGCCTGGCTCTGGCTCGGCAAGAATCGAGCTCTTCCCTGATGAAGCAGATCACCTGTGAAGGTACGAGTTCTAACTTGGTCTGGTTGACCAAGAGACCAAGATCAATGCAGGTCTGGAGGGCCAGATCCTGGGACCTCTCCACCTCCTGTCTGGAGGAACCTGCTATGAGCCAGTCGTCAAGATAGGGGTACACTCTGACCCCTCAACGCTGAAGATGGTCCACCACCGCTGAAATGCATTTGGTAAAGACCCGGGGGCCGATGACAGGCCGAACGGCATGGCTTGGAACTCAAAGAAGACTCCCTCTGCTCAAAAGTGAAGGAACCTCTGGTGGAACGGATGGATCGGGATGTGGAAGAATGCATCCTGGAGATCCACAGAGCAAAACCACATGTTGTGCTCAAGAGATGGTATGATCTGTGACAGTGTTACCATCCTGAATATATGGGACCTGAGAAACTGGTTCAGGTCGTGCAAGTCTAGAATGGGGCGCCAGCCCCCCCATCCGTTTCGGGACCAGAAAGTACCTGGAAACTAACCCTGAGTTGACTGGGGGGTCTGCGACTCTGGCCACCACCTCTTTGCAGAGGAGTTGGGTGATGTAGTTTCAGAGAGCTGACTGAGTGTGTACTGGCACCATTTCCTCTCATGGGGCATGAGCTCAGCTTGGTGGGTACTGTGCGAATGCCAGAGGCAGTCCCTGGCCGACCACTTCTAAAACCCACCTGTCCATTGTAAAAGTGGACCAGGCAGAAAGGAAGTGGTGGAGCCAGCCCCCCATGGGAGGACCCAGAGCTGGTGTGACAGGTATGGGGGTGGCCACCCCCATCCTGTCACTGGGCAGGCTTGGAGGAAGAGGGTCCGGCTTGGGGACTACCTGAACCCCGTCCTCTGAGTTTAAGGGCCGCTGGGGGCCCAGACCTGGGCCGAGGGCGCCAGGGTTGAGCCTGCCGCTGATGCTGCCCCAATTGGAAATGGGGCTGCTTGGCCGCAGGGGCAGAAGGCCGAAAAAGCTTTCTCTTCCGCTCTCTGGAACCACAGGATTCCTTCTGAGTAGAGGTCACAGAGTCCAAGGTGATGCTGGAATTTTCCATGCGCTGGAGGTGACCATCCACACCTGGGCCGAAAAGTTCAGTATCCAGGAAAGGGACATCCGTCAATTTGTGCTGAGTGTCTGCCATGAAGGTGGAGACCCTCAACCAAGCCTTGCGGTGCATGGCAACCATGGCCACCACTGAGCGGGTGCAGGAGTACCCTAGGTCCAGAGCCATCCAGGCTTGCTGCTTCGTAACCACTCGGTCCTGGTCCTGGACATGCTTGACTATGGTCTGGAGGTCTGTGGGGAGGTGAGGAAGAACCTCATCAAGAGAGCCCAGAAGGGCATGAGAAAAATGCACCATGACTGACAGCCGAGCCTGCCTGACGGAGCCCTAGCGTAGAGCCGGCATAGACTTTCAGGGCCGAATGGTCCATTTTTTTGGAGTCTTTGTCCGGGGGTCTATCGGTGTCTCCCAAGTGACCCAAGCGCCTGAACACAGATCCAGTCACCAATCCCTCAGCTGAGGGGTGCTTTGTGAATCCCGAAAGGGAACCGATGGGTACCGCATACTTGTGGGCCATTTGGTCTGAAGGCGCAAGGTGCTGCCAGAGCTCCAAGGCTGGACCAACAAAGACCTCAGCCACTGGGAAGGCCTCCGTCGGTGAATCCCCCTCATTTGAGGATATCAGTGAGGGGGTATTTGGCTAGTTTCTGAACGGGTTCTAAAGGCATCCCCATGATTTGTAGATGAGACGGAGGATACCCATGAAGGAAGAAGGGCCTTCCTCCATTGAAAGACTACGGACAGATTTCTCGTCTAAGGGGCAGGAATGTAGATCAAAGTCATTGGACACTGAGGAATCCGGTCAGATCAGCCGGCCAACAGAATTGCCCTGTACCCACCTAGGACAGTCAGGTGTGAGGGTGACGGACAGCCTATGCAGTAGGCCCCGAACAGGCCGAGACTCCTTAGAGGGAACCCCCAAAGGAGACTGCTTCGGTAGTGACTCCACCACAACTGGTGAAGAGGATGGTTTTGGCCAAGCTGGGATGGTCTTGACCAACTCCATGGACGGAGGAATGGTATGGACCGGCTCTCCTGAGGAGTCGACATCAGCCTAGAGGGCGACAGCCAAGTAATGGCCAGGGTGGAAGCCAGAGCTGACTTTTGGCTGGACAAAATTAGCTGCTGCCACATTAATGAAGTCTTCATAGTGTCAACAGAGTTTCCATCGAAGCACCTCCTCATCCGAGGACGATGAAGAGTGGTGGCAGAGCCACTTCTTAGAACGCTTATGTGCCTTCTTTGGCCTGTTGATCTAAGGTGTCCAAGACCTCGACTTGGACCGTCGGGGTCGCTTGGGAAGGAGCCAGGGAGAACCGCGGCTCTTCTTGGTCCAGAATCTGGGCCATGGGAGGATTACCAGTGGGCTGGGTCTCCTCGACGGTGGCAGGCAGGACTGGGGTCCTGAATAAGGAGTTGTCAGCCTCAGTGAACAACAACAGGTTGATGGGGTCGAGGATAATCTTGACCGGATCGTCGTCTGGCATCTGAGCTAGCTGGCCTAATGGGGGTACCGTGAAGCCAGCAGCCAGGGCTGCAACCTCGACCGAAGTCGAGACAGAAGATTCCCGGGACCGAGATCTCTCACAGTTCTAGGAGTGTCGTCGGTGAGACGAAGTGTCCTTAAGCTCTTTGTCCTTTTTATGGGATCGAGAGACATGTGCACCTGAGGGTCCTTCTCCATTGGTAGAGAGGACTGGTACAACTCCAGAAAGGAGCCAGAGAAGGTGGAGCCCAGATTGAGCAGGGCAAAGATGGACATAGAAGAGGACTGATCCCTGGCCCGGGCCACCTCCTCTTCGAAGGTCTTCATCTGTTGGAGCTGCTCGGTGGACCCAGCAGCTGCAAAGATCACCCAACAGGCTTCCTTAGATTTGACCAGCAGATTCCGTTTTTCCGGGTCTGCCCAGATGCAGTCGTGCGAGATGATTGTCCAAGACATTTGGATGAAACGTGCGACACATTTCACATATCTGGGTATCATGACCGAGATCCAGGTAATAAACGCACAAGGCATGCAGGTTGGTGCGAGACATCTTTTGCCCGCATGGGCAGCAGCAGAAACCGGGTGAAGACTTGTCCTCCATCGCAGTTGAAATTGCAAAGCACCTGGAAGAAACTCTAACGAGTTGGAGTTTAGGTAAATCCATAGATTTAAGCGCCAGGGCCTACAGTAACGTGTAAGCGATAAGGAGGGAATCTGACTCTTCCAGTGGAAAGGAAGATCTGGCGTCAAGGGGCGGAGCCGAGGCATATACCACCCGGGGTGGGTGGGAGGAGCAAGCTTTTAGACCTTCCGGCAAGAATCTTAAAGGGAAAGGACATACCAACAAGTGTGGATAGAACAACATATCAATGATCCTAGAATAGCCAGTTTTCCAGGTATGGAAACACCTGTGTCCCTATTTTTCTAAGGTGCGCCATTAGAACTGTGAAGCACTTAATAATAATTTTATTTCTTAAGTGCAATTCGACAAAAATCAAAGCGCTGTTCAGAGAACACGATCTCTAAAAGAACAGGTTACTCACCTGTAACAGTAGTTCTAGGAGTGGTATATGTTGTTCTTCCACACTCTTTGGCATGTCCCCTTCCACTTTAAGAATTGCTGGAGGTCTTCAAGCTGGCTCCTTCCACCCACCTGGGTGGTATATACCACAGCTCTGCCACATGACGCCAGATCTCAGCCTGCTGGAAGCCAGGTTTGTGCGTCTTCAACCGGGAAGTCAGAAGGGTCTGTGTGGATGAACATATACCACTCCTAGAACTACTGTTACAGGTGAGTAACCTGTTCTTCTAGGATCGTGGAAATGTTGTTCATCCACACTTACTGGCAGACTCCTAGCAGTCCTCCGGGAGGAGGGAGGCAAGGCACACACCCCCTACTTAGGAAACAGAGATTGGAGAACTGAGGCCCCAAAACCAGCATGACTCAAGGTCGATGTAGTAGTGGGTGATCAAAGTGTTTGCTGACTTCCAGGTAGCAGCCCGACAGATTTCCTGGATAGGGATGTCCCTGGAAGCAGCCACCGATGCAGCAGTATGGCAGGTAAAATGAGCTCTTATCCCTCTGGGAGGCTCCTTGCCCGCCAACTCATAGCATAGACCTATGCATGATGTAATCCGTCTTGCAACAGTCTGCTTTGTTGCAGGACTGCCAGAAGTGGCTTCAGCGTAGGTGACAAACAATTGGTGAACCTCTCCCCGAATTTCCGCTGTCCTCTCCTTATAATAGGAGAGAGCACATCTCAGGTCCAAAGTATGGAGCCTGTATTCGACCTCCGAGGTGTAATTAGGGCAGTACACCGGCAGAGTCAATACCTGGTTAAGGTGAAACTCTGACACCACCTTCGGAAGGAATTTCGGGTGGGGGCGCAGGACAACTTTGTCCCTGTGGAAGACCAGATAAGGGGAGTCCACTGAAAGGGCCTGGAGCTCCCCTGTCCTTCTGGCTGACGTGATAGCCACCAGGAAGGCCGTCTTCCACGACAAGTGAGACAATTCACACTTGTGCATGGGTTCAAATGGCTTGCCCATGAGCTCTGTCAATACCAGCAGTAGATCCCTAGGAGGTGGAGGTTCATGCACTGGAGGGGATGTGATCCAGGCCTTTGAAAAAGCACCCGACCACTGCCTCCTGTGTCAACGTCGGCTGACCGGCCGCGCCTGGTAAGCAGAGATGGCTGCCAGGTGCACCCTGAGGGTCAATGACAGTAGACCTCCTTTGGTGAGAGACCAAAGGTAGTCAAGAATGTTAGCCACGGAACAGTACAAAGAGTGCAGGCCCTTGCCCTGACACCAGATGGAAAACCGCTTCCATTTGAAGGCATAACATTTCCTGGTCGATTCCTTTCATAGAAACATAGAATTTGATGGCAGATAAGCACTGCTTGGCCCACCCAGTCTGCCCATTTCCCTACCTACTGGATAAGCTGCAGATCCTAGTTAACCAGCAGCCTACTTCTTCCTACCCCCACCCCCCAGAATTGCCTTATGACTATCCCATGCATGCTTGAATTCCACCACTGATTTTGACTCCACAACCTTCCTCCGGAAGGCCGCTCCATGCATCCACAACCCTCTCTGTGAAAAAATACTTCCTTAAATTACCTCTGAGCCGCCCCCTCTATCTTCAAATTGTGCCCTCTTGTTCTTGCACACCTCTTTTTTTGAAAGATGCTACCCTCTTGGACTTTGTTGATTCCCTTGAGGTACTTGAAAGTTTCTATCATGTCCCCCCTCTCCCTCCTTTCCTCGAGGCTATACATATTTAGCTCCTTAAGTCTCTCTTCATATGTCATCCGGTGCAGACCCTGCACCATTTTAGTTGCCCTCCTCTGGACAGCTTCCATCCTGTCTATGTCTTTGCGGAGATTGGGTCTCCAGAACTGCACACAGTACTCAGATGGGGTCTCGCAGCTGTCTGTACAGAGGGATAATAACTTCCTGTTTTCTACTGGTGATGCCTCTCCTATGCATCCGGTATCCCCCAGCCCTCCTTGCTGCCCTCTCACATTGCTTGCCCATCTTTAGATCATCTGATATGACTACCCCAGGTCCCTTTCCATTTTGTTGTTGTTAGTATCTCACCCCCATTGTGTACGCTTCCCTGGGTTTTGTTTCCCAGGTGCATTACCTTGCACTTCTTAGCATTGAATCTAAGCTGCCATACATTTGACCATTCCTCTAACCTTGCCAAGTCCCTTCTCATCCTTTCCACCCCACCCTGTGCATCAACTCTGTCGCAGATCTTAGTGTCATCTGCAAAGAGACATACTTTTCCTTCCAGTTCTTCTGCAATGTCGCTTATAAAGACATTGAAGAGGACCGGTCCTAATACTGAACCCTGTGGTACCCCACTAGAAACCCTCCTTTCTTCTGAGTGGACTCCATTTTCTAGATGCCTCCATCACAGTGTAGACATCGTCGGAAAGACCCAAAGCCTGGAACTCCAGCCACTCAGGTACCAGGCTGTGAGGTGCAGGGATTGAAGGTCCAGATGGAATACCTTCCTCAATTGAGTGATATCAGGTCTGGGCGTGTACAAAGCCGCTCCGGGGGCCTGCAGCTGAGGCTGAGGAGATCTGGATACCAGAACTGGTGCAGCCAGTCTGGGGCTACCAGGATCACCTTCACCTTGTCCATCCTCACCTTGAGGAGCACCTTGTGGATCAAGGGAAATGGAGGGAAGGCATAGAGGAGGCCTTGGGTCCACGGCCTCGAGAAGGCATCCCCCTGCAGCGAGCCCTGCTGAGAGGAGTGGGCATGAAACAGCCTCAGCTTGGTGTTTCCCTGGAGGCAAACAGGTCCACCATCGGTTTGCCACAACGGGAGAACAGGCTGTAAGCTACCTCTGGATGGAAAGACCACTCGAGGGATGTCTGGCCTAAGCGGCTGAGGGCATCCGCCAGATGGTTCGTGGCTCCTGCCACATGGATGGCTAGGAGATCCGCCTCCAACCAGCTCACTAGGGTCCACATGCGGAGCGCCTCCTTGCACAGCAGACAGGAGTGCATACCACACTGTTTGTTGAGGTAGTACATGGTCGTGGTATTGTCTGTCTGGACTTGAACCACTCGACCCCGGAGCTGAGGCGCGAAAGCTGACAGTGCCAGTCTGACTGCTCTGAGCTCCAACAGGTTGATGTGGCATCGGGACTCCTCGGGGGTCCAGAGCTCATGAGTCCTTTTGTCCCCCATGTGGGCTCCCCAGCCCATGAGAGAGGCATCGGTCATGAGGACAACCGTCGGCTCGGGGTAGACAAACGGGATCCCTTCCTGCAACCGGTCTGGGGCGGTCCACCATTGGAAAGCGTCCCACATCTTCTGGGTTACAGTGACCAGCTGGTCGAATTGACCATGGCGCTGAGACCACTGTGCGTCCAGCTCCCACTGAAAGGGGCGCATGTGTCATCGGGCCCAATAGACCACCAAGGTGTACGCCGCCATGTAAACCAGAAAGTGCAGAAAGTCCCGGGCAGGGCGCAACTGCCCAACCAGAAATGATTGGGCAAAGGAGAAAATGAACCTCTGCCCTGTCCACTGGGTGCCAAGCTCTGGCTTGACAAGAGTCGAGCTCTGCCCCGATGAAGCCCATCACCTGAGAAGGCACGAGATCAGACTTGGCCTCACTGATTAGCAGACCGAGATGGGACCAGGTGTGTGGAGGGCCAGGTCCCTGGATCTCTCCACCTCCTGTAGGGAGTGACCTGCTAGAAGTCAGTTGTCGAGGTAGGGGTAAATTTTGACACCCCCCCTCCGACGCCGTAGATGGGCCGCCACCACTGCAATGCATCTGGTGAAGACCCGTGGGGCCGATGACAGGCCGAATGGCATGGCTCGGAACTCGTAGAGGCTCCTCTCAACCCTGAAGCGGAGGAACCGCTGATGAGACGGACGGATTTGGACGTGAAAGAATGCGTTCTGCACCTCCAGTGAACAAAACCACGTTTCACTCCAAGGATGATATGATCTGGGACAGAGTGACCATCTGAAAGGTGCGAGACTTGAGATATTGATTCAGGTTGTGGAGATCTAGAATGGGGCACCAGCCCCCCCTCCCCCGTCTGCTTGGGCACCAGGAAATACCTGGAGACAAAGCCTGGGTCTGCTGAAGGATCCGCCAGGGAGCTATTGCCTCCTTGAGGAGGAGGAGATGAGCAATGTCATCTCGAAGAGCCAACTGGGTGTGAGCGGAGAGCTGTTCCTCCCGAGGGGCGCGAGCTCGGCTGGGAAGGTACTGCTCGAATTCTAGAGGCAGTCCCTGACCATCCACTTCGAGGACCCACCTGTCTGAAGTGACAGCGGACAAGGTGGAAAGGAAGTGGTGGAGCCGGCCTCCCACGGGAGGACCCAGAGCTGTCGTGACGGGAGAAGGGGTGGCAGCCCCCACCCCATCACTGAGCATGCTTGGAGGAGGAGGAGGCTCCAGGACCTGAGCCTTGGCCTCCTTTACAGGCCTGTTGGGGTCCAGGCTTGGGCCGAGGGTGCCAAGCTTCAGCCTGCTGCTGATGCTGCTGTCCCCCTTGGAAGGAGGACTGCTGAACCGCAGGGGAAGAATGCCGAAAGGACCTCTTCTGCTGCTTCTTGCCCAAAGAACTCTTAGTAGAAGTAGCATCCAAGGTGGCACTGGACTCCTCTATGTGCTGGAGGTGACCTGCCACTCCCGGGACAAACAAGTCGGTCCCAAGGAAGGGCACATCAGCTAACTTGTGCTGAGTATCTGCCGGGAAGGAAGAGAGCCTCAGCCAAGCCGTGCGGCGAGAGGCAACTGCGGCAGCCACCGAACGGGCACAAGAGTCCCCATTGTCCAGGGCTGTATGGAGCTGCTGCTTAGCCACAGCTTGGCCCTGGTCTCAAACCTGCTTGACCGTGTTCTGCATGTCCATGGGGAGGTGTGGTTGGACTTTGTCTAACGACCCGAGAAGGGCATGAGAGAAGTGTGCCATGATGACAGCCGAACTTGCCTGACGAAGGCTCAAGGAGGAAACCGCATAGACCTTCCTTGCCGAATGATCCAAGAGCTTGGACTCTTTGTCGGGAGGTCAGTCATTGTCGGCAGAACTTCCAGTATGCCTGAACACAGAGGCAGTCACCAGGCTCTTGGACGAAGGGTGCTCTGTGGACCCCACAAAGGACCCCATGGGAACCGTGTACATGCGGGCCATGCGGGCAGATGGTGCTGGACAAGAGGCAGGACGCTGCCAGAGTTGAGTGCCAGAACAGGAATGGCCTCTGTCGGGGTATCCCCTCTTTTAAGGATGTCCATAAGACGGTACTCCGCCTTTTTCTGGACGGGTTCCAGGGGCATCTCTGTGGACTCAGAGATGAGGCGAAGGATCCCTTGGAAGAAGGAAGGACCTTCCTCCATCCCCAGGCCAACGGACAACTCATCATCCCCAGGATGAGAGTGGAGCCCGGTGACGTCCGAATCCGAAGAGTCGGGATACAGCGGCCTGCCGCCTAAATCACCCTCGACACCGAGGATGGTCCGGGGTGACCGTGACTGACAAATGCCGGGGAAGCCCAGTGTCTGGTTGGTCTTCTTTGGAAAGAGCCCCTCCCACAGGCTGTTTAGGCGGCGGTTCCACCACGATGGGTGAAGAGACCGGTTTAGGCCACACAGGTAGTCGCCCGGCCCGCGGGCGGAAGACCGAGGTTCGGCTCGGAGGGGTGACTGGGAACTAGAAGGCGAAAGCTAGGCAATGGCTGGGGTAGGAGTCAAAGTCTGCTTGTGCCCAGACAAGATCAGCTGTTGCCGCATGAGGTCCCCATAGCGCCGACGGAGTTTCCACCGGAGCCTCTCCTCATCCAACGAGGATGACCGATGGTGCTGCCTCTTTTTGGAGTGCTTATGGCTCCTCCTTGGTCTTCCGGATGAAGGGGTTCTAGGCCTCGACCGAGATCGGGCCGGCCAACTCGGTTGCTCGGGAGACACCGGCTGGAGCGGTGACTTCCGGGGTTCCAGAACCTGGTCCTCAATTGGGACACCAGTGGGCTGGGTCTCCTCATCTGGGAAGACAAAGACCGGAGTCCTCTCTAAGGAGTCGGTGACCGGGGTTGGCGACAGCGGGTCGATAACAATCTCGACCTCATCGGCCGCATCCTAGGCTGGCTGGCCCAAAGGAAGATCCATGAAGCCGGCAGTTGAAGAAGCGATCTCGACCGAGGTCGAGACCGCATGCTCTTGGGACTGGGACCTCTCTCGGTCCCAAGAGCGCCTTCGCCGAGATGAACACTTGCTTGGTCCCTTCTCCCGCCTACGGGATCAGGAGAAGTGTGAGCCTGCAGTCACCTCTCCCCGGGTGGGAAGAGACTGGCACAACTCCTTGAAGGAACCCGAGAAGGTGGAGCCCAGGATGAGTAGAACGAAGAAGCTTCGAGTGTCTGCAGCACAAGCGGCTTCTTCCTCGAATGCTTGCATGCGTTCTAATTGCTTGGCAGATCCTGCAGCCATGGAAACCACCCACCTAGCCTCCTTGGACTTCACCAGAGGATTCCTTTTCTCCAGTCTCCCCAGTTTCAATCGTGCAAGACAATCGTCCAGGACGTTAGGATGGAAGGCCAAGCAGAAGCTGCAGGACGAGGTGTCATGGCCAACTCTGAGGCAGTAGACGTACGCGAGGTGTGGATTGGTGCGTGACATTTTTTGGTCGCAAGGACACTGGGAGAAGATTTTTCTTCCATGATCGAAGACGCAAAATCGCAATCGCTAACTCGAACGAGTTTTAATTTCGGAAAATCCTAGGTTTTGAAAGCAAGGGCGTACAAAATGTGTGAGCACAAGGGAGGTCACCTGAATCTTCTAACGGAAAGGAAGATCTGAAGGCCACGGGCGGAGCTTTGGTATATACCACCGGTGGGTGAGAGAGAGCCAGTTTGAAGACTTCCGGCGATTCTTAACGGGGAAAGGGACACGCCAATAAGTGTGGATGAACAACATATCCACGATCCTGGAATAATCAAATCACAAATAAAAGTTAAAAACTTTATAAAATATTCATAAGATATATCAGTCAAATAATCCATAATTAAAAATCAGGAACGCCACATAAATATAAATAGGTTTTTAGAGCATTTTTAAAGCTCTCCATTTTCTGGCACTCTCGTATCCGATGAGGTACAGAATTCCACAGGGAGGGAGCAGCAAAAACAAAAGCCCAAGCTCCCGAGGTCTTCAAACGCACCCTGGGAATCTCTAGCAATCCCTCGTCGGTTGATCGGAGTGGTCGAGGGGGCAGTAGGGAATCAGAAGCTCTTGCAAGTAACTTGGACCTAGACCGTAAAGGGCTCTAAAAGTCAGTAGACCAACTTTAAAGGTGATCCACCACTGGACTGGCAACCAGTGCAGAGCACGCGGCACAGGCGAAATATGGCTGGATCGAGTTGACTCAGACAATAACCTGGCCACAGTATTCTGCACCAGCTGCAAGCGGTGGATATCAACCCCTGGAAGCCCTAGGTAAAGGGAGTTACAGTAGTCAAGGTGCGAGGTCACAAAAGTGTGGACCAGGGTTGGAAGATTGCCGGACGGAACAAGGTGCTTAATCCATGTGATGTTCCTCAGATGGTAAAGAGATGCAGTGCTGACGCCTGTCCAAATAACAAGACTCTGAACTGGCAGTGCTCTAGGCTGATGTAAAACCTGAGATGTTTGTGGTGGCTTGGCCTGACAGGGATGTGCTGAAATGATCTTTCATGTCCAGCAAGGTTAGCCAATCATGCTGTTTCAGACATGGTAGCAGAGAACCCAGAGGTAACATTCTGGATTTTTCACACTTTGTACATATTTACAGTAGGTACTGGAGGTCTAGAATCAGGTGTATTCTGCCAGCTGAGGACAAGAAAGTACTGGGAGCAGAAACCTTTGCCTTCTGACTCTGGAACCTTCTCCATTGCCCTGTTCTCTAACATACTTGTAAAACTTCTAAAGAAAGCAACCCAGCCTTGCCATTCTGCAGCTGAGGACGCTTTCCTGGCGATGATCTGGCGGGGCCTTTCCCAGTTCCAGACAGTAACCATCTCAGGTAATTTCCAAGACCCACTTGCCCATCATAAGGGGCTCCCATAACTGACAGAACAGAGCAAGGTGTCCATCCACTAGCAATGAATCACAGAATCATATCATAGAATTATAGAAGCTCAACGGCAGAAAAGGACCATACTGGTCCATCTAGTCTGCTCTTTTCTTCCCCCTAAACCTCCCCTCCCTGCCAGCCCCGCCTCCCCCGACACTCAGCCCCATATGTGCTGTCCCATGCACCTTGAATTCTTCCACCCATTTAGCCCGCACCACTCCATCTCGTAGTCTGTTCCAGGGCTCCACCACCCTCTCTGTGAAGAAACATCCTCTCACATTGCCCTTGTATCTTTTTTCTTGCAGTCTGAGGCTGTGCCCTCTAGTTCTGACCCCCTCCTTCCTCTTAAGTAAACTTTCCAATGAAAATCATATGTGACATGCATTTTTATAAAAAATACTGAATTTGTTACCTTGTTTGCCTTTAAAATCAATACAAGTATTTTAATGGAAATGTGTTCAAAACTTCTGAATCTGCCAGGTTGTTTGGGGGGAGAGGGAGTAGATTTATCCTGCAAACACCCACATATGATTCAAATGTATATGCCTTTACAAGCTTCAGTAATTTATTTAACCAGTTGGGTCTGCATATGTAACTTTGTTTTCCCATAGTTTCTCTCTTTGTTTATACAGCATTACTGCCTCCTTTCCTCGTTCTGTTTCTTTGTTCTCTGTTTTTATCCATATTCAGCACAATGTATAGAATGTTTACAATGGGATACAAGGATTCCGAATTCTGCACAATTTCACTGGTAGTGGTGTAACCCCTAGATGGCGCTATCCCAGGGGCTACTACCCCTGCCTGATTTGCCACTAACAGGTTGAGGGGCCTGGATCCAATGGCGGGTGCCTCCACCCAGAGGTCAGGGTTTGCAATAGTTAAACTTACTTGGTCACAGCCCTCTGGGACACTGCAACCCCTTTCTTCCCACTAGTGGCCCACACAATATATCAGAATTACCTTCACAGTATACACTTACCCCAGGACTAGTTCCGGCACTGGGACCTCCTGTGAAATAAGATACAGTACAGTGCTTAACACAGACAAATACCTCAGGAAGTATAACTTTGCTGAAACAAGCAGCTCTGATTTATTTAGGGATATAACAAGGACAGGGAAATCAGGTTAATTAGCTTATCACTTTACTATCTACCTATGGCTCTGTGCACAGGCCTATCCTACCAGTTACTGTCCCTGGGTACCCAAGCCCTAGTGGCTAGTCCAAACCGTGGCAGCTGGTGGGGCCCTTTCACACAGTGAAAAGAAAAATTAGTTTAAACAGTCAGCAGTACAGTGATTCCATTTGGATTTAATGTGGCAATTCAACAGGGAGCGACCCTGAATTAGTACTCACGACCTCCAAACAAGATAGGGTCCTTCAACGTCAGCAGGGCTACTCTTGAGCTCCACGAGACTCTTCACACATTTATATGGTAAAAAAAAGAAAGTACTATACCAGGCAGGCTGCTTCTCTATCCCGATCGCAATTACTGCACAATACCCGGGAGAACACACAGCAGATTCAGTTCCTGACAGACCGAGTGCAATTCAAACAATTTCTCCAGTCTTCATAGGGTGAGCCTGGTTTCTACTCTTCAGAGATCCTTTGATTCTTTTCACAGGACGGATTCAGTCCTAACAAGCAGTTACACAAGCTGCAGACCGGAACTCTGGGCCTTACACACGTTTTTTGACTGAAACTGTGCACTGAAGGAGCACAGGGTTTCTTTCCCCTTCACTGCCAGATCTAAACTGAAACTCCAACAGACAAAACCGGGCACTTCCTTTGAGTTCCTCCCAGTTCTTGACTGGATTGGCTGTCACTCACAATAGACTGCTGCTGTTGGTCCAAAAAGGCGCCGAAGTCTAAACTACATCTCCCAGAGTCACTGCCCATACAATCCTCTTGTGGCTGGCTCAGATTATGAGTCCAAGTTCTGATTCGTCCAAGGCACCATTTTAGAGCTAGCTTACCCCACACTGATTGGTCCAGTTCAGCAGTTCAAAACTAGAATGGGAACTAGGCAAACACAGTTCTGACTGCAAAGAAAGCAAGTTAGACAAACTGTATTTTCATTATTACTCTAAATGATTTCTGGCAAACAGTTACACCCTTCAGATAGGTTCCTTTGCACTCCTAGTGACTGCAAAATGGAGTGAATTGGCAGCAGTTGAGTGGTACTCAAACAGAGAAGCACACAGTCCCCCCATACAAACTAATTATGTCTGCAAGCAGACAGCTCTTAAAGAGACAGTACCAGAGGCTCTAAAAACACTCACTGATAAATGGCTTAAACGCCAAACACCATTCAGGCTTGGAGCATTCAAGCAAGCTCCTGGAAGTCTTTTGGGAACCCCCATTTGCAGGGGGGTTACAGTGGCATACTGTAAACACCCTCCCCCAAAAGTCTCATGTGGAGCCCAAGCCTTGATTTTATCTCAGTCAGGACATACAGCAGAGATTTCCCTGGTACATGGGTAAAGATAGGAGGAGGGTTTTTCATTGCCAGCCAAAAAACATCAGTAATGAAAACTATCAACAGTGTTTAATTTCTCTAGTTTGTTTATTTGTGGAAGGAGAGTGTGATGATCAGGGAAACAACTTTTTTTTTTTAAACTTTATTTATGAGTCAATTTTCAGATTGAACAATTACACATAAACACACACTTACACCAACAATACAATATATAGAGTCTGACATGGAGTTAATCGGCATATATCAACCATGAGAAAGTTATTTATCAGTTTATACATAGTCTCTCATGTACCAACATGGGAAAGGGGTCTAAGACTGTATGTCAGATGAGATTTTCCATAAGTTCCTTATTTTACACAAACCAAAGTACAATACATTGTTATATAGAATATTGTCTTGTCTGGCTCTCTTATTAGGTACATCCCTGTTTTCCCTCACATTTTCTAAAAATAATATTGTGGTATCTTAACTTTCATGGTGCAATATGTTGTCTGAGTGGGGTAATAAATAGGACCCATCTCCTCCACAACTCCTCAAACTGAGCCCCTCTGTTTATCAATGCTGTTAATCTTTCCATTTTATATAGTCCAATCATAATGTCCTGCCACTGTGTAATGTTTGGTGGTTCCTGCTTCAACCACTTTCGGGTTACAGCCTTCTTAGCTGCCAGCAGCATTATGAATACAACTTTATAGTTGATTTTTCTTTGTGTTCTCTAGGTACCTCCCTAAGCAGAAATAGGAAGGGGGTCAGCTTCAGGGTTGGCGAGAAGACCTTCCCAATGGTATCCTGCAGCTCCAATATAAAAGTTTGAATCACCAGGCATTCCCAAAAGATGTGTACATGTGTGGCCCTGGTATTCCCACATCTCCTCCAACAGTCTATTCTGTTTATCTGTGCATAATGAACCTTTACTGCAGGAACTCTGAAAAACCTGTGTTTTTCCATGCAAATTCCCTCCAGCTGGGTGAGGATGTGCTTCTGTATATTTTACTTATACATCCCTCCCATATATTTCCTGGTATTTCTAAGTCTTTACCCCATGTTTTTTGCATTGATAAGGTAGATTCTTCCACTAACTCATGAATCGCAGCATATAGGCATGATATTATATGTTCCAGGGGGGCTCTACCCTCTAAAATCATTTTAAGAAGGCCAGCCAATTGCGGAGAAGGTTGTCCAGGCTTCCTATTTCAAAGTTTTAACCAGATCTCTAACTTGCAAATACCTAAACCTATCTCGAGAAGATATGCTGTAACGTGTCTCCAAGTCGTTACGTGTCAAAAAAACACCTCCCTCTAGGAACTGATAGATCATATGTATTCCCGGTCTCTCCCATCTCCAGCATCCTCCATCCAGTTTGGCTGGCAGAAAATCTTCTAAATAGGGTAAGGAGTAAAACAGTGCCCTCCGAGTCATACAACTCTTAGAGGCTAGAACAAGATACCAGCTCTCTAGGGTGGCCTCCGTGTATGGATTACTAATATCTCTCAAAACACCCTCCTTCAAGGATGACAACAGCACCCTGTGTGGTTGCATCAAATCCTCCTCTATTTTTTCCAGTGTTTTCCATTTTGCAGTACAGGAAGGGTGCAGCCAGTACAGTATGGTCCTAATCTGTGCAGCAGCATGATCATTTTTAAAATCTGGTAGGGAAAGCACCCCCCTTTTTTTTAGGGAACTGTAAATTCGACAGTCTAATTCTAGGTTTCTGGGATCCCCATATGCATTGGGATACCTTTTTATTTAATTTCTTATAAAAAGCCTCTAGTATTGTTATCAGGAGGGTTTGTGCAAAAAATAGGAATTGAGGTAGCACTACCATACGTACTGCTGCTACTCTCTGTATCAGTGGGATAGGGAGAATCTTCCACCTCTCCAGGTCTTTTGTTATTTTCTCCATGAGTGATATATAATTAAGATCACATAGCGGACCTTGGTTTGAGCTATGTTGTACCCCTAGATAACTCAGTAGTCAAGAGACCACCTGAATGGGAAGGTATTTTTTGTATGTTCTGTAGGAATATAGTTAATGCTCAATATTTCGGTTTTTGATGTATTGATTCTATACCCTGCTATTTCTCCGAAATTCTGCAGTATTTCCCATAATGGTTTCGGGAATGTTCTGGTTCTGTCAGGTATATTAATAAATTGTCCACATATAAGGACGCCTTATGTTCAATATTTCCCACCCATATCCCTTGGATATCCCTATGTTGTCTAATTGCTTGTGCTAGGGGTTCTAAGTATAAAGCAAATAGTACAGGTGATAAAGGGCACCCCTGTCTAGTGCCCCTTAAAAGGTTAATTGGTGACGAGACCGATCCATTTGCTTTTATGTATGCTGTTGGTTGGGTGTATAATTCAGTTACTATCTGTCCGAACTCTCAAGGGAGTCCCATTTTTTCCATTACTGCACCCAGGAAGGGCCATGCCACCCTGTTGAAGGCATTCTCTGCGTCCAGATTTAAAAGCAGAAATGGGTCCTCCGACAGGGCAGCACAGTGTCGCAGATGTAAGGTTCTCTTATATTACCCTGAGTTTGTCTGCCGAATATAAACTCCGTTTGGTCCTGGTCAATTAGTCTGGGTAGCAGCCCCTCTAGCCGTTTAGCTATAATTTATGTAAATATTTTATAATCGATATTTAATACCGAAATAGGCCAATATGAGTCACAATTTGCATTATCTTTTCCAGGTTTCAGCACACTTGTAATGGTTGCATATTGCCAGGAATCTGGGTTATCCCTTCCCTCTTGTATATCCTTGCAGGTCTCCAACAGGACCAAGGTTAATTTTGTCTGGAAGGTTTTATAAAACTCTCCCGTACAGCCATCTGGGCCCAGGCTTTTTTATGTTTTTTTAGTTTGGATATAGCCTGTGTAAGTTCTCTTTCTGTAATTGGTGCCATTCGGGCCTTCTGTTGTTTCAAATTTACTGACGGTAACTCCAGTCTCTCCAAAAAATTCTTAACTTTATTTAAGTTCATCTGATGCTCTGGGGTATATAACTTTCGACAGAATTTTTGGAATGCCTGTTCTATCTGGGAGGGCACAGTTATTATTTTACCCATATCTGGGTCTCTAATTTGTGTTTTGGTGGACTGAAGTGTTCTCTGCCTTAGTCTATGTGCTAAGAGTCTAGTGGCTCTGGGTCCACCTTCATAGTATTTTTATTTTCGGGTCTGCACGGCATGCTCGGTCTGTACATCTATTAATTTTTGCAGTTGTTCTCTAGTTGCCTGCAGGAGTGGTAGACTGCCTGTGTCCCCTCCAGCATGCATCTCCTGTAGATCCTTTAACTGTCTTGTAAGTTGTTCCCTTGTCAATTCCTGTTGTTTCTTATAATGGGCTGCATATTTTATTATATCCCCTCATAGCACAACTTTGATCGTATCCCATAATGTGCTGTTTTGGATATCTGGACCCGAGTTTTCCTGGATTATTTGGGGTATTCTGTCTCCTATGGTATCTCTAAAATCTTTTAAGTTTAGGAGAAAGTTATTAAATCTCCATAGTGTTGGGTGTCTTTCTTGTACCCAGTCCATATCTAACGTTAATAACGAGTGATCTGACAACGGTGATGTCTAACGTTAATAACGAGTGGTCTGACAACAGTGATGGAGTCATAGAGCACTCTCTTACTTTACAGAGATGCTCCTTAGAGATGTGAAAATAGTCAATATGAGTATATACCTTGTGCGAGGCTGAATAGTGAGAATATGCCCTCCCTTTTGTATGTAAGGTGCTCCATACATTTGTCCATTCGACTGCCTTAAAATAAGCCAATGCCATTTTCTGCGCAGCAGTCCTCTTGGGGATCTGTGATTTAGATGTATCTAGGTGCCCATATGTCATATTGTGGTCTCCTCCTAAGATCAATACCCCCCGTTGATACTCTGTTATTTTTTGGCAGAGTGACTTAATAGCCACAGCTTTAATTCCTGGTGGTATATAGAGGGATGCTATCGTGATCGGCTGCCCCTCAAGGAATCCTGAGACCACCGCAAGACACCCTTCAGGGTCTATATATCTATCCTGTAATTGAAAGGCTGTATTATGGGCTATTAATATCGTTGCTCCTCTGCGATTCCCCTCTTTATAAGAGGAGGCAAAAATTGTGGAGAAGCCGAGTTTAGATCATTTAACATGTTCTGTGCTACTTAGGTGCGTTTCTTGTAGTAATATAACGTTTGTTTTTTGTTTCCTTAAGGAAGGGATTACTTTGTACCACTTAATTGGGTTATTTAGCCCGTTAACATTTTGGGAACAAATTACTAATCTCCTATGTTTAGCCATTTTCTTTCCCATATTTCCTGCATTCTCCTCGATGGTCCCACTTCCCTTCTCTTATGCTTAGTCTTAGCATTTCCCTATCTCTCCAGTCGGATTTCTCTGCGGTAAAATTTCTACTATCAAGCTCAAAACATACACAATTACATATGTAACAATACAACCCAACTCCGCAACTATTTACAGTAACACTTGCAAGGTTGGAGAGTGTATCATTACCCTCTCTACACCAATCCAGAAGAGGCTCAGAATCTGCCCCTCCTCTGACGGGAGTATTCCAGATGTACCAAGGTACTCTAGCTCCCTGGGTTCTGTAAACTCCAGAACCAGAAAAAATGGAATAAAACATAACATTCACCATCTCTGACATCGTGTCTATTTTGGTTACTTATCTCTCCTCAATTACCCCGCTGACATTTCTTGATTATTTATTCCCATATAAATACTCCCATGTATTTAGATAGCAATTGAATGAACAGGAGGCTGTGCTTATGATACATATTGTTAGAGCTATGTCTCCAGCTTTAATGTCTCTCGACCTCTTCCCCCCCCTCCAATCTATTCTGCATTCATTACACATAGGAATTTGCCTGCCCCGAATACACACTTCAAAGGCAAAAAGGCTCTGCAAATTCAATATGTTCCCATTTGTTTGTCAGCTGGTATTATAAAACATAAACCCATGGGAAGATATCGTCCTTAAATATCTCTATTCAAATAATAAACAACTAGGTTTTGTCCATACATCAAGTCCTCTGTCTAGGAGTGCTTAAAAACAAAAGGAAATAAAGGAAGAGTTCCAGCACTGCACCATTGTCCCAGACCATTCCCCATACCAGTCTGAGTAAAAGTAAAAAGCAGCCTTCTCTTTCCCATGTAGGCCCCCTCTAAAACCCTCGAGTCTCAATTTTAAGGGTGCAGTTTAGCAAAGAGGGCCGAAAAATCTCTGCATCCATAAACCAGCAGACAGCATCAACAAATAGCAGTTACGTAGGAACTTACCGTAAAAGTAGATCTTGAGAGAGGTTCCTGTAGTGAATCTTCACATATGTTCTAAGCCCCTGGCGTCAGGTCTGCCTGAGGCTGTAGACAGCAATCATCAGCGGGGACCGCCCCCGTGACGTCAGCCCGACTATGAAAGGGCCGGTCCCGCGCCTGCTCTCCAGTTCTTGTCCAACGGAGACCTAAAGATAGGTAAGGAGAAAACCAGAGTGAACTCCAAAGGCCCAGCTTCCACTCTAGTCCAGCCGGACTAGATAGGATGGAAAGTAAAGCATCCAAAAACTGGGGGAAGGAGGGAGGGAAGTTCTACTGTTATGGTAAGTTCTTACGTAACTGCTATATCTTACTTTGAGAGGGTCTTCACATGTAGAACTGAATACCAAGCAGTCCCAAAGAAAAATAAGGCATAGGTGCATCCGGGAGGAGGAGGAGAAGTCGCCAAGAGAAATTACGACAGAAGGCCTCACAGGACCGCAAGTCCAAAGCCAGTTCTGCGCCGAGAGGCATTGTCCAGACTGTAATGCTTAGTGAAGGTGTGAAGAAATGACCAGGTGGCCGCAGCACAGATCTCTGCCATGGACACATTCCTGAAAAAAGGCAGTAGAGACCGCCACGCTATGGGTGGAGTGGCCTTTGACTGCCAACGGAAGGGACTTCCCATATTTTGTGTATGAAAAATGGATGCAGTTAGCGAGCCATCGAAAGATGGTCTGCTTGGAAATAGCCTGCCCTGGCACTGAGGGACAAAGCCTATGAACAGTTGGTTAGATTTCCTAACCTCTTTAGTCCTGTTCGTGTAGTACCTCAGGATCCAGTGCACATCAAGCGTGTGCAGCAGGTCTTCCCCCTGTTGGAATACTGTGGATAGCACACCGGTAATTCCACGCTCTGGTTCAAAGTGGTTTCTGACACAACTCTGGGCAAAAAAGAAGGGTTAGTCCTAAGGACTACTTGGTCCTTATGAAAAATCAAATAAGGTTCTTTACATATGAAGGCCTGTAATTTGGAAACCCTTCTGGCCGAAATGACAGCGACTAAAAACAAAGTCTTCCAGGAAAGGAAGCGCAAGTCGCAAGAAGAAGCTGGTTCAAACGGTGGTAAGGTCAGCTTCTCGAGCATGAAATTCAGGTCCCAGGGTGGACAAGGATTCCGGATCGGAGGTTTCAAATGAAGGATACCTTTTAAAAAGGTTTTGGCAACCTCCAGTTAAACCAAGGTTTTGCCCTCCACCGGAAGGTGGTAGGCCGACACCGCAGAGAGGTGGACCTTAATGGAGGAATAGCTAAGGCCCACCTCAGACAGATGTGCAAGGTACTCTAGAACCTGGGATGCTGAGCACGAAAATGGATCCCAGCTCCTTGCTTGGGCCCAGATCATGAATCTCTTCCACTTCATAGTGTAAGTGGATCTAGTGGAGGGTTTTCTGGCCTCCACTAGAATGTGCGCAACCTGCGAAGAGACCCAACAGCGATAAATCGCTATGTCCACAGATGCCACGCAGGAAGTTGGAGAGACTGATGGTTCAGATGTACCAGGGTACCCTGCTCCTGAGTCAGAAGGTCGTGAGAAATGGGCAGAGGTTCCAGTGCCAGGTGTTGCAGAAGAGGGTACCAAATTTGGCATGGCCAAAGAGGAGCAATCAGGATTGCATGGGCACCCTCTTGTTGAAGTTTCACCAGGACCTTCTGAATTAGAGGAAAGGGAGGAAAGACGTAGAGAAACCTCCTTGTCCACAAAAGAGACAGCGCATCTCGCCAAAAAGCTCCATGCCTGGGAACGAGCGAGCAGAAGACGGGTAGTTTTGCATTGTATGTGGAGGTGAACAGATCCATCTCTGGCCGACCCCATCGAAGAAAGAGGTCTTCAACTACCTCTGACTTTAGCTGCCACTTGTGGGCCTGGGCCATTGATTGACTGAGACTGACGGCTAGGACGTTGGTGATGCCCAGAACGTGAACTGCTGTCAGATAAAGGCTGTGCTGAATCGCCCAATACCACATCCTCATGGCTTCTCGGCAAAGAGGGTAAGATCTGGTTCCCCCCTACTTCTTTATGGACCAGACAATGGACATGTTGTCCGTCTGTACCAGGATAGATCCCAGAACTAGCAGTGACTGGAATGCCTGGAGTGCGTAAAGAACCGCCCTGACCTCCAGAAAATTGAT
Organism: Neoceratodus forsteri; assembly: GCA_016271365.2. NCBI lineage: Eukaryota > Metazoa > Chordata > Ceratodontiformes > Ceratodontidae > Neoceratodus > Neoceratodus forsteri. Next base: position 968,800,775 of record CM028134.1, on the reverse strand, counting down.
GTGGAGCATCAGCTCCTGATCAGACCAAGACCCCTGTGTCTTGTGAGACCCCAGATGAGCACCCCAGCCCAGATCTGAGGCATCCGTAGTGAGAATTTGAGTTGGAACTGCCAGAAGGAAAGGGACCCCCTTTGACAAATTCGAGAGATCATGCCACCAGCGTAGATCTCTCTGGAGGCTGTTGGAGATCATGACTTTTTGGTTCATGCCATCCATCCGCTGGTCCCATTGGACTCGAACAGACCACTGAGTGACCCTCATGTGAAGCCTGACCATTGGGATTGTTGAAATGGCGGCCACCATCAGACCCAATAAATGAAGCACCGAGTGTGCAGGGATCCATCAGGCCTGCACCACCAGTGTGGCTTGAGAAGCAAGAGTCTCGGCCCGATCTGATGGAAGGAAAGCCTTGCCCTGAACTGTGTCTAGTACAGCTCCAATGAACTGGAGTCTCTGTGAGGGTACTAGCTGGGACTTGGGAAAATTGACCGTTATGCCCAGCAAGGCAAACAAGCTCAGAGAGAAAGACAGAGCCTCTTTCAGGCTGGTAGTAGAGGGTGCTGAGAGGAGCCAGTCGTCCAGGTACGGGAAGACATAAATACCCTGGCGGCGCAGAAAGGCCACCACCACCACCGCTAGACATCTGGTGAACACTCGGGGGGCCGAAGAAAGGCCAAACGGGAATGCTCAGAACTGGAAATGTTTCTCCATGAAAACAAAGCAGAAAAAGCGTCGGTGGGCCGGGAGGATAGGGATATGCAGGTAAGCATCCTGCATGTCCAGGGAGCACAGACAAGAGTTTTGATGGAGCAGGGGAAGGAGCCCCTGAAGGGTCAACATACGAAACTTCTTGTGTTCGACGAAGATGTTTAGTGTGCTGAGGTCCAGGATTGGTCACAGGTCACCCGTTTTCTTTGGAACCAGGAAGAAGTGGGAGTAGAATCCCCTTCCTATCTGGCATTTAATGAGACAGGTTCTATGGCTTTCTTTATGAGAAGTGCCCGGATCTCTTGAGAGACTATGGAGACCTGATCCCAAAGACAGAAGGACTGTCCTGGAGGTTGAGGGGTTGGAATTTCACTGAATTCTATCGAGTGACCTTGGTGGATGAGCTGAAGCACCCAGTTTTCTGCGGTCACAGACCTCCAACCTTCCAGTAGGAGGCCGAACCTCCCTCTGACTGGTTCCTCCTGAAGTACTGGAGGTAGCGGAAGGAGGAGAAAGCAGTCAGGACGCCAAGGGAAGGGGAGCTTTAGCCCCAGAGGCCTGTTTTTGAAATCTGGGCTGTGGGGTTTGAGCTCCCGATCCAGGTGCGCGTTTCTTTGTTTGGCACTTAGCCTAGGATTTATTCCACCTTCTTTGGCGGTGAAAGGTCTGCTTTTTCTGTCCCGTCTTATATAAGGAACAGACATCCCTCAAGGAGCGTCTGCTTTCCTGCAGCCCAGTAACATCTTTAGCGTCGCCGCCAAAGAGGACGGAACCCCTGAAAGGGGCCTCCAACAGGGAGGACTGCACGTCCTGCGCCAGTCCCGCTATATGGAGCCCAGCAGAGGTGACTGAGGCAGATCCCTGTGGCAGCTGCTCTTGCCACTGAATCCACCGTGTCGTAAGTAGCCCAAAGGGCGTGGCGAAATGAGGATTTCCCCGTCCTTACTTTATCCAAGAGCTTCTTCCTTAGGGTTTCATCTTGAACATCCTGGAGGTCCCTTTCAAGGTCCATAAGAGAAGCTTTTTGAAAGGCAACCATGTATGAGACGTAATTGAGGGAACGTATCGCACACCAAGATGACGAATACATTTTTCGCCCAAACTGGTCGAGTTGACGCGAGTCCTTGTCGGGAGGCAAAGGACTAAGATGCTTGGGCTGAGCTGAGCGGTCATAAGCTGCCGTGATGACCACAGAGTCAGCCTTGGGATGGGAGTTCAGCTGAAAAATCCCTTCCGGGGGATAATAGGTGTGGTCACAGCTATGGAGGCAGGAAGGAATGGAGGGCCAGGTTGTTGCCAGACAGTGGTAACTAGGTCCACATGAGGTCCCATTCACGGCGGAATGGGAATAGGGTCCGAGGTGGCCAGATCTAGGTGCTCCACCAGACGTTTTCGTTGGGGATCAACCTCTTTGGACAGCCAACCACCAGCAGCTTGAATTGAGCGTAGCAAGTCTCCAAAGGAAGGATCCTCTGGAGGGGACTTTGGAGAGTCTTTTGGAGGAACCTCCATGGGAGATCTGGAGTCTGACCCATCTGAGTCAGAACTAGTGTCAGAGGAATCAGAGCCAGAAGGAACAGAAGGATCTGGTTCAGTAATGCCTACCGAAATACAGGTAGGGACTCTGGAGACCGGAGGCGGTGGAGAGGTCACTGTAACAGAGGGAGTCTCCCTCACCGGCTGTCTCAACTCCGACACAAGCTGCGCTCTAGCCTCTTTCCACCACCGAGGGATGGAATCAAGATCCGGCACCGAAGGAGGTGGCTGATAACTCGTATAACCTGGGTACTGAGGACAGTGCCAGGAACGAGGTATCTGAGTATCCTGGGTAACCCGGCGTGGGATGTCCTGGAGTAGGATAACCAGTCGGGAATGACAACGTCAGAAAGCCCAGCGTCTGACAACCTGGCGTCGGATAGCCCGGCGTTGGGAAACCCGGCAACGGAGGCACCTGGCCCAGCGTCGGATATGAAGTAACTGATGGAGGGGTGCCCGCAGGCAAGAAAAAGGCTTCCTGGGAAATTAACCCTGATGAAGAACCCGCAGGGGGAGGTGCTGTGATGCTCGAAGGGGGCATCGGAGTCTGACGCGCGCCTGAAGTACTCAGGGTTGGAGGCTCCATACCTGGATCCTCTTTCGGCAACGGAATGAAATCCAGAGACAGAGGAAGGCCTGGCAAAGTGGGGGAGACACAAGGGGCCCCCAACGGCAGGTCTGAACGCAACTTTGCTAAAGTAAACAGCAAAGGGTCGGGTGGCGAGTCTCCAGGGTGTAAAACCCTAGGAGACGACGGGTCGACTAGTTCCTCACTCTGTCCAACATTGGGGGCCAAACTGGAGCCAGACGGGAGAGTGGGCGGATCTATGCGGGCATCAGAGAAGCCAGCGTCCGAATGAACAGATCCGGCATGGCTAGAGACAGCTGGAAGGCCGCCGCTAGGCTTATCAGCAGAGGCCGTGCACCCTTAGCCGGAAGTGAGGGGTGACTTATCAGCAGGATCAGTCGACAGAATTACCACCTCCAACGAGGGAACCCCCGGCTGTCCGCTCACCTCAGCAGGAGAGGGAGAAGGGGCCCAGCCCAAAAAAGCAGACAGGGCGCCCGAAAAAGTACTCATGGTTGCCGACCTTTTCGATGGCGACGGACACCTGTCCCGATGCTTCTCCTTACTTTTCTTTTTCTTCGGGGCCGGCGACGATGACCTTTCCCTGAGGTTTTGAAGCTCCCTTTCCATAGACACCAAGCGTAGGGTCAGTAGATGGGCCTCAAGGTACCTCTTGCGCCTGGTTCTGGTTGCCTGGTTGAAGGCCTGGCAGATGGAATACTCCTGGATGTCGTGCTTCGAACTGAGGCAGAGAAGGCAGTGGGAATGGTCGTCCCTGTGCGGGATTTGAGCGCCGCACTTAGAGCACTTTTTCTTCTGTCTAGAAGACATCAAAATGAAGAAAAATCTTGATGAATTTTACAAGAGGCGAAGAAACACTTCGAAAAATAGAATGCGGACGTTAGATGGCTGTTCTGACACGAGACGAACGTGACTGAGGCGACGGCGGGAAAGAACTGGTGAGTGGGCGCAGGACCGCCCCTTTTATAGTCGGGCTGACGTCACAATGCCCCGACGTCGGGGGCGGACCCCGCTGATGATTGCTATCTACAAGTTTGCCGTGCGGACCTGGCGCCAGGGGGCGCAGTCCTATACGTGAAGACCTACTGCAGGAACCCTCTCGAAGTAAGATCTTTATTTCAACTGCTTTTTCCTGTACCTTCAGGTATCACTCTTGCTCTGGTTGTCTTGTTGCTCCGCTTGCTTGTGGGACTTATCTCCAAGCATACGCTTAACAACCTGTAGAATTTTGAGAGACATTTGCTCGGCCTGGTACTTGTGTTTGCTATGCACTGTTCTCTGCCATTGGGCCTGTGGGGAAAGGGGGAAGACGCTCAGCGGTCTGGTCCAACTGTAAACCCCAGCCTTTCCTCTTGAGTTCCTGCATCACTGCTTCTGGCATTTCATACATCTCTGTCCCTGTTTACCAGAATACCCACAGCTTCGAGGGGTAGGGTGTCTGGAATTGAACCTTGTGCTCTTGCAGGATCCAGAAAATGGATGTGTAGGCCGCTCTTCTTTGGGCTATTTCAACTGGATAGTCATGGTCGAAAATGAGCCTTGCAGTGTTATATTTTACTACTTTCTTTTGCCAGGCTGTCTTTAGTATATATTCCTTGTCTCTATAACTGGAGACCTTGAACATCACTGAGCGTGGTCTTGCAGAGGGATCAGTTGGCTTTCTTGTTAGTGCTTGGCGGGCCCGTTTGATTTTAAATTGTAAGGTTGGTTCCAGGTCCAGTACATCTCTTAGTAAGTCTGTGATAAAGTCCTCCATATGGCCGACTTCTGCATCTTCTGGGAGACCATACAAGCGTATGTTTTCTCTCCGAGATCTAGCCTCCAGATCTAGTAATCTGTCTTGTACTGTGTCTCCTGCCAAATCCATTAAGAAATCCACTGCTGTGTGGTCCGCCTGTACATCTTCTTCCATTCCTCCCACTCTGTTCTACCTGCTCCGTTCGTTCTTCTATCTCCTGTATGTTCCCCTGCAGAGATTTATATTCCTAATTATTTTCAGCACAAAAAGCTTTTAATTCTGTTAACAGTGTTTCAAATCGAGTTTGAAACAAGTGTTCAGTTTCCTGGTCCGTGTCTTATTCGTAGGCCACGCTACTGGCCGGAGACAAGCTTCTGCTGAGACTCCATTGTTCTTGCAATCCTTCATCATCTGGGCTTTTTAAGGTACACTTTCCATGGGATCTGCTAGATCTAGATCCACAGATACACAGAAATGTGACAGCAGAGAAAAGCCCCACAGCCCATCTAGTCTGCCCAACACCCTACCTCCCCCCTTCTGTTATGCTTCCACCCTCTTTTCCCAACCCCTTAAATATATCCCAAGCCCTCTTGAACCCCTCCACCATTTCAGCTGCCATTACCTCCTCCAGCAGCTTGTTCCAGGCCTCCACCACCCTCTCCATGAAAAACTGCCCCCTGACATTACCTCTGCATTGCCCGCCTTCCAGGTTGAGGCTATGTCTCCTCGTATTCGCTCCCTTCTTCAATTTGAACAAGCTATCACCCTCCACCTTATTTATTCCTTTCAGATACTTAAAGGTCTCAATCATGTCCCCCCTCTCCCTCCTAGTCTCCAGAGGGTACAAATTCAGCCCTCTCAATCTTCTCTCATAGGGTACATGCTGCATCCCTTGTACCATTTTGGTTGCCCTTCTCTGAACCCTCTCCATCAACTCAACATCTCTCCATAGGTGAGGCCTCCAGAAATGGAAATTACATACCTACCGTAATTCTTGATCTTCTTGGACAAAATCTCCACCACTCACTCACACTAATGGGATCTATGCCGGAGGCGCTAGGACCCAGCGGAAGCAAACTTTGTACAGGAGGCGGCGCCAGGAGTGGAGCCACGAGGTAGCTCCATGAGCATCTGCTCGTGCAGCAATGACTATCTGGCGCTGGATTTCTCCAATCATCTCAGTACCTTTTTTTCCCCGGAGGAGGTGCAGCGTAACTAACCTAGAAGGATAGCCTAACCAAAAAACGGACATTAGATAGTCCGGAAGACCCATATAAGAAGGGTCAAGAAAGAAGTCTTCACAGCCTAAGACTGAGGGAGTGAAGACCAACAACAGAGGTGAGCTCAGGGGATGGTGGGTGGGCGTGTGAATGAGTGGTGGAGACTTCGTCCAAAAAGATCAAGAATTACGGTAGGTACGTAATTTCCACATCTTCCTGGACAGAAAATCTCCACCACTCAGTCACACTAATGGGAGAGTACCAAGCTAATAATCCCCCAAGAGGGCAGCAGGAGAGACCAAGAGCTCACAGATTTAGGACAGAAGTCCATTAAGGATGGTTCTGTCAAACGAAACAAGTTGTCTGTTATGGACATCTAGGGCATAGTGTTTGACGAAAGTATGCACTGAGCTCCAGGTGGCCGCATTGCAAATATCTGCAATGGGCACATTGCGGATTTCTGCCAGGGATGCTGTCACCACTCTAGTAGAGTGAGCATACACACTGCCTTCCAGCTTAACCTGTGCCATGGAATAACAGTGGTGAAGGCATGCCACCAGCCATGCTGAAATGCATCTGATAGTGACAGGTTGACCCAGCCGGGTCTCGCTGAAAGAAACAAACAGTTGTTGAGCTTTACGAAATTCTTTTGTTCCATTTAGATAGAAACGCAAAGCTCTTTTGACATCCAAAGAATGAAGAGAATGCTCCCCTTCATTTTGAAAGTTCTCAAAGTAAGTAGGAAGGATCAAAGGTTGGTTTCAATGGAATTCTGACACAACCTTAAGGAGAAACTTGGGATGGGTCCAAAGAACTACTTTGTCTTTATGAAACACAGTATACGGAGGATCTGTGACCAAGGCATGTATCTCACAGACCCTGCAGCCCGAGGTAATGGCCACCAGGAAGGCCGTTTTCCAAGTGAGGAATTTCAACTCACAGGTAGCTAGAAGCTCGAAAGCTTTTCAAGTGAGCATGTCTAGCACAAGATTAATGTCCCAGGCTGTGACCGGATGTCTGATAGGAGGTCTGATATGCAGAATTCCCTTAAGGAACCTCTTAACCACAGGTAACTGAGCCAGTGACAAGGAAAGTACTGGCACATGATAAGCTGAAATGGCACAAAGGTGAACCTTGACTGTAGAGTACTGCAGACCTGAATCTGACAGGTCCAAAAGGTACTCTAGAACTTTATTTGGTGGGCAGGAAAAAGCATTCAAAGAGGATTTTGCACACCAGAGTGAAAAGTGCTTCCATTTGGCTGTGTACGTTTTCCTAGTGTCTGGCTTGCGCACAGCCAGAAGAATATCTGAAACTCTGCAGGAGACATTGAACCTGTTCACTTCTATCTCTTCGGGAGCCAAGCGTGAAGGTGAAGAGATCTCAGATTGGGATGGACCACAGGCCCCTGAGTAAGAAGATTCGTCTGAAGGGGAAGCAGTTTCGGAGGGGTTTCCGACATACTGTTGAGTAACGGAAACCATATCTGCCAAGGTCAGAAGGGAGCAATGAGAATCATTTTGCTCCCCTGGGACTCGAACTTGAGAAGTACCCTCTGAATTAGAGGAAGAGGCGGAAAGGCATATAGAAAGCGTTTTGTCCACTGCAGCCTGAATGCATCCTGACAGAAAATGCCAGGCCCTGGATTTCTGGAGCAGAAGAGAGGCAGTTTTGTGCTGAGTGGGGATGCAAAAAGGTCCAGGTCTGGAGTTCCCCATTCTGTGAATAGTGACTGAACTACGGTTGAGTCGAGAGGCCATTCGTGAGGATTTGTCTCCGTTCTGCTGAGACGGTCTGCCAGTTCATTCTGCACTCCCAGCAGGTAGGCCACTCAAATTAGAGCCTTATGCTCCAAGCACCATTCCCACACTCTCATCACTTCCCTGCATAAGGGGTAAGAGTGAGCCCCGCCTTGCTTGTTGATGTAATACATCACTGCTTTGTTGTCGGTTTGAAGGAGAATGTTCTTGTGACAGAGAACGTCCTTCAAAGCCCAGACTGCATAAAGGACGGCTCTCATTTCTAAGACATTTATGTGAAGCTGGGACTCGTCCTGAGTCCACATACCTTGAGTGTGGAGAGTTTGACAGTGAGCTCCCCACTCCATCAGAGACGCATCCATGGTAATGGAATTCTGTCACCTTGATGAGAAAGGACTGAGGGTGCGTGGTTGGAGACCACCGAATACTGAGCATCCATTGAGAGGTTCTCATGTGAAGGCATGCTAGGGGTACAGTGAACACTGAGGATGACATGAGACCTAGCATCCGTTGCATCGAGATAGCTCGAGCCGAGCTGTTCCGTCTGATGTATTGGGCCATCTATAGGATATCGCTCCTTCTGTCCTCTGGTAGAAATGCTTTCTCACAAGAGGTGTCCAGAAGAGTTCCTATGAAAAGGAGCCTCTGGGAGGGCTGCAGCTGCAATTTCTTGAGGTTTAGCAGGACTCCCATGGACGTGAGAAAGTCTGAGGCCGTGGCAATGGCGTCGAGAGTTCCTTGCCTGGAAGGGCTTGATAGAAGCTAGTCATCCAGATATGGGAACACTTGTATTCCGACTTTTCTGAGATGCACTGTGAGAACTGCACAACACTTTGTAAAAACTCGTGGCGCCAAGGATAGCCCAAAGGGCAGGACTCTGAGCTGATAATGCTGTCCCAAAGCCACAAACCTTGGGTATTTGCAATGCTTTGGATGAATAGGAATATGTTGGTAAGCATCCTGCATGTCCAGGGAGGCTAACCAATTGTGTTGATGAACCAAAGGTAACAGGGTCCCTAGCGATATCATCTTGAATTTCTCTTTGGGAAGAAACTAGTTTAATTTTCTGAGGTCCAAAATGGGACGCATGCCTCCAGTTTTCTTTGGAACCAGAAAGTAATGGGAGAAGAACCCTGTGTTCCGTTGAGCCAGCAGAACTACTTCCACTGCCCTGTTGTTCAGAAGGCCTTGTATTTTGGAGGCGAGAAGCTCTGACTGAAGAATTGACAGCTTTGGCTGCCGCTTGGGGAGACAATTCGGAGGGTTCTCCGAAAAATTGAGGGAATACCCCTGCGGATTATCCGAAGGACCCATTTGTCTGAAGTTATGGACTTCCACTGGTTGTAGAATTGAGTCAGACAACCTCCCACCGCTAAAAAGTCCCCTTGGGCAGCTGAGGTGGGACTTGGGTCAGAAACTCAGAAGGCGGCACTGGGCACTTTGGGTCCTTGCGCCTTCTGTTGCATTTTCTTTTGAGGCTGAGGGGTGTGATTTTTATTAAAACCTCCTCTACCTTTGCCTCAGAAGGACTGATGGTTATGAAACTGGCATTTGTTAACACCCCCTCGAGAGGGGGCGGGAGGAGGTCGAGCCAATTTAATGGCTGACCTAGTCTTTTGTGTGGCCTCTAGATCCTGTTCTACTTGAGGGCCAAAGAGATACACACCATCGAAGGGCAACGCCATGATCTGTTGCTGGGCATCATTTGTGAAACCGGAAGTGCGCAGCCAGGAATGGCGGCGGGTACAAATGCCTGCCGCCACCACTCGGGAGGCAGTATCGGATGCGTCCATAGCTGCTTTAACCTGTTGGCTGCTGGACTCGATGCCCCTGGTTATGGTTTGAAGAAGCTCTGAATTAGTGTCCGACTCTGGTACGGCGTCAACCATTTGTTTGAGAGAATGCCAAAGAATATACTCATATTGAGAGAAATAGACCTGGTAGCTGGCTATACGCATACCCAGGGTGGATGCAGCAAAGACTCTCTTACCTAAAGTATCTATCTTATGAGATTCTTTGTTTATAGGTCGAGCTGTAGTAGTCTGAGGAAGGACAATCTTATCATTCTCTGCAAGACTACAATAGGATCCACAAAGGCTTGGGAGGCCAAAATAGGTCGATCCTTGGGAGCAGCAAACTTCCCATCTGTGGACTTAGCCACAGAAGGAATGAGAGCAGGATTATTCCATACCATTTGAGAAAGTGTCTCAACGGAGGGTTGTACTGGGGGAGTTAAATCCATAGGGATGTCCGGAACATGAAGGGATAGGAGTCTTAAAAGCTTCCCAGGATCAATGTCCATAGTCTGGAGAGAAAGAGTGGAATTCAAATTTTTTAGCAGAGACTTAAATGACAGGTCCTCGACCACAGGCTCTGTAACAGGATCAGATCCTGCTCCTTCCACATCATCACCCAGTCTAAGATCTGGGTCAGGCTCAATATCATCTCCTGACAGTCCAGGAGGGACTGCATGGATAGGAAAGGACTGAAAATCAGTAGAAAAAGAGGAAGGAAAAGAAATAAGAGAGGGCGCCTTGAAAGATTGGTAAAAGCCCAACCTCGGCTGAAGAACACCACGGTGCCGAAAACCCGCTATGCCGACAAAGCAGATGGCGCTGAAGAAGAACACGGCGCCCGGCTGCATGGCACGAAGATGGCACAAAGGCCACACAGTGCCCGAGCTGCTTGATGCTGACCAAGCCGCGTAGTGCCGAGGCGGCGCTGAAAGGCGGCCAGGAGTGCCCCGCGTAGCGACTACCGATGGCTGAAACCAACAGGGCCCGAAAATTAGAATTTGAGAGAAAGAAGGAAGAATACCAGGAGATAGAAGGCGTTGGTGGGCGCCCTGCTGCCCAGCCATGTGAGGGGAGAAAAACACCTGAGCGCGGAGTCAACGGCACCGAAGAGGGCGCCGCGTGACTAGGGGGCCCAATCGCCCTGCCTGATCCCCTGAAGAGCCCAAGGGCTCCTGAGTGACCGGGCCAGACAGCTGGACCAGCCTCCGAGCCCACTGCTCCATAAGAGCGGCCCACTGATGAAACTGCTCATCGGAATCCCTACCAGAAGGCGGGGAAGGGCTCTGATGTCGAAGAGGTCAGAGACCAGAACCAGAAACCAGCGACTCCAAACGAGGAGACCGGCAACTGTCCCCAATGACCAATCGTCAGCGCACAGACATATCAGAGGCGACATCGAGTGATGCCTTCTCTTTTGACCTATGGGTCAAAAAGAAGTAAGAAACCCGAATGGTGCGAGAAATGGGACCCGTTACTTTTTATGCTTCAGGGAGCCATCCATACCTCAGGCGTTGGACCGTCCGTTGTCAGACCCCCCCCCTTCCAGAGAAGGCGGAGGACCGGACCCTGCCTGGCTAACTGAACAGCTTTCATACGAAGTCTCCCTACCGTCACCTGACCCGCTCATGGTCGACTCAGTCAATGTAGGCTGAGACTTCTTTCTTTGATAAGAATAAATTACTGTAAGCGGAACTTTATTCGAAAAATACTACAAAATAATAAACTGAAAACTATGCTGCTAGTTTGAAGTTTGATGCCCGACAGGTGAGCGACCTTGTCGCTGAAGCGCACTCGACAGTGGGGAAAAAAGGAACTGAGGCAGTTGGAGGGTTGACGCCGAGATAGTCATTGCCGCATAAGCAGAGGCTCAAGGCGCCGCTCCTCGTGGCTCCATCTCTGGCGCTGGCCCTCCTGCAAAAAAGTTTGCTCCCGCTGGGTCCTTGCGCCTGCAGCATTGATCCCGTTAGTGTGAATGGGTGGTGGAGACTTTATGTCCAGGAAGATCTGCACCCCATGCTCCAGATGCGGCCTGACCATGGTTCTGTATAATGGCATTAGCACCTCCCTCTTCCTGCTATTAAAACCCCTCGCAATGCAGGCCAACATCCCATTTGCCTTTCCCACCACCCTGCTACATTGGCTGCCCACCTTGAGGTCACGCGATACCATAACCCCCCGGTCCCTTTCTGTTTCCTTCTTGTTAATCAAGGGAGTAAATTTCCCTCCTGTTCTTCCTCCTCAGGTGCATCAGCGAGCACTTTTGTGCATTAAAGTTCAACTTCCAGGTGTCAGACCACCTCTCCAGCCTCTTCAGGTCTCTTCTCATGGCTTGCACCCCACTAGGTGAATCCACCCTACTGCAGACCTTTGTATCGTCTGCAAACAGGCACATCCATCTCTCCAGACCCTCCGCTAGGTCACTAACATAGATGTTAAAGAGTATTGGTCTTAGCACTGACCCCCTGTGGCACCCCACTGGTCACCGCCTATTCCCTGGAATGGGTCTCATTTACCACCACCGTCTGACTCCTTCCCTTCAATCAGTTTTCCACCCACCTGGTGATCCTGTGGTCCACCCCTAGTCTGCCCAGATAATGCACCATTCCACCATGCGGAACGGTGTCAAAGGCCTTACTGAAATCCAGATAGGCCACGTCTACTGCTCCTCCCTGGTCCACTATCTGTGTCACCCCATCAAAATCTCTATCATGTTACTCTGACAGGACCTTTCCTTGGTGAAGCCATGCTGCCTGTCATCCTGCATGCCATTCATCTCCAAGTATTCTAGCAACCTGATCTTAAGTAGTGTTTCCATTACCTTCCCCACCACCGAGGTAAGACTAATGGGACGGTAGTTTTTGACCTTGTCCTTCCACCCCCTTATATAGTGCAACCTCCTCTTCCCTCTTCCAGTCCATTGGCACCACCCCTATGACCAAGGACAAGTAAAACAGCCTCGCCAGATGCGGCGCCAGTTCATCCATCAGCTCCTTGAGAACCCTTGGGTGTATTCCATCAGGCCCCATTGCCTTGTCCACCCTAAGTCTACCCAGCTCTTCCCTTACTCCTTTAGCTGTGAATTCTGCCACACCCACCTGCCTGTGGCTGTCACCCTCACCCCGTCCTGGTCCCCTGCCCTCTCTTTCCTCCGTGAAGATTGAGGCAAAATAGCTATTTAATGCCTCTGCTTTTTCGAAATCTCCTTCCAGTATTGTTCCACTTCCCCCCCTTAGCCTTCCAATCCCATGCTGTGCCCTCCTCCTTTCTCCAACGTACCTAAAGAAGGTTTTGTCCCCCCTCCTTGCCTGCTTCGCTATCCTCTCCTCAGTGGCCTCCTTAGCCCTCCTTACATTTTGCCCTGCCTCCTTTTTTTCCCCCTGTAGGTTTCCCTGTCCTCATCCTTTTGTGTCCTCCTGTACCTCTTGAATGCTCTAGTCTTCTCCTTGACCCCTAACGCCACCTCGCTAGTGAACTATAGAGGTCATTTCTGTCTTTTATTCTTTTTTACCCTTCTTACACATGAGTCCATGGCTTTAAATACCCCCCTCTCTTGATGGCTGCCCATAATTCCTCCACCCCCTGCACATTCCCTATCCTCAACATTTCTTCCCTAACTACCTTCCTCATTCCATGAAAGCCAGCCTTCCTGAAGTCCATTACCTTGGCTCTTGTCCTAACCTTCACCCTGCCCACTCTCACCCTGAACCTGACAGTCCTGTGGTCACTGGTGCCAAGTTCTTCCCCAAACTCCACCTCCTCCACACTGTCCCCACTTGTGAGGACCACATCCAACAGGTTTACACCCCTAGCAGGCTCAATGACCCTTTGCTGCAAGAATATGCCCTGAAGAGCCTCTAAGATGCCCCTGCTCCTTGTAGAGATTGCTGTCTGGGCCTCCCAGTTGATGCCCAGAAGGTTCAAGTCCCCAACCAGCACAATTTCCCCTCTATGACATCGTTGCTACTGATTCTATAAAGTGTCTGTCCCCTTCCTACCCCTGCATAGGAGGCCTATAGACTACCCAAACGCGCAGGTTTCCCCCTGTCCCCTGTCTAGGGTGACCCACATTATCTCTGTTTCCCTCTTCTCATCCTGCCCTTCCATGGCCCCAATCCCTTCCCTGACATATAATGCCACCCCTCCCCCCTTCCCTTCCTGATCCTTCCAAAACAAACAATACCCTGGAATCACTGTCTCCCAGGCGTGGTGCTCGTTCCACCAAGTCTCACTCAATGCTACAATGTCTAGGGTCTTCTCCATCATAGTGGCCTCCAGTTCTTCCATTTTGTTCCCCAGGCTCCTGGTATTTGCAACCAAAGCCTTCCAACATGTAGCCCCACTCCGTCCTTCCCAGCTGCTACCTGTTCCCTTGATGAGTGTTGTGACTTGGGGGGGGGGGGCTGATAGCCTCTGTGCTCTGCCTCACGTAAGGATGGCCCTGTCCTTAGCCTCCCCCCCTTATTTAGTTTAAATTGAACTTCCTTGCCATGAAGTCCTGCAGTTTACTCTTTAGTGCAGCTGCCCCTGAAGAGCTCAGGTGCAGCCTCTCTTGGGCATACAGTCCCTCCTCCTCCTCCTCCCATGTAGAGCCCCAGTCACCTATCCAGCCGAACCACATTAGATTGCACCAACCTTGTAGCCAATTGTTAGACGCCCTTATCATCTCCTTTCTGGGTGTGCTCACTCTTGGTACTGGCAACACCTCAGAGAAGGAAATGGAATGAAAAACAGTGTTGCTCCTACAGAACCTAGTGAGTTCCTCGAACCTTGCCTGTACCTCCATCAGACTGTTCCCCTCCAAGTCATTTGTGACATTTGTATTTTGTTTTGTATCAATCTGTTAAATTATTTCAGCAGTGTCAGGGGTATTTTGTCGAGAAGGGCCAAGGAGATCTAGACTCGGGCAACCACCAGAGCGATGACGTCACCGGAAGACCAGGGAAACAGAATTTAATAAATCTGTTGTTTTTTTTTTACAGTAGTTTATTTTTAGGGCCTAGTTTAAAGTTTTGTGCAAGGTAGCTGCAATGTTTGTGAAACATAGAAACATAAGATTTTGATGGCAGATAAGGACCGCTTGGCCCACCCAGTCTGCCCATTTCCCTACCTATTGGATAAGCTACAGATCCTAGTTAACCAGCAGCCTACTTCTTCCTACCCCCACCCCCTAGAATTGCCTTATGACTGTCCCATTCATGCTTGAGTTCCACCAATCTTTTTGACTCCACAACCTCCTCCGGAAGGCCATTCCATGCATCCACAACTCTCTCTGTGAAAAAATACTTCCTTAAATTACCTCTGAGCCGCCCCTTCTATCTTCAAATTGTGCCCCCTTGTTCTTGCACACCTCTTTTTGAAAGATGCTACCCTCTTGGACTTTGTTGATTCCCTTGAAATACTTGAAAGTTTCTATCATGTCCCCCCTCTCTCTCCTTTCCTCGAGGCTATACATATTCAGCTCCTTAAGTCTCTCTTCATCGTCTTCCGGTGCAGGCCCTGCACCATTTGAGTGCCCTCCTCTAGACAGCATCCATCCTGTCTATATCCTTACCGAACTGGGTCTCAGAACTGCCTGATACTCAGATGGGGTCTCACCAACTGTCTGTACAGAGGGATAATAACTTCCTGTTTTCTGCTGGTGATGCCTCTCCCTATGCATCCCAGTATCAGCCCAGCCCTCCTTGCTGCCCTCTCACATTGCTTTCCCACCTTTAGGTCATCTGATATGACTACCCCCAGGTCCCTTTCCATTTTTGTTGTTGTTAGTATCTCACCCCCCATTGTGTACTCTTCCCCTGGGTTTTTGTTTCCCAGGTGCATTACCTTGCACTTCTTAGCACTGAATCTAAGCTGCCATACATTTGACCATTCCTCTAACCTTGCCAAGTCCCTTCTCATCCTTTCCACCAGTGATGAAAGTGAACAGGAACGCGCAGGAACTGAGTTCCTGTACTTTTTTTGCAGCAGGAACTGAGTTCCTGTACTTCTTCCCACCGACACTGAAACTGAAATTCTTAAACCAGGAACATAGTGACAGTTTCTGGACCTGTGATCTGCAATCAGGGTTTCCATAACAACATTTGACTTGTATAACAATGCTATTTTCCTAGAAATACTTCAGTATCTCTAAATGAATTTACTAGTGTCGAATTAGATAGTTGTGTCTTGACACCGCTATCCTTTAGATTGAGGATCTTCACTGTGCATTTTATAATTGCCAGTGCGTGAGTTCCTGTACTTCTTGTCTACCACTTGCACCACTGCTTTCCACCCCACCTTGTGCATCAACTCTGTTGCAGATCTTTGTGTCATCTGCAAAGAGACACACTTTTCCTTCCAGTCCCTCTGCAATATCGCCTATAAAGACATTGAAGAGGACCGGTCCTAATACTGAACCCTGTGGTACCCCACTAGTAACCCCCCTTTCTTCAGAGTGGACTCCATTTACTATTACTCTCTGTGTCCTATTCTCCAGCCAATTCTTTACCCAGGCTGTCATCTTGGGACCCACTCCCAGGCTGGCTAACCTGTATATTAATCTTTTGTGTGGGACTGTGTCAAATGCCTTGCTGAAGTCTAGGTAGGCCATGTCCACAGCCCCTCCCTGATCTACTACTTTGGTCACCCAGTCAAAGAAATCTATCAGATTTGTCTGGCATGACCTTCCGCTGTGAATCCATGCTGCCTTGGGTCCTGAGCCCCTCTGGCCTCTAGATACTCAACAATTCTTTCCTTCAGAAGTGATTCCATCATTTTCCCTATCACTGAGGTTAAACTAACAGGTCTGTAGTTTTCTTCTTCTGCCTTGCTCCCACTTTTGTGAAGGGGAATCACATCTGCCCCTCTCCAGTCCTCGGGTACCACCCCATCCTCCCATGATTTGTTAAAGAGGGTAGTCAGTGGTGTCACTAGTTCTACCCTTAGTTCTTTTAGAATTCTGGGATGAATCCCATCAGGCCCCATTGCTTTGTCCACCTTCAGTTTTAAGAGTTCTTTCAGAACCCAGTTCTCCAGTACTGGGTTCTGAAGTAAGTAAGGTCAGTTCTTGGTGTAAGGGTTGCTCATTGTGTGGTGTGGTTACTAACAAATCAGATCAGGTTTAGGACCAGGGTGACCATACTTTATGTTGTAATAATGCACTGTCACCTGACTAGTTTTACCCAATTACATTTCTTTGATTTTTAATGCTCAGTAATATAAGGAATGACTACTGGAAAACTTTATTCAATACAATCAATATGGCCATACTACAGAGGCATTTTGGACAAACACTGGGGTTAGACAACGCTGTATATTAGCACCTACACTCTTTAATATATACTTAAATTCTATTCTACTTGAAATCAAAAATACAGAATTTCATGCGCCAAAAGTTAACGAAAGTAGAACTGATAGCTTAGCATATGCAGACGATTTGGTCCTTTTATCCACTACTGCATTGGGACTTAGAAGGAAAATGAAATGTTTTGATACTCTCTGCAGAGAGAGAAATCTTAATGTAAATTTAATTAAAACCAAAATTCTGATTTTTGGAAATACTTCCAGACATGAACCTAATTTCGTAATAAATGGCGAAAAACTAGAGATATTCAAAACTTAGGATTATTTGGGAGTTCGCTTTTCTTATAATTTAAATTGGAATAAGCATATAGAATACATTAAAAATAGGACAATGTCATCTCTGAATGCATTTAAAATATTTCATGCCAAAATGGGGAAGACCTCGATAAAAGGGGTTTTAAGGGTATTTAATACTAAAATCAAAACCAGTATAACATATGGAGGAGAAATGTGGGGATTTGCCAATATTAATCCACTAGAAACTTCACTTAATAAACTATACCGTTATATTCTTATGCTACCCTCAGGCACTCCTAACTGTATTCTCAGATTGGAACTCGGTCAATATTCTCTGAGCTCCTTAATAAAGGAAAAAAAATGTTGTTTTTGCTTAAAATTTTTTCACTTCAGGATTACCGATTTCCTAGAAAGTGTCTTGAGGAGGAGATTAGGATGGAAAATTTGGATTTTGTACATCCCTCTATACAGTTAATTAGGAAAATTATGTTTCCTCTGGGTCTGGGACATACTCTTTATGATATATATATATAAAACCTTGGGATGAGATTGCTTCCATAGTAAAATATAGAATATGAGATCTGGATTCAAATCAAACATTTTCTAAACTGGCTCAGTCCAAATTATACAATGATTATAAACAATTAAAAGGTCTTTGGGGATTTGAGCCATACTTAACATATTTAACATGTCCAAAAATTAGGAGAGCATATCCGAGATTCAGAACTGAAAGTTATAACGCACAGTTCATCCTATACAGGCAAAAAAGAAGTAATGTTATGTCTCCTTTTTGTAAATGTGGCAAACTATATAAAGATGATCTGAAACATGTCATTTTATTATGCCCTCTTTTTGAACAAAATAGAAGAAAATGGTTGGGTTCCATACTTAGCGGACTTAATCTTCCTTCAGATGAGATTATTGAATATTTTTTTACTTGTGCTGAGAAAACTGTATCACAAAATGTAGCAAAGTTTTTATCAACAACATTCCTTTAAAACTAAACTTAATTATTATATGTAAGGTTTTATATCCCTTAGATTTTTATAAATGTTTATCAGCAGCCAATTGTATGTCTATGGAATAATTGTATTTATGTGATTTTTGACTACAGTAAGTAATTTGTAATAGCTTTGCTGAACAATAAAGTAACTACTACTACTACTGGAAAACACATAATAGTATAGTCTGCCTCCTACCGTAGAGTCCTCTCCTCCCCTGCCCCTCTACCCACTGGTGTTACACGAGGTTCCATTCCTGGGCCCCTGCTCTTTTCTATATTTATAAACAATCTACCTACCATTCCTCCCCACTGTCAAACCTTACTCGATGCTGACGACTTGGTCCTCTATACCTCCTCTAGCACCATCTCTGACATTAATTCTCACCTCTCGTCCGACCTGCAAATGAATCCAAACATGGCTCACATCTCATCACCTCGTATTAAATGTTGTCAAGACTCAGGCCATGTTCTTTGGGTCCTGCAGGAATCTCAGTGCCCTAAACCCCTCATTTCTGGTCTCGTTTTCGACTCCTTCAGATACTTAGGGGTCACTCACTCTGGATCCGTGTCTCAGTTTCTCTCTCCATGTCAATGCGGTATGCAAGTCTGTCAACGCCAAAATTGGGTTGGCGTATCGTGTCTGCCACGCCTTGACCCCTGCCGCTAGGATCTCTGTCGCCCAAGGACTTTTGTCCCCTGGGTCTTTGCTATGCACTGCCGGTCTTTGCTCAAGTGCAGGCACACGTCCTTCAAGTGTGGGATGTTGCCTATAACAATGTTTGCAGATTTGCCTTGTCTGCCCATCAGCTTGAACACCATTGCACACTTTACTTTGACCTCCGCTGGTTATCCCCCTCCTCCCGGCATTTATATTCCATAGGCTGCCTTACTGACAATATAATTAATTCTTCTCTCCCCTCCCTCCCTCCTTTGCAGCCATGTTCACCCCATTTGACTGTCCCTGACTCCTCTGGTCCTCGACTTCAGCTCTGGTCATTGTCCCCAATTGCTCCACCAAAATGGGTGAACCTGCCTTCTCCGTTTACACTCCCAAATTCTGGAACTCCCTTCTGTTTTGCCTTAGAAGCTCCAGTTCTCATCCTGCCTTCAAGCACGCACTCTTTAATTACCTCACCTCCCTAGATGCATATAAATGTCTTTAGTTCATGTATTACACCTCTTTACTTGCTCTAATTCACGGGACATACCTCTTTAGTTGCTGTTGCAGTACTATCCCCTTCCCTGTCCCATACCCTCATCCCATGCGACCAGCACTGCTGTTATGCACTTATGTTACTGATCTCTGCAAGCTGTTTTTCTCTCTTTTGTACTGTAATGCTTATGCTATGTATGTCATCACTTTCATGCTAAGTAATTCTACTGTCATGTAAGGTAGTTGATCTCTTTATATACTGCATTGTATCAGCTTCTCCCTGTACTATTGTTTGTAACTTGTTTGAACTGTAATCTCCTAGGTCGTGCCTAAAAATAGGCAATCCTGTCTAGTGCACTTATCCGGTTACCAAAAGCAAATAAATAAATAAACAGTAATGCAATGTCAAACAGACTCTAGGTGCATCATACTCCACCCCCACTTCATAAGCTGGAATGAGTAAGTATGGAAACATGCTAATTTATAGGTGGGGGATGGGGTAATTTGATCCCCTTGCACACAGAACCAGCATGTTTAACAGTGAAGCTTGCAACTTAAAGTGCAATAATACTCCTCTGTTTGCTTACCTGAGGATAGAGAGAAAACGTTTCAGAGAATCTGAAAGAGCTTGGGTCATCCTTATGGTAGTCTCCAAACTTCTGACACTAAAAAAGCAAAACATTTTAGATTATTGAGGACATTATTTCTTGCACTGATCAGACAGATGACAATCCAGTACAGCAATGAAGTACAGTAATTCTACTTACCAATCGAATCAGTTGCCTATCCAGCCACCTAAGAACATCTGGTCCCTCCTCCGTCTCTGCTCTGTACACTGCCAATCTAGCCATGAGAATGGCTGCAGCCTCTTGGTCAATTGATGCAGCAATGGTCTGGATCTGTGTCTGAGCATCTGCCCAGCTGGAGACAAAAGTTTTAAAAAGATAAGACTACTGAACAATATTTCAAAAACTCCTAACCAGCTGCTCCTCAAAGCAATTTCTGGGTGACATTAGCTTCATTCAGGGGACCATGATTCATGACACAGGATGCCAGTCGATCTAGCAAAGGCTAGACACAGCACCATGCACATAGGGGGATGTCTTCTGGGAGGGTATATCACCTTTGTCATTGTATTACTGCCCTTCCCCCGTGGCCATATTGGTGGAGAATACAGGGTGAAATGGTAAACCAAGGCCCCTCTCTGACCCTTGGCTGGATGTAGGCATTAGCCATGTAGGCATATTATACACAGCCCCTTAAAACTAATGTGTACAGTCCAAAGGTGGTCTACAACATACGAACATATGAGGAAGTCAGTAGAAGAAGGCCATTTGGTCTATCTAGTCTGCTCGTATTGCAGGGTCCACAGCTTGAGCTACTGTCCCTGCCCTCCTCTTGCCACTCGTCCCATCCTCCCCTTCCCATGATCCTTACCTTCCCCCATGCCTATCCCAGCCTCTCTTGAAGCTGCCCACTGTCTTTAATGAGACCACCTCTTCCGGCAGTGCATTCCAAGTGTCCACCACCCTCTCCATGAAGAACAGCTTCCTAACCTCCCTCCTAAACCCCCCCTTCCAGCTTAAGACTGTCTCCCCTCATGTTATGGTTGCCACTCAGCCTAAAGAGACCCTCCGTATCTACCTTATTTATTCTTTTCAAGTTCTTGAAGGTCCCAATCATGTCTCCTCTCTCGTCCTCCAGGGAGTACATGTTCAGTGCCCTCAACTTCTCCTCATATGCCTTATCCTGCTGACCCGCTTTCATCTTTGTAGCCCTCCTCTGGACCTTCTCCAGCAGGTTAATGTCCTTTTTGAGGTGTGGGCACCAGTCCTAAACTCCATAATCTAGATGAGGCCTCATAACCACAGCTGAACAACTCTCCGTCGTGCCATGGGGGCCTACAGGTGGCTAAATGGTAGCCTTCACTGAGGGTACTTAAAGTAGAGCAAATGGGATGTGAAGAAAAAGGTAGGAATCCAGGGACAAGTATTATATTTGGGCATTAACATCAAACTTAGTGCCCAGTTGTGCTGAAATATGCAGACTCCTTGGGTATGTTGAGAGTCATGAGAAGGAAAGCCAAGTTCAATCAACCACCCAAAAATTCTTTATATTTCGGCACAATCAGACATCTTGGAGGGTATTATTAAGAAGATACAATCATCTTAAAAGATTTAAAAAATAAAACATACATCAATAAATAAATTATGGCAGTATCATTTATAAACATGCTCTAAAGGCACTACTTCAAAAAATACAAATTACGTACTTCTGATCTTCCCAAGCATGGACTTCAGATTCTCTGAGAGCAGAGGTGATGGCCACCCAAATGCTTCCCATGTTAAAGGGGTCCATGTGGGTTTTGGAGCACCAGATGGAAAATTGTTTCCATTCAGCTGTGTATGTCTTCCTAGTGGAAGGCTTACACACAGCCAAAGGTATTTTAGAGACCTTCTGAGATACCCTGTACCTGTTCACTTCTTAGCACAGGCAGGGATGGACTAGGTGACCCTGTGTCTGTAGGTTTGTCCTAGGTGGTAGATTCCCTGGTCGTTGAGCCTGAACAGCCTGAATTCTGTTCAACAAACCGCATCTGTGGAGACAAGCAGGGGAGAAGGAGGGGATCACTAGTATCATCTTACCCCCTTGGAACTCCAATTTGAGCAATACCATCTCTGTAGGAAATTGACTGGAGAGAACTGTATACAGAACAGATCTGGTACCGCAGTCTGATAGCATCTTGATAGAAAATGTCATGGTCTGGATTTCTGGAGCGGAATTGAATCAAGATTGAGGCAGCAGGCATTGAGTGGGAATGCACAAAAGTCCACAAGTGGTGTACCCACTCACTAAATAAGCTGGTTTACCAGAGTGTTCTGAATTCCTGGTACACAGACTGCTTGGAGCATGATTCCCTGCTCAAGACACCATAGCCACGCTCTCATTGCTTCCCTGCAGAGAGAGAGAGAGAGAGTAAAAGCATGCTCCTTGTTTGCTGATGCAGAACATGACAAAAATGTCTGTCTGGAGGATGACTGTTTTGTGGCTACCTAGGCCCGTTAGGGATTTCAGACTGTACAAAAACAGCTTGCATCTCCCGACACACTGCAGAGATGAGTCTCTACTGGGTCCCAGACACCTTGAATTTGGAGCTCGTGCGAGAGGGCCCCCATGCCAATAGGGAGACATCTGTGGTGATTCACCTGAGGCTTCAGTTCGAGCAAGCGGAGCCTTGGAGGAAGTTGTCCTCCATGGACTGCCACGAGAAAGACCAAACCAAGGGCTTGGTCACCTGAATGGGATAATTCTGAGGATGTGATGCCTGTGACCACCGTGCACTGAGCCATCCTCATGTACAAGCATGCCATGGGCACTGTGAACACTGAGAAGGCCATAAGGTCTAGCGTGCATTGCATGGAATGGGCTTGCACAGTTTTGTGAGCCATGCTGTAGTATTCCATCTGCAGAATTGCTCATAGCCTGCTGTCTGGAACAAAGTGAGAGCTTGGGTTGATCCAGAAGAACTCCTAAGAACAACTGCTTAGATGGTTGCAGCTGTGACTGTTCAAAGTTCAGCAAGTCCACCCAATGAAGTGAGGAACTGAGAAGAAAAAAATACTCACCATAGTAATGTTGTTTCTTCTAATGGAGTCTTGTTGTATTCTGACTATATGCAGTTAGCTCCAGCACTTGAACTGCCTTGGAGAGTAAAGAGTTAACCCTATGCTGAAGCATAAAACGTTGAACTCGGGCTCGGTTTTCAGACCTCTGTCTCTAGCACTCTGAAGTGTAACCGTCAGATTATTACAAGCAATAACTAATAAAAGTAACAGGTGGAAATTATTTCAACTTTGTAAGACAAATGGCTGTCACAAATTGTTTTTAGGGTCAAAAGACTCAAGTCGAGAACCCCAAAAAGAAAGCTAAATGTAAAACCAAAGTAGGTAGTGAGATTAAAACATTAATAAAACCGATAAGATAGGGCAAGCCAAGTACACCTCTGGGGTGCAGCACTGTGCCTGCCCACCCACATCCCAAAACTACTAGATTCTAGGAGGGGAGGCAGGGAGGGAGGTCAGAATACAGCAAGACTCCATTAGAAGAAACAACATTACTATGGTGAGTCATTTTTTCTTCAAACACCATGAAGTCTTGCTGTATTTTGACTAAATGCAGACTACCAAGCAGTACCCCTTTGGAGAAGGGAGTCACAGAACCTATTTTGGAAACAGGATCTGCAGCACAGCTGTGCCAAACCTAGCATCACTTCTAGACTGACTGTCCAAAGAGTAATGCTTGGTAAATGTGTGAACAGTTTTCCAGGTGGCTGCTTTACAAATTTCCACTAAAGGTATATCCCTAGCTGCTGCGAGTGAAGCAGCTGTATCCCTGCTGGAATGAGCCCTCAGGCCTGAGGGAAGTTCCTTTCCAAGCTCTGAATAGCAGAATTGGATACAGGAGACAATCCACCTGGCAATAGATCTCTTGGTGGCTGGTTTGCCCTTTCCCACCTCACCATAGGTGAGAAATAACTGAGAACATCCATTCCTATAGGCCTTAGTATGCTCCACATAATAACTAACGGCCCTTTTCTCATAGATACTGTGTAATCTTCTTTCCCCAGAGGAGGAATGGTCAGTAAAAAACACAGGCAATGACATAGATTGGTTCAGATGAAAGTCTAACACCACTTTGGGAAGAAACTTTCTGTTAGTTCAAAGGACCACCTTATCCCTGTGAAAAGAAATAAAATCAGGTTCCACTGATAAAGCCTGTAACTCACAGATCCTCCTGGCAGAGGTAATAGCTACCAGGAACACAGTTTTCCATGTCAAGAATTTCAGCTCTGCTGAAGATAGAGGCTCAAAAGGGGGCTGCATATAAACATAGAATTTGACGGCAGATAAGGACCGCTTGGCGCACCCAGTCTGCCCATTTCCCTACCTGATGGATAAGCTGCAGATCCTAGTTAACCAGCAGCCTACTTCTTTCTACCCCAACCCCCTAGAATTGCCTTATGGCTGTCCCATGCATGCTTGAATTCAATCACTGTTTTGACTCGAAGGCCGTTCCACGATCCACACCCCTCTCTGTGAAAAAATGCTTCTTACATTACCTCTGAGCCGCCCCATCTTCAAATTGTGCCCCTTGTTCTTGCACACCTCTTTTTTGAAAGATGCTACCCTCTTCGACTTTGTTGATTCCTTGAGGTACTTGAACGTTTCTATCATGTCCCCCTCTCCCTCCTTTCCTCGAGGCTATACATATTAAGCTCCTTTAGTCTCTCTCATATGTCTTCCGTGCAGACCCTGCACCATTTTAGTTGCCCTCCTCTGGACAGCTTCCATCTTGTCTATGCCCTTCTGGAGACTGGGTCTCTAGAACTGCACACAGTACTCCATATGGGGTCTCACCAGCTGTCTGTACAGAGGGATAACAACTTCCTGTTTTCTACTGGTGATGCCTCTCCCTATGCATCCCAGTATCCCCCCAGCCCTCCTTACTGCCCTCTCACATTGCTTGCCCACCTTTAAGTCATCTGATATGACTACCCCCAGGTCCCTTTCCATTTTTGTTGTTGTTAGTATCTCACCCCCCATTGTGTACTCTTCCCCTGGGTTTTTGTTTCCCAGGTGCATTACCTTGCACTTCTTAGCATTAAATCTAAGCTGCCATACATTTGACCATTCCTCTAACCTTGCCAAGTCCCTTCTCATCCTTTCCACCCCACCTTGTGCATCAACTCTGTTGCAGATCTTTGTGTCATTTGCAAAGAGACATACTTTTCCTTCCAGTCCCTCTGCAATGTCGCTTACAAAGATATTGAAGAGGACCGGTCCCAATACTGAACCCTGTGGCACCCCACTAGTAACCCCCCTTTCTTCAGAGTGGACTCCATTTACTATGACCCTCTGTGTCCTATTCTCCAGACAATTCTTTACCCAGGCTATCTTCTTGGGGCCCACTCCCAGGCTGGCTAATTTGTATATTTAATCTTTTGTGGGGGACTGAGTCAAATGCCTCGCTAAAGTCTAGGTAGGCCATGTCCACAGCCCCTCCCTGATCTACTACTTTGGTCACCCAGTCAAAGAAATCTATTAGAGTCGTCTGGCATTACCTTCCCACTGTGAATCCATGCTGCCCTGGGTCCTGTGCCCCTCTGGCCTCTAGGTACTCGACAATTCTTTCCTTCAGAAGTGATTCCATCATTCTCCCTATCACTGAGGTTAAACTAACTGGTCTGTAGTTTCCCGCTTCTGCCCTGCTCCTAGTTTTGTGAAGGGGAATCACATCAGCCCTCCTCCAGTCCTCAGGTAGCACCCCATCCTCCCATGATTTGTTAAAGAGGGTAGTCAGTGGTGTCACTAGTTCTACCCTTAGTTATTTTAGAATTCTGGGATGAATCTCATCAGGCCCCATTGCTTTGTCCACCTTCAGTTTTAAGAGTTCTTTCAGAACCCTTTCTTCTGTAAATGGGCTAGTATCAACTTCTGTATCCAGAGTGTTTCTATTGTTTGTTTTAGGTACCTCCCCCTCTTCCTTTATAAATACTGAGCAAAAATATTTGTTTAGTATCTCTGCCTTTTCACAGTCACCCTCTGCCCACCCCTTCCCCTTTATTAAGCCTCACTATCCCTCCCTTAGTCTTCCTTCGCTCTCTGATGTACCTAAAAAAGGTTTTATCCCCCTTCTTAACTGAGTTGGCTATCTTTCCTCAGTTCGAGCCTTTGCTGTTCTGATTACCTTCCCAGCTTCCTTTTGCTTTAACTGATACAATTCTCTGTCCTGCTCCTTCTGTGATTCCTTGTACTTTCTGAATGCTTTCTTTTTCTCTTGAACGTTCACTGCCACCTCCTTTGAGAACCATAGTGGTTTCTTACATCATTTTGTTTTGTTTATTTGCTTCACACAAAGGCTTGTTATCTCTGTGATGGCAGTTTTTTATTATTCTCCATTGTTCTTCCACCCCTCCTTCCTGCCCATTTGCTAGTGCATCTGTATAGCCGTGCTATACAGATGTTCAGATCCCAAGAAGGAGTAGGGGCTGGAAAGGGAGAATTAACATGCATCAGACCTTAGAAAAACTTCTTGATGACTGGATGAGAGGCTAGAGAAGAGCCCTTCCCAGCTGAAAGGAAGGCAGACATAGCTAACAAATGCACCTTAAGAGTAGTGGGCCATAGGCCTAAACTATTAAGATGCACCAGATAGTCCACTACAGTAGCAATGTCAGCTAATTCTGGCTGAATAGGAATCTGGGAACACCAAAAACTCAAATCTCTTCCGCTTGGAATTGTAAGTTTTTCTGGTAGCAGGTTTCCTACTAATCTTTAGAATATCCAAAACTGATTGAGAAAGGTTTAAATGTGCATACTCTAACTCTTCAAGGGCCAGGCCTTGAGCCTGAGAGCCTGAAGATTGGGATAGAGGATCCTCCCCCGAGAGGATGTCAGCAGATTGAACTGTCTGGGAAGACACAGAGGCCTTGTCACTGACAATGAGAAAGCAGAGGATAACACGGCTGTCTGGCCCAGTCTGGTGCCACCAGTATCACCCTGCAAGGCTGAGATCTGATTTTGATCAGGACCCTGAAAATCAAAGGGAAAGGAGGAAATGCATACAAGAACCTGCTTGTCCAATCCAATAGTAGAGCCTCCTGGTGTACAGAGCCCAGTAGAGGAGGCCTGCAACAAAACAGAGGAAGTTGATGATTGTCCAGGGCTGCAAAGAGATCTATCTCTGGAGTCCCCCACCTTCTGAAGATAACCTGAAGGACCAGGGGATTCAGGGTCCATTTGTGATGACCCTGAGAAATTCTGCTGAGAGCATCTGCTAAACTGTTGTCCTTCTCCGGCAGGTGTACAGCCACCAGGGAAGCCTGAAGGGAATAAGCCTGAGACCATACCCTCATGGTCTCCGTGCACAAGGCCGAGGACCAAGTGCCTCCCTGCTTGTTGATGTACCACATGGTTGTGGTATTGTCTGTTCTGATTTGTACTACTTTCCCCTGAACCACCGCTGAGAATGTCTGCAGAGCTAGAAAGACAGCCCTCAACTCTAGAAGGTTTATGTGAAGGAGGGACTCCTGGTGAGACCAGGTTCCCTGAGCTGTAAGCTGGTCCAGGTGGGCCCCCCAGCCTAGGAGAGAGGCGTCCGTGGTGACAGTCACTGAAGGAGCCTGACTGATGAAAGGAACACCTTGCCGAAGGTTGTCCTCCTCCAGACACCACTGGAGTGCCTGAACTAGAGTATGGGGCACTGGAACCAATTTGGAGAGAGGGTCCTTTTTTCTGAGACCAGTAAGATCTAAGATGAAACTGAATATCTCTCATCTGAAACCTTGCTCCCTGGACCACAGCCATGGAAGCTGCCATGTGGTTCAGTAACTGAAGAAAATGTCTGGCTGGACGAGAAACTAGAGGTTGAAAAGAGGAAGCCAGAGTGACTAGAGACTGAACTCTTCAAAGAGGAAGGAATGCTCTTGCCTGGGTAGTGTCTATATCCGCCCCTATGAAAGCGAGCAGCTGAGTTGGTTCCAGAACTGACTTTTCCTAGGTTTAGAATGAAGCCCAAGGACTCCAGGAGCCTTTGGGTGACATCTAAGGCTGACCTGACTTGGTCTGAGGACTGACCTACAAGAAGCCAGTCGTCCAGGTATGGGAACAGAAGGATACCTTGTTTCCTGAGGAATGCTACCACTACTGCCAGGCACTTGGTGAAACCCTTGGAGCCGATGTTAGGCCGAAAGGCATGGCTCTGAACTGATAATGGCCGGAGAGCAACTCGAACCTGAGGTACTTTCTGTGGGAATGTCTGATGGGTATGTGGAAAATAGGCATCCTTGAGATCCAGGGAGGCTAGCCAGTCTCCTGGTCTCAGAGAGGGAAGAATTACTCCCAGAGTCACCGTCTTGAACTTTGGTTTTGTTAAGTGTTTGTTGAGGTACCTTAAATCTAGGATGGGTTGCCACTCCCCTGTCTTTTTTGGGGTAAAGAAGTATCTGGAATAAAGTCATTTTCCCCTGTGAGAAAGAGGTACCATCTCTACTACTCGCATGAGCAGAAGAGAGGAGACTTCTGCCTCTAAGGCCTTTGTCTCCAAGGGAGAGGAGGACTGAAAGATCTTGCTCTCACTTCTGGGAACCTTTTGAAACTGAGAACAAGTCCCTGGCTCACTACTTCCAGGACCCATTTGTCTGAGGTAATGGAATCCCAGGCCTGGGAATAGTGAGCCAGCTGGCCCCCTACAGGAATTGGGGAGGCGACTCTGACTGACACCTCAGGGTGTCTGTTTGGCAGGGGGCTTGGACTGAGTGGATGCTGGGGTCCTGGTCATCCCTCATCTGCCTCTTCCCCTGAAGAACCCTCTCTGTTGGAAAGAAGAGGAAGCCTGGGCTTGGTAAAAAGGTCTGTTAAAAGACCTGCCCCTGCCAGCTCTAAACTGCTGCCTCTGAGGAGTGGCCTGCTTCTCTTTGCTGCAGCACTCCTGTAGGTGGTCCTGTACCCATCCATCTTCTTCATGTAAGCCTCTGTCTGTTCCCCAAACATAGAGTTACCAACAACAGGAAAATCCATAGCCTTAGCCTGGGTATCCTGTGACAAATTGGTACATCTGAGCCAAGCTAATCTCCTCATGGAGACTGATGTAGCCATAACCCTGGAATGCACATCATTAGTCAACAGCAGCGTAAATTTGGACCTTGGATGCCTCAATACCATCTGAAGCCACCTTCTCCAGCTCCTTGGCTAGCTGGGGAGGGGCATTCTTAGCCAGTTCCAGAACCGTAACCCACCTCGATTTCTGGTACCTGGCTGTATACGCCATATAACTGGCTTGTCTGAGTCCCAAAGAGGATCCGAAGTATTGTTTCTTGGCCACGGCATCCACTTTCCTAGAATCCTTATCTGGGGGGCGAGATGCCAGGGGAATATTAGCCTCGTCACAGGCTGCAGCCTGCACTACCCCAACATGGCTGCAATGAGTTGAAAGAAATTCTATTCCAGGACCTGACAAGGTACATCTCCTGTCCATCTTTTTATCCAGAGGAGGTATAGAAGTTGGAAACTGCAAAATTTTTTGTGTCTGTTTCCCCAGGGATTTATGCAGAGGGACAGACACTCTCTTCGACTCTGGGACATCCATCATTTCCATGAAGTCAGGTTCCTCCTGATCCTGTTCAGCTTCTTCCACTGGGAGCTGAAGAGTATCAGCCACTTTCTTGTAAAACAAGAAATGGAAGGGGGACTCAGAAAGTCTGGGAAGAGACACATTGGAAGGCCTGTCTGGGGAGATGTCAGGCTCTACTGGCTCATCTAGGCCTTCATCTTCCGCTTCATCATACTCTTCTTCTCCATCCCAATCGCCCTCATAGAAAGCCTCTGGATCAATGTCAGAAGCGTCTATGTCCAACTGAACTGAACCTCTGAGAACTACTGCCGGTTCTGTCGAAACCGGGCAAAGCGACTTAACTACAGAAATCACTTTAGCAATCTCCTCAGTGGATGGACCATGGGAAGTACGATCCAAACCGGCTGATTTTCGTTTCCTTTTGCTAGGAACCGATTCCCCAGCATCGGCTCTCCTTTTGCCGAGGAGGTATCGCTTCAGGTCAGTGGGAACCCCCTCAGGTTCGGCAACTGCTGAACTGGGCTGGCCATCCAGGTCAGCGGACTTCTCGGTTTCCCTCTCCCTTAGCCTACTCAAATGTTTTTTCCAGAGTGGCTTTGGGAAAGTTTTTACAAATTTGGCAGTCTTCTTTGAGGTGGTCAATCCCCAGACAGTAAACACAAACGAGGTGAGGATCGGTCTTAGCAAAGGCCTCCTTACACTCGGTACAGTGCTGAAACCCAGAGGGACCGGTTTTCTTTTTGGGTTTGTCAGACATGCCGGAATGCTGAAAAGTTGCCCTTATCAGCTATTATGCCCAGGCAACTAAAAATTTATCAGTTCAAACCGTGTCACGGGTCAGTTAAAAAAATCCAGAAAATTGATTTTTTTTAGGAACCAATGAGTACCAGAAACCACAGTAATAACTGAAAACAATACATAAATAGAAAGGAGTTTTGGTTCCAAACCGGACCGACCGGAGAAGAACCAAAGGCGAAAACAATTTCCACAGTAATACAACAACTACCTACAACTATCACTTACTGTTACCGAGACAGAGGTAAGAAGACCAAAATAAAGAAGTGGTTAGATAAAACCAACTGATTTGAACCTATACTGAACTGAAGTGCAGGAGGAATCTCCGGAGAAACTTCACAGTTAGGTGGAGTAAAAAATCTGACGGTAACACTTCAGAGTACTAGAGACAGAAGTTTGAAAACCCAGTTCGAGTTCAACTTTCTATGCTTCTGCATAGAGTTAACTCTTTACTCTCTGGGGCAGTTCAACTGCTGGGGCTAACCGCATATAGTCAGAATACAGCAAGACTTCATGGTGTTTGAAGCAGCGGCTACTGCCTGTTCTGCCTCCTGTCTGAAAAAGTTTGAAATTAGCCAACATCCAACTACAGGAAGACCTGAAAGTCCTAAATATCTCAGGTGCACAGCGAGCACTACAAAGCACTGTGTACGAGTCGTGACACTAGGTTTGGAGGTCTCGAGGTTCATTCTAGGTTCATCTGAAGTTGTAAGAGACTGCTCCACCTTATGTTCAAACAGGCTGAGTTCCAATCAGGAAACGTACATCAACTGCTGCTGGACATCCTGGGGGAAGCCAGCAGTCTGCAGCCAGGAATGTCACCTGATGCAAATGCACGTAGAGCAGTGCAACATCGAAGGCATCCAAGAGGATTTAAGCTGGTGACTATTGGACTCAGTAACTTGATTGACAGTCAGCAGTATCTCTTGTTTAGCCTAAAATCTGGCAGAGACACTGCCAGAGGTTGCAGTTTACTCCAAAGGGCATATACTAGATGTAACCCCAGTCAGCGCTAAACTGAGAGGGCTACTACCCCTGCCTGTATGGCTAGTGAACAGGTTGAGGGGCCTGGGTCCTATGACGCGGTGCCTCGATTTTTATAAGTTGAAAATTTGGGGAGAAAGGTGTCACTCGGCATGGTGATTAGGTTTGACTACTCTGCACAGGGGCACCCAAAGTAATCCAGAAGCTAGAAGCAATAACATAATGTCCAATGCCAGAAGATGGTATTCTAAAGTGTGGCTTTATTCAACAACACTGAATGAAAAGCATAGACGGACCCCCAAGGGGCTACACTCCTTGTAATGCAGATAAGGTGATGACAGACACATATCCATTCTTGGATCCTAAACTTCCATGTGTCATGGACTCTTTAACTAGTGGCACACTATCACCCTCTACTCCATCCCAACGTCTGGGCACCCTCTTCAGGCACTGGCCAATACCTGACAGAAAGGTGACTGGTGTCTCAAAGCGAATCCGTAGAGGTGAGCCCTGTTATGCCAGGTGGGGAGGCTCTCCCACCTTTTGTTCCATAGACCCATACCCGGCCATTCCTTTGTTTACACACACACATCCTTGGCTACTGTAGTGCAGACTGTCCACGGCTTTATAATGCAGTAACTGTCTTTTCCTTGAAGACCCCCCACATACAACAGTCATTACATTTCACTGTTCCATAAGCCCTGGACTTGGCATCCTGACTGACCCACAGCCCCAGAGACTTATTTACTCACTGTTTTGGTGAATGACACTGGCCTTTTATCAAAGCTTCATCACTCTCCACATTGCAGGCGTCCAAAACTCTGAATCTCATTCCACAAAAACTGTAGTGCCCCAGCACTCTTCATCAGGCAGCTTCTTCCTTTTCCCAGGCCAGGGGGGTTGCCCCTGGGAGTTGGTTCCTTGTGCCTCTCTTATGGTGGAAGCACACACCCTAAGGTAGCTCTGTGTCAGAGCTGAGGACAGGGGGGCCTGCCCCTGCAGGGCACCCCCTCCCTCCAAGGCACTGAAGGAACTACATCCTTCCTTTTCTTGTGCCCACTTCAGACTGCAAACAAAAAACTAGACTGCTGACTTCAAGGATCAACTCTACACTGACTTTGAAATTCCCCAATGTTCTAACTCCCAACTGCAACATTCCATTGTGGCTTATGCTGCTACAGAATTCTAAATGATGTCATAGCCCCAGCTCAGCAGAGACTGAAAACAGAGCAAGATATAGTGAAATCCACTTAACTGGAGTTTCACTAGCTGCCTGTCCCTGCCTGCCACTAGAACTAACTAGGGTTCTAGTAACCCCGCGTAACAGGGGAGTTGCATAGAAAAAAGCCCTAGGCAGATAGCTAGCCTCATGCCAACGGCAGCTAAAGTACAGGCATGATTGCAATAGTGTCAATCTTGTGCAATTCCCTATTAATGAGGTGTGCAGAGACCTACTATGGACAATGGTTGTCATTCTCAATGAGATGAACAATTGCATCAGCTATGGGCTGAGTGACATATAGGGCTTATTTTTGGGAGCAGTGCATTTCTATTTGTGTACTTGGGGATAGCTGCCACTAAAGAAGAGCTTGGCTCAACTGAATTAGACAAGGTCTCCAGTGCGGTAGAACTGGAGGAACCAAACTGGCAAGCATACTAGGCACATTTAGGAATTCCATTTAGAGATGCTTAGCTCGGTCAATGGTTGCTGGCTCAGAATTCGATGCCGAGTGTACATTTCTGAGAACAGCCTGAAAAAGAGTGATCCATATGAGGCACAGGAACTGGGTCTGAGGTCTCTAGGCTGTAAGTGGAGTTATCACGACTGTCCTCAGAGAAATGAGGTTGGGGATGTGATTCATCCTCCTCGGAAGGAGGGCGGGGGTCACAGGCCTGACAACCCAGCGCATGGCTGCAACAATACCACAGACACTGGCCCCAAAGGGAGAGGGGCTGGTACCAGAGCCAGAATCAGCAAAAGAAATGGCACCAGGGAGGCTCTCCATACTGGGCCCCACAGGGCCCAAGGCTGGCACTGAAATCAGCGGTGATGCCGCAGCTTGCCAGAGTAGGCTCCTTACTGTCCTCCATGGCCTTTGACCGCTGACACTTAGTATGGCTGAGAGAAAGTGATGGAATACAAGTGTGTGTTAAATACACTAAACTGACAAAATTACAAATACATTAACCCCTCGCTATAACAAACCTCACTATAGTGAATTCTCAGCTATAGTGAGCGGTCCATTTGACTCTCATCTCACAGTCAGCTGTTTTAAAACGCTAATGTACTTAAAAAGCTAAGGAGTGAGGGAGTCAGTCAGCTACTGGGTCAGAGACAGGAAGTGAGCAAAGAGCCAGCAGGAATACAAAACACATAAGGAATGCACTAAACGAGAGCCCCAGTGCTGTGTGGGACAGCTATCTGGTCATGGTCGGGAGGTTTCCCTGCATGGCTTAGACTTTTTTATGTTGCACGCATTCAGGGAGTATCTGCTTCCGAACTGGAGCTGATGAAGAAAACCAGGTAGGAGGTGTACAGATAAAAGTTGTGAGAGTGCCAGGGGACTGAGGGAATGATTACGTTCCAAATGTCCCAGTCTCTCTCTCTCGCTACCAGCATTTGGTGATGCAGTTGTTTCTACATGGTACAGATACCGTGACAGAAAGAGAAGAGAGAGGTGCAGAACACCAGTAATGCTCCACATGTTTTTGTATATAATTATTTCTATTCTATTTTTAGCTTCTCTAGTACTCCTCCTGGTGTAGCATATCCTGCATTGTTGTGTTCCATTTTGCAGTTAACCGAGCAGTCCGCTCCCCACCACTGCATGTCCTGTATTAGCATCCCTCACTGTAACGAACAGCAGACATGGCTCCCAGTGCTTTTGTTATAGCGAGGGGTTACTGTACTAGCTTTAAACTCTAAAACTGAGAAGAACTGAATGCTGTTGTCCTACAGATGTGAAGTTCTGACTCCTGGTGGAGAGTGACGCTATCACTAATGTACACTCCATGGTGGGAAAAAAGAGTAACAGACAGTTGGGGGCTGGTGCCAATGTAATCAGGTGGCTGCATGCACTCACGCACAGTGCCGTGCATACATGCTGCTTTCCTAAGCGCCAGCCCTCTGAAAAATTCTAGCTCCCACTGGGTCCTAGTGCCTTCAGCTCAGACCCACTAGTGGGAATAAATGGTGAAGACTGATTCCTAGAAGGCCTACCAGTGCCATCTTGAATCCCAACAGCAACATTCTGAGGCCCATGAGCAATAGATAGCAAATGTTTCCGTTGATTTTTGACATTGCTGCGAAGAGGCAACATCAGTTGTACCTCCTGATGTATTGTTTGTCACCAGACTAGATCTGGAGCACCTGCTGAGTGTTCTGTAATTGGTGCAATCACACATACACTCTCCTCTACTCAGCTAAAGCCCTGCTGTTTCATGTGTTGCTGAATGGGGAGTGACAGGATACTGAGAGCAGCATACAGGTGTCAGACTTTGGTATCATGGGAGGCACTTGGGAGGATAAATGCTCTTGTGGGGAAAATTTCAATAAAAACACTGTGGCTAACACAGACACACAAAGTGCCACTAAACTGGACCTGGCTGTTGAGGGCTGTATAAAGTGCCCAAATGTAACTGCTAACTAAGGCAGTATAAAACCCTGCCTTGCAGTATATTTATTTTTTTATTTATTTAGCTTTTGTTGACCGGGTAAGTGCACTAGACAATTTCTGACTATTTTCAGGCACGACCCGGGGGAGGGGGGATACAGATGAATGTCAACTGACCTTGAACCAGATTAAGCTGTTGGTGGTATTTTTAGTGAATGAGGGAAATTTGGCCAAGACACCAGGGAAATTCCCCTACTCTTTTCGAGAAGTGCCATGGGATCTTTAACATCCACCTGAACTACCACCAATCCAGGCAGATGGGACCTCGGTTTAACGTCTCATCCGAAAGACGGCACCTCAACAGTGCAGCACCCCTCTCATGCTGCACTGCAGTGTCAGTACTGGGATATTAACCCAAGTGCCAGATGTGGGAACTGAACCCACAGCCCTCTGATCTCCCGGCCTCAGAGGCGAGTGTGCTACCTACTGAGCCACTGACACTGACAATATTGGTTCTACTGGGGCCTGAACCCAGGACCTTCTGCGTGTAAAGCAGACGTGATAACCACTACACTATGGAACCTCTCTCTTATAGATTTTTGTCCACTGCATCCATGACCATCAAAGTCACTCACTATATTCTTTTCTGCTGCTGAAAATAAAGTTGTGGAAAAATCCTATTGGGTTTAAAGAGCACTGAGGTAACAGTCCCTCAGTCCCTTTCAAAGTTCATAAAAAGAGCTGCTTGGCTTGAACTGAGGGGAAAAAAAAAACCAAGATAAAACTATCACAATTAAAACTGGGCATATAAATTGTAGAGATGAGTGCATGAAAGGCAGTGCTACACTACCCAGAGATGTTCACAGCACAGATTTTCTCCCTAAAAGATGTCATACTGACTACTACTGTGGGCCATATTTTCTTATGGTGGCTAAAATTCTGGCAGGTGCTTTAGCCACTGTGGCTAATATTTTCAATATCCTACTGGGAGTGCAAAAAACGGGATAACATTTTTAAAAAAATGGCTAGATTCCGGTTATATCCATTTGAAACACATTCTTGTATTATATTTTTGAAACCTGACTGGCTTCCATTGGAAAGTAAGAGACAAGCAGTGGCATTCAATATTTAATTAGACTGGAAGCCCCCATAAGTGAAAGAAATATCCCGGATTGCACAGGATTGCCAAGGTGACCTTATATGCAGATGATGCCGTGCTTTATAGGTCCTCCCGAGACACTGTCCAAATAAACAACCTCCTTAGTCAAGACCTTGGTCTACTTGAGAATTGGTTTCTTGCTAATAAATTAGTTCTAAATAGTAAAAAGACCAAAGCCATGCTATTTGGCCCTAAAAGCCTAAGCCCAACGCGTTTATATTTATTGTCCCCAGCTCTTTCCAATAGCTAAAAAACTGAAGTGATCAATTGTATCAAATACCTAGGTGTATACTTAGACCAAGACTGATCCTTTAAAAGCCACATCGACCATCTGACCAAGAAACTCAACCAAAGGTTAGGTCTATTATATCGCCTCAGCCCTTTCCTCACTCGTGAATCCAAACTCAAGGCTTCCATTGGTGTACTCCTTCCAACCTTGCAATATGGGGTCCCTTTACTACAATCTGTAAGAAGTTCTGAAATGCAAAGGCTAAAAACACTGTATCACAGGATAGGGTGCTTCTCTGCAGGGGTGTCACCACGGCAGCATCACTGCAAGGTACTATTATCTCTTAGGTGGCCTTCTCTAGACGGCAGATTATCATATCCATCACTCTGCCTTGCATTTAAGCTCCAGCAAAATAGCACCCCCCTACCCTAATTAACACATTAGCTCCCAAAAAGAATGGGAGAACATGAAGATCCTCTGGCCACCAGCTTCTCCATGTCCCTAGTGTTAGGCTTCCCTAGGACTCCGGTCCTATGCTGCCTTCATCCCTCCTATCTGGAATGGTCTCCCTAGTAGTCTCCAGGAATGTACCTCCCTTGGAGGCTTCAAGAAGGGTCTTAAAGCCCACCTGTTGGATCTGAGCCTCTGCAACTGCTACTGCTGATTCTACCAGACTCCCTGCTGCCGATCTAATCTTACTGGGACATCAGTCTGATTGTGATTGTCTTGTGTATAACAGTACTTCTACTCCTATTGATATTGATTGTAATTAACCTGTTATTGTATCCTTGACTGGGTCAGTATGTGTATATTGACTGTTAATTGTGAAATGACATATGTGTATGTTGTTATGTTTATAGCTGTAAGTAATTAATTCCGGGTCGCCCGTGAAAAAGGGACTGTTTCTGTCTCAGTGGGCCTACCCAGTCACCAAAATTTAAATAAAATATATAAATAAAATAAAATAGATTTGCAGATTTAGCCAGTCATACGATTTAAGACAAGTGCTCAATCAAGGACACAAGGAAGTCCTGTATTACATCCATTCCCACTTCCTTTCTTTGGGAGGCAGTACATCGCAGTGGTTTAAGAATCGGAGCTGCAAACCTGGAGACCTGGGTTTGAATCCCACAGACCCAATTTAATACTGTGTGACCCCAAACAAGTCACTTAACTTTCTTGTAGTCCCAGGTCGCATCTGGAAACAAGTTTTGCCTCAGTGTGCCTCTTCTGATTAAACAATTTCCCCTTCCTTTCTAGACCCCACTATCCCAAGTCTCCTCAACCGAGAGAAGACTCTGTTTCTCTTGCTCCTCTTCATCCAACTGATCCTGTTGGCAGAAGACATGGAGGTCAGCTCTGGTTCCCCTTCCTTCTGTCCCATCTCCCTAAAGGGCTATGCGTTTGTCACAAATGCTTGGAGTCTCTTCCCTAAGGTAGATCAACTTAGGCTGTGGGTTCTACTATAGCCTAAGAGAACCGTATTCTTGGTGGCCAGAGTTCAAATTCCAGCCAAAGAACTTACATTCTCTTCTGTCTGTTCATATATATGCAAATGCCAACCTTGTGAATAAAATACATAATTAATTTGTCCACAATAACATAAAAGAGTGCGCACAAGGCTGGAGTGCACTGATACAAAGTAAACCAGTATTGCAAACAAGAAATCATGCACTCACAACCATGTTTCCAAAGCAGAAGGCGGCTCTCAACTTTTCACAAAAGTGCCCATTTATTTAAGGCGCAGGTACAGATAAAAAACACGCCTTAAGGTACCTTAAATGGATTGTCACTTTTTTGAAAAGCTGAGAGCCACGTTCTGTTTTGGAAACAATGGTGGTGAGTGCATGATTTCTCGTCTGCAATGCATAATTAATTAATTTATTTACTGAAAAGCTTCACCAGGAAAGGCACACTGAACAAGTTGCTCATCTCACGGTGTGTCCTGGGGGATGGGGAAAGTGGCATACATACAGTTACAATACATTCAACCAACTGACATAATGCAAATTAGACAAGATGTGAGACATAGTAGCAGTCTAACAGGTTACATTACATACTGAATATAAGTAAATAAAGTCAACAAGGTATAAAGCATCCACAATTATAACATTAATACAGTTTGAGAGGAGCAGCAAGATAGAACAACATAATGGTTTTCATAAAGCTATACGTAGAGCAAAGTACTAATAAGTTCATTAGTGAAGTTAACTAGTTGACAACTTGAGGAACATTTAGTACAGCCCAATTAGGGTGCCTACATAGTCAAGAGAGCTAAGATAGATAATCGAGAGGTAGAAGAGGAGTGGTGGAATTTAGCAGGGAGATGATAGTGGGATTAGCTGCAGGTACAGTTTACCAAGAGGAAGTTATTTATGGCTAGAGATAAGGAGTGGAGGGAGGAAATTAAGCAGATTTGGGGGGGGGGGGTTCTATAGCTTGGGGAAATGATGCAAGAAAGCAGACTGGCCTATTGTAGTTGAGCGACAAGGAATTAATAGATTTGAGTCAATCTGTGCAGCACCAGGTTGTGCATTTGAGTAAAAGTGATAATATTCTGGGAAACCCAGGTTTCCATTTGCCTTGGATGCAAGCTGGTAATGCAACAGACCAGAAGTCCTGGCAGCCTGGGTTCAAGTCCCATTTCTCTTCTGTCCATTTATGTTCTATATATATTGAAATTTAACCTTAGTGAATAAAAAACTGTATTTGTACAGTATCAGGCTGTGTATTTGAGAAAAAGTAAGGTGCTTCTGGGAGTCTAAGGTTTCCAGTTGCCTTGGTGGTGTAGCTGCTAGTATAATGGAATTGTAATACAGGTGTGGCCTGGGTTCAAAGCCCAGCTGAGGCACTTATTTCTTTCTCTTCTGTTTGTGAATAAAAAAGGGTTCTACTACACCAGTCAGACATCCTGACTGTCACTAAATCCTGTCTCTCTACCAAAGTCAGTGACAAGGACATCACAATTGCTCACTGTGTTATCCACAGACAAGACTGTGTGAAAAGAGACAGAGGTGTTGATGTGTACACTCCTTGGCTTCTACCATGACGCATTCAGGTGCATTATTCCCTCCTCCAATGAACTCATCCTGAGCAGACTCTCATTCTCCTCATGTCCTGTTTCTATTGGTGGTCTCTCCTAAGACAAAACCTGACACCATTACTAACTTCCTCACATCCTTCTCTTCTCTTGCTTCCTCCAATGAATTCCTTTTACGTGGTGATCTTAACATTGACTGGCTCTCCCCTCACCAATCCTACTGTCCAAATAACTGAACCCTTTTAATCTGACATGGCTCATTACTGAATCCACCCACTTTGACCCCCATTCCTCAAATCACTTTCTGATGGACTGGGTTCTTTCCTCGCACCCTCGCCACACTATTGCAGCTCGAACCCTGTCAGATGCTTTTAGTGACCACTGCATGGTCCACTGTGTCTGAAAACATGCCGCCCTAAATCCCTCTGTAAATCAATCTGAGCTAGGGCTTTCATAACCTCTCAAAGCTGCCCTCCCTACACGACAAGCTTTAGAATACTGACTGGTCTCTACTCTCCAAGTCCAATGACATGGATTAGGTTCTCTCCCTATTCCAAACTAAATTCACTGGTGACTGGAACAAACAGCCCACTCTTTAAGTCTTGTGTCCATAGTTCCTACCTTCCCTCAGTCTCAGTAAAGGTCACTGACTGATATAAAACCCTTTATTTTGCATGGCATCTTAAAAAGGCCTCTGGATACAAGTGACTCAGGAACCCCTGCATAAAGGCCACCAGGGAAACCAAATCAAATTGTTTCTCTGCCAACCTGCAGAATAACCACATTTCCTCCAGCAAGTTCTGGAAGGTCATTCTTACCCTTTTTGACCCCCTCCCCCAGCTATAACCCCCAGTCCAAATCTCATGTCATTCATTTCTGATTCTACTGCCGTACCCTACTCTTTCAGTGCATTCTTCACTGCCTGTGTTCTTTCACTCTCTGCTCCCCTCAATCTCCTTTCACCCTTAATTCCCCCCTCCATCTCTCCCTTAACCTCAATAACCCTTTCTCCCTACCGCTTGTCATCCCTCTGCCACCCTTGCAGCTCTTCAGGCCCTGAATCCCTCTAAACGCCAAAGTGCAAAAAGACAAGACCTGAAGCTTCTTTTTATTTGCTCCCATCCTCACAGACTCCCTTACTATCACCCTTAACCTCTCCTTCAGCCTCAGTGCAATTCCCTGTGCATGAAAACAGGTAAAAGTCCTCTACCTGTACAAAGGGGGGAACGCTACCTCCCCCAGAAATTGCCACCCTATCTCCCTTCTCTCAACCCTGGCTAAACATGTGGAGAAATTATCTTCTCTCAGCTATTTGCCTCGTCTCATCTGGCTTCCTCCCCACCTCCCCCACCAGTCTGCATTAAGGAAGGCATACTCCAGTGTTTTCTCCCTCCTTTGGGTCAGTGATTCCATCCTGATAGGAATGCACCAGAAAGCATTACTGCTAACATCTTGATCGAACTAACCAAGGCCATTAATACAGCAACATATGCCATTCTACTGGATAAGTTGAGGGAAGCCCAGATTCTCTGACTTGGTGGATAAATGATCCCACTCCTATCTCACTAACCAACACATCTGTGAAGCCAACACCAAATGGTTCAGTTAGGCAGCACCTTATCAGCACCCCCCCCCCCAACACACACAGCTCTGGTGTTCACCAGGGTTTAAGCTTGGGCATGGTAGCACAGGGGACCAGCACCTGCTCAAAAGGATGTCAAAAAAATTTACATAGCTCCTCAGTAAGTAAAATTATGGACTCTGAAAAAGTACCATTTAGCACAAAATGCATCAGGTGACATCAGTCCAAAGGCAGGGTTACAGCCTGAATGCCAGTCAGTGTTCTTGTTCTGAACTGTGCAGGCTTCAATTAATTTCTGATTCAATGTATTGCTATACTACTTGTGAGTAAAAACAGAGGGAGTAGAGACTTAGGGGTAACATGAGAAAGTATTTCTTCATGGAAAGTGTGGTGGATCCATGGAACAGCCTCCCAGCAGAGGTTGTAGGGGCAAAAACAGTAAGGGAATTCAAAAACACATGGGACAGACAGAAAGGAACTCTAGCGACAGGAAAGAGAGAAAAAGCTGCATAACATTTAGGCACTGCTGTATATTTAACAGATTTTATGCAAGCCAGATCAGGCATACGCCCATGTACAGCTCGCCCTTGACTCAAGGGATGTATCCTTTTATAGAGTGCAAAAAACAATACTCATCTAATTGATTCTTAAAGTTGCCCATGGTATCACTGCCTATGACTTCAACTGTCTGTTCCATAGTCACACTACACTTTGGTTAAAAAAACCTAGCTGACCCAGTGGCGCAGAGGGCTGAGGCACTCGCCTTACCCTGTGTCATGCCGGTGACTTGAAGTGTAGGAGGAAGCAGGATCGAGCAGCCTAACCAGTAGCTCTCCTCTCCTGGGCGGTAGGACACCTCTCCATCAGAGGTTTCGCTGCCACCAGGTGGAGGTCCAGTGGCAGCACAGGTGGAAGGGGGCGGCGAGAAGGGTGGGCATCCCCGAGGAAGGAGAAGGGTGAAAACAATGGAAAAAAACACCTACAAAATATAAATAAAAAAAGCCTTTTTCTTGGTCTTGTAGTATGTCCTCTTGGTTGTAGATCATGCGATCTCATGGCATATTCAGTATTTTTGTAATCAAAACCCAAGCATTCCCATAGGTCATCGTTGGTGAATGCCCTATACACCAGACACATATCCCCTCTAAGTCATCTGTATTCTAATGAGTACAGAACCCTTTATCTGTCATCATAATGCAGATCCTTAACTGACTGATCAGTCTGGTTGCTGTCCTTTGGACACTCTCCTTCAATTTGATGTCCTTTTTATTAAATGGTGATGAAAACAGTGAGCAATATTCCATGTGTGGTCTCATTAGTGACCTATACAGTGGAACAAACACACTATGGTCCTGACTAGATAAGTGCCTAGATATATGAGATAGTATGCCCCTTGCTTTATTTACCTTAACTTGGCAGTTTTAGCTATTTTTTAGATCACTGGTGATAATTACTCTCAAGTCTCTTTCTTCTGTGGTTATTTTAAGCACCCTCCCTCCCAAAGAGTACGCTGCTGCAGGATCTGAATGGCCCAAGTGCATAATAGCACATTTATCAAAATTAAATGCCAATTTATGTTCCTTAACCCATGTTTCCAAACTTAGTAGCGCTTGTCGAAGAGTTTGTACATCAGACACATACTGGACTGTGCAGCCAAGTTTAGTATCATCTGCAAACTTTGACATTCAAACCTTCTGCCCACATTTCATTGAGGATATGTACATGTTAAATAGAGTCATCCCTAACATCGACCCCTGTGGGACTCTACTGGTGACTCTCTCCCAACTTGATGCATAACCTCTAGTTACAAACAGGTAGGGAAAATGGGCAGACTAGGTGGGTCAAGCGGCCCTTATCTGCCGTTAAATTCTATGTTTCTATGAGTGACCAAACTGAATTGAATCAGCACTGCATCAGCACTTTAGAAAAATAAAACTGATGAAAATACTGAAGCCCACCAACCTACTTACTGAGAACCTACTAAGTTTTTTGACTTATCCTTTTAAGCAGGTGCTGGTCCCCTGTGCTACAGCTTACTTCACTTTGACTGGCACAGCGATTCCCTTACTGCCGTCCTAATCTCTTAACTGATCAGCACAAAAATTCATATGTATGTGGATGACACTATCCTCTTTGCCATGTGACACAGTCCTGCACAAAAGATTAATAATCAAGTTAGCCAGCTTGGGAGTGGGTACCTGGGTGGTAGCCTGGGTTGCAAACTGGCTGCACAACAGGGCACAGAAGGTAGTAGTGAGTGGCACACATTCCGAAGAAAGGGGGGGTCACTAGTGGAGTACCTCAGGGCTCAGTACTGGGTCCAGTCCTCTTTAACATCTTTATAAGTGACATTGCAGAGGATCTGGAGGGAAAGGTATGCCTCTTTGCAGATGATACAAAGATCTGTAACAGAGTTGATACACAAGGGGGGGTTAGAAAGGATGAGAAGGGACTTGGCAAGGTTGAAGGAATGGTCAGACATATGGCAACTTAGATTCAATGCAAAGAAGTGCAAAGTAATGCACCTGGGAAACAAAAACCCATGAGAAGAGTACACAATAGCAGAGGAGGTGCTAACAACAACAAAAATGGAACGGGACTTGGGGGTAGTCATAGCGGATGATCTAAAGGTGGGTAAGCAATGTGAGAAGCCAGTGAGGAGAGCCAGGGGGATACTGGGATGCATAGGAAGGGGCATCACAAGTAGAAAAGGGAAGTGGTTATCCCTCTGTACAGACAGTTGGTGAGACCCCATCTGGAGTACTGTGTGCAGTTTTGGAGACCTCATCT
Organism: Neoceratodus forsteri; assembly: GCA_016271365.2. Classification (NCBI taxonomy): domain Eukaryota; kingdom Metazoa; phylum Chordata; order Ceratodontiformes; family Ceratodontidae; genus Neoceratodus; species Neoceratodus forsteri. The sequence goes on along the minus strand of CM028134.1, from coordinate 968,757,370 downwards.
ACGCAAGGACATAGACAGGATGGAAGCAGTCCAGAGGAGGGCAACTAAAATGGTGCAGGGTCTACATCAGAAATCATATGAAGAGAGACTGAGAGAGCTTAATATGTATACCCTTGATGAAAGGGGGGACAGGGGGGACATGACAGAAATCAACAAAGTCCAGGAGGGTAGCATCTTTCAGAAAAAGAGATGTGTAAGAACAAGGGGACACAATTTAAAGATGGGGGGGACGGCTCAGAGGTAGTGTGAGGAAATCTTTTTTCACGGAGAGAGTGGTGGATGCATGGAACAGCCTTCCTGGGGAAGTTGTTGGGGCTGAAACAGTGGAATTCAAACATGCATGGGACAGACACAAGGCAATTGTAGTGGGGGGTGGCAGGAAGTAGGCTCTTGGTTAACTAGAATCTGCAGCTTATCCAGTAGGTAGGGAAATGGGCAGACTGGGTGGGCCAAGTGGTCCTTATCTGCCGTCAAAGTCTATGTTTCTATGTGGTACCTCGGTCACTGAGCTGGAACTGTTGCTGCAGCGTGACTTTGACAATTTCCAAAGCTGGTTCTAATCAAACCACCTTAAACTGAATGTCAGAAAGACTGCATCATGTCCGTTGGTACTAGGAAAGGCTCACCCTCCAAACCCAACCTTCTTAACCCCGGAAGGCGCTATACAAGAAGAGGTTTCCTTCAAGTACCTTGGTGTGTGGCTAGACAGAAACCTGGATTTCACTTCTCACATCAACACCATCTACAAAGAGATTTGCCCTAAGCTTGGTGCAACGTTCCACAAAAAAGCTTGCATCCTACTCCTCATCACCGGAAAATCATTCTTAAAGGGATCAAGCTGGTTCATGATGACTATACAAATGTGGTTTATGGTCCATCCCAAAAATGTACCCTAACAACACTGGATCCTCGCTTCCGTTCCTTCTTCTCCCTGTATTTGTGCCCCTTCCTTTGCCAACCCCCTTCTGCTCTCCACCTGCCCAGACTCATCTCCCATAATCCCCAAGACTTACCTGTCTATGTTTATGTTGGGCCTGCAATGAGCAGAACCATCATCCTGCCAGCCAGGCTCTTTCTCTTGGTTTTTCTTTTTTTTTGCGTTCCTTTTTTTCCCTCTCTTTGCCCTACCCATGTCCCTGATGCCAGGCATCTGGCCTGTCCCACTGCAGGGGGTTACTAGTATATACATACGAACATTCGAATTTGCCAGCAGATAAAGGCCTTATGGTCTATTGAGTGTGCAGCTAACAACCCTTATATTGCAGCTGCCCCTCTCTCCCCTCCCCTAACCCTCCCTCTTACCCTATCCCATCCCCTTCTGAAGCAGTCCACTGTTTTACAGGATACCACTTCTGCAGGCAACACGTTCCACCCAGACACCACTCTCTGTAAAAAAGTGTCTTCTCATTTCCCTCTTGAACCTTCCCCCCTCCAATCTGAGATCGACACCTCGAGTGTCCTCTACCCCCGCCACTTGAATAGTCCCTCCGTGCCTGTCTTGTTTATTCCCTTTATGTACTTGAAGGTTTCAACCATATACCCCCGCCTCTCCTCTCCTCCAGTGAGTACATGTTCAACTCCCTCAGCCTGCTCACGTAAGGTATGTCCCCTAGCCCCTGGATCATCTTTGTTGTTCTGCACTGCACCCCCTCCAGTAACTTAAAGCAGCAATACTATGTAAAAAAAAATGTATGGCATGTTGACAGCAACAGCAAAAGACAAGCAGGTGCCGTATTTTCTGTAGATCTACAGAAAATGGACACTGATCACTTCCTGGATAAGTAGTACTGCTGCTTTAATGTCCCTCTTTAGGTATGGGTGCCAGTACTGCATGCAGTACTCTAGGTGTGGCCTAACCAGTGACCTATACAATGGCAGGATCACCTCCCCTCCCCTTGAAGATATACCCCTGACAATACAACCCAGCATTTCGTTGGCCTTTGCAGCTGCCTTCCTGTACTGTGCCGAGTTGTTCACTGAGCCCGTTATAATCACCCCCAGACCCTTCTCCTCCTCCTCCGTCACAGCTAGCTGCCCCCCCCCCAAGCTGCTAGCTCATTCTTGGGTTTTTTTTGCCCTGAAATGTAGCACCCTGCACTTTTTAGCATTGAACCCCAACTGTCAGGTGTCCGACCAGGTCTCCAATTTTGACAGATCATCCTGCAACCCATACTACCCTCCTAGGTCATCCACTACTGCTCCCATCTTGGTGTCATCTGCAAACAAACTGATCTTGCTCTTAATGCCCACTGAGATGTCCAATATGAACAACCCAAACAACACCGAGCCCTCAGGTACTCCACTTGTCACTCCCCCTCGGAGGTGAGAGCTCCTTTCCCACCACCACCCTCTACTGCCTTCCCTGTAACCAGTTTGCTACCCATCCCACCATTTTCACCCACTGCACCTGTACCTGCCAGCTTACTACCCTGCCTCCCATGTGGCACCGAGTTGAATTAATTACTGAAGTCCAGAGACAGCCTTTTCTAAAACTCCAGTGCAGTGGATCCCGACACCCTCCTTTCCCAGCTGGGGGCACTGTCACATGGCAGAGTCTACACAGCCCTTGGTGCACCCAGCGAGCTTCCCAGTTCACTTCTAAACCACCATGATAACAAGTGGGCCATCAAGCAGTACACTTCCACTCCTTCTGTCGTTCTACTGCCACTTACTGATCACAGCCTCCTCTCTCAGCAGCTCTCTCGCCCATCCTTAGACTCCCAGCATGTTTTGCACTGCACCTTCTTTCTGTTCAAGTACTGGCTTTCCTACCTCTCCATCTACCTGCACTCTCTCCTCTCCATCCATTTTGCTCCATTCCTTTGACTTTCATACTCTGCTACTGGACCGCAGTTGGTCAAACTACATTCTCTGTATGTGTTCTTACCATCTGGGATAATCTCCCTACTCTCATACAGCTCTCTTCCTCTTATCTCTCACTGAAATCCCTCCTAAGTAACCCCTTTCAACCCACTTTCACCTGCACCTAGATACTCCTATGATTGGTTCTGCGAATGTGCTTAATGTACAATTTATATTCGTATTTATAGTTTTTTTATTTGTTGCTATGTATTCATGCATCACTCATGAATATTTCTGCTATCATATTTTATCTTTTCTGTACCGTTATGCATGTATCATGTCTCTAGCTTGCCATACCATTCTCACTGAGGCTCCTGGTGGTGTGGTGGAGGTGCCACTGATGTTGTGGGTGACTGTGCACAGTTAGGTTACTGTTCAAGTGAGATCTTTTGCTAGGGCATTCTGTACCCCTGGCACATGGGTTGTCTTAGGCAAGGTTCCATTTTCGAGACACCTCTCCCAAACCCGCATCGCCTCTCTTCAGAGGGGGTAAGAGTGGGCTCCTCCTTCCTTGGTGAGGCAGTACACGACTCACTTGTCCAGTCAGAGATGAACTAATTTGTGGTACACCGATTCCAAAAGAGTTGATAGTTCTAGAGGACAGCTCTCATCTCCAGCGCATCCCTTGGATTTGAAGAGTCTAAAAATGTGCATGCCATCCCATCCCACTGAGGATGCGACTGTGATGAAGGTCACCTGTGGCTCCAGTGGGGAGAAAGGGAACCCCACAGAAAGTTCTCCTTCATAAACCACAACAGGAGCGAGCGAACCAAGGGCTTTATCAGTTGTACTGGGTGGTTCAGAAGATGGAATGTTTGCGACCACTGCATGTTAATCATCCACTAAAATGTCCTCATGTGCTGTCTTGCAAGGGGTACTGCGAAACTATGGCTACCGTGACATCAAACATTCACTGCATGGGCTGTGCTGTCACTTAGTAGGGTTCATGATGTAGACTACCGAGTCCACCCTGCCCTCTGGGTCAAAGAATCTAACTTGTGTCATATCTATCAAGGTTATTGAGTGAGCTGCACTGGCTGCCAGTCAGGTGGAGGATCCTCTTTAAGGTGGGTCTTCTCACCTATAAGACCCTACATGGTGAGGGCCCTGGTTATCTGTCAGACACTCTTGCACCTTCTTTCCCCGTTCACCCCCTCCGTTCCTCCTGTGGAGCACCCTAGCGATTCCCATGATGAGGCTGAAATCGGCTGGCAACAGGGCTTTTAGTGTCACCGCCCCCATCCTGTGGAATTTGCTGTCCCTTGGGGTTAAGGGGGCCCCTACTCTGGAGGTATTCAGGGCCCACCTTAAGGCCCTCCTATTTGCTCAGGCATTTTTGGATTAAATTATTAATGTATTGATCTGATTTGATTATAGTTATTGCTAATTTGATATTTAGTGTATTGTTTATGGGTAATGTTTATATGAAGTGTTATTTTATGTTCTTAATTATGTTTGTATTTATTGATTTATTTCTGAAGATGTGTCTATTTGTCTGTGCAGCGCCCAAAGCCTCGGGGATTAGGCATCTTTAAATACATTTTGCCTTGCCTTGCCTATAATAGCTCCTATGAAATACAATTTCTAGGAAGTATCAGCCTTCTGCAGATTCAAAAACACATTGATGGACATCAGGAACCGAGATGCAGCTAACAGGGACATCTGTCTGTTTTCTGACTAGACTTTTTATCAGCCATCCAGCCAAACAAGGAAATACTTTAAGTCCCCATTTTCTGAGATGTGCCACTAGAACTGCAAAGAACTTGGTGAAGACACATGGTGCCGAAGCTAGGCCAAATAGCAGGACTCTGAACTGATAGTGTTCAAGGTCTAAACAGAAATGAAGGTACTTGTGGTGGTTGGGGTTGACAGGAATATGCTGATAAGCATTCTACATAACCAAAAAATGAAAATTACGTACCTACCGTAATTCTTGATCTTCTCTTGTATCTTCACCATTCATTACTGACTGAGTGTAAGCGGAGGAAGTCATACCCATACGGGAAGCTTTTTTTTTTTTTAAGTTAGCTCTAACGGCACCGCCTCGAGACCGACATTCAAGGCCATGTACAGGGGCGCTGCGGTAGTCATCAATTCCTCCTCCAACTCAGTTCTGTGGAGTCGGAGAGGCAAAAATCAAATTATGGAAAATGAGAAAGCAAGGCAAAATAGCCAAGGGATAGCAAAGTAAGGAAAAATGAACTGAAAAAGGAATAAGCCGATGGAGAATAGACAGAGGAGAGAGTATTCCTGCCCTAGGGATCGCAGGGCCTCCTTACCGGGGCGACTCTAGGAGGAACAGATAGAGAGAAAAGGGAAGGAGAAAGAATGAAGAAGAGAGAAGAAGAAGAAAGATGGGATGTTGAGGAGACCAGAATGCCCAGCGAGCATAGTTAGCTGAGAGGCTAAAGGCTCGATTTAACAAGGGAGCAAGAATCCCTACTGGTAGTGCTGAAGAGAAGGTTCACCGAACCCGCTAACAGACTAAGGAGGGCATAGTCTCTGACCTCAACATGCCATGGTCCTTGATCCTAGCTGCGGGCTCCTGGCCTGAGAGCAGGCCTTTCGTCTGGAGGACACCCGGCTAGGAAAAGGATAATTCCCAGGCAGCATGTAAGAGCTGCTCAAGGGTTTAGGAAGAAAATTTTAGCCTTTCCAGGCGGTTTGTAGGTAATATAACGGAACTCAATCGGACTTGCTATGGCAAGGCAGGAGAGACTTGAAACTGGCAAGAACGGTCATGGTAGGCATTGCTTTCCTGCAACACTGTCCATAGAAGGCCCCTTGAAAAGGAGGCATTTCAAGACAGAGCATGACTTCATGAGGCTTATGAGGAAAAACATGACCTGAGAAGCTGGCTTGCCTTCAAGCAGTCGGAGAGAGTTCCCTCAGTTTTAAGAGAGAAGGAAATAACCATACTGTTCCTCCTGCTCTGCAAGAAAAGAAAAAGGGGTTGATTCTAGGGCTTAGTAATTGATTAGCAGAATATTGAGGTATCAAACCGCACAAGACAGAGTCAGGCAAGGTCCCTAGGGAGTGCCTCTCACAAGAGAAACATGGCGGAGAGATAGTCACGTAGCTTACTCACTTACCCAGCACTCTGCAACAAAGCCCACTGATCTTAGAGTAAATAATTTTCCTGGAAATGTCTAAGGAAAACAGGAAAGGACAGAGAGATTTCCTTTTTTTTGGTTAAGCAAGAGGGAGGAACGAGACGGGAGGGGGAGATGCCACAGAAGGAGGCCACTGAGGGGAAGGTGGGAGGGATCAGTAATGAATGGTGAAGATACAAGAAAATCAAGAATTACGGTAGGTACGTAATTTTCATATCTTCCCTTGTCAATCTTCACCATTCATTACTGCCTGGGTGAGTACCAAGCTCCTCTTCCCCCAGAAGGGGGAAGGGGTAAGACCCTGAGGGAACAAGACCCCCAGCCTCCTGTTGGTGAGAAACAGAAGGGGAAGACCCTGGCTAATTCACAGAAGCCTAAGTGGGAGAAGAGCTAGGAGGTGCCTCCCGAGGACGAGGAGACGGAGAAAGCCCCTGCAAAAGTCTCCTAGCTCTAGAGGAAAAGAGACGGTCCCCTAGGCGGTGGAGCAATCACCCCATGCCGGGCCAGGGTGACAACCTTGAAAGACAAAGCCATGCCGTCCGCCTAATGCAGATCGCTGTCCCCGCAAGCCTGGAAGCCACCTCATTGGCGTCATAAGATGCCCTTGCCTGGTGTCTTGCCAGCTCCAGGCCTACAGCGGAGAGGGCAACAGCTTGTCTGATTTGCTTATCAGGCATCGACGCTAGGAGTTGAGAAAGCATCGACCACAGGTGCCGATTGTAGGCAGCGTGGTGAGCCTGATGTGATGCTATACAAGCAGCAGCACGAGAAGAAGAGAACACTCTTCACCCCCAACGGTCGAACTGAAGTGAGTCCGGGTCCGGTGGGCAGTCGTGCGCCAGGCAGTGGCGCCCGGAGGGAGTGTCAAGGTAGACCAAACCAGAAGGGGGGGTTGGGAAGGGTACCTAGAGACTCCGAGGGGGCACAATACCTATGCTGACAGTCAGCCGGGGCTGGAGAAGAAGCGGCTGGCGACTGCCAGGATTGGATAGACGCCTCCTGGAAGGGGATTGGCCAGGAAGGTACCACCAAGTGCTGGGCACTGAATTCCCAAGGAATTCACGCGTCTCCGCTCGGTATTGTCTCTTCGAATAAAGGAGATCGAAGGTCCCTCACCATCCTCGATAGGAATCGCTGATATTCAGTGAAATCAGCATCGGAGGAGAGATGAGAGGGGTTCCTCCCCTCAGAGGAGGGAGACGAGATGATGGGGAATTGAATGCCCAGAGGACTCCTGCGGCGGAGGGAGAGTCGAAGACCTACTCATGCATACATCTAATATGAAGGGAAGGCGCTGCAGAACTTTCTGAACTGCTCCCAGGATAACGGACCCAGTAGGACCGACATGGCCCGGGAGCGGGGTGGTGGGAGGCAGAGAGATGGGAGAGGGCACCTACGAGGAGGCAATAGATCTCTGCCAGGGCTCTGGAATCTGGGGAACGAGCCCGAGCTGGCGGGATCCCGGACAACAAACCAGGCGCAAGACGGAACCCTGAGGAAGCGGAGCCTGGAAGAGCCAGGAGAACCTCCCCTCAGACGAAGTCAGGACTGCATGGATCCAGAAGGGGCAGCCCATAACAACGCGCGCGCGGAGGGCACCCTAGAGCCCCGGAGGGAAGGGTGGGGTTCAGCACTCCGGCTCCTGGCCACCCCCCCTGAGGTGACCAAAGAAGACCGAGGGCCTGTCCCCCTGCCCCTCGGACTCCGAGAGAGCCCTCCTCCTCAACTGCAGCGTTCCCACTCCCCCAGAGGGAGCAACAACACCCCGGAGGGTAGCTGTCACCGGTCCCCCGGAGGGGGGAGCCTCCCCCCAGTCACCCCCAAGCCTCCCTCCTGGGACTCAAGGCCACCCCCAGCCGGAGAGCCTCAGAGAGGAGCGGAAGGGGACAGAGGAGGGCCCGCTGCCGCCTGGTACCTCGTGCACAGGGGACCCAGACTCGAAGAGTGGGGGTGCCAGGATGGGTCCACCTCTGAATCTATCGCCTCCGAGGAGGACGAGATCAGCAGGACCTCAATGCTGGCTACCCCAGGGGTCCCGAGGCAACGGCGCCAACGGCACTGGTACCAGAGGCGCGCCCACTCCAACATTATGCAGCCAGGCCCGATCCCAGCTCCTCCGCTGCACCAAGCGGCCAGCGGATCGGCGAACAGCGCTCGTCCCGATCACTGGCACCATGAACAGCGCCGATCCAAAACAGCGCCACCAACGGGCGCCACCCGATCACCGGTAATCTCCAAACGCGCGCTGATCCAAACGGCGCCGAAAGGAGGCGCCGAGGTCCGCCGGTGTCCGCCCAGAAATCCAGGGCCTCGACACTGGGAGCCTGCACCCTCCGAGGAGGTGATTGCCGAGGCGGTAGTCGACGTCGTGCCCCAGGAGGGACCGCAACGCCCCCGACACCGCGGAAGGGGCCTCGTCGGCAAGAAGAGATGAGAGAACCTCCTCCGCGGACCTGAGTAGGGCCCCGGAGGGGACCCAGGAAGGGCTGCAGAGACCTTACCTGGGAGTCCCGCGACTGACGCCGGTCCCCTCGAAAGTCGGCGGGCCTCGCCGAGCTTGAACGCCGCTGGATTCTCGAGGATGCGACGGTCCATGGAGAAGCAGGCATCGCACAAATCCATATCATGGTTGGGTCCCAGGCATCAAGACACACGCCATGCCGTCCGAGACGGAGAATGCTGCCACAGAGCACTGACGCATAGGGGCGCGCCCGTTTTAGAAAAACGCCACCCAGAACCGGACATAACGCTAAACAAATGAGGTAAAAACACAGTAGGAAAGCACCCGACGCCGTACAAATAGAAAAAGGAACAGTCTTACCGTTGTATGGCGTTGAGTTCGAATGAAAACAGGAATTGGCCTAGACTACGCAGTACTAATTACTCACTCCGCGCAAGCAGGTGCTGCCTCGACGGCAGGAGAAACAGAACTGAGTTAGAGGAGGAGTCGTATCTACTAACGTCGCCTTCACGCATGACGCAAGACGCCGGGTCTCGAGGGCTGGCGCCTTAGCTAGAGCCAGCTTTTAAAAAAAAAAAGCCCCTGCGGGCGGTGCGCGCCTGCCTACACCCAGGGGCAGTAATGAATGGTGAAGATTGACAAGGAAGATCATAGAATCTGTTGGCAGAAAAGTACCAGTGGCCCATCCAGACCATTCTGATTTCTCTGGCTATTACTACACCCTGGACCCCATTTAGGCACAGGTAACCCTTCCTTCTCCCTTTCCTCTACCTCCAAGGATGCCAACCAGTCCTAGAATTTTAGATCAGCAACAGGGATCACAAAGATACCATTCTGAATTTCTTTCACCTCATACAGACATTTAGTTGTCTGAGGTAGAGAACTGGGTGCATGCCACCTGTGCTTTTGGGAACGAAAAAATGGACAGAAGCCTCTGTTCTCCATTTCTGTCACTTTCTCTACTGCCCTGTTCTGCAGTACTCATGCTACTTCCAGAGAAAGAAGGTCTGCCATCTGCCCCATCAGCTGAGGGTGCTTTCCTGGCGGGTGATCTGAAGGGCACTCTACCAACTCCAGGGAGTAATCATCCCAAATCAGGACTTATTCGTCCCTGGTGATGTTTCCCACTGCTGGCAGAACAGGGCTAGTTCACCCCCCCCACCTCAAATGGAGAGAGGTGATCCACACAGGACAACTGGAGTGGACACCACACCACCATTCTGTCAGGGAGTAATGTTGGGAGCTTTTTTCGCTTGCACCTTATGCTGCAGTTTCTTTTGGCCGCTGCTGCTGAAAGGGCATGTAAATCAGTATAAGCAATGCTGAGAATTCTTATTCCCCATAACTATGCAGCTGTATAGTACTGACTCTGTGGCCATACTGTCCTTCAGGACCCTTTTGAGAAATAGGTTTCATCTAAATGAGGCTACCCTAGTGTGCTCAGTCTAAACAAACAAAAATCACAAAACGTCCAAGCGCAGGACTCACTATCCAGAGGTGGAAATGATTTGGCTCTCTGCTCCATGGAGCCTAAATATAATCACTTCCTCCCAAAGCCCCCAAAAAAAATATTTTGGTGGCAGACCTCACCAAGAAGTAAATGTCCTTTGTACTTTTCAGGGGGAATTTTAGCAATGAGCAAAACTGATGTTTGTTTAAAACATGACATATTTTAATAAAAATACATCACATAAATACATTGATACACAGAAGGTGTCGGCAGATAGGGACCGCTGATCCATCTAATCTGCCTGTTTTTTTCTTTGACTAACCCCCAAACACACAAGTTTTCCCTGTCTCTGTCGTCACAAATCCTCTCTGCCTATCCCACGCATTCTTGAATTCCCTGTCTTGGCTTCCACTATCTTCTCAGGTAGCAGATTTCATGGTGCCACCACTCTCTCCACGAAGAAGAACTTGTGCTTGTTGCTCTTAAAACTCCCCCTCCCCAACCTCAGGCTATGATCTTGTGTCCTTGAGGTCTTATTTAACTGGAACAGCTCGTTTGCCTGGACTCTGTTAAACCCTCTAAGGTACTTAAAGGTCTCTATCATATCCCCCCATCCCTCCGCTGCTCCAAAGAGTACATGTTCAGCTCCCCCAGTCTGTCCTAGTAGTTCTTTTCCTGGAGTCCATGTATCATTTTAGTTGCCCTCCTCTGGACCATCACCACCCTGTCAATATTCTTTCTCAGGTATGGCTTCCAGAACTGGACACCGTACTCAAGACGGGGCCTCACCAAGGACCCGTACAGAGGTAGGACCACCTCCCTTCATCTGCTCATGACGCCCCTACCTATGCATCCCAGCATATGGTTTGCTTTTAGTGCTGCCTTCTCACACTGGCTACCAACTTTCAAATCTTCTGGAATAAGTCACGCTCTTGGCTGGAGGTGATTAGTTTTTTCTCCTCCCAAGTGGTATTCAGCCCTGATGGTGCCCTTTCTGAGGTGCATTATCTTGTACTTCTTGGTGTTAAATTTAAGTTGCCATGCAGAAGACCATTTCTCAAGTGTATGCAGGTCATCCATCATCTGTTTAACTCCCTGCCCGTGTTAACTCTATTACAGATTTTTGTGTCATCTGCAAATAGGCACACCCTTCCCTCCAGTTTTTCAGTGATGTCACTAATGAATATGTTGAAAAGTAGCGGCCCCAGAACTGATCCCTGTGGCACTCTACTTGTCACCTCCCTCTCACTAGACATGGCTCCATTTAATTATCACAACTCTCTGGGTTCTACCCTCCAACCAGTTTCTTCACCCAAACTACTGTTTTATCCCCGTCCGCCTTAGTTTCCTTAGTAGCCTTCTGTGTGGTACTGAGTCGAAGGCCTTACTTAAGTCCAGGCAGACTACGTCTACCACTCCTCCCTGGTCCACTGTCCTTGTGACCCAGTAGAAGAACTGTTATCAGATTGGACTGGCAGGATCTGCCCGTTGTAAACCCATGCTGTCTGGGATCCTGCTGCCACTGGCCTCTGAACTCTGTGATCCTCTCCTTGAGCAGGGATTCCATCAGTTTACCCACCACCGAGGTCAGACTGACTGGCTTGTAGCTTCCTGTCTCCTCCCTGCTTCCCCCCATTGTGAAAAGGTACCACTGTGGCTCTCCTCCAGTCCTCAGGAATCATCCCTTCTTCCAGAGACTTAAAGAGATCTGTCAGAAGTGCTGCCTCTGGCTCAAGGGGGCACAATTTGAAGACAGAAGGGGGACGGCTCAGAGGTAATGTGAGGAAGTATTTTTTCACAGGGAGGGTTGTGGATGCATGGAACAGCCTCCCTGAGGAGGTCGTGGAGTCAAGAACAGTGGGGGAATTCAAGAATGCATGGGACAGGCATAAGGCAGTCCTAGTGGGGGGGTAGGAGGAAGTAAGCTGTTGGTTAACTAGGATCTGCAGCTTACCTGTTAGGTAGGAAAATGGGCAGACTAGGTGGGCCAAGCAGTCCTTATCTGCCGTCAAATTCTATGTTTCTATGCCAGCTCCTCTTTTAGTTCTCTTAGTAACTGGGAGTCCCAAAAGGAAGAAAAACAAACCAATGTTTCCTCAGCATCTCAAAATGTGACAGTTTTTTAAATGCAGCTAATTGCAGAATTACTAGTGGTACAGACCCTCCAACATTTGACAGATCAAAATAAGTACACTTCTGTCAAAATAGGTACACGTCTGTGTGTGTGTGTGGGGGGGGTCCAATGAGTCACTGCTGAATAGGATGGGGTTAATAAACCTTGATTAAGAAAATCTTTTGTAAATAATTGACCAGATCTGTACGCAGATAAGCTGAACAAGTCCGGGTGGAGTTACTATACTGTCCAAGAAGTGACCCTAGTCACACACAGTCAGCCAGCGAGTTAGCAGGGGACAGATGGATTCTTCTAACCATTAGACACACAGCAGAGGCTTACAGACTCTTACTCAAAGTGATAGCTAGCTAATTAAATGCCCCCCAGGCAGCCAGCAGAGTTGTTGACATAAAGTACAGTTACGTAAGAACTTACCGTAACAGTAGATCTTCAAGAGAGGCTCTTGCAGTAGGTAATCACATATAGGACTGATGCTGGCCGACGTCAGAACCCAACAGAAAAATTTCTAGCTAGCAGTCTCTGGCGGGGGACCGCCCCCACATCAGGTGACCGACGTCATGCGGCACCAGTATAAAGGGGCAGTCCCCCAAGTCCGCTTTCCAGTTCTTTCTCGCCAAAGGACAAAAGGCAAGACGAGAGAGAAGTGGATATTTCCCCTCCTGGAAAAGGAGCTGAAAAAGCTTAGGGGGATGGAGGGCGGGAAAGAATAATATTATCTACTACAAGAGCATCTCTCAAAGATCTACTGTTACGGTAAGTTCTTATGTGTACTATCTTACTTCGAGAAGGCTCTTGCAGTAGGTAATTACATATAGGACTGAGTCCCAAGCAGTCTGGAACAAGGAGAAGCAAACGGGAGGAGGAAAGCTACTGAGAAGTAGACCCTCTGGTTGTGAAGGCCTTAAGAAAGGAGGCCTTGCAAAACAGCCAGCCCAAAGCCTGCTCTGTGGCGAGAGGCAATGTCCAAACTGTAATGTTTCTTAAACGTACGGACAGAAGTCCAAGTGGCAGCTGCACAAATGTCAGCCGCAGACACATTCTTGAAACAAGACACGGAGGCAATGACCCCTCTGGTGAAGTGGCCACTAACTTGACCCGGCAGGGTCTTGTTGTACTTGTCATAACAGAAAGTAATACAATGAGCCACCCATTTCGATATAGACTGCTTAGAAACAGCACTGCCTTCTCTTTTGCTCATAGACAAATCTGCCCTTCCAGTTTAGAGACAGAGCGTCTCTCCAAAATATGCAGCGCCCTGGAACGATGGAGCAAAAGTTGGGAAGTTTTGTGTTTTGAGGGGATGCAAACAGGTCTACCTTTGGAGTTCCCCAGCGCAGGAAGATGTCGTCTACGACCCCCTGATCCAGTTGCCATTCGTGAGCTAGAGTAGATGACCGGCTGAGCCTGTCTTCCAGCGTGTTCTCGACCCTCGGGATGTGAGATGCCGTGAGGTGAAGGTTGTGCTGCATTGCCCAATCCCAGACTCACATCGCCTTTCTGCAAAGGGGGTAGGAACGAGTTCCTCACTGTTTGTTGATGTACCAGACCACACACATATTGTCCGTCTGTACAGCTAGGTGAGCAGGAGACAGATACAGATGCAGAGCCTGAAGAGCATATAGCACTGCCCTTAGTTCGAGCACATTGATGCGAAGAGACTTCTTGAGCTTGGACCAGGAGTCCTGGGTCCTATGAGGATTGAGATGTGCTCCCCAACCCTCGCTGGAGGCGTTCGTAGTCAACATCTTCGAGGAGGGAGAAAGACCAAAGGGAACTCCCCGGCAGTGGTTCTCCTGAACCATCCACCACTGCAAGTCCTGAGCCATGGGAGTGAGACCAGGACAAGTTGATCTAGGTCTTCCACTATCTGATCCCATTGAGACCGAAGCATCCACTGAGAGATTCTCATGTGGAGCCAAGTGCAAGGGACTGTCGGAATCGCGCACAGCCACTGTCCCGGCTGGAGAAGGGGCAGGAGGCTCTGCAGCGAGAGCATCCTGAACCTCCTGTACTCCACGAACAAGTTCAGGGAGCTGAGGTCGAGAATCAGCCTCAGGTCCCCTGTTTTCTTCGGGACCAGGAAGAAATGGGAATAGTACCCCGTTCCCTGAAGAGGAATGGGGACGGGTTCTATTGCCTCCTTCAAGATAAGAGAGGAAATTTCTTCCTGGACCAGAAGAAGATGCTCCTGCAAGTACGACGACCTTGGGTGAGGGTGTTGAGGGGGTTTCTGAAGAAACTCTATTGAGTGTCCCTCTGGAATGAGTTGAAGCACCCAGGAATCTGACATTATCCTCTCCCAACCAGGGAACCTCCTACCGGTTCCTCTGGAAAAGCCAGAGGCTGTGGGAGAGGAAAGGAGTCAGGTGGTGTGGGGCAGCATTGCGGCTAAAGCTCCTGGTGCTTTTTTGGGCAGTGGGGACTTGGCAGCCAGAGGGGCCCGACGTTTATTGTCCCACCTTCCCTGTGGTTTCACCCTTTGCCGATTCCACCTGCGAAAGGGACAACACTGTACTGGAGGGGGATTGTACATGGAGTCCACAGACTTCAGTGCGGTTCCCTTCTCTTGCAGATCAGTAATAATGTCCTTGACATCACCACCGAACAGCACCGAACCCCGGAAGGGTGCTTCCTGAATAGCAGACTGCACTTCCGGGACCAAACCTGACACACGGAGCCAGGCATGATGCCGTAAGCCTACCGTGAAAGCCGAGCTCCTACCAGCAGTGTCCACTGCATCGTACGTGTCACGAAGCATGTGCCGACTGGCCAAACGAGCAGAATGGACAAGGTCAGCCACTTCCTGTTTAACCTGAGAGTCAGGAAGGGAGTCCAACTTGGATTCCACCTCACTAAGAATCGTCTTCTGGTAATTCCCACATGTGACCGACATAGTTCAGGGCCCTAATACCTAGAGTGGAGGAAGCATAGATCTTCTTGCCATACTGGTCTAGAAGACGGGATTCTCTGCCAGGTGGAGACAAGCTCAAATGCTTCGGATTAGCTGACCAGCCGTGAGCCGTGCTAATCACAACCGAGTCAGCTCGAGGGTGAGAATCAAGGAAGTCAACACCCTCGGGAGCCTGGTATAGCCGATTAGACTTCTGAGGAAGAGGGGCTAATGCCGACGGTTCCTTCCAAATGGTGGAAACAAGGTCAGCATAAGGCTCAATCCAGGGTGTCACCAAGGTCGGAGCGGTCTCGGGCAGATCCAGGTGCTCAGTGAGTTTCTTATGCTGTGGGTCCGGCTCCAAGGAGCGCCACTTATGAACTTCCTGGATTTTGCACATCAACTCCGAGAAAGAAAGATCCTCCAGAGGAGACTTCGGAGGAGTCCTAGGCCTGGGTTTGGTCGGAGAGTGTGGCTCGTCTTCTGGATTGGGACAACCGTCAGAGTCATCAGAGGTGTCCGAGGAGGAAGAAGAAGACTTCCCTCTCCTGGCGTGGGGGAGGAATGGACCCCTTAGAAAGCCCCGGGGAAGCATGTCCTGCCCCGCCCTGGAACCAGAAGGCTCACCCCGGTATCCAGAGGTGGGGAGGGAGTCTGTCGTCTGGGGCATACGGGAGCTGGAACCGGCACCGTCGCCGGGAGACAAATCTCCACCTCTCTGGTGAACTGTGCCTTGGCCTCCGCCCACCAGGAGGCCAGAGTCTCCTTCAAGTCCACCAGCGGCTGAGGGGGCGGATGAGGGGAATATGGATACTGAGTGTACTCGTAGGTGCGTGTCCATAACCCGATGATAGGTAACCCGGCGTCGGGTAGTGAGGCACCGAGTACTGCGGCATCGGGTACTGGGCAGCCGGGTAAGATGGAGTCGGATACCCGGGAACCGGAGGGGGGGGGGGGGGTCTGACGGAGCAGACGGCCTGGCCGGAAGCCCAGCGGGCAGACCTGGAGCAGAAGGCCCGGTGGATGGAGGGCACTGCGTTGGAGCAGCATCTGGAAGGGGGATGTCGCCCAGCGTCGGTATGACTGGCGTCGGAGCCGGCATCTGGGAAACCGACGGGTCCAGCCCAGCGGGAGGGAGGCCTGATGGGGGGGGCACAGCAGGAACCTTAGCATTGCCCGGGGATGGGGGTGGAGCCTCAGGATCAAGCTGAAGAGACCCAGGGTCCCTGGAGGGCAGCAAAGGCTGCAGGGAGCCGGGAACAGCGGATGTAAGAGGGTCCAACGTCGGCTCAGCCGCCACGCGGACATTGGGTCGGCTGACGTCCGACTCAACAGCAGAGTCCAGGTGGACGTCGGAGGAGCCGGCGTCCGACTTACGGAACCATCGCCCAAGGCGGGTCGCGAAGGGAGGCGGCCTGGTCGAGGCGGAAGAAAGTGGCGTCATACCCCGAAGGTCGAGCAACTTATCGACTGTCTCCGTGCAGGCATCAGAGGAGCTGATGTCCGGCTTACCAGAGCCGCTGGAACCAGTAGGCCTCACAATGACGGCTTTACCAGAAGCAGAGGCCTCCAACAGTCTGGAGGCGCCTAAGCGCAAGCCAGACGGGTGGGCCGACGCTGCCTTGGAAACTTCAAAGATGGCCGTCGTGGAGCGGTTCCCCCGGAGGGGACGTTACCTGGAACACAGCGACTCCAGCTGGAGTCGCGGTGGAAGAGGAGCCCCTGTCCCGATGCTTCTCCTTGTCCTTCTTCTTACGATGGCCTTTGGGGGAAGTGGATGCCTGCCAGAGCTTTTTCAACTCCTTCTCCATGGAGGAGATCTTCTTCTTGAGGGTATGGGCCTCCAGGGACTACTACCTCTGTCTGCGGGTGTCGACATTAAATTTAAGGCAGTGCTGGCACTTCTCCACCTAATGGTCTGGGCCCAGAGAGAAGAGCTACTGGGAATGGCTGTCCCTACGCGGGAGTTGGGCACCGCATGAGTTGCACTTATTTTTGTGCTCAGAGGATGTAGGGGACGACATACACCAATGAAAGACTGACGATTAAGTCGAATAATATCGAAAAAACGACAGTAAATACTACTGGCGACAGAGCTGACAAGCGTTGAACTTTACCATGAGGCGCTGACACGAGCTAACGGTGGGAAAGAACTGGAAGGCGGGCGTGGGGGACCGCCCCTTTATACTGACGCCGCATGATGTTGGTCATCTGACGTGGGGGTGGTCCCCCGCCAGAGACTGCTATCTAGAAATGTTTCCATTGGGTCCTGACGCCGGCCAGCATCAGTCCTATATGTAACTACCTACTGCAAGAGCCCTTTCGAAGTAAGATCTGTGAATTAAATGCAGCAGCAAGTGAAGAAACTCTTTTGGCAGACTCATAGACTGAGTAATAAACTGCATACTTTGCAGTGTTGTGTTGGTTCTGACTCTGAGTTATTACGTAGGGGCTCGTCTCAACTTGCACTGCAGCACTTCACTGACGGGGGCTAACTGCCTCAGCCTGGCCTCACTGCCTGTGATGTTTGCTGGGTGGGTGGGGGATCATTTGCAGCATCCGCATCATCTTCTGTCCTGACCCCGGGTCAGTTGAGAAGTCACCTGGGAAGCGGGAGCCGGAGGCAGCCTGCAGCACTTCACTGATGGGGGCTTGCCTGGCATTCTCACTGCCTGTGATGTTTGTTAGGCAGGCAGGATAATCTGCAGCGCCCACATCTGCATGCGTCTGACCACTGTCTCTCTCACGACCACCCGGTAAGCAATGAGAAGTCACTCGGAGGCAGGTAGTTGTCCCGTCACCTGCAGCGATCAAGGAATCCAGTCGATGTAGAGTGGTCAAGAAGTTGGCAAGATGTGATCAGATGTGGATGAGAGTCTCACTCTGACTCTTGCAGTGATATTATGCAGCCCAGTGACAAACCGCACCACATCAAACTGTCCCCACTCCTACTCGCCACTGTACCTGCATTCAAATAAGCCTCCCTGACATGTATGGCAAGCAGAATACCAAAAATATATGTATTTAATAAAGACTTGCCCAACCTACTCCCTTTGCATTTCCAACAGCACTGACAAAAAATACTCCACATTTTTCCATACTGTGTTTGCTAGTAAAAACTATCAGGTTTACAACATACTCAGTGGTTTCTGCTACTTCTCTGCAGCAACATGTAGCAAAGGCTGTGTAAGAGAGTTTGAATGCCTCCCATATTCTGGCCATATCCATCCCAGTCCCACTTTGACAAGTTCAGTATGCCTCAAGCAAGAGTCTGGAAATCAGAATATCTAAGCCAGCCTATTCAGCACAGTTTCACAAATAGTGTTACACTCCACATTACCAGAATCTCCCTGACCCTAGTGGAAATGCAGATGATAATTCGTTGAACGTCCAAAACTGATGCGCAATTGCCACAACAATGCGTTCACTCCACAGCGGTTCGGCGGGCTGGACTTATCTATCTCCTGGCAGTGTCTCCCACCAAGATGTCAAGTGTCAGGGGAAAGGGCAAAGCTGCAGCACTCTCAGCTCCTTCTGGGGGGGGGGTCACACAGCGGCATCTCGAGCCCTCTGCTGGTGGCACCACCAGACATGTAAAAAGGTGCGGTTACTATGGGGACCATTGGACACAGCTCCCCACCCTCAGACTGTGCCGGCACTCATGGCAAAAGAAAAGAAATATAGATTTCGGGGGGAAATTATTTTGATGGAGGTGGCAAAATCTGGTACATGGTACAGTCCTGACAGGATCCGGTACCAGTGTTAAAAATATGGTACTGTACCTGTAAAAACAGTACAGTTGGAGGGTCTGGTGGTATTGTAAGTAATCCACAATATAGTGCTAACAGTTTAGGCCAGGAAATGCTATTTGTAACCATGAATGCTTCTTTGGGTACAATAGGACACAACTTTTTTAATGATTATTTTTCCTTGCAGCAGTTCACTTCATAATGTAATCTGGCCACAAGACATCTGCCAGAGAACTATATGCTCTGGCACGGATTCCTAGCTAAATATAAAAGCTTTATTGAAAACAAACTAAACTGTTGATCTAACTAGATTTTTCTTCTTGATAGGCAGCTCACCTACTGCTTATTAAACAAACAGTTTTTTAAGTTAAGATGTGAGTAAATATTTATTCTGTATTAATTTTATCAGTCATGTCATCCTGTCAAAGCAGAGCACAGTATGTTGTTTACCTAATTATAGGGCTGGATTAATGCAACACGGTAATTCTGCTATCTTTAGGGCTCAGTGAGGGTTTCAACATGTAATCCTGTTTTAGGAGGCAGTATAGCACAGTGGTTTAGGGCTCTGAGCTGCAACCCTGGGGACCTGGGTTTGAATCCCACAGCCCCCACTTGCTTACTGTGTGACCCTGAGCAAGTCATTTAACTTCCTTGAGCTCCCAGGTCGCACCAGGAAACAAGCTTTGGCTTAGTGTGCCTTTCCTGGTTAAACAATTTCCCCTTTCCTTCCTTTTTTTGTGACCCACATCTAAGCTATTTTAAAGCAAGGAGCCGGAAATTTGGCATGCATCACCACTGTGGATGGCCAGGATGTTTGTCAGTGAGTCTGCAGTGAATTCTGAAAACAAACAAGAGTGGTATGATTTTAAGACAAGTGGAACTGTTTAAATTGGACCAGAAATGGGTAAGAGTGTGGGATAATACATTTTAAGGGACAACTTAACAATCTAGTTCAGAGGCACAAAAAGGGCTGATTTAATCTTGGGTGCCAGGTGATTCATTTTTAAATTTGGGAGCCCAAAGAACTAGTGGCATAAAGAAAGTATCTGTGTAGTAGTCTGGGGATTCACAAGCTGCTGAAACTGGTTATTTAAATCACAGAACAGAGGCATTCACTGTCTTTTAAGCCAGATATAGAAGTTACGTACTTACCATAACTGGTGATATTCCAGAATATCTTCTACATTGAGTACCACTTACAGGTCATAGAGTCGGATTCGCCAGAACCATGCAGGAGCTTTTGGCCAGAGGGCCTGCAATGCTTTCTGGTCACAGTGCATGGAGGACACCCATGGTGCCATGAATTTACCAATAACCTTCGCTGGCTTCCCCACCTACCTCAGTTCTGTTTGCATGAGAGAAAGAAGAGTGGGGGGAAAACATGCTGGGGCTTTTAGAAAGATAGCCAAAAGGAAAAAGAAGGGATACAGGAGAAAAAACAAACAACTAAATAAATCTGACTACTAACCAGAGAGGACAGAATGTCTTGAGGGCATAGATCTGAGGAGTATGAATGCGAGTATGCCCTGGACCCCTTAGGGCTAGAGGTATTCAGAGTCAGCCAACCAAAGCCTCAGAAAATATAACTGCAGCAGCAGTGCCCTGTCTAGCACAAGGCTTACTAGCTTAGATGCTAAGTGACAGGGGGCAGCAACCCTGAAACGATGGAATGCAGGCTCTGGCTATGCAAGACAAGCTCTAGCCAGAGCTGATACGACTGTGGCGAGCTGCCAAATGACCAAAGTTACACGCATGCGCAGAAAATTTTAAACAACAGGGTGTAACGTGGCCATTGTTTCTCCAGATTTTCAACATAGCCTTTTTGGGACCCCACCCCATGAAGAGTGCCACTGTCATTTCGTTCACTTGTCTTAAAAGGTGATTTTGTAGAGTGACCACACCATTCTGTGCCACAGGTGCGAAAAATGGAAATTACGTACCTATTGTAATTCTGATCTTTCTGTGTATCTTCACCATTCATCACCTTTGGGTACTTGGCCGGAGGTCATGACCCCGCGGGACCTTTTTTTTGGATGGGTAGAGTCAATGCACCATCGGCGCCACCCTTGAGGCCAACGCACACTGCGTGGTGCTCGCGGGTTGGCCATTAGGTGTTGTTGACTCCGCCCTCCCACCAGTTCTGAGTCACTGCAGAGGTGAGAAAAAGGGGAGGGAGGGTGGTACAAGGAAGTCCAAGGGACAGACAAACGAAAAGATATATGAACTAAAAGGAGAAATAAACGACGGAGAGGACAGAACAAGTTTGAAGACTAAGGGGATTGGGTAGGGGCCCCAATCTCTGGAAGTAGAAAAGGAGGAGGGAGGGTGGGTTAAGGATTTTAGAACTAAGGATAAGGGTGAGAGAGTGGAAAACAGGAGAAACATACCCTGTAACCTTGACCTGTCTCCAGTTTGTATAGGAACTGCGAAGGAGTAGCCAAGAGGCTAACTGCCAGAATTCAAGGCACAGAATCACTGGCAATAACTCCCACAAGCAGAATTGGCTATTCTGGAAGAAAAGACAGGATACAGAGACATCTCCCCCCCTCTCAAAAAGAGATTTTGGTGTAAGAAATCTAGTTTCTTAAATTAATTGAGGTTATGTCCAAAAGACAAGGAAATCAAAGGACTGACAGGGAGAAGGTAAGAAAGGAGGACAACTGTAAACCCCCACTCCACAGGGGTGGAGCCGAAGCACTGAAAAAGGAGTGCCCCCCATCCTGACCACACTGCCCCTAAAGATATTCATCCCCCTATGTGCCCCAGTTTACCCCACTCCTGACTAACAGCAAGTAGGCGGGCGAGAGAGGGGGCACAGAGAGGAAGGGGGACCCACAGACTGAGGTCCCAGGGGGATGGAGGGTGGGATTCAGATGAATGGTGAAGATACACAGAAAGATCAGAATTATGGTAGGTATGTAATTTCCATATCTTATCTGTGTCAATCTTCACCATTCATCACCTTTGGGTGAATGCCGAGCCCCACCCAAAGGGGGCTTTGAACCCTAAGGGGCTGTCCCTTAGCTCTCAGTGGGTGGCACACTAAGAGGGAGAACCTTCACGGGTCTGGAGAGGCCCGAGAGTGGGGAGAGTGAGATGGGGACCCCCCGGAGGGGGTAGGAAGTTGCCCTGACTGACGCCATCTCACCCTACGGGAGAAAAGATAGGTTCTATGGTGAGCGGAGTTAATAACCCTACACCGGGCCAAGGGTGACAACCGGGAGAGAGGCAGCCATGCCGTCCGCCTAGTGCAGAATGCTGTCCCTATGACCCTGGTAGCTACCTCATTGGCATCATATGATGCCCCTGCTTGGTGCCTTGCTAGCTCCAGGCCACGAGCAGACAGTGCAATGGCTTGTCTGGTTTGCTCTGTGTCAGGCATCGAAGCTAGGAGCTGACCTAGCCTGGACCACATGAACCTGTCATAGGATGCATAGTGGGCCTGATGTGCTGCCATAGAAAGCAGCAACCGTGCCGAGTAGAATGTCCTCCTCCCCAGAAGTCAAAATCCAAGGAATTTTGATTTGGGGGCCGGTCAAGGTGCAGGGTGTGAAGCCCATCTGGTGTATCCAAATGCATCAATCCTGACTGGGGATGAGGCATGGAACCTGGAGACTCCGGGGAGGCACAATACCATTGGCAGAGATCCCTAGGGGCTGGGACTCCGGAAAAGGGTCTCTGCCAGAAGCACAACAATGCCTCCCAAAAGGGAGCAGGCCAGTGGGGCACCACAAGGGTGTCCGCACTGAAATCACCCAGAAAGGCACGTGTTGAGTGCTCCAGATTGTGTTGGGTGGTTGGGATGATGCACAGGTCCTCCAACATCCTCACAAGGAATCGCTGATACTTGGCGAAATCAGCAGCTGGAGAGATGTGGACAGGTGGCTCCTATCCCCCCGAAGAGGGGGATGAGGAGTTAGAGGACCTCGGAAGTTCAGTAGCTGACTGCTCAGGGGGAGGTTGAAAAACCTGTCTGTCCACAGCCCCGACGTAAGCGGGAAACTGAGCAGCTACTGCTCTGAACTGCTCCCAGGAGAGAGGACTGCTAGGACCAAAAATACCCGGGAGCGCTGGAGAATGTGGCAGTGGAGTTGGGGGCACAGCCAACAACAGAAATCGTCTGACCTCCGCCTGGGCTAGGGAGCGCACCAGGAGCTCTAGGAAAAGAAGGAGCTCCGGAAAACTCCACAGCCGGCAGCTGATCAACCAAACTAGAACTGCCTAGGCTGCGCCCTGAAGAATCCACCCTGTGAGGTGACCGGGGCCATGTAGATGTAGAAGGACAGTCCCCTACCTCCAAAGAACAGGGCCCTCTTGAGAAAACCGAAAGGGAAAGGCAGAGATCTGCACTACGACTTATCCCAGAGCCCGGGTGGGCCCCGGAAAAAGCCGCGCCTGACCCCATACTTCACCTGAATCCGGGAGTGCCCTCCTCCTCCGAGAGAGAGAGAGAGCCAGCCTAGGTGGAAGCTGCAGCAGCCCTGGTCGGCCCCTGAAGGAGCTATCCAAGGAGCTGCACCTTCCCCTCCTGTGGGTGCTCCGATTGGCCCCAAAGTTGGGTGATCCAGGCACACCACCCGAGGGGGTACCACCACTGAGGGGTCAGAGAACCCTCCGAGACCAGGCTGCAGAGCAAAGGAGGCCTGCACCACTGTCTGCTGGTCAGCACCCCTGACCCTGGTCCTGTGAGTCACTGCCCGCTCCTCAGAGGGGGGCTGGCCCCAGTTTGTCGAGGACACTACCAGGGTGTCCGCGTGAGCAGCCAACTCCATGAAGTCAGACTACCCGTCTGAATCAGAGTCCGCCTCCTCTTCCTCCTCCGAAGAGGTGGATACCGAAGTTCTGTGCCAAACAGTGCATGGACGCCCGCTACCATCCCGACTGAAAAGGGCACCAGAAACCGAGACTGCACCAGAGTCGGTGCCGATGTCCCCAACAGCACTGTGAACTGTGCCAGAAGATGACACGGCTCCAACAGCAGCAGCAGCCTCAGAGTCAAAGCCTGTCATGGTGCCGTCTCGGCCCACGGCGCCACAAGCGGCACCAAGACCACAGACGGCGCTGATAACGGTCCCGACTGCGCTCTCGGCACCGAGGTCAGAGACCCCCATAGTGCCGACCCACCCCACAGCGAAGCGAGTAGCACCAAGGACAGAGACGGTGCACCGACAGTGCTCTCGGCGCAAAACCCTCAAGGCACCAAGTCCATGCTTGGAGCTGCGAGCAACTCCAGAAATGGACACAGCGCCGTGCTCAACCACAGTGCCGCAGATGGCGCCAGGGCAAGAGAGTGTCAGGGACAGCGCTGTAGAGCCTCCCACAGCACCGACAGCACCATCAACACCACGAATTGCACCGACAGCAGCAACGTCGAAGAGCGATGAACCAGCGCCACCAACAACGCCATCAGGGCCCACGGCACTGCGAACGGTGCCGAGGCCCAAGACAGCACTGACAGACAGCATCGAGGATGGCGCCAACCCAGGCCTTCCGAGCCGTGGGTACGACACCGGGGGAGCCTTCGCCTCCGAAGGGGCGATTGCCTGTGGGCCTCCTGCACTGCAGAAAGGGCCTCTGCCAGGGCTAGGTTACAAGAAGCAGAGGCCCCCTCCTTCACGGTCCGCATAGAACCGGGAGGGGACCCGGAGGAAAGGCTGAGAGAACACAGCTTGGCCCGACGAGTGCACGCCCATCCACCAAAAACTCGGCGGAGCTCGTCCCACTTTCCACGCGCGTTGCTCGATGACATGGCGATCCATGGAAAAGCAAGTGTCGCACAAATCCATGTCGTGTAGCGGGCCAAGACACGTGAGGCAACGGTCATGCTGGTCATGATGAAGTACTTACGGCAGCATAGGTACAGACACATGGGGGGCCGTCCCATCTTCACAGTTTTCTTGTCCCCCCCGACTGAGACACGACCCATGGAAAAAGAACACCAATAAGACCCAACGTCGCAAAATAAAATAAGGAACAGTCTTATCAGGCGACGTCGAGTAGGGCTAACAGAACCGGCAGGATACTCGGAGCAGATGGCGTCTCAGGCACCTCAACACAGTGAGATTGTGGAGAACTCTATTCCTCCAAGGACCTGGAAGGCTCTGAAGGAGACCTTGGGGAAGGACCCAGTCTCCTTTCTTTGGATGTTCTGGTCCAATGCCTGCCTTCAAAGGTGGGAACCGGGCAGCCACACTTTAACACACAGTTTTCTAAGGTGCTGCCATTCATATTGCTGGACTCCATGTCGTTAGATGGTCCATGGTAGGAGAAGCACAAATGATGCCAGTCACCATAACCATTTTGTTCCCAGGGACACCGACAAAAAAAATGGGTGGCTTTATTGGTTTAGCCACCTTTTTCTTTGACTTGCTGGACATCATGTAAAAAAGAAATGAAAGATAAATGACTGAAGTTGGCGAAGAACCCAGAAAAAGAAATGAGACGTCAACTCACTCCCATGGTGTGCACTTGACAGCAGGAAGAAGAGAACTAAAGTAGGTGAGGGAGTCAGCAATGACTATTGGTAGATGCATGTAGTGTCACGCAGGTGCTACAGTATAGCCAGCAGTTGTTGCCTGTCCCTCAGCCAAAAAAGAACTGAGTGGAAGTTGTATCTCTCATGATCTATTTATACAGTTTTGTTTATCACAGGAATGAACTGTATTTGTTCTGTCTGTTGCAGCTCTGTGGTTCCCAGATTAGGTTTCTGTGGACAGTGATGAATAAATTACTGTCATGGTCAATTTCTGCATAGTTTAAATGTTAGTTTGATCTATGATTTTTGTATTATCTCTAAAGATCATCAGCATTTAAGATCGTAGATCATCCAGTTTTACTGGTCAGACTTGGGGGGGACTGACCGGTACTGTTATCAAATAGTTAAAAGGGAGAGAGCAGTCAGTGGCAACTGGTTGCTCCTGGTTGTGTCTGGCTGCTCTTAGCTGTGTTGTTCTGTCCATTTACATGTGTTCTCTGCAGTGTATATGCTTCTGCCTGGGGACATCAGATGGCAATACAGTGTGAGAATTGATTATATGAGATGTGGGGTGATTAAGGAACGCATGGGAGTCAAGTACAGAGTATGACAGTATGAGGCAGAAAGCAGCACAGGCACGTTAAGTGACTTGCTCAAGGTCACACAGGTAGTAAACAGTGGTGGAGGGATTCAAACTAGGGTCTCTAGGTTTATAACACTGTAATCCAACCAGTAAGCTGCAACTGCCTCCCGAACATTAGGAAACAGAAATGCTTATTGAATAACTATGTTAAATAAGTTAAGAAATTACAATTTTTTAATTCCCACATGTAATAGAGGCCTACTCAAACCCAAAGAAAATGCAGTAATAGCTTCCAAGATGTCAGTTTAACTAAAGCTTGGATGCCAGCAGGCAGCTGGTATACTGAGGTAACAAAAACGGATTAAAAATGATCTCCTTATATAAAGAATGTTTTATTTTTATTGTGCAGTTAAATGCTTGCTAATGCAACAGACCCATCTGCCGCAAGTAATATAAAAGAGCAGTCGCGCAAATAAAGTCTTCCATGGAAACAAAGCCAGATCACAGTTGTGGCTGTGTCCCACACAGACTACAAATTATTAATAGTGTGCGGTTAATGACCGCATACCCACTGCTATGCATCAACATGCACGCACTGCCAAATTCAGAGCTAGTATATAAACTTTGTTTACACACAGCCAACTTTATCTTGCAACCAAAACATGCCAAACATATACATGTATTTTACAATTTCTGCTGGCTTAAGTACCATCTGACAAAATCATAACAACTGGCTTTTAAGATTCATCATGCATAGTTTTGTATTTTAAGTGAAGTGATGAACCTAGTCAAGATCAGTGTTTGACAACAATGAAGCCCTCTTATACAAATGATTAACTGTGTGCGTGTGCAAGGTGAGGAGAGACTGATGACAAAGAAAATTGAAGTTGTGACCTTGTCCATGGGGTAGTTACTATTCAAAGTGAAATGCAGTGTTCTGATAATGCAGACTTGCACTGACAAGAAGGAACTGTCTTTCTAAGGCTCTGTCTATATTGCACTGCTTTAAGTGGTCTAGACTGGTTTAACAATGCTTTGCATCGCTAAGGAAGGCTAACTTGGTCCCCAACACCTTTCAATGCAAGCCCTCTATTTAGCAATGTCTGATATTCATGTGCAGAATTTTGCTGAACTGTGTGTACTGATAAAAAATGGTAGGGAAGCAAAAACAACAAACTGATGTACACAATTTCAAAACAACTTTCTTAAAATCCAAAAGCACTGTGAAATGTTATGTAAAAAAACAGTACTGTCTATGGCAACCATACACAACAAGGCTCTGTTTCCACCGAGGGGTTGAGATGACATCATAGAGACCTCAAGAGCAAAGCTCAAGAGGTCCTGATGTTATCTCAACCTCAAGATGGGAACACAGTCCCTTTTGATGTATGGTTGCCCATATACTATATAGCTTAAAAATTAGGTATTTGTTGTCACAGCGATCGTCTCTTGCCCAGCCGCCAGTTTGCCTCCTGCCCCGCTCCACTCAACCCCATGCCCACCTGCTTACTTGCTATTCTGCCTGACAGTAAAAAATGTAAACGGGTAACTAGCATTTGTGTTACCTGAACTCAGTGCAGCTTTACTGAGCATCTCCATCCAGCCGTACTCAATGTGCAGCCGTCAAAACACTGACGCTGCACTAAGGAATCTCGTGCATGGTTCAAAGCAGAAAAGTTGTTACAGTAGCACTGTGTCACCAGAACAATACTACAACTTTTCGCAACCTTTGAACTGTCCTACAACAATATTCTTCTGTGTATGTATTTCCAAAAACAAGGGGCAACCATGTACTATAACTCAACTGCAGTACTAAACAAGCAGTGGAAGAGGATGCAACAGATAGGTTACCTTTCATTACAGACATGTATGCATTTCAACTTTAAAATCAATGTAAAGCTTGAATGTAAAGCTTTCTATAAGCTTCCGGAGTGGAAAAGGACCAAAGAAAACATGATATGCAGAACGCTGACGAGCACCCAGATGAGAGAGCACCAGAACATGCACACTCCCCAGCAGAACTCAAAGGCTAAGCCCATAACCAAAGAACCTAAAAGGTCACAGACTCATCCCCCTTTCCAGGTCTGGAACAGATCAAATGGTGTGCTCTCTGCACAAAGTGCTACAGAAGGAATTATTCATATTATTCATCTCACACAAGGGAGAGGTTCAAACTATGGGCCCTTTAGGTAGGTAACACCAGTTTGGTAGTCTGCTGAAGAGAAGATGCATAGACACTTGGAGTACAGCTGAAACTGTCACCGCCTGCTGAATTTGAACAAAGAAGGAATTCCATCGTACTTACCACTGGCCTTTTTGACTTTAAAGAAAAAAATTAATCACCTTAGTAATCTTGTTTCTTCCAAGGTATTCTTCAATATGATTAACTCTTGCAGTCAGCCTCCAGTGTTGAACTGCCCGGAGAATGGAACATATGCAAATAATGGAACACTCACTGGCTTGTGCCACCATTCAAACTGCTGCCCTTACCAACTGCTGTATTCTTTAACGCTCAGATTTATTAGAGCCTGCAAGGAAAGACCTCCTACACAAAACTATTATACAAATAATATCCTATAATAACAAAAATCCTCATGACAAAAAGTCCCCCTAGACTGTCAGATTAGGACCCAAAGAGAGAAACAACACCCAACTGGGTTTAAAAACCTATAACACAACCATGGTAAAGACCATTTTCTTTACAGAACTCTAGCCTTCATGCTGAGGCCACTGGTTCTGGAAGGAGAGGTAGGGAAGGTGAGTTGATCATGTTGAAGAATACCTTGGAAGAAACAAGATTACTAAGGTGAGTAATTTTTTCTTCTAACCCCAGGAATTCTTTAATATGCTTAACTCTTGCAGACTACGAAGCTGTACCTTTGGAGGTGGGCACAGAACCTTACTTAGGAAACAAGCTCTGCAGCACTGCTGTGCCAAACCTGGCATCACTTCTGGATTGGGTATCCAGGCAGTAGTGCTTTGTAAAAGTATGTACTTTTCTCCATGTAGCTGCTTCGCAGATTTCTAGCAGTGGAATATCTCGGGCAGCTGCTACTGCAGCAGCTGTACCCCTAGTGGAAAGTGCTCTTTAGGTCTGCTGAGGGCTCCTTACCAGCTTTGTTGTGACAAAACTGGATACATTGTACAATCTAGTGTGAAATTGATCTTTTAGATGCAGGTTTTCCTTTTCCCACATCCCCACAGGTCAGGAACAGCTGTTGTCTGTCCTGCCTATGTTCCTTGGTGTGAGTAATGTAGTAGTTTAATGCTCTTTTGACAGTCAAGCTACAGTATGTAGCCTGCGTTCACCTGAACTAGAGTGATCAGTGAAAAAGACTGGCAGAGTGACTGATTCAGATGGAAGTCGGAGACTACCTTTGGAAGTAACTTTCTGTTAGTCCTAAACACCACCTTGTCTCTGTGGAAAGAGATACAGTTCTGCTCTATACACAAGGCCTGGAGCTCACTAATCCATCTGGGCAAAGTGATGGCTACCAAGAAAACTGTTTTCCATGTCACATATTTGAGATGTGCTGAAGCCATAGGTACAAATAGGGGTTCCATATGCTTGGCAATGCAAACATTAAGGTTCAATGTTGGCACCGCTTCCCTGAGAGGGGAGTACAGGTGGGCTAAGCCTTTGAAAAACTTTTTGAAAATAGGGTTGGATGCCATAAAGACACCCTTCCCAGCTGAAAATCCAGATGGACCTTGAGAGTAGTGGGCTGTAAGCCCAAGGAATGCAGATGTGTAAGGTAGTCCAACAAAGTTGGTAACCTGCCTGTGAAGGCAAACACCATATAGAAAATCACTTCCATTTGGAGGCATAGGTCCTCTTGGTAGAGGTCTTCCCAGATTCCCCTCAGGACATTAAGGACACTTTCTGACAAATGCAAACCTGCATACTCTAAGTCCTCAAGAGCTAGGCTTTGAGCCTGAGGAACCCGAGGTTTGGGTACAGGATCCTCCCTTGTGAGGAAGTTAGGAGATTGTGCCTCCGGGGGGGGGGGTGTATCGGTGGGGCTAATCTCAGGGAGAGCAGCAGCAGTAAGTACCAAGACTGTCTGGCTAAGTTTGGGGCTACGAGAATAATTGTGGCTTGCTGGGACTTGAGCTTTATCAGGATCCTGAGCAGCAATGGGAAGGGTGAGAATGCATACAGCTTCCTCCCTGACCAATCCAGCACTAGGGTGTCTAGGGGAACTGTGCCCTTCGCTGGTGGTCTGCAGCAGAACTGTGGTAACTGGTGGTTGTTGTGAGAGGCAAAGAGGTCCATCTCTAGTGTGCCCATCTTTTGAAAACCACACTCGGTACTTGACTGTTCAGAGACAATTCGTGTTGGTTCTGACTGATTCTGTTTAGGGCATCCACCAGGTATTGTCATTGCCTGGCAAATGGATGGCTACCAATGAAGCTTGAAGTGAGTAAACCAGACTCCACACCTTCATTACTTCTGTGCACAGAGGGCTGAACCTTGTTCCTCCCTGCTTGTTTATGTACTACACTGTAGTGGCATTGTCTGTTCTAACCTGTACCACCTTACCTTGTATCAGGGATGCAAAGGCTTGCAAGGCTAGAAACACAGCTCTGAGTTCCAGCAAATTTATGTGCTGGAGAGACTCTGCACTTGACCTGGTGCTGTGTACAGTGTGATCCCCCAAATGTGCCCCCCAGCCTTGGAGGGAAGCATCTGTTGTGAGGACTATGGATGGAGACTCTTGTTGTCCCTAACCTGCCACCACTGAAGGGCCTGTAACAATGTCTTTGTTACTGGCATCAATTTTGAAAGAGAGTCCCTTCTTTGAGGCCAAAGTGCCCTGAGGTGGAACTGGATGTCTCTCTTCTGAAACCTTGAACTTATGACTACGCTTGTTGCCACAGCCATATGTCCTAGTAGCTGCAGGAAATGCCTTGCTGGCTTTGGCCTGCTGAGCTTGAAAGTTTCAGCAATCTGCAGAATGTTGGTCACTCTTTCCTGAGGTAGGAATGCCCTTCCCCTTAGGGAGTCCAACTCTGCTCCAGTGAAGCTGAGCACCTGCACAGGTTGCAGAACAGACTTTTTGACATTGACCAGAAATCCTAGGGATTTTAGGAGGTCCTAGGTTGACTTTAGGGAGTCCCTTATCTGCTGTGGTGATTTTTCCATCACCAGCCAGTCATCTAGGTAAGGAAACACTGTGATTCCCTGTCTTCTTAGGTATGTCACCACAACTGCCAGGCATTTTGTGAATGCTCTTGGAGCTGAAGTGAGACCAAATGGTAATGCTGAAAACTGGTAGTGACCTAAAGGGAGTCGGAACCTGAGGTACCTCCTTTCCTGTGGGACTCCCTTATGGGGCTGTGGAAATATGCATCTTTTAAATCTTGATAAGCAAGCAGGAACTTAGCACCAGGATATAGTTACTACGGTGCTGCAGATAAATATAACAAAATGAATTAATGTCATAAGCACCCGTAGTTAACCGAACAAAATGTACACCGACCACAGACTATGCCAATATGGTCAAATTTAATGGTGCAATAACAGGCATAAGACTAATAGCGAATTAAAAAACTAACATTTCCCCTGGTAAGCTGCCAGGCTTCATCAGAGTAAATGTGGAAATATGCATCTTTTAAATCTAGAGATGCCAACCAGTCTCCCTTCTGGAGGGTTGGCAGAATCATTGCTACGGTTACCATTCTGAACGGTGGCTTTGCCAAATGCTTGTTCAGTAATCTCAGGTCTAGAATGGGTCACCACTCCACATTTTTCTTTCGGGTCAAGAAGCACCATGAGTAAAATCCTTTTCATCTTCGTTGCAGAGGGACTGGTTCTATTGCCTTTGACAGCAACATGTTTGCTACTTCCACCTCTAACAGTTTATTTTCTGAGGTGGAAGCTTATTTATTTATTTATTGAAATGTTTCACCAGGAAGGCACACTGAGCAACAAGTCACTCATCTCCTAGTGCGACCTGGGGGGGATGGGGTACAATAGGAATGAGACAGTAAACATTCAAGTTTCAAGATCAACATTAGCATACAGTTGTAAGGCAGGTGTTACAGTGTTACACCAGTATTGTGCATAACATGTATAAAGAGTGGACAATAATAAGTGCTGGGTTAATAAGTAAACAAGTGCTTACGTGAAAGAAAAGGGTGAAGGAGAGGGGTGAGGAGGTAGAGTCATGTCCCTGGAGACCCCCTCAGGGTGCGAGGAACCCTGCAAGGGGACTGGTGGGACCAGAGAGAAGGGGATAATGCAGTATTCCAGAGAGACCCCTTTAGGACAGTGGGGAAAGGGAGTAGATCAGAGATACAAGCCCCTTGGGGTGGTAGGTGAAGGTGAGGGTAGAGAGGTAGGGTTTGTCCAAGGCTTACAGGAGAGAATTAGGGAGGGACATGGCAGGAGCAGCTAGGTGCAAGGTAATTATTGAGGGCAGAACTGATGGAGTAGGTGGAGGATGAGTGCCGGATTTGAAGCGGGAGGGAATTCCACATTTTTGGGAGGCAGTGAGAGTAACCGGATTGGCCGATTTGGGTGAATCTGTGGGGGACACCAGGGTACAGGAATCAGTCGATCTAAGGGAATGGGACGGTGGGGGGCTGTTATAAAGGAGGAGGTAAGGTAGGAAGGGAGCTCACCCAACCAGTGCTTGGAGATGAATTTAGCACAGTGGGAGAGTCATCTATTTGTAAGAGGCCGGAAGGATAGGGCATGATGAAGATTGCAGTGATGGGTGCGAGGGGGGCATCCAGAGCAAAGCGGTAAAAGAAACTGAAGAGGGTGTCCAGTCTGGCCAGGGAGGACTTAGTGGCAGCACCATAGACTATGTCACAGTAGTCGAAAATGGGCAGTATCATCTTCTGAACAAGTTCACACCTAGCCGTAGGAGGGATGCAACTACAGTTCCTGAACAGGGCACCAAACTTGGGGCACAGTTTCTTCTATATGGCGTCAATATGTCCAGAGAAGTTTAGGTGTTGTTCCAACCAAACACCTAAGCACCTGAAGGAGGATGTATCCTCAAGTAAATTCCCATCAAGGGTGTAGAAAGTGGGTAGACAGGGAAGCCTAGAGAGTTTCTGCCTTGTGCCGAAGGTCCTGGAGACAGTCTTCTTGGCATTGAAGAAAAGCTGATGGTTAGCAAACCACAGCTGAACCTTGTAAATGTCTTGCTGTAAGCTGGCTGTAACCTCATCAGGACAGGAGCCAGATGCATACAGGACTGTATCATCGGCATACATATGAATAGCGGAGGATGGGGAGCAAAGAGAGGGAAGGTCATTTAAGAAGATGAAGAATAGGAGGGGTTCTAATAGCGAGCCCAGGGGGACTCCAGTGCTCATCGGGAGGGGAAGTGGCGTCCAAGATCTTAACTGACTGGGTTCTGTCAATAAGGTAGGCCTTGAACCAATTTGTGGTGGAGGGAGATAGGCCAGCTGCCATGAGTAAGTCGAGAAGAAGAGAGTGAGAGATGGTGTCGAAGGCCTTGGCCTGGTCGACAAAAATGGCAGAGGTAATTTGTCCACTGTCCAGCCCGGTTAGGATGGAGTCTGTGAGCCATAGAAGCTGGCCTGAAAATTATTGCCCTTAATTTTGGGAAGGATTTAAAACTGAGGGACAAACCCTGACTCACTGTTTCGAGGGAAGAGACCATGGCAACCATGTCAGGGATTGTTTAGGCGGGGGTTGACCTGGTTAGCTTGGTTGCTCTACCTAGACTGCCTTCTGCCCCTTCCTGTGAAGTATCCTGTCTGCTGAGGATACTGTCGGTACTGCTGTGAGGTTTGGGCCTGTAAGAAAGGTCTGCCATAAGTGGACCTACCTCAACACACACACCCCCCCTTCATAAGGCCTGGAGGAGGTTGAGGGTTTCTCCTTAGCCGAGGCACTCTTGTAGGTGGGCCTTACATTCATCAGCCTTTTTCATATAGGTCTCTGTTTTAACCCCGAAAAGGGAGTTTTTCTCACAGGGAAAATACATGGCCTTTGCCTGTGTGTCTTGAGAAAAGTTAGTAGCTCTCCGCCAGGCAAACCTTCTTAATGTTACTGTAAGAGCCATTCATCTGACAGCAGTGTCATTAGCATCCACTGCCATTTGGAACTGGTATTTGGAAGCCTCCAAACCACACCTAGCTGTCTCAGTCAGGTTGGCTGCCAAACCAGCTGGGGCTTTGTCTGCTATGGCCATGACAGACTGCCACAGGGACATCTGGTCTTCGGCCAAATAGTTAGCTTGTCTAACGGATAAAGAGGCTGACAGATAGCCTTTTTTGGCCATACTGTCTATTTTTCAGGAATCTTTATCGGGGGATGGGATACTAGGGGCACTTTGTCCCTATCACAGGCTGCAGTCTGTACCACCCCCTCATGGTCTGGGTGAGAGAATAAGAATTCTGCCCCAGACCTTTCTAGCTAATACTATCAGCGCTCTTGTCCAAAGGTGGAATAGAATTAGGAGTTTCCAATATCTTGAGGATATGTTTTTTTCAGGAATTTATTGATTGGTAACAGCAATTTCTTGGTGGGAGTAAATCCTATTAGATCCATAAACTCTACCTCCTCCTCATCCTCTACCGACTTACTGGTAGTTAAATCCAAAGCATCTACCATTTGTTTCACAAATGTGTAGAACGAGGAGAAATCCACAGGTAGTCTGGGATAAGAATCAAATTCCTGGTCAGGAGAGACATCTGGTTCAATAGGTTCCCCTTCTTCACCCTCATCGTACTTCTCGTATTCTTTATACTGACCCTGGGAGGCAAGAACCGGGACTGGAACTGGTGCTACTGGTTGCGGAACCAAGAGCTGAAGCGAGGGATTTACTGGTACCTGCGGAACCGGAACCTGTACCAATCCCTGATTATTTGCTGCTTGCAATGCTTGGAGAACCGGTAAGGCTTGTGAAATAGCCTCAGCTAGAGGCATTACTTTCTCAACAGAAGTCTCTTTTGCATTTCCAGCTCGGGGTTCTGTGTGTTTAGTTTATTGCTTCTTTTTTGCCGGTTCCAGTTTGTCAGAAGATTCGCTTCAGTTTAGATTGCTCTCCTTTACTCGGAGTGGATGGTTCTTCAATATTTTTCTTTGACTCAGTGGAGGGGAGTAGGCTGGTCAGAGCTCCTGTCCTCCAGAACAGTATGAGATGCCATTTTTTCCTTGAACCCCTTCCAGCTGTTTTTCCATGGTTTTAGGTGGAAAGGTCTTACAAATTTCATACAGTGCAGAAAAAATGAGCTTCCCCAAGATAGACCAAACACAAATCATGTTTATCTATCTTGGCAAATAACTCATTACACTGCGCAGTTCTTGAACCTGGTAAGGCCTGTTTTCTTTTTGGGTTCATCTGACATACTAGAACCCACTAAAAGTAAAGTGACCCAAAGATAACCACAGTAATGTTAAAAGTTTTGGTGAAAAAAGTGGTTATCACTCTCAGTTTTTAACGGTTGATTTTCCTGAGGAAAAAGGGACTGCGATCCGAGTAAGAATTGTGAAGTAACAGTTCACACACAAGAAACAGTAGTAGAATATATATGACACAGAAGTAAGAAAACTTACTGGGAACGTCGGTTCCTCAACAGGTTTTTTACCACCAAGAAGGAACCTCGAAACTAACACTAAAACTACAAAATAACCTAACGGTAACTAATAAAAGGGAAAGTAAGGGCAGCAGATGAAAAAAAATAAATAGAAGTTGATGCTAAGGGGAAAGCGTACAGGGTGAAAATTCTGAATTCAAGGAGACTGGAGGGGGAAAAGTCAGGAGGGGCTGTTGTGCGGAAGCCTAAAACAGCAGACTGTGGGAAGGGAGCCCTAAGGTGAACAGTGCAAGAGAGGAAGAAGAGGGTCAGTTTAGAGATGCAGTCAGGGAAACTCGGGTTACTTGATGGAGGCTGACATAGAGTGTCACAATAAATTTGAGATACTAAGCATCCTAGAGGGGAGGAAGGGGTTGGTGGAAATGAGGAAACTTATACAGAGGCGGGGAGGGAGTCAGATACCCATAGGGCATCACAGAACACTATGGAAAGGATAGACATAGTCCCAGAGGGAGAAGGGGAAACATATATGTTAAGCAAATGGGGGAGATGCAACATATTCCAGACATGAGGGAGGAGAGCATGATTGGAGAGGAACTGGGAGACAAGGAGGTGGGAGAGGAGCCCCCCTTCAGCAGGAAGGTCAGTACCAAGGATGGGGCCCTAGCTAAAGGGGACCCACAGAGAGCCTCTGGAGACAGGGGTACTATTACAAGGGGGGGATGAGGGTGCGGGGGAAGGGGAAACCATCAGGGCCAGGATAAATGGTTCAGATAAGAGAGGGTTAAAGGGGACACCTATTCAGAGGGGGTTTGAGTTAAGTGGGCAAAATAGCAAGGGAGGCAGAAAGGGGAGGGTGACAAGGGGGTCTCTAATAAGGCAGGAAGACTCCCATGAAATTGTGATCATGAATAAAGTGGGAGAGGGGGGGCTGAGAGGGCATAGTGGAGGTAACCATAAGGATGATGGCGGTGTTAAGGTTCTGTTACTGGGAGACTCGATGATTAAGGGTATCCATTGGGAGGACAGGGGATGGATGCCATAGCCAGGTGAAGGTAGTGAGTATCTCTGGGCTGACAGTGCACAGAGCAAAGTTCATGGTGTATGAAATGGTTAGGATTGTGGAGGGAAACCGATTCCTGTGCATTTGGGAACTAATGATCTAGAGGGAAATAGCATTATGGAAACCAAGCAAGGTTCCAAGAACTTGCCAGAGTCTGTGGGATAATGGATGCAATATTTCCTTTTCGAGATATTGCCAGTACCAAAGGCCTCAGTGGAGAAAAAATGAAGCTCACAGAGGTTAATGAATGGCTCAGGAAGTGGGTGAAGAGAATGGGTTGGGGTGTTAGGAACTGGAATGGAGTTTGGGAGGATAAGGGACTATATGCCAGACAGGTTTCATCTTGCCCCATTAGGGAAGGAAGTCTCAAACAGGGATGGCTGACTACATACAAGAAAGGTGGGGTTTAAACTTGTAAGGGGAGGGATAAGGAGGGCTGACTAGAAGCCCTCCTCCAGATGAGGGAGTAGCCTGCCCAAGGGGAGGGGGGAAACAGACTGGAGGTGGAGGTTTCAGGAGGAGCAGGGGAGGATGG
Source organism: Neoceratodus forsteri (assembly GCA_016271365.2). Classification (NCBI taxonomy): domain Eukaryota; kingdom Metazoa; phylum Chordata; order Ceratodontiformes; family Ceratodontidae; genus Neoceratodus; species Neoceratodus forsteri. Next base: position 968,720,530 of record CM028134.1, on the reverse strand, counting down.
AAGTATAAGGAATCTGGGTGGGTTCGACAAAAGGATCAGGGATAAGGGGTGGGGGTTAGTGTTAGTAAATGCCAGGAGTTTGGGAAACAAGTTGCCAGAGTTCCAGGCCATGCTGTTCGAGGAGGGTGGATGTGGCAGTCACGGAAACGTGGGCCAACAAAAACCATGACTGGGACCTAAATGTAATGGGGTACACTATGCTTAGGAAGGATAGAAAGGAGGGCAGAGAGGGTGGAGTGGCTATGTTCATTAGAGATGACATAGAAATTGCTATGGTAGAAGAGGCAGAGGGAAACGTGGAGGCCTTATGGGTCACCTGCCGATCCTCAGCAGGAGATAAGGTCAAGCTGGGTGTAGCATATAGGCCCCCGGATGAGTGATGTTCTAGAGGATGGTTTGCTGACAACATCATTGCCCAGTGTGGTCCAAAAGGGAAGGAGGGAAGTTGATGGGGACCTAATATGCCAGGTACTAACTGGGGAACCATGTCCTAAGGTGGCCAAGGAGCAGAGGCTGCTGGATGGCTTCCAGGATGTGTTCTTAACACAGCATGTGATGGAGCCCACAGGAGGGGCATGTCCTGATGTGGTTCTGGCAGATGGGGATCTGGTAGGGACATGGTTGTACAGGACCCCTGACTGGGAGTGACCACAATACTGTCTGGTTTCAATAAGACATTGGGGGAGTGGGGGTGAGATCTAGGACACTGGCAGTGGACTTCAGGGGGCAGACTTTATGGGCATGGGAAATATTCTCAAGGATCACTTGAAGGGATTACCAACAAGTGTGGAAAGGAGATGGGAGGTCATAAACCGGGGACTTCATGAGGCAGTCAGGATCTGCGCTAAGTTGAAACGTAAGGGAGCAAGGTCACATAAACCATGCTGGTGGTCCAGTGAGGTCCAGGTAGTAGTCAGAGAAAAGAAGGCGGCTTACAAAAAATATAAAACAACAAGAGGGGATAGGGATAAGGAAATGTACCAGCTTGCATCTAGAAAAGTCACCCGTATGGTGAGGGGAGCAAAGTCCAGTAAAGAGCATCAGCTGGCACAGGGGATACATGGAGGGGAAAAGGGGTTCTTCCGGTACATTGGGGAGCGGAGAAAAACTAAGGGCCATCTCAGCAGATTGAGATCAGAAGGAGGGTGGGTGGAAGAGGCGAGGGACCAGGCAGAGGTATTTATCGAGTACTTGCCTCTGTGTTCACTAGGAGGGGATGGGATATCTACAAAGCAAGGCACAAAGGGATAGAAGCCGCAGGAGTGGGATCAGGGAGCAGCAGAAATGGAGCAAAGGAGGGAAAGGTACCCCAGGGTGTCGATCTGGATAAGGATAAAAGACCAGTAAGGTGGAGGGGACGGATGATGCCATCCCACCAAAAGGGTGTGGTTTGCCCTCAAGGCCCTAAAGAAAGACAAATCTCCTGGGCGGATGGCATTCATCCGAGAGTACTATGGGAATTGGCAGACATACTGGCTGCACCTGGCGGAGCTTTTCAACAGGTCACTTGAGACAGGGAGGGTACCTAGGGATTACGAGAGGCACATGTGGTACCAATCCATAAAGGGGGGTCAAGGAAGTACCAGGAAACTATAGACCCATCAGTTTAACCTCGTGGTGGGAAAATTAATGGAGAGTATACTAAAGGAACGATGGGGTTTACTTGGAGGTGGGAGGTCTGGATAGTCGGCAGCATGGGTTTGTGCCAGGTAGATCATGTCAAACCAACCTTGTGAGAGTTCTATGAATGGTAACATCAGAACTGGATAGGGTAAGCCTGTGGATGTATTATTCTTGGACTTCAGCAAGGCGTTGACTCTGTCCCACAATGGTCTGGTGGAGAAACTGATGGGGTTAGGAGTAGGCCCTTTGATGGTCAGATGGATTGAAAACTGGTAGCTGGACGCACTCAGAGAGTAGTGGTCTGTGGGGCTCTCGAACCCTACAGAGGTTGGTAGTGGGGTACCACAGAGGCTCAGTCCTGGGTCCAATCCTGTTTAATGCATACATATCAGACATCAGGGATGGTATAGGGTGTGAAATGAGTCTCTAGCGGATGACTCCAAGATGGGAGCAGTAGTTGAGGGAGAAGAGGGGAGGTTGGCCCTGCAAGGGGACCTGGACACCCTGGAAAGCTGGGCTCACACATGGAAATTAAATTTCAATATCACCAAGTGCAAGGTGTTGCATCTTGGTCGGGGAAACCCTAAACACAGGTACACCCTGGGAGGGGAGGTGCTGGAAGCCTCAACAGGGGAAAAAGACCTAGGGGTCATGGTGGATACATGTATGAATAACACTGAGCAGTGCAGGAGAGCAGCTAGCAAGGCAAACAGGATGTTGGGATGCATCGAAGGGGATCACCTCTAGGAGCAAGGAAGTGATTCTGCCACTGTACAATGGACTGGTTAGACCACACCTTGAGTACTAGTGTACAGTACTGGAGACCACACTTGAAGAGGGACATACAGCTCCTGGAGAGGGTACAGAGGAGGGCAAACAAAGATGATACGAGGGCTAGGGGATTTGACTTGAGGACAGACTTGAGGAGCTCTGCCTGTTTTCATTGGAGGAGAGAGAGACAGGGGGACATGATTGAGGTCTTCAAGTACCTCAAGGGAATAAATAGGGTAAACATGGAGGGATCTTTAGACTAAAGCAGGGAGGCATCACCAGAGGGCATGGTTTGAAGTTGGAAGGTGGAAGGGTGAGGGAAAAGAGGAGGAGGTTTTTCACTGAGAGGGTGGTGGACCCTTGAATGCTCTGCCTGGTGAGCTGGTTCAGAGATCCACAGTGGAGAGCTTTAAGAAAGGGTGGGACAGACACAGAAAGTGGATGTATCAGATGATGGCCTGTCCCGGGGGGGTGGGGATGGATGATAGGGGTTTCTGGAGCACAACGGATGGGAGGGTCTCGGCACCCAACTAAGGATCTAGGTTCGAGCAGACTTGATAGACCATAAGGCCTAATCTGCTGGCAAATAGTATGTTAGTATGTTAGTATGTTTTCTCACGAAAAGCAATAAATTTCACGACTTGTGAGGAGAAATCTCTGAGGTGTCTTGACTAAGCAGGCGGAGAATAAAATCTGAGCATTACAGAATGCAGCAGTTGGTAAGGGCAGCAGGTGGCATGAGCCAATGACTGCAATGAGTGTTCCATCATTTGCAAATGTTCTATTCTCCGAGCAGTTCAACAATGGAGGCTGACTGCAAGAGTTAAGCATATTGAAGAATTCCTGGGGTTAGAAGAGTTAGATTTCTCAAATGATTTTTTTCCCTGGTTCCTTACTTTCATCTGTTTTTGAGGAGGAAGCCTCATCCGTAGGCTTTGTTGGAGAGGCAGGGGTAACCATCTCCAAATTTCTTGGCCCTTTTCTTAATTTTGTAGGCTGAAAAGCCTAATCAAGGGGTTCTGGTTTGGGGAAGGGGGGTGTTGTTGGGAGGACCAGTGTTCTCCTTTAAGTTGACAGGAACTGTTTTCACTGTCTTTGAACACCCTCTTGTATTATCCATGGAATGATATCCAACACCTGAGATGTTTTGGTAATTTTTTTTTAACCTCAGAAAAGGATTTCTACACCTTTTTTAATGCCATGCGTGCCTTAGACTGACATACTTTACTGGTTTTGAGTTTCTGTTGCAGAGCTTTCTGGGCATACTGTTGTGCATGGCTTAGATAACACTGCAAAGCAGTCTGAACCTGCATCACCTAATGTCCAGGTAACCTAGGAACAGCCAGCGTAAACAATGAAAAGGCAAAACGCAATGCACACTCTGTCACAATAAATAATCCTTTTCTGAAGGCCAAAAGCATACACGATTGAATATGACTGAAAGAAGCAAGATCATCTCTGAATGAACATATTTTTAACACTGTATCCTATAACTAATCTTTTCTTAATTAAGAACAACTTTAGGTCATTTAGTCTGTCCTCCATTTAAATCCTCATCTACTAGTACCTGTGATTTTCTCTGAACTCTTTCTAGCAGTTACATATTTTCCATACTGTGGTAAACAAACTGTATACCATACTCTAACTGGAGTTCAAGCAAAGATATTCAGAGCAAGGTAGTATCTCTTCTGATCTTACTGTACTGTTTTGTTTAACACAGGCAAGGCTATTTGCTTTATTTGCTGCAGCTCTGGGGGTCTCAGTTTAGTTTCTTGCCAACAGTGATGAATATGTTACTGTCGTGCTCACAAGCTGTAAATTCCACACAGAGAATACTGGATGGGCAACTATGTATGACCAGCGTACTCTGCCACGGAGGGGTTCCGATTTCCTCTGACTTCAAGAGCAAAGCTTGAGGTCCATGAGAATTAGAACCCACGGTGGCACAACACACTGGTTGTGTATAAAGTTGCTCATCCTGTATTTTTTTATAGTGTATAGTATTATGTGAAACATGTGTGCGGCAGTTCTTTTGTCTCTAGAAGTTTCAGAATGCTGTTGTTCCAGAGAGTACAATCACATTTCATGACCTTTGAACTGTGGCACAACAGCATTTGTAAGGGGGGTGGAATTCTATAAAGAACAGTGCTCTACTATACACGATATAGTAATTTGATTTATGATTTTTTATCATCTCAAAAGGTCATCAGCATTTTAGACCATGGACCAATGGGTTTTACTGGCCAGATCTGGGAGACTGAATTGTACTGTAACCAAACTGTTGAATGGTTAAGAGCCAGAGGTGGCAATCAGGTTATTCCAGGTCACGCCTAGCTGCTCTCAACTGCAGTACTGGTCAGGGTTCTTCCTTGTCGCATGTGTTGTCTGCAGTGCACGTGCTTCTGCTGGGGGGAGAAAATAAGGCAATTCAATGCCAGGTTTCAGTTGCTATGCTGATGAATCCCAACTGTGCCTGTCCTTTGCCCCGGTAGGGTGCTGTCAGTACTGTTGTTAAAGCAATGTCTGACTTTTGATAGACAATGCTCTAACAACAGAGTGCTGTCAGTACTGTTGTTAAAGCAATGTCTGACTTTTAATAGACAATGCTCTAACAACAGGGAGCTGTCAGTACTGTTGTTAAAGCAATGTCTGACTTTTAATAGACAATGTTCTAACAACAGGGTGCTGTCAGTACTGTTGTTAAAGCAATGTCTGACTTTTAATAGACAATGCTCTACAACAGGGTGCTGTCAGTACTGTTGTTAAAGCAATGTCTGACTTTTAATAGACAATGTTCTAACAACAGGGTGCTGTCGGTACTGTTGTTAAAGCAATGTCTTGACTTTTAATAGACAATGCTCTAACAACAGGGTGCTGTCGGTACTGTTGTTAAAGCAATGTCTGACTTTTAATAGACAATGCTCTAACAACAGGGAGCTGTCAGTACTGTTGTTAGAGCAATGTGCATTCGAAATCGGATCCTGGATGGCCTCCAATTGGTTGGGGCATAACAAAGGAAAACAGAACTGCTCCTGGTGGGACTTCCGCTTCCGCTCCCGGGTTGAGTGGCTGCTTAGAGAGTGTTTACTGGCTCAACCTCCTCAGCTAATCCCCCCTCTACTATCATAATTTAAAACAAATAAAACTCTAAAAAAGATGAACAAGAGGGGGAGTAAAAGATCCGAACCACTGAAGACTCAAAAAATGGAAGATTACATGCTAGATGCTGAAAGATCCGAATCGGAGGCCTCAGAGTCAGATACTGGGTCGGCAGAGCAGGCCACGACTCCAGTTAAAACCAATGCCTCGCGCACGCCTAAAGGCAAATCCAACAAAAAAAAACTAGATACGATCTACGATGAACTGTGTGCGTTTCGAGCAGATATAAAACGTCTTTAAGGTGAAATGAGGAAAGATATTACCTCTCTGGAGCAATGGCTGATAATGAGCGCCAACTTACTGCAACAGAAAACAGAGTAGACGATATGAAGAACCTAGTTAAACCACTATAGGACCAACAAGAGATGTTAGCAGCCTGCCAAGAAGATGCAGAGAACCAGGCACGGAGTAAAAATATACACCTTTACTGTATACCGGAGGGGGCAGAGGGTGGGAAAATAAAGGAGTTTATGACAAACCTGCTTCAAAAATCCCTTGACCTGCCAGAAACCATGCCTCTAGATCTTGAACGAGTTCATAGGGCCCTTGCCCCCAAGCCCACCTCGCCAATTGCCAGCCCACGCTCACTTATTGTCTGCTTCAATAATTATGCGATTAAGGAGCAACTATTGCTGACTGCATGGCGTAAACAAAAGATCTACTACGGCCAAACTAGATACTGTATCGACGATGACTATGCTCCCCATACAATGAAGCTGCGCGCAGAGCCTACCTTCCTTTGCTCCCCACATTGAAAACCAAGGGAAAAAGTTTAACACACCATATCCAGCAAAAATGGTGGTCTTCATGCCGGAAGGGAAGCAAGAATTTTCTTCAGCTGCTGAAGCGAGGGTAGCATTGTCGGCTAAAGGCATAATTTTTCCTGACAGAGCACGTACTTCCGCTCCGCAACCACAACAGTGGCAGAACACCCACAAGGCAGCGAACACCAAGGAGACGAGGGAGAATAACTCCACTGATGCAGACCCCACACGCCGTTTGGCCAAATTTCGCAGGGAGGCAACACCACTTAAAAATGCCTGAACAGCGAGGGCTGCTGACTTTTTTCACAATCTCAAGTGCACCTGACTAAGACTGAGGTAATGAGTTGAGGGTGTATGGGGGGGGTTGAGAAGACGAGGAGGCAAGGACGATGTTTTTCTCAGTGTTGATCCTGGCTCGAGGAGGACCCGATTCTAGACTGCATGAACAACACAAAATGTATCCCTCTATATTTGGGAGAACTCTGGTCACTTGTCATGGTCCACTTCGGAGGCCACACTGCCTCCTGGATGTCTCATATCCCCTAACCTGAATATTGATTTATGACCTACGTTTGGCAGTACTTATTAACATGCATTTACTGGACACCGAAGGGGACTATAGTGAAGGATTTAATACAGACTTCTCTTCAAATCGAAAAGCATAAACTGAGAGACACTTTAGGTTTTTTATTTTTCCTTTTACCTCTCATGATGGATAGGGCTGTAAACGCATGTGGTTTGTTTGGCGTTGTTTTTCTCGAGGGATCATTCAACTCAGATATGCTGTTTTAGTTATCTACCTAGCAATATTTCAGCTCAATAGTGCAGCTAGTGGTTCGTTTGAGTTTAAATTACTTCAGCAAGGATGGGAAGGTGGAGAGAGGTGAAATAGCGAGCTCTCTGATCACCATTTTTCCTGTCTATTATTATGGGTCTGTTTTCACCTTGATAACCCTTTTTAGTTATTCCACTAATATTATTAGTTTATTTTGGAGCCTAATTGGCTCAGAGGGGTTCCGGGGAATATGATACCTTGGAGTTAACCCCCAGCCTGGGATGAAGCTTAATCACATCCATGCTTCCCCAGTTCACATAGGGAAATGGAAAATAATTTCCACTACCCTGGAGGTCTTTTATGTTGGGGTATTGATTCTTAAGTATGGTTTAAAGGTTTTTACCACTCAAAAGAGCAACATGTTTAAAATGTTTCCTCAGTGTTCCTGTTATTCTTTTAACTTCTACCATGTTCTGTTGACATGGCAGTTACTGTTATATTCGCCACGCTAGTTAAACTTCTTCTATATCAAATAGCTGGTATTAGATGGGAAAAACTCTTTGATAGCATCCAAAACGAGGTATGGAAGCAGCAGAGAAATGGTGGAACTCATTTAACGAGCTATGATCCACCTGATAGCCTTGATTTGATGTAGCTGGGAGAGGAGGGGGGGGAGGTGATTGCCCTGGGGGATGTACGCCTTTTAACAATAATAATGGCTGACACGGCACGTATTTTGTCATTCAATGTTAATGGTGTACACAACCTGATAAATCGCAAGCGCTTACTGAATTTTTTTAAGCAAACAAAATCGGACATCATTCTTCTCCAGGAGATGCACTTGTTGCAGATGGAACATTCTAAATTTGGGTCACAGGGGTTTCAAGCGGTAATCGCCTCTTCACACACTTCAGGGAGAAGAAGGGGGACTGCAATCTCGGTACCACATGGGGTACATTTTCAGATCCAGAAGCAAACTACAGATAATGAAGGGAACTATGCAATAGTGGTGGGCTGGCTTTATTCGGTGCAAGTTACACTCACATCAGTGTATCTCCCCCCAGGTAGTAGACCTCAAAGGGCACAAAAATTTCTAGACGAACATTTATTGGTGGCTGAGGGTCATTGTATAATTGGAGGAGATCTTAATGTAACATTGAAAATGAACCTAGACACTTCTACTCCCTCTAGATACAGGGCATCGGCGCTTCAAAAATATCTAAGACATACTTTCCTTACATTGGGCCTGACAGACATCTGGAGACATTTTTTTCCTTCTGTTAGGGCTTATACACATTATGCCTCAAAAACAAACACATCAACACGGCTGGATTACTTTCTGTCCTCCATGGAGCATTTGGAATCAATCAGGGATATCTCCACTGGGGCCTCTATTTTGTCAGACCATGCCCCCTTATTTTTAAAAATAGAGGTTGCAAAACCAAAAAAAAAAAATAGGAGTTCTGGAGATTGAACTTACTCCACCTTCAAGACCCAGAGTTCCTACAGATGATTAAAAAGCAGATCCCACTTACCTTGGTAGAAAATACCCCTTCTAATACATCAGCGGCTATTGAGTGGGATACACTCCAGACTGTATTGAAGGGGGAAATTATAAAATATTCGTCTCATCCAAAAAGAAAAGAGAACTCTTAGGGAAAGAATTGGCGGAAACCTTAGCCAAATTACAAGATCAATCTATCAAGGGGACCTATCAGTCAAAACAAGCTATTATAGAGGGGATCCCATTAGGGGAGAGGTCATATAAGCTCACTCTTTTTTCGGATGACATCTTGCCACCTCTGACGTCACCTGAAATATCTGTGCCAGCGGTTTGGGATCAACTGGATCTCTTTGGTAAAGTCTCAGGATATCAGATAAATAATTCTAAGACAGAAGTGCTTAACTTCTCGTTCTCTCCCTCTTGTAACCTGAAAAATGCATTCCCATTCCGTTGGCGCAGAGTGGAGATGCGATATCTGGGTATCAAAATAACCTCCAATATGATGCACTTGGAGTTAGTGAACTTTGAACCAATCTCCCAACAAATTACGGCACATTTATCCAAATGGTCGCAATAGTACCTAGGAATTCTTAACTGTGCAGAAACTATACAACAAAATATCCTACCTTGGTTGCTTTTTTAATTGCAAACCCTTCCAATTACCCTTTCTGAAGCTTACTTTAGATCATGGGATAAGCTTATCTCTAGATTTATTTGGGGGGTGGGATACCACGAGTGAAATTTACTCTACTACAGTGCTCTAGGGCACAGTGGCGGCTTGGCATACCTAATTTAAAAGATTATGCAATAGCAGCATAAACTCGTATAGCCCTCTTACATGTATCTACCCATTATGTGGCGCATTGGAAGAATATAGAGGCTTTTATTAATGGACTGGAACCATTCTACCCTTACCTGGTGGGAAACCCCCCCCACCCAAGATGTGTACCCATGACATGCTTTCTGAAAGTTACAGGAGAGTTTTTTAAGTCCTGGATGTACTTAACCAGATATATTCTATCCACATCTGAGAGATACTACTTAACAGCTATGGCTTACGACCCAGACCTCTGCATACCTCAGTTAATTAAATTATTAAGGGACTGGGAACAATATTCCTTATACTTCATTTTTCAGATGGTGGGCCCCTTGTGCATTTACTCCTTTTCCTACTTACAGTCTATATATAAATTACCTTCACAACATTATTCGACTTGCTTATCGCTTAAGGAGAAGCTTTCTCTCCTGGAGGATTCACTAGTTAAAATAGCAGAGTCCCCCTTGGGATTGGTGTCGCTTATTACCGTCCATTTGAGGGGTGAAACCTCAGAACATATTATTAGTAGTCTTTATAAAGCATTACAGCTTTATAAAAAAGATAATTTGGATGTGGTCAGACAGAGATTGGCCAAGGATTTTAGATTCTCCGAATGAAGTAGAGAGGTGGCAACAAGCGACCCTCCCTTGCTCTAAAATCACCTCCACAATATACTGGAAAGAGTTTGCGTGGAAGGTCAGAGTTCACATTTTTAAGACTCCAGATATTTCTGCTAAAATTCAGGGGCCAGAACGGGGATCCTGCTGGAGAAAATGTGGGTGCTCGAGAGCAAGTAGTGTACATATATTTTGGTACTGCCCTCTGCTTAATGGATACTGGAAAGAAATTATATCAGAACTGTCAGACATATTTGGTATATCAGAATGGTGTACACCATCTTTTGTCCTGACTGCTACTCCCCCCTCTGGAATTAAAGTAAATTGGATACAGTATGAAGTGGTAACACTTCTAATTCTGATAGCCAAGAAGGTACTCACTAGGCTCTGGCTCACTGACAAAATCTCTACTAAAGAGGCATGGAAAAACGTAACCTATGAGGTGTATAATTTAGAACATACCTGAGCTAGACCGAATAACAGAAAGAAAAGTTTTGATAATAAATGGAGGCTCTGGACCTCTTACCAATTGGAACATTATCCTGAATTTGTTCCATGAGGGAGTTATGTTCTCAGGATAATTTATTTCAACATATTCTGACCCAAACCCTTATGTTAGTTAATTTTATGCTTAAGATGAGGTCCCGAGACTTAACAGAGACAGTAACCAGTGAACAGACTAACTGGTATTTATATGGCTTCTGCTGGTTTAAGATGATAAACTTGACTGTGATGGAAGGTAAAGGAACTGTTTCCTCTCCCAAAACTGATAAGTTTTTGCTATTAATAACATTATTTATGCTATGTACTGGATGTCTAAAATGTATTTTCCTGTATTATACAATGTATGGCTATGTTTTATGCAAAAATAAAGAACTGCTCCTAGTGGGAAACGAGCATCAGTTGTCAGAAGGGTAGCTTGAAGCTCCCCGTCACTGAAGTGGTTCAGCTGAAGACAGAGAGGGAAGTATACAGTGTGGAAGCAGTTCTTGATGGTCAGTACACATCTGTATCCTAGGTGTCATCTGTGGTCAGGGGCTGCTTTTATAACCTGAAAAATGAATGCCAGACTGCACCCTTTTTGATCTCAGTACTTTGGTGCAGGGGTTCATCTTCAACTATGTTCCCTGCAGCTAGTTCAGAACACAGCAGTGAGGCTTCTGATTTCCATTCAGAAGTCATTGATTATTACGTCCCTGCTCTGGGTCCTGGGCTGCCAGTCAGTGAGGGGGCACACTGACTACAAGGTACTTTTACTGGTATATAAAGCCCTGAAGAAAAAAATACTCACCTTAGTAATGTTGTTTCTTCTAATGGAGTCTTGCTATATTATGACAATTGCAGTTTGTCCCACCATTAGAACTGCCCCGGAGGTGAAATAGTTAACTTCCATGCCAGGCATGGAACTTGGAGCGTGAGCTCGGTTAGAGAAGCTCTGTCTGTGTAGTTTCAAACTGAAACTGTCAGATCTTTATGAGCAAAACTCACTAAGGTTCTGTGTGGAAGCTGTAACCTACACTAGCCAACTGGCTACCTAAATATTAACACATATTCCTGGTCCCAACACCAAGACTCAAGTCAGGGGCCAGAAAAAGATAAGATAAGATAAAAAAAGGTAAAACGAAACACAACACCCCAAAAACCCCCAAGGAAAAAAGGGGGTGAAAAACATAAAATGGGCATAAACAAGTGCCCACACTGGACTGCCCACCCCATACCCAAGTATAAGTTCTGAGAGGGGCAGGCTGGGGGGAGGTCATAATATAGCAAGACTCCATTAGAAGAAACAACATTACTAAGGTGAGTAATTTTTTCTTCAAACAACATGAAGTCTTGCTATATTATGACAATTGCAGACTACACAGCAGTACCTCCATGGAGGAGGGACAGAACCTACTTAGGGAATAGGCTCTGAAGCACGGCTGTGCCAAACCGAGCATCCCTCCTGGCCTGGGCATCCAAGGAGCAATGCTTGGTGCAAGTGTGTACCGTTTTCCAAGTAGCTGCTTGACATATCTCTAAGATAGGGATGTCTCTGGCAGCAGCTAGAGACGCAGCTGTACCTCTGGTAGAGTGAGCCCTCAGGCCTGAAGGGGGAACTTTCCCCAGTTTTTGATAACAAAATTGGATACAAGAGACAACCCACCTGGCAATGGATCTCTTAGTGGCAGGTTTCCTTTCCCAACCTCACCATAAGTGAGAAAAAGTTGGAGGGATTCGAACCTGTGACCCTTGGTACGCTCTATATAGTAACTTAGGGCCCTCTTAACATCTAAGCTGTGCAGCCTCCTCTCACCAGAGGAGGAATGGTCAGTGAAGAACACTGGAAGGGAGATAGATTGGTTAAGATGGAAGTCTGAAACCACCTTAGGCAACAACTTTCTGTTAGTCCTAAGGACTACTTTATCCCTGTGAAAGGAAATAAAGTCAGTCTCCACTGACAAGGCTTGTAACTCACTTATGCGTCTGGCCAAAGTGATAGCTACTAGGAAAACAGTTTTCCAAGTCAAATACTTGAGCTCTGCAGAAGACAGAGGTTCAAAGGGGGGTTGCATCAACTGAGCAATGCAAACATTAAGATCCCAGGCAGGGGCCGGGTCCCTGAAAGGAGGATTAGTATGAAGTAATCCTTTAAAAAACTTAGAAAATACAGGGTGAGCGGAAAGAGAGGAGGGCTTTCCTGCTGAAATAAAGGCAGAGACAGCTGCCAAATGTACTTTTAGGGTAGCTGGTCTCAGACCCAAAGAATTAAGATGGACCATATAGTCCAAAACAATGGGCAAGTCAGCAGATTCCGGGGAAATATGTTTCCCAGAACACCAGATGAAAAACCTTTTCCATTTAGAGTTATAAGTAGCCCTAGTGGAAGGCTTCCTAGAAGCCTTCAGGATTTCAAGAACACCTTGAGAAAGGTGTAGGTCAGCAAATTCTAACTCCTCAAGAGCCAGGCCTTGAGGTTGAGGGATTTGAGATTCGGATACCAAACTCTCCCCTGGGCACAGGTTAACAGGTTGTGATTCCTGGGGAGGCACAGGGGAAGATGGACTGCTAAAGACAGAAGGAGTGGGTACCAGGGCTGCCTGGCCCAGTCTGGAGCAATCAGAATCATCCTGCAAGGCTGGGATCTGATTTTTGACTAGCACCTTGAATAGGAGAGGGAAGGGGGGAAAGGCGTATAGAAATTTCCCTTCCCAATCTAAGAGAAAGGCATCCAGGGGGACTGAGCCCATCACTGGGGGCCTGCAACAAAACAGTGGAAGTTGGTGATTGTCTGGGGCTGCGAAAAGATCTACCTGAGGGGTGCCCCATCTGGCAAACACTATCCCCAGTACTTGTGGATCCAGAGACCATTCATGATGGCCCTGGGAAATCCTGCTGAGAGCATCTGCCAGGACATTGTCCTTTCCTGGGAGGTGAACTGCTATGAGGGAAGTGTTCAGGGAATAAGCCAGAGACCACAACTTCATTGCCTCGGTGCACAAGGCCGAAGACCGAGTGCCCCCTTGTTTGTTGATGTACCACATTGTATGGTGCTGTCTGTTCTGACTTGTACCAGTTTGTTCTGAACAGATGCAGAAAACACCTGAAGTGCTAGAAAAACAGCTCTGAGTTCCAGCAAATTTATGTGGAGGAGATTCCTGGGGGACCACACTCCCTGGGTGGAGAGTCGCCCATGTGAGCTCCCAACCCAGAAGGGACGCATCTGTAGTAAGGGTCAAGGAGTGAGATAGGGGGATGAAGGGGACCCCTAGTCTCAAATTGCTCTGATCCTGCCACCACTGAAGGGCCTGGATCAGGGTTCGAGTCACTGGGATCAACTTGGAAAGGGGATCTTTCCTTTGGGACCAGAAGGCTCTCAAATGAAACTGAATGTCCCTCATCTGAAACCTTGCTCCTTGCACTACAGCTGTGGAAGCAGCCATGTGTCCTAGTAGCTGTAAGAAGTGCCTTGCTGGTCGAGAGACCTGCAGAGTGAAGGAGGAGGCCAGGGCCACTAGGTTCCTTACCCTTTCTAGGGGCAGGAAGGCTCTGGCCTGCTTTGTGTCCAATTCTGCACCTATAAAGGTGAGTACCTGGACAGGTTCCAGAACTGACTTTGGAAGGTTGAGAAGAAACCAGAGAGGTGAGCAGCTGCTGGGTAACTTGCAGGTGTGATTTGACCTGGTCTGGAGACTGACCTACAATGAGCCAGTCGTCTAGGTAGGGAAAGATAGCAATCTTTTGCCTTCTTAAATGAGCAACTGCTACTGCTAGACATTTTGTGAATACCCTTGGGGCAGAGGTAAGGCCGAAGGGCATTGCTCTGAACTCGTAATGGCCTGAGGGCAGTTCGAATCTGAGGTACTTTCAGTGGGAGCTTCTGATGAGAACATGGAAATAGGCATTCTTGAGGTCCAGGGAAGCTAGCCAGTCCCCTGGCCTTAGAGAAGGTAAAATCGTTGCCAGAGTCACCGTTTTGAATTTTGGTTTCAAAAGGTGCTTGTTTAGATATCTTAGGTCCAAGATGGGCCGCCATTCTCCTGTCTTTTTTGGGGTAAGGAAGTACCTGGAGTACAGACCCTTGCCCTGGTGTAGGGGAGAAACCCTTTCTACAGCTCTGAGAGCCAGGAGGGTTGAGACTTCTGTTTCTAAGGCAAAGGTCTCTAGAGGGTTTGCAGGTGGAAAAGATCTGATTCTCATCTTTGGAAATTTTTTGAAGCTGAGAACCAGACCCCGGCTTACTACTTTCAGGACCCACTTGTCTGATGTTAGAGACTCCCAGTTCTGAGCAGTAAGCCAACCTGCCCCCTACAGGTAATGGAGAATCGGCCCTGGGCATCCCATCAGGGTGCCTGTTTGGCAGGGGCTTTAGGCTGAGGGGTGGGAGCAGGCCTGCTTGCACCCCGTCTGCCTCTCCCTCTGAAGAACCCCCTCTGAACATAAGCAGAGGAGGCCTGGGTTTGGTAAAAAGGCATGTGAAAAGGCCTACCTCTACCCCTGGGGGCCTGCCTCTGAGGAGTGGCTTGCCACTCCTTGGCCTGAGCAGTCTTATAGGTTGTCCTATATTCATCCATTTTCTTCATATAATTCTCTGTCTGCTCCCCAAACAGAAATTTCCTACCACAGGAAAATCCATAGCCTTAGTCTGGGTATCCTGTGACAAGCTAATACACCTGAGCCAAGCCAACCTACGAAAGCCACAGATGTAGCCATGACTCTAGGGATACATCATTAAAATCCACAGCAGCATGGAACTGCACCTTGGATGCCTCAATACCATCAGCACCACCTGTTCCAGCTCCTTAGCAAGCTGACCAGGGGCCTATTTGGCCAAAGCCATGACAGTGTCCCATCTAGGTTTTGGTATCTTGCCACATAAGCCATGTAATTTGCTTGCCTGAGTCCCAAGGGCGCTGCCATGTATTGTTTTTAGCCATGGCATCAATCTTCCTGGAGTCCTTGTCAGGAGGATGTGAAGCCAAGGAATATTAGCCTTATCACAGGCTGCAGCCTGAACTACGAACATGACTGCATTGCTGCGAAGGAATTCTGTATCAGGACCTGACAAAGTGTACCTCCTGTCCATCTTCTTGTCCACAGGAGGCACAGAATTAGGAGCTTTTAAAATTTTTATTGTTTGTTTCCTAAATGACTTATGTAAGGGATAGACAGAGTCTCCTAGACTCTGGGATATCCATCATTTCTACAAAATCAGGTTCCTCTTGCTCATCCACAGCTTCCTCCAATGGGAGCTGGAGGGTTTCAGCAACCTTTCTATAAAACATAAAGTGAGAAGGGGACTCAGAAAGCGTAGGGGGAGATTCTAAAGGTCTGTCTGGGGAGATGTCCGGTTCAATGGGCACACCCAGACCCTCAAAGTCACATTCATATTGTTCATAATCATCCTCCCCCTCCTCTGGTTCATAAAACTCTTCTAAATCATATTCTTGAATCGGTGGAACCAGCCAAACCGACCTTTTACCAGACAGTGGCGGTTCGGACGGAACCGGAGAAAGTGACTGGACAATTTGTATAGCTCTTGCTATCTCTGCAGCAGTTGGAGAAGGAATTTTAGACTCCACACCTGCTGATTTCCTAGTTTTCTTTGCTGGAACTGGCTCCTCCAGAGTCAGCTTACGTTGCCCGAAGTCGCGTCCTGGTCAGAGGGCACTCCCTCCGGTTCGGTTGGCACCGAACCGGGCTGGCCATCCGGGTCAGCGGACTTTTTGGCCTCTCGTTCCCTGAGCCTGCCAACTCTCTTATCCAGGGTGGCTGCAGGGAAATTCTTACAAATCTGGCAGTCTGAATTGAAGTGGTCAAACCCCAGACAATATACACATGTGGTGTGTGGGTCAGCCTTGGCAAAGGCTTCCCCACAGACACCACAGTGTTGAAACCCAGTGGGCCCGTTTTTTCTTTTGGGTTTCTCAGACATAATGCCAGCCTAACCAAAAAACTTGCCTTTACTTGGCAGTGCCAGGCAAGACACCCTTATCGGTTCCCAACCGTGTCACAGGTTGTGGAAAAAACCGTAATGAAATCCGTTTTTTTTTAGAACCGATAAGAACCGGGAACCGCACTCTAAAAGCTTTTAAATGCTTGATTTTTAAAGTTTTAAAACAACCTGATCAGTTCAAACTGAACCGATAACATTAACAAGTTCCACACAGAAATAAACCTGTCTATTACTTACAATACCACAGACAGAGCTTGAACCGATCGGTTTGCGGTTAAAATAATAATACTCGCGGTTGAATTTAACAGAGAAAACACTGTTTAAACCGAGAAATGAACCGAGCAGTAGGAGAAATCTCCGGAAGCGACTGTTCAGTGAGGCGGAGTAAAGAATCTGACAGTTTCAGTTTGAAACTACACAGACAGAGCTTCTCTAACCGAGCTCGCGCTCCAAGTTCCATGTCTGGCATGGAAGTTAACTATTTCACCTCCGGGGCAGTTCTAATGGTGGGACAAACTGCAATTGTCATAATATAGCAAGACTTCATGTTGTTTGAACAAGCTGAGCTTTCAGTACCTTTATTCTGGGGAATAGTGCATGGGCGTGTGAATCAATGGCAAAGATATTCTTAGAAGATCAAGAATTATGGTGCGTACATAATTTTAACATCATTCAAGATTCAATATCACCACTACTTTCCACTAATGAGTCAGAGTACCAAGCTCAGAAAAAAAATCCCATAGACTAGGGCAACTTGAGCTGAGGACTCACTCAGAACAGTACCCCATTCAGGACTGTCCTGCCAAAGGTGGCATGCTACCTGGCACGGACATCCAGAACGTAGTGCTTAGTAAAAGTGCACTGTGCTCCAAGTTGCAGCTCTGCAAATTTCTCCGACAGGCACAGAATGCATCTCTGGCAGGACGTGGTAACTGCTCTGGTGGAATGAATGCGCATGGTGCCCTCCAATTTAACCCAAGCCATACCACAGCAGTCGTGAGGGCAATTCACAATCCAGGCAAAAATGCACTCGAATGTAATAAGCTGAACCTTCTGATTAGGATCGAAGGAGACAGAGCTGTTAGGATTGTCTGAAGTCCTTGGTTCTGTCCAGATAACACCTAAGGACCCTTTTGACATCCAGTGAGTGGAGAGTCCTTTCTACCTCATTCTGGAAGCTGGCAAAGTAGGTAGGCAGGACTAAGGCCCAAGTAAGATATAATTCCACCACCACTTTCAGTAGAAACTTGGGGAGCATACAGAGAACTACCTTGTCTTTATGGAAAACAGTATATGGAGGATCTGTGACTAAAGCATGTATTTCAGATACTCTGCAAGCAGAGTTGATAGCTACCAGAAATGCTGCTTTCTAATTTAACAACTTTAAATAACACATTGCAAAATGTTTAAAGGGATTGCAACTGAGCATATCCAACACAAGGATGACACCAGAGGAAGCGACTGACTTCCTGATGGGAGGCTATGTGTGCAAAATTCCCTTGAGGAACCTCTTCGTGGCAGCTGTGCCAGGTAGAGAGTAGCAGCGGGCTTGCAGTATGCTGAAATAGCACACAGGTGGACATTTACTGTGGAATACTGCAGACCAGCCCAGCATCAGAAAGGTCCAGTAAGTACTCTAGAACCTTATCAGAAGGGCACCTGAAGGGGACCATGTGGGTTTTGGAGCACCAGATGAAAATATTTTCCATTTTTTCCATTTGGCTGAGTATGCCTTCCTAGCAGCCAAAAGTACTTCAGAGGCCCTCCGAGATACCTCGTACTTGTTCACTTCGACCTCTTCAGTAATCAGGCCAGAAGGTGAAGGGAGTGCAAGTTATGGATCAGCTGACCCTGTGTCAACAAGTCTGTCCTGAGTGGCAGAATCCTTGGTTTATTGACTACAAGTCTGTTTAACAGAGGAAACCATATCTATTGAGGCCAGCAAGGGGCCACTAGAAATCATCTTGCCCCCATCTGCCCCCAACTTGAACAATACTCTGAATGAAAGGGACTGAAGAGAATGCTTACAGAAACAGATTTTGCCATGGCAGCTTAATACATCCTGACAGAAAACACCATGTCTTCGATTTCTGCAGCAGAACTGAGGCAGTCTGATGTTGAGTGGGGACACAACATGGTCCACATCTGGGGTACCCGACTCGCTAATTGCAATCTCACGACATCTGGAGCTAGTGACCACTCGTGAGGATCAGCCTCTGTTCAATTGAACTCATCTGCCAGAGTGTACTGGACTCCCGACAGATAAATCACTTGGAGCAGGATCGCTTGCTCCAGGCACCATTCCTATACTTTTGTTGCCTCCCTGCAAAGCGGGTAAGAGTGTGTAACCCCTTGTTTGTTGATGTAATACATGATAGCTTTGTTGTCTGTCTGAAAGAGGTCTATTTTGTGGCTAAATCCATAAAGGCTTTCAGACCATACAAAACCGCTCGCATCTCTAACACATTTATGTGGAGATGAGTTTCTGATAGGTCCCTGTCACCTCATGTCTGAAAGCCCTGGCAGTTGGCTGTGAACCACTTCTTGCTCCAGTAGGGAGAAAAGGAGGCCCTGGAGGAGATTTGCCTTCACTGACCACCACATCAGAGACCTTACCAGGGGTTTTGTCACTTGAATGGGGTGATTCTGAGGGTGTGATGCTTGTGACCACTGAACATTCACAGAGTAATCCTCATGTGTAGATGTACCAGGGGGCACTATGAACACTGAGGAATCTATCTGATCCAGCATACATTGCATGGAGTGAGCATGCACAGTCCTGTGTTCTACGATGTAGCATGCCATCTGCAGTATTGTTCATAGACTGCTTACTGGAACTACACCTAGGACCCTGGTTGTATCCAGAAAAGATCCCTATATTAACAGCAGTTGCTAGGAGAGTTCGAGCTGTGACTTGCTGAGGTTCAGTAAGACTCCCGTAGAAATTAGGAACTGAGAAGCAGTGGCCACTGCCAGTTCCAGTTCCTTTTTGGATAGGCTTAAAACTAGCCAATCATCCAGGTATCAGAAGACTTGGAGTCACGATTTCCACAGGTGCACTGCAAGTACTGCACGGCACTTTGTAAAGACTCTTGACGCCGAGGAAAGCCCAAAGAGCAGGTCTCTAAACTGGTAATGGTGTCCCAGCACAACGAAATGGAAGTATCTGAGTGGCTGAGGTGGAACACTACATGCTGGTATGCATTTTGCATATTTAGGGATGCTAGCCAGTCCTGAGGTTTCAGGTATGGTAGCAGTGATCCCAAAGAAATCATTCTGAATTGCTCTCGGTCCATGAATCTGTTCAGATTTCTGAGGTTGAGAATGGGGCGCGTACCCCCTGATTTCTTTGGAACTAGAAAGTAGTCAGAGTAAAACTCTGAGTTTTATTCTGACACTGGCCCTATTTGCACTGCCCTGTTGCTCAGAAGGCCCAAAATATACTGCACCAAAAGCTTTGACATGTGAGTTGACAAAGGGAGTTGCCTTCTGGGTAGATAATACACCAGAGGGTTCTATGAAATCCAGCGAGTACCCCTCTTGGATAATCCTGAGGATCCACTTGTGCACTGTGATGGATTTCCACTGCTGGTATAACTGGGTCAGGTGTCTCGTTCCCCCCCCCCCCCAAACTGGGAAGGACAGGTCTGCCTTGAACAGCTGAGGCAGGACCGGGGTCAGAGCGTCAGATAGTGGCACAAGGGGCTCTCATAGGTGTTTGCCTTCAGCTGTTATTTCTTCTGATGTTGGGAAGGCACATGTCTGTTATTTTGGGTTCCCTTGCCTCTGTCACGAAAGGACTGCTTGTTGTAAGGACCCAAGTCCCTCGACTGTCAGGAAGCTGAAAGGAACTGGTTTGGAGAGACTGCTCCACCTGCTCTCTGAACAGATAAGTGCCTCCAAAGGGGACATTCATTACCTGATGCTGGACTTTCTGGGTGAAGCCATCAGCTCATAGACAGGAATGCTGCCTGATGCAGATGCCTCCAGCTGAAGAGCAAGATGCCGCATTTAAGGCACCAGCAGAGGCTTTGCGCTGGTGACTGCTGGATTCAATACCTTGCTTAACAGCCAGTAGTATATCCTGTTTAGCCACTGAGTCTGGTATAGTCACTGCCAAAATGTCCCTAGTAGCTAGCTATCCTTATGCCCAGGGTGGCTGAAGCGTAGGCTCGTTTGCCCATGGTGTCAATCTTGCATGACTCTCTATTAGTGGGGTGGGCAATGTCCTCTTTGGGCAGCAGTTATGGGCCGAGTGAAATACACGGGCTTGTTTTCAAAAGCAGCATATTTCCTATCTGCTTGTTTGGGGACAGCTGCCACTGAAGCAGGTCTCTGCCAGATTGTGCCAGACAAGGTCTAAAGAGCAGGTTGGATAGAGGGAATTAAACTGACCAGCACATCTGCCACATTCAGGAACTCCAGCTGGAGATTCCTAGCCCAGGTGATGGCACAAAATCCAATGCCAAATGTATATTTCTAAGCAGAGCCTGAAAAGATGTCTTCCTGAGGTACAGACACAGGACCTGGTTCTGAGACTTTCTGACCATAGAGAGAGTTATCACCACCACCTTAGGAGATAACGAGTTTGTGATCTGACGTCTCTCTCTCTCATTCTACACCCTCCTTGTATGGAGGACAGAAGAGAGAGTGAACTTGCACAGCCAACAACGCGCTGCATGGTTGTGGCAAACACAGTCCCTAGTCCCATGGGGCGAAGCACCAGTGCCAGAGGAAGTGCCAGAACCAACACTGTGGGCCCCTGCAACACCAGGCCAGGCACCAAAAGGACAAAATCCAACACTGAATGAGACACCGGAACTGGCATCAATGACCCAGCTGGCACTGGAGTGATCAGCAGTGGCACCTTGGCTGTCCCTGTCCCCTGACAGGATGAAGGCGACACCACAAGTGGGCAGACATTGCTGGCACTGCTCCTGGCAAGAACCAGAAGGCTGTTGCCACAGGCAAACACTCTTCCATGCCCAGTGACACAGCTGGCGGCACCAGACCAGCCTACCCTGAAGGGCCAGAGCCTGCCCTGCTAACGGTGCCACCTAAGCTAGATACTGCATCCACAGTTCCACAGAAGCCACCCAATGGTGGAACTACCCACCAGGAATGGAAATTACGAACTTACCATAATTATTGATCTTCCCATATATCTTCACCATTCATTACTACTGGGTCCTACCCCAGGGCGGTACCGGTAGTGGCGCTTCTAAGAGGAGTGGTGCCTGATGTGGCGCCGACTGAGGTAGGACCCATTAGTAATGAATGGTGAAGATTAATTTGGGGAAGATCCCTTACTTGAAGACAGACAGGGGGAGACACCAACCTCCAGGCCTAGAACTTCCTGGTGCTGCTGGTGATGAAAGTAGGGACGCTCTCCTCTCCAGGGGAACGGAATGGCGCACACCGCTCCTTGAGAAGCTACTGGGGGTAGGCCAACAGAGATGCACTTGACAGTGTGAGTAACTACACGCTGCAGTGTTACACCACAATGTGTGAAGAGGGAAGGGAAAAAAATGGGAAAAAAGGCCCACCTCTGCTGCACCGGACAATGGTTCTCAGTATATCCCCCCCCACCCAATACCACCTGACAACCCAGCACACCATCCATGCCCCTCCCCCGCTCACATCCCCAACTTTAATGGTGCTTCCTCCTAGGCGAGAGTAGCAATCCCAACCCCAGCAGGGATAAGCCTGAACCTAGG
Organism: Neoceratodus forsteri; assembly: GCA_016271365.2. Taxonomy (NCBI): domain Eukaryota; kingdom Metazoa; phylum Chordata; order Ceratodontiformes; family Ceratodontidae; genus Neoceratodus; species Neoceratodus forsteri. The sequence continues at coordinate 968,698,347 of CM028134.1, read as the reverse complement.
GGGTGTCTGAGAAATCAGGGAGCCTGCAGATAAGGGCTGGTAGTGAGGACAGAGTCCAGTGGGCAAAAGAAGCATGTGTGGAAGGAGAGGGGTACTGAGGGGGCATGGGAAGGAGCAAAAAAATAAAGTAGAAGGCCTAATGGAAGCACAGCGCAGAACAGTTCTCAACCAGTTAGCACTAAAATATCACATCCATCGTGGGTAAGCTAATGGAGACTATCCTGAAGGAGAGGCTGGTGGCCCTCTTAGAGGCCAAAGGACTACAAGACAGCAGACAGCATGGCTTCATACGTGGCCGATCCTGCCAAATCAACCTGGTCGGGTTCTATGACTGGGTAACTAGGCAACTGGACAGGGACATGCAGTGGATGTCCTGTATCTGGACTTCAGTAAGGCATTCGACTCAGTGCCACATGGAAGGCTGGGAAGAAAGTTAGTAGGCACAGGGCAGGTGCAATGCTGGTGAGATGGGTAGGAAACTGGCTGCAGGAAGGCAACAGAGGGTGGTGGTGGGTGGGAGCCTCACACCCAAGGGCAGTGACGAGCGGTGTCCTACAGGGCTCAGTGTTGGGACCAGGTTGTTTGGGATATTCATTGCAGACATATCATGGGACATCAAGAGCAAGATCAGTCTGTTTACTGATGATACCAAGGTTGGCGCGGTGGTGGATGACCTAGGGGGATGGCAGGGCTTGCAGGATGATCTGCAAAGCTTGAAACCTGGTCAGACACCTGGCAACTGGGCTTTAATGCCAAAAGTGCAAGGTGATGCATTTTGGGATGAAGAACCAAGGAGGACTTACCAGCTAGGTGGAGTGCAGCTAGCCCAGACAGAGGAGGAGAAGGATCTGGGTGTGCTCATCACAGGGTCAATGAACAACTCAGCACAGTGTAGGAAGGCAGCTGCAAAGGCCAACAAAATGCTGGGTTGTATTGCAAGGTATATCCTCGGGAGGGAGGAGGTGATTCTGCCACTGTATAGGTCATTGGTTAGACCACACCTGGAGTACTGCGTGCAGTTCTGGCGTCCGTATCTGAAGAGGGACATTAAGTTACTGGAGGAGTGCAGCACAGGGCGACAAAGATGATCAAGGGTCTGGGGACTTATCATATGAGAGGAGGTTGAAGGAGTTGAACATGTACTCACTGGAGGAGAGGAGAGACAGGGGACATGACTGAAACCTTAAATACATGAAAGGAATAAACAAGACAGGTACAGAGGGCTGTTCAAAGTAAGGAGGGGAGGGCCACCAGGGGCCATGATATGAGACTGGAGCGAGGAAGGTTCAGGAGGGAGATGAGGAGACACTTTTACAGAGAGGGTGGTGGCTGGGTGGAATCGCTACTGCAGAAGTGGTATGCAGTAGAACAGTGGACTGCTTCAAACAAGGATGGGACAGGACAAGGGGGAGGGTTAATGAAGGGGAAGGGTGGAAGGAAGGGGCAGCTGCAGAATAAGGGGTGCTAGCTGCACATTCGAGCAGACTTGATAGACCTCTAGGCCTTTATCTGCTGGCAAATTTCGTATGTTCGTATGTTCGTAAAATAAGCATCCCCTTCCCAGCCATAGTCTTTGTAAATATTTCCACTTTTCCAAAGAGAAGTAAACAGTAAATTTAAGACAGACTGCTCAAATTATGTATTTTTATTTGTGCTTAGTGCTGTCACTGGGAATTGCCATCTGGAGCCTACAAAAGCCAAATATGTAGCCAAGGAAAAGTACCATGGCAGGAGCTGCTACTTCATTCAATGGACTTAGTCCTAAAAGTAACTAAGACCTGAAGTTTCAGTCAAAGACTCATTTTTTGTTTTTTTGTGACTCAATTTTTTATTTTTAAGTTTTCATGGCCCTGATTTTTTCTCCGTTTTCTCCTGCCACCTGTCCCAGCTGTGCATGTGGAGGCAAGCGCACGCTGTGGTACCAGGACACCCTTCCCGCTGACCATTGGACCTCCACCCGATGGCAGCAGTGCTACGGGGGGGGGGCATCAGCCTCTTGGGACAGAAGAGATGCCTTTTGGTTGCTCTGTCCCCCCCTCCCCATGCTGACCCTCCAATGACCCAGGTCCATTCCCAAACTCGAGTCACCGACATGACGTGAGATGAGGCGTCCATTGCCTCAGCCCTCTATGCCACCAGGCTGGGTCAAAGACTCAGTTCTTTAAGAATGTCAGAATCTGTAATGCTGTCTTTTGCCCACCATCACTTTTGGTGCTAGAAATTTTGAGTACATACGACCTTTCAACATACCATTTTAATCTGAATCAAGTTCCTCCAGGACAGAGACCCCCTTGCAACTGCTGCCTCCGCTTCCATCTGCTGAACAAGTTTCCTGGTATCGCAGTTCCCTACTGCCTACATTTTGTACTTAAAACCTGACTGATACATCTATGTAACTGATTCATGTAATGTTTATCAGGGCCTTTTATCATTCATTTTAGATTCCTTATTGTCAGCTGGCATCCATAATCCTTGGACCCATCCCCCAGCTGTTTTGAGATTTGCCTGGCTCCTTGAGTCCCTCATGGATTTCTCCTATGGCAGGGCTGGAAGGAGGAGGGCTGCCCTCCCCCGGCACAATCCAGATATGGAGCTCTGCCCCACTGCTGGTATGGAGCCTGTGATGGGCCAGGGAGTCACCATGCCAATTTGGGTCCTCCTCCAGCAATTCTTTCCCCAGGGCTGCCAATGTGCAATGATACACTGGGTTATGTGCCTCTGCACATGTGCGTTTATCAGCCTCCTAGGTCTAACTCCCCCAGCTAGGGTGAGCCCGCTGCGCTTCCATATGGCCTCCACCAGCTGGCAGCCTAAGAGAGTGACAATGGAACCCAGGCTTCATGACAGAGCAGAGCAGTCATTGGTTGCCCTATCCTCCCTCTTCCGGCCAACCCAGATCGCCAGTGTGGCGGGGGTAGCACTGCATGCATCGGGTACTTTTTAGGAGGGGCCACTGATTTAGCCAGCTATTTAAAGGAGTACTGCCCTCCCCAATCAAGGACAGGGGTTGGAGGTGGGGACCCAAAAACTATTTGAGGGACTAGAGGGAGTTAGGTTAGGGAGTGACTTACCTTAAAATGATGCGGTTCACTACTGGCACAGTGCCAGCCAGTATGGTAGCTGACACTTTGTTTTACTCAATTTGTCTGTTAACATGGAGCACAGAAAAGAAGGGTGGTAAATGTCTAAAGTAGGAAGGGAGTGACCCACAGATTACCCTGGCCACCTGGGCCATGCTAGAATGTTTATTTAAAGTTGGCCTGGGTTTAAATTAATATTTTTCCCTGAATATCATGAACAGTGGAAAATATCCCTTCTCCCTTCAATCCTCTCCTGCACTGCCCTCCCTCAGTTCAAACTCGCACTGCTAATCCACTTATTCTGCTCTGGAACCTGTTAATGCCCCAACTGAATCACAAGTTTATGTCTGTGTCGTACTATGCCACCACCCCAATGTTCAATTCCCAGCTGCAGCTGTACCGGTACAACCTTGTTCAATTCTCTTGCATCACTAACACAGTGAACAAGAATACTGATGTTTAAGACGGACTGTCCTTCAGCCTAGACAACACTGCTTAGCCCCTCTGTGTTCTGCTTAGTGTAACTGTGTATACCAGAGTCGCTGCCTTGCAGTTTATGCCCTATTTTATGCCTCCCTGCAATCTGAACTCTATTCTCTCTCTTTCTCTTCCTTGATTTAGTCTAATCACATCCCTACACTGTGGACAATTACACAGAACTGTGACTCTTTATTCCTGTACTAGTCGTAATTTATTGTACCACTCTGCCACTTTATTGTATTACACTGCGAAATTAATTCCTACGACAATGTAATCTGCATTGCACCTCTCTGCATAATGGCTAATCTGCAACTTGTGTATACGTATGTATGTTAGTTACTGTGTATCTATGTATGTAGATTTTTATACTCTTCCCTTGTACCCTTCCCCGGGTCGCCTCTGTAAAAGGGACTGCATGGATTCAGTGGGCTTACCCGGTTAACAAAATTCAAATAAATAAATAAATTGATGTGTAATTTGCTGCTTATTTAAAGGTCTGGCCTTTAAATGTGATTTTTGAGCACTTCCAGTGGCCTGCGGGAGTAAAACTGATTTTTTGAACATGGCATTTTTAAAGGAGCAGGGAATCACCTGATATGAGTGTTGAGAGAGCAAGAAAGGCAGATGCAAAAGATCATGCCTCCTCGGGTTATAACCAATATAATATAATGAAGACATGCATTTTTCACAGTAACACGGCTTAGCAACCTCCTAATAGTTAAAACCTCTTAAAGTGATTTTTCCAGGTTTTTGCAAAATAAGATACCTAACATCAGCAGGACTCATAACATTCCAAGAAATAATGAATTTTCACGACACTTATTGTATCTGGCTCTTTGACTATTAGACTTGATCTCGTCCTACTTTGCAGACATAATCCTCTGCAGTGACATCACAGCTTGCTGCCATTGAAGACTCTGATGTCACTAGCAGATGACTACGACTTCAAGGCAGGTAAAGCATCTGGAACCAATAAAAATCTGATGGGCTTAGCGTTTATGTAAACTGTCTTTAGGAATAAAAAAACAATGTCCAGAAATGTTCATTTTGAGCGGATTTTGTGTGACTGAGCTCTGCTGATACAAACTCTGAATTGTGTGCAGGAAATCAGAAAATTACTTAACAAGCTTTCACTCTTACTATCATCAACAGGTCACTATCAATTTTGAGATGGGAAAAGGTTGTATCTGTTCCCTTTCCCTGGGAAGATGCATCTCCAGCCCTTGCTGAGAATAAAGCAAGGGCCCCTCCCCCCAAAAACACACACACACACACATATACTCCTAGTCCACAAGGCAGTAGTCTAATCATTTTCCTAAAGAGAAATTCTGATTAGCTGGGAGGAGACAGATCTCCTGTCACTCTCACACACTGCAATCTCAACTACTATCTCCATGGGTCCCTGCTATTACTATTGTTCAGTACAGTAGAGTACAGGATGATTGCTGCAGGAAGAAATCGTCCAGCTCAACTCTTTCACACATTGTCAAGTTATTACATTCTTCCTGTCTACAGACTGCTCAAGTTCCTTCTGCTGAAAAATGCAATGATTTTGGAGAAAACTTCGCTGATAACAGATCTAACAGATCGGGTATCTGCTCAGGTGGTCTGTTATGGGCCAGTAATGGTCTGGGCATTGCTGATCTGCCTACCTGGGGTGAATTTCGGACAGTTTTGAGGACAAGGTTCTCAAGGTTATGGCTGGTTTGCGTCCCACTGCTGTTTGCTGGAGAAGGAACCTACCTGGCTTCTTTCAGAGTGGCCAGCTGTGCTAGGCAGTCATTTCTCAGATCATCAGGTGCTCCTTGAGGGAGGGTGTTTTCACATCTGCCCTTAAAAAGGCAGTGGTAAAGCCCCCTCTTAAAAACAAATCCTTGGACCCCGATGTGTTGGGGAATTACACATCTGTCTCTAATCTTCCCCTTATGGGAGGGAGATTATTGAGAAGGTGATGGTTGACCAACATGCTGAACGCCTTGAGCAGTTCAGCATCTATGAACTTCTCCAGAATCGTGGGGTCATCCTGAACAGCAAGCTGACTGGTGATCAACAGGTGTCAGCAGCTGTCCAGGCTGGCTTTTACCACCTTTGTAATATTGCTAGGAATAAATGGTATCTAGCCAGTGCAGACCTGGTGACGATAATGCATGACATTGTCACCTCTAGGCTCAATTATTGCAATGTGCTACACCCAAGGTTATCTGGAGGTTTGCTGTGACGGCTGCAGCAAGTCCAGAATGCTGCAGCCCAGCGTGTTGTGGGCTCCTCTCATAGAAATCACATCACTCCGGTGTTCCATGCGCTACACTGGCTGACAATGTGGTGGCACATAATAAGACTACCTCAAATACAACTGAAGGAAGTGCTGTGACTGGCTGGGGATGTTCCTGCAATCTAGAATGTTAAACATAAATGATGGATTCCAGGGGTTTCAGACAATGTCCTGAAATTAAAAAAAAAAAAAATTTTGGGAATGTTATGAGATCAACATTATGTTGATGCCAACTATCAATGTTTTGCAGAACACTGGAAAATCACTTAGTTATTACATAGCAGGTTGTACTGTAAAATCTGTAAGGAACAAAGGAGAGACTTAAGAGAGAAGCAGCAAAGTGGATGGTCAGGGCAGACAGGATCGGAGCTTAGAGAAATGATAGGAGAAATCAGCTTGACCAGCAGCATATTTTCTGGGGGGAAAGAAAGGGAATAAGAATCAGTGTTGCACAGTGAGTCTGAGGATGTAGGAGGGATGAGAAGGAGAGAATGGCAGGGGGCAGGGCAAGAGAAGAATTTGGATATGAAGAAGACACAATGGGTAAAGCGTCTAGCATCAAGGGAGGGAGAAACAGGGAAGAGTATAGGAAGCAGTGCTGGGTGCGAAGGGGGACAGTTCAGGGCAAAACAGCAGGAGGAATGGAAGAGGAAGTCCAGTCTGGCAAGGGTGGATTTGACAATGACGAGCCTTTGTTTATGGAGCGGCATGGTGGTGCAGAGTCGTGTGTATTCTGGCTCTAGTATTAACATGATGCAACTGTAACCTCATCATACCACCCTCGCTTCAAAGTCTCCATTTTTACAAGCTACTGTTATTTTCCTTTTGGGTACTAAAGCCCTTGCTCTACCAACCCAAGATGCCAAGACAAAACAAGGTCAACGGGCAAACTGTACTGCTAACTCAATAATGTTGCAATTCAAACATTTCTGGGAACAGCAGTTTAGCATTAAGCTCAAATAAAACCCATATGATATTGCACTACACTATGCTGTAATAAACATATTTGTATTTTTCTTTTACCACGCAAATATGTCCCTGACTCTTTAAATGTTTACTTCAGTCATTTATTCATGTTATTCTGATCCATGACCAGAGAGATTAGAGGTCATACAAGTGTGAGCCAGAACATCTGGCTATGAAACACTCACTTTCAAACATCTGAGAAGCCCTCTTGTAAACACATTATTGGGGAATCAAAAGCTGGTTTCTATGTATTTATGACTGCAGAATAATGCAAGAAACAGAAAAATGTTAGCCCAACGTATTTGTTTAAATAAATATTAGTGTTAATGCACCTCGGAGCTTGGCAAAGAGTCTGAGCCAGTCATTAAGGACGTGGTGGCTCAGCACATGGATGAAGCCGGGCTGGTCACAACACAGTGTCATAAAAGGCAGATCCTGCCATACCAAGCAGATTGTCTTCTTTGAAGAGGCAACTAAAGAGGTGGACAGGGGTCTGGTGATAAATGTAGCCTATTTTGTTTTATTTATTTTAAAATGTTTCACCAGGAAAAACATACTGAGCTGCTAACAGCTACCTCCAGAAGCGTCCTGGGGGTCGGGACTGTGGAAAATCATATTCAACAAATACAATACATCAAGGAGCATATGTGAGCAGGATATGTCTATCTAGACATAAGCAAGGTCTCTGACACTGTAATGCATGGACAACTCCTGGAGAAAGAAGCACAACTTGAAGTTCACTTCATGTAGAGGAGGGGGACAGCAAATTGGCTGGCAGGTAAGAAGCAGAACAGTAGTGGATGGTCACCCTTCAGAGTAGAGGAATGTGCCAAATGGAATACCTTAGGAGTGGGTGCTGGGACCTTTGCTCTTTAACACATCTATTAATGACCTGGAGAAAGCAGTCAGCAGTGGGCCGATGATGCTGAACTGCCAAGTGTGCACAGCAGAGGAAAGGGATGCAATACAGGGGGGTATGCACACATTAGTGGCGTGGGCCGAGAAATGGCGGTTAGATTTCTGCAAAGTGCATGGTACAACATTTAGGGTGAGGAATCTGTGTCACACATGTACTCTGGGTGGTACCACAGTAGACAGCACAACCATGGAAAGGGATGAAGGTAATTATGGAATGTAAGCTGATGTCGGAAATGCAGTGTACTGCTACAACCCAAAAAGCAAGTTTGGAGTGCATTAAGAGAGGGTATGGAACAGGACAGGGGAAGTGATCCTACCCCTGTACAAGGCCTTGGTTTGACCACACCTGGAGTACTGCATCTAGTTCTGGTCATCTCACCTCCTGCTGCGTTGGCGTCCCTGGTTTGGGAACAGATCAGGGAGCTTGGCCGGGGAGGGAGGACTGAGCATCCTTAGAAAACTCTTCTTCCTCATGAAGGGTTGGGGTTAGCATGTACCACTTCTCACCTGCCTCCTAGAGGCATCTGGGTAGCAGTACAGTGGGACCATGCAGGGAAGGGGCCCCAGAAGCACAAAAAAGCAAAACAAGAACAAAGACACTTAGACTGAGACAGTTCCGTACAGGTTAGGAAACTAGAGCCACAAGAAGAGACTGGATACAATGTACTCAAATTATTTAGCCTGGAAAGGCCTGACAGACGACATGATCACAGTTTTCCAAACACTAAAGAGGACAGACAGGGTGGAGTCACCGATGTTCGAGCTGGTAAATGCAAGCAGAGCTAGAGGGTACATTCTCAAACTGAAGGGGGGAAGAATACAAGGAGATATTATTCCACACACAGGGTGGTTAACATGTGGAATAGAATACCCAGTGTGGTAGCAGAAACTTGCACTGTTGAGGCTTTTAAAGCAAGACTAGATAGATGTGTTAGGTACAATAGCAGTGAGGGTTACACAGCATAAGTAGAGTAACATTCTGGCTGTTAAATGTGCAAGTGTTCACACTCAGACTGAGGATAATCACTGCCATACAGCAGGATGGGTGGGAAACATGAACTCCCAAGTCCTTTCTGTCACATAATAGTATGTTACTATGCAAATGAAGGCACCAGACTGACAGCCCTGGGGACTGAAAATCTCTTTCCACATGACAGAGCACAGGCAGCTGTAGTGCATGCTACTCCCAGTGCACTTCCAAAGTGTAGACCTCTACTAAAATCAATCCAAGGCCAGTCTGAAATAGACACGAGGTAATCCAAAACACACTGGATCAGACAAGACTAAGGAACCAGGAAATGGGAGGTACACCAGACATGGAAACACTTCCATTTTAGGGACTGTGTGTGCCTAGTAAGCTGCTTCCTAGCCTCTAGGGGAATGTCCAAAATAATGGGGGACACCACAGAACAGGACAGTGTAACATCTTCAGGAACTAGGCATTAAAGCAGCAGTACTACCAAATCAGGAAGTGATCTATCAACATTCTGCTTTTTGGCTGTAAGCATGCAGCCAAAGTTCCAGTTTCCATACCTGTAAATATTTTTTTTCAGTCGTCTTTAGTTTTTTAGATATTTGCAATTTATTTGAATTGTTGTAGCGCTACAATAAATATGGTGGCTGACTAATTTTCGGCTGTGCTTTTCCTTCAGGTTGCATCATGTCTTTTGACTATAGCAGTGGGACCCTCTGCTGACCATTACCGATGTCCCTGCAAGTCATGTGCATGTGCAGTTGGCAGCAGAGGGGGTTCCAGTGCAACATGCTTGGTGGCAGAAATGTAAAAAAAAGCACAGGATAACTGAGCAAATTACTTGGTGATAGTACAATGCTGGCGGGAAAGACTACCAGGTATGTGATCAGCAGAGCACAGGGAATACTGTCAAAAAAAGCACACATTTTTTTTTCGTAGTACTATTACAAGCTACTGGTCTCTTCTCTCTTCAAAATAGGAGATTAAGAGGCGATATGCTCATGGTTTTTAATTTAATAAATTCACCAGATCTCATGGAACAATGTAGTCTAACCTTCTCAAAAAGGAGACATGTCCCAAGACTGCATAACAAACAGCTTGAGGTCAAAAGCTATAAAACTTGTAAGAGGGGAAGCTTCTTTTCAGTAAGGGCTTCTTGTGTATGGAACACCTTGCCACAAGATTTAGTTGAGGCACCAAGTATTATAACTTTCAAAAATAAACTTGATATTTGGATATGGGATAACTACTAAATAATGTCCCACATTGTGTGGGGAACAGTCACGATGGGCCACGGCATTCTTCTGTTCTATCGTACCAAGTAATACTGCTGCTTTAAGATTCAGTGCCAGAAAGTTCAGATGCAATAGGCTGCCATGGTCTCGGTGAGCAACCCCACCTGTAAAGGATGGGGAAATGAAGGTTCAACTGCCATGTGATACAATAGTGTGGGCCAGAATGGAGCCACCAGGATTACAGTAGTCAGTTGTGCTCATACTTTCACAAATACCCTATGGATCCTGGAATGGGAGGGAATGCGTGGAGCAACCCCCATGAGACGGACAAAACATTTTGCCAAAAGCTCCAGATCCTGAAACACGCGAACAAAAATATGAAAATTACATACTTACTGTAACTGTTGATCTTCCAGAACATCTTCACCATGGATTCATATTCATGGATCTAGGGCGGAGGCACTAGGATCCTGCAGGAGTTTTTTTTTTTTTTCCTACAGGGAGGGAGCCACTGTCGGCTACTGACATGCCCGTGAAACTCATATGGTGCCGTGTGCTAGCCAATAACCACTGTTGGCTCCCTCATGCACCTCAGTTCTGTCCACCAGGAGAGAAACATAATGGAGAAAAATAAAAGAGGACTAGATACTTCCTAGCCCAATTAGACCGATAAGAACCCAACTACCAACTTGGAGACTAAGGGTTGTACAAACCAGGTAGCACAAGGGTAGTGAGTCTAAAAAAAAAGAGTCTGAGTTTCTTATGACTAGCCAGACAGTGTATGTACAGTGAAAGGTAAAAAGATATGTCAGCAGCCCTGATCAGGTGGCTATGGCAGAAGCAGCAAAAGGGAAGTCCAAATTGGGACCGCATTGCAAATGAGATGGCAAAAATGGAAAAACGACATCAGGACTCCCAAAAGGAATAGCTCCGTGCTACCAGACAGAGCTAGAGAAGACCTGAGAGTAAATCAATAACCCTCTTTTCTCTATGAAAGATGGGAGAAAAGAAGGGATGAAGGACACAAGAGTTGCAGGACAGCAGTCCAATGGAGGCAAGATGAAAAAATTACTCACCTTAGTAATTATGTTTCTTCTAGTGGAGTCTTGCTGTATTCTGACAAGTGCAGTTAGCCCCAGCCTTTAAACTGCCCCAGAGAACAATGGGTTAACTTTTCTATGCAGGGCATAGAATGTTGATCTCCAGCTCGGTTGATGGCTCTGCCTGTTGTATTTTAAACTGCAACCATCAGATCTTTACGAGCAAAACTCACTAGATGTTCTGTGTGGAAACTGTAAAATTTTTACTAGCCAACCGGCAGAAAAATAATCTTTTGAGTTCCCAAAGGAAGACTCAAGTCAGGAAACCCAAAAAACAAAAACCAATAAAACTAAGGTGAGTAATTTTTTCTTCAAACATGAAGTCTTGCTGTATTTTGACAAGTGCAGACTACCAAGCAGTACCTCCGTGGAGGAGGGACAGAACCTACTTTGGGAATAGGCTCTGAAGTACTGCTGTGCCAAACCGAGCATCACTCCTAGCCTGGATATCCAGAGAGTAATGCTTGGTAAAGTATGGACTGTTTTCCAGGTGGCTGCTTGACAACTTTCTAAAAAGAGGAATATCCCTGGCAGCAGCTGTACCTCTGGTGGAATGAGCCCTCAGGCCTGAGGGAGGAATCTTTCCCAGCTTTTCATAGCAGAATTATATACAAGATACAATCCACCTGGCAATAGTTCTCTTAGTGGCAGGTTTGCCCTTTCCCACTTCTCCATAAGTGAGAAACAACTGGAGGGAGTCAAACATGTGACCCCTGGTACGCTCTATGTAGTAGCTAAGGGCTCTTTTAACATCCAAACTGTGTAGCCTCCTCTCCCCTGAAGAAGAATGATCAGTGAAGTAAACAGGGAGAGACACAGACTGGTTCAGGTGGAAATCTGAAACCACTTTAGGCAAGAACTTTCTGTTAGTTCTAAGGACCACTTTATCTCTGTGACAAGAGACGAAATCAGGTTCCACTTACAGAGCTTGCAATTCACTGATACGTCTTGCAGAAGTAATGGCTACCAAAAACACAGTTTTCCAAGTCAAGTACTTAAGCTCTGCTGAGGACAAAGGCTCAAAAGGGGGTTGCATATGCTGAGCAATGCAAATATTAAGATTCCAAGCAGGAGCAGGATCCCTAAAGGGGGGATTGGTATGAAGCAATCCTTTGAAAAACTTACAGAATACAGGGTGGCATGACAGAGAGGAAGACTTGCCTACTGACAGGAAAGCAGAAACAGCAAACAAGTGTACCCTGACAGTAGCTGTTCTGAGGCTCAGACTATTAAGATGGACCATATAATCCAGAACTGTAGGCAATTCAGCAGTATCTGGGGACTTATACCTCTTGGAACACCAAATGCTGAATCTCTTCCATGTGGAGTTATAAGTCTTTCTGGTGGAAGGCTCTCGAGAAGCTTTGAGAATATCCAGAACTCCCTGAGACAGATGCAAATCTGCAAACTCTAACTTCTCAAGAGCCATGCCTTGAGATTGAGAGACTGAAGATTGGGGTACCAAATCCTCCCCTGAGAGGAAGTTAACAGGTTATAATTCCTGGGAAGAGACAGGGGAAGATGGACTGATAGGGACAGCAACAAGGGGTACCATGGCTGCCTGGCCCAGTCTGGAGCAATCAGAATCACTTTGCAAGGTTGTGACCTTATCTTGACTAGAACTTTGAACAGGAGAGGGAAGGGGGAAAGCATACAGAAATTTCCCTTCCCAGTTCAGAATCAGAGCATCCAGGGGGACTGAGCCCAAGACTGGGGGTCTGCAACAAAAGAGAGGAAGTTGGTGATTGTCTGGGGCTGCAAAAAGATCCATCTCTGGAGTGCCCCATCTTGAAAAAAATCACCTTCAACACCAGAGGATCCAGAGCCCATTTGTGATGGCCCGAGATATTCTGCTCAGTGCATCTGCTAGGACATTGTCCTTCTCTAGAAGGTGAACTGCTATCAGAGAGGTCTGCAGGGAATAAGCCAGGGACCACAACTTCATTGCTTCTATGCACAAGGCCATAGACCGAGTGCCTCCTTGCTTCTTGATGTACCACATGGTGGTAGTGGTGGTGTCTGTTCTGACCTGAACCACCTTGTTCTGTACTGACTGGGAAAAAATGTGCAGTGCCAGAAACACTGCCCTGAGTTCCAAGAGATTGATGTGTAGAAGAGATTCCTGAGGAAACTACAGTCCCTGGGTGGTGAGGTCCCCCAAAATGGGCTCCCCAGCCCAGCAGGGAAGCATCTGTGGTAAGGACCACTGAATGAGACTGAGTGGCAAATGGAACCCCTTGCCTCAAATTGTCCTGATCCTGCCACCACTGCAGGGCTTGGATCAGAGTTTGAGTCACTGGGATTAGTTTGGCAAGGGAATCCTTTCTTTGGGACCAAAAAGCTCTCAAGGGGAACTGAATGTCCCTCATCTGGAATCTTGCACCTTGGACCACTGCTGTGGAAGCTGCCATGTGGCCCAAGAGCTGAAGGAAATGCCTTGCTGGTCAAGACACCTGAAGGCTGAATGAAGAAGCCAGCTCCATGAGAGCTCTTGCCCTTTCCAGGGGAAGGAAGGCTCTTGCTTTTACCGTATCCAGCTCTGCCTCTATGAAGTTGAGGAGTTGCACTGGTTCGAGAACTGACTTTGGTAGGTTGAGAAGAAATGCTAAAGAAGTGAGCACTTACTGGGTCACTTGCAGGTCTGACTTGACTTGGTCTGGAGACTGGCCGACCATAAGCCAGTCGTCCAAATATGGAAAAATGGAAATCTTTTGTCTTCTTAGGAAGGCAACAACTACTGCCAGGCACTTTGTGAAAACTCTTGGAGCTGAGGTTAGGTCAAAGAGCATTGCTCTGAACTGATAGTGGCCTGAGGGCAACTCGAACCTGAGGTACTTTCTGTGGGAGCACCTGATGGGAATATGAAAGTAGGCATTTTTGAGGTCCAGGGAGGCTAGCCAGTCCGCTGGCCTTAGAGAGGGAAGGATAATTCCCAGAGTTATCATCTTGAACTTTGGCTTTAAAAGATGTCTGTTCAGATATCTTAAGTCCAGGATGGGTCACCACTCTCCTGTCTTTTTGGGGGTCAGGAAGTACCTGGAGTACAGTCCTCTGCCCCAGTGTAGGGTAGGTACTCTCTCTATAGCTCTTAAAGCTAGGACAGAAGAAACATCTGCCTCTAGGGCAAGGGTTTCCGAAAGATTTGCAGGTGGAAAAGATCTGGCTCTCATCTTTGGAAATTTTCTGAAGCTGAGAACCAGTCCCTGGCTTACTACTTCCAGGACCCACTTGTCTGATGTGATAGACATCCAGTCCTGGACAAAGTAAGCCAGCCTGCCCCCTACTGGGATAGAAGAGTCGACCCGGGCAGACCCATCAGGGTGTCTGCTTGGCAGGGGCTTTAGGCTGAGGGGTGGATGCAGGCCTGCTCATCCCCCTTCTGCCTCTCCCTCTGAAGAACCCCCTCTGCGAAAAGGAAGAAGAGGCCTGTGCTTGGTAAAAAGGCCTTTGAAAAGGCCTGCCCCTAGATTGCTGCTTTTGAGGAGTTGCCTGCCTTTCCTTGGCCTGAGCACTCCTGTAAGTGGTCCTGTACTCGTCCATTTTCTTCATGTGATTCTCTGTCTGATCCCCAAACACAGAATTACCCACTACAGGAAAATCCATGGCCTTAGCCTGGGTATCCTGTGAGAGGCTAGTACATCTGAGCCAAGCCATTCTCCGAAGAGCCACAGATGTAGCCATAACTCTTGATGACACATCATTGGAGTCCACAGCAGCATGAAACTGAACTTCTGATGTCTCAATCCCATCTGCAGCCACCTCCTCCAGCTCCTTAGCAAGCTGGGGGGAAGCTTGTTTAGCCAGTGCCAGTACAGTGTCCCACCTGGACTTCTGGTATCTGGCTGTATAGGCCATATAATTCGCCTGCCTGAGTCCCAAGGAAGATGCCATGTACTGCTTTTTTGCCATGGCATCAACCTTCCTGGAGTCCTTGTCTGGGGGTGTGATGCCAAGGGAATGTTTGCCTTATCGCAGGCAGCAGCCTGTACAACCCCAACATGGCTGCATTGCTGATAAAGGAACTCTGTATCTGAGCCTGAAAGAGTATACCTCTTGTCCATTCTTCTATCCACAGGAGGTATGGAATTGGGAGACTTCAGAATTTTTTGTCTGTTTCCCAAAAGATTTGTGGAGGGGAATAGACAGTCTCCTGGACTCTGGGATGTCCATCATCTCTACATAGTCAGGTTCCTCCTGATCCTCCACTGCCTCCTCCACAGGAAGCTGGAGGGTCTCAGCCACCTTTCTATAAAACAAAGTGGGAAGGGGACTCAGAAAGCCTAGGAGGAGAAACACATGAAGGTCTGTCTGGGAGATGTCCGGATCAATAGACACATCCAGACTTACACCATCACCATACTCATCTTCCAACACTCCTTCCTCCTCAAACTCCGATTCATAAAATTCTTCCAGGGTATAATCATGAACCGGGAGAACCGACCGAACCGAGCCCCTGCCAAAAGGTGCCAGATGAGTCAGAACCGGGCGAAGCGATTCCATCTGATCGCTTTGGCTATTTTCTCGTCGGTCGGGTATGAGATTCTGGATCCGAACGGACGATTTCTCTTACGCTTTTTGCCGGAACTGACCCCTCGGGATCGGATCTCCTTTTGCCTGAAGCAGTAACGCCCTGGTCAGAGGGCACTCCTTCTGGTTTGGTCAGAACCGAACCGGGCTGGCCATCCAGGTCAGCGGACTTCTCGGCCTCCCTTTCCCTCAGTCTACCTAATCTCTTTTCAAGGGTAGATTTTGGAAACATTTTTACAAATTTGGCAGTCTGAATCGAGATGGTCAAACCCCAGACAATAAACACAGGTGATGTGGGGATCGGCCTCAGCAAAGACCTCCCCACACTCAATGCAGTGTTGAAACCCAGTGGGCCCAGTTTTTTTCTTGGGTTTCTCAGACATGGCCAACCTAACCAAACTTACCCTTTTTTCGGCAACTGCCAGGCAAGACTCCCCTATCAGTTCCTGACCATGTCACGGGTCTTGGAAAAAAGACGTACAAAAACCCAGTTTTTTTAGAACCAATACGGACTGGTAACCACACACTAAAGTAAGATACAAAATTTGCCTGAATGATCGGTTCAACTGAACCGATCCACACTTCTTACAAGTTCCACACAGAAAACAGTACAAAACCTATCTAGTACTCACGGTACCACAGACAGAGACTTGAACCGACTTATGCGGAAACTAAATTTCGGTAGAAATGGACCGAAAACCGACACTTCAACAGACTTCGAACCGAGCTGCAGGAAGAAATCTCCGGAGCGGCTGTTCAGTGAGGCGGAGTAAAGAATCTGATGGTTGCAGTTCAAAATACAACAGGCAGAGACATCAACCGAGCTCAAGATCAACATTCTATGCCCTGCATAGAAAAGTTAACCCATTGTTCTCTGGGGCAGTTTAAAGGCTGGGGCTAACTGCACTTGTCAGAATACAGCATGACTTCATGTTGTTTGAAGTGGTTATTTCCTCTGGCATGCCCCAAGTGGACTGGGTGAAGTCCAAAGCACAGCGAGAAGTAGCAAGGGATACCAACCTCAAACAGACCCTTACTGTCCCAAACTAGATTAAACATTAAAACGAGGAACCACTCCCTCAATGACTGGGTATTAGTCAGTAACCCATCCAGAATCAGGTATTATCCAGCTAACTGCCAGATTCAGACAGTGACCACTCCACTGTCCACTGCCTCTGCCACAACACTGTGCACAGCCCAGTCCCAAAATAGGTACTCTGCTGCAGCTACAAAGAGTTCAACCCACAAGCATTCCAGGCAGATCTACACAGAAACATGGAAACATAGAAGTTGACGGCAGATAAGCACCGCAAGGCCCATCCAGTCTGTGCATTTTTTCTACCTTATGAATGTGCCACAGGCCTTTACTCTGTCAATGGCCTATCTATTCATACTCATCTGTATTGCTCTCTTATGCCTATCCCATGCCTGTTTGAAGCCCTGCACTGTACTGATATCCACCACTTCCTGAGGTAGGCCGTTACATGCATCCACCACCGTTTCTGTGAAAAAGAACTTCCTCACATTACCCCTTAATCAGCCTCCCTCTAATCTCATGCTGTGTCCTCTTGTCCTGCTATTTTTCTTATATTGAAACATGTTAGACTCTTTCACCTCGTTAATGCCCTTAAGATGTTTGAATGTTTCGATCATATCGCCTCCTCCTGGGACCACCCAGAAATTCTGGGACAACATAAAGAGCTAAATGGAAATCGCACTCCACTCTCCGGCAATGGCTCCACAACCCATGATCCATAAAGCATAGCGGACTGCCTCAATACCGCCTTCTCTGATCTCAGTTCAGTCCTCTCCAGCAACTTCTTCGACCCAATAACCACTTCACAGCCGCCCACCCTCTATCGCCCTCCTTCCTACCTCTGTACCATCTCCGTTCGTGAAGTCAGGCCATATCTAGCCAAAGCCCTCAATGGCACTAGCCCCTTCAATGACCCCTTACACACCAGACTCCTCTGCCAGGTACTGGACGCAGTCCTTATCCCACTCACTGACCTACTTAACCGCTCACTGTGTCTTGGTCAGTTCCCACAAGCCTGGAAAACTGCAGTCATCACTCCAATTCTCAAAGGAGGAGGCAGCTCCTCCCCAGTAACTATAGGCCAGTCTCCATTCTTCCCCCATTCTCCAAAGCCGTAGAAAGAATAGTTGCAGACCAGCTCACTGATTACCTGGTCAAACATAATATTATGTGCAGGGAGCAGCATGGTTTCCATGTGGGCCATAGTACCACCACAGCTCTCTTTGAATTTTCCAACTTCCTGCACGAAGCCCTAGACTCACGCCACCTGGCGGGAGCTATCTTTGTCGACCTCTCTAAGGCCTTTGACACGGTCAGCCACCCCCTCTTACTCAACTCCTTCCCCCAGCTCGGTCTCTCCCAAGGGCCACTCTCCTGATTCAGCAGCTACCTGTCAGACTGGTCCCACTGTGTAAAAATTAACACCACCTTATGCAATACTCAAGCTGTCTGCTCTGGCGTGCCCCAGGGCTCCATCTTGGGCCCCCTTATCTTCAGTCTCTACCTCAACATGCTACCCAGCTCCTGTGCGAGCAGGGTCCTACTCTATGCGGATGATGCTGTCCTCTTCGTCTCACACCTTGACCCTGCCTCCCTTCAGGCAGTGCTCCAGCACTCCTTTACCCAGATAGAGCGCTGGTTCAGTGACCACAGGTTGGTCATCAATCTGGAAAAAAAACAAAAAAAGACTATGCTCTTCACCCACCACCAAAACAAGGCCAGAAACTCCCCCCTCCAAATACTCCCTAGTACACAACAACCCCTCGAACAAGTATCCTCCTACAGATACCTGGGTATAACCTTCGACTCAGCCCTCACCTTCCATTCGCATATGAGCACCCTATCCTCTGCCATGAATGTGTGTATTGGGCTACTATACCGCCATAGAGACTGTCCACCTCCCAATGCCCTCCGGCTAGCTGTCACCTCCTCTGTTCTGTCCCTCGTGGACCACGGCCTGCCAATCTATGCTGCCGCCAACAGTGCTGCCCTTAATAGGGTCCACATGTCCATCAATAAGGCCTGCAGACTCCTGACTGGGGCTGACAGATGCACCCACACTTGCTCTCTATACTCACTGTGCAACGTGCTCTGCTTTGAGGAGAGGCTGCTCTATCAAACATGCCTACTGACCAAAAATACACTCCTAGGTCTCACGCCCCCTAGAGTGACCTCCACCATCCTCAGTGCCACCCACTATGTCTCACCCACAGTGCCAGCCAGACCACCCTCCAGGTCCCTAGGGTCAGGACTTCTCTTGCACAGCGGTCCTTCTACTATAGGGCACCGGTCTTGTTCAACTCCCTCCCCCCCCCACAATCATCGACCTTCCTAAAATCAGTCACTTTAAAACCGCCCTAAGAAACCACATATTTGCCTTTCGCCACTGCAGTTGTGCTTAGCCAGCTGATCCCCTTACCTGCTGGCTCTACTGCCCTCAGTCCATCTGCTTAGTTCACTGTTAACGACGACAATGTCCACCGGGGCAGCTACCACACCACTACTACCCATTGCTTGCCTCCACTAAGCAATTGTGTAAATAAATGTACATTGTCAATTGAAACTTGCATCTCTGTAACTATGTATAACCTATAAAACCTGTGTATCCAGTGCTATGAATCCGTTGATTGTATATCCATCTAAGTAATCTATGTTAATGTCTTGCTCGTGATGAGGAGCCTTTGGAAACGAGTCTATCACTCAAAGGATTGTAATTCCGATATTTTTAATAAATAAATAAATCATATCACCTCTCTCCCTCCTTTGCTCTAGGGTATACATATTGAGCTTTGTTAATCTGTCCTCATATGTTTTCTGATACAGTCCCTGCACCATTTTGGTTGTCTGTCTCTGAACTGCTTCCATTTTGTTAATGTCCTTGTGCAGGTGCGGCCTCCAGTACTGCATGCAGTACTCCAGATGGGGCCTAACCAGTGTCTTTTAAAGAGGGATTATTACCTCCCTCTTACAACTTGTGGTACCACTACTAATATACCCCAACATCCCTCTAGCCTTACCTGCTGCTTTAGTGGTCTGCTTGGATGATTTCAGGTCATCTGTGATGATGATGCCCAAGTCCCTTTCTTCCCTTGTCATTGCCAGCAACTCCCCTCCCAACCTATAGCTGGCTTCAGGGTTTCTCTTCCCTATGTGCATGATCTTGCACTTCTTTGTGTTAAACCACAGTTGCCACTCTTCCGACCATTTTGTCAGTTTATCCAGATCTCTTCTCATTCTGCCCACCCCATCTGGATCATCTACTCCGTTGCAGATCTTGGTGTCATCTGCAAACAGACAAACCTTACCCTCTAGTCCATCTTCAATGTCACTGATGAAGATATTGAAGAGGACTGACCCCAGGACTGATCCCTGAGGTACCCCACTTGTGACTTGCATCTCTTCTGACTGTATACTGTTTACCACCACTCTCTGTTTTCTGCCTGTCAACCAGTTTGCCACCCAGGTGACCAACTTTTGACCCACCTCGAACCTACCCAGCTTATTAATCAATCTTTTATGAGGAACAGTATCGAAAGCTTTGCTGAAGTCAAGGTAGCCAACATCAACTGCTTCCCCTTGGTCCACCACTCTGGTTACCCAGTCAAAGAAATCTGTGGGATTAGTTTGACAGGACCTTCCTGTTATAAACCCATGCTGTCTTGGATCCTGTGCTCCTATGAATTCCAGGTGTTGCACTATTCTTTCCTTAAGGAGTGCCTCCATAATCCTGCCCACTACTGAGGTAAACAAAAAACACACACACCGGTGCTCGGCTACGTTGCTATGCAGAAGTACATAAATATATGAATACAAGAATCAAAACAAAAATGCTGTGCAAAAAGCAAGTAAAATGTGGAGAACAAATAAACAGAAAACAAAGGACTGGATGCAGAGGTGAGATTTAATACCAAAAGGAGAGAGCCAGAAGGTATACCAAGCAAAGACAAAAATCCCTGGTGCTTCGAATCAAAAAGATTCTTCCTCAGGGGGGCCTACTACTAAGGTAAGACTGACTGGTCTGTAGTTCCCGGCCTCCTCCCTGCTACCACACTTGTGTAGCGGGATCACATGAGCCCTCCTCCAGTCTTCTGGGACTTCTCCTGTGCTCAGAGACTCACTAAACAGTTCTGATAATGGCTCTGCTAGTTCCACCCTTAGCTCCTTTAGTACCCTGGGATGTATGACATCAGGTCCCCTTGCCTTGTCCACCCTGAGTTTAGCGAGCTCTTGTAGGACCCTTTCTTTTGTGAAGGGACTAGTGCAGACCTTCCTCCCCCGTGTCCATGGCGCTGAGCTGTGGGCCTTGCCCTACCTTCCCTCAGTAAATACTGAGCAGAAGTATCTAAGATAGATGTTTTTCTTCAGTCCTCGTCCACACACTCCCCCTTATCCCCTTTGATCTTAGTAATACCCCCTCTGGACTTTCTCCTTTCACTAATGTAGCTACAGAAAGTCTTGTCACCTTCTTTTACTGTTCGTGCTAGTGTTTCCTTGGTTTGGGCCTTTGCCTGCCTTACTGACTTCCCTGCTTCCCTTAGGGAAGTTTGGTATGCCTCCCCATCTTTGTCCCGCTGCATTCCCTTATATTTCCTGAAGGCCAGCCTTTTGGCTCGGACCTATTTTTGCAACTGTTTTTGAGAACCAAAGTGGTTTCCTCCTTCTTTTGCTCTTGCTTTTCTCTCTAACACAGTGGGATGTTGCCTGTACCCCCTCATCTATGTTTCTTCTTGCCAGGGCTAGCTTAACTCTGTTGGCCATCTTATCAAAGTCAGCTCCTCTGAAGTTCCATATTTTTGCCTTGGAATGGGATGATTTAGTTCTAGTGGTCAAACTGACCCATACCATGTGATGGTCACTAGCCCCCCGGTGACCTTCTATCTGGAGAGCTATGATCCTTTCCCCGTTAGTCAGTACTAGATCTAGGATAGCTCTGTCTCTTGTGGGTTGTTGTACCAGTTGTTTGATGCCTTCCCCCTGCAGGGAATCCACTGTGTGTCTAGTTCTGGCGGATGTTCCTACTGGTATTGACCAATCTGTATCTGGCATGTAGAAGTCTCCCATTATCAGAACCTCCCCTTCAGCTGTCATGTTTTGTACATCTTCTAACAATAATGTGTCTATGTCCTCCCCCTGGTCTGGAGGCCTGTAGACAACCCCAATTAGCATGGCTGTCCCATTTCCTGTTTCCAGGGTGACCCACAGTTCTTCTGGTTCCTTACGTGTATTCTGAATTTCTGTAGCTTTGATATTTTCACTGACATAAAGGGCCCCTCCACCCCCTACTTTTTTCACCTCGATCTCTTCTGAACAGTACATAGCCGGGTACTGAAGTCTCCCAAGTGTGGTTACCAGTGAACCATGTCTCGTTAATGGCTACTATGTCCAGTTTATCCTTTGTCATTGTTGCCTGCAGATCTGGGATCTTGTTTCCCAGACTGCGGGCATTTGTGTACATGATTTTCAATTGGGCAGATTTTGGTGTGTGAGTTGTTGGGCGAGGTCCGGTGTTTCCCCGGAGCATCGTATGGGGAGCCAGACCTTTTTCCTTACCTGGTGATGCAAATGAACTACAAACATGCTGAACTCCTGTTTGATCACTAGCTGAGGGAGAGGGGTGTTCTTCCCGTTCGATGTATCGGGTGCTGCACCCCTCTCCCCATTTGCTAGTTTAAATATTCTGCAAAGACATCAAACTTCTGCCCCAATGCAGTGACTCCCTCCTTAGTCAGATGCAGTCCATCGAATTTAAAGAACTTTCGCTCCCAAAACTGTCGCCAGTAACCTACAAACCCTTTTTCCTGGCACCAGCCCTTGAGCCACATGTTTAGCTTCCTTATCTCCCCTTCTCTGACCTGTCCGTTTGCCCCCCTCTCCCAGACCAGCAGGATCTCAGAGAAGGAGATGCCGGACAAAATGGATGACAGTTTGTCTCCAAGCCTGGTCAGGTGTTCCTTGATCTCCACAACAGACTGGCTGGCAAGATCGTTAGTCCCTATGTGTACCAGGATGTCAAAGTTTTCTCCTGCTTCCTGCACAATGTTAGCAATACGGTCAGAGTCTCTCCACGCTGATGTACTTGGGAGAATCTGACCATTACCTCCGGCTGGAGGTAGGTATCAACTCCCCAAATCATGAAGTGTCCTATGATCAGTAGTGTTTTGGATTTATTTTTTGCTTTTTTTGTTTTGGTCCCTGTTTTGGGCAAGTTTTGTTGCGCTAGCTCCTGTGCTGCAGTGTCCTGCTCTGCAGTGTCCTCTGCCCCTTTGTTTGATTTTGGAGATAGAGCCAGATACCTCTTTGTAATTTTGATATGGTTTGTGGAGGTAGTACGCTGGAGAGCACTGAGTGATGGGGCACCTGATTTGCTCCTCCTAAACACCTGCCAAACCTCCCAGACCAACTACCCTCTGCGGTCGAGGTGCTTCAGTTGGATGTCGGGGAAATGGGTGGTTCTTATAATATATTTCCTTCTGAATATATGATTTGAGGCACGCAATCTCTGCCTATGCTGCCTGGAGCTGAGCCCTTAGATCTCCAATGGTCCAGCATGTAGGACGGCATCCTAAGTCCTGCATAACTGCCCTTTTGAAAAGTATCCTGCAGTACCTGCAGTTAATAATATGCATTCCCCAGATGCACTGTCAGGTTATAACCTGGTCTGAGTAATTAGAAGGAGGAAAATGAAAGCGAAAGTTTGATTTTTTGTTTTTTTTTGTTTGTTTTTGTATAACTTGATATAACAAGTTCAATTACTTGTGTCCCGTTAAGTGAGATCACTGTGTGGATACCCCTCTGATCCTCCCCTTCCTGCTCTGCTACAGGAAATGTCACGACTGTGCTACCCTATAAAAGGAGTGTAGCATGTGGTGGTTGGGGATGGGGGTGGGTGGCTGGGCCCTTCCCCTGCCGAAAAAGAAGAACCACGGACGAGAGAAACAAGGAGGTAAGAGCAGAAACAAACAACCAACAACAAATGCAATAGCCCTGAAAGCTTAGCCTAACCACTGAGGCCATTACTGCTGAAGCATACAGATCCAAAGATGGTAGCAGACTTGTTCAATAACCATTTCTGCACTCTGGAAAAATGTAACTATCCTGCCACAGAAGGAGAGCTCCATAATGCTGCATACGAGGCAAATTCAGAAATGCTCTATCCCCATTTCTACCTAAAAAAAAAGGTTACAATACAGGAGGTCATAAACTTCTGGTCATCTTAAATATGGATAAATCTGCCAGCAGCGACAAACGGCCTCCCAAACAGT
Organism: Neoceratodus forsteri; assembly: GCA_016271365.2. Taxonomy (NCBI): domain Eukaryota; kingdom Metazoa; phylum Chordata; order Ceratodontiformes; family Ceratodontidae; genus Neoceratodus; species Neoceratodus forsteri. The sequence goes on along the minus strand of CM028134.1, from coordinate 968,674,498 downwards.
TCAAGTTGCCAGCACCTTAGATTGCCCTAACAGTCACTAAAATCTGCCAGATTCAGACAGTGACCACTCCGCTGTCTGCTGCCTCTGCCACAAAACTGTGCACAACCCAGTCCCGAAACAGGTATTCTACTACAGCAACAAAGAGTTCAACCCATAAGGCATTCCAGGCAGACCTCGCATCTATAGATTGGTCCTTCATGAATGCAATCCCTGATGTCAGCTGTGCACTCTATTTCTTCATCGCTGAATTCACAAAGCTACTTGGCAACATGCCACCCTGACCAAGCGCAAAGTCAAACATGACCTCTTCAAACTAATGAGAGCTAGAGACTCAGCATGGGACTTATATAAAAATATCAAATTGCAAACCCAACTGGGAAGCCTGCAGGCACCTGAGGAACAAATGCAAGCCCACAAGAGTTCCTATTTAAAAGCACAACAAGCAGCTAGCCTAAGTGATCCTAAAGATTCCTGACCTGCATTAACAACGTAATTAACCCTAGAACCACTGAGGCCATTACCGTCAAAGCATACAGATCCAAAGATGGTACCAGACATGTTCAGTAACCATTCTGCACTCTGGAAAAATGTAACTATCCTGCCACAGAAGGACAGCTCCATAATGCTGCATACGAGTCAAATTCAGAAATGCTCTATCCCCGTTTCAACCTAAAAAAAGGTTACGATAAAGGAGGTCATAAACTTCTGGTCATCTTAAATACGGATAAATCTGTCAGCAGCGACAAACGGCCTCCCAAACAGTTCAAGCTGCCTGCACCTTAGATTGCCCTACCAGTCACTAAAATTGTTAATCTCTCTTTCGAGACTAAAACAGTTACAGACATCTGGAATTAGCCACAGTAGTGCCCTTATTTAAACAAGCATTTGTCAATGCCGAATGTTCATTTGCATGTATTTGTTGTGCAGGTGTTCGATATTGATAGTGCAGAGGGGATAATTAACTTGGGTTTGCCTCTGTAGCACTTGTCTATTTTCCCCAAAATGGGGAGCAAGCACAGTCGACGTGGTATCTGTACATTAGGGACTGGACAGTCACGATTCTTTTTTTTAGTTGAGGTGGTAGCAGGCAGGCTTTACTACTGCTGTACAATACTTAAGTAATATACCACGACAGGATGTGGGTTATGCTAGGATTTACAATGCTTGGTGTGTTTGGTCATGAGGCCACAGGCCGAGTGAACAAAACACACGAGGCGCTGTAAATCTTAGCATTCACCCACATCATGGAATGGCATATTGTGATTATACAATGGCTACTAAGAGTAAAGATTTTTTTTTTAAACATTAATGCCCCCCCCACCAAAATAAACTGATTTTTTCAATAATTTTCTGTATGATATCCTTCCTCTGCATATAAAATAGTACCCTGTTGCTAGGTGTAAATACACAGACACACACACATAGCGACTTACACAGATACCTTGCTACTGCTTGCCAGAGCGGTGCTTTTTACTGTCTTTTACCCCTCTTACAGAAAGCTGTCAGCAGATAACATGGGTGGTATGGTAGCAGAGTCTAGCAGGTGGCAGACTTACTCTGTTTGGCACGAGCAACGAGCAAGCTGCTGTGTTCCTGCAGCTCCACTGGGACCGTGAGTTTTTTTTTCCTTTTTGTTTTGGTGATGGTATTTTTTTTTAGCATGGTAGTTGTTTACTGGGACCGGCCATGTGAAGCAGCGGGAGCGACCGATTGATGTAGGAGTGACTGCTGTTTGCTGACGAAGTGCTGTTGCAAGCACTGACAGGATGTGCTACATGACAGTCTGCTTCCGGGTGACTGCCTGTTGAGGTAGTAGTTTTTTTATTTTGAACAGAAACGGAGTGATTTTTTTGTTTTGGTAATGAGGACATCGAGTACTTTATGGTGAATGACTGTGGTGCGTGGAGTTCACAGTTGTGATGTTTTGGGAAACGTCAGAAAGCAGCGAAGCTGAACATGGCAAACTGTGGAGAGGTGAGCCAGGAGGAAGTGGGTACGAAAAAATTATTTAGAAGCACTGTTTTGTGCTTCATATGGGTTTTACTAGTGTGCAGGTCTTTTTCTTTATGTTACTGTTTTTCCAGTGCTTGTCACTTTACTAAGGATCAAACAAGGTAGTTTTCCACAAGTTCATTTTCAGGGGTTACACTGAAGACAGCGGCGGATAGTTTTTATGTGAGAGGGGTCAGAGTGATACTAAATAGGCATTAAATGAGTCTGGCTAGCACCTCTTCCTGTTGGTACTGTGGAGATTTACAATGGGGAAGAAGTGCCAACTGACCAACTGGACAGTGACATTCTCTGAGCTCACTGTGTAATACAGTTATTTACTGTACAGTATCACCCACCCACCTGAAGCAAAATAGTTAGGGAAAGGGAACAATCACTCTGACTGGACAGTAGAGTAGGCCAGCAGGCATATAGTCCCTTCTGCTCTGGAGGCTAGTTAATAAATTTAGGGGAACAAAAATGCAGCACAGCATATTTACCGTTTAGCTTGGGCACATATTTTTTTTTTTATTACTGTAGCCAGAGAGTCAATGCCAGAGCAGGCTGGCTGATAGACGAAACGTAATTCTTTCCGACTTTCTCTTGCCAGTGGTAATCATGAAGAATGCACAAACTGTGGGTATTAACAATGTATTGAACAGTCCTCATGGAAACTCTAGGGGCTTTGCTGTCAATAAACAATGCCGGTGTGCATGGCTAGCAGTCGACTGAATCAGACACACTCCTAAGATTTCCTTCAACTTCACTATACAGATACAGCCAAAAAGTACAGTTACATAAGAACTTACCGTAACAGTAGATCTTCGAGAGAGGCTCTTGCAGTAGGTAATTACATATAGGACAGACTAAGTCGCTCGTCGGCTCTTCCACACGAGTGGGAATTGGACGAAAAAATCCTAAAAAGCATCTTCCAGGTTTGGGGGACTCCTCAGATAGACCTGTTCGCTTCCTCCCAAAACACAAAGCTTCCAATCTTTTGCTAAGCTGGCTCCAGAAGCGGGCGCTTTCTGAACAGCAGCTCTATCTCTAAGCTGGAAGGACAGATTGATCTCACGCTTTTCCCCCAATTCCTCTGGTCCCTCATGTGTTACAGAAGCTTGCTCTAGAAGGAGTGAGAATGATTCTGATCGCTCCTTTCTGGCCCAGGCAAATCTGGTTCTCTCTTCTACAACAATACTCAGAGGTTCCTCCTCTTCCTCTTCCTTTGTCTCCAGGATTGCTGACCCAGGATCAGGGGACCCTGGTCCATCCGGGACTCAAGTCCCTTCATCTTCATGCATGGCTCCTACAGACCTAGTCCAATCTCGTTTTGGCGTTTCTTCTAAGGTGGCCGAGATTCTGGTGGAGGGCTAGAAAACCCTCCACCAGGTCCACCTACGCCATGAAATGGAAAAGATTTTCTATCTGGGCTGCGTCCAGGAACGTGGAGCCCTTTTCCTGCCCTGTGACTTTTCTGCTTCGGAGGAAGCGAACAGGTCTATCTGAGGAGTCCCCCAAACCTGGAAGATGCTTTTTAGGACTTTTTCGTCCAATTCCCACTCGTGTGGAATAGCCGACGAGCGACTTAGTCTGTCCTATATGTAATTACCTACTGCAAGAGCCCTCTCGAAGTAAGATCTAAAATTTAAATTAAGTAATAAATTTCTTTTATTGCAGAACCTCATCGCTTAAGACTATAGGAGCCTGATATCTCAAATTCAACAGCTGGCGCTATGGAGAACCCTCGCAAAACTAGGCAGGCGGATTCCGGTAAAGGAAAGCAGGGCAAACAACATGATGGCACAGATCCAAACAGCCCTGGGGTTAGAGCTAGTGGTGGCCCTGACCCTCCCAACAGTGCTGTTCTACAAGCGATACAGGCACTCAACAAAACAGTAAAGGCTCTGGATGCCAAAATGGACCTCTTCAATAATTGGGTCACCTTATTGGTGACTAAAGTGGAAACCATGTCTGCAGAAGCCAGTCTGGTGAAGGATTCCGCTGATAAAACCTCAGCTGTGACCTCAGAGTTAGTGTCTGAAAATAAACTCCTCCTACTTTGCCTAGCACATCTAGAAAATGGAGCCAGATTACCACATGTGCAGTTACTGGGAGTCCCCGAGGGGTTGGAAGGGGAGGATCTCCTGAGCTATACCCAACAAATATTACATAACTGCATTGGATTTTCATAACCCGGAGTCCATCCATAAAGTCTACCGCATAACCCCCAGGAAACCAGCACAGGCTCTTGACTTAACTTGTACTATTCTGATTTCTACAGCGGGACAACATATCAGAGACCGGATCCTACAGCTGGCGAAAACCAAAGGCCCGCTTCAGCTGCCAAATGTTGCATGCATTTTCTTTTTCCTGGACTTCAGTTATTCTACACGCCAGTGCTGGAAGGCCTTTGATGCTGTGCGCACCAAGCTGAAGGCCTTGGGAGTTAGCCATTCTCTCTTGTTGCCTGCAAACTTGAAAATTTCCTATGCAGGTAAAACGTTTATATTCATGGATTCTATAGAGGCAGGCAAAAGACTGCTCAGAATTAAAGGAAGATTTTTTTGAGCAGAGCGGCACGGGAGAATGTAGAAAGCTGAACCATGCCTCATCTTACTTTCCCTAGTATTTGCTTGACTACAGTAGCAACAGGGCTCCCTATTTGTCTTTTGGGACTCATACTTATTGCTAAGATGTTCTTATTTACAAGTTAATAGCATTTGCTTATTCACTGTTCTCTTGCTGTTTAAGTTAGGCTGTTATAGGTGGAGTGGAGTCTTGACAGAGTGCCTCTCTCACCAAGTTACTTATTGTATTTCTGGCTTCTACATGGACTTTATACAAGTCATTCGTTGACTTGAGTCTTGCACCCTGGGACTTTTCGAACAGTTTTTATTTAACAATATATATTACATGGTCATGGCTGTAATGGCATTTATCTGTTTTATTCAAGCTGTTTTCTCAGTTGGACTTCCCCTCCCATGATCTAACCACGGGAGATAAGAAAAGCATCCTGCTTTATGGTATTCCAGTTCATCTACTTTATGTGCCTTGGAACCATGCATCTATGTATGTCAGTCTTTGATATAATGAATAAAACCAAAAAAATATATAAATAAGCAATGCCGATTATTGCTAGAGACAGCAAAAGATTACTCCCTGAGAATCTTACTGTAAATGGCAGAGTCATATGGAATTTAATAGAGGAATTTACATATCCAATAACAAATTAAATGAGTATTGTCAATTTAAAGAGCCAGTGTACTGCCTAAAACTAATATTAGATTTTAAAAGCAGCCAACCATTACCTTTTATACCTAAGGTACTTTTTTCCCCTTTGTTTAATTAAGATTGTCTACCTGATGTTAGTAGGTGTGATGTGTGGAACAGCACTCCACCTGGCAGCTGACATTTCTAGCTCTACTGCTCCCCACTACATGGCCTTCAGCATTGTGACTTCACTGACTGTGATGTTACTGATGTTTAGGAAACACACAGTGGCTGCCAAGTCAGTTACCTGTGATGTCACACTCAGTGACACAGAAACACAGAATGTGATGGCAGATAAGGACTGCTTGGCCCACCTAGTCTGCCCATTTCACAGTGCTGATGATGAAGTACGGGGCATAGAGATAGATATGTTAGCTGCCAGGCTAAGCACTGTTCTCAACATCCAGCACAATTTTATCACATAGAAGACTTTCTAATGAGCGAAAAGAAAACCAAAAAAATTTTAGACATAAAAAGTTATAACTGACTATTCTTTAAAACTTATATTATTTTCCTGTCTGCCTGATTTGGCTCTACCAGCTCTTTAATGTCGCAAATAATGCTTCATTTCCAGAAAATCTTTTAGTTTGAGGTCGACTGTAGCTCTGAGACTGACCACTTGCCTATAGTCATAGGATATATTTAGAAGCATGTAGGAGAGAGTTTAAGTTACTTAGAATTATAGATGTAGATAATATATATATGGCCCTGAAAAATAAGAAAAATCAAATGGACTCTGTAAACCACAAAACCATTAGAACAATTGTTACTGACCCAATGCCTTCAACACTGTTGCTCATCCCTTCTCCAGAATAAGCTAAAGGCTGCAGGGCACTGCGGTTCCTCAGTCAGGTGGTTAGACTCCTACCTTGAAGGCAGGTCTTCAGCTGTTCAGACTGCAGAATCTGCCCACCTCATCCCTATCTCTCAGGCATGCCCCAAGGGTCTGTTCCTGGCCCTGTACTCTTCTCCATTTTCCTGAAAGACCTCCCCTCTTCCTGCTCTTCTATATCCATCCATATGTACTTGGATGGCATAGTACTCTTTGCTTCTGGCTCCTCTGCCCCTGACCTCACAGCCAGGCTCCAACTGGACTTTACTAACAGGCAGCACTAGTTCCTGGCTAATCAGCTGTTGCTCAATGCCAAGAGTATCATCTCGACGACCACTGGCACTAGGCAGAGGCTTGCTATGCTCACCCCACTGCCCTCGTTCCAATACCTTACCAGTTCAGTGATTGAGGATGTCCTCTCATTCAAGTACCTGAGATTCTAGGAGTCTGGGTGTACCACCACTTCAATTTCTCTGTGTATGTCAACACCATCTATCAGGAAACTTCAGCCCAAACTTGGTGCAATTTACAGGAGTAAAGGGAGCATCTCACTTCATCCAGAGGAGAGATCCTCTCGAAGATGATACTCCCCATCTTCGACTATGGTGACATAGTATAGAGTGCTGCTCCCAAGTCAATCCTGACAAGACTAGATCCCCTCTTTCATTCTTTTTACAGCTTGACCCTGGACTGCCCCCCGCCCCACACACACACCCTCCCGATCCCTGTATTCCTTTCTTTCCTTCCCCATCTCGCCCTTGAGTCTAGATGACAACCCCAATGTGCATCCTTTAACTCTAAATACTGGCTTGCCCTCCTCCCCTACTTCCCTCCTTACCCCCCCCCCAACCTACAACCCCCTTTGCAATTCTGGCTCTTGCTCTCTCACACTCTCCTCAATGAAATCCACTGCTAGTGAAGATGCCTTCTATCTCTGGTTCCCCAAAGTTTGGGGTTCTCTCCCTCTACCATCTGCTCTGCCCCTTCCCACCACTCACTCACCTCTCTCCTCTGTGACATTACTACTCACTCCTGCAGTTGCTCCTGATGCTGGACTATGGGCTAATACCCACCACCCTCCTACACCTCTGCTCCCCCTTCACCCTGCACCTACACTAGTGCACCGCCCTCATCCAATCTCCCTTCCCAAAACTATTGCTCCCTCCCTGAACTCAGAACTACCTCCTGCACACTGCAAATGTTAGCCTCCAGCACTGTACTTTAATAATACTATATTGCCCTTGCATAATAATGTACAGTATGATGCTCATTTACGTATTTATCTGCATATGTATTATTGTTCTTATTTTACCACTGTTCCTCCCTTCCCCTCTCCCTTAACTCATTGCCTCCACAGGCTCACTCTGAGATTACACCACTTGCCTCCTGAATCTCCTGTATACTTTTAACAGTGAATCCTGGGCCTTTCTAAGCAAAATCAAACCATAGTCAGTATGTCGCAAACAAATGCTAATAGCTCAATAACTGTACATGCTAGACACAAAGTATGAGTGGCAGAGTTATTCAGCACAAGATTGCCTTTCCAATGGTGGCATGCATGTGATAATAAGTAATTTTGTATTTTTTCTATGCTGGTCGAAAGAGCAAACTAAATATTTTGTTCATTAAAAAAGGGCAACATAAGCCATTTTTTGTTGGAAAATATGTAAAATATCAACACCAAATTAAGCATACAGACATTAGATGGTGTTTTGATATTATGTTTGCTAAAAAAAAAAGATATCTTTTTACTATAAAATGAAATTTTTCCCCATTTTAGTCAAGGTGCTTTGATGAGATTTGAGGGCTAAATTTCAACCACACACCATATCATAAACAAATGCGTATAACTCCAAAAGTATACATGATACACACAAACTATTAGCATGAAAGTTGATGAGCACAAAAATGCATTTCCAATGGTGCTATGCAACCAGTTGTAATCAATACGGTTTTTATTTTATACCTGCTGAAGTGCCAAACAAGTGAATTTTATTCAAGCTGCTTAGGTGAATTTTGATGGAAAACATGTCAGCCATACACGCCATACCATAAACAAATGCAAGTAACTCCTAAAGTATACATGATATACACAAAATATCAGTGACAAAGTTGTGCAGCATAAAATTATCTTTCCAACGGTGCTATGCAGTCAAATATATATTATATTCTGTTATAATATATATTAAAATATATAAGTGACTTCTCCAGACGTTGCAAGGGCACACTGGGAGTCAGTAGCAGACTTCTGCAGACGTCCTCAGGACACACCAGTGTTTTTTTACTGACGACTACAGGCATCTGTTAGGACACAATGAGTTTTTAACACATCTGGAAACAAGTTGTTACCAGCTCAGCAAATACTTCCTGGTAAAACTTCTGAAATAAACAAATAAATAAAATAAAATGCAAACAGTATAATACTTGAAAAGTAGGAAATGGTACAACAAAATGTAACTAATATACCAAAAGCTATCCTGGATAACTGAGTTAGTGAACCACAGCCTTATTAGATGGCTATGCAAAAATGTTTATAATATGGTAAGAAGGATAAAACTAGGTAAGGTACGGTTTGATAATGAATGTAAGGTGAACAAGTGAATGCTATATGCACTTACTAGATACTATAGAAATAATTCCAGATAGACAGGGCTCTTACTATTCACAAGAGTTAAAGAATATGGCTATTTACTCAATAAAAAAGAAAGAGAACTACAAAACCATGATATGGAGGAAACTGGAGACAGCTATTATAACAAAAAAATGATGTTGCCTTTTGGCAGTTGGTTGCCATGGTAATTTATAATGCTCGACTCGATAGAGAAGCATTCATCACCCCCCTGGGATTTGGGTTAAATACTCTGCTGACCTATTCTGCTCAGTGAAAAATAAGGAAGTTGTGCTGCCTAGTTTCCTAAGTCTTGCTCTATTTATAATCTGAAGTTCTGAGTTTCCTATATGGGACTGGGTTCATCCTTAGAAGTAACCCCTTAAATAATGGCCCTGAAGAAAATCGAAGCACCTGCCATAGATGTAATGCCGTCTGAGCTCTTTCATGCAAACCCTAGCTGGTGAACATATACTGCATATATTTTCTTTAGTTTCTAACATTATTAACCCCTCCCTGTTATTACTTGAGGACTGGAACATGGGACGAATCATTTCAGTCTTGAAATAGTGAAACACCATCAGTGGGGACGGGGAGAGGAGGGGAGACACTTTGGTTAAATAATAAAAGGCAGGATACAGAATGCCATTACACAGTGGTCAAAGCTGAAGAATGATGACTCAAGTGTTGAAAGACAGGGAGATTTAGATGCATTTTGAACTAGAGCTTGTGCAAACTGCAGTAAAAGGAACGTTAAGGGATACAGACCTGGAGAAACGGGGAGCGGAGCTGCAGGCCAATGCGAAAATGCACGCCCCCCTCCTAAAGCTTGTGCAAACTACAATAAAAGGAAATGATAGGGAACACAAACCGGGAGAAATGAGAAGCGGAGCTGCAGGCCAGCATAAAAATGCACCCCTATCCTCAAGCAACAAGGACAACAGCAGCAACTGTCGCTTCAGCTAGAATGAGTCAGCTTACTCAAAGCCTTCCTCTTCTACCCCATCTTGTCGGCAATCAGATGATATCATCTTCCTGTCAGTTAGGCGTGAGGAAATGGAAATTATGTACCTACCATTAATTCTTGATCTTCTTGGATGAAGTCTTCACCATTCATTTACACTAATGGGACTATGCCGGAGGCACTAGGACCCAGCAGGAGCCAAGGGCTGGTGCCGAGGTAGGACCATACATGTGCAGCACCGCAAGACTGGCTCACACCCATATATGCTATCTCGGCGTTGACCCTCCAACCACCTCAGTTCCTTTTTGACCGAGGAGGTGCTACGTAAACTAAACTAGTAAACACCTAACCTAATCAGGGTATAAGATAGCCCGAATGATCCGTGTAAGAAGGGTCTACTCAACAACACCTTCACAGCCCAAGCCAATGAGCGAGTGAAGACCACAAGCAGGATGAGGGAGCTCAGGGGATGGTGGGTGGGTGTGTGAATGAATGGTGAAGACTTGCATATGAAGAAGCCAGCAGAAGAAGGCCATTTGGTCTATCAAGTCTGCTCGTGTTGCAGGTTCACAGCTTGAGCTACTATCCCTGCCCCCTCTCCCCACACATCTCATCCTCCCTACCCATGACCCTTACACTCCCCCTATACCTGTCCCAGCCTCTCTTAAAGCTGCCCACTGTCTTCAACAAGATTACCTCTTCTGGCAGCGCATTCCAAGTGTCCACCACCCTCTCTGAAGAAGTGCTTCCTGACCTCCCTCCTAAACCTCCCACCCTTCAGCTTAAAACAGTGGCCCCCTTGTGTTACGGTTGCCACTCAGCTTAAAGAGACTCTTCTTATCAATCTTATTTATCCCTTTCAAGTACTTGAAGGTCCCAATCATGTCCCCTCTCTCTCCTGTATTCCAGGGAGTACGTATTCAGTGCCCTCAACCTCTCCTCGTATGCCTTACCCTGATGACCAGCTATCATTTCTGTAACTCTCCTCTGGACCTTCTCCAGCAGGTTAATGTCCTTTTTGAGGTGAGCGCACGAGTACTGAACTCCATACTCTAGATGCGGCCTTATCAATAACCTGTACAAAGGCAGTATAACCTCCTCTCTCCTACTACTGATCCCCCTAGATATACATCCCAGCATCTTGTTTGCCTTTACTGCTGCTTTCTTGCACTGTGTGGAGTGCTTCAGGTCTCTAGTGATCATCACTCTCAGGTCCTTCTCCTCCTCTGATGCAGATACTCGGACTCCACCCAGGTAGTACTCTGTGTCCTAGGATTCTTGACTCTAATATGTATAACGCTGCATTTCTTGGCATTGAAGCCAAGCTGCCAGATCCTGAACCACCTCCCTAGCTTTGCCAGATCTTCCTGCAGGTCCAGTATCCCTTTAGCTGTGTCCACTATCCCACAGAGCTTGGGGGTCATCCACGAATAGGCACACTTTGCCCTTAATGCCATCCACAATGTCACTGATAAAGACATTGAACAACACTGGCCCCAGCACCGAGCCCTGCGGGACCCCACTGGTTACCTTTCTTGTGCCAGATAACTCTCCCCCCATAACCAACCTCTGGGTTCTGTCCTTTAGCCAGTTTTCCACCCATCTGGCCATCTTTTCCCCATTCCCAAGATCCACCAACTTCCTGATCAACCTTTTGTGGAGTACAGAGTCAAAGACCTTGCTGAAATCAAGACAGAGGATGTGTACCGCTTGGCCCCTATCTACTGTATCAGTGACACAGTCAAAGAAGTCAATCAGATTTGTTTCACACGATTCCCCCCCCCCCATGAACCCAAGCTGCCTTGCATCCTGGAGACCATGATCTTCTAGATATTTCACTAACCTTTCCTTTAGTATCATCTCCATGAGCTTGTCCACAAAGGAGGTCAGTCAGACTGGTTTGTAATTCCCTGGGTCATCCCTTCTTAACCAAGTTGGCTATCTCTTCCTCAGTTTGGGCCTTTGCTATTCTAACTTCCCTCCCTGCTTCCTTCAGCTTTAACTGGTACAGTTCTATGTCCTGCTCCTTCTGTGTTTCCTTATACTTCCTTAATGCTATATTTTTCTACCTGACCTTCCCCGCCACCTCTTTTGAGAATCACAGGGGCTTTTCCTTTTGTTTTCATTTGTTTATTTGCTTCACACAAAGGCTTGTTGCCTCTGTGATGGCAGTTCTGATGTTTCCCCATTGTTGCTCCACCCCTCCTTCTAGCCTATTTGCTAGTGCTTTTCTAAGGCACTCTCCCATCTTGCCAAATTCAGCCCTTCGAAGTCCAGTACTCTCACTTTTGTATGGCTTGACTCTAGCTGAGTTTATCATGAACCACACTGTTTGGTGGTCACTTGTTCCCAGATGGCTACCTACTTCTAGATCTGAGATCTCTCACTCTCCCCATTTGAGAGTACGAAGTCTAAGATTGCTCCCTCACAAGTGGGTTCCAAAACTATCTGTCTGAGGCATGCCACCTGTAGGGCATTGAGAATGGCCCTGCTCTTGGATGTGGCTTCAGCAAATGTGCTCCAATTAACATCTAGCATATTCAGGTCTCCCATCAACAGTATCTCCCCTTTCTCTGCCATCCTAAGAATGCCTTCTATCATATCCTTGTCCATTCCCTCCCCCTGACATGGGGATCTGTATACAACTCATGTGCGGATTGTGGTGCCATTTCCAGTCTCCAAGGTGACCCACAGTGCCTCCTCTCCTCCCTGTTTACTCTTTTGTTCAGTTGCTTTATCCCTTCCCTTACATAGAGAGATACTCCTCCCCCTCTTCTCCCCTCCCTCTCTCTCCTGTAGGTTGTGTACCCTGGTATGTTAACATCCCAGTCATGGTTCTCTGTGTACCATTTTTCTGTGACTGCTACGATATCCAGGCATCCCTCTTGCATCAAAGCCACCAGTTCAGAGAACTTGCTGCCCAGATTACGGGCATTGGTACTCATTACCCTTCATTTCCTGATGGCCTTATCCCTTTTTGCCCCATCCCTGTCCTTACTACCTTTGTCATTTTCTCCATTTATCCCTGCCCTTCTCCCTATCGACATCTTTAACTTGGTGTTTACCTCACTTACTACCCTGACTTTTCTGGGGGGCTAGGATTTCCCTGCTCCTTTCCAGTGTCTCCCCCCCTTGGCTAGTTTAAATGCTTGCCAATGAAGCATTTAAACTGATCCCCTAGGATCCTGGTTTCCCTTCTGGACAGATGCAGACCATCACTCCAGTATAGACCTGCACCACTCCAGATGGACCCCCAGTCCCCAATGAAGCCAAATCGCTGAGCTCTGCACCAGTTTTTCAACCACTGATTGAATACCATGGTGTGGAGCACCCTAGCCTCACCTACGCCATAGACAGGCAGCCCTCCGAGAAGGTTACCGTGCGTGCTACTTGTCTAAGGCCCCTCCCCAACTCCACAAATTCTTCCTGCACTGCTCTGATCCCTTTCTTAGCCAGGTCATTTGTCCCTACGTGGACAATGACATCCAGCTCCCTCCCCTGTACAGCTGCTCTGGCAATCCTGAGGATTCGTTCCCTGTCCCTCCAAGCCATGGCACCAGGCAGGCACCTTACCTCCCTCTCCCCTTCCTCCCCCAGTTCTACCTTCCTAACATTGGAGTCCCCCACCAGGAGTTGTTTCGTTCCTATGTGGGGTCCCATGCTACCTCCTATGGGTCTCCTTTGTGGAGGTTTCCAGCATCCTCTTTGGTCTTCACTGTGGGTGCCTCCATAGAGGAACCACACTTTTCCAAAATGGCATATGAATTGTGGAGAGGTACAACTGGAGGGATGCGCCTCTGTTCCACCAGCCTCACCCTCCCTCATCCCACTGTGGTCCAACCGCTCCTCTTTCTTTGCGACCTCTGAGGCAACGGCAGTGGCCCTGGTGGTCCCTGGATGGGAGAGGAGGTCCCACAAATCCTGGCCAACTCAGCCTGGAGATAAGCAACCTCCTCCCTAAGCCCAGAGAGGTACCTGCAGATGGGACAACACCACAACCTCCAGAACGTCTCCCGGAAGACTGCTGCTCCACAGCCACTGCACTGCACCACTCCCATCATGTCTTATTTCTGGCCCCTTCACTGCTGTTTGGAATACTTACTCTTTCCTCTGTTTATTTATTTTTTTCTCTCTACTTAGTTACTGCCTCTGTGCCCTTTAAGCGCCTGATCTTCCTGTTCTGAGACAAGAAGATCCTTTATTTCTCAGTAGTCCCCTTACTTGCTCAGAGGCAGACCTCCAGCAGCTGGGGGTGGGGCGTGGAGAGCTACTCTTGCCTTCTAGGATGGTGAGTCTTTGGTAGCTCTGCGATCACTCACTTCCTGCTCCCAAACAGAAAGTTCCTGTTGTCAGTCAAATCCTGTGCCTATAAAAGTAGAACTGGCTTTGGGTGGTGGGGTGGAGGGGAGGGAAGGATGGCAATATAGTCCCAGTAGAGAAGTCCAGTCACAACAGCAGCTCCTTGTCCTGGTATTCTCTGACAATTCTCTGGCAGAAGCTATCTGTAGCTCCTTCTGTGCCTTTGCTAGCCTGACTTTCTTACTTGCCTCACTAGTTAATATGGGTAATTTTCCCTATCCACCTCTCTCTTGGTCTTCCTGAATTTTCTATAGGCCAACCTTTTTTTCCCTTACTGTCTGGGCAATCCCAGAACTGTACCAGCTGGACACTTTGGCCGTTGTATTCTTACCCCTGAGCCTAATGCACTCATCTGTGGCAACCAGCATTCCTTCCTTAATGATGGACCACCTTTTGCCCACACCCATATCTGTTCTGTTGCCCACCAGATGGCTCCTCAGTACTTCGCCCATTTTCCTGAAGTCCGTCCTCCTGAAATCCAAGATTTTGGTCTTAGTTGGGCTACTTTCCCTGCCCATATCCAACTGGAACCACACTGTGCAATGATCACTTCCTGCCAGTGGTTTCCTGATCATTATTTCCTGTACATGCTCCCCATTTGTGAGCACCAGATCAAGAATTGCCTCAGCTCTTGTTGGTTCAGTGACACCCTGAGTCAGGAACTCACTCTGCAGTCCTTCTAGGATCACCTGACTACTAGAATATGTCGCGAATGGTATGCTCCAGTCCACCTTGGGCAGGTTAAAGTCCCCCACAATTGCCACCTCTCCTTGCTCTGCAGCTTCTGATATTTGTGAACTCAGTTCCCTGTCCTTCTCTTCATCCTGACTGGGTGGTCTATAAACCACCCCCAACCTCACCTTTCTCCCTGTACTGAACCTTAACTGAACCCATAATGCCTCCACCTCCCCTTTCTCCAACTCCAACCTCGCGGACGTTATTCCCTCCCTGATATAAACTGCCACCCCTCTCCCCTTTCCGACTACCCTGTCCTTCCTGTATCGTTTATATCCAGGGATCGTAAGGTCCCAGTCATGGTGTGATGTTGCCCAAGTCTCAGTTACTGCAGCTATGTCCACTCTCCTGTCCGCTAACAGTACCTGCAGGTCTTCCATCTTGTTTCCAAGACTCCGTGCATTCAGAGACACCACCCTCCATCTAGAATCTGACATCCCTTCTCTTCCCTCTAGTCACCTTTATCTCCTCTGTGTGCACCCCTTCACATACCCTTGTTATGTGTTTATCACCCCTCCACCCTTTGCTAACTGTGTTCTTGTCCCTTCCACCTCCTCCCTCCAGACCTCTTCCATCACTGTGGGGGGGGGGGGGTTCACTGACCTCCTCCTCCTCAGAGTCTGTGGGCCTGCATGCCCACTGCCTCCCCCCCTCAGAAGTTTAAATAAAGAGGTAGTGGTTATGTATTCCCCCAGTTTGTCCCTGAGTAACTTCAAACCCTCCCTACTGAGGTGTAGCCTGTCTGGTGAAAAGAGTGCTTTGTTTGACCAGGTCTCCTTCCAGTCCCCAATACAAATGAACATCTCCTCCCTGCACCGTTTCCTCAGTCAATCATTAAAATCCTCTATTCTTCTTTTCCTGGCTGTGCTGGCCTTGGTACTGGTATAACCTCTGAGAAGGCCAGTGAATACAGGTTACTCACCTGTAACAGGAGTTCTAGGAATGGTATATGTTGTTCATCCACACTTATTGGCAGGTTCCTTGCCGCTTTAAATCTTGCCAGAAGGTCTTCAAGCTGGCTCCTCCCATCCGCCCGGGTGGTAAACTCCTGCCTGCCCCATGAGCCAGATCTAGCCCGCTGGAAGCCAGGTGGTGCGTCGAAGCCGGGAGGTCGGGTGGGTCATGTGGATGAACAACATATACCATTCCTAGAACTCCTGTTACAGGTGAGTAACCTGTATTTCTAGGGACATGGATATGTTGTTCAATCCACACTTATTGGCAGACTCCTAGCAGTATTCCGGGAGGAGGGAGGCAAGGCACACACCCACGATACTTACTTGGGAAATAGGGACTGGAGAACCGAGGCCCCAAAATCAGCATCCCGGCGTGACTCAAGGTTGATGTGGTAGTGGGTAATAAAGGTATGTGCCGACTTCCAGGTAGCAGCCCTACAGATATCCTGGATAGGGACATCCCTGGAAGCAGCTACTGATGCAGCGGTATGGCGGGTAGAATGAGCTCTTATCCCTTTGGGAGGCTCCATGCCCGCCAACCTATAGCAGAGCTCTATGCAGGAGGTGACCCACCTGCTTATCGTCCGCTTGGCTGCAGGTCTGCCAGGTACGCTTTTGCGTAGGGTGACAAACAGCTGGCGAACCTCTCCCGAACTTCAGCCCCGCCTCCTTATAATAAGCGCAGCTGGCTCAGGGTCCAAAGTATGGAGCCTATATTCGCCCCGAGATGTGACTGGGGTAGAACACCGGCAGAGTCAACACCTGGTTAAGGTGAAACTCCGACACCACCTTCGGAAGGAATTTCGGTTGGGGGCACAGGACAACCTTGTCCCTGTGGAAGACCAGATAAGGAGACTCGATGGAAAGCACCTGAAGCTCTCCCATCCTTCTGGCTGACGTGATAGCCACCAAGAAGGCGGTCTTCCACGACAGGTGGGAAATATCGCACCTGTGCATCGGTTTGAATGGCTTGCCCATGATCTTGGCCAATACCAGCAGTAGATCCCATGGAGGTGGAGGTTCTCGCACCGGAGGGGAAATGTGGTCAAGGCCTTTGAAAAAGCACCCGACCACCTTCTCCTGCGCCACCGACTGCTTCCCGGCCCGCGCCCGGTAAGCAGAGATGGCTGCCAGGTGCACCTTAAGGGTCGTCGACCAAAGCCCTTGCTGAGAAAGGGACCACAGATAGTCCAGTATGCTTGCCAAGGGACAGGAGGAAGGGTCCAAGCCCTCCCCTGACACCAAATGGAGAATCTCTTCTATTTGAAGGCACAGCATTTCCTGGTCGACTCCTTACGGGACACCTCAACGACGTTGAGGACCTCGTCGGAAAGACCCAAGGCCTGGAACTCTAGCCGCTCAGGAACCAGGCTGTCAGGTGCAGGGATTGAAGGTCCGGATGGAATACCTTCCCCTGGTTGACTGAGATCAGGTCTGGGCGGGCTGGAAGCCGCCTCGGGAGCCTGGAGCTGAGGCTGAGGAGATCTGGATATCAGAAGTGGCGGGGCCAGTCTGGGGCTACCAGAATCACCTGCGCCTTGTCCCTCCTCACCTTGAGAAGCACCTTGTGTATCAAGGGAAATGGGGGAAAGGTGTAGAAGAGGCCCGGGGTCCACAGCCTTGAGAAGGCATCCCCCTGCAGCGAGCACTGCTGAGGGGGGCGGGCATGGAACAGACTCAGCTTCGCATTCTCCCTGGAGGCAAACAGGTCCACCTGAGGCGTGCCCCAGTGGGAGAACACATCTTGTACTACCTCCGGCAGGAGAGACCACTTGTGAGACGCAGCCCCTATTCGGCTTAGGGCATCGGCCAGGGTGTTGGAGGCTCCTGCCACATGAATGGCTAAAGATCCGCCTCCAGGCTGCGCACGAAGGACCATATGCGGAGAGCTTCCTTGCATAACAGCATGGAGCACATCCTGCCCTGGCGGTTCAGATAGTACATGGTCGTGGTATTGTCCGTCTGGACCTGAACCACTTGACCCCATACAAACGAAGCGAAGGCGGTGAGAGCTAGGCGGACCACTCGGAGCTCCAGCAGGTTGATATGGCATCGGGACTCCCGAGGGAACTAGAGGCCATGCGCTCTGTGCTCCCCCAGATGGGCACCCCAACCCATCAAAGATGCATCGGTCGCTAGAGAGACAGTCGGCTCGGGCGGACGAACGGGATGCCCTCCTGCAGATGTGCCGGAACGGTCCACCACTGGACAGCGTTCCACATCTCCTGGGTCACTGTCACCTGCTGGTCCAACGGATCACAGCGCTGTGACCACTGGCTGGCCAGTCCCCATTGAAGGGGATGCATGTACCAACGGGCCCAACGGACCACGCTGGTGCAGGCCGCCATGAGGCCCAGGAGGTGCAGAAAGTCCCGGACAGGGTGTGATTGCCCAATCAGAAATGATTGGGCAAAGGAGGAAAGAACCTCGGCCCTGTCTGCCGAGAGCTGAGCTCTGGCTCGAAGAGAGTTGAGCTCTGCCCCGATGAAGAGTATCATCTGCTTTGGCACGAGTTCCAACTTGGTCTCGTTGAAGAGGAGGCCAATCTGAGAGCAAACCTGGTGGGCCAGATCTCTGGACCGCTCCACCTCTGCTCTGGAGGGGGCTGCAATCAGCCAGTCGTCCAGGTAGGGGCACACCCGGACCCTTCGGTGCCGCAGGAATGCTGTCACCACTGCCATGCATTTGGTGAAGACCCTGGGAGCTAGAGAGAGAGGCCGAAGGGCATGGCCTGGAACTCGTAAAGGGACCCCTCCGCTCTGAAGTGGAGGAATCTCTGATGAGACGGACGGATCGGGACGTGAAAGAACGCGTCCTGGAGGTCCAGGGAACAGAACCACACGCCTCGTTCCAAGGATGGTATTATCTGAGCCAGAGTGACCATCCTGAAGGTCCGAGACCTTAGGAACTTGTTCAGGTCATGCAGGTCGAGAATGGGGCGCCAGCCCCCATCCGTTTTGGGACCAGGAAGTACCTGGACACAAACCCCGGGTCTGGAGGAGGATCCGCCACCTTCTTGATCACCTCTTTTTCAAAGAGCAGGGCAATATCGGCTCGGCAGGCCGACAGCGAGGCTGCGGACCCCGTGGCCCCCCGAGGGGCGACGGCTCGAAAGGGTGGAGCCTGCTCGAACTCCAGAGGCAGGCCTTTTCCTACCACCTCCAACACCCAGCGGTCCGTGGTGATAGCGGACCAGGCAGAAAGGAAGTGGCGGAGCCATCCCCCAACGGGGGGGAACCCAGGGGGGAGTGACGAGGCTGGGGGCGGCACCCCTCAACCCGTCACTGGGCAGGCTTGGAGGAGGAACCGGCCGAGGGACGTCCTGGGCCTTTACCTCCTTGCTTCCCGTTGGAGGAAGCCACCGGCTTGGGTTTGGGACGCCAAGCGCGAGCCTGCTGGCCCTGTTGCTGGTGCTGTTGGGCCAGTCGAGCTGCAGGGGCTGAAGGACGAAAGGACTTCTGTTGCTGCTGACGGCAGCCTTTGTCCCTCTGGGCAGAGGTGACCGAGTCCAGAGTGGCACTGGACTTTTCGATCCACTGGAGGTGTCCCTGCACTCCAGGGCCGAAGAGGTCAGTCCCCAAGAAGGGGACGTCCGCCAACTTGTGCTGGGTATCCGCCGTGAAGGTGGATATCCTCAGCCACATGGGCACCACGGCCGCTACTGACCTGGCACAGGAATCACCTATGTCCAGAGCAGTCTGAAGCTGCTGCTTCGCCACCGCCCTACCCTGGTCCCGCACCTGGCAGACCATGGTCTGCAGGTCGGTCGGGAGATGAGGGACAACCTCATCCAGGGAGCCCAAGAGGGTGTGGGAGAAGTGTGCCATCAGCACGGCCGAGCTGGCCTGTCGGAGGCCGAGGAGGATGCAGCGTACACCTTGTGCCCAGCAAAGTCCAGCTTTTTGGACTCTTTGTCGGGGGGCTTATCCACATCCCGGCGTTGCAGGAACACCGGAAACGCTGTTGGTGACTAACCCCTCGGCAGAGGGGTGCTCCGAGAAACCGGGCAAAGAGCCCGTAGGGACCGCATACTTCCTGGCCATCCTGGCCGACGGCGCAGGACAGGAAGCAGGCCACTGCCAGAGCTCCAAGGCTGGGCTGACAATGGCCTCAGCCACCAGAAAGGCCTCCGTGGGGGAATCCCCTCGGTCCAGTATCTCCGTCAGGGGATACTTGGCCCATTTGGACACGGGCTCGAGCTGCATCCTGGTGGACTCCGAGATGAGTCGAAGCAGACCCAAGAAGGACGATGGGCTATCGTCCAATGACTGGCCCCCGGAGGACTCCAGGTTGACCTGCCTGGAGAAAAGGGAGGAGTCATCGTCGGATTCCGAAGAGTCTGCGAAGAGCTGCCTCGGCCCTGAGCCACCCTCTACCTGCCGAGGACGGTCGGGAGTGAGGGTGACCGACAACCTGTGGGGCAGGCCGTGACCCGACCGAGAAACCTTGGTCAGAGCACCAGACTCCGGTTGTGGAGGCGGAGGTTCCATCACAATCGGTGGAGCAGCTGGTTTTGGCCGAGCAACCGGCCCTGGAACGGGCAACTCGACTGAGGCGAGTGGTTGCTTCGGTCGTTCGGGCGACAGCCACTTGATGGCTGGGGTCTGAGCCGCAGTCGGCTTAGACCCAGACAACAGCAACTGCTGCCACGTAAGCTCCTCGTAGCGCCGACATAATTTACGCTGAAGCCTCCCCTCATCCGAGGAAGAGGATGAGGAGGAACGGTGTCACCGCTTACTTCGGTATCAAGACCGAGACCGCCGATGTCGGCGGGAACGGCTTGACCGAGATGAAGTCCGAGACCGAGACCCTCGGGGGGGGACCAAGGGCGGGTCTGGGAAGGGGCGGGGGACACCCGCTCTTCCCTCGGCTCGGGCACTTTAACCGGGGACTGCGGCCCCGAAGGCGCAGGCAGATCCTCGGTCTCCACCGGGGGAACTGGTGAAGGTGGGTTGTCGGCTTCACCAGTCAACAGCCCATCTAACGGATTGAGAAAAATCTCGACTGCATCGACAGGAGTCTCAGCAGGCTGGCCTGACGGGGACACCATGAAGCCAGCGGCCTGAGCCGCAACTTCGACCGAAGTAGACGGTCGGCTGTCCGAGGAAGGAGACCTCTCCCGCTCCCACGAATGCAGATGGTGGGACTTACCCTTCGACTCCTTCTTCTTGGGCCGAGAAGAATGTCCCGATGGCCCCTCTCCCTTCATGGAAAGGGACTGACAAAGCTCCTTGAACGAAGCAGAGTATGAGGAACTCAGAGAGAGTGGGATAAATGCCGTGGCCGAGGAGGAGGAAGATGCGCCTCCTCCTCGAGGGCGATCATCTGCTCGAGCTGCTCAGCTGAGCTCGCCACCACGGACACCGCCCAACGAGCCTATTTTGATTTTACCGTCGGGAAACGCTTCTTAGAGGCGCCCGAGCTTCCAGTCGAGACGTGCGATCATCAGGGCGTTGGCCGAGAAAGGCTGACACGACTCGCAGGCCTGCTGCGGGCGTGATCTAGGCCTAGGAGCAGACGCACGTGGAGTGCGGATCCCGTCTCTGACATTTTCTATTCGCAAGGGCACCTCTGAAAGCCGGAATAGATTTGTCCATCGTCAGCTCGAGGAAGATGAAGACAAGTTTAGAAAACTTCAAAACCAGTTTTGGACGAACCGAAGAGTTAGGATCCAGTCTAAAACGCAGAGTGCTAAGGAGGGAACCTGAGCTTCCAAGCGGTAAGGAAGATCTGGCATCATGGGGCGAAGCCCAGAGTTTTACTACCCGGGTGGGTGGGAGGAGCCAGCTTGAAGACCTTCCAGCAAGATTTAAAGCGGCAAGGAACCTGTCAATAAGTGTGGATTGAACAACATATCCATGGCCCTAGAAACTTCCTTCCTCCCTGCAGATCTTCCCTAACTCGCTGAACCTACTTTGCACTACCTCCTCCTCCTCCCCAGCTAGGTCATTGGTTCCCCACTGTAAAACTAAATTAGGCTTTCCTCCAACCTCCTTTACTATTTCCCTTATTCTTGGGCCCACCTTCCCTGTTGTCATCCCTGGCATACAAACCACCCTCCAGCTTACATTTGGGTCCCCCTTCTTTCCCCAGTGAATACCCCTAATTATGAAGTCCCCTATGATTGCCACCCTACCATCCCCTGCATCCGTGCTCCCCATCCTTTCTTTCTTACTTTCGGTACTATCTGCTTCCCCACATAACTGCTCCCTGGTAAACTTACCTCCACATCCACAATATATCCCCTTAACTGTTTTTCCATCTCTCAATCTGCCCCTCCCCTCTTGACTATCTGTATCTGCTTTCAATTTTCCCTCCCTCATCCTTCCCTTTTCTCTCCCTCCGTCCCCCATTCCTCCACACCATTTTGCCTGCTTCCTCTTCCTTACCCACCCTGATTATTTCCCTCCCCCCTCCCCTGCACTCCTACTCTCAACCCTGGCTCAACCAGACCTCCTAACCTAACCTCCTGCTGCCCCCTCTCTCCTTCCAGACAGTGGTGCAAATCTATTCAATAAAGGTACCCCTTTAGAATTTCCCACTCCTGATGCTGCTGTCACATTCCCACCCCTTCCCTTGGACTTCATCCAAGAAGATCAAGAATTAATGGTAGGTACGTCATTTCCATATCTTCCTGGACTAAAGGTCTTCACCATTCATTCACACTAATGGGAGAGTACCGAGCTAAAAACCAATCCCCCGAGTAGGGTGGCAGGAGACAGCACTCAGTCTGGACTGAAGTCCATTAATGATTGTCCAGCCGAAGGAAGTGTACTGTTTGGCATTGATATTCAGAATGTAGTGCATCACAATGGTGTGCACCGAGCTCCAAGAAGCCGCTTTGCAAATATCTGCAATGGTACATTACAAATTTCTGCCAGGGATGCCACAGCTGCTTTGGTAGAGTGGGTGTAAACCCGGCCTTCCAACTTGACCTGCGCCATCGAGTAGCAGTGACGAAAACATGCCATCAACCATGCAGAAACACATCTAATGTCAATAGGCTGACCCAGCCAGGCCATGCTGAAAGATACGAAAAGTTGCTCGGTTTTGCGAATCTCTTTAGTTCTGTTGATGTAGAATTGCAGAACCCTCTTGACATCCAGAGAGTGAAGGATGCATTCCCCTTCATTCTGGAAGTTGGCAAAACAAGTGGGAAGAACCAGGGGCTGGTTAAAGTGATATTCCAAAACTACTGTGGGCAGCAATTTAGGGTGAGTACGAAGTACCACCTTGTCCTTGTAAAAGACAGTCTATGGAGGGTCTGTGACCAAGGCATGAATTTCAGAAACTTTACGAGCAGAAGTAAAGGCCACTAAGAAGGCAGTCTTCCAGGTCAGAAACTTCATATAACAGGTGGCTAGAGGTTCAAAAGGTTTCGGGTGAGCATATCTAGCACGAGGTTGATATCCCATGTGGCCACCGGTTTCCTGACTGGGGGTCTAGTGTGTAGGATACCTTTGAGGAATCTCCTGACTAGTGGTAACTGAGCCAGCAACATGTTCTGCACTGGCTCATGATAGGCAGAAATCACGTACTGTAGAGATGTACATTCATTGTCAAGTGTTGCAGTCCTGGATTCGGTGGGCAATAAAATAGATCCAAGATGGACTTTGCACACCAAATGGAAAATCGCTTCCACTTTGCCGAATAAGTTTTCCTAGTGGAGGGCTTACGCGCCGCTAAGAGGATTTCTGAAATCTCTGACAGACCTTAAACCTACCTACTTCTAACTCCTCAGGAGCCAGGCATGGAGATGAAGGGAGTGCAGGCTGGGATGGACCCAGGGTCCCTGTGTCAGGAGGTCCATCTGAAGAGGAAGTTGTCTCAGGGAGACTTCTGACAATCTGTTGATTAGTGGAAACCATATCTGACGAGGCTGGTGCAGGACGATGAGGATCATCCTGCCCCCTTGTGCCTCCAGTCTGAGCAGCACACTCTGAACTAATGGAAGAGGAGGACATGCATACAGAAAGCGTCTTGTCCACCACAGTCTGAATGCATCCTGACAGAAAATGCCAGGTTCTAGATTTCTGGAGCAGAATGCAGGCAGTTTTGCATTGAGTGGGGACGCAAAAAGGTCCAAGTCTGGACTGCCCCATTCATCAAACAGCGACTGCACAATGTCTGGAGTGAGCGACCACTCGTATGGATCTAGCTCTGTCCTGCTGAGCGATCTGACAGGTCATTGTAAACTCCAGGCAGGTAGACTGCCTGAATCAGAGCATCGTGCTCAAGGCACCACTCCCATACCCTTACGGCTTCCCTGCACAGAGGGTATGAGTACGCTACACCCTGCTTGTTGATGTAATATATCACAGCCTTGTTGTCTGTCTGAAGGAGAATTACTTTGTGACAGAGGACATCCTTCAGGGTTCGGCTGATGTACAGGACAGCTCTCATCTCTAAGACATTTATGTGTAGATGAGACTCCCCCTGGCTCTACAATCCCTGAATGTGGAGGTCTTGACAGTGAGCTCTCCAACCGATCAAAGGTGCACCCGTGCTGACCTGAGATTCCAGTGAGGCAAAGGCTAGACCTTGAAGAACCTTATCTTCCTGTGTCCACCATGCAAGTGATCTTGTCAGAGGCTGTGTCACTTTTATGTGGAAGGACTGTGGGTGCATGGTCGGTGACCACTGTGTGCTGAGCATCCACTGTGTAGTCCTCATGTGTAGCCGGGCTAGAGGCACCATGAATAGTGTCGATGCCATGAGGCTCACCATCTTCTGCATTGAGACGGCTTGAACAGAGTTGCTCCCCCTGATGTAGTGAGCCATCTGGAGAAGGAAAGCCCTTGTCCTTGAGGTGTCCAGGAGGGCTCCTATGAAGAGGAGCTGCTAGGAGGCCTGGAGCTGGGATTTTTTCTGGATTCAGCAGCACCCCCATGGAACTGAGGAATTGAGAAGCTGTGGCGACTGCTTTTTGCGTCTCCTGCCTGGATGGGCTTGCTAGGAGCCAATCATCCACGTATGGGTAGACTTGAATGCCGAGCTTTCTGAGGTGCACTGCGAGAACTGCGAAGCACTTTGTAAAGACTCAAGATGCTGAGGAAAGCTCAAAGGGCAGGACTCTGAACTGGTAGTGCTGACCCAGAGCCACAAAATGGAGATACCTGTAGCGACCTGGATGTACTGGGACGTGCTGGTAGGCGTCCTTCATATCATGGGATACCAACAAGTCATACTGATGAATCAGTGGTAGTAGCATTCCTAGGGAGACCATCTTGAACTTTTCCCTGAACAGGTACTTATTTAACTTTCTCAAGTCGAGAATTAGGCGCATGCCACCTGTTTTCTTTAGAAACAGGAAGTAATGGGAGTAGAACCACGTGTTCCATTCTGCCTGTGGAACCATTTCTACTGCCCTGTTTTTCAGAAGGCTCTGTATCTCGGAAGAAAGAAGGTCTGAATGAAGGGTGGACATGCCGTGTTGCCGCTTGGGTGGAAGACAGGGGGGATCTCTGTGAAACTGAGAGAGTATCCCTCTCATATAATCCTGAGAACCCACTTGTCCATTGTGATGGGCTTCCACTGGTAGTAAAACTGAGTCAGACCTCCCACTGCCATAGTGGTGTCCACCTCGGGCAGCTGAGATGGGAACTGGGCCAGATCTTCAGAGGCTAGCACTGGGCACTTTCAGGCCCTGTGTCTTTTGCGGCTCAGGAGTTTGGTTTCTATTAAAGGCTCCTTGGCTCTTACCTCGAAAGGACTGCCTGTTATGAAACCATCGATGGTTCCCGCCCATTTGCAGGGGCTGGCTTGGCTGTTTTAATGGCAGTTCTGGTCTCCTGAGTGGCCTCTAATGCTTGTTCCACTCAAGGGTCTAACAGATTAGCCTCATCAAAGGGGACATTCATCACCTGTCGCTGAGCCTCAGGTGAGAGGCCTGATGTTCTGAGCCAGGAGTGCCGCCTGATGCAGATACCATCAGCCACCACCCATGCTACAGCATCACAGCCATCCATAGCAGCTTTCAAATGACGGTTGTTGGATTCTATGCCACTGGTAATCATTTGCAGATGCTTCAAGTTAACCTCCTATTCTGGTAGGTTCTTGACTACTGCTTTAAGGGTGTTCCACAGGGTGTACTTGTATTGAGAGAAATTACCCTGACAGCCAGCAATACGCATTCCTAGGGTTGCAGCTGTGAAAACACGTTTTCCTAAGATGTTAGCCTTACGAGACTCTTTATTGATAGGTCGTGCCAAAGTCTCTTGGTGAAGGACAACCTTATCATTCTCTGCAAGCACCACCAAGGCATCTGCAAACGGCTGCGATGCTAGGAAGGGTCTTTCCTTAGGAGTGGCATATTTCCTGTTTGTGGCCTTAGCCACAGACCTGATAAGTGCCAGCCTGACCCACACTATCTCCAACAGGGTCTGAAAGGATGGGGAAACAGGGTGTGTCAAGTCCATAGGGATGTTAGGAACGTGAAGGAACTGGAGATGCAGAAGCTTCCCTGGGTCCACCGAGGAGGTCTGGAGAACCAGGGCTGCACCTACATTTCTAAGGAATGACTGGAAAGACAGGTCCTCCACTAAGGACTCAGCTGAGAGAGAAGACTTGCTTTCCAGGTCGTTACCTGGGTCATCCCCGGTGTCATCAGACAGAATCAGATCAGGATCAAACAATTCATTTTCGTCCTCCACTCTTGAGACATTGGGGACAAATCCTGCTAGACCAAGGCCTGGTCCAGGTGAGAGGTACATAGGAGTACCCGGAGTCCATATCGGTGTCGGAGAATTCAGGACCGTGCATGGCACCAAATGACCTGGCACTAGAGCTGGCACCAAGGTTGATGCTGCACTTGGCACAGAGGACGACGCTACACACGGCACCGAGGTCAACACTGCAGGTGGCAACGAGGATGCTGCCGCACATGGCACCAAGATCGACGCTACATACGGCAATGAGGTTGACCCTGCACGCAGCACCAATGAACCCACCAATGCTGTGCACGTGGCACCAACGAACCCACCAACACTGCACCGAAGAGGCTGATGCTGCACATGGCACTGAAGGGCCCGGCGTTGCACACAGCACCGATGACACTTGACCCCTGTCATACCTAGAGGAAAAAGGGGAGGAAAATGGTACCTGTACCAACCCCTGCGAGGAAACTTGGTGAGGAGGGTAGGCACATGGAACCGCAGTCGGTATGGGAGAGGAAGAAAATTCTGTTGCCAGCACTGAACACGCATCCTGTCTCAACCGCCCCGGCCCTGGCCCAGTGGCTCCAAGACCCAAAGACCCAGGTCGATACTCAAGGGCAGATGTGACAGATGCTGCACCCACTGCTCCATAAGAGTGGCCCAGTGGTGAAACTGCCCACTGGAAGCCCCATCAGAGGACACAGAGGTCCTATGAAGTCAAGAATTCTGGCAGTTAAAAGTGGAGACCACCGAGGACCCCAGGGAGGGTCAGGGTGGGCCTTCCGCTCTCCACAACTGAAGATTCCCTAGCAGACCTATCAGAGGGTGACTTCGAGCGGTACCGTCTCTTCTTCCTCAAGCAGGAAGAGCTCGATACCGAGCGGTGCTGGGTCCCCAACCAAGATCAGGAACAAGCCCGCTTCTTTTTGTGCTTTCAGGAGGACTGTCCTCCTTCCCTCCCGAGTACCAGACTGCCCATGGTCAGACCCCATCTCTGCAAAGAGCAGCAGACCGGACACAGCCCCAGTGCCAGAACAACTTTCCAGCGAAGTCTCCCTACAGTCACCGATACCGTCCATGGTTGACCCCGTTGATGGCAGGCTGAGAGCTGTTTTCTTTCTTCAGAAGAAGTCTTTTGTTTTTTTTTAAACTAATAATAAAAATAATACTAAATAAACCAAACAAAACTAAATGGCTATATGCTGCTGTCGTACAGACGAGAAGTTTGACTCCTGGCAGGCAAGCGACGTCATTACTGAAGCACACTCAACAGCAAGAAAAAAGGAACTGTGGTACTTGGAGGGTTAACGCTGAGACAGCCTATACAGGTGTGAGCCAGTTGTATATGCGTGGTCCTACCTCGGCACTGGCCCTCTTGAAGATTTTTGGCTCATGCTGAGTCCTAGCGCCTCCGGTGTAGTCTCATTAATGTGAATGAATGGTGAAGACTTTTAGTCCACGGAGGTCAATGGATTTACAGGATACAGGTAATATGATGTCTTGGCAAATTATCGGCCTATCTCAAACCTCCCCTTTTAAGGGAAGGTTCCTGAGATGGTGGTCCCAGAATAGCTTGAGAGCCACCTCATGGACTTCCAAATTTATGAACCATCCCTGTCCAGATTTAGGGCTATGTACAGCATGGAGACCATGCTGGTCAGGGTGCTGAATGACCTGCTCAGGGCGAGGGATACAGGAGAGCGATCGATTCTTGTCCTCCTCGATCTTTCATCAGCGTTTGACACTGTGGACCATGGGGTGTTGTTCAATAGGCTGAGGGAGTATGTAGAACTCACCAGCAAGGTCATCAGCTGGTGTAAGTCCTTTCTCCAGTGCAGGTCTCAAGAGGGTGATACTGGGAAATTACTCCTCAGGCCCAACGGACCTGCCCTATGGAATCTCCCAAGGCTCTGTCCTCTCCCCCATGCTGCTTGCAGTGTACATGCTGCCCCTGGGTGAAGTTATAAGGCGGTATGAGATGAGTTTTCACTGTTATGCTAATGATATTCAGCTCTACCTGTCCTTCGCACCTGGGAGATCTGATGCGGTCAACATGCTGAATGATTGCTTGGCCGAGATCAGGGCTTGGACATCGTCGAACCGACTAGGACTTAACCCGGGTAATACTGAGGTACTGGTGGCTGAGCTGGGTCCAAGGGGAGGACTGGGGGCCTCTGGGGATGGGTTGGGCCTTTTTATTGGTCCAACTGAACTGAATGCCTCCCCAAAGGTGAAGAATTTGGGTGTTGTTCTGGACAATGAGCTGACACTTGACGCTCTGGTTTCAGTTGTTATCCGTACACCGGTTTTTACCATCTCCGGAACATCACCCGAATTAAATCCCTTATTCCCCCTGATGACCCAGCTATGCTGGTACATGCATTCATCACCTCGAGTCTCGACTACTGTAATGCACTCTACCTCAGCGTCAGAGGAGGTGCGATGTGTCACCTGCAACTTCTGCAGAATGCAGCGGCTCGATTGTTGCCTGGACACTTGAGGTTCAGTCACATTACACTGGTGCTGTGCAAACTGCATTGGCTGCCAGTGCACTTGCGCATCACCTTTAAAGTAGGTCTTTTGACCTACAAGGCCCTACCCAGGATGGGTCCGGGCTACCTCAAGGAGCTTCTGCATCCCTACACCCCGTATCGCTCTCTTAGATCGGCCTGAGAGGCCCTCCTGGAGGTCCCCAGGGCTGGGTTAAAATCTTTCAGGGGACTGGGCATTTGAAGTAGCAGCCCTGGTCCTCTGGAATGCACTGCCGGGGTACCTCTGGGAGATGCCATCCATAGAGTTTTTCAAAAAACATCTAAAGACCTTCCTGTTTGAACAGGCCTTTGGGACCTGAGGAACTTATTTTAGGACCACCAGACAGCTTGGGAATTAGTCCGTTTTAGAGTTTAATGGAGTTGTGTATAAATTTTATATATTGCATGTTTGACTGTTCCTTACTGCTGTATTTGTATATTTTGCTGTAAGGGTGTCCTGAGCCTACGGGGAAAGCGCCCCCAAAAAATAAACTCTACTTCTACTACTACATTCGTGGGGACAAAGTGAGCTGGAACTGATCTGACAGGAAGAATTGATCTAGCGTGACACTGGCATCTAGTGAGAGCTCCTGGGAGGCAAGCAAGGGCCCACATGGGCAACCAACATGTAGTTTCCACTCAGACAGATAGAAAGAGCTGCAGGTGAATAATCACCCCTGAGTGATGTGAGAGCTGTTTGTTGAAACCGGGACTCACTGTGATGTGATGCTACTTTGTAAGTGAAAAAACCAAAAAAACTGTGATAGGGTTTTAATTTCTTGCAGCCTGTCTTTAGGAGTTCTCAATGGAGAATAGCAAAATTATATTCTGACATGAACTTAGGCCTGTTTAGGAGGAAAACACATACAGCGGCATGCCAACATTTACCAGCTGATTGCCAGCTGGCTTTATGCAAATGAAAGCACTAAAGCACCCTCTCATTGGAGCGGTTTAGTGCTTTCAACTATGCAAAGTTTCTAGCCAGCAAGCAGTACTAGTGTCATGATCAGAGTGCCTTGTCATTGGTCTGCACTGCCAAGCCCACTGCAGTTTCAGCTGCAATTGGCTCGGCAGTGACACACCTCTAAAATGGCTTTCATGTAACAAAATGTTTCTTGCGCAAGCGAATGTAAAAAGGGTAAAAGTACTGCCCTGGATAACTACAGGCCCATATCCACCCTTCCGGTTCTAGCTAAGGTACAAGAGAGGATAGTCCACAACCAACTAACCTCATACCTAGACCAGCACACAGCTTCTCTGTAAGGAGCAACATGGTTTTAGGAAAGGCCATGGAACCTGCACTTCAACAGTCAGTTTCACAGACTCTGTGCATCAAGCTATGGACAAAGGTTTAGCGACTGGTGTCATGGACCTGACTAAATATTCTGACCTGGTAGACCACAGTCTGCTATCACAAAGACTTAACACCATGGAGCTGGGCTCTGCAGCTACTCAGTGGTTCTCAAGCTACCTCAGAAATAAGTCCCAAGCAGTCAAGCTTGATACCATCATCTGTGGCTTACCGCAGGAATCTATCAGAGGACCCCTTTTGTTCGCACTCTTTATTAACAACCTGCTTTCAAGCTGTACATCTTCTAAATCCATGCTTGAGGCAGATGATGCAGTTGTCTACAGTTTTTGAACTGGCTTCATGTTGTTTTTACCATGGTGCGGCTCGAAAGATAGTCACAGGAGATGAGTCTGGCAATTACCAAAACAAAAGGAAAACAAAAGTTCCTTTTTTCTGGTGACTGCTCCATGAATATTATTTCCATGACTATGATGCTGGTCACCACAGTATGTCCATGGGACAGAAAAGGCTGTCATTAATGAAGCCCTTGAGCAAAATTTCCATTCTCTACAATGATGGTTCCTTGAAGAACACTGGTACTGAACATTCCAAAGATGAAATTCATGCTAGAAACATAGAAACTGATGGCAGATAAGGATCGCTTGGCCCACCTAGTCTGTCCATTTTCCCTATCTACTGCAATACCACAGATCATACTTGATCTCCGGCTTTTACGCTCTCTTTCCTATTGCTAGGTTTCCCTTTTCCTTGTGTCTATCCCATGCATTCTTGAATTCCCCTACCAATTTTGCCCCCACCACTTTCGCTGAGAGGCTATTCCATGCATCCACCACCCTTTCTGTGAAAAAATACTTCCTCACGCTACCCCCCGAGTCTACCCCCCTCCAGCCTCATATCATGACCCCTTGTTCTTGAACATCTTTTATTCTGAAAGATGCTACCCTCTTGTACCTTATTTATGCCCTTGAGGCATATGAAGGTCTCTATCACATCCTCCACTCTCAATCCTCTCTTCCAAGGTATCCATATTGAGGTCCTCTAGTCTCCCCTTAAATGACTTTTGGTACAGACCCTGCACTATTTTTGTTGCCCTTCCCTGAACTGCCTCTACTCTGTCTATGTCCTTCCGGAGATGTGGCCTGGACACGGTACTCCAGATGGGATCTCACCAGTAATTTTTACAGTGATATCACCACCTCCTTTTTTCCACTGGTGATACCTCTCCCTATGCACCCCAGCATTCCACTGGCTCTCCCCACAGCCTTTTCACAATGCTTCATCGCCTTTAGGTCATCAGATATAATTACCCCCCAGGTCCCTTTCCTGTTTTGTGGTTATCATTACCCCCCCCCCAAAAAAAAATCATGTACTCCTCCCTTGGGTTTCTGTGCCCCAATTGCATGATTTTATACTTCTTTGCACTGAATCTTAGCTGCCACACTCTTGACCACCCTCAAGCCAGCTTAGGTCCGTCCCCATGCCCCCGTGGTCAATTTGTTGCAGATCTGTATTATCTGCAAAGAGGTATACCTTCCACATCATCTCCTCTTCAATGTCGCTATGAAGACATTAAAGAGGACTGGTCCTAGAAAGTACAGTTACGTAAGAATTTACCGAACAGTAGATCTTTAAGAGTGCATCTTGCAGTAGGTAATACACTTGGGTCGTCACCAGAGGTCGCTGTATGCAGTGGTAGCTCTTTTCTAGCAGTCTTTACCAGGGGCCGCACACATGACATCAGCTTCCTGTTTCTATATAAGCGCAGGGTCCTTGGACCCTCAGTTCCCCCGCTGGATTCAGCTCACTAAGCGAGGACTGAGGGGAACCGAGGTACCAAATGTATCCCAACCCAAAAGTCATTGGGACCAGAATTTGTTCACCTAGAGAAGAATGGGGACGGAGGGAGGGATCCGCCAGTCGTCTAGAGATGGGAAGATAAAGTGCCCTTTTCTTCATAAAGCTGCTGCAACTATTGCTAGGCATTTGGTGAACA
Organism: Neoceratodus forsteri; assembly: GCA_016271365.2. Taxonomy (NCBI): domain Eukaryota; kingdom Metazoa; phylum Chordata; order Ceratodontiformes; family Ceratodontidae; genus Neoceratodus; species Neoceratodus forsteri. The sequence goes on along the minus strand of CM028134.1, from coordinate 968,642,294 downwards.
CCCTTGGGGCCGAAGAGAGGCCAAATGGGAGTGCTCGAAACTGGTAGTTTTGACCTAGCAGGTGGAAGCACAGAAACCAGTGGATGGGAATATGCAGGTAGGCATCCTTCATATCTAGGGCACAAAACCAAACTCCCTGTTTCAGTATTGGCATGATGGAATTCAAGGTTATCATGCGAAAACGTTTGTACTGGATAAAAAAGGTTCAGTTTTCTGAGGTCCAGTATTGGTCTGTGGTCTCCAGTTCGTTTGGGTACTAGAAAGAAGTGGGAGTAGAATCCTGTTTGATGTTCCAAGGTGGGTACTGGATACACAGCCTGTTTGACTAGCACAGCCCTCAATTCCTCCTGAAGGATGGGTATATGATCTGATGGGTAATGAATATTTCAAGGACGGGGGCTTGGAAATAAATTCCAGAGAATGACCCCTTTGTATAATCTGGAGTACCCATTCATCTCAAGTGATCATTCGCCAGGCCTCCAGGTCATCTAATAAGCTTTGAGTACCTGGCCCGAATAGCTTGGACCCATTAAAAGGGGTGTTAGCTACTTTATTTATTGAAATGTTTCACCAGGAAGGCACACTGAGCGACAAGTCGCTCATCTCCTGGTGTGACCTGGGGGGAAGGGGTGCATTAGGAATAAGACATTAAACATTGAAGTTATAAGTTCAACGTTAACATACAGTTGTAAGGTAGATTTTACAAACAGTGTTACAACACTGTTGCACATGATAGGTAAAAAGAGTGGACAATAATAAGTGCTGGGTTAATAAGTAACAAGTGCTTACATGAAAGAAAAAGGGGAAAAGAGAGGCAGTGGTGAGGTGGGTGGGGAGGGGGAAGAGTCGTGTCCCTGGAGACCACTCCAGGATGCGATGAACCTGCACAGCACTGACCAGAGAGAAGGGGGTCAGGTAGTGTCCCAGAGAGACCCCTTCAGGATGGTGGGGGAAGGGAGTAGATGAGAGATACAAGCCCCTTTGAGGGGTAGAAGAGGGACCCATGGAGACCATTCGGGGCCCCTTATATTCTGTGAGAGATCAAGGGAGGTCAGTAAGGGGGAGCAATTTGGGGGAAGGGGAGGAGAGCTAGGAATTTGGGTGGGTATGCATAAGGTAAAATGAAGGTGATGGTAGAGGTGTAGGGGTAGGTAGGTAGAGGGGCAGGGTTTGTCCAGGGCTTAGAGGAGGGAGTTAGGGAGGGACATGGCAGGACTTTGTGTTGCACATCATGTGTAAAACCTGAAACGCGGAGCCAGGCATGGCGAAGCAAAGAAATGCCAGAAGCTGACAGTCAGGTCGAGGTATCTATGGCACCATATCCTGACCTGAGTAGGCATCAGGAAATAGAATTGCTAGTTGACACTATAGCCAATAATTGTTCCCTTTCTCGTGAAGGAGGGAGCTTACTGAAAGACCCTAGGGTACGCTAGTATTTAATCATATGACCCATGTAATTTAGGATTCTGATATTCATGGTACTGGAGGAAAATACCTTTTCCCCCAGACAGTCAAGTCTTTGAGAGTCCTTATCAGGAGGTAAGGAGCTCATGTGTTCAGGTCCTTCAGTACAATCATGAGTGGCAGTAATGACTACAGAATCCGCTTCAGGGATAGCGGAAAGGAAGAAAAAATTACTCACCTTAGTAATTGCTTTTCTTCACATGGAGTCTTGCTATATTAGGACTTATTGCAGTTAGCCACTGCACTTGAACTGCCCCGGAGAGGAAAGAGTTAACTCCAGAGAACATGGAGTTCTAAAGCGCGAGGGCGCTATACCAAAGCTCTATCTGGGCAGTTTCAAATGAAACTGTCAGATCTTTACGAAGCTAACACTAAGCAACAAGTCTGTGTGGAAAGCTCTACACTAGGCAAATGGCTACCTACTAGTAGTAATAACAACAATAGAAACAACAATAGAAACAACAATAACAATAATAAGAATGAATAATGATATTATTAGTTTTCCCCCTTGACAAGCACTATTAGGAACCCCCCCCTTCCCCCAAAGACTCAAGTCCAGGAAGGGGGCCAACAAATCACTCAACACAGAAAACCCTAGTTCCCTAACCCTAAATAAAAGAGGGTGAAGGGAAGAACTACAATGGCATGACACAGTGCTTGCACTAATTTGCCACCCCACCCCAGTAGAAGTTCTGAGAGGGGCAGGTTGGGTGGTCCTAATATAGCAAGACTCCATGAGAGAAGAAAAGCAATTACTAGGTGAGTAATTTTTCTTCAAACACCATGAAGTCTTGCTATATTAGGACTTATTGCAGATTACACAGCAGTACCTCCATGGAGGAGGGTCAGAACCTACTTAGGAAATAGGCTCTGAGCTATAGCTGTGCAAAACGAAGCATCTCTCCTGGACTGAAATCCAGGAATAATGCTTAGTAAAAGTGTGAACTGTCTTCCAAGTAACAGCTCGACAGTTTCCAGAATGGGAATATCTCAGCAGCCGCTAGAGATGCAGCTGCACACCTGGTGGAGTGAGCCTCAGTCCTGAGGGGGGCCTCCTACCTAGTCTTTGATAACAAAATGGATACAAGAGACAATCCACCTTGCAATTGTCCTCTTAGTGGCAGGTTCCTTGCCAACCGCCCTAGGTAAGGAAGAGTTGAGGATTCAAACCTGTGACCCTTGGTGCTGCTACAAATAGTAGCATAAGGCCCTTTGACGTCTAAGTTGTGCAGTCTCCTCTCACCTGAGGAAGAATGCTCAGTGAAAAAATCCTAGGAGAGAGATGGATTGGTTCAGGTGGAAACCTGAAACCACTTAGGACAAACCCTGTGTTAGTCCTAGGGACTGTCTTATCCCTGTGGGAGAGAAAATCTTCTTCCACTGCCAGGGCCTGTAGTTCACTTATGCGCCTGGCAGAAGTGAAACCACCAGAAAAACATTTTCCAAGTGAGAAGCTTGAGCTCTGCTGGGACAGAGGTCCAAAGGGGTTTGCATTAACTGAGAATGTAAACATTCGGCCCATGCAGGAGCTGGTTCCTAAAAAGGAGGGTTGGTGTGAAGCAACCCTTAAAACTTGGAAAACACAGGTTGAGAAGAAAGGAAGCAGGCTTCCTGCTTGCAGAAAAGACAGAGACAGCTGCCAAAGGAACCCTTAAGGTAGCTGGCCTAAGACCTAAAGAATTTAAAATGGACCAAAAAGTCCAGAAAATGGGCAGATAAGCAGACTGTGGTATAATCTGCTTCTCAGCGCACCAGACTGAAAACCTGTTCCACTTAGAATTGTAAGTGGCGCCAGTGAAAAAGCTTCCTTGAAGCCTTTAAAATATCCGCACACCTTGAAAAAGTGTAAATCAGCAAATTCTAACTCTTCAAGAGCTGCCTTGAGAAGGAGGAATTTGAGGTTCGGATACCACACTCTCCCTTGTGCAAAGGCCAGTAAGTCGTGGACCTGGGCAAGCTCAGGAGTAGGGTGGACTGTCAAGGACAGAGACAATGGGTACCAGGGCTGTCCGCCCAGCTTGGAACAATCAGAATCGCTTGCAGGGCTGAGATCTGATTTTACTAGTACCCTGAAAGAAATGGAAAAGGGAGGAAAGGTGAACAGAAACTTCCTTTCCAATCCAAGTGAAAGGCCCAGGTGGGCTGATCCCAGCACTGGAGGCCCCAACAAAACAGAGAAAGTTAGTGGTTATCTGGGGCTGCTAAAAGATCTATCTGAAAATGAGCCCCATCTGGCAAGGACTGAACCCAGCACCTGAGGATTCAGAGCCCAATCGTGATGGCCCTGAGAATCCTGTTGAGGGCATCTGCCAGGCATTGTCCTTCCCTGGGAGGTGAACTGCTATCAGGGAGGTGTTCAGGGAGTGCCAGAGACCACCACTTCATTGCTTCGTGCACAAGGCTGATGACCGAGTGCCCCTGCCTGTTGATGTACCACATTATTGTGGTGTTGTCTGTCCTGACTTGAACTACCTTGTTCTGGACAGAAGCTGAAAACTCCTAAGAGCTAGAAGACAGCTCTGAGTTCCAAAAATTGATGTGAGCAGAGATTCCTAGGAGACCACACTCCCCTAGTGGACAGGTCGCTTAAGCGAGCTCCTCACCCTAACACAGGAGCATCCGTGGTGAGGGAATGAAGAGGACCCCTAGTTTTAGATTGCTTTGATCCTGCCACAGTGTAAGGCCAGGATCAGGGATTGGGTCACTAGAACCAATTTGAAAGGAATCCTCCTCTGGGACCAATAGGCCCTCAGATGGAACTGAATGTCCCTCATCTGAATCTTGCTCCCTGCACTACAGCTGTGGAAGCAGCCATGTGCCCTAGTAGTTGTAGCAAATGCTTTGCTGGTCAAGAGACTGCAGAGTAATGGAAGATGCCAGGGCAAGAGACTGCCTACCCTTTTAGGGAGAAATGCCCTGGCTAACTTTGTGTTCAACTCTGCACCTATGAAAGTTAGTACCTGAACTGGTTCGAGAACTGACTTTGGTAAATTCAGCAGGAATCCCAGAAAGGTGAGAAGCTGCTGAGTGACTTGCAAGTGGATTTTACTTGATCTGGAGACTGACCCACTAAGAGCCAGTCATCCAGGAAAGGAACAAAGCAATCCCTTGCCTTCTTAAAAGAGCCACTACCACAGCTAGAATTTCTTGAATACCTTGGCGCAGAGGTAAGGTCAAGGGCATTGCCCTGAACTGGTAGTGGCCTGTGGGTAACCTGAGGTACTTTCGTGAGAAGGCCTGATCAAGACATGAAAAATAGGCATCCTTGAGGTCCAGGAAAGCTACCAGTCCCCTGGCCTCAGCCAGAGTTAACATTTTTAACTTTGTTTTCAAAAGATGCCTGTTCAGGTACCTTAAATCTGAGATGGGCGCCAATCTCCTGCCTTCTATAGGTTAAGAAAGTATCATGAGCACAGCCCCTGCCCCGGTGGCAAGGAGGGACCCTTTCTACTGCTTTGCAGTTCAGAGAAGAAGAAACCTCTGCTCCCAAAGCAAGGGATTCAAGGATTTGTAGGGACCTGTCTGGCTCTCATCTTGGAAACTGTTTGAAGCTGAGAACCAGACCTATTACTTCCAGAACCCACTTGTCCGAGTTAGGACACACAGTTCTGGCTGAAATAAAACCAATCTGCCCACTGGTATAGGAGAATGGCCCTGGGCACCCCATCAGGGTGCCTGACATGAATAGTCTTAGGCTAAGGGAGGGGACGGTCTACTTGTGCCCTGCCTATCTCTGCCTCTGAAGAGACCCCTCTGGCGAAAGCAGAGGAGGCCTGAGCCTCTACCTGGGCACTTTGTAGGTAATCATCCATGTTTTTCATATAGCTTTCTGTTTGTTCCTCAAACAGAGAATTACCACAACAAGAAACAAATCCATAGACTTTGACAGAGTATCTTGGGACAGATTAGTGCATCTGAGCCATGCCAACCTACGGAAAGCTACAGAAGTGGTCATGACCTAGAAAAACAAGATTAACACCAACAGCAGTATGAACTTGAACTTAGAGGCTTCAGTGCCATTAGCAGCCACCTGTTCCAACCCGCTAGCCAGCTGGCCATGGGCCTGTGGCTAACTGCAATACTGCGCCCCACCTAGATTTCTGAAATCTAGCCACAAGCCATACAACTTGCCTGTCTGAGTCCCACAGAAGCTGCCATATACTGTTTCTTTGCTATGGCATCAATCCTCCTGAATCCTATTCAGGAGGATGTGAGGCCAGGGAACTAGCCTTGACACAGGCTGCAGCTTGTACCACACCTACATGACTACACTGCTCAGTGAGGAAGTCTGTAACAGAGCCTGACGTAAATACACCTTCTGTCCATTTTTTATCTTACAGGAGGGACAGAAAGAAGAATCTTATAAAATCTTAGTTGTTTACTTCCTAAATGACTTATGCAAAGGAAAGACAACCTCTCAGCCCATCATTCCTACATAATCAGGCTCCCTTTACTCATCCATAGCCTCTCTAAAGAAGCTGGGGGATTCTGCAAGCTTTTTGTAAAACATAAACTGAGAAAGGGACTGGACAGAATAGGAGGAGATTCTAAAAGTCTGTCTGGAGAAATTTCCGCTTAAGTGGCACGTCCAGACCCTACCAGCCACACATGTATTGATCAATTTTCCTCCTCCCACTCCTGTGGTTCATAACAATTCCTCAACATCATAAACCTGAACCACTGGAACTGAACGAGCCACCTTTACCAACTGTAGATGGTCTGACAGGACCTAGAAACAGTGACTGGACAATCTGTATGGCTTAACTACTTCTGCAGCAGTTGGAGAGACAATCTTGGACTCCAAACCTACTGATTTCTGTCATATTCTTATTTCTTTTTTTTTTTAAACTGGTTCCTCTGAACCATCCTTTGCCCGAGGAAGTCTAGCCCTGGTCAGAGGGCATTCTCTGGTCCAGTGGGTACTGGACCGGCTGGCCATCCGGCTGCTGGACTTTTGGCTAATAGCTCCCTGAGCCGCCCTATCTCTTTTCAGGGTGGCTGCAGAGAAATTTTAAACACCTGGCAGTCTGACAGGAGGTGGTCAGCCTCAGACAATAAACACAAGTGGTGTGTGGGACAGCCTTGGCAAAGGCTTCCCACAGCATCACAGTGTTGAAACCCAGTGGCCCAGTTTTTCTTTTGGGTTTCCTAGACATAATGCCAGCTTCAACCAAAAACTTGCCCTTTTATGGTCGTTAGGAAGACACCTTTATCGGTTCCTAACCGCTTCACGGGTATTTGAAAACCCTATTTAAAATCAAGGTTTTTTAGAACCGATAAGAACTGGCACCGCACTCTAAAAGCCCAAAACTTTAAAACGTTAAAATAAGAAACCGATCGGTTCAAAACCGAACCGATAACTAAATTCCACACAGACTTTTCATTTTGTACTTACGGTTTACCAGATAGCGCTTAACCAAATGCGTAAAATAATTACTTTTTGGCGGTTTAAATGAACCAAAATACTCGCTGACCGAGAAATGAACCGAGCTGAAGGAGCTGATCTCCGGAGCAACTGTTCAGTGAAGCGGAGTAAAGAATCTGACAGTTTCATTTGAAACTACCCAGATAGAGCTTTGGTGTAGCGCCCTCACACTTTAGAACTCCAGATTCTCGGAAGTTAACTCTTTCCTCTCCGGGGCAGTTCAAGTGCAGTGGCTAACTGCAATAAGTCCTAATATAGCAAGACTTCATGGTGTTTGAAGGGATGATTCAGAGGAGCTTGATAACTGTGATCCGCCTTGCGGGAAACAGCTATAACAGCTGAAGGCTGCCAGCATGGCATTCTGATAGGCTTGGATTAGTGGAGAAACCACTAAAACAAGCGTCCCTGGCAATTCAAGATATTCTGCCATGTCCTTACACTGTTTGTCATGTTCTGTGGTAGAGAATCCTATGACTTTTTGTATTTGAATCATCATCTCGTGGAACAAAGGGTCATTAGGAGGAGAGGCTGCGGAATGTCTACGCAGATCCTCATACAAGGAAGAGATTTCCGAAAAAGGAGACTGAGGAGGGACATTCAGCTCTTGGAACTCTTCGTCTTCAAGGTCACTGGTGAAGTCAACCGGGAATTCTTATTCCTCTGATAAATAGTCTTCCATATAAGGAGGAGGTGATTAGGGTGGTAATGGATCCGTCACCATGGAACCTCTTAGGTGGAGGAGGAAGAGATCGGGGAGGATTTCCCAGCTCTCCTGGGTCAGAGGGCTGGGAGTGCTGCATGGCATGCAAGACGTGCCGTACTACAGTAGAAACATCCAGTTCTGTCTGAGAAGGAGGTAGTAGGAAGGGGGAAGTGTTGAGAAACAAGGGGATGATGGAGGAGACTGGACACGTAGTTTGAGCAGGTCTTGCCCCTGGGTGGTAAAGACCAGGGTCCCAATCTCTGTCCGCCTGACCCCTGTGAGTAGTCACCTGAGAAGGAAGATGGGCAGTAAGCATGGCATAAGCCGTTGGCTTCCCTTGAGGAACACGGGACCTCGCCGCCGCCCCGCAGGGGAGGAACAATTATAATGTAAATTTGAAGGTGTCGTTGATGGGAGAGGAGCCCCCATCGATGGAGCGGCAGTAGAACCCATTCAGGGTTTTTCAGTTTGTACCTGTGACAGGGTAGAATAGAACCCTATCCCTTTTGTTGGGGAAAGCGTGTAAATGCAAGAATCTGTATTCTTTCCTTTTCTCTCTCCTCTGTCTGATTGCGCAGCAAAATTTTCCTGAGACACTTCGGACTTGATCAACCTGAACAGTCTTGCAATCCTTTGCCTCTCACTGTCTCTCTGTTTTCTCTTGCTTTCTGTTTTTCCTCCCTTGCATATCTAGCTCTGGTAATATAAGAATATGCAAATCAATATATGGAAATGAAACTGATAATGGGTTCATTTTTGTTTAGAAAATATAGTGTTACTGTTAAAATGTGTATATATTTATAGTTTGAGATAACTTTAAAAACTAGAGGTTACTTGAGTGCAAATTTCTGAGCCTTGTGCAGTGGTTGTTGGGGGGGGGGGGAGCTCAGGAAGCTCTGTGTTCTAGCAGATCCTGCCTGAAACCTACAAGGACAGAATGTTTGCAAAGATAGGGGTTGAAAAAGACTTATAAAAACAGCTAAGCTGAGCTGCAAGGGAGATTTTTTTTTTTTTTTTACAAAAGATTTTATTTTGCTTCTATATATGGTTATTCTGAACAGGTTTATTTTATTTTATGTTACTGCAACTACAAATCAACAGTTTTGTGGAATTTTACAACTGCTCCTGTGTTTTCTATGCTTTCTGACCAGTGCCTCGATGATGAGTGGTCAGATTTAAAGCGCTTGAAAGCTTAGTCGATTGAGAATATGAGCTCCTGCTGACTTAAGATGTGGTAAGGCTTGCAATCGATAGGAGGACACATGGAATGGTGGCCGTCGATGAGCGCTTCAGCACGGAGCATGAGGAGAGTTTTTCCTTCTCCTTTTCGTGCAGAGGAAGAGAATCAGAGGAGAGGGAGTCCTTGGGACAGGCCCCCTGATTCTCCAAAAGAGACATCTTCTGCTCCATTAATAAATGCTGAATTTCAAACAATCGTCGTCAACGAGTTGCCTGATTAAATTCCTGACAATAGGTGCAGGAACTAGTGTCGTTCGTGCGTGTGTGTGTCCCAGATACCATACACAAGAGGTAAGGTTGTGAAAGCGGTATATCTTCCTACCACAACGGCAGGAATGAAATAATGCTCGTTTGTTTGAAGATTCTTTAGACATTCATTTTGTAGCTCAAATTCTCGTAGATGACTGCTGTTTAGAAGTTGCACTAAGTGCTGTGCGCGAGCTGAAGATGGCGGGAAAATGAACTGAGGATACCAGGGACCGCCCACGCTTAAATAGGAAACAGGAAGTTGATGTCATAGGTGGGCGGCCCCTGGTAAAAGACTGCTAGAAGAATTGCCATGCGCCACAGCGACCTCTGCCGATGACCCAAGTGTATTACCTACTGCAAGAGACCACTCCGTGGAAGATCTGATCCTTGTCGAACCCCGCTGGTCACTCTCCTTGGAATGAATTCCATTTATCACCACCCTCTGTGTTCTGTCCTTTAACCAGTTTCCGAACGAGTTTACCACCTTGGGACCCACTACCAGGCTGCCCAGTTTGTTTACAAGCCTTCTATGTGCAACAATGCCAAAAGGCCTTGCTGAAATCCAAGTAGGCCACATCCACCGCCCCTCCCTGATCTAATACCCTGGTCACCCAGTCAAATAAATTTATCAGACTTATTTGACATGACCTTCCTGCTGTGAATCCATGCTGCATAGGATCCTGTGATCCGACTGATTCAAGATATACCACAATCCTTTCCTTTAGCAGTGATTCTATTAATTTCCCCACCACCAAGGCCAGGTTGACTAGCCTGTAATTGCCAGCCTCCTCCCAGCTCCCACTTTTGTGGATAGGGACTACATCTGTCCTCATCCAGTCCTCTGGAACCACTCCTGTTTCCAGATATTTGTTGAAAAGGGCTATCAGTGGTGCTACAAGCACCTCTCTAAGCTCCTTAAATATAACTGGATGTATCCAGTCCGGCCCCATTACCTTGTTCATTCTTAGTTTTGCGAATTCCTTTAGGAATCTCTCCGCTGTAAACTGACTGGTGTCCACCTCCATTCTATCGATGCTCCTGTCGCTTAATTGAGGACCCACACCTTCCCCTCCTTCTGAGAAAACTATGCAAATAAATTTGTTCAGGACTGTTGCTTTCTCCAGGTCCCCCTCTGAACACTCCCCCTTCCCCTTTTAGCCTAACAATCCTACCCCTGTTTTTTCTTAATTCACTAACGTACCTGAAGAATGTCTTGTCCCCTTTCATTACTGCCCAGGCTTTTTTTCCTCCGTTTGCGCCTTTTTGCTCCTGACTGCTTTCCCTGCCTCCCTCTGTTTTTCTAGATACACTTCCCTGTCCTCCTTCCTCTGTGTTTCCTTGTACCTCCTGAATGCCAGCCTTTCTACTTTTGCCTTCCCAACCTTTTCCTTTGAGAAACATAGTGGTTTTTGTTTCCCCTTGCTTTTGCTTAATTGCCAAACGCAAAGGTTTATTGCCTCATCGGTTCCTTGGTTCAGCTCCCAAAATCAAATGCCATTTCCAAGACCTCAATGTCTGTACCCTGGATGGTACCCAGCTCAAACTGGTCACTGAATTTAAATACCTGGGCATAACCCTAGATCCCTGCCTCTCTTTCGACAACCATCTTAATAATATTGTTAAGATCATATATCACCTTTACTGCATACACAGGCACCTTACAGCGGATACCAGAGTAAGCACTGCACAAAGCAACCTTCTCCACCTACTAGATTATGGTGCCATTGTAACAGATGCCACCCCAAGACTGTCTGGGCAAGGAAAAAAGCCAAATATCACAAAGTGGCCAGATCTGCCACTTCCCTAGGCCCAAGTTCCCATAACTACACCAGTCTTGAGCAGTTCCACTGGTTGCAACAGGAAATGGAAATTACATACCTACCGTAATTCTTGATCTTCTTGGACGAAGTCGCCATCACTCATTCACACTAATGGGACTACAAGGGAGGTGCTAGGACCCAGCGGGAGCCAAAAATCTTCAGGAGGGCTGGAGCCGGGATAGGACCGCGCATGTGTGGCACCAAGAGACTAGCTTGCGCCCTATAGGCTATCTCGGCATCGACCCTCCAACTGCCTCAGTACCTTTTCGACTGAGGAGGTGCAGCATAAACTAAATAAAAAAATAACCCTAACTTCGGGGTATATGATGGCCCAGATGACCCGTGTAAGAAGGCTCTATTCAACAATGTCTTCACAGCCCGAACAACAGGGAAATGAAGACCAAAACAGAACGAGTGAGCTCAGGGGATGGTGGGTGGATGTGTGAAAGAGTGGTGGAGACTTCATCCAACAAGATCAAGAAATACTGTAGGTATGTCATTTCCATACCTTCCTGGACTAAAAGTCTCCACCACTCATTCACACTAATGGCAGAGTACCGAGCTAAAAATCAACCCCTCCCTAGAAGAGCTGTAGGAGATACGGCTCACTTAGGACATAAGTTTATAAAGGGCTGTCCTGCTGAAGAAAGTGAACTATTTGGCATAGACATGCCAAATGTAGTGCTTACAAAGGTATGCACTGAGATCCAAGTCGCCACCTTACAGATATCTGCAACAGGTACATTACGAATCTCCACCAGGAAGCCACAACCACTCCAGTGGAGTGGTGTGAACCTGGCCTTCCAATTTGACCCGCGCCATGGATTAGTGGTGTCAAAGACATGCTACTAACCATGCAGAAATACATCTCATGGCAATTGGCTGGTTTAGCTGAGGCATGCTGAAAGAAACAAAAGTTGCTCGGATTGCATAGCTTTCATTCTATCAATGTAGAATCACAGAATCCTCTTAACATGCAGAGAATGAAAGGAGCGCTCTCCTTCATTCTGGAGTTAACGAAATTAGTAGGGAGAAGCAGAACCTGACTACTGGTAACTGAGCCAGTAACATGTTCTCTACTGGCTCAAGATAGTCTGAAAACACGCAGAGGAGTACATTCTCTGCTGAGAATGCAGACTTGCATTTGACAGGTCCACGAGGCACCCCAACATTTTACTTGATGGGCAACCGTAAGGGTCTAGATGGGACTTTGCACATCAGATCGAGAAGTGTACCCACTTAGCAGCATAAGCTCTCCTGGTGGATGTCTATGTGCGGCTAGGAAGATTGCTGCAATTGTCTGGGAAGTCTAAAACTAACCCATATTCATCTTCTCAGGAACCCGGCACGGAGATGAAGGGAATGCAGGAAGTATGGACCAAAATCCCTGTGTCAGAGGGTCTGCTCGTAGAGGGAGTCACCTTGGGGGAACTGCTGACCGACTGTTGATCAATGCAAATCATATCTGCCGAGGCCAGTCTGGGACGATGAGAATCATCCTGCCCCCCGTGTGCCTACAAATTGAGCAGTGCCCTCTGAACTAAGGAAAACAGAGGAAAATGTACAGGAAGCATCTTGTCTACTGCACTGAATACATCCTGACAGACAACACAAGGGTCTGGATTTCTGAAGCAGGATAGAGAGTTTTGCGTTGAGAATGGATGCAAAAAAGGACCAGGTCCGGACTGCCCCGCCTGTCGAATAGTGGCCGTATGACATCTGAATTGACACAACGTGCTAAAGACACCACTCTCGCATCCCCACGGCCTTCCTGCACAGAGGGTAGGAAAGTACTCCACCCTGCTTGTTGATGAAAACATCACAACTTTGTCGTCTGCTCAAAGTGGGATCACTTCGAGGCAGAAGGCCTCCTTCAGGACTTGGAAAGTGAATAAGACAGCTCTCATCTCTAAGAACTTATGAGAAAATGAAGCTCCTCCAGGCTTCAGATCTGAGTTTGGAGATCCTTACAATGGGCTTCCCTAACGATCAGGAGGTTAAGGGTAGACCTAGCAGAAGCCAGACCAACTGCATTTACCATATGAGTAATTTCATCCAAGGTTCTATCATTTATGCGGAGGAATGCAAATGCATTGTTGGAGATCACTATTTTCTACGGATGAAGGCATGAGTCCCAGTATTGAAAAGAGCCCGAGCAGAGTCGCTTTCCGAAAGAAACAATCCGAAGATGCCAATTCTTCCATTCCTCTGGAAGAAACCTCGCCCTGGAGGTATCCAGGAGGGCTCCTAAGAAGAGTAACTGCTGGGAAGATGAATCTGGCACCTTCCCCGAATCAGAAAACCCCTCCCGGAAAAGCACAACTGAGAAGCTGTGGCAACTGCTTCCTGTGACTCCAGCCCATATGGCTCAGACCCAAACATCCAGGAAGTGAAGACTTGGACACAGAGGTTGTAGTGAACTCCTCCCTGAACAGGTACTTGTTTAACCTTTCAAGGTCAAGAAATGGGCGCAAGCCTCCTGCTATCTTGGAACCACGCAAAGGAAGTAGGAGCCTGTGCTCTGAATTGCTGTGGAACAACTTCTACTGCCCTGATCCTGCGGAGGCCCAGTCTTTCAGAGGAAAGAGGGTCAGACAGAGAGGTGGAAAGGCTGGGCTGCCGCCTAGGTCTGGGGAAAATCTCTGTGAAACTGAGGAAGGTACAGGGTGTTTTAGGGCCCTGTGCCGTCTGCTGTGATTTTTTCACGGTTGAGGAGTTGGTTCCTGACACAGGCTTCCTGGACTCTACCTTGAAGGAACTGCACGTTATAATAATGACGACGGTGCCCCCCGAGGCATCAGGTGTCTGAGTAGACCCAGGAGCTCAACCGAGGGCCAAACCAATAAGCACCACCAAGGAGATGTTAATCACCTGCTGCCAACTACAGCCACCCTGGGGCAGTGAGGAGATGTTACTCACCTGCTGCCAATGGCAGCTGCCCTAGGAGCAGCGACATAGGAACCTATAATGCTTTTAGCTGATTATTGGGCTATATGCCCCTAGCAATGAGGCGTTGATTCCGGGAGGCTCTTGACAATTGAATTGAGAGTGTTCCACAGGGTGTACTCATACTGAGGATTGTACGAACACAAGATGTAAAAGTCTGCCCTGGTCCACAGATGAAGTCTGAAATGTTATGGTGGACACCCTATCCCTGAGGAAAAAACTGGAAAGAAGATCTTCCATCACAGGCTCTGCTGATAATGGAGGCTTGCATTCCAGCTTCTAAAATGAATCATTCGCTGCGTCTTCGACAAAGCAAGACAGAGAAAGACTCATCCAGATCCACTTCTACCCCAGAAGAACCTCCAAAAGGCAGGTCCAGGCCAGGATCATGGGAAATGCTGTGACCTGGATTGGCGTTGAGGAGTTTGGCGCCATCCGTGGCATCATTCGCAGTGCTGACACCGCATGTGTCGCCGGCACCACATACTGGCCCTAGACCTGAAGAAAAGGGGGGAGAAGGAAAGTGGTACCCATGCCAGCCCCTGCAGAGGGAAGGGGCTAGGCACGCAGGGTCAGCATCAATGGTGCTAGCCCTGCCTGACCGATTCAGCCATGGCCCAGTGGCTTCGAGGTCCGAATGCCCTGGAACCGGGTCCACTGGCCAAGTCAACCAGGCAGACGTCGAATCCCCTGCTCCCAAAGAGTTGCCCAGAGGTGAAACTGCTCACCAGAGACCCATCGAGGACAGAAATGGGGCCCAGAGTCGAAGATCATGGCCGATAAGAAACAGAGCCACAGAGGACCCCAGTGAAGTCGGGTCGGGCCTACCGCTCTCCAACCAACGATCCCCACACAGACATACCAGAGGGCGACCTCAAGTGGTACCGTTTCTTCTTGCACCGACATGAGGAAGAAGAGTTCAAGGTCGAGTGGAGCCAGGTCCCCGGCTGAGGTCAGGAACAGGCACGTTGCTTTTGTGCTTCAGATGGACTGTCCCCCCCCCACTGGACTTCCCGTGGTCAGACCCCCCCTCCACAAAGGGAGGCCAACCAGACACAGCTCCACTGCCATAATAGCTTTCAAACATAGTCTCCCTACTGTCACCGCTACCGTCTAAGGTCGACTCTGTTGATGGCAGGCTGAGAAATTCTTCCTCTTCTTTTTTTTTTTTTTAAAATAAGAAAAAAACACTAGAAATATTAAATTAATCGAATACTGAATGGTTATAGCTGCTGTCATACAGATGAAGACTTGACTCCCGGGAGGCTGAAGACTTGACTCCCGGGAGGCAAGCAACGTCGACATCGAAGCGCACTCAAAGGAACTGAAGTGGTTGGAGGGCTGATACCGAGATAGGCTATATGGCACAAGCTAGTTTTGCGGTGCCACAAATGCGCAGTCCTATCCTGGCGCCGACCCTCCTGAAGGTTTTTGACTCTTGTGGGGTTCTAGTGCCTCCAGCGTAGTCCCGTTAGTGTGAATGAGTGGTGGAGACTTTTAGTCCAGGAAGATCACACAGCCAAACTTAAACTTGCCAACTTTGGGTACGTGACTCTACATGGAAACATACCTCACAGCCTCATCAAGCCGCTTCCACTTAACTTCCCTCACTCTTGCTCCACTGTGAATAAATCTCTGAAGATCCCACTTATGCAAGCTGGCATGAGGCAGAAATCCTTTGGCTGCTGAGCTGCCTCCCTCTGGAATATCATTCCCACTCTCAGATGACTGTCTTCTTCTCCCAAGGCTTTTGTGCCCAAACTTTTGTGCTCAGAATGAAAGATCATCTGCTAAACCTTAATACATGCTCTTGTGTCTTGTAGATTTCTCTCCCTGCTTTAAATTACAACTAGCCCAGTCACTACTGCATAAGTTTTGCACAATCACATTTTCATACAATACTATTACAAACGCACTTTCACCAATGAAAAATGTAAATTGTGTCCTCTCTTGTACCTTATGATGTATCTTTGTCACATTGTTTCGCTACTGCATAATATACTGTATCAATATTTTGCAGTTTATAAGATGTATTTGTAGTATCCGGATTGTGACTGGAAAAGGCACCTGATGCCAGTATGTCTACCTGGTCAACAAGGAATAAATCAAAACATAAATAAAAATTACAACATGAGAAGTAGAACATGACCTGCTTCTCCCTGCAACCACAAGGACAGACCTTGTCTGTAGCTAGTACACTGATACAAAACAAAGTGTGTAACACCTCTCCAAAGACACACCATCTCTTCAGTGGAGTTACACTGGATAATAGAGAGGCTATACCCCGAACAGGGAGAAAGTGGATAAACAGCAATGGAGGGAAGGGGGCCACCTATCCATGTCATAGAAAAAAATACATGTGTTTTTTTTTGGGTTTTTTTGGTTGTTGGTGGAGGGCACTCCCCCCAATCTGTTTTTTTTTTTTTTTTTTTTTTATTCTTTGGTAACCAGGTAAGGCCCACTAAGCACAAGTGCCTGTTTGCATGAGCAACTCAGGAGCACTGAGGATGTTAAATGTCTTGCTAAGAGTCACACACTATGAAGTTGGAGGTTGAGGGAATCAAACCCAGGACTGTTGGATGTACCAAGCTCATTCACAGTTTGTTAGTCTAACCTCTTGGCTATACTGCCAGCCCACTGTCTTCCAAGAGTAAATTTTCACCACTGATTCATACTTAAGGGTCCCAGTGCCAAGCTTACAAAAAAAAAAAAAAAAAAGGAGTAGCTTGTCTCACCCTGAGGATAAAAAAAACACCCTCATCCCTCTGCGTGGGGGAGAACACCTGAGGGCAGGGTCAATCAGATGAGCAGAAGGATGCCCCAACAGATCCCATATGACCCTATGGAAGAAGTCAGCCCCTTGGAACTCTGAGTTAAGCACCTTTCACTGGGCCATAGGTGCCAGCTGTGCAAGGCGAAAGTTATGCAATCTGCTAAATGCAGACTGTAGTTCCCACCAGCCTGGAGGTCACCTCATTGACATCATATGATGCCCTTGACTGGTTCCTGACCAACTCCAGGCCCTTGGCAGGAAGGTAGATGGTTTACCTGACTAACTCCGTATGTGGCATGGCAGCCAGGAGATGACCTATCTGCACCCACAGGCGTTTGTTGCAAGCTACCTGTTATGCAGCCATGCAAATTATGGTGCGAGTCAAAGTAAACGCCTTCCTGCCTAAAGCATCTGGCTAAGCAGAGTCCATTTCAGGACGGTCACGGATTGGGCACTAAGGCCCTATCAGGTCTGCATGCCCTAGATTCCCGAAGTGGGATGAGGCACTGCTCCTGTAGAACCTAAGGGTGCGCAGTACCGAAGCTGGATGTTCCTTGGGGGCCGGAGAGGATGCAAATGGACATCTCCAAACTGCCCTTGGAAATTCCTCAAAGGTTCTAGGCCAGGGAGGGTTGACACAGTAGACATCGCTGAAATCTTCAAGAAGTCCTAGCTGCATGGACATGGTACAGTAGCTAGCAACTGTGTCAGTGTCTATGCCTGCAACATTTTTGCCAGGAATCTCCGATACAGAGTATTCAGAGTCCGAGGACATGGGAAGGGAAGATTCCATGCCCTCAGAGGAGGACACTGATGAAGAGGAGTTGCTGGACATGGAAGTGGGTGGTGCCAGGAAACCAGGTTGGAAATTAACTCAGTTGGCATGACTATGATACTTGTACGAGTCACTACCAGCACTTCCATGATGACTCCATGTGACTGGCCCCAGAGGGCCCATGATCCCTGGAAGTTCTGGCAGAAACAGTATAGGCCCGAGAGCAAAGCAGGAGCCAGGGACTCCAAGTCCTGTACCTGGGCAATGAGGGATGCATAGGAGACCTTGGCCGTGGTGAGGACCTGTGGGACCGCCCAAACAAGGTCAACCTACGGAAGAGGATGACCAGGTCAGTGCCCATGAGGGGGAGACCCCAACAGTGGAGCCATAATCCCCTCAGGGCAGATTGGTTCCTCATCAGTGGCAAGCTCAGCTTGCAGGTCTGGAGAGAACCCTGTGCTCCTACTGTCCTCTGGTACTAAGCCGATGCTGCCTCTTGCACCAGGCCCAGAGCCAAGGAGTGGCCAAGATATGGGCTACCCTCTGCCGATGACACCGTCCTTGGTGCCGGACAGATGCTGTCCTGGGTTTGTCCACACCCCCCCAACATTGTTAGTAGTGTTGCAAGTGAGCCCGGTGCAGGAATGTCACTGGAACTGGAGACAGACTTGGGGAGACCTGTCATCGTCACCATGCCTGGTGTCGGGCCCAGGGCCACGGCCTGCATCATGCCCATCACATGGGCCAATGTTGACCCCTTCCCCAGAGCCACAAAGGCTACACAGTGGAGAAATTAACACCAGCACCTCAGCAACTGGATGTTACATGGCCTCGGTGTCAGTTTCTCTCCTGACACTGCGAACAGTGTCAGGAGGGGACCCAATGTCATGGCCAGCAATACCTTGGTCACCCACACTGTAGATGGTATCAGGAGTCGGGGTGGCACCAGAAAGCTTCTCAAATGAGGCCTTAGGCAAGTCACCTACCCTCTACAGCAAATTTTCAACCTGCCTCTAGCAACTGGTAAAGTTTCAGATATCTGGAAAAAGGCATTTGTGGTCCCTGTTGTTAAGGGTGCTGATGCTAGCTCGCTCATCAACTAGCCCCCCATCTCTATCCTCCCTCCCTTAAATGAAACACTGGAGAGGATTGAGAATGTTAGTGGAGTTCCTTAGTCGGCATGAACTGCAGGCCAAAGAGCAGCATGGGATCAAGAAGAATCCCAGCACAACAATTGCTCCACTGCTCTACACTGAGTCTTGTGCATAGTGCTCTGGACTGTGGAGAATTGACTAGATCTATCTATGTAGCTCTAACTAAGGCATTCAGTCTTGTAAACCATATTCTCCTCCGTCACAAACTGTTATACCTGGGCCTCTTGGTGGAGACTGTCAGCATTACTTCCAGTAGCTTCGTATGAAGTCCAAACTATCCACTGCTTAACCTGACACAAAATGGCCACCCAGGAGATGAGTTGTCTGATAGATACCAGTCAGTTAAATGCAGGGATGTTATTTTGGTTCCACATGATAATGGCGATCACGGAAAGGCGATCACCATTTGGATGAGTGTACATTGCCGAAAATCAATTTCGGTGATATACACTCGCGGTGCACAGCAAAAGGGTGCTGGAGACTTAGATTTTTTTTTTTTTTTTATATGTGTGGGGCTTTTGTCCCCTGAACCCCCTACTAGAAGATTCTCAACTTCAGGGGGTACATGTTGGGGTGCAAAGAAAAAAAAATTGACCAGCTTAAAAACTTAGCACGCCCAGAACCGAACACAGCACCCTCCCAACCCTAGCCTGCCACCAACCCACCATGCCACATGGCTAGCTCGGCAGCCCACCGTCTCACTACACCCCACAAACCCTCCCTCCCCTTCCACCTGTCACGATCCCCACCGCGCATGTATACAGTATATAGCGACACCCTGTCACTATATTCGCTAACCCCCTATCCAGTCGCCCTCCCTGCCCGGTAGCTCTGTGCACAGGCGCTGTGACTGAGTCACCCTTTTTGAAAGTGCTCAATCGCGGTCACCATCATCACAGGCTACCGTTAGTTTGGATGACAGGCCAGTCAACACTGGGGTCCCTCAGGGTTATGTACTAGGGTCCCTGCTTTTTAGTTGGTTCATAAATAATCTACTGGCTGCTGCAAATCCTCCAGCATATTTCTCTATGCAGATGACGCTATCACCTTCTCTAATGGCAGGATCTTGGACTGCCTGTGGCTGAGGCTCCAGGATGACTGACTGGGTCCAGGCATGGTTTGCCAGCAGCTTTCTAGTCATGAACAAGAAGATGACCAAATGTATGTTGTTTGGCAATCACAATAAGGCAGACCTCTCATCTGGCCTTACAATAATCAACTCTAATGGGGTAGTACTTGAGCAGGTTAAAACATTCAAATATCTTGACCTGATACGTGACAGTACCATGTCATTTGCTGACCACGTGGACCAACTAGTAAAGTCAGTAAACTCTAAAACTGGCTTCCTATATAGACAAAGGAGTAACCTCTTACCAGAGGTAAAAAAACACTCCTGGTCCAAAGCTTTGCCATAAGTAACACTACGGTATCGTGGTCTATAGGTCTGCAAATGACGGGGTGCTGGCCTGTGTCAGGGGGCTGCTTAACAGGGCCTGTTGCTCTGAACTTGACCTTAGACTTGACACCAATACCTGCGACCTGTATACTAGGCTCAACTTGCTAAACTTCAACTCAAGGTTCCTCTACCACACCCTGATCCAAGGCAAGAAAGCCTTGCTAGGCTTTCTCTCCTCTGGCCTACAAACTATATTCAGCGACACTGATAACAGCTATGCTGCTAGGGGTATGGCACGCCATTCACTGCTGTTTCCCTGGAGGAGAACTGTGCTGGGACAAAATTCCTTCTACCGATTTACTAAGAACAGGAACAACCTTGCAGATAATGTAAGAGGGGTAGACTACATTATGTCACTTACAATACGGCTGGTACCTCGCTTATGGCTACTGGTATCTGTAAATGATTTAAATGAACTGCCTTGCAACCTGACAAAGTATCCCTTATATACTGCACCCTGTAAAATAGTCTGTATTATAACCAGTTATGTCTGCACTGGTGTACTATATGGACCATATTATACTCTCTGTCTGTACTTATGGCTATCATGTGGAAACATACTGTAGATGTGTTATTCTCGTATTTGGACTCTAAACTCTTTGAAAATGGGCTTCTGCCCAATGTTTTTTTTTTTTTTTGTGAAATAAAAACTGAAAACTGAGTCATTCTGGAAGCTTGCAGATCCTGCAGAGTGTTTTTTACATTTCCAAATGACTGTTTCCTTTAGAAAGGGGCATTAATTACTGACTGACTGTTGCACATCAGAGGAAAAAACAGCCACTCCAAGCCAGGAGTGGCACCTAATGCACATTCCCGATGCAGCAGCTCTGGTACCAGCGTTAAGAAGAAGCATCCATGCTTTTTTCAGAAGATGCTTTCCAGCCTCTTAGCCATAAGCAATCGTTTGCTGAGCCAACATCTTATCCTGGCCCTCAGGCAATTTTTCAGCCTGAGTGGCCACAGTTTTCCGTAGACAATTCTCATATTTAATCATGTACATCTGACAGTTTGAAATTCTCAGGCCACGGGTAGCCGAGGCAATAGTCCTCTTACCAATCACATCCATCTTCCTTAATTTCTTGTCTGGACAGAAGGAGCTCAAGTGTTTAGGCACTTTAGATCTAGCACGAGCAGCCATTATCACCCCAGAATCTGTTTCAGTCTGTGAGGAATAGTATGGTTTAGCAGTAGGGGCTGGATATCGTTTATCCACCTTTCCAAGCACAGCAGGCTGTTGTGCAGCCTATGCCAGGCTGCCAACATAGCATCCTCCAGGGCTGAATGCACAGGAGGAATAGTTACTGTAGGAGAGGCAGTGACTTCCAGGAACTCAAAAGATTTCTCTTCCTCCTCTTCAGCTTGAAATTCCAGTTTGGCCTGTACCGTTTTAAGGAAGGCTTGGAATGAGGCATCTTTGGGGAAAATCTAGGTGCATTGGCAGACTCCCTTCAGAGCAAGAGGCTAGAATGGAGACTGATCCAACCACATCTATTATTTCTTCTTCTTCCATTACTGCCTCCTCCTCTTCCATGTATTCTGGATTATACTCCAGTTTATCATCGACATCCACCAGTATATGCTGCAGGCCAATGACTGGAGGAGGAACTGCAGGAGGCACCTACGACGAATGACCCACTGGTGGAGGTCCATTTGAACCCATCTGGGAGGCAGGGACAGAATATGAAAGCACCAACAGAACAACTGACAAAAAAACAGCTGCAGGCACTGAAGGTGTAGTCATTGACAGCATCATGATATCCTGAAACAACTCATGACATTGACAGCCTATTTATCGACAGAACCCGGAGGGGGCGCTGATGGCTTAGGCATTGATGGAACTATACCCAACGGCAGAATAGGCTTTCAATTCCCCAAGTGGGGAGGACAAGCCGACACCAGACCACAACCCTGGTGTCTGTAAGACAGTTGGGCGGGGGGCAGCAGAACCCACAGCCGCAGCTGGGGCATGTCTTTCTCAAGTAACTTACCCCATCTAATTGGTGAATGGGAAAGGTCAGGACAAGTCTTTTTCCTTTCTGTGCTTCTCCTTGTCAGCATGGCAGTGTTTATCTGCCAACTTTGACAATTTATCTTTTTTCTCAGCAGTCAAAGCCAGTTGCTATCAACTGCGGAGATTGACGCGCTGATGGCGAGCCAGGAATGGGAACAGGTGACAGTGAAGCCACCTTCACCGTGGCCTGTTTCTCCATTTCTTGGACAACAAGAAAGTTTTCTAATGCTTTCTTGAGATATCTCATGGTTGCCAGGTTACAGCTTAGGCAGATCCTGCAGGCCTTAATGTTATGGTCTTTGCCAAGGTAACGAATACAAACCGAGTGATCATTTAACAGAGCTGCAATAGTGTAACAATGGTTCTTTGTTCGTTTCGTGGCATAAAATATAATTTAAGCAAACAGAAGAAGTACTGTATATAGCGACAGCAAAATACTTGCAAGAGTTGGACAGCGTCCTTCAACAGCGGTGGACTGAAAAGTGGTTTATAGCAGAAGAAAGAACAGAGGCATGCTAGAAATGCCGACTTTATACAGGCGCTGATGTGGCGCACTGACATGGGTGCGTCTAGCCTGTAAAAAGTTTGCAGGTGGTCCTGATGCTGACGGCTTACAGTTCCATGATGTGGTTCAATGGAGGGGTGACATAGTCAAAGAAGATCTGGAGCTTCTCTCGTATGAGGAATAGTAAATTTTGAAATAAGGCATCCTCAGATGGAGACCTGGGAGTATAAACCACAGTGTCCTCACTAGCAGAGGAGACAGTGTAACTAGAGTCTAAACCACAGTAAGGGAAGCATCTTCATCCTCCTCCGCATCCTTATCACCCTCATTGGTTGAAAGAGGGCACAGAAGAACCACAAGAGCTATAATCTGGGGAGCAGATAGCAGTGGTGGAGGAAGAGGGGCCTTAAGTCCACAAGACCAAGGCTGTACTTCCAATAGCTTTGTATGAAGTCCGTGCTATCAATTGCTAACCCGACACAAAATGACTGCCAGGAGATATTGAGTAAATGAGAAGGACGGGTGTGGGGGCAGTGTTGATGGTAAAGTCATCAACAGCAAGGAAGGCAGCAGTATCTGGATTAACTCAGAGAATGTAGACAGTAAACTGTAATGGTATTGGTAATACCCACAAGCATGGATGACAGCAGCTCCGGCTGGGCAAAATCCACCAATGACATGCCTGATCAAATCAAATCATCTTTATTTTTAACAAGCGCAATTCCAGAGTCTGTTCATTGTGCTTGTACAACAATTTTAGTAAAACACAAACCATTTAAAACAGTATAATCAGATTTAAAATCAACAATATAATCTCTAAAAGTTCCTGACTACTTATTTATACTACAACTAATGCAATTTTAAATAGCCATCTCAGAATACTAACAACAATCAGGATAGGCCGTGCTGAATAAATGTTTTCAGAGCAGATTTAAAGCTCTGGATGGTCAGGCACCCCCCTCACCCGACGAGGCAGAGAGTTCCACAAGGTAGGGGCCACAAAAGCAAAAGAGAGGGCCCCCAAAGGTGTCAGTCGAACCTTGGGAATCTCTAGCAATCCCTCGTCGGAGGAGCGGAGGGAGTGGTAGGTACAAAGGAGATCTTGCAAATACCGGGGTCCCTGTCCATGTAGGGCTTTATAGGTCAGTAACCCGATCTTGAAGGTGATCCGCCATTGTACTGGCAGCCAGTGCAGTCCGCAGAGCACCAGGTGATGGAAGCTGTGGGGTTTGTGTGATGCCCGTGCTGGAGCCTGCATCCAACCTTGATGTCTCCACAATGGTAGGACCAGAGACAGAGGCAGATGATGGGACCCTGGACTTACTGTCCCATGTCTCCAACAGAAATCAGGACTTGGAAAGAGTAGCATGGCTGTAACGCTTCATCAAAAAAGACTTTTTTTCCTTCAACAAATGAAGCTACTCCCGAAGAGGTGAGAGCGTCACTGAATGGCAAGGAGACTGGCAGGGTTCCAACTGTGCCTGTGCCTTACAAAATTATGGGGACCCTGCAGCAGAATTAGAAGCTGCACTTTTGATGTTTTCCAATTTTTGCAAGAAAGACTTGCAGGAAATACAGGTTACTCACCTGTAACAGGAGTTTTAGGAATGGTATATGTTGTTCATCCACACTGTCTGGCAGGTTCCTTGCCGCTTTAAATCTTCCCAGAAGGTCTTCAAGCTGGCTCCTCCCATCCACCCGGGTGGTAAAACTCTTGGCTCCGCCCCATGACGCCGGATCTAGCCCACTGGAAGCCAGGTTATGCGTCGAAGCCGGGGAGGTCGGGTGGGTCGTGTGGATGAACAACATATACCATTCCTAGAACTCCTGTTACAGGTGAGTAACCTGTATTTCTAGGGACATGGATATGTTGTTCATCCACACTGTCTGGCAGACTCCTAGCAGTTCTCCGGGAGGAGGGAGGCAAGCTGCATACCCCCTACTTAGGGACTAAAGACTGGAGAACCGAGGCCCCAAAACCAGAATCCCGGCGTGACTCAAGGTCAATGTGGTAGTGGGTGATGAAGGTGTGTGCTGACTTCCAGGTAGCAGCCCTGCAGATTTCCTGGATAGGGACGTTCCTGGAAGCAGCCACCGATGCAGTGGTATGGCGGGTAGAATGAGCTCTTATCCCTGTGGGAGGCTCCATGCCTGCCAACCTATAGCAGAGATCTATGCAGGAGGTGACCCACCTGCCTATCGTCTGCTTGGCTGCAGGTCTGCCAGGTGTGGCTTCAGCATAGGTGACAAACAGCTGGTGAACCTCTCCCCGAAATTCAGCCGTCTGCTCTTTATAATGAGCAAGCGCTCTTCTAGGGTCCAAAGTATGGAGTCTATATTCGGCCTCCGAGGTGTGACTGGGGTAGAACAACGGCAGAGTCAACACCTGGTTAAGGTGAAACTCCGACACCACCTTCGGAAGGAATTTCGGTTGGGGTGCAGGACAACCTTGTCCCTGTGGAAGACCAGATAAGGAGACTCGATGGAAGGCGCCTGGAGCTCTCCCATCCTTCTGGCTGACGTGATAGCCACCAAGAAGGCGGTCTTCCACGACAGGTGAGAGATGTCACACCTGTGTATCAGTTCGAATGGCCTGCCCATGAGCTTAGCCAATACCAGCAGTAGATCCCACAGAGGTGGAGGTTCTCACACTGGAGGGGATATGTGATCAAGGCCTTTGAAAAAGCGCCCGACCACCTTCTCCTGTGCCACTGACTGCTTCCTGGCCCGCGCCCGGTAAGCAGAGATGGCTGCCAGATGCACCTTAAGGGTCGTTGACCAAAGCCCTTGCTGAGAAAGGGACCACAGGTAGTCCAGAATGCTTGCCAAGGAACAGAAGGAAGGATCCAGGCCCTTGCCCTGACACCAAATGGAGAATCTCTTCCATTTGAAGGTGTAGCATTTTCTGGTCGACTCCTTACGGGACGCCTCAACAACGTTGAGGACCTCATCGAAAAGAACCAAGGCCTGGGACTCTAGCCACTCAGGAACCAGGCCGTCAGGTGCAGGGATTGAAGGTCCGGATGGAATCCAGGCCATGCTGTTCGAGGGGGGGGTGGATGTGGCGGCAGTTACGGAAACGTAGGCCAACAAAAACCATGACTGGGACCTAAATGTACGGGGTTACACTATGCTTAGGAAGGATAGAAAGGAGGGCAGAGGGGTGGAGTGGCTATGTTCATTAGAGATGACATAGAAATTGCTATGGTAGAAGAGGCAGAGGGAAACGTGGAGGCCTTATGGGTCACCTTACGATCCCAGCAGGAGATAAGGTCAAGCTGGGGTAGCATATAGGCCCCGGGATGAGTGATGTTCTAGAGGATGGTTTGCTGGACAACATCATTGCCCAGTGTGGTCCAAAAGGGGAAGGAGTGGTGTTGATGGGGGACCTTAATATGCCAGGTACTAACTGGGGAACCATGTCCTCTAAGGTGGCCAAGGAGCAGAGGCTGCTGGATGGCTTCCAGGATGTGTTCTTAACACAGCATGTGATGGAGCCACAAGGGAGGGCATGTCCTGGATGTGGTTCTGGCAGATGGGGATCTGGTAAGGGACATGGTTGTACAGGACCCCCTGACTGGGAGTGACCACAATACTGTCTGGTTTCAAATAAGCATTGGGGAGTGGGGGTGAGATCTAGGACACTGGCAGTGGACTTCAGGGGGGCAGACTTTATGGGCATGGGAAATATTCTCAAGGATCACTTGAAGGGATTACCTCAACAACAAGTGTGGAAAGGAGATGGGAGGTCATAAACGGGACTTCATGAGGCAGTCAGGATCTCGCTAAGTTGAAACGTGAGGAGCAAGGTCACATAAACCATGCTGGTGGTCCAGTGAGGTCCAGGTAGCAGTCAGAGAAAAGAAGGCGGCTTACAAAAAATATAAAACAACAAGAGGGGATAGGGATAAGGAAATATACCAGCTTGCATCTAGAAAAGTCACCAGTATGGTGAGGGGAGCAAAGTCCAGTAAAGAGCAACGGCTGGCACAGGGGATACATGGAGGGGAAAAGGGGTTCTTCCGGTACATTGGGGAGCGGAGAAAACTAAGGGCCATCTCAGCAGATTGAGATCAGAAGGAGGTGGGTGGAAGAGGCGAGGACCAGGCAGAGGTATTTAACAGTACTTTGCCTCTGTGTTCACTAGGAGGATGGGATATCTACAAAGCAAGGCACAAAGGGGATAGAAGCGGCAGGAGCGGATCAGGAGCAGCAGAAATGGAGCAAAGGGGGGGAAAGGTACCCCAGGGGTGTCACATCTGGATAAGGATAAAAAGACCAGTAAGGTGGAGGGGACGGATGATGCCATCCCCACCAAAAGGGTGTGGTTTGCCCTCAAGGCCCTAAAGAAAGACAAATCTCCTGGGCCGGATGGCATTCATCCGAGAGTACTATGGGAATTGGCGGACATACTGGCTGCACCTGGCGGAGCTTTCAACAGGTCACTTGAGACAGGAGGGTACCTAGGGATTGGCAGAGAGGCATGTGGTACCAATCCATAAAGGGGGTCAAGGAAGTACCAGGAAACTATAGACCCATCAGTTTAACCTCAGTGGTGGGAAAATTAATGGAGAGTATACTAAAGGAACGATTGGGGGTTTACTTGGAGGAGGTGGGAGCTCTGGATAGTCGGCAGCATGGGTTTGTGCCAGGTAGATCATGTCAAACCAACCTTGTGGAGTTCTATGAATGGGTAACATCAGAACTGGACAGGGGTAAGCCTGTGGATGTATTATTCTTGGACTTCAGCAAAGGCGTTTGACTCTGTCCCCACAATGGTCTGGTGGAGAAACTGATGGGGTTAGGAGTAGGCCCTTTGATGGTCAGATGGATTGAAAACTGGATAGCTGGACGCACTCAGAGAGTAGTGGTCTGTGGGAGCTCTGAACCTACAGAGGTTGGTAGTGGGTACCACAGGGCTCGGTCCTGGGTCCAATCCTGTTTAATGCATACATATCAGACATCAGGATGGTATAGGGTGTGAAATGAGTCTCTTCATGGGATGACTCCAAGATGGGAGCAGTAGTTGAGGGAGAAGAGGGGAGGTTGGCCCTGCAAGGGGACCTGGACACCCTGGAAAGCTGGGCTCACACATGGAAATTAAATTTCAATATCACCAAGTGCAAGGTGTTGCATCTTGGTCGGGGAAACCCTAAACACATGTACACTCTGGGAGGGAGGTGCTGGAAGCCTCAACAGGGAAAAAGACCTAGGGGTCATGGTGGATACATGTAATAACACTGAGCAGTGCAGGAGAGCAGCTAGCAAGGCAAACAGGATGTTGGGATGCATCGCAAGGGGATCACCTCTAGGAGCAAGGAAGTGATTCTGCCACTGTACAATGGACTGGTTAGACCACACCTTGAGTACTGTGTACAGTACTGGAGACCACACTTGAAGAGGGACATACAGCTCCTGGAGAGGGTACAGAGAGGGCAACAAAGATGATACGAGGGCTAGGGGATTTGACTTACGAGGACAGACTTGAGGAGCTCTGCCTGTTTTCATTGGAGGAGAGGAGAGACAGGGGGGACATGATTGAGGTCTTCAAGTACCTCAAGGGAATAAATAGGGTAAACATGGAGGGGATCTTTAGACTAAAGCAGGGAGGCATCACCAGAGGGCATGGTTTGAAGTTGGAAGGTGGAAGGGTGAGGGGGGAAAAGAGGAGGAGGTTGTTCACTGAGAGGGTGGTGGACCCTTGGAATGCTTTGCCTGGTGAGCTGGTTCAGAGATCCACAGTGGAGAGCTTTAAGAGAGGGTGGGACAGACACAGAAAGTGGATGTATCAGATGATGGCCTGTCCCAGGGGGGTGGGGATGGATGATAGGGGTTTCTGGAGCACAAGGGGGGGACATGATTGAGGTCTTCAAGTACCTCAAGGGAATAAATAGGGTAAACATGGAGGGATCTTTAGACTAAAGCAGGAGGCATCACCAGAGGGCATGGTTTGAAGTGTATCAGATGATGGCCTGTCCCGGGGGGGTGGGGATGGATGATAGGGGTTTCTGGAGCACAAGGGATGGGAGGGTCTCGGCACCCAACTAAGGATCTAGGTTCGAGCAGACTTGATAGACCATAAGGCCTAATCTGCTGGCAAATAGTATGTTAGTATGTTAATACCTTCCCTTGATTGATTGAGATCAGGTCCGGTGGGCTGGAAGCTGCCTCAAGAGCCTGGAGCTGAGACTGAGGAGATCTGGATACCAGAACTGGCGGGGCCAGTCTGGGGCTTCCAGAATCACCTGCGCCTTGTCCCTCCTCGCCTTAAGAAGCACCTTGTGGATCAAGGGACGTGGGGGAGAGGCGTAGAAGAGGCCCGGGTTCCACGGCCTTGAGAAGGCATCCCCCTGCAGCGAGCCCTGCTGAGGGGGCCGGGCATGAAACAGCGTCAGCTTCGCATTCTCCCTGGAGGCAAACAGGTCCGCCTGAAGCGTGCCCCAGTGGGAGAACAGGTCTTGTACTACCTCCGGCAGGAGAGACCACTCGTGGGACGCAGCCCCTATCCGGCTTAGGGCATCGGCCAGGGTGTTGGAGGCTCCTGCCACATGAATGGCGAGGAGATCCACCTCCAGGCCGCACACGAGTGACCAAATGTGGAGAGCTTCCCTGCACAGAGGCATGGAGCGCGTCCTGCCCTGGTGGTTTAGGTAGTACATGGTCGTGGTATTGTCCGTCTGGACCTGAACCACTTGACCCCGTAGAAATGGAGGGAAGGCAGTAAGGGCTAGACGAACCACTCGAAGCTCCAGCAGGTTGATGTGGCATTGGGACTCACAAGCGGACTAGAGGCCATGCGCTCTGTCCTCCCCCAGATGGGCACCCCAACCCATCGGAGAGGCACTGGTCGACAGAGAGACCGTCGGCTCGGGGTGGACAAACGGGATGCCCTCCTGCAGATGTGCTGGAACGGTCCACCACTGGAGAGTGTTCCACATCCCCTGGGTCACTGTCACTAGCTGATCCAGCGGATCGAAATGCTGTGACTATTGGCTGGCCAGTCCCCATTGAAGGGGACACATGTGCCAGCGGACCCAACGGACCACACTGGTGCAGGCCGCCATGAGGCCCAGGAGGCACAGGATGTCCTGGGCAGGCTGCGATTGCCCAACCTGAAATGGCTGGGCAAAGGAGGAAAGAACCTCGGCCCTGTCCGCCGGGAGTCATGCTCTGGCTCGTAGAGTCGAGCTCTGCCTCGATAAATTGTATCACCTGCTTTGGCACGAGTTCCGACTTGGCCTCGTTGATGACGAGGTCAACCTGAGAGCAAACCGGGAGGGCCAGACCTCTGGACCGCTCCACCTCCGCTCTGGAGGGGGCTGCAATCAGTCAATCGTCCAGGTAGGGGTACACCCGGACCCTTCAGCACCGCAGGAATGCTGTCACCACTGCCATGCATTTAGTGAAGATCCTGGGAGTTAGGGAAAGGCCGAAGGGCATGGCCCGGAACTCGTAAAGGGATCCCTCTTCTCTGAAGCGGAGGAATCTCTGGTGGGATGGACGGATTGGGACATGAAAGAACGCGTCCTGAGGGTCCAGGGAACAGAACCACACGCCTCATTCCAAGGATGGAATTATCTGAGCCAGAGTGATCATCCTGAAGGTCCGAGACCTTAGGAACCTGTTCAGGTCGAGAATGAGGCGCCAGCCCCCGTCCGTTTTGGGACCAGGAAGTACCTGGACACAAACCCCGGGTCTGGAGGAGGATCCACCACCTTCCTAATCACCTCTTTTTCGAGGAGCAGGGCAATATCGGCTCTGCGGGCCGATAGAGAGGCTGTGGACCCCGTGGACCCCCGAGGGGCAACGGCTCGGAAGGGTGGGGCCTGCTTGGACTCCAGAGGCAGGCCCTTTCCTACCACCTCCAACACCCTGCGGTCCGTGGTGATAGTAGACCAGGCGGAAAGGAAGTGGCGGAGCCGTCCCCAGGGGAACCGAGGGGTAGTGATGAGGCTAGGCGACACCCCCTCAATGGGCAGGCTTGGAGGAGGGACTGGCTGAGGGACATCCTGGGCCTTTACCTCCCTGTTTCCTACTGGAGGAAGCCGCGGGCTTGGGTTTGGGATGCGAAGAGCGAGCCTGCTGGCCCTGGTGCTGTTGCTGTTGGGTCGGACGTGCCACAGGCAGAGAAGGGCGAAAGGACTTGTGCTGCTGCTGTCGGCGACCTTTGTCCTTTTGGGCGGAGGTGACAGAGTCCAGAGTGGCATTGGACTTTTCGATCCGCTGGAGGTGACCTGCCACTCCAGGGCCGAAGAGGTCGGTCCCTAGGAAGGGGACATCTGCCAATTTGTGCTGGGTATCTGCCGTGAAGGTGGATATCCTCAGCCATGCTCTGCGGCGCATGGCCACAGCGGCCTCAACCGATCTGGCACAGAAGTCTCCTATGTAGAGAGCCGTTTGGAGCTGCTGCTTAGCCACTGCCCTACCCTGGTCCCGCAACTGCCAGACCGTGGTCTGCAGGTCAGCCGGGAGATGAGGGATCACCTCATCCAGGGAGCCCAAGAGGGCGTGGGAGAAGTGTGCCATCAGCATGGCCGAGCTGGCCTGGCGGAGGCCAAGGGAGGACGCAGCGTACACCTTGCGCCCAGCGTAGTCCAGCTTTGTGGACTCCTTGTCGGGGGGCTTGTCCAGGTCCCTAGCATTCCCGGAACGCCGGAAAACGCTGTCGATGACCAACTCCTTGGCAGAGGGGTGTTCCGAAAACCCGGCCAAAGAGCCAGTAGGGACCGCATACTTCCTGGCCATCCTGGCTGAAGGCGCAGGGCAGGAAGCAGGCCGCCGACAAAGCTCCAAGGCTGGGCCAACAATGGCTTCAGCCACCGGAAAGGCCTCCATGGGGGAATCCTCTCAGTCCAGTATCTCCGTCAGGGCATACTTGGCCCGTTTGGATACGGGCTCGAGCCGCATCCTAGTGGACTCCGAGATAAGCCGAAGCAAACCCATGAAGGACAATGGGCTGTCATCCAACGACTGGCCCCCGGAGGACTCCAGGTCAATGGGCCTGGAGAACAGGGAAAAGTCATCGTCGGACTCGGAGGAGTCTGCGAAGAGCTGCCTGGGGCCTCAGCCACCCTCCACCTGCTGAGGACAGTTGGGAGTGAGGGTGACTGACAACATGTGGGGCAGGCCTTGACCCGACCAGGAGTCCTTGGTCGGCGCCCCCGATTTCAGTTGTGGAGGTGGAGGTGGAGGTTCCACCACAATCGGTGGGGCAGCGAGTTTCGTCCGAACAACTGGCCCAGACTTCGACACCTCGGCTACAGCAAGGGGTTGTTTCGGCCGCTCAGGTGACAGCCACTTGATGGCCGGGGAAGGTGACGGCGTTGGCTTGGTCCTGGACAGAAGTAACTGCTGCCACATCAGGTCCTCGTAGCGTCAACGCAATTTGCGCTGAAGCCTCTCCTCTTCCAAAGAGGAAGACGAGGATGAGCGGCGGCGCTGCTTATCTCGGTGCCGAGAACGAGACCGCCGATGTCGGCGGGATTGGCTGAACCGAGACGAAGTCCAAGACTGAGACTGAGATCCTCAGTGTTTCCGAGGATGGGTCTGGGAAGGGCCGGGGGACACCTGCTCTTCCCTCTGCTCGGAAGCCTTAATCGGGGACTGCTGCACCGGAGGCACAGGCAGATCCTCGGTCTCCACTGGGGGAACCGGTGAAGAAGGGTTGTTGGCCTCACCAGTCGACAGCCCGTCCGACGGGTCGAGAAAGATCTCAACCTCGTCGATGGGTGTCTCGGCCGGCTGGCCTGACAGGGATGCCATGAAGCCAGCAGCCTTAGCCGCAACCTCGACCGAAGTCGACAGTCGGCTGTCCGGGGAAGGAGACCTCTCCCGCTCCCACGAACGCCGACGATGGGACTTACCCTTTAAGTCCTTCTTTTTGGACTGAGAGGAATGTCCCGATGACCCCTCTCCCTTCATGGAAAGGGATTGGAAAAGCTCCTTGAGCGAAGCTGAATACGAGGTACCCAGAGAGAGAGGGATAAATGCCGCGACCGAGGAAGCGGATGATGCGGCCTGGGCTGCCTCCTCCTCGAGGGCGATCATCTGCTCGAGTTGCTCAGCTGAGCCAGCCGCCGCAGTAAGCACCCAATGGGCCTCTTTCGACTTGACCAGTGGGTAGCGCTTCTCGAGGCACCCAAGCTGTAACCGGGCAGGGCAGTCCTCCAGGACGCTGGCCGAAAAAGAACGGCATGACTCGCAGGCCTACGGGTCATGTTCTCAGGCCGAGGCAGTAGACGCACGTGGAGTGCGGGTCCATCCTGGACATCTTCTGCCCATAAGGGTACCGCCGAAATCCAGGAGTTGATTTGTCCATCGCAGCCGCAAGGGAGAAAGATGACCGAAGTCTTGACAATTTTAAAATGAGTTTCGGGCGAACCGAAGAATTAGGATCCAGTCTACCACGCAGAGCATTAAGGAGGGAACCTGAGCTTCCAAGCAGTAAGGAAGATCAGGCGTCATGGGGCGGAGCCAAGAGTTTTACCACCCGGGTGGGTGGGAGGAGCCAGCTTGAAGACCTTCCGGCAAGATTTAAAGCGGCAAGGAACCTGCCAGACAGTGTGGATGAACAACATATCCATGTCCCTAGAAACAAGATTTCCCTTGGTCTCTCTTTGTGGTCTGGTTAAAACTATGGCAAAAAGGGCAGGATTTAAACTGCACAAGGGACAGGTAGCGAACACACAATTTGTAAACACTGTCACAGAAAATCTTCATGTTGCACTGTTAGAAGTGAAAAAGCAGTTGCTCCTTTGACAGCAGCAGCATAAAATGTTACCAACAAGTAATCAAAATCAGGGACCCTGGTTTTCCATTTTTACCGGTAACGCCGGTAGCAATCACGGAATCCTGCTTGGTTTGCGGATTTTGAATTCTTGTACCGGTGCCTCACGGAAATTGCATGTCACTGCACATAATCTCTAAGATTTCAGCAGCTTTTTTAATTTGTTTTAATTTTCTCTTTCTATGTCCCCTTCTCACAACATCAGTCTCCACTTTTCAGAGATCCCTAGGCTGGGTATCACATAGCTTCAGCCCCAGGTAATGCCAGGAGCTCCTGTGGTCCTGCCCCTATCCTGCCTGGATTGTACCCTCCAGGTGGGAAGGGAGGGAACCTAGGTCACCATCCACACTTCCTTAGTGTGTGTCGGGCAGCTCAGTGGGTCCCTCATGGAGCCTGGTTATGAAGTCTGGGGCACCTGGGTCCCTTCTGCCAGTGGCCAATGTGGGTGATTGTTCCTGGCTTTCTGGTCTCTGTCCCTGAGGGCACTGGCACTAGAGGAGATCCAAGGAGGTAGGTCACATAGAGACATGCCACTGCTCCAGATCCTGGCTAGGGTCCTCCCCTCCTGATCACTCTGCAGCACCATTGCATCACCACCCATGGTCACACAGGTGGTGGTAAAGCAGCAGGACCTGCAGCCCACCCTCCCCGGAGGAGGAGGGCAGTCCCCCAGGTGCTCGATCCTACTCCTCTGGCCAGACCTCCAGCAACCCGAGTTCACTTCTGACCCTGGGTTGCTGGCATTGCAAGCAATAGTGCTACCGCAGCACCAGCAGGCTGACCCAGATTTCAGCATCTTAAAATGAATGCTGCTGTGCTTTGTATTCTTTCTGCTTTGCTGCATATAAAGTCAGTAAGAAAATCACACTTTTGCTTTGTTGTACTCAAGCCATTCAGTTTAACCACCCATGCCTAGTGGTTAGAGTAACAAGCAGTGAATGAACTGGGTACATCCAGCAGACTTGGGTTTGATTCTCACAACCTCCACTTGCATACTGTGTGACTCCAAGCAAGTCACTTAACCTCCCCAGTGCTTCTAGGTCACTCCTGAAAACAGACAGTTCTGCCTAGTGGGCCTTACCTGCTTTACAAAGAATATAAAAAAAAATACAAATACATGTTTACTACATCATATAGAATAGTAGTCAGGGTACCATGTAATTTACCAGAGTTTTACTTGGGCTGAAATTATTTTGTACAGGTAAAGATAAATGTTCAGATACATTTTATGTGTTTTATAAGCTTGATTATAGATTTTAGTCAGGTGTTTATTGTATTCTTTGCATATAAGCATCTAGGTTGTAGATTGCTAAATTCAGGATCACTGTTACCAACTAGCTTATTCAAGTTTATAACCAGTAGGGCCATCCTCAATCCTCAGCTGTTTGAATGAAAACTAGTCTGAATGAAAGTATGTTCACAAAGAAGAAACTGCCTTACTACTTATGAAAATACTACAGTTAGCACCCCATTTAGGTGAATTGGATCATTTGCAGCTTTTCTACCACCTGCTGTTTCAGTTTGTGTGACAACAAAAGGTTTTCTGATTAGACTGCTTCAACAAAAAGCAAATGTTAAGAATTAAAGTGCATTTATGTTTGGACAGTTGATTTTGAAAGCACAGTCAATGACGTACAGAAGGTAAAACCCCGGGGCTGTATGATGCTGGTGGGCAGAGTAGTGCTCAAGTCACATCTGAACAAAGACATGAAAACTGGGAGACACCCTTTTCATGGACACCAAGGGAAAAAAAAGCATCCACATGTCTGGTAGATGCATAAATCCATTTGAACGTCCTCCACTAATCACTTGTGGATTTTTAAGGTGAAGACACTTTATTTCAAAGAAGCAAATTCAAGCAGTTTTTTACCTCCTGGCCATTTACTCCTTCAGGCCTGCCAAGGCCCCCTACCATCACTGCTGAGTCCTGACCACCATCCACTGCCCTTTACTGCTGTGCTACCAGGTAACCCAAAGTATCCCTTCATTGAGTGGGCCCCTACCCCTGTGGGAGGCTACCAGGAGAGGAGGATTGCCTTAAAGAGCTTCCAGTGTATCCTGGGCATGGCAGGGGTCAGAACGGACACATGTCTGGGGATTCTGGCTTATGAAGGGACCAACAGCTGTCCTTCAGTTGGGTCAGTGGGTGTTTTCCCATTTTTCTTGGGAGTGTGACAGGCCACACAATGACAAGGCACAAGCCAGCGTCCATCACGCTCCCCTCCTGCAGTGAGGGCTGACATGTTGTCGTGCCTCTGGCCTTCACCAGGGGCCAGCAAATGCTGAGCCATGAACCTCCTCCCTCCCTCCCAGGAGAAGGTGAGTGGTCGTTGGACACTCAAGCCTTCATCCACCAGCTGGCCCTCCAACACCCAAGTCTGTTCCCTAACCCTGGTCAGCAGTGTCACAGGCAGAAATCCAATTCAGGCAGTTAAATTATAGATAGGAAAAAACAAAGGTAGTCCACCTTAGCGGTGATGGTTCAGATTAATTCACTTCTGAGTTCTAACAAACAAAGAGACCAAGTCATTTGTAACTTGTGCATGTGGGTGTGGGTGCTGAAGAAAGGTGATCATAGTGCTGTCTACTGCCATCACCCCAGAGGGATGTGGACTGCATTGTTGCTACTGCCATCACACACGAAGGGGTGGGGGCTGTAGTGCTTCTGCCATCACCACTGGTAGATGGGGAAGTGTAGTACTGCTGCTGTCCTACCCCTGGGGATGGGGCCATAGTGCTGATACTGCCATCACACCTGAGGACTGGTGAACGTAGTACTGCTGCCATCACACCTAAGGGATGGGGGCCACAGTTCTGCTGCTTCTGTCACACCTGAGGGAGGGAAGTTGTAGTGCTTTTACTGCTGCCATCACACCAGAGGGATGGAGTCGTAGTGCTGTTGGTGCTGCCATCGTACCTGAGGATGGGGCATGAGTGCTGCTCCATTACACCTTAGGGATGGGGTTGTAGTGTTGCTGCCATCACCTCTTGTACCTAAAATAACTTTAAATTGGTACAAGGATGGAAGGATGTGTAATAGTAGAAATCCAAATTGCTAAAATGCATGTTAGCAGAGTTAAAAATTGTTAACTAAAGTACACAAAACCAAACACCAGTAGAAGCGGATTTTGGCTTAGCAGACACCGGTGACAATACCATTTTTTGCAATGTACAAAATGGAATATGCCCTTTCTCAATCCCGGTAAACCAGTGTCCCTGATCAAAATTGATGAAGACATCTCTTCAGTCTGATGTGAGTGGAGAGAAATTGAGGTAGTATGGGGTCACCTAAGCTATGTAGGTTCCAATGACGCATGTCACTGTGCATGGCCCAAGGTAGGCAGAAGTTTCTGAGTGGTCCAAATGCCGATGGCCTACAGTTCAACGTGTGACTCTATGGAGGGAGATGTTCTCCAAGATGCACTATTAACTTTGTTAAATTGAATAGCTTATTTTCTGATGTGGATTACTATCCAGTTCTGGACTCCTCACCTGAGAAAAGATAAGGACAGAATCGAGACAGTGCAAAATAGAGTGACCAAAATGATTCAGGGCCAGCAG
Organism: Neoceratodus forsteri; assembly: GCA_016271365.2. Taxonomy (NCBI): domain Eukaryota; kingdom Metazoa; phylum Chordata; order Ceratodontiformes; family Ceratodontidae; genus Neoceratodus; species Neoceratodus forsteri. Next base: position 968,605,427 of record CM028134.1, on the reverse strand, counting down.
GGCAGATCTTATGAGGACTGGCTCGAGGCACTGAACATGTACTCGCTGGAGGACAGACAAGAGGAGGGAGATACAGTAACCTTCAAGTTCCTGAAAGGAATGAACAAGGTAAACTGCAAGGAACTATTTAGCATGATTAGTGGATCAAGAACATGGGACACGAGTGGAAACTGTCGGGGGGGGTGAGGGAGGTTCATGAGGGATGTGAGAAAGTTTTTATATTACAAAAAGGGTAGTGGAGCCATGGAATAATCCACCATCTGATGTGGCGAGTGCCATAAACATCAATGGTTTCACACACAGCTGGGACAAAGTGAAGGGCTTAGTGGAACTTAGGGTGGTAGCAGTAGGGTGGGGAGCATGGGGCTAGACAGTGTGGGTTAGAACCCTGTATGCACAACAGGTCCTGGGCTTGTTAGGGTTCTAGAAGCAGACTGGATGGCCCAATGGTCTTTTTCTGCCATTACTGTCATGCTTCTATGAAAAGACCCCAGACTCACTTCAGTTGTGATGTGCACAAAACTGAAATATGGATCTCCATCAAGGAAGGACAAGAATAATCCATTACAATACCGGTACCCAAGATGTTAAGATTTCTTGTTTGCTTGTCTATTAACATTTACATTGCCATCTAAGACATATATACGCATTTCATTATGTTCAGAAACATACGAACATATGAAATTGCCGGCAGAAAAAGGCCCACAGGTCTATCAAGTCTGCCCGACTGTGCAGCTCTTAGTTTCATATTACTACTGCTGCCCCAGCCCCATCCAAACCCCTCCCTTCCTCCCTCCCCTTCCCTTCCCCCCGTGTGTTCTTGTCTGTACTAATCCTGCACTTGACTCTATCCAGCCCGCTTAAAGCTATCTGCAATGCGTCCAGTTAGATGACTCCTCTGGCAGTGCGTTCCATCTACCCACCACTCTCTCTGTAAAGTAGTGCATCCTCATCTCCTCCTGAACCTTCCCCTTCCAACTCCAGACTGTGCCCTAGTGACCCCCTTTAAGCGGAACAATCCTCCTCTCTGACTCTGTTTATGCCTTTCAAGTACTTAAAAGGTTTCTATCATGTCCCCTCTTTCCCTTCTCTCTTCCAATGAATACACGTTAAACTCCCTCAATCTTTCCTCATACGGCAACTCCCCCAGTCCCATGATCACTTTCGTAGCCCTGCGCTGCACCCCCTACAGTAATCTGACATCCTTTTAGAGGTATGGGCTCCAGTACTCTAAGTGTTGGACTGGTAGTATAGCCTAGAGGTCACAGTACCGGAGCTGTGAACGAGCTTGATACATCCAGGAGACCAGACCTTGGTTTGATTCTCACAACCTCAACTTGCATACTGTGCTACTCTGAGCAAATCACTTAACTGCCCAGTGCTCCCAGGTCGCCCCTGAAAACAGGCACTTGTGCCTAGTGGGCCTTTCCCGGTAACCAAAGACTGAAAAGAAAAGAAAAAAAAAAAAGGTGTGGCCTCACCAATGATCTATACAAGGCAAGGATGACCTCCTCCTTTCTAGAGGTGATCCCTCTGGCAATGCACCCCAGCATCCTATTTGCCCTTGCTGCTGCCCTCCTACACTGTGCTGATACCTCCATGTCCCCTGTGACTATTACCCCGAGGTCCCTTTCTTCCTTTGAAGCTATTAGCTGCACTCCCCCCCAGCCAGTAGCTGGTCCTGGGATTTCTTACTCCAAGGTGCATGATCTTGCACTTCTTAGCATCAAACCCCAACTGCCACTCCCTAGACCAGCGTTCGAGTTTAGCTAGATCCAACAGCAACCAAAAGTCTCATGTCACTTACAGCTATGTGCTACAAAGTTTGGAAAAGTCTATTCAAGCTATTCAGGAATAATGATAATCACATGTAAAACAACCGCTAAAATAATGTTATGTCTTTTTAATTAGAGGAGGCAGTATAGCGCAGTGATTTAAGGCTCTGAGCTGCAAACCTGGAGATCTGGGTCTGAATCCCACAACCCCCACTTGCATACTATGTGACCCTGAGCAAGTCACTTAACTTCCTTGTGCTCCCAGTTCGCACCTGTAAACAAGCATTGCCACTCCTAGTTAAAAAAATAAAAATAAAATAATACTAAGTTAAAAAAGGTCAAAATATTTTCCAGTAGTATCAATAAAGCTTTAATTTATTCAGCAAAATTAATACAATATTGACAATAGGCATTTCAAACTACTGAATGACAATTCTTCTCCAGGGTACAAGAAATTAGCAGCTGTCACATTGCATAACATAAATAACCCCAGTTTAAATACAAAAAAGACGCGCTGCACACATGAAGGTCCTTTCCTGCTTGATGGAATACAGTACGGGGGGGGGTCTTCACACTCTGTTGTTGGGCCTGTCTATATTCCTGGCCTTTATCCAGAACTTCCTTCCCTGCTTCCTCCTATTAACTTGCACCAAGAATATACGTTTCATTTTTGGATGTACGAGCTTGAAGTAGTTTGGAGCAGCTACTGACTTTTGGATTGTTGGTGTGCCATTCGACCCTTTGCTGGATCTTTTCCTTTATCCTACGAGGGAAAGTGTGGGCAGTGAGAGTGCCTCATTATTCCGATGTGTTTGGATCCTGTGTAAATTTGATCATCATTGGCAGTGAGAGTGCCAAAACTGGATGAATGGACCATCTATATTTTTTGTTTTGAGTCCTTTTATAGCCCTATTGGTAGTGAGAGGTCCACCAGGACTTGTATTATTTATTTTCTAATATTTTGTTTTGTTTGTTTAGTTTAATTTCTCCTCCTCAGAGCCGTAAGAGGGTCCTGGTGTGGGGAAGTTTTATTTTATCTTTTGGGTTAGGTTTTTAGAGTTTGTGTTAATGAGAAAGGTGTAATTGTGGGTGGCTTTTTAGTGTAATGTTTTACTGAGTATATTGTAACCCAGGATAATTTACTTGTAAGGTAATTAGGATTTTATTGAGGTGTTTGGTTTGCAGATTGTAGCTTGCTTGTGGTATGTGTCGGTTAGCTCCCCCGTCATGCATTATTCGTCCTCCTCTCTCCTTGCCCTCCGCCCACTCTCCCCACCCTCCCATTTTCCATCTACTCACGCTGTCGAGCGCTTGGTATTGTATGCAGGAGGGATCAGGGTGGGCATGGTGAGGGGCGCGGACATTGGAGGGCGACTGAACGGTCCTCTCATATAGGGCTGGTTAAGTCCAGAAGAAGCCCTGGGGCAAAATGGAGTCTGGAACGTGGTGATCCATTTCTAGTCCCCATACCCAAGGGCACCATCTTTTCTGATGGGCAAGTGACAGGGATGGCTCAGGAGCCCTGTTCAACTCGGGCGGTGTTGTGCAATGCCAAATCTGTTAAGAACAAGTCTGCTGTTATTGCTGACTTTGTTGGAACAGCTGATCTAGCTTGCATCACCGAGACCTGGCTGGATGGAAATGCGGTCCCATTCTGGAGGCAGCAATTCCGGCCAGGTACTCGATGATTCACCACCAGACTGGACGGCGGGGGAGAAGCAGTCTGTTTTAAGACTGGGTTGGGGCTCACGGGTGTACCAGTTGAGGGGGCCGAATCCTTTGAGTGCACCGTGGTAGCTGGTGTGGGTTGCAGGATAACTCTCGTTTATCATCCACCCGGGGCCGAGAAGCGATTCCTGCAGGAAGTGGCAGACTTCATTGCCGATATGGCACTGGAGTCGCCCAGATTGATGGTTCTGGGCGACTTCAATGCCTGCGTCGACGACAAACTCTCGTCTTTTGGTCAACACTTCCTCTAGCTGATGTTATCGTTGGACTTTACACAGATTGTTTCTTCAGCTACCCATAATCATGATCACTCTTTGGATTTGGTTTTCCTCCTGGGGATTGAAGCCTCTGATTTGGTGGTGGAACCTGTCAGTTGGTCTGATCATTACACCGTGGGCTTCAACTTTTGTGCTCCCCTTCATAGGTCTGCCCCTGTGGAGATGGTTGGTTACCGCCTTTATGGGATGTGTGCCCTGAAGACCTGATGGCGGTGATAAACCTCTCAAGGTTTCCTGTTGCCAGCCTGAATCCGGAGTCAATGGTTCTGGTTTATAATCAGGCCATTTTCTCAGCTCTAGACTTAATAGCTCCTGTCCGTGTTCATCCTCTCTGCCCTCGGGCCCTTTGGTTTGATGGGTTCTTGAGGGAGTTGCGGCGTGTGGGACAATGGTTAGAGCGTCGCTGACGGAAATCTGCTCTGGAAGTCGACTGCCTTAGTTTGGAGGGACATTATCAGCTCTACCAATCAGAGATCTGCCGTAGGAAGGCAGAATTCCTGTCCAGGGAGATTGCTGTCACTCAGAATCAACCTGCTCAATTCTTCAGAACTGTGGACAGGTTGTGCAACCCAGCATGTCTACAGCTCCGTCGAGCTTTTTCACAAAAGGAGTGTGATGAGATTGCTCAATTGTTCGCGAATAAGGTGGCTGACATCAGATCGGAGATCCGCCTGAAACGCTCTATGGGGGATGCTGTTAGTCGGCATTTGGTCACAGTACCCCGGGTCTCCTGGAGTACCTTTGACCTGCTGAAGTCCAAGGATGTTACGTGGATTGTCCAGGGGATGCGCCCTACATGCTGTAGTTTAGATCCAGGCCCAACTTCCCTGATTTTGGGTTGTTTTGAGATTGTGGGCCCATTTCTGGCTCAAATTATCTGGTGCTCCTTAGAATCAGGTGAGTTTCCAAGCTCCCTGAAGGAGGCGGGGGTGACACCCCTTCTGAAGAAAGCATAATTGAACCCAGATATTTTTGCTAACTGCACACCTATCTCGAACCTTCCTTTTATTGGAAAGGTTATTGAGAAAGTAGTGGCAAACTAGCTGAAGGATCATTTGACCATCCATAATATCTACGAACCTCTCCAGTCTGGTTTTCGTAAGAGGCACAGTACTAAGACTGCTCTGGTTCGGGTGCTCAATGATCTCTTGATGGCGAGACATCGGAGAAACCATTCTATTCTGGTTCTCCTTGATCTCTCCTCAGCTTTTGACACTGTAGACCATGGGGTTTTGCTCAAGCGCCTGAGGTCCATCTGTGGATTGTCAATTACAGTACTCAGATGGTTTACATCTTTCCTATCTGGGAGGACGCAGAGAGTTGTGTCGGGAATTTTTTCTTCTGACCCTTTCTCTTTGCCTTGTGGGGTTCCTCAGGGCTTGGTGCTCTCCCCCATGTTGTTTGCAGTGTATATACTGCCCCTCGGAGACATTGTAAAATGGTGTGGGCTGAGGTTTCACTGCTATGCTGATGATACCCAGCTATACCTGTCTTTTGCCCCCGACCAGGCTAGTGCTTTCTCGTTATTTAATAGCTGCTTCACTGAAATACATGACTGGATGAATTTGAGCTGGTTAAAGTTGAACGCAGGTAAGACCGAAGTTATGATAGTGGACCCGGGTCACAGGAAAGAGGGACTGAGGACTGGTCAGCCCTCTGGGTTATTTCTTGGGGGTGATCAGATCCTTACCTCAGAACGGGTGCATAACCTGGGACTGGTACTTGACAATGGGCTGACCCTTCGTTACCAGGTGTCGGCAGTTGTAAAGTCTGCATTTTACCTTGCAACTCCCTGTACTTGGGGCTTCCAGGGGTTGATATCCGCTGCTTGCAGCTAGTGCAGAACGCTGCTGCCCAGTTGTTGACAGGGGTGTCAAGAAGGTCACACATTACCTCTGTACTGCGCGACTTGCACTGGCTGCCGATACAGTGGTGGATCACCTTTAAAGTAGGTCTTTTGACCTACAAAGCCCTGGACGGACGTGGTCCCGAATACTTGAAAGAGCTTCTGATTCCTTACAGCCCTGTGCGACAGCTCCGTTCGGCTGACAAGGGGTTGCTGGAGGTTCTGAGGGTTATTTTAAAATCTGTTGGGGTCCGTGCTTTTATGTTTATGGCCCCAACCCTCTGGAATTCTCTGCCTCGTCAGCTTCAGGAATGCACGACGGTGGGGAGTTTTAAGCGGGAACTCAAGACCCATCTGTGCAGACAAGCATTCATGAGTTGATGTACGTATTATTACGATCTTATTATTTATGTATTTATTTCTGTGATTTTATTGTTCAATTTGTACAGCGCCTTGGTGCTTGAAAGGCGCTTAATAAATAAAGTTTTATTATTATTATTTATTTAAAGTGCTAGTAGTGAGTGATATTATTCAGATATGCACAAACACAACTCAGGACCAAGATGCTGGTAAAATAATAAATTATTTTAACAATAAAATTAAATCAATAGACATTCTTAGTCAATCTATAGGATTTAAACAACTGACCTTCAGTTCTGCTTTACTGCAACTGGGTCTTTTACAGCTGCATCGATTGGACCTGGCCACTTCTCCTGATTGGCAGAAGAAGCTACTGCTGCTATTCATTTTAGTGATGGGAATACGGGCTCCTCTTTAGCTTTAGAAATGGAATTTTTCTAACATGTCACTTTATAAAGACAGTCTAACTCTCAAAAGCTTATCTCAAGAAACAGGTTTATTAGTCCAATAAAAGGTATCATCTGCAATGTACGTGTTGTCCTTCTCCCTGCATCCAACATCAATACACAATGGAATTTACTACAGTATATGTGATTTAGGGAGCTCATGATACAGCTATATAACCCAAGTTGTCGACATTGTGCAATTTATGTCAGGGACTCCTACCATAATTTATGTTTTAAATGTACAGTGTTAATTTGAAGACGTACATAACTGTACTGTATAAAATCCAAAGGCAGTGTGTGTGGGTGTGTGGCAGAAGATTATTTGTTACTGAAGTGTGCACACAAGAAGTGAAACTGGATTAAAACCACAGTATAAAACTACCAATAATGCTAAAATACAATTAACTTGGTCGCATTTTTTGACAAAAATAATTTTCAAAATTAGTATAGGATTTACATTTTAAATCCCATCTTCTAAAACGCTAATTGGCTATAAAAGCTATAGATACAGTACAATATGCAGTACACTGACTCGTGACTCCCAACAAATTGACAGCAAATCAGCTCACTGAACAGTAATTATCTGTACACTGCACATGCTGTACCCCTGCCACTGTTAATCCTAGCTGCAATAATGAAATCAGATAGTTCTGGATTTACAACACAAATTGGTAAATATATCTTATGTGTATAAGGTTTATGAAGAATTACCTTCACACTAATGACCACCTGTCATGTATACACGTGCTTTGAACACAAAGGAAAAAAACATCTTCCCCTAGACTTGGGTAACCACAGCAGATAGAAACGAAGCACATCTGTGAATCATTGTGAACAGTTTCCAATGTTTATATTGTAATATTTTAGGTTTGCTATTTCGTGTTTATATTTTTTTCCATAGGACTGCCGAAATGAGATGCTTCTGCCCATCTTTTTTATTTACAATTTTTGTAGGTTTTCCCCTTTGTCGCCCATCCCCACCCATGGGTCTCCAGGACGATGACGTACATGTGTGAAGGCACACGCACACCAGGTACTGTGGAATGCCCCACCCTACTACCTGCTTTCGCTTGCCACCACGGACCTCCACGGTGGTGACAAGACTATGGAGGGACAGCTGCTCAATTTGTAAGGAAAGCTGCCAGGCAGCTCAATCCTGCTCCTACCCAACCCCCCTGTCGCCTCCTGATGACCCGAGGTCATTCACAAACCTAGGTCGCCGGTGTGACGAAAGGTAAGGCTAGATGCCTCAACCCTCTACTCCAATGGGCCAGCCTGCTTCTACCCATCTTTACTGCTGAATGGACAAAAGCAATAGTAACATGAGTTACCCAAATTTTCAGACCCACAATGGCTAAGTAAGCAATAACACACAACAGGGCATGCATTTCTACAGAATTAATGCACGCCCTGGGTGAACTGGAAGGAATGAGGTCAGTGGCCAAGTGACTTTCAATGCACCCGGGAAGTTCATTAATTCTCATGAAACCTATGTGCTGTAGTTAGTAATTGCAGTTATAAAATGGATAACATTTTCTTTCAATGGGAAAAGGTTTTTATTTTCTTTTGTTAGGTTGTTGCTAGGTAGAATATGTGAGTTTGGTAGCAAAGGCTGCATGGCTTCAAACGAACCCTGGAAGCACATTTATTCTGCAGAAACCTAAACCCTGTTGCCATTTTTTGTGTTTAAAAAGTGTAAAAGGTTTTTATCTTACTTAGAAATTGTAATAATTCAATTTAGTTAGGTTACTGATAGGTAGATTAGGACAAACTACTTATATGAACTGTTAATATACCAGTGATTAATGAGTGGTCAGGTGATGTGTGTACACCACTAAAGTTGGTAGGATTCCAAAGAAAAGTGAAACCCATTTTATAAGCTCTGATGACAGGATATACAGGTTACTCACCTGTAACAGGAGTTCTAGGAGTGGTATATGTTGTTCATCAACACTTGTTGGCAGGTTCCTTGCTGCTTTAAATCTTGCCGGAAGGTCTTCAAGCTGGCTTCTCCCACCCACCCGGGTGGTAAAACTCTCGGCTCCGCCCCATGATGCCAGATCTACCCCACTGGAAGCCAGGTTGTGCGTCGAAGCCGGGGAGGTCGGGGTGGGTTGTGTGGATGAACAACATATACCATTCCTAGAACTCCTGTTACAGGTGAGTAACCTGTATTTCTAGGGACGTGGATATGTTGTTCTGTATCCTTGTTAACAGACTCCTAGCAGTTCTCCGGGAGGAGGGAGGCAAGCGCGCACCCCATACACTCAACTTGGGGAATAAGGACTGGAGAACCGAGGTCCCAAAACCAGCATCCCGGCATGACTCAAGGTTGATGTGGTAGTGGGTAATGAAGATGTGTGCTGACTTCCAGGTAGCAGCCCTGCAGATTTCCTGGATAGGGACGTCCCTGGAAGCAGCCACCGAAGCAGCGGTATGGCGGGTAGAATGAGCTCTTATCCCTTTGGGAGGCTCCATGCCCACCAACCTACAGCAGAGATCTATGCAGTAGGTGACCCACCTGCTTATCGTCCACTTGACTGCAGGTCTGCCAGGTGTGGCTTCAGCGTGGTGACAAACAGCTGGCGAACCTCTCCCTGAACTTCAGCCGTCTGCTCCTTATAATAAGAGAGCACTCTTCTAGGGTCCAGAGTATGGAGCCTATATTTGGCCTCCGAGGTGTGATTGGGGTAGAACACCAGCAGAGTCAACAACTGGTTAAGGTGAAACTCTGACACCACCTTCGGAAGGAATTTCGGGTGGGGGCGCAGAACAACCTCGTCCCTGTGGAAGACCAAATAAGGAGACTAGATGGAAAGAGCCTGGAGCTCTCCCATCCTTCTGGCTGACATGATAGCCACCAAGAAGGCGGTCTTCCACGACAGGTGAGAGATATCACACCTGTGCATTGAATTCGAATAAACACCCATGAGCTTAGCCAATACCAGCAGCAGATCCCACGGAGGTGGAGGTTCTTGCACCGGAGGGGATATGTGATTAAGGCCTTGGAAAAAGCGCCCGACCACCTTCTCCTGCGCCACCGACTGCTTCCCGGCCTGCGCCCGGTAAGCAGAGATAGCTGCCAGGTGCACCTTAAGGGTCATCGACCGAAGCCCTAGCCAAGAAAGGGACCACAGGTAGTCCAGAATGCTAGCTAAAGAACAGGAGGAAGGGTCCAACCTCTTATCCTGACACCAAATGGAGAATCTCTTCCATTTGAAGGCATAGTATTTTCTGGTCGACTCCTTATGGGATGCCCCAACAACGTTGAGGACCTCGTCGGAAAGACCCAAGGCCTGAAACTCTAGCCACTCAGGAACCAGGCTGTCAAGTGCAGGGATTGAAGGTTCAGGTGGAATACCTTCCCCTTGTTGACTGAGATCAAGTCCGGGAGGGCTGGAAGCCGCCTCATGAGCCTGGAGCTGAGGCTGAGGAGATCTGGATACCAGAACTGGCGGGGCCAGTCTGAGGCTACCAGAATCACCTGTGCCTTGTCCCTCTTCACCTTGAGAAGCACCTTGTGGATCAAGGGAAATGGAGGGAAGGCATAGAAGAGGCCCGGGGTCCATGGCCTCGAGAAGGCATCCCCCTGCAGCGAGCCCTGCTGAGGGGGGTGGGCATGAAACAGCCTCAGCTTCGCATTCTCCCTGGAGGCGAACAGGTCCATCTGAGGAGTGCCCCAGTGGAAGAACAGATCTTGTACTACCTCCGGCAGGACAGAGCACTCGTGAGATGCAGCACCTATCTGGCTGAGGGCATCGGCCAGAGTGTTGGAGGCTTCTGTCAAATGGATAGCTAGGAGATCTGCCTCCAGTCTGCTCACGAGAGACCAAGTGCGGACAGCCTCCTTGCACAGAGGCAAGGAGTGCTTCCCGCCCTGATGGTTTAGGTAGTACATGGTCGTGGTGTTGTCCATCTGGACTTGGAGCACTTGACCCCATACAAACAGAGAGAAGGCGGTGAGAGCTAGTCGGACCGCTCGAAGCTCCAGCAGGTTGATGTGGCATTGAGACTCCTGAGGGGACCAGAGGCTGTGCACTCTGAGCTCCCCCAGATGGGCACCCCAACCCATCAGAGAGGCATCAGTCGTCAGAGTGACCATCGGCTCTCGGCGGACAAAGGGGATACCCTCCTGCAGATGAGCTTAAATGAGCCACCACTGGAGGCTGTTCCACATTTCCTGAGTCACTGTCACTAGCTGGTCCAGAGGACCGGAGCGCTGTAACCATTGGTGGGCCAGCCCCCACTGTAAGGGATGCATCTGCCAGCGGACCCAATGGACCACGCTGGTGCAGGCCACCATGAGGCCCAGGAGGTGCAGGAAGTCCCGGGCAGGGTGCAATTGCCCAACCAGAAATGACTGGGCAAAGGAGGAAAGGACCTCGGCCCTGTCCACTGGGAGCCGTGCTTTGGCTTTGAAGAGAGTCAAGCTCTGCACCGATGCACTGAATTACCTGCGATGGCAAGAGTTCCGACTTGGCCTTGTTGATGAGGAGGCCAATCTGAGAGCAGACCTGGAGAGCCAGATCCCTGGACTGCTCCACCTCCAACTTGGAGGGGGCTGCAATCAGCCAGTCGTCCAGGTAAGGGTACAACCGGACTCTTTGGCGCTGCAGGAATGCTGTCACCACTGCCATGCATTTAGCGAAGCCCTGGGAGCTGAAGAGAGGCCGAAGGGCATGGCCCGGAACTCGTAAAAGGATCCCTCTGTCCTGAAGCGGAGGAATCACTGGTGAGACGGACGGACTGGGACATGAAAAAATGCGTCCTGGAGGTCCTGAGAACAGAACCACACACCTGGTTCCAAGGATGGGATGATCTGAGCCAGAGTGACAATCCTGAGGGTACAAGACCGTAGGAACTTTTCCAGGTCATGTAGGTCTAGAATGGGGAACCAACCCCCCATCCGTTTTGGGACCAGGGAGTACCTGGACACAAACCCTGGGTCTGGAGGAGGATCTGCCACCTCCCTGATCACCTCATTCTGAAGGAGCAGGGCAATGTCGGCTCGATGAGCCGACAGAAACTCTTGAACCGTAGCCCCCATGGGGCGATGGCTGATAGGGTGGGGACTGCTCGAATTCCAGAGGCAGACCCCTGCCTACCACTTCCAACACCCAGTGGTCTATGGTGATACCGGACCAGGTGGAAAGGAAGTGGCGGAGCCATCCCCCCATGGGGGGAACCCGAGGAGGAGTGATGAGGTTGGGGGCAACACCCCTCAACCCGTCACTCGGCAGGCTTGGATGAAGGGCCGGACAAGGAGCTGCCTGGACCTTTTCCTACCAGCTTCCTGCTGGAGGAAGCAGTAGACTTGGCTTTGGGGTGCCAAGTGCGAGCCCGCTGGCCCTGATGCTGGTGTTGCTGGGCCGGACGTGCCGCAGGTGCTGAAGGATGAAAGGGCTTACGCTGATGCTGGCGGCCTTTGTCCTTCCGGGCAGATGTGACTGAGTCCAAGGTGGCGTTGGACTTCTCAATCCGTTGCAGATGACCCTCCACCCTGGGACCGAACAAGTCGGTACCCAAGAAGGGAACTTCTGCCAGCTTGTGCTGGGTATCCGCCGTAAAGGTGGAGATCCGCAGCCAAGCTCTGCGGTGCATGGCCACTGCGGCCGCTACTGACCGGGCATATGAGTCAGCGATGTCCAAGGAAGTTTGGAGCTGCTGTTTGGCCACCGCTCTTCCCTGATCCCGCACCTGCTTGACCGTCGTTTGAAGGTCAGCCCGGAGATGAGGAATCACCTCATCCAGGGAGCCCAAAAGGGCATGTGAAAAGTGTGCCATCAGGACGGCCGAGCTGGCCTGATGAAGGCCTAGGGAGGAAGCAGCACAGACTTTCCGCCTGGAGTAGTCCAATTTCTTGGACTCCTTATTGGGTGGCTTGTCCACATCCCGAGTGTTCCCGGAACGTCGGAAAATGCTGTAGTCACTAGCCCCTCCGCAGAGGGGTGCTCTGAGAAACTGGAGAGTGAACCTGTGGGAACAGCATACTTGCGAGACATCCTGGCCGAAGGTGCTGGACAAGAAGCTGGCCGCTGCCATAGCTCCAGGGCTGGGCCAACAATGGCTTCGGCCACCGGGAAGGCCTCCGTAGGGGATTCCCCTCGGTCTAGTCTCTCTGTGAGGGGATACTTGGCCCATTTTGAAATGGGTTCGAGCTTCATCCCAGTGGACTCTGAGATGAGTCGAAGCATTCCAAGGAACAAGGATGGGCTCTTGCCCTCCGACTGACCCCCAGTGGGCTCCAGGTCAAGTGGCCTAGAGAACAAGGAGTCGTCGTCGTCAGACTCCGAGGAGTCTGCAAACAGCTGCCGAGTGTCTGAGCCACCCTCCACCTGCCGAGGTCGATCGGGAGTGAGGGTGACCGATAACCGGTAGGGCAAGCCCTGACCCGACTGAGAATCCTTGGTCGGGGCCCAAGTTTTAGGTTGTTGAGGCAGGGGTTCCATCACAATGGGTTTCGGCTGAACAACTGGTGCCGGCTTTGTCTCCTCAACTACTACGAGGGGTTGTTTCAGCCGCTCTGGTGACAGCCACTTAATGGCCAGACAAGGCAACGGAGTCATCTTATTCCGGGACAATAAGAGCTGCTGCCACATTAGATCCTCATAGTGCCGACACAATTTGCGCTGAAGCCTATTCTCCGAAGAGGACAATGAGGATGAGCGGTGCCGCCGCTTTCCATTGTGCCGAGACCGAGATCGCCGACGTCGGCGGGACCGGCTGGACCTGGAAGAGGTCCGAGACCGAGACCTTTGGGGATTCCGAGGGCGGGTCTGAGAGGTGGCAGGGGAAACCCACTCCTCGCATGGTTCAGGGACCTTAACCGGGGATTCTGGCACAGGAAGCACAGGCAAGTCCTCGATTTCCACCGGGGGAACCGGTGAAGAAGGGTTGTCGGCTTCTAGAGTTGACAGACTGTCCGACGGGTCTAGAAAAATCTCGACCATGTCGACGAGTGTCTCAGCCGGCTGACCTGACGGGTACACCGTGAAGCCAGCGGCCTTAGCCACAACCTCAACCGAAGTCGAGTGTCAACTATCCGGGGAAGGGGACCCCTCCCGCTCCCACGAACGTCGACGGTGGGACTTACCTTTGGAGTCCTTCCTTTTGGACCAAGAGGAATGTCCTGAAGGCCCTTCTCCCTTGGTGAAGAGGGATTGCCAAAGCTCCTTGAAAGAAGCTGTGTAGGAGGAGCCCACAGAGAGCGGAATAAACGCTGTGACCGAGGATGATGATGATGCGGCCTGGGCTGCCTCCTCCTCGAGGGTGATCATCTGTTCAAGCTGTTCGGCCGAGCCCGCATCCGCAGACACCGCCCAACGGGCTTCTTTCAACTTGACCAGAGGATAACTGTTTTCGGGTCACCCCAACAGCAGTCAGGCAGCGCAGTCCTCCAAGGTCAAAGCCAAAAAGGATTTGCACAACTCACAAGCCTGTGAGTCATGGCAGAGTCCAAGTCAATAAACGCACGTGGAGTGCAGATTGGTCCGGATCTTCTGCCCACAGGGGCACCGAAGAAATCCAGGAGTTTATTTTTGTCCATGGCCAGGGAGGAGAGGACCGTCTTTTGAATTTAAGAATAAGTTTCGGATTGGCCAAAGAGTGTGGATTCAGGCCTAAAACGCAGAGAGCTAAGGAGGGAACCTCAGCTTCCAAGCGGTAAGGAAGATCTGGCGTCATGGGGCGGAGCCAAGAGTTTACCACCCAGATGGGTGGGAGGAGCCAGCTTGAAGACCTTCCGGCAAGATTTAAAGCGGCAAGGAACCTGCTAACAAGTGTGGATTGAACAACATATCCACGTCCCTAGAACTCCTAGTTCAAGTACTTTTATTTAACCTTTAGACCATGTTGCCCACCTAGGCTAGAATTGAACTTACCTGTACCATTCCCTGATTTTTCTCTATAATCTGAAAAATACTGAGGTACTGCTGTGCTACAGGGGTTTCAAAAATGCAGCTTTTGATACAGGGGAGACGCTGCCTGCAGTCTACACCTACAACAGTCACACACACTGCAGAATCTTGGCTCAAGAAGCCAGTGCACAAAACTGCAGTTCTAAATAAGTTATCTATTTTTCCAACAACCTAGATCCAGTTCACTATCCAGACTTAGGCAGACTCCTAGCAGCCCTCAGGAGGAAGGCGCAAGATAAGCATCCCACATCTTTAGGTGAATAGAGACTGGATGCGAAGGACCCAAAAGTAGCATCCCAGTGACGGAGTACGTTAATGCTGTTGTGAAGTATGAATGTATGCGCATTAAGTCAGATAGCAGCCCTACAAATCTCTCTACTAAGAATATAGTACACATAGCAGCAGTAAAAATATGTTTAGTGGAGTGAGCCCTTAACCTGTCAGGTGGCTCCTTCCAAGCTACTGTACCTGGTTACACAGAGCAATGAAGGATGTGATCCACCTGCTAATAGTCTATTTGGCTGCTAGTCTGCCTCGCATGACTTCACTTTAAGTACCAAACAGCCATCGAGCCTCACAACATAACCGTACTCTCAAAGTAAAACAGCAGGACCCTGTGGGCATCATGCATGTGGAGTTTCCACTCAGCATCTAAAGTAAGAAGCTTTAGGAAAAAACATACAGGAAGTATACGGGCCTGGTTCAGATGGAATTCAGAAAACACTGTGGACAGGAACTTTGCATGGAAGCATGGGACAATCTTATCCTAGTGGAAAACCAGATACAATGCCATCCCATATAGTAATAGCTTACCCATAATCAAAGTTAATATCAGCTGCAATCCCATGGGGAGGGCAGTCTGTGCACCAGAGGGGACTAGGGGTCTAGCTCTGCACTCTGAAAAAATGGGTGACCCCTTTCTCCTGGGTTACCTGTCGGAACACCAGTCTTTACCTGATATGCCCAGATGCCTGCCAGGTGCACCTTGAGAGTTGTAGCGCCAACAGCTGACTGGGACAGGGTCCAGCAGTAGTCAAGAATGTACTTCTTGGAGCAGAAGAGTTGGGGGCAATCCATGCTCTGCACCAGCACGGAAACACACGTTACTCACCTGTAACAGTAGTTCTAGGAGTTTATGATGTTCATCCACACTGTCTGGCAGATGCCTTTCCCCTTTAAATCGTGCCAGAACACCTTAAAGCTGGCTCCTCCCACCCACCCGGGTGGTAAAACCTTCAGCTCCATCCCTAGACGCCAAATCTTAGCCCGCTGAAAGTAAGGTTGTGCGCCTCAGCCCGGGGAGGTTGGGTGGGTTCGTGTGGATGAACATCATATACCACTCCTAGAAAGTACAGTTACATAAAAACTTACCATAACAGTAGATCTTTGAGGAGTGTCTCTTGCAGTAGGTAATACACTTGGGTCGTTGCCAGAGGTCGCTGTGGTGCACGGCAGCTCTTCTAGCAGTCTTTCACCAGGGGCTGCCCACACATGATATCAGCTTCCTGTTTCCTATATAAGTGTGGGCGGTCCCTGGTATCCTCAGTTCCCCTGCCGGATTCAACTCACAAAGCAAGGACCGAGGGGAACCAGAGGTACCAAAGGTATCCCAACTCGAAAGTCACTGGATCACAATTTGTTCTTCTAGAGAAAGAGAGGGTGGGAATGAAACTACTGCAAGAGACACTCTTCAAAGATCTACTGTTACGGTAAGTTCTTACGCAACTGTACTATCTTCCATAGAGTGGTTTCTTGCAGTAGGTAATACACTTGGGATGAATCACAAGCAGTATACCCAGATGGGCGGACATTATGATAGAAGGCCTTGTAGGACTGCGTGGCCAAAGGCCATCCTATGGCATGAAGCAATATCCAGATTGTAATGCTTCGTGAATGTATGGATTGTGGACCAGGTAGCTACACTGCAGATATCTGAAGTGGATGCTCCTTTAAAGCAAGCCGCAGTAGTGGCCATAGTTCTAGTGGAATGGGCTTGGACAGATCCTGGTAAGAGTTTGTTGTATTTTGTATAACAAAATGTACTACAATGTGCCAACCAGTTAGAAAGGGTTCTTTTAATAACTGGGAGCCCTTCTCAGCCCAAGGCAAAAATGACAATTAAGAAGTCTTTCTGATTGATTTTGTTTGATCAGTGTAATAACGCAATATACAATGGACATCTAAAGTATGTAGTAGATGTTTACCTTGGTTGGAGTATTCAGGATAGTATACTGGTAACTCTAGGGACTGATTTAGAGTGTGTTCAGACACTACTTTAGGAAGAAAGGAAGGGCTGGTATGGAGTGCCACCCTGTCTTTGTGAAAAGTCAAGTAAGTTTCCCTATACATGAGGGCGTGAAGCTCGGAAATACGGTAAGCTGAAGTGACCACCACTACAAATAAGGTTTTCCAAGAAAGGAAGCAGAGGTCGCAAGTGGCCGCTGGATCAAAAGGGTCAAGGGTTCATTTCTCTATTAGAAAGTTGAGATCCCATGGAGGAGTGGGTCATCTAATAGGTGGTTTGATATGTAGCATTCCTTTCAGAAACATTTTGGCTAGATGATTCTGGTACAGTAATTTGCCATCCAGAGGTTCATGGAAGGCCGAAACAGTGGTCAAATGAACTTTGGTGGAGGAATAGCTCAAACCCGACTCGGATAACAGGGCCAGGCAGTCTAGGACTTTTGTCAATGGGCAGGAGTAGGGATCCGATGATCGAGAAGCAGCCCATATTGAGAAACGTTTCCATTTGGAATTATATGTTTCTCTGGTTGTTGGTTTAAGTGAGGCCAAGAGAATGTGGGAAACAGAGGAGGACACTTGTAACCTGGCTATGAAAGTGTCCTCAGGAGCCAAGCATGCAGGTGTAGAGCCTTCAGGTTGGGGTGCAGGAGGGTCCCTTGACTTTGTGTCAATAGGTCCTGTCTGATTGGCAACAGAACGGGTTCCTGTACTGATGGTTCTTGAAGGAGAGGAAATCACACCAGCTGAGGCCACAGGGGAGCTATGAGAATCATTGTGGCAGGTCCTAGTTGTAGTTTCAGTACAGTCCGTTGCAGGAGAGGGATGGGGGGAAGCATATAAGAAGAGTCCTGTCCAGGGCTGGGAAAGGACATCTATAGACAATCCCTTTCTGCTCAGGATAATGGAAAAAATAGTTTGGGTGATGGTAATTGTCTGGGGAGGCAAACAGATCTAACTGTGGAGTTCCCCAGAGGTTGAAGACTTTTTGGAATACTTCTTCGAGAAGTGTCCATTCATGTGAGGAGGACTGGTGACTTAGATGGTCAGCCAGCCAATTGTAACATCCCGGTAAGTGCACAGCTGTTAGTGTCAGGCATTGCTGGATGGCTTCTTGCCAGACTGTAAGGGTCTCCATGCACAGAGAACAGGATTTCGTACCTCCTTGCTTGTTGAAGTAGAATACCACTGCAGTGTTGTCTGACTGGATCAGCAACGGTCCTGGACTCAAGTAGGGTTGAAATGCCTGAAGGGCTAAGCGTACTGCCTTCAGCTCTACAAGACTGATGTGAGACTGAGGAAGAGAAGTGGTCCACTTGCCTTGTGTCTGATACAGACTCAAGTGTGCGCCCCATCCATTCAGGGAAGCACCCGTGGTTAACGTTTGCATGGGAGGTGGGACTGAAAAGGCATTCCTTGACATAAATTGGTTCTGAGTGTCCACCACGTCAGGGCTGACTTCAGAAAGGGAGTCACTCTGATCTTGTCTTCAAACTGTCCTGTTCTTTGAGACCATTGGTTCTGGAGGGTCCACTGGACAGGACAGGATGGATAAATGCCACCATAGGGATGGTAGTGGCCATGTGACCCAGAAGGCACATCAACTGTCTGGCTGTGACTACTTTCTGAGCCTGTATGTGTGATGCCAAAGTCAAAAGCGTGTCCTGCCGGGAGGCTAGAAGGTACGTTCTGGCAGAGACTGTAGCTAGGACACCTCCAATGTATTGGAGAGACTAAGTCAGAGTTGGGATGGACTTTGCCAACTGATTGTGATCCCTGGAGTGTGAAACATCTTCAGGGTAGCTTCTAGAGAGGTAAGCAGAGCTGTTCTGGAGTCTGCTTTGATTAGCCAGTCATCTAGATATGGGAAGATATAGTGCCCTCTTCTTCGTAAGGCTGCTGCAACTACCACTAGGCATTTGGTGAACACTCTTGGGGCCGAAGAGAGGCCGAATGGGAGTGCTCGAAAAGTAGTTACGTAAGAACTTACCGTAACAGCAGATTTTCGAGAGAGCTTCCTGCAGTAGATCATGACATGTAAGACTGCACCTCTGGTGTCAGAACAGCGCGGCAAACTTTTCCAGCAGAGTCTGGCAGGGGACCGCCCACCAGACGTCACATGACAGACATCAGCGTGACCCTATATAGTGAGCGGTCCCCGCGCTTGCCTTCCAGTTTTCCCGTCGGTGATCCAAGTAGGATGAGACAGGAGAAAGGATGAAATCCTGGAGTCTAGTTCAGAATGGCTGAAAGGAATGCAGAAACTAGGGGAAAGAGGGAAAAGGTGACCTACTGCAGGAACCTCTCTCGAAGATCTACTGTTACAGTTAAGTTTTTACGTAACTGTGCTATCTTACTTCGAGAGGGTTCCTACAGTAGGTCATTACATGTAGGACTGAATCCCAAGCAGTCACTCATAGAAAGACCGAGAGAGTCATGGGGGGAGGAGCAACTGAAAGACAGCACAGGACCAGCCTAAGACAGTAGGACCTGCAAGGCAACAAGTCCGAACCCGGCCCTACGCCTAGTGGCAATGTCCAGACTGTAATGTTTCATGAAGGTATGAACAGAACTCCAGGTTGCTGCCGCACAGATCTCTGCTGCAGAAACATTTCGCAGGAACACCGTAGAGGTAGCCATGCCTCTAGTAGAGTTACCTCTGACTTTCCCCAAAAGAGGTTTGTTGTACTTCTGGTAATAGACGTAAATTCAGTTACCGAGCCACTTAGAAAGTCTCTGTTTAGAAAATGCCGACCCCAAAGATTTGGGATCAGAGGAGACAAAAAGCTGATCAGAATTTCTGGACGCCTTAGTTCTGTGAACATAACATCTGAGGATTCTATGAACATCCAAGGTGTGAAGGAGATCCTCCCCCCTGTTCGAATGAACCGGTTAATGAACCAGGAGTTCAACCATCTGGTTTAAGATGAACTCAGAGACCACCTTGGGAAGAAACTTAGGATTAGTACACAGGACCACCCAGTCCTTGTGGAAAATCAAATAAGGCTCCTTATGCATCAGGGCCTGAAGCTCGGAAATCCTACAAGCAGAAGTAATGGCAACCAAAAATAGCACTTTCCAGGAAAGGTAGCGCACGTCACAGCTCATCGCTGGTTCAAAGGGAGGAAGCGAAAGCTTCTCTAACACTAAATTCAAATCCCAAGGTGGGGTGGAGTTATAGATGGGAGGTTTAAAATGGAGGATTCCTTTCAAAAATGTCTTAAGAGACCTCCAACTGAGCCAAGGGTTTTCCTTCCATCGGCACGTGGTAGACCGAGACGGCCAACAAGTGGACCTTGGACCGTAAGGGACGAATACAACAGACCCGAATCAAGACAGGTGCAGGAGGTACTCCATAACCTGGGGAACAGAGCAGGTAATGGGGTACCAGTCTTTAGACGTCGCCCAAATGGAAAAACGCTTCCACTTCATAGCATAGGTGGATCTGGTGGAGGGTTTCCTTGCCTCAACCAGGACCTCAGCGACCTTTTGGGAGACCCCAAAACGAGCCCTGATTATGTCTGAAGGAGCCAGGCATGAAGATACAGGGTCCTGAGCCCTGGATGCAGCAATCTGCCTTGATCCTGAGTCAACAGATCGTGCCTGAGAGGTAAAGGAACTGGGGATTCCACTGAAAGCTGCTGCATTAGCGGAAACCAGATTTGCCTCAGCCAGAGTGGAGCTACCATGATCATCCGTGCTCCCTCTGCCTGGAGTTTGAGAAGTACCCTCTGTAGAATGGGAAAGGGAGGCAAGGCGTACAAGAACTTCCCTGTCCAACATAGTGACAACGCATTGTGCCAGAAAGCTCCAGGCTCTGGAACGAGCAAGCAAAAGCTGAGACATTTTGCGCTGGATGAGGAGGCGAACAGATCGATATCTGGGTGATCCCACCTCTGAAATAGAGAGTCTGCTACCTCCAGACTTAATTCCCATTCAGGAGCGAGGGACGTCGTCTGATTGAGGCTGTCCGCTAGGACATTGTGAACGCCTGGAACGTGCACAGCTGTGAGAAACAGGTTGTGCTGGACTGCCCAATTCCACGCCCGCCTCCCTGCATAGGGGGTGCGACCGGGTGCCTCCATGTTTGTTGACGTACCAGACTACTGACATACTGTCTGCCTGGATTAGCAGTGCTCCTCTCAATAGGATGGTCTGAAAAGCCTGAAGGGCATAAAGAATAACCCTCATCTCCAGACTATTGATGTGCAAGGACATCCCCAGCTGGGACCACAAATCCTGAGTTTGATAGTCCCCCAGGTGCACCCCTCAACCCAGACAAGAAGGGTCTGTGGTGAGGGTGCAAAGAGGAGGGGAATTTTGAAAAGGAAGTCCTTTGGACAGATTCAGAGGGTCTAGCTACCATAGGAGATCCCTCTTGACTGCGCTGGAGATCAGAACGGGATGGTCCAGGTCGTCCAAGCGCTGGTCCCATTGGGTACATCATGTCCAATGGGAGATCCACATATGCAACCTGGCTAAAGGAACTGTGGAGACAGAGGCTGCCATCAGGCCCAGCAAGCGTAGCAATGCTCTGGCCGGAAGAAATCTGGACGAGATCACCAGGGTGACCTGCTCTTGAAGAGACTCCGCCCTGCCGAGGGGAGAAAGGCTCTGCACTGGACCGCGTCCAAAACCACCCTGATGAACTGAAGGCTCTGAGAGGGGGTTAAAGATGACTTGGGGAGACTGACCGTGATTCCCAGTTGGGAAAAGAGGTCCAGAGTAACTGAGAGGGAGTCCAGAAGTCTGTCCCTGGATGGAGCTGTCAGTAGCCAGTCGTCCAGGTAGGGGAACACAGCTATACACTGATGGCGTAAGGCCGCTGCCATCACCTCTAGGCACTTGGTTAAAACCCTGGGTGCCGAGGAAAGGCCAAAGGGGAGGGCTGTCAACTGGAAGTGCTCCCCTTAGAAACAAAACTGCAGGAAATGGTGGTGGCACAGGAAAATCAGGATATGCAGGCAGGCCTCCTGCACGTCCAGGGCACAGAGCCAGTGGTCCTGCTGCAGAAGGGGCAGGAGGCTCTGAACAGTCAGCATGCAGAACCTCTTGTGCTCGATGAAGAGGTTCAGACTGCTGAGGTCCAGGACTGGTCTGAGGTCGCCTGTCTTTTTTCGGACCAGGAAGAAGTGGGAGTATAAACATCAAAACTGCCATCACAGAGGCAACAAGCCTTTATGTGAAGCAAATAAACAAATCAAAATGAAAGAAAAATCCACTATGGTTCTCAAAAGAGGTGGCAGGGAAGGTTAGGGAGAAAAAGACAGCATTTAGGAAGTATAAGGAAACACAGAAGGAGCAGGACAGAGAACTGTACCAGTTAAGGCAGAAGGAAGCAGGGAGGGAAGTCAGAATAGCAAAGGCCCAAACTGAGGAAAAGACGGCCAACTCGGTTAAAAAGGGGGATAAAACCTTTTATAGGTACATCAGGGAGCATAGAAAGACAAAGGGAGATAGTGAGGCTGAATAGAATGGACGGTGGGTGGACAGAGAGGGATAGTGAAAAAGCAGGGATACTGAACGAATACTTCTGTTCAGTATTCACAAAAGAGGAGGGGGGGGAGGTGCCTAATCCAATTAACAGAAGCACTCTGGATAGGGGGGTCAATCCCAGTCCTTTCACAGAAGAAAGGGTTCTGAAGAACTCCTAAAACTGAAGGTGGACAAAGCAATGAGGCCTGATGAAATTCACCTCAGAATTCTAAAAGAATTAAGGGGAGAACTAGTGACACCACGGACTACCCTTTTTAACAAATCATGGGAGGATGGTGGATGTGATTCTCTTTCACAAAAGTGGGAGCAAGACAAGTAGGAAACTACAGACCTGTCAGTTTGACTTCTGTGGTAGGGAAAGTGATGGAATCACCTCTGAAGGAAAGAACTGTTGAGTACCTAGAGGCCAGTGGGGCACAGGACCCAAGGCAGCATGGGTTCACAGCAGGAAGGTCATCTCAGACGAATCTAATTGATTTCTTTGACTGGGTGACCAAAGTAGTAGACCAGGGAGGGGCTGTGGACATGGCCTACCTAGACTTTAGCAAGGCATTTGACACAGTCCCACACAGAAGATTAATAATCAAATTAACCAGCCTGGGAGTGGGTCCCAGGGTGGTAGCCTGGGTAAAACATTGGCTAGGACACAGAAGGTAATTGTAAATGGAGTTCATTCTAAAGAAAGAGGGGTTACTAGTGGGATACCGCAGGGTTCAGTATTGGGTCCAGTCCTTTTTAATGTCTTTATAAGTGACACTGCAGAGGGACTGGAAGGAAAAGTATGCCTCTTTGCATATGACACAAAGATCTGCAACAGAGTTGATACACAAGGAGGTATGGAAAGGATGAGAAGGGACTTGGCAAGGTTGGAGGAATGGTCAGAAGTATGGCAGCTTGGATTTAATGCAAACAAGTGCAAAATAATGCACCTGGGAAACAAAAACCCAGGGGAAGATTACACAATGGGGGGAGGTAGTAACAACAACAAAAATGGAAAGGGGGTAATCATATCAGATGACCTTAAGGTTAGCAAGCAATGTGAGAAGGCAGTAGGGAGGGCTGGGGGGATACTGGGATGTATAGAGAGAAGCAACACCAACAGAAAACAGGAAGTTGTTATCCCTCTGCACAGACAGTTGGTGAGACCCCATCTGGAGTACTGCGTCCAATTCTGGACACCCCATCTCTGCAAGGACATAGACAGAATGGAGACAGTCCAGAGGAAGGCAACTAAAATGGTGCAGGGTCTGCAAGAGAAGCCATATGAGGAGAGACTAGGCGCTAATATGTATACCCTTGAGGCAAGGAGGGAGGAGGACATGACAGAAACTTTTAAGTACCTCAGTGGAATCAACAAAGTCCAAGAGGGTAGCATCTTTCAGAAAAAGATGTGCAAGAACAAGGGGACACAATTTGAAGATAGAGGGGGGACAGCTCAGGGGCAATGTGAGGAAGTATTTTTTCACAGAGAGGGTGGTGGATGCATGGAACAGCATTCCTGAGGAGGTTGTGGGGTCTAAAACTGTGGGAGAATTCAAGAATGCATGGGACAGAGATAAGGCAATGCTTGTGGGGGGGGGGTAGGAAGAAATAGGCTGTTGGTTAACTAGGATCTGTGGCGTATCCAGTAGGTAGGGAAATGGGCAGACTAGGTAGGCCAAGCAGTCCTTATCTGCCATCAAAATCTATGTTCCTATGTTTCTTCCTCTCTTGGATGCAGGCATGGGTTCTATCGCTGCCTTCAGTTCCAGAGTTCTGATCTCTTCCTCGACCAACGGAGCTTGGTGCAGGTAGAAATGCGAGTGTCGGGGAGAAGAGTCTGGAGAAAACCCCAGAAACTCTAGCATGTGCCCTCGAGAGACGAGCTGTAGGACCCATGCGTCTGAGGTAATGCCCTCCCACTCCTGGACGTGACAGGCACATCTTCCCCCCACTAGCTCCATATTTTGAAGGGGAGGGAAGACTGGGTGAGTCAGGAGGCAGAGGGGTGAGGGGCCAAAGGCCCTCCCACCGATCTCTGAGATATGGTGGCTGGTGGAGAGGAGAAAGAGAAGCCCATAGACCGTCTTTTGGCCTGCTTCTTTGGGGCAGATTGCTTCCCTTGGCGCCTGAACTGGCACCAAAATGGCTGCTTCTTCTTAGTGCCGGCCCTATACATGGAGAGGACCGATCTGAGGGCCTGACCACTATGTTGGAGGCCTGTAACCAAATCTTTAGTGTCTCCTCCAAAGAGGACCGATCCCCAAAAGAGAGCATCCTGAATGGCTGCCTGTACATCTGTTGACAGTCCAGAAATGCTCAGTCAAGCGTGCTTCCTGAGGCTGACCGCAGTAGCAGAGGAGCGGGCCACCGTGTCCACCGAATCACAGGCGGCCCTAACAGCATGTCTGCCGGAACTTTTGGACAGACTGAGCTCTTTAGCAATCTCCTCCTTGAGATCTGAATCCTCCAAAGACAAGATCTGGCCTCAAGCTTAGCCATGGTAGCCTTTTAAAAGGACACCATGTATACCACATAACTCAGGGAGTGCAAGGCAGACATGGCTGAAGAATAAACTTTCTTTCTGAATTGGTCCAACTGCCTGGACTCCTTGTCCGGGGGAGGGGGTGGGCGTGCTCATGTGCTTGGGGTTAGCCGAGCGGTCATGAGCGGCAGTAATGACAACAGAGTCTGCCTTGGGGTGAGAGTCCAGGAAGGGGATGCCTTCGGGAGAGTAGTAAATCCTGTCTCCCTTCCTAGGGACAGCAGGAATGGAATGAGGCAACTGCAAAATGGTGGTAGTAAGGTTCTCGTGTGGAGCTGTCCAGGGAGGAACTGGTATGAGGAAGGCAGCCTCTAGATTCAAGTGCTCAGCTAGACACTTTCTTTTAGGGTCCAGATCCTCAGTATTCCAAACCATTTATATGTTGGATTATGTGGAGGAATTTGCTGAAGGAGGAGTCCTCTGGAGGAGACCTGGGCGACTCTTTGCCCTTTGGGGGAGAAGAAAGCTCATCCGAGGAAGACTGATGTTTTGTGATCAGAGTCAGGGGGTTCTTCCCTTCAGGACATTCAAAGTCCGGGAGAGTGATGTCCTGAGGAGTGGAGCCCGAGACATACACTGTGGAATGCAGTGAAATGGCAGGTGATGATGAGGGAGGAGGCACTGCCACTGGGCCTACGTTCTAGGTCCGAGACTAGCTGGGATCTTGCATCCTTCCACCAAGACTGGATGAAAGACTGAAAGTCTGGTTGTGGAGGCTGAGGAGGTGGGGGAGGAGGAGGTGGGTTGGCTGGGGGTGTACTGTATAACAGTGTGCCCCCAAACCCAGATATTGAGGAGCAGGGTACCCCTGATAATATGGGTATCCCTGTTAATACCCACGGAAATAGCCCTGGGAATAATGATGCGTTATTGGGCCTGATGGCGGAAAAAGAAGCCTGATGCCCAGTGAAAAGAGGGGAACCGGATATCAGGTCTGGACCTAGCAGTCTGGAAGGACCTGAGAAATTACCCGACGTCACAACAGTTGACATCGGAACAGCCATCATCGGGGCAGCCGACAAAAAAAGGAATGAACATTGGGGCATCTGACGTAAGATGAGCCGACGTAAAACCCATAGAGGTCAGATCTGCGTGAGGGTCCAAGTGAAGTGCCCTGATGAGGGAAGTTTATGTGAGGAGTCCGACAGTGCTCCTGATGTCACAGGAGGAGCAGCAGGTGGAAGGTGACCTGACGCCAGGGTGACAATAGGGCCTGGAGAAGGGAAAGTATCCAGTTGGGGGATCAGAGGGACCACCAAAGGAGTGGGTGAAGAAAGGACCACTTCCAGGCGCCCCTCTTCCTCCTCTGTCCCAGATGTAGGCTGTGGGGCAGGAGAAACCACCGGGGAAGGTGGAGAGGATGTCTCCTGGCCGGGCAGGGCCCGGAGGGAGGACTGACCTGAAGGAACCAGCATGCACTTCCAAACGTCATGTGAGACAGCGTTAGCCCCTGATGGGCAAGCAACGCCCGAGTGGTCATCCGAAGGCTGGACAACTGACTGACTGGGTGAAATTGGGACCAGGCGGTGGAGGGACGAGCCCTCGACTGGCTTATCGGTCGAAGTCGAGCAGACTACGAGCTGCCTCTGAACAGAATCTGATTTATCGACTGCCAGGCGGGCTCCGGAGGAGCCAGGGCCCGACTTACCAGCAAGGACCAGGCATTTGCCAGATGAGCCAACAGACGACTTCCAGGTTGAAATAGGTTGAAAGAGAGCGGAAGCACTGGTGGTTGTACCCGAAGCTGCCTGGATCACCACGAGGGTGGGCAGCGGGGGGAAGGGCCTTGCTTGTCAAAGGTTTGCTAGCAGAGGATTGGTCACGGTCCTCTGGATGCTCCTTTTCTCTGTGCCTCTCCTTGTCTTTTTTCTTCTTCTGCTTGGATTCCGATGAAGGGGAAGAGGCTGTGTACCGGAATTTCTGCATCTGCTTTTCGAGGGTAGTCATTCTAGTTTTAAGGAGATGGGCCTCCAGGGCTTGCTGCTGTTATCTGCAAGTGGCCTGGTTGAAGGGTTGGCCATCAGGACAGGCTGCAGTGTCTTGGTCCGGGCCTAAATAGAAGATGCAGAGACGATGGCCATCTTTGTGGGGAATTTGCGCCCCACACTTGGTGCACTTCTTCTTTGCCTTTGGAGGTGGAGATGGAGAAGACAAAGTGTGAAAAACGGACAGGATTTGAATAAAATAAAAAAAAAAATGGTGATCGACAAAGCTGCAGATTACTGCGAGGTACTAGCACAGGTCGACGGCGGGAAAGAACTGGAAGGTGGGCATGGGGATCGCCCACTGCATAGCGTCAGTCTGCCATCCGTCATGTGACATCTGATGGGCGGTCCCCCACCAGAAACTGCTGGAAAAGCTTGCCGTGCGGTCCTGATGCCAGAAGGCGCAGTCCTACATGTAATGACCTACTGCAGGAACCCTCTCAAAGTAAGATCTGGTAGTTCTGACCCAGTAGGGGGAAGCGCAGAAATTTGTGGTGGGCAGGGTGGATGGGAATATGCAAGTAGGCATCCTTCATATCTAGGGCACAAAGTCAATCTCCCTGTTTCAGGACATGTTTGTACTGGATGAAAAGAGTCAGTTTTCTGAGGTCCAGTGTTGATCTGAGGTCTCCAGTTTGTTTGGGTACCAGAAAGAAGTGGGAGTAAAATCCTGTTTGATGTTCTGAGGGGGGTACTGGAGAAACAGCAAGTTTGAACAGAAGAGCCCTCAATTCCTCCTGAAGAATGGGTATATGATCTGATGGGTAATGAATCTTCCGAGGAGGATGGTGGTGGGGGGAGGGGTTTGGAGGTAAATTCCAGAGTATGACCCCTCTGTATAGTCTGGAGTATCCATTTGTCTGAAGTGATCATTTACCAGGCCTCCAGATGGAGGGCAAACAACCGCCCACAGCCTCTGAGGTCTGGCTGAAGAGGCGTGGGCAAAGCCCTAGTAGGCCACTGGGAACTGGGCTGCCCAGCTGCCCCGGGGGGGGTGGGAGCCTCAGGCACCAGAGGTGTTGCCTCTTGTGCATAGAGTACAGCCTCTGAATCTGCCTTTAGTGGTACCTCTCTGTTTTCCACCTCTTTAGGAATAGGAAGCATACTGAGTACAGTAGGTTGTATGCAGTGTATGGTACATGCCACAAATCGTACATAGGGTTCTGCTTGATGCCTGTAGGTCCTCTAGTAAGGTTTGAGTACCTGGCCCGAATAGCTTGGACCCATTAAAAGGGGCATTAACTACTTTATGTTGCACATCAGGTGTAAAACCTGAAACGCGGAGCAAGGCATGTCGGCGCAAAGAAATGCCAGAGGTTGACAGTCGGGCCGTGGTATCCACGGCATCATATCCCAACCTGAGTAGGTGATGGGAGACAGAGTTGCTAGTTGACACTGTAGCCAATAATTTTTCCCCCTCTCGTGAAGCAGGGAGTTTATTGATAATATCAATGGCACAGGACTCAAGGGTACACTGATATTTAATCATATGACCCATGTAATTTAGGATTCTGATATTCATGGTACCTGAGGGAAAATACCTTTTTCCCCAGATAGTCAAGTCTTCAAGATTCCTTATCAGTGGGTAAGGAGCTCATGTGCTTAGGTTGTTTAGTACAATCATGAGTGGCAGTAATGACTACAGAATCCACTTCTGGGATAGTGGAAAGAAAAGGATGATCCTGAAGAGCTTGATAAATGTGATCTGCCTGACAGGGAACAGCTGTAATAGCTGAAAGCTGATGCCAGGCAGCCAGCATGGCATTCTGGTAGGCTTGTATTAGTGGAGGCACAACCAGGACAGGCTCCTCTGATAATTCAAGATATTCTGTCATATCCTTGCATTGCTCGTCACGTTCTGTGGTAGAGAATCCCATGACTTTTTGTATTTAAACCATCATTTCATGGAACATAAGGTCATCAGGAGGAGAGGCCGCAGATTGTCTCATCCAAGAAAGAGACATCCAAAACAAAAGTGAGTCGGGATTTGGAAAATCCAGCTTCTGGAAATCTTCATCTTGCAGATCACCGGAGAAGTCAACTGGTAATTCTTGTTCATCTGATAGGTAGTCTTCCATATAAGGAGGAGGAGACCATGGTGGTAATGGATCCCTGTCACCATGGAACCTCTTACGTGGAGGAGTAGGAGATCAGGGAAGGTCACCCTGCTCTCCTAGGTCAGAGGGCTGGGAGTGCCGCATGGTCCAGTTCCTTCTGAGAAAGGGGGGGGGGGTGTTGAGATATAAGGGGGATGACGGAGGGGATTAGACACGTAGCCTGAGCAGGTCTTGCCCCTGGGTGGTAAAAACCAGGGTCCCAATCTCTGTCTGCTTGACCCCTGTAAGAAGCCACCTGGGAAGGTGGAGGGGCAGTAAGTAAGGCATAAGCCATTGGTTTCCCCTGAGGAATGCGGAGTCACGTAGACGGGCCCGCAGGGGAAAGAGGATTATTTTCATGTAAATTTCCAGCCATCTTCGACGGGAGAGGAGCCCCTGTCGATGAAGCAGCAGGATGCTGTACTGCATTTAATGCACTAGAAAGCACCATCGACAGAGTGTATGTGCCCCTGTTGACGAAGATGTGGTGTGAATGTGCGTCGTCGACAGAGGGACACCTGAAATGGTGGCCATAGATGAGCGCTTTGGCAGGGAGTGTGAGGAGGGTTTCTCCTTCTCCTTTTTTTGCCTAGGAAAAGAATCAGTGGAGGGGGAGCCCTTGGTACGAGCCCCTGATTCTCTAAAAGAGACATTTTCTGCTCCATCAATAAAAGCTGAATTTCAAGCAATCGTCATCGACGAGTTGCTTGATTAAATTCCTGACAGAAATTACAGGAACTGATGTCATGTGTGGCTCCCAGACACCTTACACAATAGGTATGGTTGTCAAAACGGTATATCTTCCTACCGCACCGGCAAGAATGAGATAATGCTTATTTGATTGAAGAGTCTTTAGACATTCGTTTTGTAGCTCAAATTCTCGTCAATGACTGCTGTACAGAAGTTGCTCTAGCTGCTGCATGCGAGCTGAAGACGGTGGGAAAATGAACTGAGGATACCAGGAACCACCCACATTTATACAGGAAACAGGAAGTGGATGTCATGTGTGGGTGGCCCTGGTAAAAGACTGCTGGAAGAGCTGCCGCGTGCCATAGTGACCTCTGATGATGTTCCAAGTGTATTACCTACTGGATGAGACCACTCCGTGGAAGATCTACTGTTACAGCTGAGTAACCTGTGTTTCTAGGGATGTGGATATGATGTTCTGTCCACACTGTCTGGCAGACTCCTAGGAGTTCTCTGGAAGAAGAGAGGCAAAATGCACACTCTGTTAATACTTGCTTGGGGAAAAAAAGAGACTGGAGAACTGAGGCCCCAAAACCAGCATCCGGCATGACTCGAAGTCAATGTGGTAATGGGAAATGAAGGTGTGTGCTGACTTCCAGGTAGCAGCCCTACAGATTTCCTGGATAGGGACATCCCTAGACGCAGTGGTATGGTGGGTGGATTGAGCCTTGTGCCCTACAGGAGACTCCCTACCCACCAACCTATAGCACAGATCAATGCAGGAAGTGATCAACCTGCCAATCGTCTGCTTGGCTGCAGGTCTGCCAGGTGAGGCTTCAGTGTAGGTGACAAATAGCTGGCGAACCTCTCCCTGAACTTCAGCCGTACTCTCTTTATAGTAGGCGAGCATCCATCTCAGGTCCAAAGTATGGAACCTGTACTCAGCCTCCGAGGTGTAACTGGGGTAGTACACCAGCAGAGTCAATACCTGGTTAAGGTGAAACTCCGACACCACCTTCAGAAGGAACCTCGGGTTGGGGTGCAGGACAACCTTTTCCCTGTGGAAGACCAGGTAAGGAGACTCCACCGAAAGCGCCTGGAGCTCCCCAATCCTTCTGGTTGACGTAATAGCCACCACGAAGGTGGTCTTCCACAACAGGTGGGAGATGTCACACCTGTGCATCAGTTTGAATGGCTTGCCCATGAGCTTTGCCAAAACCAGCAGTAGATCCCATGGAGGTGGTGGTTCACGCACCAGAGGGGATATGTGATCTAGGCCCTTGAAAAAGCGCCAGACCACCTTCTCCTGTACCACCGACTGCTGACAGGCCTGCGCCTGGTAAGCAAAGACGGCTGCCAGGTGCACCTTAAGGGTCATCAACTGAAGTCCCCCTTGGGAGAGAGACCAAAGGTAGTCCAAAATGCTGGCCACTGGATAGGTGGAAGGGTCCAACCCTTTGCCCCGACACAAAATGGAGAATCTCTTCCATTTGAAGGCATAGCATTTTCTGGTTGATTCCTTACGGGATGCCTCAACAGCCACGAGGGCCTCATCGGAGAGACCCAAAGCCTAGAACTCGAGCCACTCAGGAACCAGGCTGTCAAGTGCAGGGATTGAAGGTCTGGATGGAGTACCTTCCCCTGACTGATGGAGAGCAGGTCTGGGCATGCTGGAAGATGCCTCAGGAGTCTGTAGTTGAGGCTGAGGAGATCGGGGTACCAAAACTGGAGGGGTCAGTCCGGAGCAACCAGGATCACCTGTGCCTTGTCCCTCTTGACCTTGAGAAACACCTTGTGGATCAAAGGAAGTAGAAGGAAGGCATAAAAGAGGCCTGGGGTCTACGGCCTCAAGAAAGCATCCCCCTGCAGTGAACCCTGCTGAGGGGGGAAGGCACAAAACAGCCTCAGCTTTGTGTTCTCCCTGGAGACGAACAGGTCCACCTGAGGGGAGCCCCACTGGGAGAACAGATTGTATGCTACCTCCGGATGGAGAGACCATTCGTGAGATGCCTCACAAACTCGACTGAGGGCATCTGCCAGTTGATTCGAGGTTCCTGCCTCATGAATGGCGAGATCATCTCTGCCTCCAGGCCGCGCACAAGGGTCCAGATGCAGATAGCTTCCTTGCACAGAGGCAAGGAGTGCGTCACGCCCTGTTTGTTGAGATAGTACATGGTCATGGTATTGTCTGTCTAGACCTGGACCACTTGACCCTGAATGAACGGAGCAAATATGATCAGAGCTAGCCAACCGCTCAGAGCTCCAGCAGGCTGATGCGACATCGGGACTCCTGACAAGACTAGAGCTCGTGGACTCTGTGCTCCCCCAGGTGGGGACCCCAGCCTGTCAGAGAGGCGTCGGTCGCCAGGATGACCGTCAGCTTGGGGCGGACAAATGGGATCCTTTCCTGCAGATGAGCTGGGACGAGCCACCATTGGAGGGCGTCCCACATCCTCTGGGTCACCATGACCAGCTGGCTGGCCAGCTCCCATTGGAGAGTGCGCATATGCCAGCGGGCCCATGGGACCACGCTGGTTCAGGCTGCCATGTAAGCCAGAAGGTGCAGAAAGTCCCAGGCAGGTGCAATTGCCCAACCAGAAATGATCGGGCAAAGGAGGAGAGGACCTCTGCTCTATCTGTCAAGAGACGGGCTCTGGCTCAGCAAGAGTAGAGCTCTTCCCCGATGAAATGAATCACCTGTGAGGACACGAGTTCCGACTTGGCCTCTTTGACAAGGAGGCCAAGTTCGAAGCAGGTCTGGAGGGCCAGGTCTCTGGACCACTCCACCTCCCGCCTGGAGGGGCCTGCTATGAGCCAGTCATCCAGGTACGGGTACACCCGGACCCTCAGGTAAGCTACCACCACCGCAACGCATTTGGTGAAGACCCAGGGGGCTGAGGAGAGGCCGAAGGGCACGGCTCAGAACTAGTTAAGGGTTCCCTCTGGCCGAAAATGGAGGAATCATCGATGGGACAGACAGATCGGGACGGGAAGATCCATGGACCAAAACCACATGCCTCGTTCCCCGAGATGGTATGATCTGTGCCAGAGTTACCATCCTGAAGGTGAAACCTGAGAAATTTGTTCAAGTTGTGCAGATCTAGAATGGGGCGCCAGCTCCCCGTCCGTTTTGGCACCAGGAAATACCTGGAGACAAACCCTGGGTGTTTTGGAGGATCCACAACTCTGACCAACTCTGACTCTGACTGCGGAAACCAAGTCCTCCCATGGGGCGTGGGCTTGGCTTGGTGAGTACTGCTCGAATTCCAGAGGCAGACCCTGGCCGACCACTTCCAGGACCCACCTGTCCATTGTGACAATGGACCAGGTGGAAAGGAAGTGGTGGAGCTAGCCCCCCATGGGAGGACCAAGGGGTGGTATGACGGGTATGAGGGTGGCGACTCCCATCCCATCACTCAGCAGGCTTGGAGGAGAAGGAATCGGCCCAGGGGCCACAGGGTCCTTTCCCTCCGGGATTTCTGAACGATGAGGCCACTGACTTGGCCCAAGATTGCCAGGATTAAGCCTGCTGGCCCCGGGCTGGTTTTGCCACAGGAGTGGAGGACCAAAAGGGCTTGCGCTTCTGGTTCTTAGGGCCCTTGCCCTTCTGGGTGAATGTCACAGAGTCCAAGGTGGCATTGGACTTTTCAATGCATTGGAGGTGACCCTCCATACCAGGCTCGAACAGGTCGGTGCCAAAAACGGGACATCCACCAGTTTGTGTTGGGTATTCGCTGTGAAGGTCGAGTTCCGCAACCAAGCCCTATGGCGCATGGCTACTGCAGCCGTGACTGAGCGGCTTCAAGAGTCGCTCATATCTAGAGCCATCTGGAGTTGCTACTTCACCACTACCCTGGTCTCGGACCTGCTTGACCGTAGTCTGGAGGTCCGCCGGCAGGTGAGGAATCACCTCATCCAGGGAGCCCAACAGGGCATGAGAGATGTGTTCCATAAGCATGGCTGAACTAGCCTGCGAAAGCCGAGTGAAGAGGCAGCACAGACTTTCTTAGCCAAATGGTCCAGCTTCTTGGTCTCTTTGTCCGGCAGTCTACTGATGTCCCCTGTACTGCCCGAGCACCAGAAGATGGAGTTGGCCACCAATCCCTCAGCTGTGGGATGCTCCAAAATCCCGGAAAGGGAGTCGATTAGTACCGTATACTTGCAGGCCATCTGGGTCGAAGGCGCCAGGCAAGAGGCAGGACACTGCCAAAGCTCCAGGGCCGGACCGAAAATGGCCTCGGCCACTGGGAAGGCCTCCATGGGAGAATCCCCTTTGTCCAGACTCTCTGTGAGCGGATACAGAGGCCCATTTCTGGACAGGCTCGAGCTCCATCCCAGTGGACTCGGAGATGAGCCAAAGAATGCCCATGAACGAGGAAGGACCTTCATTCGTGGAGATGCCTCCCATTGACTCAGTGTCGATGGAACAAGAGTGCAGGGAGGGATCCTCAGACTCTGAGGAGTCCGCATAAAGTGGGTGGCCACCAGTGTCGCTCTCGCCTGTGGCCGGTGAGGGGATGGGGTGACCGACAGCCAATGGGGAAGCCCTTGGCCGACCCGAGCCTCCTTAGTTGGTGCCCGGTCATCGGCTGCTTGGTGGTGGCTCTACCACAATAGGCAGAGAAGCCTACTCCGGCCGAGCCCCCAGCGTGGTCTGCACAGCTCCACTGGGGAGGACAGTGACCAATCCGCTCCGGGAGCTGACGTCAGCCGTTTGGGTGACTGCCATTTAATGGCCGGGGTAGAAACTGGGAACAGTTTCGGACCAGTCAAGACCAGCTGCTGCCACATTAAATCTTTGTAATGTCAACCCAATTTGCATTGCAGCCTCTCCTCATCTCAGGAGGATGAAGAAGAATAGTGGCGGCACTGCTTTCTGTAATGCTGGGAGCGAGATTACCAATGATGGCGAGACCTGCCTGACTTGGAAGAGGAAGACCAAGACCTCACCTTCGTCCATCAGCTGTGCTGACAGGGAGCCTCAGAGGGAGCTGGGGAACCCCGTGGCTCCTCTTGGCCAGGGTCTGTGACCAGCGGGTTTGACTCAGCTTGCCAGGCCGATCCGTTGGAGGTCACTGGAAGGACCGGAGTCCTAAAAAGAGAATTGTTGGCCTCTTCAAATGACAACCGGTCGACTGGGTCAAGAAAAATCTCAGCCGCGTCATCAGCCGGCATCTCGGTCAATTGATCCGATGGGGTCACTGTGAAACCAGCGGCCAGAGCCACGGTTTCTCAAAGTTGAAACCGGAGTCTCCTGAGAATGGGAACATTCCCGGTCCCAGGAACGTCGACAATGAGTCTTCTCCTTGTCTTTCTTCGACTCCTTCTTGCAAGAGCGCAAACCGTGTGATCCCGAAGGACCCTCTCCATTAATTGAGAGGGACTGACACAGTTCCTTGAAGGAAGCCGAATAAGTGGAGCCCAAATGGAGCGGAACAAAGGCCGAAGCCAAGGCAGATTGTGCTGTGGCTGGGCTGCCTCCTCCTCGAAGGCCTGAAGCTGTTCAAGCTGCTCGGCCGACCCAGCAGCCTTGGTGACCACCCAATGGGCATCCTTGGACTTGACTGGCGGGTACCGCTTTACCAGTCACCCCAGCTGAAATCGGGCAGCGCGGCTGTCCAACATATTTGAATGGAAGGACCGACAGAAATCTCAGACCTGAATATCGTGATCATGGCCTAAGGAGTACACGCACGATGCATGAGGGTTGGTCCGCGACATCTTCTGCCCGCAAGGCACCAGCAAAATCCAGGAGTGGTCTTGTCTTTCATCGCTGAAGCAATCAAAGAATGAACTGGAACTTGTACAAGTTTTAAGGTAAGTTTTGGAAGAAAATCTGAAGATTCAAACGCCAGGGTCTATAACACACGGGAGCGGTAAGGAGGAAACCTGAACCTTCCAAGCAGAAAGGAAGATCTATCATCTAGGGGCGGAGCTGAGAGATTTACCACCTGGGTGAGTGGGAGGAGCCAGTTTTAAGATGTTCTGGCACAATTTAAAGGGGAAAGGCATCTGCCAGACAGTATGGATAGAACATCATATCCACATCCCTAGAACCCTCTTCTACTTACAGCCTTAAGTACTGTGAGTCCATTCCTTCAAAGACATCTGTAGAAATCTGAGAACATCGGACTTCCGGTCACATCACCGAGTTAATGGCTGCCTAGTTGTGGAGCTCTCTCCCTTCTAACACCACAAATATCCTCCACACATCACAGAAATAAATATCTTAAAAAATGGCTTCGAAGAACAGTGGAGAAGGCAACCAGAAGAAATCCCAGACCAAACAAGATAAATACAAACAAGATGAGTGAGGATTGAGCCCAACAAACTCAGTCACCAGCGGAGCAGAGTCTTCAGTGAGCGAGGTGGACAGAGACACAGAAATAGAGATGGAATCTCTGTCTTGCACACGCTTCGAAATGCTGATGTCAGAAATAAAGCAATTCAGATCGGAAACTAAGCAAGAGTTTAACAGGCTGCGCACAGACCTTACAATGCTGGAGAAGAGGATCGGAGCCACCGAGGAGAGAAATGAAAATTACGTACCTACCGTAATTCTTGATCTTCTCTTGTATCTTCACCATTCATTACTGATGGGTGTAAGCCGGAGGCGCGCACCCACCACGGGAGTTTTTTTTTTTTTTTTTTTCCAGAGTAGTCGGTGCCGATGGCGCCACCCCTGAGAGTGATGCATTGTGTGATGTGCGAGGGGCGGCCGTTAGGCGCCGCAGACTCCTCCTCCATCCCAGTTCTGTTAGCCAGAGAGGCGAAATAAGGATAAGAAAAAGAGAGCGAGGCAAGAGAGCCGAGGGATAGAAAAAAGGAAAGGATATAAACTGAAAAAGGAATAAGCTGGTAGAGGACAGAAAAAAGAAGGAAATGCCTACCCTAAGGGACTGCAGGGCCTCACTTCTGGGGCGGCTGCAAGGGAGGAACAGATAGAGAAGAGAAAGAAGAAGGAAAAGGGAAGAGAGGGAAGAGAAAGAGGGATGTTGGGAGGGGAGAACTCTGCCCACTGAGAGATTGGTTTAAGGGTTATAAGCTCGGAACCAAAAACAAGGGAGCAAGGATCCCACTTGATAAAACTGGAGAGAAGGTTCAACCGAACCGCTTGCACAGCTTGGACACAAAAGGCAGATTTTCTACACCTCCCGCCATCCCTAACCCTTTAAACTCTAGCTGAGAGCTCACAGACTGCCAAGGCAGAAATTCTGTTCGGAAAGGAGAGCGCCCAACTAGGAAGGGAAGAAAAGCCCACTAGCACCTTGTTAAGTGCTAACACAGAAGTGTGTGTGGGGGAGGAGAGCCCTACAGAGGGCACCCCTTTACGTAAAGGATAGAGTGGGAACTCAATCGGACTCCCTGAAGGCAAGGCAAAGAACACCAACTCAAGGTAATTGTAGTGCCAGGACAGTGCCAAACCAGCAGACGCTGACACAATAGGAGATTAAGACCTGCCAGAGGGGACCTGGAAAAAGGGGACTGAGCCATTTAAGGGACAATCTCTTTAACTGTGAACTGAACAACATGGCTAAGAATGAGCCAAGTGGTCACCCCTAAGGGCAATCAGAAAGAGTTCCCTCAGGATAGATAAATTCCGCTCATTCCTCCTTTTCCCAGAGGGAAGGGATCCATTCAAAAGAACGGAAGAAAAACCAAGATAGGGTTTTTTTTTTTGGCTTAAAAGTCAAGGGAGAAGGGGGAGGAACGAGCAGGGAGGGCGAGACGTCGAAGGAGGCCAGTGAGGGGATGGTGGGCGGGAATCAGTAATGAATGGTGAAGATACAAGAGAAGATCAAGAATTACGGTAGGTACATAATTTCATATCTTCCCTTGTCAATCTTCACATTCAATACTACTGAGTAGTAAACTGCCCCCGAAGGGTCTGATTAGACCCTGAGGAATAGGACCCTCAGCCTCCTACTGGTGGAAAGTAGGAAAGGGAGACCCTAACCAACAGACTGGAACAGTCTAAGGTTGATGAGGATGAGGAGGTGTCCCCGGTTGGCTGGGGAAGGGAGGTTGCCCTGAAGAAGCCTCCTCAGCCTGTGGGAGAACAGGTGGGTCCCCCGGAAGGCAGAGCTAGTCACCCTACGCTCGGTAATGGGTGACAGTCTGGAGAGACAAAGCCATGCCATCCGCCTGATGCAGATCGTCCCTGCTAGTCTGGATACTATCTCGTGACGTCGTAGGATGCCCTCGCTTGGTGCCTTGCAAGCTCCAGACCTTGTGCAGAGAGGGCAATGGCTTGTCTAGACTGCTGTGAGTCAGGCAAAGATGTTAGGGCTTGCGACAGCATCGACCACAGATGACTGTTGTAAGCAGCGTGGTGTGCCTGATGAGAACTGATACACATCAACACTCAACTTGAAGAGAAAACCCTTCGTTCCCACCGGTCGAATTCAGCAGAGTCTGGATCCGGGGGTCTGTCGTGTGCCAGGCGCTGAGGCCCAGAAGGAGTGTCCAGGGATGTCAAGCCTGAAGGTGGGTGAGGCAGAGAACCTAGAGACTCATGGGGAGCACAGTATCATCTCCTGCAGTCTGCCGGGGCTGGAGAAGGAGTGGCTGGAGACTGCCAGGTACAGACAGACACTTCCTGGAAAGGGATCGGCCAGGAAGGCACCACTAGGTGGTGAGCGCTGAATTCGCTAAGGAATGCACGCATCTGCCGCTCAGTATTGTCCCTACAAATACAGGAGATGCGAAGCTCCGAAACCAACCTCGAAAGGAACCGCTGATATTCAGTGAAATCAGCGTCAGAGGAAGGGTGGACGGAAAATTCCTCTTCCTCAGATGAGGAAGTCGAGGAGGAAGTGAAGCTCAAATGCTCAGAGGACTCCTGTGGTGGAGGGGACAGGCGGAAAATCTGTTTGTCCATGGCCCCGACATAAGATGGGAAGGCCACCACAGTAGTTCTAAACATCTCCCAAGTTAACGGTCCCATGGGGCCCACATGACCTGGGAGAGAGGGTGGTGGTTGCAGAGGAATGGGCGAAGGGCACCTAATAGCATGTGCCTGGCCTCTGCCAGGGCTCTCAGATCCAGGTAGCACTGCCGCCAGACTTGGGGACCCTGAGATCATACCAGGTTGCGAAGAGACAAGAGGAGGAAGCA
Source organism: Neoceratodus forsteri (assembly GCA_016271365.2). Lineage (NCBI taxonomy): Eukaryota > Metazoa > Chordata > Ceratodontiformes > Ceratodontidae > Neoceratodus > Neoceratodus forsteri. Next base: position 968,566,932 of record CM028134.1, on the reverse strand, counting down.
ACTCCGTAAAGTACCCTGAAGGGGATCTCCCCTCTGACGTGCCTGGGATTGCATGAGTCCAGAAGGGCAACCATCAGAACCGCCACTAGAAGGCGCTCTAGAGACCTTGAGAGAAAGGCGGGGATCAGCGCTGTGACAGCTCCCCACGCCCCGCAGGGCCGTGGGAGCTCGCCACCGCTCTTCACCGCGACCTCTCAATCCCTCAGACTCCGAAGCAGCCCTCTTCCTCAATACCAGTGTGGGAGATCCCTGCTGAGCAAGACCCTGAAGGGAACTCACTGTGACAGAATCCTCCACCCTCCCTTGAAGGACCCCAGCAGCACCAGTGATGGCAGCTGCCTGGGACCTCCGGGAAGAGGGCATCCTCTCCGGGTCTCCTGAAGGGTCCACCACAGAAGACTCCAGGCCACCCCGAACCATGGAATCATCCGGGCTAACCAGCTTCAGGGATTCGGGGAGAGGAATACTGGATCACCTAGTGCTGCGTCCCACCGGAGGTTCCGAGTTAGAAGACTCAGGTAGCCAGACAGGGCCCTCCCCTGAGTCATCCTCCTCCGAAGAGGGGTCAACCAGAGCAGACTCCGTCGAAGCAACTGGAGGAACCTCCATCAAAACGGCACCAGGCCTGGCATCGAAGGCTGCAATGCCAACAGCGCCAGAGGAGTCAGCCGCACCTCCGTCAGCACTGGAAACCTGGGCCACACTGTGAACGGCACCGCCTGAGTCACCAGCGCTGCGGACGGCGCCGAGAACCAAAACGGCACCGCTCGAGTCCCTGGTGCTGCGAACGGTGCCAGAACCCAAAGCGGCACCTCGAGCAACGACACCCAAGTCCCTGGTGCTGTGAACAGCACCATAACCCAAAGCGGTACTGTGAGCGGCGCCACCCGAGTCGCCGGCACCACAAATGGCGCAGAGACCCACGGCACTGCCTGAGTCCCCGGCACCGCATATGGCACCAGACTCCACAGCAAGGTCGGGTGAGATTGAGGGTCCACCAGCGCCGGGCCCCACCACCTGGGGCCACGACACTGGGGGAGCCTGCACCTCCGTGGAGGTGACTGCCGGGATGGTGCCAATGGAGTGACCCCGGGAGGAATCATCCCATTCCTCCAGTGCCGAAGAAGAAACCTCCTCCTCGGCAAGACTAGAAGTGTAGGAGGTTCCCTCCTCGCCGGGCCGTATAGCCCCTTGAGGGGACCTGGAGGAAGGGTCAAGAGATCTGGCCTGGGAGGCCTTCCGGTGACGCCATCCCCCGAAAGTCAGCAGGGCTCTTCCAACTTTAAACGTGAGGATTTCTAACACGCGGCAATCCATGGAGAAACAGGCATCGCAATGATCCATATCATGGTAGGGTCCCAGGCACCGAAGACAAACATCATGACGGTCTGTGACGGAAAACTGCCGGCCACAGGGGCACCGACGCGTAGCAGCATGGCCCGCCTTAGTCTTGCATTTGGCCCCCGAACCTGACATGATGCAAAATTAATACAATAAACAGCAAAGCTCCCGCGTTGCCGAAATATCAAATAAAGGAACGATCTTACCAGTCGTCGACGTTGGGAATGAACCGTGATGAAGGAGCGGTGTCGAAAAACACTATGCGGCCTATGATGCAGAAACAATTAAGAGACTTCGCGCAGCAGGTGCAGCCTCGATGGCGGGAGAAACAGAACTGGGATAGAGGAGGAGTCTGCGGCGCCTAACGGCTGCCCCTCGCACATCACGCAATGCGTCACTCTCGGGGGTGGCACCATCGGGGCAGACTCCTCTGGGAAAAAAAAAAAAAAAAAAAACTTCCATGGCGGGTGCGCCTCCAGCTTACACCCAGCAGTAATGAATGGTGAAGATTGACAAGGGAAGATTTTCAACTGCTGAAGATGACTTCCAGTGCTTATCGCAAGGCAATTGATTTCCTGGTGCGGCAGCAAGAACAAACTGCAGCAAAATGTCTTGATCTGGAGGCCCGCTCACGGTGGGAGAATTTAAGAATATATGGGTTGCCCGGAGGCGCAGAGACGGGGCACATGTCCTATTTTTTACTGGACCTGCTTAGGCACACCTTGGATCTTCCTCAAGCGTTCATATTTAAAATTGAGCGAGCCCATAGGGCTTTGGTACCTAAACCGACTGGAGCAAAATCAAGACCTAGATCGGTGATAGAGAAATTTTCTAGCTTCAAGGACAAGGAGCAAATCTTGAAGGCAGCATAGCAGCAAAGAAACATAGAATACAATGATTCAAGGCTCCTATTCGACCAAAACTATCCTCCAATCACCCAAAAGCAGTGCATGGCCTATGCACCCCTTCTTCTTGCCCTGCGAGAACTGGGAGTGAAATTCCAGACTCGGTATCCTGCTCGTCTGAGAGTATTCTGGAGTACAGGCACAGAAATGTATTCGACAGTGGAAGAAGCAGTTAAAGCACTGGAAGAGAAGGGTCATACTATCCCATCTAATGAGTGACAGAATCCACAGGCCCTTAAATCACGGCCCAACTGGCAGGCAACGTCCCAGCGCAATTCTAGATCTTCAAGGAAATGTTCAGCCCCAGCAATGATGCAGGACGTTAAAAACATGTTAAAAAAGCTGGCACACTCTAAAAAATCAGAAGAGCAAGAGATACCAACAAGGGCTGTAGACAACTGAACTCAAATCTAGTGAGTACTGTTGGTATTCCTTTTCCTCTTCGGTGCTTTGCCCTGGGGAAAATCCACCTATGGGCCTGAATTACTGTTGGCGAAATTCCTCTATGATTGCCTAGGCCTCATTGGCCATGAGACAGGTAAAAGGGAAACAACAACTCCGCATCATGGCCCCCTGCTGCTCGGGCGATCTGCTTATTTCAGTGGAGAAAAAGCTTAAACTAAATAACCAATTTGCTTCACACTCAGACTTTATTATTAAAAGCCGGCCTGGTGGCACTGAGAGTTAAGGCGCTGGAAGCCACACCTTGCACCATGCCGGTGACCCAGGTTTGGGAACGAGCCCGGGCTGCTGGGGGTCGGCAGGGGAGAGAGAGGATTGAGCTCCTGGAGGACTGCTCTCCTCTCTCAGGAAGGGTTCCAGGGATAGCCCGGCATTGCAGCGGCCCCCAGGTGGAGACCGAAGGAACTACAATGCACAGGGCTCACACGCAGGAGGAAGACGTCTGACAGCTGCTTTCCGGACGTGGGTGGGAGCATCCATGTCACGGGCTGGGCAGCATTGCACGTCCAACATCTGCGGCGTAACATAAGAAAAACACCCCGGCTTGCCGAGGAGGCAACGAGGGCCTCAGGTATTTCCCTCACATCCCCAACACCGGGCAGGGCCACACCGGGGATCCACAGCTGACTTCTCGAGAAGGATGGACCCTCTAATCACAGAAAGTCGCCGCCAAGGGAGGGTGGGTCTTGCCCTGAGGGGTGATACAGGGCACTGGGAAGTCCCTCGAGGAAAGGGTGATCCAGTGTGGTCTGCCATGGTGGGGAGTAACAGGGGCAGGACTGAGTAGGCTCCTCCGAGAAATGCCTCGGCGTAGCCGGTGAATAAACCGAGTTCGGAAAAAAATAAACTTTATAAAGAGACACATGCTTTCACCATTACTATGATACAGAAAGCCTGAGTAATTTGTGTTACTCTTGCAGTGCTTTAAAGAAGCGCACCACTTCCTACGTGCTGTGGAACATGAGTTCACTTGTTTAGACACCTTAGATACCCTTATAAATGTGAGATATGTAAGAGGATATCGTTCTACAGTTGAATGTTGCTGGGATTGATAGTTAAAGTCTTTGGGGGGGTAGAAGTGTACTCTGACTCTGCATTTGCTATGGCACTTGATTCTATTATGGGTCGATCTGATCAGCCAGCTGTCACATCAAGAGCACAGCTCCCCAACACTGCAGATGACGAATGATGGCTCGAACATCTGGCCAGGACTCGTTCTTTTTAAAGTCCAGGAGGACCAAGTCAGTGAAATGACTCTATCCCCGCCTACCCGAGTGCAGCCTCCCAAATCTCGGCCCCCTCGGGTAACGAGGGAACACCTTGAAGTGTACCCCTACCTTGGAGGTCACATTATACATAGTTTCACCTTTTGTGGAGGATTTCTTGTTCTGCATCCCCTCACAAGATAATGTGAATATAAGAAGTCATCCTACTGACATATAAAATAGAGAGAGGGAAACTCTACCTCGGGGGGGAGACATGGGAGAGATACCGAAGTAAAGAAGGGCGCAAGTAATATACAACCAGAAAATCCCCACCTGAATTTAAATGGATGATAAGCGTAGCGTTACTATTTTACTGCACAATGCCAACAGCTTAAATAACTCCATAAAGAGACACAAGGTTCTCTCAGTTTTTAAAAAGCAGAAATCCTCTTTTGTACTATTATAAGAGACACACCTTAGTAAATCAGAGCACCAAAAACTGGAGAAATTTGAATTTGCCCAAGTAGTGGCCTCCTCTTATGGAGGGGGAAGAGGAGAGGAACTGCTATACTGGTCTCTCACAGTGTCCTGTTTCACTCGTCTTCTACTTATGTTGACCCAGAAGGCCGTCTGGCAATATTGGCAGGGATCCTAGAGGGCTCACTGATTACGCTTGCCTCTCTTTATATTCCCCCAGGCTCCTCAGCTGCTGTGGTTCGCTTTTACTCTAGAAAATCACGGAGTTCCACTCTGGTACATTAATAGTAGGGGGAGACATTAACCAAGTGCTGGAGCAGGCTGACACCTCTAGTTCCAGACCATTACAGAGGACAGCAGCTAATAAAGCGACTAGAGAGTACCTGAGGGGGCATTCTCAGTGGATGCTTGGTGACACCTCCACCCAGGAAGAGAGTTCACCCATTACTCACCTCCTCACGGGTCTTACGCCCACGTCGATTATTTCCTAATATCCAGGGAGCACCAATACCAAATAAAAGACTGCGTCCATGTCCTCTCAATCCTATCTGACCACTCACAACTCTCACTGAAGTTGGACTGGAGGTCGGAAAGCGGTCAGTCCCTATGGAAATTCAATAATTATGTTTTAAATGTGAAAAAATTCACAGATATGATAAAACAAAGAATACTGCAGATCCTACAGGAAAATGACTCCCCCGAGATTTCCAGGGCAACCTTATGGGATATGATAAAAATTGTTTTGAGGGGGTATATCATCAAATAACGCAGCTCACTTTAAGAAGTCACAAAACATCCAATTGGAAAAACATCAGAAACAATTGCATGAATTCAAACATTGCATGCCAATGGAGACATGGTGGTGCTCTCCTGCTGCAAGTCACTAAACAACACATTCAAAAACTTATAGACATTAGGACAGAACAGACACTATGCCTCCATCAAAAGTTTTATGAAAGTGGCCCAAGACCAACCCGTTTATTAGCCCATTGGCTAAGGCAACATACCTCTCAATCTACTATTGCCCAAATCAGAGACCCTACAAATGGACAGCTGATGAGATCCCCATAACAGATATTAAAAATCTTTAGGGAATATTATCAAAACCTCCATACTCCAGAACAGACATCAGAGGAGCCCCAAAGTAGAGCATACTTAGACAAATTAAAATTACCAAAACTTACCCAGGCACTCAAACAAACAACACATAGATAACCCTATTACCCCCTATTGAATTAAAATCCACAATTAAGAACCTGAAGTCTAGCAAAGCTCCAGGCCCTGATGGATACACACTAGAATTCTTTAAATTATTTGGGAAAGAAGTAGAGGACCCCTTGCTGGCAGTATGTAGGTCAGCTCAGACTGGGGAAACAATACCCGAGACATGGAACCAGGCGGTCATCTCAAACATTCCAAATCCAGCTAAGGATATTACTCAGTGCAAATCGTATCGACCCATTTCAATACTTAACATCAACTACAAGCTTTATGCTACAACATTAGCAAAACGTCTGGAGTCGGTTCTCTCCAGACTCATTGATCTCGATCAGAAAGGATTCGTCCTGGGGAGACAAACCCAAGATAATATTAAAAGAACCTTACATCTCTTTCACCATGCTGCCCGGTCCGGGTCCTGTTCCTACATATAAGTTTGGATGTGGAGAAGGCCTTCGATCGCGTAGCATGGAATTTCCTCGATTCCGCTCTTAGGAGTTTTGGATTTTCGGAAGCCTTTCTTAAAATTATTAATAATATTTATACTAAGCCTAAGGCTTATGTTAAAATAAATGGAGGAGTTTCAACCCCTATCTCCCTTCTACGTGGCACGAGACAGGGTTGCCCTCTGTCTCCTCTCCTTTTTGTCTTATACCTGGAGCCACTAACCCAGGCTCTGAGGCAAGAGTAGAGAGTGAAGGGCCTATTGGTTGGTGGGGAAAAACATAAACTCACCCTCTACGCAGACTATCTTTTCATCTATCTTAGTAACCCAGAACACGCCCCATTCCCACTATCGGAGTGCTTAAAAGAATTTGGCCTTTTGACAGAGTATGAAGTAAACACATACAAAACTGAGGTTTTACAAGTACATTATGTTCCCTCAGAAAGAACAGAGAAATCCTTCCCTTTCAGATGGAATTTAAATCACCTGAAATATCTTGGGATTCACCTAGGCCTAAACAGCTCCCAAATGTTCTCCCTTAACTTTACCTCAATTTTGGAGAAATTAAAGCTGGAACTGGAGAGATGGGCACTTTTCTTCCCTTTAGTTCAAAGAGTGGAGGCAGTTAAGATGGTATTGCTCCTTAGATTCTTATATTTATCACAAACAATACCAATGCACATACCAAACTCACAACAACCTGAACAGAGCGATATCTCGCTTCCTTTGGGGCTCCCAGAGACCTAGAATCAAACTCTCAAGTTCTCCAGATACCCAAATGGGAGGGTGGGCTATCACTCTCTAATCTGAAATTATATCACCAAGCAGCACAAGTAAGAATGGTCTTTTATTGGCTAAACAAAGAATATACTGCCAAGTGGAAATCTCTGGAGATGAAAGAGGGAGATTTTGTTAATCTGAATAGAACTCTCCTCACTGAGAGGGAGGTTATCCTCTTTAGGGAAGAAGAAAACCTATACACGGCATTCACCCTGCAGAACTGGTATGGGATCTTAAGATGATAAGATCGCTAAAAAACTGAAGACCCCTCTTGGCATCAGTGCCCTACTTAAAAACATTCACCCCAGCCAAGTGGGATTTGGGGTTTCAAAGATGGGAGGAGATTCTTGATCTGGCATTTCATAAATGGAAATGAAATACAAGCTTTCCAAGAGCTAGTAAATAAATACGGACTTTCCTGGCAGGATAGATTTAGATACGTTAAAATTAGGGATTACATCCGATCACTCCAGCCTAAATTTATAAGTGCAGTCCCCCAAATTGCTAATCTATTAAGGACAGCAGCAGAAGGAAGGGCACCCATGAACAACATCATTTCATATCTGTATAAAGACCTGCTCTCCTGGAAGGGGGACACATCGCAGACAGTAAGGAGCGCCTGGCATCAGGACCTAGGAATCCAAATCTCTGACGAGATCTGGACTAACGTCCAAGAAAGGATACATTGGGAGATATCCCCATCTAGTTGGTGGGAGTTTTCCTGGAAAATTCTTACTAGATACTTCAGGACTCCTGCAATACAAGCAGAATTCAAAGATGGTAGACCCTCGTTTTGTTGGAGGGAATGTGGCCACTCCCCAGCAGCCTTGGCTCACATTATGTGGGAATGCCCTGAATTGGCCTCTTTCTTCCAGGACCTGCAACAGGCCCTCCATTATATTTCTGGACCCAACCTCTTTCTAACTCCCACACTTTCTTTCTTTCTGGACCTACCAAAAGAACACAGAGATCCTCCCACAAGAAAACTGCTGAAAATAATTATACTGGCAGCCCAGAAAGTAATCACTAAAAATTGGCTCTCCAAACAGAAAATAACACTGCATCAATGGCATGATTTAATGATTACCATATATAGAATGGAAGCGCTTACAGCAACCCTTAACAAGAAGCAAAACCAGTTTGAATTGCTATGGAGGAGATGGGTATTTTATATAGCCACGAAACGAGTTGACTTTGTCCACTAATCAGAAGATTCCTAAGAAAAAATTGCTTATCATAGTAACCTTGTTTCTCCCGGGGGATACTCCAATATTCATAACTCTTCTGCAGTGTTCCTTTAAGTCAGATCTGCCCGGAGATAGAACATTATGCTAATGATGGAATCACTGGCAGGAGCCACTTTTTTAAATGCTGCCCTATCAACTGCCTACATTCTAACCCTCAGATTTCGTGGATGCCTGAAAAGACAGGGCCCAATATTCAAAACACATAAAGAATTAGATTTAAAATTCCTACACCCAACCTCCAACTGGAGGAACAAATATAAATATATATTGAACAAAACACACAAACTCCTATGTCAGAATCACCTGAGAAGGAGAAAAACCATAGAATAAGTTCCAATAAAAAGTAGAATGTGGCATACATACCCTAGGGTACAGTGTGGAATGCAGAGGCCACTGGTTCTAAATAGGGGAGGCAGGGTGGGAGAGTTATGAATATTGGAGTATCCCCTGGGAGAAACAAGGTTACTAGGGTAAGTAACTTTCTTCTCAACCCAGGAATACTTCAATATTCCTAACTCTTCTGCATACTAACAAGCAGTACCTCTGGAGGCGGGAAGAACCTGCTTTGGAAACAGGCTCTGCAGGACAGCTGTACCAAACCTGGCATCAGCCCTAGCCTGCATATCCAAGCTGTAATGCTTGACAAATGTGTGCACTGTTCGTCAGGTCACTGCTTTGCAAATATCTATCAAGGGAACATCCCTTGCAGCTGCCAGTGTGGCAGCTGTACCCCTTGTGAAATGGGATCTGAGCCCTGCTGGGGCTTCCTTGCCCACTTTTGAATAACATAACTGGATACACTGAACAATCCAATGAGAAATGGACCTTTTAGATGCTGGATTTCCCTTTCCCACATCCCCATAAGGGAGGAAGAGCTGTGTCCTGTCCTGCCTATGGGGCTAAGTAGCTGTCCTGTAGTAACTCAAAGCTCTCTTGACATCTAGGCTATGCAGCCTAAGTTCACCAGACGAAGAATGCTAAGTGAAAAACACTGGCAGAGTAATAGACTGATTCAAATGAAAGTCTGAAACAACCTTGGGAAGAAATTTCCTATTGGTCTGAAGGACCACCTTGTCTCTGTGAAAGGAAATGTAGTCCTTTTCAGTGCATAAAAGTTGGAGCTCACTGATCCTTCTAGCTGAAGTAATGGCAACTAAAAACACTGTTTTCCATGTGACATACTTCAAGGGTGCTGAAAACATGGGTTCAAAAGGAGGAGCCATAAGTTGAGCAATAAAATTATTAAGATCCCAGGCTGGCACCGGTTCCCTAACCGGTGGGTACATATGGGATAGGCCCTTGAAGAATCTTTTAAAAATGGGGTTTGAAGCCAAAGAGACAGTCTTACCTTCTGAGGTATAAGCAGAGACTGAAGCTAAATAAATCTTTAGCGTAGAGGGCTACAAGCCCAAGGAATGCAGATACACCAAATAGTCCAGCACAAGTGGCACTCCTGCCTGTGCTGGCCCTATATCTCTGCTGGAACACCACATAGAAAACCTTTTCCACTTTGCAGCAAAAGTTTTCTTGGTAGAGGGTTTCCTATACCCCCTTAAAATACCCATGACACCTTCAGAGAGATGTAACCCAGCATATTCTAAGTCCTCAAGAGCCAATCTTTGAGTCTGAGTGACTTGAGGTTCGGGTATAGCAGCCTCCCCTGATTGGAGGTCAGAAGATTGTGCCTCCTGGGAAGGTGTATTGTCTACTGACATGGATAGCAATAGGTGATACCATGGCTGTCTGGCCCAGTCTGGGGCTATCAAAATCGTTGTGGCTGGTTGAAGCCTGATTTTCAACAGTACCCTGTACACCAGAGGAAATGGAGGAAATGCATACAGGAACCTCCCTGACCAATCCAGAGCATCCAGGCAAAGCAAAGCAAACTTTATTTATATAGTGCCTTTCAAAATCAAGGCGCTGTACATAATACAAATTACAATATAAAAACAAATGACATAATAAATTATTTAAAATCAGCAAGCAATCAATCAGGGAAGGCCAAGGAAAATAAATACGTTTTCAACATAGATTTAAAACTATTGATGGTCAGATATCCAGAGGGACTGATCCCACTGCTGGAGGCCTGCAACAGTACTGTGGTAAGTGGTGACTCTAATGTGAAGCATAGAGATCTATCTCTGGAGTGTCCCACCTCTTGAATAGGGTCTGCACCACTTGCTTGTTCAGTGACCATTCATGATGGGCCTGACTGATTTGGCTTAGGGCATCTGCCAGAAAATTGTCTTTGCCTGGCAGGTGAATTGCTTGCAGCGAGGATCCTAGAGAGTAAGCCATGGTCCAGATTCACATTGCTTCTGTGCACAGAAGGCTTGACCTTGTTCCCCCTTGCTTGTTTATGTAGTACATGGTGCCAGTGTTGTCTGGTCTGACTTGCACTACCTTTCCCTGTATCAGTGGTGTGAAAGCTTGTATTGCCAGAAACACTGCCCTGAGGTCTAACAGATTGATATGTAAAAGAGTCTCTGCACTTGACCAGGTGCCCTGGGTAGTGTGTTCTGCCAGATGAACCCCCCATCCTAACAGGGATGCATCTGTTGTGAGAACTACTGATGGAAGCTCTTTTTGGAAGGGGACCCCTTCTCTGAGGTTGGCCTCCTCCTTCCACCACTGGAGGGCCTGAATGAATGTCTGTTACAGGGACGAGTTTTGAGAGGGAATCCTTTCTTTGGCACTAATGAGCTCTTAAGAGAAATTGAATGTCCCTCATCTGAAACCTGGAGCCCAGAACTGTGACTGTGACAGCTGCCATGTGTCTCAGAAGCTGGAGAAATTGCCTTGCTGGTCTTGGAATATTTAGTTTGAAAGAACCTGCCAACTGCAGAATGCTACCCTGTACCTGGGTAAGAAGGCTCTGCCCACCTTGGCATTCAATTCTGCTCCTATGAGCTGTAGAATTTGTGAGGGGAAGAAGAACTGATTTCTCTAGGTTTAGAAGAAACCCCCAAAAGTCCAGAAGTTGCTGAGTGAATTGCAGATGCTCTGTTAACTGCTGTGGTGACTTTCCTACCACCAGCCAGTCGTCCAGATAAGGAAACACTGTAACACCTTGCCTTCGCAAGTGTGCCACCACCACAACCAGACACTTGGTGAACACCCTTGGAGCGGAGGTGAGACCGAATGGTAGAGCTGAGAACTGGTAATAACCTGAAGGAAGTCTGAATCTGAGGTACTTTCTGTGAGACTCCCTTATGGGGATGTGGAAATAGGCATCTTTTTGGTCCAATAATGCCAGTTAATCTCCTTTTTGGAGTGCTGGCAGAATCAGAGACATTGTTACCATTCTGAATTTTGGTTTTGTCAGGAACCTGTTGAGGACCCTTAGGTCCAAGATAGGCCGCAACTCTCCATTTTTCTTTGGTGTAAGGAATTATCTTTAATATAGTCCTTTTCCCCTTTGCTGTGGAGGCACTGGTTCCACTGCCTTTTGTGACAGTAGGTGTTAGACCTCTTTTTCCAACAGTCTTCTTTCCAGAAGACAGGCTGGTTTGAAAATCCTGGTTTTCAGGGAGGGGAAGGACTTGAAACTTAAGGAAAGTCCCTGACCCACTATCTCCAGAACCCACTTGTCTGTGGTAATAGTTTTCCAAATCTGGAAATAATGGGTCAGTCTGTCCCCTACTGGAAGAGAAGATGCAGCCTGATCTAGCAAGTCAGGAATCCTGCTTAGATTGGGGCTGAGGATGGGCACCACACCTGGCATGTCTCCTGCCCTTACCCCTAAAGTACCCTTGCTGGGGATACTGGGATGCCTGAGGGACTACCATGGCCTGGTAAAAAGGCCTGGAGTGGAATTGTCTGCTTCTTCCTCCCCTATTATAGGGTCTAGAAGAGGTGGAGGGTTTCTCTTTTGCAGAGTTACTGCAGAAGGTGGATTTATATTAGTCCACCTTCTTCATGTAGGCCTCTGTATGGCAGCCAAATAAGGAGGTGCCCTCCACAGGAAAATCCTGAGCTTTATTCTGGGTATCCCGTGTAAGGTCTGTGGCTCTCAACCAAGCAAACCTTCTTTGGGCAATGGTATTTGCCATCCACCTTGCAGCAGTGTCATTTCTATCTGCTGCCATTAGAAACTATTTTAGAAAGAGAGGAAGGAACTTTTTCAGCCATAGCCAAACCTACTGCCAGAGAGTCTTCTGGTATTGAGCTGCATAGGCTTAATAATTAGCCTGCCTGATGGCCAAATGACAAATAACCTTTCTTGGCCATACAGACAATTTTTGGGGAGTCCTTCTCTGGAGGGTGGGAAGCCAGAGGGACCTTTGCCTTGTCGCATGCAGCAGCTTGCACCACCCCCTGGTGGTCAGGGTGTGAAAATAAAAATTCAGCCCGTCCTGTCAAGCTGGTACTTTTTATCCAACCTTTTGTCTAAAGGAGGGACAGACCCAGGAGTCTAGAGGAGTCTTAAAGCATCTCTTTTAAAAACTTATTTATGGGAAGCAACAGCTTCTTAGTGGGAGTTAAACCCATCATCTCGAGATACTCAGCCTCCTCCTCATCCTCTACCACTTCAGAGGTAGGGATATCCAAGGCATCTACAATTTTCCTGACAAAGGAAAATTGAGAAGAGTAATCTTCTGTAGACCTGGGAGGAGAGCCAAACTCCTGTTCAGGGGAGACCTTAGGCTCTATAGGCTCACCTTCTTCTTCTTCCTCCTCCCGACGCTCCACTGGAAAGGAGTGTGGATTGGGGGTACAGTGGTCTGAACTGGGGACTGTGGAACCACAGGCAGTAGACCCTGTAAAGTCTGAATGATTTTTATATTCTGTGCAATCTCAAGGTGGGAAGGCACAGCTCTAGGCACCACAGAAATCCCCTTATCAGTAGGGGGTTCAATGTGCTTAGTTTTTTTCTGTTTCTTGACTGGAACCGGAGAGCTAGCCGGTTCAGCAGGTCTCTTTTTACCTGTATCGGGGGTAGTAACAGCTGGAGTTGTGGTTTCACCCATAGACCCTGAGGGTTTGGGCTGGTCAGAGCCAGAGGGACCCGTAAATCTTTTGTTCAATCTTTCCAGACGTTTTTCAACTGTCTTATCGGGGAAAGTTTAACAAATTTCACAGTTAGTCTTAAGATGGTCAAAACTAAGGCAGAAAACACATATAGAATGTTTATCTACCTTGGCAAAAACTTCACTACATTCGGTACAGTTTTTGAAACCGGGTTCTCCGGTTCTCTTCTTCGGTTTTTCTAACATATTGTTTGAAAAACCGCAACCTCAATATACAGAATCAAAAGAAGTATTTTAAAGTTAAAAGTATGCAACTTTTAACGGTTGCGGTCAGTTCAGAAACCGATCAGAAAACTGATTGGAACCGGGAAATGAGGAAAAGGAACTGAGACTATTGGTTCAGTAACCAAGGTTATCGGTTACCTAAATATATAAAACTTTACATTTTTAAAACAAAATTAATAGTAAACAAGGGGAAAAATCCCTGATAATTAAGTAAAAAGGCCTCTGTTCCTCGTCGGTTATACTGAATCGTGAGAAACCGAGAAAGAACACTACAATTAACTAAACTAACGGTTACTAAAATTACAAAGATAAGAGGCAGCAAATGAAAATAAATAAAAAAATTTTAAGTGCTTTTATTCATTTAAGACTTTTCTGACAAGATGTCAAGGAGGAGATCTCCGAGCATCTGGCCTTGAAAGGCGGAGAGAGAAATCTGTGGGTTAGAATGTAGGCAGTTGATAGGTGGCAGCATCTGAAAAAGTGGCTCATGCCAATGATTCAATCATTAGCATAACATTCTATCTTCGGGCAGATCTGACTTAAAGGCACACTGCAGAAGAGTTAGGACTATTGGAGTATTCCTGGGGCGAGAAACAGATAAATCCTGTTCCTCTGATCCCAGGCCTGTCCCAATATAGAACATAGTAAACAACAGAGTTGTCACTATACTCAGACCTACCTGTCATCATAGTGAAATAGATATAGACAAACACTCAATCCTTACATATTAACAGATTACTCTTATTTGAATTAAACCCTGATTTAAGTGACTATGTGACTTCACTGTATAAACAGATAATTTAATCTCACCTTACCTAGCACCTTATAAGACCTATGAAATGTACTGTCAGAATTATGTGATAGGATGTATGTATGTTTCTGTCTGCAATGTGCTGTTGTCTTAATTTACAAAAAATGTTAAAGAAAGTTAAAAAAAAAGATCTCTGAGAATGTCTATGGAAAACTAAGGGCCTCGATTTCTAGCCACTCAGGAACCAGGCTGTCAGGGTGCAAAGAATGCAGGTCCTGATATCTGACCAACCCCTTGGAACTTTTGAACAGGGTAGGACAGAGTAGTAGCAACTGTGCTGTCTTGCAGCTGAGGCTGAGGAAATCCTGGTCCCAAAACTGGTGAGGTCAGCCTGGAGCTATCTGGCACATGGTTTCTCCAAGCCTTGAGGACCACTATATAAACCAGAGGAAAGGGGTTGAGTAGTTCTCCCTTCAAGGACCATGCAAATGTGTCCCGTGGCAGAGTACCTTGCAAAAGCAGAATGGGGTAAAACAACCCCAGCTTCCTGTCTTCCCCATAGACAAACAAATTCAATTACACTGTTACCCAAGCCAAGAATAACCTGGTATACCACTAAAACTTCAGTAACCACTTGCAGGACATCCCCTACAAAACTGAGGGCATCTACAAGTTGGTTGTTTGCTCCTACCACATTCATCATCACAAGGTTCACTTGTAGCAAGCAAACCACAGACCATGTTCTCAATACCTTCTGAGACAGCTGAAAGGAGTGTGTATGGTCCTGTTTGTTCAGGTAAAACATGGTGGTTGTTTTATCATTGTTAACTGGAATCGTCTGTCCCATGGAACTTAACGCTAGGCATACTGCATGAAGTTCCTAAAGACGGCTGTGCATTCTGGACTCACTCAATGACCGAATACCAAGTGTGCTGCAGGTGTGTATACTAGCCCACTATGGAAACATCAGTCTTCAGCATGACTGAGATCTCTGATCAGACAAAGGGAATCCTTTTCAAGAGTTCTGGCAGAGAGAGCTGACACCCAGCATCAGCTGGGTCCCCCAAACCAGCAAGTATAGGGCTGCGTACATCTAAGACCACTGGCACACTAGATCCCACTGCACGGCTCTCAAGCATCAGTGGGATCCACGGACCACAGCCATGGTAGATGCCAGGAAACCCAGGAGCTTGAGAAAATCCCAGACTGGGCATGACTGCCTAACTTGAAATGACTGGGCAAAGGATAAAAGAAACCTGACCCTGTCTGGAGAAAGGCACACCCTAGTTTGCAACTAGTATAGTTTCGCTAACAAAACTCTGCTTTGGAGTCAGTTTGGATTTTGTCAGGTGGATGAGAAGACCCAACTGCTAGAATATCTGGATAGTCAGATACCTGGCCCATTCCACGTCCTGCACCAAACTGCATGGAAGAAGCCAGTTGTGAAGAAGGGGAACATCCTCACACCACTGTGCCTGAGGAAAGCTGCCACTACCAACAGACACTTGGTGAACACTCTGCAGGTTGAAGATAAGCTGACTGGAATGCCTTGAAACTGAAAGAGGGATCAGTCCACAATGACTCTGAGAAACGGTCTATATGACAGATGGCTAAATGTGTGAAAGTTCGCATCCGGAGGTCCAGGGTTCAAAACCAATCTCCTTACTCCAAGGACAGAATGATCTGATTTTGGGTTACCATTGAAAACTAAAAACGAACTTGTTCAGGATCCGAAGTTCAAGAATTGAGGACCATCCATCCATTCGCTTAGGTACCAGAAAACACTGCAGCACAACCTCTACAACAGTCTCTATCGCATGACACACTAGAAGCTGTTGAACCTTACTCCATAGTGCTGGGAGAGATCCCAGCCAAAGCATGTCTTCTAGAGATGCAAGTGGCCAACATAGGAGGCAGAGTCTCGAACTTCAGAGACAACCGTGAACCTATCACTTCCAAAATCAGTATCTTCGAGGTAATAGTGAACCACAGTCAAAAGAAGAGGGACTGTTGACCCCCAACCAGAAACTGCAGCGGGAACTGTGGCAGGGAGGAAACAGGGCTCCTCATCCTGTTATTTTTTGCCATTGGAGGTGGACCCAGAGGCCTGGCCACTGCAGGCCTGGCCTTCAATGCCCGTATGATGGTCCTATCTGGAGTTCCCAGGGTTAAAGACTATGCTGGGTGGGGGTGGGGGTTTACTGCAGATACTGCTGTCTCTATTACTGCTGAGAGTGTAGCTGATACTGTGGCCCAAAAAAGCAACCAGGTAAAAAGCCATAACTCTGTGGACACTGCTTTGTAGTCTGCTTAGTAGCAGTCAATGAAGGGTGATGTTGGATAGATCATATCCCTATGACAGAGAGAGAGGCGGTGGCTGTACTAAACACCTCCTTCAGAGAGAGTCAATGTGAATTTTTAATCTGAATACATTAAGACCAGCTGTGTTCAATGATGCATTTGATTTTCTGCCTTTTTTGTAGATTTTATAGACAAGCCTTGATCTTCGTTTGTTAATTAGCGCTGCAACATCTGTTGGTCATTTCAGCTTGATATATGCTACAGAGGTTGCATCACAAGGAATTTATTTAGTAAAATAAATTATGGTCAATGTGTAGTAAGTATGAACTTTGTCCTGTTTGTTCTTTACGCAGATGAGGTCCCCTTAGAAATCCTACAATGCTCAATACATCAATTACCCTTTCACACTGAGGAGATTGGAAACGGACTGCCTTCCCAGTATGCATGCTGCCCTGTTGCATTAAACAGAAGATGAACTCTCCTGTTAAAAACTGTCCTTGACTATAATGATTAGAAATGCAGCCATTTTAGGCTGCCATTGAATAGAACAGAACTGCATCTGGGTCTGTGTTGCTGAATTTAAGAGTCGGGAACCATTTCAAGCCACTGAGTGGAATGAAGCTGCACTTGAGGGTGTGTATTGCTGAATTTAAAACTGTTCTGAACTATTATGTTGTGTATTTTTTTTTCATGCAGGTACAGTGTGGGATTGGGAAGGGGAGGCCTTGAAAGAGGGTGGGATGGAAGGCAGCTGGCTCCGGCGCCATTTGAGGTGGGCTAAGATCATGTGACAGCATGCAGCCACTAGTGCAGTTGCAGTTCAGGGCAATAAAAACTTCAGAATCAAGGTTTTCGCCCTCAGTCTGGAGCCATTTCATGCCACTGCCGAGAGAAAAGGAACTGCATTTTGGGTCTGTGTTGCTGAATTTAAAAATGTTCTGAACTACTGTGCTGTGTATTTCTTTTAACTTGCAGGTACAGTGTGGGACTGGGAAGGGGGAACCTTCAAAGAGTGTGGGTTAGAAGGCAGCCAGATCTGGTGCCATTTGTGAAGGGATAGGACTACGTGACCAGCCAGCCACTAGCACAGCTGTAGTTCAGGGTAATAAAAACTTAGGCATCCAGGTTTTCTCCCTCAGCTGGGAGTCATTTCAAGCCACCACTGAGCAGAATGGAACTGTACTTGCTGTCTGCGTTGCTGAATTTATTTGTTTCTATTGGATCTACTGTTTCTTCCGTTTCCTGTGTGAATTTTGGGGTGCCCCAGGGTTCAATTTTGGGCCCATTAATGCTTAGTTTGTTGCTAAATCAATTGCCTACCACCTGCAAACTCTGTGAAAGTCTCTTATATGCTGATGATTTTGTTTTGTTTTATCAATCTAATTCAATTACAGAATTATTACTAGTTGTTGAGAGAGAATCTGCTGAGGTTTGCAATTGGTTTGTTGTGAATAGCCTGATACTGAATGTGAAAAAAAACAAGTCAATGCTTTTTGGTACTTCTCACAAGTTACAGGTTCATGATATTACTGGAATCCTGGTGGATCAGGTATCCAAATTTAAATATTTGGGTTTTCTACTAGATCCTTCTTTGTTTTTTCATCTCAGGTCCAGGCTACTTGTCATACCATTAACCAGAAATTGGGCCTACTGTATAAGGTTAAGCGTTATTTCTCTCCCAATATTCGTAAGTCCACTGCCCAGGGGTCTTTAATGCCTCATTCTGATTACTGTGCAAAGTTTATACTTTAATCTTGGGTTGAGGGAACTTAATCAAATATCTGTAGCTTATAATAGTGTTTGGCGATTTATCTTGGGACTTCCACCCCAAACTCATCGTTTGTTATATTCACAATTGGAATGGTTGTCTCCCAAATCCAACCTTGCTTATTATTTTGGGTGTTAAATTCATAAATCCATTTTTTCAGTTTCAAAATTTTCTCTACATGATTTGATATCTACTCGTCATTTATGTGTCATTTACGTTTCTTTCAAGGTTCAGTTTTACAAACTGTTGTTCATAAAAGAAAGGCTAGTTCATAATTATTTTCAGTTTCTGCATCTATACATTAGAATAATTTACCTGATAATCTTCGAATAACAACTTTGCTTCAAAATTTTAAAGTCGGGCTTAAGCAATCTCTAACAACAATGGATAAATGTCATTGGTTTTTCTAAACTGAGATGTTTTGCTCTTTGTATTTTACTGTTTTGTCTTTTTTTGTCGGGCTGGGCTTGAAAATGGACGTGTTCCAGCGCCCTATCCCGGTTAACAAAATAAATGAAATGAAATGAAGGAGGGCTAAAACCATGTGACAGTGGCCAGCCACTAGCACAGCTGCAGTTTGGGGGTAATAAAAACGTTGGCATCCAAGTTTTGTCCCTCAGTTGCAAGACATTTCAAGCCACCACTGAGCAAAATGGAACTGTATTTGTGGCCTGCGTTGCTGAATTTAAAATTATTCTGAACTACTGTGCAGTGTATTTTTTTTTGTGTCAGTACAATGCGCGACTGGGAAGGGGCTGCCTTGAGAAAGGGCGGGTTGGAAGGCAGCCAGCCAGATCCAGTGCCATTTAAGGAGGGCTAAGACCATGTGACAACAGCAGGCCACTAGCACAGCTACAGTTCAGAGAATTAAAAACTTCAGCATCTAGGTCTTCTCCCTCAGTCGGAAGCTATCTCAAGCCACTGCCAAGTAGAACAGAGGTGCATTTAGGGTCTGTGTTGCTGAATTTAAAAATGTTTTAGCTACTGTGCTGTGTATTTTTTTCTTGCAAGTACGGTGTGGGACTGGGAAGGTGGAGACCTTGAAAGAGGGTGGGATGAGGGTGGGTTGGAAGGCAGACAGTTCTGGCATCATTTGAGGAGAGCTAAGACCACATGACTGCAGCCAGTCACTAGTGCATCTGCAGTTCAGTACAAAATTCTCATCATGGATGTGGGCGGTGCCAGGGTGATGGGTTGGAACCAGTCAACATGTCTACGGTACTGGTACAAGGCACCAGCCACACTTCCATGCTCACTCCAGGAGACTAGCTGCAGAGGGCCCATGATCCCTGGAAATTCAGGAAGAGGTGGTATAGACCGAAGAGAGAAGCAGGAGCCCGAGGCTTCAGGGCCTATACCTGGGCTGCAGAGATGTCCATAAGACCTCACTCAAACATGCCACCAGCATATGGCCAGTGTGTTCTGGAATTGTCCAATTTTTCCCCATTTTGGGGAGACACTTTGGCCCAGTTTGAGCAATCATCTCTCGCACCAGATCTTGTCTCCAGTTCTATGGTTCTCATACCCATTTCTCTTCCTGTCCTCAGAGTAGCTCCCAAATCTACGGCATACCTATATCCTCTGGCAACCAAAAAAGCAATCACAAGGCTTTGGGGATACAAAAGAACCCAACTGCAGTTGAGGCTTGGCGACAGATCGTAAATGATATATACATCATGGAGTGTATTACTGTCTCCTTGCAATGCAGGCTTCCCAATTTCCAAATCAAATGGCAGGGCTGGGTCTTATACAGAATATCCACAGATGGCACTCCTTTGTGCCCTGAATATTGTCCTGGGTAATTATTATTGTGTGCCTTTATCAATTCCAGGACTCTGTGCTCAAGTATTACTAATCAGTTTGTTGAGAATTCATTCGAGCCTGATGGTTCCTGTATGTACTGCAATACGTATTCTATCAGCACTCTTAACAACTCTTACTGTGAGTACACATTACTTAATGATTTACAATATGTTTTGCCTGCTGTACTGTCCTAGTCTGTGTTAACTAAAATAAAATAAAAAAAAAGAAGAAGCTCCCCAAGGGAAGGGTGGGGCAAGACCACCTGAATAAGGTCAACATACGGAAGAGGAATGGCTCAGTTGTTGCCCATGGGGAAATTCCCCAGGTGAGGAAAGTGAAGCCATACAATCCCCTCAGAGCAGCTCCGTGCTTCACCAGTGATGGGCTCACCACACGGGTCTAGGAAGAACTCCACCTCTCATCACCATCTGACCCCAAGCAGGTACAATCTCTGGTACTGGGTTCAAGGCTGAAGACTGGCTCAGAGATGGGCTCCCCCCACTGCTGTGGCCAGCGCCATCCCTGATGACAGGCCCAACGTCAGGTCCATGACATCAGCCCCAGGGCCATTCCCATGTCTACCACCACAAGGCACCAAGAATAGGACCCATGTATCAAACAGCACTGCAAATGGGGATAGCCACAGGCATCACGACTGGTGTTAGGCTCCAGACTGATGCCATGGCTGGCATTGTGCCCATCGCTGTGGAGCATCACTGTTTATCCCCAAGGTGCCACGAAGGTTACCCTGGCCAGCCCCCATCAACCCAGTCAGCTGACACCGCACAGCTCCAGGGTTTGTCTGTCTCCTGATGCAGTTCATGGTGACAGGAGGGGACCCGACGTTACAGCCAGTGCCACCTCACTTACTAGCACTGCAAATGGCACCAGGAGCCAGGACGGCAACTGACTGCGACACCAAGGTGTCTACCAGGGAAGACCAAGCATGTAGCGTCAATCCACCATGGGGGATGAAGACCCAATGACACAGCTGGTGCCACCCTGCTCACTGGCACTGGGAATGGCATCATGCCATGACACGTAAGTGTCCACCAGGAAAAACTGAGCTTATAGCATCTGTCCCACCACCAGGGACAAGGACCCAACGTCACAGCTGATGCTACCCTGTTCGCTTGACACTGTGAACAGCACCAGACCACAACACTGAGGTGTCTGCCAGGGAAGACTGAGAGTATAGCTTTGGCCTCACCACACGGGACATATGCTCTGTATGACAGATGGGGTGGGGCTCACAGCTGTCTGCCCAGAAGGAGCGGGCCGTCCACCAGACCCACTGCCCCTCCCCCCCAGTATCCAACGCTTTGGTGGGGTAAGGTCGAGGAGGACCCTGTGCTTCCTTGACCCCAGAGGTTCCTAGAAGGGACCCAGGGGAAGGGACCAGAGATCGTCCCTTGCCCTGAGCCACAGCAGGTCCAGCAGAGTTGATACTGATCTATCACACGATGTGAGGCTGCCAGACTTTCTTCATCTTCTTAGACCCCTTATCTTCTTTCAGGTTTTGTCATCACTAAGGTGAAAAACAATAAAGGGAGATAGCACCGTGAATTTAAAAAAAAACAACTTGGCGGTGACTAGATAAAAATATGGTGACCATCGATGAATTGAGGTGCTGTTGCTCCAACAGTGTGCACTTGATGGCAAGAGGAACAGAACTGAGGTGCATGAGGGAGTCAACGACTGTTGTTGTCCAGCGCATACAAAACCACATGACCTGCGTGACGTGAGTGGGCAACATCAGTAGCCGATGTTGACTCCTTCCCTGTAGAAAAATCCTCTTGCGGGGTCCTAGACCCATAAGTATGAATCAATGGTGAAGTCTGATTCTTGGAAGATCTGCATGACAGGACTTGGTAATGGGAAAAGAAAGTTAAATACTTACTGTAACTGTTGATCTTCCGGCATATCTTCACAATCGATTACCATTTATGGATCTGGGTTAGAGACACTAGGAGCTCAGGGGAGCAACGTTTTTTTCAAGGGGGCGGGCTACAGCTACTGGGCATGATGCCTGAGCACCCAACACGTGGTGCTGCACACCAACCAATAACTAGTGCCATCTCCTTCACAAACCACAGTTCAGTTCGCCAGGAAAGATACAAAGCGGGGGGGGGGGGATTAAGAATTTTCCTAGCCCAAGGGATAGGGAAAGGATGTAGGGAATATAAACAAACAAAATAAAACCCAACTACCAACCTCTGAATAAAGGAAAAAAGGGTCATACTAGTTGGACTGAAGGGGTAGTTATGTATGGAACCAGAGCCTCACAGCACAAGCCAGACAGCAGATGGAAAGTGATTGTAAAGGCAGCAACCCTGAAGCAGGTGGCTCTGGCAAAAAAACAAGAGGGGATGACCAGAACTGGGAACACCTTGCATGTGAGATGGCATGATGTACCAAATAGGAATGAATCACAGAGACTCCTGGAAAAAAAACAAACCTCATGCTACCTGATGGAGGACTGACTGGACAGCTATTCAAAATATGTCCCTTTTTCCCTTTTAGGTGGCGCTGTAATGCCAAACAGCCCAAAGGAGTCGAGATATGTTCATCTCCTATGGCACCCTTATGGTAGCAGGCTAACAGCTCCCCTCTTCGTCTCTCCACCTCCCCTGTCACCCTTATGTACCAGTTAAAACTACTCACCTCCCCCACCTGCTCCTTTCTGCCCTCCCCTTAATCCTTCCCTGTTGGACCCCCTACAATCCCTGATGTTGGGCCCCTCCCCCTAGGTTCTACCTCAGCCTATATCAGGCTCCTTCCAATTCTACATCAGCACTGCTTTCATTCCACCTACTCTGGTCTCTATCTGCACACCAAAGCCACTCACTGTACCTTTGTTTAGCTCCATTTTCTTTTTATTGGCACCTGTGCCATTTTAAACTGTACTCTGCACTTTGAACCGATCACTGATACTGTGCACACTTTTTATCGTATTCACCCCACCACCCCCCAAGTCACACCTAAAATGAGCAGTGGCTCAGTATGCCTTTCCTGGTTACAAGTTTTCAAATAAAATTAATAAGAGAAGAACAAGGGTATACCACACCATCCAAAGAGATAGTCTGGCATAGCCAGAAGAAAAACCACCACAGAAAAGGAGTTCCTTCTCATGCAGTGACAGGGATATACCCTGTGTAAGAGCTAGTTTACTTGAGCCAATCCAGTGTGCAGCACTCTTCCACAGATAGTGCAGATGGCAGCTGGTTAGACTGGATAGTGCCCAGAGGCACAGAATGCATTTAGCAACTAACAGGGACACACCACATGAAGGGGCTATTTAGTTACTGATTGATTTATCTAGCTTCTGTTGACCAGATAAATGCACTAGACAAAAATAGGCTACTCACCTGTAACCATAGTTCTAGGAATGGTATATGGTTCACATCCACACACTGGCAGTTCTTCCTGAAGAGCTGTTTCACTGGAACGTCTTTAAGTAAAGCTCTTCACACCACCCGGGTGGTATATCCCTCAGATCCGCCTTGTGATGTCAGATCTTGCACACAGGAAGCAAAGATCCGTGTGTCACTTGCCAGGGGAGGTCAGGTGGGCGGTGCAGATGTGAACCATATACCACTCCTAGAACTACTATTACAGGCGAGTAACCTATTTTCCCAGGTATGTGGATATGGTTCCCATATCCACCCACTGAAAGACTTTCACCAGTTCTCGGGGGCAAGGTACAGACCTCTACTTAGCAAACACAGACTGGAGAACCAAGACCACAAAAGCAGTATTTTGGTGAGACTCATGGTCAGTGTTATATTGGGGAGATGAAGGTGTGTGCTGACTTCAAGGTGGCAGCCCTGCAGATTTCCTGGATAGGAATGTCCATGGCAAAAACCACCGAGGCAGTGGTATGTCTGATGGAATAAGACCTGAGCCCTACGGGAGGCTCACCACCAGTCAATCTATAGCAGAGGTCACTGCAGGAAGTAATCCACCTGCCAATCATCCGCTTAGCTGTCGGTCTGCCAGGTGTGGCTTCTCAACGTACGTAACAAACAGCTGGCGAGACTCACCCCAAACTCCATCCATGTGCTCCACATAGTAATAGAACACACGCCGCAGGTCCAATGAACGGAGCCGATGTTCGGCCTCCGAAGATAGACTGGTAAAGTAAACTGGAAGGTTCATCACCTGGTTAAGATGGAACTCCAATACTACCTTCAAGAGGAACTTCAGGTGTGGGTGAAGGACTGCCTTGTCCCTTTGGAAGACCAGATAATGAGAGTGCCTGGAGCCCACTAATGCTCCTGGCTGATGTGATGGCCACCAAGAAGGCCATCTTCCACAACAGATGTGACATCTCACACCTGTGCATATAGGAACATAGGAATATGATGGCAGAAAAGGACCGCCAGGCCCACCTAGTCTGCCTAGTTTGCCTAGATACCCCTAGGCCTTTCTTGTATTCCCCCCCTGCATAGGCTCAAAAGGCTTGTCCATGAGCATTGCCAGTACCAGCAATAAGTCCCAAGGTGGTGGCAGCTCACACACCGGCAGGGACAAGTGGTCAAGGTCCTTAGAGAAGCGGCCAACCACCTTTTCCTCAGCACATTTTGCATACAAGCCCGCACCTGGAATGCGGAAATGGTTGCTAGGTGCACTTTAAGGGTCACCGAACGAAGTCCCAGCTGGGATAAGTGCCAGAGGTATTCCAAAATGCTAGCCACAGGGCAGGCCAGGGGATCAAGCTCCTGGTCCTGACACCAAATGGAAAACTGATTCCATTTGAAGGCATAACACTGGCAACTAGAGTCTTTCTGAAAGCCTCCACAACATGGACAACATTCTCTGAAAGACTCAGAGCCTGGAAATCTAGCCGCACAGGAACCAGGCTTTGAGGAGCAGGGACTGAATGTCCAGATGCAGGACCTTCCCCTGTTGTCTGGTCAGCAAATCCAGGTGAAGAGGCAGACCACAGCCTTGGTGCTAGTCCCTCTCCTAACACTGTAAACAGTGTCATGAGGGGGCCTGGGGTCATCCTCAATGCCACCCACCATGTTGTCACCGTGAACGGTGACAAAAACACAGCAACACCAGAGGCCACGGTCAAGGTGTACACCAAACATGTAGCTGTGGCCTCGTCACCAGGGGCATCTGCTGCTCAGGGCAGGCAGACTGCAGAGGGTTTGCAGTCAACCCCCTAGAAGGAGTCGACTGTCCACCAGACCCATCCACCAGAGTCTCTAATGCCTCAGTGAGGAGGGGTTGAGGAGAACTAAGTACTTCCCGGAACCAGAGGTTCCAGGAAGAGGCCCAGGGGGAAGGCTGGTCTTGGAAGCACATGTGCAAAGCCTATTTCTGAATACGTGGATCAGGCAACCCCCCCCCCCACTCGATGCACAGTTCTCAAGAGTACAGCATTCCACAGAATAACAGGTATCACACATGTATCCATATCACATTCTGGTCCAAGACAGACTGCACAGGTCTGATGCCAGTCGGAAGAGCCATCAGTTTCCCATAGGGCCCACAATGCATAATGGGCAGCTGCTGCACTTCCCTTGATGACTTAGGCCCCTCCCTTTTTTTTTGTTTGTTTGTAGAATCGGACTTCAGCATTCCAGTAAAACAACAAATGAAAAAGAAATGCAGTGATGCAATCAAAAAAAAAGGAGGGGGCGATGAAGTAAACTGAGGCACTGCGCTCCCGTGATGTGCACTCGAGGGAAGAAGAAATACATGTTACTCACCTGTAACAGGAGTTCTAGGAATGGTATATGTTGTTCATCCACACTTTCTGGCAGGTATCCTTGCCGCTTTAAGTCTTGCCGGAAGGTCTTCAAGCTGGCTCCTCCCACCAACCCGGGTGGTAAAACTCGGCTCCGCCCCATGGCCTTAGATCCCAGCCGCTGGAAGCTCAGGTAGTGCGTCAAGCCGAGGTAGGGATAGAAGAACAACATATACCATTCCTAGAACTCCTGTTACAGGTGAGTAACCTGTATTTCTAGGGACATGGATATGTTGTTCATCCACACTTTCTGGCAGACTCCTAGCAGTTCTCTGGGAGGAGGGAGGCAAGCGTACACCCCTACTTAGGGAATAGAGACTGGAGAACCGAGGCCCCAAAACCAGCATCCTGGTGTGACTCAAGGTCGATGTGGTAGTGGGTGATGAAGGTGTGTGCTGACTTCCAGGTAGCAGCCCTGCAGATTTCCTGGATAGGGACGTCCCTGGAAGCAGCCACCGATGTAGCGGTATGCGGGTAGAATGAGCTCTTATCCCTCTGGGAGGCTCCATGCCCGCCAACCTATAGCAGAGATCTATGCAGGAGGTGACCCACCTGCTTATCGTCCGCTTGTGCAGGTCTGCCAAGTGCGGCTTCAGCGTAGGTGACAAACAGCTGGCGAACCTCTCCCAGCCGTGAAGCACCTTATAATGCAAGCGGCGCCTTCTAGGGGTCCAGAGTATGGAGCCTATATTCAGCCTCCAAGGTGTGACTGGGGTAGAACACCGGCAGAGTCAACACCTGGTTAAGGTGAAACTCGAACACCACCTTGGAAGGAATTTGGGTGGGGCGGGACAACCTTGTCCCTGTGGAAGACCAGGTAAGGAGACTCGATGGAGAGCGCCTGGAGCTCTCCCATCCTTCTGGCTGACGTAATAGCCACCAAGAAGGCGGTCTTCCACGACAGGTGAGAGAGAGAGAGAGATCACACCTGCATTGGTCTGAATGGCTTGCCCATGAGCTTTGCCAATACCAGCAGTAGATCCCACGGAGGTGGAGGTTCTCGCACCGAAGGGGAAATGTGATCAAGGCCTTTGAAAAAGCACCAGACCACCTTCTCCTGCGCCACCGACTGCTTCCCGGCCCGCGTCCAGTAAGCAGAGATGGCTGCCAGGTGCGCCTTTAGGGTCGTTGACCTAAGCCCTTGCTGAGAAAGGGACCATAGATAGTCCAAGATGCTTGCCAAGGAACAGGAGGAAGGGTCCAGGCCCTTGCCCTGACACCAAATGGAAAATCTCTTCCATTTGAAGGCATAGCATTTCCTGGTCGACTCCTTACGGGACGCCTCAACGACATTGAGGACCTCGTCGGAAAGACCCAAGGCCTGGAACTCTAGCCACTCAGGAACCAGGGCGTCAGGTGCAGGGATTAAAGGTCCGGATGGAACACCTTCCCCCTGATTGACTGAAAGTAGGTTCGGGCGAGCTGGAAGCTGCCTCGGGAACCTGGAGCTGAGGCTGAGGAGATATGGATACCAGCACTGGCGGGGCCAGTCTGGGGCTACCAGAATCACCTGCGCCTTGTCCCTCCTTGCTTTGAGAAGCACCTTGTGGATCAAGGGGAAAGGTGTAGAAGAGACCTGGGGTCCACGGCCTCGAGAAGGCATCCCCCTGCAGCGAGCCCTGCTGAGGGGGGCGGACATGGAACAGCCTCAGCTTCGCATTCTCCCTGGAGGCAAACAGGTCCACCTGAGGTGTGCCCCAATGGGAGAACAGATCTTGTACTACCTCCGGCAGGAGAGACCACTCGTGAGACACAGCCCCTATCCGGCTTAGGGCATCGGCCAGGGTGTTGGAGACTCCTGCCACATGAATGGCTAGGAGATCCGCCTCCAGGCTGCGCACGAGTGACCAAATGCGGAGAGCTTCCTTGCACAGAGGCATGGAGCGCGTCCCGCCCTGGCGGTTTAGGTAGTACATGGTCGTGGTATTGTCCGTCTGGACCTGAACCACTTGACCCCATAGAAACGGAGCAAAGGCGGTGAGAGCTAGACGGACCACCAAGCTCCAGCAGGTTGATATGGCATCGGGACTCCCGAGGGGACCAGAGGCCGTGCGCTCTGTGCTCCCCCAGATGGGCACCCCAACCCATCGGAGAGGCATCGGTCGATAGAGACACCGTCGGCTCAGGGTGGACAAACGGCATGCCCTCCTGCAGATGAGCTGGAACGGTCCACCACTGGAGAGCGTTCCACATCCCCTGGGTCACCGTCACTAGCTGGTCCAATGGATCGCAGCGTTGTGACCACTGGCTGGCCAATCCCCACTGAAGGGGATGCATGTGCCAGCGGGACCAACGGACCACGCTGGTGCAGGCAGCCATGAGACCCAGGAGGCGCAGGAAGTCCCGGGCAGGGCGCGATTGCCCAACCAGAAATGATTGGGCAAAGGAGGAAAGAACCTCGGCCCTGTCCGCCAGGAGCCGTGCTCTGGCTCGAAGAGAGTCGAGCTCTGCCCCGATGAAAAGAATCACCTGCTTCGGTCCGAGTTCCGACTTGGCCTCGTTGATGAGGAGGCCGATCTGGGAGCAAACCTGGAGGGCCAGATCTCTGGACCGCTCCACCTCCTGTCTGGAGGGGGCTGCTATCAGCCAATCGTCCAGGTAAGGGTACACCTGGACCCCTCGGCGCCGCAGGAATGCTGTCACCACTACCATGCATTTGGTGAAGACCCTGGGAGCAAGAGAAAGGCCAAAGGGCATGGCTCGGAACTCGTAAAGGGATCCCTCTGCTCGAAAGCGAAGGAATCTCTGGTGAGATGGACGGATATGGACGTAAAAGAACGCGTCTTGTAGGTCCAGAGAGCAGAACCACACGCCCCGTTCCAGGGATGGTATTATCTGAGCCAGAGTGACCATCCTGAAGGTCCGAGACCTTAGGAACTTGTTTAGGTCGTGCAGGTCGAGAATGGGGCGCCAGCCCCCCGTCCGTTTTGGGACCAGGAAGTACCTGGACACAAACACCGGGTCTGAGGGAGGGTCCGCCACCTCTCTGATCACCTCTTTCTTGAGGAGCAGAGCGATGTTGGCTCGGCGAGCCGACAGCGAAGCTGCGGACCCCGAGGCCCCACGGGGGCGATGGCTCGGAAGGGCGGGGCCTGCTCGAACTCCAGAGGCAGGCCATTTCCCACCACTTTCAACACCCACCAGTCTGTGGTGATAGCAGACCAGGCGGAAAGGAAGTGGCGAAGCCGTCCCTCCACGGGGGGAACCTGGGGTGGGGTGACGAGGTTGGGGGCGACACCCCTCAACCAGTCACTGAGCAGGCTGGAGGAGGGACGGCCGAGGACCACCTGGGCCTTTACCTCCTGCTTCCTGGAAGAGGAAGCCTGGCTTGGGTTTGGGATGCCAAGCACGAGCCTGCTGGCGCCGACGTGCATGGTGCAGACAGACGAAAGGGCTTGGGTTGCGGTCTGCGGCCCTTGTCCCTCTGGGCAGATGAGACGAGTCCAGAGTGGCACTGGACTTTCGATTCTCTGGAGGTGACCTTCCACTCCAGGGCGGAAGAGGTCGGTCCCCAGGAAGGGGACATCCACCAACTTGTGCTGGGTATCCGCTGTGAAGGTGGATATCCTCAGCCATGCCCGATGGCGCATAGCCACTGCGGCCACGACTGACCTGGCACATGAGTCACCGATGTCCAAAGCAGTCTGAAGTTGCTGCTTGGCCACTGCCCTGCCCTGGTCCCGCACCTGCTTAACCGTGGTCTGCAGGTCAGCCGGGAGCTGAGGGACTACCTCGTCCAGGGAGACCAACAAGGTGTGAGAAAAGTGTGCCATCAGCATGGCCGAGCTGGCCTGATGAAGGCCAAGGGAGGATGCAGCATAGAGTTTGCGCCCAGCATAGTCCAACTTCTTGGACTCCTTCTCGGGAGGCTTGTCCATGTCCCTGGCGCTACTGGCACGCCGGAAGACGCTGTCGGTAACCAACCCCTCGGCCGAGGGTTCCAGAAACCAGATAAGGAACCGGTAGGGATGGCATACTTTCTCGCCATCCTGGCCGAGGGCGCAGGACAGGAAGCAGGGCGCTGCCAGAGCTCCAAGGCCGGGCCGACAATGGCCTCGGCCACCAGAAAGGCCTCCGTGGGAGAATCCCCTCGGTCCAATACCTCCATGAGGGGATACTTGGCCCGCTTGGATACGGGCTCGAACTGCATCCCGGTGGACTCTGAGATGAGCCTAAGCAAACCAATGAAGGACAATGGGCTATCGTCCAGTGACTGACCTCCGGAGGACTCCAAGTCGACCCACCTGGAGAACAGGGAGGAATCGTCATCGGACCCGGAAGAGTCCGCAAAAAGCTGCCTTGGGCCTGAGCCACCCTCCACCTGCCGAGGGTGATCGGGAGTGAGGGTGACAGACAGCCTATGGGGCAGACCCTGGACTGGCCGAGAATTCTTGGTTGGGGCCCCAAACAACGGCTGTGGAGGCGGAGGTTCCACCAGAATCAGTGGGCAGCCGGTTTTGGTCGAGCAACAGGCCTGGGAGCAGGCGCCTCGGCTAGAGTGAGGGGTTGCTTCGGCCGCTCCAGTGACAGCCACTTGATAGCCGGGGAAGGCGACGACGTCGGCTTGCTCACAGACAGAAGGAGCTGTTGCCACATGAGGTCCTCGTAGCGCCGACGCAACTTGCATCGAAGCCTCTCCTAGTCCGAGGAGGAAGATGAAGACAAGCGGCGACGCCGCTTACTACGGTACCGAGACTGAGACCGCCTATGACGGCGGGATCAGCTGGACCGAGAAGAAGTCCGAGACCGAGAACCTCGGCGTTTCTGAGGAGGGTTCTGGGGCAGGGCGGGGGAAACCCGCTCTCCCCTCGGCTTGGAAGGTTCAACCGTGGACTCCGGAACCGGAGGCACAAGCAAGCCCACGAAACCTCAATCTCCGCCCGGGGACACGAGGGGTGAGGTTTCGCTTCTCAGATCGACAGCCCATCCAGTCGAGTTGAGAAAAATCTCGACTGCGTCGGCAGAGTCTCGATCCAACTGACCTGGCAGGGGGACACCGTGAGGCCAGTGGCGAAGCGAAGATCGACAAGTCAATGATGCGACTACTGGGAGAGGGACCCTCCCGCCTCCCAAGAGTGTCGATGGAGGGATCTACTTGTGGTCCTTCTTCTTGGACCGAGAGGAAGGCCCTGAGGATGTGGTCCCTCTCCCTTGGTGGAAAGGAACAGACAGAACTCCTTAAAGAAGCTGAATAGGAGGATCCCAGGGAGGCGGAATAAGGCGCGGCGAGGTGAGACGAATCGGCCTGCGCCGCCTCCTCCTCGAGGCGATCATCTGCTCAAGCTGTTCCATGAGCCAGCCACCGTGGGAAACCATCAAGCGGGCCTCCTTGACTTGCAGTGCGTTTCTCGGGCACCAAGTTGTAAACGGGCGGGCGCGGTCTTCCAGGCGCAATGAAACAGGATGGCAGACACAGGTCGTAAGCCTGCAGGTCGTGCTCAAGACCCATGAGTAGACGATGTGGAGTGCGGATCCGTCCGAGATATCTTCTGCCCACATGGGCACCTCAAAAACTGGGAGTCGATTTGTCCATCGCAGCCACGAGGGAAATAAATGACCGAAGTCTTGAAAACCTTAAAAGTAATTTCAGGTAGACCGAAGAAATAGGAACCAGTCTTATACGCAGAGCGTTAAGGAGGGAACCTGAGCTTCCAAGCGGTAAGGAAGATCTGGCGTCACGGGGCGGAGCCGAGAGTTTTACCACCCGGGTGGGTGGGAGGAGCCAGCTTGAAGACCTTCCGGCAAGACTTAAAGCGGCAAGGATACCTGCCAGAAAGTGTGGATGAACAACATATCCATGTCCCTAGAAATGAAAGTTACATACCTACCATAACTGCTGATCTTCCAGAATATCTTCACCACTGATTACCACTTGTGGCTCTGTGTGGGACATGCTAGGACCCAGTGGGAGCCAGAACTTTTCTGGTGGAAGCAGGTGACGCAAGTAGACCCCATGTGTCACCACACATGAGCAATGGTATACTGCTCCACTGGCCCCAAATGGCCTCAGTGTCTTTCTTACTGAGGAGGTGATTAGCATGAACCTAATGAGTAACCTATGCACTAGACCTAAGGGATTAAGATAGCCCTGGTTGACCATGCATAAAGGGCCACCACACCCAGTAACACAGTGTCCTCACCGCCCAAACCAAGTACAAAGGAGTAGACCAATGCAACAATACTGGAGTGAGTCCGTGGGATGGTAGGCAGGTATGAGAATCAATGGTTAAGATATTCTGGAAAAGCAGTTACCGTAAATATGTAACTTTCATATATGCCAAGAATCAATCTTCACTACTGATTCCCACTTGTGGGTCAGAGTACCAAGCTCAGGCCTCACTCAAGATACTAATCCACTCAGAACTGTCTTACCAAAGGAGTAATGCTGCCTGACATGGTCATCCAGGATACAGTGCTTGGTAAAAGTATGCACTGTGCTCCAAGATGCAGCTCTGCAAGTTTCTCCAGTGGGCAAGGCAATTTACAATCCAGGCACACATAACACTTGATTGTAACAGGCTGTCCCTTCCAATTATGGTTGAAAGAGACAACATGCTATTTGGACTGTATAAAGTCCTTAGTCCTGTCTAGGTAAAACCAAAGGGCTCTCTTTACATCCAGTGAGTGGAGAGTCTTTTCTTCCTCATTCTGAAAGTTGGCAAAGTAGTAGCCAGTTACCAAAGAACATTTTTAAAAAAAGTAGATGGGCAGGATCAGCTCGATTAAGATGGAACTCCTACATCACCTTAGGTAGAACCTTGGGGTGTGTAAGCAGAACTACCTCATTTCAATGGAAAACAGTATACAGAGGATCTTTGACCAAAGAAAAAATTACTCACCTTAGTAATTGTGTTTCTTCTAATGGAGTCTTGCTGTATTCTGACAATTGCAGTTAGTTCCAGCACTTGAACTGCCCCGGGGAGTGAAGGGTTAAAATTCTATGCGACCCTTTGGACGTTCTATGTAGTAACTAAGGGCCCTTTTAACATCAAAACTGTGTAGCTTCCATTCCCCTGAGGAGGTGTGATCAGTGAAGAACACAGGAAGAGACATAGATTGGTTTAAGTGGAAATCAGAAACCACTTTAGGTAAGAACCTTCTATTGGTTCTAAGGACCACCTTATCTCCATGGAATGAAATGCAGTCAGGTTCCACTGACAGGGCTTGCAATTCACTGATATGCCTGGCAGAAGCAACAGCAACCAAAAACACAGTTTTCCAAGTCAAGTACATGAGCTCTGCTGAGGGCATAGGCTCAAAGGGGGGCTGCATAAGCTGAGCAATGCAAATATTCATATCCCAGGCAGGAGCAGGATCCCTAAAAGGGGGATTAGTATGAAGCAATCCTTTGAAAAATTTACAGAATACAGGGTGAGATGACAGAGAGGAAGATTCCCCACTGACATGAAAGCAGAAATAGCTGGCAAATGAACTTTGAGAGTAGCTGGCTCGAGGCCTAGGCCATTAAGTTGAACCATATCATCCAGAATTGTAGACAACTTAGCAGTATCTGGGGATATATGCTTCTTGGAACATCAAATACTGAACCTTTTCCATTTGGAGTTGTAAGTTTTTCTGGTGGCAGGCTTTCGAAAAGCTTTGAGAATATCTGCCGACACTGTCTATGTATGTATCTATGTATCTATGTATATCCAGAACCCCTTGAGACAGATGTAAATCTGCATACTCTAACTCTTCAAGAGCCATGCCTTGAGATTGAGTGACCGGAGACTGGGGTACCAAATCCTCCCCTGAGAGAAGGTTAGCAGATTGTGATTCCTGGGAAGAGACAGGGAAGACGGGCTGCTAAGGACAGCAACAGGGGGTACCAAGGCTGCCTGGCCCAGTCTGGAGCAATCAGAATCACTTTGCATGGTTGTGACCTTACTTTGACTAGAACCTTGAACAGTAGAGGAAAAGGAGAGAAGGCATAAAGAAATTTCCCTTCCTAGTTCAAAATCAGAGCATCCAGAGGGACTGAGCCCAAGACTGGGGGTCTGCAACAAAACAGAGGAAGTTGGTGATTGTCTGGGACTGCAAAGAGATCTATCTCCAGAGTGCCCCACCTTAAGAAAATCACTTTCAACACCAAAGGATCCAGAGACCATTCGTGATGGCCTTGGGAAATCCTGCTCAATGCATCTATCACATTGTCCTTTACTGGGAGGTGGACTGCTACCAGAGAGGACTGCAGGGAATAAGCCAGGGACCATATTTTCATGGCCTCCGTGCACAAGGCCGTGGACCGAGTGCCTCCCTGCTTATTGATGTACCACATGGTGGTAGTGCTGTCCGTCCTGACCTGAACCACCTTGTTCTGTACTGACTGAGAGAAAGCTTGTAGGGCAAGAGGTACTGCCCTGAGCTCCAGGAGGTTGATATGGAGAAGGGATTCCTGAGGGGACCAAAGTCCCTGGGCCGTGAGAGCCCCCAGATGGGCTCCCCACCCCAAAAGGGAAGCATCTGTGGTAAGAACCACAGAGTGAGTCTGAGTGACAAATGGAACAATTTGCCTCAGATTGTCCAGGTCCTGCCACCACTGAAGGGCCTGAATTAAGGTCTGAGTAACAGGAACTAGCTTGGTAAAAGGATCTTTCCTTTGGGACCAAAACGTTCTCAGATGGAACTGAATGTCCCTCATCTGAAACCTGGACCCTTGGACCACTGCCGTGGAAGCTGCCATGTGGCCCAGAAGCTGAAGAAAATGCCTTGTTGTTCGAGAAACCAGAGGGAGAAAGGAAGAGGCCAGCTGAGCGAAGGCTTTTGCCCTTTCCAAAGGAAGGAAAGCTCTTGCCTTGAGCGTGTCCAGCTCTGCTCCTATAAAATGGCTCTTAAGGCCAGTAGAGAGGAAACCTCTGCCTCTAGAGCGAGGGTTTCTGATGTATTTGCAGGTGGAAAGGCTCTGGGTCTCAGTTTCGGAAATTTTTTGAAACTGAGAACCAACCCCTGGCTTACAACCTCCAGGACCCACTTGTCTAAGGTAACAGACGTCCAGTCCTGGGCAAAGCCAGCCAGCCTGCCTCCTACCAGAATGGGGAGTCACCCGGGCTGACACATCAGGTGTCTGCTTGGCAGGAGCTTATGTGCTGAGGGTGGATGCAGCCCTGCTCATCCCCTTCTGCCTCTCCCATAAGAACCCCTCTGAGAAAAGGAAGAAGAGGCCTATGCTTGGTAGAAAGGCCTGTGAAAAGGCCTGTCCCTGCCCTAGCCTGCTGCCTTTGAGGAGTTGCCTGCCTCTCCTTGGCCTGGGCACTCCTGTAAGTGGTCCTGTACTCGTCCATTTTCTTCATTTAATTCTCTGTCTGCTCCCCAAACAGAGAATTACCCACCACAGGGAAATCCATGGCCTTAGCCTGAGTATCCTGCAAAAGGCTAGTACATCTGAGCCAAGCCATCCTTCAAAGAGACACAGATGTAGCCCTGACTCTTGATGACACATCATTGGAGTCCACAGCAGCATGAAATTACACCTTTGATGCCTCGATCCCATCAGCAGCCACCCCTTCCAGCTCCCCGGCTAGCTGGGTGGAAGCCTGTTTAGCCAGTG
Source organism: Neoceratodus forsteri (assembly GCA_016271365.2). Taxonomy (NCBI): domain Eukaryota; kingdom Metazoa; phylum Chordata; order Ceratodontiformes; family Ceratodontidae; genus Neoceratodus; species Neoceratodus forsteri. Next base: position 968,531,669 of record CM028134.1, on the reverse strand, counting down.
CCAGTACAGTGGCCCACCTGGACTTCTGGTACCTGGCTGTATAGGCAATATAGTTAGCCTGCCTGAGTCCCAAAGATGATGCCATGTACTGCTTCTTTGCTATGGCATCTATCTTCCTGGAATCTTTGTCTGGGGGGTGTGAAGCCAAGGGGATGTTTGCCTTGTCACAGGCAGCAGCCTCCACTACCCCAACATGGCTGCATTGCTGATAAAGAAACTCTGTATCTGAGCCTAACAAGGTGTACCTCTTGTCCATTCTCTTGTCAACAGCACGTACAGAGTTGGGAGACCTAAGAATTTTTTGTGTCTGTTTCCCAAAGGACTTATGGAGGGGAATAGACAGTCTCCTAGACTCTGGGATGTCCATCATCTCTACAAAGTCAGGCTCCTCTTGATCCTCCACAGTCTCCTCAATAGGAAGCTGGAGGGTTTGAGCCACTTTTCTGTAAAACAGAAAGTGGAGAGGGGACTCAGAAAGCCTAGGAGGGGAACACCAGGAGGTCTGTCTGGGGAGATGTCCGGTTCCACATGCATATCCAGACTTTCACAGTCGTAATCATCCTCTTCAAAATCCCCCTCCTCATCAAACTCCGGTTCATAAAAATCTTCAGGGGAATAATCCTGAACCGGGGAACCGACCGAACCTATCATCTGCCAGAAGGTGCCTGATCGGTCGGAACTGGACGAAGCGATTCCAAAATCCGAATCGCTCTGGCTATTTCTTTGGCGGTCGGAACATGAAGTTCTGGATCTGAACCAGACGATTTATCCTTGCATTTTCTCTTTGTAGGAACTGACCCCTCACGATCGGCTCTCCTCTTGCTGGAAGAAGTATCGCCCTGGTCAGAGGGCACTCCTTCTGGTTCGGTTGGAACCGAACCGGGCTGGCCTTCCAGGTCAGTGGATTTCTCGGCCTCCTTATCACTAAGCCTACCTAACCTTTTTTCCAGGGTAGACTTAGGGAAATTCCTGCAAATTTGGCAATCTGAATCAAGTTGGTCAAACCCCAGACAGTAAACACAGGTGGTGTGGGGATCGGCCTTAGCAAAGACCTCCCCACACATACTGCAGTTTTGAAACCTAGTGGGCCCGGTTTTTTTCTTGGGTTTCTCAGACGTGGCCAACCTAACAAACTTACCCTTTATTCGGCAATTGCCAGGCAAGACTCGCCTATCGGTTTCTCACTGTGTTACGGGTGATGGAAAAAAAAAAGTTCAAATCATGTTTTTTTTTTTTGTAAACCGATACAGACCAGTAACCACACACTAACTTTTCAGAAAGATTTTGACTAAAGGATCAGTTCAGCCGAACCGATCGGACACATTTACAATTTCCACACAATAACTGTCCACAATACTATCCTACGTACTTACGGTACCACAGACAGAGTCTCGAACCGACAAACAGAACGAAAAGTAGACTAAAACCGACACTTTAACCGGGTTTGAACCAAGCAGGAGAAAATCTCCGGAGCGACTGTTCAGTGAGGCGGAGTAAAGAATCTGACGGTTTGGTTTCAAAGTATCACAGACAGAGTTTTCAACCGAGCTCGAGCCTAACGTTCTATGCCTAGCAGAGAATTTTAACCCTTCACTCTCCGGGGCAGTTCAAGTGCTGGAGCTAACTGCAATTGTCAGAATACAGCAAGACTTTGTGTTGTTTGAAGCATGGGTTTTAGATATGCTGCATGCAAAGGTAATAGCCACCAGAAATGCTGCTTTCAAAGTGAGAAACTTCATGTCATAACTCGCAATAGGCTCAAAGAGCTTGCGAGTGAACATATTCAGCACAGCTATCCCAGGGAGCCATCAGCTTCCTGATGGGAGCATCTTGTGTGCAGCATACCCTTAAACAGTGGCAGCTGTGCCAAGTAGAGGGTACCTACTGGTTCTTGGTATGGTATGCTGAGATAGCATATAGCTGGACATTAACTGTTGCATACCGCAGGCCAGCATCAGAAAGGTCCAATAAGTATTCCCAGAACCTTTTCAGGCAGACACCTGAAGGGGTCCACTGGGTTTCCTGAGCACCACACAGATATATTTTCCACTTGGCTGTACATGTCTTCCTGTAGAAGGTTTGCTCACAGCCAAAAGTACTTCAGAAACCCTCTAAGATACCTTGAATCATTTCACTTCTATCTCTTCAGAAGCCAGGCATGGAGGTGAAGGGGGCACAGGTTGGGATGGACCAGTTGACCCTGATTCAGTAAGTCCATCCAGACTGAGAGAGTCCTCCGTTTACAGACTAAAATACAGTTCAACAAAGGAAGCCGTATCTGCCAAGGCCGGCGGGGGTCATAAGGATCGTCCTGGCCCTGCGTACCTCCAGTATGAACAACTCTCTGGCAGGGCCGACTTTAAGGTTTTGGGAGCCCCAGCAGCGTACATGAAGACATGAAGCCCCCTACTTGGTAAACCAGCATTACACGTGTGTGACTGTTGCCCACATGCACATAATGTTTTTTTTATTTTTAGTACAACCAGTGGTATAGTTACACTTTTAGGGCAGTGTTACTCCTTAGGGCTGTTCTTCCCATCCCATCCATTGCTGTCCATCTGCCTCTTATTGACTGCAGAAGGTGATGCATGGCCCTTTGTTTATCTTAAGAAGATAATCAGATTAAAACACATTTAATAATAATTAAGATAACCTGCTCTGGTTGGGCCCCCCCCCCCATAGGCAGGGGGCCCCCAGCAACTGCAGGGTTTGCTGGTGCCTAAAACCGGCTATGCTCTCTGGATATGTGGGATTGGAACGAATGCATACAGAAACAGATTTCACCATGACAATCTGAATGTATCCTGACAGAAAACACCATGTTCTGGAATTCAGGAGTAAAACTGAGGCAGTTTAGCATTGAGTGGGGACACAAAAAGTTCCACATCTTGGGTTCCCTGCTTGTCAAATAGCAATCTCACAATGTCTGGTGCTAGTGACCACTTGTGAGGATCTGCCTCTATTCCATTCAGCTTGTCTGCCAGAGTTTTCCATATTCCTGGAAGGTAGATTGCTTGGAGCAGGATCCCTTAATCCAGGAACTATTCCCACACATCTCCTCCCTGCAAAGAGTGTTCGACTGGGCTCCTCCTTGCTTCTTGATACAGTACATGGCAGACTTCTTGTTTGTCTGTCTGTCTGTAGAACTGCCTTTCGGTTGACCAAGTTCACTAGGGCTTGCAGAATGTGGAAATGTATTTTTGATGGGTCCCAGACACCTTGAGTCTGAAGACTCAGGCAGTAGGCTCCCCACTCCAGCAGGGGGACATCTGTGGTGAGGGTCATCTCTGGCTCCGAAGGTGAGAAGGGGAAGCCCTGGAGAAGGTTGTCCTCAGGGATCTCACCAGGGGATTGTTCACGTGCATGGGGTAATTTTGAGGGCGTGATGCCTGTGACCACTGGGTACTCAGCATCCACTGTCTTGTTCGCATGTGCAGCCTTGCAAGAGGCACTGTGAAGACGGAGGAGGCTATTAGGCCCAGCATGCACTGCATGGAATGGGCTGGCACAGTCTTATGTTCCATCATGTAACATGCCATCTGCAACACTGCTTGTCGCCTTCTATCTGGGAGGAAGGCCCGAGCCTGAGTAATGCCCAAAACAGCTCTTTGAACTGTTCCTGACAGGCTACAGTTGAGACTTTGCAGGATCCAGCAGAACTCCGATGAATGACAGAAAGTGAGAGGCAGTGGCAACTGCCCGCTCTGTCTCCTGACTCTTATCCTTATACGGTAAAACTTGGGTGTCCTAGCTTTCTGAGGTGCACAGTGAGTACTGCAAAAAGCACTTTGTAAGGACTTGGGGTGCAGAGAAAAGTCCAAGGAAAGGACTCTGAACTGGTAGTGCTGCCCTCCACACAGAACTGGAAGTACTTGTGGTGGTTAGGGTGCACCAGTATGTGCTGGTATGCATCCTGCACATATCCAGTGATGCTAACCAAACCTAATATTTCAGGTAAGATAGCAAAGGTCCTACAGAAGTCATTTTGAATTTTTCTCGATCCATGTACTTGTTCAGATTTCTAAGGTCAAGAATGGGGCGCGTGGCCCCTAATTTCTCTGGTACCAGGAAGCAGTTGGAGTAGAATCCTGTGTTCTGTTCTGGTTCTGGCACTATTTCCACTGCCCTGTTTCTCAGAAGGACTGCAGTCTACTGTGACAGAAGCACTGACACATGCACTGATAAGGGGAGTTGCCTTCCAAGAGGATTGTCCAGAGGGGTTTCTTACAATTCCAGGTAGTAACCTTCTTGGATGATCCTGAGAACCCACTTGTCCATCGAGATGGATTCCCACTGACAGTAAAGCTGGTCAGGTGCCCCCTTCTAAGAAGCAGAGGTCCGCCTTGGGCAGCTGAAGTGGATCTGGGGCCAGAGCTTCACATGGTTGCATGGAGTGCTTTAGGTGCCTGTGCCTTTGGCTGCACTTTCTTCCGGGACTGGCAAGGCTGAACTTCACTGTTTTGAGCTCCCGAGCCCCTGCTACAAAAGGACTACTTGTTATGAAAAAAGCCACACCCACTACTCCTCCTCTGTGGGTTACTGGACCTCTGCTACTCTGCGGGTTATATGGAGGTGGCCTGGAAGTCTTAAGAATCATTCTAGTTTTGTAAGACTCTTCAAGAGACTGCTACAACAGTGCACAATCATGATCAGTTGCTGAACGTCCTGGGTGAAGCCAGCAGTCCACAGCTAGAGGTGCCACCTGATGCAAATACCTGCAGCTACGTATGAGCTACTGCATCAAAGGCATTCATAGAGGCTTTAAGCTAGTAGCTGTTAAATTCAATACCTTGTTCAACAGCAAGCAGCATGTCTTGTTTCACCTCTATGTTTGGTACGGCCTCTACCAAGGACTTAAGCTTGCTCCAGAGGGCATGCTCATACTTAGAGAAGTGACCTTGGTAGCTAACCTTCCTCACTACAAGGTTAGCTGAGGCACAGACCTGCTTGCCCATGGTGTCCACCTTGCGTATCTCCTTGTTAGTATGGTGCGTAGTGATTTCCTTGGGTACTATGGCTTTGTCATTCTCAGCCATAACAACAATGGCATTCACTACAGGCCAAGCAAAATACATGGGCTTAGATTTAAGCACCTGTCTGGGGACAGCTGCCATAGTAGCAGGCTGCCTTTGAGAGTGCCTCTTGGGCTGGCTAGATGGGAGGAACTAAAGAGACCTGGACATTAGGCAGGCTTAGAAACTCCAGTTTAAGGCACCTGGCCTGGTCTATGGCTGTTGGCTTAAAAATTCAATGCAGAATCCATATTTCTGAGCAGAGCCTGGAAGGAGAGATCCACCTGAGGTACAGTCAAAGGAACTGGTACTGAGTTTTCTGGACTGTAATACGAGTGATCCTCCTCATCATCAGAAATGAGGAGGTCAGGGTCTGACTCATTCCTCTTATTCCCTCCCTGCTCAGACAGCAGTAGACAGAAGGGGGTCTAAAGAGTCTGCAGCACAGGCTGTGGCCTTGGCAACACCACACCCAACCCCGTATGCAGCCTGGGAAATTATGTTAGCAGCTGTGCCATGGAAGGCCCTATCATCCCAGAAGGAAATGATCCTGACACTGAAGGCTTGTGCAACACCGTCAGCAACACTGCCAGGATCACTGGAGTAGGCTCTAAGGAGCTTGATCCTAGCACTGCATATGTCACTGCCAGTGTCAATGCTGCCACCAGCACCAAAGAAACCAACAGTGGCATCATGGTTGTCCTCATCCACTGAGGTGGCAGAGACAACACCAGAAGTGGGGCAGATAGCAGTTCCAACAAAGGCACCAGCCTATAGGCTGGAGCCACAGTCAGCCGTGCACCTAGGTCAAGTGGTAACACAGACAGCACCAGCCCAGTCAATCCCGAAGGGTCAGGGGCCAGCACCAGAAATGGCACTACTTTACTTATACACTGCACCCACTTCTCCATAACAGCTGCCCAATGGAGTCCCCACTAATGGTCAGGGAGAGGCTCCAGGACAGAGAGACTCATCTCACAGGCCCAGGCAACCCCGGTTTTGTCAGTGACGATGGCAGGGAACCCAGGATTGTAAATGTTGAGTACAGTATCTCACAGCAGAATGACCAGAGGATGACCTCGAGTGGTGCAGTTTTCTTCCCCTTTTTGCAGGAAGAGGTCAAGGCTGAACACTGCAAAGAAGCCACTGCTGAGTGTGTGCAGGATCTGGACTGGTTCTTTTTGAAACACTAGGAGGACTGTCCATACTCTCCCAGGCGGCTGACTGCCTGAGAGATATGGAGGTCAGACACTGCCCTGTTGCTGAAGCAACTAGCCTTTTCAGGCTCCCTATCTTCTTCCATGGTCATCAACATTTGGCACGAGGGAGGGCTGAGAAAAACTGAAAGCTTTTGTGCATTTAACTAAATCGACACAAAAATAACAAACTCTACTGTATTTTAAACTAAAGCTGAAAAACTGAATGCTGCTGTCATGCAGATGGTGAAGTTCTGGTCCTGACGAGAACAGCAACAATGATACTAATACGCACTCAATGATGGGACAAAAGAACTGAGGCAGTTGGAGGCTGTTTCCACTGTATACCAGTGGGGGCAGATTGTAACGCATGCTCGAGGGGCCTACCCGCATCACCAGCTCCCACCAGAAATGTCCTGGCTCTTTGCTTGGGCTTACCACCTCTAGCGCAGACCCACAAGTGGGAATCATTAGTGAAGGCTGATTTTTGGAAAATCAGAACTGAAGTTAATGAGTTGGCAACAGTTATTGATTGGCTTGTGGCACCACGTGGGAGGGAGGTGCAGGTGCCATGCCCAGTCAAAATCTTTGCTCCCACAGGGTCCTAGTGCCTCTGTCCCAGATCCATAAGTGGGAATCAATGGTGAAGACTGATTCTTGGAAAATCTGATATTTCAATTGGTAGATCTGAGTATTTCATGATTTGATTCACCTTACAAATTCCGTAAACTATAATGTATATGCCACTGTATGCTACAGGACTTTCTACAGAAACCGTGAACAAATTATGTAATTTAGCATTTCTTGTGAAGGATGATTTTCTGTTTACCCAGAAACACAGAACTGTCGGCAGATAGGGACCGTTTGGCCCACCCAGTCTGTCCATTTCCCCTACCCACAGTATTACTATATATCCTATTTGATCTCCAGCTCGCCACTCCCCATTTCTCTTCACTACGATCCCCTCATGCATATCACATCCATTCCTGACCACCATCACTGTTTTCGGCCCCACCACTTTGGCTGGCAGGCTGTTCCTCAAATCCACTACCCTTTCTGTGAAGAATTACTTCCTCACATCTTTCCTGAAACTTACCCTCCCCCCCAGCTGCACAGCATGTCCCCTAATTTTTGTGCATCTTTTTTTCTGAACAAATACTTTATAAAATGAAAAATCAGAAAAACACTTCTTGACTCCCTTCTGCCTTCCACTGTTAATTAACTGACACACACCACTGGAAGCATTTTTAATTCAAATTACCAATTAAAGTGATCAATTTGAGCTTTCATTCTGAAGTATAAGAAATACAATTTATGGCCATATTAGTCTTTAGTCTTAAACAGAATCATTTGGTCCCATGACACATTTCACTGCACCACCATCGTATGCCAATCATGCAGCGACACCCACACCACGAATGACAGAACAACGACAACATGGTTGCTGTACTGTCACCGGGGGACCCGCACTGCTTTCTGGAGTCTGCACCCTTACTTCATTCAACTCCAACTCGGGGTCCAAACTCTAAAGTGAATGGTTCTATGCCAATCGCAACGTCTGTCGACAATGAAGTTGTCAAACCGACGTCGCAAAGCCCAACACCATACTGTAGCTGTTATACCGTACACAAGCTTTTAGATTCGCACAGGTCCATCCCTCTGTCAGGTGCCTGGTAGAAATCCCTCTAACCATCAGATCTTTTCCTGATGAAGAAGCCTGTGTGGCCCTGACAGACTGTTCACTGTAACATTCACGTACAATATTTATGCTGCTCCAAAACAGAATATCACACTACTATAATGTGTAAATGGTATTGGAGAACAAACACGTCAGAAGGCATACTCCAATATGGATGCTTGCATTTAGTGGTGTACCAGCAACTGTAATAACAAGAACCAATGGCAAGAAAAAGCAGTTCTCTTTGTATGCCATCTAATCCCAGGGGCTCCAGGCACAGAACATACAGACATGTGCGATACGAGAATTTAATCCACACCCAAGGTGTAGGGTGCTACATAAACCCAGAGGATGAAGCCCGAAGGGGTTTTTAAAGCATCCCACACCGAGTGTGTGCATTAAATTCGAGTTTTACATTTTTGCCATCTTTTATTTTATTTATAATTGCTGCTGAGCAATTTTTCCAGCTTGACTCCTGTGTCTCTGTGTCACATTCATACCCGCACAGACACACACACCCGCACAAACACACACACCCCCGCACAGACACACACACACACCTGCACAGACTGACACACCCGCACAGACAGACACACACACACACACACACACACACACACACACACACACACACACTTTCTCTATCCCTCACTCGTTTTCCACACTTAAGATTTTGTTCTTCAGTTTTGTTTTATTTTTTTTTTTAAACTTAAGAGTTTGGAATCATGATCACTATGTTGCTTACCTCCTACTGTAGGCAGTCAGTCAGGGCTGCGTTCCCACTCACAGTGTCTATCAGCTGAAAGCTGCGTACAGCAGGATCAACCAGATACAGTTTCTTCTTTTTTTTTTTTTTAAAGTAGGATCAACCAGGTAAATAATAAAAAAAAGATGACTACAAGGAGAAGATGAGGCGAGGAGTCTTGTGGCGGCTCCTCACTAGCAGGGATTCGGAGCCACCATGTTTGAGAAAGTGTTCAGCCCACCCACAGAAACAATGAGCCAACGAGGGAGCACTCAATTTTGACGGACAGAGCGCGTGTTCACCCTAATAACCCGTGGAGTATTACAGTGAATATCAACTAGCTCAGCCTTAAGAAAAAATTGCTCACCAGTAACTATATAGTTATAAACACACTGGAAAGAACAGTACAGGGAAATGCAAATAAAACAACATATCAGCAAATTTAAAACTGACTAGACCCATAGCACAAAGTGAATAAATAAGTTTGCAATAAAACTTTAAAAGTTTCACCTGAATATATAGGATGGCAAAAGGTACTATGGCACTGGAGCAGTGACTCTGAATGCTCAGTCCCCAAAAGATTTCTAATGGGAACGAGGAACACTGAGGAGACCCGCCTCAAATGACCAAAGAGGTTGGACAGGAGTGTATTTAGTCAGGAGGTCTTTTAGGTAGCCAGGGCCCACATAATGCTGGGATCTGTATGTTAACAAATCTATATTGATGTGTTTTTTTTGCTTTATGTTTATTGCTTTAAAGAAAACAGATACATAATGCTGATGCATGAATGAAAGATATACATAAACGTTACAGCCAGTAAGGGTTACAGGAAAATTTCTGTCTAATGTTATAAAAATATGACATGAGGGGGTATAACAAAAATAATAAGGCAAGGCAACTTGTTTCTCAGGCGCCCAATCCCTGAGGCTCTGGGCGCCATACAAATGTATACATTAAAGTGAAAACAGTGCATGCACGAATACAAAAATAAAATTAAAACAGCCAGCTTAAAATCAGAGATAATAATAATAAAAAATAAATAAAAAGCATGAAATAAACACCCTCAATAATTGCTGCTAAGGAGCCCATGAGCTGCAGGGAAAAAGTCCAATAAAACAACATAATGGGTTACGAAATATGCCCCCCCTCTCCCAAAAACAAATTGGGAGAGACAAACCATGCTTACACCTTCAAGTTTATATGCTACCAAACAAGCAACAAGTGCAGCGCATGGAACACCAGTGTGATATGCTCAGACCATGAAGTACCAGCAATCAATCAGGCTTCTGCATTCTGCACTAACTGTAGGCAGCACACCAACCCCCACAGATGACCCTATGTAAAGGGCGCTGCACTAATGTGCTTGTGTTTGAACTGCCATGTTGGGCAGGTCGTGACAGATAATGAATGCTACATGTGGGGAATTTTGTTTCACAGGAAGAGAGCTAGATTGTTACATACAGACACTGAAGGTGGAGCAATAAAAAATTGAAGAAGCACATCTGCTGAAGGACTTGGAACTACAGTAGACATCAGTGATTTCTGACTATCATTATCTGGAAATGTATCAGACACTTTTCTTTTTAGCGGCCTCCGTTCTAACTGGAGGTATATTAATAGAGATTGTCTCTTTGCCTACTAACCATTTTCATGAATCAGACAAGAGCTAGCAGATTGGGCGGAGGTGTGTTAATCACAGCGGCTGAGCGACCAGATGATTTGCAGTTACTGGTTTTCTTACAGAATGAGTGCTCTCTCAATACTGACAGAATTTGGAATTGTGATTGGTGCTACAGAGAGTGCAGCGGCAGCACACAAAGCCCCTTAACTATTTAATAGGGCCTTACACACTCCATTGCCTCCCATTTACTGGACTGGAGAGGGAAAAAAGAAGCAATTTATAATAGGAATTTAAATAAGTCCTGCTAAAATGAAGCTAGTTTGTCCATTCCCAATATTAACCTGCAGCTCAAATATCTGTTGATAATGCACACTTACTTTCTGGCAATGGTGGTTACTCGAATGCGCCTTTGTCCGCTAGAGTGTTGATACTGGGTCACAAACTGAATGGCACCACGTCCACCTTGAGGGATTGGAGCATTGTGCTGAAGGAAAAGAATACACACATTAGAGTAAGCATAAAGTGAGTGACAAAACAGAGTTTTGTAACTTTACACACACTTCACATTCGATATGGCTGAGCTTCTCTCACACACACACACACACACTTCACATTCGATATGGCTGAGCTTCTCACACACACACACACACACACACACTTCACATTTGATATGGCTGAGCTTCTCTCACACACACACACACACACACACACTTCACATTCGATATGGCTGAGCTTCTCTCACCACACACACACACACACACACACACACACACACACACACTTACTTCACTCTCAATATGGTTGAGCTTTTACTGGGCCGTCAAAGATTCACCGGCATTGAGGACATTTTACATACCAGTGTTTCCTACCAATACCTGTATTTTAATGGCATTCGTCTACAGACCCACGCTGCTAGCTGGGTCCTGTGCATGTCGCCACACACCACAAATAAAAATCACATTATTGCTGTAGTTGTTGATCTTCCAAAATATCTTCACCATTAATTATTACTCATGGGTTTCGGACCAGAGGCACTAGGACCCCGCGGGAGCAAACTGTTTTGCAGGATGGAGCTGACATCGGGTACTTATGGCACCTGAACACCTCAGGTGGTGCCACGTGCATCAGCCAATAACCCTCATTGCCTCCCCATGCACCTCAGTTCTGTTCCCTGGGAGAGAAACAAAGTGGAAAGAAATAAAAGAGGGCTGAAGACTTTCTAGCCCAAAGGAACAGGGAAAGGATATAAAAAACAAAATAAATAACAGAACCTGCACCCAACTCAGAACAAGAACAGGGCACACTAGGTGGAACAAGGGGCAGTTGTCTCTATAGAGCCAGTGCCTCAGACCACTAGCCAAACAGAAGGTGGATAGTGGTCCAGAAAAATAGGGCAGCAGTCCTGAGCATGTGGCTCTGGCAGACACATGAGGGGGATGTCCATTAATGGGCCCCCCATGTAAATGAGATGACTTAAGGTGCCAAAACAGGAAAAAGACACAGAGTCCTGGAAAAGGGGCACCTCCATGCTACCAGATAGGGACTTGATTAAATCCACATGTGCATTAACCATGTCTTTCTTTCTTGCATCATGGAAGAAAACAGGCAGAACTTAGATGCATCTGGAGTAGCAAGACAGGACAGTCCAAAGGAGTCAAGATGTGTTCTTCTCCCACGCACACCTAAGGGAAGTGGGCCAAAGGCCTAAATACACAAGAAAGAAAGGGACATGCCAACTAAAAAAAAAAGCCTAACAAAGTCAGGGAACGGATTGCAGCAACATGACCTGCTCCTCCTGCAACCACAGAGATGGACCCTATGTGGAAGTTAGTGCATTTGATCCAAAAAGGTGCACAGCACCCACCTAGTACAGAGCAACTACCCAGTGGAGTTAGACTGGGTAGTGCCCAGGGGCACATGCTGCCATTTATCAACTAATAGGGATATACCCACAGAAGGTATATACCCCAGGCAGGCAGAAGGAGGACAAGAAAAATCAAAGTAATGGTACTAAAGGCACCACAGAAGGTCTGTATGAAACAGGGTCACGCCCAGACTGTGGTTTCCGGAGGGTGTTGGGAGTATGCAAAGAAGTCATGTCAAGACAAGCTTTATGTGTGCTCCGTTTCTTAATAGTTGTGCTGGTCCACCTCCGGGATTTCAACCCCGCCCCCCAGGACATCCCGCATGAAATGATATTGCCAGAAAGAAAGGTAACAGGCTTCTCCTGGCAATGAAAAGGAAGTGGCTTAAGAAATGATGTCTTAGACAGAGCATCTGCCTGAGGCACACTGCAGTTCTGCAAGCCTGAAGGCCACCTCATTGGCATCACATGATGCCTTTTATTGGTGCCATGCTACTTTCAGGCCTCAACCAGAAAGGCAAATGACTTGCCTGACAATCTTGCATTGAAGCACTGCGGCTAGGAGCTGACCTAACTGCAACCACCAACTGAAGGCGGCCTAATGTGCCAGGTGTGCTGCAATGTACATAAAGGTGCGTTCTGAGGTAAAAATCTTCCTCCCCAAGGCATCGGTCTCAGCAGAATCCACCTCAGGCAGGTCGGTCACTAGTGGAGCGTCTTGGCCCCAACAGGGTCTGCAACACCTCCATCCCTGAAAAGAGTGAAGTACTGCACCTACCGACCCCATGGGTGCAAGATATCACAGCATGAGGTCCCCTGGGGCTGGAGAGCAAGAGAAGGAACACCTCCATCCTACCCTTGATGCCTCCTCAAAGGCTCTAGACCAGAGATGGATGACAGTAGTGCCATCATTAGACACTTTGAGTAGTCCTAACAGCAGGTTTGTCAGACTGTGGGCTGTATGGGACCCAATGTCAAGTGCCTCCAGCATGTCTGCTAGGAATCGCTAGTACAGAGCATACTCAACAGCCAAGGACAAGTGGATGGAAGATTTGTTGCCCTCTAAAGAGGACGCTGACAGGGAAGAGACACTGATCTCAGAGGCTGATGGTGCTGGGAAGAAGTGCCAGAAATGGACCCGGTCAGAGTCTCTATGGAAGGTATCCAGGGCACCAACAAACTCTCTGTGCTGTTCTCAAGTAAGTGGCTCTTCAGAGCCTGTGAATGTGGGCAACTTCTGTTGGAGATGCCCAGGATCTTAAGGGCTTCTACCTGGGCTGCAAGGTTGAACAGGGCGCCTCACCTGAGGAAAGGCCTAGCAAGACCACCCGAACAGGGTTGTCCTGCACCAGAGGAGCGATCCTGTTGCGCCTGTGGGGTGTTTCCCAGGTGGGGACAGTGGAACTGTACATTCCCTGTAGGGTGACCCCAGTACCCACTGGTGACACTGTCAGCCAGCAGCTCCAAAGAGGACACAACATCCTGGCAACCATCTGATTCAGAGCTGGCACACCTCTGGCACCGGGCTCAGGGTCAATGATGGGCTCAGAAACTGGTCATTATCATGGCAGCAGGACAGCAATGGGGACAGCGCTTGTACAGTTCTGTTTGAACGTGGTTTTTGCATGCATAGAACAAGAAATGATATTAAGTCAAAGAAATTTATTTAGGGAATAAAATCTCTACCTGGTATAGATATTCAGATAATGTAACAGTATGGGACGGGGTACATGAAGATGCAACAGAATTTGCAAATTGGTTAAAAATAGTGCTCGGAGACTTAAATTTACTTTTAGCACACACCCACACAAAGTTAATTTTCTGGATTTATGTCTTGTTAGCTCTGTATATCAAGGTATTGAAACTTATGGTTGTTGCAAATCAACTATGGGTAATTCACTACTGTATTACTAGCAAGCAGTGCAGACCCAAGTAGGACCACTGAAAATATTCTTATGTCTTGGACATCATTGCTCTGACATGTATAAATTCCATGAATAATCTAAAGACCTGGTGACCCATTTTCAAAGACAGTATATAAACTGAATGTACTGATGAAAGCTTGTCATAAGGTGGGGCTGATAGAAATGAGCCTGTACAACCAAAACAAAAACTGCAGAAAAGGATCAAGACACAGTATTTGTTACTGAATACAATCAAGTCTCAAACAGTGTGGCGAACATTATTTGTTCCAGTTGGAAAATATTATAGACGGATGATGTGCTAAAGGGAATAACAGAAAATACCCTGTACGTAAGCCAGTTATAACATACAGTAGGGTCCAGTTATAACATAAAGTAGGGTATCAAGTCTTTTAGACACAGTGACAAAAAGCCAATACACAAATAGATTAGTTGCAAATGGTAAGAGACTGAAGAGATTTTATAACTGCAAAGCATGTACAGCCAGTAAATATGTTGTAAAAGGCAAACACTTTATCCATCCAGAATCAGGGAAATCAGTGAATATTAGGAGTTCTTACACATGAAAAACTACTTTGTATTATATATGCAATCTGGTGAAGCTGAAAAAAGTTTACATTGGTAAAACTGTTAGGGAGGCTAGAACCAGCATTTTTGAGCACTTTAGATCAGTACATTAAATAAAATGTGATAGTGCAGTGGGACAACACTTTAAAGATGTACACAGAGGTGATGTGTCGTCTTTCAGCTAATGGCATTCGATGGTGCCCCAATACTGCCACATGGTGAGTACAGAAGCAAAAGGCTAGAACAATTAGAGTAGCACTGGATATTCGTACTGAACACCCTGATCCTCAGTGGGTTAAATCACAATATTAATTTTATTCTTTTTATTCTAACCATGTAGAAACCTGAAATGCCAACTGTCTTAGTTTTAGAAATACAGCACTCATTTCATATCCACTTATTGAATATCCATAGGATGATATACTTTTTCTTGTTGTTTCTATAAATCCAGATGAAAGAAAATTACATGCTCTGGTTACAATGTAATATGAGAAATATACAGTAAGTTATCAGTATGAACCTAGTGCTGCTCTCTATGTTTCTTACCTTCATATGCAGTGGGATTCGCACCAGTTTTCAATTCAGTTAGGTTAACAAATACTCCTGTAACCCCTAGATGGCGCTATCCCAGGGGCTACTACCCCTGCCTGATTTGTCACTAACAGGTTGAGGGGCCTGGATCCAATGGCGGGTGCCTCCACCCAGAGGTCAGGGTTTGCAATAGTTAAACTTACTTGGTCACAGCCCTCTGGGACACTGCAACCCCCCTTTCTTCCCACTAGTGGCCCACACAATATATCAGAATTACCTTCACAGTATACACTTACCCCAGGACTAGTTCCGGCACTGGGACCTCCTGTGAAATAAGATACAGTGCAACAATCACAGTACAGTACTTTAACATAGACAAATACCTCAGGCAGATAACTTTGCTGAAACAAGCAGCTCTGATTTATTTAGGGGATATAACAAGGACAGGGGAAATCAGGTTAATTAGCTTATCACTTTACTATCTACCTGTGGCTCATGCACTGGGCTATCCCCAATTACTGTCCTGGGTACCCAGCTAGTGGCTAGTCAAACCGTGGCAGCTGGTAGGGGCCCTTTCACACAGTGAAAAGAAAAATTAGTTTAAACAGTCAGCAGTACAGTGATTCCATTTGGATTTAATGTGGCAATTCAACAGGGAGCGACCCTGAATTAGTACTCACGACCTCCAAACAAGATAGGGTCCTTCAACGTCAGCAGGGCTACTCTTGAGCTCCACGAGACTCTTCACAATTTATATGGTAAAAGAAAGTACTATACCAGGCAGGCTGCTTCTCTATCCCGATCGCAATTACTGCACAATACCCGGAGAACACACAGCAGATTCAGTTCCTGACAGACCGAGTGCAATTCAACAATTTCTACAGTCTTCTACAGGGTGAGCCTGGTTTCTACTCTTCAGAGATCCTTTGATTCTTTTCACAGGACGGATTCAGTCCTAACAAGCAGATTCCACAAGCTGCAGACCGGAACTCTGGGCCTTGCACACGATTTTGACAGAAACTGTGCACTGAAGGAGCACAGGGTTTCCTTATCAGAGCTAAACTGAAACTCCCAACAGACAAAACGGCACTTCCTTTGAGTTCCTCCCAGTTCTTGACTGGATTGGCTGTCACTCACAATAGACTGCTGCTGTTGGTCCAAAAAGGCGCGAAGTCTAAACTACATCTCCCAGAGTCACTGCCCATACAATCCTCTTGTGGCTGGCTCAGATTATGAGTCCAAGTTCTGATTCGTCCAAGGCACCATTTTAGAGCTAGCTTACCCCACACTGATTGGTCCAGTTCAGCAGTTCAAAACCAGAATGGGGAACTAGGCAGACACAGTTCTGACTGCAAAAGCAGGTTAGACAAACTGTAATTTCATTATTACTGTGAAATGATTTCTGGCAAACAGTTACATCTTTCAGATAGGTTCCCTTGCACTCTAGTGACTGCAAAATGGAGTGAATTGGCAGCAGCTCGAGTGGTACTCAAACAGAGGCACACAGTCCCCCCATACAAATAATTATGTCTGCAAGCAGACAGCTCTTAAAGAGACAGTACCAGAGGCTCTAAAAACACTCACTGATAAATGGCTTAAACGCCAAACACCATTCAGGCTTGGAGCATTCAAGCAAGCTCCTGGAAGTCTTTTGGGAACCCCCATTTGCAGGGGGGGGTTACACTCCTATTTAGGTATTTGTCTGATACAAGAAACTTAAAACCTGATGTTACAATTACTGTATATATGAGTAAATGAAACAAAAATAAATATCTAAAAGAGTGTGGGGAAACTGGTATGAATTTGGAGTTTTTTATTTATATACTTTTTAACTGAAGTGGGTAATTTAAAACTGTAAATCGTTCACTTTGAAAGTTCTCACTGAGATCTATATCTTATAATGTGGCTTTTGGTGTTTATCATAGTTCACGAGGGCTCCTTTAGATTTTGAGCATTAGGTGAAAAATTCTAATTAAAGAACTAACTACTGTCGCTCTGAGGTAATTTAAGTATCTAGTTTTCCTTTCTCGTCTGTACTAAATTAAATGGACATTTTGATTAAATTGATAATGATTTGCAAATTTAAAGGCTCTGGAGTACATAAGAAAAAATTACTCGCCTTAGTAATGTTGTTTCTTCTAATGGAGTCTTGCTATATTATGACATATGCGGTATAACCCCAGGTTAGAACTGCTCCGGAGGTGAAAGAGTTAACTTTCCATGCAGGGCATGGAACCTTGAGCGCGAGCTCGGTTGAACACTCTGTCTGTTGTAGCTCAAACTTAAACTGTCAGATCTTTACAAGCAAAACTCACTAAGGTTCTGTGTGGAAGCCGTAAACCTACACTAGCCCACTGGCTACTAACTACAAAAACACATTTTTGTTCTTGATCCCAAAACAAAGACTCAAGTCAGAGGATTCAAGAAAGAAAATAAGCATAACACCTAAGCACCCTAAGAAAGGGTGAAAATAAAGTGGGCATCTATGAAGTGCCAACATTGCACTGCCCACCCACATCCCAAAAATAGAGGTTCTGAGAGGGGCAGGCTTGGGGGGGAGGTCACAATACAGCAAGACTCCATTAGAAGAAACATTACTAAGGTGAGTAATTTTTTCTTCAAACAACATGAAGTCTTGCTATATAGACATAGAAACATAGAAGTTGACGGCAGATAAGGACCGCAAGGCCCATCCAGTCTGCCCATTTCTTTTTCTACCTTATAAATGTGCCATCGGCCTTTGCTCTGTCAGTGACCTATCTATTCATAGTCATTTGTATTGCTCTCTTATGCCTATCCCATGCCTGTTTGAAGCCCTGCACTGTATTCATAGCCACCACTTTGTGGTAAGCCATTCCATGCATCTACCACCCTTTCTGTGAAAAGAATTTCTCACATTCCCCTTAATCGGCCTCCTCTAATCTCATGCTGTGTCCTCTTGTCCTGCTATTTTCTTATATTTAAACATGTTAGACTCTTTTCACCTTGTTTATGCCCTTAAGGTGTTTAAATGTCTCGATCATATCACCTCTCTCCCTCCTTTGCTCAAGGGTATACATATTGAGCTCCGTTAATCTGTCCTCATGTCTTCTGATGCAGTCCCTGCACCATTTGGTTGCCCTTCTCTGGACTGCCTCAATTTGGTTAATGTCCTTGTGAGGTGTGGCCTCAATTTGCCGAGTACTCCAGATGGGGCCTAACCAATGTCTTGTACAGAGGATTATTACCTCCCTCTTACGACTTGTGATACCCCTACTAATACACCCTAACACCCCCCTAGCCTTACCTACTGCTTTAGAGGTCTGCTTGGATGATTTTAGGTCATCAGTGATGATGATGCCCAAGTCTCTTTCTTTGTGACTGCTAGCAACTCCCCTCCCAGCCTATAAGTGGCTTCAGGGTTTCTCTTCCCTATGTGCATGATTTTGCACTTCTTTGCATTAAATCCCAGTTGCCACTCTTCTGACCATTCTGCTAGTTTATCCAGATCTCTTCTCATTCTGCCCACCCCATCTGGATCATCTACTCTGTTGCAGATCTTGGTGTCATCTGCAAACAGACAAGCCTTACCCTCTAGTCCATCTCAGAGGTCACTAATGAAGATGTTGAATAGGACTGGCCCCAGGACTGATCCCTGAGGTACCCACTTGTGACTTGCATCTCTTCTGACTGTATACCATTTACCACCACTCTCTGTTTCTGCCAGTCAACCAGTTTGCCACCCAGTTGACCAACTTCTGACCCACCCCGAGCCTACCTAGCTTATTTATCAATCTTCTATGTGGAACAGTGTCAAAAGCTTTGCTGAAGTCAAGGTAGGCGACATCAACTGCTCCCCCTTGGTCCACCACTCTGGTTACCCAGTCAAAGAAATCTATGAGATTAGTTTGACAGGACCTTCCTTTTGTAAACCCATGCTGTCTTGGATCCTGTGCCCCTATGGATTCCAGGTGTTGCACTATCCTTTCCTTAAGGAGTGCCTCCATAATCTTGCCCACTACTGAGGTAAGACTGACCGGTCTGTAGTTCCCCGCCTCCTCCTGCTACCACTCTTGTGGAGTGGGATCACATGAGCCCTTCTCCAGTCTTCTGGGACCTCTCCTGTGCTCAGAGATTCACTAAACAATTCTGCTAACGGCTCTGCTAGTTCCTCCTTTAGCTCCTTAAGTACCCTGGGATGTATGCCATCAGGTCCCATTGCCTTATCCACCTTGAGCTTAGCAAGCTCTTGTAGGACCCTTTCTTTTGTGAAGGAGTAGTGCTCACCTCCCTCCCCTGTGTCCATGATGCTGGAGCTGTGGGCCCTGCCCTACCTTCTCTTCAGTAAATACTGAGCAAAAGTATCTATTTAGGATAGATGCCTTTACAGGGTCCTCCTCCTCACATGCTCCCTTTTCTCCATTAAGCTTAGCAATACCCCTCTGGACTTTCTCCTTTCACTAATGTATCTATAGAAAGTCTTGTCACCTTCTTTACTGTTTGTGCTAGTGTTTCCTCAGTTTGGGACTTTGCCTGCCTTACTGCCTTACCTGCTTCCCTTAGGGCAGTTTGGATGCCTCCTCTATCTTCATCCGGCTGTGTTCCCTTATATTTTCTGAAGGCCAGCCTTTTGGCTCTGACCTTTTCTGCTACTGTATTTGAGAACCAAAGTGGTTTCCTTCTTCTTTGCACTTCCTTTTCTGTCTAACAATGGGATGTTGCTTCAAGTATTGTATCCTTAATGCTTGCCCACTTTGCCTGTACCTCCTCACCTGTGTTTCTTTTTGCCAGGGCTAGCTTAACTCTGTTGGCCATCTTATCAAAGTCAGCTCCTCTGAAGTCCCATATTTTTGCTTTGGAATGGGATGATTTAGATGTAGTAGCCAAATTGAACCATACCATGTGATGGTCACTGGCCCCCGAGGTGACCTTCTACCTGGAGATCTGTGATCCCTTCTTTGTTAGTCAGTACTAGATCTAGGATAGCCCTGTCTCTTGTGGGTTGCTGTACCAGTTGTTTGAGGCCCTCCCCCTGCAGGGAATCCACTATGAGTCTAGTTCTGGCAGATGTTCCTGCTGGTATTGACCAATCTGTATCTGGCATGTTGAAGTCTCCATTATCAGAACCTCCCTTTAGCTGTCATGTTTTGTATATCTTCTAACAGTAATGTGTCTATGTCCTCCCTCTGGTCTGGGGCCTGTAGACAACCCCAGTTCTTATGGCTGTCCCATTTCCTGTTTCCAGGTGACCCACAGTTCTTCTGGCTCCTTATGTGTATTCTGAATTTCTGTAGCTTTGATTTTTTCATTAACATACAGGGCCACCTCCCCCTTTTTGCACCTCGGTCTCTTCTGAACAATACATAGCCAGGTACTGAAGTCTCCCAGTGTGGTTACTGGTAAACCACGTCTCACTAATTGCTACTATGTCCAGTTTAGCCTCTGACATTATTGCCTGCAGGTCTGGGATCTTATTTCCCAGGCTGTGAGCATTTGTGTACATGATTTTCCATTGGCCAGATTTTGGTGTGTTAGTTGTTGGGTGAAGTTTGGCATTACCCCTGTGCATCGTATGGGAGACAAACCTTTTTCTTACCTGGTGATGCAAATGAACGGCAAACACACTGAATTCCTGTTTGACCACTAGCTGAGGGGAGGGTGTTCTTCCCATTACGATGTATGGGGTGCTGCACCCTCTCCCATTTGCTAGTTTAAATATTCTGCAAAGACGCCAAACTTCTGCCCCAATGCACTGACTCTCTTTAGTCAGATGCAGTCCATCAAATTTAAAGAACTTTCGCTCCCAGAACTGTTGCCAGTTCCCAACAAATCTGTGTCCTTTTCCTGGCACCAGTCCTTGAGCCACGTGTTTAGCTCCCTATCTCCCCTTCTTCTGACCTTCCGTCCATCTGCTCCCTTCTCCCAGACTGGCAGGATCTCAGAGAAGGAGATGCCGGACTAAATAGATGATAGTTTGTCACCCAGCCTAGTCAGGTGTTCCTTGGTCTCCACAACTGACCGGGTTGGCGAGATCATTAGTCCCTATGTGTACTAGGACATCAATGTTTTCTCCTGCTTTGTGAACAATTTAGCAATGCGGTCAGTGTCTCTCCATGCTGATGTACCTGGGAGACATCTGACCATCACCCTGGCTGGAGATGGGTATCAACTCCCGAATCATGGAGTCTCCTATGATCAGAAGTTTTTGGATTTCCTTTGTGCTTGTTTAGTTTTGGTTCCTGATTTGGGTGAGTATTGTTGTGCTAGCTTCTGTGCTGCAGTGTCCTGCTCTGCAGTGTCTTCTGCCTCTTTATTTGATTTCAGAGATAGAGGCAGATACCTGTTTGTAGTGTTTATATGGTTTTGGAGGTAATGTGTTGGAGAGCAGAGAGTGATGGGGCACCTGATTTGCTCCTCCTAACCACCTGCCAACCTCCTGGACCAACCACCTCTGGGTCGAGGTTTTTCTGTTGGATGCTGGGGAAATGGCGGGTGGTTCTTATTATGTATTTCCTCTTCAATATGAAATTTGAGGCGTGCAACTCTGCCCATGCTGCCTGGAGCTGAGACCCAAGATCTCCAAAGGCCCAGCATGTAGGACAGTGTCCTAAATCCTGTAAGACTGTCCTTCTGAAAATTGTTCCACAGTACCTGCAGTTAATGAAATCCATTCCAAATAAGTTGCTGGGTTTGTAACCTAGTCAGAGTAATTAGAAGGAAAAAAATGCAAGTAATGGTTTAATTGTGCTTTGTTTAACTTGTTATAACAAGTTAAATTACTAGTGCCCTGTAAATGAGATCACCTTGTGGAGGCCCCACTGATCCGCCCTTCCTGCTCTGCCACAGGAAATGTCACAACTGTGAGTACCCTATAAAAGGAGTGTAGCGTGGGGTGGTTGGGGATGGGGGTGGGTGGCTGGGCCCTTCCCCTGCCTAAAAAGAAGAACCACGGACGAAAGAACAAGGAGGTAAGAGCAGAAACAATCAGTCAACAACAAATGCAGTAACCCTGAAAGCTTATCCTAATGTTAGATAAAACTGTAAAACCTGTAAAGCACCACCTGTAATAATTTCAGAGAAGATATACCCTGTAAGAAACACTTTGCTCCAGAGAAAAATAAAGCAGTAACAGAAGATATACCTTGCAAAGACAATTTGAATCAGAAGATTACAGCAGTAATCTGTTAGCACACACCTGTAGGCACACCTTGTAATAATGCAGAAGAAGGTATACCAGCAACAACAATTTGAATCAGAGAAAAAATAAAGCAATGAAATGTTAGCAACAAACAGTAGCAATCCCTGTGAGTAAAAAATAAAAACACCACCACACAGTAAATCTGCTCAGCCAAACTAAGTCTTAATCCTTTTCCCTTGCTCTGGTAAGTTTCTCTACTCTGCCTTTCAAGCAGTCTTAGAAGGAAAGAGCTCAGGTGAAGCTAGGTGCCTTGGCCAGCAAACCAAGTCTTCTACCTCCAAGATATCAACTAACCTGACTTTTTAACCCTTCTTTCTGTTGGAAATTACTGACAGTTTGCCAGCTCCACCTCACATACACACCTAATCCTTTGAAGAGCTGTGGAGGAAAAGCAATTAGCTCCTTCAATGTGAGAAGGAGACTGAAACACCTCTGAGACAACAAACCTTTTCAACAAACAAGAATAAAATACAACACAGTGTCAAACAGTAATTTGCTTAGCCCATGAATAAAAAAGTCACAAAAATGTAAGCTCCACCTGTAATACAGTAATTTCAGAGAAGATATACCCTGTAAGAAACACTTTGCTCCAGAGAAAAATAAAGCAGTAACAGAAGATATACCTTGCAAAAGACAATTTGAATCAGAAGATTACAGCACTAATCTGTTAGCACACACCTGTAGGCACACCTTGTAATAATGCAGAAGAAGGTATACCAGCAACAACAATTTGAATCAGAGAAAAAATAAAGCAATGAAATGTTAGCAACAAACAGTAGCAATCCCTGTGAGTAAAAATAAAACACCACCACACAGTAAATCTGCTCAGCCAAACTAAGTCTTAATCCTTCTCCCTTGCTCTGGTAAGTTTCTCTACTCTGCCTTTCAAGCAGTCTTAGAAGGAAAGAGCTCAGGTGAAGCTAGGTGCCTTGGCCAGCAAACCAAGTCTTCTACCTCCAAGATATCAACTAACCTGACTTTTTAACCCTTCTTTCTGTTGGAAATTACTGACAGTTTGCCAGCTCCACCCCCACATACACACCTAATCCTTTGGAAGAGCTGTGGGAGGAAAGGCAATTAGCTCCTTCAATGTGAGAAGGAGACTGAAACACCTCTGAGACAACAAACCTTTTCAACAAACAAGAATAAAATACAACACAGTGTCAAACAGTAATTTTGCTTAGCCCAATGATAAAAAAGTCACAAAAATGTAAGCTCCACCTGTAATACAGTAATTTCAGAGAAGATATACCCTGTATATTATGACATATGCAGATTACACAGCAGTGCCTCCATGGAGGAGGGACAGAACCTACTTAGGAAATAGGCTCTGAAGCACAGCTGTGCCAAATCGAGCATCACTTCTAGCCTGGATATCCAGGGAGTAATGCTTAGTAAAAGTGTGAACTGTTTTCCAGGTAGCTGCTTGACATCTCTCTAGGATAGGGATGTCCCTGGCAGCAGCCAGAGACGCAGCTGTACCTCTGGTAGAGTGAGCCCTCAGGCCCGAGGGAGGAATCTTACCCAGTTTTTCATAGCAAAATTGGATACAAGAGACAATCCACCTGGCAATGGATCTTTTAGTGGCAGGTTTCCCTTTACCAACCTCACCATAAGTGAGGAACAATTGGAGGGAATCAAACCTGTGACCCTTGGTACGTTCTATATAGTAACTAAGGGCTCTTTGACATCTGAACTGTGCACCTCTCCCAGAGGAGGAATGGTCAGTGAAGTACACAGGAAGAGACATGGATTGATTAAGGTGGAAGTCTGAAACCACCTTAGGCAAAAACTTTCTGTTAGTCCTGAGGACCACCTTATCTCTGTGAAAGGAGATAAAATCAGGCTCCACTGACAATGCTTGCAGCTCCCTTATGCGCCTGGCAGAGGTGATGGCTACCACAAACACAGTTTTCCAAGTCAAGTACTTAAGCTCTGCTGAAGACAATGGCTCAAAAGGGGGTTGCATAAGCTGGGCAATGCAAATATTAAGATCCCAAGCAGGGGCAGGGTCCCTGAACGGAGGGTTGGTGTGAAGCAACCCTTTAAAAAAACTTGGAGAACACAGGGTGAGATGAAAAAGAAGAAGGCTTACCTGCTGATAAGAAGACAGACACGGCTGCCAAGTGCACCAAATAATCCAGGATCGTGGGCACGCCAGTAGATTCTGGGGAAATATGCTTACCAGCACACCATATGGAAAATCTTTTCCATTTTGAATTATAAGTAGCCCTGGTGGAAGGCTTCCTAGAGGCCTTCAAGATATCCAATACACCTTGGGAAAAGTGTAGGTCAGCAAACTCTAACTCTTCAAGAGCCATGCCTTGAGATTGAGAGATTTGAGGTTCGGATATCAAACTCTCCCCTGGGCACAGGTTAACAGGTTGTGATTCCTGGGAAGACACAGGGAAAGGTGGATTGCTAAGAACATGAGGAGTGGGTACCAGGGCTGCCTGGCCCAATCTGGAGCAATCAGGATCATCTTGCAGGGTTGAGATCTGATTTTGACTAGCACCTGTGAAGAGAGGAGAGGGGAAAGCATAGAAACTTCCTTCCCAACTGAGTAGGAAGGCATCCAGAGGGACTGAGCCCAACACTGGGGCCTGCAGCAAAAGGGAAGTTGGTGATTGTCTGGGGCTGCAAGAGATCTATCTGCAGGTGCCCCATCTGGCAAATACTACCTCAGTACTAGGGGATCCAGTGCCCATTCGTGATGGCCCTGGGAAATCCTGCTGAGGCATCCGCTAGGACATTGTCCCTTGCCTGGGAGGTGAACTGCCGTGGGAAGGCATTCAGAGAATAAGCCAGAGACCACAACTTCACTGCTTCGTGCACAAGGCCGTGAGACTGAGTGCCCCTTGCTTGTTGATGTACCACATTGTAGTGGTATTGTCTGTTCTGACCTGAACAACCTTGTTCTGGAACAGATGTGGAAAAACCTGGAGTGCTAGAAAAACTGCTCTGAGTTCCAACAAATTGATGTGGAGCAGAGATTCCTGAGGGACCACAACCCCTGGGTAGTAAGGTCGCCCATGTGAGCTCCCCACCCCAAGAGGGATGCATCTGTAGTAAGGGTCAAGGAGTGAGACTGGGAATGAAGGGAACCCCCTGTCTCAGATTGCTCTGGTCCTGCCACCACTGAAGGGCCTGGATCAGGGTTCGAGTCACTGGGATCAATTTGGTTAGAGGATCTGTCCTTTGAGACCAAAAGGCTCTCAAATGGAACTGGATGTCCCTCATCTGAAATCTTGCTCCCTGCACTACTGCTGTAGAAGCAGCCATGTGCCCCAGGAGCTGTGAAAATGCCTTGCTGGCTGAGAGACCTGCAGGGTGAAAGAAGAGGCCAGAGAGACCAAAGTCCTTGCTCTTTCCAGAGGGAGGAAGGCTCTGGCTTCTTTTGTGTTCAGTTCTGCGCCTATGAAGGTGAGAAGCTAGACAGGCTCCAGAACTGACTTTGGAAGATTGAGAAGGAAACCTAGAGATGTAAGCAGTTGCTGTGTTACTTGTAGGTGTAGTTTGACCTGGTCTGGAGACTGGCCTACAATGAGCCAGTCGTCCAGATAAGGAAAGATGGCAATCTTTTGCCTTCTTAAGTGAGCAACCACTACTGCCAGGCATTTTGTGAACATCCTCGGTGCCGAGGTGAGGCCGAAGGGCATTGCTCTGAACTGGTAATGGCCTGAGGGCAGTTCGAATCTGAGGTACTTTCGATGGGAGCTTCTGATGAGAACATGGAAGTAGGCATCCTTGAGGTCCAGGGAGGCTAGCCAGTCCCCTGGCCTTAGAGAGGGTAAAATAATTCCCAGAGTCACCATTTTGAACTTTGGTTTTAAAAGGTGCTTGTTTAGATACCTGAGATCCAGGATGGGCCGCCATTCTCCTGTCTTTTTTTGATAGGGAAGTACCTGGAGTACAAGCCTTTGCCCTGGTGTAGGGGTGGAACCCTTTCCACAGCTCTGAGAGCCAGGAGGGAAGAAACTTCTGTTTCCACGGCAAGTGCCTCAGATAGATTTGCAGGTGGAAAGGACCTGGCTCTCATCTTCAGAAATTTTTTGAAGCTGAGAACCAGTCCCTGGCTTACTACTTCCAGGACCCACTTGTCTGATGTTAAAGACTTCCAGTCCTGGACAAAGTAAGCCAGCCTGCCCCCTACCAGTAGTGGAGAATCGGCCCTGGCCACCCCATCAGGGAGCCTGTTTCGCAGGGGCTTTGGGTTGAGGGGTAGAAGCAGGCTTACTAGAACCCCTCCTGCCTCTTCCTCTAAAGAACCCCCTCTGGGCATAAGCAGAAGAGGAGGCCTGAGCTTGGTGAAAAGGCCTGCCCCTGCCCTGCTGCCTTTGAGGAGTGGCTTGCCTTTCTTTGGCCTGTGCACTCCTATACTCATCCATTTTCTTCATATAATTCTCTGTCTGCTCCCCAAACAGAGAATTGCCCACAACAGGAAAATCCATAGCCTAAGACTGAGTATCCTGTGACAGGGCAGTACATCTGAGCCAGGCCATTCTGCAAAGAGACACAGATGTAGTCATGACTCTTGATGAAACATCATTAGAGTCCACTGCAGCATGAAATTGCACCTTGGATGCCTCAATACCATCCGCAGCCACCTGCTCCAGCTCCCTGGCAAGCTGGTCAGGGGCCTGTTTTGCTAGGAGCCACAGTATCCCATCTGGATTTCGTACCTAACTGCATAAGCCATATAATTTGCCTGTCTGAGTCCTAAAGATGCTGCCATGTACTGTTTCTTTGCCATGGCATCCATCCTCCTGGAATCCTTTTCAGGAGGGTGAGAGGCTAGAGGAATATTAGCCTTGTCACAGGCTGCAGCCTGCACTACCCCCACATGGCTGCACTGCTGAGAGAGGAACTCCGTATCAGAGCCTGATAATGTATACCTCTTGTCCATCCTTGTATCAACAGGAAGGATAGAGTGAGGAGTTTTTAGAATTTTTACTGTCTGTTTCCTAAAAGATTTGTGCAAGGGAATACACAGTCTCCTAGACTCTGGAATATCCATCATTTCTACATAATCAGGCTCTTCTTGGTCATCAACAGCTTCCTCAACAGGGAGTTGGAGAGTTTCACAACTTTCTTATAGAACATAAAATGAGAAGGGACCAGATAGCCTGGGGACCCTGAAGGTCTGTCTGGAGAGATGTCTGGTTCAATGGGTACATCCAGACCTTCAAAATCACATTCACTCTCCTCATACCCCTCCTCCCCTTCCTCTGGTTCATAAAAATCCTCAAAATCATAATCCTGAATCGGTGGAACCGTCTGAACCGAGCGCTTCCCTGATGGTGTCGGTTCGGACGGAACCAGGGAAAGAGACTGGACAATTTGAATAGCTTTAGCTATTTCCTCAGCGGTTGGAGAAAGAACTTTTGGCTCCACACTAGCTGACTTTCTAGCCCTTTTAGTTGGAACCGGCTCCTCAGAGCTGGCTCTTCGTTTGCCCGAGAAAGTATCGCCCTGGTCAGAGGGCACTCCCTCTAGTCACAGGGCACTCCCTCAGGTTCGGTTGGAACCCGAACCGGGCTGGCCATCCGGGTCAGCAGACTTTTGGCCTCCCTTCCCTGAGCCTACCTCTTTCCATGGTGGCAGCAGAAAATTCTTACAAATCTGGCAGTCTGCATTGAGGTGGTCAAACCCCAGACAATATACACAGGTGGTGTGTGGGTCAGCCTTAGCAAAGGCTTCCCCACAGAGGCCACAGTGCTGAAACCCAGTGGGTCCGGTTTTTCTTTTGGGTTTCTCAGACATAGTGCCAGCCTAACCAAAACTTGCCCGTTAATGGCAATCTGCCAAGCAAGACTCTCTTATCGGTTCCCAACCGTGTCACGGGTCGTGGAAAAAAACGTAATAAAATCTGTTTTTTTTAGAACCGATAAGAACCGGGAACCGCACTCTAAAGGACTAGAAAGTTAATTTAAAACCAAACTGATCGGTTCAAACCGAACCGAAAAAGACGTTTACAAGTTCCACACAGAAGAAAATAAAAGTAAGCCTATCTATTACTTACAAAACCACAGACAGAGCTTGAACCGACTGACTGCGGTTTAATTTCGGTAAATAAACCGAGAATTACACTTTTTAACCGACAAACAAACCGAGCAGCAGGAGAAATCTCCAGAGCGACTGTTCAGTGAGGCGGAGTAAAGAATCTGACAGTTTAAGTTTGAACTACAACAGACAGAGTGTTCAACCGAGCTCGCGCTCAAGGTTCCATGCCCTGCGGGGAAAGTTAACTCTTTCACCTCCGGAGCAGTTCTAACCTGGGGTTATACTGCATATGTCATGATATAGCAAGACTTCATGTTGTTTGAAGGCCAGCTCTCACCTGCAAACGTCACACCCCGATGAAGTGATTCTTATATAACGAAGTGCCAGGTGATTTGCTTACTGCTTCTGCACTTCAAACACTCGGCAGCATTAGCTTTCTTCAGCTACAATTTCCAGCCTAATTTTTGCTCAGCAAAGACGCCTCACGGTAACAGCATTAGGTGGTTGGCGTTATGTCTCTGCCAATCAGCAAGCCCATGAAGCTCACCTAGAACTAGTTTATAAAGCCTTTACTTCAAGTAAAACACCTGTGAATGCTGTGACGACAGGCTTGATAGCATGCAACAATAAGCTCCTTTTTTATAATCTGCTACATTATCTGGGCTAAGAACATGTTATAATAAATACAAAACAACAGCTCTATACTGTTTTATGTGCTCCAATTTTTTGAGTTACTGTACCTCGGATGCAGGTCTACCCTGTCGCTGCATCTGCCACTGTCCTCGGCGCTTGGCTTGACTTTGGCCCTGGCATCAACACCACAGTCAACCCTGATCCCAGGGATGACACTGTTACTAGTGTCGTGCCCATGCCAGGCAAAGGACCGGCAGAATGGCTGGCACCACATAAGGCACTGGAGGTGGCGTAGTCCTCTCTCTCAGTGCTACTAGTGACAACAAAGGAAAGAACAACCTCCACCTCCGCAACAGGATGTAGCACAGCCCTGGTGCCGGTCCCTCCTCCGACACCATGAATGGTGCCGGAGGGGAGCCTGGCATCACTCATGGCACTGCCCCACTCACCATCACCACAAATGGTGACAGGAGCCTGGGCAAGGGTGACACAAGGCAAATTTTATTTATATAGCACTCTATCCAGGGGCTCGGAGCGTTTCACAATAAAATCATCCCCAAAAATTAAAACAAATTCGGTCAAATAAAATTAAAAGCTTTCTCAAATAAAAACGTTTTCAAGGAGGCTTTAAAGGCTTCCACTGAGCTGGTCAAGATGGATATAAGGTGGAAGTAGTTCCACAGTGATGGTGCAAAGTATACTTTAAACACTCTATCGCCAGATTGTTTAGGCACTAGGGTGTACAATATGCACGCAGCATAGGGGCGGACAGGTTGATACAGAACCAGGAGTTTTTAAGGTAGTCAGGTCCCGAACCACGTAGGACCTTGTAAGTTAACAAGCATATTTTGAAGGTGATGCACGAACTCACAGGTAGCCAGTGCAAAGCGCACAGAACAGGAGTGACATGATTCCTCAAAGAGGCATCTATCATCATCCTGGCCGCAGCATTCTGCACAGCTGCAATCGACGCATCAATCCTCCAGATATGCTGCATTACTGAGGTGCCATTCTTCAGATGAGACATTAAACTGAGGTCTCTAATGCCCATCTCAGGTGGCTCTCGAGGTGAAATTTGAACATAGAAAGATACTCTTTAAAGGGGAACAGGCAGCACAAAGGACACCACATTCAAGTGTGAGGCAGATGTCAATGCGCACTTTGTGTGCAAAAACACTTTGGCTCTCTCACAGTTTACTGTAGTATATTATGTTGTATTGTATCAGACTAATTTTGCTTACTTCTAGGCAGACATCTTCTGTAGCTACAAATCCCTGAATTCCATGTAGCTGACATCAGAGTAGTACTGCATTAGTTGGTGATTCAATAGCTTGCAGTGCACGTAAGAGCTTTTATAATATCAAATCAGATGTTTTCCAGTTCTGTTTTTCTCCAGGGACAAAGTACACTCTTCTGTGACTATAGTTAGCCAAAAAGGCCAACTGAACAAGCAAACAAAAGATCAGAGCTTATATAAACACTAACAAGCACTGCAGGCTACTGAATCTCCCAATGCTGCAGTACTGCTCTGATGTCAGCTGCAGGGGATGCTGGAATTTGTAGTAACAGAAGATGTCGGCCAAGAATCTAGCAAAATGAGTCTGCTACAATCTAATATACTACAGTAAACAGTAAGTAAATCAAAATGTTTCTGTACACAAAGTGAACACTGGGATCAGCCCCACACTTGAGTGTGGGCCCACTATGCTACCAGTTACCCTTTAAGGCCACAGACTGATTTAAGGGCTGGAGGCACTAGGAGACCATAGGATACCCTTTGGGGCCAGCAATGCTGGTGAACAACACTGATGTAACACACCATGTGTATGCCTTCAGCATATAAAGTGGCACAATCCCAACCCCCTCAGTAACGTTTTATTTTTATTTCAGGAAAGCAAAAAAAAAAAAAAAAAAAAAAAGCTGTTTAGAGAAAGTTTTTTTCCCATAAAAACTACATAGTGAAAACATGAAACAGGCTTATCATATCCAACATATTCCTGGAAGAAGGGATGAGAAACGCGACTATTATCTTTTTAGCCCATACACTTGTTGAAGGGAAAAATGAAAATGATGTACCTACCATAATTGTTGATCTTCTCTTGTATCTTCACCTTTCATTACTGCTGGGTGTAGGCCAGAGGCACGCACTGCTACGGGAGTTTTTTTTTTGAGGGACGAGTCGGCGCCATCCCATGAGAACGACACACTACATGGTGTGCGAGGGGCGACCGTTAGGTGCAGCAGACTCCTTCTCCATCCCAGTTCTGTAAGCCGAGAGACGAAATAAAGGACAGAAAAACAAGTGTGAGGCAAGAGAGCTGAGGGATAGTAAAAGGAAAGGAAACAAACTGAAAAAGGAATAAGCCGAAAGAGGACAGGAAAGAGAAGATCCTACCTACCCTAAGGGACCGGAGGGCTCCTTCCTTGGGCGGCTCAGAGGATGGAACAGATAAGGGAAAGGAAGAAAGAGGGAAAGGGAAGAAAAAGAAGAGAAAAGGATATTGGGCGGAGGGAAAAATACTGCCACAACCCAGAGTGACATTGGCTTGAAGCTTATCAGCTCGGATATGAGCAGGGAGTAAGGATCCCTCAGATAAATCTGGTTTGGATGGTTCAAATGAACCTTCTAGACAGCTTAAAACGAGAGAGGCAGATTTCCCTACACATCCCGCTATCCTGCTACCCCTCACTCAAGCTGAGAGCTCACAGAACGCCTGAGGCAAACTCTGTCCCAGAGAAGGAGAGCCCCCAACTTAGGCAAAGGGAAAGAGACCCCCTGTACCACACAGATATGTGCTAGCATGGGGGGAGAGTAAGGAGCCTTAACAGAGGGCAACTTCTTGTCAGGATGGACAGAGATAAAAGAAGGAGCTCCTTCTGACTCCCTTGAGAAGGGAGTTTATGGACCAGACCACCAGACCAAAGGTAAATTTTAGAATTGGGCTACAGCAGGCGAGACTAGCCCTGGTCTGGCGTTACCAGAAAATAAAAGGACATCAGAAAAGTCTAAAGACTGAGGGTTAGAGGACTGTTTAAGAGACTAACCCTGATGTCCGGAGATTGAGCTAATCTGGCCCGAGAAGTTCCTGAAGGCAAAACCTTCCAGGAAATCAGAAGGAGTTCCCTCATAAGAAAGGACAAAATTTCGCTCACCCACCTCCTACTCAAATCCTTCTACATGTTTTTTTGAGAAGAAAAGAAGGTCCCAAGGAACCAGAGGATGAAGCCCCCCTCAGAGGGGAAGTGGAGGAGGAAGGCGAGCAGGATGGGGGAGACGCCCAAGAAGTGAGGCTCACGAGGGGAAGGTGGGAGGGATTCAGTAATGAATGGTGAAGACACAAGAGAATATCAACAATTACAGTAGGTATGTAATTTTCATATCTTCCCTTGTCAATCTTCACCATTCATTACTGCTGGGCGAGTACCAAGCCCCCCCGAAGAGGACCTGAATTTTGGCCCTGAGGGAACAGATCCCTCAGCCTCCTACTGGTGGAAAGCAGGAGGGGGAGACCCTAACCAACAGACTGAGGCAGTCTCAGGTTGCTGAGGGTGAGGAGGTGTCCCTCGTGGCTGGGGGGATGGAGGGCACCCCTGAAGTATCCTCCGCACCCTGCGGGAGAACAGGTGGATCCCCCAGAAAGCAAAGGCAGTCACCCTATGCCAGGTAATGGGTAACAGTCTGAAAAGACGAAGCCATGCTGTCCACCTAATGCAGATCGCTGTCCCTGCTAGTCTGGAAGCCACCTCGTTGGTGTCATAAGATGCCCTTGCTTGGTGCCTTGCAAGCTCCAGACCTTGTGCGGAGAGGGCAATGGCTTGTCTAGACTGCTCCGTATCAGGCATAGATGCCAGAAAACCTGTGCTAGCATCGAGGACAGATGCCTGTTGTAGGCAGCATGGTGTGCCTGATGTGAACCTATGTGCAGCAACACATGACTTGAAGAGAAGACTCTTCGTCCCCACCAATCATTATTCTGTGGAATCCGGATCAGTGGGTCTGTCGTGTGCCAAGTGCCTAGGCCTGGAATGAGTGTCTAGGGACGTCAAACCCGAAGGCAGGTGAGGTAGAGAACCTAGAGAGAGACTCATGGGGGGCACGATACTGTCTCCTGCAGTCTGCCAGGGTTGGAGAAGGGCCGGCTGGAGACTGCCAGGTGTGGCTAGATGCCTCCTGGAAGGGGATCAGCCAGGAAGGCACCACCACCAGGTGGCGAGCGCTGAATTCACTGAGGAATGCACTTGTCTGCCGCTTGGTATTGTCCCTGCGGATGTAGGAGATATGAAGCTCCAAAACCTACCTTGAAAGGAATCGCTGATGTTCAGTGTAATCAGCATCGGAGGAGAGGCGGACAGAAGATTCCTCTTCCTCAGGAGAGGCAGTCAAGGAGGAAGTGGAGCTTGAATGTTCAGAAGCCTCCTGTGGCGGGGGGACAGGCAGAAAACCTGCTGCGTCCATGGTCCTGACGTATGAAGGGAAGGCTGCCGCAGTATCTCTGAACGTCTCCCAAGTTAACGGTCCCATAAGACCCACAAGGCCCGTGGGGGGGGGGGTGGCTGCAGAGGGATGGGCGACGGGCACCTAAAGGCACGTGCCAGACCTCTGCTAGGGCTCTGAGATCTAGGGAGTGATGCCACCAAGTCTGGGGACCCTGAGATCATGCCGGGTTGTGAAGAGGTAATGTGTGAAGGAAAACTCCAGAAGAGCCCAGAAGGGGAATCTCCCCTGTGACGTGGTTGCATGTGTCCAGAAAGGCAACCCTCAGTACCGCCACTAGAAGGCACTCTGGAGACTTTGAGAGAAAGACAGGGTTCAGCTCTATGACTCCTCCCCACATCTCTCAGGGCAGTGGGGATATGTCGGCGCTCTTCACCCTGATCACTCAATCCCTCAGACTCCGAAGCAGCCCACTTCCTCGACACCAATGTAAGAGGTCCCCACTGGGCGAGCCTCTGGAGGGAGGCCAAAGAAGCAGGGCTCTCTACCCTCTCCTGAAGGGCCCCAGCAGTACCAGAGATGGCAGCTGCCTGGGTCCCATCAAGAGGAGGCATCCTCTTACGAATCCCGGAAGGATCTGCCGCAGAAGATCCCAGGCCACCCCTAGCCGTGGGACCCTCAAGGCGAACTTGCTTTGGGGACTAGGGGAGAGGAACACTGGGCCGCCTAACACCGTGGCCTACAGAGAGTTCCAAATTGGAAGACTCAGGCTGCCATTCCAGGTCCACCTCTGAGTCATCCTCCCCCAAGGAGGAGTCGAACAGAGTGACCTCCAGAGAGGCAACCCCAGGAGCCTCTCCTGCGACAGCACCGGGAGCGGTACCGATGTAGGCCACGACAACACCAACGGCGCCGCTCGAATCCTCCACCCCACAGATGGTACCGGGAACCACAACAGCACCATGAACAGCATCGCCCAAGTCCCCAGCACTGTGGGCGGCACCGGATCCCAAAATGACACTGCCAATGGCACCACCCAAGTCCCCGGCACCGCGGATGGCACCTGAACCCAAAGCAGCGGCGCTGGCAAGTCTCCAGTGCTGCAGACGGTGCTGGAACCCCAAGCGGCTCCGCCCGAGTCCCTGGCACCGCGGGCAGCCTTGGAACCCAAAGCGACATCGCCAGGCGGCATTGAGGGTCCACCAGTGCCGGGCCCTACAACCGGAGGCTGTGACATTGGGGGAGCCTGCACCTCTGAGGAGGTGACTGCCGGGATGGCGCCAACAATGTAACCCCGGGAGAGATCACACCATTCCTCTGGCGCTGAAGAAGAAACCCCCTCCTCGGTTAGGCTGTAAGTGGAGGAGGTTCCCTCCTCGCCAGGCCGTATAGACCCAGGAGGGGACCCGGAGGAAGGGTCAAGAGATCTGGCCTGGGAAGCCCGCAGATGACGTCGTCCTCCAAAAGTCGGCAGGGCCCTGCCAACTTTAAATGTGCGGATTTCCAAAACATGGCGGTCCATGGAAAAACAGGTGTTGCAGTAGTCCGTATCACGGTTGGGTACCAGGTACCTAAGACAAACATCATGTCGGTCTGTGACGTAAAATTGCCGGCCACAAGGGAACTTTGATGCATAGAGGCACATTTCATATGGGTATATGCTTCTCCTGAGTTGGACATAGTGCGAAATTAAATAATAAAGAGAAAAGCTCACAGCGCCAGCGAATAAAATAAAATGAACGGTCTTACCGTCTTCAATGGCGCTGGGATGTAGAACCAGGATGCAAGAGTACTAAATGGCGTCGAAACGAACTAGGCCTAATGGCGCACAAGAAAAACTTTCTTACACGTGCAGCAGGTGCAGCCTTGACAGCGGGAGAAACAGAACTGGGATGGAGGAGGAGTCTGTGGCGCCTAATGGCTGCCCCTCATATACCATGTAGTACGTCACTCTTGTGGGTGGTGCCACCGGCGCTGACTCCTCCTTCCCAAAAAAACTAAACCTCCCATAGCAGTGCATGCCTCCGGCCTACACCCAGCAGTAATGAATGGTGAAGACTGACAAGGGAAGATCACACACACACACAGAACATTAGTGAATGTGGCTCTACAGAGCAGATACTCTAGAAGATGAAGAATTACAGGTTAATAACTTCTTAAATATGGGTTGCTGGCATCGCAAGTGACAACACTGCCACTGCACGGACAGGCCAGTCAAATTTGCTTTCTTGGTTGTGGTAGTACACTGTCTAACTTCCATTAACAGTCCATAATCACCCCTAAATCCTTCTACTCAGTTTTACCGCTCCCTGTTGCACCATAAAAGGTGTATGAGCAACCCAAATTTCATCCCCCAGGTGTAGTACCTTGTACTCCCCCACATTAGAAGATAGCCCCCACTTTTCAGCCCATGCACCTAATGTGTGAAGACCCTTGTGCATTGCATCCCCTTCCTCTGCTGTGTCCACTATTCCTGCCGATTGAGTGTCATCTGCAAACTTCAAGCCTGCTGCTTACCCCTTTCTCCAGGTCATTAATAAATGTTAAAGAGCACTGGACCCAACACTCACCCCTGAGATACACCACCCTGCCCACTGAGAATGAACCATTCACCACCACTCTCTGCTTCCTACCTGTCAGCCAATTAACTACCCATCTCAAGTACACTTTGAGAACTCCATATTGTGCTGCTTTCTTGATGAGTTTTACATGCAGGACTGTATCATGGGCCCCACCATCTGGACCCTACAACCTCCCTAGTTACCTCCAGTTATAATGGTCTCAGGTCAGTTCCCAGTGGGCAGGTAATTAGCACCATTGTTGACAGTCTAACATGAGAGGCCAAGGACTGAATGGGCTGGAGTCTGAACTACCGTCTCTCCTACGTGGTGCTCCCTCACTGGCAGGGATGAGGCACACTGGTGGGGCAGTGTGGGGAACCTACACTGTGATCACCCCTGCAGTATTTGCCATGTGGCACAGCAGAGGACTTTGGATTCCAGTGGTGTCAAACCAGCATCTTTCACAAGCACTAAATAATTCACACACAGAAAAAAAAGAATATACTAAAAAAGAAGCAACAGACACGAAGACCTACAATGTGAGAAGCTTCTGAACCTCTTCCACTAGAACAGTAAGCTTGCTAGATAAGGATTCCCCTTACTTTCTGTTCTGAGCAGTTGATTACAGATAAACCCCAGGCATTGGCCCTCCAGTATTATTTCTAGTACCCTCTTGCCAGGGGTGATGAATGCTTATAAAATGGCAGAGACCAATGTAGTAATCTGATTGGTTATTTATAGTGCAATATGGGACAATGTAGCACTATAAATAACTAGTCCAAATAAAACAGCCGGAGCATGACTCAGTGATTCGCTTGTTAGGCATTCTATGTAGAATCTTACAGCACTCTGAATTTGCCATTTTTTCAGCCCACTAAAGTTTTCATTTTCCATCCCCAACCCCCTCCTTCCTGTTTCTCTTGTGGCAAAAGTATTAAAAAAAATAAATAAATCAACTGCTACAAATGTTGAATAAAACACTTTCAGTTCTCCGACAGCAGCTATTACAGTCCTGCTTATAGCAGAATGAGTCTCACACCGATCATGCTACGCGGCTTCTCAGGGATACAGCCATCTGTTTTCTCGCAGGCTACAGAGAGCACCAGTATTTCTGTAAACGGCACTACCACAGATGGTAGTGTGCTGGCGGCAACGTCACCAGGCAAACTTCGAGGTGAAAAACGGGCCCTATGGTAAACACAGTACAAGTCACACTCCTTATTGTAAGTTCTCTCTTCAGCATTTCAAAACAATTTCCTGCAGTATCATATCGAGAATGAAACTTTACGCTTATATCTCAGAGTTTTAGAGTTTTAGCAAGTTTCAGAAAGCGAAGTGACTAGGCGGGGGTTGAGAGAGAAACAGTGATCGCTTGGACAGCAATCAGCAAAGAGAGTTACGGTTGTTGCTTTCAGTTATTATTGTGACAGCCCTCTGCCCACTGAACCGGTTTGGCATTATCCCAGGTCATTAAATTGTATTTTGTTAGCAGTGTGACCATTTCTGATGTTACCGCTAAGCAGCGTGGACACACAGCCAATCGGGGAGTGGAGCGAGTGTGGTTTCCTTGTGTGCATGGGCTAGAATGACTATACTGCTGAGTAGGGGGGAGAGCTGTTAGAGGTATGGCTTTATTTTAATTTACATTGTAATTTTCTGTTATTTTACAGTCCCCTGAACCATATATTTTAAATTTCTCACCCTGCTGTTTAGCTTTTAGAAGTTCAGGTAGCTGCCTGTGAGCCTGGCAGTTTTGAACCACACTCATGCTTGCAGTATCAGGGAACTGTGAACGCTCTGTTTTGACTTCATTTTAGTTTTGTCTAAGGAGTGTAGAGAATGAAATAAAGTATGGGGGGGCTATGTGTGCATACTTAGCACGAGGAAAACAATGTTTGTGAACTGTTGTGGCTGGCAGGGGAATCTGAAGTTCTGTTGGCATGTTATTGACAGCATCCCTATGTCATTCCATTGCACATTATTGATGGGATCGTAGTAGGGCATCAGCTCAGCTGCTTGAGTGGGCAGGGAGGCACCCACTGTAGAAAACTAATCTAGTACCAGTAGGCGGAAGGACTTTTATGTTATAAGCACATATTCACTTACATTTTTACTTATTTAAAAATGTGTTTCAAAACAAAATAAAAAATACTTCTAAAAATAAAGGGCCATTATATAAGCACAATAAGACACTCTGGGGTTGTGGGAAGCACCAAGATATCTCATCGGCGAGAATGCCGACTCTCTCCTACAGTGATGGCACAATACACGCAGGTATAGTGCCGCCTCTTCCATCGCTGTTTTCTGGGAAGGCCACCACATCCCCTCGACTTCAGGATTCCACCCAGGTCAGAGTTGATCCGGGAGAGGGCGGAACACTGGGGAAGTAGGAACACAGAAAAGGACCATTACCGCGAATGTCGCCGTAATGGTCTTTTTCTGTGTTTCGCCGTCGGGGTGTCGACCACAAGGGGTGATACGGGGTTGTGCATTATGGTGTGATAACCGCATTCCTAGGGATGACCGGCACTCGGCCTCGTGCCTAATTACGCTCCAGGAGTACGGTTATCATGCTTTTATGCACACCCCATCGTGTCTTATTGCTTACCTATGGCATAAAGAAGTGAAACAATTGAGGATAAAGGGAAGAGAATGGTAGAGAGTCAAAACAGGTGTCTTCCAGATTCATATGGGCCCGTATTGATGCTAACAAAGGGGGCTTTTTTCTTAGTCTTTCCCTTGCCATGGTTGATATAAAACAAAAAAAAACTAAATGTCGCTGTTTGGTCCCAGGCAGATCCCAACAAGAAGGATGATCTCTGCTAAACTAATGGCCCTCTATTTGAACCTTGACAAAACTCCAGGGCTTGTAGTTCAATCAATTAATCAATCAAAATCATTATTTATCCAGGTGAACATCACTGAGCGAGGCTCATTTGCAAGATGGACTTGGATATAACAAGGTCACGTACAATAAGGGAAAAACCATACATAAGTGTATATATACAGTATGTATGTATGAACACAATGTGCCAATAATACATAAGAAGTATGGTACAACAGATAACAGCCATACCCAAGAGAACATATCATAGGAGAATCATGTACTGTACAAATGTCAGTACCCATATATAGCTACAGTAATGGAACATGACCCGAGGGAGACAATTTCTAAACACTACATGAAAACAAGTACATCGGAGGG
Source organism: Neoceratodus forsteri (assembly GCA_016271365.2). Lineage (NCBI taxonomy): Eukaryota > Metazoa > Chordata > Ceratodontiformes > Ceratodontidae > Neoceratodus > Neoceratodus forsteri. The sequence continues at coordinate 968,492,519 of CM028134.1, read as the reverse complement.
AAAGCAAGGGAAGAATAAGCGGGTGGAGGGTAGTAACCCAGTTTGAATGAATAAAGTTAGAGTCCTAGGATCTGAACCAGGAACCAGGATCAGGCAGCATAAAGATGGTAGGGTGAAGGGATAATGGCATAAGTACAGAGGGAGGCATCCAGAGTGAGGGATACTAGGGGTATACTAAGAGAAATAGAGTGATAGAGGTAGGGACAGGAGGGTGACAAAGGAGGAGCTAAGGAAAGGGACATGCAACTCAATCCTCTATCTGAAATTGGGAACATCCACCATGTGGGGGAAGAGGGGATAAATACACAGGATAGATGTGAGGGCTGGACAGCGAAGCTAGAAGGCAGGAATGAAATTCAAATGATGAATGAGTTTACAGAAGACAGTAAGGAGATAGGAAACCTACAACATAGAGTAGACAAAAAGGAAAAACAATAGCAGGCAACTGCAAGATCAGGATCGAGGGAAACAGTTACAAGACTCCTTAATGAGAAAAGAGTAAAGGGTCTTGAAAGTAGTAACGCTGACAGGAGTGTTCAGCTTCAGCGCTTTCTGAAGTCTGTTCCATACAGAGGGCAGCGCAGCACGTATGTCCGCTTAACCGAAGCGAGATTTGACTTTGGGGACTGTCAAGGAGATGGATGTAAAGCTTCTCGGGGCACACTTGCCTAGCTGATTTAAGGGGAGGCAGTCTGCAATGTATTTGGGAAGCTTATTGGAGATCGCTCTAAGGGTCCATAAAGCAGGATTTCTATTCTGTCTATACTGGAGGGAAGTCCAGCCCGTGGCTGCATATAGTGAGCAGTGATGCGTAATGAAAGGAAGCACTGTAATAAATCTCAGGGCTCTGTGATACAGCATATCCAGTTTTGCGAGGTTAAGAGGCAGGACAATGACTGTACAGGAAATCCACATAGTCAATCAAGGAGAAAAATGTTGTTTGGACCAACTGTAGTTTAGCACTCTTTGTTAGAAAGTGGCTGATCCTGAAAAAAGGCCTAAACTTTGTCGTAGATTTCTTAGTAAATCCTCTATATGCTGTATGAAGGAGAGCCTATGATCCAGCCAAACTCCCAGGTATTTGAATTTCGAAACAAATTCCAATTTTTCTCTGAGAATTGTAGAAATCTGCGGCACTAATCCTGTGTCGACCAGGTTTGCTGCATGTACCAGAGGAGAGAAAAGCATCGTTTTGGTTTTCTTTAGCGTTGAGCAAAAGCTTTTTGTTTAAGAGATGTTTTTGTAATATATTAAATTCAGACTGCAGGTCACATGCAGCTTCTGGTGTTATGCGACTCAAATAAAGTACCGTATCATCTGCAAACAGATGAATGTTGGCCCTGGTTACACAGACATCAATGTTGTTGATATATATAGCAAACAAAATGGGACCTAATATAGATCCCTGAGGGATGCCGCTTAGAAGTGGTTTGAGGGTTGAGAAGTCACCTTCGGCCTTGACTTGCTGGAGACGGTCAAAAAGGTAGTTGTTAAACCACCGCAAGGATAGTGTATCCAACCCTACTGCTTGCAAGGAAGAGAGTAGCAGACTATGGTCGACAGTGTTGAAAGCTTTGCTTAGGTCTAAAAATACAGCACAAATGTAGTTTCTATTGTCCAATTCTCTTTGCCAGTCATTGGTCACCTTTGCAAGAGCTGAAATAGTGCTATGCTTCGCTCTGAAGCCTGATTGTACAGGATTTAGGTGATCTGTACATTCTAAGTATAGTCTCAGCTGATTACTTACATTTTTTCCAGTAGTTTGGGACAGGATGGGAAGAATAGAAATTGGCCTATAATTGTTAAGATCACCGGGGTTTCCTGACTTAATTAGAGGAACGACATGTGCCGTTTTCCAAATGGACGGAATGATCCCTTGGGACAAGGATAGGTTAAATAAGTGAGTTACAGGCATGGCTGTCAAGTGCTGTGCCACTTTCAGAAAATATGGATCAAGAGAGTCAGCAACAGCACTTTTCTTTGTATCCAGCTTCAGTAGCAAATCTTCTACCTCTTTGAGAGAGGAAGGATGCAGGGAGAATCTAAAATTGACGGCACGAAGTTCCACATCTTGGGCGCCAAGCTGTAGGTGTAGTAGGTTTGCAGGAGAGTTGTCAAATGCTAGGCCTTCAGTCGTGAAGTGGTTGTTGAAGGAATCCAGTACCTCCAGCCTGTCACTAATAGTATCAATGCCAGAGGTGATCTTGTCCGGGTAGAGAGTTTCCAGGCGTGTGGCTAGACAGATCCTTAAATGTTTTCCAGAAATTTAGTTGGATTCTTGGTGGCAGTGTGAAATTCAGTGCGATAATAGGCCGCTTTTGCATCTCTAATCATTTTGGTGCATAAATTCCTAGCCCTTTTAAACTGGCACCAGTCTGAAGGGGTCCGAGTTTTACGTGCTTTTTTCCATAACTTGTCCCTCTCCAATAGTGCAGATTTAAGTTCCAGAGTGAACCATCGACAGGTTTGTTTTGTTATACGGACTTTTATTATGGGGGCATATTTGTTTAAGGCCCCTAAGATGATTTCATTGAAAATGTCGTAAGCCGATTGCACAGTTTTTGTCAGATAGAAATCTTGCCAGCGCAGTTCTGACCTCAACTTTCTTAAGGTAGGTAACCATTTAAGGACTGCAGAGTGATGTACTATGAAACAGCAGCCTACTACTTTTTGCTGAATCTCTGTTAAAAATAATTATAAAATCGGAATGGTAAATCCTACATCCTGATTGGCTGCTACCCTGGGCATTAGATGTGTCTAATGTGCATTTAAAACAAGTGCAGACAATCTGGACACAGGAAAAATGAAAACACAAATCCGCATTTCGAACCTTGAGAAAGTTAAGAATGTTAGGGACCACCATTTTGTTCAGTTTGAACTGTTCAAATTACCCACATAATAGGTCACCAAAACATCTACAGGACACTGCTTCCCTGTCGAAAACAGTTATTTTCAATGTATTTTTTTTCTCAATTTAAGCTATAGTCATCCACTGCCATTTCAGCACATGAACACTACCACCCTCCCACCCGCCTGCTCACTCACTGCTGCGGCCCATTCACACACTTTCTCATTCTGCCTCTTGTTCAGCGTCTGTCAGTTTACCTGCAATCTCACTACAGACCATCTCTCTCTGGCACACATCTTCCTCTGAGCATGAATCCCCTCCCCCCTCCAGCAGTCTTCAGTTAACTCTGCAGGTCATCAGGCACACATAATGTGTAAAGTCACCAGCAACTAGTTTGAGTCTCGTGGAGGCAAACATGCTGTTTAAATGGTCACTGGCTACTTCTTCAAGTCTCGTCTCTCCTTACTTTCGAGTCCACACTTCAAATTTGAGTCCCTCTTCCAAGTTTAATCATTCATTTTACTAGGGAAGACAAAAAAGCGAGTGGTTTCCCAACTTTCCTGGATCCCTCACTGTTCCAGACAGCACACGCTCTCCTATCAGTTTTCACTTACCCGCTTCCACAAGTCTCCATCCCGATCTCTGCTGCTCTCCTCCTGTCTCCAGGTAATATGTGCTGTGACCCACTCAAAATACAATATGGCAAATATATGAGAAATAAACTAATAATTACCCCTTTCTCTGCATGGCTGTCTTTCCTCTCTGTGAAAACATCGGCTCAGCCTCACTTACTCCCTGCTCTGTCTGCCGCTTTGCTAGTGCTGGTGCTCGAAGTTAAAAGAAACTAACAAGAACAAATAAACACAAAGACCTTGCTTTAAGTGAGTGGAGGGGCAAATATTACAAAATATGCATGATCTTTAGAGGGGGTGTATATAAGCTCATTACTCTAAACACATAAAAAACTACAACTACGGAGGCCATCTAAGGACAGATGTCCTAAGTAAAAACATGCAGGTGATTAAGGTGGAGGAACTATTTTATGTCAAATAACAAGAAAGATGTTATTTTCTTATTATTTAAACCTAATATTTTTAATTTAAACAAATGTGTAAAATACAGAGGCCCATTTTATAAGTGCAATAAGACACTCCGGCCTGCAGCCTTGTGCCTTACTATGCTCCTGGCCATGCGTTAGAACTGTCTAATGCACACCCCGTCATGTCTTATTGCTTACATGCAATGTAGACATGTAATGATCCCTGAGAGAGACTGCAGTGTTCATGGCATCGAGAAGCCTACTTAATTAGGGTGCAAGAGAGTATGACAGATGCTGTGATATCTGAATATCTGACCAGGTAGGCCAAAGAAGATACCTAATAAAAGGAAAGGAACGCACAGATACACATTATTACCAAAAGGTATCCAATTTTCTAGACTTATTGTCAGAAGGTTAAAGAAAAGTGAAGTCTAAGCTTTTTTTAAGTTGCTGAGTATACCCTGGATGGTATCATTTTAAAGGACTGAAAATGAAAATTGCATATCTACCATAATTCTTGATCTTTCTGTGTATCATCACCATTCATCACTGGTGGGTTGTGGCCAGAGGAGCAGGACCCCGCAGGAACATTTTTTGTTTTGTAACGAGGGAGGAATTGGTGCCGTGGGCGGCACAGCCCTCGAGCCCAACGAACTACATGTTGCTTGCAGGTTGGCCAGTAACCGACAATAACTCTTCCTCTATCCCAGTTCTGCACACTGGAGAGCAAAGTTAGGAAAGAGAAAAAAAGAAGGGTGGGGCAAGGAAGCCCGAGAGACAGGAAAAGGAAAGAATATAAACAGAAAAAGAAATAAAGCAGACTTAAGAGGACAGAAAAGGTAACCTAGGGGTCTGGGACAGGGGGCCCCAAACCTCTGAGCAAGCAAGGGAGGGATAAAAAAAAAAAAAAGGGAGGGAGAGTAAGAGGATAGGAAGATAGGTAAGAGAGGAGAGGGAGACATTGCACCACCCCTGAAGAGGTCCGTAGAACTCTCTGGGGCTCTGGAGAATGGGACCGCTGTCTTCAGCCATACTGTTTTATGTATATATTTTTTTTACATCCCTTCTGAAATGGAGCAGAAAACAATATCCCCGGTTTGAGAAGAAACCCCAGGGGAGAAGGCTAGCTGGGTGACAGCCCAGACGACAGATAAAATCAGGACCAGACTTGAAAATGGCCCCCACCGCCAGGCCAACAGAGGTGGAAAAGAAAGGGGTTGGGGGCATTGTCACCCACTCCTGTCATTAACAAATCCCTATGGCAAGGGTGAGACCCATGCCACTGCAGGGTTCCATTGAAGAGGGATTCCCCTCAAAAGAATGCAGAGACAGAACATCCCTCTGAGATGAAGGGGAAAAGGTGTCAGGAGGAAAACCTCTAAGACATGGTCTCACTATCCTGAGAGGGACCCTGCAAAGGGACAGGAATGGCTGCAACTAGCAAAGAAGAGGGAGCTAGAGCTCCTGAAAGAAGAATTTAAGGGGTCACCTAGGCCTTCAACAGCTACAAACCTAAGGAGGACCCTACGATTCAAAAATTCGAGATGGGCTCGAACCAGCTGGGGGTCCTTATCAGGGATACACAAAAAAGCCCGAGTGAGCCCCCATTTTAAAGGACAAGCACCCCTGCTTGTTCTCCTCCAACAGCGAACCTCTGTCACTTCACTTGAAGCAGCAGAGAGTTCAGAGGTACCAGCAGGACCCAGCCCACAACTGGCCTCAATTGGGGAAAGACAAGTAGGGAGGAGGCACTACCCAGAGACTGAGGCCCTAGTGGGGAAGGAGGGCAGGAAGCAGAGATGAATGGTGAAGATACACAGAAAGATCAAGAATTACAGTAGGTACATCATTTTCACATCTTATCTGTGTCAACCATCACCATTCATCACTGGTGGGTGATTACCAAGCTCCCCAAAGGGGGTTCTGGTACCTCCCTGAAGAAACAGTGTCTCTGTGGGGGAGACACAGGAGGGGGGAGACCCTTACGGGCCTATTTAGGCCTGGGACTGGTCAGGATGAGGTGGGGTCTCCCTCTGACTAGGATAAGAAATTTGCCCCTTAGGTTCCTGTCTCACCCTACAGGAAAAAAGATGGGTTCCCCCAGAAGGAAGAGTCAATCACCCTTCACTGGGCCATTGGTGATAACTGGTATAGCTGAAGCCAAGACATCCATCTTATGCAGACAGCTGCCCCCCTGCCAGCCTGGATGCCACCTCATTGGTGTCATAAGATACCCTTGCTCGGTGCCTCGCAAACTCCAGGCTACGTGCTGAGAGGGCAACGGCTTGTCTGGTTGCCTCCGTAACAGGCATGGATGCTAGGATTTGCTCTAGCAAAGACCATAAATGCCTACTGTAGACAACATGATGGACCGGATGCGCTGCGACGGAAAGAGAAAGACATGCCGAGGAAAACACTCTCCTCCCCCAGGAGTCAAACTCCATGGAGTCCGCATCTGGGGGCCAATCACGTCTTGGGCTTCTATACCCAGAGGGAGTGTCCAGGAGTGTCACGCCCGAAGAGGGTTGAGGAAGGTCTCCTGGAGATCTCTGAGGTGTGCAATACCTGCACCGGCAGTCCATCTCGGTTGGGGAAGGGACTGATGGACGCTGCCAAGAGCGGTACAACACCTCCCAAAATGGGGAAGGCCAGTTGGGTATCACCAGGTAGCCCGCACTGTACTTGCCTGAAAAAGTGCACGCCGCCCGCTCAGGACGACATCTTGCCAGTCTAGATATGTGGAGCCCGTTGACTAACCCCCCCCCCCCGAAAGGAAGCACTGATAGTTGGTCTAGTCAGCATCTGAGGAAAGGTGGACAGAAGGATCTTCTCTCTCATATGAGGAAGACAACAAATCCAGAGAGGCTGCCCGGGGGAGAGTAGTGAAACACCTACTCATCCATGGATCTAATGTAGGCTGGGAATAAGGCAACCATAGCTCTAAACTGTTCCCGGGTTAGAGACCCCATAGGACCAGAGTGGCCCAGGAGAGGAGGAGGGGTTGGCAGAGGCAAAGGGGCTAAATGCCTCTGAGGAAGAGAACAACCTCTGCCAGGGCTTGGGGACCGAACAGGCGAACCAACACGTTGGAAGGATTCATCAGTCAAGGCAGTCACCAGCCATTCAACCATTCTGAAACGGTCGGGGCTGTGCCCTAAAGGGGACCCCCCCACGAGGTGACACGGGCCGCGTGGGTCCAGAAGGGTGGCCTATAGCCTCAAAAGACGAGATCCTCAGGGGAAAAGATGAGTCCAGAGCTGCAGCTCCTACCTGAACTCTTGCGGGCTACCAGGGAAGGACACTGCTCCTTATGCTGTCCCCTCAACCCCTCAGACTCAGAGAGGGATCTCTTCCTCAGGACCAACCGAAGAAGCTCAACCTCACCTGCCAACTCCTGAGAGGTGGCAGATGAGGGAACATTCTTCCCTGTCCCAAACACCCTAGCAGGTCCAGAAGTGGGCCCAGGCACCCAAAACAGAGGGTTCACCTCTTCAGAGTACAGAGCTACCACCGGCTCCGGTGGACCCTCCTGTGCCGACCCTGGCACCAGAAGAACCGTGGGCGCCGCAAGTGGCTCTTGACACCGGCGTTGGTAGAAACCACCGGACCTAAAGGAGGAGGTTGAACAGATGCTGAAATGCTGGGCGGGTCTGAAGACTCCTAAGAATCTGGAAGCCAGTCCAGATCCACCTCCGAATCGTCGTCGTCCCCGGAGGAGGCATGGATCCAGACACTTCACGAACCCCCTGCACCCGGAACTGCAAGCTGGCCGTGCACTGTCCACGGTGCCGTCCAAATCACCGGCGCTGCATACAACACAGGATCTGGCGGTGCTGATGGGTGGTGCTGAGGAAACTGTTGGGCCGGGGCCTGGCGGACACATGCTGCGACGCTGGGGAGCCTTCACCTCGAAGAGATGATTGCTAAAAAGGTGCCTCTAGCCCAGCTCCCAGAGGAATGAGACCGAGCATCCTGCACTGTGAGAGGGGCTTCTGCCACGGCTAGAACAGGTGGAAGCACCCTCCTCTGCAGACCGTACAGAACCGGCAGGGGACTCGGAGGAGGGTAAAGGGACCTACATCTGGCGTCCCTAGTGCGTGCCTGTCCTCTATAAGTTGGCAGCGTATGGCTGACTTTAAATGCGTGGTGTTCCAGAACTCTGCGATCTGTCAAAAAACAGGACAACAATCCAAATCGTGGTTAAGGCCCAGGCAGGTCAAATACTGATCATACTGATCTGAGATGGATAAAAGCCAACCACAGGGACACTGCTGCATCATGGATCGGCCCACCTTCGAAGTCTTCTTTTTCTTATCCCTTGGACAAGACATGATTGGACAAAAAAATCAACAGTAAATAGAAAAAAGAATGGGTGGCTTTCGGCAGAACCAGGACGACGATCAACTAGCGAACGGACTAGGCCCGATGACGCAGCTGGAAAAATGCTCCACACACAAGGTCGTGCTTGCTTGACGGCAGGAGAAGCAGAACTGAGATGGAGGAGGAGTTGGTGTCGGTTACTGGCCAACCTGCAAGTGCCACGCACTGCATCGGTCTCGAGGGTGGCGCCACCCATGGCAATGACCAGTGACGAATGGTGGAGACTGACACAGATAAGATATTGTTTTGTAGACACTTGAAATGCAGATGCCATAAGCCTGACACTGAAAATCCCGACAGTGGATTTCCCTGTGGAGTTTTTTATAATTATTAAGGGTGTGTGGGGTAAAGTTCCCTGAAATAAAAAAAAAAAAAAAGAAGAAAGAATCACAATTACACTGTCAGGATTTTCTGTGTCGGATTTGTGAAGTCAGCATTTCAAGTGTTGGCAAAACCAGTTTCGGTCTTTCATCATATATTCCTGAGGATGTTATGCTTAATCTTTTCTTTGCCATTCTCTCTATGATCAACTTTCCTTAACCTCCTGCAACTTCATTTAATCAATCTGTACTCCACTAATGACTCATGCAACTGAACTGTGAAGCATTTAGGGATAAAGTGTGTATGAAAGGAGTCACGGTACATATTCCTTTCCCTACTTTTCCCTTCTTAATTCACCAGAAGATTAGATGATGGATTTGATCCTCATTCTTTTCTATAGAGTTGTTTTTTTTTTCTGGTGGAGCTGGCAGGTGGCTATGGCTTGCCCCTCAGGAGAGCTCATCTCTCCGGACCCTCCCGCATCGACCCTCCCCGGGAAATCCCCCACGGTTTACTTCCCCCCATGACAGGGCCAGGGGCAAGGAGTGCTGGTGTTCTCCCCACACCTCTCCTGGGTAGCCAACATCCAGACCCCAGGGCTTAGCGCAGATGCAGTCAGGGCCATCACAGAGCCTGCCAGCTCCATTTTTTCCAAGTTTATGCCCATCCCTCCGCCCCATCCAACACTGGCGTTGGCTATGTGCCATCTGACCTGTATCTTCCTCCAGCCATTGTTAGAGGGCGATCAGCGAGGGGAGGCGGTGCAACAATCCTTCCCTCCCCCAAGAGAGGAGAGCAATCCTCCGGATGCTCAATCCTCTCTCGCCCCTGGTTCATTCCAGAACCCAGGTCGCCGGCACGGCACGAGGTGTGGCATTCAGTACCTGAACCCTCAGTGCCACCAGGCCGATATAACCCTCATTCTTTGGTACAGGGGATAAAGGTCTAATTGGTAGGCTGATCTTGGCAGCAAAGAAAAGTTCCACCACATGTCAAAGACTTCCAATCTCCCTCAACAAAAACTCCTGGACTGGAATGCTGTATTAAGGTTACTATCCTTTTTATGAAGTCATTTAAGGAGGTAATGTCTATAAAGGTGTTGAGTTTAAGAAGGTTACTAAACCCACCCAAATCCGAGGTGCAAGAGATCTCCCTGTCTGCACTCATAAAAACACCTGGCCACCCATACCTGTACAGGAATTCTGGGGCTGCAGATCAAGTTGAGAGCTACAGGCCCCAAATAAGAAGTACTAGGTTCAGCAAGAACACTGAGGCTTACTGAGAAGTGGGTCCACACCAAAGTAAACACATCAAGCTAAACCCTACCTGATGTATTAGGACCCTTAAGAGCCAGCCAGAATGGAGGGCAGCTACAATTCCCCCACCTGAGGAAATGGAGAAGGAACCAAGGGTACCAATTTCAAAACAGAAGTCTAGGGAATGGGTTTGGAAAGAGATTTAACCAGAGCTGGAACTACGAGAGCAGGTTTCTATTTATGGTGGTGGGGGTATCCTAGAATGCTGGACAACCACTTGGTCACATTTTTTAAGTGAACTCATTCATTAATTTCAGCAACAAGCCTCCAGACCTGTGAGCCTGAAGTTCCAACCTCTGAGACATATCAACCATGCATGTAGTTTCCCAAAAAAGCCACAGTTACAGAAAGAGTTGTTCAAATTTAATTATTTTTTTTCTAAGTAGAAACTGGAGTTCTGGTGCTTCCCACTAGTCAGTACCACTAGTAGGGATTTTCTCCTGGAAGCCAGATGCCAGGAAACTGGTAATGAAATACTTCCCATACAATGTCATACCAAGCTCCTGGGAATCGGAGTCGCAGAGACTTACTGTATGGCGCTCTTTACTACAATCTGAATCTGGATCTGAACAGGTTCCTTTATGCGGTCCTGAGAATCGGGGATCAGTTCCATGACACAGACAGAAAAGTTATGCTCTTACTGTAACTCAACATCTTCTAGAATATCTTCTCTGTGGAATCCTAATTATGGACCTGAGCCATAGTCACTTGGACCCTGTCGGAGCGAGTCTTTTGGTCAGGGGCCGGCAACGGTCATTGGCTCATGGCACCTGTGTGACACTGAGTAGTGCTGCGTGCCTGCCAGTAACCACTGCCGGATTCCTCACCTACCTCAGTGCTGTCCACCAAAAGAGTAAGCAAAGTGGAGGAAAATAAGCTAGTCTTGCAAGATGTATGGAATAAAGGGATAAAAAAAAGAGATGCAGGAAGAGAAAGAAATAACACACTATAATCTGACTACCAACCATAAGAGAAGAAAAATAAGTAAAGATATATATGAGGAATATGTGGCAGGGACCTGTGCAATAAATGATTTTCATAAGAGCTGTTTGACCCTGGGTAACCTCATGACAGGCGTACTCCCTCTGGTGGTGGCAGTGGTAGTCAGAGCTGTAAGGGAGCTAGAGCAACTCAAAAAGAATGGTTAGCTATCCCTCTGCAGTAAGGAGCCTTGCTGGACCAGCACAGAAAAAAAAGGAAGGGGTTGACAGTGTAGCAGCCCCAAAAAGGAAATAGGTTCAAATGGAATCCAGCATCCACAAAAGAGGCTGCCAGACAGTACCCTTCCCAGCAGTGTTAAAAAAGAAAGTATTAATTCCCTTGTTTTTTGCAAGTGAAGGAAAAATACACCCAAAGTTGTCCTCACTATGGAGAAAAATGAAAGTTACGTGCCAACTGTAACTGTTGATCTTTCTGAATATCTTCTCCATAGATTGCCATTGATGGGTCTGAGCCAGAGGTGACAGGACCATGCAGGAGCCAAAACTTTTCTAGTGGGAGATAAGTTGCATGGGTAGGCCGTGTGTGTATTACTGCTTGCACCCGCTGGTATACAGCAGCAGCACAAGCCCCCAACTGCTTCAATACCTTTTTACTGAGAAGGAGAGCAGCATGAACCTAACGAGTAACCTATGTGTTAACTAATGGCATAAGATAGCCCTGGCAGCCCTCGTAAGAAGAGCCACCAAACCCGCACAGCCCAAACCAAGAAAAAAGGTGTGAAGACCCAACAGAACAACAGTGGAATGAGTCCGGGGATGATGGGCAGGCGTGGTAATCTATGGAGAACATATTTAGGAAGATCAGCCATCACGATAAGTACGTTACTTTTGTATCTTCCTAGAATCGATCTTCCCCACAGATTCCCACTGATGGGTCAGAGTATACTTGTGTCAATGTCTGCACAATTTGTGATAATTTCCGCACATGCATTAATCTAACGGCAAGTGGCGTAATTTGCACAGCTGAATAATTGTTTGTGCAATCAGCACCAAACTTTGTAATTCTTCCCCACAACTGCATCTGTTTTTGTGTGCACATTGCACCGAATTACATAAAATGAAAATAATGTAGTGCAGTAAGCTGCCATTACTGCATCAAAATGGATGAAAATCAAAAATGCTGAAAAATAACTAATCAGCCGTCCCATAAGCACATAGGCAGAGCCACTGCCAGCTACAACAGTGTCCCAGGATCAGCCTTGGGTCACATGGGGCCCAGCTGGGGGAGGGAGGATACAGAATCCCACTGACTGTTCTCGTTTCTCTCAGGGCGAAGGATATGTCACACTGCTGTTTGCCTGCCACCTGGCAGGAGCCAAGTGACAGCACAGTGGGAGCACCCACACAGGAGAAGGCTTGCATTTGGACACTGATACTCATGTGCATGACTATGCACACGCAGTGAGACACTGGACACTTGGAGGCCCTGAGAGAAAAGAAGCAGAAAAGCCCCAAACCGAGCAGAATGGTACTTCAGTCTGCCGCAGGCCCCAAACCACCGACTAGGCTGCTTCTCCTGAGCAATCTGGATTGTGCTACAGAGGGGTCTGGCCAGCTCCGCCACCAGGAGTAGTCTACAGGGGATTTTGCCAGATATAAGCGCTAGAGAAGGTGAGTGATGGGACAGATAGGGGTTGGCTGGTGAAATGAAGGATAAAACCTTGATTTATAAAAAAAAAAAAAAACAAATTACTAGCCTGTGGTTAAACACCCCCAAAACACTCAGGCTGAGACAGCGGGTACTGATTTTGGTGTCAACTATCACGGCTCTGGTGATAGCAACAATGCCATGGGTGGTATCAGCACCTGTTTTGAATTTGGCTCCAGTGATAAACATTCGTGGCACTGACAATGGCATCAACAACAGCACCATGCCTGGCACATCCACAGCGCAGAAAGAGGCACTGATGGCAACTTTGCCACTGACAGAGTCTCTGCACACCACAGCAATTTAAACCAGCCTGGGCCAGAGAATTCAGGGTAGGTGAGGTGCTGAATGGGACCATTTGTGCAAAACACTACACGATCAGGGATCTTTTTCACTCCATCTGCTGATCCCATCTATCAGGGTTCAAGGGGTGAGATACCAGCAGATCACAGAATTGTACGAGTCAGAAGCTGTGAGGCCATATGGACTCAACCAGTTTCTGCCTTAGAAAGGCAAATTTTTGGTTGCCCATGAAGTCATCCAGGGATTTTTTACAGTTATGTAACATGGTGCTGGTCACCACCTTGCTTGGTATTGTGGCACAAGGCAGTGTCATGATCTGGTTCCAAACATGAAAAACATATGGATAAGGGTCCATGTGGGCAACTGTATTCCTGCAATTGACAAAACCTTAAAGGGACACATTCATGTGCAGTGGCTGATATACAGTAGTTTGAAAATCAATGTTCTTCAAACTGCTGCAATGTAGTATTAATTCTATATCTGCTGAGTGCTTCCAGCTATAGGTGAGCACAATATCTCACTGGGAAAAGCTTTTCATGGGCTTTCAATCTACTGTGCATCAGCCATGGTACATAAATGTTTTGCTTTAACAACAGCTTACCCTGCCTTTGTCCACGTGCAAAGCTGAACTGCAGCCTTTAAAAGATCACCAAATTATCTTGTTTAACAACTCCCAATTACATTTCAGTCATATGATTTCTTATACTGGCCAGGCTTCATGGGTTAAAAAGCAGAGTTAAAAATAACTTATGTTGTTGATACAGTATAGTTTAAACTGAATGCAAAAATGTTCCCATGGATTAAATTGCAGAAATGAGACTTTCCCACAGAAAGAAAAATGGAATCATCTACACTGAATCATGTATACACTTGAACTCAATAATGGAAGTTTTAAACACCAGCGAGAGCTAGTACATATGTTTCTGACATCACTACATAAAAAGCCACTTAAAAGGAGAAACACTGTATAGCCTAGATGTTACAGTAATGAGCTTGGTACATTCAGCAGACCGGGTTTGAGTCCCATAACATCCACTTGCACACTGTAAGACTCTGAGCCAGTTACTTAACCTCCCTTGTAACATGGCAAAAATAACAGTAGTGCAAACAAGCAACACAACTGGTTGAACCGTGTCAGGTGGTACAAGAGCAACACGGCATTATTTCAGTACTAATGTCGTGTTGCTATTGAAGTGTGCGTACACAAGGAACAATTAGAGCACCCTTGGTGCTGTGCACGAGCCGGAAAAATCTGGAGCACACTGCTCGGCCGGCCTGACTAAACCCATGGGCAGTGAGGGCGAGAAGGAGGTACGCGCCCAAGGAGTATGATGTAGTGTCACGCGATGAATTAGGAGAAATGCCCGGGACCAATGTCAGCAAGGCAATACAGTCCTTGAAGGACAAGTCAAGAAGCATACCGTGAGTGTTTTTTTGGTACTGTGACGGCGATCAGTGATTCCAGCTAATACGTTCAAATCATCAGTGCATTGTGGGGACATAACCAATATTTGCATACCTTGCTATCCCGAATGAAGTGAAATGCAAGATATGTACAGTAACTATTCCTTATGTTCTGAGAATGCAGTATTGAAGCAGAAATGTAAACAAACTAAATGAGTCAAGACAGCCATGTAGGCAGCAAAGAAAGGTGCTGTGGTACGTCATATGTTGCGCAATGGTGTTTTTAAACAGGAGTTGTAAACGTGCAAAACACACCAGTCACAATATAAACAGATAGTGTCTTCTGAATGTGCATGTGCCCATAGGAGATGGACGTCTACTCAGAAAACTACAGAGCTGAACAGCAGTAAATATTGTATTAAACAATATAATAACTTGCTGTTCATCTATGTGGCATATTATATTGACTTATAATAGTAGTAAATTAACGCTTGCTATGTTACAAGCGCATTAATCCACTCCAAAGTTGGGCTCTACTCGGGAAGTAATGCCTGGTTGGTGGTTGGACGCACTCGACCTGCGGCCTCATGCCCCAACCAGGCATTAATTCCCAAGTAGAGCCCTCATTTGTCATAGATTAATGCTTACTTCATGCCCTCAGGTCATCCCTGAATGGGCCTTACCTGGTTACCAAAGAATAAAAAAAAACAAAGAAAAAGCTAAAGAGATACTGTCATGATCCAGTAAGAGTAAAAATCTTAACATGAAACAAAACATTTATTTCTTTATACTGCATTTTTCTGTGTTTTCATTTCAACTAATTCCTGAAGATACATGTGTTAACACAAGTATTGTGCCTTTTGGTGAACTGAACCTACTCCTATCGTTAGGACATAAGTGAAGTCAGAGCCCTGTGTTTGTGACATCATGGTCATTTTCATGGTAACAGATTGTGTGTTTGGGAGCTGTTGTCACCTTGCATGGCGCTACTGTATTTTACTCTGTTCTACACATTTGTGAGTAAAATATTGTTTATATTACAGAAGTGTTGGGGCTATGCTTTTTTTTTTCTATCTCTCCAACAGATTGTGATGCCACAAACACAGGAGACATCGGTGAACTCTGAAGGAGAAAGTCAATGTTTAAACACAAATAAGGCAACAATTAAACACAACTGGAAAGAAATACAGGAGCAGTTAGTGGTTGTGTTTAAATACTATGCTTTTAAAGGTTTACTCCACTGAGAAATTCTCAGCATGCCACTGGGTGGCTGTTAGAGGGCAGCAAACCAGGCAGTTTCTCAAGGAACACACTCACAGAGAGAACCCTCCACACACCAGTTTAAATTAAATAAAATCTGCTTCATTTCAATAACTCAAAAAAACCCCAAAGAGCTTGCATTCAGATTTATAAAAAGTCACAAAAGAGCTCAGCTCACTGTTTAGAAACATAGAATTTGATGGCAGATAAGGACCGCTTGGCCCACCTAGTCTGCCCATTTCCCTATCTGATGGATAAGCTGCAGATTCTAGTTAATCAACAGTTTACTTTCTCCTACTCCCCATTAGAATTGCCTTATGTCTGTCCCATGCATTCTTGAATTCTCCCACTGTTCCTGACTCCACAACCTCATCAGGAAGGCTGCTCCATGCATCCACAACCCTCTCTGTGAAAAAATTCTTTCTAACATTACCTCTGAGCCGTCCCCCCCTCTATCTTCAAATTGTGCCCCCTTGTTCTAGCACATCTCTTCTTCTGAAAGATGCTACCCTCTTGGACTTTGTTAATTCCCTTGAGATACTTGGAAGTTTTTATCATGCCCCCCTCTCCCTCCTTTCCTCAAGGGTATACATATTAAGCTGCTTTAGTCTCTCCTCGTATGTCTTCTGGTGCAGACCCTGCACCATTTTGGTTCCCCTCCTCTGAACAGCCTCCACTTTGTCTATGTCTTTGCGGAGATGGGGTCTCCAGAATTGCACGCAGTACTCCAGATGGGGTTTCACCAACGGTCTGTACAGAGGGATAAATACAGGTTACTCACCTGTAACAGGAGTTCTAGGAATGGTATATGTTGTTCATCCACACTGTCTGGCAGGTATCCTTGCCGCTTTAAATCTTGCCGGAAGGTCTTCAAGCTGGCTCCTCCCACCCACCCGGGTGGTAAAACTCTCGGCTCCGCCCCATGACGCCAGATCTGGCCCGCTGGAAGCTCAGGTTGTGCGTCGAAGCCGGGGAGGTCGGGTGGGTCGTATGGATGAACAACATATACCATTCCTAGAACTCCTGTTACAGGTGAGTAACCTGTATTTCTAGGGACATGGATATGTTGTTCATCCACACTGTCTGGCAGACTCCTAGCAGTTCTCCGGGAGGAGGGAGACAAGGCGCACACCCCGATACTTACTTGAGAAAGAGAGACTGGAGAACCGAGGCCCCAAAACCAGCATCCCGGCGTGACTCAAGGTCAATGTGGTAATGGGTGATGAAGGTGTGTGCTGACTTCCAGGTAGCAGCCCTGCAGATTTCCTGGATAGGGACGTCCCTGGAAGCAGCCACCGATGCAGCAGTATGGCGGGTAGAATGAGCTCTTATCCTCTGGGAGGCTCCATGCCCGCCAACTTATAGCAGAGATCTATGCAGGAGGTGACCCACCTGCCTATCGTCCGCTTGGCTGCAGGTCTGCCGCAGATCACGGCTTCAAGCGTAGGTGACAAACAGCTGGCGAACCTCTCCCCGAATTTCAGCCGTGCGCTCCTTATAATGTGCGAGCGCCCTTCTAGGGTCCAAAGTATGGAGCCTATATTCGGTCTCCGAGGTGTGATTGGGGTAGAACACCGGCAGAGTCAACACCTGGTTAAGGTGAAACTCCGACACCACCTTCGGAAGGAATTTCGGGTGGGGGCGCAGGACAACCTTGTCCCTGTGGAAGACCAGGTAAGGAGACTCGATGCAGAGTGCCTGGAGCTCTCCCATCCTTCTGGCTGACGGATAACCACCAAGAAGGCGGTGTTTCCATGACAGGTGAGAGAGTTCACACTGTGCATTGGTTCGAATGGCTTGCCCATGAGCTTTGCCAGTACCAGCAGTAGATCCCACGGAGGTGGAGGTTCTGCACCAGAGGGAAATGTGATCAAGGCCTTTGAAAAGCGCCAGACCACCTTCTCTCCGCGCTACACGACTGCTTCCGGCCCGGCGACCGGTAAGCAGAGATGGCTGCCAGGTGACCTTAAGGGTCGTCGACCTAAGCCCTTGCTGAGAAAGGGACCACAGGTAGTCCAATATGCTCGCCAAGGAACAGGAGGAAGGGTCCAGGCCCTTGCCCTGACACCAAATGGAAAACCTTTTCCATTTGAAGGCGTAGCATTTTCTGGTCGACTCCTTACGGGACGCCTCAACTATGTTGAGGACCTCGTCGGAAAGACCCAAGGCCTGGAACTCTAGCCGCTCAGGAACCAGGCCGTCAGGTGCAGGGATTGAAGGTCCAGATGGAATACCTTCCCCTGATTGACTGAGAGCAGGTCTGGGCGAGCTGGAAGCTGCCTCGGAAGCCTGGAGCCGAGGCTGAGGAGATCTGGGTACCAGTACTGGCGGGGCCAGTCTGGGGCTATCAGAATCACCTGCGTCTTGTCCCTCCTTGCTTTGAGCAGCACCTTGGGCATCAAGGGGAATGGGGGAAAGGCGTAGAAGAGGCCCGGGGTCCACGGCCTCGAGAAGGCATCCCCCTGCAGAGAGCCCTGCTGAGGGGGGCGGGCATGGAACAGCCTCAACTTCGCATTCTCCCTGGAGGCAAACAGGTCCACCTGAGGTGTGCCCCAACGGGAGAATAGATCTCGTACTACCTCCGGCAGGAGAGACCACTCGTGGGAGGCAGCCCCTATCTGGCTCAGGGCATCGGCCAGGGTGTTGGAGGCTCCTGCCACATGAATGGCTAGGAGATCCGCCTCCAGGCTGCGCACGAGTGACCAGATGCGGAGAGCTTCCTTGCATAGGAGCATGGAGCGCGTCCTGCCCTGGCGGTTTAGATAGTACATGGTTGTGGTATTGTCCGTCTGGACCCGGACCACTTGACCCCGAAGAAACGGAGCAAAGGCGGTGAGAGCTAGGCGGACCGCTCGGAGCTCCAGCAGGTTGATGTGGCATCGGGACTCCCGGGGACCCAGAGGCCATCGCCGTGTTCCCCAGATGGGCACCCCAACCCATCAGAGAGGCATCGGTCGATAGAGAGACCGTCGGCTCGGGGCAGACAAACGGGATGCCCTCCTGCAGATGAACTGGAATGGTCCACCACTGGAGAGTGTTCCACATCCCCTGGGTCACTGTCACTAGCTGGTCCAATGGATTGCAGCGTTGGGACCACTGGCTGGCCAGCCCCCACTGAAGGGGGCGCATGTTCCAGCGGGCCCAACGGACCACGCTGGTACAGGCCGCCATGAGACCCAGGAGGAGCAGGAAGTCCCGGGCAGGGCGCACCTGCCCAACCAGAAATGATTGGGCAAAGGAGGAAAGAACCTCGGCCCTGTCCGCCGGGAGCCATGCTCTGGCTCGAAGAGAGTCGAGCTCTGCCCCGATGAAAAGAATCACCTGCTTCGGCTCGAGTTCCGACTTGGCCTCGTTGATGAGGAGGCCGACCTGAGAGCAAACCTGGAGGGCCAGGTCTCTGGACCGCTCCACCTCCTGTCTGGAGGGGGCTGCTATCAGCCAATCGTCCAGGTAAGGGTAAACCCGGACCCCTCGGCGCCCAGAGAGAATGCTGTCACCACTGCCATGCATTTGGTGAAGACCCTGGAGCTGGAGATAAGTCAAGGGCATGGCTTGGAACTCGAAAGGGAACCTTCCGCCGAAAGCGAGGAACCTTTGATGGGACGGATGGATAGGGACGTGAAAGAACGCGTCCTGCAGGTCCAGAGAGCAGAACCACACGCCGGGTTCCAGGGATGGTATTATCTGAGCCAGAGTGACCATCCTGAAGTTTCAAGACCTTAGGAACTTGTTCAGGTCGTGTAGGTCGAGAATGGGGCGCCAGCCCCCCATCCGTTTCAGAA
The DNA here is from genome assembly GCA_016271365.2 of Neoceratodus forsteri. NCBI lineage: Eukaryota > Metazoa > Chordata > Ceratodontiformes > Ceratodontidae > Neoceratodus > Neoceratodus forsteri. Next base: position 968,473,217 of record CM028134.1, on the reverse strand, counting down.
CCAGGAAGTACCTGGACACGAACCCCGGGTTTGAGGGAGGGTCCGCCACCTCTCTTATCACCTCCTTCTCGAGGAGGAGAGCAATGTCGGCTCGGCGAGCTGACAGCGAGGCTCCGGACCCCGATGCCCACCGAGGTGCGACGGCTCTGAAGGGTGGGGCCTGCTCGAACTCCAGAGGCAGGCTCTTTTCTACCACCTCCAACACCCACCTGTCTGTAGTAATAGCAGACCAGGCGGAAAAGAAGTACCGGAGCCGTCGCCCCACGGGGGGAACCTGGGGTAAGGTGACGAGGTTGGGGCCGACACCCCTCAACCCGTCACTGTGCAGGCTTGGAGGAGGGACCGGCCGAGGGACCGCCTGGGCCTTTACCTCCCTGCTTCCTGGAGGAGGAAGCCACAGGCTTGGGTTTGGGACGCCAAGCGCGAGCCTGCTGGCCCTGGTGTTGCTGGGCCGGGCGTGCCGGGGGCGCAGACGGATGAAAGGGCTTGGGTTGAGGTCTGCGGCCCTTGTCCCTCTGAGCGGATGATACCGAGTCCAAGGTGGCATTGGACTTTTCGATCCTCTGGAGGTGGCCTTCCACTCCAGGGCTGAAGAGGTCGGTCCCCAAGAAGGGGACATCCGCCAATCTGTGCTGGGTATCCGCTGTGAAGGTGGATATCCTCAGCCATGTCCGACGGCGCATAGCCACTGCAGCCGCTACTGACCTGGCGCATGAATCACCAATGTCCAAAGCAGTCTGAAGTTGCTACTTGGCCACTGCCCTGCCCTGGTCCCGCACCTGCTTAACCGTGGTCTGCAGGTCAGCCGGGAGATGAGGGACCACCTCATCCAGGGAGCCCAACAGGGCATGAGAAAAATGTGCCATCAGTACAGCCGAGCTGGCCTGACGAAGGCCAAGGGAGGACGCAGCGTAGACGTTTCGCCCGGCATAGTCCAATTTCTTGGACTCCTTGTCGGGAGGTTTGTCCACGTCCCTAGCGTTTCCGGCACGCCAGAAAACGCTGTCGGTAACTAACCCCTCGGCCGAGGGATGTTCCGAGAAACCGGACAAGGAACCGGTAGGGACCGCATACTTCCTGGCCATCCTGGCCGAAGGCGCAGGGCAGGAAGCAGGACGCTGCCAGAGCTCCAAGGCCGGGCCCACAATGGCCTCAGCCACAGGGAAGGCCTCCATAGGGGAATCCCTTTGGTCCAATATCTCCGTGAGGGGATACTTGGCCTGCTTGGATACAGTCTCGAGCTGCATCCCGGTGGATTCCGAGATGAGTCTGAGCAACCCCAGGAAGGACGAAGGGCTGTCGTCCAGCGACTGACCTCCAGAGGACTCCAAGTCCACTCGCTTGGAGAAAAAGGAGGAATCATCGTCGGACTCGGAACAGTCCGCAAAGAGCTGCCTCGGGCCTGAGCCACCCTCCACCTGCCGAGGGCGATCGGGAGAGAGGGTGACCAACAGCCTATGGGGCAGACCCTGAGCCGACCGAGAATTCTTGGTCAGAGCCCCAAACCGCGGCTGTGGAGGCGGAGGTTCCACCGGAATCGGTGGAGCAGCTGGTTTTGGCCGAACAACCGGCCTGACAACAGGCTCCTCGGGTAAAACTGGGGGTTGTTTCGGCCGCCCCGGTGACAGCCACTTAATGGCTGGGGAAGGCGACGGTGTTGGCTTATTCCCGATCAGAAGGAGCTGTTGCCACATGAGGTCCTCGTATCGTCGACGCAACTTGCGTCGAAGTCTCCCCTCATCCGAGGAGGAGGAAGAGGACGAGCGGCGGTGCCGCTTACTGCGGTGCCGAGACCAAGACCGCCTATGATAGCGGGATCGGCTGGACCGCTAAGAAGTCCACGACCGAGAACCTCGGCTTTTCTGAGGACGGTACGGAGAGGGGACGGGTGGAACCGGCTCCTCCCTCGGCTCGGAGGGAACACCCAAGGGCTCCGGAACCGGAGGCACTGGCAAGCCCACGGGATCCTCAACTCCCACCGAGGGAACCGGGGAGAGGGGATTTTCAGCTTGGCCGGTCGACAACCCGTCCAACGGGTCGAGAAAGATCTCGACTGCATTGACGGGAGTCTCGGTCAACTGACCTGACGGGGACACCGTGAGACCAGTGGCGGAAGCCGAATGATCGACCGAAGTCGATGGCCGACAACTCGGGAAGAGGGACCTTTCCCGCTCCCAAGAGCGTCGACGAAGAGACTTACCCTTGTCTTTCTTCTTGGACCGAGAAGAAGAAGGTCCAGCAGACGCTGGTCCCTCTCCCCAGTGGAGAGGGACAGACAAAGCTCCTTAAAGGAAGCTGTGTAAGAGGAGTCCAGGAAAGCGAATAAAAGCCGCTGGTAGAGGAAGATGTCGCGCCGCTTCCTCTTCGAGGGCGATCATCTGCTCTAGTTGATCCGCCGAGCCCACCGCAAAAACGAGACCGGGCCTCTTTGACTTAACCAGAGGAAAATGTTCTCAAGGCCTGAAGGTAAACGGTGGCACGGCCCTTGAGGACGTGAGGCTGAGAAGGAAGAGCACAAGTCGCAAGCCTGCAGTCGTGTCGAGGCCTAAACAGTACACACACGTGAGTGTGATCCGTCTGAGACATCTTCTGCCCACAAGGGCACCGGCCGAAAACCGGAGTTGATTTGTCCATCGCAGCCCGAGGGATAGAAGACCAAGTCTTTAAGCAAAAACTTTTAAATTCAGAAAACCAAGAATTAGGAACCAGTCTTATACGCAGAGCGTTAAGGGAGAGAACCTGAGCTTCCAAGCGTAAGGAAGATCTACGTCATGGGGCGGAGTTGAGTTTTACCACCCGGGTGGGTGGGAGGAGCCAGCTTGAAGACCTTCCGGCAAGATTTAAAGCGGCAAGGATACCTGCCAGACAGTGTGGATGAACAACATATCCATGTCCCTAGAACAACTTTTTCGAGTTTAGAGAGAATAATTCTCACCTTTACTCCAGTGCACCCCAAGGAATTGGAAGTTGTTCAAAATATGTTTTTCAAACAGATTCTGGGTTTACATCAGCGTACCCCCCCCCCCCAACTCTTCTGAGAACTGAATTAAATAAAATAAGAAAGTCCATAGCACTTAAGGCACAAATTAGACCTTTAGGCCTACTATAAAAAATTATGTCAGAACATCAGGACAGCCTATTGGCTAAATCCCAATGGCTGTTTTTTTCAGACTGAATAGCGATTGGGTCAAGTTAGGCCTTACTCAGATCTGGGATAAATAAGCCACTGATAATACAAAATGCTATATAGAGACAGTTAAAGACTGAAAGATAATTCTTTACACGGTGAGATAAGATTAGAAAATTGTCATTTTGTAGGCTCTATGAAGAGAATAAACAAGCATGTCAAGAAGAAAACTATTTGATTTTCTGTGAAGACTGCACACAAAGGAATGCTCTGTGTAAATTTAGGTTAGGCCTGCTGAAATTGAGATGAGGAATAGAATCGATTATCGATTTGTTAAATCGTACTTGTATTTGTGATCCAAAGTTTATTGTCACAAGTAAGGGTGGTGGAACAGAGGTGCATCCCTCCAGTTGTACCTCTCCACAATTCCTATGCCATTCTGGCAAAGTGTGGTTCCTCTGTGGAGGCACCCACAGTGGAGACCAAGGAGGATGCTGGGAACCTCCACAAAGGAGACCCACAGGAGGGTGGCAGGGACCCCGGGGAAGGAAACAACTCCTGGTGGGGACTCCATTGTTAGGAAGGTAGAACTGGGGAGGAAGGGAGAGGAGGTAAGGTGCCTGCCTGGTGCCATGGCTTGAGGACAGGGAGCGAACCTCAGGATTGCCGGAGCAGCTGCACAGGGAGAGAGCTGGATGTCATTGTCCACCTAGGGACAAATTACCTGGCTAAGAAAGGGATTAGAGAAGTGCAGGAAGAGTTTGTGGAATTGGGGAGGGGCCTTAGAAAGAAGCACGCATGGTAACCTTCTCGGAGGTGCTGCCCATCTATGGCGTGAGAGGCTAGGTGTTCCGCACCATAGGATTCAATCAGTGGTTGAAAAACTGGTGGAGCTCAGGGATTTGGCTTCATTGGGGACTGGGAGTCCACCTGGAGTGATGCAAGCCTATACTGGCATGATGGGTTGCATCTGTCCAGAGGGAACCAGGATCCTAGGTGATAGGTTTAAATGCTTGATTGGCAAGCATTTAAACTAGCAAGGGGAGGCACTGGAAGGAGCAGGAAATCCTAGCCCCCAAAAATCACTTATAGTAACTGCGTAAACACCAACATAGAGGTGTCGATAGGGAGAAGGGCAGGGGTAAATGGAGAAAGTGACAAAGGCAAGAAGGACAGGGATGGGGCAAAAGGGAGTAAGACCATCAGGAAATGGAGGTAATGAGTACCAATGCCCGTAGTCTGGGCAACAAGCTCCCTGAACTGGTGGCCTTGATGGAAGAGGATGCCTGGATATCATAGCAGTCACAGAAACATGGTACACAGAGAACCATGACTGGGATGTTAACATACCAGGTACATAACCTACAGGAGGGCAGGCAGGGAGAAGGGGAGGAGTAGCTCTCTATGTAAAGGAAGGGATAAAAACAACTGAACAAAAGAGTAAACAGGGAGGAGAGGAGGCACTGTGGGTCACCTTGGAGACTGGAAAGGCACCACAATCTGCACAGGGGTTGTGTACAGACTCCCATGTCAGGGGAGGAAATGGACAAGGATATGATAGAAGGCATTCTTAGAATGGCAGATAAAGGGGAGATACTGTTGATGGGAGACCTGAATATGCCAGATGTTAACTGGAGCACATTTGCTGCAGCCACACCCAAGAGCAGGGCCGTTCTTGATGCCCTACAGGTGGCAGGCCTCAGACAGCTAGTTTCGGAACCCACTCTGAGGGTGCAATCTTAGACCTCATACTCTCAAACGGGGGCAGTGAGAGGATCTCAGATCTAGAAGTGGGTTGCCATCTGGGAGCAAGTGACCATCAAACAGTGTGGTTCACGTTAAACTCAGCTACGGAATCAAGCCATACAAAACTGAGGGTACTGGACTTCAGGAGGGCTGACTTTGGCAAGATGGGAGAGTGCCTCAGAAAAGCACTAGCGAACAGGCTAGAAGGAGGTGTGGAGCAACAATAGGGAATCATCAAAACTGCCATCACAGAGGCAACAAGCCTTTGTGTGAAGCAAATAAACAAATCAAAATGAAAGAAAAAGCCACTATGGTTCTCAAAAGAGGTGGCTGTGAAAGTCAGGAAGAAAAAGATAGCATTCCGGAAGTATAAGGAAACACAGAAGGAGCAGGACAGAGAGCTGTACCAGTTAAGTCAGAATAGCAAGGCCCAAACCGAGGAAAAGATAGCCAACTTGGTTAAGAAGGGGGATAAAACCTTTTATAGGTACATCAGCGAGCGTAGAAGACAAAGGAGGATAGTGAGGCTGAATAGAGAATGGACGGTGGACGGGCAGAGAGGGATAGTGAAAAAGCAGGGATACTGAATGAATACTTCTGCTCAGTATTCACAAAAGAGGAGGGGGCAGTGAAAAAGCAGGGATACTGAACGAATATTTCTGCTCAGTATTCACAAAAGAGGAGGGGGAAGTGCCTAATCCAATTAACAGAAGCACTGTTGATAAGGGGGTCAATCCCAGTCCTTTCACAGAAGAAAGGGTTCTGCAAGAACTCCTAAAACTGAAGGTGGACAAAGCAATGCGGCCTGATGGAATTCACCCAGAATTCTAAAAGAATTAAGGGGGGAACTAGTGAAACCACTGGCTACTCTTTTTAATAAATCATGGGAGGATGGTGTGGTACCCGAGGACTGGAGGAAGGCAGATGTGATTCCTCTTCACAAAAATGGGACCAAGACAGAGGCAGGAAACTACAGACCTGTCAGTCTGACCTCTGTGATAGGGAAAGTGATGGAGTCACTTCTGAAGGAAAGAATAGTTGAGTACCTACTGTAGAGGCCAGTGGGGCACAGGACCCAAGGCAGCATGGGTTCACAGCGGGAAGGTCATGTCAGACGAATCTAATAAGTTTCTTTGACTGGGTGACCAAAGTAGTAGACCAGGGAGGGGCTGTGGACATGGCCTACCTAGATTTTGGCAAGGCATTTGACACAGTCCCACACAAAAGATTAATAGTCAAATTAACCAGCCTGGGAGTGGGTCCCAGGGTGGTAGCCTGGGTAAAACATTGGCTGGACAACAGGAGACAGAAGGTAATTGTAAATGGAGTCCACTCTGAAGAAAGAGGGGTTACTAGTGAGGTACCGCAGGGTTCAGTATTGGGTCCAGTCCTTTTTAATGTCTTCATAAGTGACATTGCAGAGGGACTGGAAGGAAAAGTACAGTATGCCTCTTTGCAGATGACACAAAGATCTGCAACAGGGTTGATACACAAGGAGGCGTGGAAAGGATGAGAAGGGACTTGGCAAGGTTGGAGGAATGGTCAGAAGTATGGCAGCTAGGATTCAATGCAAAGAAGTGCAAAATAATGACCCTGGGAAACAAGAACTCAGGGGAAGAATACACAATGGTGGGGGACGTAGTAACAACAACAAAAAAGGAAAGGGACCTGGGGGTAATCATATCAAATGACCTTAAGGTTAGCAAGCAATGTGAGAAGGCAGTAGGGAGGGCTGGGGGTATACTGGGATGCATAGGGAGAGGCATCAGCAGCAGAAAACAGGAAGTTGTTATCCCTCTGTACAGACAGTTGGTGAGACCCCATATGGAGTACTGCGTCCAGTTCTGGAGACCCCATCTCCGCAAGGACATAGACAGGATAGAGGCAGTCCAGAGGAGGGCAACTAAAATGGTGCAGGGTCTGCAAGAGAAGCCGTATGAGGAGAGACTAAAGGAGCTTAATATGATACCTTAAGGAAGGAAGGGAGAGGGGGACATGATAGAAACTTTTAAGTACCTCAGTGGAATCAACAAAGTCCAAGACGGTAGCATCTTTCAGAAAAAGGCGTTACAGAACAAGGGACACAATTTAAAGATGGGGGTTCAGGGCAATGTGAGGAAGTATTATTTCACAGAGAGGGTAGTGGATGCATGGAACAGCCTTCCTGAGGAGGTTGTAGGGTCTAAAACTGTGGGAGAATTCAAGAATGCATGGGAAAGACATAAGGCAATTCTTGTGGGGGGTAGGAAGAAATAGGCTGTTGGTTAACTGGGATCTGCGGCCTATCCTGTAGGTAGGGAAATGGGCAGACTAGATGGGCCAAGCCGTCCTTATCTGCCATCAAAATCTATGTTTCTATGTAAGCATTTGATTTTTGAATGTCTGCAGCTGGCCAAAGTTAAGAGAAAAATGGCTACACCCAATCTGTGGGAACTTAAGAACCATGCCTGAGGAAAATTATATTAAGTGTATGCTTAACTGTGATAAGGCAAATCATACTTTTGTCAAGGCAAATTTCGCCAAATTGGCACTTTGTAAAATTACTGGAGGCTTGGCCTAATACAGGTTCTTAAAAACAAATCTAATTTATTAATTACTTGTATTAATTTTTATGATCACTACATCTAATGTTTTTAGCTACTGTAAATGATGTCCTAATTGTATGGTTATGTAAATGCATGGTATGTGATAATGTGAATTTTTATACATATGGAATAAAGAATCTGAATCACTCCAATGCGCTGGATAAAGTGCTGTTTATTGTGCAGTCAGCAAGTAAACTTTTAGCAAAAAAGAGCTCCAACAGAGAGCAGACGTTTCACGCTCATTACACGTATTTTATCAGGGCTTTAATAAAGCGCACATATTAAGCACAAAATGATTGCTCTCTGCAGGAACTCTTTTTGCTAGTAGTTTACTTGCTGACTGCACAATAAATACAGGTTACTCACCTGTAACAGGAGTTCTAGGAATGGTATATGTTGTTCATCCACACTCATTGGCAGTATCCTTGCCGCTTTAAATCTTGCCGGAAGGTCTTCAAGCTTGCTCCTCCCACCCACCCGGGTGGTATAACTCTCGGCTCCGCCCCATGACGCCAGATCTGGCCCGCTGGAAGCTCAGGTTGTGCGTCGAAGCCGGGGAGGTCGGGTGGGTCGTGTGGATGAACAACATATACCATTCCTAGAACTCCTGTTACAGGTGAGTAACCTGTATTTCTAGGGACATGGATATGTTGTTCATCCACACTCATTGGCAGACTCCTAGCAGTTCTCCGGGAGGAGGGGCAAGACGCACACCCCATATACTTACTTGGGAAGAGAGACTGGAGAACCGAGGCCCCAAAACCAGCATCCCGGCGTGACTCAAGGTCGATGTGGTAGTGGGTAATGAAGGTGTTTGCTGACTTCAGGTAGCAGCCCTGCAGATTTCCTGGATAGGGGCGTCCCTGGAAGCAGCCACCGTTGCAGCAGTATGGCGGGTAGAATGAGCTCTTATCCCTCTGGGAGGCTCCATGCCCGCCAACTTATAGCAGAGATCTATGCAGGAGGTTACCCACCTGCTTATCGTCCGCTTGGCTGCAGGTCTGCCAGATGCGGCTTCAGCGTAGGTGACAAACAGCTGGCGAACCTCTCCCCGAATTTCAGCCGTGCGCTCCTTATAATAAGCGAGCGCCCTTCTAGAGTCCAGAGTATGGAGCCTATATTCGGCCTCCGAGGTGTGATTGGGGTAGAACACCGGCAGAGTCAACACCTGGTTAAGGTGAAACTCCGACACCACCTTCGGAAGGAATTTCGGGTGGGGGCGCAGGACAACCTTGTCCCTGTGGAAGACCAGGTAAGGAGACTCGATGGAAAGCGCCTGGAGCTCTCCCATCCTTCTGGCTGGCGTGATAGCCACCAAGAAGGCGGTCTTCCACGACAGGTGGAGAGAGCACACCTGTGCATAGGTTCGAATGGCTTGCCCATGAGCTTTGCCAGTACCAGCAGTAGATCCCACGGAGGGTGGGGTTCCCGCACTGGAGGAAATGTGATCAAGCGCACTTTGAAAAGCGCCAGACCACCTTCTCCTGCGCCACCGACTGCTTCCCGGCCCGCGCCCGGTAAGCAGAGATGGCTGCCAGGTGCACCCTTAGGGTCGACGACCTAAGCCCTTGACTAGAAAGGGACCATAAATAGTCCAAGATGCTTGCCAAGGAACAGGAGGAAGGGTCCAAGCCTTGCCTGACACCAAATGGAAAACCTTTTCCATTTGAAGGCATAACATTTTCTGGTCGACTCCTCACGGGACGCCTCAACTACATTGAGGACCTCGTCGGAAGACCCAAAGCCTGGAACTCTAGCCGCTCAGGAACCAGGCCGTCAGGTGCAGGGATTGAAGGTCCGGATGGAACACCTTCCCTGATTGACTGAGAGCAGGTCAGGCGAGCTGGAAGCTGCAGCGAGTCCTGGAGCTGAGACTGAGGAGATCTGGGTACCAGAACTGGCGAGGCCAGTCTGGGGCTATCAGAATCACCTGCGCCTTGTCCCTCCTCGCCTTGAGAAGCACCTTGTGGATCAAGGGAAATGGGGAAAGGCGTAAAAGAAGGCCGGGTCCATTGCCTCGAGAAGGCATCCCCTGCAGCGAGCCCTGCTGAGGCGGGCATGAAACAGACTCAGCCGCGTTCTCCATGGAGGCAAACAGGTCCACCTGAGGTGTGCCCCAAAGGGAGAACAGATGCTGTACCTCCGGCAGGAGAGACCACTCGTGGGATGCAGCCCCTATCCGGCTCAGGGCATCGGCCAGGGTGTTGGAGGCTCCTGCCACGTGAATGGCTAGGAGATCCGCCTCCAGGCTGCGCCCAGTGACCAAATGCGGAGAGCTTCCTTGCATAGAAGCATGGAGCGTCCCGCCCTGGCGGTTTAGATAGTACATGGTGGTGGTATTGTCCGTCTGGACTGGACCACTTGACCCCGGAGGAACGGAGCAAAGGCGGTGAGAGCTAGGCGGACCGCTCGGGCTCCAGCAGGTTGATGTGGCATCGGGACTCAGCGGGGACCAGAGGCCATGAGCCCGTGTTCCCCAGATGGGCACCCCAACCCATCAGAGAGGCATCGGTCGACAGAGACAGATCCGGCTCGGGCGGACGAGCAGGATGCCCTCCTGCAAATGATCTGGAGCGGTCCACCACTGGAGGCGTTCCACATCCCCTGTGTCACCGACTCAAGCTGGTCAAGGGATCAGCGGTTGTGACCACTGGCTGGCCAGTCCCACTGAAGGGACGCATGTTCCAGCGGGCCCAACGGACCACGCTGGTACAGGCCGCCATGAGACCCAGGAGGCGCAGGAAGTCCCGGCAGGCGCAGTTGCCCAACCAGAAATGATCGGGCAAAGGAGGAAAGAACCTCGGCCCTGTCCGCGGGGAGCGCGCTCTGGCTCGAAGAGTCGAGCTGCGCCCGATGAATGAAATCACCTGCTCGCTCGAGTTCCGACTTGGCCTCGTTGATAAGGAGGCCCAGTTGAGAGCAGACCTGGAGGCCAGATCTCTGGACCCTCCGCCTCCTTCCTGGAGGAGCTGCTATCAGCCAGTCGTCCAGGTAAGGGTACACCCGGACCCCTCGGCGCCGCAGGAATGCTGTCACCACTGCCATGCATTTGGTGAAGACCCTGGGAGCTGGAGACAAGCCGAAGGGCATGGCTTGGAACTCGAAGAGAGATCCTTCCGCTCGGAAGCGAAGGAATCTCTGGTGAGACGGACGGATAGGGACGTGAAAAAACGCGTCCTGCAAGTCCAGAGAGCAGAACCACACGCCGCGTTCCAAGGATGGTATTATCTGAGCCAGAGTGACCATCCTGAAGGTTCGAGACCTTAGGAACTTGTTTAGGTCGTGTAGGTCGAGAATGGGGCGCCAGCCCCCCGTCCGTTTCGGAACCAGGAAGTACCTGGACACAAACCCTGGGTCTGAAAGAGGTCCACCACCTCTCTTACCACCTCCTTCTGGAGGAGGAGGCGATGGTCGGCTCGACGAGCCGCCAGTGAGGCTGGGGATCCCGAGGCCCCCCGAGGGGCGACGGCTCTGAAGGGTGGTGCCTGCTCGAATTCCAGAGGCAGGCCTCTTCCCACCACCTCCAAGACCCACCTGTCCCGTGGTAACAGCGGACCAGGCGGAGCAGAAGTGCGGGCCGTCCCCCAGGGGACCCAGGGGTGGTGGACGGGGATGGGCGACACCCCTCAGCCCGTCACTGGGCAGGCTTGGAGGAGGGACCGGCCGAGGGACCTCCTGGCCCCCCTCCTCCTCCTGTTAGAGGAAGCGGCGGCTTGGGTTTGGGATGCCAAGGCCGAGCCTGCTGGCCCTGACGTTGCTGGGCGAGGCGCCCGGGGGCACAGAAGGACGAAAGGGCTTAGGCTGTGGTTTGCGGCCTTTGTCCTTCTGAGCGGAAGAGACCGAGTCCAAGGTGGCATTGGACTTCTCGATCCTCTGCAGGTGACCTTCCACCCCAGGGCCGAAGAGGTCAGTCCCCAAAAGGAACATCCGCCAACTTGTGCTGGGTATCCGAGTAAAAGGTGGATATCCTCAGCCAAGCCTGACGCATAGCCACTGCGGCCGCCACCGATCTGGCACATGGGTCCCCTACATCCAAAGCAGTCTGGAGCTGCTGTTTGGCCACTGCCCTGCCCTGGTCCCGCACCTGCTTAACCGTAGTCTGCAGATCGGGCGGGAAGATGAGGGATGACCTCATCCAGGAGCCCAACAGGGCATGAGAAAAATGTGCCATGAGGCGGCCGAACTCGGCCTGACGAAGGACGAAGAGCGCAAGCGTAGACTTTCTTCCCGACATAGTCAATTTCTTGGACTCCTTGTCGGGAGGTTTGTCCACATCCTTGGCGTAGCCGGGCGCTACCGAAAACGCTGTCGGTAACCAACCCCTCAGCAGAGGGGGTGTTCCGAAAAACCGGACAAGGAACCGGTAGGGACCGCATACTTCCTGGCCATCCTGGCCGAAGGCGCAGGGCAGGAAGCAGGGCGCTGCCAAAGTTCCAGTGCTGGACCCACTATGGCCTCGGCCACCGGAAAGGCCTCCGTCGGAGAATCCCCTCGGTCCAGAATCTCCGTGAGGGGATACCTGGCCCGTTTGGAAACGGGTTCGAGCTCCATCCCGGTAGACTCCGAGATGAGCCGAAGCAGTCCTAGGAAGGACGACGGGCTATCGTCCATTGGCTGACCTCCTGAAGACTCCAAGTCCAGTCGCTTGGAGAAGAAGGAGGAATCATCTTCGGACTCGGAAGAGTCCTCGAAGAGCTGCCTCTGGCCTGAACCACCCTTCACCTGCCGAGGTCGGTCGGGAGTGAGGGTAACTGACAGCCGATGGGGTAAACCCTTAGCCGACCGAGAATCCTTGGTCGGAGCCCCAATTGGTGGCTGTGGAGGCGGAGGTTCCACCGCAATCGGTGGAGCAGCTGGTTTTGGCCGAACAACCGGCCTGGGTATAGGCTCCTCGGGCAAGTCGAGGGGTTGTGTCGGCCGTTCCGGTGACAGCCACTTAATGGCCGGGGAAGGCGCCGGAGTCGGCTTATTCCCGGCCAGGAGGAGCTGTTGCAACATAAGGTCCTCGTGCCCGTCCGGCGTAATTTACGCGGCCTCCCTCATCCGAGGAGGAGGGCGAGGAGATGGCGGCGACGCCGCTTACAAGCAGTGCAGGAGCCGACCGCCTTATGGCGGTGGGAACGGCTGGACCGCAAGAGGTCCGAGACCGAGACCGAGAGTCCCGGAATTTCGGTCGGTGCAGGGAGGTGTCGGCCGAACCGGCACTCCCTTCGCCCGGAAGGTCCATCCGAGGGCTCCGGAACCGGAGGCACAGGCGAGCCATCGGATCCTCAACTCCTCCCGGGGGAACCGGGGAGAGGGGAATCTCGGCTGCTAAAGGCGACAGCCCGTCCAATGGGTCGAGAAAAATCTCGACTTCATCAGTGGGAGTCTCGGTCAACTGACCTGACGGGGACACCGTGAGGCCAGTGGCCGAAGCCGAGCGGTCGACCGAAGCCGACGGTCGACGGCCCGGGGAGAGGGACCTTTCCCGCTCCCAAGAGCGTCGACGGAGGGACTTACCCTTGTCCCTCTCTTTGGACCGAGAAAAAGGTCCAGCAGACGCAGGCCCTTCTCCTTTAGTGGAGAGGGACAGACAAAGCTCCTTAAAGGAAGCCGTGTAGGAAGAACCCAGAGAGAGCGGGATAAATGCCGCGGCCGAGGAAGATACGGCCCGCGCCGCCTCCTCTTCGAGGGCGACCATCCGCTCGAGCTGATCCGCCGAGCCCGCCGCCGCGGACACCGCCAACCGGGCCTCCTTGGACTTCACCGGAGGGAAACGCTTCTCGGGACGGCCCAGTTGCAATCGGGCAGCACGGTCTTCGAGGACGTAGGCCGAGAAAGATGAGCACAGGTCGCAAGCCCTGCGGGTCGTGCTCAAGGCCTAAGCAGTAGACACACGTGGAGTGTGGATCCGTCCGAGACATCTTCTGCCCGCATGGGCATCTCCAAACCAGTCGATTTATCCATCGTGCCGAGGGATCAAGACTGAAGTCTTTTGCAAAATATTATTTTTAAACCGCAAACGGAGAAATAGGAACCAGTCACAAACGCAGAGCGTTAAGGAGGGAACCTGAGCTTCCAAGCGGTAAGGAAGATCTGGCGTCATGGGGCGGAGCCGAGAGTTATACCACCCGGGTGGGTGGGAGGAGCAAGCTTGAAGACCTTCCGGCAAGATTTAAAGCGGCAAGGATACTGCCAATGAGTGTGGATGAACAACATATCCATGTCCCTAGAAACAGCACTTTATCCAGCACAATGGAGTGGAGGTGAGAATTATCTCTGTAAACTGTTAGCCAAGCTCTTTAGTGACTGTTTGTACTTTATCCATACTACAGCTCCAACTGCTTCCTTCCAGCAGCCCTAATTGTCTACAAGCTTTACAAAGATGTTAAATCCCTGGCTATATCCAAAAACAAGAAGAAATATCTTTTCCCTTGTTCACTCTCCCCTATTATTGGGCTCGGGTCTTGCTTAACACTCCACCTTCATGACTCCCCCCTCCCCCTAAGAGACAATCAGCAATTATTTATTTTATTGAATTGTGTTACTCAGGGAGGCCGACTGAGACGAAAAGTCCCTTTTTCAGGGGTGACCCCAAATTAATTACAAGGAAACTGTGACAGGATTGAATAGGAGGACCCTGTCCCAGTTGTTGTGGAGAGTTTGAATGCAGGGATCTATTCTTTCCTGTCTCTTATCTGTCTGGTTGCGCAAATTTTCCCATGAGACCTAGGACTTGATCACCCTGACAGTCTCGCAATTCTCTGTCTCTTACTGTCTCTCTACCCTCACTCGCTGTTCTGTCTTTTCCTCCCTTGCATATATGCAGGTATAAAAATATATGCAAATCATTATGTGGAAATGTAACTGATAGTGGGATCCCTTTGTTTAGAAATTATATAGTGTTACTGTTGAAATGTATACAATTATAGTTTGAGATGATTGCAAAAAGCTATTGGGAACTCAAGGGGCTAACGTGAGAGCAGTTTTTAAGCCCTTTTTCAGAAGCTGTGGAGAAGGGGCCTCAGTTCTGGAACAGTGTTCTTGCTGCACCTGCCTGAAACATACAAGAACGTTTTAGAAAAAAAACAGGAAAAACAGGATGCTTGCTAAGAAGGGAGGTTGAAAAGTCTTATAAGAGAGAGAGAGAAAGAGAGAGCAGCAATGTATTGAGAGACTCAGAGATTGAAGGAAAACTCAGATGGATCTTCTCTGTTTATTTTGCCTTTGTAAACAGTTACACTGAACACTTTTTATGTTACTACTTGTACTAATAAACACTTTTTGTGAATTTTACAACTGCTCCTGGTTTTTTCTATGCTTCCTGACCTGTGCCTCGACGACAGATGGTGTCAGCCTAAGCGGGATTACGCTGTGCATACTCTAAGCCAGGAGTTTGCATGGGTACTGGACCTAGTACCAGGGAAGCATAGAGAAAGGTATGAATTCTGCAACAGCAAGCCCAAGAGTGCTTACCAGGAGAATGGCAGCCAAACTAGCAGAGACAGAAGCCCAAGCTAAGACTGTACAGACGGCACAAGTTATGGAAGAAGAACATGCAATGACAGAACCTGAAAGCCCGACTGCCTTTTTCAAATGGTGGCTTTCAACAAAAAGAGACAGAAATGCAGAGAGAAAAAGAGATTCAACATTTAGAAGCGCAGAGAAAAAAAAGCAGATGAGAGAAGAGATGTAGCGACAGGAGCAGCGATGGCTGGATGCCTTGCAAGCTATCAAAGGCAGAGGATCTGGCACAGATTCAGACAAGCAACAAAACACAAGCAACTTAAAAGCGATTAAACTTACAAAGTTGTGTCCCTCGGATGATATCGAGGCATATCTGACAACTTTTGAAAGAGTTGCCACAGCCTGCCAGTGGCCAAAGCAGCAAAGTACAATCAGACTGGTACCCTACCTGACAGGGAAAGCCCAACTTTCGTCCAGCAATATGGACACTGCACAGTCAGAAAACTATGACCTGGTGAAAAATGAAATCCTAAAAAAGTATGACATCTCAGGAGAGACCTACAGGGAGAGATTTCAATCTCTGAAGTACTCGACTCAGAGAACTTCTGATAAAATGGCTCCAACCAGAGGGCAAAACAGTCCTACAGATCATCAACGCAGTTGCAATGAAGCAACTCATTAACATCCTGCCTACAGATGTGCAGCTTTGGGTAAAGGAACACTGACCAGAAAGTGGGGAAAAGGCTGTTTCTTTGGCCGAGGACTACCAAATGGCCAGACAGATGCCACAACAGCGAGGTAACAGCCAAGCACCAGTAAGACACTCTTTTTCTCCCCTTTGAACTCCAAGTCTGATAAGAACTCTGGTGGGAATAACAAATATGTGCCCAAAGACGTTATTTGCTATAACAGTAACTGTATAATTATAGTTTGAGATGACTGCAAAAAGCTATTGGGAACTCAAGGGGTTAACATGAGAGCAGTTGTTAAGCTCTTTTTCAGAAGATGTGGAGAAGGGGCCTCAGTTCTTGAACAGTGTTCTTGCTGCACCTGCCTGAAACAAACAAGAACATTTCAGAAAAATCAGGATGCTTGTTAAGAAGGGGGGTTGCAAAGTCTTATAAGAGAGAAAGAAAGAGAGAGCTGCAATGTATTGAAAGACTCAGAGACTGAAGGAAAACTCAGATGAATCTTCTCTGTTTATTTCGCCTTTGTAAATGGTTACACTGAACAAGTTTATTTATGTTACTGCTAGTACTAATAAACACTTTTTGCAAATTCCACAACTGCTCCTGTTTTTTTCCTATGCTTCCCTGACCTGTGCCTCGGCAACAGAAACATAACGTAACAAAGCAGCACATGAAATCAGATGAGCAGTGCAAACTTAAAAATATCAATGAAATTGCAGGGCTACAGAGTTGGCAATACTGGTTCACACGCAATAAAGTACAGGTGGAGAAACGGGTATAAGATTACAGAGTAGTATATTCAAAAACAGGCAGGCACATCTCAGCGACTACAGTTACACAGATTGTGCTCAAAGAGAAAAGTCTTGAGTTCTTTTTTAAAGCCACCAAACGAGGAGCATTCTTAGAGGGGTGTAGGTAGGCCACTGCATAGAGAAGGGGCAGAGGAAGCAAAGGATCAATGCCTGCACAAGACCTTGTTCAAGGTGTCTCGAGTAGCATACAACTAGAGGGCCAGAGCATTCTCCTTGAGGGTTTGTCAACACATCACTAAGGCGGGGAAGGGGGGTACACCTCTTACTAGTTTGAACACTAGGCAGACGAGAGGACAGTGACATTGTCCTTCAAAGGAGGGATACTTTAAGAAGTGGAAGACATCACAGCAGTGCTCCCTAGGTGGAGCACTAGCAGCAAATCTACCAATTTTATGAAGGCCCCTGGTGCACTGTGACACTTTGTCTTGATTTCTGCAGCAGGGCTGCTAGACTCCTGCGGCATGATTTACTCATTTCTGTAGCAGAATGCCATCCTGCGATTGGGTAAAATACGATGTGATTTCATAGATGACATCACATGCTGAGCAAAGAGGGAGAGCTTCAGGATAAACGAGATGGAGAAGGGAGATGGACACTATGGAAAAACTGTATATTTGAATAAAAATTCACTAAGAACGGTCAGTTCTGCAGCATTATATATATATTCTGTGGCATAATGCAAATTCGGCAGAAAATTCTGTGGGCACAGAACTGCAGAATTCCAGGGGCCTTATAGAGGACGTTTAACCTATTAGACTCTGTGCATCTTAGGGTCTGAAGAAGTGGCGAGCCATACAGCAGAACTGGAAGCAGGCAGGGAGGCAGTATAACGCAGTGGTTTAAGGCTCTGAGTTACAAATCTGGTGACATCCAGCAGACCAGACCTGGGTTTGAATCCCACAGCTTCTACTTGCATATTGTGTGACCCTGAGCAAGTCACTTAACTTCCCTGTGCTCCCAGGTTGCACCTGTAAAAAAGCTTTCAGCTTAGTGTGTCTCACCTGGTTAGACAATTAAATAAATAAATAAAATAAAGCAGCATACTGTTTGCAATAGCAAGCCTAGAGTTATCTGACAGATAATCACTCAGCTGGTAAAGCAGTGTGGTGTAGGGACTTTGAGACGTGATCCACATGGTGCTTAAAGGAGACATCCTGGTCCATGTACACTCCTAGACATTTAATAGAGTCAACCACCTCAATCTGAGCACCAATGGACAAGACAATAGTTAACAAATGCTGTCTAGTGAGATCAAGGTGCCTGGGACTGAACAGGATGGCTTTGTTTTTTTTTAGTATTCAGGACTAACTTGTTAGCGTGCTAGCAGATTAGAGAATGCAGAGCACTGAGGTCTTAAAGGGTCAACTATAAAGTACAAGGGATTTGATTCAAATCCACTCCTGGCCCTTGCTAAAACCTGTGACGCTACAGGTTTGTGAAGGACCTGACAGGTAAGAGGAGCATGACGGACATATACTCCCATTACAGTGGCATACCGACAGCCCTGCTTTCCACACATGCACATGCATGCACACGCGCGTACAGACATGTACAGGCACACAGTACCCCTGGCTGCTTATATACCACAAACCTCAAGTCGGAAGGACTATTCTAGCCACTGCCCTCCATGGCACAGAATTCGTTCAAGCTCCTGCTAATGAGAAGGACCCCTCTGGCTGCTTTCCTAAGCAGAAATTAACCAGATACTCAGCCTGGCAGGGGAAAATGCCACCAGAAAAGCCCACATGAGATGCCACATCTTGTTTTCTTTCACCCAATTATACAGTTGAGAGACTGATATTCCAGGATGTTAAGTGCCTTGCTTAGGGTGACACACAGGTAATACATGTGTCTCTGATGGGATTCAAATATGCAGTCCCTGACTGGGTGCTTTCATGGAGGCAGGCATTCCTCTGAGAAAGGGTCACCGCAAGAAAATGAGTCTCAGCATCCACCTTCAGTTGACATAGGACCACTAAGCGACACTGAGATCCAGACATAAAGGGGGCTCAAGTGGGAAAAGTGGCATAAGCCCCTCCCACCAGCAGAGCAACTGGAGTACAATACCTACCATAATTCTTGATCTTTCAAAATATCTTCACCACTGAGTCACACTAATAGGTCTGAGCCGGATGTGCTAAGACCCAGCAGAAGCCAGAACTTTACAGAGGGCTGGTTATGCGGTAGACACTGCATACGCAACGACACACACTGGTATATAGAAGCACCAGCCCCCACAACCTCAGTACCTTTTTTACCAAGGAGGCGAGCAGCATAACCTGACAAGTAACCTGTACACTTAACTGAAGGGCATAAGGTAGCCCTGCTGGACCATATAAGAAGACACATCAAATCAAGTAACACAGTGTCTTCAAAGCCCAAACCAAGTATAAAGGGGTAAAGATCAACACAGCATAACTGGAGTGAGTCCGGGGATGATGGGAGGGCCTGTAAATTAATCATGAAGCTATTCTGGAAGATCAAGAATTATGGTAAATACATAACTTTAATATCTTCCAAGAATCAATCTTCACCATTGATTCCCACTAATGGGTCAAAGTACCAAGTTCAGAGAAAGCCCCCCAGACTAGGGCAGCTGGAGCTCAGAGCTCACTCAGGATACTAATCCATTCAGAACTGTCTGGCCAAAGGTGGCATGCTGCCTTGCACTGACATCCAGAGTACAGTGCTTGGTAAAGGTGCGCACTGTGCTCCAAGTTGCAGCTCTGCACATTTGTCCAACAGGCACAGACCATATTTCAGGCAGGAATGTGGCAACCACTCTGGTGTAGAAGGCACGTGCGCTACACTCCAATTTAACCTATGTATGCAATGTAGCAGTGGCAAAGGCAATTCACAACACAGTCAGAAATGCACGTGACTGTAACAGGCTGTCCCTTTTGAGAAGGACCAAAGGAGACAAAGAGCTGTCTGGACTGTTTTAAGTCCTGGGTTCTGTCTAATGGTCCCCTTAACATCCAGTGAGTGGAGAGTTCTTTCTGCCTCATTCTGGAAGTTGGCAAAGTAGGCAGACAGGACTATGGCCTGATTGAGATGGTAAATACTTGGGGTGGTGCACGCAGAGTACTATCTTATCTTTGTGGAAAATAGTATAAGGAGGATCTGTGACCAAAGCACTGATTTCAGATATTGGGTGTGCAGATGTGGTAGCCCCGAGAAATGCTGCTTTCCAAGTAAGAAACTTCAAGTCACACAATGTAACAGAATTAAAGGATTTGCCAGTGAGCATATCCAGCACAAGAACGATATCCCAGGGAGCCACCGGCTTACTGATGGGAGGCCTTGTGTACAACATGCCCTTGAGAAACCTCTTAAACAGCGCAAGCTGTGCCAGGAAGAGGGTGCCAATGGGCTCACGGCATGCTGAAACAGCATACAGATGGACCTTTACTGTAGAATGCTGCAAGTCAACATCAGAGAGGTCCAGCAAGGGGGCCATACGGGCTTTGGAGCACCAGATTGAAAATCTGTTCCACTCGGCTGTGTTTGTCTTCCTAGGTACACATACAGCCCAAAGTATTTCAGAGACCCTCTGACATACCTTGTACCTTTTCACTTCTATCTCTTCAGAAGCCAGGCCTGAAGCTGAAAGTAGCGCAGGCCGGGATGGATCAGTTGAACCTGCACGACAGAGTCCTCAGTTTGCTGACTGAAAGTCGACTCAACAGAGGAAACCATATCTGTTGAAGCCAGCAGAGGGCCACTGTGACCAGGTTGAATAAGACCGGCCCATTTGTTATGCAGAAAAAATTTAAAACAAGGATCTGTTCTGTCCTCTTTAGAATTTAAAGCAAGGACCTGTTATGTCCTCTTCTTTTCTGTCTCGTCTGTCTGATTGCACAAGTCAATTTTCTTACAAGACCTAGGAACTGGTCACTCTGATGGTTTTGTGAGTCTCCCCCCACTATCTCCCTGCCTTCACTTCCTGTTTCTTGCTGTTTCTATCTTTTCTTCCTCATTGCTTATCTGTGGTTATAGGAATATATGTGAATATTTGTGTGAAACTGGGATCCCTTGGTTTGAAAATGTATATACTTATATTGTTGAAATGATTGCAAGGAGCTACTTGGAACTCAGGGGGTTAACTCGGAGATGCAGTTTGACCTCCACAAACTCTTTTGCAGAGTTGTCAAAAGGAGATTAGTTCGGGGACTCCATATTCTATTTTGTAGCACCTGCAAAGAAAGACATTGACAAAGTTCTAATACATTGTGTGAGAAACAGGATGTCTCTTAATGGGCTCAGGATGTAGAAATTAATTGCCATGTAAAGACTTCTTATAAAAAGAGTTGACAAAAGATTGAGATTTGAAACTGAAAAGAAACCCTCAGATGAAGGACTTTTTGTTCTCCGTTTGTACTGCCTTTGTAAAGAGCTATCCTGAAAATTTTATTTTTTATTCTACTGTTACTGATCATAATAAAACGCTACTTGCGAATTTTGTAACTGCTCCTGGTTTTCCTATGCTTCCCAACATGTGCCTCAGCAACAGTCACTAGTATCATCTTTCCCCATGTGCCTCCAGTAAGAGCAACACTCTCTGGACGAAAGGGATGGGAGGGAATGCATCCTGAAAAATGTTTTTTCCACAGCAGTCTGAATGCATGCAGACAGAAAATGTCATGTCCTGTATTTCTGGAGTAGAATCGAGGCAGTTTGGGGTTGAGTGGGGACACAAAAAGGTTCACATCTGGGGTGTTCCTCTTGTCAAACAGCAATCTCATGACATCTGAAACTAGTGACCACTCATAAGGATCAGCCTCTGACTGAGCTTGTCTGCCAAAGTATTCTAGACTCCTGGCAGATATGAGTTCTTGGGGTAGGATCCCCTGCTTCAGGCACCATTTCCACATTGTCACTGCCTACCTGCAGAGTGTGTGTATGCTCCTCCTTGTTTGTTGACATAATACATGACAGGCTTGTTGTCTGTGTGGATGAGGACTGTTTTGTGGCTGACAAAGTACACTGAGACTTTCAGACTGTACAAAACTGCTTGCATCTCCAACATACTGATGCAGTGATGAGTCTCTGACTGGTCCCAGACACCTCATGTTTTACGTTCCTGGTAGTGCCCCCCCACCCCAAACAGGGAGGCGTCCATGGTAAGAACTACCTCCGGCTCCGCTGAGGAAAAGAGGAAGCCCTGGAGGAAGTTTTCCACTACTGAGCAGGTCAGGAACCTTATCAGGGGTCTGGTCTCCTGAATGGGGTATGGGATAACTTTGAGGGTGTGATGCCTGTGACCACTGTGCACTGAGCATCTACTGGGTTGCCCTCATGTAAAGGTATGCCAGGGACACTGTGAACACTGAGGAGGCTATCAGACCCATCATCACAAGCTCATGTGGTGCCACACTCAATGCTGCATTCGACACCAGATCAGTCAGGCCCAAGGGGTCCAAACCTGATACAGCATCAAATGCCGCATACGGCGCTGATGATGCAGCCAGCACTGGAGCAAGCAGCGACACCACCATGGTTGGCCCCATCCCTGGACAGGATAGACGCAACACCACAAGTGGGACAGACATAAGCAGTGTCGCTCATGACACCGACCCAGAGATTGCTGCCACAGGCAAATGCAAATCCAGGCCCAGCAGCACTGCAAGACACACAAGCCCAGCCAACCCCAAGAGGTCTGGGCCAGTGCCAGAAACAGTGCCACATGAGCAAAACGCTGCACTCACTGCTGCACAAGAGCTACCCAATGGCTGAACTGTCCCACTGAAGTCTTCCCTAGAAGACAGGGTAAGGCTCCAGGACAGAGCCAATTATATCGCTGGCCTCATTGTCCCTGGTATCTAAAGCAACGATGGTGGGGACCACCAGCCCGCAAAAGTTGAATATCTCACAGCAGACTTGACAGAAGACAACTTTGACCAGTGCTGTTTCTTCTCCTTATTGTGAGAAGAGGTCGAGGCTGAGCTGTGCCAGGTACCCAACGCTGAGCTTGTGCTGACCCATTTCTTTTTGTGCTTCCTTCCCAGGCACTGGACTGCCCATTGCACCTCCCTAGAGAGGGGTGTTGAGCTGACACAGCCTTGTTGACAGAGCAACCTGCTTCTTCAGGCTATCTACTGCCCTCTATGGTTGTCGACCATTCAAATATGATAGGGCTGACACAGAAACTTTAACATTCTGTGTTAAAATCTCTAAACTGACATAACAATAAGAAACATTAAATTACTACAACTGAAGAACTGAAGGCTGTCATCATATAGACAGTGTGACGTTCTGACTCCCTACAGAAGTCATCACTGATGCACACTCGACAGTGGGGAAAAAAGGAACTGAGGTGGTTTAGGCTGGTGCAGTTGTATAGCTGAATACCATCGCACATGTGCGCAGCTGTGTCATGGTACGTGCATGATGCCTACTGCATCTTTAGCCCTCTGAAATGTTCTGGCTCCCTCTGGGTCCTAGTGCCTCTGCCTCTGACTCATATCTATTAAATACCTCGGCTCTGCCCCAATGACACCAGATCTATCCCGCTGGAAGCCAGGTTGTGCGCCTTAAGCCGGGGAGGTCGAGTGGGTGCGTGTGGATGAACAACATATACCACTCCTAGAAAGTACAGTTACGTAAGAACTTACTGTAACAGCAGATCTTCGAGAGAGGCTCTTGCAGTAGGTAATTACATATAGGACAGACGCCGGCAGGCGGCAGAACCCTAGAAAAATTTCTAGCTAGCAGTCCCGGACTCCGACTTCCAGTTTTTCCGCCACGGGCGAAGAGGCTGGGCGAGAGAGAAGCGGATATTTCCTCAATGGAAAGGAGCTGAAAAGCCTAGGGGATGGAGGCTGGAAAGGTAATACCACTGCAAGAGCCTCTCTCGAGGATCTACTGTTACGGTACGTTCTTATGTAACTACAGAAAAGCCAGAAACTCCTGCACAAAACAAGTAAGAAAAGCCAAGGCAACCTTCTACACAGCTGAACTAGATGCCTCCTATAACAACCCTTCCAGGTTCTGGGGTACCATAAAGGGCATCCTAGGTCAAACCTCTACCCCTGTCTTACCATCCAAAATTCAATTAAATAATATTGAAATCACCGACAAGCAAAATATCTTGAATGCCTTCAATGACCATTTCACTACAGCTGGCCTGGCTTTCGACTCCTCTCCTGCAAACCTATTAAGATCATCTCTAAACCTACAATCTACTGAGAGTCAAAAGGTTGCTTCCACATTCTCATTCAAACCAATATTGCTCAAAGAAGTAGAAGACCTCCTACTCCAACTAGATACCACCAAAAGTGCAGGTGCAGACTCCCTGGATCCCTACTTTCTAAAAGTAGCACTGTATGCCTTAACCGCCCCCCTCACCCATCTCTTCAATCTATCACTTGTCACTGGTACTATCCCTCAATATGGAAAACAGCTCAAGTGTTTCCATTACTTAAGGCAGGTGATCCCATGGACCTCAATAATTATAGGCCCATCTCCATCTTACCAATACTATCCAAGATGCTTGAGAAGCTGGTAAACTCTCAGTTAACTGCCTACCTTGATACCAACAATCTCCTCAATCCAGCTCAATCTGGGTTTAGATCTATGCATAGCACCATCTCTGCACTAGCAAAGTCACAAATGACTGGCAGACTGCCCTAGACAAAAGAATAATACCTGTGCTGTGTTTCTGGATCTAAGCAAAGCCTTTGACACTGTGGATCATGATCTTCTAATCACCTCACTAAACTCCATAGGCCTTGACTCACTCTCTATTAAATGGTTCAGATGCTATCTCTCTGGAAGGCTACAACTGGTAAAATGATGGTGATCTATCTACCCTAAGCCACTCCTAAGAGGTGTACCGCAAGGCTCCATCCTGGGTCCCATCCTTTTGCCATTTACATCAACATATTGACTCCAATTTCTCTCTTCTAATATCCACCTTTTGCAGATGACACTGTACTTTATGTGAGCGATCCTCACCATCAAAAGCCTGTGAGCTCCTACAGTCTCAATTCTCCCTCCTCCAGCATAACCTAATAAAAAGAAATTATTACTAAATGCTAAGAAAACCAAAGCTATGTTCTTTGCCCACAAGAACTGTTCTTCCACTATCCCATCATTCACCCTCCCACAACTCTCTACCATCCTTGGTGAAAATCTGGAATATGTTGACAAATTCAAATACCTAGGAGTATGGATAGACAATAAACTAGACTATACTACCCACGTTGAAGAACTCCTGAAAAAGCTAAGACAAAGACTTGGTCTGTTCTATAGAATCAAACACTACCTGACCAAAGATTCCAAACAAAGATTAATCCTTGCATCATTCATGTCCCTCATTGATTATGCTGACTTCCTCTATGGTCATTGCTCCCTCTCCCATCTAAACAAACTAGACACCCTGTATCATAGAGCTATTAGATTCATTACTGACCTTCCTCTCAGCACCCATCATTGCTTCTCTACAATGCAGTCAGCTGGACATCCCTGCAACATAGAAGAAGAAAAATGCTGCTACCTGGATCTACAAAGCTCTGACAAACAAACTCCCTTCCTACATCTCAGATTGCTTCAACCAGATCACATCCAGGCCCTACACCTTGAGGATCAACAAACTGATCCTGCTGAAGATTCCTATCACCTGCACCCGGTATGGAAGAGCTGCAATCAGTTATTCCTGGCACTTATCTGGAATTCTATCAAAAGACATTGAAAATGGAAACACTGATCCCCTTACATCCTTCAAAAAGCTGTACACCAGCCTATTCCCAGATTCATGCAATTGCTTCCACAAGGCCTAGTCCTCACACCCCCACACCCCACACCCTCTCTCTCCCCACCCCACCCCCTTCTAAAGCTCCTCCCTATTCTTCTATCATTCCTCTGGTCCTTTCCATCAAACCTCAAACATATATACCCACCCATGTACCATTATCCAAGCCTTATCCCTACCAGGCTATTTGTTTCTCATCTTTAATAGGTTTTGGTTTACTGTCCTTTGCCTTGTATATATGTAAATAATTGTACATCTATCTCACTCATAAATGTTTGTATTTGTGCTATTTCAATATCATGTTTTTGTATACACTCTGTAACCTTTTTTGTTATGACCACTCAGGTCCATCTTGTAAATGAGCTATGCTCAATGATGTTCGCCTGAATAAATAAAGATTTTGATTGATTGATTGATTGATTGATTGTACTATCTTATTTCTAGAGGGGCTCTTGCAGTAGGTAATTACATATAGGACTGAATCCCAAGCAGTCTGGAATAAAGAAAAAGCACCGGGTGGAGGAAACTACTGCAAGAAAAAACTCTAGCCGTGCAAGCCTCAAGACAGGAGGCCTTGCAAAACAGCTAGCCCGAAGCCTGTTCTACGGGGAGAGACAATGTTCAAACTGTAGTGTTTCGTAAAGGTATGGATGGAAGTCCAGGTGGCAGCAGCACATATGTCTGCCGCAGACACATTCTTGAAACAAGCTGCAGAAGTGGCTACTCCTCTTGTGGAGTGGCCTCTTACTTGACCCGGAAGGGTCTTGTGGTACTTGTCATAACAGAAAGTGATGCAATGAGCCAACCATTTGGATAGGCATTGCTTGGAAACAGCATTGCCTTCCCTTTTGGAAGCAAAGGAGACGAACAAATGATCAGTCTTTCTGAGATCCTTCGTCCTATTGGTGTAGTATCTCAGAATCCGATGAACATCCATAGTATGGAGTAAATATTCCCCTTGGTTAGAGTACTGCGTAAAAAAAGGCAGGTAACTCTATGGACTGATTTAAGGTAGACACTGCTACTACCTTAGGTAGAAACTTAGGATTTGTGCAAGAGCAACTCGATCCTTGCGAAAAATCAGGTAGGGGATTTTACACATCAGGGCCTGGAGCTCTGAGATTCTTCGAGCCGAAGTAATGGCCACCAAGAAGAGTGTCTTCCACGAAAGAAACTTCAAA
Source organism: Neoceratodus forsteri (assembly GCA_016271365.2). NCBI lineage: Eukaryota > Metazoa > Chordata > Ceratodontiformes > Ceratodontidae > Neoceratodus > Neoceratodus forsteri. The sequence continues at coordinate 968,446,876 of CM028134.1, read as the reverse complement.
TCTGCAGAGGCTGCAGGTTCGAAGTGAGGAAGTGTAAGTTTCTCGAGAACAAAATTCAAGTCCCAAGGGGGGGCAGGAGTACGGATGGGTGGGCCTCAGATGGAGGACCCCTCTGAGAAAGGTCTTAGAGACCTCCAGTTGAGCGAAAGCTTTGTCTGCAAAGGGAACATGATAGGCTGAGATAGCCGCCATGTGAACCTTCAAAGAGGAATGGCAGAGACCCAGGTCAAACAGATGACGTAAATACTCCAGCAGAAGCCCCGCTGAACAGGAGAAAGGCTCCACGTTCTTGGAGGCGGCCCAAATAGTGAATCTCTTCCACTTCATGGCATAGGTGGACCTGGTGGAGGGTTTTCTGGCCTCCACTAAAATCTCCACCACTTTTGGAGACACACCAAAACGACATTGGGCTAGGTCTGCAGGAGCCATGCATGCAGTTGAAGGGATCTGAGTCCTGGATGAACCAGGGTCCCCTGATCCTGGGTCAACAAACCTCGAGATAGATGAAGAGGAAGAGGAGGATCCTCTGAATACTGTTGTAGAAGAGAGAACCAGATCTGCCTGGGCCAGAAAGGAGCAATCAGAATCATTCTCGCTCCTTCTGAGGCTAGTTTCTGCAAGACTTGTGGGATCAGAGGAATTGGGGGGAAAAGCATAGACAAATCTGTCCTTCCAGTCTAGAGACAGAGCGTCATTCCAGAAAGCGCCTCGCTCTGGAACGAGCGAGCAAAAGGTGGGAAGTTTTGCGTTTTGGGGGGAAGCGAACAGGTCGACCTGCGGAGTTCCCCAAAGTTGAAAGATATCATCTAGTACCCCTTGGTCCAGTTCCCACTCGTGAGCCAGAGCAGAAGAGCAGCTTAGCTTGTCTGCCAGGGTGTTGTCGACTCCTGGAACGTGGATCGCCGTGAGGTGAAGGTTGTGGTGTGTTGCCCAATCCCAAACCCTCACTGCCTCCCTGCATAGAGGGTAGGACCGAGTTCCTCCCTGCTTGTTGATGTACCACACTACGCACGTATTGTCCATCTGGACGGCTAGGTGGCCGGGAAGAATGTATTGATGAAGGGATTGGAGAGCGTACAACACTGCCCGAAGCTCGAGCACATTGATGTGGAGAGCTTGTTCTAGCCTGGACCAGGAGCCCTGGGTCCGATGAGGGCCTAGATGGGCTCCCCCAACCTTCGCCTGAGGCGTCTGTGGTTAGAGTCTGGGAGGGGGGAGGATGAAAGAAAGGGAGCCCCGGAAACAGGTTCTCTTGAACCATCCACCACTGCAGGTCTCGCATCATAGGCGAGGAGATCAGAACTGATTGATCTAGGTCATCCACTAGGTGGTCCCACTGAGAGCGAAGAGTCCACTGAAAGATTCTCTTGTGGAGTCGAGCCCGGGGGACCGTTGGTATAGCGGCCGCCATGAGCCTGATAAGGCGAAGGACCAACCTCGCCGAGACCTTCCTGCAGTTGGATAACAGACAAATCTGGGCCTAAGAGAGGCCTCCCTGTCCAGAGGCAGGAAGGCCTTGCTTACGGTTGTATCGAGGCTCGCCCCAATGAACTGTAGCCTCTGGGAGGGGTCCAGATGAGACTTGGAATGGTTGATGGTAATACCAAGGCAAGCAAAGACCTGCTGGGTGAGGGAGAGGAAACACAGGAGTTCCTCCCTGGACGAGGCCACCAGGAGCCAGTCGTCCAGGTAAGGGAACACCTGTACTCCCATGGTACACAGGTGGGCCGCCACCACTGCCAAGCATTTGGTAAATACTCGGACGGCCGAGGATAGACCAAAGGGAAGCGCCTTGAGTTGGTAGTGGTCCCTCTGAAATGCAAAACGAAGGTATCTGCGATGGGAGGGGCGAATGGGAATGTGCAGATAGGCATCCTGCATATCCAGGGCACAAAGCCATTGACCCGGCCGTGAGGAGGCCAGAAGGCTCTGCAGAGAGAGCATCCTGAACCTTTTGTACTCTACATAAAGATTCAGGGAACTGAGATCTAAAATCGGTCTGAGATCTCCAGTCTTCTTTGGGACCAGGAAGAAATGGAGATAGTTACCGTCCCCTGAAGATGATGGGGGACGGGCTCTATCGCTTGCTTCATGAGAAGAGCAGAGATTTCTTCCTGGACCAAAGGAAGATGTTTCCTTGAGTACGACGACTTCAGAGGGGGGTGGCGGGGTGGTTTCTGCAGAAACTCTATGGTGTGTCTTTCCGCTATAAGCTGGAGCGCCCAACAATCTGTGGTTATCCTCTCCCATCCCAGAAGGTGGAGGGAAAACCTCCCTCCTACCAGTTCCTCCGGGGAGTCCGGAGGCGGTGGGAGAGGAAAGAGTCAGGTGGTGTGGGGCAGCACCGCAGCTGAAGCACCCGCTCCTTTTTTGGGCGGAGGGGGCTTGGCAGCTGCAGGGGCTGGACGTTTGGTGGCACGCCTTCCCTGTGGTTTCGCCTTTGGCCGATTCCATCTGCGAAAGGGACGGCACTGCTGCTGATGGGGACGGTACATGGAATCCACTGATTTCAGAGCCGTCCCCTTCTCTTGCAAGTCGGTGATGATGTCTTTGACATCACCTCAAGCACCGACCCCCTAAAAGGTGCCTCCTGAATGGCGGATTGCACCTTCGGGACCAAACCTGACACACGTAGCCAGGCATGACGCCGTAGACCCACGGCGGAAGCGGAGCTCCGCCCGGCAGTGTCCACTGCATCGTATGTCACACGCAGGATGTGGCGACTGGCCGAACAAGCAGAGTGGATGAGATCAGCCAACTCCTGTTTGACTTGGGAGTCAGGCGAGGAGTCCAGTTTGGCTTCCACCTGAGTAAGGACGGCCTTCTGATAGTCCCCCATGTTACCGATGTAGTTCAGGGCCCAAATCCCCAGTGTGGAGAAAGCATAAATTTTCCTTCCGTACTGGTCTAGAAGGCGGGATTCCTTATCAGGAGGGGACGAGCTGAGATGTTTTCGGCTCACCGACTGGCCATGAGCAGCGCTAATCACGACGAGTCGGCGCGAGGGTGAGAATCTAGGAAATCAACACCCTCAGGAGCCTGGTATAGCCTGTTTGACTTCCTTGGAAGTGGGGCTAAGGCCGACGGCTGTTTCCATATCGTGGTGACAAGGTCGGCATGAGGCTCTATCCAGGGTGGCACTAGTGTAGGAGCTGTCATGGGCAGACCCAGATGTTCAGCGAGTTTCAGACGCTGAGGATCTTGTTCCAAAGAGTGCCACTGATGGACCTCCTGGATCTTTCTAAGCAACTCTGTAAAAGAAGGATCCTCTGGAGGAGACTTCAGAGGAGTCCTCGGCCGGGGCTTCGACGGACAGCAGGGCTCGTCGTCTCTCTCGGAGCATCCGTCGTAAGAATCTGAGAGTGAAGAGGATGAAGAAGAACAAGACTCCCTTTCCCAACCCAGGGGAGGAACGGGTCCCTTGGGTAGCACCGGGAACGTGTCACGCCTCCTGATCAGAGGAAGAACCCTGGAATCCGGGGGTGAGGAGGCAGTGTGCCGCCTGGGGCGTACAGGAGCCTGAGATGGCACTGTCGCCGGAAGGTGGCTCTCGACCTCCTTGGTGAGCTAAGCCTTGGCCTCAGCCCACCAGGAGGCCAGAGTCTCCTGCAGGTCCACTGGCAGCCGCGAGGGCGGTGGAGGAGGAGGAGGTGGTGGAAAAGAATATGGGGGATACCCGTATGGTGTGTATCCGAAACCCGGCTGCGGGTAACCTGGCATCGGGTATTGAGACGTCGAGTACTGCGGCGTCAGAAAGCCCGGCGTCGGGTACTGCAACGTTGGATATGGCGTTCCCGGGTAAACCGGTGTCGGATAACACGGCGGGTACCTGGGAGCCGGGGTGGGGGCTGCCTGCACAGGCGGCCTGGAGGGGCCCGATGGGGAGAAAATCTCCCTGCGTCGGTAAGCCGGCGAGTTAGGGCTGGACGGCGGAGGCCCTGACCCCGGGGGAGCCGACGTCGGAGCTGGTGTCCAGGGAGCCGACGTCAGGTCCATCGCACCTGGAGGAGGGACTGATGGAGGCTGCAAATCCCCCACTGCTCCACGGGACGGAGGGGAGAAGTCCCCGGGATCAGGGTGGGGGGACTCTGGATCCCCAGACTGCAGCAAAAGTGAAAGCTGCGGGGAACTGGGAACGATGGATGTTGGGGGGGTCCAACGTCGGTTCCCTGGCCGTCCAGAAGTTGGACAAGCCGACGTGAGGCGTAGGTGCGAGCTCTCAGCAGACGCCGGAGGAGCCAACGTCCGACTTACGAGAGCCTTCACCGGATGCAGGTCAAGAATAAGGGTCGGCCTGGTCCGGTGGGGAAGCCGTGCGTCGCCCCGAAGGGTCGGACGCCTTACCGGCCCTCTCCAGGCAGACATCAGAGGAGCAGACACCCAGCTTACTGGAGTCGCCCGCTAAGGTAGGCCGCAATCCTGCGGCTGTACCGGGGCGGAGGCCTCCAATAGCCCGGAGGCGCCCGCAAGGCCCGAGCGTGAGCCAGACGGGTAGGCCGACGCCACCTCAGAAACCTCCGAGGCGGCCGTCAAAGAGCGATCCCCTGGAGGGGATGTTACCTGAGTGCCCGCGACTCCAGAGGGAGACGCGGTGGAGGGGCCTTTGTCCCTGTGCCTGTCCTTGTCCTTTTTCTTTTGATGGCCTTCGGGGGAAGTAGACGCCTGCCTTAGCTTTTTAAGCTCCTTCTCCATAGAGCTCATTTTCTTTTTGAGGATGTGGGCCTCCAGGGATTGCTGCCGTCTTTTCCGGATAGCCGCGTTAAAGTTAAGGCAATGCTGGCACTTCTCAACTGGATGATCCGGGCCTAGGCAGAACAGGCACAGGAAGTGGCCGTCCTTGTGCGGTACTTGGGAGCCGCACGAGTCGCACTTGTTCTTGTGCTCGGAGGGTTAACGACGTTAACACTGACAACTGTCGAAAAAATAGGATTTTTCGGTGAAAAACCCAACGAAGGTAGGGCTGATGAAGCACAAACTTTTCTGCGAGGTGCTGCATGAGGTAACAGTGGGAAAGAACTGGAAGGCGGGCATCTGGGACGGCCCCTTTATACCGACATCTCCTGACGCCGGTCGCCTGACGTGGGGGCAGTCCCTCGCCAGGGACTGCTATCTAGAAATTTTTCCGTGGGGTCCTGCCGCCTGCCGGCGTCAGTCCTATATGTAATTACCTACTGCAAGAGCCCTCTCGAAGTAAGATCTACTGTTACAGGTGAGTAACCTGTTTTTCTAGGAGCGTGGATATGTTGTTCATCCACACTGTCTGGCAGACTCCTAGCAGTTCTCTGGGAGGAGGGAGGCAAGGCACACACACCCTACTTAGGAAACAGAGACTGGAGAACCGAGGCCCCAAAACCAGCATCACGTCATGACTCAAGGTCAATGTGGTAATGGGTAATGAAGGTGTTCGCCGACTTCCAGATAGCAGCCCGACAGATTTCCTGGATAGGGATGTCCCTGGAAGCAGCCACCGAATCAGCAGTATGGCGGGCAGAATGAGCTCTTATCCCCTTGGGAGGCTCCTTGCCCGCCAATTCATAACACAGACTTATGCATGATGTAATCCATCTTGCAATAGTCTGCAGGTCTGCCAGAAGCGGCTTTAGCGTAGGTGACAAACAGCTGGCGAACCTCTCCCCGAATTTCTGCCGTCCTCTCCTTATAGTAGGAGAGAGCATGCCTGAGGTCCAGAGTATGGAGCCTGTACTCGGCATCCAAGGTGTAGTTAGGGTAATATACCGGCAGAGTCAACACCTGGTTGAGGTGAAACTCTGACACCACCTTCGGAAGGAATTTTGGGTGGGGGCGCAGGACAACTTTGTCCCTGTGAAAGACCAGATAAGGGGAATCCACCGAAGGCGCCTGGAGCTCCCCTGTCCTTCTGGATGACGTGATAGCCACCAAGAAGGCAGTCTTCCACGACAAGTGTGAGAGCTCACACTTGTGCATGGGTTTGAATGGCTTGCCCATGAGCTTTGCCAAAACCAGCAAGAGATCCCATGGAGGTGGAGGTTCACACGCCAGGGGGGATAAGTGATCCAAGCCTTGGAAAAAACACCCGATCACCACCTCCTGTGCCAATGTCGGCTGACCGGCCCGCGCCCGGTAAGCAGAGATGGCTGCCAGGTGCACCCTAAGGGTCAATGCCCGAAGACCCCCTTTGGAGAGGGACCAAAGATAGTCTAGAATGTTAGCCACAGACCAGGATAAGGGGTCCAGACTCTTTCCCTGACACCAAATGGAAAATCTTTTCCATTTGAAGGCATAACATTTCCTGGTCAATTCTTTTCGAAATGCTTCCACCACGGTGTAGACATCTTCAGAAAGACCCAAAGCCTGGAACTCTAGCTGCTCAGGAACCAGGCTGTGAGGTGCAGGGATTGAAGGTCCTAGTGGAAGACCTTCCCCTGGTACAACGACATCAGGTCCGGGCATGTACAAAGCCGCTCCAGGGCCCTGCAGCTGAGGAGATCTGGATCACCTTCACCTTGTCCCTCCTCACCTTGAATAACACCTTGTGGATCAAGGGAAATGGAGGAAAGGCGTAGAGGAGGCCTGGGGTCCACGGCCTCGAGAATGCATCCCCCTGCAGCGAGCCCTGCTGAGGGGGGCAGGCATGGTACAGCCTCAGCTTGGTGTTCTCCCTGGAGGCAAACAGGTCCACCAATGGTTTGCCCCAACGGGAAAACAGATCGTAAGCTACCTCGGGATGGAGAGACCACTCGTGGGATGTCTGGTCTATGCGGCTGAGAGCATCCGCCAGTTGGTTCGCAACTCCTGCCACATGGATGGCTAGGAGATCTGCCTCCAGCTGGCTGACGAGGGTCCAGATCGGGGCGCCTCCTTGCACAGCAGACGGGAGTGCGTGCCGCCCTGTTAGTTGAGGTAGTACATGGTTGTGGTATTGTCCGTCTGCACTTGAACCACTTGACCCCAGAGCTGAGGAGCGAAAGCTGACATGGCCAGTCTGACTGCTCTGAGCTCCAACAGGTTGATGTGGCATCGGGACTCCTCGGGGGTCCAGAACCCGTGGGCTCTGTTGTCCCCCATGTGGGCTCCCCAGCCCATGAGACCATCGGCTCAGGGCGGACAAACAGGACTCCTTCCTGCAAATGACTCGGGACGGTCCACCATTGGAGAGCGTCCCACATCCTCTGGGTGACCGTGACCAGCTGGTCGAAGAGACCCTGACGCTGAGACCACTGGGTGGCCAGCTCCCATTGAAGGGGGCGCACGTGCAGTCTGGCCCAGCGGACCACTGAGGTGCACGCTGCCATGTAACCCAGGAGGTGCAGGAAGTCCCGGGCAGGGCGCGCAAGTGCCCAACCAGAAATGACTGGGCAAAGGAGGAAAGGACCTCCGCCCTGTCCGCCGGGAGCCGAGCTCTGGCTTGACAAGAGTCGAGCTCTGCCCTGATGAAGCCCATCACCTGAGAAGGCACGAGTTCTGACTTGGCCTCGTTGATTAGCAGGCCCAGGTGGGAGCAGGTTCGGAGGGTCAGGTCCCTGGACCTCTCCACCTCCTGAAGGGAGGAACCCGCCAGGAGCCAGTCATCTAGATAGGGGTAAATGGGAACCCCTTGATGCCGTAGATGGGCTGCCACCACTACAATGCATTTGGTGAAGACCCTTGGGGCCGATGACAGGCCAAACGGCATGGCTCTGAACTCGTACAGGGTCCCTGAGACCCTGAAGCGGAGGAACCGATGATGGGGACGGACGGATTGGGACATGGTAGAATGCGTCCTGAAGATCCAGTGTACAGAACCACATATTTTGCTCCAGAGATGGTATGATCTGGTTCAGAGTTACCATCCGGAAGGTGCGAGACCTGAGATACCGATTCAGGTCATGGAGATCTAGGATGGGGCACCAACCCCCCATCCGTTTGGGCACCAGGAAATACCTGGAGATGAAGCCTGGGTCTGAAGGAGGATCCAGCACTGGAGCAACCACCTCCTTGAGGAGGAGCTGCGCGATGTCGTCCTGAAGGGCCGACTGAGTGCCAACTGAGATCCTTTCCTCCCATGGGGCACGGGCTCGGCTGGGAGGGTCCTGCTCGAACTCTAGGGGCAGACCCTGCCCAACCACTTCCAGAACCAACCTGTCTGAAGTGATACCGGACCAGGCAGAAAGGAAGTGGCAGAGCCGGCTCCCCACGAGAGGACCCAGAACTGGCGTGACGGGTGCGAGGGAGGCCACCCCTGACCCGTCACTGGGCAGGCTTGGAGGAGGAGGAGGAGGAGGTACCTGAACAAGCACCTCAGCCTCCTTTACGGGGCTGTTGAGGACCTTGCTTAGGCCTAGGGCGCCAAGCTTGAGCCTGCTGCTGTTGCTGACCTCCCTGGAAGGAGGGCTGTCTGACCACAGGGGAAGAATGCCGAAAGGACTTCTTCTTGCGCTTCTGCTGGTTCTTGCCCGAAGAACCTTTAGCAGAGGTAGCAACTAAGGTGGCATTAGACTGCTCAATGCACTGAAGGTGACCTGCCACTCCCAGACCGAAGAGGTCAGTGCCAAGGAAGCTAACTTGTGCTGGGTATCCGCTGGAAAGGAGGATAACTTCAGCCAAGCCCTGCGGCGAGAGGCGACCACGGCAGCCAGTGAGCAGGCACAGGAATCAGCAATGTCCAGAGCCATCTGGAGCTGCAGTTTAGCAACAGCCCGGCCCTGGTCCAGGACCTGCTTGACCGTGGTCTGCATGTCTGCTGGGAGATGAGGAAGAACTTTATCAAGCGACCCCAAAAGGGTGTGAGAAAAGTGTGCCATGATCACTGCTGAGCTAGCCTGACGAAGGCCTAAGGATGATGCCGCATAGACCTTCCGAGCCGAGTGGTCCATAAGTTTGGACTCCTCGTCCGGAGGGCAGTCTGTATCCATAGAGCTGCCCATTCACCTAAACACTGAGGCAATCACAAGGCTTTCCGCTGAGGGATGCTCAGTGTAGCCCGCCAAGGACCCCATGGGCACTGCGTACTTGCGGGCCATGCAGGCAGAGGGAGCTGGGCAGGAGGCTGGACGCTGCCAAAGTTCCAGAGCCGGGCCAAGTATGGCTTCGGCCACTGGGAAGGCCTCCGTCGAGGTATCCCCCCCTCCTGAAAATATCCATGAGAGGATATTCTGCTTTCTTCTGAATTGGCTGCGAAGGCATGCCCGTGGACTCTGAAATGAGTCGAAGGATGCCCTGGAAGGAAGACTTCTTCCATGCCTGACACCGACAGCTCATCATGAGAGTGAAGGCCGGTGGTATCCGAATCCAAGGAGTCCGGATACAAAGGCCTCCCACCTAAATCCCCCTCGATGCACCTAGTGTGATCAGGAGTGACCGGGATGGACAGCCTGTGGGGCAGGCCCGAAGTCGGTCGGTCCTCCTTAGAGGGAACCCCTCCCTGAGGCTGTTTTGGTGGTGGTTCCACCAAAATTGGTGGGGAGCCTGTAACAGGCTCAGCCGAAAGGCGCACCGGACCCACCGGAGGGAGAACCGGAGTCCTCGGCACTGAGGGAGTCGGTGTCGGGTGAAGAGGTTGAGGCCAAGTAATAGCCGGTACTGTCGGGGCAGCCAGATTCTGACCTGTCAAAAGAAGTTGCTGCCACATAAGGTCCTCATAACGTCGACGGAGCTTCCATCTAAGTCTCTCCTCATCAGAGGAGGATGAGGAACGGTGGCGGCACCTCTTTTGGGAGTGTCTGTGGCCCTTCTTCGGTCTTACGACTGACGGGGTCCTACTCCTCGATCGAGACCGACGGCGTCGGCTCTGCTGGTTGGGAGAAGCCGGGTTCAGTGAGAACTGGGGTTCCGGCTCTTGTCCCTCGATCGGGATGCCCGAAGGATGGGTCTCCTCATCGGGGAAGGAGAGAACAGACGTCCTCTCCAGACAGTCGTCGACAGGTGTCGGCAACAACGGCTCAATCGGGTCGACAGAAATCTTGGCCGGTTCAGCCGTGTCCTCGGCTTCGGTGCCCTGGCCTGATGGAAGGTCTGAAAAGCCGGCAGCCGAAGAGGCAATCTCGACCGTAGTCGAGATCCCCTGCTCCTGACAGTCGGACCGCTCTCTGTCCCAGGAGCATCTTCTTCGGGTAGAAGAAGATGGTTTAGGATCCTTATCCTTCTTCTTCGATCGGGAGGAGTGTGAGCCTGAAGGCACCTCACCCTTAGTAGGGAGAGACTGGCACAACTCCTGGAAGGATCCCGTGAAGGTGGAGCCCAAGTTGAGCGTCACGAAGAAGCTTTGTTCGGCCGAAGCTTGGGCAACTTCTTCCTCGAAGGCCGCCATTTGCTCAAGCTGCTCGGTGGATCCCGCAGCCGCGAAAACCGCCCACCTGGCCTCCTTCGATTTCACTAGTGGATTGCGAAGCTCCGGTCTCCCCAGCTTAAGGCGTGCCTTACGGTCCTCCAGAACGGTGGGATGGAAGGCCGAACAGATGGTGCACGCCGAGGTATCATGCACAGCACCGAGGCAGTATACGCACGAGAGGTGGGGATCGGTGCGCGGCATTTTTTGTCCACAAGGACACCGGCGAAACCCGGGGGACGACTTGTCCTCCATATCCGAAGCGTTCGGATCTGAACTGTACACTCTTACGAGTTTTATAGGCGAGTAGTTGCGGCGAAAACCGTCGATTTGACTCCAGGGCCTCTAGTGCCGCAAGGTAGCACGAGGGAACCTGTATCTTCCAACAGAAAGGAAGATCTAGAGTCATGGGGCGGAGCCGAGGTATTTACCACCCAGGTGGGTGGGAGGAGCCAGCTTGAAGACTTCCGGCAAGATTTAAAGGGGAACGGGACAATGCCAGACAGTGTGGATGAACAACATATCCACGCTCCTAGAAATGCTTGTTTCCAGATACATCCTGGGGGAGGGAAAATGGGATAACACAGCAGATAATATTAATTTAGGTACAACAAACAAAATAATAACAAGCGCTACAATACAGATTGCAGAGTTAATATAGAAACATTAAGTGCTGTACCATAGGAATTCCATTCACTTGACAAACAGCTGAATGGCACATTGGCTTAGGGAAAGAGGAAAAAATTAAAAGGGGTACAAAATAAAAATGGGGAACCAGAAGAGAAGAAGGGTTAGGAAGATGAATTTAGGTGCAGTTGCAAGGGGAGGGCTAGTGAGAGAGCACCTGAGATTAGGTGCAGTTGCATGTGGGGGTAGTAAGCGAGCGCATGAGAAAGGAAAGGACAAAGGAGCATTTCGGATGCTGATGGGGAGGGAGTTCTAAAGCTTGGGGAGATGGTAGGAGAAGGATGCCTGACCGGCAGAGGTGGTCCTGGAAGGGATGGCAAGGGTGCAGGCAAAACTGCTCCTTAGAGAGCGAGAGGAAGAGTGAGGCCACTAGATAAGAAGGGAGCGCACCAAGCCAGAACTTGCCAGTAAAATTTGTGCAATGAACCAGGTGGCAATCAGTGAAGAAGGAGAGTGCCAAGGATTGGTATAAGGAACGGTGATGAGTGTGGAGTGGGCATTCAAGGGTGAAGCAGAAGTAATGGAGGAGGGTGTCTAGTCTGCCTAAGGTGGATCTGGGGGCATCACTGTAGACTACGTCAGCATAGACGAATGTTGGCAGTATCATTCTCTGAAGAATTTCTCTGCTGGCCAATAGGGGACGCAATCACGATTCCGGTATGGGGCACCCAGTTTGGGTGGCAGTTTCTTGTGAACTGCGTCCATGTGATTAGTGAACTCAAGGTGTTTACGAAGCCAGACCCCAAGGCATCTGAAGGAGGCAGAATTTTCCAACATGGTTCCATCAAGTGTGCAGAAGGAGGTGGTGAAGGAAGCCTAGAGAGTCTCTGCCTTGTGCCAAAGGTCATGGAGACTGTCTTCGTGGCATTTAGAAACAGCTGGTTAGCAAGTAGCCACTGCCGGACATTATCAAAATCCAGCTGAAGTGTGGACGCCACCATGTGGGAGGAGGGACCAGATGCATACAGTACAGTGTCATCTGCATCCATGTGAATGGATGCAGATTGGCAGACCAAGGGGAGATTGTTAAGGAACATGCAGAAGAGGACTGGGCCAAGGACCGAGTCTTGTCGGACCCCTGTGTGGATGGGGGGAGGGAGACAGTCCCCGATCCTGACTGATTGCGATCTGCCCACTAGGTATGATTTGACCAGTTGGTGGCACAGGAAGACAACCAAGCAGTTGCTAGTTTATCCAGCAGGAGGGAGTGGGAGACCGTATCAAAGGCATTGACAAGGTCGATAAAGATGTTGGCGGTGATTAGTCCCTGATCCATGCCACAACAGATGGAGTAAGTGAGCTAGAGGAGAGAGAGGTACATGTGGAGTGATTCTTCCGGAAGCCAGACTGGAAAGGGGTGAAAAAGGAGGAGGTGTCGAGGAAAGGAGAGAGCAGAGAGAGTACTACATGTTGTTGCAGCTTGGCAAGAATAGGCAGGAGGGAAATGGGACTGTAGTTAGCTGTTGCAGAAGGATCACCCCCTTTGTGGAGGGGGATGACGGTAGCCAGCTTCCAGGTGGCTGGGACACACAAACGGTTTAGTAGAACAGCAATGGGACATGCGATGGCAGGAGCAGACAGGTAGACAATTGTTCTGCAAAGCTTTGGCAAATGTTAAAAGACACTGATAGACACAGATCCACCAACTCCTTCCCCGCCAAAATTATAATCTGGAGACACGACCATTACCGATAAACAAGCTATACTCTAACTCCTTAACACACATTTTGACACAGCCGGGCTTGCCTTTGTCTCTTCACCTGCTAGCAAATTACGCGATCAGCACAGTGATCAGGCCCCTGCCAACGTTGTCTCCACCCCTTCCTACCATGCTTCCTCCCTCTCCTTCACTCCTGTCACTCTAAAGAAAGTGGAAGACCTTTTAATGCTGTTGGATCCCAAGAAAAGTGCTGGTGCTGACCTTATCGACCCGTACTTCCTGAAATTAGGCTACCACATACTATCAGTTCCCATAATGCATCTCTTTAACATGTCTCTAGCTCAAGATGCCCTCCCTGACATTTGGAAAATGGCTCACATCGTACCATACCACTCTAAGTCTGGTGACCCCACTGACAAACAACTATCGGCCCATTTTCCTGCTCCCAACCCTTTCCAAACTCCTCGAATAAATAGTAAACTCGCAGCTAAGGAAGCACCTTGACTCCTCAAATTTACTCACGCCAGTTCAGTCTGGTTTCAGACCACATCACAGCACTATTACTGCATTAGCCAAAGTCTCTAATGATTGGTTTAATGCACTGGATGGTAGAAAACATGTATGTGCCTTGTTTCTTGACCTGAGTAAGGCCTTCGATACAGTGGATCATACTCTTCTGCTGGACACTCTACTTAATGCTGGCCTGGACCAGGCTATTCTGAAATAGTTTACTAGCTATTTCATCAGTTGTCAACAGCAAATCAAAGCGGACGATGACCTCTCTCTGTTGAAAACTCTCCCGAGAGGTGTCCCTCAGGGCTCCATCCTAAGCCCACTCTTGTTTGCCATCTATATTAATAATATTAACACTGGTATAAATTCGGCAAGTATCCACCTGTTCACCGACGATACCTTTATACAGACAGACCAACCCCCGAATTGGTATGCAAGGACCTCCAACTCGACTGACAGACTACAGATGAACCTCCTTCACCTGAAATTACTACTAAATGCCAAAAAAACTAAGGCAATGTTCTTCTCACATGCTGCCAGAGCAGCTCTCACCCCAACACTAAACCCTCTTCCTATAATTACTACCCTCTTAGGAGAACCGCCAGAATTTGTGACAAAATTTAAATATTTGGCGTATGGGTTGACCACAAGTTATACTTTATAGACCACATAGAAGACCTTACAAAAAAGCTAAAACAGCAGCTCGGAATCTTCTTTAGGATCAAGCACCTACTCACCAAGGAAGTCAAAACTAGACTAGTACAAGCCACCTTCCTACCTCTTCTTGACTATGCAGACACTCTGTATGGACAAAGTGCTAGCTCTGTCCTTTCTAAGCTAGACATACTGTATCACCGCACTCTTAAGATTCATCACTGGTGCCCCCTACTCTACACACCACTGCTCCCTTTACTTCCTTGTAGGATGGACCTCTCAATCTCAGGCGGCAAAAAAACGCAGCCATTTGGACCTTCAAAGCTATTACCAAAAGGCTACCTCCATATATCTCTGACTGCTTGCCTTTCTGTGCTCCTAGAAGCTATGCCCTGAGGAGGTTATCCTTCATAACACTTATTATTCTTAAAATCAGAACCAAGTTTGGTAGCTCATCCATAGGTTATGCTCTTCCCTCTCTGTGGAACAAATTTCAAAAAACTCTGAAATTGGCTATCCCGGTAAAGGTGGCAACTTTTAAAACCATGCTCAAGCAGTCTTTCACAGAGTCTTGCAAGTGTAATCGTTGACAGTATGATTGGTTGGAATGATTTGAGATGCAGAATCTACGAACTCCTCAATCGTAGCTTACTCTCCACCTCCTGCCCCATTCCTCCATGATGTCCCTAACACCTCTCCTCTTGATGCTCAAGTAACCTTTACCGTTCCCTTCTCTCCATCACTACGTGTTATGTACCTTCCCTCCCTTACTGTGTTTACAGGCCTAACTGTACCTCACCACATTATTGTGTGCACTACAGTTCCCTTGACATGCAAACTACTGTTGGCACAGTTGTTTCCTGGACATGAAAACTACTGTACAGAACTGTAAAACACCAAAAGGAGCTCACACTAGGACAGGGTGCCATGGAAAATAACTAAGTTAAAACACAGAAATCCAGGCACTCACCACCACGATATAGCTGCCACACGAGAGGATAATAAATGCTTTTGCTACCGAGGGAGGGTCAGCTAGGGTGGTGTCCGCTACTATAATGGTGAGAGAAGGGGGGGAGGGGTTAGATGGGGGAGAGAAAAGAGTATGTACTACTTTCTAGAATTTTGACAGGAGATTCATATTAGACTGGAAAGTACTAGATAAGTAAGCAGCTGTGGCTTGATATACTAGTCTACTACATGCGTTTCAGAGTTGGCGGTATTTTTGGTAGGTGGAAAAGGCTGATTGTTTATGGGCCTTACAAGCTAGGTTGAGTCCTTAGGCAATCCAGGAGGTAGGATGTGATCTTTGGGAGGTGAGAACCATGGACTCTGATGCATCTATGGGGAGTATACTGATTACAGGTATTAAGGAAGGTAGTTTTGAAGTGATCGAGAGCAGACTTGATTGAGTTGGCCATGTTGATGGGTGAACAATCTACCCTGGCCAGGTCATCAAGTAGGGGAGTGAGCTCAAGTGATCTGGAGGAGCGAATGTACAGGAATTTAGGGGGGGCTCTGTGGGGACCAGATTTTACGTACATAGTAGGTGATGTGATGATCGCTTAGCACGTCAGGCAGGATACCTGCATTTATTATTCGGTGCTGGTGCGAGGCCAGGACCTAATCAACGAGGGAGTGGTTGAGTGATTTATTATTGAGGAGTGCTGGTTCTGAAATGAGCCAAGTTAAATTTAGGGCGGTTTACTTGTCACAAAGGTGAAAAACAGCTTCAACAGCAGTTCCAATGTTTCACAAAGAAACTAGATAGGTTGATGCAAAACTCATGTAATTTGTTTGAAGTGCAAGCAACGTAGCTCAATAAACTAATTCAAAGATCACATTCAGTAAGTGTAGTTTTGTAACAAACCCAGCTATTACTGAATGTGATACCTGAATTAGTTTATTATGCTCCATTGCTTGTACTTCAAACAGACGTGAAATAAGCCTGACTATTGCTGGTGTGGATCGTTTTTCTTTGAGGTATCTTGTGATGCTACTAAACATACAGGATGCCCAGTTCTGTTACTAATGAAAACCTAAGATTTTGGACACTGCTTCAGGTGCTAGTCCCATACACTGGCATGGGAGTGTGGAGGCTCCACTGTTTCTTTTAGTTCTTTTGTATCCCTCTGTGGATCCCTGCACTGAGTTTTGTGTCTCTTGGGAGCTGGGACTTTCTGTGTTCTTTTGGAGTAACACAGGCAGTTTCAGTTTACAGGCAGGAGACAAACTCACAAGCAGGGGTTGGGGGCATTAATAGAAGGGGAGGTCAGGAGCAGGGGAGGGTCAGGTGGAGAGTTGGCAGGAGCAGAAGGGAACAGAGAAAAGTCAAACAGGAGAACAAAGAGAAGAATGAGGGCGGAGAAGGGAGAAAGTGTGATGATCCCTGGAGAAAAAGCAGTAGGAGGAAGAGGAGATGGAAGGAGTGAGGAAAAGTGAGAGGAGAGAGATACAAATCAGTATTTCGAGATGAAAGAGGCACAGTGGGACTGGCGACATGAGGGGAGAGGGAGGATAAAAAATAAGGAGAGGGAGCACTAATGGGTACTGGGAGGTGAGCTGGTAGCAAATTGACAGAAAGCACTGCAGAGGGTGTACAGTCTGGCAAGGGAAGAAGAGGGGGCTGTGCCACAGACCACATCCACATAGTCCAAAACAGGGAGAACCATCTTAGTGGCCAACTCACAGTGGATGTGAGGAGGAAGGAAGTCCTTATCGTTGTGCAGGGCACTACATCTGGAGTGGAGATTGGTGTGGATGGCATCAAGGCGGGCAGAGAAGTCCAGTGTGCTATCTAACCACACACCGAGGTATTTGAAGGCGGGGACTACATTTAGAGGGGTGCCATCCAACGTGGAGAAGGCAGGTAGGAATGAGAGCCTGGCAAGTTTCTGGCTGGTACTAAAGGTCATGGACAATATTTTTTTTAGTGTTGGTCCAGGGTTGGCTGGCATGGAAACAGCACAGTACGTTATGGAAGTCTTGCTGGAGCAGGCCTTCTGCAGCTATGGCTGAGGGGCCATAGGAGCAAATGACTGTGTATATGTGAGTTGACACAGGCAGAGGGCAGGTCACTTGGGAATATTTAGAAGAGGATGAGACTGAAAATGCAGCCCTGTATAACCCCAGCCGGGATAGGGAGGGGAGGGGACAGGCCACCTCCAACCTGTACTGACTGTTGGCAGCCTGCGAAGTAGGAGCGGAATCAATCAACATTGGGAGTTGAGAGGCAAGTGGAGCTCACCTTGTCCAGGAGGAGAGGATGAGACACCAAACTGAAGGCTTTGGCATGATCGATTAACATAGCCACAGTGATATATCCCTAATCCATCCCAGTGAGGACAGAGTCAGTGACGTGCAGCTGGGAGGAAACGGTGGAGTGGTGTTTCTGAAAATCAGACTGGAAGGCGGAGAGGAAGCTGGAAGAGGAGAGGAAGTCAGCAAGCTTGGAGTAGACAAGCTTCTCTTGAAGTTTTACATGAGATCGGAGAAAGGAGACTGCCCAGAAGTTACCAGATAAGGTGGTAAGGCACTGTACACACAAACCACTCACTTATTTCCGTTACACTGATGATGTATTTATAATTTGGAAGGAGGGTACTGACACTCTTAAGGATTTTCATCAGGAACTTATCTTCCACCCAACCATAAAGTTTTCCCTGGAATATTCTGCCACAAGAGTTTATTTTCTGGACACCACTGTCACCATCAAGGATGGAATCTGGACACCACTGTCACCATCAAGGATGGAACCTTACATACATATATTTGCAGGAAGCCAGCAGACAAACAGAGATACTTACACAGGAATAGTAATCACCCAAGCCACAATAAGAAACCTGTCATGTACAGTCAAGCACTTCGGCATCAGCGTATCTGTTCAAATGAGGAAGACAGAGATACACATTTGGCTACGCTGAAAAACACATTTATTGAGCAGGGACACTCTTCCAGAGAAATTGACAGGACAACAGAATGTGCAACATAAGTGCCAAGACAACAACTACTTCAGTATAAGGAAAGGACAGCTACCAACACAATACCCTTAGTAGTCACATATCATCTAGACCTTGAACTTCTGTGTAAGATTATTAAGGACCTCCACCCAATATTTAGTGAGGATGAGACCCTAAATTGTATTTTAAAGGAACTACCACTACTATCTTTTAAATAATCACCAAACTTAACCAACCTAATTATTAGGAGTAAACTTTCACCAGAACAGAATACCATGACACTAAATGGTACACGACTCTGTAATCGACTCAGATGTAAGACTTGTGAGCTCATTTCCACTTCAGACTGTGTAGTTACATCACAAAATTGACAATTTAGGGTACAGGGGAATTATACATGTGCCTCACGGCATGTTGTTTATTTCATTCAATGCAAGAGATATCCACAAACAAGTTATGCTGGAGAGACAAGCCAACTGCGACATAATATTAATCTGAAGATGACTGAAAAACCAGTGGGGCAGTAATTCTCTCGGCTGGACCACTCAATCTCAGATATGTCCGTAATGGTCTTAAAAGGAATTCTTGAAAGTACACAACAGAGATGGGCTTTTGAGATCAAACTTGTATTACTTCTTAATATGGTAGAAGACGGCATACACAGAGATTTGAGGTTTATTGCACATTATATGACAGACATCCACAGACCTTTTCTTCAAAGGATATACATATTATAGGACTTCAGCATCTCCTTGTGTGTGTGGGTGAGTGTGTGTGTGTGTGGGGGGGGTTATGTGAATGTGGTGGGTGCTGTTACATTGAGGTGGGCTTATATTCAGATATATAACGTATAACGTAACAGTGTGTTATGACTGTTAGTTCACACACATAATGAATATTATTTCCTTTTTACTAGTTATATTCCCCGGGGTTGGGGTTATTTCCACTGAGTCTTATTCAGATTCCATATCCTGTTACTGTTCATACAATAGTTTAATTATATACTGTCACATTTTTGAACTCTGAACATATTGGGGTGTAGTATCTCATTTGCATGGGGGTCCTTGACAGATTAATTACATTGGGCTAATATTGTAGCGATCTGTGGAAATGAGGGTATGTTAGGCCTCTTGTCTCACATACATAGTGTACTTTCACTTCTAACTAGTTGTCCTACCCTGGGGAGGGTGGAGGTTTTATTTCATTATGATTCTATTCAGAATCCTTGGACTGTTACTGCACAAGTAGTAATATGATTGTAAAGTGTCACATTTTTAAACTATGTACATATTAGGCTGCATGATCCCTTTTACTTGGAGGTTCATTACCAGTTTATTTCCTTTGGGTAACAGTTGAGGTGATTGATGGCGCATTAAGACACACGTGTGTGTGTGTGTGTGTGTGTGTTACCTTCGGCGGGGGGATTTAATTCCTATAATTTTTTATTCAGATTCCTTAGACATTTTCAGTACATCAAGTTGAAATCTGTACATGGTGGGATTTCCGCTTGCAACACAGCGACCAGGTTCGAGAGCGGACCCGGATGCGTCGGAGGGCGGCTTGAGGGGAAAGGTTGGCGTCCGATGTGCTCTCCTTCTCCAGGGAAGGTGCAGGCAACCGTCGGGCGCTGGGGACTCCTGGCGGAGGCGGGAGAACTCATGCTGCGGCGTTGAGCAGGGAGGAGGCGGGGCGGACGCTGGCGTCATTGCCCGTCCGCCTCCTCAGGGAGGAAAGGGAGGGAACAAAAATCACGCCTTGCGTCTCGGTGGCAGCTCTGCCCCAGGAAAGCCCTGATTGGCCACGGGCCGTTCCCCAACCAGTTACAGTTCCAGCAGTCCGATATAGGGGGTGGTGCAGCGGCCCCACTCTCTCTGGGGGGTAAGCCAGGGATGACCGGGGAGACGGTAATGTCGTGGCAGGCGGCTCCAGGGTCCGTGACCAGAGTGGATGGTCGACGAGAGGCGTGGGGAAAAAATAGGAAATAATAAAAAAAAAAAGAAATCTGTACATATCAGATTGCATGGTCTTAGTTTCTTGGCGGTCCTTGACAAGCAGCTTTTTTGTTTGGCTCGTATACTGCCAATATATATTATCATGTATAAACTCCTGTTACAACACTAAAGGCCTTAAGATTTATGGAGCATAATAACCAGTCAGTTGGGTAATGTTTCCAGCTTAGTTTTACATTCCATATAGTGTGAAACTATTGCTGACATTAGGTAAACTTAACTTTACTTTAAACCGTTTGTGTGCCATGCATATTTACTTTTTGTAGTTCTATTTTGTGGAGCTTGGTTTCAATGTACAATTATGTCACAGTTTAGCATGTGTTTAATCCGAGTGGGGTTTGACTCATAATTGGGCTATACAGCTCTATGCTGGAGATTTTAACTTACTCTGAAGGTATATCTAAGTCATTTTAATGTATGTGCAGTGTACTCCATGCATGTTGTTATGCTCTAAGCACATCTGACCTTTAGGCCCTTTCAGTTGAAGCTGAACTGGTACTTTTTCAGCTTCTCTGATGTTTGTTTATTTTATTTAGTTTTTGTTGACCAGGTAAGTGCACTAGACAAATCCTGCCTATTTTCAGGCACGACCCAGGGAAGGGGGATACAGATGAATGCCAACTGATCTTGAACCAGATTAAGCTGTTGGTGGTATTTTTAGTGAAAGAGGGAAATTTAGCCAGGACACCGGGGAAATTCCCTGCTTCCTGTGAGCAGGGGACCCATTTTCTGGTGGGACCAAGAATGGCGGAGGAGGAGGAGGATGTCTGCTTGGTAGGAGAGAGCCTCGTCTTCTACTATTATCATGTTAGAGGCTGCAGCCGGTGTTTCGGCTGAATTTATTTCAGAATTTAAGCTCGAAGGAGAATCT
The DNA here is from genome assembly GCA_016271365.2 of Neoceratodus forsteri. Classification (NCBI taxonomy): domain Eukaryota; kingdom Metazoa; phylum Chordata; order Ceratodontiformes; family Ceratodontidae; genus Neoceratodus; species Neoceratodus forsteri. Next base: position 968,426,241 of record CM028134.1, on the reverse strand, counting down.
TCAGGAGCTTACTAAGGAATTACTGAAGAACTACAGCCAGAGGTATTGCCTGTAATGGCATCTGCAGATCTTGAGGAAGAGTGGCTCTGAGCACAAGATTACAACTTGGTTGTGAATTCCTTATTTGCTGCAGCAGGATTTGAACCTAGAACCTACGATTTGCAATGGCAATACAAGGATGGATGAAAAAAAGGTGGAAACAAGGCAACCAGAGGTGGTCATGGAGCAAGAAGAAGAAGGAAGAGATTGGGAGTCTGTGAGCTGGCGGCTGTCAATGGAACTGTGCCCGGGTAAAAGGCGCCAAAATTCAAACAGGTACTTTTATTTTCCCAACATCGAATTTGCCTGCTCTAGCTCCAGAAATGACTGTAAAGTTGTCCAAACAGGTAGAATTGCCTGTCGTCTTGCAACAAGCTCATTTTCCAAAATTAACACTGCTACTGTTTGGTGTAAAAACGGAGCTCAGATCTAGGCTTTTAATGACAGAAAATAGCGCTATGAATGACCGGAGCTCTGAAGCGCTCTGCTGCAATATAGTCAGGAGGATTAAAAGAAGAAAGTCTGGGATGCCTGAAAGCCTCAAAAAACTATAGCCTGTCTTTTCAGCCTGCACAAAGGAAGGAGGAACAGGACATTATTTCAACTAATGCTGAAAGAGCTGTACCACTTTGCCTATGGATTTTACTGACTTTGCTGTCCCTATGGATAAATAAAAGGTTTTGTGTTGAATAATAATATGAAGCAGGGGATGCAGTAGAGGCAAATAAAAATGTGGTTTATCAGTCTAATGTAGGTTCTCAATTAGGGTTACAGAATTTTCTTTTCTGAGAGGGCACACAAGGAAAATGTAATTCCCATGCCAAATGCATTAGGTTTAGGTAATAAAGCAGCATCTATTATAAATAATGAGGGCAAAAAGACTGGCGCCAGAAAAAGCTCTAAGTGGGGCAGGTTGGTCTCTGTTGGAATCAGGTGGATGGATTCCTGACCCCACTTGGAGCGCCAAGTCATCCTTTTCTCAGGATTCTCCTGAGTGGGCTCCAAAGGTGCAACTGCAGGAAAATGTTTCTGGTACAGATAAGAAGGTAGAGGAGTGTATGTTTTAGGTACTGCAGGTAACCTGAATAACTTGAGTGATTCAGCTGAGGCTGCTGTGTCTCATAAGGCCTTACCTAAACCTGCAGTGGAATTGTTAGTACCCCAAAAGGAACAGATAGAAAGCCTTTGCTGCTGAGCTCTTTTCAATGCACAAAGAAAGCTGCTCAAGGAGAATGCAATCGTTTACGGTATAAAGGGGATTGGAAGTCAGACCCGACAGACATTACGTAGGGAAAGTTTACTGAAAGATTCTTTGCATTTTCTCCTAAGGATGTTTATGCATTTATACACATTTCGGGTGAAGATAATTTTGATATCAGCTTTAGGTCTCAACAAGCACTTGACCTCTTCTGGTTACGCTATGGGCAAGTAAAATTTTTCCCCAACATGGACCCCTTTATTGTGATACCATTGTCAAAGCCCTTGATTAAATTTGTCACTATAATGTTTGAATGAAGGGTCTGGGTAGAAGATATTACATTCTGGCTAAAAAAAGGTGTGATGTTTAAGTGAACCTGAGCCTATTTTAGACTCAGAACAATTTTGGACGGGAGGGTGGAAATATAAAGTTAAGCTTAAGCAAAATGAAGCAGGAATTGAGCACATTCCAAACTCTTTTTGTTAGGAAAGGACAGAGGAGTGTGCTTTTACAGTGGACAACCTGTGCCTGCTATAAATGTGGAGCAAAGACTCACCTGTTCTAGCGTTTGTGACCAACCCAGATGCGATAATTGTGGGGAGGTAGGGCACGCAACTATGTTTTGTGGTAATCCATCTTGCTGCGATTTATGTGAGGCAAAAGGTCATGTGTTTAAATTCTGCCCTTGGGCACATAATTGTCACATAGTTCTGGTTCTGAGTCTTATATACAGAAAGCACAAGAAGCTGTGGTTCTATCCACCCCTTGCAGGAGGGTTCCATTTCTGTTCCTAGTTCTGTGGTACAACTCCCTGAGGTCAGAGGTACAACAGAAAGGAAAACTAGCTTAGTTTCAAAATGGTGGTAACAGGGAAAAAGTGTTTCCTGAAAATCAAAGAAATAAGCAGGGTACTGATGTTAGCAAAGGACACTTAAAAAGGATGGAATGGGTCCTCTGAATATCTTAAACATTCCCCGGTTTGTTTTCTGATGAGAAAGTAGGAAAACAGAAATGGTAAAAAGTCAGAGGATACTTTTTATGCAGGTTCCATAGCGCAGATCAGCAAGAAATCTGCATGCTAAAGCCCCAGATTGCCAGATGGAGACTAGCAATACTTATAGCGCTCTGTTTACATCTTGGGGTAAGACAGAAGGGGACTAATCAGACTCCAAAATCCACTATTTCAACCAAATCTCAGATACTAGACAACTATAAGGATAAAAAAGAAAAAAGGAAAAATGAAGGTATTGACCATCATGAAGGACTATGGTGTGCTCCTGGGGTTCATTAAACACTCATAGCTTATTAAATAAAGCGAAACAGCTAGCTGTGTTTAATTTTATACATGATTTTCCTTTGTCAGTCTGGTTTTACAGGAGACATGGATGTCCACCATTGACCAAAGGTTAGCATTTAAAAGATTGGCTGTGGGGCCCATCCTATTGGTCTTTAGGGGAGGATGTTACTGATGGAGTGGGGATTTTATTCAACTCTTTTCATTTCAGTTGCATAATCTGATAGACTTGGTACCAGGGAGAGTTTTGATTTTGGATGGGAAATGGTGTGGGTTTTGTTTTCGTTTCATTAATATCTACAATCCTCAAACTAAATCAGGTAGGGTGAACTGCCTAACACTGGTGCAGCCTTTTTATTCACGACGGTCAGAGTTTTATGGGGAGGGACTTTAACTGCACAGTTCCAGATCTTATACATGGTAAACAAAGTGGCAAGAAAACCTACTGCGATACTAACGCTTTAGGTAAAATCCTTAGAGATGCAGGTTTAGTGAGTTGTAATACCTCTTTAAATCTTAAGAATAAGTTTTCTTTTCAAAAGGAAATCTTTCTCTCATACGACCATATGTTTGTTTCTTCAAACATTCACATAAACTCATTCCAAATTTTCCTTGAATTTTCAGATCATTCATTTTGGTAAGCACTTTTTCCTTCCAGAGATGACAGAAATAAGACACATAAGATGGAGCTTAATAATTCAGTACTAGAACTAAATTTTATCCAGATTAGGATAAGAAACCTATTGAAGGCTAGGCTTTCAGTAGCTTTTTATACACAGATATATGTATATGGTGGTTAGACACAAAAGCAGATCTCGTAACCTGTTCAAAAATACTGGGAGGAAAATTAAAATGAAAATTTCTACGCTATCTAAGTTTGAGACAGCAACTAGAGAATTTTGTCCTAACTTACACATCTAGGTGGGATTACTCAGATCAAATCTCCTTATTAAAAGATGCTATGAAAGAATATCAGTACGACAGAAGTAAAACAATGCAGGCCATATTACTTAATGGAGTAAAGAAATCACCTCTTAGGGACCCCTTTCAGATGTGCAAAAGAACTTAGAGATTCAATGGGTTTGGAGGAGCTAAAAGATCTGATGGGGTGTAGTAACTTCAGAGCAGGAATTAAGAGAGGTAATTAAGGAACATTTTGGTTCCCTTAATCCTAAAAACTATTTCTATAACAGAGATGAGGATTATTTAAACAAGATTCCGTATCATGTATAAGGCATAACAAGGAAGCAGAATGGGATACTATCTCCCAGAAAGAAATTATGGAAACTATCAGGTCTCTAAAATTAAATATTTCACCTGGTCTAGATGGTCTCACAAATAACTTGTATAAACAGTTTTCGGATGAACTAAGTCAATGCCTGGGCCTATTATTTCAAGATTTTCTAGACAAGAATCACATCTACCCCTCCTTTTCAGAAGGTTTATTAACTTATATTTTTAAATCAGGTGACAGGCAAGATATGGGGAATTGGAGACCAATCACCTATTAAATACTGACTATAAAATCTTTGCCAAAATATTGAATGAAAGGCTAAACATCACGCGGGGAAGTGATTTCGCGAATCAATATTGTGGCTTGCCAAGGAGAGAATTCAATCTGCCATCATGCAGATAAGAGATGTAATTGACTATTTCAATGAGATGGGATTAACAGGTTGTTTAGTAGCAGCTGATCTGGATAAAGCATTTGACAGGGTCCATTTGCCATTTCTTTTTAAACTTTGAGGCATTATGGGGTGCAGGTTAAGCTGACAAATTTAATTGAGCAATTGTACCAGAGTGGGATGGTTTTCCTTTTGTGAGAGGCCGAACGGCTGCTGGATTTCCCTATAACCACGGGGGTTCGGCAAGGGTGCCCTTAAGCCCCTTTATATACATTTGCTATTGATCCTTTTCTGAACTGCATTGGGAGCAAAGAAATGGAAGGGGATACAATATAGAGAAACAGTCTAGCACAGCTACATATTCAAGCTTATGCTGATGATTTGGTTATATATTTGGAGGACTGTTCATCAGATTACAGGATTTATGAGAGCATTTGAGGAATTTACTACAGTGTCTAACGCAAACTAAACATAAATAAAACAAAAGGACTGATTATTGGGGGGTGTGGGATTTTGGAACTACAGCTGGAGAAAATTCATTTTCTAGAGACCGCTTCGAATTTTGGGCATTAACTTTGGTCCTCAGAATGTTCCTAATGATAATTGGCAGAGGATACTTAGGAGTGTTGAAAATAAAGTTTCTAGATGGAAGCAATGGCATTTGTCTAAAATTAAAAGAGTTCAGATAATTAAACAATTCCTTTGCCCATTATTCAATTTGTGGCAATGATATTTCCACTACCAACAGAATTTGAAACCAAGTTATATAGCATCTTTTTCAGATGCTTTGGGGTAAACTGCCTAAACCCAGTTAAAAGAAGTTTTTATTTACCTAACAATAAAACAGGGGGTTTAGGAAATGATAGACCCAGTGGTATACGCCCATGTTTTCTTTATTACCAACTCCTTGAAAGAAGGGTTGATATGGAATCAGATCTGAAAATTCATGGAATTTAATAATTATGGGGAAATACTTTAAGTGTTGGACTTCTTTAGCCCCTAAACTTAATAAATATCTACATATTCAGGCACTTTCAATATGGCACAAAAATTATATAAATGGAAATACAGAAGACAGTAGCACTCACATATAGTACAAGGGACTTGTATCACCATCTAATGAAAAAACTATACCCACAAGAGCCAGAATTTAAAAACTGCCCATTAACTTTGAACCCCATCGTAGTGGCTCAATTGAATAATCCTAGGTTGCCCAAAAATCAATGGGAGGTACAGTGGTTAATTTTCTATGGAAGACTGAATGTTAGGGGGAATGCGAAATATAAAGTCTTACAGGAAAGGTTATGCCCTTACCTTGAATGCATTAATAAGGAGGAATCCATGGTCCATTTTTTACTAGATTGTTCCTATGCTTCAGGATTGTGGGTTTTTAGCAGATGTATGGAACCTGACATGGCTGAAAATATGACATATGAATTCTTAGCTTTAGGAGTGTCTCCAGTGGGTTCATTCGGATTGCATAAGGGACTTTGACTTTATTTTGGATGTCTCAAATACTTCCTGTGGCAAGCCAGAATACAATGGGTTATATATCAAAAGAAATGTCGTATGTTTGCATTAGTAGGCTAATTGTTAAAGAGTTGAGAACATTTTTGCCTCTGATATGTTGAGAGTATCCCCAGGATCACTAAAGAAATTATGGAAAGGTTTTTTCATTTATTAAGTATAAATAAAGAAACTGAAGAAGCAAGAATAAATGTGAAAAACAGTTTGATAGCAGGTGTTCAAGAAGTGGATCTAAGAAGTTAAATGGATATAGTGTTGTAGTCTTTTTGGCTATTATTTGATTTCTGTGAAAACGTGTTGTATTCTATGTTTATTTTTGTAAATAAATAAAAACACCCCTACTCTTTTCTATAAGTGCCATGGGATCTTTAACATCCACCTGAACTACCACAAATCCAGGCAGATGGGACCTCGGTTTAACGTCTCATCCGAGAGACGGCACCTCAGAAGTGCAGCACCCCCCTCTCATGCTGTACTACAGTGTCAGTATTGGGCTATTAACACAAGTGCCAGATGGGAGAACTGAACCCACAGTCCTCTGATCTCCCGGCCTCAGAGGCGAGTGCGCTACCTACTGAGCCACTGACACCGACGTGTGTCTTGTGTTATTTTTTAAATTAGTATTTTAAACCAATGGGAATTTTTTCAGGTTTTTTTTCTGCATGATCTGGGTGTTAAAAGTACAGGATTTTCTAAATAACTGTCACTAAGCTTCCGAGGAAGGACTGGGTTGGTCTGAAAGCTAAAGCATTTTGTTCTTTTTGTTACATCTATGTTGGTCCGATAAAAGATATCAAATCATCTGCTTCTGGATCTGTTCTTACAAGGATCAATATGCCAAAGACTAAATCTGTATGCCAAATAAGGTGGGTCATCCCCTCTGTGCAGCGGTAAAACCTTGGCAACCTTCCAGGACTGAGGGACAGCACAGAGTGAGGAGAAGTTCAGGTGGTGAGTAAGAGATGAGGCAACAGCAGGAGCTGAAAGTTGGAGAATTTTCGGCTCCAGCTCATCTGGGCCAGATTCACAAAGGTTAAGCAAGGTAAGGGCAAGCAATGTTTCCTGAAGAGTGATAGGAGGAAAGTGAAAGCAATTAGCTGAGTGAGACAGAGGTGAGACTGTAGGGAAAGAGAGGGGGGCTGGACCAGAGGGAGAGGAGGAGAGGGCACAGATAGTAAAGAACTCATTGAAGTGAGCAACAACATGGGAGGGTCAGAGACCAGTGAACCATCTACCTGGAGGAATGATGGCGGACTAGGTTGGGGGGGGGTCAAAGAGGGAATGAATAACCTTCCAGAATTTAGCTGAGAAATTAAGATTATTCTAAAGATGTTTGATTTGAAGCAGTGGGCCTAACCGGCATCGACTACCTTCAAAACAGGAGTTTCTAAATGACTTGTAGGACAATAGGACAGGCTGAAAATGGGAAAATTTGAAATGAGCCCAAGCTTGGCCTCGGGACTTACACTCGTCGATAATGTCAGGTGTAATTCAGGGGTGGTGAGAAAGAACAGGTTACTCACCTGTAACAGTAGTTCTAGGAGTGGTATATGTTGTTTATCCACACTTCTTGGCATGTCCCTTTCCCCTTTAAATCTTGCCGGAAGTCTTCAAGCTGGCTTCTCCCACCCACCCCGTTGGTATATACCTCGACTCCTCCCCATGGCCTTGAATCTTGGCCGCTGGAAACAGGTTGTGCACTGAGCCGGGATGTCGGGTGAGTGTGTGTGGATGAACAACATATACCACTCCTAGAACTACTGTTACAAGTGAGTAACCTGTTCTTCTAAGAGTGTGGATATGTTTTTCATCCACACTTTATGGCAGACTCCAACCAGTTCTCCGGGAGTAGGGAGGCAAGGTGCACACCCCATACTTAGGAAATAAAGACTGGAGAACCGAGGCCCCAAAACCAGCATCCTGGCGTGACTCAAGATCGATGTGGTAGTGGGTAATGAGAATGTTTGCTGACTTCCAGGTAGCAGTCTGACAGATTTCCTGGATAGGGATGTCCCTGGAAGCAGCCACCGATGCAGCAGTATGGGGGTAGAATGAGCTCTTACCCCTCGGAGAGACTCCTTGCCCGCCAACTCATAGCACAGACCGATGCATGATGTAAGACATCTTGCTATGGTCCGTTTGGCTTCAGGTCTGCCAGAAGCAGCTTCAGTGTAGGTGACAAACAGCTGGCGAACCTCTCCACAAATTTCCACCGTCCCCTCTTGTAGTAGGAGAGAGCACATCTCAGGTCCAAGGTATGGAGCCTGTACGCGGCTTCCAAGGTGTAGTTAGGGTAGTATACTAGCAGAGTCAACACCTGGTTAAGGTGAAACTCTGACACCACCTTCGGAAGGAATTTCGGGTGTGGGCGCAGGAAAACTTTGTCCCTGTGAAAGACCAGATAAGGGGAGTCCACCGAAAGTGCCTGGAGCGCCCCTGTTCTGGCTGGACGGATAGCCACCAGGAAGGCCGTCTTCCATGACAAGTGTGAGAGCTCACACTTGTGCATGGGTTCGAATGGCTTACCCATGAGCTTTGCCAAAACCAGCAATAGATCCCATGGAGGTGGAGGTTCACAAACCGGAGGGGATATGTGATCTAGGCCTTTGAAGAGGCGCCCGACCATTGTTTCCTGCGCCAATGTCGACTGACTGGCCCGCACCCGGTGAGCAGAAATGGCTGCCAGGTGCACCCTAAGGGTTGATGACTGTAGACCCCCTTTGGAGAGAGACCAAAGGTAGCTGAGAATGTTAGCCACAGAACAGAATAAGGGGTCCAGACTCTTACCCTGACACCAAATGGAAAATCTTTTCCATTTGAAGGCGTAAAATTTCCTGGTCGATTCCTTTCTAGATGCCTCCACCACGGTGTAGACATCTTCGGAAAGACCCAAAGCCTGTAACTCTAGCCACTTAGGTACCAGGTTGTGAGGTGCAGGGATTGAAGGTCCGGATGGAATACCTTCCCCTGGTTGAGAGATATCAGGTCCAGGTGTGGGCAAAGCAGCTCCGGGGGCCTGCAGCTGAGGCTGAGGAGATCTGGATACCAGAACTGGCGCGGCCAATCTGGGCTACCAGGATCACCTTCGCCTTGTCCCTCCTCACCTAGAGTAACACCTTGTGGATCAAGGGAAATGGAGGGAAGGCATGGAGGAGGCCTGGGGTCCTCGGCCTCGAGAAGGCATCCCACTGCAGCGAGCCCTGCTTAGAGGGGCGGTCATGAAACAGCCCCAGCTTGGTGTTTTCCCTGGAGGCAAACAGGTCCACCATCAGTTTGCCCCAACGGGAGAACAGACTGTAAGCTACCTCTGGATGAAGAGACCACTTGTGGGATGTCTGGCCTATGTGGCTGAGAGCATCCTCCAGTTGGTTTGAGGCTCCTGCCACATGGACGGCTAGGAGATCCACCTCCAATCGGCCTACGAGGATCCAGATGCGGACCGCCTCCTTGCATAGCAGACGGGAGTGAGTGCCGCCCTGTTTGTTGAGTTAGTACATGGTTGAGGTATTGTCCATCTGGACTTGAACCACTTGAACCCGGAGCTGAAGATCGAAAGCTGACAGCACCAGTCTGACTGTTCTGAGCTCCAACAGGTTGATGTGGCATTGGGACTCCTCGAGGGTCCAAAACCCATGGGCCCTGTTGTCTCCCATGTGAGGTCCCCAGCCCATGAGAGATGCATCGGTCATAAGGGCGACTGTTGGCTCGAGGCGGACAAACGGTATCCCTTCCTGCAACCGGTCTGGGGCGGTTCACCATTGAAGAGTGTCCCACATCTTCTGGGTTACAGTGATCAGCTCATCAAAATGACTGTGGCACTGAGACCACTGGGCGGCCAGCTCCCACTGGAGGAAACGCATGTGCCACCTGGCCCAACAGACTACTGAGTTGCACACCGCCATGTAACCCAGAAGGCGCAGAAAGTCCCAGGCAGGGCGCAAGTGCCCAACCAGAAATGATTGGGCAAAGGAGGGGAGAACCTCCGCCCCGTCCGCCGGGAGCTGAGCTGTGGCTTGACAAGAGTCAAGCTCTGCCCCGATGAAGCCCATCACCTGAGAGGGCACGAGTTCCAACTTGGCCTCGTTGATCAGGAGGCAGAGTTGGGAGCAGGTTCGGAGAGCCAGATCCCTGGACCTCTCCACCTCCTGAAGGGAGTAACCTGCCAAGAGCCAGTCATTGAAATAAGGGTATATTCAGACTCCTCGACGCTGAAGGTGGGCTGCCACCACTGCAATGCACTTGTTGAAGACCCATGGGGCCGATGACACGCCAAATGGCATGGCTCGGAACTCATACAGGGTCCCCTTAACCCTGAAGCGGAAGAACCACTGATGGGACGGACAGATTGGGACGTGAAAGAACATGACCTGTAGATCCAGTGAACAAAACCACATGTTTTGCTCCAGGGATGATATGATCTGGTTCAGAGTTACCATCCGGAAGGTGTGGGATCCTATATACTGATTCAGATCATGGAGATCTAGGATGGGGTGCCAACCCCCTGTCCACTTGGGCACCAGGAAGTACCTGGACACGAAGCCTGGATCTGCAGGAGGATCCAACACTGGAGCTACTGCCTCCTTGCAGAGGAGCTGAGCTATGTCATCTTGAAGAGCAGACTGAGTGCAAGCTGAGAACCTTTCCTCCCGAGGGGCGTGGGCTCGGCTGGGAGGGTACTGCTCAAACTCTAGAGGCAGTCCCTGACTGACCACTTCGAGAACCCACCTGTCCTAAGTGATATCAGACCAGGCGGAAAGAAAGTGGCAGAGTCGACCCCCCACGGGAGGACCCAGAGCTGGCGTGATGGGTGTAGGGGTGGTAACCCCCAACCAGTCACTGAGCAGGCTTAGAGGAGGAGGAGGCGGCTCCTGGACCTGTACCTCAGCCTCCTTTATGGGGCTGTTGAGGACCCTGCTTTGGACGTGGGTGCCAAGCTTGAGCGTGCTGCTGCTGCTGACCTCCTTGGTAGGAGGGCTGCCTGACCACAGGAGAAGAATGCTGAAATGGCTTCTTCTTCCTCCTCTGCTGGTTCTTGCCCGAAGAACCCTTAGCAGAAGTAGCATCCAAGGTGGCACTGGACTACTCTATATGCTGAAGGTGACCGGCCACTCCAGGACCTAACAAGTCGGTGCCTAGGAAGGTACATCAGCCAGCTTATGCTGAGTATCTGCGGGTAGGAGGAAAGCCTCAACTAAGCCCTGCGGCGAGTGGCCATTGCCTCTGCAAGAGAATGGGCACAAGAATCTCCTATATCCAGGGCTGTCTGGAGCTGCTATTTTGCGACCGCATGACCCTGGTCCCAGACTTGCTTGACCGTAGTCTGCATGTGCACTGGGAGATGACGGAGGACCTCGTCTAATGACCCAAGAAGGGCATGAGAGAAGTGTGCCATAATGACAGCTGAGCTGGCCTGACGAAGACCCAGAGAAGAGGCTGCACAGACCTTACGGGAAGAGTGGTCCATATTTTTGGACTCCTTGTCTGGGGGTCAGTCAGTGTCAGCCGAACTCCCAGTACACCTGAACACAGAGGCGGTCACCAGGCTCTCGGCCGTAGGGTGCTTTGAGAACCCAGCAAGGGACCCCATGGGCACTGCGTACTCGTGGGCCATGCGGTCAGACGGTGCTGGGCAGGAAGCAGGACACTGCCAAAGTTCAAGGGCCGGGCCAACAATGGCCTCAGACACTGGAAAGGCCTCCGTCAGTGTATCCCCTCTCGAGAATATCGGTGAGAAGGTATGCTGCCTTCTTTTGGATGGACTCCATGGGCATTCAGGTAGAATCGTAGATGATGCGGAGGATGCCCTGAAAGGAGGAAGGATCTTCCTCCAAATCTGTCATGGACGACTCATCACCCTCGGGATGCGAGTGTAATCCAGTGATGTCCAAGTCCGAAAGAATCGTGGTATAGCAGTCTGCCGCCTAATCACCCTCGATACGCTGAGGGTGATCCTGGGTGACGGTAACCAACAGATGTCAGGGAAACCCGGTGTCTTGTAGGTCCTCTTTCGAGGGTGCCCCTCCCTCAGGCTGCTTAGGCGGTGGTTCCACCCTAATCGGTGGAGAGACCGAGCCGGGATATGGGCCGGCCCCGTGGGTGGAGGAACCAAAGGCTTCGGTTCTGGAGGGGTCAGATTCAGCCTGGGAGGTGAAAGCCATGTAATGGCTGGGGTAGGAAGTGTAGCCGGCTTTTGCCCAGACAGAATCAGCTGCTGCCACAAGAGGTCTTCATAGCGTCGATGGAGTTTCCACTGAATCCTCTCCTCATCCGAGGAGGATGAGGACCTGTGGCGTCGCCTCTTCTTAGAGTGCTTATGACTCTTCTTAGGGGTTCTAGACCTTGGCCAAGATCGGGGAGGCCGATTCGGTCGATCGGGAGACACCAGAGTCGGTGAAAACCGAGGGTCCGGAACCGGGTCCTTAATGGGGACATCAGCAGGTTGGGTATCATCAGGGAAGACAAGGACCGGAGTCCTTTCCAAGGAGTTATCGGGCTGAACCGGTGACAAGGGGTCGATTAGGATGAGAACAATCTCTCGACCTTGTCGGCCACTTCCTCAGTCTCCTGGCCAGATGGAAGGTCCGTGAAGCCAGTGGCAGAGGAGGCGATCTCGACCAAAGTCGAGACTGTGTGTTCCTGGGACTCTGACCTTTCTCAGTCCCAAGAGCGTCTTCACTTGGACGCAGACCCGGGGTCCTTATCCCTCTTCCGAGGGCGGGAGGAGTGCGAGCTCGAGGGCACCTCACCCCTGGTGGGGAGAGACTGGCATAACTCCTTGAAGGAGCCCGTAAAGGTGGACCCAAAGTTAAGCGGAATGAAGAAGCTTCGACTGGCTGAAGCACGAGCTGCTTCCTCCTCAAATGCCTTCATTTGTTCCAACTGTTCGGTGGATCCCGTGGCCGTGGAAACCGCCCACCTTGCCTCTTTCGATTTCACCGGCGGGTTCCTTTTCTCCGGTCTCCCCAGCTTTAAACGCACCTTGCGGTCGTCCAGGATGTTGGTATGGAAGGCCAGGCAAAAATCACACGACAAGGTGTCATGTCCAACACCTAGACAGTAGACGCACATTAGGTGGGGATCGGTGCGCAACATCTTCTGGCTGCAGAGGCACCAACGAAATCTGGGGGAAGATTTTTCCTCCATGGCAGATGAGGTAAAATCGCAATCGCTAACTCGAATGAGTTTTACAACAATTTTCGGTAAAAACCAATGATTAGAATCCAGGGCTTACGAAATGCTTTGAGAGCATGAGGGAACCTGTATCTTCCAGCAGAAAGGAAGATCTGGCGTCATGGGGCAGAGCCGAGGTATATACCACCTGGGTGGGTGGGAGCAGCCAGCTTGAAGACTTCCGGCAAGATTTAAAGGGGAAAGGGACATGCCAAGGAGTGTGGATGAACAACATATCCACGCTCCTAGAAGTAGAGTTAAAGAACTTACCATAACAGTAGATCTTCGAGAAAGGCTCTTACACTATGTAATAACCATTAGGACTAGAGCCATCAGGCGCTAGGACCACACAGAAAACTTTAGCTAGCAGTGTTTGGTGGGGGACCGCCCACCCGGCATCACGTGATGGACATCAGCGTGACACTCATGCCCTCATGTCCACCCTCTAGTTCTCCCACTAGAGACCTAAGAAGGTGCGACAGGAGAAAGGAGTTGTCTCCTGGAGCCAAAGGAAGGCTAGAAAAGGAAAAAATGGTCATAGAAGCAGGGGGAAGATGGGAGGGAAAGCAGTAACTACTGCAACAGCTTCTCTTGAAGATCTACTGTTATCGTAACTGCATGCGTAACTGTACTATCTTACTTCAAGAGGACTCTTGCGGTAGGTAATAACCATTAGGACTGAGTCCCAAGCAATGTAGTTCAAACAAAGGCCAAAGCATGGGAGGCAGGAAAGGTCTGCAGTAGGTACAGAATTAGGACAGGAAGCCCTGTAAGACAGCTAGTCCAAAGCTTGTCCTGCGCCTAGAGGCAATGTCCAGACTGTAATGTTTGGTAAAGGTGTGGACTGAGCTCCAAGTGGCTGCTGCACAAATGTCAGCAGCAGAAACATTCCTGAAACAAGCAGTAGATGCAACCATGCCTCTGGCCGAGTGTCCCTTAACTTCCCCCGGAAGGAGCTTGTTATACTTCTGATAACAAAACACAATGCAGTTTGCCAGCCATCTGGATAAACATCGTTTTGAAACTGGTACGCCCTCTCTTTTGGGCACAAAGGAAACAAAAAGCTGACCCGTTTTGCTGACTGACACTGTCCGGTTCGTATAACAACACAAAATTCTGTGCACATTAAGTGTGTGCAGAAAGGCCTCCCCTTAATTAGAATGCTCAGGATCATACACTGGCAAGCATATAGTCTGATTTTAAGTAAACTCAGAAACCACCTTTGGCAAAAACTTAGGATCTGTACTCAGTTACACGGTCTCAGTGGAAAATCAAATAACACTCCTTGCACATCAGGAAGTTCGGAAATCCTTTGAGCAGAAGTAACAGCAACTAAAAAGAGTGCTTTCCATGACAGGTAGTGTAGGTTGCAGCTCGCGGCTAGTGCAAAGGGAGGTAAAGTGAGCTTCTCAAGGATAAAATTCAAATCCCACGGAGGAACAGGGTTCCTGATCAGGGGTTTTTTGATGTGAGAATCCCTTTCAGAAAGGTTCTGGATACCTCCAACTGAGCCAAATTTTGCCATTCACTGGACTGTGGTATGCAGAAATAGCAGACAAGTGTACCTTCAAAGTAGAGTAACTAAGGCCTAGGTCAGAGAGATGCACCAGGTATTCCATGACTTGGAGTACGGGGCAAGAAAAGGGGTCCCAGCCCTTAGCAGATGCCCAAATGGAGAATCTCTTCCATTTCATAGTGTAAGTAGTCCTTGCGGATGGCTTTTTGGCCTCCACTAAGACTTGTGCCACTCTGGGAAAGACCCCAAAGCATGCCACTGCTATGTCAGCAGGTGCCACGTGTGAAGGTGAAGGGACCTGAGGCCTGGATGGACCAGCTTGCCCTGGTCCTGAGTCAGAAGGTTCTGGCAGAGAGGGAGGGAGAACCGGAGAGTCCACTCTCAATTGCTGGAGCAGAGGAAACCACACTTGGCGTGGCCAGTAAGTGGCTATGAGGATCATTCGGGTTTCCCCTTGTTGCAGTTTCAAAAGTACCCTCTGCAATATTGGAAAGTAAGGGAAGGTATACAAAAACCTCCGTGTCCAGCAGAGAGACAGCTCATCTTGCCAGAGAACACCATGCCAGGGAACAGGCGAGCAGAAACTGGTGTGTGTGATGTGTAGAGATAGCTCCTGCTGGGACCAGGAACCCTGTCCTGTGATCACCAAAATGAGCACCCCGGCCTTGACCGGAGGCATCCGTGAGCAGGGTCTGAGTTGGCAGAGGCGTATGAAAGGGGACCCCTCTGGTGAGGTTGAACAAGTCCTGCCACCATAGGAGGTCTCGATGTATGGGACTGGATACCAGAATCCTGTGATCCAGGTTGCCAGTTTTCTGGTCCCACTGGACCCTGAAGGTCCACTGCATGATTCGCATGTGGAGCCTGGCCAGGGGAACAGTGGAAATAGCCACTGCCATCAGTCCTAGAAGTCGCAGAACTGAGCAGGTTGAGGTTGACTGGCCGGTTGCCACTTGAATGGCCTGCTGATGCAGGGTTTCTGCCCAGTACGAAGGGAGGAAGGCCTGACCCTGAGCCGTTTTCCAAAACCATCTCAATAAATTGGAGGCATTGGGAAGGAGTGAGGTGGGATTTGGGGTAGCTGACTGTGATCCCAACCTGTCTGAACAGACTCAGGGTAGCATGTAGTGAGGCCACCAAGCCATCCCTCGACGGAGCTGACAGAAGCTAGTTGTTGAGGTACGGGAAAACATAAATCCCCTGGCAGTGTAAAGCCCCTGCCTCCACCACTAGGCACTTGGTGAAAACCCTGGGTGTCAATGAAAGGTCAAAGGGGAATGCTTTGAACTGGAAGTGCTCCCCCTGGAAGTCAAAATGCAAGAAGCGGCAATGGGAGGACAAAATGGGAATATGCAGGTAAGCATCCTGCATATCTAGGGCACAACGCCAGTGGCCCTGCTGCAGAAGGGGCAGGAGAGCCGGTATGGTCAGCATGTGAAACTTCTTGTATTCTATGTGCAAGTCCAGCATGCTGAGATCCAAAATTGGACGAAGGTCCCCTGTCTTTCTGGGGACCAGGAAGAAGTGGGAGTAAAAGCCCTTTCCTTCTGAGCCTGAGGAACAGGTTCTGTGGCTGATTTTGACAGAAGAGTCTGGGTCTCCTCTTTGAATAGCAGAATGTGGCCGTTTGGGTAGTGAGAGAGACCTGGAGGGTTTCTTGGAGGGCTCTCTATAAATTCGATGGTGTGACCTTGAGCGACCAGCTGAAGGACCCATAAGCGTGTTGTTATTCACTCCCACCCAGCCACATGGTTGGCGAATCTGCCTTCTATTGGTTCCTCGGGCTGGTGGTGGAGGCTGGGGGCTCTGCCACAAGTCAGGAGGTAGAGGAGGGTGGGGGAGCACCGCACCAGCAGCCCTTTGGGACTTAGCTGAAGGGGTGGGTCCTGTCAGCTGGGCCCAACGTTTGTTCTGACATCGGGCAGGTTGCTGTCTATTCTGATGCCACTGCTGGTGACAAAAGGGCTGTTTTGGTTTAGTACTGGAGTAGTACATGGACTGCACAGAACGCAGTGCCTTGCCACTGTCCTGAAGCTCAGTTATTATGTCTTTGATGTCCCCACCGAAAAGGACAGGCTCTCTAAAGGGGGCATCCTGGATGGAAGACTGGACATCAGGGGCCAAACATGATACCTGCAGCCAGAAGTACTGGAGCATACTAATAGATGTGGCAGCACTTGGTAGAGGTGTCCACTGCATCGTAGATGGCTCGTAATGAGTGATGGCAGGAGATTTCTGCAGTCCTGACAGTTTGAGCAATGTTTGCTTTAGCCTCGGAACGGATAATGCCTTGAATTCCAGTTTCAGCTATCCCAAGATGGATTTCTGGAACATGACCATGTGTGCCAGATAATTCAGTACTCTTGAGAGTCAGAGTGGAGGAGGAATATACCTTGCAACCAAACTGGTCTATCTGTCGTGACTCCTTATCTGGAGGAGAAGTGCTCATGTGTTTAAGCTTGGCCGTCCTGTCATGGGCTGCATTAATGACAGAGTTCGCTTTGGGGTGAGAACAAAGGTGGTCTTTACCTTCAGGGGCTCTATACAGTCAATCAGCCTTTTAGGTGACTGCAGCCACAGACTAGTGTTGCTGCCAGACAACAGAAGTCAGATCCTCATGTGGACCAATCCATGGAGGGATGAACAGAGAGAACAGCTCAGACATGTCCAGATGTTCTCCCAGCTTCTTATACTGGGGGTCCTGTTCTTCTGTTTTCCAACTGTTAGCCTCCTGGATCTGACGGAGGATCTCTGTGAAGGAGGGATCCTCCAGAGAAGACTTCAGGGATTCTTTAGGCTTGGGATCCTCTGGAGTAGTGGTCTCAAAACCTGAGGCAGAGGAGTCATCAGAGTCTGAACTCAAGCCCAATGATGGACTTCCGTCTGGAGACATGGCCCGTGGGAGCAGCATCTCCTGGAGAGAGACCACCTGATCCCTGCCTGCTCCTGCTGCCCTGGTAGGACATGAGGTAGAGGGGCGAGACTCAGCTGGTGAGAGGGACCTCGGTGTCGGATCCTGGGTGGGCCAGCATAGAGACCACTGCCGGTTGCCGCTGCTCCAGTTCCAAGACCAGCTGTGTCTTGGTGGTGGACCAGCAGAACTGCAGAACCTCCCTGAAGTCCACCTGAGGGTGAGCCGGTGGAGGAGAAGGCGTGGGCTGATACATGAGTGGGTAGCTTTGTAAAGACAAACCCAATGTGAGATAGCTCCTTGTTAGGTAATGATAACCCGACATGCCGTAAGATGAACAGCCTGACAGTGGGTAACCCGGCGTGGGATACCCTGGTGGCAAATACCCTGGTGAAGGGTAGTGTGGCACCGGAAAGCCTGGCGTCATGAAGCCCGTCAAAGGGCCCGATGGCAGAGCCGACAGACCTGCTGGAAGCCCTGATGACGGATACCTCAGCCTGGAACCTGACAGAAAGGTCGAAGGCCCTAGCAGAGGTCCCAATGGTGGAAGGCCAGGCGTAGACCCCGAAGAATGGGGCTGAGGGACCTAATGGGGGGGCCCAATGGAGGGTTCAAAGGGCCTGGTGACATCAGGCCTGGCATCAGAACCACAGAAGGAGGTTCCGGCATTGGCCCAAAGGGGCCGAGGGTCACACAGGAATCTGGGGCAGCGGAAGTGGCCAAGAAGGGGGAGCCTGCAGTGCAGGCAGTGTCAGATCATGGGGAAGGTCCGGTGTTAGGCGCTCCAGCTCTGGCAACTGGGTCATGTCAGGCAGATGCCCCTCTTCCTCCAGCTACGAATGTGCAGGGGAGCTAGAAGGTACCACCGGCGGAGGCAGCGAAGGAGGCTCCCGAGAGGGTGAACCCTCTAGGGAGGGCTACAGCCAAAGTGGCAGTGTGCACTGATCCAAAGGATCATTGTCAGACCTGTTATTGGGGCCCGATGAAAGTGCAGCGGCTGTGTGTGGACATCAGAGGAGCTGGCGTCCGAATTATGAGCATGGGCTGGGCGTTCATCAGAGGGGAATTGACAACTGACGGCGTGCCACCGGACTTAGACCCCATGGTTTTAAGGGGCCTAAGGGTGGCGGAGCTCTCCGAGGGCTCGGAGACACCTGCCTGAACTGTAACCAGCTCAGGCGGAGGGGCTGAAAGCTGTTCCCCACAAAGAAGGGAAGGCTTGGCCGATGGAGTGCTACACGCACCCGCAGAAGTTCGCTTGTCGCCGCAGCCCCCCCCCCGAGGGAGATCAAGGAAAAGAAGGAGACTGAGCATGGTCCCAGTGCTTTTCCTTATTATTTTTTCTTCTTCTTGTGGGAGTTAGAAGAACCCCCTATTGAGGAGGACGATCCCCGCAGCTTCTGTAGCGCCTTCTCCATGGAAGTCATTTTTAGTTTGAGAATGTGGGCTTCCACGGACTGTTAGTAGCATTTCCATGTGGCCTGGTTGAATTTCTGGCAGTTTCCTTATAGTCCCTGGGCCCAGGCAGAAGAGGCAGCAGGAATGGTCATCCTTGTGAGGGAGCCGAGTGCCGAGGAATCACACTTGTTCTCAGAAGGCGTCGGAGAAGACATGCATGAAAAAGATAAAACTTTTACACACTTTGAGAGAAATAAATAAAATCGGAGAAATACTCATCCAAAAATGACAGTTGACTAAAGCAGCATTCTCTGTGAGGTCTGATGTGCACAGGTCGACAGCAGGAAAGAAACTGCAGTTACGTAAGAACTTACTGTAACAGTAGATCTTCGAGAGAGGTTCTTGCACTAGGTCTTCACATATCCCCTGGTGTCAGGTCCAAATGGCAAACTTGTAGATAGCAATCATCAGCGGAGACTGCCCCCGATGTCAGCTGACGTGATGTCAGCCTGACTATAGAAGGGGCGGTCCCGCAACAGTTCTCCAGTTCTTTTCCACTGGAGACCTATAGAAAGGTAAGAAAACATGACAGGAGTAAAGACTCCTAGGACCCTGCTTCCTCTCTGGACCCAAGGGCTAGGAAGGGTGGAAAATAAAGGAAAAAACATCCAGGAGCTGGGGGAAGGTGGGAGGGGAAACTAGACCTACTGCAGCAACCTCTCTCGAAGATCTACTGTTACAGTAAGTGCTTACGTAACTGCAATATCTTGCTTCGACAGGGTTCCTGCAGTAGGTCTTCACATACAGGACTGAATACCAAGCAGTCCCCTAAGCAAATAATACTGAGGTGCATCTGGGAGGAGGAGAAGTCGCCATAGGAAATTATGACAGGAGGCCTTGCAAAACTGCAAGACCAAAGCCAGTTCTGCACCTAGAGG
This sequence comes from Neoceratodus forsteri, assembly GCA_016271365.2. Taxonomy (NCBI): domain Eukaryota; kingdom Metazoa; phylum Chordata; order Ceratodontiformes; family Ceratodontidae; genus Neoceratodus; species Neoceratodus forsteri. The sequence goes on along the minus strand of CM028134.1, from coordinate 968,406,625 downwards.
CAATGTCCAGACTGTAATGCTTAGTGAAGGTGTGAACAGACGACCACGTGGCCGCTGCACAGATCTCTGCAGTAGACACATTCCTGAAAAAGGCAGTAGAGGTAGCCACACTGTGGGTGGAGTGACCTTTGACTGTCCCCGGAAGGGACTTTCCATATTTCGTGTAAGAAAAATGGATGCAGTTGGCTAACCATCTAGAGATGGTTTGTTTGGAAATACCCTTGCCTTGGCACTGGGGAGCAAAGGCTACAAAGAGTTGGTTGGATTTACAAACCTCTTTAGTCCAGTTCATGTAGTACCCAAGAATCTGGTACACATCCAAGGTGTGCAGAAGGTATTCCCCCTGTTTGATTGCTGGGGATAGTATACTGGTAATTCCACGCTCTGATTCAGAGTGGTTTCTGAGACCACTTTGGGGAGAAAGGAAGGGTCAGTCCGAAGGACTACTCTGTCCCTATGAAAAATTAAACAGTGTTCCTTACAGACAAAAGCCTAAAGCTCAGAGACCCTTATGGTGGAAGTCACTGCAACTAAAAATAAAGTCTTCCAGAAGAGGAAGTGTAAGTCGCAAGTAGAAGCTGGTTCAAACAGGGGTAACTTCAGCTTCTCGAGCATGAAATTCAGGTCCCGGGGGGACAGGGATTCCAGGATTGGAGGTTTTAAGTGGAGGATGCCTTTCAAAAAGGTTTTGGCAACCTCCAACTGAGCCAAGGTTTTGTCCTCCACCGGGAGGTGGTAGGCCGACACCTCAGAGAGATGGACCTTAATGGAAGAATAGCTAAAGCCCATCTCGGATAAATGCACGAGGTACTCTAACACCTGGGCCGCTGAGCACGATAATGCGTCAGCGCCTAGCTTGGATCCAAATCGAAAATCTTTTCCACTTCATGGTGTACGTGGATCTAGAAGAGGGTTTTCTGGCCTCTACTAAGATATGTGCAACCTGTGAGGAGACCCCATAGCGGGAGACCGCTATGTCCACAGGTGCCACGCACGAAGGTGGAGAGACAGTAGGATCAGGTGCACCAGGGTTCCCTGCTCCTGTGTCAAAGGTCGTGGGAAAACGGCAAGGAGACCGGAGCTACCAGTGCCAGTTGTTGCAAAAGGGGATACCAAATGTGGTGTGGCCAGAGAGGAGCAATAAGTATCACATGAGTTCCCTCCTGCTGAAGTTTCACCAGAACCCTCTGAATGAGAGGAAAGATAGGAAAGGCATAGAGAAACCTTCCTGTCCAAAAGAGAGACAGTGTGTCTCACCACAAAGCACCATGCCCGGGAATGAGCGCGCAAAAGTTGGGTAGTTTTGCGTTGAATGGGGAGGCAAACAGATCTATCTCTGGTCGACCCCATCAAGGAAAAAGTTCTTCGACCACCTCTGACTTCAGCTCCCACTCATGAGCTCTGGCTACTGATCAACTGAGACTGTCCGCCAGAACGTTGCTTATGCCTGGGACGTGGACTGCTGTCAAGAAAAGGCTGTGCTGTAGTGCCCAATACCAGACCTTCATTGCTTCTCTGCAGAGAGGGTATGATCGGGTTCCTCCCTCTTTGTTGATGTACCAGACAGTGGACATATTGTCCGTCTGGACCAGAAGTGATCCTGGTACCAGGAGAGACTGGAATGCCTGGAGAGCATAGAGAACCGCCCTGGTCTCCAGAACGTTGATGTGAAGCACAAGCTCCCGATTGGACCAAGACCCCTGTGTCTTGTGTACCCTCAGATGGGCTCCCCAGCCCAAGTCTGAGGCATCCGTGGTGAAGATTTGGGATGGAACGGGGGAATGAAAAGGTGTTCCCCTCGAAAGGTTGGAGAGATCCTGCCACCAGCGAAGATCTCTCTGAAGGCTACTGGAGATCATGACCTTTTGATTCATGTCGTCCATCCTCTGATCCCACTGGACTTGAAGAGACCACTGGGTGACCCTCATGAGAAGTCTGGCCAGGGGCACTGTTGAAATTGCTGCAGCCATCAGTCCCAAAAGACGGAGCATGGCATGTACTGGGATCCACCAAGCCTGGGGCACGAGAGTGGCTTGAGCAACTAGAGTCTCAGCTTGATCCGATGGCAGAAAAGCCATGCTCTGAACTGTATCTAGTACGGCTCCAATGAACTGGAGTCATTGGGATGGTACTAGCTGGGACTTGGGGAAATTGACCGTGATACCCAGAAGTGAGAACAAGTTCAGAGTGAAAGAAAGGGACTCTTTCAGGCTGGTAGGAGAGGGTGCTGCGAGGAGCCAATGATCCAGGTATGGGAAGACATAAATGCCTTAACGGAGTAGGAATGCCGCCACCACCGCTAAACATTTCGTTAACACCCGAGGGGCCAAAGAAAGGCCAAATAGGAGTGCCCGAAAACGGAAGTGGTTCTCCATAAAAACAAAATGGAGAAAGCGGCAGTGGGCCGGGAGGATAGAGATGTGTAGGTAAGCATCCTGCATATCCAGGGAGGACAGCCAGGAGTTTGGATGGAGCAGGGGGAGGAGCCCCTGAACAGTCAACATACGAAACTTCTTGTACTCGTCGAAGATGTTTAGTGTGCTGAGGTCCAGGATCGGTCTCAGGTCACTTGTTTTCTTTGGGACTAGGAAGAAAAGGGAGTAAAATCCCCTTCCAATTTGGTTTGAAGGGACGGGTTCTATGGCCTTCTTTAGAAGAAGTGCCTGGATCTCTTAAGAGACAAAGGGGACCTGATCCCATGTATAGAAAGGCCGTCCCGGTGGCAGAGGGGCTGGGATCTTGAGGAACTCAATCGAGTGACCCCGCTAGATGAGCTGAAGCACCCAAGACTCTGCGATGATGAACCTCCAACCCTCCAGGTGGAGGCCGAACCGCCCTCTGACCGGTTCCTCCTGACTTAAGGGAGGGAGCGGAAGGAGGGGAAAGGAATCAGGACACCGAGGGGAGGGCAGCTTTTGCCCCAGAGGCTGGTTTGGGGAACTTAGCCTGTGGGGTTTGAGCTCCTGAGCCAGGGGTGCATCTTTTCCCGACGCTTAGCCTGGCTCTTGTTCCACCTTCCTTGGTGGTGAAAGGGCAGCTTTTTCTGACCCATCCTGTACATAGAGCGTCTCTTAAGGAGCGTCTGCTCTCTTGCAGTCCAGTGATAATATCTTTGGCATCACTGCCAAAGAGGATGGAACCCTTAAAAGGGGCATCCAAAAGGGAAGACTGTACATCCTGTGCCAGGCCTGCTATCCAGAGCCAGGAGAGGTGGTGGAGACAGATCCCCATGGCTGCCGCTCTAGCCACTGAGTCCACCGAGTCGTACGTTGCTCAGAGCGCGTGAAGACATGAGGACTTGCCCATCCTGACCTTGTCCAGGAGCTTCTTCCTAAGGTTTTCATCCTGAACCTCAAGGAGGTCCCTTTCCAGCTCTGAAAGCGAAGCTTTTTGGAAAGCAACCATGTGCGAGACATAGTTGAGGGATCGAATGGCACAGGAGGAAGCAGAGTAGATCTTTCGTCTGAACTGGTCTAATTGATGAGAGTCCTTGTCTGGAGGCGAGGAGCTCAGATGTTTCGGTTGGGCTGACCGGTCATGAGCGCCAGTGATTACCATGGAGTCAGCCTTTGGATGGGTGGTGAGATGGTGAATCCATTCCGGGGGATAATAAGTCTGGTCTGCTTTTCTGCAGACTGCCGGTATGGAGAACGGTTGTTGCCATATCGTGGTCACCAAATCCTCATGAGGTCTCCATGGGGGGATGGGGATAGGATCAGACGTAGTGAGATCCAGGTGTTCCGCCAGTCTTTTTCGCTGTGGATCCACCTCTTTTGAAGGCCAGCCTCCCGCTGACTGTATAGAGTGTAATAGGTCTCCGAAGGAAGGGTCCTCTGGAGGAGACTTGGGGGACTCCTTAGGAGGGACCTCAACAGGAGATCTGGGGTCCGAAGGTTCGGAGTCAGACTCCGTGTTGGAGAGCTTGGAGCTGCTGGGGATGGGAGGATCCACCCCAGCAGTTCCCAAAGCTAAAGAACCCGAGGCTCTGCTAGAAGGAAGTGGTGGATGGGGGGCCCTGGGTAGGGGAATATCCCCTACAGACTGCCTAAGCTCCAATAGTAGCTGAGTTCTGGCCTCCTGCCACCACTGGAGGTCCAAATCATGGTCTGGTGCTGGGGGTGGCGGAGGAGGAAGTTGAAAGTTTGAGAAGCATGGGTACTGAGGGTACTGTCAGGATGGGTAGTGGTAACCCAGCAAAGTTTGAGGGTTGAAAGAGTACCCAGCGTAACCCGGAGTAGGGTATCCCAGTGCCGGTGGCACATGGCCTGGCATCAGATACTGCAGGGCTGACGGCGGGTCGCCCAGAGGCGGGACAATGGGTTCTGAACCCAGAGACCCGCCAGGAGGATCAGGTCCTGCCGGGGAAAATGCAATGGTGCCCCTAGGGTGCGGGATCCGGGAGGGCCCCCAAAGGTCCTGAGGGAGGATGCTTCATGGAAGGATCCCTGGCCGGTGATGGACTTATGTCCGGGGATGGTGGTAAGCCTGGCGAGGGGGGGGGGGATCTGGAAGGAGCCCCGACAGCTGGTCCAAGGGTGATCCTGCTGGAAGAAAAATCGGAGGATCGGGTGGCAAGTCCCTGGGATGAATTACCCGATGGAACGATGGGTCGCTCTGCAGCTCACTCGGTCCAACGTCGGCGGCCAAACTGGAGCCCGACGGGAGAGTGGAGAGATTCAGGCAGGTCACGGAGGAGGCGTCATCCGACTGAACAGACTGTGCCGGGCTAGTGGTGGCCGGGAGACCACCGCTAGTCTGATCGGCAGGAGCTGTGCACCCTTTGACGGGGTCGAGGGGTGTCTTATCGGCTAGGCGAGGTGAATTAATGGATACCTCAAGAGAGGCTACCCCCGGCTGCCCACTCACCTCAGCAGGAGGGGGAGAAGGTGCCCGGCCCAAAGAAGCAGACAGGGCACTAGCTGAAGTACTCACGGTTGTGGAAGGCCTCCCGTGTGGCGATGGACTCCGGTCCCAGAGCTTCTCCTTGCTTTTCTTCTTTTTTGGGGCCGGCGACAATGACCTATCCCTCAGTTCCTGGAGCTCCTTTTCCATCGACACCAGTCGTCGGGTCAGGAGGTGGGCCTCGAGGGTCCGTTTGCGCCAGGTTCGGGTTGCCTGGTTGAAGGTCTGGCCGAAGGAACACTCCCCAGTGTTGTGCTTGGAACCAAGGCAGAGGAGACAGTGGGAATGGTCGTCCCCGTGCGGGATTTGGGCACCGCACTTTTAGCAGTTCTTCTTCTGTCTAGAAGACATCAAATGGAGGTAACTCAAAGAGAAAATTTTACTATGAGGTGAAGAAAACTTCAACAAAAAGGCGGACGTTTGATCGCTGTTCTATCGCATGCCGAAAGTACTGAGGCGACGACTGGAAAGAACTGGAGAGTGGGCGCGGGACCGCCCCTTTTATAGTTGGGCTGACGTCACATCACCTGACGTCGGAGGCGGACCCCGCTGATGATTGCTATCTACAAGTTTGCTGTTCGGACCTGACGCCAGGGGGTGCAGTCCTATATGTGAAGACCTACTGCAGGAACCCTCTCGAAGAAAGAACTGGAGAACGGGTGTGGGGACCACCCACTACATAGTGCCACGCTTACATCCATCATGTGACACCAGGTGGGCAGTCCCCCACCAGATGCTGCTAGCTAAAGTTTTCTGTGTGGTCCTAGTGCCTGACAGCTCTAGTCCTAATGGTTATTACCTATTGCAAGAGCCCTCTTGAAGTAAAATCTTTTTACCCTGGATTCTTTTAATATGGGGGGCACGTGCTTCTCCCAGACAAGAGTAAATTTGGGATGGAAAAGGGAGAGGGCGACATCAACGTTCGGAGCAAAGTAGATGGGGAACCAACTGATTGCAGCCAAGTCATTTAAAAGGGCACTAATGTTTAGTGACTGAGGGATCTAGAGAAGGAGGCAGCCTGACTTGCCTGACAGGGAAGGTCATGCAGTGGTTGCAGAAGTCTTCTGGAAGAGTACCAACTGCAATGATACGATGGGGGTGAGAAGACAGTGCCTAAGGCAGGAGGGTGTGGTTGAGGGAGTGGGTGTGCATCAAGGGGGTTCTGTAATTAGCTGGGTAAGGTTCAGTGATTCAGTCCTGTGGGAGGTTGGCCTGGCTGCTGGGGAGAGCCAATTAATATAGAATTCTCCAGGAAGGAGAAGTTCACCGGAGGAAGAATGAAAGGAAAGGCGATGAGGGAATCAACCAGAAAGGACTGGGAGATTTTACGGGAGGCGAAGAAAACACCAACGAAGATCAGAAGGCAGATGGGAGGGTCAGCTTTGTCAGGAGTTCATGAGAGGCCACTGACTCTGTGTGCAACAGAACAGGAATTTGTTATGTTTATTGCATTTAATAGCCAACATATACTATACCTGCATTACAAGAAATGGCATACATTCAACTGATACAATTCACTTGCACCTACTAAAGAATATGGAGAGCTGCATTTCTTAATTTTCTACATTGAGGGGAATTACAATGGGAGTCTGCATAACATGTAAAACAAAACTGTTATCATAAATGCAAGCAGTGCATTGTTAGGAGTATGCACTAAAGTTAAAAAAAAAAAAGGTGATCACTAGCTCTACTGCTTCGGTAAAGAACATTCTATTGGATGCTATAAACCATAGTTGCACTTAGCATGTCACTTAATCACCTAAAACCTACGACTGAGTAACATGTAAACATAACATTCTCTAAACCTAGAAAAAAGAGAGCTCCTGCTAAAAATTGATAAAACATTTCACTGAATACTTCCTTCTTCAAACATAATAGAGAAAAAAGGTAACTTAAAAGTACCTGCAGGATGTTCAAAAACTTTCTGTGGTGTTGCATTTGCGCGTTTAGGTGTGGGAGTTGAAATCGTGTAGTCTATTAATCAGGTAGTAACTGCGTTCATCCTGGCCATCCTGACTACTCTGAACCCCAGCACAACAGCAGCTCTACCATGTTGCTGATACAACATGGTAATGCCTCCAGAGACATCTTACCCCACATGTCACACACCATTCAGACTACTGTATGAGAGTGATATCTGCAGGATAAATTAGTGTAGAGACCATCGGTGCAGCACATTAAACCTTGGGTTTAAAACTAAAGTCTGCGCTCCACCCACTTCATAGTCACTACTGAACAACTGCGGTTCTCAGCTCCCGCTATTCCCCCAACCATTATTTCTTAATGGACAACCACAAGTTAAGGATGTTTCTATGAGGGAGAACATCTCAGTAAGCTTAGAGGATAACACTTTCCAGTTTAAACCACAATTATAAGTAATATAAGCAGATAGTCAATCGCTGATGTTGCTAAACTCACTCCACACTATCAAAGTCTCTGACACACACCATCAGTTCTCAGTTTCGTTCTCCGATATCTCTGAGGCTGCCATATCAGGGATCTTTAGCATCAGTAAAAGAGTATGTTATCTAAACAGGTAAACAGCGTGCTGGGAATGAAAGTCTGTACACAATCCTTGCAGTTTTAAGTTCATATGCCACCCCTTCGAGGACTTTCTGCCTCTGTCTTGTGGCAAACAAATACTCTGCAAAAAACAGTACCTTATTTTCTCTGATCATAACTACTGAAGCCTCCTTGGCAGTCTTTAAAGTTTGGTCCCTGATCACCAAAACAGTTGTGGTTAGTAGGACAGTTCTTGGCACCTCCAAGTTATTAGTGGCTCTACGTACATTAATCCAGTATGCTTTGATTATGGAGGTCGCAAAACCAAGACTGAGGGTTTCAGGGAGCCATCTCTCCAAGCAGGTCAGCAGGTTCCCTTCCTCAGTCCCTTCTGGAATGCCCAAGAGCCTCACGTTTGTAGACTGAGCCATATTCTCAAAATGCTCAATGTGGCTCCAGACCATGGTATGCTCTTTGACAATAGCTGCACTAGCAGCCAGCACTTTCCCTGTCATGCAGCCATGTTCCTCTACGGAGCCCACCATTGCTTCCATGGGTTGTTCCATTACCACAATTTTGTTGTTCTGCTGCTCTAGCTTCTTATCGACTTTTTGTATAGCTTGGGTAAGCACGGGAATAGCCCTTTGGAGAGATTCGTTATTAAATCCTTCTGCAGTATTCTCTGGCGATGGATTCCCAGCTGGAGATTTTGCAGACCTTGTAGCCCCCTTGAAGAGTCTGTCTTGCCTGCTCCCCTCAGTTGTCCTATCACCAAAAATGTCCACTGTTACATTCTAAGCACTTCTTAGGAGGAACAGATCCGTTTAAACAACAGAAATTCAATTTTTCACAAGGTTAAAATAGTATTTTAAGAATCCTAGGTATGGAGCTCGAACTGGATGAGTCTTTCTCGCTTGGCTGCTAGCCACGCCATGCCCTTCCCCCCAAAGACAGGATAGGTTTAGACGGACATAAAGGACAACACCACCACCACCACCACCACCTCTCTTACACCGTCCTGCAGAAAGGTGGTAGTCAGGGAAAGCCAAGGTAGAATCAGGTATCCTAGAGGAGACCAAACTAATAATTAAAGCACCAACCACCATCAAAATGAACCAGAAATGGAAATTACATACCTACCGTAATTCTGATCTTTCTGTGTATCTTCACCATTCATCACAATTGGGTACTTGGCTGGAGGTCATGACTCCGCAGGAGCTTTTTGGGATGAGTGGAGTCAGCGCCTGTCCAGGCGCGCCCTCAAAGCTGATGCACTGCATGGCTCGCAGGTTGGCCATTAGGTGTGTCGACTCTGCCCTCCGCCAGTTCTGAGTCACCGTATAGGTAAGAAAAGGGTTGGGAGGGTGGAAAAGAAAGTCCAAGGACAGACAAAGGAAGAGAAATATAAACTAAAAGGAGAAATAAACGACGGAGAGGACAGAACAAGTTTGAAGACTAAGGGGATTGGGTAGGGGCCCCAATCTCTGGAAGTAGAAAAGGAGGAGGGAGGGTGGGTTAAGGATTTTAGAACTAAGGATAAGAGTGAGAGAGTGGAAAACAGGAGAAACATACCCTGTAACCTTGACCTGTCTCCAGTTTGTATAGGAACTGCGAAGGAGTAGCCAAGAGGCTAACTGCCAGAATTCAAGGCACAGAATCACTGGCAATAACTTCCACAAGGCAGAATCGGCTATTCTGGAAGAAAAGACAGGATACAAGGATATCTCCACCCTCTCAAAAGGAGATTTTGGTGTAAGAAACCTAGTTTCTTAAACTAACTGAGGTTATGTCCAAAGGACAAGGAAATCAAAGGATTGACGGGGAAAAGGAAAGAAAGGAGGGCAACTGCCAACCCCAACCCCACAGGGGTGGAGCCGAAGCACTGAAGGTGCTCCCCATCCTGACCACTCTGCCCCTGAAAATTATCCCCCTATGTGCCCCATTTACCCCACTCCTGACTAACAGAAAGGAGGGAGATCAGGCACAGAGAGACAGGGGGATCCAGAGACTGAGGCCCCAGGGGGATGGAGGGTGGGACTGTGATGAATGGTGAAGATACACAGAAAGATCAGAATTATGGTAGGTATGCAATTTCCATATTTTTCTGTGTCAATCTTCACCATTCATCCGCTTATGTACTGAGGCCCCCGAGAGAGTTTTAACCTAAGGGACTGGGTCCCTTAGCTCTCAGTGGGTAACACACTAAGAGGGAGAACCTTCATAGGCCTGGAGAGGCCCGAGAATGGGGAGAGTGAGATGGGGATCCCCCCCCCCCGGAGGGGGTAGGAAGACAGATGCCATCTCACCCTACAGGAAAAGAGATAAGTTCTCTGGTAAGTGGAGTTAATCACCCTACACCAGCCAAGGGTGACAACTGGGAGAGACGCAGCCATGCCGTCCGCCTAGTGCAGATCGCTGTCCCTATGACCCTGGCAGCTACTTCACTGGCGTCATACGATGCCCTTGCTTGGTGTTTTGCTAGCTCCAGGCCACGTACAGAGGAGTGCAATGGCTTGTCTGGTTTCCTCCGTGTCAGGCATCGAAGCTAGGAGTTGACCTAGCCTGGACCACAAGAACCTGTCATAGGATGCATAGTGGGCCTGATGTGCTGCAATAGAAAGCAGCAACCGTGCCAAGTAGAATGTCCTCCTCCCCCAGAAGTCAAAATCCAAGGAATCTTGATCTGGGGCCCGTCACGGTGCAGGGCGCGAAGCCCATCGGGAGTATCCAACTGCGTCAATCCTGAGCTAGGATGAGGCATGGAACCTAGAGACTCTGGGGGGGGCACAATACCGCTGGCAGAAATCCCTAGGGGTTGGGAACGCAACGCGCCTCCCAAAAGGGAGCAGGCAGGGGGGCACCACAAGGGTGTCTGCACTGAAATCTCCTAGGAAGGCGCGCGTCGAGTGCTCTGGATTGTGTTGAGTGGGAGGGATGATATGCAGGTCCTCCAACATCCTCACAAGGGAATCGCTGATACTCTGCAAGATCAACAGCTGGAGAGATGTGGACAGATGGCTCCTCTCCCCCAGTGGGGAAGAGGGGGATGAGGAGTTAGAGGACCTCAAGAGTTCAGAAGCTGGCTGCTCAGGGGGAGGTTGAAAAACCTGTCTGTCCATAGCCCTAACATAAAAGGGAAACTGAGCAGCCACCGCTCTGAACTGCTCCCAAGAGAGAGGACTGCTAGGACCAAGAATACCTGGGAGCGCAGGAGAATGCGGCAGAGGAGTTGGGGCAGAGCCAACAGGAATCGTCTGACCTCCACCTGGGCTAGGGCGTGCACCAGGAGATCTAAGGTAAGAAGGAGCTACGGAAAACTCCACAACCGACTGCTGATCAACCACACTGGAATTGCCTAGGCTGTGCCCTGAAGAATCCTCCCTGTGAGGTGACCAGGGCCGTGAAAGTCCAAAAGGACGGTCCCCTACCTTCAAAGAACGGGGCCCTCTCGAGGAAACCGAAAGGGAAGGGCGGAGGTCCATGCTACGGCTTCTCCCAGAGCCTGGGTGGGCCCCGGAAAAAGACTGCCGCGGGGGACCCATATCCCTCGGCCCTTCAGAATCCAAGAGTGCCCTCCTCCTCGAAAGAGCCAGCCTAGGCAGCTGACAGCTCTGGTCATCCCCGAAAGAGCTATCCAGGGGGCAGCACTCTCCCCTCCCGTGGATGCTCCAATCAGCCCCAAAGTTGGGCGATCCAGGCACACCATTTGAGGGGGTACCACCACTGAGGGGTCAGAGAACCTTCCGAGACCAGGCTGCAGAGCAATGGTGACCTGCACCACTGTCTGCTGGTCAGCACCCCTGACCCTGGCCCCAGAAGTCACTGTCCACTCCTCAGAGGGGGGCTGGCCCCGGCCCGTCAAGGACACTACCAAGGTGTCCACGTGAGCAGCCAACTCCAAATAGTCAGACTGCCTGTCTGACTCAGAGTCCAATTCCTCCTCTGAAGAGGTGAAGATCGAAGTCCTGTGCCAAACAGTGCATGGACGCCCGCTACCATCCCAAATGAAAAGGGCACCAGAACCAGAGACTGCACCAGAGTCGGTGCTGATGTCCCCAGCCGCACCACGAATGGTGCCAGAAGAAGACACAGCTCCAACGATGGCAGCAGCGGAGCCTGCTGCAACGCCCGTCCCTGTTACGGCGCCCATAAACAGCTACTAGAGACCTGAGACGCTCCAACCCCGCCTCGGCGCCGAGGTCGGAAACCCCCACGGTGCCAACCCACCCACGACACCGCAAGCAGCGCCGAGGACACAGACAGCGCCAACGACGGCCCCAACCGTGCTCTCAGTGCCGCGGACGGCACCGAGCTCTGAAACCCCCACAGCACCGTGTCATTGCTTGGAGCCACGAGCAGCTCCAGATTCTGGACATGGCACCATGCTCAACCACGGCACCGCGGATGGCGCCAGGGTGAGAGACAGTCAGGTACGGCGCCGCTAGCACCATCGGCAGTGCGAACGGAGCTGACAGCAGCAACGGCACTGAGCGACGGACCAGAGCCGATGATAGCGTCATCAGGGCCCATGGCGCTGTGAACAGCGCCAAGGCCCAGGACAGCACCAACCCAGGGCCTTCGAGTCGAGGGTACCATACCAGGGGAACTCTTGTCTCAAGAGGCACTGCCATGGCAGTGCTCTCACCTGTCCTCCCGGGACAGACTGGGCTTCCTGCACCGCGGAAGCCACAGCTAGGCTACAAGAGGCAGAAGCCCCCTTCTCCTCCTCGGTCCGTATAGAACTGGGAGGGGACCCAGAGCAAAGGCCGCGAGAATGCAGCTTGGCCTGATGATTGCGCGTCTGTCCCCCGAAAGTCGGCGGAGCTCGTCTAACTTTCCACGCGCGTTGTCCGATGACACGAAGGTCCATGGAGAAGCAGGCGTCACATGAATCCATGTCGTGAAGTGGGCCAAGATACGCGAGGCAACGGTCATACTGGTCCGTGACAGAGTACTTTCGGCCGCATGGGCACCGACACATGGGGGGCTGTCCCATCTTAGACATTTTCTTGCCCCCCCCCCACCGAGACACGACCTATGAGAAAAAGAACACCAAAACAAAACCCGGCATTGCAAAATAAAATAAGGAACAGTCTTAACAGGTGACGTCGAGTAGAGCGAACAGAACTGGCAGGATAACTCAAGAGTCGAAGGACTACGACATGGAGTCGACAAACTGCGTAACAGTCAAAGGCTTCAACAGCAGAGGTAGTACTCTAGAAATCTTCCTCTCAGCTACCCACGAGGTGACCTTGGCGGGAGGCGAAGAAAACTGGCAGGAGGCGAGTTGACAGCACCTAACGAGCCAACCAGGCCACGCGGTGCCGGCCTCGAGGCGGCCGATTGCGTCGACTCCACCCATCAAAAAAAAAAAAAAGCTCCCGCGGGGTCATGACCTCCAGCCAAGTACCCAAAGGTGATGAATGGTGAAGGCTGATACAGATAAGATCTAAATACTTTACATGAATGACAAATAATTTAATCACAAGTGTGCTTGAACCCAAGTGTGCTCAGACCTCTTGCCAGGACGAAACCTTGTCCCCACAGGAAAAGCGCTGGGGTAAGCGTCCATTATTGATGACTGGCCGAGGCAACATTGTGAGCTACAGGTTGTAATCTACAATAAATTGTTTTAAATTTTTTTGCAACAAAGACGGCCTCACTATTTTTCCTCATTGGTGTGCTTAAATTTGTAGTCCCTGGAAGCCTGGAGGCAACCTCACTGGCATCATCTGATGCTCTTGATGATGTCGTACTACCTCCAGGCCTCAAACTGAAAGGCAAATGGCCTGCCTAACTTGCACTGCAGCAAGAAGCTGACCTGGCTGCAACCACAGGCAGCAGTTGAAGGTTGCCTGATGTGTGGGTAATGCACATACAGGTATGTGTGAGATAAAAACCTTCCTCTCAAAGGCATCCAGCTGAGCAGAATCTGCCTCTGAAGGTCGGTCACGCATGTGGTGTCCAAGCACCCCAGTGGGGTTTGCAGTACCTCTAGCTCTGAAGGTTGAGAAGTACTGCACCTGCAGACAACGTGGGTGAGCAACTCCAGAGCAGGAGATCCCTGGGGGCTGGAGGGCAAGACCAGGGATGCCTTCATACTAAGGTAAACACCAGAAATGTGGGGTCACCCCATTCTAGTATAGCATAGGGCTTACGCCACGCTAACTGAAACCAGACTAAGCCTTGCAAAACATCCCTGTTTGAGGTACTCCGTAAAGTCCAGAGTCACAACAGAGCACGCATGTTCAGTATAAATAATTTATCTGTAATAAGTGGGGAACATGTTTTCTCGTACGAGAAACTGGTTATAATTTGCCGTTATAACCCGCTAGTTATAATGGCGAACATGCGCCAGCTTTTCCTCAGCCCTGCTCGCGCTCACTACCTCGCACAGCTCTCTCAAGTGCTTCCATTCGGAAATTACCTGTGACTGCCAAGAAATGCAGTCACACAAGTAAAAGGCAGCACAATATCTAGCCCTTACTGACCTTTTTCCCGGCAGTTACAAGCAGTTTTCTCACTCACTTGCTGTCGTCTCCACAGAAACACTGTGAACTATGACCTTAAACTAATCTGCATGTCGCCGTGACAATGACACCGGGACTTAAATGGCTTTAAATAAGAACTACAAACATCTAAACAGTGGTTAAACATTTCTTACTTAAAATTAAAAGTGTTTCATATCATGAGTTTAATATTTCCTGCAGATTTGACTAGCTGTCATTTTCAGTGTAGGAACGAAGCCGCTGCCGTTCTGACACTCTAACTCAAAGCAACCTCTTTTTTGCCAATTAAAACAATTGTAAAACAGACATATACACATTTTACACATTTGTACAACGATATGCCTCACTTTATTCACCTTCTTAATTGTAGTGCTGCATGTTATAATAAAAAAACAAACAAAACAGTGTTTTATCTAAAGGGTAACTGTCAGCAATAAGAGCCTCACAACCAAGTGTGAGGTTGATTCCAGTTTCCATTTTGTGTACAAACACATTTTTTACTTACTGTTTTCTGCAGCATAGTAGAATGTATTAGGGTAATTTTTGTACAGCAACTCATCTCCCATACTTGCAGCAGTCTGAAGTAGCTTCTGGGGGTGGGACCTGCACCTCCCTCCCTACCCATACAGGGTATGCCCACCTATATCCCCAGTAATAATGCCACATGGTGCCATGTGGCAAGGGTTTTAGTAGCTGCATCCTTAGGACAGCACTGCGTAAATAGCAGGGTCCAGCACTCCCGTTCTGTCATTCCAAGCAGTTGTGGAAGAATTAGAGTTTTCAAATTATCTCTGGCTACCCTAAAGAAAACTGTGTTTCTCCTCCTATTGTGCTCAGGCAATGTTGAACTTCACCCTGGTCCCACAGAAGCCTTGTCATCTCCGTCCAACCTTACAAGGCTTAGAGGAATGAGCTTTATGCACGTTAGTGTTTCCAGTCTCTTAAAAAAGCTTACATCAATCCAGACCTGGGTCATTCATATTGAACCAGATGTGCTGGTAGTCTCAGAATCCTGGCTCAGATCTTCTACCCCTGACAGGCAGGTTAACATCCCTAATTATTGGCTGTTCAGAGCCGACAGGCAGACATGGGGTGGTGGGGTAGCAATTTATGTCAAGGACAAATATATGGTCACTACCACTGACTCCTCCTCTATCGCAAATGGCTTCGAATGTCTGTCCCTTAAGGTTGAAACATCCAGCTCAATGGCTATCAGGGTTGTAGGGTGTTACAGGTCTCCATCTGCTGGGTCCCAGCCCCTGTCTTACTTACCGACTATTATGGGACATGAGACCCTTGAAACTATTATTCTAGGGGATCTCAATTACGACTGGTTATCCAAGGCTTCCTTACCCCTCAAATCCTTCTGTGACTCTCTTGGGCTCACACAACTCATTGAAGAACCTACGCATCCTAGCAAGAAAAACCCCAGGAATAGCACCCTATTGGATGTCTTTCTTACAAGCAAGCCACGTCCTTTTCCTACGCTGGCATATTTTTCTCGGATGTCAGTAATCACTGCTTCATCACCGGAGTAAGATCTGACTCCAATCCCCCTCCACATCTAAGTTCTCCACCAGAAGGTCCAGGCACAACTTTGACCCATCTGCCTACATCAATTAACTAAAATTGTCTGTGCACTGGCAGAACTTTTACCTAGCCAAATCGGTCCGTATGGCATATGACAGTTTTCATGAAATAGTCTCTCGTGCCATAAATAATCATGCTCCCTTGGTAAAAGTCCACGTAAAGACCAAAACTTGCCATTGGTTCTCTGCTGAACTCAAGGTGTGAGAGTGAGAAATAAACTCTGGAAAAAAGCCCGCAAATCAAAAACTACCAAGGACTGGTGCCACTTCAGGAAGGCTAGGAACTCCTGCACCAAACTGGTTAGAGAGGCATACAGCTGGAAATGTACTTCCCTCGAAAATCATCTCTGACAATGTTACTATCAATCAATCAATCAAAATCTTTATTTATCCAGGCGAAACATCGAGCTGAGCGCTTTTGCAAGATGGACCTGGTTAGGGTAGACTGATACATATGTATATATATGACCAAACAAAGTTTAACATGTGGTATACAATTTACAAAGCAACATACAACAAACAATAGTAGGCATACATCTTACATTATTTACAGGTATACATATCTACAAGGTGATGTTGCAGTGTTAACTGCTTAAGTAACAAATGGACAGAATTTGAGTTCGGAAGGTGAAAGGGTGAAGGTAAAGACTACATGGGCCTAAGGGTACAGGGACAGTCAGCAAGGGAAAGGACATCAGCTAAACAGGACCAGTAAATTTGACCCCAGAGACAGTGCTAGATGAAGCTGATAACAGTTGCGTGGTTGACTTGACCGAAGTGGATAAGTAATAGAAAAATGCAGTAGAAAGCAGTAGAGGGATGGTAATAAATGGATAATAGAGCAGTTTAGAAGACAGACTGCATGGAGATACTAAGGGAGTTAATTCCAACTAGAGGTGCTGATAGCACTTACGTGGTTCCTTCAGGAGACGTGAGTAGAGGGTCTTGAATGAAGAAATGCTGATAATTGAGCTCAATTTTAAGGTCTTCTGCAGACTGTTCCACATTGTTGGCAGTGTAAAGCTAATGGATGCTCTGCGAGGCGAGAGTGGAATTTGGGAATTTTCAATAAGATATAGAAGCAACTTCTCAGGGCATAGGTACCTAATAGATTTAGTGGGAGACAATCTGAAATATATTGTGGAAGGTTTTTTTGAGATAGCTCTGTAGGTCCATAATGCGGTGTTTTTTTTCTTGCCTAAACTGGAGGAAGGTCCATCCTACAGCTACGCATAGTAAACAATGGTGCGTAGTGAAGGGAAGATCGGTGATAAATCTCAATGCTCTGTGGTAAAGCATATCCAGTTTAGAGAGGTGAGAGGTAGGACATTGACTATAAAGGAAGTCCGCATAGACTATTAGTGAAAGGAATGTTGCTTGTACCAGCCTCTTTTTGGCATCACTTGTAAGAAGGTAGCTAATCCTAAAATATAGTCCGAGTCTCTGACGTAGTCTTTTTAGCAAGTCCTCTAAGTGCTCGATGAAGGAGAGTTTATGTGTATGGTATGCAATTTCAATTTTTCACACGGTTGACTTATGACTTTATGATCTAGCCAAACTCCCAGGTATTTGAACTTTGTGACAAATTCTAGCTTTTCCCCTAGGCTTGTAGAAATCTGTGGTACAGACCCTGGACTGACCGGGTTAGTCGTGTGTGTAAAAGGAGAAGCATTGCTTTGTTTTTTTTAGCGTTAAGTAATAGCTTTTTGTGTAGAAGCTGGTGTTGAAGTAGGTTGAATTCGGTTTGAAGGTCGCTGCATACGGCTTCTGGGGATGGACGGCTCAGATACAACACCGTGTCATCCGCAAATAGATGGACATTAGCCTTGGTTATTCTGTCATCAATGTTGTTGTATATTGCAAACAGTATGGGACCAAGAACAGATCCCTGTGGCACTCCCCTGAGTAGGGGTTTTATAGGTGAGAGCTCTCCTTCGGCCTTGACTTGCTGTAATCGGTCAGTAAGATAATTGGTGAACCACCGAAGGGAGAGCGAGTCTAGGCCTATTGACTGAAGAGAAGAAAGGAGCAGGCTATGGTCTACAGTGTCGAAAGCCTTACTTAAGTCCAAGAATACGGCGCAGATAAAGTTTTTTCTGTCCGGCTCTTTCTGCCAGTCGTCAGTCACTTTTGCTAGGGCTATGATTGTGCTGTGTTTAGCTCTGAATCCAGATTGGGCAGGATTTAGAAGATTCGTTGATTCTAGGTATGATCTCAGTTGTGCACTTACAATTTTTTCCAACAGTTTCGACAGGACAGGGAGAAGGGAGATTGCCCTGTAGTTATTGAGATCACAGGGATTCCCTGATTTAAACAGGGGAATCATGTGTGCTGTTTTCCAGATGGATGGAAAGGTTCCTTGGGTCAGTGATAGGTTGAACAGGTGTGTTATAGGTGCAGCTAGTATGTGGTATGCGATTTTTAGAAAGTATGGGTCAATGGAGTCCGCACCAGCGCATTTCTTAGTGTCCAGCTGACATAGGAGATCTTCGACCTGTTTCAGGGTGGCAGGTTGCAGAGAAAATGTAGTATCCGTAACTCAGACTTCAGTATAATGAGTATCCAGCTGGGAGCGTAGTAGGTTCACAGGAGAGTTATCAAAGGCTAACCCCGCAGTTGTAAAATGGTTGTTAAAGGAGTCCAGAATTTTCCCTTTGTTAATAATGATGTTAGTGCCAAATATAATCTTAGATGGAAGACAGCTACCTGGTGTGTGACCAGAGAGGTCCTTGACGGTGGGTGCTTAGTGGCAGAATCTAGTTCAGTATGATAATAGGTGGCTTTTGTGTCTCTTGTCATCCAGGTACAGAGGTTTCTAGCTCTCCTTAATGCAAGCCAGTCTGATGGGGTCTTAGATCTTCAAGCTTTTTTCCAAAGTTTATCCCTCTCTAACAGAGCAGATTTTAGTTCAGACGAAAACCATCAGCATGTTTTATTCTTTACACATACTTTTTCTAAGGTGGCACACTTGTTTAAAGCCCCTAAGATTATATCACTGAGGATGTCATAGGTAGACTATACTGACCTTGCAGGTAAAAATCCTGCCATCGCATGGTATTTTTTAGGGCATCCATATAGCCACCTGGGTCAAAATTCCGCTTCGATCTTTTAACAGAGAATTCTGAAGAAGATAGCGGTTTGTGGACTGATCTTACACCAGCAATGAAGCAGTGATCGCTGCCGTCGCTGAAAAAGGTGCCTACATGGAAGAACAGGTGTGGTTTGGATACAAGTATAACATCCAGCAATGAGTTATTACTGGGATTCTTTTTATTCAGGTGCGTAGGTTCGTTGATGATTTGTGTTAGCCCATGAGCATCACAAAAGGATGAGAGAGGTTTTGAGGCCTTAGTTAGCCAATCTAGGTTGAAGTCTCCTAATATGACAGTTTCCTGGGATCCATTCCCTATGATGGCACCCAGATGCGAAAGGAGTTGAAGGCCAGCAGAAGGGGGGTCTGTAGCACCCTATAATACACATTAAAGTGTTCTGCGAGAACACTACCTTAAGGGATAGACACTCAAATTCCTTTGCAGCAGTTAATGAGTCAAGGCATGATACTGTATATTTGTCCTTGACGTATATGGCCACCCCTCCAACTCTTGATTGCCTATCAGTTCTAAATAATAAATAGCCGGGGAGATTAACCTCCTTGTCTGCTGTGGTTGGTTTAAGCCATTTTTCTGAGACCACTAAGACATCTGGAGAGGTGTGACAGATCCATGCCTGGATCGTGGTGATCTTTTTTAGCAGGCTACATATGTTACATAGACAGTGTCAGCAGATAAGGGCCTGTGGCCCACCCAGTCTGCCCATTTGAGCTTATAAGTTCAGTTTATGTTTTTCTAGAAGTCTGTTGCCCCTTACCGCTGTTAACATGGAGGAAGCTTATACCTTTGATCTTCGCTAATTCTGAGGGTGAAGTGATGGCAACTTGAGGCCCAAGATTAAGCTCTATGTTGGCGAAGCATATTAGTAATGGTAACAAAAGCATTCTGAGGGCAGCGCAGGATAGTTTACAACTCCTGGACCTTGTACATCTTTGTGGATAGTCAATGCGGGTTAGAGGCCCTTTACTAACATTCAGTCGCCCTAGTACTGCAAAAAGTAAGGCCGTGACTGAGAACTGCAAGGGATGTGCAGTTTGAAGTTCTGCTGAGAGTAGGTGGCGAGTGCTTTGGAGGCAGTTTAGTTAGTGTCCCACCATTGGTGGAATGTTGAATGTTTGACTGTATCCACAGGGAGATGGTGGCATATACATAATTATTGTTGAACACCTTCCAGTGTGGCATAGCCTTCAATTCCTCTTCCATGGTTGCATGAGGGATCATATATCGTCCAGCTGGTGAGACGAGAATAAGGAACGGGACGAGCTGCCACATCCTTATCTTCATGATTGGGATCATATAGTGTAAGCAGACACAGGGTGTCTCGATGGTAGAGGAAGAGGAAGAAATCACCTAGTAGGTAAGTAGTAGACAGCCACAGAGTGTCTCTAAGAAGAGAATGGGAAGAAGTCACCTAGCCTGGGGGTTTAGCAGGTAAGTGGTTGATGGAGGTGATTTTAAAAGATGACGATCCACCGAATATGGCTAATGGCAGAGAAATTGATTGAAAGGGTGGGCAGAGGTATTCAAAATGAGGGCCAGAAGTGGAAGCTTCCCAATGAGACTGAACGGTTTGGGGGGAGGAAATCTGAGGTAGGGAGAGGAGAGAGATAGCCAATTACAGAGTGATATGGTTAAATGGGCATGGAATAAGGAACAGGCGGAAAGTAGTCTACATAATAACACACAGGGAGGGGGTTTGGGTGGGCGGGCATAAAAGTGCGTGCTTTTGCTGTACCTTAGGCAGCCAGGAGTCCGGGGTTGTGGTCCTGAGTGGCGGCTATGAGAGCGCCGACCACCCGCTAGCAGAGTCCCCCTTGGCTCAAGAGCAGGGAGCCCCTGGAAGGATTTCCTTGGCTAGGGAGAAGGAGAAAAATGCAGAATTTAAGTGCTGCTGTAGACAAGGGCCTACAAACACAGCAGGAATTCCAGATTTGCAGCACAAAAGGGATGTGTATTGGATTGGCGCCCAAAACTTGTCTGGAGCCAAGAGACACTTTCCCAGAAGGGCTGTTTCACTTAAGCATACACCAGAACACTTTTTTTTTTTTTTTTTAAACAATATTCCTAAATCCTCACAACCTACATCAGTTACATTTTGACATCTTAGGCAGCTTATACAGTATAACAACAAGGCTAGGAGAAGGTGAGCGAACGGGGACCAATCGGAACAATGCCCTGAAAGGCGCTCGTGTTCCGAATGGTTGCGGCTTTTGCCATACCTTAGGCAGCCGGGAGTCCAGGGTTGTGGTCCTGAGTGGCGGCTATGAGAGCGCCGACCGCCCGCTGCCCAAGTCCCCTTCAGCTCGAGAGTAGGGAGCCCCTGGAAGAATTTCCTCGGCTTAGGCAGCCGGGAGTCCGGGGTTGTGTTCCTGAGCGGCAGCTACGAGAGCGCCGACCGCCCGCTGGCTGGGTCCCCCTTGGCTCAAGAGCAGGGAGCCCCTGGAAGGATTTCCTCGGCTTAGGCAGCCGGGAGTCCGGGGTTGTGGTCCTGAGCAGCGGCTACGAGAGCGCTGACTGCCCGCTGGCCGAGTCCCCCTCGGCTCGAGAGCAGGGAGCCCTGGAAGGATTTCCTCGGCTTAGATAGCAAGGAGATTCTCCAGGCCTTCAACAACCACTTTGCTACAGCAGGCCTAGTATTCGACAATTCACCAGCATCCATGTTATGTTCTCAGGTTAGTGCACAGATTCCTGAACTTAGCACCACTAATGTGGTCTTCTCATTCCGTCCTGCTTCGTTGAAAGAGGTCGAAGACCTCCTTCTACAGTTGGACACCAAGAAAAGCGCTGATGCTGACTCTCTCAACCCCTACTTCTTAAAGATTGCATACCACGTCCTAGCTGTACCAATCACGCACCTATTTAACCTGTCCTTGTCCCAGGGGACTCTTCCACACCTTTGGAAAATTGCCCACGTCATTCCTCTGTTTAAAATCAGGGGATGCCTGCGACCTAAATAATTACAGGCCGATGTCTCTCCTACCAGTATTGTCTAAACTGCTGGAAAAAATTGTGAATGCTCAGTGGAGAACCTACCTAGATAACAAGAACTTTCTAAACCCTATGCAGTCTGGTTTCAGAGCCAAGCACAGTACCATTATGGCTCTGGCCAAAGTGACTGATGACTGGCAACGAGAGCTGGAAAACAAAAAATGTGTATGTGCCATGTTCCTGGACCTTAGCAAGGCCTTCGACACTGTCGACCACTGCCTGCTTCTTTCTACCCTAAAAGTGATAGGTCTGGACCCCACCTCTCCGTGTTGGTTCAATAATTACCTTACAGATAGGCTTCAGCAGGTCAAGGCTGAAGGGGAGCGCTCTCCACTCAAACCACTAAAAAGAAGCGTTCCACAGGGATCCATCCTGGGGCCTCTATTGTTTGCCATTTATATAAACAATACTGATGTTGGCATCAAGGGGGCCAATATTCACCTTTTCGCTGATGATACGGTGTTGTACTTAAGCCGCCCAACTCTGGAAGCCGTCTGTGCAGATTTACAAACAGAATTCAACTTGTTACAGAATCAGCTCCTGAGGCAGTATGGCTCAGTGGTTTAAGGCTCTGAGCTGCAAATCTGGAGACCTGGGTTTGAATCCCACAGCCCCCACTTGCACACTGTGTGACCCTGAGCAAGTCACTTAACTTCCTTGTGCTCCCAGGTTGCACCTGCAAACAAGCTTTCAGCTTAGTGTGTCGCACCTGGTAAAATAATTAGTAAAAAAAACTCTTACTCAATGCCAAAAAAACAAAAGCTATGCTGTTCTCTCCGACTACTCATTCGGCGAACCCTGCTATCTCTGGCTCCTTATGTCCCATAAACACTTTACTAGGAGAGAGGTTGGAATTTGTTATGAAATTCAAGTACCTAGGGGTCTGGCTAGACCACAGACTCTCCTTCTTGGAGCATGTCAAGGATCTGCTGAAAAAGTTGAGGCAGAGGCTTGGTCTCTTTTTTAGAATAAACCGCCTCCTGACTAAAGATGCCAAGATGCAGTTAGTTCAATCCACATTTCTATCCCTAATTGATTATGCCGATTTCATTTATAGTCAGTGTAATGCCTCCTGTCTTACTAAACTGGACACCTTATACCACATAACCTTGAGATTCATAACTGGCCTACCTATCACCACCCACCACTGCTCCTTATATGCAGCTGTGGGGTGAACCTCCCTTCAGTACAGAAGGAATAGAAATGTGGCTCTCTGGACTTACAGAGCTATTACCAACAAATTACCCCAATACATTTCTGACTGTTTGCCGTTATACGTGGCAGGCAACTACACACTGATAAGCTATTCTCTGCTTGTACTGAAGGTACCTGGTGCCAATACACGCTTTGGGAGAGCAGCCATAGGCTTTGTGTTGCCCTCACTCTGGAACAAACTATGGAAATCTATGAAACTGAGTCTCCCTGTTAGTCTTACCACCTTCAAGACCTTGTATGCCAAGTCTGTTAAGGAGCTATGCAGCTGTTTCCAGCACGCTTAGCGTGCTAGGGTGCCTACTGCTTACCTGCCCACTACATCTCCACCTAACCTGGCCCCTTGATTGTCTCCACCTATCCCCCCTTTTTCTGCTAATCCACTACCTTTCTTACCCTCAGACTCCTAACATATATGTCCCCAGTCCATCTACCGTAGCACCCCTCCTAGAACAGCTGCAGTCCTGTACCCTTCCCCTCCATATCTGCCCCTTAACTTTGTATATGTCCTGACCAATGATATGCCATGCTGTTTGAAAATGTTTTAATATGCTGGCTGTTTCAGAATGTTTTAATTCCCCTTCTCATACCATTCTCCCTAACCTTGTTAACCTTATACCTGAAATACTTATACATAGATACATAGACAGTGTCGGCAGATAAGGGCCTATGGCCCACCCAGTCTGCCCATTTAAGTTTCTAAGTTCAGTTTATGTTTTCCAAGAAGTCTGTTGCCCCTTACCCCTGACCTCCAGAATTCCTTATGGCTATCCCATGCATTCTTAAATCCCGTGATTGTTTCAGCCCCACCACTTCCTCTGGCAGGGTGTTCCACTTGTCCACCACCCGTTCTGTGAAGAAATTCTTCCTCACGTTTCCTCTGAATCGTCCTCCTCCAACTTCATCCCATGCCCTCTAGTCCTGGAACATCTTTTCGCTTAAAATAAGTGCATTCCTGCACCCTGTTCCTCCTGTAAGATACTTGTATGTCTCTATCTTACCCTCTCTCCTCCTCTCCTCCAGGAGTACATGTTCAGTGCCTTCAACCTGTCCTCATAGGACTTATGATGCAATCCATGCACCATCTTTGTTGCCCTCCTCTGAACCTTCTCTGCCCTGTCTATGTCCTTACGTAGGTAAGGTCTCCAGTACTGCACAGTGTACTCCAGGTGCGGCCTCACTAGTGTCTTGTATAGTGGAATTATGACCTCCCTTTTCCTGCTGGTGATGCCCCTGCCTATGCATCCCAGCATCCTATTTGCTTTACCTGCTGCCTTGTCACACTGTTTCCCTGCCTTGATATTGCTCTGTGTATTTTTTTCTATTTCTGCATAATTCTGTCTACTTATTATCTGTACATGAAAGTATTATTCTTGACCTTGTATAACACAGGTCCACCTCGTAAATGAGCCTGCTCAATGGTGTTCGCCTGGATAAATAAAGTCTTGATTGATTGATTGAATTTTGCTGACTTCTAAGATGCCATTTCCTGTAACCAGAAATCCCAGCATCCCTTGCAGCTGACATCAGAGGAGAGCTGCAGAGCTGGGAGATTCAATAGTCCACAGTATGCATGTTAGATTTTGTAAGCTAAAATCAGATGTCTGCAGGTCCTGCTGTGCTCACGGAGCTTAGAACAGTCCTCTCTGACTGCACCTAGTCCCAGGAGAACAGCAGGCCAGTAAACAGAAGATTATAGCTTATAAAAAACATTGACATTTACTGTAGGCTATTGAATCTCCCACTGCTGCAGCCCTCTTCTGATGTCAGCTGCTGTGGAGTCTGTCATTTCTGGTCACAGGAAATGTCAACTTACAAGTCAATGAAATTAGCCTGATACAATCTACTACACTGCAGTAATCAGTCAGTAAAAAAAGAAGTTTTTTTGCACGCAAAGGGCTGATTGGGATCAGCCTCGCACTTGGGTATGAGGCTCTTATTGCTGACTGTTCCCCTTTAAGGAAATCTGGCTGGAGAAAAAACATCCCCAGCAATTACATAAAACAATACATTGGGGTGTGGGGGGGGTGCAAAACTCAAATTTAATGCACACCCTGAGTGTGGGATGGTTAGATAATGAATGTAGCATCCCACATCTCGGGTGTGCATTAAATTCTCATTATGCACTCTCCCCCTTCCCACGTATTATTCTATATGTTATACTCTGTAAAAAAGCAAATAGTGCTGGACCATATAAGGTGCTGCCCCCACAGATATCCCCCGATGGCGTTTCATCCAGAATAAGAAATTTTATCAAGGGTCTTTACTTATTAGTACCTCACACAGGGATATTTTGTGAGACTTAGTCTGGTTTTATTCAGCACACCTCTATGCTACCCTTGATGCCTCTTTGAAGGCTGTGGGCCAGGGAGGGATGACAATAATAATACCATCAATGGAAACTCCAAGGAGTCCCAATGGTAGGGATACCGGATCACCTGTGTAGAACCCAATGTCAAGTGCCTCCACTATCTCCATGAGGAACTGCTGCTACAAGGCGTACCCAGCAGCTGCGGACAGGTGGGTCAAAGATTCACTGTCCACTGAGGACGTTGACAGAGTTGAGGTACTGACTCCAGAGGCTGATGGTGCCGGGGAGAACAAGCCAGAACTGGGCCCTGTTGGATTCCCTACGGAAAGTATCTAAGACACCAACAAGTGCTCTGTTGTGCACTCATGTAAGTGGCCCCTCAGGGTCTATGAACAGGATCTCTCCACAAAGTCGTGAGGCCACAGAGGGAGATGGCACTCAGGGTCTTAAGGGCCAATAACTGGGCTGCAGAACTGCACAGTGGGCCTCAACCAAAGAGAAAGCCTGGCAAAGTCACCTGAACAGGGTCCACCTACATCGAAGAAGCTACCAGTCAGTACCCATCGGGAGATTCCCCCAAGTGACGACAGCAGAGCTGTAAAGTCCCTGCAAGGTGGCCCCATTCTTCACCGTTGGTGGTGTGGACCTCGGAAACAGGTTCATCCTTGTTTCTACAGCCAATTTGCTCTCAGTGCTGGGCTTGGCGTCAGCCATGGCTTCGACCCCAGAGTCATCCACAACAGTGGAGCTGGGGCCAGTGATGACCCCAGGAATGACACTGACACTGGTGTCATGCTCGGTGATGGACATAGGACCAACACCATGGCCGTCGCTGCATCCATCGCCACAGGTAGTGTCATCCTCCCCCTCGATGCCACTAGTAACACCGGAGGAAACAACGACCTTGATTTTGGCAACTGGATACGATACACAACAGCCCCCGTACCGGTCCATTCTCTGACAACACAAATGGTGTTTTTTTTTGGGGGGGGCAGCCATTATGTCCAGTGCTGCCCAGCTCACCATCACCGCAAATGATGACAGGAGCATGGGCGGTACGAGGCGATGTCACTAAGAAGTTCACTACTGTAAACCGAGCATATAGCTTGGTCTCACTATCGGGGATGTCTGCTGCCCCAGACAGACACACTGTGGTGGGGGTCATAGCAGGCCACCCAGAAGGAGCCAGCTGTCCATCACACCCACCGACCAGGTCCTCTAATGCCTCAGCAGGATGAGATTGAGAAGGCCCCTATACTTCCATAGAACCAGATGTTCCAGGAAGAGGCCCAGGGAAAGACCTAGTGACCATGCCTTGGCTGCACGTGTGAGGCCCTCTTCCAAAGATAGGGGTCAGGCAACACAACCTTACTGTGCCAATCTCAAGGGTATAGCAGTTCACTGAGAAGCAGGCAGGATACACATCCATGCTCTGCTGAGGGCCACAGCCAGCCGTACAGCACTGATGCCAAACCGTCACAGCCATCATCTTCCCACAGCAGCATCGATGCAAGATGGGAGGCTGCCGGACTTTCTTAGTCTTCTTAGACCCCTTTTACTCAGGCTTTGGCATCACAGAAAGTAAAATAATAAAACGAAAAAGGCTTCACAATTAACTTTTGGCAGTTACGCAGGCTGACATGTGATGATTAATTAACTGACGCACTGTCAGTCCCCCAGTATGTGGACTACGGCAGGAACAACTGATTTGTGTGAGGGAGCTGGAGATGGTTACTGGATGGGGCACACACCACAACCACGTGAGATACGCAGGCGCAGTCAGTAGCTGATGTAGGGTCCCTCACTGCAAAATAATTTGCGCTTGCAGGAACCTAGTGCCTCTGGCTTCAGACCTGTAAGTGGGAATCAATGGTGAATATTGATTCCAGGAAGATCTTTATTGATAAAATGAAAGCACATTTCTAGCCCTAATGGTTCCAAAGTTAGAACTATCAAGAGATCATTTCTTTAAAATGGCATAACTTTGTAACTGTTCAAACAAGAAACTTAATTTATGTTTTTAAATGAAATCTTGAAGTCCATGTTGATCAGACTTTAATCTTTCATTTCAAAAATGGATCTACGTTTCTTTTTATTTATTTTTCTTATTTAGCTGTTTGTTCCCCATCACCTCCTCCTGCTGATGGGGACATACAGGCTTTTTACGGTTTTCTCCCCTTGGCCCCAGGCCACAGCACATGGCCGTGCGGCGTCATGGATGCGCTATGCACTCGTGGTACCAGCTCAGCCTCTTCCACCTCCCGTAACTTTTGCCACCCTCTCCACCTACACTACCCACGGACCTCCACCTGGTGGGAGTGGAACTACTGAGGCACCAACCACCTCACCACCCTCGGGAGAGAGAGCTGCCCATCAGCATGCGTGGAGTGGAACTACGGGGTGGGCACCAACCACCCTCACCACCTCGGGAGGAGAGCTGCCATCAGCATGCTCGATCCTGCTCCGCCCCCCACGCCAGCACCCCATCGACCCAAGATTGTTCACAAACCCAGGTCACTGGCGTATCGCGAGGTAAGGCATCCATCGCCTTAACCCTCAACGCCACTGGGCCAGCTGACATCTATGTTTCTGAGCCTAACTAGTCCAATGATACACTTTCCTAAAAATAATTTCAAGCATTATAAACGTTAACATTTTTGGGGGAAATGACTGGGAGATATTAGTGGCTGTTCTTGTTTAAGAAAAAAAAACAATCTTTTTTAGTTTGTAAGACTGGCAAGTTTATCCAGTAGTTACTCCTCTAATGGAATAAGTGAGGTTTCTTTTTTTTCGCATTTAGGCATGACTGATTTTATTTACTAGATATGTCTGTCACTCATTTATTTACAGCTTAACTAGCTTATTTTCACTCTTGATATCAAGCAACCTTGAACGGCCTCACATTTACAGTAAAAAGACTCACTATACAGTTCAAACGTACACTTAAAATGGCATTATTTCATTATTTGTTTCTGAATTTCCCTCACATAGATGCAGTGATGTTGGCAACTGTAGTTTACAAGCATGTATTAACCAGCTGCCTGGCTAGCACTGGATCTAGCAGGATGTCATCAAGTCATATGATCAGTGATCCACAGCATTCCCCTCTTCAAAGATAATCATAAGCAGTTAAACACCAGCAACCACACTTGACCTCCAGCATTCCTTCTTTTCTGCACTGTTATCAGAGAGTTTTTAAATGCAGAATGCCGCACGTTTTGGATTTGGTACAGCATCTTCTGTGTACGAACAGTAAGTCAAAGAAGTGTTTTATAATTAATTGGGAACTATCATTAAGGTAACGTTTCATCAGTAATGGATTTTGGTAACTTAGACAAGGAAATATGTCAATTAAATGACATTTAAAGCAGCGGGGCATGCAGTTCCTAGTGTTTCAAAAGAATGCCAGTATCATGTTAGTCAAAGGAAGTTAAAATGTAATACTATGACTACTTTAATTAAAACAAAAATCTTTAATATTTATACTTACATATATTTTTTCTTGACAAAAGTAATACTGTTTAGACTAATGACAAAATATTACATCCTTAAAAAACAGCTATAGCTACAGCTACTAAAACTAGAACGTTCGCCCGTGGCAGGCCAGTTATGGCCCTAAGGGAACTGATTTGCAGTGACAGTTTTTTTTTTCTCTTGTTAAGCACTTTTACCTTTCAACCCTAGCTGGGCCTTCTCATCAGGCCAACCCCCCATGTCAACCCAGGGACTTAACATCCAACCCCCACTTCCCCATGGTGGGGAGGAGGGGGGCTGTATGGCCGCAGAATGGTGGTTCCTCAGTGGGGGATGCACAATGTCGCCAGGTGAAGGGCCTAAAAAGGGTCAGACTGTTGCCCTTGCACAGCCAGAGACTTTTTCTCTTCCTCCCCCTGATTTCTTTTCAGCAGGAGGAGCGGACATACAACACCATCCAAGAAGGTTCTGTGCTCGGTCTTGCATGTAAATCATCAATGGCTGCTGTTACTCTCTCCCCAGTGTTGCGGTCCTTGTGTTGCCTTGCCCCTAGCCAATGCTAGGGACCAGGCTTACAGTGGGCGATGCATCTGTCTCTCCCTCCCTGAAGAATAGCAGTCCAGCGGACACTCGATCCTCCTACCCCTGGCTGACACTGATGCCCAAAGTAGTTCCCAAACCTGAGTCACGGGGTCAAGCGGTAGATTTACTAGTGCGCTGGTGGGCTGGCTTTTTAAGGAAGTTTTAAAGGGGAACAGTCAGTACTTCAAGCCCCACTCCCATGTGTAAGATGATGACACACTTCTTTTTGCTTCTGGCTCCTCTACCCATGACCTTTCCCCCAGCTGTAGCTGGACTCTGACAATATCCAACGCTGGTTCACGTCTAGTCAATTGTCCAGCAATGTCAAAAAAGCAATCTCCATAACTTTTGGCACCTGTCAAGAGGCTTGCCAGACTTACTTCTTTCCCACCATTTAATACCGTGGATGGTGCTAGGATTGAAGATGTTCCCTCCTTTAAGTACCTTGGGGTCTGCCTTAACCGGCATCCTGATTTCTCAGTGCAATTCACCATGAGCCACATCCTAAGCTTGGAGCATTATACAGGAGCAAAGCGAGGATTTCACTTCCTGCCTGCCCAGAAATAGTATTACAAATTATTCTCTCCCCACCTTTGACTACAGTGATTTAGTCTACAGTAGTGCCCCTGAATCCTCCCTTGCCAGACTGGACCCCCTTTTTCATTATTTCTGTCACTTTGCTTTAGATTACCCACCTCGTACTCACCACTGCTCTCTTTACTCAGCCTTTTCTCTTGCCTCTCTTGATGCTAGATGCCTCTTCCATTGAGTCTCATTTATATCCAAATTCTGGTCTAGAACCCTTCCCTCTTATCTCACACCCCTTCTATTGTCTCCTCCTTCCTCCCCCCTCTCAGCAACAATATTTCCCGTTCTCTCTCTATTCCTTCTAGAGAATCTACTGTTGGTAAATCTGCCTTTTCTTACCAACTACCTAAATGTCGGTCCTCCCTTTCCCTTTCAATTCAATCTGCCTCTTCTCCTTCCTCTCTAAAGTCTCTTCTTTATGACTTTTGTTATCTCACAGTACCTGCAACTGTCTATGACCCTCTCCTCTTCATACTCCCCTTCCCTAGTTTTGACCTGTTCAAGCTTTTCCACTGTTTTTTCCTTCCTTACATATAACAATGAGTTTTTCTACATGCATTCATTTATTAATTTGCCTCTAATATTATGCCTATGTTTCTCATACATAGTACTATATTGTTGTATCTAACTTTATATTTTTAGTAGTTTTATAGTTTAGCTATCCCTCTCTCCCCATTCCCCAAGGACATATCTGGAAACAAGCTGTTATCCGCTCAGTATGTCCTTCCTGGTTAAAGTTTTAAATAATAAACATAATAATTATGTGTGGGGCTGGTCCCAATTTTCACTGTGTGCAAAAGCATTTTTTTCTTACAATCTCCTATACTGCAGTAAACAGTATCAGGCTGATTTTATTGACTTCCAAGCTGACATTTGTTGTAACCAGAAATCCCACTTGCATGTTAAGAGTTTTTATAAGCCCAGAACTTTTCTTTGCTGGTCTCGCTGTCCTTCTGGGACTAAGTACCGTGACAGAGCATCGACTGTACTTACCACTGGGAGCTGCAGGGGATTCTGGGATTTCTGGGTAAAGCAAATGTCGGGTTGGAAGTGAGTAAAATCAGCCTGATATAATCTGCTATACTGCAGTAAACAGTAATCTGAAAATTGGGACCACCATCACATTTGGGTGGAGGGTTCTCAGTGATGATAACTTCAAAACTTACAAAGTGCAGTAATTTTATTTATTTATAATTTAGGTAGTCCTGCTAAATGCCAGGAGCTTGGGCAATAAATGCCTGAGCTCCAGACGATGCTAACTGAGGGAGAGGTGGATGTGGAAGCGGTCACTGAGACCTGGGCCACCGCAGGGCACGACTGGGACCTGAACCTGGAGGGTTACACCACGTTCAGGAAGGACAGGGGGGAGGGGAGGGAAGGGGAAGAGGGGTAGCAATAATAGTTAAAAACTGCATTGCCATTGGAGGAGTGGAGGAGGCAGAGGGAACTGTGGAGGCGATTTGGGTCACCTTGATAACAAGGGGGGTGGCAAGAGAGTAAAAATAGGAGTGGTGTATAGACCCCCTGCACTGGCGGAGGAGCTGGAGGAGAGTCTGATGGCAGAGGTTGGAAGACACTGCAGATTGGGAAGGGGAAGGGTGGTGGTGTTGGGGAACTTAAACATGCCAGGAACAGACTGGGAGACTATGACATCCTCGGTGGCCGGTAAACAGAGGTTGTTGGATGTCTTTCAGGACGCGTTCCTAACTCAGCAGGTGGGGGAACTGACCAGGGAGGAGCAGATATCGGATGTGGTCCTGGCAGACAGTGACCAGATTGAGGGCCTGGAGGTAAGGGACCCGTTGGCGGGGAGCGACCACGTCACGGTCTGGTTCTACTTGAACCTTGGAGGGGTAGAAGGCTGCACAAAGACAGAGGTAATTAACTTCAGAGGGGCAGATTTCAAAGAAATGGGAAGGATCCTTAAGGAGCACATGGATGGGACTGGGCCAGACATGAATGCTGACAGTAGGTGGGAAATCATCAGGAGGGGGGTGCAGGATGCTACCAGTACCTGCGCAAGAGT
The DNA here is from genome assembly GCA_016271365.2 of Neoceratodus forsteri. NCBI lineage: Eukaryota > Metazoa > Chordata > Ceratodontiformes > Ceratodontidae > Neoceratodus > Neoceratodus forsteri. The sequence continues at coordinate 968,374,832 of CM028134.1, read as the reverse complement.
AAGACTTAAATGCTGTAGGGCCCGAAAACCCTGTCGATGGACCAGGGAGGTTCAGGAGGTGGTGAGGGGAAAGAAGGCAGCCTATAGGCAATTCAAGTGCTCAAGGAGTGAAAGGGACTGAGGGGAGTACGTGCTGATGGCCAGAAGGGCCACTAGGGTGGTGAGGGCGGCTAAGGCAAGGAAGGAGCAGAACCTGGCCAGGGAAATTAAGAGAGGGAACAAGGGGTTCTTTAGATACATTGGTGAAAAACGAAGGGTGAAGGGGCAGATTAGCAGGATTAAAATAGGGGAGGGATGGGCACAAGACCTGGGGGAGCAGGCTAAGGTACTAGATGAGTACTTCGCCTCAGTTTTCACCAAGGAAAATGGGGGGCTGCATCATACATGGGAGGAGATGGTTAAACTGAGGAGGGGGGGACCCTTACTGATTGGTGAGTCTGGGGAAGGGGCATCACTGGCAGGTGGGGGGAAGGCAAAGCAGGGGGACGAGGTAGTGGAGGTGGAAATCATGACAGAGAGAGTGAGGGAAGCCCTCAGGTTCCCTTAAGACAGAGAAAGCACCAGGGCCGGATGGGTTACGTCCCAGAGTGCTGAGGGAACTGGCGGATGTCCTGGCGAAACCCCTGGCGGAGCTCTTCAGAATCTCTCTGAGGACAGAGTGGGTGCCCCAGGACTGGAAGGTGGCGCATATAGTGCCTATCCACAAGGAGGGATCAAGGGAGGTGGCAGGGAACTACAGGCCCGTCAGCCTGACATTGGTGGTGGGCAAGGTGATGGAGGGCATTGTCAAGGAGAGACTGGGGGGGGACCTGGAAAAGTTGGGGTGCCTGGACGATAGACAGCATGGATTCATCCCAGGGAAATCGTGTCAGACCAACCTTGTGAAGTTCTATGCCTGGGTGTAGAATGCCTTGGACCTGGGTAGACCAGTGGACGTCCTCTTTCTTGACTTCAGCAAGGCGTTTGACTCTGCTCCTCACAGGGGCCTGTTGGATAATCTGGGAGAAATGGGGGTGGGGAACCAGATGATCAGATGGATAGGAAATTGGCTCCAGAACTGGACCCAGAAGGTCGTGGTTGGAGGGATAGTCTCATCCCCAAGGAGGGTCATTAGTGGAGTCCTTCAGGGATCGGTCCTTGGGCCCCTCCTGTTCAACGCCTACGTCTCTGACATAAGGAAGGGTATCAGGAGTGAGAGGAGTCTCTTTGCGGATGACTCAAAACTGGGGACAGTGGTGGATGGGGAGGAGGGGAGGGGAGGGTGGCCCTACAGGGGGACCTTGAGGCTCTGGAAAGGTGGTCTAGAAAGCAGAAGGTGAGGTTCAATGCAGGAAAATGCAAGGTACTGCACCTGGGAGCCAGAAACCTGGGCCAAGTGTACAACCTGGGGGCAAATGCTACAAGTCTTGATGGCTGAGAGGGACCGGGGGGTGGTGGTGGATGTCAAGATGAACAACTCGGAGACTAGTAGAAGGGCAGCGGCAAAGGCCAACAGGATGCTTGGATGCATCGCTAGGGGGCTCACCTCCAGAAGGAGGGAAGTGATATTCCTACTATAGAACTGCTTGGTGAGGACGCACATCGAGTACTGCATGCAGTTTTGGAGGCCACATTTAAAGAGGGACACTGAATTCCTGGAGAGGGTCCAGAGGAGGGCAACCAAAATGATTTGGGGCTTGGGGGATAGGACCTATGGGGAGAGGCTCGAAGAGCTAAATATGTACACATTGGAAGAGAGAATGGACCAGGGGGACATGATAGAGGTCTTCAGGTACATGAAGGGGTAAATAGGGAGGAGCAGTCAGGGTGCTGCAAAGGGAGAGGGCAGCTAGGCGGCATGGGTGGAAGCTGGAGGAGGAGATTCAGAGGAGAAAGGAGGAGGTGCTACTTCACTGAGAGGGTGGTGGAGCCATGGAATGCGCTGCCCAGGGGGCTGGTGGAGGCAGAAACGGTGGAGGGGTTCAAGAGGGGGTGGGACAGGTATAGGGGAAGGGTTCTGGAAGCAAAAACCAGTGGAGCGAGAATATCCGGGACTGGGAAGGCAGAAGCCAGAGAGAGAGAGAGAGAGGGGGCCAGCAAGGTCAGCTCCCAGGGTGGGGGCTGACCAAACGAGCAGACACGAAAGACCATTAGGCCTATTCTGCTGGCATTTTAGTATGTTAGTAAAATTTGCTGACCAGGAAAGGCACACTGAGCAGAGGCTTGTTTCCAGCCCAGACCTGGTTTGGGGGTGATGGTGCACTTGAGTGAAAAATAGTAGCATAAAATGAGTACAGTACAAGAAAGCAAACAAAAATAATATAAACTGAACTGTGCAAAAGTCAGAAATGCAGTTATAAACTGACATGGAGTACTATACAGGAGAATACGATTTTGAAAGTCCAAATATACAAAAAATAAGGAGCAAAGACAAAACGAACAAAATCCTAGAAAATGCAATTCTTATATATAGTACTATGTCCCCAAGGGTGACAGGAAAGAAACAAATTGAGACAAAAGATATAGGGCACAGGAACAGGTATGAAAGCAGAGGTCCTGGAGGAGAGCTTTTCAAGAGAAAAGCAACAAGCATTTGTCAATGTCGAATGTTTGCTTGCTGGCAATGGTATTGGTAGTGCAGGAATTAGAGAGCTGCATAATAGGAATGGCAGTGAAGTATTGAACTGAAACCAACCCCACCACCACCCTGCAGAGGCTGACAGGCACTGGGGTGTACCTTTGGGTCGTCAGGCGTAATGGCCACACCATTTCACCACACCCTACCCTGCAGACACTGAAAAGTGTCACGGTGTCCCTTGGGGTCTTTGGCCCTTATGCTCACCCCATTCCATCAGGAAATATGGTGAGATGGGTCCTGTATAGGAGAATGGGGTGAACTTTGGGGCCAGAGAGTCCAAGGCAACCTCGAAGCCTCTCACTGGCTGTAGGGTGTGGAATGGTGTGAGCATTACAGGCGAGAATCCCAAGTCACACCCCTGATGCCTGTCAATCTCTACAGGGTGGGGTGTTATGGTCGGTGTTCGTTGGCATTTTCACTCCAAATTTTCAACGTGGGTTTTTTGTGACCCCCACCTTATGAACAGTGGCAATCTCAATTTGTTAGCCGAAAGCTGATTTCGCACAGCGTCTACGCCATTTGGCACCACAGATGCAAAAACACATTTCGAACAGGATGTGAAAATGACAGCTGTGCTGTTCATGGAGAGGTGCAAAAAATGGCAATGTTGAAAATCTGCAGTGAAAATATTAAAAACTGTCAATCACGTACAAGTATGTAGGAAATCATGCAACACACACTCGTAATGCAATTAGTTTGGGGATTTTTTTACAGCAGATTGTCAACACAGGGATTTTGGAACCTCCGCTCATGAACAGTGTCACTGTGATTTTCTTAATCTGTCCCGAACAGTGATTTAGCACACCAACTGCGCCATTGTCATTAACAATAAATCAAATTCCAATAGAACAAGTATCAAATTATTGTTATTTGGGAGTAAACATCGACTCTTTTTTGACTTTTAAGGGGCATATTGAAACCATTATTACTAAAACACACAACAAATTAGGAGCTTTGAAAAGGACATCTAGATGTTGGAAGTTGCAGGATAGGAAATTGATTGCAGAACAGCTCATACTTCCAGTATTAAAGTATGGAGAATTTATCCATAGGGTCTGCAACCAAACAACTTTTAAATAAACTAGACAAATTATACTATAGGGTGGCAAGATATGTCCTACGCTGTAACTTCAGAACTCATCACTGCATTCTGTTAACCAGGCTAAATTGGTTACCCCTTGATTCAGAATATAAGAAAAGTTGGTCAGTTTTTATTTATAAATATAGGATAAATCATTCAAATCATAATATTGCTAAACTATTGGCAGACAAGGATTCTGCCTTTAGGAAACATTCAGTTAGGCCAATGTACCAAAACAGAATTGATCCAGATAGGCGACAAAATAGGTTTGGGGACAGAACACTGGCGTCACAAGCATCAGCATGTTGGAATATACTCCCTCCCTTACTGCGAGCTGAGAAAATTACTGAAAGATTTATTGAGGGGTTAGAGAAGTGTTATGTTTATACATGTATATGTGTTTAATATTGATTCTTGTTGTTTTTCTTTTTTATAATGGTGGTAATTTAGTTGTTGAGTAAGGTGTATACATTTTAAGGGATAGATTCTTTGTGTATTTATTCTTTGTATCTAAATTTCTGTGGTTGTCTTGGTACTGTGTGAACCTTAGAGAGATGGTACAGGACTGTCTTGAAAACTGGATTGTATTATCCAAATGACATGTATTATTCCTGTATAAAAATAAATTTTTTACTACTTTACTACTACATTGTGCGCTACATGGGCGGAAACACGTTTTGGGCAAAATATGAAAAATGACAGCTGTACTGCTCATAAGAAGGTGTGGTAAAATGGCAATGTTGAAAATCTGGAGTGAAAATATTGAAAATTTGCAAACTTATGAGCGTACGTAGGAACAGCGCAACGCATGCTCATAAAACAGTCATTTTTGGGAATTTTTTCACCAAATTTTTAACATAGCCATTTTAACACCTCTGCTCATGAAGAATGTCACTGTGATTTTCTTAATCTGTTCCAAACATTGATTTTGCACACCGACTGCGCCACTGTGCGCTACATGTGCGGAAACACATTTTGGGTGAGATGTGAGAAATGACAGCTGTATTGCTCATAAGGAGGTGTGGTAAAATGGCAATGTGGAAAATCTGGCATGAACAATTTGAAAATTCGCGAACTTACGAGTGTGCGTATGAACAGTGCAACGCATGCTCTTAAAACAGTCATTTTTGGGAATTTTTTCAACATAGGGTTTTTGGGGGCCTGCCTCATGAACTGTGACACTGTCATTTCGTAAATCGGCCTCGAAAGGTGGTTTCACGCAGTGACCGCAAAATCACCTTTCAGGCCCGATTAACAAAATGACAGTGACAGAATTCATGAGGTGGGGTCCCAAAAACCCCATGTTGAAAATTTGGTGAAAAAATTCCCAAAAATGCCCGCAAGATACACCAAAGTTGAAAAAACCCTATTTATTACATTATACAGCTTACCAGCATTTCCTCAGTTTGCGGTCGGCTTTGAAGAGTGCAGACGTGTTCCCGGTCCACCGAAGATCGTCACACCGGACTCCAGAGGTAAGTATGGGGTGAGGCAGGATGTGCAGAAGGTGGGGGGAGCAGGGGTCAGGACAGTCAGCGAGGGAAGGTTTTTTCTTTCAGGTTTTTTTTTTTTTTTCTTAGACGACACGGGACTTGTGCCACGGTGGGGTGGGCTCCCAGCATGGGAGCTGGAAGGCTGTTTTGGGGGGGGGCAGTGGAGCCAACAGGGGATTGGGCATCCCCGTCGGCCATACAAACTGTTGCCATGCTGGGGTGGGCTCCTGGCGTGGCACCCGATAGTCTCTTGGGGAGAACAGTGGAGCCGATGGGGGATTGGGCACCCCCGTTGGCCATACAGTGTGTGCATGGGGGGGGAGCATGAGCATGCAATATCTTATCGCTGCTCACTGAAGCGTAGCTCTCCCTTTGAACTGTACGGCACTGCATTTTCAACTGCTGTCATAGACAGCTGCAGCATTCATTGGGGAACTGTAGCCGCACCTGCAAACACACTGACTGAATTGGAAGACAGGGTGCCACACCTCCAAAAACTTGGATGATGGCACTATGTTTCTTGTACATGAGTGCAAGCAAACATAAAAATGAGGAGTGTAGAGCAGAAGGGCATTTGTTCCAGAGGACAGGAGAGTGGGAGCAACTATCTCATCTGCATACATGCACAATATCAACAATATGAATGTGCAAGGAGACACAGACTGAGAGGAGGTTTTTAGGAAGATGGAAAATAGAACTGGACCCGGGCAGAGTCCTAGGTGACACCTCAATGAATAGGAAGGGTAGAGGAGAGGGTATTACATACTTGTACCTGCTGCTGGAACTGATGTCTGACAGGTAGGAGTGGAACCAACAGACTGAGAGGTGGTCAGAAGGACCCACACCTACAAGTTCCTCCAGTAGGATGGTATGGGCTGCAGTGTCAAAGCCCTCGGCCAGGTAAAATCAGATGACAGAGGTAAACTGGCCCAGATTCATCCCCTTCAGGGCAGAATCAGTAAAGCAATATATTAAGCCACATACAGTAGCCAGCCTAACATACCAGCACTGTCTGCCACAGGATACATAGAAGATCCCTTTCTCCTGTGAATGCAGCACAGACAAATTTTTTTTTTTTAAGTATATTTACTTATTTTATTCACTAGTGCTTTTAGTATTTTTATATGAAATAGTGGTTATTAATTATTTATTTTTATTTATTCATACTTGGATTACAATACCTCTGAGTACAGACAGCTCATTTACAAAGGCTCCACGTCAGTTGGGAGGGGAGACCAAATATACAAAGGGGTAAAACAATGTTTCCAAAACAGTAAAATAAAGTGAGCAAATATATATGCATCTACATGCAGTTTTATCGTTCTAATAGGATGAAAGCATAGATGAGATGGGCAAGGATAAAGATGGATCTCTCCGATCCTTTTGTCACTATCTACCCTGCCGCTGAGCTTCGCATTATTAGCAAAGAGACATAACTTGTCCCAGATGCCCTCTCCAATGTCACTGATGAACGTATTGAAGAAGACATGATCCAGGACTTCCCCTTCTTCCAATTTGACACTGTTTACCAATACGCTCTGCTGCCTCTCCTTCAACCAGTTTACTCTCCATCTAATTTATGTCCCTAGCCGTACCCAGGTCCTCCAGTTCTCTCAGTAATCTTCTATGTGGCACCAAGACTAAAGCGTTGCTGACTCAAAGTAGAGTAAATCCACAGCATGGCCCTTATCTAATACCTTTGTTACCCAAAGACAATTATCAGGTTGGTCTGACAAGACCTCCCTACCACAGACCCATGCAGTTTACTATCCTGTATACCACTGCTCTGTAGGGGTAGCATAACAAGTCCTCGTGGACAAAAGGAGCGTGGTTAATACCGCATGGTAAAACCACCACAAGACAAAGCCGTGAGGTGTAAAACATGGCGAGGTGCCTTAACCATAACACTTTACATTTCACTGGAGTGGTGATCCATGGCAACATGGTGCTGAATAATAAATTTGCACTGGCGAGAAATGAAAATTACGTACCTACCGTAATTCTTGATCTTCTTGGACGAGTCTCCACCACTCATTCACACTAGTGGGATTAGCGCCGGAGGCACTAGGACCCATCGGGAGCAAACTTTTTGCTGGAGGGTCGGTGCGAGAGACGGCGCCGTGAGGCATGGTGCCGTGAGCAGCGGCTCGAGCGGCAATGACCATCTCGGCGACGACCCTCCAACCGCCTCAGTACCTTTTTACCAAGGAGGTGCAGCGCAACTAACGAAAGAGTAAATCTAATCCTTAAAAACGGACATAAGATAGTCCGCACGACCCGTGTGTGTAAGAAGGGTCAGCAAAGAAGTCCTCACGGCCTAAAGATTTGAGGGAGTGAAGACCAATACAGCGGTGAGCTCGGGGGATGGAGGGTGGGCGTGTGAATGAGTGGTGGAGACTCGTCCAAGAAGATCAAGAATTACGGTAGGTACGTAATTTTCATATCTTCCTGGACATAAGTCTCCACCACTCATTCACACTAGTGGGAGAGTACCAAGCTGATAATCCCCCAAAAGGGCGGCGGGAGAGCCAGAGCTCACGCGTCTAAGATAGAAGCCCATTAAGGATAGTTCTGCCGAATGCGGAATGTCGCCTAGCATGAACATCCAGTGCATAGTGCTTAACGAAGGTATGCACTGAGCTCCAGGTATGGAGTTGGCAGATATCTCAATTGGAACATTGCATATCCGCTTAAAGATGCCCGACCACCCTAGTAGAGTGAGCGACACTCTACCCTCCAATTTAACTTGAGCCATGGAGTAGCAATGTCAAGGCATGCCACTAACCATGATGAGATGCATCTAATAGCGACGGGTTGACCCAGCCGGTGTCGCTGAAAGAAACAAACAATTGCTGAGTCTTGCGAAAATTCTTGGTTCTATCTAAATAGAACTCGAAGCTCTCTTAACATCCAAGGAATGAAGAGATCGTCCCTTCATTTTGGAAATTAGCTAAGTAAGAGGAAGTACCAGAGGTTAGTTTAGATGGAATTCTGACACAACCTTGGGAAGAAATTTAGGATGAGTACGGAGAACTACCTTGTCTTTATGGAATACAGTATACGGAGGGTCCGTCACCAAGGCATGAATCTCCGAGACCCTGCGGGCTGAGGTAATGGCCACCAGGAAGGCAGTCTTCCAGGTAAGAAATTTTAGCTCATAGGTAGCTAGGGGCTCAAAAGGCTTCCGAGTGAGCATGTCCAGCACCAGGTTAATGTCCCAGGTTGCAACTGGATGCTTAACAGGGGGTCTGGTATGAAGAATCCCCTTAAGAAATCTCTTCACCATAGGAAACTGAGCCAGAGTCAAGGAAGAAACCGGCTCATGGAACGCTGAGATGGCACTAAGGTGAACTTTAACTGTGGAGTACTGGAGACCTGAGTTTGATAGGTCCAAAAGATACTCCAGAACCTTGTCAGGAGGACAGGAAAAGGGATTCCAAGAGGACTTTGCACACCAGAGAGAAAAGCGTTTCCATTTGGAAGTGTACGTTTTTCGGGTGGCTGGCTTCCGCGCAGCCAGAAGGATGTCCGAGACTCTACGAGAGACGTTGAATCGATTCACTTCTACCTCTTCAGGAGCCATGCATGAAGGTGAAGTGATTTCAGGTTGGGATGGACCAACGAACCCTGAGTCAAAAGGTTGATTTGCAAGGGAAGTGGTCTCGGAGAGGCTGCCAACAAACTGTTGAGCAGAGGAAACCATAGTTGCCGAGGCCAAGAGGGAGCAATGAGAATCATTTTGGTCCCCTGAGACTGGAACTTGAGGAGAACTCTCTGGATTAGAGGGAGCGGTGGAAAGGCGTAAAGAAAACGTTTTGTCCACTGCAGCCTGAACGCATCCTGACAGAAAATGCCAGGCCCTGGATTTCTGGAGCAGAAGAGAGGCAGTTTTGCGTTGAGTGGGGATGCAAAAAGGTCCAGGTCTGGAGTCCCCCACTCTTCGAATAGTGACCGAGCTACGGCTGGATCGAGAGACCACTCGTGAGGGTCTGCCTCCGTTCTGCTGAGGAGATCTGCTAGATCGTTTTGTATACCTGGCAGATAAACCGCCTGAATCAGAGACTTGTGCTCCAAGCAGCACTCCCACACCCTCATTGCTTCCCTGCAAAGGGGGTAAGAATGAGCACCGCCTTGCTTGTTGATGTAATACATCACAGCTTTGTTGGCCGTTTGAAGGAGAATGTTCTTGTGACAAAGGATATCCTTCAGAGCTCGGATCGCGTAGAGGACCACTCTCATCTCCAGGACATTTATGTGGAGAAGATTTTCGAACTGAGTCCATACACCTTGAGTGTGGAGGGAGCGACAGTGAGCTCCCCATCCCATTAGCGATGCGTCTGTGGTGATGGAGATCTGATGATCCGGGGGAGCAAAGGGGAACCCTTCCAGGAGATTGCTCTCTTGAGTCCACCAGGTGAGAGACCTTCGAAGGGGCTCCGTCACCTTGATGGGATAAGACTGGGGTGAGAGGTCGGAGACCACTGAGTGGAGAGCATCCATTGGGTGGTTCTCATGTGCAACCGGCCAGGGTACAGGAACACCGAGGACGCCATGAGACCCAACATGCATTGCATCGAGAGAGCTGTAACCGATCGGTTCTCCCCTCGATGTAACGGCCATCCGAAGGATGTCGAGTCTTCTGTCCTCTGGAAGGAAAGCCTTCATGGAAGAGGTGTCTAGAAGCGTCCCTATGAAAAGGAGCCTCTGGGAGGGCTGCAGTTGTGATTTTTTTAAATTCAGCAGAATTCCCATGGACGTAAGAAGACGAGAAGTCGTTTGCACGGCTTCCAAGGTCCCTTGGCTGGAAGGGCTTGCTAGAAGCCAATCGTCCATGGTCCAGGTTGGGAAACACTCGGAGTCCGATCTTCCTGAGATGCGCTGCGAGAACTGCACAACACTTTGTAAAGACTCGCGGCGCCGAGGATAGCCCAAAAGGCAGGACTCTGAACTGATAATGCTGACCCAGAGCTACAAACCTGAGGAACTGCGGTGGGTCGGGTGGATGGGATATGCTGGTAAGCGCCCTGCATATCCAGGGAGGCCAGCCAGTCGTGCTGATGCAGCAAGGGTAACAGGGTACCTAGAGAATCATTTTGAATTTCTCCCTGGGAGAAATTTGTTTAACTTTCTGAGGTCTAGAATGGGCGCGATTCCCCAGATTTCTTTGGAACCAGGAAGTAATGGGAGTAGAACCTGTGCCTCAGAATGCGAGGCACCAGTTCTATTGCCCTGTTGCTTAGAAGGCCCTGGATCTCGGCGGTGAGGAGGTCTGACTGAGAGGCCGACAACCTGGGTTGTCGTCTGGGAGGACAATCCGGGGGGGTTTCCAAAAAATTGAGAGAATAACCCTCACGAATTATCCGAAGGACCCATTTGTCCGAAGTTATGGACTTCCACTGGTTGTAGAAGTACATCAGACGACCTCCCACTGGAGGAGAAAGTTCCACCTTGGGCAATGTGGATGGAACTTGGGCCAGCAATTCATAAGGTGGCGCTGGGGGCTTTAGGCCCCTGCGCTTTCTTTTGAGGTTGGGCAGGTTGGCTTTTATGGAAGCTTCCCCTGCCTCTGCCTCGAAAGGACTGATGACTATGAAACTGACGTCTGTTCACATGCCCCCGAGAGGGAGCAGGCGGAGGCCAACTTAATGGCCGACCTAGTCTTCTGAGTGGCCTCTAAGGCTTGTTCCACCTGAGGGCCGAAAAGAAAGGAGCCATCAAAGGGCAGCGCTATGACCTGCTGCTGAGCATCATTCGTGAAGCCAGAAGTACGCAGCCAGGAATGGCGTCGAGTACAACTACCTGCGGCTGCTGAACGAGAAGCAGTGTCGAAAGCGTCCATAGCGGCTTTGACCTGTTGGTTATTGGACTCAATACCTCTAGTAACGGTCAGAAGAAGCTCTGACTTGGAGTCCGAATCCGGAAGAGCTTCAACCATTCTTTTCAAAGAGTGCCACAGGATATACTCATACTGAGAAAAATAGCCTTGATAACTGGCAATACGCATACTTAGAGTGGAGGCAGCAAAGACTCTCTTACCTAATGTATCAATCTTACGAGACTCTTTGTTAATAGGTCGAGCTGTAGTAGTTTGAGGAAGAACGACCTTATCATTCTCTGCCAGGACTACAATAGGATCCACAAAGGCTTGGGATGCCAAAATGGGACGATCCTTGGGAGCTGAATACTTCTTATCAATGGATTTAGCCACTGAGGGAATAAGAGCAGGATTATTCCATACCATTTGAGACAGCGTCTCGAAGGAAGGCTGGATCGGAGGAGTCAAATCCGTAGGGATCTCCGAAGCATGAAGGTACTGGAGTCTTAATATCTTCCCAGGATCGATGTCTGTAGTCTGGAGAGAAAGAGTGGATCTCAGGTTCTTCAACAGAGACTTAAAGGACAGGTCCTCGACCACAGGCTCTGTAGCAAAGAAAGATCCTGTTTCCTCCACTTCATCACCCAACCGAAGGTCTGGGTCAGGCTCAACATCAGCTCCTGATGGTCCAGGAAGGACTGTTTGGACAGGAAAGGAGTGAAAATTAGGAGAGGAGGAAATAGCAGAGAAACAAGGAGAGTCCCCGAGGGCCCCCGGCGCCGAGAAGGCAAAACGGGTTAAAAACGTCACCGCAGAGGGGCACGGCGCCGAAGAGGCAAGCGGCGCTGGCTGACCAGCGGCGCCCGCCGAACCAAGCAGCGGTGCCGCGAGACCACGCTGCCGCCGGACGGGCGCCGCAGCGCCCAGCGGCACCGGAAACGGCGCCGACAAGCCAACAGACCCCAGCGGGCGCCGGAAATGCCCCAGGAACCTGGAAAGCTAGAGAGGAAAAAACCAGGAGATAAGGGCATTGGTGTGGCCCCCGCGCCGCAGCCATGTGAGGGGGGAAACACCTAGCCCTGGAGTCACGGCAACAAGAAGGCACCGCGGCGACTAGGAAGGTCCAACCGCCCTACCCGATCGCTGGAGGAGCCCGGGGGCTCCGTGGCAACCGAGCCAGGCAGGAGAACCAACCTCCGAGCCCATCGCTCCATAAGAGCGGCCCACTGATGAAACTGCTCATCTGGAGCCCTACCTATAGGCGGGGAGGGGCTCCGATGTCGAGGACGACGGTCACCAGCAGTTGGCGACTCCGAAGAAGGAGAACGGCAACTAGCTACGATAACCAACCGTCGACGCGCAGACATACCAGAGGGCGACCTCGAGTGATGCCTTCTCTTTTTTGACCTGTGGGTCAAGAAGAGCTCGAGGCCGAACGGGTGCCGCAGAATGCGACTGCTTATTTTATGCCGACGGGGACCGCCCCATCCTCTCGGCATCGGACTGAACGTTGTCGAACCCCGCTGAGGAGAAGGAGGCTGACCGACCCAGTCCGCTGACTGAACAGCTTTCATACTAAGTCTCCCCTAACATCACCTGACCTGCTCATGGTCGACTCCGTCCAGTAGGCCGAGACTTCTTCAAGTAAGTTAAATTTAAAATTAAGCGATACTACTACGAGATAATGTTACAAAAAAATAAACTGAAAACTATGCGCTAGTTTGAAGTTTGACTCCCGACAGGCGAGCGACGTCATCACTGAAGCGCACTCAACGGCGGGAAAAAAGGAACTGAGGCGGTTGGAGGGTCGTCGCCGAGATGGTCACTGCCGCTCGAGCCGCTGCTCGCGGCGCCATGCCTCGCGGCGCCGTCTCTCGCGCCGACCCTCCAGCAAAAAGTTTGCTCCCGATGGGTCCTAGTGCCTCCGGCGCTAATCCCACTAGTGTGAATGAGTGGTGGAGACTTATGTCCAGGAAGATTTATGCGCTGCTTTGCCCGGTTTGTGACATGTGTGTTTTTGTCTTGTAGCTTCTTCGCCGCGCTATCTGTTGCCGTGGCGTTTACTTTCGTTCAGTTGTCATGGAAGCCTCTGTAGGTAGTCCACAAGGTCCTCTTTGATCGGTGATTCCATCAGTTTATCCACTAAAGAGGTAAGGCTGACTGGTCTGTGATTCGTCGGTTGCTCCTCACCCTCCTGCCCCGATAGTAGGACTACATTCGCTAACCTCAAGTCTTTCAGAACTACCTCTGTCTGAACAGAGCTACTGAATAGCCCTACTGGCGCTGGATAACAGTTCTTCAGTTAACACACAGCACTGACATGCATTAAGTAAGTAATAAGCAACAATATGGTATAGGTAGTTATTTGATAAACGAACGCCCAGCTGCATTGTGAGGTAAGAGGTGTTTACGACGAGTTCCTTCTGTACCTGGAAGTGCAGTTATCACATAATGACCCATACCCTGGTGAGTGTTACTGGGTTTATAAAATAGGTAAACTGAGGAATCTTAAAATTAATACTAATAAATGGCAGCTTTTTTCATTTAAAGACCAGTATTTTCCTTTGCTAAAAGTGACTTGTAAAAAGTGGTCTATCCCCACCTACCATCTGTCTTTCCACACATTCAGTAGATGGAATGTTTGTTTAGCATGGTATGCAAGAATTCACACTTCTGCAGAAGCCTACACACAACAGACAGTCTCAATAAAGATGGGAGAGTCAATTTTATCTGGGCAGAGTTAAGCAGAAAAGATTTTTCTGGCAGACAGGTAAGTATATGAAGGAAATTTCTGATGGTCAGGAAAGAAGCACAAAACAAAAAAAGTATAGCTATGAATAGTACTTCATTCTTCAAAATTTGTGTTATGTGTGAAAAAAGGGATTATAAAGGAACGGAACATTTAATATAAATTTATTAGGCCTGAACTGATATCTGCTCGGATAAAAATGTGTATTCTCACCCCAGTGGAATAAATGGCCCGATGACATACCTACTATATGTATAAATGTAAAAACTGACATTTATACACATACTAGATACGTAATCTGGCTGTTTATTCACACAGTGCACACGTCACATTGTCCCCCACCCAGCTGGTACTTTTTACACAGTCCTCCAAGCTCCAACAGTACTGTGTAAATACTGCACACACGCGCGCGCATACACATGACAGCCCCTTTCATTTTTCAAGCCCAAACTTCTCTCTCTCCCTCCCCCACAGGATATCAATATGAAAGCAAACCAAGAAAAGAGAGTTTGAGTTCTTGACTCAGACATGGAGTCCAACTAACCAGTTACAAGACGAACCACACCAAAGTAAGAGGTCACACTTACTGCTGAAGAAAACAGGATCACCGAAGTCCTCACCATGAAATAAACAGGAAAGTCCCATCCCAGTAAACCGACAGCAGTAGACTCACCACCACCACCGGTGACGTAAACCAGAGCAAACGTTAACATCAACATTCAGAAGCACTACACGTAAGAACCACCACTAAATAAATAAAATAAATAAGCACCACAAAAAAATTATGAAATAAACGATTTACTACAAAAATATCTATACAATATACGGGCATGCAGAACGTCTGCCATTACTAAGACCTGCTAAGTCCAGCCCACACACCACAGAACAACCAATAAGAAAGCAATCTCCAAAGACACAACCAATCAACATGTCCCACAGCAACCGATTAACAACTCCAACCAATCAGAACACCACAAACACCTCCATTGACAAAACTGAAACAAACCTCATTCGTAACGCCACAGCATAACCGCTACATAAAATAACACCCAGAGCAGCACATAAAAACCCACAATAGCACACAAATATACACAGTACCACAGCAGGAATATTAAAGGCCCTACTGTATAAATCGAACACATGATGGGCAGGAGTGGAATATGGCAAATATCCACACTCATGAACAGTGACCTCGGGATACTTTCACTCGTGGCTCTGCTACACTCCGCCACTCGTGAGTATCCAGAGGTCTTTGTTCACTCATGTCCATCATGTATTCTATATATATATATATAAATATATATACACACACACACACACATATATACAGTATATATTAATTGCAAAAAACTCAGTTAATGCATCAGTTAGGGTTCCTATTACACAGACAAAAGTATGGAAATTCAATATTAGGGTTCCTACCCCTACCAACCCCCCACCTTTCACACACCAACAGGTGTTGGGGTATGCCTTGGGGTTATCAACCCTAACAATTTGTTCACGTGTGAAAACACATTTTGGGCAGGATGTGAAAAATGACAGCTGTACTGTTCACAAGGTGGTTTAAAAAAAATGTTTATGCTGAAAATGTGGCGTTAAAATATTGAAAAGTACAAAAGTTATGCACGTACGTTCAATAAATTCAATGGACGCACATAACTTGGGCACTTTGAGGAATTTCTTTTCACCAAATTTTCAGCATGGCCTTTTGAGGACCCCACCTCATGAACACTGGCATTGTCATTTTGTTAACTGGTCCCAAAAGGTGATTTCGCACAGCATTTACACCATTCTGCTCCACAGGAGCGAAAACACGTTTCAGGTAGGATATGAAAAATGACAGCTATACTGTTCATGAGGTGGTATGTAAAAATGGCTATGTTAAAAATTTGGCATCAAAATACTGAAAAGCACCAAAGTTATGTGTGTTTTGAATAAATTCAACAGATGGACGGATGTAACTCGGGCATTTTTAGGAATTTTTCCACCAAATTTCCAGTATGGCCTTTTAGGGACTCCACCTCATGAACACTGGCACTGTTATTTCGTTATTCAGTCTTGAAAGGTGAGCACAGTATACAAGACATTCTGTGCCACAGGAGCGAAAACACGTTTCAGGCAGGATGTGAAAAACGACAGCTATACTGTTCGTGAGGTGGTGTGAAAATACGGCAATGTTTAAAATTTAGAGTGAAAATATAAAAAATTTGTCGAAGTACGAGCGTGCGCAGAAGAATTTCAATGACTGCACACAACTCCGCCGTTTCTTGGTATTTTTGCACCAAATTTTCAACACAGGCTTTTGAGGACCCCACCTTAGGCACTGTTTTGTTAATTGGTCCCGAAAAGTGATTCCGAGCAGTGAATGCAAAATTACCTTTTCGGACTGCATAATGAAATGACAGTGCCAATGTTCATGAGGTGGGTCCCAAAAAGCCCATGTTGAAAATTTGGTGCAAATATACCTAGAAATGGCCGAGATATCAACATAAGTTCAAAACGCCAATGACAGCCATTATACGGCACTTACCTTGATTCTTCAGTTTGCGGTTCTGCTTTGAAGAGTGCAGACATGTCCCAGTCCACAGAAGATGACAGCCGGCGACCTCCGATGGTAAATATAGGGCAAAGGGAATGGGGTGGTAGGTTGCTCAGTGGGAGAAGTCGGGATAGGGGTGGGGGATGGGGAGACGACGAGGGACCGTTTTCTTTTTTACAGGATTTTAAAAAATAAATAATTACAAAGATGTCGGGGACTGTTGTCTTTTTTCTAGTATACTTTACTGAAATAAACATTTTGGGACACTGGGGGTGGGATCCCCAGTGTTCCACAATACTGATGGTGGTGGAGTGGGTACAATATAACTGGGGACACTGGGAGTGGGCTCACCAGTGTCCCACCTTGGGGGGGCTACTGCTGACATGGGGACTGGGTACCCCACTGTCGGAAATGTACTGTTTTCTTCTGTTAGGGACACTGGGAGTAGGCTCCCCAGTGTCCCACACTGGGGGGGGTCGGCCTAGTGCCGAAATGGGGATTGGGCACCCCGATGTCAGCAGAAACATTTATTTTCAAACAAATATTCCTATTTTCAGCTTACGAAGTAGGATCTTACTTTGTATCTCATCATAATAAGTAAGAGCCTACTTCGTATTACGCTTATACGAAATAATTTCAATATTACATAAAAGCACATTTTAAGGGCATTTTTTTGAGCAGTAAAGTACAAAATGCACCTAAGGGGTCCCAATAAAGCAAGTTACATGTGTTGGTTCCTCCCCAGAATATCATTTTGGGAGGTTTCCAAATTTGGATTTTCAGACAAAACTGAAAACAAGGTGGCAGCCATACAAAGAAGGAATTTCCCCATTTGAAGCAGGATTCCTTCTTCGTTTCATACAGCTATACTGTAGTGCTACTCAGCGTGCTCAGAAATTTTTTTTTCAAATTTTTAAACTGCAATAATTTAAAAGCTGCTTATTATTTTTCAACAGACTAGCAAAAGGCACACCTATGGAGCATTCCCTTTCTGCCCTGAAAATTTCAGATCAAAAAAACAAACCGTCTGAGCTGTAGGCAAGTCCAAAGAAAAATCCCAGCAAAGTCAATGAGCGAAAACATGTTTATTCCACCTCTCCATAACTTGGAAACCACACATCCGATCAGAACATAACTTGTTACATCAGGAGATCTACCCCACAGGACAGTGCATACCAAACTGCGTGCAAATCCATTGAACAGTTACAAAGATTAAAGTGCAAAATTTTGAGTTAAACATTGAAGTGCCTACTCAATCCTAACTATAGGGGTGCGCCTCTACAATGTATAATTTTTTTTTTTGAGGGAAAGGTGTCGTCCATGTTTGTAATTGCAGTCAGGAAATCTTTTACAAAAGACATTGTTACGATACTGTATGGTGTCCTGATTACCAGCACTTTTTTGTGGTAGTACTCCAACACTGCACACAAATCAGGACACAGTAAATTCTCTACCAGTTTTATAAAATGTAATCTGCCATAAGCCTGCTACCTACAACTAATGCTTTTAGCGCAGCTCTGAAAAAGCATTATATGCGTTCTATTACAATACATGTGTTGGGTTTACTGTGTTATAAATTTACTGGGTAACTTGTATGCGTTATTTTACTATGCTTTTACGTACAATGTATTTTATCTATTTAAAGGAATACTACAGTCAACATCTGCAAAAACACATGCTGGGCAGAGTGTTTTCTGTGTTTATTTATTCATTACAAATCAGGTTTACAACCTTTGAGTCAGAGACTCATTTACAACGGCACCTCGTCGCGGGGGGGGGCAGACATCAAGACAGTTATTACAGTGCAGATTAAAACGGGATAACATTACAGGTGCAGTAAAAGGAACATTTGACATAGATACACTTAGGTTACATAATGTAGTAGTTTGTATGTTACTTAGGTTACATAATGTTACAAAATTGTGAGTTACACTCAGGACCCCTGGTGTTCTGCGGCAGAATTTCTGATTTCTGTGGCAGGGCTCCTTGACTTCTGCAGCAACATTTTCTGATTTCTGTGGCATGATTTATTCATTTCTCTGGCAGAATGCAGTCCTGTAATTGGCTAAATATGATGTGATTTCATTGATGACATCATATGCTGAGCATAGAGGAGGGGCTTCAGGATAAACGAGATGGGAAAGAAAGCCTGACACTATGGAAAAACAGTATATTTATATGAAAATTCACCAAAAACAATGAATTCTGCGGCACTATATATATTCTGCGGCATGATGCAAATTCTGCAACCGCAGAATTCCAGGAGCCTTGGTTACACTCATGGATATAGTAGGTCCTCAGAGAAGACAGTAGGTTACATCCCTGTTTGGACCTAGTAGGGAAGGAGTGAGTCTGGGGAAGGGAGAAGCTGTCCAGTGGACGTTGTCGAGCCAGGGGCAAGGCGGGCGGGTACCACAGGTTACAACAGGGGGTTAGCTGCACCTACAACAGCGGGTATTAAAGATATGGTTCCGAAGGGCTGTTTTGAAGGAGCTAATTTTTGACAAGTTGGAGACGCAGCTAGGGAGGGAGTTGAACCAGGTGTGTGCAGTCCTAGTGTGTCCTTCCGTTTGTTTAGTATTTGAAGTTTTTTCTTAATTTGCCTACTAGTTTTATGGCCCCTGGGGATCTCCATGTTAGCATTTTTTATTCCTCCTCTTTTTCCTACAATGTCTCCTGTCCCATGGGACAGAGATACATCCAGGACCAGATTCAGCAAATACTAGTTTAGAGTCAATTTTACAGCAGTAGAGCTCTGATTTTAAGTAACTTTCCATACCAGTGAGCACTACTAAAGGCTACATTTACATTTTTGCAAAGACCTGAGGGATAATTGAGTGCACTGTTTTGTAGGGAAACGGCCATGGTCACCAATAATTATAGTATTGATGAACTGGGGTGACTTGTGTGCTTTTTAAGGCTGTGTTTAGTTTGATGAAATGAAAAGCTTTAAAAACAAAACATTTACTCCTGCAGGCTAAACCCAGACACGTGGAAAAAAAATAAATAAATGAATGCCAACATTCTGGGTATCAGCTCGCCTTCATTTGGATATGCCTTGCAAATCTAAACTTACATAAGTATTTATGCATTACACAATACTATTATAATACTTATAATAATTATAATACTTGCAGGGTGATTCTGATTGCCCCGGATTGGGCCAGGCAGCCCTGGTACCCACTCCTTCTGTCTCTGACAGTCCATCTTCCCCTGTGCCTCCCCAGGAATCACAATCTGTTGACTTGTGCCCAGGGAAGGGTTTGTTATCCGGACCTCAATCCCTCAACCTCAAGGCCTGGCTCTTGAGGAGTTAGAGTTTGCTGATTTACACCTCTCTCAGGGTGTTCTTGAGATCCTAAAGGCTTCAGAAAGCCTTCCACTAGGCTACTTATAGTTCTAAATGGAAAAGGTTTTCCATTTGGTGTGCTGGGAAAAATATTTCCCCAGAATCTGCTGAATTGCCCATTTTGTTAGATTACATGGTTCATCTTAATTCCTTGGGTCTCAGACCAGCTACCTTGAGAGTTCATTTGGCAGCTGTGTCTGCTTTTGTGTCAGCAGGAAAGTCATCCCCTCTTTCCTCTCATCCTGTGTTTTCCAAGTTTTTTAAGGGATTACTCCATACTAATCCTCCCTTTCGGGAACCGGCCCCTGCTTGGGACCTTAATGTTTGCATTGCCCAGTTAATGCAACCCCCTTTTGAACCTCTGTCTTCTGCAGAGCTTAAGTTCCTAACTTGGAAAACTGTTTTTCTAGTGGCTATCACTTCTGCCAGACGCATAAGTGAATTGCAAGCCTTGTCAGTGGAGACTGACTTTATTTCTTTCCACAGGGATAAGGTAGTCCTTAGGACTAATAGGAAGTTTTTGCCTAAGGTGGTTTCAGATTTCCATCTTAATCAATCTATCTCCCTTCCAGTATTTTTCACTGATCCTCCTCTTCGGGTGAGAGGAGGTTGCACAGCCTGGATGTTAAGAGAGCTCTTAGTTATTATATAGAGCGTGCCTAAAGGTCACAGGTTGAATCCTCCAACTTTTCCTTACCTATGGTGAAGTTGGGAAAGGCAAACCTGCCACTAAGAGATCAACAGCCAGGTGGATTGTCTCTTGTATCCAATTTTGTTATCAGAAAGTGGGCAGAGCCCGCCCCCCCGGTTTGAGGGCTCATTCTACCAGGGTTACGGCTGCGTCTCTAGCTGCTGCCAGAGATATCCCTTTATTAGAGATTTGCCAGAAAAAAACAAAAACAAAAAAAAAAAAGAAAACCACCAGTCACTGTGGTTTGAAATCACAGAAAGAGCAGAACCAAACCACACAAAAACACGTATCCTGGATTTTAGGGGGGCAAACTTTGAGAAAATGGGAGATACTTGAAAGAGGCATTAAGGGGAATGGGGCAGGAATCAAGGGTTGAGGAACAGTGGAAGTATTTAAAGGGGATTACAAGAGCAACAGAATTATGTATTAAGCAGGTTAGCAAGAGGAAAAGGAAGAGGAGACCATTATGGTTTCCAAAGAGGTAGCAAAGAAGTGAAAGCCAAAAAGATTGCATTCAGGCAATACAAAAGACACAGGCAGAAGGGGATAGGGAGAAGTACCAGGAGAAGCAAAGGAGGCAGGGAGGTCAGTAAGGGAAGCCAAAGCTCAGACAGAAGAACACATTGCAAAATCAGTGGGTAGAGGGGACAAAACCTTTTACAGGTACATAAGTGAAAAAAGAAAGGCAAAGGGAGGGATAGTGAGACTGAAGGGGGAGGATGGGGGCTGTGTGGAGGATGACAACAGTAAAGCTGACATATTGAACAGGTATTTCTGCTCAGTCTTTACTGAGGAAGAGGAGGGTAATGGGTCTGAATGGAGTACAAGGAGTGAGAATGGTGCAGAAATGGACACAAGTCCCTTTACACAAGAAAGGGTCCTGAAGGAAATGGAAGTAATAAGAGTTGATAAAGCAATGGGGCCAGATGGGGTGCACCCCAGGGTCCTTAAAGAACTAAGAGAGGTGGTGGCTGAACCTCTTGCTATCCTGTTTAGCCGGTCACTAGAAACAGGGAGGTACCCAAAGACTGAGGATAGCAGATGTAGTCCTTATGCAAAGTGGGAACAAAGAGGCGGGGAACTGACAGTCAGCCTCACCTCGGTAGTGGGAAGATCATGGAAGCACTACTGAAGGAGAGATTGGTGGAACATCTGGTTGTCAATGGACTACAGGACCCAAGGCAGCATGGTTTCACCAGGGAAGGTCATGTCAGACAACCTCATTGAATTTTTGACTGGGTGACTAGGGAGGTGGATCAGGGAGGGCAGTGGACATGGCCTATCTGGACTTCAGCAAGGCCTTTGACACTGTGCCACATAGAAGACTATTGCACAAACTGGGGAATATGGGTGTGGGCAGGACAGTAGTGCGGTGGGTAGGTAACTGGCTGGGCAGCAGGACACAGAGGGTGGTGGTAAATGGCTGTCACCCACAGAGGGAAGAGTGACCAGTGGGGTACCACAGGGACAGTGTGCTGGGACCGTACTATTCAATATCTTCATTCAGTGACATTGGCAGGACCCAGAAGGCAGAATTTCACTGTTCGCTGATGACACAAAGCTCTGTAACAGAGTAGACACACCAGAGGGTGTAGACAGAATGAGAAGGACCTGCAGAAACTTGAAGAATGGTCAGGGTTTGGCAGTTGAAATTCAATGCAAGAAGTGCAAGATAATGCATATGGGGCACAAAAACCCTGGCACAATATATCAGTTGGGGGTGAGGATATAGCATGCACCAAGCAGGAAAGGGATCTTGGAGTTATCATCTCTGATGACCTCCAAGGCAGGGAAACAGTGTGACAAGGCAGCAGGTAAAGCAAATAGGATGCTGGGATGCATAGGCAGGGCATCACCAGCAGGAAAAGGAGGTCATAATTCCACTATACAAGACACTAGTGAGGCCGCACCTGGAGTACACTGTGCAGTTCTGGAGACCTTACCTACGTAAGGACATAGACAGGGTAGAGAAGGTTCAGAGGAGGGCAACAAAGATGGTGCATGGATTGCATCACAAGTCCTATGAGGACAGGTTGAAGGCACTGAACATGTACTCCCTGGAGGAGAGGAGAGGGAGGAGAGGGGATATGATAGAGACATACAAGTATCTTACAGGGAGGAACAGGGTGCAGGAATGCACTATTTTTAAGCGAAAAAGATGTTCCAGGACTAGAGGGCATGGGATGAAATTGGAGGGAGGACGATTCAGAGGAAACGTGAGGAAGAATTTCTTCACAGAACGGGTGGTGGACAAGTGGAACACCCTGCCAGAGGAAGTGGTGGGGGCTGAAACAATCACGGGATTTAAGAATGCATGGGATAGACATAAAGGAATTCTGGAGGTCAGGGTTAAGGGGCAACAGACTTCCTGGAAAACATAAACTGAACTTACAAACTTAAATGGGCAGACTGGGTGGGCTATAGGCCCTTATCTGCAGACACTGTCTATGTATCTATGTAATACAGCCGAAAGTAAGTGGTGCCTGCACTTACTTAAATTGCTTCAGCCATCACTCCTGTGTCAAACTTGTCCTCACTAGCCATAAACACTAGTAAAAGAAATAACAGTCCATATCAATATCTGAATAAACGTAAAACATAATTATCAATCCAGCGAATTAAATAAAATTAGTATTCAGCTGTGTGCGCATTCCCTTGAACACATTCAATTGTGTTTTTTTTATTTTTCTGAAATCATATATATTAATATTAGTAACGACTTCCTTCACAGCATTAAAAAATACTTAATTAGATCTCTCAGAATCATTACATAAGTGTGACCGTAGGTGCTCATTCCTCATTCAATATAGTGGGAGAATATCAGCACATCCCTTCAAAATTTCATTCCGCCTTATTATTCTACACTGCGACTTCAGTATACTACAACCGATGCGCCTAAAAAAAAAAAAAAAACAGCATCTTATTTACACAGAAATCCACATGCTTCTACTGTGGTTACCAAAGTTGGTATCCTGTGCAACCCAGAAATAGTGTTATTAGCCATTTTAAAGCAGCATGACTACTTTATAGCTCAGAGAACCACCCTGTGGTCAGACTCAAGCCTTTGTCCTTTAGGTTACTTCTTTTTTAAGAAACCAGCATGCCTAATTAGAACACCTCTTAATGTACCATGCATTTAAAATAAGAGAGAAGTTTTAAAACAGCGCTTACTACTTGGCAATTCTATTTAATTTATTTTAGTTTTTGTTGAACAGGAAAGGAGGACTAGACAATATATTGTGACTTCAGTATACTACAAACGGTGCTCCTATAAAATCTTGACTGTTCTGCTTTTCAATTCTTTATAGGGTTTATGTGGTGCCTATTTGGGAAACAGGACAGACATTGTGAAAACCCAACTAACACTCACACCTGATTATAGCAGGATCCCACTATAAATAGTGGGCTGCACTCATGTCTCCCGCTCCCAGAAAGCAGGATGCCGGGAGCCAAGTGAATAGACCACCAGAGAGTGGGAAGTGCAGAAAATCAATCATTTTAAAATGAGACTAGCTGACAAACTATAAACACTGTTAAACGGATTTTCACAATGTTTGCCCTGTTTCCCATATAGGCAACACTTAAACCCTATAAAGAACTGAGAGGCAGAACAGTCAAGTTTTTACAGAAGCATTGTTTGTAGTATATTGAAGTCACAATGTAGAATAATATCCAATTGGCCTGCCCACATCCACAACACTACTGTTCTCCCTGATTACCTGAGCGACCACTCTCCAGTTACATGTACCTGGTCCTTCAACTATTGTAAACCACCCACCAGAACAATTACAAACAGAGCCTTACTCAAATGGCACCAGGAGCTGCTAAGAATGGACCTCAAGAGCCCAGACTGGACAGCACTCTATAATGGCAACAATGTGGACACAGCCCTGGACCACTTCATAAAAACTTTCAACGGCATCCGTGACAAGCATGCCCAGATAAAAAACACAAAGATAAGAGGGCAGAGTAACCCCTGGATCACCCCTGACCTCCTACAGACCTCCACCCCGAACCCGAGACACACCAGGTAATTTCTACCTTGATCCAGGCTGCTGCCACCATCGTTGGCCATCTGGCGCCTTTTCTGAAACGGCCACAAGCTCCCCTGCTCAGCGCATGAATCCCGGCCAGAGTAGCACCTTGAGTTGCTGCCCAGGCTCAAACGAAGCAGAACTGTTACTTTTGTGCCTGATTTTGAAACTTTTAAAACGAACCAGCTAAAACTATTTGCATTTGCCTGTAACTGTATTTAAAAGCTTAGAGTCACTGCAAGCCCAGGACCTGTGTTCTATCTGAAATCCCCCCCTGTGCAAATCTCACTGGGGACTGTTTGTTAATTTGTAAAGTGCATTTCCAGTTGTAACTGAATTACCCCCCTGTGAGAAACTCATTTGGGGACTGTTTAACTTCTAAGTGCTATTCCAGTGTGCAGAATTTGAGTTTGCCCTGCTAGTAATCACCTTCGCTTTTGAATCACACAAGTACCGATAGCCAACAAGCCCATTTGCTCTTCTCCCCACACCCACTACCAGCCCGCCCCAAGCAAGTTAATCTTTTGCCTGTGCTGCATATTTAATCCCCCCTCTCTCTTCATTCTCCCGCAGAGACCACCCCTCCCTGAGGAGACCGGAGGTCGCGAGGCCTGCTCTTGAAGCCCTCCGCCCGCAGAAGCCCCAACCGAGACACACCAGGTAATTTCTACCTTGATCCAGGCTGCTGCCACCATTCAAGCCATCTGGCGCCTTTTGCAAACGGCCACAAGCCCTGCTCAGCGCATGAATCCCGGCCAGAGTAGCACCTCGAGTTGCTGCCCAGGCTCAAACGGAGCAGAACTGTTACTTTTGTGCCTGATTTTGAAACTTTTAAAACGAACCAGCTAAAACTATTTGCATTTGCCTGTAACTGTATTTAAAAGCTTACAGTCACTGCACACGAGACACAACAGGTAATTTCTACCTTGATTTTTTTTTTTTTCCAACTTCTCCATTAGCTCCTTATATTGTTTTGCCACTAGAGGGAGCCTGATTAAGTTTGAACAATTTGCTCCCAATACCTCACTTGTCACATTTTACTGCTCTCTAGTGGCTGTTTTCACTTGGTGATCACTCCCTCATCACCCCTCTCCAATCGTCGAACGCTATCCCGCCATTGTGCACTCCCCAGATCAGCCTCCTCCTCCTGCTCCTGCAGGCAATGTCCACCCAATCCCGGCCTGGCAGCACTGGTCCTCCCTGAAATCTCCTGGCTACGCATTGCTTCTATGAACATCTGTAGCCTCCTGAAAAACTGGACTCTACACTGCTGGTGACACTTCATAAACCTGATGTTGTTGCCTGTTGAAACCTGGCTGTCTCCTCCACCCTAACTCTCATGTCTCTCTCCCGGCTACACTCTCCACCGTTGGACCGTGTCGGCAGGAGAGGTGGGGCTGTGTCTTCTATTTGAAGGATCTCTCATGGGGCTACCACCCCTGCCTGACCTCGACCACAAGGCCCAGGCACTTACTCTAAAGCTGTCCCCTGACCCAGCTAGAGGCCCATTATTCCTAACCGTAGCCTACATACCCCCAAGAACCAATCCCAGGCCCTGGCCCACTAATTGACTACCTCACCTCCCTACCCAACTCTGTCGACCAAATCTTGGGGGCTGACTTGAATATAAACTGGATCTGCCCCTCATCTCCCTCCCACAGTGAGGCTTTCGATTCAATTGACCTAACTCAACTAGTCTCACAGCCTACTAGAAAAACCCTGGGGGACAAGCACCCTCCTGGATGTGGTCCTCACCAAAAGGCCAATCCGCATCCACAACATCCAAATCCTCCTGACTGCCTCAGTGACCACTCCTGTGCTTTCCAGCTGGGAACCCTCGGCTCTCATCCCGGTCAAAACCACCTCTACCAGGGGCTTGGGCCTGGGGACTCATAGGCCTTGCGCTTCCTTGCCCACACTGGATTGGTCCTTCTGGACGAGGGCAACCAACATTGACTTGGCCCCTGGCCTTCTTTGTAAGCACTTTCAACTTTGCCTGTGATATCTTTGCTCCCATAACTGCTAGGAGGTCCAAAGTGAAACATGCCCCTTGGATCACCCCTGCCCTACTGTGGCAACCTAAGCAACGCTGACAATCTTTGGCACCTGCTGTTGCTACTGGCCGCTCAGCTAACAGGCAGTCCCATGCTGCCGCCCGCAATCAGTGCACCTGGGCCATCCGTAAAGCAAAGGCGAATACTACTGCTTCTTCTACCTCCTCCTGGAACCCCAGTGCTTCTGGGACAACATCAAGCAACTGAATGGTCACTCCCAGTCCCTCTCCTTCTCTCTTCTCAACAACAATGGTACCGCTCTCCTGACCCTCCTCATTGCCACCCACCTCAATAACTCCTTTACCGACCTTAGCTCAGTACTTCCTGGTAACTTTTCAGTCCACCTCCTCCATCTGTACCACCACCCACTGCCCCCTCTTTCCACCTGCATCGTGTCACCATGCAAGAAGCTAGGCTTACTTGCTAAAAGCCCTAAAAGGTAACACCATCGGTAATGACTCACTTGATCCTGCCTCTTTACGCCAGGTCCTGGATCAGGTCCTCTCACCTATTACGTGCATTTTCAACAAATCACTCTGTCTCGACAATTCCCTCTACCTGGAAGATTGCCACAGTTACCCCTGTCCATAAAGGTGGTGACAGGACTCTTCCGGTAACTACCGACCCATCTCAATCCTCTCCCCCTCTCTAAGGCGTTAGAAAATTGTAGGCGCCCAAGTCTCTGACTACCTCTGTAGTACAATGTTCTCTGCCCTGAACAACACGGTTCAGAGCAGGTCATAGTACCACACAGCACTCCTGGAATTTTCCAACTCTCCATGCCTCCTTGACTCTGGTGCCCTGGCTGGTGCTATATTCATTGACCTGTCTAAAGCATTCGATGCTGTTTCGCATCCTCTTTGCTCTCCACCCCGACCTAATAGGCTTTGCCTCAGGACCTGTTTCCTGGTGCACCAGCTATCTCTCCGCCGCTCCCAATGTGTGAAAGTCAACAGTACTCTCTCTGAAACATGCCCCATTCGCTTGGGTGCTGCAGGGCTCAATTCTTGACCCCTACTATTCTCACTCTTTCTTAACTCCCTACCCAGCAGTTGTACGGGTAAGATGCTTCTATGCTGATGATGCTGTTCTCGTTGCCTCCCACAATGACCCCATGCTGCTACAGAACTCCCTCCAACTAGTCTTTGACTCTGCAGCTACCTTGTTCACTGAGCACCGACTTATCAACCTTAAGAAAACAAAAACGATGCTCTTCTCCCACCCCCAAAATAAGTACAGCAAGTTTCCTTAGCTGTCCACTCCACACCCAATCTCGTCATTGACCAGGTGCAGTCTATAAATATCTTGGTATAACCTTTGACCCTGCACTTTCATTCCATGGACATATATCTGCCCTAAATTCTGCCGCCAACTCACGGCTAGGCATTCTTTACCGCACAAAAATGCCTCCTTCCTGATGCCCTCCGCCTGGCTGTCACCTCCTCTGTCATGTCTCTCATTGACTATGGCCTTCAGGTCTATGGCTCAGCAGATCAGACTGCCCTCAACAAGGTTCGCCTCACAGTTAATAAGGCCTGCAGACTTATCACTGGTGCTCCCAGACTCACTCACACATGTGAGCTGTACACCCTGGCTACCCTACTCAACCTGGAAGAGCGACTCATGTATCAGACATGCCAGCTCACCTTTAAAGCCCTGCATGGCCCATCCCCATAGGCCTATCCAACTCCATTCGCACTGCACCGACCCTGATCACGCCGCAGCTCGCGCAAGAGCTACCTTAGTTATTCCAAGAGCAGACCTCTCAAGGTCAGAGGGCATTCCCCACCTGCGCCCCACTGGTATAACTCCCTCCTGCCAGTGTCTCAAACTCACTAAGCTTAGCTTGCTTTAAGCCGAGGCTCAGAAACTTCCTGCTTAGCCTCTCAAATGCAACTGCCGCTACTAGTGTAAAAAAAAAATATATATATATATATACTCTGTTTGACAATGCTCACTGAGCGCCCCCCTTTCCTTTCCCTACTAATTCCTCCTCCCTATCTCCTTCCCTACTACCCCCACCAGCTCTCCCCACCATAAGTTTTGCACCTTTGTTATCTTTTGCTTCATTGGAGATTGTATTCTATTGTAACAAAATTGTAATTGAACTGTAACTTTTTGTTTGTAAGTACTGTGTCCCTTGTACTACTGTTCTGATGTCCTCTTTGTGACGAGGTACCTTTGTAAATGAGCCTCTGGCTCAAAGGTTTCTAAACTGATGTTTAAATAAATAAATAAATAAATAAATAAATACAGCAACTACAAACCAGAGATCACTTATGGCAGATAGCAAAAGCACACGGTACCACCACTAACATACAGAGGTATACAAAAGCTCTGAATAAGTGCACTAAAGCCGTCTGACTCGCCAAAAGAAAATACTGCAAAGAAGCCCTCTCCAGCACCTGGAAAGACAGCAAGTTGTTCTGGGATAACCTCAGCAACATATCCGGCAAGGACCCCAAATCTGCACCATCCATACTCTTGATCGACGGCGTACCGTCCTTGGACCACATGCACATTGCCAATGCACTTAACATCGCATTCATAGACCTAAGCAGTGTGCTACCAGCAGACTACTTCAACCAATCACACTGCCGAATGATCCTAATACGTCCAAACAACCATCACTTAACCGCCCGCTCTTCTACTTTAAAATAGTCTCTCAAGCCGAAGCTAAAAAGTACCTGGAAAAGGGCGCTGGGGAAATCTAGACATAGCAGGGACACTCTGGACCTAAAATTCATCAAGCTGGCCTTGGCTGAAGTCCTAGGCCCAGTCATCAAACTAATCAACCTCTCCCTCTGCCTCTCACAGTTCCCCCAGAGATGGAAATTGCCACAGTAACTCCACTGCACAAAGGTGGTGACAGGACCCTACATAACTACAGATCTATCTCCATACTCTCCCCTCTCTCCAAAGCTCTTGAGAGGATAGTGGTGAGCTAATCGAACATCTGAACCAATACCACTTCTCTGTCCTGAGCAACGTGGCATCCGATTAAGTCACAGTAATATCACGGCATTGCTCGAATTCACCGGACACATTCACCATTCAATTGATCAAGGTCTTCTGGTTGGGGCAACATTCATCTGCCTATCAAAAGCATTTAATACAGTATATTACAGGCTTCTGCTGGACCAACTGTCAGCTATGGGACTCTCCTCGGAATCAGTACGCTGGTTCAAGCAGCTACCTTCACAATCACTCACAAAAGGTCAAAATAGGGGGATCACATCTGATAATAGACCAGTTTGCTCAGGGGTCCCACAAGGATCAATTCTGGAACCCCTACTGTTCAATTTATTCCTAAACAAACTGCCATCTGCATGCCTAGACTGAATGCTCCTATATGCAGACGATGCAGTCATATTCAACAGCAACCCTAATCCCGAACTGGCAGTGGATCTCCACAAGGGGTTCTCAGCTGCTGAAAAATGGTTTACGGATCACAGACTAGTCATGAGCAGCAAAAAAATTAAGACTATGATGTTCACCAGCACACACAGCAAGCATAAGGCCCCCCCCCCCTTGCAATCAGGAATGCCAATGAGGCCCACTGGAACACATCCAGCAGTTCAGGTACCTAGGCATCACACTTGACTCTACACTTTCGTACACCCAACACATCGACAACACAGCAAGGGTGATTAATACAAGAATAGAGATCCTATACAGGCATAGACACTGCCTAACACATGAGGCATCGAACCTGGCCATCATCAGCTCGATAGTCTCCCTTGTCGCCTATGGCCTGGCAATCTACGGGTCAGTGACAGACACAGCCCTAAACCGCATCACCACTGCACTAAACATGGTGGGTTGACTGCTCACAGGTGCGGAAAGACTAATGCACACCTGTGAGCTCTACACCCGGACAGGTTGGCTATAACTGAAGAACAGAATAAACTAACAAACCTGCCTCATCGCCAAGAAATGCTCCCTCAACCAACTACCCACAGGGGTCCAGAACCTCCTAACTCCACACTCAAGCATCCCGACCCTCAAGGAACTCCTCCACTCAGACCTGCCGCACAGTCCTGGCACAACGTGCCTTTTACTATCGTGCTCCACTATGGACCAATGCCTTACCTCCTGACATTATCAATGCCGCATCTATTGGATCGTTCAAAAGCAGACTCTGGCAGTACCTAGTAAAATCTAGTAAATGTGGCTGCTACCATTAGCACCCTCCTGGAACATCAACCTGCGCTTACCTCCTGACAACTCACTGGGTTGAGGGACCCCAGTCCCAGCACTTTAGATTACACCTACCCCCACAATCATGACATTGTTCCCATTTCCCTACCCCCTCAGATGCTCCCAACTACCTTACTCCTTCCACCCACGTTTCCAACTCCTCCTTCTTCTCACCTTGGAGAACTTCCAAGTAGGGTGTTAACCTCTGATATCAGCTAGCTGCTATACTGCCTAAGCTATTTAATGCTACTGTACCTTGTAATCTACCTGTACAATATGTAACCCTGTCATCTGTGCTGTATTGTCTATGTTGGTTAACTAGGATCTGCAGCTTATCCAGTAGGTAGGGAAATGGGCAGACTAGGTGGACCAAGTGGTCCTTATCTGCCGTCAAAGTCTATGTTTCTATGTAACTGACATGGAACCTATAAATGAGCATCTGCTCACTGGTGTAATCCAAGACCTCAATAAGTACATAAATAAAAGGCGGCAGCATAGAATTTTAAAGGGGTGTGCAGTACTGGTATTTTCCCTCTAAGATACTGAATACTGAGACCTAGACTGAATGAGCATCTATGGTTACACTCATGTAATGATTCTGAGAGATCTAATGTTTTTATTATTGTGAAGCAAAGCATAAATAGAATTGATATATATGATTTTAGAAAACTACACCAAACACTACTGAATGTGTTCCTGGGAATGAGCACACCAGCTGAATACTCATTGTATTTAGTACTCACTCTGGAGTGATAATGATATAAGTTTATTCACATATTGATTTCTTTCAGTGCTGTTTTTTGGCTAAACATAGAAACAGAGTTTGACAGCAGCAAAAGAACCACTTGGTCCACCTAGTCTGCCAACATGTTCCTTACCTCTTTTGTCTCTGCAGATCCTACCTGATCCCCGGTGACCGTCACCACTCACTGCTTATTTACCGGTATTCCCCCTATGGTCATCCCCTGCATGCTTGAAGCCCCCACTGACCTCTCCCCTACTACTTCTGCTGGCAGACTGTTCCAAGCATCCACCACTCTTTCAGTGAAGCAATATTTCCTCACATCCCTCTTACCCCCCCCCCAACCGAGCTTCATTGCATGCCCCTGTGTCTAGGAAGGACTAGTTTGACACAGGAATGATAGCTGAAGCAATTTAAGTAAGTGCAGGCACCACTTATATTTGGTTGTATTTATACATGACAATTGTTTAAAAATGCATAAATACTATATATAAATATATTTATATATATATATATATATATATATATATATATATATATATATATATATATATATATTTGTTTTAGATTTTAAAGTAATACCCTGATGAAGGGAAGCTGATATCCCAAAATGTATTGCTGTTCATTTACTTTTCCTCAATAACATTTTTTTTTTAATTATTGATTTTCCTCCTCTGGGAGCCTGGTAGGTAGCTCGGTCATCATCGAGCCTACCAGCTCAGTTTCCTGATTTTCTCCTTCCCCACTCCCTGCCCCAGCTTGTACATGTTGCTCGAGCTTCCCACCCATATTCCCCAGCCATCGCTAGGGGCGATCAATGGGTTGACAGCTACCCTCCCTCCCAGAGGAGAGTAGTCCTCTGACGCCAATTCTGTCTCTCCCTGCTGACCTCCCGCAGCTCGGGCTCGTTCCCAAACCCGGGTCACCGCCGTGGCGTCCAGCGCCTCAACCATCAGTGCCACCAGGCTGGCTTTTCCTCAATAACTTAAAGCAGCAGTGCTTGTAAATAAACAAACACATTTTTCAGTAATAAGGTTGTCTGGCAAAAATATAAAAATACACATTTTACTTTTCATTTTCTTTCATTTCTGAACCAAGATGTGGGGTATTGTGAAGTTTTTAAAAGTTGCCATGCCCACCATGAACACAATTAAACATTTTGTGTTGTTTACTATCAGAAACATGAGAAAGATTCATCCTAATGCAACTACAGCATGAATCTTGCAAGCACATTTAACAAGTAACACCAGGGGAAGAGATTTTTTTTTAAAATGGACGAATGGTGGCCATCTTTAATGACGCGAGTCATTCATTGCAAGATCAGGTATAAAAAAAGTCTGAACAGACCTGAGAACATAAAAAATATGCTTAGCATGAAGCTTAGGTTGTTAGAAATACATTTATGCTAAAAATACAATATGATGAATTTTTTTTTACCGACTAACAAATACTGCTGCTTTAAGTAAACATTTAAAATTAAAATAATTACTAAACACATTTGTTGAGTGACCCTTTCTATCCAATCTGTTTTGTGTAGTTTCATGTTGTGAATGGAACAAGCGTCCCCTCAAAAAGTTATTCTGTCTTTATACCAAGGTGGGCTAGGATGGAGATATTTAATTCACATACCTAGATAACATTATGTTTGAAACAGAAGGAGTTATTTAGTTGAAGCCATCATATCAGGCTTCTAATAGCAGACTGCTGCAGTAACATTCACTCACGGAATCAGTGGTCCTGAATGCTATTGCTCACATGTGGGACAGAAGGCACGGCAGGAAAAAGAAGAGCAATAAAAAATGCTAACATGGAGAGCTACAGGGACCATAAAACTAACACGCAAATTTAGAAAAAAAAACTCCTAGTACCAAACTAAGGGAAGCACCTAAGGAATACACTCAGATCAAAAACATTCTGCATAACATATGTGTTTACAAATTTTGACTGTAGTACTCCTTTAAATGTTTGCACTTCATACACTGGGTTGTGCCTTATACAGGGACATTATAAAAAGGGCAAGCAGAAAGCAGCAATCTGATTGGCTCAAAAACATTTTAAGTTCCTACGTTAACTGCTGGTAAACCTGAGGTTGGAGCCTCATCACAAGAAGGCACAGCAGATCTATACCCTGGAATGTGGAAAACAAGATCTGTCTGAAATTCCAAGCATTCAGCCGGCCCGCCGGTGCAGTGGCTGGATTTCCACTTGTGACGCCGGCGACCCAGGTTCAGGAACAGACTCAGGGACCCGGAGGGCCGGCCAGGGGAGAGGGATCGAGCATCCCTTGGACTGCTCTCCTTCTCCGGGAGGAGGGTGGGGTAGAGTGCCCAGTGCTCGAGGGACTCCTGGCAGAGGCCAGGGGAAATGTCCGGTGATTGGTGCCTTAAGATAGGAAGGGCGAGGCAGATGCAGGATGTCACTGCACATCCCAGCAACCAGAAAATCATGCTGCCGGCCGCAATGGATGAAGCCTGCCCTTGGCTTTGATTAGCTCACAGGCCAGCTCCCTGATCTAATCCGATGGTTGCAGCACTATAGTCCTGCTGCCACAACCCCACTCTGGGGCTAAGGCAGGGGTGATGGGGAGCTGAGGCCGATGTGGGAGTGCGAGGATCTATGACCAGGCAGATGGAACAGGTGGCTGACGGCAGGGAAAAAGTAAAACAAATAAAAAAAAAAAAGAAATTCCAAGCATTCCAAAGAAAACTGTCCCGCAGACATTTGAACTACAGATGAGTTTTTATTTGCTTTAGTAGGCAGTGGGCACATGCTGCTCCATCTACAATCAAACTTTTTGGTTTTAAAGATTATCTTTAAACTCAGGACTGCCACATAAGCACAACAGTAAAACAAGTAAATACATTTTAGGAGAGTTAGTAATCCTAAATTAATCATGATGTGCCCCCACCCCAGAAGCTGTCCAGCTCTCTTCTGTGATTCTTAGAAGCCAAATCACCCCACGATCACTGCCATCACCTTCTTGATTCTGAAAGGAAAACGTGGCCACCTGAGCTCCTCCTTAACCCAGGTTACTTGCATGACAGTACAGTGAGCTGCCTCTGGGTAGCTGGGACACTCAGCATGTTTCATACAAATAGAGCTTGTGGCTATATATTACCATTCCTTTTTCAGTGCTGTGAAGGCAGCAGGGAGGCTCTAGCCATTTCTGTACCACGGGAGAACAGTTCCCAGGTGGGGGTTAATGCAACAGTTGATTTGGGGTATTAGTAAGTCAGATAAAACATTTTTCTGTATTGTTTTTTACTCATTTTCTTTTCTTTTGTTGTTTTGTCCCTTCCAGCGGCGTGGCGGGGCACTGAGCGATATCTTGGAGGCTTGGCGCCGCCAAGCCACTGCCGAGTGCCCCCCCACCCTATTAGCTGCCCTCTCTGCCTGCTCCACCGCCGGACCTCCACCCAGTGGTGATGGGACTACGGAAGGGGCAGCGTCCACACATGGAGAGGAGAACTGCCATAGGTGTCTCAATCCCACTCCTACCCTTCCCCCTCAGCCGGCTCCCCAGTGAACAGAGGTCATTCACAAACCCGGGTCGCCGGCGTGAGGTAAGGTAAGGCTAGATGCCTCAACCCTCTGCGCCACCAGGCTGGCTTACTAATTTTCTTAATTGATGGTCCTGTGTACTGTTTTCTTCTCACAAACCAACAAAGCATAGTTGGTAAATAATTCTTTAAATTTCATGAGTATAGCAGAAAGTATAGGAATGTTTCCATATCTCGGTTCATTTTTACAGTAGCATTAAGGTACTCCTTGGAGTTGGTTTACCAGTAGTTAATCTAACCCAGAGGTACAGGAGGCCTTTGGCTATGCCTTGAGGCCTCATGACACATGTGAGGGTTGGATTAACTACCAGTAAACCAACCCCAAGTTGCACCTCAATGCTTAACTGGCTCCAGCACATTTATCCCCCCCCCCCCCATATCAAAATTAACCAAACTGAACTACACCTTCCTCCTTTCATTTATGTACTTGAAAGTGGCTTCAGTGCTCTCCATAGCCCCCCCACCCCCAGTCCCTCTGTGCTGTTCCATATGCCAGGAGGCAACCTGTCTCTTCCAGAATTTCTTTTTGTGCAAGATCTGTGCATTCAGAGGGTGATTCATGGCCCCTCTGCCTTATTACATACAGGGATGCAGAGTCTACCAATAAAATGGCAGTTTAAGAGGAAATGCAGCCCAGCCAGAATACCTCACAATTCCATAGGACATTAGGGAGTATATGAATCCCTACACACTGTGCATAAGGATCTATCTGAGCCAGAATGCAGGCTTCTGCTACAAGGCTTACTATCACCTGCCCATGCAATACCTCCAAGGCAAGGGTATGAATACCATTTTAAGTCATTCTTCATCAGAGATCATGTAGAACAGCCTGTTTTAAATACAGGGTCACACATGAGCACACTCAAATCAACTGTATCATGCAGAATCAGACTGTTGGGGCGTAAACAATACTGGTTCTGTGTCTTCCACTCTAGAGTAGGAAGTGACATGCACTGATTTAGAACTGGACATAAATAATTAATATTCTACCAGCATATGTGTGGTTTAACCCCTATGAAGCCAAATAAATGAAGCTCCATATGGTTTGGCTTCACAACTGACATGACTGTCAAAGTAAGCAAACACAACACAGACAGAACCTCACTGATTACGGTCAAAACCACAGCATGCAATCCAATAAGCAAAGAAAATACAACTTGTGTTCTAATACTGTGAGAAATACACTGCATATAGCAATTTCTTGAAAACAACTGTAATCAGTTCCCTTCTCATGGTGCATCTGTACCAAACTTTCAGTGTTTACATGTTCTTAACGCCGTGTAAACACATGACTCTCCCCATTATAATTTCTGTAGACTGGCCACCATTCCAGGCTATCCAAAGTTTATTCAACTGGAACATTTCCTTTTTAAACCACATTAAAAAAAAAAACTTGCTATTGTATTCAAAAACACTGCTTCATGGGCTACAGTTTTTATCATCAGCCCTGTCATAAGACAATGATAAAGGCTTCTTTAAATCAGTTTCCTGCTCATTAAATTGAAATCCTTCAAAAGGCAGATGCTTGCCATAATTTCAGTCAATTAGCTGTGAAGCTGCCCCTATGGGTTTACTAGCACACTACTCGTGAGTACTCTGTATTTACAGCCTGGTAAGTTGATCAAGAAAAGGGGAACTCTAAAAACAGGCTAACAGAACTGTAATGCCTGACTGATATTATGTCACAGATACAACCACCAAGTGTTTACATGTATTTGTTGTGAAAGTCTGTTTTTTTAATGAATTGTCTGTACAACAAAAGAATTTTAAAACAGGTCATCCAGACAAAGCTTTTTTTGTCAAAAAAAATAACACTGAGGAGAAGCTAGTCTAAAGGTACTGTAGCATCACATTCTGCTCAAGATTGAAAATAATTTACAGTAGATGATACTAATTCATCAAACATTCCATAAATGATTCCACTAAATATTTTTTACTGTGTTCAAGAGTAATGGTCTTTTTTTTTTTTTTCTATGCAGGTTCTACGTGGTTAAGAGATGTACAGTTGCATCACTGGGGAAATGTTGAAAAAAGGGTCAACAGTAACTTCTAATAATTTGCTTATCTTCTGATACATCTCACTTGGGAGACACAAAGTCCACACGCTGAAGACAGCATGGTACCAGTGGATCTAGCATGCAAAGTACATCTACAAGCCCTAGCTGAAATAACACAGAAATATAATGCTCACTACTGCTGTTCTGTATGCAGTTCTAATGACAAGTTCCAGCTTTGCATCAGTATCTGCAAATATTTTGTTGTTGATTATTTCTGCCCTCAATCGAAAACTGCGAACAGAGACTTCAGCATTGACCTTCAACCTCAGTGTTTGTGATCTGATCTTGGGGCTAACTGTGATTCCTGCTGGGGTGTACAACAGTTTGTTTGGAGTGACAAGCTTTACTGACGATCATGTTATCTGCCAATTTACAGCTTTTCTGTATGTACTTCTGCAGCTTGCATCCATTCATTCCCTAACCTGGGTGACAATTGACAAGTTTGCAGAGATATGTTACCCTTTACGTTACGTGCAGCTATTCACTAAACAGCGGATTTGGTTAATACTTGTTTTTCTGTGGATCTACTGCATACTGAATGCAATTATTCCTTTTATTGGCTTTGGCTATTACTCATATAATGAAAGCAAATACATCTGTTTACCTCATTTTAGTCCAGCTACGAAGGCTTACAGTGTTGTTTTCCTTTCCCTGGGAGTTATCATTCCAGTAATGACAATCTGTTCTCTATACGCATATATCATTCATACTGCCAGACTTCAAGCAAAGAGAGGAACCTTTGCATGCAATGATCAACACTGTTATTATGTACCAGCTAAATCATATTTTAGGAGTACAATTCTGCTGATTTCGACCACGCGTAAGTTAAATTGTTTCTTTTATGTCTGTTTATTCATTTACTGGCATCTTGGGAGAACTGTACGCAAATATCTGCAGTAGATACGGCACATTGTCATCGAGCACAGTTTTACATTTTATACATTGGTTTATAACTTTTGAAATATTACCTGCTAAATAAATAACTGCAACCACTTCAACAAGGAACACAATATGTCAGCTGCCTGGATACAAATATTACACTGTTCTAAACAATTTCTTAGCTAACGACAACGTTTGTGCTAAATATCAACCTGAGCTGACAATTTTATTTTTACAAACTTCCATATTTTCTTACTGTTAATGGTGACTTTAGTTAGCTTAGAACAAATGAAATCCATATACTATTGACAAAAGACTTACTATGATTCGGTGAGTGCTGAATTATCTTTTTTAAACCCAAATACAGGATTTAAAGCAAAGTCCCTTTTAGCACTATGCCTTAGCTTGCTTACTAGGCTAAGATGACACAACCGTAATTTTTTTGCAAAACATTTCTATAAAGGGAAAGCGTCATATTCCGCTGATATAAACAAAATAACTGTTACTGAACAACCAAACAGCATTTACACAAAAAGGTAGGGGCCACGGCTGTCCATTTAGAGCAATGACAACTCTGTGTGCTGATGTACAGGAGACCTGGATTACTACACTGAATCCAGGACTTTCACTCTGGACAGCTGTAGGTGAAGGAACCCTGCAGAGTTGATGCACTCACTCTCTATGTAAGACAAATATTAAACCCCAGAATAAGCAGTTCCTTGAGGAACCTGCTGTGGAAGAAAGGTGAAGTAGCAAAAGAAAATATAAAGTGAGTAAAACACCTTCCCTGGGTGAATGGCCAGAGCTGTAGCCCCAATATGTGTCCCTGGGTATGATAGTGTCTAGATGCAACCACAGCCAGATGGTCACAACTCTTGAGGTGGTTAGGGAAAGCCTCAGTCAGGATAGAGCTAGACCTAGGGTAGCTGAGCAACACAAAAACACTGAAACACAGAATCTGACAGCAGATAAGGACCGCTTGGCCCACCCCGCCTGCCAATTTTTTTCCCCTGCCTATACTGTCACCACAGACACTACTTAATCTCCAACTCCCACTCCCCACCCCCACTTCCCGCTAAGATTCCCTTCTGCCTATTCCATGCACACTTGAAACCCACCATTGTTTTCGCCCCCATCACCTCTGCTGGAAGAATGTTCCAGATATCCACCACTCCTGCACTGAAGAAGTACTTCCTCTCATCTCTCTTGAACATTCTTTCTATCCTATCTGGAGAGTCCACCGTAATACAGATTTTGGTGTTATCTGTGATCTGCTATGTCATTTATACCGAGCCCTGTGGCACCCTGTTGGTCACACTTCCTTCCCAGGAGTGAACACCGTTTACCACAACCCTCTGTTGCTTGCCCCTTAACCAACTTGTTACCCAGTTGCCATCTTTGTACCCAACCCTAAGCCACCCAGTTGCCTTATGAGCCTCCTATGTGGAACGGTGTTGAAAGCCTTACTGAACTCTAAGTAGGCCGCATCCTCTGCTCTGCCCTATCCTGATCTAGTTCCCTGGTCACCCAGTCCAAATAATCTATCAGATTTGTCTGAGATGACCTCCACCCAGAATCTGTGTTGCCTCAGGTCTTGTAACCCGCTGGATTCAAGATATTCCACAATCCTTTTCCTTTACAACTGACTCCATTAGCTTCCACACCATCAATGTCAGGCTGACTGGCCTATAGCTACCATCCTCCTCGTCCCTGCTACTGCTTTTATGAAGCAGGGCTAAATCTGCATCCTCCAGTCCTCTGGAAACACTCCTATTTCCAGTGTGTTGTTAAAAAGGACTTTCAGGGGTGCAGCCAGTACCTCCCTGAGCTCCCTCAGTACTCTTACATGTACCCAGTTTGTTCTCATAGCTTTGTCCATTTTCAGATTTGCAAGACCTTTCAGGACTCTCTCCTCTGTAAAGGGACTTGTGTCTACCTCCCCCTCTCCAGTGCCTCTGTTACTTTTCTGTGGCCCATAACCTTGCCCTTCATCTGTGAAGACTGAACAGAAGTATCTGTCCAGGATATCTGCTTTTTCCTGATCCTCCTCTGCACAGTCCCTAACTGCCCTTCTTAACCTCGTAGTCCTTCCTCTATTCTTCCTCTTTTCACTTATGCACCTAAAATTTCCTGTCCCCTTTCATTACCCCTTCAGCTATTTTTACCTCAGTTTGCACCTCTTGGCTCCCCACTGCTTTTCCTGCCTCCCTCTGCTTCTCATGATACACCTCTCTATCCTTTTCCCTCTGCGTCCCTTTAAACCACCTGAAAGCTACACTTTTAGACTTTACCTTTTCAGCCACTTCCTTAGAGAAACTCTTTTTTCCTTGTTTTTGCTTACTTCCTTTTTACAGAGGTTTGCTGCCTTCACTATGCCTCCCCTTAGCTTAGCCCACTGTTCCTGCACCCCACCCAGGTCATCCCCTCTACTAGGTTGTCTCTGAGGCATTTACACATTTTATTCAAAATATGCCCCCTTTAAGTCCAGGACCCCTCTCCCTTTTGTGGTTCACTTCCACCACTGTCCTTATGCTGAACGACAGTTCACGGTGATCACTGGTCCCGGAGGCCTCCCACCTAGACGTATGCAATAGTCTCCCTATTAGTTGAGTGAAGCATCAGTCAGTCAGATAGGTGGAGCATTAGTCACATGACTGAAGGTGGTTGGATAAAGCCCAAGATACCGCTAGGTCTGAGGCTGGCTGGACAAAGCCTCTTTCAAGTGGCACCAGATCTCAGAGTGAATAGGAAGCACCTCAGACAGATGGCCCCAGGTCTTACAGTAGCTGGATAAAGCCTCAGTCAGCTGATACTGACTCTCGGTGGGGAGTGCTAGGATAATGGTGCAGACAGTTGGCAGTGGGTCTCAGTGTGGCTGGGCAAAGACATAGTCAGATGGCCTGGGCCATAAGTTGAAGCCTCAGTCAGCTGACCCACAGTGAAGGGTGAATGGACAAAGCCTTAGTTTACTTTACTTTGTATTTTTGTGTTGCCTGGGTAAGTGCACTACACAAATTCTCGCCTATTTTCAGGCGCAACCTGGGAAGGGGGATGCAGATGAATGCCAACTGACCACAAATCAGAATAAGCTGTTGGTCGTATTTTTATGAATGCGTCTCATCTGAAAGACAGTAGCTGGATTTCCTTACAACCGAGGGTGACTGAAGCCTCAGACAGATAGCCTTAGGTTTGAGGCCAACCAGCTAAATCCTTGGTCCGAGGGTCTTAGATCTCAGGCTGACTGGGTGAAGGTTCAGTCAAAAGGCACCGATTTGACTGTGGCTGAGAAATGCCTCAGTCAAATGGCACTGTTTCTAAGGGTGGCTGGACAATGCCTCAGTCAAATGGCAATGGATCCAAAGACAGCTGGGAAATGCTCCAGTCAGATGGCTCAAAGCAGACAGAAATTTGTGCTAATTGGCAGCAGTTACAGTAGTAATGGTCGCATTTTCAGAAGTGAACTTCATACCTTCAGATGAACCATATTTAACTGCACCTGAATGAACACTAAGGTGAAAATCTGTGTTTTTTTATTGTCTTCTTATGGACAACATTCTGTACAGTTCTTTGTGTGGAACCATTTATTTGGAGTTTTTACTACATCACTGTTTGTGCACAGAGTGTGAAGCATGAGCTGCTGACATATTAGAACCAGTTCTGTACATAGCCTGTGACACAGTAAGAACTCCAGATCACTGGTTCCATGAAGTGAACTGTAACAGAATGCAGCCCCAAAAAACTAAAACATATAGGATAGTGTATGGAAAATCATACACAACAAGGCTGTTCTTCCCTCGAGTGGATACCATGATGACTGATGGAATCGAGAGAGCAGCTCGAGCAGTCCCTCAGTCGGCATGGTATCCACGAGGGGGAAGATTGGCCATGTTGTATAAAGTTTTCCATATACTGTTCTATATAGTGTATAGTGGACCACGATTGTGTCAGTCTTCATGAAAACAACAATACAGCCCAGAATTACTTGCTTTTATTGCGGTTCGCCGACTGCACTTGAACACAACCACCCAACGGCCAGCACACGTGCATGACTCTCCACCAGCCACTGACCAGTGAAGAGCACTGATGGGGTCACTTGTATTATGGCATCCTCACCAACGCAGAATGAAAAGTTGTACTACATTAGTGAGGACATCACTACTGCAGCAGAACGACTTTCTAAAGTGTATGGATTTCCATACACAATCACATTCCACCATACATTATAATCCAAAATATAGCTATTCATATCACTTTGTATTCAGGTTTGATTCTATATGGTTCATTCAGTGGTACGAAAATAATTTCTGAAAACCGGAACATTACAGACAGCTACTTATTCAAAATCATTTCCTCTCCTTTGCCAGTTTTGAGGGTAATGGGATGATGCCTTGGTCAAATTACCCTGGGTATATGGGTGACTGGGTGAAGCCTCATTCAAGCTGTCTAAGGTTCAAGGGTACTGTTGCTGGCTGAAGACACAGACTGACAGTCCCAGCTCTGAGGATTGCCTGGGGGCCTAATTTGTGATCTAGGGGTGGGATAGTGAGTTTAATAACAAATGTAAACTCCTGCATTATTAAAATCAGACTGCATGGAATGAATACGTTTCTCTCTATAAACATATCAGCTGGGATATTCAGACTTGTGCCAGGCAGTGGCGCAAGCCTGGCGAAGAGCAACTGTGATGCGCCAGGGCCAGGTCCAGATGATATTCAACGGTGCTGTGCCACTGAATATGGCACGGGCAGCGCACAAACTGCACATGGTGCAGTGGCACTGTGCCAGTGCAAGCAACTGATAGGGAGCACGGGGATGTGCCAGCACAAGTGCAGTTGCGCTAGGTGCGTCACCCACGATATTCATCAGGAGGCATGCAAATGAGGCCATTTGCATGTCATTATGGCCCCATTTGCATGCCTTGCGCAGGGCAGACCGATGACTTGCGCCTGGTGCCCTGTACAGCATGACGTGTGCTGTGGGGATCCTGGGGCATCCCCCGCCCCATAGCCGCGATCGCACAGTATATGTTAATAAAGTAAACCCTGGTAGTCTAGTGGCCCCCAGTCCCTGATACCCCGATGAGTATGAAACAATCCCATCCCTGGTGGTCTAGTGGTCCCCCCCACCCGAGTCCCGATTCACTGAAAAGCGGCAATATGATGTCCCTGGTGGTCTGGTGGAATCCTCCCCGCCCATTGCCGCGAATGTGGTGAAATCCCACATCGTAATGCCCTGGTGATCCAGGGGCAACCCCCACCCAACCCACACAGAACCCCATGCCCTCCCTGCCCCCATCATCGGAGGGCAGCTGCATCCCATCTGCACAACGCCAGCTCGCCTGCCGAATGATAGGTACAGTATGGGCTGTAAGCCCATTGGTCCCCAGTGTGGACCAATGGGCTTGCACAGGCATACTGTACTAGACAGTCCCAAATATGTGAATGGAGTCCACACTGGGGACCAATGGGCTTACAGCCCATACTGTACCTGTGATTAGGTGGGCAGCGAGGCGGCGTCGCGGGCGGGATGCAGCCGCCCACCGATGACAAGGGTGGGCGGGGTGGGCGTAAGGGTTTGTGTGGGTGGGTGGGGTAGGGGGTGCCACTGGATCACCAGGGCATTGATTGGGATTTCACCAAGATCGCAACAACAGGTGGTGGGGGGTTCACTAGACCACCAGGGATGTCATATTGCCATTTTTCAGAGAATTGAGAACTCGGGTGGGAGGGGGGACCACTAGACCACCAGGGATGGGCTTGTTT
This sequence comes from Neoceratodus forsteri, assembly GCA_016271365.2. Classification (NCBI taxonomy): domain Eukaryota; kingdom Metazoa; phylum Chordata; order Ceratodontiformes; family Ceratodontidae; genus Neoceratodus; species Neoceratodus forsteri. The sequence continues at coordinate 968,331,210 of CM028134.1, read as the reverse complement.
CATACTCATTGGGGTATCGGGGACTGGAGGGGGCACTAGACTACCAGGGATATCTTTATTATCATATACCGCGCAATTGCGGCTACGGGCAGGGGGGGTTCCACTAGACCACCAGGGTTGTGAGTGCTTGCGGACAGCGTTCTGGGTGGGCAGGTGGCCACCCATGGCTGGGCTGCTGTGTTGCACCTTGCAATACAGCAGCCCACCTGTGGGTGGCCAGGAGTTGCTCCTACTCTGCACGGGCTCAACTTTGAGCCCCCCTACGCAGTACAGGGGTGCGCCAGCATATGTGCCGCACATCCAGGGCTGAATATCGGGATGTGCCACATATGCATGGGCACGCCCCCTGCATCTGCGCTGCATACATTATCATTGCGCTGCACCAGGCATTGGGATTTGCATTGCGCTGGGCAGTCTTCTCATTATCCCGCCAGGGCGCAATGCGGGGTTGCGCCGGCGCAACCCCTTTGAAAATCCGGCCCATCAGGTATAGTACAAATAAATGGTAAAAAGGACATACTGGTAGTTAATTAAGAAATAAGACATGACAGTGTGTGCATTGTGGTGGCACACTTCAAGTGTGTTGTGAGGCATCACTAAGTTCCTTCAACCACCTGAGAAGTGCAGTTATCTCACCACAAGGCATACCTTGGAAGTCTTATTGTGATTATAAAATGGGTCCACACATTTTTTGGGGGGGGAGGTGAAAAAATACATAAATATAAAAGCAGCAGTATTTGTTAGTCAGCGAAAAAATTAATCATATAGCTTTTTTAGCAAAAATGTATTTCTGACAACCTAATATTCATGCTCAGTATATATTTTTGTTTTCTCAGATGTTAAGACTTTATAATTAATGAGTTTCGTTTTTTTTCTATGGAAAACCCATGACATAATTTGCCGTAATAAAGGAGTGTTTATTATGGCAAACATGCACCAGGTTTCCCCTCACTCTGCGCATGCCCAACCACAGACACCGCTCTTCCGCATCGCCACCAACCAGACCACCGCTCCGATTTGGCAGTAAGCAAAACCCTTTTTTTTTTTTTAAATAAACAAATGGCTACACAAATGATTTAAAACTGCATCCTGGCAAACCAACTTAGCTTTTTCTTTTGCAGCACCCGCGTCCGACCACTCACCTGGCTCAAACCCAGTCGGACAGTGGCTGGGGCTGCACAGAGGTATCTACTGCTTATTTTATATAACTGCTGAGGTGGAAATACGAAACCCAACAATTATATAACATAAAATATGGGGTGATGTGTAAACTCGAATTTTACACACACACCCTTGGTGTTGGATGCCAAGATAAACCCCTCGAGCTTCGCTCTCGAGGTTAATGTGGCATCCAACACCTCAGGGATGTGTAAAATTCTTGTTACACACACACACACACACACACACAGAGCACCCCATACTTTATCCTATTTTTTATAGCTGATTTTGTAATTAATGACTCATGTCATTAATATGGCCACCACTCACCATTTTAAAATCTCTTCCCCTGGTGTTACTTGTTGAATGTACATGCTAGATTCATGCTGTAGTTGTATTAAGATGGTTCTTCCGCATGTTTCTGATAGTAAATAGCACATAATATTTAATTTTTTCATGGTGGGCGCGGCATGGGCATTTTTAAAACTTCAAGACCCCATATCTTGGTTCAGGAATGAAAGAAAATGGAAAGAAAAATGATATTTTTTACCACTCAAACCTTATTACTGAAAGATGTGTATGGTTACTAACAAATACTGCTACTTTAAGCATTTGAAGGACTTTTTAGAAACATTCATCCAACAAAACAGTCCCAGCGGGTCCCAGCATTTGGCATGCCATCTCAGTTTCAAATATAATGCACAGTTAAAACACATGTTTTTCCAAATTAGCCCTTAAAGAGTTAGTGTGTACTGCCTAAAACTAATCTGAGTTTTTAAAAACAGTCAACCATTACCTTTCTATATCGGAGATATTTTTTCTTTTCCCTTTGTTTCATTAAAAGATTGTTTACCTGATGTTAGTAGGTGTGATGTATGGGAGAGCACTCTGCCTGGCAGATGACAGATCTATCTCTATTGCCCCCCACTACATTCGGAAGGCAGTATAGCACAGTGGTTTAAGGCTCTGAGCTGCAAATCTAGTGACATCCAGCAGAGTTTGAATCCCACAGCTTCCACTTGCATACTGTGTGACCCTGAGCAAGTCACTCAACTTCCCTGTGCTCCCAGGTCGCTCCTGTAAATAAGCTTTCAGCTTAGTGTGCCACTCCTGGTTAAATAACTAAATAAAAAAACAAAAAAAAAAAAAACATCATCAGTACTGTGACCTCACGGACTGTGACATCATTGCTGCTTAGGAGCAGCCACTCAGTAGCTGCCAAGTCAGTCACCCGTGATGTCACTCTCAATGAGATCACAAGCTGATGATGTAGTAGGGGGCACAGAGATAGATATGCCAAGCTGCCAGGCTAAGAGTGGTTCCACATATCCAACACAGTATGATTACACAGAAGACTTTTCTATGAGCAAACGGAAAAAGAAAAATACTTCAGAAATATAAAGTTACAACTGACTACTTCTTAACATTTGTATTACTTTCCTGTTTGCCTGTTTTGGCTCCACTAGCTCTTTAAACCCTCATTTTGTCAAACTCACACCATTTACCCGTTTCCTCACCTTTCCTCCTCTTTTATTTCATTCCTTTTCCCCAACTTGTTTTTGTTCAGTCTTTCCTACACTCTATAGATGGAATGTTTACTGTGGATGGAATACAAGAATTCAGATCTGCTCAGTTCTACTGGCAGAATGTTCACCCCCCTCACTCATACAACAGAAGGCCTCAGATGGAATCAGGGCTTCTGCTGTATCTGTAGCAGACTAAACAGGCATCATCCCTGGTAAGCAGGTAAGGATAGGAGGGGAATTTTTCACAGTCAGCAAAGAAACACCAGAAATTAAAACTGCAAATACTGTGCTACTTCATTTTTAAATGTATGTATGTGAGAGAAAGATGAGGATTATGAGGACAAATAACATTCTAACTATTATTTTTTTTTTAACTAGGAGAGACACACTAAGCTGAAACTTGTTTACAGGTGTGACCTGGGAGCACAAGGAAGTTAAGTGACTTGCTCGGGGTCACACAGTATGCAAGTGGGGGCTGTGGCATTCAAACCCAGGTCTCCATGTTTGCAGCTCAGAGCCTTAAATCGCTGCGCTATACTGCCTCTTTTTTATTTTAACCAGTTTCATTTTTAAGGCCAAGTTGAAGATTTTAAATCAGTAAAGGTGGCAGCCATGTTTGTGATAGCAAGCATGGTAACCTTCTTGGAGGTACTGCCTGTCTATGGCATGGGTGAGGTTAGGGTACTCCGCACCATGCGGTTCAATGAATGGTTGAAAAACTGGTGCGGAGCACAGGGTATTGGCTTCATTAGGGGCTGGGGGTCCACCTGGAGGGACACAGACCTATACTGGTGTAACCTCAGAACAGTGGTCTAACTGAGGGCTACTATCCCTGCCTTACATTCACAGTTGAGGTCGAGGGGCCTGGACTCTGTACGGTATGGTCTGGGAGTTTGTTTCCAAAAGATTGCATAAATGATGCGGTGCCTCCACCCAGAGTAAGGTTTTGCGGGCCAGTATGGTAAATTGGGTACAACCCCCCTGGGATGCTATACCTACCCACCTCCCTTCCCAAACACCACCCCATACACAGAAAGAAAAAATTACTTACCTAGTAATCTTGTTTCTTCTAAGTGATACTCAGGTATTCATAACTATATGCAGTCTTCCTCCTAAGCAGAACTGCCCAGAGAGAATTTGGAACATATGCAAATGATGGAATCTTTTGCATGAGCCACTTTTCAAATGCTGCCTTATACTAACTGCCTTAGTTCTAAACCCTTCAGATTTCCTGGATGCCTGAAAAGACAGGCCCACAGGGACTAAGTATAATAATATTAGTAATAATAACAACAATATTAATAATAATAACAGACGGCACTCTCTCAACACTAAATGTATTAATAATACTATTAATAATAATAATTAGAGAGAATTCCCTTAACCGGCAAAAAAAGGGGCCTCCAACTGGAGGGCATAACACATGAAAGAACACCCTAGAATGTCCAAATTACCCGAAAAAGGGAAGGGGGACAACAATAGGGAACCCAATCACAACATGTGTGCCAGAAATAGCATTTATGCCCCTGACAGCACAGTATTCAGGAGTGCAGAGGCTGAAGGTTCCAGAAGGGGAGGCAGGGTGGGAGAGTTATGAATACCTGAGTATCACTTGGAATAAACAAGATTACTAGGTAAGTAATTTTTTCTTCTAACCCCAGTAATACTCAGGTATTCATAGCTATATGCAGACTACCCAGCAGTACCTTTGGAGGTGGGCACAGAACCCTATCTTAGGAACAGACTTTGCAAGACTACTGTGCCGAATCTGGCATCACCCCGGACAGATTATCCAGAGTGTAATGCTTCGTAAAGCTGTGTACTGTTTTCCAGGTAGCTGCTTTAGAGATTCACTAGGGAAACATCCCTGAGAGCTGCTATGGTGGCAGCTGTGCCCCTTGTGGAATGGCCCTCCACTCACAAGGGGCTCCTTTCCAGCCTTAGAGTACCCAACTGGTTATACCGAACTATCCAGTAATAAGTGGACCTTCTTTGATGCTGGGTTATCCCTTCTCACATTCCCATAGGTCAGGAACAGCTGTTTTCTGTCCTGCCTAAGGGCTTTAATGGCTGTCAAATAGTAGCTAAAACTCCTTTGACGTCCAGAATATGAAGACTTTTTTTCACCAGGACTAAAGTGTTCAGTGAAAAAGACAGGTAAGGTAATGGTTTGGTTTAAATGATAATTAGAGGTCATCTTAAAAGGAAACTTCCTGTTTGTTCCCAGGACAACTTTGTCTCTATGGAATGAAATATGGACCTGTTCAATGCGGAGAGACTTGAGCTCACTGATTCTTCTGTCAGAAGTGATTACCACAGGAAAAACACTTTTTTTTTTTTTTTGACATACAGTATTTCAAATAAATTGAAGACATAGGGTCAGAAAGGGGGCCCATGAGCCAATCTATGCACACATCTAGGCCACATGCTGGCACCGGTCCCTTGTGAGGGGGATGCAAATGGGACAGGCCTTTAAAGAACCCTTTGAAGCTAGGGTCTGAGGCCTGAAAAACATTCTGTCCAACCGAAGTATAAGTAGATGCTGTGGCCAGGTGGACGTTTGAGGTACTGGACTGCAAGCCCAGTAAGAGCAAATAGGTAAGATAGTCCCGCACAACAGGAACACCAGCCAATGTTGACATGTGCTAGGCCCATAAAGAGCCTTTTGTAGCTAGAAACTGAAGCAATAAAAACATTTTGTCCAACTAATATGCCAGCAGATGCTGCAACCAGTTGGACCTCGAGGGTACAGGATAGCTAGTCCAATGACTGTAAATAGATAGAATAGTCAGACAGCTGGGACCCAGCATGTTATGGGACCAATTTCCTGGTTGAACAGCAATCATAAAACTTTTTTCCCATTCTGAAGCATAGATTTTCTTAGTGGAAAGCTTCCTGTAACCATCTCACATACTTAAGACACTGAGAAAGATGCAAACCTGCATATTATACCAAAGGTACTCAAGAGCCATGCCTTGAACGTGAGTGATCTGAGGTTTGGATACAGGAGCCTCCTGACAGGAGGTCAGCAGATTGTGCCTCAGAGGGAAGGTGTATTGGTTCAGGCCCAGGCATGGAGGGTAGCAGAGAGAGACGTATCTGTCTGGCCCATTCAAGTGCTATCAAGATTATTGATGCTGATTGGGAACAGAGCTTGAGAAAATTGCTCTGTACACCAGAAGGAAGAAAGAAGAAACATGCACTTGCTTCCCTTGCCAACTCAAAGCCAGAGCATCCAGGGGAACTGTTCCCATATCTGGCTGTCTGTCATAGTAATGTGGCAGGTGGTGGTTGTGGTAGGATGCGAACAAGTCAACCTCTGTGGTGGCCCACCTCCTGAAGTTGACTTGCACCACCTGACTGTTTAAGGCCCATTCATGATGGGGCTGGCTGATTTGAGTTGATGTATCTGCCAAGGTACTGTCCTTACCTGGCAGTGGCAGATAAATATCCTGAAAGGGCCCATTGAGAATGATAGAGCCCATCATTTAATGATTCCTGTGCAGGGAGGGCTTAACCTTGTCCCTCCTGAAATGTTTACGTAATACATTGTGTTGGTATTGTCTGTTCTGACCTGTATCCCCCTCCTTGTAGTAGTTATGTAAAACCTTTAGTGCCAGTAACACTAATCTTAGCCCCAGCAGGTTTATGTACCATGGGAGGTGTAAACCCCCAGGTGGAGCTACACTCCAGTTAAGATGCCTCTGTTATCAGACAACTGATGGAGCTTTTAGCTGAAAAATAAACTCCTTCCATTAGATTGGTTTTGTTTTTTCTCCACTGGAGACCTGTAAAAACAGGTTACTCACCTGTAACAGTAGTTCTAGGAGTGGTATATGTTGTTCATCCACACTCTTTGGCATGTCACTTTCCACTTTAAGGATCGCCAGAAGTCTTCAAGCTGGCTCCTCCCACCCACCCGGGTGGTATAACCCTTGGCTCCACCCCAAGACGCCAGATCTTAGCCCGGTGGAAGCCAGGTGTTGTGCGTACACAGCCGGGGAGGTCGGATGGGTCCGTGTGGATGAACAACATATACCACTCCTAAAACTACTGTTACAGGTGAGTAACCTGTTTTTCTAGGATCGTGGATATGTTGTTCATCCACACTCTTTGGCAGACTCCTAGCAGTTCTCCGGGGATGAGAGAGGCAAGGCACACACCCCCTACTTAGGGAACAGAGATTGGAGAACAACACAGACTGATGCAAGATGTAATACAACTTGCAACTGTCCGTTTTGCTGCAGGTCTGCCAGAAGTGGCTTCAGCATAGGTGACAAACAGCTGGCGAACCTCTCCACGAATTTCTGCCATCCTCTCCTTGTAATAGGAGAGAGCTCATCTCAGGTCCAATGTATGGAGCCTGTACTTGCCCTCCGAGGTGTAATTAGGGTAGTATACCGACAGAGTTAACACCTGGTTAAAATGAAATTCTGACACCACCTTCGGAAGGAATTTCGGGTGGGGGCGTAGGAAAACCTTGTCCCCGTCGAAGACCAGATACGGGGAGTCCACCAAGAGCTTCCCTGTTCTTCTGGCGGACGTGATAGCCACCAGGAATGCCAACTTCCATGACAAGTGTGAGAGCTCACACTTGTGCATTGGTTCAAATGGCTTGCCCATGAGCTCTGCCAGTACCAGCAGTAGATCCCACAGAGGTTGAGGTTCACACACCGGAGGGGATATGTGATCCAGACCTTTGAAAAAGCACCTGACCACTGTCTCCTGCGCCGTCGGCTGACTGGCCTGTGCCCGGTAAGCAGAGATGACTGCCAGGTGCACCCTAAGGGTCGATGACCGAAGACCCCCTTTGGACAGAGACCAAGGATAGTCGAGAATGTTAGCCACTGGACTGGACAGAGGGTCCAGGCCCTTGCCCTGACACTAAATGGAAAACCTTTTCCATTTGAAGGCATAACATTTCCTGGTCAATTCCTTTCTGGATGCTTCCACCACGGTGAGGACATCCTCGGAAAGACCCAAAGCCTGGAACTCTAGCCACTCAGGTATCAGGTTGTGAGGTGCAGAGATTGAAGGTCTGGATGGTATACCTTCCCCTGACTGAGAGAGATCAGGTCCGGGCATGCTGGAAGCCACTACAGGGGCCTTCAGCTGAGGCTGAGGAGATCTGGATACCAGAACTGGCACAGCCAGTCTGGGGCTACCAGAATCACCTTCGCCTTGTCCCTCCTCACCTTGAGGACCACCTTGTGAATCAAGGGAAATGGATGGAAGGCTTAGAGGAGGCCTGGGGTCCACGGCCTTGAGAAGACATCCCCTGCAGTGAGCCCTGCTGAGGGAGGCGGGCATGAAATAGGCTCAGCTTGGTGTTTTCCCTGGAGGCAAACAGGTCCACCATCGGTTTGCCCCAGTGGGAGAACAGGCTGTAAGCTACCTCTGGATGGAGAGACCACTGGTGGGATGTCTCGCCTAAGTGGCTGAGAGCATCTGCCAGCTGGTTTGAGGCTCCTGCCACATGGATGGCTAGGAGATCCGCCTCCAAATGACTGACGAGGGTCCAGATGCAGAGCACCTCTCTGCAAAGCAGACAGGAGTGTGTGCCGTCCTGTTTGTTGAGGTAGAACATGGTCGTGGTATTGTCCAGCTGGACTTGAACCACTTGATTCCAGTATTGTCCAGCTGGACTTGAACCACGTGATTCCGGAGCTGAGGAGTGAAAGCTGACAGTGCCAGTCTGACTGCTCTGAGCTCCAATAGGTTGATGTGGTATAGGGACTCCTAGGGGGTCCAGACCCCATGGGCCCTTTTGTCCCCCTTGTGGGTTCCCCAGCCCATGAGAGAGGCATCAGTTGTGAGGACGGCCGTCGGCTCGGGGCGGACAAACGGGATTCCTTCCTGCAACTGGTCTGAGGCGGTCCACCATTGGACAGCATCCCACATCTTCTGGGTTACAGTGATCAGCTGGTCGAAATGACCATGGCGCTGAGTCCACTGGGTGGCCAGCTCCCATTGGAGGGGGCGCATGTGCAACCGGGCCCAAATGGACCACTGAGGTGCATGCCACCATGTAACCCAGAAGGCGCAGAGAGTCCCAGGCAGGTCGTAATTGCCCAACCAAAAATGATTGGGCAAAGGAGGAGAGAACCTCCGCCCTACCCGCCGGAAGTCGAGCTCTGGCTTAATGAGAGTCGAGCTCTGCCTCGATGAAACACATCACCTGGGAAGGCACGAGTTCCGACTTGGCCTTATTGATCAGGAGGCCGAGTTGAGAGCAGGTCTGGAGGACCAGGTCCCTGGACCTCTCCACCTCCTGTTGGATGGGACCTGCTAAGAGCCAATCATTGAGGTAGGGATAAATCCACAACCCCCCCCCCCCGACATGGGCTGCCACCACTGTAATGCATTTGGTGAAGACCTGTGGGGCTGATGACAGGCCGAATGGCATGGCTCAGAACTCGTACAGGGTCCCTTCGGCTCTGAAGCGGAGGAACCGCCGACGAGACAGATGGACTGGGATGTGAAACAACGCGTCCTGCAGATCCAGTGAACAGAACCATATGGAGGAGGAGCTGAGCAATGTCGTCTCGGAGAACCGACTGAGTCTGGACGGATACTCTTTCCTCCCGAGGGGCGCCAGCACGGCTTGGAGGGTACTGCTCGAATTCCAGAGGCAGTCCCTGACTGACCACTTCCAAAACCAACCTGTCCGTGGTGATAATGGACCAGGCGGAAAGAAAGTGGTGGAGCCAGACCCCCACAGGGGGACCCAGAACTAGCATGACAGGAGAGGGGGAGGTAGCCCCCACCCCATCACTGAACAGGCTTGGCGGAGGAGGATCCAGGACCTGAACCTCGACTTCCTTTATGGGCCTGGGAGGGCCCGGACTTGGTCCGGGGGCGCCAAGCTTGAGCCTGCTGCTGTTGTTGCTGACTCTTGAAAGGAGGGTTGCTGTGCCACAGGGGAAGAGTGCTGAAAAGGCTTCTTCTTTCTTTTCTTTTTTTTTTTAATGGTATTTACCTGCCTTTCAAGCCATGCTCTCCCTCTCCTTCGGGCTCCATGAGTGCTCCCGACTCATCGACCATCCTCTTCCTGGGCCTCCTCTGTCCTCCTTCTCTTGCCGACTCCTGAGGGTATCCCAGTGTATCCTTTCACTGGACTAGTCCCCTCCTCTGAGGGGAAGGCTCGGGGCTTACCCAGCGCACTTATATAGGTCCCTAGCACCAAGGAGGTAGAGAGGCCTATGAGGTTCCGAACTGTCGCAGAGCGGGCAGCCATCATCCCGCGAACACGTGAGCCATTTTTCATTTCCTAGTGTTCCCCTCCTTGCGCTGCTGTGAACAGTGCCCCCAGTCTCCACTGGGAGCTGCTGTTGAGTGAGGTGACCCACTCCCCCCACCCCCGAAGAGGAAAGCAGTCCTCAGGACACTAAGTCCTCTTTGTCCCCTGCCGACCCCCGGAACCCTGAGTCCGTTCCTGAACCCAGGTTGCCAGCGTGGTTCGAGGTGCAGCGTCCAGCGCCTCAACCCTCTGCGCCACCGGGCCAGCCTTCTGCTGTTTCTTGCCTGAAGAACCTTTAGCAGATGTAGGGTCCAAAGTGGCACTGGACTGCTCAATACGCTGAAGGTGACCAGCCACACCTTGGCGGAAAAGGTTGGTGCCCAGGAAAGGCACATCAGCTAGTTTGTGCTGAGTATCTGCCAGAAAAGAGAAGAGTCTCAGCCAAGTCCTGCGATGAGAGGTAACTGCGGCTGCCATCGATCGGGCACAAGAATCCCCAATGTCTAGGGCTGTCTGAAGCTGCTGTTTGGCAACAGCCAAGCCCTGATCCCGGACGTGCTTGACCGTGGCTGCATGTCCATGGGGAGGTGTGGGAGGACTTCATTCAAAGACCCCAAGAGGGCATGGGAGTAGTGTGCCATGATGATGGCCGAACTTGCCTGTCGAAGGCCTAAAGATGAGGCCGCATAGACCTTCCAAGCCGAATGATCCAAGAGTTTGGATTAATTTTCGGGAGTACGCCTGAACTCAGAGGCGGTCACCAGGCTCTTGGCTGAAGGGTGCTCTGTGAACCCTGAGAGGGACCACATGTGCACAGCATACCTGCAGGCCATGCGGGCAGACTAAGCTGGACAAGAGGCAGGGCACTGCCAAAGTTCTAAGGCTGGGCCAACTGTGAGGATGTCCGTGAGAGGGTACTCCGCCTTTTGCTGGATAGGTTCCAGGGGCATCCCTGTAGACTCAGAGATGAGGCGAAGAATGCCTGAAAGGATGAAGGACATTCCTCCGTCTCTGACCCACTAGCCGATTCATCATCCTCGGGATGAGAATGTAGGCCGGTCTTATCCGAATCCGAGTAATTCAGATACAACAGTCGACCGCCCAGGTCACCTTCGACCCTCCGAGGGTGGTTCAGGGTGACAGTGACTGAAAGACACCGGGGAAGCCCAGTGTCTGCTCTATCTTCCTTAGAAAAAGCCCCTCCCACAGGCTGCTTGGGTGGCGGTTCCACCAGAATCGGTGGAGAGACCGGTTTAGCCGAACCGGAGGTTTCGCCGGCTCTGCGGGCGGGGGAACTGACAATCAGCTCCGAAGGAGTCGGCTTCGTCCTGGGAGGCGAAAGCCAAGTAATGGCTGGGGTAGGAGCCGGAGTCAGCTTGTGCCCAGTCAAAATCATCTGTTGCCACATGGGGTCCTCATAGCACCGGAGTTTCCGCCAGAGCCTCTCCTCATCCGAGGAAGATGAGGATGACCGATGGTGTTGCCTCTTTTTGGAGTGTTTGTGGCTCTTCCTTGGCCTTTTGGTCAAGGGGGTCCTGGACCTCGATCGAGATTGGACAGGCTGACTCGGTCACTTGGGAGACACCGGCAGGACCGGTGATTTCCCAGGGTCGGGGACCACTTCCTCGATGGGATTCCCAACAGGTTGGGTCTACTCGTTGGGGAAGGAAAGGACTGGAGTCCAATTGAGAGAATCATTGACCACAGTCAGCGATAATGGGTTGATCGGGTCAATGATTATTTCAACCTCATCAATCAACACTTCAGTTGACTGGCCATACGGCAAAGCCGAGAAGCCAGTGGCTGAAGAAGCAATTTCAACCAAAGTCAAGACTGCAGGTTCCTGAGACCGAGATCTCTCCTGATCCCAAGGGCATCTCCGTCGAGACGAAGATGATCCCGGGTCCTTTTCCTGCTTATGGGACCGAGAGGAGTGCGTGCCCACAGGACCCTCCCCCTTAGTCAGAAGAGACTGGCACAACTCTCGGAAAGAACCCGAGAAGGTGGAGCCCAGGTTGAGTGGAACAATGAAGCTCCGAGAAGAGAATTCCCCGGCACGAGCCGCTTCTTCCTTGAAGGCTTACATGCATTCCAATTGCTCGGCGGATCCCACGGCTACAGAAATCGCCCACCGAGCCTCCTTAGATTTCACCAGATGATTCTTTTTTTCTGGCCTCCCCAACTTCAGATGTGCAAGACGGTCGTCAAGGACGTTAGGGTGACATGTAAGACAAAAATCGCACTTCGAGGTGTCATGGTCGATACTCAGGCAATAGATTTTACACGCGCGGATCGCGCAACATTTTCTGGCTGCATGAACATCGGCGAAATCCGGGAGAAGATTTGTCTTCCATAATCGAGGTAAGTAGTCACGATCACTAATGCGAACTAGATGAAGTTTCAGAATAACCAAAGGTTTTGAAGCCAGGGCCTACAAAATGCAGAAGCATGAAGGAGGCAACCTGAATCTTCCAGCAGAAAGGAAGATCTGCCGTCATGCGGCGGAGCCGAGGGTTATACCACCCAGGTGGGTGAGAGGAGCCAGCTTGAAGACTTCCGATGATCCTTAAAGTGGAAAGGGACATGCCAAAGAGTGTGGATGAACAACATATCCATGATCCTAGAACAATATTTCTACTACTAAAATTGGTTATGACAGAGGGTCTTTTCTCTAACACCAGTAAGTCCTGAGGTGAAACTGAATAGTGTACTTGAGCACATTATCTCCTGTACATGGCTCTGGCCCTGCTGTTGTCATCTGCCCGCCTAGGTGTGGCCCTGTATAAATTGTGTATATTCGATATCATCTCTTGTACTTGGCTCCGGCCCTACTGTTGTTGCCTGCTGGCCTGGGTGTGGCCCTGTGTAAATTGTGTATACTCTGTATATTTTTGCTAGGCATATTGCTTTAGAAACTCTGTGCTATTACATGTTTACATTTGATGGTGCCCACTGCTGTAATCTGAGCTATCCCACTATGTATGTTATGTTTCTCCTTACTTCAGTGTATCTGCCTTACTTGCTTCAATTTGTACTATGTTCCTTTATTCTCCTGTACTCTCCCAGGTCGTACCTGAAAATAGGCACATGTTTTGTCTAGTGTACTTACCTGGTTAACAAAAGCTAAATAAATAAATAAATTTGTAACCTGGATTCCAAGACTGTGCCAGTGGGAGGTGCCATGTGCAGTAGCTGAAGAAACTGTTCTCCAGTGTTTTTTTATATTTATTTATTCATTTCATCCAGGATGAATGAAGCCACTATCAGTGGAATACTTCTGCCCTGCTTGTAGGCAAGCAGGCCCTGTCTCACAGGGTATTAAGCTCTGCTCCTATGAATTGTAGTGCCCCAGCAGGCTGAGAGATGAACTGCCTCTAGATTTATCAGAAAAACCTAGAGACTTCATGAGCCCCTAGGTAAGCTGCAGATCCACTTGCTGGGGTGACTTTGCAACCACAGCCAATCCTCTAGATACAGGAAGAATTTGTGGCACCTTGTGTTTGAAGGTGCCACAACCACTGTCCACACTCTTAGAGAATGACCTAATGGGGGTCTGAATCTGAGGTACTGTGCTTATGGGGATGTAGAAATACTTTAAGTCCAGTGATGCAAAACCTTCCCCTTTCTTTGGAGTGTTGGCAGAATCAGTGCCAAAAGCACCATTTTGAACTTAACTTTGTCAGATGCCTGCTTAGTACCCTCTAAGACAGGTTACCACTCCCCATCTTTTTTGTAGTACCTTTTCCTATACCAAGACAGACTCATCTGTCTTTGACAGTAACAGGTTTTGAACCTCTTTTTTCTCAAAATTTTCTTTCTCTACATCTATAGACGGATTGAAAATACAGGTTACTCACCTGTAACAGGAGTTCTAGGAGTGGTATATGTTGTTCATCCACACTGTCTGGCAGGTTCCTTGCCGCTTTAATTCTTGCCGGAAGGTCTTCAAGCTGGCTCCTCCCACCCACTCGGGTGGTAAAACCCTCGGCTCCACCCCATGACACCAGATCTAGCCCACTGGAAGCCAGGTTGTACATCGAAGCCGGGGAGGTCGGGTGGGTCATGTGGATGAACAACATATGCCACTCCTAGAACTCCTGTTACAGGTGAGTAACCTGTATTTCTAGGGATGTGGATACGTTGTTTAATCCACACTGTCTGGCAGACTCCTAGCAGTTCTCCGGGAGGAGGGAGGCAAGGCGCGCACCCCCTACTTGGGAAATAAGGACTGGAGAACTGATGTCCCAAAACCAGCATCCGGTGTGACTCAGGGTCAATGTGGTAATGGGAAATAAAGGTGTGTGCTGACTTCCAGGTAGCAGCCCTGCAGATTTCCTGGATAGGGACGTCCCTAGAAGCAGCCACCAAAGCAGCAGTATGGCGGGTTGAATTAGCTCTTATCCCTTTGGGTGGCTCCATGCTCGCCAACCTATAGCAGAGATCTATGCAGGAGGTGACCCACCTGCTTATCGTCCGCTTGGCTGCAGGTCTGCCAAGTGCAGCTTCAGCACAGGTGACAAACAGCTGGCAAACCTCTCCACAAACTTCAGCCGTCCGTTCCTTATAATAAGCGAGCGCCCTTCTAGGGTCCAAAGTACGGAGCCTATATTCGGCCTCTGAGGTATAACTAGTGTAGAACACCGGCAGAGTCAACACCTGGTTAAGGTGAAACTCCGACACCACCTTCGGAAGGAACTCCGGGTGGGGGCAAAGGACAACTTTGTGCCTGTGGAAGACCAGGTGGGGAGGCTCGATGGAAAGCGCCTGGAGCTCTCCCATCCTTCTGGCTGATGTGATAGCCACCAAGAAGGCGGTCCTTCCACGACAGGTGAGAGATGTCACACCTGTGCATCGGTTCAAATGGCTTGCCCATGAGCTTAGCCAATACCAGCAGTAGATCCCACGGAGGTGGAGATTCTTGCACCAGAGGGGATGTGTGGTCGAGGCCTTTGAAAAAGCGCACGACCACCTTCTCCTGCGCCACCGACTGCTTGCCAGCCCGCGCCCGGTAAGCAGAGCTGGCTGCCAGGTGCACCTTAAGGGTCCTCGACCAAAGCCCTAGCTGGGAAAGGGGCCACAGGTAGTCCAAAATGCTAGCCAAAGGACAGAAAGAGGGGTCCAACCCCTTGTCCTGACACCAAATGGAGAATCTCTTCCATTTGAAGGCACAGCATTTTCTGGTCGACTCCTCATGGGATACCTCAATGATGTTGAGGACCTCATCAGAAAGACCCAAGGCCTGGAACTCTAGCCGCTCAGGAACCAGGCTGTCAGGTGCAGGGATTGAAGGTCAGATAGAGAACCTTCCCTTTGTCGACTGAGATCAGGTCCGGGTGGGCTGGAAGCCATTTCGGGAGCCTGGAGCTGAGGCTGAGGAGATCTGGGTACCAGAACTGGCGAGGCCAGTCTGGGTCTACCAGAATCACCTGCGCCTTGTCCCTCTTCACCTCGAGAAGCACCTTGTCGATCAAGGGAAATGGAGGGAAGGCATAGAAGAGGCTCAGGGTCCACGGCCTCGAAAAGGCATCCCCCTGCAGTGAGCCCTGCTAAGGGGGGCAGGTGTGAAACAGCTTCAGCTTCGCTTTCTCCCTGGAGGCGAACAGTTCCACCTGAGGGGTACCCCCAAAGGGAGAACAGGTCTTGCACTATCTCCGGCAGGAGAAACCACTCATGAGATGCAGCGCCTATCCAGCTGAGGGCAGAGGCCAGACTGTTGGAGGCTTCTGTCACATGGATGGCTAGGAGATCCGCTCCAAGCTGATCACGAGAGACCAAATGCGGACAGCTTCCTTGCACAGAGGCAAGGAGTGCGTCCCGCCCTGATGGTTGAGACAGTACATGGTCGTGGTGTTGTCCGTCTGGACCTGAACCACCTGACCCCGTACAAACAGAGCGAAGGCGGTGAGGGCTATTCGAACCGCTCGAAGCTCCAGCAGGTTGATGTGGCATCGAGACTCCTGAGGGGACCAGAGGCCGTGGGCCCGGAGTTCCCCCAGATGGGCACCCCAACCCATCAGAGAGGCGTCGGTCATAAGAGTGACCGTCAGCTTGGGGTGGACAAACGGGATATCCTCCTGATGTCCCACATCTTCTGGGTCACGGTCACTGGCTGGTCCAAAGGACCGGAGCACTGTGACCAATGGCTGGCCAGCCCACATTGCAGGGGGCGGATACGCCAGCGGGCCCAACAGACCATGCTGGTGCAGGCTGCCATGAGGCCCAGAAGGAGCAGGAAGTCCCAAGAAGGGCGCAATTGCCCAACCAAAAATGATTGGGCAAAGAAGGGAAGGACCTCAGCCCTGTCTGCCAGGAGCCGGACTCTGGCTCGAAGAGAGTCGAGCTCTGCCCCGATGAATTGAATCACTTGTGATGGCAAAAGTTCCGATTTGGCCTCGTTGATCAGGAGGCCAATTTGACAGCAGACCTGGAGGGCCAGATACCTGGACCGCTCCACCTCCAACCTGGAGGGGGCTGCAATCAGCCAGTCGTCCAGGTAAGGATACACCCGAACCCCTCGGTGCTGCAGGAATGCAGCCGGTTTAGGCCGAACAACCAGTGCCGGTTTCGGCTCCTCTACTTCGAGGGGTTGTTTCGGCCGCTCAGGTGACAGACACTTAATGGCCAGAGAAGGCGATGGAGTCGGCTTATTCCCAGACAATAAGAGTTGCTGCCACATTAAATCCTCATAGCACCAACACAACGTGCGGCGGAGCCTATCCTCCGAAGAGGAAAACGAGGATGAGCGGCGCCGCCGCTTTCCATGGTGCCAAGACAGAGTCCGCCGACGTCAGCGGACCTGGCTGGACCTGGAAGAAGTCCAAGACCGAGACCTTCGGGGATTCCGAGGGTGGGTCAGAGAGGAGACGGGGGGAAACCCATCCTCCCTCGGTTCAGGGACCTTAACCGGGGACTTCAGCACAGGAGGCACAGACAAGTCCTCGGTTTCCACCAGGGGAACCAGTGAAGTAGGGTTGTCGGCATCACCAGTCGACAAACCGTCCGATGGGTCAAGAAAAATCTCAACTGCATCAACGGGTGTCTCGGCCAGCTGACCTGATGGGGACACCATGAAGCCAGCGGCCTTAGCCGCAACCTCAACCGAAGTCAAAAGTCGACCATCCGGTGAAGGGGATCTCTCTCTCTCTCTCCCACACGAACGTCGACGGTGGGACTTACCTTTTGAGTCCTTCTTGGACCGACTGGAATGTCCAGATGGTCCTTCTCCCTTGGTGGAGAGGAACTGGCAAAGCTCCTTAAAAGAAGCTGTATATGAAGAGCAGGGACCCTGGTTTTCCATTTTTACCAATAACACCGGTAACAATCACGGAATCCTGCTTGGTTTGCGGATTCTGGATTCTTGTACTGGTGCCTCACGGAAATTGCATGTCACTGCAGAGAATCTCTAAGATTTCAGCATCTTTTAAAAATTTTTTTTTTATTTTCTCTTTCTATGTCCCTTTCTCACAGCATCAGTCTCCATTTTTCAGAGATCCTTAGGCTGGGTATCTCCTAGCTTCACCCCAGGTAATGCTCAGGAGATCCTGTGGGCCTGCCCCTATCCTGCTTGGGTTGTACCCCCCCCCAGGTGGGAAGGGAGGGGACCCCAGGTCACGCCTCCACATTCCCTACGTGTGTGTCGGGCAGCTCAGTGGGTCCCTCATGGAGCCTGGTTATGAAGTCTGGGCACCTGGGTCCCTTCTGCCAGTGGCCGATGTGGGGTGATTGTTCCTGGTTTTCTGGTCTCTGTCCCTGATGGCACCAGCACTAGAGGAGATCCAAGGAGGTAGGTCACACAGAGACATGCCACTGCTCCAGATTCTGGCTAGCGTCCTCCCCTCCTGATCATTCTGCAGCACCACTACCTATGGTCACACAGGTGGTGGTAAAGCAGCAGGACCTGCAGCCCAATCTCCCCGAGGAGGAGAGCAGTCCCTCGGGTGCTCAATCCTACTCCCCGGGTGAGACCTCCAGCAACCCGAGTTCACTTCTGAACCTGGGTCGCTGGCATTGCAAGCAATAGTGCTACCACAGTACCAGCAGGCCGACCCAGATTTCAGCATCTTAAAATTAATGCTGCTGTGCTTTGCATTATTTCTGCTTTGCTGCATATTGAGTCAGTAAGGAAATCACCTGCACTGCTTTGTTGTAATCAGCCATTCAGTTTAACCACCCATGCCTAGTGGTTAGAGTAACAGTGTTTGAACTGGGTACATCCAGCAGACTTGGGTTTGATTCCCACAACCTCCACTTGCGCACTGTGTGACTCCAAGCAAGTCACTTAACCTCCCCAGTGCTTCTAGGTCACTCCTGAAAACAGACAGTTCTGCCTAGTGGACTTTACCTGCTTTATAAAGAATATGTAAAAAAATACCAATATATGTTTACTACATCATAGAATAGTAGTCAGGGTACCATGTAGTTTACCTGAGTTTTACTTGGGCTGCAATTATTTTGTATAGGTAAAAGATTAATGTTCAGATACATTTTATGTGTTTTATAAGCTTGTTTTTAGATTTTAGTCAGGTTTTTATTGTATTCTTTGCATATGAGCATCAAAGTTGTAGATTGCTAAATGCAGGATCACTGTTACCAACTAACTTATTCAAGTTTATAATCAGTAGGGCTATCCACAATCCTCAGTTGTTTGAATGAAAACTAGTCTGAATGAAAGTATGTTCACAAAGAAGAAACTGCCTTACTACTTATGAAAAGACTTCACAGTCAGCACCCCATTTAGGTGAATTGGATCATTTGCACCTTTTCTCCCACCTACTGTTTCAGTCTCTGTGACAACAAAAAGTTTTCTGATAGACTGCTTCAACAAAAAACAAATGTTAAGTATTTATGTGTACTTATGTTTGCCCATGGATTTTGAAAGCACAGTCAATGACATACAGAAGGTAAGACCCCAGGGGCTGTATGATGCTGGTGGGCAGAGTGGTACTCAATTCACATCTGAACAAAGACATGAAAACTGGGAGACACCCTTTTCATGGACACCAAGTAAAAAAAAAACATCCACATGTCTGGGAGATGAATTAATCCATTTGAAGATCCTCTACTAATCACTTGTGGATTTTTTAGGTGAAGACACTTTATTTTAAAGAAGCAAATTCAAGAAGTTTTTTTTTTTTGCTCCTCCTACCCCTGGCCATCCTCCTTCAGGCTCTGCTAAGGCCCCTACCACCGCTTGCTGAGTCCCAACCACCATCCACTGCCCCTTACTGCTGTGCTACCAGGTAACCCAAAGTAACCCTTCATTGAGTGGGCCCCTACCCCTGTGTGAGGCTACCAGGGGAGGAGAATTTCCCCAAAGAGCTTCCTGTGTATCCTGGGCATGGCAGGAGTCAGAATGGACACATGTCTGGGGCTTCCAGCATATGGAGGGACCAACAGCCATCCTTCGATTGGCCACCGAGTGTTTTCTCATTTTCTTGGGAGTGTGACAGGCCACATGATGTCAATGCACAAGCCAACGTCCATCACGCTCCCTCCTGCAGTGAGGGCTGAGATGTTGTCATGCCTCTAGCCTCCACCAGGGGCCAGCAAATGCTGAGCTGTGAACCAACCCTCCCTCCCAGAAGAAGGTGAGTGGTCATTGGACACTCGAGCCTTCACCCACCAGCTGGCCCTCCAACACCCAAGTCTATTCCCTAATCCTGGTCAGCGGTGTCACAGGCAGAACTCCAATTCAGGCAGTTAAATTATAGACAGGAAAAAACAAAGGTAGTCCACCTTAGCGATGATGGATCAGATTAATTCACATCTGAGTTCTAACAAGCAAAGAGACCAAGTCATTTGTAACTTGTGCATGTTGGGTGTGGGTGTTGAAGAGAGGGGATCATAGTGCTGTCACTACTGCCATCACCCCAGAGGGATGTGGAATGCATTGTTGCTACTGCCATCACACCAAAGGGTTGGGGGCTGTAGTGCTTCTGCCGTCACCACTGGTGGAGAATGTAGTGCTGCTGCCCATCACACCTAAGGGACGGGGGCCACAGTGCTGCTGCTTCTGTCACACCTGAGGGAGGGAGGGAGGTTGTAGTGCTGTTGCTGCTGCTATCACACCAGAGGGATGGGGCCAGTGTTGCTGCTTCCATCATACTTCAGGGAGGGGGGCTGTAGTGCTGCTGCTGCCATCACATCTTGTACCTAAAATAACTTTAAACTAGTACAAGGATGGAAGGATGTGCAATAATGAAGGTCAAATCTGCTAAAAGGCATGTTAGCAGAGTTAAAAATTGTTAAACAAAGTACACAGAACCAAATACCAGTAAAACCGGATTTTGGCCTAGCAGACACCGGTGACAATACCGTTTTTTGCAATGTGCAAAATGGAATATGCCCTTTCTCAATCCCGGTAAACCAGTGTCCCTGATGAAGAGCCCAAAGAGAGCAGGATAAATGCCGCAACCGAGGAGGAAGAAGACGCGGCCTGGGCCGCCTCCTCCTCGAGGGCGATCATCTGCTGCAACTGTTCCGCGGAGACTGCTGCCGCAGACACCGCCCAATGGGCCTCCTTCGACTTGACCAGCAGATACCGTTTTTCAGGACACCCCAGAAGAAGTCGAGCAGCGCAGTACTCCAAGACCGAAACCGAAAAGGATTTGCACAAATCGCAAGCCTGCGAATAGTGGCCAAGCCCTAGGCAGTAGACGCACGTGGAGTGTGGTTTGGTCTGGGGCATCTTCTGCCCACAGGGGCACTGACGAAATCCAGGAGTCGACTAGTCCATCTCAGCCGCGAGGGAAAAAGAAGACCAAAGTCTTGTAAATTTGAGAACTAGTTTCGGGTTAACCGAAGAGTGTGGATCCAGGCCTAAAACGCACAGCACTAAGGAGGGAACCTGAGCTTCCAAGTGGTAAGGAAGATCTGGTGTCATGGGGCAGAGCCGAGAGTTTTACCACCCAGGTGGGTGGGAGGATCCAGCTTGAAGACCTTCCGGCAAGATTTAAAGTGGCAAAGACCCTGCCAATAAGTGTGGATTGAACAACATATCCACGTCCCTAGAATTGGAACAGCACTCCTCTCACCACCTCGGCCAGCAACCAACAGTGCGAATAAGAGTGCAACCAGAAATAGTGTACATGAACATCTGAAACAAGATAATGTTGCCATTCATTCAGGCAGCAGATGACCAAGGTGATGGAGGAGGTCTAGACTGGTCAGCATCTCATTAAAAAAAAAAAAACCATCAGTGACACGAGGGAAGGAGAGGTTATACTTAACTGTGGTGGGGAGAAGTGATGAGGGTCAAATGGATATTTGTGGGTGGGAGAGGGAAATTTTATTTTGTCATTTATTAAATATTTTTGACACCATTTTGGGCTGCTGTTGTCAGAACTTTGGGAAGGGGGTCTTCTGTAATACCAGAGTTTGATTTCTTGTGGCTGCATAGTTGTTTTTCTTTAATAAAGTTTCCAATACTAAGTTGGGAACCTGGTATCGGAATCAAATGGGGGTGGGGTCTTCGGTGTCATCAGAGTTGGCCTTCATATGACTGCAAAGGTTTTTATTTTATAAATTAAATACTTCTTGCACCCGGGTTAGATGCACAGTATCAGAATGGAAGGGGGGATCTTCAGCAGCACAGAGGATGAGCTTAAGGTGTTCGTATAAAAAAAACACAGGGAGAAAACACTGGGGATGGGGTCCTGATGTCAACATTTGCTTTGGAGGGGGGCACCTGGTATGGGCTCTCAGTGGCTGTACTGAAGAAACTAGAAGGTTCGGGGGGTCAGAAGTGGCCACAGAGGCTGGGCTCTCACTGTTCACATAATTCTCAATCTTTTTTCTTGTAAGTCACAAAACCCGGAAGTACAGAAGAATTTGCAGATACAATCACATTTTTCCTTTTGGCATGCACTGGGAATACAGACGGTGAGCGGAGCAAGACTCCGAAAATGGGTTCGGAATGGTTCTCGAATTGGCCTTATCCAACTAGGGGATGTCCCCCACTGCAGTGTGGAAACTTCATTTTTATTTCTGTTTTTAGTGTTTTTATTGTCAGAAAACAAAAAGTACCACCCATGTGATGGACTCTAATGAATCTGCAGCTACATGTTTCAAGTTTCAGACTTCATTTTAGTTACTGAAAAGCAAAAATCAAAGGCAGTTTTTCCGTATTTGTAACCATGTTTGCTACCTCACAGTAACAAAACACCGAGACAAATTTCATTAAAGTTTTCAAGTCTTGAGAGTCTTGTGACTGCAGCTGTACCTTCTAAATTTCAAGTCCAAGACAAACTACTTCAAAACACAGCAACGTTATTAGCAGCTTAAAGTTGGGGTTTTGTATGGAAATGCTGGTCTCTGATTGAGCTATATCGGCACTACCGTCCACTGTAAGAAAACTGCTTCAGAAATAAATAAGAAAGAAATGGGTACTCAGAAACCTTCAACAACATTTTCCGACTGCCCTTTTTGTAAGCAGAGATGTGGACCATAACAACTGTGGAAAATGCTGTAGATGTTTTTGTTCATCATAGTTTTCAGTACACTTGACAACTGTTAAACACTGAAATCATATGTAATAATATTTGATTGTCATTTTACAATTTATCTAGACTACCAAATGGGGGTGATTTTACTTCAGCTGGGCGCTGCTCCTACCCAATTTTACAGCTGATTATGATCCACAAAGAGGATGGGTCACTGTAATGGGAGTCAAAACTAGTACCTCACTGTTCACAGTTCTGTACTTCAAACACTGGACTGCAGTGAGTCTGCAATCATTACATGCTGTGGGTTGGTTATGAGATACAAGGCACAGCCCATGGCCTTCAAGCACACGGGAAGTATGGTCATTACTGTACAACACACACCCTTGAGGGCATTATTCCATTTATAGTATACCAAAAAAGTCAAATGTGTTACAAGTTTTAAGAACAAATAGGATATTACTGTAAAAAAAAAAAAAATCAGAATTTCCATCAGAAATGTAATTTTTTTAATTTCCTCTTTTTTAGTATGTCTGCTAGTATGCTGGATTCCTTATATTATTATTAGTTTCTATGAAACGTTTCATGACAACAGTGTTCCACCGCTAGCAGAAGCAATCTCTACATGGCTAGTGCTCTCTACTTCTGCTCTTAATCCATGGGTCAACGCTATGGCACAAAAGTAAGTCAGCCTAAGCAAAATTGTTTTTTATTAAAACAATATTTTTTGAAAGAAAAGCCTTAAAAAAAATATGTACAACAGCTATTTAAAAATGCTGGCATGATTTGACCTACTGAAGCACTGCATTATTTACTTGTCAATGGTACTTAACTGAATGAGGTCATTCTATAAACAGTAACAGAGAAGACAGAGTGGTACTGTTCACAGAATTCTAAGAGCATATGAGAGGAGCAGCAAATTCAAGAACAATAGGGTAGGGTTGACCCACGACAACTTGGTTACTAAAGAATTCAGGAGAACATTTTCCATACAGAAGGGGCTAAACATAGAATAAACACGCCAGGGCATTAACAGAATAAAAGAGAATAACTTTAAAAATGGATCTGCTAAGTTTTCTAAACAGATAAAATTGCATGGTAAATCTGCTAGCCATTGGCTTATTCAGATCAAGGAAATGAAGAACTAATGAAACAAGGGGCAAGCTTTGCTGGACTGCTGGGTTTTCTTTTCCCACTGCCACAACTACCTCAGATACTGTACTTTTGTGGCAGAATAAATCCACATACCGAGACAGAAATCCCTGCACTTAAAGGTTTATTCAAGTACAAATCAAGATTAGAGAGTACCTCCAGTAGATCAAAGTAGCTTTTAAATGGGAAGAATAAAAATGGAATCAGCCATAGGGATGTTATGGTATCGAGGTTTCACATAATACCGCAGTATCAGAAGTCACAGAACTGGTACCATGGCCGGTTTCCTATACCGTGATAACAGTGGATCATGGTATGCTACAGTCTTCATGCGTTTCAATTCATTTCTGGGGGCTATTTATAAGAACTGTCTCTTCTGCATTAACCAAAGCCATAAGACAGGCTAAAAAGCATTTCTTCCATGTGGCCCTCTCTTCCAATCTTAACCACCCTTCCAACTTCTGGAAATCTATTAAATCCCTGCTCAATCCCCCCATACAGCCACCCTCCCCTTCCCTCACTATCCAGGGCAAAAACATATCCGAGCCATGCGCAGTTGCCTCTACTTTCAACCACTTTTTTTTACCAGTTGCGCTAAATCCCTACTCTCTAAAACGTCAACCCTTGCCACCCATACCTGAACCCCTCGCTCCCCCGCCCCCACACCTTATTCTCCTTTAAACTGGTCTCCCGCCTGAAGTTCTAGCCACCTTCACTTCCCTTGGCCCCAATAAAGGGAAATGCCCACTCGGCCTGGACACAAAACTCTTATATCTCTGTGCCCCGGCCATTTCCACTCCCCTTGCCGACCTCCTAAACCGCTCCTTCTCCACAGCGCAAATTCCAGCAGCCTGGAAGGAGGCTCTAGTCATACCACTGCCAAAAGGAGGTAACCCAGCAGATCCAGGGAACTACAGCCCGATCTCCCTCCTCCCCACCCTGTCCAAACTACAAGAAAAAATAGCCCTCGCTCAAATCACACAATTTCTTGACGCCTCCTCCTTCTTCACCCCCTTCCAGTCAGGTTTTGGGAAATCTCACTCCACCATAACCGTGCTCCTTAGACTCTCCAATGATATTGCCTCAGGTATGGATAAAGGGTTCATCACCTCGGCCATATTCATTGACCTGGCAAAAGCTTTCGATACCGTTTCCCACCCAAAGCTCATCGCCAAACTGCAAGATGCTGGCCTATCCGATCAAGCCATCAGGTGGTTCCACGACTACCTCACTGGTAGGTCTCAATCAGTCAAGATTGGCAACCAAGTATCCCCCCCTCCCCACTCCCAGTCACAATGGGGTACCCCAGGGCTCCGTCCTGGACCCAGTTCTTTTCTCAATATTCCTAAATGACCTCCCGCAATCCTGCCCTAACTCAGCTATTCAAATGTATGCAGACAACACTGTCTGGTACGCCTCCAGACCCTCAACGGAGGCTCTAAAATCTACCCTCCAACAGGATTTCAACGCTGTCCAAACTTGGCTTAGTTCAAATCAACTTGTCCTAAATGCCAAAAAGACCGTACCCTTAACATTCGGCACACAGCACAGACTCTCCAGGATAGTTGCTCTACCCTCCTTCCAAACACTGGACGGTACCACCTTGGAAGCTTGCACCTCCTTTAAGTACCTGGGAGTATGGCTGGATCATCACTTGGACTTCTCTGTCCACATACACTCCCTCCAGAAAAAACTGCACCCGAAACTAGGTGCCCTTTACCGCAACAAAGGGTGCCTAACCAGCCCTGTCAGGAGAGAGCTTGTACACAAAATGATTCTCCCTATATTAGACTATGGCGACGTGGTCTATGGAGCAGCCTCTCCATTCACCCTAGCAAACTTGGACCCCCTTTTCCATTCCTTCTGCCGCCTTATCCTAGAATGCCCCCCTACCACCCACCACTGTCACCTATATGCCGCCCTAGGCCTCCCCTTGCTGCACACCAGGCGACAGCTCCACTGTGCAAATCTCGTAGCTAAGCACTGGTCAAACTCCCTCCCCTCCTATCTCAGTTCCGCTCTAACAACGCAGCCCTCACCAACATACTCCCTTGCGGGACTCTGACTCAAAACTACTTCACATCCATTTCATGCGCACCTCTAAAGGCCAATTGGCTTTCAAATACAGAATGCCCACTCTCTGGAATAACCTCACAAGTGTAATCAGGCAGGCCACCTCCACCCCTAGGACCATGACCACTCTCCTTCAGGCCCATTTCTCTGACACTTGCAACTGTAACCTTCAGGATAGATCGGCTAAACCTAAGTGTCCACTTGGTACTTAACGGGGGCACATGCAAACTTTCATACTATCCTTATTGCCCCCTTCCCCATGCCCTCTCCATCCTCGATCACTGCAAGTTTTTGACTATCTTCTTTGCCCCCACTGTTTGTATGTACTAAGTAAACAAATTTGTAACCTACATTCAATTGCTTAATATCCTGACTGTAATCATCCTTGGACTTGTTTTGTTTCACCTATGTTGAGCCTACTGTACCTAAGTATGTACTTTATGCATCTGTCTTATTGTAACAATGCCTACTGCACCAAATGTTAATTCTAGCACTGATATGTTATGTTATGTACACCCAGGTCGCATCTGGAAACGAGTGGTTTTTCCCGCTCAGTATGCTTATCTGGTAAATCTCGTTAATAAATAAATAAACTCTCCATGACCAAATAGTCTGAGGAGACTTTTTCTTGTATAGAAATGACTATGCCATTACTACCTCCATATTCATGATAAGCATGGTATTACTTGCTATGGTTATCATACCATCATTCTTTGATACCGTGACATCCCTAGTCAGCCATATAAATTGCATATTTTAGTGAGAAAACAGATTTTGTCAGCAGAAAAGGACCTTTAGGCCCATCCACTCTGCCCTTTGTCCCTGCCTATTCCTTACCTTAGTTGGTCACAGGTATCACTCCCTCCCCCTGTTCCTCTTTTTAATGTACCCCTGTGCCTATCCTACACAAGCTCGAAGCTCCCCACATTCTTTGCCTCCTCTGGCAGGCTGTTCGCCATCCACCATCCTTTCTGTGAATAAGTATTTCCGCATACCTCTCCTAAACTTCCCCTTCTTAGCTTCACTGCATGCCACTTTATTCTAATGCCTTCCTTTCTCTGAAGTAGACTCTCCACTTGCACCTTGTTCACTCCTGTGAGGTACTTGTAGGTTTCAATCATGTCCCCTCTCGCTCTCTTCTCTTCCAGGGAGTACGTGCTGAGTCCCTGTAGCCTTTCCTCGTATGGCTTCTCATGCAACCCCCCTCATCATTTTGGTTGCCCTCCTCTGTACCACCTACACCCTTTCAATATCCTTGCAGAGGTGCGGCCTCCAGAACTGGATACAGTACTCCAGGTGGGGCCTCTCTAGTAAGCAATACAATGGCAACACCATCTCCCTCCTCCTGCTATAAATCCCTCTTCCAGCACACCCCAGAATCCTGCTAGCCTTTCCCATTGGTCTATCACACTGCCAGCTATCGTGAGGTCATCAAATATGATAACCCTTACATCTTAACCCCCCTTCTTATATACAGCCCCTGGGTTGCGGCCCTAAGTGCATAACCTTGCACTTTTTGGCACTGAAACCCAGCTGCCACCAGTTAGATCATTCCTCTAGTTTCCTCAGATCCCTTTGCATTCTCTCCACCACTTCCCAAAGGGCAAACCTGTTGCAGATTTTTGAATCATGCACAAAGAGACATACTTAACCCTCAAGTTCCTCTGCAATGGCACTTATGATGACACTGAAGAGGACCGGTCCCAGCACTGAACCTTGTGGCACCCCACTCAGTCACTCTCCAATCACCTTAGTGGCTACGGTTTACCACCACTCTTTGCCTCCTATCCCTTAACTAGTTTGATACTCAGCTTGTCACCTTCTCCTCTACCCCCAGACTGCTAAGTTTCTTAACTAGCCTCCTGTTTGGCACAGTGTCGAAGGCCTTACTGAAGTCCAGATATGCCACGTCCACTGCTCTCCCTTGATCCACCTCCTTGGTAACCCAGCCAAAGAAATCTATGGGATTCGTTTGACATGACCTCCCTCCTGTGAAACCATGCTGCTCGTGGTCCTGCAGCCCTTTTGCCTCTAGGTGCTCCACGAGCCCCTCTTTCAGTAGTGTCTCCATTAACGTCCCCACTACTGATGTGAGACTGACTGGCCTGTAGTTGCTAGCATCCTCTTTACTGCGTTTTTGTGCTGAGGACCACAGCCCCCCAAGTCCTCTGGAACCTCCCTCATCTCCACTGAGGTGCTAAATGTGCTGTCAGAGGGCGCCAACACTTTGCTCAGTTTCTTTAGGACCCTTGGATGAATCCCATACAGTCCTACTGCCTTATTCTCCTTTAAGGCTTCAAATTCCCTTCCTGATCATCTCCACCAAGAATGGACTCTTGTCCACCCCCCCTCGCCCTGTTGCTTATTGCCACATGCTAGTGCTCCCCCTGGTAAAAATCGAATGCCGTCTGCGCAAAGCAGCATATTGTACACAGCTTCTAGAAATAATTTGTCCCTGATTATTTGAATCAGGAGGTAGAGGTAGGCACAGTGTGTGTCTGTGAGATTCAAACCTGTGTCTCCTGGTTCACAGATCTGTGCTTTAACCACTAGGTCAAACTGCCTCTGGTAATGTGTCTGCTTCTTTTCGCAAGCTTTGTATCGCTTTTCAGCCTAAACACTGTTAGTCACTGCTTCCACTAAGCATTAGATCAACTTAAATGATGAAGCAGGTTCTGTATGTTAAAAAGAAGTACATTATTTGAAGCACTTAGTAAATGCATTTTGAAAGAAAATGAAACAAAAGAAGTTCAGAAAATTTGTGAATGACAAAGGTGTGAGTCTAACTGGCTTACTGACTCCTGCAATTCAGTGACAAGTTACTAACTGATGTTGGATGGAGCAGTCGTGTGGTTTCATGTCCAGTAAAGACAGTAGCCAATGGGGTACAGTATTATGCTGACCTTTATTAGGGGCCCATGAAAAAGAAACCATGACAGGACAGACAGTTATTTGTTACAGTATATGGGCTGCTATGACCTGATCCTACTAGTGATTTTCTGCCGTAGTAATATAAAGAGCTAGTGTACTGCCTAAAAATAATACAAGTTTTTTAAAAGCATTCAGCCATTATCTTTTACATCTGAAGTACTTTTTCTTTTCCCTTTGTTTAATTAGAAGATTGTTTTCCTGATATTAGGAGAGATGATGTGTGGAACAACAGTCTGACTAGCAGCTGACATATCTAGTTCTATTCCCCCCACTTTATCATCAGCATTGTGACTTCACTGCTGCTTAGCAACAGCCACTCAGCAGCTGCCAGGTTAGTCACCTGTGATGTCACAGTAAGTGAGATCACAATGAAACACAGAAACACAGACTCTGACGGCAGATAAGGACCGCTTGGCCCACCTAGTCTGTCCATTTCCCTAACTACAGGATAAGCTGCAGATCCTATTTAACCAACAGCTTATTTCTTTCTACACCCCAAAAAAATTGCCTTATGTCTGTCCCATACATTCTTGAATTCTCCCACTGTTTTAGACCCCACAACTTCCTCAGGAAGGCTGTTCCATGTGTCCACCACCCTCTCTGTGAAAAAATACTTCCTCACATTGCCCCTGAGCCGTCCACCCTCTATCTTCAAATTGTGTCCCCTAGTTCTTGCACATCTGTTTTTCTGAAAGATGCTACCCTCTTGGACTTTGTTGATTCCACTGAGGTACTTAAGTTTCTATCATGTCTCCCCCTCAAGGGTATACATATTAAGCTCCTCTAGTCTCTCCTCGTATGGCTTCTCTTGCAGACCCTGCACCATTTTAGTTGCCCTCCTCTGGACTGCCTCCATCCTGTTTACGTCCTTGCGGAGATGGGGCCTCCAGAACTGGATGCAGTACTCCAGATGGGGTCTCGCCAACTGTCTGTACAGAGGGATAACAACTTCCTGTTTTCTACTGGTGATGCCGCTCCCTATATATCCCGGTATCCCCCCAGCCATCCCTACTGCCTTCTCACATTGCTTGCTAACCTTAAGATCATCTGATATGATTACCGCCAAGTCCCTTTCCATTTTTGTTGTTGTTACTACCCCCCACACTGTGTAATCTTCCCCTGGGTTTTTGTTTCCCAGGTGTGTTATTTATACTTCTTTGCATGGAATCCAAGCTGCCATACTTCTGACCATTCCTCCAACCTTGCCAAGTCCCTTCCCATCCTTTCCATGCCTCCTTGTTTATCAACCCTGTTGCAGATCTTTGTGTCATCTGCAAATAGGCATACTTTTCCTTTGAGTCCCACTGTAATGTCACTTATAAAGACATTAAAAAAGACTGGACCCAGTACTGAACCCTGCGGTACCCTACTAGTAACCCCTCTTCCTCTTCAGAGTGGACTCCATTTACAATTACCTTCTGTGTTCTGTTGTCCAGCCAATGTTTTACCCAGGCTACCACCCTGGGACCCACTCCCAGGCTGGTTAATTTGACTATTAATCTTCTGTGTGGGACTGTGTCAAATGCCTTGCCAAAGTCTAGGTAGGCCATGTCCACAGCCCCTCCCAGGTCTAAAACTTTGGTCACCCAGTCAAAGAAATCGTTTAGATACGTCTGGCATAACCTTCCCACTGTGAACCCATGCTGCTTTGGGTCCTGTGCCCCACTGGCCTCTAGGTACTCAACGATTCTTTCCTTCAGAAGTGATTCCACGCCATGCCGGCAACCTGGGTTCGGGAACGAGCCCGGGCTGCTGGGGGTCAACAGGGGAGAGAGAGAGAGGACTGAGCGTCCACAGGACAGCTCTCCTCTCCCGGGAAGGTACAGGGGTCCCTGTTCGGCACTTGGCTGATCTCTAGCAGAAGCTGGAGACACAGCAAGCGCTGAGGAGCAGAAGAAGGAGTGGGGAAGTGGCAAACGTCAGAATCAACGCCTTGACATCAGGGCGCCAGCCACTCCCAGAACAGTGGAAAATGCCTCTCAGCTCTGGCGGGGACGGAGCACCGAAGCTTGCCCCCGATTTGCAGTCGCCTTCCTGGCACCCTCCCAACCGACGCTACTGCATTTGTCAGGGTGTTGGACTTCACCTCGTCCTCGCCCGGGGGGTAAACCAAGGTACACGGGCGACGGAGGACTGACCAGGTAGGAGCGGACCGCAGGGGGATGACTCCTTGGTGCTCCCGAGGAGACCAGATCTGAGGGGTTGAGAAGTAGAATAAATACGATAAAAAAAAAAAAAAAAGTGATTCCATCACTTTCCCTACCACAGAGGTCAAACTGACAGGTCTATAGTTGCCTGCCTCTGTCTTGCTCCCACTTTTGTGAAGGGGAATCACATCCGCCTTCCTCCAGTCCTCCGGTACCATACCATCCTCCCATGATTTGTTAAAAAAGGATAGTCAGAGGTGTCACTAGTTCTCTCCTTAATTCTTTTAGAATTCTGGGGTGAATTCCATCAAGCCCCATTGCTCTGTCCACCTTCAGTTTTAGGAGTTCTTTCAGAACCCGTTCTTCTGTGACAGGACTGGAATCGACCCCCTATCCAGAGTGCTTCTGTTAATTTGATTAGTTACCTTCCCCTCCTCCTCTTTTGTGAATACTGAACAGAAGTATTCATTCAGTATCCCTGCTTTTTCACTGTCACTCTCTCCCCACCCACTGTCCATTCTATTCAGCTTCATTATCCCTCCTTTTCTTTCTACGATCCCTGATATACCTATAGAAGGTTTTATCTCCCGTCTTAACAGAGTTGGGTATATTTTCCTCAGTTTGGGCCTTTGCTATTCTGACTACCCTCCCTGCTTCCTTCTGCCTTAGCTGGTACAGTTCTCTGTCCTGCTCCTTCCATGTTTCCTTATACTTCCTGAATGCTATCTTTTTCTCCCTGACTTTCCCCGCCACCTCTTTTGAGAACCATAGTGGCTTTTTCTTTCATTTTGATTTGTTTATTTGCTTCACACAAAGATTTGTTGCCTGTGATGGCAGTTTTGACGTTTCCCCATTGCTGCTCCACCCCTCCTTCTAGCCTGTTTGCAAGTGCTTTTCTAAGGCACTCCTCCCATCTTGCCAAAGTCAGCCCTCCTGAAGTCCAGAACCCTCACTTTTGTATGGTTTGACTCTGCAGCTGTGTTTATCATGAACCACACTGTTTGGTGGTCACTTGTTCCCAGATGGCTACCCACTTCTAGATCGAGATCCCTCACTGTCCCCATTCAGAGTATGAGGTCTAAGACTGCTCCCTCCCGAGTAGGTTCCAAAACTAGCTGTCTGAGGCATGCCACTTGAAGGGCATCGAGAATGGTCCTGCTTTTGGATGTGGCTGCAGCAAAGGTGCTCCAGTTAACATCTGGCATATTCAGGTCCCCTATCAACAGTATTTCCCCTTTCTCTTCCATCCTAAAAATGCCGTCTATCATATCCTTGTCCATTCCTTCCCCCTGACATGGGGGTCTGTATACAACCCCTGTGCGGATTGTGGTGCCATTTCCAGTCTCTAAGGTGACCCACAGTGCCTCCTCTCCTCCTGTTTACTCTTTTGTTCTGTTGCTTTTATCCCTTCCCTTACATAGAGAGCTACTCCGCCACCTCTTCTCCCTTCCCTGCCTCTCCTGTAGGTTGTGTACCCTGGTATGTTAACATCCCAGTCATGGTTCTCTGTGTACCACGTTTCTGTGACTGCTGCGATATCTAGGCATCCCTCTTCCATCAAGGCCACCAGTTCATGGAGCTTGTTGTCCAGAATACAGACACTGGTACTCATCACCCTCCATTTCTTGATGGTTTTACCCCTTTTTGCCCCATCCCTGTCCTTACTGCATTTGTCATTTTCTCCATTTACCCCTGTCCTTCTCTCTATCGACAACTCTATCTTGGTGTTTACCTCACTTACTACCCTGATTTTTTTTTTGGGGGAGGCTAGGATTTCCCTGCTCCTTTCCAGTGCCTCCCCCCTTGGCTAGTTTAAATGCTTGCCAATGAAACATTTAAACCTATCACCTAGGTTCCTGGTTCCCTTCCTGGACAGATGCAGATCATCACACCAGTATAAGCCTGCATCCCTCCAGGTGGACCCCCAGTCCCCGATGAAGCCAAATCCCTGAACTCTGCACCAGTTTTTCAACCGCTGATTGAATCCCATGGTGTGGAGCACCCTAGCCTCACCCATGCCATAGTCAGGCAGCACCTCCAAGAAGGTTACCATGTGTGCTACTTGTCTAAGGCCCCTCCCCAACTCCACAAACTCTTTCTGCACTGCTCTGATCCCTTTCTTAGCCAGGTAATTTGTCCCTAGGTGGACAGTGACATCCAGCTCCCTCCCCTGTGCAGCTGCTCCAGTGATCCTGAGGATTCGCTCCCTGTCCCTCCAAGCCATGGTGCCAGGCAGGCACCTTACCTCCCTCTCCCCTTCCTCCCCCAGTTCTACCTTTCTAACAATGGAGTCCCCCACCAGGAGTTGTTTTCTTCCCCTGTGGGGTCCCATGCCACCCTCCTGTGGGACTCCTTTGTGGAGGTTCCCAGCATCCTCCTTGGTCTCTACTGTGGGTGCCTCCATGGAAACCACACTTTGCCAGAATGACATATGAATTGTGGAGAGGTACAACTGGAGGCATGTGCCTCTGTTCTACCACTTTCACCCTCCCTGAGCCCACTGCAGTCCAACCGCTCCTCTTTCTTGACAACCTCTGAGGCAACGGCAGCGGCCCTGGTGGTCCCTGGGAGGGAGAGGAGGTCCCACAAATCCTGGCCAACTCAGCCTGGAGATGAGCAACCTCCTCCCTCAGCCCAGAGAGGTGCCTGCAGATAGGACAACACCACATCCTCCAGAACGTCTCCCAGAAGACTGCTGCTCCACAGCCACTGCACTGCACCACTCCCATTATGTCTTATTTCTGGCCCCTTAACGTTTGTTTGGAATACTTACTCTTTCCTCTATCTAATTTTTTTTCTCCCTACTTACTTACTGCCTCTGTGCCCTTTAAGCTCCTGATCTTCCTGTTCTGAGACAAGTTCTGATATTTCTCAGTAGCCTCCCTACTTGCTCAGAGTCAGACCTCCAGCAGCTGGGGGGGGGGGGAGCTACTCTTTTCCTTCTGGGATGGTGAGTCTTTGGTGGCTCTGTGATCACTGACTTCCTGCTCCCAAACAGGAAGTTCCTGTTGGCAGTCAAATCCTGTGCCTATAAAAGTAGAACTGGTTGAGGGTGGGGGAAGGAGGGCAATATAGTCCCAGTAGAGAAGTTTAGTTATAACAGCAGCTCCTTCCTCCTGGTGTTCTCTGCCTGTTCTCTGGCAGAAGCTATCTAGCTGATGATGTAGTGGGGGGAATACAGAGAGATATGTCAGCTGCCAAGCTGAGAGCTATTCCACACACATCCAGCACAATATGATCACAAAAACCTTCTAATAAGCAAAAGGAAAACGAAAAATACTTAAAAACTAAAAAGTTACAACTGACTACTTCTTAAAATTTGTAGCGTTTTCCTGTCTGCCAGTTTTGGTTCCAGTAGCTCTTTATAAGGTCAGAAGGAACTCTAGGTCAGTTATGTCTGCCCACCCCCAACTTCATAAGCAGGTATGACTAAATATGGTCTTTTTAAGCAGAGAAGAGAAATCCAGCCTAGAATTTAAAGAAAAACTACACTAACTAAAGAACTCTCATTTACCCATAGCTTAGTCCCTGATTAGCATTTTGAGCCATGAATGACATTTTTTAAACTAGTATAACATAAAGAATAATGTATTGGCAACCACACACAACAAGCACGTGCTTCCACTGAATGGTTGAAATAAGTGTATGGACTTCGAGAGTGACGCTCAAGAGTTCCATGCTGTTATCTCAATACCAAGATGGAAACACAAGGAGATTTATGTATGGTTACCCACCACTATTTTATTTTTTACAGCAAATGGTTTTAGTAAAAATAGCACTGTAGTATTTCGTTTTTCTCTGCTGTGGTACTGTGGTAATCAACTGGGCATACATGTCTCTTTAGGAGGGAGATCAAGTGCTTCGAAGTAAAAGCCCTGTGTGCTGTCATGGTTACTGCACAAAACAACAGCACACATTAGGTTGAGTGGCAGTGGATGCGAGTGGGAGGCGCTAGTTCTTGGTTCAGGAAGGAATAGCATTTAAAACTTTGGGACATTAGGTTTATTAAATAATGTTGCTGTTCACCTAACAGGTCCAGAGATAAGACATGGTAAGTTGCTGTACCGTAGTGAACAAAGCACCGAAAACAATTTGAAAGCAAGTGGGCAGACGGCAGTCAACATGAGCAGGGCACAAGTGTTGTGATTATAAAACGTGCATAACAACTTTAGAACATGCACAACAAGGCTATAGTGTATGGTGGAACGCTGTTCCACATGGAAATCCATGCCTGGAACAGCGTTGTTGTCCTTCACTGCGGTGCGTCCGCGATCTTGTTGTGCTGCACGCAGTGCGTCACATTGCAGCACAAGATCGAACACATTCGGCGCATGCGCAATAAATGACGCCACGGCGGCAACAGGAAGGAAGCCTTTGGCGGCAGACACAGAAATCGCTCCCCGGTGTTCACGAGTGCTATTTATGGTTGCCCATACACTATAAAAGATTGTGTATGAGCAACCATACACAAACAAGGCAGTTGTGCGATCTTGAGGTTTCCGTGATAACGGACCTCTCGAGCTACGCTCTCGAGGTCTCAGGTTACCACGGAAACCTCTCGATCGCAACTGCCTTGTTGTGTATGCTTGCGCATACACAATCCTCTATTTTGAGGTGGTTGAATTCCGTGCACAATAAGCCCTAACCATATGCTACTGTATATACTTATTTATAATCTTCTCATTACTGGGCTATACCTTCTTCTTGAAAGGCTATCCACCACCATGTTGCAGGCAGCCATGGGCTCCCCTGGCTTGTGCTTTGCAAATGTGCCCTGCTGATGCAGCCACTGCTCAGCAGGGCACATTCCCACAGCGTAAACCAGGAAAGCGCATGGCTGTCTACGAGATGGCAACGGGAAGCCTTTCAAGCACAAGCTGCAATGCAACGAGAAAATCACGTAACCATGTTATGGTATTTTTTTAAAATGTCCTTCATGGCTCAGAACACATATCCTCTGCCAGTACTATGGTTTAGAAAATCAGAACACTATTTAAGTTTAAAAAAAAAAAATCTTTTCCTTTTTTCAATTTCCGTTTATACTTGTAAATTAAAATGCACTACACATCAGTATTCTGTAAACAAAGTTACAGAAAAATAGCTCTCTCCCATTAAAGAGCAGGCATCCACTTCAGCATATAATTTCATAAATGTAATGTTTCTGCTATTAGGACTGACTACACTTTTTTTTTTTCAATTTTCCTTTCCAGGATTTAGAGTACATTTTAGGAGCCTATCCAAGATGTCTGGAAAACAAATCTGACTGTCCCAACTGACCTCATGGTACTAGTTCATGCCATCATAGTGCTTAGCCAGGCAACTATCTGAGGTGGCACAGAAAGCACTTGTGAGGTCCACTGGGGAACACTAGAAAGATTCTGTGTAGGGTATCTTGGGAAAGACTAGATGATCTGTTCAATTTTTTAAGGGTCATCTTTTTCTATGCTTAATTACTTAAAAAAAAAAAAAAGAAGTAAAACACATTTAAAGAGCGACTCTGCATTTCAGAATAAACTTCAAAGAGCAGCTGATATGTTAGGGACAGGCAGCTTATGGCAAGGAACTGCCTGCCCGAGGACCTAAATGAGACCAAGAATTTTTTTAATTTTTTACCACTAATTATTTAGTTCTTTATCTTATTGTACCCATGCTCTCATTTCCCTCTTCCATGCTAGCTGCCAAAATGCCTGCCACAGCCTCGTCCACAAAACCGGCGTTTAATGGCGACATGGGAAAAGGGGCTGCAGAATTTCTAGATAACATCATAATGCTACTGGAGGCAGCAGTGGACTTTAAGTGTTACTTTACTCATTACAGGCACTTGTACATGTAAAAGGGGGGCAGCACATGTAATACTATCCCCCCCCCAACAAGTAAAAGTGTCGGTAATAAGTAAAAGTATCGCCTAAAGCCCGCCACTGCCTCCAATAGCATCATAATGTTATCTATAGCCCCGCAGCCCCTTCTCCACGTCACGTCATTAAAACTTGGTTTCGAGGACGGGGCTGGTGCGGTCATTCAGCAACCTGCACGGAAGAAAGAAGTGAGACTGTGGTTACAATAAGGTAAATAACAAAGTTATCCGTAGACCAAAACATTCTTTCTTGGGATCAGTTAGATCCTGTGGCAGACAACTCGTTGCTATAATATCAATTGGTCCTTTACTGAACTTATTAATTTATTTATTTTTATTCTCAATGTTGATTTAGCACTTGGTTTTTTATACCCTCAGCTTATTCTGATTCAAGATACATTATTTCACGAACATTCCAAGGGAGTTTGAGGTCCTATTAATAAATGGTCACCTGACAATATGTATCAGTGGACAGAATGGCGGAAACTGGCTTGGGCAGCTTTAAGACTTGTCCTTCTGACAATCTGTAGTTTTGTTTTCACAGCTAAAGAGACAAAGTCATACATTTTATTACCTCTTTGAATAAGTTTTATAGAACGCAATTTGAAACAAACTGGTCTGATGTGCAGTGTTATGGGGATGATATTAATTTATTAATTCCAAATCAAGAGAGCCAATCAAAACTTGATATTATTTCTGATGGCCATCCAACTGTTTATTTTAAAAAGGTGACTGAAGGGGAAATTAAGTTAATTTCTTCTATTCCTGACAAGGTGAGCAATTGTAGGGATGGGCTGGCTGGTCACTTTTTAAGACTGGTGGCTCCTCATACTGTTTCTCCTCTGTGCTGTATTTTTAATTTGTCTTTAATCTCCCAGCAAGAATTCCCAACTGGTTGGAAGCGTGCAAAGGTTGTGCTTGTGCCTAGGAACCACATGCTGGTGTGGTTGAAGATTTCAGGCCAATTTCTGTTTTAAATCACACTATTAGTAAGTTATTAGCAAAAACTACTGCAGAACAAATGAACTGCAATTTGGAAAAGTACAATGTTCTTTGCTCACAACAGCATAGGTTTCGAAAGGGCCGTGGTACAGGAACTGCCTTTGTCAGGTTCACAAGCACGGATCTCAGTGACTTTGATGCTGGACAATGACTGGGGCCGTGTTCGTGGATCTGACCAAGGCGTTCAGCCTACTCTAAATGACCATGATGTGCTCTGTATAAAACTTTGATCACTTGGCTTTTCTACTAATGTGGTATCATGGGTGGAAGACTACTTACTGCACTCAGTTTGTTGGTGGTGGTCCTGTTTTTTTCTTAATTTATTTAAAATGGGGAGAGGTTTCCTCAGGGTCTATTTTAGGCCCCTTGATGTTCTCATTATTTGGGAATCTGCTTCCATTAGTTTGTAAATCTTGTAATTCGTTACTTTATGCAAATGATATGATTATTTTTTTCCTTCAGCTAAGACTCTGTCTGATATATCCAGGGACCCTGAGTCAGACTTGTTCTCCATATGCAACCGGTTTTCCGGCAATTCTTTAACATTAAATTTGAAAAAAATACAAAATTCATGTTATTTGGTACTGGGACCATTCTGGGGAAAGAGTCCATCTCTAAGGCTACTGGACAGTTCTGGTAAAATTACAGAGCAAGTCTTCCAGTTTAAATACTTGGGTGCTGCTTTAGGTCCTGGGTTAACTTTTTTCAGTCATGTAAAATTGGTTAGTCATAATATCAATCAAAAATTGAAGGGTGGCACTGAGGGTTGAGGCACTGCATGCTACACCTTGCTCCACGTCGGCGACCCGGATTTGGGTATGAGCACGGGTCGCTGGGGGTCGGCAGGGGGAAGGAGGATCGAGAGTCCCAACAGATGCTCTCCTCCTTCAGAGTGGGTTACCAGGGGTGCTTTACGCACCCGACATCCTTGAGGGTCAGTGGAAGCACCTACTTTCGGGGCACTGGCGGCCCCTATGGGGTTGAAGGAGGGGAGGATGCTGTTAGGCACTTGGCGGGCATAGTGCGTCAGCACGTAGCCCACCCGAGCCGGCGTCCTCAGGGGATGGAAGGGGACCACAAGAAAAAAGCAGAAAACCACTGTCGGAGGTCCTAGATGATAGCCACTCCAGGCCATCCAGCCACCGATCCACAGGCAGACCCCGCTGTGTAGGTGCTCCACTGAGATGGAGGAAGGCAGGTTCTTCCTCGTCCTACCCAGAGGGTTATCTGGGTGCTTGAAGGGACCAGTGGAGTAGCTGGGGCACTCTAGGGGCAGACTCCAAGACTAGGACAAGGATGGTATGAGAGGCCCGAAGGAGTGGAACGACGAGGGCAGGTTAGGAGGGATAAAAAGAAACTAAAAAAAAAAAGTTGAGGGTTTTCTATAAACTCAAGATTTTTTCCCCGTGACACCCATAAAGCTATTGCTATTGGCTCACTTTTACCTCATCCTGATGATGTTTCCATTTATTTTTTTTTATTTTGGAGTTAAGGAATGTAATATTTTCTGAGTTTTCTACAACAACACTTGTCGTTTTGTCTTGTTTGCACCCCCCAAAAAAAAACTTGCTGTTTCTTACATTTACAATTGGGATGGTTATCTCCATTGTCACAAACTGAGTATTCTTTGGTTGCTTAGTATTCAGAACGGTTTCTCCACTACCCCCTTTGCTCTTTCTGACTTGGGTCACTAAAAGGACCGTGTTAGCAAATTTGACATCAGCAAACGAGAGTTTTACTTCAAACAAAGCTTAATAAAATTAAAATTGGCTCTCGTGCTTTTTCGGTCGCTGCCCCCCTTGTTACAAGAACAGGTTGTTAGAACCTTCATTAACATCTGTTCAATCAATGTATCTATGATATTTTCTAACTGTAGTCAATTGATGGTATATTCACTGTTTTGTCTTATTTCATATTTTGTATTGTCGAGCCTGAAAAAGGGCCCTTAGTTCAGTGCTCCTTTCCAGTTAATAAATATTATAACATGGGGTACTAAAATACAGTCACCTGATTGGTAGAGCAGCATCAGGTAACTGTTGATTAATCCCGTTATATGCACTGCTAGTTATGAAGGGGCAGTAAGGAAAAATCCCTGGGCAGACCTGCACTCATTTTGTGTGGGCAAAATCATTTCCAAACGGCAGTCATTGCCATTGGGCTATGCTGTGTAAGTCCCATAGTGTTATTTCCTCTCCCATCCCCTCCCCTCCCGCAGCATTTGTTGCTGCAATGCCCCTTGGTAGGTGTTCTCCCCCCCTCTTCTCCTGATGGCACCTGTTGGGCCATGCTGTGTAGAGAATGTGCGGTCTGTGGGACAGAGCAGGCAGGCAGCACCAGAGGGAGAAACAGCAAGTACCCAACTGACACACACAGGAAGCAGCGGAAGTGAGAGACAGAATCAACGGGAGAGGCAGAGTGTTTTTCTTCCCTGTGCCATTCCTTCTGTGGCTGTCTGAGACCTTCCTGTGCTCCATTAGCTGTCTCCCCCCCCTCCCCACCGTCACCTGCGCAACCCTTCCTCCTCACACTGTCCCCACGAGCACTTCATGGCAGGTGCAGTTCAGGACATGCTGGAGAGGGGCAAGTCTACAAAGTGTGACCAAGAGCTGCAACCTGCTGTTACTCCCCGTTGAAACACTGTGGTCATGTGGTGTCCTCTCTGTTGTCAGTTGTCCAGCTTCGTTTGTACACTGGCAACAACAGACAGCAAGACCAGGATGTTTGGCAGCTTGCCGCTCACCCATTTGCTCACCACCACTGACCCCTACAGCAACAGACAGCGACGGTGAGAGGCAGACAGTGTCCTGTATGTGGGTCCATTCAGTTTGTCCCTATCGCTGACCACCCGCACCAAGCCCTCCTCTGTACCAGTCATTCCTGTACATAGTGGTCAGCTGCAGCCAGGACCGGAGAGAGACAGAGAAGTAAAGTGGCGAGAGAGAATCACACAGGGGGCAGGCAGTAGCTGGCGACAGATGGGGAAATGTCAGTATGTGCTCTGGCGACAGAGAGCGAGCCTGGGAGAGACACAATCTAAACCAAGAGTGCTGCAATCACGTCTCTGTGTGTCACTCTCTCTGTGTCTGGGTCTGGTGAAGCAACACACAGTTCACACGGTCAGCTGTTGCTTATGCGGCAGGGGAGAGAGAGAGAGAGAGAGAGAAACTCCGTTCTCTGTCAACATGCACTGTTTATCTTCCCCCCACCATGTGCCTTGTCAGTAATGCTGGGTATTTTTTTTTTTTTTTGGCACACAGCACGGAACTGCTGCCTGTCCACAGTGAGACCTGGCAGAGAGTGGGTCAGTGAGACAGAGACAG
Source organism: Neoceratodus forsteri (assembly GCA_016271365.2). Classification (NCBI taxonomy): domain Eukaryota; kingdom Metazoa; phylum Chordata; order Ceratodontiformes; family Ceratodontidae; genus Neoceratodus; species Neoceratodus forsteri. The sequence continues at coordinate 968,290,367 of CM028134.1, read as the reverse complement.
TGTGAATCATTGCTTAATTCAACTCGCTGCACTGTCAGCCCCCCCCATGCTTAATTCAGACTCGCTGCACTGTGCCCCCCCGTGGTCTGTCTTGTGCATCTACACACAGCACCTTCACCCCAGTGCTACTGCAGCAGTGACAGGGAGGCGCTGCACGACTGGAGAGAGAGAGAGACAACAGGAAAAGACGCAGCAGTTGTTCGAGACTCTTTTACATCTTGGCAGGATATATACAAATTTCTTGCATTTGCAATGTAATAAAAAAAGGTCTGTGAATTCTTATTCTTTGGTGCGAGTCCCCATGTTATACGCACTATAACACTCTCCAAGGTGTGGGGTTATTGGGATTAATCAACACCCCAGATGCTGTGAGGGCACTCAGCCTGGGACCTTGTACCTCACAACGCACCCAAGGTGTTGATTAATCCCCAGTAACCCAAAACTCTGTTGTGGGTTATTGCTTATATAAAAATAAAATAAGCTGCCTGCCCCAACACAAATAACTTGTCAGCAGCTCTTCAAAAACATAATGCTGCAGATATTACAATTCATTAGAGAACACACTGTTCATTTCTCTTTTTGATTTCCAGAATTTATAACATGTCTTAGTAGCTTTATCAATAAGTCTGTACAAAAAGGTATTTCACTGTCCCCAGCTGACCACATGATGTCTGTCTGCCATGATGGACTGTGATGTCACAAACACAGCAACTGTGAGGTCAGTTTGGGCTAGTTAGGGATCAAACTTTCTGAAACACAAAGTCAAACAAGTACTACATTATATTTGGCAGACCAGACAAATAACATGAAAAGTAAAAAAGCAGGAAAACATTCAAGTTAAATGTAACTGTTGTAAATATAAAGCCTTTTGTTTTAATTGTTACCATTTCTTTTCTTATATATATTTAAAGTAAATTCATAAGAAAATTAAGATACATGACTAGGCTAAGTGTTCATCTATTTGTTGAATAAAGCATATTTTAAAAAAGGCAACTTTTTCATGGCAAAATGAAATATTAAAGCAGATTGTGGTTTATTTTCAGAAAGTACCGACAAGCTTTATGTGAAAGCTGGAAGAAACTAAAGCAAAAATTTGTATGGAAAACACAGCACATCCCACCTTCCCCCGAACAGAACGGTGTCGCCCCCGGATCTCCAAGACTTCTTCCAGAAAGCATTGCAATGACAGCTACTGTAACATGAACATACTCATGTTAGTCTGGAGTCTAACATTTCTGAACTATTTTCGCCAAGAAGAAATGTATGCTACACAAGAAGGTGCTTTTGTGGAAACTGTAAACCTCTGGAGCATGCAGATTCCTGGAAGCGCTTTTCTAGTTGTTGCTGTGCAGTACTTGTTAAATGTTTTTTTTTACCTAGACAAAAAGCCATTGAGGTCTGTTGTGCACCCATTTAATAAAGATCATAAACAGATACTAGTAGCAGGTGAAAAACAAAACCCTTGGCTGGTTGAAGAGGACTACTTTGTGATCTGCAGTGCTGCAGATTTCCAACCTTTAATTAATAACATTATTGAGAACTGATGTGTTTAAAAAAAACAACTCCATGATCAAATATTAAAAATAAACAGCCAACAGCACTTGTAACACATGCTGCTATACTGTACGTCAACACCTCAGCAAAAGCGTCCTCCAACTTGATCTGAGTGTGCATCTTCAGGAGAGCACCTCTCAACAGTTAATAAAAGAACTGAATGCACTTTGGCTTCTTTTTGTTCAGTTAGCAAGATGATTAATGACTTCACCAATATGTCCAAGAAATCACAAGTACAAATTTACAGCCCATCTTTGCCAGAGCAGCGTGCCCTGCACATCACAGATTTGCCCCTCTGTGAATGCTTATCTTTGGGTTCTGAGCACTGAATGCCTCTAAGCAATACATTCCAATTAGCTGCTCACTGAAATTAATGACTTTATGTTATCCTTATAGACAAAATAACACTAAGGAGGGATTTTCAAAAGGCTGGAGGCAGATACAAATGCATCGTGCACCTGCATTCACCTGACTGCATCACAAAAGCCCTACTAATTTCAAAAAGTGGGTCTGTTTGCCAGAGAAAATCATGATTTGTGATAAAAAAATTAAAAGATTGCAAACGCAATTCACATTTTACCCTCTTGCAATTACGTCTTTTTGGACACAACATTTGGGGGTGTTGTTAGGCCATCTAACAGATGGTCTAGCAGCTTGGATGCATTTCCAGTTTGAAAACTGTTACAGACTTAACGGGAGCACTAAAGGGGCACGATATGAGATTGGAAGTGGGCAGTATAAGGGGAAATGTGAAAGCTATTTTTCACAGAAAGGGTGGTGGATGCATGGAATAACCTACCCCAGGAGGTAGTGGGAGCATCAACAGTGGGAGGATTTAAACATGCATGGAATAGGCATAAGGGAACCCTGGGGGGGGGGGGAGAAGAGGCCAAAGCCGATGACCAGATAGGGACATCAGCTGCCAATTAAGGTACGAAAACTGGGCAGGCAGGATGGGCCTGGTGGTCCTTATCTGCCAACAACCTCTATGTTTCTATCTTAACAAGGACAGATCCTATTGAAAATCTTGCCCCAAAGGTCTTGCTTGTCCATATTAGATGAAATACAGCTCTCTGAAGCACCTGAAAATGGAAACCACAAGATGTACCGAACAGAGAAAAATGAGAGAAGCACTGAATAGTGAAAAGATGATGCTGTGGTAGTACAAGAAAAAAATAAGCATTTGTTTGCAATGACTAGATTAAATTAGTTTACTCATGCTTAGTCTCACTGCCTTTTCACTAGCAAAAAAACACTAGGGGTCATGCACTGCTAGATACACTGAAGGACTACTTACTGGTGCAGCTAATCAGGGATCCGAACATGACGTACTTGCCGTAACTGCTGATCTTCCAGAATATCTTCACCACTGACTACCTATGATGGGCCTGGGCCTGAGGCACTAGGACTACGCCAGAACAAACCTTTTGCCAGGGGACCGGCCATGGTTACTGGCCATATCTCCTGCACACTGCCATTCACATCCACATGTGGTGCCGCACGCCAGACAACAGCTGTTGTTGGTTCCCTTACTAACCTTAGTTCTATTCACCAGCAGAGAAACAAAGTGGGGGAAATATAAAAGAGGGCAAATCATTCTCCTAGTTCAAAGGGACAGGGAAAGGATATAAGAAATATAAATAACAACAAAATAAAACCCAACTACCAATCTTTGAAAAAAGGAAAAAGGCACACTGGATGGCCTAAAGGGGTAACTGAGTATAGAACCAGAGGAAACAAGCATTTGTCAATGCTGAATGTTTGATGCACTGGAAGATGCCCACCCCTGCACCTTGTGTATGGCCTTGAGGTACGTGACTGAATGTATCATGTTCCCCTGCTCCTGCCTGTCCTCCAGTGAGTACACAATGAGGTCCTTTAATCTGTCCTGATACGTTCTGTTTTGCAAGCCATGTACCATCTTAGTTGCCCTTCTGTGGACTGGCTCCACCCTGTCAATGTCTGTGCCCAGTTGCTGCCTCCAGAACTGCACACAGTACTGTAAGATAGGCCTCACTAGTGCAGTATGCAATGGCATCACCACCTCACACCTTTTGCTAGTGATACCTTTGCCTATGCACACAGGCAAGTGTGGAAGTGTTGGGATAGAAGGCAAAACACAACTCCAGAGGTGTTGGACTGGAACTCAGATGTCCAAGTATTTATTTAAAGTAATCCAATACAGGCTCAAATTGCAGCGAACTTCAAACGAATAAAATAAACTAAAATAAAAACAAAATTCAGCAATCCTCATAGAGAGAGCTCTAGAAGGCAGCTAGAGCAATGTCACTGTCTAGAAGACCATCACAAGACTGACTTCCATTAACATTTGAGCCTATTTTATAGGGGAGAATGATCATGTGACCTGAAACAACTCCTATCTTTTAAACAAAAAATATACTTTTTAATTTAAACTAGTTTATATTTATTTCAACATACAACAAATCTATTCGGATGCTGTATGAAATCATTCCCAATACTTTAAACATTATTTTTAAAAAAAAAATTAATTTCACAGAAGAAACTCCTCCCACCTAGTATACATTATAAATATTAACAAAAAACGGCCGGCCGGCTCTTAGACAGAAGGAAGTAAAAAGAAGCAGCAGGAAGGAGGGTTAGAAGTAATGAAACAGCTCAAGTAAGGAAAAATTAAAAAAAAAAAAAAACATTTTAAACATAACCAAAGAAACCTAGCTGGATATAGAAGCCTAAGTCCATTTGTCTGAAGTTTTTAAACTCTGCAACATTTCATCTCTTTAATATTTAAATTATTAGATTAACTCTTGTTCATTTATCAAAATACAAACATGTTTTTAAATATTCCTGTCTCCAACAGGAACTGTGTTTTACTTCTCTTAATGGGATTCTTTTATTGCACAGGAAAACAAAAGCGAGTTGCGCCACGCTCAAAACGCCATACTGACTACCACAGTAGGCGAACAGTAAACACGGTTTTGTTTTCACCATCAAACAAAAATCCACACAACAGCACTACGGACCAAAATGCGACTCACCAAACAAAGCGAACGAGGCTAGAAGAGGATAGGCTTTTTGGGTCTAGTGTTGAGGAGTGAAATGTTTAACCTCTCGCATCTTCGAGAGGTAAAACCGCTAGGAGTCATTTCATTTTATCTGGTTGCAAATCTCCGGCTCAGAAGTCCCTCCTCGAACGTGCGCAAGTTCGAGGGAGAGAGGGAACCACCGAAAGAGTTAGTGTTTAACAAATAAACTATCTCTTTATAAACGGGAGCATTAACCTTCAAAAAAAAAAAAAAAACTTACATTCTTATCCATTTTGAAACTCCAATAACGAGAAGGGGAAAGGACTTTGTTTGCAGGAAGTAGCGAAGTGAATAATAATAAAAAGAAATTATGCAGAAAGATCCCAAACATAAGCGTGACGTGTAGGTGGCCAGACTACACCCACACTTGCGATACTACAAAAAAAAAAATTTAATGCTGTTGCGCAACAGACTTAAAAATAAAAGAAACATTGCTAGCTCCTGAAAACAATGTCCAAAGGGTGGGGGGGAAGAAAAGAAAAGGAGGCATCCTTGACAGCATGCCACTGAGCCTCCTTGCAAAATTTGTGTTCCGTTTTGACACCTTAAGGTCATCAGAACTGATAACTCCTATGTCCTTTTCTTCCTTGGTGATCATCAGCACCTCACCCACTTCCAGTAACTCTCCCCCAGGTTTCCCTCTTCCCAGATGCATTATTTGTGCTTCTTTGCATTGAACCTCAGTTGGCACTCCCCAGACCATTTTTCAAGCCTCTCCATGTGTCTGCTTATTTTCTCCAGCCCTTCTGGAGTATCCACTCTGTTACAGATGTTGGTGCCATCTGCAAACAGGCAGAGAGACCTTTCCTTCTAGCTCTTCTGCAATGTCTGTAATGAAGACATTGAATAGAACTAGTCTCAGGACTGATCCCTGCAGGTAACCTGTGAGAAGAGCAACTGATATTGAGCGTTTACAAAAAGGGCAACTCAACAGCGGCACCTGTTCTTAGGGCTACTGGACAGGGGGGTGAATATGAGTATAGCAACATCCTCTTGCTATATGAATACACGCAGGTGGGGGGAGCAAGCACGCCATGCGATGGGTGGAAGAGGAGGTAGGGTTTGTGAGGTGTAGTGCAGTGGTAGGTTCCGAGCTGGCAATGTGGTGTGGTGGGTGGGTGACACGCTAGGAATGCAAGGGTGCTGGGTTCGGTTCCTTGGTGATCGTCAGCTGCCTCACCCCCAGGTTTCCCTCTTCCCAGGTGCATTATTTGAGCTTCTTTGCATTGAACCTCAGTTGGCACTCCTCAGACCATTTTTCAAGCCTCTCCATATGTCTGCTCATTTTCTCCACCCCTTCTGGAGTATCCACTCTGTTACAGATGTTGGTGTCATCTGCAAACAGGCAGAGAGACCTTTCTTTCTAAACCTTCCGCAATGTCTGTACTGACGACACTGAACAGGGCTGGTCCCAGGACTGATCCCTGAGAGTATTCTGTGAGAAGAGCGACCGATATTGAGCGATTACAAAAAGGGCGAGTCAACAGTGGCGCCTGTTCTCAGGACTACTGGACAGGGGGGTGAATACAGGTATAGCGATATCCTGTTGCTATATGTACACGCATGTGCGGGGGGAGCGAGCGCGCCGTGAGGCGTAGTGCAGTGGTGGGTTGCCGAGCTGGCCCTGTGACGTGGTGGGTGGGTGGTAGGCTAGGAATGCAAGGGTGCTGGGTTCGGTTCCAGGCGCACATTCAGTTTGTTGCGCACCTGGCTTAAAATTCCTTTTATCCACAGATTTGCACCCACCCTGGAGTCGGGAATTCTTTAGTAGGGGCAGCTGGCACAGCCCCTCCCCGTATAAACAAAATATTGATGAGTTCTCGGCACCCTCTGCCGGCGCCGAGGTACATGGCTAAATGGATTTCGCTGATACATATTCGCTCTCTAATGGCATTTCTGCAATTGCTGTTATCATATAGACCCATCCTTGAGGTATCCCACTGGTCATCACCCTCTCCCTGGATTGGATCCCATTACCACTACCTTTTGCCTCCTGTCTGTCAGCAGTTTGTAACCCAGTGTATCAGCTTGTGCCCTGTGGCCAGACTACCCATCTTGTTATATCAGCCTTCTATGTTGGTCAGCATCGAAGGCTTTCCTGAAATCAAGGTAGGTGACATCCATTGCCCTTCCCGGATTTACTTTCTTACTGAGGCATTAGGGTTTCCAACCCTAACGTCAACCCCCACCCCCACCCTGCAGAGACTGACAGGCGTTGGGGGTGTGCCTTTGGGTTGTCAGCTGTAATGCTCACGCCATTCCACCTCACAGCACCCTGCAGACACTGACAGGCATCACAGTGTGCCTTGGGGTCTTCAGCCCTTACACTCACCCCATTCCATAAGGAAATAAGCGGAGATGGGTGCACTATAGGAGAATGGGGTGAATGTTAAGGCCGAAGACCTCAAGTCATACCTCAATGCCTGTCAATGGCTGCAGGGTGGGGGTGGAATGGCATGAGAATTACTGCCAACAACCCCAAGTCGCACCCCCGACGCCTGTCAGTCTTACAGGGTGGGGTGTATATTAAAACCATAACGCCTGGGCGTTGTTGGTATTTCACCCAAATTTTCAACATTGTTTTTTGGACCCATCTCATGAACAGTGACACTATCATTTTGTTACTCAATCCCGTAGGTGATTTTGTGCTGCAAGTGCGCTATCGGTGCCACAGGTATGAAAACACATTTTGGGCAGGACGTGAAAATGACAGCTGTACTGTTCTTAAGGAGAGTGTGAAAAAATGGCAATGTTGAAAATCTGGAGTAAAATATTAAAATTGCCGAAGTTATGGCGTATAGAAACTGCGCAAACGAGCCAGAACACAGTGTCATGTTTTGGAATTTTGCCACAAAATTTGCAACATGGGCTTTTTGGGACCCCACCTCATGAACAGTGGCACTATCATTTCAGTATTCCATCCCGAAAGGTGACTCCAGTGCAGCTACTGTGAAATCACCTTTTGGGACCGAGATTGAACCCTCCCAGTGACTCCCATTATAAGGCTTACCATGATTTCTCAGTTTGTTGGTCATCTTTGAAGAGTGCAGACATGTTCCTGGTCCAGAGAAGATGACAGCACCGGACCTCCAGAGGGAAGTATGGGGTAAGTGGGGTGCAGGGAGGTGGTGGGGTACACAGAGGATGGATGACGACGGGGGAGGGAGGCCTGGAGAGACGATGGAAAAAAAAAATAAAAGACATCGGGGACAGTTTATTTTATAGGGCAAAATAAATTAATACAGGCACACTGTGGTGGGCTCCTAGTGTGCCACAATAGTAGGGGGGGGGCCATGCCGACATGGAGATTGGGCACCCCAATGCCGGCACTGAATGGGTTTGTGGAGGAGGGGGCACAACCGACACTGGGAGTGGGCACCCCGGTGTTGGAAACATATTTCAATATTTTGGCACACTGGGTGGCCCTGCGTACCACATTAGTTAGGAAACATGCCGGCGTGGGAATTGGGCACCCAGATGTCGGCAAAATATATAATCGGGCTGGGGTGGGGAGACATCCGACACCAGGAGCAGGCATCCCGTGTCAAAACATAAAAAATTATTTGCACATTGGTGTGGGCTCCCACTGTGCCACATTAATATGGGGATGCGTGCGATACGAGGTTCTGCACCCGATATCAGCTGTAGAAAAAGTGCACGGCGGCTAATGTTGAAGGGAGGCAGAAGCCAGCACCATGGAAGCTTGAGGGGGGGGGGGTTACCCACAATAGAAAATAAACTGCTAATGAAGTGGCAAGGGCCTTATAAGGGTCTCAGATGTACTGGCACAGTTAACTATGAGATTGAGACCCCCGACCGGAAAAATCCTACTAAGATATACCATGCTAACCTCCTCAAGAAATGGGTTGAAAAAACACCAAAAGCTGTTTTGCTGGTTTTATCAGAAACTGACAAAGAAAATATTTATGTAGCTTATGACAGACTGGGACAAACTGTAACTGCTGATGCTGTAAAGGTGAATGTTTACTTAACCTCCAAACAAACTGCAGAAATCTGTAACTTGCTGAAGACATTTAACAGTACTTTTACCACAGTACCAGGCTGAGCAAAAGGGGTTAAGTATGTAATAATGACAAGGAATGCTCGCCCTACTAGACAAAAGACATACAGATTACCAGAGCGGTTAAGAGCAGACATGGTTAAGGAAATACGAAAAATACAGGTTACTCACCTGTAACAGGAGTTCTAGGAATGGTATATGTTGTTCATCCACACTTATTGACAGATTCCTTGCCGCTTTAAATCTTGCCGGAAGGTCTTCAAGCTGGCTCCTCCCACCCACCCGAGTGATAAAACTCTCGGCTCCGCCCCATGACGCCAGATCTAGCCCGCTGGAAGCCAGGTTGTGCGTCGAAGCCGGGGAGGTTGGGTGGGTCATGTGGATGAAACATATACCTTATTCCTAGAACTCCTGTTACAGGTGAGTAACCTGTATTTCTAGGGACATGGATATGTTGTTCAATCCTCACTTACTGGCAGACTCCTAGCAGTTCTCTGGGAGGAGGGAGGCAAGGCGCACACCCCCTACTTAGGGAATAAAGACTGGAGAACCGAGGCCCCAAAACCAACATCCCGGCGTGACCCAAGGTCGATGTGGTAGTGGGAAAAAAGGTATGTGCCGACTTCTAGGTAACAGCCCTGCAGATATCCTGGATAGGGACATCCCTGGAAGCAGCCACCGATGCAGCGGTATGGCGGGTAAAATGAGCTCTTATCCCTCTGGGAGGCTCCATGCCCACCAACCTATAGTGGAGATCTATGCAGGAGATGACCCACCCACTCATCGTCCGCTTGGCTGCAGGTCTGCCAGGTGCGGCTTCAACGTAGGTGACAAACAGCTGGCGAACCTCTCCCGAACTTCAGCCATATGCTCCTTAAGAAAGCGAGCGCTCTTCTAGGGTCCAAGTATGGAGCCTATATTCGGCCTCCAAGGTGTGACAGGGGTAGAACACCGGCAGAGTCAGCACCTGGTTAAGGTGAAGCTCTGACATCACCTTCGGAAGGAACTTCGGGTGGGGTGCAGGACAACCTTGTCCCTGTGGAAGACCAGATAGGGAGACTCAAAGGAAGTGCCTGGAGCTCTCCCGTCCTTCTGGTCAACATGATAGCCACCAAGAAGGCGGTCTTCCACACCAGGTGGGAGATCTCACACCTGTGCATTGGTTCGAATGGCTTGCCCGTGAGCTTGGCCAATACCAGCAGTAGATCCCACGGAGGTGGAAGTTCTCGCACCGGAGGGGAAATGTGATCAAGGCCATAGAAAGCGCCAGACCACCTTCTCCTGCGCCACTGACTGTTCTCCGGCCCGCGCCCGGAGGGCAGAGATGGCTGCCAGGTGCACCTTAAGGGTCGTCGACCAAAGCCCTTGCTGATAAAAAGGACCACAGATGGTCTGGAATGCTAGCCGAGGAACAGGAGGAAGGGTCCAGGCCCGTTCCCTGACATCAAAAGGAAGATCTCTTCCGATTGAAGGCATAGCATTATCTGGTCGACTCCTTACGGGACACCTCAACCACGTTGAGGACCTCGTCGGAGGACCCAAGGCCTGGAGTCTAGCCGCTCAGGAACCAGGCCGTCAGGTGCAGGGATTGAAGGTCCGGATGGAATACCTTCCCCTGATGACAGAGATCAGGTCCGGGCGGGCTAGAAGCCGCCTCAGGTGCCTGAAGCTGAGACTGAGGAGAACTGGATACCAGAGCTGGCTGAGCCAGTCTGGGGCTACCAGAATCACCTGCGCCTTGTTCCTCCTCGCCTTGAGAAACACCTTGTGGATCAAGGGAATGGGGGAAAGGCGTAGAAGAGGCCCAGGGTCCATGGCCTCGAAAAGGCATCCCCCTGCAGCAAGCCCTGCTGAGGGGGGTGGGCATGAAACAGTCTCAGCTTTGCATTCTCCCTAGAAGGCAAAAGGTCTGCCTGAGGCGTGACCCAGTGGGAGAACAGGTCTTGTGCTACCTCAGTCAGGAGAGAACCCCTCGTGAGACGCAGCCCCTATCCGGCTTAGGGCATCGGGCAGCGTGATGGAGGCTCCTGCCACCTGAATGGCTAGGAATCCGCCTCCAGGCTGCACACGAGACCGTATGCGGAGAGCCTCCTTGCATAACGGCAAGGAGCGTGTCCGGCCCTGGTGGTATAGATAGCACCTGGTCGTGGTATTGTCCGTCTGGACCTGAACCACTTGACCCCGTAGAAACGGAGCGAAGGCGGTGAGAGCTAGGCTGACCGCACGGAGCTCCAGCAGGTTGATACAGCATCGGGACTCCGGAGGGGACCAGAGGCCGTGCGCTCTGTGCTCCCCCGATGGGCACCCCAACCCATCAGAGATGTGTCGGTCGGTAAAGGGACCGTCGGCCCGGGGTGGACGAACGGGATGCCCTCCTGCAAATGTGCCGGAACGGTCCACCACTGGAGAGTGTTCCACATTTCCTGGGTCATCGTCACCAACTGATCCAATGGATCGAGCATTGTGACCGCTGACTGGCCCATCCCCAATGAAGGGGGTGTGCATACCAACAGGCCCAATGGACCACGCTGGTGCAGGCCGCCATGGGGCCCAGGAGATGCAGGAGTCCCGGTCAGGGCACAACTGCCCAACCAGGAATGACTGGGCAGGGAGGAAGACTCTCCGGCCCTGTCCACCGGGAGCCGAGCTCTGGCTCTGAAGAGAGTCGAGCAGTGCCCCGATGAGGGGTATCACCTGCTTCGGCACGAGTTCCGGCTCGGCCTCGATGAAGAGGAGGCCAAACTGAGAGCAAGCCTGGAGGGCCAGATCTCTGGACCGCTCCACCTCCACTCTGAAGGGGCTGCCCAACAGCCAGTCATCCGGGTAGGGGTACACCCGGACCCTTCAGGGCCGCAGGAATGCCGACACCACTGCCAAGCATTGGTGAAGGCCCTGGGAGTTAGAGAGCCCGAAGGGCATGGCCCGGAACTCTTAAGAGATCCCTCCACTCTGAAGCAGAGAAATCTCTAATGAAATGGATGGATCGGGATGAGAAGAACACGTCCTGGAGGTCCAGGGAACAGAACCACACGCCCTAATCCCAGGGGTGGGAATATCTGAACTAGGGTGACCATCCTGAAGGTCCGAGAACTAAGGAACCTGTTCAGGTCGAGGATGGGGCGCTAACCCCCCATCCGTTTTGGGGCCAGGATTTCCTGAACACAGACCCCGGGTCTGGAGGAGGATCCGCCACCTTCCTGATCACCTCTATCTCGAGGCGCAGGGCAATATCGGCTCGGCGGGCCGACAGCGAGGCTTCGAACCCCGTGGCCCCCCGGGGGTGACGGCTCGAAAGGGAAGGGCCTGCTCAAAACCAGAGGCAGGCCCTTACCTACCACCTCCCATACCCAACGGTCCGTAGAGATAACGGACCGGACGGAGGGGAAGTGGCAGAGCCATCCCCCCACGGGGACCAGGAAGGGTGGCGAGGTTGGGGGCAGCGCCCCTCAACCCGTCACTGGGCAGGCTTGGAGGAGGGACCGGCCGGGGGAGCTCCTGGGCCTTTACCTCTTACTTCCCATTAGAGGAAGCCACTGGCTTGGGTTTGGGATGCCGAGCGCAAGCCTGCAGGCCCTCATGCAGGTGCTGATGGGCCGGTCGTGCCGCAGGGGCCGAAGGACGAAAGGACTTACGCCGATATAGCCGGCGGCCCTTGTCCTTCTGGGCAGAGGTGACAGAGTCCAGAGTGACGATGGACTTTTCGATCCACTGGAGGTTTCCCTCTACTCCAGGGCCGAAGAGGTCAGTCCCCAGGAAGGGGAGGTCCTCCAACTTGTGCTGGGTATCCGCCGAGAAGGTGGATATCCTCAGCCATGCCCAGCGGCGCATGGCCACCACAACCGCTACTGACCTGGCACAGGAATCACCTATGTCCAGAGCAGTCTGAAGCTGCTGCTTAGCCACCGCCCTTCCCTGGTCCCACACCTGCCGGGCCGTGGTCTGCAGGTCGTCCGGGAGATGAGAGATCATCTCATCCAGGGAGCCCATGAGGGCATGGGAGAAGTGTGCCATCAGCACGGCCGAACTGGCCTGCTGGAGGCCGAGGGAGGACGCAGCGTATACCTTGCGCCCGACGTAGTCCAGCCTTCTGGACTCCTTGTCGGGGGGCCTATCCACGTCCTGAGAGCTACCAGAACGCCAGAAGACGTTATCGGTAACCCACCCCTCAGCAAAGGAGTGCTCAGAGAAACCGGGCAAAGAGCTGATAGGGACCGCATATTTCTTGGCCATCCTGGACGAGGGCACAGGGCAGGAAGCAGGCCGCTGCCAAAGCTCCAAGGCTGGGCCGACAATGGCCTCAGCCACAGGGAAGGCCTCCGTGGGTGAATCCCCTTGGTCTAGAATCTCCATCAGGGGATAACAGGCCCATCTGGACACGGGCTCAAGCTGCATCCCGGTAAACTCCGAGAGGAGCCTAAGCAGACCCAAGAGGGACGATGGGCTATCGTCCAGAGACTGGCCCCGGGAGGACTCCAGGTCAACCCTGGGGAACACAGAGGAGTCATCATCAGACTCCGAAGAGTCTGCAAAGAGCTGCCTCAGGCCCGAACCACCCTTCCGAGGGCGGCCGGGAGTGACGGTGACCGACAACCTGCTGGGCAGGCCGTGATCCGACGGAGGTTCCACCACAATCGGAGGGGCAGCTGGATTTGGTCTAACAACTGGCACAGAAATGGGCATCTCGACTGCAGCGAGTGGTTGCTTCGGCCATTCAGGCGGCAGCCACTTGATAGCCGGGGAGTGAATCGGGGTCGATTGATTCCCGGACAACAGCAACTGCTGCCACATAAGCTCCTCGTAACATTGACGCAATCTGCGTCGAAACCTCTCCTCATCCGAGGAGGATGACGAGGAGGAACGGTGTCGCCACTTAAGTCGGTGCCCAGGCCGAGACCGCCTAAGTCAGCGGGAGCGACTTGATCGAGATTAAGTCCGAGACCGAGACCCTCGGTGAAACCGGGGCGGCCTGGGAAGGGGCGGGGACACCCACTCTTCCCTTGGCTCAGATGCTTGGACCGGGACCGCCGACCGGGCGTGGGCGAGATCCCTCGGTTCCTTAGGGAACTGGGCGGAGAGGGAGTTGATGGCTCTTACTAGTCGACCACCCGGCTGACGGGTCGAGAGATAACTCGACTACGTCGACGGATGACTGGGCAGGCTGGCCTGACGGGAACACCGAGAAGCCAGCAGCCTGAGCCGCAACCTCGACTGAAGTCGACGGTCGGCTGTCCGGGGAAGGAGAGCTTTCCCGCTCCCGTGGACAATGGGACTTACCCTTCGACTCCCTAGACTTGGGCCGAGAGGAATGTCCCGATGGCCCCTCTCCCTTCATGGAAAGGGACTGGCGAAGCTCCTTGAATGGGGCAGAATGGGAGGAACTCAGAGAGAGCGGGATAAACGCCGCGACCGAGGAGGAAGGAGATGCGGCCTGGGCCGCCTCCTCCTCGAGGGCGATCGAGTGCTCAAGCTGCTCAGCCGAGCCAGCCGCCGCAGACACCACCCAACGAGCCTCCTTGGGTTTTACCGGCGGAAAACTCCTCAGGGCGCCCGAGCCTTGAAACGGGCAGCAATGACATCCTCCAGGACGCTAATGGTGCGCGCGGGTACAACTCGCAGACCGCGGGTCATGGTCTAAGTCGAGAGCAGTATACGCACGTGAGTGCGGATCGGTCCTTGGAAAACTTCTGCCCGCCAGGGCACCTCCGAGAGCCGGGAAACGAATTGTCCATCGCAGCCACGAGGGAAAGGAAGATCGAAGTTTAGAAAACTTCAACTGAATTCGGAAGAACAGAAGAAACAGGAACCAGACAAAACGCAGAGCGCTAAGGAGAGAACCTGAGTCAAGCGACGGAAGATCTGTCACATGGGAGCGAGAGTTTTATCACCTGGGTGGTTGGGAGGAGCCAGCTTGAAGACCTTCCAGCAAGATTTAAAGTGGCAAAGAACCTGCCAATAAGTGTGGATTGAACAACATATCCATGTCCCTAGAAATGAAAGAATTGGGTATCATTGAAGAGTCGAGAAGTGCTTGGTCATCACCAATGGTGACTGTAAACAAAAAAGAAGGGGGTGTAAGAATCTGCATCGATTTTAGGAAACAATCAAGTGTCAGAATTTGACAGTTATCTTATGCCCAGAATAGATGATTTGGTGGACAGGTTGGGAAGTGCCAAGTATATCAGTACTCTCAATCTTACCAAGGGTTACTGTCAAATCCCTTTAGCTAAAGAATCCAGAGACAAAACTGCATTTGCCACTCCTATAGGATTCTATCAGTTAGCCACCATGCCGTTTGGTTTACATGGTGCATCCACTGCATTCCAGCGGTACATGGACTTAATTTTATCACCTCACACTGATTACTGTGCTGCGTTCTTGGATGATGTCATGGTGTACAGTCCAGACCAGAAAAGCCACCTGGAACAACTATGAGCAGTTATCCAATCGATCAAAAAGGCAGATCTGACAATTAATCCTACCAAGTGTGCACTGGGCATGCAGGAAACCAAATATTTGGGCTACATTTTGGGAAATGGAGAAGTCAAGCCAGAGGTTTCCAAGATAGAAGCTGTAGCTATCAGCCCTGTCCCCCAAACCAAAAAACATTTCAGGTCATTTTTAGGGCTGGCTGGTTATTATTGGAGATTTGGTCCCAGCATTGCTGAGTTAGCTACTCCCCTTACTGAACTCACAAAGAAACAGTTCCCGAATAATGTGAAATGGATCCCAGAGTGTGACGAGGCTTTTCGGGCCATTAAGGTTGCATTATGTTCAGCCCATTTTAAGAAGCCTAGACTTTGAGAAACAGTTTTTGTTACAGACAGATGCACCAGAGGTAGGCCTAGGTGCAGTCTTGAGTCTGCATACCGATGGGAAAGAACATCCTATTCTATACATAAGTAGGAAACAGGGGAGATCACGTGATGCAGAGTGCTGAGTAGCAGCTCCCTCAAGTAGCTCCCGCTTCCCGTCTCTAAATTAGCTCGTTTTGGTGCTTTATTTTATTATTTTCTCTCGATTCTAAATCTTTACACTGTATAATAGCTGTTGCAATCTGGTCTGGATATTTTTCGAACCGATGGAGGCTTATATGAAGAAAGCCCCACAGAAGCATACCCCTCCAGCAACTCCCGAGAAGGCCCCTAAGAAATCCAGGGCCTCGGGTGGTTCTAGCTCTGATCTCCCGAGCCAAAGTGGTGATCAGGAACCTCTAACACTGGTCAGATTTCTCGAGGAATTCAAACCCTTTTGAGAGGAAATGAAGGACATGGCAACAGACTTGAAGTCGCTATCCAGAAAATTAGATGAGCTCTCATTGTCTGTTTCTGACAACGCAGCCTGAATTGTTTCTATTGAGAAAAGAATTGGTAGTCTGGACCCTGAATTGGTCTCAATGCGCCAGAAAATGTCTTGTCTAGAAGCCAAGCTCGAGGACCTTGAGGGTCAGAGCCAAAGAAACAATGTGGTGGTTCTCGGTTTACCGGAGGGAGAGGAAGGCCAAAATGTTGAGGCATTTATTCGGAAATTGGTCGAGAGGGTGGCAGGCCCATCCGCATTTGGTTCTGGCTACATAATAGAGCATGCCCACAGGGCTTTACGGCCTAAGCCACCCCCTGAGGAACCCCCCCGCCCTACCGTGTGCCGGTTCCTGAATTACCTGGAGAAACATTTTCTACAAAAAGTGCGAGCCCTGCAAGAGGTTCGCTGGGAACATGTAAAGCTGAGAATCTCACAAGATCTACCCATCGTTTCACCCTATTGTTTCCAAGCTAATTGCTGCAGGCCTGAAGTTCAGAATGAGTTATCCGGCTAGACTACCGATTTCAGCTAACGGATCCTGGAAAAGCTATGAAGACCCTGAAGAAACCCTGAGGAGCCTTAATTCCATGTTGCCTGATCTCTTCAAAGACTCTTGAAATGGTGGTGGCGTAGTATCGAGCATTGCACGGAGCCAAGAACTCAAACTTTTATTTTTTCTTTCCTCGGAGAAATCTTGGGAATGTAAAGACTCAGGCGACTGCATAGTTTGCAGTGAACTTGGGGGGTCACCGCAGGCCGCCCCGTTCCTTCTTTTCTTTCCGTTTCATAGTGGGCCTATAGTGGCCTGATGTAAAGGACACTGGGGTTTCGAGCCTTCTTGGGGGAGGGGGTTTGCGAGCCACGGGTTTTTTTTGGCGATGGTTTCTGTTGGAGATTGAAGGGGCCCAGGTTGGTTGTGGGCTGGTTTCTTGTTTTCTCTTCTGGGGCTCTTGTTGGGATGGTCCTGGGCTTTCTCCATCTCATCCTCCATTCGGGTTGGGTCTGGGAATTGACTTCTAGAGGGCGCTTCTACCTTTAGGGACACGCGAGGAAACTCCACTCGTGAGGGCTTTAACAGGAGCATTGCTTTACTGGGAGGCACCACTCCCGATTGCTCACGGAGGCCCCGTTTACTGGACTCTGACAGAGTGGGGAAAGGCAGTTTTTATGCCTTTCTCCTCTGGTCTATAGTTTCCAGTGTTACTATTCTAACATTCATCTTTAATGCGTGCTGGGGCATTTCTCCCTCCAGGTCTGGCTGAAACCAGCTCCTCTGATATTAATATGGGTTACCACGGGCAAGTGGGCATTGAGATGGCTCTATCATAGTTCCCCTATGTTATTTTTTCTCATACCCATACCTTGGTCTGAATGAGGCGAAGGCCCAGGACTACTCGTTCTTGTAGAGGGTACTACTGTCAGGGCTCGTTTTCTGAATGCTGTCTTTAGTGTGCAACAGCACTAAATAGCAAAGTTTACTATCGGGGGGCGGGAGCAGAGGGATTAGAACCAGTACTGTGCTGAACGAGCTTGTGACAGATTGGGGGAGGGCAGGGGTGTGGTTGGGGGTGGGGGGTTACTGGGGATGGGCGGTATCTACTTCTGGGTGGGTTAGGAAAGAGGTGGGTCTTACTGCAGTAACCCTGGGGTACTGGTAATGGAACTTTACATCTCGTGTGCTGAGTACAATCAGTTCGGTTTGTTATCTCTTCTGGATGGTAAATGAGTTAACATTTGTGTCTTGGAATGTTAAGGGGATCAGAAAGCAACATAAGCAATTTCAAGTTCTTAAACACTTAAGTTTGTTTAATTCACAGATAACTTTTTTTTACAAGAAACCCATTTATTAGAAGGTGAAGCTTTGCAATTAAGGAGGCAACAAGTGGGATCGATTTACAGTGCCTGGGGCACAACAAACAGCTGTGGGGTCAATGGGTCATGCTCATGATTAACAGGAGTATCCCTTTTTCTCCTACATGAGTGATCAAAGATACCGAGGGTAGGTTTATTTTGGTCAGAGGTACCCTCTGGTCTGTCCCAATTTTATTGGGCTGTGTCTATGGCCCTAATCAGGACGACCCCGGATTCTTTATGAGACTTATATCTATCATTCTCCCAATGATTCCCATTAAAATTATTTTAGGGGGAGATTTCAATCAAGTATTTGATTCTCATTTAGATAGACTGGGTAGTGGTCCGGGTGGAGTTACCCCTGGACAGAAGGCACTCAGGGAGCTACTAGATCAATGTGGGCTCTGCGACATCTGGCACGTCTTGCACCCTGATTCCAGAGAGTTTACTTTTAGGTCCTCGGCACATGGTTCGCAGTCCCGCATTGACTATTTACTTATTTCTCAGTGCCTCCTGCCCGGGGTGAAGACCTCCTCAATTCAACCTGGCCCAATCTCTGACCACTCACTGGTGGTATGCAATTTGGTACTGCTCAATTCAATTAACAGGGAAACTAGATGGAAGCTCAATGATCAGCTTCTTAATGATGCTAAATATTGCAAACTTATCAGGGAAAAAATTGAATATTTTTCCTCACTAAACCACTTAGAGGGTGTAAAACCTGATATCTGGTGGGGGCCTTTAAAGCCTTCATGAGAGGGATACTGATCAGCATGGTGGTTGGTAGGAAAAGAGAGCGAGAGGAAGATCTTAAATCCCTATAATCCCAAATTAGATCTCTGGAAACAAACCTTCCGACTAATCCTCCAGATGAGGATAGTCAGAAACTCCTGAAATTAAAGGATAAATATCTGGGGTTACTTCAAGAGAAAGCAGAACTAGCTATTATTCGTACCAGAGCTAAATACACAGATCAAGGGGAAAAAGCGGGACGTTTACTGGCATTGCGTATTAAACAGCAGGAGTCAATAAGATTTATCCGGCCCATCAGGTCATCAGCAGACGGAACTCTCAAAGTGTCTCCTAGTGAAATAGCCCTGGAATTTGCTGCTTATTATTCTAAACTGTATAGTGACATGGAGCACCCTCCCTGCCCAGAAGATATACAAGGTTATTTAAGAGGTTCCCACTTGCCCCTTCTCCCTGACAGGTCCGGTAAAACTTTGGTTGTCCCTATTTCCCAGGAGGAGATTGCCACGGTTATTAGTGAACTGCCTGCCGATAAGGTCCCTGGTCCAGACAGATTTTCTCCTTTATTCTACAAGGTCTTTCGAGACCTTCTTGTACCAATACTTGGTCGCTTATTTCAACATATCCTATCTGGAGAGGATACAGATCCATATCTCTACGAGGCCCTGATCGTTCTGCTTCCCAAACCTGATAAGGACCTTGATAGGGTTCAAAGTTATAGACCCATCTCTCTTTTAAACCAAGATGTCAAGATTCTCTCTAAAATATTGGCCAACAGGTTAGCATTGGTTCTTCCTGGGCTAATAGGAACAAACCAGGTTGGATTCATGAAAGGGTGATTAGCTTCTGACCATTTACGCACTTTGTCGCATGTCTTCTCGGCTACCAGAGATACGGGGTTCCCAGCGGGCCTGGTCTCCTTGGATGCCGGGAAGGCATTCGACCGTGTGAACTGGAATTTCTTGTTCCACACTTTGGAGGCTTTCCAAATCCCTTCTCTGTTTATCTCCTGGATTGCCGCCCTTTATAAAAACCCATCGACAAGGATTTCTGTGAATGGGGCCTTCTCCCACTCTTTTCCGCTTCATTCAGGTACTAGGCAGGGGTGCCCCCTCTCCCCTTTATCATTTAACTTATATCTGGAACCTCTTATCCAAAACATTCTCAACAATGACTCTATACAAGGAGTTAGAATTGGGAGGCATGTAGTGAAGGTTACCACATATGCTGATGATCTCTTAATACATTTGTCCCATCCAGTATCCTCTGTTCCGGCTTTACTAAGTGAAGTGGCAAGGTTCAGTGCTCGGTCTAACTATAAATTAAATGCCAGTAAGTCCCTGTTTTTTTCCCTTAAATCACAAAGTTTTTAAAACTGATATTAGTCCCTTGGGGCTATGCTGGACTCCCAGGTCTTTCAAGTATCTGGGTATTAAACTTTCACGTAACCCCTTAGTATGGTACAAGGAAAACCTAGATTCTCTACTGCAGGGCATTACACATGATTTAGAGAGGTGGTCCAAACTCCCTATCTCTCTGTGGGGCTGAATTAATATAATTAAAATGAATGTATTTCCTAGTAGTTTTAACCCGTTTCCCTTCTTAATGCTTTTGTTCCCTTAGTCTGGTTCAAAAAGGTTCACGGTATTTTTACTAAATTTATATGGGCCGATAGGTATCCCTGCCTGGCTTACCATAAGCTGGCAGCTCCTAAATTGGAAGGGGGTTTTCGAATCCCCCACCTGGCTATATATTATTGGGCTAGTCATCTTGCGAAATGTTCGCGGTGGGTATCTCCCGGCCCAGAGGAAGCGCAATCCATTTGGCTCAAAATAGAATTGGATGCAATTAAGGCTAATAATCTGGACCCTCTCGCATTATTTTTCCTCAAGTTATCTCAAGTGAGTACAGCTGTAGACTGTTCCATAATAAGGACTTCTTTAAAGGTCTACCTTCAGATGTGCTCCTTTTTGCAGTACTCTCCCATCTGGACCTGGCCCAGTCTATATGGAATTCTCCGTCATTTACTATTAACAAGAATCAAATCTCCCATCTTTGGTTGCCTCAACTCGAAGAGGGGAAGCTCTCGACCTTTACTGATGATAAGGGGCACTGGCTATCAGCGGAGGAGATGGTTAGAAAATTTCATATTCTGATTTCTTCTTTCTTCAAAGTCTTGCAATTGAGACATTTACTAGTAATCTCCCTGGGGAGTACTTCTCCCTCTCAGAGCATCTCCTCTCTTATACCTGAGATATCCCCGCTTTCTGGGTCCTCTGGTGTAATCTCTAAATTATATCAGGTCTTGTTTCATAAAAAGTTTGGGGGCCCCTTCGGGCCATCAAGATTTTGGAGTAACTTTTTTTCCCCAACTGCAGTTAGATTGGCATTCTCTCTGGAAGTCATGTCACAAATTTATCCCTCAGGATAGACTGCGTCTCATGCAATATCATGTTTTACACAACCTATACTATTCCCCGGTTAAGCTCCACAAGTGGGGCTACTTAGACTCCAATAAATGTAACAAATGCTTGCAAGATGATGGTACGCTTTTTCACATGCTTTGGTCTTGCCCAAGTATTTCCACCTTTTTGGGTCTCAATTCAAACCTCCTTAGACCCCTTACTGGGCCTCCAAGAATACTTTATCCCTGAGGTATGTGTCTTGGGGGACCTGTCTTCCATTAGAGTCAAGGTGCGTAAATTTCACATATCCATGGTCGCCTTGTCGGCTAAGAAAATAATTCTCCGTCATTGGAAAGACAGGTCCTCCCCTTCTTTTCAGGAATGGGTAAGAGAAGTTTTATTCAACTTGCGCACAGAAAAGGCAATAGCCAGCCTACATAACAGACTGGCAACTTATGTTAGAATCTGGGATCCCCTTCACTCATTAATCTCTTTGGTTCCAAACTAAGTTTACTATAGGCTCAATGCTCTTATAAGGCTTTTTAATTAGAGGCTTGGCATTTTCGGGTTCTGCGATGGGTTACTGCAGTAAGGGGAGGTGGGGGGGCAGCATCCTTTTACTATGTATCAATGTGTCTCTGTCAGCTTCTTTGTATGCTGTCTTTTATGGTGGAAACTGTGTGAATAAACTTTAAATTAAAAAAAAAAATAAGTAGGAAACTGCACAACAGAGAGAAAAAGGTACTCCACCATTGAAAAGGAATGCCGTGCGGCAAAGTGGGCCATGGAGTCCCTTAAGTTTTACTTACTAGGAGAGGACTTTGTACTTGTAACAGATCACAATCTTCTCTGTTGGCCTAACCAAATGAAGGATATAAATTCTAGAATCACATGGTGGTACCTAGCACTACAGATATTTAAATTTAAAGTGATGCACAAATCTGGAAAAAAGAATGTCAATGCTGATTTTCTGTCTAGATATGGATCAGGAATTGAGAATTCCAAAGGCTGAAAAAGCACAAAACAAAATGTGTGATTTTCAACTTCTCTGTTTGCTATACTGCATGTGCACTGAAATGTAAAGATCATAAGCTAATGTTAGAAGAGAACGAATAGAAAGATTTGGAAACCTGTTTTTTAAAACAGGTTTCCTCTTAAAGAAGAGGTGTATGTGACATGGTTGAATAAGGCCCTGTCCCATTTGTTATGCAGAAGGAGTTGAACGCAAGGGGCTGTTCTATCCTCTCCTTTTCTGTCTCTTCTCTGTCTGGTTGCACAACCAGATTTTCTTGTGAGACGTAGGAGAAGATCATTCCAATGTTTCCACAACTCTCCGCCTCTCGCTATCTCTCTGCCTTCCCTTGCTATTTCTGTCTTTTCTCCCCCCTTGCATATCTGCAGTTATAAAAATATATGTGAATCTCTGTGTAAAACTGTAAGTGATACTGGGATCCTTTTGTTTAAAACTGTATATAGTTATACTGTTGAAATTATTCCAAAGCTATTTTGAACTTAAGGGGTTAACCTGAGATGCTGGTTTGAAAAATATTTCTAGAGCTGTCAATAAGAGGTCAGTTCTGGGTCACAATGTTCTTTTTGCTGCACCTGCTGAAACTGACAAGAACACTGTGTGAGAAGCAGAATGTTCTCTTAACGAGCTCCCTGCAAAGACTTGTTATAAAAAGAGCTGTAAATGTTTTGTTTTGCAAGAGGGAGAGACAGAGACTGAGAGACTAAGAGTTGAAATTGAGAAGAAAAACTCAGAAGAAGTACTCTGCCTTCTATGTTTGTACTGCCATTGTAAATAGTTATACTGAACAATTGTTTTTTTTATTTTGCTGTTATTAATAATAAAATGCTATCTGCAAATTTTACAACTGCTCCTGGTTTTCCTATGCTTCCAGACCTGTGCCTCGATGACACTGCACACTTTAAAAGTTGTTGAGCATGTTCTATAATAATCTGATTCAGCTGTGTTCTCCCTCACACTGTCTCCAACTGGTTTTGGTTATTCAATAGGGCTGTCGCTCTCAGCATGGCTCCACAGAGTCCCTGACTTGTTTTCTTGCCACAGCTTCTCCTCAGTAAAAACACTGTTAAAAGAGTAACTTTCTAATAACCGCTCCTCCCAACATATATGATGTTACCTGGCCCAGATGCGATGTCTCTAAATAATTTCCTTTATTTCTGCCTTATTTAAAAGTTTTGCCTCTCGTAATTTTGTCCCCGCACATCATAGACAAAAGTGGAGTCACTTCCTTAAACTGCAGCCATGCCACCACGCTGGCACATGCAACCTCATTTGTTATGTCAAAAAACGAAGGCTGTGTGTGCACACTCCATTGAGTTACACGGGGGCAATATTTCTATACATTTTAAAACCATTTACAGTTGCGATTTTAATAAATCAAAGCGACTGCTCGACTAACAGGACCCTGTTAGTCGAGTGGTCACTTTAATTTATTAAAATTGCAACTGCAAATGTATAGAAATAATACCTCCTACAGATATTCTGAGATCAGCCACCACTGGTTGGCATCCCACATTGGCTGGGTCACTGTGATCAGCTCATCCAAGTGTCCTATACACTGAGACCACTGAAGGCCCAACTCCCACTGCAGGTGCTGCATCTGTCAGCTGGACCACTAGACCACGATGGTGCAGGACACCATGTACCCAAGCAGCCTCAGGAAGTCCCAGGCAGAGCGTGAGCACCCAACCTGAAATGATCTGGCAAAGGAAGTTAGGTCCAGTGCTCCACAGGGAGGCGGGCCTTGGCCCGCAGGGAGTCTAACTCTGCCCCAATGAAGTGAATCACCTGTGAAGGGGATCAAGTTCAGACCTGGCTGGGTTAAGCAAGAGGATCAAGTCTCTGCAGGTCTGGAGGACCAGATCCCTTGATCACTCCACAGCCTTCTTAGATAGCCTTTCTGTCAGTCAGTCATCCAGGTAAGGTTAAACCTCGATGCCCCTGCACTGCAGAAAGACTGCCTTCACTGGCATGCACTTGGTAAAAACTCTGGGCGCAAACAAGAGGTTGAGGGGCATGACCTGGAACTTACAGCGCACCCTTCTGCGCAGAACTGAAGGTACCCCCAGTGGGATGGATGGACTGGGATGTGGAAGAAAGTATCCTTGCAGTCCAGGGAGCAGAACCACAAGCCCTGCTCCAGGGACGATATAACCTGGTTCAGAGTAACCATGAGGAACTTGCACTTCCGAGTGAACTGGTTTAGACTGTGCATATCCAGTATGAGACGCCAGCCCCTCCCCCATCCGTTTCAGAACCAGGAAGTACCTGGACACATACCCCTGACTTGCTAGGGCATCCAGGACACGGGCTATGGCTCCTTTCGCAAGAAGCTGGACAACATCCTCACTGAGGATAGACATGTTCTGCAACAACCAGGACTTCCTCTGAGCGTGGGATCAGTAAGGTGGGAGCACCTTGAAGATGAGAGGCAACCCTCTGCCTACCACCTGAAGAACCCACCTGTCCATAGTAATGATGGATCAGTGAAACCAGAAGTGGCAAAGCTGACCCCCCCACAAGCAGCTGGGTCAGGGACTAGAAGGATGGGAGGTAGACACCCCCAACACGTCACTGGGGAGCTCTGAAGGGGACACCAGCTGCTGTGACTGGAGGGGCACCACTTCCCCAACCCTGCCTCTTTTCAGCGCCCAGCCAGAGAACTTGGCCTTGGGGAACCAGGTTTGAAACTGCCCCTGTTGGGGCTGCTGCTGCTGGGGCTGCTGTGGCCGAAAGGACCAAACCTGAAAAGTCTTCTTTTTCAGTTTCTGGGACTTCTCAATCTAACTGAGATGACCATCCACCTCGAGGCAAAAGAGGTCAGTGCCCAAGAAAGAGACACTGGTCAAATTATGCTGAATATCTGCTGTAAAGGTGGAGAACCCCAGCTAGGCCCTGCGATGCATCGCAACAGTCGCTGCCATGACACAAGCACAGAAGTCACCCATGTCCAAGGCCATCTGGAGCAGGTGTTTAGCAAGCATTTGACCCTGGTCTCTGACCACTTTTACCAGCAACTGCTTGACAGCAGAAAGGTACAAGAGGACAATATCCAACACTGCTTCCAGCAGGAAGAGACCAAACTGAGCCATCATCAAGGCACAGCTTGTCTGACAGAGACCAAGTGAGGAAGCGGCACAGACCTTACTGGCCGCATGGTCAAGCTTCTTCAACACCTTGTCCGGGGGTTTGTCCATGTCCACAGTGTTTCCAGATCTCCAGAAGGCCGAGTTCGAAAACAGATCCTCGACTGATGGATGGTCTAAGAACCTGGACAGAAAGTCAGCAGGGAGCACATATTTGCAGATCATATGGGCTGAGGGCACTCGGTAAGATGCTGGATGCTGCAAAGCTCCCGGGCCAGTCCCATAATAGTCTCAACCATGGTAAAGGTAACCCCTGCAGATTCATCCCTATACAGAATGTCAGTAAAGGGTATTTATCCCTTTTTGAACAGGCTCCAAAGGAAAGTTCATGGACTCAGACACAAGTTGGAGAAGAGCTCCAGATGACACCGGCCCACAGTTGGTGGTCAATTTCTTGACCGATTCCCAGTCAAAAGTATACATCCTCGAAGACTGCATGGAGGACCCATCAGAGTTCTTTGAGAACTCATCAAAGATGGTTCTCAATGGTTTACTACAGTGGACCATCCTAGAGTCATCTAACTGTGTTATTTCCACTGATAGCCGGACTGGCAAGCTGGTCACAGCTTAGGAATCCTTGATCGGGGATCCCCACAAAGGCTGCGGTTGGGGCAGTTCCACCTGTAAGGGTGGAGAGACAGTGCCAGTAACAGCTGTCTCAAAAGGACCAGTGTGGGCTTGACTGCCACTGACCAGTTGACCACAGGGTTTGGGGTAGAGCCCTACCCTACCCAGTCAAGGACCACTGTTGCCAGAGGAGCTCCTCGTGGTGCCACTGCATATGCCGGCAGAGACTCTCGTCATCTGAGGATGAGAATGACAAGGAGCCTTGATGGCGCCACTGCCTGGTCAAGTGGGACTGACAGCTTGAAAAGCACCTTGACCTCGACCATCGAACTGGGGTCCAATGTCACAGAGAAGTTACTGGGGGTGCCATATAAATAACGTGCCCTGGCTTCGGCTGCATGACCTCCAGTGGAGGCTCTTCCTAAATAGCAGCTGCCAGGGACACCAACCACTCCACCTCCTCCTGGGTGAGGACATGAAGACTGGGGTTTTGGAGATCAACTCCTCAATGCCCCCCCCCCCCGACAAATGGTCGACCAGGTCAAGGAAAATCTCGACCACCTGACTGACCAGTATTGAGATCATCAAGCCCAATGGGGGCACCATGGAGCTAGTGACCTGCCCCTTGACCAACTGTGGCTCGAACGAGGCCAGGCACTCAACAAGTTTCGAACAGTCAGGGGAATCGAGGGAGCAAAAGGAGTGTGATCTCTCCTGGTACCATGACCAGTGCTTTCTGTGCTTCTTACCATGGCAGGCAGGGCCCTCCACGAAGGTGTGGAGGGTCTGACACATCTCATAAAATTCTCTTGTACAGGACACTCTGACGCTGGCTGCAGTTGAAAGCAGTGCCCAGGCTGATAAGGTGCCCGCTGCCGCCTTTACCACCGCTTCTTCTATAACTGAGAGTTGAGCCTTGGACCCTGCCACAGCAGAGGCTGCCTTGCAACCACCCTTGGGCTGCAGTTTAGGATCTCGGTCAGCCAGCTGAGGAGCAGACGAGCCTTGTGATCATCTATGGAGGTGGGAAGCATCATCTGACACAACCCATGACATCATATGCTGTCCTTAGGCAGTAAAGACATGACACATGTGGGTCCCATCTGCAACATCTTCTGTCAGCACATGATGCACTTTTTTGAAGCCAGGAGCTTACTTAATTTCTTCATGTTCCATCTTCCATCGCCAAGGGCTGAAGAAGTACCAAGGAAAGCACCAAAACTCAAACTTGGGGGGGGGGATTGAAATTTGCCAGTGGCGTACTTTAGGTCCTACAATGCACAGAGCTGCGAAGGAGAAGACCAAACTCTTCCAATGGAAAGGAGGATCTGACTTCATGGGGTGGAGCAAGAGGATATACCACCCAAGTGGTGGAGAGCTTAGTTTAAAATATGTTTCGACTTCTGGTGGAACTGCGTGTTGTAGGTAAACGAACCATACCCACACTAGAATTCAAATTACAATGACAAAAGGGTATGATGTAGCATGATAATGCAGTGGTAGACTGGAACAACAACTGAACCAGGCGGTGGCCCAACAAAGGGGAGGAAGGGGTGCTAGGGGAGGGTCAGGCAGGGGGCTGACAGGAGCAGGAGGGGCCGTGGAGGAGTTTTACCCGGTGCTTAAGGGATGCTGGGGAGGGTGACAGATGGAGAAGGAGAGACAGAGAGATGGGGAACAAGTTCCAGAGGGAGAGAAGGCAACAGAAGAAGGATGACTGCACAACAGATGAGTGAGGGTGGGGAATGGAAAATGTGCGAGGATCCCTGGAGTGGAAGGAGTAGGAGGCAGAAGGGATGGGTGAGAGGAGTGATTCTAGGTAAGAGGGTACC
Source organism: Neoceratodus forsteri (assembly GCA_016271365.2). Taxonomy (NCBI): domain Eukaryota; kingdom Metazoa; phylum Chordata; order Ceratodontiformes; family Ceratodontidae; genus Neoceratodus; species Neoceratodus forsteri. The sequence goes on along the minus strand of CM028134.1, from coordinate 968,262,847 downwards.
TCTTGGCTATTCACTTTCACACAGAGTTTTGGGTCATCTGTGAACAGACTCTTTCCTCTGCAACCTCACACAGTGTCACAAACATAATACTGTATTTAAAAGTATGGACCCCATCTTCATCGAGGATATCTTCTCCATTGGGCCAAACCTTTGTAATGATTCCCAAGCAGTACACAAAGTACCCAGGGAGGATGTCAGTGTCTGATATGACATCATGACAGGAAGTCCTTCAGTACAGCGAGGCCAAAACCAGCACGTCTGCAAGAGAGGATGTCCAGACTGCAATGCTTAGTAGTATTCCATGGTGCAGCAGCACAAATGTCAGCTTCAGAAACATTTTGGAAACAGGCAACAGAAGCGGCCAACTCATGGGTAGATAGTGGCCACGAACAGCACCAGGAAGCTCTTTACTGTGCTTCCTTTAACAGGAAACAATACAATTAGTCAACCATTTGGACAGGCACTGTTTAGTCACAGGGTGCCCTTCTTACTGGGGGTGAACAATACAAAAAACTGAGAGGACTTTCTGCAGTCCATAGTGTGACTGAGACATAAATGTAGTGTTCTACAGTATGTACATCACGTGTATGTAGTATTGCTTCCTCTTTGTTAGCATGCTCAGCGTAATACACATGGAGGTGAAAATCTGATTCATTGTGACATGAGACACCACCTTTGGCACCATAGGGAAACTCTGTCATTGGGGAAAATCGAGTAAGGAGGCTTAGCCATAACAGTCTGAAGCTTGGAAATTCTATGAGTAGAAGTAACATGAAAAAGCACTTTCCATGACGAGAAACACATGACACGAGTTGCAGCCAGCTCAAACATAGCCCCACTTAGTTTTCCAAGAACAAAATTAAGGTCCTGAGGCCAAACGGGTTTACTGATCAGAAACACATGTGTAAGATGCCTTTAATTAATTAATTTATTTATTCACATTTCGGATTAACACCTTTAAGAAGCATAAGGGACGCCTCCAGTTGTGCCACCGTATGCCCAGCAATAAAGGTATGAGAAGCCAAAATGGAAGCCAAATGCACATTAACAGATGAGTACTGGAGAGCAGAATTGGACAGGAGGTAGTCCAGTACGAAATTCACTGGGTACATAAACAGGTCCACAAACCTGAAGAAAATAATACAATAGCAGTGAAGAGCATGGATGCAAGATCTGAGGAGGCTGTCCCTTCTGTCAGTCATAGCATAACAGTGAAGGAAAAAAAGAACTGAGGAGGTATGCGGCACCCACGTTATACAAGACCTGATGAAACATGTCATCACAGAGGACCCCAACTACGCAAAGGTTTCTGTGTGATCCTGATGCTGACAAATGGAAATTACGTACTTACCGTAATTCTTGATCTTCTTGGACACAGTCTCCACCATTCATTCACACTAATGGGACTACACCAGAGGTGCTAGGGCCCCGTGGGAGTCAAAAATCTTCAGGAGGGCCAGCGCCGGGATAGGACCACACATGTGCAGCACCACGAGAGTATCTCGCGCCTTATAGGCTATCTCAGTGTCGACCCTCCAACTGCCTCAGTACCTTTTTGACCAAGAAGGTGCAGCATAACTAATAAAATAAATAACTTACCCTAACCTCCGGGCATGTGAAGGCCTGGATGACCCATGCAAGAAGGATCTATTGAATAATATCTTCACAGCCTGAACAACAAGGCAGTGATGACCCAAGAAACAAAACGAGTGAACCCGGGGGATGGTGGGTGGGCGTGTGAATGAGTGGTGGAGATTGCGTCCAAAAAGATCAAGAATTACAGTAAGTACGTAATTTCCATATCTTCCTGGACTCAAGTCTCCACCACTCATTCACACTAATGGGAGAGTACCAAGCTAAAACCAGCCCACCCTGAGTAGGGCAGTCGGAGATAGGGCTCACTAGGAACAGAAGTCTAAAGGACTGCCCTGTCAAGAAAGGAGCTGTCTGGAAAGGACATCCAGAACATAGTGCTTTACAAAGGTATGCGCTGAGCTCCAGCTCCCTACCTTGCATAAGACTGCAATGGACATATTACGAATCTCCGCCAGGAAGCCACAATCACTCTGATAGAGTGGTGTGAACCCGGCCTTTCAATTGGCCTGAGACAAGGCTTAGTAGTGTCAAAGACATGCTACTAACCTAGCCAAAAACCTCTCAAGGCAAGAAGTTGACCTAGCTGAGGAATGCTGAAGCTACAAAAATTGCTCAAAGTGTAGCTTTTCATTCTGCCGATGAGAACTGCAGAACTGTCCTAACATTCTGAGAGAGAAGGGAGCGCACCCTTCCCTTCTGGAATTAAGGTAAAACTTGAGTAACGGTAAGTGCCAGACAGGGGTGTAGCCAGGAATTTTAAACTTGTACTCAAAACTGATGCACTGTTGCCCCTGCCCCCCCACAGTTATGCACACATAAACCAAAATATGTTCTGCCATGCCACACCATTGCCCCCTCCCCTTTTGTTTGCCATGTCTGGGTTCAACTTCAGTAATCAGTTTCCTCCTGTAATCTTCCTTCCTTTGATTTTCTGCCTGCCTGGTAAGTTGTTCTTGTTTGTGCATTTGGCTGGTGGCATCAGTGCCCCATAGCAAACAACAGCAAAGGCAAAATGGCTCAGCATGACACAGACACAATGTGACTCACAATGTCTTTGCTTTCCTCTTTTTGTTGCCCCTGCTTGATTTATTTTTATTGTACTCTGCTGCGTACAGTGCATATGCCTGCCGACACCCCTGGCGCCAGAGGAAATGTCTACTGGTTCAAGACAGACAGAAAAAGCGCAGATGTGTACCTCCACTACCAAGTATGGCTGACCTGCAAATGAAAGGTCCAAGAGGCACTCAAACACATATTTGGTGGGCACCGAAGGGTCCAGGTGGGATTTGTTCATCAAATGGAGAAGGGTTTCCATTTAGCCATGTAAGCCTTCCTGGTGGAAGGCCTATACACAACTCAGAAGACATCTGAGAAGGTCTGGGAGAAACCAGAGTCTACCCACTTCCATTCCGATGAGGAATCACTCTGTCCCAGTTTGCCTAAAACTCGAGCAGCACTCTCTGAACTAAGGGAAGAGAGAAAAAATGTACAGGAGAATTTGCCTACTGCGATAATGAGCCTGACAGAAGACACCAGGGTCTGGATTTCTGAAGGAGGATAGGGGCAGACCTGCGTTAAGAGGGGACACAGAAAGGACCAAGCTTGGGCTACCCCAGTCATCGAAAGCGACTGTACAACAACTGAAACTGACACAACGTGCTCAAGGCACCACTCACCATAGACTTCCAGGGGGTAGGAAAATGCTCCACCTTGCTTGTTGACAAAAACATCACAATTTTGTCATCTGCCAGAAGTGAAACAACTCCATAACACAGAGCCTCCCTCGCCCTGGAGGAATCTAGGGGAGCTCCTTACAGAAAGTGCTGCTAGGAAGGTGAAACTGACACCTTCCCCAAAACAGAAAAAAACTCCTAGGGAAGGGAGAGGAAAGCTGAGGCAACTGCTTCCGAAGAGTCTAGCCTGGAGCAACTGGCACAGAACCAATGTCCAGGAAGCGAAGGTTTGAATACAGAGAACTCCTTCCTGAACAAGGACCTACTTGGCCTTTAAGGTCAAAAAAGGAAGCATGCCATCTGTTAACCTGGAAGCAAGCAAGGAAGTAGGAACCTGTGTTCCAACTCACCGTGGAGTCACTTCTGCTGCTCAGAGGCCCTGATTCAAGGAAAGAGAGTCTGACAGAAAATAACCAACAGACTGGGCTGCCGCCTAGGTTTAGGAAAAATCTCTGAATTAAGAGAAAATCTGTCTCGGAAAATCCTGATGACCCATACCTCCGCTGGAATGGACTTCCCTTAGAAGTAGAAGTCGTCAGGTGCCCTCCACAGCTGTCACGAGGCAACGCCTCAGGCAGCTGAGGTGGAACCTGGGCCAGATCCAGAAGGATGGTATCGGGTGCTTCCGGGCCTAGGCCCTCTGCTGTGATGGTTTTTTTTTTTTCAGACAGTTAGTTAGTGCTTGACAAGGTTTTCAGGGCTCTACCTTGAAAGGACTGCCTGTTACAAGAGTGAAGATGATGTCATCCATCTGAAGGGCAGAAGAAGCCTGAGCGCCCCCCATAACTTAATCCGAGGACCAAACCAATAATCACAGCTGAAGAAATGTTAATCACCCGTTGCCAATGGTAGCCACCATAGGGGCAGTGTCAAGGGGGGCTATATACCCCTATCAAAGGAGCAGAAAAGTCCGGAAGGCTCTTGACCATTGAACTAGAGCGTTCCACAGGGTGTACTTGTACTGATGACTGAAAGAAGTCCAGACGCAGAAATCCTTGGTCTACTGAAGGAGCCTGAAATGTTATGGTGGCCCCCATACCCCTGAGAAAAACTGAATAGAAGATCTTCCATCATGGACCCTGCTGATACGGAAGGCTTGCATCCCAGTCTCTAAAAGGAGTCATCTGCTGCATCACCGATAAGTGGGACAGGGAAGGACTCATCCGGATCCACTTCAACCTCAGAAGAACCTCCAAGAGGAGGTCTAGGTCAGAATCACTGAGACTCCACCACCTGGAAAGGTGTTGAGGAGCTCGACGCCACTTCATGGAGCCGGCAGTAGCGCTGCACGGAATGTGGAATTCCACCAGCGGAACAGCGTGGAAAAACCATTCTGCCAGCGGAAAACCACTGGAATTTCACTGAAATCTCTGCAGATTTCCACACACTGGTATCCATGGAATAATACTCCACGGTACAGCACTTTATTGCACGGAAAACCACTCCAGAAAAACTTCTGTGGAAAAGAAGAGATCCGTGGAAATGAAACTCCGCAGCTTGTTCTGCCACACAGCACCAACCGGACATCACTCGCAGCAACGGTACAGCACCGTGCAGCAGCAACGCCACCTGTGGTACCAACGGAACTCACACAGCACCCACAGCACCACCTGCAATGGGACCACCAGCGGCTCTGTGCACCCGCGGCACCTCGCACCCGTGGCACTGCCCGCAGTGCCATGCAGCCCCAACGGTACCCAAGGAACGGCCCGCAGCACCGATGGCACCATCACTGTAAACCTGAAGAAAGGGAGGGGAAAAGGAAAGCAGTTTCGTGCCAGCCCCTGCATGGAAAAAGGAGAGGGGACAGGCACTAGGAGTCGCGTCAATGGCGTTGGCACCAAAGGCGGCACCGTCCACATCCTGGCCCAATCAACCCGGCCCTGGTCCAGCAGCTCCCAGGCCCATAGACCCTGAAACCAGGTCCACTGGCCAGGAAAACTGGACAGAAGCCGAAACCCCCTACTCCAAAGGAGTAGCCCAGAGGTGAAACTGCTCACCGGAGCCCCACCGAGGACAGAGATGGGATCCAGTGTCAAATAACGCAGCCATTAAGAGCAGGGCCAGAGGGGAACCCACCAGAGGTGGTTCAGGCCTACTGCCCTCTACCACCAACGATCTCCGCGCAGACGTACCAGAGGGCAACCTCGAGCGGTACCGATTCTTCTTCCTCCAAAAGAGGAAGAAGAGCTCGAGGTCAAGTGGAGCTGGAAACCTGGAACCACCAGTTTTGTGCTTTGGTGGACTGTCCCCCCCCCCAGAGCACAGGACTGCCCGTGGTCAGACCTCCCATGCACAAAGGGCGGTGAAGCGGACACAGACCCTCTGCTAATACAACTTTCAAACGAAGTCTTCCTACCATCAACGCTACCGTCTAAGGTTGAATCAGTTGATGGCAGGTGAGAAATTCTTTTTTTCTTATCTTTTTTTTTTTTTTAAATAATAAAAGAACACTAAAAATGTTAATTAAAACGAATACTGAATGGCATAAGCTGCTGTCGTATAGATGAAGAATTAACTATGGCAGATGAGCGATGTCGACATCAAAGCACACTCGATAGTGGAAGAAAAGGAACTGAGGTGGTTGGAGGATCGACGCCGAGACAGCCTATACAGGCGCGATATACTCTCGAGGTGCCGCGCATGCGTGGTCCTATCCTGGCACCAGCTCTCATGAAGATTTTTGACTCCCACGGGGTCCTAGCACCGCCAGTATAGTCCCATTAGTGTGAATGAGTGATGAAAACTTGAGTCCAGGAAGATCATACAGTTCCATAGGTGTGGTTCAATGGAGGGACAGTCTTCGAGAAAGATCTAGAAGCTCTGACTACAGCCTCAGTATAGATCACACTGCTTGGTAGGCTATTCCATGGGACCACCACACGTTCTGTGAAAAAATACCTTCTGATGTTCTTTTTTGAATTTCCCTTCCAGCTTGAGTTTGTGCCCTCTGGTAGTTGTACTGTTCCTCAACTTGACCAACTCACTGCTGTTGACCCTATTATATCGCTGCATGTATTTGTATATTTCTATCATGCCCCACCCCACCTGTCCTCCAGAGAGTACCTGTTGAAACTTTCCAGTATCTCTTCGTAAGACCCACAGTACCTTGCTGCCCCGGATCAATTTTGTCGCCCTCCGCTGAACAGTCTCAAGCCTCCCCTGTTTTTCCTTAGGTGTGGGCTGCAAAACTGTATCCAGTGCTCCATGTATGGGTATGGCTAACCTAATGACCTGTACAGTGGCACTACCACCTCCTTGCTGCAACCAGTGAAACCCCACCTGATGTATCACAGACATGCATCCTGTCCACCTTCCTGCATGCCATAATTATTTGGGAAGAAGTTTTCAGACTATTGCTAATTATCACTCCAGGTCCCTTTCCTCTCTTGAGTGCTCCATCTTGAGCTCATTGATGCAATATTCCATCTGCAGATTTGTGTCACCAATGTGCATCACTGCACACCCCAACACCGAATTTCTACTGCTGAATTCAGGACTACTACTCTAGCTAAAATCCTTTTTCATGCTGTTTATTCTTATTCCCTCTACGCCATCTACTCTCACAGAGTTTTGGGTCATCTGTGAGCAGACTACCCTTCCCCTGTGACCTCACTTGATGCCACTAATATACATACTGTATTTAAAAGTATGGGCACCAGGACAGACCCCTGTGAAACTCTACTAGTGACCACCCTAACTTTCCATTTACAGCTCCTCTTTGAGATCCAGCTGTCAACCATTTCCCAATCCAGCTAGTTAACCCTTCCACTAGTCCTAAGTCTCCTCCCTTTTTACTAGCCTTCCTTACAGCACTGAATCTAAGGCCTTGCAGAAGCCCAGGTAAACTACGTCAACTGGCAGGCCACTATCTACCATCTGTGTCACTGAACTGAAAAAGTCCATCAGGTTTGTTTGACACAACCTGCTTCTCATGACCCCAAGTAGATTCCTGTCGTAACTCTGTTATCCTCCAGCAATTCAGCTATCTTTTTTTTCTTCTTTTTTATCTGTTTCTATACTCCTGCAACTTGAGCAGTTGTATAAGTTATAATACTAGCAGTAAAGCCTAGTTAAAAATATATATATATGTATATATATATATATATACACACACACACACTGTATACACATTTCAATACTAACACTATATAATTTCTAAACAAAGGGATCCCAATATCATTCACATTTCCACATAATGATTTGCATATACTTTGGTATCAGCAGATAAGCAAGAGAGGAAAAGACAGAAAAGGAAGGGAAGACTGAGAGACAGTGAGAGGCAAAGAATTGCGAGATTGTCGTGATAATCAAATCCTAAGTCTCACAAGAAAATCTGGTTGCGCAACCAGACAGGAAAGGGGAAGCTAGAACAGATCCTTGCATTTAAACACTTTCCATAACAACTGGAACAGGGTCCTATTCAACCCTGTCACATATACCCCCATCCTTAAGAGGGGGCCTGTTTTATTGAACAGGTTTCCAAAACTTTCTATTAATTCTCTAACATTAGCTTCTAAGTTTCAGAAATTAAGCACATGTGCAGTATCCATTTTCTATAACAGTACAGCAAACAGTAAAGTTTAAACTCATACATTTGTTTTTCAACCTTCAGAACCCTCAATTCCGGATCCATATCTTGACAGAAAATCAGCATTGCTATTCTCTTTACTAGATTTGTGTATCATACTGAATTTAAATGTCTGTAGTGCCAGGAACCACCTGGTGATGCTGGAATTTTTATCTTTCATTTGGTTAAGCCAACAGAGAGGATTGTGATCCATTGTAAGTACAAAGTCAGTTCATAGCAAATAAAACCTAAGGGACTCCATGGCCCACTCTGCTGCTAAACATTCCTTTTCAATAGTGGAGAACATTTTCTCCCTGTCATGCAACTTCCTACTTATGTACAGAATAGGATGTTCCATCCCATCTATATTTTGACTCAGGATTGCACCTAGGCCTACCTCAGATGCATCTGTTTGTAACAATAATGGTTTCTCAAAGTATGGGCTTCTCAAAACAGGGGCTGAACATAATGTAGCTTTAATGGCTTGAAAAGCTTCGTCACACTCCGAGGTCTATTTCACATTATTTGGGTATCATTTTTTTCATAAATTCAGTGAGGGGAGTAGCCAACTCAACAAAGTTGGGAACAAATCTCTGATAATAACCAACCAGCCCTAAAAATGACCTGACATGTTTCTTTGTTTTAGGAGCAGGGCTGTTAGCTACAGCTTCTATTTCAGAAATTTCTGGCTTAACTTCTCCATTTCCCAATACATAGTCCAAATATTTGGTTTCCTGCATGCCCAATGCACATTTGGTAGGATTAATAGTCAGACCTGCATTTCTGATAGCTTGGATAACTGCTCGTAGGTGTTCCAGGTGGCTTTTCTCATCTGGACTGTACACCATAACATCATCCAGGTACGCAGCACAATAACCAGTGTGAGGTGATAAAATTACATTCATGTACCGCTGCAATATAGCTGGTGCACCATGTAAACCAAATGGCATGGTGGTGAACTGATAGGATCTAACAGGAGTGACAAATGCAGTTTTGTCTCTGGATTCTTTAGCTAAAGGGATCTGCCAGTAACTCTTGGTGAGATCGCAGGTACTGATACACTTGGTACTCCCCAGTCTGTCCACCAAATCATTTCTTCTGGGCATAGGATAACTGTCAAGTTCTGACACTTGATTAAGTTTCCTAAAATCATGGCAGATTCAAACACCTCCTTCATTTTTGTTTACAGTTACCACTGGAGAAGACCAAGCACTCCTCGACTCCTCTGTGATACCCAGTTCTTTCATTTTTTGTATTTCCTTAACCACGTCAGCTCTTACCCACTCGGGTAACCTGTATGTCTTTTGCCTAATAGGGCGACCATTCCCAGGCACTATAACATGCTCAACCCCTTTTACTCGGCTTGGTACTGTGGTAAAGGTACTGTTAAATGTCTAGTACATTATGAATGTCTGCAGTTTGTTCTGAGGTTAAGGAAACATTCACCTTTACAGCATCAGCATTTACAGTTTGTTCCAGTCTAGCATAAGCTACATCAATATCTTCCTTATCAGTTTCTGGTAAAACTAGCAAAGCAGCTTTTGGCATTTTTTCAACCCATTTCTTGAAGAGGTTAGCATCGTATATCTTAGTAGGATTTTTTTCTCTCAGGGGTTTCAATCTCGTAGTTAACAGTGCCAGTACATCTAAGCACTCTATAAGGCCCCTGCCACTTCATAAGCAGTTTATTTTCTGTTGTGGGTAACAGTAGCTAAACCTTTTCACCTGGCTGGAAAAAGTACAGTTAGTAAGAACTCACCGTAACAGTAGATCTTCGAGAGGAGCTCTTGCAGCAGGTAATACCATTAGGACCCCTCGGAAAAACTTTTTAGCTAGCAGTCTGTAGCAGGGGGAGCACACCCGACGTCAGACATGGTATAAAGGGGGCGGTCCCCAGGCGCCATCTCAGTTCCCCACTGGAGACCTGGTTGGTAAATAATGGAGAACCGAGAAGGAACTGTCCATATAGAGAGAGAAAAATTAGAGGTACAAACTGACCTGGGGGATGAAGGTTGGGAAAGCCACCTACTGCAAGAGCTCCTCTCAAAGATCTACTGTTACGGTAAGTTCTTAGGTAACTGTACTATCGGACTTCGAGGTGGGAGCTCTTGCAGCATGTAATACCATTAGGACTGAGTCCCAAGCAGTACCAAAAAAAAGGCCCAGATCAGAGGGGAGCAGGAATGACTGTGAGGGAACAAACAAGGTCACTCTCTTATGAGAGCAGTCCCTGAAGAACAGCCATACCAAAACCTGCTCTCCTCCAACAGGCTATGTCCAGATTGTAATGTCGAATAAAGGTATGGACAATGCTCCAGGTAGCTGCGGCACAAAGGTCCTCCGCTGACACATTTCTAAGAGAGGCAAAAGAGATGGCAATGGGCCTGGTGGAATGGCCCTTAACCGAGCCCAGTAAGGGTTTGCCGTGGTGCTGATGACAGAAAGAAATGCAGTTCACTAACCACTTGGATAGTGTTTGCTTGGTGACAGGATCCCCTGTCTTATGTTTAGCAAACGCCATGAACAACTGGCTGTGGCTCGAACAGAACGAGGCCGGTTCAAGTAATAACAAAGGATTCTGTGAACATCCAGAGTATGTAACAAGGCCTCCTTCCCTGTTGGAGAACTCTGGATAGTAGACCGGAAGTTGGATGTCCTGGTTCAGAGAAATGGCGGACACCACTTTCGGCAGAAATTTGGGATTTGTATGAAGCTACACCCTATCCCTATGAAAAACAAGGTAAGGCTTCTTGCACATCAGGGCCTGAAGCTTGAAAATCCTCCGGGTTGAAGTAACGGCAACTAAAAATAACGTCTTCCAAGAAAGGAGATGTAGCTTGCATTACACGGTCGGTTCAAAAGGAGGGAGGGTGAGCTTTTCTAAATCAAACAGGAGGTCCCACAGGGGGACTGGATCCCTCCTGGTGGTTTTAATATGCAAGATTCCCCTGAGAAAGGTCTTGCAGACATTGAGTTGTGCCAGAGTCCTTTCCCCAACTGCATCATGATACGCCGAGACTGCACAAAGGTGCACCTTGATAGAAGAATAGCTAAGGGCCAGGTCAAGGAGGTGGAGTAGGTAATCTAGGACGAACATGACGGAGCACTGGAGAGGATCCAAGGATCGGGCTGCCGCCCAGAGACAGAAACGTTTCCACTTCACAGCATAAGTGGTCCTGGTAGAGGGTTGTCTTACTGCCACTAAAATCTCTGTCACCCTCTGAGGAACTCCCAGTCTCTCCCTTGCTAAGACTGCAGGAGCCATGCATGTAGGTGAAGGGATCGCAGGGACAGATGGACCAGCGTCACTTGATCCTGGGAGAGCAAGTGGGTGGAGAGAGGCAGTGGAACGGGGGTCCCGTGGCCAGCTGCTGAAGAAGTGGAAACCAAATCTGACGAGGCCAGAAAGGTGCTACCAAGATCATCCTGGCACTTTCTGACTGCAGTTTGAGCAGTACTCTCTGAACTAGAGGGAAGGGAGGGGAGGGAGGGAAAGCATAAAGAAATCTCCCTGCCCAGGAGAGGAACAATGCGTCTCGCCAGAAAACACCAGGCACTGGATCTACCAAGCAGAAATTTGGCAGTTTGGCACTGTGCCAGGACACAAAGAGGCTGAGCTTGGGACGACCCCATCTCGCGAACAGGTCATCTGCTACATCCTGCCGCAACTCCCGCTCATGGTTCAGAGAACGAGAACGTTCTGAATGCCTGGCACATGGACAGCGACTAGGAAGAGATTGCGTTCTATCGCCCAGTCCCAGATTCTCATGATCTCTCTGCAAAGAGGATATGATCCCGTTCCTCCTTGCTTGTTCAGGTAAAAGACTACTGGGGTGTTGTCTGACTGGAGTAACAGAGGGCCCCGGAAGAGCTGATCCTGAAAGGCCTAAAGGGCATAAAAAAACTGCTCTCATCTCCAACATGCTGATGTGGAGAGACCTTTCTGTGGTAGACCACAATCCTCTTGTCTGATGCTCGTGAAAGTGAGCACCCCAGACTAATCCCGAGGCATCTGTTGTGGCAGCTTGTGTTGGACTTTGCCTCTGGAAAGGGACACCCTGTTCTAGACGAGCTGGAACTTGCCACCAGCGAAGGGAGCGTCGGATCACCTCAGAGATTCGGATGGGTTGGTCCAACTCATCCGGACCCTGGTCCCATGGGACCCTGAGGTGCCACTGAAGAATTCTCATGTTGAGACGTGAGAAGGGTACCGTGGCTATGGCTACTGCCATATGACCCAACAGCTGCAAGACTACTCTGGCAGGTACCTGATCTGCTAACTGGATCCTGTGAGTTAGAGCCGAAAGGCGCAGGGCTCTGTCCACAAGGAGAAAGACCCTGCCTTGCAGAGTGTCGAGCACCGCTCCAATATATTGAAGCCTTTGGGAGGGCCAGGGTTGGGATTTCGGTCAGTTCAGGGTGACTCTGAAAGACTGGAAGAGTTGTTCCATTTCCCTCAGAGAACCTAGGAGCTGTTGTTCTGTGAGTTCGGAAATCAGCCAATCGTCGAGGTAGGGGCAGACAAAGTGGCCCCTTCTCCTCAGCATGGCTGCAACTACCACAAGGCATTTCCAAAAGACCCTTGGGGCTGATGAAAGGCCGAAGTGCAAGATCCTGAATTGGTAATGCTCATCCCGGAACCGGAAGAGCAGAAACTTCCTGTGAGAAGGCAGGATCTTTATAGGCATATAGGCGTCCTGCATGTCCAGGGAGCACAGCCAGTCCCCTTGGTGGAGGAGGGGAAACTGGCTCGCCAGGGTGAGCATCTGAAAACTTTTGTACAGAACAAATTAGTTCAGGTGGCTGAGGTCTAGAATTGGGCGGAGGTCTCTTGTTTTCTTGGGCACCAAGAAAAAATGGGAGTAGAAGCCTTTGCCTTGCTGGGATCTTGGGACTGGCTGGCTGGATGACCTTCTTTTGGAGGAGAGAAAGAATCTCTTGTTCCAGAAGAAGGCATGTGCTGTTGAGCAGTGGGATGCTTCAGGTGGATTGTCTGAGGGGACTCGGAGGAATTCGATGGCGTAACCCCTTCGTACTGTCTGCAGCACCCACTGGTCGGATGTAATGGTGGACCATTCTTGCAGGTAGAGGGAGAACTTTCCCCTTACTTGCTCTCCCCTCAGAAACTGATGACTGGGGGGAGGACACTGGGAGTCATACAGTCCCTTGTGGGGTGGCAGCTGGATGTCTGGGGGCTTTAGGCTCTTTAGTGCCTTGGCCTCCCGGTTACACGCGTTGGTTATGGTGCTTAAAGCCTTTTCCTTGGTACGGGCGGCCTCCTTGTTGACTCTGTTTACGAAAGAAAAGGCTCATGGGCATGCTGAGACTCGGATTTGTACAATCTGTGTACATCCTTGACTTTTATACCCGAATCCTGGAGGCCTTTTATAATTCCCTCCACTTCCTGACCAAACAGGACTGGTCCCTGGAAGGGGGCATCCAGAATAGCATCCTAAAGGATGTCACTCGTAACCAGGCGTGCCTGCGGAGACAAACGCCTGATGCTGCTGCTCGAGCTGCCATGTCAGCCGAGTCGCACGAGCATCTCAGGACGTTTTTGTCAACATCGAGCCCAGACTGGGCGTAGACCAACAATTCATTCTTCGAGTCAGAGTCCAGCTGAGACTTGAGAAGTTCTATGGTCTTTTCCTACAGAGATTTTTGACACGTGACCATATGGGCCAAGAAGTTTAACGACATGATGACCCCGGTGGTGGAAGAGTACACCTTCTGTCCCCAGTGGTCTAACTTTTTTGACTCCAGGTCTGGGGGCTGTGTACTGAGGTGTCTCGGTTAGGACTGTCTGCTATGTGCTGCAGTCAAGACCATAGAGTCTGCCTTCGGCTGTTCCGCCAGAACAGATTCCTCTTTGGGCGGTTTATAGAGGTGGTCCGCCTTGCGTGGAACTGCTGGTGTGGATGAAGGTCTCTTCCACACCAGTTTTGCAATGTCCTGGAAGGGCTCCATGAGCAGCGGGATGACGAGAGGTTTTGGGTCCTTCGCCAGACGCTTCCTTTCTGGGTCGAGTTCTTCAGTGTCCCACTGATATAAGGTTTGTAAGTGCCTCATAATATCAAGGAACGTAGGATCGTCCGGAGGCGATCTGGGGATGTCCTTAGAGTCCGATGATGGTGGCCTCAAATCCTCATCATCTGAGGAATCCGGTGTGCACTCTCCTGCCTTGTCCTCAGAAGTGGGGGTGTAGCGGCCACTGGAGTCAGGGATTGGGGAAGACTTTCTCTTCCTTTTGCTTTTGGGTTCCGATGATCCTTCTCCTGCACCTGCATCTGGAGTGGAGGGGAGGAGGAGGGGGAAGTGTGGGTACCGTATCAGGAGGCCTGTACAGGAGGTCACCTTTGATAGTGTTCCACCATGAATTAAATAGTGCTCAGACATCCGCTAAGGGGACGACTGACAGAGGCAGCATCAGAGCCGATGGACCGGGTGTCCAGTACTGGGATCTCCACTGGGGAGGCTGCCCTTGCTGCATCTGGCTGAGGGGTTGGCTCCCTGGGAAAGCGGTCGTCTGATCCGGCGTCCAGAGTGGCATTCGCCTGATCTGGTGACCGGTCATCCTGGCAGGCTTTGGACAACTGGTCATCCTCTGCAGACCGCCTGTCCGGCAACTGCTTCTTCTGGGGCAAATGCCTGCTGTCTGATGCAGGCGTTTTGTCTGAGGGAAGTTTTTCCTTTTTAGAAGTGATCCCTGCGGCCGATGGGGGAGGCATCCTCTGGCAAATGACCTCCTGTCGCCGGTGGGAATCATCTGGCTTTTTGTGGCTGTCAGAGGATCCCATGGAGCTGCGGCCCTCTTTGGGTCTAACAGCAGGCAACAGTCCTTCTTGAACCAGGCACTGTGAAGACTTATGGGGCCAGTGAGCTAGGGGGACCAGAGTTTGGCCGTGTCCCGAGGACGAAGGCTGGTCCCTGGGCTTAGAGGAGGATGATCTGTGGGTAATAATTCCCTATGAAGAAGGGGAATGGACCCTGACCTCCCGCCAGAGGAAGAAGCATACCAGGAGGGAAACTTGTGGTGGGGCCAGTCCTTGTCGTGTCTTCCCTGGGACTTCTCTCTATGGGGGCCTCCCTGGTGGGCGAAGACGAACTGGGACCCGATGGAGACTCCTGCTTCACGGCTACTTTCTGCTCGAGGAGGCAAGCCTTTAAATTCTTAGCCCTGTGGATCCTGGTCTTGTTGTTGAACTTTTGGCAATGTTGACAGTCGTCGGGCCTGTGGTCGGGGCCTAGACAGATCAGGCAGGCCTCGTAGGTGTCCTTAGCTGGGATCTGTTTGCCACAATGGCACTTAGACTTCCGCACGAGTAGGTAAAGGAGAAGACATGCACTGAATCTTTGTCAAAATATTCGAGAAAAGGTGAAAAAAACTGTATATCTAAAGACTACTTATCTGCGGTCGACTGCTAAGGAGATGAGGTCGAGGAGCCGAACAACACTGGTCGACGGCAGGAAAGTAACTGGGATGGTGCCGAGGGGACCGCCCCCTTTATACCACTTCTGACATCGGGCGTGCCCGACATCAGGGGCAGTCCCACGCCATAGACTGCTAGCTAGAAAGTTTTTTCCGAGGGGTCCTAATGCCTGCAAGCTTAGTCCTAATGGTATTACCTGCTGCAAGAGCTCCACCTCTAAGTCAGGACTTTTTCTTTTACCCCATGGTCATAATATACCTTCTGCTGGTTTTGAGCATCTTCCTGATTACTATGGGCAATTTCAACATATTTTGCCAGCTTCTTTCTTAGGGCACACATATAAGACGTTATAGATTGTTTCTGAGTGGGGTTATCTTTCCACGTTTCTTTTATCACATCCAATGGCCCACTTGACTGCCTACCATACAGCATTTCAAATGATAAAAACCCTGTTGATGCCTGTTGCACGTCTCTGTAAGCAAAAAGCAGGTAAGGCCAGTATTGGTCCCAATATTTCCCTCCCCTTTTACAAACCTTTCTAACATGCGTTTTAGGGTTTGGTTAAAATGCTCAACAAGACCGTCTGTCTGAGGGTGATAGGGGGAGGTTCTTATGGCAGTGATACCCAGTAGTCTGTACAGCTCCTTAAGTAATGCAGCACCAAAATTACTACCCTGAGCAGTAATAATTTCTTTAGGTATGCCCACTCTGCTGAAAATTTCTGCAAGCTCTGCTACCGCTTTTGAAGCTGTGGCAGTACACATTGGAACTGCTCCGGGTATCAAGTAGCATAGTCGCATACTACCAGGTTAAATCAATTACCCTTTTCACTTTTGTCTGAAGGGTCAACCACATCCATTGCAATTCTTTCAAAAGGCACATCTATCAAAGGTTGGGGCACCAGGGCCACCTTGCCTTTTCTAGTGACTGGGGCTACTTTCTGACACTCAGCACAAGAATTACAATAGGTAGCAACATCTTCATGAATTCCAGGCCAGTAAAATCTATACAGCAATCTGGCAAGGGTGCGATCCTTCCCTGAGTGATCAGCCAAAGGACTATCATGTGCTATCTGTAACAACTCTGTTCTATACTTCTGTGGTATAACCAATTGCTCTGTCTGTTCCTGTGTCTGAGGTTTAACCCAAACTCTGTACAGTAACCCATTACATTTTTTAAACATTGGTCCATCCTGTTTTAGTTTCAGCCCCAGCTGTTTAAAATAACCCTGGAGAGAGACATCATTAGTGTGCTCTGAAACCAAATCACAATCAGTTATCAGTTTAGTTTCAGCATTTTCATATTTTAACCCTTTATGTTCATCAGTCATTTTTTGCCACAGTTTCTTCAGGCATCGTCTTTCTTTCCTGGATTTCTGTATCTTGGAGCTGTGCTCAAACACGTCCAAATCAAAATCGACAAAAGGAAAAAGAGTCCCCACCATCTGAAATTTTCTTTGCCTGAGCTCTTGTCACCACAGCTGCTGAAACATCAGGATTTACTCTCTCTTTGATTAACTCAGTAAATCCTGGAAAGTCATTTCCAATAATCACAGGTATCGATAACTTAGGTACTACCACCACTTTCATTTGGTGCAACACACCCTTGATGGTCAGAGTCACTTGGGTGGTGGGATAGTATTGAGTGCCCCGTGGATGCAGATGACACCAGTACCTAGTCTTTTACACAGTGTTTTCCTAGCACCTCAACATGCACTAAGGTCTATCTGCTTCCCAAATCAATGAGTCCCTTTATAGTCTTATCCCCCACTTAACATCTCTTAAGTACTTGCCCCAATTTGCTGAGGACAAATCTGCTCCAGTGTCACTCTTCTTACGGCAATTTCTTGCACTATGACCTGACTTATTACAGTTATAGCAAATAACGTCTTTGGGCACAGATTTGTTACCCCCACCAGAGTTCTTATCAGACTTGGAGTTTAAATGGGGAAAAAGAGTGTCTTGGCTGTTACCTCGCTGCTGTGGCATCTGTCTGGCCATTTGGCAGTCCTCAACCAAAGAAACAGCCTTCCCCCCCCCTTTCTGGTTGGTGTTCCTTTACCCAAAGCTGCACATCTGTAGGCAGGATGTTGATGAATTGCTTCACTGCAAATGTGTCGATGATCTGTGAGGCTGTTTTGCACCCTGGTTGGAGACATTTTATCAAAAGCTCTCTGAGTCAGGTAAAGGCTTCTCAAGGACTGTCGACTGAATTGTACTTCAGAGATCGAAATCTCTGCCTGTAGGTCTCTCCCGAAATGTCATAACTTTTCAGGATTTTGCTTTCCACCAGGTCATAGTTTTCTGACTGGGCAGTGTCCATATTGCTGTAGGCAAGCTAGGCTTTCTCTGTCAGGTAGGGTACCAGTCTGTCCATTGCTGCTTTGGCCATTGTCAGGCTGTGGCAACTCTTTCAAAAGTTGTCAGGTATGCCTCAATATCATCCGAGAGACAAAACTTTGCAAGTTTAATGGCTTTGAAGTTGCTTGTGTTTTGTTGCTCGTCTGGATCTGGTCCAGATCCTCTGCTTTTGACAGCTAGCAAGGCATCCAGCCATCGCTGCTCCTGTCACTGCCTCGCTTCTCTCATCTGCTGCTCCTGTTGTTGCATTTCTTCTTTTTCGCTGCGCTTCTAAACATTGAAGCTCTTTTTCTCTCTACTTCTCCGTCTCTTTTTGTTGTACAGCCCACCATCTGAAAAAGTCCATCAGATTTTCAGGTTCTGTCACTGCCTGTTCTTTTTCCATAACTTGCGCTGGCTGTACAAGCTCAGCTTGGACTTCTGTCTCTGCTAGTTTGGCTGCCATTCTCCTGGTAACCACTCCTGGACTTGCTGCTGCAGAATCCATACCTTCCTCTATGCTTCCCTGGTACTAGGTTGAGTACCCAAGCACAAAACTCCTGGCTTACAGTATGCACAGTTTAAATCCCACTTAGGCTGACACCATCTGTCGTCGAGGCACAGGTCAGGAAGCACAGGAAAAACCAGGGGCAGTTGTAAAATTCGCAACACGAGTATTTTTTCTACTAGCAGTAACATAAAAAAATAAAATTGTTCTGTAAAGCTATTTACAATGGCAAAATACAGAGACGATCCATCAGAGTTTTCCTTCAATCTGTGTCCCTCTTTTCTTCCAATCAATTGCAGCTCTGTCTTTTTATAAGTCCTTGCAACCCCCCTTCTTAATAAGCATCCTGTTTTTTTTCTAAAGTGTTCTAGTACATTTGAGGCAGGTGCTGTCAGGAACACAATGTCTCAGAACTGAGGCCCTTCCCCCACAGCTCTTCTGCAAAAGGCTTACAAATTGCACTCAGGTAACCTCTTGAGTTTCCAATAGTTTTTTGCAATCATCTCAAACAATAATTATACACATTTCAACAGTAACACTATATAATTTCTGAACAAAGGGACCCCAGTATCTGTTACATTTCCACATAATGATTTGCATATTTGTTTATATCAGCAGATATGCAAAGGGAGGAAAAGACAGAAAAGCAAGGAAAGACTGAGCGACAGTGAGAGGCAAAGAATTACGAGACTGTCAGGATGATCAAATCCTATGTCTACCAGAAAATTTGGTTGCGACACCAGACAGACAAGAAACAGGAAAGGGGAGAATAGAATAGATCCTTGCATTTAAACACTTTCCATAACAATTGGGACAGGGTCATCTTCAACTCTGTCACATTCACTAGGCCCAAGTGTAAGTTTTCAGGGGCAAACCAGGAGCACTGGGGTGGTTAAGTGACTGCTCAAAGTCACACAGTATGGAAGCAGAGGTTGTGGGAATCAAACACATGTCTGCTGACTGTACCAAGCTCATTCACAGCTCTTCACTCTAACTTCTAGGCTATACTGCCAGCCCCTCAAAAACTAAATACAAAAAGTCTACCTGCCCCTTGAAAAAGAAATACGAAAAGTCTATAAAACATAAACTGAAAACCTCACTGCAAAGTGACCAATCATTTTTTTTCTCTCATCCTAGCCACTGCTACTGACCTGGAACTATAACAAAGACGTGCTCACATCCTCCATTCCCCTTCATGAGGGGCGAAATTCAAAGCTTTCTTGTGAGTTCATGGCACTGGTGAAACCTTAAGCTGCTCCCTGTATAAGGGAATAATAGGATTTTTGCAGTCATGCAAACCCGACCAATACCTGCATAGGGCCCCAATCACTGTGGCACTTAGTGACACCAGTGGCTTTGCAACCCCATAAAGTTATGCTCAATGAGCCAGCCCACTGGCGCAGCGGTAGAGCTACCGTTTGCAACACCAGCAACCCGGGTTTAGGAACGGACTCGGGTTGCTGGAGGGTCTGCCGGGGGGGGGAGGACTGAATGCCCACTGGCTGCTCTCCTCCTCCTCCTCCTCCAAGCAGAGAGGGCTTCTTGTTCCGCTGATTTACTGCCACCTGGCTGACCATGGGTGGAGGGGCAGCAGGATGGCAGGAAGTGGGTGGGAGGACGTCGGTCAGGAGCTGGAGCAATAGCACGCTGTGTCGGCGCCCCTCTCCTAGTGTGCCAGCGTCCTTCGGGGGTGGCACCAGAACAAAGGAAAAATACCTCATCATGGCGGTTGTAGAAGGCACCCGGCTTCTCCAGATCCCATAACCGGGCTCCCGAGAAGACCACCGGGACTTCCTGATGAACACTCTAATGGACTGAGAGGGGGAATGGGGTACCCCTTCCCTTTCTGCACGGGGGGGCAGGATGGAGGTAGGTCCAACGGCTTCTCTGAGGAGTTAATCGGAGAGGGACTAGGAGGGGATCCCAGTCTAGGGCCCCCTGAAGGGACCCACCACAGTGGAGAGAAGGGGTCAGAAACAGCAAATAAAAAAAAGTTATGCTTAACGAAGGCTGCAATCCCCTTCTGCGTGGCTGCAAAAGTTTGAGCAACTGTGCAAGAAAGGGGCAGGGACCACCATGGAAATGGAACACAGGGACATTTACAAATGCATGGCAGCCCTCAGCAAGCCCCACTCCCACCTGTAGAGCTGTTACAGGACGACAATAAGGGGGTAGGGTAGGCACACTGCTGCAACCAGTGTCAAATGGCCAGCACTAGGAAGAATCTGATGTAACATGCTCAAAAGAAGCATAACCATCTGGAAACTGGGTTTAGGGAGTATCACTGGACAACCAGGGAGGTAGACTGCAGGGCAGGGGGCGGCTAGTGGACCAGAAGGACAGCATGCTATTGGCCATGAATGTAAAGAATAAAAGGCCCACTAGGGTCATACAGGGAATGAGGGGTCAGAAGACTAGGATGGACGCCTGATCACACCCGTGACTGACTAGCAGTATAACATATCGTGATACGCCTGCCGCTAAGCCATGCTGAAACCTAGCCGCAGCTGCTAACCAGCAAGTTAGCAGATGCAAATCCAACAGGTATAGTGGTTTGCACTGCACCACTATTTGAAGGTTCCTTCTCTTGCGTGACATGTGACTCTCTTTGTATATAGTGTAAAGAGTTGGCTGTGGAACAGTATAACAGAAATCAGCCTGTTCTGCGATGCCACTTGTTTGGTGCCGCCACCCACTGCGACTGATAATGGGGCCCTAGTCCTCATGTTTGTGTTCACTAAATATTCCAATCTTATTTTGAACCGCTGGTCTGACACATTCTAGTTACTGTTTTTTTTTTTTCAACTTATTTTTCCTTCCGGTCGCTGCTCCATTGAGACTCCCTCAGGCAATCTGACTTGTTCCTGCCTGCCTGAGATTCCCCTGATCCTGAGTCTCCCCCGCGGTACTCCGACCCTCTCACCTACCTTGCAGCTAGAAACCCCTGGCTTGTACCCCCCAAGGTGGGGACACCACTCCTTCTTTGGTGCTCCTTGAAGTTTAGATTTGGCTGCAGGCAGGACTTCGGGGTGGAGAGAATCAGGAGATCAGGTGGGAGGGAAATGGTGGTGGGCATGGAGGCCAGGTGTCGTCGCCTACTCGGCGGTGCACAGTTTTTCCTTGTTCGTGCACGTTACCCCCCCCCCCCGAGGTGCAGACATGCAATGACATTCAGCGCAGCCACCTGCAGAACATCTGCTGATACCTCTCCCCGACTTTGATGTGGTCCCAGGCTGCAGTACATCCAGCTTCCTTCTGGGTGGACACTAACACTGGGGCATCACACCCCCAGGAAGAGGCTGTCGTCGGATGCTCAATCCTTTCCTCCCCAGCCGACCCCCGGCAACCCAAGCTCACTCCAGAACCCGGGTCGCCAGCATGGTGCAAGGTGTGGCGGCCAGTGCCTCAACCCTCAGTACCACTGGGCCAGCTTCATTCTAGTTACTGTTATAAATACTGCAGCATATAACTAAAATGATCATAATAAAGACGTATCTATAAGATGTGCAGCTGAAACTGGAAACCTTGGTAGGAAAGTTGACAGGAATTTTGATCACATAAATTTATTATACCAGTGAGATATAAATGTTCCAATATAGCCTAGAGGTTAGAGTACTGAGTAATGAGCTGTGAATGGGCTTGGTATATCCAGCAGACCTGGGTTTGATTCCCACAATCTCCACCTGCATACTGTGTGGTTGTGAGCAAGTCACAACCTCCCAAGTATTCACGGGTCGCCCCTGAAAACAGGCACCTGTGCCTAGTGGACCTTACCAGTTATCAAAGAATAAAATAAACATTGAAAAAAAAAAAAAGAAGAATTCCAAATATGTTATTCAGCCCACTTGCTCCATAAATCAATGTTTTCTGCATGTAGGCCCAGTGAAAGCTCACTGCTGCCACCAAATGGGTATCTTAAGAAAGCAAAAAGGGAGTACAGCTCTTCAGTAAATAATTTTCAGAGCCAAGTAAAACAAATGATTACTAGCATCATTTTGTTACATGGCATTATTAAAAAAAACTTACAGTGTCACTATTTTTAAAACTAACATACTAAAAGCCAGCGAATAGGCCTAATAGTCTGTCATGTCTGCTCGGTAGCCAGCCACCTAGTGGTTGCTCGCTGTTCCACCCCCCCAGCAACCAAGAGGGTCTTCATTGGATTTAGAATCCCCTTGTACATGTCCTACCCCTTCTTGAAGCCCTCCACTGTGCCTTCCTCCTCCAGCCTCTTGGGCAGCGCATTCCACGGCTCCACCACCCTCTCAGTGAAATAATGCCTCATACGCCCCCCCATAATTCCCCCCTTCAAGTTTCCACTCATATCCCATGTTGTTACCCCCTTTTTTAGCCTAAACAGCTGCTTGTTTCTACTCTCAGTTATTCCCTTTACATACTTGAAGACTCCTATGATGTTTCCCCTGTCCCTCCTCTCCTCCAGTGTGTACATCCCAAGCTCCTTCAATTTCTCCTCATAGGTCCTCCCCTCCATTCCCTGAATCATCCTGGTCACTCTCCTCTGAACTTTCTCCAACAGTGCTATGTCCTTCTTCAGATGAGGTCTCCAGAACTGAACACAGTACTCAAGTCGCGGCCTGACCAAGGCATTGTATAAAGGGAAGATCACCTCCCTCTTCCTGGACGTAATTCCCCTGGCTATGCAGCCCAGTATCCTGTTTGCTTTGGCTGCAGTTCTTCTACTAGTTTCAGAGTTATTCATTTTGGCGTCTACCTTCACCCCTAAATCCCGCTCATCCATTGTGGCTTACGAACATACGAAATTTGCCAGCAGATAAAGGCCTAGAGGTCTATCAAGTCTGCTCGAATGTGCAGCTACTTTTCCTATTCTGCAGCTCCCCTCCCCCACCCTTCCCTTCATTAACCCTCCCCTTGTCCTGTCCCATCCTCGTTTGAAGCAGTCACTGTTCTGCATGCCACTTCAGCAGGTAGCGCATTCCACCCAGCCACCACCCTCTCTGTAAAAGTGTCTCCTCATCTTCCTCCTGAACCTTCCTCGCTCCAGTCTCATATCATGGCCCCTGGTGGCCCTTCCCTCCCTTACTTTGAACAGACCCTCTGTACCCGTCTTGTTTATTCCTTTCATGTATTTAAAGGTTTCAATCATGTCACCCCTGTCTCTCCTCTCCTCCAGTGAGGTACATGTTGACTCCTTCAACCTCCTCTCATATGATAAGTCCCCAGCCCCTTGATCACCTTTGTGCGCTCTGCGCTGCACCCTCCAGTAACTAATGTCCCTCTTCAGATACGAACGCCAGTATTGCATGCGTACTCAGGTGTGGTCTAACTAATGACCTATACAGTGGCAGAATCACCTCCTCCCTCCTCGAAGATATACCCCTTGCAATACAACCCAGCATTTTGTTGGCCTTTGCAGCTGCCTTCCTACATTGTGCCAAGTTGTTCATTGACCCTGTAATGAGCACACCCTGATCCTGATCCTCCTCTGTCTGGACTAGCTGCACTCCCCCTAGCTGGTAACTCCTCCTTGGGTTCTTCATCCCAAAATGTAGCACCTTGCACTTTTTGGCATTAAAGCCCAGTTGCCAAGTGTCTGACCAGGTGCTTGCAGTGTGACCCCCCAAGGTGTAAACATGGCCCAGATTTCTGACCCCCAAATGCGGTACCTTACATTGGCAGGCATTAAATTTCAATCCCCACCTCCTTGACCACCCCTCTAGGGTATCCAGATCCCCTTGGACTACCTCTCTTGCTTCTTCCCAGTCGATCAGTGCTCCCAGTTTGGAATCATCTGCAAAGAGACTTAGCCTACTCCTAACCCCCCTCCCTATATTCGAGACATAGGCATTAAACAGGAGTGTCCCCAACAGTGAACCTTGAGGAACCCCACTGATTACCTTCCTAGGGGAGCAGATTATCCCCACGAGCATTACCCTCTGAATTCTAATCCAAAGCCAGTTTTCAACCCACTTCAGCTCCTGTCCTCCCACTCCCATCTCCCCCAGCTTTGCTATCAGTCCTTTATGGGATACTGAATCAAATGCCTTGCTAAAATCCAGGTAAAGGACATCCACCGGCCTATGTCTGTCCAAAGCCCTCGTCACCCAGTCATAAAACTCTACGAGGTTGAACTGATATGATCTCCCCGGAACAAAGCCATACTGTTTGTCATCCTGGTGCCCTAACCCTTCCAGCTGCCTCCCAAATCTCTCCTTGATAAAGCCCTCCATTACTTTGCCCACCACAGACGTTAGGCTGACAGGCCTATAATTCCCCATCTCCTTCCTAGACCCCCCTTTTTGGATAGTCACTACATATGCTACCCTTCAGTCCTGAGACACCCATCCTGTCTGCAGAGAGATGTTAAAAAACTGTCACTGTTCCTATCCCAGGACAAATTTCTCTACATGTGCCAGGGCAATAATCTTCAGTACTTGACAGAAAATTGTATACAACCTAAAAATAGTCAAAATCTTTTGTGCTGCCATGTTTTTAATCATTAACCGACTGTATGCAATGGGAGTGTGTGACTAACACATTAGGTACACACTGTTAATCATGTGGCCGTGAGGATAAATCTGTTATAATGTATGGTAGAACGTTGTTATGACTGGAAATCCATACCAGCTAAAATGTTGTTATGCTGCAGTTGCTTGCTGTTATGCTGCACCAGGTATGTAGCTACTGCAGCATAACAGATTAGAATCTTGAAAGAAACGCTGTCAGTGCGAGCTGTACACTAAACAGCGTACAGTTAATCAAGGTTACGTTTTCAGTTCTGGAGGTCAGGCCAACATATCCACACCAATAAACTGATAGTTAAAACGGCTAAGTTAAAAAAGTGTAACATTCCTGTATGTCTTTTTTTTTTTTTTTTTGCAATGTGCCACTATCGATGTTGACTTCCGATGTACACACCAAATGTGAGTAAATATTTCTCTCAACAACTGAACCGACTGATCGTTTCTGAGACAGCAGCTGACTGATTGTGATTTTTATTTGAACTGCAACAGACAGATGACCAAACACTATAAAAGATAATGTATGGTCCTCTATTCCTAACAAGTTTGAAAACTCTTCTCAAGGTCGCCATGGTGACTGAACCTCTCGAGCTACGCTCTCGAGGTTCCAAACGTCCCCATGACAACCTCTTGAAGAGTTTACAAACTTGTTATGGATAGAGGACCATACATTATCCTCTATAACCTCACCATTCTAAATTCTATTTCAGCCTCACACCTCTAGATGCATCCAGTGAACTAACACTTTACATGGCATATCAACCAATCAAAGGCACTGCTAACATCAGTCATGTGTACCTCTTCACATGATCGGAAGAACAATCATTGGATGAGAGAAAAATGTATTGCGAAAAATGACATATCAGGACTTCGGTTTAGAAAACAAGGTACATCAGAGACACACATTCACAGTATATAAATTGCACACAGAACAGGGCAGCATCACATAAATAATTTCTCGAAACTTGTGCTGATCTCATTACCGCATCGCTCGTGGCTACACTCTGCTCCATCACTCGTGAGGTCAGTGGTGTCAGCACAACTTGCTTGGATAAATTATTTATCTGACACTTTGGGGTTTTATTGTTTCTTTTGATTCCTTCTACTCTTCTGAAGTTTGTTTTTGAAATTATATTAATTTCATGTACTGCAACTTTTATTTCAATGCGACTTAAAACCCTTGGCTAGCAGGCATAGTAAAACTGTATGTGACTCTAATATGTAATTTGTGATGCAGTGCCTTTGCTAGTATTTAAGGGTGTTCCTTACCCCAGAACAGTGCCCCCGAGGAAGCTCTACTGAGGGAAGTGCCAGGGTTTCTGGGACAGCAGACTTTAGCTACCGATATGTTTGCTGTTGGTGTTCTGTGTGTATCAACAAAATTAAATTGCATTTGGAATATATTCAGCACTTGCCTGAGTCACTCATTCAAGGAGCACTAACTTGGTTCCAAGAGGGCATTTGCAACTGGTTTTGTTTATCCGACAGTGCCCTGCTGCATATCCCATATACTGGAATTTGCAAACATTCTATAAAAATCATCACACTTTTTTCTCAAACTGTAACATGTATCAAAACATCTGAGCAGTAAGGAGCAAGTTCCTCCCTTCCTTCACTGCCCCGGAGGGTTCCCACCTTGGAGTGGTGCATTCTTTCAAGTATCTCGGTGTGTGGCTTGACAGCAGGCTTGATTTCTCTGCCCACATTGATGCCATCTATGCCAAGTTCCACTCCAAGCTTGGTGCCCTTTACTGTAATAAAGACTGCCTGTCCCTGCAAGTCTGCCAGGACCCTGATAACAAAATGATGTTCCCAGTCTTTGACTGTGCAGATGTGGTTTACTGTACCTGCTCCCTCATCTTCCTTTCCCAGACCGGACACCCTCTGTAATGCCTTCTGTTGTTCTGCTACAGACACTCCCCCCATGCACTCATCACTGCTCCCTATACTCTTCTCTCTCCATGCTACCACTCTCCTCCCATTTCCTACCCCACTGTGCCACTTTCATCTCTTAAATACTGGTTTGAGGCACTGCCCTCCTCCCTTTCCACACTCGTCTCTCTCATGCCACCTGCCTCATAATCCCTTCACTCCAGGGATCACTGCACCTTCTCCCTCCCTCACCCTCACTCCTCCGCTGGGCAGTCAGCCTTCTCCTATCGCCTCCCCTCCCTCAGTGATTTCCTGCACGCTGCCATCTGACTCTCACCTTCTCCAAATTCCCTTAGGGGCCACCTTAAACTCCTGACCTCTCCCCCCGGCACCTGTCAGCTCCCCACCTAACCTGCTCTTTGTTTCTCTCCCTCCCCAGTTCAGGCCCCTTTTCTGGGGTTGGTTTTAAACCTCCTAATTTCACTGCACTGTATGTTGAACTATTTGTTATATTATATCTCAGGTGAAGCTCCATAAATCTGTTATTTTGCCCTTTTTTTGGCCAGGTTGCACTACATCGTTAGCACCTTATCTGTATGATATGCATCAGTACTATTGTATTTGCTCATTAGTACGTCCATCCCCCTCCTCTGGGTCGCACCTGGAAATGATCCTTGGCTCAGTGTTCCTTTCCCTGTTACCAATTTTTTAAAAACTTGTTTTAAAAAATGTTCTCCACGTACTGATGCTTTTTAAACAGTCCGTATATTCTGACATACAGTAACATCATTTAAAGCGAGTTTGTGGGCTTCCAGTTCCGGTTTTGAATATGGTGGCAGCGTAGTCGCCGAGCTCCGGACCCCTCGCAAACAATCCTAAACAATCCTCAGTTATAATTGTTGGATTCCTGACTATTTCTCCTCTCGGCAACAAGTCAGAATAACTTCCAAAGCAGCAAAAGCCAAGGGATCAAAAGCTGCTTCACACCAAACAAAATTAAAGCAGCTTACTCTGGACGAAGAACTGGAGAGTCAGGGAACAAGGCCGCGAGGCATCAGATCATATTCGGAGTCATCTCAAGACTCAGATGCTGAGGATTCATTGTTGTCCCACAAAATTGGTAGGACCTTAAGTAAAATATTACACTTGGTCCAAAAGATAAAGTCATCTTTAGCTGATCTATGGCAGGATGTTCGAAATATGGATAAGAAAGTAACCAACATACTATTAGATTAACTGAAGTATCGAAGGCACAGAATCCGAACGACCGAACGTTGCTTATTTACTCAAACGAGACAGAGATGCAAGGCCGTATACAGGACATAGAAAACCATGCCAGGACAAAAAACTTTTAAATCCATTACATTCCAGAGGACGCAGAGGAGGGGTTTGCTACCCCTATAGACTTTATTCAACATGTGCTTCGCTCAATAATGGAGATTCCAGCAGATTTGAATATCATGATGGACAGAGCACATCGTTCACTCGTCCCCAAACCCTCCAGCCCAACAGCACGACCACGATCCTGGGTTATCAGAATGGCTATTTTTCAAAGCAAAGAATAGGTGCTCCGAGAGGCTTGGAGGCTGAGAACTCTCAAATACAAAAACAGTCCTATCTATTTTGAGTAGGACTTTTCAAATGCTCTGCAAGCGGAAAGACAGAAGACCAGAATTATTCTAAAGGAGATCCGGGAGAAAAAGAACCTACGTGGCCAACTGCTTTATCCCGCCAGGATTAAATTACATTTCGATGAAGGCCCAAAATTTACAATGGACTGCTGGATCTTTTGCCCATATTACAAGAGTGGAAAATAACCCCACCTGATATGGAAATGGCACAGTTAGAACGAAGTATTGCAACCAGCGTTTGGTCCATGGCTACGGGTGGCCCCTCGCGAGCACAACTCAGATCCATGCTGAAATCTCTTGCGCAAGATGTCACCAGCATTATACGTCAAGCAGACAAGAGG
This sequence comes from Neoceratodus forsteri, assembly GCA_016271365.2. Classification (NCBI taxonomy): domain Eukaryota; kingdom Metazoa; phylum Chordata; order Ceratodontiformes; family Ceratodontidae; genus Neoceratodus; species Neoceratodus forsteri. Next base: position 968,234,327 of record CM028134.1, on the reverse strand, counting down.
GAAAAAGACGGATCGAGGTTCCTCTCACCCAGCTTCACCAAAACATTGAAAGAATCAGAGACATCCATGGTTTGTAACCTGTACTGATTACGCTAGGGACACATACTTACTGAGTTAAGCTTTAACTTTTGTAAACCATCTTCCCTGGACTTTTGAACAATTGTTTTTACCAGTACAAATTATACTTTTACTGTATGAGCCTAAACGTGTTTAGAGCTCAAAAGAGTACAAAGGAAAGGATAGATAAACAAGGGAATGGGGGGCTGGGAAGACTGGATCACACTCCTGAACCGAGAATAATTTTATTAAATGCTCCTTAATAAAAGGTAACAGAATTGGGCATCGCATACTAAAGGGCAAGAGGCTATTACTGAATTCAAGGTCTTGCCTTCAAATAATACCTTTAAAATAACTTACGTTAAATAAAGTATTTGAAAGTGCCCTTTTAGACAGAACAGGCACCTACATAAGATAAAGGAGAACATTTTTGCCTATTTAAAACACATATTGGGACATTAAAATATCGAGGGGAGATTAAAGGAGTGACTGCGCTTCTACTGGTTCTGTTGCTTTGGGTAGAGCTCATAACTAGAGTTACAACTCCCACACGAAACTCCCCATTGTTACCGAAACAGATTTTCAGCCTGAACATCTGGCTTGGACTCAATTTCCTTAGAGTCTTGGAGAACTGAGCCACCAACGTAACTCTTCATTCTCCACTGCAGGCAGAGCACAATTACCACCAGCTTGCCTGGTTCATTAGGGTACCTACTAAATGGTGCCCCTACCTTGGAGGTCGATTGTATATAGTTCCTTCTCCAAGGGTGGTCTTCATGTTTAAGAAGGCGCCTTTGGGGGAAGTGTTTTTGCAATAGTTACTGTATATTAGTCATGTTATCCATTTGTTAGAAGTTTTACAGAACAGTGCCATGCTAGTAAGATTGGAATGTACTGGGAGTAGGTTAGAAGTTTTACAGACTAATGCCATGCTGGTAGGACTGGAATGAATTGGGAAGATGCGGGTTCTGGAGGGCCGAGAGTATTTCTACCATTTTGAGAGCAAGGGGGCTAAGGGTAGAGTTGGGGCTAGTCTTGATTTCGGAGATGAAGGGAACCAAACTGGAGTAAAGATCCTACAAACAGTTGATTTTTATTTATTACAAAAATATGGCTAGCAGCCGAAAGATCACCATAGTTTCACATAATGTGAATGGATTAAATAATCCAGTAAAGAGACGGAAAGTGCTCTCGGCCCTTGGGAAGCTGTCTCCCTTTGCGATATTCTTACAAGAGACACACCTAAGTAAATCAGAGCATATTAAACTTGGGAACTTTGGTTTTTCACATGTCATAGCTTCATCATATGGGAAGGGGAAAAGACGGGGTACAGCTATACTAATCACTCGGGGATCCCAACTGAATGTGTCCTCAACATACAATGATCCGGCAGGACATTTGGCTATCTTGGTAGGAACACTAGAGGGCACTCCAATTACACTCGCTTCACTCTATATCCCCCCAGGCTCCACGATTCCCACAATAAAGGCCCTGCTGTACAAAATCATGGAATTGCATGAGGGGACGTTGGTAACAGGCAAAGATTTAAACTAGATAATGGAAGAGTTAGATACTTCAAACCTTAGGCACTGCAGAGCAACTCCAGCTAGTAAAACAATAAGAAATTATATGCATAGGACCTTGTGGGTGGATGCCTGGAGATGTCTCCATCTCGGGCAAAGGGACTACACACATTCCTTACTAGACCATTTTCTGATATCAGGTGAGCACACGCCATAAAATAATGGAGTGCACACATACCCCCTCGACTTTATCTGACCACTCCTACCTTTCCTTAAAGATGGAATAGGGCTTCCTGCATAGACAAACACTTTGGAAATTTAATATTTACCTACTGAACCTAAAAGATTTCACAGAACTTATTAAAAAAAAACGATAACCCACATTATACAGGAAAACGACTCCCAGTAGATTTCTAGAGCCACACTTTGGGACACCATAAAAGTGGTTTTGAGGGGGAAAATGATTAAATATGCGGCCCACTATAAAAAACAACAAAATGAGAAATTGGTAAGGCTCCAACAACAACTACATGATCTTCAGAACGCCCATGCTGGAGGGGATACATCTGTGTGGCCCCTGGTACAAATCACTAAACAGCAAATCCAAAACATAACTGACACTAAAACAGAACAAGCGCTGCAACGTCTCAGCCAAAAATTCTACGAAATAGGACCGAGGGCATCCCGGCTGGTAGCTCATCGTTTGCGCCAGCAGACTGCCCAATCCACGATAACAAAGGTCAGAGACCCCAAAACAGGCCAGCTGGGAAAGCAACCTAAGCAAATTCTAAATTCCTTTACAGAATATTACAATAACTTGTATACCCCAGAGCAGGTGGTAGATGATTCCAAAATACAAACTTATCTTTCAAAGCTTAAACTCCCGAGGCTCACCCCTGAACTTAAAACACAAATGGATAAGCCATTTACCTTGCTGGAATTGACCACAGCAATAGCTTCTTTAAAATCCTGTAAAGCCCTGGGCCCAGATGGGTACACCCCTGAATTTTTTAAATTCTTTAAAAAAGATCTGGAAAACACCTCTCCTGGCTGTCTGCAGAGCCGCCCAGGAGGGAGAGGATTTACCTCAGACCTGGAATTATGCTGTAATCACTAGCATACCAAAACCAGATAAAGACATAACACAGTGCAAATCATATAGGCCTGTATCTATACTGAATATAGATCATAAGCTATATACAACTCTCTTGGCAAAACGCTTAGAAGTGGTTCGCCATAGGCTTATTGATTATGACCAAACAGGTTTGGTTCCCGGACGACAGACGCAGGACAATATCAGGAGGACTTTAACCCTCCTGCACCACGCCACCCGGTCGGGTTCCCCCTTCCTACTGTTAAGTCTGGACGCGGAGAAGACCTCTAACCCGGTGTCGTGGAACTTTCTGGGTATGACACTGGGGGCATTTGATTTTTCCAGTGCATTCATCACAATCATTAACAAAATTTATTCAAGCCCAAATGCTTATATTAAAATAAATGGGGAGGTGTCGGTACCCATTTCCCTGCTCCGGGGTACCAGGCAGGGATGCCCCCTTTCCCCGCTCCTATTCGCACTATATTTGGAACCTCAGGCACAAGATCTGAGGAAAAGGGAGGGGACTGAAGGCTTGCAGGTAGGGGAAGGAATTCATAAACTAGCCTTATAAGCCGATGATCTTTTGATCTATTTTAAAAACCCAGAAAGTACAGTTACGGAAGAACTTACCGTAACAGTTGATCTTCGAGAGGAGCTTTTGCAGCAGGCTATAACAATTAGGACTATGCCACAAGCACTAGGACCCTCCAGAAACCTTTTCAGCCAGCAGTATACAGCAGGGACAGCAGCCGAAGTCAGCCCCGCCCAGACGTCGGCCCTGGTACAAAAGGGAGCGGACCCAGCTCCAACTCAGTTCCCCTGCCAAGGCCCGCGAACAAGCCCTGACAAGAGAAGGAGATGAAGCACTCGAGGGGGAAGGCGGGTGGGATATTAACGCCTGCTGCAAGAGCTCCTCTCGAAGATCTACTGTTACGGTAAGTTCTTATGTAACTGTACTATCTTACTTCGAGTGGGAGCTCTTGCAGCAGGCTATAACAATTAGGACTGAATACCAAGCAGTCCCTCGCCAAAGAGGCAGATGACCCTGGGAGGTGGAATATGCCGACCACAGAGGCCTAGGACAAAAGTCCCTGTAAAACAGCCAGACCGAAACCAGCACGGCGTCTGGAGACGATATCCAAACTGTAATGCTTGACAAAGGTATGCATCAGATTCCAGGTAGTGAACGCACATATGTCCCTGATAGAGACATTCCTCAGGGCAGCAAAAGAAGCAGACACTCCCTTGGTGGAGTGACCCCTGACCGGACCCAGTAGGGGCTTATTGTGCTTTTCATAGCAGAAGGATACGCAGTGGACGATCCACTTCAAAATCATCTGCTTGGTCACTGGTTTGCCCAAGCATTGTGGTGCAAAGGCCACAAAGAGTTGCTCCGACTGACGGTGCGTAGCCGTCTGTTTTGGGGTAATACCTCAAAGTCCTCTGGACATCCAGTGTGTGAAGGAGAGCCTCCCCTCTATTAGATGGGGAAGGAATATAGACTGGAAGGTCAACCGACTGGTTGCAGGTCAACTCAGAGACCACTTTCGGAAGAAACTTAGGATCTGTTCTAAGGGAAACCCTTTCCCTGTGGAAAATCAAATACGGCTCTTTACACATCAGAGCCTGAAGCTCGTAAACTCTTCGAGCTGAGGTAATAGCAACCAAAAAACACACCTTCCAAGAAAGATAACACAGCTCACAATCCACTGCCGGCTCAAAGGGAGGGAGGGTGAGCTTCTCTAACACAAAAAGGAGATCCCAGGGTGGGATATGGTCCCTAATGGGAGGTCTCATATGTAAAATTCCTCTCAAAAAGGTGCGGGCTACATCCAACTGCGCCAACGCCTTGTCTCCAATCACAGCATGATAGGTGGAGACAGCCCACATGTGCACCTTAATAGAGGAGTAACTCAGGCCATGTTGGTACAAGGAGAGGAGGTACTGTAACGCTGAGTTCACTGGACAGTGATGGGGTCCAAATGCTGTGACAAGGCCCACAAACAAAACCGCTTCCATTTCATAGCGTAGGCGGAGTGGGTGGGGGGTTTCCTTGCCGACACTAGGACAGCTGCCACTTCCGGGGAAACCCCGTATCTCTGTTGAGCTACGTCTGAAGGAGCCAAGCATGCAGATGTAAGGAATGAAGATCCGGATGGACCAGCGACCCCTGTTCCTGGGACAGCAACTGCGAGCATATGTGCAGCAGAGTTGGAGGTTCCGTGGATAACCGCTGCAGGAGTGGGAACCAAATCTGCCGAGGCCATCTGAGGACTACCAGAATCAATCGAGCCCTTTCTGCCTGTAACTTTAGCAGGACTCTCTGAATCAGAGGGAAGGGCGGGAAGGCATAGAGAAACCTCCCTGCCCAGCAAAGGGATAACGCGTCTGGCCAGAAAACTCCAGGCACATGCTCTCGTGAGCAAAAAATTGGCAGTTTGGCGTTGCGTGGTGTTGCAAAGAGGCCCAGCTCTGGATAACCCCACCTGTCAAAGAGCTGATCTGCTACGGACTGTAGCAGCTCCCACTTGTGTGCTCTGGATTGAGACCTGTTTAAGCTGTCGGCCAGATCATTCAGGATGCCTGGAACGTGCACTGCGGACAGCAGAATGTGCTGCTCCAGTGCCCAGTGCCAGACTCTCATCACCGCCCTGCAAAGGGGATACGAACGAGTACCCCCTTGCTTGTTGATGAAGAAAATGATCGCAATATTGTCTGTTTGAACTAGAAGAGAGCCCGGCACCAGGTCCTCTTAAAAGGCCTGTAAGACATAGAGAACCACTCACATCTTCAATACATTGATATGGAGAGATCGCTCCTTGGGTGTCCAAACCCCTTGTGTTTGATGAGCACCCAGGTGCACTCACCATCCCAGATCTGATGCATCTGTCATAAGAGTCTGACCTGGTGGCTCCGGACGAAGCCTGACCCCTTTCTCCAAATTCCGGGGGTCCATCCACCAAAGCAAAGTTCTCCTGACTGTCTCGGTGACCTTGACCAGAAAGTCTAGATCATCGTAGCCCTGGTCCCCTGTACCCCGAGCATCCACTGTGGGACCCGCATGTGGAGGCGGGCCAGAAGAGTGACTGGAATGGCCACCGCCATGTGCCCCAGTAGCCTGAGAAAGTTCTGTGCTGAAACTTGAGGAGTTACTGAGATCCATTCGGCAATCACTCGCAGGCGATCGCCCCTGTCTGGGGGAAAGAAAGCCATGCCCTAGATATAATCCAGTACCGCTCCAATGAAGACAAGTTTCTGACTGGGCTCGGGGGACGATTTCCAAAGGTTCAGGGTGATCCCCAGCTCTCGGAACAGAGTATAGGTGTCTCAGAGGGTGTGAAGTAGGCATGACCTTGACAGGGCTGTTAGCAGCCAGTCGTTGAGGTATGGGAAAACGTAGTGCCCCATGCGCCTTAGAGCCGCAGCCACGATTGTCAAGCATTTTGTAAAGACTCGCGGAGCAGAGGAGAGGCCAAATAGAAGAACTCGGAATTGGTAGTGCTCCCCTTGGAAGTGGAACCTCAAAAACTTCCTGTGGGGAAGGAAGACCCCGATATGCATATATGCATCTTGCATGTCTAGGGAGCAGAGCCAGTCTCCTTGGTGCAGCAGAGGAAGTAGACCTGGAAGGGTCACCATCCTGAACCTTTTGTACTCTATAAAGAGATTGAGAGAGCTGAGGTCTAGAATAGGACAAAGATCCTGTGTCTATTTTGGGACAAGGAAGAAGTAGGAATAAAAACCCTTTCCCCGCTGATGCAAGGAGACTACCTCTATTGCCTTTTTCTGCAAGAGGGTCTGAATTTCTCCTTCTATCAGTGGGATGTGAGAAGGAGGATATCGGGAGTATTTTGGTGGGGTATTTGGAGGAAACTCCATGAACTCTAGCGTGTGTCCTCTCCTGATGATGCCCAGAACCCATTGGTTCACAGTTATCGACTTCCACCCTTCGAGAGGAAGGGAGAAGCGGCCCCCGCCCATCTCCCCTGAGTCTTCCTCTGGAAGGGGCGAAGGGAGTCATTGGGCTGAGCCGGGCATAGGCAGAGATGCCTGGGAGGACTTGGGCCCACGGGTAAGAACGCCTCTAGGCTGCTGGTTACTAGCTCTCCTATGAAAGCCGCCTCTCTGACCTTGCTAATTGCCACAGGCGTGTCCACCTTGACCACCTGAGGGCTTACGAAATGACTGTTGCTGTCGCTGGTCGCCACGGTACATTTGGCAGACCGACCAGATGGACTTGCCCGACTCCTGCAGACGAGAAATCAAAGCTTCCGTCTCCTACCCAAATAACACGGTACCTTGGAATGGTAAATCCTTGATACCGGATTGCAGATCCTGGTGGAAACCCGAAACTCTCAACCAGGTGTGGCGCCGAAGGCACACCCCGGAAGCGGCTGCCCTGGCTGCCGTATCTGCAGTATCGTACGAGGCTCTCAGGACATGGGAACCTACGTCGGAGCCCGATTTCATAATATCCAGAAGTTCCGACTTCTGATCAGAATCTGGCATGGCCTTCAGAAGCTCTTGTCCCCATTCCCACAGAGCATTCTGGTACTGGACCATATGCGTCAGGAAGTTAAGGGACCGGATGGAGCAGGTGAAGGCAGAATAAACTTTTTTGCCCACCTGGTCCAAATACCGAGACTCCGGATCGGGAGGCTGCGAGCTAAGGTGCTTCAGCTGCCTGGATTTGTCATGGGCAGCCGTGATGACCAAAGAGTCCGTCTGAGGGTTCGCTACTAGAAAAGCTTCTGCCCGCGGGGCCCTATACAGCCTGTCCGATTTCTTGGGAAGAGCCAGAATGGAAGCTGGACGCCTCCAGGTTGTCAGAGTCAGGTTCTGGAAAGTGTCCACTAAAGGAGGGACCACCAGTGGTTTCAGCTCCTTTTGCCTCAGGTATTTTTCCAATCTCCGGCGTTCTGGATCCAGGTCCTCCGTTTCCCACTCATTGGAGGCCTGGTTGTGCCTCATGATGTCCATAAAGGTTGGATCGTCGGGAGGCGAGCGAGGCTGGTCCTCCTCTCTTGGGGACCGCTCTAAGCTGAGAGAGTAAGAGGGTGAAGACAAAGAAGAGGGAGATCAACTACATGATCTGGAATAGTCCGATCTCTCCTTATGGCCAGACCCCTCTGTCATCGGTAACTGGGGGACCGATGTTGGTCCAAAGACCGGCTCCAGTCCCGAGACCGGCGACGGAGCGAAGACCAACGTCCGTCAGAGGACCGATGTCGGGAGCGCTCTTGTCTAGGAGAACAAGAAGGGCTGTGCATACGAGACCTGGACTGGCAACGGTCTCCAGAGTCCTCGGAGCGTCAGCGGTGGTCTTCGGACCGGGCGCGGGAACGAGTCCTGGAAGGAGGTGTAGGCGGTCGCTCAGGGGACTTCCTCAGGGAAGGCTCACCTCCCGGCTGTGGTTTGCCCGCTGGGTCTGGTACCGGTGTCTCGGCTGGTGACGGGGGTGGGGTCCGCTTCTGGACCTGTCCCCACCAAAAGGAGAACAACTCCTGCAGCTCGTCCTTCGAGAAAAGTTCGTCCGCTCGGCCCAGAAAGGGAGTATCCAGGATATCGGCCCGTGAAGGAGAGCCCTCTTGGGGGCCCAGGTGAGAGGACTTGGGAGACAGGGACGTTGGCTCTTCCATGGCTGCTCCCTCACCCTTCGCCCCTTCAGCCGGTGTCAGTGGTGGGACAGACAACGGGGTACTGCCAGGGGGCGCCAGAAAGTCCTTGGGCTCCTGAGGCGTGACTTTAGCAGGCGGTGCCAGTGCCTTGGGAGGTGGGGCCGCAGCTTTCACCTCCAAGGGCTTGGTGGTAACCCTTAGCGGGGTTACCTTCGGCTTGCCCGGCTTCTCCCCCGAAGGGCCGGCCTTGGCCTGGGATGACTTAGGGCGCGACCGGGACCGGTGCCGGGACTGACTACGGTCTTTCCCGTGGCACTTGGTTTTTTCCTTACGCTTTCCCTCAGAGGAGTGCAGATCCATCTTCTCCAGTAGAAATGTCTTCAGGGCCTTAAGACGTCGGATCTGGGTCCGGCTGGTGAACGCCTGGCAGGCTGAGCAGGTCGCGGTATCGTGATCCAGCCCGAGGCAAAAGAAACAGCTCTTGTGCCCATCTTTGGTAGGGATCTGCCTCCTACCGATGCACTTGTTTTGATGGGGCTCTGGAGAGATCGACAACGGTGAAAACATCCATCGACCAACTGAAAAAGACGTTGGAAAATGGCCTGTCGACGACACTTGAAAAAAACGTTGAAAACGGTACAAAAAGCAGGTTGAAATAGAAGTTTTGCTGTTCCTGGCAAGCTGGAACTGAAGTCCTTCTTCTCACGTATGGGACGAAGTGGGAAAAGAGGAACTGAGGTGGAGCTGGGTCCGCCCCCTTTTGTACTAGGGCCGACGGCGGGGCCGACGTCAGGGGACAGTCCCTACTGTATACTGCTGGCTGAAAAGGTTTCCGGAGGGTCCTAGTGCCTGCGGCATAGTCCTAATTGTTAGAGCCTGCTGCAAGAGCTCCCACTCGAAATAAGATCAGGGTTTAATCCCACTATGGGACACACTAAAGGAATTCGGGTTGCTGACTGGATATAAGGTAAATACTAATAAAACTGAAGATTAGCTGTTTCATATTACCCACAGACAAGATAAAAGAAGCTTTCCCCTTTAAGTGGGATAGAGGGCATCTTCAATACCTTGGAGTCTATCTGTCATTAGATGGCACCCAGATTTACCAACTTAACTATGTCCCTATCTTAGAACAGCCACGAGCAGACTTGGAGAGATGGGCGCTTATACCTCTCGCACTAGTACAGAAAACTGAGGTGATTAAAATGGTCCTTCTCCCTAAGTTCTTGTATTTATCACAGACATTACCAATACAAATACCGGACATATACCTAAACAAGATAAATGGGGGGATCTCACGCTTTATTTGGGGACCTCAGAGGCCCAGAGTTCAGTTCTCTGTGTTGCAGATCCCAAAGGGGAAGGGGGGGCTCTCCCTTTCGAACTTAAAATGGTATCATAAAGCGTCCCAACTCCGCACAGTGTTTTACTGGCTATCCACTGAATATATAGACAAGTGGAAAACGCTGGAGATAGGAGGTCTCTCCAACTTGAGCAAACTTCTCTTAATTGAGGATGTGGATCTCGCCACCTTGAGAAACGAAATCCCTTACGCTGCTTACACTTTAACTGATTGGCAGGAGATTTTGGATGACAAATCATTAAAGAAATGGAGACCTCTTTTAAAAGCACTTGCACATGAGCAGAGCTTCGTCCCGGCCAGGTGGGACTCAAGCTTCCGCCGCTGGGAGGAGAGGGGCCTTTTTTTAATTTGGCACTTTGTAGGAGAGAGGGTAGGTGTCCACTTCAGGAGTTGATAGACCAATATGGAACTGCCTGGCAAGACAGATTCAGGTATTTTCAGGCTAAGGACTATATTCAGTCCCTTGACCCCCCAAAACAGATCTTGGTCCTATTTAAAGCAGCACTGGAGAATCGAGCACCACAAGAGAAGATAATTTCATATTTATACAAGGCTTTACTCCAGTGGAAGGGAGACACGTCACAAACAATAAGAAGGGCATGGGCACAGGATTTGGGTACGTCAATTCCAGACATAGTTTGGTGCAAAGCTTTAGAAAGGATACATTGGGGAGCAGCTGCTGTTAATTGGAGGGAGTTCTCCTGGAAAGTGTTCTCTAGATATTTCAGGACTCCAGCAATAGTGGGGAAATTTAAGAGAGGAAACACTTCGACCTGTTGGAGGGGTTGTGGATATTCCCTAGCAGCCCTTGTTCATGTCTTGTGGGATTGTCCTTCCCTAACCCCTTTTTTCAGGATCTCCAACAAGCTTTACATACTGTCTTTGATCTGAACCTTGCCTTGACCCCTGCACTTTACTTCTTTTTAGATCTCCCACCTCGTTACAGGGATACTGGGGCAGCTAAGCTGTTAAAAATCATGCTTATGGCAGCCCAAAAACGATTACTAAAAATGGGCTTACCACTAATGCTATCTCTTTTGATCAATGGCACGACCTGATGATCTCTGTGTTTAGGATGGCAAGCCTTACAGCTACCCTTAATAAAAGACGGTCACAATTTGAATTACTCTGGAGAAGATGGGTCATATACATTATGTTACAACGGCCTGACTTTGTGCCTTAACGGAATTTCTGCTGGGGAACTTGTAACAGCCTAATATATTGATAATTATTGTGTTCATTCGGGATTCCCTAGAAGGATAGTAATTCTTATTTTAAGATTCCTGTTATTTGAATTCTACAATAACTGTTGTGTTACTTTCCTGAGTAAGAAGATTAATTGTAAGTACTCTGTAGGAATTCACTTATAAACTGATTTTACTACACAGTGGGGAGAATGGAATTACAGGCCTGAAAGTTAAATTACTGATACAGTTTTAAATGCATTCTCAAAATTCTCCTAATTTGTATTTTTGTTATTTATAAAGTATGGCACTGAGTGTAATTCGTTAAGGTTTATGTTGGATGTATGTGAATATATGTATTGTTGTGATATATTTGCAAAACATTAATAAACAAAGTTTCAAAAAAATAAGCGAGTTTGTGTCAGTTTGGCCAAAACGTAAAAAAAACAAACATATTTGGATATAACCTATCTTACACTGTACATATTGTCTGTATTGCTATTTCTTTATTCTTTATTAATAGATGTTTATATGAAAGCAGGATCAGTGTCCCACACAGTTCATCTACTGTGGTTTACACTCCTTTGCTGAAGTACAGTCCTCTTTGACATCACAATCTTTTCCACAGCAACAAACTGTGATGTCTCAAACCAGATTATGACATTGGCAAATGCCTAAACTGCCAGATCAAAGGAGAGCTCGTGAACAAGGATCCTGTTTCCCTGCAATATAACATGATAATGAAGAACAAAAGGAGAGAGAAATATAGTACAAAATATACAATGCAAGCTGAACTGTGCCCAAATATTTTTCAAAGGTTCTCGAAAGTGAGAAAATTCACTTTAAGCTTGTAAAATGAGAGCAAAACAATATAGTAATTGTGGAACTAGATAAGTTAACATCAATCAACATATCACCTCCATGTAAAGAAACCTATTACTGTACCACTGAGTTTGACGCATCCTGGTTACCGTTGCTGTGTTTCTTCCAGAGGTATTCATCCATAGCTAAACACATTCCATCATTCCAGCTTGAGGAGCCCGAATACAGAATCATCCAATTGACCACCTCACCATCTCCCACGCAGTTCCTTCCAACAATCAGATCCTTCCCAGCGAAGGAAGAAGCCCCCACAAGTGGATAATCAGCACACTTACAGTACACCGAACCCAAATAACCCAGAGAGCCGAGGAAGGGTGGAGTGTGTGGCTATACATGAATACCTCTAGGAGAAACAGTTACAGGGGAGTAACCTGTTCTTCTTACCAAGGGGATTTATCCCTAGTTACACACACTGACTGCTAGTGGTACAAATGGAATTAGGGAACACAGGTGCTATTTCGGAAAAAAAGCTTTTCAGTACAGCAAAAACCCAGTCTACATCCCTAAGAGACTGTAGTGACAAAATGTGGGTTGGCAACTACTGTCCACTTTGCAGATTTCACAAAGGGGGCAGACCACAGGGCTGCCACTGAAGTGGCTTTAACCCTCCTAGAGTGGCACACAGTCCTTCTGGGACAGGGCGCAAGGCAAGCATGGGCCAGTCTCTCTGGGCTTGTAGTGAAATGGGCCAAGCACTTAAGTTAAGAAGATGAGGCCCTGTGTGTGGAAACAAAGAAGGCATTAGTTGGAGGTGGTTCTGTTAATTTGAGACTATAATCTCCCAAATGTACAGTAAATTAGGATATCTTAGTAACAGATAGTGTAAAAAAACAGGAGTTTACAGAAGCCAAGCAGTATGGTTTCCTAAGCCTGTGGGTTAGGCATGGGACTAGGGAAGGAGCTATCCTCGATACTGTATTATGTATTCAGGACATTATAAGCAACATAAGGGTACAGGAGTGGCCGGGGTCACGTGATCACAACACAGTAAGATTTCGTATCTCCCTGGAACAGAAGAAGTTAGATTCAGTGCTATTCCACTGCAAACCATTATGTACAGTATTTATTCACTATTTATAGTTAATCTTTCTAGGACTGTGCTTCGTTTTTAAAAGGTGGAGGTAATTTATTTTACTGGCAGTCTGTGTTCCGTATCTCACAGCTTGCTACTGAACCAAAGTGAGACTGCTTCTCGTACAGGAGCAGGAGTGGCTGAAGTGAACTGAGGCTCCAGTGTTTGTGTCTTGTACTGTATGAGCAAGTGTATAAGGGGGACGAGAAAGTGACAGCCCAGTGGTGAATTTGCAAATGACTGCTGGTAGCAAAGGTGAAGTGTGCGGACTTACCAGAAGGAATTTCTTCACTTTTCTTGGCTTGACTCCCCTTGAACTTCTTTAACTTTCAGTAGCAGTTGGGATGGTTTATGTAGGGGGTGGAGTCTGGTCCCAGACATTCAGTGGGGTCACAGTCAGGAAAAGGTGTCAGTATGGCTCGGCTGGTAGCACATCGACCAGAAGGTCATGGGTTCTAGTCCCACATTGGGATTGGGCTCATACCATAAATGAAAATTACATACTCAAACGTAATTCTTGATCTTCCAGAATATCCTCACAATTCAGTCACACTGATGGGTCTAAGACAGAGGTGCAAGGACCTCACGAAAGCAGTCTTTTGCAGCTTAGAGAGGGGACCGATGTCAGTGCTGGCACCACCCACGAGGCTGACGCAGTGATGCTGCACACTTGGGCTAGCCAGTAACCGACGTCAGCCCTTCCCTTCTTAAGTATTGTTTGCCAGGAGAGGAAACAAGTGGAAGAGGAAAAAAGAGAGAAGGAGAGAGCTACAGACTCCTAGCCCAAAGGGATAGGAAAAGGATATAGGATATAACGAACATAATAAAACTGGACTACCAACTTAGTAGACGTAAGGATTGGCCCTAAGGTGGAACAAGGGTATCGGGTGTAAGAGCCAGAGTCCGTCTCAGCCACCTGAACTAAAAGGAGGAGATGAAAAAGGGGCTGCAGCTCTGGCACATAGCGATGGGCTGGTATGAGAAGCCCAGGAAACCTTACTGTAGTTAAGATGGAAGGATGCCAACTAAACCATCTTGTCATGCTCTCCAGAGGACAAGAATTTAGTGGTGAAAAACTCTTAAGAGCTCTAGAGGAGCAGAAAGTAACTGAACTTGGACAAAGAACAAAGCAAAATCTTCCGGATACTCTAGGAAATGCAGAAATAAGCAATGAACAATGAAAAATGAATACCAACATCAAGGTGTAGGATAAGCACCCAACTCAGCAGGCTGATGGTACAGTATGAAAAAAAAAAAAAAACTGCACCTGCCTCTCCCTAAGTTCAAGAAAGTTGAAACTGCACTTCGTGGAGAGTTACAGACTGCCACATGGCATAGGCTCAAAGCATAGGCAAGGTAACAGACTGTAAGGCAGCTAAGGTATGTTTCAGAGAGATCTCAACAGGGAGAGGAAGAGAGTTCAAGGGAAAAAGGGGGGAAACATCAAAGTTATTTATTATATTTTTTTTGCTAGGAAGAGGGCAAGGGGGCCCATTTCCAATGTTTTCTTTTTTTTTTTTTTATTTAAGGAGCATCACCCCAAAGACAGGAGGGAAAGGGCAAGAACCAATACCAAATGTACAAGAGAAACAGAAATGAACCTCAAAGAAAGAGGAAGCACTCTGGGGAGTAACAAGACATGCTAGTGTGCTAGCTCAAGAGTGAGATGCCCAGAGGCCTTTGCTCTTATCTGAGAGGGGATGTTGGGTGGGTGTGTGACTGAAGGTGAAGATATTCTAGAACATCAAGAATTATGCCGAGTACATCAATTTCATATTTTCCAAGAATCAATCTTCACCATCCAGTCACACTGATGAGTCAGAGTACCAAGCCTTACAAATAAAAAAAAGTGGAGGCTTGGCTCACCCTCAGGGAAAAATTATCCCTCAGCCCTCTGGTGGGGTAGAACCACTGGAGGGCAATGACTCCTCAGAGGTCCAGCAGAACCCGAGACTGGTCAAGGGTAAGCAGAGGCTCCTGTGGCCTGGGAGCAGGATGGCACATCGACAGCTCATGCCTGACCCTGTGGGAGAAAAAGTGAGCCCCCTGGAAATGAGAGTGAAGCACCCTACATTGAGCCAGGGGTATCAACTGAAGAGGCAAAGCCATGCCATCACCGAATGCAGACTGCTGTTCCTACCGGTCTGGAAGCTACCTCATTGGTGTCATATGGCGCCCTTGCTTGGTGCCTCACCAGCTCCAGGCCCTGGACAGAAAGGCGAATGGCCCGTCTGGTTAACTTACAATTCAGCATTGTAACCAAGAGCTGACTTAGCTGTGCCCACAGGCGCTTGCTTTAAGCTGCCCGATGTGCAGAAATGCATATCACAGTGTGTGTGCCACAAAAACCTTTCTGCCCCAAGCATCTATCTCTGCAGAGTCGGGGGTGGAAGGGGCAGTCATGCACCAGCACTTAGGCACAGGGGGTGTGCAGAACCAAAATTCCTGAGGTGGGGTAAGGGGTAGCACCTGGAGACCCCACGAGAGCACAGTATCTGCACTGGACATCCCTAGGGGCTCGAGATGGGGCATAGGGACCAGGACAGAGCCAGACATTCTTGGATGAAAAAAGACAGAGGCCAAGGAAGGATGACAAAGAAATAATTGTCACAAATTCACTCAGCAGGTCAGGACCTCTACTCCCAAAGTGCCAACCTCTGAGCGCAGTCTTGTGAACAGTGTAACAGACAAGGTAACCCTCTCGCCTGTTTTTGTGAGTTCAGATCAACCTTTGGTCTCAGTTCTGGAGGGATTCAAACTGTTAACCTCTTGCTAGCATACCCAATGCACAGGCTCAGATATATCTGTCTTCGGGGGGCCAGATATCTTTGCCTACGGGCACCTAACCAGGTATTCAGAGATGAACCCTTTAAAACTATATAAAGACCTCAGATTTAAAACTCTTCTCTTTCCAGTATGATATCACAATACAAGCTACATGTCTGCTGAACCATAAATATTTCTTAGCAAAAGAAAGAAATTCAAAGACAGACCAGGTTTGCTCTAAAATTAGAGTTTTTTTCTAAAATATATAATAATATGTCAAACATACAATACAGAACTCTTATAACACAAGACATACATATCTTTAAACAAAGCACGGTTTAAAACAGTGCAAAAACTACAACTATATTTAGATTTTGTCTAGCTTTCTAAATACCTGTTTTCAGTGCTCACATGTTTCCTTAGTCAGTGTCAGATACAAATGCATCTCTATAGTGAAAGAGAATAATCTTTTAACATAGAAACATAGACTTTGACGGCAGATAAGGACCGCTAGGCCCATCTAGTCTGCCCATTCAAGCAGTATTGGCCAACCCCTTTTTGATGAAGTCATCCAACCCCTCCTCTGGTCAAATATCTAACAAAAATATATTTTTATACAACCACAGGATGTAATTTTATTAATCTATACTATACAGCTACAGTATACAGGATGTATTAATTCTGCAATCTTAGCTAACTCAAATTTCAATGACACCTCTTTTGATCTCATGCTGTACCCTCTTCACACAGGCTTCATAGGGTCATCTACAACCTTACACCTCTATGTAACATTGTAGCTTCCCTTATTTTAACATCATAAACCTAGTTTATGATTTCTCTCTTAACAAAATTAACTTAACAACTCTGTAATTAGCCCAGAGAAACAAGATCCTTAATAAAAGTCTTCCAGTAACACATTGTCTCTAAAAAGACCGCATGTGTGATACAATGCTGTTGGCAGTTCTCTTGGCCTGCATCTGTCAGCTAAATTCTGGGGGAGAGAGGTCATTCCTAGAACATCTGAATTTTCAGCAGAGACATTAATACATTTTATATTGAACAATATAATACAGCACTCAGAACTGGCTGTCTACGTCAGTCACCACTGGAATCTCCAAGGAATTTGAGCACCAGAGTAGCAGTATTGCGATCTATTAAAGACCCTCCATTCATCTCCTGCAACATCTCCACCAGGAAACACTAGTACACAGAGTACCGAGCATCTGAAGACATGTGGACTGAAAAAACAGGTTACTCACCTGTAACAGTAGTTCTAGGAGTGGTATATGTTGTTCATCCATACTTCTTGGCATGTCTCTTTCCCATTAAGGATCGCCGTAAGGTCTTCAAGCTGGCTCCTCCCACCCACCCGGGTGATATATCCCTGCTCGCCCCATGATGCAAGATCTTTGCTTGCTGGAAGCCAGGTGTTGTTTGTTCCCAGCGGGGGGGCGGTGGGTCCGTGAGGATGAACAACATATACCAGCAGCCACCGATGCAGCGATATGGCGGGTAGAATGAGCTCTTATCCCTCTGGGAGGCTTCATACCCGCCAACTCATAACACAGACTTATCCAAGATGTAATCCACCTTGCAATAGTCTGTTTTGCTGCAGGTCTGCCAGAAGCGCCTTCAGCGTAGGTGACAAACAGCTGCCAAACCACTCCTGAATTTCCGCCGTCCTCTCCTTAAAATAAGAGAGAGCTCGTTTCAGGTCCAAGGTATGGAGCCAGTCTTCGGCCTCCAAGGTGTAATTAGGGTAGTATACTGGCAGAGTTAACACCTGGTTAAGATGAAACTTTGACACCACCTTCGGAAGGAATTTCGGGTGGGGGTGCAGGACAACCTTGTCCCTGTGGAAGACCAGATAAGGGGAGTCCACCAAGAGCACCTGGAGCTCCCGTCCTTCTGGCCGACATGACAGCCACCAGGAAGGCCATCTTCCGTGATGAGTGTAACAGCGCACACTTGTGCATTGGTTCGAATGGCTTGCCCATGAGCTTTGCCAGTACCAGCAGCAGATCCCACGGAGATGGAGGGTCACGCACCGGAGAGGATATGTGAGCCAGGCCTTTGAAAAAGAGCCCAACCACTGTCTCCTGTGCTGTCAGCTGACTGGCCCACACCTGGTAAGCAGAGATGGCTGCCAGGTGCACCCTAAGGGTCGATGACCGAAGACCGCCTTTGGAGAGAGACCAAAGGTAGTCGAGAATGTTATCCACTGGACAGGACAGAGGGTCTACACCCTTGCTCTGACACCAAATGGAAAACCTTTTCTATTTGAAGGCATAACATTTCCTGGTTGATTCCTTTCTGGATGCCTCCACCACGGTGAGGACATCCTTGGAAAGACCCAAAGCCTCTCAGGTACCAGGCCGTCAGGTGCAGGGACTGAAGGTCCGGATGGTATACCTTCCCCTGATTGAGAGAGATCAGGTCTGGGCGTGCTGGAAGCCGCTCTGGGGGGCTGCAGCTCAGGCTGAGGAGATCTGGCTACCAGAACTGGCGCAGCCAGTCTGGGGCTACCAGGATCACCTTCACCTTGTCCCTCCTCACTTTGAGAAGCACCTTGTAGAACAAGGGAAATGGAGGGAAGACGTGGAAGAGGCCTGGGGGTCCACAGCTTCGAGGGGGGGCATGAAACAGCCTCATCTTGGTGTTGTCCCTGGAGGCAAACAGGTCCACTATCGGTTTGCCCCAGTGGGAGAACGGGCTGTAAGCTACCTATGGATGGAGAGACCACTCATGGGATGTCTCGCCTAAGCGGCTGAGAGCATCCGCCAGATGATTTGAGGCTCCTGCCACATGAATGGCTAGGAGATATGCCTCCAGACGGCTGACGAGGGTCCAGATGCGGAGCATCTCCCAGCAAAACAGACGGGAATGCGTGCTGCCCTGTTTGTTGAATTAGTACGTGGTCATGGTATTGTCCGACTGGACTTGAAGCACTTGACCCCGGAGCTGAGGAGCGAAAGCTGACAGTGCCAGTCTGACTCCTCTCAGCTCCAACAGATTGATGTAGTATCAGGACTCCTTGGGGGTCCAGAACCCGTGGGCCCTTTTGTCCCCCATGTGGGCTCCTCAGCCCACGAGAGAGGCATTGGTCATGAGGATGGCCGTCGGCTCAGGGCGTACAAATGGGACCCTTCCTGCAACCGGTCTGGGGTGGTCCACCATTGGAGAGCGTCCCACATCTTCTGAGTTACAGTGATCAGCTGGTCGAAATGACTGTGGCACTGAGTCCACTGGGCGGCCAGCTCCCATTTAAGTGGGCGCATGTGCCACCGGGGCCCAACAAACCACGGAGGTGCACGCCATCACGTAACCGAGAAGGCGCAGAAAGTCCCTGGCAGGGCACAATTGCCCAAACAGAAATGATTGGGCAAAGGAGGAGAAAACCTCCGCCCTGTCCACCAGGAGCCGAGCTCTGGCTTGACGAGGGTCGAGTTCCACCCCGATGAAGCACATCACTTGGGAAGGCACGAGTTCCCACTTGGCCTCGATCAGGAGGCCGAGTTGGGAGCAGGTCTGGAGGGCCAGGTCCCTGGACCTCTCCACCTCCTGCTGGGTGGGACCTGCTAAGAGCCAATCATCCAGGTAGGGGTAAATTCGGACCCCAATGCCTGAGATGGGCCGCCACCATTGCAATGCATTTGCTGCAGACCTGTGGGGCCGACGACAGGCCGAACGGCATGGCTTGAAACTTGTATAGGGTCCCTTCAGCTCTGAAGCGGAGGAACCGCCAATGAGACGGACGGACAGGGACATGAAAGACCGTGTCCTGCAGATCCAGTGAACAGAACCACATTTCACTCCAAGGATGGTATGATCTTGGACAAAGTGACCATCTGAAAGGTGCATGACCTGAGATACCGATTCAGGTCGTGCAGATCTAGAATGGGGCGCCAGCCCCACCCGGGCCGCATGGGCATCAGCAAGTACCTGGAAACAAAGCCTGGGTCTGCTGGAGAATCCACCACCAGAGCTACTGCCTCCTTGAGGAGGAGCTGAGCAATGTCGTCTCAGAGAGCCAACTAAGTAAGGGCGCATACTCTTTCCTCCCATGGGGCGCAGGCTCGGTTTGGAGGGTACTGCTCGAATTTCAGAGGCAGACCCTGACCTACCATCTCCAAGACCCACCTGTCCGTGGTGATAACGGACCAGGCAGAAAGGAAGTGGCGGAGCCGGCCCCCCATGGGAGGACCCAGAGCTGGTGTGATGGGAGAGGGGGTGGCAGCTCCCGCCCCATCACTGAGCAGGCTTGGAGGAGGAAGAGCTAGGACCTACACCTCGGCCTCCTTTATGGACCTGGGAGAGCCTGGGCTTGGGCCGGGGGCGCCAAGCTTGAGCCTGCCGCTGCTGCTGCTGCCACTCTCCTTGAAAGGAGGGTTGCTGGGCTGCAGGGGGGAAGAATGCCGAAAGGGCTTCTTCTGCTGCTTCTTACTCAAAGAACCTTTAGCAGAAGTGGCATCCAAGGTGGCATTGGACTGCTCAATATGCTGAAAGTGACCAGCCACACCTGGTCCAAAAAGATCGGTGCCCAGGAAAGGCACATCAGCTAGTTTGTGCTCAGTATCTGCCGGGAAAGAGGAGAGCCTCAGCCTAGCCCTGCAGTGATAGGCAACAGTGGCTGCCAACAAGTGGGCTCAAGAATCCCCAATGTCCAGGGCTGTCTGAAGCTGCTGTTTGGCAACAGCCCGGCCCTAGTCCCAGACTTGCTTGACCGTGGTCTGCACGTCCATGGGGAAATGTGGGAGGACTTCGTCCAAAGACCCCAAGAGGGCATGGGAGAAGTGTGCCATGATGATGGCCAAACTTGCCTGACTGAGGCCTAAAGTCGAGGCCGCACAGACCTTCTGAGCCAAATAATCCAAATTTTTGCATTCCTTCTCAGGGGGTCAAACAGCGTTGGCAGAACTGCCAGTACACCTGAACACAGAGGTGGTCACCAGGCTCTAGGCCAAAGGGTGCTCTGTGAATCCTGCAAGGGACCCCATGGGCACCACATACTTGTGGGCCATACGGGCAGACGGAGCTGGACAAGAGGCAGGACACTGCCAAAGTTCTAAGGCCGGACCAACTATGGCCTCAGCCACACGAAAGCCCTCTGTCGGGGTATCCCCTCTCTTAAGGATGTCCGTGACAGGGTACTCCGCCTTTTTCTGGATGGGCTCCAGGGGCATCCCTGTAGACTCAGAGATGAGGCGAAGAATGCCCTGGAAAGACGAAGGACCTTCCTCCATCTCAATCCCACTGGCTGATTCGTCATCCCCTGGGTAAGAATGTAGGCAGAGCTCATCCGAATCCGAGGAATCCGGAAACAATGGTTGACCACCCAGGCCACCTTCGACCCATCAGGGGGCGGTCCGGGGTGACACGGACCGAAAGACGCCGGGGAAGCCCGGTGTCTGGCCTAGTTTCCTTGGAAGGAGCCCCTCCCACAGGCTGCTTGGGCAGTGGTTCCATCACTATCGGTGGAGAGACTGGTTTAGGCCGAACCGGAGGTTTCACCGGCTCCATGGGCAGGGGAACAGACTTAATCAGCTCTGAAGGAGTCAGCTTCAGCCTGGGAGGCGAAAAAGCCGAGTAATGGCCGGGGTAGAAGCCAGAGTCGGCTTGTGCCTGGTCAAAATCAGCTGTTGGCAAATGAGGTCCTCGTAGCACCAGAGTTTCCGCCGGAGTCTCTCCTCATCCGAAGAGGACGAGGACGACCGATGGCGTTGCCTCTTTTTACAGTGCTTGTAGCTCTTCCTTGGCCTTTTAGTCGAGGGGGTCCTGGACCTCAATCGAGATCGGACAGGCCAATTCGGGCACGTGGGAGACACTGGCGGGACCGGTGATTTCCCAGGGTCAGGAACCACATCCTCAACGGGATTCCCAGAAGGCTGGGTTTCCTTGTCGGGGAAAGAAACGACTGGAGTCTGACTGAGAGCATCATCAACCAGAGTCGGCGACAATGGGCCGATCAGATCGATGATTATTTCAACATCATCGATCGACACTTCGATCAACTGGCCGGACAGCAAAGCCGAGAAGTCAGCGGCCGAAGAAGCAATTTCGACCAAAGTCAAGACTGCTGGTTCCTGGGACCAAGATCTCTCTCCTGATCCCAAGAACGTCTTTGCTGAGACAAAGACAATCCAGGGTCCTTTTCCCATTTACAGGACCGAGAGGACTCTCTCCCTTAGTCGGGAGAGACTGGCACAACTCTCGGAAAGAACCTGAGAAAGTGAAGCCCACGCTGAGTGGAATGAAGAAGCTCTGAGAGGAAGATTCACTGGCACGAGCCGCTTCCTCCTCGAAGGCTTGCATGCATTCCAAGTACTCGGCGAATCCCGCAGCCGCAGAAACTGCCCACTGAACCTCCTTTGATTTCATCGGAGGGTTCCATTTTTCCGGCCACCCCAACTTCAGGCATGCAAGACGGTCACTGAGGACGTTTGGGTGAAATGCAAGACAGAAATCGCACTTCAAGGTGTCATGGTCGACACCCAAGCAACAGATGCATGCGGTGTGGGGATCGGTGCGTGACATCTTCCGGCCACACAAACACCGGCGAAATCCAGGGGAAGACTTGTCTTCCATAATCGAAGATAAGGAGTCGTGGTCGCTAAAGTGAACTAGATGGATTTTCGGAATAACCGAAGGAATATAAGCCAGGGCCTACAAAATGTGGTAGCACGAGGGAGGCAACCTGAATCTTCCAGTGGAAAGGAAGATCTGGCGTCATGGGGTGGAGCCGAGGGATATACCCGGTGGGTGTGAGGAGCCAGCTTGAAAACCTTCCAGCAATCCTTAGAGGGAAAGGAGCATGGCAAGAAGTGTAGATGAACAACATATCCACAATACTAGAAAATCCTTCTCCTCACAGAAGGAAATAGGAGAGAAGTTGCTGGATTCAGACAATGGCGGTATTGGGGCCTCAGGCCCGAACTGGGCCTGGTCTGTCTTCAAATGGTATTAGCGGAGCAAACCAGTCAGTGTTCTTAATTGTTGACAGGTCATGGGCCCCACAGGACCTTCAATACCTGGCAAAGCAGGTGAGGGAGACAGAGGAGAAAGGAGGAGGAGGTGGGTCATGGATGACCAGGCCATAGAAACATAAAAACGTAAACTTTGACGGCAGATAAGGACCACTTGGCCCACCCAGTCTGCCCATTTCCCTACCTACTGTATAAGCTGCAGATTCTAGTTAACCAACAGCCTACTTCCTGCCACCCCCCACTGCAACTGCCTTATGTCTGTCCCATGCATGTTTGAATTCCCCCACTGTTTTAGACCCAACAACCTCCCCAGGAAGGCAGCTCCATGCATCAACCACTCTCTCCGTGAAAAAAAATTTCTTCACATTACCCCTGAGCCGTCCCCCCCATCTTTTAAATTGTGCTCCTGTTCTTATCTCTTTTCTGAAAGATGCTACGCCTCGACTTTGTTGATTCCCTTGAGGTACTTGAACGCTTCTACCATGTCCCCCGTCCCTCCTTTCATATCAAGGGCATGCCACATTAGCCTCTCTTCATATGGTTTCTGATGCAGACACTGCACCATTTTAGTTGCCCCCCTCTGAACTGCTTCCATCCTGTCTATGTCCTTGCATAGGTGAGGTCTCCAAAACTGCACACAGTACTCCAGATGGGGTCTCACCAACTGTCTGTACAGAGGGATAACCACTTCCCTTTTTCTACTTGTGATGCCCCTTCCTATGCATCCCAGTATCCCCCTGGCTCTCCTTACTGACTTCTCACAGTGGTAAGCAATGTGAGAAGTCAGTAAGGAGAGCCAGGGGGATACTGTAGTTTCTTGCTTCTGCCTTGCTCCCACTTTTGTGAAGGGGAATCACATCTACCCTCCTCCAGTCCTCAGGTACCACCCCATCCTCCCATGATTTGTTAAAAAGTGTGGTCAGTGGTGTCACTAGGTCCTCCCTTAGTTCTTTTAGGATTCTGGGGTGAATCCCATCAGGCCCCATTGCTTTGTCCACCTTGAGTTTTAGGAGTTGTTTCAGGACTCTTTCTTCTGTAAATGGACTGGTGTCAACCCCCCTACCCAGAGTGCTTCTATTGTCTGGTTTAGGTAACTCCTCCTCATCTTCTTTTGTGAATACTGAGCAAAAGTATTCATTCAGTATCTCTGCCTTTTCACTGTCTCCCTCTGCCCACCTCCCCTCTCCCTTATTAACCTTCACTATTCCTCCCTTAACCTTTCTATGCTCCCTAATGTACCTATAAAAGGTTTTATCCCACTTCTTAACTGAATTGGCTATTTTTTCCTTGGTTAGGCTTTTGCTGTTCTGACAGCCTTCTCCACTTCTTTCTGCTTTAAATGATACAGTTCCCTGTCGTGCTCCTTCTGTGATTCCTTATACTTTTTGAATGCAGCCTTTTTCTCCTTAACCTTGCCTGCCACCTCTTTTGAGAACCATAGTGGTTTTTTACTCCGATTTGTTTTCTTTGTTTCACACAAAGGCTTGTTGCCTCTATGATGGCAGTTTTGATTTTTCTCCATTGTTCTTCCACCCCTCCTTTTTGGCCATTTGCTAGTGTATTCCTCAGGTATTCACCCATTTTGCCAAAGTCAGCCCTTCTAAAGTCCAATATCCTTGTTTTTGTATGGCTTGTCTCCATGGTTGTGCTTATTGTGAAGCACACTGTGCAGTGGTCGCTTGTTTCCAGATGTCTACTGACTTCTAAATTTGTGATCCGCTCTCCATTTGAGAATACCAGGTCTAGTATTGCTCCCTCCCGAGTGGTTTCCAACACTAGCTGCCTGCCCCCTGCAGGGCATCGAGAATGACCCCGCTCTTGCATGTGGCTGCAGTACATGTCATCCAGTTAACATTTGGGATATTCATGTCCCCCATCAACAGTATCTCCTCTTTTTCAGCCATTTTGTGAATGTCTTCTATCATTTTCTTGTCCATTTCCTCCCCTTGAGATGGGGGTCTGTATACAACCCCTGTGCAGACTGTGATGCCAATCCCTGTCTCCAAGGTGACCCAGAGTGGCTCTTGTCCTCCCCCTTTACTTCTTAGTTCTGTAGCTTTGATCCCTTCCCTTACGTATAGAGCTGCTACTCCTCCTCTTTTCCCCTCCCTGTCCCTTCTGTAGACTGTGTACCCCAATATGTTGACATCCCAATCATGGTTCTCTGTGTACCATGTTTCTGTGACTGCCACAATATCCAATTGTTCATCTTCCATTAAGGCTACTAGCTCAGGAACAGAACCAAACACACGCGCTGCAATCAGAAATGAAATGGGGTGGTGCTGATATTAAGGATTGCCAGCCTGTGAATTGATTCAGTCCAAGGAAAAATCAGCACTCTTAGCCTGTTATTGAGATAAATTCAGGTCCAATCCCAAAGTAATGTAAAAGTGAAACATTTATTATATTAAAGGAACAAAAGGACCAACAGGCACGCTAATCAGACATAGAACAAATTTGCCACAGCGTTTCGACTCACAAACGAGTCTTCATAAGGGGGTAAAGGTTACATGGAGACAATGCCCTTATATAGTCTATTTAATTAAACATAAATTATTATTCAACCATTCAATTAATCCAACAAATCCCAACACCTGTAAAAGTTAAAGACTCCCTTCCACTTCTAATTCAAGCTATGTTCAGTGCAATTTCTGTGCTATAACACTAGATGGTGCTATTACATTGAAGCACATACATCTTTAATAAAACAATACTTGCATGTTCATTTTTCATTTCATCTGACTTTCCTCCAGCTACCTGTTACTCATTTTTTATGAGGTCCTTTATTTGGTTCACCTAGGCTGCCTTGCAATAATACTCTGAGTTGCTGGAGGTTTGGTCCTTTCATTTTATTCCATCTTCCACTCATTCATGTGTTCATTTTTCATTTATTGATAATCCATATGTCAGTGCTTTCAGCTATCTACACATACAAGTATTGTTTTATTAAAGATGTATGTGCTACAATGTAATAGCACCATCTAGTATTATAGCACAGAAATTGCACTGAACATAGCTTGAATTAGAAGTGGAAGGGAGTCTAACTTTTACAGGTGGTGGGATTTGTTGGATTAATTGAATGATTGAATAATAATTTATGTTTCATTAAATAGACTATATAAGGGCATTGTCTGCATGTAACCTTCACCCCCTTATGAAGACTCGTTTGTGAGTCGAAGTGCTGGGGCAAGTTTGTTCTTTGTCTGATAAGCGTTCCTGTTGGTCCTTTTGTTCCTTTAATATAATAAATGTTTCACTTTTGCATTACTTTGGGATTGGACCTGTATTTATCTCAATAACAGGCTAAGAGTGCTGATTTTCACTAGCTCAAGAAGCTTGTTTCCCAGACTATGGGCACTGGTAGTCACTGCCCTCCATTTAATGCTGGCTTTATCCTTTTTTCCCCCATGCCTGCTCTTATTGCCCTTGTCTATTTTTCCATTTAACCTTCTCCTGCCCTCTGTTGAGTACTGTACCTCAGTGTTTACCTTACTACCTGACATGTCCTCTCACAGGGCTGCGAGAGTGTTCAGGGGGTGGCAAACTCAACCGTGTGTAAAACAGCCAATTTTAGAGGACCGACCCAGATGGTGCCCTTGGGGGGGAACCCCCCAGGTGGGGAGAGTGGAGATGTACAGGGCCCACAGGGCGGCCCCAGTCCCCACCAGTGACAGTGCTGGTCGGTTCCTGGGAGAAGCAAGTTGCTGGGCTAGCGCTGGAACCCTGGCCACTGCTGCCATCAGCACCAGTCAGAGGATCAGCTGAAAGGCCCAGAGCCCTGCCCCAACCTCTCACCAGGGCCAACACTGGCTCCACCAAGACACACCCAACCTCCAGACAAGAGGCAACCATACAGTCTGAACCAGACCCGGTGCCACAAACAACCGGATCTGGCCCTGGGAACAGCACCAGAACCCAACCCACTGTTTCAGGTAGTGCCAGAAGGGGTCCCAACACCGGCCCTGGTGCCAGGCCAAGGGAACACACCAGGTGCAGTGTCAGGCTTGGAATCAGGCCCAGTATGGCTTCCTCATCACCAGCACCATCCCCAGGCCCAAGGTCAGCATCATCATCATCTTCCCTCAGGCTGCCAGGATGGTCAGGGGAAGAGAAGACCACCACCTGGGACTTGGGAAGAGCACTGGCTCCATAACCCACCCCTCTTATGGCACTGCAAGCAGTGCCAGAAGGAGACCCAGCCTCACACCTGGCACCAGGCCACAACATTGAGGAGCCCACTGGTGTAGACCAAGCATACTGCTCCGGCCTAACCACTGAGGGTGTCCACTGACCCATAGGGCCAACAAAATGGGAGGAATGCTCAGCTGAATGCCCCCTAGGACCGCAGATGTCTAGGCGACACAAGCGCATGGAAGATCCTGGACTTCCTCAGTATCACAGATACTGGGAAGGGCTCTGGGGAAGAGCCCAGAAACCTTATCTTCACATCCTTGGGGCAATGTCTCCCTCCAAAGGCGGAGGGCCAAATGACCCCTCTTCCATGTGTGCTTCTCGAGGGTGCCACAATCTACAGACAAGCAGCATTGCAACTATCCATGTCACAGTCAACATCAAGATAGGCCCAACATTCGTCATGCTGGTCCTGGACAGCAACTACACCCCTGATGCGTGAGGGTGCTGCCCCTGTGCTTCTTCTTGGACAACTTCTTTTCGCATTAGGATCCAGCATGGTGAAGGATAAAAATAACAAAAAATAGAACAGAAAAAGATTTGGTGCTGAACTAAATGATAGGAGGGACGGTACCGGTTACACAACAGTGCCAGAAAAGGTTACGGCACTAAACAGAGGACGCGACAAACTGAGGAATAAGGTGCAACCCAGTAAGTCGAGTGTAGCTGCTCCCACTGTATACACTCGACAGAGGTAAAAACTGAATTGTGGAAGGGAGGGGGCCAGCGTTGGTCATGGCTACATGACAATTAAATTCAGTCAATATGGTTCACACAACTTACCCTATTAGTCTGTAATATCACGAGACCCTGTACAAACAGCCCCCAGCAATTCGTTCCCCATATATATTTAATAAAATAAACTCCACAGGGAGCAAATTGGGAAGGAATTGTACAGGAAGCCAATTGGCACAGGAATGAATAGCTTGGCGTGAATTGGCACAAGGCATATTTAGGGGAGCAAACTGACGTGTCACTGTTGGTTACTGGTAGGTCCACATGCATAACGTTACTACGTCTGTCTCATGGGTGGTGCCGGCACAGACAACGGTCCCCTCAGTAGATTACAAAAGACTTTCCTCCCAGGGGGGTCCTACCACCTCTTGTTTAGACCCATCAGTGTGACTAAATGGTGAAGATTGATTCTTGAAAGATATGCTGGCTCTTGAGTGCAATACTAAGAGGAAGCTGTGCTATCAAAAGAGCATCATCCTTCAGATGAGACGTTAAACGGAGGTTCTGTCTGCATTTTCTGGTGGCTGTTCAGGTGGATGTTAAAGATACAAAGATACTTCTTACCATATTTTCCCCATTCACTAAAAATACCACCAACAGCTTAATTACCCCCCCCCCACCACCTCTGAAATGAGGCTGAAAATAGGCAGTATTGGCTAACCCTCCTTTCATGGTCGACAGAAACTAAAATCAGTCAATCGTATGAGTTTTTTGCACTCTGTGCATGATTACGACTGCAGCGGGCGTAGCCCTACAGATGTTTTGCTTTGAGAAAAGGACTCCCTGCATAAATTACCTACCAAACAACATGATAAAGAGTGTTAAAAATAGCATCCTCAGCTGAAGCCTCATTATTACGCTGCCTGTATGTGTGTGGCAGCTGGAGAGCACTATTTTTCCTCTGGCTTGAGAAGTAAATTGATCCCTCCCCAGTATTGCCTTTTTTTGCAAGTTGAAACCTCCTCCATAATGTTTTATAGGCCTTTGCTTTCTTTGATAAGTTTCAGTGCTTAAGCTGAGCTCTCTCCAGTACTGCCTTTTTTTGCAAGTTGAAACCTCCTCCGTAAGTGTTTTATGAGCCTTTACTTTCTTTAAGTTTCAGTACTTAATTTACTACCATTTGCAAACTGAGAAACTTGTTTTGCTGGTATCCCCTCCCCCACTCATCCAGCGGAATGAATCCCTTTATTTCCTAACCATGCTGATTGATTTTACTTGCGTCCCTCTTAGTAAGAATGTGAAACTAAACTTGTGTTATTTTAAATGATTGATAAAGTGACATGTCCAGTTTACATCTCTTGGGGGTGAAACTGTACGCCTTAATCTGTATGGAGTAATTCACTTGCCACCAACTCTTAAGACCTCAGTTGTAAGCCACATACATCATGCATGTAAGGTGATATATGAAATCAAACTGCATTCCCTGAAAAACAGGTTAATTTCTCTTACCTACCTCTGCAGCCATACAAAGCCAACCCCTTATCTCTCTCTCTCTCTCTCTGATATCTACTGTTGGACAACACAGCTGTCTAAACAAAGCAAGCTGTTTTTTTCTTGAAAAGTAGGAGGGTGTTTTCTTGCTTGTTTTAAGTGCATGGGTAAGCTACAAGAAGACAGTTCTACTGCCAGGGATTTATATAAAAAGTCGTTAGATATCAATAGACAGAAGGGAATACAACACTTTAATGGTTACAACTGCCTTAGACTACAAATGCAGACCACGACGCAAAGTTCTCATGAACTGATTTAATGTTAAACTAATAGAGTTTATATTCTTTATGCTTCTCTTTTCTTAAAGTTACTATGATCCATATTTGCTGTTGCTGTTGCAATCATTTGTTCTGGAGGTCCCAGCCATCTCAGAAAAGCTATAGACTGGGTGAAGGCAGTACAGAGAAGGGCAACCAAAATGGTGCATGGCCTGCACCAGAAGCACTATGGGGAAAGACTCAGAGAGTTAAATATGTACTCTCTAGAGGAAAGAAGGGAAAGGGGAGACATGACACAAGCATTCAAATACCTCAAAGGTACCAATAAGGTACATGAAGGTTCAATTCTGCTGAGAAAGAGATGTTCAAGGACAAGGGGGCATGATATGTAGCTGGAAGGGGGGAGACTTAGAGGGGATGCGAAGAGAATGAAAATTATATACCTACCGTAATTCTTGATCTTCTTGTACGAAGTCTACACCACTCAGTCACACTAATGGGACTACGCCAGAGGCACTAGGACCAAGCAGAAGCCAAAATCTTCAGGAGGCCAGCACTGGTAGAGGCCGAGGGAGCTGACTGCAGCGAGCCTGGCTCGCCCATATAGGCTACCTTGGCGCCAGCCCTCCAACCACCTCAGTAACTTTTTACCGAGGAGGTGAAGGTAAACTAACCTAGTGAAACTAGCATATGTCGAACATAAGATAGTCCGAATCACCTGTATAAGAAGGGTCAACACAACAGTCTCTTCACAGCCTAGCCATCGAGGGAATGAAGACCAAAAACAGATAAGTGCGATCGGGGGATGGCAGGTGGGTGTGTGAATGAGTGATGGAGACTTCGTTCAAGAAGATCAAGAATTACGCTACGCACGTCATTTTCATATATTCCTGGACATAAAGTCTCCACCACTTATCCACACTAATGGGAGAGTACCGAGCTGAAATAATCCCCCGAGAAGTGCGGCAGGAGAGAGGAGCTCACTTAGGACAGAAGTCCATTAAGGATTGTCCTGCCAAAGGATTGATGCTGTCTGGCTGGACATCCAAGGCATAGTGCTTCACAAAAGTGTGCACAGAGCTCAAAGTAGCTGCACTGCAGATATCTGCAATGGGCATGTTTCGAATTTCTGACAGAGATGCCGCAACTGCCCAGGTAGAATGAGCATATACTCTGCCTTCCAGCTTAACCTGTGCCATGGAGTAGCACTGGCGAAGATATGCCACTAGCCACGCCGAAATACATCTGATAGCAACAGGTTGACCCAGTCAGGCCATGCTGAAAGAGATAAATAGTTGTTTAGATTTGCGGATTACTTTAGTTCTGTCTATGTAAAACTGCAAAACCCTCTTAACAACCAAAGAATGTAGGGTACATGCCCCCTCATTCTGGAAGTTCACAAAATAGGCTGGAAGAACCAAGGGCTGGTTCAGATGGAATTCGAGACCACTTTAGGGAGAAACTTAGGGTGAGTTTGAAGAACCACCTTGTCTTTGAAATACTGTATACGGGGGCTGTGACCAAAGCGTGTACTTCAGACACTCTACAAGTAGAGGTAATGGCTACCAGGAAGGTGGTCTTCCAGGTCAGGAACTTCAGCTCACAAGTTGCTAGGGGCCCGAAAAGTTTACAGGTGAGCATGTCTAGCACAAGGTTAATGTCCCAGGTGGCTACCAGTCATCTGGCCGGTGGCCTAGTGTGGAGTATACCTTTAAGGAACCTCTTGAGAAAAGGGAACTGAACCAGAGACATGGAGTGTACAGGCTCATGGTACACTGAGACTGCACAGAGGTGAACCTTCACGGTTGAGTATTGCAGTCCTGTATTTGACAGGTCTAGAAGATACTCCAGGATCTTGTTTAGTGGGCAGGAGAAGGGGTCCAAGGAAGATTTTGCACACCAGATGAAGAACCGCTTCCACTTCGCCGTTTAAGTTTTTCTAGTAGCCCGCATGCATGCCGCTAGGAGAATGTCTGAGACTCTATGTGAAACGTCAAACCTACTCACCTCTATCTCTTCAGGAACCAAGCGTGGAGGTGAAGGGATCTCACATTGGGACGGACCACTGGGCCCTGGGTCAGCAAGTTCGTTTGACATGGAAGCTGTCTCGGTGAAGTTTCTAATAATCTGTTGATTAATGGAAACCAGATCTGACGAGGCCAGAATGAGGCGATGAGAATCATTCTGCCCTCCTGTGCCTCCAGTTTTCGCAGCACTGTCTGAACTAAGGGAAGAGGAGGACATGCGTACAGAAAGCGTCTTCTCCACCGCAGTCTGAACGCATCCTGACAGAAAATGCCAGCTTCTGGATTTCTGGAACAGAATACAGGCAGTTTTGCGTTGAGTGGTGATGCGAAAAGGTCCAGGTCCGGAGTTCCCCACACTTCAACGACGGTGGACACCTGGAACAGCCTGCTAGCAGAGGTAATGGGTAATGAAACTGTAACAGGTTTCACACATGCATGGGATACACATGAGGGTTCTTGGAAAAGGGCTGGTGCAAAAGGCTGGAGATCAGTTATGGTCCATGGCAGCACAGTAGGTGGGGAGCTTAGTAGAATAGGTGGGCCAGGAGATCCTTTTCTGCCAACAGCTTCTATGTTCAACGTTAAACTACCTGACTTTATATTCTTTATGCTTCTCTTTTCTTGATGTTTCTACGATCTCTATTTGCGGTTGTAGTTGCAAACATTTGTTCTGGAGGTCCCAGCCATCTCAGAAAAGATACAGATTGGGTGAAGGCAGTACAGAGAAGGGCAACCAAAATGGTGCAAGGTCTGCACCAGAAGTACTATGGGGAAAGACTCAGGGAGTTAAATATGTACTCTCTAGAGGAAAGGAGGGAAAGGGGAGACATGACAGCAGCATTCAAATACCTCAAAGGTACCAATAAGGTACAGAAAGGTACAATTCTGCTGCTAAAGAGATGTTCAAGGACAAGGGGGCATGATATGTAGCTGGAAGGGGGAGACTTACAGGGGATGTGAAGAAATACTTCTTTACAGAAAGGGTGGTGGAGATCTGGTACAGTCTTCCAGCAGAGGTAATGGGTACCAAATTTGTAACAGGCTTCAAACATGCATGGGATACACATAAGGGGACCTTGGTAATGGGGGGGGGGGTTAAGGCTGGAGATTAGTTAAGGTCCAAAGCAGCATAGTAATTAGGGACCTTAGGGCAGACTAGGTGGGCCAGGAGTTCCTTTTCTGCCAACAGCTTCTATGTTTCTATGTTAGTAAATAGCTGGTACATGAGCATTATACATTCATGCTGACATCAATTTTAAGATGCTAAATGTAAAGCCTATGGTACCAGTTAAGACAATGCCATTAACAAGCACTGCTTAAATATTCAACATCCATGGAATCAACCTATTGCCAATTTAAATCAAAAAAATGTATCTCTACAGAAGTCAGGACCATAAAGAAAAAGAGAGAAAAAAGGAAACAAGCACAGAAGAAAAAGTGTGCATAAAATAAGCCAAAGAATCGGCCGGGGGAGGGAGGATGGAGCGTCCCAACGGATGCTCTCCTCCCTCAGGATGGGATGCCAGGGGCGCGCTTGGAGCCTGACGTCCTGAGGGGTTCGGTGGATGCACGACTCCCGAGAGACCTGGCGCTCATCTCTAGGAGCTGGGGAGGGGACGTGCTAGGCGCTTGAGAGGCGCAGCGCCAGCACGCAGACTCTCTGCGCTGGCGCCTCAGAGGAGGTGGGTTATGGGGGAAAACAAGACAACTCGAGGAAAATGCCTCCGATCGCTTAGATGAAGTCCTCCGGAGTCTGCCTGCCACCTCCGACCAGGAGCAGACCCCAGTGCAGCTGCCGAGGGGAAGGGGGGAAGGGTCTCTCTCTCTGCCCGGGGGTAATCCGGCGATCAAGGTGCCCCCAATGGCAGTGTGACACTCTAGGGGCAGACCAAGCTGGTCAGCAGAGGAGGGGGCCATCACTCCTTGTAGGACGGAAGGAGTGGTGATTGGAAGGGACAGTAAGGAGTGGATAAAAAATAAGTAGAAAAAAAAAATAAGCCAAAGAAGGAGAGGGATAATATGCAGAAAGTGCAAGTGAGCAGCACCGAACTGCATTTTGGTTGTACATGTGTGCTCCACTATTATGCCAGATACAGAAGATGGTTGTACTTGTGAAAGGATGAAACCTCATGTAAAATATAGGTCCTAATATAGAAAACAGTAGAAAAGGACAAAAAGGAAGGGAAAGGGTCCTAGATGCAGTAGAAAAGAACAAAACAAACAAAAACATTTAAGAAACTGACCGGCATTAAATTTAAAACGACTAAACAGTGAATGACATTTGGCAGGTTATAAAGGGAAACATATTATAATTTGCAAAAGTTACATTAAAAGGATCAAGGAATATAACAAGAAATGATGACAAGCAAGATGGCTAAATGAGAATGTGAAGAAAGTTACTCAATGAAAAAAAGCTAAACATACAATAAAATATCTAAAAACAAAAGCTGTGACATAACCACATGGTCAGAATACTAAACATTTTAAAAGAAACATAAAAACAAAAGTAACCATTTCAAAAAGAAAATGGAACTCAAACTTGCAACAGATGCAGACAAAAGCAACAGCAATCAACTCTGCAGTTGTTACATCAATAGCTAAAAAAAGAAGAATATAAGTAATATTAATATTAAAGGGGAAACAGTAAAAAAATCCAGTGGAGATAGCAAAGCAGTGTAATGAATATTTATGTTCCTTATTCAAACCCAATCACAACTCAGTCCCCTGCCCTGTACATTACCAGGAATGCCAACAGAATTAATATAAATACAGACAACATGCTGCAAAAAATTCAGAATAAGAAAATCAGAGTGCAAAGTTTCCACTAAAATGCTGAAATTAAATATTGGGATAATACATAAAAAGGCACCCCCTCAAAATACTGTTTTTACAAAATTAATAAATACAGGTTCCATGTAAAATTCTAGAATCACTACTTAAAGATATAAGTTAGCCACATGTCTAACAGTGATTTCAGTGACAGATAGCAGCAGAGATTCACAAAGGGACAATCATGTACCACAAATGTAATCTGTCTCTATGAAAACGTGACTTAATTCTTGGATAACAATACCTCATAGACATAATTTATGTTATACCTTTGCAAAACATCTGCCACTGTACCACATTTGGCAGTCATCGAAACAATGTCTTCCCTAGCTATTCATCCCTGTATTATAAACAG
The DNA here is from genome assembly GCA_016271365.2 of Neoceratodus forsteri. Lineage (NCBI taxonomy): Eukaryota > Metazoa > Chordata > Ceratodontiformes > Ceratodontidae > Neoceratodus > Neoceratodus forsteri. Next base: position 968,199,937 of record CM028134.1, on the reverse strand, counting down.
CAGAACCCAACCCAGCCCAACCATATGAAGATTCATCACTGTAAGCCTTGTCTATTATGCAGACTGTGATACTTAACACTTGTAGGGAAAGTTAGTGCATCTGGACTTATTTGCTGCCTATGCATCTCAATTGCTATGGGGTCCCTGACCATGTTCATCCTTCCTCAAGCCAAGCTAGCTACAGTCTTACAACTCCTGGTAGGTGACATCACTTTAGCTTATGTATTACTGTGGCAAGCTGCTATTTTCAGCAAGAAGTTAACATTTTAAAAAGACAGTGATGTGGACTGAGAAGCAGCTTGTGCAAGTGAATCATTATGCTAGCCTAGATATTTCCAGGTTGCATTCAGTTAGCCTAACCAGTGGGAGCAGAAGGGGCAAGGGATATATATCTAAAGTAGAACCGTTTAACCTATTTATGAGTTAAAGTTACATTATGGAAATGCAGCCTCCAGAACTGGACACCATATTCCAAATGAGGCCTCACCAGTGATCTGCACAGTGGCATCACCACCACCTTCCTTCTGCTGGTGATACCTCTCCCTATGCACCCCAGCATTCCACTGGCTCTTCCCACAGCCTTGGTACATTGTTTAGCCACCTTTAAGTCATTCAATACAATGACCCCCAAATCCCTTTCCTGTATGGTGACCATCTGCCCCACCCCCCCGGTTCATGCAACCAAAATGTATGATTCTGCACTTTTTTGCATTAAATCTCAGCTGCCACACTTCGGACCATTCCTCCAGTTTACCTAGGTCCCTCCTCATTTTTTCCACTCTTCCCAGAGTGTCCACCCTGTTGCAGATCTTTGTCTCAATCGCAAAGAGGCACACTTTCCCCTCCAGACCCTCCTAAATTTCATTTATGAAGACATTAAAGAGGACTGGGCCCAGGACTGACCCCTGTGGCACCCTGCTGGTCACACTTCTTTCCTTAGATTGAGCACCATTTACCACAACTATATTCTATCATTCAACCAGTTCCTAACCCAGTTTACCATCTTACGACCCACTCCCAGGCTGTCCGTTTGTTCACAAGTCATATGTGGAACAGTATTATCGGCCTTACTAAATTTAATTCATGTTTATGTTTAATCCCATGACACACTCTTATCTAGCTAATACATTTGCAGCCATAGCAGCTCTGCCAGAGTTTGTTTTAATACATTAGATGGGTTCCCCCACAGGGAAGGTATGACCGCTGAAGAGAATAATCTCAAAAACTCCCATGTAAACTGCAGAACACAAGTAAAACCACACAAATTTAGGTCAACTCAGTGTGAAAGCACTGCTGGAAGAGTACAGGAACCCAAAGCAGCATTGGAACCGGGACTGAATGGTAAGCTAAATCGAAAAACAAATGCAGCAGATCAAGGTGTGATCTATCTGTTCGGTAGAAAAGAAAGATTTGATGGTTGGTTGGGAAACTTCATATGAGAGGCAGAGACAGTCACGTGTTTGCAGTTAAAATCTAAATGGATGGTAACAGCTTCTGGCTCCTTGAGCTGAAATGATACAATATGTGTGTGGCTAAATATGACTCTTCAGTATTAGAATCTACAACAGACAAGCACTAGGTAACTTTTAGGCATACCTGATTAACCACCTCAAAGTACAGAGCAAGGGTTGTGTTGGGGTGAAGACCACAGATCTTCCACTGACAGGTTCCTCCTGTTCCTATTTCCTGCAGATAAAAGAATGAAACATTCATAAACACAGATCACTACTCTCTTAGTACTGTATCTTTTGCTAATACTGACTGCATTTTTAAACTTGAATTTTTCAGAATACAACAACCAATCACCGATCAAAGTTCCAACAATAATTTCTATACTTCCCAGTCTCTCTTTCTCATAAAAATACATAATGGCCCAGTGACTCGCAAACAGTATTCCTAGCTTGGAAAACACAATGGAGTGTGAGGAGATAACTTTATTAGTACAACTGCAAAAATTAGCAAACACATATGCTTTCTTGGAAAATACCCTCAGAATGCACTTACAGCCACTAGCAGCCTCCAACACTGCAACAACGGCAAACAAACAACCTTATTCTTCGCAAGAGTGCACACGTGACGGCCCATTACAAGGGATAGCTGCAGTACCAGGTGATAGCAACACACCTCTACAGCTGGCAAGTATTCCAGAGAGAGACCATGTTCTTCCTGGCCCAACTACCTGGCCACAGGGCCTCGGGCTCACTCCCACACCAGCGGCGCCTGCATGGCAGTGGGATGAGCTTCTTTTGGGCCACTGGGCAGCATCAGAGTCTAAATGCTTTTACATGTAATGAGATGTGATTTTAAATATCTTCAAACACCCACTTGTACTCCACATCTGACATGTTTGGGCTGTTTTTACAATTCAGAACTGATTTGTTTTTCTTTTTTAATGCTGTTAAGTAAGTCATAGATTCACACCCTTTACAGTTTCTGTTCCAGCATCTCCTAGGCATTCTATGATGTAAGTTTCCAGTGCTCCACACGGAATTCACTGACACTGCAGAACAACAGGAGCAGAGGTATGGAGAGCTGAAGTGCTAGACACCTCACCTCCTGCCATGCCAGTGACTCAGGTTCAGGAATGGATGAGGGTTGCTCTTAGCTTGGCCAGTGGAGAGAGGATTGATCGTTCCCAGAACAGTTCTCCTCCGATGACTGTGTCCTGCTGATCATCTGCCATCTGGAGACATCGATTCAACAGTGCAGTGGACCACTCAGTGAGAGAGAGACCCCAAAGGCAGAACTTTGCAGACGGACTGTGCACACTGTGTCCACTGCATGCACGGTGGTCCCTGGGGGAAAAAATGGCAGAAAATCCCCTGACCAAAGGACAAAGCCCAATCCCCCATAGGCCCCACACCGGCAACTGGGCACCTGCAAAGGAATGGGGCTGGCAGTATAGCACAGAGGTTAGAGTAATGGGTTGTCAATGAGCTTTGTACATCCAGCGGACGTGGGTTTGATTCTTACAACCTCCACTTGCATACTGTGTGAACCTGAGGCAAGTCACTTAACCTCCTCAGTGGTACAGGGACACCCCTGAAAACAGCTTCGAGTCTGATGGATCTTATCCAGTTACCACAAGGGGGAAAAAAAAGGGAAGCTAGATGACAGGGCAGGGGGGATTGGTCGTATGGGGTGGTTAGGCAAAACAGGCTGCAAAAACACACATTGCAGAACAGTGTCAGAGACATCACAGAATGTTTGGGAAAAACATAGTAACAGCAAAAAAAATTATTTTGCTAAGAAAAACACAACAAACAGCCAAAGTACATAAGAAGATTAAATATGATCAAAAGAAACATGGAAGCATTTGACTGTACAAATATTTCAGTACCAGCACATGTGCCAAGCTGCCCAGAACATACATATTCAAAGCCACCCAACACAGCCCCTTCCTTCCCATGCGACATACAAACACCATGCGCTCTACTACCATCAAATGTTAAGATCTGAAACTGCTCACAGAAGAAGGCCCAAGTGACTACAGAAACCCCAAAACCCAATACCACCCCCCTCCCCCCGCACTAACAGGGGAGGATGGATGTGTAGCATGTGGCAGTGGATGAATAACACTAGAAGAAATACAATTACCAGTAAATATCCTTTCTATCACCAGTAGGGACTTACCAGCAACCACACACTGTGCTGACTACACACAGTGCCAAACAGGAGGTGGGAGTCAGCAATCCCTTAAAAAACAGGCTTCTCAACCCTGCATCCCCCCAAAGCTGGCATCTCCCTGAGACTACAGAGTGACACAATTGTGAGCAATGAAAGTGTGTGTGGAAGCCAAGATAACTGCTTTGCAGAAGGCCAGCAGGGTCGTCCTATTACAGTAGTTGCCTTCCCTCTGCTGCAACATGCTTGAGACTCACTGGCGGAAATGATGCATCCTGCAATGGCCTATTTTACCACAGGTCTTCCTTGAGCTAGCAGGCCATAGGTGGCAAACATCTGTTTACTTCCCTTCCTAAACTGCTGTGCCCTCTGGAGGAAGAAGCCTAGGGCAATCTTAACATCCAGATGGGACAGAGAAGCCTCATGCCAGCTACAGTGAGACTTGGGGAAGAAAAGGCAGTGAAATGGTCTGGTTTACCTGAAATTCCAAAACAAAGGGAGTCGGCACCATAAAAAGGAATAAGTTGCACAAATACTTTATTAAAAGTTCTCAAGTGCAGAAACACACGCAAATAAGCAGAAAAATAGAATAACTTACTGCATCATGTTGGCAGGTTAGCCAAAATAAAAAAACTTACCCAGACCAAAGACATGTGACCGGTTTCGCCAAAAGGCTTCCTAAAGAGTCCCAAATGTAGGAGGCTGAAAGCTCAAGTACGATCTGTTTAAAGTTACAGTGTTGTACATATATAATGACAAATGAATATTTTAAAAGAGCATACACATCCACTCGCATCCACCAGTACATGGAGGAGTAGGTACAAGCTTAGAATATGGCTGACAAAAAAGGTAAATTAAAAACTGAGATAGAGTAGATGTGATATATAATAGTCGGCTCCCGTTAAGAGTGAACAAACTGCCTTGCAAGTGATGGCTTGCCACCATTAGATTCTGGCAGGCTGTCCATCTCAACATGAAATGAGCTTCCACTCTACACACATCTATGGAAAGAAGAATATATCTTACTTAATACCATACTTCAACCTTTATATCTTAATAGCCACAGAAAATATGTATTGGCAACTGAAAAAACAGGTTATTCACCTGTAACAGTAGTTCTAGGAGTGGTATATGTTGTTCATCCACACTCTTTAGCATGTCCCTTTCCCCTTTAAATCTTGCCGGAAGTCTTCAAGCTGGCTCCTCCCACCCACCTGGGTGGTATATACCTCGGCTTTGCCCCATGACGCCAGATCTTAGCCCGTTGGAAGCCAGGTTGTCTGCGTCCGCTGCTGAGGAGTTCGGGTGGGTTTGTGTGGATGAACAACATTATCACTCCTAGAACCACTGTTACAGGTGAGTAACCTGTTTTTCTAGGAGCATGGATATGTTGTTCATCCACACTCTCTGGCAGACTCCTAGCAGTTCTCTGGGAAGAGGGAGGCAAGGCACACACCCCCTACTTAGGGAACAGAGATTGGAGAACTGAGACCCCAAAACCAGCATCCCGGCATGACTCAAGGTCGATGTGGTAGTGGGAGATGAAGGTGTTTGCTGACTTATAGGTAGCAGCCCGGCAGATTTCCTGGATAGGGATGTCCCTGGAAGCAGCCACTGATGCAGCGGTATGGCGGGTGGAATGAGCTCTTATCCCTTTGGGAGACTCCTTGCCTGCCAACTCATAGCACAGTCCTATGCATGATGTAATTCATCTTGCAATAGTCCGCTTTGCTGCAGGTCTGCCAGAAGCGGCTTCAGCGCAGGTGACAAACAGCTGGTGAACCTCACCCCGAATTTCTGCCGTCCTCTCCTTACAGTAGGAGAGAGCACGTCTCAGGTCCAAAGTATGGAGCCTATACTCGGCCTCTGAGGTGTAATTAGGGTAGTATACCGGCAGAGTCAACACCTGGTTAAGGTGAAACTCTGACACCACCTTCGGAAGGAATTTCAGGTGGGGCATAGGACAACCTTGTCCCTGTGGAAGACCAGATAAGGGGAGTCCACCGAAAGCACCTGGAACTCCCTTATCCTTCTTGCAGACGTGATAGCCACCAGGAAGGCAGTCTTCCACGACAAGGGTGACAAGGCACACTTGTGCATTGGTTCGAATGGCTTGCCCATGAGCTTTGCCAGTACCAGCAGAAGATCCCACAGAGGTGGAGGTTCATGCACCGATGGGGATATGTGATCCAGGCCCCTAAAAAAGCGCCCGACCACTGTCTCCTGTGCCAACATCAGCTGATCGGCCCACGCCCAGTAAGCAGAGATGACTGCCAAGTGCACCCTAAGAGTCGATGACCGCAGACCCCCTTTGGAGAGAGACCAAAGGTAAGTCGAGAATGTTAGCCACTGGACAGGACAAAGGGTCCAGGGCCCTTGCCCTGACACTAAATGGAAAACCTTTTCCATTTGAAAGCACAACATTTCCTGGTCGATTCCTTTCTGGATGCCTCCACCACAGTGTAGACATCTTCGGAAAGACCCAAAGCCTGGAAATCTAGCCGCTCAGGTACCAGGCTATAAGATGCAGGGAATGAAGGTCCAGATGGAACACCTTCCCCTGGTTGAGAGAGATCAGGTTTAGGCATGCTGGAAGCCACTCTGGGTGCCTGCAGCTGAGGCTGAGATCATCTGGATACCAGAACTGGTGCGGCCAGTCTGGGGCTACCAGGATCACTTTCGCCTTGTCCCTCCTCACCTTGAGGAGCACCTTGTGGATCAAGGGAAATTGAGGGAAGGTGTAGAGGAGGCCTGGGGTCCACAGCCTCGAGAAGGCATCCCCTTGCAGCGAGCCCTGCTGAGGGGGGTGGGCATGATACAGCCTCAACTTGCTGTTTTCCCTGGAGGCAAACAGGTCCACCAACGGTTTGCCCCAGTGGGAGAACAGGCTGTAAGTCACCTCTGGATGGAGAGACCACTCATGGGATGTCTTGCCTAAGCGGCTGAGAGCATCCGCCAGATGGTTTGAGGCTCCTGCCACATGAATGGCTAGGAGATCCACCTCCAGATGGCTGACAAGGGTCCAGATGCAGAGCGCCTCCCTGCAAAGTAGACGGGAGTGCATGCCACCCTGTTTGCTGAGGTAGTGCATGGTCATGGTATTGTCCATCTGGACTTGAACCACTTGACCCCAGAGCTGAGGAGCGAAAGCTGACAGTGCCAGTCTGACTGCTCTGAGCTTCAACGGGTTGATGTGGCATCGGGACTCCTCGGGGGTCCAGAGGCATGGGCCCTTTTGTCCCCCATGTGGGCTCCCCAGCCCATGACAGAGGCATCGGTCGTGAGGACGGCTGTCGGTTCGGAGCGGACAAATGGGATCCCATCTTGCAACCAGTCTGAGACGGTCCATCACTGGAGAGCGTCAAACATCTTCTGGGTCACAGTGATCAGCTGGTCGAAATGACTGTGGCGCTGAGTCCACTGGGCAGCCAGCTCCCATTGAAGGGGGCGCATGTGCCACTGGGCCCAACAGCCCATGGAGGTGCATGCCACCATGTAACCCAGATGGCGCAGAAAGTCCCGGGATGGGTGCAAGTGCCCAACCAGAAATGATTGGGCAAAGGAGGAAAGAACCTCCGCCCTGTCTGCCGGAAGCCAAGCTCTGGCTTGACAAGAGTAGAGCTCTGCCCCGATGAAGCCCATCACCTGAGAAGGCACAAGTTCCGACTTGGCCTCGTTGATCAGGAGGCCAAGTTGAGAGCAGGTCTGGAGGGCCAGGTCCCTGGACCTCTCCACCTCCTGTTGGGTGGAACCTGCTAGGAGCCAGTCGTTGAGGTAGGGGTAAATTCTGACCCCCCCGACATCGGAGATGGGCCACCACCACTGCAATGCATTTGGTGAAGACCCATGAGGCCGATGACAAGCCGAACGGCATGGCTCGGAACTCATACAGGGTCCCTTCGACCCTGAAGTGGAGGAACCGCTGATGGGACGGACGGATTGGGACATGAAAGAACGCATCCTGCAGATCCAGTGAACAGAACCACATGTTTTGCTCCAAGGATGGTATGATCTTTTTTTTTTTCTTCCAATTGTTTAACCAGCTGAGACACACTAAGCTGAAAGCTTGTTTATAGGTGCAACCTGGGAGCACAGGGAAGTTAAGTGACTTGCTCAGGGTCACACAGTATGCAAGTGGGGGCTATGGGATTCAAACCCAGGTCTCCAGATTTGCAGCTCAGAGCCTTAAACCACTGCGCTATACTGCCTCCCAAGATCCCATGATCTGGGACAAAGTGATCATCTGAAAGGTGCGTGACCTGAGATATTGATTCAGGTCATGCAAATTTAGAATGGAGAACCAGCCCCCCCCGTCCGCTTTGGGCACGAGGAACTACCTGGAGACAAAGCCTGGGTCTGCTGGGGGATCCGCCACTGGAGCTACTGCCTTCTTGAGGAGGAGCTGAGCAATGTTGTCACAGAGAGCCTACTGGGTCTCAGTGGATACTCTTTCCTCCCGAGGGGCGCAGGCTCAGCTTGGAGGGTACTGCTCGAATTCCAGAGGCAGTCCCTGACTGACCACTTCAAGAGGCGGAAAGGAAGTGGTGAAGCCAGCCCCCCACGAGAGGACCCAGAGCTGGCATGATGGGAGAGGGGGTGGCACCCCCGCCCCATCACTGAGCAGGCTTGGAGGAGGCTCCAGGACCTGAGCCTTGGACTCCTTTATGGGCCTTTCGGGGTCTGGGCTAGGGCCGAAGGTGCCAAGCTTGAGCCTGCTGCTGATACTGCTGTCCACCCTGGAAGGAGGACTGCTGAGCCGCAGGGGAAGAGTGCCGAAAAGGCTTCTTCTTCTTCTTCTGTTGGTTCTTGCCCAAAGAACACTTGGCAGAAGTAGCATCCAACGTGGCACTGGACTGCTCGATGCGATGAAGGTGACCGGCCACTCCCAGCCGAGCAAGTCGGTCCCAAGGAAGGACACGTCAGCTAGTTTGTGCTGGGTATCCGCCGGAAAGGAGGAGAGCCTCAGCCAAGCCCTGCGACGAGAGGCAACTGCGGCAGCCACAGAACGGGCACAAGAATCCCCAATGTCTAGGCCCATCTGAAGCTGCTGTTTGGCGACAGCTCAGCGCTGATCCTGGACTTGCTTGACCGTGGTCTGCATATCCATGGGGAGATGTGGGAGAACTTCATCTAGCGATCCTAGAAGGGCATGAGAGAAGTGTGCCATGACGACGGCCGAACTTGCTTGACGAAGTCCCAAGGATGAAGCCGCATAGACCTTACTGGCTTATCAGGAGGTCAGTCAGTGTCAACAGAACTGCTAGTATTCCTGAACACAGAGGTGGTCACCAGACTCTCAGCCGAAGGGTGCTCTGTAAACCTCGCAAGGGACCCCATGGGCACTGCATACTTTCGAGCCATGCGGGCAGAAGATGCTGGGCAAGAGGCAGGATGCTGCCAAAGTTCTAGGGCTGGGCCAACAATGGCCTTGGCCACAGAAAAAGCCTTCGTCGGGGTATCCCCTCTCTTAAGGATGTCCATAAGAGGATACTTCACCTTTTTCTGGACTGGCTCCAGGGGCATCCCTGTAGACTCAGAGATGAGGTGAAGGATCCCTTGAAAAGACGAGGGACCTTCCTCCGTCTCTACGCCAATGGACGACTCATCATCCCCTGGATGTGAATGCAGGCCGGTAACGTCTGAATCAGAAGAATCCAGGTATAAGGGCCTGCCGCCCAGGTCACTCTCGACCCGCCGAAGACTGTCTGGGGTGACCATGACTGACAGTCGCCGGGGAAGCCCTGGTCTGTCTCCTTTGGAAGGAGCCCCTCCCACAGGTTGTTTGGTCGACGGTTCCACCACGATCAGTGGCGAGGCTGTTTTGGGTTGAATTGGAGGTTTTACCAGCTCTGTGGTCTGAGGAACCATTTTAATCGGCTCCGATGGAGTCGGCTTCGGTCTAGGAGGTGAAAGCCAAGTAATGGCCAGGGTGAAAGCCGGAGTCGGTTTGTGCCCAGTCAAAATCAGCTGCTGCCATATGAGGTCCTAGTAGCGCCAACAGAGTTTCTGCCGGAGCCTCTCCTCATCCGAGGAGGACAAGGACGATTGATGGCGTAGCCTCTTTTTAGAGTATTTATGGCTCTTCCTTGGCTTGTCAGTCGAGGGGGTTGGAGACCTCGATCAAGATGAGGCGGGCCGACTCGGTCACTCGGGAGACACTGGCGGGAACAGTGATTTCCCGGGATCAGGGACCACATCTTCGACTGGAGTCCCAGCAGGCTGGGTCTCGTCATCTGGAAAAACCAGATTAGGTGTTCGATCGAGGGAATTGTTGACTGGAGTCGGCGATATCGGATCGACATAATCAATCAAGATCTCAACCTCGGCGACAGATAATTCGGACGACTGGCCAGAAGGCAAAGCCGAAAAGCCAGTGGCTGAAGAAACTATCTCGACTGAAGTTGAGACTGCATGTTCTCGGGACCGAGATCTCTCCCGATCCCAAGAGCATCTCTGTCGAGATGAAGACGCACCTGGGTCCTTCTCCCGCTTACGGGATCAAGAGGAGTGCGAGCCCGCAGGCCCCTCTCTCTTGGTCGGGACAGACTGGCACAACTCCCGGAAGGAACCCGAGAAGGTGGAGCCCAGGTTGAGTGGAACGAAAAAGCTCCAAGAGGAATCCGCCACACAAGCTGCTTCCTCCTCAAACACTTGCATGAGCTCCAACTGCTCGACGGAACCCGCAGCCACGGAAACCGCACATCATGCTTCTTTGGATTTCACCGGAAGGTTCCTCTTTTCCGGCCTCCCCGGCTTCAGGCGTGCGAGACAGTTGTTGAGAACGCTGGCATAGAAATCCAAACACAGACTGCACAAAGAGGTGTCATGGTCGACACCAAGGCAGTAAACGCATACAGTGTGGGGATCGGTGCACGACATCTTCTGGCCGCAAGGGCACCGACAAAATCCGGGGGAAGACTTGTCTTCCATGATCGAAGTGACAAACTTGCGATTGCTAACTTGAGGAATACGAATTTTTGGTGAGGTTTGAAAGCCAGGGCCTACGAAATGCTTGAGCACGAGGGAGGCAACCTGAATCTTCCAGCGGAAAGGAAGATCTGATGTCATGGGGCGAAGTCGAGGTATATACCACCTGGGTGGGTGGGAGGAGCCAGCTTGAAGACTTCTGGCTGATCTTAAAGGGGAAAGGGAAATGCCAAAGAGTGTGGATGGACAACATATCCACGATCCTAGAAATCCTAAATCAAGAGGCATCAGTTTTAATGAAACACAGTGGCAAAATATTACAAATGGGATACAGGCTGATCATTGTTTCCTTATAAGGGGGATTAAATCAACTTTCTCATTTAACCCTGATGCAAAATGTTCCCCAAGTTGCACAATCCACATTTCTTCCCTTTTCAGAATAAGTGTTTCTAGGTTCACACCTCTGCTTGCCAAGTGTAACTTTTTGTAAACCACAGAACTGAAATTTATGTTCCTCTGGCATCTGTTGCGAATGAATATATAGGGAAAGGGCACCATTGCAGTCCTTCTTCTGAATGGTCCTGATGTGCTCCCCTAGTCTGATTTTGAAATTCCTAGTGGATTTACCTATATAGAAAAAACTATATGTACAAGTGGCAAAGTAGACAATACGTGGATGTTGTATCACAGTTTATAAAATGCCCTATGTCAAATGTTCTACCTGTATTAATCGATGAAAAATGCGTGATTTTCTCCACTATGTCACAGCATTTGTTAGTCATACCCAGTTACCAAAGACAAAAAAAATGTGCAATGCCCACACGTAAAATTGCCGTGGGGAGGGCTGGCAGCCAATTCTGTGTTACAGGTCATACTGTGGGCTGCAGACTGTGAATCGATCTGTCTGGATAGGTTCAGAGCATGTTTAGAAACCATTCTAGTAAGAGATTCTGAGTATAATTTCTCAGAACAGAGTCAGAGCATACGATGCTCCAGTGTTTGCCAATTATATCCCTGATGGCCCTGGACTGCCTACCAAAAGTAGTAACAAAATTAAGGGGTTGCTCCTCTTTGTTGTCCTTTTGCTTTAACCACTAACAGGCTTGATCCAACTGTGGCTAGTGCGTGGCTTTCAGCTTCAAGGGCCTCAGTTCCATAACCCCTCAGCTGAAACCTCTGTGTCATACGAACATACAAACATACGAAGAAGCCAGCCGAAGAAGGCCATTTTGTCTATCAAATCTGCTCGTATTGCAGGGTCCACAGCTTGCGCTAATGTCCCTGCCCTCCCTCCCCACTCCTCCCATCCCCCCTACCCATGATCCTTACCCTTCCCCCATGCCCATCCCAGCTCTCTTAAAGCTGCCCGTTGTCTTCAATGAGATGATCTCTTCTGGCAGAGCATTCCAAGTGTTCATCACCCTCTCTGTGAAGAAATGCTTCCTAAACCTCCCACCATAAAGCTTAAGACTGTGCCCCCGCGTTTGCGAAAAAGGATTCCACATTTGCGATAAAGAATCCTTTTTTGAGGTAAACATCTAACTTTCCCATAGGAAATAATGGGAAACTTTGAAATTTAATAACTTTGGAAAAGATTAATATTTTGTCACCAAATCTCCAAAAGGCACATGTATGACCCAAGACCTTTCGACCCTCAAAAATTTCAGAGCAAAATTCCAAGCTGTTTCTTCACAGCAGCGTGACAATTTGACAAAAAATGGTAATTTATATGTTTTTTTGACACTCTTGTGTCGGCAGGGTAGGAGAAGGATCGAGCGCCCTAGGGACAGCTCTCCTTCTTCGGGAAGGGGGCGATCAGTGGTCGGTGCAAGCCTGGCCCCTAGCGGAGGGTGGGGGTGGCACACTGATGCTGCCGGCTTGGGGTCAGAGGCGGGGCAGATGCCTGGTAGGATGCACATGGGAACACGCCCGTTGCCATCACTGGCATCACTGTACGCTCTGCCCCTGAGGAAAAGAGCTCCCGGCTGGATAACAGAGGGGACTCACAGGTGTGGCCCCCCGACTAGCCATGGTGCCAACCACACTGGATCCGGTCTTCAGCGGGGTTTGGGGTGCCCCGCCGGCCCCACCGGGGGTAAGTCCTGGGGGTATCGGTCGGCATCGGACGTCATCTTACTCTGTATCAAGAAGTCCACCTCCTCACTGCAATTACATCTGATCCTCAAAATTGGGATTCTGGGATATTCTGAATCATATGCCATGGGTGGCAGCTAGAGGCCAGTAACACAAGTGTTGTGATCACTAGCTTTGCGGTACAGATCAGTTTTTATTGTACCGTCCATCTTTTTCTCAATCCTTAGATCGAGAAGATTAACTTTACACTGACTGGCATGAACAGTGAACCTGGGATTCTCACTGGTGCTTTCAATGAAACGTGCAAAGTCATTAAGGTCTGTTCTGCTGCCTTTCCAGACCATAATAATGTAATCTGTATAACACCTCCATGGATCTATCCCTGTGGTAGAAAGGATTAGTCTTGAGGGGGCTATAGAGGATTTCTTTCTCCCAAAGTATCATGTATAGGTTAATATACTGTAATTGAGGGCAAATGCAGCCCCCGCAGCAGCACCTTTAATCTGCAGGTAGAACTGGTGAAACAGAAAGGTGTTAGAGCAGAGTATCAGCTGGGCACACTTCCATAAAAAGGCCTCAAAATCATCATCATACATTGTCTGACTCTCCAACCAGAACCTCAAGGTCACAACACCACCCGTGTGTAATATATTCGTGTAGAGTGCCTTGATATCAGCTGAAGCCAGACACCATTCTTTTTCCATTTGGAGCTCCTCTAGGATGCCCAATATGTCAGCCATAGCTCTAAGATGAGATGGAAGTGCCTGCAAAAGCTCCTTTATATGGGAATCCACAAATTGTGATAGTGGTGTCATCAGACTGCCAAATCCAGCTACAATTGGGTGTCCTGGAGGATTCTCCAGACTCTTGTGTACTTTTGTAGTACACAAGTACATAAAAAGTGGGCCATGTTGGGGGGTCCACTGTGAGAAATGTTCATACATTTCCAGGTGTTTTGCCACTATTTACTGCATCACCTATAAAGAAATCAACATTCTCTTTAAATGTTTTGGTAGGATCTGAGACAAGTTTATATAACATATTGTTGTATAATTGTCTGTGACATTCCATAAGGTACATACAGTATCTAACAGAACTATCATTACAGTTTGTGGATTTCCATATAAAGGAGCTGGTACAGGCACTTCCATCTTATCTAAGAGATATGGCTGATGGACAAACATAACTGTGTCCTCAATAGTTCACTTAAAGTACAGGTACGTAAGAACTTACCATAACAGCAGATCTTCGAGAGAGGCTCTCACAGTAGGTATTCACATATAGGACTGACCCGCCAGGCATCAGGACCCCACGGAAAAATTTCTAGCTAGAAGTCTCTGGTGGGGGACTGCCCCCACGTCAGGTGACTGGCGTCATACGACGTCAGTATAAAGGGGCGGCACCCACGCCCGCCTTCCAGTTCTTTCCCTCCAAGGGCCAAAAGAGGCAAGACGAGAGAGAAGAGGACTTTTCACCCTGGAAATGGAGCCAAAAAAGCTCAGGAGGATGGAGGGCGGGAAGGCAATACCTACTGCAGGAGCCTCTCTCGAAGATCTACTGTTACGGTAAGTTGTCACGTAACTGTACTATCTTACTTCGAGAGGGCTCTTGTAGTAGGTATTCACATATAGGACTGAGTCCCAAGCAGTCTGGAACAAGGAAAAGCACTCGGGAGGAGGACTGTCATCCATAGCATGGAACCTCACGCTGAAAAGGGTCTCATGAGAGGAGACCTTGTAGCACAGCCAACCCAAAGCCTGCTCTACGGTGAGAGGCAATGTCCAAATTGTAATGTTTAGTAAAGGTATGGACAGAAGTCCAAGTTGCGGCTGCACAGATGTCTGCCGCTGACATATTCTTGAAACAAGCCACAGAGGCGGCTACTCCTCTGGTGGAGTGACCTCTGACTTGACCCGGCAGAGTCTTTTTGCACTTGTCATAACAGAAAGTGATACAATGAGCCAACCATTTTGATAGGCATTGTGAGCAAAAGAGACAAAAAGCTGATTAGTTTTCCTGAGATCCTTAGTCTGAGTAGTGTAGTATCTCAGTAGTCTGTGAACATCCAAAGTATGCAAGAGGTACTCCCCTTGATTGGAGTGTTGCATAAAGAAAGCGGGTAGCTCAATGGATTGATTCAGCGTAGATTCAGCCACCACCTTAGGGAGAAACTGAAGTGTTGGTGCGTAGAACCACACGTTCCTTGAGAAAAATCAAGTATGGGATTTTGCACATCAAGGCCTGAAGCTCGGAAATGCGCCGAGCAGAAGTAATGGCCACTAGGAAGAGTGTCTTCCAAGAAAGGAACTTTAAATCTGCTGTAGCTGCCAGCTCGAAGGGAGGCAGGGTAAGCTTCTCCAGAATGAAATTCAAGTCCCAAGGAGGGGCAGGAATGCGGATGGGAGGGGTCTCAAATGGAGAACCCCTCTGAGGAAGGTCTTGGAGACTTCCAACTGAGCAAAACTCTTGTCCCGAAGGGAATATGGTAGGCAGAAATAGCGGCCATGTGGACCTTTAATGAGGAATGGCTGAGATCCAGATCGAAGAGGTGACGCATGTAGTCCAGGACTTTATTAGCTGGGTATGAGAAAGATTCGAAGTCTTTCAAGCTAGCCCAAATAGAAAATCATTTCCACTTCATGGCGTAGGTGGAGCTGGTGGAAGGTTTTCTGGCCTCTACCAATATGTCCGCTACAAGCAGAGAAACTCTGAAGTGGGCTTTTGCTACGTCTGCAGGAGCCACGCATATAAATGAAGGGATTTGAGACCTGGATGAACAAGGGTCCCCTGATCCTGGGTCAACAGTTGTTGCGACAGAGGAAGAAGAAGTGGAGATTCCTCTGAAAACTGTTGCAGAAGAGAGACCCAAACTTGCCTGGGCTAGAGGGGAGCGATGAGAATCATTCAAGCTCCCTCCGATCCGAGTTTGTTCAGGACCCTCGGAATTAAGGGAATGAGAGGAAAGGCATAAACGAATCTGTCCCTCCAAGCGAGAGACAGAGCATCCTGCCAAAAAATGTCTCACCCTGGAGCGAGCGAGCAGAAGGCAGGAAGTTTTGTGTTTTGTGGACAGATGAAGAGGTCTACTTGAGGTGTTCCCCATCACTGAAAGATGTCGTTTATGACTTCTTGATCCAATTCCAATTCATGGGATCTGGCTGAGGACAGACTGAGTTGGTCTGCCAGTGTGTTTTCCACTCCCAGTACGTGAATCACAGTCAAGTGAAGGTGATGCTGGGTTGCCCAAAGAGAGACTCTCATCGCTTTCTGGCACAGAGGGTAGGAACGTGTTCCTCCCTGCTTGTTGAGATACCAGACAACGCACACGTTGTCTGATTGTATGAGGAGATGACTGGGGAGGATAAGGGAGTGTAGAGCCTGAAGGGCATAAAGGACTGCTCTCAGTTCGAGCACATTTATGTGCAGAGTTTGTTCGAACTTGGACCAGCGGCCCTGAGTCCTGTGAGACCCTAGATGGGCACCCCAGCCTTCTCCTGATGCATCTGTCGTCAACGTCTGGGAGGGGGGTTCGATGCTGAAGTGTACTCCCAGGCACAGGTTCTCCTGAACCATCCACCATTGCAAGTCCCTGATCATGGGATCGGAAACTAGTACCTTGTGGTCTAGATTGCCCATGATCTGGTCCCATTGCGACCGGAGCGTCCACTGAGAGATCCTCATATGGAGCCGAGCGAGTGGTACTGTCAGAATGGCAGCCACCATTAGCCGAAGAAGGCGAAGGACTGACCTGGCTCCGACCCTCCTGCGACTGGACAGAAGGCGGGCCTGAGTCTGGAGGGTGTCTACCCGGTCGAGAGGCAAAAAGGCTTTGCTGATGGTCGTGTCCAGAATCGGCCCTATGAATTGGAGACGTTGGCAAGGGACCAAATGGGACTTAGCCCGGTTGATGGCGATACCCAGGCTGGTAAAAACCTGCAGGGTAAGGGAAAGGGAGTGCATGACTCCTCCCTGGAAGGGACCGCCAGGAGCCAATCGTCCAGGTAAGGGAATACCTGAACTCCCTGGGTACGCAGGTGGGCCACTACCACAGACAGACATTTGGTAAATACTCGGGGGGGCCGAGGAAAGACCAAATGGTAGGGCCTTGAATTGGTAGTTGTCCCCCTGAAAGCAAAAATGAAGGAATCTGTGGTGGGAAGTGCATATGGGTATATGCAGGTAGGCATCCTGCATGTCGAGAGCACATAGCCACTGTCCCTGCTGAACAAGTGGTAGAAGGTTCTGCAAAGAGAGCATTCTGAAGCGTTCGTACTCCATGAACATGTTCAGGGAGATAGGCCTCACATCTCCAGTCTTCTTTGGAACTAGGAAGAAATGGGAATAGTAACCTGTTCCCCAAAGATGGTTGGGAACTGGTTCCATCGCTGCCTTCGAGAGAAGGGAGATGATTTCCTCTAGGAGCAGAGAAAGATGTTGCGGGGAGTAAGATGACTGGGGGGGGCGGTCTTCGGGGTGGTTTCTGTAGAAACTCTATTGAGTGTCCTGTTGATATCAACTGGAGCACTCAAGCATCTGACGTTATCCTCTCCCAACCCGGCAGATGGGAGGAGAATCTCCTCCTACCGGTTCCTCTGGAGCCTGGAGAGGCAGGGAGTCAGAAGGTGTGGGGCAGCACAGCAGCCGAGGTTCCCGCGGCTTTTTTGCTGGGGGGAGTCTTGGTTGCTGGAGGGACCCGGCGTTTGTTGGCCCGTTTGCCCTATGGTTTTTGCCTTTCTTGGTTTTGTCTACGAAAAGGATGCCGCTGCCCTTGAGGGGACCTGTACATAGAGTTGACAGATTTGAGTACAGTGCCCTTCTCCTGAAGTTCAGTAATGATGTCCTTGACATCACCCCCGAACAGCACCGAACCCCTGAAGGGAGCATCCTGGATAGTGGATTGCACTTCAGGGACCAAACCTGACATGCAGAGCCAGGCGTGACGACGTAGGCCTACGGCGAAAGCCGAGCTCCTTCCAGCTGTGCCACTGCATCATACGTGGCACAAAGCATGTGCCGAATGGCCGAACGAGCAGAACGGACAAGATCCGCCACTTCCTGCTTAGTCTGGGACTCAGGAAGGGGTTCCAATTTAGATTTCACCTAAGACTGGTCTTCTGAAAATCCTCCATATGTGCCACAAAGTTCAGGGCCCAAATACCAAGGGTAGAAGAGGAATAGATCTTCATCACGTATTGGTCCAGAAGCCGAGATTCCTTATCAGGCGGAGACGAGCTGAGGTGTTTGGGATTTGCGGAGCGT
Organism: Neoceratodus forsteri; assembly: GCA_016271365.2. NCBI lineage: Eukaryota > Metazoa > Chordata > Ceratodontiformes > Ceratodontidae > Neoceratodus > Neoceratodus forsteri. The sequence continues at coordinate 968,182,033 of CM028134.1, read as the reverse complement.
CCGTAAGCGGTGCTGATGACGACCGAGTCCACCTTGGGGTGGAGGTTAAGGAAATCTACACCCTCAGGAGCCTGATATAGCCTGTCTGCCTTCCTCAGAATGGGGGCTAATGCCGAAGGTTGTTTCTAAATGGTGGAAACAAGATCCGAGTGAGGCTCTATCCAGGGTGGAATCAGCATAGGAGCGGTCTGGAGCAGATCCAGATCAGCAGCGAGTTTCTTACGCTGTGGGTCTGGCTCCAATGATTGCCACAGATGAACTTCCTGGATTTTCCTCAATAACTCCAGAAAGGAAGGATGCTCTGGAGGAGACTTTGGAGGAGTCCTCAGCCTGGGGAGATCCGGAGTACATGGCTTGTCTTCGGGGTCAGAGCAGCCCATCTCTGAGTCAGAGTCAGACATATCTGATGAAGAGGAGGAAGACTCCTCCCAATGAGGGGGAGGAACAGCCCCTTTGGGGAGTGTCCTGGGACGCATATCCTCCCCTCCTCAGGCTCCTAAGGGCTTTCCTCTGGTGTCGGAAAGGGGGGAGGGAGTCTCCCGTCTCCCACGTAGGGGATCCTGTACAGGGTCTGGCATCGGTAGACAACTCTCAACCTCAAGAGTGAGCTAAGCCTTGGCCTTTAGCCCACCAGGAGGCCAGGGTCTCCTTCAGATCCGCCAGCAGCTGGGGAGTGGGCAGTGGAAGTGGAGCAGGAGGGTGATATGGATATTGACGATATCCATAGAAGGAGTATCCGTCACCGGACGGCTGGTAGCCTGGCATCGGGTACTGCGGCGCCGGATGCTGAGGCTCAGGATACTGCAGAGTCGGGTATTGTGGCACCGGATATTGCGGTGTTGGACACCCGGGTGCTAGAGGCTCTGACAGACCAGAGGGACCTGGCAGAGACCCTGCTAGTGGGCCAGGCGGTGGTAACGCTGGCCTCGGGCATTGGGCCCCAGGTTGGTATGCCTTCAATGGGTCGAGGACCTGACAGAAGGATAAGCCTATTGCCAGGTAAGGGGATGCCAGATGACGTCAGGTATGCCGGCATCGGGACTGGAGTCTGAGGGTCCGGTGTCAGGGTATCAGGTCCAGAAGGAGGGCTTCCTAATGGCAGTGTCTCAGTATCGCCCGTGACGACCGGGGAAGGAGGATTATAATCCCAGGGGGTCAGCTGAGGAGACACGGGGACCTCAGAAGGCAACTTGGAATGTTGCAGAGAGCCTCGGGCATCAGACTGTTCCGTAGGTTCCAGCGCAGGCTTCTTGGTGGGGTGGGCGTTGGTGGAACCGGCGTCAAGACTTATCGGCCGAATCCGGTCGAGCGTTGGAGGAGCCGACGTCCGACTTATCGGACTCCCAGCCTGAGGAAGGCCACGCAGAAGATGTGGCCTTCTCAGGCGTTAGTTTGTTCGTGCTCCCGAAGGGGTATGGCGACTTAGCTGCCTTGTCCAGGCAAGCATCAGTGGGACCAACGTCCGACTTACCGGACCCGCTCTGACCCGAAGGCCGCGTGGTGGAAGCGGCCTTCTCGGGATCGGAGGCCTCCTTTGCCCTGAAGGCTCCAGAAGGGCCCAAGCGCAAGCCAGATGGGAGGGGCGACGCCTTCTTGGTAACCACCAAGATGGCCGTCGTGGAGTGATCCCCCGGAGAGGATGTTACCTTAAGTGCCGCAACTCCGGTCGGAGTCACGGCTGCTGTGGAAGCCAGTTCCCGCTCCCGGTGCTTCTCCTTGTCGTGTTTTTTCTTGTGACTTTCGGGGGAAGTGGACGCCTGCCTGAGTTTCTTTGACTCCTTCTCCATGGAGGCCATTTTCTTCCAGGGACTGCTGCCTTCTTTTGCGGGTAACGGGGTAAAATTTCTGGCACTTCTCCACGGGGTGGTCTGGGCCCAGACAGAAGAGGTACAAGGAGTGGCCGTCCTTGTGTGGAAGTCGGGAACCACACGAGTCGCACTTGCTCTTATGCGATTCAGAGGGCGTTGGGGACGACATACACAGCGAATCATAAATAAAAGCTTAAAGGCAGAGAAAAAAGGTGGAAAAGTTCAAAGACTTAAGGACCGACGAATGACTGAAAGTGTTGTTCAACCATGAGGAACTTTCACAAGCCGGCGGTGGAAAAGAACTGGTAGGCGGGCGTGGGGGACTGCCCCGTTATACTGACGTCGTATGGTGCGGTCACCTGGCGGTGGGCGATCCCCTGCCGGGGACTGCTAGCTAGAAATTTTCATTATGGTCCCTGACGCCTGGCGGGTCAGTCCTTTATGTGAATACCTACTGCAAGAGCCCTCTCGAAGTAAGATCTGGCTTGACCTTGACACTCAGTTGGACTACCACACTCTCATCCTTAGTTACAAGGCTATGCATGGCCTACTGTCCCCTGGTCTAAAGTCAGTGTTTACCACTGTAGAGAACAATTACTCCACACAAGGAGTGGAACAACATTCCGTGCTGCTTCCATTGAAAAAAACACCCTAGGCCAATCTTGTTTCTCCTTTAGATTTGCTAGACAATGGAATGACCTTCCTGTCTCCCTAAAGACATGTCCCTCAGCCGATCTTAAGACTAAACTGCCCTCCCTACTCTCCCTTTCTGAAACTTGCAACTGCTTTAAATGACAGGTCTCCACTCCACTCTGAGTTACTCTATGTTATGGCACTTTTTCTGTAAAGGAATGACTATTAAGAAACTATTTGTATGACGTTGCACCTGTTTAAAGTTGCAATGAGGTATAATGCTAAGACTGTACTTTCTGTCTTTGTATCATTACTGATCATCTCATTGAAACTGTATTGCACCAATCTCTGCAACACTTCTTTTTTGCATGAATCTCTGTAAAATTTGTTTTTGTCTCCCTGACATTAAATCGTTTGAAAATATGTTCTGCCTAAACTGTTTCATGTGAAATAAAAATGAAATTAAATGAAATACTGGACATCCTAGAGGAGCTCCAAATGGAAAAAAGAATGGTGGCTGATCTTAATGAATATCAAGGCACTCTACGAGAATATCCCACCCACGGATGGTGGTGTGGCCTTCAGGCTCTGGCTGAGGAGTCAGAAAATGTACAATAATGACCTTCACATCTTGGTGGATACAACATGATTCATGACAGAGAAACCTGCCTGGGTAGTTCCTCCTCCTCACACACCTACTACTAAATCATGGTAACAACAAACAACTTTAATCTCTATTCCAGAAAATGCCTTCACACTACACTAGGCATACAGGTTAATCAATCTGAATGAACGACAGACAGTGCACTTTCAGTTTGGGTTTATTGTTTTGTTTTATTTCAAGTTGGGTTATAATTATTTAGTTGCTCCATTTTGGAGTGGTTTAATTAACTGTGAGTTACACAGTTCTTGTGATTGTAATGCATTTGAGACATTTTCCTAAGAAAAATCCCATCATCTTAACTACCGCTAACAATATGAAATGGATATTACCAAAGCAACTGCCAATTAAAACATTTATAGGATTGCGTATTAATACTGAGACAATTCTAACATGTACATTATTACTGTTAACAATCACACTGGACTGCCTTGCGAGCTATATTGCAAGTTGAAATGGTTATGTCTCTTCTTATCTTTGAATAAACCTGAGTTAAAAAAAAAAAAAATATGATAACGTACAATAATGATTTTGAGACTTTCTTATGTGAGTGTGCCCGGCTGGTACTCTGCTCTAACACCTTTCTGTTTCACGACCAGTTCTACCTACAAATTAAAGGTACTGCTATGGGAGCTGCATTTGCCCTCAATTATGCTAACCTATACATTGGACTTTGGGAAAACAAAATCATTTGTAGCCCCCCCAGACTAATCCTTTCTACCACAGGGATTGATCTGTGGAGGTGTTATATAGATGACATTATTATGGTTTGGAAGGACAGCAGAACGGAACTTGATGACTTTGCACGTTTCATTGAAAGTACGAATGAGAATCTCAGGTCCACTGTTCATGCCAGTCCGTATGAAGCTGATTTTCTCGATCTAAGGATTGAGAAAAAGATGGACGGTACAATAAAAACAGATCTGTACCGCAAAGCTAGTGATCACAACACTGTGTTACTGATCTCTAGCTGCCACCCATGGCATATGATTCAGAATATCCCAGAATCCCAATTTTGAGGATCAGATGCAACTTCCTGATACAAAGTAGGAGGATGATACAGAGGCTTCAGCAGAGGGGTTATGGGGCTGAGGTTCTCAATGAAGCTGAAAGCCACACACTGGCCACAGACAGATCAAGCCTATTAGTGGTTAAAGCAAAAGGACAACAAGGAGGAGCAACCCCATAATTTTGTTTCTACTTTTGGTAGGCAGTCCAGGGCCATCAGGGATATAGTTGCCAAACACTGAGGCATCTTACTTTCTCACCCTGTCCTGAGAAATTATACTCAGAATATCCCTAGTATTGCTCTAAAACATGCTAGTAAGGTTTTAAAACGTGCTCTGACCCTATCAGACCGATTGGGTTCAAAGTCTGCAGCCCACAGTATGACCTGCAACTAACACAGAACTATGCCACCCCAACCCCATGGCAATTTTGCAAGTGGGCATTGCAAATACTGTGACACAATGAAGAAAACCACACATTTTACAACAATCAATGCAAGTAGAACATTTTACATACAGCATTTTATAAACTGCAATATTACATCCATTGTCTACCTCACCACCTGCACATGTGGTTCCTACTATATATTTAACACCACTAGGAATTTCAAAATCAAAATAGGGGAGCACATCAGGGCCATACAAAAGAGGAACGGCAGTAGTGCCCTTTCCCTACACGTTCATTCGCCACAGATGCCAAGGGAACAAAAGTTTCCATTCCATGGCGTACAAAAAGTTAAACTTCGCAAGTGTGGGGGGGGGAGATCTGGAAACACTTATTCTGAAATGTGAAGAGATGTAGCTTGTGCGGCTTGGGGAACATTTTGCACCAGGGTTAAATGATAAATCTGATTTAATGTCCCTTTATCAAGAGAAAATGATCAGCCTATACCCAATTTGTAAGTTTTTGTTATTGCGTTTCATTTTAACTTATGCCGCAGGGATTCAGTATGTTTAGTGGCTAGTAAATATGTACTGCAGCTAATAAGACATAATTTTTCAAGTATGGTATTAACTGAGATATATTCTTTCCATAAATATGTGCAGATTAGAGGCTCATTTCATGTTGAGATGGACAGCCAGTCAGGACCTTATGCTACCAAGTTATCACTTGTGAGGCAGTATGTTTGCTCTTGACCGTAGACGATTCTGTTATACACTTTGGATTGCTGCCTCGCATCTGCCCTGGTTTTTAATTAATTTTTTTTTGTCAAATATCTAAGTTTAATCCTACTCCTTCATGTACTGGTGGTGAGTGTATTTGAATGCTCTTTTGAAATATTTATGTCACTATATTGCACTGTTTCTACAACTTAAGCACTGTACCTTTAAACAGGCCATACTTAAGCTTACAGCTTCCTACTACTAGGACTCTTTAGGAAATCTTTTAGCAAAACCGATCGCATGTCTTTGGTCTGGGTACATTTTTTATTTTGGTCAACCTGTCACCATGATGCAGTAAGTTACTCTATTTTTACTGCTTATTTGCACGTCTTTCTGCACCTGGGCAACTGGGCATAAGGCGGGGCGGAGGGCGCCTGTAAGATGAGGGACTAACTACACACTCCAGCAGACTCGAAAGACCATGAGGCTGGTTTCTGCTGGCAATTTCGTATGTTTGTATTTTAATAAAGTATTTGTGCAGCTTATCCCTTTGCATGGTGTCGGCTCCGTTTGTTTTGGTTTGTACACAGTTTAGTCAGGCATATTCAGTTACTGTGGCATGGCTCTTTTTGTTCTTTTTTATATTTTATTTATTTATTCATTCTCGGATTACAATACCTCTGAGCACAGACAGCTCATTTACAAAGGTTCCACATCAGTGGGGAGGGGAGACAAAACATACAAAGGAGGTAAAAGTACAATGTTTCCAAAACAGTAAAATAAAGTGAGCAAATATATATTTATCTATTTATTTATTCAATTTTGGTAACCGGTTAAGCCCACTGGGCCCCGAAGGTCCCTTTTTCAGGGGTGACCTGGAGTTAGTTATACAGAAGAACATTACACATACAGAGAGACTATATAACATGTGGGTGTTTGCGGCCATTTCAGGTTACAATCTGGCTGGCAAAATGCAGCGTTTGAGTCTTAGTACACGGTGCTGACTGGTCATTCATAAATTTAGAATACAGTGGAGTTAGTTAACTTGGCATACAAACAGAACAGTAGACAATATCTTGAGTCTCCCCTGAATAGGGGTGGTCAGGGCTTGCCTGGGGCAGATAAGTAGGGAGCTAGTCTCTTTTAGGTCAGAGTTTTAGTGCAAGAACAAATGCTGATTCCCAGATGGTGTGTCCATAGCCTGGACTGGAAGCTTCCCAAAGAGGTTGCATGCTGTAATTGTTGTGGTAGCTTATTCCACAGGACCGGAGCTGCGTGGGCAAAGGATTTTGCACCAGCAGCGGTGCTTATATTGGGCTCTTCCAGGAGATTTCTCCCAGAGGTACGGAGCTGCCTGCCTGCTCTTTTTGGGAAAAGCAGTCCAGTCATGCTGTCTGTGGGGCAGTTGAGGAACTTAAACGTGTTACATAATAATGGGTACTGCAGCTGGGTTGTGAGCGATGGCCAGTTAAGGGCGGCCAGTGCTTCACAGTGGTGTGACCTTTTGTGGGATGCTGTGGTGAATCGGGAAACCTTATTATATAGTACCTGCATTCTATTGTATTCCTGTTTTCCCATACCCTGCATGACAGAGGCGGCATACATCAGGGTTGGGAGCAGAATGCTATTACCTACTGCTGCCCTGGACTCAGGCATTAGCTGGTCGTTCAGGTGGTATAGTAGGTCAACCTTCTGGTGCAGTGTTTTGGTTACCTGATCAACATGTGGTTTCAGGGTGAGGCCTTGGTCCAAACTGAGACCTAGGTATTTAATGGATTTCACCACCTCAATAGTGGTACCCACTGAGGTGGCTATGGAGAGCAGAGAGTTTCAGTACTGACCAAAAGTTCTGGGACCAAAAACCATGGCCTTAGTTTCTGTGGCATTTAGAACTAGTCTGTTTTCTATCAGCCAAGATTCTAGCAATGCAAAGTCTGACTGCAGGTGGACCCCTATGTCCCCGGGGCTACTTGAGGATCGATAGATCACTGCGTCATCTGCATACTGGACCAGCGAGGATCCTCCACAGTGGTTGTTCAGATCATTGACAAATAGGGTGAATAGGAGGGGGCCTAGTATGGATCTCTGGGTTACCCCTTCCTTGAGAGTGAGTAGTTCAGATATAGCTCCTCTCCACTTGACCTGTTGTGAGCGTCCCGTCAGGTAGCTACCGAACCATGTCAGTGAGAGCTGGTTCAGATCAAGGTTACACAGTATGCCTAGCAGTAGTTCATGATCTACTAAGTCAAAGGCCTTGATCAGGTCAATAAATACAGCCCCAGTGGGGGAGCATTTGCCCATGTCAGTTATTAAATCAGATGAGAGTCTGACAAGGGCCGTATCCATCCTATGGTTTCTTCTAAATCCATGCTGTGTGTACATTAGCAATCTGTTAGTTTCCAGGTAGTCTCTGAGTTGGCAATAGATTAACCTTTCCTGGATCTTGGCTAGCGTACATAGAAGCGAGATAGGCCTATAGTTGCCCATGGACTCTCTAGATCCCTCTTTATGTATGGGAACCACATCTGCCCATTTCCATCTGTTGGGTACAGCCCCTTCGGTTAGTGACCTATTAATAAGCCATGTGACTGGAAGCGTTATGGCAGGAGCAGCTGCCCTGAGCAGTCTTGGATCTAAACCATCGGGACCTGCTGAGTCTTTCTGTTTGATGGCCTTGAGCAGTGGGAGTATTTCCTTTGCTCTTACCAAACTTAAATGAAAGAGTGGTCTGTCTGGGCTCTGTGACTCTGGGAGTTGGTGCCGAAGGGTCTTGGGGGGAGACTCGCTTTGTAGTCCTCCAGGTTCGTGAAAAGCTTATTAAAGGCTGAGGCAACTTCTTGTCTGTCGGTCAGTTTGCGGCCATTATACTGTATTGGGCCTTGGGATGGGGCACCACTGTCTTTTATCAGCGAATTGCTGTGCGACCAGAAAGATCTGGGATCAGTGAAGTTGGACTGCTGGAGACGCTTGATATACCCTCGTTTATCTATATGCAGTTTTATCATTCTAATAGGAGGAAAGCATAGATCAGAGGGGGAAGGAGAAAGATGGGAGAAAGAAAGAAAGGTAGGAAGTGGCAGCCTTAGGCCTTGTCACACTAGTGTCGGGGGGTCTTGGATCGAAACCATAGGGACCTACTGAGCTTTTCTGTTGGAGGGCCTTGAGCAGTGGGAATACTTCCTTTGCTCTTACCAACCTTAAATGAAAGAATGGTCTGTCTGGGCCCTGGACTGGGAGTTGGTGCCCCAAGGGTCCTGGGGAGACTCACTTTGTAGTTCTTCAAATTCATGAAAAGCTTATTAAAGGCTGAGGCAACTTCTTGTCCGTCAGTCAGTGTGCAGCCATTATATTGTATTGGGCCTTGGGGTGGGGTACCACTGCCTTTTATCAGGGCATTGATGTGCGACCAGAAGGATTTGGGATCAGTGAGGTTGGACTGTTGGAGACGCTTGATATACCCTCGTTTAACTATATGCAGTTTTATCATTCTAATAGGAAGAAAGCATAGATGAGAGGGGGAAGGCTAAAGATGGGAGAAAGAAAGGTAAGAAGTGGCAGCTATAGGCCTTGTCAAGCTGGCGTGGGGGTAGGGACATGGGGTGAGGTGGGCAGGGGGTAAGAAAGACAGGAGGTGGCAGACATAAGCCTTGTCATGCTGGTGTGGGAGGGGTAGGAGCAAGGGGGGGTGAGGTGGACGGGGGGTAAGAAAGGTAGAAAGTGGCAGCCATAGGCCTTGTCAAGCTGGCGTAGGAGGCGTAGGGGCGGGGTAAGGTGGACGGGGTTAGTCAAGGGCCTTGTCAAAGTGCAAAAGAGGGGGGTAACCTCGGAATTATAGAGATAACAGCAGAGATAAAGGGTTATCCAGTTGTGAGGAGAAGAATGAATGCTAGTAGATGGGAGTCTCAGATGAAGAAGTCACAAGAATTGTTGGCTGTGAGATGTTGGCGTAACTTCAATTTGAATGGTCCCAATTTAGGTAGAGTAGTTATATCACTATGAAGAGAATTAAACCAGTGAGGTACTCTGTAGACAAATGAGTGTTGCCCCTGGGCTGTCCGGCATCTAGGAATATGGAGATGACAGCTGTTCAAGCGTTGAGTATGCTGTGAACTACAATGGGGGCTTAGCAGGTTTGCAGTACCTGGTAGCAGGAGGCCGAGAAGTGCTTTTCTGGCTAAAAGACAGGTTTGGTATTGGATCCTCCCAGAGAGCTGTAACCAACCAGTCTCAGCATAAAGATCACAGGTGTTGGTGAAACGTGTGGACCCCGTGAGTAGTCTGCATGCTTTGTTCAGAGCAATGGATATCCTGCGCAATGAAGAAATGGGGGCTGCTCCATCGAATACTAGACCATAGTTTACAATGGATATGATGGAACTGTATACAGCAAGTCAGAGGGCTTCTGGAGTAAGGCAGTGTTTATGTCTATGTAGGAGACCAATCTTGATGTTGACAGCCCTGGCTACATTATCTATATGTTTAGCATAGGATAGACAGCTGTCTACAGTAACCCCCAGGTATCTGACATGTGGCATTTGTTCAAGAGGGACTCCAAGACAGTTTCTGATGGTAAGTGTATGGGATTTTGTGCAAGTTTCAGGTGCTACTGGACATCATTACTTTGGTTTTCTTGCAGTTGAGGATCAGTTTATGTTTAGAGAACCAGTCCTTCACTTCGGTAAGCTCACTCTGAAGGTGAAGTTCCAGTTGCTTGGGGTTGTGGCTGCAGGAGTAGGTGACCGCATCCTCTGCATAGAGGAGGATCCTTTGGTGGCAGAAATGAGGTAGGTTATTAAGGAAGATATGAAACAGAAGTGGCCCCAGGATTGAACCCTGTGGCATTCCAGAGCAGATGGGCTGTTGGTCAGATACAACGTTGGCTATTTTCAGCCGTTGAGAGCGGTCTTCAAGATAGCTCTTGAACCAAAGTGTTGTGTCAGAGGAAAGGCCAGTAGCAGAAAGCTGTTGGAGGAGTAGTGAGTGATGCACAGTATCGAATGCCTTAGTGAGGTCTATGAAGGCAGCTCCTACTAAGGTGCCCTGATCCAAACACTGATGAATAAAGCCTGTGAATTCCATCAGGGCCGAGGTGGTGCTGTGCCCCTTCCAGAACCCATGTTGTTGCGGGCACTGGATAGAGTATTTTTCAAGGTAGTCCACCAGTTGGTCAGCAACAATGCACTCAAGTGCCTTGGATATTGGTAGAAGGATAGATATTGGTCTGTAATATGCGTGATGGGTCCTGTCTCCACTCTTGTGCACCGGGATGACTAGTGCCGATTTCCAAACTTGAGGAAATTGTAAGAGTTGTAGCGATAGACTGATGATCTTAGTGAGGGGCGTCAGCTCTTCCTCAAGAGTGAGAGCTATGAGTTTAAGATCCAGTGAGTCACTGCTGTGCCGTGATTTTACCTAACACTTTGGTAAGGTACTTCCTAGCCATTCGTGCTGAGACTGTTTTGAAGTAAAACGGAGGTGGTTCAAGGGGGTTATTAGCAGGACAGTAGGAACTGGGCAAGTCATCCATGAAGAAGTCTGGAGGGAGGACACTGGATAGGTCTGTGAATGCATTGCTGAATGGGTTTGTTATGGATAGTGGGTCCAGGGTTGGAATTCCATCGATACTGAGCATGGAGGGTGAGACCTTAGAGTATTTTATGTTGCTCCAGAAGTTTTTGCTGTTTCCCCAGGTACTGACAAGTGTTTTCCTATGATGTTTGGATTTCATGGTACAGATTTCACGTGAACAGGTGTTCCTCCCCCCTTCTTGTATTCCCGAACATCGGCTTGTTTGCCTGACGCCCTGGAACAGTGCCAGAGGTGATCTCTGCAATTCATCACAGCAATGAGTTCTGGTGTAATCCAGGGGTTTACAGTGCCATGAACTTCCATTTTCTTAACGGGAGCACGGGTATCACAGGCATTGTTGAATTGTAATATGAAATAATCCAGTGCCAGGTTGACACCATCAAAGGCACTCACAGGGGACCAGTCAATGTTGCTGAGGTCATTTTTTAGATGTTCCAGATGTCCACGTTTTAACAACCTAATGTAGATAGAGATGGGGGTTTGCAGAATTATGGGACCAACTGCAGGAAAAGGGAGTGGTCACTCATAGAAGCTGGATGTACTGCCATGTTGGAGATTCGTTGTGGGTGGCTGGAGAGTATCAGGTCCAGAAGGGTACTTGTTCCAGTCTTATACTTAGTCCTTGTTGGGGATGTAACAAGTTGGGCAAGGTGGAACGACGAGATAGCATCTTTGTATGGAGAAGCACTACAGGATAACCAGCTGACATTTAGGTCACCCAATACAAAAGTTTCAGATTTGTGGTTAAGACTATGAAGGCAATCCATTAATCATTTATATAGGTTTTCTAGAAGTTTTATGTTTGTTAAACACAGTGAGGCAAGTGCTATCCAATTTTACAATGTTTTAGAACTTTTATGAGCAAAACGCTAAGCAATTTTTAGAGTTAAATAAAACCCTGGGTTAGCACCTGAGCCATGCAGCCCAGATTGGTCGCAGGCAGGGCGTATCCTTTAAGTGTCTCCTTCAGGTAGATGGCACAGCCACCACCTTGCTTGATGAGCCTATCCAGCCGGTAAAGGGAATACCCAGGTAGAGCAACTGCAGAGTCAGGAACCTTTGGGGAAAGCCACGTTTCCACCACTGACAGAATGTCAGGGCTATGTTGCAAGACCCATACCTGGAGGTTATCCAATTTAGTCTACAAGCTGCAGATGTTGACAGTTGCCAACTTAACAGTTCCTTTTTTAGGGTGGTCGTGTGTGGACGCAGGTCCAACAGAGCCAGGGTTAGGGTGAACATTGCCAGACATAAGCAGTAAACGTTGGATGATTCTGAGAAAGCTTCCTTTAAGTTGTTTATAGAAAAGCTTATTGGATCTTCTGGGGCTGAGGCGCCGCTTGTGTTCCAAGTGCAGTACTATGAGCTTTAGTGGAGTAATTAGGTTAGGGTATGAGCCAGGGACCCCAGCGGTAAGCCACCCCTGTGGAGGCAGCAGGAGCCAGTGGCAGGACCAGTAACCCTTGGTTAACAGTTTAAAATTACCAGTGATAAAGCAGGAGTCATAATGGAGATTATGCTCAATAGTGGTATGGGATAGGGGAACCTATCCTGTAATCTGATTGGCAATTTTTCTTGATGACTGTCTTGCTTTTGTAAGCCATGTAGTCTTGGTCAAAACAGAAAGCACAGAAGAAAAAATTACTCACCATAGTAATGTTGTTTCTTCTAATAAAGTCTTGCTGTATTCTGACTATATGCAGTTAGCCCCAGCACTTGAACTGCTCCAGAGAGGAAAGGGTTAACTCTATGCCAAGGCATGGAACGTTGAGCTCAAGCTCAGTTTTCAAATCTCTGTCCCAGGTACTCCTCAGTGTAACCATCAGATTCTTACGAGCACTATACTAACTAACTATAAACAGAATTTTTTTATTTTTTTTTAATTTTGTGCCAAAAGGCAATACAAGATTTTTAGGGTCCAAAAGACTCAAGTCGAGAACCCCAAAAATAATTCAAGTAGGTAGTAAAACTTAATAACAACAATAAAAAACCTCAGCCTAAGGAAGGTAACCCAGGCCCACCTCTGGGGTGCAGCACTGCACCTGCCAACCCACATCCCAAAACAAGTAGGTTCCAGGAGGGGAGGCAGGGAGAGAGGTCAGAAAACAGCAAGACTCCATTAGAAGAAACAACTTTACTATGATGAGTAATTTTTTCTTCAAACAACATGAAGTCTTGCTGTATTCTGACTATATGCAGACTACCAAGCAGTACCCCCTTGGAGGAGGGAGTTACAGAACCTATTTTGGGAACACGCTCTGCAGCACTGCTGTGCCAAACCTAGCATCACTTCTTGACTGGATGTCGAGAGTAATGCTTGGTAAATGGGAGAACAGTTTTCCAGGTGGCTGCTTTACAGATTTCCAGTAAGGGTATGCCTCTAGCTGCTGCGACTGAAGCAGCTGTACCTCTGGTGGAGTGAGCCCTCAGGCCTAAGGGTGGCTCTTTCCCCAAGTTTGAGTAGCAGAACTGGATACAGGAGACAATCCACCTGGCAATAGTTCTCTTAGTGGCAGGTTTACCTTTTCCCACTTCTCCATAAGTGAGAAACAGCTGTGAACAGTAATTTCTATGGGTCTTAGTGAATTCTATATAGTAACTAAGAGCCCTCTTTACATCAAGACTATGTAGTCTTCTCTCCCCAGAGGAAGAATGGTCAGTGAAAAATATGGGCAATGACAAAGACTGGTTCAAATGAAAGTCTGATATCACCTTGGGGAGGAACTTTCTATTCGTTTGAAGGACCACCTTATCCCTGTGAAATGAAATGAAATCAGGTTCAACTAATAAAACCTGTAACTCACTGATTCTCCTGGCAGAGGTAATGGCTACCAGGAACACAGTTTTCCAAGTCAAGTATTTTAGCTCAGCTGAAGATAATGGTTCAAATGGGGGCTGCATAAGCTGTGCAATACAGATATTCAGATCCCAAACAGGAGTAGGGTCCCTAAAGGGAGTATTGATATGAACCAGACCTTTGAAACATTTCTTGAAAACTGGATTGGAGGCTAAGGAAGAGCCCTTCCCAGCTGAAAGGAAGGCAGAGATGGCTGCCAAATGCACTTTGTGAGTGGAAGACCTGATGCCAAAACTGTTAAGATGCACAAAATAGTCCAAAGCAGTGGCAATGTCAGTTGAATCTGGCTGAATATGCCTCTGAGAACACCAAAAACCAAATATTTTCCATTTGGAATTGTAGGCTTTTCTAGTGGAAGGTTTTCTACTAACTTTAAGACCGTCCAGGGCTGACTGGGAAAGTTGCAGGCTTGTGTATTCTAACTCCTCAAGAGTCAAACTTTGAGTCTGAGAGTCTGAAGGTTGGGATACAGTATCCTCCCCAGTAAGGAGGTGAGAAGATTGAACTGCCTGGGAAGACACAGTGGAATTGTCACTGACACTGACAGTGGTAGGGAGTACCAAGGTTGCCTGGCCCAGTCTGGAGCCACTAGAATCACAGTGCAAGGCTGAGATCTGATCGTGACCAGAACTCTGAATATGAGAGGAAAAGCATACAGAAACCTGCTTGTCCAATCCAACAGGAGAGCATCTTGAGGAACAGACCATAAAAGAGAGGGTCTGCAGCAGAATAGGGGAAGCTGATGATTGTCCAGGGCTGCAAAGAGATCTATCTCTGGAGTGCCCCACCTTTTGAAAATGATCTGAAGAATTAGAGGATTCAGGGCCCATTCGTGGTGACCTTGAGAAATCCTGCTGACAGCATCTGACAGTACATTATCCTTCCCTGGGAGATGCACAGCCATCAGGGAAACCTACAGGGAATAAGCTAGTGACCATATTTTTATGGCTTTGGTGCACAAGGCTGAGGACTGGGTGTCCCTCTGCTTCTTGATGTACCACATGGTTGTGGTGTGTTCTGTCCTGATCTGCACCACTTTCCCCTGAATTGTGTTTGAGAATGTCTGAAGTGCTAGAAAGACAGCCTTGAGTTCGAGAAGATTTATGTGCAGGACAGACTCCTGATGAGACCATGTTCCCTGAGCAGTAAGCTGATCCAGATGGGCGCCCCATCCTAGTAGGGAAGCATCTGTGGTGAGAATCACTGTTGGGGCCTGAATGAGGAAGGGGACACGATGCCTCAGGTTGTCCTCCTCCAGCTACCACTGGAGAGCCTGAACCAGAGTTTGAGACACTCGAACTAACTTAGAGAGGGGGTCTTTTCCTGAGATCAAAAGGATTTTAGACTGAAACTGAATCTCTCCCATTTGAAACCTTGCCCCTTGCACTACTGCAATGCAAGCTGCCATGTGGCTAGCAACTGTAAGAAGTGTCTGGCTGGCCGAGACACTAGTGGACGAAAAGAGGAAACCAGGGTGATGAGCGACTGAACCCTTGAAAGAGGAAGAAAGGCCTTGGCTTGGACAAAGTCCAGTTCCACCCCTATAAATTTGAGAAGCTGGTCTGGTTCCAGAACAGATTTTCCAGATTTAGGATGAATCCTTAGTAGTCCAGAAGCTTTTGAGTGACCTCTAGAGCTGACTTGACTTGGTCTGAGGACTGACCCACTATGAGCCAGTCATCCAGGTAAGGGAAAAGTGAGATGCCTTGTCTCCTGAGAAAGACCACCACTACTGCTAGACACTTGGTGAACACCCTTGGAGCAGATGTTAGGCCAAAAGGCATTGCTCTGAACTGGTAGTGGCCTGAGGGCAACTCGAACCTGAGGTACTTTCTGTGGGAATGTCTGATAGGTATGTAGAAATAGGCATCCTTGAGATCCAGGGAGGCTAGCCAGTCTCCTGGTCTCAGAGAGGGGAGAATTACTCCCAGAGTCACCATTTTGGACTTTGGCTTTAGTATGGGCTTGTTTAGGTATCTAGGATGGATCACCACTCCCCTGTTTTTTTTGGGGTAAGGAAGTATCTGAAATACAGTCCTTTTCCCCTGTGCTAGAGAGGTACCTTCTCTACTGCTCGCAGAAGCAGTAGAGAGGAGACTTCTGCCTCTAAAGCCTTTGTCTCCAAAGGAGAGGGAAGACTGAAAGACTTTGCTCTCATTTTTCTGAACCTTTTGAAGCTGAGAGCAAGTCCCTGGCTCACTACGTCCAGGACCCATTTGTCTGAGGTAATAGACTAACAGGCCTGGAAATAGTGAGCCAGCCTGCCCCCTACTGGAACTGGGGAAGCGACCCTGACCGACACATCAGGGTGTCTGTTTGGCAGGGGGCTTGGACTGAGTGGAGGATGGAGTCCTGGTCATCTCCCTTCTGCCTCTTCCCCCAAAGAACCCCCTCTGCTGGAAAGAAGAGGAGGCCTGGGCTTGGTAAAAAGGCCCTTGAAAAGGCCTACCCCTGCCAGCCCTAGATTGCTGCCTCTGACGAGTGACCAGCTTTTCCTTGGCTGCAGCACTCCTGTAGGTGGTCCTGTATTCATCCATCTTTTTCATGTAAGCCTCTGTTTGCTCCCCAAACAGAGAGTTACTGGTGACAGGAAAATCCATGGCCTTGGTCTGGGTATCCTGTGATAAACTGGTACACCTGAGTCAAGCAAATCTCCTCATGGAGACAGATGTAGCCAAGACCCTAGAATGTACATCATTCGAGTCAACAGCAGCATGAAACTGGACCTTTGATGCCTCAATACCATCCACAGCCACCTGCTCCAGCTCCTTGGCCAGCTGGGGAGGGGCATTCTTAGCCAGCTCCAGAACCGTATCCCACATAGATTTCTGGTATCTGGCTGTATATGCCATGTAATTAGACTGCTTGATCCACAAAGAGGATGCCAAGTACTGTTTCTTTGCCATGGCATCCACTTTCCTGGAATCCTCATCTGGGGTGAAATGCCAGGGGAATGTTAGCCTTGTCACAGGCTGCAGCTTGCACTACCCTAACATGGCTGCACTGACTTGTAAGGAATTCTATTCCAGGACCTGACAAGGCATACCTCCTGTCCATCTTTTTATCCACAGGAGGTTTGGGTGTTGGAAACTGAAGAATTTTCTGTGTCTGTTTCCTCAGGGATTTATGCAGAGGGATAGACACCCTTTTGGACTCTGGGACATCCATCATCTCAACATAGTCAGGTTCCTCCTGATCCTGTTCAGCCTCTTCCACTGGAAGCTGAAGAGTATCAGCCATTTTCTTGTAGAAAGTACAGTTACGTAAGAACTTACCGTAACAGTAGATCTTCGAGAACAGCTCTTGCAGCAGGCTACACCATTAGGATTGAAGCCGGCAGGCGCCAGGACCCGACGGAAATTTTCTAGCTAGCAGTATCCAGCGGGGACCGCCCCCAACGCCGCCCTGCCCCCGACGCCAGGCATCATATAAAAGGGTCCCCAGAATCTCTAGTTCTCCCGCCGGAGACTCCCGGCCGTTAGATGACATCAGAAGTGGAGAATGAGGATCCGCCATCAAAAGGTATTCAGAACGGTGTTAGAAACACCTAATCCTAGAAAAGAGATATTGGAACAACTCTACCTCCAGAGGGGATGGTGGGAGGGAAACTACCTGCTGCAAGAGCTGTTCTCGAAGATCTACTGTTACAGTAAGTTCTTACGTAACTGTACTATCTTACTTCAAGAAACGGCTCTTGCAGCAGGTTACACCATTAGGACTGACTCCCAAGCAATACTGGAAATCCCTCGCAGGTGGGAGGAGGCTAGGTAGAGATTGCGAGTTGGACCGAAGCTCTTCGCCGTGATGCAACATCCAGGCTATAATGCCTGATAAAGGTGTGCACGGTGCTCCAAGTAGCTGCTGCGCAGATGGCTGCAGTGGACACGTTCTACATGGCCACAAAGGAGGTAGCCACCCCCCTTGTGGAATGACCCTCAACCGCACCTGGTAAAGGTTTGTTACGTTTCTGGAAACAGAACGTGATACAATGGATGAGCCACCTGGACAGCGATTGTTTAGAAACCGGAGCTCCCGTCATCCTATGGACGAAGGAGACGAAAAGCTGATCAGATTTACGGTGGTGCCTGGTTCTGGTCAGGTAGTATCTTAGACACCTATGCACATCTACAGTGTGCAACAGGGCCTCTCCTCTATTAGAGTATTTAGGAAAATTAACTGGTAAGTCGATGTCCTGATTGAGGGTGAGAGCTGAGACCACCTTAGGTAGAAACTTTGGATTTGTTCTTAGGGACACCCTGTCCAGGTGAAAAACCAAATAAGGTTCTTTGCACATCAGTGAGTGAAGTTCAGAAATCCTTCTGGCCGAAGTAACGGCAACTAAAAATAATGTCTTCCATGTTAGGAGACGTAGCTCGCAATACGTGGCTGGTTCAAAAGGCGGCAGCGTGAGCTGCTCCATGACAAAGGGTAAATCCCATGGAGGAACAGGATCCTTAATCGGAAGTCTAAGGTGGAGAACACCTCTCAGGAAGGCTTGTGCTGTGTCCAACTGAGTTATGGGATGTCGGTCTATAGGTGTATGATAGGCTGAGATGGCACAAAGGTGTACTTTAATAGAGGAGTAGGCCAAGCCTGCCTGGAAGAGAGACAGGAGGTAGTCCAGAACCAACCTTTCCAGACAATCCATCGGGTAAAGTCCTCATGCTTGAGCCCAGAGGCAAAATCTGTGCCATTTCATGGCGTATGTGGCATGAGTGGCCGGTTTTCTAGCAGCCACTAGAACATCTGCTACCTCTTGCGAGACCCTGTACCGCATGATAGCTATGTCTCTAGGAGCCAGGAGTGCAGGTTCAGAGAGCGAAGGTCCGGATGGACCAAAGAACCTGCCTCCTGGGGCAATAAGTGAGAGCTGATTGGCAGAGGCACCGGAGGTTCCTGGGACAGCTGGTGCAGCAGAAGGAACCAAATCTGTCTGGGCCAAAAAGGCACGATAAATATCAGCATCGCCTGCTCTCTGTGGAGTTTCAAAAGGACCCCCTGGATCAACAGGAAGGGAGGAAACGCGTAGAGAAATCGGCCCATCCAGGAGAGAGACAACGCGTCTCGCCAGAAAACACCAGGCCCTGGATCTAGCGAGCAGAAACAGGGCAGTTTTGCGTTGGATGGGGACGCGAAAAGGTCTAACTCTGGTGTGCCCCATCTGTGAAACAGATCCTCTACTACCTCCTGGAGTAGTTCCCACTCGTGGACTCTGGCCTGAGAGCGGCTCAGGCTGTCTGCGATGATGTTGTCCACTCCTGGGACATGAACAGCAATGAGGTTTGTGCTGTGTTGTAGGACCCAATCCCACACCCTCATGGCCTCCCTGCAAAGCAGGTAGGAGCAGGTGCCTCCTTGTTTGTTGAGGTAATACATCACCGCGGTATTGTCCGTTTGTAACAGGAGAGTACCTGGTGGGATCTCCGACTGGAAGGCCTGCAGGGCATAAAGAACTGCTCTCATTTCCAAGATACTTATGTGGAGATGAGCTTCCTAGGGTGTCCACGAGCCCCTGAGACCTGACCCCATCGAGGTGTGCTCCCCAACCGAACCCTGAGGCACCCTTGGAGAGTGTCACAATTGGAGATGGCACAATGAAGGGGACCCCCGCCAATAGGTTATTTGAATACAGCCACCATTGCCAATCCCAGATTACGGCATTCGTGATCCAAATTGGAAGCTGCAAATGGTCTTGCTTCTGATTCCATTGAACCCATAACATCCACTGGGTCACCCGCATGTGGAGACGGGCTAGCGGGACTGTTGCAATGGCCGTAGCTAAGTGTCCGAGCAGGCAAAGGACCAGTCTGGCTGGGACAGTCTTCTTTGCCAAGATGTCCCTAATGAGGGATCTGATGTGTTCCGCCCGGTCCTGGGGCAGAAAAGCACTCCCTTGGACAGTGTCCAGAACTGCGTCTATGAACTGCAGATTCTGTGACGGAACCAGGTGTGTCTTCTCCTGATTGATAATGATGCCCAACGTCCCGAGCAGTGACTGAGTACAGCGAATTGCGGACATCAGAGCCTCCTGAGAGGGTGTCATGAGGAGCCAGTAATCCAGGTAGGGGAACACGTAGTGGCCTTGTCTCCTTAGAGCCGCCGCTACGACTGCCATGCACTTTGTAAACACCAGAGGTGCCGCTGACAGTCCAAAAGGGAGGGCTTGGAACTGATAATGGTGACCTAGAAATTCGAAGCGCAAGAACTTCCTGTGCGCTCGAGCAATGGGTATGTGCAGGTAGGCATCCTGCATGTCCAAGGACGCTAGGAAGGCGCCCTGCTTGAGCATGGGTATCAAACCGGGAAGAGTCACCATGCGGAAGCATCTATAGAGGACTGAAGTGTTGAGATCGCTGAGATCCAGTATCAGACAGAGGTCCCCTGTCTTTTTGGGGAACCAGAAAGAAGTGGGAATAGTAACCTGCACCGCTCTGGTTCCTCGGTACGTGCTCTATAGCTTCCTTTCCCAGAAGCGCAAGCACCTCCTGCTGCATGAGCAGTGCATGCTGACCTGAATAACAGGAAAGCAGGGGAGGTCTTGACGGTGGGTGGTCAAGGAATTCTATAAAGTGATCTCTCTTGACCATTTGAAGGACCCATCGGTTGGCGGTAATCGACTGCCACCCTGAAAAGTGGCGAGCGATGCGACCCCCGACCTTTTCTGCCCAATGATCCAGAGGAGGGGCGGGGGCTGGGAAGGAGTCATGCTGTGGCGGCATTACCCCCCGCAGGCTGGGCCGGTTTGGCATACCGCTGACCTCGGCCTGGGGAAGACTTAGGTTGGGCCTTAAGGTAGAAGGTGTCCCTTTGCTGCTGGCCGGAACGTGGCTGCTGTCATCGTTGCCGGCCACGAAAACGGTTCTGGTTCCTATGAAAGGAACCAGACTTGGGTCTGTACATGGCCTGTACAGTCCTTACTGCCTTCCCGGCATCCTGAAGTTTGTTGATGACCCTTTCAGAGGGTTCACCAAACAGGACCTCTCCGTTATAAGGGACATCCAGGATACTCTTCTGTATGTCCAGGGGAAAACCGGAGACACGGAGCCAGGAGTGTCTCCAGAGACAGACGCCTGATGCTGCGCCCCTGGCAGACGAGTCCGCAGAATCATATGCGGCTCTCAACACTTGGGTCCCCACGTCTGACCCTGTGCGAAGGAGGTTCAAGAGCTCCACCTTCTGCTCGCCATCCGGTAGTTTGTCAACCAGGTCCTGACCCTGTTCCCACAGGGCATTCTGAAAATGAACCATATGAGACAGATAGTTCAGGGACCTGATGGAGCATGTAGCAGCCACATACATGCGTCTCCCCAGGGCATCCAACTGCTTGGATTCCTGGTCCGGTGGCTGTGTACTCAGATGCTGTGGTCGCTGAGACCTATCATGGGAGGTCGTAATGACCAGGGAATCAGCCAGGGATTGTTGCGCCAAGTACTGGTCCTCTGTCGGGGCCCTGTACAGGCGGTCAGCTTTCTTCGGCACTGCGGGGGAGGAGTGCGGATGCTTCCACGCAGCCTTTTTTGACATCCGCGAAGGTGTCCACCAAAGGTGGCACCATAACAGGCTTAGGGTCCTTCTGCCGAAGGTAACGAGCTAGGCACTGTCTCTCAGGGTCGAGATCTTCCAAATCCCATCCCATGTTCTCCTGGATGTGCCTCATGATTTCAGAAAAGGAGGGATCATCCAGAGGTGACCTGGGCAGGTCTTGTGGGTCAGGTGATGGGATGCTGATTGGAGAAGGAGACCTGGAGGTATCTGAGGTGTCAGGTCTAGAATCAGCCTCCTACGGAGTGGACCGTCGACGTCTGGGTCGCTTAGGACTGGGAGACCCTGAGGGAGATCTTGAAGGGGGCCTTCTCCATTCTTTGGATCTTCCCCTAGGAGGTGGAGTGTGCTCCTTGAGGGTCGGTGGTCTTCCTGCTGGCCCCTGCGGTGGAGGAGGGGGAGTAGGAGGTGAAGCAGTAGAAGGAGGAGGTTTGACTGGGATCACATCGTTCTTTATTGTGTTTCACCAAAAGGTAAAGAGATCTTTGACCTCTTGAATATTCATACCGGACGACGGACCTGGCGCCAGTGGTCTGTCGCCGGTATCGGGTGTCGGGTCCGAGGGCGTCTCCAGGTTTGGCGAAGGCTCCTGTGGAAGCCCGACATCCTCACTGTTGCCTGCCTGGTCATCAGGCAATGTCAGGTCCTCCTCTGTAGAGTCCCAGCAACCGGTGTCCACCAGTGATAGGGAGGCAGTCTTCAGCTCCGGCGAACGTCTCACTGACGTCGGGTGCTTAGTCGACGTCTAGTCCAACGGGCATTTGACTGATGAAGGATCGGAGGCCCGCTTCGGATCCGTCATCCATTTTAGGGACGTCAGGTCCTTAGTCTTCCTGAGAGGGGGATTCAGACCCCTAGGAGGCTGGGAGGCCGATCTGGCATTGGGAGTCCCGGCGTCTCTCTGAGGAGGCTTGTTTTGAAGAAGACTTGGACTGGTGACGGTCTGAAGACTTCGAGGAGGCCCAGGAGGGTGTTGAGGAAGCCGAAGGCCTGGAAGTCTTGATGGGATGCAGAGAAGCCGAAGTGCTGCCTGAAGACTTGACCTTTACTGGAGGGGGCTCAGAGCGGGCCCTAAAGGGAGAACCGTCTGAGCGCGTGGGGCCTGAGCTGGTGCAAGAGTCCGAGGCTCGGTTAGGAGATCTGGACCCGGCCTTCTCCCGATGCTTTTCCTGGTGCTTATGGGACTTAGAGGTAGACTCACCTCTGGAGGCAGGGTCTTGATCCATGCTTTTTAACTTTTCTTCCAAGAGGAACCCCTGAAGTGCCTCCTGGTGGTGGATCTGGGTGTGACTATTGAACCCCTGGCAAAAGGAGCAGGCCTTGGTGTCGTGTTCCGGGCCTAAGCACCACAGACAGAACGAATGGAGATCCTTGAAAGGGATCTGTTTACTGCAGGCACACTTGGAGGGATGTCCTTCTGAAGGAGTTGGAGATGCCGACATTTAGTAGTAAAACTTGAAAGTTCTAGTCATCGTATGCTAGAGTGGGACCATGAGGCTGATGCTGGTGAGTCGACGGCGGGAAAAGAACTGGGGATTCTGGGGGACCGCCCCCTTTTATATGATGCCTGACGTCGGGGGCGGTCCCCGCTGGATACTGCTAGCTAGAAAATTTCCATGGGGTCCTGGCACCTGCCGGCTTCAGTCCTAATAGTGTAACCTGCTGCAAGAGCTGTTTCTCTAAGTAAGATCAAGAAATGGGAGGGGGGACTCAAAGTCTGGGAGGAGACACATTAGAAGGCCTGTCTCGGGAGATGTCAGGCTCTACTGGCTCATTTAGGCCTTCATAATCCTCCTCTTCTTCATAATCTTCATCTCCATCCCAATCACCCTTGTAAAATGCTTCAGGATCATATTCAGAAGCAGAAAGGTCTGACCGAACTGATCGTCTGTGAGTCAGTGTCGGTTCGTTGGAACTGGGCGAAGTGACTGTACAATAGTAATCGCTTTAGTTATTTCATCAGCGGTCGGAACATGGGAACCAGGACCTGAACCAGCTGACTTGTGTTTTCTCTTAGACAGAACCAATTTCGCAGAATCGGCTCTCCTTTTGCTCAAGGAGGTATCGCCCCAGTCAGTGGGCACCCCCTCAGGTATGGTCGGAACAGAACCGGGCTGGCCATCCGGGTCAGCGGATTTCTCGGCCTCCCTTTCCTTCAGCCTACTTAAACGTTTCTCTAAAGTGGCTTTGGGAAAGTTTTTGCAGATTTGGCAGTCTGCTTTGAGGGGGTCAAACCCCAGAGAGTAAACACAGACGAGGTGGGGATCAGCCTTAGCAAAGGCCTCCCCACACTTGGTGCAGTGCTGAAACCCAGTGGGAACAGTTTTCTTTTTGGGTTTCTCAGACATGCCTAAAGGAAAAAAATGTACCCTTACCAGCGTTTAAGCCAGGCAACTACAAACCTGTCAGTTCCAACCATGTCACGGGTCGGTTAAAAAAAACAAGGAAATTATCGGTTTTTTTTTAGGATCCAATAGGTACCGGAAATCACAATACAAGACACAGAAAATAACAAAACAGAACTGCTTCAGTTCCTAACTGGACTGACCAGGAAGAAACGGAACAAAAAACTATTTCTACCACAAAACACTAAACTACCTACTAAACACTTACTGTACCATGGACAGAGATCAGAATACCTAAAAAATAAGTAAACAGTTGACAAACCGACCGATTTTTTTTTTACTTAAACTGAACCGAAGTGAAGGAGAGGATCTCCGGAGCGACTTCTCAGTTAGGCGGAGTAAAGAATCTGACGGTTACACTGGGGAGTACCTGGGACAGAGGTTTGAAAACCGAGCTCGAGCTCAACATTCTATGCCTTGGCACAGAGTTAACCCTTTCCTCTTCAGAGCAGTTGAAGTGCTGGGGCCAACTGCATATAGTAAGAATACAGCAAGACTTCATGTTGTTTGAAATCATTAACTGCTGTTGCTAAAGTGAAGAGTAAGGGCCAACAAGGCTAGAATTATGGCCCTGAGTTTCAGAACAGTATACTAATCTGCAGTTTGGTCTTCTAAAGGGACCAAAGACCATGAACTGTCTCCAAGCCTAGGTTAACTTCCAACCTGACAGAGAGAGATCTGTTATCAGATGTAAGGACAGAGAAAATGTCATAAAGGGAACTTTTTCTAGAGGCCTAGTTACAGGGGACAGGGACGCTGGAACATTGTAGAACAGTAGAGATCTCCTTTGAGAACACCTTTTCTTGAGAGACCATGGTAACCACATGAGGGACCTGGCTTGCATGGAATCTAGATCCACTCTGATTAACGACGTGTTTTTGGTCAGATTTAAATTGGACTTGTGATTCAGGAGAAACCAGAGTCTGTTGAGTGCGCGGATTGCCAGGTCCAGAGAATGAGTCACCTCTGTAGTGGGCCAGTCTTTAATAAGCCAATTGTCCAAACAGATGTACTGTTCAATGAGACGCCCTGTATGGACAGTCGTGCATGAAATGAAACTTACATACCTACAGTAATCCTTGATCTTCTCTTGTATCATCACCATTCATTACTGCTGGGTGTAAGCCAGAAGTGCGCACCTGCTACGGGAGTTTTTTTTTTTTTTGGAGGGAGGAGTCAGCGCCAATGGTGCTGCCCATGAGAGTGGTGCGCGAAGGGCAGCCGTTAGGCGCTGCAGACTACTCCTCCATCCCAGTTCTGTAAGCCAGAGAGGTGAAATTAAGAGAATTAGGAGAATGAGAGCGAGGCAAGAGAGCCGAGGCACAGACAAAGGAAAGGAAACAAACTGAAAAAGGAATAAGCCAAAAAAAGGACAGGAATGAGGAGAACCCTACCCTAAGGAACTGCAGGACCTCACTTCTTGGGCGACTCTGAGGGAGGAACAGATAAGGGAGAGGAAGAAAGGAGGAGGAGGGCTGGCACGGTAGCACTGAGGGTTGAGGTGCTGGACGCCACACCTCTCGCCACGCCGGCAACCCGGGTTCGGGAACGAGCACGGGTTGCCGTGGGTTGGCAGGGGAGGGAGAGGATTGAGCATCCGGAGGACACTTCTCCTCTCCCAGGAGGGAGAGGGTTCCTGCTCGGCGCCTGGCTGGCCTCTGGTGGAAGCCGGAGGCACAGTAAGCACTGGAGCGTAAAAAAGGGGCTCGAACAGGGGAAAATGCCCTTCAGCTCTAACAGAGACGGAGCACCGGAGCTTGCCCTCGATTTTCGGCCGCCCTCCTGGCACTCTCCTGACCGACGCCACCAGAGAAGTTCGGGGTGTTGGGGCCCACCTCGTCCCCACCTGGGGGGTAAACCGCGACTACATGGTGAAGGAGGAATGACCAGGTAGGAGCGAACCGTAGAGGGATGACTCCTAGGTGCTCCTGAGGAGACTAGAGCTGAAGGGGAGAGGAGGAATAAATAGAAAGTATAAAAAAAAAAGGAAGGAAGAGGAAGAAGAAAAGGGGATATTGGGAGGAGGGAAATATTCTGCCATGAGTTGTGAGCGAAACTGGTTTGAGGCTTTTCAGCTCGGAACTTAAAAGCAAGGGAGCAAGGATCCCTTCAGACAAAACTGGTTTAGATGGTTTGACCGAACCTTCTGCACAGCTTGGTACAAGAGAGGCAGATTTCCCTACACATCCCGCTATCCTATTATCCATCACTCAAGCTGAGAGTTCACAGATTGCCAAGGCAAAAAATCTGTTCCTGGGGAGGAAGAGCCCCCAACTACATAAAGGGAAAAGACCCCATTGGCACACAGACATGTGTTAGTACTGGGGGCCCTAAGATAGGGCAACCTCTTTGGCAAGATGGACAGAGACAGAGAAGGAAACTCATTCTGACTCCCTGGAGGAGGCAGGGGCCAATGGAACCAGACAACCAGTTCAAGAAGGAAAAATTTTCAAATTGGGTTAGAACAGACGTTAACTAGCCCCGGTCTGGCATTCACAAGGCAAGATTCAGGGACACCAGCTAGGTCCAAAGACCGAGGGGAGAGGACTGTTTAAGAAACTAGTCCTGTTGGCTGGTGACTGAACTAACCTAGTCTGAAGGAAAACTCCCCGAAGGGAACACCTTCGAGGAAAATCAGAAAGAGTTCCCTCAGATGGAAAGGACGAAGCTCCACTCACTCTCCTCCTACTTCAAATCCTTTGCTGTTTTTTGTAGAGAAGAACAGAAGGTCCCGAGGAACCAGGGGATTTAGCCCCCGAACGGCCTTGGGGCAAGCAGGTTGGGGGAGACGCCCAAGCAATGAGGCCCATGAGGGAAAGGTGGGCGGGATTCAGTAATGAATGGTGAAGATACAAGAGAAGATCAAGAATTATGGTAGGTACGTAATTTTCATACCCCCTGAAGGGGGTCTAGCACTGCCCTGAGGGAACAGGACCCTCAGCCTCCTGCTGGTGGAAAACAGGAGGACGAGACCTTGGCCATACTAGACTGGGAGTCTAAGGCCGAGAAGAGTTAGAAGGTGTCCCCTGAAGACAAGGGGACAGAGGAAGACCCTGCAGAAGCCTCCTAGCCCTGGTGGAAAATAGTCGGGTCAATCGGAAGGTGGAGCGGATCACCCTACGCCGGGCCACGGGTGACAACCTCAACAGACGAAGCCACACTGTCTGTCTAATGCAGATCGCTGTCCCCGCAAGCCTGGAAGCCGTCTCATTGGCGTCATAAGATGCCCTTGCTTGGTGCCTTGCCAGTTCCAGGCCTATGGTGGAGAGGGAAATGGCTTGTCGATATTGCTCTTAATCAGGCAACAATGCCAGCACCCGAGCCAGCACTGGCCACAAGTGCCTGTTGTAGGCAGCATGGTGTGCCTGATGTGATGCAATGCACAACATCACACAAGAAGAAGAGAAAACTCTTCGCCCCCACCGGTTGAATTGTAAGGAATCAGAGTTTGGTGGTCGGTTGTACGCTAGGTGCCGACACCCAGAACAGGTCTCTAGCAATACTAAGTCTGAAGGAGGGTGAGGGAGAGAACCTAGAGACTCCAATGGAGCACAATACCTCCTCCTGCAGTCTGCCGGGGGTGATAAAGGGTTGGCTGGAGACTGCCAGGTGCGGCTAGACACTTCCTGGAAGGGAATAGGCCAGGAAGGCACCACCAGGCGTTGGACACTGAATTCACTGAGGAATTCATGCGTCTCCCGCTCAGTATTGTCCAGTCTGACAAAAGAGATATGGAGATCCCGAACCATCCTCGATAGGAAGCGCTGATATTCAGTAAACAGCGTCAGAAGAGAGGTGAACAGTAAGTTCCTCTCCCTCCAAGGAGGGAGAGGAGGATGGGGAACTCGAATGTCCAGAAGACTCCTGCGGCGGTGGGGACAGGCAAAAGACCCATTCATGCATGTACCTAACATATGACGGACAGGCCACTGCAGTGCCTCTGAACGTCTCCCAGGATAAAGGCCCCATAGGACCCACGTGGCCTGGAAGGGGGGGTGGCTGCAGAGGAATGGGAGAAGGGCACCTGTAAGGAGGTGTCTGTCCTCTGCCAGGGCTCTGGAATCCAGGGAATGGTGCCCGAGCTAGAAGGATCCCTGAGATCAGACCAGGTAGCATGGCAGAACCCTGGGTGTGTGAACTCCGGAACAGCCCAGACGGGGAATCTCCCCTGTGACGCACCTGCGGTTGCATGAGTCCAGAAGGGCAACCCTCAGTGGTGCCACCGGAGGGGACCCCTAGGCATGAGAAGGAGAGGCAGGGCTCGGTGCTACAGCTCCTCCCTGTGGGGTGGCAGAGGAGTGCCGCCGCCCCTCGCCCTGACCCCTCAACCCCTAAGACTCCGAGGACACTCTCCTCCTCGACCCCAGCAAAGGAGTTCCTCCTGATGCAGAGGCCTCCCGAGGGAGGCCGCTGAAGCTAGGGCCTCCAATCCCCTCTGGGATGGCGCAGTAGCGCCAAGACAAGCAGCTGCCGCAGCCCCTCCCCAGGAGACAGCCCCCTCCCCAACCCCAGAGCTGTCCTCCCCAATGGACCCCAGGCAACCCCCAGCCAGGCGGTCCTCGGAGAAAGACTGCTCTGGACACTCAGGAATGGGGTTGCTGGACCCCCTGACACTGTGTCTCACAGAGATCTCCGATTCCGAGCAATCGGGTAGCCAGTCCAGTTCCACATCTGAACTGACACCCTCTGAAGAGGAGTCGACCAGCAGGACCTCAATACTGGCCACCTCGAGAACACTGAGAGACGGGCGTCCCCAGCGGTGCCAGTCATTCCCGCGGCACAGCCCATGGCCCTGGATCCTAATGCAGACCCACCCATGGCTCCAGTTGGGTCCCTGGAGCCGTGCACAGCATCAGAACCTGAAACAGCGTCACCGGCGGGGTCACACAGGGCACTGGCACCGAGAACCAAATCAGCGCCGCGAACGGCACCAGGATCCGAAATGGCACCTCAAGGTAGCGTCAAGGGTCCACCAGTGCCGGACCCAGTAACCATATGCCACGACACTGGGGGGAGCCTGCACCTCAGGAGAGGTGACTGCCGAGGCAGCGTCGATGACGCGACCCCAGGAGGGGCCGCGCCGCTCCTCCGATACCACAAAAGAAGCCTCCTCCTCAGCAAGGCTTGAAGATGAGGAGGCCTCCTCCTCACCAGACCATATAGATCTGGGAGGGGACCCGGAGGAAGGGTCTAAAGACCAGGCCTGGGAGGCCTGAGAGCGACGGCATCCTCCGAAAGTCGGCGGAGCCCTGCCGCCTTTAAATGCGTGAATTTCCAGAACATTGCAATCCATGGAAAAACAGGCGTTGCATCTATCCATATCACGGTTAGGTCCCAGGCACTGCAGACAGACATCATGCTGATTCAAAATGGAAAAATGCCGGCCACAGGAGCACTGACACATAGGGGTGTGGCCTGCTTTCAATTTACTCTTTGGCTCCTGAACCAGACATGCTGTGAAATAAAGTAAAACACAGCAAAGATCACAGTGCCATTAAACAAATAATTGGAACAAACTTACCGACCACAAACGGTGTTGGGATGGAGAACTGGGATGAGGAGTCGTCGAAGAATGGCATCGACAAACTAGGTCTAATGGTGTATACTAGAACTGAACTCGTGCAGCAGGTGCAGCCTTGACGGCAGAAGAAACAGAACTGGGATGGAGGAGGAGTCTGCGGCGCCTAACGGCTGCCCCTCGCGCACCACGAGGTGCATCACTCTCATGGGCGGCGCCATCAGCGCTGACTCTGTCCGCCACAAAAAAAAACAAACTCCCGTAGCATGCGCGCTTCTGGCTTACACTCAGCAGTAATGAATGGTGAAAAATGACAAGGGAATATCTACCACCAAGCACTGTGGGAACACCCAGGGGCTAAAAAGAGCCCATAGGAAGCACACCTATATTGGGAAACAAAAACCCAGAGGAAGAGTACACAATGGGGGGTGAGATACTGACAACAACAAAAATGGAAAGGGACCTGGGGGTAGTTATATCAGACGACCTAAAGGTGGGCCAACAATGCGAGAAGGCAGTAAGGAGCGCTGGGGGGGATACTGGGATGCACAGGGAGAGGCATCACCAATAGAGAACAGGAAGTTGTTGGCCCTCTGTACAGACAGTTGGTAAGACCACATCTGGAGTACTGTGTACAGTTCTGGAGACCACATCTCCGCAAAGACATAGACAGGGTGGAGGCTGTCCAGAGGAGGGCAACCACAATGGTGCAGGGTCTGCACCAGAAGAAATATGAAGAAAGACTGAAGGAGCTTAAGATGTATAGCCTCGAGGAAAGAAGGGAGAGGGGGGACATGATAGAAACTTTCAAATACCTCAAGAGAATCAACAAAGTCCAAGAGGGTAGCATCTTTCAGAAAAAGAGATGTGCAAGAACAAGGGGGCACAATTTGAAGATAGAGGGGAGACGGCTCAGAGGTAATGTGAGGAAGTATTTCTTCATAGACAGGGTTGTAGATGCATGGAACAGCCTTCCTGACGAGGTCGTAGAGTCAAAAACAGTGGGGGAATTCAAGAATGCATGGGACAGACATAAGGCAGTTCTAGTGGGGGGGGTAGGAGGAAGTAGGCTGTTGGTTAACTAGGATCTGCAGCTTATCCGTTAGGTAGGGAAATGGGCAGTCTAGGTGGGCCATGCAGTCCTTATCTGTCATCAAATTCTCTGTTTCTATGTATACTGGTACACTTTGTTTCACATGTAGAAAAACAGGCACTTTACACGGAGACAGTGAAAAGGGCTATCACGGCCTTCTTGGCCACTCTGGGGCTATTAGAATGATCCATCTGTGCAATCAGCCAGTCTTCTTAGGACTGCTGGGAGCCAGAGAAATGGCATGAACAGATACTCCTTGCTGAAAATCCAGAGTTGAGAAAGAGCATCTGTTGTTTCTACCACTTGATATCTATACTGACTGCAAAATCTCACACTCTAAGCATTAGTTCGGGAGGCAACTAGGTCTACCTCTGGATAACCGAATCTGTGACAAAGATTTTTTTTTTGCACCTTCCAGGCCCCCTTCCCCCAACTGGTAACTCCTTCAGAGCGCCAGGGCCGTTCCACCACCCTCTGACCTCCTGCCACCTTCTACCAGCTCCCCATTGCGTCCTACCTGAGTAGCCTGGAATATTCCTGTGCCGGAAGGGTCCCTCTCCTCCAGGAAGAATTAGCCTCAACGGCCCAACTGTGCATCTCAGGTGCCACGGGGTTGGATCCGGGCTGGATTCAGGTGGCAGGGGCCAGGACTCTCATCATCCGGTCAGTCGGGGGCATTCTTTCATTTTCTGTGCCTCACCCACTGCAGTTCTCGGCCTTGCGTGAGCGCGGGGTTGTCCTGGGGTGGGGGCGATGGGGGGCCTTGCTGAGGCAGCACGCCTGCCACGAAAGCATGCCGCTAATCTGCCCGGGTGAGGTCCTCAGGCAGAGCCCACCCCCCAAGAGGGAAGCGTCCAATGGACGCTTATGGAACCACTCCCTGCCAGTCTCCGCTCCTGGCATCTGGGCGCAAACCCGTGTCACCAGCATGCCAAGCACATCCCTTCACTTGGCACCACGGAGCCAGAAGGACAAAGATTTGAAATACATATTTTTTTGGGGTGACTGCTTTATACTCCTAGTTGCTGGGGCCCCTACATCTGGAGGGAGTCCCCAGCCCCATCCACCAGCTTCCACCAGCCGGCACTGACCCTTACCCCCAGGGCTTACCCCCCCGGATGGGGCCGCCGGGGTTCCCCAAACCCTGACGGAGACCGGATCCAGTGTGGCCAGTGCCGCTGCTAGCTGGGAGCAGGACCTGCGAGGCGCCCTCCATCATGCGCCTCAGCAACTTTTTTTTCTTCCACCATTTCTCTCCCTGCAGAGATGGGGCGTGCAATGATGCCGGCGGAGGGAGTGCACATGCACCTGCACACACTCCCTCCATGCATCTGCCCCATCTCCGCCCCCATGTGCAGTGTCGGTATGCTGCCCCCCAGACTCCGCCTGGGGCCAGTTGTACATCGAACATTAGTATCCCCCTCCTCTCCACGGAGAAGGAAAGCAGTCCCTTGGACGTTCGAGCCTTCTCCTCCCCTGCTGACCCCAGCAGCCCGTGCTCATTCCCAAACATGGGTTGCCAGCATGGTGCGAGGTAAGGCGTCCAGTGCCTCAGCCCTCAGTGCCACCGGGCCGGCTTGAAATATCTTTTGATTCAGAGACCATTCTCCCGATGTACCCGTTGGCAGCTGAGCCAGCCTACCTAAGACTTGACCTATTCCACTAGATGGACCCTTGAGAGGAACTGCAGGTTGGCTTCCACCTAATGAAGAAGCAACCAGTCTGCTGCTACCATCATCTTTCTTCTTGTGCCATCTTGCTTGTTTATGTAAGCAATGATCTGTGAGTTGTCAAGACCAGACCTTTACTGATTTCTAAAGCCAAGGCCAACAGGATGCTGGGATGCATTGCTAGGGGGATCACCTCCAGAAGGAGGGAAGTGATACTCCCTCTGTATAACTGCTTGGTGAGGCCGCACCTTGAGTACTGTGTGCAGTTTTGGAGGCCACCCTTAAAGAGGGACATTAACCTCCTAGAGAGGGTCCAGAGGAGGGCAACCAAAATGATTTGGGGCTTGGGGGACAGGACCTATGAGGAGAGGCTCGAAGAGCTAAATATGTACACATTGGAAGAGAGAAGGGACCGGGGGGACATGATAGAGGTCTTCAGGTACATGAAGAGGGTAAATGGGAGGAACAGTCAGGGTGCTTCGAAGGAAGAAGGAGGGGGCCACTAGAGGGCATGGGCGGAAGCTGGAGGAGGGAAGATTCAGGGGAGAAAGGAGGAGGTGCTACTTCACTGAGAGGGTGGTGGAGCCATGGAATGCGCTGCCTAGGGAGCTGGTGGAGGCAGAGACAGTGGAGGGGTTCAAGAGGGGGTGGGACAGGTACAGGGGAAGGGTTCTGGAAGCAAAATCCAATGCAGCAAGAATATCCGGAACTGGGAAGGGAGAAGCCAGAGAAGGCGAGGGGGGCAGCAAGGTCAGCACCCAGGGTGGGGGCTGACCAAACGAGCAGACACGAAAGACCGTTAGGCCTATTCTGCTGGCATATTAGTATGTTAGTAAAGTACTCTGTTCTTGAAGTATCTCAGTGCCAGAAAAAATGAAAATTATGTACTTAACATAATTGCTGATCTTCCAGAAAACCTCACCATTGATTACCACTTAACAGACTGGGTCAGGAGGCACAAAGACCCCATGGAAGCAAATGTTCTGCAGTAAAGGAGACCACGTCACCTACTGACAGCACCTGCATACCTCACATGGTGATACGCATGCCAGCCAATAACAGTTGGCAGCTCCCTCACACACCTCAGTTCTGTTCACCAGGAAAGAAACAAAGTGGAGAAAATAAAAGGGCTAGAGTTTCTAGCTAAAGGGACAGGGAACACATACAGGGAAACAAAAATAAACAACAAAATAAAACCCCACTACAAACTTCAAAATTAGAACAGGGCACAATGGGTGGCAAACAGGTAGCTGGGTTTTAAGAGCCACAGCCTCACACCACTAGTCAGCCAGAAGGGGGCATATAGTCTAGGAAAAATAGTGCAGCAGCACACAGCATGTGGCTCTGGCAGAAGCATGAGGTGGATACACCATGACTGGGACACCCTCGTAAATGAGATGGCACAACATGCTGAAAAAGGAAACAGACAGACTTCTGGAAAATAGAGGGGCAATTCCATGCAACCAGTCAGAGAACAGACTGAATCTGTGAGTTAACCATGTCCCTCTTTCTGATATTAGGGAAGAAAAAAGGGAAACAAGAGGTGCATCTGGAGTTGCAGGACTGGACAGTCCGAGGGAGTATAGATGTGTTCATCTACCTAGGAACCCCTAAATGGGCAAAGGCTCAGATACATAAGGAAAATGGGGCATACCAGCCAAAATGGTCTGACAGAGTCAGAAAATCAATATTTCTAAACAAAATGAGCGGTTTCTCCTGCAAGAAGCTAGTATAGCTGATCCAAAACGGTGCACAGCACCCCCACATGCAGTGCAGCTGCTAAGTGGTGTTAAACTGGATACTGCCTAGGGGCACATGCTGCATTTAGCAACTACTAGGGATGTACTCACAAAGGGGATATACCACTGGTAGGGAGGAGGAGGACAAGAAAGAAAAAAGCAAGGAAGGAGCCACCTTCCAAGAAATCCTTTTTTATTGAACCCTCACCCCAGTTTTGCAATTTCACAGCTTTTTATTTTGGTAAATGAGAATGGGCACCTAGAAGAGTGCCCAATTTCCTTTTCCATATAATGAAAAAGGGACATCTCCCCCCCCCCCCGGGAATGCAGCTGGGGAGATGCCCCAAACAGTGTGTCTTTGGTGCTGCCAGCACTAGCTGGCTGAGCATGCCCGGAGGCCCTGGCTCTGTCTACTGTCTAAACTGGGGGTGGTGGACAGGGTGTGGTAATCTGTTTTGAAGATACTCTGGAAGATCAACAATTACAGTAAGTATATCATTTTTGTATCTTCCAGGAATCAGTCTTCACTACTGAGTCCCATTTATGAGTCAGAGTACCAAGCTCACCCTGAGGATTACAGGTGCCCTCAGTCCTCTGCATTGGGGAAAACAACTGAGCAAAGGGGCTCCTCCCCAATGTGGCGGGACCCAAGACTGGTCAGGGCCAGGTGGGCGTTCCAGTGGCACAGGAGTGGGAGGGCACACCAACAGCTCTCGCCTGACACTGCAGGAGAAGAAATGAGACCCCCTGGAACTGCAAGTTTAGCACCTTATGCTGAGCTAAAGGTGCCAGTCTGGAAAGGCGAAGCCACGCCATCCACCTAAGGCAGACTTCAGTTCCTACAAGCCCAGAGACCACCTCACTGCCACCATATGATGCCCCTGACTGATGCTGAGCTACCGCCAGGCCTCGAGAAGAAGGACAAATGGCTTGCTCAACTAACTCACACTGCAGTACTACAGCTAGAAGCTGACCTAACTGCAACCACAGGCAGTAACTGAAGGCTAACAGGGAAAAAAGGAGCTCTGCTCACTGATGTGCACAGTTAACCAAGAAATACTACAAGCAGAAAAAAAAGACACCGACACCATAAACCAACTGTAACAATTTTAAAATTTTATTTCGTACACATTACAGTTTTCAACACCATCAACGGGAGAAAAAACAACACCCACTAGTAGCCCTGATCAGTTTCGCGCATACACGCTTCCTCAAGGAGGACCAGTGCCGGGCCCAGGACAGACACTATGACTGTTGCTAAGGTGCAGTGGCATCAAGTTCCGTTAGTGACACCAGGTGAAAGAAATGAAAATGACGTTCTTACTGTAATTCTTGATCTTCTAGGAATATCTTCACCATTTATTCACACTTAATGGGTCTATGCCAGAGGCACCAGGACCCCGCAGGAGCTATAACTTTTCAGGAGGGTTGGTGCTCAGGCAAGCTGTGTGCATGCAGAGCGCTGCGATAGTGGCTCGTGATGCCAGGCCTACCTTGGCACCAGCCCCTAACCGTCTCAGCTCCTTTTTTACTGAGGAGCTGCAGAGTAAGCTAACTAGTAGTCATGCACGTCCTTGAAGAGCAAGATGAGCCCTGGTGACCTGTGAAAGCATAGTCAGTGTATGAGCAGACAGTGTCTTTACAGCTCAAGCCCTGAACAAAGAAGAGAGCAAAACCCCAAAGAAGTGAGCTTGGGGGATGATGAGTGGGCGTGTGAATAAATGGTGAAGATACTCCTAGCAGATCAAGAATTACAGTAAGTACATAATTTTCATATCTTCCAGGAATGTACGTACACCATTTATTGACACTAACGGGTCAGAGTACCAAGCTGAGAAAGAGCCCCTGGGGTAGGGTGGTAGGAGTGAAAAACACATTCAGGACTGAAGTTCATTCACGACAGACCTACCAAGGCAGCATACTGCCTGACTGTGACATGCAGGGCATAGAGTGTAACAAAATAGAACACTGTGATCCCAGTAACAGCTTTGCAATGCAGCACTGACAGGTACAAAGTGAACCCCTGCTAGGGATGTGGCAACTGCAGTGGTGGAGTTGGTGCATACCTGACCTTTCAGCATGACCTATGCCATGGCATAGCAGGGGTGCAAACATCTCCCCACCCAGGCAGAAATACGCTCAACGGCCGGAGGCTGACTCTTTAACTAGAAGCAAAGGAAACCAAAAGCTGTTTGGATTGGTTGAAATCCTAGCTCTGTCCAGGTGAGAAGTGAGGACCCCCTGAATGTTCAGAGAATGAAGCGAGAGACACAGAGCTCTCCATCATTCTGGAGCTGGCAAAGTAGGTAGACAGCACACTGGCAGATTCACAGAGAGAATGCCGATGCAACATATCAAGTGTGGGGCACTACCTTGTCCCTATAACAAACACTATATGATGGATCTGTGATCAAGAGATGGATTTCAGACACTCTGCGAGCAGAAGAGATGACAACTAGAAAGCTAGATCACATGTCGAAAAAAGACTCAAAGCGCTCTTCGGTGAGCATGTCCAGCACAAGATTGATATCCAGTCAACTACCAGCTTCTGGATGAGGGGCCTGGTGAGTAAAAATGCACTAAAGGATCCTCTTAAAAGAGGCAGCCGAGTCAGGTAGAGGGTACCAAAGGGCTCATGGCACGCAGATAAAGCACACAAGAGGACCTTGACTGTGGAATTCTGCAGACGAGCATCAGAAAGGTACTCAGCAAGAACTCCAGAATCTAGTAAGCTGGACCTCAGAAGGGGTCCATATGAGTTTTGGGGCACCGGATGGAAGCTTTTCCATTTGGTTGTGTGGGGCCTCCAGTGGAAGGTTATGGGCAGGAAAAAGTATTGCAGGAACGCTCTGAAATACCTTGTTCCTAATCACCTCCATCTCTCTAGAAGCCAGGTCTAAAGGTGAAGGAAGCACATGCTGGGATCGAGTAGAAGATCCTGAAATATGTCCAACCTGACAGGAAGAATCCTCTGTTGGCTGATTGATAGCCTTTTTAACAGAAAAACAATATCTGCAGAGGCCAACAGGGTGCAACCAGAGTGATTCTGCCCCCTTGTGCTTCCACTCTGAGCAATATTCCCAGTACTACGGGTCTTGGAGGGAATGCATACAGGACAGATTTTTCCATAGCAGTCTAAATGCATCCTAGCAGAAAATGCCACGTTTTGGCCTTCTGCAGCAGACTCGACACAGTTCGAGCAAAAGAGTCTACATCTGGAGTGCCCCACTCACTGAATAGTGATCTCACAAAATCAGATGACAAGATGGGCCCATTTGGCCGAGCTCACCTGCCAATGTGTACTAGACTCCTGCCAGATAACAGGCCTGTAGTAGGATCCCCTGCTCCAGGTGCTCTCTCCACACCCTCATAGTGTTTCAGCAAACAAGACAGGAGAGAACTCATTGTTGTTTGTTCGAGCAATACAAGGCAGACTGTCGGCTGTCTGGAAAAGGACTGTTTTGTAGCCGTTTAGATATACTAGGGCTGACAGGTCATACTAAAACAGTTCGCATGTGCAACCCACTGGGGTGGAGATGAGATTCCAATGGGTACCAGACACCTTGCAGTTGAAATACTCACAGTGGGCAACTCAACAACGAGGCTTCCAAAGAGAGAGGAGCTTGGGGATCTGGATGGGAGAAGGGAAACTGTGGAGGAGACTGTTTTCCACTGATTGGCAAGTGAGTGGATCAGTTGCTATAAGGCCTAGCATGGGTTGAATGGAGTGGGCTTAAAAAGATTTTCTGTCCACAGTGTAGCATGCTATCTGCCAAATTATCTGCATACTGCCCTAAAGGAAAAGCTAGGCCCTGATCGCATCCGGTAGAGCTCCTAGAAGCAGCAGTTACTGCGAGGGTTGTAGCTGAGATTTCTAGAGTCAACAGAATTCCAAGAAGGGAATGACGACTGAAGAGGCTATCAGCCAACACTCCTAATATCCCGGGTACACTGAGAGAGCAAAGGAGGCAGGACCTAGAAGTCTGCATATCCAGGGAGCTAACCAATCCCGGAGAAATAAAAGAACTGGTGACTGCTTGCATAAAATCCTGTATACGGCAGTCAGCAATATGCCTTTTTTTTTTTTTAAAAGACCTATTCCAGGAGCTAGTGGAGCTGCGAAGGCATAGACAAAAAGGGAAAAATACCCTTGGAGCTAGCAACCATAAGGGCATGCCCTGAGGCACAGTAAAAGTACTGGAGTCTGAAGAATCTAGACTAAGAAGTCATTAACGCCACCCTAAAAAGAGATGAGGTGGGGTTAAGACAACTTCCTCAATATCCCCACTGGGCGGAGGGGAGTAGAGAGGCTCCTCTAACTGGGACCCTCTGGTGTCGATCAGGTGCCAGACAGGATGCAAGAGGTGGCATCAAGGACAGTACAGACCCTGCGCCAGGCACAATACCAGACACGGCGCCGGACATGATCCGGACACATGTCTGACACAATATCGGACATGATGCCAGACACAACGTCGGACACAAGCACCAGACACACGGTGCTGACAGACTAAGAGCCATGGCGACGGAGGAAAGCTTCATAAGAGGCGGCACCAGGAGGACTGGATGTGGTGCCAGAAGATCCCCAGGACCAACCTGGCATCGAATGACACCAGTGTGACAGGGTGACCACTGTCATAGTGGACAACCCTGAGATAAACTGAAACCCCTTCCCCAAGCAGTTTATATGTTTTGTATTATGTCCAACATGCTGGTTGGCTGGTTATAAATTTAGTGCTGAAGTTCTTATAAAGCTTTCTGTGCATATTAACCTAAAAACAAAGCTAAGAGTACAGTTACAAAATGAGAGGGCAGTTTCAATATAAAAATAAAAGTTTGTGTCTGCTTTTTCTAGATGTTAGCAGACCCCTTCCAAGATATATTTTACAGCAGACAGCAGGAACTAATATGACCCTGCAGGAGAGTTTAGGAGAGCACAGAATGTTCTGACCTTGGCTCTGACCTTTACCTATGCTGTAAACAAGTTCTTCTGTGTTCCAGGTGGCTGCCAAATAACTGTCCTCTATGGAGCAAAAGTGGCCCCTAGTGTCTAGTTTTATGTTAGGTCTACTGTTAATCAAAAGGCAGTGGAAAATGTTTCCAGCTTCTAGTGAGCTTATAAAAAGCCCTACCTCAGTGATGAGAGAGGATAGATAGGGAGGTCAGTTGGATACTGACTGAGGAAGGTGGAAGACCTCCTAGTAGTGTGTGCTTTTACACTGTTAGGCTGAAGAAAAGGCCTTAGAAACTGTTGAAGCTAAGCAGCTGTCTTGACTTACCATTTTGCTTTCTGTGTATTTTACTTGAAAATAAAATGATAAACGCAAACGTGCTTTTTTATGCACCTGATTTGTGGTCTGCCTGAAACTGTGTTATCCTATACCCACGCCCGGTGACAACAGGAACCAGCAGAGTCAGGACTGCAGTCCGATGTGGCACAGACAAGAAACTACCCTGCACCTGGAGCACTGGAACTGGCATCCACCGAGGCAGCAAGGGCCAGGGAAGGTAAAGAACAACACCAGAAGATCCTGTTGACCTGATGCCGGCATGAGCCCACATGATGCTGAAGAGAGGTCGACCCGGCACCGGGACCAGCAGTAGAAGTGGCACCAGGTCAGGCCTTGAAAGACCCAACCGGCACTAATGCCAGAAACAGAGTCAGTACCGATGACCCAGTCAGCACCAAACTGACTGGCAGTGGTACCCGTCCAGTCCCACCAAGTGACACAAGGTGGGGGTACTGCCAGGGGGCAGGAGTCAGTGGCGCAGTCGCCGGCAGGGGCAGAAGGCAGTTTGGGAGGCAGTATAGCGCAGTGGCTTAAGGCTCTGAGCTGCAAACCTGGAGACCTGGGTTTGAATCCCACAGCTCCCACTTGCATACTGTGTGACCCTGAGCAAGTCACTTAACTTCCCTGTGCTCCCAGGTCGCACCTGTAAACAAGTTTTCAGCTTAGTGCGTCTCTCCTGGCAAAAAAAAAAAGCCGTTGCCGGAGCCAAATGCTCTACCTTGCTTGAGAGTCATGCTTGCAGGGTTCCGTCCCACCAACCTACAAGGGCCAGGGACCGGACCCACAAGCAGCAACATCCCAAGATGACACTACTCCTGCTGCTCCAAAGAGCTGCCCAGGGAAGACTGCCCACTGGAGACCCCCTCCCCCAAAAGGACAGAGGGGTGATTCCAGGCCCAAGGTCTCAGTGGCCCAGCACCAAGGCCCACAGTAATGTGGACGGTGCTGAAATGGCCCCGGCCACAAGAACAGAGGGTCTCGCGGAAGACTTCCCAGTGGTCAACCTCGAGTGGTACCATTTTTTTCTCTCCCGAAGGTGAGAGAAAGAACTAGAGGCCTAGTGTCACCAAGAACCCGATCAGAATCATGAACCGGCCTGCTCATTCGTGCTCCAGAGGACTGCCCTTCTCACAAGCACAGGACTGCCTGTGGTCAGAACACTTCCCTCACAGGAAAGTGGACTGGACATGGTCCCTGCTGCTGAAGCAGCCTGCCAACCATGGCACCAAGTCAACACAGTGCCAGGCAAAGCACGGCGCTTGGCCACACAAGCACAGTATCAGGAAGGCTCCCTACCGTAATCCTGTAGACACATCCTGAGAAGGCTCGGTAGGGCTGAGAAAAAACTGAGAACATTTTACATAAAATTACTAAACTGATACAAAAATAATACATTCTAGCTTTAAACAACTAAACACAAAAACTGAAAGTGGCTGTCGTACAGACGTGAAGTTCCGACTACTGAAGGGCAAGCAACATCGTCACCGAAGTGCATTAATGGAGGGAAAAAAGGAACTGACTTGGTTAGGGGCTGGTGCCGAAGTAAGCCTGGTGCAGCAAACCACTCTCATGGCGCCATGCATGCATACCGTTTGCCTCAGTGCCAGCCCTCCTGAAAAGTTCTGGCTCCCATGGGGTCCTAGTGCCTCCAGCACAGACCCATTAGTGTGACAAAATGGTGAAGACACATTCCTGGAAGATCAACCTCCACCTCGGCAACTGGATGCACAACAGTTCTGGTGCCAGTCCCTCCTCTTACACTGTGAATTGTGTCAGGGAGGTCTGGTGTCTCCTCCAGTACTGCCCAACTTGTGAATGATGACAACACAGGCAGCACCACATGAAGACACCGAAGTGCCCACTGGTGTAGATCAAGCCTATAGCTTCATCCTCAGCACCGAGGACAACTGCTGATCACTGCAAGCATACTGTGAGGGGTTCACAGCCAGTCACCTGGAAGAAGCCAGGTGTCCACCAGACCCACCAACCATGACCTCTGTTGTCTCAGCACAGTGAGGTCAAGGAGGACCCTGTACTTCCTTAGAACTAGAGGTTCCAGGAAGAGGCCTGGCAAAAGGCTCAGTGAACGTGCCTTGGCTGCACGTGTACAACGCTTACCAACAAAGATGGGGAGGGGTGTCGGGCGACCCCACGTCATTGCACAAATCTCAAGGGTATGGTGGTCCACTGAAACGCAGACGTCTTACACATCCATGTCATGCTGAGGGCCATGGAGGGCCACTCAGCACTGATGCCGGTCCATCGCAGTCTGTGGGTCTGCGCATCCGCATGCAGAGTAGCCAAGTCTCTGGCTGGCCCTCCTGAAATATTTACAGGAGAAAGTGACTCTCTTCTGCATTCATCTCCAGACTTCTGATTTCACTGTTATTTGGAAGTACCTGGAGAAAACTCCATTTCTGCTGGTCCCTAGAAATGTACTCCATGGCCCCTAAGGCCAGAACTTGGCTCCTCCTGCGACACCACCAGCTCAACTGTGGGTGTTTGTGGGATGTACAGTGTTATCTGTTCCTTCTCTATTTGGACAGTTCCAACTCCAACCTTTACTGGGAATTAAACCTGGGACCCCAGTCCCAAAGACAGCAACTCTTAAAGATAAATTCTCCCCTTACAGTACTTGGGAAGTTAGAGAGTTATCCCATGGACCACCATTACACAGATGCACTGTTTTTGACTGTTATTCTGATTCACAGTTTTTACTACTAGACTGCACTGCCTTCCACAGACCTTTTCTTACCTACCAGTTTTAATTTTTTGCAAAAGCAAAACATCCCATCCTTGTCATCAGTGTCAGTGCCATTCCTTCTCTTTTGAGGCAGACACACCTCAGCCTTTGCTAGGAATCAAACATGAGCCCCTATTTCCTGAAGGGAGCAATTGAAACCCTTCAGTTAAAGGTAAACTACTCATGGTAAGAGGGTTTATTTGACCTTTATACCCACCATCCCAGAACACACCACTAGATGGCTATATTGCTTCAGCTGTTAAGTCACAATTTTCCATTGTTGCGTTGAGATGAAAATACGCACCGCTTGAATCCAGTGACCATCGCCTATTCCCTTGTTGAAGGGACGGAATCGCTGTCTGTACTGTTCAGATCCAGAAGCAAATGGTTTGGTACCTTTTATTGGACCAACATAGATGTTACAAAAAGAAACATCCATGTTGGTCCAATAAAAGGTATCAAACTACTTGCTTCTGGATCTGTTCTTACAAGGACCAATACAGCAACTAATCTATTTCTGTATGTCTGTAGTGTTAACATTCTGAACTTCTCTTTTCTCAGATGTCTGTTAAGGAGACTTGGGTCCAGAATGGGTCGCCATTACCGATTTGTCTTCAGACTAAAACAAGTACCTGGAGAAGAAGCAATTTCATAGCTAGAAATTGGAACTCTCTTCACAGCATTCTACTCTAAACACTTCCTATCCTCCAATTCCAGTAGGACTTTTTGTTCTGGCAATTGATCTACAAACACAATGAATCTGGTTAACTTTAGAAATTGTACAAACTGAATGGTTAAGCCCTCTCTTATTACTTCCAAATCCCACGTGACTGTGGTAATTCTTTCCCACTCTTAGAAGCACTGAGACAGGCACCCTTCTATTGGCAATTGTTCTATGATGATATGGACACCTTTGTTATGAGTTGAGCTTTGCTTGGACTAGGGAAGCTGTTGCAGACTGCTGCCTTCCTCCCCCTGTGCACCTCTGAACTGTGTAGTCATGGTGCATATACCATGCAAATCCTCAGGCAGACACTGAATTTGATAAATCCCTAGATGCAGCGTCACTCTCATCAACAGCCGTCTGAAAATGGTATTCAGCACCGTCCAAACCAGCAGTCACTATATGGACTAGGTAACATTTCTCTTGGGATAGTAAGCTGTCACATAGCAGCAGGACACAGAACCACAGAATCTGCTGGCAGCTAAGGACCGCTTGGCCCACATAGTCTGCTCATTTTTCTCTGCCTATAGTATCACCGCAGATCCTACCTGGATCTCCAGCCCATTCACCCCCACTTCACTTTCCCAAAGATGTTATGCCCATCTCATAGATTCCTGAACTACACCACTGTTCTCACCCCCAACACCACCTCCACTGGAAGACTATGCCAGGAATCCACCACTCTTTCTGTGAAGAAATACTTCATCACATCTCTCCTGAATCTACCCCCTCCAGCTTCTTATGTCCCCTAGCCCTTCAGCACCTTTTTTCTGAAACATACTTCTCTTTTGTTCCTTTGTTAACCCCTGTGAGGTTAATTAAAGGTCTCTATCATATCCCCCCTTCCAAGGTGTACATATTTAGGTCATTTAATTTCTCCTCCTTGGGCTTCTGATGCAGACCCTGCACCATTTTAGTTGCCCTCCTCTGGATGCTTCCACTCTGTCTACATCCTTTCTGAGATGTGGCCTCCAGAACTGGACACAGTACTCTAGGTGATATCTCTCCAGCAATCTATACAGAGGCAATACCACCTCCCACTTTCTACTAATGATACTCCTTCCCTATGCAACCCAGCATCCCATTCGTCCTCCCAGATGCTTGTCACACTGCATGGCTGCCTTTAGGTCATTCAATACGATCACCCGCAGGTCTCATTCCTGCTTGGTGGTCATCAGAGCATCCCCAATGTTGTACACTGCCCCTGGGTTTCTGTGCCCCAAGTGCATTATTTTGCACTTTTTAGCATTGAAACCTAGCTGCCATGCCCTTGACCACTCTTCCAAGTTTTCTCAGGTCACTGCTCATCCTTCCT
Organism: Neoceratodus forsteri; assembly: GCA_016271365.2. NCBI lineage: Eukaryota > Metazoa > Chordata > Ceratodontiformes > Ceratodontidae > Neoceratodus > Neoceratodus forsteri. Next base: position 968,138,334 of record CM028134.1, on the reverse strand, counting down.
ACCATCCCCCCACTGGAGTGTTCACCCCAGTGCAGAGTTTGGCATCATCTGCTAAGAGGCAGATCTCATCTTCCAGCTCCTCAGTAACATCACTTATAAGATATTAAAGAGGACTGCTCCCAGTACTGATCTCTGAGGCACCCTGCTGGTCACCCTCCCTTCATCGGAGTAAACTCTGTTTACCACCACCCTCTGTCACCTATCCCTTAACCAGTTTCTTACTCAATTTACCACCTTTGGACTCGCACCTAAGCTACCCAATTTGTTTACTAGTCTCCTACGTGGAATGGTGTTGAATGCCTTACTGAAATCTAGGTAGCTACGTTGACCACTCCCCAGATTTTATTTCTTGGTCAATCAGTCAAAGAACTCTATCAGATTCACTTGGCATGACCCCCCCCACCCCCATCACCACCCCACTGTGAATCCATGTTGCCTTGGTTCTTGTAACCCACTGGATTCAAGATATTCCACAATCCTTTCTTTCAGCAGTGATTCCATTAGCTTTCTCACCACCAAAGTCAGGCTGACTGGACTATAACTGCCAGCGTCTTCCCTGCTACCACTTTTTTTTTTTTGGTTAACTTTTTTTCTCTCCCAGGCGATCCCCACTCACCGCCTACCATGCTACCTCCCGTCTGAAGTTCACATCACCAGGAAATCGGGCACAGACACTCCCCCACCTACCTGGTTCCAATGAACTGCTAAACAGTACCATCAAAGGTGCAGCTGGTACCTCCCTGAGCTCCCTCAATACCATTGTGTGGACCCCATCTCTGCCTACTGCTTTGTCCACTTTCAGATTTGTGAGTCCCTTTAGAACTCTTTCCTCTGAAAACAGATTAATGTCCACCTCCCTCCAATGCTCCCGTTACATTTGTGTGGCCCCTCCCGGTCTCTTTCCTCTGTGAACATTTAACAAAATTATTTTTTCAGGATGTCTGCCTTTACCTGGTCCCCCACTACACAGTCTCCCCCCCTTCCATTCTTAACATTACAATCCCACCCCTGGTCTTCCTTTTTTCACTTACACACCTTGTCCCCTTTAGTTATTGCTTTGGCAATTCTTCTCTCTTCAGTTTGCACCTTTGCGCTCCTCACTGCTCTCCCTGCTTCCCTCTGTTACCGCAATACGCCTCCCTATCCTCCTCCCTCTGTGTCTATTTTTTGTACCTTCTGAATGTTATCCTTTTAGTGTTTACCTTTCAGTCACCTCTTTCGAGAAACATAGTAGTCTCTTTATCCTCTTTCATTTTGCTCCCTTGCTTGATGCAGAGGTTTTTCCCTTCACTATGGCACTTTTTAGTCTCCCCCACTGTTCCTCCACCCCACCTAGCTCATCTCCCCAATCAGGTCATCCCTGAGGCATTCACCCATCTTTTTAAAATCTGCCCCCTTGAAGTCCAAGGACACTTGCCTTTGTGTGGTTCGATTCCACAGCCATCCTTATATTTAATCACATTATACAGTGATCGTTGGTCTCCAGGTGCCCCCCCCCCACCTTGACCTGTGCAACACTGTCCCTGTTGGTGAGTACCAGGTCCAACACTGCCCCATCACGAGTGGGTTCACTGATTAGTTGCCTGTGAAACACCCCCTGCAGGGAGTCCAAGATTTCCCTTCTTCTAGATGAAGCCACAGCTGGGAGGCTCTAATCTACATCTGACAGACTTAAGTCCCCCACCAACAGTACATCTCCCTTTCCTGCCATTTTGCCAATGGCTTCCATCACTACCTTATTTAACTTCTCCCCCTGTGCTGGAGGTCTGTAGATCACACCAGTGCAAAAAGTGGCTCCATTCCCTGTCTCCAGGGTGACCCACAGTACCTGTGCCCTTCCTGTATTCCCTGTATCCCCATCACGTTAATGCCCTCCCTCATAAAAAGCACCTCATCCCCTCCTTTACTCCCCACCCCGTTGTTCCTGAATAGAGGACAGCATGGTATACCATGTCCCAGTCATGGTTTTCAATGCACCATGACTCTGTAATGGCTACAATATTCACATCAGCTTCTGCCATTGTGGCCTTTAGGTTTGGAATCTAATTTCCTAGACTTCTAGCATTCGCACACATGGCTTTCCAGGTTTTTTATCACTACGTTTGTAACCCTCCCTGGCCCCCTTTCCCCTTTTCCTTTTTGCTTTATCTCCTTCCTCCTCTTTTTTCCATGAATATTTTTAGTAATGATTTTGTAATGAAAACATTTACAAAGCAATTTACACATCAACAACTTAATTTGCTTACAAGTGCCATTATCTCTATCTCAACTGGACTGTCCCAGATATAAATGGAAATTATGTACCTACCGTAAATCTTGATCTTCTTGGACGAAGTCTCCACCACTCATTCACACTAATGGGAGTTCACCAGAGGCACTAGGACCCAGCAGGAGTAAACTTTTTTCAAGAGAGCCGGCGTCAGAGATGGAGCCGTGAGGAAGCGGCACCGTGAGCCTCGGCTCGTACGGTAAAGACTATCTCGGTGTAAACCTTCCAACCGCCTCAGTACCTTTTTTTCCGAGGAGGTGCAACGTAACTAACCTAAAAATCGGACATAAGATAGTCTGAATGACCCATGTAAGAAGGGTCAACAATAAAGTCTTCACATCCTAGCCATTGAGGGAGTGAAGACTAAAAACAGAGAGGTGAGCTCGGGGGATGGTGGGTAGGCGTGTGCATGAGTGGTGGAGACTTCATCCAAGAAGATCAAGAATTACAGTAGGTATGTAATTTCCACATCTTCCTGGATATAAAGTCTCCACCACTCATTCACACTAATCATGGGAGGATGGGGTGGTACCTGAGGACTGGAGGAGGGTAGATGTTATTTCCCTTCACAAAAGTGGGAGCAGGGCACAAGCAGGAAACTACAGACCTGTCAGTTTAACCTCAGTGATAGGGAAAATGATGGAATCACTTCTGAAGGAAAGAACTGTTGAGTACCTAGAGGCCAGAGGGGCACAGGACCCAAGGCAGCATGGATTCACAGCAAGAAGGTCATGTCAGATGAATCTAATAGATTTCTTTGATTGGGTGACCAAAGTAGCAGATCAGGGAGGGGCTGTGGACATGGCCTACCTGGACTTTAGCAAGGCATTTGACGCAGTCCCACACAAAAGATTAATATACAAATTAGCCAGCCTGGGAGTGGGTCACAAGATGGTTGCCTGGGTAAAGAACTGGCTGGAAAACAGGACACAGAGGGTAATAGTAAACGGAGTCCACTCTGAAGAAAGGGGGGTTACTAGTGGGGTACCGCAGGGTTCAGTACTAGGACCGGTCCTCTTCAATGTCTTTATAAGCGACATTGCAGAGGGACTAGAAAGAAAAGTATGTCTCTTTGCAGACGACACAAAGATCTGCAACAGAGCTGATACACAAGGTGGGGTGGAAAGGATGAGAAGAGACTTGGCAAGGTTGGAGGAATGGTCAAATGTATGGCAGCTGAGATTCAATGCTAAGAAGTGCAAGGTAATGCACCTGGGAAACAAAAACCCAGGAGAAGAGTACACAATGGAGGGGTGAGATACTAACAACAACAAAAATGGAAAGGGACCTGGGGTAGTCATAGCAGATGGCCTAAAGATGGGCAAGCAATGACAGAGGGCAATAAGGAGGGCTGGGGGAATACTGGGATGGATAGGGAGCGGCATCACCAGTAGAAAACAGGAAGTTGTTATCCCTCTGTACAGATAGCTGGTGAGACCCCATCTGGAGTACTGTGTGCAGTTCTGGAGACCCCATCTCTGCAAAGACATAAACAGGATGGAGTCAGTCCAGAGGAGGGCAACTAAAATTGTGTAGGGTCTGCACTAGAAGACATATGAAGAGAGACTTAAGGAACTTAATATGCATTGCCTTGAGAAAAGGACGGACAGGGGGATATGATAGAAACTTTCAAGTACCTCAAGGGAATCAACAAAGTCCAAGAGGGTAGCACCTTTCAGAAAAAGAGGTGTGCAAGAACAAGGAGGCACAATTTGAAGATAGAGGGGGGTGGCTCAGAGGTAATGTAAGGAAGTATTTTTTCACAGAGAGGGTTGTGGATGCATGGAACGGCCTTCCAGAGGAGGCTGTGGAGTCAAAAACAGTGGTGGAATTCAAGAATGCATGGGACAGTCATAAGGCTATTCTAGGGGTTGGGGGCAGGAAGAAGTAGGCTGTTGATTAACTAGGATCTGCAACTTATCCATTAGGTAGGGAAATGGGCAGACTGGGTGGGCCAAACGGTCCTTATCTGCTGTCAAATTCTATGTTTTTATGTATGTTAATGGGAGAGTACCGAGCTAAATAATCCCCGAGACGGGCGGCAGGAGATAAGGAGCTCACGTACTTAGGACAGAAGTCCATTAAGAATGGTCCTGCCAAATGACAGGTGCCGTCTGGCATGGACATCCAAGGCGTAGTGCTTAATGAAAGTATGCACGGAGCTCCAAGTGGCCGCACTACAAATATCTGCAATGGGCACGTTGCGGATTTCTGCCAGAGATGCCGTGACTGCTCTGGTAGAGTGAGCGTACACTCTGCCTTCTAGCTTGACCTGTGCCATAGAATAGCAGTGAAGAAGGCAAGCCACCAACCATGCTGAAATACATCTGATAGCGACAGGCTGACCCAGCCGGGTCTCGCTGAAGGAAACAAATAGTTACTGAGCTTTGCGAATTTGTTTTGTTCTATCTAGATAGAAGCACAATGCTCTCTTAACATCCAGTGAAAGAGGGGTATGCTCCCCTTCATTCTGGAAATCTGCGAAGTAGGTAGGAAGGACTAAAGGTTGGTTTAGATGGAACTCTGAGACAACCTTAGGGAGAAACTTAGGATGAGTCCTAAGAACCACTTTGTCCCTGTGAAATACAGTGTACAGGGGGTCAGTGACCAATGCATGTATTTCAGAAACTCTATGGGCCGAGGTGATGGCCACCAGGAAGGCTGTTTTCCAAGTGAGGAACTTCAATTTGCAAGTAGCTAGAGGCTCGTAAGATTTCCGAGTGAGCATGTCTAGCACAAGATTAATGTCCCAGGCTGCAACTGGGCATCTGATAGGAGGTCTAGTAAGCAGAATACCCCTAAGAAACCTTTTAACTACAGGCAACTGAGCCAGTGACATGGAAAGTACCAGCTCATGATATGCCGAAATGGCACAAAGATGAACTTTGACTGTAGAGTACTGCAGACCTGTATTTGAGAGGTCTAAGAGGTACTCCAAGACTTTATTTGGTGAGCAGGAAAAAGGATTCCAAGAGGATTTTGCACACCAGATAGAGAAACGCTTCCATTTGGCTGCGTAGGTTTTTCTAGTGGCTGGCTTGCACACAGCCAAAAGGATATCAGAAACTCTACAAGATACATTGAACCTATTCACCTCTATCTCTTCAGAAGCCAAACGTGAAGGTGAAGTGACCTCAGGTTGGAATGGACCACGGGACTCTGGGTCAGAAGGTTCTTCCTCTGGAGGGGAAGCGTCTTAGGGGGAGTTTCCGATTGACTGTTGAGTAGCGGAAACCATATTTGCCAAGGTCAGAACGGGGCAATGAGAATCATTCTGCCCCCCTGAGACTCCAATTTGAGAAGTACCCTCTGAATTAGAGGAAGGGGCAGAAAGGTGTACAAAAAGCATCTTGTCCACTGCAGCCTGAATGCATCCTGACAAAAAAATGCCAGGTTCTGGATCTCTGGAGCGGAAGAGAGGCAGTTTTGTGTTGAGTGGGGATGCAAAAAAGTCCAGGTCTGGAGTTTCCCATTTTCTGAAGAGTGACTGAATGACGGTTGACTCGAGAGACCACTCTTGAGGATCCGTCTCTGTTTTGCCGAGATGGTCTGCCAGCTCATTTTGCACTCCTGGCAGGTAAACTGCCTGAATCAAGACCTTGTGTTCCAGGCACCCCTCCCACACTCTCATCACTTCCCTGCATAAAGGGTAAGAGTGTGTGTCACCCTGTTTGTTATTGTAGTACATCACTGCTTTGTTGTTCGTTTGAAGGGGAATGTTCTTGTGACAGAGTATATCCCTCAAAGCTCGGACTGCATAGAGGATGGTTCTCATTTCCAGGATGTTTATGTGGAGTTGGGACTCGTCCTGAGTCCACGTACCCTGAGTGTGGAGATCCTGGCGGCGGGCTCTCCAACCCATCAGGGTTGCGTCTGTGGTAATTGAGATCTGATGATCCAGAGGGGCAAAGGGATATCCTTCCAGATGATTATCCTCCTGGGACCACCAGGTGAGCGACCTCTTCAGAGGTTCCGTCACCTTGATGAGAAAGGTCTGAGGGTGAGTGGCTGGGGACCACTGAGTACTGAGCATCCACTAGGAGGTTCTCATGTGGAGATGAGCTAAGGGTACAGTGAACACTGAGGATTCCATGAGGCCCGCATCCGTTGCATCGAGATGGCTCCAACCGAGCTGCGTTCCCTGATGTATCAGGCCATCTGTAGGATATCGCCCCTTCTGTCCTCTGGAAGAAAAGCCTTCGCACAGGAGGTGTCCAGAAGAGTTCCTATGAAGAGGAGCTTCTGGGAAGGCTGCAACTGCGACTTGTTGAGATTCAGCAGGACTCCCATGGACATGAGGAAGTCTGAGGCAGTCGCCACAGCCTCTAGAGTCTGTTGCCTGGAGGAACTTGCTAGGAGCCATTCGTCCAGATATGGAAACATGTATTCTGAACTGATAGTGTTGACCCAATGCCACAAACCTTAGGTATCTATGGTGGTTTGGGTGTATGAGAATATGTTGGCAGGCATCCTGCATGTCCAGGGAGGCAAGCCAATCGTGTTGATGAAGCAAAGGTAGCAAGGTACCTAGTGAAATCATCTTGAATTTTTCCTTGTGAAGGAACTTGTTTAGTTTTCTAAGATCCAGAATTGGGTGCATGCCACCAATTTTCTTTGGAACCTGAAAGTAATGGGAGTAGAAACCTGTGTTTCATTGATCCAGCGGAACTATTTCCACTGCCCTGTTTTTCAGAAGGCCTTGTATCTTGGAAGCAAGAAGGTCTGACTGAACTGCCGACAGCCTGGGCTGTCGTTTGGGAGGATGACCTGGAGGGGTTTCTGAAAGACTGAGAGAGTACCCCTCGAGGATTATCTGGAGGACCTATTCGTCTAATGCTATAGATTTCCACTGACTGTAGAACTGAGTCAGATGTCCTCCCACTGCTGAAGAGGAGTCCTCCTCAGACAGCCGAGGTGGGACTTGGGCTAGAAACTCAGAAGGTGGCATTGGGTGATTTGGGGCCTTGTGCCTTCTGTTGCACTTTCTTCTGCGGTTGAGGGTTGTGGTTTTTATTAAAACCTCCCCTGCCTTTGCCACGCAAGGACTGATGGTTGTCAAACTGACACTTGTTCACACCTCCTCTGGAGGGAGTGGGTGTAGGTCTGGCCATCTTAATGGCTGACCTAGTCTTCTGCGTGGCCTCCAGCATTTGCTCCACCTGAGGCCTGAACAGATACATACCATCAAAGGGTGAAGCCATAACTCGCTATTGGGCATCGTTCATGAAGCCCGAAGTACGTAGCCAAGAGTGGTGGCAGGTGCAGATGCCAGCCGCCGCCCAGGAGGTGGTATCGAAGGCATCCATTGCAGCTTTAACCTGTTGGTTACTGGATTCGATACCCCTAGTTATGGTGTGAATCAACTCTGGGCTAGCTTCCAATTCGGGTAAAGCCTGATCACTTCTTTGAGGGAATGCCAAAGCACATACTCATATTGAGAAAAATAGCCCTGGTAGCTGGCAATGCACATGCCCAGGGTTGAGGCAGCAAAGACTCTCTTACCGAAGGTGTCTATCTTACGAGATTATTTGTTTAGTGATCGGCCCGTAGATCCTTGAGGAAGGACGGCCTTATCATTCTCTGCTAAGATCACAATGGCGTCAGCAAAGGCTTGTGAGGCCAAAATAGGACGATCCTTGGGAGGGGCGTAGTTCCTATCGATGGACTTAGCCACAGAAGGAATGAGAGCCGGATTCTGCACACACAATCTGAGAGAGAGTCTCGAAGGAGGGCTGTACTGGAGGGATTAAATCCACAGGATCTCTGGGACATGAAGATACTGGAGTCGTAAAAGCTTCCCATGACCAGTCTCTGAAGCTTGGAGAGAAAGAGTAGAGTTTAAATTTTTGAGCAGAGACTTAAAGGATAGGTCTTCCACCACAGACTCTGCAGAAGGATTGATTCCTGCTCCAAGGGCAGTATCATCAACATCATCACCCAGACGTAGATCTGGATCAGGCTCAAAATCATCTCCTGACAGTCCAGAGGGGACTGCATAGACAGGAAAGGCGTGAAAATTAGGAGGAAGAACAGAAGAGGAAAGAAGCAGAGTCGAAGACCGCCAAAGGTCGGCGCCGCATTCAGCCTCGGGCGCTAGAGTAGGAGGGAGGTGCTCGCCGAGCAGTGCCCCACGCTGCGCCGACAGCCACATGGCGCAGAGGACGGCACCGACAGCGCGCACGGTGCCGACAGAGCACCCGCACTGCGCATGGCGCCGAATGAGACTGTGTCGCCACCAATGGCGCCGAGTGTCCCAGAGATAAAAAAACTGCAATTTGATGAAAAATGGCAGGAGATAGAGGCATTGGTGTGGACCCCTGCGCCGCAGCCATGTGAGGGGGATAAACACCGGAGCACGGAGTCAATGGCACCGAAGAAGGTGCCGCACGACTAGGAAGGCCCAACTGCCCTACCTGTCCCCCTGGAGCCAAATGGGCCAAAGGCCCCGGCGTCGGAGTGACCGGCTTGGGCAACTGAACCAACCTCCGAGCCCACTGCTCCATAACAGCAGCCCACTGGTGAAACTGCTCATCGGAAGCTCCCCGGAAAGGCAGAGGGGGGATCCGATGTTGAAGAGGCCGGCCATCGAAGACAGAGACTGGCGACTCCAACAGAGGTGGAGACCGGTGCCTGGCCCCAACAACTGACTGTCTACGCGCAGACATATCAGAAGGTGACCTCGAGTGATGCCTTTTTCTCTTTGACCTATGCATTGCAGAGGAACTCGAGGCCGAATGGTGCCAAGAATGGGACCGTTTCCTTTTATGCTTGGAAGACCGCCATCCCCTGAGCATTGGACCGTCGTGTCGGACCCTCCGGGAGGGCAGCGGACCAGACCCGCCCAGCTGACTGAAAAGCTTTCATACGAAGTCTCCCTACCATCACCGGACGCGCTCATGGTCGACTCAGTCAATAGAGGGCTGAAGACTTCTTGATGTATAATTTAAATATATAGAATATAATCGGTATTTTGAAATAAAACTACAAAATAACAAACTGAACTATTGCTGCTAGTGAAGTCTAACTCCCGGCGGCCAAGCGATGTCATCAATGGCAGCGCACTCGACGGCAGGAAAAAAGGAACTGAGTCGGTTGGAGGGTCGATGCCGAGATAGTCTTTAACGCACGAGCCGAGGCTTGCGGTGCTGCTTCCTCACAGCTCCATCTCTGGCGCCGGCCCTCTTGAAAAAAGTTTGCTCCCGCTGGGTCCTAGCACCTCCAGCGAACTCCCATTAGTGTGAATGAGTGGTGGAGACTTTTATGTCCAGGAAGATCACATATTTCAGGTTACGACTTATTGAGTTATTACTCAGTGTCATTATTATACTTTCCCTATGATGAATATGGCAAGTCTCAATGGTACAGTTTTCTACAGACCACCAAATTCACATCATGGGTTCTGAGATGAGCCCCCCTTCTTGGGGTACAGTTAGAAAGGCAGGGCTTACCTGTGTGCCAGATGATTAATATACCTAGGGTGTCTTAAAATATCGGATTCTTCTCGCAGATATCTTCATTCTTGCCTAGACTCTTGCTTTGGCAGTTTATCTGCCTTCTGGGTGGGTGTGTAGGTATGATAGGTTTGGTAATTCTAGCTGCATAGCATGATCTGTCCTAGGAACTACAGCATCTGGGGTAGGGTCTATATGTTATGTACCTAGTATGCATAAGTCCCCATTTCCAGTCATTCAACTCAAATGAGTCAATATCAACTTTGAGTGGGCATCTGCTAACTGTTCCCCACTTCTGAGTCCAGCATGAGTGATAGGCGGTCTATATCTATATTCAAAAACCCATAGGAAAAGTGTACTCTGTGCATTCTGTGCACCCTGATGAATGACTGGTCCCCGTAAATATCTGGAGGCCTGGATGGCCATGGCCGTTATTATTCAAGCAGCTACTCTCACTGTTGCTATAAATCAACCCCCAGTGGGGGAGGTCAAGACAACTACAGTCATATATGTGGTGAGAAGTCTCTACTTTACAGCTGGTAGGGGGCCCTGGTTAAGTCAAGGAGGTGATTCATCTCTCCCTTCGGTTCACCTGTGGGGTACACTGGGAATCTCAGAGTCGCCCTTCACACGAAGTATGGGCCCCAGATACGCTGGTACATTGTCTGATGGACAGCAGCAGAATGCACTGTTTTTTCATACTTCGCTGTTGTGGCCAGCAGGCTATCTCACTCCTAGTACACCAGTGGCTCCTCCTCCCTCCAGTGATGAAGGATTACTCTCTTCGCTGCTGCCAGTGCTCAACGGAGTCACAACAGCTGAGTCCGGGTGTACAAGTGATGTGGCGGGGGCAGGCCCAGTATTCCAAGAACAGGGTCCCTAACTGGGGGCATTGGTACAATGTGTGAACACTGGCACCATACTTGATCCCAGTACTGCTCCAGCATAGGGCCGGTCCAAAGGATGCGAGTCAGGGACGCCTGTGGGGAGGAACACCCCCAACAACCACTTTGCTTCATTAAGCCCATTCTGTAGAGCACCTGAGAAGTACGGTATGCCCTATGCAGAACCTTATATTGAAGCGTTTTAGCTTGCAGCTCTCTATTAGCCTTGTATGCCTGGCGCCACACTGCGTTCCTTTCATCCTAAGGGATGGTGACTCCCAGTTCCCCCCTCCCACTTTTGTCTGGTATTTGAGTGTAGGGTAAGGGGTCTGTTAAGTCTCGCAGTCACATAAGTTTACATGACAGGTGCTGGATTGTGTTTAGTTCTGCCACCCAGTGGTTCAGCTGGTTGGGAGGGAGCACAAAGTCAGGGGTTAGGCTTGTTCTAAGCAGGTTTCTAATCTGCAAGAACTGCCAGAACTGAGCTCGCTGCTCCCTCTGCTCCACGCATCTGAGCTTCAGTGCCTCATATGACACCAGTACACCTGTCCCTGGGTCATACATGTCATCCACTGTGAGGATGCTCAAATGCCCGCCAGTTTTTCCAGGAAATTGCCTTTTTATCTATCTAGAAGGAGGGGTTACCCCACAGCGGGTGGTGTCTAGAGGATTTGGTGGAGCAGGTCATTAGTTTGAGAAATCTGTTCCACTCCATTTTCATATGTTGGGTGCATGGGGGTGCAAGTCTGTTGGCCGGCCAGTCTGCCAGCACTACTGCATGCGGGATTGGAAGTTGTGTCTGGCAGAGTTCCAGTTGTACCTATCAAGGGAGGGAGGGGACCAGTAGCGGTTTGAAACACAGGGTTACCTGATGCAGTACCACACACAAGTGGAATAATCGGAGGTCGAGAAGGCCAGCCTCCTCTCTGCCCAGTGCTGCTGCAGCTTGAGCAAACTAATCTTAGGTTAAGTCCTGGCCCAAATAAATTTCTAAAGTTTAGAGTTCAACGTTCTAAAGAAAGACCCCAGCAGGGAGACTGGCAGGTTGGAAAGAATGTACTGAAACTTGGGAAGTGCTGTTTCGAGGACATTCACTCTACCCCAAGTTGATAAAATGTGGTTCTGCCACTTCTGAAGGTCTCTGTCCAGCTCGTCCAACATCAACTGTACATTTGCTTTTACAGCACTGTTTACTGTTTGGAGGACTTCTACTCCCAGGCAAGTTACCCCCCCCCGGGGGACTACGGGTAAGGGTGTACCAGTGTTGGTGTCATGCAGCATTCAGGGGTAGTACATGAGATTTTGAGGTGCTGCATTTGTAACCCGCTAGCCCCGAGTACGCTGTTCTTGAGGGATTCAGGATGTTCATAAGAAATAATGTAATGTCATCTGCAAAAAGTGCAAACTTGTGGCTAGTCACCCCCCATATACCCAGGAAAGCCCTCCACCTGTCTGATTCTCTGGATGAGGGGTTCCACCACCAATAGAAATAAGTAGGGAGATAGGTGCAACCCTGTTGTGTACCCTGCTTTAGTTGGAAGCTATCAGAGATCCTGGAGTTAGTAAGTACCTTAGCTGTGGGAGGTTGGTAGAGCAGCCTAGTCATGGCTATAAAGTGGTCCGGGAAACCAAATGTGCCCATGGCATTGAATAGGTATGCCCACACCACTCTGTCGAATGCTTTTTCGACATCCAACGACAGGGTAGCTACAGGTTCACTTAAGTGCTGGGCTTCCCAGAGCAGATCTAACACCCATCTGGTATTATCCACATCCATCCTATGCGGTACAAACCCCACTTGATCTGGGTGTATTATGCAGCCCATTACCTCCCCATCCGGGCAACCAAAAGTTTGGCATATACTTTCACGTCTGTGTTCAGAAGAGAAATAGGCCGGCATTGAGAGCATAAGATGCTGTCTTTCCCTTTTTTGGGGTTAGTGTAATCAGTGCCTCATGGAAGGAGTTAGGGAGATGGCCTGTCGCTATTGCCTCATTAAACACTGAAGTGATCCTGGGTGCCAATTTGACTTGGAACGTGTGCTAGAAATCCGGGGAAATTCATCAAGACCAGGCCCCCAATCGATGAGTTACACCCATCACTTCCTTTGTAGAAAAGAGTGCAATCAGCGCTGCATAACTGGATGCTGGCAGCTGTGGCAGCGTTAAGGCAGCACAGAATGCCTCAAATTGCTTCTGGGCAGGTGACACCTCCGAGGCATATAGCTTCTTCTAGTATTCTAAAAATACTTCATTAATCTCTGTTGGGGATGTTACCTTCACTGTCTCAGTTTTGTAGATTAGGGGTGTATATTTTTCTGCCTCCTGTGTTGATCAGAGTCACCAGCAAGCGGCCTGGCTGTTCCCCCGCCTCCCAGTATGTCTGGTGCAATATATAGAGGCTGTACTCTACCTGCCTGTGAAGGGATCCCTCAAATTCTCCTCTGGGATTTTTAATTTGGGGTCTTAAGGCAGTTCCCTTGCAGGAAACTGCGCTGCCTCCAGTTCTAGCTTCTTAAGCGTGCTCTCCATTTCCCTGACTAAGCTATCCCTATGTTTGCGTGTTCTGGCTGCATATGCATTTTTACCCCATAGCACTTCCTTCATGGCATCCCACTGTGCCCCTAAGGACACATCTGGGGTGTCACTGTGGCAGTAGTAATCTTAATCTCAGTCCTAATTAAGTCCTGAAAGTCGTCGTCCTGCAAAAAGGATGTATTCAGCCTCCATTTCTCCTCGGGCTTGGCACTCTCTCCCCCCTTCCCCCAAAATGTCAAGAACAGTGTCACTGGGGCATGGTCTGAAATCAGGATAATCCCCAGAGTTCAGCCCAGGGCCTGAGGCAGTAACTGCTGAGATACCAAGATGACATCAATTCCTCAATAAGTCAGGTGGGGGGCAGAAAAGTACAAAAAATCTAACTCTCCCAGATGCTGCATTCTCAAGATGTCTTTTAGCCTCACCAGTCTGCAAAGCTCAGACACCTGTGTAGCTAATGCTGTTTTTGTCTTGGTGGCTGGGCCAGTTCTATCTATGACAGGCATTAAAGCCAGATTAAAATCCCCTCCTGTTGCTGGCCAGGTGGTGCTGAGGGTTGAGGTGCTGGAAGCCACACCTCACGCCATGCCGGCGACCCGAGTTTGGGAGCAAGCTCGGGCACCGGGGGTCGGCAGGGGATGAAAGAAACTGAGTGTCCAGAGGACTGCTCTCTCTTCCCCGGGGTGGGTTCAGGGAAGTGCTCGCTCACTGAGCGACCTCTGGTGGTGGCTGGGGATTGCCAAACGTAGTGACGTAGCGTACGCTTGAGGGTGGAGCCAAAGCACTACACTGCCTTGCCGTCCGGGCTCCGCAGGGGGACAGACTCAGAAAAAAAAACCCGGCACACTGAGAAGTTGAAAAGGGCCTCAGGGACCTCCCTCACAACCCCAACACCAGACGCTGACACCGAGGACCCATGGCCGACCTCCGGGAGAGATGGACCTCTAATTCTAGAAAGACACCGCCAAGGTAGGAGTGGCAGGCCCTGCCCCAGGGGGTGATACGGGGCTCTGGGAAGTCTCTCTCCAGAGGGGGAAATTGGTGGTGGTGTGTCACGGTGGGGAAAAGAAGGGGTGGGGAGTCGAATGGGCACCTCGGAAAGATGCCTCAGTGGGTCGGTGCCACAAATTAGTTAAAAAAAAAAAAAATCTCCTCCTGTTACAATATGTGAATGATTATATGCCAGATGGCTCAGAACAGTAGTAAAGAAGTTAAGGTCAGGTGGATTTGGGGCATACACAACCCCAAACTGTTATGGCTCCCCTTGATACATTTCATCTACAAGGATGTAGTGGTCATCTGGGTCCACTTTCACTGTCCATGTCCAAACTGCAATCCCTTCCTGAGGAGGATAGCCACCCCCTTTGTTTTGGTTGTGGCACAGCTGTAATGGACTTCCTCAACCCACGTGCACTTCAGTTTTGCGGCATCTGCAGGCCCCAGGTGAGTCTCCTGAAGAAAGGCCATGCCACAACCCATGTCCTTTAATATGGATACTGCTTTCCTTTTCTTTATGGGGTTGGACATCCCATTTACATTCTAGAAGACCACCTTTAGTGAGCCTGGTGGTGCCATCTGCCTATATATCTGTTTGCGGGTCCCCAAGTATTGTCTCCATTACCCCTGTCACCCCCCCCAACCCCTTCCATCGGACCAATGACCAGGCCTCAAGAAACTTAACACAATAATCACTTGGACACAACAATCATACATTGATAGAGAAAAAATGTTCCCCCATATGGGTGCAAGAAACTGTACACGTCTTGTATTTGAGTACTTAACCTCTAAAATTCTAAAACTTCCAAGTTTTGCAAAATAAACAACTAATATTTCCGAGTGTGCCCTACTGGCTGGAGCACTAACCTTACTGTATGGAAGCCCACAGAAACGAGCATCCCAGGCATAGTAGGCTGTAGTGGATAGGGATTCCCTAATCTCGACGCTCCTCCACCTCCGGTATTGAGACTGGCACCCGCCCAATGGCCTTAGATTGACAGATCCGGCTATGGGCTAACAAATTTTCCCTTCCAACAGCCTTCTAAGCTTGAACTGGTTAGGGCAGCATTTCAGTACACACAACAGCTGGGCCACCACTAGGGACCATAAGGCTAGTGAGTTTCCCAGCCACCAGCTCCAGTAGTCAGTAGTTACAGAACTTAGTCTTGATCCCTGCCGCTGAGTCTCTGATTTTTTGCTCCTCATTACTTTTAATGTTTATGCCCTATGTCCGCCTATGTGAGACAAGAAATCCCTAGTAGCTGGTGCTCATGCCCAGAGGCCCCTCTAGAGAGTATGGGGAAACAAGCCCCCAGCATTCAAACATTTAAACCATTAAACATAACTTTTTTCTAATTAAAACTGCCAGCAGATGGCTGCTAATTGGCCTCGGTTCTGTGCCCCTCGTCGTGTGCCCTTTCTCCTTTCTTTGTTAATCAGCCATGAGGTGTGGCTCTACGTGTCTCTCAAGGAATCACAAGTCAGCCCCAAAGGGAGGGGAGGCAATCAATGAGCTCCGTTTCGGGGGGGATCATCCCATTTCAAAATGGGAGCTATAGAGTACTCTGAGCAAACGTTGATATGGCAGGAAGAAGGGGATATTCTTCCTTACTAAACATCCTGAAGAGGGTTGTATTGTTCCCCATACAGTGTCCTGGGAGGCTAGTGCATTTCCTGGCTCTCAGCCACCTTCTGGTGCGTCACAGAAGTTAATGGTCAACAGACCCCCTCATCAAATGGTAGCATTATTACCTTTGTGTACTTATCTTGCAGTGACTAACCCTGAGTTGTGCAATTTACTGCCAGTCCACGATGACCACGCTGTGTTTGGTGAGCTTAAACCTCTCTCCCCTTCACTGCTCCCATTGGGTACTCTACGTCGGAGAAGTGGGCCTGTCTGTTTGCTTGGGTAGGCCGCATGTTTGGGAGAACCTACTGCCTTCCAAAGGATGTCAGAACATTGTGGCTCCTCCTGGGGAGAATGATTTGGCTACTGACAGGGAGAGAATCAGGGAATATCAGGGCTGCCTGGCCCAGTCTGGAGCAATGAGAATCATTGCTGCTGACTGAGATCTGAACTTGTTCAGTAGAAACATAGAAACAAAGACTTTGACGGCAGATAAAGACCACCTGGCCCACCCAGTCTGCCCATTTCCCTACCTATCGGATAAGCTGCAGATACTAGTTACCCAACAGCCTACTTCCTCCTACCCCACTATAATTGCCTTATGTCTGTCCCATGCATTCTTGAATTCCCCCACTGTTTTTGACCCAATGACCTCCTCAGGAAAGCCGTTCCATGCGTCCACCACCCTCTCTGTAAAAATATTTCCTCATGTTGCCCCTGAGCCGTCCCCCCTCTATCTTCACACTTTGCCCTCTTATTCTTGCACATCTCTTTTTCTGAAAGATACTACCCTCTTGGACTTTGTTGATTCCCTTGAGGTACCTGAAAGTTTCTATCATGGCCCCCCACACCCTCCTTTTCTCGAGGGTATATATATTAAGCTACTCTAGTCTCTCTCTTCGTATGGTTTCTGGAGTAGACCCTGCACCATTTCTCTGGACTGCCTCTATCCTATCTATGTCCTTGTGGAGATGGAGTCTCCAGAACTGCACACAGTACTCCAGATGGGGTCTCACCAACTGTCTGTATAGAGGGATGACAAATTTCTGTTTTTTACTGGTAATGCCTCTCCCTATGCATCCCAGTATCCCCACAGCCCTCCCTACTGCCGTCTTACAGTGCCTGCCTACCTTTAGGCCATCTGATATGACTACCCCCAGGTACCTTTCCATTTTTGTTATTGTTAGTACCTCCCCCCTCCCCTCCATTGTGCACTCTTCCCCTGCATTTTTGTTTCCCAGGTACACTACTTTGCGCTTCTTTGCACTAAATCTAAGCTGCCATACTTTTGACCATTCTTCCAAACCTGCCAAGTCATTTCTCATCCTTTCCACCCCCTCTTTGTGTATCAACCCTGTTGCACATCTGGCACTGGGTCCAAAGAGTGCCCACAAGAATAGCGTCGGCATGGTGCAATTTTTTTTGTGGAGAATTTTCACTCCGAGGGGGAGCGGATCCTGGGGAAAGTTAAAAGTCTTGGGGCAGATACGCCCCCATCTAAAAAAAAAAAAAAAAAACATTTGAGGCCTGGTAGCGCTGAGGGTTAAGGCACTGGACGCCACACCTCGCGCCATGCCGGCGACCCATGTTAAGGAATGAGCACGGGTCACGGTGGTTGGCAGGGAGGAGATGGATTGAGCATCCAATGGATTGCTCTCCATCTCCGGGGATGGGGGGATTCCAGCGGCCAGTGAACCGGAGGTTTGAACCGGTGTCTGTGCCTGCAGTTGTTTTTCAACTGGAACTGGAGTCCCAGGTTGCAGTGTCTGCATGATTCTGACTGTGTTCGCAATCTCTTCAATGGCTGGAACTGAGGTTTTTCTCAGTTGCGGTTCCTGCGCTGTATGTTTTTCCTTTTTCTTTCTTTTCCCTGCAGTAGCCAGTTCAGCGGCTGTACCCACAGCGCATTTTCTTCCTGAGGAACTATGACCCTTGTTAGAGGGCTGATCCACCAGTTCCTTTTGAGAAGGACACAGTTTGTCTGAGGCCGGGTCAGCAGCCTTTTCAGACATCTTTTCCTGCAGTCTTTTCAGTCACCTCTCAAGCGTAGACTGTGGAAAACATTTACATATTTCACAATCTCCCTTCAGGTGGTTAAACCCTAGGCACAAAAAACAGGTTACTCACCTGTAACAGTAGTTCTAGGAGTGGTATATTTTGTTCATCCACACACTTTAGCATGTCCCCTTCCACTTTAAATCTTGCCGGAAGTCTTCACGCTGGCTCCTCCCACCCACCTGGTTGGTATAACCCTCGGCTCCGCCCCATGAAGCCAGATCTTAGCCCGCTGGAACCCAGGTGTTGTGCGTCCACAGCCAGGGAGGTCGGGTGGGTCTGTGTGGATGAACAACACATGCCACTCCTAGAACTACTGTTACAGGTGAGTAACCTGTTTTTCTAGGATCATGGATATGTTGTTCATCCACATTCTTTGGCAGACTCCTAGCAGTTCTCCAGGAGGAGGGAGGCAAGGTGCACACCCCCTACTTAGGGAAAAGAGATTGGAGAACCAAGGCCCCAAAACCAGCATCCCGGTGTGACTCAAGGTCGATGTGGTAATGGGAAATGAAGGTGTTTGCTGACTTCCAGGTAGCAGTCAGCAGATTTCCTGGACAGGGATGTCCCTGGAAGCAGCCACTGATGCAGCAGTATGGCAGGTAGAATGAGCTCTTATCCCTCTGGGAGGCTCCCTGCCCGCCAACTCATAACAGAGGCTAATGCATGATGTAATCCATCTTGAAATTGTCCTCTTTGCTGCAGGTCTGCCAGAAGTGGCTTCAGCGTAGGTGACAAACAGCTGGCGAACCTCACCCCGAATTTCCGCCGTCCTCTCCTTGTAATAGGAGAGAGCACATCTCAGGTCCAAAGTATGGAACCTGTACTCGGCCTCCGAGGTGTAGTTGGGGTAGTAAACCAGCAGAGTTAACACCTGGTTAAGGTGAAACTCTAACACTGCCTTCAGAAGGAATTTCAGGTGGGGGCATAGGACAACCCTGTCCCTGTGGAAAACCAGATAAGGGGAGTCCACCGAAAGCACCTGGGGCTCCCCTGTCCTTCTGGCAGATGAGATAGCCACCAGGAAGGCTGTCTTCCACAACAAGTATGACAACTCACACTTGTGCACTAGTTCGAATGGCTTGCCCATGAGCTTTGCCAGTACCAGCAGTAGATCCCACGGAGGTGGAGGTTCACGTACCGGAGGGGATACGTGATCCAGGCCTTTGAAGGAGCACCCGACCACTGTCTCCTGTGCCAACACTGGCTGACCGGCCTGAGCCCGGTAAGCAGAGATGGCTGCCAGGTGCACCATAAGGGTCGATGACCGTAAACCCCCTTTGGATAGAGACCATAAGTAGTCGAGAATGTTAGCCACTGGCCAGGACAGACGATCCAGGTCCTTGTCCTGACACCAAATGGAAAATCTTTTCCATTTGAAGGCATAACATTTCCTGGTCAATTCCTTTCTGGTGGCCTTCACCACGGTGTAGCCGTCCTCGGAAAGACCCAAAGCCTGGAACTCTAGTCGCTCAGGTACCAGACTGTGAGGTGCAGGGATTGAAGGTGCGGATGGAAAAACCTTTCCCTAGTCGAGAGATATCAGGTCCAGGCATGTGCAAAGCTGCTCCGGGGGGCCTGCAGCTGAGGTCGAGGAGATCTGGATACCAGAACTGGCGCGGTCAGTCTGGGGCTACCAGGATCACCTTCGCCTTGTCCCCCCTCACCTTGAGGAGCACCTTCAAGGGAAATGGAGGGAAGGTGTAGAGGCGCCTGGGGTCCACGGCCTCGAGAAGGCATCCCCTGCAGCGAGCCCTGCTGAGGGGGGCGGGAATGGAACAGCCTCAGCTTGGTGTCTTCCCTGGAGGCAAACAGGTCCACCATCAGTTTGCCCCAGTGGGAGAACAGGTTGTAAGCTACCTCTGGATGGAGAGACCACTCGTGGGATGTCTCGCCTAGGTGGCTGAGAGCATCCACCACATGGTTTGAGGCTCCTGCCACATGGTTGGCTAGGAGATCTGCCTCCAGACGGCTCACGAGTGTCCAGATGCAGAGCATCTCTCTGCAAAGCAGACGGGAGTGCGTGCCGCCCTGTTTGTTGAGGTAGTACATGGTCGTGGTATTGTCCGTCTGGACTTGAACCACTTGACCCAGAGCTGAGGAGCAAAAGCTGACAGTGCCAGTCTGACTGCTCTGAGTTCCAACAGGTTGATGTGGCATAAGGACTCCCCGGGGGTCCAGAGCCCGTGGGCCATTCCGTGCCCCATGTGGGCTCCCCAGCCCATGAGAGAGGCACAGGTCGTAAGGACGACTGTCAGCTCAGGGCGGACAAACGGGATCCCTTCCTACAACCGGTCTGGGGCGGTCCACCAGCGGACAGCATCCCACATCTTCTGGGTTACAGTGATCAGCTAGTCGAAATGACCGTGGTGCTGAGTCCACTGGGCGGCCAGCTCCCACTGGAGGGGGGCACATGTGCAACTGGGCCCAAAAGACCACTGAGGTGCACGCCGCCATGTAACTCAGAAGGCGCAGAAACTCCCGGGCAGGGCGCAACTGCCCAACCAGAAATGATTGGGCAAAGGAGGAAAGAACCTCCGCCCTGTCCGCCAGGAACCGAGCTCTGACTTGACAAGAGTCGAGCTCTGCCCCGATGAAGACCATCACCTGAAAATGCACGAGTTCCGACTTGGCCTCGTTGATGAGGAGGCCAAGTTGGGAGCAGGTCTGGAGGGCCCGATCCTTGGACCTCTCCACCTCCTGTTGGGTGGAACCTGCTAGGAACCAATCACCGAGGTAAGGATAAATCCTGACCCCCCAACTCCTGAGATGGGCCGCCACCACTGCGATACATTTGGTGAAGACCCTTGGGGCCGATGACAGGCCGAACGGCACGGCTCGGAACTTGTACAGGATCCCTTCAACCCTAAAGTGGAAGAACTGCTGAAGGGACAGATGGATTGGGATGTGAAAAAACAGGTCCTGCAGATCCAGTGAACAGAACCACGTTTCACTCCAAGGATGGTATTATCTGGGACAGAGTGACCATCCGAAAGGAGCGTAACCTGAGATATTGATTCAGGTCGTGCAGATCTAGAATGGGGCGCCAGCTCCCCGTCCGCTTGGGCACCAGAAGTACCTGGAGACGAAGGCTGGGTCTGCTGGAGGATCCGCCACTGTACCTACTGCCTCCTTGAGGAGGAGATGAGCAATGCTGTCTCGGAGAGCCTACTGAGTCTGGGCGGATACTCTTTCTTCCCCGGGGGCATGGGCTTGGCTTGGAGGGTACTGCTAGAGTTCCAGAGGCAGTCCCTGACCGACCACTTTGAGAACCCACCTGTCTGAAGTGACAGCGGACCAGGCGGAAAGGAAGTGACGGAGCCGGCCCCCCATGGGAGGACCCAGAGCTGAGGTGATGGGAGAGGGGTTGACAGCCCCCGACCCGTCACTGAGCAGGCTTGGAGGAAGAGGCTCCAGGACCAGAACCTCGGCCTCCTTTATGGGCCTGGGAGGGCCCGGGCTTTGGCCGGGGGTGCCGAGCCTGCTGCTGTTGCTGCTGTCCGCCTTGAAAGGGGGACTGCTGCGCTGCAGGGGAAGAATGTTGAAAAGGCTTCTTCTTTTTCTTCTGCTGGTTCTTGCCTGAAGAACCCTTGGCAGAAGTAGTGTCCAATGTGGCACTGAACTGCTCGATGCACTGCAGGTGACCAGCCACTCCTGGACCGAACACGTTGGTCCCTAGGAAGGGCACATAAGCTAGTTTATGCTGGGTATCCGCCTGGAAGGACGAGAGCCTCAGTCAAGCCCTGCGATGGGAGGCAACTGCGGCGGCCATTGAACGGGCACAAGAATCCCCAATGTCCAGAGCCATCTGAAGCTGTTTGGCAACAGCTCTGCCCTGGTCCCAGACCTGCTTGACTGTGGTCTGCATGTCTGCGGGGAGATGTGGGAGGACTTCATCCAGCAACCATAAGAGGGCGTGAGAGAAGTGTGCCATGATGACAGCCGAACTTGCCTGACAAAGGCCCAAGAAGGAAGCCACAAAGACCTTCCTGGCTGAATGGTACAGAAGCTTGAACTCTTTATCAGGAGGTCGGTCAGCATCGGCAGAACTGCCAGTACACCTGAGCACAGAGGCAGTCACCAGGCTCTCAGCGGAAGGGTGCTCTGTGAACCCTGCAAGGGACCCCATGGGCACCGCGTACTTGTGGGCCATGTGGGCAGATGGTGCTGGACAAGAGGCATGGTGCTGCCATAGTTCTAGGGCCTGGCCAACAATGGCTTCGGCCACAGAAAAGGCCTCCGTCGGGGTATCCCCTCTCTTGAGGATGTCCGTGAGAGGGTACTCTGCCTTTTTCTGGATTGGCTCCAGGGGCATCCCTGTAGACTCAGAGATGAGGCAAAGAATGCCCTGAAAAACAAAGGACCTTCCTCTGTCTCTATCCCACCAGCTGATTCATCATCCCTGGGATGAGAATGTAGGCCAGTCACATCCGAATCCGAGGAATCCAGATATAACGGTCGACCACCCAGATCACCCTCGACCTGCCGAGGGCGGTCTGGGGTGACAGTGACCAAAAGACGCCAGGGAAGCCCCGTGTCGGGCCTGTCTTCCTTGGAAGGTGCCCCTCCCACAGGTTGCTTGGGTGGTGGTTCCACTGGGATCGGTGGAGAGACCGGTTTCAGCCGGAGCAGAGGTTTTACCGGCTCCGCAGGCAGGAGAACAGACTTAGTCGGCTCCGAAGGAGTCGGCTTCAGCCTAGGAGGCGAAAGCCAAGTAATGGCTGGTGTGGAAGCCGGAGTTGGCTTGTGCCCAGACAGAATCAGCTGTTGCCACATGAGGTCCTTGTAGCACCGGAGTTTCCGCCGGAGCCTCTCCTCATCTGAGGAGAACGAGGACGACCGATGGCGTCACCTCTTTTTAGAGCGCTTATGGCTCTTCCTTGGCCTGTCGGTCTAGGGTGTCCGAGACCTCAATCGAGATTGGGCAGGTCACTCGGCAGACACCGTCAGGACCAGCGATTTCCCGGGGTTGGGGACCGCTTCCTCGATGGGAATCCCAGCGGGCTGGGTCTCCTCATCCGGGAAGACTAAGGTAGGAGTGCGATCAAGAGACTCATCGACCAGAGTCGGCGAAATCGGGTCGATGATGATCTCTACGTCGTCGATCGAAGGTTCGGTCGACTGGCCAGATGGCAATGCTGAAAAACCAGCGGACGAAGAAGCGATCTCGACCGAAGTCAAGACCACATGTTCCTGGGACCGAGAGCTCTCCCGCTCCCAATAACGTCTTTGTTTCAATGAAGATGATCCCGGATCCTTCTCCCATTTACGGGATCAAGAGGAATGCGAGCCTGCAGGCGCCTCTCCCTTGGTCGGGAGAGACTGGCACAACTCTCAGAAGGAACCCGAGAAGGTGGAGCCCAGGTTGAGCGGAACAAAAAAGCTCCAAGAAGAATCCGAAGCACGAGCTGCTTCCTCCTCGAACGCTTGCATGCGTTCCAATTGCTCGGTGGATCCCGCAGCCATGGAAACCACCCACCGAGCTTCCTTGGATTTCACAGGAGGATTCCTCTTCTCCAGCCTCACCAGTTTCAGGCGTGCAAGACGGTCATCGAGGACGCTGGGGTGAAAGGCGAGACACGTCGCATTTCGAGGTGTTGTGGTCAATACCGAGGCAGCAGACACACACAGTGTGGGGATTGGTGCACAACATTTTCTGGCCACAAGGGCACCGACGAAATCCGGAGGAAGACTTGTCTTCCATAATCGAAGCGGTAAATTTGCAATCGCTAACGCGAACGATGCAAATATTCAGAATAACCGAAGGCTTGAAAGCCAGGGCCTACAAAATGCATGAGCACGAGGGAGGAAACCTGTATCTTCCAGCGGAACGGAAGATCTAGCATCATGGGGTGGAGCCAAGGGTTATACCACCTGGGTGGGTGGGAGGATCCAGCTTGAAGACTTCCGGCAAGATTTAAAGTGGAAGGGGACATGCCAAAAAGTGTGGATGAACAACATATCCGTGATCCTAGAAACACAAATTAAATGAGGATCAACTTTAACAAACGGTTCCCCACACTCACTACAATGCTAAAAACCTGTAGGGCCCATTCTTTTTTTGGTTTTCTGTGACATCTAGCCAAAAAATGTTTTGTTTTATTTTTTCGGTTGGCTTAAAACCAAAAGAAACGGAAATTACGTACTTACCATGATTATTGATCTTCTTGGATAGTCTCCGTCACTCATTCACACTAGTGGGATAGCGCCAGAGGCGCTAGGACCAAGCGGGAGCCAAACATTTTCTGAAGGGTCGGCGCCGAGGTAGGACTGTGCATGCGCAGCACCACGAGACTGACTCACACCTGTGTAGGCTATCTCGGCATCGACCCTCCAACCGCCTCAGTACCTTTTCGACCAAGGAGGTGCAGCGCAACTAATGAGAATAACTAATTCTGAGTTTCTGAGCCTGAGAGGGCCCAGATGGCCTTTGTAAGAAAGGTCAAAGAACAATGTCTTCACAGTCTGAACCATAGGCCATGAAGACCAGGAAAGAAAAAACGAGTGAACCCAGGGATGGGAGGAGATGAGTGATGGAGACTGTCCAGGAAGATCAATAATTATGGTAAGTACGTAATTTCCATATCTTCCTGGACTAAGTCTCCATCACTCATTCACACTAGTGGGAGAGTACTGAGCTAAAACCCACAGCACTGAGTAGGGTGGTAGGAGATAGGGTTCACCTAGAAAGGATGGCCAAGGACTGTCCTGCTAATAAAAAGAGCCGTCTTGTAAAGAGCATCCAGAACATGATGCTTACAAGATAAGCGCTCGAGTTGTAACGCACCACTTCGCAGACGACTGCAATGGGCACAAAATTAAACTCTGCCAGGAAGCCGCAACCACTCAGAGAGCAGTAAAAACCCGGACTCACAATTTGGTATACAGCCAAAACTAATAGTGTCAAAGACACATACTAATCTAATGTAAAAGGACTTCAGGAACTGCAAGAGCTGGATGTAAAGTCTACAGGTTCAGGGTAGACCGAAAAGCACAGACGGAACCCCCACTACCAAGTATGGCTGACCTATGAACAACAGGTCCAGGAGCACTTGAATCCCTTACTTGGTGAGCAAAAGAAGGTCCAGGTGGGGTTAGCCCATCAAGGAGAATGGTTTTCACTTAGTCATTGAAACCTTCCTGATGGAAGGCGAAGCACAACTTGGAAGCCTCTTGTGGTGGTCTAACAGAATCAGATCCTAGTCACTGCATATTCCAAAAAGGAACCATCCTGCCCCTGTGTGTATAACTGTAGCAGCAGTCTCTGAACTCAGGGAAGAAAGGAAAAAGTGTACAGGAGGATGTGTCCACTGGGGAAAAAAACATTCCAACAGAAAAAAACGGGCTGGATTTGTAAGGCAAATAGAGGCAGATGTGCACCGAGGAGGGACACAGCAGGACCAAGTTAGGGCTAACCCATTCATTGAAGTGACCAACTAGCAGCAGAAGTGGCTCAATGCAGTGAGGCACTACTTACTCCGGCCTCCCTGAAGGGAGTACGAAGGACTCTAGTTTGCGTTGTTGAAAAAAACAAACATCACAGCTCCGTCACGCAGTCGGAGAGGATAGCTTCGTGTGCGACTGGCAGGAACTGAAGGTGTGAATATTTGAGAAGCTATCTCAGAAAAAGACCTACTTGACCTATGGTCAAGAAAAAAGCATGTCGTCTGTTAAGTTGAAGCAAGCATGGAAGTAGGAATCTAAGTTCCGACTTGCTGAAGAGTCACTTCTGTTGCTACAAGGCTCTGATCAAGAGAAGAAAGCCAGATTTAAAAAAAAGGAGGGACTAATAGACTGATTAGACGCCTAGGTTTTGGAAATATCTCGGAATAAGAGAAATCTCTCTAGAGAAAAGAAGTGAGCTATACCACCATTGGATCGGACTGCCCCTAGGGGTAGAAGAAATCAGGTACTCTTTACCAAAGTTTAGAGACGACTGCCTCAGGGTTGAGGCGGAACCTGACCAGATCCAAAGTGTGGTATCGGGAAATTCCAACTAGGCCCTGTGCTGTGATAATTCTAACCTTTTTTTTTTTTTTTTTTTATTAATTATCATTAGTCTGAGCCTGACAAGGTTGCTGGCTGCTATTTTGCAAGGACTGCCTGATACAGAAATGACAAGGATGTCATCCCTCTGAGGAGCAGGAGGAGCCTGAGGATCCATAACTGAACCCTTGACTGGACTAATATTAACAACTAGACAGATGTTAACCACCTGTGCCGAAGCAGTCACCAGAGGGGCAGCATCAGAAGGGGGCTGTATACCCCTATCAAAGGAGCGGAAGAGTCTGTGCGGCTCCCGACCATTGAATTAGAATGTTCCACAGAGTGTAATTGTCTTGACGACTGAAAGAGTCTAGACGCAGAGGTGTATGGTCCATAGATGCAGTTTGAACACTATGGTGGACCCCATTACTGAGGAACTACTGAAAACAGCTTCCATCACGGACTCTGATGATAGAGAGGGCGTGTCCTTCAGTCTATAAAATGAGTCATCTGCTGTATCACTGACCAAAAGGACAGGGAGAGACTCATCTAGATGCCCTTCTACCACAGAAGGACCCCAAAGAGAGGTCTAGGTCAGAGCCACTAGAGACTCCACCACCAGGAAGGGTGTCGAGGAGCTTGGCACCATGTAGGGAGCTGAGAAAGTGCTGAGTGGAATGAGAGATTCCGCTAGCAGAACAGAACAGAACAGAAGAGTCCCATCAGCGGAAAACTGCTGGATGACACAAGACTTGATACAGACCGCCACCCACTAAGATGTGTGGAAAAATTAATCCACAGAACAGGACTTCATTCCGCGGAAACATCCTGCCACAAGTCCCGCGGAGGAAGAGGTCCGCAAATGGAGATCTGTCCCTAGTTCCGTCGGACAGCACCAACTGGCACCCCTGCGGCACCAGCGGCACTCGTGGCACAGGAGGGCACCAAGCAGTACCTATGCCAACCTGGGAGACACCCGAGGGCACCCACGGTGGAATCCGCAGGTATCCTCAGCACCTATGGCAGCAATGGCATGCAAGAGCACCCCCGACGCCCATGACACCCATGGTATCATGGCACCCAAGAAACCCATGGCAGCAAAGGCACCCATGGCACCAATGGACTCATGGCACCCATGACACCTATGGACTTGTGGCACCCATGACACCCATGGCACTCATGACACCCATGTCACCTGCAGGTGCCAGGCGCCATGCCCGGAGCCATCCATGGGTGCCTGGCACTGCCGCAGCACCCGCGGCACCGTGAGACACCCATGGCACCACCAGCAGTGCCAGCAAGGAAGGCAACAATGACAACACCCACGGTGCCGTACAGAGCCCACGGTGCTGAGCCACAGCACTGACCCAAACACCAGCGGCGCCGCCTACGGCACCGATGCCAAACCAGTGGCCACAGCGCCGACCTGCAGTGCCACCATACGCGGGCACGGTGCCAGAAAACACCATGGAAAAGCCAATGGAGAAGATGGGGAGAAGGAAAAAGGTGGTGCCTGTGCCGGCCCCAGCATTGAAGAGGGGGGGTAGGCACGAGGGGTCGACGCGAAGGCACCAAGAGGGCACCGCGCTCATCTTGATCCAATTGACCCGGCTCCGGTCCAATGGCTCTGAGGTCCGGAAGCCCCGAAAACAGGAACACAGCCAGGAAAAAAAGGAAAGTCAAACCCCCTGCTCCACAGGAGCAGCCCAGAGGTGAAACTGCTCACCGGAACTCCAACGAGGACAGAGATGGAGTCCGGAGTCGAGAATGCGGCCATTAGGAGCGGGGCCAAGGGGAACCCACAAAAGTCGGTTCAGGCCTATCGCCCCTTCCAATGAACAATCCTCGTGCAGACGTACCAACGGGCAACCTCGAGCGGCACCAATTCTTCTTCCCCAAACGAGGAAGATGAGCTTGAGGCTAAGCGGCGCCAGATCCTCAGCACTGCCAGATTTGTGCTTCAATGGACTGTCTCCCCGAGCACAGGACTGTCCGTAGTCAGACCCTCCCATGTTACTTAAGGGTGGCGGACCAGGCACAGCCCCTCTGCCATAACAACTTTCAAACAAAGTCCTCCTACCGTCACCGCTACCGCCTAAGGACGACTCCGTTGATGGCAGGAAAGAATATCTTTTTCTTCATAATTTTCTTTTCTTGTTCGTAAAATAAGAAATTACTACTAAATAGTTAAATTAAACAGTTAAATTAAACACTAAAAGCTGTTGTCGTATAGACAAAAACTTTGACTCTGGCAGACGAGCGACATCGACATCCAAGCGCACTCGACAGCGGGAGAAAAGGAACTGAGGTGGTTGGAGGGTCGACGCCGAGATAGCCTACACAGGCGCAAGTCAGTCTTGTGGTGCCGCACATGCGCGGTCCTATCTCGGCGCTGACTCTTCCGAAAAGTTTTGGCTCCCGCTTGGTCCTAGCGCCTCTGGCGCTATCCCACTAGTGTGAATGAGTGATGGAGACTTAGTCCAGGAAGATCAGAGAGTTACCCCGTTAAATAATATCCAAATTAACGCAACTTACCAGATAAGTCGGATTAGAAAAAATCTACTGAAGTTCACTTCAGAAAAAAAGTAATAGATATCGGTTTCCTCATACTTGCGAGGAACTGAAAAGGAACCAAGAACTTACCCGATAAACACTAAATCTAGACTAGGTCTACCTGTGTACCAAGGACAGTGCTTCAAAAATTGAAATAAACAGTACTATCAAAAACCGATGAAAATAAATTTTCTTCATGCAAGTGAAGAAGAGCTCTCCGGAGACGTCTTACTGAGGCAAGTGGAGTAAAGAATCTGACAGTTGGCCGGCCCGGTGGCGCTGAGGGCTGGGGTGCTGGACGCCATACCTCGCGCTACGCTAGCGACCCTGGTTCAGAAGCGAGCCCTGGTACCGGTGAGTCGGCAGAGGTAGGTTGAGGAAGGAGTGCCCTTGTGGTACTCTCCTCTCCAGGAGCAGGGGATGGGACGTCCCGGCATGCCAGTGACTCCTGGTGGAGACCACGGGTCGTTGCAGCAAGCCAGGCAGCATGAGAACAGTGTGGCCGACGCAGGCAGGGTTGCTGTGCACCAGAACGTCGGGGCGTGCCCACGCGGGGGGTCCTATGAGCGCAGAACAGAGAAAACATCGGCTCAGTGAGATAGGCGACAGCACCTATCCCCCATGCCCTCCGCCGGGTTCTCCTCAGCTGGCCTTCCAGTTCCTCCACCCAGGCCCCACCTGCAACTGGAGTCTGACTTACAAGTGACCCAAGAGAGGTGATGGGCTACCCTCCCCAGGCGGGTGAAACCGGGGTGCTGGCTGCGGGCGGGGGTGGAGGCACAGACAGAGATCCACAGGCGGGCAGGAATAAGGATAGGATGCTTGACAGAGTTCTCATGAGCCACGATCGGAGGGATATAGAGTTTAAAAAAAAAGGAATCTGACAGTTGCACAATGTGCAACCAGGGACAGTGGTTTGAAAACCGAGCTCGAGCCTAGCATTCCACTGTATGCATAGGTTCTATTAACCATTTCAGCTCCGGGGCAGTTCTATGGTGAGACCATACTACATGTTGTCAGAATACAGTAAGATTTTTTTTTTTTATTTTTTAGTTGTTTAACCAGGAGTAGCACACTAAGCTGAAAGCTTTTTTACAGGTGCGACCTGGGAGCACAGGGAAGTTAACTAACTTGCTCAGGGTCACACAGTATGCAAGTTGAAGCAGTGGGATTCAAACCCAGGTCTGGTCTGCTGGATGTCACCAGATTTGCAGCTCAGAGCTTTAAACCACTGCTCTATACTGCCTCCCCATTTGCAGCTCAGAGCCTTAAACCACTGCTCACTGATTTCCTGGGGTTTGAAGTGGAGCAATTTGAAAGTGAATGGTCTTGGTCTGTCGGATGTTTGGGGTATCCTGGCAGTGCAGATTTGGTGTGCTCGATTGATTTCAAAATCGAAGCCAGTCAGTTTAAGGCTGAGCCACAGTGGGATATTTTGGCAGAGGTACTGCACTGTGGTCACTGCCCTCAAGGCCCTCACAAAGGCCAAGGATTCTCAGGTTCTTCTGCCTTCCTCGCCCCTCCAGGTCCTCAACCTTCCAGGTAAGCCACTCTATTTGGATTTCCATTTCTTTGATGTGTGGTTTGTGTCAGCTTGAGTACCCCTCCAGCTCCAATACTTTGCTTTGGGTAGCTGTGACTCGGGTTGCCAAGGAGGGTATTGACGTCTGTGTATCTGTCCTGGTTTGTTTAATTACGTAGATATTGGCCACCATCCGCTCCCACATCGAGATGGGCAGTTCTGCTGATATTTGCTGCATCATCGGGGACTCCGACAAGGGGGCCACTGCCGTTTTGCCTCCGGCATTGCTGGGCCCGGTAGAGACTTCAATGTCCTTTTTTCCCTCCTGGTGGGTTCTGGGAGTTGCAAAATCTTTCTTTGCAGTGGCAATCTGCTCAGCATACCAGCTATTCTAGTTTGTCGATGACAATCTATATTAAAATCACTGGATGGAGGCGAGTTTGTGGAGACAGCAGGGAGCTAAAGATTCAGGCTGCCATCTTGCTGAGGTCATGCAACCCCCCTCCTCCTTTCTTTTTAATGCGCCACCTCCCATCCTCCTCCATTTCTTAGACCCTGCTTCCTGTATTAATTTGCATCATGAGAAGATTCTACTCCTCTCGTGTTCCCCCTACTCTGTTTCACCTTGTGGGTGGAGGAGTCAATTTCTGCCTCCATGATCTCTTCTGCCTCTCCCCTCAGCTAGTTTAAATGTCCAGTAAAGTAACATTTAAACTGTCCAGTGAGAAATGTGGTTCCCCTCCTGGATGGATGCAGGCCATCACCCCTGTATAGGTCATTAGCCTCCAAAGTGGGTCACTAGCCCCCAATGTAGCTGAACCCCTCCTCTCTGCTACATTCCTTCAGCCATGACTTAAAGCTCCTAGTATGGAAAGCACTCTTCTCCCCCGTCCTAGACAAGCGCCATCTCACCAAAAGCCACAGAGCGTGCTAAGACCTCTCCCACGATCCCTGAACTCCCCCCTGCACTATTTCAGCCCCATCCCTAGCCAGACATCCAGATCTCCCTCCCGCAGTAATGAGCCTCAGGATCCACTTCCCATCCCCTCCAAGCTGTGGCACCGGCATAGGTTCCTAACCTCCCTTTCTCTCCCATTCCCAAATCTATCCCCCTCACAATCGAGTACCACAAAAGAAATTGCTTCCTCCTCCTCTGGGGTCCTCTTCCACCCTTCTAGGGGTCTCCACTACAGATCCCCACATCCTCCCTTGCCTCTACTGTGGGTGCCTCTTCCTGGCAGCCCTGCCTCGCAAGAGCAGGGTAGGAATTGCGTACAGGTACCAGTTGAGGAATGTGTCTTTGATCCACCACTCAACCCTTCCCAAGTCCACTACAGTCCAGCCATTCCTCTTCCCAAGCATCCTCTGACAATGGTGGCAGACTTGGTGGCCCCAGGGTGGGGGAAGAGGTTGTCCAAATTGCAGCCAACTCAGCCTGGCATCTAGCGACCTCCTCCCTCAACCCAGAGAAGTGCATGCAGATGGGACAGTACTGCAGTTTCCAGGTCTCCCTGAAAACTGCCGCCCCAAAGCCACTGCAATGCACTACTCCCAGCATTACTAACTTTTAATCGCCCTGTGTTACTGGGAACTACTCATATACCCTTACCCGTGATAGGGACTCTCCTTTTAAGTCTGTTGCTACTAGTGTTCTCCCATATCTGGTTTAAACACCCTTAAACTCCTACCCTAGATAGGGTATTGCTCCTCTTCCCAGTTTTGGCATACCTTTTACCAGTTTTGGCATACCTTTTACCTTCCACGGCTCCCAGCAGTGACTGTTACACAAGTGTGAACAGGTATCTTACCATAGTGAACTGGCAGAGTCACCCGCTTCTCTGCTTCCTTTTGATTATGCCTGCTGACACCTAAGATGCCAGTCGCCTGTTCGATTCACTCGCTGGGACACAAACATGCTGGACATGTTGCACTTGTACAAAGGCACTAAGCCTCTGTCAGCTCCACCCCCAAATTACACACCTGATTCACAGGACTTCCAGAGTCTACCCACCCCAAGATTAATCTCCTGAGCTAGTTTCTCCCCCACCACATGTTACAGTTTTAAACACAAGTTTCAAGGTGGCCCAACACTGCCTGCAAAGTTTCAAAGTGCCCCAAACACTACCTACAAATCTATTTTTCTCCCCACTTACCCTGCTACTTTCAGTACTGTATTATTATTTCGGAACTGTAGTCCACAGAGCTTGCTGATAATCTATAGAATATCTAGGCTGGCCCAATGGCAGCATTACCGTTTGCGGCGGGAGCAACCCCGGGAACTGGAGGTTCGGCCGGGAGGAGGAGGATAGAGCGTCCTAGGGACTTCTCTCTTGCTTGGGGTAAGAGGGGTGGGTAGACCACTGCACTACTGGCTCCTGGCAGCGGCAGGAGGCTGGTGCAAGCAGACGGACGTGCAGTGCATGGGAGCATGAGTGGCAGCGTCCCTGGCATCACTGCATGCCTGCGCTGTTGGGGAGAATTACAGGGAAAACTAATCCTCCGGCGCTCATGAAGCCCTACCCCTCCGGCGGCACACTGGATGCACCCAGGCTGCTCCCACCAAGTCTGGCCCTTCAGGTCTCCACAGCGTGTGGGGTACGTACCCATTGTGAAGCGACCTGAGAGTGAGTGGAGGAGGTGGTAGAGCACGGGCGCTGCATCCGGTGGGGTGCCACGGGGTGGGTGGATAAGGGGCAATAGGACCACCAACAGTCGAGGAAGTAAAACACATAACCAAAGATAACATCTACAGAATATCTCAGGTAGGCTGACTGTGTCAGCGCTAATGAGAAA
Source organism: Neoceratodus forsteri (assembly GCA_016271365.2). Classification (NCBI taxonomy): domain Eukaryota; kingdom Metazoa; phylum Chordata; order Ceratodontiformes; family Ceratodontidae; genus Neoceratodus; species Neoceratodus forsteri. The sequence continues at coordinate 968,105,661 of CM028134.1, read as the reverse complement.
GCTCAGCATCACAGCTTTAGTTTGAAAAGCTCGATTTAACCATGTCATAATGTTCATTTTGGCTCTTTAGTCACTTTCTCATATTCAGGTGACTTGCTGCTAGAAATACATACAGTGGGTTGCTTAAAAATGCTTTTTTTTTTTTTTTTTTTTTTGCAGTTTTTTTAACAAAATGTTACTTGTGTGAAAATCCAGGGAACAGTGAACATTTTCTGAACAAAATGCTGGCAACAGGAACATCAAGACATAAAATAGAAAATCCTCCCAAAAGCTGACAGTGTCCCTTTAATCTTTCCCTTCTAAATGAAACTTACGTTTTCTGATACACAGGGTCCTTTGGCATTGAGGGATACACATGGTCCAATGGCTCCAGAAACTTTTAATTCTCGTGATGTCTTTAAAGAAATTTAAAAAAAGAAATGTTTGTTTTTTAATCACAGTTTTTTGAGAACAAACAAAAAAAGCAGAGATCTTTCGACAAGGGTTGACAAAGGGTGACATTTTGCTGGTTTAATTTAAATAAACAAATAAGGTAGCTTCCTGCTTAAGTCTTTTATCCACCATGTGATCAACAAAACTGATGAGAAGTTCTCCAGCATTTTACATAGCAAATTAAAGTTCCCAGTTAATTTGCATCATACACTTCTAGAATAAGTGAACTCTTATGAGTAATCGTTTTCATTAAACCAAACTTTTTTTATCCTGAATATATGGCGTCATTTTATTCTTTGAAATGGTGGACTTTTAGACCAGCCAGGAAGTGCAGCAGCAAGGCAACTGCTCACTACTCTGGTAACAAGGGCTCGAGTTGTAGGGGGCCTGCAGGGGAAGGAGCATTGTGGGTACTACTGGAGAGCTCCCCACTTTAACAAAGGGAGGGAGGACTCTTCCCCCACTACTTGACTGCTGCCTAACCCAGTGCTCTGCCAACTACCTCAGTTGACAGCTCAGTTAGAAAAGCATCAGGGTAGTATTCAAGGGGTCTACCTACAATTTCAGTTTCAAGTTGAGTCACACTTTTTTCTCATTTCAATGCGCGTTTCATATGCTTAGCAGTGGTTTATACTGCACCAATAAATGAAAATTACGTACTCACCATAACTGTTGATCTTCCAGAATATCTTTACCATTCATTCATACATATTAACAGGTTTTAGCCGATGGAGCTATGACCTCGCGGGAGCAAAGTGTTTTGCACGTTAGGGAGGGGACTGACACTGGTGCTGGCAACGCCCATGAGGCTGATGTATGGACACTGTGCACAACAGCCAGCCAGTAACCAATGCCCCCCACTTCTGTTGCCAGGAGACGGAAACAAATAGGAGAGAAAAAAAAACAGAAAGAGGGCTATAGCCTCCTAGCCCAAAGGGATGGGAAAAGGATATAGTATATAAAAATAACAACAAAATAAAACCCGACTACTAACTTGGGAAAACTAAGGATTGGGCCTCAGGGGGATACAAGGGTAACAGGTGTCAGAGCCAGAGCCTAATTCAGTCACATGGACAGAGAGGTGGAGAAGAAAAAAGGGCAGAAGCTCTGGCATACAGCTCCGGCTGGTGGAAAGAGGCATGGAAGACCTCTGTGTAGGCAAGATGATAAATGCCATCTAAGTAAAAGGTAGTTGCACTCCAAAGTGGACAAAGAATTTGGAAGGTTAAACCCCTGAAAGGTACTTCAGAGGAAAATCGAGCAAGTGTGATTGGACAGAGTCCAGGAACACAAATACATATCTTCTTACCACTCCAAAAAGAGTGAAGAAAGGAAAGAAAGGACATGAAACAAACGTGGAAATATGAATTCCAGCAGCTAAGTGGGGAACAGCACCCAGCCACACAGTCTGAGGGGCACAGTGCAGAAAATCCTAGTGCATCTGCCTCTCCTTACATACAGGAATATCAACAACTGCACCTTGTCCTAAGTGCCAGGTACGGCTATACAGCAGAAACTGGAGGTATGGACAAGAAGGGGGAGCCAATCTGCATGGCAGCAATGTGGACATGTAACCCCCTTGCAAATGGCGTTCCTAGAAATGCCAATCTGGGTTTACCTTAGCCCGTTTTGTTCTGTCCTTCTCCTGACTTGGCTTCTAATTTTTCTGGCTGCCTCCAGGGTAGCTATGTTCAGCTCCAGCCGAAAAGTAAAAATTTAAAATGTTTTAAATAATGGAACTGTTGCTGCTTGTTGGGAATATGTTGTACATGTGGGAAAAAGTGTTTAAAGTTAAAACTAATACTGTTTCCTGCAATTCCAGTATTTGGGACTCTATGTGTCAGTCTGTCAGCTGCTGCAGGGGAGCTTACAAAAGCGCAGTAGCGACAGAAAAAGTAAAGGAGCCACATTCTTTATCTGCGCAGCGACTACAAGTGCAGCCTTTAAGCTATAGAACTGTGTGGCATTTGGGGCAAATAATTACTTCTTTCTGGCTGCACCAGGACATTATTCAGGACTGTATCTAATCTGCTATAAGGGACAGTGGGTTAAGCAGCCATTGCCAGCAGTACAGCCAATTGGAATTGCAGCAACAGAAAGCCAGGACTTGTGGGACATTGACTGCATCTCATGGGAAAGCACCCAAGTGCTTATGGGTGCTTACAGGGACATTATTTTTGGCGAATTCCACAACCCAATTGTGCCTCGAGTGTTCTGATTGACAGGTTCTTCAGCAACTTGAGACATGTCACCCCATCCCTGCTACCAATCAGGAGTCCAGCTAGGAGCTCTATAAAGAGACAATGTTGCCAGTTTGTCTGGGAGATTCATTCAGAGATGCAGAGCTGAGACAGCAGCAGCAGGCTCCAGCCTGCTGTGAGCCCCCATGGGGGCCTAGGCTCTCCAGCCATGCCATCAGGCCTGGGCCACTTAATTCAAGCCCTTTCAGTCTTCAGAGGGCATTTGTTATTTTCTTCAGTTAACCAGTTACAGTAATTGTGCTTTCTGCAACAGTTAGTCTGGAGGCTGCCAGTACTGTCCTCCAGAGGCTAGCCTTCCCTCCCACATCGGGGAAAGATGTGGACCGAAGAATTAGATGTCCAGCTGCGGTGAGAGCGCTGACCAGACCAGATGACATCATGCAGTGGTGAAAGCACTGACCAAGTACCTCAGCGGTGAGAGAGCTGAAGAAGTCTTCAGGATGCCTTCGATTGCGGATGAGACCCGTGGAGGACCTGAGTGAGTACCCTCATACCCCCCCGGTGCGAGGGAGAAGTTAAGAAAGTAATCTTGGGGGCTCCATGCCCCATTAAGGAATGTGTGCTGTTAAGTGTGAAGTATTGAAGTCATCAGTCTGGGCTACTAACCCCATAAGAGACTGCCTAGTTCAAGTAATGGATGCATCTTGTCTGTGGCCCAAATGGCTAAGTTGCAGATGCAGCAAGATGCTGGGCTTAGTGAATCATATAAATGTGTAGCTATGGGTTAGAGTCCTGCCATAGTGGAGCTGTCTGCCAAGACGCGCGTGCCACTTCATGAGACAGGAGGCCCCAGGGCATGTTAATGTCAAAGACACCTTAAAGAGAATGTACCTGTGTCTGCACAGAATTTCGTCTAAGAGCGCGCTTGAAATAAGTGTTAAATGGCTAGACGTGCTGGATAGAACTCCGCTTGTGGATAATGTTCTTGGTATATAGAATGTACTGGATGTGACTGCCTGTGACTAAAGTATGGGATGCTTGATAAAAGTGTTGTTACCAACTTACTCTGGATGGATGCCTTTTGGTATATAAAGTACTGGATGTGACCGTGTTTAAACTGCGTTTAGGATGCTTGACAGAAGCAGCACCCTTATGGCTTTGGATGGGACTTCCAAATATTGTGCTGAATGTTCTGGATGTAAGATCCATATAGTTTGCTCTGGAATGTTCGGAAGGTTGCAAGTGCAGGGCAATCCCTGTTTTGTCTGCTAAAGTGCAGGGCAATCCCTGCTGTGGTTGTAAATAGCAATTTGCTGCTTTACAAAAATCTGTTTCCAAGTTGCCCCTTCCCTCAAATTAATAGCCGGCCACCTCGACCAGCTGCAACTCTATCAGGCCTGCAACATCTTGGACTGTGGTATCTGTTTAACCAGTATGGTATGAGAGTGCGGGGTTTCTGCTGTATCTGGGACTGGTATCAGTGTGGGTAATATTAATAATTATGTTTAACATCTGATTTATCAGCAGCTAGATAGCCAGGGCTCTGGATGTCTTAAGCCAAATGGTAAAATGTGATTTATGTCTGCCTGTTAATATGTAGCCACCCAGCTGGAGGGTTTACCAGCAAAAATCTAAATAACATCTGTACATGTGTAAATATGGTAAGATAACCTCTACTCCTCCTGTTTCCCTTTCCTAGCTCCTTTATTACCCCGAAATAAATATCTTGTTGTTGTTGTTTGAAATCCTGTGTGAGCATATTATTAGAGAGAATCTTTAATTCAAAATGTGGAAATGTGGGGAACTGTGTATTGGGGCATATCTGGGGAAGGTAACTGGTTATCATGGGTGGTGTAGCAGATCAGGGGGCTACACCCAGCATCCTCTCACCCACGTAAAGCACCCTGAGTGGAGGCACTGCGCAAAGGTTTTATAAGATACCGAACCCAACCCCCTTAGCCTATGTTCGGGGTAGTAGGCAGGGGTGTAACACTGGGGGTGCTGCCGCCCAGGGGTTACAGACATATCCAAGAGATATTCCTAGAAGGAAAAGGAAGAGAGTTAAGGGAAGTAAAAATAAAAAACACTCCCAGGATTTTCTTTTTGTGGGAAGAGGGCAAGGAGGACCACCTCCCAATTTTGTGTTTTTATAAAAAGGAAAGATGATGTACCTCCAAGGTGGATAACAAGGAAAAAGAGCTCTCCTGGGGAGTGACAAGAAGTGTGCCTATCTGTAGAAGCACAACAGCGTGAGCTGCCCAGTGGTCCACGCTCTTGTGTGAGCAGGAGATGGTAGGCAGGCACAAAAATGAATGGTGAAGATATTCTAGAAGATCAACAATTACAGTGAGTATGCAACTTTCATATCTTCCAGGAATCAGTCTTCACCACTCATTCACACAAATGGGGCAGACTACCAAGCTTTCCCCAAAACTGGGGAGAAGTTGGCTCACCCTGAGGAAAAAGTATGCCTCCTCCTCCTTCTGGGGGAAGAGAACCACAGGAGGGCAGGAACTCCTCATGGGTCTGGTGGGACGGGAGACTAATCGGAAGAGTGGGAGGGCGCCCCGACAACTCAAGCCTGACCCTGTGGGAGATGAAATGAGTCCCCTGGAAATATGAGTTAAGCACCCTACGCTGGGCCAACCGGGAAAGGCAAAGCCATACCATTCACTGAATGCAGACTGCTGTTCCTATCAGGCTGGAAGCTACCTCACTGGCATTGTACAAACCCGCTTCGCCAGCTCCAGGCCCTGGGAAGAAACGAGACTGACCTGCCTAGGTGTATCGCAGTCCAGCATGGAAGCTAGGATCTAGCCTAACTTCACCCACAGGCGCTTGCTGTAAGCTGCCCAATGTGCCGCAATGCACATCATGGTGTGTGCCATCAAAAACACCCTTTTTCCCCAGGAATCATATCTGAGGAGTCAGCCTCAGGGGCAGTCATGCAGTGGGTGTTTAGGAACAGAGGAGGTCTGCAGTACCAAAATCCCCAATGTGGGATTAGGTAGAGCTCCTGCAGACACCATGGAAATGTAGTATCTGTGCTGGACATCCTAAGGGGCCAGAGAAGAAGCAAACGGACAGAGCCATACGTTCCTGGATGTCTCCTCAAAGGCCTGGATGCCTGCTCAAAGGTCTGAGGCCAAGGAAAAGTGATGAAAGCATCACTGCTCAAATTCCCAAGGAATCTCAGCACCAGGGTAGCAATACTGTGCTAAAAATACAACCTACATTCAGCTCCTTCAACATCTCCATGAGGAACCACTGGTACGCAGAGTACTCAACATCCACGGACATGTGAATGGAAAAATCCTCCTCCTCCTCAGAGGAGGAAGTAGGAGGAGGAGGAGGAGGAGCTGGACCCAGAGAATGGGAGTACTGGGACCACAGGCCTGAACTGGGCCTGGTCAGATTTAAGGTGGTACTTTTGGAAGACACTGGCCATTCTTTCAAACTGTTGCCAAGTTATGGGCCCCAGAGGACCCATGATACCCAGCAAGTTAGGGAGGGGAGACAGAGGAATGAGATGGTTACAGAAGCCAGAGGCTCCAGATTCTCTGCCAGGGCTGTGAGACTGCTCAGAGAACCGCTCCCAAAGGGAAGGCCTGGCAAAGTCACCCAAGCAGGGCAGCAAACCTAGAAGCCCAACTCAAACAGCATCTTTGAGGAGAGATCCAGGGGGATACAGATCCCACTGGGTGCCCTGATCCCACCAGTGACAATGTCAGTCGGTTCCAGAGAGACATGAGCCACCGGGCTAGCTCCTGATCCCTGGCTGGTGCTGCCTCCAGCACCAGTCACTGGGTCATCCACCAGCCCAGTGACCTGTCTCATCAGGACTATCACTGCCCCCCAACCCACGCCTAGTACCATAACCAAATTCACCCTCAGAGTCGCTCCCCCAACCCAGCACTGCGAACAGCACCGGAACCACACCTGGCACTGCAAGTGGCACTGGAACCTGACCCGGCACTGCGGGCATCAGACTGTCCTGAAGCCAGGCCTAGGGACGATGCTAGGAGCAACATCGTCTCCAGCGTCAGGCTCGGGACCAGGCCCAGGGTAGATTCCATCACCACCGTCTCCAAGTCCAAGATCGGCGTCCTCATCCTGGCCACTAGGGCACTCAGGTGGAGAGGCCTACCACCTCAGACTCTCAGTCAGGGTCAACTCCGGAACTACCCCATCTTCTTGCACTGCAAGCAGCACCAGAAGGGGGCCTGGTCTCATGGCCAGCACCACCCCATGCACCAGTACTGGCCACAGTACCAGGTGCCAGGGTGGCAGCTAAAGGTAACACCGAGGAGCCCAGTGGTCTAGACCAAGTGTATAGGTTCTGCCTCACCACTGAAGGCGTCCGCTGAAGCCTGCTTCCAAAAGTGTGGGGGGGATTACCCCACTTCAACTCACAGACTTCCAGGGTGCGTTTATCCAACGAGAAGCAGGTATCACATCAATCCGTATAATTGTCTGATCCAAGGCAGGTCCACCACTTTGGATGCCAGTTCGATATAGCGAGATGACCCCTGCAAGGGTACCAAGACATGTGGGTGCTACCTTTCTTTTTCTTCTGCCCCTTTATATGCAGCATACAAACATTAAAATAATAAAATGAGTAGAAAAAGAATTTGGAACCTAATTACTGAAATAGATAGGAGCCAGAATAAAAACTAGTGCCGTAAAACTATGAGAAAAAAGTCCCGTGTTGAAATACTAATGGCAGCGATGAACTGAGGGGGTTAACCATTATGATGCAGTTTAAATCAACTCAGGCTGCTCTAATAGTGTACATTCGATGGTGAGGGGCCCAGCGTCAGTTACTGACAGGCTCACATGTGTGACGTCACAAAATCAGCCATGTGGGGGCACCAACACCATTAATCCACTTCCTAAGCTGCAAAAGACTTTGCTTCCACAGTGTTCTACACCTGCTGCCAAGATCCAACAGTGTGACTGAATGTTGAAGATCGATTCCTGAAGATCTAATTTATGTACCATCTCCCTTGTTCCTACCTGCAGGATTGGCGGCCTGAGAAAGAAAGGAAGGAACCATGAAAAGCTCAGGCTAGTCAAAGGAGAATAACAGCTCAGCTAGTAGAGGAAGTGGATGGTATTCAAGAGGCCTGAGTACAATTCTCAGTTAGGTCACATTATTTTTGTCACATTACAATTTGTGTTTGAAATATGAGCAGTCCCAGCACTGACCCAATAACTAATTACCAAACATTAGCCAGCCCGTCAACACAGTGGTTGGATTTCCGCTAGCGACACCAGTGACCTGGGTTCGGGAACGGATCCAGGGAGCCGGAGGGCCAGCCGGGGGGAGAAGGATAGAGCGCCCGTTGGGCTGCTCTCCTTCTCCGGGGGGAGGGCTGGGTGTGTGTCCGGCGCTTAGAGACTCCTGGCGGAGGCCGGGAGTAACACAGCTGCCAGCACCTAGTTACAGAGGGGCGAGTGGACGCAGGCATCATTGCATGTCCCCGCCACTGGGGTAAACTCACAAACTGCTCGCAGGCCGCCACTGATGACACGCGCCTGGCACTGGGTCCTTTACTGTCTCAGTTGCCTACCGACCAAATCCCAGTTCCACTGTGCCATCCAGCCCTGAACCCCACCCTGGGGTGTAAGCCAGGGAGGCCTCGCCTTCCTGTCGGAGATGGACTGGATCGGGTATGGGCCCCACCTTGAGGGGTAAGTCGGGGGCGTATCGGTGGGGACTGGCTGAGACGAGGTACTGGTGTGCAGGATAGGGACGATGGCTAGGTGGCCTGTGAGGGAAAAAGAAGATAAAATAAAAAAAAACTAATTACCAAACATTAATGTAAAAATGCTCTGAACAATTAATACATACGTAGCCATGAGCATGTACAATGAAGTTTTTATATCACCAGGTAACTATGCGTGCAATGTACAAGTAAACAATGCAAACATACTCACAATCTGGTTCTTACTGTACCTTTAACTCCAGTATGCCTCCAAAAGCCATTTTGAACTGTCCTTGCACATCCTTTGTAAAGATTCTCTGAAATGTCTGCTTAAAAAGTGACGTATTGAAGGAATCTGCCATCACTATGTAACCTCTACAGTAAAGATGAGATTAAATAATTACATTACATTATTTGGTAAATTTGTAGTTATATGCTTTTAAGTACAGTGGGGGAGTTGAATCATATGACAGGTAACCTCATTTTTACATACATAAGACATTATTATCTGCAGCTACACAAAGTATTATAAGCTGCAAAAAGGTCTTTCCTGCCGGCCCGGTGGCACAGAGGGCTAAGGTGCTGGACATCTTACTTCACGCTACTCCAGCCCGGGTTCGGGAATGGATTCAGGTCGCTCAGGGGTCAGCTGGGGCGAGGAAGGATTGAGCGTCTGCTGGCAGCTCTCCTTCCTCAAGGGTGGGGGGACACAGCGGCGCACAGTAGACTGACACCAAGACGAAGCTGGATGTCAGCACTGGCACGACGCTAGAAGAGGGTGGACCCACACATATGACATAAGATTGCCTCCGCGGAGGTAGAGACAGTCACCCGCCCCATCGCATGCATGGGTCCAGGGCAGAAAATGGAAAATGGCTCAGAGCTGGCAGGCTCTTGATGGTGGGCTGCACCATGGCCCCCCATAATCTAGATGTTGGTTTGTGGGGGAGGCCGCACCCTTCACTGCCAGCCCTGTCGGGGGTAAACCTGGGGTGGGGTAGTGTGTGGGTGCAGGAAACCCACCGGAGAGACAAGTCCCCTCCAAGGGAGGGGCCAGAGCCACCTGCCGGATCTGGAGCAGAAGGAGAAAATAAGAATAAAAAAAAGTCCTTGTCTGCCACTTTCCAGATTAAGTATCTACTTACTTGTAAGAACAGAAGCTGCACTAGCAACTTGTATACAGGCACCTGTAAGCATGTCGTGCAGAAGAGCCCATAACCCAAGGGATTCAGTGGGGCACAGTCTGCAACCAGTAATAACATTTAGCAATTTGCTACCTGGTCCATCAAAAGGGTGCGGCAGATGTGGTAGCTGCTTCATTGCCAACATTATAATGAAAACTGATAGCTTTGTTAAGCAATGGTCAACAAGTGCACATTAGAAGCGTTCTTGCGGTTCATTTTATGTGGGCCTCAACAATTAGTGAGCATTTCAGGATGGTTAGAACTGGCAACTGTAAACATGCCATTGCTAAATTTACAGTATCTGTACTGCAGGAAAGAGAAAGTTAAAATGGGTTACTCACCTGTAACAGTAGTTCTAGGAGCGGTATATGTTGTTCATCCACACTTATTGGCATGTCCCTTTCCCCTTTAAGAATCGCCGGAAGGCCTTCAAGCTGGCTCCTCCCACCAACCCGGGTGGCACTGCCCTCGGCTCCGCCCCATGATGCCAGTGCTTAGCCCGCTGGAAGCCAGGTTTGTGCGTCGCAGCCGGGGAGGTCGGGTGGGTCCATGTGGATGAACAACATATACCACTCCTAGAACTACTGTTACAGGTGAGTAACCTGTTTTTCTAGGATCGTGGATATATTGTTCATCCACACCTATTGGCAGACTCCTAGCAGTTCTCCAGGAAGAGGGAGACAAGGCCCACACCCCCTACTTTGGGAACAGAGACTGGAAAACTGAGGCCCCAAAACCAGCATCCCTGCGTGACTCAAGGTCGATGTGGTAATGGGTGATGAAGGTGTTTGCTGTCTTCCAGGTGGCAGCCCGATGGATGTCCCTGGAAGCAGCCACCGATGCAGCGGTATGGCAGGTAAAATGAGCTCTTATCTCTCTGGGAGACTCCTTGCCCGCCAACCTACAAGCAGAGATCAATGCAAGATGTAATCCATCTTGCGATCGTCCACTTTCCTGCAGGTCTGCCAGAGGTGACTTCAGCGTAGGTGGCAAAACAGCTGGCGAACCTCACCGTGAATTTCCACAGTCCTCTCCTTAAAATAGGAGAGAGCTTAACTCAGGTCCAGAGTATGGAGCCTGTACTCGGCATTTGAGGTGTAGTTCGGGTAGAACACAGGCGGAGTCAACACCTGGTTAAGGTGAAACTCTGACACCACCTTCGGGAGGAATTTCGGGTTGGGGGCGCAGGACAACCTTGTCCCTGTGGAACACCAGATAGGGGGAGTCCACCCAGAGTGCCTGGAGCTCCCCTGTCCTTCTGGCAGACGTGACAGCCACCAGGAAGGCAGTCTTCCACAAGTGTAACTTCTCACACTTGTGCATTGGTTAAAATGACTTGCCCATGAGCTTTGCCAAGACCAGCAGTAAATCCCACAGAGGTGGAGATTTTTGCACCAGAGGGGATATTTGATCAAGGCCTCTGAAAAAGTGCCACACCACCTTCTCCTGTGCCACCGACTGCTGACCGGCCCATGCCCGGTAAGCAAAGATGGCTGTCAGGTGCACCTTAAGGGTCGAAGACCGAAGACCCCCCTTTGGACAGAGACCTAAGGTAGTCTAAAATGCTAGCCATGGTACAGGACAGAGGGTACAGGCCCTTGCCCTGACACCAAAAGGAAAATCTTTTCCATTTGAAGGCACAGCACTTTCTGGTTGACTCCTTTCTGGATGCTTCCACTACTGTGAGTACATCTTCGGAGAGACCCAAAGCCTCGAACTCTAGCTGCTCAGGTACCAGGCTCAGGTGCACGGATTGAAGATCCAGATGGAGGACCTTCCCCTGACTGACAGAGATCAGGTCCGGGCGTGCTGGAAGACGCCTTGGGAGCCTGTTGCTGAGGCTTAGGAGCTCTGGATACCAGAACTGGCGTGGCCAGTCGGGGGCTACCAGGATCACCTGTGCTTTGTCCCTCCTCACATTGAGGAGCACCGTGTGAATCAAGGGAAACAGAGGGAAGGCACAGAAGAGGCCTGGGGTCCACAGCCTCGAGAAGGCATCCCCCTGCAGCGATCCCCGAGGGGGCATAAACAGCCTCAGCTTGGTATTTTCCCTGGAGGCAAACAGGTCCACCATCGATTTGCCCCAGAGGGAGAACAGGCTGTAAGCTACCTCTGGATGGAGAGACCACTCGTGGGATGTCTCACCTATGCGGCTGAGGGCATCTGCCAGTTGATTTGAGGCTCCTGCCACATGGATGACTAAGAGATCTGCCTCCAGTCGGCTCAAGAGTGTCCAGATGTGGAGTGCTTCCCTGCACAGCAACTGGGAGTGCATGCCACCCTGCTTGTTGAGGTAGTACATGGTCATGGTATTGTCATTCTGGACTTGAACCACTTGACCCCGAAGCTGCTGAGCGAATGCTGACAACACCAGTCTGACCGCTCTGAGCTCCAACAGGTTGATATGGTATCGGGATTCCTCAGGGGTCCAGAACCCGTGGGCCCTGTTGTTCCCCATGTGGGCTCCCCAGCCCATGAGAGAGGCATCAGTCATGAGGACAACCATCGGATCGGGGTGGACAAACGGGATGCCTTCCTGCAAACGGTCTAGGGCAGTTCACCACTGGAGAGCATCCTACATCTTCTGGGTCGTAGTTATCAGCTATTCGAAATGACCTAGGCACTGAGTCCACTAAGCGGCCAGCTCCCATGGAAGGGAGCGCATATGCCACCTGGCCCAATGGACCACGGTGGTGCAGGCCACCATGTAACCCAGAAGGCGCAGAAAGTCCCGGGCAGGGTACAATTGCCCAACCAGAAATGACTGGGCAAAGGAGGAGAGAACCTCCGCCCTGTCTGCCAGGAGCTGAGCTCTGGCTCGGTGAGAGTTGAGCTCTGCCCCGATGAAGCACATCACCTGAGAAGGCACAAGCTCTGACTTGGTCTCACTGATCAGAAGGTCAAGCTGAGAGCAGGTCTGGAGAGCCAGGTCCCTGGACCTCTCCACCTCTTGCTGGGTGGAACCTGCTAAGAGCCAATCATCAAGGTAAGGGTATGCCCTGGCACAATATATCAGTTGGGGGGTGAGGATATAGCATGCACCAAGCAGGAAAGGGATCTTGGAGTTATCATCTCTGATGACCTCAAGGCAGGGAAACAGTGTGACAAGGCAGCAGGTAAAGCAAATAGGATGCTGGGATGCATAGGCAGGGGCATCACCAGCAGGAAAAGGGAGGTCATAATTCCACTATACAAGACACTACTGAGGCGCACCTGGGTACACTGTGCAGTTCTGGAGACCTTACCTCGAAGGACATAGACAGGGTAGAAGGTTCAGAGCAGGGCAACAAAGATGGTGCATGGATTGCTTCACAAGTCCTATGAGGACAGGTTGAAGGCACTGAACATGTACTCCCTGGAGGAGAGGAGGGAGAGAGGGGATATGATTGAGACATACAAGTATCTTACAGGGTGGAACAGGGTGCAGGAATGCACTATTTTTAAGCGAAAAAGATGTTCCAGGACTAGAGGGCATGGGATGAAGTTAGAGGGAGGACGATTCAGAGGAAACGTGAGGAAGAATTTCTTCACAGAACGGGTGGTGGACAAGTAGAACACCCTGCCAGAGGAAGTGGTGGGGCTGAAACAATCACGGGATTTAAGAATGCATGGGATAGACATAAAGGAATTCTGGAGGTGAGGGCAACAGACTTCCTGGAAAACATAAACTGAACTTACAAACTTAAATGGGCAGACTGGGTGGTCCATAGGCCCTTATCTGCCGACACTGTCTATGTATCTATGTATACCCTTACCCCTCGACGCCTGAGGTTGGCTGCCACCGCTGCAGTGCATTTGGTGAAGACCCGTGGGGCTGATGACAGGCCGAATGGCATGGCTTGGAACTCATAAAGGGTTCTCTCTGCTCCGAAGCGGAGAAACCACTGGTGAGACGGACGGACTGGGACATGGAAGAACGCGTCCTGAAGATCTAGTGACCAGAACCACATGTTTTGGTCCAGGGATGGTATGATCTGAGACAGAGTTACCATCCAAAAGGTGCATGGACTGAGATACTGATTCAGGTCATGCAGATCTAGAATGGGGCGCCAGCCCCCCCCCCCGGCCGCTTCGGGACCAGGAAGTACCTGGAAACGAACCCTGGGTTGACTGATGGATCTGCCACTTGGACCACTGCCTCCTTGAGCAGGAGCTGGGCTATGTCGTCTCTCAGAGCCGACCGAGTGTTGGCTGATACTCTCTCTTCCCTTGGGGTGCATGCTCGGCTGGGTGGGTACTGCTCGTATTCTACAGGCAGACCCTGGCCGACCTCTTCTAAGACCCACCTGTCCGTGGTAACAGCGGACCAGGTGGAAAGGAAGTGGCGGAGCTGACCCCCCATGGGAGGACACAGAACTGGTGTGACGGAAATAGGGGTGGCCACCCACTATCCTGTCACTGGGAGGCCTGGAGGAAGAGGGTTCAGGGCCTGAACCCCGACCTCCTCTGCGGGCCTGGGGAGGTCCGGGCTTGGGCTGGGGCACCAAGTCTGTGCCTGCTGATGCTGTGCTCCCTGAAAGGAGGACTGCTGGGCCGCAGGAGCAGAGTGCCAAAAAGACTTCTTCTGCTGCTGCTTCTTAGGGACAGAAGTGCTTTGAGCAGACGTAGCAGAGTCCAAGGTGACACTGGACTGTTCGATTCACTGAAGGTGACCATCCGCACCTGGGCCAGAGATTGGTACCCAGGAAAGGAACATCAGCAAGTTTGTGCTGGGTATCCGCCATGAAGGTGGAATGCCTCCGCCAAGCTCTGCAGCGTGAGGCAACCGTGGCTGCCACCAAACGGGCACGAGTCCTCAATGTCTACAGCCGTCTGAAGATGCTGCTTGGCAACGGAATGGTCTTGCTCCCGGACCTGCTTGACTGTAGTCTGAAGGTCCGCGGGGAGATGTGGAAGAATTTCGTCCAAGGACTCCAGAAGGGCATGGGAGAAGTCCACCATGACGACGGCCGAGCTTGCCTTACAAAGGCCTAAAGAGGAGGCCGCATAGACCTTCCTGGCAGAGTGGTCCAGTTGTCTATGGGTGTCAGCAGAACTGCCTGTACGTCTGAACACCGAGGCAGTCACAAGGCTCTCGGCCAAGGGATGTTCTGTGAACCCTGAGATGGCCTCCATGGGCACTGCACACTTGCGGGCCATCTGGGCAGGAGGCAGGATGCTGCCAAAGCTCCAAGGCTGGGACAACAATGGCTTCGGCCACAGGAAAGGCTTCCGTCGGGGTATCCCTCTCTTGAGAATGTCAGTGAGAGGGTACTCCGCCCATTTCTGGATTGGTTCCAGGGGCATCCCTGTGGATTCGGAGATCAGGCGGAGAATCCCTTAAAAGGACAAAGGGCCTTCCTCCGTCGACAGATCACCAGCCGACGCGTCATCCCTCGGGTGAAAGTGAAGGTCGGTGTTGTTGAATCCGAGGTATCCGGATATAACGGTTGGCAGCCAAGGTCACCCTCAACGTACCTGGGGCGATCAGGTATGAGGGTGACCGAGATCCTGTGAGGAAGACCCAGGGTTGACCAAGCTTCCTTCGTAGGAGCCCTCCCAAAGGCTGTTTAGGTGGTAGCTCCACCACAATCGGTGGAGAGACCAATATTGGACGAACTGGAGCGGGTTTAGCCAGCTCCGCGGGTGGGGGAACTGATTTCACCAGTTCAAAAGGAATCGGCTTCGGCCTAGGAGGTGAAAGCCAAGTAATGGCCGGAGTAGAAACCGTGGTCGGCTTCTGCCTAGACAGGATCAGCTGCTGCCACATCAGATCCTCGTAGCATCGGCGAAGCTTCCACCGAAGACTCTCCTCAACCAAGGAGGATGACTGATGGCATCGCCTCTTTTTGGAGTGCTTGTGCGCCTTCCTCGGCCTGTCGGTCGAGGGGATCCTACATCTCGACCTCGATCGGACTGGCCGAGTCAGTCGCTTGGGAAACAACGGTGGGACAGGTGACTTCCAGGGATCAGGGACCGGTTACTCGACGGGATCCCCAGCTGGTTGGGTCTCCTCATCTGGAAAAGACAGGATCGGGTCCTACTGACAGAGTCGTCAACCGGAATGGGTGACAAAGGATTGATGGGATCGAGAACAATCTCAACCTTGTCGATCGAGACCTTGGTCGACTGGTCAGACGGGAAAGCCGAGAAGTCAGCAGCCAAGGAGGCAATTTCAACCTAAGTCGATACCGACAGCTCCTGGGACCGAGATTGCTCACAATCCCAAAAGCGTCTTCGCCGAGACAAGGACTGATTCGGATCCTTATCCCTCTTATGGGACAGAGAGGAGTGAGAGCCCACGAGTCCCTCGCTCTTAGTGGGGAGAGATTGGCACAACTCTCAAAAGGAACCTGAAAAGGTAGAGCCCAAGTTGAGAGGAACGAAACACAACTGAGAGGAAGACTCTGCAGCCCACGCTGCTTCTGTGGTACTGCATTCTCCAACTCTTGAGGCGGATCCATGGAGAGGAAACTGTCCACCGGCCTCTATAGATTTCACCGAGGATTCCGTTTCGGGCCTGCCCAATTTGAGGTGTGCGAGACGATTATTGAGGACGTTCAGGTGAAAAGCGAGACACATCTCGGAAGTCTTGGTGTCATGGCCGACAAACAGACAGTAAACGCACGCGGTATGCGGATCTGTGTGCGACACTGGCTGCACAGGCACCGGTGAAATCCAGGGGAAGATTTATCTTCCATGATGGAACAATGAGAATCACCGTCACTAACTCAAATGAGTTGAAGTTTCAGACCAACCAAAGGTTTTGAAGCCAGGGCCTACAAAAAACAAGTGCAAAGAGGAGGCAACCTAAATCTTTCAGCGAAAAGGAAGATCTGGCGTCATGGGGCGGAGCCAAGGGCTATACCACCCAGGCAGGTGGGGGTAGCCAGCTTGAAGACCTTCTGGCGATTCTTAAAGGGGAAAGGGACAAGCCAATAAGTGTGGATGAACATCATATCCACGATCCTAGAAATGAAAATTACATACTCACCATAATTCTTGATCTTCCAGAATATCTTTAGCATTTATTACATCATGGGTCTGTGCTGGAGGTGCTAGGACCCCGAAAGAGAGTATAGGTTTAAAATTCTTGAGCTTGGGGACTGATGTCAGGGACATCACTTCCCTCGAGGTGAATGCATGACTTGATTCTTGTGGGCTGACCAGTAACCGACACTAGCTTCCTGCTCCTCTCAGTTTTGTTCGCCAGGTGAGGCAACAAAGGGTAAGAAAAGAGAAAGGATGGGGCAAGGTTGCCCAATGGATAGAAAAAGGACACAGGATATAAAAAGAACAAAGCAATAAAACCTGGCTACCAGACGAGGAAGAAGAGATTGGGTGGGCCTAGGTAGCGGGTTAAATAATGACCAGGAGAACTGGACTGGAGAGAGAAAATGCTAAGGCAGAGAGTGTAGCAGGGATCCCGAGCTCCCAGTAGGAGAGCAGTGCTTTCAGTAGAGTTGGCTTTGCTTGGAACTTCAGAACAATTTACCCATGTTTTCCTGCAGATTATATGACTGCTAAAAAAAGCCAAGGTCTTGGAAATCCCATATAACCCATGTAAAAGTATGACATGAATTTTCTTGAGAAGGTTCCACTTTCCTGAAAAACACAGGAATCCTTGTAGATCTATGAGCCCTGAAACTGTGTTACCAGCAAAGGCTCTCCACCTGCAGATTACAGGAACCTCAGAGTGGTCAGAGACTCAGAGATACCATATGAACATATGAAGAAGCCAGCAGAAGAAGGCCATTTGATCTGTCAAGTTTTCCTGACTGAAAGCCCAACTTCGGGCTGAATTTTACAGTTAGTACCCAGGACATGGAAATTACATATACTTACCGTAATTACTGATCTTCTTGGACAGTCTGCATCACTCATTCACACTAATGGGATAGTGCTGGAGGCGCTAGGACCAAGCGAGAGCCAACATTTTTCAGAAGAGCTGGCGCCGAGACGGCACCGCAAGACTAGCTCGCACCTGTGTAGGCTATCTCGGCGTCAACCCTCCAACAGCCTCAGTACCTTTTCGACTGAGAAGGTGCAGCGTAACTAATGAAAATAACTTATCCTGAGTTTCTGGGCCTGAGAGGCCCAGATGGCCCTTACAAGAAGGGTCAAGAAACAATGTCTTCACAGCCTGAACCATAGGATCATGAAGAACAGGAAAGAAAACGAGTGAACCCAGGGGATGGTGGGTGGGCGTGTGAATGAGTGATGGAGACTGTCCAAGAAGATCAATAATTGCGGTAAGTACGTGATTTCCATATCTTCCTGGACTAAGTCTCCATCACTCATTCACAATAATGGGAGAGTACCGAGCTAAAACCAACAACCCTGAGTAGGGTGGAAGAGATAGGGTTCACTCAGAAAGGACGGCCAAGGACTGCCCTGCTAATAAAAAGAGGTGTCTTGGAAAGAGCATCTAGAATATAGTGCTTACAAGATAAGTGCTTGAGTTGTAACTCACCACTTTGCAGACGACTGCAATGGACACAAAATGAAACTCTGCCAGGAAGCCGCAACCACTCTAGGAGAGCGGCGAAAACCCGGCCTCACAATTTGGTATAGGACCAAAATTAATAGTGTCAAAGACACGTACTAATCTAACACAAAAGGACATCATGAGCTGAAAGAGCCAGAGGTAAAGTCTACTGCTTCAGGGTAGACCGAAAAGCGCAGATGGAAACCCCCACTACCAAGTATGGCTGACCTGTGAACAACAGGTCTAAGAGCACTTGAACCCCTTACTTGGTGAGCAAAAGGGAGTCCAGGTGGGGTCAGCCCATCAAGGAGAATGGTTTCCACTTAGTCACTGAAACCTTCCTGATGGAAGGCCAAGCTCAACTTAGAAACCTCTTGTGGTGGCCGAGTAGAACCAGATCCTACCCACTTCATATTCCAAAAAGGAATCATCCTGCCCCTGTGTGTACAACTGTAGTAGCAGTCTCTGAACTCAGGGAAGAAAGGAAAAGTGTACAGGAGGATGTGTCCACTGCGGAAAAACATTCCGACAGAAAAAAACAGGGGTTGGATTTCTAAGGCAAATGTGCGTCGAGGAGGGGCACAGCAGGACCAATTTAGGGCTAACCCATTCATCGAAAGTGACAGAAGTGACAACGCAGTGAGGCACTACCCACTCCAGCCTCCCTGAAGGGAGTAGGAAGGACTCTAGTTTGCTTTGCAGAAAAAACAAACCTCACAGCTCCGTCATGCACTCGGAGAGGATAGCTTCGTGAGCAACTGGCACGGAACCAGTGCGCAGGAACTGCAGGTGTGAATATTTGAGAAGCCATCTCAGAAAAAGACCTATTTGACCTATGGTCAGGAAAGGAGCATGTTGTCTGTTAAGTTGAAGCAAGCAAGGAAGCAGGAACCTGAGTTCCGACTCGCTGAAGAGTCACTTCTGTTGCTGTGAGGCTCTGATCAAGAGAAGAAAGCTTGATAAAAAAAGGGGGACCAACAGACTGGGCAGTCACCTAAGTCTAGGAAATATCTCGGAATAAGAGAAGTTTCTCTTAGAGAAAAGAGATGACCCATACCTCCGCTGGATCGGACTGCCCCTAGGGGTAGAAGAAATCAAGTACTCTTTACCGTAGTTTTAGAGACGACCACCTCTGGGGCTGAGGCGGAACCTGACCAGATCCAAAAGTGTGGTATCGGGTAATTTCAACTAGGCCCTGTGCTGTAATAATTCTAACCTTTTTTTTTTTCACCATTAGTCCAAGCCTGACAAGGTTTCAGGCTGCTGTTTCGCAAGGATTTCCTGATACAAAAATGACGAAGATGTCATCCCTCTGAGGGGCAGGAGGAGCCTGAGCATCCATAACTGAAATCGTGACTGGACTAATAATAACAGCTGAACAAATGTTAACCACCTGTGCCGAAGAAGCCACCAAAGGGGCAGCATCAGAAGGGGGCTATATACCCCTATCAAAGGAGCGGAAGAGTTAGTGCGGCTCCTGATCATTGAATTAGAATGTTCCACAGAGTGTAATTGTCTTGACGACTGAAAAAGTCTAGACGCAGAGGTGTATGGTACATGGATGCAGTCTGAATACTATGGTGGACCCCATTACTGTGGAACTACTGAAAAGATCTTCCATCACAGACTCTGATGACCCTTCAGTATATAAGATGAGTCATCTGCTGTATCACTGACCAGAAGGACAGGGAGAGACTCATCTAGATGCACTTCTACCCAAGAAGGATCCCTAAGGGAGGTCAAAGTCAGAGCACTACGCAGGGAGCAGAGAAAGTGCCGAGCAGAATCAGAGATTCCGCTGGCAGAACAGAAGAGTTCCATCAGCGGACAACCGCTGGATGTCACAAGATTCCATGCAGACCACCACCCACTAAGATGTGTGGAAAAAATAACCCGCAGAACAGGACTTCGTTCTGTGGAAACATCCTGCCACAAGTCCCGCAGAAGAAGAGGTCTGCAGAAGGAAATCTGTCACTAGTTCTGCCGGACAGCACCAACTGGCACTGCTGCGGCACCAGCATCACTTGTACCACAGGAGGGCACCAAGCAGTGCCTATGTCAACCTGGGTGACACCCGAGGGCACCCCCAGCTGTACCCGCAGGTACCCCCGGCACCCATGGCAGCAATGGCACCCGAGGGCACCTCTGACACCCATGGCAGCAATGGCACCCATGGTACCATGGCACCCAAGATACTCATGGCACCCATGGGTGCCCACGGCACCACCTCTGGGTGTCTATGGCACCCTCGGGTGCCTGACAACACCCGTGGCACCCACAGGTGCCCGCATCACCCACGAAGCGCGCGGCATCTGTGGCACAAGACACCCACGCACCACCACCGCTGGCAACCAAGGCAGCAACCACAACACCCATGGCACCGCACAGAGCCAACAGCGCCGTGCCACGGCGCCGACTCCTGGCACTGACCCAAACACCAGCAGTGCTTCCTATGGCACCAGCGCCAAAACCAGCGGCCATGGCGCCACCCATGGTGTCAGGCACTGCACCAGGATGCCAATGGAGAATCCTGAGAAGAAGGGAAGAAGGAAAAAGGCGGTGCCTGTGCCGGCCCCTGTATGGAAAGAGGGGGGGGGAGGGACGAGGGGTTGACACGATGGCAAAGGCACCAAGAGGGCACCGCACGCATCGTGATCCAATCGACCTGACTCTGGGCCAGCGGCTCCGAGGCCCGGAGGCCCCAAAATCAGGAACACTGGCCAGGAAAACTGGATAAATTGAACCCCCTGCTCCACAGGAACGGCCCCAAAGTAAAACTGCTCACTGGAGCTCCAACGAGGACAGAGATAGAGTTCGGAGTCGAAGAATGCGGTCGTTAGGAGCAGGGCCAGGGGGAACCCACCAAAGCTGGTTCAGGCTTATCGCCCCTCCTGATGAACAATCCTCGTGTAGACGTACCAGAGGGCAACCTTGAGCGGCACTGATTCTTCTTCCCCCAGAGAGGAAGAAGAGGTCGAGGTTAAGCGAAGCGTGATCCCCAGAACTGCTAATTCGTGCTTCAGTGGGCTGTTCTCCCCCTCGAGCACAGGACTGTCCGTAGTCGAACCCCCACCCCTTCATCAAAGGGCGGCGGACCGAACACAGCCTCTCTGCCATAACAACTTTCAAACAAAGTCTTCCTAGCATCACCGCTACCGTCCAAGGACGACTCCATTGATGGCAGGTGAGAATTTATTTTTCTTCTTCATAATCTTCTTTTCTTTTTCGTAAAATAAGAAATTACTACTATTAAAATGTTAAATTAAACACTAAAAGCTGCTGTTGTATAGACGAAAACTTTGACTCCAGCAGACGAGCTACGTTGATATCCAAGCGCACTCGACGGTGGGAGAAAAGGAACTGAGGTGGTTGGAGGGTCGACACCGAGATAGGCTACACAGGCGCGAGCTAGTGTCGCAGTGCTGCACATGCATGGTCCTGTCTCGGCGCCGACCCTTCTGAAAAATTTTAGCTCCCGCTTGGTCCTAGCGCCTCTGGCGCTATCCCATTAGTGTGAATGAGTGATGGAGACTTAGTCCAGGAAGATCCTCAGCTCATTGCTAACACCCTCAACTCTGCTTTCTGTGGCCTTAGTGGAGTTCTCCCCCCTGATTTTGTTTCCAACACTTCCAGTAATTCCACCCCACCTCCCCTCTCCGCTGGTATCCCTCCATTCCGCCTTAGGACCATTCCCCCCCCCCAATGAAGCTCAATCCTACCTTACCAGGGTTTTGGGAACTCTAGATTCAGTGGTGATTCGTTGGATCTGAAGCTCCTGCTACTGGCCCTGGGTGTCGTTCTATACCCGCTTACAAAAATCCTTAATCTCTCCCTCTGCTTGGGACAATTCCCTTCTCAATGGAAATCAGCTATTGTTACACCTATCCATAAAAGTGGTGACAGAACCTCCCACAGTAATTACCGCCCAATTTCACTCCTCACCCATTTCCAAAGCTCCTGAAAGGATTGTCTCTGATCAACTTTCTGAATATCTCTTGAAGTACAATCTTCAATGTCAACAACAGCATGGTTTCAGGCCGGGCCAGAGTACTACCACTGCACTACTGGAATATACTGACTTTATCCACAAGGCTCTGGACCGTGGCCACTTAGTTGGGTTGTGTACATAGACTTAACTAAAACCTTTGATATTGTCAACCATACGCACCTTATTGAATCCCTGTCATCTCTTGGCCTCTCCCTGGATGCCATCTCTTGGTTCGCCAGCTACCTGAGTGGCCGATCTCAAAGGGTGAAAATTAATGATACACTCTCCACCAGCCCACCGGTACTTTCAGGAGTTCCCCAAGGCTCAATCCTTGACCCGTTCCTGTTCAGCCTGTTCCTCAACACCCTCCCACTAGCCTGCTCTGGTCAGATGTTACTTTACGCAGATGACACTGTTATCTTTAGAAGCAACCCTGACCCCTTCCAATTACAGAAAGACCTACAATTATTTTTTTTTTTCTGAATCAGAATCTTGGTTCTCCCACCATAAACTTATCTCAAATTATAAAAAATGCTAGAGTCATTTTTCACCAACTCTCAAAACAAGCATAAAGGCATTCCCCTAAATATTCTAAACTCCCAGCTCGCTCCTCTGGAGCAGGTGTCCTACTTCAAATATCTCAGCATCACTCTGTACTCCTCACTCTCCTTCCAGGTACATTTTGACCTGGTATGTAAGGCAGTAAACACCAGGCTAGGCCTTCTCTATAGACATAGGTCCTGCATGCCACCTGATGCCCTGTGGCTGGCTGTAACCAGCTTGGTTCTGTGCATAGTTGACTATGGCATTGTTATTTATGGCTCATCTGCTGACTTGGCCCTTAGAAGAATCAAGGTCTCCCTGAATAAAGCATGTCGACTCGTCACTGGTTGTACTCGGCTCACCCACACCTGTGAGCTTTATAAACTAGCGGGCTGGTTGAACTTTGAGAGTAGACTTTCTTACCATTGTAACCCCCCTGCAAATGGGGGTTCCCAAAAGACTTCCAGGAGCTTGCTAGAATGCTCCAAGCCTGAATGGTGTTTGGCGTTTAAGCCATTTATCAGTGAGTGTTTTTAGAGTCTCTGGTACTGTCTCTTTAAGAGCTGTCTGCTTGCAGACATAATTAGTTTGTATGGGGGACTGTGTGCTTCTCTGCTTGAGTACCACTCAAGCTGCTGCAATTCACTCCATTTTTGCAGTCACTAGGAGTGCAAAGGAACCTATCTAAAGATGTAACTGTTTGCCAGAAATCATTTAGAGTAATAATGAAATTACAGTTTGTCTAACCTGCTTTCTTTGCAGTCAGAACTGTGTTTGCCTAGTTCCCATTCTAGTTTTGAACTGCTGAACTGGACCAATCAGTGTGGGTTAAGGTAGCTCTAAAATGGTGCCTTGGACAAATCAGAACTTGGACTCATAATCTGAGCCAGCCACAAGAGGATTGTATGGGCAGTGACTCTGGGAGATGTAGATTAGACTTCGGCGCCTTTTTGGACCAACAGGGGCAGTCTATTGTGAGTGACAGCCAAGAACTGGGAGGAACTCAAAGGAAGTGCCCGGTTTTGTCTGCTGGAGTTTCAGTTGAGCTCTGGCAGTGAAGAGGGAAGGAGCCCTGTGCTTTTTCGGTGTGCAGTTTTAGTCGGGAAACGTGTGTAAGGCCCAGAGTTCCGGTCT
Organism: Neoceratodus forsteri; assembly: GCA_016271365.2. NCBI lineage: Eukaryota > Metazoa > Chordata > Ceratodontiformes > Ceratodontidae > Neoceratodus > Neoceratodus forsteri. The sequence continues at coordinate 968,082,004 of CM028134.1, read as the reverse complement.
GCAGCTTGTGTAACTGCTTGTTAGGACTGAATCCGTCCTGTGAAGAGAATCAAAGCATATCTGAAGAGTAGAAACCAGGCTCACCCTGTAGAAGACTGGAGAAATTGCTGAATTGCACTCGGTCTGTCAGGAACTGAATCTGCTGTGTGTTCTCCCGGTATTGTGCAGTAATTGCGATCGGGATAGAGAAGCAGCCTGCCTGGTATAGTACTTTCTTTTTACCATATAAATGTGTGAGGAGGCTTGTGTAGCTCAAGTGAATCCTGCTGCCATTAAAGGACTTTTGCCTGTGACTGTTTACCATATAAATGTGTGAGGAGGCTTGTGTAGCTCGAGTGAATCCTGCTGCCATTAAAGGACTTTTGCCTGTTACTGTTCACCATATAAATGTGTGAGGAGGCTTGTGTAGTCCAAGAATAGCCCTGCTGACATTGAAGGACCCTATCTTGTTTGGAGGTCGTGAGTACTAATTCAGGGTCGCTCCCTGTTGAATTGCCACATTGAATCCAAATGGAATTACTGTACTGCTGACTGTTTAACTAATTTTTCTTTTCTCTGTGTGAAAGGGCCCCTACCAGCTGCCACGGTTTGGACTAGCCACTAGGGCTTGGGTACCCAGGGACAGTAACTGGTAGGGATAGGCCTGTGCACAGAGCCATAGGTAGATGAGTAAAGTGATAAGCTAATTAACCTGATTCCCCCTGTCCTTGTTATATCCCCCTAAATAAATCAGAGCTGCTTGTTTCAGCAAAGTTATACTGCCTGAGGTATTTGTCTATGTTAAAGTATTGTACTGTGATTGTTGCACTGTATCTTATTTTACAGGAGGTCCCAGTGCCTGAACCAGTCCTGGGGGTAAGTGTATACTGTGAAGGTAATTCTGATATATTGTGTGGGCCACTAGTGGGAAGAAAGGGGGGTTGCAGTGTCCCAGAGGGCTGTGACCAAGTTAGTTTAACTATTGCAAACCCTGACCTCTGGGTGGAGGCACCCGCCATCGGATCCAGGCCCCTCAACCTGTTAGTGGCAAATCAGGCAGGGGTAGTAGCCCCTGGGATAGCGCCATCTAGGGGATACACCATACTTGTCTCCTAGCAGGGAAAATAGCTGCTGGCCTCCTTCCACCCACTGCCCAGCATCTTCTTACAACGGCCCCTGTCACCCGGACAATGAGAAGCTCCTCCAAAGTCCCTTTCTCAGTCCCACTTTGTTGGATGTCCTTGGGGCAGAGGGCGTTCATTCATTGGGCCCCTCTCTGGCTCAATGGTTTGCCCTCTGAGGTCACTTCTTTCTGTAAGCTAGGCCCATTTAACTATAAGCTCAGACAGCACCTTCTTGCCTCCAGTCATTGCGACTGTTTCTAGTGTCTCCCTTTCACCTTGTAACACCCTAATCCATGAGCTTCCCCTAAGTAATGACAAAGTCTCCTCTGGCTGCTCCCCTTAGTAAAGACTATGTCTTCTCTAACTGCTCCTCCAACTCCTCCCCTTTACTCTCCCCCCCACTCTTGTCCATTCTCCCTTCCTCCTCTAGTTCTTACCCTGTTTTCCCACTCCCCCCACAATTCCTTCAATTTCTTGTTCCTGTATCTGGTTCCTACTAGTCTAGTTCTACTCTTTTGCCTTGATTTCCCTCAGAATTACCTTCATATTGTGTCTGTTCCTTCTTTTTATTGTGCTTGATTTTCTCTTTATTTGCTGTATGTATCCATCACTGTCACTGTACCTCTGCATTTATGTATACTGCTGCCTCATGTAACTTTTACCCAGGTTGCATCCTGACTATGTCTTATTTTGTATTGTACCTTGTCTTATATTTTTGACGTGGCTCCTTTGTAAATGAGTTTTTGACTCAAAGGTTTTTAATTCCGATATTCTGAATAAACAAAATAAATAAATAAAGTCTGCTCGTATTGCAGGGTCCATAGCTTGAGCTAATGCCCCTGCCCTCCTTCCCCACTCCTCCCATCCTCCCTACCTATGCAATCAATGCAAAAATACGGGAAAAATTTACCGAAGTCCCGTTTTCATGAAGCACAGTAATCAGAAGAGCCAGGGCCCATGGAATGTGATACTAACCCAGGTTCTCAAACCCAGTAGAAGACAACCAGTAGTCCGATCACCAAAGGAGCAATCCCAAGATGGGAAAAACGAGTTGGGAGCAGATGATTCCTGCTCGAAGCCAGAGACCAACTGAGAGAATTGAAGTTATCCTATTATTCTCTTACCACACACACACACACACACACAATTTGTTTTTGTTAATTCCCTATTGAAAAGGAAGAGAAATAAAAATGTAGTAGACTGACTGGATGCGCAAAAGACTTACTACAAGAGAAAAGGAGAGTTGTACCAGGTGAAGAAGTCTAGGCTGAGATTTCAGCATATTTCTTCTGGTCCTCTCCTATGCCTGTCCTGTTTTTCTTTTAAAACTGAAAGAGGAAAAAGGGCTTCTCCAACAGCAAACAAGCTACAGACTTCCCCATTCAGTGGGGGGGAGGCAAAACTCTTTTTTTTTTTTCTTTTTTTTTTTTAACTTGTTTTGCAAACGAACACAAGAAGATGGCAGGGACCAAAACAGATAAAGAAATACTGTGTGTGTGTGTGTATATATATACATTTATGCAATAGGCATGGACATAAATCCTATGTGATAAATCTGTGATGATGTGTCTACTATGTGTATAAATGTGAATACGAGAATGTACAGGGGACCTTGACTGAGGGGAGGGCCTGACCAATTCGTCCACCTGAGAACACCCAATCGTGGAGGGGCAGCCTAGGTGGTGCCCTGGGGGGGGCGGATTGGAGCCATAAAGGTCCCACAGGCAGCCACTATTCCCACCCATGACAGGCCCAGATGGTTCAGGCGAGGCCACAGGACCAAGTGTGTAACTTGTAAACCTTTGAAACATCTACAGAAACACCTTGTAAAAAGGGTATTTATAGCCCTAATGGTCTATGTTTGCTCGACTAAGCCTGTATAAATAAAAACTTTTTGCTACTTTACTACTACTCCTCAGTCAGTAATAGAATTCCTGCCAGAGCTACCACAAACTCAAGGCATGGAGCAAGGCGAGACCCAACAGTCTCCACCGCACAAGAATGGGTTATTGCCTCTTGGGCATCGAAAACCTGAGCTGAGGGAGAGCCCGCACCACAAGCGGTAGCAGAAGCCCCCCACCCTATGGCACTGCGAAGAGCACCAGAGACAGACTCTGCATCTGAGGCAGTACCAGAACCAGACCCAGCACTGAGGGCAATGCCAGAACCTGGCCCAGCTCCAGCCCACCCTTCAGTGCCGAAATCGACACTAGTGCCACAAATAATGCCAGAAGACAGAAAGGGGTGGCAATGCAACCAGCACCAGACTGGGAAACAGCCAGAGATATCAGCCGAGGACAAGGCAGACCTAGAGCTAGGCCCAGAAAGGCCTCTTTCATTGTCAGTGCCCAGAAACCCCTTGAGATCTTCCCTGTCCCCATCCCCCAGGACATCTGACCCCTCAGGGGACGATATTCAGAAAATTTCTGCTGGGCTGCTAACTCCAGAAACCTTCCATCTCCAAGTGTCGCAAGTGGTATCAGGAGGGGACCCGGCTGTGCAAGCAGCCCCGCTCCACTCTCTGGCACCAGCCTTAGTGCCAGGAGCCAAAGTCGTGCCAGACTGCAATCCCAAACAGCCCACCACTGTAGGCTCAACATATGGCTCCAACCTTGTCACTGGGGGTGTCTGTGCCCCTAAGGGGTCTCTGGACTGGGAGGGGAGTGCAATCAATCACTCTGAAGGAGCCGGCTGTCCCACAAACTCCTCCCCCAGGCTCTCCGTCTCGGCAAGACAAGGACGAGAAGATGCCTGTTGAGGCTATGGGGAAGAGCCCAGGGACCTTACCTTGGAAACCCTTGTGCGACACTTGCCTCCGAATATGAAGGGTGAACAACCCCCCTTCATTGCACAGATTTCAAGTGAGCGAAAGTTCACGGAGATACAGGCGTTGCAATGGTCCATGTTGTGTTGCATTCCAAGGCAGATCCAGCAACGGTCATGTCAGTCTTGGGCGGACATATTTCTCCCATTGGGGCACTGGCACATGAGGGGAGATTCAGTCTTCTTCTTTGACTTCTGAGGCCTCTGACACCCGGACATGACTGTATTCGGAAAATAATAAAAAGCAGCAAAAAACAGAGCCCGACACCGTAAAAAGATAAGGAAGAGAAGTGATGCTGGAAAAAACTGAAAGGTTATTGCATCGAACTGGCAATGATGGAATGAGTCGCATATTTGGAAAATGGCAAACACTTCCACAGAGTGTGACCTCGATGGCAGGAAGAACAGAACTGAGAGGAGCAGGGGACCAGCACTGGTTACTGGTCAGCCCATGAGCATCGTGTCATGTGTCCCCCTCGTGGGTGGCGCCGTCCCCAACATCTGTCCCCTAGCTCAAAATGTTAAAGCTATATATATGCTCCAGCAGGGTCCTAGCACCTCCAGCACTAATCCAAGAAGTAATAAATGGTGAAGATTGATTCTCGGAAGATCACACCTTATCAGTGGTGGTACTAGAGAAAGCATGAAGGAACCACAGAAGAGGTACCTTTAAAAATCGTTTGAACCAAAGGGAGCAATACTGAATCTTATGTATACTCTGGGGGCAAGTTTTTATGCTCTACCGAATGCTCTACTGAGAATAGCCCCTTTTCTGTGATTACTTGACAAATCTGGGGCAGTCACAGGTTAGCTATTAGTGTTGTGTGCCCCCCTTTTTTCTTTTTTTCTCCTTTATTTCTTGTTCACTATTTTTATCTTTCCAGCTTGTCCTGGGGAAAGCAGTTACAAGCAACCATAAGTCATCAACCCAATGCAAAAAGATGGTGGGGAAGTTGAACAGGATGCTGGGTTGTTATACTTAGGGAGTTCAACAGCAGGAGGAAGGAGGTCATTCTATCCCAGACAGGTCTACGTTGCGTCTGCACCTACAGTAGTGTGTGCTGTACTGGAGCCCCTACTTCAAGAAGGATATAAATCAGGTGGAGGCGGTACAGAAAAGGGCTAACATGATGATACAGAGGCAACAGGATGTGCGATATGAATAGAGGCTGGTGAACCTGAACATATACTAGCTGGAAGAGAGAAGAGACAGAGCGGCTATAATCAAGACCTTTAAATACCTTAAAGGCATTAGTAAGGTCAACACAGGGGTTCTTTTTTGCAGAACTGAGAAAAAAAAAACAGCCAGGCACACAACTACGAATTAGAAGGGGTGATGTATCAGAAGAAGGCCAAAAGGCACTCATCACAGAGAGGGTGGTGGCAGGTGGAACGCACCGAGAGAAAGGGTAGTAAATCACAGTACAGTTCGGGGTATAAAAGAGGGTGGGATAGATTCAAGGGCAAAGTAAGTATCACGGGGTGCAGTGTGGAGCAACATGTAGCAAATGCACATGAGCTCTGCAACGAGCAGACTCGACTGACCTTTAGGCCTTCTTCTGTTGGCATTTTGTATGTTCCTATGTAAGTATTTCTCCAGCCTTGACTCAACTAAGGGGTAGTGGCAAATTTCCAATGCTGAGGCACCTCAACTGAAAACTGCCTATGCCACTCCCAGAGGTTTCTGTCAGTTTAAAACAATGCTCTTTGGCAAGCTTGGGGCCCCAGCCACATTGTAGAGGATTATGAATACGTTTCTATGTAGGCACACTGAATACAGTAAGTCGTACTTGGATGAAGTAATTTTCAGTTGGGACTCGATGTGTCATTTAAGGAGCTTGTGTACTGCCTGAAATTAACTTTTAAAAGTAGTCAACTATTGTTTTTTTTAAGTCTGAGGTGCTCTTTCATTTCCCTTTGGCTAATTATAAGATTTTCTGTCTTGAAGGCTGACATACAGTAGTAGTAGTAGAGTTTATTTCAGGTGCCCTTCTCTGTAGGCTCAGGGCACCCTTACAACATGTAAGACTAACAGCATTTAGGAACATAAAAACAAATACAATATTTTAAAAAATACAATACAAACTGGTTCCTAGGCTGTCTAGCAATTTAAATGATTCCTCAGGTCCTGATGGCCTGCTGGAAGAGGAGAGTTTTAAACTGTTTCTTTAATATCTCTAGGGAAGGCGCCTCTCAGAGGTACCCCAGCAACAGATTCCAAAGGACTGAGGCGGCCACCTCAAATGCCCGGTCCACATAAGATTTCAACTTAGCTCTAGGGACCTTCAGGAGGACTTCCCCTGCCAATCTAAGAGAGCGAATCAGGGCGTAGGGATACAGAAGCTCCTTCAGGTAGCCCGGACCCAACCCGTGTAGGGCCTTATAGGTCAAAAGACCTATTTTAAAGGTGATGCGCCAGCACACTGGCAGCCAATGCAGTTTAGCAGCACTAGGGTAATATGACTAAACTAAACCTCAAGTTTTCAGTCAGAAGTATGGCAGCTTGGATTCAATGCAAAGAAGTGCAAAGTAATGCACCTGGGAAACAAAACCAAGGGGAAGATTACACAACTGGGGGGGGGGGGAGGTAACAACAACAAAAAAAATTGAAAGAGCTCTGGGGGTAATCATATCAGATGACCTTAAGGTTAGCAAGAAATGTGAGAAGGCAGTAGGGAGGGCTGGGGGTATACTGGGATGTATAGGGAGAGGCATCACCAGCAGAAAACAGGAAGTTGTTATCGTTCTGTAAAGACAGTTAGTGAGACCCCATCTGGAGTACTGCATCCAGTTCTGGAGACCCCATCTCCGCAAGGACATAAGATAGGATAGAGGCAGTCCAGAGGAGGGCAACTAAATGGTGCAGGGTCTGCAAGAGAAGCCATACGAGAAGAGACTAAGGGAGCTTAATATGTATGCCCTTGAGGAAAGCAGGAAGAGGGGGGACATGACAGACACTTTTAAGTACCTCAGTGGAATCAACAAAGTACAAGAGGGTAATATCTTTCAGAAAAAGAGATGTGCTAGAACAAGGGGACACAATTTGAAGACGGGGGACGGCTCAGGGGCAATGTGAGGAAGTATTTTTTCACAGAGAGGGTGGTGGACATATGGAACAGCCTTCCTGAGGAGGTTATGGGGTCTAAAACTGTGGGAGAATTCAATTATGCATGGGGCAGACATAAGGCAATTTTTGTGAGGGGGTAGGAAGAAATAGGCTGTTGGTTAAATAGGATCTGCAGCTTATCCTCTAGGTAGGGAAATGGGCAGACTAGGTGGGCCAAGTGGTCTTTATCTGCCATCAAAGTCTATGTTTCCATGTAACAACCGGGCCACCGCATTCTGCAAAAGCTGCAGGCGCCGTATCGCACCTCCTCTGACCCCGAGGTAGCGTGAATTACAGTAGTCAAGCCTCGAGGTGATAAATAAATGTACCAGCATGGCCAGGTCAATAGGGGGAATAAGATATTTAATCTGGGCAATGTTCCAGAGATGGTAAAAACAACCGGTACGGACAATAGCCGACACCTGGCGCCTCCCCCTGGAGCTCATCTCTCTGCTGCCTAAATTTCTTTTCTTTTCCTAACCTCTTCAACTGAATCTGTAATGTGCCTAATGTGCCCACTGCTAAATTTTAATTTTTAGTTTAGGGAACTACAACCATTTCTGAATTGTTGGAGTATGAAACTATAGCATTTTTGGGAGTGTTTCTTCTGCCTTAAGCTATTTAAATATTTAACAAAGTTTGAAGTTAAAAACTGCTTTGTCTAACTGCTGAATCGCTGTTTCCCCTTGGCAGCCCCTTGCCTTTTCTCTGTACAGTGGTGAGCGCTTCTGGTGCCCTAATACCAGCCCCCAGGCCATTCTCTCCCTCCCTGGCAAACTAAGCACCCTTAATTTCTCACCTTGTAACTGAATTATTTTATCTCCTTACTTCTCCCACCTCCCAGACTCTGAGGCCTTAGTCCTGTCAGTGCATTTAAGCTGATTTCTCCCTTCTCTCTTCAGGATTCCCTGAGAGGGTTCCATCTGCTGCGCTAGTAGTGCAGCGCTGAACACAGCCAGCCACAGGGTGCTCCCCAGCCCGCCCTCAAGAGCAAGGATCCAGGTATGCTTCGGGAAAGCAGCTCCAGCCCAGCTTGCTAGCCGTGAACTCAGTTGGTGGATGGTGCCTGAATTTGGGTCTACTATAGGCTGATTCAGCACTCCGTCTCTCCCTGATTGGCTTCAGCTCCTGGGGATTTCAACTGCCTGGCGCCTTCACCTGGAGCTCATCTCTCTGCTGTCTAAATTTCTTTCCTTTTCCTAACCTTTTTTCTTGTGCTGACTTTTCCATTAGCAGATTATATCTTCTAGCCACTAGAGGGCTATATCTCTGGTAGGAGTGAATTTACTGTGTCCACTCCACCATTAGCAGGTTATGTGTAGCTTCCACTAGGAGCTCCTATCCTATCTGGCACATCAAGTACCTACCTAAATACAATGATGCTGTCTCATCTGCTCCCTCTCTTATTTGTGTTCACATTGCTGATTTGGCACACTAGCACACTGGGAGCCTGCTACCCCTCCCAACCTCCCTGCTACATGCTCAATAAAATCTACCTTACTCATAGATACAGACATAGACAGTGTCGGCAGATAAGGGCCTATGGCCCACCCAGTCTGCCCATTTAAGTTTGTAAGTTCAGTTTATGTTTTCCAGGAAGTCTGTTGCCCCTTACCCCTGACCTCCAGAATTCCTTTATGTCTATCCCATGCATTCTTAAATCCCGTGATTGTTTCAGCCCCCACCACTTCCTCTGGCAGGGTGTTCCACTTGTCCACCACCCGTTCTGTGAAGAAATTCTTCCTCACGTTTCCTCTGAATCGTCCTCCCTCCAACTTCATCCCATGCCCTCTAGTCCTGGCACTCTCGCCTTCGATCCTCTCTCAGCACACAGTAGCTCTATGCCTTACGACTGGTTTGACACTTACCATCAGGGATGGGTAACATGCACTCATACTTTGTCACTCTCCCCTCTATCCCTCATGCCCACCCTCTGGGAACGCCGACAACAACTAAGCTGGGACACCAGACAGAGGCGGACAGCAAGACTCACCTACAGGCAGTAAAGATTATGCCTGTTCAAACGTATACTTATGTTGTTGCTGCTGCCTGGAAATATTCACCCAAACCCTGGCCCCAGCCCACCACATAAGGCAGCCTCTTTAACGCAGCCTGGGTTACTTACTTTAGCAGCTATGAACATCTGCAGTCTCCTCCCTAAACTGGATGCCCTACAAGCCTTTGTTAACCAACACAATCCAGATGTCCTGACAATTGCTGAAAAATAGCTCACACCAAAAATCCCTCACACGGCTATTGCCCTGCCAGGTTACACCATCTTCAGACTGGACAGAACTATCAAGAGAGGAGGGGGATGTGCAATCTATCTCTAAGAGTCACTCATGGGACACCCCCTGCCCATACCTAGTGCTGGTTCAACCACACAAATACTAGCCATCAAAATTCTGCTAGGTGCCCGTAACAAGGCACTTAATGTAGCATCAGTGTACACCCCTCCTAAAGAACAGGGAAGGGGTCTCAATTCTATCATGGACTTTATCAGAACCCAACCCCCTGGTTCTGAGTTAATTTTGATGGGAGATTTTAATATTAACTGGCTTGCACCTGAGAATGAGAGCTTTAGGGATGCCATCTCTGCCACAAACTTTTCCCAGCTGGTTAACTCCCCGACTAGATCCAACTACAAAACGGGATCAAGCAGCCTACTGGATTGGGCCCTAACCAGTCATCCCGATCGCATTACTAACACTACAGTCCTCCCGGACAGGCTCAGTGACTATTCCCCTGTCATCTGCACATGGACAAATTCTGCAAACCTCCACCAAAGACGATCACCAGCAGGGTCCTAGCACGGGGTCATCTTGAGCCCCTCAAATCCCTCCTCAGAGTGCAAGATTGGACTCTCACTGACAGTGCGAAGGATGTCAACATGGCACTTGATTATTTCATCAACACCTTTAATGCTGCCTGCGACTCCCATGCACCCCTTAAAAAGTGGAAAAATCAAAGGCCCTTGCAACCCCAGGCTCTCTGCAGACTTATTAGCTCATATGAAATCTAGGGACCGCCTCTGACATCGGTCTCGATCCACCGGCATGCAATTGGACATTCAAACATACAAAAGAGCGCGGAATGATTGCACGAGGTCCACCTGTCTTGAGAAAAATAAATACTACAAAGGAATGCTTACTGACACATGGGGCAATGGTAAAGCTTTCTGGAATAATATCAATGAGGTTACAGGGAAAAACTAGAAAAGATCACCCACTTTACTTGACGTTGATGGGACTACAACTCTGGACTCTGTAACTATTGCCAATACCTTTAATAATACATTCACGGACCTTAGCAGTGTTCTTCCACGTGACTTTTGTGATGCAGATGTCACCCCGGCCAATCCTGTAAGCTCTCCCCCAATGACCAGTCACTCGCCATTCTACTTCAGAGAAGTCTCGTAGCATGAAGCCCGAAAATACATCTGTAAAGCAACTGGTAAATCTAGACACAGTGGGGACTCCCTTGACCTCAAACTGCTGTCCCTCACCTTTGAGAAAGTGTTAGCACCTTTAACCAGCATCTTTAACCTCTCACTCAGATCCGTACAATTCCCCAATAAATGGAAATCAGCCACAGTTACCACAGTCTACAAAAGTGGAGACAGGACTATTCACATGAACTACCAGCCTATCTCCATATTACCACCTCTCTCTAAGGCTCTTGAATGCATTATAGCTGACCAGCTTACCAAATATCTTGACAAACATAAGATCCAATGCGCCCAACAACATGGGTTCAGAACAGGGCATAGCACCATCTCAGCCCTTATGGAATTCATTGGTTCTATACACAGCTCCCTGGACCATGGTCAATTAGTTGGTGCTGCCTTCATCAACTTGACAAAAGCATTCGACCCGGTCCGTCACCCTCTACTACTGGAACAACTTCTTAATGCAGGGCTCTCCTCCAACTCAACTGCCTAGTTTAAAACTTATCTGGACAACCGCACTCAACAAGTCAAAATTGTCGACGTCCTCTCTGACTCAAGACCTGTTCGCTCTGGGGTTCCTCAAGGGTCCATACTGGGCCAACTCCTATTTAGCCTCTTTCTAAACAGTCTCCCAAGCTCCTGCCCTGAACAAATCCTACTCTATGCAGATGATACGGTAATTTACACAACTCACCTGAAGCCTATCCCCCTGGTTTAGTCATCACAAGTTAAAACTATAAAAAAACTAAGATTATGCTCTTCAGCAGCTCCCATAACAAGCACAGCCAACAGCCACTGACAATCACTAACTGTCTCGGTACTGCCCTCGAACAGGTACAATTCTTAAGTATCGTGGAGTCACCACAGACAGCAACCTATCACATGAGATGCATATAGGTAACGTTGCTAAAGCTGTAAATATTCATATTGGTCTACTCTACAGACACAGGCAATTTCTGACCCCTGAAGCCTTAAGGATAGCTGTACAGAGCTCTATTATTTCTATAATGGACTATGGACTGATCATCTATGGCTCTGTGACAGATACTGCCCTCGGACATACCTCCACTGCTCTTAACAAGGCATGTTGTCTCGTCTTAGGAGCCCACCATCTCACCCACACATGTGACCTCTATGCCCTAACCAGCTCGCTACAGCTTAAAAATTGCATCGAATACCAAACGTGCCTGATGGCCAAGAAAATAACCTTAGGCCTCTTGCCACCTGGAGTATAAGATCTTCTAAGCCTCCCTCGTAATCCACGCTGCATCGGAGGTTCTGAATTTCAGCTCCTACAGGTCCCTCATCGCCGAACCACCCAGGGGCAAAGATCATTCACCTACAGGGCCCCCCCCCCGGATGAATGCTTTCAACAGTGACATCTCCTCCGAAACTAAGCTGGGTCCATTCAAATCCAAGCTTCGGTCATTACTCTCTACATCTGTCACCTGTGACTGTCTCCCTTAACCATGTTTTCCAAACCTCGACCTCAGCACTCAACCTCTTTCATAGTAACTTAGCACTCTTGCCTCCTACCTCCCGCATCCCCCACCCCTCCACCCTTCCCTCCCCTTGCCCCACCTCTCCTCAAGTCCTCCACTCCCACCCCCCTCTCTTACTCTGCGCAGCCCAACCTCCCACATCCCTTCCTACACCCTGTGCCTTGTTTGTCTTGACAAAGGCTGCTGGCCAATATCAATGTACTGTATGCATTTTCCTGTGCCTGAAACTGATTAGCATAATGTGTCTCTGTTGTTTTACATTGACTGTCCATTATGATTTTGTGTCCATTATGATTTTTGTACCCCCTATTTACACTTTATTGTACTGTACTTTACTGTCCTGTTTAATCTGTTGTCCTTCCTACTGATGTGGAACCTTTGTAAAAGAGCTCTTAGCTCAAAGGTACAGTATATGTAATCCGGGACTTAAATAAATAAAATAAATAAGTGTCAGCTCACTGTCCAAAACAGCGCCCAAATTCTTCACTTTTGAGGAGGCCTCCAGTTCAGTCAGACCAATAAAAAGCCCCAACTGTATTCCCAGAGGCCCTCATTCCCCTCCTTCGACCCGGCTCAACCACCAGCACTTCAATCTTCCCTGTGTTAAGTCCCAGCCAGTTTGACAACGTCCAAGCCCAGATCTCGGCCAAGCAATCATTCAGCAGGTCAAATGTGTCAGATCTTCCGGGTGTGAAGGGCAAGTAGAGCGGAGTATCATCAGCATAGCAATGAAAACTCAGCTCACACCACCTTATGACCTCGCTTAGGGGCAGCATATACACTACAAACAACATGGTGGGGAGGAAAGAGCCACGGGGTACTCCGCAGGGCAGGGCCGCTGGACCCGAGGAATAATTCCCCAGTACCACCCTCTGAGACCTGCCCCAGAGAAAGGACTCAAACCAGCTGATGACCTTGCTGGTGAGTCCTACATATTCCCTCTGACTGTCAAACAACACCTCATGGTGTACAGTGTCAAACGCTGATGAGAGGTCGAGGAGAATGAGAATCGATCGCTCTCCTCTATCCCTCGCCCTGAGCAGGTCATTCAACATGTTGACCAATGCGGTCTCCGTGCTGTGCATGGACCTAAATTCAGACTGGAACAGTTTGTAAATCTAAAAGTCTGTGAGGTGACTCTAGCTGTTCCGTGACCACCTTCTCAAGAACCTTCCCCCAAAAAAGGGAGGTTCAAGATAGGCCGGTAGTTCGCCAAGGCGTCAGGGTCCAAAGATGGTTTCTTTAGCAGGGGCTTCACCAGAGCATGTTTAAGGGACTCTGGGAAGAGCCCCGTTGTGAGAGAATTCCTGACAATCTCGGTGACAACTGGACCCAGGACCCCGACGCAACTACCAAGTAATCGTGTCGGGCCCTGGTCAAGGTCGCAGAACGTTGGCTTAAGCCTCAAGATCACCTCAAAGACGTCCACTACCATCACCTGTCTGACCTCTCCCCAGGGTGCCCAAACACATCTGACCACCCGGAGTCCACCACTGTTGTATACTGGTATTCCGCTTGGAGAAATCTCAGCCCTAGTGGAGGAGACACTGTCCGAGAAGAACAGAGTGAACTCCTCACACTTGTGAGATAGAAAAAGCTCTGATGAGTTTCAGACAGGCCAGATGTAATAGCCTGTCCACAACCTGAAGGAGCTGAGCCAGTCGATTATTCCCAGTTGCAATCATCTTAGACACAAAAGCTGCCTTTTTGTGGGTGATTGCATCTTGATACTCATCGTAATGAGTAATCAGAACCAGCTTGTCCTCCTTGGACCTGGTTGTCCTCCAACACCTCTCTACCTCGACCCCCTGGTTTTCAACGCCCTCAGCTAACCATCAAACCAAGGCGAGCCAAGGCGCAAAACCAGCAGGCATACACAGATTGGTGCGAGATGATTCAGGGCCTCCACAGTATCTAGTTCTGTTCCTCTTCATATTTCCATCAGCACTGTGACCTCACAGACTGTGACATTACACTGCTCAAGAAGACCCATTCAACAGTTGCCATACTGGTTACTAGTGATGTCCCAAGGAGCACGATAAAAATGCTGTTGATATATGAAGAGGAAATGGAAAAATAGTTTCTTACTGTATCAAAACAGTAGATCTTCAAGGGAATCTCATCCATTGAGCCACATCACTGAACTGTAAGCCATCCGCATCAGGGCCACCTGGAAACGTTTGCTAGCTGGGGCCACCCACATCAACGTGCGTCATTGCCACCTATATAGCATGGGCAGCCCCAACAGACCTCAGTTCCCTGCCAGAGATGAGCTCGGAAAATCATCTGACTGGCAAGGACCAAAGCAACCAGGAGCAAACTAGGCACACAGGACAGGATATGGAAACCTCAATATAAAGATGCCACAACTGGGCATAAGAGAAGAACAAATAAGAGAAAGAAGGCAGGACAACCTGAACTCACATGATAAAAAAAGGAGGAGGTCCACTGAGTAAGCTGTGGTTCAACTAAGGATATTCCCTCGAAGATCTACTGTTATGGTAAGTAACTGCTCTATCTCTTTCCACTAAGCCACATCATAGAACGATTCCCAAGAAGTAGCAAAGTGCTGTGGCAAAAGGATCCAAGGACCCTCAGACAGGTGGCCTTGTAGGACAGTAAAGCCAAATCCAGCACTTCTGCAAGAGATGACATCCAGACTGCAATGTTTAGAGTATGTGTGAACAGTACTCCAAGTGGCAGCAGCACAGATGTCAGTAGCAGACACTCTGAAAACAAACCATGGAAGTAGCCACATCACAAGTGAAGTGATCAGGAAGCTGCTTACCATGCCTCTGGTTACAGAAAGTAATGTAGCAGCCAGCCCAGTGGCTTCAAGGGCTGAGGTGCTGGATGCCTCACTTACTGCCACACCAGTAGCCTAGGTTCGGGAACGGATCAGTGTTACTCAGGGGCTGGCCAGTGGAAGAAGAATTAGGCATCCATCAAGGCCTCTTCTCTTTGGGGTGGGGGGGGCAGTATGTACAGCTGCTTGGTTGCCACCTAAAGGAGGCTAGGTGGCACAGCAATGGTCAGCAGAATTGAAAGTCAGAGGCGGGTGCTGAGAGTGTGCAGCATCCTCACATTGTATGTGCGTGCCATTCAACACTGCTGGCTCCAGCTCATGGGGAGTAACTGAAAGAAAAGAACTCCAGTCAGCAGGATGATGCTGCAATCCCGCAGGCCCCGCACCACTGCCATCCGTGGTACCCACTCACCCAAAGAGATAAGAAGTAGATGGGGTAAATCCTCGAGATGGGGTTAAAGGAGCTGGGGTTTGACAGCAGAAGGGGGTCCATGGAGAGGGGCAGGAGGATAAAGCACTTATGGAAAAAAACAAGTAATGTAGCACACCAACCACTTGGAAAAGCCCTGCTTAGAAACAGAGGAGCCCACCATCCTGGGGGCAAAAGGCATATAGCTGAGTGGATTTCCTACAATCTTTAGTATGATCAAGGTACCAACACAGCAGACGTCTAGCGTGTGCAATGTTCAACACTATCTATTAGAGTTGAGAAGTAAACCGGAAGGTCAATGGTCTGATTTAGTGTACGCTCAGAAACCACCTTCAGCAGAAAATCAGGACTGGTACGGAAGGTAACCTGATCCTTGTGGAATAAAAGAAAGGCGGTCTGTGCAACCAGAGCTTGCAATTCAGAAACCCGTGTAGCAAATATCAAAGCCACAAGAAATACCAAAAAAACTCCAGGCCCTGGAGAGAGAGAAGAAATGCAGCAGTTTAGTGTTCTATGGAGGCATACAGAGGTCTAAGTCCGGGTGACCCCACTTTTTGAAGAGGTTGTCCACAACAGAGTCCAAGAGTTGCCATTCATGACATATTGCCTAGGACCTGTTAAGGAAATCCATGAGGGCTTGAGCATACCAGGCAGAAAGGCGGACATCAGGAACATCTTGTGTTCCATGGCCCAGTGCCATACTCACACTGCTTCCTCTTCTGAGAGAGAATGAATGAACTCTGCCATGGCAGTTGATGTAGCCAAGCACATGACTGCAGTTTTGTCTGTATGGATCAACAGCTGCTGGTTCCTAAGCAAGATAGCAAAGGCCTGCAAACCAAGAAGAGCAACCCTCATCTCCACAGTGTTGCTGTGGAGAACAGTGTCCAAGGAGGACCACTGTCTGTGGGTCCAGAACAGTCAGAGATGAACACACCAGCCAAATTCTCACCATGAACCTTGGGCACTTAGGAAAGGTAGATGCTGAAATTACTCTTCACTGCTCTTAAAAATACCTGAGGCATCCATTTTCATCACTACAAAACATGACAGACACAGAAAGGGAGAACCTGTCTCCAGGTTGGAATGGTCCAACCACCAGAGATTAGGAATGGCACAGTGAAAGAGTCACCTGTTTGAGATGGCCCAGTTCATCCCAGTGCTGAGCCCACTGGGCATGGAGAAACCACTGCAGAATCCTCATATGCAGACATGCCAGTGGGATGGTGAGGATTGCTGCAGCCATGAAACTGATTAGCTGTAACAGAAATCTAGCCAAATCATAAATGCTGGAAGAAACCAGATGAGCCTTGGTAACCAACGCCACTAAATGTGACATGGCACCCCAGGACATTCACTCTTAATCTAGCCCCTTTTCTTAAAAGCCTACTGCAGTAGCGCCTTTTCCTTAAGTCTTCCTTGACTCCTTTCTACTTCTACCACGATGGGGTGGCCTCCCACCGCGGTATCTCTTTCTACTTTACCCCACTAATTTTCCTCTTTTGTCCCTGGTGGTGATAGATTCGGGGCATTAGTACGCCTCCAAGATATGTCTAGGTTCTGGACCAACAGGGCTGTGGCTGTTAGAAGCCCTCTCTGTGCCCTGAACACAATAAAATATTGACAGTGTTTTCCAGAATAACTAAGCTTACTGGTGTGGGTTCACATATGATTTTAACACAGGCACACCTGTGTCTTCTTATACACTCCCCACCACCACCATTTAGGGTAGGTACCCTTGTGCTATGGTGCTCCTATAAACGAGTCATCGTTGTTAATATTCTTTAGTATCCCTTTTAGCGGTTCGTTTTACTCTTAAAAAAAAAAAAAACAACTACTGCCTAGGGTACCCATGTATGCGCCCTGCTTACTGGCTGGCGGCCACTGGATGTGGCTTTTCTCTCCTCTAGCTCAAGTCCCCTCTTGAGGTATGCTTCTTTAGCAGCGAGAGTGGTACCAGAGCATGGGACGCACCTGCTGGTTGGTACCATGGGCACCCAAAGCATCTGAGACTTCTGTAGTTTGGACCAGCATAACGATGCAGCCCACTCCGAGCTAGGAGTTTACACGCAAACCACTCAGTGTGATACTCTGCTCCACAGGTGTCCCAAAAACGGAGCCGAGCATTCTAACATTTTGCAATCAAGGATATTTGGTTCGCTTTTTTTTTTTTTTTTTTTTTAATACTTCAATTTTTATTATTACTTTTTTGTTTTACAGGTTCACCAATGCATCATCAGCACTGAAAAACTTGAACATATTCGAACAATGATGTTTACAGTTAATTACTGCTGAAATTTCTCATCTTTGCTTTTTATACATTGCCAAAGATTTTGTTTCAATAAATGTGTAGTCACCTCAGCATTTTCTTTCTAAGAATTAATACATTCTAAAGCTCAACAAACAATAAATCAAATACCCTAAACTTATAACTTAACAGTCATTCTTATGCAAGAACTATATGGCAAACATAAATAAAACTTATATTTTAAAACTAAAAACTTTTGTCAGCTTGTTCTTTTCCTGCTATTCTTTTCACTAAAATGTGACAGGAACTCATAAAAATCTATATTTGGCTAATTTTACTACAGCTAATTGGTACGTAGCCTCTTAGTAATTTATTCAACTCTATTTAATCACTCCAAATCTGGCTAATAATATATTTGGATGGGGGGTAGGGGGCTCTAAACCTAAGACATTATGTTAGTTCTCAAATCCCACCTGGTCCACCTATTCTGGAAGGTCGCACTTTTATTATTCAAATTATGTGATAATTGTTCACATGTTTGTATGTAATTTATAATCTGTATCCAGTCATCCACCTCAGGGGAGACAGGTTGCTTCCATTTTTTCGTTATTGCTTTATAGGCAGCCACCAGAAAGATGGACCATAAGTATAGGACATCTTTCCCTTTAAGGTCCCGGTGAGGGACTCCCAATAGGAGGTTTTCTGGTTTAAAGTGATTTGGTATGTTGAGTACCATGGCCATTTGTTAAGATATTAGTTGCCAGAACACCTGAATCTTTGGGCATGTTAAAAAAATATGAGTGTGGGATGCTTCCTGGGTATTACACTGTCTCCAACATTTGGAAGATATTCCAGGGTTTCGACGGGCTAGAAACTGAGGCACCAAAAAATATCTTGTGTGGACTTTCCAAACATATTCCTGCCATCCTGGAGACGGTGTTGTGGACCATGTCAGGCGCCACACTTTAGGCCAGTCTGATTGTAACAGGGGTGTCTCCAGGTCTCTCTCCCACCGAACTTTCAAAGGGTCTGATATATGGGCATGTAGGTTAATCAAGTATTTATATAATTTGGAGACTGCATGGTCACTCTCCTCTGCGGACCATATCTGGATAAAAGGGGAACCATCCTCAATAGTAGGTTTTTTTTTTCCTTGTGTTTTAATTTGGGAATTGATAAAGTCCCTAATCTACAGATAGTAGAATAAATCTTTGGATGTCTATGAGAATTTAGTTTGGGCCTCGGCAAATGAAATAACTGCATTTTGTCTCATTAATTGCCAAGGTGCCCATAGTTCTTGGGTCATTTGGGTAGAATACCATGATGTCATCCCAGCAGGAGTAAATTCTGCATTTACAGTGAACCATGCATATTTCCAGCTATTAACTGTATTACCCCTTTGTAGGTATCCTCTCTTCCATCCTTCTAGGATCGATATAGTGCTGTCTGGTACCACTGAGAGTAGTTTTTTCATCTGGGGGTGTGAAAATAGGATTGCAGCTGCGAGAGTTGAGACCGAGAGAGGTCCATCTGCTTCCAACGTGCTGTATAGGTTGGACTGCCCCAGAGTAATGCAAGGCTCATCTGGGAAGCACTCCAATAATATTGTAAATTTGGGAGTGCAATTCCCCCTCCCTCCTTAGGTTGCATTAGTAATTGAAATTTGAGCATTGGTTTCCTACCCATCCATAGGTATTTAGACAAGATGCTTTGCCATTGTGAAAGAGTCTTAACCGGTACTGTACATGGGGATGCATTGAAATAAATATTATAACCTTGGGAGAGCATTCATTTTGATAGATTGGGCTCTGGTGTAAAAAGTTATAGGAAGAATAGACCATCTTCTTATGTCCATTTTAAGAGTCTTCATCGGGGGGGAATAGTTAATGTCAAACAGTCGTCCCAAATCCTTTGGGATTTTAATACCTAAATATTTAATCTCTGTTAAACCCCACTTAAAGTTAAATTTACTCTCAATCTGCACCGTTGGTGTGTAGTTAAAAGCCAGTATCTCTGTTTTGGAAGTATTTAAAGAATATCCTGAGAGTTGGGAAAAGAGACTCAGTTTCTGAAACAGAAGTGGAAGGGAAGTATCTGGGTGAGATAAATAGATCAAGATGTCATCTGTGAACAGAGCTATTTTATGTTCTGTTCCTCCAAACTGTAACCTGTGGAGGTTCTTATCTTGTCTGATAAGTTGGGCCAGTAGTTCAATGTAGAAAGCGAATTGGTTCGCGTTTTAAATGAAGAAGTGCTTCTGTGTGTTTTTCTTTGTCCTATATCAAAACACTCCATAATATAATCAAACACCCCATAATATGATCAAACACCAGGATGAATACTCTGCCTTACAGCTAGTGTATACAGCCGATAGTCTTGAGTCTAAATAAAAAGGAAAAGAGATAGTTTTGGAATTATGTTATTACTTAACAATTGTTTCTGATTCATTATACATCCTGTAGGAATTCAAGTAATATTATTAAGCTTAGCAAATTTAAGTATATGCATTTTTCTTTCTGGATAATCACTTCTCATAAGCATACCTGTTCCAGCAGCACTCTGGACACTGTTGTTCTCTTAAGGGCCAGCGGCCCCTTTCTGAGGTACAGTTATAGAATTATACCTAGAGATGTCACTGCCTAGAGGGAGGAGTTTGGGTCGCTAATTGGCCCTTAAGCCTTTTGGGATAGTTTTTCCTTTCTATACCTAATAAACACCCTACATTTCTATCTATTCGTATTCTGTATAAATGTTAAGGTGATAGTTTAGTCAAGTTGATCCCCCACAGGATATATTAGAGTAGAAAACGTATGTATTAGAATAGGGGGCAGATCAGCTGACCTATGATGTCATTTAGATCAGCTATAAAAGGTACTTTTGTTTGCAGGTAGTCAGATAGGATTTGATCACAGATGATGGTGGATTTTCTGTTGCCTAAGCTCTATCCACTCTGTGGCAGCACTTTGTACAGTATCTAAGTGCTGAAGCTCAAGAGTGAGCTAGTCTTTTCTTTGCATTACCACTTTTCTTATTTTTGAGTTTATTATTTGGAATAAAAATTCACACAAATAATTTGTGTGTTTTACACTGTAATGCTGTGTCTGAGTTATCACTTCCCACACCCTACCACACTGCATAGTCTAAAGAAAGAAATGTGCGGCCCACATCAATGTCCTGAACTGTTCCTATATATTGGAGCCACTAGCAGAGAGTAAGCATTGACTGGCTTTTTAAGCAGAATACTCAACTTTTCGAAGAGTTGTCAAGTATGGAAGTGTGTAAATTACTGCCTTCTGCAATGGGGCTTTCAGAAGCCAACTGTCGATGTATGGGAAAACATAAAGGCCCTCCCTGTGGAGGGTGGCTGCATCCGCTACAAAGTATTTGGTAAAGACAGATGAAGATGGTAAGCCAAGGGCAAGACAAGGAATTGACATTGAAACCCCTGGAGCATAAACCACAGGTAATGTCTGTGGCACTTGCGGATCTTCGTATGAAGGTAATCATTCTTCATATCCAGGGCACACAGCCAATCCCCTTTTTAACAGCGGGAGGCAAGGGACTGTTGAGAGACCATTCGAAACCATTTGTATTCGATGAACAGGTTCAGGCCTTGAAGGTCCATGATGGGTCTTAAATCTACTGTCCATTGTGGTATAAGAAAGTACTAGAAATAGCATCCGTGATTTAGTTCTGCAAGAGAGACTGGTTCTAAGGCCTTCTTGCAGAGAAGGGATTGAACCTCCTCCAGCAAGGGGGCAAGGTGTACTGGAGGATTTCGATTTGGTAAGGGAAGCTGTACTGAAGGGACAGACAGGCTTTCCAGGGCATATCGTCAATGAACCACCTCCAGCACCCAATCATCTGTTGTGATCTCCTCCACTTTGGAAGAAGAGGGAGATGCGGCCTCTCACTAGGATCCCCTCATCTGCAGGGGCTGAGGGAGTCAGAAGAGAGTCAGAAGGCGTTGGTGACCATGGCATGGGCATCAGGAGGCAAAAGGTTCTGCAGGGATCCACAGCCAGGACCTCTTGAACAGCCTCTACCAGAATAAGCATTGGGCCTATGAAAGGAACCCCAACCCTGAGGCACTGGACTGAGAATATGAAGGGAACATAATGTCATCTTAAACGTCTGTAAGCAGATTCCACATTGGTGCCAAAAAGCTGCTTCACTCCAAAGGGGAGCATTAAGGACAGATTTCTGGACACCAATGGCAAAGCCAGCCACTCACAGGCATGAGTGTCGGTGAAGGCAAATTCCACAGGCAGCCGCACGAGCTGCAGCATCAGAGGCATCGTAAGCAGAATGCAGAAGGTATTTACCATCCTCCAAACAATGGAAACAGTCTTCAGTTTTAGGTGGTCCATCAGGTAGCCTGTCGTCCACAGTAGCCATAGACTTCCACAGGCAATTCTCATATTTAATCATGTAACTGTGGTAGCTGGCAACTGTAGGCCAAGAGGCGCCAAAGCATACATCCGCTTGCCCATTGCATCCAGCTTTCACGATTCCTTATCGAGCAAAAACAGTTTGTGTGTCCTGAAGCTTTAGAACAGTCATGGCCAGCCACAATTATCACAGAATCCATCTGTGGCAGTGTAGCATAAGGCTTGTCAGAAGGGGTAGGATACTGTTTATCCGCTTCACAAGGCACAGCTGGAAGAGCACTAAGCCTATGCCAAGCAGCTACAGTGGCATCCTCCAAAGCCGAATGGACAGGAGGTACAAAGACTGTAGGCAAGGAAGGAACCTCTGGAAATTCATACAGGTTCTTCTTAGAGAACTCCTCCTCAGCAGTAAATACAAGCGTGGACTGAAGCTGTCTGAGGAAATCAGGAAAGGTGGCACCTTCAGGAGGAGACCTAGGTGTATACTGTACATTATCCTCCCTACAGAAGGACAAAGTGGAGCTGGAGCCCACCACACTGGTGGGGGTTGGGGGTCAGACTGCCCTCTTCTTCCTCCACAGAGTCCTCATCCATCAAGTCTGGACTGTATTCCAGTTCTTGTTCCTCGTCAGCGGGGAACAGGCAGCATTGTTGACAGCAGAAGGAAGAAGCCATGGAGGAGGCAACATCAATGGAACAGGGGTCGGCAGAGGAATCCCACGGCCCAGCTGTGGCACCAAAACAGGAACCACCAGCAGCATCAATTAAATAAATGATTAGTGGACTAGGCAGCATCGATGGTGAAGCCTGAGGCAGAAGCTGTAAAAATAGTACAAACGTGGTCTGGAAGAGCAGCTGCACAGAGATGGGCCGCAACAGGGTCAAAAACCGACTCAAAATGGGGCAGAATGCAGCACTGGAATTGGCTATAGCATCAGACCCCAACCTTAGTGTCTGTGAGATATTTTTTTGGGGGGGAGGGCACAAGAATCCAAGGACTGAGCCAGGGTCCTTTCTTCAATAGACTTACCTCAGTCAAAGAAAACAGTCTGTTGTCAGAAAAAGACCATCTGGTCCAACCAGTCTGCCCAAATGTTCCCCGCCTAATCTGTCTTCAAAGACCCAAAATGGTCTCCAGTGGCTCTCCCCCTTACCTATTTACTAATATTACCCTGTCTATCCCACGCATGCTGGAAGCCTCACTGTTTTTGCCTCCACCACTTCCGCTGGCAGTCTGTTCCAGGTGTGTACAACTCTGTCAGTGAAGTAGTACTTCCTCACATCCCTCTTAAAACTACCCCGCTGGCCCGGTGGCGCTGAGGGTTGAAGCACTGGACACCACACTTCGCGCCACGCCGGAGACCTGGGTTCAGGAATGAGCCCAGGCCATTGGGAGAGGATTGAGCGTCCGGAGGACAGCTCTGCTCTCCCAGGAGGGAAGGGGGTTCCAACTCAGCACTTGTCTGGCCTCTGGCGGAAGCCGGAGGCACAGCAAGAGCACGAGCACACAGAGAGGGTTGGGAGTGAGGACGTCGGCGGGGACGCCTTGATGTCTGGGCCTAGCCACTCCCCTAGAACAAGGGTGGAAGAACCACTGTCATGGAGTGACCACCACTCAGTATGGCTCACACTAGATATGGGCAAGGAAGGAGTGGAATCTGGCACAAGGGTGCTGGACTTCAGCAGGGCCAATTTTGGGAGGATGGGGGAAGTGGTAAAAGGGTACCTGGCCAAAATTCAACCTAGCATGGACACTAACCAGAGGTGGGAGCTCTTAAAGCTGGAGACAGCGGAGGCAACCAGAACCTGCAGCAAGGCCCACAGCAAGAAGGCTAGGGCTAAGAAACTGAGCTGGGTGAGCAAGGAGGTCATGGAAAAGGTAAGGAGGAAAAGAGCTGCCTTTAGGATATACAAGAAAACAGGGAGGGGGGAGGACAGGGAGGAGTACCTGAAGGAATCTAAGGAGGTGACACGGGCAGTAAGGGGAGCCAATGCGTCTACAGAGCTCAGGCTGGCACAAGGCATTAAGAAGGGTGAGAAGGACTTCTTTAGGTACATCAGGGAGAAAAGGAACTGTAAGGACCACATAGTAAGGATTAGGAAGGAGGGAGGTTGGGCAGAAGCAGGGGGCGATAAGGCAGAAGCACTAAATGATTACTTCTGCTTGGTAATTACTAAGGAGAAGAGGGGGGTGCTACCCAAGGGGGAGGAACAGCAGAAACAGGGTGGGAGAGGGTGACAGATGGGGAAATCATGGAGGGCAGAGCTCTAGAGGGTTTTAGGGCACTGAGGGTGGACAAGGCGCCAGGCCCAGATGGCATCCACACCAGGGTACTGAAGTAGCTGGCAGAGGTCCTTACGGGACGTTTGGCAGACCTATTTAATGCCTTACTAAACTCGGGGTGTATACCTCAGGATTGGAGGATGACTCATATGGTGCCAAGGATGACCCGGGTAACTACAGACCAGTGAGCCTCACATCCATCGTGGGTAAGCTGATGGAGACTATCCTGAAGGAGAGGCTGGTGGCCATCCTGGAGGCCAAAGGACTACAGGACAGCAGACAGCATGGCTTCACACGTGGCAGATCCTGCCAAACCAACCGGGTGGAGTTCTATGACTGGGTAACTAGGCAATTGGACAGGGGCCATGCAGTGGATGTCCTGTATCTGGACTTCAGTAAGGCATTCGACTCGGTGCCACATGGGAGGCTGGGAAGTAAGCTAGAAGGCACAGGGGCAGGTGCAAAAGCTGGTGAGAAGGGTAGGGAACTAGCTTCAGGGAAGGCAACTGAGGGTGGTGGTGGAAGGGGCTCTCTCATCCCCAAGGGTAGTGACAAGCGGTGTTCCACAGGGCTCAGTGTTGGGACCAGTGTTGTTTGGGATATTCATTGCAGACATATCATTGGACATCAAGAGCAAGATCAGTCTGCTTGCTGACGACACCAACATGGGAGCGGTGGTGGGTGACCTAGGGGGATGACAGGGGTTACAGGATTATCTGGAAAAGCTGGAAACCTGATCAGACACCTGGCAACTGAGGTTTAATGCCAAAAAGTGCAAGGTGCTGCACTGTGGGGTGAAGAAACCAAGGAGAAGTTACCAACTTGGGGGAGTGCAGCTAGCCAAGACAGAGGAGGAGAAGGAAGTGGGGGTGCTCATTACAGGGTCAATGAACAACTCTGCACAATGTAGGAAGGCAACTGCAAAGGCCAACAAAATGCTGGGTTGCATTGCAAGGGGTATCTCCTCGAGGAGGGAGGAGGTGATTCTGCCATTGTATAGGTCATTAGTTAGACTGCATCTGGCGCCCATATCTGAAGAGGGACATTAGTTACTGAGGGGGTGTGAGCGCAGAGCGACAAAGATGATCAAGAGGGCTGGGGACTTGCCATATGAGAGGAGGCTCAGGGAGCTGAACATGTACTCGCTAGAGAAGAGGAGGGATGGGGGGGACATGATTGAAACCTTTAAGTACATGAAAGGAATAAACAAGACAGGTACAGAGGGGCTGTTCAAAGTAAGGGAGGGGAGGGACACCTGGGCCATGATATGAGGCTGGAGGGAGGAAGGTTCAGGAGGGAGATGAGGAGATACTTTTTTACAGAGAGGGTGGTAGCTGGGTGGAATGCGTTACCGGCATAAGTGGTATCCAGTAGAACAGTGGACTGCTTCAAAGGGGGCTGGGACAGGGCAAGGGGGAGGGTCAATGGAGGGGAAGAGTGGGGGAGGGGCAGCTGCAAAATAAGGTGTGCTAGCTGCACATTCAAGAGACTTGACAGAACTCTAGGCCTTTATCTGCTGGCAAATTTCGTATGTTCATAAAGGAAAAGGACACTAGAGTGCCGAGGAAAAGGAGCGCTGGGTATGGACCCTGATGACTGCAGCCTGCCTGACCACTGGAGGGATCCGACGAAAGTTGGTTGTTCGGATGTATGGGCCCTACCTCATACCCGCCTGGGGGGTATAGCCACGGCTCCACAGGGGTCTACCGGGGATCCAGCTAAGGCAGCAGTGGGGTGATACCCATAGCGTCTCCCGACTGAGTGGGGCTCCGATGTAGGGGAGAGAGATAAATTGCGATTTCAAAAAATTAAATAAATAAATAAAACTACCACCCCCCCACCTTTATCACAGGCCCCCCTGGTCCTGTGCTCTTTCTCATCTGAAATAGACTCCCCTCCTTCATCTTGTCCATCCCTGTGAGGTACCTGTAGGTCTTTATTATGTCCCCCACTCCTGTCTTCCAGGGAGAATATGCTGAAAATGAGATCCTTCAGTCTCTCCTGATAGGACTTCTCATGCAACCCTGCACCATTTTAGTTGCCCTCCTCTGGACTGCCACCACCCTGTCTATGTCTTTTTCTGAGGCGTAGCCTCCAAACCTGGACACAGTACTCCAGGTGGGGTTTTACAAGCGAGCAATACAGTGGCAACAACCCCCCCCACACACACACACACACACACTCTGCTGGAGTTATCCTTCCCTATGCACCACAGCATCCCACTAGCCTTACCCACTGTTCTATAGAACTGTTCTGCCACTTTGTGATTGTCAGTTATGATAACCCCAAGGTCCCTTTTCCTGCTTATTGACTCTTCAGTACCTCACACCGCTATCCTAGTCTCTGCTCCTGGGTTCCTATGCCCTATGTATATGATACTGCACTTTTTGGCAGAGGGAACCTCAACTACCATGCTCTTGACCACTCCTAACATTTCCCAAGATAGCTGCGCATTCTCTCTACTTCCTCCTGAGTGTCCACCATATTACTAATCTGGATACCATCAGCAAAATGGCACATCCTCTTTCCAGTTCTGGTGCAGTGTCACTTATGAAGATAACGAAGAGGACCAGTCAAGGCACTGAGCCTTGGGGCACCTCACTGGTCACTCCCCCATCATTAGAGTGAGTGTTGTTCACAACCCTCTGTCGCCTATCCGCTGCCCAGTTTCTAACCCAATTCACCACTTTGCATCCCACCCCTAGGCTGCTTAATTTCCTTATTAAGTGTTGAAGGCCTCGCTTAAGTCCAGATACGTTACATCCACAGCTACATCCACTGCCTTCCCCTGGTCTATTTCCCTGGTCACCCAGGCAAAGAAAACCAACAGATTCATTTCACGACACCCCCCCACCCCCAGTAAATCCATGCTGTCTGTGGTCTTGCAGCCCACGGGATCCAAGATACTCTACTAACCTTTCATTAAGCAGGGTTTCCATGAATTTCCCCACCGCTGAAGTGAGACTCACTGGCCTATGGCTGCTAGCCTCCTCCTTACTGCCACTCTTGTGTAGCGGGACCACATCTGCTCTAGCCAGTCCTCCAGAACCACATCTCTTTCCGTGCACTGTTGAGCAAAGCTGTCAGTGGGGCAGCTAGCACCTCCCTGCATTCCTTCAGTACCCTTGGGTGTATCCCATTCAGTCCCATAGCTTTGTCCACCTTCGGAGCTGCAAGACCCTTCAGGACTCTATCCCCTGAATATGGACTTGTGTCCACCTCGCTCCTGTCGCATTGTTCTTGAAACTCCCTGGTGTCCCCCCCCTCTCCCACAAACCCCACCCAACTGTGAAAACTAAGCACAATCACCTGTTTAGGATGGAAGGTTTTTCTCTGTCCTCTTCTGTGCAGTCTCCCCCTACAGACTTCCTAATCCTTACTATCTATCTCCTTGCTTTCCTCTTCTCACTTACGTATCTGAAGAAGTCTTACCCCCTTCAGCTACCCCTTTGGCGGTCCTCTTCTCTGTCTGTGCCTTTGCTTCCCCACTACCTTACCAGCTTCCATATGTTTTACATGGTATACCTCCCCTTCCTCCTCCTCCCCCTGTGTTTCCCTACACCGCGGTATCTACAAGATCTCCTTACTCCCTACTGTCCCTCTCGCTCACTCTGATCCGCCGACAAGGGATTGCTAGAGATTCCCAGGGTACGCTTAAAGACATCTGGGGCACGTGCATTTTCTTACGCTGCCCCGGCCCTGTGGAATTCTCTACCTCGCCGGATACGAGGCTGCCTGACCGTCAAGAGTTTCAAATCGGAGCTTAAAACTTTTTTGTTTTTAAAAGCTTTTGGAGAATGATTTTATTGTTAATAATATGTTTGTTATTTTAAATGTTCATTTATACAGCGCTTTGGTTTTTGAAAAGCGCTTAAAAAATTGAATTTTACTTACTTACCTCCTGAATGCCACCCATTTTTCCTTCACCACCTTGCCCACTTCCCCAAAGAACCACAACAGTCTCTTTTTCCTTCTGATTTTACTCCCTTCACTCAGAGGCTGGTTGCCTTAATTATTCCTTCTCTTAATGTTTCCACTTTGCCTCTACCCCTCCCTGGTAATCCCCCCCAACCCCACCAAGAGGCAGTTTCGAAGGCAGTCTCCCATTTCTTTAACACCCCCCCAATCCAGGAACCCTGCCCTCATGTGGTTTGCCTCTGCTCCTGTCTTTACAGTAAACCACACAGTACAGTGATCACTGGTACTGAGGGGACTGCCTAATGTGGTGTTTGCAATGCTGTCCTGTTTGTAAGCATCAGGTCCAGCACTGCCCCATCCCTAGAGGGTTCTTTGACTAGTTGCCGGAAAAAAGCCCTTTGTAGGGAGTCATAGATGGCGCTATTCCTTCCCGAAGCCACTACTAAAGGATCCGCTCCACATCTGGCAGAAAGAAGTCACCACCTAGCAGCAACTCCCCCTTACTTACAATTTTGATGATGGTGTCCCCAAGTGCCCTATCCAATAACTCTCCCTGTGCTGGAGGTCTGTACACTACCTCAGTACAGACAGCAGCCCTAGAGCCTGTCTCCAGGATGACCACAGGACTCAGCCCTTCCTTTTCCTCCTCAGGATCACTGGAGCAGCTGCACGGGGGAGAGAGATGGATATCATTGTCCACCTAGGGACAAACGACCAGGCTGAGAAAGGGATCAGAGCAGTGCAGGAAGAGTTTGTGGAGTTGGGGAGGGCCTTAGACAAGTAGCATGCATGGTAACCTTCTCGGAGGTGCTGCCTGTCTATGGCATAGATGAGGCTAGGGTGCTCCACACCATGGGATTCAATCAGTGGTTGAAAAACTGGTGCAGAGCTCAGGAATTTGGCTTCACTGGGGACTGTGGGTCTACCTGAAGTGATGCAGGCCTATACTGGCGTGATGGTCTGCATCTGTCCAGGAGGGGAACCAGAATCCTAGGCGATAGGTTTAAATGCTTCATTGGCAAGTATTTAAACTAGCCAAGGGGGGAGGAACTGGAAAGGAGCAGGGAAATCCTAGCCCCTCCCAAAAAAAAAAAAATCAGGTTAGTAAGTGAGCTAAACACCAAGATAGAGATGTCAACAGGGAGAAGGGCAGGGGTAAATGGACAAAATGACAATGGCAATAAGGACAGAGATGGGGCAAAAAGGGGTAAGGCCATCAAGAAATGGAGGGTAATGAGTACCAATGCTCGTAGTCTGGGCAACAAGCTCCCTGAACTTGTGGCCTTGATGAAAGAGGGATGCATGGATATCATAACAGTCACAGAAACATGGTACACAGAGAACCATGACTGGGATGTTAACATACCAGGGTACACAACCCACAGGAGAGACAGGGAGGGTAGAAGAGGGGGAGGAATAGCTCTCTATGTAAGGGAATGGATAAAAGCAACAGAACAAAAGAGTAAACAGGGAGGAGAGGAGGCACTGTGGGTCACCTTAGAGACTGGAAATGGCACCACAATCCGCACAGGCGTTGTATACAGACCCCCATGTCAGGGAGAGAGAATGGACAAAGATATGATAGCAGAGAAAGGGGAGATACTGTTGATGGAGGACCTGAATATGCCAGATGTTAACTGGAGCACCTTTGCTGCAGCCACATCCAAGTGCAGGGCCATTCTCAATGCCCTACAGGTGGCATGCCTCAGACAGCTAGTTCTGGAACCCACTCATGAGGGAGCAATCTTAGACCTCATACTCTCAAATGGGACAGTGAGGGGATCTCAGATCTAGAAGTGGGTAGCCATCTGGGAACAAGTGACCACCAAACAGTGTGGTTCACGATAAACTCAGCTACAGAGTCAAGCCATACAAAAGTGAGGGTACTGGACTTCAGGAGGGCTGACTTTAGCAAGATGGGAGAGTGCCTTAGAAAAGCACTAGCAAACAGGCTAGAAAGAGGGGTAGAGCAAGGAAACATCAAAACTGCCATCACAGAGGCAACAAGCCTTTGTGTGAAGCAAATAAACAAATCAAAATGAAAGAAAAATCACTATGGTTCTCAAAAGGGGTGGCGGGGAAGGTTAGGGAGAAAATGATAGCATTTAGGAAGTATAAGGAAACACAGAAGGAGCAGGACAAAGAACTGTACCAGTTAAGGCAGAAGGAAGCAGGGAGGGAAGTCAGAATAGCAAAGGCCCAAACTGAGGAAAAGATAGCCAACTTGGTTAAGAAGGGGGATAAAACCTTTTATAGGTACATCAGAGAGCGTAGAAAGACAAAGGGAGGGATAGTGAGGCTGAATGGAAAGGACGGTGGGGGCAGAGAGGGACAGTGAAAAACCAGGGATACTGAACAAATACTTCTGCTCAGTATTCACAAAAGAGGAGGAGGGGGAAGTGCCTAATCCAATTAACAGAAGCACTCTGGATGGGGTGTTGATCCCAGTCCTTTCACAGAAGAAAGGGTTCTGAAAGAACTCCTAAAACTGAAGGTGGACAAAGCAATGGGGCCTGATGGAATTCACTCCAGAATTCTAAAAGAATTAAGGGGAGAACTAGTGACATCACTGACTACCCTTTTTAACAAATCATGGGAGGATGATGTGGTACCCGAGGACTGGAGGAAGACAGATGTGATTCCCCTTCACAAAAGTGGAAGCAAGACAGGGGAAGAAAAAATTACTCACCTTAGTAATGTTGTTTCTTCTATTGGAGTCTTGCTATATTATGACATATGCAGTGAGTCCCAACCTTCAAACTGCTCCGGAGGTGAAAGAGTTAACTTTCCATGCCAGGCATGGAACGCTGAGCTCGAGCTCGGTTGAAACTCTGTCTGTTGTTCTTCAAACTCAAACCGTCAGATCTTTACGAGCTAAACTCACTGAGGTCCTGTGTGAGAGTAAACCTACACTAGCCAACTGGCTACTAAACATAGAACACATTTTTGGTCCCAAAACAAAGACTCAAGTCAGGAGACCCAAAAAATGAAAAACACACCACCAAGTCACCCCAAAAAAGGAGGGGTGAAAAACAACAAGGTGGGCACATACTAAGTGCCAACACTGCACTGCCCACCCACATCCCAAAAACAGAGGTTCTGAGAGGAGCAGGCAGTGGGGGAGGTCATAATATAGCAAGACTCCAATAGAAGAAACAACATTACTAAGGTGGGTAATGTTTTCTTCAAACAACATGAAGTCTTGCTATATTATGACATATGCAGACTACAAAGCAGTACCTCCATGGAGGAGGGACAGAACCTACTTAGGAAATAGGCTCTGAAGCACAGCTGTGCCAAACCGAGCATCACTCCTAGCCTGGAGATCGAGGGAGTAATGCTTGGTAAAAGTATGAACTGTTTTCCAAGTAGCTGCTTGACATATCTCTAGAATAGGGATGTCGCTGGCAGCAGCCAGGGAAGCAGCTGTACCTCTGGTAGAGTGAGCCCCCAGGCCTTAGGGAGGAGCCTTACCCAGTTTTTCATAGCAACACTGGATACAAGAGACAATCCACCTGGCAATGGATCTTTTAGTGGCAGGTTTCCCTTTACCAACCTCACCATAAGTGAGGAACAGTTGGAGGGAGTCAAACCTGTGACCCTTGGTACGCTCTATGTAGTAACTAAGGGCTCTTCACATCTAAGTTGTGCAGCCTCCTCTCGCCAGAGGAGGAATGGTCAGTGAAGTACACTGGAAGAGATATAGATTGATTAAGGTGGAAATCTGAAACCACCTTAGGCAAGAACTTCCTGTTAGTCCTGAGGACCACCTTATCTCTATGAAAGGAGATAAAAATCAGGCTCCACTGACAAAGCTTGTAATTCACTTATGCGTCTGGCAGAAGTGATTACTACCAGAAACACAGTCTTCCAAGTCAAGTACTTAAGCTCTGCTGAAGACAAAGGCTCAAAAGGGAGGTTGCATAAGCTGAGCAATGCAAACATTAAGGTCCCATGCAGGGGCAGGGGCCCTGAATGGAGGGCTGGTGTGAAGCAATCCCTTGAAAAACTTGGGGAATACAGGGTGAGCTGAAAGAGAAGAGGGCTTACCTGCTGAAATAAAAGCAGACACAGCTGCCAGATGCACCTTTAGGGTAGCTGGTCTCAGCCCCAAGGTATTCAAGTGGACCATATAATCCAGGACTGTGGGTAAATCAGCAGATTCTGGGGAAATATGCTTTCCAGAGCACCATATGGAAAACCTCTTCCATTTGATATTGTAAGTAGCTCTGGTGGAAGGCTTTCTAGAAGCCTTCAGGATATCCATTACACCTTGGGAGAGGTGTAAACCAGCAAATTCTAACTCTTCAAGAGCCAGGCCTTGAGATTGAGAGATTTGAGGTTCGGGTACCAAACCCTCCCCTGAGCACAGGTTAACAGGTTATGATTCCTGGGGAAGACACAGGGGAGGATGGACTGCTAAGGACAGTAGAAGTGGATACCAGGGTTGTCTGGGTCAATCTGGAGCAATCAGGATCATCTTGCAGGGTTGAGATCTGATTTTGACTAGCACTTTGAACAGAAGAGGGAAGGGGGGGAAGAGAAACTTCCCTTCCCAATTGAGAACTAAGGCATCCAGAGGGACTGAGCCCAACACTGGGGGCCTGCAGCAAAAAAGGGGAAGTTGGTGATTGTCGGCAGCTGCAAAAAGATCTATCTGTGGGGTGCCCCATCTGGCAAATACCACCTCCAGTACCAGGGGATCCAGTGACCATTCGTGATGGCCCTGGGAAATCCTGCTGAGAGCATCTGCCAGGACATTGTCCTTGCCTGGGAGGTGAACTGCCGTAAGGGAGGTGTTCAGGGAATAAGCCAGAGACCACAACTTCATTGCTTCGTTGCACAAGGCCATAGACCGAGTGCCCCCTTGCTTGTTGATGTACCACATTGTGGTGGTGGTGTCCGTTCTGACCTGTACAACTTTGTTCTGAACAGATTTGGAAAAAGCTTGAAGTGCTAGAAAAACTGCTCTGAGTTCCAACAGATTGATGTGGAGCAGAGATTCCTGAGGGGACCACAACCCCTGGGTAGTGAGGTCGCCCATGTGAGCTCCCCATCCCAAGAGGGATGCATCTGCAGTAAGGATTAAGGAGTGAGACTGAGTGACAAAAGGAACCCCTTGTCTCAGATTACTCTGATCCTGCCACCACTGTAGGGCCTGGATCAGGGTTCGAGTCACTGAGATCAATTTGGTTAGAGGGACTTTCCTTTGAGACCAAAAGGCTCTCAAATGGAACTGAATGTCCCTCATCTGAAATCTTGCTCCCTGCACTACTGCTGTAGAAGCAGCCATATGCCCCAGGAGCTGTAGAAAATGCCTTGCTGGTCGAGACACCTTCAGGGTGAATGAGGAGGCCAGAGAGACCAGTGTCCTTGCCCTGTCCAAAGGAAGGAAGGATCTGGCTTTCTCTGTGTTCAGCTCTGCGTCTATGAAGGTGAGGAGCTGGACAGGCTCTAGAACTGACTTTGAAAGATTCAAGAAGGAAACCTAGAGAAGTGAGCAGTTACTGAGTCATCTGTAAGTGTAACCTGACTTGGTCTGGGGACTGGCCCACTATGAGCCAGTCGTCCAGGTAAAGGAAGATGTCAATTCTTTGCCTTCTTAGAGAAGCAACTGCTACTGCCAGGCATTTTGTGAATACCCTTGGAGCAGAGGTGAGGCCAAAGGGCATTGCTCTGAACTGGTAATGACCTGAGGGCAGCTCGAACCTGAGGTACTTTCGATGGGAGCTTCTAATGAGAATATGGAAGTAGGCATCCTTGAGGTCCAGGGACGCTAGCCAGTCCCCTGGCCTTAGAGAGGGTAGAATAATTCCCAGAGTCACCATTTTGAATTTTGGTTTTAAAAGGTGCTTGTTTAAGTATCTGAGATCCAGGATGGGCTGCCATTCTCCTGTCTTTTTTTGGGGTAAGGAAGTACCTGGAGTACAACCCTTTGCCCTGGTGTAGGGGTGGAACCCTTTCCACAGCTCTGAGAGCCAGGAGGGAAGAGACCTCTGCTTCTAGGGCAAGTGCCCCTGGTGGATTTGCAGGTGGAAAGGATCCGGTGCTCATCTTTGGAAACTTTTTGAAGCTGAGAACCAGTCCCTGGCTTACTACTTCCAGGACCCACTTGTCTGATGTCAGAGACTCCCAGTCCTGGACAAAGTAAGCCAGCCTGCCCCCTATAGGTAGTCGAGAATCGGCCCTGGCAACCCCATCAGGGTGCCTGCTTGGCAGGGGCTTTGGGCTGAGAGGTGGAAACAGGCCTGCTGGCACCCCTTCTGCCTCTCCCTCTAAAGAACCCCCTCTGGGCATAAGCAGAAGAGGAGGCCTGGGCTTGGTAAAAAGGCCTATGAAAAGTCCTGCCCCTGCCCCTGGGAAGCTGCCTTGAGGAGTGGCCTGCCTTCCTTGGCCTGTGCACTCCTATAGGTGGTCCTATACTCATCCATTTTCTTCATATAATTTCTGTCTGCTCCCCAAACAGGGAATTACCCACAACAGGAAAATCCATGGCCTTAGTCTGGGTATCCTGTGACAGGCTAGTACATCTGAGCCAAGTCATTCTGGCGTGCCACAGATGTAGCCATGACTCTTGATGACACATCATTTGAGTCCACTGTAGCATGGAATTGCACCTTGGATGCCTCAATACCATCAGCAACCACCTGCTCCAGCTCCTTGGCAAGCTGGCCAGGGACCTGTTTTGCTAGAGCATAACAGTATCCCTTCTGGATTTCTGATATCTAGCAACATAAGCCATATAATTTGCCTGTCTGAGTCCCAAGGATGCTGCCATGTACTGTTTCTTTGCCATGGCATCAATCCTCCTGGAGTCTTGCCAGGGGGTGTGAGGCCAAGGGGATATTTGCCTTGTCACAGGCTGCAGCCTGCACCTACCCCCAACATGGCTGCATTGTTGTGAAAGGAACTCCGTATCAGAGCCTGACAATGTGTACCTCTTGTCCATTCTCTTATCCACAGGAGGTATAGTGTGAGGAGTTTTAAAATTTTAAAAGTCTGTTTCCCAAAAGATTTATGCAAGGGAATAGACAGTCTCCTAGACTCTGGGATATCCATCATTTCCACATAGTCAGGCTCCTCTTGATCATCCACAGCTTCCTCCATAGGGAGCTGGAGGGTTTCGGCCACTTTTTTATAAAACATAAAATGAGAAGGGGACTCAGAAAGCCTAGGAGGAGACACTCCTGAAGGTCTGTCTGGGGAGATGTCCGGGTCAATGGGCACATCCAGACTTTCAAATCCACATTCACTCTCCTTATACTCCTCTTCCCTCTCCTCCGGTTCGTAATATTCCTCTAAATCATAATCTGGAACCGGCCGAACAGGGCGCTTACCTGATGGTGCCGGTTCGGTCGGAACCGGGGAAAGCAACTAGACAATTTGAATCGCTTTGGCTATATCTTCAGCGGTTGGAGAGGGGAGTTTTGGCTCCACACCAGCTGATTTCCTAGTCCTTTTTACTGAAACTGACCCCTCAGAGTCGGCTCTCCTTTTGCCCAAGGAAGTCTCGCCCTGGTCAGAGGGCACTCCCTCTGGTTCGGTTGGAACCGAACCGGGCTGGCCATCCGAGTCAGCGGACTTTTTGGCCTCCCTTTCCCTGAGCCTACCAACTCTCTTTTCCAGGCTAGCTGCAGGAAAATTTTTACAAATCTGGCAGTCTGCATTGAGGTGGTCAAACCCCAGACAGTAAACACAGGTGGTGTGGGGGTCAGCCTTGGCAAAGACTTCCCCACACACACTGCAGTGTTGAAACCCAGTGGGCCCGGTTTTTCTTTTGGGTTTCTCAGACATAGTGCCAGTCCTAACCAAACTTACCCGTTTATGGCAATCCGCCAGGCAAGACCCTCTTATTGGTTCCCAACCATGTCATGGGTCGTGGAAAAAACTGTAATAAAATCCGTTTTTTTTTTAGAACCGATAAGAACCGGTAACCACACTCTAAATCACAGATTAAGATATTTTAAACAACCTGATCGGTTCAAACCGAACCGATAAACAGTTTACAAGTTCCACACAGAAGAGAATTAGTGTAAACCTATCTAGTACTCACAAATACCACAGACAGAGCTTGAACCGACCGGTTGCGGAAAACCGAGAAAAACAATACTTTAACCGACAAAATGAACCAAGCAGAAGGAGAAATCTCTGGAGCAACTGTTCAGTGAGGCGGAGTAAAGAATCTGATGGTTTGAGTTTGAAGAACAAGAGACAGAGTTTCAACCGAGCTTGAGCTCAGCGTTCCATGCCTGGCATGGAAAGTTAACTCTTTCACCTCCGGAGCAGTTCGAAGGTTGGGACTCACTGCATATGTCATAATATAGCAAGACTTCATGTTGTTTGAAAGTGATGGAATCACTTCTGAAGGAAAGAACTGTTGAGTACCTAGAGGCCAGTGGGGTACAGGACCCAAGGCAGCATGGGTTCACAGCAGGAAGGTCATGTCAGACGAATCTAATTGATTTCTTTGACTGGGTGACCAAAGTAGTGACCAGGAAGGGGCTTTGGACATGGCCTACCTAGACTTTAGCAAGGCATCTGACACAGTCCTAGACAAAAGATTAATAATCAAATTAACCAGCCTGGGAGTGGGTCCCAGGGTGGTAGCCTGGGTAAAACATTGGCTGGACAACAGGACACAGAAGGTAATTTTAAATGGAGTCCACTCTGAAGAAAAAGGGATTACTAGTGGGGTACCGCAGGGTTCAGTACTGGGTCCAGTCCTTTTTAATGTCTTTGTAAGTGACATTGCAGAGGGACAGGAAGGAAAAGTATGCCTCTTTGCAGCTGATACAAAGATCTGCAACAGGGTTGATACACAAGGAGGCGTGGAAAGGATGAGAAGGGACTTGGCAAGGTTGGAGGAATGGTCAGAAGTATGGCAGCTTGGATTCAATGCAAAGAAGAGCAAAATAATGCACCTGGGAAACAACAACCCAGGGGAAGATTACACAATGGGGGGGGACATAGTGACAACAACAACAAGCTCTGGCAGAGCCACGACTACTGTGAATGCATTACCTAGATAAGGGTGTTTCATGGGCTTAAACATAAACATTTATTTATTTTAAAAAATATCAGATTTACAAACCTTTGAGTCAGAGACTCATTTACAAAGGCACCTCATTGAAACTAATACAAAGACAGCACAGTTAACAAGTCCAAAAACAATGGCTAGGAGAGCAGACAGTTATAACAATCATTCACTGAAGATACATGGGTAGCAGTTGAAGAACAGATTACATAGTTTAGGCACATAGGTACCACATCAAGAAGACCAAAGCAGTTCAAACAATATACAATAGCTAAAGCAAATAGACATCAGGGCCCAGATATTCAAACTGCGCCAGGCTGTGGCGCAAGCCTGGGCGCAGCTCAACTTGGCTGCGCAGGGTCGTGGACTGGGCGATATTCAACGGAGCTGTGCCATGGCTCAGCATTGTTGAATATTGCACCCTGGCCACCCGCAGTGCGCATGGCGCAGTGGCACTGCGCCAGCGGCCAGAGTGGAGCATGGGAATGCGCTAGCGCAAGTTCCATTGCGTAAGGCGCAACAACCGCAATATTCAAAAGTTGTCATGCAACTCGGGCCATAATGTATGCAAGGCACAAATTTTCATGTTATTATGGCCCCATCTGCATGCAGGTGCACCGATCCCCGATGACTTGTGCCCTGCCACGCAGCAGCCGTTGGGGATCAACACCCCCTGCAGCGCGGCGATATGCCACACAGCCCGATCGCAGGCATTAGTAATATAAATGTAAACCCTCATTATCCCTGGTGGTCCAGTGGACCACCGTCTGCCTGATCGCGAGCTGATGTAAAAATAAATAAAAACTCCTATATCCCTGGTGGTCCAGTCGAACGCTGCCTGCCCGATCGTGGGCTGAAGTAAAAGAAAGATGAGATTCCTATATCCCTGGTGGTCCAGTGGACCGCTGCCTGCCCGATCGTGGGCTGAAGTAAAAATAAAAAGACTCAATTCCTGTATCCCTGGTGGTCCAGTGGACCGCTGCCTGCCCGATCGCAGGCTGAAGTAGAAATTAAAGATTGATCCTTATCCTTGGTGGTCCAGTGGATCGCTGCCTGCCCGATCGCTGGCTTAAGTAAAGAAGAAGATTCCCATATCCCTGGTGGTCCAGTGGACCTCCCTCCCACTCCGCCCACTGCTCCCCACTCCCCTACCCCCGGTCAGCAGTAGTGCAGCACCATTCCTGCTCACCCTGCCACCATCGACCGATTACCGCAGGTAGGCTGTATGTTAGTTCAGGCGCGAGCCAATGGGCGCAGAGCCTGTACCGCATTCCACATTCCAGATATTTGAATGTGTATTACGGTATGGAATGCATGCCCATTGGCTCACGCTGTGGACTAATGGGTGTACAGCCCTACCCACGGTGTTAGTCAGCGGCGGTAGGCTGATGGGTTACCGCTGGACCGGGTGGGGGGCGGCAAGGAAGCAGTGGGTGGTGGGGGGGTCCACTGGACCACCAGGGATATGGGAATCTTCTTTACTTAAGCCCGTGATCGGCAGGCAGCGTCCACTGACCACCAGGATATAGGAATCTCATCTTTCAGCTAATTGCCCCGATCGGCAGGCAGCGGTCCACTGGACCAACAGGGATATAGGATTCAAATCTGTTTATTTCTACTTCAGCCCGCGATCGGGCAGGCAGTGGTCCACTGGACCACCAGGGATATCGGATTCTATTTTTCCACACCAATGCCCGCGATCGGGCATGGGGAAGGGGCGCCACCACGGAGGTGCAGATGGAGCTCGGATGGCCACCCACAGGTGGCAGCTGCCGTGTTGCACCCTGCAATACAGCAGCTCACCTGTGGGTGGCCGGCCGTTGCTCCTTTTTTTTTGCTTAACTTTGTGCGGCGCAGGTAGGGGTTGCGCATGCATGGCTCAGCACATCCCAGGCTGAATATCAGGCTGTGCAGAGTATGCATGGGCACGCCCCCCCACCTGCACCTGCATACATTACTGATGCACTCCAGCGCATCGGGATTTGTGCCAGGCACAATTCCCGTTTGAATATCGTGCCGGGGCGCATCAGTGGGTTGTGCCATGCAAAATCCTTTTGAATATCTGGCCCCAGAAGTCAAAGAGAAGCCCAGAGTGTTCACATGAAGGCTGTTGCATACACTAACTGAATCAAGATATAGTACACTGAGAAAGGGCATATTTAAGCAATAAGGCACGACAGGGTGTGTGTTATCATGTAATAACGTCACTCCTGGGGTGGGTTGAAGCACGAGGCGAAGCCGAGTAATTATTTATTTCATCCACTGGATCAGCAATATTTACACAAGCCATAACCAGTGCAGATTTTACAGCACTGGTCCTGGTGTGATGATCCGGGTTTTACACATAACACACTGCATATGGCTTAGTGATATACTGTACAGATGGCTGCAGAGTCTAACCCATTGAAGGCTGAAGTTTCAGAAAACCATTATGCTACAAATATCAAGACTCACTAACTCCCTCACCCCCCAGGTCACAAATAATCCTCTACCAAAGTCATGCTTAAATACTGGTGCCTCTACATCCTTGCCACTAAGCTTTTCATGCCAACATGCTTCTTCTGCTGCTGTGAGTTAAACTCTTTATTTAAAAATATTTTGTTGAGAAATTTTTGTTTTAGTATATCCATGGTCAGGAAAAATGAATTTGTAAAAGAAACCAAAATCCCCATTTATCAATTAACTGAAGCACAATACAGCATGTTATGAATTTTTCAGATTTAATGTGTAACCTACAGTAAGTCAAACAGAAATTAGATACAAATGCCTACCTATCTGCAAGTAAAGCAAATGTGGTTATTATCATTCACTTGTAAATACATATAGTTACAGCCAGGATTCACATTGCTAGACTCCAGTGGCGTCATGCCCATAGGGCCAGAGGGGGCATGTGCCCCCCCAATATCATTGCTCAAAACTAGTATAAAACGCCTGTAAATGTATTTTATTTTCCAGAAAATCACAAGGTCTAAA
Source organism: Neoceratodus forsteri (assembly GCA_016271365.2). Lineage (NCBI taxonomy): Eukaryota > Metazoa > Chordata > Ceratodontiformes > Ceratodontidae > Neoceratodus > Neoceratodus forsteri. Next base: position 968,041,938 of record CM028134.1, on the reverse strand, counting down.
ACAATATTGACTTTTTTTAAGTCATAAGTGGTGGGGACGGGGATCTGTTGGCCCCGCCATGCATCAAAGAGTAGATTTTCAGGCACCATCTTACTCTGTGCGCTCAAGGAGGACAGACTGAGGAGAAGACCGGTATGAGAAAAACTAAGCAAAACTGCAACCAAGAAGGGTACACATTCACCTGTGGCGGGCCACGTTATTGGAGTGAGATTGGGCTGCAGGTGGGTGTGCCGCCGCTACTTCCCAGGAGAGGAGTACTAGCATACCAGCAGCAATAGGAGGTGGGTGAGTCTGAATGTCTCTATCTGCCGGGTCTGGGCTGGCTCGTAAAAGGCTCTGTTCTTGGAGGACGCTGTATGTGACAGGGGGATGGGGCAGAGTGGGTAAGATAACAAGGCTAATTCTTCCGAGCTGTGCCCAGTGTCCATCAACTACTTGATGAGCCAGCGTCGGCCCATAGACAAGGATTTCTGTGTTTGGAAGGCTGAGGAGTGGCGTCCACCTGGAATGTGTTCTCCGTCCCCCATTTTTTTTTGCAGGTACCTCTTCTCCAAATTGCCGATCCACTCTCCTTCTGACTTTCAGGTTTTTATCTTTCTCAGGTGATGGACGGGTGGAGCAGAGTTTGTTTCATTTTCTGAAGCATCATGGAAAGAAAGGAAATGAAACCCTGCTCACACGCCCATCACCTGAGAAGAGGAAAAAGTTGCATCAGACATGCTAGTGGCTCTCCTTGAATGGTTAGCTGCCTTTTCCTGAAAACTCAGAGACAAATTGTAACTTAACCAGGTAAAAAGAAACCTGAATTTGATTTGGAATTCAGTTTTTAGCTTTGGAGTATAGGCAGAAATGCTCATGGAACACAAAACTATGCCATTTTTTTTGTAACTCTGCCATGCTGGATTTTGACTTTTCTTTCTTGGCATGTCTCATTATTAAAGATGATATATAATGAGCAACAGGGATCCAGGGTTCTCACTGACTGTAACAACTGCAACCCACATAATTATCTTCAGAAGCTTTTGTAGGCATACGGGGCCAATACACAATGGCTCTTGGGGGCTGTCGGGGGTGATGGACTTTAGGGGCACACAGAGGCTCTCCATACCGCCATGCCATAAAAGTGCTTTACACAAAGCCCCCACTTAGTGGCCAGACAAGGAGTGTGTGTGTGTGTGTGTGTGTGTGTGTGTGTGTGTGCTAGGGGGAAAATGGTGAGAGCTGCCGCTATCAGTGGCCAGCAGGGATACTTGGGTGGGGACAGGGTGTTGGAGGGGCTGCCTCTGAATGCCACAGATACTTGGGCATGAGGCAGGGTGTGTTGGGGTAGCACCATACACCTGGGATACTTGGACATGGTGTTGGGGTGTCACTGGACTGTGGAGTCCCACTGGGAAAGCAGCAGGTGCCACAGTGCTGAGACCCAGAGCAACAGGAGTAACGGATGCCCCCCCAGAACAAAGCAACATACTTAGTGGAAGTGACCAATACAGACCAGCCTCCAGCATCTGCAAAAAGACAGTGGTCTATGCCACAAGCTGAGCAGTTGTGGGGTCTGGGGAGCAAGAGAATCAGAGGGAATACTAGTGATAAGAGTTCTCCTGAGTTCAGTGTAGGGGACACAGAGGGACACGACTGTTGGACCACCCCAGACACCAACAGAGAGCTGCAAAAGTTTGGTTTTCGTGAATGAAAGAATCCCGTACTCAGCTGGAGCAGCAGGAGTGAACTGTGCCACATTCACCACAGCTTGATCTGCCGGGGATGCCCTGTGGTGCTGAAAGGCAGGCAAAGAAGCTGACCACCTGCCACCGTGGACAAGCCAATTAAAGTGGGGCAGATGTTCATGCAGCAGCAGAAGTTCAGTAGGGTAAGGGTTAAACACAGTGGGTGGGTTTGTTTTATTATTATTAGTAGTAAACTGTAATAATTTATTCATTGTTATTGGGCAGACTGTGGATGCACTTTGCAAGAGGTCGAGTGTGCGTGTATTGGTGCTGACTCAGAGGGGCAGCGCAACACCTCCCCTTAAATCATTAGCTTTCACTGTAGTTCAAGTGACTTCTGCTTGTTTGCATAGATAAGCCCCTCTCCCCAAAAAAAGAAAAGTTGGCTCTTGTTCAAATGTTAGGGGTGTGATTATTGTCTGGGGTAGGTTATTTCATCCACCCCATCCCTGGGTTGTCAGTCTGTGTTGTATTTTATTGTCATTCGTCTGTTTCTGTTTGGAGGGTTTGCAAGAGAAGGTCGCTCATCTGGTTGTGGTGTTACCACGAATAGCACCCCTGTCATTTTGTCAGTGTTGGAGGGTTATTAGTAAAGGCATTAATTTGTTGTTATTAGGCTTGCTCTGGTTTGAGATTCTGCAGGATGTGGTTGTGCTCTTGAATGGAGTGTAAACTGTGTGACTTGGAGTGGGTTATCCCCGGCAGTAGAGTTTTACAAGTAATATTAATTAGTATGATCCTTTATTATGCTGTTCTGACAGTTTTACTTTTGTTAGTAATACTAAGTACAGTTTATTGCATTGCAAGCTGGCTTGCTCTGTTTGCAGTACTTCATTTGTAGGGCCTGTTGGTAGGGAGGTGGTACTGATGTTTATTTATTTATTTTAGTCTTTGGTAACCGGTTAAGGCCCACTAGGCACAAGTGCCTGTTTTCAGGGGTGACCTGGGAGCACTGGGCGGTTAAGTGACTTGCTCAGTCACACAGCATGCAAGTGGAGGTTGTGAGAATCAGACTCAGGTCTGGTCTGTTGGATGTATCACGCTCATTCACACCTCGTTCCTCTAACCTCTAGGCTATACTGCCAGCCCAGATGTGATGGATTATTCCCACCTACATTTATTTCTGCCTTGCATTGCTCATCATGGTCTCCGTCATGCCTGTTCGCAGTTTTTCTGGGTTGTTTGCAGTTTCATAATAAAAATGTAACTTTTATTGAAACATACTTTGGCACCAAGCATAGGAAACCCACTATTTGTATATTGATTAAGAATGTGCTACACATTCAGACAGTTTGCTTGCAATTTAAAGACAAGTGCTGACATGATAAGATGAGCGGTATGGTCCAGACTTCCGAGGTCAAACAGCACTTGTGCAGATAAATAATTTATCTGACAGCTCACCGTTGTATATTTCCTTTATACAATAAGGGATGCTTTCTGACACTGCAGGGACATTTGCTTTTGATGTTTTTTAAATGATAGGTTGTGTGACTTTTTGTCAACTTTCCAACTAGCACAGTGGTTGCTGTTAAATAAAACACCACTCATTTTGTAGATAGTTTTGTGTTAAACAACTTGTGTGCTCAAAGTACCATGCTGTCATTTTTTTTGTTTTAAAGTTATTTGCATTTGTTTGTTGCACAAAGTGAACAAAATTGAATTTTCTGCTATTGTTGCTAATTATAAAAAAAAAACTAAAAGGTAACTATAAATGAAACACCACTCATTTTGTAAATATCTTTCTGCTGAACACCTTTCGTTCTCACAGTATTATGCTATCATTCTTCGTTTTAAAGTTATTTGCATTTGAATACGGGAATACGTGACATCACTACTATGCAGATAAATGATAATGACATAAATAATGTGTGGATAAATGGTGATTAAATCACTACTGCATAGATAACTTTGATTTATTCAATGGCTGTACAGATAAATGGATTTATTAAATGGGTTTTGTGTCCATGTAGGGTATTAAATAATCCAAATAAATTGATTAGCAGTTTCACATGTGAAAGTGCTAATCAGCTGCAAAAATGCATAGTATATGGCACAGACTGGTTAGCAAAATGAAAAATACTTTGTTTTTAAAGGGGTTTTGTATGTGTAAACTTGAATAAAAAACATAAAAGATGTTTAGCAGTCTAGTGCTATACAGTTCAGAAAATGGACAGCACCACCCTCTGATACTGAATAGCATTATGCTGTGCTATACTAGCTATTTAATACCCTGCCATGCCTATTGCATGAATAAGGGATATGCAGGGGGCGACTGTGTGATAAAGCAGTTATCTTGTAAAGTTGCCATTGACCTCAGGTAACCTCATGAGTGGTAGAGCGTGATGTAATAACTGTGTGTATAAATGAAATTTATATACACTGTTACTCAAATAAATGGATTAATCATACTCTGTTTATCGCCATCCCTACTGCATATATGTAAGTAATACATGTAAAAGATTACACAGTAAACAAAGTATCAGCAAGAACAGATGACCTGTGTCATTATTTTTTCATGCAAAACATTTATAGTAGATGACTGTAATAATTTGACTATTCAAATGGTGCATTTCTGGCTTTTAGCAGGTAATTAATTAGTTAGGAATGGACTGTAAATAGCTAGCTGATTCACTGTATGGTAAAAGCCACAAAAATGCACCATTTCAGTTCAGTTTTTACAAAATTGCTTTGAAAATACAAGAGGTCACTCGTAGACTGAACAAAGAAAAAAAAGTATCATTGTGACAGCATTTAGCATGTTATGAAAAGCCTCCTGGCCTTCTAAAAGTCACCAAAATGCACCATTTGATCTCAATTTCGCAAAATATTCACGGGGAGCATGCCCCCAGACCCCCCCTAGAGAAATTTTGATTTCATGCCCCCCAACATTTCTGGTTGCATGATGTCCCTGCTAGACTCTGGGTAAGTATGACAAGTTTCCTAAATACTGGTACCTTATCCAGCTGTGTTCTGCTTGGGGGGGTGTGTGTGTGTATATGTGTTTAAACACATAACTTTCTATAGTATATTGTATAGTACTGTGAATCCTGTCTGCAGTGTTTTTGTCTCCTGTGGCAAGACATTGTAACGAGACACTGGCCTGCTGTAGGGCTATTAAACATCAAACCAAAGGGTAAGCTGTGAAGACTAACTTAGAGAAGATGCAATAAAATAAACTTGAATGACAGCCCCCAGACGTCATAAAACACTGAGGGAAAATTAGAAAAACTCCTCTAACAGCCTAGGCAGAAACAAAACACTGGATTAAAGTAAGAAGTCAAAACTGGTAGTAATACATATATTCCTGATTTTAACATGCAGTTTTCCTTTGAGAAGATTCAGTAGAATATAAAAAAGTAGCCCAGAACTGCCTGCCTGAGAATGAAGATGGCATATTATTTGGAAAAAGGGAAGGCTAGTCTCTTGTTATGCAATGTCCTCTAAAGTAACACACTGACTGCTCTTAGGATCCTAGTGTCAAATGCTTTGAGGTGCCATGGGGAACTTGTTATGCAGAAAGTTCCAAGAAGTGTTTAATCCATTCTACTTCTCATAGCTTTCTCTTCTCAAACTTAAAAGGAAAAATACACTTAATCACAGGCTGTGTTTACCAAGCACTGTGCCCATGATTAAAATAATTTGAACCCCATCCCCCAAACAAATGTGCCCTCACATGAACATGCATGATTTATCTGTAAAGACAATTAAAAAAATGTATTTCTAAATACATTAGTAACACCAATGCTTTCAATATTTTGAAAGTACTAAAAAGACAAACTAGATATATATAGATAGATAGAATATGGTAAACAAATATTGTTAATCCCAAAAGCTGAACTTTGGTTTTAGTATATAAATGTTTAAGAAATACCTGAAAGCTGTCTATTTTCCTTAGTTTTTTGACACTTCTTAGTCTTTCCTGTTGAGACACCAGGTGACTCTGCTAATCATTTGTTCCAAGGGTTTTTAAGTCAGTTTGAAGGCATTTTAAGTATCTTCTGTTCTAGTCCTTAACAAAATGCAGGGACTCCACAGACATCTGTTCCTTGGTCCACATCCCACACATGTGAGTCTTCTTTCAGAATGATGGATGCACCTCATGCCCTTCCCACATGAATGAAAAAAAAGGGTGGGATGGACCTTTTGGAGCTTCTTCAGTGGAGGTGGAGTGGACCTTACTTCCCCCCAAAAAACAATGCTGTCTCCCACTACTCAGGTTCCAGTTCTTGTACCACCCATTTAAGAAACAAAATAGTACCCTGCAACCATTGACTAACATGAAAGTGTATTTATTTGAGGGTGGAAAACATTTCTTGTAGAAGGGTAAGGCGGAGGAGACCATTTACACCATCAGTCAGTTCCACGGACAGAAAACATGACATCACTCCTTTGAAGATGCAATACTCCTGGAGGCGCCGCTCACAGTCGTAAAAATGGAAAGGGACCTGGGGGTAATCATATCAGATGACCTTAAGGTTAGAAAGCAATGTGTGAAGGCAGTAGGGAGGACTGGGGAGATACTGGGATGTATAGGGAGAGGCATCACCAGCAGAAAACAGGAAGTTGTTATCCCTCTGTACAGACAGTTGGTGACACCTCATCTGGAGTACTGTGTCCAGTTCTGGAGACCCCATCTCCGCAAAGACATAAGACAGGATGGAGGCAGTCCAGAGGAGGGCAACTAAAATGGTGCAGGGTCTGCAAGAGAAGCCATACGAGGAGAGACTAAAGGAGCTTAATATGTATACCCCTGAGGAAAGAGGGGGGGCCATGACAGAAACTTTTAAGTACCTCAGTGGAATCAACAAAGTCCAGGAGGGTAGCATCTTTCAGAAAAAGAGATGTGCAAGAACAAGGGGACACAATTTGAAGATAGAGGGGGGACAGCTCAGGGGCAATGTGAGGAAGTATTTTTTACAGAGAGGGTGGTGGACGCATGGAACAGCCTTCCTAAGGAGGATGTGGGGTCTAAAACTGTGGGAGAATTAAAGAATGCATGGGACAGACATAAGGCAATTCTTGTGGGGGGCAGGAAGAAATAGCCTGTTGGTTAACTAGGATCCTCAGCTTATCCTGTAGGTAGGGAAATGGGCAGACTAGGTGGGCCAAGCGGTCCTTATCTGTCGTCAAAGTCTATGTTTCTATGGGTGACTCTGTACCTCCGTGACCTTGATTCCCTCCCTCACATACAGTGCAACCCTTCGGCACTGTCCCTTCTGTGGTGCTCAGTGCACCATGACTCCATTATGGCCGCCAAATCCAGGTCAACCTCCTCCAGGTCCAGAATTTTATTTCCCAGACTCCTTGCATTGGTGGACATGGCTCTCCATGCCTTATTCCCTTGCTGCTCTGCCCCTCCTATCTGTGCTTTCCCTGAAGCTCCACCTGACCCACCTCTTCCCTTTTTATTATGTCCATTTCCTGTCTCTTCTACTCCTTTACTGTTGCTTATACTGCCTCGTCCTCACACCTGTCTTTTTGTGCTCCTGCCTTAGGGGTGTTTACTCCCCTCAGGCCCTCCTCTATAATGCTTCACCATCGGGGGAGGAACTGTTGCCACCTTCAGTTTTACAGCCTCTGTTGGGCGAGTTTTAATTCTCATCAAAACAGCATTTAAACCTCTTAAGGACTGTGGTCTCCTTCCTGGAAGGATGCAGGCCGTCTCCCCTACATATGCCCATATCCTCCCAAGTTGACCCCAAGTCCCTAGTGTACCTGAAGCCCTCCTCCATGCACCATGCTTTCAACCAACTGTTAAATACCCTGGTGCGGAGTACCCTTTCCTCCTCCTGCTTGTACACAGGTAACACCTCGGCAAAAGCCACCATGCATGCCACTTGCTTGAGGCCCTTCCCCAGTTCCTTAAGATCATCCTGCACTACCCCTACCCTGTCATCTGCCAGATCATCCTTCCTGGTTCCATGTCAAGATAGTGAAAATAATTGGGCGACTCACAAAACAGTAAGTGCACCTTGCCGAAATCCAGTCTGGCATATAAAAACAAACGCCGAACACCAACTCAGCAAACTTTTAAATCAATGTTTTATGCGGGGGGCTATGTCCCACCACAACCTCCATACTTAAATAATCACCTCCCGGGAGGGGGGAGACACTGGAGGAAAAAGAGAGGGACTGGGGACAGCAATACTTCACAAAATAAAAAAAGAAGAAGAAACCGTACCTCTATACAGTCTAGAACCCAGGACCACCAGCACTGCAGTCCGTGTCCCTACCCACTACACTAGGCATGTAGCTTGGCAGAGTGTCGCTCCACAAACCCATTTAGCCTCTCCCACTACTCCCTTCCTTCCATCACTATTCTCTCCCCTCAGCGTTGTTCCTCTTCTCCCTCACTATTACCTCCCTACGCTATTCATTCCCCATCACTGATCTCGAAAGCCACCACACTGAAGAGCTCATTTGTGAGTCACTGAATTTGGTTCGCTATTATCACAGGATACCATCTGTCCCCAGATGTACAATGACATCTAGCTCCCTCCCATCTCCCTGCTTCCCTAGTGATCCTCCAGATATGCTCTCCATCCCTCCAAGCTGAAGCACCTCTCAGGCACATCACCTACCTCTCCCTTCCTCCCCCTACATCCAAGTCTATCCCCCTAACAGCAGAGTCCCCCACCAGCAGATGCTTCCTCCTTGGCTGGGGCCTCTTCCTCCCTCCCTCCTTGGGGCCTCCCCTTCTGAGAACCCCCACCTCCTCCCTCCCTTCCCACTGCTACAGGCGGCTGCCCCATTCTGCCAGTACAAGAAAGGAATTCTGCAGTGGTACAGGCTAAGAAGCATGCACCCTTCCCACCACATCCACCCTCCCAGAGCCCACCAAAGTCCAACCGTTCTGCCAAGGCATCCTCTTGGAGGAGAGGTGGCAGACCTGAAGGCCCCTGGGCACAAGGTCCTCCACACCCTTGCCAGCTCAGTCAGGAGTCCAGCAACCTCTGCCCTCAACCCAGAGAGGCAAGTACAAATGGGGCAGCATCTCTGTCTCCAGAAGGTGGTACGAAAGATTGTGGTCCCGCTCCTGCTGTACTGCACCACTCTCATGATCTTTCCTGCCTTCCTTTACTGAAGTGTCTGTTGAAAATTCTCTGCACCCTACTGCCTCCTTTCTACTCCCATTGTATTCCTACCTCTCTCTTTTGCTTGCTTGAAACTTATTTGTTACCCTACGAAAGATAGGGTGTCTCATTTTTCCCTTTTATAACCCACCTACCTGTAACTTGCCCTGGTGTCTACGAATCCATATCCACTTGCCTGAACTTTGTTATCCTACCCTTCTGCTTGCCTGAAACTTATTTTTTAGCATGCCCTAGATAGAGTGTCTCTTATTTTCCCTTTTCCAACTCTCTTACCTGTATCTACCTGTCTTTTAGAGGAGACCTAGACCTGGCTGGAGAGGCATCTATTTCCCAGTTCCACTGTCTTTCATGGCAGTGTTTCTTTGCCGATTTAGCTGACTTCTCCTTTTGGTCTTTTTTCAATGATTCAACCAGAGGCACCTTCTTCGACCACAAGGAGCAGCGGGTCAGTTGCAAGCTGCGGCTGGAAGAAGCATGTGAAGACAGCGATGCACCCAAAGACACACACTGTTTGTCCGCCATGGCCTTTAGATAGGTTTCTAAGGCTTTTTTTCTGACATCTCCGTGTAGCCTGGTTAAACCCTGGCAAATGCTGCAGACTTTCATGTCGTGAGCTAGGCCTAAGCAGCAGATACGCATGGTATGTCAATGTATATCTGGACTTTGCTGCAATAACAGTAATTTATCAGTGGTTTCTTGCATTTCATGGGTGGCATAAACCAGGAGTGTAGCCAGGAATTTTAGATCTGCACACCAAGTGGATTCATTGCTACCCCCATTGTTAGGCCAGCTACCCCTTCCACTTCAGCTGTCCATGCCCTCTCAACCAATGCAAGTGTCATTTTCTCTGTGGTGTACACCACCACCCCACTAGCCATGGCACCAACAGTTGTCAGACTAGGAAATTGGCTTTTAGTTACAAGCCTCTGTGCCATTTTAATTGTATTTTATAACGGGCTGGTTAATTTATTCGTTTTTATTTATGTGAGCGTTCTGTAGTTTTGGATAGTTTGTATTTATATGTATGGTGCCCAGAGCCTCTGGGATTGGGAGCCATGAAAAATAAAACTTGCCTTGCCTGGTCTTGTGAAAGGGTCATGCCCTATCTGACTTGGAGGGACTCTGTACTATCCTCTTTTCTTCACAAAGGCTGATGCAACAACACTGTGAAATCTCACTATCCTTTACTGTCCTATTTTTTTCCCTCTCAGTTCTGTCGGGTCGTTGGCCACCTGCAGAGCCCCCAATCTCACTGGTTCCAAGGTGTCAAACCTTCAAAGTGCCAATGCTTATAAAGTGCTGATACTGCTAGAGTGCTAATGCAACGTTAAAAATTGTCACTGTGAAGGAATTGATAAAATTCATAAATATAAAGAGAAAGCATTAACATGGTGTATAAATTCATTGGCTAACATAATACAGCCATTTACTAGTACAAGCTGTCACTTGTTCCCCACTCAGAAGTGCTGGCAGGGTCGTTCCCTCCAGACTTCTAACTTAAGTTCAAAAAGTGTTTTTTTGCTCCATTTTGGAGAAATACCCCTTTTATGTATACTTGTTTCATTTTGTTTCAGCCATCAGTGAACCGTCCAGCTCTGATACGAGCGTGGCTGACTGCTGAAGCAGAGTGGCTTTGAAATTGATATGCTTAGAAAAACGCCGCTTCATTTTTGGTATATTGCCCTGTGTTAAAAACAAAGAAAATATATAAAAACAAATACAACACTGGTAGCATTTTAAGTGTGTTACTTTAGTCTAAAGGAAACTGCCCATGGGTTCTAAAAACGTTGATAAAAAAACAATGAGGAGCTAACCCTTGTTTCCAAATAGTAGCACATCTCTTGGAGCTTTCAAATACTTGCAGGTAACTGCTCCGTGGGCTCAGTTTAGGAAAAAAACTTTAATAATTATTTTTTTCCCTCCTGCATGCCCTTAGAGTTCCTCTGAAGCTGTTGTGATGTTGCACAATGTTTAAATTATCAAAGCAGATTAAAAGCCTCCAGAACAGCTCTGATTCGCAATCACATTCTCCCCGCGCGCTCCCCTGCGACTCATCATAACCACCTCATTTTCTCTGTCTCACATAGGGAAGGTGGAAAAGTAGGACAGAGAGTAAAAAAAACTCAGATTCAGCGACTAAGTGCCCACTCAGTCACAATCACACTGGCATCTGGAGGAGACGAATAACCACACACAGACCACACTACTACTCTCTGCCTGGCAGCTGGCTCAACAATCCTCACTGTCCCTGTCTGAAGATTAAGGGACTCCCATGCAGCAGTGACTCAGTATTTAGCTCAGTGTCAGGACTCAAGTCAGGACAGTCTGCCTCCTCAATCTAGTCCCCTCCACTACTCCGATTGTTGTACGTATTGCGGCTCGGCTCTTGTCTTGTTGACTCCTCGCTCCGATTCCGAAATTCACTGTCAGAGGTCGACCACTCAAGTCAGCATGCACTGGCAGCGCAAATCTTTCCCGAAATTTCGAAAATCCTAATCCTGGCTCCGGCTCCCAATACAATGCTCTCCCGACTCACCTGTCTTCTCCAGTGCAGACACAACAGACCACGCTGCTTTTTTACAGGGCATTTAAAGAACCTGCCCGACCCCGACCAGCCCCTTACTAAGCACTGCCACGCCTCTTTTCTTGGCAAGTGGACCTGATTGAGAGGTAGCAACACATTTCTCAATCACGTCCGATGGGGCTAGTAGGCGCGTGACTCACAGCTCTATCTGAGCTTAAGCTTTAAACCCCCCCCACCCCTTCTCCCTTAATCCACTGGAGGACAAAGAGCAGCTGGGAAAGCCTGAGGAAAAAAAAAAGAACAAAGGAATGCGGAGAGACTAGCACACTCTCCTGCTACCCCTGGCGATTGCTGCAGCACGCCATGGCGTGTCAGGCATATCGGCAGCTACACCCTTGGCATAAACAATAGCTAGTTTAACTTTAAAACAAAAAACGAAAGAAGTAATATCAGCAGCGACACTAGCAAAGATTGACAATGTTCTTCAGCAGCGGTGGACCGATGAGCAGTTGACAGTGGGGAGAAAGAACTGAGGTGTGTTGGGGCCACCCATGTTATATAGGCAGCAGCAACACATGTTGATGTGGATGGCCTTTGTACAGCTAGCAAACGTTACTGGTTGGTCCTGATACCATCAACTTATAGCTCCATTACGTGGCTTAAAGCAGCAGTGCACGACAGCGATGAAAACTCTGATCTATACGTTTTTATGTTACTTTAGACTGTCACCTATCTCCTGACTTGTATGATACATTTTTTTAATCCAGCTTTTTGATCCCCAACGCCACCTCCCACCTACTTGGCGACCAGGGTACATGGTGGAGCTGGCAGGCAGCTCCAACCACCTCCCACTCAGAGAGGCTCAGTCTCTGGACCGACGCTTCTTCCTGTGCCTGGCCCTCCAGGCAATCCCCCACAGGTCCCCGCGTGCAGGGCAGAGGGTGAAGGGCGCTGACTCACCCCCCCCCCAGACCAACATCTAGACTCCGGGGGGTTGCGGGACCATCATGGAGCCTGCCAGCTCCATACTTGCTTATTTTCTCCCTGCCCTTTGCTGCGGTTGCTCGCACGCGTATGGAGGCACATGCATGCAGCGACCCGCAGCACCCTACCTACTCATTCCCAACTGCACTACCTCCTGACCTCCACCCGGGGGCAGCCCTGCTGCAGGCGCGGCTGGGTCCCCACCCATGAGGGGAGAGCTGCCTTATGGCTGCTCAATCCATCTCCCGGCCTCACCCCTCCCATGTCAACCCCCTACGACCCAGACTCATTCCCGAATCTGGGTCACTGGCGTGGTGCAAGGTGTGATGTCCAGCACCTCAACCCTCAGCGCCACCAGGCAGGTCCTTGTATCGTACATTTTTCCATATTTTGAGACTGCATTACCATTTTATTCTTTTTTACTGTTAATAAAAGAAGTGTTCCTTTTATAATGGCTTTGACCACGTTTTCATCAGTTGTATCTGTTGTTTTTGAACACCCACTGCTTAAGATAACTTTTCTTATCACTATAATGAACTAGCATGTAGCAGACACTGCTCCCTGACCTCAAGGGACAACACGTGTACAAAAACAGTTGAGAATACTAATGAAAATATGGTTCAAGACATATTAAATGGAGCGTTCCTTTTATTATTTCAAATGTGAAAAAAGTGCAAAAGCAGACTCGGAATGAGAAACGAAGGGTATCATACAAGCCAGGAAATGAGGGGTAATCTAAAATAAAAAAGGCACAGATCAGAATTTTCACCGCTATCATGTAGTGCTGCTTTAATGGAGAGAGATATCTTCAAAGAAGATCCGGGTACTGTATATGTCAGCTGCCAGGTAAAGCACAGTCCTTCACATCGATCTTAATACTAGCAGGCAGAAAACTTTCCAATGAGCAAAAAAAGGAAAAAGACAGATATTTCAGAAAGAAAAAAAAAGTAAGCACCAACTACTTTTAAAAATGTAATAACATTTTCTATCTGCTGTTTCTTGGCACTAATAGAAAAAGATCCCGAGGTCGCTCAGACGGAACACACCATGAACCCTACCAAGTGCTCACTGGGTATGCTAGAGTCCCACTACCTGGGCTCTACCCTAGGTAACAGAGAAGTTGAGATGTCTGAACCTGTGGGTTTGTGTTAATAAACTCATTTGAGTTTCATTATTTTCTGAGAGTGCTGTCTTCCTGTGTATTTAATAAACAAGCTAATGCTGAAACACCCAAGGTAGTAGCAGCTGCCAACAGCTCTACACATATCAAAAAGCAGGTCACGTAATTTGGAGGAATTATTGGTTACTGCCGATGGTTTGTTCCACATTCTGCAACTTCCTCTGCCGTGCTCAGTGGTCTACCTAAAAAGGGTTTCCTCAACACGTTCAGTCACCTACAAAGTTTAAGAAGCTTATGTTTATGCAACCGTCCTCATTCACACTACACGCGAGAGTCCACAAACTATACTGCAGCCCTGTTCCTTGCTTAGCATCATCAAAATGCTGCTGGTGGTGGTGGTGGGGGGGGGCTTCAAAGGTTTGCATGTGCTCACCTGTACAGTATCTTACTACTGCCACACAGAGCAAGAATGCTGGTACTGTGGTTGGATAGGTGACAAATCATTTGTAGAAAACATTAGTTTTATATGGATGTCTATCTACCCTGAATATGTATCTGATTTATTCTGTCTATCTAACCCACATTCTGGTGCCGACTTCAAATCGAGACACGCCACATTAACAAAACTGGGAAGCTGGTGATTACATACCTTGACTGCCAAGTAGGGTAAGCATGTGAGACAGGAGGCTGAAAGCTGCAAGTATATAATCTGAAGACAAACTATAAAACACGTCAACATGAAGTGTAGGCATAGATAAAAACCTCACTACAAACCCTGTGTTATTGGGACAGCATTTCATCTCTAGAAGTCCGGTTTGATCCAAAGCGCAAGCATAGATGTCAATAACGTGGCCATTTGCAGCTGCCCGGGTTGCTAGTGCTTCGTAATGCTAAACAAAAAAAAAAGAAAAGAAAAAACAGCAATATCAAAGACAATGAGTACCTCTGTAGTGTACAGCTTAGACTAGCAGTCATAATACAATAAGAATCGGAGATGCTAGGTCAAACTTCATAAAGAGAACGTAATCTTGCTTTACATTTTTTAAAATATCATTAAAATGTGGGCATATATGTACCCTCCATAATCTCATACTTTTTTTTTTTTTTTTAACTTGTTCACTTTGAAATCTTCTTGTTTTTCTTCTTCAGAGCCCCTGTTGATGCTGCCTGTGTTCCACCCAAATATTAATTTTCATAATTACTAATCAGTTATGGAACCTGGTGACATCCAGGGGTTCAATGCTAAAGAATTTTCAGCATAACCATTTCAGTTGTATTTATAAGCATCATTTTCATATAAATAATTTTTCAGATTAATACAATTTTCATATAAATTAGGTATTTTCCATGAGTAGGGCACCAGAAATCTTAAGTGGGACTCCAGAAAATATGCAAGGGACCAACTGTCTAGCAGGGCTTCTGTATGAAGAAGATAACAAGGATGGCAGAAAACAGACATCAACCATTAACCCCAATTACACATAACGCATATATTTTGCAGTAGAGACTATAGAAAGATCCTTTTCGCCAAGTGTAGGTATTTGGTCTTAAATTAGGGAACAGAAGACATACATACAGCTTTCCCCAGCATAGTATACATACTTGCAATGTAACATTCTAATTTAAAGCTGAAAGGGACAATATGTCCACGAAGTCTGCCCACAGAAACCAACAATGTAGTGTATGGTGGAACGTTGTTCTTACTCCTTTTTATCTGTGCTGAAAAGTTGTTCAGCCAGAGATACAAAAGTTCATGCAGTAGAATGCTGTTCAGCCCATACAAGCAGAACAGCATCCTACGCATTCAAAAGCTCGATCATTCTGAAAGCTACGCGCACGCGCTGCACTCACTGTTAAGGACAAACTGCAGGATCTACCATATAAGCAGTCCCGGCATTGATGGCAGCAGGATAAACAAACACTGAACCAGCAGGATTAACCAGATAAGTAGACTGAATTAACCTAGCATATAATTTAACAATAAAAACCAAAAAAACAGCACAGGATCAACCAGATCCTATATTTTACTAATAGCAGTGTAAGAGGCTATGGGATACAGATGGACCCTAACACAGATGATTTCCTTAGGTTGGTCTCCACAGTAGCTTTATTAGAAAATTTCAAAAGTAAAGACAAAATAAAAGGCGGACTGTTTCATGCAAAAGAAAATAAAGTAGGTTTTAAATGGAGCAGCATATAACATCGTAGTTACGTTTGTACAGCAGGCAAAACAAGAGAGTCTTCTTCAACAAAGTAACTAGAAGGCACTAGTTTCAAGGGTGCATGTACTCCAACACCCTTGGCTACATCTGACCTCTCTCTCTAGAAGCTAGCTATTATATGCTAAGAGTATTTCTGATTGGTTGGGATATATATCAATCAGCTAAGTCTAAAAAGAATTTTACAAAAAGCTCACTTATTTATTACAAAGCACATAGAAAACCTTTGTAGCAACCTTATTTTCCATATAGCATATATATAAATCAATTATATTGCTCAAAGCTTCAAAACATAGTTTTTGTGGAACAAGCCCTTCCCCCTTGTATCTCTTTCCTTATAAAATAAACAACAACATGGCCAGCCGGCTCCTAGGGAGAGGATCCATCAGGGAGAGTCCCACAGGTAACATCATCATTGCACAGCAGGTAAAAAATCCCCTTAGCTCTTTTCTGTTTACATCTCCCTGCATAATGTGTTGTACTTTAAAAGAGGGACTGTCTGTATGCTGTGCTATGGGAAAAATGCTGTGCTGCCTACTGAGCTGTATTTTAAGCAAATGCTCAGTTTAGGTACAGCAACTAGAAGAGGACTCGCTCTGGACTACAAGCTGTGAGGTGCTTTAGCGCTAGGGAGAAAGCGCTTCACGAAATAAAGGTAGTTCTGAGCGAGTGAGTCTAATGTAGACTGTGCTTGAGCGTTTTAAGCGCTGTGAGCTGCATGACAATGCGACGCTCGTCAGCCTGTCGGGACGTTGAGGAGGAGCGTATAATCTAATACGCCGCTTTTAAGGCTTGAACAGCTTGGAAAACATTGTTTAAGTTAAGGGAGTTACTTTAGAGCTATTATGAGGCAAAAAGTGGCAATTTTAGGAGTTCCCAAGTTTTGAAATGCTTAAACGCCATTTCTAGGATATCAAAAGTGGATTGTTTGCACAATAAATGTTCACATACATTTTATAACATGTACTACTTGCTGCAACTTTGTTTTGACTTGCTAGGATGGGGAGGGAACGACAGGAAAACGACAGACAGACAAAATATAAAAATAAAACACATAGGTGGCCAGCCTATGTACATAAAGACATCACAACCCCAAAATATACATATGGGGGAGACACAAAAGGGGAACAGCAAGCCAAGTTGCAACAGTAGTATCCTTGTTGGGCAAACGACAGGGCTGGCCCACATCTGCACCGTCAGACCCTCTGACATTCTCCTCCCCACCCAAAACAAAACAAAAAAAAATGTGTTCTATTTTTTTCTCAGATTATGAAGTATCCTATACTGAGGTACAGATCTCTTACAGTGAAGAGATGGAGCCAAAGCCCACCCACTCCTCAGGCTCTACCTCGGGGTCCCAAAACACGATTCCCCTTTTTATACAACAGTGAAATTTACTACCTGTTCACTGTTGTACAAAGGGTTCTTCTGACTATAACTATCTATTTAACTGTTTCTTCTATATACCCCAAGGTCTGTTGTACAGGATTTGTTTTAGCTATTATCACAACCATATCGTGATAGAAAATCTGCGTTTTTATGATCAGTACCCTTTCAATGTTTTATTTTGAAGCAATACGGCTCTAATGTCAAATGCCATCACATTATGCAAGGGTTCCGGTCTTTCGTGACATTTAGCCAGCATAGAGGATTGTGGTCTGTCTATAGTTCGAACTCAACTCCCCATAGATAGAACCACAATGCTTCAATGGTCCAGCGTATTGCTAAGCATTCTTTTTCAATGGTAGAATATCGGGTTTCCCTCTCATGTAACTTTCTACTAATATATATTATAGGATGTTCATCACCTTCAATAACTTGTGATAGCACAGCCCCTATGCCACAGTTTGAGGCGTCAGTTTGTAAGATGAAGGGTAGTGTGAAGTCAGGTGTACGCAATACTGGGGAGGAGCATAATATCGCTTTAATTGTGGAAAATGCTTCTTCGCAGGCAGGGGTCCATACCACTTTCTCGGGCTGGCGTTTTTTTTGTCAACTCGGTAAGAGCATTAGCTACTATAGCAAAATCTGGTATAAACCGCCTATAATAGCTGGCAAGTCCTAGAAAGGATCTCACATCCTTTTTGGTTACTGGCCATGGACTGTTAGCTACAGCTTCAATTTTAGATTTAACAGGTTGCACCATACCTCCACCTATCTGGAATCCTAAATATTCTGTTTCCTGCACAGCCAAGGAACATTTGGATGGATTAATGGTTAGGCCTGCAGTAGTTATGGTGTTTAACACCGTAGCTAGATAGCATAAATGATCAGACCACGTTTTACTGAAGATTACCACATTATCCATATAAGCTGCGCTAAAGGCAGCATGTGGTAGAAGAAGCTTATCCATAAGCCTTTGGAAGGTTGCAGGAGCTCCATGGAGCCCAAAAGGCATAAAAGTAAACTGGAATAAGCCAATTGGGGTACTAAAGGCCATATTTTCTTTAACATTAGCAGCCAAGGGAACTTGCCAGTAACCTTTAGTCAGGTCGAGGGTTGTGATGTATTGTGCTTTTCCCAGGTGGTCGAGGATATCATCAATGCGTGGCACTGGATAGCTATTAAATTTAGAGATTTCATTTAACCTTCTGAAATTTAAGCATAACCGGACCCCGCCCTCTTTTTTCCCCCCAACAACAACAATAGGGAAATTCCACTCGCTATAAGATGGTTCAATAATTCCCAATTGTTGCATCTTGTGGAGTTCCTTCTCCACGTCCCTCCTTAATCTTTCAGGAATTTTATAGTTCCTTTGCCTTATGGGTTCTCTTTGTGTAGTGTTTATTTTGTGCATAACATCTGCCACCCTCCCAGGCATCCCTGTGAAAGAGCTAGCAAAAGGCTGCAACATAGTGTGAAGTTCAGCAACTTGCTGACTGGTTAGCTGGGAACTTATATTTAGGTCGTTGATACTTCCTTTTGCTTCTAACCGTTGGTATACTACATCTAACTCACTGATGGGGAGTTCAGGGTGTAGGTAGCCTACAAAAGCATATTTTCTTTCTACTCATTTTTTTAATAGATTGACATGGTATACATTATATTTTTCCTTTTTGTCCGATAATTCTACCTGATGGGTCACTGGTCCTGTCCGTTTGAGTACTGTGTACGGCCCCTGCCACTTCATATAGAGTTTGTTTTCTGTGGATGGGAGCAGTAACACTACTTTGTCTCCTTCTTGGAATTCTTTGGTACCTGTCCCTTTGTCATAATGCAATTTCTGGATACCCTGATGTTTAGCGTTAGTATGGTGAGCAATTTCCATATATTTCGCTATCTTGTCTCTAAGGTGGCAGATATAGTCATTAGGGTCTTGCCCCTGTGATGTTTGCCCTTCTTTCCATTCCTCCTTCATAAGGTCTAACGGGCCCCGGGGGTTACGCCCATATAACAGTTCAAAGGGAGAGAATCCTGTGGATGCCTGGGGAACCTCCCTGTATGCGAACATCAAGTGGGGTAGTAATGTATCCCATTTACAGCCTTCCTCCTGACTGAATTTTTGTAACATCTTTTTGAGGGTTTGGTTGAACCGTTCTACCAGGCCGTCAGTTTGGGGATGGTAGGGGGTAGTATGTATGGCAGTAATTCCCAAGATGTTATACAGCCTTTTTAATAAAGCAGAACAGAAACTGCTACCCCTATCAGTCAGGATTTCCTTTGGTATACCAACCCTACTAAACAGTTTGCAAAGTTCCTCAGCTATCTTTGGTGCAGTGACATTACGCAAGGGTATAGCCTCCGGATATTTAGTAACGTAGTCACATATCACCAAGATACACCGATTCCCTTTCGCACTTTTAGGAAGGGGACCCACCACATCTATGGCTATTCACTCAAAGGGAGTTGTTATTAAAGGCAAGGGCAGCAAGGGTACGTTATCCTTCTTTCCTAGTTTGGCTACTTTTTGACACTCTGCACAACTTCTACAGAATTCTGCAACCTGTTCATGGATACCAGGCCAGAAGAACCGGTACAACAATGTGCGGTCTCTACCTAGGTGTCCAACTAGGGGTACATTGTGTGCTAGTTCTAGAAGTTGTTGTCTGTATTCTTGGGGTACTACCAACTGATATACCACTTCCCACTTTTTGGATTGACACACTTCCTGTACAATAAACCATTGTTTATTTTACATTTGTCTGACCCTCCTTTAACATTAGACACCTGGGCAAAACAGTCCTTTAAACTGACATCCTGTTTTTGTGCAGTTCTAAAGTCCATTGTTGGAACAACAGAGTCTATAACTTTCTCATATTCCCCCTTGTTATTTTGAGTCCATTGTAGTTTATCTTTTCTTTTCTGGGCCCTTGACTTCTTACTCTTTTTGGACTCTCCAAAAATGTCATCAGAAAAAGGAAATACCTGTTCCAAGTTATCCCTGGCCTGGGATCTAGTAACTATTGCAGAGACGTTGTCGGTTAATAAAGTCTGAAAGCGTGGATGGTCATGCCCAATAAGTACAGGTACAGGTAGACTGGGAACAGCACCTACCCACATAGAGTGTGTATGTCCCTGTATGGTCATCACCATGTCGTAAAGAGGATAATGATGTGTGTCTCCGTGTATACAGGTTACCCCAGTTGTCTGTGGCTTGTAGTTAGGCATTGGATCCAACGAAGCTGTTTGAACCAGGATCTGTCTGCTCCCTGAGTCGAGGAGACCACACACTGTTTTATTTCCAATTTGTACCAGCAGCATATAGTGACCCCAGTTGGCCAGGGTGAGATGTGTGGGCTCAGTCCTTTTCCGGGGGCAAAGCCTTACTACATGGCCCTTCCCTCCGCACTCTCGGCAAATAATATCCAGATTGTATCCTTTGTATATCTTCAGAAAACTTTTTGTCCCTGATGGAGAGATTGCCGGAGTAAGGGATGGGATGTTTTGTCTGGATACAAGAGTTTGATGTCCATACAACATTATTCCCTTGGAACGTGTAGGTCGAACTGCTATGTAGTCCTCCGCAAGACAAACTGCCATGTCTGAGGTCTCTGGTCGGTGCTCCTTCACCCAAAGTTGGACATCTTGGGGTAAGATTTTAATGAATTGTTCCAAAACAATAGTTTCCAGTATCTGGTCGAGTGTCCGTGTGGTAGTTTGCAACCACTTTAAGCATAAGTCCTTCAGGTGTACATAGGCATCCTGAGGGTCGTCTGCAGTCTGATACTTACAGGTCCGAAAACGTTGACGATAGGTCTCAGTATTGATGTCATATCGTTTCAGAATTGCAGCTTTGACCTGGTCATAATTGTTTGCATGTGCAACTTCCACATGGCTGTAGGCTAGCTATGCCTTTCTGGTTAGATATGGTGCCAAACGAATCACCCACCGGTCTCTGGGCCATGCACATGCTGCTGCCACTCTTTCAAAGGTCATAATATAGGCTTCTATGTCATCACTGTCTGTTAGCTTGACCAATTTAATGTCTTTATGACCCCCAGGAGGTTGATCTGGTGGTCGATTGATGCCCAGGGCCTGTATGGTCCTTAATGTGTCAGTCCACCTGGCCTCATATTCCCTTTTGTCTCTTTCCCTCTGCTTCTCCATTTCTACCTGGTGCACACACAACCATCTCACCAGCTCATGAGTTTCAAGAGGGGTACTTCTTCTCCTGGACCACCTCCACTTGCTTGTGCTCCTGGTTCCTCTTCCATCTTTGTAACAGGTTTCCCTTCTTTTCATCTCATAACGGGCTCCAGACCAGGTAGGAGGGGTAGTTGATAAGCTGCTGTGACTGAGCGGGTAGCTACTCCTGGGAAGGAACCAGGTTCCACCTTTTCTTCCTGCATGTAGAGTCCGCCAGAGTCTCGGACAGACTCCGCCAGTTGGGTGTAGTTCCAACCAGTATCCCATTTCTAACACCAGTGTAAGAGGCTATGGGATACAGATGGACCCAGACACAGATGATTTCCTTAGGTTGGTCTCCACAGTAGCTTTATTAGAACATTTCAAAAGTAAAGACAAAATAAAAGGCGGACTGTTTCGTGCAAAAGAAAATAAAGTAGGTTTTAAATGGAGCAGCATGTAACATCGTAGTTATGTTTGTACAGCAGGCAAAACAAGAGAGTCTTCTTCAGCAAAGTAACTAGAAGGCACTAGTTTCAAGGGTGCATGTACTCCAACACCCTTAGCTACATCTGACCTCTCTCTCTAGAAGCTAGCTATTATATGCTAAGAGTATTTCTGATTGGTTGGGATATATATCAATCAGCTAAGTCTAAAAAGAATTTTACAAAAAGCTCACTTATTTATTACAAAGCACATAGAAAACCTTTGTAGCAACCTTATTTTCCATATAGCATATATATAAATCAATTATATTGCTCAAAGCTTCAAAACATAGTTTTTGTGGGACGAGCCCCCTCCTCCTTGTATCTCTTTCCTTATAAAATAAACAACAACATGGCCGGCTGGCTCCTAGGGAGAAGATCCATCAGGGAGAATCCCATAGGTAACATCATTATTGCACAGCAGGTAAAAAAATCCCCTTAGCTCTTTTCTGTTTACATCTCCCTGCATAATGTGTTGTGCTTTAAAAGAGGGACTGTCTGTATGCTGTGCTATGGGAAAAACGCTGTGCTGCCTACTGTGCTGTATTTTAAGCAAATGCTCCCTTTAGGTACAGAAACTAGAAGAGGACTCGCTCTGGACTGCAAGCTGTGAGGTGCTTTAGCGCTAGGGAGAAAGCGCTTCACGAAATAAAGGTAGTTCTGAGTGAGTGAGTCTAATGTAGACTACGCTTGAGCATCTTTGGTATTTACGAGCAGCATGACAGTGCGCACGTTCGTGCAGCTCGTTCGGGACATTCGAGGACGAGCGTGTAACGAATATGCTCGTTTTAAGACTTGAACAGCTTGGAAAACATTGTTTTAAGTTAGGGGAGTTACTTTAGAGCTATTATGAGCAAAAAGGGGCAATTTTAGGAGTTCCCAAGTTTCAAAATGCTTAAAGGGGCAACGCCATTTCTAGGATATCAAAAGTGGATTGTTTGCACAATAAATGTTTACATACATTTTATAACATGTACTACTTGCTGCAACTTTGTTCTGACTTGCTAGGATGGGGGGGGGACAACAGGAAAATGACAGACAGACGAAATATAAAAATAAAACACATAGGTGGCCAGCCTATGTACATAAAGACATCACAACACCAAAATATACATACAGGGGGAGACACAAAAGGGGAACAGCAAGCCAAGTCGCAAAAGTAGTATCCTTGTTGGGCAAACGACAGGGCTGACCCGCATCTGCACCACCAGACCCTCTGACAAGCAGCAACCACAATTCCGCATCTCTCACTTAGTAAGAATACAGCTGCCATGATTGTTTTTGTTTTAAAGTCCCCTCCCTTACTATTTTGACAGCCAACAGAAATACATACTAGCGATGTATGTAGGTTTGGTTCCCTAACAACGACCACTGAACCTAGCAACCAGCCACTAATCCAGACTAAAACGAAGCACCAAAACTTTATTTATGAATAAAATATAAGACTCTAAACTATTTTTTCAGACACCATACACTACAAAAATATTAGCTGGGCAACCCAATACAGAACCAGTGTGTTCTTCCACCTCAGGACTTTGATTCCCTAGGACCATTCGAGCTTCACTCTTGAGGTCACAAGGAATCAGAACCCCTCTGTGGCACAGCACACTGGTTCTGCATGGTTGCCCATCCAGTATTCTCTATATGCTGTACAACTGTACGTACTTATAGAGATGCATCACCCACACTACTACCCAGAGTACCCCCTCGAGTCCCTTTGTAAGCAGAAGTTTGTCCAGGCTTACCCTTAAGGACTTTTCTGTCTTTATGTCTGCTGCCTCCACCGGTAAGCTAGTTTATGTACTATCTACCCTCCACAATGCTACCCCTGAATTTACCACTTTAGAGCTTCAGCGCATGACCCTGCTGCCTTCTGGAGCACAACAGACCAAACATTTCTATCTGTCCGACCTTATGGATATTCTCGAGTATGCAGAAAGCAGAGATCATGCCCCCAACCCCCCAATCCCCACCTCCTTTTCTATGGGTAAACATGTTGAGGGCTTCCAGTGTCACCTCATTGCTTGTATCCTTCATACACCTGCTCATTTTGGTGGCCCCGTGTTTGACCCTTTCTACTGCCTCAAAGTCCTTTTTGTACTAGGAAGCCTTGAACTGCACACAGTACTCCAAAAAAAGGCTTGTCCACGGTGTTGTGAAGTGGTAGGATTACTTTTTCTACACTGTTAGTCACCCCCCTTATAATGCACACCAGCATTCTTCCAGCCTTCTTGACAGTAACCATGCACTGCTTGTCAGGCTTGTAGCTCCTTGTTTGTTATGAAACCCCCCAGTCCTTTTTCTTCTCCATTGCAATAAGAAGAGCGCCGCATAGTGTGTAGGTTCTGTTTTCCCTTCCACATTCTAGCACAATGCATTTGGCTACACTGAGTCTAAGACCCAAGAATCTGACCAGTTGCCCAGCTTGTTTAGGTCCTCCAGAGGTTTATCCCCATCCTCAAGAGAGTCCCCCCCCCACCCTGACCAACTTTGTGTCATCAGCAAACTTAACCAGCCTGATGGAGACTCCAGCTTCTACATCATCAATGAAAAAGGTGAAAATCAGTGGTCCCAGCAGTAATCTCTGTGGGACAATGCACAGTACCCCTCTCCAAACATAAACCACAATTCTCTGCTTCCTTCCCCCAAGCCAGTTAGTAACCCACCTTATGTATGTATTGTGAAATATATGGATAGGGATTTGATCCCTATAGGAGCAATTAACCTGCCTCTTGCCCTTCACCGTAGATCTATGCACCAAATGTTCACATCAGTTACACTTCAAGTGTCCGTTTCAATGAAACTATCATTGACTACATGCAACAGGGTAATTACACTGTAGTTACATGTTTGATGCATGCAACTACAAACAGAATAAAGTATGGGGTGGTGTGTATAACGAGAAGTGTACAAACCCTGAGGTGTTAAGATGCTACATAAACCACGAGAACCAAGTTCGAGGGGTTTATTAAAGCATCTAATACCAAGGGTGTGTGTAAACTTCGAGTTTACACACACCACCCCATATTTTAGTTTATATAATTGCTGGGTTTCCATTTTTCACCACAGCAATTATATAAAATAGAAGAGGTTCCATGGCACCCACACTCCATTATCGTCTGGTGGCTGTCCACACATTTAAATCTGGTCCGACATTTTAAAATGTTTTAACTTGTTTATTTGTCCCCGTAAATGTGGAAAATTACTAAAATAAAAAAAACAACAACTTACTGCCAAGTTACACTGGCGGTTGACTTTCCGTCGACAAGACTAGCGGTGCAGTTGGGAAGGGACAAACTGCAGCGGGCGCATGCGCAGAGTGAGGGAAACCGTGCGCATGTTTGCCGTTATAAACACTCCTTTACAACGGCAAATTACGCCATGGTTTCCCTACGGGGGAAAAAGGGAAACCCGTTAATTATATTGCAATTGCAATGCAGTCACAGTGTAGTTAAACTGATGTGTGTGTCCTTGTACCTAATTACGCCTACAGTCTAAGGATGTTGGTTACCTTTAACAGATGGTGACAGTGTCTTCTCTCCACCTTTAGATTATGTACCGATTTACCTGCATATACCTACTTCTTGTGCACTTTACGTATTTTCATGTAAATAAATACTTGCATCCCTTAAAGAGTACCTGACATGATCTGAGGTCTAGGGCAGGCAACTCACACTAAGCAGCTGCCTGCCCAAGGAACCAATTAAGCCTGCTTTAACATTTTTCTAAGTAATTAGACAGACATATAGTTATTTGTTTGACTCGTGACTTCTAAGTAAAAGCTGAGCAGCCGCCGAGCGCTGCAGTCCCACACCTAAAAACAGCACTCTGATGACATGAAGCAGAGGAGCGGGCTGCAGGACGTATGTATATATATATATATATATATATATATATAAATGAAATCGGGGTAACAGCTCCATACATGTATAACTGGTAGTAAAAAATCATGGACAGGTTCAGAGGACCACCCATTCCCCAATTTCATATATATATATATATATATATATATATATATATATATATATATAGTTTGCCTACAGCCCTGTCCTCTAGTTCACATCATCAAAGTGCTCTCCTTAGGTGCAGGGCTGCAGCACTTGGTGGCCACTTGACTCATAGTTAGAAGTGACAAGCTGGGCAAATAAAAACAGGTTACTCTCCTGTAACAGTTGTTCTAGGAGTGGTATATGGTGTACATCCACACTTCTGACAGTATCCTTTCTCTTTAAGACTCTGGCCGGAAGGTCTTCAAGCTGGCTCCTCCCACCCACCCGGCTGGTAACTCCCTCGGCACCGTCCCGTGATGTCAGATCTTACCCGCTGGAAGCAAGACCAGTGTGCCACTTGCCAGGGAGGCCTGGTGGGTGGTCGTGTGTATGTACACCATATAGCACTCCTACAACTACTGCTAGAGGTGAGTAAAAACAGGTTACTCACCTGTAACAGTAGTTCTAGGAGTGGTATATGTTGTTCATCCACACTCTTTAGCATGTCCCTTTCCCCTTTAAAGGTAGAACTGGGCAAGGAAGGGGAGAGGGAGGTAAGGTGCCTGCCTGGCGCCATGGCTTGGAGGGACAGGGAGCGAATCCTCAGGATTGCCGGAGCAGCTGCACAGGGAAGGGAGCTGGATGTCATTGTCCACTTAGGGACAAATGACCTGGCTAAGAAAGGGATTAGAGAAGTGCAGGAAGAGTTTGTGGAATTGGGGAGGGGCCTTAGTCAAGTAGCAAGCACGGTAACCTTCTCGGAGGTGCTACCCATCTATGGCATAGGAGAGGCTAGGGTGTTCCGCACAATGGGATTCAATCAGTGGTTGAAAAACTGGTGGAGCTCAGGGATTTGGCTTCATTGGGACTGGGGTCCACCTGGAGTGATGCAAGCCTATACTGGCATGATGGGCTGCATCTGTCCGGGAGGGAACCAGGATCCTAGGTGATAGGTTTAAATGCTTCATTGGCAAGCTTTTAAACTAGCCAAGGGGAGGCACTGGAAAGGAGCAGGAAAATCCTAGCCCCCAAACAATCACGGTAGTAAGTGTGGCAAACACCAACATGGAGGTGTCGATGAGGAGAAGGGCAGGGTAAATGGAGAAAGTGACAAAGGCAAGAAGGACAGGGATGGGGCAAAAGGGGTAAGGCCATCAGGAAATGGAGGGTAATGAGTACCAATGCTCGTAGGTCTGGGCAACAAGCTCCTGAGCTGGTGGCCTTAATGGAAGAGGGATGCCTGATATCGTGAGCAGTCACAGAAACATGGTACACAGAGAACCATGACTGGGATGTTAACATACCAGGGTACATAACCTACAGGAGAGACAGGCAGGGGAGAAGAGGGGGAGGAGTAGCTCTCTATGTAAAGGAAGGGATAAAAGCAACTGAACAAAAGAGTAAACGGAGGGGAGGAGAGGAGGCACTGTGGGTCACCTTGGAGACTGGAAAGGGCACCACAATCCGCACAGGGGTTGTGTACAGACCTCCATGTCAGGGGGAAGGAATGGACAAGGATATGATGGAAGGCATTCTTAGAATGGCAGAAAAAGGGGAGATACTGTTGATGGGAGACCTGAATATGCCAGATGTTAACTGGAGCACATTTGCTGCAGCGACATCCAAGAGCAGGGCCATTCTTGACGCCCTACAGGTGGCAGGCATTAGACAGCTAGTTTCGGAACCCACTCGTGAGGGAGCAATCTTAGACCTCGTACTCTCAAACGGGGGCAGTGAGAGGATCTCAGATCTAGAAGTGGGTTGCCATCTGGGACAAGTGACCATCAAACAGTGTGGTTCACGTTAAACTCAGCTACAGAGTCAAGCCATACAAAAGTGAGGGTACTGGACTTTAGGAGGGCTGACTTTGGCAAGATGGGAGAGTGCCTCAGAAAAGCACTAGCAAACAGGCTAGAAGGAGGTGTGGAGCAACAATGGGGAAATATCAAAACTGCTATCACAGAGGCAACAAGCCTTTGTGTGAAGCAAATAAACAAATCAAAACGAAAGAAAAAGCCACTATGGTTCTCAAGCGAGGTGGCTGTGAAAGTCAGGAAGAAAAAGATAGCATTCCAGAAGTATAAGGAAACACAGAAGGAGCAGGACAGAGAGCTGTACCAGTTAAGGCAGAAAGAAGCAGGGAGGAAGTCAGAACAGCAAAGGCCCAAACTGAGGAAAAGATAGCCAACTCAGTTAAGAAGGGGATAAACCTTTATAGGTACATCAGCGAGCGAGAAAGACAAAGGGAGGGATAGTGAGGCTGAATAGAATAAACGGTGGGTGGGCAGAGGGGGACAGTGAAAAAGCAAGAATACTGAACGAATATTTCTGCTCAGTATTCACAAAAGAGGAGGGGGAAGTGCCTAATCCAATTAACAGAAGCACTCTTGATAGGGGGGTCGATCCCAGTCCTTTCACAGAAGAAAGGGTTCTGCAAGAACTCCTAAAACTGAAGGTGGACAAAGCAATGGGTCCTGATAGAATTCACCCCAGAATTCTAAAAGAATTAAGGAAGGAACTAGTGAAACCACTGGCTACTCTTTTTAATAAATCATGGGAGGATGGTGTGGTACCCGAGGACTGGAGGAAGGCGGATGTGATTCCCCTTCACAAAAGTGGGACCAAGACAGAGGCAGGAAACTACAGACCTGTCAGTCTGACCTCTGTGGTGGGGAAAGTGATGGAGTCACTTCTGAAGGAAAGAACAGTTCAGTACCTAGAGGTCAGTGGAGCACAGGATCCAAGGCAGTATGGGTTCACAGCGGGAAGGTCATGTCAGACCAATCTAATAGATTTCTTTGACTGGGTGACCAAGTAGTAGACCAGGAGGGCTGTGACATGGCCTACCTAGACTTTAGCAAGGCATTTGACACAGTCCCACACAAAAGATTATTAGTCAAATTAACCAGCCTGGGAGTGGGTCCCAGGGTGGTAGCCTGTAAAACATTGGCTGGACAACAGGACACAGAAGGTAATTGTAAATGGAGTCCACTCTGAAGAAAGGGCGGTTACTAGTGGGGTACCGAGGGTTCAGTATTGGGTCCAGTCCTTTTAATGTCTTCATCAGTGGCATTGCAGAGGGACTGAAGGAAAATATGCCTTTTGCAGGTGACACAAAGATCTGCAACAGGGTTGATACACAAGGAGGCGTGGAAAGGATGAAAGGGACTTGGCAAGGTTGGAGGAATGGTCTGACGTATGGCAGCTAGGATTCAATGCAAAAAGTGCAAATAATGCACCTGGGAAACAAGAACCCAGGGAAGAATACACAATGGGTGGGGAGGTAGTAACAACAACAAAACAGGAAAGGGACCTGGGGGTAATCATATCAGATGACCTTAAGGTTAGCAAGCAATGTGAGAAGGCAGTAGAGAGGGCCGGGAGTATACTGGGATGTATAGGGAGAGGCATCAGCAGCAGAAAACAGGAAGTTGTTATCCCTCTGTACAGACAGTTGGTGAGACCCCATCTGGAATACTGTGTCCAGTTCTGGAGACCCCATCTCCGCAAGGACATAGACAGGATAGAGGCAGTCCAGAGGAGGGCACCTAAAATGGTGCAGGGTCTGCAAGAGAAGCCGTATGAGGAGAGACTAAAGGAGCTTAATATGTATACCCTTGAGGAAAGAAGGGAGAGGGGGGACATGATAGAAACTTTCAAGTACCTCAAGGGAATCAACAAAGTCCAAGAGGGTAGCATCTTTCAGAAAAAGAGATGCAAGAACAAGGGGACACAATTTAAAGATAGAAGGAGGGCGGTTCAGGGGCAATGTGAGGAAGTATTATTTCACAGAGAGGGTAGTGGATGCATGGAACAGCCTTCCTGAGGAAGTTCTGGAGTCTAAAACTGTGGGAGAATGAAAGAATGCATGGGACAGACATAAGGCAATTCTTGTGGGGGGCAGGAAGATATAGGCTGTTGGTTAAATAGGATCTGCGGCCTATCCTGTAGGTAGGGAAATGGGCAGACTAGATGGGCCTAGTGGTCCTTATCTGCCATCAAAGTCTATGTTTCTAAATCTGGCCAGAAGTCTTCAAGCTGGCTCCTCCCACCCACCCAGGTGGTAAATACCTCGGCTCCGCCCCATGACGCCACATCTTAGCCCGCTGGAAGCAAGGTGGTGCGCCTAAAGCCGGGGAGGTCGGGTAGGTGCGTGTGGATGAACAACATATACCACTTCTAGAACTACTGTTACAGGTGAGTAACCTGTTTTTCTAGGAGCGTGGATATGTTGTTCATCTACACTCTTTGGCAGACTCCTAGCGGTTCTCTGGGAGGAGGGAGGCAAGGCGCACACCCCCTACTTAGGAAACAGAGATTGGAGAACCGAGGCCCCAAAACCAGCATCCCGACGTGACTCAAGGTCGATGTGGTAATGGGTAATGAAGGTGTCTGCTGACTTCCAGGTAGTAGCCCAACAGATTTCCTGGATAGGGATGTCCCTGGAAGCAGCCACCGATGCAGCAGTATGGCGGGTAGAATGAGCTCTTATCCCTCTGGGAGGCTCCTTGCCCACCAACTCATAGCACAGACCTATTCATGATGTAATCCATCTTGCAATGGTCCGCTTGGCTTCAGGACTGCCAGAAGCGGCTTCAGCGTAGGTGACAAACAGCTGGCGAACCTCTCCCTGAATTTCCACCATCCTCTCCTTGTAGGAGGAGAGAGCACGTCTAAGGTCCAGGGTATGAAGCCTGTACTTAGCGTCCGAGGTGTAGTTAGGGTAATATACAGGCAGAGTCAACACCTGGTTAAGGTGAAACCCTGACACCACCTTCAGAAGGAATTTCGGTTGGGGGCGCAGGACAACTTTGTCCTTGTGAAAGACCAGATAAGGGGAGTCCACCGAATGCACCTGGAGCTCCCCTGTCCTTCTGGCTGATGTGATAGCCAACAGGAAGGCAGTCTTCCACAACAAGTGTGAGAGCTCACACTTGTGCATGGGTTCAAATGGCTTGCCCATTAGCCTTTCCAAAACCAGCAAAAGATCCCACGGAGGTGGAGGTTCACGCACCGGAGGGGATATGTGATCCAAGCCTTTGAAAAAGTGCCCGACCACTGTCTCCTGTGCCAATGTCGAATGACATGGCCCGCGCCCGGTAAGCGGAAATGGCTGCCAGTTGCACCCTAAGGGTCGATGACCGTAGACCCCCTTTGGAGAGAGACCAAAGGTAGTCTAAAATGTTAGCCACAGAGCAGGATAAGGGGTCCAGACTCTTATCCTGACACCAAATGGAAAATCTTTTCCATTTGAAGGCATAACATTTCCTGGTAGATTCCTTATGAGATGACTGCGCAACTGTGTAGACATCCTCGGAAAGACTCAGAGCCTGGAACTCTAGCCGCTCAGGTACCAGGCTGTGAGGTGCAGGGATTGAAGGCCCAGATGGAGTACCTTCCCCTGGTTCAGTGATATCAGGTCCGGGCTTGTATAAAGCCACTCCGGGGCCCTGCAGCTGAGGCTCAGGAGATCTGGATACCAGAACTGGCAGGGCCAATCTGGAGCTACCAGGATCACCTTCGCCTTGTCCCTCCTCACCTTGAGTTAACACCCTGTGGATCAAGGGAAATGGAGGGAAGGCGCAGAGGAGGTCTGGGGTCCATGGCCTTGAGAAGGCATCCCCAGCAGCGAGTCCTGCTGAGGGGGGCGGGCATGGTACAGCCTCAGCTTGGTGTTCTCCCTGGAGGCAAACAGGTCCACCAACGGTTTGCCTCAATGGGAGAACAGATTGTAAGTTACCTCTGGATGGAGAGACCACTCATGGATGTCTGGCCTATGCGGCTGAGAGCATCCGCCAGTTGGTTCGAGACTCCTGCCACATGGATGGCAAGGAGATTCGCCTCCAACCGGCTGATGAGGGTCCAGATCCACCCTGTCTGTTGAGGTAGTACATGGTCATGGTATTGTCCGTTTGGACTTGAACCACTTGACCCTGGAGCTGAGGAGCGAAAGCTGACAGTGCCAGTCTGACTGCTCTGAGCTCCAGCAGGTTGATGTGGCATCAGGACTCCTCGGGGGTCCAGAACCCGTGGGCTCTGTTGTCCCCCACGTCGGTTCCCCAGCCCATGAGACAGGCATCGGTCGTGAGAACGACCGTCGGCTCGGGGCAGACAAATGGGAGCCATTCCTGCAGATGACCTGGGATGGTCCACCATTGGAGAGCGTCCCACATCTTCTGGGTGACCATGACCAGCTGGTCGAATTGACCCTGACACTGAGTCCACTGAGCAGCCAGCTCCCACTGGAGGGGGCGCATGTGCAATCTGGCCCAATGGACCACTAAGGTGCACGCCGCCATGCAACCCAGAAGGCGCAGGAAGTCCCGGCAGGGCGCAAGTGCCCAACCAGAAATGACTGGGCAAAGGAGGAAAGAACCTCCGCCCTGTCCGCCGAAAGCCAAGCTCTGGCTTGACGGGTCTCGAACTCTGCCCTGATAAAGCCCATCACCTGAGAGGGCACGAGTTCCAACTTGGCCTCGTTGATCAGGAGGCCTAATTGGGAACAGGTTCGGGGGGCCAGGTCCCTGGACCTCTCCACTTCCTGCAGGGAGGAACCTGCCAGGAGCCCATCATCGAGGTAGGGGTATATCCGAACCCCTTGATGCCACAGATGGGCCGCCACCACTGCGATGCACTTGAAGACCCGAGGGGCCGATGACAAGCCGAACGGCATGGCTTGGAACTCATAAAGGGTCCCTTCCACCCTGAAACAGAGGAACCGCTGGTGGGACGGACGGATTGGGACGTGGAAAAACGCATCCTGTAGATCCAGTGAACAGAACCACATGTTTCGCTCCAGAGATGGTATGATCTGATTCAGAGTTACCATCCAGAAGGTGCGAGACCTGAGATATTGATTCAGATCGTGGAGATCTAGGATGGGGCGCCAACTGCCCATTCACTTGGGCACCAGGAAGTACCTGGACACGAAGCCTGGGTCTGTAGGAGGATCCGGCACTGGAGCTACAGCCTCTTTGCGGAGGAGCTGAGCAATGTCGTTCCAAAGGGTCAACTGAGTGCAAACTGAGATCCTTTCCTCCCGAGGGGCACGGGCTCGGCAGGGAGGGTACTGCTTGAATTTTAGAGGCAGTCCCCGACCAACCACTTCCAGAACCCACCTGTCCGGAGTGATACCGGACCAGGCAGAAAGAAAGTGGCGGAGCCGGCCCCCCATGGGAGGACCCAGAACTGGCGTGACGGGTGTAGGGGTGGCCACCCCTAACCCGTCACTGAGCAGGCTTAGTGGAGGAGAAGGCTCCTGGACCAGCACCTCGGCCTCCTTTGTGGGGCTGTTGGGGACCCTGCTTGGGCCTGGGGCGCCAAGCTTGAGCCTGCTGTTGCTGCTGACCTCCCTGGAAGGAGGGCTGTCTAACCGCAGGAGAAGAGTGCCGATAAGGCTTCTTCTTGCGCTTCTGCTGGTTCTTGCCCGAAGAACCCTTTGCAGAAGTGGCATTCATGTGTGGCACTGGACTGCTCTATGAGGCGCGGTGACCTGCCACTCCCGGACCAAGAGATCGGTGCCAAGGAAGGGCACGTCAGCTAACTTGTGCTGAGTATCCACCAGGAAAGAGGATAACCTCAGCCAGGCCCTGCAGCGAGTGGCCACTGCGGCTGCTAGTGAGCGGGCACAGGAATCTCCAATATCCGAGGTCGTCTGGAGCTGCTGTTTTGCAACAGCACGGCCCTGGTCATGGATCTGCTTAACCGTGGTCTGCATGTCCGCTGGGAAATGAAGGAGGACTTAATCTAGCGACCCCAAGAGGGCGTGAGAGAAGTGTGCCATGATCACTGCCGAGCTGGCCTGACGAAGGCCCAAGGATGAGGCCACATACACCTTCCGGGCAGAATGGTCCATATTCTTGGACAACTTGTCCGGAGGGCTGTCAGTATCCGCTGAGCAACCCGTGCGTCTAAACACAGAGGCAGTCACAAGGCTCTCGGCCAAGGGATGCTCTGTGAAACCCGCCAAGGACCCCATGGGTACAGTGTACTTGCGAGCCATGCGGGCAGACAGAGCCAGGAAAGAGGCAGGGCGCTGCCATAGCTCAAGGGCCGGGCCAACAATGGCTTTGGCCACTGGGAAGGCCTCTGTCGGGGTATCCCCCCTCTTAAGGATATCCGTGAGAGGATATTCCGTCTTCTTTTGGATAGGCTCCAAGGGCATAATGGTTGACTCTGAAATAAGGCGGAGGATGCCCTGGAAAGAGGAAGGATCTTTCTCCAAGCCTGTCACTGACAACTCATCATTGGGGTGTGAGTGTAGACCAGTGGTACCCGAGTCCGAAGAATCGGGATATAAGGGTCTCCTGCCTATGTCCCCTTCAATACGCCGAGGGTGATTGGGGACAACAGTGATGGACAGTTGATGGAGCAGGCCTGTTATCTGTCCGGTCCTCTTTCGCGGGAGCCCCTCCCTGAGGCTGCTTAGGTGGTGGCTCCACCAAAATTGGTGGGGAGACTGGAACAGGCTGAACAGGAATGCGTGCCAGTCCTACCGAGGAAGAACCGGAGTCTTTGGTTCCGGAGGGGTCGGCGTCGGCCTAAAGGCTGGGGCCAAGTAATGGCCGGTGTAGCCAGCGAGGCTGGCTTATGACCAGTCAGAATTAGCTGTTGCCACATAAGGTCCTCATAATGCTGACAGAGCTTTCGTCGAAGTCTCTCCTCATCCGAGGAGGACGAGGATCGGTGGCGACGCCTCTTCCGAGAGTGTTTGTGACCTTTTTTCATTTTTTCGACTGAAGGGGACCAGGTCCTTGATCGAGACCGACGGGGTCGGCTTGTTCGATCGGGAGAGGCCGGAGTCGGTGAAAACTGAGGTTCCGGCTCCTGTCCCTTGATCGGGATACCTGAGGTCTGGGTCTCCTCGTCAGGGAAGGAAAGGATAGGTGTCCTCTCCAAGGAGTCGTCAACCGAGGTCGGTGACAACGGCTTGATTGGGTCAAGAGATATCTCGGCCGGCTCGGCCATTTTCTCTGCCTCGGTGCCTTGGCCTGACGGAAGGTCCAAGAAGCCGGCAGCTGAGTAAGCGATCTCGACCGAGGTCGAGACTGCAAGGTCCTGGGATTCAGACCTCTCTTGGTCCCAGGAATGTCTTCTCCGAGAAGAAGACTTAGGGTCCTTGTCCCGTTTTCTAGGGCGGGAGGAGTGCATGCCCGAGGGTGCCTCACCCCTGGTGGGGAGAGACTGGCACAGCTCCCGAAAGGATCCTGTGAAGGTAGAGCCAAGGTTTAGCGGCACGAAAAAGCCTCAGCTGGCCGAAGCTTGGGCAGTTTCTTCTTCAAATGCCACCATCTGGTCGAGCTACCGTGGATCCTGCGTCTGAAACCGCCCACCTTGTCCTCTCGATTTCACCGGTGGATTGTGAAGCCTGGTCTCCCCAGCTTAAGGCGTGCCTTGCGGTCATCCAGAACGTTGGAATGGAAGGCCAAGCAGATGGTGCATGAAGAGGTGTCCTGCACGACACCCAAACAATAGATACACGAGAGGTGGGGATCGGTGCGCGACATTTTCTGTCTGCAGGGACACCAGCGAAACCCGGGGGATGACTTGTCCTCCATGTCCGATGCGCTCGGATCGGAATCGTAAACTTGTACGAGTTTCAAAGAAAGTGACTGCGGTGAAAACTGTCGATTAGTATCCAGGGCCTACAATACTGCAGAAGTAGCATGAGGGAACCCGAATCTTCCAGCGCAAAGGAAGATCTGGTGTCATGGGGCGGAGCCGAGGTATTTACCACCCGGGTGGGTGGGAGGAGCCAGCTTGAAGACTTCCAGACAGATTTAAAAGGGAAAGGGACATGCCAAAGAGTGTGGATGAACAACATATCCACGCTCCTAGAACCTGTTTTTCTAGGGATGTGGATATGGTGTACTATCCACACTTCTGGCAGAGTCCTGGCAATTCTCCAGGGAGGCAGGGACAAGGTGCATATCCCCTACTTAGGGAACAGAGATTAGAGAACTAAGGCCCCAAAACCAGCGTGACTCACGGTCAATGTGGTAATGAGAAATGAAGGTGTGTGCTGACTTCCAGGTAGCAGCCCTGCAGATTTCCTGGATAGGGATATCCCTGGAAGCAGCCACCGAGGCAGCGGTATGTCTGGTGGAATGAGCCCTTAGTCCTACGGGAGGCTCCCTACTAGTCAACCTATAGCAGAGGTCAATGCAGGATACAATCCACCTGCCAATCGTCTGCTTAGCTGCCAGTCCGCCAGATGCGAC
The DNA here is from genome assembly GCA_016271365.2 of Neoceratodus forsteri. Lineage (NCBI taxonomy): Eukaryota > Metazoa > Chordata > Ceratodontiformes > Ceratodontidae > Neoceratodus > Neoceratodus forsteri. The sequence goes on along the minus strand of CM028134.1, from coordinate 968,006,011 downwards.
TTCAGTGTAGGTGACAAAGAGCTGGTGAACCTCCCTCCAAACTCCAGCCGTATGCTCCTTATAGTAGGCAAGTGCTCACCTCAGGTCCAAAGTATGGAGCCTGTGCTCGTTCTCTGAGGTGTGGCTGGTGAAGAACATTGGGAGATTCATCACCTGGTTAAAGTGAAACTCGGATTCAACCTTCGGGATAAACAGGCAGGTGGATAGACTAATTTAAGGTACACTCAGACACCACCTTAGCAAGAAAATTAGGGTTAGTAAGCAAAGACACCATGTCTTTGTGGAAAATCAAATAAGGCTGCTCACACATGAAAGCCTGTAGCTCTGAAATCCTTCGAGCAGAAGTAACAACAACTAAAAATAACGCTTTCCACAACAGAAAGCATAGCTTGCAAGATGCGGCTGGCTCAAAAGGAGGAAAAGTCAGCTTTTCTAGAACTAAATTTAGGTCTTAAGCTGGGACTGGATTATGGATAGGAGGCTTTAAGTGCACAATGCCTCCCAGAAAAGTACAATCCACATCCATTGGGCCACAGTACGGCCATCAATGGGCACATGGAAGGCTGATATAGCGGACAGGTGCACTTTAATGGAGGAGTACTGGAGTCCTGCATCAGACAAGGACAGGAGACAGGTAAGCGAAAGAAGGTGCGCAGTCAAGACAAAGGTCCGTCGGTGCAACCTTCGGTAGCAAGCCCAAAGTTCAGTACAGCATTAAGGAGGTTGCACTTGCAAGAAAGACACCAAGGCAAAAGGTTTGCTTTTAAGTTTTAACCCAGTGGTAAAGAGATATTGAAAACAGCCCCAGCACTTCAACCACAAAGGTCTTCCTCAGGGGGAGTGTCACAGTGAGGGGTATTACCCCTTTAATACACATCATACATCATGTTACATTTTTTTTGAAAGATTACAAAGAAATTTGTTTGTGACATAAAATAAATAAAGAAAATAAAATGCAGGTAACAATTTATACACATAACATGTATTTTAAATTGATTATGTTATTTAAAGTGCAACAGAGAAGTGGGAATAGGGAACAAAAAACTTCACCAAACACTTAATGCCACTGGACCGTAATCAAATTCATGTAATTTCTGATCGGGACGATTCTCTTAGAAAGAAAAAATTATTATTTTCTATATTTTATATAGTATAGGTCCAATTATCTTCATATCATATCTCACAAATATATCAATAAGTCAAAATTAAATAATATATGAAATGCAGTGAATAAAAATGACCATAACATTTTATGATTAAAGTTTCTTATTTAAAGCTATGTGAGACATGAAGGAATGGTGACGCATTTGATAGGCGCTTTTTTCTCACACAAAAAATACTTTTTTTTAGTTCAAACAACTAAAAACTTCAGTCAGGTAAATGGAGGAAGCAAAGTCAGTAAGGGCAGGGATGGGGCTACAAGAGGAAAAGCCATCAAAAAATGGAGAGTAATGAGTACCAATGCCCACAGTCTGGGTAACAAGCTTCCTGAACTAGTGGCCTTGATGGAAGAGGAACATCTGGATATCGTGGCAATCACAGAAACATGGTACACACAGAACCATGACTGGGATGTAAACATACCAGGGTACACTATCTACAGGAGGGACAGGAAGGGTAAAACAGAACAAAAGGGTAAACAGGGAGGACAGGAAGCACTGTGGGTCAACTAGGAGACAGGCAATGCTACCAAAATCTGCAGAGGGGTTGTATAAAGACCCATCTCGGGGGAGGAAATGGACAAGGAAATGATAGAAGGTATCTTTAGAATGGCAGAAAAGAAAAAATGACTCACCTTAGTAATGTTGTTTCTCCTAATGGAGTCTTGCTATATTATGACAATTGCAGTTTGTCCCACCATTAGAACTGCTCCGGAGGTGAAAGGGTTAACTACCATTCTGAGAATGGAGTTTAGAGCGCGAGCTCGGTTAGAGAAGCTCTGTCTGGATAATTTCAAACTGAAACTGTCAGATCTTTACGAGCAAAAACTCACTAAGGTTCTGTGTGGAAGCTGTAACCTGCACTAGCCAACTGGCTACCTAAATATTAACACATATTCCTGGTCCCAACACAAAGACTCAAGTCAGGGAACCAGAAAATAATAAAATAAGGTAGAATAAAACACCACACCCCAAAACCCCAAAAGGGGTGAAAAACATATAATGGGCATAACCGGTGCCCACACTGGACTGCCCACCCCATACCCACGTAGAAGTTCTGAGAGAGGCAGGCTGGGGGGGAGGTCATAATATAGCAAGACTCCATTAGAAGAAACAACATTACTAAGGTGAGTAATTTTTCCTTCAAACAACATGAAGTCTTGCTATCATGACAATTGCAGAATACACAGCAGTACCTCCATGGAGGAGGGACAGAACCTACTTAGGAATAGGCTCTGAAGCACGGTTGTGCTAAATCTAGCATCCCTCCTGGCCTGGATATCCAAGGAGTAATGCTTGGTGAAAGTGTGTACCGTTTTCCAGGTAGCTGCTTGACATATCTCTAAAATAGGGATGTCTCTGGCAGCAGCTATCGACGCAGCTGTACCTCTGGTAGAGTGAGCCCTCAGGCCTGAAGGGGGAACCTTTCCCAGTTTTTGATAGCAAAACTGGATACAAGAGACAATCCACCTGGCAATGGATCTCTTAGTGGCAGGTTTACCTTTTCCAACCTCACCAAAAGTGAGAAAAAGTTGGAGGGATTCGAACCAGTGACCCTTGGTACGCTCTATATAGTAACTAAGGGCCCTCTTAACATCTAAGCTGTGCAGCCTCCTCTCACCAGAGGAGGAATGGTCAGTGAAGAACACTGGAAGGAGACAGATTGATTAAGATGGAAATCTGAAACCACCTTAGGCAAAAAACTTCCTGTTAGTCCTAAGGACTACTTTATCCTGTGAAAGGAAATAAAGTCAGTCTCCACTGACAAGGCTTGTAACTCACTTATGCCTGGCAGAAGTGATGGCTACTAGAAAAACAGTTTTCCAAGTCAAATACTTGAGCTCTGCAGAAGACAGAGGTTCAAAGGGAGGTTGCATCAACTGGGCAATGCAAACATTAAGATCCCAGGCAGGGGCCGGGTCCCTGAAAGGTGGATTAGTATGAAGTAATCCCTTGAAAAACTTGGAAAAAACAGGGTGAGTGGAAAGAGAAGAGGGCTTTCCTGCTGAAATAAAAGCAGAGACAGCTGCCAAATGAACTTTCAGGGTAGCTGGTCTCAGGCCCAAAGAATTAAGATGGACCATATAGTCCAGAACAATGGGCAAATCAGCAGATTCCGTGGAAATATGCTTCCCCGAGCACCAGATGGAAAACCTTTTCCATTTAGAATTATAAGTGGCCCTAGTGGAAGGCTTCCTGGAAGTCTTCAGGATGTCGAGAACACCTTGAGAAAGTTGTAGGTCAGCAAACTCTTAACTCCTCAAGAGCCAGGCCTTGAGGTTGAGGGATTTGAGATTCGGATACCAAACCCTCCCCTGGGCACAAGATAACAGATTGTGTCTCCTGGGGAGGCACAGGGGAAGATGGACTGTTAAGGACAGAAGGAGTGGGTACCAGGGCTGCCTGGCCCAATCTGGAGCAATCAGAATCATCCTGCAAGGCTGGGATCTGATTTTGACTAGCACCTTGAATAGGAGAGGGAAGGGAGGAAAGCATATAGAAACTTCCTTCCCAATCTAGGAGAAAGGCATCTAGAGGACTGAGCCCATCACTGGGGGCCTGCAACAAAACAGTGGAAGTTGGTGATTGTCTGGGGCTGCGAAAAGATCTATCTGAGGGGTGCCCCATCTGGCAAAAACTATCCCCAGTACTTGGGGATCCAGTGACCATTCGTGATGGCCCTGGGAAATACTGCTGAGAGCATCTGCCAGGACATTGTCCTTTCCTGGGAGGTGAACTGCTATGAGGGAAGTGTTCAGGGAATAAGCCAGAGACCATAACTTCATTGCTTCGGTGCACAAGGCCGAAGACCGAGTGCCCCCTTGTTTGTTGATGTACCACATTGTGGTGGTGTTGTCTGTTCTGACCTGTACCACTTTGTTCTGAACAGATGTAGAAAACACTTGAAGTGCTAGAAAGACAGCTCTGAGTTCCAGAAAATTGATGTGGAGCAGAGATTCCTGAGGGGACCACACTCCCTGAGTGGAGAGGTCGCCCATGTGAGCTCCCCATCCCAGAAGGGATGCATCCGTAGGTGAGGGTCAAGGAATGCGACAGAGGGATGAAGGGGACCCCAGTCTTAAATTGCTCTGATCCTGCCACCACTGAAGGGCCTGGATCAGGTTCGAGTCACTGGGACCAACTTGGAAAGGGATCTTTCTCTGAGACCAAAAGGCTCTCAAGTGAAACTGAATGTCCCTCATCTGAAATCTTGCTCTTGCACTACAGCTGTGGAAGCAGCCATGTGCCCTAGGAGCTGTAAGAAGTGCCTTGGTGGTCGAGACCTGCAGAGTGAAGGAGGAGGCCAGGGCCACCAGGTTCTTCTACCCTCTCTAAGGGTAGGAAGGCTCTGGCCTGCTTTGTGTCCAATTCTGCACCTATGAAGGCGAGTACCTGAACAGGTTCCAGAACTGACTTTGGAAGATTGTGCAAGAAGCCCAGAGAGGTGAGCAGCTGCTGGGTAACTTGCAGGTGTGATTTGACCTGTTCTGGAGACGGCCTACAATGAGCCAGTCGTCTAGATAGGGAAAAACAGCAATCCTTTGCCTTCTTAAATGAGCAACTGCTACTGCCAGACATTTTGTGAATACCCTTGGGGCAGAGGTGAGGCCGAGGGCATTGCTCTGAACTGGTAGTGACCTGAGGGCAGTTCGAATCTGAGGTACTTTCGGTGGGAGCTTCTGATTAGAACATGGAAATAGGCATCCTTGAAGTCCAGGGAAGCTAGCCAGTCCCCTGGCCTTAGAGAAGGTAAAATCATTGCCAGAGTCACCATTTTGAACTTTGGTTTCAAAAGGTGCTTGTTCAGATATCTTAGGTCTAAAATGGGCCGCCATTCTCCTGTCTTTTTGGGATAAGGAAATATCTGGAGTACAGACCCTTGCCCTGGTGTAGGGGGGAAACCCTTTCTACAGCTCTGAGAGCTAGGAGGGTTGAGACTTCTGTTTCTAAGGTAAAAGTCTCTAGAGGGTTTGCAGGTGGAAAAAATCTGGCTCTCATCTTTGGAAATGTTTTGAAGCTGAGAACCAGACCCTGGCTTACTACTTCCAGGACCCATTTGTCTGATGTTAGAGACTCCCAGTCCTGGGCGAAGTAAGCCAGCCTGCCCCCTACAGGTAGTGGAGAACCGGCCCTGGGCACCCCATCAGGGTGCCTGTTTGCCAGGGACTTTAGTCTGAGGGGTGGGAGCAGACCTACTTGCACCCCGTCTGCCTCTGAAGAACCCCCTCTGAGCATAAGCAGAAGAAGCCTGGGTTTGGTAAAAGGCCTGTGAAACGGCTCACCTCTCACCCCTGGGGGTCTGCTTCTGAGGAGGGCTTGCCGCCCTTGGCTTGTGCACCCTATAAGTTGTTCTGTATTCATCCATTTTCTTCATGTAATTCTCTGTTTGCTCCCCAAACAGAGAATTCCCCACCACAGGAAAATCCATAGCCTTAGACTGGGTATCCTGTGACAAGTTAGTACACCTGAGCCAAGCTAACCTACGAAGGCCACAGATGTAGCCATGACTCTAGAGGATACATCAATAGAATCCACAGCAGCATGGAATTGCACCTTGAAGCCTCAATACCATCAGAAGCCACCTGCTCCAGCTCCTTGGCAAGCTGGCCAGGGCCTGTTTAGCCAAAGCCATGACAGTGTCCCATCTAGATTTTTGGTATCTTGCCACATAAGCCATGTAATTTGCTTGTCTGAGTCCCAAGGACGCTGCCATGTATTGTTTTTTAGCCATGGCATCAATCTTCCTGGAGTCCTTGTCAGGAGGATGTGAAGCCAGAGGAGTGTTAGCTTTATCACAGGCTGCAGCCTGAACTACCCCAACATGACTGCATTGCTGTGAAAGAAAGTCTGTATCAGGACCTGACAAAGTGTACCTCCTGTCCATCTTTTTGTCAACAGGAGGCACAGAATTAGGGGCTTTTAGAATTTTTATTGTTTGCTTCCTAAAAGACTTATGTAAGGGGATAGATAATCTCCTAGACTCTGGGATATCCATCATTTCCACAAAATCAGGTTCCTCTTGCTCATCCACAGCTTCCTCTAATGGGAGCTGGAGGGTTTCAGCAACCTTTTTATAAAACAAAAAATGAGAAGGGGACTCAGAAAGCATAGGGGGAGATTCTAAAGGTCTGTCTGGGGAGATGTCCGGTTCAATGGGCACATCCAGACTCTCAAAGTCACATTCACACTGTTCATAATCCTCCTCCCCCTCCTCTGGTTCATAAAAATCTCCAATATCATATTCTTGAACCGGTGGAACCGACCGAACCGACCTCCTACCAGACAGTGGCGGTTCGGACGGAACCGGAGAAAGTGACTGTACAATTTGTATAGCTTTTGCTATTTCTGCAGCAGTTGGAGAAGGAATTTTGGACTCCATACCTGCTGATTTTTTAGTTTTCTTTGCTGGAACTGGCTCCTCAGAGCCAGCTTTACGTTGGCCCGAGGAAGTCTCGCCCTGGTCAGAGGGCACTCCCTCCGGTTCGGTTGGCACCGAACCGGGCTGGCCATCCGGGTCAGCGGACTTTTTGTCCTCGTTCCCTGAGCCTGCCCACTCTCTTATCCAGGGTGGCTGCAGGGAAATTCTTACAAATCTGGCAGTCTGAATTGAGGTGGTCAAACCCCAGACAATAAACACATGTAGTGTGTGGGTCAGCCTTGGCAAAGGCTTCCCCACAGACACTACAGTGTTGAAACCCAGTGGGCCCGGTTTTTCTTTTGGGTTTCTCAGACATGATGCCAGCCTAACCAACAAACTTGCCCTTTTAACGGCAGTGCCAGGCAAGACACTCTTATCGGTTCCCAACCGTGTCACGGGTCGTGGAAAAAACCGTAATGAAATCCGTTTTTTTTAGAACCGATAAGAACCGGGAACCGCACTCTAAAAGCTTTAAAATGCTTAAACTTTAAAGTTTTAACCAACCTGATCGGTTCGAACCGAACCGATAAACATTTACAAGTTCCACACAGAAATAAAAACCTGTCTATTACTTACAATACCACAGACAGAGCTTGAACCGATCGGTTTGCGGTTAAAATAATAATACTCATGGTTGAATTTAACCGAGAAAATACTGTTTAAACCGAGAAATGAACCGAGCAGTAGGAGAAATCTCCAGAGCGACTGTTCAGTGAGGCGGAGTAAAGAATCTGACAGTTTCAGTTTGAAATTATCCAGACAGAGCTTTCTAACCGAAGCTCACGCCTAAACCCATTCTCAGAATGGTAGTTAACCCTTTCACCTCCGGAGCGGTTCTAATGGTGGGACAAACTGCAATTGTCATAATATAGCAAGACTTCATGTTGTTTGAAAGGGGAGATATTGTTGACGGGGGATCTGAATATGCCAGTTGTTAACTGGAGTGCATTTGCTGCAGCCACATCAAAGAGTGGGGTCATTCTAGATGCCCTGCAGGGGGCATGCCTTAGACAACTAGTACTGGAACCCACTCGGGAGGGAGCAATCTTAGACCTGGCACTCTCAAATGGAGATGGAGAGGATCACAGATGTAGAAGTCGGTAGCCATCTGGGAACTAGCGACCATCCGAACTATAGAATAGTGTATGGGTGACCATACACAACAAGGCTATGTTTCCATCGAGGGGATGTGATGATGTCATACAGACCTCGAGAGCGAAGCTCGAGAGGTCCGTTTGACATCATCACATCCCCGAGATGGAAACAAAGCCGTGTTGTGTCTGGTCACCCATATACTATTTTATATAATATATGGTTCCCAGAAATGTCTACAGTTTAATTTAAATACAAGGTTAAATACCTTGTGTTCACACACTCGCTTGCTCCCTGTCATCGCTGCAGTCCCGCTCTGCCTCCGGTCCTCGCTACGGTTCCACTCACCACCTGATATTTCAAAGCGCCGGTTATTTCAAAAAAAAAAAAGAAAAATGCCAAACTGATAGTTTTGACACACGGAGCCAACAATGGCAGTTTGTGTCCAAACTATCTTAGTGAAACACTTGCCCCTCCGCTCGCTAAGTGGTGCCGCCATTTTACCCAGTTTGTTTTTTTGAACACTGAGCTGCGTTAGTCAGTCAGGTAACAGCTCAAAGGGGAGAAGTTGTTGTAGTATCGTTGTGACGTCAGAACGATACTACAACAACTTTTCTTGACCTTTGAACTGTCCTACAACAGCTTTTGGAAAGCCATCGCTTTTTATCCACAATAAGCCCTAACCATATACTATAGCAGGGTTTTATTTAAGTCCAAAAATTGATTAGCGTTTTGCTCATAAAAGTGCTAAAACTTTGTGAAAATGCATAGCACTTGCCTCACTGTGTTTAACAAACATAACACTTCTAGAAAACATATATAAATACTTTCTGTACAGTTAGCATTGTCCCAAGAAAAAAACTGCTAATCAATTATTTAAAACCCTGCATAGTATGGTTCACGCGATAAACACAGCAGTAGAGTCAAGCCATACAAAGGCAAAGGTCCTGGACTTTAGGAGGGCTGACTTTGCCAAAATGGGTAAGTGTCTAAGGAATGCACTAGCAAATGGGCAGGAAGGAAGGGTGGAAGAACAATGGGGAATAATCAAAACTGCCGTCACTAAAGCAACAAGCCTTTGTGTGAAGCAAATAAACAAAACAAAACGCTGTAAAAAAAACACTATGGTTCTCAAAGGAGGTGGCAGGGAAGGTTAGGGAGGAGAAGAAGACAGCATTCAGGAAGTACAAGGAATCACAGAAGGAGCAGGACAGAGAACTGCATCAGTTAAAGCAGAAGGAAGCAGGAAAGGCAGAACAGCAAAGGCCCAAACCAAGGAAAAGATAGCCAAATCAGTTAAGAAGGGGGATAAAACCTTTTACAGGTACATCATAGAGTGAAGGAAGACCAAGGGAGGGAAAGCGAAGCTTAATAAATGGGAGGGGGGGGGGGTAGGCAGAGGGTGACTGTGAAAAGGCAGAGATACTAAACAAATATTTTTGCTCAGTAAGGGGAGGTACCTAAACCAAACAGAAACACTCTGGATAGGGGGGTTGATACCAGCCCATTCACAGAAGAAAGAGTTCTGAAAGAACTCTTAAAACTGAAGGTGGACAAAGCAATGGGGCCTGATGGGATTCATCCCATAATTTTAAAAGAACTAAGGGTAGAACTAGTGACACTACTGACTACCCTCTTTAACAAATCATGAGAGGATGGGGGTGGTAACTGAGGACTGGAGGAAGGCAGATGTGATTCCACTTCACAGAAGTGGAAGCAAGGCAGAGGCAGGAAACTACAGACCTGTTAGTTCAACCTCAGTGATAGGGAAAATGATGGAATCACTTCTGAAGGAAAGAATTGTTGAGTACCTAGAGGCCAGAGGGGCACAGGACCCAATGCAGCATGGATTCACAGCAGGAAGGTCATGTCAGACGAATCTAATAGATTTCTTTGACTGGGTGACCAAAGCAGTAGATCAGGGAGGGGCTGTGGACATGGCCTACCTAGACTTTAGCGAGGCATTTGACACAGTCCCACACAAAAGATTAATATACAAGTTAGCCAGCCTGGGAATGGGTCCCAAGATGGCAGCCTAGATACAAAAATTGGCTGGAGAACAGGACACAGAGGGTAATAGTAAACAGAGTCCACTCTGATGAAAGGGGGGTTACTAATGGGGTACCGCAGGGTTCAGTTCTAGGACCAGTCCTCTTCAATGTCTTTATAAGTGACATCGCAGAGGGACTGGAAGGAAAAGTATGTCTCTTTGCAGATGACACAAAGATCTGCAACAAGGTTGATACACAAGGTAGGATGGAAAGGATGAGAAGGGACTTGGCAAGGTTGGAGGAATGGACAAATGTATGGCAGCTTAGATTCAATGCTAAGAAGTGCAAAGTAATGCACCTGGGAAACAAAAACCCAGGGGAAGAGTACACTATGGGGGGTGAGATACTAACAATAACAAAAATAGAAAGGGACCTGGGGGGTAGTCATATTAGATTACCTAAAGGTGTGCAAGCAATGTGAGAGGGCAGTAAGGAGGGCTGGAGGGGATACTGGTATGCATAAGAAGAGGCATCACCAATAGAAGACAGGAAGTTGTTATCCCTCTGTACAGACAGCTGGTGAGACCCCATCTGGAGTACTGCGTGCAGTTCTGGAGACCCAATCTCCGCAAGGACACAGACAGGATGGAGGCAGTCCAGAGGACGGCAACTAAAATGGTGCAGGGTCTGCACCAGAAGACATATGAAGAGAGACTTAAGGAGCGTAATATGTATACCCTCGAAGAAAGGAGGGACAGGGGGAACATGACACAAACTTTCAAGTACCTCAAGGGAATCAACAAAGTCCAAGAGGGTAGCATCTTTCAGAAAAAGAGATGTGCAAGAACAAGGGGACACAATTTGAAGATAGAAGGGGGACAGCTCAGAGGTAATGTGAGGAAGTATTTTTTCACGGAGAGAGTTGTGGATGCATGAAACTGCCTTCCTGTGGAGGTTGTGGAGTCAAAAACAATGGGGGAATTCAAGAATGCATGGGACAGATATAACGCAATTCTAGGGGTTGGGGGTAGAAGGAAGTAGGCTGTTGGTTAACTAGGATCTGCAGCTTATCCATTAGGTAGGGAAATGGGCAGACTGGCCGGGCCAAGCGGTCCTTATTTGCCGTCAAATTCTATGTTTCTATGTAACGGGTTTAGCTTGGTCTCATAGTCATCACTATTTCAACTAATAGTAGAATCCCATCCAAAAGGGATATAGATAAGAGAAAGGATTAAACAAATGGTTAGGGGGATAATTTATATGAGAATGAAGAGTACACGTCTGGATATAAAAGCAGACGAGGTCTAGGAAGTCCATGGTTGACACATGTAGTAAACGGGTTAATAAACATATTGATTGATTTCTAATGTATTTATTGAATGATTACTTTTCAATAATTAAAGAATATAAAGGAGACGTATTCACGAGAAGATCGTGAAGTTAAAGTGACAAACAGGTATCCCAAGGGGTGACGGGAGACAGGGAAGACTGAGGGAAAGACAGAAAAGGGAGAGGGGGGAGCGGGAAGGGAAGTTAAACAATATTGGCACAGTGTAGTTCATGAAATGGAAAAACTTATATGGTGCTAGTGTCGAGGCAGGTAAATTCTTCTCTGGCCCATCAGTGGAAGAAAGGCTGGAAAAAAAAAAAAAAAAGAGAACAAAAAAAATGGTAATTTACAATGGGACTAAGTATTTCTTAATCATTAGTTATTTCTCTTTTTATCTTGAAAGTAATCACCTTTCTTAGGTTCTAAATCACATTGTTTTCAAACATTCTAACTTATGTGTCTTTCATATATGGCCTAAAATCTGTTTCTTCATTCGTGCCTTTTGGATTTAGGGTTCCTAGAACAGAAATCCATCTACTTTCTTTTTTCTGTAACAGACTGAGATGATCGCCACCCCTGAGTAAATATGGCACCTGTTCCAAGTGTCAAAAATTTCAAACCCACAGGGCTAGAACGAAGAAATCATTCAATAAATGCATTAGAAATCAACAAGGAGGAAGCATGAGTAGAACCCTTTGTCACTTTGCTGCCTGGGCACTGGTTCTGTGGTCCTTTTGCACAGCAAGGTGAGCACCTACTCACAAAGCACCGGAATGTGGTCAGGAGGATAAGTGGAGGGAACAGGTGGAACATCTGGATGCTGTTCTAAAAGTTCTAGAGTACGACTCTGTTCAATTAGTTGCAGGACCCAAGTGTCGGTCATAAGGGCCACCCAGTGATCGAGATGGAGGGAGAAACGACCCCCAACCACTACCACCTGACTTGGGGCAGGACGAGGGGGTCGGGCAAGGAGTCATGCCGAGGTAGCACTGCCACCTCTGGGGCTTTTAGCAGAGGCACCCGTGGAGGGCGAAGGAGCAGGCAGGGCGAGCCCTGCCCTACACTTGACCTAAGGTCTGGCTCCCAATGCAGCCTTACAGGAGACCTTAAAAAAGGAAGGGCATGGCCTGCTCCTGGGTTGGGTATGATAGGCATGATGGCTGGCAGTATAGACTAGAGGTTAGAGGAACGAGGTGTGAACGAGCTTGATACATCCAGCAGACCAGACCAGAGTTTGATTCTCACAACCTCCACTTGCATACTGTGTGACTCTGAGCAAGTTACTTAACTTCCCAGTGCTCCCAGATCGCCCCTGAAAACAGGCACTTATGCCTAGTGGGTCTTACCCGGTTACCAAAGACTAAAATAAAATGGAGTGGAAAACCATAATGGCTCTACCAGAGGCCTGCAGGTCATTGATAATATCCTGCACATCAGGGTCAAGAAACTTAAAGCCCCCAAAGGGGCCTTTAAAATGTTCTGCTGGACATCAGCAACAAATCCAGAGACCCTCAGCCAGGAGTGCCTTCTAAGGCAAATGCCTGTGGCAGCAGCCCTGGCCGTGGCAGCAGCCATGTCATAAATGGGCCTTAGAAGATGCTTGCTGACATCTGCCACAGCCTGGAGAGTCTTAAGAAGTTCCTGCCTCTGAAGACCCCCAGGAAGGGCCTGTGCTGCAGCTGTGACTTTCTTCCAGAGAGTGTTATGGTATTTCACCACGTGGGACAAGTCATTTGCAATCCTGAGGCTTAAGGTGGCCGAAGCAAAAGTGCTCTTGCCCCAAAGGTCAATCCTCCTAGATTCCCTGTCGAGGGAGGGAACTAAGGTGCTTGGGCACCTTGGACCCATCATGAGCCGCTTTGATGACCACTGAGTCAGTTTCTGGTTCGGCGCCATAGAAACGCTTCCCCAGAGGGGCCTGATAAAGCTGGTCAGCCTTCCTAGGCATGGCAGGGACCATGTTAGGCCTGTGCCAGGCCACAGAGGCAGCATTATCCAGGGCCGGGAGCAAAGGAGGGATGACCTTAGGAGGAGACTCAGGAATCTGTAGGAAATCCACCAGGTTCCTCCTGGAGATATCCTCCTCTTCAGTCTGGAACCCCATGGTAGCCTGAAATTGCTTCATGAGGGAGAAGGAGGAGGGGTCCTCAGGAGGGAATCTCAGAGTATGTTTCATAGAGTCCTCACTCCCTTACGAGACAGTGGATTTGTCTGAGAAGTCACCCTCAATATCTTGCCCTTCATTAGGCAGCATGAGATCTGGGTGGTATTCCTCCTCAACAATGACCTGGTCCGAGGCACGGACCAACAGCAAAGATGCCGGCGACATCCAAGAGTGCACAATGCGCTAGGGCCGAAGGGGCACTTACAGTAACGAAGGTGCAGGCCGGGGAATGAACTACTGGATTAGTGCCATTGTAATGGAAGAAAGTACCGTGTTTAGGTCGACGGCAGGAAGAGGCAACACAGTTGCCAGCGTCGACAACAGAGGGGGCAGAGATCCCGGTGTCGCTGGAGCACCGCCTGCCAAAGCAGAAACGGTGGATCTTGCGGTTGTGGTGCTGGCAGCAGCAGAGCTGGCATCGACAGCTCAAGGTCAACAGCCCTTCATCTGACATAAAAAGGCTGGTAGAACTCACTGCCAGGGACAGCTTGGTTCAAGCTGAGACATAGGTGGCAGGAGAGGTCGATGCTGAAGCAGTCGATGGCGCTGTCCCAGAGGAATAAGCAGTATCCAGCAGGGATTAGGAGTGCCTCCGAGGAGGGAACTGTCTTTGTTATCTTCCCTGTCCTGGTGAGTGTGTTTCCCCGAAGATCTAACCTGGGCCTTGGTGGCCTGAGAGCCCAAAGAGTGAGCCGGCAACTGGGATGGGGCAGTCCCCCAATGTCCCTGCTCCATCCTTGCAAGTTGTTGCTCCAGAAGAAAGGACCGCAGGGCTTTCTGGCAGCACTGCCAGGTGGCAAGGTTAAACTTCAAGCAAAGCTCACAGATGAGGGTGTCGTGGCTAGTCCCGAGGCAGCATACGCAGAGGCCTTGCTCGTCTTTGGAGTAAATCTTCTTCCCGCAGCCATAAAAAAGGTTGGTAGAATCTTTTGTTCTCGACATACAAAAGAAAAGCAATCACTTTAAAATAAACTGATTTAACACTAAAAAGAAAGAAAAGGCAAGCTGAAAAATGGCAGTCGACTGAACGACAAAGCTTCCATGGAGTCCATGCAAGTATGGTCAACAGCAGGAAAGAACTGAGGAGGGTGCAGGGCCACCTACAGTCATATATGCAGGGATGTTGGCATGTGATGTCAGCATGGGTAGATCCTACTAGACTGCTAGAAAAGTTTCTGTATGGTCCTAGTGCCTGACAGCTATAAGTTCCATAGATGTGACCTGATGAAATGAATATCCCCAAAGAACACCAATGCGGTTTTGTTCTTCAAAAGTTAAAATCACAAGTTAAATATACCTCAGAAGAGATTTCTTAGTAAAAGTTAGCCAATTCTCTTCTCAGTTCCCCAAAAATGAGGAACCAGGAATAATTTTAAGTAAAATCACAAAATGGTTGAAGTAAAAGTTTATTTTTATTTGTTTTTAAAAGTGAAAAAAAGCAGTCTCCTGAACGCAAGAAACGTGCTGAAAACAGCCTTCTCCAGCTGCTGGGAACTAGAGAAAAGTGAACCTTACACAATAAATAAGAAAGAACACCCTAACTAATGCAGTGTATTAACAGGTTTACTAAAACAGTTTAGCACTATAAAATAAATCATAAATCAGCCAAAAGTGTAAAGGAGACGTTGGGTGACCACTTTCTTCAGGTGGAGAAATAAATCTGACATCAGAGTGGAGGGGTGACTGTGTGGCAGAGTTTGAATTTAGTTCTAAACAGGGTCACCTACTCCAAACCCCCCAGTTGGGGGCTGGTTCCCAGGCACTTACCATCAAGCTGTCTCTGGGAAGAGCCCAACATCCTATATACCTAACAACAGTGTACATCCCCCCAAAAGACCAAAAACATTCCTTCCAAGCACTTCTGTCATACCTGAACACGTTACCATCCCAGTCGGAATTATTAGTACTTGGCGACTTTAACATTAATTGGCTAAGTAAAGATGCCATACCATATATTGATCTCGCTACAGCCCAAGACCTTACTCAACTGGTCACCTCCCCCACACGTCGGGATCTACACACCGGATCATCTTCCGCACTGGACCTCATCTTCTCCAATCGCCCGTCCAAGATCACCAATGTGTCCATCCTCCCTGATGCCCTCAGCGACCACTCCCCTGTGCTCTGCTCATGGTCCTGCAAAATCCCAAAATCCCCGCCCAAAATAATTATACAGCGGAAACTGGGCCCTGGCAAACTGGCACAACTACAAGCGCACCTCAGGACCATGGACTGGTCTTTCATCTCGATCTCCGGAAACGTCGACAGTGCCTTGGATCTATTTTCCCGGGTCTTTAATAATATATGTGACCTCTATACCCTTCACGAAAAAGAATGGTCAAAGGAATCACGTACCTGGCTCACTGAAAGACTCAAGTCGCTAATGAGAACTAGAGATTCATTATGGCATCTCTCCATTGAGTCTGGCCTCCCCCATGATAGACAGAATTACAGAACGGCCTGCAACAAGTGCACCTGGGCCATTCGCAGGGCTAAAGCTGAATATTATAAATCTGCCTTAACTTCATCATGGGGCAGTGGCCGTAAGTTCTGGAACAACATTAAGGAAATTTGCAGGAAAGTCCCCAATCCTGTCCCCTCCCAGGTCCTGTCTAATGGATCCCTGACCTCTGACCCCTCTATTATCGCTGCTGTCTTCTGTGACACCTTCTCCAATCTCAGCCATGTTCTCCCCTCTAACTTCCATGACCCCCCAACTCCTAGCTTCCGCACCCATGCGGCTCCCCCTTCTAGTTTCGCAAGCTTCTGACCACGGCTGCCGAATCATACCTTGCCACTGCCCTTAGCCGTGCCACTTCCAACACTGATTCCCTTGATCTCAGAATCCTCAGGCTCTCCCTTAAAGAAGTGCTAGTTCCTCTCACCCACATACTAAACCTCTCTCTCACTAGGTAAATTCCCCGCCACCTGGAAATCAGCCACTATCACCCCTATATTCAAAGGTGGTGATCGCTCAGCCCCAAATAACTACCGCCCAATATCCATACTCCCTCCCCTCTCCAAGGCCTTAAGCGAATAGTTTTGGATCAACTCACAGACCATCTCAACAAATATGACCTTCTCTGCACACAACAACATGGGTTCCGCAAAGGTCACAGCACTTCTACGGCCTTGCTTCAACTAACATCACACATTCACACAGCACTGGATAAAGGCCACATCACTGGTTCTATCTTCATCGACCTCACCAAGGCTTTCGATACCGTCCACCATACACTACTCCTCACCTCCCTTCTCAATCTTGGTCTCTCTAATGAGGCAGTAGGTTGGTTTGCCGACCATCTTTCTAATCGAACTCTTCAAGTAAAAATTGGCAATACTCTCTCCTCCAAATCTTCTGTACTCTCAGGTGTCCCTCAAGGGTCTATATTGGGTCCCCTCCTTTTCAGCCTATTTCTTAACTCCCTCCCTGCAACCTGCACTTCCAATCTATTACTCTACGCGGATGATGCTGTCATCTTCACCTCCAGCCCAGATCCCTCTCAACTCCACCTTTCCCTCCAGTCCTCTTTCACAGCTGTCGAAAAGTGGCTCACCTCCAAACGTCTTATCATTAACTATAAAAAAACCAAATGTATGCTTTTCGCGCATCAGTTAAATTCCAAGATAGGTAGTTTCCCTCAAATACTATCGGGGTCTCTGACCCCCTTGGAATTTGCTCATTCCTTCAACTATCTGGGCATAACTTTGGATCCTGGCCTTACCTATCATGAGCATATTACGTCATCTGTCGAGGCTCTAAACATTAGACTAGGGCTTTTGCACCGCTTTAAACACTGTCTAACCCACGAGGCCCTTAAGCTCGCTATTTCCTCCTCAGTTCTCCCCCTGCTTGATTATGGACTTCTTACCTTTGGTGGGGAAAGCTCCTCAGCCCTTGATAGCCTTAGACTTGTCCTAAATAGAGCCTGCCAGCTTCTACTAGGGTGCAATAGACTTACCCATACCTGTATGTTATATCAGGATACCAATTGGCTTGACCTCGACAATAGAATCAAATTCCACACTTGTGTCCTAGCTAAAAAAAAAATCTCATTGGGCCTCTCCCCTGCAGCCCTTACCCCCTTAATCACCACAGACCAAAAAGCTCAGCACACCCGTAGCTCTGATTCTCTACGTCTCTCCATCCCCTCCTGTCGTACAACACAATTCCAAAGATCCTTTTACCCTTTTGGTTTAACTCCCTACCCAGCACCCTGCATCTTGATCAGCGAATTGGTCAATTCAAATCACTCCTGGGTTCACACCTTTGGGCCACAAGCATCTGTAGCTGTAAATGATCCAAGGCCCTGCCCAAACAACATTGACAACGGCCTCTGGCTTGCCTCTCCCTACATCTCCTAAAGCCGTCTTCTCAGGGTGTTAACTCCCCGACACCTACTACCGCCTCTGCACCAGCTCAGGTAGCTAGACTTCTAGGACTGTGAATTTACCTCGCTTCCTTACCCTGTAACACTTATTATATTGTTAGTATGCACTACCTGCATTGTGAACTCTTTCCTAATTGTATATGGCATGGATCCATGTGATTAAGTCGGTAACATTCCCTATATTACTATTTCTGCTCAAATTGTTTGTTTGTATCTTCTGTAAGTATTATACGTGACGTGGAACCTTTGTAAAGGAGTCTTTGACTCAAAGGTATTTCTGATTCCCTAAATAAAACAATAAAACAATAATTAGCATAAAATTCTTACAGCCCTGGGGCTGCTCATCCCAGAGGAATGAACTGCATTTGTTGAGCATAAGTAGGGATTCCTGGAGTTTGTATATTGCTGTTCACATAGAATTCTGCCTCCAAGGTTAAATGCCAGGACAGAAATAAAATTATCATCTACATAAAATGAGAAGATTCAGTTGTTTTTAGTACCATCCCTGCAAGTATATACTAAGGTTCTGTCGAAGTAGCATACAAAAGCCCTTAGTGGCACTAGCTCTAACTACAACTGACTTATGGGTAAAAACAAAGAGCTTCAGTATCTCATGTCAATAGCCTCTCCTCCATTACACGTCAGCTACAGCCTGTATAAAAATGTTATAAAAAGAAAATGTTTAGCTTTACATACTAAACACAGCTGCAGTCTCAAACATGTAACTATTTTTCTATTTTTATTGATCTTACCTTTGTAGCCTTTTTCACATACTTGGCATTATCTTTCTCAATATCATGCCAAGACCTAATCGGTGTTTTCAGTTCATCCCCCACAACCATTCCAGGACCCTGGGTGGCTGGCCCACTAATGAATGTCATTATACGAGCTCCAGTGTTGGGGAAAGTACACTGTTAAAGAAGTTAAAAAAAGGTCAGAGAAATAAAAATTTATAATATTAAAAACCTGAATTTAAAAACCTCTTTTCATAGCCTATCTTATAGTACATATAGCAGGTAAGAGTACAGAGGGTGCCCCAACAAAAATCAGTCATTAAACATGCCACCAACGGAGCACAAAGCAAAACAGCTTAAACATTTCATTATAGTCCACGTTTTCAGAAAGGGTCAAATGACCTGACATTTTTCTAAACCTCAGATTTAAAGAAAGCTTCAGTAAACTAAGATAAACTGTTTTGGTAACTTGATTGTCACCTTAAGGAACATGGAGAGAGCAGAAGGAAAAAGGAAACATCAGTTCTCAGGACTAAAGCTACTGCTGCTAGTGTTACATACAAGACAGACCACTGAGTGTCACTAATGTTCCAAGAAAGAGTTAGCTGAACAGTCATTTTACAAACACAAGTCTACTGGCAAACAACTCACCATGGCTTTTACACGGAGTATCAACCTATTATATAACACAGTTACTGATGGGCTGTTTATCACAGTAACAAAGACAATATCTTGGGTTTTCTGTTTAAACTACTAGTAAGTCCATACACAAGTATTTTTTATGAGTAACACTTTTCTACTAGTATGTCCAATTACATCAAAACAGGTTTAATGTAATTAGACTAAAGGCAGTACAGCAGAAGGCAACTTGGCTGACTGTGGATATGAAAGGGAAGAACTATACTGTACCTCTAGACTTAAGGATTTAAATATGTTTTCACTGGAGAGGAGAAGGGAGAGACGGGATAGACGGGATATGATCTTAGTTTGTCCAGCATCTATAGACCTGGACTTAGAAAAGTACCTTAATCTCCCTCCAAGGTTAAGGGATCATGATCATCAGTTGAGGGAGGAACTCTGAAACTCTGGAAAGGGGGAATATTGGTTCACTCAGAGGGTGGTATCTAACTGGAACAATCTGCCAAGGAAGGTTGTTGATGGTGAAACTGTACACTATCTGCATTTAAAGAAATTTGGACAGGTACATGGACAGTACGATTGTAAAAGGAATTATCTCCTGACTAGCAGCAGACGAGCTAGATAGGTAATAGCCATTTTTTGTCTGTACCACCTATGAGCCAACACTTCAATATTTCAAAAACTACAGTGCTATCCAAACATCTAAATTACATAATTTAAAGGGACAGAGTTCCTATTCTTTTATCATTAAAAAACTTTATTTAAAATTCCAATGAAGGACACCAGCTCACATCCGTGGCACGGGTGCTGCTTGTGACGCTTGGACAGCTGGTTCTGATTAATCTATGCTTTCTGTAAGATAAAAATGTGTGACTGAGTGTCTCTCATGAGACATGCTGTTTCAGCTGAAAGATAAAAGCCAGGAGATAATTACAGGCTAGAAGAGACTTAAATTAAGGATCTCCTGTTTATCTAGCTTAATTGTAGCTGCCAACTGCTAGGCTGGAAAATCATAAACATTTATGACGTTTAGAGGGAAAATTCAGGTTATGTCACTTTGGTGCGAAGTCATAAATGCTCCTTTGATGTCTGTGAAGAGCAGGATGCTGCTCATGGATGAAAGAAAGTACTTGGAAAATTACAGACTTTTTTTCTGATGTCACCTATTAATTTACCTCCTGATACAAGACATCCTGATTGTGTAATAAACCGAGGAGGAGCTGGGTGACATCATGGAGAAGGCAGGCTCAAGACAGTTGTTTTAATTATGCTGTGAGTGACCTTTACACACACACACACACACATGCACACACGTTTGGACTCTGAAGCTACAACAACTTTTAGCACTGTAAGAATATAAGAATACATTAGCTAGGCAAGGCTAAGTGCATGGTTGGTAGGAAATTGCACTTTTAAACCTGTTTTTTTTAAGTGATTGCAATGTTTTGTGATATATGGTTCTGTTGTTTTACATTTTACATTTTTATCATTTTTAAGTAAACATCTCATTTTAAGAAACTACTTGGTATGCTTTTGAAATTCTTTTTTTTTTGACAAGTGAAGCATATATGGTTACAGCTGACACTATGCGAAGCTTACTGGTAGTACCAAACTGGAAAAAGGTAAGTATTTATTCTGAGGTCTTTCAAAGAGGTTTTAAGGGTTCATTTTGTACACCTGGTTAGGTGCCCACAGTCGAAAGATATCTGGCATCCCCCGAAGAGCAGAATTATCTGAGCCTGTACATTTGGGTAAGCTAGCAATAGGTTCACAGTTTCAATCCCTCCAGAAACTTGAGATCAAAGGTTGATTCGAACCCACAAAACAGACAGGAGGGTTACCCTGTTTCTATTTCCTGTTCACAAGACTGCGCTCAGAGGTTGGCACTGTGGGAGCAGAGGGCCTGACCTGCTGAGACGGGTTGTGACAGATTGGTTGGCAGTGGTGTGCATAAGTTTGGTATTACAAGCTTTTATTGTTCAGTGTGTCGGTTTGAGAATGTCAGCTCACTTGCAAAAAAAGAAAAATGCAGTGATTTATTTTTAACAGAAAAACAGAACTATATCACTTGGCTTACAGTTGAGTTCCTACCTGTTTTATTTTTTTTCTAAAGTGCAAGTCAGAGTAGCTGCAGTTAGGTAAGAAGATGGCTTCCAATTACAGCGGGCACACTGTAGACTACTTAAAGCAGTTGTGCAGGGACAGAGGAGTCCCATTCGAGGTGAAAGCCACCAAGCAGAACTTCGTGGATGCCCTGGTGGTAGTAGATACCCGGAGCACCAAGTCATAGACAGTGACTGTAAGGAACCGAACCTTGAATGTGGAAGGGCTAGCGGCCAGTGCGGTGTCCAGATCCGATGGGGAGGGCAGCAGGGCCACCGTCAGTGAAGGGCCACAGCCAACAGGGAACGGTCACCAGTATCCTGCAGCCAGAAGTACTCAAGCTGCAAACTGAGTAGCGCCGAATGGAGTTGGAGTTCCAGGAGAAGAGAGAGCGAGAACAGCGAGAGGTGGAACGAGAGAGAAGAGAGGCAGAGCAAGAACAGCAAGCTGCAGAGGAGAAGAGGGAACAAGAACAGAGGCAGGCAGAGCAAGAACAGTGAGATGCTGACCGTGAGGAGCATGAGCGCCAGAGGCAACACAAACTGGAGCAGCTATGACTCCAACCAGCGGCACCAGAGAAGGTAAGTGGCTTGGGTTTAACTGGGACTACAGGACTGGGTTACAAATTGAATTCCAAATTGATAGCCAAATTTAAAGGGGGGGATATGGATGCCTTTTTAAATTCTTTCGAAAAAGTTTGTATTCAGGCTAAAATTCCTAGAGAGTCCTGGAGCTTCCAGCTATCCCTGCTACTCACTGGGAAAGCTCAGGATGCATTGGGTCAAATGGACAATGAGGACAGTGATGATTACAGCAGACTTAAAGCTGCACTGTTAAAGAAATTTGACTTAACTGCTGAATCATACAGAGCTAAATTCCGTAAGCTCAGGAGAAGCCCTGACATGAGCTACGAGGAGCTAGCCACGAAACAACGTCAGTTTTTAAAACGTTGGTGGGAAGGAATTGAAGCAAACTCTGTTGACAAAATTGAAAATGTGATTTTGTTAGAACAGTTTTTCTGGGCATGCTCAGCAGAGCTGAAAACCTGGCTGGAGGACCGAGATCCCAAAACAGTGCAAGAGGCTGCTGAACTCTCAGACCGCTATGACAAGAGCAGACCTGCTCTGAGAGCGAATGGGGTGGGCGTGGCAGCGCAGAAAGGGAAAGGCGTGCCTTCAGGGCAGCTAAAACCCTCACTGCCTCCACTAAAACCAGTTAGCCCCCAGGTTTCAGAGAAAAGAAATGAATGTTGGTTGTGTAAAGAAACCGGGCATATTGCCAGACAGTGTCCCAAACAGACGAGCAATAATACGCAAGGTGGTGCTAGGAAGGAAGTGGGTTGTTTGTGTGTCCTTGGAAGCATGCCTGTGAACATGAGGGAACACATGCACCCAGTCATGGTGAATGGTGTACAGACGCAAGGGTTAAGGGACACGGGCCTCCCAGACCTTGGAAAAGGGGATCTAGTAGAGTCTGGTCAGCTTATACCCAATAAATATGTCACTGTACAGGACTTTACTGGTGAAGAGAAAACACTGCCCCTCGCTAGTGTTCTCCTAGACTGAGGTGAAACAGGGGGAACTGTGCAACAGGTGGCTGTAGCCAAAACCTTAGCAGTGGATGTGATCCTGGGCAACAATCTCAAACAAGGGATGGTGTATGCAGTTACCCGTAGCCAGCGGCAAGGGAAAATGGTAGTTCCCTGAACCCCACAGAAGCCATTGTGAAAACCACTGGGAGGCTGGTTCCCCAGCCTGTGTCTCCTGATATGGAGATTAATGAAAAGGGGGGAGAAATTTCCCCAGTAGCAGTTAACCACACAGCTACAGAGGGTTGTTCCAAGGAGGGAGGGGTGACCCATTGATCGAGGGTTAGGATTGACAGTGATCCTGAGTGTCCTGACACTAGTGCTAGGAACCCTAGTTTAGCGACTGAAGGGGACCTGTCCCATGCCTTGGGAATGTGTGAGGTTCGCAGAGAAGTGACCCTAGTCTAGAGAAGCTGAGGGCTTGGGCAGACTCTGACGGGGCACAGGGAGGTGACGGCAGACATAAGGTTTATTGGGAAAATGGACTTATGTATACTCGGGCTGTGCAGACAGAGGGAGGGGATGCTAGGCAGGCAGCTTGCCGTTCCCCAGGGGTATCGTAAGCAGTTGCTCAAAACTGCACATGATATTCCCTTGTCTGGCCATCTGGAGATCGCGTGCACTACGCAGCGGTTGGCCCAGAATTTCTATTGGCCAAACTTCACCCAGCAATTGAAGGAGTACTGCAGGTCTTGTCACCGGTGCCAAGAAATAGGGAAGGCGGGCAAGAAAGCCCAAGCTGCCCTGATTCCATTGCCCACAGTGGAGGAGCCATTCCAGAGGGTGGGAATGGATATTGTGGGGCCTTTAATTACCCCCAGCTCCTCAGGGAAGAGATTCATCCTGACTGTGGTGGATTATGCCACCTGGTACCCAAAGGCAGTAGCCCTATCCTCACTGAGGACAGAGAAAGTGGCAGATGCCTTACTTGGGATTTTCTCCTGTTTTGGGTTTCCGCAGGAAGTTATCACCGATCGAGGAGGTTCCTTCATGTTGGACCTGATGAAATGTTTGTGGGAGAAGTGTGGGGTGGTGCAGAGATGCACAACACTGCATCACCCACAAGCCAATGGGCTTGTGGAAAGATTCAATGGTACCCTGAAGTCAATGCTCTGGGCGATTGCTGAACAGCATGGGATGGACTGGGAGAAATACCTTCCCCACCTATTGTTTGCATACAGGGAGGTGCCCCAAAAGTCGACAGGATTTTCCCCCTTCGAACTCTTATATGGATGCCGGGTACATGGGCCCCTAGACTTGATCTGGGAGGACTGGGAAGGCAAGCACGCCACCCAGGGAACTCCCATAGTGGATTATGTCCTTAGGTTTAGGGAAAGGCTGAAGGAGCTTACGGGGACAGCCAGAGCAACCTGGCAGCTGCCCAACAGAAACAAAAAGTATGGTACGACCGCAGAGCCAGAGCTCGCTTGTATATGGTGGGTCAGGAAGTCATGGTCCTTATTCCGGTCTGGAAAGACAAGCTGCAGGCTGAGTGGGCAGGACCGTACAAAGTACTTACGAAGGTAAATGATGTGAACTATATTATAGAGTTACCTGATAGAAGACAGACAGAAAGGATGTACCATGTCAACATGATGAAGTATGCAAATAGGGCTGACATGATGTTTGCAGTGTGTAGTCCTGGGAAGGGGACAGACGAAGGAGACCCCCTTCTGGACTTGCTGGAAGAAAGTAAGCGGGAGTCCTCTGTGGAGGCAATTAAATTGTCTCCCCAGCTGACCCCGGACAAGATCCAGGAAGTAAGGGAGGTTTTAGCAGACTTTGCCCCATTGTTTAGCGCCAAGCCTGGACTAATCCCCTTAGCGATGCACAATGTGGAGACAGGGACAGACACCCATATGGCGGACAGCATATCGGGTGTCATAGGCTGTCCAAAAGGACATTATTAGGGAAGTGGAGGCGATGCTGGATTTAGGGGTAATCCAGAGATCCCATAGCCCCTGGGCCTCACCCGTAGTCCTTGTGCCCAAGTCAGATGGCTCTACTCGTTTCTGTGTGGACTATCATGGACTGAATGCAGTCACTAAGTCAGACGTCCACCCGATGCCCCAGACAGACAAACTCCTGGACAAGTTGGGAAGGGCGACCTACCTTACGACTACTGACCTGACCAAGGAGTATTGGCAGGTAGAGTTGATGGACAGAGCTAGGGAGAGGTCAGCCTTCATCACTCCGATAGGCTTATCTGAATTTAAAGTAATGCCTTCCGGAATGAAGAACGCCTCGGCCACTTTCCAAAGGTTGGTGAACCCGGTGTTAAATGGTGCTGAAGCATACCTGGATGACACTTCCATCTTTAGTACCAGCTGGGAGGAACACCTATGCCACCTTAGGGAAGTGCAGGGCAGAATACAGAGGGCCGGGCTCACTGTCAAAGCCGGGAAGTGCCACGTGGCCATGGGAGAAGTGGCATACCTCGGGCATGTGGTAGGCCGAGGACAGCTCCGTCCTAACCAAATAAAAACAGAGGTAATCCAGGCATGGCCCAGACCAGAAACGCAGAAGCAGGTCAGGAGTTTTCTTGGGACAGCAGGGTACTACAGAAAATTTGTACCCAATTACAGTGCTCTGGCTGTTCCCCTATTGGACCTGGTAAAGAAAAGGATGCAAAAGAAAATTACCTGGGGACCAGCCTGTGAAGAAGCCTTTACCAGATTCAAGGAGGCACTGTGCAGTGCTCCTGTTTTGACAAGTCCTGACTATAGCAAACCCTTTATAGTTCAGACTGACGCCTCAGACGTGGGTATTGGGGCAGTACTGAGTCAGACATCCACCCAAGGGAAAGATCACATTGTAGCATATCTAAGTAAAAAGTTACTTCCCAGGGAGCAGGCATACTCCACTGTGGAAAAGGAATGTCTTGCCATAGTGTGGGCCCTAAAGAAGTTAGAGCCATACTTATATGGGCGGCATTTTGTGGTACAGACTGACCACATCCCCCTGGTTTGGCTGACGCAAATGGGGAAGAATAATGATAGATTAAGATGGAGTCTTGCTTTGCAAGGGTATGATATGACAATTCTATATAGGGCTGGAGCGAAAAATCAGAACTCAGATGAGTTGTCTCGCGTCTATGAGGAGTGAACTGATTTGGGAAGCTTATCCCATGCAGGGGATAGAGCCCCCAAAATCAGTCTAGGTAGGGAGGATTGTGATGCTTGGACAGCTGGTTCTGATTAATCTATGCTTTTTGTAATATAAAAATGTGTGATTAAGTGTCTCTCATGAGACATGCTGTTTCAGCTAAAAGATAAAAGCCAGGAGATAATTACAGGCTAGAAGAGACTTAAATTAAGGATCTCCTGTTTATCCAGCTTAATTGTAGCTGCCAGCTGCTAGGCTGGAAAATCATAAACGTTTATGACGTTTAGAGAAAGAATTCAGGTTATGTCACTTTGGTGCAAAGTCATAAATGCTCCTTTGATGTCAGTGAAGAGCAGGATGCTGCTCATGGATGAAAGAAAGTACTTGGAAAATTACTGACATACTTGGGAAGTCATATGTGGAAACAAGTTTTTTTTTGCTGATATCACCTATTAATTTACCTCCTGACACAAGGCATCCTGACTGTATAATTTTTAATAAACAGAAGAGAAGCTGGGTGACATCATGGAGAAGGCAGGCTCAAGACAGTTGTTTTAATTATGCTGTGACTGTCCTTTACACACACACACACACACACACACACACACACACACACACACATGTTTGGACTCTGAAGCTACATCTTTCGGCACTGTAAGAATATAAAAATACATTAGCTAGGCAAGGCTAAGTGTATGGTTGGTAGGAAAATGCACTTTTAAACCTGTTTTTTTAAGTGATTGTAATTTTTTGTGATATATGGTTCTGTGTTTTACATTTTACATTTTTATCTATTTTTAAGGAAACATCTCATTTTAAGAGACTACTTGGTGTGCCTTTGAAATTCTTTTTTTTTTTTTTGACAAGTGAAGCATATATGATTAAAGCTGACACTGTGCAAAGCTTACTGGTAAATACCAAACTGGAAAAAGGTAACAGTTTATTCTGAGGTTATTCATAGAGTTTTTAAGGGTTCATTGTGTACACCTGGTTAGGTGCCCCTAGTTGAAAGATATCTGGCATTGCCCGAAGAGCAGAATTATCTGAGCCTGTACATTGGGTACGCTAGTAAGAGGTTCACAGTTTGAATCCCTCCAGAAACTTGAGACCAAAGGTTGATTCGAACCCACAAAACATACAAGAGTGTTACCCAGTTTCTGTTTCCTGTTCACAAGACTGTGCTCGGAGGTTGGTACTGTGGGAACAGAGGGCCTGACCTGCTGAGTGGGTTTGTGACACTGCTTGCCACCAAGATTAACAGGGTTTACACTCAGAGCACAAGTCTTCTAAAAAAGACTGTCTGTAGTGGAAGTAACGCCCGGTATGAAGCTCATCTCTCCAAGAATGTAGAGGGAGCTCACAATGCTCTTTTGCCCACATCTGGGGCAGAGGTAGTGACAAAGAATGCGGATCAGACAGAGTAGGCATCCACTGACCCTGACATCCATGGGGTGCTTCACATTGCCTCCTAGGGTGGCGAGAGATCTTCAGGGAGAAATGGAGGAAGATAAACAACAGTAGGTGTCCAAGAAAATCTCCCCCATTGGGCCACACCTTTGGAACTGCAAGCGGTCGGTGTCAAGACCACTCAAACATTTGCTAGCTGAAGGCCACCCACGATGACGTGCATTGTTGGCGCCTATAAAAAGTGTGCAGCCCCCTGCTTCTCAGGGTTCCATGTGATAATAGTGAAAACTAAACAGCTGTGGCAAGAACACGCACACAAATAGAGTGACTGCACACTACAGCGATCATCACAAATCGCTCCAACACTGCTTCACTAACTTTTTGCAAGGGGGCTTTGTCTCTGACCCCCCCATACCCCCTTAACTAAAATAATCAACTCTGGGTTTGAAGCAATTCCGGGAAGGGAGTGAAACTCAGGAGGGGGGATTTTCACTGGGGGAGGCAATGTGGGAAGGAGAAGCAAGCAAGCAAGGAGAAGGGGAATGTGAAAAATTTTGATGCAGGAGGATGACAAACTGGGAGATGGAAATAAAACAGCACAACATATCACAACTAAAATAAAACAAGAAACAGCCACAGAAACAACAAACCAGGACAAAGACACATGCCACAAACACAGCTGATGACTCTAAACTCTACGCCAAAGCGGCAGCTCAGCGGCTCACCCCACAGCAGCGTACTTCAGTACTCACTTTTTTCCAGTAGCATCTCGCTTAAACAACCATTCGCTATAAAAACCATGTCGTCCAATACTCATTTGCTCTTTTCCATTCGCTATCATTGATTCACCCATATCGCTTTGCTGTTATCACAGGATACCCTCCTCAGTTCCCTATCAGAGACAACCTCGGAGGGCCTCTTATCATAAGGAACCAGAAGATGAATCAGTACCAGGCACACAAGGAGAAGCATGGGACTGGAAATACAGTATACATAAGGCACTCAAGGATACCTCCAGACAAGGCAGTGGATAAGTCTGCCAACTTATACCTCAGAAAGGAGGAAAAGGTGGGTGTGCTGTGGCCCAATGGAGGAGATTCTCTTGAAGATCTACTGTTATGGTGAGTGACTGTTCTTGCTTCACTGAGGATATCTCCTGCATTGGGCCATACACTTTGAAACAATTCCCAGGCAATACTCAAGGTACCCAGGGAGGACGGCAAAGTCTGATATGAAATCAGGACAGAAAGCCTTGCAAAACAGCAAAAACAAATCCAGCATGCCTGCGGGAGACTATTTCTAGACTGTACTGCATATGCACAATGCTCCATGTGGCAGCAGCACATATGTCAGCTGCTGAAACATTTAAAAGACAGACAACAGAAGTGGCCATACCACGTGTAGAGTGGCCATGCACAGCACCAGGAAGTTCCTAACCATACTTCCTGTAACAAAAAATTGAATACAGTGAGCCAGCCACTTGGATAGGAACTGTTTAGTGACAGGTGCTCCCTGTTTCCCAGGGCCAAACAAGACAAAAATCTGAGAGAAGTGCTTCAGTCCCTAGTGTGAATGAAATAAAAAAGAACAGTTACGCAAGAACTTACCGTACCGTAGATCTTCGAGGGGATCTCAGTCAGCAGGTAACACCGTAGGAACCTTCACCGTTGCTGAAGAGAAATCCACACGGAAGATTTTCAGCAGTACAACCAGGCCTGCCCATGCCATTGACGTCTGCCGACATCAGCAACTCTATATAGCTGTGGGCGTCCCCACTCTCTGCTCAGTTCTTTCCCTCTGGAGATGAAGGGAGCAAGGCTCACGCCCTGGGGAACTGAGGAGAGACCGAGGTACCTGGCTGTAGATAAAGGTGATGGAATACAGCAGATAGCCAGGTCCAGAACAGGATCCCTAAGAAGGGGGATGGTGGGAGGGAAATCATACCTGATGATTGAGATCCCCTCGAAGATATGGAAATTATGTACTTACCATAATTATTGATCTTCTTGGACAGTTTCCATCACTCATTCACACTAGTGGGATAGCACCAGAGGCGCTAGGACCAAGCGGGGAGCCTAAAATTTTCAGAAGGGTCGTCACCGAGAAAGGACCATGCATGCGCGGCATCGCGAGACTTGCTCGCGCCTGTATAGGCTATCTCGGCTTCAACCCTCCAACCACCTCAGTACCTTTTCAACCGTAGAGGTGCAGCATAACTAATGAGAATAACTCATCCTGAGTTTCTGGGCCTGAGAGGGCCCAGACGGCCTTTGCAAGAAAGGTCAAAGAACAATGTCTTCACAGTTTGAACCACAGGACCACGAAGACCAGGAAAGAAAAACGAGTGAAGCCAGGGGATGGTGGGTGGGTGTGTGAATGAGTGATGGAGACTGTCCAAGAAGATCAATAATTACGGTAAGTACGTAATTTCCACATCTTCCTGGACTAAGTCTCCATCACTCATTCACACTAGTGGGAGAGTACCGAGCTAAAACCAACAACCCTGAGTAGGGTGGTAGGAGATAAGAGTTCACTCAGAAAGGACCGCCAAGGACTGTCCTGCTAATAAAAAGAGCTGTCTTGTAAAGAGCATATAGAACATAGTGCTTACAAGATAAGCGCTCGTAACACACCACTTTGCAGACGATTGCAAAGGGCACAGATGAAAGTCTGCCAGGAAGCCCCAACCACTCTAGAAGAGCGGCAAGAACCTGGCCTCACAATTTGGTCTAGGACCAAAATTAATAGTGTCAAAGACATGTACTAATGTAATGTAAAGGGACCTCAGGAACTGAAAGAGTCGGAGGTAAAGTCTACTGGTTCAGGGTAGACCGGAAAGTGCAGATGGAAACCCCCACTATCAAGTATGGCTGACCTGTGAACCACAGGTCCAGGAGCACTTGAACCCCTTACTTGGTGAGCAAAGGGGGTCCAGGTGGGGTTAGCCCGGCAAGGAGAATGGTCTCCACTTAGTTACTGGGACCTCCCTGATGGAAGGCCAAGCATGACTTAGAAGTCTCATGTGGTGGTCTAGTAGAACCAGATCCTACCCACTGCATTTTCCAAAAAGAATTATCCTGCCCCGTGTGTATAATTGTAGAAGCAGTCTCTGAACTCAGGGAAGAAAGGAAAAATGTACAGGAGGACATGTCCACTGCGGAAAAAAATATTCCAACAGAAAAAAACAGGGGCAGGATTTCTAAAGCAAAAAGAGGCAGATGTGCGTCGAGCAGGGACACAGCAGGACCAAGTTAGGGCTAACCCCTTCATTGAAAATGACTGAAAGTGTCAGTGACTCAATGCGGTGAGGTACTACTTACTCTGGCCTCCCTGAAGGGAGTAGGAAAGGATTCTAGTTTGCTTGCAGAAAAACAAACATCACAACTCCGTCACGCGCTTGGAGAGGATAGCTTTGTGAGCAACTGGCAAGGAACCAGTGCACAGAAACCACAGGTGTGCATATTTGAGAAGCTACCTCAGAAAAAAGACGTACTTGTCCTTCGGTCAAGAAGGAGTATATCGCCTGTTAAGTTAAAGCAAGCAAGGAAGTAGGAACCTGAGTTCTGACTCGGTGGAGAGTTGCTTCTGTTGCAGCGAGGCTCTGCTCAAGAGAAGAAAGTCTGATAAAAAGAAAGCGGAATTAACAGACTGGGCAGTTGCCTAAGTCTAGGAAATATCTCTGAATGAGAGAAATCTCTCTCGGGGAAAGAGGACCAATACCGCCGCTGGATCGGACTCCCCCTAGGGGAAGAAGTCAGATACTCTTTACCATAGTCTGGAGATGAGCACCTCATGGGCTGAGGTGGAACCTGACCAGATCCAGAAAAGTGGGAGTATCGAGTAATTTCGGCTAGGCCCAGTGCTGCGATAACATTTTTTTTTTTTTGTAGTCCGAGCCTAACAAGGCTTTCAGGCTGCTATTTCGCAAGGATTGTCTTGATACAAAATGATGAAGATGTTCTCCATCTGAGTGTCCATATTGAAATCATGACCAGACTAATGATCACAGCTGGAGAGATGTTAACCACCTGTGTCGAAGAAGCCAACAAAGGGGCAATATCACAAGGGGGCTATATACCCCTATCAAAGGAGCGGAAGAGCCTGAATGGCTCCCGACCATTAAATTAGAATGTTCCACAGAGTGTAATTGTCTTGATGACTGAAAAAGTCTAGACGCAAAAGTGTATGGTCCACGGACGCAGTCTGAAGTACTATAGTGGACCCCATTACTGAGGAACTACTAAAAAGATCTTCCATCACGGACTCTGAAGATAGAGAGGACTTGCTCTTCAGTATATAAAATGAGTCATCCGCTGTATTACTGACCAGAAGGACAGGGAAAGACCCATCTAGATGCACTTCTACCCCAGAAGGACCTCTAAGGGAGGTCTAGGTCAGAGCCACTAGAGACTCCACCACCAGGAAGGATGTCGAGGAGCTTGATATCACATAGGGAGTCAAGAAAGTGCTGAACGGAAAGAGAGAATCCGCTGGCAGAACAGTACAGCAGAGTTCCCTCAGCGAAAACCGCTGGATGACACAAGATCCCACATGGACCACCACTCACTAAGATGTGCAGAAAAATAATCCGCAGAACAGGAGTTCATTCTGCGGAAAACATCCTGCCACAAAGTTCTGTGGAGAAGAAGTCCGAAAAGGAAAATGTGTCACTAATTCTGCCAGACAGCACTCACTAGCACCCCTGCGGCACCAGCATCACTCGTGGCACAGGAGGTCACCAAGCAGTGCCTCAGCCAACCTGGGCGATACCCGAGGGCACCCACGGCAGTATCCGCAGGTACCCCCGGCACCCATGGTACCATAGCACCCATGGTACCCATGACACCCATGGCAAGAGTGGCACCCAAGGTCACCAGTGTCACTCATGGCACCCGAGGGCACCAGTGGCAACCATGGGCACCCTCGGTGTCACCCAGTGCCACCCATAGCACACATGGCACTCATGGTACCCATGGCACCTGTGGGTGCACGGCACCACCCGCAGGTGCACGGCACCACCCGTGGGCGGTCAGTGCCACCCAGACACCCGCGGGACCACTGAAGGTGCCAACAACTAATGGCAGCAACAGCACCCACAGCGCCACTCAGAGCGATGGTGCCAAGATGATGGCGCCGACCCACAGCACCGACTAAGGCATGGCACCAACCAAAGCACTGAGGCATGGCTCTGACCAAGGCACCGAGCCACGGCGCCGAAGAAAAATGCCAATAAATCCTGAGAAGAAGGGGAGAAGGAAAAAGGTGGTGCCCGTGCCGGTCCCTGCAAGAAAAAGGGAGAGGGGGGTAGGGACGAGGGGTCGACACGATGGCAAAGGCACCAAGAGTGCATCTCGCCCATCGTGATCCAATCGACCTGGCTCCGGTCCAATGACTCCGAGGCCCGGAAGCCTCGAAAATCAGGAACAGAGCCAGGAAAACTGGAAAAGTCAAACCCCCTGCTCCACAGAAGCAGCCCAGAGGTGAAACTGCCCACCGGAGCTCCAACGAGGACAGAGATGGAGTTCGGAGTCGAGAATGCAGCCATTAGGAGCAGGGCCAAGGGGAACCCACCAAAGTCGGTTCAGGCCCATCGCCCCTCCCAATGAGCAATCCTCATGCAGACGTACCAACGGGCAACCTTGAGCGGCACCGATTCTTCTTCCCCTAACGAGGAGGAAGAGCTCGAGGTTAAGTGGAGCCGGATCCCCGAAACCACTAGATTTGTGCTTCGGTGGACTGTCCTCCCCCAAGCACAGAACTGTCCGTAGTCAGACCCCCTCCCCATTAATTAAGGGCGACGGACCGGACACAGCCCCCTCTGACATAAAAACTTTAAAACGAAGTCCTCCTACCGTCACCGCTACCATCTAAGGATGACTCTGTTGATGGCAGGAAAGAATTTCTTTTTTTTCTTCTTCATAATCTTCTTTCCTTGTTCATAAAATAAGAAATTACTACTTAAAATATTAAATTAAACACTAAAAGCTGCTGTCGTATAGATGAAAACTTAAGACTCCAGCAGACGAGCGACGTCGATGTCCAAGCGCACTTGACGGCTGGAGAAAAAGGAACTGATATGGAGTGGTCGACGCCGAATAGCCTTACACATGCGCCGAGCTAGTCTCGTGGTGCCATGCATGCGTGGTCCTGTCTCAGCCCGACCCTTCTGAAAATTTTAGGCTCCTGCTTGGTCCTAGCACCTCCGGCGCTATCCCACTAGTGTGAATGAGTGACGGAGACTTAGTCCAGGAAGATCTACTGTTACGGTAAGTTCTTACGTAACTGTTCTATCTTCTTCGGGGGTATCTCAGTCATCAGGTAACACCGTAGGAATGAGTACCAAGCAGTGACAAGTAAAAAAAGACAGTCCAGGAGGCTGGATCTCCAAAAACTTAAGACAGGAGTCCTTGCAACACAGCCCTGCCAAAACCTGCATGGACTCTTGAGGCAATGTCCAGAATCTAATGCTTGCTGAAAGTGTGGACTGTACTCCAGGTGGCAGCCACACAAATGACAGCGGGTGAGACCACTTTGAAACAAGCCAC
The DNA here is from genome assembly GCA_016271365.2 of Neoceratodus forsteri. Classification (NCBI taxonomy): domain Eukaryota; kingdom Metazoa; phylum Chordata; order Ceratodontiformes; family Ceratodontidae; genus Neoceratodus; species Neoceratodus forsteri. The sequence goes on along the minus strand of CM028134.1, from coordinate 967,972,343 downwards.
CGAGGTAGCCATGCCCCTGGTGGAGTGAGCTTTGACAGCACCAGGCAATTCTTTGTCGTAGTTATTGAAGCAGAATACAATAATAATAATAGTATTTTTATTTATATTGCGCCTTTCAAGTGTCAAGGCGCATTCCAATAAAATGACATAGAATACAGAATACAAAAACAGAAATACAAAAGAAATATTATAAAACACACAAAACAATTAATAAGAAGTCAAACCATATGCCTTTTCCCACAAAAAGGATTTAAGAGCCTGTTTAAAACTCCTCACGGTCGTACACTCCCTTGTCCGATGGGGTAGAGAATTCCAAAGGGAAGGGGCCGCAAACATAAAAGCCCGGGCCCCTGCAGATTTTAATATTACTCTTGGAATCTCTAGCAACCCCTCGTCGGCTGAGCGGAGCGATCTCACAGGGCGGTAAGGGATCAGGAGTTCTTTCAGGTAATCAGGGCCCAGATCATGCAGGGCTTTAAAAGTCAGCAATTCGACTTTGATGGTGATCCGCCACTGAACTGGCAGCCAGTGCAGTTCCCGCAGCACCGGAGTAATATGGGAAGATCTAGGGGTACCCATCAATACTCGGGCTGCGGAATTCTGCACTAGCTGCAAGCAGCGGATATCAACCCCCAGAAGCCCAAGGTAAAGCGAGTTGTAGTAGTCCAGGCGTGAGGTCACAAAGGCATGGATCAAAGTTGGCAGATCACCGGACGGAACGAGGTGCTTGATTCTGGCGATGTTTACCACCGCTGACACCTGGGATCGAAGAGTCCGCCCCGCATCTAATATCACCCCCATATCTCGCACCCGTTCAGAGACCCGTAGCTCGACATCCCCACAAAACACTCCAGATGGGGTGCTGGCCATAGGTCCCCCATCAGGCGATCTGGATCCAATACCAACACCTCCGTCTTTCCAGAGTTCAACTTCAGCCAACTGGACCTCATCCAATCCTGGATTTCATTCAGGCAGCTGTTAAATACCGAGATAGCTCCTTTCTGGTCGGGTATAAAGGACAGGTACAGCTGTGTATCATCTGCATAACAGTGAAACCTCAGCCCATACATAGAAATATAGAAATATAGAATTTGACGGCAGATAAGGACTGCTTGGCCCACCCAGTCTGCCCATTTTCCTACCTAACAGATAAGCTGCAGATCCTAATTAACCAACAGCTTACTTCCTCTTACCCCCCCACTAAGACTGCCTTATGTCTGTCCCATGCATTCTTGAATTCCCCCACTGTTCTTGACTCACGACCTCCTCAGGGAGGCTGTTCCATGCATCCACAACCCCTCTGTGAAAAAATACTCCTCACATTACCTCTGAGCCGCCCCCTATTCTTCAAATTGTGTCCCTTGTTCTTGCACATCTCTTTTTTGAAAGATGCACCCTCTTGGACTTTGTTGATTCTCTTGAGGTACTTGAAAGTTTCTATCATGTCCCCTCTCCTTCTTTCCTCAAGGGTATACATATTAAGCTCCTTTAGTCTTTCTTTCAGATGTCTTCTGGTGCAGACCCTGCACCATTTTGGTTGCCCTCCTGACAGCCTCCACTCTGTCTATGTCTTTATGGAGATGGGGTCTCCAGAACTGCACACAGTACTCCAGATGGGGTCTCACCAACTGTCTGTACAGAGGGATAACAACTTCCTGTTTTCTACTATTGATGCCTCTCCCTATGCATCCCAGTATCCCCCAGCCTTCCTTACTGCCTTCTCACATTGCTTGCCAACCTTTAGGTCATCTGATATAATTACCCCCAGGTCCCTTTCCATTTTTACTGTTGTCAGTATCTCACCCCCCATTGTGTACTCTTGCCCTGGGTTTTTGTTTCCCAGGTGCATTACCTTGCATTTCTTTGCACTGAATCTGAGCTGCCATACATTTGACCATTCCTCCAACCTTGCCAAGTCCCTTCTCATCCTTTACACTCCATCTGGTGTATCAACCCTGTTGCAGATCTTTGTGTCATCTGCAAAGAGACATACTTTTCCTTCCAGTTCCTCTGCAATGTCACTTATAAAGACATTAAAAAGGACCGGTCCCAGTACTGAACCCTGCGGTACCCCGCTAGTAACCCTCCTTTCTTCACTGTGGACTCCATTTACTACTACCCTTTGTGTCCTGTTGTCTAGCCAATTTTTTATCCAGGCTACCACCTTGGGACCCACCAAGGCTGGCTAACTTGTGTATTAATCTTTGTGTGGGACTGTATCAAATGCCTTGCTAAAATCTAGGTAAGCCATGTCCACAGCCCTCCTGGTCTACTACTTTGGTCACCCAGTCAAAGAAATCTATTAGATTCGTCTGACACGACCTTCCCATTGTGAATCCATGCTGCCTTGGGTCCTGTGCCCCACTGGCCTCTAGGTACTCAACAATTCTTTCCTTCAGAAGTGATTCCATCATTTTACCTACCACTGAGGTCAAACTAACTGGTCTGTAGTTTCCTGCCTCTGTCCTGCTCCTACTTTTGTGAAGAGGAATCACATCCGCCCTCCTCCAGTCCTCAGGTACCACCCCATCCTCCCATGATTTGTTAAAGAGAGTAGTCAGCGGTGTCATTAGTACTTTTAGAATTCTTGGGTGAATCCCATCAGGCCCCATTGCTTTGTCCACCTTCAATTTTATTAGTTCTTTCAGAACCCTTTCTTCTGTAAATGGACTGGTATCGACCCTCGTCTTCAGAGTGTTTCTCTTGTTTGGTTTAGGTACCTCCCCCTCCTCTTCCTTTGTGAATACTGAGCAGAAATATTCAATCAGTATCCCTGCTTTTTCATTGTCACCCTCTACCCACATTCCCTCCCCTTTATTAAGCCTCAGTATCCCTCCTTTGGTCTTTCTTCGCTCCCTAATGTACCTATAAAAGGTCTTATCCCCTTCTTAACAGAGTTGGCTATCCTTTCCTTGGTTTGGGCCTTTGCTATTCTGACTGCCTTCCCAGCCTCTTTCTGCTTTAACTGATAAAGTTCTCTGTCCTTCTCCTTCTGTGTTTCCTTATATTTCCTGAATGCTATCCTTTTCTCCTTAACCTTCCCTGCTACCTCTTTTGAGAACCATAGCATTTTTTTCCTTCGTTGTGTTTTGTTGATTTGCTTTACACAAAGGGTTGTTGCCTCTGTGATGGTTGTTTTGATTACTCTCCATTGTTCCTCCACCTCTCCTTCTTGCCTGTTTGCTAGTGCTTTTCTGAGGCACTCTCTCATTTTCCCAAAGTCAGCCCTCCTAAAGTCCAATACCCTTGCTTTTGTATGGCTTGACCGTATGGCTGTGTTTATCATGAACCACACTGTTTGGTGGTCACTTGTTCCCAGATGGCTACCCACTTCTAAATCTGAGATACTTTCTCCGTCCCCATTTGAGAGTACCAGGTCTAAGATTGCTCCCTCCCGAGTGGGTTCCAATACTGGCAATACATACCATCTCACAATGTCTCCAAGGGGAGGCATGTACACCGCAAACAACATGGGGGACAATATAGAGCCCTGAGGAACCCCACAAAATAGAGAGATGGGATCAGAGGAAAAAAAACCTGACACCACCCTCTGAGTTCTTCCGGTGGGGTATGAAGTTAACCATCTGAGAACAATCCCAGAGAGTCCACAAATACATCTCAGGCGCTCAAGTAGGACCCCATGGTCAACGGTGTCAAATGCTGATGACAGATCTAATAGTACCAAGATGGACCATTTTCTCTGGTCTCTCGCCATCAGGAGATCATTGAGCACCCGAACCAGCGCAGTCTCGGTACTGTGCCTCTTTCGAAAACCTGATTGGAGAGGTTCGTAGATGCTATGGATGGTCAAATGGTTCTCCAACTGGGCTACTACCTTCTCGATCACCTTCCTACAAAGGGGAGGTTCGAGATGGGTGTGTAGTTGGCAAGACAGTCTGGGTCCAGAGATGCTTTCTTCAACAAGAGTGTCACCACTGCCTCTTTCAAGGAACAGGGATATTCACCCGAGTCAAGGGAACACCAGACTATCTGTGCTAGTAGAATGGACTCCCCACACCCTAAAATTAGGGAAGTAGGGCCTGGATCTAAACTACAGCAGGTAGGACACAGCCTTTGGACAATCCACATAACATCCATGATTTCCAGGCGGTCGAAGGGGCAGTGACCCGATCCTGGCCACTAGCAGCCCGCACACAGTGTGTCAAACAGATGTCTGACCTAATGTCAGCCACCTTATCAGCAAAGAACCGAGCAATCACATCACACTGTAATTGTGAAAACGCTCTACGGAGCTGTAGACAGGTTGGGTTGCACAATCTGTCCACAGTTCTGAACAGCTGAGCTGGTCGGTTCTGAGCGGCAGAAATTTCCCCGGACAGGAACTCTGCCTTCTTATGAGAGATTTCTGATTGATAGAATTGGTAATGTTCTAACAGTCTAAGGTGGTCGGCATCCAGGCCAGACTTCCGCCAACAACGTTCTAACCTGTGTCCAAGTCGCCGCAACTCCCTCAAGACCCCATCAAACCATGGGGCCCGAGGTTGAAGGGAAAGAGGACGCCACACAAACTGGAGCAATAGAATCCAGGGCAGAGGCGATGGTGGTAGTATAAGCCACAACCAGCACCTCTGGATCATTGCAATGCACAGGAAATTGTGATAGGTCAAGAACCGCAGCAAGGCCATTGGAAGAAATATTCCGCAAAGGATGGTACTTGACCATCTCCACAGGGGTCGGCCTACAAGGTGGGGTGCCAAAATTGAATCTCACAGTGTAGTGATCTGACCAGCTGACTGGTTCCACCCCCATGTCAGAGGCCTCGATCCCCAGGAGGAAGACCAAGTCAAAAGAATGGCCACCTTTATGTGTAGCAGTGGTAACCACCTGTGTTAGGCCCAGTGAGTCCATTAACTGGAGGAAGTGTTGTCCAAATTGCGAGAGTTCATCGTCAACCCATGCATTAAAGTCGCCCTGGACCATCAGCCTGGGAGACTCAAAAGCCAAGTCGACAACGAAGTCCGCTACTTCCTTAAGGAATTGCTTCTCGTCTCCTGTTGGACGGTAGATGAGAGCAATTTGATAGCCCACACCTGCTACAACAGCACATTCAAAGGAGATGGTCTCCTCAACTGGAACACCAGTGAGAGCCAATTCGGTCTTAAAACAGACCGCAACCCCCCCCCCACGGTCCAACCTTGGGCGATGTATCACCGTATACCCGGCTGGAATTGCAGCCTCCAATATTGGTCCCACATTATTATCCAGCCAGGTCTCGGTGATGCAAGCCAGATCTGTCGAACCAACAAGATCTGAAATCACAGCAGTCTTGTTCCGGACAGCTCTGGCATTGCACAACATCACTCGGGTTGGACAAAACTCCTGGGCTGCCCCGACTACCTGCGCATCATTGATGATGGTGCCCTTGGGTATGAGGACCAGACAAGGTGGTCCATGCTCCAAGCTCCACTTCGCCCCAGGGCGTCTCCTGGGCTTAATCACCCTAATGGGAGTGCTCGGCTCCACTCGCCTCCACTGTTCACCCCCCACCCCCTCCTACGAGCGATGCCTAGAGCCCAACAGCACTGGTAGATGGAAAACAGAGGGGGATAAAAGGGCGGAGGGAGTAGAGAGCAGAGGCTGAGCAGCGCCGACCTGGGGCAACAGGTAGGCACATCTCAGTAAAATACAAATCCTCAGATTTAAACAATTTAAAAATAAAATAACATATACTTAAAAATCAGTCCTTGTACAATTAAATCCAACTAAATAACTAACGTTACTAAACTACTGATTTAACATAATCTAAATTAAAATAACTACAGCAATAAACAGCTAAACAAAACCAATTTAACTCCCCCCCCCGCCAAGACTCTCTCACAGTGTTGAGGATTGGAAGAAAAAAAAAAAACTACAACATAAACAAATAAATAAATTCCCTCCTAAAAATCCTCTCACTGCAAATAGAAGAGGAGCATACACAATATTAACAAACCGTTTAAAATAATAATTGGCACTCTCACTGCCAAAAAGTTAGATTTTTGTCCAGAATCTTGGTGTTAAGTACAGTTCTGTAAAAGCAATTATATAGAACCAAAATTTGGAGAAGTGGGGCTCTCGCCCCCACTCAAAGATAAAATGTCCAGTTGCTGTTGTCTCACCACAGCAGTGATCAGTGAAAGTGGAAATATAAATCCATAGGCACTCACACTGCCTCATCAGTTCAGCAGCCAAATACCAGCTAGCCCATAAATCACCATAGGGTTCCACCACTTTAGTCTCGTTCAAAAACAGTTTCCTTCTATCCCAAGGGAGGGAGCCAATTTATCCACAGCAGCACAAACCTGCTAATGCAGGCCAAAGTTAATGATAAAAAGTCTGCTGAAACAATGCCTAGATCGGACAGGCAACAGTCACCTCCAACTCATGCAGAGTAACAATATAGTTCCTTAGTAGGTGTTTTTATGGCAGCCAAACAGTCAGGACTCTAGGGCATAAGACTGTTTACAGCTAGCCCAAACCGAGCCCCCCACCTGGGTCAGAGCCCCATAACAGAGCGTTCCTACAAATCACTCTGTACCGAGAGCTCCCCGAGATGAACAGAGATACAACACCCTCCGGTGAGCTCCTGCTCAGCCCCTCACCCCCCAGAGGGCTCAGTACGAGCCACCGCTCCCCAGTCAGAGACCCCGTCCCAGCCAAATTACACAGTAGCAGATAATTTAAGGAAGCAAGAGTGAAGCTCCAAATTTAATGCAAACCCAAAGCATCTGGCCAAACAGGCTCACCACCTCCCAAGTTGTGAAGTAAACGTTTCTTGTGATTCAGTAATCCAGCTTCTTCACAATCTTCCAATCGGCAGGGCTTCACAATCTTCCAAGCGGCAGGGCTCCTCAAGTGGCATCCTCACTTCCAGAATAATAGCTTAGTCCTGAGAGTTATTAAAAACAGGCATAAGTCAAGGATAGGCAGCATTGTGAAAGTTTTAAAGAGCGGTTCTACCCCGATAGCAGCCAACGAATCAAGTCACCGCCAGGCACATAAAATGCCGATTATCAGAACAAACTTAAAAACGAAAATATGATTTTAAAACGGCAAAACAATAGGACAAAACAGCACAAACAGACGGTAGGGCAGAATGGCACAAACAGATGATAGGGCAACAGCACAAAGCAAAACGGTAGGGCAAAACAGCAAAATGGTAAGGCAGAGAAATCGGACACAACAGGCAACAGTCCGACGGCTAGCCCAGTGTGGCCGCCATCTTCTGTACATTGGCACAATGCAATTTGCCAACCATCTGCATAAACACTGCTTAGAAACTGAAGGGCCTTCCCTACCTGGGGCAAAAGAAACAAACAACTGCTTACACTTTCTGGACTCCTTAGTACTGACCAGATAATACTTCAAAGTTCTGTGCACATCTAGCGTATGGAGCAGTGCTTCCCCTGGATTGGCACCCTCAGGAAAATAAACAGGAAGGTGGATAGACTGATTAAGTGTGAACTCAGAAAACACCTTGGGGAGAAACTTAACATTTTTGTGCAAAGATACCCTGTTTTTGTGAAAAATCAAATAAGGCTCTTCGCACCAGAGGTCCTGAAGCTCTGAAATTCTTCAAGCAGAAATAATTGCAACTAAAAACAACACTTTCTAAGAGAGAAAGCACAAATCGCAAGTCGCGACTGGCTCAAACAGAGACAGGGTCAATTTTTCCAAAATAAATTCAAGTCCCAAGCCAGGACAGGGGAACAGATTGGGGGTTTCAGATGCAGGATGCCCCTTAGAAAGGTGTGGGAGACATCCACCTGAGCAATCGTGCGGTCACCCATGGGTCCATGAAAAGCAGAAACAGCCGAAAGGTGGACTCTGAGGGAAGAATACTGGAGGCCTGAGTCAGACAAAGAAATCAGGTAGTCCGGAACATGCTATAGTCGACGGTCGGGCGCCCTGAGAGTCGGGTGTAGAAGCTGTCAGTATGGGTCTGGTAGGGATAGAGACCTGGACAGCTGGTCTCTTCATCAAGGTGGTCGCTGTCAATGAAAAGTCCCCTGATGAACGACAGTCCAAAGGGGACCGGACTGACCACCAGGGGAGAGGTCGTGATCCCGGTCTTTATATGACTTCCCGAGGACTTGTCTCGGCCTTAGAGGCCTGGGAGCTCATGGACCCAGTGGTCGATTGGCTGCCAGGGCCCCAGAGAACCCCTGCCTGGAGAAGGCTACCTGCTGCTCCATCAGGAATTTTTTAATAGCCTTCTTGCATCACCTGAGGGTACTTTGGTTAAATTTCTGGCAGAGCTTACAGTTGGAGACTTCGTGGTCCGGCCCAAGACAGCAGACACAAACGGAGTGTTCGTCTGTAGAGACGATCATCTTTCCACAGTGACAGCGCTAGAAAAGAGAAGAAAAAGGTAGATTAACTCTTGACATAAACAAAATAGGGCAAAATCTCAAAAAGAGATTTTAGTGGTAAAGTAGGAAAAACACGGGCGAAGGCCGAAAAAGGTGCAAAACACTGCGACGGCTCCTCCGTGGAAACTGTACTTGCAAGTCTACGGCGGTAAAGAACTGAGGAGGGAGTGGGGCCGCCCACTCCTATATAGGGTTGCTGATGTCGGCGGACGTCGACGGCATGGGCAGCCACAGCTGTACTGCTGAAAATCTTCCGTGTGGATTCCCCTTTACTGAAGGCAAAGGTTCCTATGGTGTTACCTGATGACTGAGATACCCCCGAAGAAGATCTTAGTGTTCTACGTATATTGAGTGTATGCAGTAATGCCTCACCTTTGTTAGCATCCTCAGGATAATACACGGGAATGTGTACGGTCTGATTCAGTGTGAAATCAGAGATTACCTTGGGTAGAAAGCATGGACTGGTATGCAAAGATACTCTGTCCTTGTGGAAAATCAATTTGTGGGGCTCATGGATGAGAGCCTGAAGCTTGGAAATCCTCTGAGCAGAAGATACAATGACCAAACATAGAGTCTTCCATGAAAGGACATGCATTTCACAAGTGACGGCATGCTCAAATGCAAGCCGGTGTAAATTTTTCAAATAAAAAATTAAGGTCACAAGGCAGAACCAGTTTACCAATCAGAGGAGGCATGTGCAAAATACCTTTAAGACACGTAGGGGAGCCTTCTAGTTGTACCACTGTGCACCCATCAATAGGGGCATGGAAAAGCCAAAATGGTACCCAAACTGCACCTTAATGGATCAGTACTGGAAACTAGAGTCAAAGAAGGACAGAAGGTAGGCCAGAACTGTACTGACAAGGCATGTAAATGGGTCCTCAGAACAGAAGCACACCATATGGAGAAATGCTTCCATTTTAGTGAACAGATGTCTATATTGGAAGACTTTCTAGCCGCTATTAAGAAATCAGACACCTGGAGAGAAACTCCAAAGCAGGCAATGGCTATGTCCTCAGAAGCCATGCAAGTAGAAATATAGGGACCGCATGTCTGGAGGGACCATGGACTCCTTGTCATGTGACAGCAGACACTGGCACAGGGGTAGTTAAACAGAAGCTTCTACTGCCAGATGCTGTAGCAGAGGAAACCATATCTGGCGAAGCCAGAAGAGGGCAATCAGTATGAGGGTGGCCTGCTCTGCCCATAGCTTGAGTAGAACCCTCTGAATGAGAGGGATCAAAGGGAATGCATAAAGCAACCTCTTTTTCCAGGAGAGGGACAACACGTCTCGCCAAAAAACTCCAGGCCCAGAATGAGCAAGCAGAAATGTGACAGTTTTGCATTGTGTGAGGATGCAAAAAGGTCCAACTCTGGATGACCTCATCTTGCAAAGAGGTTGTTTACCACTGAGGTCTCCAGTTCCCACTCATGTACTTGGGATTAGGACAGACTTTGCCTGGCTGCCAAGACATTTAGGACACCTGGGAGAAACACTACTGATTGCTGAAGGCCATGAGACACTGCCCAGTGCCAAACTCTCACTGCTACCCTGCATAGGAGTTAAGGGTGAGTGCCCCTTACTTGCTGAGGTAGTGCATTACAAGGACATTGTCTGTCCTTATCAACATAGTACCAGGTCTGAGGTGTTCCGTAAAGGCTTGGAGACCAAGCAGAACAATCTTCATCTCCAAAACATTTATGTGGAAATCCAAATCCAGGCTGGTCCACAATCCCTGGGTCTTAAAGGGTCTAAGATGGGCACGCCATCCAATCCAGAGGCATCTGTAATTAGGATCTGCTCTGGAGTCAGGGAGAAGAATGACATACCCAGCAATACGTGCTGGGGTTCCATCCACCAAATCAGAGACCTGTGATGAGAAAACATGACGAGAACCACATGTTCCAGTTCATCTGTCAACTGATCCCACTGTACCCCAAAGTATCCACTGTGGAATTCTCACATGGAGGCAGGCCAGAGAGACTGTCACAGTGGCAGCCACCATAAGTCCCAGGAGATGGAGTGTGGTCCTGGCAGACACATGATTCCTGTGAACCAGCCAGACTTTGGCAACCAGTGCCTCAGCTCGATTCATATGCAGAAAAGCTTTGCCCACTTCCGTGTCCAGCACTGCACCAACGTATTGCGGACGCTGACATGAAATAAGCACCAACTTCATTACACTGACTGTGACACACAGGTCCCAGAACAATTGCTGTGTTCTGGACAAAGTGTGCTGAACTACTTCCTTGAATGGGCCCTTTAGCAACCAGTCATCCAGACAGGGGAAGATATAACGCCCTTCACTCCAGAGGGCTTCTGCCACAACTGCAAAACATTTGATAAATACTGTACTCACAGTGCCAAGGATAAGCCAAAGAGCAAGACTCAGAACTGATACAGTAATGGTTGCCCTCCAACACAAAGCAGAGGCAGAGCCTGTGGCATTTTCTAATCTTTGCATGAAGGTATACATCCTACATATCCAGTGCACAGAGACAATCCCCCTTTTGTAGTAGGGGGATGAGAGCCTGAAGAAACATTATTAAAAATTTCTTGTATTCTATTAATTTCTTCTGTGGTCTAAAGTCCAGTACAGGACACACGTCTCCAGTCCGTTTGGGAACCAGGAAGTACCCAGAATAGAACTCCCTGTTCCTTTGTTTTGGAGGGACAGGTTCAACTGCATTCTTTTGAATCACTGACTGTATTTCTTCTTTTAGGAGGGACAAGTGACCCAGAGGAAAATGAGAAGCAGGAGTATAACCTGAAATGTTGGACAGTAACTCCAGAGCGTGCCCTTTTTCTATTATTTCCAGGACCCACTTGTCTATGGTGATCTCCTTCCATTTTGACAGATGAAGGGAGATCCTTTCCCCCACTTGAACATTTCTAGACAACAGTGGATGGAGGAGTCAGAAGGTACCAGGAACAGAGGGGCCACCCTGACCATCACCTTATCTCCCTCAGTACAGGTACCAGGGGCTGGGTAAGCCGGAAGAGGACCACCCCCATGACCAGAGACAGCTGATGGTAGCCACGGCTGCCATGGCTTGCTGGTCTACAAAATGAACCTTTACAGAGTCCTCTGGCAGGTTGATGGATCAGGGATTTGTCTGTCCTTAAAAGTCATTTTGGATGATTGATGCTCCTTAGGGGCATCATAAACATCTGTTCCAGGCTTGTTGTACATCAGTAGCAAAGCCAGCCACCCTGAGCTAGGAATATCGTCTGAAGCACATGCCACAAGCAGCAGCCCTGGCAGATGCATCAGAAGCATCATATGCTGAGCATAACAGATACTTTCCAGTATCAAGATCAGCCAAAGCTGATTTAAGCAGGTCTGCCGTGACAGGACTATCAGGCAAAGTCTGAACAGTAGTCATGGCAGATTTCCACAGGCTATTTTGATATTTTATCATATATGCCTGCTAATTCTCAATCCTCAGACCTAAAAATGCAGAGGCATAAGTGCATTTGCCCATAACATCCAGCTTCCTGGATTCCTTACTAGGATGGTGCTCATGAATATAGACGCTCTAAAGTAATCAGAAGCAGCCACAATTACTGCAGAATCAGTTTCTGACTGAGGAGCATAATAAGGCTTAACAGACAGTGTAGGGTATTTATTTTTATTTATTTAATTCTCAGATTACAACTTTTGAGCTACAAGCTCATTTACAAAGGTTCCATGTCAGGAAGAAAATGCGAACGTACAACAGTAAAATACAGGGTTACAATGAACATTAAACAATTGTCAATGATAATATGACTGACGGAGTACATGGGATAAAGATTGTTCCTTAACAAACAGGTAAAGTCAGAGAAGCAGCAGTAATTGGCACGAAAGAGTAGGGGGAGGAGGGAGGGAAATACCAGAGTGAAGTGGGGGTGGGAATAGGGGAGGTGTTCAGCTTGCAGGAACCACTGGCTTGTGGTCGCCTTTGTCAGGAAGGGGTGGGGGAGTGGAAGGACTGGGGGTTAGGAAATAAGGGTAAAGAGGGGGGTGAGAGGAACTGGGGCTGAGGTTAGGGGGGAAAGGGGTTGGTGGAGGAGGGCAGGAGTGGGAAGTAGCAGATTGAGTGATTGCTTAAGTGCGCTTTGAAGGGGTAGTTAGAATTTATAACCAGGTGGGTTGGTCAGGTAGGGCAGGTGCATTTCCCTTGGCTGGATAGGTGTGATCTAAGTGCAGATTTGAACAAGCCAATTTTGCTAATAGTGGCTAGTTCAGGTGGGAGTGAAGTAAGCCCTAGTGGGGCCCGGTATTCAAAGGATCGCTGACCTTGGGAGGTGCAACGGTAAGGGATCTTGATGGAGATCCTATTGGATGTTCTTGTAGTCCTTGTTGGTGCGACCAGGTGTATGAGGGAGCTGGGCCCTGGAGGCAGTAGGCCCAGAGTTGCTTTTCTGGCAAGGAGACAGGTTTGGTAGCAGGCCCTATCATTCAGATTTAGCCAACTGGTTTGCTGGTAGAGGTGGCAGGTATGGGTCAGGCGTAGGGCTCCAAGTGCAAGTCTGCAGGCTTTGTTGAGCATGGTGGCGAGTCACCTGAGGGTGCTGTCAGTGGCTGCACTGTAGACAGCAAGGCTATAATCAATAGTTTAGAAGACCGAGCTGGTTATGACAAGCTGGAGGGCTTTATCAGAGAGGCAGCTTCGGTGCTTATATAGCAGGCCGAGCTTCCTGTTAGCTGTAGTGGCCACATAAATGATATGTGCGTCATATGAGGGGGAGCTGTCAAGGGTGAGGCCCAGGTATCTGAATTTGGGGACCATTTCAATGGCGACCTTTTGTAAATTCTGGATGTTCAGGGTTGCAGCCCTGTGGCGGCTGTGCGCAGGGGCAGAGAGCATGGACTTTGTCTTTTTGTGGTTGACTAGGAGTTTAGCTTTGTTAAACCAGTCTTACACATTATAAAAGTCCTGTTGAAGACGCTGCTCCAGTGCGATAGGGTCAGAATGACTAGAGTAGATCACCGCATCATCAGCGTAGAGAAGGATTTTTTGTTGACAGGCTAGTGGTAGGTTGTTTAGAAAGAGGCTAAAGAGGAGGGGGCCCAGGATGGATCCTTGGGGGACTCCGATGGACACCTGAAGTGGGTCCAAGAATACTTTGCTTATTTTTACCTGCTGAACAAGTCCAGAGAGGTAGCTCCGGAACCAGCACAGTGAGTCAGAGGAGAGCCCAGTTACCTCTAACTGGGCCAAGAGGAGGTCATGGTTGACCATGTCAAAGGCCTTGGTGAGGTCGATAAAGGTTGCCCCCACCAAGTGCCCCTGGTTGAAGGTGCTGTGAATGTAACCCGTGAACTCGAGAAGCACTGTGGTAGTGCTGTGGTGTTGCCGGAAGCCGTGCTGTTGCTGGCATTGTAGTTGGTATTTGTCAAGGTGTTCCACCAGCTGATCGTAGACTATATGCTTGAGGGCTTTTGAGATAGGTGGGAGGATTGAAATTGGGCAGTAGATGGCTAGGTCAGACTTACTGCCTGCTTTGTGAACTGGGGTTACGATTGCGGCTTTCCAGAGTTTTGGGAAGGTACCTGTGGTGAGGGGCAGATTTATGATACAGGTCAGTGGGGTTAGCAGTTCATCAAGGGTAAGAGAGATTAGTTTTACATTGAGGCTCTTGGAGCTGTGCCTGGACTTCCCAAGGACTTTGGAGAGAGATTTTTTTTACCTCACCTTTAGATAGTACTCTAAGGTAGAATGGGGGGGCTTGGAACGTTGGGGGAACTTTGGGGCTGGGCTGGTTGGTACCGGCTTGGTCTTGGAAACTGGGGGGAGAGCACTGTACTGAGGTCAGTAAAGGCTTTGTTGAAGATGTCAGCAATGGATCTGGGGTCTTGTGAAAGGGATCCATTGCGGGTGCTAAGGTATCTCATTTCCCAACGATTGCACTAATGCTACCCCAGAAGCGGCAGCTGTCCCCCCAGGTGGAGTTAAGCTCGAGTCTGTGGAAATTAGCTTTAGCCTGACGGATTGCGACGGTGCATTTATTCCATGCAGCCTTGTAGTTTTGCATATCCTGGTCAGAGAGAGTATTTTTGTACTTATACCATAGGCGGTCCCTGGAGCTCATCTGGGCAAGGAGGTGAGGGGTTATCCACGTTTTTTGTGAGCCACTGATTTTCCTTTTAGATAAGGGGGCAAATATATCGCAAGCAGTATTGAAGCTAGCTATAAATTTACTCAGAGCTGTGTCAACGTCTTTGGCATTTAGGATAAGTGCCCAGCTCCGCTGCAGGAGGTGTTACTTAAAGAGCCCTAACATGCCCTTTTTTAGTATGCGGGATATTATCACCTTGGCGGGCGGTTTAGCGGCCTTGTTGGACCAGGCGAAGATGATGGGAGAATGGTCACTTAGGGAGTCTGGGAGCACTTTCAGGCCAGAGATACATTCCGGGTGGTTAGTTAGTACCCAGTCTAACAAGGTACTGGTGCTTGATCTGTAGTTTGCACAGGTGGGTTGTTCCACGAGCTGAAGGAAGTTGATTGAGGAGACCGCATCCTTATAAGTGGCAGAGTCCTGAGACAACCAATTGATGTTGAAATCCCCCAGCACGATGACTTTACTACTACAGCGGATGTCGGCTAGTTGCTCATGCAGCACTCTAAATCCTTCAGCTACTTCCCTAGGGGGTAAGTAGGCTGAGACGAGAGTAAGGCCCTTGCCCTGGGTGCGTAGGGTAAAGCACACAGAGAGTATCTGAATGTTTTTTCCCGTACTTAAATGTGGGAGAGCTATCCCCTGCAGGTAGTCTTTTATATAGATTATGTAGCCGCCATCCCTCTTTCCTAGACGATCGTGGCGGAAGGGAGTGTACCCGTGGAGCTGGACTTGGCTGTTCTTGGTCCTGGGAGTAAGCCATGTTTCAGTTAAGGCCAGAATGTCTGGGTTGTGTTGCACTACCCAGGCTTGCAGCAGGTCAAGGTTTGGCAGCAGACTGCAGATATTTAGGGATACTATGGTGATCAGACGACTTTTCCTGGTTAGCCCTGAGGCACTGTAACCGGGGCCAGGGTTAGGATGAATATTGCCCGAGAGCATTAAGAGTAGCCAGGCTATTTGAGTTGCTTGACTGAGCGAGGTGGAAGGCATTGGGACCAGGGCTGATTACTAGTGTTGTAGGCAGGCTTGTTAGTGTAGTAGGCGGGTATTGTTTATCAGCCTTTCTAGGGACTGCAGGTAAAGTGTTAGGCCTATGCCAGGCAGCACAGGTAGCATCCTCCAATGCTGGGTATACAGGAGGTTCCACAGTAGTGGGCACAGCTGTAACCTCTAGAAACTCCACTAGAGTTTTCTTACTGGCATCTTCCTCTTCGTTGTCAAAGCCCATGACATCCTGGATTTGTCTGAGCAAAACCTGAAATGAGGGATCTTCAGGAGGACACCTGGGTGAACAGATCACTGAATCCTCACTGGAAGAAGACAAGGTAGAGATGGAAAGTAGCCCTCCTTCATAGGGGTTCTCCTCCTTATCCCCATCCTCCAAATCCTCTATGTTTAGGAGATCAGGAATATATTCCTCATCATCATCACTATCTTGAATGATAATGGGGATAATCAACGGAGCCAGTGACAGAGGCTGTGGCCGCGATGGAAGAGCACAGGCATGCTTTTATGTCCCGTCCGATGACGATGGTACCAGCAGGGAAAGCCCTGTCGACAGGACCATATGCACCGTTGCTGGCAGCCACAGGAACACGTGAAGCAACATCCCTGAAAATGACGCCAGCAGAGCCCTGGAATCAACAACACCTATTAAGAGGGTTCATGACTACTATCATAATTTGAAGATGGGGGGGGCAGCTCAGGGGGCAATGTGAGGTGGTATTTTTTCACAAAGAGGGTGATGGACACCTGGAAGGGCCTTCCTGAGGAGGTTGTGGGGTCAAAAGCAGTGAGGGAATTCAAGACTGCATGGGACAGGCAGCAGACAATTCTAGTGGGGGTAGGAGGAAGTAGTCAGTTGGTTAACTAGGATCTGCAACTTATCCAATAGGTAGGAAAATGGGCAGACTAGGTGGGCCAAGCGGTCCTTATCTGCTGTCAGAGTCTATGTTTCTATGTCACCTGGACAGAACTCGGCAACAGAGGTGGCTTACCATCTATAGTAGGTATGGCAGTGCCAGAGCCAAGCCCTGACCTTGGTGTCTCAACGACGGTCCGGGGGGGTGTGCTGTAGTCAAGATATTAAATTTGCTGGTGACACAGTTTTCCCACGATGCTTATGGTGAGAGCCAGAAGAGGAGGGTTTAGATGATGATTTCTCCTTGACCTTTTCTCTGTTTTTTTCCAAGTGTTGCCCATCACCAGGGAGTATCCTTTGCAATGGCAGCCTTCTTTTGGCATCTCCTTGTGGCCTGGTTAAGACCATGACAGATCTTGCAGGCCCTTACATTGTAGGACAAACCCATATACTGTAGTAAACACACACAGTGTGAGCATCGTCTTTGTAGATCTTGTAACCGCAGGTACAAAACCTAAATAAAGGTTCTTTCAACAGCAGCATACAGGGACAACATCAATAAGTTTAAGGTAATTAGAAAAATAAAGAAATCAAAGAAATGACAGCATTGTGTCTCTGCAGATCTGAGAAGAATTAGATGGTGAAAGAAAGAACTGAGGAGCATGGGAGCCTCCCACATTTTATACACAGACACTGCAAGTCATCATGGGTGGCCCCCAGCTTGCAAAAGTTTCCGAGTGATCCTGACACCGACGGCTTACGGTTCCAAAAGTGTGGCCCAATGGCACAGATATCCTTAACAAAGATCCATTGTTCTGGCGGATGACAGCTTGATGCCCCCATAGTTCAATGGGCTATTCCAGGACCTGCCAACAATGTCTCCTCCCCACTCAAACCACCACATTTGCTAATACCTCATGACAGGAGCAGATAAGTCCCCTCCACTTGTAACCACTCCACCAGGCTGCACGCAGACACTATCTGTAGCTTAGAGTGTCTATCTTGATCAACAAATTTTATATAAATTAAAAAAAGTCTGTCCCCACCCGGGGGGAGGGGAGCTAGTCTCAGGGTGGGGGTTCGGGGCTTCAGGTCTATGTCCGGTTGAACAACATTCAGAAGGCGGCTTCTGGAGATCTCGCAAGTGGGACTAAGGCTTGTCAGTGACTGATCCAGTATACCTCAAAAAGCAGCTAAAAAAAAATAAAACTCACAAAAAACTGTTCTGAAGTCAGAGAAACCAGCAATCTGTACACATCTATTCAAGTTTTCAAAGCAGGACTACACTAATTCCTGACAGAGATTAGCTCTGCTGGGTTACACAGTACGAGTAAGGGTAGCATGCAGGCATCTGAACATGGCTGTGTTTCAGTACTCACACTGGTGTATATGGTCAATGCAGAGTGGCAGGAAACATGGACAAGATGGCCTCTCCAAGTCCTTTCTGCCACCACAATACTGTGTTACTATGCTTCCTTTCCACAGGTTCCAAATGTTAAGTTTTGACTTTAACCTTTGGTCCAGCAACTATTAAGTATTATAAAAAATAAATAAAAGGAAAGCTGACAAAATAAACTGATCCAAAGCTCAGTGGTGTCCCTCTAAAATCAAGGCTACAACATACTGTAAACACATCAATAAAAATACAATGTAACAGAAACAGCATAACCCATACTGCAATTACAAGTGTGTTCAAACCATATCAACATGTAAACTGCTATGCCTCCCTCCTACACAACTGATCAGTTTTTATTTTCTAAAAAAAGAGAGTTACTACTGTTACAGCTGACATTTTAACAAAAAGTTTTAAACAGTATTTAAAAAAAATCTGGACCGAGCCCCTTTAGCACATATCAAGAAAATGGAGCCCATTATGAACATATTAGTATATTATCCTTATCATGAGATGAGCGGAGGAAGTGATATAGCTAGCTACAAGGTTGCACTGCTAGGACACAAACTCTAGGAGTGCTGGAACCAAGTCCCCAGTCGCAGTTTCTGGTGCAACCTGATTATTGCAACCACTTAGTGCCACAGCTGACACTGCAGCCCGTTGTCTTATGCTGAACAGGGTTGTTATTTATCACCAAACACTTGCAAATGTGTTAGCAAGCAGTTGTGTAAAAGGGGCAGCTATGCAAATGACTCACACAGCTATTCACAAAGCCACATAGGTCCTTGCAAGTCTGGTTGCAGTTTCCTGTGCCTCTTTTAGGTTAGTGCAAGATGAAAGAAGACAGTAATGGGGAAGACAGTGCTTCAACTGGGCAAAAAAGATGCAGTGGACATCCAGAGATCAGGGAAAACACTTGGGGAGAGCAGGTTGCTAGCTCCATACTGTGTGTGGGTAACAACTTGGCACTGTGCTATATAACTGGTGAAAACCATACTGCAATCAGATCGCAGGTGCACTCCAGCCTGTTGTCGTATGCAAACCCATTTTCACCTGCACCCAGCTGGATTTAAAATCTGCACTGCACCTCTGTCGCTGGGGCAATTCCTCCCCCAGCAACATACATGTTGTACAGCACTAGGGTTGCAGTGCAACAGTGTAACTGAAAGCACACAGAAGGACAATACAACAAATTCTCACTATTATTTTTTTTACTGATTTGTTTGCTAGACAGGCCTTTGGGTAGGAAGTGCCCATTTTGAAAACCTACTTCTTACAAAAAACAAACTCGGCACTACAGAAAGGATACAAAGAAATTATTTGTATCAGAGTAATACATGTCATTTTGCTTTCATCATTACATGTGCGCAGTGTTTTTAGTATCCATACATTTGAATATTACCTCTAGCAGACCAACAGCAATGGAAAGTGCAACTCCTAACGATCGTAAAGGTCTCTTGCTTTGTGGAACAGGCCAGGGATCCCGTTGCAGCTCTCCCAAAAGGTCAGTCAAATTCATGTCAATTTTCTGGACTGGCTGCAAAAATCTTAGAAGAAAAAAAAAAAGTCATGTGAGTTGCTCAACTCTCATATTGAAAAATGCACATTCCTTAAAGCAAAGTTTTTTTTTTCCTTCTACTTTGTGTAGTGCTTGCCCCCTGCATCACTCAGTCCAGGCTGTTGTGCTGGTACACACACAGTAGTAACATGGGTGTAGTAACACAAATTAAAACAGCATGACAAGTCAACTTCACCTCCCTGTTGTTCTGAAAACAATAACCTACAATGCCTTTTCCCATTTGGCATCTATCAATCAGTCTTGAAATTCATTACACTGTCAGCACTTATTACCTCCTATGGTAGTCTATCCAAATGTTATTCTCTGCAGGAACAAATGGAGTACAGCTTACCTTGATCATTTAATTTCCCAAAGTATTTAATATTCTTTCACCCATGATGCCACACTGCAGGATAATCCGTCTCCGGAGAAGAAATGGAGGCACACATCAGTAGAAAAAGCCAACTGACAGATTTGTGGAGCCTCCCTTAGCATAGCCTGCATTTTCCACCATGATCCTGTTTTTCACTGCCAAACATATGGCAACCATATTAAAAAAACATCCAGTTAATATGAAAAATCTGATATCCCAACAAATACATTCCCTTTGCAGACCCCAAAAAACTGAGCAGACATGACTGAATATCCTTAGAAGGGACTGGATGGAAGGACATGGAACACTTTGAGAAATCTAATTTCCAAGGCAAGAAGTTCTCCATTCCTCATGGATCCCATATCTTTCCACCTTGAATGGCCACACTGTTGGGACATAACAAGCAGATACTCGCTAGGATGGAATGGCAGCCTTGGGAGGATGGAACACATGTAGGAAAAACTTATCGAATGTGGCTGATACTTCTCTCCCCTACCTTAACACAAATATTTAAAGCAGATCCAGTGGCCTGAAGAACCTACTGTCCAAAGGCTGCATCTGCCAAAGCCTGTGCTCACAAGCTGTAATAAACCATGAAGAAACTGAGACCCTACATGTAGCCTTGCAGCTGTCTGATGTAGAAGCTAAGGTTCTTTCTGCCCATGATGCTGCTTTGGCTCTGGTCAAGTGACTGTACAAAGCCTTGGGAGGACTTCTACTGGCAACACTATAACCTTCCCAAATACATTCGCTCATTCACCTAGAAATGGGAGAGGCAGAAGTCTTTCTTCTTCTGGTTTCCTCTCTAAACAGGACAAATAGGGATGAGATTTATGTCCTTCTGCCATAGGCATAAGATAGCATTTCAGGGTCCTGCACACATCCAACGTGGACTTTTCATGCCTTCTTACTCTGGGAGTTAGGGGACAACAAGGGAAGGGCTAGCAGTTGATTGATATGAAAAGCAGAGTTGACCATGGATACAAAGCCTCAACTAGTATGCAGTACTGCTTGAACCAGCACAGAAAGGCAGAATGTCTCTCTAGAAAACAGCCCCAAGTCACTCTCCTGGCTGAAGTGATTGCTACTAGGAATGCAACTTTAAGGGTCAAGAAACAAAGACTAACCATAGCTAGATGCTTAAAGGTCTGCCCCATAGGCTGCTAAGAACCACACCGAGATTCCACAGGGCAACAAAATCTTTCACTCTAGGTCAGCTGAACAACACTGTGCTGGGAAAGCATGTCACATGTGTAACATACTGTACATAAAATCAGCAGCTCTGACTCTTGCTCAATCACAAACTTTAAATGACTTTTTCATGAGAGGTGTTACTGCTGTAAGGCATAATTCAGTTAAAACAGAGAATTCAGTGCACCGGCAAATTTTACAAATATAATATTCTTTCTGCCTGAATTTGCCACTTACTCTTTTTATCGCCAATAGGAGTTGGGGTCTTTTGGTGTTTCATATCAGGGCCCTGTTGTGAAGTCACCCAGCTACCAGTTGTCAAGGCAGACCACCCACCCATAAGCTGGGTCCCTACTGTAAAATTTAACTGCCTGAAATGGCTTTTTTTATATAAGACACACTGCCTAAAAACTGGCTTCCTTTATTTAAGGTGCAGTCCCCAACCAATGGGCAAGTAACTAGTAAGGAGCCAGCCAATGAGTGAGCCATGCATCTCCTAAGCATATAACAGACAGACAAATCAGCAGCTCAGCCCTTGCTCAATCACAAACTTCAAATGGCTTTTTAATGAGGAGGGCTACTGCTTTATGGCATGCATCAGTTAAAGCAGAGAATTCACAGAATGCACTGCCTAAAATGTATTTATATTTATATATGTTCTAGGATTACAATTACCTTTGAGCCCAGGGCTCTTTTACAAAGGTTCCACGTCATAACAAGGTTCAACATCATAGGGCACAAGGTTTACACATGTTGCAAAAAGAAGACATTCGATGAAGATAGGATGGGGGGGGTAGAAGGAGAAAGGAAGAGAGCAGTAGCAGGGGTCAGAGAGGAGCAGGGAGGAGAGAAGGGAAGGGGAGGGGACAGTGTGGGGGTCGGAAAGAGTGCGGGCAGCCAGGCAGCGTTGTCAGTGGTGCGCGGATGGGAAGGTGGCTCTGGAAGTGCAAGTGCGGTGGGCATGGGGCCCCGCAGAGGTGAGCGCAGGAGGATTGGTTAAGAATATTAGCCATGGCAATCGCAGGTGCTGGAGGCAACAAGGGTGTTATGGAGCCTGGATTTGAAGGCACCAAGACCGGTGGTGGTGATAGTATCACTGGCAAGACCAGTAAACCAGGTGGGGGCCCAGTAGGCGAATGATCATTGGCCTTGGTTTGTGCGGCAGCGAGGGATCCGAAACAGTTGTGGCATTGATCCCCTGGTGATTCTAGAGCTGTTTTTTGTTTGGAGAAGGGTACAGACTCGGGGTTGAACCCCAACTGGATTTTCTTTGCCACCACACAGGTTTGGTAATGAATTCAATTTTTAAGTTGCAGCCAGTTTGTTGGTGTATAGAGGTCACAGGTATGCGTGAGGCATTTAGCTCCAATGATGAGTCGACAGGCCGTGTTTAGGGTGATGGACACCCTTCTGAGTGCTGTGCGAGTGGCGGTGCCATAGATGACAAGGCCATAATCTATCTGGGAGATGATGGAGCTTTGGACAGCGGCAGCGAGGGCCTCTTTGGTCAGGTGCCGCCGTAGGCGATAAGAGTAGACCCAATCTGGAGTTCGCAGTTTTGGCAACACTGGTTATGTGGGTAGTGTAGGACAGGTGGGAGTCTAAGGTGATTCCTAGATATTTAAAGGATTCGACCTGCTCCAGAGGGCTACCTAAGCAGGTGTTCAAGGAGAGTTGGAGATGTCTGTGCTTTTTTTGGTGGCTGGTGAAGATCATGGTCTTGGTTTTTTTCTGGTTAAGAATTAACTTATGTTCTTTGAACCAGTTTTCAACTGAGGTGAAACCATGCTGAAGGGTTTGTTGTAGGTGGCTTGGGTCTTGATGGGAGGCAAGAATCACAGTGTCATCTGCATAGAGTATAATTTGTAATGGACAGGAGGCGGGGAAAGGGTTGAGGAACAGGCTGAAAAGTAGTGGGCCCAGGATGGAGCCCTGGGGGACACCAGAGCCTATTTCTTTAGTGTTGGAGAGCACGTCCACTATTTTTACACATTGGGTCCAGTTGCCAAGGTAGCTGTCGAACCATATTGTCCTTTAATTAAGGTGCAGTGCACTATACATAAAAGAAGTCATTTCAGGCAGTTAAATTTTAGAATAGGGACTCAGCTGGTGGGTGTTCTACTTTTATGATTGGTAGCTGCATAAAATTTGCCATGTGGGGGGAAAGCACTGAATTTCTGTTTTAAATTACATGTAGAACAACCCTAAGCGTCTTACCCTCAACCTCTGGAAGCAAAGACAAGAATGCCAAAGCCTATGCCCTGAGGATTGTTGGAGCAAGACTGAAGTATAGGCCATTTAGGCAAAAATCTGGTAGCTCACCAATCCCCTCCCAAATTAACAAATACACCTTATCCTTGTAAAAGATCAAATAAAGAGGCATGGCCATCAGAGCCTGTAGCTCAGAAATTCTTCATGCAGAAGTAATGCTAAACAGGAAAAAAACAGACTACTGTGGAGTCTTTTAAAATGAGGGACAGGGAAGAGGGTTGGGGGCCCCTGACCTTCGGCAGTATTTTCTAGCTTGCCAAGCCAGTGTCATGCTCACTTATATTCAGGAAATGCTCCCCCACACACAGTGTATGGCAATGGAGAAGAAAGGTCCAGCCCTGCGTAGGTCGGAGGACGTTCCATTCAGTTCCATGGGGGGGGGAGTGATCTGTCAGGTCCCTAATATCTGGTCGAAGACCACTTTAAAGGGCTGGTACTGGGTAGTAGATCTGGTTGGAGATAATAGAGGCATTAGTGAACTTACACCCATCGGGACGCCAGAGAGCTGACCTCCAGGGAGGAAGCATTTCACGAATGCTCTGCACTTCAGCTCTAATAATTTAATAAATATAATAAATACAGCTGAAAAAAAGTTTAAAAATACTACTGGGAACAGCTTCCCAAGCTCACCAGCTCTCAAACAGTCTCAAATTCAGCATGGTGAAGCAAAAGCATCCAGCTCCGGCGGCAGTTAAAGCTAGTGCTGCAAAATCTGGGAAGGCCGGTGAGCCATCACCTTCTGAACTGCAACTACGACAGAGCTCTTGCCAAACCCTCCATAGCAGCAAATACTTGCTACAATCCAGTCTATGAATGCTTAAATGGAGAGAACACTGGCCAGACTGGAAAAACATGATACAGCTATAACTGAACTGACTAACACTGTAAAAAAATTGTGAAAAGAGAGCAATTACTACCCGGGCAGCCACTGCAACTCTAACACAGGAGAGCACACAACTCCGAGGCAGAATTGAAGCCTTGGAAAACGAGGTGCAAGCTGGAAACCTGCGATTTGTGGGCATCCCAAAAGACGCAGAGGGGACTGATCTGCTCACATTCCTAAAAGAATGGCTGCGGGCTTCAATTGCATTACCTAAGGACTTTGAATGGTCTTTGCTGAAAGTGTCTGTAGGGTGAATCCCAGTGAGGCCTATTAATCTTGACACTCCTCGGACTGTGATGGTGCGGACATCGGGAGTAGAGATTCAGGACTTGGTGCTCTCAGCCATATGGGCAGCATATCCACTTCTAATTAATGACGTAGATGTGAAGTGCTTTCCAGATTTGTCATTCCAAACGAGGGCCAACAGGAAGCGCTTCAATGGGTTTCGACAGATGCTTAGAACTCTCGGCATAATTCACTCCTTCCTTTTACCGGCCCTACACCAGATCACGTATACTGGAAAATCCTGGCAATTCACTGAACCAAATGATGCTGGGAGATGGCTGGAAAAGATAGAAAAAGAATTCGGGCCAAGAGAGATTGCTGATGAGGAGGAGACCAGAGAAGAGGAGTCTGGTGAAGATTGAACTTTCTTTCTGTACAAGTTTCAGTACTTTTCTTGTTATGATTGGCAATAATGGCCGGAACTTTTGGGACAATAAGCCTACTATATTTGAATATAATGATTGGTAATAAATCTCTTGTTCTGTGGCTTAGCAGGCTCTCTACGGGTCAAGTTAGGTGGGGATATTACATGGTAATTGCTTCGGGAAGAGGTTTCAGTGCGGGGCACATAATCCCAATATGGTGGTTTGTACCACCCTCTTTCCCACTTACTGACTTGAGGCAATGGATCCTAAAAGAATAACCAATGGCCTTCTTATTTCAATCAGGATGCTTGTTGCACCTACTGATATGATGTCCACCTATTTCAAGAAGCTAATTTAGAACTGGTACAATGTTAATTTCTAATCTGTAAGGTTGAATTTACTATATGTTGGATGTAGCTGCGTTCTAGAAAAGCACATTTTTTCCTATTTTATTATAAGTGCATGAGATGGATCAACAGCGATCCGAAATGACTGCGGCAGTCTTTCCTAAGTAAATTCTACCTTATAAGGAACTTTCCACAGCTGTTGAGATGGCTGGCATTTTGTGGACATTTAATTTTCTTTTATAGAACTGGGCCCCCCACCTCCTACTGTTACAGATTACAGGGGATTGGTTTTCTGGTGATCACATTACTGTATGGATGTCATCCTTACTGTTATTATGACCCTGTATGAGGAACTGTGTATATGATTTACATAAAATAATAAACAAAAAGTCCCCCCACCCCAAAAAAAGAAGAACTTACAGCCATTGAGGCCTGCCCTGGGTTTGCTCCCGCACAAATGAATTCAACATTCCAGAGGCGGAACTGGATGGGACTCTGTAGGGTGGGCCAGGTTCTAGTTCAAGGAACGATTAAAAGTTTTACACAACTTAAGCAAGAATTTAAGCTATTGCACAGGGATTTGTACTGCTACCTGCAGCTTCGGAGCCATCTCCTTTTAGGGAACCAGAGGACGGAATGGCAAAGGCCGCTGGATCCCCTGCAGCAGGTTCTAGCCCTTTACTTAAGTAATCCCTCCCAGGATCATTGGGTTTCACATTTATATAAAGCCCTTGAGGGGCAGGACACAACACCTGTTCGGCAGGTCCAAGCCTGGTGGGAGGGAGAAATTGGCTCGACACCCATGGAGCAGGAGTGGAAGGAGGTTTGGAAGGGTGCTGCCAGGGTTTCCTCCCTCATCCTATACCTACAGGGAACACAGATGGAAGATGATTACGCATTTTTTCCAAGATATTGGTGATCACCAAACATTTTGGTACCTCCTACACATTTTTTCCAGATACTGGTGATCACCAAACATTTTGGTACCTCCTACACAGATCAATGTTGACGGGACTGTGGAATGTGGGCCCATCATTTCCATATTTTTGGGGAGTGCCCCAAGCTGGACATTTTTTGGGAAGAAGTTGCACAGGTCCTGAGTTCCATATTCAAAACGCCAATCCCAAAGACATTTAAACATCATGTTTTAGGTGTAACGCCACCAGTGTGAGGGGGAGATCTTGTAAGTACTTATTCCAGCTCATGACCAGCTGTGCAGCAAAAGCTGTGACACAAAGGTGGCTGTGGGAGGAGATTCCAGACAAGGGGGCATGGCCAGCTGTGTGCAAGCAGGCCCAAGAGATGGAGACCATTACAGCTCATTTGCATTTTCAGAAGGAAAAGTACCAGGCGAGGTGGATGCCCTTTCTACACTATGCAGAAGCTCTTATCAGCCGTACAGTCTTAGAACAATTGGGAGGCATAGAGTCTCAGCCTGAATAACAGGGGTGAGGGTTATAACCCCACAGAACTACAGCTGGAAAACTGTTATTATTGGATAAGTGGTTCAGGGTGGGTGTAGGGACAGGAGTTGTGGTAGACGAATGGTGGTCCTCCGGGTCCGCGGCTTGGGTGCTGAGGGTTCATGACCCTGCAGGTGTAGAGCGCAATGTGGTGGTGCTAACTGGTGGTAAAACTTTTAAACTCACACTGTTAACACTGTAGAGATACACCCATCCTCTCCTCCCTCCTTCTGGGCAATAAACTTTGATTGCAAAACAACAAACAGGTGAAAGGAGTTTTTAGGACAGAAAATGCACAGACTTCCTTTGCTCCTCCAAAACAAAGTTAAGGTCAAAAGGTGGAACTGGTTTACGGATGAAGAGACACATATGCAAAATGCCCTTAAGAAATGTATGGGAGACACTAGTTGTGCCACCATTTGTCCATCAACAGGAGTGTGGAATCCAAAATGGCTGCCAAATGCACTTTAACAGATGAGTCAGATAATGACAAAAGGTAGTTTTGCACAGAATTCGCAGGACATGTACAAGCCTCCACAAAACGTAAAGCGAACCAGGCAGAAAAATGTTTCCACTTCAGTGAACACATATGTCTAGTGGAAGGCTTTCTAGCTACAAACAATACATCAGCATCCTTGGGGGAACCCCAAAACAAGCAGTGGCTATGTCCTCAGGAGCCATGCATGCAGATTTTGGGGCTTCAGCTCCAGATGAACTACAGACTCCTGTTCTTGGGACAAACGACCCTGACATAGAGGAAGCTGTACAGCAGGATCCACTGCCAGATGTTGCAGAAATGAAAACCAAATTTGGTGGGGTCCTAAGGGCACCACTAGTAGTACTGGAGTGGCATGCACTGCCCACAACTTGAACACCACCTTCTGAATGAGAGGGATTGAGCAAAGGCATAAAGTAACCTTCCATTACAGAAGAGGGACAACGCATCTTGCCAAAAAAATCTACGCCTGAAGTGAGCAAAAACATGGCAGTTTTGCGTTGTGTGGGGATGAGAAAAGGTCCAACTCCCCACTTTACAAAGAGGTCATTCACCACGTCAACAGTTCCCATTTATGAGTCAGGGACTGAGACCTACTTAGACTGTCTGCTAAGACGTTTTACGCACCTGGGAGAAACATGACTGACAGCTGAATGCCATGAGACATGACCCAGTACCACACTCTCATGGTCTCCATGCACAGTGGGTAAGAGTGTGTGCCCACTTGTTTGTTTATACAGTGCATCACACTTATATGTCTGTGAGAATCAGCAAAGGACCAAGGTTGAGACGCACTTGAAATGCCTACAGGCTGTCGAAAAGCCCTCAACTCCAGAATGTTGATACGGAGAGAGGACTCCAGACTGGAACAACTTCCCAGAGTCTGGAATGACCCCAAATGAGCATCCCAACAGGCCCAGAGGCATCCATGGGGTCAGCATTTGTAGGGGAGCCTGCTGAAACAAAAGAATGCCCTGCATCAAGGTGAGATGATCCATCCACCACAGCAGAGCACAATGAACAGGAGATGTGGCCAAAACCATCTGGTTCAGTTCCTCCATCAGTTGGCCCCACTGTACCTGGGAGCATCCAGTGTGGAATGCACATAAGGAGGTGGGCATAAGGGATGATTATAAATGCTGCAGCCATCAAACCCAGCAGATGCAGCATGAACCTGGCAAACACATGACTGTTGCGCATCATGTAAACCCGAGCAACGATAGCATCCGTCCTATCCACAGGCAGAAAAGCACTGCCCACAACTGCACCAGAACTGCTACAATGTACTGGAGATGCTGGCAAGGAATGAGGACTGATTTGGGTTTGCTGAATGTGACACCCAGGGCTTTGAAGAGCTGTCTTGTTCTTGATAGAGTTTGTACAATAGCTTCCCTGGGGCCTTCAGGAGCCAATCATCTAAAAAAGGGAAGACACACAGCCATTCCCTCTGGAAGGTTGCTGCCCCTACAGCTAAGCATTTAGTAAATACCCTCGATGCCAAGGACAAACCAAAGAGCAAGACTCGAAACTGATAATGACTGTTCTCCAGCATAGAGGTACTGTCTGTGACATTTACGAATCTTAAAAAACTCACTCGGCCCCAGGCGGCCATTTTGAATAAGGTTAAGCATAGAACATTTTGACTCACTTGTCAGTTCTGGGGCCGGGTGAGTGTGAATGTATGCATCCTTTATATGCATGACGCTCGATGCCCCTCCCCCCGCTCCCACCACTGTGACCTATACCGCCCCCTCACCTTCCCATCTCTCAAAAATCACCGCTTACTACACTGCACCAAACTGTTTCAAAATTTTGGCTTAGCACCCTCCCCACCCACCTCTCCTCCATACTGTTGCCAGGCCCCCCATCCCCCGTAAGCCCTTAGGTCACTTGACACCCGACTACTACATATCTCCAGATGAAAGACCTCTGCTGGCCAAACAGCCTTCTCGCACCATTTCCCAAAACTCTGAAATGACCTCCCCCTTCAAATTCGACACTCCTCTTCCACCCACTCCCTATCAGCCACGCTGGCAAATTACCTCACGGTAAACTGTGCCTGCTCTTGATAACTCCTTTGACCCCTTCCCTTACCAAATCCCCAACTGTCTGACCAGCGGCACCTCCCTATGCTTAAAGCTGGCTTATATAACCAACCATGGCACTTCTCGTCTACTGTTGATCTTCTCTGGCCACCTGCCTAGATTCAACTACCAAGTGTTAATCCGCCTGAATCTGTACTCTATGTATAGATGTATGTCTGTTGTATGTATGCCTCTGAGATACGCATTCCCTGCACAATGTAGCTGACTGTTAAAACCAATGTGTAACCAAATGTAAACTTATTGCACTGTATACTTGTTTTATGTTATTGCTTGATAACCTGCGTGTTATCCTCCACTTGTAACCCTTCCCCCAGGTCGCACCAGGAGATGAGCATCTTTTTGCTCAGTGTGCCTTTCCTGGTGAAACAATTTCTATGAATAAATAAATATGCAGGGCACAAAGACAATCCCCTGTTTACAACAGAAGAATAAGAGCCTGAAGTAAGACCATCCCAAACATTTTTTTTTTATTCATGTATTCATTCTGGCCACAAAGGTCCTATACTGGATGTAGATTTCCTGCTCACTTTGAGACTAGAAGTACCAGGAAAAGACTCCAAGGTTTAATACTTGTTTTAGTAGCTTCTGAATCTCTGTTAGCACAAGGTACATGTGACCTGAAGGGTAATGACAAGGAGGAGAAGGTGGATGCATTAGAGGGATAGACAGAAGTTCCACAGCACGTCCCCTTTCAATAATTTTCAGAACAGACTCATCTGTAGTGATCTACTTCCATTTTTGTCAGAGCCTCAGAGGGAGATTCTGCTCCCCACCTGCCCACACAGAGGCAGAGATGGAGGGAGAATCCATACTGAGTCAGATGCTACTGGGGCAGCGAAGTGCTACTTGCATCAATACACCTTTGGGTGCTTCTACATGAGCACCCACGGTGAGGGAGCTCGGAAGGGGACCTCTAACCTGAGCATAGGGCTGCTGATGGTAGGCACGACCACCACGTGCAGCTGTCCTACAAAATGTGTCACTACCATACCCTAGAGGGCTGGGGGGGAGGGTCAAGGCCTAGGACTGTAATTCTCTCAAAGTCATGTCCACATCATTTCCAAACAGTTAAGGACCACCTGTTACACATCAGTAGCAAAACCTGCCACACAATGCCTGGCATATCTTATCAGGCAAATGCCAGAAGCAGCAGCCCGGACTGAAGCATCAGAGGCATCACAGGCCTAATAAAAAAGATGCTTACCAGTATCAAGGCCTGTAGCGGTAGACATTAGCAAGTCAGCATTAGCAGGGCTATCAGGAAAAGAGGCAATGTTTGTTATGACAGACTTCTCCAGCCTGTTCTGATATTTAATATTAGAAGCTTGGTAATTAACAATCCCTCGACCCAACTGTGAACAGGCTGGTTTTCCAACATCTGACCAACGTAAAGCTATGTTGAGGGGGGGCTGATAACCTTGGTCTCAATCAAGTGATCTATAGTTCTGTCCTGGAATATGGATTCCAGGGCCTTGCAGACTGTAGCAGCTCCCACTCATGCACCTTGGACAGAGACCTGCTGAGACTGTCTGCCAAGTCATTTTGGGCACCTGGAACATGGACGGCGGACAGCAAAATGTGAAGCTCCAGTGCCCAGTACCAGACTCTCATCGCCTCCCTGCACAGGCGGTAAGAGTGAGTTCCCCCTTGCTTGTTGATGTAAAAGACAACCGACATGTTGTCGGTCTGTACGAGAAGAGAGCCTGAGGTGAGGTCCTCTTGAAAGGCCCATAGGGCGTTAAGGTCCACTGGCATTTCCAGAACATTGATGTGGAGGCTGCGCTCCTCCGGAGTCCAGACACTTTTGAGTCTGGTGATCCCTGGGGTGCGCCCCCCAGCCCAAATCGGAGGCATTTGTTGTCAGAGTCCATCTTGGGGGTTCCTGACGAAAGGGAATCCCCTTTGTCTAGATTCAAAGGGTCCAGCCACCAACATAGGGTCCTCCTGACTGTCTCTGAGATCTTGACCATATGGTCCAGACCATCGGAGCCTTGTTCCCACTGTGGGACCCTCATGTGGAGGCTGGCCAAGGAAACTACCGGGATGGCTGCCGCTATATGCCCCAGAAGTCTTAGGAAGGTCCTGGCTGGGACCTGTGGGGTTACTAGGACCAAAATGGCCACCTCTCTCAGGCGATCTCCTCTTTCCTGAGGAAGAAAGGCCATGCCCTGGATTGAATCCAGGACCACCCCTATAAAGGTGAGCCTTTGGCTGGGCTCTGGGGAATACTCTGGTAGATTCTCCAGGACCACCCCTATAAAGGTGAGCCTTTGGCTGGGCTCTGGGGAATACTCTGGTAGATTCAGGGTGATCCCCACCTTTTGGAACATTGTATAAGTGTCTCTAAGAGCTTGAAGCAGGCTACCTCTTGACAGGGCCGCTAGGAGCCTGTCGTCGAGGTAAGGGAAGATGTAGTGCCCCTCGCACCATAGAACCGCTGCTGTCACTGCCAAGCATTTGGTGAAGACTTGAGGAGCGGAGGAAAGGTCGAAAAGAAGAACCCGGAACTGATAATGCTCCCCCCCCGAAGTAGAACCTCAGGAACTTCCTGTGAGGGGGAAAGACCCCGATGTGCATGTAAGCATCTTACATGTCCAGGGAACAGAGCCAGTGTCCCTGGTGCAGCAGAGGAATGAGACCTGGAAGGGTCACCATCCTGAACCTTCGGTATTCTATACAATTGTTTAAAGAGCTGAGGTCCAGGATGGGCCTAAGATCTTGTGTCTTCTTTGGAACCAAGAAAAAATAGGAGTAATATCACTTTCCCCGCTGTCACAGAGGAACTAGTTCTATTGCCTTTTTCTGCAAGACGGCTCTGATTTCTCCTTCTATGAGAGGAATTTGAGGAGGGTATCTCGAGGACTTTGGTGGGGTTTCTGGAGAAATCTGGGTGAATTCCAGCTTGTGACCTCTCCTTATGATGTCCAAGACCTACTGGTCTGATGTAATAGAGCTCCATCCCTCCAGATGGAGGGAGAAGAGACTTCCTACTGCCTCCCCTGAAGCCTCCGCCGGAGGAGGGGCGGTCAGTGGCAAGTCATTGGGTGGAGCCAGGGTGGGGAGAGAGGTGTGGGAGGACTCGTTTCCAGATGAGGAACCCGAGAAAGAGCCTTCCGGGGTACAGGCCCTAGGGGCCGGCATCGGCAACTTGACCGACGCCAGTGAAATGGAAGCCCCATCGGCCGTAGGCAATCTGACCGGCGCCGGTGTCACAGCCAGGGCCGGATCCAATGTGGCCAACTTAGGAGGGTGAGGCCCGGAGGAGGCCTTAGCCTTGGGGTCCCAGTCCTTGCCAGATGGCTTACCGGCATCCGGTGAAGCCATAGTCGTGGCCTTCTTTGGCAGAGCCAAGGTCTGTGCCGAAGAAGCCTTAGCTGACTCCACCGGAGCAGAGGACACATGCAACAGCGTGGCCTTAGGCTTGGATGGCTTGGAAGTAGAAGAAAAGACTCCCGCTGGGATCGATGTTGGTATTTTGGCGGGAGCCTCAGGTCTCAATTTTTCTCCGTGATTTGCAGCGGTCGGACCCACCCGAGCCGGAGGAAGAGACCTTCCTGTGGGGAGAACGGGAGCAGTGATGAGACAGACTACGGTCCTTGTCGTGAGACCTTTGCGCCTTTTCCCATGATTTGCCCGTGTTCCCAGCGGAACACTGCAGGACGTCCATCCCTTTCTAAAGCAGGTGGGCTTTCAAGGCCTTCAGGCGTCTGATCCTCGTCCTGCTAGTAAAGCCTTGACAGATGTCGCAGGTCTTGAGGTCGTGGTCTGGTCCCAGGCAGAAGACACACTGGTTGTGGCCGTCCTTCGATGAAATTTGGCCACCACAGACGCACTTCGTCTTCTTGGGACCGGAGGAGACCAATGATGGTGACAACATGTGACGGTATTGAAGACGAGAGGAAGGATGTTACAGAAAAAATAACGAATGCATAGGAAAAAAACACTCAAATTCGAGAAAAACTAACGGTTTTGCTGGAACTGCAGTGGAAAAACTCACTAAGAACTTCCCAACATGAGCGGGTCACGGCAGAAAAGAACTGAGGTGGAGCCGGGATCCGCCCCCTTTTGTAGCATGACTGGCGTTGGGGACGGAGCCGACGTCAGGGGACAGTCCCTGCTGGGTACTGCTAGCTAAGTTTTTTCTGGTGGGTGCTAAGGCCTGCGGCAATAGTCCTAATAGTTATAACCTGCTGCAAGAGCTCCCCCTCAAAGTAAGATCCTGCATTACTTCGTACATGAATAGGCGGTCAGATCTAATCCTCCTAGTTTCTATGGACATAAGGTTTAGTTCTCTTATCCGTGTCTCATATTCCATTCCTTCTAGGCCAGAAATGCACTTAGTGTATTTTCTTTGCACTTTTTTCAATTTTATCTCTTTTGGTCTTTCTGATAGGAAACCAGATCTGGGATGCATACTCAAGCTGGGGACGTACATACGCTCGGTAATGTGGAAGCATCACAGAGCTATCTCTAGTTGTTATGTTTCTTTTTATAGACCATATAATAGTATTACACTTTTTTTTTTTTATTTCTATTTCTGCTCCACAGGTCGGCCGCCCCCTTCCGACCGACCCCCCCAGCCCTGTCCCCGGAATAGCCGAGCGCCTACCTTATACCCGCCGCCGGGGAGCGGAGCCCGCGGGAGTCGGTCATCATCCGCTGTCGCTGCTTTGCCTCCGGTTATCACCCAGGAGCCCCAGGAGTAGGAGGCAGGTGCTGCGGAGGCGACATGCTTCCTACAGCCCCGTTACAACTCCTTTCCCACCCCATGGCCTAACGCCTGGCCCCCTCTAAGCCCGTGCCACTCTTAGCCTCCACTAGGGGTCACCATCGGCCGAGGGGTGCCACATCCCTCCCCAGAGAGGAGAGCCTACCTGCTGGCAGCTCAATCCAGCTCCCCCCTCCCCCCCCCCGCCGACCTCCGACGACCCGAGCTCGTTCCCGAACCCGGGTCGCCGGCGTGCCGCAAGGTAAGGCGTCCAGCACCTCAGCCCTCAGTGCCACCGGCCAGCCAGTATTACACTTTTTAATAGCGGCTTGAGTTTGTTCACTGATACCAAATGATTGGAATACAACAAACCCTAAATCTTTTTCCGTAGAGCAAGATGATAAGTTTGTGCCACATAGTGTGTATATGGCTTTTTGATTTACTCTGCCCAAATGTATTATTTCACATTTTTCCAAATTAAATGACATGTTCCATTGTTTTACCCAGGCTGTTACCATGTCTAAATCTTGTTGTAGATAACTTATGTCCTCTTTGGTACCGCCAGAGCCACCGATCTTGGTGTCATTGGCGTATTTCGTCACCCAGCAATTAAGTTTTTTAGTAAAGTCACAGATAAAAATCTAAAATAAGATGGGGCCCAGCACAGATCCCTGAGGGACACCGCTTGACACCTCCCCAATGTCTGATAAATGGCCATTAATTAGAAATATTTGTTTCCTATCATTTAACCATTCAGCGACCCAGTTTATTATGGTATTATCTGCCTTGAGTAACCTCAGTTTTTCTATCAAAGCCCAGTGGGGGTCAAGTCAAACGGATCCATGATGGTTGGTCAACAAAAATATTGTCAACCGCCGTTACAGCGATACCCTTATGTTGACCGCATATGCAGTCGGTGTAAGAGTCACCAAAAGCGGTGCTTTCTTTTTGGGGGGGCACCCCCAAACCACATTAAAATAACCAACTCTGAGTCAGAGTGGTTTTGGGGAGGGGGGTACAATACCCCCGAAAGCAGTGGTGGGGTCCAATGCCGAAACTACAGCGACCTGGTGCTGTTGTCGCTGTAGTGTTGGGTGATGTCGAACTGTTGCGGTAGGGGATGTATACCAAGTCAAACACATTACTAAAATCTAAAAAGGCCACATCGCATGGATGCCTTGCTTATGTTTTCATAGAAACAGAGCAGGTTGGTTGTACAACTCCTGCCTTTCTTAAGTTTATGTTTAACCAGGCCTTCTAATATTTTGCAGACAATACTAATCAGGCTAATTGGATGGTAATTTTGGGCACTGGTTCAGCTGCAGAGCATTCTAGGCTTGGTAGTAACAGAAGATGTCAGACTAGAACTAAGCAAAATTAGTCCGATATAATCTAGTACGCTACAGTAAACAACAGATAAACCACAATGTTTTTGCACACAGAGTGCACATTGGGACCCAGCCCCACCCTTCAGTCTGGGGGCCCTTGGTGCTGACTGTTCCCCTTTAAGCATAATGCTGAAGCCATAAATAAAAAATACAACTACACACCGATTACCTGTTAGAAGGCGGAGGCTGTTGTACTTGGGGTCCACGTCCTGCCTGTGCTGTTGGCTTAGTAAGTCCCAACATATCCTGTTAAATGAATAATTATTACAGAGTTTTTCAGAAAGTGACATAATTATGAGTTTCTTTAGTCATTCATTTTTTAACAATCGTTATTTGATGCGTGTATCACTTACTGTAGATCTAATTCCCAGCCCGAGAAAAAGTTTTACTTGGGGAAATGGGACAAGCTGTAACATCTGTAACCTTCTAGGTACTTCAAAATGCAGTATAGCTACTACCAGGGCTTCTGTTAATGCTGGTGAAGTGTGTGTTGATTTGATCCAGAAAATCTATATTAGAAAACAGCTGACTGTCTCTGTGCTACTTGAGCAAACACTTTTGTTGTCAATGGGAGATGTGCAGTTCACATTTCACTCATGCTCAAAAACCGTTTTAGGGCCATCACTAGCCATGCATTACCAATCTATGTTCCAGATCTGGGGCAACTGTCCCTAATAATAAGAATCTCCCTAGGCTGCGTATACCTAGTACTGGTCTAACAAATTTGAACAAATCAGGTGAACAGAAATAAAAAAAAAAAAAAATCACAGAAACATAACATCGTACCCTTAATTCAGTGGCTCGTGCATAAGGTTTTTACATCTTTACAAAGCTAGATATTCAAGGAGGCTTCTGAATGGTGTGTCTGGAAACAAGTGATCCCAGATATCGTATTAAGAACCACAGTCATTTTCTGGCCCAGAATTTCACAAATTCCCAATATTAAATACGTCTCTTCATTTCAGGTAACATCCCTGCTAGTCCCTTAACTCCAGCTTCTGGAGACAAACTCTTTACTTTCTATTTAAGCTTCCTTATTACCTCCAGCCTCTAGTTCCCTCCAGATCTCCTATGGCCTACAGGACCACCTGCACCCCCCAGGTGGGGATAAGGGGGGGGGGTTACCTCCCCCTCCAGCTTCAAGTTGCGTCAGACAGCATGCATAGGTGCTGGGCACGGATATACTGGATTCCTTCGTCTCGGTGGCTGGGGCCATTTTCCTCCATTTTCTCCCCTCCCTATGGATGTCACATGCCATGTGGTCATGGGGCCAGCATGCAAGCTGTGTCCAGCACCGACAATCACAATGTCTGCACCTTCCCTCAACCCTCTGTCTGCACTACCACCTGTAGTCACCCAGGTGGCAGTACTGCAGCAGAGGACAATACCCTTCCAAAACAAATAAGCGCATCTTCTGGAATGCTCAGTCCTCTTCCCCCCAGCCAACCCCCAATGACCAATGTTCACTTCCAAACACTGGTTGCCAGTATAGTGAGCGCCAGCCCTACCGCTGCGCAGACAGGCTGACGGTATTAAATATCCTTAACATATGCAATCATTACATATAAAACTTTTCTTTGGCCCACAGTATAAAGAACGTATTTAAATATTGCTGAGACTGCTTACTTTCAGAAAGCTACCTTCTTATGTGACGGCACTTTTCTACTCACCTGAAGCTGTTTTGCTGTCAGGTCTTTTGTTCCCCGGAAAACGTAACTTTTTGAAATTCCCTCACAACCAAGTTCATGAACCTGCACCATTCTGCCAAAGGTGACAAGACCAACCAAGGCTGTTGGTGGTAAAAGACTAAGTGACATCTGCAAAGATTCCTTCAGTGCTTGTAAGTCTTCATCTTCCATGCACGTATCCACTACATACAGAAATATTAAAGGCATCTGTGGACCCCGCTGTAATAAAACACAAATTCTGTTTAGGACAAATCTTGTAAAACTCAGTATAAACAATAAAATGCTAACTGCTGAACTTTTATATTTGAATAAAATGGTGCACTTACCCCACCACCAACTTTATAAGTACTTACCCCCAGCTTCTTCTCTCAGAATCTTTCCTTCCCTCTTTTTCTGTAATCTAAACCTCTCTAATACTCATCTCCCACGTAACTCTCTCAAGCTCCCCATATCCTGTAAATTCCCTTGTACATCTTCTAGCAATCCTTGTTTATTTATACACTCTTGTTTTTCTCATCTCTTCTCACCTAAATCCTATCTCTGCAGCTTTGTATCATATTCGACTTGTTGAATTTTCTCCTGTGCTTGTTATATTTTATGCACTATTTTTTGTCAGTGCATTGTTGTATGTTTCTTTGCATACAAAACATGCTGTATCTTCTCCGCTTGAATGTATTATATCATGAATGTACTGTATCTTACCCCTTGTTTATACTATTGTACCTGGGTCGTGACTGAAAAAGGCCATTGCTGCCAGTGCACTCATCCAGTCAACAAAGTTTAATAAATAAATTAAAATAATCCCGAAACTAGCCGGCCCGGTGGTGCTGAGGGTTGAGGCGCTGGATGCCACACCTTGCACCACGCCGCCGACCCGGGTTCAAGAATGAGTCTGGACCGCCGGGGGGTCAGCATGGGAGAGAGAGGATCGAGCATCCAGAGGACTGCTCTCCTCTCTAGGGAAGGGATCCAGGGACAGCCCAGCATCGCAGCGGCTCTCGGTGGAGACCAGAGACACTGCAACGCTTAGGGCTAGCATGTAGGGGAAGACGTCGGGTGACTGCCTTCCAGACGTGGGTGGGAGCATCCATGTCACAGGCTGGGTGGCACTGCACATCCCACGTCTGGGGCATAACAAATAAACACCCTGGCTTGCCGAGGAGGCGATGAAGACCTCAGGGACCTCCCTCTCATCCCCAATACCGGGCAGACCACACCGGGGATCCACGGCCGACTTCCCGACAGGGATAGACCCTCTAATTCCAGAAAGACACCACCAAGGGCGGGCAGGCCCCCCCCCGGGGGGTGATCCAGGGTGCTGGGAAGTCCCTCGAGGGGAGGGTGAACTGGAGTGGTCTGTCACGGTGGGGAGCAGAAGGGCTAGAGTCGAGTGGGAACAACTGAGAGATGCCTCAGTGAACCGGAGAAATAAACAAAGTCTGCCAAAAAAGATAATTCCGAAACTGAAAGCCCACTGCCTTAAAAACCCAGATTCCTATTCAGATAATGACCAGCAACATAAAAGTAGACCATATGTACTTACACACGGTATGCACCCCTCAAAAAATAGAAAAAAATATGTTTAAAACAAACTGTTGCTTTATTTGTCAGTATACAAGAACTTATGCCAAGCTAAAGCTACACTACCATTATCAAGTGTCTTCACAGCCCATAACTATTCAAGGAGAGGGAAGTTGAAAGACCAATTGTACAAGGCTAAGGTGAGTCTGGGGAACAGAGGGTAGGGGAGTGGTGGTCTGTAGAGAAGATATTTTTGAAGATCCAGAATTACGTACAGTAAGTAACTTTCCTGACTTCAAAGACTCAATCTTTTCTGTAAAGACCCACTCTTCTGTCAAGTAGCAAGTAGTGACCCCCCCCCCCCAAACTAAGGAGGCTGGAGACATAGGACTCGAGGGGGGGGGGGCAAGCACTGTAACACAGCCACTCTGAAAACTGCATGTTTTCTGCTGTGAATATTCAGAGTGTAGTGTTTAGAGAAGGTATAAACACTACTCCAGGTAATACAAAGTTACACATATCCCCACAGTGCAAAGCATCACGGGAGGTATATACAAATCACCATGAAAGCATTTAGACTAGTTCTGCTTTAAGCAGGAATGTATGGTGCCTTGCGAGAGACCATTTGGCACCATACATTCTTGTTTAATGAAGAACCAGTCTAAAGTATTTCATGGGGATTTGCATATTCTTCCCATGATGCTCTGCATTATTGGGATATGTGAGATTCTGTGTTTCTTTGAAACTTGGCTTCATTGTCAATCCCTCTCTGGGACATTGTAACTGAATAACAGTAAATGAGCCTGGGTGATCAGAGCCATGGCCTGGTCTGCGATGAGGAAAATCCAGCCAACTATCCTGACCAGGTCTGCAGTGAAATACTGATGGTGCTGGCATGGAGTCAGAACCAACTTGGGATCGTTCACAAAGATCCCTAACTGCTCGAAGAGCTGGCACATCCAAAACAGGGTGTAAACAATGGAATCATGGGATGGGGCCTTTATGAGTGAATCGTTCAGTTACGGGAACACATACAGACCTTTCCTGTGGAGTACCATGACCACCACCAGGAAGCATTTGGTGAAGTCACACGGTGCCGAAGATAAGCCAAACGACAAGACGTGTAACTGGTAGTGAGAGCCTTGCAACACAAAGTGATAGTATTGTCTAGGTCTTTGGAGCACCCTGATAGGAAAATAAGCATCTTTCATATCCAGAGTACAAAGCAAATCCCCTTGCATCAGCATGGAGAGTAGGGACTGAAGAGAGACCATGCAAACCTTTTTTATCTCATGTACAAGTTCAGGCCCCGCAGGTCCAGGACAGGATGCAAACTGTTTGTCCACTTTAGAACCAGGAAGTATCAAGAATAATAACCCTGATTCGGCAACAGGAGCAGGTCCAACTGCCCATAAGCATCTGGACTTCGTCTAGCAGCACAGAAAGGTCTGGTGGGTACTGATTGGGGGGGGGGTTGCACTTGAGGAGTGAACAGCAATTGCAGGTCATGCCCCAACTGAACAATGTCCAGCACCCAGGTTTCTGTGGAGGGCTCCCTCCACTTTGATAGGAAGAGGGAGATGTGTCCCCCAGCAGGATTTTGGGGTCTTCAGAAGGGATCAGGGGAGGCAGAGGGGAGTTTGAAGTCTCTGGGGGTGGTGGGGCATCACCACTACCCACACCTTTGCTGACTCTGGCATGGGCACTGGGAGGCAAAGGGGCATGAGAGACCAAAGGGGACCACTGGAACCCACAGCCAGGTCCACATGAATAGCATCAGCCATAATGGGAATGAGCCTGCAAAAGGCACCTCGACTATGACGAGGTTTAGCGTTAGGGTAGAGAGAGAGAGAGAAAGGAAAGTCATTTTAGATGACTGCGGCTCTCTCAAGGTGGTTTCAACATTCGGGCCAAATAAACATCTGTTTGCCACAGAAAGGTGCACTGATGACTGTGCTGAAAATCGGTGGCAAATCCAGCCAGACAAAGCCAGGAGTATCTCCTAAGGCAGATGCCAGAGGCAGCAGCTCGAGCCAAAACCTCAGAAATATCATAAACAGAATGCAAAAGATGCTTCCCAGCATCTAGCCCATGGGCAACAGTCTGCTAGATGGCACTTTCCATAGGTCCCTGAGGCAGCTTGTCAGCCAGAGCCGAAAAGAACTTCTGAAGGTTATTTTGGTATTTAATCATATAAGCCTGATAATTGGATAGATTCCTGTTCAATGCAATATTGAGCAGAGACTGGCACTTTATTGGGAAAAGGCATATAACATGAATGAGACAAGACTCCCTCGTGCTTGCACATTTATCTGGGGAAAACTTCTCCTTCCCAAGCCTGAACATTATAGAAAAAGTCATGAAACCATATGGGCTATTAAACTGCCTTATGGAGAGTTGTATAAAACCATGGAAGGTTGCCGGCCTGGTGGAGCTGACGGTTGAGGCACTGGATGCCACATCTCACGCTATGCTGGCAACCCAGGTTCGGGAACGGACCCAGGTTGCCAGGGATCGATCGTGGGAGGAAGGACTAAGCGTCCAAATGGATAATCTCCTCCTCTGGAGGGGTTTACCAGGCAGTGATTGTGTCCCTACCGTTGCCCCTGGTGGAAACATGGGAGGCAAGGTGCAATGGCTCCTCAAAGGAGTCAGGGTAGAGAGGGCACTGTGGATGCTTGACAACCATGCCGCTCATCTGGACACAAGTCCTTCGCATCGATGCCCTCAGGGGTAGGGACAAAAAAAAAAACAGGAGAAAACCAAAGGTAAAATCTCCCGGTAGTGAGCATCATGACGCTGGGTTCCCAGTCCGTTGGGGCCCAGCCGACAACGAGACCGGAGGAAAGATTCCCCTGGGCTGAGACAAGGAGAACGTAAAAAAAAAAAAAGCATGGAAGGTTATGGAATATTCAATAAAAGGAAGGATTAGAGAGAGACACACACAAAATGAATTGGAAGTGTGCAAAAATTATATCATCAGTAAATGGCTATCAGAAAACAAAAGACTATTTGGCATGGAACCTTATTTGATGTTGATGAAGAACCCAGTAAAAAGAAGGGTTTTGACCAGATTTAGATTCGAATACAATGATAGCGAAAGACTTAGAAATTTTTATAATGAGAACAGCAGAAATAAATGTAAATGTCAACTTGGGGAGGACAATTTAGTCCATTTATTAATATTATGTCCTTTGTATAATAATGAAAGAAAATTGTATTTGAAGGGGAAATACTGTTTGATATGAACATGGAACCTAAATATCGAGTTTTACATTAAGGAGATGGCACTTACGAGGCCTCGCATTTATTTTTCAGTTTTTAGACATGCAGAGAGTTGTCCCCTTTGCTCGGCTTCAAGAGGCCTATGAGCCGTCCAATAGGGAATACTTCCAGTACATGCAAGTACAAACTTTTTTAATAAAGGCCCACAGAGGAGCCATATACGCAATCCGTTACCTTTGGCGTTGAATTTGTTTATATCCTCCATAAAAGGTACAATGTGACAACACTTAATAGGTCTGCTATATAGGGGGTTCAGAGAATATGTGGAAGACTCTACACAGGGAATACTGACCGCATGGAATCTGGGATTAACTGCTCCAGTCGCATTTGATACGTGGCTAAAATACACACGCCCTTCAATGTAGATCTCCTCTGCACCTTATTGTGAGAATGCTCTTGGAAGGCTCGTAATCGCTTTTTTAACACCCCGGCCAGATTAACTAAGTCTCTCCTGGCACAATTTGGGCATTGTTGGAGACAATGTAGAGACCTCTTAGCGACACATGTTCATGTGTTCTGGGCATGCCCTAAACCTGCTCTGTTTTGGCAACAGATTTTGGACAGTCTATATTTTCTGGTGGGGGCTGAGGCAGTTCTTACACCAGAGTTGGTCCTCCTGTCCTTTCCTCCTGAAGATCTTAGTATGCAACGAAGTTCACTTTTTCTTACATATATCCTGGTGGCCAAAAAGGTGATTATTCGCCTTTGGCGTCAAACTAGGCCACCTACATTGGAGGAATGGCATCATATTATTATTGATATGTACTACTTGGAACGTTTAATAGCTAGATGCAGAGGTAGAACTTTCCAATTTGAGATTAGATGGAGGATATGGGCATTTTAAATTTCAGAGAAAGACTCTCTTTTTTATCCCACGAGTATTGCCTGAATGCAGGGAATTGGGTGTTGACTGGGATCTTCCTGTGGGGGAGTTGAGATTGTTGTTTTGAAGTTGACTGGAGGGGCCGGGACCCATCTTTAGAGACTTTATCAGTTGTGCTTTTCGATTTTACTCAGCTGATAGCTGAGGTATATATTTTGGGTTCTACAATGCCAGTTTGACAACTGTGTTGTCGACCGACATCACAGCAACAGATTTTTGTCGACCACATGTTGTGGTATACATAAATCTGAATGGAGACCCAGTCTTTTTTCTATCGGGGGCTTTACCCCGAACTAAGAGATTCAACTCCGAGTCGGAGTTGGTTTGGGAGGGTGCAGGACCGGAGACAGAATGTCGTCTTAGTGATATTAGCAGCAACCGTCGATGTTGTCGGGACTCGACTGCTTGCTGTAATGGTCGCCGTAAGGTCGGCTATACCTATATTATGTATTGAACCTCCTTCTAGTCTTATTGTATTAACTCCCTATTTAAGCTTATTTTATGACTGGAGAGTATTAATTTTATGTTATGGTATTTCTGTCCTTGTAAACTTTTTAAATGTGTTATTAAAAAAATTAAAGTTTAAAAAAACAAAAAAGATTGAGTGCAATACAGTCTGTTAATTATGTTTACTGAAATGTAAATTTCTGTGTACTGATCTTTTATATGTATTTACGAACGTATTTGTAATGATTTTTGATATGCTGTAAAGACAATTTTCTTTGAATACAAGCCTGATAATCAGCAATCCTAAGACCAAGTAACATGAAGCATAGGTCCTCTTGCCTAGCACATCAAGCCACCTCCCCGAGAATCTTTATCCAGAGGCAGGAGCTCATGTGATGGGGTGCTGTGAATCTGTCATGGTAGCCATAATGACCACTGACTCCTTCTCAGACTGAGAGGAATAAGAAGGACCGACAGTCGAGTGGGATACTGTTTATCAGCCTTATGAAGCATAGCAAGCTGGCTACTGGGCCTGTGCCAAGCAGCCAGAGAGGAATACTCCAAAGCTGATTGAACAAAGGGATGATCACAGTAGTAGGATTTTAGTGCCTTATATTGTCTCTGAAATGTGATTTACTATTGGTTTTAACTGTTGCACTTTACATGAAGCATACCGAGCCTCTTCAAATAGGTGCCCAACAAATAAACTTGCCTTGCCTAGGCTGGGAGGGAAATTCCTGGAACTCATAAAAGATGTCTCTTGGATGAATCTCCTTCCTCAGCAGTGAAACCAAGTGCATCCTACATCTGCCTGAGGAAAGCCTGAAAAGAAATATCCTCAGGAGGAGAACGTGGATTATGTTTAACACTTTCCTCATTACAGGAAGAGAGGGAAGAATTGTGACTCACACCGTCAGGTGGGGGCAGGTCACCCTCTTCTTCCTCATAATCCTCTTCAATACTGAGGTCAGGATTATATTCATTCTCCTCCCTTTCATCATCTGGGATTGGAATGGGAGGAGTAGGAACCCTAAAGGGACTGATGGCGATGGCACTGGCATTGATGGAGAAGGCTGACAGCTGATAACCGCAGTCACCAGTACAGGCCCTAAAGCTGGCGTCAATAATGATGTTAACGGGCTAGCAGGCAGTGGCAACGACATATGAGTCAACAGTGGGGACAAGGGCAGGAGCTGCAAAAAACACAGCAGACATATGGTACTCTGTGCTATATATCCTGCGGGTCGACAATCAGCTGAGAAACCTCTGTACAGGGAACTGAGCCTGTGCCAAACCCAGACCTTGGTGTCTCAGAGACTGTTGGGAGGGCAGCAGGACCTGCAGTCTTAGAGGCCCAGAATCTGTCTTTTAACTTACCTCTGTCATTCTATCCTTTAATGGAGATGGAACAGGTAGGAGAAGCCCCTGAATGGAAGTCTTACACTTCCTGGAAAGGCGATGCTTGTCA
This sequence comes from Neoceratodus forsteri, assembly GCA_016271365.2. Classification (NCBI taxonomy): domain Eukaryota; kingdom Metazoa; phylum Chordata; order Ceratodontiformes; family Ceratodontidae; genus Neoceratodus; species Neoceratodus forsteri. The sequence goes on along the minus strand of CM028134.1, from coordinate 967,927,883 downwards.
GCAGCCTTGGAGTTGTCCTTCGATTTCTCCTTCGATGGCTGCAGTGGAATCTTCTCTGACAACACCGCCTGACAAGAGGATGGGTAGGACATCAGCGACCATGGGCTGAATGAAGGAGTAGGTGATGCTGGTGTTGTGGTCGGCAATAAACGCTGTGCATTCTTTTCTTCCATTGCTTCAACTTTGAGAAAGGTTTCCAAAGCCTTCCAGCAATTTCTCCCTGTAGCCTGGTTGAAACCTTGCCATACATCACAGGCCTTAACATTGTGTGACAGGCCTAGGCAATGGATACACAAGGAATGAGCATTGTCCCTCTAAATGTTAACTGTAACACAACGATAAAGACAGAAGAGCAGTTCCTTTTCTTTCATCGGTGGCATCAACTCTCGAAAATTAATAAAGTGAAGGCTGGCCCGCTCATGCTGAGGCACTCACAAGCATTTTGCCTCACGTCATGCCAGTGACCAGGTTTGGCAACAAACTTATGTTGCCAGGAGTTGGCTAGAGGGGAGGGCAGCAGAAGGACTGAGCTGGCCCCTGGGCAGCTCTCCTCTCCCGGACCGGTATGGTAAGCTGTCCCTGTCTTGTCCGACACCTAGTGGAGGCCAGGTGTCAGAATAAGGATGTAGGGAGGCTAAAATAATGTTGGGTGGGTGGATGGGGAAGTGGGCTGGGAAGCGCATGCGTGCCTCTATGCACATGCGCCCACCGCATACCATGACTATGGGTTGGGGAGAAAATACGGCAGAAAAAGTAAAGGCATGGCAGGGGTTTAATGATGCCCACACACCACACTTCCACCCACATCACCGGAGCCTGCAGCAACAACTTAATTTTGATTTTGAGGGGAAGACAGCCCTCCCCTCCTGACCGCACCATTGGGGGGGTCTGTGGGGGCACCAAGACGTAAGGTAAGCAAGGGGACTGTGGACGGTGGAAGGGAGTAATGGTGCCAGTTGAGTGCCTGTCCTACCGTGGCCAAGGAACACAAACACAATACGGGGGGAAAAATGGAAAAAGAATATTAATAGATTATGAAAATTACCAACAAATGATGATGTGTTACTGCATTATTTCTCATGCGATCCAATGAACGGCTGATAGCGGGAGACAAAAAAACTGAAGAATGGGGCAGCCCACTTATATAGGTGGCGAGGACATACATCAACAAGGGCGGCCACAGCTAGCAAAGGTTTCTGGATAGTCCTGATACCAATGGCTTACAGATCCAATAGGGTGGCTCAATAGAGGGAGATGTCCTCAAAGAAGAGACACTGAAAATGATGGCAGAAAAAGACCATTGGTGCATCCAGTCTGCCCATAAAACCCTAACAAACCCTGAACCTATTGTACATGCAGGTTTCCAACCACACCATCCACCCTTATGCTCACCACCCTACCACTACCACCCCGAGCAACCACTAAGCCCTTCACGCTGTCCCAGCTATGTCTGAAACAACTGATAGTTTTGGCACCCACCACATCAGCTGGTAGACTGTTCCATGGCTCCACTACCCTTTCTGTACAATAAAACTTTCTCACTTCCCTCTAGACCCTTCCCCAATCTGCTTCCACTCCTGTCCCGGATTCTTGATCCACTACTTACGCTAAATAGTTCCTCGCAATTTACCTTGTTCATTCCCTTCAGGAACTTGAAGGTCTCTGCCGTATCCCTTTCTCTCGTCTGGCCTCTAGCAAGTACATGTTCAGTAACTTGAGCTGATCCTTGTAAGATCTGCCCTGCTGGCCCCAAATCATTTTGGTCACCTATGCTGCACTGTCTCCAGCCTGTCCTTATCTTTTCTTAGGTGAGGACTCCAGGACTGGACACAGTACTCTAGGTGGGGCCACACCAATGATCTATACAGAGAAAGAAATACTCCCTTCTTTCTTTTGTCAATACCCCTTTCTATACACCCCAGCATCATGTCTGCCTTACTGTAGGCCTTGTAACACTGGCTTGATTGTCTTAGGGAGTGTCACTGATGATGACCCCTATGTCTCTTTCCACAGAGGTTGTGCCCAGCTTTATCCCCCTTCCCCCCAATCCACTACTATGTCTTGGGGTTCCTGTTCCCTACACGCATCACCTCACACTCTTTGGCACTGAATTTCAACTGCCAAACCTTTGACCACCTCTCTAGCCTTTGCAAGTGTCTTTGCATCTCCCTAACCCCCTGCCTGATGTCTACCCTGCCACACAGCTTAGTGTCATCTGCGAAGAGACACATCTTGCCCTGGATTCCTTCTCCCATGTCACTGATAAACATACTGAAAAGGACTGAACTAACCGCCCCCCAACCTAAGGAGAGTGATCCAACCTGGGCAGCTGAGGTGGCCATGGGACTAGCATTCTGTTAGAGGGTGGTGCTTGGGGTCTTCACTGTCTGTGCCTTCTGCTGTAACTTTTGTTTCTGCTACTGGAAGAGTTTGGGCTTGGCCAGTTTCTAGATGCCTTGCTGGATGGGCCTGCCACAAAATGTTGACAGTGGAATTAACAACATCCAACACCTCTTTGTGGAGGAATGTGGATGTTCTTCTTGTCTCAATGGGCTCCTTAAGGGCCTCCTCCACGTGTTGTCCAAAGAGACATGTCCCACTAAGTGAAACATTCATAGTCAGGGCCCGGATTTTTCTGCGGCACACCGGAGCAAAGAACTTCTGCAGCACTCAACACCAATTTCTGCGGCAATTCTGCGGCACATTTTCACACTTAATTTTTTTGCCATATCTGACACAATGCACGCTCGTAACTGTTTGTCACCAAATTTTCAACATAGACATTTCAAGACCTCTGCTCGTAAACAGTATCACTGTGATTTTATTAATCTGTCCAGAACATTGATTTCGCACACCGACCGCGCCATTGTGCACTACATGTGCAAAAACACATTTCGGTGGTGAAAAATGACAGTTGTACTGTTCATAAGGAGGTGTGGTAAAATGGCAATACTGAAAACCTGGAGTGAAAATATTAAAAATGCTCGAAGTTATGAGCGTGCGTAGGAACTGCAAAACACACACTCGTAAAACAGTCGTTTTGGGGAATATTTTCACCAAATTTTCAACATAGGGTTTTTAGGAGCCTACCTCATGAACTGTGACACTGTCATTTCGTTAATCATTCTGGAAAGGTGGTTCCGCACAGTGACTGCGGAACCACCTTTTGGGACCGATTAACAAAATAACAGTGTCACAGTTCATGAGGTGGGGCCCCAAAAACCCCATGTTGAAAATTTGGTGAAAAAATTCCCAGAAATGGCTGAGATATGCACTAAAGTTGAAAAAAATCCATTTATGCCACTATACAGCTTACCGGCATTCCTTCAGTTTGCGGTCGGTTTTGAAGAGCGCAGACGTGTTCCCAGTCCACCCGAAGATAGTGGTGCTGGGCTCGGAGTAAGTATGGGTTGAGGTGGGGTGAGGTGGGTACGCAGAGGGTGGGTACGGGTTGGGGAGGGGCAAAATAATCAACGATGGAAGTTTTTGTTTCAGGTTGTTTTTTTTTGTATTAACACACAAGGAGGAACTTTGCCATGCTGGGAGTGAGCTCCCAGCGTGCAGCACCAAACAACAGAGGGGCGGTGAAGCCGAGGGGGGACTGGGCACCCCCGTCAGCAAAGGATGTTTTGCCATAGCTTGGCAGAAGACACCAGGAGAAAGGACTGCTGTGTGACTGGACTTCTCTACTGGGACTAAAGTAGAAGAACTTTTGTACTTGGACCTTTAATTTAGGGTAAAAAAAAACTAACATACAAAACAAAAAAAAAAAAGTGTGCGTGTGTCTGTCTGGGTTAACTGAACTGAATGGGTATCTGAACAGTTATAGGTGTAAATATCAGGTGATTGAAAGGACTTAACTGCTATGAGGTTTAAATTACTGGTAGAAAGATCTAGTAAGTAGGGGGAGTGGCTTAGCTAGAAGGAAGCTACATTTAAAGGCTGCCTTAGAAAGATTCTGCTAACAGCTTGGCAGAAGACACCAGGAGAAAGGACTGCTGCATACCTCTCAACTGTCCCTGATTTTCAGGGACGTCCCTGATTTTACCTCAAAATTTTACTCCGTCCCTCCTAAAAATTGTGTTTCCGTGACCAAACAGTAGAGGTTGTAAGCACAAAATAATGTCAAACATTAAAGTTACAGACTTGTTCTTCCTTAGAAAATGCATTTTACACTAAGCCCCTTACTCTGCCAGGTTCCTGAGTAGATATCACCAATTTTGAAGATGTGTCCCTGATTTTGGTCCTTTGTCCCTGATTTTTTTAAGCCTTGTCCCTGATTTATGAGGCAGAAGGTTGAGAGGTATGGACTGCTGTGTGACTGGACTTCTCTGCTGGGACTATATTGCCCTCCTTCCCTCCCCTCCACCCAATGCTAGTTCTATTTTTATAGGCACAGGATTTGACTGACAACAGGAACTTCCTGTTTGGGAGCAGGAAGTGAGTAATCACAGAACCACCAAAGACCCACCATCCCAGAAGGGCAGGAGTAGCTCTCCGGCCCCCTCTAGCTGCTGGAGGTCTGCCTCTGAGCAAGTAAGTGGTCCACTGAGAAATATAGGATATTCTTGTCTCAGAACAGGACAATCAGGAGCTTAAAGGGCACACAGGCAGAAAGTAAGAAGAGAGAGAAAGAGAAAAAAAAAACAGAGGAAGGAGTAAGGATTGAAAACAGTTAAGGGGCCAGAAATAAGACATGATTGGAGTGGTGCAGTGCAGTGGCTGTGGAGCAGCAGTCTTCCGGGAGACGTTCTGGAGAATGCGGTGTTGTCCCATCTGCAGGCACCTCTCTGGGCTGAGGGAGGAGGTTGCTCATCTCCAGGCTGAGTTGACCAGGATTTGTGGGACCTCCTCTTCCATCCAGGGACCACCAGTGCCACTGCCGTTGCCTCAGAGGTTGCCAAGAAAGAGGAGCAGTTGGACCACAGTGGGCTCAGGGTGAGGGTGGTGGAAAAAGAGGCGCATCCCTCCAGTTGTACCTCTCCACAATTCCTATGCCATTTTGGCAAAGTGTGGTTCCTCTATGGAGGCACCCGCAGTGGAGACCAAGGAGGATACTGGGAACCTCCACAAAGGAGACCCACAGGAGGGTGGCAGGGGACCCTGCAGGGGAAGAAAACAACTCCAGGTGGGGGACTCCATTGTTAGGAAGGTAGAACTGGGGGAGGAAGGGGAGAGGGAGGTAAGGTGCCTGCCTGGCGCCATGGCTTGGAGGGACAGGGAGCGAATCCTCAGGATTGCCGGAGCAGCTGCACAGGGGAGGGAGCTGGATGTCATTGTCCACCTAGGGACAAATGACCTGGCTAGGAAAGGGATTAGAGAAGTGCAGGAAGAGTTTGTGGAATTGGGGAGGGGGCCTTAGTCAAGTAGCACGCACGGTAACCTTCTCGGAGGTGCTGCCCATCTATGGCATCGGAGAAGCTAGGGTGTTCCGCACCATGGGATTCAATCAGTGGTTGAAAAACTGGTGTGGAGCTCAGGGATTTGGCTTCATTGGGGACTGGGGGTCCACCTGGAGTGATGCAAGCCTATACTTGCATGATGGGCTGCATGTGTCCAGGAGGGGAACCAGGATCCTAGGTGATAGGTTTAAATGCTTCATTGGCAAGCTTTTAAACCAGCCAAGGGGAGGCACTGAAAGGAGCAGGAAATCCTAGCCCCCCAAATAATCACGGTAGTAAGTGCGACAAACACCAACATAGAGGTGTTATAGGGAGAAAGGCAGGAGTAAATGGAGAAAGTGACAAAGGCAAGAAGGACAGGGATGGGGCAAAAGGGAGTAAGGCCATCAGGAAATGGAGGGTAATGAGTACCAATGTCCGTAGTCCAGGCAACAAGCTCCCTGAGCTGGTGGCCTTGATGGAAGAGGGATGCCTGGATATTGTAGCAGTCACAGAAACATGGTACACAGAGAACCATGACTGGATGTTAACATACCAGGGTACATAACCTACAGGAGAGACAGGCAGGGGAGAAGAGGGGGAGGAGTAGCTCTCTATGTAAAGGAAGGGATAAAAGCAACTGAACAAAAAGAGTAAACAGGGAGGAGAGGAGGCACTGTGGGTCACCTTGGAGACTGGAAAGGGCACCACAATCCGCAAGGGGTTGTGTACAGACCCCCATGTCAGGGGAGGAATGGACAAGGTTATGATAGAAGGCATTCTTAGAATGGCAGAGAAAGGGAGATACTATTGATGGAGACCTGAATATGCCAGATGTTAACTGGAGCACCTTTGCTGCAGCCACATCCAAGAGCAGGGCCATTCTTGATGCCCACAGGTGGCAGGCATTAGACAGCTAGTTTGTGAACCCACTCGTGAGGGAGCAATCTTAGACCTCAGATTTCAAACGGGGCAGTGAGAGGATCTCAGATCTAGAAGTGGGTTGCCATCTGGGAAAAGTGACCATCAAACAGTGTGGTTCACATTAAACTCAGCTACAGAGTCAAGCCATACAAAAGTGAGGGTACTGGACTTTAGGAGAGCTGACTTTGGCAAGATGGGAGAGTGCCTCAGAAAAGCACTAGCAAACAGGCTAGAAGGAGGTGTGGAGCAACAATGGGGAATTATCAAACTGCCATCACAGAGGCAACAAGCCTTTGTGTGAAGCAAATAAACAAATCAAAACGAAAGAAAAAGCCACTATGGTTCTCAAAAGAGGTGGCTGTGAAAGTCAGGAAGAAAAAGATAGCATTCTGGAAGTATAAGGAAACACAGAAGGAGCAGGACAGAGAGCTGTACCAGTTAAGGCAGAAGGAAGCAGGGAGGGAAGTCAGAATAGCAAAGGCCCAAACTGAGGAAAAGATAGCCAACTCAGTTAAGAAGGGGATAAAACCTTTTATAGGTACATCAGCGAGCGTAGAAAGACAAAGGGAGGGATAGTGAGGCTGAATAGAATGAACGGTGGGTGGGCAGAGGGGGACAGTGAAAAAGCAGGGATACTGAACGAATATTTCTGCTCAGTATTCACAAAAGAGGAGGGGGAAGTGCCTAATCCAATTAACAGAAGCACTCTTGATAGGGGGGTCGATCCCAGTCCTTTCACAGAAGAAAGGGTTCTGCAAGAACTCCTAAAACTGAAGGTGGACAAAGCAATGGGTCCTGATGGAATTCACCCTAGAATTCTAAAAGAATTAAGGGAGGAACTAGTGAAACCACTGGCTACTCTTTTTAATAAATCATGGGAGGATGGTGTGGTACCCGAGGACTGGAGGAAGGCGGATGCGATTCCCTTCACAAAAGTGGGACCAAGACAGAGGCAGGAAACTACAGACCTGTCAGTCTGACCTCTGTGGTAGGGAAAGTGATGGAGTCACTTCTGAAGGAAAGAATAGTTGAGTACCTAGAGGCCAGTGGAGCACAGGACCCAAGGCAGCATGGATTCACAGCAGGAAGGTCATGTCAGACTAATCTAATAGATTTCTTTGACTGGGTGACCAAAGTAGTAGACCAGGGAGGGGCTGTGGACATGGCCTACCTAGACTTTAGCAAGGCATTTGACACAGTCCCACACAAAAGATTAATAGTCAAATTAACCAGCCTGGGAGTGGGTCCCAGGGTGGTAGCCTGGGTAAAACATTAGCTGCACAACAGGACACAGAAGGTAATTGTAAATGGAGTCCACTCTGAAGAAAGAGAGGTTACTAGTGGGTACCGAGGGTTCAGTATTGGGTCCAGTCCTTTTAATGTCTTCATCAGTGACATTGCAGAGGGACTGAAGGAAAGTATGCCTTTTGCAGATGACACAAAGATCTGCAACAGGGTTGATACACAAGGAGGCGTGGAAAGGATGAAAAGGGACTTGGCAAGGTTGGAGGAATGGTCAGAAGTATGGCAGCTAGGATTCAATGCAAAGAAGTGCAAAATAATGCACCTGGGAAACAAGAACCCAGGGGAAGAATACACAATGGGTGGGGAGGTAGTAACAACAACAACAAAGGAAAGGGACCTGGGGGTAATCGTATCAGATGACCTTAAGGTTAGCAAGCAATGTGAGAAGGCAGTAGGGAGGGCTGGGGGTATACTGGGATGTATAGGGAGGCGCATCAGCAGCAGAAAACAGGAAGTTGTTATCCCTCTGTACAGACAGTTGGTGAGACCCCATCTGGAGTACTGTGTCCAGTTCTGGAGACCCCATCTCCGCAAGGACAGAGACAGGACAGAGGTAGTCTAGAGGAGGGCAACTAAAATGGTGCAGGGTCTGCAAGAGAAGCCGTATGAGGAGAGACTAAAGGAGCTTAATATCTATACCCTTGAGGAAAGAAGGGAGAGGGGGGACATGATAGAAACTTTTAAGTACCTCAGTGGAATCAACAAAGTCCAAGAGGGTAGCATCTTTCAGAAAAAGAGACTTGCAAGAACAAGGGGACACAATTTAAAGATAGAAGGAGGGCAGTTCAGGGGCAATGTGAGGAAGTATTATTTCACAGAGAGGGTAGTGGATGCATGGAACAGCCTTCCTGAGGAGGTTGTGGGGTCTAAAACTGTGGGAGAATTCAGAATGCATGGGACAAACATAAGGCAATTCTTGTGGGGGTAGGAAGAAATAGGCTGTTGGTTAACTAGGATCTACGGCCTATCCTGTAAATGAAAATGGGCAGACTAGATGGGCCAGCGGTCCTTATCTGCCGTCAAAATCTCATGTTTCTATAGCTATACGCTGGGGTGGGGCTCCCCAGCGTGGCATACAAGTACTTGGGATAGTGATGCCGACGTGGGGATTGGCACCCGATCGACAAATAGAAACATACATAGAAAACAGACTTTGACAGCAGATAAGGACCGCTTGGCCCGTCTAGTCTGCTTTTGCACGCTGGGGTGGGCTCCCAGCATGGCACCAGGCAGCTTGGGAGGGACAGTGAAGCCGACGGGGGATTGGGCACCCCCATTGGCAAATGAAGCTTTTGCCATGCTGGGGTGGGCTCCCAGCGTGGCATACTAACATTAGAGAGGGGGCAGTGAAGCCGACGGGGATTGGGCACCCCCATTGGAAAAAGACGTTTGTTCCGCGGGCGGCCGCGAATTCCGCAGGTGACGGCAAATTCCGCGGTTTGCCATATCCACGGAATCGTGGAAAACTCGGGGCCCTGTTCATAGTCTTCTGCTAGACATGATAGGTAAGACCTGCAGTCTAAGCCATATGTAGCTCTGGACACAAATACTGGCAGCACCTGCAAAGGCCCTGCATCAGAGGCATCCAGAGCAGCCCTTAGCTGATGGCTATTAGAATCATAACCTTGAGCAATAACCACCACCAAGTTCTGCTTCGAGGTAGTCTCTGGAAGGCTTTGTGTGAGGTCTCTGGGATTGTATTCATGCTGTACCTCGAGATAGACGATTGGTTGCTTGTCACTACAAGGCCCAGAGTAGTGGAGGTGAATACCATTTTCCCCATGCTGTCAATCTTGTGCAACTCCCAGTCAGGGGGCTGCATAGTGAATGCTTTCTGAGTGACTGACATCACTGGTACCCGTAACAGCAGCAGCATCTGCTATAGGCTGAGTATAACAGACTGGCTTGGTCTGTGGTGCCATGCACTTTTTATCCAGGAGCTTAAGGACTGCCAGAATGGAAGCAGGTTTACTCCATACTACCTCTGTACATTTCCAGATTGGGCTGAGTAGGGGGTCACCAAAGATACAGGGACTGTTGGTATACAGTATTAAAGGTACTACATCTATATTTTCTTAGACTGGTCCACAGACAGTCTTGAAGTTTAGAGCTTTGTGCATATTGTTCAGCAGTGACTGGACAGACAGATTCTTCTGAGGAGCATGCACTGACTGGGCAGTTGGGGCTGTGTCCTGAACAGAAGGATGCTCCTTAAAATCCTCTGTCTCAATCATCATCCAGTGCTGCTGGAGCCTTTCTAAAAGTGGGGGGCCAAGTAATGGGGGTGAGATGCAACTGTGAAAAATTCTTACAAAAAGCTGGGGGTCTGGGGCCGCCAGGGCCTCAGAAGCTCTGGGGTTTTACGTGCTCTGTGGTGAGTTTGGGGGCTTTTATTTAAGATAAAATAGATTTTTGTCACATCTTCCCTACCCCTGACTCCAGGGAAAAAAATATTTTTCCCCCTGGAGTCAGGGACGTGAGAGACCTACGCTGACCTTAAAGTTTGCAGCCATAACTGGGGTGGGCAACTGCCTGACCAATGACATCAACAACCCACCCCGAAGGCAGTGGTGTAATGTACTATGAAAGATTTTTATATAAAAGCTGGGGGTCTGAGGGTCACTAGGCCCTAGTGGCCCCCATACCACAGCCTTTATATAAAACTCTTTCACAGTACATACTGCTTACTTGGAATAACCTCCCTCCAAGTCCCAAAGCCGCTACTAGCTGCAGTGTTAAAACACATGATGTGTGTGCCCACCTCCACACCACCTGCAACTGAATCTGTCCCCAAATCCTTGGTGTTCCAACTGCCTAGTCCAAGTCCCATAAGGCTGAGCCCATCCCTGCTGGCAACCTTTCCCTTATATTAACCCTGTAAATGTGCAGCCATGTACTATAATTACTGTACACTGATCAGTGGTAACTCTCAGAGGCCCCTGATTGCAAAGGGAGGATGGGCAGTTGGCAGGAACCACCTGCAAGATGGAAATCAGAACCAGGATTGGAAAGACTGCGTTTCGGAAAAAAAAAAAGAAAAGTTTAGCAGTGCTTTTAGTGTGGTTAAGGAACCACACTGTTTTGGAACCCTCACCAATCAGGAAGGAGGATGTCTCTACCCATTTTAAAATCCATCATCTTTGAGCAAGCACCAAACAAAAAAAAGGTCTCAGACAGTCTCCACTGCATTATTTTCCGACAAACCATCTGCAATTTCTTTACTCACCTTTGTTTTTCTTGGTTCAGTGAGCTCTGACCACTCGCTCATTAGTCCAACGACGACCGTCCAAAGTGCAGACAGGCCAAAAAAAGCCTGTTGCTTGCTGAAGGTACTGGTACGCCGTACGTGGTCGCGCTGCAGCCAGCCACTCCATTAGCCCTGCATGGCAATCGGAAAGACAGGCATGCCAACAAACAAACTTTTTCTTCAAAAAAAAACAGGCGGAGAGAAGGGAAGAGAAGAGAGCTGGTCTGCACCAAGAGAGTAAAGAAGGAGAGTCTCTCTCCTTCCGTAGTGCTGCAACACACGATGATGCTCCTACGCTCCATTCCGGTCACCCACCAGTTTCCCTCCATCCAATCCCGATTCCAGGCAGAGCCGCCAACCTTAACACAGCACTAAAACTTCTGCTGGCTGTGCCTTCTTTGTTTATCTTGCCCGACAACTACTGGTTCTTCCTTCTCTTCTGACTCCGACTGTCTGAGTCTGCTGTGTGCTGCCACCTGCCGGTTCGCCGTGGCACCGCACAACTTAAGGAACAGCACAGCAAGACTGCGGGCTCACTGAACACAGAATGGACTTTTTTTTTAAACTTCTGTCAGAAAAAATGAGAGGACATGGCCCCTCAACTTTAAAAGTGTTGGGAGGGGGCAATGGCCCCTTGCCCCCCCCCCCGGCTCCTGTGCCTATGTCATCATCAATGAGATCCAGATTATATTCCTGCTCATCATGCAGTGGACAGAGAGGGAAAAGTAACAAAGGCTGGAGCACCAGTGCAGAGGTCAGTTCCGAGGAAGAGCTAGTTTGCCCCTGTATAGCATAAAAAGAATCACCAGACTAACTAAACTATTAGTCTGTCCAGCAGGTCACCCTCCCACAAAAGAAACACGTCGAAAAGAACTACCAAAAATATGAGACCCAGATCAGTGTTCCCCATTCATTGTTTTAGCGTGGTGGGCCACCACCCTTATATTTTTTTTTTACCACCACTTCATATTTTTACCACCACTCTATCTTTTTTACCACTAGTCTATATTTTTTTTTTTTTACCACCACCCTATATTTTTTTACCACCACCTTATATTTTTACCACCACCCTATATTTTTTGCCACCACCCTATATTTTTATCTATTACTGATTGATTTTTTTTTTTTTTTTTACAAAATCCTCCACAATTGTTTTTTATTGATATCCTTTACTGCACTACTACCTCTGTTTTGATACCACACTATATTTTACTTAAAATCCACTTATGCACATGTACAGTGCATATAGGAAGCCCAGAAAAATAAAGCACCTTTTGACCAAATCACCACTGCCACCGCCCTATATTTTCAGACAGTGGGGAACCCTGCAGATGTATCTGTCTTTTGCACCCAGGATGCCTGGTGCCATTGAGGTAATAAATTTGTCTGGCTGAGATCCAGGACTGGATGTCATCAAGCTGGTTGTGAAAGGGGGTGCAGGGACCACCAATGGGGAGACAGGTGCACAGCTGAGTTCTTCCAAGTTGATGACCGCTGCTAAGGTTAAGAACCTGGGGGTTATTCTGGATGAAAGGCTGACATTTGAGTCTCGGGTGTCGGCTGTAGTCCGGAGTGGCTTTTATCATATAAGGAACATTGCCAGGATTAAAACCTTGATTTCCCTTAAAGACCTGCCTTCACTGGTACATGCATTCATTACCTCTAGACTTGACTACTACAATGCTATTTACCTCAGGATGAGTGGAGGTATCCTACGCTGTCCACAGCTAGTGCAGAACATAGCAGCTCAGCTGTTGATGGGCCTCCCAAGGTCTTGTCCTATAACCCCGGTCATGCAGGAACTGCAATGGCTGCCAGTGAAGTGGCATATCACCTTCAAGGTGGTTTACTGACCTGTAGAGAATCCTGCACAGGCTGGGTCCCGGTTACCTGTGTGACCTACTGACTCCATACCAGATCTCTCACCCCCTCCATTCCTCTGAGGTGGGCCTCTTAGCCATTCCAAGTGCAAGACTGAAGTTTTCTGGTGATGGGGCTTTTCAGCTGCCGGTCCTGCCCTTTGGAACAGGCTTCCCAGGGGTCTGTGAGAGGCCCCCTCACTCACTGGATACCTTTAAGAGAGGCCTGAAATCCACTGTTTTCAGGAGGTGTATGACGCTATATAATAATCTGTTGGACACTCACTTACTGACCAGTTTGCACTATTATTTTAATTATTTTTACATATTTATTTGTCTTTTAATCTACTTGTTCATCGTAATGTTTTATTTATTGTAATATCTGTTAATTTTTTGTTATGCATTCAGAGCCCCTGGGATTGGGTAATATATAAAGTTTACTACTACTACTAAAAAGCACTCCATTCAGGAGTTGAGGACGCTCTGCCTACCTGCAAAGACAGGTGCTGATCCTGATACTCACAAATCAGGTTATGCTAATGCTGCGGAACCCCACTCCTCTCGAACAGGCGAACGGAACAAGCTGTGCTATTAATGCCAAGCTTGCTCCTCTCAAGCAGGCAAATGGATCAGGCTGTGCTAATGCTACCAAGCCAAGCTCCTCTCGAGCAGTGAGCACCGTGTGTAATGATGTCACGTGCACACATGATGATGACGAACAATAGCCTGATGAGACTGTGCACTTCTACTGCACGTGGTGACTCTGGCCCCCTTCCCCACTGCTCGTTACAGTGAGAAATAACAGCCAAGCAGCATGCAAAAGCAGGCACTAGGTTGAAGGAGAAGGGGAAGTGGAGTTGGCCAGAGGCCAGTGCATAGTGAAAACAGCAAAACAAAACAAGGGCAGGAAGCACTACCTTACCTAACCAGACCCCCAAAAAGGCTCAAATTCATCATCCCATGCCACAACATTAGCAAGCCAACAAAAGAAAAAAAAAAACACAGCACGCCAAATGAACATCAGCCCCATCCACATAAAAATCGCCAGGGGAAGGGGGAAAAGTCAACAAAATGAAAAAGAAAACAGCCCACCAAACAAGCTTCAACTCCTGTCATGTAAAATTGCCAGGGCGAGGGGGTCTCACAAAACCACACTACAGCTCTAAGTTTTTAGTAGGGGATCTGGTAAACATCAGTGCTAGCCATCTTACCATTGCAAGTCTGAACTAAGCAAATAAAGTGCTAAAATAAAGGGCTACCAACACTGATAAGTACTAGAGGGAGGGAACAACGCAAATAACAGCCCACCCTCAACTTAACTATCTAATCAAGCCTCCCCTCCACAGTAAAAAGTAACAAAATCCTTTATTTATCTGAGGCACCAGGCTGAGAGAAATACCTGTAGACCCAAACACTCAATGGTCAGTGGTCTCCATTCAGGCACTGTACCCACTGGAAAGAACAGTTACGTATTCACTGTAACAGTAGATCTTCGAGATAATCTCTTTTATCAGGCCACACCTACGGAACTACAGCTGCCAGGCATTAGGACCACACGGAAGCTTTTTCATAGAATCATGACAGCAGAAAAGGACACTTTTGGCCCATCGAGTCTGTCCCTTTCCTCCTCCTCCCTACTTGTCCTCAATCCCCAGAGAACCCCCCCTCCCCCTGGTCAACCCCTTGTGCCAGTCCCATGACCTCTTGAATCTCTCCACCATTTTGACCCCCACCACCTCTTTCAGTAGGCTGTTCCAGGGCTCTGCCACCCTCTCCATGAAGAACGGCCCCCTCAGATTGCCCCTAAACCTTCCTACCTCTAACCTTAGCCCATGACCCCTAGTTTTAGCTCCTTCTTTCCTTGTGAGTATGCTTCCTGCCTTACTGATCCCCTCCAAGTACTTACACGTTTTTTTTTTTTTTAACATGTACCCCCTTCCCTCCTGGACTCCAACGGGTACAAATCCAGCTCCATCAACCTTTCCTCGTAGGATTTCCCATTCATCCCAAGCACCATCTTAGTGGCCCTACTTTGAACCTTTTCAATCCCATCTATGTCCTTACATAGGTGAGGTCTCCAGAACTGGACCCGTACTCCAGGTGAGGGCTCACCTTGGATTTGTAAAGTGGCATCAGCACCTCCTTCCTTCTGCTCGTTATACCTCTCCCTATGCATGCCAGCATTCTATTCACTTTGCCCACCGCCTTGCTACATTGTTTCCCCACCTTAAGGTCATCTGAAATTATAATCCCAGATTCCTCTCTTGCTCAGCTGCCTTAATTACATCCCCCCCCCCAAAGTGTGTACTTTGCCTGCCGGTTATTCTGCACAACGCGTATTACTGTGCACTTTTTGGCACTGAATTTCAGCTGCCAGGTTTTCAACCACCCCACCAGCAATCTTAGATCATCCCTCATTGCCTCCACCCCCTCGAGGGTGTCCACCCTACTGCAGATCTTTGTATCATCTGCAAACAGGCAGACCTTCCCTTGCACCTCCTCTGCTATGTAGCTGATACAGATGTTAAACAGGATGGGCCCCAGCACTGACCCCTGGGGAACCCCGCTCTTCACCCCTTCCTCCTTGGAATGTACCCCATTAGCCACCACGCTCTGGCTTCTGCCCATCAACCAGTTCTCCACCCACCTTGTTATTTTCTGACCCACCCCAAACTTGCCAGCTTATTTACCAACCTTCTATGGGGGACAGTGTTGAAGACCTTCCCAAAGTCCAGATAGGCCACATCCACTGCCTCTCCCTCAATTACCACCCTTGTCACCCAATCAAAAAACTCGATTAGGTTCATCTGGCATGACCCCCCTTTTGTAAAGCTATGCTGACTGGCATCCTGTAGCCCACTATCCTCCAAGTAGCTGACCAACCTTTCTTTTAATATCGCCTCCATTGCCTTGCCCACCACCGACGTGAAGCTGACTGGGCGATAGTTGCCCGCCTCCTCCCTGCTGCCACTCATGTGAAGTGGTACCACATCTGCCCTCTTCCAGTCTTTTGGCATCCTCCCTGTATCCAGGGACAAGTTAAACAACCTTGCTATAGGTGATGCCAGCTCCTTAGTTCCTGGAGTACCCTAGGATGCAGGGCGTCTGGACCCATAGCCTTGTCCACCCTCAACCTACCTAATGCTTCCCTTACCCTGTCTTCACTGATCGGGCTAGAATCAATTCTTATGTTATCCCTTTCCAGCTCCTGTAACACTGGTCCTTTCCCTTCCACCATGAAGACCGAACTGAAGTACCTACTCAGCACCTCCACCTTCTCGAAGTCCCCCTCCACTGGTACTCTCTCCTACCCCTTCACCCTAACGACTCCCTGCCTTGCTTTCCTCTTCTCTCCTATATACTGAAAGAAAGTTTTATCACCCCTTTTTGCCTGCCTAGCAATTCTCTCCTCCATTTCTGCCTTTGCCCTCCTAATCTTCTGCCCTCAGCTTCTCCTCGTATGTTTCCCTGTCCTCCTTCAATCTGACCTCTTATATGCTCTGAAAGCCCTTTTCCTTTCCCCAATTTCCTCGCTCACTTCCCTGGTGAACCAGTGCGGCCTCTTACTCCTTTTTTTACTCACCTTCCTTATGCAAATTTCCGTGGCTTTTAGTAACCCCCCTTCATTGAATTCCATAATCTCTCCGCATCCCTGTTCCCTCCTTCCCCCTCCATCTCAATCATGAATATCTTCCACATTTTGGTAAAATCTGCCTGCCTGAAGTCCAGGACCTCTGTGTTGGTCTGACTCGCTTCGTTCCCCGTTCTAACCTTGAGACTCACTGAATTATGGTCGACTGCTCCCAGGCTGACCTCCACTCCAACTCCCTCCACACTGTCCCCATTGGTGAGCGCCACATCTAGTATACTGCCCCCCCAGTGGGTTCCCTGACCAGCTGTGGCACAAAAGCTCCCTGAAGGGATCTGAGTATCTCTCTGCTCCTGGCTGACCTAGCTGATGGGATGTCCCAGTCAACATCTGCGAGGTTAAGGTCTCCCGCCATATGCCTATCTACTTCCTCCTCCTCCTCCTGCATTGGAGGTCTGTATACCACCCCCGCCTTATCAAAGCACCTGACCTTCTTTCAAGAGTTACCCACAAGATTTCTGCATCCCCTATCTCCTCCTGCCCTTCTGTTGCCTTAATGTCTTCCCTGATATACCAGGCAAACACCCTCCCTTCTACCAGCCCCATCCTTCCTGAAAAGTCTAAACCCTGGGATACCTACTTCCCATGTCTGATGCTCCGACCACCAGGTCTCTGTTACGGTTACAATATCCAGGCCCTTATCTACCATAATGACCTCTAAGTCAACCATTTTGTTCCCCAAGCTCCTGACATTTGTGGAAAGTCCATTCCACCAGTTACCCCCTCCTCTCTGCCTACCCTCCCTTCCATACCTGTTCCCTTATGCAGGGGAGTGCTAGCTAGTCTATTCTCCCTTTCTGACAAGCTCTCCCCTTTCCTAGCCTTGTACTCCTCCTCCTACCAGTTTAACCCCCCCTTAAAACCTTATCTATATAACCTTGTAGACTCCCCTCAGCACCCTTGCCCCCCTCTCACTTAGATGCAGCATGTCCTTCCAGTATAAGTCCTCATCCTTCCATGTGTCCCCCCACCCGCCTATACAGGCGACCCCTTCCTAATCGCACCATTCCCTGAGCCATTCATTGAACTCCCTAATTCTTGTCTGCTAGCAGTACTGGCAAGACTTCTGAGAATGCCAGGGATTTTGCCTCCTCCATACATCCCTTTGCCAGTACCTTAAACCTCCCCTGGACCTCCTCCACTTCGTTGCTCGCTAGATCATTCATCCCCAAATGAATGACTAGGTGTGGTTTCCCCACCACCCTTGCACATTCCCTGATTTTCTGCATCGCCCTCCCAGCCTCCATCCACG
Source organism: Neoceratodus forsteri (assembly GCA_016271365.2). Taxonomy (NCBI): domain Eukaryota; kingdom Metazoa; phylum Chordata; order Ceratodontiformes; family Ceratodontidae; genus Neoceratodus; species Neoceratodus forsteri. The sequence continues at coordinate 967,910,266 of CM028134.1, read as the reverse complement.
GTTCACAAAAGACTGATCTCTCCCTATAGGTAGGCTCCCTCCTGATCCAATCTATTCCCTTGATTATGGAGTCCCCAAATAGCATGGCATTCTCCACCTCTACAGCTAATGGATCTGATCCTGTTCCAGTTGAACCCACCCTCCTGGTCCCTTTCCTTCTAACTGCACCCCCCTGCCCTGACTTGCCTACCTGTCCCCCTGGCTCCCTCCCTCTCCCCAGCGAGAGATTCTGGCCTGTTGTCTGCCGAACCCCCCTCTGCCCCCCTATTTATACCTCCTTGACCTCCTCCATTGTCCAGCTTCCACTTTTTACCTCCAACCACCTCCTGTGTTTCTCCCACCCCCATTTCATTCCTTCGCTCCCCTTCCCTGCCTCCCTTCTCCCTCTGTGCCTTCCTTACCCCATCCTACTTTATGCTCCCAGCCTCCCCTCCTTCCTCCTTTTTGCTCTCAGCCACATCTCTCCTTCCCGTTCTTCTATCCCTTCCCCCCATTTCTCCCCCCCATAATCCCCTTTTTTTCTGTCTGCTCCCTGCCTTTCCCTATCACTCCTACCCCCTTCTCTCTCCCTCCCTTCCACTCTGCCCATCCCTGTTCCCTGGCCCATACCTGCTTCTTCCTCCAATTCCCCTAGTACTCCGTGCTCTACCCTATCTGACAAAGGTATGAACCTGCTGGAAACCGGAATACCCCCCACCGTGGACCCACTTCCTCCCTTTGATGTGGCAGTTGCCCAACCTTGAGCCCCTGGAACCTCCCTCCCCTTTCTCCCTCACCTCCCCCATAGTTCAGTCCGAGCCCCTTTCCTCCATGCCCCCAGCTAGGCTCTCTCCTCCCTCTTTCCTTTTGGCAGTCCCCATACCTCCCTTCTGCCACTGTGAAGTTCCCCAACCCACCCCTCCACCCCCATCACCTTTCCCCATAGCCTGTTTATCTCTGCTGCTATTTGCCTCAGATTGATACATACTGGACAATTCCCTATCCTCCACAGTGTTTCCATGAACACTGCAGTCCCAAAACCACTGCACCCCACTATCCTACCTGTTCCCCTGTGCATCCCCGGCCGCCCCACCCCTTCCAATGTCCAGAGGCAATATCCAGACTGTAGTGTTTGGTGAAGGCATGGCATGGGCTTCAAGCAGTCCACTAGGTACAGCCCATGATTATGTCTTACGTCAACACATCCCATATAAACGTGGATAGCCCCTTCCCTCCTCAGTTCCCCACTGGAGGTCATGATTAGAGGACCTCCATCTAGGGAACCAGGAGAGAGCCTACGGGTTCAGCTACCTGGTGAGGCTGGAAACAGCAGGTAGACCGTCCTGGAGAAAAAGATAGGAGTTATAAAGCTCTATGTTATGTGGGACGGTATGGCCTGATAAAAGAGATCCTCTCGAAGATCTACTGTTATGGTGAGTACACAGCTGTTCTATCTTCTTCGAGGATATGTCTTTCATCAGGCTATACCTATGGAATGAGTACCAAGCAGTACTGGCAATAAAACAGTCTGGGTGGCTGCAGCCTATGAGCCTACGAAAGAAGACCCTGAAGTACAGCTAGGCCAAAACCTGCCCTTTTCTGAGAGGCAACGACCAGACTGTAATGTTTAGTGAAGGAGAGTGAACAATACTCCAGGTTGCAGCAGCACAAAGCTCTGCAGCTGACACATTCTTAAAACAGGCAACAGAAGTAGCCATTCCTCTGATAGAATGAGCACAAACACCACCAGTAAAGTTCCTTACTGTATTTCCTGCAGCAAAACATAATACAGTTAGTCGACATTTGGACAGGCACTATTTAGAAACAAGCACGCCCTCTTTCCCTGGGGCAAATGAAACAAAAAGTTGTGAGGAGTTCCTGCAGTCCTTTGTGTGGTGTATAAAGTACCTGAGCATTCTAAACTATGGAGCAATGCTTCCCCTGAATTGTCATGATCAGCAAAATAAACTGGTGGGTGGATAGTTTGATTTAAAGTAAACTCAGACACCACCTTAGCAAGAAACTTAGCATTGGTACATAAAGACACCCTGTCTCTGTGGAAAATGAAAGAAGGAGGCTTACACATCAGAGCCTGAAGCTCTGAAATCCTTTGAGCAGATGTAATAGCAACTAAAAATAACACTTTTCAAGAAAGGAAGTGCAGGCCACACGTCGGGCCAGCTCAAAAGGAGCCCAAGCGAGCTTCTCTAACAGATTCCAAGCTGGGAATGGATTACAGACGAGAGGCTTCAAGTGCAGAATGCCTCTCAAGAACATAGGGGCCACCTGCTGCTGAGCAACCGCACGACCTTCAATAGCCACATGGAAAGCTGAAATGGCAGCCAAGTGCACTTTGACAGAAGAGTATTGCAATCCTGCATCTGATAAGGACAGCAAATACTCCAGAACCTGATTTACTGAACATGTAAAAGGATCCAGTTGATAGGAAGTGGCCCACAAAGCAAATCACTTCCACTTTATGGAATAAGTGGCTCTTCTGGAAGGTTTTCTGGAAGCTACCATAATGTCAGTCACCTTTTGAGACACCCCAAACCTAGCAATGGCTATGTCTTCACGAGCCATGCATGAAGATGGAGTGACTTGAGGTTATGGTAGACCAGGGTTCCCTGTTCTTGGGACAGCAGGCCCTTGCACAGGGGCAGAGGCACTGGGGGTTCCACTGCCAACTGCTGTAGTAAGGGAAACCAGATCTGATGAGGCCAAAGTGGAGCAATGAGTATTAACGTTGCTTCCATCATTTGGAGCTTGATTAGCACCCTTTGGATTAGAGGGCTGGGAGGAAATGTCTAAAGGAACCTCCCCTTCCAAGATAGGGACAGCGAGTCTTGCCAGAAAACACTAGGCCCTGGAGCAGGCGAGAAGAAAAGCAGCAGTTTTGCATTGAGTGGAGATGCAAAAAGCTCCAACTCTGGATAACCTCATCTGTCGAACAGGTCTTCCACTATTACTAAGAGCAGCAGTTCCCACTCATGCATTCTGGACTGCAACCTGTTTAACCTATCTGCCAAGATGTTTTGGATGCCTGGAACATGAACTGCCAACAGTTCTAGACCATGTTGTAGAACCCAATACCAAACCCTCATCGCTCCCCTGCATAGGGGTTAGGAGTGAGTTCCCCCCTTGCTTGTTCATGTACTGCACCACACTGATGTTGTTTGTTTGCACCAGCAGATGTCCCGGACATAGATGGTCCAGAAGGCTTGTGACCATACAGAACAGCCCTCATTTCTAGGATATTTATGTGGAGGGTGCTCTCCACTTTCGTGCATGTTCCCTGTATCTGGTGAGTTCCCAGATGTGCCCCCTCCATCCCCGAGGCACCTGTAGTTAGGATCTGATGAGAGTAGGGGAATCAGGAAAGGAACCCCTTTCAGCAAATGGTCAGGTTCCATCCACTGCTGAAGCACCTTTCAGACAGGAGATGTTACTGAGACCTTCTGCTCTAAATCATCAATACATTGGTCCCATTGTAATCTTAATGTCCAATGGGGAATCCTCATCTGCAGTCTGGGCCAGCGGTACCATAACAATAGCTGCTGCCATCAGGCCCAACAGTTTAAGGAATGTCCTGGCTGTGACATACCTGTTGTTGTATACCATCTGGGTCTGTGCAATCAGGCATTCAGCCCTGTCCTGGGGCAGGAAGGCTACGCTCTGTGCTGTGTCCAAGACTGCCCCTATGTACTGCAGGCACGGACAAGGGGTCTTAACTGATTTCGGCACACTGATCATGATTCCTAGGGCATTAAACAGCTATCTGGTGTGTGCTAGGGTCTGGTAAAGCTGCTTTTTAGAATGAGCTTTGAGCAGCCAGTCATCCAGACAGGGGAAGACATGTATCATTCTCTTCTGAGGGTTGCTGCCACTACTGCTAAGCACTTGGTAAAAACCTATGGCGCAGATGATAAGCCAAAGGGCAATACACTGTACTGGTAATACTCTCCCTAGAAAAAGGACCCTGAGGTACTTCCTGTGAGGGGGACAGATCTTGATATGCAGGCAAGCATCCTGCATGTCTAGGGAACAGATCCTGTCCTCTCCTTGTAGCAGTGGCAACAGACCTTGTAGAGTGACCATTTTGAACTTGTACTGAATGAAGAGGTTCAGATTTCTTATGTTCAGAACAGGCCTCAGATCCCTCTGTACATCTGAGGACTAAGAAGTAGTGAGAATAGAACACCCTGTTCCTTTGTTCCCGAGGAACTGGTTCTATGGCTTTCTTCTGCATCAGGGTATGTACTTCTTCTAGCACCAGTATGTGTTCTGGAGGATAGCCCGAAGAGGTTGGTGGATGGTCTGGAGGTAACTCCAGAAGCTCTAGAGCACAGCCCTGTTCTATTATCTGCAGGACCCAAACATCTGATGTGACCTTTCTTCACTGGTCCAGGTGCAGGGAAAGGCGACCCCCTATTACCACCTCGGAAGGTACTGGTGAGAGGGGCTCTAGGAATGAGTCATGCAGATGCAGATCCTGCAACTGCAGCCGCTCTTTCACCTCTTGGGGATTTTGAGCGGGCACCTGGCATGTGTTCTGGGGCAGGCAAAGCTGATCCTCCTCTCCTTTTGCTTTGTTGTCTGGTTCCTAAATGATGTCTGTTGCTGGCCAGATGAAAGGGCCCCCTCTGCCTACTTCTTGTTTGTGTACGGTAGAGGGAGAGTACTGATTTTAAAGTCCTGCCAAAGCCTATAGGTTTGAGAGGACACCTTAAACGTCTGATTTGAACAGCTTTTATCCTCTGAATGGGCATTTAGGATGGACTGCTGCACATCATTGGCAAATCCTGCCACCCTCAACCAGGAGTGTCTTTTAAAGCAGGTAACAGAAGCATCAGAAATGTGACTGAAAATACACTAATTGTTTGTGTAGCATCAGGTTGTGCATTGCAGAAAGAGTAATGTGTGCTCCAGGATGGCCCAGGTTCCAGATGCCTTGATGGCACAGCTGGTTAGCATGAACAGAATGGTATTCCGGGTGGCCTGGCTTCAAGTCCCAGCTGAGGCACTTAATTCTTTCTCTCCTTTGTTTGTATGTGTTCCATAAATATGCATACCGCACCCATGTGATTGAAAAAGCATCAGAAGCTTCATAGGTAGACCTTATTCAGATGTTTACCTACATCTGCCCCTGCCTGGAAGGCCTTTAGCAGCTCCTGCTTGGAAGCACCTTCTGGTAGGGCCTGAGCCGCTGCCTCTGCCTTTCTCTAGAGGGAATTCTGGTATTTTATCATATGTGCCAGGCCCAAGGTAGATGAAGCAAAGGTCCACTTCCCCGGGATATCTAGTCTCCTAGACTCTTTGTTGGGAGGGAGAGAGCTGAGATGTTTAGGCACTTAAGATCTATCATGTGCTGCATTTATCACAAATGAGTCAGCCTCAGGTTGGCCTGCAAAAAAAAGGGCTTTTTTTGAGGGGGCCTGGTACATTTTATTTGCCTTCCTAAGAATGGCAGGAATCATACTAGATCTGTGCCAGGCAGCAAGGGTGGCATCCTCTAAGGCAGGCAATAGAGGAGGAATAATACAATAGGTGGGGAGTCAGGTAGTTCTAAGGACTCCACCAAATTATTTTTGGTGATGTCCTCATCCTCAGCTTCAAACCCCATGGCAGACTGGAGTTGCTGCACTGTGGACAGTTCAAAGAAGGCAACAAAGATGGTGCAGGGCCTGCACCAAAAGTTATATAAGGAGAGACTGGGAGACCTCAATATGTATTCCCTGGTGGATAAGAGAGACAGGGAAGATATAACAGAAACCTACAAATATCTAAAGGGCATAAATAGGGTATTGGAGAGTAGCATCTTTCAGAAAAGATGATGTTCCGGAACAAGGGGGCATGACATAAGGTTGAAAGGGGTAGATTAAGGAGTAAGGTGAGGAAGTATTTCTTCATGGAAAAGGTGGTGGATGCATGGAATAGACTCCCAGCAGAAGGGGTGGGGGCAAACACAGTGGGGGAATTAAAAAATGCATGGGACAGGCATAGGGGAACCCTAGCGATAGGAACGAGAAGGTAATGCCGAAGAGCAAGGAGGGTCTGCAACTTCTGCAATAGGTAGGGAAAATGGGCAGACTGGATGGGCCTAGCAGTCCTTATCTACCATCAATTTCTATGTTTGTAATAAGGGGTCTTCAGGAGGAAACCTGGGGGAGTACACAGTGGAGTCCTCACTCCCTGTAAAAATGGTGGAACTAGACTTCTCATAAGAGCTCTTCACATATTCTTCCTCCGTCTCTTCCTCTTGCATTATTAGGTATGGGCTATATTCCTGATCCTCATCGATGGTGTCTGTAGACCTCAAGAAAGGAACAGAAGAGGTAGTTGGCGCCCTGGAGGGCAAATGGTGCGTCGCCCTAACAGGCGTCAGTGCTGGGGTTTGTCTGGAGTGCCCCATCAATGCCGCTCCTGTCGCAGGAGGAGGAGGTAGCAGGTGCTGTAGCATGTCAGCACCACCTACATGACATCAGTCTGCCCAGCTCCTTTCCATTTGTGCAGTATGCTCCCATGTGTATATTTATGCTTGTTCCTCTTTTATCTCCCTGAATTCCCACCGGCCCTCCCGTTTGCGGGGTTCATGCATCCCAAAAGGTAGGGCTGTCCCATCAGTCTGCCCTACTCCCTTCCGTCTGTTCGCCTACTCCCATGTGTGTTGTGTGTGTGTGTATGTGTGTGTTATATATATATATATATATATATACACACACATATATATATATATATATATATATATATATATATATATATATATATATATATATATACACACACATATATATATATACACATATATATATATATATATACACATATATACATATATACATACATACATACACACACACACACACACTCTTGCTCCTTAACACTTACGTGGTTTGTACGTAAATTGTTTACATCTGAGTTATGTGTTCTTGATCTATTGCTTAGTATTACCTGATCTTCACATGATTGATTTACTGTATGCTAAATCTGTAATTGTCATATAACTGAAGCTTACATCATGCCCATTCTACCATTTTTGCATATTTCCTGTATTTAATGTTGGTATTCCTCACTCCCCCCAGGATGCACCTGGAAATGAGCTACTGCAGCTCAGTGTGCCTTTCCTGGTAAAACTTTTCAAATAAATAAATAATGTTGGTGCTTCCTTGGACTACAGGCGCGCCCTGTGATGTAAACGGGAGAGGTGCCATCACTGATGTTGACGGCCCCCCACCAGCTGTAATGGACTTGGCGATGCTGTCAGCCTGTCCTGACCTGGCAGAGTCAGAGTTCTAGGTGGCCGATGGCGTCACCCCTGAGGTGGTTGACATCGCTAAGGCGGTTGCCATACTGTGAAGAGGCAACCAAGAGTGCACCGGGGAGGATCTCTCCTTGCTTCTCTCCCTTTCCCGGTGCTTAAGCTTATGTTGCCCCAAGTTTTTTCCCCCAGGACTTAGAAGAGTGAGAACCAGAGGAACTGGTCAGCAACACAGTAAAGCTCCTCTCCTGGAGCTCTTTCTCCATCCTGGCTACCTGCTGTTTCATGAGGTGGGTTTCTAGGGCATTCTTTCATCATCGCAGGGTAGCGGTGTTTAACTTGCGGCAGATCTCACAGGCCTTAACATTACAGGTCACATCAAGGTAGAACAAGCAGATGTTGTGCGACTCACCCAAGTAAATCTTCTCACCACATTTGCAGTATCTAAAAGGCTTAGCAGGTTCTTCAGACGACATACACGACAAAGATTATCACTTATAATGGACTAGGGAGAGAAATGTTTGAAAACAATGAATTGCAGTCAACTGTAGTGGCGGCGTTTCCGAGGAGGTCCGGCAAGTATGGTCGATGGAGGGAAAAGAACTGAGGAGGGAAGGGGCTGCCCACGTTTATATGGGAAGTGCTGAAATAGGACATCATCATGGGTGGCCACTAGCGGACTGCTTGCAAAAAGTTTTCGTGTGGTCCTAGTGGCTGGCAGCTATAGTTCCATTGGTGTGGCCTGATGAAAGAGATATCCTCGAAGAAGACATGGAAGTTAGCTAGCAGGTTATCCAATATGAAAGCCACAGCTTTACAGGCATAATTTCAAAATTTAAGGGTGCTCCCAGTCACACAACTCCTGAAAAAAATGACATACAGTTGGATCTTCCAGAGAGCTCAATCTATTCTGTCTACCCCTTTCAGTGGTACAGCTAAAACTGAGGTAACTGCTGCACTCGGAATGTTCATGTCCCTTGGATCCTATGCTGTAGATCACAGTTTTGAAAATGTACCACTACCCCAGTGGGGGAGCACATTACCCATATGTATTAATTACTTCCCCACTGACAACGTGGAGTGACACAGAAAAGATTACATGTCACTGAAGCCTGTCAAGGAGTCAACAGTGACACCTGAAAAGGACACTGCATCAGTGCCGAAGATGACCCCGACACCAGGGATAGCACCGGCATCAGTGATAGTATGGGCACTGCCAATAGTGCTGCCAGCACTGCAAATGATACTGGCACCAAGGGAGGCAAACCAAGAGTCATCCCTAACAACCCTGCTGGTATTACAGGCAGAGCCAACAGGGTGTGGAGGAGTCACTGCTGCATAAGCACTGTCCACTGACTAAACTGCTTATCCGAGACATCCCTTGAAGGTGGGGGGGTGATGCAGATGGAGGTGTGGACCCTGCTGGCATCAAGAAGTCCAGTTTCATATCCTTCATAGCTGAGGATAATGAGGCAGTGGACACAGGGACCACGCTCATACCCAATGGAAGACAACTGCCTCAGCAGAGAGTGTTGAGAGGCAGACCTGGACGTACGTCATTTCTCTTTCTTTTTGTGCAAGGACAAGGTTAAGCGGTCCTGGGAACCCAACACCAAGCGTAAGCAGGGCAGGGACCATTTCTCTGCACAACTATAGGAAGACTGCCTATCCCCTTGTTAGAGAGACTGTCCGGTATTAGAACACCCGCCGAGAGAGGAGTTGTGGTCCGAAGTAGACTTGTTGCTGGAAATGCAGTAGGGCTGTGAAAAAATCTTGTGAAATTACATTACTGAGACTGTTAAAAACAACAAACTTAGTTATACAAGATGACTGAAATGTGACAATCTAGACCAGAACGCGATTTGTATGAAACTTAAGTTCTGGGTCCCAATGAAGAAATCACTCCGTTTTGATGACAGGAAAACTGGAATTGAGGCAGCTGGGTCTGGTGCCACTTTATACTCTGCAGGAATGCAGATGACATCACGTTTTAGTGCTAGGCACCAGCACTACAAACAAACAAAATTCTGGTTCCCACAACAACCTACTGCCTCTGGAAAGACAGGGACTCCATGGAGAAGAATGATTCTTGGAAGATCTTAAACTCCCATGTTCCCTACAACAATCCTATTGAACTGTATTTCCATGGCCGGCCCGCCGGCACAGCGGTAGTGCTACCGCATGTGATGCTGCCGACCCGAGCTTGAGAACGAGCCCAGGGAGATGGATGGCCGGCTGGGAGGAGGAGGAGGCTTGAATATCTGATGGACTGCTCGCCTTCTCTGGGAGGAGAGGGGGACGTGACTTGGCACCTGTCTGGGCGCTGGCAGTGGCCGGAGGCACAGCAAGCACCAGAGCTTTCAGAAGGGGTCGGGGTGTGTCAGACGTCGGTGATTGCACCTTGACATCTGGGCGCATGGCACACTCCACAGAGAACATCAGACAATAAGCTTCCTGGGCACTGGGAGGACTGAGCACCCAGATGCAAAACCCATGACTCTCCTGTCTGTCCTGTGAGCAACCCAACGAAACCGAAAAGTTTAGGGTGTACTGGCCCCACGTCATCCCCACCTTGGGGGGTACAACCAAGGCTCCATGGAGGATCACTTCCAGGCTCCAGGCAGGTGGAGAACTGGGGCAGACAGACAAGATAGGTGACTTCCGATGGTGCAGGGCCCAGGGAGCAGAGGAGAATATAAACAGAAAGTTAAAAAAAAAAAAGAACAAACTGTGTTTCCATAAGCCTTACTTGTACAGGGTAGTAGTTTTGTGGGTAGATATAGACAGCCCTTGGCAAGGGGTGAAATCCTGCTGCAGCATGATGCAGGATGCTGACGCAGGATTAACTGGCATCATATGCCCAGTCCTACATCAGTGCCGGTCAGGCAGAATGTGGTGAATAAGCTTGATCCCAGTACATTTCTCATGGACCTGATGAGAAAGCTGTCATGAATCAAGCTGTACATGTCAGAATGGCTCAGTTGGTAACATATCCGCCTCTGGGCCAGAAGGTCGTGGGTTCTAGTCCCACACCTGGACCGGGCTCATACCTAAACGCTAGCTCCTGATTAGAGTATTGGGGGTATGCTGTACTGTTAGGGTGTGCCATCCTTCAGATGAGATGTTAAGCCGAGGTCCTTTCTACCCATCCTGGTGCTGTCTTGGTGGGTGTCCAGGGGAAAGTAAAAGAACCAAGGCACTTTTCGCAAAGAACAAAGGACTTTCCCCAGTGTCCTGGCCAATATTCCCCTTACCATAAAAACCAGTTCATGCAATTGTCCAAGGCTGTGTGTGGGTAGAGATGTGTGAAATGGCTGCCACTACACATTTAGTCACTTCACTAACAGTTTTGTAAAGTGCCGTGGGATACATTGTGTATGAAAAACATTATACATTATAAATTATTTCTTCTCCCTCCCCTCCTCCTCCTCCCACTAGACTGGGACAATGGGAAGGGTATGAAAAAATAGGCAGAAACAATAGTGATGCTCAAGATGAAGTTGCTTTGTCCTCCTCCACCCAGTTTAAGCACCTAGGCCTATGGGTTGATCTCATCAATCTGCTGGTTGGGAACATTCCCGACAGCTTTCCGTCTGGACTGACAGACCAACATGGAGGGTATGTCCAGAACAGAATAGGAGGGAAGAGGCATTAAGTATCTGTGGACAACTGGCAAACACTGCAGGAGATGTGGAATAAAGGGCTTGTCGACAAGCTCAAGGATAGTCTTGCACCAGATTAAGAGGGGGAAATAACAGGGTGAAAAAAAAGGCATTACCTGTACCACATATTCAATAGTGGAAAACTGTGGCAGAAGTTCTGCAGGTTGGTTCAGCTCAGAAATCCCAGCATAGGTAGGAGGAAACTGTAAAAAAAAAAAAAACTAAGTTATAAAAAAAGCCAGTTAAAAATGATGTCAACTGTGTTTTTCCAGACTTCCCAATTAACGTTGTAAGCTTTGTTGTAGTTTATGCTTTCTTACCTGATTTCTCTGATAACAAAAATTGCAGGCCCAAAGTTTTGCTCTATAATCAACTTGGCTGAAAAACAAAGAAAAAACATTTCATACATTTCAATTTATGCTATGTCAGTCAACCAGACAAACATACTTCAGTGATAGTCATGATCTGCTGGTTCCTAAGTGAACTTTATGGTAGGAGCCACCCTTGTTACGAAAAGATGTACACGCACAATGAAACTAAACAGATACATTCAATACAATTCTAATAATTCTAGACATAAAAAACTCAAATTCATCCTAGCAAGCTGTAGCTAATATAATGACTGAGATGAAGTAGTTATTTTATAGACAACATACCTTATACTGTACTTCATTTAAACCAAGTCTGAGGAACTACTTCGATGCTGTACTGTAAGTACCTTTAGGTGTTATCAGTGAGAATTACTTGAAATGAATAGATACATTGTTCAAAATGTCACTGTACACTGTGATCACGTGCCGGCAGTTTCTCTTGTATTGCCCCAGGACAACTCTGCGGCTTTGGACCCAGTCCATTTTTCCATTAAACAAACTAATACATTTGTACATCTGCAGTGGGAATACACTGTGCAAAATGAACAGGGCTATTCCATAGAGCATCATCCAGGAATAAGGTTTTTATTTGATCTGGAATGTTGCCAACAATGCTGTCTAGCAATGAGTGGCTGAGCAAAGCGAAGCCATGACTGCTAGGCTGCACTGTTCTCAACATTCCAGAATGAATAATAGTCTTATTCCTGGATGCTCTGCTGAATGTCATATTAATAGCATGGGTTCCGTCTTGCCATTGTGACAAAGCTGTAGTGGAAAGAACATGAGCTGCGGTCAAAAATAACATGTTACTTCCACCACAGCTGAACAATAGGCAAAAATAAGATTTTTATTCTGCACTGGTATTCAGCACTCCCCTGGTATAAATTCTGTTACCAAGGCCTGATGCCACACACTGTTGAGACATAGTTATTTTTATGTATTTACTATATGTCATCACTGATATACCGTACATACACCAGTAATAAACCACTCCAGAGAATGGTTTAAAAGGTTGGAAATACACACCCCATAGGTGGAAGGGCACGAAGCCAAAGGCTGAGTGTTCTCACACTACTGGGAAGTGCATCTCAAACTACCACAATCAGAAGTGGTATATTACAGTAATTAAAAATGTGAGGTAGCTTGTGTAACACCTAGGTGGCGCTATTCTAATGGCTACTACCCCTGCCTGTATGACTATACACAGGTTGAGGAGCCTGAGTTCAATAATAAGGTGCCTCCACGCAGAGTAGTGTTATTGGGGATGCTTGTCTGCTCTGGTATAGCCCTCTGGGAAGCTATAACCTCCCCAACAACCCTCCTAATAGCCTAATACCTGATGCAGCAGTAAATTCACAGACAGTATGGAACTTTATTAATATGCACACACCCTTCACACTTACTACCAGGGTTAGATCTGCAGCAGTTTCCCTGGAGACCCCCTGTAAAGTAAGGTTAGCAATACAATGGCACACTCTTAACACTGTAACCCAACTAATAATATGCACACTAGCCAGATCAAATGTGAAGAAAGACAATCAGGTTTATTTAGGGGCAGGGAACAAGGAAGGGGCGTGAATTTAGTCAAATGATTAGCAATCTCATTTGATTCAGGTTTGGCATGCACTTTTATTCCCAACGTGACAGTCACACAACACTGGCTACCCAGGTGGTAAGTCTGGCTAGCTAGAGGCATTTCCTGGGGGTGGCTGGCGCTGCAGCTGATGTTGGAGCCCTTGGTGGAAAGAAAAGCAGTTAACATGCAAAACAACCAGATTATTTGTAATTCGAGCCGGTTGGCTCAGTCCTTTGTAAACCCAAGAAACTGAAATAATTAGATGGTACCACAGATGATTTTAACAATCATTGCAGGGAGCTACCCTGATTGTACTCATGCTACCAGGAATCTGCTGCAAGGCAGGCGATATGTAGACCACGTGGTGATAACCGATGGGCATGGGGAAGCAGGGCCGAAACGACACACCTCCTCTTCAAGGACTTTCCTCCAGGTGGCCCCAACCTGCATGCTGCTGCTGCACAGGGGCTGAATCCCCGAGCCGGTCTCTCGTCGAAACAGTCTCTGGTGCAGAAGTAGCGGCACAGGCCAAATTGGCAAGGCTCAGGCAGGATGAGCAGTCTGGCAAAGTTTGTGATCTTCTGCTGGTGAAGCCTCCAGCTGGCGTAACAGGTTTGGCCGTGGGTATGCAGGTCTCGACCCATGTAACGCATTCAGCACATTTAAAGTAAACAATTATCTCCGGGTACAGTTCAATATAGTCCGGTTGCAATTCAGCGGCTTTACTGATCAAACCTCTCAATCCAAGTATGTCTCGCACACAAGCTGGGCCGATCGCTTTAGGAGCAAGTCTTCAGTCCAAATCGCAAGCAGCACTAACAAACTTCTTTTCTTCTGCCGCAGTTCCAGCCTGTAATCGGACAAGTCCTATTTCTGCTACAGGCAGTCTCAAGCAGGAGAAAGGTGGCAAGGAGGCAAGTTGGGCCTCTTCCCGACAATTCCCCTACGCTCCTTCTGGGAGCAGCTGCTCAAAAGCTCAAGCTGTTCACTCTTCAACCTCCAACTCTAACTCAGCCACTGTCTCTTGTAATACTGGGCATTTCCCTTGTAAATCCAGCAATACAGCTGGCTGAAGGAACTGTCAGTTACAGTTAGGGTTCCCCTTCTAGCCCAAATTGGCACCAACATCAAAACTACAAAAACTACAGTTTTCCTTCCCACAAACACTGGGGATTGGATCTATTTTAGGTCCCCAGTGATTCTATTGGTCCAATTACTGAAAGTCCTGGACCTAACATGGTGACTCCCATCCAAATGGACAAGCTGCAAATAAAGCAGGTTAGACAAACTTCTCTATCTCTACTATAAGAGTTCACAAACAGTACATAAGCACAGTTCCTACATAGGCTCCCTCTGCGCAAGTAGCGCCTGCAGAGTGGAGCAAACAGAGCAATGTCTGGCCGGTCGCAAGCACTAAATCACTCGGACCCAGCATAGACCATTTACTTAACACAGGTCAGCTATTCTCTTAAAGGGACAGGCGCGGAGGCTTAATATGGCACACTCACATAAATGAACAGAACTACTTAAGACAGGACACCAGCCCGACAGTGGGCATTGAGGAGCCAGAAGACAGTAGGTAAACCCCATGTTTGTTTGGCGGGGTGTACACTTGAATGTCCGTGTGCAGTCTGTATAAATAGCAGATTCAATAAACGGGTACATAAACAGGCGAAAACTGCTGTATAAGTGTTTTATAGTGTTAGATGAGATCAAATAGCCCATAAAATGGGTTTTGTGTTAAGAACGTTGTAAAATTAAAAACAAACTGAAAAATGTTTAAAAATCAGTAATTTTGTGTGAAATAGCCCTGCTGCTGATGGGCTGTCACTACAATGTGCTACACTGAGTTGCACTGTGTGAGCAATTATCATGTGTGTGCGCTTTTTGCATGAACTATCTCTTGAAGTCACCCCTAGCAGTTTATTTTATTTATTTATTTATGACTTTGTTGACTGGGTAAGTGCACTGATCCAAAGGATCATTAATAGGCACGACCCGGGCCTGAAAGGCATAAGCAAAATCAAAATACAAAAAACAATGCATGAATATAACACTTCTTGACAGCAATGTACAGATTCAACGACATAGGCTGTCACAACGGTGTATAAAGGTGCAAATCAATAGTCCAGGGCCTGGATGGCACTAACGGAACATGAATGCTAGAATGATCACCATATAATAGCAATAAAAAAGGCAAATAGGTAGCAAGCAAGGCAATACCAAATGAATATGGCCACAACATGCGGTACCAAATAAGGATTCAGCAGAGGAACAGTAGATCTGTTTCAAGCAAAAATTGGAGAAATAATGTACAAGTATAGTCAACGATAGGCCAAGAAGTTGTTACATTAACCATCCCCCATCAGGTCACATCATGGCTACCTAAAGACCAGAGCAAGATTGGGGAAAGGAGGTTAGTGAACAGGTCTAGGAGGATGGGCGCTACCTGTGCGAACAGGTGCAGGTGTCCCTAGCAAGGAGCCAGGATTTATAGTTGCGTTTAAAAGTGTGTGGCTATCAGCAGCTCTTGGGGGGGGGCAGGCCGTTCCATAGCAGAGAAGCCGCAGCCAAGAGGGCTTTACTACCCATAGTAGTGGTGGTTCTCGGTTCTGTTCCACTTTCTTCCTTCTTTAAAGCAGCAGTATTTGTTAGTGAAAAATCATCATGTGTCTATCTCTGACTGAAGTTATAGATATATTTAACATAGCAACGATTTTTTACAAATATTTCTGTAGCTGAATTTTTTTTTTTTTTTTAAACATACCCATTCAGCACACACTGTCACCCAGTCTGCCATTACACTCTGAGTTATGGAGGGGGCATGCTCAGTTTTTACGCAATGGGCATGATAGCTTATTACTGGAGTCTGACACTTGTCAATCTAATGAACAAGCATTCATGATCCATTTCTCATTACTGCACAGCAATCATAGACGTCAACAGCTCTTCCTCTAGCTTTGTACTTTCCTTAAGTGACAGGTGCGTGTTTTCATATGCTATCCAACTCTGCTTCCTCATTTTACTTTTGGCAATATGTAAGTGACAGACCCAGCTGAGTGAATGTCCACAAACAAATGTGTCAGTCAAAAGCCTCCTGGGAGCCTCAGCAAAACGAGACACTGAGCACATGGGGAGGATAGTGGAGGAGGAAGGTCTTAGAATTTGATACACCTTGGAACAAAAGACCTGACGAATCAGACGGTGGAGGAAGTCAGGCACAACATGGAAAACTGGGAGAATGACTGGCAACTAGGGCAACTACAATGGCCTTCTCCAAAGTACTCCCAGTGTGGGGAAAAGGGGGGGCATCATGGCAAGGTCAGAAGCAAGGAGACTGAAGAATTCAATGCATGGTTCCAAAGCTGGTGTCACAGTAAAGATTCCACTTCCTAAGTGCCACTGGCAACTTCTCGGAGAAGACGTTTTTCAAACATTATGGACTACACCTAAACAAGGAAAGTGTTGAGAGTGCTTGGACAGAAGTTCGACGTTTGTACTGGACAGTTAAAACTAGGTGAGGGACAGCTTGAGGCTTAGATATCTTTCAGTAGCAACATACTGTAGAAGATGGGAAATTAGCCAGCACTCCCCCACAAACTGCGAACAAACACGAAGATTACATGAGGATTCACAAGGGCAGAAAAGGAGGTAAATTAGTTATTGAACAGCAAATGAAACCCAAGGGAGGGAAGAGTGATTCTTTTACTGGCTCATGGAGGGGAATGTGCTTAAATCCCAGAAGCCTGGGTAACAAAAGAAAAAATTACTCACCTTAGTAATGTTGTTTCTTCTAATGGAGTCTTGCTATATTATGACATATGCAGTGAGTCCCAACCTTCGAACTGCTCCGGAGGTGAAGGAGTTAACTTTCCATGCCAGGCATGGAATGCTGAGCTCGAGCTCGGTTGAAACTCTGTCTGTTGTTCTTCAAACTCAAACTGTCAGATCTTTACGAGCTAAACTCACTGAGGTCCTGTGTGGAAGCTGTAAACCTACACTAGCCAACTGGCTACTAAACAGAACAACACCTTTTTTGGTCCCAAAACAAAGACTCAAGTCAGGAGACCCCAAAAATGAAAAAAACACAACACCAAGTCACCCCAAGAAAGGAGGGGTGAAAACAACAAGGTGGGCACCTACTAAGTGCCAACATTGCACTGCACACCCACATCCTAAAAACAGAGGTTCTGAGAGGGACAGGTTGGGGGGGGGGAGGTCATAATATAGCAAGACTCCATTAGAAGAAACAACATTACTAAGGTGAGTAATTTTTTCTTCAAACAACATGAAGTCTTGCTATATTATGACATATGCAGACTACAAAGCAGTACCTCCATGGAGGAGGGACAGAACCTACTTAGGAAATAGGCTATGAGCGCAGTCTGCCAAACCGAGCATCACTCCCTAGCCTGGATGTCCAGGGAGTAATGCTTGGTAAAAGTGTGAACTGTTTTCCAGGTAGCTGCTTGACATATCTCTAGAATAGGATGTCCTGGCAGCAGCCAGGAAAGCAGCGTACCTCTGGTAGAGTGAGCCCTCAGGCCTGAGGGAGGAACCTTACCCAGTTTTTCATAGCAAAATTGGATACAAGAGACAATCCACCTGGCAATGGATCTTTTAGTGGCAGGTTTCCCTTTACCAACCTCACCATAAGTGAGGAACAGTTGGAGGGAATCAAATCTGTGACCCTTGGTACGCTCAATGTAGTAACTAAGGGCTCTCTTCACATCTAAGCTGTGCAGCCTCCTCTCGCCAGAGGAGGAATGGTCAGTGAACTACACTGGAAGAGATATGGATTGATTAAGGTGGAAATCTGAAAACACCTTAGGCAAGAACTTCCTGTTAGTCCTGAGGACCACCTTATCTCTATGAAAGGAGATAAAAATCAGGCTCCACTGACAAAGCTTGCAATTCACTTATGCGTCTGGCAGAAGTGATGGCTACCAGAAACACAGTCTTCCAAGTCAAGTACTTAAGTTCTGCTGAAGACAAAGGCTCAAAGGGGGGTTGCATAAGCTGAGCAATGCAAACATTAAGATCCCAGGCAGGGGCAGGGTCTCTGAATGGAGAGTTGGTGGGAAGCAATCCCTTGAAAAACTTGGAGAATACAGGATAAGCTGAAAGAGAAGAGGGCTTACCTGCTGAAATAAAAGCAGACACAGCTGCCAAATGCACTTTTAGGGTAGCTGGTCTCAGCCCCAGGGTATTTAAATGGACCATATAATCCAGGACTGTGGGTAAATCAGCAGATTCTGGGGAAATATGCTTTCCAGAGCACCATATGGAAAACCTTTTCATTTGGAATTATAAGTAGCCCTGGTGGAAGGTTTCATAGAAGCCTTCAGGATATCCATTACACCTTGGGAGAGGTGTAGATCAGCAAACTCTAACTCTTCAAGAGCCAGGCCTTGAGATTGAGAGATTTGAGGTTCGGGTACCAAACCCTCCCTTGAGCACAGGTTAACAGGTTGTGCTTCCTGGGAAGACACAGGGGAAGATGGACTGCCAAGGACAGTAGGAGTGGATACCAGGGTTGTCTGGCCCAATCTGGAGCAATCAGGATCATCTTGCAGGGCTGAGATCTGATTTCGACTAGCACTTTGAACAGGAGAGGGAAGGGAGGAAAAGCATAGAGAAACTTCCCTTCCCAATTGAGGACTAAGGCATTCAGAGGGACTGAGCCCAACACTGGGGGTCTGCAGCAAAAAAGGGGAAATAGGTGATTGTCTGGGGCTGCAAAAAGATCTATCTGCGGGGTGCCCCATCTGGCAAATATCACCTCCAAAACCAGGGGGTCCAGTGACCATTCGTGATGGCCCTGGGAAATCCTGCTGAGAGCATCTGCCAGGACATTGTCCTTGCCTGGGAGGTGAACTGCCATAAGGGAGGTATTCAGGGAGTAAGCCAGAGACCACAACTTCATTGCTTCGGTGCACAAGGCCGTAGACAGAGTGTCCCCTTGCTTGTTGATGTACCACATTGTGGTGGTGTTGTCTGTTCTGACCTGTACAACTTTGTTCTGAACAGATTTTGAAAAAGCTTGAAGTGCTAGAAAAACTGCTCTGAGTTCCAACAGATTGATGTGGAGCAGAGATTCCTGAGGGGACCACAACCCCTGGGTAGTGAGGTCGCCCATGTGAGCTCCCCACCCCAAGAGGGATACATCTGTAGTAAGGATTAAGGAGTGAGACTGAGTGACAAAAGGAACCCCTTGTCTCAGATTGCTCTGATCCTGCCACCACTGTAGGGCCTGGATCAGGGTTTGAGTCACTGGGATCAATTTGGTTAGAGGATCTTTCCTTTGAGACCAAAAGGCTCTCAAATGGAACTGGATGTCCCTCATCTGAAACCTTGCTCCCTGCACCACTGCTGTAGAAGCAGCCATGTGCCCCAGGAGCTGTAGAAAATGCCTTGCTGGTCGAGAGACCTGCAGGGTGAATGAGGAGGCCAGAGAGACCAGGGTCCTTGCCCTGTCCAAAGGAAGGAAGGCTCTGGCTTTCTCTGTTTTCAGCTCTTCGCCTATGAAGGTGAGGAGCTGTACAGGCTCTAGAACTGACTTTGAAAGATTTAGGAGGAAACCTAGAGAGGTGAGCAGTTGCTGAGTTAACTGTAGGTGTAACTTGACTTGGTCTGGGGACTAGCCTACTATGAGCCAATCGTCCAGGTAAGGGAAGATGGCAATTTTTTTTGCCTTCTTAGGGAAGCAACTGCTACTGCCAGGCATTTTGTGAATACCCTTGGAGCAGAGGTGAGGCCAAAGTGCATTGCTCTGAACTGGTAATGGCCTGAGGGCAGCTCGAACCTGAGGTACTTTCGATGGGAGATTCTGATGAGAATATGGAAGTAGGCATCCTTGAGGTCCAGGGACGCTAGCCAGTCCCCTGGCCTTAGGGAGGGTAGAATAATTCCCAGAGTCACCATTTTAAATTTTGGTTTTAAAAGGTGCTTGTTTAAATATCTGAGATCCAGGATGGGCCGCCATTCTCCTGTCTTTTTTGGGGTAAGGAAGTACCTGGAGTACAACCCTTTGCCCTGGTGTAGGGGTGGAACCCTTTCCACAGCTCTGAGAGCCAGAGGAGGAAGAGACTCTCACCTCTAGGGCAAGTGCCTCTCGTGGATTTGCAGGTGGAAAGGATCTGGTTCGCATCTTTGGAAACTTTTTGAAGCTGAGAACCAGTCCCTGGCTTACTACTTCCAGGACCCACTTGTCTGATGTCAGAGACTCCCAGTCCTGGACAAGTAAGCCAGCCTGCCCCCTACAGGTAGGTGAGAATCGGCCCTGGCAACCCCATCAGGGTGCCTGCTTGGCAGGGGCTTTGGGCTGAGGGGTGGAAGTAGGCCTGCTTGTACTCCATCTGCCTCTCCCTCTAAAGAACCCCCTCTGGGCATAAGCAGAAGAGGAGGCCTGGGCTTGGTAAAAAGGCCTATGAAAAGGCCTGCCCCTGCCCCTGGGAAGCTGCCTTTGAGGAGTGGCCTGCCTTTCCTTGGCCTGTGCACTCCTATAGGTGGTCCTATACTCATCCATTTTCTTCATGTAATTCTCTGTCTGCTCCCCAAACAGAAAATTACCCACAACAGGAAAATCCATGGCTTTAGTCTGGGTATCCTGTGACAGGCTAGTACATCTGAGCCAAGCCATTCTTCGAAGTGCCACAGATGTAGCCATGACTCTTGATGACACATCATTTGAGTCCACTGCAGCATAGAATTGCACCTTGGATGCCTCAATACCATCAGCAGCCACCTGCTCCAGCTCCTTGGCAAGCTGGCCAGGGACCTGTTTTGCTAGAGCCATAACAGTATCCCATCTGGTTTCTGATATCTAGCAACATAAGCCATATAATTTGCCTGTCTGAGGCCCAGGATGCTGCCATGTACCTTTCTTTGCCATGGCATCAATCCTCCTGGAGTCCTTGTCCGGGGGGTGTGAAGCCAAGGGAATATTTGCCTTGTCACAGGCTGCAGCCTGCACTACTCCAACATGGCTGCATTGTTGTGTAAGGAACTCCGTATCAGAGCCTGACAATGTGTACCTCTTGTCCATTCTCTTATCCACAGGAGGTATAGTGTGAGGAGTTTTTAGAATTTTAAATGTTTGTTTCCCAAAAGATTTATGTAAGGGAATAGACAGTCTCCTAGACTCTGGGATATCCATCATTTCCACATAGTCAGGCTCCTCTAGGTCATCCACAGCTTCCTCCATAGGGAGCTGGAGGGTTTCAGCCACTTTTTTACAAAACAAAAAATGAGAAGGGGATTCAGAAAGCTTAGGAGGAGACACTCCTGAAGGTCTGTCTGGGGAGATGTCCGGTTCAATGGGCACATCCAGACTTTCAAATCACATTCACTCTCCTCATACTCCTCTTCCCCCTCCTCCGGTTCATAATATTCCTCTAAATCATAATCTTGAACCACGGTGGAACCGGCAAACGCGGCGCTCACCTGATGGTGCCAGTTCGGTCGGAACCGGGGAAAGTGACTGGACAATTTTAATCGCTTTGGCTATTTCTTCAGCGGTTGGAGAGGAAAGTTTTGGCTCCACACCAGCTGATTTCCTAGTCCTTTTTGCTGGAACCGACTCCTCAGAGTTGGTTTTTCTTTCGCCCGAGGAAGTCTCGCCCTGGTCAGAGGGCACTCCCTCTGGTTCGCTTGAACCGAACCGGCTGGCCATCCGGTTCAGCGGACTCTTGGCCTCCCTTTCCTGAGCCTACCAACTCTCTTTTCCAGGGTAGCTGCAGGAAAATTTTACAAATCTGGCAGTCTGCACTGAGGTGGTCAAACCCAGACAACAAACACAGGTGGTGTGGGGTCAGCCTTGGCAAAGACTTCCCCACACACTGCAGTGTTGAAACCCAGTGGGCCCGTTTTTCTTTGGTTTCTCAGACATAGTGCCAGTCCTAACCAAACTTACCCGTTTATGGCAATCCGCCAGGTAAGACCCTCTTATCGGTTCCCAACCGTGTCACAGGTCGTGGAAAAAACCATAATAAAATCCGTTTTTTTTTTAGAACCGATAAGAACCGGTAACCACACTCTAAATCACAGATTAAGATGTTTTAAACAACCTGATCGGTTCAAACCGAACCGATAAACCGTTTACAAGTTCCACACAGAACAGAAATAATGTAAACCTATCTAGTACTCACAAATACCACAGACAGAGCCTGAACCGACCGGTTGTGGTTTAAATTTGGTCGAAAACCGAGAAAAACAATACTTTGACAAAATGAACCGAGCAGAAGGAGAAATCTCCGGAGCGACTGTTCAGTGAGGCGGAGTAAAGAATCTGACGGTTTGAGTTTGAAGAACAACAGACAGAGTTTCAACCGAGCTCGAGCTCAGCGTTCCATGCCTGGCATGGAAAGTTAACTCTTTCACCTCCGGAGCAGTTCGAAGGTTGGGACTCACTGCATATGTCATAATATAGCAAGACTTCATGTTGTTTGAATAGGTGATCTTCAAGCACTGATGGCAGAGGCCAAATTGAACCTATTGCCCATCACAGAGACGTGGGCATCAGAGAACAATGACTGGGACCTCTCGGTCCCAGGCTACTCACTCTACAGGAAGGATAGGAAGAGAGCTAGGGAGGTGACAGGATGTGGTCCTAACAAACTCGGAGGTGGTAGGGGCTGTTTGGGTAGGAGAACCACTAGCAAATAGTGACAACTCCTCCACCTAGTTTGAGATATCCATTAGGGATGTTAAGTCTCAATCCCAGACGGAGGTCTTGAGCTTTAAGGGAGCTAACTTTGAGAGGACGAAACAGCTAGTCAGGAACAAACTAGCAGGAGTTCAGGAAGTGTCTGAGTTGGAAGATATCTGGGAGCTGACTAAACAATCCATCTTGGAAGCTGTGAAACTTTGCATTAGGTCAGTAAAGAAAAGAAACAAGCACAAAACGCCCATTCACAACATAGGGCAAGGAAGCAATCAGAAGCAGAAGCAAGAGAGCAGCTTAATATGAGAGTTTAATGTGGTGGTATTGGAGCTAATTGTGCTTGTAACTGAAGGCATTAGGTTAGCTGGGTCCTAGTGTGACCTCATTTTGGAATAGCCCTGTTTGCTTAGAGTGGAGCTCCTTTGTGTAAGTCACAACATATTCTCCTGCTGCATAGTAATGAGAGGCTGTGTTTTCTCCACTACATAGGCAGCTCCCCCCCCCAAGCTAGGCACTCGGGACAATCAAGCAACTGAAGCAACACAAGCAGCTCACCTGAGTAGCTGAGGAAGCCGAATCTCCAGCCTGATAACTTTCGAGGTAAAGAGAGCCTCTTCTCTTCGTCTGGACGCCTGCAGAGGGTGGCAGCCCGACGGCGCCTGCGCGCCTGCCCGCCTCGCCCCAACCACCCTCCCACCCAGGGAGGCTGTCAATTTAAAGATCCACCCCATGACATCACATCCGGTGACATCACGTCCTGTTGCCCAGAACCTATCTCCCCACTTTCCCATTTGCAGGTTATACCTGCTGGCCACTAGAGGGACCTATGCTCCCTCACTACTTCCTACTCCTACCTGTACAGGACTACTCCCCTGGGATCTTGCTCACCACAATGTATTGGCCCTGCCTCATGCTCTGCCTGTGCCTATCCCCACTAGCAGTGCACTCACCCACTTACCCATCTGCTAGTCCACACTGTGCCCTGGCACCCCTCCTTCCCCTTGCTCCTGAACCTGCTCTCCTGCCCCTTGGGACCTCTGTGTGTCCTCCTCCTGCCTCCCTAGCTTTCTCTTCACCTTAGGCACATCTGGGTGTCTTCTTATTCTTGCTTTCCCTCCTGTACCTCCCTGCCCACCCCTGCCCCTTAGCCTCCCTTCCCCCCATGTCAATCGTAGGAAAACCTCTCACCATCTCCCAGCCAGGTGTTAGTCATGCTACTACTCCTGTCGGGAACATTCATCAAACCCTGGCCCGGTTCCCAGGAGCTCCCCAACTCGCACCACAGGCCTATGCATGGTCTCCATGAATATCTGTAGCCTCTAAAAAGCTTGACTCACTACAATGCCTGGTCACATCAATTAACCCTGATGTCATCACCCTGGTTGAGACTTGGCTGTCGAAATCCTCCCTGACTCCTAGTCTCCTTCCTGGTTTCACCTTTTCCGGTATGACCGTGTTGGGAGGCAGGCGGCGGCTGCGCTATTTATGTCAAGGAATCTCCCGTACTAGCCTGCCCTCCCATCCTTGACTCAGGGCCCAGGCGCTTCACGCTGAAACTAACCCCTGACTCTTTAAAGGGACCCTTTATCTGACTACTGCATACGTGCCCCCAGGGACCAAGCGCGAGGCCATTGCCTCTCTTACAGAATACCTTACCTCTCTACCTCCTTCCACTGATCAAATTCTGGTGGGTGACTTAAATGTCAACTGGCTCAGCCTCCTCCTCCTCTACCAGAACTCCTTTTCAGCAATAGACCTAACGCAACTAGTTACCCACCCTACCAGGACTAACCCCAAGAGAGGCTCCAGTACCCTGCTTGATGTGGTACTCACCAACCGCCCTAATCGGATCCCCAATGTACAAGTCCTCCCAGACTCTCTTGGCGATCACTCCCCCATTCTATTCCACTGGTCATCCTCAGTCCCCAAACCCATAGCACAGTCCACATGCCGGTGGCATCTAATACCTGGTGGACTAATAAAACTTAAGGAACTTCTGTCCCAAATTGACTGGTCTCCTATACAGGCAACTCCTGACATCGACACAGCTCTCTCCTTCTTTACCCAAACTTTAATAATGCCTGTGATATCTTTGCCCCAATGTTGACCAGCTGTTCTAAAAGGAAGAATGCCCCTTGGGTAACCCCAGCTTTGATCCACCAGCTCAAACATAGGGACAACCTATGGCACCGTGCCATTGAGACTGGCCGGCCCAATGACAGAGGTTATATGCTGTCACCAAACAAGTGCACTGGCCATCAGAAAGGCCAAGTCTGAGCACTATCGGTCCTCACTCACTGCCTCATGGGGAACCCCAGAACCTTCTAGGATAACATTAAACAGTTAGATGGGAGTGCACACTCCCCCCACCAGATCAACATTAATGGTGTGATCTCCTCAGACCCAGCCCTCATAGCCAACCACCTCAACACCTCATTCACTGACCTTAGCCCTATCCTCCCTACAAATTTTTTTGACCCTCCTCCCCCAGCACCTGCCGTAAATCTTTCTCGCCCTTATTTTCTCCTCCGCCGTGTTTCTGCCCAAGAACTTAGGCCGCACCTTGTCACTGCCCTCAAGAGTAATAGTACAGGCAGTGACACCCTGGATCCGTGTATCCTACGGCTGGTCTTAGACACAGTCCTTACCCCGATCACATGCCTCATCAACCACTCTCTTTGCCTGGGGAAGGTTCCAACTGCCTGGAAAGTCGCCACTGTCACCCCTATCTTTAAAGGTGGTGATAGGACTGTGGCTGGAAACTATCGACCGATCTCCATTCTCTCTCCTCTCTCCAAGGCCTTGGAAAAAGTGGTGGCCTCTCAAATCTCTGACTACCTCTCCACCTACAATGTCCTTTGTCCTGAGCAGCATGGCTTCCGAGCGGGCCACAGTACCAACACAGCCCTCCTAGAGTTCTCCAGCTTTCTCCACCTCCTTAGACACTGGTTCTCTGGCTGGTGCTGTCTTCATTGACCTCTTGAAAGCTTTGACACTGTCTCCCACCCCCTCCTTCTTGATGCCCTTAGTCTCTCTGGTTTTGCTGCTGGGCCTATCTCCTGGTGCACCAGTTATCTGTCTGACCGCTCACAGCGTGTAAAAATTAATGGGACCTACTCAGACATCTGTCCCATCTTTTCTGGGTTCCCAGGGCTCCATTCTGGGCCCCTTACTATTCTCCTTTACCTTAACACCTTCCACGCTCTTGCTCGGGAACATTCTATTGTGCGCTGATGATGCAGTCATCTTTGCCTCAAGTCGTAACCCTATTGCCCTCCAGGACTCGCTGCAGAAGTCCTTCACTGAAGCGAGGGCTGGTTCAAGAACACAGATTGGTGATAAATCTTAAAAACAAAAACCATGTTCTTCACTCATCCCAAAACAAGTCCTGCAACTTCAAACTCCTCATTCACTCTGGGTCCTCTTTCCCTCGAACAAGTTTGCTCCTATAAATACCTAGGGATCCATTTGACCTCCTCTCCCTTCCATGGACACATCGCTGCCCTAGCCACTGCCACTAATATCCGATTGGGCATCTTACATGGTATAAACACTGCCTCCCAGGAGCTCTTCGACTCATGATCACCTCCTCCATCCTGTCCCTAGTGGACTATGGACTGCCGGTGTCGGTGCTGCTGATCAGACCGCACTCCATAAAATTCGACTACCTCTGAATAAGGCCTGCAGGTTAATTACTGGAGCACCTAGGCTGACACACACCTGTCTACTGTACACCAAAGAGCTGGTACTTGATCTTGATTTAGCGCCTTTAAATATCTGACCTGTACCCTTACAAAAAGACCCTCCTTGGGCTATCCCCACCAGGATTGACCACTACCATACCGTCTGTCCCACTAGTTCATACCGGACCTCTGGGAAAACTCTCTTGTTATCCTAGAGCTAGGACCTCTCACGGCCAAAGAGCCTTCAGCTTTAGGGCCCCTTCCTGGTTCAACACACTGCCCCCCTCCATCTCCGAAGCTCCAACTATATCGTGCTTCAAAACTTCCTTATGTAACCACCTTATTAACACCCGATGCTGTAATTGCCACTAGTCAAAAGCGTACTCAATACTTATGACAAAGCTTATTACTAAGCTGCTAAGGACAACATAACTCTGGTATTGTTTGCATCCATCCTACCTGTACCAGCTTGTTTGTATCTATGTCTTAATTTACTGTTATACTCATGTGTTGTACTGTTATACTGTGTATTTTCGTTTGTCTTACTGTGACAAGGTACCTTTGTAAATGAGCCTATGGCTCAAAGGTTTTCCAAACTGCTGTTTAAATAAAATAAAAATAAAAGCTTTCCACAAGTACAAAATGGATCAGAAGGATAGTGACTGGGAAGATTACTTTCAAAAAAACAAGGAAGCAAAGTTGGTGGTTAAACAAGTGAAGGCAACAGCCGAGCTACAAACTGCTACACGGGTCAAAAAGGGAAACACGCAATTTTTCTGGTACATTCAGGAGAAAAGGAAGAAAAGGTAAGGGATAGTTGGGCTAGTAGAGGATGACATGGTCATTGGGAACGACGAGAAGAAGGCTACGGTACTGAATAACTTCTGCTCGGTATTCACCAAGGAGAATACAGGATTGATGCCTGAGAGCGGCCTCAAAGCAGCCAATAAAGGGATCCCGTTAATGGAAACATCAACAATAACCGCTGGTAGGGTCAGTGAGGCAGTAGCGTAACTGAAGACAGATAAAGCACCAAGGCCCGATGGGCTGCACATGAGAGTGTTAAGAGAGCTGGTAGAGGAGCTGGCTGACCCACTTGACTCATCTGTTTAATAGATCCCCTCAGTTAGGTGACGTTCCAGGTGACTGGACAAGAGCAGATGTGGTGCCACTCCATAATGGAGGGAGCAGGAAGGAAGCTGACAACTACAGTCCAGTTTAACCTCACATCTGCCACAGGGAAACTAATGAAAAACCCTAATCAAGCAGGAACTTGTGGAGTACCTCAAAGGGAATGGTCTTCAGGATGGCAAACAACATGGGTTTGTGGCAGGAAGATCATGCCAGGTGAACCTCATTACATTCTTTGACTGGGTAACCAAGGAACTAGATAAGGGCCATCCAATGGACCTTCTCTACTTCAATTTTAGCAAGGCCTTTGACTCGATGCTGCATAACTGACTACTGTAGAAGCTAAGGGACTTTGGCACTGCTAAGAATACTGTTAGGTGGGTGGAAAATTGGCTCAAGAATAGAAAACAGAGAGTGACAGTCAATGGGGTGAGATCAGCTGAAGGAGAAGTCACAAGTGGGATTCCACAGGGATCGGTCTTGGGCCTGGTATTATTTTAACATGTTCATTATCGATACAGGCAAAGGTATCCAAGGCAAGCTGGCCCTATTCACGGACGACACAAAACTCGGTGGGAGGGTAGACAGTGCAGAAGCAGTTAGGGACCTTCTGGAAGAACTCCTCAAACTGGAAAGATGGTCTAAAGTCTGGCAGTCGAAGTTTAATGCAAAGAAATGCAAGGCGATGGATCTACGGAAAGGAAGCCCAAAGAAAAATACTGGCTCAATGAGATCAATCTCAGTGCCTCACAAGAAGAGAGGGACCTGGGGGTCATCATTTGTAACACACTCAAGCAAGCTAGCCAAATCAACAAAGCGTATAGTCAGGCAAATAGAAAGTTGGGGAGCAAAGGAAGGGGATTCGATAGCAGAAGAAAAGAGGTGATCCTCCCCCTCTATAGGCCCCTGGTGAGGCCTCACCTGGATTACAGTGTCTAGTTCTGGAACCCTTACCTTAGGAAGGACAGGGATAGACTACAGACCGTGCAGAGAGGGGCAACAAAGATGATCCAGGGACTACAGGGGCTCTCGTATGAGGGGCGCCTTAAAACACTAAACATGAACTCGCTCGAGACTGGGGGAGAGAGAGAGAGATAGGATATGACAGACATTCAAATTCATGAGAGGTATAAACAGAGTGCTCTACTCCAAGCTATTCAACAGGTTCGACAATGGGAGCTTCAGGAAGGATCTAAGGAAACACTACTTTACTGAAAGAGTGGTGGAACCATGGAATAGCCTGCCTGCCAAGATGGTGGGAGCTAGGACAGTGGCAGCATTCAAGCATGGGTGGGACAGATCAAGGGAAAGAATGGAACTGGGAGGGACAAAAGCCACAAAGGGGCTAGGTTCCGGGACCTGCAGAAGGTCTTGGAAATCCATGGACAGACTAGATGGACCCTTGATCTCCATTTGATGTTATCTTCTATGCTTCTATGATCTGGTATTGTTATTTGCATATATGTGAATGTGACCATTTCAAAATGGCATCTACTGTATATTTTCACCACAACACTGTGTTATGCATTCAATTAACTTACAGCAGCTGCTCATTGTCATCCAAAACCTAATTTTATTTACACTATTCCATGACATCTATTGACCCCCTTCAATTCTCTACACACACAATGTCATAAATGCCTGTATGACAGAATATACTGTACCCTGTAACAGTCTGTAGCAGTCACTTTTTATTTCAGTTGTACTAATGAATTAAATGCCATATTTATTACCATGAGCTGTCACAAAGTGGGGCTGCAGGAGTCTGCAAACGGTACCATAGTGTATAGTGGACCACTGTTGTGCATGGAAACTGGAGGTTCTCAAAATGTTGTTCTGCTGCAGTTCAAAAGGTCATGGAATGCGATAATACCCTACTGCAGCAGAACAACATTTTGAAAACCTCTAGAGGCTCCACGCGCATCACTTACCATAGCAGCAGAAATGGACGGATCCACGCTCCCACGGCGACAGTCGCATCAGAGCCTTATAAGATGCAGGATCAACCAGATATGAGGAAATGCAGGATCAACCAGATATCTGGACTTGAAAATAAAATTAAAATAAAAAAAAATCACCCCCTACTCCACAGCTCTCTCACTTAGCGAGCGTTATGGTTGCCATGTTTTTTTTTTTTTTAACCCTCCCAATGTACCTGTCAGCCAACAGGAAGACGCGCTAGACATGTAGCCATGCCTCCTGCTTAGCAACCAGCTGGCAACCACCCTTTACCACTGAACATTTCGTTGCACACAAAAAGTAAAAGGCTTCTAAAAAAAGAACTGTAAGTGATTTTCCGGAGCACTATATAAAATAGTGGATTGGCATCCTCATGCACAACCAGCCTTTTTGTGCCACCTCGGGTTCTGATACCATCGGACCTCTCGAGCTTCGCTCTCGAGGTCAGTTGTTATCAGAACCCCTCTGTGGCACAACAGGCTGGTTGTGCATGGATGCCCATCCACTATTCTCTGTTTAGTCTGATTGTGTGTAACCAAGCTAATTGTACAACTGTCATATGCAAAAATTACTCACCTTAGTAATTATGTTTCTTCTAATTGAGTCTTGCTGTATTCTGACTATTGCAGTTAGCCCTAGCACTCAAACTGCTCCGTAGAGAAGAGGGTTAATTTTCTATGCAGAGCATAGAACATTGAGCTCGAGCTCGGTTCAAACCTCTGTCTGCTGCACTTAGAAGCACAACCATCAGATTCTTATGAGCTAATACTAACTACTATGTGGAAACTGTAAAATTTTTACTAGCCAAATGGCAACCAAATATTCTGGATCCCCAAAAAACTCAAGAAATCCAAAATCAAAAACCAGGTAATGAACAACTTAATATAATAATATAACCCACTCCCCCTCTCTAAAAGGAGGGAGTGCCCAAATGCACCCCTAGGGTGTAACACTGCACCTGCCAGCCCACTTCCCAAAAACAGGTTCTGAGAGGGGAGGCAGGGAGGGAGGTCAGAATACAGCAAGACTCCATTAGAAGAAACATAATTACTAAGGTGAGTAATTTTTTCTTCAAACCACATGAAGTCTTGCTGTATTCTGACTATTGCAGACTACCAAGCAGTACCTCCATGGAGGAGGGAATCGAACCTACCTTGGGAATAGGCTCTGCAGTACTGCTGTACCAAACTGAGCATCACTCCTAGCCTGGATGTCCAGGGAGTAATGTTTGGGAAATGTATGGACTGTTTTCCAGGTGGCTGCTTTGCATATCTCTAATAAGGGAATATCCCTAGCCGCAGCCAGGAAAGCAGCTGTACCTCTAGTCGAATAAGCCCTCAGACCTGAGGGAGGTATTTTGCCTTGCTTCTCATAGCAGAACTGAATACAAGAGACAATCCACCTGGCAATAGTTCTCTTAGTGGCAGGTTTGGCCTTCCCCACTTCCGCATAAGTGAGAAACAACTGGAGGGAGTCAAACCTGTGAGTCTTAGTACGCTCAATGTAGTAACTAAGGGCTCTTTTAACATCCAAACTGTGTAAACTTCTTTCTCCTGAAGAAGAATGATCAGTGAAGAACACAGGGAGACACAGACTGGGTCAGATGAAAATCTGAAACCACTTTAGGTAAGAACCTCCTGTTAGTCCTAAGGACCACGTTATCTCTATGGAATGAGATACAATCAGGCTCCACTGACAGAGCTTGCAATTCACTGATACGCCTGGCAGAGGTAATAGCTACCAGGAACACAGTTTTCCAAGTCAAGTACTTAAGTTCTGCTGAAGACAAAGGCTCAAAAGGGGGTTGCATAAGCTGAGCAATGCAAACATTAAGATCCCAAGCAGGGGTAGAATCTCTAAAGGGGGGATTGGTATGAAGCAATCCCTTGAAAAATTTACAGAATACAGGGTGAGATGACAGTGAGAAAGGCTTTCTCACTGACAGAAAAGCAGAAACAGTTGACAAATGTACTTTGACAGTAGCTGGTCTGAGGCCTAGGCCATTAAGATGAACCATATAATCCAGAACTGTAGACGAGTCAGCAGTGTCTGGGGATATATGCTTCTTAGAACACCAAATACTGAATCTTTTTCCATTTGGAGTTATAAGTTTTTCTGGTGGCAGGCTTTCGAGATGCTTTGAGAATATCCAGAACCCCTCGGGACAGATGCAAATTGTATACTCTAACTCTTCAAGAGCCATGCCTTGAGATTGAGACACAGAAGACTGGGGTACCAAATCCTCCCCTGAGAGGAGGTTAATAGGTTGTAATTCCTAGGAAGAGAAAGGGGAAGATGGACTGCTAGGGACAGCAACAGGGGGTACCAAGGCTGCCTGGCCCAGTCTGGAGCAATCAGAATCACTTTGCAGGGGTGTAACCTTATCTTGACCAGAACCTTGAACAGTACAGGAAAAGGGAAGGCATATAGAAATTTCCCCTCTCAGTTCAGGATCAGAGCATCCAAAGGGACTGAGCCCAAGACTGGGGGTCTGCAACAAAACAGAGGAAGTTGGTGATCGTCTGGGGCTGCAAAGAGATCCATCTCTGGAGTGCCCCACCTTGAAAAGAATCACTTTCAACACCAGAGGGTCCAGGGACCATTCGTGATGGCCCTGGGAGATCCTGTTCAATGCATCTGCTAGCACATTGTCCTTCCCTGGAAGGTGGACTGCTATCAGAGAGGGTCTGCAGAGAATAAGCTAGGGACCACACTTTCATAGCTTCCGTGCACAAGGCCATGGACAGAGTGCCTCCCTGCTTGTTGATGTACCATGTGGTGGTGGTGTTGTCTGTCCTGACCTGAACCACCTTGTTCTTCACTGACTGAGAGAAAGCTTGCAAGGGCAGAAAGACCACCCTGAGTTCCAAGAGATTGATATGAAGAAGTGATTCCTGAGGGGACCACAGTCCCTGGGCTGTGAGAGCCCCTAGATGGGCTCCCCACCCCAACAGAGAAGCATCCATGGTTAAGACCACAAAGTGAGACTGAGTGATGAATGGGACTCCTTGTCTGAGGTTGCCCTGATCCTGCCACCATTGGACAGCCTGGATCAGAGTCTGAGTCACTGGAACTAGTTTGGTTAGAGAATCTTTCTACTGAGCCCAAAAGGCCCTCAGGTGAAAATGAATGTCTCTCATCTGAAATCTGGCCCCTTGGACCACTGCTGCAGAAGCTGAAGGAAGTGCCTTGCTGGCTGAGAGACCAGAAGGTGGAATGAAGAAGCCAGCTCTAAAATAGCCTTTGCCCTTTCCGGGTGAAGAAAAGCTCTTGCTTTGACTATATCCAACTCTGCACCTATGAAGGTGAGGAGCTGCACAGGCTCAAGAACTGACTTGGGGAGATTGAGAAGGAATCCTATGGAAGTGAGGACTTGCTGAGTCACTAGCAGGTCTAACTTGACTTGGTCTGTGGACTGACCCACAATGAGCTAGTCGTCCAGGTATGGAAATATTCTTCCTTCTTAAAAAGGCCACTACTACTGCTAGGAATTTTGTCAATATCCTTGCAGCCGATGTCTGGCCGAAGGGCATAGCTTTGAACTGATAATGGCCTGAAGGCAATTCAAACCTGAGGTACTTTCTCTGGGAGCACCTGATGGGAATGTGAAAGCAGGCAGCTTTTAAGTCAAGGAAGGCTAGCCAGTCCCCTGGCCTTAGAGAGGGAAGGATTATTCCCAGAGTCACCATTCTGAATTTTGGTTTTAAAAGATGTTTGTTCAGGTATCTTAAGTCTAGGATGGGTTGCCACTCCCCTGTCTTTTCTGGGGTAAGGAAGTACCTGGAGTACAGACCTCTGCCCCTGTGCAATGCAGGAACTCTCTCTACAGCCTTTAGAGCCAGTAGAGATGAAACCTCTGCCTCTAAGGCAATGGTTTCGGAGATGCTTGCAGGTGGAAAAGATCTGGCCCTCAGCTTTGGAAATTTCTTGAAGCTGAGAACCAGCCCCTGGCTAACTACCTCCAGGACCCACTTGTCTGAGGTAACAGACCTCCAGTCCTGGACGAAGTAAGCCAGCCTGCCTCGTACAGGAATGGGGGAGTCGACCCAGGCTGACACATCAGGGTGTCTGCTTGGCAGGAGCCCTAGGTTGAAGGGGTGGATGCAGCCCTGCTCATCCCCCTTCTGCCTCTCCCTCTGAAGAACCCCCTTTGAGGAAAAGGAGAAGAGGCCTGTGCTTGGTAGAAAGGCCTGCCCCTGCCCCTAGCTTGCTGCCTTTGAGGAGTTGCCCGCCTTTCCTTGGCCTGTGCACGCCTATAGGTGGTCCTATACTCATCCATCTTTTTCATGTAATTCTCTGTCTACTCCCCAAACAGAGAATTACACACCAAAGGGAAATCTATGGCCTTAGCCTGGGTGTCCTGTGAAAGACTAGTACATCTGAGCCAAGCCATTCTCCGAAGAGCCACAGATGTAGCCATGACTCTAGATGACACATCATTGGAGTTCACAGCAGCATGGAACTGTACCTTAGGTGCCTCAATCCCATCAGCAGCCAGCCCCTCAGCTCTGAGGCTAGCTGGGGGGAGGCCTGATTAGCCAGTGCCAGTAGAGTGTCCCACCTGGACTTCTGGTACCTGGCTGCATAGGCCATATAATTAGCCTGCCTGAGTCCAAGGCGTATGCCATGTACTGTTTCTTTGCCATGGCATCCAGCTTCCTAGAGTCTTTTTCTGGGGTGTGTGAAGCCAAGGGTATATTAGCCTTATCACAGGCTGCAGCCTGCACAACCCCAACATGGCTGCATTGTTGATACAAGTACTCTGTACCCGAACCTGAAAAGGTGTACCTTTTGTCCATCCTTCTGTCGACAGGAAGTACAGAATTTGGAGTTTTTAAAATCTTTTGTGTCTGTTTCCCAAAAGACTTATGAAGGGGAATAGACAGTCTCTTGGACTCTAGGATATCCATCATCTCCACATAATCAGGTTCCTCCTGTTCCCACGGCTTTCTCCACAGGGAGCTGGAGGGTTTCTGCCACTTTCCTGTAAAACATGTAGTGGGAAGGGGCCTCAGAAAGCCTAGGAGGGGAAACACCAGAAGGCCTGTCTGGGGAGATGTCCGGTTCAATGTGCTCATCCAGACCTTCCCCACCATCGTCGTCATCATCATCATCATCTTCATCCCCTTCCAAATCTGGTTCATAAAAATCTTCAGAGGCATAACTTTGAACTGGAGGAACCGACTGAACCGAGCACCTGCCAGAAGGCGCCGGATCAGACAGAACCAGGCGAAGCAATTCTACAATCCTTATCGCTTTGGCAATCTCTTCAGCGGTCAGAAAATGGGTCTCTGGATCCGAACCGGCCTGTTTTTCATTTTTTTGTCTTTTTGTAGGAACCAATCCCTCAGGTTCAGCTCTCCTCTTGCCTGAAGAAGTATCGCCCTGGTCAGAGGGCACTCCCTCAGGTTCGGTCGGAACCGAACCAGGCTGGCCATCCAGGTCAGCGGACTTCATGGCCTCCTTATCCCTAAGCCTACCTAATCTTTTTTCCAGGGTAGACATAGGGAAATTTTTACAGATTTGGCAGTCTGAACTGAGGTGGTCAAAACCCAGACAATAAACACAGGTGGTGTGGGGATCAGCCTTAGCAAAGACCTCCCCACACACACTGCAGTGTTGCAACCCAGTGGGCCCGGTTTTTCTTTTGGGTTTCTCAGACATAGCCATCCTAACCACAAACTTACCCTTTTTATGGCAAACAACCAGGCAAGACACCCTTATTGGTTTCTAACTGGGTCACGGGTATTGGGAAAAAAACACTAGAAAATGCGTGTTTTTTTTTTAAACCAATAAGGACCTGTAACCACACTCTAAGTTTAGAAACAAAGAGAGAATATATAATTCACTAAATAGCCGGTTCAGCCAAACCGGTCGAAAATCAATTTTTACAATTTCCACAAGTTTACTATGTCTAGTTCACTACCTAGTATTTACTGTACCACAGACAGAGATATGAATCGAAACTTGCGAAAAAATAATCTGTAAAACCGAAGATTTTAACAGACTTTCGAACTGCGAGGAAAGGAGAAATCTCCAGAGCGACCATTCAGTTAGGCGGAGTAAAGAATCTGACAGTTGTGCTTCTAAGTGCAGCAGACAGAGGTCTGAACCGAGCATGAGCTCAACGTTCTATGCTTTGCATAGAAAATTAACCCTCTTCTGTCCGGGGCAGTCTGAGTGCTGGGGCTAACTGCAATAGTCAGAATACAGCAAGACTTCATGTGGTTTGAAAGATATATATATATATATACACACATATATATATATATATATGTTAGAAGCAAAAATCAGTTAGGGTTGTTCCACAGCGACAAAAGTGAGGAAATTCAGTGTAAGGGTTGAAAAACCCCTTGCACCCCTCAGCCCGCCTCACCCAACCCGGCATCGGGGTGTGCGTTGAGGTCGTCGGCCTAACTCTCACACCATCACATTCATGAACAAGCTGAGGCATGGGAGAATGGGGTGAGAGTTGGGACTGATGACCAACGACACCCCTGATGCTGGTTGGGTGGGGTGGGCTAAGAGGGGTGCAAGGGGAGTTTTCAACCCTAACACCGAATTTCCTCACTTTTATCGCTGTGGAACAACCCTAACTGATGCATTAAATGGAGTTTTTTGCCTCTAATTTCCCTTCTTTTTGAGAATGAGGACTATAAATAGTGAATGGAATGTGGTGGTGGGAGCGCGGGGCCCCATCACGTGATTTTTTGTGACATAGTAACAGTAACAACAACGTAAACCCAAGCAGTGATGGTTACGCACATGGTGACGCAAATGTAAACCGTAAAGCAAGCATTAATAGAAATGCAGGTGCAAAGTGACGCCAAAACGAAAAGTGACGGAAAAAGAGACGCAAGCGCATATGGAAACGCAACTGGTAACGCGCATGGTCACAGTACCACTATTGTAAATGCAAATGATAACTGTGACAGCAACAATAACGCAAAAGGAAACAAAAACGCAAACGCAGGTGCGTACAGAAATGCAAACCGTAATGCGCTCGGTCACGGTACCACATTTCTAAATGGAAATGGT
Organism: Neoceratodus forsteri; assembly: GCA_016271365.2. Lineage (NCBI taxonomy): Eukaryota > Metazoa > Chordata > Ceratodontiformes > Ceratodontidae > Neoceratodus > Neoceratodus forsteri. Next base: position 967,873,945 of record CM028134.1, on the reverse strand, counting down.
AACGGTAACAGCAACAATAACGCCAAAGGAGACAGAAATGCAAGCGCATATGGAAATGCAAACCGTAACGTGCAGGGGCACAGGAACGCAACTGGAAACGCAAATGGTAATGGTAAGAACAACGATGACGCAAAACGAAAGACAAACGCAAATGAAAATGGAAGGGCAGCCGCCAACTGAAATGGTAATGTGCACGGTGACGCTAAGCAAAACAGAAACACAAACAGTAATGGAGACAGAAATGGTAACAGAAGCGCAAATGGAAACTCAAAGGGTAACGCACATGGTGGCATACACGAGAACGCTAATGCAAATGGGCACGGAAAGAGAAGTGTAAAGCCTACACATAACTGTAACTGGAGCTCACACCCTATTTTTCCCCAAAAGCTCCATTGAGAAACACAGTGAAAACAAAGAATGTATGCATAATAATGGGCCTTGGAGTAGAAAACGGGCAGTTGTAATACTAAATTGCTAATATCTCAGTAACCGTACGATGTAGAAAAATTAAAATTTCACATGATTCATGAGTTTTCTGGCTAGGTTTTCAATAATTGCGTAGCTCATGTTGTGACGAAAATTCCGTATCTCGTACCGTTTCTGAGATACGAGCCCTGAAAGGCATGGCGGACGCCACCATGTTAGTCTATGGGAAAAACGTCAACTTCGGAGTACCGTAACTTTGCTTCTGTGCAATATTTTTCACCAAACCACCAGAATGCACATCTGTGAGATGTTGGCTGCCTTCCTTCCAAATTTCAGCCCAAAAGACCAAACCGTTCTTTTACAGCAGAGTGGAAAAGAATTCCTGTCATTTTGGCCATACTTTAAAAAGTAGTGTAGTGATTTGCAACACCTTTCGCAAAAATCTGCAAAAGTGTCGCAGGTGTGACACTGCTTTGCGACACTACTTTTCCCAGAAATTTGAAAAACATATTTCTGGGGTGTTTAACCCCAAAATAAAGACATGGCTGGCATCCTCAGGGCTCGAATAGGTAAACACAAAAATAATTATGCCCCTAGATGGTCCCAATTTTAAATGCCAAGCATTTCTGTGATCAGTAACTGAAAACAAAATGGCGGATTTGCAACACTACTAGGGCCATTTGCGACACTTAAAAGTGCATTTGCAACACTTTCAAACTTTTTGTTAACTTTTCCCATTGACTTGTAATGGGAACTTGTTTTTTGAATAACTTTTGAACTGTTTAATATTTTTCACGAAATCTTGAAAGGCACATCTGGGACCCCGGCCGCATGTTCCGTGAAGTTTTCAGACTGGTCGCGTAATCTGTAGGCGCAAGCAAAGAATGCACAAAAAAAACATAACTGCACACACAAATGTCACTTAACTCCGCAGTCATATAGCCGGTACGAAAGTTGCCAGATCCCAAGATCTATGGTTACGCCCTGTGCCTGCCAAATTTCAGGCAAATCCGTTGAATGGTGGCAGAGTTATTAAGGTGCGAAGTTTCACCTTTTAACCTTAAAAGGAGTACTCAACCCTAACTATGGTAGCACTACCATGCTACCATAAAATAAATATATATATATATTGCTTTTTTCTGCTCGCTGGCAGACAGACAGGCTCAGGACCCTTCTCAGAGGGCTCATATCACACCGGTGCCCTGCGTTCCAATCCAGCTTCCCCCGGGTTATTCCTCCACAGATCCCTCTCCCCATAGCAGGGCAGGAGGGCTCCCCTCCCCCAAACAGCACAATCCCGAAGCCCAGGGGTCGCTGGAATCGGGATCGCAGCAGGGACTGTCATGGAGCCTGCCAGCCCCATTTTCTGTTTTCTCCCATCACCTGTTGCGGACACACATACGCGCATGGAGGCACACGCTGCAGTCTTGCAATGCTCTCCCTTCATGTCGTCCTCAGTCCTGGACTACCCTCCAGGCCTCCATCTGGTGGCAGTCGTTCAGCGGGAGTGACAACCCACCCACCCCGGGAGAGGAGAGCAGTCCTCTGGACACTCAATCCTCTCCCTCCCTGGCCAACCCCCTGTGCTCCGCGCTCGTTCCCAAACCCAGGTCACCAGCATGGCACGAGGTGTGGCATCCAGCGCCTCAACTCTCCATGCCACCAGGCTGGCTCATACAACTGTTATTTTAAAACACCCAAATCAAGTTTAGTCAGAGTTGTGAAGATGTACTTTGTCACTCTAGATGCGTGACATTGGGTGCACCCCTCCATCACAGCCCCCAGACACATACATCATGGCATAACTGACATTAATTATGATTAAACACTTTATCAGTCTGTAGCAGGCACTGTTTGTTAACCATTTGTTCAGTCACTGAAATGCAGTATATGATTTATAACACAAGCAGTATCGAAGTGTATGACAGAGCAACCTCAGCACCAAACATCTCCCCCACCCACCACTACCATCAACACCCCTCCTCCATACCAGCACAGTAAGATCCAAGAATCTTGCTATATTCTATTAGCTTCCATCACCTGATTTGTAGATGTATGGATTCTGGGTGGCGACACACACACACTGCTTGACGTAAATGAGTAAACCACAATAAATGCTGTCTGCGTTTGTTGCAGCCATTCTTCCATTTTTTTTTTTGCTGCAATTGTTTCAATGCTTTTATAACCACAATAATGTTGGCTGATTACTGAAATGTGGTCACGTCCTTTATGCAATGACTAGTATCCTTGCAGCTTATCGTACAGTGCATCTCTCTGTATTCTTATTTATGTTTAAAAAAAAATGCAGTTTGACAAGTAGGTACATTTAACTGCTGCACACCCAACTTCAGTAGTGCTCCTGATGTAAATCGTATACAGCATTTCAATGACTGAAACCATTCTTAATAAATCTGTGTCTGGTGCAAACTGATAAAGTGTTTATGCATAATTATATTCAATTATGCCATGATGTCTGTGCCTATAGGTGGAGGTGAGGAGTGCCCCCGATCTCACGCATTTGGAGTGACAAAGGGCAGCTTCACACATCTAAAAAAATTAAGTTTGGTGTTTTAGGATTTCAGAATATCAGTTCAGCCACACAATCTGTTAACCATACCGTTAGCCTACTGCTACAGACACTTGGTGACTAACTGTGATGTGAAATACGTTTTATTTTGTTAAATCATTTGTAATAAAATGAGAGGCTATAAGAAACTGAGACATCATTTATTCTGCCATATTATGAAATATGCCATTGCGCGTGTGTGTGTGTGTGTGCTCGCGTGCACGTGTGGGGTGCACCAGATGTCACAGAAATGGACACAGAAATCGGCATTTTGGATGAAAGAGATAAGATGATACAGAGGACTTATCATAAAAGAAAGAAAACACAGCAGCCTCCACCCTACTACTCCTATGTGTGAGACTAGCACCTGAGCTTGTGTCTAGTTCACATTTTAAGTCAATAACTACCTACGAGTCCTGTATCAATAGTTGCATCATAAGGTATCTCCAAAAAAACTTAGTATGTACAGACATAACCGGACTTCACGTAGATAATATAAAATTCAGCAAGCACAGTTACATAACTCAGTTCTAAAGATGTGATGCTCTAGTAGGCGAGTTGAAGTATCACACGGGCAAATGCAAACTGATTCAGGGTCTGAAGCTAAGGCTGGATTTCCAAACGTCTGTTCATGTTAAAATTCAAACATCACGGCTGCTATTCAGTATTAAAACCAACTCAAGTAGAAAATGCACATTTCAAATGTAAATTAGATGATCTGCAAGTGCAAATAGAGCCGTTTCTATGAAATGAATCAATCACTGGCCATTTGATAACGTGCTGTGAGCTGCAGGGTTTGTTTTTTTTAAATGCTTTCAAGCAGTGCTGTAAAGCACTTGGGTCTTGTCAGTAATTTAACATCAAAGATTTAAAGGAGATAAGAAATGATTTTTACATAATTAACAGATCTTCCATCTTTCTTCCCATTACATTTATGTATTCTGATATTCTTTGCTGATTTTTTGATAAATAAATGATCTAGCTTTGTGGTGCCCTCACATCTACACAGAGTTCCACTCTCCTCACCAACTACTGCACTTGATTTTCATATTTCTAAGACATTTTATGACATCACAAACTTCCATTCCATGCTATTCATCCGAATGGCCTGGAAGAAAAAATTACTCACCTTCGTAATTATGTTTCTTCTAGTGGAGTCTTGCTGTATTCTGACAAATGCAGTTAGGTCCTGCCTTTCAACTGCCCTGGAGAACATAGGGTTAACTTTTCTATGCATGGCATAGAATGTTCATCTTGAGCTCAGTTAAAGCCTCTGCCTGTTGTTATTCGAACTGCAACCGTCAGATCTTTACAAGCAAAAACTCACTAGATGTTCTGTGTGGAAACTGTAAAATTTGTAACTAGCCAACTGGCATAAATATAATGTTTTTGGTTCTCAAAGGAAGACTCAAGTCAGGAAACCCAAAAACAAAAAACAATCAAATGAACAACATTCCACCCAAAGAAAAAGGAGGGTGTAAAAGGGGGGGCACCTCTAGGGTGCCAACACTGCACCTGCCCAACCACATCCAAAAATCTAGATTCTGAGAGGGGAGGCGGGGGGGGGGGGCAGAATACAGCAAGACTCCACTAGAAGGAACATAATTACTAAGGTGAGTAATTTTTTCTTCAAACAACATAAAGTCTTGCTGTATTCTGACAAATGTAGACTACCAAGCAGTGCCTCCATGGAGGAGGGACAGAACCTACTTTGGAAACAGGCTCTGAAGTACTGCTGTGCCAAACTGAGCAACACTCCTAGCCTGGATATCCAGAGAGTAACGCTTGGTAAAAGTATGGACTGTTTTCCAGTTGGCTGCTTGACAAATTTCTAAGAGAGGGATATCCCTGGCAGCAGCCAGGGAAGCAGCTGTACCTCTTGTGGAATGAGCCCTCAGGCCTGAGGGTGGAATTCTACCCAGTTTTTCATAGCAGAATTGTATACAAGAAACAATCCACCTGGCAATAGATCTCTTAGTGGCAGGTTTGCCCTTCCCAACCTCTCCATAAGTGAGGAACAACTGCAGGGATTCAAACCTGTGACCCTTGGTATGCTCTATGTAGTAGCTAAGGGCTCTTTTAACATCCAAACTGTGTAGCCTACTCTCTCCCGAGGAAGAATGATCAGTGAAGAAAACAGGGAGAGATACAGACTGATTGAGGTGGAAATATGAAACCACTTTAGGCAAGAACTTTCTGTTAGTTCTAAGGACCACTTTATCTCTGTGAAAGAGATGAAATCAGATTCCACTGACAAGGCTTGCAATTCACTGATACGTCTGGCAGAGTAATGGCTACTAAAAACACAGTTTTCCAAGTCAAGTACTTGAGCTCTGCTGAGGACAAAGGCTCAAAAGGGGGTTGCATAAGCTGAGCAATGCAAACATTAAGATCCCAAACAGGAGCAGGATCCCTAAAGGGGGGATTGGTGTGAAGCAATCCCTTGAAAAACTTACAGAATATAGGATGGGATGACAGAGAGGAAGACTTCTTACAGACAGGAAAGCACAAACAGCTGCCAAGTGTACCTTGAGAGTAACTGGTCTGAGGCCTAGGCCATTAAGATGGACCATATAATCCAGAACCGTAGGCAATTCAGCAGAGTCTGGAGAAATATTTTTCTTAGAACACCAAATGCTGAATCTTTTCCATTTGGAGTTGTATGACTTTCTGGTGGAAGGCTTTCGAGAAGCCTTAAGGATATCCAGAACTGCTTGGGAAAGATGCAGATCTGCAAACTCTAACTCTTCAAGAGCCAAGCCTTGAGATTGAGAGACTGAAGATTGGGGTACCAAATCCTCCCCGAGAGGATGTTAACAGGTTGTAATTCCTGGGAAGAGACGGGGAAGATGGACTGCTAGGGACAGCAACAAGGGATACCATGGCTGCCTGGCCCAGTCTGAAGCAACCAGAATCCCTCTGCATGGTTGTGACCTTACCTTGACAAGCACTTTGAACAGTAGAGGGAAGGGGGGAAAGCATACAGGAATTTCCCTTCCCAGTTCAGGATCAGAGCATCCAGGGGGACTGAGCCCAAGACTGGGGGTCTGCAACAAAAAAGAGGAAGTTGGTGATTGTCTGGGGCTTGCAAAAGATCTATATCTGGAGAGCCCCATCTTGAGAAAATCACTTCCAACACCAGAGGATCTAGGGCCCATTCGTGATGGCCCTGGGATATTCTGCACAGTGCATCTGCTAGGACGTTGTCCTTCCCTGGGAGGTGAACTGCTATCAGAGAGGTTTGCAGAGAATAGGCCAGGGACCACAACTTCATCGCTTCTGTGCTCAACGCCGTAGACAGAGTGCCTCCTTGCTTGTTGATATACCACATGGTGGTGATGGTGTCTGTTCTGACCTGAACCACCTTGTTCTGTACAGATTTGGAAAAAGCTTGCAGTGCCAGAAACACTGCTCTGAGTTCCAAGAGACTGATGTGAAGCAAAGATTCCTGAGGCGACCACAGTCCCTGGGCAGTAAGTTCCCCCAAATGGGCTCCCCAGCCCAGCAGGGAAGCATCTGTGGTGAGGACCACTGAATGAGACTGAATGACAAATGGAACACCTTGCCTCAAACTGTCCTGATCCTGTCACCATTGCAGGGCTTGGATCAGAGTTCGAGTCACTGGAATTAGTTTGGTAAGGGAATCCTTTCTTTGGGACCAAAAACCTCTTAAGTGGAACTGAATGTCCCTCATTTGGAATCTTGCGCCCTGGACCACTGCTGTAGAAGCTGCCATGTGGCCCAGTAGCTGAAGGAAATGCCTTGCTGGTCGAGACACCCGAAGGCTGAATGAAGAGGCCAGTTCCATGAGGGTCCTTGCCCTTTCCAGGGGAAGGAAGGCTCTTGCTTTTACCGTATCCAGTTCTGCCCCTATGAAGGTGAGGAGCTGCACTGGTTCGAGAACTGACTTTGGTAGGATGAGAAGAAATCCTAAAGAGTGAGCACTTGCTGGGTCACTTGCAGGTGTGACTTGACTTGGTCTGGAGACTGGCCTACTATGAGCCAGTCGTCCAAGTATGGGAAAATGGAAATCTTTTGTCTTCTTAGGAAGGCAACAACTACTTCCAGGCACTTTGTGAAGACCCTTGGAGCTGATGTTAGGCCAAAGGGCATTGCTCTGAACTGATAGTAGCCTGAGGGTAACTTGAACCTGAGGTACTTTCTGTGGGAGCACCTGATGGGAATGTGAAAGTAGGCATCTTGGAGGTCCAGGGAGGCTAGCCAGTCTCCTGGCCTTAGAGAGGGAAGGATAACTCCCACAGTTATCATTTTGAACTTTGGCTTTAAAAGATGTTTGTTCAGGTATCTTAGGTCCAGGATGGGTCACCACTATCCTGTCTTTTTGGGGGTTAGGAAGTACCTGGAGTACAATCCTTTGGCCCAGTGTAGGGTAGGTACTCTCTCTATAGCTCTGAGAGCTGGGAGAGAAGAAACCTCTGCCTCTAGGGCAAGGGTCTCTGAGAGATTTGCAGGTGGAAAAGATCTGGCTCTCAGCTTGGGAACTTTTTTGAAGCTGAGAACCTGACCCTGGCTCACTACTTCCAGGACCCACTTGTCTGATGTAAGAGACATCTAGTCCTCGACAAAGTAAGCCAGCCTGCCCCCTACTGGTACAGGAGAATCGATCCAGGCAGACCCATCAGGGTGTCTGCTTGGTAGGGGCCTTAGGCTTAGAAGTGAATGCCGGCCTGCTCATCCCCCTTCTGCCTCTTTGAAGAACCCCTCTGTGAAACAGAAGAAGAGGCCTGTGCTTGGTAAAAAGGCCTTTGGAAAGGCCTGCCCCTGCCCCTGGACTGCTGTCTTTGAGGAGTTGCTTGCCTATCCTTGGCCTGAGCACTCCTGTAAGTGGTCCTGTATTCATCCATTTTCTTCATGTAATTCTCTGTCTGCTCCCCAAACAGAGAATTACCCACTACAGGAAAATCCATGTCCTTAGCCTAAGTATCCTGTGAGTGGCTAGTACATCTGAGCCAAGCCATTCTCCAAAGAGCCAAAGATGTAGCCATGACTCTCCTTTTGCCCGAAGAAGTATCGCCCTGGTCAGAGGGTACTCCTTCTGGTTCGGTCGGAACCGAACCGGCTGGCCATCCCGAAGCCATGGACTTCTGCCTCCCTTTCCTCAATCTACCTAATCTCTTTCTAGGGTAGATTTGCGAAACTTTTTGCAAATTTGGCAGTCTGAATTGAGGTGGTCAAACCCCAGACAATAAACAAAGGTGGTGTAGGGATCAGCCTTAGCAAAGACCTCCCCACACACACTGCAGTGTTGAAACCCAGTGGGCCCAGTTTTTTTCTTGGGTTTCTTAGACATGGCCAACCTAAACAAACTTACCCTTTTTTCGGCAATCCACCAGGCAAGACTCCCCTATTGGTTCCTGACCATGTCACGGGTCTTGGAAAAAAACGTACTAAAACCGGTTTTTTTTTAGAACCGATATGGACCGGTAACCACACACTAAAGTAGAGTACAAAGTTTACATCAAAATGATCGGCTGCAAGTTCCACACAGAAAACAGAACAAAATCTGTCTAGTACTCACAATACCACAGACACAGACTTGAACCGACTATGCCAAAACAACAATTTCGGAAGAAAACCGACCGAAAAATTTACACTTCAACCGACTTTGAACCGAGCAGCAGGAGAAATCTCCGGAGCGACTGTTCAGTGAGGCAGAGTAAAGAATCTGACAGTTGCAGTTCGAATAACAACAGGCAGAGGCTTCAGCCGAGCTCAAGATGAACATTCTATGCCATGCATAGAAAAGTTAACCCTATGTTCTCCAGGGCAGTTGAAAGGCAGGACCTAACTGCATTTGTCAGAATACAGCAAGACTTCATATTGTTTGAATGGGTGTTTCTGATGTCATAGAATGTTCAGGCAGTATGAAAACAGAGAGCAGCAACTACTGAGAACATAGGGGTTCAGGGTAGTTCAAAAGGCAACAGAATGTGATTATTAATTCAACAAAAAAGGCCAAACACATGTCAGAATACTGGGTAGTCAATAAAAGAACTGGAGGGCATCTAGAGTTGTAAAAACTGTTTCCCATCACCTTTAAAGTACAGAAAGAAAGGAATACTGGGTGCTGGATTTGTTTAAGACCCATATAGAAAAGAAGAACTCAGACCAAGAAAAACTTGTTAACAGCAGGATCATGCATGCTGCCCCTCCTATTACACTCAATTTACCTTCTAAAGCATCCTGTGTCATGAGAATTAGAGTCCCGAAAATAAGTGTGTTTTGCAAAGTCTCTTTTTCTCTCTGCTGTGACTCAGAGCCCAGCTTGTCTTCCAGTGGTCTGCAGTGTGTCTGGCAGTTTTCAGTGTGTCAGGAAATTTGGTTTCTGCACAGAGTCTCTGTTAAAGAGAGTCTAAACTGGAGAGACTGAAGCTTCAACCGCCAGCACCAGGGCAGGTAAGTGATAGGGATGAACCTGAAACTCCATTGCTGGGGTATAAATTAAATTCCAAATAGCAGAATTTAAAGAGGGGGAGGATACGGATGCACTTTTGAATTTGTTTGAAAAGGTCTGTATCCAGGCCAAGATACCCAAGGAGGCCTGGAGCTTTTAGCTATCCCTGCTACTTACTGACAAGGGGCATGAGGCACAAGGCCAAATTGACAATGAGGACAGTAAAGATTATGAAAAACTTAAAAAAACTGCTTTGCTGAAAAAGTATGAACCAACTCCTGAGGCATAGAAAGTTAAATTCCAGAAGCTCCAAAAGAGCCCCGAAATCAGCTTTGAGAAACTCGCCACAAAGCAACGTCAGTTTTTGGGACGATGGGAGGGGGTGGAAGCAAACTCTGTGGGGAAAACTGCAGAGGTTGTGCTATTGGAACAGTTCTTTCGGGGCTGCCCAGTAGAGCAGAAAACCTGGTTAAAGGACCGGGATCCTAAAACAGCACAGCAAGCTGCTGAGCTTTCAGATCACTATGCCAGGAGCAGGCCTGCTCTGAAAGGAAGTAGGGGAGCAGGTGCTGCAGGGGCAAAAGGGAAAAAATGCACCTTCAGGGCAGCTAACACCCTCCCTGCCTCTGCAGAAAGGAGGAAGCTCCATGTTACCAAAAAGGGAAGTCATCGATAAAAAAAAGTGACGAATGTTGGTTTTGAAAGCAGCCAAGGCATCTTGCTGGACAGTGTCCTAAAAAAGGCAAAGAGTGGTCAGTGTGTCCCTCGAAAGGAGGTGGGTACACTGTGCATCACTGAGAGTATACCTATGAACATGAGGGAGCACACACACCCAGTTACCGTAAATGGGGTGCAGATCCACGTGTTAAGGGACACTGGGGCATCTCTTACCCTGGTAAAAGGGGATTTGGCTGGGCCTGAACAACTTATACACAGAAACATAGAAAATTTCTTGGCAGATAAGTACCGCTAGACCCATCCAGTCAGCCTGTAAGCCCTACACTTATTTGTGGCCTGAGACCCTATCTGGTCAGCTGCTTTTCACCACTCCTTCCCACCTCTAAGGTTCCCTTATGCCTGTCCCAGGCATGTTTAAATCTCTCCACTGTGCTCGCTCCCACCATCTCCTGTGGCAGACTAGTCCATGAGTCCACCACCCTCTCTATGAAGAAAAACTTCCTCACATTTCCCCTTAACCTGATACCCTCCAATTTCATATCATGCCTCTTGCTCTTGTACGCCTCCTATATTGGAAGATGTCTCCCCTCTGCACCTTGCTGATGCCTTTAAGGTACTTGGATTTTTTTTATCATGTCTCCCCAATTCCTCCTTTCCACTGTCGAGTACGTACGGAGGTCTTTTAATCGCTCCTCATAAGTCTTCTTAGGCAAGCTATGTACCAACTTTGTCGTCCTTCTCTGTACTGCCACCATCCTGTTGATGTCCTTACGAAGGTGCAGTCTCCAGAACTGCACACAGTACTCTAGGTGAAGCCTCACTAGTATTTTATACAATGGCATCACCACCTCCCGCCGTCTGCTAGTGACACCTCTGTCTATGCACCCTAGCATGCCACTGGCCCTCCCTGCAGCCTTTGTACTCTGCTTAGACACTGTTAGGTCATCTGAAATGATAACCCCCAGGTCTCTTTCTTCCTTGGTAGTCATCGGCAACTCCCCCCCATCCTATAGCTCTCCCCACAGTTCCCTCATCCCAGGTGCCTTATTTTGCACTTCGTTGACTTGAACCTCAGTTGCCACACCTCAGACCACTTCTCAAGCTTTCCCAGGTCCCTACTCATTGTCTCCACCTCTTCTGGAGTATCCACCCTGTTGCAGATCTTGGTGTCATCTGCAAACTTTCCCTCCTGTCCTTCCTCAATGTCACTAATGAAAACATTAAACATGACTGGCCCAAGGACTGATCCCTGAGGTACCCCGCTGGTCATCTCCCTCTCCCAAGACTGGATGCCATTTACCACCACCCTCTGCCTCCTGTCTGTTAGCCAATTCCTAATTAAGCTTACCACCTTGTGCCCCGTGGCCAGACTACCCATCTTATTAACCAGCCTTTTATGTGGGACGGTGTCAAAGGCCTTGCTGAAACTGAGGTACGCGATGTCCACCCCTACCCCATTTACTTCCTTCGTCACCCAGTCAAAAAAATCTATCAGATTTGTCTGATATGACCTTCCTGCTATATCTAATCAGTTTGTAACTGTGAGGGGATTCACTGGGGAGGAGAAAACCCTGCCACTAGCTAGTGTTCTCCTGGACTGGGGTGAGACAGGAGGGAGGGTGCAAAAAGTGGCAGTGGCAGATAACCTCGCCCTGGATGTGATTATAGGGAACAATCTCCAGTAGGGGGTGGTGTGTGCGGTTACCCACAGTTAGGCGATGAAGGCCATTTATAATTCCTTGAACCCCATAAAGGCCCCCGTGTAAAAGAATAGGAGGCTGGTTCCCCAGCTGTGTCTCCTGAAAGGGAGGTAGGACTTCCCCAAGTAGCTGTTCACCAGACAGCTACAGAAGGTTACTCTGAGGAGAGAGGGGTAACAAACAGTCAGAAAGTTAGGGATGGCAGTGACTCTGAATGCCCTGAGGCTAGCGCCAAGGACCCCAGTTTAGGAAATGAGGGGGACGTGTCTCACGTTTTTGGAAAATTTGAAGGTTTTGCAGCTGCTCAGAGGACTGACCCTAGTTTGGAGAGGCTGAGGGCTTCTGTAGAATCTGATGGGACACAGAGAAGTGACATGAGACATAGGGTATTTTGGGATAACGGACTTATGTATATGTCACAAACCCACTCAGCAGGTCAGCCCTCTACTCCCAGAGTGCCAATCTCCAAGCACAGTCTTGTGAACAGTTAACAGAAACAGTGAAACCCTCCTGGTCTGTTTTGTGGGTTCAAGTCAACCTTTGGTCTCAACTTCTGGAGGGATTCAAACTGTGAACCTCTTGTTAGCGTACCCAATGTACTGGCTCAGATAATTCTGTCTTCGGGGGGCCAGATATCTTTGCCTTCAGGCATCTAACTAGGTGTACAGAAATGAACCCTTAAAAACTGTAATAAAAGACCTCAGATTTAAAACGTTCACCTTTTTTCCAGTTTGGTATCATCATTCAAGCTCATGTACAGTGTCTGCTTTAACCATATATACTCTACTTGTAAAGGAAAAAAATCAAATACAGACCAAGTAAGCTCTAAAAAAGAGTTTTACTAAAATAGATAAAAAATATGTAACACATAAAATACAGAACTATTACATCACAAGACATACAAATCTCAAACAAAAACAGGTTTTAACAGTGCAATTCCTACTACAGTACTTAGATTTGTCTCTCTCTCTCTAAATACCTGCTTAAAGTGCTCACAGATGTTTCTTTGTCAGAGCCTAGATAGAAGTGTCTGAAGGAAAACAGAATAATGTTTAAAAGCCGGTTTTCCCCACCTATTTTGCATGAGGTCACCTAGTTCCTCCCTGTCAGAATATATAAAAAATATATGTATATAAAAACAGGATGTCTTTTCCAAGTATTAAATTCTGCAACCTCAGCATAACTCATGTTCTTCAAATGACTCTCTTTGATATATGATCAGTTTCCCCTTCCCAGGACTTCAAAGCACCTTCTATGACTTCACACTAAAACGTCACAACCTGCTCCTCTTCCTCTAAGCATTATACAAGTTTATGATTTTCACTCTTAGCAACTACAGCTATAATTAACTTAGTTAAAGTCTGTAATTAGCTTCTGGCCTTCCATGTAACACCTTGTATCTAAAACCTGTGTGTGTGTGCGTCATCTCACATGCTGTTTCAGCATTTCTCAAGAGAGACAGTCCATAACCCATTTTTATAGTACAAAAAATGATACAGTGATCAGAACCAGCTGTCCAAGTGTCACAGTATACACAGGATATGAGGACAGAGGGAGGGGTGATGGGCAGGCAGCCAGGGCATCATTTGGGGTCGCCAGAATTACGCGTTGCGACCCTGAACCCCGCAACCCCTATGACGGGGCTTGCAACCTGTCTGCCTTGCAATGGCTTAATTAAAATAGACATGCTTGGCTATAGCTGGCCAGCTGAATTAAAACAAACACTTTTTTTTTGCTTCCCCAGCAGTGTTACAAGTCCGTGCGCTTGTGCTGAGAGTAGGTTTCAGGGAGTACTCTGTCTGCGCTGGCTTCATATTAATTAAAATTGGCACAGGTCATGGATGGTGCCTTCTGTCTGCTTGGTTTGCCCGCCCCCCCAAAAAAAAATCTTTCTGACTGGTTGGTTGGGGGGGGGTTGGCAAGTCCCACTTACGCCACTGTGATTGGCTGGGAGGGTAGCGCTTAAGAGGCGCGATACGCGTGCGTCTACTCTGAGTGATTCCGTGAGTGAGGATGGATTCGGGAATCAAGCGAGGCGAGGGCACCAAGCAGTTTCATTGCATTGTCTGTTAGGAGTATGGTGGGATACACACACCACCAGGCAGCGCCAGCAAGCACGGGTTGCAAATGGAGAAGGCCTGGCAGTGGTTGGGGGGGGAGTTAAGTAGAGTGAGTGGACTGGGCTGGGTGGCGATTCAAGCACTGTAAGTGGGGTTAGGTTTGGGAGGGATGGAGGTTGGTTTATTAGGCAGGCTGAGGCCTACAAATGGCCGGACTCTCCGGGTGGTGTGGTGGCGTTTAAGTGTCCTCTTCAGTCTGGGCGGCGGCACGGCACCGCACCAGGCAGCAGAGCAGCCAGCAGGAGCCTCGGAGGAGCGGGAGTGAGGTGAGTAGCTGCAGTAGCAGAAGAAAGCGGCCGTCAGCACAGCCAGCCAGCATCACCCACCAAAGGTAAGCAGCTGCCTGCTGGCAGGTTACGACATTTTTTCTCACTTGTTTTTCACAGTTGTGAGTCAGCCAATGGGAATTACCTTCAGTCCTTCACTTTCATTTATTTAAGGTGCATCTACTGAGTCTGCCAGTGTAACTAAGCTCCTCCTACACCTCTTCTTACTCCTTGTAGTGATGTCTCAGGCTCAGCTGACTTTGCCAGCTCCTCCTCTTTGCTACCTTTCTAGTCTCCACTGAGTCTGCCAGCAAGAGTCAATTTATTTTCTTAGTCCCAATTAAAGAACATTAACTGAGTCTGCCTGTATCTTCATCTTAGTCCCAGCTGTATTTTATTTCCCTTGCTACAGTAAGTTTGTCTGTAGATCACAAATCCTCTCCTTGGTGATTAAACATCTGACCCTGTTACCCTTTCTTAATTCAATCAATGTTGTTGCTTTAGAGAGCAGTCAGATATTTTATAAAGTGGAAAACAGTCATCTTGACATGTAAACATTTTACTGCTAATAAAAAGAGAGGGTAAATACAATATTTTTAAGAACTGATCATTAAGAATTATTTTATCATATCATTTAAAGTTTAAATGATATGATAAAATAATTTTTGATGATCAGCTCTTAAAAATACTGTATTTGCCCTCTCTTTTTATTAACAAATTTTAAACGTTTGGTGACTAGATCAAAATGGTAAAAAAAATTTTAAATTCCAAGATTATTTCAGCCAGTCCTACTTGGGCTCAAGAGTTTGTGTAGGGGGCAGCACTTTTGGGAAAAAAAAAAGGGATTAATACCAGGACAGGATCTAATAAGAGTTTTGGGAGTGTTAGGACCTTTTTCTTTTAGTACATAGCAAGATCAACAGAGAGAGTAAGGTTGCTTCTGTGCTCGTGGCACCTGGTTCCACTGCATCTCGGCACCAGCGTCAATACAGTGCCAGATTTCAGCAATTGTCACTAATGGTGACCTCTCTGTTTGTGGCTGACTGTGCTCTCCCTCCTACACCTCCCTTGAGGGTGGCTGTGCCCCAACACTTCCCATACTAAATATACCAACTCCAGAGGTGCAGACCTCAGAAAGTTGGCACAGAGGTTGCCATAAATTATATTCACGAAATCTGGTGCTCTACTGATGCAGCATTGTAAAGGTGGTGGTGTACTGATGGTATATGGTGGCACCCACCTGTCTGTAGTATACTATCCTTAACTAATCATCTCTTGTCTTGCTTAACTTGATTAGTTTCTCTTGCCAGAAAAACAACAATTTTGAAGTGATCATATTCAGCTTAAGCCAATTTATATCCACTTCAAACAGCATTTCTCCAGAAATCCTGATCATTCTGCTGTCATTAACTACACCATTGCTCTCTCAAAAATAGTCCAAACATAATTGGCCTAAAAGAGAGTCTCTAAATTAGGATGGAAGAACCAGTTCAGGTATGATCAGAACCTTCAGAGGAACCTGTGCTAGTTTCTGAAAAGATTCATATCAGCACTTTTTTCAGGTTCTGATCATTTCTAAAACATAGCTTTTGGAGCTTAATATCCACCCCACAGGTCTTGTTCTAGAAAGAAGGCGTGAGTATAAATTCCCCATAATTAAGGCAGGAGGTGTAGAAAGGAACCAGTGGGCCAGGTCCTTTATTAAGTGGTCATATTCACAGTGGTGTTACACAAGGGTACTAACTAGCTGTATGGCACAAATTACATTTACTGTAGTACTACTCCAGTTTGCCTTTACAGTGGATACATTTGCCTACACTGACAAATCAACAAACCCCACCATTTTATCTTATTTAGTTACCAACTTCAAAGGCCCATTATCCCATCAAATTCTCATGTAATAATTGCCATATTTAGCAGCTGCGACTGTGTCACCTGTGCCTAATCCTACTGTTATTGATAGCTTATCTGTCCTACATAGCATCACCCCCTCCCACTTCCTCTCCTGCCTGGTGTGACCCCACTGAGCACTTACCCCCATGTCCCCTCTTTATCCCCCACCTTCCTGCTTTCTCTTCACAAATATTAATCCCCCAGTATTCACCCTCCCTGTTTCCCTCACCTCACTCCCCACTTTAAAACCCTTCCTTCCCTCTCTCCCCACATTACCCAGCCCTGCCCTATCACCTACTTATGTAACCCTGAGTAGATTCATATCCAATCCCACCTCTGACTTCTCAACCCCTTATTCTGTCACCCCCTTTATCTTTGCCCCCACCCTCCCCTGCTCTCTCTATTCTGTCCTTCCCCTCCCTTGGTCTTCACCACTTCGAACCTCCATAACTCTACCTGCACGCTGTAAAGCTCAGCTACCACTATAAATTGCTTGTCCATCTTAGGTGTGCTCTTAGTACTGTTGCAAGAAAGTTGACCTCTCCTACCTGATGTATTTTAACTGTACTTACTTGAATCTGTATCTATATGTATCATAAGGTACTTGCCTGCTGTGTATACCCCTATCTGTTTTGTAATGTCTACATACCTTGTCTATTGCCTAATGATGTGGAACCTTTGTAAAGGAGCTTTTAGCTCAAAGGTGTTAGTTGAGATTCCAATAAATAAATAAATACTTTGATCAGTAAAACATAATTCAATTTTGTATTCTAGGAGACATATCTTCAAAGCTGGTATCATATGCTGTGCATGTTTGTGTGATGACAGAATTAGCTAATTTAATTTTAATGGTGGTTTTCTAAAAGCTGGGTTCAAAAATATAAATTGTAATAGCAATTTGCTCTCATGCTTCTGTAATTTATATCTAAATTTCATATATTTTCAAAGTGACACAAAGCCTTAAAGGCAGATCTCAAAACTTCAATCATTTTGCTTTTTATAAATAAAAGTTTCCTGCATCTTCTATCATTCTGTCTGTTTTTTTCTCACTGGCAATAGGCCCAAGAGATGCGCAAGTGTTAACTGCATAAGGGTTAAACCAGGGGCATAGCCAGGATTTGTTGGGGGGGATTCCAAATATTTCTAGGGGTCCAGGGCATGCTCCCTATAAAAGTTTGACAATTTAGGAGTTAAATGGTGCAGTTTAGTGTATTTTTAGGCAATAATTCTCCCCAGCACAGGGCTGCTTATATCAGAACAGAAATTACTTTATTTTCTTGACGTTTGTTCTGTGCCTTAACAGGTAACCCTTGTTCTAGTCATCTTTGCCTTCCCAATATGTGTCCTTCCAAATACATTGATTCACATTTCTGTCATTTGTCTGACCCAAATATTCTCTTTCCTCTGACCTGCCAGGCATTTCTACATTATTAGGATACACGGACTGAATGACAGCGGGCCAGAATAGCACCAGAGTTAAAATCTCTATCAGACATAGTGATTGCTAGACTCAGTAACAGTTAACTGTGACAATTGGAATGTTATTTGAATACTGTACTGAGACTAAATCACATTCTGGGTGTGAATACTGAATTACACTGAAATTCCGTTTTGAAAACCCACTGCTATGACATAGATGTGATAGGTTTATAAGGTTCTGACATCACAACAGTAGGATTACAAGGTTGTAATCTGTCTGATTTCAGTGGGTAATAAGGGCTACCCATACATTATATAGAGGATAATGTATGGTCATCGATGGTTAACCAGTTTGTTAACCAACGAGAGGTTGTTAGGCGACCAAGTAGCCATGGCAACCTCGAGATTGGTTAAAAAATGGTTAATCATCGATGTACCTGTCATATATATTTTAGTGTATGGTACCATTTAGGTTTTAAGACAAGAAAGCAGTTCCTTACTACAGTTTTGTTTCAGTCACACGGCTGTGCCCTCACCGCTGGCGGCCATTTCAAAAGCCATCCGATCCAGTTCTGCATATGCCCAGACTGTCCCGGTTCTTAACCCATCGATGTGACATACCATCGACAGGTTAACAAGATCGTTACATCACATCGATGGTAAAACGTTGTTATAAAAAGGTAGATTTCTACCTATTACAACATTCTACCATACATTATAATATTGTTTAGTTTTTGTACAGTTGAGGAATGGGACTCATCATACTGATTCCATAATTTGATGAAAACTAGCTATTTAATTTGAATCAACATCTGTAATGACAGATTTCAGATTTATATTCAAACTTTACTATCCAGTTCATACCCATTTTTAAATTACTTGGTAACTAGCTCTATGTCACATTGACAAATGCCACCCTGGCTGGCCCCGCCCACACTGTGGCCCCGCCCACCTCGTACCCCCCCTCACCTTGCTACCCCTATGATTTTGCTGAAATGGCGCCCCTGCAGGCAGCTTGTCGTTCCCCAAGGGTATCATGAGCAAGTGTTCAAGATCACTCCTAATATCCCCATGTCCGAACATCTGGGCATCGCTCACACAATGCAGCGATTAGTCCAAAATTTCTATTGGCCCAACTTCACCCAGAAGGTGAAGGAATATTACAGGTCTTGTCACCGGTGCCAACAGAAAGGGAAGGCAGGAAGTAAAACAAAAGATGTCCTAATTCCCTTGCCCACTGTGAAGGAGCCATTCCAGAAGGTAGGAATGGATATTGTGGGACCCTTGAGTACCCCAAGCTCCTCCGGGAAAAAGCTTATCCTGACGGTGGTCGATTTCACCACCCGATACCCAGAGGTGGTCACCCTCACTTCAATTACAGCAGACAAAGTAGCAGACACCTTGCTAGGGATTTTCTCCCATGTCAGGTTTCTTCATGAGGTTATCTCTGACCAAGGGGACAGCTTTATGTCAGACCTGATGAAGTGTTTGTGGGAGAAGTGTGGGGCAGTGCAGAGACACATGACACCTTATCACCCACAAGCTAATGGGCTCATGGAAAGATTTAATGGTACCCGAAAATCGATGCTCCAAGTATTTGCTGAACAGTATGGGAGGAACTGGGAGAAATACCTTCCTCACCTGTTCGCATACAGGAAGGTGCCCCAAGAGTCGACAGGGTTCTCCCCCTTCAAACTCTTATACAGAGATAGGGTGCGTGAGCCCCTAGACTTGATCCGGGAAGACTGGGAAGGCAAGTATGCCACTCAGGGAGCTCCCATAGTGAAGTATGTCCTTAAGTTTAGGAAGAAGCTGAAGGAGCTTATGGGGGTGCCCAAAAGCAACCTGTCAGCTGCCCAGCAGAAGAAAAAGGTCTGGTGTGATCATGGAGCCAGAGCTTGCTCATACTGTGCAGGCCAGGAAGTAATAGTCCTGATTTCAGTCTGGAAGGACAAGTTACAGGCCGAGTGGCAGGACCATACAAGCTAGTCCAACAGGTCAATGACGTGAACTATACTGTAGAACTGCCTGACAGGAGACATAACCATAGGATGTACCATGTCAATATGATGAAGCCATATGTAAATAGGGCTGACATGGTGTTTACAGTGTGTAATCCTGGGAAGGGGACAGACAAGGAAGACCCCCTCCTGGACTTGCTAGAGGAAAGCAAGTGGGAGTCATCTGTGGAGACAATCAGTCTGTCGCCCCAGTTGACCCCAGAACAGACCTAGGAAGTGAGGGAGGTTTTAGAGGACTCTGCCCCTTTATTTATGGCCAAGCCTGGACAAACCCCCTTAGCAACCCATGACACAGACATGGGGACGCAAGCGCCCATCCAACAGACAGTCTACCATGTGTCTGAGGCCATCCTAAAGGATATTAAGAGGGGGGTGGAGGAAATGCTGGACTTTGGGGTAATCCAGAAAACCCTCAGTCCCTGGACCTTGCCTACAGTCCTCATCCCCAAGCCGGATGGGTCTACTCGCTTCTGTGTGGACTACCGTGGACTCAATGCAGTCACAAAGTCTGATGCCCACCCAATGTCACAGATGGACGAGCTACTAGACAAGTCAGGAGACATATCTTACCACAACTGACTTAACAAAAGGGTACTGGCAGGTGGAGCTAACTGCCAGAGCTAGAGAACTGTCAGCTTTCATCACTCATAGATACTGATGGCAGAAAAGGGCCTTTGGCCCACTTAGTCTGCACAACTGCACATGTAATTTTCCCTCTTCAAGCTTCTCTTGAACTGGGTTGTCCCCTTTCCCCAACTGCTAGGATCTCCCGATGCCTATCCCATAATTGTTTTGGCCTCCCACTACCACCTCCTCTGGCAGGGCATTCCACTTGTCCACCACCCTTTCCACTAAGAAATACTTCCTCACGTTACCTCTGTACCACCCTCCCTTCCTCCAATTTCATCCCATGACCCCTGGTCCTGGAACATCTCTTCCTCTGAAAAACAGTGTTTTTCTGCACCTTGTTCCTCCCTCTGAGGTACTTGCATGTCTCTATCATATCCCCCCTCCTCCAGGGAGTACATACTCAGGCCCTCCAGCCTGTCCTTGTAAGACTTGTGATGCAAACCCTGTACCATCTTGGTTGCCCTCTTCTGAACTGTTTCCACCCTGTCTACATCCTTACATAGGTAAGGCCTCCAGAACTGGACACTGTACTCCAGGTGTGGCCTCACTAATGTCTTATACAGTGGAACTCCAATAGGATTATTAGAATTCCAGGTAATGTATTTTGGAATGAAGAACACCCCTGCCACATTTCAAAGGTTGGTCAACCACGTGTTACAGAGTACTAAAGCGTACACAGTGACCTATCTGGATGATACTGCCATCTTCAGTACCAACTGGAAAGAGCACCTGTCCCATCTGAAGGAAGTGTTGGGCAGGATACAGACAGCAGCATTCACTGTAGGCGGAAAAGTGCCAGGTGGCTATGGCGGAGGAGGTATAACTAGGCCATGAAGTGGGGTGTGGGCAGCTCCATCCCAACGAAGCAAAGACTGAGGTAACAGAGGCGTGGCCCATGCCTGAAACCCAAAAGCAAGTCAGGAGCTTCCTAGGGACTGTGAAGTACTACCGAAAATTTGTACCCAATTGCAGTACCCTGACGGCCCCCCTATCTATCTTGCTAACAAAAAGACAGCCCAAAAAGGTAAACTGGGAGCCAGTCTGTGAAAATGCCTTTGCACGGCTAAAAGCGGCACTGTGCAGGGCCCCTGTGCTGGCCAGTCCACATTACACTAGGCAGTTTATGGTACAGACGGATGCCTTGGATGTGGGGATTGGAGCAGTCCTCAGCCAGGCATCCAATCAGGGACGAGACCACCATATAGCGTACCTTAGCAAGAAGCTACTTCCCTGGGATCAGGCATAGTCCATGGTAGAAAATGAATGCCTTGCACTGGTATGGGCCCTGAAGAAATTAGAGCCGTACATCTATGGGAGGCGCTCTGAGGTACTGATCGACCATGACCCTCTGATGTGGTTAAATCAGATGGGCGAAACAAATGGACAGCCCCTCAGATGGAGTATTGTCCTGCAGGCCTATGACGTGGCCATTATACACAGGTCAGGTTCTACCAAAGCGATAGTCTATCTGGCCAATTAGAACAGTAACCAAACTGTGAAAACCCTGCCATACAATAGCGGCATGTTCCAACAAATTCAGTCTTAGGAGGAAGCGCTGTGGCGATTTGGCCACTTCAGTCATACTGCTGTCATATTTCTCTGAAAGTTTGTATGTTTAATGTCCAAAAAGGCCAGGACATCAGACCTGCAAGAAAAGATGCCCATTTTTCTGCAAGGGTACTTGGGAAGAGTTGATGTGTATTTCAGTGTTTGCATCTCCCCTTGCCTAGGACAAAGGCTTGCTTAGAGATAAACAGGAGTTAAATTGTAATAGGGGATTGGAATTTCCTGGTAGCTGATCAAAGGGGAAGAGTCCATAAATGACAGGAGATGGAATGGCCATCTCCTCTGTTATAACACTCTGAATTTCAAAGAGAAAATAGCTTTATAGCAGGGTCCTGCACACACCCAGGCTAGGAAGCTATTGTTAAATTCCCTATCAACTGCCACAGTCTATTACTATTTTAATAAGTGTCAGGAATGCAATGTAGATCAAAGCCAGCCCAGGGAGGTGGGACTGTGGGAAAGAGAAAAAATATTGTTAATTTTGAAAATACAGTCAAATCCACTTATAGCACCCGCGGGTAAATCAGACACTCGTTTTTAGCGGGCATTTTCAAGTTGCCAAAAGCCATCTTTGTATGTTTTCATGCTAATTATTACTGTTAAACCATCTATTGGCTGCCATCTATATCGCCACTTGACAGCTGTCAGTGGCGGACAATTCCAACCATGCAAGGTGCGAACGACTGTAATTACAGTGCAATCAACTGTGCAGCTTTATACTGTGAGCGTTAATGGCAGCAGCTCATTGTCAGCTTGTTCTCAGTTGCAGAGATGTCAAAACACAAGGCAATGTCACTTGTTGACAAAGTTGAGTTGTTAAAGAAAATTGATGCCTTGTCAAAAATGAGTCAGCGCGACTTGGCTCAACATCTGTCTCTGCAAAATCAACCCTTGCAGATCTTTTATGGCAGAAAGAACAAATTCTGAGTGACTGGCACAGAAATGTTAACCCTGACCAAAAACAGGAAGGAAAGGATGGCAAAGTAGAAGAGGCTTTGGTGCGGTGGTTCACTAATGCGCCAGGGCGTGATGCCCTCATAAGTGGCCCCTTGCTTATCCAGAAAGCCCAGGAACTAGCAGCTGCCTTGGGGCATACAGAATTCCAGCCTTCAGAAGGGTGGCTGCACCGTTGGAAAATGAGAAACAACATTGGTTTTCGCAGACAGCATGGAGAGAAACAAAATGCTGACTCTGCCAGTGCTGAACACTGGCTAGAAAATGTTTTGCTCGGTCTGCTGTCCTCCTTTGCTCCCCGGGACATATTCAACTGTGATGAAACTGGCTTATTTTTTTGTTGCATTGGCCAGGGAACACTCGCTTTCAAAAGCGAGGCACTAATGGGGCAAAAGAAAGCGAAGGAGAGAGTTTCAGTGTTAGTGTGCTGCAACATGGATGGAACAGAAAAAAAACGAGAGCTTGTTGTTGTTGGAAAATCTGTTTCCCCATGTTGTTTCAGAGGGGTAAGCCATCTGCTGGTTTTCTACCAGCCTAACAAGTCTGTGTGGATGACTCTGGTCATTTTCAATGAATGGATTCGGATTTGGGACAGAAAACCACATGGCCGAAAAATTGCTCTGCTGTTAGACAACTTGTCAGGTCACCCAGCTGTCCCAGGGCTACGCAATATCACCCTAATTTTCCTACCACCTAACACTACCTGTATCATACAACCCCTTGACCAGGGCATAATTTAGAACATGAAGCAGCACTACGTAAGGTGTATGTGAAAGCGAGTCCTGGATGACATTGACAGCAGCGCTGACACACTCCTTACATAAGTACAGTGTGTTAAAAAAATTAACTTACTGGACGCAGTGAGACTGTTAAAAATCTCCTGGGCCGCTGTGACTCCACAGACCATACAGCGCTGTTTCCGCAAGGCAGGATTTACTAAACAGGCTGAAAACCTTGACCAGGGAGAGGGTCTCTCAACGTCCCAAACAGCCACTACTGATGAACTGGACCTCTTAGCAGAAATTGAAGAAAGTGTAAATACGCCTTCGGGAATGACAGCAGAGGAGTGCCATACAGTGCATCTCCTAGGAGATGGGGGGGGGAGGAGGAGCCCGCAGCTGATGACATCATGCAGGCTGTAGAGAGCATGCACTCAGAGGAAGCGGAAGAAGAGGATTCAGAGCACGATGAAGATCTGCCAGAGGCTACAGTTTCACCGAGTGATGTTAAACATGCTCTCTCCTTACTCTACAACGAGTGATGGAACAAAATCTGGATGTGCTGCCAGACTGGAATGCTCCCGCTGCTGATGAAAGAGTGTGGAACCCCTACTGCCAGAAATCATCAACTCAGAGTAAAATCTCTGACTACTTCAAGTAGGACTTGAGAGAGCTTCTAATTGAGCTGTACTCTCATTTGCTTGTTTTCTTTTGTCTTTTTGAGAGATTACTGTACTGATTGAAAAACACTGTGGGTTACGCTTTGTGTGCTGTGCGGGACATCGCATAAAATAATTTACACCGTAATTCCTTAGTTTGTGGATTTTTTTTGGTTCCCGTGGGTATAGCGACCATTTTATATAGCGGGCAAACAGTTAGTTCACATATGTGCCCACTATAAGCGGGTTGTACTGTACTGTTATTTTGGTTCACTTAAAATTGGGACAGAGCAAGAGAGATCTCTGCTGGCCTAGAGATGAACAGTTGGATCTGGAAATATTAAGCCCACTAGCCAATCACAGGCCAATTTTGCAGATTTCAAAATGGCCTATATATAGCCCTCTTACACAGAGACTCTGGGCAGAAGCCAAATTTCCCAACACACTGAAAACTGCCAGACACACTGAACAACACTGCAAGAAAAGCTGGGACTTTGCGTCACAGCAGAGAGAAAGAGACAAAACTCACTTATTTTTGGGACTCCGATTCTCTACAGAAAAGGTAGAAATTGTCCAGTTAATTCACTAG
The DNA here is from genome assembly GCA_016271365.2 of Neoceratodus forsteri. Classification (NCBI taxonomy): domain Eukaryota; kingdom Metazoa; phylum Chordata; order Ceratodontiformes; family Ceratodontidae; genus Neoceratodus; species Neoceratodus forsteri. The sequence goes on along the minus strand of CM028134.1, from coordinate 967,849,324 downwards.
TTCACTTTGTATGTATTTTCCACCTTTTTATTTGTAGTTATCCTGTAACCAAATATTCAAATCATTTGTCTGTATATTTGTATGGTTATTATTTAGTAATCAGTAAAAGCTCTTGCTTTTAATTTAAAGTACTATTGCCTGGAAGTGATTTTGTTGTGTGTGAGGATTTTGGGAAGGTTTATTCAATCTGTATCATGCCGGTTTAGTGGTAAGGTGCCACACGCTACCAAAACTAGGATCCTGGAAGGGAATCTGGGGCCATACAGTAAGGTAAAAGTACACAAGGTCTCTGGAAATGGTCTGAGGGGTTTAAATCAGGTTCCCGCACCCCTGTGGGAGAAGACACAATCAGGGTTACGAGAGCAGCCCTGAAGGTCTTGTAATGCATGGGTTTCCCTCCAGCACAGCAACGGAGGAGGGTTCTCATCTGGCTACAGACTCGTGACTGCATTTTACTGATACCCAGAGAGTAGAAGCCCTTGGCCCTCATGGTGAGTGTTCAGTTGTGAAATCAGTGAGCACTCTAAAAGGACATGAGGAGGGTTTTTCCTGACCCCCCCTATCACGGGTTGCTCTTAGGGGCAGGCACTGTGAGCTCAGTGGACCTGGCCCCCAGTAGTGGGTTAGTGACAATTATAAACAATAACAAGAGCATTACTTTCTTTCACAGATAACAAAAAAAAATACAAACCAGCAACAATCTAAATGGGGCAGCAGGATCCCAGTGGCAATGGAAAAGCATTTTTATAACAATACCTTGTATAACAATCCCAGTTTTTGATTTACTGCTCTACATACAGCTTTTACCTGGGGCAAAAAAGTTAAGCTAGGATCAAGCAAAACACCCAAATATTTAAATTCATGAACTTGCTCAATTACTATCCCTTTTTAATCATGAATAAGAAGACAGGGGTTGTCCTTTAACAAAACTGGGGACCCAAACAACACTGTTTTCGTTTTTTTAACGTTAAGGATTAAAGAATTAGCCGCAAACCAATTGCAAACATCAACAAATTCCTGTTCCAAAGAAAGACTTAATTGAGAAATAGTTTTAGCTTGTAAAAAAAGAACCAAATCATCAGCATATAATAAACAGTCACAAGATTTACAAAGTGATAACTGATTAAAAAAACAAGAGAAAATAACAAATGGCCCAAAATTGAGCCTTACGGTACTCCTGAATCAATCGGGTAAACAAAGAACACTGCAGCTCTAACATTAACAAACTCTGAATCCTATTCAACAAGTAGACTCTAAACCAAGTGACCACATTCACAGAAAAACCAAAATGACGCAATGCAGGACAAAACAAGGAGTGATCAATAAGATCAAATGCCTTGGTCAGGTCTGCGACAACTGCCCCCAACATAAGGCCATCATCAAAGCCCAGGAGGGTGACATTCGTTAACCTGACCAAGGCAGACTCCATTCCGTGGTTTTTCTGAAAACCACGCTGCTGAGAACACAGAACATTGTTTGCTTCAAGATACAAAGAAATCTGGGTTGCAACTATGTTTTCCAGTAATTTGCTCAAAGGGCTCAAGACAGAAATTGATCTGAAAACATCCGTGCATTCTGCCCTAGATTTCTTAGGAACAGGAACCACCATGGCACGTTTCGAAGTTAAAGGAAACCTGCCAGAAATCAAGCATGAATTAAAGACTGAACATAGGGGACCCACAACAGAGAGGGGCAATTAATCATATAAAGTGCCCATCTAGTCCCTCTACACAATCACTGTATCTGTTAGGAATTGTGAATAATAATTTCAGTACCTCTTTTCTGATGGTTTTATGAAAATAAAAGGTGAGCCTACCAAGTAGAGATGGTACAAAATCAGGAGCATCTACTGACTGCGTGAAGTTACAAGACTTATAAGCACGCAAGATCAGAACATTTGGAACCCAATAAATTAAGATATTTCAACTGAAGCCATCCCACTGGCACAGCAGTTGGATTTCCACTTGCGACACCAGCAACCCATGTTCGGGAACAGACACAGGAAGTCGAAGGACCAGCCGGGGGAGAAGGACTGACCATCCAATGGACTGCTCTCCTTCTCCGGGGGGAGGGAGGGGTAGAGTATCCAGCACCTGATGGACCCCGGGCGGAGGCTGGAGGAACCACAGGCGGGCAAGCCAACACGTAAGAGGACAGGCGGGATGCTGGTCATCGTGCCGTCCCACCTGGGGCAACACAAAATGCCAGCGCCCCTTGATGAAGCCCGACTTCAGCTTAAATTAGATCTTAGGCGGCTCCTGACCTATCCCGTCCAGATGCAGCACTATGAGCGGGTGCTGTAGCTGCCTGGGGGGTAAGCAGGGTCAACCTTAACCTTTTTACACTACTAGCAGGGCAAGTTGATTCAAAATAGCACTAGCCCGCAGATGGTTGCACTGGCCCCTAATTACAATGGTAAATTTTGATTACTTATACAGGAAACAATGCAAGCAAAGCCAAGAACTACTCTGATTATTGTACATTTATCCTGCTCCCACACTGCTTCCAGCTCCACAGCAGTATAAAGTCTACAATGCTATCACAGACAGTGAGCCCCCCCCCCCAAACTGTTTTGTACCATGGCCTCCTCTCTTCCTCTTTCTGTCCTCCCCCACACTATACAAATAGACAGAGAACATCATAACAGCAAATGTTCAATCAAGCAGTCCTAGCTCTGTGCACACAATAACTGACATCATCATGCACCTTACCACACTGTCACCACCACCCACAGGGCAATGAACAGAGTCAGGCAGAGAAAGGCAATCTCAGCCCCCACCCTATAGTCAACTGGAGACCTGCACTTCTGTAAGTTTCTGTACTGTCTCAAGTGAGACAGGAGCACATCTAAGATTTATTTGGGTGGGGTGAGACAACCCTAAGGGGCTTGGGAAATAGAAAACGATGACATTTTTATTTGTAGAAGCACTGATTTTAATATGCTCTGCCCCAACAATAACAGATTTTTCATTAACATTGTACTTTCATCAGACCAGGGGAAACGGGACACAGGCATAATTCTATACTATCTCTGTTTCTGCACAGGATGATCTATGCACCCCAGGAATGCCTATTTCAAGATTTCAATTTATGTATTTTATCAAGGTTCTTTTTTGTACCATACATGATCCAAAGCTTTGTTTTTAGGCTGAAAGGACATGCTGAGTGGGACATGGAAGTATATGGCTGGTGATGGCTGGCTTGGTCCATTTAGAAGAGCTGGGGACCCCCTACACTTGCCAGTAATGGCAGCTATGGATCTATGGATGGTCACTTCAGAGTCTGGTCTGCTTGGAAGTCCAGGGAAAGAACAGACTTAACAGATTTGGAGGGGAGAGGGAAGTTATGGTGAGGCTGGAGTAAAACCCACCACCTGCAGGGCCAATCCTGTATCCTTCTTTTTATTTTGTCACTGAAATGTTGGATACAAACACTCAAAATGTAGAGAAATGAGAGGCACTGGTCTTCCGCCAGTTAATGACTTCACTGGGCTTCACACAGGTTATTTCCTCCCCGACCCATATTGGTGGTCATTTGTTGGATTTGGTGTTCCTACTGGGGATGGAGATATCCGATCTGGTGGTGGAACCAGTCGGACGGTCTGCCCATCACGCCATTGGGTTCAGTTTTGGGGCCACCCCTAGTAGGCCAGACCCTATGGAGATGGTCCAGTACCGCCCTTTGAGGGGTATTTCCCCAGATGGCCTGATGGCAGTGCTGGACCTATCGGGTTTGCCGAGTGATTGTATGGACCCAGGGGACTTGGTACTTGCCTATAATAAGGCGGTAGCAGGGGCCCTGGATTCCATTGCTCCTGTTCATGTTCGTCCCCTCACTCTTCGCCCTAGGTCTCCTTGGTTTGATGAGACTCTAAGGGAGTTGAGGAGAGTTGGACGAAGATTAGAGAGACGCTGGTGGAGGTCGGGCCTGGATTGTGACAAACTTAGTTTGATGGACCATTACGTGGTCTATCAATCAGCAATCTCTCGTAAGAAGGCAGAATTCCTGCCCAGAGAGATCGCTGCTGCACAGAATAGACCAGCTCAGCTTTTCCGGACTGTGGACAGATTGTGCAATCCAATCTGTCTTCAGCCCAGAAGAGCCTTTTCTCAAGAATGGTGTGAGAAGCTTGCTCAATTCTTTTCAGATAAGGTTGCCACAGTCAGGTCCGATGTCCGCTTGACCCTCTCTAGTGGGAGTTGTGATGGTCGACAGGAGATGTCGGACACCCGTTTTGTGCGGTCCGACTTCAGCCTTCCCACAATCAATGACACTGTGATGGTCATCCGATTACTACGTCCGACCAACTGTGGTTTGGACCCGGGCCCTATGCGTCTCCTAGTGGGCTGTGTAGATAAAATCGGTCCGGTCCTGGCTGAGATAGTCTGGAGGTCTTTGGAGAGGGAGGATTTTTCCAAATCCTCTGAAGGAGGCTATGGTTCATCCCCTTCTTAAGAAGCCCTCCTTGGACTCGGACTTTCTGGCTAACTACAGACCCGTCTCTAACCTGCCCTTTGTGGGTAAGGTTATTGAGAAGGTGGTTGTGTCGTAGTTGGATGATCATTTAACCAGCCACAATGTCTATGATTCTCTCCAGTCCGGATTTAGGAAGAAACATAGTACCGAGACAGCTCTGGTCCGGGTACTAAATGATCTCCTAATAGCAAGAGATCGAAGGACCTGTTCTATCTTGGTCCTTCTCGATCTATCTCTGACATCTGACACCATGGACCATGGTGTGGTGTTGAGCCTCATGGTTTATCTGTGGGCTGTCTGGCACAGTCCTCAGTTGGTTTCGATCCTTCCTCGAGGGTAGGACTCCTAGGGTGCTGTCTGGGATTTTTTCCTCGACATCATTCCTCCTATCCTGTGGGGTGCCGGAGGGCTCCATTTTGGCACCCATGTTGTTTGCGGTGTACATGCTGCCGTTGGGAATGATCATTAGGCGGTACGGTTTGAGTTTTCACTGCTGTGCAGATGATACTCAACTGTACATGTCCTTTGTACCTGGCCAAGATGCTGCCTTTTCGGTTTTCAACAACTGTCTTGCCGAAATCCAGGACTGGATGAATGTGAGTTGGCTGCGGTTGAATCCGGAAAAAACGGAGGTGTTGGTCATGGACCCAGGTCGCCGGAGGCAGGCTCACATGGATCTTCTCGGGCTTATGGTTCAGGGTGTCCAGCTAACTACCTCAGACCGGTGCGAATCTGGGTGTTGTATTTGATAACTGTTTAACACTTAAATCACAGGTGTCGACAGTTGTCAAAGCCTCTTTTTACCACCTGAGGAATATCGCCCGGGTGAAGCACCTGGTTCCTCCTGACGATCTTCCTACTTTGGTCCACGCCTTCGTTACCTCCCGTCTTGACTACTGCAATTCCCTTTATCTTGGGCTACCGGGGGGTAGATATTCACCGCTTGCAGCTAGTGCCGAATGCGGCAGCCAGGCTATTGACTGGAGCCTCTAGGTCCAGTCATATAACACCTGTGCTCCGCGGACTGCACTGGCTGCCAATATGCTAGCGTATCACCTTCAAGGTCGGTTTGCTGACCTATAAGGACCTACATGATCAGGGACCTGGCTACTTAAAAGATCTCCTTCGTCCCTACTGTCCCTCCCACTCTCTTCGATCCACAGACGAGGGATTGCTAGAGATTCCCAAGGTCCGTTTGAAGACCTCTGGGGCCAGATCCTTTAGCTTTATGGCCCTGACCCTGTGGAATTCTCTGTCTCATCAGGTACCAGACTCCCCAACTGTCCAAACTTTCAAGGGAGCACTTAAAACATATCTTTTTAAACATGCATACAATGATTTTTAAATGTTATTAGGTTTGGATACATTTTATTGTTTTATTAGTACTGTTTTTATTATGTGTTGTACAAGTGCCTTCGTTCTAGAAAGGCGCCTTTTACAAATAAAGTTTTGATTGATTGATTGATAATAATATTGGACCAATTGTTAGACATAGACACATTCAGAAAACTGGAACCTAGTGACTTAACAGCACTCTACCCTTGATCACACCTTGGTCTCAAGCTGAAAGTCTTTGCAGTGGAGTGATAATGACTCACATTGAGTCTCTTGTGTGATCCCTCTCTTGAACTGCCAGATAATTGCAGCTCTTAGGCCCTGTCCACACTACGCCTCTGTAACGTTACAGAGTGCCCAAACCGTTACCGCAATGGTTTGCATTTACACCTGTAACGTTACAGAAGGCATTTTCGTAACCACTGTTGAAACCACATATGAGGTGGTATCAACAGCGGTTATGCTCGGTAACGCATCAAGCGGCGTGGATGCGGGTAACGGCCCCTGCAGGGCCCGTAACACAGCACGAGCTGCATCCTGGGAATGGGTGCCACAGGAATGGTTGCCCGGCACCTCTAGTGTGGACCGGCGGTACCGGTCCCATAATGGACACCGCCGCAATGTGGACACATTGCACCGCTCCCCGGCCGTAACGGACTGCATCTGTTACCGGGCCAGAGCGGTGTGGTGTGGACAAGGCCTTAATGAGCTATTAATCACACCTGGCCATCTGGAACATTGAGACAGATTAGCAAGAGGATTAGAGAATGCTGAAGTAGAGATTTTTTAATTTCATTAACAGCCATGAAAATCTGCACTAGTCAAGACGGGCAAGTAGAGAGTTAGCTGCACTAGCCCTGGTCAATTTGCACTAGTGTTTGGGCTAGTAAAACAATGTTAAGATAGATCCCTAGGGGTAAGCCAGAGGGTATCAGGGAGTCGCGGCCAATATAAGCATGGAAGTAGAGGGTCCGTGACCGGGTGAAGGTACCAGGCGGCCAGTGGCGGCAAAAAGCATAGTAAATGAAAAAGATATTTATTTATTTTTCTTTTTTTTTTAGTTCTTTAACCAGGAGTAGCACACTAAGCTGAAAGCTTTTTTACAGGTACGACCTGGGAGCACAGGGAAGTTAAGTGACTTGCTCAGGGTCACACAGTATGCAAATGGAAGCTGTGGGATTCAAACCCAGGTCTGGTCTGCTGGATGTCACCAGATTTGCAGCTCAGGGCCTTAAACCACTGTGCTATACTACCTCCGAACTGGACTGGTTACAACTCCACTGAATGTGATTAATTTCTCTATGGTGGATTTTTCTTAGGGAGAAAGATGATTGACAGAATCCCAAAAAGACTTTGGAGCAGACAAATTCTCATCAAGCTGTTTTTTTAATAAAACTCATTTTAGGCATTCTTAACTTAAGGACAACTGTTAGTATTAGGAATTGTTGTGTGGTTGTACCTGTTTGTGCTGTACTTCAGTTTTGCAGAAAAATCAAATAAACTTTAATAAAATAAAGAAATACTTGTTAACATGATTAGCGGCGAAATCAGATCAAACTGCAAATGCTAGTTTCTGACTGTTAAGATCTGCACAACTTGTTATTCAATAGTCAGATAATTCAGAAGCCCAGCTGTGGCTCATAGTAATTTCTCAGCAAATGGTTTAAACATACAGTTCAGACGGGCTATAGAGAAGGTTGCCAATTATAGGTATCTTACTAGGTAAGCTTAAAAAATAGTGGGGGCCGGGGTGCACCACCCTGTGTCCAAATTTACTGGACCAAATTTGTCAACAATCAACAGATGGTCAATACACGGTCAAATGAGTGGGCTGTGTTTTTAACAAGCTTAAAGTAGCGGAACACAGCAGTGCTGCATAGCAGGCTAGGCATATGATTCTTGTAAACAAACACAGCACTAGAAAACTTTTTACATAGCTCAGCCTCTATCTGCACCTTATTCTACCATGGAGTTTGAAATAAGGAATTCCACTACAAACTACAGATAAGCCATAATGGCTACTCACTAGATATGAACTCAGCTCAGCAAATATACTTTTCCTATCTGCGAGACTGTTCAGAATAACTGTGTTTGGGAGGGGAACAAATACCATAGACCATAAATACAGGTAACTCACATGTAGCAGGAGTTCTAGGAGTGGTATATGTTGCTCATCCACACCGTCTGGCAGGTTCCTTGCCGCTTTAAATCTTGCCGGAAAGTCTTCAAGCTGGCTCCTCCCTCCCACCCACGTGGTAAAACCGGCTCCCGCCCCATGACGCCAGATCTAGCCCGCTGAAGCCAGGCTGCGCAGGGTCGAGCCGGAGAGATCAGGGTCGTATGGATGAACAACATATACCACTCCTAGAACTCCTGTTACAGGTGAGTAACCTATATTTCTAGGGACGTGGATATGTTGTTCAATCCACACTCTCTGGCAGACTCCTAGCAGTCTCTGGGAGGTGGGAGGCAAGGCGCCTACTTAGAGAAATAAGAACTGGAGAACCAAGGCCCCAAAACCAGCATCCCAGTGTGACTCTAGGTCAATGTGGTAATGGAAAATAAAGGTGTGTGCTGGCTTCCAGGTAGCAGCCCTGCAGATTTCCTGGATAGGGACATCCCTAGAAGCAGCCACCGAAGCAGTGGTATGGCGGGTAGAATGAGCTCATCCCTTTGGGAGGCTCCATGTCAGCCAACCTATAGCAGAGATCTATGCAGGAGGCAACCCATCTGCTTATCGTCCACTTGGCTGCAGGTCTGCCAGGTGCGGCTTCAGCGTAGGTGACAAACAGCTGGCGAACCTCTCCCCGAACTTCAGCCGTCCGCTCCTTATAATAAGTGAGCACCCTTCTGGGGTCCAAAGAATGGAGCCTCTATTTGGCTTCCGAGGTGTGATTGGGGTAGAACACCGGCAGAGTCAACACCTGGTTAAGGCGAAACTCCGACACCACCTTCGGAAGGAACTTCAGGTGGGGGTGAAGGACAACCTTGTCCCTGTGGAAGACCAGGTAGGGAGACTCGATGGAAAACGCCAGGTGCTCTCCCATCCTTCTGGCTGATGTAATAGCCACCAAGAAGGCGTTCTTCCACGACAGGTGAGAGATGTCACACCTGTGTGTCGGTTTGAATGGCTTGCCCATGAGCTTAGGCAATACCAGCAGTAGATCCCACAGAGGTGGAGGTTCTCGCACCGAAGGGAATATGTGGTCTAGGCCTTTGAAAAAGCACCCAACCACCTTCTCCTGTGCCACCGACTGCTTGCTGGCCCGTGCCCGGCAAGCAGAGATGGCTGCCAGGTGCACCTTAAGGTTGTCGACCGAAGCCCTAGCTGAGAAAGGAACCACAGGTAGTCCAAAATACTAGCCAATGGACAGGAAGAGGGGTCCAACCCCTGGTCCTGACACCAAATGGAGAATCTCTTCCACTTGAAGGCGTAGCATTTTCTGGTCGCCTCCTTACGGGACGCCTCAACGACAATGCGGACCTCGTCAGAAAGACCCAAGGCCCGGAACTCTAGCCGCTCAGGAACCAGGCCATCAGGTGCAGGGATTGAAGGTCTGGGTGGAGAACCTTCCCCGTGTCGAATGAGATCAGGTCCGGGTGGGCTGGAAGCTGCCTCAGGAGCCTGGAGCTGAGGTTGAGCAGACCTGGGTACCAGAAGTGGCGAGGCCAGTCTGGGGCTACCAGAATCACCTGCACCTTGTCCCTCTTTGCCTTGAGAAGCACCTTGTGGATCAAGGGAAATGGAGGGAAGGCGTAAAAGAGGCCTGGGGTCCACGGCCTCAAGAAGGCATCCCCCTGCAGCGAGCCCTGCTGAGGGGGGCAGGCGTGAAACAGCCTCAGCTTCGCATTCTCCCTGGAGGTGAACAGGTCCACCTGAGGGGTGCCCCAATGGGAGAACCGGTCTTGCACTACCTCTGGCAGGAGAGACCACTCATGAGATGCAGCACCTATCCAGTTGAGGGCATCGGCCAGACTATTGGAGGCTCCTGCCACATGGATGGCTAGGAGATCCGCCTCCAGGCTGATCATGAGAGACCAAATGTAGAGAGCTTCCCTACACAGAGGCAAGGAGTGCGTCCCGCCCTGATGGCTGAGATAGTACATGGTCGTGGTGTTGTCCTTCTGGATCTGAACCACCTGACCCCATACAAACGGAGTGAAGACAGTGATGGCTAGTCGAACTGCTCAAAGCTCCAGCAGGTTGATATGGCATCGAGACTCCTGAGAGGACCAGAGACCGTGGGCCCAGAGATCCCCCAGATGAGCACCCCAACCCATCAGAGAGGCGTCAGTTGTAAGATTGACAGTTGGCTCAGGGCGGACAAACGGGATACCCTCCTGCAGATGAGCTGGGACAAGCCACCACTGCAGGCCATCCCACATCTTCTGGGTCACAGTTACCGTCCGGTCCAAAGGACCGGAGCGCTGTGACCACTGGCGGGCCAGCCTCCATTGCAGGGGGTGCATATGCCAGCGGGCCCAACGGACCACGCTGGTGCAGGCCACCATAAGGCCCAGAATGCACAGGAAGTCCTGGGCAGGGCGCAACTGCCCAACCAGAAATGATTAGGCAAAGGAGGAAAGGACCTCGGCCCTGTCCACTGGGAGCCGGGCTCTGGCTCGAAGAGAGTCGAGCTCTGCCCCGATGAACTGAATCACCTTCGATGGCACGCGTTCCAATTTGGCCTCGTTGATCAGGAGGCCAATTTGAGAGCAGACCTGGAGGGCCAGATCCCTGGACCGCTCCACCTCCAACCTGGAGGGGGCTGCAATCAGCCAGTCGTCCAGGTAAGGGTACACCTGATCCCCTCGGCGCCGCAGGAATGCTTTCACCACAGCCATGCCATGAGAAAGGCCAAAGGGCATGGCCTGAAACTCTTAAAGTGATCCCTCTGCTTTGAAGCGGAGGAATCGCTGATGAGACGTATGGATCGGGACATGAAAAAAATGCGTCCTGGAGATCCAGAGAGCAGAACCACACGCTCAGTTCCAAGGATGGAATGATCTGAGCCAGAGTGACCATCCTGAAGGTATATGGCCTTAAGAACTTGTTCAGGTCATGCAGGTTGAGAATGGGGCACCAGCCCTCCATCTGCTTTGGGACCAGGAAGTACCTGGACACAAACCCCGGGTCTGGAGGAGGATCAGCCATCTTGCTGATTACCTCCTTCTGGAGGAGCAGAGCAATGTCGGCTCGACAAGCCGACAGAGAGGCTGCGGAACCTGTTGCCCCACGTGGGGCGACGGCTCGATGGGGAGGGGACTCGCTCGAATTCCTGAGGCAAACCCCTGCTGACCACTTCCAGCACCCAACGGTCTGTGGTGATAGCGGACCAGGCGGAAAGGAAGTGGCAGAGCCGTCCCCCCACGGGGGAAACCTGGGAAGGAGTGACAAGGTTGGGGGCGACACCCCTTAACCCGTCACTGGGCAGGCCTGGAGGAAGGGCTGGCCGAGGGACCACCTGGACCTTTCCCTCCAGACTTCCTACTAGAGTAAGCAGCAGACTTGGCCTTAGGGCGCCAAGTGTGAGCCTGCTGGCCCTGTTGCTGGTGCTGCTGGGCCGGACGTGCCGCAGGGGCGGAAGGGCAAAAGGGCTTACGCTGCTGCTGGCGGCCTTTGTCCTTTTCAGCAGACGTGACCGAGTCCAAGGTGGCACTGGACTTCTCGATTCTCTGGAGATGGCCTTTCACCCCTGGCCCGAACAAGTCTTTGCCCAGGAAGGGAACGTCTGCCAGCTTGTGCTGTGCATCTGCCATGAAAGTGGAGATCTGCAGCCAAGCTCTGCTGCGCATGGCTACTGCGGCCACTACTGACCGGGCACAAGAGTCTCCAATATCCAAAGCAGTTTGGAGCTGTTGTTTGGCCAGCACCCTTCCCTGATCCCGCACCTGCTTGACCGTCATCTGAAGGTCAGCTGGGAGATGAGGAATCACCTCATTCAGGGAACCCATAAGGGCGTGTGAAAAATGTGCCATCAGCACGGCCAAGCTAGCCTGTCGAAGACCTAGGGAGGAAGCAGCGTAAACCTTCCGCCCCGAGTAGTCCAGTTTTTTGGACTCCTTGTCGGGCGGTTTGTCCACGTCCCGAGCGTTCCCGGAATGCCAGAAAATGCTGTCTGTCACCAGACCTCCGCAGAGGGGTGCTCCAAAACGGAGAGGGAACCGTGGGCACTGCATACTATGGTGCCATCCTGCCAAGGCACAGGACAGGATGCAGGCTTGCCATAACCCAGGGCTGGCTAACAATGGCTTCTGCCAGGGAAGGCCCCCTGCGGGGAATCCCTCGATCCAGTATCTCCTGAGGGATATCTGGCCCATTTCTGTATGGGTTTGAGCTGCATCCCAGTGGACTCTCAGATGAGCCAAAGGACTCCCAAGAACGAGGATGGGCTCTCGTCCACTGACTGACCCCCTGTAGATTCCAGGTAAAGGGGCCTGGAGTACAAGGAGGAGTCATCAGACTCTGAGGAGTCTGCAAACAGCTGCCAAGCGCCTGAGCCACCCTCCACATGCCGAGGCCGATCGGGAGCAAGCCCTGACCCGACCGAGAATCCTAGGTCGGGGCCCCAGTCTTAGGTTGAGGAGGTGGTGGTTCCACCACAGTGGGTGGAGCAGCCGATTTTGGCCGAGCAACCGGTGCCAGGGTTGGCCTCGATCACAGCGAGGGCCGTTTCTGTCGCTCGGCAACAACCACTTAATGGCAGGAGAAGGAGACGAGTCAGCTATTACCGCTAACAAGAGTTGTTGCCATATCATGTCTCACAGCGACGCGAACCCGCGCCAGAGCCTATCCTCCGAAGAGGACAAGCGCGGCGATGCCGCTTACGCAATGCCGGACCGACAGCTGATGTCGGGTGGACCTACCCAACACGAAGAAGACTGAGACCTTCGGGGTTGCCGATGGTGGATCGAAATGGGGGCTGGGGAAACCCGCTCATCCCTCAGTTCAGGGTCCTTGACCGGGGACTTCAGCACAGAAGGCATTGGCAATGCCTCGGTAACCACCGGGGGAACCGGTGAAGAAGGGTTGTCAGCTTCTCCAGTCAACAAACCGTCCAACGGGTTGAGAAAAATCTCGACCGCATCGACAGGTGTCTCGGCCGGCTGACCTGACGGTGACACCGTGAAGCCAGCAGCCTTAGCCGCAACCTCGACCGAAGTCGAGGGCCGACAGTCCAGGGAAGGGATCTCTCCCGCCCCCACGTAACGCTGACGGTGGGACTTACCTGTCAGTTCCTTTTTCTTTGACCTACTAGAGTGTTCCGAGGGTCCTTCTCGCTTGGTGGAGAGAGACTGACAAAGCTCACTGAAAGAAGCAGAGTAGGAGGAGCCCAAGGAGAGCAGGATAAACGCCGAGGAGGAAGACGACGCAGCCAGGGCCGCCTCCTCCTCCTCGAGGGCGATCAACTGCTCCAGCTGCTCCGCAGAGCCCGCAGCCACAGACACCGCCCAATGGGCCTCCTTCGACTTCATTGGCAGGTACAGTTTCTTGGGGGTACTCCAGTTGGAGTCGGGCAGCGTGGCCTTCCAGAATCGAAGCTGTGAAGTATCTGCAAAGATTGCAGGCCTGAGAATCGTGTGCAAGACCCAGGCAATAAACGCACGTGGAGTGCGGGTCAGTCTGGGACATTTTCTGTCCGCAAGGGCACCAACGGAAGCCGGGAGTGGATTTATCCATCGCAGCCACGAGGGAAGATGAAAACGCAAGTCTAGAGAATTTTAAAATAATTTTCGGAACTTCCGAATTAGGATCCAGGCTTAAAACGCAGAGCGCTAAGGAGGGAACCTGAGCTTCTAAGTGGTAAGGAAGGTCTGGCGTCATGGGGCAGAGTCAAGGGTTTTACCACTCAGGTGGGTGGAAGGAGCCAGCTTGAAGACCTTCCAGCAAGATTTAAAGCGGCAAGGAACCTGCCAGACAGTGTGGATTGAACAACATATCCACGTCCCTAGAAACCATTATTTGGCTGTGAACTTCAATGAACCTTTGCACTGGTAGAGGCTGAGCTACATAAAAAAGCTTTCTTGTGCTTTAGAGCATGTTGAAGGATTCAGCCTTTCAAACCACTTTAAACTGGCTCACTTTCACAATCTTCTACAATACAGTATGCCATTATGAGAATAAACTAATCACACTCTTTGCAATGCAAATTAAAATCAGGCTACAGTATTACAAATTTGCGGATATTTTACACTCACTCATCCTGCAGCCACGTGTGAATGGAGACTACATAATGTAAACATACATAGCTTGGTGTCACATAAATTAACTGATGTCATCACAGTACAGTATATAAAAATCGCAGAACTTTGAAATTAACACATTTAAAGGGGCACAGTCAGGTTTTGAGGTGATTTTATTTATTTATTTTTTTCCCCTCCGGTCGTGCCTCCAGGTTTGCCACTCCTTCCGGCTACACATTGCCCCTCGTGGCCTCCTCGTCCTGTCCCCCCTCCCCTCACCTCGCAGCCGACCCAGGGTGGCCCGCATATCCCTTGCTGGTGGGTCCCCTCCTCCGAGGGAAAGACACCGGGTGGAGGCGGCCCCAGCGCACTAGGCGTCAGACCCTGGGTGCTGCTGAGGTGGGATTGGAGGCACAGGACCCTGTGGACCAGCGAGGCGGGCAGCCATCATCCAGCGAACCCGGAGGCTGGTATTTCCGCTTTTCTGGGGGCGTGGTGTGCCACTGACGTCAAGGCGTGACGACGTTCCTGCGCCCCTCCCAGCATCCAGGCTCGCTGCAACTGGATCCCCTGGCCTCCGCCAGGGGGTACCATGCAGCGTTCCTGAGTACCCCCCCCCTGGAGTAGGTCAGCAGTGGTGGGGCGCTCTAACCTACTCCACCCGGCCGGCTTTCCAGCGACCCGAGTCCGTTCCCGAACCCGGGTCGCCGGCGTCACAAGCGGAAATCCAACCGCTGCGCCGACGAGCCGGCCAAGGTGATTTTATTACTGCATGTGCCTATAGGGAGCAGTGTAGTTGTAGAACAGAGTTATTCCGAGCAATTTTTAAATATCTACAAAATATATCTTATTTTAACCTGAAAGTATATTACAGCCGATCCGCTGGAAATGCCTGCGGCATGCGTCCACAAGCATGAATGGCACCGAGCAGCAGGGGAACTCGTTAGTGAATGTGTTTGTGATTTTTTTTTCTTTTTAAACAGGAGAGACACACTAAGCTGAAGCTTGTTTACAGGTGCGACTTGGGAGCAGAAGGAAGTTAAATGACTTGCTCAGATTCACACAGTATGCAAGTGGGGGCTGTGGGATTCAAACCCAGGTCTCCATGTTTGCAGCTCAGAGCCTTAAACCACTGTGCTATACTGTATAACAGTACATCGCTGAAGATAGTACGGTGCATTTTACTGATCTCTTTAATGTTATTCCAATAGAAAACCGAGCACTCTATCCTGTTTTATTTTATTTATAAAAGTTGAAACCGCACTTCCGGGCATGTGCTTTAGTATCAACTCTAATGCGCATACCCAGAAGCGAGGCTCCAACTTTTATTAACAAAATGAAACAGGATAGAGCGCTTGGTTTTCTATCGGAATAGCATTAAAGGGATCAATGGAATGCATGGTACTATCTTCAACCGCGTACTGTTATACGACCCCAAATCACAAACTCATTCATGAACAAGTTCACCTGTGGCTCGGTACCATTCCTACTTGTGGAAGCACCCTGCGGGTATTTCCAGCGGACCGGCTGTAATATACATTCAGGGAAAAATAAGATATTTAAAAATTGCTCAGAATGACTCTGTTCTACAACTACACTGCTCCCTATAGACACGTGCTGTATAGAGACAATAAAAGCGGCCTAAAAACCTGAGTGTCCCTTTAAAATACAAAACAAGGGTATTACTTGACGTGCACTATTCATGTATCAATTTTTACTGCTACTGAGCAACAAAGGAAAATCAGCTCATTAAAAATAATTACAGAAAGAACTGTGATTTTTAAGGACCGATTTCATTGTTACATTAATTCAAATACGTAGCAGTACTTTTACTCTTCAATTTACCTGAACGGAAAATGGCAATCTCATGATAGTGCAGCTAGCAGCTCGCAGACAGCATGGGTTAGAGATGTGGGTGGAGCTGCCTGTCAATCATGCCCAATAGCACAAGAACACACATATGTAAATACACTATGTAAGAGGTCATCACGTCTGGTCACAGCAGTTTCATTTTTATGGGCATAGACATATTTAAACACCATGAGTCACTAATTTAAAGAAGTTTGATATAAAAATGGGTAATGCTTTTTCAGGCACAGTCCCTCCATATAATTCCACTGGAACATGCACTCGTTACAAATCTACAATCTAGAGGTAACATTTAGTTTTAATCCTGCTAACAAGTACTGCTGCTTTAAATCAGAAAAGACCTTGATACTGTTTTGCTTTGTGGATTTGAATTGGAAATAATTGGCATCAGGTGTTTCAGTTCGGTGACTGAGTAGATCAGCAAGGCAGTAGTGTGCATGAAAGTGAAACCAGCATTAAGGACTGCAACATCGAAGGAGCTGCTGCACACTGATATTTGTACTAACAAGCAACACTGGGACTGTGACTTTTTCATACCCACTAGCTGCGATGTCTCAATCCAGTAAGTACAAACAAGTTTCAGCCAGAGTGGAAGAAATCACTTTCTGGTGTGGTAGCCAGCATACATCAAAATTTAGTGGCCAGTTTGGTGGCCACTTTTTTATGGCCACTAAATTTTGAAGTCAGGAAGCAAATTCAGTTTTTTCAGTTAGTTCCCTCTCTCATTCAGCCCCACCCACTGCCCTAACTCTCTATGGACGTTTTTCAAATTTGTTTTAAATCTTTAGGTATTTTTTAGTAGTCAGAAAGGGTAGGCTACAACTCCCTCTCTCCCTCAGTCTTCACTTTCACAGACTGACTTAAAGGGGAAGTCTCCCATAGTTCCACACCAATATTTTCCCAACTCCTTATGTGTAACTGTTGTGTGCCTCCTCCAGTTGCCAGCAGTCCTATTGCTGTCCAGATCTAGATTATAAATAAAAATATACAGCCCCCAAAAGTTATCAATGTGTTTGTCCTCCATTTTATCATCAATGTTGCTGGAGGATGATGTCATCAGAGCAACAGATAATGGTGCTGCACTAAATGCAGTTCCACCAGTAGACCAAACCCACAATGTTTTGTTCCCCACTTGAGTAATGGAGGAACCCTTTAAGTGTTGTGCACATCCTGAAGTGCACTGGCTAATAGGGACTAGGACTATGTGAGTGTGATGCAGCACTGAGTTGAGGTATATACAGTATTCATATGAGGAAGTGCCTGTATGTGTTGTGTTACTGTTTCTGTTAGCAAAAACAGTTTACCCAATAAATGACTCTGGGTACAACAAGAGTTTTAAGTGGTATTATGCAGCTGTTGTATTATGGTGTGTGTGTGTGTTAACATTCTCTGTTTTGATTGACACCAGCAGTGAGAAACAATCTTGCAAATAGGCTCCTTTCCCTTTGTAACTAGGCAGTCAGTGATTGGATGGCTGCTGTAAGGCAATAAAGAATTCAGCTATGACAAGGAATAGGTTACCAGGAAAGCACAAGCACTGGGGGACTCTGGTTCAAATCCTACTAGAGTCCCTTACTCTCTAACCCTTAAGAAGTTCCCCTAACCTCCTTAGAAACTGTGATGGCCCCTCAGGTCCACGACTTTAAAAGTGCCCCAATTCCCATTATAAATCATTAGCAGTGATGTGAGAGCTACAGCACTTCACTTTCAAGGTACTAAGGATAAGCTGTGGCAGCCCCCCTCCCCCGCTTTGTAATGCCAGCATTTGAAGTACGATGTCCCTCACAAATCAGATGCTACACCTCAGATGTTGTAGGTAAAGAAACTAATCAGTCTCTGTTTGTAGCGCTCTGTATTGGCTTAGCTCACTCCTCCCATGTCATATGCATTCTGTGTCTTGGCATTTCCAGTCAGAAACTCAGATTTAAGGAGCATTTGAAATGTAAAACAATACACTTTATAAAGTAAATGATCTAGCTCTCCACTTTCAGGCTGCTGAAAGGGGATGTGTATAAGTCAGTCTTGTGTGATCCTTTGGTAAACTGCCCAGGCTCATCTTGTAACGAATCTTCTCAAGGGTGTTCACCTGGTTCAATACAGAGTGACTGACTGACTGCTCGATTGACTGATTGGTTGGTTGGTTGATTGACTGATTCAGTCTACTGCTCTCCATAACATGTTACAACTGTCTCACAGAGAGAAATGAGCAGTACAAAGAAACAGACTTTGTTTTCCTGTGAATGAAATACTATTAGATGTATTATTTGCTGTACACATACATTATTAAGGCTACAAGTACTACTCCCTGTGTAAGTTGCATGACTGAACTGCCTTAAGCCATTGCACACTTACACTAAAATCAGGCTAGACAGCATTGATACCCTTATGTTTTGTTCTGCACTGTTGCTGCAGTGACATCAAGGAATGGGAGGGGCTGTATTACAACTGACTCATCTGCATGTAAATGGAGGCTTGCTTGACATTTTACTACCTTATGTCAGAGCCTCAAACTCTAGATATGTGTTGCAGCAGAAGAAATGGCTGATCTCTTATTGACATATGTACAGTACTTGATATAATGTATAATAAATATATCAGATATATCCAAATCATACATATACAGGAGTCTTCTCCTTTAACTACCTGCCTTCCTTCTAGTATTAAATCCTCCTTTCACATTCAGATCCAGATATTTTTTTAAACCATTTTTGCAAATTACACAGGATTTGGATCAGATGAAGTTGCTCAATTTGACCCAGACAGACTACACAGTCAGTCAGATTATCTTTCCTCCTCCTCCACATAACAGCCCCCGGCCCAGACCTTCAGTCCCAAAGTTACCACCAGTCCTGAAAATGACTTATTTCAGTGGTCAAGCTCTTTTATTGATGAACAGAAGTCCATAAAAGGACCGTTGGTATTGTTGAAACAGGATACAAGGCAACTGGTTTCCAGCCTCCATGAACAGGAAGCAGTGTGTGCTCCCACTCTGGCTGTGTCTCTGGCAATGTATTCCACCCCTCACCTGATCATTCAGACTAGAGACACTTAACCCTCATCCTGACTATGGGGGCTTAACTGCCAACTTCCTCGGGTATGTGAATAGAAAGTAGGCATTTCTCTTTGTTTTGGGCCACTGCGGGTGGATTTGCACAGAGTCACAGCCATTGGTATAAAAAGAGGTCACCCTTCATGCTGCCTCTTACTGTGCATACACAGCAGTGTTCCCATTTACCCCCATCTGTACTTGATTCAAGTACAAATGATGAAATTCAAGTACATTTTTGTGTAAAGGGGGTACACTGTACTCCCATAATTATGTTTGAAGTATATGTACCCCACAAAAATATTGTACAAATGGTAGAATGAACCCTTATAATTTATTTTGTACCCCTGAAAATTTTTAGAGAGGGTGCAGTGCACCCTCAGATCTGCAGCCTTAACGGGAACACTGATACACAGTGACCCACACTAACAATCCTGATGATGCGCTGATGCTGTCTTGGAGCCATGCATCCACCTCTTTTGATATGAAAATAAAATTCAATCTCCCACCAGTCCACTTCCACCCAACACCCCTTCCCTCCGTTTGAATAATTCAAATATCTGTGGTGCTGAACTCCCATGATAGTTGAATGACCTAAATGACTGGTTGGTTCAGGTTATTTTTATACTGACTCAGTCCTAGCGGACACAACCTCATCGTCCAGTATTGCATCTAGTTCTGGGGACCACATCTCAAGAAACACAGAAATCATCTGGAGATCGTTCAGAGGAGAGCTACGAAGATGAGTCACGGACTTCATCAAGAACCCTACGAATCAAGATTCGACCATCTTAAGATGTACTCACTGGAAAGAAGGCGGGCCAGACGGGATATGATGGAGACATTCAAATACCTCAAAGGAATTAAATCAGTACAAACTCAGGACCTTTTCAGACAAAGTTCGCCTACACAAACAAGGTAGCACAGCATGCGCCTACAGGGAGGTAGATTCAAAACCAACATCAGAAAGTTTTTCTTCACCAAAAGGGTGGTGGAGCCTTGGAACAGTCTGCCCCCAGAAGTCGTGGCAGCAAAGACAGTGAGAGAGTTCAAGCAAGCATGGGCTAGGCACTGCAGAAACTTAGGAAGGAAAAAAGACTGGGGCGGGTAGCCTACACGGGCAGACCAGATGGATCATACTGTCCCCTTCTGCTGGCATTTTCTTATGTACTTGTGTTCATCTTCTGAAGTTGAACTCTTTTTATTTTTTAAATTATTATTAATTTATTTTTACAATTTGTTACACTAGGCTGTTCAGTGGCAATAAGGGTTGAGGTGCTGGACTCCACACCTCGCACTATATCGGCAATCCAAGTTCAGATGCGGACTCAGGACACTGAGGGTTAGTTGAGGAGGGAGAGGACCGAGTCTCCAGAGGTCTGCTCTCTTCTCCTCTCCCTGGGAGAAGGGGTTTCAGTGCTCGGCACTTGCCTGGCCCCTAGCACTGGCTGGGGCTGAGGCAGGCTGGGCTCTCCTCTCCATGGGAGGAGGGTTTCAGCACCCGGCACTTGCCTGGCCCCTAGTGTTGGTTGGGGGTGAGGCAGACTGGGCTCTCCTCTCCATGGGAGGAGGGTTTCAGTGCCCAGCATTTGCCTGGCCTCTAGTGTTGACTGGGGGTGAGGCAGGCTGGGGCCATCCTCTCCCAGGGAAAGAGGGTATCAGTTCCCGGCACTTGCCTGGCCCCTAGCGTTGGCTAAGGGTGAGGCAGGCTGGGCTCTCCTCTCCTAAGGAGGGAGGAAGGATTTCAGCGCCCAGCACTCGCCTGGCCCCTGGCGTTGGCTGGGGGTGAGGCAGGCTGGGGCTCTCCTTTCCCCAGGGAGGGAGGGTATCAGTGCCCAGCACTTGCTTGACCCCTAGTGTTGGCTGGCAGTGACACAGGCTGAGCTCTCCTCTCCTCTCCCAGGGAGGGAGGGTTTCAGTACCCAGTACTGCCTGGCCCCTACCATTGACTGACGGTGAGGCAAGCTGGGCTCTCCTCTCCCAGGGAGGGAGGGTTTCAGTGGCTAGCACTTGCCTGGCCCTATGTTGGCTGGCAGTGAGGCAGGATGAGCTCTCCTCTCCCAGGTAGGGAGGGTTTCAGTGCCCGGCACTTGCCTGGCCTCTAGTGTTGGCTGGGGATGAGGCAGGCTGGGCTCTCCTCTCCCAGGGAGGGAGGGAGGGAGGGTTTCAGTGCCCAGCATTTGCCTGGCCCCTAGCGTTGGCTGGCAGTGAGGCAGGCTGGGCTCTCCTTTCCCAGGGAGGGTGTCAGTGCCCAGCACTTGCCTGGCCCCTAGTGCTGGCTGGGGGCGAGGCAGGCTGGGCTCTCCTCTCCCAGGGAGGGAGGGAGGGTTTTAGTGCCCGGCACTTGCCTGGTCCCTAGCACTGGCTAGGGGTGAGGCAGGCTGGGGCTGTTGTCTTTGGGTGAGTTAGTGGCAGTAGCCGATGGTTCAAGCATGGAAGTGTGCATGGGGACGTCTGAGCAGCACCGTACACCGCCTTTCCAAGGAGAAAAGCTAAAATGAACATCCGAGCTGCCACTGATCCCAGCCACTCTGTTGCCCTGTACCCCATCAAGCACCCAGCCGACACTGTACTTCACAGCAAAGTCCCACAGGAAGGCACTGGAGTGGGTCTGGGGCATCCAATGTCTGGAAGGCGGCTTGGGCTCTACAGAAATCGCATTAAATGCAAAAAATCAATTTGTAACCCTAGGGTAGACCAAATGAGTTACAACATCTCATTTACCATGAGGTCCTGTTTCTACCCAATTTTACAGCTGGGAGGGCTGATGCACTTGGAGGTCAACTGACTTGTTCAGAGTCACTAAAGCTGTGACGGGATTTGTACCTAGGTTAGTTCTTCCTCTTACAGCATGAGCAATGCATGATTATGGGGACCTCTGCCTTATCCCTCTTCTCTGCAATCTGCAGTGTGCCTTGGGGGGTCAATGTCTCCAGTGATCACAGTAGTATCTATGCTACCACTGGATGAGGTCATCAGGAGGCACAGAGTGGAGCATTACTGATACACAGAGAATACACCACTGCACCTCACCTTTGGCTCTAACCAGAGCTGTGCAGTCACTTCTCTGGCAAGTTGTCCAGCAAAGTTAGAAACTGGATGGCAACAATTTGATTAAACGGTCTCTGTGACCTCTCCCTCTTGGTAAACCAGTTCCCCCTCGTCTGAACTGCTTGTACTAGGCGACCTAAACTGATTGGACAATGAAGCTCAGTACAAATCTACACTCGACTCATGCCAGTTGCATCAAATCTTTCTAACCCCTACTAGACTTAACTACAAAACCGGCAAACACACCTTACTGACTGGATACTGGTCAAAAAACCAGAGAGAATGATCACTTCAGGTGTACTAAACGATTTGGTCAGTGACCACCTGGCTACCTACTGCCAATAGCACAACAGTACCCCTAAAAACTCACAGACCACACACATCTCTTTCAGAAATTGCACCAGTCTGGACCCCGCATCCTTCCTACACGACATGTCACTTACAGACTGGACCCCCCTGGATCTGGCCACTGATGTCAACGTGGCACTCGAACATTTTATAAACACTTTCACAGCCAGACAGGCACGCCCCTCTACATACTCGAAGGGTCAAGCCAAAGAAATCAAGCTGGCTCACTAGCAATATCTTTGCCCTGATGCGTAGTGGAGACACATCCTGGAGTAAATTCAAGAGATTACAGGACCCAGAGGAACAAATGTACGAGAGAAATCCTCAGAGCCAAGTCACAGTACCTAAAAAAACAATAACTATCAAGCCTGGACAACCCCAAAAAGTTCTGGCAGTCAGGAAACTCTCTTATTAAAAAACACTCCCAATCACCTCCTCTCACCATCAACCTAAATGGTGTTAGGCGCACAACCCAGCAAAAATTGCCACTCTCATCAACAACTTTTTCTTCGACCTGGATATAGAACCAATGCTACTCCCAAACCTAGACCCATCGATTCTAAACGAGACCCACCCCCCCTTTCTACTTAAAAAGGGTTACTTGTCGTCGCGACATTCTCATACAACTCACAACACTAAAAGTGGACAAATCCATTGCTCCGACGGTTTATCACCCAAATTCCTCAGACTTGCCACACCCCAAATTGCTCCCCCTGTAATGAAGATCTTTAACACGTCCTTCTCAACTGGCCCAGCGCCTGCCCTTTGGAAATCATCTATAATCACATTCAACTACACCAAAAGGGCAAAAAGACATCTCTTGAGAACCACTGCCCCATCTCACTTCCCTCCGCTCTTGCTAAATTACAAGAAAAGCTTGTCTACAACCAACTTGTGGATTATCTGTAGCAATACAACCTAATATGCTCTGAGCAGCATGGTTTTTGCAAAGGGCATAGCACTGACACCGCCCTGATTGAATCACTGATGCCATTTACCACTCAATGAAAAAGGGTCTAGCAACTAGAACTGTGTTCGTGGACCTGACCAGGGTGAGGGTGGTGGAACAGAGGCACATCCCTCCAGTTGTACCTCTCCACAATTCCTATGCCATTCTGGCAAAGTGTGGTTCCTCTATGGAGGCACCTACAGTGGAGACCAAGGAGGATGCTGGGAACCTCCACAAAGGAGACCCACAGGAGGGTGGCAGAGGACCCTGCAGGGGAAGGAAACAACTCCTGGTGGGGGACTCCATTGTTAGGAAGGTAGAACTGGGCAAGGAAGGGAGAGGGAGGTAAGGTGCCTGCCTGGCGCCATGGCTTGAGGGACAGAGCGAATCCTCAGGATTGGCTTGAGCAGCTGCACAGGAGGAGCTGGATGTCATTGTCCACTTAGGGACAAATGACCTGGCTAAGAAAGGTATTAGAGAAGTGCAGGAAGAGTTTGTGGAATTGGGGAGGGGCCTTAGTCAAGTAGCACGCACAGTAACCTTCTCGAGGTGCTACCCATCTATGGCATAGGAGAGGCTAGGGTGTTCCGCATCATGGAATTCAATTAGTGGTTGAAAAACTGGTGTGGAGCTCAGAATTTGGCTTCATTGGGGACTGGGGTCCACCTGGAGTGATGCAAGCCTATACTGGCATGATGGGCTGCATCTGTCCGGGAGGGAACCAGGATCCTATGTGATAGGTTTAATGCTTCATTGGCAAGCTTTTAAACTAGCCAAGGGGAGGCACTGAAAGGAGCAGGAAAATCCTAGCCCCCAAACAATCACGGTAGTAAGTGTGGCAAACACCAACATGGAGGTGTCAATAGGGAGAAGGGCAGGGTAAATGGAGAAAGTGACAAAGGCAAGAAGGACAGGGATGGGGCAAAAGGGGGTAAGACCATCAGGAAATGGAGGGTGATGAGTACCAATGCCCGTAGTCTGGGCAACAAGCTCCCTGAGCTGGTGGCCTTAATGGAAGAGGGATGCCTGGATATCGTAGCAGTCACAGAAACATGGTACACAGAGAACCATGACTGGGATGTTAACATACCAGGGTACATAACCTACAGGAGAGACAGGCAGGGGAGAAGAGGGAGAGTAGCTCTCTATGTAAAGGAAGGATAAAAGCAACTGAACAAAAGAGTAAAAAGGAGGAGAGGAGGCACTGTATCACCTTGGAGACTGGAAAGGGCACCACAATCTGCCAGGGTTATGTACAGACCCCCATGTCAGGGGAAGGAATGGACAAGGATATGATGGAAGGCATCTTAGAATGGCAGAGAAAGGGAGATACTGTTGATGGGAGACCTGAATATGCCAGATGTTAACTGAGCACATTTGCTGCAGCCACATCCAAGAGCAGGGCCATTCTTGAGCCTCACAGGTGGCAGGCATTAGACAGCTAGTTTCGAACCCACTCGTGAGGGAGCAACTTAGACCTCAGATCTCAAACAGGGGCAGGGAGAGATCTCAGATCTAGAAGTGGGTTGCCATCTGGGACAGTGACCATCAAACAGTGTGGTTCACGTTAAACTCAGCTACAGAGTCAAGCCTACAAAAGTGAGGGTACTGGACTTTAGGAGGGCTGACTTTGGCAAGATGGAGAGTGCCTCAGAAAAGCACTAGCAAACAGGCTAGAAGGAGGTGTGGAGCAACAATGGGGAATTATCAAACTGCCATCACAGAGGCAACAAGCCTTTGTGTGAAGCAAATAAACAAATCAAAGCAGAAAGAAAAAGCCACTATGGTTCTCAAGAGAGGTGGCTGTGAAAGTCAGGAAGAAAAAGATAGCATTCCAAGTATAAGGAAACACAGAAGGAGCAGGACAGAGAGCTGTACCAGTTAAGGCAGAAAGAAGCAGGAGGGAAGTCAGAATAGCAAAGGCCCAAACTGAGGAAAAGATAGCCAATTCAGTTAAGAAGGGGATAAAACATTTTATAGGTACATCAGCGAGTAGAAAGACAAAGGGAGGGATAGTGAGGCTGAATAGAATAAACGGTGGTGGGCAGAGGGGACAGTGAAAAGCAGGAATACTGAACGAATATTTCTGCTCAGTATTCAAAAGAGGAGGGAAGTGCCTAATCCAATTAACAGAAGCACTCTTGATAGGGTGTCGATCCCAGTCCTTTCACAGAAGAAAGGGTTCTGCAAGAACTCCTAAAACTGAAGGTGGACAAAGCAATGGGTCCTGATGGAATTCACCCAGAATTCTAAAAGAATTAAGGAAGGAACTAGTGAAACCACTGGCTACTCTTTTAATAAATCATGGAGGATGGTGTGGTACCCGAGGACTGGAGGAAGTGGATGATTTCCTTCACAAAAGTGGGACCAAGACAGAGGCAGGAACTACAGACCTGTCAGTCTGACCTCTGTGGTAGGAAAGTGATGGAGTCACTTTGAAGGAAAGAATAGTTGAGTACCTAGAGGTCATGGAGCACAGGATCCAGCAGCATGGGTTCACAGCGGAAGGTCATGTCAGACTTAATCTAATAGATTTCTTTGACTGGGTGACCAAAGTAGTAGACCAGGAGGGGCTGTGACATGGCTCACTCTAGACTTTAGCAAGGCATTTGACAGGTCCCACAAAAGATTATTAGTCAAATTAACCAGCTCTGGGAGTGGGTCCCAGGGTGGAGCCTGGTAAACATTGGCTGGACAACAGGACACAGAAGGTAATTGTAAATGGAGTCCACTCTGAAGAAAGGGTTACTAGTGGGGTACCGGAGGGTTCAGTATTGGGTCCAGTCCTTTTAATGTCTTCACTCAGTGGCATTGCAGAGGACTGAAGGAATAGTATGCCTTTTGCAGATGACACAAAGATCTGCAACAGGGTTGATACACAAGGAGGCGTGGAAAGGATGAAAAGGGACTTGGCAAGTTGGAGGAATGGTCTGACGTATGGCAGCTAGGATTCAATGCAAAAAAGTAAATAATGCACCTGGGAAACAAGAACCCAGGGGAAGAATACACAATGGTGGGGTAGTAACAACAACAAAACAGGAAAGGGACCTGGGGGTAATCATATCAGATGACCTTAAGGTTAGCAAGCAATGTGAGAAGGCAGTAGGGAGGGCGGGGCTATACTGGGATGTATAGGGAGAGGCATCAGCAGCAGAAAACAGGAGGTTGTTATCCTCTGTACAGACAGTTGGTGAGACCCCATCTGGAACACTGTGTCCAGTTCTGAGACCCCATCTCCAAGGACATAGACAGGATAGAGGCAGTCCAGAGGACGGCAACTCAAATGGTGCAGGGTCTGCAAGAGAAGCCAGAGGAGAGAGACTAAAGGAGCTTAATATGTATACCCTTGAGGAAAGAAGGAGAGGGGGACATGATAGAAACTTTCAAGTACCTCAAGGAATCAACAAAGTCCAAGAGGGTAGCATCTTTCAGAAAAGAGACTTGCAAGAACAAGGGACACAATTTAAAGATAGAAGGAGGGCGGTTCAGGGGCAATGTGAGGAAGTATTATTTCACAGAGAGGGTAGTGGATGCATGGAACAGCCTTCCTGAGGAAGTTGTGGAGTCTAAAACTGTGGGAGAATTCAAGAATGCATGGGACAGACATAAGGCAATTCTTGTGGGGGGCAGGACGATATAGGCTGTTGGTTAAATAGGATCTGCGGCCTATCCTGTAGGTAGGGAAATGGGCAGACTAGATGGGCCTAGCGGTCCTTATCTGCCGTCAAAGTCTATGTTTCTATGACCAAGGCCTTTGACTTGGTCGACCACAAGCTGTTAATAGATAGGTTACTTGACTTGGGCCTCGGAACACCTGCATACGCCTGGTTCACAGACTATCTCAACCTCAGAACGCAGGCAGTAAAAATAGGTAACAACCTATACGCTGTAAATAGTATTACCAGTGGTGTCCCCCAGGCTCCATTCTAGGCCCTCTCCTCTTTTACTATCTTCATAAATAACCTGCTCACAATTAGGGTTACCAGATGTCCTCTTTTACGAGGACACGTCCCTCTTTTCCAGCTGCCAAATATTTTTCATGTACCTTCTTTATCCTGTTGTATTATTATTTTTATAATTTTTTACTCTCTCCTACCCAGGACCTCCCTGTAAATGAGCTGTGAAGGCAGTGGATACTTTAAACCTATTTACTCTGGGTCTGGCACAAGGGCTCATCAGGGGAGTGACTAAGTGTCCTCTTTTTGGCATCCCAAAATCTGGTACCCCTACAATCTTTAAACCCACTCTGTCTCTCCTGTATGTAGATGATGCAGTTCTTCCCCCTCCACAGCAATGACACTGACATCATCAACTAACTGCTCAGCTCCTGCCTAGCCAGGCTCCAGGACTGGTTCTCCAGTGAAAAAATAGTCCTACATCTTACCAAAACATAGTCCATGTAATTCAGGACAAGGCAAAACCTAAACAAGTTATCCCCTATGTTCTCAATCCCCATAACAAACAGCTCTACCTTAGTAAATATCACGTCCTTCAAGTACCTTGGTGTTCACTTTGATCCTGCGTTGTCCTTAGAGTCCCATATCCAGCACACTACATCACTCCTTCACCAGAAACGTGGTTGCCTCTACAGAATCAGACAGTTCTTAACACCTATTGCCAGAACCTGGACTGCAATGGCAAACCTCGCCCCCCCCACCACCACCACTAATAACACGGCTTGGTTGTCATCAATGCTGCCAACAGAACAACTGTACAAAAAAGTATGCCCTGTACTACAAAATCTGTACATTTGCTCTGGGAGCAGATCTGATATGCACCACTGTCAAGCCACTGACTCCCTAAAATGGTTTCCTCCCGAACTAAAAGCTAATCTGACACTTGCTACTTTTGTAAAGAAAACGACGCAATCTGACACACCTGCCTACCTAAAAAAAAAAAAAAACTCGCATTCGTGAATCTCCCCTCGTCCCGTTCTGCTGCAAAAAACAACTTAGTAATCCCCATGTTTGGTACCAACATGGGACAATGTTCTTTTAGCTACCATGCTGCATCTATCTGGAATTCCCTCCCTCAACCTATCAAAAACCACTTACCATCACAGCTTTTACAAAGCTCCTAAAAGCACATCACTCTTCATCTCAAGCCTGCCGCTGCTTCCACTAATTCCACCAAACTACTGCCAATCACCTCCTTCCTTACCACCTCTGCCCCCACCTCCTCAACCCCTTTGCCCTTCTCCTCTCCTCACCTTTCCCTCCACCCCTCGCACCTAACTATGCACTTACCCATTCACCAACTATATGTGTAACTACCCCATTCCCCCTCTCCAAAACCTACTACCCCTGCTCCCTAACTCCTGAAATTCCTCTCCCCCTTTCCTCTCCTATCCCCCCTTCACCCTAAGTACCCAACTATGCACTTACTCCTCTACCTACTACAAAGGTACTTATCCCGTTTCCCCCACCCTGATCTCCTCCCATCAGTAATATCCTCTCCCTTTTTCAGTAATCTCCACCCTCCCACTTTACCTCTCTTAAGTTCCCCTCCTATGTACACCCTTCTTTGTTTACTTATAAGCTCTTGCTTTTTCACTCGCTTACCCTTATCTGATGCCTGATGCTTTGTACCTACTCGGTTCGTTGTATATTCTCACATACCTGTTATATTTTATTGTACAATTTTTTTTTTAACCAATTTATTGCTGTATGTTTCCCCTGCACCAAAATATGATATTTAATGTCTAGTATAGTTCCATCTCTTGATGCTTTGTATTACTTGTGACATACTGTACACCTTCACCTCTCAATGTATTATATCATGTATGTACTATTTTCTTGCCCTTTGTCTGTGCTATTACACAAGGATTGTGACTGAAAAAGGCACTTGCTGCCAATGCACCTACCCGGTCACCAAAGTTAAATATATAGATAAATAAATAATAAAACAGAGAAACAGAATCTGTCAGCAGATAACGTAGTCTGCCCATTTCCCTACTTGGTTTGGCAAACCCTACTCTTATCTGGACTGCCTCCCCCCCGTACAGCAGGGTGCCTTTACGCTTATCCCATGCACTTCTGAACCTCCGTACTGTTTTCGCTTCCACCACCTCTGCTGGTAGGCTAAAAGGGTGCTTAAGGACTTGGTGGGGGGGGGTGCTTCAGATGGGCAGGGGAGCTTCCTGTATTTAATGACAGGCCCAAATGTAAGTGTAAGTGTAGTGTGTGTGTGTGTGTGTGTGTGTGGTAATGATGCCTTTAGAAAAGTCTGCATTTACTGCACCTCTATGGGACAAAATGAGGACATCCCTTGTAAAAATTTGAGACCGGCAGGGGGTATAGCGCCTCAACGCCATGGCCACATTGGGACCTTCAAAAACTTTGCTGGGGCTCTCAAAAGTTTTCCTGGACTACATTTTTGTCTACATGGAGTCCTGGACCCCTAAAACAACAAGTCCTACCAATGAGCCCTAAGCCAACAGTACCTGGACTACTACAAGCATCCTCCACAATCATTCCATTTATTAGGCTGTTGCATTTGGTCCCATGAAGTTCTTGATATGGTCCCAGAAGTGACATAGCTCTCTAGCTGAGGCATGGAGGAGGTTTCTGGACAGACTTGAAGGACCTTAGGTCTTTTTCTGCTGTCATGTTTTTTTCCTCTGTTTTTATGTTTCTTACAATTGGTGCTTTTCATGGCCTGAGCACTGTACTTGGAGAGATTTCTTTGGCTTCTCTATTCTTCCCAATCACTAGGTAAGAAGGAGGCTTTAAAATATCCTTTGATTCTCCAAACACCAGAAAGCTTCCATGTTGGCTGCTATGCAATATCAACACAGAATTCCTCCACGGGATAGTGCAGTGCTGCAGATGTCATCTAGCAGTCTCATACTGCAGAGGGAACAATTTGGGTAATTCATCTTTTCAGGCTTAAGCCACGCTCACCATACCTCCCTCCCTATATACTAACAAAAAGTCCACGTTTGACTAGAAACATAGAATTTGATGGCAGAACTAAATCAAACGTCCATCAAGGCTGCCCTAAGAATCAGCCTTACAAAGCGTGTTTTTTACCCCCTTACAATCACGTCCAGGGAGTCCAGGCTAAAGGTGTTTTAACAGTAGCAGGACCGTACCATCACGGTGTACATGGTTGTCTTATTGCGTTAAGACTACTATAACGCGTTCTGGGTGGTCCTACCTGCTAGCACGCTCCACCACCAGCAGCAAGTGCAGAACACAGAAGCTTGGCTTGTGACATCCACTGGAATGCCACAAAATATTACACTGGTTCTTGATGAACAGCACTGGCTGCCATGGCTCAGCTTGGTCCCTCTTTATCTCCTCTGGTTCCAATGAGGAATGGTTGAAACACAGAATCTGTTGGTAGAAATGGACCGCTTGGCCCACACAGTCTGCCCAAAAAGTCTCTGCCTAGTCTGTCCCCACAGATCCTAACTGGTTTCCGGGGACCCACCCTCCTCCCTGCCTATTTACTAATATTCCCCTATATCTATCCCATGCATGCTTGAGGCTGTCTCATGTTTAATTTTATGTCATTATTCATTTAGTTAGTTTTTGGTAACTGGATAGGCACACTAAACAATGAAATGCCTATTTTCAGGTACATCCCTCCACCCCTTCCACTGGCAGTCTGTTCCAAGCATTCACCACTCTTTCAGTGAAGCAGTACTTCCTCACCTCCCTCTTAAACTCCCTTGAACTCCCATCGTCTGCTTCATTATGTTTTTCTTTCTAAAGTCTGGTTTTCCCCTCTTCCTCCTTACCTTAGCTGCCTCTTATCTTATCTACCGCCTTCCACATACTCTCTCTGTTCCTCTGACTCTTGCAGTCTTTCTGTTCTTGCCTGTCCAACTTCTTCTGGACAATTTGCATTCTCATTTCAACTCCCATCAACCTAGAACAATCCTCCTACCTCCCTCGGCCTCCCCCTCTCATATCTAGCTTTCAAATCCTCTCTTCAAAACCTTATCATGCCTTCCTGCTTTTAATCCTTAACCTATTCTACTATTCTGACTTTCTACTCCTCCATGCCTTTGACATACACAACTTGGTATTTATTTTGCACTGGGTACTTGCCCCTTTTTTGTACAATCTACTGTTTTTGGCCAACCCTATCTCCTATATTTAAGATAATGCTTGCCCCAGAGCTGCACTGACCTATAACATCTTGAATATTATACCAAATAAATGCCTGTATTTGATTTCATGATTTGTGACTTTTTATGTGCTGTATTACTGTACCTTGTTACTTCCGCTATTACCATGTACTGTTTGTTCCCTCTTCCCCAGGTTGCACCTATAAATGAGCCTTGGCTTGGTGTGCCTTTCCTGGTTACCAAATAGCAAATAACTAAACATACATGCATATGCCGATGGCACAGTCCTTTACGCCTCCGGAAGCTCCAGCCCCTACAGAGTGAATCTGATAACGTCCAACGCTGGTTCTACACCAACCAGCTCTTGCAGAATGACACAAAAACTGTCTCCACGCTGTCTGGTGCACCCCACTGGCTTAGCAGACTTGGCCAAACCCCTGTCTTCTCTACCTTTAATGGCACTCCTCTTAAGTCAGTACCCTGGGTGTGGCTTGACAGTCACTTCAACTTTTCAGTCTACATTGACGTCATCCTCAAGAAATTACACCTGAAACTACTGTAGATGACCTTTATAGCAACAAATCCTGCATTTCCCTCCCAGTTTGGCATGAGACTGCTCTTAAAATGATTCTCCCACTGTTTGACTACATGGATGTGGCCTATTGTGGTGCCTCCAAATCCACACTAGCAATGCTGAATCCTACCTTTCACTCCTGTCTGTTTCTGGTTTTCATCCTCTAACTTACCACTGTCCCCTGAATCAACTCCTCCCCCATTCCCCCTTTCTTCCCAGCACCTATCCCACTGCTCCTCTCTCCGCTCTTCTAAGTACTGTTTCACATCCCTTCCCACTTTTCTTCTGCATGCTCCTGTTCTCACCCCTCATGCACCTGATCAGCTTCTCCTCTGCTTCTGTCACCCCCACTGGTTCTACAAGACTGCTTGGTGCACTACATCTGTATAAATTTATTGTGTTACATTACACTATGTATGCTGTTACAGTTAGTACAAGATTTTATTTGTTAGGAGATTGTTAATTTTTTTCCCCATATACAATTTTACTCTGCTGCAGACTCGAGGGGTACATCCTCTGGCCACGATCCCCCAGCTCGTCAATCCCCCAAGAGTTTCCCCACAGATTCCCCCTCTGCAGCAGAGCCAGGAGAAGGAGTGCCAGTGTGCCCCCCCCCCCGTACATCAAATCTGGTGTCGGGGTGGACTCACTGGAACGATCGGGCCATCACAGGTCCTGCAGAGCCCCAGAATTTTCTGACATTTTTCCCCCGCACCCACATTGCTGCAATGGGCAGGGAGGCAGTCTCCACCTCTGTGAAGGCAGCCAATGGCCCTGGACCTGGGCCAGCCCCTTACATGGCTGCGCATTTGCGCCAACCCCCAGCAACGGCTAGGTGTCAGCCGACAGCATGCAACGCAAATCCCTCCACCCCGAGGAAGGACAGCAGTCCTCCAGATGCAATATCCTTCCTCCCCCGGCCAATCCCCGAGTCCGTTCCTGAACCGGGTCGCCAGTGTGGCGCGAGGTAAGGCATCCAGCACCTCAACCCTCAGTGCCACTGGGCCAACCCCGGGGAGATTGTTATTTATATTTTTATTTCTCAGATGTCTGCTTTCTCTATCTGTTTTTCCTGCTGTTACTTGCTGTAATGGCACCCTGAGCCTCCGGGGAAGAGCACCAGCTACAAATAAATGTTACCACCACTACTATGTATGTTTTCATATTTATTGCACACATCTCTTTTTGATTTTGTTTTTTTTCTGCTCACTCTTTTGAGGGGTCATGTTTCGTTGTAACTTATTGTGCTGTTTAGTAGTTGGACAACAACCTATCAGTAGTAAGCTTCAGTTATTACTTCTGACTGACTGTAGTATCATGTTGCTCCCATGTCAACTGCTGTATTACTGTTCTCCTCAGTTCCCCTTCCCCAAGTCGTGCCTAGAAACGAATCATGGCTCAGTGCGCCTTTCCCAGTCACCCCATTTCAAATATACAAATAAATAACTTCTCTTATGCTGTTAATTGTAGACCTTTTTGTAACTGTGTTTCTTTTGTACGTTGTGTAGCACTGCATCACCACAAGCAGTTTGAAAAGTGCATTATGCATAAAATGTATATACTTTACTTCCATATTAAGGATCACTAGACCACACTGACTCCATGCTTCAGTCTTGACCCCGTCCTTTTGCAATTCTAGACCTCCTGACCTGTCAGCACACAGACTAAAGGGCAAAAACGAATCCCCTGACCAGCTGTTCTACCTCACAGCACATTAAATCTGAGTTGGTTGGAAGAGTGGAGGTAAAACAAATGAAACGAATCATGAAGATATGCCTGCATGCAGGTTTGCAACAGAACTGTAGTCACTACTGGGGATGTGGGTAGCTGGTAGTATAGGGTCAGCTGGGTTTGGGCTGGCCTGATTGGGCCTTGAGGTTTGACCCGACTCTTGCTCATATTTTTAAATTAGGTTCACCTTGTCCATAATGAAAATGTGTGTGGCTTAACAATTTCTTCCCCTTCCCCCCAGCAAAACAATTCACTGAAGTTGCTCACCGATCCCACCAAATACCATTAGGGTTGAATGAAAACAAGGCTTGCTTTAATCCCCACTAAATTCATACAAGGTTCATACTAAGGTAACTTAGGACAGTCAAGGAGGCTGAACGCCCATTATAGGCTGTCCTCACAATTCAGTGGAGGTAACAATCGCCACCAATTGTCATATGTTTATCCAACCTGACCTTAAAGATAGTGAAAGGATCTGCCTGCACAACATATGCTGGTAACTTATTCCAATATTCAATTGCCCTACACACAAACCCATGTTTTCTTAAATTAGTGCTACACCTTTCACTCACTAACTGTTGATCATGTTTTCTCCAGTTAAAGATATTTTTCCTATACAGCAAGCCTAATTCAGTTCTCAAACTATCCTGATTCCCCAAAGACTTGTTAAAGATCATATGTACTGTATCATTAGAAATAAGAGATAATGCAGCACAAAGGCACTTGGCAGATTTTTGATAACCAGTTTTTTCAGACGACCAGATTTAGGAGTATAGGTTTAAAGTGATCTTCCTTTAACAGTGTTAGCTCAAACGCTGGACAGTATTAGTTCTTTCAGTTTGGGAAAGTAAAATATGCCCAGAAACAGTGCACTACAGAAAAACCTTTGCTAGTCAAGGTACTCAGTTTCCTGATTTGATCTCAGACAAACACTGAACTAGTAATAAAAAAAAAAAAAAAAGAATTCCAACACAAAAGGCCAAAGTTCATATTAACTGTAGATGTATGACAGAATGACTTTTGAGTCTATTGGCACTGTTCGATTTATAGACTCTCAAACTTAAGCCATGAAAGGGTGGGTGTAAAAACAAGAACAAAAGAGGGCACTGTGGAGCCAGCGTAAGATGGCTGCTCGAGGATAGCGCTCTATACAATACTTGGATCAAAATCATTATAAAATAACATTCTAGGGGCGTGGATATAGCTCACATACACACACTGGCAGTTCCACTTGAAGTACTGATTCGTAGTGATACTAATACACAGAAAAATATCAGAGTTTAAACTACCAAGCCGGGGGAGGAGTGGGCCAGTGGACGCAGAAACTTTGAGATGGAGAGGTCTGTGGACCTCCCCCCCACACACACACACAGAGGCAGTAGCAATCAGGAGGGGGGCAACCAAAGATTAGTGGGGGGAGTATAGGGGATGGAGAGGTCAAGAAAAATACAGGAAATAAGCAAAGAGGCACAGAGTTGAGGTGGAGGGTGGTGTAACTCAATGCTCGCAGTCTCAATAACAAGATGGCAGACATACAGGCTCTCTTAGCGGAGGGGAAGGTAGATGCAGCAGCACTGCAGAGACATGGGCTACAGCACACCACAACTGGGACCTCTTGATCCAGGGGTACAAACTGTACAAAAGGGACAGAGGACTAGGCAAAGGGAAGGGGTTGTGGTTTACATCAGGGAGGGGATAACATGCACAAGGGAGGAAAATGAACAGGGGAAGGTGGAAACGCTAAGGATCCAATTCCAGATCAGCAGGGGGAGGAAGGTCAGGTTGGGGATGGTCTACAGACCGCCTAACCAGGAGAAAAAAAGAGACAAGAGAACTATGTTCACAATTGCTGGAAGTGGCAGAAAAAGGGAAGGTGGTAGTGGTGGAGGACTTTAATCTGCCTAAGGTGGTAAGGTGGACTGGGGTATACCGGCCATATCCTGTGCCAGAAATCAGGAGATTCTGGATGTGATACAGGGAGGGTTCGTGACCCAGGGAGTTACTGAGCCCACCAGGAAGGGGTCAATCCTTGATTTAGTGCTCAAAAATGGAGAGCACGTACATGAGACAATGGTCAAAGAACCCCTGAGGGGCAGTGACCATAGCACAGTGAGGTTCAGTTTGGATATGGTAAGGGAAAGCTTCTCCACCAAGACCATAACCTTGGTTTTCAGGAGAGTAGATTTTTAGAAAATGGGTGAGGTGCTAAGGTTGCAATTAGAGGGCATCAAAGCAGACATGGGTGTGGACCAAAAATGGGCCATTATCAGGGATGCAATACAGGGCGCCACATCGGTCTGTGTTAAGCTTAGGGGGAAGAAGTCGGGAACCAAATCACTCATCTGCTTCACCTTTAAGGTTGCCACAGCAATGAGGGACAAGAGGGCAGCCTACAGGAGATACAGGAGGACTGCGAGTGAAGCAGATAAAGAAGAATATCTGAAGTTAGCTAAAGTGCAGGCAAGGTGGTGCAACAAGCTAAGGCTCAGAAAGAACTACAAACAGCTGATAGGATCAAGACAGCGAAGAAGGCCTTCTTTCGCTACGTAAGCGAGAAGAGGAACAAGAAGGATGGGATAGTTAGGCTGAGGAAGGGGGATGTAGAGCAAGGCAGAGGTACTGAATGAGTTCTTCTGCTCTGTCTTTACTAGAGAAAAAAGATAGGCCGTTGCTACCTGGAAGGAGAAGACGGGGGGCACAGAAGTGGACAGAGTGAGGAAGAGGCTGTTAACACTGAAAACAGAAAGTCCCCAGGATGGGACAGTAAACACCCAAGAGTACTAAAAGAGCTAGCAGAGGAGTTTGTGGGGCCGCTGGCAGACCTCTTCAATGGATCCCTGGAGTTGAGCGGTGCCGCAGGACTGGAGAATGGCACATGTGGTGCCTTTCCACAAGAAGGGACCCTGGGATGATCTGGGGAACTATTGACCGGTCAGTCTCACCTCAAGCATGTGCAAACTCATGGAGACCATACTTAAGGAGAGACTGGTAAGGTATATAGAAGAGAATGGTCTCCAGGACAAGAGGCAACAAGAGTTTGCGGAAGGAAGATCATGTTAAACGAACCTGACTGACTTTTTTGACTAGGTCACCAGGGTGGTGGTTGGGGCCAAGTGGTGAACATCATTTACCTGGACTTCAGCAAAGCCTTCGATTCTGTGTCGCACAAGAGGCTAATCAGGAAACTTCTAGATCTTGGGGTTGGGGAGAAAATGGCAAGGTGGGTAGAAAGCTGACTAAGTGACAGTGCTCAGGGAGTGCTGGTGGGGGGGGGGGGAGTGTTATCCAACACCAGGGAGGTCACCAGCGGGATTGGTGCTGGAGCAAGTATTGTTCAATGTCTTCATAAACGACACTGGGGAAGGTATAAAGGGCAAGATGTGCCTGTTTACGAATGACACCAAACTCTGTAGGAGTAGAAGGGGTACAGGACCTGCAGGAAAACCTCAGTAAACTGCAAATTGGCTTCATTGCCAATAAATGCAAAGTGATGTATTGGGGCCAGGAATCCTAGGCCGGAATATTACCAAAGGGGGGGGGGCCGCCAGATAGCAGCATCGGAGGCAGAAAAGGATCTGGGGGTGGTGATCACTAGTGACCTGAAACACTCCTCACAATGCAAAAAGGCAGCAGCAAAGGTGAACAGGATGTTGGGGTGTATAGCTTGGGGATTCAGTAGTAGGCAGATTGAGGTCATACTGCCACTGTACAGGTCACTGGTGAAACAGCATATAGATATGGGGTAAGTTACTGGCATCTATATCATAAGAAGGACATCAGCTTGATAGAGAGGGTCCAAAGGAGGACAACTAAGATGATCAGGGGTCAGAAGGGAAGTCTTACGAAGAGAGGCTGGGAGCCCTGAGAATGTACTCCCTGGAGGAGACAAGGGAGAGGGGGAATATGGTAGAGACCTTCAAGTACTTGAAAGGGATAAACAGAGTGAATGGGGGGGTCTCTTTAAGCTAAGTGACAACAGAACTACGAGGGGGCACAGTTTGAAGTTGGTAGGGGAGGGGTTTAGGAGGGAAGTTAAGAAGCATTCTTCACAGAGAGGGTAGTGGCTACATGGAATGCGCTGCCAGAAGAAGCGGTCTCAATGAAGATGGTTGGAGACCTTAAGAGGGCCTGGGATAGGCATAAGAGGATAAGGGGAACCTATGAGACTGTGTTGGGGGGGAACGGTTATGAAGGAAGGGTTGACGGGGGGGGCAGGGTCAATGTCATAAGCAAGGGACACTGCAATAATAATGAGCAGACTCGACAGACTAACTGGCCTTCTTCTGCTGGCTCTTTTGTATGATCATCAGAACATCTTTAACCCTTAGGCTGCCAGAGGATTTAGAATGCATAGATTTTTAGGACAAGATATCATGTCAGCGGCAGCCTGAGGGTTAAGCTAAGCTTCTCCCACCACTCGAGCAGTATATCCTCTGGTTCCACCCCGTGACATCAGATCTTTCCTTTACAAGAGTTTGGTCTCCTCCTTCGCAGATAAGTGCATTGTAGGGTCTAAAATGCACCACTGGTGATTTTCTTTATTTATTGAAGGATTCTGTTTCTTCTTTCTTCAGTTCTGCTCCTGCCTCAACGATGGACAATGGAACATGACGAAGTGAAGCCAGCACCTGGCTTCAAATTTTGCTTCACGTGCTAACAGAAGATGTTACAGACAGACCCACATGTGTCATGCCTCTACTGCCCAGGGACAGCACATGATGTTTCGGGTTATGGCCTGCGCCAGACAATGCTCCTTCCTTGGAGGATTGCGTGGCCCAGCTTCTCCTTGACCGGCATACCAACTGAGACCCGAAACTACAGCTGAAAGGCCACAAGAAGGCCTCCACGTGGCGGGGTCAGCAGCTCATCCTGCGGCCATGGAAGAAGCAGTGGCCCCCGCTGCGGTGGGCACCTCATCAGTCTCAGTGCTGCTCCCGCTTGGGGCTAGCTTCTCGGCATCCTTCATCGGTAAATTCTGGGAGAGGTGTTGGGCTTTCCAAGTCTTTGAGGAGTGCCCTGCCCACTGCGGTAAGAAGCACTAGAAATACAGCTGCTGGTCATAAGACTGGGAAATATCACACTCCTCATGCTCTCTCAACTCTCGAATGCCCAACGCGGTGAAGCATTCAACTCGTCCAGCCTTTGTCAAGGGCTATGCTATGCTGGCCCATGGTGCCCCATCGGGCTTTCTAACCCTGACACCAGCTGATCACGCAGTCGAGATATTTCTCAACCGTGTCGACTTGTTGCCAGAGGAGCTCAACAACGACTTGATCTTCAAGACCCCTGTGTTCCCAGTCTTCACCCAAGAGGACATGGACTGGTCATGTCCCCGACTGGTGCCACTCAAGACTAGCCTCCACTGGAGGTCCACTGAATCCAGTGCATTTTATTTACACTGCATCCCAGCAGCTTCAACTTGGCATCAGCTTTTGGGTTGATATCGAGGTCAAGGTCGAGATCTAGGTCAAGGCACTATTTGCATTCTTGGTCTCGCTCGACTGGAAGGCACTGTCATTCCTTGTCCTTGGATGAGAAGTGGCTCCACTGCTGCATCCAGTGGTGCTACAAGGAACTCCGCTGGCAGCAACAGGCCATGGCAGGGCAGGGCATTGCCCCAACTCCTGTGGTCGACTGACCAGTGCCAGTTAAGCCCCCATCAGTCTCCCCAAGGCAGCTGTCTCAGACACCCGTCTCTTCACCCATGCTGGTGGAACTGCATTCGCCACAACCTTTGATGGGGGCCCCCACCTAGGACTCCTGTGCTGCCACCTGCTTGCCAGGCTGCCTATCAGTGGAAATCACCCAGTCAGACAACTCTAGGGTGGTCCATGGTGGCAACAGTGAAGGGCCATTTTTGAACACTCCTCGGATGACTTGGATGGCTCACCCATGCAACTGTCGAGGATGCACATCTTCAACCACAGGTTAATCGAGGAGCGGACTATCAACCATGGGCTGATGTCATTCGAGGATCTACTCCACCTCATTTTGGAGTCTATGTCTGTCCCCCTGAAACTTTTGTAAAAAAAGGGCTAAGTACCCTTTCAAAGAAATCCTCGATAGGGATGAATCCCCAGGGGTTGCCTTTCCTATGGCTGAGGCCATTCTGGGACTGGCTCTGGCAACATCCAGCATCCTGCCCCGCACCCTCAGCCCATATGATCCACAAGTATGCACTCCCTACTGGCCCTCTTTCTAGGTTCTAGGATCATCCCTCAGCCGAGGATCTAGTCTCAAACTCAACTTTCTGGAAACCATGAGGGCATGGACAAAGCCCCAGACAAGGAATTGAAGAAGCTTGACCATGCGGCAAAGAAAGTTTACACCCCTTCCTCTCTGGGTCTCTGTCAGGTGTGCTATGCCTTGATGATGGCCAACTTTGGTCACTCCTTGCTGGGAGTGCTTGATAACGTCATCTCTCACCCCCCCTGCTGATAAGCAGTTGTCGGTTAAGTTGGTCAGAGACCAAGGTCAAGCACTGCCTAAACACCAGCTTCAGAAGGCATTAGGCACGAGCGACTTCTTTGCCCATGCCATGGCAGCACCTAGCTGAGGCTCTCCACCTTTACAGCAGACACTCAGCATAAGCTGACTGATGTCCTTTTCTTTTTTATAACATTTTTTATCCTCTAATGACTGGAACCCAGGTCTGACGGTCAGTTACCTACCTTGTCTACCTCCTCCTGTCCTTTGCGGCAAGCCAGGTCTCAGCACTCCAGGCAGGGCTTCATTAATACCCCGGTTCCACCATTTTTCCACTGTTTTTTCTCCCGTACTCCCTGGAGCCTCGACGACACAGTAGTGCATGCATGTGGCGGTGTGCATGCACTCTGGAACCAGCAACCCCATTCCAACTTCCCCTGGCCTAGGGCCAGCCCCCATCTGCATGGTGCTACCACCAAGCTTCCACTTGGTGGCAGCCAAGTGCAGGGAAGGCTTCATCTCCCACTCCAGGAGAGGAGAGGAGAGCTGCCAAGCGGCCACATCATCCACTCCAGGCCCTCCCCACTGACACCCAGCAACCCAAGCTTGTTCCTGAACTCGGGTCGCTAGCGTGGGAAGAGGTAAGGTGCACAGTGCCTCAGCACTCTGCACTGGTGGCCAATGTCGCTTTCATGGGCACCAACCTCTTTAACCCAGAGGTGGAAAGGTCATCTCACAAGGACCAAGAAGTCTAACACCATCCTGGAATCTGTGGCTTCATCCTAGAAGGACCCAAAGGTTCAAAAAAAAGGAAAAACAAGGACATTCGGTTTCAGTCATTTCAGCTATACCAGCCTCGGCAGCAGCAGCCCCAGTACGGGCAATACCAAGCCTAGCACCCCAAGGCCAAGTTCTTCAGCCAGGGGCCCAAAAGAGGCAGAGGTAGGGTAAGTGGTGCCCCTACAGACCCAGCAGCCAACTGCATCTCCAAAGCTGCCCAGCAATAGGTCTTGGGGTGTCTGCCTCCCGCCTGTCCAGTCTCTGACCCAGTTTTCTTCACTTCCAGCCCGTGACCGTGCTAACGTGCGACAGAAGGGAAAAAGACGTGCAAATCTATTTTTAGGTGCATTCCTGATGTGGCCACATGTCTACACAGATACACTTTAAATGGTGCATAGCTTTGTATGTATACTGACTCCCCGGCTCACTGAAGCTTTTTTTTGGGGGGACTAACTTTTTTCCCCCCAGCAGGCAGTAGCATGTACTGTGGGAAGGGAAGGGAGGGTTCTGTCCCAGTTGCAACAAATGTAACAAAAAAAACAAACAGATTTTTAAGCTGTAAGTGATTGGTGGTTAATGTCAGACCATTTTTTTTTCCACCAATCACTTCTATCCATGCTCCCCAACTGCATTCTGTTGCAGAGCAAACAATGTGATGAGGAGGCGCCATCATGAGATTAGGAAGAGCGGAGGAAGAATGACGACACAGATCTTTCAGATCCAGACATCCTGAAGGAAGGAGTGAAAACTTGGGTCGGGTAACCAGCCGTTAAAAAGACGAGGTATGTTTGCTGCTACTTGCCGGTCCACTGTGTAGATTTCTAATGAGGTAGCAGAGGAGCAGACAGATTAAATAGTGGAGGTGGTCTGTGAGGAAAAGGGTGGGATGGTCGGTCCGCTGGTCTGGGGTCGTCTGGGACTCAGAGATAGAAATCTCGATCCTTCGAGTTGCTGGCCTGGCTCCATATATTAGCTGGACTTTTCGACGCAGTTGTGCAGGTTACTAAAGTCGGGGGATCTCACATTTACTCAGCGCCCCGATTGAATGCAAGACCAAAGCCTGTCAGAGGGAGTAGATCGAGTTATGCCTGGTATTCGTATCATTATGAGGAAGATAAGTTTGTCATAATAATACAGAATACCATAACTCGATCTACAGCATAGCCTAGAGGTTAGAGGAACGAGATGTGAACGAGCTTGGTACATCCAATAGACCAGACCTGAGTTTAATTCTCACAACCTCCACTTGCATACTGTGTGACTCTGAGCAAGTCACTTAACCGCCCAATGCTCCCAGGTCGCCCCTGAAAACAGGCACTTGTGCCTAGTGGGCCTTACCCGGTTACCAAAGACTAAAATAAAAAATAAAAGTCCAGCTAATATATGCAGCCAGCAACTCGAACGACTGAGATTTTGAATATGTAACTGTACGACTGAATAAGGAGTCTCCTCCATTTTGAATCCTCAGGGGCTGCATGAATATTGCAATGCCTGGCTGGCCTGCCTGCCCCTGGTTCTTCTATCAGGTGGCAATGGTGGTCTCACTGCTTCAGTAAGTGTACAATGGCGGCAAATGTATGCTCTCTGTAATGATTATTTCTGCTCTGTATTTACTAAGGAGAAGAGGGGGGTGATACCCAAGGGGGGAGGGAGAGCAGAAACAGGGGGAGGGGGTGATAGATGGGGAAATCACAGATGGCAGGGTTCTGGAGGGTTTGAGGGCACTGAGGGTGGACAAGACACCAGGCCCAGATGGCATCCACCCCA
Source organism: Neoceratodus forsteri (assembly GCA_016271365.2). NCBI lineage: Eukaryota > Metazoa > Chordata > Ceratodontiformes > Ceratodontidae > Neoceratodus > Neoceratodus forsteri. The sequence goes on along the minus strand of CM028134.1, from coordinate 967,806,711 downwards.
GGGTACTGAAGGAGCTGGTGGAGGTCCTGGCGGGACCTTTGGCAGACCTATTTAATGCCTCACTACACTTAGGGTGTGTACCTCAGGATTGCAGGATGGCTCGTGTGGTGCCCCTCCACAACAGCAGCCCTAAGGATGAACCAGGGAACTACAGACTGGTGAGCCTCACATCCATCGTGGGTAAGCGGATGGAGTCTATCCTGAAGGAGGGCTGGTGGCCCTCCTGGAGGTCAAAGGACTACAGGACAGCAGACAGCATGGCTTTGTAAGTGGCAGATCCTGCCAAACCAACCTGGTGGAGTTCTATGACTGGGTGACTAGGTAACTGGATGGGGGCCATGCAGTGGATGTCCTGTACCTGGACTTCAGTCAGGCATTCGATGCAGTGCTGCATGGGAGACTGAGAAGTAAGTTAGAAGGCACAGGGGCGGGTGCGAAGCTGGTGAGATGGGTAGTGAACTGGCTTCAGGGAAGGCAACAGAGGGTGGTGGTGGGTGGGGAGCTCTCATCCCCAAGGGTAGTGACGAGCAGTGTTCAGCAGGGCTCATTGTTGGGACCAGTGTTGTTTGGAGTATTCATTGCAGACATATCACTGGGCATAAAGAGCAAGATCAGTCTGTTTGCTGATGACACCAAGATGGGAGCAGTGGTGGATGACCTAGGGGAATGGCAGGGGTTGCAAGATGATCTGGCAAAGCTGGAAACCTGGTTGGACATCTGGCAACTGGAGTTCAATGCCAAAAAGTGCAAGGTACTGCATTTTGGGGTGAAAAATCCAAGGAGGAGTTACCAGCTGGGGGAGTGCAGCTAGCCGAGACAGAGAAGGAGAAGGATCTGGGGGTGCTCATTACGAGGTCAATTAGCAACTTGGCACAATGAAGGAATGCAGCTGCAAAGGCCAACAAAATGCTAGGTTGCATTGCAAGGGGTATATCCTTAAGGAGGGGGTGGAAGGCGATTCTGCCACTGTATAGATCATTAGTTAGGCCCCACCTGGAGTACTGCGTGCAGTACAGGTGCCCGTATCTGAAAAGGGACATTAAGTTATTGGAGGGGGTGCAGCGCAGGGCGACAAAGATGATCAAGGGGCTGGGGGACTTACCATACGAGAGGAGGCTGAGGGAGTTGAACATGTGCTCACTGGAGGAGAGGAGGGACGGGGGGATATGACTGAAACCTTCAAGTACATGAAAGGAATAAACAAGATGGAGTGCGGAGGGGCTGTTCAAAGTAAGGGAGACACCCAGGGCCATGACTGGCAGAGAGAGACCTGGAGGGAGGAAGGTTCTGGAGGAGATGAGGAGACACTTTTACGGAGAGGGTGGTAGCTGGGTGGAATGCATTACCAGCAGAAGTGGTATCCAATAGAACAGTGGACTGCTTCAAAAGGGGCTGGGACAGGGCAGGGGGGTCAAGGGAGGGAAGGGAGGGAGGAAGGGTGGGAGGGAAGGAAGCTGACACCTGGAACAGGGGTGCTTTGCACACATTCGAGCAGACTTGATAGACCACTTGGCCGTTATCTGCTGGCAAATTTCATATGTTCGTATTCCTGACCTCTCCACATGTGCATGCTATGCGTTGCCATTCCTTGATTACATCCCGGGCTGGCTCAGTCACCTTTTTACCTGCCCCCCCCCCGTCACAGTATGGTCACGAACAGCCAGTAAACGTAGGAAGCCCCTTTTGAAGCCGGGAAGACTGAGAATGGTTGTGGTATGGTAGGTAGTGCCACGTGGTACATTAAAGTGTGTAGGCCATGCCACGTTTTTGTCGCAGTCTGACTGCTCGAGTTCTCGTGGCAGAGACTGATTGCCTTGAACGAAGCACTTGCAAAGCAGCAGATTGGAGACAGGTAAAGTTCTTCAAACCATCCGGTTTATTCAAAAGCTCCAGTACAAAATGTTACAGGCAAAAAGCTGTGTCGCAATGTGTACCCAGCATTTTGCCTGTAACTTTTTGTATCGGAGTATTTGAATAAACCAAATGGTTTGAAGAACTTTACCTGTCTCCAATCTGTTTTTTTGCAAGTGCTCCACTCACTTGGTTTTTTTCTGTTACAGTAAGAGGTGAGCCACCTCTGCGGAGGAGCACCAGATCCCCTTCTCAGGTCGCAGCTCAGTTTTTGGAGGAGAATGACTGCCATGCCCAGTCCAGTGAGTGTGTGTTTCTGTGCATAAGAGAGGTCTTAGCTCGGCTGATACAATAGTAGGAACCTGGGAGCCGAGTGGCAGGGGAGCGTCTGTGATCATCAATCTGATACAGCAGCCAATGAATGAATGTGAAAGTGAACACGGTGGTACACTTCATGCTTGCTAGTTGCTTCTGCTGCCAATACATAGTACTGAGTTGAGTGACTACAGAAATATTCTCTGAGCATAGAGGAGCATTATAAAACATAATTATATATTTATTAATTATACCTCTCTCCGTGCCATGCTCCTCCTTGCTGTGTGTAGTCAAAACTGAGGTCACGCTATGTAGTCTGGTACTCTCTCATCTTTTTTGTGCATTTGTCAAGCAAGCTTTCAAATGTTGGCAAAATAAATGGATTTGCTTGCAAATGCATTTCCTAGTGAAGCAACCGAGACAGAAAGTGTGAGAGGCTGTTCAGGCAGGCTATCTATCGCAAAACCATATGGCATGGGCATGGCAGGCCAGGTCAGGTGGCACTGACAGTGGCACTGACTGCAGTAGTGCTGATATTTTTCGATACAGCTGAACATGGCTGGCTAGTACTGTGTCCTGTCTCCTATATCTAGCTACAGGAGGCCCACATCCCCTGAGGAGACACCCTTTTGTCAAGTCAAATTGAAAGAGCATTATGACTGCGTGAATTGATGCTGTGTGCTTGGCTGATTAGCTTATGCAGTTGTTCTAGTTTCTCCATTGGTCTGCACTGCACTCAGTGCCTTGCCTTTTGAAGTTGACTGAAATCTGGCTTGAAATGAGATGCATGCCATTGCTGATGATTGAGGTGAGCACTGAGGTGTGTGGGTGTGTGCGTGTGCGTGTGTGTGTGTGTGTGTGAGTGAGTGACTGCATTGATGATATTTTTAGTTATGAAATGAATCATCATAATACTAGAAGGGCCACAGTTGGAGGGGCTGGCCCCGAGCAGGTGGTAGCCCTTCTAGACTGCTGTTGCAAAATACTTGTGTGATGATCATGCGTGTGAGTCAGAAACTTAAGAAATAATAAGTAAACTACTTTAACTTCTATATTATTAACATACAAATAATGTTAATGCGTTTCTACAACATTTCTAATGATTCCGGGTTGGCCGTTATCTGTCGTTGACTCTGCCCCAGCCCCAGTTCTGAAACGCCAGAGAGTGTAAGGAAAGGGAGGTGGGGTGGGGTGGGGCAAGAGAGCCCAAGGAATAGATAAAATGAAAGGATATAATAAACTAAAAGGAGAAATAAATGACAGAGGAGACAGGAGAGAGAAACCAGATATGGGAAATTGGGGAAAGGGAAGGGGCCCAATCTCTGGAAGGAGGAGAAAGAAACGGAGGGATAAGAGAGGGAGGGGAGAAAGAGGACCACACCCCCAGAAACGATCCTGCATCCTAGGGTTTTGACAATAATGATAGACCATAGTCTGGACTACCATGGTTAAAAAGCTGCCGTGAGGCAAAGCCTGAGCTATTAAGCAGCATTCGCCCGGAAGGGCTAACATTAAGAGGGGGGTCAGGATGGGGTGTCTACTCCTCCCTCCCTCCCAAAAAGGTAAAAACTTAAACCAGGGAGGGTATTAAGAAATGAACTCAAAAGCTTTGAGATCATAAAGAAAAACGCAGGAGGGGGGCCCCCAAACACGAAGAAATGAGGGAGAAGAGTAGAGACGGGAGAGAGCCCCTCTCCCATACACCCCAGTAACAGCCCCTAAGGAGAAAATTCCACCCTGTGTGTCTCTCCAGGGTCCTCTTCCTAACCACGAGGGAGAGGAGAGCAAGGAGAAAAACAAAAGAGAGACACACGGGGGGGGCCCAGAGACTGAGGCCCCAGGGAGAAGGAGGGCAGGATTTAGTGATGAACGGTGAAGATACACAGAAAGATCAACAATTACGGTAGGTATGTAATTTTCATATCTCATCTGTGTAAATCTTCACCATTCATCACTAGTGGGTGAGCACCGAGCCCTCGAAGGGGGCCCTAAACTACCCCAAGGGACTAAGTCCCCTAGCCTCCAGTGGGTGAGACACTAGAGGAGAGAACCCTTACAGGCCTGGGGAGGCCCGAGACTGGTCCAGGTGAGACGAGGAGCCCCCAGTGGGGGAGGGAAGGTGCCCGGAAAGTCACCGTCTCACCCTGCGGGAGAAGAGGTGGGTTCTCCGGTATGTGGAGAACATCATCCTACACTGGGCCAGGGGTGACAACAGGGATAAGCGAAGCCATGCCATCCGCCTAATGCAGATCGCTGTCCCTATCACTCTGGATGCCACCTCACTGGCGTCATAACATGCCCTTGCTTTAGCCTTGCTAGCTCCAGGCCCTGAGCAGAGAGGGCAATGGTTCGCCTGGTTTCCTCCGAATCAGGCACTGAGGCTAGGAGATGTCCTAGCCTGGACCTCAAGAACCTATCGTAGGATGCAAAGTGGGCCTGATGTGAGGCAATAGAAAGGAAAATCCGTGCCAAATAGAAAACTCTTCTCCCCCAGAAATCGAAGTCCGCAGAGTCAGAGTCCGGTGTTTGGTCACGTTGGGGGGGGGGTGCAAGGCCCAGAGGGGGTGTCTAGTGAGGTCAAGCCCAAAGAGGGATGAGGCAGAGAACCTGAAGACCCGGGAGGGGCGCAATACCATTGGCGTAGGTCCCTTGGGGCTGAAACAGTAGAGAAGGGACATAGCCAAAGCTGATGTGGCGTTTCCTGGAAAGGAACAGGCCAGGTGGGAACCACCAGGTTGGCCACACTGTTCTCACCTAGGAAGGCACGCGTCACATGCTCGGGATTGCTGACAGGGACTAGGGTAAGATGGAGCTCGTCCAACATCCTCGCAAGGAAGCGCTGATAGGAAGAGAGATCAGACGCTGGGGAGATGTGGACAGATAATTCCTCTCCCTCCAAGGAGGAGGAGGAGGAAGAAGATGCAGGCGAGCTCCGAGGTTCAGGGTCCAGCTGCACGGGAGCATGGTGGAACACCTGCTGGTCCAGGGCATGGAGATAGGCAGGAAAATGTGCACTGAACCTCTGAACTGTTCCCAAGTAAGAGGTCCCCTAGGACCGGGAATACCTGGGATAGCCGGGGATGGAGACAGAGGCTTGAGGAACAAGCTCCTAGCAACAGGAGAACGGTCTCTGTCAGGGCAAGTGGGCCAAGAGGAAACTCCCCGCAAGGAGGGGAGATCCGAAGATCCCAGCAGCTAACAGCCGTTCAACCATAACGGAACGGTCAGAGCTGTGCCCATGGAAAGAAATCCCCCCGTGAGGTGACCAGGACTGTGTGAGTCCAGAAGCTTGGCCCCTGACCTCAGAAGCTGAAGTCCCTCTTGAGGACCTATCCAGGGAAGAACAAGGGTCTGCACTGTGGCTCCTCCCAGAACCCCGCCGGGCTCCGGTGAGGGCACACTGCACCACACCCTTACTCCTCAACCCTTCAGAGTCGGAAAGGGACCTCGTCCTCATAGCCACCAGCCTAGGCAACTGACAACTCCGGGCAGCCTCCAAGGAGTCCACCCAGGGAAAAATACCCCTCCTTCTCTGAGGCCCCGGCTGTACCAAACTTGGACTGTCCAAACACACTAAGGAAGGGGGTGCCCCAACTGGAGAAGCAGAAGTGCCAGTGGCCCCAGGTTGCACGGCGGTAGCCACGGGGACCACTGCTGGCTGGTCAGTACCACTGACCTTAGGGCCTATCGGCGACGACTGGCCCCCAGAGGGAGGCAGAGTTGGGGCTTAGGTGCTGTAAACAGAGGGATCTGAGGATTCTGATGAATCTGGGAGCCAATCTGGATCAGACCCAGAGTCCGCCTCTGAGGAGGTAGACTCCAAGGTCCGATACCAGATGACCCCTCAATCCCCTCCAATTCCTGGACCACGACTCAGACCACCTTCCACCCCGGCACCGCAAACGGCACCGGAGTCAAGCACGACACCACGCCCGACGCCACCACCCACCCTGGTGCTGTGAACAGCACCGGAGTCTGGCGCGACACCGAGCACGGTGCCGTGCTCTCCCCAGCACCGCAAGTGGCACCAGAGCAAAGGTCAGTGCAGACCATGGTACTGCCCCATCCCCAGCAGAGTTAGGGGTGGCGCCGGCTTCAGTCCTGGTGCCGCGCAGAGCGCCAGAAACAGAAACAGGCCCCAAAACCGCCAAAGCACTACCCCCGGCGCCGCTGACATCCCCGATGTCGTGAACGACGCCAGGAGCAACAACAGCACTGAAAGACAGCCCGGCGCCAGGACCAAAAGCGGCACCGCCAGACGACGCCGAGGACAGTGCCAGTCCAGACCTGGAGGGCCAGAACACAACACCGAGGGAGCCTTCACCTCCGAAGAGGTGGCTGCCAAAGCAGTGCCTCCCGACTGTCCCCTGAGAGGGACAGACCGGGCCTCCTGCACCATGGAAGGAGCCCCCGCTACGGGAAGGCTAAGAGAGGCGGGGGCCCCCTCCTCCACAGGCCGTATAGGACCAGGAGGGGACCCAGAGAAAGGGCCGAGAATCCTTGCCTTGGTCTGTCGACTGCGAACCCTTCCTCCGAAAGTCAGCGGCGCATGTCCCGACTTTAAACACGCGGATTTCAACAACTCGGTGGTCCATGGAGAAGCAGGCATTGCAGTTGTCCATATCGTGGGTCGGGCCGAGGCAGGAGACACAGTGGTCATGCTGGTCCATCATGGAATACAGGCGGCCACAGGGGCATTGATGCATAGGAGGCCCAACCCTGATTTCGACAGTTTCTTGCCCCCAGACGAGACATGACTGTACGAGAAATAAAGACAAAAACAGTACTCGACGCTGCTGAAAAGTAATGAAACGATATTACCAGCCAGAAGCGACGTTGAACAGGGTGAACAGAACCGAGGCACACACACAGACACAAGGCCAATGAACTAGGCCGCAAATCTTGATAGCAGAAAGAGTCTCCACGTGAGGTCTTCACTCGACGGCGGGAGAAGAAGAACTGGGGCTGGGGCAGCAGTCGACGACGGATAACGGCCAACCATGAGCGCCAGGCAGAACGGCCGGCAGAGGGTGGCGCCAGCCTCTACGCCAACTCCGCCCATATAAAAAAAGTCTCAAGGGTCCTAGCTCTGGCGTTATACCCACTAGTGAGGAATGAAGACTGACACAGACAAAATCTTGCGGACTCTGGTTCTGATGGAAGGGGCGTGTTTATTTGTTAACAGTGATAAGTTATCGTTGAGGTCAGTGAGGGTCTTATCCACTGTTCTGGCTGAATAAAGGCTTTGCCAATTTATATGGTTGAGGTCAGAGTCATCGGCATTGAATTTCTGGAAACTACACTTCAGAATAAATGTGGACAAGGAGGAACATTTTTCATGGGATCTGATGCAGACTACAATGCTGTGGTCACTCAAATCATGGAGCAGGGCGGAGCACAGGATTTTGAGGATGATTTGAAATTATGACATCTAAGATGGAGCTGTTTGCGCAGTTTTTGGCATTAATCCTTGTTGGCTCCGTGATGAGTTGGGAGAGACCGAGTTCATCGTAAAGTCCTTTTAGCCCACTTGCTTTGGGTGAGAGCCAACCAAGGTTTAGATTACCTAGAATGATGGTTTCATTGTTGTTGGGGGCTATGAGGGATTTAAGGGTTGTGATTATTCCATTGCTCCCAGCGGGGGGTCTGTAGCAACCGATGATATTAAGGGCTTCTGATGAGGGCAGGTGGATTTTTAGGGACACATATTTGAATTCTTAAGGTTTTGACATGGTGCAGATATCAGTGATGTGAAATTTGTCTTTTGAATAAATAACTACCCCTCCCCCCTTGTGGGTCTGTCTGCTCTGTACAGCTTGTAGGCGAGAAGAGAAATATGCAGGTCTGAGACGGCGCTGTTCAGCCAAGATTCAATGATGATAATAAGGTCTGGCTTGGTGTAAACAGCCCAAATTTGGAGCTGGTCTAGTTTATTCAGCAAACTCTGCACGTTAATCAACATCATCTTTAGGCCTGGTGAGGCTTTGAATTCTGAGGGGGAGGCAACGGGTCTAGGGGGACCAGGGTTAACCTCCACATTTCCAGAGCAGATAAGAAGAAGCAGGATAAGTTTTTTCAAGTTACTTCTTGCTGTAGCAATTACTTTCTTCTTTTGGGACTGTCCAGAGCGTGATAATGGAGAGAAGAGCTTTGAGGAAGGGGGAGTGAGTCAAAGGGGACAGGTCATGGCTATAAGAGAGTGTGCTCTGGTGGACATGGAAGCAGGCAGGGTGCATGGGAGCACCAGTGCGAATTGGGTGGGGTGCCTTGGGGGTAAGGAAGCATGCAGGGAACTCTGTAGCCCACTGAGCTAAGGGAAGTGGCTGGCAGGGGATATATGCCATAGCTGGAGTGTGCCACGGGGAAACTAAGGGAGCCGAATCCCTAAGTGAGCATGGGAGCAATGCCACGGCAAATAGTAGCTGGAGGAGCGTGGTTGGTAAACAGCAAGGGTATCGAGATGACAGAGTTGATGACTCTTGACCAGGAGCACAGAGGTACAATTTATGGGAGAGGTACTTTCTTTAAATGTTGGGCTATTTAAGGAACATATAACAAGTGAGGTTTCCTAAGAACTTGCAGTGAGTGTAACTGCAGGGATAGCAGGACAGTAGCGTCACTGACTCTGGTGCTGAAGCTCAGAGGTTCGAAACCTGGGTACTCCAGTTTGTTTATTATTAGGTATGTTTAGGAGTGAGGGGGAGGGTGAGCTTCTTTAAACTTAGGGAGAGAGCACCTGCAAGGATAGCAGCACGGCAGCGTCACTGACGCTGGTGCTGAAGGTTATAGGTGAATAACCTATTTTTTCCTTTTTTTGCCCTCTGTGTTGACTTTCAAACACCGCTTGTGATGTGGAAAGACGCCGGTAATGCAGTGGTGAAGCTGCAGACAGACCACAGAGCAAGGCAGTTTTGGCAGCTCCCTCTACGCTGTCAGCATAAAGCAGTGCGGCTTCTGCAGAGGAGGGTGAAAATATCCTGACTGATTTTAACCGTAGCTGACTTCGTTGATAAATCTGATTCTCTGACCAGCAGCGCTGCTGGTTTCGAAACAACCTTGGAACACGTAAAAACTGATGCTGGTGATGCTAAGAAAAGATCAGACACAGCAATGGGGGCTACAGCCATCAAGAAAAATGCTCACCTCCGCTCAAGAGTGGAGAATCAAGCCATGGCCACCAATTTAAAACTAATCTCAATGCCGGAGGGGAGCAAGGGCAACCACCTGCCCCTTCTCCTACAAAACTGGTGGCACAACAATTCGGAGATGACACTGATAACAGGCCAGTACAGATGCAAAAGGCCTACATGGTAACACCTTGTGGGAAACCAGACAACCCGTAGGCTTCTCACACTATATTGGTAGTCCGAGATGGTACTGGGACTACAAACTCTGTACTAGGCTAATCTTTGAGAAGAAGCATGCTGCTTCGCGATGGCCACACGATCCCAATATACCTCGACATAAGTCTTGCCAGAAGAAAAGTCTGATGGGCTTAGGGGCCATACTTTGTGCAGCAGAAATACCACATGGAATGGTGTTCCTGGTATGACTTTGTCTACTCCGTCGAAACAAGCCTTCATTTTTCCGAACCCCATGTATGCTCTTAAATGGGCACAGAAGCGTTTGTGAGGAAGGAGGACAGAAAAGACGAATCCACGTCAAAGGACAAGGAGACATAAGAAAAAATTACTCACCTTAGTAATTATGTTTCTTCTAATGGAGTCTTACTGTATTCTGACAATTGCAGTTAGCCCCAGCACTTGAACTGCCCCGGAGAGTAGAGGGTTAAATTCTATGCAGAGCATAGAACGTTGAGCTCGAGCTCGGTTCAAAACTCTGTCTGCAGCACTTTGAAGTGCAATAGTCAGATTCTTACGAGCTAATACTAACTAACTATCACTATGTGGAAATTGTAAAATTTTTACTAGCCAAAAGGCAACCAAATATTTTGGATCCCCAAAAGACTCAAGTCAAGAAATCCAAAATCAAAAGCCAGGTAGTGAACAAATCAAGACTAATAAAATAATAAGAATAACCCACTCCCCCTCTCTACAAAGAGGGAGTGCCCAAATGCACCCCCTGAGGTGCAACACTGCACCTGCCAGCCCACTACCCAAAAACAGGTTCTGAGAGGGAGGGGAGGGAGGGAGGTCAGAATACAGCAAGACTCCATTAGAAGGAACATAATTACTAAGGTGAGTAATTTTTTCTTCAAACAACATGAAGTCTTGCTGTATTCTGACTATTGCAGACTACCAAGCAGTACCTCCATGGAGAAGGTATTCGAACATACTTTGGGAATAGGCTCTGCAGTACTGCTGTACCAAACCGAGCATCAATCCTAGCCTGGACATCCTGGGAGTAATGACTGGTGAACGTATGGACTGTTTTCCAGGTGGCTGCTTTACAAATCTCTAGCAAAGGAATATCCCTGGCAGCAGCCAGGGAAGCAGCTGTACCTCTAGTGGAATGAGCCCTCAGGCCTGAGGGTGGTATTTTGCCTAGCTTCTCATAGCAGAATTGTATACAAGAGACAATCCACCTGGTAATAGTTCTCTTAGTGGCAGGTTTGACCTTTCCCACTTCCCCATAAGTGAGAAACAACTGGAGGGAGTCAAACCTGTGTGCCTCTAGTACGCTCAATGTAGTAACTAAGGGCTCTTTTAACATCCAAACTGTGTAATCTTCTCTCTCCTGAAGAAGAATGATCAGTGAAGAACACAGGGAGAGACATGGATTGGTTCAGGTGAAAATCTGAAACCACTTTAGATAAGAACCTCCTATTGGTTCTAAGAACCACCTTCTCTCTATGGAATGAGATAAATCAGGTTCCACTGACAGAGCTTGTAATTCACTGATACGTCTGGCAAAGGTAATAGCTACCAGGAACACAGTTTTCCAAGTCAAATACTTAAGCTCTGCTGAAGACAAAGGCTCAAAGGGGGGTTGCATAAGCTGAGCAATGCAAACATTAAGATCCCAAGCAGGGGTAGTATCCCTAAAGGGGGGATTGGTATTACGCAATCCCTTGATAAATTTACAGAAAACAGGGTGAGATGACAGTGAGGAAGGCTTCCCCACTGACAGAAAAGCAGAAACAGCTGACAAGTGTACTTTGAGAGTAGCTGGTCTGAGGCCTAGGCCATTAAGATGAACCATATAATCCAGAACTGTAGACAATTCAGCAGTATCTGGGGATATATGCTTCTTGGAACACCAAATGCTGAATCTTTTCCATTTGGAGTTATAAGTTTTTCTGGTGGCAGGTTTTCGAGAGGCTTTGAGAATGTCCAGAACCCCTTGAAACAGATGCAAATCCGCATACTCTAACTTTTCAAGAGCCATGCCTTGAGATTGACACCCCGAAGATTGGGGGACCAAATCCTCCCCTGAGATAAGGTTAACAGGTTGTAATTCCTGGGAAGAGACAGGGGAAGATGGACTGTTAGGGACAGCAACAGGGGGTACCAAGGCTGCCTGGCCCAGTCTGGAGCAATCATGATCACTTTGCAGGGTTGTGACCTTATCTCGACCAGGACCTTGAACAGTAGAGGAAAAGGAGGGAAGGCATATAGAGATTTCCCTTCCCAGTTCAGAATCAGAGCATCCAGAGGGACTAAGCCCAAGACTGGGAGTCTGCAACAAAACAGAGGAAGCTGGTGATTGTCTGGGGGCGTAAAGAGATCTATCTCTGGAGTGCCCCACCTTGAAAAAATCACTTTTAAACACCAGAGAGTCCAGGGACCATTTGTGATGGCCCTGGGAAATCTTGCTCAATGAATCTGCTAGCACACTGTCCTGGAAGGTGGACTGCTATCAGAGAGGTCTGTAGAGAATAAGCCAGGGACCACAATTTCATGGCTTCCGTGCACAAGGCCATGGACCAAGTGCCTCCCTGCTTGTTGATGTACCACATGGTGGTGATGTCTGTCCTGATCTGAACCACCTTGTTCTGCACTGACTGAGAGAAAGCCTGCAGGGCCAGAAAGACCATCCTGAGTTCCAAGAGACTGATATGAAGAAGGGATTCCTGAGGGGACCACAGTCCCTGGGCTGTGAGAGCCCCCAGATGGGTTCCCCACCCCAGTAGAGAAGCATCCGTGGTTAGGACCACAGAATGAGACTGAGTGACGAATGGGACTCCTTGCCTGAGGTTGTCCTGATCCTGATCCTGCCACCATTGGAGAGCCTGGATCAGAGTCTGAATCACTGGAATTAGTTTGGTTAGAGGATCTTTCCTCCGAGACCAAAAGGCCCTCAGATGAAACTGAATGTCTCTCATCTGAAATCTGGCCCCTTGGACCACTGCTGTAAAAGCTGCCATGTGGTCCAAAAGCTGAAGGAAATGCCTTGCTGGCCGAGAAAGCAGAAGGTGAAAGGAAGAAGCCAGCTCTATAATAGCCCTTGCCCTTTCCAGGGGAAGAAAACCTCTTGCTTTGACAGTATCCAGCTCTGCCCCAATGAAGGTGAGAAGCTGTACAGGCTTGAGAACTGACTTGGGGAGATTGATAAGAAATCCTAGGGAACTGAGCACTTGCTGGGTTACTTGCAGGTCTGACTTGACTTGGTCTGGAGATTGACCCACAATGAGCCAGTCGTCCAGGTATGGAAATATGGAAATTTTCCTCCTTCTTAAAAAGGCCACTACTACTCCTAGGCATTTTGTGAATACCCTTGGAGCTGATGTTAGGCCGAAGGGCATTGCTTTGAACTGATAATGGCCTGAAGGCAATTCGAACCTGGGTACTTTCTCTGGGAGCGCCTGATGGGAATGTGAAAGTAGGCATCTTTTAAGTCCAGGGAGGCTAGCCAGTCCCCTGGCCTTAGAGAGGGAAGGATTATTCCCAGAGTCACCATTTTAAATTTTGGTTTTAAAAGATGTTTGTTCAGGTATCTTAAGTCTAGGATGGGTCGCCACTCCCCTGTCCTTCATGGGGTAAGGAAGTAACTGGAGTACAGGCCTTGGCCCCTGTGCAATGTAGGAACTCTCTCTATGGCCCTTAAGGCCAGCAGAGTTGAAACCTCTGCCTCTAGGGCAATGGTTTCGGATATGCTTGCAGGTGGAAAGGATCTGGCTCTCAGCTTTGGGAATTTTCTGAAACTGAGAACCAGCCCCTGACCTACTACCTCCAGGACCCACTTGTCTGAGGTAACAGACATCCAGTCCTGGACGAAGTAAGCCAGCCTGCCTCCTACAGGAATAGGGGAGTCGACCCAGGCTGACACATCAGGGTGTCTGCTTGGCAGGAGCCTTAGGCTGAGGGGTGGATGCATCTCTGCTCATCCCCCTTCGGAGGCTGAGGGGTGGATGCATCTCTGCTCATTCCCCTTCTGCCTCTCCCTCTGAAGAACACCCTCTGAGGAAAGGGAGAAGAGGTCTGTGCTTGGTAGAAAGGCCTATGAAAAGGACTGCCCCTAGCTTGCTGCCTTTGAGGAGTTGCCTGCCTTTCCTTGGCCTGTCCACTCCTATAGGTGGTCCTATACTCATCCATCTTTTTCATGTAATTCTCTGTCTGCTCCCCAAACAGAGAATTACCCACCAAAGGGAAATCCATGGCCTTAGCCTGGGTGTCCTGTGAGAGGCTAGTACATCTGAGCCAAGCCATTATTCCAAAGAGCCACAGATGTAGCCATGATTCTTGATGATACATCACTGAAGTCCACAGCAGCATGAAAATACAGGTTACTCACCTGTAACAGGAGTTCTAGGAATGGTATATGTTGTTCATCCACACTGTCTGGCAGGTTCCTTGCCGCTTTAAATCTTGCCGGAACGTCTTCAAGCTGGCTCCTCCCACCCACCCAGGTGGTAAAACCCTCGGCTCCGCCCCATGACGCCAGATCTAGCCCGCTGGAAGCCAGGTTGTGCGTCGAAGCCGGGGAGGTTGGGTGGGTCGTGTGGATGAACAACATATACCATTCCTAGAACTCCTGTTACAGGTGAGTACCTGTATTTCTAGGGACATGGATATGTTGTTCATCCACACTGTCTGGCAGACTCCTAGCAGTTCTCCGGGAGGAGGGAGGCAAGGCGCACACTCTTCTTGGGAAATAAAGACTGGAGAACCGAGACCCCAAAACCAGCATCCCGGCGTGACTCAAGGTCGATGTGGTAGTGGGTGATGAAGGTGTGTGCTGACTTCCAGGTAGCAGCCCTGCAGATTTCCTGGATAGGGATATCCCTGGAAGCAGCCACCGATGCAGCGGTATGGCGGGTAGAATGAGCTCTTATCCCTCTGGGAGGCTCCATGCCCGCCAACCTATAGCAGAGATCTATGCAGGAGGTGACCCACCTGCCTATCGTCTGCTTGGCTTCAGGTCTGCCAGGTGTGGCTTCAGCGTAGGTGACAAACAGCTGGCTAACCTCTCCCCGAACTTCAGCCGTCCGCTCCTTGTAATAAGCGAGCACTCTTCCAGGGTCCAAAGTATGGAGCCTATATTCAGCCTCCGAGGTGTGACTGGGGTAGAACACCGGCAGAGTCAACACCTGGTTAAGGTGAAACTCAGACACCACCTTCGGAAGGAATTTCGGGGGGGGGCCAGGACAACCTTGTCCCTGTGGAAGACCAGATAAGGAGACTCGATGGAAAGCGCCTGGAGCTCTCCCATCCTTCTGGCTGACGTGATAGCCACCAAGAAGGCGGTCTTCCATGACAGGTGAGAGATATCACACCTGTGCATCGGTTCGAATGGCTTGCCCATGAGTTTAGCCAGTACCAGCAGTAGATCCCATGGAGGTGGAGGTTCTCGCACCAGAGGGGATATGTGATCAAGGCCTTTGAAAAAGCGCCCAACCACCTTCTCCTGAGCCACCGACTGCTTCCCGGTCCGCACCCGGTAAGCAGAGATGGCTGCCAGGTGCACCTCAAGGGTCATCAACCGAAGCCCTTGCTGAGAAAGGGACCACAGGTAGTCCAGAATGCTAGCCAAGGAACAGGAGGAAGGGTCTAGGCCCTTGCTCTGACACCAAATGGAAAATCTCTTCCATTTGAAGGCGTAGCATTTTCTGGTCGACTCCTTACGGGACGCCTCAATGACGTTGAGGACCTCGTTGGAAAGACCCAAGGCCTGGAACTCTAGCTGCTCAGGAACCAGGCCGTCAGGTGCAGGGATTGAAGGTCCGGATGGAATACCTTCCCCTGATTGACTGAGATCAGATCCGGGCGGGCTGGAAGCCGCCTCAGGAGCCTGGAGCTGAGACTGAGGAGATCTGGATACCAGAACTGGTGGGGCCAGTCTGGGGCTACCAGAATCACCTGCGCCTTGTCCCTCCTCGCCTTGAGAAGCACCTTGTGGATCAAGGGAAATGGGGGAAAGGCGTAGAAGAGGCCCGGGGTCCACGGCCTCGAGAAGGCATCCCCCTGCAGCGAGCCCTGCTGAGGGGGGCGGGCATGGAACAGTCTCAGCTTCGCATTCTCCCTGGAGGCAAACAGGTCCACCTGAGGCATGCCCCAGTGGGAGAACAGATCTTGTACTACCTCCGGCAGGAGAGACCACTTGTGGGACGCAGCCCCTATCCGGCTTAGGGCATCAGCCAGGGTATTGGAGGCTCCTGCCACATGGATGGTAAGGAGATCCACCTCCAGGCTGCGCACAAGTGACCAAATGCAGAGAGCTTCCCTGCACAAAGGCCGGGAGCGCGTCCCGCCCTGGCGGTTTACGTAGTACATGGTCGTGGTATTGTCTGTCTGGACCTGAACCACTTGACCCTGTAGAAACGGAGCAAAGGCGGTGAGGGCTAGGCGAACTGCTCGAAGCTCCAGCAGGTTGATGTGGCTTTGGGACTCCAGAGGCCGTGAGCTCTGTGCTCCTGCAGATGGGCACCCCAACCCATCAGAGAGGCATCGGTCGATAGAGAGACCGTCGGCTCGGGGCGGACAAACGGGATGCCCTCCTGCAGATGTGCTGGAACGGTCCACCACTGGAGAGCGTTCCACATCCCCTGGGTCACTGTCACTAGCTGATCCAGAGGACTGAAGTGCTGAGACCATTGGCTGGCCAGCCCCCATTGAAGGGGACACATGTACCACCGGGCCCAACGGACCACACTGGTGCAGGCCACCATGAGGCCCAGGAGGCGCAGGAAGTCCCAGGCAGGGCGCAATTGCCCAACCTGAAATGATTGGGCAAAGGAGGAAAGAACCTCAGCCCTGTCCGCCGGGAGCCGTGCTCTGGCTCGTAGAGAGCCGAGCTCTGCCCCGATGAAACGGATCACCTGCTTTGGCACGAGTTCCAACTTGGCCTCGTTGATGAGGAGGCCAACCTGAGAGCAAACCTGGAGGGCCAGATCTCTGGACCGCTCCACCTCCGTTCTGAGAGGCTGCAATCAGCCAGTCGTCCAGGTAGGGGTACACCCGGACCCTTCGGCGCCGCAGGAATGCTGTCACCACTGCCATGCATTTGGTGAAAACCCTGGGAGCTAGGGAAAGGCCGAAGGGCATGGCCCGGAACTTGTAGAGGGATCCCTCTGCCCTGAAGTGGAGGAATCTCTGGTGGGACGGACGGATTGGGACATGAAAGAACGCGTCCTGAAGGTCCAGAGAACAGAACCACATGCCTCGCTCCAAGGATGGGATTATCTGAGCCAGAGTGACCATCCTGAAGGTCCGAGACTTCAGGAACCTGTTCAGGTCCTGCAGGTCGAGAATGGGGTGCCAGTCCCCCCATCCGTTTTGGGACCAGGAAGTACCTGGACACAAACCCCGGGTCTGGAGGAGGATCCGCCACCTTCCTGATCATCTCTTTTTCGAGAAGCAGGGTGATATCAGCTCAGCGAGCCGACAAGGAGGCTGCGGACCCCGTAGCCCCCCGAGGGGCGATGGCTCGGAAGGGCGGGGTCTGCTCGAACTCCCGGGGTAGGCTCTTTCCTACCACCTCCAACACCCAATGGTCCATGGTGATAACAGACCAGGCGGAAAGGAAGTGGCAGAGCCGTCCCCCCATGGGGGGAACCCAGGGGGGAGTGACGAGGCTGGGGGCGACACCCTTCAACCAGTCACTAGGCAGGCTTAGAGGAGGGACCGACCGAGGGACCCCCTGGGCCTTTACCTCCCTGCTTCCTACAGGAGGAAGCTGCAGGCTTGGGTTTGGGATACCAAGCGCGAGCTTGCTGGCCCTGGTGCTGGTGCTGTTGGGCCGGACGTGCCACAGGCGCAGAAGGACGAAAGGACTTATGCTGCTGCTGTTGGCGGCCCTTGTCCTTCTGGGCGGAGGTGACCGAGTCCAGAGTGGCACTGGACTTTTCGATCCGCTGGAGGTGACCTTCCACTCCAGGGCCGAAGAGCTTGGTCCCCAGGAAAGGAACATCCGCCAGTTTGTGCTGGGTATCCGCCGTGAAGGTGGATATCCTCAGCCATGCTCTGCGGTGCATGGCCACCGCGGCCGTAACTGATCTGGCACAGGAGTCTCCAATGTCCAGAGCCGTTTGGAGCTGCTGTTTAGCCACCGCCCTTCCCTGGTCCCATACCTGCCAGACCGTGTTCTGCAGGTCGGCCGGGAGATGAGGGATAACCTCGTCCAGGGAGCCCATGAGGGCGCCAGAGAAGTGTGCCATCAGCACGGCCGAGCTGGCCAAGGGAGGATGCAGTGTACACCTTGCGCCCGGTATAGTCCAGCTTTTTGGACTCCTTGTCGGGGGGGCTTGTCCACATCCCTAGCGTTCCCGGAACGCCGGAAAACGCTGTCGGTGACCAACCCCTCGGTGGAGGGGTGTTCCGAAAAAACAGGCAAAGAGCCAGTAGAGACCGCATACTTCCTGGCCATCCTGGCCGAAGGCGCAGGACAGGAAGCAGGCTGCTGCCAGAGCTCCAAGGCTGGGCCAACAATGGCTTCAGACACCAGAAAGGCCTCCGTGGGCGAATCCCCTTGGTCCAGTATCTCCGTGAGGAGATACATGGCCCGCTTGGATACGGGCTCGAGCTGCATCCCGGTGGACTCCGAGATGAGCCGAAGCAGACCCATGAAGGGACGATGGGCTTTCGTCCATCGACTGGCCCCTGGAGGACTCCAGGTCAATGGGCCTGGAGAACAGGGAGGAGTCGTCGATCGGACTCCGAGGAGTCCGCGAAGAGCTGCCTGGGGCCTGAGCCACCCTCCACCTGCCGAGGACGGTCGGGAGTGAGGGTGACCGACAACCTGTGGGGCAGGCCCTGACCCGACCGAGAGTCTTTGGTCGGCGCCCCCGATTTCGGTTGTGGAGGCGGAGGTTCCACCTCAATCGGTGGGGCAACTGGTTTCGGCCGAACAACTGGCCCAGGCTTGGGCACCTCGGCTACAGCGAGGGGTTGTTTCGGCCGCTCGGGTGACAGCTACTTGATGGCCGGGGAAGGCGACGGCGTCGGCTTGTTCCCGGACAGAAGTAACTGCTGCCACATCAGGTCCTCGTAGCGTCGACGCAATTTGCGCTGAAGCCTCTCCTCTTCCGAGGAGGAGGACGACCGGCGGCGCCGCTTACTTCGGTGCCGAGACCGAGACTGCCGGTGTCGTCGGGATCGGCTGGACCGAGAGGATGTCCGAGACTGAGACCTTCGGTGTTTCCAAGGATGGGTCTGGGAAGGGGTGGGGGACATCCGCTCTTCCCTCGGCTCGGAAGCCTTGACCGGGGACTGCGGCACCGGAGGCGCAGGTAGGTCCTCGGTCTCCACCGGGGGAACTGGTGAAGAAGGGTTGTCGGCTTCACCAGTTGACAGCCCGTCCGATGGGTTGAAAAAAATCTCGACAGCGTCGATGGATGTCTTGGCGGCTGACCTGGCGGGGACACCATGAAGCCAGGGCTTTAGCACGCTAACCTCAACGGTCAGTGTCGGCTGTCCGGGGAAGGGGACCTCTCCTGCTCCCAGAAACGCTGATGGTGGGACTTACCTTTTGAGTCCTTCTTTTTGGACCGAGAGGAATGTCCCGATGGCCCCTCTCCCTTCATGGAAAGGGACTGGCAAAGCTCCTTGAGAGAAGCTGAATATGAGGTACCCAGAGAGAGCGGGATAAATGGCGCGACCGAGGAAGAGGATGATGCGGCCTGTGCCGCCTCCTTCTCGAGGGCAATCATCTGCTCGAGTTGCTCAGCCGAGCCAGCCGCCGTGGTAACCGCCCAACGGGCCTCTTTCGACTTCACCGACAGGTAGCGCTTCTCAGGGCGCCCAAGCTGTAACCGGGCAGTGCGGTCTTCCAGGACGCTGGTCGAAAACGAACGGCATAACTCGCAGGCTTGCGGGTCATAGTCTAGGCCGAGGCAGTAGACGCACGTGGAGTGCAGATCCGTCCTGGACATTTTCTGCCCGCAAGGGCACCGCCGAAATCTGGGAGTTGATTTGTCCATCGCAGCCGCAAGGGAGAAACTTGACCGAAGTCTTGAAAATTTTAAAATAAGTTTCGGGCAAACCGAAGAATTAGGATCCAGTCTACACGTAGAGCGTTAAGGAGGGAACCTGAGCTTCCAAGCGGTAAGGAAGATCTGGCGTCATGGGGCGGAGCCGAGAGTTTTACCACCTGGGTGGGTGGGAGGAGCCAGCTTCAAGACCTTCCGGCAAGATTTAAAGCAGCAAGGAACCTGCCAGACAGTGTGGATGAACAACATATCCATGTCCCTAGAACTGTACCTTTGATGCCTCAATCCCATCAGCAGCCACCTCCTCCTGCTCCCTGGCAAGCTGGGAGGAAGCCTGCTTAGCCAGTGCCAGTACAGTGTCCCACCTGGACTTCTGGTATCTGGCTGCATAGGCCATGTAATTAGCCTGCCTGAGTCCCAAGGCGGATGCCATGTACTGTTTCTTTGCTATGGCATCCAGCTTCCTAGAGTCTTTGTTGGGGGGGGGGAGATGAAGCCAAGGGTATATTAGCCTTATCAAAGGCTGAAGCCTGCACAACCCCAACATGGCTGCTTTGCTGATACAAATACTCTGTACGCGAGCCTGATAAGGTGTACCTCTTGTCCATCCTTCTGTCAACAGGAGGTATGGAATTTGGAGTCTTTAACAATTTTTGTGTCTGTTTCCCAAAGGACTTATGAAGGGGAATAGACAGCCTCTTGGACTCTGGGATGTCCATGATCTCCACATAATCAGGCTCCTCTTGTTCCTCAACAGCTTCTTCCACAGGGAGCTGGAGGGTTTCTGCCACTTTCCTGTAAAACATGTAGTGGGAAGGGGACTCAGAAAGCCTAGGAGGGGAAACACCAGAAGGCCTGTCTGGGGAGATGTCCGGTTCGATGGGCTCATCCAAACCTTCCATATCATCATCATCATCATCATCATCATCATCATCATCATCATCATCATCACCACCACCACCACCACCAACCACCTTCATAATCCTCGTCCCCTTCCAAATCCGGTTCATAAAAGTCTTCAGGGGCATAATCCTGAAATCGGAGGAACCAACCAAACCGAGCGCCTGCCAGAAGGCACTGGATCAGACGGAACCGGACGAAGCGATTCCACAATCCTAATCGTTCTGGCATTCTCCTTGGCAGTCGGAACATGGGTCTCTGGATCCGAATCGGGCGATTTTTCTTTTTGTTTTCTTTTTGTAGGAACCGATCCCTCGGGATTGGCTCTCCTCTTGCCCGAAGTATTGCCCTGGTCAAAGGGCACACCTTCTGGTTCGGTCGGAACCGAACCGGGGTGGCCATCCAGGTCAGTGTACTTCTCGGCCTCCTTATCCCTAAGCCTGCCCAACCTTTTTTCCAGGGTAGACTTAGGGACATTTTTACAAATTTGTCTGTCTGAATCAAGGTGGTCAAACCCCAGACAATAAACACAGGTGGTGTGGGGATCAGCCTTAGCAAAGACCTCCCCACACACACTGCAGTGTTGAAACCCAGTGGGCCCGTTTTCATTTGGGTTTCTCAGACGTAGCCATCCTAACCAACAAACTTACCCTTTTTATGGCAAACAGCCAGGCAAGACTCCCTTATCGGTTTCTAACCGTGTCATGGGTATTGGAAAAAACCTCAAGAAATACGTTTTTTTTTTTTTAAACCGATAAGGACCAGTAACTACACACTAAAGTTAAAGAAAGATAAGAAACACAAACACACTAGACGACCGGTTCAGTCGAACTGGTCAAAATACCAGTTTTACAATTTCCACAAATTTTTACTATGGCTAGTTCACTACCCAGTACTTACTGTACCACAGACAGAGATCTGAACCGAAAGTTGCGAAATAATCAGTAAAACCAACAGCTTTAACCGACTGTTGAACCGCGAGCAGAGGAGAAAATCTCCGGAGTGACTGTTCAGTTAGGCGGAGTACAGAATCTGACAGTTGCACTTCAAAGTGCTGCAGACAGAGTTCTGAACCGAGCGAGAGCTCAACGTTCTATGCTCTGCATAGAATTTAACCCTCTACTCTCCAGGGCAATTCAAGCGCTGGGGCCAACTGCAACAGTCAAAATACAGCAAAACTTCATGTTGTTTGAATTACTTTTCTGTGACTTTCCACTTTTCGAGGACTATTGTAGGGATGAATAATGGCACATTCCCAGGTAAGACTGGAAATTGAGCTTTGGGTCTTATTTAACAACAGACTTCTTAGACCCTTTCCAGGAGTGTGTCAGACCCTACATATGCCCGGACTTTACCAACCTTGTTTTTATAATACAAAGCTATTCCCTATTTAATGAAAGTGGGCTCTGGGTTTTATGCAACTTTTGGCAGTATATTGTTTACACGCATAAAAATTAAGAAGCGTAGCTCCACAATCTGTTGGAAAATGCTGGCATCATGTTTCTACGTTTTTTTTTTCCTTCTCTATCATTCAGGACCTTTGACAATGTATAATAAATGGGTGTACACTGTTCCTTCCATCATGAGTATACCACACTGAACAGTGCACAATAAGGCCCCGTCCACACTGCACCGCTTAGACCCGTAACAGATAGAAACCGTTACAACCAGGGAGCAGTGCAGTGTGTCGACACTGCTGCGGTGTCCGTTACGGGACCCGGCACCGCCCGTTCCACACTTTGAGAGCCAGGCGGCGTTACGTCGGCACCCGATCCCACAATGCAGCTCACGCTGCTTCGAGACGATTGCCCGCGCATCCACTACGCCCGGTAGCGTTACCAAAGGCGTAACGGTTTCATAACGTTGTTAATCGCCTCTTGTAGTTTCAACAAAGGTTACGAAAACGCCTTCTGTAACATTACAGGTGTAAACGCAAACCGCTGCGGTAACGGTTTGGGCACCCTAACGTTACAGAGGGGTAGTGTGGACAGGGCCTAAGATGCATAATATGGACAATTTTCCTACCTCTTTCATGAGAGGTAGAGACTATTATGAACAATCATATCTGAACTTTCGTATCATTTAATCATGCAGCTCGTGGGTTCACTAGTACAGCTTTATTTTACTGAATGGACTGTGATATCTATATATATATATATATATATATATATATATATATATATATATATAAGCTCCTTATTGCAAACACCCCTCAAAGATGTATCTTAACAACACAGACTGACTTATTATCTAACTATTAAGAGTGGCGCCCTCAATGTGATGTGCTTAAACCTCATGATCTATGTTCGACTGTATAACCTGTATGCGCTTTATGAAAATAAACGCCATCCAGGCAATCCTGTTTGTATTATTTAACGAGTCGCGTTTACCGTTTCTCCTGTAATTTTATTTATGCTTTCTATTACTGGGACAAGTCCCAATTCTTTATTGCTATGTTTTGTTTTGTTCACTTTTATCATTAGTATTGCAGTTCTGGGGTGCTCTGTATCTATCACCACCACAGCACTCTAAATTATTTCTTTTTTTTTATTTATTTTTTTTTTTTTTGCACACTTTGTTTCTACTCCCTGTAATGTTGCATTTCCTTGCGTGTATGTGCCATCTTGACGGCCTGGTCAAGCCTGAAAACGGTCCCTGGGACCACTGTACTCACCCAGTTAAGCAAACAAACAGATAAATAAATTAAATATGTACTATAGTTAAAAAAAGAACAGAAAAAACAAATTCTTTCATTAGACAAGGCGTATAGACAAATCTAAGGAATTACCATAAGGGATTCAAAACAGCACGACATGTAGCTCGGCTGCACAGGACTGGCTCATACTGAATAGGCGGTAAATCAGGTCGCTCCTTCATTGGTGTAAATAACGCAGCTACAGGAACAACCATTCTGGTAGCCTCCAAGCGACTTGAAGGCCATACATTCCAGCTGAAGCGAACTCCATCCCGGTCTTCATTCTGTTGGATGAACTCCAGGAAAGTTGTCATTATGGCTTCACTTCTCTAGATCTGGGGGTGGGGGAACATAAAGAGGTTAGCTTTAGGATAGCAAATGTATTAATTAAATGTCAGCAAGTCAGCGGGTTCAGTGACTTGGTGGTAACACTGTGTACTGCTGTAGTTTAGGTGCAACCTCAGCTCTCTCACCCACTAGTCCTGAGAGGGGCTGGCACACCACAGATATGGTACGCTCAGGTGATGCATTCACTCTTTGGGGAGGGAGGGCTAGCACTCACACTCTGGGGAGGGGCGGCTAGAACAGGTTGCTGTCCAGCACAAAATGTGGCTGAACCAACAAGCGCAACTTTTCAGGGCATCTGAGACCACTGCCTGTGTCCGTTAAACTAGTGATTAGCTTATCAAGATGTATTCTATAGGGAAAGGGACGGAAGAGGGAAAACGGGGAATCTGGTCTGAGATAAATCAAAATAAGTCATTCATATAAAAAGTTATAACAAATTAATGAGATACCCTCTGCCTGAAAATAGATATAAAACCAAATTGTGTTCTATTTCATTTCTTGTGAGACAGCTCGTCTCTCCAGTTATAAATAATATGGTAAACACAGACATCTACAGACAGCAGAGCTTCCACTAACCTCGTAGTAAGATTCCCAGACCCTTGAATATTGGTTTAGACTCTTGATCACAAAAGCAGGAGGTCCAACGATGGGCCTTTCTTTTCAACCCAGCTTTTAAAACTTGCTTTCCCTCACTGCTCTGCCAGTGCAACATTAGCACTACCGCTCACAATGCCAGTGGCTTGGGTTCGGAAATGAGCCTGGGTCCAAGGGACGGCCAGAAAAGGTAAGCGGAGCATCCCAACGGATGTCCTCCACCTCAGGGAGGAGGGACAGTTGGTCTCTGCTGTGCTACTGACACCTGGGTGACCACAAGTTGCAGTGCAAGTGGAGCTGCAAACTGGGGACGGACACTGACAAGCTCTGATGTGCTCACGCACGTGTGTATGCTCGCGGGGAGCCCTTCTCGGCATCCACAAGGGGAGAAAATCAGAAAAGGAGCACCAACCGCAGCAGGACGACGTCCACCCCTCGCTGCAGGCCCCACACTGCTATCCAAAGCACTCTCCTCGAGCGCCTACCTAGTCTCCCCGTCAGGAGGTAAGAGCAGCCCTCTTCTCAATGACACCACCCCTGGGAAATCAGCCAGGAGTGAAGAAGGGAGAGGTAAATCCTGGAGAAGGTGGGTGATGAGCAGACACACAACCGCACACTAGTCAAATGCTGATGAGGTGTGCTGCTGTTAAATCCGGCCAGAATTGCGTACAGAAACAGAATAGCGCTCACCACAGCAGTGGATATGCTTTGAAAAATAACAAATTTATTAAGCCATACTCCAGTCAAGTTGTAACCTCCCCAGCCCAGCAAAGGACAGCTCGCTGCCGGAATTTGCCCCGCAGGGTCTGAGGGCTTGCTTCTGCAGCCCTCCCCAGCCCAGCCAAGGACAGCTCTCCACCAGAATTTGTCCTGCAGGGTCCGAGGGCTTCCT
This sequence comes from Neoceratodus forsteri, assembly GCA_016271365.2. Classification (NCBI taxonomy): domain Eukaryota; kingdom Metazoa; phylum Chordata; order Ceratodontiformes; family Ceratodontidae; genus Neoceratodus; species Neoceratodus forsteri. The sequence continues at coordinate 967,781,790 of CM028134.1, read as the reverse complement.
TCTGCAGTCCTCCCCAGCCCAGCCAAGCCAAGGACAGTTCACCGCCGGAATTTGCCCCGCAGGGTCTGAAGGCTTGCTTCTGCAGCCCTCCCCAGCCCAGCCCAGCAAAGGACAGCTCACCACCGGAATTTGCCCCACAGGGTCGGAGAGCTTGCTTCTGCAGCCCTCCCCAGCCCAGCCAAGGACAGTTCGCTGCCGGAATTTGCCCCACAGGTACAGAAACGGAGGAGCCCTGAGTGCACTGTGTGCACCAAAACTTTTGAACTTGGCACCTTTTGTGGTGCAGTAGCCCAATTAAATTTCATTGTTATTCAGAGGGAGCTGCTTGCACTTACCTGGTGTAAGCTGTGCTCCTTCAAGCTGAAATTTCACCCACGCCCCTTCCCTCACCTCCTCCATCTATTAAATACTCCTTTACTCCGCCCTATGTCCTATCTGACTGGCCTCTGGTGATAAAGGGGCGTGGCACATAACTGTGGGCAGTCTTAGAGCTTGCAGTCTGCTGTGTTTGCTGCCTAAGTCCTGCTTCTGGAAAATATCAGATTCTATTACATGATCATGCAGCCCCCCCTCTACCTGCTAGTCCTACTGACTCCTCTCTTTTGCAGTACTGCCCTGGAATACTTCACCCCCCCTAACTGCTGCTCTTCCAGGCTTTTCTGCACACATGAAGGACTTTACCTTCTCCAATATGCTACCGCTCCCTAAGAGACTCAACAGCCATTTCGAACACTCTTGCCCAAAACTGGTTCTCCGCCTGACTAGGTCTTACAACACATCTAAACGCATCTCCAAAGCTAGGACTATCCTCGCCTTTTTGATTGCTGCTACCTGGATTATTGTCCTCTCCTTATTTTTGGCAGGTGATGTGGAAACTAACCCTATTTCAGCACAGGGCTCGCACTACTCGGTCGGTTCTTCCCCTGGGCCCTGTTCCAGAGGACTAAAAATTGCCCACCTTAATATAAGAAGCTTGGTGGCTAATCATGCAGAACTTACAGCTTGGACCACCACTCAATGGCCTGATCTCCTTGCAATTTCTGAATCCTGGCTTAAGCCTTCTCTCCCCGACTCTCTGTGTTCCCTCCACAGATACAGCTTGTTCCGGGTTGATCGGCCCACATCAAAAAGAGGTGGTGGTCTGGCACTATTTTACAAGTCTCATCTAAACCTAACCTTACTACCATGCCCCCCTTGTGTCCTGTGAGGTACTTCATGCACTGCTTCTGTCGGGTGACTCTAAAAAAACTGCACATTGTTTGCACCTACATGCCTCCAGTTTCCTGCAAACATGGGTTCGAAGAGTTCCTGGCTTTTCTCCCCCAGGCCACCAAAAAGGATAAAGTAATTTGTCTAGGTGACTTCAATCAGAATTGACTCGGCCCAAACTTCCCTGTCCTTGACTCTAATATAAGCAAGGCCAACCTAACCCAGCTTATCTCGGTGCCTACGCGACATTCCAGCAATGGTAATAGTCACACCCTTCTCGACTGAGTACTTACCAACAGGCCGGACAGAATCTCTTCCATGACCATGCTACCAGACTCCATTAGCGACCATTCACCTGTCACCTGTGTCTGGGATGTCAGCCCCCCTCTCACCCACCCAGAATCATCTCCGTGTCTGACTTCTCTGCCATCAACACCTCAGGTTTTCTAAGGGATCTTCAGCATGTCGACTGGTCCCCCATATTGATGACAAATAACATTGACTTGGCTGTGGAATACTTTACCAACTCTCTGCGCTGCTTGCAGTCTAAGCACATTCCTTCTATCAGGCGCAGGGTATGGGGCCTGCCCACCAAATGGTTAACTAGCCCTCTTCTACGTATGCTTAAAGCACGGGACAAACTCTGAACCAGATGGAAAACCTCCTCCCTGCTCTCTGACTTCATCGCATATCGCTCCCTTCGTAACTCTTGTAAGAAAGTGCTATGGACTGCCAAAAGCAATTACTATAGAGGCCTTCTTCACGCCACCTCTAGTAACCCAAAAAGGTACTCGGCACAAATAAACCACATAATGGGATGCTCCATGTCCCAAACACCCCATGACTTTCTAAAAAATAACGTCTCCTGTAAAAACCCTAATACCATAGCTAATGCTTTCAGCTCACTCTTTACCGCCCTCCCTAGTTTTGATGCTGGCGGTCCCCCTCCCACCTCCCCTCCCCGACCTCCCCCATCCCATCCTTCCCTGATTCTCCACCCGGTCTCCAGGCTGGATGTCCTACGAGCTCTTAACATGATGTCTCCACACAGCAGTGCAAGCCCTGATGGATTGGACCCAGAATTCTCAAATTAGGTGAGTCTCTTCTTGCCATCCCCATCATGCGATTGTTCAACCTTTCCATTAGCTCGGGTACTATGCCCCTCACCTGGAAAAATGCTAGGGTTATCCCAGTCTTCAAAAAGGGTGATCCAAAAAACCTAACAAACTACCATCCTATTGCGCTCCTGCCGACCCTCAGTAAACTCCTGGAGAAGCTTATCCATCGCGAGGTGTCTAATTTCATTGCCAACTTTAACCTGCAATCTCCTGCTCAGCATGGCTTTAGGCCAAACCACAGCACCATGACAGCCCTAGTGCAATTCACCAGTGACATCAAATCTACTATGGACCAAGACCAGCTTACTGGGGCTGTTTTTATGTCAAAGGCGTTTGACTCGGTTAACCACAACCTGCTCCTGCATCAACTAAGCTCTATTGGAGCCTTCCAATCCATACTTGCCTGGTTTGCCAGCTATCTGAGGAGCTGCTCCCAGTCAGTCTCCTGTCATAAAGTTCTCTCTGCCCCTGCCCTGCTTCGTTTGGGCATCCCACAAGGTTCCATACTTGGGCCCCTACTCTTTTCTTTGTTCGTCAATAACCTACCTTCAGTGCCCTCCCACAGTCTCTCCTTCTATGCCGATGACTTGGTTCTCTATGTCTCTTCCAGCTCTATTCATGAAATTAACTCCCACCTCTCCTCTGATCTTCATTGTATCCAAACTTGGCTTACGTCCCACCGCCTGGTGCTAAATGCAGCCAAGACCCAGGCCATGCTCTTTGGGTCACAAAGGAAATCTGTCACTTCAACTCCATCTCTCCAGGGTTCCAGTCTTGATGGCTCCCTTGTGGATGTAACTCAGTCCTTCAAATACCTACGGGTCACGCTGGATCCATCTCTTAACTTCTCTCTGCATGTCAAAGCTGTCTGCAAATCAGTCAATGCTAAAACTGGACTGGCTTACTGAGTCCGTCAGTTTCTGACCCCTGCTGCCAGGATCTCAGATGCCCAAGGCCTTCTCCTCCCTGGACTCTGCTACGCTCTGCCTGTCTGCGCTATGGCACAGGCAAGCATCTTGCAAATGTGGGACGTTGCCTACAACAATGTCTGTAGATTTGCGCTATCTGCTCCTCATCTTAAGCACCACTGTACTCTCCACTCTGACCTCCACTGGTTGTCTCCTTCCTCATGTCGGGCTTATTCATTAGGTTGTCTGACCGACAACATTATTCATTCTTCTGTCCCCTCCACACTCGCTGCTATGCTCACCCCCATTGACTGCCCTCATTCCCTTCGTTCCATGTCTTTAGCTCTGTTATCTGTCCCAAAATGCTGTACCAGGATGGGTGAACTTGCCTTCTCCTTCTATGCCCCCAAATTTTGGAACTCTCTCCCACTTGATCTTAGGCACTCCAAATCCCACCCCGCTTTCAAGAAAGACCTCTCCAATTACCTTGGCTCCTTTGACATTTGCAAATGTCACTAGCCTCACGAGTTATGCAAATTTACCATTGTCCTGCACTTACATTTCCCTGTGGCCTCTTGATTCCTCCCATCCCCAGTCTTCCTCAGCTGCAGCTACGCACTTTGTTCCCTGTCTCTGCCTGGGAATTGTCTCCTTGCTGACTTACCAACAGCACTGTCATATTTTGTACATTATTAACAGTAAATTGTGCCTTTTTGTCAGTTTTGTTCCTATTATACTGTGTGATATGTACCTCCTCTATGTACTATGTAACTTGTACCTCTGTATAACTGTTTGGAATCTCCTATTGTACAACACTGTAAATGTATTTGTTTTTTACCTGTTTCTTGATTTGTACTCTCCCGGGTCGTGCCTGAAAATAGGCAGTTCTGTTTAGTGCACGTACCCGGTTACCAAAAATAAATAAATAAATAAACCCCAGTGCTTCGAGAATGTACTGCCTCTTAATCAACTTGACTGGAGTATGGCTTAATAAATGTGTTATTTTTTAAAGTGTATCCACTGTTGTGATGAATGCTGTTCTTTTTGTGTACATCAAGGTGGGTAATGGGTCTAGACGAGTAGGGCAGAACCAAAGAGGATGACTAGTATGAGAAGAAAAGTATACTAAATTTAACAAAAAAAAAAAAAGACTTTCCTGTCCATCAATTAGATGCAGATGACTGTATGCTTTACTTTGGTGATGTCTTTACCACAATTACAGCACACTTTGCAAGAGGAATTTGAGGTATAAAGAGCTAGCTCGGTACACTCCCGGAAGAAGGACACCCAAAGGGTGCAGGATATAAATCAGGGGCTTAAAACCCCTCAGAACTCTCTAAGCAAGGCAAATGAGTGGAGACTGGGATCGGGGCACCCCAAAGGGTGCCGTGACCAAACCAAAAGCATACCCCAGGTCATATGACCAGGGTCAGAAAATAGCCCACCAAGAACCTACAGGGCAATCAATCCTCAGGAGACCTACACTCCCAAGTGAAGAAACTCCATAGTCAGCATCACAGCAGAGTAAACACAGTATGATGCAGCTAATGGGAAGCCCAGAGGGAAAAAGAACATGAGTCTAAACAAATTAGCACAAACAGTATGGCAATAATGCATCACAACAGAGGAAGATTGCTTGAGAAATTACACAAATTTGCTAGAAAAGAACAGCACACTGCATCAAAAATAATGCAAGATATGGCAAAAGGATGACATTTGCATGATTACTTGCATGAAAAGTAAAACAGACTTGAGGGAAAAATAATGCAAAATGCTTGAGAATAACGAAAATTGCACAGAACAGGAACCAGCTGTGAGATGCTAACTGTAAACAATGCAGGCTTGCAAGAGAACTAGTGCAAGATGCATTAAAAAGACACATATTGCATGAAAAACACAAGTTGCACAAAAAAGCAGGCTTGCATAAAAAGATCCATCAAATGAATAAAAATGATATACTATAAGAGAAACAAAAACACCAACTGAGTAAAAATATGTAGACTTTGGAAGACAGTATAGCGCAATGGTTTAAGGCTCTGAGCTGCAAATCTGGTGACATCCAGCAGACCAGACCTGGGTTTGAATCCCACAGCTTCCACCTGCATACTGTGTGACCCTGAGCAAGCCACTTAACTTCCCTGTGCTCCCAGGTTGCACCTGTAAAAAAGCTTTCAGCTTAGTGTGTCTCACCTGGTTAAACAACTAAAATAAAAAAAAAATAAACTTATGTGAAAATCACTCAACATAAGTGAAAAATATGCAAAATACATACTACTGTACATGAAAGCTTGGCAATTGAGTAAAAAACCTAATTTCCATGAAGTATACAGACCTCTATTAAAATCAAACAAGACGAGTAAAAAAAAAAAAGATACAAACTGAGTGAAAAAATGACAACCGGGTTAAAAAAACATCCACTGCATGAATAAACAGTATACAGACATTCTTAAAAATCATTTACGTGACAAAGACACACTGCGTGAAAAATGCAAATTTGTGTGAAAAAACTTGAGTGAAATAACGTTGGGTAAAGTTTAGCGTGAAGTTGACACAGCAAAAACGTCAGCATCGAGGCCGGACCGACAATAGCACCAAAGAACCCCATGAAGTCCTCATTGGGGAAAACAAAACAAAAAAAACAACCTGCAGAAGACAGGTTTAGAGAAGTTAAGTAGTACCGATACCCATTTTTGTATGATTCACTACCACTTTCTGAATTTATTTCCCATCCCTGTATGTTTAAAATATATTTGCTACACATGCCCAAAAATTGTATATATGTTAGCCTTTTTACCATGGTCTAACAGAGTGGATGCAGTAGGGGTGGAGACAGAAAACAGCACCAGTATCATTTGTGACTCTGCAATACAGTACTGTGTGCTACCGCATAGAAGACTGTGTCAGAAGTTGCTATCTGGCCAGCCAGAAGGGTTGTTTAACCTGGCAAATTAAGTGGAGTAGTTAGAAACATCCCATCCCAGCTGCATGGATGGTGTCGCTCACGTTGTCGTATCTCTGTGTGCATGTATAGGACCAGCACCACTATGCTGTCAGTGTGCATGGCATCAGACTTGGACTACAGAGTCAAAAACCTTACTCGGGTCCAAGAAGACTGCGCTGATATGATGTTTGGTGTCGAGCATGGTCTGCCAGTCATTAGTTACCTTAGCCAGAGCAGATACTATGTTCTGACTTGAAACTGGATTGTAAAGGAATGAGAATATTAGAAGAGTCCAGATGCTGTCTTAGCTACTTATTAACTGATTTTTCGAGTAATCTGGATAAGATGGGTGACAAGATCAAACCTAGAAGGACCCCACACGTCAGGGCAGTAGGGCATGAGGAAAAAATGTTCCCACGCAACCTGCTGCACCTTACTGGAAAGGAAGGACTCGAACCACCTCAGAATGGTGCCCCTGAATCCAACCCAGTTCCTCAGCTCTGGTCCGATGGTCTATGGTGTTAAAAGCTGACGAGAGGTCAAAGGAGCAGGAATGGAACATTCCCCCCTATTTCTAGCTAGAAGAAGATCATTTTGTACCCTGATGAGTGTCATCTCCATGCAGTGGCACCCCTTAATTCTGACTGGAATGGCTCATAGATGGAAAAAGCCTCCAGGTGAACCTTCAGGTGCATCACCACCACCTTCTTGATCATCTTTCCTAAAACACAAAGGTTCGAGACAGGCCTGTTATTTGCTAAGATGTCCAGACCCAAAGATGGCACCTTAAAAGGGGGTTTTACCATAACCCTTTTCAGACCTGCAGATAACACACCCTCCCTAAGGAAACACCAGATAATCTCCACAATCACCAAAACTAAGGACCCCCAGCAGTTCACCATTAGCCAGGTCGGTTCAGGGTCGAGCAAAAAGAACGTGGGACAGAGCTCCAAGATCAAATGGAAAACCTCTCCAGTCAGTGTCAGCTGAAAGGCCCCTCTAGACTGATAGAAGAACTCCGCTAGACACAGACTGGGTCATACTGGGCCCTGACAGCCCACTTGTGGTGACCGATGATCAACTGGAGTATACCCTATCAAGGAAAAACTGCTTAATCTCTTCATATCTCTCAAGTGTCAATACTCCTCCGAACTGTAAACAAGGTGGATGTAACAGCTTATCTACAGTGAGAAAGAGCTGAGGTAAGAAGACTCTGTACTTTGTAGGGAAGACAGAAGTGTTCACCTGCACAAGATTGCAAGCTTCCTTTTATAATCCTGTAGGTGTACTGCTATTTGTCTATGCGCAAATATACCCAAATATTTCTTCTGAATATGGACATTCAGTGTTTAGTTATAAATTATTTATGTTTCTAATCACTGGAATAACTGGTTGTTTGTGACTGCATCTCTGAGGGAGAGGTACCTGGATAAAGAGGAGCATAATGAAAGGTTTCTAAGTGAGTGGAGTGGGTTATATCCAGAGCAGTGACACACTACAGGGAGTCAAAAGGCTAGAAAGTGGATAAAAAGAGTTATTAGAGCACTGAGGTCTATGCTCTTGCTAAAGAGAGCACCTTGACAACGGTGACACTGATCCAGATGGTCTCACTGACAAAAGCCTGAGAAAGAGGCAAGAGATCCACTGGGGACTGCAGGAGTGCTCTGACAGTGAACAGCAAAGTACCAGACACAAAAACGCTCCTCAAAGCTGCCGGCGTTTCATGCATAATGACGTGCACTTTTTCAAGGCTGTCATCAACAATAAGTAGCAGGCTTATATTTTCCCCACATTAACGTGAAGGTGCATAATTTAGTGGCAAAAAATAGCCCGGTACCACAGTAATGAGATATTCCCAACAATAATTTATGATATGCATAATGTTAATATATAACTACACCTATATACATCAATATAGAACTAGATAGCATTATAATAAATACTGGGGTTAACAAGAAGTAAGTTACCAAATTGTCTCGCTGTATTTATTCATAATGAATAGATATTGATGTAAGGATGAATTCATCAAGGGACAGAAGCATATATAAATACACTAGCAACAGTGACAATCAAATGCATACACAATGAAAATTCACTTTAATAATATCAATACACCCCCCAACCCTCCACCCACGAACACCCCCACACACATCCAAATAGAAGGAGCTCCAACTGAATAACGACAGACAGAAGGAATTAAATAAAGGAACTGTATCCTGTCACTAGTGAAGTGAACCTCCAGTCTCATTGTGGTGAGCTGAGCTTTTTTGCTTTCTTACACTGGTCGATGCTCTTGAGCACCAGCAGCTACTTCCCCGAGCAACCTCCACATTCTTTGCTGTACTTTGACAGTCACATCAGGCAAAATTGAGGGGTTCAGTAGCAGATTTTCTTGCAGTGAAGTGTCCCTCACAAACCAGCTTTCTATCTGCTGCCTAGCGGTCCTTATCTGCCATCAATTTCTGTGTTTCTATCTGCTATAGAAAAGGTTCTAGAGAGCTGGCTCAGTGGCACTGAAGGGTTGTGGCGCCGGACGCATTACTTCGCTCTGCGCCAGCGACCTGGGTTTGGGAAAGACAACGGCCATCGGGTTCTGGCATGAGGGGGCGGGTGGAGTGGGACTGAGTGAGCCGTCAGGCTGCTCTCATCTCCCAGGGTGGTGAGGTGGGTTCTCGCCCATCCCGTAGTTCTGTCCCCACTTGGTGGAGGTCCGTCCGGTGGGGTAACATAGGCGGGCAGGGGCGGCAGTATGGGTGGGTGGAAGGGGCTGAGGTGGCTTCTGATGTGCATGCGCGCCTCCACGCACGGCCATGTGCCGGGGCCCCGGGGGGGGGGGTGGTATGGTGAGAAAACCAGAAAGCCTATATAAATCTATATGAAAAAAAAGAAAAAGCTCTAGACTATCTGCTATAGAAAAAGCTCTCTCGCTCTCGCTCTCGCTCTCTCCCTCTCTCTCATAGAGATAGTTCCCCGACTCACCATCTACTTGATCTGGCCCATTCTGTGCTTGAAACAAACAATTTTTCTTTTTTTGTAATTTAAATTTTATTGTAGAAGGCACGCCTTTACAAATACAGCTTGTCAAAGGAACTCTCAAGACCTGGCCAGAACAGATGTTCCTTGAATTACAGACTAATGCCAGAAAATAAAAAACAACATATCCCAAAATAGCATAGGTCCAATATTTTCCATAAATATAAATCAATTAAGACCCAGTATCCCTTCTGTCCAGTCTATGCATAACGGTGCAGCCTGCCAGCTATGCCAAACCCCAATAGGCTAATAATACTCCAACACAAACTGTAGTAGATAAATTGCAAAAGGACAAAAATACAATGAACAAAGCAAGAGCAATTGTAACAATATAATCTACATTGTGATTGGTTGGCATCCCATGGCACTCCAGACATTACCTCATGGGTTACAGCCCACCTGATAGGCTAATGATGCACATGACCCAGATCAGATTTCCAGTATATCCAGGTCCCAGGAACCCCTGCTCTCCAGTTCTAAATTGTGCATCTGAATAGGCAAGAAGCATCCAGAGAACCCCTGTCTGCTCTTTATCTTTTAAGGTAGGAAATGTGTTATATTTAGCCTTTTCATGTGCTGGTATTCATGAATTATGGATAGCATTTTATACCTATTGTTTAAGAAGGAGCTGCTGGCTCCCAGAAAGTCTCCATGGCTAGAATCCTTTTAAATCAGTTTATATGCTTTACTCCGTTCCTGGAGGCCTCTCCAGGCGTTTGATTCCTTCCTGAAGCGAATTCTTCGTTTTCCCTGGCAGGCCCTTCAGGCCCAAACAGCGTGCTGCCTCCTCCTTCACCCACACGGTAGCGCGGGCCCCCTCTAGCAGGCCTACGCCGCCAGAAGCGCCCAGCAGTCGCTCTGCTCCCAGCGACTCAGCGGTCCTACTCGGCCTCTGCCTTCAGAGGCCTTCCCCTCGGATCCCCTCTGGAGTCGCCTCTGTCCCCGACTCAGCGGCCTGCTTAGATCTACCGTGGTCGCCTCTACCCCAGCGACTCCGTGGTTCATCTGGACCCCACCAGGTCGTTGCAATCGCCCGCCTTGTGTCCCATGGCCTGTTGAGTCGGCCCAGCGAGTGCCTCTATCCCCCGACTCCAGCGGCTTGTCTGGGACCTTCCGGTGTGTCCCACGGCCTGTTGGTGGCACGCGCAGTCGCCTCTGCTCCCGCGACTCCTGGCTTGTCTAGGACCTTCAAACGACCGCCAGCCCGTTCCCCTCGGCAGGCCTCGGCCTGTTCTCCTCATGAGTCGCCTCTGCTCCCAGCGACTCCATGAGCTCTAGGCCCTCCCGGTCTCGGCTCCCCTCCCAGGCCTCGGCCTCCTAGCACAAACCGCGAGTCGCCTTGCTCCCGCGACTCCGCGTCTCCATCTCCCACGCCCGATCGCCGAGCGTGCCTAGGAACGCCTCCCCCCCTTGAGCCTACCTGAAAGGGGGAGAAGCCAGCGTGACACTACTGGGCCACCTCCTGTACCTCTGAGGCCCACGCCAATCCCTCCCGCACTATCGCTCCATCTGGGGCGTTCCTCCCTCTCTCTCAGGCCTCTAGCAGCGCGAGGCCTGGGGATGCGCCACAGGGACAAGACTCCGCCCGATGAGCGGGCCCATGCCCGCGTAGGCCTCTGACTTGCCCGGCGCCCCCCTCGCTCTTCCTCACCTCTCAGCGAGCTGGGAGGCAGTCTGGCCCAGTGGTTTTTAGACCCTGAAGTGCACACTCCGGTCCTCCCAGAAGACACCTCCTGGATTTGAATCCCACAGTTTCCGGTGACTTCAGCAACGGGAGGTCCGTCTCTGGGAAGCAACCTGGTCTCCAGGGGCCCCCAGGCCGCTCCAGCTTGTTCTCGTTTATGTCTGCGTGAAGAAGAAAAAAAAAAAAAAAATCATCAACCAGAAGGGGGCATAAAGAGAGACAACCGGGAGACTTCACGGTTCCACTCGGGTCCCTCTCATAGTGACCCCTGTAGGATACCCCTAGAGCTACTGCCGGGTACCTCACACAGCGACCCAGGTAGGTCCTCGATCCCCATCCCCATCTCTTGGGTCTTGGCCCCCCTCCACAGCGGGCCACCTTCTGAGTAGGATTGCCAGTCTGGGGATAGGTGGCAAAGGTTTTGGATAGAAGTCTCACCCTTACGGCTCGGGCTGAGGCCCTCACACAGCCCTTGCCACAGCAGCCTTTCTAACTGGGCCTAGGGGAAAAACGGAGTCTCTTTCCTCCGCTCAGATCTCTCTCTCTCTCTTGCAGATGGTTAAAGCAAAGAAATGCACGCGTGCAGCTCGCCCTCCTCCTCAAACCCCAGGCCCGCTGATCGCGCAGCCTGCCTCATGGACGACGGCTGTCTTCAATGGAGAACTCCCCCCCTAGATCCTTCTCTCCCCGGCCCCAGCAACTCGACGTGGGTGGACCCGGGCTCCCTACTGATTCGAAACCAACAAGCTGCGGTGGCCATGATGGAGAGCCAGCAAAACTTCATGCTGAAGATCATGGAGAAGCTGGAGGCACTTACACAGAATAGAGCTAGACCATCCAACACGGAGCCTTCCCGTCAGAAAGACCCGCCAGAAGAGCCACCGGCGCCAGAGGACCCGCTCCCCAGCATTCCCCAGGATGGCAACACTGAGGAGAGAGAAAAAGAGGACGAGTTCGATGAGGAGGAGGAGGAGGAGGAGCATGGCCTGGATTCGGACATAGAGGACCTCGATCAACAGGCAACCCCGTCTCTGACCTCTAAACTGTGCGCATTCGAGACAATTCCTGGCCTTATGAAGGTCATCAAGGCCACCATGGGCCTTGCCACAGAGGAACAAGAAGGGGAGAAGACGGAATCCAAGCTAGACCCTATGATCCAGCTAAGGACCACCATCCCAGAGACCTTCCCAGTCTGCCCGGCCATTGAGGAACTGATTCACACGAATGGCAATCCACGGATCGGGCAGAATGCGAACTCAAGAATTTACTCAAGATGTACCGATTCAGGGCGACAAGTCCGACGCCTGGTGCAAGGCCCTCCATCGACCCCAAGTGGCGGCCTTGAGTAAGAAGACCGTGCTGCCGTGTGGCACCATAGCACTCAAGGACCCTACCGACAAGAAAATTGAAGATATGCTGAAAAAGACATTTGAAATAGAGGGTACCATGGCCAAGACAATGACAGCGGCGATCTATACCTCGAGGGCCCAGATCCGCTGGCTGGAGGAACTCAAGGAGCAGGCAAGCCCGAAGTCGAGGGAGGCTGAACTATTAGACTGTACCCTCGACGCAGCCAAGTACCTCGCAGTGGACTCTTTACGCCTCCAGGCCAGGGCGACCGCCATCATAAATCGGGCCCGCAGAGCACTGTGGCTCAAGCTCTGGGACGCCGATTCAGAATCTAAGACTTTGCTTCAAAATTTACCCCTTAAGGGGAGTCACGTATTTGGGGAAGGTCTCCAGGCCTATCTGAAACAGAGAGAAGAGGGTAGGGACCTCTTAAGGAATAGGTCAAGACCCTCACATCTACCAGCTGCTAGCGCAGGTTTCGGCCCGGAACAAAGCCAAAACCGAGGGAACCCTACTCAGAAACCACTCCTTCCGGAGTAGGGTCCCACATCCTTCACCACGCTCCCTGCCTTCAACAGCTACAAGTCCCCTCCTCCTTCAGACCTCGGGGTCAAAGTTCCGGAGGCCGTGGAAGAGGGTTCAGGGGAAAACAGTGACTCGGTTTTCCCGAGACTCCCTCAGTACCCCCCTGTCGGCCAACGGTTGGCTCTGTTCGCCCACCGCTGGGTGGCCACCACGTCGGACAGGTGGGTCCGAGACGTGGTCTCCAGGGGATACACCATAGAGCTGACTCACCAGTCGATACCCCAACGGTTCGTCTCGTCCCCCATCTCCAAAAGGAGGGCCTCACCACACCAGGTACAAGGAATCCTGGCAGATCTGATCCAGAACAGGGCCATTCAACCAGTCCCAGTTCAGGAGCAGGGGAAGGCATGTACTCCATCTTCTTCCTAGTACCCAAAAGTCGGGGAGCTCAGGCCCATCCTGGACCTAAAACACCTGAACCAATACGTGATCCCACGTCGGTTCAAGATGGAGCGGTCTGGTCCACCCTACGGGTATAAGAGTAGGCGACTTCCCTAACCTCAATCGATCTAAAGGACGCCTACCTACATATCCCCATCATCAAGAACCACAGAAGGTTTCTGCGCTTCCACATCATGGGTCAGCACTTCCAGTACCGGGCACTCCCATTCGGTCTGTCCTCAGCCCCCAGGGTCTTCACCAAGGTCTCCATCACCTTGGTGGCCAGGCTAAGGGAACAAGGGCTGGACATAGTACCGTATCTAGACGACTGGCTCATATGCGCTCGATCCAGGGATCAGGCGTACGCTCACACAGAACTCGCCATACGGGCACTCAAGGACCACGGTTGGGTGGTGAACAAGGAGAAGAGCCAGCTCCGTCCAACCTAGCAGATCGAACATCTCGGGGCCATCATCAACTCAGCAGACGGCTGGGCAAGGCCGGCCCCAACACGGATCCGCAGTCTCCGAAAACTGGCCGGGCAGTTAAGGTCGCACCCTCGCACCACAGTGGCAGAGGTCGCGAAACTCCTGGGTTGCATGGCCTCCTGCATCGACCTCGTCCCGTGGGCCAGGTGGCACATCGTCACTCCAACATTTCATCCTGTGGCGGGCGCCACATGAGTTCAACTTGCCCTCGGTCCAGCTGCCCGCAGAAGTGAGATATTCCCTGAGGTGGTGGGTCACTCTGGGAAATCTGACAAGAGGAGTTCCTGAAGCCCCTCCCCGATCCCCATCGAGACGGACGCGAGTCTCTCTGGCTGGGGAGCCTGCCTGGGGCGAGTCAGCGCAGGGGCACCTGGTCCCAGCGGAGGCCCTACTCTCAATCAACGTGCTGGAAATGAGAGCAGTGTTCCCAGCGCTAAGGGCCTTCCGCCACATCATACAGAGACAGTCAGTTCTGATCAAATCAGACAACCGCGTGACGGTGGCATACATAGCAAAACAGGGGGGTACCAGAAGCAAGGCCATGTCATGGGAAACCTCAAGGGTAATGAGCTGGGCACAAACACACCTATCCCACCTGGGGGCGGTCCATTTAGCCGGAAGGCTGAACATAAGGGCGGATTGGCTCAGCCGCCAACAGATCCATCCCGGAGGATGGCGCCTGCACCCAGACCTGTTTCGCTTAATCCAGATGACGTGGGGCCCAGTGTCCATAGACCTAATGGCATCGAAGGACAACGCCCAGGTGGACAGGTACTTGTCCAGGTTCAGGGACGTGCACTCCCAGGGCACGGACGCCCTGTCTCAGGTGTGGCCTCGGGACGGCGCATACGTGTTCCCTCCGCTCCCTCTCATTCCTCAAGTCTTGGACAAAATCCGGAAATCCCGAATCACCGTCATCTTGGTGGCCCCATACTGGCCCTGAAGATCGTGGTTCGCAGCGATCACAGAAATTTCTCTAGCCAGCTTCCGGATTCCGACCCGGCCAAACATGCTGTCGCAGGGTCCCGTGATGCACCCGTCCCCTCGAACTCTGAAACTCACGGCCTGGCTCCTGAGAGGAACGACTATCCACCACGGGTACCACGAGTCGGTCGTAGGCACGCTCCTCCGGTCGTCGTCCTCCACCACCCTCCACCTCACGAGACAATGGGCCGTCTTCTTACAGTGGTGCCACCGCCGAGGCTCGGTACGGAACAAGCCGATCTCCCCACTATCCTGTTGTTCCTACAGCAGGGGGTGGATAAGGGGCTGGCACCCTCCTCTCTAAGGGTGCAGCTGGCAGCCATAGGGGCGGCCAGAGGTCTGGTCGAGGGGCACCAACCGGGAGCTCATCCGGACGCAATCCGGTTCCTAAGGGCTGTGGACCTCATGTGACCCAGGGCCAGACCTGGGGTCGCACCCTGGGACCTACCTCTGGTATTGGACTCCCTAAGAGCGCCACCATATGAACCCCTCGCCGAAGCAGACCTCTTCTGGGTAGGTCTGAAGACCACTTTTCTCGTGGCCATCTGCTCGGCCAGGAGAATGAGGAGGCTCGGTGCACTGTCCTGCGCACCACCCTACACCACCTTTACCCCGAGAAGAATGCGGCACGGACTGTCCGGCATTCAACCAGAAGATCCCCACGAAGTTCCATAGGGAACAACCCATAGACCTACCCACCCTGACCCGCCCTACTCTGCAGGGACGGGAACAGTTCCCAGATTCTCTGGACGTCGGATCAGCCCTCTCAGTCTATCTGGCCAGGTCTCAACCCATCCAAAGCGGAGAGACTCTTCATTGTCTCGAAGGGTCAGCGACAGGGGCTTGGCGTCCAAAACCACCATCGCAGGGTGGATCAAGCGGAGTCGTGCTCCACACCTATCACGGCAAGCGTCTGACCCGCCACAGGGATCAGGCACACTCCCAAGGGCAGTTTCCACCTCCTGGGCGGAGCAGGCACTGGTATCTTCTGAGGACATCTGTAGGGCTGCTACCTGGAGCTCCTACACACCTTCGTGAGACACTACAGGCTAGAGCAGCTCCGGGATTTTCAGGCGGCCTTCGCCTCTCACGTCCTGTGGCGGCCCATCTCTCGGTCCCTCCGATCCATCCGAATCCCACCCGGAGGCCAAGCTGCTTCTTATCTCCCATGAGTAATGTCTGAGTGCCATGGGATGCCAACCAATCACAATGGGTGTTTACTCACCTGGTAAAGGTGATTGTGTTGGTGGCATCCATGGCACTCCAAGGCCCTCGGAATGATCGGAGCGTCCCACAAGAAAGGAAAGAAGAGAAGCAGGAGGTCCCTACTCCTTCAACCTCATCCGCTGCAAGAAAACTCAAGTCAAACCATGGTTCGAGGTAGTGTGTACAGAATAGGCAATAAATTCAGGCCTCTGGCCCCATTATTTTACCCTGTCGTTGCATATCTCATCTTTAATAGTCTCTATTGTGTGCATTGCTTGCTTGTGTTCCTACTTTCTTCCTTTCAGCTATGGAAAATTCAAACTGGAGAGCAGGGGTTCCTGGGACCTGGATCCTGGATATACTGGAAATCTGATCTGGGTCATGTGCATCATTAGCCTATCAGGTGGGCTGTAACCCATGAGGTAATGTCTTGAGTGCCATGGATGCCAACCAACACAATCACCTTTACCAGGTGAGTAAACACCCAATGCTGGAGCTTAAGTGCATTGCAGTCCTAAATGGAACTGAAAAACGATGCAATACCCCTGGAATGCATCAATGTCCAGTACGGGAGGGCAGGAAACAACAAGTCCCTCCTCAAATATATAACCTGGTACAACTGCCAGAAAGCTGGCCCTGATGAATAGGGGTGCCAATGATGGAAGAAATACTCCCAGCTCAACTTGTGTAAACATAATAAATATCAAAAAAGGTAAGATCCTCACACTTTCATAGAGGGCCTATTTATCTGCCGCCATAAAGGAGAGATGTTCCAGGACCACCAATTTATGCATAATATTCTTCCATTCATCCATGGTTGGAATTTCCTCTGATCGACATTTTCTATAAACTAAACACTTAGTCTCTGTTATATCCACTGTAAACCATATATAAAGGGGCTTATACTGAACTGGGACCTTAGTAGTATTAGCTAAAACCAGGAGATATGTACCCAGAAGAACCGGACACTGCATAATGTTGGACATTCGAGCCTGCAGCTGGTGCCCACAGCCTGTCAACTTGGAAGCAAACTATTTTTATTTTGCGGAATCATTTTACATGCAACAAATGGGGATGGCAGTGGGCATAACATTTGCTCCTAACTTAGTGAACCTCTGCACGGGTGTCTAGAACAACATCTACATTTTTGACTACAATAATAATGTTTTCAATCACTATATTAAAATGTGGAGAAGGTATATTGATAACTGCCTCCTGATTTGGTCTGGAAGACTTTGACGTTAGTTCATCGAGTATGTAAATGCCACTAATATCCTCCTGACCTTCACCTATACTGTAAATGCCCAAGACATCCATTTCTTAGATCTCCTCATCTACAAGCAAGGTAATACCTTGGAGACCGAGCTATTTTGGAAGCATATAGCATGAACCACACTTGTTATGATGGACAGCTGCCATCTACCTAGCCTAGTCAAAAACATCCCCAAGGGGCAATTTCTGCATGCCAGATGGACATGTTCCACAGAGCCAGCATTTAATGATGCCAACAGAGGCCGGTCCGGTGGCGCTGAGGGTTGAGGCGCTGGACACCACACCTCGCGCCACGCCGCCAACCCGGGTTTGGGAATGAGCCCGGGCTGTCGGGGGTCAGCAGGCGAGGACTGGGATTGAGCGTCCGCAGACTGCTCTCCTGGGGTGGGTTGGGGACTGTCACCACACTGTAGCGGCCCTGGAGATGCTCGGGGGCACTACCAGTGTTGGTGATAATGGAGGGGGAACGCGGTGGATGTCTGCACATTGTGCCCGGACGTCATTGCATGTCCGCATTCCAAGGGACCAATAGGAGGAAAATGGCTGGGCGCAACCGTGCAGCTTGATGGCTGCGCTCTGGGCCGCCTGGAGGACTTTGGTGGAGTCCTGTCGGAGAGGGTCCGGGGCTGTTCTGGCTGGCTGAGGCAGAGGGGGAGCCCTCCAGCAGGATGGTAAATGGCTGTCCCGGATCCTCCTGGGTGCAGTTTGAGCTACCCAGCTCTTTGGCCGGGCGGAGCCAGCAGATGGATGCCCCAAGTCGGAGTGTGTCGCAGCAGGCGAAAAAGTATTACATGATAAAAATTAAAAAATAATAATGATGCCAACAGAGACATGACAAAACAATTTCTTAATAGGGACTATCCCCCCAAAGTTATACAAGAGCACTACAGAATGTCAAACAAATGGATAGAAATACGCTTCTTGAAGGCAACACAAAACGTTGAAACCGTGAATCCACCCACCCTCGTAACTGAGTCCAACCTGATGGCACCAAAATTAGGCGCTACCATAAACACAGAAACATAGAAACACAGACTTTGACAGAAGGTAAGGACCACTTGGCCCACCCAGTCTGCCCATTTCCCTACCTATTGAATAAGCTGCAGATCCTAGTTAACCAACAGCCTACTTCTTCCTACACCCCACCAGAATTGACTTATGTCTGTCCCATGCATTCTTGTATTCCCCCAATGTTTTATACCCCCCCTTCCTCCTCAGGAAGGCTGTTCCATGCATCCACCACCCTCTCAATGAAAAAAATACTTCCTCACGTTGCCTCTGAGCCATCCCTGCCCCCGCACACTATCTTCAAATTATGCCCCCTTATTCTTGCACATCTCTTTTTCTGAAAGATGCTACCCTCTTGGAATCTGTTGATTCCCTTGAGGTACTTGAAAGTTTGTATCATGTCCTCCCCCCCCTTTCCTCAAGGGTATACATGTTAAGCTCCTTTAGTCTCTCTTTGTATGGCTTCTGGTGCAGGCCCTGCACCATTTTAGTTGCCCTCTGCTGGACTGCCTCCATCCTGTCTATGTCCTTGCAGAAAAGGGGTCTCCAGAACAGCACGCAGTACTCTAGTTGGGGTCTCAGCTACAGTCTGTACAGAGGGATAAAAACTTCCCATTTTCTACTGGTGATGTCGCTCCCTATACATCCCAGTATCCCACCAGCTCTCCTTACTGCCTTCTCACATTGCTTGCTTACTTATCTTTAGGTCATCTGATATGACTACCCCCAGGTCTACTTCATTTTGTTGTTGTTGTTAGACCCCCATTGTGTACTCTTCCCTGGGATTTGTTTCCCAGGTGCATTAGAAGCATTAATCACTGCGAGAGGAGGCTCTGCCCGGTGGATTAATGCCGGCTGGGGTTGGTGCCCGGGGGTCCAACCACCCAGCGGGCATTAATCCCGGCAGACCGACAGCTGAAGTGATTAATGCGCTTGTAACATAGGCTCGTCGCGGTGACGACGAGCCTATGTTACCGGCATCACCTCCGGCAGGCAGCATCGACACTGTTTGTGTACGATTCACCTGAGTGTTGTAAAACTGCAGCTCTCATTGCAAAAGTCCACATTAGGTTTTTATACTTTATTCGATCTACAGAATACGTGGCACCCTAAGTGTTTCCTGTTGTGTGTAATAACACTAGAATAAACAAAGTTAAATAATATAAGTACGTGACAACTGCCCATCTCGAAAACAATATCTTCTGCCACCGTTTGTTTCAAAAGGGCCTTCACTTTTCGGCTGTACAAAAATACATCTCCCCATATTCTGACATGTGGAGGCAGGCAAACGTTGAAGTTTTAATTTACATTACGGAGCAGGTCTTCTGATTAATTCCAGCTCAGTTCATCAGTCAACAGAATAGGCGTATGACACTGTGTTCTACAAATGTATAAAAACTTTTCCCTGCCTTTCCCACAATAATGCAATCACTACACAGACAGCAGGGGCGCTCACAGTGACGGAGCGGGCTGCTACCCTCGGGTGCCTCCATGGTCACAGCTAGTACTGACCGAGTGGGCGTTACCTGTGGCTTAATACCCGCTCGGTTTCAGTCAGCTGTGGCCATTCAGCGAAACCTGGCGCTCCATTACAGCGGGCGAGAGTGAGCCGTGTTACAACTTTGCATTGAATCTAAGCTGCCATACTTTTGACCATTGCTCCAACCTTGCCAAGTCCCTTCTCATCCTTTACACCTCCCCCCCGTGTGTCAACCCTGTTGCAGATCTTTGTGTCGTCTGCAAACAGGCATACTTTTCTTTCCAGTCCCTCCACAATGTCACTTATAAAGACATTATAGTGAACCAGTCCCAGTACTGAACCCTGTAGTACCCCGCTATTAACCCCCCCTCTTTCTTCGGAGTGGACTCAGTTTTCTATTACCCTCTGTGTCCTGTTGTCCAGCCAATTTTTTTTTTTTTTACTCAGGCTACCACCCTGGGACTCACTCCCAGGCTGGCTAACTTGTTTATTAATCTTTTGTGTGGGACTGTGTCAAATGCCTTGCTAAAGTCTAGGTAGGCCATGTCCACAGCCCCTCCCTGGTCTACTACTTTAGTCACCCAGTCAAAGAAATCGATTAGATTCATCTGACCTGGCCTTCCTGCGGTGAATCCATGCTGCCTTGGGTCCGGTGCCCCGCTGACCTCTAGGTACTCAACAATTCTTTCCTTCAGAAGTGATTCCATCAGTTTCCCTACCACTGAGGTCAAACTAACAGGTCTGTAGTTTACTGCCTCTGCTTTGCTCCCACTTTTGTGAAGGGGAATCAAATCTGCCCTCCTTCAGTCCTCAGGTACCACACCATCCTCCCATAATTTGTTAAAAATGGTAGTTAGTGGTGTCACTAGTTCTCCCCTTAGTTATTTTAGAATTCTGGGGTGAATCCGGTCAGGCCCCATTGCTTTGTCCACCTTCAGTTTTAGGAGTTCTTTCAGGACCCTTTCTTCTGTGAATGGACTGGTATTGACCCCCCCCCCCCATCCGGAGTGCTTCTACTGATTGGATAAGGTACCTCCCTTTCCTATTCTTTTGTGAATACTGAGCAGAAGTATTCATCCCTGCTTTTTCACTGTCACCCTCTCCCCACCCACCGTCCCCTTTTTTTAAGCCTCACTATCCCTCCCTTGGTCTTTCTTCACTCCCTAACATACTTATAAAAGGTTTTATCCCCCTTCTGAACCGAGCTGGCTATCTTTTCCTCTATGTGGGCCTTTGCTATTCTGACTGCCTTCCCCACTTCCTTCTGCTACAACTGGTACAGTTCTCTGTCCTGCTCATTCTGAGTTTCCTTATACTTCCTGAATGCTGACTTCTCCCTAACCTTCCCCACCACCTCTTTTGAGAACCATATTTTCCAGCATTTTCGCTGGTAAAGTTCATGTTCGGGGAAGTTGCTGGTAATGTTCTCTGGGGTTTAGGAGTCTGCAACATGTCCAAATGACTATTTTCTCAGTTGTATTTGTTTATAAAGAATCATAAATTATGTCTATGGGACCAGAATGCTCAAACTAAGGGTCCACCTTGAGCTGGCTTGGCTACACCCCCTCCGTCTACACCATTATCTAAACACTGAAAAGCTTAGTTGTTGGTAACTTCCTGATACTGCTTGTTGGCGCCATTCATTCCATAAGGAGTCGATACAGAATAAAATTAATTACAAACTTGGTCCTGGGATGTACAGGAATTTGAGTGAATAAAGAGATACCAAACGGCATACTGTAAAATGGGCAGTCAAATTCCTTAATTCTAATTGGTTCTTACTGTGTATTGAATCAGTTCAATGCACAGGTAAAAACAAATTCTGAAAACCGGGACTGCAGTACAAAAAACAAAAAATCAGTGTGCCGTTAGAACACTGATTCTTAAAATGCCATCATTTTTTTTTCTCACATACTAGCGAGAGAAACACTGGGTGAAAACAACCAATAGCAATCATTATTTCGATAAAGTACCATGGCATACACAAACTTACAACTTCAAAATTCAAATTAAACATAGTAACTGCTCCTGTTCTTAGACTTGCCGAAATTGTACTAGGGCTCAAGCAGCATGCCTGCTCCTGCCGTCTCTGTCAGAAAGTAGCATTTCAGCCTCTTTAGTTTTAGAGCTGAAGAAACGCTCAAGAAATTCTCTGCAAAGTTTATGTAAGCCTTAGAATTAACGAACATCTTTGATTTTTTTATGAGGAAAACACAGTTGCGGCTCTACTTGGTCTGCGTGTGCCTGGACCACCACTGTGAACTGAAAACATTCAGAGAAACTGACA
This sequence comes from Neoceratodus forsteri, assembly GCA_016271365.2. Lineage (NCBI taxonomy): Eukaryota > Metazoa > Chordata > Ceratodontiformes > Ceratodontidae > Neoceratodus > Neoceratodus forsteri. The sequence continues at coordinate 967,759,856 of CM028134.1, read as the reverse complement.
CTGAGCACCAGGTTTAAAAACATACACTTTATTCTCTTAAAAAAGCCTTTGAGCAAAACCAGTCGAATCAACGGTGGCTCACACCTTACACTCTCTTTTGGAATTTATTGTAATGCTGAAACAACACGTCATGTAATTAAATGCTCTTTAAGTAACTTATGGAATAAAGTCTATGTTTTTAAACCTGAAGCTCAGTGCTGGTTTCGCTAGATATTTTTGGCTCTTTAATTTTTAGCTTAGAAAAACACTGTTTCTGCTAACAGTGCTTCCGTTTCTCCAAGTCCCCAACCGCTCCTGCTGCAGTTCCCGTCACTCCTGAACTGTGCTGACATTCAGCCTTTGTTCACGGTTTAATTTAAAAACAACAAAATAATAAACAAAAAAAAAAAGACATACCTCTCTCCCCAGACTTGTCTGTCCTAACCCCCAAAAATCCATAGCAATGCATGGGGGTTAGTCTCCTACATCACGCTGGTAACAAAACACAAAAGACATAGTTTCTCTCTCTCCAGTCTTGTCTCTTCCAGTCCCCCCTCAAAAAACCCACAGCAATACATAGGAGGCATGGGGGGTAGTGCTTCTACATCACGCTGGTAAAAAATCGCAACCATTACTACTGATGCCACCAAAGGGCAAACTATGTACAGCACATGCATGATGATGTCATTGCTATTAGGCAGAAGGACTATTTTATCATTCATTTGCATAAGCAAATCTGTCTATTCTACATACAAACCTGATTTTCTCTGTAAAAAGAAAAAAAATGTGTAGCCCATTTATAAGCACAATAAGACACTCTGGGGTGTGCACTGAACAGATTCTACTGCACTTCCAGGAGCCGAAGGCACTTGGCGTGCAGAAATATCTGTTCAGTGCACACCCCACTGCGTCTTATTGCTTACTTATAGTCCCTTACACACGCACATTCTGATCACTTGCATATCTGAGTAGTCACTAACCAATGGCAAGGCAGCTTTAACAACACTTATTCATTCCCATAGACGCCATATGTCATCGGAACCATCCATTGCTGGAATGGACCCAAAATATCCACCAGGAGCGAATGCGTTAAGGACATCTCAGTCCAGCTCTGCTGCTCCCAAAATGAAAAAAACTAAAATAGGTGAACAAACTATGTTTAAACAGTTATTAATGTACTTTTTCTTGATTTAATTACTTAACTACAAAAAGATACTCATTTTGTAAGTGGGATAAGACGACCCAGGATGTGTGTGTGTTGGTACAGTATATATGCATTTCTCGGGTGTTCATCCTCTGGCGTCATGTCAGTGCACCCAAGGAATGTATGTCTCAACAGGACTGTGCACCCTGTTATGTCTTATTCCTTATGCAGAATAGTTCCTTTTGAATTATGAGAGAGAGAGAGAGAGAAGACCTGGATAGTGGCTGTCCACAGTCAAACAATAAACATGAATTAACTGGTAATTATTAACAAAAACCATCTGAAAATTAAAGGTCAACCCCCTGCTAGCTTCTGCAGTCAACACAGAATTTTGATACAAATCGCTCCCATTGCACAAATGAGCATAATTTTATTTATTTAAACATTTCACCAGGAAAAGCAAACTGAGCAGGACTGCTCTTTTCCAGATGCATCTTGGGGGGTGGGGGGGGTCAGAGGAAGTGGACATGACAAGAGTACATGAAATAATATACGCAGTGTACAGAGTCAACAAGTACAGTTACAAAAAATAAAAATACAATACAGTAATGTACAGAATACAATATACATACATACATAGTTGCCATCATATTAGGCCAAACGATCTACCTAGTCTGCATAGGATGCAGCTCACAATTAAGTCTCTGCTGTGCCCCTCCCCCCACCCTTTATGAATCCCTTTCTCCCAGGTAACCCACCCCCAGAACTCCCCTGCTGTTCACATCCCCACAACCTGTACCTTGCCCATATACCTGTCTTAGCCCTTCTTGAATCCTCCCACTGATTTTGTTGTCATCAGCTCCTCTGGTAGCGTGTTCCAAGGTGCCACCACCCTTTCTGTGAAGTAGTGTCTCCTCACTCCCCCCACTAGCTTCAGGCTATGGCCCCTTGTAGTCCATTCCCCCTTTAATTTGGACAGCCCCTCTGTATTTACAATCCCCACCAAATATTTAAAGACCTCCATCATGTCCCCCCATCCCTTCTGTCCTCTAGGGAGTACATGTTCAGCTCTAAGTCTCTCCTCATAAGACTTTTCCCCTAGACTTTGGATCAACTTTGTCGCTCTTGTCTGGACTATCTCTCCAGAAGAGTAATGTCCCTCTTTAAGTGAGGGCTCCAGAACTGCACATAGTACTCTAGGTGCGGCCTCACTAAGGAATTGTACAGGGGAAGTATAACCTCTCTTCTCCTCGATGGTATCCCCCTAGCAATACACCAAAGCATTTTATTTGCCTTTGCAGCCGCTCTCCTGCACTGCTCTGAGTTGTTCATTTTGCCATCTATTACCACTCCCAGATCTTTTTCCTCCTTGGAGACTGACGGCTGTTCTCACTTAGCTGAATATAACAACTCTAGGGCTGAGCAAGTAAGCAGTTACCATATCAAACATTAAGAGCAAAATATATGTTGCGCAGCAGCTTGTTAATGCTTGGGACGCCTAGAATAGGTGGCGCTCGTGGTCATGAGATTAGGTTGGGCGGAGTAAACAGATGTAGTAGGGCAACTGCAGGAGGAGGTGGTGTGGGTGCAGAGGAGTGAGGAGATAGCACGAAGAGAGGGGGCGGTCCAGATAGTACAGAGAAGGGAGTTCCAGAGATTGGGAAAGTGATGAGAGAAGGCAGCTTAGCCAATGGAGGTGGCTCTGGCAGGGACAGAGTGCGAGGGTTCATGTTACGAAGGGAGTAGGTACAAGAGCAAGAGGGAGAAAAGGTAGCAGATAGGTAAGGGGGGGAGGACCAAACCAGAATTTGGCAACGAGGTTGGCACCATGCAAGAATCGTCTGTTGATAAGGGAGGATAATACAGAACACTAGAGATTGCACAGAAATCCTGCAGATATAGCAGTGTAAATACCAGAGACCCAAATCAGAGAGGCAATAAGGGGAAAAGTATGTCCAAGAAAACATACTATTCAAAACATGGACCTTTCTTACAAAGGAACATACAAAGAGTTTTGCAGTCTCCGCAGTAACCTTGCATGTTCCAACATGAAAACTACAACCTCCCATCCCTACAGACATCATTCCATTGATCATTACTCCTGGGAATTATTTTTATTTTATTTATTTATTTATCAAGTCTAGGATTACAAATACCTTTGAGCCATGGCTCTTTTACAAAGGTTCCACGTCAGAGAAATACAAATTATGGGGAACATCAAGACAGGCATTACAACAATGTGGGCATTGCAAACAGAGTACAGATTAATACAGTTCTAGGGTAGCATTGTAACAAGGCAGCCAGCGGCATTTGTCAGAGAAAATAGACAACAGATAAGAAGTGCCAGAGTCATAGGGAGAGGGAAGAGGGTGGGGGAGAAGGAATGTAGGAAGGGTGGCAAAAGGTGAAAAGAGCAGCAATGGGTATACCAAGATGTGAGGGTAGAATCCAGTGAGGAGAGGAGGGAAGGGGGGGGACAACTAGAGCAGAAAGGGAAGTGGAGAATTACTCCTGGGAATAAGTGATACTAAAGACTACCTGGTTAAAAATGTACTTACAAAGGCTGTTTAGAGAATATGATACCTCAATATAACTCGTGTCACTCTCTCTCACACACACACACACACACACACACACACACACAAACTCAGTGATTTTCCAGTTTACTGCAAATCACTAATATTTCTCATCAGTAGGGCTCACATCTCGTAACAATCAAAAACATTTGAATTTCTAAACATTATAGCCCAGACATTCAAATTAGCATGACACTAATTGGATATAGTGCCACTGACAGCCTGCTAGCATGTTCAAGCTAAATACACCACTGCTTGAACATACTGAAAGGATTCTGGAAGTGCTGAAAGGCTGCTTATGCAGCGCTATTTACTGCTTCCCAAATTCTACTTTTGACAATGTGCACAAAAGACACAGCTTTCCCCAGAAACTTCAAAAACTCTCGATCAGTGCTTTCAGACAGCAACAACTCTTTTTTTAACAATTTAAACAGCTACCCACAACTTCCACTTTCTATTGCTGGCAGACACCATCTGATGAGCAGCAGTGAGCTTCCCTAGCTCACTTTATGCTAATATGTGTGGCCAACCTCTGCTATTGGTTGGCAGGACGTATTAGCATAAAGTAAGCTAGGGAAGCTCACTGCAGCTCATGAGATAGCGTCTGCCAGCAATAGAAGGTGGAAGTTGAGGGTCACTGTTTAAATCATTTAAAAAGCACTTAGAGGTAATTAAAAAAAAAATTGTTACTGTCTGAGAGCACTAATCAGACATTTTTGTAGCAATGGGGGAAAGCTGCGCCTTTTCCAACGTTTTCCTTAAGGGCCATCCATAAGGCTAGGCCCAGTGGTGCTGAGAGTTGAGGCGCTGGACGCCACACCTCGTGCCATGCCGATGACCCGGGGTCGGGAGCGACCTCGGTTGTTGGAGGGTCAGCCAGGGGAGGAGGATTGAGCGTCCCAGGGACTGCACTCCTCCGTGAGGGAGGGGTGGGATTCCCACGGCTGTGCTGGCTCCCAGTGGTGACTGAGGGTCGGTGCAGGCAGGTGGTTCACTGAGGGGGATGACACAGATGGCATCGGACATGCAGTGCGCGGAAGCACGCACGGCAGCGTCATTGATGCCTTGCATGAGTGGGGATCCAAACTGTGCAGAAAAATCCTCCAGCGAGCATCATAACGTCTGGTCCGTTAGCGCCGCACCACTCGGACTCAGGATAGCTCCTCCTGGATCCAGACCCTCGGCTTCCGTGGTGGTGGGGTACATACCTGCCATGAAGCAGCTGTTGAGAAGAAAGGAGGAGGGAGTTGAGCTCAGGTACTAGGAGTGGTGCAGGGCCACGGATCTGGACTGATAGGGGGGAACCAAAGGTAACACCCCCACCTCAGCCGAGGAGGGAATAAAGAAACCAACCATAAAAAGAAAAGGGCCCTCCATAAGATATCTAATTCTGTAGTGGTTACCACATTAGTTAACATAAATGTGGAGATGGCTATTCTGAGCTTCGCCAGCACATGTGTTTATTTATTCTCCAGCACAGATCCCTGTCTGAACTTGAGTCCAGGCATACTGTAGTAAGACTGGGGAATGGTCTGAGATAACCCTGGGCAGAACAGATGAGCTGTGGAGGCCATGTAACATAAGAAAAAATTACTCACCTTAGTAATGTTGTTTCTTCTAATGGAGTCTTGCTATATTATGACATATGCACTATAACCCCAGGTTAGAACGGTTCCGGAGGTGAAAGAGTTAACTTTCCATGCAGGGCATGGAATCTTGAGCTCAAGCTCGGTTGAACACTGTCTGTTGTAGCTCAAACTTAAACTGTCAGATCTTTACGAGCAAAAACTCACTAAGGTTCTGTGTGGAAGCTGTAAACCTACACTAGCCACTGGCTACTAACTACAAAAAGACATTTTTGTTCTTGATCCCAAAACAAAGACTCAAGTCGGGATCCAAGAAGAAAATGTTTGCAACACCTAAGTACCCTAGAAAGGGTGAAAATAAAGTGGGCATCAATGAAGTGCTAACATTGCACTGCCCACCCACATCCCAAAAAAAGGTTCTGAGAGGGGCAGGCTGGGTACATATAGCAAGACTCCATTAGAAGAAACAACAATACTAAGGTGAGTAATTTTTTCAAACAACATGAAGTCTTGCTATATTATGACATATGCAGACTACACAGCAGTACCTCCATGGAGGAGGGACAGAACCTACTTGGGAATAGGCTCTGAAGCATAGCTGTGTTAAATTGAGCATCACTCCTAGCCTGGATGTCCAGGGAGTAATGCTTAGTAAAGTGAGAACTGTTTTCCAGGTAGCTGCTTGACATATCTCTAAGATAGGGATGTCCCTGGCAGCAGCCAGAGACGCAGCTGTACCCTCTAGTAGAGTGAGCCCTCAGGCCTGAGGGAGGAACCTCACCAGTTTTTCATAGCAGAATTGGATACAAGAGACAATCCACCTGGCAATGGATCTTTTAGTGGCAGGTTTCCCTTTACCAACCTCACCATAAGTGAGGAACAATTGGAGGGATTCAAACCTGTGACCCTTGGTACGTTCTATATAGTAACTAAAGGCTCTTTTGACATCTAAACTGTGCAATCTCCTCTCACCAGAGGAGGAATGGTCGGTGAAGTACACAGGAAGAGATATGGATTGATTAAGGTGAAAGTCCGAAACCACCTTAGGCAAAAACTTCCTGTTAGTCCTGAGGACCACCATATCTCTATGAAAGGAGATAAAATCAGGCTCCACTGACAATGCTTGAAGCTCACTTATGCGCCTGGCAAAGGTGATGGCTACCAGAAACACAGTTTTCCAAGTCAAGTACTTAAGCTCTGCTGAAGACAATGGCTCAAAGGGGGGTTGCATAAGCTGAGCGATGCAAATATTAAGATCCCAAGCAGGGGCAGGGGCCCTGAACGGGGGGTTGGTGTGAAGCAACCCTTTAAAAAACTTGGAGAAGACAGGGTGAGCTGAAAAAAGGAGATGGCTTACCTGCTGATAAGAAGGCAGACACAGCTGCCAAGTGTACTTTGAGGGTAGCTGGTCTCAGCCCCAAGGAATTCAAATGCACCAAATAATCCAGGATCGTGGGCACGCCAGCAGATTCTGGGGAAATGTGTTTACTAGAACACCATATGGAAAATCTCTTCCATTTTGAATTATAGGTAGCCCTGGTGGAAGGCTTCCTAGAGGCCTTCAATATATCCAATACACCTTGGGAAAGGTGTAGGTCAGCAAACTCTAACTCTTCAAGAGCCATGCCTTCAGATTGAGAGATCTGATGTTCGGATACCAAACTCTCCCCTGGGCACAGGTTAACAGGTTGTGATTCCTGGGAAGACACAGTGGAAGGTGGACTGCTAAGGACATGAGGAGTGGGTACCAGGGCTGCCTGGCCCAATCTGGAGCAATCAGGATCATCTTGCAGGATTGAGATCTGATTTTGACTAGCACTTTGAAAAGAAGGGGGGAAAAGCATAGAGGAACTTCCCTTCCCAACTGAGGAGGAAGGCATCCAGAGGACTGAGCCCAACGCTGGGGCCTGCAGCAAAAAGGGGAAGTTGGTGATTGTCTGGGGCTGCAAAGAGATCTATTTGCGGGTGCCCCATCTGGCAAATACTACCTCCAGTACTAGGGGTCCAGTGCCCATTCGTGATGGCCCTGGGAAATCCTGCTGAGAGCATCCGCTAGGACATTGTCCTTGCCTGGGAGGTGAACTGTCGTAAGGGAGGCTGCTCGAGAATAAGCCAGAGACCACAACTTATTGCTTCGGTGCACAAGGCGTAGACCCGAGTGCCCCTGCTTGTTGATGTACCACATTGTAGTGGTATTGTCTGTTCTGACCTGAACAACCTTGTTCTGAACAGATGTGGAAAAACCTGAGTGCTAGAAAACTGCTCTGAGTTCCAGCAAATTGATGTGAAGCAGAGATTCCTGAGGGGACCACAGCCCTGGGTGGAAAGGTCGCCCATGCGCTCCCCACCCCAAGAGGGATGCATCTGTGGTAAGAGTCAGGGAATGAGACTGGGGAGTGAAGGGAACCCCCTGTCTCAGATTGTTCTGATCCTGCCACCACTGAAGAGCCTGGATCAGGGTTCGAGTCACTGGAATCAATTTGGTTAGAGGATCTGTCCTTTGAGACCAAAAGGCTCTCAAATGGAACTGTATGTCCCTCATCTGAAATCTTGCTCCCAGCACTACTGCTGTAGAAGCAGCCATGTGCCCCAGGAGCTATAGAAAATGCCTTGCTGGTCGAGAGACCTGCAGGGTGAAAGAAGAGGCCAGAGACACCAGGGTCCTTGCTCTTTCCAGAGGAAGGAAGGCTCTGGCTTTTTTGTTCAGTTCTGCGCCTATGAAGGTGAGAAGCTGGACAGGCTCCAGAACTGACTTTGGAAGATTGAGAAGGAAACCTAGAGATGTAAGCAGTTGCTGGGCTACTTGTAAGTGTAGTTTGACCTGGTCTGGAGACTGGCCTACAATGAGCCAGTCGTCCAGATAAGGAAAGATGGCAATCTTTTGCCTTCTTAAATGAGCACCTGCTACTGCCAGGCATTTTGTGAACACCTCGGGCCGAGGAGAGGTCAAGGGCATTGCTCTGAACTGGTAATGGCCTGAGGGCAGTTCGAATCTGAGGTACTTTCGATGGGAGCTTTTGATGAGAACATGGAAGTAGGCATCCTTGAGGTCCAGGGAGGCTAGCCAGTCCCCTGGCCTTAGAGAGGGTAAAATAATCCTCAGGGTCACCATTTTGAACTTTGGTTTTAAAAGGTGCTTGTTTAGATACCTGAGATCCAGGATGGGCCGCCATTCTCCTGTCTTTTTTGGAGTAAGGAAGTACCTGGAGTACAACCCTTTGCCCTGGTGTATGGGTGGAACCTTTCCACGGCTCTGAGAGCCAGGAGGGAAGAAACTTCTGCTTCCAGGGCAAGTGCCTCTGATGGGTTTGCAGGTGGAAAGATCTGCTCTCGCCTTCGAAATTTTTGAAGCTGAGAACCAGTCCCTGGCTTACTACTTCCAGGACCCACTTGTCTGATGTTAAAGACTCTCAGTACTGGACAAAGTAAGCCAGCCGCCCCTACCGTAGTGGAGAATCGCCCTGGCCACCCCATCAGGAGCCTGTTTTGCAGGGGCTTTGGGTTGAGGGGTAGAAGCAGGCTTACTAGAACCCTTCTGCCCCGGCCTCAAAGAACCCCTCTGGGCATAAGCAGAAGAGGAGGCCTGGGCTTGGTAAAAAGGCCTATGAAAAGGCCTGCCCCTGCCCCTGACATGCTGCCTTTGAGGAGTGACTTGCCTTTCCTTGGCCTGTGCACTCCTATAGGTGGTCCTATACTCATCCATTTTCTTCATATAATTCTCTGTCTGCTCCCCAAACAGAGAATTGCCCACAACAGGAAAATCCATAGCCTTAGACTGAGTATCCTGTGACAGGGCAGTACATCTGAGCCAGGCCATTCTGCGAAGAGACACAGATGAGCCATGACTCTTGATGAAACATCATTAGAGTCTACTGCAGCATGAAATTGCACCTTGGATGCCTCAATACCATCCGCAGCCACCTGCTCCAGCTCCCTGGCAAGCTGGTCAGGGACCTGTTTTGCTAGGGCCAGGACAGTATCCCACCTGGATTTCTGGTACCTAGCTGCATAAGCCATATAATTTGCCTGTCTAAGTCCCAAAGATGCTGCCATGTACTGTTTCTTTGCCATGGCATCCATCCTCCTGGAATCCTTTTCAGGAGGGTGAGAGGCTAGAGGAATATTAGCCTTGTCACAGGCTGCAGCCTGCACTACCCCACATGGCTGCACTGCTGGAGAGGAACTCCATATCAGAGCCTGATAAAGCATACCTCTTGTCCATCTTTTTATCCACAGGGAGGATAGAATGAGGAGTTTTTAGAATTTTTACTGTCTGTTTCCTAAAAGATTTGTGCAAGGGAACAGACAGTCTCCTAGACTCTGGAATATCCATCATTTCCACAAAATCAGGCTCTTCTTGATCAACAGCTTCCTCAACAGGGAGTTGCACAGTCTCAGCAACTTTCTTGTAAAACAAAAAATGAGAAGTGGACTCAGATAGCCTGGGAGGGGACACTCCTGAGGGTCTGTCTGGAGAGAGGTCCGGTTCAATGGGCACATCCAGACTTTCAAAATCACACTCCACTCCTCATACCCTCCTCCCTTCCTCCGGTTCATAAAAATCCTCAAAATCATAATCTTGAACTGGGAACCGTCCAACCGAGCGCTCCCTAATGGTGTCGGTTTGGACGAACTGGGAAAGAGACTGACAATTTGAATAGCTTTGGCTATTTCCTCAGCGGTTGGAGAAAGAACTTTTGGGCCCAAACTAGCTGACTTTCTAGTCCTTTTAGTTGGAACCTGACTCCTCAGAGCTGGCTCTTCGTTACCCGAGGAAGTATCGCCCTGGTCAGAGGGGCACTCCTTGGTCTGGTTGGAACCGAACCGGCTGGCCATCCGGTCAGCGGATTTTTGGCCTCCTTTCCCTGAGCCTACCAACTCTCTTTTCCACGGTGGCAGCAGGAAAATCTTACAAATCTGCAGTCTGTCATTGAGGTGGTCAAACCCCAGACAATATACACAAGTGGTGTGTGGGTCAGCCTTAGCAAAGGCTTCCCCACAGAGGCCACAGTGCTGAAACCTAGTGGGTCCGGTTTTTCTTTTGGGTTTCTCGAGACATAGTGCCAGCCTAACCAAAACTTGCCCATTAATGGCAATCCGCCAAGCAAGACTCTCTTATCGGTTCCCAACCGTGTCACGGGTCGTGGAAAAAAACATAATGAAATCCGTTTTTTTTAGAACCAATAAGAACCGGGAACCGCACTCTAAAGGACTAGAAAGTAATTTTAAACCCAATCTGATCGGTTCAAACCGAACCGAAAAGACGTTTACAAGTTCCACACAGAAGAACTAAAACAAAAGCCTATCTATTACTTACAATACCACAGACAGAGCTTGAACCAACGATTGCGGTTAAATTTCGGTAAAATAAACCGAGAATTACACTTTAAAACCGACAAACGAACCGAGCAGCAGGAAGAATCTCCGGAGCGACTGTTCAGTGAGGCGGAGTAAAGAATCTGACAGTTTAAGTTTGAGCTACAACAGACAGAGTGTTCAACCGAGCTCGCGCTCAAGATTCCATGCCCTGCATGGAAAGTTAACTCTTTCACCTCCGGAGCCGTTCTAACCTGGGGTTATACTGCATATGTCATAATATAGCAAGACTTCATGTTGTTTGAACCTGATTTATTAGGAAATAAATAGTCAATGCATGAAAGGGATCTATGCAGGGTCAAAAAAAGGTGCAGTCTCGGGAGGTAGGCTCGAGTAATCTCCATGGATCAATCAAGCCTAGAGAAACACAAAAATCCCTGAGGGCTATCTGTGCTGGAGAGACGCCACTTGCTCTACTGGGAGATTTATATAAATTGATTGTCTCACACTAGGTTCCAATCCCCAGCTAACAGAACAGGGAGACGGGAATATGTAATCAACTCGTTGAAGAGCACCTTTCCCCTGACTTTTAAAACTATAAAATTATTAAACAGGGAGCTCCTTTACCTCTTGAGGAGCTCCTTCAGTGTATCGTTCCTTTTTTTTTTTAATAGTGGCCCCAAAGGAAGGGAAGGGAAGGAATCGTAAATTTGCCCAAGAGGGTCTGGCCGCACGCTCCCTCTCCATTTCCGATTCTCAGATGTATCCCCATGCTCCAACTTCTGTGATGTCTTTATAGGTCAGTGTGCAGGGACGCGCTCCACTCACTTCAATGGAACATTTTTTTTTTTGAAAGCTGCAGTACTACGAAATCAGGAAGTGACATATCAAAATTCTGTTTTTTGGCTGTAAGCATGGGGCCAGAGTTCCAGTTTCCATACCTGTAAATGTTTTTTTCCAGTCATTTTTAGTTTTTTAGATATTTGCAATTTATTTGAAGTGTTGTAGCGCCACAACAAATATGGCGGCTGACTATTTTCAGCTGCGCTTTTTCTACAAGTCACATCACGTCTTTTGACAACAGCAGAGGTACCCTCTGCTGACCATTCCCAATGCCCCTGCAAGTCATTCACATGTGCAGTTGGCAGCAGAGGGGGTTCCAGTGCAACATGCTTAGTGGCAGAAATGTAAACAAAAGCGGAGAATAACCGAGCAAATTACTCGGCGATAGTACAATGCCGGTGAGAAAGAGTACCAGGTATATGATTAGCAGGGCACTGGGAATAAACTGTCAAAAAAGCGCAGGTTTTTTTTTTTGTAGTACTGCTGCTTTAAATGTAATTTCCAGACTGTAAATTGGATTTTGGTACCTACTGGTGGCAGAATTCAACTAACACAGCTGTTGTTAGTTGAACTCTGCCATCAATAGGTACTAAAACCGAATTTACAATCGGGAACATGGTACACATCATTGAACTGAATGGAACGATCCTGGCACTCAGATATAAAATTATCACAGTAAGTCGAAGCACGACGACACATTGAGAATCAGGAAGTGGAGACAGGTCGTACAGGCCCAGCCAGTCCCATCAGAGGAAAATTACAATCCCTTCCTTTGGGGGGCCACTATTTAAAAAAAAAAAAAAAGATAGCCTGGAGGAACTCCCCAGGAGGTAAGGGAGCTACCCGTTTAATCTTTTGGAAAAGGTGCTTTTTAAGGTGGTCAAGTGGAACTGAATACCTACTACCAAATAGAAAATTGGAGGTGGGCAGATCACATTATTTATTTATTCAAATCTCGGATTAAATACCTTTGAGCAGAAAGCTCTTTACATAGGTTCCACGTCAGACTACACAGTACAAACTTGATATGAATGCAGGCAAATGACAAGTTAAACTGGCATAGCACACAAGAACAACAGGATAATCGGGAGGCAACTGTGCACAGTAAAATGGTGAGGTCAAATGTGCACAGAAAACAAGCAGCGGATACATACAATTCAAAACAGCGAAAGAGAAAAGATAATCAGCCCAGAGGGCATTGTCATAGGCAGGGGAGTGGAAAGAGGTGTCTGGGTTAGAACAAGCACAGAAATGTGAACGAAGCCACAGTAGGAGTATGGAAGAGATATCAAAGGAGGAGAGGAGGAGGAGTACGATAGAAGATGGAATAAAAGAGGAAGGGTATGAGACAGGGATCAGAATACGGGGATTAATAAAACAAGTGCATTGACAGGCGATGGGGGCACGGTGAAAAAGAAAGGGAGGTTGGGGGAGATGCAGTGCAGGAATAGGGAGTAGGGTTGGAGAACTAGGGTAGAAGTAAGAGAGTGCAAGCAGAGAAGGGGGAGGAGAAGAGTGAGGTAGGGCATGGGGGGGGTGAATGGAAGAAATCAAGTTGTGGCAAATAACAGGGAGTAAGTTCTAGGGCACTGATTTTCCGTACATAGCCACCAAACTCTGGAATTCTATTCCAATCCATCTTAGACCTGTACATCAGATTATTAGTTTACACATCATCAAAAATGGCACATACAAAAATCAAAAAAAACTTTGCCTTGTCTACTATCAGACATAGGATGATGTAGCTAATAGGTAAACTTACTAAAGTAAATCATGGCATTTCATCATTGTTTATGATGATATCTCTTAGGGTCTGCCCTGTTATAACTAAAGTAAACTGTGGTACTGTACCATTGCTTATATTAATATATTTTAGTGTCTGTCCTGTGATAAAATGTCTTTTTTGGCTTTACAAATATGTAACAGTGTAAGAAATGAACCTTGGTAACTATATTATATTGTGTGTGTATGGGACGTCACTGAAAATGAGCTTTGCTCAACTGAGTATCCGATTCATGTAATAAATAAAATATTTTACTACTACTACTACTACTGTAAGTCAACCCGAGGTTAAAGTGCAGATGCTAGCCTGTGTCAGAGAATCTTTTTTGTGTCTCTCCCTCTACAATCATTTCACTTTCTTTATCAGTGCTGCAGTGCGTCTCCCTGTTCTTTCATTTTCTCTCTCAACTTTTCATTTTACATTTTGTCTGTCATGCTCAGGTAACTGCCTGCCCTCTGGCACTCTCAGATATAGAATCATATCACAAGCTTGATGGCAGAAAAGGATCACACCGGACCATCTAGTCTGCCCTAATCCCCCCCCCATGCCTCCTTCCACTGCCAGCCCCGGCCCCATATCTCCCTTCTACACTTGTGCTGCTTTTTCTGCCAGTAACAAGCAACACTCCTTCAAGTGCTCAGCAGCTCCTACTCCAGAGTCGTGAGAGTATCGGCTTAGCAGTAGGAAATTAACATTTCCATCCTCCTACCTTGGACACAATCTCTGCTTGCAAACAGCTACCCAAATTGAATTACTAACACTTGTGGCTCAAATTCAGTTCTGAGTCACTAGTGAGCACATTTTCCATCACACACCATAATGCAAATCCTCCTTATTTATGCCATACAACCAGGACTCACCTTCGAAGGGGAAACTGGATGCCTTTTGTTGAAGGTCAGCAGATAAACTGGCGATTCTTAACCACAGACCTTCTTAAGACTACAGCATTACCAACCACTGTGGTAGCAGAACAATTAAGAGGTACAAGCATGTGGAGCTGTTGCTTTGAAGCCTCCAAGTCAGCTATTAAACGTCCATTATTGTTTGCAATCTCGGAGGCACTCCAATTCCTTACAGACTGGGTGATGTCCACCAGATACGCTTAAGATGCATACGAAACTAAAAAAGGTAGAAATCACTCCCACCTTGGGCTCTTCCCTGACCCAAGTTCCTGAGTTATTCATCTGACCAGGCTGCAGCTTAGTTTCAGACCTCCTGCTCTCATCGACTTAAAGCAGCAGTGCAATGAAAACAACAAAATCTGCACTTTTTCAACAGTTAATTCCCTGTATTCTATTGAGCATTTCTCTGGTAATCTTTCCCACCGGCATTGTACTATCACCCCGTAATATGCTCAGTTTTCCTTTGTTTTTGTTTACATTTCTGCCACCCACCATGTTGAAAGCAGCAGTAAAAGACAGGCAGCTGAGGGGCTGCCATATTTTCTGTAGTGCTACAACAACTGGAAACCGATCACTTCCTTGATTAGGTAGTACTGTTTTTTTTTTTTTTTGAACTCTATTTTTTTTCGCCCCTACCATGCCACCGAACTCTCTCCAGCGACCTCAGGGACCGCAGTCTCTACCTCCCTACGTGGCTCAGCTACCCCATCAGCTCTTCTCCGGCTCTAGGCATCCCCCGGGTCTGCCCTCTGGGGAAGGGTCGCCCCCACCAAGGGTGCTCTTTCTTTAAGTATTGAGTCACCGGGCCGGAGGGGAGGAGGAAAACAGCTGAGGGGCCCAGTCCGTTTCTGGGAGTGTGGATTATGGAGGGCCTTCGCTTATCGGCGGGTTTTTGTGTGTGCTTGGTTATGCCCCTGTGAGCACAGCTGTCAAGGCAACGACTGCCGTGGGTCCACTTCCTGGTATATCGCCAATGTTACTTTTGGCAGCCTCCACCAGAGGTCACTCCTTGAGTGGTCGTCTCCCCAACCCTCCCTGGGAAAGAGAGAGCATTCCTTCGGATGCTCAATCTCTCCCCCCCCCCCGCCAACCCCCAGCAGCCCGGGCTCGTTCTTAAACCCGGGTTGCTGGTGTGGTGCGAGGTGTGGCATCCAGCATCTCAACCCTCAGCGCCACTGGGCCGGCTTAGTACTGCTGCTTTAAAACATTTTTTTTCTAAGGAGCAAGATGGTCTAGTACCTCAAGGGAAGAAGGGAGGGGGGCAATAGAGTGGGTGGTGACACAGATGGGGAGACTAAAGTTGACAGGGTGAGAAAAGGTTTAAAGGACTTACTGGTAGACAAATCCCAGGACCAGATGGTGTACATCCAAAGGCATGGAGGAAGTTGGCGGATGTACTGGTGGGTTCCCAGACAGAGGGAGTCAGGGAAAGTACCCCTGGACTGGAGAGCAGAACATGTAGTTCAATTCCACCAAAGTGGGCCAAAGGAATGACCCCTGGTAACTGCACACTGGTCAGTCTGACCTCGACAGTGCAGAACCTCATGGAAATCATACTGAAAGAAAAAGTGGCAAGCTATCTAAAAGAAAATGGGTTAAGAGGACAGGGGGCAGCACGGGTGTTTGCCAGACTATCCTGATTAACTTCTTTGACTGAGTAACCAGGACTGTGGGCGGGGGGGGCCAAGCGGTAGATATTCTGTATCTGGATTTCAGTACGTCCTTTGACTGTTCCATACAGACTGGTCAGGACGCTGAAGGAACTGGAGGTAGAAGAAAATCTATTTATGTGGGTTAGAAACTGGGTGCAGGACAGAATTCGAAGTGTAGTGGTCAGGGGGAGTTCTCAGAGGCCAGACCAGTCACAAGTAGGATCCTACAGGGCTTGGTGCTTGGGTCAGTGTTAACACCTTCATCAGTGGTACTGCAGACAGGATAAAGGGTAAAATATGTCTGTTTGCAGACTATATAAAGCCCCATGGGGCAGCAGACATGGAGGAGAAAGAGACAGGGAGGAACTAGCTAAGTTAGAGAAATGATCAGGTAGGTAACACCTGGGACTCAATGCCTACAAGTGTACGGTAATGCACCTGGAGGCAAAGAACCCAAAAATCAAATACTGGCTGGGTGGTGTGCAGGCTAGGTCAGAAGAGAAGGAAAAGGACTTTGGAGTGATCATCACAAGTGACCTGAAGCACTCGGCACCCTGCCAGAAAGCAGAAGACAAAATGAGTCGGATGCTGGGCTGCATAACCTGAGGTACAACCACTGTACAGATCCCTGGTTCGGCCACACCTGGAGTGCTGTGTGCAGTACTGGTGCCCTTACATAAAAACAGAAACACAGAATTTGTCGGCAGATAAAGACCACTTGATCCACCCAGTCTGCCCATTTTCCCTACCTACAGTATCACCGCAGACCCTACCTGACGTGCGGCTCTTCCCACCCCTTCCCTTCCACTAAGATTCCCTTATACCTATCCCATGTATTCTTGAATTCCACCACTGTTTTCACCCTACCACCTCCATTGGAAAGTTGTTCTAGTAATCCATTCTTTCAGTGAAAAGTACTTCCTTACATCTCTTCTGAATCTACCCCCTTCTGGCTTCGTAGCATGTCCACTTTGTTCTTGAGCACCTTATATTCTGAGACATACTTCCCTCCTATACCTTATTTACCCCCATGAGGTATTTAAAAGGTGTCTGTCATATCCCCCCACTCCCTGCACTTTTCCAGGGTGTATGAAGTCCTTTAATCTCTCCTCATAGGGCTTTTGATGCAGTGCAGACCCCGCACCATTTTAGCCACCCTCCTCTGCACCACCTCCACTCTATGACCTTCCAGAGATGTGGTCTCCAGAACTGCACACAGTACTCTAGGTGGGGTCTTACCAGCGATCTACGAAAAAATTACTCACCTTAGTAATTATGTTTCTTCTATTGGAGTCTTGCTGTATTCTGACAAGTGCAGTTAGCCCCAGCCTTTAAACTGCCCCAGAGAACAAAGGGTTAACCTTTCTATGCAGAGCATAGAATGCTGAGCTTGAGCTCGGTTGATGTCTCTGTCTGTTTCCCTTTGAAAACTGTCAGATTCTTACGAGCAAAAACTCACTAACTATCCTATGTGGAAATTGTTAAATTTTTACTAGCCAACTGGCAACAAAAAGTTTTGGATTCCCAAGGAAGACTCAAGTCAGGAAACCCAAAACAAAAACCAATTCAAATAAGAATATTAACAAAACAAACACCCAAACAAAAAAGCAGAGGGTGTAAGGGAGCACCCCTGAGGTACAACACTGTGCCTGCCTACCCACTTCCCAAAACCAGGTTCTGAGAGGGGAGGCAGGGAGGGAGGTCAGAATATAGCAAGACTCCAATAGAAGAAACATAATTACTAAGGTGAGTAATTTTTTCTTCAAACAACTTGAAGTCTTGCTGTATTCTGACAAGTGCAGACTACTGCCAACACCTCCATGGAGGAGGGACAGAACCTACTTTGGGAATAGGCTCTGAAGTACTGCTTGTCAGTTAAACCGAGCATCACTCCTAGCCTGGATATCCAGAGAGTAATGCTTGGTAAAGGTATGGACTGTTTTCCAGGTAGCTGCTTGACAAATTTCTAAGAGAGGGATATCCCTGGCAGCAGCCAGGGAAGCAGCTGTACCTCTTGTGGAATGAGCCCTCAGGCCTGAGGGTGGAGTTTTTCCCAGTTTTTCATAGCAGAATTGTATACAAGACATGATCCACCTGGCAATATATCGCTTGGTGGCAGGTTTGCCCTTTCCTACTTCTTCATAAGTGAGGAACAACTGGGGGGAGTCAAACCTGTGACCCTCGGTATGCTCTATGTAGTAACTAAGGGCTCTTTTAACATCTAAACTGTGTAGCCTCCTCTCTCCTGAGGAAGAATGATCAGGGAAGAAAACAGGAAGACACAGACTGGTTTAAATGGAAGTCTGAAACCATTTTGGGCAAGGACCTTCTATTGGTTCTAAGGACCACTTTAACCCTGTGAAAGGAGATAAAATCAGGTTCCACTGACAGGGCTTGCAACTCACTGATACGCCTGGCAGAGGTAATGGCTACCAAGAACATAGTTTTCCAAGTCAAGTACTTAAGCTCTGCTGAAGACATAGGCTCAAAAGGGGTCTGCATAAGTTGAGCAATGCAAACATTCAAATCCCAGGCAGGGGCAGGTTCTCTAAAAGGAGGACTGGTGTGAAGCAATCCTTTAAAAAATGTACAGAACACAGGGTGAGAAGATAGTGAGGAAGACTTCCCCACAGACAGAAATGCAGAAACAGCTGACAAGTGTACCTTCAGAGTAGCTGGTCTGAGGCCTAGGCCATTAAGATGGACCATATAATCCAGAACAGTAGGCAATCCAGCAGTATCTGGAGAAATATGCTTCTTAGAACACCAAATGCTGAATCTCTTCCATTTGGAGTTATAAGGCTTTCTGGTGGAGGTCTTTCGAGAAGCTTTGAGAATATCCAGAACCCCTTGAGAAAGATGCAGATTTGCAAACTCTAACTCTTCCAAGAGCCATGCCTTGAGATTGAGAGACTGGAGAGTGGGGTACCAAATCCTCCCCTGAGAGGATGTTAACAGGTTGTATGTAATTCCTGGGAAGAGACAGGGGAAGATGGACTGCTAGGGACAGCAACTGGGGGTACCAGGGCTGTCTGGCCCAATCTGGAGCAATAAGAATCACTTTTCAAGGTTGAGACATACAGAAACTTCCCTTCCCAATTCAGAATTAGGGCATCCAGGGGGATTGAGCCAAAGACTGGATGTCTGCAACAAAAGAGAGAGAGAGCTGGTGATTGTCTGGGGCTGCAAAGAGATCTATCTCTGGAGTGCTCCACCTTGAAAAAATCACTTTCAACACTTGAGGGTCCAGGGACCAACTGTGATGGCCCTGAGAGATCCTGCTCAGTGCATCTGCTAGCACATTGTCCTTCCCTGGAAGGTGAACTGCTACCAGAGAGGTTTGCAGGGAATAAGCCAGGGACCACAATTTCATGGCTTCCGTGCACAAGGCCATGGACAGAGTGCCTCCCTGCTTGCTGATGTACCACATGGTGGTGTTGTCCGTTCTGACCTGAACCACCTTGTTCTGTACTGATTGAGAGAAAGCTTTCAGGGGCAGAAAAACTGCCCTGAGCTCTAGGAGACTGATATGGAGAAGGGATTCTTGGGGGGCGACCACAGCCCCTGGGCAGTGAGGGTCCCCAGATGGGCTCCCCAGCCCAGAAGAGAAGTGTCCATGGTAAGGACCACTGAACAAGGCTGAGTGGCAAAAGGAACATCTTGTCTTAAACTGTCCTGATCCTGCCACCATTGGAGGGCTTGGATGAAGGTCAGAGTCACTGGGATCAGTCTGGTAAGAGAATCTTTCAGTACCAAAAAGCTGAAGCACACACATACCCCAATAATAACCGGACCCAGAGCTTCTTTCTCAAATTTTATTGCACCAACAAATCCACCTGACGCGTTTTGGACCAAGGTCCTTTATCAAAGCCTGGGTCCGGTTATTATTGGGGTATGTGTGTGCTTCAGCTTTTTGGTACTGATGTTTGTTTAGCTGAAAGCACCACTACCACTTTGTGCATGGTTCGTGTGTGAAAATAAGAGAATCTTTCCTCTGAGACAAAAAAGCTCTCAGATGGAACTGAATATCCCTCATCTGGAATCTTGCCCCTTGGACCACTGCTGCTGAAGCTGCCATGTGGCCCAAGAGCTGGAGGAAATGCCTTGCTGGTCGAGATACCCGAAGGCTGAAGGAAGAGGCTAGTTCCATAAGAACCCTTGCTCTGACTGTGTCCAGTTCTGCCCCTATAAAGGTAAGAAGCTGGACCTGCTCGAGAACTGACTTGGGAAGGCTGGAGAAGAAATCCTAGAGAAGTGAGACTTGCTGGGTCACTTGCAGGTGAGACTTGACTTGGTCTGGAGACTGGCCCACTATTAGCCAATCGTCCAGATATGGAAAATGGAAATCTTTGCTTCTTAGAAAGGCAACTACTACTGCCAGGCACTTTGTGAAAACCCTTGGGGAAAGGTTAGCCAAGTGCATGTCGTTTGAACGATAGCGGCCTGAGGGCAACTCAACCTGAGGTACTTTCTGTGGGAGCACCTGATGGGAATGTGAAAGTAGGCACCTTTGAGGTCCAGGGAGGCTAGCCAGTCTCCTGGCCTTAGGAAGGGAAGGATTATTCCTAGAGCTACCATCTTGAACTTTGGTTTTAAAAGATGCTTGTTTAGATAT
The DNA here is from genome assembly GCA_016271365.2 of Neoceratodus forsteri. Lineage (NCBI taxonomy): Eukaryota > Metazoa > Chordata > Ceratodontiformes > Ceratodontidae > Neoceratodus > Neoceratodus forsteri. The sequence continues at coordinate 967,739,460 of CM028134.1, read as the reverse complement.
CTTAGATCTAGGATCAGTCGCCACTCCCCTGTCTTTTTTGGGGTCAGGAAGTACCTGGAGTACAGCCCTTTGCCCCAGTATAGGGTAGGTACTCTCTCTATGGCTCTTAAGGCCAGAAGAGAAGAAACCTCTGCCTCTAGGGCAAGGGTTTCTGAGAGATTTGCAGGTGGAAAAGATCTGGCTCTCATCTTTAGAAATTTCTTGAAGCTGAGAACCAGTCCCTGGCTCACCACTTCCAGGACCCACTTGTCTGATGTAATAGACATCCAGTCCTGGACAAAGTAAGCCAGCCTGCCCCCTACTGGAATAGGAGAGTCGACCCGGGCAGGCCCATCAGGGTGTCTGCTTGGCAGGGGCTTTAGGCTGAGGAGTGGCTGCCGCCCTGCTCATCCCCCCTTCTGCCTCTCCCTCTGAAGAACCCCCTCTGTGAAAAGGAAGAAGAAGAGGCCTGTACTTGGTAAAAAGGCCTTTGAAAAGACCTGGCCCTGCCCCTAGACTGCTGCCTTTGAGGAGCTGCCTGCCTCTCCTTGGCCTGAGCACTCCTGTATGCGGTCCTGTACTCGTTCATTTTCTTCATGTAATTCTCTGTCTGCTCCCCAGAGAATTACCCACTACAGGAAAATCCATGGCTTTAGCCTGGGTATCCTGTGAGAGGCTAGTATATCTGAGCCAAGCCATTCTCCAAAGAGCCACAGATGTAGCCATGACTCTTGATGACACATCATTAGAGTCTACAGCAGCATGAAACTGAACTTTAGATGCCTCAATCCCATTTGCAGCCACTGCCTCCAGCTCCTTGGCTAGCTGGGGGGAGGCCTGTTCAGCCAGTGCCAGTACAGTGTCCCACCTGGACTTCTGGTACCTGGCTGTATAGGCCATATAATTCACCTGTCTGAGTCACAGGGAAGAAGCCATGTACAGCTTTTTTGCCATGGCATCAACCTTCCTAGAGTCTTTGTCTGGGGGGTGTGAAGCCAAGGGAATGCTTGCCTTATCACAGGCAGCAGCCTACACAACCCCAACATGGCTGCATTGGTGGTATAAAAACTCCGTTTCTGAGTCTGAGAGTGTATACCTCTTGTCCATTCTTCTGTCCACAGGAGATGTAGAATTGGGACACTTCAGAATTGTTTGTGTCTGGTTCCCAAAAGATTTGTGGAGAGGAATAGACAGTCTCCTGGACTCTGGGATGTCCATCATTTCTACATAATCAGGCTCCTCCTGATCCTCCACTGTCTCTTCCATGGGAAGTTGGAGTGTCTCAGCCACCTTTCTGTAGAACATAAAGTGGGAAGGGGACTCAGAAAGCCTAGGAGGGGATATACCTGAAAGTCTGTCTGGGGAGATGTCCGGTTCCACAGGCACGTCTAGACTTTCACCATCACCATCACCATCATCATCATCATCAAACTCCCCTTCCTCCTCAAACTCCAGTTCATAAAATTCTTCCAAAGTATAATTGTGAACTGGGGGAACCGACCGAACCGAGCCCCTGCCAAAAGGTGCCGGATCAGTCGGAACCGGACAAAGTGATTCCACAATCCGAATCGCTCTGGCTATTTCTTCGGTGGTCAGAACATGGACTTCTGGATCTGGACCGGACGATTTTTCTTTGCGCTTTCTTTTTGTCAGAACCAACCCCTCGGGATTGGCTCTCCTTTTGCCTGAAGTAGTATCGCCCTGGTCAGAGGGCACTCCTTCTGGTTCGGTCGGAACCAAACAGGGCTGGCCATCCGAGTCAGCGGACTTCTCTGCCTCCTTTTCCCTTAGTCTACCTAATCTCTTTTCCAGGGTAGATTTGGGAAAATTCTTGCAAATTTGGCAGTCTGAATCGAGGTGGTCAAACCCTAGACAATAAACGCAGGTGGTGTGGGAATCGGCCTTAGCAAAGACCTCCCCACACTCACTGCAGTGTTGAAACCCAGTGGGCCTGCTTTTCTTGGTTTCTCAGACATGGCCAACCTAACCAAACTTTACTCTTTTTCGCAACCCGCCAGGCAAGACTCCCTTTATCGGTTCCAATCGTGTCACGGGTCTTGGAAAAAACAGTTTCAAAACACGTTTTTTTTTTTTTAGAACCGATAAGAACCGGTAACCATACACTAAAATTTTCACAAGAATCAAACAAATGAACGATTCGGCTGAACTGATCCACACTTTTTACAAGTTCCACACAGAAACACAGTACAAAACCTATCTAGCACTCATGATACCATAGACAGAGACTGAACAGAGTTATGCGGGAAACTTTTTTCGGTTAGAAACCTATGAAAAAAACGACACTTAAACCGACTTTCGAACCGAGCTGCAGGAGAAAAACTCCGGAGCGACTGTTCAGTGAGGCGGAGTAAAGAATCTGACGGTTAGCGTTCAAAGGAAACAGATAGAGATGACAGCAACCGAGTCAGTTCACCGTGCCTGCAGATTGCTAACCTTTGTTCCTCCGGGCAGTTTAAAGGCTGGGGCTAACTGCACTTGTCAGACTACAGCAAGACTTCAAGTTGTTTGAAACAGAGCAACACCACTTCTCTCTTTCTGCTGGTGACAAAGGTAGAGACAAGTCACATAAAAGTAAAAATCACAGATTTCAAGAGGGCCGACTTTACAAAATTGGGGGAACACCTCAAGAGACTCCTGGCAAAGGGGGAGGGAGGGCAGATGAACAGTGGTAAAAACTTAAAAGAAGCTATAGCAGAGGCAACAAACCTCTGTATAAAACTAGTAAACAAAGCAAAAAGAAAGAAAAAAACACTATGGCTTTCAAAAGAAGTGGCAGGTAAGGTTAGGGGGAAAAAAACAGGTATTCAGAACGTACAAGGAAATACAGAAAGAGGGAGACAGGAAACTGTATCAGGCAAAACAGAAGGAGGTGGAAAGGGCAGTCAGGAGTGCAAAAGCACAAACTGAAGAAAGAACAGCCCAATCAGTAAAAGAAGGTAATAAAACGTTCTTCAGGTATATAAGGGAAAGGAAGATGACCAATGGAGGATTGTGAGGCTTCATTCGGGTGGGGCCTAGAAAAAGCAGAAACTCTGAATGAATACTTTGGCTCAGTATTTACTAAAGAAGGCGAAGGGAGGGACCAAACATTGGGGGTAGAAACAAACTTGAAGAAGAGATGGACACTAGTCCAGTCACAGGGGAAAGAGTCCTAAAGAAACTCTTGAAACTAAAAGTGGACAAAGCAATGAGGCCGGATGGGATGCATCCCAGAATACTGAACGAGCTCAGAGAGGTACTAGGGGCACCACTGACAGCCCTATTCAACAAATCACTGGAGGAAGGAGTGGTACCAAAGGACTGGAGGACGACACATGCGGTGCCACTACACAAGAGTGGGAGCAGGTTGGAAGTGGGGAATTACAGGCCAGTCAGTCTTATCTCAGTGGTAGGCAAAATAATGGAATCCATGCTGAAGGAAAGGATTGTGGCATAACTCGAGGCCAGTGGGGCACAAAGCCTGAGGCAGCATGGAGTCACAGCAGGTAGATCTTGTAAAACAAATCTGATAGATTTCTTTGACTGAGTAACCAGGGTGGTAGATCCAGGAGAAGCAGTAGACATGGCCTACCCAGATTTTAGCAAAGCATTCAACACAGTCCCACATAGGAGGTTAGTAAACAAGTTGAGCAGTATAGGAGTGGGACCAAAGATGGTAAACGGAGTTAGACATTGGCTGAGCAACAGGACAGAGGGTGGTGGTAAACGGAGTTCAATCCTGGGAGAGTGGGTGTGACCAGCGGGGTGCCACAAGGCTCAGCGCTAGGACCTGTCCTCTTCAATGTCTTCAGTAGCGACATTGTGGAGGGGCTAGAAGGGAAGGTGAGCCTCTTTGCAGACAACTCCAAGATCTGCAATTCAGTGGACACTCCAGATGGGATGGAAAGAATGATAAGAGACCTAAGCAAGTTGGAGGAGAAGTCAAGAGTGTGGCAGCTAAAATTTTTTTTTCATTTTGTTTTTATTCATTATATCAGAAGCTGACATGAAAGAACACTTGGTTCTAAGGCACAGAAATGAATATAGGTAAATACATAATACAGGATTATATTCTTATCTCCCGATGTTAAAACATGGAAGGGGAAGTTCAGCTGCTATCAACTTGTGTTAAAGAAAAGGTATCAAATGCTTGTACAGCCATGACCATGGACTATATAACTTAAATTTAAAGTGTCCGAAAAGTCCTGGGGTGTAAAACCCATTAAGTCAAAAAATGTTACTTATATAAAGCCCATGAGTACATTAAATCTACGATAAGTAAAACGATAAGGGTAGCTACCATCAAGCCTTCACTCCAACTTAAAATGGTAAAAGAAAAAACAACTTTAGTCAACCTTAACCAGTAGAGAAGTTGCTCAGGCTTTAATCGAGTCACTAGACTTAAAGTGTTCTAGGAATTAGCAGAGGGCTTAAACCAGAGATATTTAAATTGATAGTCAATTAAAGAGCCACTGCTCAGGTATCATTAAGTTCCTCAGGCATTGCATTCCCCTGTAGAAAATCTGCTTTGCTCTTGAGTGACCACTTGCCGGCCTCAGATGGATCAGTAAAAATGAAAGTTTTACCTGCGAAGGAGATCCGGAGTTTTGCAGGGAGTAATAGAGAGTGGCTGACTCCCAATTATTTAACTCACGGCGCACTGCATCGAATGCCTTGCGTCACTGCCTGGTGGCATAGCTGAGGTCCAGAAAGTAGAAAAAGTGAGGACCTTCAGGTAGGTGGAGAGGGCCTTTGATTTTAGCCAGATATAGAATCTGATCCCAAATATGTTGCCCTGCAGTCAGTATCAGGATAGTGTGTGGTAGATCTGAATCCTGTGCCAGTTTCCACGGTGTAATTCTGTAGGCCTTAAATATAGTCTCCAACAGTTCAAAACCTAGCATACGTTGCAAATGCATGCTCACATAAAGTAGCAAGTTGTCCCCCCTCTGAACCTTCTGGGATGCCAAGCAGACGAACAAGAGCTAAACGAGACCCATTTTCCACACGCTCCAGATGTAGCGGGAGCAGTTTGTTTTCGGAAATTAGACCCGCAGTCGCCGCTGATGTTCTGTCAGCCGACTCCTTTGCCAGACATGGCTCCACAGCGATGGTCTGAGTTTTATTTTCCAGTGAAGTTACGCGTATATGTCCAGTTTAGCATCGAGAGTGTTCATGGAAGTGTCAAGATCCTTAACAGCCTGAAGTACAATGCTGTTAGTGGGTTCAGGGTCACCACTTACTCCCGCCACGCAAGGCCGCTAGATAAAACGCCACTGGATTGCCTACCATGCTTCCCTTTGCCCGAATCCTGCTGCCCTGTTTTTCGAGGGTTCCCCATATCTTCCGTCACTTAGCTTACGGATTTAAGTAATGCCAAGCTTGTTAAGATTATATTGGAATGAAATAAGTCTGAGCAGTAAAAGATAATTACGTTTGCCATTTTGCAGTGAAGCAGAAAGAGCTCTCGAGTATGCAACCAGTTCAGTCTGCTGCTGGCCACGCCCCTCTTTGGCAGCCAAAATTAGATGCAAAAAAAGTGCAAAGTCATGCACTTGGGGCACAGGAATCCTGGAGAGGAATATACAAGGAGGGGAGGATATACTGACAACTAAAATGGAAAGAAATCTGGGGGTACTCATAGCAGATTATCTAAAAGTAGCCAAGCAGTGTGAAAAGGCAGTGGGGAGGGCCAGAGGGATGCTGGGGTGCATAGGGAGGGGCATCACCAGTAGAAAACAGGAGGTGGTGATGCCACTGTGCAAACAATTGGTGAGGCCAACAACTGGATTACTGTGTTCCGGTCTAGAGGCCACATCTCCTGAAGGACACAAACTGAGTGGAAGCAGTCCAGAAAAGGGCAACGAAAATGGTGATGGAATGCACCATAAACCATATGAGGAAAGACTGAAAGACCTCAATATGTATACTCTGGAAGAGAGGAAGGAGAGGGGGGATATGATGGAGACACTCAAATACCTAAAGGTAATAAACAAAGTACAGGAGGGCAGCATCTTTCAAAAGAAGAGATGTGTAAGAACAAGAGGTCACAGTATGAGGCTGGGGGGGGGGAGGCTGAGGGGCAAAATGAGGAAGTACTTTTTCACAGAAATTGTGGTGGATTCCTGGAACAGCATCCCTACAGAGGTCGTGGGGCCAAAAACAGTGGGTGAATTCAAGAATGAATGGGACAGGCAAAAGGCAATCGTAGTGGTAGGAAAGAAAGGATAAAGTGCCAGATCAAATTAGGATCTGCAACTTTTAGGTAGACAGGGAAATGGGCAGACTAGGTGGGCCAGGCGGCCCTTATCTGCCATCACATTCTGTTTCTATCTCTCCTCTATGCATCCCACCACCCATTTGCCCTCCCAAATTCCTTACTGCACTGCCTGACCATCTTTAGGTCATCAACTACCCTCCCCCCACAATCTCTTGCCTGGCTGGTGGTCATCAATTCTACTCCACCAATTTTGTATTCCGCTCCAGGGTTTCTGTGACCTAAGCAAATTATTCTGCACTTTTCACACTGTAACCAAGCTGTCATACCCTGGAATACTGTGACAGGGCTGAATAAGACCCTGTCCAGAGTTTTAAATAAGCTGTGAAAATTGATTAGTGGTTTTGCGCGTGAAAATGCTAATCAATTGCAAAAATGCATAGTACGTGCCTCAATTTAATTAGCAAAGTTAAAAACAGTACAAAATGTATATACATACAATTTAAAAAAAAATTTACCTGAATGAAATCCTTATTAAAAGTAGCTCTGTCTTCACTTCATCTGTTTCAATACCCCCAACACACACACACACACACACACTTTAGCACCACGGCGGTCTTTGCTGGCAAAAGAAGACCCAGGTAATAGAAACTTGGAAGACTGGACCCCTCCTGCTCAAGACACTGGTCTCTTGGCCAGTCCCACTGGAGTCTGCAGCACAGTTCTTTCATAGCAGCACTGCCATCAGTCCCCACACATTTTGTAATCACTGAAGTCATCACAAATTCTGACATTGCCCACAGTGATTAACTCACTAATGGCTAGAAAAGAAAAATTCAGTTGGTGTCTGTAGTATTTACACAGACACAGACACAGACACACACACACACACACACACACACACACACACACTCTCTCACTCTCTCTCTCTCTCTCTCTCTCGACAGCCCCCATCCCATCTATGGCAAAACCCTACCCTCACCACTCATGTCCCTTCCTTTTCAACCTTCTGTCACCACAATGAGGTGCATGGACACTCAAATTGCAGGACACTGGCCATTAGAATGATCCTCAAACATGAAGATACAGGCTCAGAACAGTGTGGAAACCTTCTGTTTACTTGCAGCATGTTTATTTCTAACGTGGTACCCTATTATGATGTTCTGCTTTAAACGTCTGAATTTAAGCACATTCTTTGTATGGGCAGCACTTCTCCCATGAGGGACAGAGCAGTTTTGAAGGATAAAATGAGAGCTGTCCCTCATAATCCCTCCTAACCAGGAACAGATATGAGGCATGCGGCCCTGCCAGAAAATATCACTTGCCAAAGCCATACCACTCAACAGTCCCTGACTATGATTATGAGGGACGTCCCCCATTTTACCCCTCAAAACCACCTCGTTGGCCGGCACAGTGGTAGGGTTACCACTCGTGGCGCCAGTGACCTGGGTTCAGGAACAGACTCGGGCAGCTGGGGGGCCGGCCGGGTTCAGGAGGATTGAGCGCCCAGAGGCCGCTCTCCTCCTCCGGAGGTGAGTGGGTTGCATGTCTCGCTGCTCTACCGCCACCTGGGTGATCACGGGTGGAGGTGCAGCGAGACAGCATGCAGCAGGGTGGGAAGGCGTCAGCCGGGAGCCAGAACGCGTGTCCCGCAATGGACGCCTGGAGACAGGACCCGGCTGCCCAAGAAAAATCCATAACCAGGCTCCAGTTGGGGCCTATGCAGCATACTCGATGCAGACGCATGGACTGGAGGGGACTACTGAGAGGTCCTCCTCCTCCCTACCCAGGGGGCAAACCGAGGGGATGCAAGATGGTGGACACGCTGCGGGACTGAGCGGACACACTACGGACAAGGAGGAGAGAAGGTTTACATGATTCTCTCAAAAAGAAGTGTTCTTAAGATAATTTAAATGTTAAGGCAAAGCCAAAAAGCTAGTGGGCAGATAGCCAAGTGGTGAGCACTGCAAAAACCACGCAGTATGGCGGTGGTGTACCGAAAATAACTAGGAGTTCAGTGAGGTGGTAAAAGTTCAAGTGAACGAGGAGGCTTGACTGCCTGTTACTGCTCTTTCACCCTTGTTTCCTTCTGTTTTTTCTCCTGCCATCCCTTGCCATCTCTAACATAAAGGCGACGTGATTTTGAGAAGACGCACTACAGATCTGTGGCAGAGAGAAGAGAGGATTAATGGACTCCAGCATGACAGTCTCAACGCTGAAAATGCCGAAATAAGATGGCCAGATAAGTATTCTCTCTTTATTTCCTCTAAAGCCAAGGAGTTTACCGAACTGAACTGTAGAAGAGAAGTATTTGTTGCTAATAGGGAATATGATACTGAGACCTTAATGATCATGTGCATGTTGGCATCTCGGTTTTTCAGCCCTGTGGAATGGTGAACACTAGCTCTGTGTTCAACAGTAATAGACAGTATTGAAGCCTTTGAATTAAATCTGTGTTTCCTTTGATACTGCTGGAAGGGAAGGAGGAGGAAAAAAAAATGTTCAATCTTGCTGTGGCATTTCCATGGTTTAGGTTATAATACAAATACTATGTGAAAATATTTGGCAAAGGAGTATTGGGATCACTGGGACGAACTGGTTTTGAGAATAATAGTCTCTTCCCTCCTTTCAAATATCAGAAATGGTCACACTGGAATGATGAAAAAGTGAGACTTGAATTTTTAAAAAGAAGAAGGAAGGAGAGGAAACGGAAAGGAAAAAAAACTTCTCTTTATCTGGGTTAAAAAAAAAAAAAGTTTCACCCTCTTCTATATTGCTTCTCTCACATGAGAGGCTAAGGAATTAAGAGGCAAAAGTATTGAGCCCCTTTTTTTTTTTGGAAAACTCTGAGCCTTTTTTTTGTGTTTCAAGCCAGCCATAGAAAAAGTAAAACAATGAAAGCAAGGAAAAAGTGGGTATGTCTAAAAGGTCTTGGCGTACCCGTGAACTTCACAATTTTCGAAAGGCTGCAGAAAAAGCATCACAAAATAGAGGCAGCAAAAACAGCAGAGATTTTGGGACTATCTCTAGAGAATCAGGGAGTAAACACGAATCAGAGAATCTGTTTAACTATTTCAAATCCCCAATATGCAATAAGAAAAAATTACTCACCTTAGTAATGTTGTTTCTTCTAATGGAGTCTTGCTATATTATAGACATTAGCAGTTTGTTCCAGCTCTAGAACTGCCCCGGAGTGAAATGGTTAAAACCATTCCAAAATAGAATTTTGGCACGAGAGCAGCTCTATCTGTGTCATTTCAAACTTGAACTGTCAGATCTTTACGAGCCAAACTCACTAAGGTCTGTGTGGAAGCTGTAACTCACACTAGCCAAATGGCTACCTAAATAATAACAACCATTGATGGTCCCAACACCCAAGACTCAAGTCAGGGACCAGAAATACTAACACCATTCTAATAATATGAAAATGGAACATAAGTATAATTAAACACACACGCTGCATACTTACACACACCCCCAAAGTCCCAAAGGGGACAAAATGCTAACAAGACATAAGCAGTGCCCACACTAGTTGCCCGCACCCCACCAAGTAGAGGTTCTGAAAGGGCAGGTTGGGGAGGTTCTATAATATATAAGACTCCATTAGAAGAAACAACATTACTAAGGTGAGTAATTTTTCTTCAAACAACATGAAGTCTTGCTATATTATAGACATTAGCAGAATACACAGCAGTACCTCCATGGAGGAGGGGCAGAACCTACTTAGGAATAGGCTCTGAAGAACAGTTGTGCAAACCGAGCATCTCTCCTGGCCTGGACATCCAGGGAGTAATGCTTGGTAAAGTGTGTACCGCTTTCCAAGTAGCAGCCTGGCAAATCTCTAATAAAGGGATATCTCTGGCAGCAGCTAGAGACGAGCTGTACCCCTGGTAGAATGAGCCCTCAAACCAGGGGGCTCTGCCCACTTTCTGATAACAAAATTGATACAAGAGACAATCCACCTGGCTATTGATCTCTTAGTGGCAGGTTTGCCTTTCCCAACTTCACCATAGGTAAGAAAAGTTGGAGGGATTTGAACCTGGACCTTTGTACGCTCTATATAATAACTAAGAGCTCTCTTAACATCCAGGCTGTGCAACCTCCTCTCACCCAAAGAGGAGTGATCAGTGAAAAATACTGGAAGGGAGATAGATTGATTAAGATGGAAATCTGAAACCACCTTAGGCAAAAACTTCCTATCATACCTCTCAACTGTACCACATTACGAGGAACGTTCCTCATTTTACTTCACAAAAGCTCCCTGTTCCACATTGTGAGGACTTGTTCCACATTCAAAGTCAACATTTTAAAGCAACAATCCATAGTAAATGATTCAAAAAATATATTATTTAGTTGATAACATACTTTCTGAACATAAATGCAGCATGTTAACAGTGTTTTGAGCTTCTTAGGTAAAGATTTCACTAAATGTTCCACATTTTGCCCATTTGTCCCACATTTTGACAGGCAATGTTCCACATTTGGGGGACAAAAGGTTGAGAGGTATGCTTCCTATTAGTCCTAAGGACTACCTTATCCCTGTGGAAAGAAATAAAGTCAGTCTCCACTGACAAGGCTTGCAATTCACTTATGCGTCTGGCAGAAGTGATAGCCACTAGAAAAACAGTTTTCCAAGTTAGGTACTTAAGCTCTGCAGAAGACAGAGGTTCAAAAGGGGGTTGCATTAACTGGGCAATGCAAACATTAAGGTCCCAAGCAGGGCCGGTTCCCAAAGGGAGGATTAGTATGGAGTAATCCTTAAAAACTTGGAAAACACAGGATGAGAGGAAAGAGGGATGACTTTCCTGTTGACACAAAAGCAGACACAGCTGCCAAATGAACTCTCAGGGTAGCTGGTCTGAGACCCAAGGAATTAAGATGTACCATGTAATCTAACAAAATGGGCAATTCTAGCAGATTCTGGGAAATATTTTCCTAGCACACCAAATGGAAAACCTTTTCCATTTAGAACTATAAGTAGCCTAGTGGAAGGCTCTTTCTGAAGCCTTTAGGATCTCAAGAACACCCTGAGAGAGGTGTAAATCAATAAACTCTAACTCCTCAAGAGCCAGGCCTTGAGGTTGAGGGATTTGAGGTCCGGATACCAAACCCTTCCCTGGGCACAAGTCAACAGATTGTGATTCCTGGGGAGGCACAGGGGAAGACAGACTGTCAGAGACAGAAGGAGTGGGTACCAGGGCTGCCTGGCCCAATCCGGGGCAATCAGAATCACCCTGCAAGGCTGAGATCTGATTTTGACTAGTACTTTGAATAGGAGAGGAAAGGGGTGAAAAAGCATAGAGGAACTTCCCCTCCCAATCCAGAAGAACGGCATCCAGGGGAACTGAGCCCAGCACTGGAGGCCTGCAACAGAACAGAGGAAGTTTGTGATTGTCTGGGGCTGCAAAAAGATCTATCTGAGGGATGCCCCACCTGGCAAAAACTATCCCCAGCACTTGAGGATCCAGGGACCATTCGTGATGGCCCTGGGAAATCCTGCTGAGGGCATCTGCTAGGACACTGTCCTTCCCTGGAAGATGAACTGCTATGAGGTAAGTGTTCAGGGAATAGGCCAGAGACCACAACTTCATTGCCTCGGTGCACAAGGCCGAAGAACGAGTGCCCCCTTGTTTGTTGATGTACCACATTGTTGTGGTGTTGTCTGTTCTGACTTGTATCACCTTGTCGTGACAGATGCAGAAAAGCTTGAAGAGCTAAAAGACAGCTCTGAGTTCCAGCAAATTGATGTGGAGCAGAGATTCCTGGGGACCAAACTCCTGAGTGGAAAGGTGCCCATGTGGCTCCCAACCCAGAAGGGAAGCATCTGTAGTGAGAGTCAAGTCGTGAAAAGGGGAAATGAAGGGACCCCACTCTTAATTGCTCTGATCCTGCCACCACTGGAGAGCTAGGATCAAGGTTCGAGTCACTGGGACCAACTTGGAAAGGAGTCTCTTCTCTGAGACCAAAAGGTTCTCAAGTGAAACTGAATGTCTCTCATCTGAAATCTGGCCCCTGCACAACAGCTGTGGATGCAGCCATGTGCCCCAGGAGCTGCAGAGAGTGTCTTGCTGGTCGAGAGACCTGCAGAGTGAAGGAAGAGGCCAGAGCCACTAAATTCCTTACCCTTTCTGGGGAAGAAAGGCTCTGGTTAGCTTTGTGTCCAATTCTGCCCTATACAGGTGAGTACTTGGACTGGTTCCAGAACCGACTTTGGTAGGTTTAGCAGAAACCCAGGGAGGTGAAAGCTGCTGGGTGACCTGCAGGTGAGATTTTACCTGTTCTGGGGACTGGCCTACAATGAGCCAGTCGCTCTACAGGGAAAACAGCAATCCTCTGCCTCCTTAAGTGGGCCACTGCCACTGCTAGACACTTTGTGAATACCCTTGAGCAGAGGTAAGGTCAAGGGCATTGCTCTGAACTGGTAATGACCTGAGGGCAGTTCAATCTGAGGTACTTTGATGGGATCCTCTGATTAGGACATGGAAATAGGCATCCTTGAGGTCCAGGGAGGCTAGCCAGTCCCCTGGCCTTAGGGAAGGTAAAATCATTGCCAGAGTTACCATTTTGAACTTTGGTTTCAAAAGATGCTTGTTCAGATATCTGAGATCTAAAATGGGCCACCATTCTCCTGTCTTTTGGGGTAAGGAAGTATCTGGAATACAGACCCTGCCCTGATGCAAGGAGGAACCTTTCTACTGCTCTGAGAGCTAACAGAGATGAGACCTCTGTTTCCAGAGCGAGGGTCTCTGAAGCACTTGTAGGTAGAAAAGTCTGCTTCTCAACTTGGGAAACTTTTTGAAGCTGAGAACCAGACCCTGGCTTACTACTTCCAGAACCCACTTGTCTGAGGTTAAAGAAGCCCAATTCTGACTGAAGTAAGCCAGCCTGCCCCCACTGGTACAGGAGACCTGCCCTGGGCACCCCATCAGGGTGCCTGTTTCGCAGGAGCTTAGGCTGGGGTGGGAGCAGGTCTGCCCACCCCTCGCCTGCCCCTGCCTCTGAAGAAGCCCCTCTGAGCATAGGCAGAGGAGGCCTGAGTCTGGTAGAAAGGCCTTGAGAAAGGCCTACCCCTACCCCTGGGGCATGCCTTGAGGAGTGGCTTGCCGCCTAGCCTGGGCACTCTTGTAAGTAGTCCTATATTCATCCATCTTCTTCATGTAATTCTCTGTCTGCTCTCCAAACAGAGAATTTCCCACCACAGGAAAATCCATAGCCTTAGTCTGGGTATCCTGTGACAAACTAGTACACCTGAGCCAGGCCAACCATTAAAAAGCTTACAGATGTGCCATGACCCTAGAGGAAACATCATTAACATCCACAGCAGCATGAAACTGAACCTTAGAGGCTTCAATGCCATCAGCAGCCACCTGTTCTAGTTCACTAGCCAGCTGGCCATGGGCCTGCTTGGCCAATTGCATAACAGTATCCCATCTAGATTTCTGATACCTAGCTACATAAGCCATATAATTTGCTTGCCTGAGTCCCAGAGAGAGCGGTGCCATACTGTTTTTTTGCCATGGCATCAATCTTCCTGGAATCCTTGTCAGGAGGATGTGAAGCCAAGGGAATATTAGCTTTATCACAGGCAGCAGCCTGAACTACCCCAACATGACTGCATTGCTGAGAAAGGAATTCTGTATCAGGGCCTGACAATGTATACCTTCTGTCCATCTTTTATCTACAGGAGGCACAGAATTAGGAGCTTTTAAAATTTTAATTGTTTGTTTCTAAAGACTTATGTAAAGGAATAGACAATCTCCTAGACTCTGGAATATCCATCATTTCTACAAAATCAGGCCCTCTTGCTCATCCACAGCCTCTTCTAAAGGAAGCTGGAGGGTTTCAGCAACTTTTTATAAAACATAAAATGAGATGGGACTCAGACAGCATAGGGGAGATTCTAAAGGTCTGTCTGGGGAGATGTCCGTTCAATGGGCACACCCAGACCTTCCCAGCCACATTCATACTGTTCATAATCCTCCTCCCCCTCCTCTGGTTCATAAAATTCCTCAATATCATAATCCTGAACCACTGGGACCGGACGAACCGACCTTTTACCAGATAGTGGTGTTTCAGATGGACCCTGAGACAGTGACTGGACAATTTGTATGGCTTTTGCTATCTCTGCAGCAGTTGGAGAAGGAATTTTGGACTCCAGACCTGCTGATTTTCTTGTTTTCTTTACTGGAATTGGTTCCTCAGAACCAGCTTTTCTTTGCCCGAGGAAGTCTGGCCCCTGGTCAGAGGGCACCCTCTGGTCTGGTTGGCACTGAACCGGGCTGGCCATCCGGTCAGCTGACTTTTGGCCTCTCGCCCTGAGCCTGCCCAATCTTTTCCAGGTGGCTGCAGGAAATTCTTACATACCTGGCAGTCTGACTGAGGTGTTCAAACCTCAGACATAAACACAGGGTGTGTGGGTCAGCCTTGGCAAGACTTCCCCACAAACATCACAGTGTTGAAACCCAGGCCCGGTTTTTCTTTTGGGTTTCTAGACATAATGTCAGCTTCAATCCAAAAACTTGCCTTTTAACGGCAGTGCCAGGTAAGACACCCTTTATCGGTTCCTAACCGTGTCACGGGTATTGGAAAACCGTAATAAATCCGCTTTTTTAAGAACCGATAAGAACCGGAACTGGACTCTAAAATAGTAACTTTTAGTTTTAAATGAGTTTTAAACCCACTGATTGGTTCAAAACCAAACCAATAACTTACAAGTTCCACACAGACAAAACCTTCATTTACTTACAGTTTACCACAGATAGAGCTTGAACCGAACGGTTTTGCAGTTAAAATAAAACTATTCTTCGTTAAATCCAACCGAGAAAACACTTTTAAACCGAGAATGAACCGAGCAGAAGGAGAAATCTCCGAGCGACTGTTCACTGAGGCGGAGTAAAGAATCTGACAGTTCAAGTTTGAAATGACACAGATAGAGCTGCTCTCGTGCCAAAATTATATTTTGGAATGGTTTTAACCATTTCACTCCGGGGCAGTTCTAGAGCTGGAACAAACTGCTAATGTCTATAATATAGCAAGACTTCATGTTGTTTGAAGGTAGTTTCGACTACTGAGGCTGATTTAGGGGAGCCGTTAGGAAAGGTGTTTCAAACCTCCAACCTATTTAATATTCTCTCAGAACCTCTTGTTATGGAAGGTGACATGCAAGAGGAAGAATATGCCGATTGCTCAGGAAGTATAGATAATTTAACAGATGACCCTCTTAGTAATAAAGAATAAAATGCTACACAAAATGATCCACAAGGAGTAAATGTGAGAAACGGGCATAGAAAAAAAAAAACACAAGATCAGGGGGGCGAACAGATAAGAGTGGATGAAGAAACAGACCTAGAGAAGGTAGAAGCAGAAATGCAGAGAAACCAATGGTGTAGAGAAAACACCTAAAAAAACAGTTCTCCTACACAAGAGGGAAGTAACATCAAGAACCACATGGAGAGAGTAAATAAAAATAAATATAAGGCTCAGACTGAATTGCAAGAAAATGCTGAAGGTCTGAAAACATCCACAATACAACAACAAAATGTGGACTTTAATGCAATAATTAAGAAATAAGAAAAGGCTTTAATAATGTCAAAACCTCTGTTTTAGAACTTACAACTTCAGTAACAGATCTGGCTCAAAACATAAATTCTTTATCAATAAGAACAAGTGAATTGGAGAAAAGACTGAGCACAGTAGAGGATACGATGACACCACTGAAAATAAAAACAGAAAACACACAGAGGAGTTAGAGAATCTGCGTTGAAAAATAGAAGAACTCGAGATGAGAAACAGGAGAGGAAATGTAAAACTTGGTGGTATACCAGAGGGTGTGGAGGGGGCCGACTCTATCGAATATTTTGAGAAATTGCTTACAGAAGCACTACATAGACCCTATCCAGAAAAAAAAAAAAAAGAACTTGATAGAGTGAATAAAGCGCCAAAAAATTCAAATTATAGAGGTTCTCAACCACGCTTTGTATTCATTAAACTGCATCACTATCAAGATAAGGAAGCAATTCTAAGAAAAGCAAGGCTTAAAGATGGCATTAAAGTGGCTGATTTAAATAATCAAGTCTACCCAGATTTCCCTTACGAAACTTTGAACAAGTGAAAAGCATTTGCCAATGCCAAGGCATTATTAGTTAAAAAAGTATTAGATTTATGCTGATTCCCCTGGCAAAGGTGAAAGTATGGTATCAAGGAAAAAACAGGATTTTTTTGCCCCCGTAGAAGGGGAAAACACAATAAAACAATGGCTTGTGGGGAATCCAGATTAAAATAATTGAAGTCGATGAGTGAGGTAGAGAGAAAAGAAAAAGTAGAAATGGGCTTTGTTGATTTGGGGGAAATGGAGAGAAGTACAGAGGGTAGTAAAAGAAAGGAAACGAGACGAGAGGATGGAGGAAGAGGGGAAAAAAGAGGAAGAAAAGAGAGACTGAGTAGGAAGGACGTGGTTAAAGAAAGAGGAGGTGAGAGATGAGGAGGAGAGGGGTGAAGAGAGAGAAGAGATTAGAGAAACAAGAACAGACACTTCTTTGTATGTGTGGGTGTGTTAAGTGCATGTATGGATACATAAGTGTATATACTTGTATTTATCTATATCGATATTGGACAAGATATTTGTAAATGGGGCTCTCCGAGTCTCTGGGGGATATTTAAGTAGGTTTAGCAAGAGAATATACAAGAACATACATGCATAAGTGTACACAGAGAAAAAAAAAAAAAAGAGAGATAATATACTCTTAACCTGGGGTTCAGAGTGATGGCCGAGACAGTCCAACAGTAGTACAACTGGTGTCAGATGTGGGGATACCAGATGTGTGTCACCTGTCTTGTAAGGGAGGGAGGGGGTAAGACGGGTAGAAAGGGATGGAAGGATACGAATATGCTAAGGATTAGTCAGACAAATGAAGGTAAAAAAATATACATATATATAGGCAAAGATGGCCAGTATCTGACTTATCAATAAAGCTAATGTTGCTCCTACACCTTTCAAGCCTTAAATTTAGGGTACATAAAGTGGGAGAGATCAGGGAAGGGGTAGGTTGGGGAAAAAAGAGTTTTTTTTTGTTAAAAAAAAGTCTGTCACTTAATACAGTATGTTTAGAGAAGGGGGGACAAGCAAAAAATAAGATTGGTGAGAGTCTAGCACAGGCCCCACTGTAGCAAGGATGGCATTTCTAGAATAAAATCTAATTTATATGGGAGCAATTTGTCATGGAATGTGAGGGGTGTAAAGGATAGGACTAAAATTAGGACAATTATAAATCAATGTAAAAAGAATAAAGTTGATGTCTTGTTTATGCAAGAAACACATTTTGAAAATAAGAACTTTATATACTTTAGGAATTTATTCAAAGCAATAGGTTGTTACTCAGCATAGGTGCTGGAACAGGGGGGGCCACTAGGGCCATGGCCTTACCACTTTCATAAGTGGCCCTATCACTTTTTGCAACCATCTTAATGTATTTAATAGGGGAGAATTTATCCCTTACATCCTTGGCCCTACCACTTTTCAAACCGTTCCGGCATCAGTGTTACTCAGAATATAATAATAAGTCTAGAGGTACAGCAATTTTTTTTTTTTTGGGTATTATTTTCTGTCCTCCAGAGCTCCGGCTACGACCCCCACCCTCCGTTGTTCCCCCAGCGCCATCCCCGACATCAGACCCTCCTTGTGCACCCCGCGACTTACCCTTCACGGCAGGGTGGTGGGGAGCGACTCAACCCACCCCAACGGATCCATGCCAGGGAGGCGCCCTTCCAGGAATGGCGCCGCGAGGGGCTAACCGTTGCTGCTGGGCTCGCTTTTCCACTGTTTTCCCGCGTAGATCATGGCGTGCCAATGGCGCCCAGCGACTGGAGTCGCCGCACGCTCCTGTGCGTGCCCAATCAGCGCCTGCCACGACCCGCCCCCAAGCTTGCAGCTACGTGGCTTCCACCCCCAGCCTCCGCTTAGGGGTCAGGCAAGCCCGCCGCCCAAATCCTCTCTCCTTGAGATGGAGAGCAGTCCCCTGGATGCTCAATCCATCTCCTCCGCCACCCACGGCAACCCATGCCCGCTCCGAACATCGGGTCGCCAGCGTGGCGCTGGGGTGTGGCGACCAGCTCAAACCTCAGCGCCACCGGGCCGGCGGTAAATTTTACTTCAAAAAGAATTGGATATACAATGATAACACAAGTTAGTGACGAGGAAGGTAGGTATTCTGTAATGCATATTGGAATAAATATGAATAACTATACATTAGTATCGGTTTATGCGCCAAATGAAAAAAACTCCACTTTCTTTAATGAGTTATTTACAAAGACCTCGACACTCCCTCCACCATATATTATAGCTGGATATTTTAACATAACCTTTAGTTATATGGATAGAAGTATTGGTGCAAAAGAAAGACTATGTACATTGATCCCCTTGATTACAAATTACATTAATGGACTATATCTGGTCGACTCCTTGAGATTCTTTATATCCAGATAAAGAAATGAATTCCTTCTACTCTATTACTCATAATACCCAGTCAAGAATTGATTATTTTTTTATATTTAAGCAACTGATGGGAGAAATTAAAGCTATTAAATATGATGCAATTACAATCTCGGACCATGTGGCAGTACGTCTCAGTTTGAAACAGCAGGAATTAGAACATGTAGTGAGACAATGGAAATTAAATGTGAAATTTCTATGGGATAAAGATGCTATTAAAAAAATATCAGATGAGACAAATTATTTTTGGACAGAAAACAATCAGGAGGGTATAAAACTTGGAGTAAGATGGGATGCTTTAAAGCTCATATAAGGGGGACCTATACTGCTTATAATGCATATAAAAATAGAGAAGATCAGCGTCTATTAAATTTCTTGGAATATCAATTAGTGATCACAGAAGCAGAGTTAATTGCATCAGGGTTAGGTATGAAAAGGGTATTTTTTGAGAGATAAAATATAACAGATAATGGAAAACAGAGCTAGGGCTAAATATAATTTTTTGGGAGAAAAGCCAGATAGATTACTAGCTTATCAGATTCCATCGGAAAGAGCTCAGAACATAATAGAAACAGTAGAAAATGAGGAATGGCAGAAGGTGTCGGACCCCAAAGAGATTAATAAGATATTTTTTCAAAACTATGTAAACAAGAAAATATAATAGTTAAACAGAAAATAGAGGAGTTTTTTCACCCTTAATATTTAAACAATTGGATGAACAAGATCAATATTATTTACAAAAGCAAATCTCGAACGATGACGTTGAGGCGGTGATAGCAGATATGCCAAATAATAAATCACCAGGACCAGATGGCTTTGTAAATGAATTTTATAGGCACTATAAAGATGAAATAATTAACATTCTTCACCCATTGTTTAACAATATGCTGGAAGGAAGTAATTTCCCACCCTCATTCTACCAAGCTAAGATTACCTTGATTCTTAAACAGGAAAAACCATCTAGTAAGTGCAGGTCATATAGACCTATTTCATTACTGAATTCGGACTATAAGTTATATACAAGAATATTAGCCAAAAGGTTATCCAAAGTAATACAGAAAATAATACATCCTGATTAGACAGGATTTATTCTGGGTAGAAGATTAATGGATAATGGTCAACTTTCACGGGAGATAAAGTTAGCTACAGGGACAAGGCAGGGATGCCCCCTTTCACCCCTTCTATTTAATATATATATATATATATATATATATATATATAAATCCTGGCAGGCAATTAGACAAGAGAAAGAATTACAGGGAATAATAATAAATGGGAGAAGTTATACTACATCATTATATGCAGACGATGTCCTCCGTTATTTACAAGATGCAGTAAGTGAGATTCCTATTTTGATAAATCTAATAAATACATTTGCAAATATATCTGGCTGTAAAGCAAATATAAGTAAAACTGAAGTTCTCCCAATCTATACAGAATTCCCAGAGCTGGAATTTGCTCAAAAAAATGAATTAATAATTACCAAAAAGATCAAATATCTGGGTGTATGGATTATACAAAAGGGAAGAACTATATAATGCTAATTTTGATACCATAATTCAAAAACATTTTAATGACTTACAGAGGTGGCAATTACTACCCTTAACCTTAATAGGAAGAATAAATATAGTAAAGATGAATTTGCTGCCAAGGCTTTTTTTTTTTTTCAGGCACTCTCTATTTGGATTCCAGGGGGAGTGTTTAAAAAAACAGAAATAGAAATCAGAAAATGTATCTGGCAAAATAAAAAAAAAAAACTAGAATAAGACTTGTAAAGTTATATGCATCTGTGGATAGAGGAGGACTAGGTCTGCCAAACTTCCAGTGGTGTTATTATACTGCTCAAATGATGCAAATTAAATCATTTTTTCAAGACTCAGATAAACCAGGTTGGGTGGAGACTGAAGAACAACAATCAGGCTTAAGGCAGCAGTACTACAAAATCAGGAAGTGAGTTATCAAAATTCTGTTTTTCAACTGTAAGCATGCGGCCAAAGTTCCAGTTTCCATACCTGTAAATGTTTTTTTCCAGTCATTTTTAGTTTTTTAGATATTTGCAATTTATGTGAATGGATGTAGCGCTACAACAAATATGGCGGCTGACTAATTTTCAGCTGCGCTTTTTCTACCGGTCTCATCAGGTCTTTTGACAACAGCAGAGGGACCCTCTGCTGACCATTCCCGATGTCCCTGCAAGTCATAGACATGTGCAGTTGACAGCAGAGGGGGCTCCAGTGCAACATGGTTAGTGGCAGAAATGTAAACAAAAGCAGAGAATAACTGAACAACTACTTGGCAACAGCACAATGCCGGTGAGAAAGAGTACCAGATATATGATTAGCAGGGCAAAGGGAATAAACTGTCAAAAAAGCGCAATTTTTTTTTTTCGTAGTACTGCTGCTTTAAAGCAGATGACAGGTCAGTGTCTTCAAAATCAGAAGAGAATTTTAGAAATGGACTCCCTTGAATCAACTAAACTGTGAGCTAAGATATGGTCAGAAATTCATAAATTGATAGACTGGCATGAACTTGTTTCACCATATGCATATTTAAAAGTAATTCCAAACTTAAAAAAGAATAGTTTAATTCAAAAGGTAGAGAAAAGAGGGATTTCCCAGCTAGACATTTATTTTATTAGGGAGAATTTATAGAATTTTATATATTAAAACAAAGATTTTATATAGAAGATAGATATTTGCTGGCTTATTACCAGTTAAGACATGCTTTGTGCATAAAGAAAGCCTCCTTTAATGTGGCAGTTAGTTCTCCGATTGAAGATTTATTATATTCAAGTGTGGATCAAAAATTAATCAGTCTAATATATAAAATTTGTCAAAAACAAGAAACTCTGCATTTAGATAAGTTATATGAAAGATGGAGGGTCGATCTAGGACCAACATTGACAATAGAAAGATGGCAACAAACCACAGCAACAACACTAGAGGTATCAAAAAACAATAAGCTTAAACAAATACAGTATAATATATCTTACATAGGGTTTATTATACTCCAAAGAAATCACATGACTTTAATGTAAATATATCAGATAAATGTCCGAAATGTCAAAATCAGAGGGAGACACTGCTAAACACGTTAGCAGAATGTCCAAATCTAGTAAGATATTGGCAATAGTATGGAAAATCCTTGGGGTGGATTTACAATATGATCTGGGAATTATTATTTTTGGGAGTAACTTTCTACAATCTATGGCCCAAATTAGTGAAGGTAAAAAAAAAAAAAAAAGCTGTTAGACCTAATGATGATTAATGCAAAGTAATTGATAGTACAGGTCTGGAAAGATATGGATTCTCCAAATATGAAACAATGGTTGAATTTAATGATAGATGGTGCCAACCTTGAGAGACTTTTTTTATACACAAGAAGCAAATCTCTTTAAATTTAATTAAATGTGGGATCCATTTATAGATTTTTAGAGAACACCCCAGGATAATAAGAAATAGATAATCTTGCACATCCTCAGATATTCCATGATCATCCTTGAGCTCAATCCTGGGCCATCTAAGCTGATCTCTAATATTCCCGCCACCTGGAATGGGAATAAGGGACTAAAAATAGTGCATATGAATATTAGGAGCTTGCTTCCTAACCGAGATGATCTCCTAGCGTGGACTGAGCTATACAAGCCAGACATCCTAGGGATAACTGAGACTTGGCTCAAACCCTCGATTCCTGACTCTGCCTGCTTCCTAACAGGATACGAGTTCATTCGTCTAGACAGGACTGGGGGTAGGAAGGGGGGTGGCACCCTCATCTACTACAGATCCCATCTGAAAATCTCCTGGTGGCACAGAGTAAACCTGATCATCCACCTTGTGAGTTTCTTCATGTGCTCCTGCTGCTGGCGTGCTAGAAGCTGCACTTGGTGTGCTTCTCTATCCCCCTGGGAAGTCTGACAGGACTCACTTACCTCTTAGATGCAGTTAGTGCCCAGTATAGGTGACAATGAACTCATTATTATGGGTGATATCAACATGAACTGGGAGTGTGGCAATATTAGGAAATGCGAATCACAACTTGCCAGCCTATCCCTTAACCAACTAATCCATGACCCGACGAGACAGGCAGCCAATGGATCCTCAAGTTCCCTGCTGGACTGGATCCTGACCAACTGGCCGGAGAGGACTGCCTCATCAGGCACGCTATTAGACTCCATATCTGACCACTCCCCGGTATACTGTGTCTGGAAAATCCCCTCCCCTAGAATTCCACACAAAATCATTCAAGTCAGAAAATACTCCAGTTTTGACCCTGAGGCTTTCCTGGCGATCTAGGATGTACTGACTGGACCAGGGTGCTTAGCCTCTGACCCCTCAGTGGCAGCCTCCTGCTTCATACATTCCTTTGGTGTTTTCCAAGATAGAACGCTCCTTGGGTCACCCGGAGGGTGAGGGAACAGCCACCTTCTGGCTGAATGGTGACTTACTTGCCCAGATGCGGAGAGAGACAAATGCTGGGCAAGTACTAAGGGTTCCAGAGATCCTGCTAATCTCCTGAGATATCGGCAACTCTAGAATCGTGTAAAAAGCCATTAGGGCTGCCAAAAGTAACTTCTGCAAATCGGCTACTTAGCTCTGTCAGAGATCCTAGGAGGTTCTGGAGGAACATTAAATCCCTAGTCAGTGGGCCCCTCTCACTCGGGTGTCGTGGACATGATTATTGATGGAGTCTCGTGCAATAATCCCCACACTATAGCCGACCACCTCAATCTCCACTTCTCCGACCTTTCAGCCTCACCTCTCGTTTCACGACCGATGGGGGTCGCTGCATATCCTCTCCATGCAGAGTGAACATCCTCCTCGGAGAGTATTTAATCTTAAGGCCGTAGTCTGTCCTTGATGTTCGGAACGCTGGCTGTCCTCTCCCAGCACTCCAGTGCAGGGCCCAGACAACCTTGAGCCCAGGCTTCTCAAGCTGGGAGCAGCTTACATTGCCCTCTGATTGCCCATATCTTTAACCTATCCCTTAGCTCGGGATAATCCCTGACATCTGGAAGGAGGCAAGGATAGTCCCTGTTTTGAAGCAGGAAATCCCAAACTCCTGACAACTATCGCCCTATTGCTATTCTCCCATCCCTTGGTAAACTCCTGGAAAAGGTTGTGGCGGAGCAACTCGGAGTATGCGGATACCCATGAGCTGCTTTCTGGGGCCCAACATGGTTTCCGGAGGGTCACAGTACCACTACTGCCCTGATTACTGTAACCTCTAGTATTAGATCTGCCATGGATCGGGCAAACTGTCAGGTGCTATATTTATTGACTTGTCAAAAGCTTTTGACCTTGTCAACCATGACCTACTGGGGGCAACTCAGGGCTCTGGGTTCTCTCTGCATGCCATGAGTTGGATGATGGGCTACCTAACGGGTGAAAGCAGCGCACCTGCTTTAACAAGGTCCTCTCGGAGCCTAGGGGCGTGACCATGGGGAGTTCCCCAGGGATCAGTACTTGGACCTCTCCTATTCTCACTTTTGTTAATCGACTCCCACGGGTGACCTCTGGTTGCCAAGTCACGCTTTATGCAGATGACCTTGTGCTAGTGGCCCATGCTCGTAATGCTGCTGACCTTAACCAGTGCCTCATCTGAAGACTTCTGCAAGAGTCTCGGCCTGGATTACCAACCACAGACTGGTACTGAATCCTAACAAAACTCAGGCCATGCTCTTTGGTTCCACGGCCAAGTTAAAAGCCCCATCAGCTATGCTCAAAATAGCTTGTGATGGAGGCCCCTGTTGCCAATAAGCGAGCTCAATTAAATCTTGGGGTCACCATCCGACCACAACCCGACATGGGAAGCCATATCAAAACATCTGCCAGAACCACAGGTATGAAAGCAGCGCTTGCCTACCAGGGCCAAATACAACTACAAACTCTCGGGGCGAGGCTGGCACTTGCAGGGAGTGCTTCTCCCTCCTTAGTTATGGATACCACCTATTTGCCAGGTCACCTCAAATCCATCTTAATCGGTGGAACACGGCATATAATGATATCTGTCGGTTTGCACTTGCTGCTCCCAAACTCACCCACCGATGTGAGCTCTATGACAAACTCAGCTGGCTTCCCCTGGAATTCCTGATCCTTGGTGTAGGAAACTTCACCAGGAAAGTGCTTACCACGGCATACCGTCCGGGACTAGCATCTCCTCCCAAAACTGGGCGCATCCCCTACCAGCTCAGGTCACAGACCGCCGAGTTGCTTAAGTTCCCCTACTGACCCCTTATGGAGGATCGTGACTTTGCCGCTTTTGTGCCTAGGCTCTGGAACTCATTCCGACTCTGTTCGCTCTGCCCTTCCCATGGGACCTTTCGCTCCTCCCTGTGGTCCCACCTAAAACAAACGACAAGATGTGACTGCTCCTAGTCTCTGTAATGTAATACTCTGCAGTCCACTATTGTCCACTCTGAGTCCATGATAGTCTATGAAATATGTATTCAGTGATTCTAATGTCTATCTATGTCCTGTAACAATTTGTACTATGTGTGTCAGTATCTCTGCCCTTATACAAGCGTTGTTATAGCTGTTTACTGTATCATGCTGTTTCTCCAATGTTGCCATGTATGTAAGCTGGTGTAATGATAACCACGACTGGGAGTTGGCCATACCTGGCTACAACATATTCAGAAGAGACAGGGCAGGCAGGAAGGGAGGAGGAGTGGCACTGTATGTGAAAAATGACATAAGGGCCACAGAGATCCAGGAGGAACAAAATGGGGGAGAGATACTGTGGGTTAAGCTGGAAAGGAAAATGGGGCCAGCCATCCGCCAGGTGTGGTCTATAGACCACCAGCCCAGGAGGAAGAAACAGATAGGAGTTGATGCTAGCCATCCAGAGGATGGCAGACAAGGTGAGGTAGTACTGGTTGGAGACTTGAATATTCCAGACGTGGACTGGAGCATCCCAGCAGCAGCATCAACTAGGAGCAGATTTATCCTGGACTCCCTTCAGGGTGCCTTCCTCAAGCAACTGGTCATAGAACCAACTCGGCAGAAGGCAATACTGGACCTTGTGCTCACAAACAGGGACAGTGTGATGGGGGTAAGAGTGGGGGAGCACCTGGGGAACAGTGACCACCAGTCACTGTGGTTTGAAATCACAGAAAGAGCAGAACCAAACCACACAAAAACACGTATCCTGGATTTTAGGGGCAAACTTTGAGAAAATGGGGAGATACTTGAAAAGAGGCATTAAGGGAATGGGGCAGGAATCGGGGTTGAGGAACAGTGGGAAGTATTTAAAATGGGGATTACAAGAGCAACAGAATTATGTATTAGAGGTTAGCAAGAGGAAAAGGAAGAGGAGACCATATGGTTTTCCAAAGAGGTAGCAAAGAAAGTGAAAGCCAAAAGATTGCATTCAGGCAATACAAAAAGACACAGGCAGAAGGGGATAGGGAGAAGTACCAGGAGAAGCAAAGGGAGGCAGGGAGGTCAGTAAGGGAAGCCAAAGCTCAGACAGAAGAACACATTGCAAAATCAGTGGGTAGAGGGGACAAAACCTTTTACAGGTACATAAGTGAAAAAGAAAGGCAAAGGAGGGATAGTGAGACTGAAGGGGAGGATGGGGCTGTGTGGAGGATGACAACAGTAAAGCTGACATATTGAACAGGTATTTCTGCTCAGTCTTTACTGAGGAAGAGGAGGGTAATGGGTCTGAATGGAGTACAAGGGTGAGAATGGTGCAGAAATGGACACAAGTCCCTTTACACGAGAAAGGGTCCTGAAGGAACTAGAAGTAATAAGAGTTGATAAAGCAATGGGGCCAGATAGGGTGCACCCCAGGGTCCTTAAAGAACTAAGAGAGGGTGGCTGAACCTCTTGCTATCCTGTTTAGCCGATCACTAGAAACAGGAGGTACCCAAACACTGGAGGATAGCAGATGTAGTCCCCTTATACAAAAGTGGGAACAAAGAGGCGGGGAACTACAGACCAGTCAGCCTCACCTCGGTAGGGGAAGATCATGGAAGCACTACTGAAGGAGAGATTGGTGGAACATCTGGTTGTCAATGGACTACAGGACCCAAGGCATGGTTTCACCAGGGAAGGTCATGTCAGACCAACCTTATTGAATTTTTGACTGGGTGACTAGGAGGTGGATCAGGGAGGGTAGTGGACATGGCCTATCTGGACTTCAGCAAGGCCTTTGACACTGTGCCACATAGAAGACTATTGCACAAACTGGGAATATGGGTGTGGGCAGGACAGTAGTGCGGTGGGTGGGTAACTGGCTGGGCAGCAGGACACAGAGGTGGTGGTAAATGGCAGTCCTCCACAGAGGGAAAGAGTGACCAGTGGGGTACCACAGGGATCAGTGCTGGGACCGTACTATTCAATATCTTCATCAGTGACATTGCGAGGACCTAGAAGGCAGAATTTCACTGTTCGCTGATGACACAAAGCTCTGTAACAGAGTAGAGACACCAGAGGGTGTAGACAGAATGAGAAGGGACCTGCAAAACTTGAAGAACGGTCAGGGGTTTGGCAGTTGAAATTCAATGCAAGGAAGTGCAAGATAATGCATATGAGGCACAAAACCCTGGCACAATATATCAGTTGGGGGTGAGGATATAGCATGCACCAAGCAGGAAAGGATCTTGGAGTTATCATCTCTGATGACCTCAAGGCAGGGAACAGTGTGACAAGGCAGCAGGTAAAGCAAATAGGATGCTGGGATGCATAGGCAGGGGCATCACCAGCAGGAAAAGGAGGTCATAATTCCACTATACAAGACACTAGTGAGGCCGCACCTGGAGTACACTGTGCAGTTCTGGAGACCTTACCACGTGGACATAGACAGGGTAGAGAAGGTTCAGAGGAGGGCAACAAAGATGGTGCATGGATTGCATCACAAGTCCTATGAGGACAGGTTGAAGGAACTGAACATGTACTCCCTGGAGGAGAGGAGGGAGAGAGGGATATGATAGAGACATACAAGTATCTTGAGGAGGAACAGGGTGCAGGAATGCACTATTTTAAGCGAAAAAGATGTTCCAGGACTAGAGGCATGGGATGAAGTTGGAGGAGGGCGATTCAGAGAAGCGTGAGGAAGAATTCTTCACAGAACGGGTGGTGGACAAGTGGAACACCCTGCCAGAGGAAGTGGTGGGGCTGAAAACAATCACGAGATTTAAGAATGCATGGGATAGACATAAAGGAATTCTGGAGGTCAGGGGTAAGGGGCAACAGACTTCCTGAAAAACATAAACTGAACTTACAAACTTAAATGGGCAGACTGGGTGGGCCATAGGCCCTTATCTGCCGACACTGTCTATGTATCTATGTATGTATGTATGTATCTATGTATACTGTATGTTTTGTGCTCTCCCGGGTCGTTCCTGAAAATAGGCATACTACTTGCCTAGTGTACTTACCCGGTAAACAAAAGCTAAATAAATAAGTCATTTTGGGATAGTTGTGGAATATTTATATATATATATATATAGTTGGCCGTCCTTGTGGTAGTGGGGCCTGTGGGCCAAGACCTCCTGATCATGTCTGAAGAATGATGACTGGCAAATGACTCCCTGCGAAGATATTGAGTTATCAGCTGGGTGACATGTCAAGCTCTGATTCAGGAAAAAAAAGAGAGAGAAAAAAAAAGGGGGGGGCAAACTGAGGCCGGATGGGGGTAGTGCTGCCGGGACCCAAAGCAGATACCTGGGGAGGATCTACAGGAGTGCGCACAACCTAGGGATCCCCAAGCATAGGGTCCTGAGGGGTGAGTAAGTGGCATAAACAGAGAATTAAAAAAAAAAAACCAGTCATTTATCCATACCTCATGAGAAAGATGCTGCCTACTCATAGCATGTGCTGCAAAGTCAGACTTTAAAGCTAAATTCCTTACACATTTTAAGATGCAGAATTAAAAATAAACTTTATACAAGTACACACAGTGCTCTCCACAGTGTTCTTAGCTTGTATCTCCATGTCTGAGGATGTGTCCTTCATTACGTGACTCAGTGTCCCTCATTCTGAGACTCTCACCCACATTTAATTCACGTTCTAGTGCAGAGTGCTACCGATAGTATCCTAACCAGTCTCACCACCATGGCCCCGAATGCCGGTGATCGTTCCTAGTCGCCCATCCCCGGTCACCCCTGAAAAAGGGACTTCTAGTCTCAGTGGGCCTACCGGGTCAACAAAATTCAATAAATAAAATAGTACTACTTTGTGATATCACAAAGCACTACTGGAAGCGATTGCCAGCATTCAAGGTGCAGCGGTGAGACTATTAGGTACTATCGATGGCACTCTGCACTAGAACGTGAATTAAATATCGTTGAGTGTCTGTGGGGACATGAGTGAGAAGGGTGGTGGTTCTGAGATGGGTGGAGGGTCAAAGAATGCATCACATTTTGGGGATTCAAAAGTAAAAATGGATCACACAAGCAGCAGGTTTGCATCGCAAAGTGCAATGCAATACTAACTATTTAAAACTCTGCTGTTCCATTTGTTACACAGACAGAATTAAAAGTAAGGATTTATTCTGTCCTTTCCTAGTCTGTCACTTGTCTTTCTCTTGCCTGTCTGATTGCACAATCAGATTTTTCTTGTGAAGCCTCGGAACTTGCCACTCCAATGGTCCCCATTATCTCCCTTCCTTTACTTGCTGTTTCTACTCTTTCTTTCTTCCCTTGCTTCTATGCGGTTAAAACCTATATGTGAATCTTTAGGTCACACTGGGTTCCCTTGGTTTGTAAAAGTATATTGTCATATGGCTGAAATGATTACAGAAAGCTGTTTGGAACACAGGGGGTTAACCCTGAGATGCAGTTTGACCTCCACAAGCTCCTCTGCAGAGCTATCAGCAGGAAATCAGCCCTGGGACAGAACGTCTTAAAGCAGCAGTAATACAAAATCAGGAAGTAGCCTATCAAAATTCTGTTTTTCGTCTGTAAGCATGCGGCCAAAGTTCCAGTTTCCATACCTGTAAATATTTTTTAGATATTTGCAATTTATTTTAAGTGTTGTAGCGCTACAACATATATGGCAGCTGACTAATTTCAGCTGTGCTTTTTCTTCAGGTCGCATCACATCTTTTGACAACAGCAGAGGGACCCTCTGCTGACCATTCCCGATGTCCCTGCAAGTCATAAACATGTGCAGTTGGCAGCAGAGGCTGTTCCAGTGTAACATGCTTAGTGGCAGAAATGTAAACAAAAGCAGAGAATAATTGAGCAAATTACTCGGCGATAGTACAATGCTAGTGAGAAAGAGTACCAAGTATATGATTAGCAGGGCACAAGGAATAAACTGTCAAAAAAGCGCAGTTTTTTTTTCTGTAGTACTGCTGCTTTAATTGGTGCCACCTGTTAAGAGGGCTAATGTACTCTTTCAGCTAGTCAAAGGAAGGTCAATGAAAAAATCTTGTTGCATTTTATAAAAACAGGAGATGTAACTTACAAGCTCAGGATGCAGAAATTAATTGCTAGGGAAAGACTTTCCATAAATGGGAGAGCAATGTTTTTTTTGAGAGAGAGACTGAGATCTGAAATTGAAAAGAAACCAAATCAGATGAAGGACTCTTGGTTTTGCCTTTGTAAAGAACTATCCTGAGCAATTTGATTTTATTATAATTAATGAGTTGTGTTTTTTTCCCATAGAGAAAGCCGTGTGTAAATCGCCGTAATGAAGGAGTGTTACTTACGACATTCACGCGCCAGCTTTCAATGGGAAAATCCACGAGCCAAGCTGTGCCTCGCGACCTATACTAAAACTGTCTCCCTCACAAAGTTCCTAACACAAAAATCACTCACCTCAGCAGTCACATCTGAGGTCAGTAACAGTACACAAAACAAAAAAATAACTGCATACTTTTAAAATATTTAAAATACTAAACACTGACTCTCCTCACCAGTACGCTAAATTTCACACACTCCCTAACTAAACTTCTTCTCTGATTCTTCTCTTCTCATCCCCTCTCCCACTATAGGCCAGATGACTCAGTTGCCAAGGTACACCTAGCAACAGCCATAGCAATGAAGAAAGGAAAAACCGCACCATATTAATGAACTGTTCCGTTTGAAAAATGTTTGTGCTACCGTTTCCAAAACGTTCGCTATATTTTTTTAAAGTTAAAAGTGTGACGCTTGGCCAGCTGGTTACGACTGTTCTATGCTATTTGTAATATAAAAATATAGTCTGTGCTTATGGGTGCCCCCCCCCCCAGGTCAGAGAAGCTACAGGATATATTAACCTGAAACCAGGAGGTAATTAAAGGACCACAGAGACTTAATTAGAACTGACCCAGCTACCAGGATATAGGGCTCGTAATCTTGTATGATGTCTTAGAGGAAAAACACATGTTATACCACCATGGTGCTAAAAGTTATAAAATCCTTTGATGTGCCCTGGGAATGGAAACTGCTCAAGATCAAAGAGAGGCTGTTAATTAAGGAGTCATATTGGGAAATTAGTTTTTACTGATGTCACCTTATTTGAAATACCTCCTGATAGGACATCCTGTTTGTATATTTTTTATATTCTAAAAGGAGTAGCTAGATGACATCATAGAAAGGGTGTGGAGACACAAGAGTTTTTAAACTGTATACTGTGTTTGAACTTGTTGACATATTTTTTGGACTCAAACAAGATCTCTGCTCTAACTTGAGCACTGTATAGAGGTAATACATCAGATAGAAAAAGTCTAACTGTATGTTGGTAGGAGTTCTCTTTGCTTTTCTTTTAAGTGATTGTATACTTTTTGATATATTCTGTGTTAAATTTTTTCATATTTGTATCCATTTTTAGTAAATATATTATTTGAAAGACTTCTTGGGTTGTTGGCCATTTCTTTTTGCATGTGACGTATAGATGGTTAAGTCTGACAATTGTTTCTCGCTCCGTCGATTGTGGCTGGTCTGGGGAACCGCCAGAAAGCAAATTAGGGGCTGGATGGCCTAGGTCCAGAAACATACATGGAGGGGATTGGGTGCGGCCAGGGTCGTTCCCCACCTATGCTCATTATTTCCCCAATTGAGGGACCAGTTCTAGAGGATCCCTCCTGGATCTGGCTGGCAAACAAGGAAATCGTATGATCCTCAGGAGTAGATCAACCACATCTGCGCAGAAGTTTCTCTTAGTAATTCAGTACTAACTGAGGTCTGGGTCTGCTGTAGGGGCCTCGGGGGGGGGTGCCGGCCGGTCTGCGGCTCTGCCCTGGCTGAGAGACCACCTGGATTACGAAACCCTGATCATTGGATTGTACTTTAGGCCTAGTTTTTCTTTTGGGAGGCTGATTAAATCAGGATGGACATGAACTCGTTGGTTTATACATTTGCTAGAAGTTCAGTAGTTCTTGAAGACATCACACGGAGGATTGGTCTTTCTGACTTTATTTGGACAGCATGTTGGGTTATTTACTGCCCATGCCATTTATTTTTACCTAATGTTTAATGGAATTTATAAGGAATAAGCCAGGCTATGGAAATATGTTTGAGGCATATTGATTAGCATACATTTAGACACATAGGGATTTAAAACCATGTATATTCTGCAAACTAGAGGGAATGCACGGGAGATTTGGCACCCTCTAGGTGACACACCTTATATACCACCTAACTCCTTTCCCCAATCATTTCTTTTTTCCTCTTTTCCAAGTTTTCACATTTATTATTTTGGGTTTATACTACCCAGAGGGAACCCCCAAGCGGAGACCTTCCGCAATGTCCTCTCGACATCCTAATAGGATGCAAAATATAGGAGGGCCCATGATAGCCACCTTGGAAGTCACACTTGTACATAGTTACGGGTTAGTAGAAGTTATAAGTTATCCCACACCAGCTCCCCAGTTGGGACTGGGCAGAGGAAGTAAAATGTTAAAACCAGGATGGGAGAATCACCGCAGACAAGAGATTCAGATGACACTCCTCAGAGTGGGCCTATGGAGGAAGCGTTGGCCATTATACAACACTTACCACTTATATGAGTAGCTCATTCAGAGTGCTCTTGCACAATGTCAATGGCTTGTCTGGTCCAGTTAAGAGATATAAACTTGTTAAAGCACTTAAGCAATTTAAAGCAGAAGTTCTACTACTACAGGAAACTCACCTTACGTCCAGTGAGCACCAAAAGTTACTCAAGTTTGGATTTAAACAAATTTTTGATTCAGCCTATCATAAGGGCAGACGCGGGGGGATGGTAACTCTGATTACTAAAAATTCAGGAATGGACATTAAAGACCATTACTCAGACCCAGAAGGCAGGTTGGTACTAGTGATGGATGTCCTCAGGGGACAACAGTACACGACTGCAAATATTTACATCCCCCCGGGTAGTGATGCCTCTTCAATCCAATTACTTATGGATAAAATCCTGGAGTTCAAGCAGGGGATGTTAATCCTTGGAGGAGATTATAATTGTCTGCTTGACCCGTCCCGGGACACTTCAGCTCTAAACCCCCACTCAGACATTCAGCCAACGTATCTGGAGAAAGTTGATTCGGGAACTAGGTCTGATGGACTCTTGGCATCATTTACACCCCACAACTAGGAAATTTAGCTGCTATTCACAAGCTCATACACATTATTCCTGACTGGATTATTTTTGTATATCAAAGGAACATAGAGATCAGGTAGTAAAATCAGAGATCCATAAATACAGGTTACTCACCTGTAACAGGAGTTCTAGGAATGGTATATGTTGTTCATCCACACTTATTGGCAGGTTTCTTGCCGCTTTAAATCTTGCCGGAAGGTCTTCAAGCTGGCTCCTCCCACCCACCCGGGTGGTAAAACTCTCGGCTCTGCCCCATGATGCCAGATCTAGCCCGCTGGAAGCCAGGTTGTGCGTCGAAGCCGGGGAGGTCGGGTGGGTCGTATGGATGAACAACATATACCATTCCTAGAACTCCTGTTACAGATGAGTAACCTGTATTTCTAGGACATGGATATGTTGTTCAATCCGCACTTATTGGCAGACCCTAGCAGTTCTCCGGGAGGAGGGAGGCAAGGCGCACACCCCCGATACTTACTTGGGAAAGAGAGACTGGAGAACTGAGGCCCCAAAACCAGCATCCCGGCGTGACTCAAGGTCGATGTGGTAGTGGGTAATAAAGGTATGTGCCGACTTCCAGGCAGCAGCCCGGCAGATATCCTGGATAGGGACATCCCTGGAGCAGCTACCGATGCAGCGGTATGGTGGGTAGAATGAGCTCTTATCCCTCTGGGAGGCTCCATGCCCGCCAACCTATAGCAGAGCTCTATGCAGGAGGTGACCCACCTGCTTATCATCCGCTTGGCTGTAGGTCTGCCAGGTGCGGCTTCAGCGTAGGTGACAAACAGCTGGCGAACCTCTCCCCGAACTTCAGCCGTCCGCTCCTTATAATAAGCGAGCGCTCGTCTAGAGTCCAAAGTATGGAGCCTATATTGACCTCGAGGTGACTGGGGTAGAACACCGGCAGAGTCAACACCTGGTTAAGGTGAAACTCCGACACCACCTTCGGAAGGAATTTCGGGTGGGGGCGCAGAACAACCTTGTCCCTGTGGAAGACCAGGTAAGGAGACTCGATGGAAAGCACCTGGAGCTCTCCATTCTTCTGGCTCGACATGATAGCCACCAAGAAGGTCTTCACAGAGGTGGGAAATATCGCACCTGTGCATCGGGTTCGAATGGCTTGCCCATGAGCTTGGCCAATACCAGCAGTAGATCCCACGGAGGTGGAGGTTCTCACACCAGAGGGGAAATGTGGTCAAGACCTTTGAAAAAGCGCCCGACCACCTTCTCCTGCGCCACCGACTGCTTCCCGGCCCGCCCGGTAAGCAGAGATGGCTGCCAGGTGCACCTTAAGGGTCGTCGACTGAAGCCCTTGCTGAGAAAGGGACCACAGGTAGTCCAGAATGCTTGCCAAGGGACAGGTGGAAGGGTCCAAGCCCTTCCCCTGACACCAAATGGAGAATCTCTTCCATTTGAAGGCATAGCATTTCCTGGTCGACTCCTTACGGGACGCCTCAATGATGTTGAGGACCTCGTCGGAAAGACCCAAGGCCTGGAACTCTAGCCGCTCAGGAACCAGGCCGTCAGGTACAGGGACTGAAGATCCGGATGGAATACCTTCCCCTGGTTGACTGAGATCAGGTCTGGGCGGGCTGGAAGCAGCCTCGGGAGCCTGGAGCTGAGGCTGAGGAGATCTGGATACCAGAACTGGCGGGGCCAGTCTGGGGCTACCAGAATCACCTGCGCCTTGTCCCTCCTCACCTTGAGAAGCACCTTGTGGATCAAGGGAAATGGGGGAAAGGCGTAGAAGAGGCCCGGGGTCCACGGCCTCGAGAAGACATCCCCCTGCAGCGAGCCCTGCTGAGGGGGACGGGCATGGAACAAACTCAGCTTCGCATTCTCCCTGGAGGCAAACAGGTCCACCTGAGGCGTGCCCCAGTGCCCCAGTGGGAGAACAGATCTTGTACTACCTCCAGCAGGAGAGAACACTCGTGAGAAGCAGCCCCTATCCGGCTTAGGACATCGGCCAGGGTGTTGGAGGCTCCTGCCATGTGAATGGCTAGAGATCCGCCCAGGCTGCGCATCAGGACCACATGCGGAGAGCCTCGCATAACAGCATGGGAGCGGGCCCCCGCCCCTGGCAGTTCAGATAGTACATGGTCGTGGTATTGTCCATCCGGACCTGAATCACTTGACCCCGTAGAAAGCGGAGCAAAGGCAGTGAGAGCTAGATGGACGCTCGGAGCTCCAGCAGGTTGATATGGCATCAGGACTCCAAGGGACCAGGGCCTTCGCTCGGTGCTCCCCAGATGGGCACCCCAACCCATCAGAGATGCATCGGTCGATAGAGAGAACCGTCGGCTCAGGGTAGACGAGCAGGATGCCCTCCTGCAGATGTGCCAGAGCGATCCACCATTGAGCATTCCACATCTCCTGGGTCACTGTCATGGGCTGGTCCAATGGATCGCAGCGTTGTGACCACTGGCTGGCCAGTCCCCATTGAAGGGGACGCATGTACCAATGGGCCCAATGGACCACGCTGGTGCAGGCCGCCATGAGGTCCAGGAGGCGCAGGAAGTCCTGGGCAGGGCGCAATTGCCCAATCAGAAATAATTGGGCAAAGGAGGAAAGAACCTCGGCCCTGTCCACCGGGAGCCGTGCTCTGGCTCAGAAAGAGTCGAGCTCTGCCCTGATGAATTGTATCACCTGCTTTGGCATGAGTTCCGACTTGGCCTCGTTGATGAGGAGGCCAATCTGAGAGCAAACCTGGAGGACCAGATCTCTGGACTGCTCCGCCTCCGCTCTGGAGGGGGCTGCAATCAGCCAGTCGTCCAGGTAGAGGTACACCCGGACCCTTCGGCGCCACAGGAACGCTGTCACCACTCCCAGTTCCTATCGGTTCCTTATCGATTCTGGAACCAACTGCAAAATTATTTAGCAGTTTACATTTTTTATCAGTTCCCGATAAAATGTTGGAAAAACCTAAAAAGAAAACCAGTGAACCTGGTTTTAAAACCTGTACTGATTGTGGAGAAGTAAGTGTTTGCTAAGGCAGACAAGCACAGTTTGTGTGTTGCCTGCCTTGGCTAAGATCACCTGAAGGATGATTGTGATATTTGTAAAACCTTCCCAGAGAAAACAGTGGAGAAACAATTCCTCCACCTAGGGGTCCCTCAGGCTCTGACCAGCCTACACCCTCTTCTGCTGTGGGTGAAACCACTGCATTGACTCATTCAACCCGAGATAGGTGATAAAATTACTAAGAGTCCTGCTGAACCGGCTGACTCCCCAGTTCCCTCAAAAAAAAGACTAAGAAAGTAAAGCACACAGAACCCCCTACTGGAAAAAAAAGGGGACTTCTGTGGGTGCTCTGGCTCTTCCTTCTCCTCAAGAAAAAGCACAGGCTTACAAAGTGGTACAAGCCTTTCAAGGATTTGTCTCCACTGGCCTGCAACCACCTGTACAAACCCCAGCTGCACAGGCTGGCACCTCAGATAAATCCTCATTTGTTGAAGAAGAGGATTATGGTGAATGTGAGGAGGACGACAAGGGGGAACCCACTGAACCTGAGGCCCCCCACCCGAGCAGGAATTTGGTTCTTCTCCCAGAACCACTGAAGATTATTCCTCACACTTTACTTTTGTTAGAAAAATGGCTGATGCCTTGGACATCACCACATGTGAGGAAACTGAAGATGAGGAGGAGGTGGAATATCTTGAGATAATGGGGTTAACCCCCACAAAAAAGCTCCTCTTCAGCATTCATTCTAGGAACTAGATTTGGTGGGTCAAATGACCCACTGGACACTGAAAAGGTAGGTAATTTCAGGAAAAACGTGGGTCATATATGACATTTCTTAAAAAATGTGTATATAGAATTTTAAGGAACACGGCATGAGATGTATTAAAAAATGGCTGTTACCAGCATGTCACAATAAACAGTATTCATGAAAAGCTGATAAACTATTACAACAAGGGCAGATCAACAGGGAAGGGGTGAGTTGTGACCAGGCTGTGACTCAGAAAATAAGTATGGCATTTTACATGATGTCAAAGGTGGATAGCAGTTTACAAGAAGGCACTGACATCTCTGTCACTGCCTGGCATCAATCAAGTTCAGGCCTGAGGCAGCAGCCAGGTGAGGTCTTGTGTCCATCCAGTATTAGTGTCTGTTCGCAATGTAGTAAACTGCGAATTTTTGCCAGCAAAAAAAAGCACCACCCTTGCACTCTTATGAGAAAGAGAGAGAGAGAGAGATTAATCATTTTGGAAGAATACACAGAGCAGGCATTATAAACAGCCTAGTCAGAGTCGATAGCAGTCACAGATCCAAGATCAGGCTACATTTTAAGATAATAACCAAATAATTATTTGGTTAAAGTAGCAGTACAACCGAATCAGGAAGTGATCTATCAAAATTATGCCTTTTGGCTGTAAGCATGCAGTCAAAGTTCCAGTTTCCATACCTATAAATGTTTTTTTTCCAGTCATCTTTAGTTTTTTTTAGATATTTGCAATTTATTTAAATTGTTGTAGCGCTACAACAAATATGGCGGCTGACTAATTTTCAGCTGCACTTTTTCTACAGGTCACATCACGTATTGACAACAGTAGAGGGACCCTCTGCTGACCATTCCTGACGTCCCTGCAAGTCATAACATATGTGGCAGTTGGCAGCATAGGGGGTTCCAGTGCAACATGCTCAGTGGCAGAAATGTAAACAAAAGTAGGGAATAACTGCACAAATTACTCAGTGATAGTACAATGCTGGCGAGAAAGAGTACCAGGTATATCATTAGCAAGGTACAGGGAATAAACTGTCAAAAAAGCACAATTTTTTTTTCGTAGTACTGCTGCTGGCAAGGTCCCTTAACTGCAACAGTCAGCACATCATTGACTCTAGTAGCAGACAGCCTATTTCTCATGCTGGTTTTTACACTGTTCTGGGCACTGAAGCCCCTCTCACATCTGCTGTATGGACTGGGGCAGTTAATTCCAGTGCAGCCAGTGTCAAAAGATTTGGGAAGTCTGACTTGTGATGTTTGTTTATGAACCCCCAAAGAGTTTGCATGCTGTCCCTCGGGTATCCCTCTCTCACAACAAGTGGCTTCAGCAGTTCCCATTCTGCATTGGTGCAGCCTGCATCCACAAGTGGTGGTGCAACTGTCTCAAACTGTGTCTCTGCTCTTGACCGTAATGCTCAAGCAGCATGTGAATTTGTTCATTTCCCCAGGTTTCAAGTTCGTCTCTAGAAAGGCTGCTGACTGGCCTAAGACCCAGCACTCCAAAAGCAGCCAACTTGTTTCTGTCATACCCTGGGAATCTGTCTTTTAAATTTGCAACCAACTGGTCAATGAAACGGTCCTTGATTGAAAGGTTTTTGCCTCACCCTCCCCTTAGTACGTGATGCCCCTTGAACTCCATCTTTCCCTCTTCATCTTCCTGGATATCTTTCTCCACTTCATGTAGATACATTTTTTCCTATG
This sequence comes from Neoceratodus forsteri, assembly GCA_016271365.2. Lineage (NCBI taxonomy): Eukaryota > Metazoa > Chordata > Ceratodontiformes > Ceratodontidae > Neoceratodus > Neoceratodus forsteri. Next base: position 967,700,848 of record CM028134.1, on the reverse strand, counting down.
TTCCAGATTTTATTTTTTCTAAAATCAGAGAAGCACTTCTCCAAACTGACATGTACCATAGAGATCAGGGGTCGAAAAACATACCCAGCCTGTTCCAAATGCAAGTAAGAACAGGCTGGTACAAGTAGTTCTATTTCTTGCCTGCACCATAGTGTCATACAACATATGTCGCTATGCCTCTTCTGCTCCTCGGCTTAAACACCACTGTCAACTTTATAATGATCTTGGTTGGCTCTCTCCATTAGCTAGTAGGAAATACTACCTTGGCTCTCTTAATTGATTCGATAATTCAAAATCAAACCCCTAGATTGCTGATACCTGTTCCTGCTTTCACCCTACCTAATGACTGATGTCTCTTGCCATACAATAGTATTTCCTCACCTCTATATAACCCTCTTACTGCCTCAGCCTGTCCCTGCTCCCTTTCCCTGCCCATATACAATCTTGCACTGCATGCATCTCCCTTACACTTACATATACTCATATAATCTAATTTCATGGCTTGCTCCCTTTTTCCTCACTTACCGACCTTTTCCTTAATGACACCCCCTGCTCTCAATGGTTATTTCTTCCTGTTGTATTACCTGTTTTTGTGTACCTTGTTCTGTTTATATGATATGTCACCTGATAATTTATTGTCCAGGGTCCTCTCTATTCATTGCATAGGTAGGCACCTATGAACTTATGAATGGTCTACTCTGTATGTCTCTGATACATTGTACCCACTTTAACTCACTGTATGTAAAGTGCTTTACTTTGTATGTTCCAATATATTGTATCCTCTTTAACTCATTGTATGCAAAGCACTTATAAACTGTTATCCGGTTAAGTTTCTGCACGTCTCTACTCTCCCAGGTCATGCCTGAAATTATGGCTAGTACACTTACCCGGTTAACAAAAGCTAAATAAAATAAATAAAAAAATAAATGGTGCATTTTTTTTTTGTTTTTGCTGCTCTCAGGCTGGAATTCCAAGAGGCGCCACTAGGGTGCAATGCTGACTGCACAGGCAGACTATTTTTAAATGATGTTACAGTAAATTAATACTATGAGGACAAATTGGGGGTGAGCAGTGGCGTAGAGAGCCCGCCCAACAGCAGCTGCAACGCAAGCGGAGCCTGGAGGAGTGCCACAAAGAAGGAGGCAGGACGCGGCACAGCAGCGCCGGCAGCAGGACTTATCAGAAGAGAAATGACTTGCCAGGATGCTTCTGGTGATTGGTATGAAGGGGTTGGGGGTGGGCGTTGGAACTGCACTGGTGCGGGGTGGGCTGCAGCATTGAAAAGAAAGTAATCAGAGATGGGAGTTGTGCCAATGGGGCGGGGGGTTGACATGGGACAGTCACTCGGGGAGCTGCTCAACTAAGTCGGGTCCAAATCTGGCTTGACTGGCATCTGGCAGCATGCTATGTTAAATCTACTGTACCATGTGTGTCTCTTTCTGTCTCACACGCGGTACAATAAGGGTCACATACAGTAGGCATGCACATCCATTGTAACTATGCAGTTTTGAGGGACTTTCATGGAGTACAGTCGCTAGGCGGAAGCTCCGTAACCAAATTGATTTTTTTTTTGTGGGCCAACCAAAAACATTTTTAGCTGTCTGTAGGCAGGAAAAGGTGTTTAACAAGCTAAAGGTTGCAATTTAAGGGGAAAAAAAATACTTATATCGGGAAATTAACAGTGGCAGAACCAAAGTAAATCAGGGCTTCACCACCCCACCCCCAAGCAAGGGGATTTTCAGTCATGTGGTTTAATACCATATTATTAAACAGAGAGAGCAGTACCACAGTTGCTTTTTGTTGAATATATTAATCTAAAAGAAAATAAGGAGGACTTAACTGTCTGTCTCAGAATCTGTACTAATACATTTTGTGGTTAACTTTTACCACAACCTTGCCACATTTTGATCCCTGATTTTTGTGTGGAACAAAAAATACTTTGATGGACCTGGTGTTTCTTTGCTTTTGTTTGTGGGGGCAGTATGTGAACAAAGCTCTTTAATATATATTGGCAGGAGCAGCAGCAGTCAAATCCCTCGCAGAGTGTGTGTGGGTCAGTCAGACAGTCCTAGGACAGCAGGCACTTGACAAAAAGCAATTAAGCAAAGCACTGTTGCCTCCAGTCCAGTTTCTTCTCTGTCTAAAAGTGTGTGTGGGGAAAAAAGCCTGGAAATCATAAAATTAAAAAAATATACTTATGTGAGTGAATGAGTGATATAAAAACAAGCATTTGTCAATGCCGAATGTTGCTTGCTTGTATGTGCTGTTTAGGTATTTGGAAGTGATAGTTCCATGCCTTCCTCCCAAGACATCCACTGTGTCTTTCCGTTCAGTATTCACAGAAGAGTGGGAGGGGCAAGGGCCACAGCAGTTGGCAAAGGGGGTGAAGAGGTGCACAATAGTCCATTCAAAGGCAAAAGAGTCCTGCAGGACCTCACTAAATTGAAGGTGAACAAAGCAATGGAACCAGATGGCATACACCCAAGGATATTAAGAGAACTGCGAAGGGAGATAACAGTAGGGAGTAGCACCAGGTTGCTCCTGTAAAAAGGCTTTCAGCTTAGTGTGCTACTCTTGGTTAAACAACTAAAAAAAGGTACCTCTGGCAGCCATGTTCACCGAGTCATTCAACACGAGTATAATTGGAGGAGGGCACATGTGGTCCCTCTACACAAGTCCGGCAGCAGGGAGGAGGCAGGGAACAATAGGACATTCAGCCTCACCTCAGTAGTTGGGAAGATCATGGAGACATTGCTTAAAGAAAGGATAGTGGGGCATGTAGAAGCCATCAGAGCCCAGGACCACAGACAACATGGATTCACAGTGGGAACTTCATATCAGACAAATCTGGTTGATTTTTTTGACTGGGTGACTTCAGCAAAGCCTTTGACACCATCCCACATAGGAGGCTGATAAACTAGCTGGGTAGGCTGGCCATGGAGGAGAGGGTGGTAAACTGGGTTAGAAACTGGCTAACAGACAGGAGGCAGAGAGTGGTGGTAAATGGGGTGCAGTCTAGGGAGAGGGGGGTGACCAGTGGGGTGCTGCAGGGATCGGTCCTGGGGCCAGTCCTGTTCAATGTCTTCATTAGTAACATTGCAGAACGGCTAAAGGGAATTTTTTCACCACATTTTCAACATAACCATCTTAAGACCACTGCTCATGAACAGTGTCACTGTGATTTTCTTAGTGTGTCCCATACATTGATTTCGCACAGCGATTGCGCCATAGTGCGCTACTTGGGCAGAAACACATTTTGGGTGAGATGTGAAAAATGACAGCTGTACTGCTCATAAGGAGGTGTGGTAAAATGGCAGTGTTGAAAATCTGGAGTGAAAATATTGAAAATTCGCGAGCTTACGAGCGTGCGTAGGAACAGTGCAACGCATGCTCGTAAAACAGTCATTTTTGGGAATTTTTTCACCAAATTGTTAGCATAGTCATTTTAACATCTCTGTTCATGAACAGTGTCACTCTGATTTTCTTAATCTGTCCCGAACATTGATTTTGCACACCAACTGTGCCATTGTGCGCTACATGCACGGAAACACATTTTGGGCGAGATGTGAGAAATGACAGCTGTACTGCTCATAAGGAGGTGTGGTAAAATGGCAATGTTGAAAATCTGGAATGAACATATTGAAAATTTGCCAACTTACGACCGTGCGTAGGAACAGTGCAACGCACGTTCATAAAACAGTCATTTTTGGGAATTTTTTCACCAAATTTTCAACACAGGATTTTTGGGGGCCTACCTCGTGAACTGTGACCCTGTCATTTCAAAAACTGGTCCCAAAAGGTGGTTCCACAGAGTGACCGTGACATCACCTTTCGGGGCCGATTAACACCATGACAGTAACAGAACTCATGAGGTGGGGTCCCAAAAACCACATGTTTAAAATCTGGTGAAAAAATTCCCCAAAATGCCCGAGATATGCAGTAAAGTTGAAAAAAAAAAACCTATTTATTCCATTATACAGCTTACCAGCATTTCCTCAGTTTGCGGTCGGCTTTGAAAAGTGCAGACGTGTTCCTGGTCCACCGAAGATCGTCGCGCCAAGCTCCAGAGGTAAGTATGGGGTGAGGTGGGGTGTGGGGAGGTGGATGCACAGAAGGTGGGCGCGGGTGGGGAGGGGGTCAGACAGACAGTTCAGGGAAGGTTTTGTCTTTAGATTTTATTTTTAACTAGACGACACAGGACTTGTACCACGCTGGGGTGGGCTCCAGCGTGGCAGCTGGAAGGCTGTTTGGGAGGGGCAGTGGAGCTGACAGGGGACTGGGCACCCCGTCGGCCATGGAGATGTTGCCACGCTGGGGTGGGCTCCCAGCGTGGCACCCGATAGTCTCGGGGGACAGTGGAGCCAACAGGGGATTGGGTGCCCCGGCCAGCAGACTGCTGCCACGCTGGGGTGGGCTCCCAGCGTGGCACCTCATAGACTCTGTTGGGGGCGCAGCACAGCCGGCGGGGATTGGGCACCCCTGTCAGCTATACAGGTGTGCGTGGGGGGAAGCACGAGCACACAGTATGCGTGTGTGTGGGGGGGGGAGCGCGCAAGAGCACACGATCTTATCGCTGCTCACTGAAGTGTAGCAATCCCTTTCAACTGTACGGCCATTGCATTTTCAACTGTTGTCTTAGACAGCTGCAGCGTTCATTGGAGAAATGCGTCCACACCTGCAAACACACTGACTGAATTGGAAGACTGGTGCCACACCTCCGAAAACTCGGATGATGGCACTATGTTTCTTGCACATGCGTGCAAGCAACATAAAAAAAAAAAAAAAACGGTGAGAGGTTTGTGAGCTGGCAGCCCCACTACAGCAATAACGAGAAAAAGTACAGTTAAACGACGGCAGCATGAGAATAAACAAGACGTGGGCATCTTAATGAAAATACTGTCACTGCAGCAGAAGTAGTAGCCACATCTAATGATGTTTGAAACAATTAGTTCAATGTTTTAATCGTTTGTGTGTCCAGAAATAGCTCTAACATTATTAAGAACATCAGTAAACCTATGCAGAGCAAAGATACATTTGAGTGTGAAAATCATAGTGCTCTTAGAAATTCATAGCAGTTGAAACATATGCTCTGTTAAAAGGGTTTCATGTGGTGCGGGGTGGCAAGTGCAGATATCTGCATTAGGAATAATGTGTGCCTATGAGAAGGGGAGGGAGAGTGGGGAGTGAAAACAGGGTTTGATGTAAAGACTCAGCAGCAGCACACCTCCGAGTTAGAATACTGACTATAAGGAGGAATGCCCCTGCCTTACCCGGGAATACCATTACCTTCCCTCTAGACATGCTTGGTCATGGTCAAACAGACTTGAGCACCCGCTGAAGAAATCAGGGTTTATCTTTCCTACGTTTGTAAATGCATAAGGACTGGATCGTGAAAGTAAAAGGATGTATTTTACACAACATACGTATTTTACCAAGTGTATAGACCTTACTGTAGTAGTCCTCACATTCTCAACTGCCCCTGATTTTCAGGGACTTCTCTGATTTTGCCTCAAAATTTTACTCTATTCCTCCTAAAAATTATATTTCCGTGATGAAACAGTGGAAGTTGTAAGCACAAAATAATGCCAAACATTAAAGTTACACACTTGTTCTTCCTTAGAGAAAATACATTTTACACTAAGCTCCTTATTCTACCAGTTTCCTGAATGGATACCACCAATTTTGAAGATGCGTCCCTGATTTTGGTCCTTTGTCCCTGATTTAGGAGGCAGGAGGTTGAGAGGTATGCACATATCTACCTTTCTGTCGCATCTACTGAGCATTCATGCAGTATGTAGTCCTGTGAGTCCCTTTGTGATTCTTAATGACACATGCTGTCCTGCCCTGCACCTCTCCTACACCTCAGCTATTGAAGGGTTATTAGTGTCAACAGAAAAAAAAAAAATACACAGGCACCGACCCTAATTAAATGGTTTAAACTCCATTCCTACTTCATTTTAAGCAATGTACTCTGAAGTCTACATTTACAATATACTGTGATCCACCTATTACCAAGCGTGTACCACCAGTGAATGCCTGTAACACTGGTTGCTTTTTTAATCTAAGCGTTATGTACTGTACTGTTTGTTTGCTGTGATGTATTGCTCTCTTGACGAGGTGCCGTTGTAAATGAGTCTACGACTCAAAGGTCTGTAAACCGATGATCTAACAATAAATAAATAATATACCAGTATTTTATAGATTGCATTGCAGCAATACCCAGAACAGAAGGTTTTACATCGCAACTTTGGTCTGACAGAGTTATACAACAGGGGGTGGCACAGAAGGACCTGAAATAGCGTCAGGATCAGAGAAAAGAAAAGCAGGTACTGCATACCTCCAACATTGCATGTACATTGTATGTACTGAGTATCTTCTTATGGGTACTACCGTAGGCGTCATTAGAAAGTATTACTACATACATGTTTTTATTTTGTTTTACCATTTATTTAGCTAGCATAGCCCAACTGAAAATATTTTTTATTTTGGGGGAGGGGGGTTGCTTCTTTCTTTAACATAAATAATACAATATGCTGTACGATGGCAGCGAACTTTCATGCTTGCAAATCAACTTCAAGTTGCAACACAATGTACAAGTGACATCCTCATAGAATAAACACACAGGCGCCGGGCAATAAAAAGTTAATAAATTAGGTTTATGATGAATGGAAACAGACAGACCCGCTTTTGCTCTCTAGCTAGTTATAGTGCAGATTTATAGCAGAAGCAGGCTGATGCAACAGCGTGAACATTTCCGGGTACTATACTATATAAGGACTTGGACTTTCAACTACTATTAGTACTGTTTATTTCAAACGCTTGAGACGTGTTTGCAATGCTTGATACAATACCGCATTCAACAAGGATGGATTAGACAAAAAAAAAAAAAAAAAACTTTGTTTAATAAAATAGAAAACTGTTTATTCCTGCCCCTTAAGTTTTACTTGATGTGTGTGTCTGTGTGCGCGCTCGTACAGTATTGTATTCTATGAGGGATCACTTACTTTATGAGAGTGGAGATCCTGTATTGCACTGTAGTGTATTGTACTGTCCTGTCTTGGTTCCACTGCTGTTAGTACTGAGTGCAGCAATGTGAACCACCTTTGGGCTCCCACTGTTCTACCTTCTACCTCTGTCAGGCGGCCGCCGATGACCTGCAGAGCTCCATGTCTCAGCAGTTTTTCAGTAGGTGGTAAAGAGGGCTCTGGTGGCGCTGTGTCGAGACTGCCAGGCTGTGAGTGGAGACTTGCTGCAGTCCCACTTCTGGCTCCCTTTACTCCCTCCAGATGGATGTTATCACACACTGCGGTTTCTATTGGCTCTGATCACCAAACAAATCACACCAACTCTCTGCCTCTCCTCAGTCCCCAACCAGCCCCTAAAACCTCACAGCAAGCACACAGTAGACTAAGAGGGACTCGCAGTAAACTGTCATGCACAAGTCCCAGATCGGCTGCCATCTCGGGCCACCAGCAACAAGACTTTCAGATGACATCTGAAAAAGTATACTGTATGACTGAACATCAGCATACAGTAGATCGGTTCTCTAATGGCTCCTAAATAATGAAAGCCTCTGTTAATCTACCCACGTTGGGTGGGTGTGTGGGTCTTTTTCCCCTCGAGTTGTTTCTCCTATTGGTCGCTAAGCTTTATTATTACATTTGGTGCAGTTTTGGGTTATGCTGGACTGAGAAGCAATTATACAATACTCATAATAATAAGCCTGTATTAAGTCAGGGGTCATTTTTCAACCGAGAAGGTATTTGTAGGCGACCTTGAATCAGTGTGCTTTTTTCGTTCCTTGACAAGCATTCATTTTTCAGTCACTTCCTTCTTTTGCCAACCGTGTCCTTCCCACTGCTGTTCCTAGCTATTTCCTCCCAATGCTATACTGCAGGCACGGACTTTGGCAGGCTGCACCCTTTGTAATCCCAACCAAGTGCTTCAAGTGGTCGTGGTTTACTGTGCTTGTAGATCGCTTATTTATACAGTAGTTCCGGATTTCTAGATAAGAGTTTGGTCGACTCCTGAGAATGTTTATTTGCCAGTTATGCCAAAGCTTCCTGCCACAAGCTTATCCAGGTTTTAATGCGCTGGTAACATACGAAAAGGTAACACCATGACCCTTCCTCAAGTACTGTACTGTTCATGAACTCCTCTGTCACACATTACGAGGGACAGTCCCTCTTCAGTATGCTTGTGTGTGTGTGTGTGTGTGTAGCGTGCATGAGCATGCGATTTTATCGCTGCTCACTGAAGCGTAGCTCTCCCTTTCAACTGTATGGCACTGCATTTTCAACTGCTGTCATAGACAGCTGCAGCGTTCACTGGAGAAATGCGGCCGCGCCTGCAAACATACTGACTGAATTGGAAGACGGGTGTCACATCTCCGAAAACTCGGATGATGGCACTATGTTTCTTGCACATGTGTGCAAGCAACAAAATAACCCATTTAAGCAAAGACTGCCTTTCACTGTCAGATTTGCTGCAGCCCAAGCAAAGGGCTAAGGGCAGTTGCTGTTTATTTTCCAATCTAATACTACAGTTGTTCCATATACTATTTCAAAATTCAGTATCTTTTTTCCATTTTTATAATTTTTGTCTACCCAGTGCAGGTAACCTGACTGTGGTGCATGTAACTTTTGTCGCCACATGCACCGTAGTGCAGGAACCGCAAAAAGTTCATTTCTATCCCTGATAGAGATGTCCAGATCTATTTTCTGAAACACTACACTAAGCTGGGTAATTACAGCAAGTACATCCATTAGCATATAGGTTGTCATTATAAAGTCTTAATTGGACATTTTTAAGGCATAACCTTTTGCTCTAGCTTCTGTCTCATTGCAGAAAAAAGTGAGAAGGAAGTCTAGGGTGTGATGAACGGTCTCAACCGCTTTGTAAACTGCTATCCACCTCACATCATGGACCTCCTTCACTTTTAGAGTTGGTTCCTCCAGCATTTCTTGTATTTGTTTAAGTTTGTCAACTCTTTTGGCTGATCTTTTAAAATGGTAGAAAATACCAGTTAGCACCTCTTGGTATTCTTTTAGGTAAGGGACAGAGTCTGCTGCTTGTGAACTACATATCACAACCCTATGAGCAACACAATGTATATTTACTAGCATTGGGTTTTCACGTAGCATGTGCCCAGTGACTCTCTCATCAGTCCCTGTCACGCACTTTTGTCTGCCACTTCCTAATCCCATCACTTTTTCATGTTAATTTTTGCTGGCTAGGAATTGCTTTAACTCTTTATATCCCTGCTCCAGTGGCATCAGAGATCTGTAGGTTCTCTAGAAAATGAGTAGATGGAACAAAATTTTCAGGATCGAGCACTCTTGCATACAATACTAGTTTTTTGGAGACAGTGACGTCTGTGCCCTCATCACAAATTAATGTGATGTATGGGCTATTTTCTAATTTTTTACTTGTCTCCTGCCTAATTACCAAGGCTATGCATTCCAGGATGTCATTGGTTGTAGTTTCTGATCAATACGAGGCATTCTTGGCCACAGATAGTTTGTCAACAAAAGGACAATCTAAACTAGACACGCATTCCATTCAACTTGTATATTTACGAATTGGCAAGTTTTCTTTGGCCATCCAATAAACACTCTTCATGGCCACTAGAACAGCTTATTCTTTTTCAGATATAGCTTTTCTGAAGGCACGCTGTAAATCTTCCTGCATATTTTCGGCCACCATAGCATCTCTGTGGTCTGCCCAGTCAGCACGCCTAGTCAGGGTGCTTGTTCTGAAATTGACAGTGCCAGAAGTCAGAGTATTTTGCTTCTTTCTACTGATGCACACAGCACAAGTCATCACATTTTTTTCTGAATTATCTCTCAACCACCTGTACATTGTGAGCCAGCGGCTCTGAATATTAAAGTTTAATACTGGCCACATGGGACTGGCTGTAGGTAGGTAGTTCACAAGCAGCAGACTCAAAATCAAGTTGTGACTGGCTAGCACTGTCAGGTCCCAGTTGTGTGTCTGCCACAGTGTCGGATAACATAGCCAGCTCCGACAGAACTGGCACCTCATTGCTCCCATTTGAATTTTTAGAAGACCCTGATCCTGATGCAGCAGTACGTAGTCTCTTAGGTGAAGAAGACCTGAAAGATTTTTAACGTTCACTTGTTTTTTTGCCATGACTAGACTGTTATTTTTATAACCAAGCAGCTGCAGCCTTGTTTAATATTCTAGTTCTTATGAGGAGGGCAACTGAGGAAGTAAAATAATTATATAATGACCAATAATGGGGTTGGTGTGTTTCACTGACAAAATGGTTTAATAAAAAACTATTATGACAAATCTTGTCCTGTGTCTGAGTCTTTTATTTTATTTTTACACTACACAAGAAATATGCAAGTAGAGAGTAGGGAATTCAGAACACACTGAAGTAGTCAGTCACTCTCTGCTTTATTTTTTTCAGTCCCACCCACCCTGACCCTGCTTATCCTAAATTAAAGTTTCTTTCTTAAAGCAGCAGTACTACGGAAAAAATTGCGCTTTTTGATAGTTTATTCCCGTGCCCGCTAATAATATGCCTGGTACTCTTTCTCGCCGGCACTGTACTATCGCCAAGTAATTTGCTCAGTTATTCTCTGCTTTTGTTTACATTTCTGCCACTAAGCATGTTGCACTGGAACCCCCTCTGCTGCCAACTGCACATGTGAATGACTTGCAGGGACATCGGGAATGGTCAGCAGAGGGTCCCTCTGCTGTTGTCAAAAGACATGATGTGACCTGTAGAAAAAGCGCAGCTGAAAATTAGTCAGCCGCCATATTTGTTATAGCGCTACAACAATTCAAATAAATTGCAAATATCTAAAAAACTAAAGATGACTGAACAAAACATTTACAGGTATGGAAACTGGAACCTTGGCAGCATGCTTACAGCCGAAAAACAGAATTGTGATAGCTCACTTCCTGATTTTGTAGTACTGCTGCTTTAATCTGCTGCAGTGTCTTCTTTCCTTTTTTTTCAAAATTGCAGAATTTATTTATTTTTTTGGACTGTTCCTTTTAATAATGCAGCTCTCTGGCTTTCCCTATCTGACTGCAATGTGAACAAACAGGGTACTTTAAATATATTGTTTGCTGTCTATACATGTGCCTTTGCCTGCAGCAAACTTATCTAAGACAGAGCCATGCCCCTTGCTTCTTTAACTCAAGTTCACTAGTTCTTAGACTCTTAATAAATCTATTTTCCTGCCTGCAGCAAACTACTGAGAGATCAGAAGTTCAAGATTCTGCCCACTTGTCCTGCTTGCTGTGATAAAATATGTTTTGATTTTTTTTTTCCTGTTGCGTTTCCTGCCTGGATGGAATATATCCCCCACACTCTGGCTTAAATCACAGTCAGTGATTGCTATTTATTTATTAAATGATTATGAATCTGCAGCTTGACTCAGAGCAAACACATACACTCAGTCAGTTATAATTATTTATTTTAAATTTTTGTGGGAAGAGGTGAAATTCAGATAGATATTGCTCAATCAATTGCTCAGTCAAGCTGTGTAATCAGATGGAGACTAGTATTAGTGCAATATGTTTGTTTTTAAATCTGTTCGGCGCCTTGGTTTTGGAAAGGCACCTTAAAAATAAAGTTTTATCATCATCATCATCATCATCATCATCATCATCATCATCATCATCATCATCATCATCATCATCGTGTAGGTGTGAAAAAGACACAGCCCTGAGCCCCCACTTACACACAAAACCCCTCACACACCGACTCCTCTCCTTTATAACCCTGTTTATTTTTCAGTAAGTCTGTGGCTTTTCCTTGCCTGGCTGCCAGTTGTGAACAAAATTAGACAGCCCCCTTCACACTCTTTGCTCAATTTCTACCTTTCCAGGCTGTGCTGTAATTCTTTTCAAAACACTTTTTTAACCTGCTTTGGCTTTCCCTGCCTGCGCTGCTGCCAACTTAGGTGAGATATAAGAGCAACCCTCTCTCTCCCCCACACACAGATATGACTGTTGTAAAATTTCCACTCTGGCTTTATAATTTTTTACTTTCAGTTTTGAAAAGCACTTTTTGTCTGCCTTAGTAGGTAGATAACATCAGATGGCAGAGGCCCCACAGCTCTGCCTTGCTGTCTCAGCTATCAATTCGTTTCAGTAAATTCAATCTATAGTAATAATACTTCCAAAAAATAATCCACAGTCTACTCTCTGAGACTCCCACAACTAAAATATCAGCTGTAATTTGCCTGAAATACACTTTTTAAAATCAGAATCAGCAATTATAGTGACGCTATTATAGCTCTTAAGAACTACAAGCAGCTCACTCCACAACGGTGAATCCAAAGTAACTGCGCAAGTGCGCAACAAGGGGGAAACGGCATGGTTTTGATAGCTCTGTTCTGTACCATGTGATGTGTCTCAATGCACATCACATGGTTCACAACAGAAGTCCCGGCCCCTTGCATCAAGATCAGCCATTCTGTGGCTGAATACTGCCAGAAACACCCTCCCCCAAATTTGACTGTGTTGCTCAAGCTGCCACTCAAATTGAGTGGAGCGCTCACTCTCCAGATCTTCAAACTTCTTGTTTACCTCCCCCCAAAAAATAAAACTTGCTATCTCTGTTTCTTTGCTGCAATGGGAATTAAAGTATTTGTAAAAACAGCTGCTTATCACCAACCTGGCACAGCTCGGACAGTAGACACAGTAAAATGCTAATTATCTCTCGATCGGAACACACAGAAAAAGATGTATTTTCTAAGTACTTATGTTGCTGGGCTATGTCAACGTGTAACCTTTTATCTTTCTAACTTACATGTCAGGCAGCACTCCGAAGTGGCAACCACACGAATCACGATCATTCTCCTTAGCAGATTCCCTTTACGAGCTCTGCTCACGCAGAGGCAATTATTCTGCTAAGAGAAGAAAATAATTGTGTGGTCACCACTTCGGAGTGCTTGCTGCCTGACATGTAAGCTAGTAGATAAAGGTTACACATTGACATAGCCCAGCAACATAAGTACTTAGAAAATACATCTTTTTTCTGTGTGTTCCCTTCCAATCGAGAGATAATTAGCAATTTACTGTACTGTGTAGTGTCTGCACTCAGAGCTGCGCCAGGTTGGTGAGCAGCTGTTTTTGAAATTAATTTGATTCCCATTGCAGCAAATTTAACAAATAATATCAGAGCCAGACTATATCAGTGTTCTCAGATCCATCATGCCGCGGCATTCCTTACTTCGGAAAAGTGTCCACTGCACTAACTCCTACAGAGCTACAGTCTTCCATACCTACAGGCCCCTAAGGGGCATTTTTAAGTCCCCAGGCCATTAACTTTTCCTTCAGCGGCCGCTTCTTGGCATGGAGTCTCTCAAACCCGACATGCCAAGGGGCTGGGCCGTTCCTGAGCCGGAGCCTTTAGTCCCTCCTCTTCTCTAGCATGGTCTCTGTAAACCCGACATGGCCCCAGGGGCCGGGAGCATTCCTGAGCCGGCAAGCAAGCCTTTAGTCCCTCTTCTCCAGCATGAACACACCCTCGCTCCGCTTGTGTCTGTGGATAAAAGTTAAAGTGCGCACGCATTCCATACATGTGCACCCAGGATTCTTAAAGCTGCAGGTGCGGCAAAAGACTCAAGCCACAGTATCATGATGGGTCGGCCACATGTCAGGCCGTGCGCCAATGGCGCGATCCCGCAGCCTGAAACAAACACTGTTTCTTACCCGTGAATAAATTCTTCAAAAAGGATGCTTTGAAGATTTTACAAACCCCTAACTCTGTCCCCCCCCTTGATAAGAGGCCGGACAAGAAATACCAGTTGGACAAGGAGGATGCAGTTTCTGTTTTCCCACCCTGACCACCAGGGGGTCGCGTAGGCAGCAGCCCGTGACAAGGCTAAGGTGCCCCTGGCCTCTCACCCACCAGAAAAGGAGTCCAGAAAAATCGACAGTATGGCCAAGAAGGGGTATTTGTCAGCCTCCTTGGCCATCAGGCTGTCTGATTTTCAAGCCTATGCGGCCCAGTATCAGAAGTCATTATGGCAATCTGCCCAGGCTATGGTAGATAAGGCCTCATCAACCTTGTCAGATGACCTCTCAGAAACTGCTAGGTTTGGATTGGAGGCAGCCAGATATCAGTTTCAAATGGCTGCTGATACTAACAATACAGCAGCCAGGTGGATGGCCAATACTGTTGCCCAAAGTTCACCTGGCTAAGAGCCACAAGTCTTACCCAGGACACTCAAACAAAGGCCATGGATTTCCCACTGGAGGGCAGTTCCCTGTCTGGAGTGGCAACAGTGGCTTATATGAAGAAGGTGGATGAGTACAAAGCCACCTTCAAAAGTAACTTGGCTAAAGAGAAAGCCTCTCCATCCACCAGGCTCTATGGAAGGGGAGGGAGGGGCAGGTCCTTTCACAGTAGGCCCTTTTTCCAGACAATGGCTGCACCCCAATATCAACAGTATCCCCAGCAAGGGTACTTCAGGTATAGGGGCAGAAGGGGCTCCAGGTGGGGATCTCAAACCCAGTCTCAGCTTCAATTTAAACAAACACCCTGATGTGCTTTCACAGGCCGCCTCCTCTCTACCCGTCGGGGGCAGGCTGGCTCATTACCTCCAGGCTTGGCAAGAAATCACCATAGACACGTGGGTCCTGAGAGTGGCGAGTCAGGGACTGTCTCTGAGTTTCAAATTCCTTCCTGTTCTGAGAACCAGAGTTTTCAAACCATCCTCAGTCACAGAAAAGAAGCTGCTGGAGGAAGTGGTTCGAAACCTGCTGTTGTCAAAGGCAGTGGAACTTGTCCCAACTCAGCAGAAAGGAAATGGGTTTTACTCAAGGCATTTCCTTACCACAAAGAAAAATGGGAGTGGCGGCCTATCCTACACCTCAGAATATTAAACAAGCATTTGACAAAACCAAAGTTCAAGATGGTAACATTGGCATTGATTCTGACAACACTCCAAAAAGGAGATTGGTTGGCATCACTGGACCTAAAAGATGCTTATTTCCATATCCCCCATGAGGGAGTGTCACAGAAAATACCTCAGGTTCAGACTTCCATTAGGTCACTACCAGTTTTCAACCATGCCATTCAGCCTCACTTCAGCTCCAAGAGTGTTCACAAAGTACCCGGTAGTGGTTGTGGCACACCTTCGAAGGCAAGGTGTCACAGTGTTCCCATACCTGGACTGGCTAGTAGTGGGAAAATCACAAGTCAGACACTACTTGAAGATCACCCAGAGACTCCTGGGGTTCCTGATAAACCACAAGAAATCTGTCCTTCTGCCTGCACAGTGCTGCTGTTCATAGGAGCAGAGATCAATATCCTGCAAGGCAGGGCCTACCTGCCTTTAGACAGGGTAAGAAGTATCCAGTTAATTGCAAATTCTTTCAGCCTGCACAAGTCAAAAACTGCAGGGCAGCTCCTGGGTTACATGGCTGCGGCCACAGGCACGGTCCTGGGCTCTAAGTTCCACCTAAGGGCACACTGGTGCCAAAAAACAGATTTCCTCTCAAAGCTCATCCCAGTAACAAAAACCTTGTTACAGGCACTTCAGTGGTGGAAAGAGGAATCCAACCTAAGGGAAGGGGTTCCCGTTCAGCAGGAGTCTCCATCAGTTGTTCTCACAACAGATGCATCTCTACTGGGGTGGGGCACTAATTTGGGGGACCACACAACCCAGGGCACTTGGTCAGGTGCAGAGTCACTCCAGCACATAAATCTGCTGGAACTCAGAGCGGTGTTTCTGGCACTAAAGGCCTTTACATCACTAGTGCAGAGAAAGGTGGTACAAGTCAGAACAGACAATATCACCACAATGTACTACATAAACAAGCAGGGAGGTACACAGTCAGGTCCTCTCTGCACAGAAGCCATGAAAATCTGGAGCCTGGCATACTCCTTGGGAGTTTCTCTACAGGCAGTCCATCTGCCAAGGAAGGACAACACCCTCACCGATGCCCGGAGACAATCCAATCGGGCCCATCACAAATGGACCCTGAACAAGCAAGTGGTGGAAGTGATTTTCAGGAGGTGGGTCACCCCAGAGATGGATTTGTTTGCATCCCACCAGAACCACCACTTGCCACAATACTGTTGCAGACCAGCAGATCAGGGAACACTCCCCCTGGATGCTCTAGCTCTAAATTGGCCAGGGAAGCACCTGTATGCTTTTCCTCCCTTCCTTCTGGTGTACATGGTATTGCTCAAGCTGAGGTCCCAGTCAGTATCAATGATCTTGATAGCATTAGACTGGGCCAGGCAGCCATGGTACTCTCTACTGCTCCCCATGAGGCACAATGTGTTAACCTCCAACCAGGGGAGGCTCCAGTATCCGAACCTCAGGTCTCTCAAGCTCAAGGCTTGGCTCTTGAAGACCTAGAATATGCAGGCTTGCATCTGTCTGAAAGTATTTTAGACATTCTAAGGGGTTACAGGAAGCCTTCCACTAAGAAAACCTACGCTTCAAAATGGAAAAGGTTTTCTATTTGGTGTTCTACTAGGGAACTGGTACCAACACAGGTTAGGGTTCCAGCTGTTCTTGGTTACCTCACTTATTTACATTCATTGGGCTTGCTGTCCAGTACCCTCAAGGTCCACCTGGCTGCAGCATCTGCTTACATACTGGCTGGGAGGAATGTGTCAATGACTTCAGATCCTATCATTAGTAGGTTCTTCAAGGGCTTGCCCATTTGCACCCCCCTCATAGGGAACCGGTGCCAGCATGGGACCTGAATGTGTGCATAGCTAAGCTCATAGGACCTCCTTTTGAGCCCATGTCTTCTGCTCATTTGAAATATGTCACATGAAAAACAGTTTTCCTGATGGCAATGACTTCTGCAAGAAGAACTGGTGAGCATCAGGCCCTGTGCATTAAACAGGACTACATCTCATTCTATAGGGATACAGTGGTCCTGAGAACAAACAGGAAATTTCTCCCTAAGGTGGTCTCTGACGTCCACTTAAACCAAGCCATTACCCTACCTGTCTTTTTCGCTGAGCATTCTACCTCTGGTGAAAGGAGACTCCACAGTCTGGATGTCAAGAGAGCTCTCAGCTACGATATGACAGCCACTTAGGACCATAGGCAGGACAGGAAACAGCTGTTCCTGACTATGGGGATGTAGGAAAGGGTAACCCAGCACTGAAAATGTCCATTTCTTGATGAATAGTTCAGTGAAATCAAGTTTTGTTACACTAAGGCTGGAAGGGAACCTCCAACAGGATTGAGGGCACATTCCACAAGAGGCACAGCTGCTACTTCAGCAGTTGCCAGGGATGTTCCACTAGTGATATTCTGTAAAGCAGCTGCCTGGAAAACAGTACACACCTTTACAAAACACTACAATCTGGACATCCAGTCGAGGGGTGATGCCAGGTTCAGCACAGCAGTCCTACAAAGTCTGTTTCCAAAATAAGGTTCTGGGCCCACCTCCAAATGTACTGCTTCACAGTCTGCAGAAATTAGGAATACCAGAGTATTACTGGGGTTAGAAGAAAAAAATTACTTACCATAGTGATCTTGTTTCTTCCCAGTGATACTCGGGTATTCATAACTTCCCACCCTGACTCCTCTTCTAGAACCAATAGCCTCTGCAATCCTGAATACTGTGCTCTCATGGGTATAAATGCCACTTTCTAGCACAGTTTTTTCAAACTAGGTTCATGTTGTTTTCCCCCTTTTTCAGGTGATTCTGACATTTTGTGGGGTACCTGTTATGGTTTTTCCTCTCCAGTTGGAGGATTTATTTGGGGGGGGGGGGGTTATGGGCATAATTATCATTATTATTCAATATTCATAATCATTGGGGGCCTGCCTTTCCAGGCGTCCAGGAAATCTGAGGAGGTTTAGAACTAAGGCAGTTAGTTCAAGGAAGCATTTGAATAGTTGTCACATGCAGAGTTCCATCATTTGCATGTGTTCTATCCTCTCCGAACGGTTCTCTCTTAAAGAGACATTGCAGAAATTATGAATACCCGAGTGTCACTGGGAAGAAACAAGATGACTATGGTAAGTAATTTTTTTTTTCCGTACCAATATTTATTGCAGGAGCCTACTGCCGTCCTGGTCACACCACTCTGTTGCCACTGATCTAAATCACCACTATTGGGTTCCTTAACTCCTTGGGTGAGCTGTACCTGTTAGGGGATCTAAACCTGAACTGGTTGTCACCCGCCCTAGATAAGACTCATACTGAAATAGCTGCCGTTAACCTGTCCCAATTAATCATGTAACCTACTCGCCTAAACCAGAAATCCCATAACTACACTCTCATAGACTGGGCCCCTACCTCCCATCCTCACAGAATAATTCAGAAGAGCCTACTGCCAGATGCTCTTAGCGATTATCATATGATCTACACAGTTAGGAAAGTACACAGAACTAAGGCACCCCACAAACTACTAACGATCCGTTCTTACAAAACATTAGACTTTGTCCCTCTACATCATGACATAACTGACGCTGACTGGAGCTCTGTATCCTCAGTCAAAACTATCAATTATGCACCGACTTATTTCAAAGATAATTTCATCAACATCTGGAACAAACATGCTCCCCTGAAGCAAGTTAGAGTGGGTAGTAGTCACCTCCCCTGGGTAACCCTTGAACTCCTGGCCTGTCAGCAAGCACGTGATAAAGCATGGAAAACCCACAAACCCTCCAAACTCCCTCATGACTATGCTATCTACCGGACACTCCAAAATGCCTGTACCAAAGCCATCCATCTGGCCAAAGCAGAATATTTCTGGACCACCTTTAATACTAACATAAACAACCCATCTGCTGCTCAAAATAAACAACCAACTCACTGCTGACCTTCCTACAGTAGCAGCAGAATTCAATTCCTACTTTACTTCCTGGGCTTCCACCCTGTTAGCTTCCCTCCAACCCCACCCCACTACCTCTTCCCTCCCTTCCCTTCTAATTCCTCCCAACACCACCAATTAGCGGGGAGTTTTGCCTTTTCACCCATCTCTCCCAACGACACCTTAAAGGCACTACTCTCTATTAACCCAGCTAAGTGCAGCTCCCTCGATGGCCTTGACCCTAAGCTGCTGTACCTCTCTGCTCCTGCTATTTCCTTCCCTCTCTCTGATCTCCTCAACCTGTCGTTCCACACTGCGACTAGTCCTGAAGCCTGGAAACATGCTACAGTTCTCCCCCTACCAAAGGGAGGTGATCTCTCATCTCCTGGGAATTACTGCCCTCATCTCGCTTCTAATCACCCTGGCTAAACTTCAGGAACACCTTGTTCTCTCCCAGCTCTCCTCCTTTCTTGACAACGACTCCTTCTTCACTCCCTTTCAATCTGGTTTTCAGAAGAAACACTCCACGGCCACTTCCCTACTTAGACTCACTGACACTACCTGAAAGATCTCTTTTGTCCCTACTGTCCCTCCCGTCCTCTCCGATCCACCGATGAGGATTGCTAGAGGTTCCCAGGGTACGTTTGCAGACACTGGGAGCAAGGGCATTTAGCTTTGTTGCTCTGTCCCTGTGGAACTCTTTACCTCATCGGGTACGAGATTGCCTAACCGTTCAGAGTTTTAAAATTGCTTTAAAAACTTATCTTTTTAAATCTGGCTTTTATTGATTGATGTGCTTATTCATCATGTGATTTATACTGTTTTTTGTTGGAATTTATATGTTGTTTATAATTATTTTATTTATGTATTTTATGTGTTTTATTGTACAGGCGCCTTGGTTTTAGAAAAGCGCCTTTTTTATAAATAAAATTTATTGATTGAAAATTGACTATCCATTCAGCCATGGATAGAGGTCACATCGCTTCCACTATTTTGTCGACCTTGCCAATGCTTTCAACACAGTCTCCCACTCCCTCCTCCTCGAAACTCTCTCATCAGCTGGTTTGTTTGTTTGTTGACTGGGGCATCTAGAAGCCCTACACAGATCGGGTCCAGATTACTTGAAAGAGCTCCTGGTTCCTTACACCTCTTTGCGGCAGCTCCGCTCGGCTGATGAGGGGTTGCTGGAGATTCCAATGGTTAACTTAAAGACATCTGGTGTGCGTGCCTTTGGGTTTGTGGCACCTACCCTCTGGAATTCTCTGCCCCATTAGCTCCGGGAGTGCAGGATGGTGGGGAGTTTCAAGCAAGCACTTAAAACTTTTTTATGAGGGAAGGCATTTCCTGTTTTATCGTGATTTTATATTATACGTATTTGTACATGTGTTTTGTTTTTTGAATATTGTACAGTGCTTTGAAATTGGAAAGGCGCTTAATCAAATAAATGTTATTATTATTATTGTCTCTATATGCCTACAACTTGGTACAGAGCGTATCTGGTCGGTAAAACTCAATCAGTTAAAATAGCTGACTCTAGGCTGGCCCAGTGGCACAGAGGGTTGAAGCTCTGGACTCCACACCTCGTGCCACGCTGGCGACCTGGGTTTGGGAACATGCCGAGGCCGTCAGGGAAGGGACAGGACTGAGCATCCAGAGGACTACTCTCCTATCCCTGGTGAGGGATAGGGGGTCTTCACCGCTCTGCAGCGGCCCCCGATGGAAACTGGGTGCACTGCACAGAATGGTGTACTTGGGGCTGGAGTGCGGTGGACGTCAGCACGTTGTGCTTCTGATGTCATTGCACATCTGTACTCCAAGGGGCATCTACCAGGAGGAAAAATGCAGTGGGGACCCAGCAGCATGATGGCTGCACTTAATGCAGCCCGGGGGCCTGTCGTGGAATCGGCGCTTGCAGGCTTGGTCCCGACCAGGCTGAGGAGCCCGCCACTTGGGCGCATGGGCATGGCAGCCACATGAGGCTTGACATGCGAGTGAGCCTGCCGACTCCCAGGCGGTGGAAGGCAGTGGCTGGATGTACAGCAGGTCACCCTGCAGGTAGGAGGTAAAAAAAAAAAAAAAAAGGGCTGACTCTACATCCCCTCCACTACTCATCTCTACTGGTGTGCTTCAAGGTTCTGTACTTGGCCCACTCTTATTCTCAATTTTTCTAAACGACCTACCGTCAGTATGCTCCTCATCCATCATCCATATGTACGCTGACGACACGGTCTTGTTCACCTCTGGCCAATCTCCCTCCGATGTGACTTCCAGACTATAGCTTGACTTCAATAATGTTCAACACTGGCTAAGCTCGCATCAACTCTTCATCAGCGCCAAGAAAACAGTCTCCATGACCTTTGGCACTAGGCAGAGACTCTCTAGGCTGCTCTTCCTTCCCTCCTTCCACACCCTTGACGGGACAACACTAGAGAACACCACCTCTTTCAAATACCAGGGTGTCTGGCTTGACCAACACCTTAACTTTTCTGTACATATTAACGCCATCCTGAAAAAAACTGCGCCCCAAGTTCAGTGCCTTTTTCAGGAACCGTAGTTCCTTACCACTACCAGTTAGGCGTGATCTTGTTCAGAAAATTATACTCACTAATTTTTACTATTGCAATATAGTCTACAGTGCTGCTCCCAAGTCTTCCCTTACCAGGTTGGATACTCTTTTCAATGCTTTCTGTCGCTTTGCTCTCGACTTCCCCTCCCACACACACTGTATCTTGTATCATTCTCTAGCTTTCCCCTCCCTTGAGTGTAGGCATCTCTCTCTCTCTCTCTCTCTCTCACTGTGCCAAGTTCACTTCTAAATTCTGGTTTGGGACTCTTCCCCTCTTACCTCTCCTCATTACTCTTTGCTCCACCTCCCTTCTCCCACCCTCTCAGATCTACTGACACACACATTCTAGCTATTCCTCGTCGTGCTACCTCCATAGGCCAGGAAGCTTTCTCCTACCGCTTCCCAAAGCTTTGGAACTCACTGCCACCTCCTATCAGACTTTCCTCTTCCCCATCTTCAATTTCCTTAGCCCTTCACAATTTTTATTCCTCTAACTGCACTTGATCTTAGCCCCCCTTCAACACTCCCCACCCTGGGGCATTATCCTTTAGCCTACTTTACTTCTATTCTCCTAACTGAACTTGTTCTTAGCACCCCTTCACAACCCTCTCCACGCTTGCTCACTATCCCCTACTCCTCTATCCCTGACTTGCCTCCTGTCTCCCAACTGAACCCTTCCTGATTACTTCCTCACATGCTACCTCCTATTATACCCCCCACCACAACCTACTGTGTTATTTCGACACTCTACTGCTGTTCTTCTGCCCACAACCCCCTCTTCCCCCCTACTGATGCTCTCCCCTTTTTCCATTCCTAGTTTACCCCTATTTTCTCCAGCCTCCCTATTCCTTATCCCTCTTCTCCCCTCTGGTCATCCACCACACTCCACTCCTCCTCCCTGCCCCCCTTCTCTTCCCTCCTTTTCGGCCTGGTCTTGTCCCCCTTGCAGGGTTCTCTGTCACCCTGAAAGGGTATAGATCTTGGCTCCCTCTCTTCTACCTCTCTTCCTTTCTCCCCACTTTCTAATCCTGACCCCCTTGCAGGATTCTCTGCATCCTGAAGGGGTATAGATTGTCTCGCCCTCTTTCCCCCTCTCCGTTCCCCTCACTTTCAAATCCATCGCCCACCCACCTACCTTCTTCCTTATCCCCTTCCTCCCCTCTTGTTCCCCCGCCCCTCTCTTCTCTACCTCCCCGCTCCCTTTCTCTTCCTTACATTTCTACCTGGTTCTGTCCCCCTTGCAGGGTTCTCAGCATCCTGAATGAGTATAGATCTTGGCTGTCCCTCTTCCATCCCTCACCCTCTACCCCTCACCTGTCCACTTCCCCACTTGTCTTATAACTGCCCTCCCTTGGGTATACAATAGCACTTTGAATCTTGTGCTCAGCTTGCTACTTCTAGCACTTCAAATGTGTTATCCATCCTCTAACCTTTACCCTACTGGATCACCTGCTCTTGGGTTGTTGCAATGTATGTTATATCCGAACATGGTTTGGTTTACCCTGGCCCGCTGGTGTGGGTTATTTCTGCTCTGTAATTGTACTACACTGTTTTGTTTTAGTAACTCTACTTGTATTGCTGTGTGTTTGCTTGTCCTCCCAACGCTTGTACCCCCCACCCCACCGAGCTTCTGGAAATGAGCTGATTACAGTTCATGTTGTCTTTCCTGGTGAAACAGTTTCCAAATAAATAATATAAAATATTGCTTAGTTTTTTTTTTTTTCATTTAGAGGCAAAAAAACCTAAAGATGGTGGAAGCATGTTTCCGCAGGTGCAGCTGCACGATGATATCACAAACCAACACCGAGCACACACAAATGATGCATCATTAAGTTATGGAGCACGCACAAGACAATGATGGGAGCAGCTGAGCATGCGCAGGAGTCTCACACTCAACTGTTGGGCGAACATGAAATCGGCGCTCGTGTGACCAACAGCTGAGGAGAGTCTGAAGTGAAGATCCTGAATAAATAAAAAAAAAAAAAAAAAAGGGCCGCATACAGCATATACCAGGATACCAAAACTGAGAAAGACTGGGAGTCATACAAGGAAAAAATGAGAGAGTCTAACAAACAAATTTGAAAGGCAAAAGCCCAGAAAGAGAAAAAGATAACAGAAGAGGCAAAGAGAGGAGACAAATAATTTTAGATACATTAGAGAATGTAGGAAAGCAAAAGGGGATAGTAAAAAATTGCTACTGAAAAAGCAAAATGCACCAAACATGACCAAGAGAAAGCTGAAATCCTAAACAAATACTTCTGCTTGGTGTTTACCACAGAGGACCCAGGGGATGGCCCAGCCCTGAAAAAACACAACACCCCAGGACCAGGGTAGACACAAGTCCCTTTACAGAAGCCGAAGTATTGGAGGCACAAAGTAAACTAAAAGCAGACAAAGCCATGGGACCAGAGAAAATGCACCCCAGAATCCTGAAGGAACTGGGGGCAGAATTAGCAGCCCCTCTAGTACTTCTATTCACGAAATCCTTGAAGAGCAGTGTGGTACCCGAAGACTGGAAAAAGGCAATAGTGGTTCCACTTCACAAATCAGGCAGCTGCGAAGAGGCTAGTAATTACATACCGGTGAGCCTCACATCTATAGTAGGTAAACTAATGGAGACACTACTCAAACAGAGGATCATAGTATAACTCGAAATTAGCAGCCAACAAGACCCTAAACAGCATGGTTTCACAGCAGGTAGGTCATCCCAGACAAATCTGCTCGAGTTTTTTGACTATGCTACAAAAATAGTGGATGACAGTGGGGCAGTAGATGTGGTCTACCTAGACTTTAGTAAGGCCTTCAACTCAATTATACACAGAAGGCTGGTAAAGAAGCTTGACCACATAGGGGTTGATCCAGAAGTAGTTAGAATGGTACAAAACTGGTTACAAGGCAGAACACAGAGGGTACAGGTTAATGGAACGCAATCAACAGAAGGAAGGGAGACTAGCAGAGTGCCCCAGGGCTCAGTGCTGGGGCCTCTACTCTTCAATGTTTTTATAGCAGACATCACTGACAGACTTTAAGGGAAGGTGTGTCTGTTCGCAGATGACACCAAGATATGTAACAGAGTGAACACCTCAGAAGGAGTGAGCAAGATGGAAGTTGACCTCAAGAAACTAGAAGAATGGTCTGAAGTGTGGCAGCTGAGATTTAAACACCAAAAAGTGCAAGGTCATGCACATAGGAAAGAAAAAAAACAAGGAGTATTACCAAGGAGGCAAAAGACTGGCGGCCTCAAACCAGGAACAAGATCTGGTAAACATAATCTCAGACAATGTAAAGGTTAGTAAGCAGTGTGAGACAGCAACACTGAAGGCCAACAGAATGCTGGGCTGCATTGGGAGGGGAATCACGAGCAGGAGGACAGAGGTGGTACTGCTACCACTGTATATACTGCTGGTCAGGCCTCAACTGGAATACTGAGTCCAATTTTGGAGGCCTCACCTCAGGAAGGCCATTGACTGGGTGGAAACAGTACAGAGAAAGGCAACAAGAATGATTCAGGGCCTGCAGTACATCTCCTACGAGGAAAGACTTAGGGAACTGAATATGTACTCCCTGGAGCAGAGACGAGAGAGAGAGGGGCATAATTGAAACATTCAAGTACATAAAAGGCATTAACAAGGTACAGGCACAGGAACTTTTTCACTTCAAGAAGAGCTCCAGGGCCAGGGGACATGACCTCAAGCTGAAAGGAGGGAGGTTCTCTACCAACACCAGGAAGTTTTTCTTCACATAAAGAGCAATGGATGCTTGGAACAGCCTGCCCCAAGAGGTTGTGGGGCTCAACACTGTGGGGGGATTCAAGAATACATGGGATAAACACAAGGGAGCCCTGACTACAAAGGGCAACTAGTGTGTCAAAACAGGTCTAAAACAAATGGGCAGACTTGATGGACCTAGCGATCTCCTCCTGCCATCAATTTCTAACAAATTAAAAAAAAAGGTAGCTATACGCTCAAAACACTGACAAAACCATACATACACACACAAAAAGACAAAGCTAAGCAATCAGTGATGCCGGGGGGGGGCTGACTGAAGGTGGAGAACCCCAACTTACCCAAAACACCAGACAGGCAAAAAAGAAGACCAAGTACAGCAAAGGCTTTCTGTATGCACCCAACTTTAACGAATACTGGCTGTGGCAGAAACTCACCCAGACCTTCACAAAAGCTGTAAATGACAATGAACAGGCATGCCAATTTAAATTCCTTTTAGACAAGCAGGATTAAATTTAGCAAGACTGCATGTAGACAAAACAACGGGGAGAAGAGGGCGAGTAGCTGCCGTGGCAGCTCTCCTCCTCGGGAGGGTTCAGGAGGCTTCTCAGTGCTTTCGACCGCCCCCAGAAGAGAGCTGGGTGGCAGTGTCACGCCCGAGGCTCGGTGCTAGACCACAGGGAGGGTGGATGAGGCTGACTTAGCCAGGCGCTTACGCGCCGCGCCTCCATGCACAAGCTGCCGCTGCTTCTGGGGGTCCCGGGTAACTAAGAGGAGAAAACAGGTGGAAAAAATCGGGGTCACTGCACAATGAAGCCTCAGGCTGTTCTGGAGTTCCGCTTGGGACGCGAATAGCATATGGAAAATCCCAAAGACCCGAGTCAGGTAAGGGTGGTGGAGGACAGCTGTGGTCACGCAGCGGATAAAGAAAGTTGAAAAAATACTGTAAATAAAGACCGTGTCCGGTGCCCGAAGTCCCCAGACTACATTAAAGCAGCAGCAATGTTAAAAAATAAATAAATAAATAAATAAATCAGTGTTTTTTTTTCCAACAGTTTATCCCTGTGCTCTGCTGAACATTTACCTGGTAATCTTTCCTGCCGGCATTGTACTACCTCCCCACAATGTGCTCAATTGTCCTTTGTTTTTGTTTACATTTACATAGAACATAGACTTTGACGGGCAGATAAGGACCACTTGGCCCACCCAGTCTGCCCATTTCCCTACCTACTGGATAAGCTGCAGATTCTAGTTAACCAACAGCCTACTTCCTGCCACCCTCCCACTACAATCGCCTTATGTCTGTCCCATGCATCTGCCACCTGCCATGTTGAAGGCTGTATGCTAGATAGGAGCCGCCATATTTTCTGTGTCGCTACAAAAACTAGAAACTGATCACTTCCTGATTAGGCAGCACTGCTGCTTTAACAACTTGTTATACTACATGATAATGAACTATGATTGGATTTATGTAGCTTTTCTATGTGGAAATGTGTTTAAGAGTAAGGATGTAAGCAGGCATAGTCACCGTACACATTTGTGTACAGTGTAGTTATAGTAACCTGTCCCAAACAATATGCCTTTCTTAACCCTGTCTTTCTAACCCGTAGTTTGTGCTGTACTGTAGGCCACTGAACATAGCATCTGTATCTGTTTACACCTCTGTTATTTAGGACATGGATATGGGTATACAACTTGTTTAGGGATAAGATGAGACATCCAGCAACAATTTGAGTGTTATTCATCATCTGTACATGATAGATAGATAGACAGACGCTTAATTTATATAGCACTCCTTCCCGAGGCTAAAAGTGCTGCACAGTTCATAAAAACATCTAATACGACACATCACACATAAAAGGTATCAAACAGACATAGCACACAGCAGCAATCAACTTACAGAATAAATAAGCAATAAACTCCAGACTCTAAAACACATTTATATTAAACATATCTATCAAACAAGACAGTCAGCAAACATATAATTATATAAATAATTCAGTTCAAAGGCTTAACCAAACAAAACAATTTCAGGCCCCTTTTAAAGGTTTCCACTGCGGGTGGAACCGACTAACAACCCCTAACCTGTTTCCCTCATCTTCTGGAGCAATAATACGTGTCCGCACATAACGGAGGGAGGGAGGGAGGACAGCAGTTGGAGAGTGTGTGTACAGTACTGTTTTGGAGACTTAATTGCGTGTGAATGAGCTGTTCCCTTGTGGTAGCCGGAGTGTGTAGTGGTGTGGTTGTTTTGCAAATAGGTTTGGCTTCTAGCTGCTAGCAGTGGGTAATGTAATCTTGGTTTACATTTTGAAATGTTATTCAGATTCCATTATTCAATGCTAGAAGCAAACAATAATGACATTTCTTGGCCACAGAAATTAATGGGAAGTCAGGTTGAACTATGTAATATAAGTTTTTGTTTTGTTTTTTTTTGTTTAATATATATAGTCCATATGGTTTACAATGCCAAAAATGTAGAAACAAAAAGGATCAAAGGAACAGAATAGGCCAGCCCGGTGGCGCTGAGGGCAGAGGCGCTGGTCACCGCACCTCACGCTGGCAACCCGGGTTCAGGAGCGAGCACGGGCACCAGAGGCTGGCAGGGAAGGAGAGGGATCGAGCATCTGACTGACTGCTCTCCCTCTCTGGGGAGGGGGTTCACGACGGTCGGCGCCCGACTGCCTCTCTGGCGGAGGCTGGGGTCAGGACGACGCCCATATCGGGTGAAGTCTGGGCGCAGACGCCAGGACACGGGGTGCGTACAGACGCGTGCACACCCCCGGCCGCCGGCACCAATGCACGCCCACCAGGCTTGGAAAAATGGCATCTCTCGCACGGCTTGATAGCCATCCGCGAGTATCAGCAGCACCCGAACTGGATCCGGAATCAGTGGGGAGATGAGGGGGGGCTCCCCGCTGCAGGGGGCATGCCGCAGGAGTTAAAGGGTGTCGACGAGGCGGACGGCAGCCGGATCACCAGCGGGTCACGAAGAAGCAACGGGAATGCAGAGAGGTGGCCAGGAGGATAAATAAATACTTAAAAAAAGGAACAGAATAGAACTTTTTCGCTAGTAGGGAATTAGATCAAAGAGTTGGGGTTGGGTTGAAACCTGGATGCTCACGTGGCCTAAACTATGTGGCCTTTTATTATTATGATAACTGGCGGAGTCCTTACCATAACGGCACAATGTTCTATACAACTGGTGGGGTTGAGGAACCTTTAAAACACCGGTTACGTTTTAAATAAATAATGTTTATTAATGTTTCAAGAAATAAATGTGCTACCTAAAAACTTCAGCCAACATTCTGTGACCAGATGGGGTCACTTCCTCAGGGCCCATGGTGGTCTAGAAACAATATATTTATGCACTTTCACAGCTGGCTGGTGGGTAAAATGCTTCTGTCTCCTTATTTTCACACTGGGCTTGCTAAGCCGCCTCTGCTTATCCTATGCCATTTTTTTGCCTGCAGTAAATCATCCACTGCTCTCTGAAAGATGTCAAATGGTCCACAACTACTCCACCCTAGGGCAGTAGATTTAACGAGATCACAGAGCCAGCTATGTGTCTCATTAACCAAAAGACCATGTACACATCAGCACAGGACTAAAGAGTATGGATCCAGAAATATAAAGAAAAGCCCAGTGTACACAACTATTTAGCAACCAGAAGACATTAAATACCATGGCTAGCAACAGCTGGTGACAGTTATACAGACTGCGAGGTGATGTAACAGACATGGGGGCAGCTGGAAGAATTCCTGCCACGGACTAAACTGGATTCCCCTAGATTATTTTAATAAAGAATTCCACTATTTTGTTTTTAATTTTCTCTTCATGCTCCTCACCTCAGCAGCCAGGGTGGGACCTCCTTCCACCAACAGAATCCCTCCACCCATGCCAGTAACCAATTAGTATGGCACCACATGTGAAGCCACTGCCCAAGTCTCCATAGCAGGGCTTGCCAGGAGGCAGCCATCCCAACCAGGAGACCAGACCTAATTAAAAGCAAGGACAAGATCAGTGGGAGAGTGACTAGAGGAACAGTCCATGTAGATGTGTGTGGAGGGGGGACAGATTTCACCTGTCTACCCAGGACAGGTTACATTTTCCACCCTTTCTGCCTCCCCTGGCACCAGTTACATGATCAAGTCCAATACATCATTTCAGAGTGAGGACTTTGACACATCCCTCTCTGCCACTTTCATCTCGTGCAAACTGCCACTCCCCTGGGCCACCGGGAAATAACTCTATCCCTCCTCTATGAAGAAGAGTGTCCAAGTAGGCACACAATCTTTTCCTGTCCTGCCGGTATACTCTAGATGGCTCGGCCACAAACTCAGGTCACCAGAGTTCACCTCAGGCATGAACCCAGGTCACCATTGTTCCAGACAGCTCCTGCTGTGTGGCATCATGAAGCCAACCCTAGCCCCATAATTCCATACATTTTAAGAAAAGAGCCTCAAATAGTTCACTGAAATAGGGTTTCTGCCAACCTGAAAGCTGGGCTATACTACCCTTTAATTAGGAGGAGGGCTTTGGTTTCATTAAAAAGAGTCGATGGGACCTTCTTACACAGACGCTATGTATTTTGGGGCTGGTACAAAGTGAAACACCTACAGGAAAGCTGTGCTGCTGGTTCAGATTTTTTCCTCTGCAGTTTCTGAAAAGCCAACCACAGCAGTAAATGTGTCATTCTCTCTGCAGACTTAAGCAAGAAATACACAGTATAGGCTTAAGCCATGCATATAATATTGTAATAAATTCAATACATCAGACTTTTTTTGTTTGCTTTTTGTTTTAATTGAGAATGTGTGGATCCCA
This sequence comes from Neoceratodus forsteri, assembly GCA_016271365.2. Classification (NCBI taxonomy): domain Eukaryota; kingdom Metazoa; phylum Chordata; order Ceratodontiformes; family Ceratodontidae; genus Neoceratodus; species Neoceratodus forsteri. The sequence continues at coordinate 967,670,949 of CM028134.1, read as the reverse complement.
GATTGCTTTCTGGTGTCCTCATGTTCTGGCTCTGGAAGTCTACAGAAAGTAGAAACCCCGGTTTTTCATGGGTTCTGAGTCGGACATAAAACCAGACCTGTTACTAATGTTGATATTCTGGTGAACATCCAGACACAAGCCCTGCTCTACTGAACAACAGATGGCATGAAAACGAAATACTGCTACTCATAGCGCAAACTAATAAACAAATCCATTGGCTGGATGTTTCACCTAGAGTTCTGCACGTAGAACTTTTTAAATGTCTTCACTGGGGGTCCCACCAGCACAAATCAATCACAGTTAGAAACCGTTCCAAATGTGGCATATATATATCGATAAGTAATTTCTATGAAGCCCATGGAAACGCCTCATACACTTGGCGTGGAGTTCAAAGGCCATCACACTCCAGTCTGAAAAGTGACAAACGCAGCTTGACACACACACGCTGCAAGTAACAGAATGTAACACGGGTAGTATTGCTTCTCTGACCTGGCTGCCTTCACACGGAATACAAAATAAAAAAAAAAAATCACAAACAGGGTTACATCCACTCTTTTCTGCAGCTCTAACGGCACACTAAAACACTTAACGAATAAGGACAACACAAAACAAGTTTTAATTATTTTTGCTTATGAAGGATTCTCTGTTAGTAAGGGTGCCCCACAGATCCACTTCGCACAAACATCGCCCCCTCGGCCGGCTAGCTTCTGCAAACATGTACTACTGTCGCAACACAATGACTTTAACAGTCGATGTTTGAAAACAACTTTTTCATTCTTCGCATAAACACTGTATTATTAAAATTGCAATAGCTGACCTACCAGATGAGCCCAGCCTTGACGCTACACAGCGCTGCTGCAGTAACCGACTTCGACCGACAGACTGGGGGCCTTGGTGACGTCAGAAACAACATGGCCGCCTCTCGCTGAGCTGCCACGTCAAAGCGCAGAGGTCCCAGAGGAGGACTTCTGACAGATCAGGCGTCTTATCCAAACTCAGAGACCAGCATTGAACTTGCAGTCCCAACCGTTATTCTATGGATGCAATGCGAAAAAAAATGCAGTCTACCGCTTTGCGCATGCCATAAGTGTGACTTGAAATGACTGCAAATTTGCATAGTTTTTTACTCCAAGAAATAGCTTCTCCATGCTTTGCATATGTAGAAGGAAGAAGTGTGAGCCGAAATCAAATAGGTACGATGCGCCAATAAAAGGTGTCACACTTAGGGCGGTATCCAGGATGTTTTTGCCAGCCTCTGTTGTTTATATGGACACAGGCAGCGCCCAACAGAGCTGGCAACCAGATCCCTGTTATATTTGCTATGGGGAAGCTTTGCACCAACTGGGTCATAGTCTATTCCCCCGGGGGGCGCAAATACTCTCTAGTCATGTACTCATACCTCTCAACCTTTTGTCCCCCAAATGTGGAACATTGCCTGTCACAATGTGGAACAAATGGGCAAAATGTGGAACACTTAATCAAATCTTTAGCTAAGAAGCTCAAAACACTATTAAAATGTTGCATTTATGTTGAGAATGTCTGCTATTAATTGAATAAGTTCTTTTTTCCATAATTTACTACTGATATTTACTTTAAAATGTTGACTCTGAATGTGGAACAAGTCCTCACAATGTGGAACAGGGACCTTTTCTGAAGTAAAATGAGGAACGTTCCTCGTAATGTGGTACAGTTGAGGGGTATGCATGTACTCCCACAGATAGGAGCAAAAGTGCTCTACAGCGGTCAGAGTCAGAAAGAACATCAAAGCAAGAGTTGCCGGACGCCAGCAATAGCTGTCAGGGCATGACTGAAAAAAATAAAAGGACTAGATCTGGATCAGGAAGGTCACCGAACAATAACAATTCCGTTTTATCATATTGCCACCTTTTGAAATGCCCCTGAGCCACTTTGGCTGCCCAGAACCTCTTGAATGGGCACCAGAGCTCCTAGGAATGCCAGTAGCGCAATGCTTACCACGACTAACTGCAATAGCCACCCAGCCTGCTAGAATGCCCACTCCACCTGCTGGAACGTTGGCTGCCTGACCTGTCAGAATGCCAAAGTTCAAGATGTGGCAGCCATTCAACAGATCAGGTGGCTTTTCCAGTGATTTTGAGGGGGTGGCAGCTGAGGTGGGCATTCCGGCAGGTTGTGATGCCCATTACAGGAATTGGGGATGACGCTCTGGTAGGCAGCAATAGCAAAATCAGAACTGATCTGGTTCCAAGTGCTTCCAATTCTGGATCAATTCCAGTTTTCATGAGCATTTCAGCACCTGCCAATAGTAAAACCAGAAATGTTCTGGTTTTCATGGGCATTTCAGCAGGTGAATATAGGAAAATCTGGTTCTGGGTGCATCCTGGTTACAGATTGAGTCTGTTTTCCACCAAGTCCCTAGCTGTAAAATCCCTCATTATTTTGGTGGCCATTCATTACACTCTTTCAACTGTCTCCATCTCTTTGTTTGTATTGTGCAGCAAAGAACTACACACAGTACTTTTATTTAGTTATTTTTTAATTTTTTTTTTAGATTAGGTTTAATACCTTTGAGTCAGAGACTCGTTTACAAAGGTTCCAGGTCATACAAATAACATAGAATGGATGGACAGAACATAGTTAACAAGATGTTACATGGTTATCATGGAAGGTTCAACTGCATAGCAAGATAAGATACATTACATTTGAACGATGGGTTCGCTATAATACAGGAGTTCCAGAGGCCAGTACTTAGTCCTGGTTCCCCAGGATGCAACAATAACTAGATTTGGAATCAGTACCCACAAGGGGAGTTAATTACAAACAGTGCTGTCTTCACTAAGAGCCTTTCCAGGGTAAGTGCAGTAGAAAGCCAGGGATACCAGATCAGGGTTTTAAATAATTGATTAGCAGTTTTTTTCTTGGGACAATACTAACTGTACAGAAAGTATTTATATAGGTTTTCTAGAAGCGATATGTTTGTTAAACACAGTGAGGCAAGTGATGTGCATTTTCACAATGTTTTAGCACTTTTACGAGTAAAACACTAATCAATTTTTCGAGTTAAATAAAACCCTGCCAGATGGTTAGCTAGGGGTGGGGGGGGTGGAGCAGCCAGAGAAGGCGTTGTCAGAAACAGGCAAGGGGAAACAGGGATGTGAAATGGAGGAGGAGGAGTCCATGATGATGTGGGGGAAGTTACCTAGAGGGAGGATGGTGGTGGAGGGTGGACCCAACAAAGGGCTGGGAGAGGGATGGGAGCATTGGGGGTTGAGTGAACAATGGGAGGGGAATGTGGTGGTGGTGAATAGACGGGGGAGAGATAGGAAGTGGGGAATGGTAGATGGGGGGGTATGTTTGCAGAGCAACCATTCATAGTTGCCAGGTAAGCTCTCAGGCCTGGTTTGAATTGGCTAATCTTTTTGCAATCAATCAGGTCTTTAGGGAGCTCATTGAATCACCTAGGACCACGGAAGGAGAGAGAGAGATCTCTGGGCTTGGGTTGTTCTCTTAAATGGCACCACCAGTCCACCCTTGTTTGCATTACGGGTCCTAATAGTTGGTTGTGCTCTTAGGAATAGTCTAGTGGTTGATATTTGGGTAAGCCCTAACAAGGACTTCTTAGCTAGTAGGCATGTCTGATATGTGATTCGATGTTGGAGAGGGAGCCAGCCTGTGTCTTGATAAAGGGTACAGGTATGAGTCCGAAGGTCAGCTCCCAAAACCAAGTGACAGACTTTGTTGAGTATGGTTTTCACCCTTTTGAGGGCAGTGTCAGTGCCAGCCCCATATATGACAAGGCCATAGTCAGTGTTGGATAACAGCGCACAATAAGTGCCCAGTTTCAGTGCTTCCAAGGTCATAGAGTGTTGATGTCGATAGAGGGCACCCAGTTTAGCATTGGCCATTTTTACAACATGGTCAATTTGAACCAAATGACAGGGTGTCATCGAGATGAACCCCGAAATATTTAAAGGTGCTCACCTGCTCCAATGTGTCACCTTTATTGCTCTGAATCTGCAGGGGTCCAAACTTCTTCCTGTTCTGTTGAACAGAGAAGATCATGCTCTTTGTTTTTTTGTAGTTTAGCAGGAGTTTGGTATCAGCAAACCATTTTTCGAGTCTGAGGAAGTTGCTTTGAAGCTCAGTGGAGATCATGACTTGATTATTCCCTTTGACAGAAATGACCACATCATCGGCATAGAGCACAATGTGCGCTGGTCAATCTGCAGGTAAGGGGTTTATGAGGAGACTGAAGAGGAGTGGCCCTAATATGGACCATTGTGGGACCCCCAGACTCACTTCACTTGGCTCAGAGAGACTACCTTTGATTTTGACTCGTTGGGTCCTGCAAGAGAGGTAGCTGTTAAACCAGGTCACTATGTCTCTGGACAGACCTAAAGCGAGGAGGCTTTGCAATAGGAGTTAGTGGTTGAGAAGTGTCGAATGCCTTTGTGAGGTCTATGAAGATAGAACCCACTGCCAATTCTTCATCAAAGGCATCGTATATTTGATTGATATATTCGACAAAGGCGGAGACAGTGGAGTGGTCTCTCCTAAAACCAACATACTGGGAGCTGAGTAGGTTGTACTTGGTTAGATACCCTGTAAGCTGATCTGATAGCACTCATTCGAGGGCTTTTGAAAGGGGCGGAAGGATAGAGATTGGCCTGTAGTTAGACAGGTTTGCTGAATCTCCAATCTTGAAAACGGGGTGACATGAGCCTCCTTCCACTTGTCTGGGAACATACCTGACCTTAGAGAGGCACTGAATACTTTTGTGATTGGCTCAGCTACCTTGCTGAGTACCAGACCTATTAGCTTCATATTAATATGGTCACTATCCATCCAGGTCTTTCCTAATACCTGTTTAACGTATTTAATGGTTTCATGTTGTCGGAGCTGCCTAAAGTAGAAGGGAGGGATGCTTATTGGGGACAGGTGTGTTGGCATGTTGGATGACGGTTTGCAGGTTGAGGGTGACAGGTAGTCTCTGGGTAAAACTGTACTGAGGTCCGTAAATGCCATGTTAAAGGTATTTGTTATGTCACTAGAATCCTGCAGGGTCTCGTTTGTTGTGACAATGAGTTCAGGAGGAGCTCTGGATGCTTTTCCTGTAAGGGACTTTACAGAGTCCCAGAATTTTCTTCCCTGACCCCAGCTTTTCTTCAAGAGGTCATTATAGTACGAAGCCTTAGCCAATCAAATGAGTTTAGTGCATTAGTTTCTGACTGTTTTGTAGGCAATGATGTCGAGGTGTTTGCCCATGGCTTTGGCTACATGCCACAGATTGTCCCTGTGGTGCATGTGGGGCCGGAAAATGGCCTTGAAAAATGGCCAGATTACTTACTCTGCTGTGCTGGTCACCCCCTTTTGATGCACCCCAGTATTCTTCCAGACTTTTGACAGCAGCAGCCCACAGCGTTTCATGCACAACACAGGGTCCAGTTCATGTTTGCAGTGCAAGAACTGCAGTAGTTCTGGGTAGCCAACCTAGTCAGACACAAACAAACGTAGAATACACTGGAACCTGGTGAGAGAAGCTCTTTGTTACAAGGTTGAAAGCAGTAGAGAAAGGCTCTAAAATGGCCCTGTTTGTTTTGCACAGCATTGCACAACACTGTATCAACTGAATTGGATGACTTGAATAAATTTACTGAGTCACTAAGCCATTTTGGGCTCCTTGTGTCTGTTCATTACAGAGCCTCTGTCACCAGGTTTGAGTGTGTTCTATGTTTGTGCTCAGCTTTTCATGATTTAGCCCCTTGTCTAGTATGACCCACCAGGTTTTTTACCTCCTCCATGGCTGCAAGATGAGCCCCACACAGTGTGTAGGTCCTTCTTATGTTTTTCCTCCTTAAGTGTGACCCTGAGATGCTGTGTCCACATTCACACCCCTACCTGGTGACTGTACAGGGACCACCTGGTTGAGGGGATTGGGTTTGTTCTTTTGTCCTGTGGTAGGGGGTTCATCCCAGAACAAATAATACGTAGTGCGGTGCCTCCACCCAGAGAGTATAAGTGGGCTAGATGTCGTGTGCAGTACCACCCCCTGGGACGCAGCACCAACCCATCTTCCTACACTGGACTGCACCTCCCTCTGGGGACCACTAAGACAGATGTTACCTTCACCAATAAACACTTCAGTCAGGTTATACAAACTCGGAGCTCACATGAGAGTAAAATTCAACAAATTAGCGCTTTTGTTTAAGAACATAGGCCTGTAAGCTGGAAGAAATGGAGGGGTTAGAAAATTGCAAGTCACCTTTAACACTCCTACCCTATAGCACTGTCCCTGAGAGCTACTGTACTGTGGGTCACTACCACCCCCTCAGATTCCACACAGTCTATAAAGCATCTACTCAATCAAGGGGCAGAAAGAGAACAATTATACTACATAAGGTGCAGCAACTCTTCAGCTGAACCAATAGTAAAACTACAGTTTCAAGTATGACACAATAACCAATGATTCTGGGTACCCAGGAGTTAACCCTAGAGTCCTGATGCAGGCCTGGTAGATAATTATCAAGCTTGCAATTTAACCCCTTCCCCACAACACATCATTGAGTGCAAGTACAATTTTAAGAACTTGAAATCCAAATAGAAAATGCTTGTAACCAAACTTGTAATCTGAAGTTGGAAAAATACAAAGACCCCAGCTAGCAATGCCAGCATTCACGTGCTCCAGGGATACAGTTGGTCAGTTGAGGCAGGAGACAGAACACAGCAGCAGTCAGGAACAGGGCCCAGTGGCCTGGGGATGAAGCACTTCAGATTTCCTCAGACGTGCAGCAGCAGTACAGCCCTTCTGCCTCACACTTCTCAGGATACAGCCCTTCAGGCTCAGCTCTCAGGATACATGAGCACTACACAGTGGCTCCTCGGTTCCCAAGAAGCTCAGACCCCAGGAGCGACTCCCATGGTCTGACTCCCCTCCAGATTGAGAGTACCCAAATATTCAGGGCATGTGCCCTGTGGCTCCCTGTTCCCCGATCCACCCCACTATAAACAGGCCCCTTATCTGCCTCCAGAGCAGCCTCGGTAGGATACAGGTCTCTGTCTCCACTCGGTACAGCTCAGCAGCTTCGGTATACAGCAGTGGCCCACAGGCTCACACTCTCAGCAATTTCTTCCCACAGGAGCTCGTCTGGAACTATTTCCGAATAGAGTAATCCCAAAATAAGGCTCACAGAGAATTTTCTGAATGAACCCTGGTAAGGGCTCGCAGGATTGTTGGCCTGGCTAGGCCTGTAGCTTGGTCATACCAGCAGCAGATATGAACACCTCAATCTCTCTCTCAGACTGCCCCGAGCTCCTCGAGAGCCCAGAAACTTCTTTCCCTCCATTCATTGTCTCATTGGACAGGCAGGGCTGTCCATCAGTTCTTTTTCTTCCCTGTCCTGCCCTCTGATTGGCCTAAGTAGACTGCCAGTACTGTGAGGAAGGTCTGATTGCACCATCCTCCCCACAGTCCTTTGCTTTGGTTGGTGGGGCTTTCTAGCCCTCTGATTGACTGGCTGGCAAGGGTGGAGGTCACGAAGATGGTGACCCTCATATCTGATTCAGCCTTGTGCTTCTAACTCTCTAATTTTATTTATTTGATCTGTACCCCCATATTGTGCTGGCTCTTAGATCTTTTTGCAGCCCTCCTGGGCTACTCTCTGGAGGGATGGTGTTGATCAGGTGAGTGTCGGGTCAGTGGTGGGGTATGCTGACAGGGAAGGGTGGAGTTGGGAGCGCTGGGGAGGAACCCCTCTGAAACTTGCATTCCTGCTCGAGTTGGTGGCACCTGCTTGTGGTGCTCTGAGGCACCAAAGAGGAATGGCATCCTGTTTTGTGTTCCCGGTCCCCTCTGCCTGGAATTGGGGCCGGGGACTGAAGAAATACAGCTGCAGCCACAGCAAGGGCACAGGAGGCACTGACAGTCGTGCTGCAGCATGGCCTCTATCACACATGCGGTCATTGAGAGAGAGTCGGCTGCTGCAGCACCAGTAACAGTTCAAAATTAGAACCTCAAGAGAGCGGCAGCAGCAGTCCAGGTTAGCCCCCTCCCAAGGAGGGGGTTAAACTCTCTCCTAGGTCACAAACTGTTGTCCTAGCAATTCCATGAGTCCCACCCAGTGCTTGTCTGAAAGACACAAAACAGACAACAGCTAACATTTCTACCTAGAGAGATGCTTTCTAGCTGGGCTAGCCCCAGAGTCCATAGCAACATAACAATGTCAACATGTTCAGGATTGCTAACAATTTCACAGACATTTAGGTATAGACAAGTGATTCCTATCCAACCAACATTTCCAGTACTCTGCATTCCCTCATTATAACCTAGGGCTACTGAACTCAATACGGATCTGGATCGGGGTGTGATATAGATTCCACAATGCACACCATAAGCAGGCAGGTCAGTGGGGGCGCCGGGTGTGTTGTAACTGAGCTTCAAAATAGGTCTTACAGGTCTTTTGAATGTCGCAATGAGATGACTTCTGGTTCCTGGGCAACTGAGGGTATACATCCGTCCTCTCTGGGTGGTGAATGAGGTTCTTTAGAATGAGTTGGTTCAATTACAAGATCTGGCTCTTGGTCAGATTCTATGTGATTGTCCACATGCTGTAGTTCAGGGGGTAGCTAGTCTAAATGGGGGTTCAAAAGGATCTGCATCTGGTTTTAACTGTGGGGTGGAGTATATGGCATCTGCCAATCATCGGAAGCATTTAAAAGATGGAGAATGTCCACAATGGAATAATACTGAACAAGGTCTTCTTCTTCTTCTTCTTTAGACAAATCTGTTGCATTGGGTGGTGGCTCAGGTGAAGGCCTTTCTGGAGGCCTGACTGGACAGTTATCTAGGTTGGGGGCAGATTGGCCAGTTTGGCTTTGGTGTATATGAGAACCTTTCTCTTCCATTCTTTGGGGGAGTACTGGGCTGTTGTCCAGATCTAGCACATTCAACCATCCAGTGGGGAGCCGGCCCTGTGGCGCTGAAGGTTGAGTTGCTGAACGCCACACCTCGCGCTACACTGGCAACCTGCGTTCAGGAATGAATTCGGGGCGCTGGGGGTCAGCAGGGGAGGGTTGAGGATGAGTGCCCTTATGGTGCTCTCCTCCCCGGGGAAGCAGGGTGGGGACAATCCGGCATGCCAGCTGCCCCCGGTGGAGACTGGGGGCACTGCAGCAAGCTGGGCGGCATATAATTAGCGTGGTCGATGCTGGCAGGGTTGCTGTGCACCAGAGCGTCGGGGGTGCGCCACGCACGGGGGGGAAGAGCGCAGAACAGGGAAAACAGTGGCTTGTGGGACAGGCGATGGCACCTGTCCCCCCATGCCCACTGCCAGGCTCACTCCAACTGGCCTTCCAGGTCCTCCACCCGGGCCCTTACCTGCAGCCGGAGTCTGACGTGGAAGAGCGCCCAAGAGGAGGGGTGCCCCACTCCGGGCAGGTTAAACCGGGGGTGCTGGCTGCAGAAAGGGAAAGAGAGGGGAGGCACAGACCAGAGGGGCCTCAGGCAGGAAGGAAATGGACAGGATGCCCGAGAAAAGGTTCCACAAGCCGTGACCGGAGGGAAAAATTGTTAAAAAACAAACAAACATCCAGTGGGCAGGAGATGGTTGCAGTGCAAAGTTTTACTTTTCCAGTGATCCCCCTCTGGACATACTCTGTACACTGGCAAGTCCACAGATTTTTCTGTGATCATTTAGGGGTGCTGCCCCAACAGTCTGCAACATTATGCTTTCCGGGTAACCCCAAGTTCAAACCAAGATTGTATCTTCAGGCAGTAACTGTGGGCTCTGACACATTTGTTGTACCTAGTTTTGTTTGCCAAGTTTCACTTGGTAGACAATTCAGCAGTAAGCCTGTAGGCATCGTCGAATTGCTGTTTTAGTCCTTGAACAAATTTGGTGTACGTCTGTAAGTTGTCTTCATCAGATGACACTCGAAATGGAAGGTCCACTGGAAACCTGGCCTGCTTTTCAAACATGAGCAGTTATGGGGATTGCCCCATGCATCATTGTGAGTGCAACTGTATGCATGGACGAACAAGCTCACTTGTTGACTCCAGTTTGATTTTTTTCCAAAGGTCCAACATGCCCAACTTATTTAATAAGGTTCTATTGAATCTTTCTGGTTGTGGATTGCCTTGAGGGTAGTAAAAAGTGATCTGTGACTTACTGATCTCCCAGGGTACTAGGTCAAAACAGCAAGATAAAAGTAGTGAAAGTTATAATAGTGACTGCAATATAGTGAGGAAAAAGACAGCATTAAGAAAAAACAGCGAGCAGTCAAAGTGGCGACAAACTAAAGTAAAAAAAAATAATGACAAACAGCTGTGAAGAGCTCACACATAAAAAATACCAAAACGTGAAATGCTAGCGAGGAAACACTGAAATGATAGCTCTAAACCATGACCTTCACACAAACTGTAAAACCCTATGTGAGACATACACAGACTTAAATACCCACTGTAACAAACATCAATAACACCTAAGACCCACAGCAGACCACTCAAAATTGCACAAGACAACACACAAAACAGAACTACAACACCTGCACAACGTTACTAACACTAGTTCACATAGATGCATGACAGAAAGAATTTCCACAGAATCCCCAACACAATAACACCTGTTCCATACAAAACCACACACTTTAGATACAAGCAGAAACTACACTTCAATATTTAATCTCCTGCACCCCCCACGGGAGGGGGTCTTCACCCCCCACACCCCTTTCAATAAATATAAATATCCTCCACGTCGCACAAAATAGAACACCAGGGCAAATCCTGCTTCATGAAACTCACTTTTGCCATGTTGCATCACAGAGACAGAAGCACAAGTCAGTTTTGCTGGCTCCCATCACAGAGCCAAAAGCACAGTAGCCAACACAGTAGCCACAACATAGCCCACACAGTGCTCACTTATACATGCCTGTAGAATTTCACTGTCTCTCATGAAAGCACCACAAGCACAGTAGCCCACACACTACAAACAGCGCTCAAATACACAGCGCTGTAGTTTCACACTTGCTAATTTCACATGAGCCATTCTTACCTCACTGAAATTGCCACACTATTATTCCCTCGCTATTTTCTCCTGACACCATCCCCCAGAGAGACAACAACTCATTGATCATTTGACTTTCACAATCCTGACCCTGGTTGGATGAATTCTCTTTGGCAGTCCACAATGAGCAAAGTACTTTTCAGTCGAAACTTGGCTATAGTTGTGGCCTTTTGGTCTTTTTCGTGAAATGCTTGGGCATACCTGGAGTAGTGTCTGTCGCCACCAGAATGTTGGCAATGTTCTTTTTGTCTGGTTCCAAGCTCATAAAGTCATGTTCACCAAATGGGCTGCTTGAGGGGGGGAGGGAATGTTTTCTGCTAGATGCATTTCATACACTGTTTACAACAGTTCTCCGTCTCTGTACTCACCTGGGTCCAACAGAACCTCCTTCTAACTTGGTCTAATGTTCTGTCAACACCACAGTGTCCCAACATATCATGCAGGACTCTGAGAGCCAGTTTTCTGAATTTCACTAGCAGTAATAACTGTTTCAGGCTTGGCCCATCATTGCTCTGTGGCTATCTGTAAATCACACCTTCATGTACTTTCAACTTGCTCCACTCTCTCAGTAGCAAGGAGGTGTCATGATGATTCATTTTGACAAATTCTGGACATCACCTCATTAGAGAATTTTAACAGTATCTCAGATTGCATGGTCCTCCACTTGCTCTTTTCTCCAGTTTTGCAAACTCATTTGTGGCAGAGTGCGCTTACTGAGGGGCACAACATTGAACTGGCCACAGGTATGCAGTCTGACGAGGTGCCCGGGCTGTCCACCAGGTGAGGTGGTTCACTGGAGTTTGTCAGTTCTTCTGGGTCATATCTTTCACACAAAGCTTGGATGGCAGTCTCTGGGATCTGGATCCATTCTGGCCCAGGCACCCCTGGGTGGGGTTTTCTGACTAGCACATCAACATCAGTGTTGCTTTTTCTAGGGCAATACTCCGCACAGTAATAATATGTTGAGAGGGCTGACAACTGGCAGTGGCCTGCAGTGTCCAGTTTTGCTGCTGTTTGCGTATAGGTGAGGGGATCATTACCAGTGCGGACTGTGGTATGGGCCGCATACAGATATTCGTGGAATTGATTGACAGTTCTCTATTTGAGTGCTAAAACCTGCAGCCTGTGGACTGGATAATTTCTTTCTAATGGCACAGACTGTGACTGGCAAAAGCTATCAGCCGGAGTCCTTGTAGGTGTTCTTGATATAACACTGATTCCAATCCACTGAGACTGGCATCTGTGTGCAACACATATGGCTTTCTAGGGATTGCATAGGCCAACATGGGGGCATTGGTCAACTGTCTGATTATCTTTTCAAATGCTTCATCACAAGCTTGTGTCCATCTGAGGCCAAACAGTTCATGCACTCTGTAGTAAACTTTTTCAGGAGTGAACTGTGGCACCCATTTGTTTTTCTGGTTGGCCAGAGGATACTCTTGGATCAGATCCTGCAGAGGCTTGACAATCTTGGTGTAGTCTTTAATGAACCTGCAGTAATAAGTAAAGAATCCCAAGAAACTCTGCAGTTCTCTCAGCCAGGTGGGTTTTGGTATGGGGGTGACAGCCTGGATACAGTCAGGATTGGTACAGATGCCATCTTGGGACACAATGTGACCCACATACTTGTCCAAGGTCCTGAAGAACTGGCACTTGTCAACGGACAGCATGAGGTGATACTCTTCAAGTCTGTCCAGTACTTTGAACAGTCGGTCTTCATGCTCTTCCATGGTTCTCCAGAATACAGTAATGTCATCCATGTAGACAAGGTATTCCCACAGCTTCATGTCATCTACTGCACTCTCCATCAGTCATTGGAATGTGGCTAGCACCCTGAGATCCCTTGTGGCATTTGGAGGAACTCACTGAATCTCAAGGGGCAGATGAATGCAGTCTTTTCTTGATTTTGCCCAGCCATGGGGATTTGATAATAACTGGATCTGAAAACCATCACACTGAACCATTGACTGCCATTCAGGCAATCTAGGGCATCTTGGACTCATGGCATAGTGTGTTGGTCAGGTACAGTTCCTGTGTTTAAAGTCTTGTAGTCAACATTCATTCTGACAGCCCCACTCTTCTTTCTGACAACTATAATTGGTGGCGAATTGGGGCTGCTTAATTCCTGAATGATACCTGCGGCCAGCATCAACTGCTTCTGAACATCATCTGTGTCAGTGGAGGCCAGTCATCTCCACCTTTCCTGAAAAGACCTCTTATAAATTACCCAAATGCAATGCTTTATACCCTTGGCACACTCAACATCCCATTTCTTCAGGGAGAAAACTTCTGTTTGCTGTGCCAGCTTCTTTTGACTTCTGTTCTACCACTCAGTGGGCAAAGAGGGGTCTTTGGACTTGAACAGTGAAGGATCCAGTTGTCTTGGAGCTGAACCCTCTCACGTTTGCCATTACACTGCCAGATTAGCATAATATATCCTGGTGAGGGTCCATCCCCTTTGGAAGGTCACTGGTCAGTGTGTTACATTTGTCACATGAACTGTTATTTGTCTGACATATGTATGAGCTTTAGTTGGTAGTGTGCTAGGTTTGATTACTAGTCCCTCTGGCAAACCAGCTTCCTCTGGGCCATCCAGCATTAGCAGCTGATTATGGCAAGATCCTTTGAAGCGCACTTTTCCCATGATAGCACACTCTCTTGGGGAGGGGGTGTAAACACCACTTCAGATCGGTCTTGGCACCAAACAGTTCCCACAGATTTGTTCTGAGGTAGAACAGGGGCTTTGAGAGTGTAAGCTTGTCTAACAAGTCCATAGAGAGGCACTGGAGCTCTCCTTGTTGGGCTTTAAACTCTGCACAACTGACCCAGGCAGTAGACCATGTGGGCATTGGTTCCTATAGTGATCGGGATCTTTTCATACATATGTGTCTGTGGGCACACCAGGACACACGTCTCCACAGCAGTAGGAGTTGCAGCAGTGTTCACTGGGAACGAGATCCAGATACAATTCAGGCCCAGATGGGGGTATGAAGTATTACTGTTATCCAACACATTGAAGCCTACCAGGGGCTCCAACGTTTTGTGAGACAGATACTTATCCTAAGGGTTTATGTGATAAGGCCGAGTCCCTTATCTCTCCACTCAATAGAGCGATGAAAAAAAATCACCTGCGGCAAAAAGGCGTCCTCACAGTAGAGAGACCACTGCAAACAGCAATGGACCTCTATAAACATAAAATGCATCTGTTTTTTTCAGGGGCTATGCCCCCCAACACACCCCTATGTGTGCTGCACCCACCAACATAAAGATTCTCAACTCCAGGGGGAGCAGACTTCGAAAATAATAGTAAACGGAAACAAAAATGTTACCCGCACTAGGATCTGAACCCCGCACTTCATGCTCCAGGTGCAGTGGTCCAACCACTACACCACACGAGCAGCTCGGCAGAACTTAGCCACTTAATTCTTTTATCCCCTTTCCTCATGAGTGTAGCACGTATCCCTGAACGCTACACTCGCTTTTCCTATTCACAGCTATTCTTTACTGCTTGCTCTACAAGGAAGCGTTATTATTGAGTCATTCATACTAAGTTGCTCAATAATACATACTCATATTGAGTGCTACCTTATCATAATAGCCTTTGAACACAATAGTGACCTGGGAGCCACTATCCAGGAGTACTCGTGTTGGCCATCCATTGACTTGAGCTTCCACATCTGCAGTAGGACCCACAATGTGATCTCATCCCAGTCCCTCAACACTTTGGTTTTAGGATATGAAGCATTGGTTTTGACACATACAGTAGCTTTAGCAATGGTTCCTGTTAAGTGAATTGTTCCCAGGGCACCAGAGCGCTCCTCCACTGGGGCCCGCTGAAATTTATAAGCCTGGTGGAGTTTGTGGACCAGTTCTCTTGGAGTAGCCTGTCTGAGACCTTTTGAAAGTGAGCTTATGACTGACACTGGCATTGGATATGCCCATCCTCACCACAGGGGTAGCAGTAAACAACGGGCTTCTTGAAAGAAGAGGTTGCTGTGTTGAATTTATTAACAGAAAGCAGTTAAACTTAACACTGAAGGATCAGCAGAGATACCTTAGTATATTTGGGCTAAGTGCAATTCCCAGTGAAAATAATTGGAAATTACATAGTGCATTCCTTAATCTTTGCACTCATGTTCTAAACATTCCATCTGATGATATTAAAAGAAAAAAATATCTATAGATGGAAACATGAAAATATGGCAGAACGGGATGATATGATGTTGCAAGGATATCTTACTATAAATGAGATCTTAAAAAAAGCACTGCTGTACTCAGTTGGAGTCCATATAATTGACAGTAAAATTTTTGAAACACCAGTAAAGCACAACACGGAAAAGGTTCTCCCTGTTGATATTCTGGAAACTGGAATGATTCTGAACTTTTATGGTCTCAATAGGACCAGAAATGAGAATCCTACAAAAATTAAACAGACTGTACTTAATTTATTAGAGCAGCTTTTACATATTTCAGCTGAAGTCCCGGAAGCAATCAAAGTTACCCGATTAGGCAACCACCCTGATTGTGATCAAATAAAACTAACTATTAAATATAACAGTTCATATGAGAAAATAGTGGAAAACATATCTATTCTAGATACTGTAGGTTTATTTATAGTCGAACAAGACTATCAAATTGAGACAAAAGGAGTCGAAAGTACTATTGATTCTCTAATTGGACATACTTCCATTTTCCCCAAACAAAATTTACAGAGCTGTTATAATGTGTCAATCTCAAACAAATTTCAAGTTCTAGCCACACAGAGAGATTGACTGAAAAGTGAAATAGAAAATAAAAGTGCATTGAATAAAAATAAAGAAATTCAGGATCTGAAAACAAATTTTGTTTCTTGGGACATTGCTGGTTTACTCTGTCAATCCTCCGATTCAGATTGGGTTGACTTCATAAAAAATAATCTTCCAAGAAACATGGGCCTGCTCGGAAGTGAATTTAAATGGATTTCACTGTATAAATTCTCCTGCTTCCAGAGATAAAAAATGTGTCAGATTTATGGCTGGATTGGCAATATATATTAAAATTAAAAAAGATATAGTAATTAAGGATACTTTAAAAATTTATCAGAATTACATTATATAAAATATTGATTGGCATTCGGTTCCCATTACCCTAGTCAATGTATACATCCCCCTCAAGAACTGCAAAAAGAAATAATGCATATTTATGGGATCAACTAATGTTAATGATGGGTGAGATCTCTGCCAGATTCCCGATTAACCATTTACTGGTTGCAGGGGAAATTAATGCTAGGGTTGCTTTATATGATCAGAGTAATATTTTTTTCTGAAATTGCTGTGATTGAAGCAATAGCTCCCAGAAAAAGCCAGGATTTAAAAGGCTATAAACAATGTAAATATTTTATTAAATTTCTGAAAAACAATGAGCTTCTGCTATTAAATGGTAGAATAAGTGGTGATTTAGAAGGTAGAACTACCTACTTCTCCTCTTGTGGTCAGAGTACAATTGACTATGCTTTATGTAATTTGGAATTGGTAAAATTAATTACATGGATTGGTATTCAGATAAGGCCAGAAAGTGACCATGCTCCAGTCAGCTTAAAGATTGTTTTGAATGAAGGTTTGCCTGAGATGTTGGATTCAGACCCCTTTGTGGAATTAAGCTGCATTGGAAAAAGAGTTCTGAGGAGAGGGGAAAATAACAAATAGTGCCCTACAGTATGTGAAATTATTCAAACTTTTATAAATGATAATGAATCACTCGGCCTAAATTATGAGTCCCCAGAACAAATTGGTAATCCACTGAAACAACTGAATCAGGATATTAGGGCTGTCATATGTGCCAGAACTTTAACCTATGAAATCATAACTGGTTTGATAATGAATGAAGAGATGCAAAGTCCAAATTAAATAAACGTATAAAGTGGACTAAATTAGAACCTACAAAGACAAATTTTCAAAACCTAAATAAAGCTAGAAGACAATACAATCGATGCTTAAAAACACAAAAAATTGCTATATCAGTAAAAACTATGGGTCGAAATGCACAAGGTAATACAAAATAATGATATGCACTCTTTCTGGAAACTGGTGGCAAATGGTGTAAAAGAATATAAACCTGTATTGTCATCCTATATTCCTAAAGAGAACTGGATAGTACATTTCAAGCAACTATTTTCTAGAATTGAATTAGATAATTTGGACTGTCATTTAGTAAATAGGCTACATTTAAACTCTGGCAAAGCACTCATTTTTTCTGAAACTGCAGTAGAACTGGCCGTACTAAAATTTAAAAATAATAAGGCAGTTGGAGAGGATGGTATCCCAGCTGAAATATATAACAAATATAAATCATTCTGATACCTCTACTTGTTTACTATTTTAATTTGTGTATTGAATTCAAATATGTTCCCTCTTCTTGGGTTAAAACTATTAACATACCACTGCATAAAAAAGGCTCAGTATATGACCCTTATAATTATCGCCCAATAAGTCTTTTAAATATAGTATCAAAAATCTTTACCAGACTATTACTCAATAGATTAACAGACTGGGCCGAAACAAATTCAATTATCTCTCCCTTTCAGGCAGGATTCAGAAAAGTTTTTTACACAATTGGTAATATATATATCTTCTCAAATTTAATTGAGAAATACGTTAAATGGAGAACAATGAAATTGCTTGCTATTTTTGTGAACTTTTCCTCAGGGTTTGATTCTTTAAATAGGCAAAAATTATGATTAATCTTACATTACCTCAAGATGGATAATACACTTCTAATTATGATTTATCTCCTTCATGGTGGAACTGCCTCCTGTTAGGTATGATAGTAAAGGCAATTTAACTGAATATTTCATGACCCATAAAGGGGTTAAATAGGGATGCCTACTGGGCCCCTGTTATTTAATATTTATGTAAAAATGAACTGCTTATTTTAGCAATGAAGAAAAATTAGATTCACCCTAAATAAATAATTTTCCCCTACATACGCTGGCATATGCAGATGTTATAGTGCTAGTTGCCTTATCCACAAAAGGATTACAAAAGAAAATAGATTTTTTTCAGAACAAATGTGAGACTTTAGAATTATCTATAAATCTAAACAAAACTAAAATAATGATCTTTAATAGTCATGGTAAGGGCTCTTCTCAATTTAAATTTACATTGGGAGATAAGAAAATCGAAATTGTGAATAGCTATCAATATCTGGGGGTCAAACTGGTAAATACATTTAAGGAGGTGGGCTTCTCACCAAAAAGATCACTATTTGAAAGCTAAAATCATAGCTAAAGTTTAATATGAAATATGGAGATAACATCATTCTCCCAGCACTTTTTGCATCTGATGCAAAGATTAACCCAATTGTCACATATGGTGCAGAAGTCTGGGGCTCCCATATAACGAAAGACATTGATAAGGCATCTTCATATTATTATAAGACCCTATTAGGAGTTCCATGCTCTACACCTAATACGATGGTCAGATCTGAACTAGGAAAAATCTCGACGGGTGCTTTGGCTGAACTGAAACTATTGGTTTACTGGTTGAGACTAATTAATAATAAATACAATATTCTACCTCAAAATTGTTTGAAAGAAAAAAATTAAATGGTCTAAAGAAGGATATAAATCTAACTGGCTAAATACTCTGAAATCAGTTTGACAAAAATAAACATGACTCATCCGTGGAGTGATTATAATAAGAACATAAACATATCTGTACATTTTAAAACTTTGATTAAGAAAAAATTATTTGACCATGCGAGATTCCAGGATATGATAAAAATAAATGGGCAGAAATGTGCTGAATGGTTTAGATGCAATAAACCTGGACACTGTCTGTAAAACTATCTTATCTTCCCCATACAACCATCGGACAGAAAACTGATCACATGGACACAGTTTGAATTGATTAAATCCAGACATATTTATTTTAATAAGGGTCTTCATACTGATTGGCCTTAAATACAACAACCGTGCAATGCAGATGTACCCTTGGCCAGTGTGAATCTTTATACCATATAATTAATATATGTCCCTTATATTATAAGCTTAGAAACCAATTATGATTGGGTATTTATTCTGTTACATCCAAGATGTGTGGAAGATGCCCTGTTGGTGTCCAAATTCTTCTCAATAACTAAAATAAAGAAAAAATACTATAGACTATACTATAATACAGGTTAGATTTGTCCTTAACCTGTTTTTATATATCTTCATTAACTGCATTTTATTAACTGCAGTTTGTTAAGTGATGATAAGCCATGACACTGTTCGAATACATGTTATGACTTTTTAATCCTTAGTAGTAAGGTGTTTTGCAAAATGTGTTTTCCCTGTAAGGCTGGTCTGGTCTTAGAGATATACTGCAATGGGGTTAATTTGGTAATAGTGCCCCCTTTTTTAAAAAACGTATGTGTTTATTTGTTATATTATATTTATGTTGTAATGAAGGCTGTTTTTACTATATTAACTTTGATTGCTAATAACAACAAAGTTGAACAATAAACTTTGAAACTGAAACAGTAAACATCACTTCTACATATCGGTTGTCAAGAGGTTCAAGCTGGAGAGTTCCATGGGTGCCCCCCTCCTAGGCGATTGCAGGACTTGGTGGTTCATTGATTCTCCCATCATTTTCTTTAGCTCAATCAGCTAAGTATGGACTTCCTCCAATGAGATTGTATTTGAGGCTCACATTCCAGTGCTGGAGGCAGTCGACACAACACTACTTGGCACAGGCAGGTATCCCATCGACAGTGCGATGGAATGAGAGCACTACAACCAGTTCTCCTGTCACAGTGGCAAATTGGTTGTCGAAGCACCCTGCAGGGAGAGTGCCGCATGGGTGTTGCACTCCCTTCCCAATACACCTCCGCCATGGAGGCGATTATTGTTATTTTGGGGGGGTGCAGTTACGAAGCCTCGCAACAACAGCCAGCAGTTCCTGTGCTATATTTGGTGCCACATGGGTCGGCTGGCACAATTGCCAGGTGGCATGATTGTTGTCAGCATTGTGCTGGCGCCTAATGATGGTCGCCCTCTTGCTGTCACACTGAAGTGGGTAAACCACACAGGCATGCTGGAAACCAAGGGTTCAAACTCCCAAGGGGGATGGGCTGGTCACGCCAGGTTGGAGTATCATTTTTTTTTTAATTGGAGGCATAACAGCATTACATACAACAAAAATTACTATCAATAAATAATACATTGATACATAGAATAAATAATACATTAATGCATGGTTAGCCATCCCTCAGACTTCAAAACCACAAACTGTGGCCACCATTTAAATAATAGCTGCTGCTAGCTTTTGGAATACAGAAATCTTGCTTTTAGAGCAGAAAGCAGCTGACTAAAAAAAGCTACAGTTTTTCTTACTAATTTAACACTTCTATCTCAGCAGGAGTCAGTGCCTGTTGGGATTAAGCAAACAGATACTTTATTATAAGTAGAGGGGGTCTCATTTAGGGTTAAAAAAAAGGTCAGTGTGTCTTTCTGTGTTGGAGAAGGGTACTGTATCAACTTAGTTGCTAAATCAGTAGGAAGGAAGTGAGGTTAATTGGGGGTGTGGCTTAGGCAGTAGAAAAGCAGGTGACTCCAATTACAATTTCCTGCTACTAGCTTTTGGAAGACAGAAATCTTGCTTTTAGAGCAGAAAGCAGCAGACTAAAAAAACTACTGTTTTTCTTACTAATTGCCCTCCACCCACCCCTCCACCCTCCCCCCCAAGCCAGTTCTACTTTTATAGCCACTGGATATGACTGACAACAGGAACTTCCTGTCTGGCAGTAGGAAGGGAAGGATCATAGAGAAACATTAGTTTTTTTAACCCTTGAGGAAAAAGTAGCTCTTTCTCCCCAACCCCCAGCTGCTGTAGGTCTGACTGTGGGTAAAGAAGAAGGAGACTACTGAAGAATACAGGAAGTTGCTGTCCTAGAACAGGAAGGGTGAGAGTTGTAAGGAGAGGACAGAGTAAGCATACAGTGCAACAGGAGAGGGGACACAAAATAAGACACAATGGGAGTGGTGCAGTGCAATTTCTTTGGGGGCGGCAGTGTTCCGGGAGACATTCTGGAGGCTGCGATGCTGCCCTATTTGTAGGCACCTCTCTGGTCTGAGGAAGAGGTTGCCCATTTCCAGGCTGACCTGGTTAGGATTCATGAAACCTCCTTCCCCCACCCATGGATCACATGGCCACCACTGCTACCTCAGAGGTTGCCAAGAAAGAGAAGCAGTTGGACCAAGGTGGGCTCAGGGAGGGAGAGGGTGGTGGAACAGAGGTGCATCCCTCCAGCTGTACATCTCAACAATTCATAAGCTGTCCTGGTGGATAGTGGTTCCTCTATGGAGGCAGCTGCAGTGGAGACCAAGGAGGATGCTGGGAACCTCCACAAAGGAGACCCACAGGAGGGTGGCATGGTACCCCACAGGGGAAGGAAACAACTCCTGGTGGGGGACTCAATGATTAGGGGGTAGAAGTGGGGAGGAAGGGGAGAGGGAGGTAAGGTGCCTGCCTGGTGCCATAGCTTGGAGGGACAGGAAGCAAATCCTCAGGATCATGGGAGCAGCTGCAAGAGGGAGGGAGCTGGATGTCATTGTCCACCTAGGGACAAATGACCTGGCTAGAGTAGTGCAGGAGGAGCTTGTAGAGTTGGGAAGGGGCCTTAGACAAGTAGCACATACAATAACCTTCTCGGAGGTGCTACCTGTCTATGGCAAGGGTGATGCTGGGGTATTCCACACCATGGAATTCAACGAATGGTTGAAAAATTGGTGTGGAGCTCAGGGTTTTGGCTTCATTGAGGATGGGGGAGCCACCTGGAGGGATGCAGGCCTATACTGGTGCGATGGTATGCATCTGTCCGGGGGGGGGACCAGGATCCTAGGTGATAGGTTTAGATGCTTCATTGGCAAGCATTTAAACTAGCCAAGGGGGAGGCACTGAAAAGGAGCAGGGAAATCGCAGCCTTCCCCCACAAAACACGGTAATTAGTGAGGTAAACACCAAGGTACAGAAGTTATTAAGAAGCAGGACAGCGGTAAATGAAAAAAAAAGACAAAGGCAGTAAGGACAGGGATGGGGCTAAAAGGGGTAAGATCATCAAAAAATGGAGGATGATGAGTACCAATGCCCGTAGTCTGTGTAACAAGCTCCCTGAACTAGTGGCCTTGATGGAAGAGGGATGCCTGGATACTGTGGCAGTCACAGAAACATGGTACACAGAGAACCATGACTGGGATGTCAGCATACCAGGATACATAATCTACAGGAGGGACATTGAGGGTAAAAAAGAGGGGAAGGAGTAGCTCTCTATGTAAAGGAAGGGATCAAGACAACAGAACTAAAGAGTAAACAGGGAGCAGATGAGGCACTCTGGGTCAGCCTGGAGACAGGAATTGGCACCACAATCCGCATGGGGGTAGTATACAGATCCCGGTCTCAGGGGGAGGGAATAGACAAGGAAATGATAGAAGGCATCCTTAGAATGGCAGAAAAAGGGGAGATATTGTTGATGGGGACCTGAATATGCCACATGTTAACTGAAGCACCTTTGCTGCAGGCACATCCAAGAGCAAGGTCATTCTTGATGCCCTACAAGGGGCATGTCTCAGACAACAAGTATTGGAACCCACTCAGGAGGGAGCAATCTTAGACCTGGTACTCTCAAACGGGGATGGAGAAAAATCTCGGATTTAGAAGTGGGGTAACCATCTAGGAACAAGCGACCACCAAACAGTGTGGTTCATGATAAACACAAGTCAAGCCATACAAAAGCAAGAGTATTGGACTTTAGGAGGGCTGATTTTGGGAAAATGAGAGAGTGCCTCAGAAAAGCACTAGCAAACAGGCAAGAAGGAGGGGTGGAGGAACAATGGGGAGTAATCAAAACAGCCATCACAGAGGCAACAAGCCTTTGTGTGAAGCAAATCAACAAAACACAATGAAGGAAAAAAAATGCTATGGTTCTCAAAAGAGGTGGCAGGAAGGTTAAGGAGAAAAGGATAGCATTCAGGAAGTATAAGGAAACACAGAAGGCGGAGAAAGAGAACTTTATCAGTTAAAGCAGAAAGAGGCAGGGAAGGTAGTCAATAGCAAAGGCCCAAACTGAGGAAAGGATAGCCAACTCTTTAAGAAGGGGATAAGACCTTTTATAGATACATTAGGAGCAAAGAAAGACCAAGGGAGGAATACTGAGGCTTAATAAAGGAGAGGGAATCTGGGCAGAGGGTGACAGTGAAAAAGCAGGCATACTGAACGAATATTTCTGTTCAGTATTCACAAAAGAAGAGGAGGGGGAGGTACCTAAACCAAACAAGAGAAACACTCTAGATATGGGGGTTGATACCAGTCCATTCACAGAAGAAAGGGTTATGAAACAACTAGTAAAATTGAAGGTGGACAAAGCAATGGGGCCTGACGGGATTCACCCAAGAATTCTAAAAGAACTAAGGGTAGAACTAGTGACATCACTGACTACTCTCTTTAACAAATCATGGGAGGATGGGGTGGTATCTGAGGATGGGAGGAGGGTGGATGAGATTCCTCTTCACAAAAGTGGGAGCAGGGTAGAGGCAGGAAACTACACACCAGTTAGTTTGACCTCAGTGGTAGGGAAAATGATGGAATCACTTCTGAAGGAAAGAATTGTTGAGTACCTAGAGGCCAGTGGGGCACAGGACCCAAGGCAACATGATTTTTATTTATTTATTTATTGAATTCTTTCACCAGGAAAGGCACACTGAGCAAAACGATGCTCGTCTCCTAGTGCGACCGGGGAGGGGTACATAGGACAGGATAACGTGCAGGTTATCACTGAGTAAACATTTATCATTATAGTTTGTGCATTGGAGAGGAAAATTCACTGGTTTTCCAGTAGAATACATATAACATTACATTTATTACATTACATTAATGTGTACACTTAATAGGAATTACAGCTTAGCGACGGGTTACAGTCAGGGAACAGTTAGGCACAAGACACAATGATCCAATCATGGTGCAGATTACATGAACTGGAAGTGCAGTAAGACAGCAAGACAGCAGAAGTGTAATAAGTGCAATAGTTGGTTTATTAACCCAGCTTAGTAGCGTATGATGGGTGCCGTTGGCCGAGCAGTCGGGGGTACAGGGTACGAGGGGTGGGCACAGAAAGATAATCATGTGCAGGTAAAATTTACCGTAAGGTAATTAGCCATGTCAGTAGCAAGGAAGTGGGTGGAGGAGGAGTGATGAATTTGGGGAGGAAGTTCGTTCCAGAGTTTAGGGTGCCAGTGTGAGAAGGCTGCTTGTCCCTTGGTGGACTTCCTCCTCCTAGGGATTAGTAATTGACGGGAGTCATAGGATCTAAGGGCATGGGTCGGAGAAGGGAGTGGTGATAGCAAGGAGGAGAGGTAAGACGGAAAGGACCCAAGCCAGAATTTTGAGGCAAACTTTGTAGAGTGCAGTTGGCAGTGATTTTCAAGAGAGGGGAATGCAAGAGAACGGTAGAGATCACAGTGATGGGTGGGGGGGTGCATTGAGGGGGCGAAGTGGCAGAAAGCATTAAAGAAGGAGTCCAGTCTAGATAAAGTGGACTTGGAAGCGGCACTGTAGACTATATCACAGTAGTCAAATGATGGCAGGATTATCTTCTGCACTAGTTCATGCCTCACAGTTAGCGGGAGGCTGCTGTGGTTCCTGAAAAGGGAACCAAGTTTAGGGCACAGTTTTTTCAGGATTGCATCGATGTGGATGGAGAAAGATCAGTGTTGGTCGAGCCAGACCCCTAGGTAGTGGAAGGAAGAGGTGTTTTCCAGTACAGTCCCATCCAGGGTGTGGCAGGAGTAGAAGGTGGAGTGCCTGGACAGACTTTGCCTTGTGCCGAAGGTCATGGTGACTGTTTTTTAGCATTTAGGGAGAGCTGATGAGAGCTGAACCAGTTCTGAACTTTGTTGAAGTCGGTCTGAAGGTTGGTAGTTATCTCTACCAAGGAAGAGCCAGAGGCGAATAGGACAGTGTCATCAGCATACATCTGGATTGATGAAGTTGAGCAGCTTAGTGGCAGGTCATTAAGGAAAATGGAAAACAAAATTGGTCCGAGTACTGAACCGTGGGGGACCCCAGTGGTCATAGGAAGGGGGTTGGGTGTGGCATCTGCAATTCTGATGGATTGGGTCCTATTTGTGAGGTAGGCACTGTGATGTGGACAGCCAGTTCTGAGTGCTGTATCATTTTGTTTTTTTTAAATATAAAATGTATTACTGACTGTCATTGCTGAAAATCTAGTGCTCTTGGAGTGACCTCGCTCACTCCCCCCAGGTTTCAGCTGAAAGATGAAAGCCATGAGAAAATGCTGAAACAGCATGTGAGATCACACACACACACACACACACACACACACACACACACGCAGGTTTTAGATACAGTGTGTTACATGGAAGGCCGTAATCAGGAATCTCCTGTTTGTCTGAGTTAATTATAGCTCTGCTTCATAAGAGGAAAGATCATATCCATTTTTATGACGTTAGAGGGAAACACAGGTTATTACACAGGGTTGCGAAGTTGTAAATGCTCCTGTGAAGCCTGTGTGAGAGAGAATGCAGCATAGATCAAAGAAATGTCATTTGAAGGACATGAGTCATGCTGAGGATTGCAGACTTTAATTCTTGAAAAAGACATCCTGCTTTTATATAGATTTTTTTAATATATTCTGACATGAAAGAGCTAGGTGACCTCATGCAAAATAGGTGGGGAAAACCAGCTTTTAAACATTAATTCTGTTTTCCTTCAAGACACTTTTATCTAGAGTCTGACAAAGAAACACCTTTGAGCACTTCTAAAAAGGTATTTAGAAAGAGAGATACATCTAAATATTGTTGTAGGAATTTGCACTGTTTAAAACTTGTTCTTTTAAAAGATGTGTATGTCTTGTGATATAATAGTTCTGTATTTTGTGTTTTACATAATTGTACCTATTTTAGTAAAACTCTTTTTAGAGCATACTTGGTCTGTCTTTGATTTCTTTCATTTGTAAGAAAAGTATATATGGTCATAGCAGACACTAGGCATAAGCTTGAATGGTGATACCAAACTGGAAAGAGAAGCGTTTTAAATCTGAGGTCTTTATTAACGTTTTCAAAGGTTCATCTCTGTATACCTGGTTAGGAGCCCATAGGCAAAGATATCTGGCCCCCCTGAAGACAGAAATATCTGAGCCTGTGCATTTGGTATGCTAGCAAGAGGTTCACAGTTTGAATCCCTCCAAGACTTGAGACCAAAGGTTTATCCAAACTCACAAAATAGACAAGAGGGTTACCTTGTTCTGTTAAACTGTTCACAAGACTGCGCTCAGAGGTTGGCACTTTGGGAGTAGAGGGCCTGACCTGCTGAGTGGGTTTGTGACAGATTGGTTGGCAGCGGTGCGGATAATTTTGGTATCACAAGCTTTTATTGTTCAATGTGTCTGAGACCGTAAGCTCTTGCAAAGAAAGAAAAGACAGAGTTTTATTTTAAAAGGAACAGAACTATATCACTTGGCGTACAGTCAAGTTCCTACCCGTTTTATTTTTTTTTCCTAAAGTGCAAGTCAGAGTAGCAGTAGTAAGGGAAGATGACTTCCGACTACAGCAGGCACACTGTAGACTCCTTAAAGTAGTTGTGCAGGGACAAAGGAGTCCCGTTTGGGGTGAAAGTCAGCAAGCAGAACCTCATAGAGGTCCTGATGGTAGCAGATACCCAGAGCAGTGAGTCACAGACCATGACTGAAAGGGACTAGCCCTCGAGTGTGGCAGGACTAGCGGCCAGTGCTGTGTCCAGATCCGGTGAGGATGACTGCAGGATCACTGTCAGTGAAGGGCCACAGCAGCAGGGGAAGGTCACCAGTATCCTGAATCCAGAGGTACTCAGGCTGCAAATTGAGTTGCACAGGATGGAGCGGGAGTTCCAGGAGAAGAGGGAGCGAGAACGCCAAGAGGCAGAGTGAGAGAAGTGAGAGGTGGACCATGAGGCAGAGCAAGAATGCCGACAGGCAGAGTGAGAACAGAGAGATGCAGACCATGAGGAGCGTGAGCACCAGCAAGCTGCAGAGGAGAAGAGAGAGGAGCGCCAGAGGCAACATGAACTGGAGAAGCTCCGACTTCGACCAGCGGCACCAGAGCAGGTAAGCGGCTTGATTTTAACTGGGACTGCAGGACTGCGTTACAAATTGAACTCCAAATTAATAGCTGAATTTAAAGAGGAGAGGATATGGATGCCTTTAAATTCTTTTGAAAAGTTTGTATTCAGGCTAAAATTCCTAGAGAGTCCTGAGCTTCCAGCTATCCCTGCTACTTACCGGAAAGCTCAGGATGCACTGGGTCAAATGGACAATGAGGACAGTAATAATTACAGCAAACTAAAAGCTGCACTGTTAAAAAGTTTGAATTAACTGCTGAATCATACAGTGCTAAATTCTAAGCTCTGGAGAAGCCCTGATATGAGCTACAAGGAGCTAGCCATGAAACAACGCCAGTTTTTAAAAGGTGGAAGGAATTGAGGCAAACTCTGTTGATAAAATTGAAAATATGATTTTATTAGAACAGTTTTATTGGGCTTGCCCAGCAGAGCTAAAAACCTGGCTAGAGGACCGAGATCCCAACACAGTGCAAGAGGCTGCTGAACTGTCGGACCGCTATGCCAAGAGCAGACCTGCTGTGAGAGTGAATGGGGCAGGCGTGGCAGTGCAGAAAGGGAAAGGCGCGCCTTCAGGGCAGCTAAAACCCTCACTGCCTTCACTGAAACCAGTTAGCCCCAGGTTTCAGAGAAAAGAGTTCTCTGAGAGAAGAAATGAACGTTGGTTGTGTAAAGCAACTGGGCATATTGCCAGACAGTGTCCCAAAAAGTGGGGCAATAATACACAACCGGGTGCTAGAAAAGAAGTGGGTTGTTTGTGTGTCCCTGGAAGCATGCCAGTGAACATGAGGGAACACATGCACCCAGTCATGGTGAATGGTGTACAGACGCAGGGGTTAAGGGACACAGAGGCATCCCTAACCTTGGTAAAGGGGGATGGTATGTGCAGTTACCCATAGCCAAGCTGCAAGGGAAAATTGTAGTTCCCTGAACCCCACAGAAACCATTGTGGAAACCACTGACAGGCTGGTTCGCTAGCCTGTGTCTCCTGATATGGGGACTGATAAAAAGGGGGTAGAAAGTAGCAAGTAGCCAAACAGCTATGGAAGGTTACTCTGAAGAGGGAGGGGTGACCCATTGTTAGAGGGTTGGGATTGACAGTGATCCTAAGGGCCCTGACGCTAGTGCTAGGGATCCTAGTTTAGCGACTGAAGGGGACCTGTCCCATGCCTTGGGAATGTGTGAGGGGTTCGCAGCTGCTCAGAGAAGTAACCCAAGTGTAGAGAAGCTGAGGGCTTGGGCAGACTGTGACAGAGCACAAGGAGGTGACGGCCGACATAAGGTTTATTCAGAAATTGGACTTATGTATACTCAGGCAGTACAGACAGAGGGAGGGATGCTAGGCAGGCAGCTTGTCATTCCCCAGGGGTATCGTGAGCAGTTGCTCAAGATTGCACATGATATTCCCTTGTCTGGTCATCTGGGAATCACGTGCACTATGCAGTGCATAGCTCCAGAATTTCTATTGGCATAACTTCACCCCGCAGGTGAAGTAGTTGCAGGTCTTGTCACCGTGCCAGGAAATATGAAGCGCGGGCAAGAAACCCAAGCTGCCCTGATCCTATTGCTCATAGTGAGGAGCCATTCCAGAGGGTGGAATGGATATTGTGGGGCCTTTAAATACCCCTAGCTCCCTCAGGGAAGAGATTCATCCTGACTGTGGTGGATTATGCCACCTGCACCCAGAGGCAGTCGCCTATCCTCACTGAGGACAGACAAAGTGGCAGATGTCTTACATGGGATTTTCTCCCTGTGTTGGGTTTCTACAGGAGGTAATCACTGATCGAGGGCCCTCCTTCATGTTGGACCTGATGAAATGTTTATGGGAGAAGTGTGGGTGGTGCAGAGATGCACGACACCATATCACCCACAAGCCAATGGGCTTGTGGAAAGATTCAATGGTACCCTAAAGTCAATGCTCCGGGCATTTGCTGAACAGCATAGGAGGGACTAGGAAAAATACCTTCCCCACCTGTTGTTTGCATACAGGGAGGTGCCCCAAGAGTCAACAGGATTTTCTCCCTTCGAACTCTTATATGGACGCCGGGCACATGGGCCCCTAGACTTGATCCAGGAGGACTGAGAAGGCAAGCATGCCACCCAGGGAACTCCCATTGTTGATTACGTCCTTAGGTTTAGGGAAAGGTTGAAGGAGCTTATGGGGACAGCCCAGAGCAACCTGGCAGCTGCCCAACAGAAACAAAAAGTGTGGTACGACCACAGAGCCAGAGCTCGCTCGTACATGGTGGGTCAGGAAGTCATGGTCCTTATTCCTGTCCAGAAAGATAAGCTGCAAGTTGAGTGGACAGGATCGTACAAAGTGATTAGGAAGGTAAATGACGTGAACTACATTGTGGAGTTACCTGACCGAAGACAGACAAAAAGGATGTACCATGTCAACATGATGAAGCCATATGAAAATAGGGCTGACATGGTGTTTGCAGTGTGTAGTCATGGGAAGGGGACAGACGAAGGAGACCCCCTTCTGGATTTGCTGGAAGAAAGTAAGCAGGAGTCCTCTCTGGAGGCAGTTAAATTGTCTCCCCAGCTGGCCCCAGACCAGATCCAGAAAGTAAGGGAGGTTTTAGAAGACTTTGCCCCGTTGTTTAGCGCCAAGCCTGGGCTAACCCTCTTAGTGACTCACAATATGGAAACAGGTACACAGACACCCATACGGTGGCCAGCATATCAGGTGTCAGAGGCTGTCCAAAAGGACATTAGAGGGGAGGAGATGTTGGTTTAGGGGTAATCCAGAGATCCCACAGTCCCTGGGCCTCTCCTGTAGTCCTTGTGCCTAAGCCAGATGGCTCTACTCATTTCTGTGTGGACTATCGTGGACTGAATGCAGTCATGAAGTCAGACACCCACCTGATGCCCCAGACGGATGAACTGCTGGACAAGTTGGGAGGGACAGCCTATCTTAAGACCATTGACCTGACCAAGGGGTATTGGCAGGTAGAGTTGACAGACAGAGCTAGGGAGAGGTCAGCCTTCATCACTCCGATAGGCTTATTTGAGTTTAAAGTAATGCCTTTCAGAATGAAGAATGCCCCGGCCACTTTCCAAAGGTTGATGAACCAGGTGTTAAATGTTGCTGAGGAGTACGCCATGGCATACCTTGATGACACTGCCATCTTTAGTACCAGCTGGGAGGAGCACCTATCCCATCTTAGGGAAGTGCTGGACAGGATACAGTGGGCCGGGCTCACTGTCAAAGCCGAGAAGTGCCAGGTGGCCATGGGAGAAGTGGCATACTTCGGGCATGTGGTAGGCCAGGGACAGCTCTGTCCTAACCAAATAAAGATAGGGGTGATCCAGGGATGGCCCAGACCAGAAACTCAAAAGCAGGTCAGGAGTTTTCTAGGGACAGCAGGGTACTACAGGAAATTTTTACCCAGTTACAGTGCCCTGGCTGCTCCCCTATCTGACCTGACAAAGAAAAGGATGCCCAAGAAAATTACCTGGGGCCCAGCCTGTGATACCAGACTAAAGGAGGCACTGTGCCATGCTCCTGTTTTGACAAATCCTGACTATAGCAAAACCTTTATAGTTCAGACTGATGCCTCAGATGTGGGTATTGTGGAGGTACTGAATCAGACGTCCAGCCAAGGAACAGATCACCCAGTAGTGTACCTGAGTAGGAAGTTACTTTCAAGGGAGCAAGCATACTCTATGGTGGAAAAGGAGTGTTTTGCCATAGCGTGGGCCCTAAAGAAATTAGAGCCATACTTGTATGGGCAGCATTTTGTGGTGCAGACTGATCACAACCCCCTGGTTTGGCTGACGCAGATGGGGAAAAACAATGGTAGACTGCTAAGATGGAGTCTTGCTTTACAAGGGTATGATCTGAAAATTGTACATAGGGCTGGAGCCAAAACCAGAACTCAGATGGGCTGTCTAGGGTCTATGAGGAGTGAACTGATTTGGGAGGCTCATCCCATGTAGGGGATAGAACCCCCAAATTCAGTCTAGGTGGGGAGGAATTGTGACGTGGACAGCCAGTTCTGAGTGCTGTATCATTTTTATTTTTTTAAATATAAAATGTATTGCTGACTGTCTCTGCTAAAAATCTGGTGCTCTTGGAGTGACCTCGCTCACCTCCCCCCCCCCAGGTTTCAGCTGAAAGATGAAAGCCATGAGAAAATGCTGAAACGGCATGTGAGATCACACACATATACACAGGTTTTAGATACAGTGTGTTACATGGAAGGCCTTAATCAGGAATCTCCTGTTTGTCTGAGTTAATTATAGCTGTACTTGATAAGAGGGAATATCATATCCATTTTTATGACATTGGAGGGAAACACAGGTTATTACACAGGGGTGCAAAGTTGTAAATGCTCCTGTGAAGCCTGTGTGAGAGAGGATGCAGCATAGATCAAAGAAATGTCATTTGAAGGACATGAGTCATGCTGAGGATTGCAGAATTTAATTCTTGAAAAAGACACCCTGTTTTTATATAGATTTTTTTTATATATTCTGACAGGGAGGAGCTAGGTGACCTCATAAAAAATAAGTGGGGAAAACCAGCTTTTAAACATTAATTCTGTTTTCCTTCAAGATACTTTTATCTAGACTCTGACAAAGAAACATCTTTGAGTACTTCTAAACAGGTATTTAGAAAGAGAGATAAATCTAAATATTGTTGTAGGGATTTGCACTGTTTAAAACTTGTTCTTTTAAAAGATTTGTATGTCTTGTGATATAATAGTTCTGTATTTTGTGTTTTACATATTTTTATCTATTTTAGTAAAACTCTTTTTAGAGCATACTTGGTCTGCCTGTGATGTCTTTCATTTGTAAGAAAAGTATATATGGTTATAGCAGACACTAGGCATAAGCTTGAATGGTGATGCCAAACTGGAAAGAGAAGTGGTTTAAATCTGAGGTCTTTATTAAAGTTTCCAAGGGTTCATCTCTGTATACCTGGTTAGGTGCCCATAGGCAAAGATATCTGGCCCCCCGAAGACAGAAATATCTAAGCCTATGCATTTGGTACGCTAGCAAGATGTTCACAGTTTGAATCCCTCCAAGACTTGAGACCAAAGGTTGATCTGAACTCACAAAACAGAGAAGAGGGTTACCTTGTTCTGTTAAACTGTTCACAAGACTGCACTCGGAGGTTGGCACTTTGGGAGTAGAGGGCCTGACCTGCTGAGTGGGTTTGTGACAGGCACTAAACCAGTTGGTGGCTGATTCAGTATGGCCAGCTTCCGAGAGGCACGTTAACAGGAAGGGGTGGGAAACGGTGTTGAACACTTTGGCTTGGTCAACAAATATAGCTTAGGTGATCTGCCCTCTGTCCATACTGGAAAAGATGGTGTCAGTGAGCCTTATAAGGGAGGAGGCAGTGGAATGGCTCTTTCTGAATCCTGACTGGAATGGCGTGAAGAAGTTGGAGTCAGATAGGAAAGGTGTTAGTTATGTGAGCATGAGGTGTTCTTGTATTTTAGTGAGGGCAGGGAGGAGAGAGATAGGGCGGTAATTTGAGGTGGAGTTGGGGGTGCCCCCCCTTGGGGAGGGGGGTGACGACAGCATGTTTCCATGTCTGGGGGACAGTTGCAGTGGCAAAGGAGTGATTTAGTAGGTGGGCAAGCGGGTTTGCGATGGCGGGGGCAGAGAGGTAGAGGAGTTTGGTGTCGAGTCCATCCGGGGATTTACCTTTTGAAGGGTTCAGAGTTAGTAGGGTATTCAGGGCATCGATTGGCAAGATATCTTTGAAGGAGAAGGTGTGAGGCCTGAGCAGATTCATAGATACTACAGGAGGTACGTGGAGGATGGGCAGGGAAGACAGATAGCTAGTGGAGAAGCATATGGTGAAGTGTGTATGTTGCACTAGGATCTGAGAGGAGGGTGTTGTTTACACTTAGGAGCAGAGTGGGATTGGCAGCAGGTGGAGAGAAGAGGGAGTGAATGACCTTCCAGAATTTTGATGGACTATTTAAGTTAGATGTGAGGGTGGAGCTAAAGTATTCTGCTTTAGCTAGCCGAGTTGCTGTGGTGCATTTATTGCATAACATGTGGTACTTGGTGAAATCTTGAAGGAGGCAGCATAATTTGTGCACTCTCCATGCTTTATCACGGGCATTTTGACATGCTATGAGTTCTTGGGTAATCCATGGCAGGTGGTTCCCACGTACTCTAGTGTGACACAGAAGGGCATGAGTTTCCCAGACATTGAGGAACGTGGTTTGGAAGTGTAGAAGGGCATCATTTGTTGAGTGTAATGTGATGGTAGGGTACCAGTTTGCTAGGGCTAGATCTTCTAGCAAGGGGGACAGACTGAAGGATTGGTAGGAGCATTGGACTAGGAATTTTGGGGGGCTTTGGGGCAGTGAATTTTGAGAACTAGATAAATAATGTGGTGGTAACTCAGGGAGTCAGGAAGTAGGCCAACTTTGATGACCCTGTGTGGGTGGGTGGAGAGAGCCCAGTCAATTAGTGAGTGGTTGCCAGATTTGAGATTAAGGTGGGTGGGTTCTGTGATGAGTCTGTGAGAGGTTTAGACCAGATATCTCTGTTCTGTATTTATTGAGTGCTGGGGCTAACCAATTGAGGTTAAAATCTCCCATAATGTATAGTTCACCTGATGTGGTTTGTGAGGAGATATGTGTGAGGAGGTCAGTCACAGAAGTAGCTGGTGTGCCTGGCTGGCAGTATATTCCGACAATGTAAATGGGTAGTGAGAAGGGGAGTGCCAACTGTAGCAATGAAAGCTTGTAGGCTTTTGGCTCAGCCTTGGTTAATACTACCGAGAAGCGTAAGTCTAAGTTTACATAAATGGCTACTCCCCCACCTCTGGTAGCCCTGTCGAGTCGGGCAATGACGTAGCCTGGGATAGCAACCTTGGAGTCTGTGATATTAGAATTTAGCCATGTTTCGGAGATGGTGAGGATATCAGGAGCATAGTGGGTAGCCAGCGCTTGGAGCGAATCAAGTTTGAGGGCTAGACTTCTTATATTTAGGTGCAGGAGTCACAGGCTGTGGGGAAGGGGGCCAGCAGTGAGATTTGATGTGTATGATGTGGCAGGGGCTTCGCCTGCTGAGTGTGATTGATTAGGGTTGAGTGTAGGGCCAGGGTTTGGGTGTATGTCCCCTGATGCAAGGAGCAGGAGGGCAATAGTTAAATAATGGGCTAACAATTGTAGGTACCGTGAGGAGAACGAGCGCCACTCTAGGCAGCCGTCATGTACGAGCATTAGTGGTTGGTCGGAAGGTGATTAGATGCAGAATTATCCAAGACTGCGAGGTGTTGAAGAGAAAGGGGCAGGGTCGGGAAGGGGAATAGGACCAATTTGGGTTGTTCAGAGAACTGGTTCACCGAGTTGAAGGTGTAAAGGCTCCTTACGAGGTCAGGCAGGGTAGAGATTGGAGGGAAAGGGGAGGTTGGCGGCATGTTGGAGAGGAGGGTTGGGAGGCAAATGAGTAAGGTAGCAAGCAGGAATCTGGGCAATAGAGACATGGTCAGAGCAATCTATATTACCCCTAGTGTGTGTGGTCTAAGTAGGTAGGGTTGATCCTGACAATTACAACTAGAGTTAGGGATCCAACAGAGAAAGCAGCCTTTCCTTGAGTCCTTAGATGCTCGAGGGAGGAGAGGAGAGGAGAGGCTCTCTGGAAGAAGAGTGTGGCAGTTACAGGCAGAGAGGAGCAGTCTGGAAAGAATGTGGAGTTTGATAGAGGTCACTGTACTGGGAGCTTAATCTAGGGATTAGTGTGAGCCAATGAGGTAGAGAGACCAACAGTAGGGAGTGGCAAGTGTGTATTTAAAGGAGGCCTGGGTGGGGGTGGGGGGCGGAAGAAAAGCTGTACAGATAGCAGGTATAATAAGTGAAAAAATCGTGACTGGAGATGCAGGCTGGAGAGCGCACCAATCAGGTATGTCGTGTTGCCAGGCGGCCCAATCAGAGGCCATTTGCAACTTGCCGCACCAATCGGAAATGAGCCAGTGCTTTCCAAGGACAGCAGTTGTACCTTTAGGCTGGGTCCATGTTGTAGATCCAGGAGGGCGGCCGAAATTAGTGGCGGAGTCCAGGTGGCGGCCTTGGAAGCGGTCACAGCTGGAAGGTCGTGTCAGACGAATCTAGTAGATTTCTTTGACTGGGTGACCAAAGTCATAGACCAGGGAGGGGCTGTGGACATGGTCTACCTAGATTTTGGCAAGGCATTTGATACAGTCCCACACAAAAGATTAATATACAAGTTAGCCAGCCTTGGAGTGGGTCCCAAGGTGGTAGCCTGGATAAAAAATTGGCTGGACAACAGGAGGCAAAGGGTAGTAGTAAACAGAGTTCACAATGAAGAAAGGAGGGTTACTAGTGGGGTACCGCAGGGTTCAGTACTGGGACCGGTCCTTTTTAATGCCTTTGTAAGTGGCATTGCAGAGGAACAGGAAGGAAAATTATGTCTCTTTGCAGATGACACAAAGGTCTGCAACGGGGTTCATACACAAGATGGAGTGGAAAGGATGAGAAGGGACTTGGCAAGGTTGGAGGAATGGTCAAATGTATGGCAGCTTAGATTAGGTGTGAAAAGTCCAGTGCTCAGTAAACAGTCGAGCCTGGAGATTAATAGGTTTTCATTATAGGTCGAGAAGCTGATTTCCGCAGTTGTAAACGCCAACACTTTGAAGTTGATAATGCTGGAGCATCGCGAGTGACGTCCTAGAATAGTGCGGGGCTCATAAAAGTTATAATAAGTCAGAGGTGGTTAGTTTATAGGTTTTAACATCGGAGAAAGAAGAAGTCACCACCAACTAAGAAACCATCTTAGTTGAGCGGTGGCCTTTTTTTCTCAAAACCAGCATTTAAAAGTACTTAAAAACAACACGTAAATACCGGCCCCATTATAGTTTATGGAGTGTGCTCCCACACTATTCTAGGACTGACATCATAAAACGTGCCAGCATGGGGGCGTGCCTCCAACTTAGGAAGTGTTGGCGTTTTGGCTGCAGGTCCCAACTGTGTATTTTATGAGCGATTTCTTAGTAAATTTACTAATGTAAAAATTATGTCTCCAGGCCGGCCCGGTGGCACTGAGGGTTGAGGCGCTGGACACCACACTTCGCACCACACCGGCGACCCGGGTTCAGGAACGAGTCCTGGTTGCTGGGGGTCGGCAGGGGAGGGAGAGGATCGAGCATCTGGAGGACAGCTCTCCTCTCCCGGGAGAGACAGGGGTCCCTGTTCGGCACTCGGCTGCCCTCTGGTGGAAGCTGGTGATACAGCAAGCACCAGAGAAGCATAGCGAAGAGGCGTGAAGTGACAGACGCTGGTGAGGCCTTGATGTCAGGGCGCTGGCCACCCAAGGAAAAAGGGAAAAAAAACCTTCAGCTCCGGCGGAGATGGAGAACCGGAGCTTGCCCACGATTTACGGCCGCCCTCCTGGCATCCTCCATACCGACGATGCCAGAGAATTCTGGGGTGTTGGAGCCCACCCCGTCCCTGCCCAGGGGGGAAACCAAGGTTACATGGGTGACAGAGGATTGACCAGGTAGGAGTGAACCATAGTGGGATGACTCCTAGGTACTCCCAAGGAGACTGGAGCTGAGGGGAGAGAGGAGGGAAAAATAGAAAGTACAAAAAAAAAGTATGTCTTCCAGTAGGATCTTTAAACCAAGGGGAAGCTATCCAGTTTGTTAAGAGGGAAAGAAATTAAATAACTAAACACCTGCTCTTTAACAGCTCTAGTAAGGGGGCATAGTGATCTGCTCAGGGCTAGAGATAGAGGAGACAGGTCAATTCTTGTACTCCTCGATCTCTTCTCAGCTTTTGACACTGTGGATCACGTCATGTTATTGTATCAGCTCTGTGAGTTTTGTGGACTCGGCAGTACTGTCATCAGGTGGTTTCAGTCCTATCTCTCAGACAGGGTGCGGCGGGTGGTGAGGGGGAATTTCTCCTCCTCCCCAATGCCTCTGTCTTGTGGAGTGCCACAGGACTCGATCCTGTCACCAATGTTGTTCGCAGTGTATATGCTGCCCCTGGTGAGATCATTCGACAATACAGTGTGGATTTTCACTGCTATGCGGATGATACCCAACTGTATTTGTCATTTGCTCCCAGAACATCAGGAGCTGTGGATGTGCTTAATATCTGCCAGGCTAAAATCAATGACTGGATGGCTTCCAGCTGGCTGAGACTCAACCCTGCTAAGACAGAGGTGCTGGTGATCCAGCCAGGTCATGGGCATTATGGATTGCCATCCTGGGCAACTTCTGGGCTTGTGCTGGGATCTGCTCCATTGACAGTTTCCACGAGGGTGCAGAATCTGGGCATGATCTTTGACAGCAGGCTGACTTTCGAAGATCAGGTGTTGTCTGTTGTCAGCAGTGGTTTTTACCACCTACGGAACATTGCCCGGATTAAGCCCCTCATTCTGCCCGAGGACCTGCCGACACTGGTACATGCCTTTGTCTCCTTCAGATTTGACTACTGTAATGCTCTTTACTTCAGGGTCATGGGAGGGACCCTTCACAGGCTGTAGCTAGTGTAGAATGCAGCGGCTCAGTGACTGACTGGCCTTTCTAGGTTTAGTCATGTGACCCCTGTCCTGCGTGCTCTGCACTGGCTGCCAGTCAGGTAGAGGGTTCTTTTCAAGGTGGGGCTTCTCACCTACAAGGCCATAAATGGACTGGGCCCTGGCTATCTGTCTGAGCTCCTAACACCAGTGTCCTCTGCCCGCTTATTCTATGCCTCTTCAAGGGGCCTCCTGGCTGTATCCCTTATTGTTAATTGGCTAAAATATTGTATATTAAGTACTATAGATACAAAACTACAACTAGATCTATTTTAAAGATCTTTCTTTGACAAGTATACATTCCATGCCCCCCCTTAATATTGTTATTTTTTGGTACTTTTGAGTGTTTAGCGTTACAACTTTTAAAAATAGTTGAAGCATACAGTGTGTTCCTCAGTTGCCTGTTGGTGTTGTGAGTTGTTGAAAAATTCTGGCAAGAGACTTAATTGAATAGTAGCAAAAACAGTTGCAGAGCATTCAGTGGTTTCCACGAGGCCGAAATATGTCAGGGAGAGGAGTCATCAGTCACCATGGTGACTGCCTTGCCTCGGTAAGGTGTGATGACATTGCTTACGTTGTCACATGACCCCTGTCCCTGACATAAGGAGGTTTGGCCAGTGGAGCACCCGATGCTGCCAGTCTTCCTTCAGGAGAGCACTGAGCATGAATAAGTTTCACAAGTTCCACCACTTTTTGTGAGCAGTACCTAGCAGGTTAAGCTTTATATGCTGTGAAATGAAGAAAAGTAAGCTCTATATGTTGTGAAATGAAGCGAAGTATAATTCATAAAGAAAAAGCTTCTGTTTGTTGAATTCGAGTTTAGCGAGGTACAGATAGCAACTTTAAAAAGAAGTTAACTAAGAAAATAAAAATACTTTGGCTCATCCAGTGTTGTAGAATGAAGGAATTAAATATTTAAGCCATCAGCAGCTGTTTAACACATATATTCACGGTCTAAAGACTTGTGTTTAGGTTACGAAGTATACTGCGTCAGACACCAGGAGTACATGGCGTTTAAAGGATTGTTTATGCAAAGCTGTTATAAGGGAAATTACATTCTGAATTGATTTGTTTTGAGATAAGGATATAAATCATGTTACTGCTATACTAGTGGAAAATGAATTTACAATGAGATGTTGAAACATTTATAATGGCAAATTAAATATAGTTTTATACAACCTCTCCCTCCCCCACCCCTTCCCTTTCCCCTTCCCTTTCTTTACCATTTCTGGTATAGCAATTTGAAGAGAAACAGACCTGAATTAGAGAAACAGAGTATAAGTATAAAAAGGTGAACATTTTACAGCACTTTAGAGATCATTATATTAAAGCAGCAGTGCAACGAAAAAAGTTATTCCAAAAAGCTAATTTTCTGCTATGGTTATGAAAAATATTGGCAAAACTCTTGATTTGGATTTTTGGGATGCTTCCTATGCTGTGTACTGTACATTTGCATTTTTGTCTCGACTCTTACCATCCTCGGGTCCTCAATATTATTTCTATGCAAAAATGAGGCGGCCATCTTTTTTTTCCTGAAAAATAATTATTTTAAAACTTTCATAAAATTCTTAAATGATAATGAAAACTGAACATTTTACCACCAAAATGATTTGGAAGACGTGGCATTAATTAGGAAGAAAAAAGTGGAGTAAAATTTTAACCCATTTTCGTTGCACTGCTGCTTTAACTTTATTCAGTTGAGAATGAGATGGATGGATATCTGATTTAAACATCTTATTTGTTTAAAGTGACCACACACTGAAGGCAATTCCTAAGGAGGCGTGGCAATCATTTGGCCATAGTAGGCTGTGTTAAGAAGTAAGGCAATAATTATTTTAAGCTTATAATTTGGGTGGTCTGAAATGGGAGGAACCTTCTAACAGATTTTTGATTGACTAATTATTTTTGATTGTTGGGGTTATTATTTTATTTTATTTCATTTTAGTTCTTTTAAGTAAATATACATAAAAATAGTGGAGTAGTGATATATGCAGTGTAACTGATCGGTAAGGTCAGTATTGAGAGATATTGTGAACTTGTAAGTTTGCATTTGAAATATTGCGTTTTCTGAAAATACTGATTATATATTTTTGATAAATTCCTAACAGTTCCCCTGAAGAAGCCTAATATTAGGCAAAACGTTGGGACTCTGTCAATAAAATAAATATTGTACTTATGAATCATGGATGTAGAAGCATTTTTTTTGCTCAAGCAGGCCAGAAGTATTTAAAGTTGGATTTGGGTTACCAAATATTTGGCAGGCTCCACCAAATACATCTATTAAAATTCTTTGGAACAGTACTGGCAATTTCCCTGGGCACAGAACGTTTGTTGTTCCCTGGGTATGGCTCAAGACTTCTGGGGATTGTGCTTTCAGCATCTCTGGGCCATCCCTGTGGAACACTTTATCATCTGCAATCTGGGAGGCCCCTTCGGTGGACGCTTTTAAGCGGAGGCTGAAGGCACACCTTTTCGGCCTGGTGTTTAATGAAGCCTGAATTTTATTATGTTGCCTGGTCCCAATTAATTCGTTTTTACTTGCTTTATGTGCTAACTGTATTTATACTATTTTATATTTATGTTTTTAACATTTATTTTATTGTACTGTGAGGTGCCCGGAGCCCCCGGGATTGGGCGACATACAAATAAATTTGCCTTGCCTTATCTTTATTTAAGAACACAGGCCTGGAAGAAACACAGGGGTTAGACAATGCAAGTCACCTTTGACACTCCTATGCTAAAGCAATGCCCCCTGGGAGCCACATTAAAAATACATTTATTGATTAAAACAAACGGGCAACCAGCAGCACCCTCCCCATAAGGCCAACATTTCACGTGTAATGACGTATGCTTTTTCAAGGCGTGAAAAGGTAGTAGCAATACACCTATTAAGTAGCACTTGTTTAAAGGGGCAGTCCCCAAAAAGAATACAAAGTGATTCGTATCACATGCCCATATTATACTAACCTCCCCAAATGCAGACATCACCTCAAAATTTGTGCAAATAGGCAATAGAACAATTTCTATAAATACTGATATTAAAACTACTGCTGACACTAGGAGAGACCTTGCTGTATCAGTATATACCATTTAGAATTGCTTGCAATATACCCATTTAAAAAGAAGCCCTGTCATTCTGGCAGGCAGAGGGACGCTTGGTCCGTGACATTTACTTGTTTACTTGTTTTTCTGCTCTTTTATGGTGCTTTGCACCTTTTATTTAATATACTATTTGAGTGTGTGTATGTGTTTATGGGCAGACACAGGACTGGTTGCTAAGGCAACTAATTAAGGACCAGAGCTCCTACTTACTTGCTCCGACCTGCTGTTTAAGTCAGCTCTGCATCGAGCTCTGTTTGCTACTGCTGGCACTAGGAGAGACCTTGCTGTATCAGTATATACCATTTCGAATTGCTTGCAATATACCCACTTAAAAAGGAGCCCAGTCATTCTGGCAGGCAGAGGAACGTTTAGTCCATGACATTTACTTGTTTACTTGTTTTTCTGCTCTTTTATGGTGCTTTGCACTGAGACTATACTGAAAGTGAGTAGGTTGTGTATAAAATGTTGTTGTGTGGCGAATGCAACATGTTCATGCAAGGGGAAAGGGAGGAAAATTTCATGTGCAGCAAATGTTGTGAGATAAAAGAACTTAAGGCAGAAATAGCAGAACTTAAACAAGGATTCAGGTGCAGCTAGAGATATCCTTGTTGGAACAATATATTGACTCTAGGGCAGAATTACACAAGATGGTATTAAGGAAGTGGAGGAGGAAAGTAAGGATACTGTGCCATCACATACGGTGGACACAAATATAGAGCAGTGGACAGAGGTGACCAAAAAAAGAGTGTATAAAAGAGGCAGGAGAAATATTGGAGGTGTCTCAAATATTCTGACCCCAAACAGATTTCAGGCCCTGATGACAAATGAGGAAGGGGATGAAATACAACACATGAATACCGAACAGGGCCTCAAGGCTGCGAATTATGTATGCACAAGCACACAAAAATGTGGAATCTTCATCACAACCATTAAACACTGACAGGACCCTTATGATTTAATAGATGTAAGCAGGATTACCCAGAATAATATGCAAACTTTACCACCCCAATCCCAAATTCTGGAAAATAACACCCCACGAGACATTCTTTATATTGGGGATTCAATGTTAAAATATGCAGATAATGTGTATGTAAGCATCAGAATGAGTATACAACTGTGAGTGTACTTCCAGGGCAGGCATAGTGACATTAAGGAACTGATGCCAGGTTTATTGAAACACCATTTCCCATTTACAGTGTTACATGTGGGTACAAATGATATAGGGAAAAGGAATACACTGGAA
Organism: Neoceratodus forsteri; assembly: GCA_016271365.2. Lineage (NCBI taxonomy): Eukaryota > Metazoa > Chordata > Ceratodontiformes > Ceratodontidae > Neoceratodus > Neoceratodus forsteri. Next base: position 967,628,923 of record CM028134.1, on the reverse strand, counting down.
ATACAGAGGGATTTTGAATCAGTAGGTACTACACTTAAAAGGAGAGGGTGTGACGTGTTGATTTCTGGGATATTACCTAAACCAAGGGCTAATGAACAAACAAATCAGGAAATCTATAGATTTAATGGTTGGCTTAGGAGGTGGACTGCCAGAGAGGGTTATAGGTATATTGATCATTGGCATGAATTTCAGAATAAGCAGTTATTTGCAAGGGATGGGTTACATCTTAATAAAATGGGCAAGCGCTTGTTAGCACAACAACTCAAAAATTCTGTTCACCATCATTTAAACTTCACAGGCAGGGGGACGTGGGGGCTATGAAGACTGGTCACCCCAAAACGAATGGAATATTATGCTCATTAATGCAAGGAGTCTAACGGACAAGTTTGATGAGTTACAGCTAACTTTAAAAATGCATAAAGTACACATTTGTATGATTGTGGAAACATGGTGGCAACCTGAGGACACCTGGGATAGGCAAATTCAGGGGTACATACTCTATAATAAGGATCGCTCCATATCTAGAGGTGGAGGGTGGCACTATATGTTGCTGAGGGTATCCCCACAGAGAGTATAGATACAACAGATGGACAGATGCTGAAGTCATCTGGGTAAGGATTAGCTCTACAGAGCTGCTAAAATCAATCTAGCAGTAATTTATAGGCCACCATCCACTAGGATATCAGAGGATGAAACTATACTAGATCTTGTAAACCAGTTATCAGCAGTAGGTAATGTAATACTAGTCGGTGACTTCAACCTCCCAGGTATTGAGTGGATATTTTAAAGGCAAGTACATCAGGAGAATAAATTTTTGAGACTTTCAGTCTTGGAGGGTTAGATCAATATGTTACAGCTAATACAAGGGGAATCATATATTGATCTAATATTAAGTGACCTTTGTTGACAATATTATAAACAGTAAGATATTCCCACCTTTGGGTTCAAGGATCATGCTATAATAGGGTTTCAGTACTCAGTATGCTAGGGGCAATAGGGGACTACATTGACACATCGATATAATGCTGCAGATTATGAACAGATGAGACAGGACCTGCAACATGGGACTGGAAATCTGAGTTTGAAAACCAGACAGTAGATCAAATGTGGGAAGATTAACAAATACTATAGATGGCCTAACTACTAGATATGTGCCAACCAGGAACAAATATAAGGGGTCTACAAGTCTAACTGTGCCCTGATAACCCATTCTATAAAGGGATTAATTAAAACAAAATAAAGCATACCATCTAGCAAGACATAATAATATGGAAGAAGGCAGGAATATTATAGGATTAATCTTAAAACAGCAAAAGAGCTATAGCCCAGGCTAAAAGGAACATGAGTATACAATAGCAACTAAGGTCCAAGATAATTACAAAACCTTTTATTCATATATAAATAATAAAAGGGAAAAGTAAAGTCATAGGACCCTTGAAAACGAGATGGAAATATTATAACAGAAAATAAGGCTCTTATGGAGGAATATAATGTATACTTTTCATCGGTCTTTGGCAAAAGTCTTCAAACTTTGTGGGATAATAAGAAAATTAGACATAGAGAACAGAGCCCAAAGATAAGACTCAGCTGAAGTACTTATTAGATTGCAGAAGGTTAACCAAAATAAAGCTCAGGGGCCAGATGGGATTCACCCAAGGGTGATTAAGGAAATGGCAACACTATTAGTGGAGCCAGTAACTTACCTTTTTCAGGAAAGTATTAACATTGGCGAGGTTCCTGAGGCATGGAGGCAAGCTGTGATTGTACCCATATACAAAAAAGGTTGTAGGCAGACCGTCTCAAATTATAGACCTATTAGTCTAACCTCCGTTCTTGGTAAGATTCTGGAGGGTATAATCAAGGATTGTATTATGGAACATATTGAGAGGACAGGCAGGATAGACATGACTCAGCATGGATTCACCAAGGGAAGATCATGCCAAACTAACTTATTAGAATTCTATGATAAGGTTAGCAAGGCTGTGGATATGGGTAATGCAGTGGATGTGATCTTTCTGGACTTTGCAAAAGCCTTTGATAAAGTGCCCCATGGGGAGCTTGTTAAGGCACTTTATGAGCTGGAGATACCAATATGGATACAAACGTGGATGAAGGCTTGGCTTACGGACAGAGTCCAGAAAGTCTGCGTAAAAGGTGAATACTCTGATTATGTCAGAGTGACTAGTGGTGTCCCCAGGGCCGCGGTCTTGGGACCATGTTTGTTTAATATGTATATTTCATCCATGCAGGTGCATACAGATGTGTGGCTATCTAAATTTGCAGACGACACTAGGGTTGGGAGGCCAGTAAATAACTGGGAAGAACATCTAGTCCTACAAACAGCTCTAGATAGGCTAGACACATGGGCCTCCAGAAACAATCTATTTTCAACATCGGAAAGTGTAATGTTATGCACTTTGGAAAGAAAAATAACAAATTCCAGTATAATTTAGGAGGATCTGTACTAAAAGTAGTGGATGAAGAGAAAGACTTGGGGGTTATGGTTAATAAAGATCTTGGCTTCAGCTTACACTGTAATACAGCTATTAAAAAGGCAGGTAGTATAACACACTGTATATTGAGACACATAAAAGTAGAGATAGGCAGGTTGTGATGCCTCTGTATAATGCATTGGGGCCCTCACGTGGAGTACTGTGTCCAGTTTTGAGCCTGTATAAGAGGAGGGATGTTGCACGGATGGAGGGCAGAAGAGACTTAAAAGAGAATCAAGGGATTGGATGGTTGAGTTATGAGCAGAGACTGCAGGATTTGGAGCTGTATTCCCTGGAATATAGTAGAATGAGAGGCGATATGTGTTTGATATATAGGGCATGGACCGATACTAACTTATGGGACTTACTGGGCTTGGTTAAAAGGGCTCAAATATATGACACTAGAGCACATTATTACCAACTGGTTAAGGATAGATATAAAACAAATAGAAGGAAATACTGGTTAAGTAATAGGGTAACAGAAATTTGGAATATGCTACCAGGAGAGGCTGTGGAAAGCAGTACAATGCAGGAATTTAAAACACAGCTAGATAAATTCTTGGAAAGGAAGAATATAAAAGGATATAACTAGGTGTTACTTGCGAGCTCATGGATGAATGTCTTTATGCTCAGTATTGTCTATGTAATCTATGTAAAAACTCTGCAAGAATTACTACAAAGAATATATCTCTACAAAAAAATAGTTTTTATGTTTGGAAGCAGAAATAGATCGAATTATCTTTTGGAGTAGAGACAGACTGAAGGTTTTCTGACAACAGTATACCCATGCACATAAAATATATATCACATGACTGCATGGTTAGAAATGGAACCAAACTAAACACCTCATTTACTCCTTTGTCTCCATGTGCTCTTAGTCTGTACTGCCGTTCACTCTCGCAGTATAACAATCTATTGTTGTCCCCTCATCTGATGTTTGGTTGCACTTTATCCAAACCTTGAGAAGTAAAACTATGACCCTGTCCCTTCTGTAAGACATGGACTGCCAGCGCATTGGTTTTATCTCCCTTGGCAGTACTCGTCAAGTGTTCAGAAATGCGCCGCTTAAAGCAGCAGCACAATGCAATCAAGAAATGATTATCAAAATCATTTTTTTTGGTTGTAAACATGTAGCCATAGATGAGGTTTCCATATCTGTAAATATTTTTTTCTAGCAATCTTTAGTTTTTTAGGTATTTAAAATGTATTTCAATTGTTGTGGCGCCACAGTAAATATGGCGGCTGCCTAATTTTCAGCTGCGCTCCCCCTTCACGTCGCATCACATCTTTTGGTTACTGCAGTGTGGCCCTATGCTGAACATTCCTGATGTCCCTGTGTAGTACTGCCAGTCATACACATGTGCAGTTGGCAGCAGAGGGGGTTCCAGTTCAGCATGGCTGGTGGCAGAAATGTAAACAAAAACAAACAATAATTGTGCAAATTATGGGATGATAGTACAATGCCAGCAGGAAAGAGTACCAGGTAAATGCTCACCAGAGCACTAGGAATAAACTGTCGATAAAGCGCAATTTGTTTTTACGTTGTACTGCTGCTTTAAATTGCCTCTTAGTTTTGCCTATATAAAAGTCCTTGCAGACACATGTCGTCACATACACTATGCCCATTGTACTGCAATTAATGAAGTGTCTATTTCTGAAGTGCTTCCCTGTAAGAGGATGAACAAACCCATTACCTGTTTTTAAATGTGCACAAAAGACACAGTTGCCACAAGTAAATGTCCCTGCTGGCAGCGGTTGTCTGACCTGTTGTTCCACTGGTCTGTATAAACTGTTTGTCACATAGTCTGATACGTTCTTTCCCCTTTGGAACACCATGGGGGGAGGGCTTGTTAGTGATCATTTGGAGTTTTGGTTCCATCTCTAAAAAATGCCAATTGTCTGCAAGTAGTTGTTGTAGTCTATAGCTTTGTGGAGTATAATCTGAAATAAAATTAACAAATCAGCATTTTTCACATTCTTATTTCGTCTGAACAACAGATCGTCTTTCTCCATCTCATCTACAATATTCCTAGCCCCCTCCACACACTTAGGGTTGTATCCTCATTGGTAAAATCTATTGCTTGGAATTTTTCCCCCACTGTATATTCCCTCTGATCACTTGTATTTCGCTTCAATCCCATGAATTGACCTTTTGGGATCTTTGGGTGGCAACTTTCGAAATGTAGCAAGGCGTTTTTATCAATGTTTTTTTGTAAACAGCTGTGTTTTAATTTCTCCATTCTCATTTTTCACAATTGCTACATCCACAAAATGAGTGTAATTTTTGTCATTATTCATTGTAAACCTCAAGTTCATATTCGTGGATTCTAAATACTCAATAAAGTCAACAAAGTCCATCGCCCCCGCCCCACCAGAAACACATCAATAAAACAATGATGTTATGTAATGAAAGATTGTGTTTGTTTCATGATTCAGTACAAACTTCTTATCTCATTCTGCCAAATAAAATATTTGCTTAGTTCAGCGCGAAGGAGGCCCCCATGGTTGTACCTGTGACCTGAAGGTAAAACTCACCATTAAACACAAAGGTGTTGAAATTCAACACTTTTTCTGTCAATTCTAAAAGGAATTCAATAAACTGCCCTGTATATCTTGAATTTGCATACAGTGCTTCTCATAGTGCATCAGTAACTCCTGTGTGTGGAATATTGGTATATAGTGAGGTAATATCTAAAGTAATAAAAATACTGTCATCATTCACATTCAAATTTCGTTAATACCTGCAACAAATGGGTTGTGTCCTGACCTTAATGTGGGCTGGCCACATAGGTACAAGCATTTTTATGTGTTTATCGATATACTGTGCCAGGGGTTCAGTAAGGGAACCTATACTGGCAATGACTGGTCTAGCAAGTGGGTCCATTAAACATTTGTGAATCACAGGCAGTCTGTAAAAGGTTGCTGTTACTGGGTGTGTTACTGTGAGGAACTCATATGTATTTTTATTTATCATACCATTCACAAACTTCTCATATAGACATACATTAATCTCTTTTTTATAAATCAAAGTCATATCTTTTGGCAATTTATGATAAAATTCCACATTAGATAGTTGCCTAAGTAACTCATTCTCGTAGTTTATCAAGTATGACTATGGATCCCCCTTTGTCAGCTGTCTTAATCTCAGTTTGACCGTTGTCTGCCAGTTGAGACAGGGTATTTCTGTTTTCTCTGCTGGTATTATTAAACCATGGCTTCTCTAGATTTTTCAGCAGTTCCTGTATGTCCTTTTCATATTTTTTCTTAAGTCAAGCCACTACTGAATTGTTAAGTGGTATAAAGGTAGAAGCTGTTTTGAAGTTCTTAAATTCACCCCCAGCCGTATCAAGCTGAATCTCTTCCCCTATATCTGGCTCCAAATCATGTTCTTTGTGAAACAAGGCTTTCAGATCGAGTTTTCTTGTGAACTTTTTTAGATCGACAATAATGTCAAACTCATATAATGTGTTCGTAGGTACAAAATGAAGACCTCTTTGTAAAATCTTTTTTTCATCTTCATCAAGTTCATAATTTGATATATTCACATTCAAATTCTCATCTGTCATTGGTATGCTGTCCTGTTGTTGGTGTATTAATAGTTCACTTGGGGTCTCCTGCCCCTGAGCTGGGAACCTCTCCCTCTTCCTCCCTTCCCCCTTGTCCCTCTCCTTATTCGGCTTGGAAATGAATCATCCTCGGGCTGCACCTAAATGAATGGGACCTCTGGAAAGTTGGATTTGGCTCTGGTATTGATTACATGTGTGCTGGTACTTATATTGTTCCGCCTGCTCAATTGTGCTCTGTTGAGGAAGGGTACCTCCCATTGTCTCTCCAGTGCCATTGATTGGGAGGGGGTTCCTCTATACTGGAGCCTAAAAAAGGTCTCTCTGCATCACCATTTGTTTGCGTCTCAGACTCAGAGCCACTCGTGTGTGTGTGTGTGTGTGTGTGTGTGTGTGTGTGTGTGTATATCTACATGCTGGGTATTTTTCATGCTGGATCTAGGCTGATACCCATTATTCACTGTTTTCTCTGATTTCTTGCCCCAGTAGAAGTACGCCCCTCCATATGGTCTCTCCTGTCCCTTTCAAACTTTTATTTTTTGTCTTTCTAAACCTGGTATCACAATCTTTTATCATCTGTTACAACTGTGTTCGGTATCTATCATATTCAGTATGTTTGCCAAATGTTTTAAACTCTGCCTCCTTATCGATTAACAGTTCTTTCACTTCTGCTTCAATAGCAGCTGCATCTTTTAAAATAATTCTTAAGAGTCCTGCGCTTGATTCAAGTAAAGGCGTTTGTCAGTCAGTCAAGAAGCCCCTCTATCGGTGCCAAAAGTTGGCTGTGTTACCCACTGTAACCCTCTTGGTACTCTACTGACTTTCAAATATACTGTAAGCCTTACCTGTTGCCAGTAGAGCCTTCTTGTTTTCAATGCCACTCATTCTAATTGGATACATGCTTCCTTACTATTGACAAGTGTTTGATCTTCCCAGGCTTCAGACTGTTGATTGGCAATCCTGCTCAGTTCTGTTCCTCTTGTTATTAAGAGGTTCTTGTCTCCCTCCTTAAAAAAAACATGACTTTATGAAATCATTGTTCATACTCTGTGTGGGGTTAGTAAAATTCAAACAAGGTGTGCTACTATCAGTTACATCGATACCGACCCACTCATTGCCATTGCCCACGGTACATTTGGGCATTTAGTGCCAAGCCGCATGCAATAATCAAAAGGACCAAAGGAGGCGGAAACTTAAGCAGTGACCGGTGCCGCAACATAAAAGGTACAAAGCACAGCTGAGAGTTGGGCAACCCAGTCTACCAAAAAGAAAAACCTATTAGGTCATGTTAAAAATACATTTATTGATTAAAACAAACAAGCAAGCAGCAGTACCCTCCCCATAATGTCAACATTTCTTGTGTAATGACATATGCTTTTTCAAGGCGTGTCAAGGTTATACAGATACACCTGTTACGTAACACCAGTTTAAAGGGGTAGTCCTCATAAAGAACACAAAGTGATTTATACCACATGTCCATATTATACTAACCTCCCGTATGCAGACATCACCTCACAAATTGTGCAAACACGCAATAGAACAATTCCTATAAATACTGATATTAAAACTCTGCAAGAATTACTACAAAGAATATAGCTCTACAAAAAATTGCTTTTAGTTATACATGTTTTAAAACACAAATAGATCAGATTTATCTTTTGGAGCAGAGGTAGACTGCATCCCGAGGAGGGGGTTACATTTATTTATTTATTGAAATTTTCTTGACCGGGTAAGCCCACTGGGCCTCTTGGAGTCCCTTTTCCAGATTAGTTACAAAGACTATCATATGGTATGCCAACAATAGAAGAAAACAAACAAAGACTTACATACGGTATGCCAACTATAGAAGAAAACAGGCAGGAGGTACAGCACAAAAACAAGGAAGAGATAGTAAACAATTTGTGGGTTAATGGAGCAGCGGAGACTAATAATGAAGTAAAATACATTAAACTAGTAAACTGCTTAGCAAGGTAACAAGGTGCAAGCTTATAGTTTTTAAAGGCATCAACATTAAGTAGATAGGAGGACATAAACATGTTTTCCTACCTTTGTTCTGACTTTTAGAACATAAAGGAGGGAGCGGCAAGAGGATCTGAGGGGTCTTCTTGGTGGGACTTTGTCACTTTGCAGCTTAAAGGCTAGGCATGAGGAGGAATATTCCAGCCTATCTTTGAGGGAGGACCAATTTAGAGAAGCAAGCAGTGTACAGTGAAGTTCCTTGGGGGGCCCTGGCTGTGAAGCATGCTATACTGTGGTACAGTGCTTTAAGTTTTCAAAGTCAGAGGACCTTAAGTCATGGAGGATTGGGGAGCCATAAAGCAGTGAGGGTAGGAGCACAGTGTTAGCAATACGAATGCATGATTCCCTGATGAGGTAGGGGCTTAGGCAATACAAGAGGTCAATTTTTTATGTAATGATTTGGTGAGGTGTTCGATGCGAGTCTGAAAGGTGAGGTCCTAGTCTAGTAAGACATCTGGGTATTTAGTGGAAGCTGCAAACTCCATTTTTGATCCATCAGATAGGGTGGGTGTGAGCAGATGCTGCCTTTTGAACCAAGGCTTCTAGGGCCAAAGAGTATGGCTTTTGTCTTCTTACTGTTGAGTACCATTTCATTTGATTGAAATCAATTCTCTAGTAAGTGCAGGTCTCTTGTGAGCAGGCTGTTAAGCTCTGTTGCATCCTTGAAGCTGTGGTATAGAACTGCATCATCTGCATATAGTAATAGGTTAGCAGTCCCACAATTCACTGATAGTTCATTTACATACAAAGAAAAAAACACGGGGCCCAGGATAGATCCTTAGTGGATGCCATCCTTTATGGCTCATTTATCTGACAGTTCGCCCTTCCATTTAACTAGTTGGAACCTGTTGCTGTGGTAGTCGTGAGAACCATCATAGGAAGAGGGTATCTAAATCTAGTGTCTGTAGTTTAGTTAGAAGTAACTGGTGGTCCACCAAGTCAAAGGCCTTGGTGAGGTCTGAGGACTGCACCCAGCATATGTCCCTTTTCTAGTGTCTCTAGGTTGTCAGTGGTTAGCATGGTGCTGCCTAAATCCATGCTGTTTAGCAGTGAGCAGGTCAATCATTCAGTGTAGTCAATGAGTTGGTTGTATACCAGTCACTCAAGTATTTTTCCAAGGCTGCAGAGAATGGAGATACGTTAGTAGTTCTCTGTATGCTCTTGCGCCCCTCCCATATGAACTGGTGGCACAAGGGTCACTTTCCAAGCAGAAGGGACTTTTCCATCTTGGACTGATTGGTTGAAGAGCATTGTGATGGGGAGGCAATCTCTGGGTCAGCAAGATTTAGAAGTTTGGGGTCTAGCTTGTTGAACCTACTTGCTCCAACAGTTTTGAACATCCTGAGGTGCAACAGCACCTCCTTTCTGATTATGAGCTTGAAGTGAAAATTGGGGCATGAAAGGTTAGTCCCTAGGAGATTGGCACATGGGGGTTTAGGGATGTGGGAGATCTTTCTAAACTATCTAGGTTTGTGAAGAAGTAGTTTAAAGCATCGACTGAGACGTGAGGATTTGAGCATTGTTTTCCATCTACCTCAAGGTTACAAGTGCTTTGGGCGGTCCTGCCCTTTAATAGGACATTAACTTGGGACCAGAACATTTTGAGGTCCTCTAGGTTCCTATTCTGTAGATTCCTAAGGTAGCTTTTTCTGCTATTATTACACCTTTTTTGCAGATGTTCCGGAGTTGTCTGTACCTATGCCAGTCACTAGCAAGCGCAGTGGTTTTGAAGACAGTTCACGCTTTGTCCCTGTCAGTGAGTAGCTGCTTGAAGTTCCTGGTTAGACACTTACAATGTCGGCCCTTGACCCTTAGTTGCTTCATTGGAACATACTTGTTTGTAGTAGTGATGAAGATTTTGAGAAGAAATTGAACGCCAGATCAGTGGTAGGCAGCGTTCTTATGGGTTCCCAGTTAACTTCAGATAATGTGTTGAGGATCACACACTTATCAAAGTTAGAGTAATCTTGGGCCCAGAAGATCCTAGGGTGAGGTTTAGGGGAGTTATTTTTCCAGATTCTGAATACGGGGGTGTGGTCGCTAATGGAGTCGGCGAAGACACCCACAGCTTTTAATCTATCTGGTTGTGATGCGAGTATCCAGTCTAATGTAGTGTGGTTGCCTGTTTTATTGTTTAGTCTGGTTGGGACACTGATGAGTTGGACGGTGTGCAGAGCAGACGTGATGCTGCTTTGAAGGTCCTGTGAGCAGTGTAGGTTGAAGTCACCTAGGAGTAGTCTGTCACCACTGGGAAGGTCACCTAATGCTTCAGTCAGTGTTTTTAATGTACTTTCAGCAACCTTGGGTGGGTTGTATATACAACCTAATGTCAACAACTTGCAATTTCCTATCAGCAACTGTACAAAAAAACGCTTTGCTCTCAGAGTTATCCAAATTAAGAATGGGAACAATGGAGGCTTTTAATGTGAACTTAATGTAAATTAGGACACCTCCTCCTTTTTTTTTCCAGTCTATCTTTTCAAAATGTAGAGTAGGAATACAGACTGGAAGAGCAACTGGTGTTGTGAAACAAGAAAACAGAGTCGGTAAATTTAGTGCATAAATGCAGTGGAGCCCGCGGCTATTCAACCCCAGTGCTTCGGGTCTTACTCATGATACTTCCTCAGAAAGGGTGTAGCCTGAGTGCTACCAATGCTCTTTTTATTGGCAATAATTTAAAGTGACTGTGCAAAACCATTTGACATATAGAAAAGCATTAGTGTAAAAAATTATTTTTTATACAAAAATATAAAAATACATAAATATTTGATTCACAAAAAAACTCATGCACACTACAGTGCAAGCACTGACTTACACAAGGTTAAATTATCAGTATCTGTAATTTAAATCACTTTCTTAAACTGCTACAAACATTCATGTCTTTCCTATTTTAAACATATTTTGCAGATATTAAATACATATTCAAAAGTGGATCGGGGAGTGTAAGGGAGGGAAGGCAGGCAGGGTGTTGAAATTTAAGATCTTGTTATTTGGATTTGCCAAAAGCACTATAATATCTATAATGGCAACATCCTGCAGATATTCAAAGGCAGTTAGGTTCTAATCCCTCCACATTTCATATATATATACAGATTTTGCAATCATTAAATTAATGTTTATTTTAACAGGAAATAAGAGTAGAGGGAAAGAAGAAACTGAGTCTTTAAATGTTACATCTCGCTAACTGAATTTGCCAAAACACTGCAGGATTTTGCATTTTACTAGCTGAATTTGCCAAGACACTGCAAAATCCACAATTGCAACACCCTATAAATTGCAGAGACAACCAAGTTATAGTCCCTCCACTTGATTACATGAATACACGTAAGAAAAAGGAGAACCAAGTGGGGCAGTACTTTATGTGGGGAATCCATTTTACTCACAGAAATACTGTTATATCCAAATTATCATTCAAACCAGAAGGATATAAGGCCTTCATGGTATAAATCCATCTTTGTTCACATTGTGCTAATTTATTCAGTCTATCACCCTCCTCCTCTGGCATTTTCTGGAATATGATCCACCCCCATGAACTTAAAACATTTAAGATCTTTATGGTGAAACTTCTCAAATTGAACACCAATAGGTGTGTTTGCCACCTCTCTTTGAATTGCACGTACATGCTCTTGCATACGCTCCCTTAATGTTCTCTTTGTTCGGCCAACATAAATATGTGAGCATGTGCATTGAACAATATAAACAACATAAGTTGTCAAACAATTAATGAAGTGTTGTACATTAATGCTCTTCTGGCATTTGGTAGGATGTTGACATTTTATACCTTGTTGGCTAAATTTGCAGACACTGCAGTGTTCACATTTGTAACACCCTATAGGTTTTGGAGGCAGCCAAGTTCTAATCCCTCCACTTGGTTTCACATACATACTGTGAGTAAGTAAATCAGATAGATTGTTCCCCCTTTTATAAGAAATTACTGGCTTCTGCCCCACAGTACCCCTTAAATCTGGGCCTGCTTCTAACACACTCCAATGTTTAGTGAAAATTTCTGTTATTTTGTTACTTACCCTATTGTACTGTGTGACAATGATTATAAACTGATTATCTGTTAAGGGATTAGTTTTCTCCCTAGGTTTCAAAAGGGTATCCCTATTCATGGATCTAGCTTTTAAATAAGCCTGCTCAATCTGTGCTTCTGAATATCCTCTAATCAAAAATCCACACTTTAAGTCCATACTTTCTGTTTTGAAATTATTAAGACTACTACAACTGAATCTTAGACGAATGAATTGCCCATATGGAATTCCTGTTTTTGTATAGGCAGGGTGTGCACTAGTGGCATGTAGCAACATATTGCCTGATGTTGACTTCCTGTATGTACATCTTGAGACCCTTTAACGATCCATCCCTTCTAATTGTAAATCCAGAAAGGAAATTCAAGAAAGATGTGCATCAAAAGTGAATTTGAGACCAATGTCATTGGTATTCAAAAAGTCAATAAAAGAGAGGCTGATGTGGTACTACCCTTCCATACTACCAATAGGTCATCAATAAACCTACCCCAGAATATAATATTCTCACTATAAGGATTTCTGGATTCCCTAAAAATTAGTGTTTCTTCCCACCATGCCATAAAAAGATTTGCATAGGATGGGTCCATTGTGGTCCCCATCGCTGTTCCTGTGGTTTGCAAATAAAACGTTTTATCAAAAATAAAATAGTTGTTATGTAAAATGAAATGCACAGCCTCAACTAAAAATCATTTGGGAAAGTGGATGCTGCCTGATTGATGTAAAGGTGATACTTTAAAGCTTGAATACCCAAATGATGTTCAGTGGCTGTATAAAGGTTAATGACATTACTAGTTAACCAGGTATATTCAGATGATCAGACCAAGTCTTCAGTTTTCAAAAGGATGTCCATAGAATCTCTGATGTAAGACTTCTGCAAGACTACTAACTGTTTTAGATAAAAATCAACATAAGTAGAAACCTTTTCAGTTAAGGAATCCATCCCAGAAATTATTGGGCGTCCTGGAGGACTGGTCTGGTTTTTATGAATTTTGGGTAACATATATATAGAAGATAATGGATGATCTTTGGTTAATAACCACATTGTAAACACTTTGAGAGGTTGCCAGGATATCACTGTAAACCTTGAGAGAGCAGCTCGAGAGGTTTTCAGATGTTATGGCAACCTCAAGAAGTGCTTTCAGCGCGGTTGTTGACCAAAGACCATACATTATATTTTATAGTGTATGGGCTACCAAGATTGTGTAACTGTGGATTTTATTACTTTACTGAATTAATTTATAGAACATTGATTGTTGTGAGCATTCTATTTTGTTATACCATTGATATGACATACTCAGAAAGAGTTAACAACATAGTAATGTCATATCGATGGCATAACAAGGTTGTAATCTGCTTGATTTCAGATAATAATAAGGGCTCCCTATACATTATATAGAGGATAATGTATGGGGGTTGTCAGTAACAAGGCTGTAATCTCTTCGAGAGGTTACCATGACAACCGTCAACCTCAAGAGCACAACTCGAGAGGTTGCGATGGTTATCATGTAACCTCGAGAAGCGATTTCAGCCTGGTTACTGACAAACCCCCATACATAATCTTTTATAGTGTATGTTTTTTTTTTTTTAACCAAACAGCAGGAATACAACATTTTTACCCCCCCGACACACATCACCCAGACTGGTAGCAAAAAATATGTGCGCAAAGGTAATCAATTTATTTATGCTTTAGATGGGCCATTTTACTTACTGCCATTTGAAACCACAGCAAACAAGTTAATAAACTTAATAAAAAAATCCATAAATAAAAAAAATCTGTGTCTTGTGTTGCCGTGTTGAACTGAAGAAATCCGGTTGGTCGCAGTATATCACGTGTGTGAGCAGGCCAAAGGTCTCCTGGGAGTCATCAGCGCAACATCGGGCCTGCTTCTCACGACTGGGGGATATGAGGTAAACAATTAAATAGAGAAACAAAAAAAAACTAAGCAGCTCATTTGCGCTCACTATATGCTCAGCAATTTTACTTCGTTTGACCTACTTGCTATTCATCTTCCGAGGAGGAATCGGAGATAACTGCGTGTCTTCGTTTGTTCTGAGGCCCATAGAAGTTGTTCACTATCACGGAAATAGTAGGTTGGTACATGTTGCCATCCCCAAACAGGTTGAAATTCACAAGTGCATTCAGTGGACGCCTGTTCATCGTGACTGCCGTTTCTCGAGTACGGGCTTGGCGATAGCATTACTTGTTGATGGCTGCATAGTTCCCGCGTTAGTTCTTCCTCCAAAGAAGGAAGAATTTCTTCTCTACTTTGCCTCACTAAGGACACTGTAATTATTAACTGATTGCAGCGATCAGTGCCCCGACACTTGTTGCACCTCTGTCGGGGGCACATCACTATCCACCAAACACTGAATCGCTGTTTTGCGAGTGGAGTGATTAGTAATCATCTTCTCTGTGGGCAGACCTGCAGTTATTTCTATTTCAGGCAGCATGTGGTGGATTTTGTTCTCTCCATTGGCATATTTCGGTTCCACAATGACATACAAGACTTGTGGTTTACATTTGGAGTTAGATAAGAAGGGGAGTCTGGGGTTTGCATCAAGCTTGGTCTGTGAGACCTGTACAATTTATATGCTGCTGTGGGGTCCCTTTCTGGTTTGTCTATGTTTGCATACATTCTATGTTTGATTGCTCTTATGTCCCTGGGGCTCTTCTCTGACCTTGTTTTGGTCTGTCTCTCTGAGTACTCTATGTATTCATGACCCTCTGAGTCTGTTACCAACATAAGGTCAGCCCACCTTAAACTATGTTTCTCAGCTGTGCGAAGAGCGAAATATAAGCCATTATTAAAGAAAACCATGTTTATTAGTGCTGTGGGGCTGTGGAGACCAAGTGTCATGGTACTATACAACTTTTCAATGTCACCAGGGGAAAGGGAATCTGCTCGATTGGGCTTGCTTCCCTTACCTTGTTTTTTCAGAAACTTTTGCTTGGCACTAACGTTGTAAGGGTTTCTTTGAAGTTTCCCTGATTGCCATGGAATATTGCATGCCCATATTAGTTTTTTAGTAAATGCCTGTCAATGCTTCCTAATAGCCCATGTAAAGTGCTTAGCTCATACTCAGAGCCATCATTCCACTTTATTTTGTCGACAGACTCTGCAATGTGAATGTCAAGCTCAGCAACAGGGATTTGGCAGATGCTACACTGCTCATATACACTAGCAAGGTAACTTTTAAGCAAATCTTATATCTGATTCTGGCTTTTTTTTAGCGTTCTCCTGTTTTCCTGTTTCGTGGTAAACTGTTTGCGGTGGGACACTTCCACTTGCTGTAATTGAGCTGATGCCATTGCGGTCGCTAGCTACTGCAAGCTTCCACAGTAATGCTAGAATGCTGATTTTAAAACACTTACAGCTTGCTAGCAACTCGTGTTCTCATAAGGGATTTTTGAGAAGGCGAGATTCCAATAGAATACTGATCAGAGATGGGGGCTTGTGTGCAATCCTGTAAACTCATCGCTATGATGTAGTAGAAAGAGGTTTATCACCTATGTCATAGCGACGGGTTTACAGGGTTAGTAACTGTGCAAATTCTATTCATAATAACCACTCCCCATACATTATATTGTTGGTATAACTGTAAAACTAACAGTCATATATTCTTTTTCTTGTAAGGTAATAAAGCCAGTGTATACAGACTCATGTAAAGAATGATCAAGTTTAGTTTTGATTATTTGCGTTGGATTTTCTTTAAGGTGTCTATAATTCACTATATTATCTAACTGTCTGTATATTTCTGCCTCATACATCACTTTGTCCATGATGACAATCTTGCCCCCTTTGTCAGCCTCTTTGATTTCAACGCTTTTAATATCTTGAAGCTCCTTTAAAGCAGCTTGTGCCTCTTTAGTTAAATTACTTCGAACAGGAGGCCATTTAGATGAAAACAGGCTATCAAAGTCCTTCATAACCGAGCTTCATACTTATTGACAGCTGAGGAGATTGGGGGGAGGGGAGTTAAAAGTGGACCTTGGTTTGAATTGGATTTTATTCACCAAATTTTCCTGGGATATTGTATTTATTATTCCTGACAATTCAGCATTATATGATGCTTCATTCCGTAATTGTTCCAAAGTCTCTAAGGTGTCATCATGGATTGGGGCTGAATTTATACCTTCTGTTGATTGCTCTAGAATGTGTTTCCTCTGTGCAAAGACTTATTTTAGACACAGTTTTCTAATCAACTTTTTGATATCAATGTACATATAAAATTTATTCACCCTAGGCTGTGGAGCAAATGATAACCCCTTTTGGAGAACATTGATCTGAGTTGTGGTCCAGCTGATTTCAGAAAGATTCACTATTTCGATGTCTTGCTTCACTGACACTCTGCCTTGTGCCCCTCCCCCCTCTGCCACGTCTGGTCTTCCTCCCTTTTTGTGTGCTGTTTTGTGTTGGAGTCGAAAGTAACTTGTTTAGGTTGCTGGTCAGATTGATTATTAGCAGTCACATCCTGCGATGTATTTGAATCGGGGTCAGAAGTGCCAAAACAAGAACTAGAATTGTTCCTTGCTCTTTTTTGTTATTATTATTTTTTCCTATTTTTGGATCTCCCATGTGACTGCAAGCCTCCCCTTGAGTTGCTTCTCTTAGTTTTCTTAGGTCTTTACCAAGAAAAGACTTGATTTAATTCATAGTCATGTGTATCCCTTACTGTTTTTGCTTCTTTTCTGCTAATTACCTCTTTTTCATGTTCAAGCAACTTTTTGTTTAAAGTTCATCTCATAGTTCTGAAACAAGTGATGTTCTGTAAGTTTCATAACCTCAGATGTTATATTATCAGTGTCTGCTGAAACCATCTTATCCATGTCCACTAAAATGTCTAAGAGAGTGCTGCCCACATATTTATGCTAGACGAACAAAGAGAACATTAAGGGAGCGTATGCAAGAGCATGTACATGCAATTCAAAGAGAGGTGGCAAATACACCTATTGGTGTTCATTTTGAGATGTTTCACTGTAAAGATCTTAATGTTTTAAGTTCATGGGGGTGGATCATATTCCAGAAAATGCCAGAGAAGGTGATAGACTGAAAAAATTAGCACAATGTGAACAAAGATGGATTTATACCATGAAGGCCTTATATCTTTCTGGTTTGAATGATAATTTGGATGTAACAGTATTTCTGTGAGTAAAATGCATTCCCCACATATAGTACTGCCCCACTTGGTTCTCCTTTTTCTTACGTGTATTCATGTAATCAAGTGGAGGGACTATAACTTAGTTGTATCCGCAATTTACAGGGTGTTGCAATTGTGGATTTTGCAGTGTCTTGGCAAATTCAGCTAGTAAAATGCAAAATCCTGCAGTGTTTTGGCAAATTCAGCTAGCGAGATGTAAAATTTAAAGACCCAGGCC
Source organism: Neoceratodus forsteri (assembly GCA_016271365.2). Classification (NCBI taxonomy): domain Eukaryota; kingdom Metazoa; phylum Chordata; order Ceratodontiformes; family Ceratodontidae; genus Neoceratodus; species Neoceratodus forsteri. Next base: position 967,611,441 of record CM028134.1, on the reverse strand, counting down.
CAGATATTCAGAAATGCGCCAAAGGCCGGCGCACATCCGGCGCAGTGCAAATCCGATGTGCTGTGATGCAACAGGAGCCATATTCAGAGGTTGCACTGGCTGCACTGTGCCAGTGCAACCTGGCTGAATATGGCACAACCAGAGGTGCGCCATGGCACAAACACAGGTGCACCATGGTGCAGACAGATAAGCCCCAGGGTAACCGTGGGAGCAGAGCAACAGAGGGGGGCATGGCACAGAAAGTTGACCCAGGGACAGAGCCAGGGAAGCACAGTGTCAGGCCACAGGAGGCCACCACCAGCTGGGCACAGCAGGGTGCACACAGGCATCCAGACCCCCACCCCAGGGCACAACAGTGGCACAGACAGTAGGCAATAGGAGGTGCCAATGGTGAACAGAGGTCCACCAAGGGGGCCCCCCCTGCAGGCTGCAGGCCGTGCCCCCCCACACACCCAGACCAGAACAGGCCACACCCAGGACCATGCAGTCAAGCACACACACCCGCCACACACCCCTGACAGCCGCCCCATGGGCACCCCAAGGCACAGCCCCCGACCGAGGGGAGGGACACCACCACAGTGGGACACACCTCAGCACACAGCAGTAATCCACAGAAGCACAACACGCACCCTGACACATGCATACCACATGGACAGGCACTGGGCCACTGCAGCATGGCTCCTCCCACCACCTGCAAAGCAGACACAGACACAGGCAGGTATGTCAAAAGATAGATTGAAAAATCAACTATATACAATAGAAGGGTGTGGGGGAGGGTAGGACAGTGAGGGAAGGGGGATAGGGAACAGGCTGTACAGTGGGAAGGGGGACTGGAGGGGGAGGTACAGCTGGGGAAATGGGGGAATTCAGGGCCTGACTAGCAGCGGCCATGGCCTGCCGCCCCTTGCAGTCTTTACTGCCTCCTGTCCACCAGCAGCATCCTGTGGACCTACAGCACCGCCTCCATGGTCGTTGAGGTGATGAGTATCAGATGGCACAGTAGAGGGGCCTCCTGAGCCGCCGCCGGGCACCTAGGACAAGGGACAGGACAGGTGATCAGTGCAATGTCCCAAGAAACCATGCCCATCCACAGCACGCAATGAGCAGTGGGATCACACATCCCCAGAAGGCCTGTACAGGCCACCCGAAGGGGGGTAGGCCAACACCTGCCAGCAATGCGACACACCACATCAGTGCACAACGGTGGTCCCCGCTGCACAGTGGCCATCCGACTGTGCTATGGCAGTCACATGTCACAGTGCTCCGGCAACACCACAGCAACATCAGTGGCAGCTGGGTGCACTGACCCCACCAACTGCTGGCACACGAGTCCAATGGATGCACCACAGTGGTGGGCACCACGCACAGTGCGACACACACAGCTGCCACAGCACAATAGAAGGGTGTGGGGGAGGGAAGGACAGTGAAGCGAAGGGGGATAGGAACAGGCTGTAACAGTGGGAAGGGGACTGGAGGGGGAGGTACAGCTGGGGAAACGGGGGAATTCAGGGCCCGACTAGCGGCGGCCACGGCCTGCCGCCCCTTGCAGTCTTCGCTGCCTCCTGTTCACCAGCAGCATCCTGTGGACCTACAGCACTGCCTCCATGGTCAATGAGGTGATGAGTATCAGATGGCACAGTAGAGGGGCCTCCTGAGCCACCGCCAGACACCTAGGACAAGGGACAGGACAGATGATCAGTGCAATGTCCCAAGGAACCATGCCCATCCACAGCACACAATGGGAAGTGTGATCACACACCCCCAGAAGGCCCGTACAGGCCTCCTGAAGGGGGGGTGGGCCAATGCCTGCACCACATCAGTGCACAACGGTGGTCCCCACTGCACAGTGGCCACCTGACTGCGCTATGGCAGTCACATGTCACAGTGCTCCGGCAACACCACAGCAACATCAGTGGCAGCTGGGTGCACACCGACCCCACCAACTGCTGGCACACGAGTCCAATGGATGTGCCACAGTGGCGGGCACTACACACAGTGCAACACACACAGCTGCCACAGCACACGGCACAGGTGGCCATGCCTGCAGCCATGCCCTCACCACCCCCCACGGACAGTGTGAAGGACTATGTCAGTGCCTACCTGCTCTCTGTGGCCCCACTGGTGCCGGAGCTGCTCCTCCACCGCCGCCATGGCCCGCTGCTGCCTGCTGTCCTGCCGCTGCTGCTGCTGCCCTTCTCCTGTTTTCAGGCCCTGGGACAGAGACAGGTACACATTAGTAACCAACCACAGCAGCTGCCTGCCACTCCCACCCACGCCCCTGTGCACAGGGTGAGCTCCTGCCTGACACGTCCCACACAGCAGCATCGCAATGCAAGCAGCAAAGGGGGATGCCACCCCAGGATGCGAACAATAGTAATACACCACCCTGCAGGGCATGCCAGGCAGCCTAGCCAACACCACAGTACAGCACCAGGGCACACATGCATTATGACGCACCTGACATGTGCCTCCAGCCTCCTGAGGCACTCTGGGTCCTTCCATGCCAGGTCACCATAGTGGTGGTGACACTGCTTTCCCATCCTGGCCACCCCTGTGCACTGCAGCAGTGTGGCAGCAATGTCCTGCCACACCTCTACCTAGGGCTGCTACAGTAGCACCTGCTTGAATAGTTGGGTTGCGTGGGGCTGGACACAGGCGACAAGGTTGACCAATTCAACCTGTGTCCAGTTGGCTGCCCATGGTACTCTCTACTGTGCCATTCTGCAAGTGTGAGCTGGGGTGTAAAATGATGGTGGTAAGCGCACGTGGCCATAGCATGCACCAGATACGTGGGCCGAGGGGACATTTGCTGTGTCTGTCCATCGTTTAGTCTTGGAGATGCGCAGCATGGGCATGGCTAGGTGGGGTCATGGGTGCGGGGTCACCCAGGGTTAGAGATCACAGCAGGGGTCATGGTTCGGCTGCCACACAGTGCGCACGTATGCAATAGCAGGCCTGGAGCACCATGCGCCATGGCCCCCATCACGCAGTCGGCATACAGTGCGCAATTGGTGACATTAAACTGTCCAGCACATGCGCACTGCAGCCCTGTGCACCGCCCATGCGTGCACACTGCGCTGCAACTTGCTCCAGAGCAAACTCATTGCGCATGGAGCAAAATCGCGATATTCAGCTGCCACATGCAAATGAGCTCATCAGCCAATGCATGGCACACTGAGGGAATTAGCATGTCATTACCATTGCGCCAAAGCTCATTTGCATGCGATGCGCTATAAAAGCACCACGGATCAGCACAGGCCATGGACCAGTATTGCATCCTTTTGAGGTAAGTTGCGCATGCTGCTGTAGCACACTGGGCCCAGCCAGCACAGCAGGGGGGACGGAACAGGGTGCTGCTGCCACTGACACACTGTGCTGTCCATGTCCACAGGAAGTGACATGTTGGAATGTGAGGAAGGTGAGGAGCGTGGGCCTGCTTGCAACCGCGGGCCCAGTTTCACTAAGGAAGAATCAGAGGCCCTGTTCAGGCCTACCTTGACAGGGAGCCTCTGTTGAGTGGTGCCACGGGCACTCCACAGGTCAGGGTTGGGGCCTGGGAGGAGGTGGCGGCATGTGTGCACCAGCAGGGCAGCCACCGGCGGTCAGTGCAGAAGTGCCGCAAGAAGGTGGGCACGGACAAGAGGCGCCATAAGGGAGAAGGTGGTGGCCATCTGTGTGTCCCGGAATGCCACCAGAGGGGGGCCTGAAGATGCACCACAGCTCACAGTGCAGGAGGAGGTGGTAGTAGCCACCATGTGCCGCAGCATCGTGGAGGGTGTGCCTGGAGGAGGATTCCAGACAGGTGGCAGCCCAGCACTGCATGGTACGTATGTCAGCCATGCATGGAGGGTTCATACAGGGGCATGCTACCGCCATGCATGTCCTGTGCATGTGTGTGCAACAACGCGCATGCCATGCTGCCGGACACATGCAATGGCTCTTTGGGGGGGGCACATGTGGGCATTGCATCACTTACACACCTTTATTCTCTTTCAGCACCAGCACGCCTTTGTGCAGAGGATGGGGCGCTGGCAGCAGCTGTGGACGCAGGACCAGCCACGGAGGACCAGCCATCCACCTCCACAGGTATCCAGGGCCTGATAGGCTGCAGCACACCATGACAGTCCAGGCAGATGTACTGGGCATGGGGTCAGATGAGGCCCTAGATGTGTTCCTGTGGGATGCCAGTCTCAGTGTCCTCTGCGTGGAGACACAGATCAGGGCAAGGTCCGACACCAATGACAACATCACCAACATCCTGGACAGCATTGGTGATGATGTGGGGGAGACACCCATGCCAGACACCAACACAAGCAGCACGCCTAGCGACCTGACAGCGGGAGAACAGCTGCCTGCCACCACTGTGGGTGCAGCTGTGTGCGCTGCCACGGCTGTGCCGTGTGGTGGTGGTGGTGGTGCAGCCGCACAAGTGCTGGGCAGTGTTCGGCAGCCGGATGAGCAACGGCAGCAGGCTGTGGGTGCCAGAGGGCAGCCGCATGCTGGGTTCGCTGCTGGGGTGCCAGCTAGGGATATACCCCATGAGGACCCCACTGCGCCATGTCCACCTGAGAGGGGGGCTGCGCAGCATGGCCGGTCACCACAGGAGGGTCGGCATCCCACCCGGGATCCCCAGGATGCTGACCTGCTGGCTGAGCACACCTGTTTGCTGTGGGCCTCCGTAGAGCAACAGGTGCAGCTTGCCGCTGGGGTGCATGCACTGCACGCGGAGGTGCGCCAGTTGGCCGAGCAGTGTGAGAGGGGCACTGTGCAGCTCCTGGTGGGGATGCAGCACATGCAAGAGACCACAACTGCATCCCTGGATTGCACTGACAATGCAATCATGGATGGCTTTGCGATGCTGGCTGCCACAGGCGGCCGCCACCAACCCCACGCAGTGCACTGTCCACCCCATGATCCTGGCATCGGGTGACACCCACACTGTAGATGCCGGGCTCTGATGTTGGCATCCCAGGCATGCCTGGGGCAGGCCTTTTTGGGCGCCTATGCACCCCCGCGCGGACCCGGTCACGGTCCCGTGGTTCAACCCCTGGGGGGCTGTTGCAAACACCCCCTGTGGCTGATGAGTGGCCCCGGTGCAGCTGCCCCCGTGGCCGTGGTGGCCATGGTTCCGTGCAGCCAACCTGATGTGCATGCCGCCCTGACTGCAGTCTGCAGCTGCTGCCCTGTGTGCGAATGGGAGGCATGTGTGTGTGCATACCACTGGTGTGGCTGCACGCTGCCTGTGTGCATGCTTGCTTAGCCGCTGGACCATGTGGCATGGGCGTGATGAGGGCAGTTCAGCACCGGTTGCGCCTGTGCACCCATGCAATGCATCTGATCCCCACCACGTGCCAATGCCTGGGTGTGGTGTGTGTGTGTGTGTGTTGCTGTGTGTTGCTGTGTGTGGTTGTGTGCCACTGACTCCCCTACCCCTACATCACGCCTCTGTTTGTGCATGCCCATTGCCATACATGCCCCTGCATGTGTGCTGTACCTGTGTGTGTGGCTCGTGCATGGGTTTCGTGCCACCTACTTGCGTGCACCATAGTGCTCCTGTGCGATGGTGTCCCGATGTTGGTACGCCATCCATTGCAACTGGGGATCTCTCCGCCCGGAGAGGGGCTGCCCACCACCCTCCGGCCCATTTCCTCCGTCGTCCCACTACTGTCGCCCTCATCAGCCTCGACAGCTATCCCACGGTCAATGGCCATGTTGTGCAGTATGCAGCAGGCCAGGAATAGGCCACAGGGCTTTTGAGGGGCTGTACTGTAGAACACCGCCAGACCTGTCTAGGCAACGGAAATGTGCCTTCAACATGCTGAATACACGCTCAATGATGTTGTGTGTGCTGGCGTATGCCTCGTTGTAGCGTTCCCCTGCTGGGGATGATGGGCACTGGTAGGGGGTGAGCAGCCAGGGCTTCAGTGGATAGGCGCTGTCTCCTGTGTGGATAATGACATGGTTAGCCCTTTGCTGTGCTCTTTCCTGTCCCTGGTGCCCGCCAGCATGCCCACCCCGCCTCCCTATCCCATAGCCTGCTCTGCCCATTACCCCTTGCCCATCCCATACTCACCCACTAGGTGGCCCATGGGGATGTCCCCGCATTCAAACCTGTGGCACAGTGCAGAGCTGTGCCAGATGAATGCATCATGTGCGCTCCCAGGGTGTGTGGCACAGACACTGGTGATGCGCCCCGTGGCATCGCACACCACCTGGCAGTTGACACTCAGGCTCCCCTTCCTATTGATGTAGGCCACACCCCCAGGGCCAGGTGGCATGTGGATACCAACATGGGTGCAGTCAATGGCCCCAAGCATGCCAGGCATACGTGCTACCCTGTGGAAGTCCTGCATGGTTGCTGTATGCTCCACCTGTGTTCTGGGGAAATGGATGAATTCCGAAGCACGTGGCAGCAGAGTGTTGAGGAACTGTGTGAGGAGGCATGACGTGGCCAACTGGGCTATGCCTGTGGTGTCCCCTGTTGGTCTCTGGAAGGTGCCCGTGGTGAGCAGGCACATGACAGCTAGGTACACTGCCAGATGTGAGACTCCTTGCAACAACTCATCCATAGTTCACTGGAAAATAGCAGGAGCAGATGAAACACCGAAGGGCAAGCAGTTATATCTGAACAGACCTTTATGGGCATTCACAGTAACATACTGCTTGGAGTCTTCATCCAGCACAATCTGTTGGTACGCATAACTCATGTCTAGCTTTGCAAACCGTTCTCCTCCTGCAAGGACTGCAAACAAATCATCAATTTTTGGAATTGGGTACTGTTCCAAGCGTGACACTCTATTAACAGTCAGTTTATAATCTCCACATATTCTCATGGAGCCATCGGGCTTCAGTACAGGAACAATAGGTGTATCACAGCTTGAAAACTTGACCGGTTCTGTAATCTTCTCTCTCAGAAGAAGATCAAGTTCAGCTCAACCTTGGGTTTCATTGAGTAAGGTACAGATCTCGATTTAATGAACTGTGGAGTTGCGTTACTGTTCACATATATTTTTGCTGTAGTACCCTGTAAAGTTCCCAGACCTTCCTTGAATACTGCTTTATGTTTTGCAAGCACATGCTGCAGTGTGCACTGCTGTAACGGTATCATCTGATTGACTGTTCTCCAGCCCATAGCCAGTTCAGCAATCCAGCCTTGGCCTAACAAGTTTGGGCCTGTCCCTGTCACCACTACTAATGGCAATTCTTTAAGTGTCTCTTTGTACATCACTGTTACTCTCACTGCCTCCAGTATCTCTACAGGTTCCCCTGTATAAGTTTTCAATTTAATTCCACACTTCTCTAGCTCTGGGACTTCCTTTCTATTCTACAACTCAGAGTATTCTGCTTGATTCATGATGGTGACACTACATCCGGTGTCCACCTCAAATTTTACATTTTTGCCATTAATGTCCTACATCTGAATGATCAGTGCTACTTTGGGAATATTTGCCTCCTTCATACTGTACATAGTATGAGCCTGCTCTTCCTCCGTGTCCTCACTTTCTTCCACCCCCTTCAAGTGGAGGGTACGCTGGAAGTTTTTGGGACTGCTCTTACTCTGTTGCCCTATCTTTCTTAGGGTGTGGGCTTCCCTTTTCTGTTTAATCTTATTTCTACAGGCTTTACCGATATGGCCTTTCATTCCATGTATGTGGCATCTTTCATCTTTAAAGCAACACTCCTGTAGAAAATGCTGGCCCCCAGAACGGTAGCAATTTTTAGTTATTTTCTTATTCGGCTGCTCTTTGTTCCTAAACATTTTGTTTACAAAGTCCTGTGGCTTTTGTGAACTACAACTGGGCCCAGACATTTCTCTCAACTGAAGCTGTAAATCTTTTACATTTTCATTAGCAGATTCCACAGCTTGCGCTACATTCAGTGCTGTTTCAGATGTTAAATCTGTTTCTGACAATAACCTTCTTTGAATCATATTATCATTTATTCCACAAACCAGTCTATCTCTCAGCATTTACTCTGATGTTTCTCTATAATTACAGTCCTGAGCCATTTTTCTCAACTCTGCCATATATGCTCCCACAGCCTCTCCAGCTTTTCTATTTCTAGAATTAAATTTGAATCTTTGTACGTCACTCTGTTTGGGGTTAAGGTGATTTTTCAGCAATGTTACTAAGTCTTCAAATGATTTGTCACCAGGCTTTCCAGGGCTCAACAAATTTCTCATTAAGCTGTAGGTTTGTGCACCCACTCCACTTATTAAAATGGCTCTTTTCTTACTAGCATCTATAATATCATTTGCAGTAAAGAAATGTGACAAGATTTCGCAGTATTCCTCCCAGGTCTGAATTTGAGGATTAAAAGAAGCCACAGTTCCTACCGTGCCAGCCATATCCTCTCTGAATGTTGACAGTCACCTATGTTATGCGTAGCTCCCATTACTTTCTTTACTTTTACTCTCTGAATAATTTTCTTTTTCTCACTCTAGGCAAAAACGTCCTCTTTCTTTAGTTGCTCACTGACTCTTTCTTTTATCCTCCTCGCCAAATAATATGTTGAATCCTGAAAAACCAAGCGATCAACACAGGGAATTTCTTTAGGAACTGCAGAGTTTTTTTTTTACATGTTTCTCACAAGACAGCCTTCTTCAACACACACACACACACACACACATATTCTAGAACTTTCTAACAATAACACTACTATTGCTCAAGATCTATGTTCTTTTTAGAGTCCATGCCACCCTCTAGCGGCACCTCATAATACTACACTACAGTGCATATATATCAAGGTCCAACTGAAATTTGTCCATATTCTGAATGGAATCGAGCTCTCAGGCCAGCTTAGTGTCATGTAAGAACTTAAGCAGTCTGCTAGATACTTTAACTTCTAGATTGTGACAATGTTGAACAGCAGTAGCCATAGCCCCAGTCAATGAGGGATGATCCTCTCCACTCAGAGTAGTGCCCATTAACCACAACTCTCTGCTTCCTGCCCCCAAGCCAGTTAGCAGTCCAACTTGTGTATCACTCACTGGTGTACTGTGACCAGACGCTTATCATGCGCTACAGTGTCAAACGTCTTGCTCCGTCCAGAAAGGCTGTGCCTCCCTTCCCCTCCCCATCCACAAAACAGTCTCTCATTCTCGGGTTGTGACAAAAACCTTTACAGATTGAGCACTATGTCTACAGCTGTGCCCCTGGAACTGTGCCAACTAGCTGCCTATTTTAGTTAAAGTAAGACCTAGAAAAATTGAAAAAGAAGAAACCTGTAACAATGAGTTAATGCATGTGCTACATATGTGCTATGCTTCCACCGTGGGGTAGAATTTCATACATATTCAGAATGCTTTTATGTTACTGTGCTGATGTTCATTTGGTAGTGTCTCAATAAAGGGTATTGTTGTAGAAGAATAATATGGGACAGTTGTGTGTTTCTCAGTGGTGTCAGAAATACAACTTTCTGCTAGAACTGTCCAAATTTGACCCTCCAGAATCCTTCAGTTTTTCCAATCCTGCAGAATGGCCAGGCTGAAGAGCAATGGTGTTATTGTAAGAATAAATGAGTCAAGTGAGTGATGTGCTTCCATTGTTCCTCTGGTAAAGAGAAATGGAAAAATATGGTTCTGTGTTGCCCTTCAATACCTAAAGTCTGCAGTCCTTAGGGAGAAACGCATTCTGCCAACCACAGTAGATACCATCACAGTGCTGGCTAGTGCAAAAATATTCTCAAGTCCTGATGCTCCTAGTGGATTTTTGCAAATTCCAATAGACAAGCAGAGTGCCAAATTGACACAGTTTATAATGCTAGCTGGACGATATTGTTTCAAATGCCTGCATTTAGGATAACCAGTGGACCTAAAATCTTCAAATAAAATGGCACAATTACTTGAAGGTCTTGAGGGTGTTACTGTTTATATGCAAAACTCCTAGTCCATGAATGTTTAGAGAAAGAACATGACGAGCACCCTGAAGAAGGTTTTCAGTTTCAATAAAGTATATTAGATTTACAAAAAAGTGCATTTTATGGTATTTGTCATTTGAAAACTTCAATAAAGTATAATAAATTAAAAAAAAAGTTTTCAAAACTGTCAGTCCTTCTGGTTTGAAACTTAACAGAGGGAAATGTAAACTACACCAACACTACCCTCAGCTTCATGGGCCATGAGATTAATGAAGAAGGACTACACCCATACCTCGATAAAGTAAAGGCTATTCTGGAGCTATAGGTGCTAAGTAATATGACATAACTAAGATGAATCATATGGGCATGGTAATCTATCTGGCAAGATACTCACAGAACCTGTTAATTGTTGCCAAACCACTGAATGACATGCTGAGATTTTAGAATTAACACGGCTCAGGACACTGCTAAAAGGTTTATGTGGGATAGGCTAAAAGCGGTGATCCCTGGGCACTTTATTGCCTACACCTCACAAAAGAAAAAACAGCAACACGAACAGTATAGGAAGCTGGAGTTAGAGCCCAAGGTAAAAGGATCACGGGAGATTCTTAGACAGATACAAGAGGTGTGAGCAGAAATAAATATCATAGTTCAGAACACAGCAGACTTACAACTGCGATTTTTAAATCAAAAATATTTTGAATTCGGCAACACAGCCAGCAGGGTACTAGCCTTCAGGCTGAGGAAAAAAGAGACTGATAAGCACATTACTAAACTACGTCAGAGCTCCAATCCTAGGGAGACCCTCTACCTCCCCTAACAGATAGTGTCAGAATTTGAGGAGTTCTACAAGGTCCTTTACACAATCGAGCAAGGAGAGGAACGGGAAGAAAAAAATAAAAAGGTTTTGGAGAGAGCCCAACTTACCCAGATTACGCAAGAACAAATGGAGATGTTAAATAGGCAGGTAACTGGAAAGAAATAGCTAAGGTGATCAAGGATCTTCACAATAACAAGGCACACTCCCAGCTGGGTACAAACCAGAGTTTTATAAAACATTTTCAGCAGATCTCATTCCAGTTCTCAAAAATCTTTTTAATAGCATCTAAGTGAAGGAGGACACCCCACATACCTGGCATGAGGCACATATAGCAGTCCTGCTGAAACTGTGGAAGGACTCCCTGGCTCACAGTTTTTATAGGCCTATATCAGTCTTAAATCATGATGGAAAGCTTTTTGCAAAAGTGATGGCCAGTAATTTACAGCAGGTGGTGGGCTTAATTATACACGAAGATCAGACAGAGCTTATCACCCAGCGATACAGTCATGACAACATTCATAAGCTTCTTTATGTAATAGAGGCTATGCAGCAGAGGGAAACCACCAGCATACTGCTAGCAACTGCCGTGGAAAAGGCATTCGATCACTTAGACTGGGCCTTCCTAGATAGCACATTGGCAGCTTTTGGGATAGGAGCTATGTTTGCCAGTTGGGCATAGGCTTTGTATGAGAAAGCACAAACATAAACTCAGCTCCACTCCCACACCTATGCCACGGACAGAACAAAACCGAAGAAAAAAATCCATCAGACTCACAGATAAGTAAGTCGTTTTAAAGCAACAGTACTGGTTAATAAGGACATGTTTGTCTTTAACCTTTTTTTGTTACATTCCTTTCCAGGTTGTCTTCCAGTTTCAGAATCTGTGCTTTTATTTTGATGTGATGCGTCTTCTGAGTTATTTTTAATAAAGTTTATAACTGCTGCTTATCTATAGAAAATATGGCTTCTGGTGTGTTTACTGTTCCCTGCCCCCTCCACATTGCAACACGTCTGTTGTTTACTTCCTCTTTCCTCAAGTGTGATGTGTATTCATGAGTCATCGCTGTCCAATGGGAGTACAGCCTGGCAGTAGCGTGGTTCCAGAAATGATAGATTTTGCCCCATTTAGCTGGTATGTAACTTATTTTGACAGACCCTCATTGTGTGACATTCCTGGTGTGCAGCAGTAACCCCCTATCCCCGTGATCAGTCATCCCCAGCAAGCCATCTGGAATCTTGCTGCTCTCCAGAGCACACACAAAACAAAAAACTGGTGCACGTTAGCACTCAAAGAAGAAGCTAACTCATGCGTGGTCGGCTTTAACTCAACATGGAGTGCCATTAGAAACATAAACAGCAAAGAAAACAGAGCAAATATCTGGGAGAAAATGCAAAGAAATAAAAGCATGTTAGTGCATAAGGGGCACATGAGAACAACATACTGCCAAAGGTAAATTTTTTGGGTATCTAGTACAGCTGCTTTAATTATTTAAAATGTTACTGACATACAAAGTGCAGCATAAGAAAGTCCCTACTGCTTTCATACATAGTGCAACATCGGGAAGGGAGAGTGCAGCATGAGGGTGTTACTTCAGCAGATCATTTAAAGGTAGGTAGGTAAAACTTTATTTTTATACAGGATAATACACATGGTTTGAAATAATTGATTAGCAGTTTTATCCTTGGGACAATGCTAACTGTACAGAAAGTATTTATATAGGTTTTCTAGAAGTGTTATATTTGTTAAACACAGTGAGGCAAGTGCTATGCATTTTCTCAATGTTTTAGCACTTTTATGAGCAAAATGCTAATCAATTTTTGGAGTTAAATAAAACCCTGCTACATGTCATTAGGATTTTACAATCCTGTTTTCAAGACAGTCCTGTGTACAAAGTAGATGGTAGGTCAAATTATAGAATACAAATATAAAAGTAAATATATAAACATTATAAAATGTGGAGGGAGCTATACATGCCTATTAACAAAGTGCATTGAGATATGTTATAGTGCAAAAAACTGCTAGTGTATGAAGAGCAAGTATCTCTTATCATAAAAACAGTTAAAAATCTGGACAATTAATGCTTCCAAGCCATCTACAGTATATATACTGTAGTAAAAATCAGGCTACAAACCCATATGAAAACCAGGCTGAAAGTAAGCCTGGTAAGAGTTTGTATGTAAGTCATAAAGGACATCCAGTGCATGGAATTTGCTGGTTATTGCACAATCTTCAGGTGCTAAAAAGCATGTAGCAGTTTTGATACTACAATGTCTTCTGTCAGGTTTCACGTCATCTAAGGAGCAAACATCACAGGGAAGATAACAGCAAGAACAGTTGAACCAGAAAAACTCCTACAGAGGCATATACACATGACAGGTTAAAATGAGATTGAGCAAACAAAATCATTTTTTGAGAGAGGGGACTATATCAAATATGTAATTTAGTCATGGGCTAGCAAGGGCTCCCAGAGTGTAAATCCAAAATGACTTTCTTTTCAGAAGTGCCACATCCAGATCCTCTCCTTGCTCACCCAGGCTGACTTTTTCTATAGCTCAGAGTTTAAATTCATGCTGGCTGCCACTGTTTCAGTGTGTTGCAACATGTAATGCCAAGGCATTATTGTCGTCACTCCTACCAATACTCTGGTGGTGTTCCCCACCGGACTTTGAACAGGCAGACAGTCTTACCAACGTAAAATGCCCCAAACATGCATGTGGCAAGATGGTACAATATGTGAAATTCAAAATATCAGTGTTCATGCTGGTAGTCACTGCAGTGAATGTCCTTGTTCTGAGAACGTCTGGACAATATTTACAATTGCCACAGGCATGGCATCCAGTAGGACATGGTGGTTGCCAAGTCCTTTCAACAGACCTGTGTCTTGGTTGAAGACTGTGCACCAATCTATCGCTTTACTAAGTACCCTACCTGTAAGCCATCCTTGGGGGCTGAGATAACTGGTAACAAACTTTAGTCTGTCTGAAGAATATGGCAGTTATCTTGTAGTACCTTCCCAATGGCAGTAGACAGGAGACTGTCTAGAATATGTAGTGACAAAGTTTGATCTGTCCTCATTCTCTCTGTTCTTGTCATTAACTGACAACATGCTAGATTTACCTCTGTCCTGTGCCTCCTGTCTAGCTGTTACTACAGTGTTCCTATTGTACCCCCTGTAAAGGAATTTGTTTTGAAGATCCCTGCTATGGGCATCATACTGTAATCTGCCTAGACACTACAATTATGTCTAACTCTTAGGAGTTAGGATTTAGGAATATTCTTCACCATGCGTCTCGGATGACATTTAGCTGAGTGCAGGAATTTTTTATTTATTTTTATTTATTGAAGCATTTCACCAGGAATGGCACACTGAACAACAAGCTGCTCACCTCCCAGTGCTTCCTAGGGCTAAGGGTAATGGGAAATACATTCATACATACAGAATACAATACATTACAGAAAATGATACATATCAGTGACAGGTTACAGATAGAATAACAACATGATAAGTGCATCATGTACAATTCATACAGTGAGTAGTACAAAGATCAGAGGTCAAGTGCTAGATAACGGGTATACTAACTTTGGCAGTGACGATTCTCACAGAAAAAATGGATAAAATGTAGACAAGTTATAGGTATGGATATACAGAAGGGATATAGAGGGAGTAGCACAGGGAAATAGGAGGTATATACCCATAGCAGTAAAGGAGAAGACAGGGAGAACTGAAGAGAGTTGGGTGCATGTGCAATTTACAGAGAGGTAATTACTAGGAGATGAAGAGATGGAGGAAGTGGAGGAAGAGGGACAAATCTGGTGAGGAAGAGCATTCCACAGTTTAGGGAGGCAATGTGAGAATGCAGCCTGGCCAACAGCAGTGGACTGGCAAGGGACTGTTAAAGAGCGAGTGTCATATGATCTAAGAGAGTGGACAGAAGAAGAGGGGGATAGAGAGGAAGTCAGATGGGGGGAGAGAGAACCAAACCAGAATTTAGAGATGAATTTAGCACAGTGGAGGAGATGTCTGTTTTCTAGGGAGTTGAATGTGAGAGAGTAGTAGAGATTAGAGTGATGAGTGAGAGGGGAGTGTCCAGAGCAAAGCGGCAAAAGGAGTTAAAGAGGATGTCCAATCTGGTTAGGTAAGCCTTGGGAGCAGCACTATAGACTACATCACAGTAGTAGAGGATTGGGAGGATCATCTTCTGAACAAGTTCACGCCTTGCCGGTAGAGGGAGGCAACTTCGGTTCCTGTATAATGCGCCAAGCTTTGGGTGCAACTTTTTCAGGATGGCATCCACATGAACAGAAGAGTTTAAATGTTGGTCAAGCCAGACACCAAGGTATTTGAAGGAGGAGGTGTCCTCCAGGACTGTCCCATCAAGGGTATGGAAGGAGTTCAGGGCAGGTAGCCTAGAGAGTCTCTGCCTAGTGCCAAAGGTCATGAAGACTGTCTTCCTGGCATTGAGGGAAAGTTGGTGGGAGCAAAACCAGTGCCAAACTTTATTGAAGTCATGCTGAAGTCTGGTTGCAACATCCACAGGGGATTGGCCAGAGGTGAAGAGGACCATGTCATCAACATACATCTGGATTGAGGTAGCTGTACAGACAGAGGGCAGATTGTTTTAAAAGATGGAGAATAATAATGCACCCAACAGTGACCCCTGAGGGACACGAGTGTTAACTGGGAGAGGGGGAGAGGTGGAGTCAGCAGTTCTGACTGACTGGGTCCTACCTTCTAGGTAGGCATTGAACCAGTTTATCACAGAGTCAGATAGGCCAGCATAGGGAAGGGTATTTAACAGCAGGGTGTGAGAGACTGTGCCGAAGGGCTTTGCTCAGTTGCAAAAATAGCAAACGTGATTTGGCATGATCCATCCCTGAGAAGATAGAGTCAGTGAGCCTAATCAGGAAGGTAGTGGTGTAATGGCTTTCCCAAAAACCTTGATTGGAAATGTGTGAAGAAGTCAGTGTCAGAGAGACAAGAAGAGAGTTGTAAGAGGACTATATACTGTTGAAGCTTTGCAAGGGTGGGTAGGAGAGATATGGGGTGGTACCTCCCAGGAGTTGAGGGATCATCTCCCTTGGGTAGGGGAAGGACAATGGCATGCTTTCTAACTACAGGTATAGAAGCCGTAGCAAAAGAAAGATTGAGAAGGGCAGAAAGCAGGACAGAGATCGCAATTGCTGATAAATATAGAAGCTTGGGGTCTAATCCATCAGGAGAACAGACTTTGGAAGAGTTGAAAGCATACAAGGCATCCAGGGCATCTCCAGGTGTAATATATGAGAACGAGAAATGCTCAGGCAGGGAAGGTTCACAGGGTGGTGTGGAGGGGATTGAAGGCAGGGGGGGGGGTAAGGAAGATAGTAGTGCAGAGGTACATAAGGTGAAATAGGAGTTAAATTCAGTAGCAACACTAAGGTGGTCAGTGATTAGAGAATTATTTATATTCAGGATGGGGTTGGAAAAGAAGAAGGGGGTGAGAAAAGGGAATTGATAACTTTCCAGAATTTTGAGGGGTTATTAATGTTAGATTGAAAGGCCGAGTTGAAGTACTCCGACTTGACCAATCATGTAATTTTGGTGCATTTATTACATAAAAAACTATATGTATCATAATCTTTTTGGAGCTTAGAGACTTTTTGAACTTTCCATGCTTGCTCACGTGCCCTTTGGCAAGCCAGGATTTCCAGGGAGATCCAAGGAAGATGATTCCCCCTAACTCTTATATGCTGAAAAGGGGCATGATATGGGATCAGTTCTGGGACCACTCCTGTGTAATGCTTACATCTCTGATATCAGGGAAGGTATCAGGAGTGAAATGAGCCTCTTTGTGTATGACTGTAAGCTGGGGGCAGTAGTGGATGGGGATGAAGGTAGGGTAGCCCTGCAGGGGGACCTGGATGCTCTGGAGAGATGGTCACACACCTGAAAACTGAAATTTAACACCAAGAAATACAAGGTGCTTCACCTAGGGTGAAGGAACCCAGGCCAAGTGTACACCCTAGGAGGGGACACACTGCAGGCTTCAAGTAGGGAAAGGGATCTGGGGGTGGTGGTGGATGCCAAAATGAATAATTCTGAGCAATGTAGGAGGGCCCCAACTGAGGCAAATAAAATGCGCTGCATAACCAGGGGGATTGTCACAAATGCACTCAGCAGATCAGGCCCTCTGCTCCCACAGTGCCAACCTCTGAACGCAGTATTGTGAACATGTAACAGAACAGGGTAACCCTCCTGTCTGCTTGTGGGTCTGACTCACCTTTAGTCTCAAGTTCTGGGGGGATTCAAACTGTGAACCTTATGCTAGCATACCCAAATGTATAGGCTCAGATAATCTGCTCTTCGGGGGGATGCCAGATATCTTTTGCCTAAGGACACCTAACCAGGTATCCAAAATGAACCTTTAAAACTCTGTAAAAGACCTTAGGTATATTCTTACCTTTTCCCAGTTTGGTAACACCATTAAGCTTATGAACAGTTTTGTCAATCTTAACCCTCCATACATCACATGCAAAAGAAAGAACTTGGAAGACACACCGGGCAGTCTCTTTAAAATAAGAGGTTTACTTAAAAAAATGGATAAAAATAGGTAAAATGTAAACACAGAACAATATATCACAAAGCATACAATCACTTAAAAGAACACGGTTAAAGTACAAACATAAACTCCTACCACAATACAATTAGACTTTTTCTATCTAATATATTACCTTCTTACTGTGCTTAAGTTAGTTCTTGTTTCTTAAGAGCCCAAAAAGAAATGTGTCTAACATCAGACACAGATCCTAGGTTAAACTGTGTCTGTCTCACACACCACTTCCATGATGTCATCTAGCTCCTCCTTGTTAAATATAATAAAATTATACCAACAATGATCTTCCTGTCGGGAGATATTTCAAATAAGGTGACATCAGCAAAAACTCATTTCCCAATATGACTCCTTAATTAACATCCCTCTTTGATCTCAAACAGTTCCTATTCCCAGGAATTTCAAAGGATGTTATGACTTTTAGCACCATAGTGATATAACAATGTTTTTTTCCTCTAAAACATCATAAAAGTTTACGATCTTTATATCCTGTTAGCTGGGTCAGTTCTAATTAAGTCAGATAAACAGGAGACCCTTAATTAAGGCTCTCTAGACTTTTAATTACCTCGTGGTTTTAGGTTAATATATCCTGTTATTTCCAGTAAAACCTGACCCCTGGCACAGCTGTCTTATGGAGACAAATCACACACTACATTTTTTATATTAAAAATATCAGAAAACAATCATAACCAGCTGGCCAAGCGTCACAATCCTCCCCACCTAGACTGAATTTGGGGGCTCTATCCCCTGCATGGGATGAGCTTCCCAAATCAGTTCACTCCTCATAAAGATGCGAAAGGCCATCGCTGTTCTGATTGGTCACTCCAGCCCTATGTAAGATTGTCATACCCTTGCAAGGCAAGACTCCATCTTAACAGTCTACCATTAGTTTTTCCCATTTGGGTCAGCCAAACCAAGGGGTTGTGGTCCGTGTGTACTTCAGAATGCTGCCCATATAAGTATGGCTTTAACTTCTTTAGGGCCCACACTACAGTATGGCAAGACGCTCTTTTTCCCCAGTAGAGTATGCCTGCTCCCTGGGAAGTAACTTTTAACTCAGGTACACTACAGGGTGATCTTTCCCTTGGTTTGATGTCTGACTCAGTACTGCCCCAATACCCTCATCTGAGGCGTCAGTCTGAACTATAAAGGGTCTGCTATAGTAAGGACTTGTCAATACAGGAGCACTGCACAGTGCCTCCTTCAGTCTGGTAAAGGCTTTTTCACAGGCTGGTTCCCAGGTAATTTTCTTAGGTATCCTTTTCTTTACCAGGTCAGATAAGGGAGCAGCCAGGGCACTGTAATTGGGTACAAATTTCCTATACTACCCTGCTGTCCCGAGAAAACTCCTGACCTGCTTCTGTGTTTCTGGTCTGGGCCATGCCTTTATCACCTCTATTTTTACTTGGTTAGGACGGAGCTGTCCCCGGCCTACAACATGCCTGAAGTATGCCACTTCAGCCATGGCCACTTGGCACTTCTCAGCTTTGACAGTGAGCCTGGCCCTTTGTATCCTGTCCAGCACTTCCCTAAGGTGGGACAGATGTTCCTCCCAGCTGGCACTAAAGATGGCAATGTCATCCAGGTGCGCCATGGCTTATTCCTCAGCACCATTTAACACCTGGTTCACCAACCTTTGGAAAGTGGCCGGGGCATTCTTCATTCTGAAAGGCATTACTTTAAATTCAAATAAGCCTATCAGAGTGATGAAGGCTGACCTCTTCCTAGCTCTGTCAGTTAACTCGACCTGCCAATACCCCTTTGTCAGGTCAATAGTCGTAAGGTAGGTTGCGCCTCTCAACTTGTCCAGGAATTGGTCCATCCGGGGCATCGGGGGGCGTCTGACTTCGTGACTGCATTTAGTCCATGATAGTCCACACAGAAACAAGTAGAGCCATCTGGCTTGGGCACAAGGACTACGGGTGAGGCTCAGGGGCTGTGGGATCTCTGGAT
The DNA here is from genome assembly GCA_016271365.2 of Neoceratodus forsteri. Classification (NCBI taxonomy): domain Eukaryota; kingdom Metazoa; phylum Chordata; order Ceratodontiformes; family Ceratodontidae; genus Neoceratodus; species Neoceratodus forsteri. The sequence goes on along the minus strand of CM028134.1, from coordinate 967,592,219 downwards.
TACTCCTAAATCCAGCATTTCCTCCACCTCCTTCCTAATGTCCTTTTGGACAGCCTCTGGCATCCGATATGCTGTCCGCCGTGTGGGCATCTGTGTCTCTGTCTCCACATCGTGTGTCACTAAGGGGGTTAGTCTAGGCTTGGTGCTAAACAGTGGGGCAAAGTCTGCTAAAACCTCCCTTACTTCTGGGATCTTGTCCGGGGCCAGCTTGGGAGACAATTTAACTGCCTCCACAGAGGACTCATGCTTGCTTTCTTCCAGCAAGTCCAGAAGGGGGTCTCCTTCATCCATCCCCTCCCCAGGACTACATACTGCAAACACCATGTCAGCCCTATTAGCATATGGCTTCATCATGTTGACATGGTACATTCTTTTTGTCTGACTTCTGTCAGGTAACTCTATGATATAGTTCACATCATTTACCTTCCTAACTACTTTGTACGGTCCTGCCCACTTAGCCTGCAGCTTGTCTTTCCAGACCAGAATAAGGACCATGACTTCCTGACCCACCATGTATGTGTGAGCTCTGGCCTGCGGTCGTACCACACTTTTTGTTTCTGTTGGGCAGCTGTCAGGGTGCTCTGGGCTGTCCCCATAAGCTCCTTCAGCCTTTCCCTAAATCTAAGGACGTAATACACTATGGGAGTTCCCTGGGTGGTGTGCTTGCCTTCCCAGTCCTCCCAGATCAAGTCTAGGGGCCCATGTACCTGGCATCCATATAAGAGCTCTATGGGGGAAAATCCTGTTGACTCTTGGGGTACATCCCTGTATGCAAACTACAGGTGGGGAAGGTATTTCTCCCAGTCCCTCCCATGCTGTTCAGCAAACGCTTGGAGCATTGACTTCAGGGTACCGTTACATCTTTCCACAAGCCCATTGGCTTGTGGGTGATAAGGTGTCATGCATCTCTGCACCACCCTACACTTCTCCCACAAATATTTCATCAGGTCCAACATGAAGGAATCCCCTCAATTGGTGATAACCTCCTGTGGAAACCCAGCATGGGAGAAGATCCCAAGTAAGGCATCTGCCACTTTGTCCTCAGTGAGGATAGGGCAACTGCCTCTGGGTACCGGGTGGCATAATCCACCACAGTCAGGATGAACCTCTTCCCGGAGGAGCTGGGGGTATTTAAAGGCCCCACAATATCCACTCCCACCCTCTGGAATGGCTCCTCCACCATGGGCAATGGAATTAGGGTGACTGGGGTTTTCTTACCTGCCTTCCCTATTTCTTGGCACTGGTGACAAGACCTGCAATACTCCTTCACCTGCTGGGTGAAGTTGGGCCAATAGAAATTCTGGGCCAATCGCTGTGTAGTGTGCGTGATTCCCAGATGACCAGGCAAGGGAATATTATGTGCAGTCTTGAGCAACTGCTCACGATACCCCTGGGGAACGACAAACTGCCTGCCTATCACCCCTCCCTCTGTCTGCATAGCCTGAGTATACATCAGTCCATTTTCCCAATAAACTTTACATTTACCATCACCTCCCTGTGCTCCATCAGCGTCTGCCCAAGCCCTCAGCTTCTGTAGATTAGGGTCACTTTTTTGAGCAGCTGCAAACTCCTTACACATTCCCAAGGCATGGGACAGGTCCCCTTCAGTCTCTAAACTAGGGTCCCTAGCACTAGCATCAGGGCACTCAGGATCACTGTCATCCCTAACCCTCTGACAATGGGTCACCCCTCCCTCTTTGGAGTAACCCTCCGTAGCTGTGTGGTTAACTGCTACTGGGAAAATTTCTACCCCCTTTTCATTAGTCTCCATATCAGGCAACACAGGCTGGGGAACCAGCCTCCCAGCGATTTCCACACTGGCTTCTGTGGGGTCCGAGGAACTACAATTTCCCCTTCCCGCTTGGCTATGGGTAACTGCACAAACCATCCCTGTTTGAGATTGTTGCCAAGGATGACGTCAACTGCTAAAGTTTAGGCTATAGCTACCTGTTGCACAGTTTCCCCTGTTTCACCCCAGCCTAGGAGAACACTAGGGAGGGGCAATGTTTTCTCCTAACCAGTAATGTCTTGTACAGTTACAGATTCATTGGTTATAAGCTGACCAGGCTCTACCAGATCCCCTTTTACCAATGTCAGGGATGCCCCTGTGTCCCTTAACCCTTGTGTCTGTACACCATTCACCGTGACTGGGTGCATGTGTTCCTTCATGTTCACAGGCATGCTTCCAGGGATACACAAACAACCCACTTCTTTCCTAGCCCCATGTTGCTTATTGCTCATCCTTTTGGGACACTGTCTGGCAATATGCCCAGTTTCTTTACAGACCCAACATTCGTTTCTTTTCTCAGAGAACTCTTTTCTCTGAAACCTGAGGCTAACTGGTTTCGGTGGAGGCAGTGAGGGTTTTAGCTACCCTGAAGGCGTGCTTTTCCCTTTCTGTGCTGCCATGCCCACCCCATTTGCTCTCAGAGCAGGTCTGTTCTTGGCATAGCGGTCTGAGAGTTCAGCAGCCTCTTGCACTGTTTTGGGATCTCGGTCCTCCAGCCAGGTTTTCAGTTCTGCTGGGCATGCCCAAAAAACTGTTCTAACAAAATAGCATTTTCAATTTTATTTACAGAGTTTGCTTCAATTCCTTCCCCCAACATTTTAAAACTGACATTGTTTCATGGCTAGCTCCTTGTAGCTCATATCAGGGCTTCTACTGAGCTTACAGAATTTAGCTCTGTATGCTTCAACAGATTAAATCAAACTTTTTAAAGTGCAGCTTTAAGTTTGCTGTAATCATTACTGTCCTCATTGTCCATTTGACCCAATGCATCCTGAGCTTTCCCGGTAAGTAGCGGGGATAGCTGAAAGCTCCAGGACCCTCTAGGAATTTTAGCCTGAATACAAACTTTTTTAAAGGAATTAAAAAAGGCATCCATATCCCCCCCTCTTTAAATTCAGCTATCAATTTGGAATTCAATTTGTAACCTGGTCCTGTAGTTCCAGTTAAACCAAAGCCACTTACTTGCTCTGGTGCTGGTGGTTGGAATTGTAGCTTCTCCAGTTCATGTCACCTCTGGCGCTCACACTCCTCATGGTCTGCCTCTCACTGTTCTCACTCCCTCTGCTCCTGGAACTCCAGCTCTATTCTGCGCAACTCAATTTGCAGCCTGATTGCTTCTGGCTCCAGAATGCTGGTGACCTTCCCACGCTGCTGTGGCCCTTCACTGGCACTGGCCCTGCTGTCATCTTCACTGGATCTGGACACTGCACTGGCCGCTGGCCCCTCCATGCTCAAGGTTTGGTCCTTTACCATCACAATCTGTGACTTCATGCTGTGGGCATCTGCTGCCGTCAGGGCATCCATGAGGTTCTGCTTGGTGGCTCTCCCCTCATACAGGACTCCTCTGTCCTGGCACAACTGCCTCAAGTAGTCTACAGTGTGCCCGCTGTAGTTGGAAGCCATCTTCTTCCCTAACTATGGCTACTCTAACTTGCACTTTAGAAAAAAAAATAAAACAGGTAGGAACTTGACTGCAAGCAAAATGATATAGTTATGTTTCCTTTTAAAAAAAAATAAATTGCTACCTTTTTTTTTGAAAGTGAGCTGTACAGTATTAAGCTGACAAACTGAACAGTTAAAGCTTGTGTTACCAATTTTATCTGCACCGCTGCCAACCAATCTGTCACAAACGCACTCAGCATGTCAGGCCCTCTGCTCCCACAGTGCCAACCTCCAAGTGCAGTATTGCGAACAGGTAACAGAACAGGGTAACCCTCCTGTCTGCTTGTGGGTCTGAATCACCTTTAGTCTCAAGTTCTGGGGGGATTCAAACTGTGAACCTTATGCTAGCATACCCAAATGTACAGGCTCAGATAATCTGCTCTTCAGGGGGATGCCAGATATCTTTCGCCTAAGAGCACCTAACCAGGTATCCAAAATGAACCTTTAAAACTCTATAAATGACCTTAGGTATATTCTTACCTTTTCCCAGTTTGGTAACATCATTTAGCTTATGAACAGTTTTGTCAGTCTTAACCCTCCATACATCACATGCAAAAGAAAGAACTTTGAAGACACACCAGGCAGTCTCTTTAAAATAAGAGGTTTACTTTAAAAAAATGGATAAAAATAGGTAAAATGTAAACACAGAACAATATATCACAAAGCATACAATCACTTAAAAGAACACGGTTAAAGTACAAACATAAACTCCTACCACACTACAATTAGACTTTTTCTATCTAATGTATTACTTTCTTACAGTGCTTAAGTTAGTTTTTGTTTCTTAAGAATCCACAAAGAAATGTGTCTAACATCAGACACAGATCCTAGGTTAAACTGTGTCTGTCTCACGCACCCCTTCCATGATGTCATCTAGCTTCTCCTTGTTAAATATAAAAAATTATATAAACAATGATCTTCCTGTCAGGAGATATTTCAAATAAGGTGACATTAGCAAAAACTCATTTCCCAATATGACTCTTAATTAACATACCCTCTTTGATCTCAAACAGTTCCTACTCCCAGGCATTTCAAAGAATTTTATGACTTTTAGCACCATAGTGATATAACAATGTTTTTTCCTCTAAAACATCATAAAAGTTTACGATTCCTGTATCCTGTTAGCTGGGTCAGTTCTAATTAAGTCAGATAAACAGGAGACCCTTAATTAAGGCTCTCTAGACTTTTAATTACCTCCTGGCTTCAGGTTAGGGCCTGGAGGATAGGTCATATGAGGAGAAACTAAAGGATCTCAGCCTCTTCTCACTGGAGGAGAGGAGAGACGCGGGGATATGATTGAGGTCTTCAAGTATCTAAAAGAGGTAAATGAGGTAAGCCTAAATGGGTTCTTTCAGAGGAAGGTGGGAGGGGCCACCAGGGGGCACAGTTGGAGGCTGGAGGGTGAGAGACTCGGGGGTAGAGAAGGAGATGATACTTCACTGAGAGGGTGGTGGAACCGTGGAATGCACTGCCAGAGGAGCTGGTGGGGTATCTATGGTGGAAGGCTTCAAGAGAGGCTGGGACAGGTACAGGAGGAGGGTGAAGCTCAGGAGTGCTTTGTCTGGGGGGGTAACTCTGGTGGACAGAGGAGGGGATCATGGAAGGGACCAGGAGGATGGTAACGGTACCCATTCATGGTACTGACTCCCGAGCAGACTCGATAGACCATGAGGCCTACTCTGCTGGCATTTTTAGTATGTTAGTATGATTTTATTTATTTAGTAATTCGGAAAAGACCTTTGAGTGCAAGCTCTTTTACAAAGGTTCCACATCATAGAGTGCAAAACAAAGTACAATAGGAGAAAGCAAAGGTACATCACAATGAATGATACAGCTTGGATTCAGAACTTAACAGAATAACTCAAAACATAGGTACAAGTTAAAATAACAAGAAAAACACTTTATGAGGGTGGAGGGGGGAATAAGCGGCCACAAAGTGCCTTGTCAGTAGTTCAGAGGGATGGGGATAGCTGGCAGTGGGGTGAGGAAAGGAGGTATGAGAGAAAGAGAGGTAGGTACTGCAGTGGAGGTGAAAGATGGGTGAAGAAGGGCGATAAAGTGTAAGGAGAAATGGGGGGGTGAGGGAGGCTGAGAGGAGAAGACTTGCTAGAGTAAATGGTGGGGTGTGAGGGGGCATGGTCAGGCAGCCTGCATTAGTAGTGACTGTTAGGGAAACTCACGGGACTGGGAGTTGGGGAAGGGGGGAAGGTGGGGTGGCAGGTGCTGAAGAAGCATGACGCAAACTGATTGCTGAAGCAAGTCATGAGAAGGGACAGAGGGACAGGTTACTTGAGGCCTGCCTAGTGCTTGCTGGGGTCAGAGAAAGCAGGTGTGGCTGGACTTAGGGGCAGATGCACTTAGAGAGTGTTATTAGGCACTATTTGAGGTGAGTTTTGAATTAGACCAGACAATTGGTGGTCAAGAGGTGCCCGGGGAGTTCATTCATCCACAGGGGGGCCCGGTAGGTAAATGCACGTTGCCCAAGTGAGGTGCAATAGAAGGGGATAGCCAAAGCCCCTCCAGTTCTCCCTCTGGTGACCTGTAACAAGTTGGCTGCCTTGATCAAATTGCCTACACAAGGCAGTGTTTTACCCAATAGAGCCTTCTTCCCTAGGATGCAAGTCTGGAATTTGACCCTGTTTCTTAATGACAGCCAATTTACAGACTATTACACTACAGCAGGTGAAGTTTATATTACGGGTCACTTCAATCTAAATTGGGTACCCTCCTCCGCTTTTTGAGGGGGGTAAATTTATTACAGGCTTCATTGAAAATGTGAATAAATTGCTCTAGTGCAGTATTAATATCTGTTGCCTTGAAGATGGGGGACCTGTCCTGCAGATGGAGGTGCGATTTGAGGTGGGGTAGCTGACCACGGGGTAGGACTCTGCTGGTGATGATTTTTGGAGGGGGCTTACAGAATTTGTTTGACCAGATACAGCTGATGGGAGAGTGGTCACTGAGTGAGTCAGGGAGAACTGAGGTTTTCGTGATCCAAGAGGGGTGGTTGGTTAGGATTCAGTCAAGTAAGGTGCAGGTCCCAGTTCTGTAGTTCTTTCTGGTAGCATAGTCAACCATTTGAGTCAGGTTAGCTGATGTAACAGAGTCCTTAAACGACCCACCTTCCGCTGACAGCCAATTAATGTTAAAGTCACCAAGAAGGATGATTTTGGAGTCCGATGGGTGGGATTTGACAAAGTTAAGGACAGCAGTTAGACCAGGTCCCTGTTCCTTAGGAGGTATGTAAACAGTGACAACTGTGAGGGCCTTACTGTGGGCGCCTAATAGGAGTCTGATGGGAAGAATCTGAGCAGGAGTTGCTGGAAGATTGGGATCAATGGGGTGTCCTCGGAGAGTGTCTTTCACATATAAGGCACACCCTCCACCTCTTTTGGACTTACGATCAACCCGGAAGACATTGTAGCCAGGAAGGGTGATTGCCTGGTCAGGAATCTTTGGGGTGAGCCAAGTTTCAACTACTGACAGACTATCCGGGTTGTGTTGGGTGGTAAAGGCTTGCAGTACATCAAGCTTAGGAAGTAAACTGCAGATGTTCAGGCACATGATTGACAGAGTGCCTGTTGGTTTGTTTTGGTTGGAGGTGTTTGGTCCAGGGTTAGGGTGAACAGTCTCTGATAGCAGCAGGAGGAGGAGCACAAGTTTCAGGGTGCATAGGCGGAGTTCAGTCAGAGAGAGGTTGCGTTCTTTTTGAACAGTAGCATGCCAGGTATGTCGAAAATGCAACATTGGAATAGTTGTATACGATGTGGCTAGATGAGCCCAAGGCTCACACATGAGCAGGAACAGATCAATTTCGGTGGTGTGCCTCCGGGGGAGGATTTTCCCCATTGCCAAATGATGTAAAATAATCAAATCCACAGGAAAAGGACCAGTAAACTGTTTGATCTACAGTAACAAGACAAAGGATGTGTTAAATTCCTGGAACACTGGCCTGGGGCATATGCAGGAAGTTAAAACCCTTTGTCAGTGTCTTCCCTTTGTTTAAATAGTTGTGAATGGTTCTCAGAGACATGCAGATCCCTTTAGCAACAAGGTAGATGGAAGTGTGGATTCATTTTGCACTCCCCAGGTCAGAGCTTGTAGAATTTCTTAGCTGTACTTACTTTGATTGTGATGGCTTCTAAAAAAGTTGATTTATAATGAGAATCCCAATATCTGCTGGTGATGTTTTCCAGTTTCTTAGTCCAGGAAACTTTCATAGATCTCATATCCAAGAATGGTCTAGTTCTTCCAAGCTGAAAAACATGAAAATCCACAAAACTAAACTACTGACAGAGACAAACACAAACACCCAGCCACACAGCCCAAGTCGTCGGAGCTGTAGGTGTAGTTAGGAATATAACATTTGTAAATCAAAACCCTTTGATGCCACTTTGCCACGCCCCCCCCCCAGCAATAGACATGCTCACATTTGTTATCCAGACTCCTTGTAAACCCCGTATTCTACTTCAGGAACTACATTGTTAGAGGAAAAATACAGCAGTACTTAGTTTTTCTGCAGTTAACATTATTTTTTTTATTCAAACATAGCACAACAATCATATAATACCAGTAGGGGTGGATCTCAGGCAGTAGGAATAACCACAATAAATGAGGCCCAAAATACTGTTCCCCACTCCAATCAACTTATAAGATGTAAATATCAAATAACTATCAAAAAGGGAGGCAGTATAGCGCAGTGGTTTAAGGCTCTGAGCTGCAAATCTGGAGACCTGAGTTTGAATCCCACAGCCCCTACTTGCATACTGTGTGACCCTGAGCATGTCACTTAACTTCCCTGTGCTCCCAGGTCGCACCTGTAAACAAGCTTTCAGCTTACTGTGCTAGTCCTGGTTAAATAACTGCAAAAAAATTATCAAATAACTATATTTGGCATATGTGTTCCTACACCCATGCACCTACTAACAGATCAACACAAGCTACAGACTTGGAGAAGAGCATACAGGTATTCATGAATTCAATGATAAAGGAGTGGTCTGCATCAGACCAGAATCTAAAGAAGATCCAGAATGCTGCTGCAAAGGATACACAGCTAGCAATAGTAGTGCATCATACAATGAATGGGTGGCCAAAAAAAACTCATGCAATGAAAATAATAGGAACATAGAATGTGACGGCAGATCAGGACCACCTGGCCCATCCAATTTGTCCATTTCTCCCTACCTACACTATTACCACAGACTGCACCTGATCTACAGCTCTTTCTCCCCCCCACTTCCTTTCCACTATGACTCCCTTGTGCTTGTCCCATGGATTCTTAAACCCCACCACTGTTTTCACCCTCATCAGCTCTGCTGGAAGGCTATTCCAGGAATCCACCACTCTTTCTGTGAAGAAATACTTCCTCACATCTCTCCTGAATCTACTCCCCTTCCAGCTTCATAGCATGTCCCCTTGTTCTTGAGCACCTTTTTTCTGAAAAATACTCCCTTCCTGTACTTTATTTACCCCCATGAGGTATTTAAAGGTCTCTATCATGTTCTTGTCTCCCGTCTCCGTCCTCTGTTCCGGGGTGTACATATTGAGGTCCTTCAGTCTCTCCTCATAGGGGTTTGATTTAGACCTTGTACCATTTTAATTGCCCTCCTCTGGACCACTTCCATTCTGTCTATGTCATTCTAGAGATGTCTCCAGAACTGGACACAAACTCTTGGTGAGGTCTTACCAGTGACCTATACAGAGGCAACACCACCTCCCTCTTTCTGCTAGTGATACCCCTCCCTATGCACCCCAGCATCCCATTCCTCCTCCCTGCTGCCTTGTCACACTGCCTGGTCACCTTTTGATCATCCAATATGATTATCCCCAGGTGTCTTTCCTGTTTGGTGATCATCAATATCATTCTGCCCATTTTGTACTCTGCCTCTGGGTTTCTGTGCCCTAAGTGCATTATTTTGCACTTTTTCACATTGAAACCCAGCTGTCATGCCCTTGACTACTCCTCTAGTTTTCTCAGGTCTCTGGTCATCCTTTCCATCCTCCTGGTGTCCACCCTATTGCAGATGTTGGTGTCATCTGCAAAGAGGCAGACCTTCCCTTCCAGCTCTGCTATGTCACTTATAAAGACATTAACGAGACCAGTCCCAGCACTGATCCCTGAGGCACCCTGCTGGTCACCCTCCTTTCCTTGGAGTGAATTCTGTTTACCACCACTCTATGTTGCCTATCTCCTAACCAGTTTCTTATCCAGTTTACTACCTTTGAACCCACTCCTAAGCTACCCAGCTTGCTTACTAGTCTCTCATGTAGAACATTGTTGAACGCCTTACTGAAATTTAGGTAGGCCACATCCACCACTGGAAACATAGAAACATAGAAGATGATGGCAGAAAAAGAACATTTGTCCATCCAGTCTGCCCGTGGGTCCCTATATAACCCCGTGACTTGGCTCCAATCAGGGTCTAACCCCTCCCTACCAGTTATCCTGTTTCTTCTCCATCCTTGACCCTGCCTGTGATGATGATCCACTTCATTCTGTCCCAAGCACCTTTGAAACCACCCACAGTTCTAGCTGCCACTACCTCAGCCAGCAGGCTGTTCCATGGTTCCACCATCCTTTCCGTAAAGTAATACTTTCTCACATCCCTCTTGAACCATCCCCATGTCAGTTTCTAGTCGTGCCCTCTTGTTGTCGAGCTGGTGTTCCTTATAAACAGCTCTCCAGAGTCCACCTTGTTTACTCATGGAATTTGAATGCCTTTATCATATCCTCCTCTCCCTTCTAGTCTCCAACGAATACATATTCGGTGCCTTGAGTTGTTCCTCGCAGGGCTTCCCCTGCTGACCCTGAATCATCTTTGTTACCCTGAGGCCAAGATGTTTTTTGCATTCCATGGTCTGTTGAGTGTTACAGCAGGCCTACTAACTTAAGGAAATCAGAGTTATTCCTGAAGCTCTTCGAGATGAGATGCTAGTCAAGGCTGGTCATCTCGGACTAAATGCATGTCAGTGGCAAGCTAAACAGTACTCTATGCTTGCCAGGAATCAGTTTTTCAATTAAAGGACACCTAAACATGCAATTTGTTTAGAACTGCCAACTCAAAAATCCGGTTTCATAGAGAGATAAAGGAAAGGCTGCTGTTTACATTAATGCTAACACTGTATTTATATATGTTACCATCCAGTCCCCTGGGGTTACTAGAATCCTATTAGTACTAATCTTAGGCAGGTAGAAAAGGCAGCTGGTAAGGAGCTCATTAAGGGGCTTTTTACATAATGACATCATTGTGTACTCAGCTAGCCTGAGTGGGAATGATTATGTCATTTAGAACTCTCGCAGCAGCATAACTATTTTTGAGTCAGCTGATCAGGGGAAGTTTAGAGTGTTCAGTTAGTTTGAGTTGAAGAGTCAGCGTGGCAGGAGGTCTGCCAGTTGGGGCTCTGTCACAGAGAGCCCTGTGTTTCTCACCCTAGTTTGGATTAAATCTACAGTCACCAGTGAAGTGGTGGAGACCATTTACAGCAGGATTCCTTGATTTCACTCCGGGGGAGTGAGAGGGACTGCTAGTTCGGTGGATCCAAGAGGCAATCCTCTGAAGGTCCTAAAGTGCATATAGCTGCCTCTGAGAAGGACATCTGTGTGAGAATTTCTGACCAGCTACCATGGAAAAAGGGTGCTTTCTGGGTTGTTTCCATTCCTAAAGGAAGGAGCAACAGATATATGAGTACAGATGCAGTAACTGTTCTCATTAGGGGGTTGAGTGAGGTGTGTGTGCCCAAGATAAGGCTAGATCACACCTGTCAGGACCCCTCATACACTTCAGTGTCAATTTCAGGTTTAAAGTTTGAGTTTTTAGCAATTCAGTAGGGATGCAAGGCTTATTTGGTGTAACCCTGAAGGAATAGCAGAGACTATCAATTGGAGCAAGTGGTGTGAGGAACACCATCTGGAGCCCTCAAGGCAGGGCTAACTGGTTCGTTGATGGGCGCAAGGTTTCCTTGGGCAAAGGCCAATGCCGCAGGAGGATGTTTCAAGGTGTGTGGCAACAATCCACAAGCATATACCTGTGGGAAAAAAGATGTTCTGAGTCTGTGGCAACAGTCCACAAGCATACACTCTTGATAAAAGGAATTGTTTTGGGTGTGTGGCAACAGTCCACAAGCATACACTGTGGATAGAGAAATTTCTGTGAAAAACTGTACTGCCTAGCAAAGAGTTTCTGGAAAAGAAGTGTACTTGTTTTGCCATGACCAACCATTTTGGGGGTCCAAATGTGCTTTAGTAACATCTGTGAATAAAGCCATGCTGCACAATCCCAGCTGCTACACTGGACATTCTGATCATTGCTTTCTGTGTGGAGTTATTGGGACTCCCTCAGCAGTTAGGTCTAGCATAAGCCTAGCATCCTCTCCCCTGGACCTGGTTGTAAATGCAAAGGTTCATTTTGGTACCTCCACCCCTTCCTTTAGATAATGAGCCTGGTATACACTCTAAAGCTAGGACTTGTACCAATCTGAGTATTTCTGCTAAAAGTAAATGGTATGCCATATGTGGGTATTAGTTCTTTTAATGGGGGATGCCAACTTTCTAAAAGTGGCATGGGGGTTACAAAAACACATCCAAGGGATATGTTTTTGGGTAAGAAGAGAAATGCTGAGGGTATGTCTATGGTCTTCCTGTCTGGTGGTGGTGCACCCAAACAGAAGATCACTGCAAGAAAAGCAAAGTCTGTGCCAAGGAAAATGCCATCTGAGAGTATTTTGCTTTCTGTGCTTCTGTGAAAAAGAGTGAAAAAATGTGCTGCTTGTGTGTTTAAACTGGAAAAATGACCTGTTGAGCTGAGCACCGATTGCCTTTGCCTTGCCATTTATAGTGCTTGAGGAACTGTTAAAAGTTGCAAATTTCCAATAAAAAGTATTTGTGGACTTTAATAACAGCCTTTTCTAAGTGCCCAGAGAGATTCATGTGTGTACAGTAGAAGTTGGGGGGGCCCCTAAGGAAAATGCACCAAGAACTGTGTCAAAACGCCTTAAAAGCATTTTGTCCCACTGAACTTACCAGCTGAGAAAAAAAAGGTAACAGTTTGCTTTTTAAATTTGCCTGCTCAACGATCGCTGTGCAGGAGTGCGGCTGAGAGAGACAGAGCTCATTTGCACGGCACTGTGTGATTGGTCTAGTGATGCCAAGTCCTGCCCTTTGCCTGAGTCTCAGTGTTGTGGAGAATTCGAGGAGAAAGGCGAGCAGCGTGCTAGTTCAAGTTCAAGTTCAAGTTTATTGCAGGAAAACTCCATTGAGCAAGCTCATTCATAAGGAAGTCCTGTGACATAAACACTTAAAGTACAAACACAGATAGGTAATAACAGTATATACATGAAATGCACGTTACATGATACAGGCTGGATATACATACAAGGGTACCACATAGGGTGACCGCAGGTGGTAAACAAGTTCAAGCAGCAGCAGGAGGAATTGCAGAGGGGAGAGAAGCGTTCCAAAAACAGCATTTTTGAACTTTCACAGTAAAATCCGGGCTCAAACCATTTTACAACCATAAGTAGCAGCGATCACAGTGTGTTTTGTGACCAATCCGCGGGTCTTCCAGGCCGACCACCAGAAAGGCCCTACAAACCAGCAGCAGGCCATTTACCATTAGTGGAGGGAATCAATTACTGCTTGAGTAAGTACCAATGGAAAGTCAAGTGAACTGTGGTGCAGAAAAGTCAGAGAACCGTAAAACAATGCAGCAAAGTAACGGAGAAAGAGTTTGTGAACTTTTAAAAGTGGACTGTGTGTGTAGTGACTGTTTCAAGAGAGAACTCCAGTGCAGTACTAATCCAACATGTTTAGAGAAATGCAGAGACAGTATGAATGTGCTGAATTGTGCTAAAAGTAATATTTAAGTTGTGCCTTAAGTAAAATAGTTAAATGCAAGATCGAACAAGCATTCTAGCAATTTTGAACTGTGTTTGTGATGGAGAAAAGTCACAGCCACCATTTCGGGGTGTGATTAGTAAATGTAAACAAAGCAGCACCATCTTGAACTAGTGTCTCAAATGCAGAAAAGTTTCACGTGGTTGTGATAAAGTTGTAGAATAAAATGCCAAAGTCAGGCAGCCTGTTAAAGAACTGTTGCAGTGTGTTTAAAGCCAAATCTCAGTTTGATCACAGACTAGTAACTTGGGACTTGTGTGTTTATTTAGATATAAAATGGCCTCAGAGTTCCCACACTACCCACTCCATGCCAGGGCATGGATTGCACAACAAGAAAAAAAGTTGCTCACTTTGAACAACTGTACATTTGTGAATCTGCACCATCTGATGTGGCTTTACTAAATTTCCCAGTCAATGTACAGTATGCGTTGTTTGTTTGATGCCAGGGAGGGATGCTCTGATAATCCTCCATTGCACAGACTGTCACAGGCAATTTGAGATGTGTGAGGCAGGTGGCACAGTAGTAGCAAAAGCAAAAAACATCCACTTAGCCCCAACGTGGACACTGGCAGGGGACCCTGCCAGATCAGAACAGCAGCAGGCTGGTTGCAGTCAGAGAGACCCCACTGAGTTTGTCAGGGAGTTCTAGGAGAATGTTTGTGGGAATACTTTGCAAGTGCAGGAAGAAATGGAGTTTTCCATGCCACAGAGGGAGGATTTGGATGCTGCAAATGTAGGTTCTGTGGATCCATGGGTTGAAGGCCCGAGCCCAAGCCTAGTGGGCGAAGATGAGTTGAACGAAGGTCTGTGTTGGTAGGCCAGTACCTCCATGTGCAGTGAGGAATAGATGATTTCAGGAGCTGGTGCAACTGTCAGCTCCTGGGCAGAGCTTGTAGAGCAGGAAGAAGTTGCAATAGCTTTGGTGGGGCCCAATGAGTCGCCACTAGCATTGGCTTCAGTCGAGCCTCCTGAGACAGAAATGAAGGAGGGCTCTAGAGACATGCCATCGAGTGCAGAGGTGGACTGCTTTTACTCTGCACTAAGTGTTCAAAGCTGGCTCAACCAGGATTGGCCACACCAAACCGTGCCCCTGGGTTGGACCTAATCAAACACAGCAAGGAAGAATGTATAATTCAGAGATGGGCTATGGCCAAATATGGACAGACATACCCTTTCTTCCCTTGAAAAATTTGGGAGAAAATAGAGGAGAACAGGCATGTCTGGTTGTGGGAAGAAGCTAGTGCCAACCTGCACCCAAATGTGAACAAATTTGTAAGAATAAAAGTATGCAATGAGAGACTTCAGTTTTGGAAGTGTGGCAGAACGTTGCTAATTGATTCGGTGCGAATTGTGGACAAGGCTGGCCAAGAAACATTTTACAATGTTCCTGTTGTTCATCCTGATGGAGAGACAGTCAGTCTTTGCTCCACACCCTGAGTGGTACTACCCATGAATGGTGCCACTCATCAGTAAATATGCCCACATATCAAGTTGAATGCAGCAAGGCCAGAGCAGCAATCTGCCACAGAAGTGGCAGCAACCGAGAAGGAGGTGCTTTTCTTCTGGTGTTTCAGGTTCGTCTGCAGCAGCATCCAGAGTCATCTGCAATAGCTTCCAGGTTCATTTGCAGAAGCATTCAGGCTTGTCAGCCCAGCAGGAGGAGAAGATGCCCTGTCCAGGTCTAGCAGGAGGTCATGGAAGAATCTGATTCGAAGATTTTGTCTGTCCAGCAACAGAAGATCTTTAGGCTGCAGGTCCAGAGAGGTGATGTTGACATCCATCTGTCACCTAAAATGTGGTAAGATGTATTTTGCATTTTAATTTGACTGTTTTGCCTACAGTCGAGAATGTCCCAGGAACTTTGGTTCACCAATAGACACTCCTGAACTGGACTGCAGTGCTAGCAGGCCTCGTGCCTGTCAAAGAACTGTGTTTCAGCAGGTTTTGACCTAGGAGAGCCTTTGTGTATAGTGCCTTGGCACTCTGGACATTTCTCCTTAGAACAACAGACATTATAGGGCTTCCCTTCCCCCAAAAATGTTTTTGTAAATGCTTTTATGGTTTATATTTTTGTACTTTTATAGAAACCCCCCCTTTTTTTATACTTTATTTTTATTATTATCATATAAGCATGACAGAAAATCATGATACATAAAGCACACAGACCAATTCAGGTTGATACCACTGAGATACAGTAGTCTGTACGATACAGGGTTATTATGCATGTGCCCTATTGTTGTACAACATTAGGGGGAAACAATAATTCATGCCATCAGAGTCCTTATATGTGCTGTATAGGAAGTCCATGAGCCACATGGCAGAGATACCTCAAACAGAAGGATTGTCCAGCAAGTCCAGTCCAAAAATGCCAGTATCCCCTTAAAAAAGGGGAAGAATTGGTGCCATATTAAATGCTTAATGTTAAAATATCAACTTTATATTTGCAGTAGCTAAATTTAACAAAAGTCTATGCAGAATTAATAAGGAAACTTTCCCCTCATTGCCCCAGACCAACAAAAACGTAATCCTTATTTTAATACATGTCGAGGCTTAATAAATGAGCAATTCACTCGCAATAGAAAAAACAATAGACAGGGTAATCGCCTACCTTAAACACCAGTTTTAGTGGTTATGAGCAAACTGTCCTGACGGCAAACCAGGCAACTAGCCGTCCAGGGACAGAGACACAACAGAAGAAGAAAAATACAATTAAAAAAAAAAATTAGAAATACTGAGGCCTAGTCCTCTCGGTAAGAAAGTCATGTAGGGCTTAGAAGCTCCTCTTCATCCACCTGGTCCGCTGTTCGCAGTCCTGCAACCACCGCCTGATGATCAGTCCACTTCCCTGCCTCCACCGGGTCTGAGAAGACATAAACCTTGCTCTGGAATACCAGCCGAAGTCTTGCAGGAAGATCATGGATTGTGGAATCTCCATTGCTCTCAATTGTCGCCGAATGCCATCAAAGCACTTCCTGTGCTGTCATGTGGCATAACTTATGTCAGGGAAGAAATGGATCTGGTTGTTATCTTGAAATAAAGGGGCTTGTTTCCTGGCATATTTTAATATTTTATCTCTCTCCCCTACACCAGTCGTAATCAGCATGAGTGTTCGAGGTGGTTCGGAGTTAGATGCCTTACCCCGCGGGGTGATTCTATAGGCTTTCTGGATGCCCCAAGACTCCTCTGCCCCTTCAGGTATTAAATTATCTGTGAGCCATTCCTTGAGATACATTAAGGGGTTATCCCCCTCTGATCCTTCAGGTAAACCAATGATACGAATATTAGCAGCTCTGGATTGATTTTCAAGTGTCTCAAGCCTAGCACGAAGAAGCTGACTTTCTTTCCCCATTAGAGTTGTGGCTTCCATAGAAGCGTCAGCTTGCTTTTTAATCTGGCTCACTTCCTCCTCTAATCCATCGACAATTTTCTCTAAAATTACCACTCTGCTGTTAAAATCGTCTACTTTAGTGTTTAGAGATGTCACCGACTGGATCAGGAGTTGCAGCTTGTGGCCCAGTATCTCAATAGTTTCCCCCGTGCCTGAAGTTGTCAGGAGGCTGCATGATAGCATCGAGAGGCAAGGCCCCAAAGTTTCCTTTACTTTTTGCTCTGCCACCTTGCTGTTTGTCTTTTTTTGGATTGCCCATTTTAGTAAAGTCGAGGTTGCTCTTTTTGATTATAATAAGGAGAAATTGCAATAAAGCTTCCAAAATACAATTTTTGGCAAATATAGGGGTAGTTTCCTTAGAGCTCCAGAAAACTGCTGCATGTTGTTGGGTTTCGAGATAGCCCCCAGAAACCCCTTTTAAAAAATAACTTTTTGGGATTGTGTAGTATCTGCAGTGGGAGGTTTGGTCACTGTGTGGTTTACAGGTTGTATTTGTTTACAGAATGTGTTTTAGCAATGTTTTTTTTTTTTTTGCAGGTGTTCCTGAAAGAAGACAAGAAGAGGATTTTTAGGACTCATCGGAGTCCTCCTTTATAAAGTTGCTAGGCTTTGTGTAACTGTATATTACAATGCTAACCATTTTTTTCTGCTTCGCAGGTGTAGAGTTTTTGTAGTTCTTAGATTTAGGAAATGTACTGCCAAATGCATGTTTCTAAAGTGGGTTACAGTTCTTAATGGTGTAAAATGGTTTTGGGTATGGGCACCTGGTAGGTAGCATAGGTCAGATAGTTTTCCCTAGGGGGGTAGACAGGCTGGAGGTCCTGACCCATGGTAGGGGCCTTCAGTGCTGGTCTATTAGGACATGCTTCAGGCAAATCTCTTGGAGCCTCTGAGAATCCATAGATAGTTGTAGGGTAGGAACTGAAGTTTCTTCAGTGGGCCTCTATCCTTCAGTGTTACCTGCCTATGCCTAGCACATGGTAGGGGAGAACCTGATAAACCCTCTCCATAGGGAGCACAGAGGTAGGACGACCTAGTACTGGACCATAATCTGGCTGCGGACAGCCAGTGGTCTGGTTGCGGTGAGTGTAATCATCCAGTCCTCTGGGGTTACTAGAATCCTATTACTACTAGTCTTAGACAGGTAGAAAAGGCAGCTGGTAAGTAGCTCGTTAATTTTTACATAATGACATCATTGTGTACTCAGCTAGCCTGAGTGGGAATGATTGTGTAATTTAGAACTCTTGCAGCAGCATAACCATTTTTGAGTCAGCTGTTCAGGGGAAGTTTAGAATGTTTAGTTAGTCTGAATTGGAGAGTCAGAGTGGCAGGAGGTCTGCCAGTTGGGGCTCTGTCACAGAGAGCCCTGTGTTTCTCACCTTAGTTTGGATTAAATCTACAGTCGCCAGTGAAGTGGTGGAGACCTTTTTACAACAGGATTCATTGATTTCACTTCAGGGGGAGTGAGAGGGACTGCCAGTTCAATGGATCCAAGGGGCATTCCCCTGAAGGTCCAAGAGTGTGTACAGTTGCCTTTGAGGACATTTGTGTAAGAATTTCTGACAAGCTACTATAGAAAAAGGTGCTTTCTTGGTTGTTTCCATGCCTAAAGGAAGGAGCAACAGATATGTGAGTATGGATACAGTAACTGTTCTCATTAGAGAGTTGGCTGAGGTGTGTGTGCCCAAGATAAGGCTAGATCACACCTGTCAGCACCCCTCATACACTTCATTGTCAATTTCAAGTTTAAAGTTTGAGTTTTCAGCAATTCAGTGGGGATTGGAGGCTCGTTTGGTGTAACCTTGAAGGAATGGCAGAGACAGTCGGTTGGGGCAAATGGTGGAAGGAACGCCATCTGGAGTCTACAAGGCAGGACTAACTGGTTCATTGATGGGCACCAGGTTTCCCTGGGCAAAGGTCATTGCTACAGGAGGATGTTTCAAGATGTGTGGCAACAGTCCACAAGCATAAACCATGGATAGAGAAGTTTCTGTGAAAAACAGTACTGCCTAGCAAAGAATTTCTGGAAAAGAAGCGTACTTGTTTTGCCATGACCAACCATTTGGGGGTCCACTTGTGCTTTAGTAACATCTGTGAATGAAGCCATACTGCAAAATCCCAGCTGCTACACTAGACATTCTGATCATTGCTTTCTGTGTGGAGTTATTGGGGCTCCCTCAGCAGTTAGGTCTAGCATACACCTAGCATCCTCTCCCCTGGACCTTGTTGTAAATGCAAAGGTTCATTTTGGTAATTGTACCCCAACCCCCTTCCTTTAGATAATGAGCATGATATACACTCTGAAGCTAGGAGTGGTACCAATCTGAGTATTTCTGCTAAAAGTAAATGGTATGCCATATGTGTATACTAGTTCTTTTAATGGGGGGTGCCAACTTGCCAAATGTGGTGTGGGGGTTACATATAATTAACATATATGCAGTTTCATAGCTTTTGAAAAATGTAAACAACAACCGTCTCCTTTCAAACCTCCTGCCCTGTCTGCACCCTAGAATGGCTGTTGAATGCGCTATTCAGCAGCTAGCCAGCCCTCTCACTTGCTCTCCCTCCCTCCTGTCTGTCTGCCGTCACCTAGGAAACGAGTCCTTTGTATGTCTTTCTTTCATCAGATGTCAGAAATCCCACTGTCGTCTAACATTAACAGTGTTCAGAACAGAACCTCATCAGTGCACAACTTTACTGATTGACCACCTTCATACCAGCAGGCACTACTAAATGATGTGGTTCGCGCTATTTAGTAGTGCCTGTTGGAAAGGGAGGGAGCAGTTGGTAAAGTTGTGCACTCAATCGAGGAAGGCTCTGGTTCTGCACCTTATTCAAAGTTGTACGCACTGTGGGATTTCTGACATCCAACAGGGAAGAGGCGGCACGCAGTGGACTCAAGAGCTAGGTGATGGCAGGCGGACAGGAAGGAGGGAGAGAGTGCAAGTGGAAGGGCTGGCTGGCTACCGTGGGGAACGGTTGTATAAAAATGTAGAAAACAACAGAAAACAGTTCTTGAAAACAGTGTATTTCATCTTAGCATTTCATGTAAACTGGACCAGAGCCATCCGCATCAGCCAGTAGTATGTGAATATTGGTAATGCATTGATTTTCGGCCGACAGTGTTGTTTTTACACAAGGATATCTGCAGATTTTTGGCAACATAAATAACAGAATCTTAGCTCAACATGTGTATTTATAAGAATAATAAACATGTTAAGTCATGATTTTGATCATTTTTGTGTAGCTAAAGTAGCAAAGGACAGGAAAAACATGAATGAGTTAGCATTGTAAAGAGCCACGTACAGAGGCTGTTGCTCCTGTGAGTTCATCACATAGCATATTCAGTAGCCATTTTAGGGAGCAGCCAGGAGGTTTGAAAGGAGAGGGCTGTTTTTTCCATTTTTCAAATACTATGAAACTGCATTTATGTTAATTACATAAATGGAGTTTTAGCATAAATGTAAACAAGCAGCCTTTCCTTTACCGTGCTGTGAAGCAGAATTTTGGTGTTGGCAGTTTGCAGTTTCTTATTTAGGTGTCCTTTAAAAGCTAAGTGTCTGCATGTGAACATTGCTGAGTCCTAAGGCCCAACAGGAGGACCATGAAAAATGATAGCTGCATATATCTGTGAACACAAAGGTCAGCAATACCTGGTTGTAGTCAATTACTTTTCATATTTTGTAGTGATATTACACTTGCCACCTATATTCTGTAAGATGGTGATAAACAAGCTTAAATGTTTGCTCACTTTGGCATTCCCCGTTTTTTTTTATTGAAATTTCGGATAACACCTCAGAGAACAAGCTCATTTCATAGGTTTACATCAGACGAACAATACATATTGGAAAAGTATGAGATGGAGAACAAACAAAACAAGGAATTATACAAGACATTACAAGAGTGTATAACTAGAGAAGTTCCAATACATGTGGCATTGTACAATGTATGCCAAGGTGCATATTTGATTAAAACCTGGAATTCAAAGGGTCATATTAGAGGGGGTGGGGTTTTATGAAATGACCCTTTACAGGAAAATGAGACCAGACTCTGCCTAATATCTAATAATCAACCAGGTAAGGGATGGCATCAGCCCAGGGGCCTCGTCAGAGGTGCATAGGTATGGGACAAAGCATTTTAAAGTGAGCAAGGGAGCTCAGGAGATATAACGGGGGGGATGGGGGCAAGCCATAGAGGGGTGAGGGGAAAGAGTGGAAGGGATCAAGCGGAAATGTGAAAGGAGAATGATTAGCAACTTAGAACAGTTATTTACATGCTGAGAACAGTTATGCATAAGGTCAGGACCGCATAAGGTTAGAAATAAGTGCTATCAGACAATAGACTTCAGTTTCATTCAATGGACCTCATGTCATTTAGTGACAGATACGGCTTTCAGCATGTTACTTCAAGTCCATACAATACTTGTATGTGGCAGCAGAGAAAAATAAGTTTAGACTGCTAAGATGATTCTAAAGCAAGACATCACATTCTTGGCACTGATGCCTAGTCAAGCTACAGGTAATGGTCCAGCTCAGTTGCTAATGGGATGCCAGATTCGTACTACAATTCCTTCACTTCCGAGTAAACTGATGCCTTACTAGCCTGACTTTGAAATGGCTAAGGAGTCAGATAAAACAACAAAAGAGTAACCCTTGCCTCATCTAAATCCAGGCAACATGGTCAGAGTCAGATAAGATGGTGAAAAGCAGTGGACTGATCCAGTAGTAACGAAAAAGCAAGTGTGTTACCCCAAGACCATACATAGTTGAATCTGGAAGAGGATAAAACAAAAAGGTAATATTAATAGTCCACTGAAAATGGAAAACAGAGTTATAATCAATGTTTCCACCATAGGTATTCTTCAGGAATTACCCAAAAGAGAAAAAAGCAAAGTTTGTGGAAAAGTAAGGGTAAATAAGGAATATATATGTAAGGAAAGTAAACAAGGGGAGGAGCTAGGCGAAAACTCATACGGTGGAAGCCTGTTATAAGCACACCCTACATACCCAAGCAGAAAATGTTCTTATAACCAGGATGTTCTTCAATCAATCAATCAATCAATCAATCTTTATTTAACCAGGCAATTACATCATTGA
Source organism: Neoceratodus forsteri (assembly GCA_016271365.2). Taxonomy (NCBI): domain Eukaryota; kingdom Metazoa; phylum Chordata; order Ceratodontiformes; family Ceratodontidae; genus Neoceratodus; species Neoceratodus forsteri. The sequence continues at coordinate 967,570,392 of CM028134.1, read as the reverse complement.
GCAAGCTCATTTTCAAGATGGTCCTGGACACAGAGGACACTTTTGCTTACAGTAGACAACACTTCTTACAAAAGTAGACATCGGTACAGGCAGTTACAATATACAAAATCAGTACTTGGATGAATCAGACATGTAAAGCAAGTGCAAATATCGGCATTTAAAGTGCAGTGTATACAGGTTGTAGCTTATAGAGTACAAGTGAGGAGAGGAAGGAGGGACATAGAGAAGGGCAGTGGGAAGAAAGGGTATCAGACACATAGTAGAGAGGGAAAATAGGGCAGCCTAATAGAATGAGGCACCCTGCGATGCTCATTGATGAGAGGGGGGAAGTGGTTGCCCTAAAGGGATGCTGGCTGACACAGGAAATAGGCGGCCCAGGATTACAGAGGTTAAGGGACTCAGTTGAGTGGGGTAAGGCTTTATCTGAAACAATCACACAACGTTTTCAGGTCTCTATAGAGCAGCCCCTTAAATATAAAATGGCTGGGCAGCAGGGAGATTTTAAGTAATTTTTGCATGTTATTCCAAAGCGCTGGTAAAAAGGAACTAATGGCAGTTGAGCCAAGACATGTCTTTGTTTGTGATAGCTTAAGGAGGACAAAGGAGGAGTTCCTTAGTCCGTAGGCACCCTTTGAACTTTCAAACAGGTCACAGATATAGTTCTTATAAGAGGGCTTCACTGAAAACAGTGAAAATCCATGTAAAACTATGGTTAACCTGATAAAACTGGGCTCAAACCAGTTTTTAGAGAACTAATTTGTAAAAGTAGATACATCCATAGAATTTTTCATTAGATAAGGACCCCCGGTCCATCTCGTCCGCCCATTTTTTCTGCCTTTAACTTATGCTGCAGACTGTAGTTGATCTGTGGCTTTCCTACTCTTCCCTTTTTCTAGGGTTCCCTTGTGTGTGTCCCATGCATTTTTGAATTCCTCCATCATTTTTGCCTCTACCAGCCCTACAGGGAGGCTGTTCCAAGCACCCACCTCCCTCTCTGTAAAGAAATACTTCCTCACATTACCCCTGATTCTTCCTCCCTCCAACTTCATCTCATGTCCCCTAGTTGTTGTCCATCTTCTTTTCTGAAAGATTCTACCCTCCTGTACCTTATTAATCCCCTTAAGGTATTTATACATCTCTATCATGTCCCCCCCCTTCGTATCTCTAGAGAATACATATTGAAGTCTTTCAGCCTCTCCTCATATGACTTCAGGTGCAGCCCTGTACCATTTTTGTAGTCCTTCTTTGGACTGCCTCCACTCTGTCTATGTCCTTCCTGAGATGCAGACTCCAAAACTGGACACTGTACTCCAGACAAGGTCTCACTAACGGTCTGCATAGTGGTATCACCACCTCCTTTTTCTATGTGTGATGCCTCTCCCTATGCACCCCAACATCCCGATGGCCCTTCTAACCACCTTCTCACACTGTCCAGCCACCTTTAGGTCCTCAGATATAAATATTCCTTAATCCCTCTCCTGTATGGTGGCCGACAGTACACCCCCCGACCCAGTGAGTACTCCTCTCTCGGGTTCCCGTGACCTAAGTGCATAATTTTGCACTTCTTTGCATTGACTCTCAACTGCCATACATTTGACCAATCCTTCAGCTTGCCCACGTCCCTTCTCATCCCCCGGTATGTCTACCCTATTGCAGATCTTTGTGTCGTCTGCAAAGAGGCACCAATTCCCCTCCAGCCCCTTTGCAATGTCACTTATGAAGGCATTAAAGAGGGGTGGGCCTTGCACCAATCCCTCAGGCACTCCGCTGGTCACCTCTTTTTCTACAGACTGAACTCCGTTCACTGCCACCCTTTGTGTCCTACCACTCAGCCAATTTCTAACCCAGTTAACCACCTCAGATCTGATTCCCAGGCTGCTCAATTTGTTTATTAGCCTTTTATGCTGGATAGTATTGAAGGCCTTGCTAACATCCAGATAGGCCATATCTACCGCCCCTTCCTGATCAATCTCCCTTGTCACCCAGTCGAAGAACTATATCAGGTTTGTTTGGCAAGACCTGCCTGCCATGAAACCAAGCTCTCTCGGATCCTGCTGTCCATTGGATTCAAGGTATGTCACAATCTTTTCCTTGGTATCCTGTGAGGATAGCAACTGAAAATAAGTGACTGCTAAAACAGTGACTCATTTTTAGCAATATCATCAAGGGCTACCCTGCAAGGGTAGCGACCCTACAGCAAAAGCGACTGTAGGAGGAGCGACCAGAAGGGGGATAGCAAAGGGAAGGGGAAGGATAGGGGAAGAGTCTGCAGGGGACTGCTGTGCCCGCTCCAGCCGGGCTTGCCCCGTGGTGTGGTGGTGGTGAAGGTGGCTAGTTCTGGCTGAGCAGGTATGGGATTCAGGGCTGAGGACTGGGGGGATTACAAATTTGCTGCTGCCTGAGGGTGTGGCACTTAAATTTTCCCTCAAATGCGGGCTATGCCCCTTCCCCGACAAGCACTCCCCTGGAGTTAATCTTTATTCAGGGGATGCAAGTGGCAAAGCCCCCCCCAGAGGGGAGACATGGGGGGGCCCAGCCCCCCCCCCACAAAAACACTTTTTCTTTTGCTGGATGTCGGGTTGCCGGCAAGTATACATCGCCAATTTGCTTTTCGGTGCTATACACTCGCCATAATAGCAATCGCTGTTATGATATGGAACCTGTTCCTTGAGTAATGATTCCATCAATATTCCTACCACTGAGGTTAGGCTGACTGACCTATAGTTACCAGCCTCTTCCTTGCTCCCGCTGTTATCGAAAGGGACAAGATTTACCCTCTTCCAGCCTGCTGGAACCATGCTAGTTTCTAATGATTTGTTGAACGAGGCTGTCAGTGGTCCGGCTAGCTCCTTTCTTAGTTTCTTTAGAATTCTGGGATGTATTCCATCTGGCCCCATTGCAGTTTATCTATTTTCAGTTTTTCTAATTCCTTTACGATGACTCCTACTGTGAAGTAGTAGTAAGTAGTAAATCATTTTTTATTCATGTACGAATAAATGGATACATTCAATTGAGTGGGGCTCATTTTCAATGAAGTTCCATATTGCAATAAAATAAGGTTGCACATCAAATAACATAACATCAATCACTAGTAGACCACATATAATTAAGACAATTAACAATACAATAATAAATAAAGGAAGAAGGAAAACAAAAGAAGGGAAGAAAGAAAGAAAATTAAAATAAAAACAGTCAATCTCATTACACAATACATACTTTAAAATACTAACAATTATTACATGTTGTGGTATTGTTTAAAACAGATATACACCAATTCCTTAGTTCACTTTTATTATATCTGGTTCTATTACTTCTCAAGTCTGAAGAATATTTATTCCATAAACTAATTCCTCTAGCAGGTACAGATGATTTTCCAATATTCAAACTACATTTAATTGGGACAAATTGGGTTCCAGCAGAGGCTCTCAAACTTTTCTTTATTTTCCTAACCTCAAAAAGGTCAATAATATAATTAGGTACTTCCCCATACCAAACCTTAATCATAAATTGTAACAGATGTAAATATCTTCTCACTACGGGTCTAAGCCAATTTAATTCCCTAAAAAGTATGCTTCTATGAGTTCTATGGGGGGCATCCAATACAAAACGAGCTAACCTACAGAAAACTGAATCCACTCTTCCTATATGCTTTTCAATAGCCCCTCCATAAAGCAAATCACCATAATCAATCACTGGGAGTAGAAGAGAGTTAACCCCACTCAATCGGACCTCTCTAGTCATAAACTTTTTATATTTATATAGGGCGCCCAACTTCCTATTTGTATTTTGTATAAGGGAGTCTATAAAATATCCCAACCTAGGCATGGATCTAACCAGACGCCGAGGTATTTGTATGAATCCACCTGCTTAATAGCAATGCCATCCACAGTATTGATTTCCAAATATAGATCTTGTTTATTATTATTATTATTTTTAAACAAATTGACTGTGTTTTATTAGCATTTAAGATAAGATGGTTCATCTTAAGGAAATCCTGTACTTCATCAAAAGCCAATTGCAGCCTCATATTAATCAATTCTAGAGTATCTCCCTCAACATACAATATGGTGTCATCTGCGTACATATGGCACCGGGCGACCGTTGATGTAATTTTAAGTTCATTCATATAGATGTTGAATAACAAAGGCCCCAAGATCGAACCCTGCGGTACATCGTTTTTCACCTACAGTACATTAGATTTATAAGAACCCACTTCTACAAATTAGCTACGACCCATCAAATAGGAAGAGAACCACTTAACTGATCGATGGGACAAGCCGATCTCGCTGAGTCTGGACAGGAGAACCTGATGGTTAAGGGTGTCAAATACCTTTGAAAGATCTATAAACAAGGCTCCTATCATTAGCCTCCTGTCCAGACTCAGCTGGATATTGCTTACAACCCTTGTCAGAGCTGTTTGTGTACTGTGAAGTGCCCTAAAGCCCGATTGGAAAGATGTCAATTTATTATTATCCTCAAGAAAACTTTTCAGTTGGCAGGATACAATCTTTTCAAATATTTTAGAAATTTGGGACAAGAGCGAGATGGGCCAATAGTTGTCCAGCTCGTTCTTACTGCCAGATTTAAATATAGGTCTAACCTTTGCAGTCTTCCATCCATCAGGAAATTCCCCACTTTTAATAGATAAATTAAAAATATAAGCCAAGGGGTATGCCATGCAAGGTGCTGCATATTTCAGCAATCTAGATGGGATCTCGTCTGATCCTTTCACTTTAGAGATGTCTAGCTTCAAAAGTTCAGAGCGTATCTCTTCCGGGGAAATATGGGCAAAATCAAAGCCACCTATATCTCTATCATCTATACTGGTATCTATGGGATTTGACTTCAGGGTCTCATTTTGTTCCCAATGAGCCCCATCTAAGGAGCTTGGTAAGGCCACCTTTTGAAAAATAGTCATTGAAAGCATCGACCATTCCTTTTCCCAATGGCAGCACAATATCATCCTTCTCTATTTTGTTTACACAAGTCTGTTTATTTTTCCCCATTAAATTCAAAATAATTCCCCAGAACCTCCTTGAATTTTTTTTATGGTTGGCCTCCAATTTAGAGCAAACAAACTGTTGTTTAGTAGCCTTAATTTTAGTTAGTATATAAATTTTGGGCCTGTCTATAGGAAACCCAATCCTGATTTAACATTGCTTTTTTTTTTTGCTTTCTTCCATTTTTTATTCCTATCTTTCCTAATTTTATGTACTGTAACTCTGGGGTAAACCAAGCATTTCCTTCATTTTTTGACATTCTTGATTTCGAGGGTGCATGTTTATTACAAATGTACATGAACTCACTTAGGAAAAATTCCCAGGCAGCTGATGATGTAGGGATCAATTCCAGTCTATTCCAGTTAATATTTTCAACATCAATCATGAAGCTAACATAATCAAACTTTTTAAAGCATCTCCAAAATATTTTTGACTCAGCAACAAATTTGACTATGTTATTTCTAATCAAATAAATAACCTGATGGTCTGAAAAAGATTCTGGAAGGACTTCTGCCTTATGATAAAACTGGGGAGAATTTGTAAACATCATATCCAAGATTGTAGATCTCTTAGGATCTCTGTGATTAATTCTGGTTGGTTCCAGAATTAGTTGAGTCAATCTCAATCCAATCTGGAAATCAACCAGTTCATGGCTCACGTCAACAGTCAGCCAATCAACATTAAAGTCTCCAGTTATAAATAATTCATGGGAATCTTGAAAACCAAACAAAAACTCATGTAAATCCAAAAAGATTTGTACTGTAACCTTAGGTGGTTTATATACCCCTATTAACAATAAAGGTTTTCGAAAGGGTATCTCAATCTCCAGTGCCAGCATTTCCAATCCGTTACTAGGAAAGGGATAATTTACCTCATGCACAGTTAAATTACAATCAGTATAAACAATAATTCCTCCCCCCTTTTTTGTCCTATCCCTTCTAAATAGTTGGAAACTTTCTAAATCAATAGATGTATTCTGGGTTCTACCATCCAGCCAGGTTTCTATTAATACCAGAACCCCTGGTTTGACTTCTTTAACCCAATCCCTCACTTCATCAAACTTGTTTCTCAAACTTCTAACATTTAAGTGGGTAATAATCATAAATCCTTGTTTCATATTAATTTCTTTTTCATCATATGGCATATTAGGAGGACCTGGGTTTGGATGTACATCACCACAAGTTAGCAAACAACACACAACAAGTTTAATAAAAACACCCCCTAAATTCAGTTTTTGTATTCTTTTGTGAAACAGGCCTTTATAAGGTCTATTTCCCAAAAGAAACAAGGACTGTGGAGCAATTTTCATCAACTACACTCTAAGGAATGTATTAAAACATACATTAGGTAGAATTTCAGATGAAATGTAAAAGTTCTGAGAAATATTAAGTACCTCTAATTCAATAGAAGGATGATACTGAAGATCAGTAAGTGTTCCTGTATACTGTAACTATGTACAGACTGAAACACACTAAACATGTTAATTGCAAACATATTAAGATATTTAAAACAGTCATTTTGCAGGGTCCTCCCATTAATATTCCAATTGCTAAGGTTTGCAAATGACCAAAAAGCATACAGCAACCAGGAAAGCAAGCAGTAAACATAAGACTATATATAAGTTAAAGCTAGAATACTTACAATTTTTCCAGGGAGCTGCAATACGCAGGTTAGTAAGCAAAATACAATGGAACTTTTTCTATTTAAATATAGCACCTAAAAATATCCCGTTGAGCTAAAAACTTTTTTGTCCTAAATAAAATCAACAACCTTTCACTATTTTTCTCTGCCAAGTGGCGCTTGCGCCACTCATGCTCACGCTTGTAGGCAGTGCATAATTTAAAGTTAATTGCTTGACTCCACTCCCTGTTGCTGATGTACAGCTGCTGTTCCGCCTCTGAGCCTCCACACCAGCTGATTCAGTAGCCCAGTGATTACAATATGGGCAGTGATTACAATTCACCATATGTGAATGGACTGGTATCTACACTTCTCCCCTTGGTACTTCTTACACCTAGCAGTGGTCCCTCCCCATCCCCTTCTACCATGAACACTGAACAAAAATGTTTGTTCAGGATTTCTGCTTTTTCCTGGACCCCCTCCCTTCCCTTTTTAGTCTCACAATCCCACCCCTGGTTTTTCTCTTCACTCTAATGTATCTAAAAAAAAGTCTTGTCTCCTTTTTTATTGCCTTGGCTATTCTTTCCTCTTTCTGTGCCTTGGCCTTTCTGACTGCTTTCCCCACCTCTTTTAGCTTTTTCAGATACATTCTGGGGGGGGGCATGAGGGAGGACCTGAAGATTCTGGAAGGGTGATCAGAAACTTGGCACCTGAAATTCATGCCAAAAAGTGTGCAGTGATGCACATGGAGTGTAAGAATCTGCAAGCAGCTTACACTCGGGGGGGGGGGGAGGTAATTAAGCCAGCAGAGCAGGAGAGAGATCGGAGGATTATAGTAGCAAGCCACCTTAAGGTAGGTAATGCAGCAAAGCAGTGGGAAAGGCAAATAGAATGTTGCCGTGCATTGGTCTCCATCAGTCTGTCCTCAGTGGATGTAAGGTCTGTAATTATCCAGTTCAGTCTTTGGACCACTCCTGTGGAAAGGCACCATGTGAGCCATTCTCCAGTCCTGAGGTATGCGCCCTGTCACCAGTGAGGTGTTAAACAGGTCCACCAGGGAGCTAGACAGGACCTCCACCAATTCCCTCAGGACTTTCGGGTGCATGCCATCTGGTCCAGGAGCCTTGTCCACTCTAAGGGCCCTGAGGCCCTTTAAAACCTTGTCCTCCAGGATTGCTCCATCTGTTTCACCCCCGACCCTTCTGTACCCCTCTTTTCCCTGTGGCATTGGTCCATCCTTCTCTGTAGTGAACACCCAGCTGAAGTACTCATTCAATAACTTCGTCTGTTCCTCACTGCCTTCCTCCCATCCCCCTCCCTCTTAATCCTAACAATCCCATCCCTGCAACTTCTTCTCTCCTTTATTTACCTAAAGAACTCCTTTTCCTCTTCCCTTATCCCCTGCACCAGCTTTAGTTTTCTCTTAGCCTTAGCTGCCCAGACCACTCAGCCTGCCTCTCTTGACTTCATTGAGTAATCTTCCCTGTCATCCTCTCTCATAGTACGTTTGTACTTACAAAACATGCTCTCTTCTCCCTTACTTTCACAGCCATCTCATTGCTGAACCAGCTTGTTTTCTTGGACCTGGATTTTGTACTCTGAGGCCCAGATATTCAAAGGGGTTGCTGTGCTGGTGCAACCCTGCACTGGGCCCCAGTAGGATATTCAAAAGGCTGCCAGGTGCAGCGCAAATCCTAATGCACTGGGGCGCAATGGTAATGTATGCGTTGCAAATGCAGGGAGCGTGCCCATGCATATGCGGCACATCCCAATATTCAGCCCAGGATGTGCAGTATATATGCTGGCACAACCCTGCATTGTGCCACACAGGGGGGCTCAGAGTTGAGCCTGTGAAAAGGAGGAACAAATCCTGGCCACCCACAGGTGGGCTGCTGTATTGTAGGGCACAACACAGCAGCCACCAGCCATGGGTGGCCACCTGCCCACACAAAACACCGTCCACAAGCACCCATATGATCCCTGGTAGTTTAGTGGTACCTCCCTCCCTCCTGTAGCCACGATTGCCGGTAAAATGAAAGAAACACAATCCCTGGTAGTCCAGTGGTTCCCACCTCCCTCCCCAGAGCCGCGATTGCCAGTAAAAGGAAATAGGTACACTCCCTGGTAGTCCAGTGGTCCCCTCATCCCTAGCCCCAATCGCCAGTAAAATGACACATTACAATCCCTGGTTGTCTAGTGGCCCCTGCACCCCACCCGTAACCCCAATCATGGGTAACCCCTATAGATCGTATCCCCTGGTGGTCCACTGGCAGCCCCACCCTCCCACCCACACTGGACCCCTGCCCACTCAGCTGCTCCCTCGTCATTGGTGGGAGGCTGAAACCCGCCCACATACTACCTGGCTGCCCGCCGAATGACAGTTTACAGTATGAGCTGTAAGCCCATTGGTCCACAATGTGGACCAATTGGCTTGCAGGGCATACTGTACTAGACTGCCACATATTTGCACAAATCCAGAGGAAAAAAATGTTTATGCTGATTTTGTCAAGATATGGTTCAGGAAAGCTGGCCCAATGGCATGGATGGCTGAGGCGCTGGCACCGTACCTCCTGCCACACTACCGACCTGTGTTTGGTGGTGAACGTGGGTTGTGAGGGGTCGGCTGGGGAGGGAGAGGATCGAGTGTCCAGAGGACAGCTCTCCTCTCCTGGGGAGGGTGGACTGGTGTTACCACCGAATGACTGCCACCAGGTAGAGGCAGGTTGAGGCCTGAGGGTAGCGAGGGTCTGGGGTGCCAAAGACGGGAGAGCAGCGTGTGCATGCCTCCATGTGTGAATGCTGACGTATGTGCACCAGCAACAGGGAAAAAGGGAGAAAACGGAAAATGGTTGGTGCAGGCTGCATGAAGTCCTAAAGCAAGAACTTAAGCACCACTCATCATCAGAAAAATAAAACCAAAAACCAAATAGGTCAAATCAATGTGTTTTATTACATAAGGTGCTGAGATCCTTACCAGAAGGGTGAACACCAGTGGGACCCCACAGACCTCCAACCGGTTTGCTAGAGCATCATCAGAGAGTAACTGCCAGAATACATTGTAATCCTTTTAAAATGCATACAATTAAATCCACATACACCATTAATTAACACAATAAAGTGAAAAAGCATTACTAATGTTTAAAAGACAGGTTTAAACAATCAAATAAACTATCTGCCTGATCAGCAATGCAGGAAATAAATGCACATTTAATCAGGCTGCAGTAATCATCCACTACCCTAACACATTTCTAGATAGTTGATATTAATTGAACATCCATTGCAACTTGAAGAATATTTGTGACCTCTCCATCAGGTAATTTTTAGTTTTATTTTTGTTTCTTAAAATAAGAACCCATTATATACAGAGCATTAATTGCATAAACGTTGAAATTTAATCTGTTTATACTAGGGTCATAGAAGTGCTTATAAAAAAGAGCTGAGATACACAATACCTTTGCTTAAAAGAGAAAAGTGATTTATACAAAGCAGATCAATGAATCACAGTGGCCTTACTTTTTTAAAAAGGCTGCTAATTCTATGCCATCATTTAAACCTGGAAAACTCATAGCCCCTAATGTAAAAATTAGATAGGCTTCCCATTTATTCAGCAGTGTTTCCATAATCACACATGCCCCCACAATGCAAAGCATCATGGGCTGCATATGCAAATCACCACAGAATGTTATGCTGGTCCAACTTTAAGCAGAATTGCATGGTGCCGAAAGGCCTCTCACACAGTTTGCAAAGGGTGCTAACAGAAGACATAGACACGTGTTTCGTCCTACGTGTTTCATAATCACCACCTCTTGCTCCCATTTCAATTTTATCCATGCCTCTGAACATAGATTTATGTCACTCTGATACTTGCTGCAAATGACAGTACAGTGCCTTATGTTTGTCACTAGTTCTGATCGAACTGAGATGTTCCTTCGCCCTCAGTTTGAAAGGCCTTTTTGTTTTGCACACACAAGAAAATATTGCATTCACCGGTGGCCAAATAGACCACCCGTGGTGTACTGCAGTTAATAAATGCATTGATTTTATAGATTTTATTATTATTGACAGTTTCAAAAGTTTTGCTTGTTTCTATTGAACTGCAATATACGCACCTCCCACATTTAAAACAACCTGTTCGGTAGCCATTGGGAGGGTGTCTTTGTTATGGGCAGGTAGCTGTTTACCAGAAGGTCATCAAGATTTGACCCCCTCCTATAGGTGATATGAGGTGGCTTACTAGCTAGTTCAGTAAGGGCTGGTTAAAAGAGGCTGTGGAGGAAAAAGACCAGAGAATCAAGGTACGAAACCTAATGAAATTCAAAAGAGACAGACAGGATTATTTAGAAGACCAAGTATTTACATGGAAGAAACAACCTGGGACTGGTGGCAATAACAAAAATAAAAATAGAATTAGATAAAAACAGCAGAATAAGGATATAGATACTATCAACAACATCCAAGTAAAGGACCACGGTCTGTTCTGAAATCTAGTAATTCGTCAAGTTATCATTTTACTTCAAATAGCAAGTCCGCCATGGATTTGTCTGAGGACCCTGCAGAGACTGAGCACTCAGAAATGGAGGGGAGTTTTGAGCAACTTCCACACCAAGATGCGGTACCCATATTGTGAAATTCAGAGACACAGCGGACGCAATAGTAGAACAAGAAGAAGAGGAAGTAAACATAAGAGAAGGAGGCAAAAACAAAGGCAAAACACGATAGAAAAACATACAGAAACAGAGACAGAGACAGGATAACAGCCCTCAGAGGGAAGCCAGCAGCAAACCTCACATATACAGGAAATACACATTATGGCCCACATATTCAAAGGAGATGCACTGCCCAAAATGGAGATGCACGGCGGATCTCAGAAAATGCGTGGCAGTGTGATATTCAAAAGGGAGAGATGCATCGTGCATTTCTGAATACGCGATCACGCAGAAACAATGTATGCGGTGCCAAAAAGGGGGCGGGTACATGAATACCTGGCGCATCTGTATATTCAGCCAAAATGTGTGGCGCATCTGCTGCGCAAAGTTAGGCATACAAAAGGATGGCATAAATCGGTTAGCCACCCACAGGAAGGCTGCAGAACTGCAGACAGGCCATCCTGAGACAGCCTTTGGATGTGCACCAGGATGAGCTCCAGGCACCCATACACAGCAGTCATGCCGGGATGGAAGTACCCAAAGCCACAGATGCTGGCACACCATGGGCACCACCCAGAGAGTTATCCTCCACACTGCGCCCAGGTCATAGACACCCAGCTGCCACATGCCAATGCTGTCGGTTGCCCCCCAGCACACCAGCGGAGCAGATGGCCACACTGCAGCACATATACCAGGGGCCATGGCCTGCTCCCATGAGGCCTGCAGGGGACACCCCGTGGTGGCATTCACCCAGGGTGATGCCTGAGGCAACAGTGCCCAGGTAGTCTGGTGGTATGAGTGGCAGCCTGGCATAGGCCAGGGACTGACCTGTGGCACACACCCACAGTGGTGCACCATAGGTGCACACAGGTAGGACTTACCCACTTGGGTACCTGGTCACCTTCTGCACACTGTCATTCCTGGCAGTTATCACCATATTCCTCTCATATGGTGGGGGAGGGCACTAAAGGTCACCGTACAATGCATGTGGGGCTGGTATATCATATACATGTGGTATACCGATCAGACTGTGTCACCCTGTGCCCTTCCCTGTTGTCTGCGCAGGTGGGCCACTGTCCAGGTGGGCCCCCTGTACCCCAGTCCGACCCTGTACATGGCTATGGGTAATAGCACTGTACCCAGGACAATGAAGTCCACCCATCCACACACAAACATTTCATCACACCTGCCTGCTAGGCTGCAGTACCTCCTGTTCACCTTTGTGGAGTGGTGGGGCAGCCCAGCAAAGCTGGAACTGTGCATGCCTGGGGTATACAAGTGGCCTGCATACATTCCAGTAATGAGCTGTGAATGTGGGGAATAGGCTCGGAGAGTGCAATGAATTCATTTGCATATCCCGGCTGAATACTGCAGTTTTGTTCACCGCACATGTTTTTCCTATCATGCATTTCCCTAGGCTCCGCACAGGGTTCAGGTCACCTACTGTGCCATGCATCTCCCACTGTGCAATTGTGCATGATCAGGATATTCAACTGGATATGCATGATCACATCTTACAGTGCATCGTTTGAATATAGCATTATTTTGTGCTGGCACATCTCAGTTCCGCGGTGCAGGCACTTGCGCAATGCATCCTGGGACTTTTGAATATGGGGCCCTCTAAATCTATCCTCTTTTGATTTAACAAGGGCACTAACTCAGATTCTGAGTAAAGGATTTAACTTTGTGCCTACCTATACAATTAGAAATTTTGACTTAGATATAGACATTAAAAAATTCTGTAGAAAGCTCAATCATAAGGTACAGTTTGCTAAAACAGATGAATTAATAGCCCCTATGAACCCTAGTGGCTTTGAACCTTGCATGACTGTGAATACTGATCTGAATCCAATCATGCCATTAAGGAAACCATCAGCTTACATTATACTTTACTCACCTACTGTTTTAACATTTCAGAAGGTGGTTCTACTAGATCTGGAAACACATCATAATGAAATAATGAATATTAATTATGTTAATATCACTAAACTGGAACATCAAGCAATCGAGGAGCTAAGAAGCAATACCAAACTGATAATCAAAGCTGCTGACAAGGGGGGGCTCTGTGGTTCTAATGGATTTGGAACAGCATAAACAAGAAGTATTTAGACAGCTAACCAATACAGACTTCTATACGAGTTTGAAATCAGACTTGACTAACCAATTTAAGAAAGAGATTGCCACTATTCTGTTACTTGTGGTGGACTCTGGCATTATTTCAAAGGAAACGTGAATCTTTAATGGTCAAACATTCTGTCAGACACACTTTATATGTACTCCCCAAGGTCCATAAGAGCCTGTTTACTCCTCAAGGATGACCCATAGTATCAGGTACCGGCTCTCTAACAGAGCCTCTTTCTAGATTGGTGGATCAACATATAAACCTTTTCAGTCTCTAAAATTCCTTCTGATGTTAGAGATACTACAAAAATCTTGGGCATCCTGGGGGGATTTACACACTGAATCAGACTGGTTGTTAGAGACTTTAGACATGGAGGCACTTTACACTAATGTGCCCTAAAATGAGGGATTAAAAGCTTTACGTTACTGGCTTACAACAGGTTCAGATTATACCCATGCATTTATTGAGTTTCTTTTTTTTCCATACACAATTTTCTTTTTTACATTTTTTTTTTCCCCCTTGGGTTCACGGTGTACACATGCGTGCACGTGCGCACACGCCAGGTCCAGTGACCCCTTCCACTCCACCTTCAGACTTGCATCTCCACTCCTATGACCTACGCACCCATCAGGCCTCCACTCAATGAGTGCAGGACTATGGAGGAACAGGCGTCCACCCCTGGAGGGAAAATCCCGCTCCAACCGCCCCCCCAGCTGGCTCCCCAGTGACCTGAGGTCATTCCCGAACCCAGGTCGCCAGTGTGGCATGAGGATATTTATTAATTTTCTGTGTTCACTTTCAGAACTGGTCTTAACCAAAAATACCTTCCTCTTCCAGGGTCAGCACTTTCTAAAAATAAAATGGACAACATAGGGAGTAACTTTTGCCCCGTCTATGAAAATCCTTACATGGGCCACTGGGAGAGGTAGTGTATTTATGATCTGGAAAAAAATAAATCCCTTCTTTGATTTAATGGACCTCTGGCAAAGATTTTTGAATGGTGTTACGCTTGGGGGGGGGGGGCAGAACTGTAAGAATTTGTTAAATACCTGGAAATGAGCAACCCTAATTTATGTTTTAATGTACATTTGATTTCAGCTATGACAATGTGCAGTTTATGGATCTGAATATTTTTAAAAATGGTGATGGTGCCATTTCCACAGATTTATCCAGGAAAAACACAGACATAAATAGCTTACTGCTATCAAGCAGTTGCCACCCACACCACACCATCAACAACATCCCCACGTCTCAATTTATGAGAGTGAGAAGGAATCACTCTGACTTAGCTCCTTTTGAAAAAAGAAGCGAGGAATTAACTGAGTGTTTTCTATCTAGAGGGTACAGTGCACCTTTGGCTAATGAGTCAAGGCAACTGGTGCACAATATGTCTAAGGAGGATTTATTACAGTACAAAACGTAATATTAACAGCGCACTGAGGGAAACCATATTTATTATACAATATTGTGCAGGGAGCAATGTGATCCATAAATGTTTAATGGATAACTGGCATATATTGAGCACTGAACCAGCCCTTACTGAACTACTGTAGCTAGTAAGGCAGCTCCTATCACCTATAGCAGGGGGTCAAATCTGGGTAACCTTCTGGTAAACAGCTACCTGCCCTTAACAAAGGTTGTTTTAAATGTGGGAGGTGTGTATACTGCAGTTCAATAGAAACATGCAAAACTTTTAAAACTGTCAATAGTAATAAAATCTATAAAAATCAATACATTTATTAACTGCAGTACACCGCGGGTGGTCTCTTTGGCCACCGGTGAATGCAGTGTGTTTTATGTGTGCAAAAGGCCTTTCAAACTTGAGGGCGGGGGAACATCTCAGTGCGGTCATTTAATAATGTAGTCAATAGTTTTGTTCTTATCCTCCCTGTCTGAATTATGAAGTTAATGTACTTATAGTTGGGTTTAATATTTCAGAGAGCATCATGATAAATGAAGGGTAGCTTTCGCTTCTTGCTTGACACATTTTGGCAGCATTTAACTGCACATGTATTTTAATATCTGCATAAATGTTTTAATGTTTTTATTGGATTTTGCAGTACAGGTGTTTCACATTAGATTATTGTAAATGCTGTAATGATTAATGACTAGTTCATGCCTTCATGTGAGCACAGTTTCACGCTTCTGCTTATTCTCATCTCTTTTTTATTGACTGATTAATTGTTGACACTATTGAACTCACTTGCTCACAACCCAGCCCTGTCCCTGAGGAAGCCACAGAGTGTGGTGATACGTAGGGTGGTTGGTTGTGGTATCCTGATATTGCAGCAATACATTTATAGACTTATGTATTTGGTGTATGCGTTATTTTATTTTGTACCTCAAGCTGGTACCCATAGCAATGTCACTGAACTGCTGAGAAAAATGCTATTAAAAGAAGTATTAAGTTTAAGAACAAGTTCAGCCAATTGGGTTAATGTATGTGTGGTTGCTGGACTTCCTGCTTAAACAAACTCTGGCCAGAGCCAAAACAGCTGCTAATGCATTAGTCTGGCAAGGGATATAGAATTGATGTGTGACTTTACTTATTTAGTTTTTGTCCAATGGGAAAGGAGGGCTAGACAATAAATTCAGTCATAACCAGATTTGGGGGAGTGATACATATTCAAACCAAGTGAATTAAGCTTGTATTATTGTGATGTAAGAATCCCACATTTACATACATACAAATGTATACACACACAGCAGTAGCCATTGCAACAATTGTGCTGACACAAAGGGCCTGGTGTGATAAGCAGGATAGAATAGATGAGATGTGAGATGTTGTTTTCAGTTTGGTCCTGCTTCTACACATTTTTACAATAAATCTACCCTGGACTGCATAACTAAGATGCAATATCTTGTTTTCAGTGGGGTCCTGGTTTATCAGATTTTTGCAATGTTTTTTCCATTGGACAAAGTAGCTGAGATGCAAAATATCATTTTCAGTCGGGTCTTGTTTTTACACATATTTAACAGTTTATTTACCAGATAGCCCAGATAGATGTAATATCGCATTGTCAGTGGGTCCTACTTTTACCCATTTGTCATTATATTTAGCCAGGACAGTCAAGGTAAAATGCAGTATGTCGTTTTCTGTGGGTTCCTGTTTTTCTCCATCTTTACAATGTATTTTCCCATTACAGATCAGTTGAGATGCAATAGCTCGTTTTCAGTAGGGTCCTGCTTTTGGTTAATATACAATTTGTCATTTTGCTAACAGGATGGAGAGTTAATATGTCAGCATGAGAACAAGCTGACCAGAGTTTGTTCAAAATAGTCCCAGGTGTGAGGCTGGGAGATTCACTGAATGCCGTAAGCTGGGTTCATTCCTGACTTTGAACTCGACTGCATCAATGAATGTGATTGCAAAAAAGCACCCCGATATCTAGCAGCTAAAAAATATGTCAATAAACCTGAAAATAGACATCACAGAGGTAAAACGGTCCACAGTTAATTTACAAAAAGAAACTGAATGTGTTAAGGAGTCAGTGAGTGTGTCTGCACAACAAGTTGGAGATTTAAAAGTGACAGTTACTCATTTGGAGTCTGTAGCCCAGCAACAAAGTAAGCAGATAACACACCTGCTAGAAAAAACAGATGATTTTGGAGAATAGGGGAAGGAAAAATACAGTAATTTGAGAATAACTGGTGTGCCAAAAGGATGGGAGGGTGGCAACATAATATAATTCCTTCAGTATTTCATCTCTTAATTGCTGAGCTATCAGTGGCCATGGCCACTTGAAATCAAGAGGGCACACAGGACATTAGGTCCTAAACCTTTCCCAAACATGTGACCAAGAGCAATTGTTACTTACTTTCTAAGGTTTACAATCAAGGAAGAGACCCTACAAGTCGTTAGGGAAAAAAGGACTTTTGAATTGTAAGAGGCTAGCATTCTTATTTATCGAGATTTTTCTAGTGAGGTGGTGAATAAAAGAAAAGGTTTTTACTAAGTGAAACAGCAGTGTCAAAGACTAGGGACTTTAAATACCCTGCAGTGTTTTTAATTCAAGAATCGGGAGGGGGTTACGTGTGTCATGTAACTCCATTGAAGATGCTTAGGAATACTTGCATATGGTACTAGACACTGATCATTCCTCCCAAGCTAACTGTCAAAGTCCTTCAAATGCAGCATTAGCCATGGTGACAGGAGCCCCTCGCTGTCCAGCATGCACTGCCCCCCTCTCCAGAAAGTCTATTACCTTGAGCCTTGTAGCTGCATCTGCAGAAATAGCTGACCACGAAAACCAACCTACAATTTCTACCCCTCACTTGTACTCCACAGCCACAGAAAATAAAACAAAAGGGAAAACTTTGTGGCAACCTGGGAGTTTCAAGAAAATTAAACACACCTTTCATGTTTCTTGCACTTCTAGGCCATTTCCTTGACAAGTCACAACAGTAACTCCTAGGAAAAGAAGCCGAAGTAGGAGCAGAAGCTGTAGCAAGGGAAAAACACCGATCAAAATTGCACTCCTCTTCCTCCAGGAACTCTCCCGAATCGGAAATGGAACCAGAACATAACAGTATCCCCAATATACCAAAGACCATTACCTATATTCCAGTGAGCTGTCTAGGAACTAATATTCAGGTAGCATCTACCCCAACATGAACACTTCTGGTTTTGGCACAATCCACCCTGTGACCCGACCTGGTCCCTGGGTAAAAACGAGCAATGAAGCTGAATGATGATGACCCTCCTTTTTTGGGAATTGTTACAGCGAGTAAGAATTTTATTCTCGTGTGACAATCTAGTTTAAACACTGTGACTCATAAAATTGTTTTTCCCATCAAGCTGATGATTGTTATGCAAATTGATTACAGTGCATGCTATAGTGTTTGGGGTCTGATCACCTGTGGTGCCTTACTTGATGTTACATGTTCTGTACTATTTTAAAAATGTTTGTTCACATAATCTTTACTTTTAGTGTCTAATTCAGGTTAAACGACTACGGTACATATAAATGGCTGTGGTGCATATAGAGATCCTTAACGCTGCTTTTAATTGGTTGCTGCACAGTTACTTCTGATGCCCTATGTGGCTAATACTGAGCTTGCACAAGATTTCATCCTGATAGCTGTGTGCATTCCTACTTGCAACCTGAGATTCCATAAGAGCAGCAACATATGCTTCATCATCCAAGGCTTTTTGTTTTTTTGGGGAGGGCGGGGGTTGCTTTGCTTTGCTTTTCACCATTGTAAAATGAGAACACACAAACTTTAATTGCCCTGCCCAGTATAAACAGTATAAAGCTCTGGTATGGTTCAAGCGAGATGGGATGAGTAGCTACATGTTGCTTAGCAGGTCTTAGCCAGGGCATTCACGTTATGCACAACTAATACAGAGAGCCATGTTACAGGACTGCAGGAGACTGAACTGTTTAGTTAATCATGTGAGGCTCCTTCTGGGGAAACTCAACAGGAACAAATACATTATTGGGCGTATATACAGGACCTGGGCAGAAGAGACTTGGAACTGACATATTATTCTATCCACAACATCCATTTATAACCTTTTTCCAAAGACTACTGTGACTTGTAGTCTAATGTTGCAGTTCTGATTTCGTACTGTTTTGGCTTGCAAGTATGAATTTTCCTCCTTCCTTTTTAACATACACAGCAATTTCAGATACCAGTCCTCTTTGTAGCCCCCGCCCCCCACTGTGCACTGAGGTGTTTACATAGAAGTTATAACAATTCAGTATACAATTGGCACAATTAATGCTCAAATGGAGCTGCAACTTAAATGTATTCTTAACCTGAAATAATGGCCTGGGACCAGACTCCTGCTGTACAACTCCGTGTAATAGGACCTGAGAACAGATACCACCTTGGACAGTAGTTCGGTGGTTTTAGGTCCACTAATAGACAACAACCTATTGATTTTAGAACAACTTAATACACATGTACAGTTATTTTACTTTTACCTTACAGAAAACATTGATGTTGTTAGCACTACTATTTGTATTTCTTATGCCAAGCTGTTTATGGTGTTTTAAACTTTATTATAGGAGATAGCATTTGGTTTAATTTTTATTTTTTGGGAGCCATTCGTATTATTTTTAACTTTATATTTAGTGTGGCTATTTGCGTTGTTAATTGAATGGTGAATGTAGAAATGTAATCCTATAACTTAAGTTATTTACATTTTTTGATAGGACAATGCAAGCATACAAAATTGTCACATGGAATGTGAATGGGACTGGCTCTCCCACAAAAAGGAAAAAGATTTTAAATTATTTAAATAAGAAAAAAGCAGATATTGCACTATCGTAAGAGACTCATTTAAATGCAGAGGAATTCTTAAAGCTAGCTATTGTGAGGGTAACTAATGTAGAATTTACTTTTCATGTAAATAAAAAGGGATACAGCTATCTTAATAAGAAAAGTCATAAATTTTGTGAAAGATAAGCATGTTGCAGATTCAGAAGGAAGGTTCCAAATTTTCTCTGGAGTCATAGATGGACAGCAAATAGCTATTTGCAATGTTTATGCTCCAAAGTCACATCAGAATGACTCTTTCACTTCCCTGTCAGCACTTTTGAGTACATAACAATCAATCAATCAGTCAATCAAAATCTTTATTTAACAAGGTGAACAGTGCTGAGCAAAGCTTATTTTCGAGGTGGACCTGGACATAGATGCATAGTCAAGCATAGAAGGGTTACACACACAACAGAATCATAATACAACTCATAATACAATATAAACTGAACATAGAACAATGTACAGAATTCAGAAGGATAACAGTACTAATTCTTGGAAAAAGTGTATATACAAAAATATACATGAGATTCTCTGGACTGTATGATAGGAATGATAAATACAAGTTACAAGGAATATACAGGGTGCAAGAGACAGGGCTCTTAGATTAGGTATGAAGTAGAAGGATAGATCCATAAAGTGAGGGGGAAGGGGCAGGTGCCTAAGAGGGAGGATGTAGGGGGGTAGAAGACTAAATGGGCAGTAGCAGCCATACGATGGCCACTGATCGCAGAGTGCTGCTGAAACCACCAATGGAATGAAGATGGAACCCAGGAAGCTGGTCAAAGGCAATGGGAGGAAAGAGATAAAGTAACAGAAAGAATAGGGGTCCGGGGAGGACAGAGAGTGGGAGGCTCAATTCAAGTAACAGGACAGGATCAGGTAAAAACAATTACAGGATTCTTTGAAAGAATGAGTGTAGAGAGTTTTGAATATTGATAGTTTGATAGGGTAAACCAATTTCAATGTTTTTTGCAGCTTGTTCCAGAATGAGGGTAACGTGTAACTTAAGGATGTCCTACCAAAGCACAATCTGATCTTAAGTATAATAAAGGAGATATAGGAGGCACTCCTCAAAGCATATTTGCCAACTGAGCTTAGGGGCAGGCAATCCAAGACATACTGAGGCAACTTCTTAGTAATAGCTCTGAAGGTCCAAAAGGCAGCATTTCTCTGTCTTCTGTATTTGAGGGATGGCCATCCCACAGCGGCATATAGGGAGCAGTAGATGGTGGTGAAAGGGGAGGCTGGCAATGAACCTTAAGGGTCTATGATAGAGCATGTCCAGTTTGACCAGTACAGAGGCAGGGCCTTGACTGTAAAGGAAGTCTGCATAGTCCAACAATATTAGGAAGGTGGATTGGACCAATCATTTCTTGGCCTCCCAAAGAAGCAGATGATTAATCCGATAGAAGAGACCAAGCCTCTGTTTAAGCTTTTTTTATAAGTTCTTCAACATGGTCATTATTGTGAAAGGCTGCGGGATAACAGATGGACCAAGAGACAGTGCTGGCTTCAGTAACAAAAAATATAGCTTTATTCTCTCCAGCAGAACAAAATAAAAGTGAACTTGTTTCGGCAAAATAAAAGAGAAGCAAACAAAATAAATGAGGCTATTCTTCAGCACAAAATTGAACTGTATCCAGTTCTAGAAGTAATTAGACTGTAGCAGGTGTTTCACCTTCAACACCCTTCTCCATTCTGATCTATCTGGACATTAGTTCAGTATAAATACAGAGCTAGACCCATGTAAATCCACCCATTCATCAGACATTTTACTTTAAATCTTTTAGACTACATTCTTTTTTTTTACTGTCATGACAATATAAGCATCATTTCATTACAGCAGTGTCTGCATATCATTGTGAACAAAATAAAAACATCTGGATCCAGAATTGACCCTGATCTGTTGTCAGTAAACATCACCCCCAGCAGTTGCATGCATAAATATGGATAGAAAGAGGCTGGCAGGCTCTGTAGTTGCTGACTGCTGAGGAGGTGCACCGAGAACCTCTCTGGAATTAATCAAGGCTTTCTGAGAGAACTAAGCACCAGAACCAACAGCAATTCACTGGGAATTATGTCTTTCAGTCTCGAACATATGAAAACAAAATATGTGCGCAAGCCTGGTATCTATTTCCCTTTTGTTTGCAGTGCAATTGTTTTATAGTGGAGCAGAGCCTGTACTCCTGTGCGCTAGTGTGCACCTCCATGTAGAAGAAACAGCAGAACCTAGCCCGACAAACCGCACTGCCAAGGAGGAAGCAAAAAAAAACTCCTTTTTCCAGGGTGGCTCCTCAGCAAACCAAGCAACTTCTGGCTGCCTGCTTATTAACAAGAAAAAAGGCAATCACAATCCTGTCACTTTTGCTCAACAGTAACCCTTCACAAGGCTAGTTTTTATTATTTTAATAACACTAACCTGTGGTCGGCATCTCTCTAGTTCGGGGGTTCCTACCCTGAGAGCTTAATCTACATTCCAAGAATCTTTCAGAACATATTATTTAGCGTATCCCACAAAATGCCAGATAACAAGAATTAGGTGCTGGATCTAGTGCCTTACAATACGGAACAGTTCCTGATTATTTCCATATGGAACTTGAGTACAAAAGGTTTAAGAAAGCTTACATTTTGTAACTAATAACTCAGCGCTACCTGTGGAAACATATGTGCAGGCATAAACTGGGAACATACATTGTATATGTTCTGTATGAGTACCAGTAGATTTATTCCTGTGTGCTCCATAATGAAGGGGTCCAGGGGAGCCATCGATACCAGGACTGTTAGGGGATGGCGCAAACAAATGAATGACAAAATAAATAATAAAAAAACAAACAGGGGTGGCCAGCCCAACAAGTACACGAACAATAATGAAGACACGTTCCACAACATACTGCCATGCATACAACAAAGACATAAAGAATATAGCAGACCCAAAAAAGACCCAGTGATCTCTAACCAGGGGGGACCCTTCCACATACTCCTCCCCACCTAAGACAAGACCAGTATGGTTTTGTTCAGCTTTCTTTTATATCTTACACCTAGTCATCAGATCTCTCACAGGGAGAGATGGAGCCATAGCCCACCCTCTCCAAAGGCTCCACCTCGGGGTCCCTAAATACAAAATTAACCAACTCTGGAAGAGTAAACTCTTCCACACTCAATTCTTTCTTTTTTTTTTACACTTATTTTTCCCTCCGGTCACAGTCAGCAGGGGCCTCTCTCGGGCATCCTGCCGGTTCCTGCCCTTCTTGAAGTCCTCCTTGCCTGTACCTCCCCTCTCCTCCTCCTTGACACCACACTCGGCACCTCCAGCTTAACCCCTCCAGGGTGGGGTTGTCCCTCATTCAGATGCTGTACACACACAGTCTCTGGTGTGGGCAAGGACCCAGGTGGAGGGACCTGGGAGGCCAGGCTGGGTGGACCTGGCTGTGGGTATGGGGGCATGTGCCGTCGCCTACTCCTGCCAACTGGGCTTTTCCTTGTTCTGGTGGTTGTATCCCCCCTTCCTCCCTCCTGTGAGGCATTCCCCTGATGCAATGGTGCACTGCAACCCTGTCTTGCATCAGGCCACGCTACTGTCATGCTGCCCTGCATGCTGTAGTGCTCTCGGTCTCTACCAGGAGCTGCTGGCACGCAGGGACTCCCTGACCTCCCCCCCCCCGGGGAGGAGAGCAGCCCCGTGGGTGCTCAATCCTCACCCACCCCCTGCTGACCCTCGGCACCTGAGCTCACTCCCAAACTCGGGTCGCCAGCATAGCGCAAGGTGTGGCGTCCAGCACCTCAACCCTCAGCGCCACTGGGCCGGACTCAATTCCTTCTTTACCCCAAAGTCTGATGACAGGTGTTTATCTTTACCTGTCCCATACCTGGGCATGTAGTCGGCATTGCAGTGTGCAGTTCCTTTACAATGTTTAATCATAAAATGGTATGGTTGTAATGAAAGATACCACCGCATTATTCGTGGGTTTTTATCTTTCATGGCGTGAAGCCAACACAAAAGGTTGTGGTCTGTCCACAATTCAAATTCAACTCCCCAAAAGTAAAAACGTAGTGCTTCAATGACCCACCTAATGGCCAAGCACTCCTTCTCTATGGTGGAGTAATGTGTTTCCCTTTCATGAAGCTTCCTACTCACATAAATAATGGGATGTTCCTCCCCCTCCACTATTTGTGTTAGCACAGCCCCTATGCCATAGTTAGATGCACCAGTCTGTACAATAAAGGGTTATGTAAAGTCTGGGGTTCGTAGAACTGGGGAGGAACATAACCTAGCCTTTATGGAGCAAAAGGCTTCTTCACACTCAGATGTCCATGGTACCTTATCTGGTTTGTTTTTCTTTATTAGATCAGTAAGGGGACCGGCTATTGTAGAAAAATTAGGAATGAAGTGCCAGTAATAGCCAGCTAGACCCAAGAATGATCTCACATCCTTTTTTGAGTCGGGTCTAGGGCTATTAGCTACTGCATCCACCTTACCTATGTCTGGTTTTAATTGGCCCTTCCCAATCTGAAAACCAAGATATTTAGTCTCTTGCATTGCTGGACAGCATTTGGAAGGATTAATGATCAACCCCACCTCAGTGATGGCAGTCAACACCAGGGATAGATGATATTTGCATTCTTCCCAGGAAGGACTAAAAATTACCATGTCATCTAAATATGCCGCACTGTAAGTGGCGTGTTGTCAGTATTATATCCATCACTATTTCAAAGTTGGCAGGTGCACCGTGTAAACCAAAGGGCATTACAGTAAAATGAAAAAGACCTAAGGGGGTACTGAATGCCGTCTTTTCCCTGGCATCTGGATCCAAAGGAATTTGCCAGTTACCTTTGGTTAAGTCCAAGGTACTGATGTATTGCACGTTGCCTAAATGGTCCAGAATGCCATCAATGCATGGCATGGGGTAACTATCAAATTTTGAGACATCATTTAAGCGTCTAAAGTCGAGACAGATCAGTACCCCCCTTCCCCTACAACAACCATAGGAAGCTCCAATCACTGTGTGATGGTTCTATTATACACAGCCCTTGCATTTTTTTGTTATTTCTTGCACTACATCCTCCCTGACCCTTTCAGGAAGTCTATAGGCCTTTTGTCTAATTGGTAGGTCTTGGGTCACAGAGATTTGATGTTCAATATCCTTTGCCCTCCCAGGAGTCCCTGTAAATGTTTTCTGGTAGGTCTGTACCAGGGTATTCAGTTCAGCTGCCTGCTGAGGTGACAGATCTGGGCTGATTCTTAAGTCTGCTACCTCCCCTGAACCCTTCAGATGTTGATATGCTATATTCAGCTCACTTTCTGAAGGTTGAGGATGAATATAGCTACAAAATTGGGGAGATCTTTCTATCCATTGTTTCAACAGGCTAGCGTGATAAATACATGTCTTGTGCTTCTTGTCAGGGAGCTCTACCTCGTATGTCACAGGTCCAGTACTTTTAGATATAACATAGGGGCCCTGCCACTTCGTAATTAGTTTGTTATCCAAAGATGGCAACAGTAACAAAACTTTGTCTCCCTCTGTAAATTCCTTATACCCTGTCCCTTTATCACAGTGTTTCTTTTGTATTGTCTGTTGGTTTTGATTAGTTTGGTGGGCTTTCTGTACACATTTCACTAGTCGTTGGTGTAACTGTTGCAAATATTCTATAGGGATTATACCCTTTTCTGTTTTGCCTTCCTCCCATTCTTCTTTGATAATGTCCAATGGACCTCGGGGATTATGCCCTTAGAGTAGTTCAAGTGGGGAGAAGCCTGTTGAGGCCTGGGGTACTTCCCTATATTCAAACATCAAATATGGTAGATAGGTATCCCACTTAGTTCCCCCTTCCTGCATGAATTTTTGTAACATCTTTTTCAATGATTAGTTGAAGTGCTCAACCAGCCCATCGGTCTGGGGATGATATGAAGTAGTGTGTATGGCCTCTATGCCTAGGGTCTGGTATAAGTGCTTCAACATAATCAAACAGAAATTACTGCCCCTATCTGTTAGGATTTCTCTAGGGATTCCCATCTGACTAAAGATCTTACCTAACTCATCTGCCATTCTAGGGGCAGTGACACTATGAAGGGGGATAGCCTCTGGGTATTTTGTTGCATAGTTGAAAACTACCAATATGAATTGGTTGCCCTTTGAGCTTTTGGGCAGAGGCCCAGCAATATCCACTGCAATGCGTTCAAATGGATTCACAAACAATGACATTGGGAGCAAGGGCACCTTGTCCTTCCTTCCAGGTTTGACAACCTTCTGGCATTCCCTACAGCTTTTACAATAGTCAGTGACCTGCTTGTGAATGCCAGGCCAAAAAAATCTGTGGAGTAGGCAGCTAAGTGTGTGGTACCTTCCCAAATGCCCTGCCAGGGGTATGTCATGGGATAGTTCTAATAACCGTGTCCCATAGGGCTAGGGTACCATTAGTTGTTCTACTGTTTCCCCTGTCCGGAGGTTGGTACATATCCTATATAACAACTCATTAATTTCCCTATATTTAGCCTAGAGGTTAGAGTAATGAGCTGTGAATGAGCTTGGTACATCCAGCAGGCCAGACCTTGGTTTGATTCTCACAACCTCCACTTGCATACTGTGCGACTCTGAGCAAGTCACTTAACCACCCAGTGCTCCCAGGTCATCCCTGAAAACAGGTACTTGTGCCTATTGGGCCTTACCCGGTTACCAAACACTAAAATAGAAGAAAAATGTGTCCTGTTGTGAACCATTGGTCACTCCAATCTGCAGGAAAAAAGGTTTAAGTGTTACATCTTCTCTTTGTGCCTCTCTAAATTTCACAGACTCATACCCCAAACACATTTCAAGTCAACAGGTTGTACATCACTATTGCTATTAACTTGTGTCCATAGTTTTTTTTTCCTTTCTTTTCTGTCTTCTGGGTTTTCTATTTTTCCCTGTTGGTCCATAAATGTCCATGTCAAATGGGAAGACCTGTCCCAGTGAATCATCTCTTTTTGCTTGTGCCCTTGTGGTGACAGCACAAACATTAGCTGTTAACAATGATTTAAATTGGGGATGATCATGGCCAATCAGAACTGGTACAGGTAAATGAAGTACAACGCCAACCTTTATTTGTTGAGGGTGTCCAAGGACATCAAGTACAGTTTCTTGTAATGGATGATGCTGCGCACCACCATGGATGCATGTCACCCCGGTGGTTGGCCCTCCTGACTCTGGCATACTGTCTAACACGCTGGCATGAACTAGAGTCTGGTTGCTTCCAGAGTCCAACAACCCCGAAACAGTTTTTCCCCCAATCTGTACTGCTACCATATAGTGTCCCCAATTAGCAAGGCCCAGATGTGTGAGCCCTTTTCAATTACATTCCCAACATATTATATCAGGATTATACCTGCTTCCAGTCTTGCTGTTGTATCTAGACCCGGAACTAATGTTACTTTGTGTAGTATTAGCTGTAGAAGGTCTTACAGTAGAGGGGTGGGTAATGGGGCTCCCAGTTCCTTTCTAAGAGGTCTAGAAGCTAGGTAAACCTTCGCTATACTTATGGCCACATTGGAAGCCTCTGGGCGGTGCTTCTTCACCCAGAGCTGGACATCCTGTGGTAATATCCTAATAAATTGCTCCAGGATGATTGATTCCAGAATTTGTTCAAATGTCCAGGTTGCAGGTTGTATCCCTTTTACACACAGATCTTTTAAGTTGTGTATACACATCCTGGGGAGTATCTGCAGAATGGAATTTGTAAGTCCTGAACCTCTGCCGGTATGTTTCAGTATTGATATCATACCATTTCAGGATGGCTTGCTTCACTCGGTCATAGCTGTTGGCATGTACAATGTCCACATGGCTGTAGGCCAACTGGGCTTTTCCAGTCAGATAGGGGGCCAACTGGATAACCCATTAGTCCCTCGGCTATGCACAAGCTGTAGCCACCCTTTCAAAATTGATTATGTAAGCTTCGATATCATCAGTGTCAGGCAGTTTTACCATTTTAATGTATTTCTGACCCCCCCGGGGAAGGGAGGGGGTCTACTGGTACCCAGTGCCTGAATAGCATGGAGGATATCTGTCCACTGGGCCTCACTCTCCTTCCAGTCCCTCTCTCGCTGCCTTTCCATTTCTACCTGGTGCAAGCATAGGTGTCTAAGGAGTTCATGGGATTCTTCTGGTGGGGCTTCCTCTTCTAGCACTCCCCCACTTACCTGGGCCACCTCCTCCATTTTCTTGTCTTCCATCTTCAACTCACCAGCTTCTCTTTTTGCCACCTTTCTTCTGACAACCGGATCCAAACCAAAAACCAAAGGGATCTGGTACTTCTCAGACATAGACCTTGTGGCCACACCAGGAACATGGGTTGCATCTGCCTTGTCCTGCTGCATGATCTGTCCAGCTGGGGCTTTTTACAGACCCTCCAGCTGTCCAACTACACCAACTGATCCCACCACTGCCACCATGTGTGAAAGGCTGTGGGATAACAGATGGACCAAGAGACAGTGATGGCTTCAGTAACAAAAATAAAGCTTTATTCTCTCCAGCAGAACAAAATAAAAGCAAATTTGTTTCGGCAAAATTAAAGAAAAGCAAACAAAATAAATGAGACTATTTTTCAGCACAAAATCGAACAGTATCCAGTTCTAGAAGTAATTAGACTGTAGCAGGTGTTTCACCTTCAACTTCCTTCTCCACTCTGATCTATCTGGACAGTAGTTCAGTATAAATAGAGAGCTAGACCCATATGATGGGTTAGCTCCACCCATTCATCAGATATTTTACTTTAAATCTTTTATACTACATTCTTTTTTTTACTGTCATGACAATATAAGCATCATTTCATTATAGCAGTGTTTGCATATCATTGTAAACAAAATAAAAATGTCTGGATCCAGAATGTACCCTGATATGTTGTCAGTAAACATCGCCCCCAGCAGCTGCATGCATAAATATGGACAGAAAGAGTCTGGCAGGCTCTATAGTTGCTGACTGCTGAGGACATGCACTATGAACCTCTCTGGAATTAATCAAGGCTTTCCGAGGGAACTAAGCACCAGAACCAACAGCAATTCACTGATAATTATGCCTTTCAGTCTCAAACATATGAAAACAAAATATGTGTGCAAACCTGGTATTTATTTCCCTTTTGTTAGCAATGCAGTTGTTTTTCAGCGGAGTGGAGCCTGTACTCCTGTCTGCTAGTACGTACCTCTGTGTAGAAGAAACAGGAGAACCCAGTCTAAGAAGCCGCACTGCTGAGGAGGAAGCAAAAAAAAACTCCTTTCTCCGGGCGGCAGCTCCTCACCAAACCAAGCAATTGCTGGGCTGCACAGTTCGCCTGTTTATTAACAAGAAAAAAATGGCAATCACAAACCTGTCACTTTTGACGCAATGGTAACCCTTCACAAGGCTAGTTTATATTATTTTAATAACACTAACATACGGTTGGCATTTTTCTAGTCGGGGGGTCCTACCCTGAGAGCTTAATCTACATTCCGAGAACCTTTTGGAACATGTTATTTAGCGTATCCCACAAAATGCCAGATAATTAGAATTAGGCACTGGACCTAGCACCTTACAATACAGGCATAAACTGGGAACATACATTGTATATGTTCTGTGTTACCATGAGTACCAGTAGATTTATTCCTGCATGCTCAATAATGAAGGGGTCCAGGGAAGCCATCGATACCGGGACTGTCAGGGGACTGCACAAACAAATGACAAAATAAATAAAAAACAAACAAACATGGGTGGCCAACCCAACAAGTACACGAACAATAATGAAAACACATTCCACAACATACTGCTATGCATACAACAAAGACATAAAGAATATAGCAGACCCTGAAAAGACCCAGTGATCTCTGACCAGGGAGGACCCTTACACAATTATAAGAAGTCTATGGTCAATCCAGACCCCCAAGAATTTGAACTCAGTTAAATATTCCAAAGGTTTCCCTAGGAGTGTGGAGATCTGAGGCAAGGTTCCTTGGGCAGCGGAGTTCATTATATGTGCAGAGAGTGAGAGGATCATCGCCTTTGTTTTCTTAGCATTCAATAGAAGTTTCTGGTTCAAGAGCTGCAGTTGCACCAGATTAAACTCCTGCTGAAGATCACTACATGCTGCTTCTGGGGAAGATCTGCTGATGTAAAGTACCGTATCATCTGTTTTATGTCTAAACTTGTCGTTGGTGAAAAAGGCAGTTTTGCTCATCCAGCTTGCAAGTACACAAAATAAAACTGAAAATGAAAATCTGTACATCATGAGCTGATCCCCACAGCATAAGGTAGGCAAAAAGACAGATACTAGGGCCAAGGAAGCAACAAAAGGAAACACAAGCGGAAGTAAAGGCAAGAGAGGCATAGAAGGAAGGCTTATGGATGGGGGGGCAGTAAGGGTGGAGGCATCAAAGCATGGAAAGCCATGTGTATGAATGCCCATAGCTTGGGAAACAAGATCCCTGACCTGGCAGACTTGGTGGCAGAAGAAGATCTAGACATTGTCACAGTCCAGGGTTTTATTTAACTCTAAAAATTGATTAGCATTTTGCTCATAAAAGTGCTAAAACATTGTGAAAATGCATAGCACCTGCATCACTGTGTTTAACAAACATGACACTTCTAGAAAACCTATATAAAAACTTTCTAAACAGTTAGTATTGTCCCAAGAAAAAAACTGCTAATCAATTATTTAAAACCCTGCAGTCACTGAAAGATGGTACACAAGTAACCATGACTGGGATGTTACCATATCAGGGTACACAGTCTTCAGGAGAGACAGGGAAGGCAAAAAGGGGGAAATGTGGCTATGTACATAAGGGAGGGGATCAAAGCAACAGAGTTAGAAGGAAGACAGGAAAGGGAAGAGGCACTATGGGTCACCTTAGAGACAGGAAATGGCACCACCATCTGTACTGGAGTTGTCTACAGACCTCCAGCACAGGGGGAGGAAATAGACAGGGTGTTAGTGGATACCAGCAACAAAATGGCAGAGAAAGGGGAACTGTTGCTGGTGGGGGACCTAAACATGCCAGATGTTAACTGGAACACCTATACAGCAGCTACTACCAGGAGCAGAGGCATCCTGGATGCCCTGCAGGGGGCATGCCTCAGACAGGTAGTGGTGGAGCCCACACGGGAGCAATATTAGACCTGGTTCTCACAAATGGTGACAGAATAACAGATCTATCAGTGGGCAGCCATCTGGGGTCCAGTGATCACCATACAGTGTGGGTTAAGGTGAGGAGAGCAGTAGAATCAAGCCACACAAAAGTAAAGGTCCTGGATTTCAAAAGGGCCGACTTTGGAAAAATGGAGGAACACCTCAAGAAAATCCAGGCAAAGGTGGGGGGGGAGGTAGAGGAACAGTGGGAGACACTTAAGGGAGCCATAGCAGAGGCAACAAGCCTCTGTGTAAAACAAGTCAACAAAGCAAAAAGAAGGAAAAAAAAATTATGGTTTTCGAAAGAAGTGGCAGGGAAGGTTAAGGAAAAGAAACAGGCATTCAGAAAGTACAAAGAAATGCAGAGGGAGGGGAGACAGGGAACTGTATCATGCAAAACAAAAGGAGGTGGTGTAAGCAGTCAGGAGTGCAAAGGCACAAACAGAAGAAAGAATACCAAAATCAGTAGAAGGAGGAGACAAAACCTTCTTCAGGTATATTAGAGAGAGGAAAAAGACCAATGGAGGGATTGTGAGGCTAAATTGGGGGTGGGGGGAGTGGGTCCTAGAAAAAGCAGAAATTCTGAATGAATACTTCTGTTCAGTTTTTTTTTACAAAAGAAGGGAAAGGAGAGGGACCAAAATTGGATGGTAGAAACACACATGGAGGCGAGGTGAACAACAGTACTAAGTCCTAAGTGAACTCTCAGAACTGAAGTGGACAAGGCAATGAGTCCAGATGAGATGCATCCCAGAACACTCAAAGAACTCAGAGAGGTACTAGGGGCACCACTGACAGCCCTATTCAACAAATCAACTGAGGAGGTAGTGGTACCAAAGCATTGGAGGAGGGCAAATGTGGTACCACTACACAAAAATGGGAGCAAGGTAGAAGCTGGGAATTACAGGCTGGTCAGTTTGACCTCAGTGGTGGGGAAAATAATGGAATTGATACTTAAAAAAAGGATTGTAGCATATCTTGAGGCCAGCAGGGCACAGGACTCAAGGCAACATGGATTCACAGCAGGTAGATCTTGTCAAACAAATCTGATAGATTTCTTTGACTGAGTAACCAGGGTGGTTGATTTTGGGGGAGGGGGTGTGTGGACATGGCCTACCTAGATCTGAGCAAGGCATTCAACACTGTCCCACACAGGAGGCTAGTAAACAAGCTGAGCAGTCTAGGGGTGGTGAATTGGGTCAGAAATTGGCTGAGCAGTAGGACACAGAGAGTGGTTGTAAATGGAGTTCAATCCCGGGACAGGAGGGTGATCAGCAGGGTGACACAAGGCTCAGTACTAGAACTGTTCCTTTTCAATGTCTTCATTAGTAACACTGAGGAGGGTCTGGAAGGGAAGCCTCTTTGTGGATGACTCCAAGATCTGTGTAACACCCCCCCCCCGCTACTTTACACAGTTAGCTACCCCTAGTACCCTTGATTGGGCACAGGCTATTTTGAAATTGGTACCATCACTAGCTTTGGGAATGCATACTAGGCTCATTATTTCTAGAAGACAAAATGGGTGGGGAGTGTACAAAAGCAAATACTATGACCTATAAGGTATCTACAAAACTCAGGTCCTGGGGAAGATAACTTTTTGCTCGGGCTATGCTAGATTAATACTTCTGAAGGGGTACCCAGTAAATCCACACACAGGAAGCAATAACGTAAATGTCCAAACCAGAGTTGGGGTTCTAGAGTGTGACTTTATTCCAAAAGATGTTATCTAAAGAAAGGGTGGACCCCCAAGATTTACACATCATGGCACAAGGAATTTTCAAAACAACAGAATGACTGTATCTGGTAGAAACTCTACGTATTCCCATTTTTCATAGGACATTGAATTCTCTTCAGTGACACTGGCCACAACCTGAACATTTCTTCTAGTGGCACTGGCCATGACTGAGTACACATTTCCCATATGGCATAGGACTTCAAAACTTCTTTGAGTGCCAACTAGCTACAGCAGAGCACACTGAGGCTCAAAACTAGTACAACCCCTGTCCAGGGGGTAAACTTCTCTTCAGACATTGACCACCATGTTCAAAATAACTGGGCACCCTTATGGAACCTGTAGTGCTGAACAGGTTACTCCAGATGGGGGGCTGCCCACCCTTTGTTCCCAAATTCATACCCAGCTATTCTTTCAGCGTTATACTTTAAAACTTCTTGAAAACACTTAGATAAATGCATCTTTGAATGAACTTTCGCATCCAGCATTTAAGAAACGCTACTCTGGGAGTGAAAGAAATTAAAGTCCTGAACAATGTGAATCAGTCTGCCTCTGGAGCCCACAACTGTCAGCCACCTTTAAACTAAGAAAAGTCTCAAACTTAGAACAGAACTGGTGTACCTTCGCCTTTTAACCAGAGAAACACCCAAAGTACAGGTACTTTCTTCAGGAAGCACAACGTCAAATTTACTCACAGTTAGAACAGTACAGGCAGCTTCAAATTGTCTTGGATCAAATAGGGGATTGGCCCTAGGATCCATTCTGTAGCCGTCCTTTTCATTCCTCTGGGGATGAAAATCGGGAGATCCTACTGTAGACGTTTTCCACCACTTCTCTTTGCAGGCTGGAGTATTTGAGGACTAGGGTAAGAAAATAGGCTCCCTCTCTGAGCCCACACTGCAGCTCCACACTCCACTGACTCACTACAACTGCTGCTGCTGACAGACTGCTGACTACTGATCCCAAGATTCTAGAACTCCACACTCATAGCCATCTGCGGCTTATGCTGCTGCGAGAGTTTTAAATGACCTCATCTCTCTCATCTCAGCTGAGACCAAGTAAACAAGACAGTAGGTGAAAAATCCATTTGACTAGTTATTCACCAGCTGCCTTCCATACCTAGCACTAATACTGATGGGATTCTAGTAACACAAGGAGACTGGGTGGTTAAAACTGCAATAAGGTGGACACTCCAGACAGGGTGGAAAGAATGAGAAGAGACTTAGGCAGGTTGGAGAAGTGGTCAAGAGCATGGCAGCTTAAATTCAATACAAAGAAGTGCAAAGTCATTCACTTGGGGCACAGAAATCCTGGAGAGGAAAACAAGATGGGGGGGGAACTAATAACAAAACTGGAAAGGGACCTGGGGTAATTATAATGGATGACCTGAAAGTAGCCAAGTAATGTGAGAAGGTGGTGGGGAGGGCCAGAGGGATGCTGGGGTGCATGGGGAGAAACATCACCAGTAGAAAACAGAAGGTGGTGATGCCACTGTACAGACAATTGGTGGCCGCATCTGGAATACTGTGTTCAGTTCTGGAGACCACATCTCCAGAAGGACATGGATAGAGTGGAAGCAGTCCAGAGAAGGGTAACAAAAATGGTGAAAGGAATGCACCAGAAAACATATGAGGAAAGACTGAAAGTCCTCAATATGTATACCCTTGAGGAAAGGAGAGATGGGGGCTATGATAGAGACATTCAAGTACCTCAAGGGGACAAACAGGGTTCAGGAGGGCAGCATCTTTCAGAAAAAGAGAAGTACAAGAACAAGGGGTCACAACATGAGGCTGGGGGGGACTCAGGGGTAACACGAGGAAGTATTTTTTTTACAGAAAGGGTGGAGGGTGCATGGAAAAACCTCCCTGTAGAGGTCAAAGGGGCTAACTTTACTACCCCTCCTCGCAGGGGACATAGAGCCAAACCAGGGACCTGCCACCTACACCAGTCACAACACCTGTCCCACTATCCAACTACCCAGAGGCCTAAAAGTAGCCCACTTAAATATATGCAGTCTACTACAAAAATTGCCCTTGCTCCAACCAATCGTCCTGTCACTACGTCCTGACATCCTGATAATGACTGAGACCAGGCTGAAACCACATAACCTGGACGCAGAAGTAGCTATTCCTGGTTACTCCATCACTCGTCATGACTGCCTGGACACCAAGAGAGGTGGCGGCATAGCCATTTACATATCATCCTGGATAAAGTTCTCTTCTGTCTAACTATCCGATCTCCCACCATCCATTAACACCCTACTGATAAGAATATCCTTACCTCACGCAATCCCCATATTTATAGCAGGCTCCTATAGTTCCCAGGACTCTCAAATGACCTCGGTCATAGTGTACCTGGACACCCTAAAAACCATTGCTTCAGGGGGCGAACTTCATATCCTTGGTGACTTTAACCTGAACTGGCTCTCCAGCACTAGCACCAAGCTCCGCAACCATGTGGCTGCACTAAATCTGGCTCAGCAGATTACTGAGCCCATGTGTCTAAATCACAAAACTCAGAACCACTCCCTACTGGATTGAGCCCCTCACCTCGCACCCACACAAGATAATTGCCTGTGGCCTCCTACCAGACTCTCTGACTGATCACCACATGATATATGTAGTAAGAAAAATATTTAAAGCCAAGACACCTCCCCAAGAACTCTCCTCATCAGGTCTTACAAATCCCTTGACCTTGAAGGGCTCCTAAATGACTTAGCGAACTCAGACTGGTCCTTCATCCCCAAGTCCATCTCTATTGACTCCGCCCTAAACTTCTTTAAGTCCAGAGTTCTTGCCATCTGGGACTACTATGCCCCACTCAAAAAGGCCAGAGTAAGGGGTGCTCATCTGCCCTGGATCACAGCTGACCTTATGGACCACCTCCAAGCTAGGGACCAGGCATGGAAAGCCTACAAATCATCAGGTACCCTTGTTGACCACCAACACTACCGTATGCTTAGAAATACCTGCACCAGGCATATACGGCAGGCTAAAGCCTTATATTTCTCATCATCCTTCCGAAAAATCTAAATCACCTAGCTAAGTTTTGGAAGTCAATCAAATCACTTTTCTCCTCTCCCACCCAGCCCCCCACCTCTGTCCTAGTCTTCAGGCAGCTCCACAATATCAGAATCACACACAGTGGCCACTGTTTTTAACTCCTTTTTCACCAGTAGTGCGACCTCTCTCCACTCAAATCCACCGCCTGCACCACACCCTCCTACATCCACATCCCTCCCACCCAAACCCCCACCCGGCATTCTCCTTCTCCCCGGTTACTCTGACCGAAGTACTCAACACCCTGCGTGCCCTAAATCCCTCTAAGGGTAAATGCTCCTCGGGGTTAGATGACAAAATGCTCTGTCAGCCCCAGCCATTGCCAGCCCCCTAGCTTCCCTCTACAACCTCCCCTTCTCTATCTCCACTATCCCCTCTGATTGGAAGCATGCCACAGTCATGCCCCTCCCTAAAGGTGGTGACCCATCCTCCCCTGTTAACTACCACCTGATCTCCCTCCTCCTCATTGTTGCTAAAATCCAGGAACATCTAGTACTCTCGCAACTTTCCTCCTTCCATGATTCCTCCTCCTTCTTTACTCCTTACCAGTCTGGCTTTAGGAAATCCCACTCCACTGTCACTTCCCTTCTCAGACTCACTGACTCCATCCTTACAGGCATGGATAAAGGCCACATCACATCTGCCATCTTTGTTGACTTAGCTAAGGCTTTTGACACTGTCTCGCATGCCCTTCTCCTGTCAAAGCTCTCCAGCGCAGGGCTCTCCACTGCAGCCACCTGCTGGTTCAAATCTTACCAGGCTGACAGGTCCCAATCAGTCAGAACTGGGACCTCCACTTCTGACTCCCTCCCCTTCACCATTGGTGTCCCCCAAGGCTCTGTCCTTGGCCCAATCTTGTTTTCCATCTTCCTAAACAACCTACCATCAGCCTGCCCACACACATCCATTCATATGTATGCAGATGATACAGTTCTGTATACTTCAGGTCCCTCCCCACTGGAAGTGGCACCCAGACTCCAGCAAGACTTCAGTGCTCTTCAACTCTGGTTTCACTCAAATCAGCTTATTCTAAATGCCAAAAAAACGGTCTCTTTAACTTTTGGCATGAGGCAGAGACTCTCCCGACTCCCCACGAGTCCTACTTTCAAAACCCTAGAAGGGACTCCCATAGAAAATTGCACCTCCTTCAGATACCTTGGGGTCTGGCTGGACCAGCATCTCGATTTTTCGGCACACATCAACGCTACCCATAAAAAACTGCACCCTAGACTGGCAGCCTTATTCTGAAACTGTGGCTATAGTCCTCTGCCAGCCCGCAGGGCAACTGTGCAGAAAATGATCCTCCCTATTTTTGATTATGGGGGCATAATCTACAGTGCCGCATCTAAGTCCACCCTGGCTAGACTAGATCCTCTTTTCCACTCCTTCTGTCGCTTCGCCCTGGACTGTACACCCTCCACCCACCACTGTGACCTCTACCAGTCCCTTAACCTCCCCTCGCTCTACGATAGGCGACAGTCCCACTGCAATAGCCTCACGGCCAGATTCTGGACCCAGTCACTACCCTCCTACCTCGTTGCTACCCTAACTGCTCAAACACCCCCTGCATACTCACTCAGGAATTTTGACTCCGGCTCCTTCATGTCCCTCACATGTCGACCTTTGCCAGCCAGTTGACCTTCAGAACTCGCATGCTCAAACTATGGAACTCTCTGCCTGAGGACATTTGGCACACTCCCACCTCTCAGCAAATCAACTCACTCCTCAAAAGGCACTTCTCTGCCAACTGCTCATGTGGACTAAACTCACACTAGTCCATTGTACTAGCTCTCCAACTGGCTCCAACTGTGGGTACTCCTAATATTTATCTCTGACTCTGTGAATGTCATTTGCACCGTATATCAATTTAGCTGCTGTGTCTACCCAGATTTTCTGGTTGCTTGCTGTGATACATTCTGTATTTATTCTGTACATATCATTGTATATAGCCAATTTTGTACATATTTGTGAAATGTCTGTACTTTGAATTTGTATGTATCCTTCCATCCCCTACACCCCTCAGGATGCATCTGGAATCGAGTGGTAGTCTGCTCAGTATGCCTTTCCTGGGAAAACTTTTAAATAAATAAAACAATAGATGAATTCAAGAATGCATGGGATAAACAGAAGACAACCATAGTGATAGGAAGGAGGAGGAGGAGGTAAGTTGCAGATCATTTAGGATCTGTAGCTTACGTAGGTAGGGAAAAGAGCAAACTGGGTGGGCCAGGCCGTCTTTATCTGCTGTCAAATTCTGTTTTTACACTAAGTGGTGATTTTAATGAAATAGTAGATTGTTTGTTGGATACACACCCCCTAATCCTTGTTTAAAAAAATTTAAATCCAGGAAGGGTCACTGCGAGCTAATAAATGTCTTGAATTTAGCAGACATCTGGAGACTGGTACACCCCTTGGATAGAGACTCATCTTTTTTCTAATAAACACTAAATATTTAGTAGATTGGAGTCTTTATTTATCATAAGGTCACTCACTAATTCTGTGCTGAATGTACATATTAATATCAATACCATTATCTCTGATCAAGCATGGTTGAAATGTGCATTCACAGAGAAGGAGGGCGCCTCAAGTAGCTAAGGTGGAGACTAAATGTTCAGGTGTTCCAAGATAAAAACTTTTCTGATTGGTTAATGAAAGAAAGTGATGTTTTTTTCTTAATAAATGATAATGATGAAGTTTCCAGTGGCTGCTTGTGGGAGACTTACAAGGCATTTATTAGAGGGTGCATTATTGGTTTCTCTTCTGTCAAAAAAAGGCTATACAGAAGGCACTGGTAGATAAGCCAAAAACAACTACTGAAACTGGAACAGTAACTTAAAAAAATATGCCTCCTATACAAGGTCACCTTACTCAAATATGAAATTAATATTATTCTGTCTGAGCAAGCAGAATATGCCCTTTTTCACATTAGACAAAAATACTGGGAGTCAGGAGAGAAACCCGGAAAACTCCTAGCATTCAAACTTAAAAATCCTATACCCAGAATCTAATACTGGGATTAAGTAAGTAATAATAATACCTGACAGGTGGGCATTATTGGGATATAATAGACCACCCTGGGGCGTAATGAGGCCCGACACCACAGGCAGATGACCTTATAGCCCCTGGAAGAAACACAGAAACATAGAATTTGACAGCAGATAAGGACTGCTTGGCCCACCAGTCTGCCCATTTCCCTACCTAATGGATAAGCTGCAGATTCTAGTTAACCAGCAGCCTACTTCTTCCTATCCCCACCCCCTAGAATTGCCTTATAACTGTCCCATGCATGCTTGAATTCCACCACTGTTTTGACTCCCCAACCTCCTCCAGAAGGCCGTTCCATGCATCCACACCCCTCTCTGTGAAAAAATACTTCCTTAAGTTACCTCTGAGCCGTCCCCCTTCTATCTTCAAATTGTGCCTCCTTGTTCTTGCACACCTCTTTTTTTGAAAGATGCTACCCTCTTGGACTTTGTTGATTCCCTTGAGGTACTTGAAAGTTTCTATCATGTCCCCCCCTTCCTCCTTTCCTCAAGGCTATACATATTAAGCTCCTTCTGTCTCTCTTCATATGTCTTCCGGTGCAGACCCTGCACCATTTCAGTTGCCCTCCTCTGGACAGCTTCTATCCTGTCTATGTCTTTGCGGAGATTGGGTCTCCAGAACTGCATGCAGTACTCCAGATGGGGTTTCACCAGCTGTCTGTACAGAGGGATAATAACTTCCTGTTTTCTACTGGTGATGCCTCTCCCTATGCATCCCAGTATCCCCCCAGCCCTCCTTGCTGCCCTCTCACATTGCTTGCCCACCTTTAGGTAATCTAATATGACTACCCCCAGGTCCCTTTCCATTTTTGTTGTTGTTAGTATCTCACCCCCCATTGTGTACTCTTCCCCTGGGTTTTTGTTTCCCAGGTGCATTACCTTGCACTTCTTAGCATTGAATCTAAGCTGAAATACATTTGACCATTCCTCTAACCTTGCCAAGTCCCTTCTCATCCTTTCCACCCCACCTTGTGCATCAACTCTGTTGCAGATCTTTGTGTCACCTGCAAAGAGACATACTTTTCCTTCCAGTCCCTCTGCAATGTCACTTATAAAGACTTTGAAGAGGACCAGTCCTAATTATATCACATAACGCCCACCCTGGAGGGTATTATTACATTTCAAAAATGGGTACTATGGAAAAAAATATAGTTTAATAAAAAAATTGTTAATAAAAAATGACTTTAAAGTAAGTGTTGTGGTAATAGGTCCTCCACATGCATTGCTATTATGATGGACTTTTGTTCTACTCGAGTCTGTAGTTTAGAAACAGGGGAGGGGGAGCCGGCATTTCTTTTATTACATGGGCTATGTGCTGCTGTGCGCGGCTGGGACACTACGTGTGGTCGAGGAGGCAGTTGATTTCTTCTGGTTCTAGGTGATACTGAGGAATGTTTTCTGGTATGGACACACTTTTTTACATTACTGGGAGACATATTTTAGCGCGCAGGTGTCCGTTTACTCCAAACTGCTGTGGAGCAGAGAGACAGTGGTAGCTCTGGTACCGCTACTGCACATGAAAGGAGCATTACTTTCTTGGCTTTCCATACCAGAGATGCACATCCATCTGCAGTATGGAAAATCAGGAAAGTCCCACTGCTTTCATACATAGTGTTGGTGCTGCAGCTATTTATTTCACTGTGAAGTTATTTGTTGTACTTCTTCAGTCCAGCTGTTTTTTTTTTAATTATTGAGGCTTAGTTAGATATTTTTGTGAAGCTGTTGCCATAGGGAAAACAAAGAGAGATTGGCCTAGCCATCAATTATGGCTCGCTTAGTGAGCGAGAAAAAAAAAAGGTGCGGGCGAGTTTCAGAATTCAGGGAGCCCAAGGATACCCTTGGTAACAGGGCACCCTGAAGTGGCACTTGTTTTCAACCAGGCTATTGTTAAGAAATAACAGCCTGGATGTGAGGGTGTTTCAGCCAATGAGAATACTGCTTTTGTCTTGCCCATTTTCTAAAGACATATTGGGGAGGGTACTAAGAACACAGATGTTAATGATGTGTTCAAAGAGTTTTTTAAATCCCTATATTCTAAAAGGTTGCAAATAGATAAGGAAAAATGCACCAGTTCTTCCAAGCAACTGATTTGCCAAACACCTCCAGTGAACATCAGAAAACTTTAAATAAACCTATATCTATACGAGAGGTAACACATGCTATTACCTCTTTGCCTTCTGGGAAAACACCAGGGCTGGACGGCCTCCTAGGTGAATTTTATAATGATCTAAATTCTAAATTAAGCCCCTACCAAACTGCAATGTACAAGAAAGACCGGGACAAAAAAAACCTTACCCCTAGAGTGAGCCAAGCCTTGGTTACCTTGATACATAAAAAATAAAGACCCTCTGAATTGTGCCAGCTAGCACCCTATCTCTCTAATGAACTTAGAGTATAAAATATGAGCAAAAGTCATGACAGTTAGAATACTGTACCTGGTTAAAGAGCTGGTGGAATTAGAACAAGTAGGATTTGTGTCACAAAGAGCAAGCTGAGATAGTGTACGATAGCTTCTTCATGTAATCCAGGCGGCAAATAAAAGGAAAGAACCCTTAAGTATTTCATCTTTAGATCTTCTTAAAGCTTTTGATTTCCTCGACTGGTCTTACATGCTTGATATACTTAAACAATTTTGGCTGTGGGGGAGACTTTGTCGAATTGGTCACCATTATGTACAAAGGTGCAAAAGCTCAAATTCTTATGAATGGCCTATTGTCAGATCCAATTGTTTTATCAAAAGGTACTAGACAGGAATGCCCACTGTCACCTTACTTATTTATGCTGTCAATCGAGTCGTTCGTTAGACCAAGGTCCCATCTGCCTGTTCTGGTGGTTATTCAGGTGGACGTTAAAGATCCCATGGCACTTCTCGAAAAGAGTAGGGGAAAGTTTTATTGAAATTGAGAATCGTATAAGAAACCAGAAAAAACAAACAAAAGAAAATATACCATATACAAAAATAGAAAAACATGAAGAGTCTACAGAAAAGAAAAAAACATACCAAAAGCAACTCAATAAAGCAAATATCAGATGGTCAAAAAAAAAATAGTTCATGTAATGGCAGCATCTGTATTCGTGATCCAGGGGAGAGCAGTCCAGAGTTCCAGGATTCCATCCTAATGGAAGTAAGCACATTCGAAATCATAGATGTTCCGTAAATCAGTTACTATTTTACGTTCTAATTCAAGGAAAGTGCATTGTTTTTGTTGTAGCGTAAACAAACAACGAGACATCCAGATATTCCACTTAACCACGAAAACAAGATTCAGAGTATCCCAATGCCAAGTATTCCATAGCAGTGGGAAGTCACCATACATAAGGATTGGATACATGACAGTCTGAAACAATGGAACAGCCCATGTTTGTGCCAGAAAGGACCACCAACCCTGAATGAAGGAACAGTCAAAAAAAAGATGGGGAATAGTTTCAGGCACAGTAAGACAGAACGGCCTTGAACAGAAACAGTCATGCAATTGTTTATGTTTATGATTAATTTTGACGTTTATATGGTTACAGGAAAGCCAATGAAAATCCCACATATGGGCTGGCACTCTAGTACATCTCAGAAGGGGCAAAAGAGAGGAGAGAGGAGAGATGCTGAAGTGGGCACCTATCAAAAGGTTGCGGTACACCACAGATAGTCAAAAGTAAACTGTTATATAATGTCTTATGGGAAGAGGACAACACTAATTGAGTAGTAATGTTCCATTGTTTCAGGCGTAAAAACATATGCTTCACATATGTCGGGACACCTACTGATTGTCTAATAACAGATAAAGAATTATGTTCCCATTGATGGAACCACATAGAACAGGAATCATAGAACCATGGTTCCCATCCCCTCTGAGTGTAAATCAATAAAGGTCTCAAATTAGCAACAAAGAATATACTGGAGAAAAACAACAGGGGATTAACCATGGATAAGCCCCCCTCAGTGATGGGTAGATATGTAACATTCTGCTTAATGGGGTTCAATCTACTGCCCCAGAAAGCCTGCAAAAAGAGAACAAACACACGAGTCTCCAAAGTCTTAGGACTGGGGAAAGCGTAGCTCAGATATAAAAAGGTCAGAATTAGATAAGATTTAATCAAAAACACACGCTTCTTTTTACCCACCTGCCCCCTATTCCAATGTGCTACCTTACAAGCCCCTAGTGCCAGTTTAGACTCCCAATTCAATATATCAGAGTCAGAGACTCCGAATAGAATACCCAACATCCTGATAGGGCCTGTGACCATCTTCAAAAGGCCAATCGGACGCAAAGAGGTCTGAGGAAGACCTAAAGAAACACCCAAACTTTTTCCAAGTTTAGAACTGCACCTGAAACTTTTCCAAAGTCAGCACACACATCAAGAGATAGGGCAACAGAACATTTGTCAGCAACCAAAAAACAGACATCATCCACATAAGCAATAGCCTTATATTACGCTACAAGTGACGAACTAGAAATAGCTCTAATCTGAGGATGCAAATTCAAATGTCTCAATAAGATATCAAGAAAAAAACATATAAAAGAGGGCTCAATGGGCAGCCTTGATGGACCCCTCTTTTAATCGGGATCATAGGGCCTTTCCAACCATTCACCACAGGAACCACAGTAGCAGTCCTATACAAAGTACAAAACCACTGAATCATGCCCACAGGTATGTGTAAACATCGGAGAGCTTCCCACAAGAAGCCATGCCTGACTGAATCAAAGCCAGCTTTTTGATCCACAGAAACCACAAAACCCGAAACAGTGTTAGCTTGACCATGGGAAAACAATTCTCTGAGGAGCAATAAATGATCAGATATCCGTCTATGAGGAACCGAGCAGGATTGTGCCGGATATATCACTTCAGCAATCAACAATAATCTGTTAGTTAGAATTTTCATCAGCAATTTACAGTCCGTATTCAGCATACACAAGGGGCGCCAATTGTGAAGAGAACAAGCATCACTTTTTTTTTTATATACATAGATCAGTGATCCTGTAGTAAATTACAAAGGAATCACTGCCATGGACAAAATGGAATTAAACACAGAAGTAAGCTTAGGCACCAGGTAGTCTCCCAGAACCTTATATAAGGCATTTGGGAGACCATCCAGACCAGGAGCCTTATTCAGTTGTAAAGATCCAGTAACCGAAACAAGTTCACGCTCAGTAATAGGGGCACAGGCCTGATTCAAGCAGGCTTGCGTGGGAACCGGAATATCCAAGCCAGAAAAGAGAGACCCAGGATCTCCATCGACAGTAGGTAAAGGGGAAAAAGAGCCTGTGTATGTTCTGCTACAATCTTGTTAATAGCAGATTGAGAGATATGTAAACCACCTGCAGAATCTGCCAAAGATGACATGGCTTTTTTGAGAAATCATGTGAGAATTATTTTCAAATGGGTAAATGACAAAATGTTTTCCCTGTACACCAAATTTGTGCTGATGATATAATTGATGGGACTGTTTAGACTGATATTTTAAAATATCAGCCCTGAGTAAGTGCAACTGATGTGACAAGTCTTGTCCTGTCGTATAGGCTATCATCATCAGGAATTGCAAGTGCACTCTCTGCTCTAAGTAAGATACAGTAGATACTCTTGGTTACATTTGTGATGACTAAATTGCTTCAGAAAACAAATCAAAAGACGTTTCGTATCTAACCACCATTGGACAGAGTCCTCATAACAAATAAACACAGATTTATGAGCCTGTAAAAAATATGACAAGGATTGCAAAAACCCTGAATCTTGCACAAGAGAAGTATTAAACTTCCAAATCCCTGGACCCTTACGTAAAGGCACATCCATACCTACACCAACAGAAAGTAGTCTATGGTCAGAGAAAGCCACAGATTGGACCACAGTAGAAAAAATAGGGAGGATTTCAGATAGGAACACAAAATCTAT
The DNA here is from genome assembly GCA_016271365.2 of Neoceratodus forsteri. Classification (NCBI taxonomy): domain Eukaryota; kingdom Metazoa; phylum Chordata; order Ceratodontiformes; family Ceratodontidae; genus Neoceratodus; species Neoceratodus forsteri. The sequence goes on along the minus strand of CM028134.1, from coordinate 967,525,892 downwards.
TCGAGTCACCAAGTTACCCTTTTGAAAAGTCGGGGTATGTTGTTTAGTAAAGGTGAAAATTGCGTCACATAGATGAGCAGTTGTGATCAACTTCAGCAATTCATTAGAATCACAAAACAATTTCCGGGTCATAGTAAAAGCACTCTTGTCATGAAGGCTTAAACCACAGTTAAAATCCCCAGAGAAAATTACTTGAAGGGAGGTATGTCAATAAGGGTGTACCAAGTTAAACAGGTCTATCCGGGATGCCTTAGTCTGGGGGGGCATATAGATTAATGACCCAATAGGCACAGGGCCCAATAGTAAAATCAAGAATCAGTGCCCGGCCAGGAAAAACGTCATATAATTTTAGCAAACGAAATTCAGGTACATTAATCAAAACACCCAAACCCGAGCACACGTCTTGGCCTATGGACCAGAAGGAAGGACCAAGCAACCAATCTCTCTGTGCATGACAGATATCATGGGTCATGTCAAACCTGGGATCCTGCAAAAGAAAAATTCAGAAAGGCAATAAGTGTAAGAAGGAAAAAAACAATTGCCTCTTAGACAGGCGTTTAACACCATTAACATTAATAGTGACACACACAAAATAAAAAGCCATCAAAAAAAAGACAAAAGTAAGGCAGCACACAAAATCAGGACTTTTTCTTTCCTATCACCTTTTTACCTTTCAATTTCACCTTAGCCTTACATTTCTGAGGGACACCTGTACCTATCTGCAACTCAAAATCAGTGGTACCATCAGGGTGTGAAGAGTCAATGGAGGAGGAATCAAGAGTCCCCAGCAGCGTCATCTGAAATGTCCTGCAGAAGCTCATACTGATTAGACACAGGTAAGGGAGAGGATTTCAAGGCCTTAGAAGGGGGAGACATAGCCTGGGGGTTATTTCTAGTCAATTGCCTATGAGTAGCGTCTGCGAGTCCTTTGGGTGGCGGCATACTTTTGGTAACCAGAGAAACATCAGGGACCAAAACAGGTACAGCATCTGAATCAGGGACAGGCAGAACTTGAGCAAGAGGGACATCTAGGGGAGGAACCTTAGAAGGCCCAGGAACTACCATCGCAATGCTGACAGGTACCACAGGCTCCGGCCTAAGTAGAGGTGGTACAACCTCCTGTCGAGAGCGGAGCCAGGCTTTCTGTGCCTGAGTAATGATGAAATGCTGATCCACTCCTGCCTCATGATAGTCTTGGTTATGGGCAGCCCACTGACAATTTTGGAAAGTATGTCCTATCTCTTCACACAGATTACATTTACATTCATTCAAACACTAGGCACAAACATGACCAAGTTCCCCACAAAGGTTACATTTTATTTCATCACACACACCACTAAGGTGAGTGGGCTCTCCACACCTACAACAGGCCTTCGGTTGGCCCGGATAAAACAAACCCCCCCATCACGACCTATGAAAAAAGAATTAGGTAGGTGCACAAGACCAGACTCAGTGGAATTCAACAAAACTTTCACCTTCCACCCCCCAGTCCAGATGTTCTCTGAGTCCAGAATGGCATCAGGTTGGCCCAGGACCGTGCAACATTGTTTTAACCAGTATAACACATCAGACATATCAACACCTTCATTGCGAAAGAGAATAGTAATGGTTCTATAAGCTGGTTTAGTTAGGGGGATAGCCATGAATGGGATCCATAACGCAGAAGATTTTAAGTCTCATATTTTGTCCAGAAATGTTCCAAACCATGAGAGGTCTGAAAACTGACACCAAAAGTAGATTCACCAGATATGTGAATCAAAGCATAAATTTCACGAGAGAAGAACTTTAAGAAATCCTTCAACAGCGTATGTGCCACATAGAGACGGTCAGGGGGTTCAGGAAGGCCACCGACATTGGACAAACGGACAGCATTGTGTCATTTAATAGCCAAAACAGGAAATTTAAACAATGGAGAGAAAGTGCGGTTCTGGCCGTCACTCTTAGGCAGGTGTACATTAGGATCCGTGTCGCGAAGAGCAGGTACCGAAGCAGAAGTATTGGCCTTCGGAGCATGGGACTGAGGAGGCCAAAAAACTGGATTCTGTGTTAAAGCAAGTTCCTGTGGGAGTAACAAAGGGTCTGGGATAGGTAGTTCCCGACCAGGAGTATGCTGTAGCTCTGGGAAATCCACTGGGTGAGGAGACCAAATCAGGGAAAGGCCAGAGATCCACTTCCCCATCAGAAGTCTCCCGTACCCAACCCACTCCCTGCAAAGCAGTGTCAACAGACCAGTCTGATATGACAGGAGAATCTACAATGGAAGGAGAAATTGGTAACAGTGGGGGTATAGGTTCAGTAGAATGTAAAGTCTTACTCACAGCAAGGTTCTCAGAAACTGAAAACGCAACACCAGGCTTCTCCTGAGTGCAGTCTGCTGTACAAGACACGTCCTGCATTGTTTCCTGATCCAGACCACAAACCGCTGCTTTAACAGTAGCGCCAGGACAACCGGCTAGTAACTCACGTAGGTCAAGCTGCAGCTTCATTTTCGCGACTGCAAATCTGTGTTCCTCTAACGCTAGACGTTCCTGAATGAACCGCACTGCAGGAGTTTCCATACCACAAAACGTAGAAGAAGAAGCCTTCTCATCACCAGAGGCATTTTCGAGTGTTACAGAAGCATCAACCGGAACAGACTTCACAGGTTCAATGACAGCAACCTGCTGAATTTCAGAAAAATCTTCAGAATCCTTGCAAGGCACGACAACACATTCAGCCACTACAATGGTCTCAGACACAGACAAGGTAGGAGCCGAGACCAAGTCTCCCACCTCCATAGCCTCCTCCACAGCATACACAGATGTGGTCGCCATCTTGGACAGAGGATTCCCCACTGGTGAGTACGGGAATTTCCCCAGTATCCTGGCCAAATTTCCTCCATTCACTAGAAATACCACCAACAGCTTAATCTGGTTCAGTTTCAGTTGGTTACCATCTATATCCCCACCCTCGGGTTGCCCCTGAAAAAGGGACATCTAGTCTCAGTGGGCTTACCCGGTCAACAAAATTCAATAAATAAATAAATATCAAGTCCAATGCTGCCATTCATAGGGTTCAGGTAGCAGATAAGGTTCACAAAGTGTTTGCATTTGCAGATTACCTTCTTCTAACAATTACTAGGCCCCCCCAATCATGTGGCACATTAAAAGATGCTATTGCTAAACTCGAAAATATCTCAGGTCTTCAGATGAATTGGGAGAAAACACAGGCGCTATGTTTCAACATGACAAAGTTTATCCGTGAGCAGTTAACAACAACTTTTTATAAGGATTGGATGACAACCCAAATTACTTTTTTAGGCCTACAAATGAATAGAAGATTAGAAACTTTAATGGAGATTAACCTGCGACCATTATTAAAAGAGACAGAAAGCAATCTCACTAGATGGAACCATCTTAATCTCTCCTTATGGGAAAATGAATACATTAAAATGATTCTGGCCCCCCTAAGATTTTTTTATTTATTCCAGAATATACCATTCTATTAAATAACCGACTGCTGAAAAAAATTAAATTCACTTATAAGGCTACTCCTTTAGAATAATAAACCACCAAGACTTGGTTTAAAAAAACTCTAAGCACCTTATGATGAAGGAGGCATGGTGCTTCCATGCTGGGAGAACTACCAGATGGCATTACTATTTAAACAAACTTCCCTTCACCCCTTTAGAGTAAGGCCTTGTTATCTGGACAAAAACAAAAAAGCTATTATGGCTCCAAAGTTAATATCCGATTTTATTTATTTGCCTATGCCTGTCTACCTCCAAGATAACCCACGTTTGACTGGATCCTCCAGGCTCCTAAAAAAAAAAAAATGAACCAAAAACGAAACCTGGATCATTTACTACTACATTGTGCCAGTATTTGGAATAACCCTATGTTAACTGGAAGGAAAACATTACTGAACATTTCAGAGTGGGCCAAGGCAGGCATCAATAGACTTAGGGACCTTTTGTCTGAGGACTCTAACATTTTACTGTCATTTTCAGAACTCAATAAATACCATCTCCAGAAATTCCGGTTCCATCACTATTTGCAACTTAGGACTTTACTTCAAAAACATGTATCATTATCTGACTTTTCACTTCTCCAAAATGTGAAATGGTAACAGAGTATTAGGTGTGGAACTCTGAGGAAAGGGGCAAGTAGTATTTATAAAGTAATTACTAACGCTGCCAATTCTCAACTTCTGACCTTAACAGCGAAGTCCAAGTGAGAATCAGAACTCCACATCCATATTGCAGATGATGACTGGCACATTGCTTGGCACCATGCATTTTTGCTTAAAGTTGAATCAGCACAGTATTTTGTGGTGATTTGCATATACAGCCCATGATGCTATGCATGATGGGGGTACGTGTGATTTTGTATTTCTTTGAAACTTGGCTTCCCAGCCAATGCCCTTTGGGGTAACCCTTGCCTCAGTGCTTGCCCGCTGGGGTTCTTTGTCTTTTAGTTTGTTTTATATTTTTATTGGGCTTACCACAACTCAACCCAGATAGATCAACTTAGGGTAGCTGGTTCATTCCACTGGGGTGTCATACAGATGAGGCATACTGATGAGCACTGGTAGGATGAAACACGTGCCTGTGTCTTCTGTTGTTACCCTTTGCAGACTGTGTGAGAGGCCTTTCAGCACCATGCATTTCTGCTTAAAATTGAACCAGCATAGTATTTTGTGGTGATTTGCATATACAGCCCATGATGCTTTGCATTATGGGGGTATGTGTAATTTTGTATTGCTTGTAAAATGGCCTACCAATGCAGTAGGGAGACCCAAGGTAAGCTAATACAATACAAAATCTTGTGTTATTTCTGTGTGTCTCAAGCTAAGTTATTTAAAATGGGTTATGCTACAAATGGCAACTGTGGGAAGTGTAGCCATTCTGAAGGAATATTGTTGCATATGCTATGGGACTGCTCCAATCTGACTGACTTATGGGAAATGGTACATAACATGTGCAAATCTTGTGTGGACAGAGGTTCTATTTTCTGGCCAAACCTATACATTCTAGGGATATACCCTCACAATAGTTCTCTTACTTACCCACAAAAACTTTGAATAATGGCAGCAGCACTAGCAGTTAAAATATTACTCTTAAAGTACTGGAGAAGTCCAGTAATTCCCAATGGTCACTATGATGAGAGTTACACAGCAAATAATGAAAGGGTCAGTCATATTTTGAACACGAATGACAGGTTTAAGGAGATCTGGGGCCCAATTTTTCTAGCTAAAGGTGGTTTAAATGTGTCTCAAATCTTTTACCCTTAAGGTGACATAATTAGTGATCTAAGCAATGAGTGTCTTTTCAGTAAATTATATATTTCAATAATACAGTGACAATATTTTGAATTAGTTGTGTTATATAACTTGTAAATTATCTAAAAAAAGTATTGTTAAACTAGTAAGATGATTTATTATTTGTTGGTTATAATAAGTGCCATTTGTAATTATTGTTGAATTTGAAATTACAATAAAAGCTATCAGGGGAAAAAAAAGAAAAGGCTACATTTCAATATGTGAAACTTATCCAGACCCAAAGGTCAAATCAATTCTTCACAGCACATGCTATGACTAAGTGAAATATCAGTCTTTCATATTCATAATATGTATTCTGTGCCTTGTTAGACATTTGCATCTGCAAATGATGCTGCAGCTTTAGTTTTTGAAATCACACCTCCAAATGAATAACACAATCAAAGACTGCAAAAGCAACATTCAGCTGGAGCATGGAAGTGGTGCAGTACTTGGCCAGAAATAAAGACAGGACAGTAACACAGACTGCAATGTGCTCAAAAATGATGGAACAAATGCAAATTATAAGATGCAAAAAAGGGATTTATTGTTGAAGTTAGTATCAGCTGATTAAAGGAACGCTGTCAACTCCCTTAGGCCTCAAAGTGCCCGTAGTTTAAAAAACACATTTTATCACTGCTCACAGTCTTTAAAGATTGCTGATGTAGCAGGTAGTTTGATTCTGATTCTAGTTTTCTTTTTAAAAGTAAAAAACAAACTACCCACCATATTGGTATTACCACACCAAATCATATTTGTTTACATTCCTTGATTAACTCCCACTGCATCTTTCCTTGACTTGGGAACACCCCAACTCAGTGTAGTCACTCATGGTGCAGTGAGAAGAGAGGAAGCTATTGCATCATGAGTGGCTGCACCGTTTGAGGGTGTTCATAAAAGTGCGCAATAAGAGTTCATCAAGGATTTGAAACAAAACAATGTTGTTTATATTACACCATTACCATGCATTTCAATTCTACTAAGAAAGGAAGCAGAGAAAACAGCAATGTTAACTAATTTTAGAGAAGGTAAGCAATCATAAAGTGTGGGGTTCCATGTCAAAGGGCAATTGCTGAACGGCGATCTTTCCTTATGGCGAGTGCACATCACCGAAATTCAATTTCAGCGATGTGCAACTGCAGCGCCAGTGACAGCAGTGCAAAAACTCAGATTTTTCTTTCATGTGGGGGACTGTGCCCCCTGCACTCCCACGCACAGGGGGCTTTGCGCACCACATGCCCCTATATTTAGATTCTCAAATCCAGGGGGGTGCATGTCAGGGGAGTACATCCATGGGGAAAAAAAATACTGTCTCGGGTTGGGTGCAACAAAAAGCACCGGCGCCTAGTCCTGAACCCTGCATCCTCACCAACCAGGGGCCAGCACCCACCCCACCATGCCACGATGCCAGCTCGATGCCAACCCGCAGCACCACCCCTCACAAACCCTCCCGCCTCCCCCACATGCATATACATGCTAATATCCCACCACCTTTTCTCGAATCTTCCCCATCTGGTCGTCCTCCCTAAACCCTCACTATTGGGGCAGTCGCCACAAGTGGGTCGCCGTTTTGGTAGGCACCCACTTTCGGTTAACCCCTATCACAGGATACCAAAGTGTGGGTTTTCAGCTAGAAATATCATGATGCAAAAAGAGTTGACAGTGTCCCTTTAAAAACATGCAATAGGTTTGAATTGCTGGGGTTGTTAGTGTTGTCCTAACTTCCACAATAAATCCCCCTTTTGCAGCTTATATTTAACATTTTTCATCATTTTCATGTACTCTGCAGTCTGTGTTTCTTTGTGAATGATATTATTATAGAGGGTGTGTGAATGAATAAAATTATAAAAGTACTGAGTTCATGTGTGGATTTGAATGGGGCTGTATACATACATTTTTATCAATTAACACTTGTAAAATAATTATGGATAATTCATGGATCCACACTATTTTGACTAACACTCCTATGTCTTGATCTCATCAGATGCTGTGTATTCCAATCAATACTTCATGTTGCAATATTCTCCTCATCAGATTAAGTCATGTCATTCTGTTCATTTCATTCAATTTTTTTATAATTATCATTTTTAATCTAATTGCTGCTTAAACTGCACAATGCCATAAAAATAAAATAACACGCTTCTGAGAAATGCAAGTGTACTACTACATGCTGATTTCAGTGGTCAGCATGCAAGTGATCTCCCCAGGTACCGTCTCAGTGTCAGACTGCCACTGTTTTCAAATTCCACAATATAGGGGCACACAAGTAATTACAATTAGAGCTGATAGGACAGGGACATGCATTAAAATTGCAACGTTTTACATTGAATCTTGTTGTGCTGGCATGAGTTCTGGTATTGGAACTTATTTAAAAACTAGCAGATGCAGCCTTACAGATCTGTTCCCAGTGATCGGGCTGTAGGGACACAGTACTCTGTGGCAATCAGAATGGTGACAGCCAATACATTTGCAGCATTTTTTGACACTTATAATAAACAGACTTAACAAATGTCTGATTCACAAATAGTAAATGAGAATGTATACATATACACCATGTGAGCCACTAATCATAAAAAATGTTAGTAGTGTCTGCAAATACTGGGTATGATGACATCATCTTTTGCATGGCCATTCATGATAATAAAATGTGAATAAGTCAAATGCAGAAACTGCTGTGGTTGTGAGACTCGGTGGTGCTTTTTGTGTGTGAAACTGATGAACAATGTTTTCATGCAGTGTTTCTTCTCAGTTGTATTAGGTTTACATGTATCAGTACTGAATTAATATTTTATGTGTATGACATTATGTGTTTCATACTGAACCACTGTGCAGTGTGCTGTGACTGAATGTTCCTTTACAATGAATCATTAAGCACGATGTGTATGCCTTCAAAGAAAATTTTCAGTTCAATGCTGATGCATGTAAACCTAATTTAAACAATAAAAACACTGCAAAAATTCATTGTTCAGCAGATCCAAATACAGGCTTCACACCAGGAAAAAAAGATGGCTTCTCACTCCCTCCAAAGCCTGTTTCACTTAGGCAGGCACTGCACTGTCTGACTACCTAAGATAACAAGTACAGAAAATATGAAGAAGCTACTTTCACCATGTAAAACAAGTCTTCCTCGTAATTTTAAAGAAAAGAAAGATCACAGTTAACGTCATTGAGTTCATGATGCAGGTATTGAAATTGTGAGGCAATAAATAATAGTAATAAAAACTTAATTGTTCGTTCTCACACACAAAGCTTGGCATTTTTCAGTTTTGTTTTAGCCAGTTTATGCTGCAGCTCAGAAAAGGATGAAAGGTAGGGCTGCTTTCTTTTTAAACACAGAGGCAATAAAAAAGGATTAGAGGAAGCACTGCTTTCTTGTTAAAAACAGAGGCAATTGAAGTCCCTGGCCCATTAGGTTGCAGGCTGTCAGTACACTCAGACATAGAAACCTATAAAGAAGCAGTCAAATGAGGACATATTTTTTTTTCTGTCAGGCTTGATTTGTTTTGATATTTTCAACATTAGGACACTCCACAAAAATTAATATTTTTGAGATAGGAAGGGTTGAGGAGTTCACTGCAACCAAGTGGCAGGTGTTCTGCACATAACAAATGCCACAGGGGGCACCATAGAGACTCCTCTCTTCCCACCCGTCTGCCCCCCCATCAGACCGTCCCCCAGCTCAGCTGGCTGAATCCCCTACATCTCCCCTCCTGGACAAATTAAGTCCATGAGGTTGGAGCTTGAAGCCACCTCAAATTCCAGTAACATTCTTTCGAACAGCGGCCATTTTTCAAAGTTTTTTTCCAGAGGAGTTAGGCACAGTCAGCTTCATTTTGAGAAATAATGAAGATCTGTGTAAAGGGATTTGAATATCCATGATGAAGACAAGCTGAAGGGAGTCATTGAATCTCAACCTCTCCAATAACTGGAGAGCATGGTTAATGTATTTAATGTAGGAGGGCAGGGACTAAACAAGTGGTCCAATGAGTCTGTCCAGAAATGCTGGCATGTGGGATGTGGGACAGGAGCAGGCAGACACAATAGGGTGTCCAGGGTCACCTGTTTTGTGGATTTTGGGAAGAAGATAGAACTTGGACGCCTGAGGACGTTGAACTATGCGTCTCTTAACAGAGGCAGGGAGTTCTTTGTTTTCAATAGCAGCGATGATGGTGGTTAGGTGGTAACCTCTGTCTGACAGTTTGCAGTGGGGTCCTGTGAAAGAGAAAAGTAAAAAATGGTGTCAGAGTTGCTGTGTGGCTCCGGTGATGTATAGCTCCTTTTGCCAGACCACAACAGCTCCCCCCTTATCAGATGGCTTAATTACAATGCCATTTTTGTGTTAGAGATCTGAGGGCTGCAAAATCACCAGCTTTCAGGTTAGAGTGAAAGTGCCTGCAATGAAACTTGAAGTTATAGTGTCTCATTTGTTGGCTAACAAAATAATCTACATCAGCAAAATGTCCTGGATGTGGGATCCATCCACTGCACCATAGGTTGATGTTGCTGATTATTCTGGTAATCAATTCATCTTTACCGTGGATATCAAATCTCTTTACATGGTGATACCTCACAGTGATGGTCTGACAGCTCTGCAACATTTTTTGAATAAGTGGCAAGTCCAGCAGCTACCCACACACACATTAACCTGACTGATTTTAATAACAGTTTTTTCAGCTGGTCAGTGGAGTTGCCATGGGTTCCAGGATGGGTTCCAGTTTTTCTAATCTGTTTGTTGGTTGGGTTGAGGAACAATTCATTATCTCTTTCACAAGGACTGTGTCTGACCTCTACAAATGCTACATAGAGGAGTGTGTGTATTGGGGGGCACATCCTACTCCAGAGAAACCCTCCAAGTCTTTTTGGGCAAGTTTATCATAGCCCATACTTCCCTTCAGTACACTTCTGAAGTATCCTCCTTCACACTGCCTTTTCTAGTTATCAGATTGTCAGTGCAGAATACTGATCTGGAGGGTGGACTTCAGGAGGATGCGGGAAATACTGCAAGGATGACTGGAGGGGATTAGACCGGAGATGGATACACAGCAGAAGTGGGATATTATTAAACTTGGGCTAACAGAGGCTACTGAGGCTTGCACCAGGACTCTGAGTAAAGAACAGCAGGGCCAAGAAGCCATGTTGGCTAAATAGCAAAGTACTGGGGGGAGAGAGAAAAGAGCTGTGTATTGGAGATTCAAGAGGACAGGGAGGGGGAGGACAGGGATGTGTATGGAAGTTGGTCCAAGGAGGTAACCAAGTTGGAGAGGGAGGCCAAGGCCTCCAGGGAGCTGAGGTTGGCTCGGGGAATTAAGGGAGGGGAGAAGGACTTTTTTAGATAGGTGCGGGAGAAAAGGAAGTGCAGGGACCAAACAGTGCAGATCAAGAAGGGTGGGGGTGGGTGGTGGAAAGGGTGCAGAACAAGCAGAAGCACTAAATGAATACTTCTGCCTGTGTTCACACAGGAGAAGGGTGGTCCAATACCTCCATGGACTGGGAGGGTGGGGTTGGGGGAGATGACTAATGGAATGATCAAGGAGTGTAGAGTAGTAGAGGGGCTGAAGACTCTAAGGGTGGACAGGGCACCAGGTCCTGATGGCATTCATCCCAGGGTGCTGAGGAAGATGGTGGAGTTGCTGGCCAGGCCACTGGAAGACCTGTTAAACACCTGCTTGGACACGGGATGCATGCCACAGGACTGGAAGATGCCCCATGCGGTGCCTATACACAAGAGCGGCCCACAAGATGATCCAGGTAACTACAGACCTGTCAGCCTCACTTCCATAGTGTGAAAACTTCATGGAAGTGATACTGAAAGAGAGGTTGGTGGTTTTTCTCAAGGTGAATGACCTCCAGGATAAGCAGCAGCATGGATCTGTGTTACGGAAATCCTGTCAGATCAATCTAATAGAGTATTATGATTGGGTAATGAGAGAGCTGGACAAGGGCCACGCAGTGGACGTCCTATATCTGGACTTCAGCAAGGTCTTTGAGTCAGTGCCTCACAGGTGGCTGGGGGGAAACTGAAATCCATGTGGGTGAGAGGGAAGCAGGTTAACTGGATTGTGAACTGGCTGGCAGAGAGGCAGCAATGGGTGGTGGTGGGGGGACTCTCAGCACCGAGACCAGTGATGAGTGGAGTGCCGCAAGGTTTGATGCTGGGCTGGGTGTTGTTTGGGCTGTTCATATCGGACATCTAGCATGGGGTTGAGAGCAGAATCAGTCTGTCTGCAGACGATACTAAAATAGGGGCAGTAGTGGACGAAGATGATGGGTGGAAAGAACTACAGGGGGATCTGACCAAACTGGAGGAGTGGTCGGAGAGGTGGCAGCTGGAATTTAATGCAAAGAAGTGCAAGGTTATGCACTTTGGCGCCAAGAACCCGAGGAAGGAATATTGGTTGAGGGGGTGAGGCTGGTGGTCACCGAGGAGGAGAAGGGCTTGGGGGTGTTGGTAATGGAAAACATGAACAACTCTGCTCAATGCAGGAAAGCTGCAGCAAAGACTAACAGGATGCTGGGGTGTATCGCAAGAGGATTCTCATCTAGGCATAGGGAAGCAATCATGCCCCTCTACAGGTCGTTGGTCAGGTTGCACCTGGAGTACTGCATGCAGTACTGGCATCCATATCTGAAGAAAGGTGTTAGACTGCTAGAGGGGGTGCAACGTAGAGTCACAAAAATTATACATGGGATGGAAGGCAAATCCTATGAGGACAAGCTAAGGGAATCTGAGTTTGTACTCCCTGGATGAGAGGAGGGATTGGGGGATATGATTGAAATGTTCAAGTACTTGAAGGGGATCAACAAAGCTAGCGCTGATGAGTTAAGTTCAGAAAAGGAAGGGACACGAGAGGGCATGGGCTAAGATTGGTGCGGGGCAGATTTCGAAGAGAGATGAGGAGACACTACTACATGGAAAGGGTGGTGTTGAAATGGAATGCCCTTCCTGAGGGGGTGATTTCATGTAAGACGGTGGGTAGTTTTAAGAGGGCATGTGACAGGGCAAGGGGGATGGTCTGGGGAGATAGGTCAGAGAACGACCTGGAGGTGGGGGGGGGAGAAGGGTGGGGCAGCTGCAATCTAGGAGTGCTAGCTGCGCACTCAAGCAGACTCGATAGACCATGAGGCCTGTTTCTGCTGGCAGATTCGTATGTTTGTATGTTCGTATCTGAAGACATCGGTTCATTACAAACCTACTGACTCACACAACTTTCTCCTCCACAGCTCCATCCATCCCCAACATGTTACAAATGGTTTTCCATAGTCACAGTTTCTTAGACTTTGCATTATGCAGTGAAGATGATAATTTTGCTAAGCAGGCTCAAATAATGCACAGTTTCTTTGTGTTTTTATTAATGGGAATGAACAGAAAGAACAGTGGACAGATCACTCTCCCGGGCCAGTAATATGTCCCATAAATCATAAGAAGGATACTATCACACAACAATGACATATTCCACTGGTGCTTTCCTTCCATTCTAATACCCCTTCTCTTCACAGGACCATCACTAGTAACCTCTATTCTGTAAACTGATCCTAATATCAAAGCCTCCTTTGCAGAGCCACCACTTGCCTCCTGCTGCAGACCACCCAACCTGCAGAATCTCCTGGTATGAAGCCTCCATAATCCTAACAATTCCTTCCTACCAGGTACCAAAGCTTGCAAAAGAATCCACTGTTACACCAGCAAATTTATTTGTGGTGTCTCTGAAACTCAAGGTCCCACAGGTGTTTTTCACGTCATCAAGGAGTTCTCCTTCACTTCCGGCAATGTGATATACTGTATTCTTTGCAAGAAGTGTGCAGCTATCTATACTGGAGAAACTGGCAAATGTCTGGCTGATCAATTCAGGGAACATTACAGGGCAGTCAGAAATGAAGACACTGATAAACCCATTGTATACCATTTTACCTTAGTCCCAGCAAGCTGTAACTGTGAGCATTCTTAATGTAACAATTGAAAGGATGGTGAAGAAGATGGGGTCTGGGTAAACCTCCTATCTCGTACACTGATCCACCAAATTCTCCGCACTCTTTACTTGGATATGTGGCACAAAAAATTCACAACTGCAAATCATTCATCTCAAGCTATGCAAACTTTCCTTTGGCAATGCTCTGTTGTGTTATGCAATGCATACACTGCAAAAATAAAGCACAAAAAGAGCATAATGTTATATAACAAAAAATGTATAGCGAAAATACAATACCAGTCACGTTGCCACACTTCCCCTTACTATACCAGTGCTTCATTTCTCTCAAACATCATCAGGGGCGTAACCAACACCTGTATCCCATGTGTTTAAATAGCAACTCGTTATCATAACAACCACACCATACAAAAAAATTCTTAAAGGTACAATGCTATAAATAGATCTTAAATACATACATAAAAAACTAGCTTTATAACTAGATTTCTTTTTTTTTATTTTTTAATACCGAGTTTTCAACACACCAACAGTCACTTTTTTTCACATGAGAGCAACATTTCATATACAAGGTCTCATTATCATGGCAATCCTTTGAATTTTAACATTTTATTGGTAATTAAATCCTGTCTAGCACCAAGATCAAGTTAAATCTTTTTTATTGACCCCCAGATCCATCAACCGTTCTGCCCCATTAATAAGGTCCTGAACTTTTCTCCATAGTACCATCTGTATTCAGTTACCTCCCCCACTTCCCCGTCCCCCCTGTCCCCGAACCATTAGGTAAATCCGGGTAAAAATTCAGAGTCTATCTCACATTGGTGGAGAATCCATTTCTGCCACTTAGTTATAAATACTTATGTCTTATTTTGTAGTTTGGCAGTTAGGTTCTCCACTTGATACATATTTTTCATTATCGTTCTCCAATCTCCAATGGTTGGAATAATAGGAGACATCCACCTTCTAGTAATGGACTTTTTAGCTCCCAGTAAATATACCGGGAGCAGGGCTGTGGTCCAAGGGGGGACAGCAATCCGGATAGATGGCTAGTAAGACCTGTTCAGCAGTTAGTTCAAAGGGTTCTTCAAGGCAGAGCAAGATCTCAGTCTGAAGGGTGATCCAGAAAGGCATAAGACATGGGCACTGCCAAAAGATGTGTCCCAGGTCTGCTGAGTTACAACCACAGTTCCTCCAGCAGTGGCCATACCTATCTGGAAGATATTTGTTTAGTACCACCAGGGAGCAGAAGTATCTGGACTGACACTTCCATGAAAATTCCCTCCAACGAGGGGAGAAGGTAATTTTCACTGCTTGTAATGCCGTTTTCAACCACTCCCCTATTAAAATTTCTAAGTTTAGGTCCTTATTCCAACTATTTAATATTGATTCAGTGGATTCCACCGCTGCCTCTCTTAAGCTCCCACACAAAAAGCCAATGAGATGGTTCCAGGTATTACCCTGTATGTAATCTATAAACATTTTTAGTAGCAGTGGTATTGGGGAGGGCATCTTAGCTTGAATTGTTCAGTTTCTAAGGATGTGGTTTCTGATCTGGAAATACCTGAAGAGATCGGTTCTTTGGAGATTGTATTTTTTCATCAGGTGATCAAAAGGGAGAATTCTTTCTGCAGCTCTAAATTGGAAAACGTGTTTTAGGCCCAGATGCCTTCACCTGGTGAAGGCAAGGTCTGTTTGGGTGGGGTAGAAAGATCCATCCTCAGATGTTAGCTTATAATATTTGAAGATAGGGCGGAGATCTTTTTTTACTCCTCATCTCGATCCATAGCTTTAATATATTGGGCTGTAATTTTGGTAAAATCTTTTAATGGGGAGTTTTCTCATCAGATGAGAAGAGGATTTTTTGGCTAGCAAACACATTATTTAAATGGAATTCAAGACTCTTCCAAGTGGCATTGTAGGAGTCTGCCAGCCAAAGGAGGAGGATTCAGAGGAAGGAGACTTTTGCATATAATTTAAGGTTAGGGAGGTTTGTTCCACCTTGGGCCAGGGATAATTTCAATATTGACAGGCGTATCCTTGGGACTTGATTTCCCCACACAAAGTTGGAAATCATTTTGTCCCAGGATTTGAAGAAGTAAGAGGATGGGGAAATAGGGATATTTTGGTATAGATATAGGAGGCATGATAGGATATTCATATGGATCACTTCAATGCTTTGAAAAAAATGGAAGGAGAAGGTTAGACCACTTGTCAAGGTCAGTTTGTAATGAGATTGATAGGGGTTTGTAGTTAACTAGTTCTAAAACATTTAGGTTTAGGGGGATGTGACTCCCGAAATACTTCATTTTTGTAGTTCTCCATTTAAGCGTGTATGTCTGTCTTAACAGTTTAGTTGGAGTGTAGTTGAATAGAACTTCTGTTTTGGTGATGTTTAATTTAAAGCCTGCTATCTTCTTCAATTGGTTAAGTATTTTCCATGCCTCTGGGATAGAATTGGTAGGGGATAGTAGGGATAAAAGGATATCGTCCACAAACAGGCTAACCTTACACTCCTGTTGGCCTAAAGGCATACCTTCCATTCCCTGTGCTCCCCTGAGAGCCACAGCCAATGGTTCCATGTAAAGGGCAAAAAGGAGAGGAGAAAGGGGGCAACCTTAGTGGGTTCCACATTGCAGTAGGATCGGGGTTGACATACCTCTATTTATTCTAACATAGGCCTTTGGGGATGTATATAAGTTACAAAGTCAGGTTAAGAAGGAATCAGGAAATTGAAACGCCAAAAGGGCATCCCAAAGTAAAGGCCAGGATACCCTATCAAAGGCCTTCTCGGCATCTAGTCCAATAAAGGCGGGCGGAATTTTCCTGTTTCGGATATGTTCAATTAGGATAAGAGGTTTGCGACTATTGTCTGATGTGTTTCTGTATTCGATAAAACCTGCCTGGTCCGGACGTATGATTTTGGGAAGAAAGTTTTCCAATCGTGTGGCCCAGATAGTAGTAAAGATTTTATAATCGACATTTAAAATTGAAATTGGGTGGTAGGAGGCTGGATCATGAATGTCTTTATTTGGTTTAGGCAGCATGGCTAGGGTTGCTTAGTCCCAAGATGTGGGAGGTGGGCACCCCCTTTAGCAACTTCTATGCAGAGTGAATGTAATTTGGGAGCTAGTTCTTTTTGAAACGCTCAGTACCATTCGGCAGGGAAACCGTCAGGGCCTGGCTTCATCCAAGGATGAGGACTTCAATGGCAGTTTGAATTTCTGCTTCTCTGACTGGGGTTTCCAATGATCTAATCTGTGCTGTGGTTAATTTAGGGAGGTCTAAATTGTTAAGAAAATTAAGTCTTGCATTTGGGGTGGCCAGGGAGTCTTGTTTATATAAGTTTTGATAGAATTCTATGAAGGACTGTCTAATTTCAGATTCCTTGTAGCGGGTCTGACCTGTCCTGGGGTTCCTGATTATAAGAATGGTGGCTGTGCATTTACACGCTCTGAGCCGCTGGACCAATTTCTGAGCCCCCTGTGGGCCACCTTCATAGGTTGATTGTTTTAAGTATATTAGGGATTGTTAGATTTTGTTGTCCATTATTTTTTGAAGGGCTGCTTTAGCCTCTCGGATTTTGTTTTGAAGTTCTTTTCCCTGTCCCTATAGAGAAGTAGTTAGTTCTGGAGCTGATTTATGAGTTCTTGGTATTTGGCTTTCCTTTTTTTTTGTGAAGGCTATGATCTCTCCCCTCAGGGTGGCTTTCAGAGAGTCCCATAACATAGCCTCCATTAGAGTAGAAAAGGAGTTTTCTAATATAAATTAAGGAACTCTCTGTTTTATTGTGCTCAGGAATTCTTTGTCTTTTAGAATCAAGTGGTTAAGCTGCCACAGAGTCTGATTTACTGTTCTGCCTAAGTCTAGCTTTAGTATTAGGAAATGGTGATCCAACAGGATTTTTGGGCCTATTGTGATATCTTGAATGGCCATGAAGTGTTCGCAGGTGGTTAGAAGACAGTCCAACCTAGAATAAGTATGAAATATATTAGAATAATATGTGTAGCCCTGCCAGTCTGGTGGTGCAGAGGGTTGAAGCGCTGGACACCACACCTTGCACCACGCTGGTGACCTGGGTTCGGGAACGAGCCTGGGTCATTGGAGGTCAGTGGGGGGAAGGGAGAGGACGTGAGTGGCAGCCGCTGGCAGCCCTCTGTCTCGGGAGGATGTAAGAGGTGACCTAAGAGCTTGGTTGCCCCCTGGTGGAGGCCAGAGTAGCGGTGCTGCTCTGAGGATTGCCGGTGTTAGGCCGAGGGAAGGTTGAAGAGACCTGGTAGTGGAGCTGTGGTGTGCAAGTGTGGCTCCATGTGCGTGTGCCACCACTTCTGGGGGTCTCGGGCATAAGACCACAGGGAGTAATGGAGGAAAAACAGCAGGGGCTACCAAGGATGATGCCTCCAGACTGGCTCAGGGGATCTGCTGGGGTGCGCATAGCACCTCAAGACTCCGAAGGATCCCGAGATCGGTAGGGTTTGCAGACGATGAGGGTGACCTGCCGCAGGAGGATATTGAAAGTTGAAAAAAAATATATATGTGCAGCTCAGCGAAGAAGGGAACAGTTTACACCAAATATCAACTATTCCAAGATAGTCTAATAGGCCCCTAAGCTGTTTGACTGTATTAGTTTGCTGATGTTTCTGACAGTTGGAACAATCTATATCAGAGGACAGTGTCATATTAAGGTCTTCCCCCAAGATCAATTGGCCCTGGAGAATTTCCAACAGTTTCGATATGAATGCCCTGATCACCAGGATCTTTGTCTGGTAGGAAAGATTGGCCACGGTGATTGAGCATATAGCTGGCCTTGTAAAATGACAAAGTGGCCCTGGCCATCAATGTGGGTGTTCTGAATCTCCAAAGGGGTTACACAGAAACATAGACGTTGACAGCAGATAAGCACCGCAGGGCCCATCCAGTCTGCTCATTTCTTTTTCTACTTTATGAATGTGCTATCAGCCTTTGCTCTGTCAATGGCCTATCTATTCATACTCATCTGTATTGCTCCCTTAAGACTATCCGACGCCTGTTTGAAGCCCTGCACTGTATTCATATCCACCACTTCCTGAGGTAGGCCATTCCATGCATCCACCACCACCACCCTTTCTGTGAAAAAGAACTTCCTCACCTTACCCCTTAATCAGCCTCCCTCTAATCTCATGCTGTGTCCTCTTGTCCTGCTGTTTTTCTTACATTGAAACATGTTAGACATTTTCACCTTGTTAATGCCCTAAAGGTGTTTAAATATTTTGATCACATCACCTCTCTTCCTCCTTTAGGGTATACACATTGGGCTCCATTAATCTGTCCTCATATGTTTTCTGATGTAGTCCCTGCACCATTTTGGTTGCCCTTCTCTGGACTGCCTCAATTTGGTTAATCTTCTTGTGATGGTGTGGCCTCCAGTACTGCACACAGTACTCCAGATGGGGCCTACCCAGTGTCTTGTAAAGAGGGATTATTACCTCTCTCTTCTGACTTGTGATACTCCTACTAATACACCTCAACATCCCCCTAGTCTTACCTACTGCTTTAGTGGTCTGCTTGATGATTTCAGGTCATCGGTGATGCTGATGCCCAAGTCTCTTTCTTCCCTTGTGACTGCCAGCAACTTCCCTCCCAGCCTATAGGTGGCTTCAGGGTTTCTCTTCCCTATGTGCATGATCTTGTACTTCTTTGCATTAAACCCCAGTTGCCACTCTTTCAACTATTTTGCTAGTTTATCCAGATCTCTTATTCTGCCCACCCCATCTCGATCATCTACTCTGTTGCAGATCTTGGTGTCATCTGCAAACAGACAAACCTTACCTTCTAGTCCATCTGCAATGTCACTGATGAAGATATTGAAGAGGACTGGCCCCAGGACTGATCCCTGAGGTACCTCACTTGTGACTTGCATCTCTTCTGACTGTATACTGTTTAACACCACTCTCTGTTTTCTGCCCGTCAACCAGTTTGCCACCCAGTTGACCAAATTCTGACCCACCCCGAACCTACCCAACTTATTAATCTTCAATGTGGAACAGTATCAAAAGCTTTGCTGAAGTAAAGGTAGGCAACATCAACTGCTTCCCCTTGGTCCACCACTCTGGTTACCCAGTCAAAGAAATCTATGAGATTAGTTTGACAGGACCTTCCTTTTGTAAACCCATGCTGTCTTGGATCCTGTGCTCCTATGTATTCCAGGTGTTGCGCTATCCTTTCTTTAAGGACAGCCTCCATAATCTTGCCCACTACTGAGGTAAGACTGTCTGGTCTGTAGTTCCCTACCTCCTCCCTGCTACCATTTTTGTGGAGTGGGATTACATGCACCCTTCTCCAGTGCTCAGAGACTCACTAAACAGTTCTGATAATGGCTCTGCTAGTTCCACCCTTAGCTCCTTTAGTACCCTGGGATGTATGCCATCAGGTCCCATTGCCTTGTCCACCTTGAGCATATCGAGCTCTTGTAGGGCCCTTCCTTTTGTGAAAGGTCTAATGCACACCTCCTTCCCCCCTGTGTCCATGGTGCTGAGCTGTGGGCCCTGCCCTTCCTTCTCTTCAGTAAATACTGAGCAGAAGTATCTATTTAGGATAGATGCTTTTATATGGTCCTCCTCCTCACATGCCCTCTTATCCCCTTTGGTCTTAGCAATACCCCCTCTGGACTTTCTCCATTCACTAATGTATCTAAAGAAAGTCTTGTCACCTTCTTTTACTGTTTGTGCTAGTGTTTCCCCAGCTTGGGCATTTGCCTGCCTTCCCTGCTTCCCTTAGGGAAGTTTGGTATGCCTTCCTATCTTCATCCTGCTGCGTTCCCTTATATTTCCTGTAGGCCAGTCTTTTGGCTCTGACCTTTTCTGCTACTGTTTTTGAGAACCAAAGTGGTTTCCTTCTTCTTTTGCACTTCCTTTTCTCTCTAACACAGTGGGATGTTGCTTCAAGTATTACATCCTTAATGCTTGCCCACTTTAGTTGTTGAGGGGATAAGAATTGCTGTTCCACGTTTCCTTCTGCTGGGATGGGAAGAGGCGAATACCAAGTATTGCTGTCCCCATTGCAACTTCTGATGTTCAGAATCTGAAAGATGCGTTTCTTGAAGGAAATAATCATTAGAGTCTCTGAATATATTAGGGTTAGCTCCCACTGATTTTGTGGGAAGACAGTTCTGGCAGCAATCAAGTCTTTCTGTCGTATGGGGACACCATGTTAGGGAGCTGTAAGGGAGAAGAGAAAAGGATATAGTTCTGGTTCTCCCTCTGATTGCTGAATCATTGTACCCAGTGCCCACCTGGGGCCCCAGAATGGGGCATTCAAGTAAACTTATGCTGCAAGTGTAATTTAATGTTATTTTTATACTGGAGCTGGGCATCAGAACCCCTTCAGCTGATTAGATGACATATTAAGGGCCTCCATGCAGTGCTAGAAAATGTCTCCACCGTCGAAAGCAAGAGGGGTCACTGAACAACAGGTGGATGTTACTCAGATTAGGACTCCACCTTTCGGCTATTGTTATCTAAGTGATTCATTTGTAGGCCGAGTCCGTAATAATGCATCCTCAGGCTCCCTATCCAATTTTAAACCGGCAGGATAGGTTGGTGTTGGTTAGTAGCGAGTCATGTCCATGCAGTTCTCACCCAGATCTCATTGGGCAGGGTTCACAAAGAAAGCCAAAAATCCCACAGCTGCAGGAAAAAGGCCTGCAGCACTGCAGAAATGCAGTTGCATGATATTCATATAGAAATTTTGAGCAGGTGCAGAACTTCGTAAAATCCCTGCAGCTGTGCTGAAAATCCACAACTGTGGATCGCAGCTGCAGAAATAGCTTAGGAGGCATAGCAACAGTGAACCTAATTAGCTGGAACAGCAGACTTTAACAGTGCTGCCATACAATGAAGCTGAAAGCACCCACAAAGAGGCCAGCAATCATTCCCTCAACGGGGACCACTGCAGCACCACAGGTACCAGCAATACCATGGCACCACAGTGGCCAACTGTCACTGCTGGTTCTCCCTCCCTGGGGTGTTCCTGTTGCCTGCAGCGGTAGCACTCACCGCAGGCTGGCCAGGTTCTACTGCCTGTGGGTCTCCGTCGTGGGCTGCACTGTGTCTGGTGGTTGTTGTCTGCTGCCATGTCATGGCAATGTGTGCTTTTGTTGCTGTAACAGCAGCCACTGTTATACTATCTGGGATGCTATTACCCGTGCCTCACCTCCACCTTAATTGATTCCAATTGCTGGGGCACTACTGCAATTTGCTGAGGGAGGGTTACACCTCATTCCACTGTGTGTAACATTTTTTCTGCAACTGTAGAAAAAAACTGGTTGTGAATAGCCTTTCAGGAGATGTTGCATGCATATCATAGCACTTTTCCCCCACAACATATCTTCCGCACGTGCGTTTTTTTTTCCACAACCGCAGGATATTTTTCCCACAGTTGCGGGGTATTTGTGAATTCTCAACAGCGCATGAAGGTGTGTTTTCCCACAGCTGCGCAATATTTGGACACTTGCAGGTTTTTTTCTGCCCTATTTTCTTTTGTGAATCCAGCCCATTGTCTTTAAGATAGAAGAAGAAGAATCAGTATTTATATAGCGCCTTTCATATACAGTATTCCAAAGTGCTTTACAAGCAATGCTAGACTGGTAGTGAAGTGACTGAATGTGTGGTGGCGGCCATATCGCACATCATCACCCACACACAGCCTGGATAATTGCATGAACCGGTTTATGGGAAAGGGAATGTTGGCCAGGACACCGGGAATGTTCCCTGCTCTTTGCGAAGAGTGCCCTGGGTTCTTTTACTTCCACCTGGACACCCACCAGGACAACACCAGGATGGGCAGAAGGGACCTCGGTTTAAAGTCTCATCCGAAGGACGGCACACCCCAGCAGTACAGCACCCTCCAATACTGCACTCAGATGCCAGCGATTTTTAGGTACAAGTCCAATCCTGGTGTGGGACAAGAACCCATGACCTTCTGGTCCAGAGGCGGATGTGCTACCATCTGAGCCACACTGACACCTATACCGAGATACTTTTAGCCAGGGGGCCTTCCATAATGACCCAGGTGCCCAGGGACCCTCTTTCCCTCAGGATCTTGTGGTCAGCCATCACTCCCCTGCCAGTTAGGTCATCACCACCAAGAAAGACCACAAGGCATCAGGATGTACGGTAAGGGTAAGAGAGGAGGAGGAGGGCCCACCAGGCTAAGTGAAGGGCTGGGGTAATAACCTCCTGAATAGACCCACTAGCCTGGTTGGAGACCTGCCATCGGAGGATCATGGGGGCCCCGCATTGCAACATGAGAGGGCCTGATTTAAAGATATTTATTTTGAAGTTGCCATGGGCCAAACAGAGGCACCCCCCTTCCAGCCAACCCAGTGATAGAATCCCCCAACTGGATCCCCAGACCCAACCAAGCCAGCGGGGAGAGTAAGGCCCCGCCTGCAGAAAAGAGAAAAACTTTACCAGACTCCTCAGGTAAGCAAAGTTGGGTTTCTGTACTGGTGTAGCTTCTTCAGAATCTTGGCAAGCGGGAGGTTCAGCTGTTGCTTTTCTGGATCCAGGTGGCGGAACTGTTCCAAATGAGGTCTCAAGAATTTCAGAGCCTTTTCACTGATAGTGCCCCTGATGACAAGCTCTTCAGCCACTTTGGATGCCGAAATGTAAGTCTGCAGACCCGAGGGCAGTTGTATGTTAATTTGGCCAGGTAGGGTATGCAAAATTTTATTTTTTGTGCACACAGAAGCAAGAACAAGGGAACGTATTCCCTGTGCTGATGCTGGGTGCATGGAGCATAGTCATTGCCAAAAATTAGGTGGTGTTGGCCCTGCATGGTGCGTCCCATCTGCCAGGCCTTCTGTACAAGTTGTTCTTTAATCTGGTGGCTTTGGAACAGTATTACAAAAGATCAAGGTCTGGAGTTCAGGCGAGGTGGTTTGGGACCAAGGGCTTGGTGTGCTTGCTCTATGTCAAGCTGAAACTCTGGGTCTAAATTTAGCACCAGTCAGAGGAGGTAGTCTGAATATGCTATGGGGTACCCTCCCTCTTCGTTTTCTGGTAAGCCAAAAATCCATATATTTTTATGTCAGCCCCAGTTTTTGGCATCTTCTTGGTGAATTGACATTGTTAGCTGTTCAGAGGCCAGTATTTTGAGTGTTTCCTCCAAAGTGTCTATGCGGGAAGTATTTATAGAAATCTGCTGGTCAACTTCTTTCATGCATAATTGCAGGGAGCCTATGTCAGCTCTAAGTTCTTTCATGGAGTCGCACATTTCTCCTCTAAATTTGGCAACAGCCTGGAGTATAGCTTCGCTGGAAGAGATTCTGGGCTTTTTTTCTTGTGTTTTGTATTGTAGTTTATTTTTTTTGAGTCAGATTCCGGAGGAGGCCTTGTACTTTGTTCAGTGTCAGGGGCCCCATGATCGTCCATCTCTTCCATGTCAGTGAGAAGCTGGTACCGGTTGTGCTGACTTTTGGTAATTTTCCTGGGGAATTATTGACTGGTGTGGCTCCAACCTGTTGATATAGTAGATAGATGAGATAGGAAAAGCAGCAATATTTTGGTTAGAGCCCGATTTAGATGGATTGTGCAAGAGGGCCTCTTGAACCCGATGTTCACTCCTCCATGCCGGAACCGGAAGTTCTTATAACTAGATTTCTGTATAAACTGAGCTGTGTATATCTGTGTGATGTCTATATTAAATGCAATCCATAATATTAAGTTTTTCACCATTTAGCAGCAAGGCACTCAATCAGTTGTTGTCTTCCAACTTCTTTTCATTCTACTAACGGCAGCAATTTTTTCGTTTGGCCTCCCGCTATCTCTTGTGCAGAGCTGGTTTTAAACAGATCATCACCTCAAGAAAACAGCATAAAAACCAAATAAAATATCCTAAAATGACACATTGATTTTTGAAACAGTTTGCAACAGAATTTGCAATTCACACAATATCACAGATAAATCAGATAATCCAACGGACACAGTATATCATTTTAACTTAAATAACATTTTATATCAAATTCATCATTATGACCTCCTGGTTTCAAACCCCCCATATGAAAAGTCTGTTCAGTTTCTTTTTGTGCCAATATTTTTGTCTATCACCCCCTCTTGGATCTAGTTTCACAAGTTCTATCCCAAAACACAACATTCCGTCGGGGTCCCCTCCATGCCTCTCTTTAAAATGCAACCCTAATGGTTTGTCCATTCTACCAAGTATTATATCCCATACATGTTCTTGTATTCAAGTTTTAAATATCTGTACTGTTTGCTCAATATAACATTTTCCACATCCACATTTAATTCCACATATAACAAATGTTATATTACAAGTGATAAACTCCTTCACTGTATAATCAGTATCGTTACGTGGATCCTGAAACTCTTTCATTGTCCTGCTATATTTACAGATGTTGCAGTTCTTACATGGAAAGAACCCTTTTGGACATTGTGGCAACCAGTTTCCATCATTTTCAGACACTCCAGTGGCTGAAAACTTACTATGCACCACTTTGTCTTTCAAATTTTGGGGTCTGCGAAAAGAAATTCTAGGTTTGTCACCTAACTCTTGTTTGAACTGGTGATCCGACATTAAAATGCCCTAATGTTCATGCATAATTGCTCCCATTTTTCCAGCCACTGAATTATATTCTATTGATAATGTCACCGGTTGTTCTCTTGAAGTTACCCTGGATTTTACAACTAGTGTTTCCTGTCGTGATTTATCTAGAACATTTTGCCTTGAGGCTACTATAATGTCTATCATAGCTCCTGCTGTGAAATCTCTGCTCCAGTTTATCTGCCTGTGTGTTAAATATTCTCCATCACTGCAATTGCTGCGCACCCTCAAAAATTGTGAATACAGTATCAAATATTTTAGCTTTCTGGGGTGCGTACTATTTTCCAGTCGTAAAGAGTTCACAGCAGTTGGCTTACGATACCCACATGTTTTAACTACATTTACAGGTACAGTTTACCACACTACGTTAAATCCAAAAAGTCAATAGTGGAGTCCTTTATTCTACAAGTGAACCTCAAGTTGACTGACGTCATTCCTATTTAGCCAATCAAATAAGCATTAATCACTGGCAGAGGAGGCCTCTACCGGGGATTAATGCCCGCTGGGGAGGGCGTTGACACTGCCGGTGATTAATGCTCTTGTAACACGGACAAGCGCGATGTATACTAGGGCAAGCAGAGTACAGAGTCATGGAGAAAAAACACGCTGGAGACTGAGGCAATCTTTATAAACTTTATTCTTACTATGCCATGCAATTACAGTACTCTCTTACATACCGATGTGTTTCAACCCCGTCTGCAGGGATACCCACCGCCTGCCCACAGTGCTACTTGCCGCTCTCTGGCTGCCGTGGTCACTACAGGAGCAACACGGCATTATGAGAAATAATGCCGCGTTGAGCCCGGGAATGCGCAAGAGCAACACGGCATTATGAGAAATAATGCCGTGTTGGACTCGTGAACGCGCTTCCCAGCACAGCAACACGGCATTATCGGCTCACAATGCCGTGTTGGTCCTGCACCACATGACGGCATTGCGCCTATCGCGGGGCGCCCTGGTACAGCCTTGAATAATGCCGTGTTACAAAGAAGGTTATTGCCTTATCTCTATTTTCCCTCCAGACTCAGACAATATCATTAATATATCGATACCACATGATGACATTGTCCCCGTATGAAATACCCTCGCTGAAATAAATGTTGATTCCCACAGGTCCCATATATAAATTAGCATATCATGGGGTCCTACAGGTCCCCATCGCTGTCCCACATGTTTGTAAGTAGAATTTTTTGTTAAATTCAAACACAGTGAGTCCTGTTTACAATGCCAACACACTATGTAAACCGGGTGTGTTGGCATTGATACGTGTGAATGCTGCAGAGCGGAGTCCCACAGACCCTGTATGACATTCACGACCTGGGAGCAAGACAGTTGTGTGCCCGATCCCCCAGCCATGTGGAAAGCAATGTGCCAGGGTCGGGCGGTGTGTTTTCCGGGGTGGGCTGGTACTATGCGCCAGTCACAAAGACGCGTAGTGTGCTCTAAAGGGGGCCGTAGTGCAGGGCAGGTTATGGCAGCAGGAACCCTGCTGTAACCCACTGCACACCCCACAGAAACCACCCACTAGATGCAGTTGGACTGTGAAGCAGTCCTCCATGCTGGGAGGGCTGGGACAGCTGATTGGGTGAGTGCCAGTACATCACGGCACAAGGTGCCACTATCATGGAGCCACACCCACTACCCAGCTTGTGTGCAGGTAACTCCCCTCCGCCAACACACCACATCCCACCCCTGTATGGTCCTGTGCCCCCACCCAAAACACAAGGCAGCACCCACCGGTCATGGCAGCATGCCCCCCCAAGTGGAACACCTGCCCCATTAGGTGGGTCTGCTGACCCCCCCCCCCAGGTGCCCCATGTCTGCCTCTGGGACTGTCCTGTGCTGAAGATCCAGTGGTACTGCCCCTGTTCCCACACTGGTGGCCAGTGGTACCCTCACCCAATGAGAGACATGACCCTGCCCCCACCTCCCTCCGGTGTCGCGACCAGGACTGGCCAGCAGCACAGCCCACCCACATCATCCCAGCCACCAACTGTCCAAGTGCAGCCAGGAGTGCTCTGCCTATTTATAGGCCCTGTGCTTCCGGCAGCATTTGGAATGGCCAGTGGCTGCGGAGGTGTGGGGTGGCAGCACCACTGGCCAGTCCTGGTTACAGCACTGGCGGGAGGGTATGGGGCAGGGGTCGTTGGTGCTGTGGTGGTACACTGGCCAGCAATGTGGGGGTGGGGGTACTGGGGGGGCTGACAGTGTGCACCAGGGTTCAGGGCCTGTGTGTGTGTGTGTGTGGGGGGGGTGGACCTACCCACAATGGGACTTGGGGGCGCCGAGTGCAGGTTCAGGGTTGGGAGGTTGTTACTGAGAGGTATGGGCACTGCTGTGCTACAGGGCAGCCTGAGGGCTGGTGGCAGGGTTGCTCTGCCAGGGGCCATCTGTGCACCGGGAGGGCGCTCTTCTGAGTGACTGGTACAGGGGTCCGCAGGGTGATGGGGACATGCCGTACAGGTCTGGGTGCCTGTGGTAGGCATTCATACACCTGGACCCACACCACTGCTCAAGGGATCCACTGCAGGAACCTAGTCGAAACATCAGACTGGATGCCCAACTGGGTCTGCAGCTCAACCCATGGCTGTCCTACGCGGACCTGTGCACCTGGGGGATGGTGCCACTGACAGGTCACAGCTGTTAGTGAATAACAGTGGGTGTGCATCTGTCTGCAGGTGCAGAGCTGCGCAGGTGGGTTACGTGTCTCTGGCACGTATAACCCACCCATTCGTGCATAGGGCCCATTGTGTGTTAAAATATAATTTATTGCTTCCAACAAGAATATAGTAGGTACATTAGTGTTAACTCTTTCCAAAAAGAACTTGCATAATACCATCAGGATGCTGAATTCAAGAATACAATGATTCTACATCTGGTTTTAACCAGTAATAATCCTCCTCCCAAGTCAAATTTTTAATTTTCTGCAGTAGATTTCCAGCGTCTCTTAGACGGGACCTTAACCTAACCACCTCCTTCTGCAGGAAAACATTAACAAATTTTCAGTTAATGAACCCACCCTCGAAACTACAGGGTGGCCTGGTGGTGTCTCCAAATTTTTATGGATTTGTGAGAGAGCATAAAATACTAGAAAAAACAGAATGGGATGGCTATAAATATTGAAATTCATTTTCTGTTATATACCCAACATGTCATACTTCCTCCAAAAGTTGTAGCAAGTCATTTTGAAAAATGTTATATGGCTTCTGAGGTAGCTCTCTGGATTTACTAGCATCCAATACCAGATTTTCTACCATTTCTAAATATTGATTCCCATCCATAACCATGACATTCCAACCGCTGTCTGTGTGCTTAAATACCACTCTTTGCACATGCATCAAATCTCTTAAGAGTCCCTCTCTTTTTTTAATGAGATTTATTTATTTATTTAAAATTTGATGACCGGGAAAGGCACACTGAGCCGAGGCTCGTTTCCAGGTGTGACCCGGGTACAGATTGTACAAGGAGTAGAAAAACTGGTGAGGAAAACAGGCGGTACACGTAAACATTATGACACAGAGTGCAAATACGTCATCTAAACTATACAGAAAAAAAAAAAAATTTGCGAGACGGGCGGAACACATATACATTTTACAGAGAGTTAGACAAGATTTTGTCTAACTATAGTATTTTCTTGTTCTTACAACAGAGTATCTACTGTTGTTCTGACATATTTTTCAAAGGCAGACATTTGTGCATTCCTAACATTTGGCATAAACACTGACTGTGGTCTGAACAATCTTTTCCACTCTTCCCAAATATCAGATGCATCTATCAGCTATCAGTGGCAAGCCTTCTGCAGCCTGAGCTGCAATGGATGCTACATGGGCACACCTCCACAGCCCCTACTCTCTGTAGTGCCACAATATTTTTGCTTCGTGCCACATGTGCAAGCAAACATAAAACTGTAAGGGTGGGAGAAGTCCAACAATTACACATATTACAAGGTAACAAATTCTTCCCAAAGCTCACTCATACATTTTAAATATATGTGATAATGCAGTTCTTTTACTTTACGGGGCTGATTGATAGCCATACATAAATCAGAATCCAGCCCTCCTCAAAACTGTTGCTATGAAAGAGCCTGCTTACTCAAACCATTTTATCTTTTCCTATTTTTCTAGTTCTTAGTTACAATAAGGGTGGTATAGCCTAGATGTTTGAGTAACAAGCTGCGAATGAGCTTGGTACAAATCCAGCCAACCTGGGTTTGATTCTACAACCTCCACTTGCATACTGTGTGACTCTAAGCAAGTCACTTAACCTCCCCAGTGCTCCCGGGTCACCCCTGAAAACAGGCACTTGTGACTTGTCAGCTTTACCAAGTTACTAAAAAAGAAAAAAATAATCATCATAATAAAAAGCTGGGGTAGTTGACAGATTTGGGCTGACACATGCGTAAGTATGGCACCACTCCATGGTCCTCCCACTTGCTATACAAGCATATGAAAGTTGCCAGCAGAAATTAGGCCTCTAGGTCTATCTAGTCTGCTAGAGTTAACAGCAAACACCCTACTTTGCAGCTGCCCTTCCCCCTCCTCTACCTTCCCAAATACCCTCTACCCTGTCCCATCCCCTCTTGAAATGGATATATATATAATGAAAGACTAAAACTTGTTTGCCTGACACTCAAGATCCTGATGCCACATGCCTGAAACAGAAAATCCTGCCAGTAGGATTTTGATTTATTTTCATGTTTTGGGAGGCTTCACCCCCCGATGCTGGGGGCTTTGCCCCTGCACCCCCCTTCACTATTATAACAAACTCCATGGGGGGCAAAATTCCACTGTCAGGATTTTGTGTTTCAGGCACGTGGCATCAGGATTTTAAGTGTCAGGCAAACAAGTTTCGGTCTTTTAAATGGATATCCTCTAAACTACCCAACACCCTACAGGATACCACCTCCTCCGGCAAAGCGTTCCAAACTGCCACTACTCTCTCTGTGAAAAAGTGCCTCCTCATTTCCCTCTTATACCTACCTCCTTCCAATCTAAGTCTATGCCCTCTCGTGTTTCTCCCCTTCCAGAGCGTGAATATCTCTTCAGTACCAGACTTATTTATTCCCTTTAAGTACTTAAAGGTCTCAATCATATCCCCCGATCCATTCTCTCCTCCAGGGAATACATGTTCAATTCCCTTAATCTCTCCTCATAGGGCATATCCTGTAATCCTTGAATCAACTTTATCACCCTTCATTGTACCCCCTCCAACAATCACATCTCTTTTCAGATAAGGGTGCCAGAATTGCACACAGTATTCCAAGTGCAGTCTAATGACTTGTGGAGTGGCAGAATGACATCCCTGCTTCTGGAGGAGATGTCCCTCACTATACAACCAAGCATTCTGTTGGCTTTCGCTGCCGCCCTCCTTCACCACTCTGAACTGTTCATATTCGCCGTTATCACTACCCCTAGATCCTTTTCTTCTTCAGTGGTACATAACTGCACCTCCCCCAGTTGGTAACCCTTTCTAGGATTCTTTGCACCAAAATGTAATACTTTGCACTTTTTCACATTAAACCCCAACTGCCATACCTCTGACCATTCCATCAGCTTCATCAGATCATCCTGCAACACCCTGCCAACCTTCTATGTCATCCACCACCGCACCTAACTTGGTGTCATCAGTAAACAGACTGATCTTATTCTTGACACCACATGAGATGTCCACAATCAAAATCCCAAACAACACTGGCCCCAACACTGATCTCTGCGGCACCCCACTCATCACAGCTCTTGGAGATGTGAGTTCCCACCTCACTACTACTCTCTGCTGTCTGTCTTGCAGAGAGTTCACAATCCAATTAACCAATTTAGCACCCACCCCCAAATTACTTAGCTTACCACCCAATATCCCATGGGGAACTGAATCAAAGGCCTTGATGAAGTCCAAATAAATGGTATCTGTCAAAAACACACTAGCAGGTCAGGCCCTCTGCTCTTACAGTGCCAACCTCCGAGCACAGTATTGTGAACAGGTAACAGAACAGGGTAACCCTCCTGTCTGCTTGTGGTTCTGAATCACCTTTGGTCTCAAGTTCTGGGGGGATTCAAACTGTGAACCTTATGCTAGCATACCCAAATGTACAGGTTCAGATGATCTGCTCTTCAGGGGGGGATGCCAGATATCTTTTACCTAAGGGCACCTAACCAGGTATCCAAAATGAACCCTTAAAACTCTATAAAAGACCTTAGGTATATTCTTACCTTTTCCCAGTTTGGTAACACCATCAAGCTCTGAACAGTTTTTGTCAATCTTAACCCTCTATAAGTCACATGCAAAAAGAACTTCGAAGACATACCTAAGCAGACTTTGGAATAAAAGGTTTATTTAAAAATGAATAAAAATATGTTAAATGTAAACACAGAACACTATATCACAAAGCATACAATCACTTAAAAGAAAACAAAGAAACTACAGACAAACTCCTACCAACATACAGTTAGACTTTTTCTATCTAATGTATACCTCTACAAGTGCCTTGGTTAGATCTTGTTCCTTAAGAGCCCAAAAAAGATGTGTCACTCAGCTGAAACACAGAATACAGTTTAAAATGCTGTGTTTCCTCCCCTTCTATGAGGTCATCTAGCTCATCCTTTTAGAATATAAAAAAATATACAAACAGGAAGTCCTATCAGGAGGTATATTAAATAAGGTGACATCAGCAAAAACTAATTTCCCAATATGACTCCTTAATTAACATTTTCTCTGATCTTGAGCAGTTTCTGTTTTCCCAATGAACGTCAGAGTTTTTACAACTCTGCAGTTTGTCACCTAACTGCGAGATAGCTAGGTCCTGTCCTGTAATAAATTGTATATTTAGCTTTCCAACTTCAAAGCAGCTCAGGTCATAACAAAGGCCATAAAATGCAACTTCTCAAAGAAGTTAATTACATTACAGAAAACTCCTGGTCAGTTACATATATCCTGTTATTTTCACTAAAACCTGGGGGGGGGGGTCATCCATAGCACAGGATGTCTCATGTGAGACACTCACCAACCACATTCCATATTACAACTATCATATAACAATCATCACCAGCTGGCCAAGCGGCATAATCACAGCATGACCCTTATCCAGCTCCTTCATAACCCAGTCATAAAACTCAACAAGGTTAGTCCGACAGGATCTTCTGGAGATAAACCCATGCTGATGAGCATCTTGGAGCCCATTGACATCCAAGAAGGAAACCAGCCTCTCCTTAAGTATTGTCTCCATCAGATTTCCCACAATAGATGTTTTTACCTAGCTCATCCTTTGGACCACTTTTATGGAGAGGTACCATGTGGGCCATCCTCCAGTGTTGTGGTACACACCCTGTTTTCATGGAAGTACTGAATAGATCCATCAATGGTCCAGGTTTGAGGAAAACAGCCCTTTTGACTTGACAATTGCAGACAATTATACAATTAACACACCTCTACTGTTCCCGAATTGTTGAAAGCATGATCAGCAGGAACACTCACAATGAATGTCCAGACAGTAGCCAAATCTGCTTTTTTTCTGCCTCATTTGCTACATTAGATTTTTGGGATCTAATGGCCACATAGAATAAGCTCCAAGTTAAAGGAAGGAACAGAAACACAAGCTTAACTATTTGAAACATTTTTTCCTCCATAACTGGGACTGGGAAGGTAGCTCCACAGCAGGGGGCAGCAGGTTCGCCACTCTCAGCCCGAGAGATGATTCCCTAGCAGTACTGCATCCTGAAATGGGCGCTAAGGCAAAGACTTTAGCAAAGCCGATTTTAGCTTCACTACAAACCTTTCTTGTGGAGCTCTGAGCCAACATTAAGGACTCATCTCAAATAGTCCAAACCTCTCTCATGGTGATATCTTCTCAATGTGAAAATGACTAGCATTGAGAAGCAAGTTGAATCAGCAGAAAAAAGCACAGAAAACTTGCAGTGAGGATCCTAACTGTGGAAGGGGCAGTTAACGCCTCCTTCATGAACAGCTGAACACCATGGCTAAGTTAGAGAAGATTGAAAACACACTTCTCCTTAGAAATTTAAGGCTGATCGGACTCTCAGCAAAAATCCCTAATTCGGAGCTGAAGCTAAAGGTAGAGAGGATTTTGACTTTAGCCTTTTCACCTGAGCAACCTGTTGTCCTGGAATCCATGTTCAGACCTCAATCAAGAAAAGACTTACAAGGCACAATATCTTCATCTTAGCCTGGGGCAAGGTACATGATTTGTACCTTTGCTTCCACTGTTCAAAGAAATAAAATGTTACAAGCTGCCAGAGTAAAACCTTTTTTTTTTGTATGAGGGCACCAAGATTCAATTGTACCCTGACTTTTGTCTCACTACTCAGAGACATAGGAAGTTCTTTCTCACTTTAAGAGCCGAATTTCTACTGGCAGGGATAACAACTGTTCTATAAACTCCTACTAACTGAAAGTCACGTTTCAGAACAAAGATGACTTTTTTGTTGATGTGGATGCAACACAGGCTTTCTATGAGGAAAATGTCACTCTACCTACAGATTTAGGATCTAACCAGGACGAGGCAGAGAAAAATGAAATCACAGATAAAACCCAATATAGTCCAGTGTCTACTTGATCATTCCTTTGGGACATGGATTTTATGAGTTAGTTTAATGCATGTCAGCTTGAAATCAGTCCATTTAAATAATACCTTGAAATAAAGAAATTTGCCTGACATGATAAGCTTTTCAAAATATTTTTTTTTTTTTTTTAGTTGGGATGGTTATAGCTTGGAGTGTGAAAAAGATAAACTACCTGTTATTTTATTAAATGAAATATGTTTTCAACTTTACATTATATATAGAAATTCCTTTGAACCCCCCTTCGAAAATAAAAAATTACACTTTTTGGAACTGCTGTCTTTGTTTTAGATTTCAAGATTACTTATATTGTATGATGAGTTGAATGTACAAATTCTAATTTCTCTCTGAATAAATATAAAGTATGTAAAAAAAGATGATTGGCACCAATCAGTAAAGACACTTAGTGCCACGCCCCGCTTGGAAAGTTTTACTTATTTTTCAACAGTTATGTGTTATTAAACAAGTTCCCCTATAAAAAGCAAATTATAACATATTTTCACTAAAGTATGGGCTGGATTGGACTTCCGCAATCTTCAGTAACTAAACAGCAGTTGTTGATGAGATCCAATGTCTAATAGTAACACACAGATATCAACTTTTTCATCAAACTGTCAGTCATTAGGGACACAATTTAAAAATACATTGTAAGAAAAATTGATTTGATCAGTCACTACTTCTGCAGAAAGTCACTTATTTGGATTAATAAATATTTTCAATTATGAAGGCTAACTTACCTGTGAACTCTGGCCTTATGTGTACAGTAATGCTAGCTAATGAAAGTTTAATGGGGAAAAAGCTCCAAAATTACCCCTCCTAGAGCAGAATGAAGAAAACGACAGGTCTAAAGATGACAATAAATCTAGCATTTGGCCCATTACCTACTAAACATTTTGAAATTATTATGGCTAAATTCTCGACTATTAAAATATCTATTGTCAAGGCTTTTACAAAAAGTTTCTGAAGTCAGAAAAGAAATAGATATCCAAAGTATGAAAATTGGTGATACTGAATTTAGGGTGACCAGTACTGAGGACAGACTAAACAAAGATACAGACGAGAGAATCAAAAATAGTAGAAAAACTGCAACTCTGGAAACTAGTTAGAGGACAGAAGCAAGAAACTGCAGAAACAACTTAAGAATATTTGGCTTCAAAGAAGGAACAGAGGGTGGCAATGTAATTGCCTTGGTTAATAAAATGTTGATAAATTTAGTTGGTCTACCACCTGATAATCCTGATTATATGATAGAAAGAGCTTATCGCTCTCTAAAACTAAAACCTGCTCCTGGAGAAAGACCGAGATCATTGGTTTTTAAGTTAATGAATTATCAGCAGAAGGCATACACTCAGGTTGCACTAAGAAATAAGTCTGTTTTGGAATATGAAGGTTTTAAGATTAAAATCTTTAATGATCTGCCCCCTGAATTAATTAATTAATAAGTGAGACTGTTTGTTTTCTGCAACAAGAAAGTTAAGAGAAGCAGGCATTAAATATACTCTGTTGTCTCCCATCATCTTCAAAGTTTAGGCACCTTCAGGTCTTTTGGAATACAATGGTTTTGAAGCAACAAAAACAGGTTTAAAAAGAGATCTTCCAAAGCCCAGACGTGCTCTAAGGCAAAATCATCAGGGAAGCTGACACTGGCTTCGATACAGATCTTCCTTGTGGAATTCCAAACAGATGTCAAGGATTCATTGCAAAAAATGCACAGTTCCCTCACAGACATCTCTACTCGTTGTGGAAATATAAAGGCAAAAGTTATATCTATAGAAGGACGGGTGGATACTGAGGAGAAGAATGTAGCTACGCTCACAACCAGAGTTCTAAATGCAGAAGCAACAGTTAACGCTAGTCTTCCTGAACAGCTGAACACCTTGGCCAGGATTGAAAAAATTGAGAATACACTTTTACTCAAGAACTTAAGGCTTATTGGGCTTTCTTCTGGCATCCCTAATCCAGAATTGAAGTCCAAGGTGGAGAAGTTGCTAACATTCACCTTTTCGCTGGACCAACCTGTTGTTCTCGAGTCAGTATTTAGACCTCAAATTGGAAGAGCCTCACAGGAACAACAAGCTGTATCTACACCCGAACCTACTGCTAGGTACATGATTTGTATCTTTTCTTCCGTCACTCAATGGAACTTAGTACTTCAAGCTGCTAGACAGAAAAAGGAATTTATGTATGAAGGCACCAAAATTCATTTATATCCAGATTTTTGCCTCGTCACTCAGTGCTGTAGAAAATGTAAGAGCTGAATTCTTACAATCAGCGGTTCTTCAATCCCCTGCTAATCTAAAAGTCACATTTCAGAACAAACATTATTTATTTTTTGATGTTGATGCAGCACAGGCTTTTTACAAGAACAATTGTGCTATGCCTTTAGATTTGGGATCTGACCTGGATGAGCAAGAAGAAGGAGATACTCAATATATCCCGATGTCCATCTGATTTTGTGAACTGGGACATGAAATTTGGTAATCTCGATGTCTGCTGGATTATACTCCATATAAATTACTATCTAAGAAAATAATTTTTGCCTAAAATGAGACACTTTATTTTCTTCTTTTTAGATGGGATGTTAAAAACTTGGAGCTAGGAATAAGAATACATCATTTTATTTTTTCTATTGAAATATGCTCTCAACTTTGAACTAAATGCAAAAAGCTTTAACCCTTCCCCCTGAAAACTAAAAAATCTTATACTTTACGATATTATTATTGTTTGTATTTATGTTTTTGAGATATTTGAATATCCCAGATGAATTTAATGTAAATTGTTTTGAATTTCTGAGTTAAAAAAATAAAGTATAAAAAGAGCTCTTCCAAAGCTTTTTTGCAGCTTTGACTTTTCCTTAAATTTCAAAAAAGTGGAACACATGGACATCAAAAATTTATTACATTAAATGTTATCTATGTAAATGTATCTTTCCTTAAGTCGTTCTAGCTGCTGTGATCTGTTGTGTGGTCACTGTGGCACCCCTTCCAGTTTCTAAAAAAAAGGTTAATTTCCTATTTGCTCTCTCTTTAGTATTGGATCAAAGGATAGAAGAGCTGCCTTTTTAAGAAAAATTGTGCCCATTGGTCCCATATTGATGATAGGAGGGATCTAAGTTACTAACTAGACCCATTGTGAAGAGGGAGGTATGACCCTCTTAGCAACACAACTAGTCAGTGGTAGCTGAAGACAAAAGGAGTTAGAAACTTTGAACTTAAGGTAATAACAGCTTTGATCTACTTCCTACATCTGTGGGACAATGCGCTAAGTAGGCAAAATGCTTGTGTTGTGATCCAGTGTTTTTTTCCCTTTTTTGGAACACTTGGTGGTGCTGTTGAGAGTGAATACAATTTGGCATATAATGGAGGTTGCCACACAGGTATGATTACCTACTCTGGTAATGTACATGACTTTTCAATAAAGCAGGAAAAGTATACTACTATTTCACATGTGCATAGTTATTTTGCTAAAATTAAAAACTCGGCTGTTTGTGCCTGAAGTTGATCTTGAAAGATTGGGGTTACTGAATAAAAGGTTCTCTTTCTGAATTTTCACTGTGTCCGCCTTGTTAATTACCTGTAACTCAAAGTTCAAAAATCATTCCTTCTGCATTCTCAACACTACCACATGCCTTAAGATCTGTGCAGCCGGATTCATCTGTTTTTGGCACTTAAGCATACATGGACTATAACAGGAGCTGGACTTTTAATGGCAGCTTCCTCTCAGTTTCATTGGAGAGACTGTTTTAGCTGCTAAACATTTTAAACACTGGTTATGTTACTGTATTCACTCAATTTTAGATATTTGATTTTGTTTATTCGGCTACATGGGTAGAAATGTTACACAGAAACTTAGAAGTTGATGGCAGAAGGAGACCGCTAGGTCCATCTAGTTTGCCCATTTGTTTTAGACCTATTTTGACACTCTAGTTGCCCTTTGTAGTCAGGGCTCCCTTGTGTCCATCCCACGTTCTTGGAAAAAAGCACAAAAATCGATTCAAGTCTCTGTACCAAAATCTCACAAATAGTAACGTAAGTATAAATCCTTTTGTCTGCACAGCGTAAGTTAATTTAACATCTTTACAAGTTTGTTCAGCCAGTTAAGTGTCATTATGAAAAGGGATTCTATTGCTTTATAACTTATTTGTTAGAATTCAATTGTTGTAAATGCTGATTAATAATTCTACATATTCATCCAGTCTACGATTCTTTAAAGTATTCATGGTATTTAAGGGTTCAGTCTAAGAATATTACAATTAGTCTTCATAAGACTTTCATTCACTTTTAATAAAATCTTAATACTTTTTGATTTTGGGAAAACACAAACTTCAGAACTTTTTTTGTTACATGGGGGCATGGAATAATGGAAAGTGTGGTGAACTTCATTACCCTGAGTATGACTAATTATCTCCTCCATTTTATATGTTTATGCTATGGAGTAATGTGGGATTCAGTAAGCATATATTGCTTAACTTCAAATTTTATTACAATTGAGAAGATGGTTATTGTTATTTATTTTATTTAGTTTTTGTTGACTAGGAAAGGAGGAAGAGGCAAGTCTGCCAATTTTCAGCCTTGTCCTGGGGGAGAGGAAGAAGATATAGATGCAAACTGATGTACAGAACCAGATTAAGCTGTTGGTGATATTTTTAGTGAAAGGTGGGAAATCTGGCCAGAACACCAGGAAAATTCCTCTACTCTTTTCGAGAAGTGCCATGGGATCTTTAACATCCACTTGAACAACCACCAGAACAGGCAAACAGGACAGCACCCCCCCCCATGATGCACTAGTGTTAGTATTGAAATTGATCCCAAGTTCCCAGTGTGGGACTAGAACTCACAGCCTTCCTATCTTCCAGCCACAGAGGCTAGTGTGCTACCTGCTGAGCCACTGACACTGTTATTGACTTGGATTATTCTAAACATGGAAATCTAATAGCAAATCATACACATCTAGTACACTCTTGTTGCTTCCTTTTCATGCCTCTCTCTTTTCTCAAACCCAATACAAATCTCTTATCTCTTTGATTCTCCTTTCTATACAATTTGATTTTGCTCTTTTTGGTTTTTACAAGATATTAATTTAACCTGTGTGAGAATGTAGCTACAGATAATATAGTACTTCAAATTTTGGATTTATTCAAGTGGACTTATTAAAAATGATTAATGATGTCACACAGTTTTAATTTTATTATTTGGAATTGTCACAGAGTGGCTCTGTGAGGTTTGAAATTCCAAGGTTAGAAATATGGGGCTAGAGAATTGTTTTTCCTTTTCCTAGCACATATGGGAGTCCCCCAGAGGAGGCAGTATAGTGCAGTGGTCTGGAGCTCTGAGCTGCAAATCTGGTGATATCCAGCAGACCAGACCTGGGTTTGGGTCCCGCAGCTTCCGCTTGCATGCTGTGTGACCCTGAGCGGGACACTTGACCTCCTTGTGCTCCCAGGTCGCTCCTGTAGAAGAGCTTTCAGCTTAGTGTGCTATACCTGGTTAAACAATAACTTCATTGTCCTGATTATACTGAGTGTGGATAAGAGAAAAGGGAGATCCCCCGTAGCAAAAGCAGTAGTGCTTTTCTACTACATTTAGAGTTATGGTAGAGACTTAGGTGGGAAATTATGTTTGGGGACTAAATGGTTGTAAAAGCTGTTTTTAGGCTAGGTGGGTGTTTTAGCAGCTGTTAGTACTTTGGTTCTGGGCTGCTTTAACAGAGTACATTGCGACTATGCTCATGGCTGTGAAGGCATTTAGCCTTCTAATACTGTTTAAATGGAATGACTTTATTCTAAAATTATTAGGGACAGCTCTGAATATCCTCCGGAGTGGAGGTTGCTTAATTTTGAGTAGTTCTGAGATTTTCTTAGAGCGAGGGAGTTACGGCGTTTTGGGCATTTTGGAGCCCTGAAATCTAATTACTTGTGGTTGCAGCTCACTATTAAGTGAAGGCTGGCCACAAGTATTTGTGTCATTATTAGGGAAATGGGTGATTTTGTTACCCTGAGTTAGTGCAATTAGTAATTGCACTGTTGTGAGACATAAGGCTTATTAGCGCTTTAAAAACTTTAAGCTTTAGACATTTAAAATAAGGAGATTTATTTCTGCTTACCTATTGAAGATGAATTCCCTTTGTTTTCTTTTGGCTTTGAAACCTGGGGTTTTTGTGGTGTTTGGAGCTTTGGAGTTGTGCTTTCAACTGCCAGCGTCCTTGTTTGTTCTAGGAGTCAGCTGGCTGCGCACGCCTTCTTAAGTATTGTTGGGAAGGGGTGGTGCTTTCTTGTCTTGGAAAAAAGGAGTTTAAAATGTTCAGAACAGAAATAACTTATCTCTGAGTGAGGGAATAAGTTACTAAATGAGTTTAAAATACATAAGCTTGTTGGAATAAAATAAAGGATTAGAATACAAGATAAAGTAATTAAAAAGTTGTAAGTGAAGGTGGAGTTTGAAGGTCACCTGACTCTAGTTGGATATAAAGGGTGAACCTTTGACTCAGTAGGAGATTGTCAGCACAGATGGCTAGAGGTGAGATTCGTCAGAGAGGTGTAAACAGGAGGAGACTTAAATCCTGTTGTAGTGAGCCTAGATGTGTGCTCTAGATGCTGCTGAAAAGTGCTCTATGGAGTTATTTGAAAAACTGTTTTGATTCATGTTCCAAATGGAAGATTTAAAACTGCCAGAATATCCTGTGTGAGGTTTATGCCTTTATATTGTCTCACCTAAAGACTTATAAAGAATGAGATGATGCCAGATGCTCTGTTTGCTATCGAAATTGAAGTGAAAAATGAGAAAAATACTGTGCCATTCTGATGTTATCCTGATATGAGTGATGTTTGAAAGAAGAATCAATTAAAATTGAAGAAAATTGCAAGAACTGGTGAGACATTTTTCCTTTAACTGCCCACATAAACCTACGCCCTACCACATTGGTACCAGAAGTGGGGTAATTTGTACTGTGATCTGCATAAGGTCTGGTGGGCAGTAAATCTGGCATGATGGTACTTTGAACTGGTTCCTGTTTACTGGTTATTGCTGAGAGAATTTTGTTTCTGTGAAACAATCCAGTTGAGTGATAATTCTGGGTTGGTGGCAAAGCCTGCTCTAAACAAGCTATATGAAGATGAGGGTCACTGTGAAGTTTTGAGTGACCAGAAGACTGACCAGAGTGACCGGATGGAGGTGATACAATGG
Source organism: Neoceratodus forsteri (assembly GCA_016271365.2). Lineage (NCBI taxonomy): Eukaryota > Metazoa > Chordata > Ceratodontiformes > Ceratodontidae > Neoceratodus > Neoceratodus forsteri. Next base: position 967,485,326 of record CM028134.1, on the reverse strand, counting down.
TTATTTAATCGCTGGATGGAGGCAGAGAGCCGGTGTAAAGAAGCAGAGCAAAGGTACCAGGAGGTGCTAAGCCAATTGACGGTAATGAGGGACAATTTGGAGTTTCAATGGCCTATGAAGAAGGCTGAAGAGTTGTCCTGTGTGGACTGTGTTGAGGAACAGTTCCCTGTTCTACCTATGTTCCAGGGAATGTATTGGATTGGAAATGATGAAGATGATGGAAGAACGACGAAAGACAAGTCCCCAGGTGAGACTGTTTTGTTAACTGGGGTGAAGAATGCAAGCAAGACAGAAGAGGCAGTAGGTGCTGAAGGGACTTGTTCAGTGACTTATAATAATGTTGATAATAAAAATGTCATTAATTTTTCTGCTGCAAACTGGAAAATTTTACAAGCAGAGGATCCAGAAATTCAGCAGATAAGTAGTTATGTTATTTTGAATAAAGATAGAATAGATATGGATGGGGGTAAGGGACAGTTATGGTGGTATGAAATAAGAGATGAGGTATTATACCACATGAGACCAAACCCCGGTACAAAACAGATAGACTCTAGGGTAGTGGTACCTTGTAGATATAGAAAGGGTATTTTAGATGCTTTATATTGCAAAACCAAACATATGAGTCAAGAAGAAATGTTAAAATATCTCATTCCTTCCTTTTATTGGCCTGGGATGTATAGTCAAGTGGCTTTATATTTAAAGAAGTGTGTAGCCACTCAAAGGAAGGAAAAAGACTGTAATTGGCTTCCCTTGGAAAAAGGGGAAAGTGATTTACAGAGATATGAGTAAAAGATGGTAAAGTTTACAGTACTGGACTACTTGTGTAGTGAGTGGAAGGGGTTAGAGGAATAGCTCATATAGATAGTATATACAAGTAACTTTCTAGTAAGGGCTCTAACCCTAGTATGTTTCAGGTATAGAGAGAATAAAAAAGGGTACCAGATAAAAAGAGCATAAGATAGAAGGTTATCAAAATAAAGTATTGGAAATTGTTTGAAGAAATTATAAAAGTGCACATATTGACATCTTAAAATAAGTTTTGGAAAAAAAATGAGATCAATAGGAAGGAAAACATTTAATGGAAAATAATTTGATGTAGTTAAATAAAGAGTAGGAGTAGTGTGGAGTTTTTCCTAAGTTCAGAGTAGATGATTAGGAGAAGTAAAGAAAAGGGTAGTTGATTAGGTGAAGTAAAGAAAAAAACTACAGATTTGAGTTTGATTCATATGAAGGAATACATTTTAAAGCAACAAGCTTAAAAGCTAGGAGCTATTTCTTGTATTTTTTTTTGTTTAAGACTGGAGGGTTGGCCACCTGCAGTTGAATTTATAGTGTTATCCCCCTCCCTTTTTCCTCAGTCTCTTGTTGTATTTGTATTTGTCTGTTTATTTTTTAAAATATAGCTAAAGCAATAGCACATTTGCTTAGGAGAGGATACACAATGAATGTTACTATTCTAATTTTGTTGATAGTGAAATTGAGATTACTAATGTGAGATAGAATAAAATCATGTGTTCCAGAATGTGAAGGAGCTATAGACTATAATGACAGTTCTGAAAATGTAAGCTGTTGATCTGGAATATATTTTATATGTATATGGAAGTTATATTTCTCAAACAAAATCTAAATATTTTATTTATGAATGGTGCATAGAATTTGATGGATGTTGCTATGTGAAAAAAAAATCTAATTCATGTAAAATAATTTAGATATGAAATCTTATGTTATTGGGGATTACTTAAAACTGACTAAGTTTGGCAATAGTTAGATACTTAATATGGTTCATAATCTGGGATATAGAATATGGACAGGAAATATTTAGTGTAAGATGCAGGATAAAATAATCTTGAGTATTTTCTGAGGTAAAATAATTGATATGGTAAGGGACTCTTGGGTTAGAGTTTCAAGAAGTGGGTGGGTCAGGGCTCTGGTAGGTTAACCACCCTCTTTTTATTTTAAGCAAAAGAATTTCGATAAATTCGCCAACCAAAAGATATGGTTGCCCTCTTAGGTGGGAGGAATGTCACAGAGTGGCTCTGTGAGGTTTGAAATTCAAGGTTAGAAATATGGGGCTAGAGAATTGTTTTCCTTTTCCTAGCACATATGGGAGTCCCCAGAGGGAGGCAGTATAGTGCAGTGGTCTGGAGCTCTGAGCTGCAAATCTGGTGATATCCAGCAGACCAGACCTGGGTTTGGGTCCCGCAGCTTCCCGCTTGCATGCTGTGTGACCCTGAGCGGGTCACTTGACCTCCTTGTGCTCCCAGGTCGCTCCTGTAGAAGAGCTTTCAGCTTAGTGTGCTATACCTGGTTAAACAATAACTTCATTGTCCTGATTATACTGAGTGTGGATAAGAGAAAAGGGAGATCCCCACCCCGTGAGCAAAAAGCAGTAGTGCTTTTCTACTACATTTAGAGTTATGGTAGAGACTTAGGTGGGAAATTATGTTTGGGGACTAAATGGTTGTAAAAGCTGTTTTTAGGCTAGGTGGGTGTTTTAGCAGTTGTTAGTACTTTGGTTCTGGGCTGCTTTAACAGAGTACATTGCGACTATGCGCATGGCTGTGAAGGCATTTAGCCTTCCAATACTGTTTAAATGGAATGACTTTATTCTAAAATTATTAGGGACAGCTCTGAATATCCTCCGGAGTGGAGGTTGCTTAATTTTGAGTAGTTCTGAGATTTTCTTAGAGTGAGGCAGTTATGGCGTTTTGGGCATTTTGGAGCCCTGAAATCTAATTACTTGCGGTTGCAGCTCACTATTAAGTGAAGGCTGGCCACAAGTGGTATTTGTGGTCATTATTAGGGGAAATGGGTGATTTTGTTACCCTGAGTTAGTGCAACTAGTAATTGCACTGTTGTGAGGACATAAGGCTTATTAGCGCTTTAAAAACTTTAAGCTTTAGACATTTAAAATAAGGAGATTTATTTCTGCTTACCTATTGAAGATGAATTCCTTTGTTTTCTTTTGGCTTTGAAACCTGGGGTTTCGTGTTTGTGGAGCTTTGGAGTTGTGCTTTCAACTGCCAGCGTCCTTGTTTATTCTAGGAGCCGCTGGCCATGCACCTTCTTAAGTATTGTTGGGAAGGGGTGGTGCTTTCTTGTCTTGGAAAAGGAGTTTAAAATGTTCAGAACAGAAATAACTTATCTCTGAGTGAGGAATAAGTTACTAAATGAGTTTAAAATACATAAGCTTGTTGGAATAAAACAAAGGATTAGAATACAAGATAAAGTAATTAAAAGTTGTAAGTGAAGGTGGAGTTTGAAGGTCACCTGACTCTAGTTGGATATAAAAGGGTGAACCTTTGACTCAGTAGGGAGATTGTCAGCACAGATGGCTAGAGGTGAGATTCGTCAGAGGTGTAAACAGGTGGAGACTTAAATCTTGTTGTAGTGAGCCTAGATGTGTGCTCTAGATGCTGCTGAAAAGTGCTCTATGGAGTTATTTGAAAAACTGTTTTGATTCATGTTCCAAATGGAAGATTTAAAACTGCCAGAATATCCTGTGTGAGGTTTATGCCTTTATATTGTCTCACCTAAAGACTTATAAAGAATGAGATGATGCCAGATGCTCTAATGTTTGCTATCGAAATTGAAGTGAAAAATGAGAAAAATACTGTGCCATTCTGATGTTATTCTGATACGAGTGATGTTTGAAAGAAGAATCAATTAAAATTGAAGAAAATTGCAAGAACTGGTGAGACATTTTTCCTTTAACTGCCCACATAAACCTGCGCCCTACCACAAGAATGTTACAGGTCTGAATGGAAAGATTAAAAGATATAAAATACTAAGATGTCTGACAAAATATGATACCCGCATTGCTTTTTTACAAGAACCTTATCTAAAGAAAAAAGTTTATGATTTGATGAAAAGAGAATGGATGTCTTGGATAGACTGTTTTAGCATATGAAGTAGGGAATTGCTCAAAAAAAATCAGGCATCCTAATTCTAATTGGAAGAAAGACAAATTTTCAATTAATTGATTATGCTGAAGACCAGAAGGGATACTTCCTTACAGTACAGTACAAGTCACATTAAACTGTTCCTCCAACTCACTGCTCTGGCATTGTTTTTATATGCTGAAAATGCAGTGGCAACTCTAAATGCTTAACACCCAAACTCTGTTTCAACCATCCAATAGCTCAGAAACAGCTCACATACAATGCATTTTCAACTGCTTTATACAGTCCCCCCAGTGCTGCAGTAAACTACATTTCCCAGCAGCCTCAGCTGCTGGGTTAAGTCCCCAGTGGAGCAGTTAACTACATCTCGCTAATTTGCATTCACTTTTATTTGCTTTAATTAATGATTTTGCATCTCCTCTTGCTCACCCGTCGTATCTCCAGACCCCAATTAGCTTATTTGGAGGTCTGGGATCACAGGGGGAGCCTCCGATTACCTGCTGTACTGCAGTGTTTTCAGACGAACTCAGGCTCACACATTTCAATGCGGCCACATGGCGGCTCATGTATTCTGTTCCTCCAGCCCCACTTTCACTGGGAACATATTGCGTGGGCCGGTAGGAGGTTCAAGGAGGTCTCCAGGACCTGGACTGGCGACGGCAACAATCAGGAAGTCCAAGGTACTGTGCTGTAAGTCTTGCACTTTCGGGGGGGATGCACTACATAAAGAAGCAGAAAGATTGCTTCTGAGGGCTTCATTTGCACCTTACTGCTCTCAATTTCAAACATTTACTGAGAGCTAGATAAAAGTCTGCCCATTCTCATTTCACTGCTGCTTTATATTTTAGGGCAGACTTTTATCCAGCTCTCAGTAATTGTTTTTAACTGAGAGTAGTAAGGTGCAAGTGAAGCCCTCAGAAGTGAGGAAAAAACATGGCAGTGGGGGCAGGGGTTTCGGTCTGAATACAGGACTGCAACTGATTGAAACTGGTTGCTAGCTCTTGGGATTGGTTAGAATGGCATGTCATTCAGGGACACTTCAGTAGTGAAAGTGGGCTCCCAACTCAATGGTTCAGCATTTGTTATGGGTTGCACTGCATTAATAAAAGTTTCCTGAGAGCTGCAAAGTAATCCGAAACTGAATAGCAGCTAGAAACAAGCTATTAGTAACTTTTATTAATTCATTGCAGTGAGCAGGGCACACATTAAGCAACTCACTAAAAAATGCTAAACCAGTGAGGTGGAGGAACAGTTTAATGTGACTTGTATTGTACAGGGTATGTTGAAGGAGAAATGGGTTACCTTTGTAAATGTATATGGTCCAAAAAATGGCAGCCATAAAATATTTACTCAAATTTTAACTAAACTAGCACCATATTTAGATAGCAGCTGGAGATACAAATTGCATACAGAAACCTATTGTGGATAAATCAGGGAAGAATTACAATCTCAGTAAATCAGACAGATTTATTAGACTTGCAAGAGCAACTATACTTATTTGATGCATGAAGAATCATGAATCCCAGAGATTACACTTCTGGTCCCCGCATTTTAACACTGGCTCCAGAACTGATCATTTTTTAATTCCCAAAAATAATATTACAAACATCAAACAAATATCCTTCTCATGACCATGACTGATCACTGTCCTGTCTCATTAATTATAAATAAAACCCAGATTCTAAAACAAGTAGATGGAGAGTTAATAACTTCCTTATTGAAAGAGAAGATGTTCAGAAAATAATAAAGGAGAAAATTAAAGGATTTTTAGTGTAACAATCCCAGTGAAACAACCTGTTCTACTACCTGGGATGCCTTTAAATGTTATATGATGGGGATTCTTATAGGCTTATTAGCTTGCCGTAAAAAAGAAAATAAGACAAAATCCCTTGGAAAACAGGAAGAGATTAAGAAGCTAGAACAGGAAATGGCAATTGATAACATAAACTATGAAACTTGAAATAAAGGGGGGATGCAAATTTTGCATATGGGAAAGCTTAAATAAATTATATAAATACCGGATCAAAAGTAAGCAAACTTTTAGCTATTAGACTGAAACAGTCTAGTAATAAAACTAGTATACAATGTATAAATAGAGCAGGGGGCAATGGGCTTATTTATAGTTTTAGAGGTATAAATAAAGAATTCAGAGATTTTTACTCTAATTAATATACAACCCAAAATTTAGAGGCTAACATATCTATTGAAAGATTCTGTGATGGATTGGGCATAAACTAAGAAGCGAAGATGCTGAATAACTAAAAAAAAGAACCATTTTTTTTCTGAAATGTATGAAGCCATTAAATCACTCAAAAAAAGTAAAGCTGCAGGCCTAGTTGGTTTTACTTCTAATTTCTATTTTATTTTTGGAAATGAACTTTCTCCTATTCTGGCTGAAGTTTATAGAGAATCTCATGTCAAAAAAATGTGACCTTTCTCAATGAGACAAGGACCTATTACTGTCATTCCAAAACCAGACAAAGATCCTACCCTGTGTCACAATTATAGATCAGTCACTCTTATCAATACAGATACTAAAATTATTGCTAAGGTGTTCACTGAAAGACTGGGAAAAATTTATTTAAAATATGATTCTTTCCCCAGCAGACAGGATTTTAAGTGGTAGAACAGCTGATCACAATACTCACAAAGTATTCAATTTGGTCAAACAAGCTGAGAAAGCTAAAGAACCTATGGGTCTACCTGCTCTTGATGTCAGAAAAGCATTTGATTTGGTACACTGGGCATATCTGTTTAAAATTCTCAAAATATATGGCATCCCAGAGGAATTTTTTTTACACAGGTTAAAACACTTCACAATGATAATTCCACAGCAGTGTTGACTAATGGAATTGTATCCTCCTTTTTTAAACTTGGATGAGGGACCAGACAGGGATGCCCTCTTTCTCCTTTATTATTTTATAGACCCCCCTAACTAGGAAATTCTCTAAACAAAAAAACAAACAAACAAAACAACTGAAGGGATTAAGTAAATAGGGAAGGATTTTGTGTGTTCTTTATATGCAGATGGTATTTTACTCACCATGTCTGACCCATATAATTCTATGAAGGCTGTTTTAAAGACTGCTGAAAAATTTGGGAAACTGGTTAGAGAATACATAATTTCTCTGTTTAAACAATAGATGCAAAAAGAATGAAATTACCTCTTTGGGAATAATGTAGGCAGAAAAATGTATAAAATATCTAGAATTTATTTGTATAAGACTATAAAAACAATGAATAATCTTAGCAGACATAAAAAATAATAGAAGAAAAATTGACTAAATGGAATACATTACCACTATCATTCTGGACCAGACTAGAAGCTCCTAAAATGATGATACTATAATTAGTGATATAACATTGTACCATGATTCCCACTGTAATATCCAATACTTGGTTCACTGGAACATAGAGTATTTTAAATAAATTCCATTAGGCCAATAAAAAGGTGACAACTGCATATAAAAGAATTACTAGACCATTTAATGCAGGAGGCTTGAAAGCTCCGACATAAGTAGTTGGACCAGCATAACATTATGTGGTGATTTGCATATGTAGCCCATGATGCTTTGCATTGTGGGGGCATGTGTGATTTTGTATTTTCTTGAAACTTGGCTTCCCAGCCAAATGCCCTTTGGGGTAACCCTTGCCTCAGTGTTTGCGCACAGAGGTTCTTTGTCTTTTAAGTGATAGGGATGTAAGTTTGTCATGGCAGTCATACATGTCATTGATTCCATGATGTTTGATCTTTATTCAGGACTTCCATGACTTTCACTAGTGTCATTAGAATGTAGCAATGATGACAGTGCCACAACATTTACTACTGTTTACTAATGATTTCATGAACAAACAATGAGTCATTAAAACCTCATCCATGACAAACTTACATCCCTAGTGATAGTACACTGCGTATAGAATGGATCAAATAATAAAATGGACATCTCAGTATACCCCATGCAATTACTGTCCTGAATGACTTACCATGGAGAAATCTATAGCCCAGAATGACAATTTAAAATCAGAATCTTTATTTTTTGTTAAACCGATAAAACTTACAGGAGGTTCTTTAATCTCAGAATCCTTATGTGTAATCTCACAGTCCTCTAAACTCCTAACCAAAAACATACAGAAATCAATAATACAACCAATATGGAAAAATCATATTACAATAGATGGAAATACAGTAAACAATGAATGATGGCAAAGAAAATTAATAAAATCTATTTCAGATTCAATAGAGGGCAAGAGTTTCAAAATTTTGTTAAGCTACAAAATTATTTTAACCTAAATTACATGGAAAATCAGTTTTACACTAAATTAAAACAAAGTATCTCAATGCTTTATCAAAACAAAACATTATTATTTATGGCAACTCCTAACACCACTTCTTTTACAAAACTGATATAAACCAAAACTGGTATTAGGAAAATATACAATTTTTTGATATAATCTGTTAGAAGGAAATAATGTATGGGGAGCCCTTATTATGCACTGCCTGGTATCTTTTAATTTTCTTGTAATCTCATTTTTCTGATATACATGCTATAAACTTTGCTTGCCTACGTCAGATCGATGAGATTACAAGATGGAATTAATGTCACCTGCCGACGTTCCGACCCCAGAATGTTAAATGCGAGCTGAAGCAGCAGTTTAAATGCCGTTGCAATGACTCCTCCTCGGTTGAGGATTAGCCATCTGAGCTGAGTTCACCACGAGCAGCATGTAAGTTCTCTTGTTTACCTTTCTCGCAGTTACCGCCTAATATTTTTTTTTCCAAACAGTCATCTCCTTTTTTGTGCTTTGTCTCTTGCCTCCCCCACCTCCATCCACAGGCAGACTCCAGTGAAGGATGGCATCCCATCACAGTCATCAAATATTCCCCACAACCCCTTTGCCATATTTTGGTGTAAAAGTTATTTTGTTTAACCAACTCAAACCCCATACACTATAAAAGATAATGACTGGGGTTCTGCAGTTTACTGGGTTGAAATCACCTCTTGCGGTTGCCATGCCGACAGTAAACCTCTAGAGCTGCACTCTCGAGGTTTACAAGCACAGCATGGCAAACGTTCGAGGTGATTACAACCCGTTAAACTGCAAAACCCCAGTCATTATCCTCTATATCTTATGACAATATAGAATGGTGGTCCTCTACATTGAACTAAGATGTATCAGGTTGGAATTGGACCACAATCTGAGAATTTCGATATAAAGCAATCTCATCTGTCAATTACAGAACTACACAATTTAAAATTTTAAATTATGCATATTAAACTCCTCTCAAAATGAAAAAAAAAATGTTTAAAGAAAGAAGCAACTTGTTCCAAATGTAATATGGCAGACAGAAACCTGATACACATGTTTTGGACATATCCTCATATACAACATGTTCGGTCAAACATAACTAATAGGTTTAGAAATGAAAGAAATCGCAACATGAATTTGTATATTTACATAACAGATTATTTTGAAAATGCTGCAATAAAAGACACTACTACTAAACTTACAGTTGTCCTAATTTCAATGGCTGTCAAGAGCTGTATAGTATGACTATGGACAGAAGCTAGATGGCCTTTCTATAAACGAGTGGTAAAATTAGATGTTTGAAGCAGTGAAGCCTGAATGGCTTGCTTATGGGTTAAAATACAATATGAATGCTTTTAACAAAAAACTAGGCCCACTTTATGATTATTTCCCTCACTAGTAGTTAAATAAAGGCTCTTACAAATGTGCATATTTTCTAACGTCGTATCTTTTTCATCACAGATACCTGAAATCTTTCCATTCCTTCTGGCATCACTCTACAATATGAATTCCTGTAACTTCAGTACTAGGTGATTAAGACAAGCAGAAGGCTCAAGGCCCATGCTGCGTGTCTCCCGCGATTTGCGGGACATAGTTACCCTACTGGAAGCAAAAGATGCTTATCCAGTCTTTCTTTAAATATCTGGAAACTTTCAGCCTCAAGCACCTCACTTGGAAGGCTACTGCACAATGGGATTATTCTCTGAGTATAATAGGATCTCAGATTTGTTCGAGGGTATGCAAGTTTCAGTTGTTTTTTTACTCCTTAATCCTTCTAACCTGATTGCTGGTACTAATCCTAACCTACATGCAAGATGTGTGTCCTTTGATATCTTATACATTTGTAAAAGGTCCCCCCAATCTGTCTCAGCTCCAGGGGGTACAGATTCACTTGGGCATCTCATTTCTCACACAGGTTCATTAATGAAGATATAATTTTTCTCTTTCTGTTCCCCTTTTTCTTAGACTTTTTAGTTCCTCTTCGCTCCCTATTAGATTACAGCTTATTCTTCTACTGGATTTTGAAATATAGTATATTTCTATATTTGTAGTTGGTATTCCTTATAGGGTATAATATGTAATTATTATAGTTTCAAACATTTTGAATTTTTCACAGAACTGGAAAATCTAGTTAATAATATGCTTTGGTTTTTAAACATTTTTGTGTTATTACTATGTTAATTTTTATTGTATATATTAGATAATACATTTAATGTATTTATTGTTGTTACAGTAGAATCTTAAAAAGTCAATAAACATATACCGGTATTCTCAACAACTAACATTTAAAGGGACACCGTCAACCCCCTAAGGCCTCAAAATGTCTTTAGTTTAATAAAATTTGTTATGATTAGTTACATTCTGTAGACATTGCCGATGTAGCTGGTAGTTTGATTCACATTAATTTTCTCTTTTAAAAGTGAAAATAGACTGCCCACCATATTGGTGTTACGTCACAAAAAGAAATGTTTGTTTACAGCTCTTGAACAACTCTCACTGCACCGTTCCTGGAACTGGGAACACCCCAACACTGTACAGCCACTCATGATCCAGTGGGAGGAGATGAGACTATTGCACTGTGAATGGCTGCAATGTTTGTGGGTGTTCCTGCTGTTCAGGAAGTATGCAACAAGAGTAGATCAATGATTTATAATAAAACAAAGTTGGTTATTTTTATTTATTTAGTTTTTGTTGACCAGGTAAATGCACTAGGCAGATTTTGCTTATTTTCAGGCATGACCTGGGGAAGGGGGGATACAGATGAATGCCAACAGACCTTGAACCAGATTAAGCTGTTGGTGGTATTTTTAGTGAATGGGGAAAATTTGGGCAGGGCACCAGGGAGATTCCCCTACTCTTTTTGAGAAGTGCCATGGGATCTTTCACATCCACCTGAACTACCACCAGAACAGGTAGATGGGACCTCAGTTTAACATCTCATCTGAAAGACGGCACCTCAGGAGTGCAGCACTCCCCATGCTGCACTACAGTGTCAGTATTGGGATATTAACCCAAGTGCCTGGTGTGGGGATAGAACCCACAGCCTTCTGATCTCCTGGCCTCAGAGGCGAGTGTGCTACCTTCTGAGCCACTGACACCATTAGCATACATCTTATTTCTGCAAAGAAAGGAATCAGATAAGGCAGCCAGCCGGTGCAGCGGTAGCGCTACTGCTTACGGCTTCGACAACCCAGGTACAGAAGCGATCTCGGTGCATTGGAGGGTTGGCTGGAGGGAAGAGGACTGCTCTCCTATGGGAGTGGGTAGATGCGGAGCCCAGCATATACCTGGCCCCTAGCAGAGGCATGGGTTAAGGCAGTATGGGACCACCATAGTGCAGGGAGGTGCGGCAGTCATTGACACACATCACGCAGAAGTGAATGACGTAGATCATGATGGCACAGCATGTCTACATGTCCCAGGGGGAAAACAGAAGGAAACTCCCAAACTGGCAGGATGACACTGGTCACCACAAGGCCCTGCACCCAGCTATCCAGGCCCAAACCAGCAAACAGGTTCCTCTTCAATAATGGGGGTTGGGGAACCCCACCAACCCTGCCTGAGGGGCAGATGCAGTCAGATAAGCCCTGGAGGATGCTGGATGGCAGGGTTGGGGTGACTGGTGGAAAGGGGGGTGTTGGACAAGGAAGAAAATATAGCAAAAAAAAAAAGAAAGGAATCAGATAAAACTGGCAATATCAATGAATTTTAGAGAAGGTAAGCAATCATAAAAGGTAGGTTTTGAATTAGAAATAATATGATGCAAAAAGAGTTGACTATCTTTTTAAGCAGGAAGTAATTCAATAAAAGTAGCAGTAGTCACAGAATAGTAAGACAATAGATGCAAAACAATTTATGCTTACACAAGTTAAAAAGATAGAGGGTGATGCAATGAAATGCACGGTCAACCCTAATGTCTGCATTAATGTAGTTTTTTTTTTTACAATGACTTTCCCTTCTTTTTCTGATAGTGGAATCGTATCCTCATTTGCTCAGATCCAGATAGTCCCGACACAGTGCATGGGCCTATCAAGCCTCGACAAGCACATAAATCTTTTATGTGGGAAGGCTCTCTGACACACCACAAGGTGTTGTCTGTGTGCCAGAACACTGTTCTGTCCCACTATGATGGGCTCTGGAAGGATGGGTTTTGTGGGACAGAGGCACATTCCTCAACTGGTACCACCACATAACTCCTATACCTCTCTGGTGGGGTGGGACTTCCAGAAGGAGGCACCCGTGATAGTGAACAAGGAGGATGTGGGGCCCCCCCCCATAATGACCCCAAGGAGGATGTGAGGACCTCAAAGTAGGAGGAAGCAACTTCAGGTTGGGGACTCAAATTTGAGGTGGACAGACTTGGGAATGGGAAGGGTGGGGAGAAGCAGGTTAGGTGCCTATGTGGTGCCAAGGCCTAGAGGGATAGGAAACGGATCCTGAGAATTGCTAGGGCAGCAGGATGGGTGACAGAAGTGGTTGTCATTGTCCACCTGGGGAGCAATGACTTGCCTAGGAATGGTTCTGGGATAGTGCAGAAGGAGTTTAGGGAGCCAGGAGGGGTCTTAGACATGCTCAGTGGCTCTCGCTGAGGTGCTGCCTGTCTATGATGGGGGTAGGAGAGGGATCTACACACCAGGAGCTTCAACTCATGGCTGAAGGAGTGGTGCAGAGAGGATGGGTTCAGCTACACTGGGGACCTATGTGAGAGGATAAGGGCCTATACAGAAGTGATGGTGTGCATCCATCTGAGAGGCGAACAACAGTCCTTAGTGGATGGTTTAAATGTTACTTCAGTGAACATTTAAACTAGCCTAGGGAGGTGTCAGAAGGAACTGGGGAGGCAGAACCCCCCACAGGCTGAACTAGACAGTAAGGAGAATCCAAAGGGAGAGGAATCCCACAGGGTGCAGCTTAATAAAGAAAACAGGGAGGTACAGACGAAGGGGGAATGCAACAGGAGCATTAAAAAGAGAGGGAGAGGAGGGAGGGTAAGAAAGAAAAAAGGGGGGCAACAAACAGAGTGGAAACAAAATCTGGAAGGCCATGTGTACGAGTGCTACAAGTCTAGGAAATAAGATTCGGACATAGAAGCGTGGTGCTTTGTGTAAAGGAAAAGTCTTTCTAAGTGACATTGCAGAGGGACTGGAAAGAAAAGCATGCATCTTTGCAGACGACACAAAGATCTGCAACAGGGTTGATAAACGGGGGGGGGGTGGAAAGAATGAGAAGGGACTTGGCAAGGTTGGAGGAATGGTCAAAAGTATGGCAGCTTAGATTCAATGCAAAGAAGTGCAAAGTAATGCACCTGGGAAACAAAAACCCAGGGGAAGAGTACACAATGGGGGAAGGGTATTAACAACAACAAAAATAGAAAGGGACCTGGGGGTAGTCATATCAGATGACCTAAAGGTAAGAAAGCAATGTGAGGAGGCAGTAAAGATTGCTGTAGGGATACTGGGATGTATAGGGAGAGGCATCACCAGTAGAAAACAGGAAGTTGTCATCCCTCTGTACAGACAGTTGGTGAGACCCCATCTGGAGTACTGCGTGCAGTTCTGGAGACCCCCTCTCCACAAGGACATAGACAGGATGGAGGCAGTCCAGAGGAGGGCAACTAAAATGGTGCAGGGTCTGCAACAGAAGCCATACAAAGACAGACTAAAGGAGCTTAATACGTATACCCTTGAGGAAAGGAGGGAGAGGGGGACATGATAGAAACTTTCAAGTACATCAAGGGAATCAACAAAGTCCAAGAGGGTAGCATCTTTCAGAAAAAGAGATGTGCAAGAACAAGGGGACACAATCTGAAGATAGAGGGGGGGATGGCTCAGGGGCAATGTGAGGAACTATTTTTTCACAGAGAGGGTGGTAGATGCATGGAACAGCCTGCCTGAGGAGGTTGTAGGGTCAAAAAATATGGGGGAATTCAAGAATGCATGGGACAGACATAAGGCAATTCTGGTGGGGGGTAGGAAGAAGTAGGCTGTGGTTAACTAGAATCTGCAGCTTATCCAATAGGTAGGAAAACGGGCAGACTAGGTGGACCAGGCGGTCCTTATCTGCTATCAAAGTTTATGTTTCTATAATCATAAAAGCAACGGTGATAGAGAGACAACGGGAGAGGCAAAGGTACTGTGGGTCACCCTGGAGATGGGGAATGGAGCCACTAGTCACACTGCTGTGATCTACAGACCTCTGGCACAGAGGGCGGTATTAAATATGGTACTAGTGGAAACCACTGGCAAGATGGCAGAAAGGGGGAGGTGCTGCTGGTGGGGAAAGTTCAACCTGTGGATGTAGATAGGAGCCCCCCAGCAGTGGTTTTAACATCTTGGACTCTCTACTGGGGGTGTTTCTCAGGCAACTAGTCAGTGAACCCACTTGTGATGGGGCAGTACTGGACCTGGTACTCACTAACAGGGACAGTATTGCAGACATCAAGGTGGGAAGCCACTTGGGGACCAGTGATCTCCATATAGTGTGGTTCAATATAAGGACGATTTTGGAATCAATCCACCCAAGGGTGAGGGTCCAGGACTTCAGGAGGGCAGATTTCATAAAGATGGGTGAATGCCTCAGGGATGACCTGGTGGGGGGATGGCCTAGGTGGGGTGGAAGAACAGTGGGCAAAGCTAAAAGGAACCACAGTAAAGGCAACAAACCTCTCCCCTCTGCCCGTTTTTACTGTGCAACACCAGGCCACCTACCCACAGTGCTGCCATAAATAATACCGACACTGTGGTACCCAATCCCCAATATTGGTACCTAAAATAAAGAAAACCATCCCTCGTATTTTTTTTTTTTTTTTTAAGTGTACCCTGTAAAAAAGAAAAACGTCCATCGATGTGTTACCTCCACCGTTACTGTCCCTCCATCTGACCTTCCCACCCAGCACCTACCACCACCCACCCTCAATGCCTTACTTACCTACTGGGGTCCAGCACCGTAATTCTCTCTGGACCAGAGACATGTCTTCGGTCTTGAACGCTGGACTGTGAACTGAGGAAATCAGGTATGCAGTTCAATGTATTTAAATGGGTTTTGAACTTGTCGTCATAACTTGGTCATTTTTGAATATTCTTTCCTCAAATTTTCAACATGGCTTTTTTGGGACCCCACCTTATGAACAAGGACAGTGAAATTATGCAAATCTATCCTGAAAGGTGCTGTTGCGGTTACTGTGTGAAATCACCATTCATGCAGGATTTGAAACATTTCTGCACCCTTGTTCATGAGGTTGGGTCATAAGAAGGTTACGTTGCAAATTTGGGATAAAAATATTTAAAAACTACAGTTATGAGCCTATGTTGAAATTATGAATGCATGCTCATAACTTTAGTAATATTCAATATTCTGACCCCAAATTTTCAACACAGCCATTTTTTCACATCACCTCATGAATGTGACAGCTGTTATTTTTCAAATCCTGGCCAAAATATGTTTTCACACTTGTGGAGCGAAATCACCTTTCAGAAAGGATTTGGAAATTTTCTCCACCCTTGTTCACGAGGTGGGGTCATAAGAAGGCTTAAAAAAAAACAAACGGTGTAAAAATATTAAAAACAACAAAGTTATGAGTGTATGTTGAAATTTCCATCACATGATCGTACAGTAACTGTGGCAATTTCCAGTATTTGGACCCAGATTGCCTATGTAGCCCATTTTTCCCCACCACCACCTCCTGAATGTTCAGAAGGAGTTGGAGGTAAAATTTTGAAAAACCAAACAAAACTAAGTTATGAGGAAACGTTGAACTGCTCCAACATTTATTCATAACTTTATTTTTGCAGATTTTGGCCCTAATGTTCAACATATCCCTTGTGTTACCCCACCTCCTGAACATGGCAGGTGTCATTTTTTCAAATCTCTTCTGAAATTTGTTTTCATAGTTGCACAGCAAAATCAACTTTTGGATGGAATTTAAAAAATTCCACCTGTCTTGATCATAATGTCAGGTCATAAAAAGACTATTGGAAATTTGGGGTCAAAATGTTGGGAGTCCACTGAAAATAAGATATAGCCCCTCAGCTGCCCTATCCTATCATGGGTAATTACAATCTAACAATGTGTAAAACCATGACACCACTGAAAATGAGACAATGCTTCTCATCTTCTCTTATCCTGGGTAAATATATAGTAAAAATGTGTACATGCAAGAGCCAGTACAACAGCAATACCTGCGGCGAACATTCAGGCATTGTCAAATGCTTTAACATACAAAAGCTCAACTTGAAGTTGCTAGTCTTGTAAAACAGACCAGTGACTTCATTCTTCGCCAATCTGCCTGCCTATGTGAGTGTAATCGGACCTCCAGCCAGCACAGCAACGGCACGGAGTCTGAGCCAGGGAGAGATCAGTGGCCTTCAGTGAAAGAAGGAACAAAACACAAAAAAACTAAACTTGAAAACAAGTACACAAACAGGCTTTATCACTACAGCCTTTTTAGCTTGAGGATGCAGACACAGTAGCATCATGGTTAAAAAAGTAACAGAAGTCAGTGTATTTCTTTGGTTATGGAACTAACAACTCAAGCCTACAGCCCCCGTTTCACATTCCTTTTATTCTAGATGAATGCATTTGGCTGCGTCTACGTGCAGTACACAGTGTGCGGGCAGTAAGGGGAAGGGGAGGAAAACAAAATGGGCTTTGTTGAGAAGATGTGAAGATACATCAGCAAGGTGTTTTCTATAAAAGATTCTAAAGGGGATATGTTAAATGTTCCACCATTAAGGTTAACTTCAACTTCGTAACCTTAAAATATCCCTCACAAATATCCGTAGTTTCCAAAGTGTACAATAATACCATTAGGGCAATTGGTTTCATTTTAATGATCACAGGGGCAGAATTACAGATTAGTGAACCCCTAACATTTCAATGCATCTCTTAAAAGTGTGGACAGATGGATGCCAACACGATTCCAAAGCAGTTCAAAAAGAGGAACACGTCCATATGGAGTTTTCTAGGACTGTAATGCTCCCAGATTGATTTGGCATTTTCCCTGTAACTCCAGGGCAATTTTCCTGTGTTTTCCTGTAGATTATATTATTCCTATGGAAGCTGAATTGCTGTATTTTCCTGTATAACCAATGCAAGTACTAATTTCACTGTAGATAGCTCAATGTCCCTGTGGAATAGTGGTAGTAGTAGTACGTCTATTTTTATACACGTAACAAAACATGTTGGTACAAAAACATCATTAGGACAAACACAGCCCTATTTACAAGGTGGTCCTGTTTGTTCAAAAGTTTCATATTTGTACAAACAACAATACTGGATCTGTTGTGGCCGAGATCGTCTGGAGTTCCTTGAGGTGTGGGGTCTTTCCATTGGCCTTGAAAAAGGCCCTGGTTAGACCTCTACTAAAGAAACCCTCATTGGACCCAGACTGTCTCAACAACTACAGACTGGTTTCTAACCTCCCGTTTTTAGGGAAGGTTATAGAAAAAGTGGTGGCCATTCAGCTCGAGAAGCGACTTGCCTCATCCTCCACCTATGAGGTTTTCCAGTCTGGGTTTAGGGTCAGGCATAGTATGGAGATCGCCTTGGTGGAGATGCTTAATGATCTCCTGATAGCAAGAGACAGGAGATAGCGTACCATCTTGATCCTCCTGGATAAATCGGCGGCGTTTGACACTGTGGACCACTAGGTGCTGCTTGACCGACTGTGGTACTGCTGTGGCCTCTCTGCTAATGTCATCAAATGGTTCAGGTCGTACTTGACAGGCAGAGTGCAGAGGGTGGTGATGGGGTTAGCCTCATCTAGCCCAAAGTCTCTGACTTGTGGAGTTCCGCAGAGATTGGTCTTGTCGACACTTGTTGTTTACAATGTACATGTTGCTGTTGGGAGAAATTATCAGGTGGTATGGGCTGAGTTTTCACTGCTATGCAGATGATACCCGGCTGCAGCTGGTGCAGAACGCGGTGGCAAGATTACTGTCAGGTGCACGAAGGTGTGATCATATTATGCCTGTCCTCCGCGAACTGCACTGGCTGCCAGTTAGGTGGAGGATTGCCTTCAAGGTTGGATTACTGACCTATACGGCCCTACACTTAGTACAGTACTTGTAGTGACAGAGGAGGATAGAGTGAGGGAGGGGCTGCTGGCATTGAAGGTGGACAAATCACCAGGCCCTGACAGAGTACATCCAAGGATACTAAAGGAACTGGCTAAGGAGCTGGCAGGGCCACTGGCAGACCTATTTAATAGTTCACTAGAGTCAGGCGTGGTACCACAGAACTGGAGAACAGCACATGCAGTGCCCCTCCACAAAAGCAGTCCCAATGATGACCCACAGAATTACAGACCAGTTAGTCTGACCTCCATTGTGGGCAAGCTCATGGAGACCATACTAAAGGAAAGGTTGGTGGAATTTCCTAGAGGAGCATGGTCTCCAGGATGCAAGGCAGCATGGGTTCATGGTGGGGGGATTGTGTCAAACGAATCTGACTTCTTTGACTGTGTCACTAAGACAGTAGACAGGGGCCAAGCGGTAGACATCCTCTATCTTGATTTCAGCAAGGCCTTTGACTCTGTGCCCCACAAAAGGTTTATCAGGAAGTTGTTGAATCTTGAGGTTGGGGAAAAAGATGGCCAGATGAGTGGAAAACTGGCAGAGGGACAGAACCCAGATGGTGTTTATGGAGGAAATAGTTATCTGGCACCAGAGAGGTAACCAGTGGGGTCCCGTAGGGCTTGGTACTGGGGCCGGTATTATTCAATGTCTTCATCGATGACACTGGGGATGCCATTAAGGGCACACAATGTGCCTATTCACGGATGACACCAAGCTCTGTGGGAAAGTGGACACAGCTGAAGGGATACAGGACTTACAGGAAGATCTGGAAAAGTTGGGGAGGTGGTCCAGGATCTGGCAGCTTGGCTTCAATGCCAAGAAATGCAAAGTTATGCATATTGGAACCAAGAATCCCAGGACAGAGTACTACCTGGGTGGAGTCTGAGTATCTGTATCAGAGGAGGAGAAGGACCAGGGAGTGATGATCACTAGTGACCTAAAGCACTCCATGCAGTGCAAGAAAGCAGCAGCAAAGGCAAACAAGACGCTGGGATGCATATCTAGGGAGATCGGTAGTAGGAGAGAGGAGGTTATACTGCTCTTGTACAGGCCACTGGTAAGGTCACATCTAGAGTATGGAGTTCAGTACTGGTTCCCACACCTCAAAAAGGACATTAACTTGCTGGAGAAGGTCCAGAGGAGGGCTACAAAGATGATAGTGGGTCAGCAGGGTAAGGCATACAAGGAGAGGTTGAGGGCACTGAACATGTACTCCCTGGAAGACAGGAGAGAGAGAGAGAGAGAGAGAGAGAGAGGACATGATTGGGACCTTCAAGTACTTGAAAGGGATAAATAAGGTTGATAAGGAGAGTCTCTTTAAGCTGAGTGGCAACCATAACATGAGCGGGCACAGTCTTAAGCTGGAAGGTGGGAGGTTTAGGAGGGAGGTCAGAAAGCACTTCTTCACAGAGATCTACATCTAAATATCAAAAACAAGGTAATTAAACTTGCTGATGATATCAAAATTGGTGGACCAGTATCAAATGACCAGCAAAAGACATAGATGTTAGAGGATATAAAAAGATTGAAAACTGGGCCCCCCAAAAAATGGGATGCACCGAAGTATAGAAAAATTGCAGTTATGCACCTGGGGGTACAAAATATAGCCCAGCCGTATACTCTAAATGGGAATAATCTAAGGATTACTACAGTAGAAAAAGACTGCGGAGTTCTTGTCAACAACAGGCTATCATTCAAGGAACATAGAATGAATATAATCAGGAGAACAAATTTAATGAATAAAAAACATTAAAAGGAGTTTTATAAATAAAAATATGGCATTCATGTTACCTCTATATAAAACTTAAATCAGACCACATTTGGACTATGCGTCGCAACTTTGGAGTTCATATACAAAAACAGAGAATGATAGGGTAGAGAGGGTTCAAAGGAGGTATACAAAAATGGTGGAATCTTTTTGTAACAAAAGTTACAACATTAGACTGCAGAAGATGGGCTTGTTCTCCCTGAAGAAAAGAAGAGCAAGGGGAGAAATACTGACATTTTATAAACTTTTGAAAGATCTCAGTTTGATGGGAGAGATGGGTATAACATTCCAGGATAAACCAGAGGGTCTAAGAGGACACAGGTTACAGGTCAAAATAGACACAGCTGGAAACAACAAGCGGTATTTTTCTTACCTAAACAGGACAGGGAGACTATGGAATATGCTTCCAGAAATAGTTGTAAATGCAAAATCTGATATTAGCTTTAAAAACCTATCGGATAACGGGATTATGACATCAAAAATTAAACAGGCCCACATTTGTGGGGAATGGTTAATATGAGCAATAAGTCTTCTCCCATTCTACTACCTAGTATGAGAACCTAGTATAAGAGAGGGCGATGGCCACATGGAATGCGCTGCTGGAAGAGGTAATCTCGTTGAAGACAGTGGCCAGCTTTAAGAGAAGCTGGGATAGGCATAGAGGGATGGTAAGGATCATGAGTAGGGAGGATGGGAGAAGTGGGAAGGGAGAGCAGGGACACAGGCTGCTCACAAATGGGGAGCATGTACAGGAAATAATGGTCAGGGAGCCACTGAGAGGAAGTGATCATTGCACAGTGTCGTTCCAGTTGGATATAGGCAGGGAAAGCATCCTAAGACCAAAACCTTGAATTTCAGGAGGGCGGACTTCAGGAAAATGGGCGAAGTATTAAGGAGCCATCTTGTGGGCATCAGAGCTGATATGGAGGTGGACCAAAGGTGATCCATCATTAAGGAAGAAATACTGGTTGCCACAGATGAGTGTGTTAGGCTCAGGGGTAAGAACACAAGGGCCAAAGCGCCCAGCTTGTACAATTCTGGGGTTACCCAGGCAGTAAGAGAAAAGAGGCTGGCCTATAGAAAATTCAGGAAGACCAAGAGAGAGGTGGATAGGGAAAATTATCTAAGGTTAGCTAGTGAGGCAAGTAAGAAAGTCAGGTGAGCAAAAGCAGAGAAGGAGCTGCAGATAGCTGCAGGAATTAAGAAGGGGGAGAAGGCTTTCTTTCGCTATATAAGACAAAAAAGGGACAAGAAGGAAGGGATTGTTAGGCTTAAGAAAGGGGTGGAGTATAATGAGGGAAAGCAGATATACTAAATGAATACTTCTGTTCCATCTTCACCAGGGAGAAGGGTGGATCAGTGCCTTCAGGAGGGATAAGAGGAGTGGTGGGAAGGGGAACACAGATGTAGTGATACAGGAGGATAGCACTAGGGAGGGGTTGCTGGCATTGAAGGTGGACAAATCACAAGGCCCGGATGGAGTACATCCAAGGGTACTAAAGGAACTGGCTGAGGAGTTGGCAGAGCCACTGGCAGACCTATTTAATAGTTCACTAGAGACAGGCGTAGTACCGCAGGACTGGAGAACAGCACATGTAGTGCGGCTCCAGAAAAGCGGTCCCAATGATGACTCAGGGAATTACAGACCAGTCAGTCAGTCTGACCTCCACTGTGGGTAAGCTCATTGAGACCATACTAAAGGAAAGGTAGGTGGAATATCTAGAGAAGCATGGTGTCCAGGATGCGAGGCAGCATGGTTTCATGGGGGAGTGGGGTGTCAAACAAATCTGATTGACTTCTTTGACTGTGTCACTAAGACAGTAGACAGGGGCCAAGCGGTAGACATCCTCTATCTTGATTTCAGCAAGGCCTTTGACTCTGTGCCCCACAAAATGTTGAACATGAAATTGGTGGATCTTGGGGTTGGGGAAAAGGTGGCCAGAGGGGTGAAAAACTGTCTGAAGGACAGAATCCAGAGGGTGGTTGTGGGGGGAGAATTATCTGGCACAAGACAGATAACCAGTGGGTTCCCACAGGGCTCTGTGCTGGGGCTGGTGTTGTTCAATGTCTTCATCAATGACACTGGAGATGGCATTATGGGCAAAATGTGCCTATTTGTGGATGACACCAAGCTCTGTGGGACAGTGGGCAAAGCTGAAGAGATACAGGACCTACAGGAAGATCTGGCAAAGCTAGGGAGGTGGTTCAGGATCTGGCAGCTTGGCTTCAATGCCAAGAAAGGCAAAGTTATGCAAATTGAAGTCAAGAATCCTAGGACAAAGTACTACCTGGGTGGAGTCTGAGTATCTGCATCAGAGGAGGAGAAGGACCTGGGAGTGATGATCACTAGACCTGAAGCACTCCACGCAGTGCAAGAAAGCAGCAGCAAAGGCAAACAAGATGCTGGGATGCATATCTAAGGGGATCAGTAGTAGGAGAGAGGAGGTTATACTGTCTTGTACAGGTCACTGGTAAGGCCGCATCTAGAGTATGGAGTTTAGTACTGGTGCCCACACCTCAAAAGGACATTAACCTGTTGAAGGTCCAGAGTAGGCCTACAAAAATGACAGCTGGTCAGCAGGGTAAGGTATACGAGAAGAGGTTGAGGACACTGAACATGTACTCCCTGGAAGACAGGAGAGAGAGAGAGAGAGGGGACAAGATTGGGACCTTCAAGTACTTGAAAGGAATAAATAAGGTTGATAAGGAGAGTCTCTTTAAGCTGAGTGGCAACCATAACACGAGGGGCACAGTCTTAAGCTGGAGGGTGGGAGGTTTAGGAGGAAGGTCAGGAAGCACTTCTTCACAGAGAAGGTGGTGGACACTTGGAATGCACTGCCAGAAAAGGTAATCTCGTTGAAGACAGTAGGCAGCTTTAAGAGAGGCTGGGACAGGTATAGGGGGAGGGTAAGGGTCATGGGTAGGGAGGATGGAAGGAGTGGGGAGAGGGGGCAGGGACAGTAGCTCAAGCTGTGAACCCTGCAACACAAGCAGACTTGATAGACCAAATGGCCTTCTTCTGCTGGCTTCTTCACATGTTCATATGAGCTCAAGCTGTGGACCTTGCAATATGAGCAGACTTGACAGATCGAATGTTTTTTCTTCTGCTGGATTCTTCGTATGTTCGTATGTACACGAAAGGGGACCAGTCTACCTGCAAGATCTCCTTGTGCCTCATCGGCCGTCCCGGACTCTACATTCCACCGAGGGTTGCCGCCTCCTTACTGTCCCCAGGGTTAGGTTGCAGCATTCTGGTGATTGAGTGTTTTCAGTGGCTGCACCTACCCTGTGGAACTCTTTGCCTAAACAACTGCGAGAGGCACCCTCAGTGGAAACCTTTAAAAAAGGACTAAACACTTTTTTCTTTAACCAGGCTTTTAATGGATAAATACTTTGATTATTGCTCACTGTATGGATAGATAGTTTTTATGTATATTGCTGCTTGCTCCAACTGGTCTGTTAAATTGTTTTAATTGCTGTATTGTGTTTTAATTCTGAATTGTGAAGCACTCTGAGTCTCCGGAATGGAGCGCTATAAAATAAAGTATCTATCTAACATAAATTAAAATACTATACAGACATTACAATATAAATACAAAACAATGTAATTAAGTACATACTAAAAAAATTGTTTGGAGACCAAATAGAATAGAGCGGAGATCCTTGGGATTGCAAGGTAAAACTTTTAAAAAGTTGAAATACTGTACCTCTGTCTGATATTGAAAATAACTAACCCCTTCTGTGAAGAACAAATTGGTAATTTCAAGAGAGTGTGGTGACATCATGGACACAATAGCGAAGCTTAGTGCGTTTATGTTACCATACGTATGAGGTATGATGTTACTATACCTGCAAGCTCTTCACCGAGAGGAGGAGGTATATAATACAGGAGCAGTCTGTTTCAGAAAACATGTTTTACAATTTTGAAGAGAAGGGTAGGTTACTTGTGGGTTTTTTTTTTCTACTTTTTATGCAATGCAAGATTCAGAGTGTTTTTTACAGCTGAACAGAGAAAGGGGGCTCTGGAAGTATATAACTGTAAACACGCCACAGCTGTCTTCTTACACTGCATGGAGCTGACACATTTTATTTATGTCCTCTCCATAGAGTACAGTGTGTTTCCTTCCCTACTCCCCCTCACTCCCGCTGCACTATTTTGTTGGTCCAATCATAGCATGGCTAAGTTGAACTTTTTCTAAGCCCTATGAGATAAAGGTATTTCCTGAAAGGGGCCAGCATCTGAAGTGCTAGAAAATTACTCATTTATGAAAACGAGAGCTGTAACATCAGTAATTCTGTCATTGCAACGTAAAACTATGACTCCATGCGCATGCCCAGAATCACAGCATTGCAATGCTAAGGGACATGGTTCGCGAGGGCAAAGGAAGACGCCCAGCCCTCCCCTGCACTGATCGACGATGTCGGAACCCCCCCCAAGCACCCAGAACTTGGGACACGGGTCGCAAGGGCAAAGGAAGACACCCAGCCCTCCCCGCACTGATCGACGCCGAACCCCCTGCTACACCCAGAACTTGGGACACGGGTTGCGAGGGCAAAGAAAGATGCCCAGCCCTCCCCTGCACTGATCGACGCCAGAACCCCCCAAGCACCCAGAACTTGGGACACAGGTCGCGAGGGCAAAGGAAGACACCCAGCCCTCCCCTGCACTGATCGACAACGTCAGAACCCTCCCCAAGCACCCAGAACTTGCGACACGGGTCGTGAGGGCAAAGGAAGACGCCCAGCCCTCCCCTGCACTGATCGACGACGTCAGAACCCCCCCCCCCAAGCACCCAGGTATGGGAACCAGACGGAGGCGATCTGTAGCGCCTATTTCAAAACAGAACAGCAGACTCTTTACTAAGTTAAGCCCAGCGCCTCCACTGCCTCTCAGGGCTTGAGTGCTTCTACCCCGCCAGCGCTGTGCGCCGGCTCCCCACCACTGCCCTTGGTGAGCTCCTCCTTTTATAGGCTGTTGTCACATGACAGTCAAAATCAGCCCACTTTCTCATTTGCAGCTTATCAGCTGCCACCACCAGAGGGCTCAAACCTATTTTCTCCAAGCCTAACACCAAGCCAGGACAGGATGCTGCTTCTTACATCCATAGTTTTCCTCTCTTTGGCCTCATTAACCTCCTTGCCACCCTCAAACCTCCCAGATAGGGAACCCCCACCGGCTCTGCCCCCTCAGTTAGACCCTCCGCCTTACTACCCTGCATCATCTCACTAGCCAGAGCAACACCTGGATCTCCCCCACTACGGTTTATTCAGCACCACCATCCTGCCACCCTCCTTCCATCCAGGGCTCGCGGTCCTACACACATCAGCCCACTGCAACACACCTGCCGCCTCTCCTCGCTGCAACCCCACTGCAAACACAACCTCCTCAAAGTCTAAATCAAAGCATCTCTTTGCCCTTCTCCTGCTCCTGTCAGGAGACATAGAGGCGAACCCAAGCCCCAACTCATCTCATACCCCCACCCCATTCGCTCTCCCAAAAGGCCTACGCATACTGCACCTTAATACCCGCAGTCTGCTATCTAAAATCTCGCCTTTACAACCAATTGCCCTAGCCCTGCACCTGGACATCCTGGTCATCTTGGAAACATGGCTGAAACCACATCATACAGATCCCGAAGTTTCCATTCCAGGATAAACAATCATCAGGCATGACAGGAGTGGGAGAAAGAGAGGGGGAGGGACGGCAATGTATGTCTCCAACAGTCGGCAGTTCACCATTGTGGATATCCCCTCTCTCCAAGCAAACATCGACTCCTTACTCATTAAACTAGTACTTCCATATACCACCCCAATATATGTGGCAGGTTCATATTGCCCCCCATGCACACCCACTGACGAAATTCTCTCCCACCTAATTACGTTGCAATCCCTAGCCTCGGGATGAACTCTGCGCCACTGGTGATTACAATGCCAACTGGCTAGGTATTGAAAAAGCCCACCTGAAGACCAAAATAAAGGCCCTGAACCTCACACAACTCATAAATGAGCCCACCAGACTCAACCACAAGACAAATAACCACTCCCTACTGGACTGGGCTCTCACCTCACATCCACACAGAATTCGGGCCACAGGCCTGCTTCCTGATTCATTAAGCGATCATCATATGATCTACATGATCAGGAAGGTTCACAGCCCCGCTGCCCCCCCCAAGACGCTGCGCACCCGGTCCTATAATTCTCTAGACCTTGAAGCTCTCCTGGCAGACCTGGGCAGGATTAATTGGTCCTGCATCACCGAGGCATCCTCCATTGACTATGCCTTTGAAGCGTTCAAAACCAGATTCCTAAAGGTGTGGGACAAGCACGCTCCCCTGCGTACTAAAAGAGTTAGAGGGGCTCATCTACCATGGATCTCGGTGGATATAATCCGAATATGCCACACCAGAGACCATGCATGGAAAGCACATAAGAAGCAGGGCACCCAGGCCTCCCTTAGTACCTACAGAACCATTCGTAATGCCTGCACAAACATCATCCACCAAGCCAAAAAATGCTACTTCCTATCAATATTCAGTAACAACTCTAATCACCCTACAGAGTTCTGGAAATCCCTCAAATCCCTGCTCTCCCCCCAACCCAACCCCTCCGCCAACACTACTAGCACAGGGCACACTCATCTCCAACCCCATCTGCGTAGCTGAAGCCTTTAACACCCACCTCTCCAGCTGTGCAGACAACCTACTAGCCTCCCTCCTGGACAAGCCCACCCCGGACTACTCCACCCCGGACTACTTCCACCGCCCCCAGACCCCCCAAATACACACCCCAGTCCTGCCGTTCACATTTCAACCAGTTTCCCCAGCAGAAGTCCTTCGCTCCCTGTGGGCTCTGAACCCCAACAAAGGCAAATGCCCGTTATCCATGGACGCCAAGATGCTATTCTTGTCAGCCCCAGCTATAGCATCCCCCCTGGCCGCCCTTCTCAACCTCTCTTTTTCGCTGGGCAAGGTGCCAATGGCCTGGAAAATGGCCACAGTCATACCCTTCCCCAAAGGAGGAGACCCCTCCTCACCAGGCAACTACAGACCTATCTCCCTATACTGGCCAAACTACAGGAGCGACTTGTCCTGTCACAACTGACTCAGTACTTGGATGCCTCCTCATTCTTTACGCCTTACCGATCAGGATTCCACAAAACCCACTCAACAGTCACCTCCCTACTACGTGTCACCGGAGACATTCTTGCCGGCAT
This sequence comes from Neoceratodus forsteri, assembly GCA_016271365.2. Lineage (NCBI taxonomy): Eukaryota > Metazoa > Chordata > Ceratodontiformes > Ceratodontidae > Neoceratodus > Neoceratodus forsteri. The sequence goes on along the minus strand of CM028134.1, from coordinate 967,458,062 downwards.
CGACAAGGGACATACCACCACGGCCATTTTTATAGACCTTGCAAAGGCATTCAATACCATCTCTCACTCCCTACTCATCTCCAAACTTAGCAAAGCGGGGCTTGTACACCCAGCCACACAGTGGTTCCAAGACTACCTAGGCGGGAGGAAACAAGCGGTCAGAATTGCCTCTCACACATCTAACCCCCTTCCAGTCACATCTGGCGTCCCCAAGGATCAGTACTAGGACCTATACTCTTCTCCATTTTTCTAAACGACCTCCCATCAGCATGCTCCCATTCTTCCATACAAATGTATGCAGACAACACAGTCCTGTATGCATCAGGACCCTCAGCAAGCAGCGCAGCATCTCTCTTTCAGGAGGATTTCATTGCCATCCAGCTCTGGTTCAGAACTAACCAGTTATTCCTAAACCCTACAAAAACTGTGTCGCTCACTTTTGGCTCCCAACAAAGACTCTCCCGACAAACCCCCTGTCCCCTGTTCAAAACCCTGGAAGGGTCTCCCCTGGAGCAATGCACTAGATATAGATACCTAGGCATCTGGCTCGATCAGTACCTAGATTTTGCATCTCACACTGACTCCCTGCACAAGAGGCTGCTCCCTAAACTGGGTGCACTTTATCGAAACAAGAACTGCCTCCCCACGCAAACGCGACTTGTCACTGTACAAAAAATGATACTGCTTGTTCTCGACTACAGGGACATAGTATACACTATTGCACCGGCATCCACCCTGGCAAGCCTAGACACCCTATTCCACTCCTTCTGCTGCTTCATTCTAGACTGCCCGTAGTCCACTCACCACTGCACGTTATATAGCTCCCTCAACCTGCCATCCCTCCAAGATCACAGATTAATTAACTGCGCTAGGTTCTCTGCCAAATACTGGTCCCTCTCCCTTCCTCCCTACCCGGAATCCATCCTTTCCCAACAACCTCCTCCTGCGTACTCCTTAAGAGGCAATGACCCTAGACTACTCCACATCCCACTCATGCGCACCACCAAAGGACAGACAGCTTTCAAATACAGAATCCCACAGCTATGGAACGCCCTACCCGCCCCCATACAACACAAGAACAATCCCCACCATCATACTCGATTACACAAGGCTCATTTCTCCTCCAACTGCTCCTGATAGCTAAATCACTCGCTACCAAAATGTGTTGTACAGTCTACTGTGTTATTGTATACCGGTTCCTATCTGTAACTCCTGACCTTGGTTGCTAGGAGTAACTTGTCTGTATCTAATTACTGTATTACAAAATTTTTTTATGCTATGTACCGGGTCTTGGCCCCCAGATCGCATCTGGAATCGAGGATTGTTGCTCAATATGCCTTCCTGGTGAATCTCGTATATAAACAAATAAATATAAATAAGTAAGTATGTAAAATTTTGTTTATATAAGGCACCCTTCCATAACTCAGGGCACCTTTACAAACATCACAATAAAATTCACAGGGTTATGCTTAAAAACAATAAAACAACAGCAGTCAATCAACAGAATAGAATACTGATGTTACAGATCTTATTTTCATAAGTGAGTAACTTTCTAGCACTTAGGACACACGCCCCTTTCAGGAAATACCTGTATCAAAATGCAAAACCGCTTTCTCTGTACCACTTCCTTCCTCTCCCCCCGCACTATTTTCTTGTCTTTAACTCTGGCTTCAGTCTCGCTTTCTCTGTATCATCACCGCCAACTATACGGCAGCCTCTCCCTCTCCTTGGTTCTGATAATCCAATTCAGTTCCCAGTTGTCTACTGGCCCCCTCATGCTCCCTAGTCACGATTGTGTAATCTTTAGTGTCTACTCCCTCTTTGTGTCTGTCACTAAGGTAGCGTGTTTGTACATGCACCCTTTCATGGTGATAACTCACTTCATTTGCGACCACACTCTCTGCCCACCAGGGTTGGGAAACTCATCCATTCTGCCCAATGGCACTTCTGTTCTGTTGGTCCTGATCCTCACTTTTCAGCACTACTGGGGTTGGGATTGTGGAAGACAATCTACGGCTCCCCTAGCCTCAACTCTCTGAAGGGCTCTGTGACATCTCTAGATAATAAAATGGAAAGCCTCACTAAGAGGGTCTCTGAGCTGAAAAGCAGAGTCGGTTCAACAGAAGATCAATTGGTTCCTCTTCAAACCAAAGCAAGCCTATGACAGAAGGAACTGCAGGAATTGCAGCTTAAAGTACTGGAGCTGGAGTCTCGTTCAAGAAAGGACAATCTTAAAATAGGAAGGGTACCCGAGGGGTCTGAAGGGACAAATAGCTTACAATTCATGGAAGAACTCTTTAATGGAAGTGATAGGAAGAAAATGGCCAGAGGAGAAAATTGAGTTGAATCAAGCCCATAGAGGCTTCTCCACAAGAAGAGATGTCCCCAGATTCACATTTGTCAAGCCTCACCACTTTCAAATGAAGGAACAGTTACTACAAAAGGCGAGGTAAAACAAAGGCCTCCATGTGAGAAATTTACACCTGCATATTTTTCCCAACCTTCCCCCTTCAGTTATGGCAAAGCAAAAATCATTCGATGGGTTCAGAAATGTATTAAGAGATAAAGGCATCCCCCAAAACCTAATACATTTGGGATGCCTGAAACTGTTCCTGAATGGAAGACAGCATATTTTTGACACTCCTCATGAGGTGGATCAGTATCTAAAATCCTACTTTTTCCATACGGAAGGCAATGGTTGAATATAATTGCCAGGCCTGCAGAGATCTACAACAATGAGCTTTAGCATCTGGACAGCAATGATTTATTTAAAAAAAAAAAAGGGGGGGGAACCAAACGAAAAAAAAAAACCTAGCATAAGAATAATTCTATTATCTATTAATTTGCAAGGAAAGCAGTATGTTAAAATAGTTAGCGAGTCAAGTGAGACGCTTCACATCTCACTCACCAGTAAGCAATGACCATCTTTGTAGACAGTCTCGGGGGATGGACCCAGCATTAAGTCTGGGTACCAGGTTGATCTATGGCACCACCCTGCAAAGACCTGACAGGGAGACAGGCTCAACACCCACCTCAGCACTACACACTTGAGTCATCCTAACCCACAGTATTTTAAACTTCCTAATAGGAAGTATTTCTTTCTCTTCCTTCTCCCTCTTTCCCTTGTCCCTTCAAAACAACTCTCTTAACAATAACATACATTGACATTCCTGAAGCCATTGCCATGGCTTGCTCACTAAGTCCAGCTCCCAATGAGTGATCTATTTTCATGGAAATATATTTCACAAAGAACACTGCACATGCTGGGAGGCCTCTTCTTTTTTGCCACGTAGGCCTTAGCAACACAAGCCCGTACCCATCTAGCTAGGGTAGGTTTAGAGGCCTTTTGTCCTTTCTTGGCTGCCTCAAAAAGCACAGACAGACTATCTGACTTACTAAATTCAGACGTATGTTTAAGATAGTTCCTAACTGCCCACCTTAGGTCTAGTTTATGCAACTCCTTCTCCATGGGGTGAAAAGGATGCGGACAGAAGGATGGAAGGCAAATCTCTTGGTTCAAATGAAAAGCCGTGGGCACTTTTGGGATGAAGGACGGAACAGTCCTAAGCACCACCTTGTCCTTATGCACGATAAGGTAAGGCTCCTTATGAGAAAAGGCCTGGAGTTTGCCCATTCTCCTGGCTGAACACATGGCCACTAAAAAACAGACCATGTAGGACAACACATCCAGTGGCACGGATGACAATGGTTCAAAAGTCTCAACACAGAGAACATTCAGAACCAAGTTAAGATCCCACGGTGGAACTGGGGATCGAAACAGCGGCTGGCTCCTGCCAACCGCACCTGAAAAATTAACAACCTGTTTGTTTCTAGGGAGAACCCCAAGGAAGCTCCAAGAGCGGAAACCTGTCCTCTCAGCATACTCAATGCCAGGCCTTTCTACACCATCCTGAAGGAATTCCAGGATCTGAGCAATGGATACCTTTGAAGGTTTAATTCCTTTTGCTCTGGCCCAAGAAGAAAATACAGTCCAGATTCGGGCGTAAGCAGCCGAGGTAGAGGTTTTTCTTCCCGCCAGGAAGGATTTGACTATCCTCGGGGGACCTAGTCTTAAGAGCCTCCTCCTTTCAGGAGCCAGGCTGCATGTTGCAATGTGCCTGGGTTCGGGTGGAGAACGGGGCCTTGCAGCAGGAGGTCCCTTTATACTGGATGGAGGAAGGGTACTTGCCGGGCAAGGATTACTAAATCTGAGAACCACGGTCTTCTTGGCTACTCCAGGGCTATCAGACGAAAGTTTCCAATCGAGTGTCTTATTTTTCTGAAGACTTTCTGGAGGAGAGGCAGTGGAGGAAAGGCATATGCTCTGTGGAAGGACCACACCGGAGTAAGAGCATCCACTGCCTCTGCCTGGGGGCACCGATACTGACTGAAGAACATACGAGTCTGTGCATTGTGGCTTGAAGCAAACAGATCTATCTGCGGTTTCCTGAAATGATTGCTTAGCAGCACGAACACCTCCGGCTTCAACTGCTACTATCTGGGGTGAACAGTTTCACGACTTAGCCAGTCCACCTGAATGTTCAATTCTCCCACCAGAGGAACTGCCAAAAAGGAAAAGAGAGAGAAGATTCTCCTCTGCCCAGCTCAGTAGTTTGGAGGTCTCCCAAAGCATTGCCCTTTTTGTTCCTCCTTGGTTGTTGATGCTGCCACTGTGGCAGCACTGTCCGACCGCACCTTCTCTGTGGTGTTCCTCAGTCTGGACTGAAACTGAAGCACAGCGAAGTGAACCGCCTGCATCTCCAGGACATTTATGTAGAGACACTGTTCCTGTAGTGACCACATCCCCCGAGTGGGAAGTTGGTCCAGGATTGCCCTCCATCCAAGAGAACAAGCAGAGCACCAGGAGGAAGGACCTGCTGGTATAACTAAACTTCTCTGCTTGGACTAAGAACTGGAAATCTTGTACTTGGACCTTCAATTTAGGGTAACAAAAAAAAAAAGTTAGTCTGTTTGTCAGTTAGTTGAAGTGAATTGTTATCTGTAATCTGTGTAGTCATCTAGGTGCTTGTCACAGGTGGCTGAAGGGAATTATCTGTGACATTTACTAAGTGTAGAAAGATTTGCAAAGTAGGGGGAGTGGCTTAGCTAGAAGGAGCCAGGTTAAAACCAGATTTAAACACTGCCCTAGATAGCTTCTGCCAGAGAACAAGCAGAGCACCAGGAGGAAGAACCTGCTGGTATAACTAAACTTCTCTACTTGGACTATATTTCCCTCCTTCCCTCTCCCCCACCCACCCAAAGGCAGTTCTGCTTTTATAGGCACAGGATTTAACTGACAACAGGAACTTCCCGTTTGGGAGCAGGAAGTGAGTGATCACAGAGCCACCAAAGACTCACCATCCTAAAAGGGCAAGAGTAGCTCTCTGCCCCCCCCAGCTGCTGGAGGTCTGACTCTGAGCAAGTAAGGAGACTACTGAGAAATATAGGAACTTCTTGTCTTAGAACAGGAAGATCAGGAGCTAAAAGGGCACAGAGGCGTAAGTAGGGACAGAAAAGAAGAAAAAAAAAAAAGAAAGAGAGGAAAGAGTAAGTATTCCAAACAACAATTAGGGGGCCAGAAATAAGACATGATGGGATCCGTGCAGGTTTGCATCCGTTATGAGAATCACCTCTGGTGGTAGTTCCAAAGGAACCCCCTTGTTGAGATTCTGCACATTCATTCACCAACTATGGGAGTGACAAAGCTGAGGGGTGAGAGGGATCCTGGCTTGGTAGTCCTCTGGTGGCACGCTATACACCCTGTGGCACCAGCTCAGCCCTTCCACCTCCCGTAACTGTTTGCCGCCCCCTCTCTGCCTACACTATCCACTGGACCTCCACCTGGTGGAAACGGAACTACGGTTGGGGGGGGCGCCAACCCACCCTCGGGAGAGGAAAGCTGCCCATCGGCATGCTCGATCCTGCTTTGCCCCCCCACACAAGCACCCCAATGACCCGAAGTTGTTCCTGAACATGGTACACCGTCGTAGCACGAGGTGTAGTATCCAGTGCCTCAACCCTCAGCGTCACCAGGTTGCTGTGAATGGTAGTGTTTTATAGAATTATAAACAGCCTTGTCTGCCAGAGGGGGGATTTCCCACTTGCCAGACCTTTCCCCTGAAAAAGGATAATTCCTAGTTCTTGGTTTTGGGAAGATTGTTTCTCTCCTCCACACCTGTCCATTCCTGTTCAATAATTTGGTCACAGTGGAAAAACCTGGAAAACATTTTGGAGCAGAGGAGGACGCTGACAGAACTGGATTAACATCCAGTGTCTCCACGGACTGCTCCCCCTTGAGCTGTAAAGATCTACATGCCTCAGCTATCAAAAAGGACAAGTGACGGACCAGGTGCTCTCCACCCCTCCAGCTCGGAGGACTGGCTGGGGGGAACCATGAGAGAAATATTATACTGGGAAACACAGTGAGGTCAATATGTACCCATGGGAGAGGGCCTCATCACCCTTCTGCAGGTCTTATATCATTTCATAATGTATGGTCTCCTGAAAGCCATGGTGCCAAAAAACAGAATGGCTTTTTAACAGTATTGTGAATATCCACAAACTGCCAGACAACTGCAAAACCCTTCCAGCAGCTTGAAAAATCTATAACTGAATGTGCACTCGCCCCGTAGGCTCGTGAGAGCATGAGCACATGTACATACACCTGATACGTTCCCCTGCCTACTGGCGGGAAACTGTAATGAGGAAGAAGCGCGCGCCCAGCCCTAATGGTGGCCACGCAACTGTAAAAACAGAGGATAAGTGGAAAAAATACAAAACACCTCACAAGCTGGCAAAAACAGCAGAAACACAGTAAAGTCACAAAAACCTCAAGCTGGGGTGTGGAGGGGGCAAGGGAACTGACACTAAAGACGAGTGACCCCTCAGAGTCTCTACGCTCCCAAGAACTACATCTGTACCTACCTGTGGCACTTTTTTAAACAGGAGAAGGGATGTCACGATAACACGATATGATGATACATCACAATAATTACCACCGATAATTTATCGTTGTAACAAAACAGTATCGTGATTATCGTGCAGCATGATATACCACGATATACAGTAATAAAGCACCTCAGCTTGCTTTTCCAGCAGCGCATCCCTTTCCAGGTGCAATCATGATTCCCCCACCATCCTGTGGCGTTGAGTTTTGAGAGCCTGGGCACCTCATCTTTCGCCATGCTGGTAAACCAGGTTCAAGAATAGACCTTGGTCATTTGGGGGCTGCCTGCTTGAAGGAGAACATGAGCATCCATTGATGGCTCTCCTTCTTTGAGGAGGGGGGTAGCGCAAGCCACTGCTAGGCTGCCATCTAGCGGGGGCTGGATGATGCAGCAGTAACAGCCTTCTGACTGTCTGGGTGTAGGGGCCAATCACGTGCGACATCTTTATGTCACACACTTGCACCACTGCATCTGTACCAGCCTGAGAGATGGCAAGGCAAAATTTTTCTGGCGCCCAATCCCAGAGGCTCTGGGCGCCGAATAGTGAAAGCACACTATTAATACAGTAATACAAATCAATATAAAAACAATAAAATATCAGCATGAATAAATATAATTAATAAATATCTCTATGAAAACAAACTCACAGAGAAAAGCAGGGTACCCAGGGAGGACTAATATCTGAGGTCCGGGAAGGCCTGATTAAACAGGAAGGTCTTGAGGTGGGCCTTAAAAACCTCAACCGAAGGGGCCTCCCGAATTGATGGAGGAAGCGAATTCCACAGGATGGGGCCGGCGACACTAAATGCTCTGTTGCCAGCAGTTTTAAGCCTCATCCTGGGAATCGTCAGGAGGCCCCTAGAGGAGGACTGGAGGGAGAAGACCGAGACAGCAGGTGTAAGAAGGTCTGACAGGTAACCAGGACCCTGCCCGCGTAGGGCCTTAAAGGTGAGCAAGACCACCTTAAAGAGGATCCTCCACCTCACTGGCAGCCAGTGCAGATCGCGCAAACTTGAGGTGATATGGCAATATTTTGGCTGCCCAGTTAGCAGCCTAGCGGCTGCGTTCTGCACTAGCTGCAGTCGGCAGAAGTTACCCCCCCCCCCGAGACCCTGAGGTACAGTGCATTACAGTAATCAAGTCTGGATGTCACGAAGGCATGCACTAAGGTGGGGAGGTCCACAGACGGAACTAGGGGCTTAACCCTGGCGATATTACTAAGATGGTAAAAGCTTGTCCAGACAATGGATGACATCTGAAAATCAAATGACAATCCACTGTCAAAGGTCACGCTAAAGTTTCGCACCCTAGAGGAAATCCTCAATGGCACAGGGGAATGGTATGTGCACCAGTCAACTTATATAGAAACATAGAAACTGATGGCAGATAAGGACCGCTTGGCCCACCTAGTTTGTCCATTTTCCCTACCTACTGTAATACTGCAGTCCTTACTTGGTCTCCGGCTTTACCCTCCTTTTCTTAACCAATAAGATTCCCTTATGCCTATCCTATGCGTTCTTGAATCCCGTTACAGTTTTTGCCCCGACCACCTCTGCTGGGTGGCTTTTCCAGGTATCCACCACTCTTTCTGTGAAAAAGTACTTCCTCACATTTCCCCTGAATCTACCCCATCCTGCCATCACAGCATGACCCCTTTTTCTTGAGCTTCTTTTTTTCTAAAAAAAATGCTTCCCTCTTGTACCCTATTTATACCGGTGACATATTTGAAAGTCTCTATCATCTCTCTCCCCTTCCTTTTCTCCAGGGTGTACAGACTGAGGTCCTTTAGCCTCTCCTCATAGGGCTTTTGAAGCAGGCCTTGCACCATTTTAGTTGCCCTTCGCTGGACTGCCTCTATTCTATGTTCTTCTGGACATGTGGTCTCCAGAACTGGGCACAATAATCTAGGTGAGGTTTCACCACTGATTAATACTGTGGTATCTCCACTTCCCTCTTTCTACTGGTGCAGGGGTCAAAATTGGCACCTGCTAGTCAAATGCTGGTAGATTTTGTATCGGGCTAGTAAGATTTTAATTTAACTAGCCCTGCGGGCTTGTACTGGAGAAGGCAACACTTCAGTATGTACACCAACAGGGCCAGTGGAAATGTATGTGGGGCCAGTGGATTTTCTCAGTCACTAGCCCTGTTGTCAGTACCACTCCACCCCCCATCTTGTATTCCGCCCTGGGGTTTCTTTGCCCCAAGTGCATGATTTTGCACTTCTTAGCACTGAATTTTAGTTGCCACACATTTGACCGCTCCTCAAGCTTTCTTCAATCTTTATTCATTTTACACACACACACACACACACACACCACACACTCCCAGATGTCTACTCTACCGCACATCTTTGTGTCATCTGCAAAAAGGCATACCTTCCCTTATAGCCCCTCAGCAATGTTGCTAATAAAAGACATTAAAAAGAGGACCAGTCCCAGTACTGATCCTTGTGGCATCTCGCTGTTCATCCTCTCTTCCTCGGAGTGAGCTCCGTTTACCACCTCTCTCTGTCATCTATCCCCCAATTTTTTACCCAGTTTACTACCTTTGGACCCACTCCCAGGCTGCCCAGCTTGTTTATGAGTCTCCTATGTGGAATGGTGTTGGGGGGCCTTACTGAAATCTAGACAGGCTACATCCTAGTCTCCACCCTGATCTAACAAAAGTAACACAGTTAACCACCTGCTCCTCCTTGGTCAATTAACTAAGACTGGACTCTCTTGCGAATCATTGAACTGGTTCAGAAGCTATCTGGATGGCAGGACACGACGGGTGACGGTAGCCAATGTTGCGTCTGACCAACTGGTCGTTAGGTCAGGGGTCCCACAAGGCTCAATACTGGGTCCACTCCTCTTCAGTATCTTCCTGAACAACTTTCCTGCAGCATGTCACCTAAGGTCCTTTCTTTATGCGGATGACACAATCATCTATACATCCCACACTGACCCCAGCCTTCTTGAAAGACAGCTACAGCTTGGATTCAAACAAGCTGAGCAGTGGTCTAGTATGTACAAACGAGTACTGAACCATAAGAAAACTAAAGTGTTGCTGTTCTTGTGCACCTGCAACAAGCACAAATCTCACACTCTTACTGTCAGAAATAGCCTAGGAACACCCCTCGAACAGATCCAGCACTTCAAGTACCTAGGTGTTGCCTTGGATAGTAATCTAACCTACATTGAGAATGTTGTCAGGATGGCCAATGTTAGGACAGGGCTCCTCTACAGACACAGACGGTGTCCAACGCCGGAAGCCCTCAAACTTGCAATCCACAGCTCAATCCTATCAGTCACTGATTATGGCCTGGTCATTTATGGAGCTGCCTCTACCATATCACTCAGAAGGTTAAGGGTCACCGTGAACAAGGTATGCAGACTCTACACGGGTGCCCATCGCCTCACCCACATGTGTGAACTCTACTCACAATCTGGGTGGCTCCAACTTGCCGGCAGGATTAAATACCAGATGCGCCTGCTTACAAAAAAGCTCTCCTTGGGCTCCTCCCTCCAGGGGTAGTAAACCTCCTGAACAAATCCACCAAGACCCAACACACCCGCTCATCTGCTACTGATCTCCTGCTAGTTCCCAGATGCTGGACTTCCCAATGTCAACGGACCTTCCTGTACCAGGGACCACACTGGTACCATGGTCTAAGCTCTGAATTAACTAACCTTACGGAGATGGGGTGCTACAAGCAACTACTTCGGCAGCACCTTGCAACTGAAAGCCACTGTGACTGCATCCTGTAATATAAAGGTCCTACCTGCTTCCTGTCCCCCTCCTGCCCAGATTCACCTCTCATTTTTTTTTTTTTTTTTTTATTTAGTTGTTTAACCAGGTATAGCACACTAAGCTGATGGCTTTTTTACAGGAGCAACCTGGGAGCACAAGGAGGTTAAGTGACTTGCTCAGGATCACACAGTATGCAAGTGGAAGCTGTGGGATTCAAACCCAGGTCTAGTCTGCTGATGTCACCAGATTTGCAGCTCAGAGCCTTAGGACCACTGTGCTATACTGCCTCCTCTAATCCCTTCTCACTCTCCCTCCCTGTTTCTCTCCCTCCCTCACTCCCTCTCAGCTACTTTTATACCCACCAGCTGCTAACAGTCAGTCCTAGGTTTTCAACATTCAATTATCAGTTCCGCTCACTATACTGCCTAACCTATGCTGTATGCTGTATTACCAGTGCTTGTTGGAATCAAACTATTTCTACTTTTGCTGGTTAATGATGTTTTGTTATTGCCAATTTGTGTTGATTGTATATCGCTTTTTTAGCTTCCCTTCGTCTGTTACCCTAATGCTGCTGACGTGGAACCTTTGTAAATGAGCTATGTTTAGCTCAAAGTTATTTGTAATCCGAGATTAAATAAATAAATAAATTAATACATAGGGTTTATGGGACACATTACAAGCATTTCGATTCCCAGAATCCCTATTGCAATGGCTCAGACACCTCTATGCTTCCCCAAAAGCTTATGTTTGAATCAATGGGAGTCTGCCCTCTCCACTCCCATTATACCAAGGTACACGCCAGGGCTGCCTACTTTCTGCCCTGCTCTTCACACTCTACATAGAGCCTCTGGCACTAGCCCTGAGAACATCCCCAAAAACTGAAGGCATCCCTTTACACTAAACAGAATACAAGGTTAGTCTATTTGCAGATAACCTTCTTCTGTCCCTCCTTTCCCCCACACGATCAATCCCAGAGACCTGGAATATCCTATCACAGTACAAAAAAAAAGCAGGATTTAAACTAAATACCTCAAAAACAAAAGTATGCCTTTTCAACTATACTCCCCCCACACTCCCTCAAGCAAGCATTTCTGGTAAAGTGGAGGTCAACTAAAATGAAATACCTGAGGATACATATCCCTCTTAACCTAAATGTAATGGAACTAGTAAACTATGAGCCACTATCAAACTCCATCCAAAAGGATTTTGGCAAATGGGGGAAGCTTCCAGTGTCATTCTTCCAAAGAATAGAAACTATCCGGATGAACATACTGCCCTGTCTCCTATACCTATTTCAAAATATCCCCTTTTTCCCATCCTCATACTTCTTTAAATCATGGGACAACATGATCTCAAGTTTCATTTGGGGAAACAATTCTCCTAGAATAAGATTAAACATTTTAAAATTATCCCTATCCCGGGGGGGAACAAATCTCCCAGACTTCAAACTATACGCAGAAACAGTATTTCTGTTTCCAGCTCCTATGGATAGAAACATGGAAACATAGACTTTCAAGGCAGATAAGGACCGCTTGGCCCACCTAGTCTGCCCATTTCCCTACCTACTGGATCAGCTGCAGATCCTAGTTACCCAACATCCTATTTCTTCCTACCCCCCACAAGAATCGCCTTATGTCTGTTCCATGCATTCTTGAATTCTCCCCCAGTTTTAGACCCCACAATCTCCTCAGGAAGGCAGTACCATTCATCCACCACTCTCTCTGTGAAAAAATACTTCCTCACATTTCTCCTGAGCCGTCCCCCCTCTATCTTCAAATTGTGTCCCCTTGTTCTTGCACATCTCTTTTTCTGAAAGATGCTACCCTCTTGGACTTTGTGGATTCCACTGAGGTACTTAAAAGTTTCAATTATGCCCTCCCTCTCCCTCGTTTCCTCAAGGGTATACATATTAAGCTCCTTTAGTCTCTCCTCGTATGGCTTCTCTTGCAGACCCTGCACCATTTAGTTGCCCTCCTCTGGACTGCCTCCATCCTGTCTATGTCCTTGCGGAGATGGGGTCTCCAGAACTGGACGCAGTACTCCAGATGGGGTCTCACCAACTGTCCCAGATTTACTAAGCCCCATGGAAAACATTGGAATTTCATCTAAAAACAATCTCCACGATATAAAAAAGATCCTATTCTCCTCCACAGAAAAGGCCCTACCTTTAAAAGATTTTACGAACATTACATCTCAAGTATTAAAAATATGGTTTAAAATCAGAAACAAGGGAGTTCTTCAGTCTACTTACAAATATTGCAAAATCATCTCAGAAGAAGAACTCTTCTTCCCATCCCAATCAGACCTGACTTTTTACAGGTGGAGACAATTGGGCCTAGAACACATTTTCCAATTCCTGGGACCATCAGGAGTCCTAACGTTTGAGGTACTAACAAATATGACCTACTGAAATCTGATTTATTCAGTTACTTCCAAGTCAGAAACCATATCTTGAGAAACCGAACCATTCAAGATAGGGTCACACAACCAACCCCTCCTCTCCTTAAATTATTCATCAACCATATTCAGGGAAACCATTGGGGTAACCTAATTGGATCGCTATACAAAATCCTTAGAGATTTAACTCCAGAATCCACAGGCTCCACACTACAAAGCTGGAACAAAGACCTAGATCAAGAAATCTCAAAAGAACAGTGGTCCACAGCAGCACTTCCGGCGGTGAAGATAACATCCTAAAATGCCAGCAGAATAGGCCTGTCTCTAGAGTCTGCTCGATTTTCAGCACCCGCACTGAGGGCCGATTTTGGTGTCCCCCCTCCCCCTTGGATTATACCATCCCCAGTCCCAGACGTTCCACCTGTATTGGGCCTGGTCAGATTTACCTTCCCCCCTGTACCTGTCCCATCCCCTCTTAAACCCATCCATAGTCTCCACCTCTCCCAGCTCCCTGGGCAGTGCATTCCATGGCTCCGCCACCCTTTCAGTGAAATAACATCTCCTCCTCTCCCGAGCCTGCCCCCTTCCAGCTTACACCCGTGACCTCTCGTTGCCCCACCATACTTCCTTAGGAGCACCCTGACTGGGCCTCCCTTATTGATCCCTTTCATTCACTTAAAGACCTCTATCATGTCCCTCCTCTCCTCCAGGGTGTACATATTGAGGTCCTTGAGCCTCTCCTCATAGGTCCTCTCCCCCAGGCTCCAGATCATTTTGGTTGCCCTCCTTTGGACCCTCTCTAGGAGTGTAATGTCCCTCTTTAAATGTGGTCTCCAAAACTGTACACAATACTCGAGGTGTGGCCTAACCAAGCAGTTGTATAGTGGAAGGATCACTTCTGCCTTTCTGGAGGTAATCTCCCTGGTGATGCATCCCAGCATCCTATTTGCCCTTGCCACTGCCCTCCTACAGGTCTCTGAGTTGTTCATTTTGACATCTACCACTACTCCCAGGTCCCTCTCACCCTCCGTGACTTGAATCATGTCTCCTCCCAGGGTATACCCCTGGCCTGGACTTCTGACTCCCAGGTGCAGAACCTTGCACTTCCCTGCATTGAATTTTAGTTTCCATTTTCCCGACCACCTTTCCAGAACCTCCAGGTCCTCCTGCAAGGCCACCCTCCCCTACTCCTCATCCACCACTGAGTCGTCTGCAAAGAGACTCATCTCAATCCCGATCCCCTTCCTGCTGAGACACAGGCGTTGAACAGGAGTGGCCCCAGCACTGACCCCTGGGGAACCCCACTAGCAACCCACCTTAGGCATGAGGCTAACCCTCCAACAACCACCTTCTGAGTATGCTCAGAGAGCCAATTTCCTATCCATCTTAACAATCGGCTCCCTACCCCCATTTCCTTCAGCTTAGCCAGCAGGTCACTGAGGGGTACCGAATCAAAATGCCTTGCTAAAGTCCAGAAAGAGGACATCCACTGGCATACCCTGGTCCAGGGCCCTCATCACCCAGTCATAGAACTCAACAAGGTTTGTCTGGCACGATCTTCCTGTGACAAAGCCATGCTGCCTATCATCCAAGTACCCAGTTTGCTCCAGTAACCCCCCTAGCCTTTCCTTGACAATACCCTCCATCACCTTGCCAACCACCGATGTCAAGCTAACAGGCCTGTAATTTCCCGCTTCTTCTCTTGATCCCCCCCTTGTGGATCGGCATGACATGGGCCACCCTCCAGTCTTGGGGCACCCACCCAGTTCTCAGAGAAATGTTGAAAAACTCCGCTAGAGGGACTTCCAGACATCCGCCAGTTCCCTCAGCACTCTGGGATGTATCTCATCTGGCCCAGGTGCTTTCTCCATCTGAAAGGACCTGAGGGCTTTCCTTACTCTCTGTACTGGGATTTCAGCCTCCACGTCCTCCTCCTTCTCACCCTGCACCGCTGCCCCCGCCCCCCCAATCTGTGGTGTCAACTCCCTTTCCCCAGACCCGTCAGGGCCCCTGGTCTTTACTGGTCCCACCCCTTCCTCCGGTTTGCCCCCGCTCCCCTCCCAAGATATAGCCCCTCCATCCCCCCTGGTAAAAACTGAGGCAAAGTACTCACTTAGGACTTCTGCCTGTTCCCCCACCTCCTGTGTCCAACCATCCCCTATCCTTATCTTGCTGATCTGCCCCCTTACCTTCTTTTTTTCCCTATGTATCTACAGAACCCCTTGTCCCCCCTCCGGATCCCAATGGCCAAGGACTGCTCCTTTTTTGCCTTAGCTGCTCTCACCACCCTGGTGACTCTCTTGGCTGTCAGCTCATATTCCTCCTGATCCCTTTCACTCCTTGAGCACTTGAAGCGCTTATAGGCCGCCTTCTTTTCCCTCACCACCTCCTGTACCTCCCGGGTCCACCAGCAGGGTTTTCTGGCCTTACCGAACTTACGCCTTTCCCTTGCGCAGGATCTGGTAACCTCCTGTATTCCCCTTCTAATAATCCCCCACCTGCTGTCAGCATCCTTATCCTTCCAATCTCTCTGAAGTCTGCACCCCTAAAGTCGGTTACTACTGTCCTTGTTCGGCTTTCCTCTCCCTCCCCAGGTCCAGGAAGAACCAGACTGTGGCATGATCACTCCCAGCCAAAGGGTCCCTCACCTCTAGGCACCTAATCTGATCACTGTCCGCCAGGACTACGTCCAGTGTCCAGGCCTCCCTAGTTGGCTCACCCACCTGTTGTGTCAGAAACACACCCTGGAAGACATCCAGCAGCCTCTGCTTTCTGGCCACTGGTGACATCATAGTCCCCCAGATTATTCCTGGCATGTTGAGGTCCCCATTACCACTACCCTTCCCTTTCCCAATCTACAGTGTCCCTCGAGATTTGCCACAAAACTTTCTTCCAGAACCTCTGCCAGTGCTGGTGGTCTGTATACCACTCCAACCTTTACTCTCTTACCCCCGTGTCAGCAAGGTGACCCAAATAGCCTCCACGTTCCCCTCTGTCACGTCTACCCCTCCAATACCCATGCCATTTCTGACTAACAGTGCTACACCATCCCCCTTCCCTCCCCCCTATCTTTTCTGAACATTGCATAGCCCTCCAGATTTAGGTCTCACTCGTGCCCTTGAGTGACCCAGGTCTCGGTGACTGCTGCCACATCTACCTCCCCCTCAACTAGCATCACCTGGAGCTCAGGCATTTTATTTCCTAAGCTTCTGGCATTCATCAGGACCACTCTCCACCCCTTTTCCCTCCTCTCCATTCTTCCCCTTGAGCTCTCATTTCTCAGCTCCTGCACCCTACCTGGTGACCCATTTCCATATCTCCCTAGCCCTCTAGAGGAGTGGAGACCATGTCCCTCATTTATCATACCTGCTGGCACTGCCCCTTTTTTGATACCTCCCCCTTCACAAGTTTAAACCCCACCTTTCGCTGATGAACCCAGCTAGTTTGAGCTTAAGGATTTCCTTCCCCTCTAAATTAAGGTGGAGCCTGTCCCTAGCGTACAGCTCCTTATAACTTCCTCACAGTCTTGGGAGAAAATTCTCCTGGAAGTGTAGGTATAGATACTTCAGGTCCCCAGCGAGACTCACAAAGTACCTATCAGAAAAATACAGGTTTTGTTGGAGGGGTTGTGGGTGCTCCCTGGCAGATCTTGCCCACATTATGTGGCAATGCCCCCTTCTCATGCCAGTTTGGATATCCCTACGAAATGAATTATCAGCATGTGTAGGGGAAACTACTAAACTCACAGCAGAAATGGTATTGTTAGCCATATACCAGGACCACCCCTCCCAATGGGTAAAATCTCTACTTCCTACATACTTGCTTGCAGCAAAAAAGGCTATTACTAGGAAATGGATGTCGTCTAACATTCCTACAGTACAAGACTGGAGAACGCTAATGTGCACTATTTACGTAATGGAGAATATGGCAGCTAACTTAAAAAATCAGGTGCAACCACTGAGGGCGAAATGGCAGAGGTGGGTTCTCCACCAATCGGAAATTAACCCAGACTTTTGCCCTTGACTAGATAAAATATTACAGTTTGAAGTGGAAAGGGGGGGGACCATAGATATGCTGATACCACTAATAGCCATGATGTTAAAAGATGCATGACTGCTGATATTAAGAAACTGTAATGTTGTCTTGTCAAAATATGTCTCTAGTAAACCAAAACAAAAAAACCAATAAAATAAAACTTACAAAAAAAATAGTAACAAGGCTCATGTTACTTGAATGCTGACTCCGATTTGTACAAGTTGGGTTAAAATCAGTTTTAAAATGACACCCCATAGACTTGCATGGAGCATCTCCCCACTCTAGGCATATAATGACCTCACAAAACAAGGAAGCGCGGGGACGGCGTCAGTGATCAGAAAGTGGAAGGGATTAAGTGGATAACCCCCCCTCATGGGCAAATACAATCCCTTCATTTCCTTAGGGGGCTAAAGAGAACATTTTTCAACTACTACCAGCTCCCAGTCAGGCAAGGGAGTCTCCTGATGATTTCGCAGGCAAGGAGAAAAATCCGGGAAAAGTGCTCTTTAAACAAGCAAGTAAAAATATTTGCTCACTCACATTTTTAAATGTATTGTACTCTGTGACCTGGATATTCAAAAGGGTTGCGCATGGCGCAACAGGGATGCGCCATGCACAACCCACCGATGCATGCCGGTGCGATATTGAAAGGGGCAAGTTGCAATGCGCAAATCCCGATGCACTAGGACGCAACAGTAATATATGCAGCGCAAGTGTGGGGGGCATGCCCATGCATATGCGGCACATCCTGATATTCAGCCCGAGATGTGCAGCACTTATGCTGGCACAAACCTGCCTTGCGCCGCTCAAGGGGGTGCAAAGATGTGCCTGGTAAAACCAGGAACAAGTCCAGGCCACTCACAGGCGAGCCGCCATATTGCAGGGCACAATACGGCAGTCGCCAGCCGTGGGTGGCCACCCGCCCACCCAGAACATCGACCCCAAGCCCCCTGCCCTGGCAGCGTTGAGCACCCCCCCGCCAGTTCACGGGCGACTGTACATTAAAATCCCTGGTGGTCCAGTAGAATCCCCCCAATCGCCTGATCACGGGCATATATAATAAAGAACCCCCCTCGCCCAATCGCGGGCATAGGAAATAAAGAACCCTGGCAGGGAACACCCCTCCAGCGCCTGATCGCGGGCAGACATATATACATTCTGTGGTGGTCCAGGGGACCTTCCACTGGACCACCAGGGATTTGATGTACGTCTGCCTGCGATCAGGCGCTGAAGATGTGTCCCCTGGACCTTCAGGGTTCATTAATTCATATGTCCGCGATTGGGGGGGGGTTCCACTGGACCACCAGGGATGTGTTTTACAGAAATGCCTGCGATAGGGCATACAGGTGTGGGGGAACCGCCATGGGACTGCTCGGCGTCGGTCCCCGATGTCTGCAGCCTGGCAGGGTGCCAGGCACAAGTCACTGGGGATCGGCGCACCGCATGCAAATGGGGTCATAATGACATGCAAATGGCCCCATTTGTACCTTGCATGCATAATGGCCTCATCTGTATGCCCAGTGCTGAATATCACGGTTAATGTACCTAGCGCAACTGCACTTGCACTGGCGCATCCCCCTGCTCCAGGCCTGCCACTTGTGCTGGCGCAGTGCGGGCACCATCACTGCCATATTCAACGGTGCTGTGCCATGGCGCGGCATCGTTGAATATCGCATGGTCCATGCCCTGGTGCAGCACAGTTGCGCTGCGCCTGGGCTTGTGCCACTGCCCAGCACAGTTTGAATATCCAGCCCCGTGTGTATAACACATGTATTAATAGTGTATTTGAACTTTTATGTAAAAAACTGCAAGCAATTTTATAACGTTCAGAGATTTTAAAGAGAAACTCCTATAGGGTCCCTAAGTGCAGCAGCGGCTGCAGAAATGCCCTATTAGGGCTTTTAACATAAAAGTATTTTTTTTTTTTAATTTACCTGCTGCCTCAGAATTTTAATTAAAAGATCGGCTCTGTCCATAATGGCCAGAGTCCCAGGCGGACATCTTGCCCACCCTGGGTGGCTTCCGCCGCGAAGGTTATGCTAATGAAGGCTACCGACATCTGCCATTTGTTGGAGTTTCCCTTTAATGTGAAAAAATAAAACACATTTTTTTTTTTATTTTACTCTGCATTTTACAGCAAAGACTTCAAAAATAATGCGCATAAATGCATAGCGTTGCTTGAAAGAGAGTCAAATACATAAATCTTGTAAAAAAATTGAATTTAAATACGTTTTCTAACATTGTTGCACAGGTGCCAAATTTATCGCGATAATCACGGTTATTGTATCATAAAAATGTTATCGTAACACCCCTAAACAGGAGACCATGTAAAAACACCCTAGCAATGCAAAAGTGGCTCCCTATCCACACAGGGAGTGAGAAAAAAAGGCAGATCATTCAATTTTAAAGCTGCAGCTTAACAGGTATGATTTGTGCCACCAGCTGGCAAAACTCAGGGAAGAAGTGGAAGGAATTCGGAGACAGCTAGGGGAGTGGAAAAGGAAATGGCATGGGAGTGCCTACAAAAATACACCGGGGGCTGAAACCTCAAGCACCAGGAGAGGAAATGGCGGTACTCTGGGGGAACAGAGGCATCCTGGCAGGAGGAGACCAGAATGCGGGAGGGCCCATAAAACCAGGCAAGGGAGGGTGTCAAGGGAGACCCGAGACAGAGAGATAATACTGGAAGGAGACCAAGGGTAGCAGTTTGGAGAGGGGGCCCAGGATCTCACAAGAGTGGGACCTGGAAAGAATGTGCAGGAACAGAAAAGAAAGGGAGATGAGGAGACTGTGAGGTAACAAGCCAGGCAAGGAGCAGGAACGCTGGGGATGGGGGTTTTGGCAAGAAGGGAAGTGAAGCAGGGCCCAGAAATGAAGCTCGGAGTACAAGAAACAGAAGGGAAAGCATTGGTGGGGAAGGGAGAGATCAAAAGGAGCAAGGAACAAGGGTGGGTAGCACCATAGAAGAAGAAAACCAGGATTTGAGTCAGGAAGATGAGCAGGATGGAGAGAGGAAAAATCAAAAAGATTCAGAACAGGAAAAGGGATGCACAAAGGAATCAGAGAACCAGAAAGGGGCCCAGGGAAGTGAACAAGTGAAAGGGGGGGAGGGCTCAGGTGGTTTCAGGAGGGAGATAGCAAGGGAAAGGATGAGGAAAAGTTGGGAAGGAAGAGAACAGCAGCACTGAGGAGCACCCAGGAGGAAAAAGGGGATAGAGTCTTAATAGTGGGGGACTCTATTATAAAAGGAGTTACACGGGGGAGAAGGGGAGAGAGAGAGGGGAGAAAATTTGGGTGGAGTGCCTGCCAGGTATGACGGCAGCCAAAGTTATGCATTGGATCCCCTCGAGGGGAAGGGAAATAGATGAGAAAACTCATCTGATCTTCCACCTAGGCACAATCGACCTTGCAAGGAGCAGCGTGATGGAGGTGCAGGCAAGGTTTATGGCACTGGCTAGGTACTGCAGTGGCTTGGACTTTAAATCCCCGTCCTTCTCGGAGGTGCTACCAGTACCAAGGGCCAGCACAGAGGTGAGGCAAAGTATTGAGGAGTTCAATGATTGGCTTGCAGGTTGGTGTGCCCAGAAGGGGTATGGTGTGATAGGAGACTGGGGTTCAACATGGAGTGCCAAGAGCCTCTATGCCTCAGATAGGCTGCACCTAAATGGGGAGGGGAAAGCAGTGCTCAAATGCAAACTAGATGATTATGTTGACAGACGCTGCCATTTAAACTAAACAAGGGGGGAGGGCAGGGGGAAGCCCTGTTGATGAGGCAAGAGGCGGGGGGCAAAAGCCCTACCCACGCAGCCAGAGGATAAGCGGGCAAAACATATAGGACAGGAGAAAAGAGGGGAGTGGATGGTCATGTGTGCAAACGCCAGAAGTCTGGGCAGAAAGATCCCAGATCTAACAGCGAAAATGGTGGAGGAGGGTCTTGACATAGTGGGGGTAACGGAAACATGGTGCCACCAGGAACAGGGATGGGAAATGGAGATACCAGGGTACAAACTGTTCAGGAGAGACATGGTGGAAATGGGGGATGGGGTTGCACTCAATGTAAAGGAAAGTATCAGGTCATCAGAATTGCAGGGTAAGTGGAGAGATGCCAAAGGACTCTGGGTCTCGTTGTCGGTGGGGAAGGGGGAAGACAGTGCATATGGGGGTGGTGTACAGACCTCCGGCACAGCAGGAATCGGTGGCTAGAAGCATGGCTGACGGGTTTGTCAGAACGGCAGCAAGGGGGAAGTGGTGCTGATGGGGGACCTGAACCTACCGGACGTAGACTGCAGCACACTTTCGAGTGCTTTAACCAGCAGCAGGGAAATACTGGACTCCCTGCAATTGACCCTCCTAAATCAACTGGTCAGGGGGCCAACCAGGGCAGGAGCTATTTTTGATATAGTCCTGACAAATGGGGATAGGGTAGGAGATGTATCTGGGGGGGAACATCTTGGTATGAGTGACCACAACACGGTCAGGTTTAAAATAAGGAACACTGCAGAGGTTCACTGGTCTAGGTTAAAGGTGCTGGATTTCAAGAGGGCAAACTTTGGGAAAATGGAGGAGATAGTGGAGAGGGCTTTGCAAGGGGTGGAGGATTTGACAGAGGTGGAGGCAATGTTGGGGAGGATAAAAGAAGCTATTGTAGGGTCCACTGACATCTGTGCCAAGACAGCAAGTAAGAATAAGAGGAGGAGGAAACCTTTGTGGTATACTAGGGAAGTAACAAGAAAGGTAAGACTTGGTTTGCTGGCCAAGGCACCTAGCTTCACCTGAGCTCTTTCCTTCTAAGACAGCTTGAAAGGCAGAGTAGAGAAACTTACCAGAGCAAGGGAGAAGGATTAAGACTTAGTTTGGCTAAGCAGATTTACTGTGTGGTAGTGTTTTAATTTTTTACTCACAGGGATTGCTACTGTTTGTTGCTAACATTTCATTGCTTTATTTTTTCTCTGATTCAAATTGTTGTTGCTGGTATACCTTCTTCTGCATTATTACAAGGTGTGCCTACAGGTGTGTGCTAACAGATTACTGCTGTAATCTTCTGATTCAAATTGTCTTTGCAAGGTATATCTTCTGTTACTGCTTTATTTTTTCTGGAGCAAAGTGTTTCTTACAGGGTATATCTTCTCTGAAATTATTACAGGTGGTGCTTTACAGGTTTTACAGTTTTATCTAACATTAGGATAAGCTTTCAGGGTTACTGCATTTGTTGTTGACTGATTGTTTCTGCTCTTACCTCCTTGTTCTTTGGTCCGTGGTTCTTCTTTTTAGGCAGGGAAGGGCCCAGCCACCCACCCCATCCCCAACCACCCCACGCCACTCCTTTTATAGGGTACCACAGTTGTGACATTTCCTGTGGCAGAGCAGGAAGGCTGATCAGTGCGGCCTCCACAAGGTGATCTCTATTTACAGGGCACTAGTAATTTAACTTGTTATGACAAGTTAAACAAAGCACAATTAAACCATTACTTGCATTTTTTTTCCTTCTAATTACTCTGACTAGGTTACAAACCCAGCAACTTATTTGGAATGGATTTCATTAACTGCAGGTACTGTGGAACAATTTTCAGAAGGACAGTCTTACAGGATTTAGGACACTGTTCTACATGCTGGGCCTTTGAGATCATAGGTCTCAGCTCCGGGCAGCATGGGCAGAGATTGCACACCTCAAATTTTATCAAGAGGAAATACATTATAAGAACCACCGCCATTTCCCAGCATCCAACAGAAAACCTCCACCGCAGAGGGTAGGTTGGTCCAGGAGGTTGGTGGTTAGGAGGAGCAAATCAGGTGCCCCATCACCTCTGCCTCCAACACATTACCTCCAAAACCATATAAACATTACAACAGGTATCTGCCTCTATCTCTGAAATCAAATAAAGAGGCAGAGACACTGCAGAGCAGGACACTGCAGCATGGTGAGCTAGCACAACAATACTCACCCAAATCAGAACCAAACTAAACAAGCCACAAAGGAAATCCAAAACTTTGATCATAGGAGACGCCATGATTCGGGAGTTGATACCCATCTCCAGCCAGGGTGATGGTCAGATGTCTCCAGGTACATCAGCATGGAGACACTGACCGCATTGCCAAAATTGTTCACAAAAAGCAGGAGAAAACATTGATGTCCTAGTACACATAGGGACTATCGATCTCGCCAGCCGGTCAGTTGTGGAGACCAAGGAACACCTGACTAGGCTGGGTGACAAACTATCATCTATTTCGTCTGCATCTCCTCTCTGAGATCCTGCCAGTCTGGGAGAAGGGAGCAGATGGACGGAAGGTCAGAGAAGGGAGATAGGGGAGCTAAACACGTGGCTCAAGGACTGGTGCCAGGAAAAGGACACAGATTTGTAGGGAACTGGCAACAGTTCTGGGAGCGAAAGTTCTTTAAATTTGATGGACTGCATCTGACTAAAGAGAGTCAGTGCATTGGGGCAGAAGTTTGGCGTCTTTGCAGAATATTTAAACTAGCAAATGGGGAGAGGGTGCAGCACCCCGTCGTGAATGGGAAGAACACCCTCCCCTCAGCTAGTGGTCAAACAGGAATTCAGCGTGTTTGCCGCTCATTTGCATCACCAGGTAAGAAAAAGGTTTGTCTCCCCATACGATGCACAGGGGATGCCAAACTTCACCCAACAACTAACACACCAAAATCTGGCCAATGGAAAATCATGTACACAAATGCTCACAGCCTGGGAAATAAGATCCCAGACCTGCAGGCAATAATGTCAGAGGCTAAACTGGACATAGTAGCAATTAGTGGATGTGGTTTACCAGTAACCACACTTGGGAGACTTCAGTACCTGGCTGTGTATTGTTCAGAAGAGACCGAGGCAAAAGGGGGGGAGGAGGGCCTGTATGTTAATGAAAAATATCAAAGCTACAGAAATTCAGAATACACATAAGGAGCCAGAAGAACTGTGGGTCACCCTGGAAACAGGAAATGGGACAGCCATAAGAACTGGGTTGTCTACAGGCCCCAGACCAGAGGAGGACATAGACACATTACTGTTAGAAGATATACAAAACATGACAGCTAAAGGGAGGTTCTGATAATGGGAGACTTCAACATGCCAGATACAGATTGGTCAATACCAGCAGGAACATCTGCCAGAACTAGACTCATAGTGGATTCCTGCAGGGAGGGGCCTCAAACAACTGGTACAGCAACCCACAAGAGACAGGGCTATCCTAGATCTAGTACTGACTAACAAAGAGGGATCACAGATCTCCAGGTAGAAGGTCACCTAAGGGGCCAGTATCATCATGGTATGGTTCAATTTGGCTACTACATCTAAATCATCCCATTCCAAGGCAAAAATATGGGACTTCAGAGGAGCTGACTTTGATAAGATGGCCAACAGAGTTAAGCTAGCCCTGGCAAAGAAACACAGGTGAGGAGGTACAGGCAAAGGGGCAAGCATTAAGGATACAATACTTGAAGCAACAT
The DNA here is from genome assembly GCA_016271365.2 of Neoceratodus forsteri. Taxonomy (NCBI): domain Eukaryota; kingdom Metazoa; phylum Chordata; order Ceratodontiformes; family Ceratodontidae; genus Neoceratodus; species Neoceratodus forsteri. The sequence goes on along the minus strand of CM028134.1, from coordinate 967,433,495 downwards.
CCCATTGTGTTAGACAGAAAAGGAAGTGCAAAGAAGAAGGAAACCACTTTGGTTCTCAAATACAGTAGCAGAAAGGTCAGAGCCAAAGGCTGGCCTTCAGAAATATATAAGGGAACACAGCGGGATGAAGATGAGGAGGCATGCAAACTGCCCCTAGGGAAGCAGGTGAGGCAGTAAGGCAGGCAAAGTCCCAAACTGAGGAAACACGCCTAGTAAAGAAGGTGACAAGACTTTCTATAGATACATTAGTGAAAGGAGAAAGTCCAGAGGGGGTATTGCTAAGCTAATGGAGAAAAGGAGCATGTGAGGAGGAGGACCCTGTAAGGCATCTATCCTAAATAGATACTTTTGCTCAGTATTTACTGAAGAGAAGGTAGGGCAGGCCCACAGCTCAGCATCATGGACACAGGGGAGGGAGGTGAGCACTACTCCTTCACAAAGAAAGGGTCCTACAAGAGCTTCTAAGCTATGGGTGGATAAGGCAATGGGACCTGATGGCATACATCCCAGAGTACTTAAGGAGCTAAGAGGAACTAGCAGAGCCATTAGCAGAATTGTTTAGTGAGTCTCTGAGCACAGGAGGTCCCAGAAGACTGGAGAAGGGCTCATGTGATCCCACCCACAAGAGTGGTAGCAGGGAGGAGGGGGAACTACAGACCGGTCAGTCTTACCTCAGTAGTGGGCAAGATTATGGAGGCACTCCTTAAGGAAAGGATAGTGCAACACCTGGAATCCATAGGGCACAGGATCCAAGACAGCATGGGTTTACAAAGGGAAGGTCCTGTCAAACTAATCTCATAGATTTCTTTGACTGGGTAACCAGAGTGGTGGACCAAGGGGAGCAGTTGATGTCGCCTACCTTGACTTCAGCAAAGCTTTTGACACTGTTCACATAGAAGATTGATAAATAAGCTAGGTAGGCTCGGGGTGGGTCAGAAGTTGGTCAACTGGGTGGCAAACTGGTTGACTGGCAGAAAACAGAGAGTGGTGGTAAATGGTATAAGTCAGAAGAGATGCAAGTCACAAGTGGGTACCTAGGGATCAGTCCTGGGGCCAGTCCTATTCAACATCTTCATTAGTGACCTCCAGAGATGGACTAGAGGGTAAGGTTGTCTGTTTGCAGATGACACCAAGATCTGCAACAGAGTAGATGATCCAGATGGGGTGGGCAGAATGAGAAGAGATCTGGATAAACTAGCAGAATGGTCAGAAGAGTGGCAACTGGGATTTAATGCAAAGAAGTGCAAAATCATGCACATAGGGAAGAGAAACCCGAAGCCACTTATAGGCTGGGAGGAGTTGCTAGCAGTCACAAAGGAAGAAAGAGACTTGGGCATCATCATCACTGATGACCTAAAATCATCCAAGCAGACCTCTAAAGCAGTAGGTAAGGCTAGGGGGTGTTAGGGTGTATTAGTAGGGTATCACAAGTCGTAAGAGGAGGTAATAATCCCTCTGTACAAGACATTGGTTAGGCCCCATCTGAGTACTCGTCGCAGTATTGGAGGCCACACCTTCACAAGGACATTAACCAAATTGAGGCAGTCCGAGAAGGGCAACAAATGGTGCAGGGACTGCATCAGAAGACATATGAGGACAGATTAACGGAGCTCAATATGTATACCCTTGAGCAAAGGAGGGAGAGAGGTGATATGATCGAGACATTTAAACACCTTAAGGGCATAAACAAGGTGAAAGAGTCTAATATGTTTAAATATAAGAAAAATAGCAGGACAAGAGGACACAGCATGAGATTAGAGGGAGGCCGATTAAGGGGGAATGTGAGGAAATTCTTTTTCACAGAAAGGGTGGTAGATGCATGGAATGGCTTACCACAAGAAGTGGTGGCTATGAATACAGTGCAGGGCTTCAAACAGGCATGGGATAGGCATAAGGGAGCAATACAAATGACTATGAATAGATAGGTCACTGACAGAGCAAAGGCCGATGGCACATTTATAAGGTAGAAAAAGAAATGGGCAGACTGGATGGGCCTTGCGGTCCTTATCTGCCGTCAACTTCTATGTTTCTATGTTTCTATGCAAGGACAAAAGGAAAGCCTTCAGGAAGTTCAAGAAAACACAGGCGGAAGTGGACTGGGTAAAATACCATGCGAGCCAGAGAGAAGCCGGGGTAGAGGTAAGGAGGGCAAAGGCACACACAGAGGAGCGAATGGCTAGAGGGGTCAAAAAGGGGGATAAGACTTTCTTTCGGTATGTAAATGAAAAGAGGAAGACTGGGCAGGGGATACTCCAGCTAAAAACAAACGAGGGGGAGATGCTACAAGGGGACAGAGAAAAAGCGGACTTGCTAAACAACTTTTTTTGCTCAGTGTTCAATAAGGAGGAAGAAGATGAAGGCAGCAGGGCAGGAAAAGAAATGGCAGGGGAGGGGGAAGTGGAGATGAGCCGTTTCTCGTGGAGAGAATTTTGGGAACTAAGCGGCATGAAGGTGGACAAGACAATGGGGCCAGATGGGTGCACCCAAAGGTGTTAAGGAACTAAAGGAGATATTGGCATCCATTGACTGCACTCTTCAATCTGTCCCTAGAGACTGGGGTGGTGCCGAAAGACTGAGGCAGGCAAATGTGGTCCCTCTGCATAAGGGGAGGGAGGAAGTGTGAAACTACAGGCCCATCAGCTTGACATCAGTGGTAGGCAAGCTCATGGAGAAACTAATAAAAGACAGGATCACCAGCTACCTGGAGGAAAGCGGCCTGATAAATCCAAGGCAACATGGTTATACCAGGGGTAGATCCTGTCAAACAAACTTGACAGAGTTTTTTGATGGGGTCACCAAGGAACTGGATCGGGGAGGGTGGTAGATGTGGCTTATTCGGATTTCAGGAAGGTGTTTGACTCCATGCCCCTTGGGAGGCTGCTGTGTAAAATGACAGGACTGGGACTGGGGCAGAGGGTAGTTAAATGTGTGGGAAACTGGCTGCAGGACAGGAGGCAAAGGGTCAAAATAAATGGGGTGGCATCCGGAGAGGGCAAGATCACAAGCGGGGTCCCTCAGGGATCAGTGCTGGGGCCACTACTATTCAATATATTTGTAGGGAACATTGGGGAGGGCCTTGAGGGAGGTGTGAGTATGTTTGCGGATGATATCAAAATCTACAATAGGGTGGACACGCAGAAAGGGGTAAAACAAATGCAGAGAGATTTGGGGAGGCTTGAGGCATGGTCAAAGAGGTGGCAGCTTACATTCAATACAGAAAAGTGTAGAATCATGCATCTTGGCTACTGAAATCGGAGGGCAGGGTACTGTACAGGGGCAGAGATCTGGGGGTGACGGAACAAGAAAGGGACCTAGGCATCACTATATTGGGGGACCTGAAGGTGGAAAGGCAGTGCGGGAGGGTAGTGGCTAGGGGGAGTGGAATGCATTGCAAGAGAGACCACCAGTAGAAATAGGGAGGTTATAACACCCTTGAACACCCATCTGCTTAGACCGCATTTGGAGTACGGAGTTTAGTTCTGGAGGCCATACCTCAGGAAGGACGTGGGGAGGCTAGAGCGGATTCAGAGGAGAGCAACAAAGATGGGAAAAAGGTTAAGACACCTATCCTATGAAGAAAGGTTGAGAGATCTGAACATGTACTCCCTGGAACAGAGGAGGGAGAGGGGGGACATGATCGAGACCTCCAAGTACCTTAAGGGTATAAACAGGGTGCCAGTGGGGAGCATCTTCCAGATGAAGGGAAATCAGAGGATGAGGGGGCATGGCCTGCAGATTGAGGGGGACAGTTCAGAGGTAACACTAGGAAATACTATTTCACAGAGAGAATGGTAGAAAAGTGGAACAGACTCCCAGAGGTGGTCGTTGGAGAAGAAACAGTGGAGGGCTTCAAAATGGCATGGGACAACCACATGGGAGTGCTGGGGGTGGGGTGGCACCGATCCAAGCAGATAGTTGGACAAATGGGCAGACTTGGTGGGCCTTGTTTTGGTCCTTTCCTGCCATCACACTTCTATGAATCTATTTAAATTTAGGGGTGCTCCCTGAAACAGGTAGCCCCAAACTGCGGAGCAAAACTGCAGCCCCAACTGAAATCTTGAATCTTAAAATTTTTCAGAGAAGAGAAATTAGCTCTGTCTCCTTCGAATGGCACAGCACAACTGGGGAGCTGCCATTAGTGCATGGAATCCCCAGGTGCCCAACATTCTAAATCTTGGGCTGTGCCATTCCTCTGGTAGGGATGCACTATACCCATTTGTAATGATTACCCATTGACAATGTGGAACTCTACAGAATACCGATCTTCAACGCCGTTTACAAGCGCTGCTGTGCAGACGTGGTTACACCATGTTAAAATGCAGTTTAAGCAAATGCAAACAGGCAAGTGAGTTTAAAATCGTTATCAAACTTGCTTGTCAAGTGTGGGCAGGGCCTTTGTGACAGAAAAATAACACCTTTTTATGAGAAAGAAGATAATGTGTTCCTGTGAGAAAGTATTACGTGTATGAGCTACTTCTTTTAAATACAGTCTCCCCCGGGGTTTGGGGAAGGCATCCCACATATCTGGTGTTCACAGCACCCAGTTCTTGTTATGACAGGGAGTGGTGCATGAGTATTGATCCTCTGCTTCCTGTCCCCAGCGTGGCCCTCGACTGACCCTACTCCAAGGAAGACTATGGCGGGGTAGTGAGGTAATTCTCTGAGCACTCCTTGACCCAAGTTGAGGGTTGGACCTAGTCCTTCCCAAGTGCTGCAGTATCTGTGCTGCTGGGGGGCAAAGCTCTGTTTAAGTACATTTCAGGAGATGTCTGAAAGGTGAACAGTGTGCCACAGGGGATCCATCAGAATCTAGCCCAACAATAGCTGAGGGCTACCTGAATTTTGCCTTCAGAGAAGATTGCACATACCTCAGGGTACACTATGCACCCATGAAACTGTTTTACCACCAAAAAGACTGCCCGCATGAAATAATAAAATGTCTGGCACAATGAAAGTGGACTTTACAACTATTTCCCGAGGAGGGTGAATGTTTGAGCAGTACTCTAGCAAATAAAAACAAAAGAACCAAACTGCACCAGTTGCTGGTACTGAAATCCAAATGCCCTGCGTTTAAATTCTGGGGAGAAAATAAATGCTGCCAATAGTCTAATCTGTGAGTGGACACTGGATTTGTACGTTGGAAAACTGATCTGCCACTAACTTCTGTCTTGTACTCCCTTACCAGCAACCTACTAAACTGGTTCCTTCTGTCCTTCTCTGGTCACTGCCCAGATAGAAATTACTCCAATGGCACTTGTCAAAGGACAGAAGGCGAATGTTCCACACTGTCATGGCTGTCATTTCCATGTCAATAAGGCAAGGCAAAATTTATTTAAAAGACGCCCAATCCCAGAGCATCTGGGCACCGTACAAAATTTTAAACAGAGTTTAAAACATAAAACAAGCATACCAAATTTATGCATAATAAAAATAAATAAATCTGATAAAATCACAAACTTTGCCATATATACTAATCTAAGTATCAAGAAGGCTTTGGAAAAAGAAAGGTCTTCAAAGCAGGCCTTAAAATGTCTGCTGTAGGGGGCTTCTGACCAAAGTTGGCAAAAAGAATTCCACAGAACAGAACACTTGGCTAAAAGCTCCTTGGCCAGTGATTTAAGCTTTGTTCTGGGAATGGTCAGGAAGCCACCGCTAGAAGAACGAAGAGGGCGGGTGGGAGAGGCAGGTAACAGAAGGTCTAACAGGTAACCAGGAACTGCCCGTAGGGCCTTATAGGTGAGAAGACTCACCTTAAAGAGGACTCTCCACCTGACTGGCAGCCAGTGCACTGCGATAAAACTGGTGTAATATGGCAGAACTTTGCTGCCCAGTCAACAACCAGGCAGCTCGTTTTTGCACCAGCTGCAGTCTGCAGAGAGATCCTCCTGTGACCCCGGGATACAGCACATTACAGTAGTCAAGCCTAGATGTGACTAAGGCATGTATCAAGGTAGGGAGGTCCAGAGGCGGAACAAGGGGCTTAATCCTGGTAATGTTTCTGAGATGGAAAAAAACAGGTACGCACCGTGGAGGATATCTGAGCCTCCATGGTTAAGTCCCTGTCCAGAATCACTCCCAGATTTCTGCACCCAAGAGGAGGCCTTCAATGACACAACTCCAAGAACAAGCCCAGTTTCTGAGAAATAGGCCATCCTATCACAAACTCTGTTCGACTCCACTACCAGTACCTCCATCTTGTTGGGGGTTCAGTTGCAACCAGCTGGAGGCCATCTAGTGGTTAATCTCGGCCAGACAGATGTTAAGCACATCCACTGCATTGGATGTTCCTGGAGCAAAGCAAAAATATAGCTGAGTATCATTGGCATAACAATGAAAACTCAAACCATACTTCAGGTACGTCTCTCCCGCCAGCACACAAACAGGCTATCACAGTTCAGTCTGCCTTTCAATATAAGATCTGGTAGAGAGCATGAGTTGATGTTAGGTGTGAAAATGGGTGTATACCTGGCTACACGTTTCATTCCTAAATACAATTCTCCGAAAAATAAATATTGCGACTATTTCTTATTCGATAAGGAACAGGCCGTGCGTTCATTATTGATTCCCTAAACGCCAGTCATGGTTCCTGCACTGCAGTGGCTGTAAAATAAATGGCTCGGTTTTCGGAAAGATTACGTTCAATTCTGTGACTAGGGAAAACATTTTTTTTTAATTGCGTCAGTGTGTGAAATCAATTGAAGGTCTGGCGCTTTCTAAAAATTACTAGACGCAAAACATTAATTTCAGTATATCAGCGTGGAATAAAAGTGCGTCAATGATTAAATACATGGGGCACTTGAGCGGTATGGCAGACTTTGCTGTTGGGCCCCGCCCCCCACTGCCAGACTGGGAAACAAGAATGACACCCTTGAACCTCTGGCTCTTAAATCAGGGACACAGACGCCAAATCTCAGTAACCCATCTTAAAACGAGTAATATTCACTCAGAAAGCTGACTGAATAAGCAGCTTTAGTGTACGGTGCATTTTTCTGCAGGACAATGCTGTAACTTTTGACATTATTTTTTGCTTGCAACCCCCCATTGCTCAGTAACAAAAACACCATTTTTACGAGGGACAGAGCAAATTTTCAATGCAAAAAAATCAGGGACAGTTGTGAGGCATTCAGAGAATTCTCCAAGCGTCAGCACTGAACAGAAATAAGAGCAGAACATACAAGAGACCTGCGCTACAATACCCCTGCGCGTTTGTTCTGCAGCATTTAGTAAACCACGTGCTACCGGTGCGAAAAATGTTTTGTTTCCTGTTCGCAGACCTAGTTTCCCGAAGAGCTCTAGCCAGCAACTCTGTTGCTTGCTCTCATCATCATCAGAGCAGAGAGGAAGCGCCGCCTCCGTGCAGGACTGCTGCAACAACTGGAGAGCGTGGACCATACCACAAAAGCAGCGGGGGAGGACGACGGTCAGATTTGATGGATCGTGTAGTCCAAATACAGCCGGTCACTCGTTCGCTCCATTACAGTCACACGTAGAACGGTTAACGTGTTATGACGATGCGTTTGTTCTAGTGGTGATGCTGTGAGGCCGCTTTTGACGTGCACAGGCGAAGACGCCGTCCCCTGCGGTGGCCGTGGTTTTGCCCGGTAGTGCTGAAGTGTGCGCTGCTCCGCACGCAGTGACATTGCTGGTGTTGTTGTTTTTGTCCCGGCGGCTTCTGGGGGGTGGGATCGGTGTTGGTGCCGTTCTGTCTCTCTCCAGGGCCGACGTACAGAAGCAGACGAGCGTTGGTCGGGGGCTTCCTTAACGGTTTCCATGGCTCTGTGCGGGGATGGCGGCGGGGCCTCGTCCTTACCGAGCGAACTGATAGTGCACATCTTCTCGTTCCTACCGGCCCGCGATCGCCTGCTCGCCTCGGCGGTATGCTTCCGCTGGAGGGAGTGCCTCTTTTACCCGGCCCTCTGGCCCGAGCTGCAGCTCAGTCTGCGGGGCTTGTCTGCCGAGAAGCCGCGCCTCGAGTTCCTCATGAAGAAGTGCGGCTGGTTCGTGCGGGAGCTGCGCGTAGAGTTCGCCGCCGAGAGCTACCTGAACGTCGTCGGGTCCGAAGTGGACTCGGAGGTCGATGCTCAGCATTCGGCCAGGTGTCTGGAAGTGCTGCGGACCTCCCTGGAGCAAGTGCTGTGCGTGCTGAGAAATATTAGAAATAACAGGTGAGTGGGAGAGGATGGGCCTTTGCCTTGCTGATGACACTTACAGGTCTTGTCCTTTTCCACTGTCTATAGAACTTCTGCAAAGGATGGGTTGTTGCGGGATGGGGAGCGAGAAGGAAAAGTAGGTGTGTGTGTACCCCACTAAATGAGATGGATTTTGTGGGTAAAAGACTCGGTGATCAGTTTATTCGTTTGTGTGCAATCCCATAGGAAACTGCAGTGTAAATGTATCCAAGTGGGCATACAGGGGATGCGGGAACACTGCTGCATTTTTGCTGATATTGTATTACTTATTGTTATATTAGCGGTAGTATTGACAAGTGGATAGGTGTCTGAGACTATAGACACGATGTAGATGCTAGGTTCAAGATTTCTGGCATGTAGAGGTGGACCAGCCAGACCAGGCTCGAGCTTAGTGTTGGGCTCCACGCAACCTTTTCAGGGGGTTAAAATTAGTTTTGCGGCCAGTAGGGCTAGTAACTGGAGAAAATCCACTAGCCCCACTGACTTTTCCACTAGCCCAGTTGGTGTACTTATTGAAATGTTACCTTCTCCAGTATGGGAGAGTTTGCCGTTTATGCTGCAGGTGTCATGGCGGTCAGGAAATAGTATAGCCCAGTGCCATAACTGTCTGTCCGTGGCAAACCTTTACCAACGTAAGTCAGACTCCGAGGTCGCACCAAATTGAAGAAAAATAAATCTGTTTGCAGACCACTTTCATTTTAGCACTTCTGCTGTAAGGTGCCTGCCATGACACCTGCAGCAGGAAGTGCAAGCGAGCCCCAGTATGAGCTCCACAGGGATAATTAAAGGAGAATCTTGCTAGCCTGATACAAAATCTGCTAGCATTTGGCTAGTGGGCTGTGCCAGACTCTATTCCTGCCTCTTTAAGCAGTTAAGAGCCAAGGTCAGCTGAGCCAGTTGTCGTCAAAGTAAGCATTTCTGTTAGCCTGAGCAGTTGGTGCAGTGTCTGAAACGGTAAGCTCCTGTGTCGAGAACAGCCTGCAGTAGCCTGGGCTCGGCTCCTGTTTTGGGTCGTAGAATCAAGCCAGACCTCTGGCTTGGTTGGCTCTAGGTGAAAAAATTCTGGCTCGCTTGGCGAAAGTGGAGGATTACAGATCATGCAGGTAATATAGCGGTATGTCATGGAATTAGTGCACATTCCGTAGTCCAAATGCTACACTTCTTGCTGCTCTGCTGATTTCAGCATAAGTGGAGATCTGTGGACTCGTTAATTATGGAGCAGCTTACACTATATGGGGTTAGCTGGTACAGCTCTTGAGTTTTTTTTTTATCTATTTTATTTGGGGCCTGCACATCTCACCCACACCGTTTTTTTCAGTTTATCATGGAAGGTGTGGGGGGCAAAGCCCCTCCCAACTCAAATTGATAGAAAGAAAACATTCAGGCCAGATATTCAAACTGCGCCAGCCTGTGGCGCAAGCTTGGGCGCAGCGCAACTTGGCTGCGCAGGGGTGTGGACTGGGCGATATTCAGCGGAGCTGCGCCATGGCACAGCATCGTTGAATATCGCACCTCGGCTACCCGCAATGCGCATGGCGCAGTGGCACTGCGCCAGCGCAAGTGGCCAGAGTGGAACATGGGGATGCGCTAGCGCAAGTTCCATTGCACTATGCACAGCAACCGCGATATTCAAAATTTGACATGCAAATGGGGTCATAATGTATGCAAGGCGCAAACGGGGCCATTTGCATGCAGGTGCGCCAATCCCCGACAGCTTGCGCCTGGCACCGTGCCAGGCAGCAGCCATCGGGGACTAACGCCCCCTGCAGCCAGCAGTGTGCTCCACAGCCTGATCGCGGGCTGCAGGAAAAAAGGAAAAGCATAAATCCCTGGTGGTCCAGTGGACCACTGTCTGCCCGATCGCGGGCATTTGTAAAAAACATAAGACATCTGTCCGATATCCCTGGTGGTCCAGTGGACCGCTGTCTGCCCGATCGCAGGCTAAGTGTAAAAAAAAAAAAAGTATATCCCCAAGATCCCTGGTGGTCCAGTGGACCTGCCCGCCCGATCGCGGGCTAAGTAAAAAAAAAAAGTATATCCCCAATATCCCTGGTGGTCCAGTGGACCCTCCACCCCACCCACCCACTGAATCCCACCGCCCCCTCGTCGGTCGGCGGCAACACCACCCTCGCCTGCCGCCTGGCCGACACCGTCGGTAGGGCTGTATGCCCATTGGTCCACAGCGTGAGCCAATGGGCGTGCAGCCCATACCGTACTACACATTCCAGATATGTGAATGGGATCCCACTGACATTCTGGGTTCAGGAACGGACTCTGGTTGCTCGGGGGTTGGCCGGGGTGGGGAAGGATTGAGCATCTGCAGATGGCTCTCCTTCCTCGGAAAGGGGGAACTGGCGCTGTAGACTTGAGTCAGCATAGGCACACAGCTGTGCAGGGGGAGAGCCCCCTTCAGGGCTTTAGGCTGCCTCCGCAGAGATGGAGATGACCGCTTCTCCCATTGCTCACACAAGGGCTCATGGAAAAACTGGAGGAAAAATGCTAGGAGCCGACAGGACCGATGATGTCCTGGTTTGTCCCTCTGCAGGGGTCAGAGGAGCAGAGGAAGACGGGGAGGGCCGGAGCCACCTGTTGGTTCCGCAGAGGAAGCAGATAAAATGTAAATTAAAAAAAATTATAAATTTACGTTGAGAAGAGCTCTCCCGCCTTTATAGAGTTTTTTTAGGTGTCCTGCATGCTGCACAAGTTTTGTAGGAGTCTTATTTTGGCTAAATATCCTTTTTTTGGTTTTGTGTTTTTTAAATTTGTGTGAAATAATGATAACGAAGCACGTTTAAAAACATGATGAGGAAATTGTGCAACTTTGCACCCCACAGTTTTGGATAGCAAATCCAGTTTAAAAAGACAGGAAAATATGGTGCATCTTTGCACCCCGTAATGACTGATAGAGAATTTCCTATCTGGAATGTGTAGTTCAGTATGGGCTGCACGCCCATTGGCTCACGCCAGGACCAATGGGCATACACTTAACGACGGTGTTATCGGCGGGCGGCAGACGGTGGGGTTCTGCCGCTGACTGGGTGGGCGGGCGCTGATTCAGTGGGCGGGTGGGGTAGGGGTCCACTGACCACCAGGATATTGGGGATATACTTTTTACTTAGCCCGCGATCGGAGCGAGCAGGTTCACTGACCACCAGGGATATTGGACAGATGTCTTGTCTTATTTTATTTTTATTTTTTTTAGCAATGCCGCAATCGGCAGACATGGGGCACCGCCAGGTGCAGTCGGTGTTGGTAGGAAGCTACCCACAGGTGGCAGCGTCGTGTTGTGCCCTGCAACGCGGCAGCTCACCCAGGTGGCCATCAGTTGTTCTTTTGTTTTGATCAACTTTGTGCTGGCGCTGAGTAGGGGTTGCACATGCATGGCTCTGCACATCCCGAGGCTGAATATCTGGCTGTGCAGGGTATGCATGTGCGCCCCCGGCGCCTGCATACATTACTGATGCACCTGGCTGATCGGGATTGTGCCAATGACTCTACCCTTTGAATATCGTGCCAGGGCGATCAGTGGCTTGTGCATGGTGCAGCACGTTTGAATATCTGGGCCTCAGTGTCCTACCAGCTAACCTCAAGTACTAGTAGCACAACTAGCAGAAGTGGTCTGTAGATCTCCACTAACCCTGAAGTCAGCAGAGCGGAGCAATTGGAGCAGGGTTGAGAGTGTGTCGAGGGAGCATAAGAGTGTGACGTAGAATGTAGCATTCTTAAAACAGAGGAAGTGGGTCCAAAGTCCTCCACCATCGTGGCTTACCCACCTCTGCTGATGCGCATCTGCTGTTAAACTTCACAGGATCAGATGATGTGATATCAGTGGTGAAAATATTGGGGGTGTCATTTCCAGGAGTAAAAGTAAAAGCGTGGCTTTTTTTTTTTTTTCCCAGGAGTAAAATGGGGAAGGACTCTTCCTAAAGGCATAAAAGCAACTAATGAGTAAAAGTGCCACATAAGAATGTGTCCTCGGACTCCTGTCGGGTATCAATCCTGCATGAAAGGTGATGGGTTCCCCCAGTGAATTTTGTTCCAACACAGTGTATCATGCCCATGTGCAGATAAAGACCATTTTCTTCTGTCAGGACGGTAAACAGGTTAGACCTGGTATGGGATGCTGTATTTTATTTAAAAAAAAAAAAAAAAGGCATTACAGAAACTTTGGATCAATTGTAAGCAGTATTCCTGCGCTTTTGGCAAAATAATTTAATGTCATACTGACCCGGTGGTGCTGAGGGGTGAGGCGCTGGATGCCACACCTCGCACCACACTGACAATCTGGGTTCAGGAACGGACTCTGGTTGCTCGGGGGTTGGCCGGGGTGGGGAAGGATTGAGCATCTGCAGATGGCTCTCCTTCCTCGGAAAGGGGGAACTGGCGCTGTAGACTTGACACCCAGTGGTAACTGGGTGTCAGCATAGGCACACAGCTATGCAGGGGGAGAGCCCTCTTCAGGGCTTTAGGCTGCCTCCGCAGAGGTGGAGATGACCGCTTCTCCCATTGCTCACACAAGGGCTTTTGGAAAAACTGGAGGAAAAATGCTAGGAGCCGACAGGACCGATGATGTCCTGGTTTGTCCCTCTGCAGGGATCAGAGGAGCAGAGGAAGACAGGGAGGGCTGGAGCCACCTGTTGGTTCTGCAGAGAAAGCAGATAAACTGTAAATTTAAAAAAATTATAAATTTACGTTGAGAAGAGCTCCCCCGCCTTTATATAGTTTTTTTTAGGTGTCCTGCATGCTGCACAAGTTTTGTAGGAGTCTTATTTTGGCTAAATATCGTGGTTTTTTTTTTTTTTTTTTGTTTTTTTTTAATTTGTGTGAAATAATGATAACGAAGCATGTTTAAAAACATGAGGAAATTGTGCAACTTTGCACCCCACAGTTTTGGATAGCAAATCCAGTTTAAAAAGACAGGAAAATATGGTGCATCTTTGCACCTCGTAATGACTGATAAGAAATTCACCAGTTTAAATGACTGTAAGGAACATGTGTTGCATATTTGCGCCAAGTAGTGCTTGATAGGAAATTTAGTTTAAAAAAGACTTTGAAGAAAATATGTATATCTCTTCAACCCTGTAATGTTGGGCTGGAAATTCAGGGTGAAGGGACTGTTGTACATTATATCAAGGTGAACCCCTTGCAGCTAGTCAGATCGCTTATTTACAGCGAATCGTGTGTTGACAGTGGCCTGTAAACAAGGCAGAAATAGTTAAGGCCTCAGGAATATGCAGATTACTCAGTGAACAACCTAGGATTGTGCAAATTAGTCCAACACCCACCCTCGGAATGTTGAGATGAGCAGTAAGTCATTTTATGTTTTCAAAGAGTCTCTGACCCATTGTAACTGCGATCGTGTGTGTGTGTGTGTGTGTTACCTTGATACAATAGCAATAATCCTAGGGGATCGGTGAGTCATTCCTCGGGAATAACGGTACTGGGGCCATGTAACATGACCTCCGCTTCTGGCCTTCGTCTTTGTCCACGGTGCTCAGTGCCATTGTTCCTTCATACACTGCCGATTCTCTTCACCCCCTTCATTATCGCTATAGTACATCTTTGGACAGCAGCGCTGTTCTGATCAAGAGTCTTACAATTCAAGGGTCCTGGGTTTCTTACTGTGGGGTTATAAGAAGCTGCCCTCTGGCCTGTAATTGAAAAATTCTTCAGTGTAAAAATGCTGGAATAACTGCAGTCCTGTAGAGAAGTCAGTTAGTCCTAGCCTGTTACAAGGCGTTTACTAGGTTTTGCTTCTTATTGGTTCGGGCCCCCCCCCCAAAAAAAAAAAAAAGGATCTGTTACAATCTCTGGAAGGCTAGTGGTGTTTCTTTGGAGCCACATTGGTATTTATTTTATTTTTTATGTATTTGAATTTCGGATTAACACCTTTAAGGACAAGCTTGTTACATAGCTTCCAGTTCAAGGCAAACAAACAGTTACTTTATACAGAATAGGGCAAAACAAATGGCAACACAATTGTACAGGAATGGTTATAACTGTCACAGTCGAAGGCTGTGTGCAAATAGCTAGAGTCATTACAATATCTTTGTGCTACAGTGGGGGTGGACACCAGGCAGTAGCTTGTATATTTTTGAGAAGAAAGCCGTGCATCCCATGGACTCGCCACACTGAAGGATACATGTCTCATTGGCCCATCAGGATGCAGGGCCCTTCAAGCCCTGAGATTTTTAAAATTAATTTGCTTTTATGGTTATCCCACAAGCTGAGTACCTCTTCGCACAGTTAAGCGTCTCGGGGATAATAACATGTCAGTTGTTTTATCACCACCATTCCAAGTTCATCCTTGAAATTGTATAAGGTTCATCAGTGGACCACAGCGGGAGGCAAGCACAGGGTCTATTATACTGTCACATCACACATATTTCAGTGTAGATTTCCCAAGCCATAGCAAACATGCCACTAGGAGGAACGGTGATAAAACATAAGCTGCTGGTTCACCCTGTCACAGCTCAAAATAGCACCGTGTGTGTGTATGTGTGTATGTATATGTGTGTGTGTGTATGTGTGTGTGTATATATTTATTTAGAGAGGGGTCTAGACGTAGGTGAGACCCAGGTTCAGTTTAAAGGTGGAATCTTCAAATAGTTAAATAAAGAGAGAGCCCACAAATGAAGAGCTAGTGTTGAATAATCTGTTTTTCTTTTTCCTGGTGTTTGGTAGTCTCTTAAACATTGATCTTGAGTCAACCCTGGGTCTCATCGCGTTGTCCAGTTTCACACTGCTTGCAAAGTCTACCTTTTAGTGTTCACTCAGTATTGAGTCTGAGACCAGTTTGGGGAACAAGATCAGGTTGCGTAACATACTGCAGGCTGTTATGCGGAGCCTTGTGCACCAACAGACTGCAGTTCTCAAGATATAGACACTGCACGTTGGGCTCATAATTGTAATGAGTGTGTGTTTTAGGGGTCCAGCAGGGCTCGAAATAATTTTTTTGAGATGCCTGTCCATGGGACAGGTGGGATGCAAATCTTGCCTGTCCCACAAAAGTTTCACCTGTCCACACTTTTTTGTCCCCCAGAGCCCTGAACATGGCTGTTTTCAATAGCACACAGGCTGTAGTCATTCCTTTCCCCTCTCTTGCTGGGACACTGTTGTCCTGCCTTCCTTTTTCTTATTCTACTTAATTTTAAAATGCCTGTCCCTCTCCCACAGTCCTACAATTGTCTGCAACAGCAAGTAAATCATTTTCTCCTGTACAACACGGCACGGGCTCTCTCCAGTCCCTCCCCCCACTTGCTTGGACACTGACTGCCTGCCTGCAGTCCTGCCTACTTTTTCTTTCTTACTTAAAATTGCTGTTTAGTTTGTATTTTATTTTATTTTTTTTTTTTTTTGTAACCGAACATCGATGCTCGTCTCACACTGCTGCTCCTCAGATGCCTCAAAATGAAACAAGGAACGCGGCAGCGTGGGCGAGAGAGAAGTTAGCTGCGCATGCACATTTACCACTGCCAGCCCCTTTCAGTTGCATTTCCTTACCTTGGCAGATAGAAGACTGACTGACCATTGAGCCCACCCGCGCCAGCCAACATACTGCGACTCTGCCATCCAGTCCATCACAAGACTGGGCTAGAGTCTAACTTCGGCGACCACACAGGGGTCGAAATAAGGATTTAGTGATCAGGAGTTAGAAATAGCTCCTGGGTATCGGCACTTTCTGGACGACCAGGAGCTACTTTGGCAAAACCAGGAGTTGACTTTTAAATATATGAATGGAGGCAATGCAGTCTTTTAGGAGGCTGTTGGGTATCTTATGAGGCAGTGGGATATAGTGATTAGAGCACTGGCTTGAGAATACAGAAACCACAGTTTCAAATACCACTAAAGCCTAATACTGACTGTGCTACTTCAGGAAAAAGTCATTTAACCTCTCAGGAATGGGTAGAAGCAGGACCCCACAGAAATGAGATGCAGCATCTCAGCTGGGGTATCCTGGGTAAATTGTAAAATAAAAAATTAAAAGAAAGAACTCTGTGTTTGAGCTCACTGACAGAGTTGTACTTTTTATCGTGATTTCATTTTCCCCAGTATCCTGGCTGCCATAGGAAGGGAGTGTCTGCCAACTTCTTGACCTGCATCCTCTGCTGTACTTTATGGGGTTTGGGGGGGGGGGGTTGTGGTAGTTGAGCATATCCTTCCTGCAGTGTTAACATTTATACACAGTATCTGTAACTTCCACATTATGATTTCCTTTCTTAGAATGTAAAAACAATTGCTTTCATAGGCTATTATACAAAATGTGCACACTCTACCTATTCCAGCAAAACTGAAACTGTAGTAGGCATAACAGAATGGAATGCTCTTCCTTTCTTTGTGTGCTGCTTGATTCAGACTGTTAATAGCTGTCTTCCCCTCCATTCCCAAACTGCTGAGTGCTCATCCTCTTTGAATACTTCCCCACCTGTCTTTTCATGTGCTCCTGTCTGTTTAATAATACTCCCCAGTCCCTACCTTTCTCCACGTGCATTCGCTCTGTAAAGCGAGATTCAGCTCTTCAGCAAGACGGAGTTTCAGCTCTCCAGGAAGGCGTCACACCCCTTCTGTTTTCAGCCGACTCCTCAGCATTGAATTTCGGCTGTCCAGCAACACATTTGGCATATGTCACGCCGCTTCCCTTTGCTGCTGTCTGACTCCTCGGCATCCAATTTCAGCCTTGTGTGCTCTTCACTCGCTCTGCAAAGCTTAGACACGCCTCTCCTTCTGACACTGTGCAACACAGAGCGCTACACTACGGAGAGCTACTAGAAGCGCCCTTAACTTTCTGCCTCTTAAAGAAGCAGGCGCTAAATATCAAAACAGTAGCGTGAATTAGCGCTCAGCGCCCCCTTATTTCAAGCCCTGCCACATGACGTTGCGATGTGCATGTCGTGCGTGACGTTCACCTCATTCTCTACCCCGGGCCTGACCTAATTCACAACCTGCTTCCTGGGTCCTAGTGCCCACCAGAGTTTAATGTATGAAACCATCTGCCTGTCCCAGGGACAGGCACAGTGAAAGAAATGGCTGTCCCATTTAAAAATGGGCTGTCCGAGACAGGCGGACAGCCGATTATT
Organism: Neoceratodus forsteri; assembly: GCA_016271365.2. Lineage (NCBI taxonomy): Eukaryota > Metazoa > Chordata > Ceratodontiformes > Ceratodontidae > Neoceratodus > Neoceratodus forsteri. Next base: position 967,416,229 of record CM028134.1, on the reverse strand, counting down.
TCGAGCCCTGGGGTCCAGCCACAACTCTACCTCCCAACTGAGCACGGTGAGCAAAAGGCCAACATACGGAATATCCCCTTTTGAATCACTAGTTGTTTGTTCTCTCCATCTTTATATGATTTGCAGTCTGTTCCATTCGTTGGCTGGGCTATTTTAGGTTTACAAGGTGGCGAATGCACTGATATTCCACGTGGGCATTCATTAAAGTGGTGCTAACAGCAAGTTTTACTTTGTGCAGCAGGCTGACTGTCGAGTCTGAATGTGGAATGTTCTGTGCAGTATGTAGTACTTGAGAGGGTCTGTTTGACACTGGTAGGTCGCTGATGGGGTCATCAGCTGGTTTAAGTTATTCCTCAGTGGTAGGTAGCAGACGGCGGAGATGGGAAATTTTTCTTCGTGCCCGAAACTCCTGCTCTGTGGTGTACTCCAGGGCTCGATCTTCTCACCTTTGTTGTTCACAGTGTACATGTTGCCCCTCGGCGATGTCATCTGATGGCACAGCTTGTGTTTTCACTGATGTGTAGGTGATACACAACTGTATCTGTCATTTGCACCTGGGATGTCTGGCATGGTCAAAATCCAGGACTGATGTCCTCCAGCTGGTTGCGGCTCAGCTTGCACAAGACAGCGGTACTAGGGATTGAGCCTGGTCAACAGCAGGGTGTGGGGTGGCTACAGCGGAGAGACCCGGCCTAGTGCTTGGTTCCTCTAGTCTGGTGGCCTCTACTCTGGGTTTCATTCTGGATGAGACTGACATTTGCGGTGTTGTTGTTGTCTGTAGTCAGGAATGGCTTTTACCATCTCTGAAACCTCTCCTGGATTAAAGTCTCAGTCCCACAGGAAGACCTGCTGTCACTGGCACATACCTTTGTGACTTCCACTCTTGACTGCTGTAACGCTGTGTATCTTGGGGTTAGTGATGTGGTCCTACGACGCCTGCAGCTAGTGCAGCATGCAGGGGCCAGGTTACTGATGAGCCTACCGAAGTCATGTGACCACAGTCTTTGTGACCTGCACTGGCTACAGTTGAGGTGGCAAATCTCCTTCATGGGCAGTTTGCTGGTCTACAGAGCTCTATATGGACTGGGCCCTGGTTATCTGAGTGAGATCCTCTCCCTTTACTGCCTAGCCCGCCCTCACTGCTCTCCAAGGTGCACCTCCTAGCAATTCCCAGAGCCAGGCTCAAGCTATCAAGGGACTGCACTTTCGAAGTGGCTGGAGTGTTCCAGCCCTGTCAAACCCTCTCCCAAGATCTATGAGGGAGGATCCCTTTGTGGAGGCTTTATCAGGGGCCTGAAGTCCTACCTGTTCAGCCAAGCTTTTGACTTGAATTAGTCCCAGTGGTTTAGTTTTAAGTTATTTATGTTACCGGATTTGCGCATTGTAAGTTGATTGTTGTGTTCTTTTGTTTATGTATTTCAGTTTTTGTGATGTACAGTGCCCAAAGCCTCTGGGATTGGGCACTAAATAAATTAACTGCTACTACTATGATGTGCTCAAACTAAACTGCTTTTACAGTCGTTAGAGTCTACTGCAGTCTGTCAAGTGAAGAAGGAAATCACAGAGCTCCTTGGAAATGGGAGTGTTTCTGGGGGACTGGAGGAGGGCAAATGTATTCCCACTGCACCAAAGTCGTAGCAGGGAGGAGGCTGACAATTATAGGACAGTCGGCCTGACATCAGTGGTGGGGAAAATTTAATGGAATCGCTGCTGAAGGAAAAGATTGTGGAATGTCTTGAATACAGTGGGTTACAAGACCAAAGTCAGCATGGTTTCACGGGGGGGGGAGGGGGTCATGTCAGACAAATCTGATAGATTTCTTTGGCTGGGTGATAAAGGAGTTCAATCTGGGTGGAGTGGATGTGGCCTATTTAGATTTCAGTAAAGTTTTTGACACCATTCCACATAGGACACTAGTAAGCAAGCTGGGTAGCTTAGGAGTGGGTCCAAAGTTGGTAAACTGGGTAAGAAATTGGTTTGGGGATAGGCGTCAGAGGCAGGTGGTATATGGAGTTCACTCCAAGGAAGGGAGAGTGACCAGCGGGGTGCCTCAGTGATCGGTGCTGGGACTGGTCCTCTTTAATGTCCTAATGAGTGACATTGCAGAGGAGCTGGAAGGGAAGGTCTACTTCTGTGCGGATGACACCAAAATCTGCAATAAGGTGTCGTTGAGACAAAGGTCAGGAAGCATAGGAAAACCAGGAGCAGTTTCAAAATTCACAAGTAGCAGGGGTTGAAACTAACTTTATCAGCCACTAGCTGGCAGGGCTAGTGACTGGACCCCCCACACACAGCCTGACAGGATTTTACTAGCCCAACACAGTAATTACCAGAAATTTTAGTTTTTTTTTTTCCATAAAACAAGTTTTATTGCAGTTTTTAACAATAAGTATTAAACTTTTAATGTAAAGGAAGTGTTTGTCTTTTTTCACTGGCAAGGGACTGCAACATGAACATGAAAATAAAGTCAGTATTTTAAGGAGAGAGTACGGGGCAGTACAAACCTATCCAGAAGAGACCGCCTAGACCCATCCAGGAGGGACTTCATCAGCCAGGAAAGGGCAGTTGTGACACAGAAACATAGAAACATAGACTTTGACGGCAGATAAGGACCGCTTGGCCCATCTAGTCTGCCCACTTCCCTACCTACAGGATAGACCGCAGATCCTAGGTAACCAACAGGCTATTTCTTCCTACCCCCACAAGAATTGCCTTATGTCTGTCCCATGCATTCTTGAATTCTCCCACAGTTTTAGACCCCACAGCCTCGTCAGGAAGGCTGTTCCATGCATCCACTACCCTCTCTGTGAAATAATACTTCCTCACATTGCCCCTGAACCGCCCTCCTTCTATCTTTAAATTGTGTCCCCTTGTTCTTGCATGTCTCTTTTTCTGAAAGATGGTACCCTCTTGGACTTTGTTGATTCCACTGAGGTACTTAAAAGTTTCTATCATGTACCCCTCTCCTTCTTTCCTCAAGGGTATACATATTAAGCTCCTTTAGTCTCTCCTCATACGGCTTCTCTTGCAGACCCTGCACTATTTTAGATGCCCTCCTCTGACTACCTCTATCCTGTCTATGTCCTTGCGGAGATGGGGTCTCCAGAACTGGACACAGTACTCCAGAGGGGGTCTCACCAACTGTCTGTACAGAGGGATAACAACTTCCTGTTTTCTGCTGCTGATGCCTCTCCCTATACATCCCAGTATACCCCCAGCCCTCCCTACTGCCTTCTCACATTGCTTGCTAATCTTAAGGTCATCTGATATGATTACCCCCAGGTCCCTTTCCTTTTTTGTTGTTGTTACTACCTCCCCACCCATTGTGTATTCTTCCCCTGGGTTCTTGTTTCCCAGGTGCATTATTTTGCACTTCTTTGCATTGAAGCACAGCTAGAAGTGCACAGCTCAGACCCAGCTAGGATGCAGCAGTACAACAGAGTCATCCAGGATAAAGAAACTGAGGATACTCTTGACTCCTTTCCAGCTTGCAGTCATCATCACCCTTGTTCTCTAAGATTTCTGGAGCTCCCATTTGCAGTTTCCGTTGACCGCACCTAGTGGCCATGCCTGTAACTTCATTGCCTATATACAGTGGTAGTCGTGCAAACGTTGACCGTTAGCAAGATATACTGCATGATGCATTACTGCAGTAGCACAAAACATGTTATCCAATGGCTACTATATTAATGCACCATGCAGTATATTTTGCTAACAGTCAGCTTTTTCGGATAACCCAATGCGCCCAGTGGGTGCTCTGCAACACTAGATTTACCCGTCCGTGGTGAAATCTACCCACATTGGGTGGACGGATGCCAATCTCGAACCCTGAGTAGCATTTTATTATCAGTAACGGCAAAATAAAAAATATGGAGTGTAACGTATGGGCAGCCATGCACAACAAGCCTGTGTTTGCATTGAGAGGTTTTGATGACTGGTTGCCATAGAAACCTCAAGATGGGGTCACAGGTTTTTCTGTGTATGGAAGCCCATACATTATTGGTTATTGTGTATGGGCATCCATGTCCATTTCAGGCACTCTAATTCTATTTTGCGAACTTGTGGTTGGGTGGGGTGGCACTCGAGGGTTGGTGGCAGGCTCAAATTACTGGTTCGGTGTGCTGCAGCTGTTACTGTAAATTCAAGTTTTTATTTAATTAAAAAAAAAAAAAGCTTCCAGCTGTTTGATAAAGGAAAGCAGCTGTGCAGTGGCTTTCTAAGTTGTGCTGCAGTAGTGACATCACTACTGCAGCACAACTAGCATATTCCAGGCATGGAATTCCATGCATAACAGCATTCCACCATACACCATAAAAGTTGTTTAGTATAATTGTTTACAAAGGCAGGACAAACAGAGAAAACAAAGTCCTTCATCTGAGGGTTTCTCTAATTCGAAGTTTCAGTCTCTGTCTCTCTCTAGCAAAAGCATCGCCGCTGTTTTATAAGTCTCTGCCTGGGAACTCGTTAAGAGATATCCTGTTTCTCACAAAATGTTCTTGTCGGTTTCTTTGCAGAGCAGGCTTGCAAATAGTACAAGGTCCCAAGCTGGTCTCCTGCTGACAGCTCTGCAAAACAGTTTGCAAACAAGCCTGAGAGGAGTTCAAACTGCATCGCGGGTTAACCCCTTAAATTCCAAATAACTTTTTGCAGTAATTTCACAGTATAACTATATAAATTTCAAACCAAGGGATCCCAGTTTCATATAAAGATTCACATATATTTTTATGACCGCAGATATGAATGGGGGAGGGAGGAAAGAAACAGCAAGTGAAGGCAGAGAGAGATAACGAGAGGCAGAGAATCCTGAGACCGTCACAGTGATCAGTTCCTAGGTCCCATGAGAATATTTGGTTACGCAACCAGACAGTCAAGAGACTGAAACGGAGAGGATAGGACAGATCCTTGCGTTTAATTGTTGTGCATAACAAATGGAACAGGGCCTTATTCAGCCCTGTCCCATACCCTTTAAGAGGGAACCTGTTTAATATAAAAAAAAAAGTTTCCAAACTTTCTATTAATTCTCTTCTAACATAAGCTTATAGTCTTTACAGTTCAGTGCACGTGCAGTATAACAAACAGGGAAGTTTACATTTACATATTTTTTATTTTACTGTTGATAATAAAATGCTACTTGCAGATTTTGAAAACTGCTTCTGGTTTTCCTAGGCTTCCTGACCTTTGCCTTGACGACATAGTGTAGACCCTCGGGGGTGGGAAGGATGAGCGGAGACCTGAGAGAGCTAGTGGAGTGGTCAAGGTATGGCAGCTGGGTTTCAATGTCAAACGTGCAAAATAATGCACTTGGGGTACAGAAACCCAGGGGCGGAGTACAAAATGGGTGGGGTGCTATCGACAACCACCAAACAGGAAAGCGACTTGGGGTAGTCGTATCAGGTGACTTAAAGGTGGACAGGCAGTGCGACAAGTCAGTTGGGAGAGCTGGTGGGATGCTGGGGTGCATAGAGAGGAGTATCACCAGCAGAAAGAGGGAGGTGGTGTTGCCTCTGTATAGATCTCTGATAAGACCCCACCTAGAGTTCTGTGTGCAGTTCTGGGGGAACACATCTCCGGAAGGACATAGACAGAGTGGAGGCTGTCCAGAGGAGGGCAACAGAAATGGAGCAGGGTCTGCATCAGAAACCCTACGAGGAGAGACTAAAGGACCTCAGTATGTGCACCGTGGAAGAGGGGGGGAATGTAATATACCTTTAAATACCCCACGGGGTAAATCAAGTACAGGAGTGAAGTAGTTTTTTTAGAAGAAAAAGTGTTCAAGAGCAAGGGGACATGCTGTGAAGCTGGAGGGGGGTAGATTCAGGAGGGATGTTAGGAAGTACGTCGTCCCAGAAAGAGTGGTGGATTCCTGGAACAGCCTTCCACTGTAGGTGGCAGGGGAATGCATTGGATCGGCACAAAGGAATCCTAGTGGAAAGGAAGGGGGCGAGGGGGAAAGAGTAGTAGATCAGGTATGGTCTGCGGTAACAATGTAGGTGGGGGGAAAAAGGGCAGACTGGGTGGGCAAAGCGGTCCTTATCTGCGGTCAAATTCTATGTTTCTATGAGCGCACTCTACTAAGGAAATAAGCAGATCTGTGGAACAGATTGCAAAAATCAACATTTATTGAAGGTATCTAGTTGATTTCGTCCCTGCCTTGTCTTCCCCCTGCCAACTGCAGGGGTCGAAATTTGCACCGGTGCACTAGCCAAATGCTGGCAGATTTTGTGTAGTGCCGGCAAAACATTTTTTATAAATAGCACTGTGAGCTTTTACTGAGAAGGTAATATTTCACTAAGTATACCAGCTGGGCCTGTAGAAAAGTCTGTGGGGCTAGTGGATTTTTCCAGTCACTAACCCTTCTGGCTAGTGGCAGCAAAAGAGGGTCCTCCAAGGAATCCTGGTGATGGGCTAAGCCTACTCTTGGATCTCCTCTTGTTGCCTGCCTTCACACTGCCTAGGCTTACCCCCGGCAAGGAAGGAGAGCATGGCTCCCCATTCCAGCCCCACACCTGCTATTTGTCTTCGTCAGGTGGCATCAGGATCATCTGGTTTTGGTACTCTGTAGGGCAAGGTACATGAGGCCGTCGTCCGGCTGGACTGTGGGGCTTTTCATCCTTAGTTACACCATGTCCCCAAGGAAGCCGGCTCGCTAGGAGGGCCAAGGAGCATAAGCATGCAGAGCGTGTAGCCGCTCCAGCACTTGGCTGGCTTTCTCCCCTCCCACGGCGTCCCCAAGCTGTACCTCCACCCAGGTGGCGGGATTGCAGTGGGGATGGTAACCCTCCCACCCCGGAGGAGGAGAGCGGTCACTGGGACCCTCCTTCCTCTGGCCGGCTCCCGATGACCCGAGTCCATATCCAAACCCGGGTCACTGGCATCACAAGCGGTAGTGCTACTGCTGAGAAAAGACCTGGTGAGGTTATATAAATGGCCTGGGATCTGACAACTAGGGTTCAGTGCAAAGTAGTGTAAAGTCATGCACATATGGAAAAAGAACCCCAGAGCAGAAGAAAACAGACTAGGTGGAGTGATTGTCACGGTGTTTGAGGAAGAGAAGAACCTAGGTATAGTGATCACACATAGTTTGAAACCCTCTGCTCAATGCAGTATGGCAGCAGCCAGAGCAAATAAGATGCTAGGTTGTATATGAAAGGGGCTCAGTAGTAAAACAAAATCGGTTGTATTGCCGCTATACTGGTCAGTGGTGCAGCCACACTTGGAGCACTGAGCGCAGTTCTAGAACCATTACCCAAACAAGGTATCAGCCTGCTGCAGGTGGTGCAGAGAAGGCGTAAAATAATGATTCAGTGCCAGCAGAGTCTCTTATATGAGCAGAGGCTGGAAACCCAAAATACATACTCGCTAGAAGAGAGGAGGGAATGAGGGGACATGACACAGACCTTCAAATACCTTAAAGGGGAATCGTCAACTCCCCTTCCTTAATACTGCAGAACCTTGCGGTCCCGATTTTAAGCAATCTGTAGAAAGAAATAATTATTTTAAGTTGTGACGTGTTAGATTTCTTACTTTTCATCTGGTTGATCTTGTGTCCCTCTGCCTGCTAGCTCTCCTACTGTCCCCTGCAACCAACCCTGTGATGACGTGAGCGACGGACTACGCCGCGGGGGGATGTTTATGTGCTGGCCCTTAGTAAAGTAAGTTAGAGTCTGCAACTACGTGTTTTCGTGCTTAGTCTGGTACTGGTCATGTAGATTTAGCCCAATCGGTACCAGTAGACTAAGTGTGAAAATGCACTGTTGCTGAGTAGTAACTTACTTTACTGAGTGCCAGTACATAGATGCCCCCTGCAGCGTAGCCCGTTACTCACATCATCACAGGGCTGGCTGCAGGGGACAGTGGGAGAGTTAGTTTGGCAGCATGGTGGGGGAGGGACACAGGATCAACCAGATGAAAAGTAAGAAATGTAACATGTCACAACTTAAAAAAATTATTTCTTTAAGCTGTTTGCTTTATCGGGACCTCTAGGTCCCTCAGTATTGAGGCAGGGGTGGTGAGGAGTACCATTTAAAGATATAAACTGGGTTGAACCTGGTGATCTTTTAAATTCAAGTGGAAGCAGGAGTCCAAGGAGTATTAGTTGCAAGCTGGTTTGGAGGGGGTAGGTTCAGGAAAGAGGCATTTATTCATGGAGAGGGTAGTGAAAAGGTGGTATGGTCTGCCGAATGAGGTGATAAACCTGACAACAGTTTGTGGGTTTCAGAGGGGTGGGACAGGGTAAGGGGCTAACGGGTCCAGGGGAGGTTGCACTGTCCTGGAACATAACTGTACAAGATCCATATCGAGCAGATTCGATAGACCAAATGATCTTTTTTTCTGCTGGCAGTTTTGCATGTTATTGCACGTGAAGTTCGGTCGTGAATATTTTAGCATGCTTTATGCTTAGTAAAAGAGTTGAGCAAGAAACTAGCAGCATTTATTTATCCAGAGCATAGCTTATGACGAAATCTCCATGGCGAAAATGATTGACAATTGACTATTTTAGATTGTCTTACGCATTGGGGCCTTATATTCACTCTGTTCTAGTCTCCAATTGCAGCACACCGAGCAGTATTTCTTTTCCTTTTTTGTTTTCAATATTATTTCTGTACTGTCACTTTAAATAAGGCAAATAAAATAGTGTTATGTTGTTGCTTTGTTCCCTAGTGAAGAGTGTGTTCGGTTTAAAGCGCTGGGGTGTTGGTGCACATCCCAAGCACCATCAGTGTTCCTGATATCCTTAGTAAATGTTATTTTTGTGATCAGTTCTACAGACCTGCTTATTGCCCTACTGGAGCATGCTCAGTGGTTTCCTTTGCTGCAGTTGCGTCCAAGCTGTACTGAAGTTTTTGTCAGTAGCGCAGTTCCAAATGCGTGTCTATTTGTCAGTGGAAAAGGGTCCCCCCCCTCACTGTGCCAGGGGTCGAAATTGGCACCATCCCACTAGCCAAACACTGGTAGATTTTGTTTCGGGCTAGTAAGATTTTTCATTTAATTGGCCTTGTGGGCTTGTACTGGAGAAGGCAGCACTTCAGTATGTACACCAACTGGGTCAGTGGAAATGTCTGTGGGGCCAGTGGATTTTCCCAGTCACTAGCCCTGTTGGCTGGTGGCTGCAAAACTTAATTTCGACCCCTGCCATGCCCTTTTTTGCAGTGGTTGTTCGCTGATGGTTTTTTTTTTTTTTTTTAATTTTCTTTTGGGGCGGTGGAGATGGACAAGATGTAAGGAATAACACACTGCAGGGTGTCCATTGTGCTGGCATATACAGGCACTTCAAGCGCATTGCTGTGCAGGAGGTATAGCTGAGTGCTTTCAACCAGCAAGTGTGTTGGTGTGTGTGTGTATATATAGCACAATGGGACACTCTTAAGTTTGTTACTCCTTGTATGAAATAAGTTGTTTAAAAATAGTTTAATGAAAAATTTGCCATTACATCTGAGATGTCTAGTTGAGCTGTGATGACTGGATGTCATATGACTCTCATGGCCAATCGGATTACTAGGATTTCTTCACTTTTTCTTAAAATTATTATTATGGTTTGTAATGGCACAGCCCTGTTTTATCATCATGATCAGTATCATTGTTGTTATTTCTGTCTTCTTTTTATCTGTTTCTTCCAGTTTGTCCACAGTTCCCACCCCTCACCACTGTGGCTCCTCTGGGCTCACACATGTTACGTGCTTCCTCCTCCTCCATCTCTGGTCCAGGTCGCCCTAGTGCACCATCTGCCTGCCACCCCATGGTTGGTCTTCATCACAGCAGGCTTCCTCCCCCTGTTTTGGTAGTGATCCTGGAGGGAGGGTCACTTAATTGTAGGTTTGGGGGGGTTAGAGCAGACAGCTGTCCAGTGTGCACATTGATGACGTCCACGGCATGTTGCTGCAAGTTGGGGGAGCGATGCATAGGGTTCTGCCTGCATGGCCTCCATCCTCGAAGCAATTAGGGAGCAGCCATGCAGCAGCAAATGCTGCGAACCTGCCCTGGAGGCATCCTGCGTGCTTCCTATTTCAGATCCCAGGTTCAAAACTGGCTCCCCCCCAAAAGAGTTATTTCTTAAATTTTGAAATATTTATGAAAGTCATCCAGTGGGGAAACTAGTAAACTAACTGACACAGCAGTCGAGCAGAACAGTGAATCTTTTTATACAGGGGCCCCGTTAAAGGAAAAGCATGTAAACCAGCACTGACAGTCCTATAGTCCACAAGCATTACATAACTGTCTCCTGAGGCTTTCAGTACAGATTTGTGTACAGTATCCTACTGATTGCAGTATGAGTCAGTATGTATTTGTTTTGACCATACTAAATTCTGCCTACTGCAGCCACTGTAAAAAGAAGTACAGTCATTGTGTTAGGTGTTTGTTTACTGAAGCTGAGTGTTGTTCGTTCTCTGCGTTTTTTTTTTTGCCATTTTCCTTAATATGCCAGAATACATGTGTTTAAAAAAAAAAAAAAAATCAGCAAGGCTGAAGGACCACCGTTTAGAGGGTTCGATGAAATGGGCAGAGTGATGCAAAAGTGGGCGTGGCTCACGAGTACAACACAGACTGAACTTTTCTTTCTTTTTTTTTTTTTTATGTTTTAATTAATTTTGTCCCCTTCACCAATGTATGTCATAAACTAGGATGTATGGAGCAGTGGCCTTGATTTAAAGGGGAAAAGTCATCACCTAGGGACCCACGCTCGGGTGTGGGTTTGGTCCCAGTGTGCAGAACCATTATGGTTTACTTTCAATCTACTGTACTACAGTAAACGATATCGGACTAATCTCATATATTTCTAAGCTGATAGCTTTTGTTACTACAAATCCCAGAATCCGCTGCAGCTGATGTCAGAGCAGTAGGCGGCAATGGGAGATTCAGTAGCCTGGGGTGCATGTTAGAGTTTATATAAGCTCTGCTCTTTTGTTTGGTCCCACTGTCTTCCCTGGTCGAAGCATGGTTAGAGAGGACTGCATCTAGCCCCTGGAGAAAAGCATACCTGGAAAACTTCTGATTGGAGATTATCAAAGCTCTGACATGCACTGCAGGCTGTTGGATCTCCCACTGCTACCTGCTGCTTTGACATCAGCTGCAGGGGATTCTGGGATTTTTAGTAACAAAAGATGTCAGCCTAGAAGCAAACAAGATTCGTTTGATGCATTGTACTATACTACAGGAAACAGTAAACCAAAGTGTTTTTGCACACAAAGTGCACTTCGGGTCCAGCCCTACACTCCAGTGTGGAGCCCTTTGGGCTGACTGTTCCACTTTAAATCAAAAGATGGCTTAATTAATTATTAAAAAAAAAAAGGAAAAGGCTTTCTAGACTTCTGTGCCATGCACCCCATGCTGTCCCCGGTCAGACATTACAAAACATTGGAGTGTAGCCAGAGGTGGGGCCTGCAGAACGGGAAGTAGAATGTCCACTGGCTACCTCCTTGGGGCTACATTACAGTTCTTTCCCTTCGATACTAGGGATGTTACGATAACTGCGTTTCACTCTAACCACTATAATTTTCATTTGACAATTATTTATTTATTGAATGAGTTTTACCAGGAAAGGCCTATTAAGTCAAAATAGCAAGTTTCCGGATGTGTCCTGGTGGAGGGGGGCACAAAGGAGAAGACGGTACAGTTGCTTATACAACAGTAGTCTTTTTTTTTTTATTTTTTTATTTTTCCCTAAATTTTGTCAACCGTTTTCACGCTATACCATGATGTATTCCAATAAAGTATGAAAAATTCAGTTTTTCAGTTTACTTCACCTCACCCTCCCCAAATTTAGGGTGCAGAGGACCCTTCTAACAAAGTGCAACCCAGACGCCATAATATCCCGATAATGTGTTGACCATGATTTTCCCCTCATTGTTTGTTTCTTCCCCTCCTGCTCTACTAGTCCCCATCTGGTAGCATCCCCCCAACCCCATCAACTATCTTCTGTGGGACTTCCCTTGCCTCTTTCCCAGTAACACTCTGTGGTGGTTTGGTACCTGAGTCGGTAGTGCAGGGCCTGCAGAGTTGGCATCACTATCCTGCCAGTAAAGAACTGCAACGTTGAGGGTTAAAAGTCCCTGAATTGTGGGGAATCTGGGTCTTGGCATTCCTTGGGGTTTGAATAATCACGTGACTCAGCACTGGCATTGTTTTATTTTATTTTTTATTTATTTTATTTGTGTGTGTGTTCAAATGCAGTGTGCACATATACAACCACATAGACCTGTTTTTACTTACTATTTTATTTTACCACCTAGAAAGTTTTTTTTTTTTTTTTTTGTTTCGTTTTTAATGTCAACAGTCCTCTAGTTCTTTCTCCTCTCCCATCATGATTACACAAGTACTGTTATTCAGAACCCATCCATTTTACACCCACTAACTGCAGGACTTTGTCACAGATAGATTTTGACACAAAAGCTTGTAAAAGTGCATCTGCAGCATCTCCATCACCAGGTGCGTGCACTAAGACAGTGGTAACTTCGTGGCGTGTGAACTGACCTAATTGTTGGAAAATAGTTGATCTCGTGCATGTCTTTTTGCACATCTCTCGCCATCCATCACGGACCCAAATTCCACCTAACCTGACACATGAAATTCCGCGCTGCAGATCTGACTTTTGAAGGTTTCATGAAAATCTGTTGATAAACGGCCAAGATGTGTGTATATATTTACAGATTAGTCTAGTTTTTGATGCTGAAAATAGGCCTCCATGGAGGGGGATTAGACTTAAATACGAGGCTGACCTGTTTGTGGGGTTGACAGTGGTAAACCATTTTTACAGCTGTGATCAGGGTTCTAGATAAGATTTTTTGGGATGAGTACCTGTACTCCTCCTTCTAAAAGTGAGGTGAGTAAAACAAAATTCAGATGTGTACAAATGTCTTGCTAGAGTGGACTGAGGAGTACATTTATTTAAAAAACGTATCTTTTTTTTTTTTTTTTTTCTGGATAGGAATTTCAGGTGCCAGCAATGCTCCAAATAATGTTGGCAGGTAGGAATTTACTCACCAGTTTTAAAACATAGTGGTCCAGATATTAAAACTGCGCCCAAAAAGTGCTCAACAGCAGGAGCAAGTGCAAGTCAACTGCACCCATGCGCAAGAAGCGCGATATTCAAAAACTTGGTATGGGGTACAGTGTTGGGGGTGGCGTCAGTGCACCGCCTGTGGACATGCCCAGGCCTGGCCCCGGTGTGCAGTGCCCACCCTCAAGGGGTGATGAGCATCAGGGCCACGAACACCCTGAGGGATAGCATGCCGATCAGGCAGATGACCTCTTGGATGAACACACCCGCATACTGCAAGCATCAGTCAATCAGCAGATGCGGCTTATGACGGCGGTGGATGCACTGAGTACGGCTGTGCGCCAGGCAGAGGAGCGTCGCAGGAGAGACACTGCTTTGCTCCCAGCAAGGATGGACTGGTTGCGGGAGGATGTGACCGCTGCCATTGACAGGCAGACACAGGCATTCACTGCTGTCATGGCCACAATGGGCACACAGTTATTTGTCCATGTGTCGCAGACACCACACAGTGCACTGTCCACCCCCCGTTCCCAGCATCGTGCAACACCATCCTTGTCGACGGGTTCCAGCTGTGGCATCCCTAGCGCCACGCCTGGCGGGCATGTTGATGTGCTGCAGCCCTGTGCGACGATGGCGTTCACGCAGTGGAACCTCTGTGGGACCGTCGGTGCCACTCCATGAGGCCAGTGGTCAGCCTGTCACTGCTGGCGGGTCTCGGCGGGGCCGCCCACGCATCCGTGGCGGCCGTGGCACTGTGGCGCGTGACTGACCTGTCTCCCAGCACGGCTACTGTCTGATGCTGCCCTGTGTGCATTGTCATTCAGCGGGCAGTGCACGGGTGGGTACCCGGCCCTGCACATACACAGTCCATCTGCACACCCTCCCGGCTGCTGTCCGCAGTTATGTGTGCATGATGATGCTTGCATTGCGCTGTACGCCACTGTGCAGTGGTGCCCAGCATCTGACACACGCACAGTGACAGGCAGTGGGCGTGGTGGTATGTGGACCTGTGTGTGGCTAGGGGTGGCGTGCCTCCTACCCTTTGTGCATGTCTGGTGAGGTGTGTGTGTGTGTCTGACCGCGTACCATGTTAGACCTTGCCCATTCCTGACGGTGTGTGTGTGTTTCCATGCCCAGCCACTTCCCTTGACGGAATGCACCCCTGGTGTGTGTCCATGCGTGTTTGTGGGTTGTGCCTTAGCCACTGGTGGTTGCACATGGCCCCATGACTTACCTGGGTTGGCTGAAGTGCTCCTCCATGATGGTGTCCCGGTGCAGCTGTGCCAGCTGGAGCAGTCAGGGGTCCTGTCGCCCAAGGGTGGCTGCCCATCACCATTGTCACCGGCATCCTCATCATCCCCATCGCTGTCCCCCTCTTCGACCTGTACGGCTATCCCACATTCGTTGGCCATGTTGTGCAGGATGCAACAGACCAGGAATAGCCTGCAGGCCTTTGAGGGGCTGTAGTGTAGGGCACCGCCGGAGGTGTCCAGGCAACGAAACGCGGCTCAGCATACCCAACACCTTGCTCGACATATTGATGCGGTGGTGGCATGTGCCTCATTGTAGCGTTGCTGCGCATGGGGTCACAGGCCGCGTATGGTGTGAGCAGCCAGGAACGGAGTGGGTATCCACTGTCACCTGTGTGTAGAGGGTGGAGGTTAGTTTGGCGATCAGCATCGCCCTGCCCCGGGCCGTGTAGGCCACTACCGATGTCACCTTTGACCATGCACCTCCCAGTCCGTAAGTTTGTCCGTGTGGTTTGTATGCTCACCCACTAAGTGGCCAGTGTGGATGTCCCCACTCTCGAGTCTGTGGCACAGTGCCGACTGGTGCCAGATGAAGGCATCGTGTGCTCCCCCAGGGTGCATGGCACAGACATTGTTTATGCGCCCCCTGGCATCGCACAGAACTTGGCAGTTGATGCTAGCAAAGCCCTTCTGATTAATATATGCGGCCCCCTTGGGGCCAGGTGGTGTGCGGGTGGCCACGTGGATGCAGTCTGTTGCCTCTAGCATGCCAGGTATACGTGCTACCCTGTAGAACTCCTGTATGTTTGCTGAGTGCTCCGCCGGTGTGCTGGGGAAATGGATGTACTCCGCAGCATGTGGCAGCAGTGCGCTGAGGAATTGGGTGAGGTGGCGTGACGCGGTTGACTGGGTTATGCCTGTGGTGTCCCCTGTTGGTCTCTGGAAGGTACCCGTGGTGAGCAAGCACATGCAAGCTGTCACTTTAGTCTCCACTGACAGAGCATGGCTCCGTCTTGTGGGTGCCTGCATCACATCACTGCACAGCTCACAGAGCCGCCTCAGAATTGCCCGATTTCAGGCGGTACCGACCCTCGATCTCAGTATCGCTGTACAGCTTGAAGCTGGTGCAGGCTCGGTATTGCCTGTTGGGGGCATACGGCCGATGGGCCCTTCCACGGCCGTGCCCCCCTGCTACCCGCCTTCTCACCCCCCCTCATTACTGCCTCCATCTGGATGGTGGCACTGGCCATGTCTCTGGCTTTGTTCCCCCGCAGCTGTTTCTGTGTTTTCCCCGCTGTCCTGGCTGCTACTTCCCTGCACCGGAACACCTTAATGTGGTGGCCTCTATGCTGTGTGGCACTTCCCCCTTCTGCACTGGCTGTGTCTCCCCCACACCTTCCCCGTGCCTCTCTGTTCAGGGTGCCCTTTCCCTGGCCTGCCCTGTGTGTCCCTCCTGCCCTCTTTGTGCAGCTATGGTTCCGCCTCATGTGCCTTCCCTGTAGCGTTCTTGCGCCTCTCCCTTGTTCCTTTTAATTTTGGCTCATTTCCACTATCGTGCAACTTCCGCTTTCTCCCCTATTGCGCATGGCGCATGTTGTTGAATATCGCACTGCGTTATTTATGCATGGTTCCTCCCCCTTCAGTTGCACATACATTCATTATCATTGCGCTGTTGCTCAGCGTGATTTGGGGGGGTGCATCTGCCTCCCGCTGAATATCGCAGAATAGTGCATTTTCAGACTTGCACTGGAGCAACCCTATTGCACATGGCGCAACTCTTGAATATTTGGGCCCGTGAGTAAAACAGAAGTGGAATGCATACAAGTGCTGTAACTCTGGCAAAAAACTGTTCCTTTTGAATCACCAGTTATGTTATGAAGCACTATTCTTTGGCGTGTGGATTATTTAGAAATTCTAGGTGAGTACTGCTCCTCATTAAAAAAAATTTCTGAAGAGTATTTCCTAAAATGAGATGAGATGAGTAAAATAGGCTGGTACACACCTTATCGGGAGCCCTGGCTGTGTAACCTGATTTTGTGTCTAGTTCTGGCTACAAAGACTAATTCTGTGCCCAGTGCTGATCACAAAATACATTTTTTTTCTGTCCCAGTTTTGGCAGCAGCATCATAATGTCTATAATTCTGCTACAGTTGACACGGTAAAGGTGTGGGGATCGACTTACAGGCTTGAATATGCAGCAAGTAGTTGAACATCTTGACTGAAATATGATCGCTCTTACTCAACCCTAACTAAAGTGGCACTGACTGCTGTGCCATTACAGTCACTAGTCAGATGTTGTTCAGACCAGTTTTCCAATGCTTGCGACTGCTTTTATACATGACCTCACAAATCCATTGTACAAGGTTGTGACATCATACCCTTGTATAATGTGAATTTTGGAATGCAAAAAAGATATCTGCTGGTATTTTATTTTTTCTTCCCCCTATTTCCGCCCTTTCCCCTACAAATTCAACACTAACTGCAAGTCTGTGAACACAGCTGCTGCTTGCATGACTATTGTGGTCTGTACATTTGATTTTCTAACTTTTTTTTTTTTTTTTGCTAGTTGTTAGAAATCGAAAGTACAAGTATTATGCAAAATAAAAGGGGCTAGTGGGCAGTGTAGTTGTTCCCCTTTTTTCGTACTTTTTTGGTTTTTGTTTTATGACCATACCAGCCATGAGAGATTTGCTGTACTGGTATATGGGTTACCAAAAATACCTCATATAGTACATATTCTGTATAGGTCATTGGTGAGACCTCATCTGGAGTACTGTGTCCAGTTCTGGAGACCATAACTACAGAAGAACATAGAGTGGAGGTGGTCCAGAGGAGGGCAAAAAAAAAAAAAATTGGTAAGCGGCTTGCAACATAACGCGTACGAGGAGAGACTGAGGCAACTCAGTATGTACATCCTGGAAGAAAGGGGGGGAGAGAGAGAATATGATAGATTTAAATACATAAATGGGGTGCAGGTGCAGGAGGGCAGTATTTTTGAGAAGAAGATGTGCTCTGAAACAAGAGGGTGTGGTGTGAAGCTGGAGGGGAGTAAATTCAGAAAGGGTATAAGAAAGTTCTTTTTCACAGAAAGGGTGGTGGATTCCTAGACCAGGTTGCCAGCCAGGGTAGTTGTGACTAAAACAGTGGAAGGATTCAAAAAAGCATGGGATAGGCATAATAGTAGTAGTAATAGCAGTAGTAGTAATTGATTGTTCTTATCAATCAAGAAAAGGGTAGTCCAGTTGAGCCGAGGCTCATTTGCAGTGGGGTCCTTCATACATACAACATATACACAGAATTACAATAGTCATATAAATACAGATGGAAAAATGCCAACACATATAATCATCAATTACAATTTGTACAAAAGTATAGTAAACTATACATATTGAGGTAGTGCTCATGTTAGCCCTCTTCATTGTTGCCACAGCAGGTTTTGGGTAGAATGGAAACCAGGATTTTATCTGGTTCCAGGATATGCATCTATTGTCTGCCTTTAAAGAATGTGATAAATTGTTCCATATTCCATAAGAAATTCTTAGGAGGGAAAAAATGGGGTGGGTGGAAGAACCGAAGATCACATAGGGTCTCTGGGGATACCGTAGGCAGGGTTAAATGGTCAGATGGGGTTTGACCAAGTGGTCCTTATCTGCCAACATGTTCTATGTTTCTGTGTTTCTGCTTAGACTCCTATATTATTTTATTTATCAATCTTTAGTTGCTGCCATTTTTAGTATGTTGTAATGATTGTTCTGCTGTCTCCTGGGATCCTCCTTAAAATGAAATGCTGCCATCTCATGAGGCAGTCCAGGTAAAGAACGTCTGGAGTGACGAGCATAGATATTGGAAAACAGAGAAAAGATGGGCGAGAGGGCACACATGGGAGCTTTATGAGGATTGAAGGAAACCGTCAGCCAAGCAGGTATTTCAGAGTGGGGAGGCAGCCCTTGAGGACTCTGCTGGTGGTCACGGAGAATAATGTAGTCACCCCAGAAATAATGAAGCGCTGGTTAGAAAGACAGGAATAGAGCCTTACCAGAGGAGTGCCAGTAATAAAGTTTATGAGGCAGTGTTCTCTTTCTCTCTCTCTCTTTTTGTGTGTGTGTGTGTGGGGGGGGGGGATAGTCAAGGGACCAGTTATGGTTAGGAATTGTTGAGCCAGCAGGACCTCATCACAGTTTGGGAGCAGGTATATGAATATCTCTGACATGCTGTGGTCCCAAAGGCCTTAGACTGTAGTAGACCAAGGTGCTTCCCATTAAACAATGTTTTGGGGGAAAAAATAGCCTCCCTTTCTCTTTTTGAAGACATTTTCAACAGTCCCATGTTAAGATCTTGCACAGAAATGTACATTACATTTTTTTTATGTTCACGTTAATCACATATTCAGTTATAATATATACTTAAACTGGGAGGACTCTGGGCATTAAAAAAGGTGAGAGTCCATTCCCTGCATTTTCAAATCATCTAGTGCATAACTCGGGTTTATTTAGAAATTGGTATCCTAAGCCAGGGCTTGTTTCCAGGTGATATTGGAGGGTGAGGGGCTTGAGTGCAAAGTAGAAGAGATGGTTCCGTGACAGCACAGTGTTAAAACTCAGCAGCAAAGCTGTTCATATTTGCGGAAATGCAGTTAAAATTACAAGGTGGTAGTAGACAGTAGGGATGTCAAGATAACACAGTGTAAGGCTATTAGGATAATTCCCCACTGAAGGTAATTTATCATTTCACAATTATCATATAGCGTGATGTTTCGCAATTACCTGCCTTGACTTTCTCATCGCTGCTACTTCAGCAGTCTATGTTTCTCCAGTTGTGCCCACGATTAGAGGGCATGGGATGAAGTTGGAGGGAGGACGGTTCAGAGGAAACGTGAGGAAGAATTTCTTCACAGAACGGGTGGTGGACAAGTGGAACACCCTGCCAGAGGAAGTGGTGGGGGCTGAAACAATCACGGGATTTAAGAATGCATGGCATAGACCTAAAGGAATTCTGGAGGTCAGGGGCAACAGAGTTATAAGAAAACATAAACTGAGCTTACAAGCTCAAATGGGCAGACTGGGTGGGCCATAGGCCCTTATCTGCCAACACTGTCTGTGTATCAGTGTATCTATGATTCCTGTTTCCCCACCTTCCTGCAATCAATTTTTTACTTTTTACTAAAAATTAAAAAGCTATAAATGTATTGTAATATTATTTATACAAATTTAGTGATGCCCAAAATGTCATATTGTGACATCCTTAAAGAAAATGCAGCCGTCATGAACTGAAGATTAGACCAGTTGAGGATCAGAAAACTGTAGTGTAGGTGAACAAGAGGACTCTGGTTCCTGAACCACCTGTGAGAGAGTAGTGCATGTGGAATGTGGGTGAGGATTACAGCCAATGAGCCGGTAGAGGCAGGAGCAGACTAGGAACTAGTGAGCTCTGAGGAGCTGTTTGAGAGAGGGGGTAGGAAGAGGAGTGGTGATGACAGGAAGAAGGGAGTTCCAGAGGAATGTTACTGTCACAGAAAAAGCCAATTGGCCAACTGAGATGTTGCAGTGAGGAATGTGAAAGGAGCACGAGTCCGAGGAGCGGAATTGGGAATAGTGGTTATTGGGGAGAGTAAGTCAGAGAGTTAGAGTGTGGCAGGGCAGTATTTCACCAGGAAAGTTGTGCATGAGGCACCGAGAATCGAGAGAGGGGTTAGGTTCTTATAAAGAGAACAGTGGTGCATGCGTGGATGGATCCAGTAACAAGATGGCAGAAGGAGTGGAGATGGGGATCCAGCCTTGCTAGCATGGACTTTGGGGCAGCACCGTAAACCACATCCGTGCAGTCCAGTGTTAAGATCATCTTTGGGAGGATCTCTTGACAAACCGGGAGGGGCAGGCAGGACCAGTTCCTGTAAAAGCACCGAGCTTCAGACTGAGCTTTTTTATGTATGGCGTAAACATGGATGGAGAAATTCAGGTTACTGTCCAGTCACATGCTGTGGTATTTAGTCAGTCCAGGGTTTGTGGGTTACCTGGTGGAGCACCATTCAGGGTTCAGAGTGACTGCATCTGGCAAGGCATTGCCAGGAGCCAATAGACATGGTGACCATCTTTTTGGAGTTCAGGGTAAGGTGGTTTGAGCAGAACAAGCTTTGGATGCAATCAGTTGCACCCTCGTGACCTTTATAGCTCAGCAAATGAGGCAGCAGAGGCAAAGATCGGACCACTGATTTTGCAGTTTCAAAAATGGGCAGTTCTGTTTCACAGAATGCTTAAATCCATTTGTGTATATATAATATGTAATAGATACTTGCTTGTAGAACTGTCAGCAAATATAGTTTAAGTACGTTCAGACAGCCTCCCTCCCCCATCCTGTTAGTATCTGCATGTAGCCACCCGCATCACTGTTGCCTAGCCCATATTATTAAAGTGCTGATTTTAGGGACATGTCTGCAGCACTCAACGGCCACTCAACTTGTACACATAAGTTATGAACTGGGCAGATTAAAGTAACAATGTCTGTATTTTCTTAAAGGAAAAAGTAGCGAATATAGCTCCTTGGCGAGAGTTGCCTGTAGTATACAGTGTGGGATAGCAACTTGTCATTGTGGGACTGAGGGCTAATGGGTGCTCAGATCAGGGACATCTATCCTAATGTGGGACATTTGAAAGGTGTGGTCTCTACTGGGAGTTAAATTAAAAATGGCAAATTTTTAAATGAAGAACTTGTTTTCCGTACTACTAAAGAAAAACGTTTGCATGTTTTGTTTTTTCTGTTAAGCACTTACTGTCACCCCCAAAGAAAGGATCTGTCTCTGTATATCACATGCAGTGTTTATGTTTCAGCACTTGCGTGGGAGTAAGCACACGGGAACTGTGACATTGTTGAGGGCTGCTGCTTTCTGCTGAAGTGAGTGGGCAGCAGATTATAAAGAGCTCATTCATCTTTGACACACACAGACGTGATTACATGCTGTCAAGGCTGTGACACATATGGCCCACTGCAGCTGCTTTAACTTTCTCTGTATATATAGTATACCATGTGCCATCAGCCATAATATTAGTGTTTATCTGTTTATCCGAGTTGTCTAAATAACCTATAAAATCGGAGTTACAGTGTAGAATGTGTAACAATGATTGTTTTTTATTTTGGTGTATTGTTTATCTTCCTCGGCCTGCAGGCAAGCATCCACCCTCCTCCAGTCACCTGGCCTCCACTCCTTGTTAGGCACCCCCCAGCCCTGTATTCCCCCATGGATTACCCTCGCCCTGTCCTCCCCCACCCCCTACACATATTTTTCGAGTTGTGCCTGTGCGGTGCCGACACCCTGGAGGTGCATCATAGACCCTGCAGCTGTATTTTTCATGTTTTGCTTGTCCCTCCCCTCGTGGCCATGAATGCGTATGCACGCATCACAAAGCCACGCTTCCATGTCTCCTGGGATTGGGCACTGCCCCCTATCCTCCACCAGGAGGCAGCCAAGGAGCGGGACGACATGCCCACCCATCCCCGGAAGAGGAGCGCTGTCATCAGATGCTCGATCCTCTCCTTCCGCTGCCAACCCCCGACGGCCTGAGTTCACTCCCTAATCCAGGTCGCTGGCGTGGCGAGAGGTGTGGCGTCCAGCACCTCAACCCTCAGCGCCACTGGGCCAGCTCAATGATTGCTTTTTAATCTGCAGTTCATGTCATAGCCTGTTGCACCAGATTCTGTGGGAGTACTGAAACATAAGCACTATAAAAAGGGAATATAAATATAGTTCCTCTCGTCGTCATTTTTTTTTTTTTTTTTGGGGAGGTAGATTAGTGTGTTTTTTTTTTTTTTTTTTTTTTTTTATGTAAAACCCTGCAGCCTTTTAATGTGGAACAATGATGAGGTGTTTATATAAAAAAAAAAAGTAACCTTATTTTAAGTAGCATATGGCATTATTTGAAAAGAGGATGGTATAGCCCGGAATATTGGCCATTATTCCTGTCTCTGTCACAAAGGGGTCGGATCCCAAGATCAGTGTAGGATAAAATAACTTAATGGTGTCGAGTGTGGGGACGCCAGATGACCCAGAGTTAGTGCAGCACACTGTCATGTGAACAACATAGCTTCATGCTGCAAGCCTGGGTTCCTGTACTCCAGCAGTTGGGAGGGAAGGGCTACCTGTTATTGCCCTCTGCTCCCCTGGTGTATAGGGTTCATGGCATTCCCAAGTTTGCAGCAACCCCTGTGGATGGGCCAAAAGCCACCTTACACGTCGGCGCTCATTCAACAAGGGAGTCAAGATGCTAGGATACACAGGAAAGAGAGGGAGGAAGAGAAGCTGAAGACACACACCTCTAGGACTAGACTTGCATGCTAACCTCTCAAAATGAGCGAGAGGGGAGAAAACAGGAAAATGACTCCTGTCAAGGCACTCTGGTCTAGTGACATCTCCACGCATCTCAGATTCTGCCCAGACCACACATCTTCTCACAAACTCTGCTTGCCTGCAAAAGGGAGGAGGTAGGTGGCCATGCTGTGGTGGGTGTGCCATGGAACACTGCAGGTCTGGGACAGGGTCCATATGTAATGGAAGTGTGGCATGGTGTGGGTCCTAGGAAAAGGGAGAAAAAGGGACAGTAAGTTTGTAATTGTGTTTTTTTTTTTTTTTGGGGGTGCTAAGAGGCTTGAAGTGCACTAAAGATTTGATCCTTTTTATTTCACTGTATGGGATGATCAACATGGGGGGGGGGACCAGGTTGCATTCCCCCCTCCCCGTACATTGAACTTCACCTTTAAAAAGGCTGTATTGCTGTACTTCTTTACAGAGCATGTGGGATGTTGCTGGCAAGTAATGGCTACTGTATCTGCCTATATATAGTCACTGCACTGCAGATATCCAGTTTATTGCTGTGTAAAGCAGTGCAGGATAATATGTAAAACAAAAGATGGGTTATATTCTATCTTATAAAATGGCAAAATTTGTTTTGGGGGGGTGAAAGTGCAGGTGTGCTGTCGCGCTCTGATATACGTGCGGTCATATAATGTGTTTCAACCAATCAGCAGACATGATTTTTCCTACCCATTTTATAAATGTATATAATCTGCGTGTAATATATAAACATATATAGAAACACATATCATTTGTATTGGCTGCTTTACGACAATCTGATGTTCGTAATGTAAAACCCCACTCTCAGTCTAATTGCTGCTGATCCCAGATCCAGCGGTGTGGAGGGACCAGCATTGTAGGTGCAGGTGAGATCTTACAGCAGCAGTGCTACCTAATCAGGAAGTGATCCGTTTTCAGTTGTTGTAGCAATACAGTAAATATGGCAGGCAGCAGAAATGTAAACAAAAACAAAGGATAACTGAGCAAATTACGGGGTGATAGTACAGTGCCGACAGGAACGAGTACCAGGTACCTGCTCAGCAGAGCACGGGGAATAAACTGACAACACACAGATTTCTTTTTTTTTTTTTTACATAGTACTGCTGCTTTAAAATGACCTGCTACTCCATAAACTAAAGAGTCTGGGTCAGGTGGCAGGCTTCTGATCTTGGTGCTGGTGTGGTATGGCAAGGTGTTGTACACCAAGGTATCTGTTGGGGGTTACTTGGAGTTCTTAGCACTTCCTCCCCACGGGTGCGATGGTAGTTAAGCTAGCAGCTAGTGCTTTCATGTAGCCTAGCAAAGAAACTGCATCTGGGGACCCTGCTGCTAATTTGTAATCTTCTGTTTTTAGCTTTAAGTGATTCCCCCTTGCATTTTACATGGGGCCAACTATCTCTCATATAAATAGATCTGGTTAAAATGAAAACAACTAGACTTGTATTTATATGGGTGTGGTAGCAGTAAATACAAACATCAACATCTGCACACTCGCACCGTCATCCAAGACCTCCCCCCCCCAAAAAAAAAACACACCGCTATCCATGGACAGTTATACTTATTTTATTTTTTCTGTTAACTTTAATGCTCCGCTCTAGGGTTCTAGGTTTTTAGCTGGTGCCTCATGAACAGCCACACACAGAATTTTTATATACACAGTAGCATGCACATACCATCACCCCCTTAATTCTCTGTTACTGACTCCAGCTTGTGCCTCATTCTGTTTCACTAAGATGATTATAAGGGTGTCCAGAATTGGTGGTGCAATGTGGCAGCATGAGGACTGTTGGAGGAGGAGCTGATCCTAAGTGAGGGAGTTTTTTGGGGGTTGCAGGTATGGTATGGTATGATATTGAGAGGGACAAGGGTTGGGAATTTGACATTAGGAGATGACTGAGGGTTGGTGGTAGAATGTGTAGTTGGAGGATTGGGGCTTGGGGTTGGCCGTTGCTGTGTAAATGAAATTGCACTTTTTAATGTTGGGGATCGGTAGTTGGTGTGGAATGTGACAGTAGAAAGAGGATTGCTGCGGTTAACAGTTTCAGGGATTCGGGTGGGATATTTATATACAGTATTTAGAAATTGGTAGCTGGGAGAGGCACGCCGAATGGAGGCTCGTTTCCACATGCAGCGGGGATGGGATTACACAATACAAGTGCAGCAACACAATTGTCAGTAACAGCAAACTCATTAATACACAAGGAGTGTGCTGTTACAGTTATTTAGTGGTAGTTAGCAGAAAAGACCATTTTCAAGAACCAAGGATTAGAGCCACCAATTAGTCATTAGACTAGTAAAAGTGAACCCGAGAGGAACGAGGTTTGTAACGGTGCATGTGTTGTCTGGGCGAGTAGGTAATTTTAAAGTAGAGGTTAAGGGCAGGCACAGACTTGGGAGTAGTGGGTTTTGAAGTGCTGTTCGTGAGAGGAGTGGTGGGAGTGGCAGGAGGCCTGGGGAAGGGAGGGAAGATCCAGAGAGAGGTCAGATGCATCGGAAAGGCAGATGACCAACAGAAGTGTTGCAGCGAAATGTAGAAAGTGCAGTATGGCAGGTGGTGTGTGTGGGAGGGTGGTGATTGGGGGGGGGGGATTGCAGTTCCAGGGTTGTGCTGCTTTTTAATGTTTCCCCTATTTCCTTGGATGTTTCACATAAACTAGCAGTGCAACAGAAGGAGTTCTTACAAATGTTTTTTCCCTCTCAAGAAATGTTTTCTCCCTGTGCCCTGCTTGGCACTGTCCATTGCCCTCTGCAGGGTCTAGCAACTTCCCAACCCTGCCGCAGGTCTTTAAGGACCTCTTAGAGGGAGCTGGGGTTTGACAGTATCAGAGGCCATGAATCTGACTGGCCAGATTTTATTTCTCCTTCTGGTTCTGCTGCTGCTGTGCTGTAGCAGTCTTTGCTGGACACAGTGTTCCCTTGCTGTGGGATGGTTAGCCCTCCTTTGCCTGCTGCAGGGGTCACTGTGACACAGCACTGCGTCACCCTCCCTAGTTTAATGATTTAATTACCCAGCAGTTATGACTAACCCAGTGAGCATGTGAAACACCACAGAAGAAATTCTGCAGTTAGACTTTTTTTTTATTAATATACTTTAGTATTTTTTCCACAACATTTAACAAAACCAAGAATAACAATCCATACAAACAAACTATCACAGGAACAAAACTAAAACATACAACCCTACCAAACCCAGCCCCCTTCCCAAAAGCTCAGATACCATCTCTGAAGGGACAGGGAATAAAAAAGGGAATTACATGGGAATAGACGAAGGCTGAGGGTGGAGTTGTACAAGGTGTGGCCCAGGATCATGGCTTCCCCGTGGAAAGGGATAACAACACATAAAGGGGTTCCCATCTTATCTCGAAACTGCTGTGGGCAACTACTCAGTGATGCAATCTGTTTCTCGACTACAAGGGCATTTAGTATCTCCTGGTGCCATTTTCTATAGGAAGGAACCACGTCATCCATCCAGTGGCGCAAAAGAAATAATTTTGCGACGATCACAACTAAGGCTATATTGGCTTTGGGGGTATTTATTAAATCCTTAGGGTACAAGCCCACCAGACAGATGTCTGGTTTAAAGAGATCATCTATGTCCAAAAATGGGTCAAGAGAAGCTCTAATAGCTGCCCCAAATGGTATCGCCTTAGTACATTCCCAAAGGATATGCTTGAGGTGACCCACAGTGAGACCACAACCAGGGCACAGCAGGGAAAATAGTCTGCCCATTTTATGAAGTTTTTCTTGCGGTATAATATAAGTTATGGAGAACTTGAAATTGTGTTAAATGCAGCTGGTCTTTTGTTTAATGTATTTATAAAGATTGCTCCAGATGGAGCGCAATACAGCCGGATCCTCTGAAAGATTAAGGTGCGTGCATCCAATAATAGCAAATTCCAGAAGGGGTGTTAGCATCTAGGAGCTGAAATAGACGATATAAACTTGACACAGGGTGAGGTTGAGAAGCTACCAAAAGAAAGCGCCCGGGACCGAATCCAGGGCTTCAGTCCCAAATAAGAGGAGTCTGCAGGGGTCGACTGAAAGTATTTTAAAACTAGACATTTTTTTTTTTTTTTCTTTTCTTTTTCCCCTTTATTCAATTGTTTAACCAGGAGTGGCACACTAAGCTGAAAGCTTGTTTACAGGTGTAACCTGGGAGCACGGGAAAGTTAAGTGACTTGCTCAGGGTCACACAGTACGCAAGGGGTGGCTGTTGGATCCAAGCCCAGATCTCCAGATTTGCAGCTCAGAGACTTAAGCCACTGCGCTATACTGCCTCCTTTGGGAGGTGGAATTATGCCTCCTTAGTTAAAAAGGGCACAAAGCTGTCTCCTTCAGAAAGGGATGCAAGAAAAACGTCCCGTAGCTGGGGTCAGAATGACAGTGGGATAGGCCATCCAGCGATGTAGATGTTAGGATTTCCAAGGATGGGCTGGGCCAGGCACTTAGACCACATCAGTCGTGAGTAAAGACCGAGTTGTTGAAGTGCCTTCACAGACCATTCAGTTGGTGTACTTCAGTGGGGGTGGGGGGAGGGGTATTGAGGACAGTTTGGTATATAGGAGACTGGGAAAGTTGAATTCTAGCCCGTTGACAGAGGGAGCGCTCTATTTCCAGTAATAAAGGCATGTAGGTATGGTTCGAGTGATCACTATTAGGGTTACCCCATTGGGAAAAATTTGCTGCCATGAAGAGCACAGTAATATAAATATATATTTGGGAGACTTAGCCAACCATTTAATTTTGGCTCAAGTTTGTCGGATTTACTGTAATTTTTCCTCTTTTTTTGTTTATTGTAGCATTGTCACTAGGTTATAACTGTAGAGTAACTACATCATCCTACTAGGAAGATTTGACACACTCTCAAAGCTGTGACCGTCATAGAACCCTGTGTGTGCCAACATTCCATGAAAGTCAGTTTTTGTCAAGTCAAGTGGTTTGGATCAAGCCCTTGGGGCTCCTTTGCCAGTTTTTGATTCCAAATGTTTGTCTTCCCTTTAGTTGCGTACTTCCATGAAAGCACTGATTGATAACAACAACCCACACTTTCCTAAATTTAAATGATGCCTATTTTAGCCTGCCTAATTGGTTCTGCTGTACTTAACTCCCAGCTTTCAGAAACTCCGGGCATCTCTGCCTGCTTCAGTATTTTAGGGGGCCAGATTAAGTATTTTCTGTAACTCACAGAAGCCTTTTTCTGCTTGTGGTCTGCCTTCTAGCTTAGTGTTTGAGATACGTTTGCGGTATTTTATTTCTCACTGTCAGCCCCTTAGCGTAGATCTGCAGTGTTGTGTGTAAAAACGCTTTTGAGTCAAGGGGGGCCTTTTAGATTAAAAAGCTAATTTTCCTCTGACTTGAGACTTTTTTTTTCTCAAGCTCCATTTCGCACAGTGGTGTTTTTTTTTTTTTTTTTTTTTAATTATTTGGCCGCCACGTGGTGCTTTCCCTTTTCATACAGCTGCATCATTCTTTACGCAGATTGACAATTGCAGACACATTTTTCCATTATTTAACACCAATACAATATTCTAAGGACAGATACAGTTCATTATGCACACTTTAGAGTTTACTGTAACAGGCTGATCTGTCGGACATCTTCAGGGTAAGATCCTCCCATCACCTGGGCGGTATGTCCTCCAGCAGTGCCTCGTACTGTGAGAGCTTTCTTTCTGCTGGAAGGGACCGGTCTTCTCCTTTGCATTTCTGCAGCATCTGAGGGAATCCGTTTTCAAGCAGTTTTCTAAGGTAAATTTTGCGACTGAATCAAGTCAGTTCTTCAACTGTTCTAGTCTCTGGCTCCCACTTTGCAACAGCGATTGATGATGGAGGAACAGAAATCTGGTTTCAAGTTTTTTGTGCAGTACCGGCAGAAAATGTTCGTCACTGACCAATATGTCACATGTCTGTATTGCTAGGACACGTAGCACAATGTGGCGGGTGCAGCCTTTGCCAGACGAAGTTTCCCACATCGATTGAGGACCGGAAGGCAAGGCTCACCCTTGGTCAACCCTTGGAGCTGGATCGACCTAAAGGCTGCATGAAGGCCTTGGTAGCTACTGGAGCAACTTCACAGCTTGCGGCCCTTGAAGAGGAGGCAGCTGCAGTCAGGGTAAGTTCCTCGTCAATCTCGATGCTGCTCCCAGCTGGGCCCAGCATTGGAAAGTACTATTCTAATGATTTTTTTAGAGGTGTGTCAGTGCTTCGAGATTTATGATGAGTGCCTCTCTCACCATAGCAAGAAACGCAGGTGCTGCCAGCACAGGTCATGGTATCAGAAGTGAACACGTTTCTCCCGCTTCTTGACTGCTCGACTCTGGTTGAGCTACCTTTGATCAAGGGGCAGGTCAGGAGCTCCTCTGTACCCCATTCGAGCTTGTCAACCTTGACTCTGATGGATCAAGTGGTCGATCTTTTTTGAGCCTGTCGAGCGGTTGTTGGAGGAACTCAATGAATAATGGATCTCCTAGTCCCCAGTGCTCCCGGTTGTCACTTAGGAGGACATGGCCCAGTTTGTGTCCCCAGCTGAGTCACCATGGGACCAGCCTTTGCGGTGGTAGTGCCTCCCAAGCCTTTATTCTTAAATGCTGCAGGGCATGTGGTCTGCCACGATCCTCTGGAGGATCCTTCTCAACATCGGCCCTCGGGTCAACAGTCAAGGTCAAAATGCTCATACTTGACCAGGAGGCACCGATGCTCCTCTGCCTCCTCATCCTCTGGTGATGAGGCATCGGTGTTATGAGGAGCTCCTTGTGGACTATTGGAGGGCTGGGTAGGGCTCTACTCTCTAGACTGTCGATCCCTTGGCATCCGCCAGTGGTGCCCATGCCAATCCCCCCCCCCCAATGTAGACGTCCACAGCATCTGCTTCATCACCACTGAGGGTAAGCTGCCACTACTGCAGCCTTTGTGGGTGCCCCTATAAATAACTCCTGTGCTGCAGCTGGCTTGCCAGGGTGGCTATTGGTGGGGATCACCCAGACAGAGGATCCTAAAGTGCTCCACAGTGGTAAACGGTCTAGGGCCATTTTTTGAAGAGTCCTCAGATGGATCATCTATGCTTTCCTCACGGACTCGCATGTCCGACCGTGGCTTGGTCGAGTACTTGACTGCTGATCATGGGCTGATGGCATTTGGGGCTTTACTTTGCCTCATGCAGGAGTCCATGTATGTGCCCTTGAGCGTCGGTTCAGAAGAGGGCTAGATACCAGTTCACTGACATCCTGGACAAGGCCAGATTCCTTGGGGGGAGGTTTGCCTTTCCTCTAGCTTAGGCCATTTTGGGACTGGCCTTGGAGATTTGATAGCATCTTGCCCAGCACTCTGCACCCATATGGTCTGCAAGTATGCTGTTCTGCTGGGTCCTTTTCAGAGTTCTAAGATCACCCTTTTGGACTTGGCCTTACAGAAGTCCGGTAGCCAAGGGACATGTGCAAGCTTCCGGTCAAAGAGTCCAAGAAGATTGACCACACAGCTAAAAAAGTCTACACTGCTGCATCCTTGGGCTTCCATCAGGCAAGCTACACGTACAGATGGCAAACTTTGATCACTCCCTGTTTGGAGTGTTGGATGAAGACCTCTCACCTTCTTGCTGATTGTCAACAACCAGTGAAGTTGGTTAGAGATTGGGGCCAGTCGCTAGCTAAATACCAGCTGCAGATGGCTCTGGACATGGGTTACTCCTGTGCCCATGCCATAACAACAGCTGTTGCGATGCATCACATGACCTGACTGTGGCCTTTTACCTTCACAGCAGATACCCAGCACATATTGGCCAACATCCCCTTCTTGGGCATCAATCTTTTTGGCCCTTGGTGAAGGAGCATCTCACTAGGATTGAGAAGTTAAGTGCCACTCTAGCTTCTATGGTGTTGTCCCAGAAGGACCGAAAGGCACAGAAACCTGAGAAAAAGACCTTCCAGTACAGGTACTTCCAGCCACAGCAACCTTGGCAGCAACCTCAGCAGGGGCAGTATCAATACTGGTGCGCAAAGGCCAAGTTCGTGGACCAGGGACCAAAGAGCGACAGGGGCAGGGGAAGTGGTGCCCCTCTGGCCCCAGCAGTTAGTGTGTTCTCCAAAGCTACCCAGTCATGGGGTGTCATACTCCTGCCTGTCCAGTCCCTGACCCAGCTCCCAGTGGTGGTGAGGGGGTTGGCTATCACTTCTGGTCACAGCAGTCCACCATTACTATGGATAAGAGGATATTAGAAGTGGTGGGTAGAGAGTTGCCTCTGGATTCTGAGTCTCTGCCGCCTTACCGACTCCACACTCCTTGGGAGTTCATGGTGTCGCAGGACACGGTGTCCACCTTCAGGGAGGACATTGCTTACTTCCTTGCCAGAAGAGCCATAGCATGCCTGCAAGACAATTAACATTATGTGTGGTATATAGAACAGCTAATTTCAAAGGGGAAGATAGTATACGTTTCATTGAAAATATGGAACAGATGAATGCAGATGGAGATTTTATGATATTCGGAGACTTTAACTACCCAAACATTAATTGGGTTTCATTAGAATGTTGTTCTGGGGTAGAAAATAGATTTATCGAGATCTTTATACATAAAGATTTGGAACAGCTAGTTAGTGTAGATACTGGGGGGATAAAATATTGGATCTTGTACTATGCAACTTTGAGGATACAGTTAATGATATAATATTTAAAGAGCCATTGGGTGATGGTGACCACAATAATATAATCGTAGAGATAAATGTGGAACATCGTAAGACCAATGGTATAACAACTTGTAAGTATTATAATAAAGTAGATTATAAAAGTATTTAAGAATATCTCAAAAAATGGGATTGGCAAAATGAACTGCAAGGACTAGACCTGAATCAGATTTGGGAGAAAATAAAAGATTGACCACTGTGTGGACACTTGGGTACCTGTAATATTAAAATACAATAAGAAAGGAAGAATTCTACTATGGTAGGGACGTACAGTTAAAAAATCCATAAGAAAGAAAGCAAAACTATATAAAAAAATATAAATAGAAACCTACTAAAATGAATCCTGAAAAATATGAAATGACATCTAATAAAAGTAAGACTGCAATAAGGAATGCAAAAAAAAAAGGGCTGAAGAAAGAATGGTAGAATCCATTAAAGATAATAAGAAAAGCTTTTTCAGCTATGTGGGTTCATTGCAAGGCAACCAAGAAGAAATAGGACTCCTCAAATTAGGAGAAGCAGTTGTGTTTAAAGAGCAGGATATGGCAAATGAGTATTAAATATTTTTTAACATCTTTTCAAATTAAACAAAAGTTCTGTATTGAAGATGTTGATAACACTTGTATATATGAGATATCCTTTGCTAAAAAGGCTGTTCAGGAGAGGCTCCAAAAATTAAAACCAGATAGATCTATATGCCCGGATGGGATTAGCCCAAGATTTTTGAAAGAAACTTCAGATGAACTTGCAGGCCCTATAATGAAGCTTTTTAATGCCTCCATACAGGAGGGGGACAGAGAATGGAGAGAGGCTAATGTAACAGCAATTCATAAGAGGGGAGATAGGAAGGAACCAGGCAGTTACAGACCTGTAAGTCTGACTTCTGTTCTGGGAAAGGTCATGGAAGGGCTGATACTGGACCTTATTAAAGGACACATAGAAAGTAGAGGTTTATCTGATACAACACCGCATGGATTCACACCTGGGACGTCTTGTCTTATGAATCTGTTGCAATTTTTCGAACCTATCAGTGCTGCACTGGTTGCAGGTTTACCAGTAGATGTAATATTTTTGGACTATTCAGAGGCCTTCGATTCCATTTCACATATTTTACAACAACAATTAGAGAAATTACAGATTCACCCTAGTATAGTAAGATGGGTAAATTGTTGGCTGTATGATAGCGCCGAAGGGTTGGAATCGGGGTACTTTTCGACATGTGGAGAGGTGACCAGTGGTGTGCCTCGGGGGTCTGTCCTAGGTCCCACCTTGTTTAATATATTTGTATCTGAAATGGAAACTTCCAGCTCTGTCTGGGCATGTAAGTGTGCCGATGACAGTAAGGTGGAGCTGTAGTCAGTAATGAAGAAGCAGCAAAAAATCTACAGGAGGAATTAACGAGACTGGAGCAGTGGGCATGTACAAATAAGTAAAGGTTTAACCAAGAAAAGTGTAGAGTGATGCACTAGGGTGGGGGGGGGTAAATAAACAATTTATCTATAAATTGAATGATCATATCCTGCAAACTGAAATAGAAAAAAAATTGGCTGTTACAGTTACAAATTCCCTTTCTTTTGACCTCCATATCAAGGAGATGGTTAAAAAATGTCAGAGGATAATATCATGTGTGTTTTTAGACATACGAGTAGAGAGTCTAGCACATCTATTCTGCTTTATTTTTCATTGGTTATACCTCCTCTGGAGTACTGTTCTCAGTTTTGTGCTCCTCAGAGTCTGGATGGAGGCAGACTGGTTGAAAGGCGAATGACTAAGAGGGCAAAGACTATGAAGGACAAGGCTTACACAGAGAGATTAACTCATTTGGGCCTCTATTCCTTAAAGTATAGAAGGTTATGGGGCGACCTGTGCTAGTAAGAATGAGAGTATGTGGGGAAACCATTGTACTAGTTAGACATCCCAGTCAAAGAAATACAAGGTTACATAATGGCACTAACTAAAGAGGTTAGCAGAAGATCTAGGAGAGGTAAATGGTTTAGCCAGAGAGTTGTTAGTGTATGGAACTCATTACCTGCAGTACTTATTAATAGTAAGACTATTGGAATTTTAAGAAATCATTGGATATACTGTATAATATATGAGTTGAAAACTGTAGGGGTTTCCACTGAAAAGTAGCGCGAGTCCTGTAGGTGTTTGACCTTCAGTCGCTCGTATTACACCTATGAACCTATAGCCCATGTTCCAGACAGTCTGGCAAGTCGGGTACATGTTCAGGTACTTCCTGTCCCAAAACTGACTGGGGAGGGGAGGGTGCTAGTGCACCATATTGGATCTATACAATTTCAGTCTGCTCATGCAGAAGCACAAGTTCCCAGTGGACTCTGAACCAGTTTACATTGTCCCTGGAGTAGAGCATGTAGTTCTGCTCCCTAGATCTCTAGGATGTGTTCTGTCGGATGCCAATCCGTCCTGCCCACTGGTGGTAATTTGATTCTGTACCAGTTCCAGGTCATGCCATTATGTTCCTCATCCTTGTCCTGGGTCTTTACCAAATGCATTGCAGTGGTGGCAGCCTTTCTGAGGTGCGGGGGTATCAGGGTGTATCCCTGCCTGGATGACTGGCTAATAGCTGGTTTGCCCAAGGAGGCCGTCAAGTGGCCCAGAGATCTGGTCCTCCAAATCTGCAGAGGCTTGGGCCTCTTGGTTGACCTGGACAAGTCTGAACTGGTCTCCTCACAGGTGTATTGGGGAAAAACTGGACTCCCTTCGGGCCAGGGCCTGTCTCCCTGCAGACTGGGCTAAGGCTCTTACCTCTTCTGCCAGATCATGTCAGTTTGGGCTGTTGAACTCCATCTGGGACTTCCTGAGGCTGCTAGGGTACATGACATCCTCTATCAGCATGATCCACTGGGCCTGTTGGTGGATGGGCAACCTGCAGTGAGAGCTGGGCTACCAGTGGTCTCAGCACCTTGGTCACCCGGTCCACAAAGCCTTTCAGTTCAGATAAAAATGGAATCCACCAAAGTTTAGTCACTGTGATACCCAAATAAACAGAAGAGAGAAAGAAATAAGTGCCTTAACTGGGATTTAAATCAAGGCCGCCCGGAATACCATTCTGGTTGCACTCATACCTCTCAACCTCCCAACTTGCCAATGTGTGACAGAGGGCTACAAAATGTGTGACAAATGGCAAAAATGTGGTACGCCTGATTTTTCACAGCGCTCGGAGTCACGCACTGCGATAGCAACTCACCCATTACTGTGACTGTCGCCATCAAGATCCACACAACACAGCCTTGGACACCTGCAGCAATGCTCCAGTAATTGGCCTGGATGGTTGGCTCACTCAATACCCACTAGCCAAGCAGCAGCGCAAGGGAAGGTAGTCCCTTCTGGCCAGTCCGCTCTTTCACTGAGGTGCTGCTGCTTTTCTTCTGTCCTACTGTTTGCTGAGGAGCATGAGCAGCCAGAGTGAGGAAAGAAGGGAACATCTCAGTCAAAAAAACAAACAAAAACAAAGTAGCCAGCAGGCACTTCTGGTCAGCTTTTTCCAGTGTGGTGGAGATGCTGCTGCTCTTATACTGCTAACTGCTCTGCCAGCTGAGCAA
Source organism: Neoceratodus forsteri (assembly GCA_016271365.2). Lineage (NCBI taxonomy): Eukaryota > Metazoa > Chordata > Ceratodontiformes > Ceratodontidae > Neoceratodus > Neoceratodus forsteri. The sequence continues at coordinate 967,381,407 of CM028134.1, read as the reverse complement.
GAGAGCACCAGGCTGTGGCATGTTTATTGGCCCACCAACTAGGGACCAAACCTAAAACCACACAGGAGGACCCACACACTCAGTCTGCTCTGCTGCACCATACACACACTGCTTGACAAGCCAATAGACAACTGCCTGCCAATTAATTCAGATAACAGGCATTAAGCTGGCAGGCTGGCTGAACAATGCTCCTTAATGCTGCCAGTGCCCCAGCACAGATTTGTCAGAGCAATATAGCACTGCAGCCAAGCCAACTTCCATGATAGCAGCTCTTTTACAGTGGAAAGAACTTGACAGCACAGTAGTGTGCTCTTGACTTCTTCGAGGACTTGAGGAGGGACTGTTCATTCTACTGTTCCATCCCCCTTTTCTCCATCTAGATCGGTCCTGGAGAATTCAGGTCGGGACCAGGATGACTGTCTTCTTTCACCCCATCCCCACGATCCAACCTCAGGAGTCTCTCCTGTCCCACTCCTGAGCTGAATCGCCATCGCCGAGCCTCTCTGACTTGAATCTGGACCGGACCCTATCCTGAGAATGAGAAGAACCTCATGGTCACTCCCCCCTCTGCCCGCAGCTCTGTCCCCAAAACAAAGGAAAGCAGTAAGCACAAAAAAAGACTGACCCTCCAGTCCAACAGTCGTAGTCGGGTCACGGGTGGGTTGGTGGCGGTCGCTTGGTCTGGGTTGAGGGTTCTCTGCTGGCTCCAGGACTCAGACAATGGCTGCCGCTGATGCATGCGGCGTTCTTCTGCTTCCTCGGCTCGCTTTCTGGAAGCTTGTTCACGCAGTGTCTGTATTGTTCCTCCGATGGGCTTCCTTCCTGGCAATGCAGCTCTCCACTCTGATTGGTGCCTTCTGGTCCGTCAAGTATCTGTCCTATCCACAAATCAATCCCGATGATATGGTTCCCCTCTGAGCAGCAAGCTGCTTTCATAGCCGGGTGGCAGACCTGATTGGGGCGGGGACCTGACAAACAGCACAGAGAGCAGCACTACAATTGGTTTGTGTGGCGGGGGTGGGCTATGCTCTCTCTCTCTCTCTCTCTCATTGGGTATCTTTTCGTCTCTCAGGCTCTCACTGGCTGTTGGCTGATGACACTTTCCCAACAAGCCCCCCAACGTCATTACAGAACTGCTGTGAGGCCAGAGTCAGGCGACGGGAGATTAGGAGGCATCGGCGAGGTGAAGAGTCCGGGAAAATAAAAAAAAAAAGACGACAAACAAAGGGGCGCCAGTGCTGAGCACGGTACGGCTGCGTGATTTGCGGAAACAAGATGAGGAATGCGGGGTGGCGGTACAGGTGGATTGCTGGGCTCTGAATCCGGTACGTCACGGAAAATCCGCTACACTTGAGAGGTATGGTTGCACTACCAGCTGCGCCATCAAGGCAACTGGAAACCTGGGACTCCAGAAACACCTTTATCCTTTCTGTAATGCATAGCCTGGTGCTGTACAAGTTACTACATTTTCATACACAAGGATTCGGTGTGCACATGTATGGAATCCAAACAAACAGAAGAGAGAAAGAAATAAGTGACTTAGCTGGGATTTGAACCCAGGCTGCCTGGAACACTGTTCCAGTTGTGCTACTAGCTCTGCCACCAAGACAACTGGAAACCTGTGACTCCCAGAAGCACCTGCACAGATAATTGCATTTGCATTCCCAAGGCTAAGGCACTTCCTCTCTTCTGTTTGTTTGGATTCCATATATGTGCACACTGCACCCTTATGTATGAAAAATGTAATTATCTGTGCAGCACTAGATTGTGCATCAGAGAAAGAGCAAGATGCTTCTGAGAGTCTCCGGGTTCCAGTTGCCTTGGTGGCACAGCTGGTAGTGCAATTGGAACGGTATTCGGGTGGTAGGGTTCAAATCCCAGCTAAGGCATTTATTTCTTCCTCTCTTCTGTTCGTTATTATTTTTTTTTTTACACTTTTTATCTTTTTCCATTGTGTACATCCCAAGAGAGCATTACATTCGAGTGAGGGTAATCTCAAATAGATTCATTATAGTAATGTTAATACAGAATTTATGTACTCTCATTGTAGTTACCTCATAATGAGGGGTCTCAGTACTCTCTACTTTTAAGTAAATATCCAGATAGAGTCCAAGAAAAGACCAATTGCAGCATACTTATGGACTAGAAACGATAAAAATACCTCAATCACCTAGGTGCAAAGCACCCCTTAACACAACTAGTGTTTTATGAGTCCATATAAATTCGATAAGTCGATACAGCATGAAATTAATTGACTGCACTGTTACAAAGCAGCCTCCTATTTTATATTATTCAAGTTTACTTTTCAAAAGGTTCTGTTTTTAAGAATGGGATAGCTCCCCATCTCCACTATGCCCACATAGGCCCATTTTGTTTAATTTTTAAACAACAAGCAACAAGTTATGCAACTTTAATAAGTTCTTAAATTTTAAACTTAAACATGCTGGTCATCCCAGTAAAATGCTGGTGTATTTTAACTTTGCTAGGCCTTTAAACCCCAGGAGAATCTTCTCTCCTATTATTGGTATACCAAACAGAAGAAAAACTTTTAAACAAGTAAAAGGGCCAGCTATAAATCACAGGAGAGCGTTAGAGACTGTTATATTTGTAAAACAAAGAGTCATAATGTCCCTTTCATCTCCATCTTCGTCCTCATCGGAAGACCTAGGACGGTGAACAAAGTCTTGTTTAATAATTTCCAGTCTGTTGCCCCGCTTTTATCAGGTCTGAAAAAATGTAAGTCTTACCTGCATAATAGTGTCTCAGTCTTTCCGGTAATTGCAACGCATGGTTGATCCCAAGTGCACGAAGACCCACTCGCACTGCATCAAAACTTTTTCGGCGTTGTCTTGTTGAGTAGCTTAGATCCGGAAAAAAGTAAATACGTTCACCAGATTCCAATTTAAGTGGTCCCAAAGCTTTGGCTGCATCCATTACAGTGTCCCGAATATGTGCCCCAGCAGTTATAATCATGATGGTACGAGGAGTCTCAACCATTGGTTTCCTTCGAGGATTCAGACAATAGGTTTTGATGAGTTGCCCATATAGGTCTAAATTAAGCAGCTTCAGCAGTAAATTCTGGACGTAATCTTGTAGTGATTCATCTTCTGCAGTTTCCGGGACCCCCAGTAGCCGAAGATTATTCGTACGCATGTTGTTCTCCAGGGTTTCAAGCCTGAGTCGCATGGATCTATTTTCAGCTATTACCCCCGCTACAGCAGCTGCAGAAGTATTGGCAGAATCCACCGCTGTTTTAGCATCCGTGGCCACGATATCCATGCAGGATTCCAGTGTGGTAAAACGAGTGCCCAGACTGTCAACTTTTCTGTCGAACTCCCTTATGGCTTGGAGAACCACGTTGTTAGAGGGTTCAGAGACCTTGCTCCCCTCCGCTGGTAGGCCGCTGCCACATTGCGTTTCTGTGTGCAGTCCCACTTTGTTAGGATCAGCGTGCGTCGTCTGGCAAGTTTTTCTCATTTTTGTTAGCGAAATTATGCACCAGCTCTCTACACCTGCACTAGCGTTCCTTTTATTTGTAAAACGAAAGTAAAGCTTGTTTTTTTTTTTTTTTTTTAGTATTCTCTGGAGTAGTTCTTGTAGAGTACTTCTGTTCTGTCTGGCTGCTGGCCACACCCCTCCTGTTTGTTGCTGTTGCATACACATCTAAGCAAATCGGGTCCCACCCGCATCCTTTTTTTTTTTTCTTCCCCCTCTCAGCATGACATTTTGCTTGCTCAGAAGGACCGTTTGCTATTTTACTATTGAACACCAAATCTTTATTTCAGGTCACAATCTGTTTCTTTAAAAAAAAAAAAAGTCTAATGTTTATGATTATAGAATGAATTTTCTTGGCTTTTGATGGCTGCTGTATCATTCAGGAAAGGTTCTTGTTACAGTCCCCATTAATTATATAGGGCGTATGGTGTATGCTCTAAAATAGAACAGGCTATGGCTCAGGATGGACACTAATTGTCCTTAATTTATAGTTTTAGACCCCCCCCTTTAAGTAATGACCTTTTACCATGCTCATACCTTTTAAATTTCTGAAAACGACCGCTTACGCTGGCAGACATTCAACCACATGAGATGTGCCAGCGAGTGGGCATGCCTCCAGCGTAGGAAGTATTGCCGTTTTGGCAGCGGGTCCCAATTTTGGATTTTACAAGCATTTTGTGACAAAATTTGCTAATCTAAAAATTACAGTGCCCAGAAGGATCTTTAAACCAAGGGGTAAACTCTCCAGCCTGTTAAGGGGGAAGAGATGAAATAACTAAACACCTGCTCTTTAACCTTTGGCCAGACCAAGTAGGAGAACCAGATGTTGAAGTCAAACCTGTACTGCTTAGTAGCTGTCTTTTAAATGAACAGATACAGTATTGTTAGCAGTGTATTTGTAATTCCAGAGTTTCATAAACCACCAATATATATTTTGTAGGAACCTGCAGAAGCTGAGCCTTTTTGGGGACCGAAGTATCCTGCAACAACACCAGGGAAATGCCGGAAGCGCAAACCTCAGCAAAGTCGATCCAGGAGGCAAAAAAATCAAGGAGTAAGTGTACAGCGATACCTTGCCAATGGCTGAAAGTCCCGTTAGAATGACGTTATGGTTTGTATACATCACGAAACCTAATGTTGTGGGAAATTCCAGGTCAGGCTACAAAAGGCATCAATAACAAAGTTTAAGATGCAGATTTCTCTGTTGGCTGGGATATCAGACCCCTAACTGGCATGTTTTGATTGTTTCCATAACTGTTAATAGGTGGTTAAATTAATAATAAACAGTGTGCACATCTAAGGGGATGTATTCATGCCTCAAGTAGTTGTTTAAACCACATGAAGTGTATGTTTCCTATAGCTGGACACTCACAAGAGTTATGACTCATAAAATGGGCACTAGTATGCTTAACGTAATTTATTTCTGTAAGGAAGAATCTTTTTCAAGCTTTTTAGTAGGTTTTTTTTGTTTTTTTGAATAGAAACTTTTTCTCTTATAAAGATGATTTCCTAACCTCTGTTGTTTAAAAGGGGAAAATTTATCGACCTCCTTTTTGGTTTGCCAATAAAATTTGTGTGTTTGGCTGTTTTCTGTCCTGCTTTCCACACATGTCCACCTATTTCTAAGTTTAGGTAGTCAGTTCAGTTGTGAAATCCATGTACTTTCTTGTTGAAATCATGAGTTTTCGCCCCACACCATTAATGACGCAAAAAACATCCCCGTCTCTTGTACTTGTAAAATGTTGAAAAGTTATAATGCCAACTGAGGCATCTTTTACTAACAGGCAGTGGACGAGTTAGTTGACCCAAGATGCTTGAGTGAGCCGGCCCGGTGGCGCTGAGGGTTGAGGCGCTGGACGCCACACCTCGCGCTACACCGGGGACCCGGGTTTGGGAGCGAGCCTGGGTCCTCGGGGGTCGGCAGGGGAGGAGAAGGATCGAGCGTCTGTAAGACTGCTCTCCTCCGGGGAGGGTGAGTTGCGTCGGTGGTTTGGCGGCTCTAGCGTGACTGGGGGCTTGGCAGGCCATGGCAAAAAATAGAGGGGCGTTCTGGGCGGATGCTGGGGCCAGGCGCCCTCACGGTGGCGATGCGGCGCTGTGATCCCTTAGGCGTCATATGCGCCTCAGTCGCCACGGGAGAAGCGTGGAAAAATACCTTGCGGGCTACATGAAGGACCGACAGGCAGCACCGCCGGCGTCAGGTCCCTGGATGCTCCTCCTTGCCAAACCCCGGATCCCTTGGCGGTGGTTGCGTGCCCGCCATGGCCGATCGTTGTGCAGGTGGAGGTAAGGAGTAGAGCTTGGGGATTGTAGGGGCAGAGCTGGGGCTGAAGGTTGGCCTGGACTGGGGGGAACCATCGGTAACACCCGCCAGCTGCAGAGGAGGAGTTAAAAATAGTATAACAAAAAAATAAAAAAGATGCTTGAGTGGACGTTACGATGGAAAAACTCATGCACTTACTTGTCTTTATAAAACCCACCCAGTGACCAACCCCTGGTAGAAGATGTGTGAGTTGGTGGCACTTTTTTTTTTCCCCTGAACATTTTACAGGTACAGGATGAAGAGGTTTTTTTTTTTTTTTTTTTTTGTAGCTGAATGGGTGGGGGTAAAGGCTGATGATTTTGACAAGAAACAATACATATTTCATGGTTTTGCATGACGACTATTGAAGCTTGGAAATGGATGGGATACAGTGGGGAAAAAAAAAACTTGCATGGTTTAAGAGGATAGTTCTCTTTGGTGTGGTGTAAGGCTGGGCACACTTTTACTGTGTGATCTGCGGGGGCTTTATTCTTTTTTGTATATAAATGGTAGCAAGGTGTATAGTGGGGGGGATGCTGCTATTTTAGATTTGTGCAAGGAGTGTAACAGATTCTCTGTTGGTGAAACGGTGTGCATGTGAGTAATTGGGGATTTTCATTGAGGATATCTCCTTCATTGGATCACACCTTGGAACTGTAAGCAGTTGGCATCCAGACCATTCAAACTTCTGCTAACCAGAGGCCACCCACGATGACATGCAGCGTCGGCGCTTGTGTGGACGTCCCAATTGCTGCTTAGTTCTTTATTCTGCCGTCGACTGCTCATGAAACCTGCAGAGAAACTGTGCCTTTTTTTTGGTTGGGGGGGACTTTATTATTTTTTACTACTTTAGCTAATCGATGTACTTTCATGCCCCTGTCAAAAAAAAAAAAAAAAAAAATATACGTTTTTTGTACCTGTGTTTTGCAAGATCCGAAAGGATGACACTCACACACTTTCTGTTTGCTGTTTGGGCCTGTCCCACATCAGAACCTGTAAGATCTGCCATGGATTCAACCAGGCCACAAGGAGATGCCAAGACGAAGACTCTAGAAACCTTCATTGCTGTCAAGGCTGTGGAAGCTCAAGCCAAAGCATCAGGCTCCAAGCGGGCTTGTCCCTCTGCTGCAGTTGTTCTAGACTAAGGACAAAGACAAGGAAAAGTCATTGTGTTTAAACTTTTATTTTTGCATTTACTTCCTGGGCATCCTTCAGGAGTGCCCACCCGGAGTCCACCTTACTCCCAGCCTGAACCTTCGCATCTCCCCTCGATTCCCCGAAGACCCCAGGCAGGCTCAACCCCCAGTACCATCTCCGGGGCTGATTCCACCCTCCTGCGGTGGTAACCTCCTAAGTATGAAGTGCCTACCTTTGGTGTCATCGGGTCAGCTTGGAGGAAGATCCGGGGCGCGTTGGGCCGGAAGACGGGATGTGGGCGAAGTCCCCCGGGGCCCTCTTCATTTCACTGAGCAGAAGGTATTTCTGCTTGTTTTAACCCCCCGCGGAGCCTGGTCAGCAAGGCAGCATAGTGCCGTGGCTCCGCCCACAGGCATTATGCTGCGCTGCTCCACTGGCGATCCTTCAGCCACCGCCAGAGGTTGCCCTAGAGCGAGCGCTTCCCATACCCACCTCCAGGAAGAAAGAGCTGTCGGCAGACGCCAACTCTATCCCTCCCCTGCCACCCCGCCGGCCCTGGCCTGCTCCTCAGTTCTGAGCCGGCGTGGGCGAGGTGTGGCGCCCAGCGCCTCCACCCTCAGCACCACCAGGCCGGCGAAAAGTCATTGTTGAAGTCCTCTTCCGGACGTCACCCCAGGCGTAAGTATGAAGCTCCTACTTTGCCAGTGTGGTTGAGGTTTTCATTGAATGCGTGCTAGCCCTCCTCGTCCACTCAGGTAGGGATGACTACAGCCCCCCACCCACCATCTGTGACACCAAGGTCGGGCTGTGGCACTGCTGTACCTATTATGGATGGGATGCAGCCCTCATTGTTGGGTTCTGCCCCTTGGGCGTTGGTTGTCTTTGGCCTCTTTACTTGGTGTCAACTCCCAGGTTGTGCTGGCCTCATTCCCTGAACAATTTAGACGCCTGTTGCCATTGCTCCAGCTGACCAGTATGGCTGTCCTGTCAACTGGGCTTCCCCTGTTGGTATTGTCAATGGTGGAATCCAGAAACACACATTTCCTTCCTCCATCACAGCTGCCACCTCTGTCGATTGCTTCTGTCATTCCAGATGACCAGGTGGAATATTATATTAATCTCTTTAATATGAAGGAGGATTTGGAGGATGAAGAAAGAGATAATGATTCCTATGAGGGTGGTTTGCCTTCCAGCTCTATCCTCTCCTCATGCAGTGAGGACTTTTTGGTGTGTACTACCAGGTCTGCTCCTGAAGATCACTCTTTTCAGACTTTACTCTGACAAATCCAAAATATCATGGGATCTGATGCTGAGGAGGAGGAGGAGGACTACAGTAAGAAAAATTTATTTGGAGGTTCCCACTGCACCCTCCTATGTAATTCCTCCGATGTATCCTGCCTTAGAGGATGCCACCTTTGCCGCCTGCCGTAGGCCTGATAGCTTGCCTGCAGTACCTACAGTAGGAAGGCTGGCAAACAGTGCCCTGTTCCATCTGTTAAGCCTTATTATGCGTTCCAGCCTGAAACTGATTCTGTGGTTATCACGGATGCATGCGACTTTCTCTAGGCCCCTAGGGACATAAGCACTTTGCCTCCTGACAAAAAATCTAGGTAGCCGGATGGTATGGGCAGAAGTATTTGTGCCTCTGCATCCTTAGTCCTAAGAATTGATAGCTATCAAGCATACATGATTAAAGATCAGAATAACTTGGGGAAATTTGCTGTGTCTGCCATTCTGGCTCTGCCTGATTGTCCTGCCAAAACTGAGTTGCTTAAAGCCTCCTCAGCTGGTGTGGGTACTGGAAGGCATCTGTTTTATAGAAACATAGACAGTGATGCCAGAAAGCTGCTGGACCATCCAGTCTGCCCATAAACCCTAACAAACATGGGACCTACTGTCCATGCAGGGTTCTAACCCATGCTGTCCCCCCTTTGCTTCTGTCCTACTGCTATCACCCTGAGCCACCCCTAATCCCTTCACTCTGTCCCAGCCATGTTTGACACTATTGATAGTTTTGACGCCCACCACATCAGCTGGTAGTTTGTTCAATGACTCTACCCCCTTTTCTGTAAAATAAAACCTACTCACTTCCCTCTTCAACCCTCCCATCAGTTTCTTCTCATGCCCCTGTGTTCTTGATCTGCTGTTTGTGCTAAATAGTTCCTTACAGTTTACCTTGTGCATTCCTTTCAGGAACTTTAAGGTCTTAGTCATACCTCCTCTCTTTCGTCTGGCCTCCAGCATATACATGTTCAGTGCCCTGAGCTGATCCTTGTAAGATCTGCCCTGCTGGTGCTGAGTCATTTTGGTCACCCTGTGCTGCACTGTCTCCAGCCTGTCCTTATCTTTTCTCGGGTGAGAACTCCAGAACTGGGCACAGGACTCCAAGTGGGGCCTCACCAGTGACCTATAGAGGGGTAGTAATACATTCTTCCTTCTGCTGGCAAAACCCTTTCCTGTACACCCCAGCATCCTGTTTGTCTTACTGTAGACCTTGTTATGTTGTTTTGATTGTTTTAGGGGGTCACTGATGATATCCCCTAGGTCTCTTTTCTCAGAGGTCATGCACAGCTTTAACCCCCCCCCCCCATGCAGTTCTCTGTCTTCAGGTTTTTATTCCCTTTGTGCATCACCTTGTACTTTTTGGCATTGAATTTCAGCTGCCAAACCTTTGACCACCTCTCTAGCTTTTGCAGGTCTCTGCATCTTCCTAACCCCCTCCTCATTGTCTACCCTGCCACAGAGCTCAGTGTCATCTGCAAAAAGACATATCTTGCTCTGGATTCCTTCTCCCATGTCGCTAATGAACATATTGAAAAGAACTAGACCCAGGACCGATCCTTGTGGCACTCCGCTAGTCACCTCTCTCTCTTCTAATCTGACTCCGATAACCACAACCTTCTGCTGTCTCCCCTTCCAACCAGTTTCTCATCCATCTAACTGTATTTTATTGTACCCAGATCCTCCAGCTTCTTCATCAGTCTTTATTAAGGCACAGAGTCGAAAGCCTTGCTCGAATCAAAGTAGAGTAAATCCACAGCATAGCCTTTATCCACTACCCTCATTACGCAGTCAAAGAATGCTGTCATGTTGGTCTGACAAGACCTTCCTGCCACAAACTCGTGCTGTGTACTGTCCTGTAGTCCACTGCTTTCCAGGTCTCTAGGCTTTTCAAGAGCACCTCTCCCTGGTCCCTTACTGATTCAGTCAGACTGCATCAGTGTCATGCACTACATAAACAAGCAAGGGGGTGCTAACTCTTACCCACTTTCCAGGGAAGCAGTGGGTCTGTGCTGCTGGGGGATGTCTCACAGTCTTCAGCTGTCACAGTCCTATTTCTCCCAGATGCCCAGAACATCTTGGCAGACAGGCTGAGCAGGTCTCCGTCTCTTGTACACAAATGGAAATGGCTGACCCTCATGGTAAACTACCTCTTCGCAAGGTGGGGTCATCCAGAATTGGACCTTTTTGCATCCCCAAACAATGCAAAAGTTCTGCGTTTCTGCCCACTTGCTTCAGGGTGTGGAGTTTTTTAGCGAGACGTGTTGTCCTATCCTGGAAAGGGAGATTTCTTTACGCTTTTCTTCCGACCTCGCTCAGTCAGAGGGTTCTGCTAAAACTGTGGGTGGAGCATGCCTCCCTAATACAAGTGGCTACCTTCAGGCCTCACCAGATTTGGTTGGCACTTCTGAAGTGTCTGGCGATGGAGCCTTCTGTTCTGTGCCCCCCCCCCCTTTGTCAGGGTCTGCAGTCACAGGCTCAGGGGTCCCTGGTCCATTCGGACCTGTGGACCCTGCATCTGCATGTCTGGCTTCTGAAGATGCAGCCGTTGCCCATTTTGGGGTCCCCCCCCCCCAGGTGGCTGATGTCGTGCTTGCAGGTAGAAAGCCTTCTACTAGGCACACCTGTCCTTTGAAATTGAAGCACTTCGTCGTACAGTGTGCTTCCCATTCAGGATCCATTTGCATGTCCTGGCATGACTGTACTGGACTACCTTTTGTCTCTGACTCTGGTCTCTAATACTTGTCCGTCAAAGTGCACTTGGCTGCCGTTTCGGCCTTCCGTGCCCTTGTTGATGGGCACGTGGTGGCACAACTGGAGATGTCCCGTATGTTTTTGAAGAGTATGCTGCACGTGTGTGTCCCGATTCGTAAACCGGTTCTGCCTTTGGACCTGAATTTCATACTTGAGAAATTGGCTCTGGCTCCATTTAAACTTACTGCAATCTGTGAGATGCATTTCCTTCCATGGAAAATGCTGTTTTTTGTCACCACGACTTCTCTTAGTAGGATTTCCGAGCATCAGGCTCTGATGCATGAGTCTCATTATTTGATTTTCTACAAGGACAAGGTGCCTGTACAGTTTAATCTTTGTGATCTACCAAACGGGGTCACTGATTTCACATTGAATCAGACCATACACCTTCCTGTGTATTATTCAGAGCATGATATCAAGGGTGTGGGATTACTCCATACACGTGATGTACAGAGAACACTGCATTTCTATCCTAATCACATTAAGAACTGCAGAAAGTCCTCTCAACCTTTTTTTTTTTCTTTTCTTATTAGCCCCTGGGAAAGAGGGTGCCCCTGTGTCTAAACAGTGCTTGTCCAAATGGCTGGCTAACTGTATTGAATTTTGTTATGGGAAGTACAGTAAGGAACCTCCTGATGCCATGGTCACTCTACATGTGGTATGAGTCCACTTATTGCTTCAGAATGTTTCTGCACTTGAGATATGTGTGTCTGTATATAGAAATATACTGTTGCCACATGGAACATCGTGCATGCTTTCACTAAGCACTATAGTGTAGACATAGTCTCTCGTAGGCTTTGGTCTTGTGGTGTTGGAAGGCCCACTGTCCTCTTTCATATCAGATTTTGCTATCTTCCATGGGTACCTTGTGTACTGCTTGGGAATCATTCCAAAGATGTGGCGCAGTGGAGGAGAGATCCTTGATGAAGGTAGAACAGTTACTCACCATAACAGTAGATCTTCTAGAGAATCTCCTCCATTGGGCCACAGTGCACCCGCCTTCTTCCCCCTTTCTGAGGTGTCAGGTGGCAGGACTGTCAACTGCCTTGTTTGGAAGTGCCCAAAAGGGCCTTCTCATGTATATGTTATTTCTGATTCCATGCCTTTCCTTGTGTGCCTGGTACTGGTTTGGTCTTCTGGTTCCTCTGGGTAAGAGGCCCTCTGAGCTTTTCTCTGGCAGGGAACTGAAGAGCAGTGTGGCTACATAGGTGGTGGTGATGCACATTATCTTGAATATCCCCCGATTAGCAAAACTTTGACTGGTCTTTATGACGATGGCTTACAGTTTCAAAGGTGTAGCCCCATGGAGCAGATTCTTTCCAAGATCTACTGATCTTCATTAGGGTTATCTCGGTCATCAGGTTACACCGTCGATGAAGGGGATCCACTCAGAAGATGTTCAGCAGTACAACTGGGACCGCCCACGCCGACATCATGTGTCAACGTCACCAACCCTATATAGGCATGAATGGCCCCACTTCCTCCTCAGTTCTTTCCTGCCGTAAACTTGCTCTCATGGGTTTCTGCGGAAGCTCTGTCACAGTATTTGTGCCAGTTTTTGCCTACGGCTTTTTCTTTTATATTCTTAAAATCTCTTTTTATAAAGAGATTCCTGCTTCTCATTTATGTCGAGAGTTAATCCTTCTACCTCTTTTCTGTCGCTGCCGCTGTGGAAAGAAGATTGCCTCCACAGATGAACACTCCTTTTGTGTCTGCTGTCTTTGTCCTGAACACGAAGTTTCTGACTGTGAGCTCTGCCAAAAGTTTAATCAAACAACCCTTTGGCAATGCAAAAAGGTTCTTAAAAATGTCCCAATGGATCAGCAGGAAGCCAGCTCTGGGCAGTGGTCCTCTGGGGCCCTGGCCTCCCAGTCGCCGACCGAGTCTACGACCTGCCAGGCGTCCAAGGCCCGAGACAGGTCCTCGGGGGGGGGGGGGTCATAAGAAAGACCGAGATCATTGCCACACCCTTGCTTTAATCTCGTTCCTAGACTGCCTCTTCTCCTTCATCTGGGGGATCCTCATCTACAGCAGCAGCCCTGTTGAAGAAGACTACTGTCCAGATCTCTGTACACACCAGACCCATACCAACAGCTGCTCCACCTGATTCCCAGGGCATGGGCCACCAACCTCCGGATCGTCTGCCCTTCCGTTGTTGACAACAGACTCATTGTCAGTGACTCTCCCTTCGAAGCCTGCCCTACCTCCCTCCAAGGCTACGGGCTCTTTGGGCCCTCAGGACCTAACTAGCGGGTCGTCGACATCTGCTCCGTCGACGACTACCGTTGACCTGAATGAAGTTCTGATCCAATTCACAAATGTGCTGGTAGAGCAGCAGGGTACCTATAGGCTCCCCTCGCCGACGTCATCTTTGGCAGCTTCTTCATCAGTGCCTGTTCGCCAGTAGTGGGAAACCCCCCCTCCCCGCAATGAGCCATTGTCGGCACATCTGGCGCCAGACCCAGAAATTGACAAGGTCAACGTTGAGGCGGAGTACCATCCAGACCACATCCTTCCTGAGGAGGAAATCCTGATCTCTGACAGGTCTGTCACTTCTTCTGTCAGTGAGGATTCCATAAAACACACTCCTAGGTCTCCTCTGGAGGACCCCACCTTTTTCAGTGTAATGAAGCAGCTGTCCACAGCCTTGAGCTTCCACACTGAAGAGGTTGCCACCAGAAAGGAGATGGCGAACTTTCAGGAGTACCTGAATCTCCACCAAAAATCATTCCTCCATTCCTCCCGGCTCTGAGAAATGTGGCCACGGCAGCCTGGCACAGAGCAGATTTGATGCCAGCTATGCCCTGCAGAGCTGATAAACTTTTTCATGCCCCTCAAAGCCTTCCATGTCAAGCTGCCCAGCCCGAGACAAACTTAGTGGTCATCCTAGCAGCTCATGACAAGTCTAAGGCACTTTAGCTCCCTTCCTAAAGATGAAGAGTCTCTCGCAGACTAGACCTCTGGGGGAAGAGGGTATATGCTTCCTCCGCTCAGGGTTTGAGATTGCAAACTACCTGTCCCATATAGTGAAATACCAGAATGCCAGTTGGATAAAGGGCAGGGCTGCGGCACAGGGCCTTCCAGATGGCTCACAAAAGCAAGAACTGCTTTAGCACCTCCAGGCTGCTGAGGATGTAAGTAAACACCTACTCAGGGCCCTTTACGACATGGCTGATACCATTACTAGGGCTGCTGCCACAGGCATCTTCTGCGCAGGCCCTTATGGCTGAGATTGTCCGGCTTTGCCACTGATGTTCAGCAAAAGGTACTTAATGCCCCTTTTAATGGCACCAAGCTGTTTGGTCCTGATATCCAGGATATTATTAATGATCTGCAAGCCTTGGGCAGGGCCCTCAAGTCTGTCCACTCCCTCTACCATATTAACCAAACGAGGCAGAGTAATGCCCTCCCTTTCATGGAGACCACTAGGTCTGGATTGGGTCCTCGGGACCAAAGCAAATGCAGGGCCCAGGCTGCCTTTGCCTCCCCCACCAGAGGTGGGTTTTCGGCCAAGTGCCCCAGAAATGATGGACCAGCCCATGCAGCTGGCTGCACATCCACCGGGCCATCCTCGACTAAGTGACTGGCTGGAGGAAGCTGCCGGATGCTTTTCAAGCTACTGCACCACGGAGAGCTTTCCCCACTCACTTTACCCCAGATGTTGCCCCACTGGGCCATCCTCGACTAAGCGACTGGCTGGGGGAAGCCACCGGATGCTTTTCAAGCTACTGCACTACTGAGACCTTTCCCCACCGACTTCACCACAGGTACTGCATTCTTGCTCTGATCAGAATCCAGGGAAGTGATTAGCCGCCGAAGGAAGAAGCCGATTGGCTTCTCCAGGAGCAGCAAAGCTCTGTTTGGCTGGCTGATCTTTTAGCTAGGCTGTAAAGCTGCGGATACCTCAGCTCAGATGTTTTGCTTGGACATTTGGGGGCCACCTGGGTTACTGCTGTCTGTGTGTACTGACGGAAGGGCACTGTGTAAACTGTATATGGTTGTTTAACAGCATTTCACTGTTCATTTTTAAATGTATGCCCAGTACTGTTTAAGAGCAATTTTACAGCTTTTAAATCCAAGCCCTGCACTGTTTAAGAGCAATTTTACAACTCTCTTTCAAATCTAAGCCATGCACTATTGCCACCTAAGTGCAATCTTGTCATTCGAGCCTGGTTCATTTAACATTTATTTTAAGCCCAGTACTGTGCACCTACATGGGTTATAAACATACCCCAGGCTTCTTGGCTGTTTGTATTATTCAAACCTAGTACTAATCCTGCATTGGGGATGCAAACAGTCTACTGGCACTCAATATTTGTTTTTCTATCCCCTTTATCAACTAAATCTTGTGCCTAACCACTGCCTGCCCACTCCTCCTTTGGGGCTAAATATAGACCTGTGGCATCTTCACTAATTAAATTTGGCACCAACTCCTTATCCGCTCGCAATAGCATTGGATATACCCGCTGCATTTTGGTCTCCTTTTGTTCCTTAATTCTCCTAAAGTGTATAACAACCCTGTCTGTCTCCTTCCCCCAGGCTCTTAGCAGAACCCTTTTGCACTAGATTTAATTCACATTTAATTTAGGCACCAGTTCTAATTGCGTCTGCAGGGCTCTGGAGTCACACACACACACACACACACACACACACACACACACACACACACTCCCTCCACCCTTTGTGTAATATTGTGTCTTACATCACTAATCTCCTAATCCCTGCCCTGTCCTTAAGTGTCCTGCTGTGTCATTGTGCTTGAGACTATCTGTAACCTCCACCCCTTCCTCTCCTCAGGTGCTGCCCCAGTGGGCCATTCTCGACTAAGCGACTGGCTGGAGGAAGCCGCTGGATGCTTTTCAAGCTACTGCACCACGGAGAGCTTTCCCCACTGACTTCACCCCAGGTACTGCATTCTTGCTCGGATTCGAATCCAGGGAAGTGATTAGCCGCCGAAGGAAGAAGCCGATTGGCTACTCCAGGAGCAGCAAAGCTCCATTTGGCTGGCTGATCTGCATCTAGCTAGGCTGATTTTTATTTTTTTTTTTTCATCCACACCCCAGGCCTCCTTTTAATACACTCAGACCAATCCCACTGTCCTGGACAACCATTTTGATTGTCTACACCTTCTCTGATCTACGTGTAAGACAATCCTCTTGTCTGGGCAACAACCGTGTTGACTCTGTGGAAAATAACTTTTATACTGCCGTCTTCTTTTCTTTATTGCAAGAGCATCTTAATCATTTCTGCTGTAGATCTCATCTGAGATCCCTTGCTGCTACCACCCACTTCCTGCACACAGGAAGCTTGCACAACAGTAGTCAATTTTGGGTGCTTCCAGCATAACGGGTGCTTTTTACTTCCTTACTTGCCTCTATCTCATACTGTTCTGAACCCTGGATTCCCATGTTAGTCCGCACCGGTCTCCCTGCAACATGGACAGTTACAGCTCTACTTTGGATTGTCTGGTTTCCTTCGGCACTACAGATTCTCACATACTGGCTTTTACGTTGCCTAATTTAGGTCCTCCTTTCCAACCCCCATGGCAAATTGGTACTTCCTCCACGAGGGTAACAGAGTGTAGGATCCTGCTTATCTCTGCCATGTTCACCCAGCATGCCTTGCTTTTTACAGCCAGGGTTCTTCTTTTTACGTTACTTGGTCCCCTAGGCATGCAGCTCAGGGACCCCCTGAAGCTATGTAATAGCAACCCTAATCGAGTTTCACCTAAAGCTCACAGACTTCTTGAAGCTATCAAAAAAATCTTGTTGCTCTTATTGTTCTGGTGATGTTGAAATCAACCCTGGTCCTCCTGCAGCAATCTCTTTACCTGCCAACCTAGCCAGTATCAAAGGATCGAGCTTTATGCATATTAATGTGTGCAGCCTACTAAAAAAGTTTGCCTGTATTCAAGCATTGACTTCCCTTACAATGCCTGATATACTTGGCTCAGACTTGGTACCCCAGATAGTGAGGTGAATATCCCATCTTATTCCTTGTTCAGAACTGATAGGCCCACTAGAGGAGGAGGAGTTGCCAGCTGTGTCAAGGAGAAATTGTTTGCATCGGTTATAGATTTGTCCTCAATACCAAAGGAATTTGAGCGCCTGACTCTCAATGTCAAGCTATCTTCCTCTGTCTCAGTATGCATCCTAGGATGCTATAGATCTCCATCTGTGGGGCTACAATTTCTGGATCATATAAATAATACGATGGGATCCCTTCAGTCGGAGATTATTATACTAGGGGACCTCAATGTGGACTGGTACTCCAGTAGTTCTTTATCCCTAAAGACTATTTATGACTCCTTTGGTCTTTCCCAACTCATTTCTGAAGCAACACATCCAAACAAAAGTGCCCTAAAATAGCACACTTCTGGATCTCATTTTAGTAAGCAAACCCCATCTGTTTTCACATGCAGGAGTGTTCTTCTTGGATTTCAGCGACCACTGTATTATAGCAGGTGTAAGATCCGCCTCAAAACATCCATCGCTTTCCAAATTCTCACTCAAGAGGAAACGGCATAATTTTGACATGTCCGCATTCCTCTCCGACTTGCGAGATTCCTTGAGATGGCAGGATTTTTACCTTGCCAGATCGGTGCCTGCGGCCTTTATCTTTCAGGAAATCATGTTGGGCTCTGGATAAACATGCACCATTGGTCCAGAGTCGTTCTAAAAATAAATCATGTCCTTAGTTTACGGCCCAGTTAAAGGCCTCCCTGTTGCATAGACTGGCTTTGGAAAAAAAGCTTGGAAATCAAAACTTTCAGATGACTGGACATCGTTCAGGAAGGCTAGAAACCACTGTACCAATCTGGTTAGGAAGGCTAAGGCTAGCTATTTCCTCAAAGAACTGGACGTTTCCACCAAGTGCTCGGCAAACCTCTTGAAAACCATCAAGGATATTCAAGGGCACGTGGCTACAAGCACCTTACTCACAAAAATCGCCATCGGCGCAACTTTGGTGTCTGATAAATCAACTATCCTCGACGCTTTTAATTACCATTTTGCTACTGCAGGCCTTACTTTTGATGCCTCCCCTGCCAGTAACCTCCGCTCTAGTTTTGGAGCACCGGAGTTACCAGATCCGGTCACAAGCGCGTACTTCTCCCTCCAGCCTGTCCCGATGAAGGAAGTTGAGGATCTACTCCTACAGTTGGATAGCAGGAAGAGTGCAGGGGCAGACCAATTTGACCCATTCTTCCTGAAGCTTAGTCTTCATGTCCTGGCTGTGCCCATAATGCACCTCTGTAACCCCCCTTTTGCAGGGCGATATTCCTCCCATATGGAAAATGGCTCACGTAATCCGCCCCCCCCTTTTTTTTTAAATCTGGAGACCCCAGCGGCCTGAATAACTAAAGACCAATCTCCCAGCTTCCCACCCTTTTCAAACTGTTGGAGAAAGTAGTGAGTGTGGAGCTCAGGAACTACCTCGAAAGTGGGAACCTGCTCAGTCCTTATTGGTCAGGATTTAGGTCTCATCACAGTACTATTTCAGTACTTGCAAAGGTCACTAATGAGTGGCAGTGTGCCTTGGATTCGAAGAACTTCGTTTGCACAGTATTTCTAGACTTAAGCAAGGCATTTGATACGGTTGACCATGAGGTGTTCCTTGTCTTCCTCAGAAACATTGGGTGCAGCCGCCCCCCCTCCCCATCGCTGAGGTGGTTCTCGAACTATCTAACAGGGTGACAGCAGCAGGTCAAGGCTGAAAGGGAATTCTCATCTCTGAAACCTCTACTGAGGGGCATACTGCAAGGCTCTATACTGGGTCCGTTGCTTTTTGCAATTTACATTAACAATATTGACGCTGACATAAAATCTGCTAACATCTACCTATTTGCAGATGACACAGTACTTTATATCGAAAGACCCTCCCCAGAAGCAGCTTGTAGGAATCTGCAATGTGAATTTAATCTTCTATGACTGCTGCACCAGAAAGTGCTCCTGAATGCCAAACAAAACAACGGCAATGCTTTTTTTTCTCCCTTTTCATACGTTAACAACCCCACAACTCAAGGTAATATTCCCCAGATCCACACTCTTCAAACAACATGAAGTCTTGCTGTATTCTGACTATTGCAGTTAGCCTCAGCACTCAAACTGCCCCAGAGAGTAGAGGGTTAATTTCTATGCAGAGCATAGAACGTTGAGTTCGAGCTCAGTTCAGACCTCTGTCTGCTGCACTTTGAAGCGCAACCGTCTGATCCTTTACTCCGCCTAACTGAACGGTAGCTCAGGAGAGTTCTCCTTTGCTCGCGGTTCGAAAGTCTGTTAAAGTCCTCGGTTTTACCAGTTAGTTATTTATTTATTTAGTTTTCGTTAACTGGGTAGATACACTAGACAGCATAGCTGCCTATTTTTAGGTACAACCCGATTTATTTTTCGCAAGTTTCGGGTCAGATCTCTGTCTGTGGTACAGTAAGTACTAGGTAGTGAACTAGGCATAGTAAACTTGTGGAAATTAGCCATTTAGTGAACTATATATTCTGTTTTTGTTTCTAAGCTTAGAGTGTGGTTACCGGTCCTTATCAGTTTAAAAAAAACAAACGCATTTTCCTGTGTTTTTTTTCCAATAGCCGTAACATGGTTAGAAACTGATAAGGGTGTCTTGCCTGGTTGTTTGCCATAAAAAGGGTAAGTTAGTGGTTAGGATGGCTACATCTGAGAAACCCAAAAGAAAAACCGGGCCCACTGGGTTTCAACACTGCAGTGTGTGTGGGGAGGCCTTTGCTAAGGCTGATCCCCACACCACCTGTGTTTAATGTCTGGGGTTTGACCACCTCGGTTCAGACTGCCAAATCTGTAAAAATTTCCCTAAGTTTACCCTGGAAAAAAAAATTAGGTAGGTTTAGGGATAAGGAGGCCGAGAAGTCCGCTGACCCGGATGGCCAACCCGGTTCGGTTCCGACCAAACCTGAGAGAGTGCCCTCTAACCAGGGCGATACTACTTTGGGCAAGAGGAGAGTTGATCCTGAAGGATTGGTTCCTACAAAAAGAAAATGAAAAGAAAAATCATCCGGTTAGAATCCAGAGACCCATTTTCCAACCGCCAAAGAGATTGCCAAAGCAATAAGGATTGTAGAATCGCTTCGGCCGGGTCCGTCTGATCCGGCGCCTTGTGTCAGGTGCTCGGTTTGGTTGGTTCCTCCGGTTCAGGATTATGCCTCTGAAGGTTTCAATGAACCGGATTTGGAGGGGGATGAAGATTATGATGATGACGATGGTGTGGAAGGTCTGGATGAGCCCATTGAACCGGACATCTCCACAGACAGGCCTTCTGGTGTTTCCCCTCCTAGGCTTCGAGTCCCCTTCCCACTACAAGTTTTACAGGAAAGTGGCAGAAACCCAACAGCTCCCTGTGGAAGAAGCTGTAGACTAACAAGAGGAACCTGATTATGTGGAGATGATGGACGTCCCAGAGTCCAAGAGACTGTCTAGTCCCCTTCATAAGTTTTTGGGGAAACGGACACAAAAGATTTTAAAAACTCCAAACTCTGTATCTCCTGTCGACAGAAGGATGGACAAAAGGTATATCTTATCAGGTTCGGGTACAGAGTACTTGTATCAACAATGCAGCCATGTTTGCGTTGTGCAGGCTGCAGCCTGTGATAAGGCTAATATACCCTTGGCTTCACACCCCCAGATAAAGACTCTAGAAAGCTAGATGCTGTGGCAAGGAAACAGTACATGGCATCCGCCTTGGGACTCAGGCAGGCTAATTATATGGCCTGTGCAGCCAGGTACCAGAAGTCCAGGTGGGACACTATACTGGCACTGGCTAAGCAGGCCTCCCCCCAGCTAGCCTTGGAGCTGGAGGAGGTGGCTGCTGATGGGATTGAGGCATCTAAGGTACAGTTCCATGCTGCTGTGGACTCCAGTGATGTGTCATCTAGAGTTATGGCTACATCTGGCTTGGATGGCTTGGCTCAGATGTACTGGCCTCTCACAGGACACCCAGGCTAAGGCCATGGATTTTCCTGTGGTGGATAATTCTCTGTTTGGGGAGCAGACAGGGAATTATATGAAAAAAGATGGATGAGTATAGGACCACCTATAGGAGCGCACAGGCCAAGGAAAGGCAGGCAGCTCCTTAAAGGCAGCAAGCTAGGGGCAGGGGCAGGCCTTTTCATAGGCCTTTCTACCAAGCACAGGCCTCTTCTCCCTTTTTTCAGAGGGAGAGGCAGAAGGGGGATGAGCAGGGCTGCATCCACTCCTCAACCTAAGGCTCCTGCCAAGCAGACACCCTGATGTATCAGCCCGGGTCGACGCCCCCATTTCTGTAGGAGGCAGGCTGGCTTACTTTGTCCAGGACTGGATGTCTGTTACCGCAGACAAGTGGGTCCTGGAGGTAGTAAGCCAGGGTCTGGTTCTCAGCTTCAAGAAATTCCAAAGCTGAGGGCCAAGTCTTTTCCACCTGCAAGCATCTCCGAAACCATTGCCCTAGAGGCAGAGGTTTCATCTCTACTGGCTCTAAAGGCTGTAGAGAGAGTTCCTACATTGCATAGGGGCAAAGGTCTGTACTCCAGGTACTTCCTTACCCCAAAAAAGGCAGGGGAGTGGCGACCCATCCTAGACTTAAGATACCTGAACAAACATCTTTTAAAACCCAAATTCAAAATGGTGACTCTGGGAATAATCCTTCCCTCTCTAAGGCCAGGGGACTGGCTAGCCTCCCTGAACTTAAAAGATGCCTGCTTTCACATTCCCATCAGGTGCTCCCACAGAAAGCACCTCAGATTCGAATTGCCTTCAGGCCATTATCAGTTCAGAGCTATGCCCTTCGGCCTGATATCAGCTCCAGCTGTATTCACAAAATGCCTAACAGTAGTAGTGGCCTTTTTTAAGAAGGGAAAATATTTCAGTATTTCCATACCTGGACGACTGGCTCATTGTGGGTCAGTCTCCAGACAAAGTCAAGTCAGACCTGCAAGTGACTCAGCAAGTGCTCACTTCCCTAGGATTCCTTCTCAGTCTTCCCAAGTCAGTTCTCGGGCCTGTACAGCTCCTCACCTTCATAGGGGCAGAGTTGGATACAGTCAAAGCAAGAGTTTCTCTTCCCCTGGAAAGGGCAAGGGCTGTTGAAGAGCTGGCTTCTTCATTCCACCTTCTGGTCTCTCGGCCAGCAAGGCACTTCCTTCAGTTTCTGGGCCACATGGCAGCTTCTGCAGCAGTGGTCCAAGGGGCCAGATTTCAGATTCACCTGAGGGCCTTTTGGTCTCAGAAGAAAGATTCTCTAACCAAACTAGTTCTAGTGACTCAGACTGTGATCTAGGCTCTCCAGTGGTGGCAGGATCAGGGTAACCTCAGGCAAGGAGTCCCATTCGTCACTCGGTCTCACTCTGTGGTCCTAACCACGGATGCTTATCGTCACAGGAGACCATCTGGGGGCTCTCACAGCCCAGGGACTGTGGTCCCCTCAGGAATCCCTTCTTTATATCAGTCTCTTGGAACTCAGGGCAGTCTTTCTGGCTCTGCAGGCTTTTTGTCAGTGCAGAACAAGGTGGTTCAGGTCAAGACAGACAACACCACCACCATGTGGTACATCAACAAGCAGGGAGGCACTCTGTCCACGGCCTTGTGCACAGAAGCCATGACATTGTGGTCCCTAGCTTATTCTGTGCAGGCTTCTCTGCTGGCAGTCCACCTTCCAGGGAAGGACAGTGTGCTAGCAGATGCATTGAGCAGGATCTCCCAGGGCCATCACGAATGGTCCCTGGGCCCTCTGGTGTTGAAAGTGATTTTTTTTTTTTTTAAGGTGGGGCACTCCAGAGATAGATCTCTTTGAAGCCCCAGACAATCACCAACTTCCTCTGGTTTGTTGCAGACCCCCAGTCTTGGGCTCAGTCGCTCTGGACGCTCTGATTTAGAACTGGGAAGGGAAATTTCTATATGCCTTCCCTCCCTTTTCTCTACTGTTCAAGGTTCTGGTCAAGATGAGGTCACAACACTGCAGAGTGATTCTGATTGCTCCAGACTGGGCCAGGCAGCCTTGGTACTCCCTGTTGCTGTCCCTAGCAGTCCATTTTCTCGTCTCTTCCCAGGAATTGCAACCTGTTAATCTCCTGTCAGGGGAGGATTTGGTACCCAGTCTTCGGTCTCTCAATCTCAAGGCATGGCTCGTGAAGAGTTAGAGTATGCAGATTTGCATCTGTCCCAAGGGGTTCTGGATATTACCAAAGCCTCTCAAAAGCCTGCCACCAGAAAAACTTATAACTCCAAATGGAAAAGATTCAGCATTTGGTGTTCCAAGAAGCATATATCCCGAAACTGCTGCTAAATTGTCTACAGTTCTGGATTATATGGGCTATCTTAATGGCCTAGGCCTCAGACCAGCTACTCTCAAAGTACATTTGTCAGCTGTTTCTGCTTTTCTGTCAGTGGGAAAGCCTTCCTCACTGCCATCTCACCCTGTATTCTGTACATTTTTCAGGGGATTGCTTCATACCAATCCCCCCTTTAGGGATCCTACCCCTGCTTGGGATCGTAATGTTTGCATTGCTCAGTTTATGCATCCCCCCTTTTGAGCCTTTGTCTTCAGCAGAGCTTAAGTACTTGACTTGAAAAACTGTGTTCCTGGTAGCTATTTCGTCTGCCAGGCATATCCGTGAATTGCAGGCTCTGTCAGTGGAGCCTGATTTGTATCTCATTCCATAGAGATAAGGTGGTCCTTGGAACTAACAGGAGTTTTTTTACCTAAAGTGGTTTCAGAGTTTCATCTGAACCAGTCTGTGTCTCTCCCTGTATTCTTCACTGATCATTCTTCGTCAAGAAAGAGAAGTTTACACAATCTGAATGTTAAAAGAGCCCTTGGTTACTACATCGAGTATAGTAGGGCTCACAGGTTTGACTCCCTCCAGTTGTTTCTCACTTATGGGGAAGTGGGGAAGGGCAAACCTGCCACTAAGGGAACTATTGCCAGGTGGATTGTCTCTTGTATTCAGTTCTGCCATGAGAAGCTAGGCAAAAGACCACCCTCAGGCCTGAGGGCTCATTTGACTAGGAGTACAGCTGTTTCCCTGGCTGTGGCCAGGGATTTTCCTTTGTTAGAGATATGTAAAGCAGCCACCTGGAAAACGGTCCATACATTTACCAAGCATTACTCCCTGGACATCCAGGCTAGGCATGATGCTCGGTTTGGTACAGCAGTACCGCAGAGCCTATTCCCAAGGTAGGTTTGATTCCCTCCTCCATGGAGGTACTGCTTGATAGTCTGCAATAGTCGGAATACAACAAGACTTCATGTTGTTTGAAGAAACAATTATTCACCTTAGTAATTGTTTCTAATAATGGAGTCTTGCTGTATTCTGACCTCCATCCCTGGCTCCCCTCTCAGAACCTGTTTTTGGGAAGTGGGCTGGCAGGTGCAGTGTTGCATCCAAGGGGTGCGTTTGGGCACTCCCTCCTTTTAGAGAGGGGGAGTGGGTTATATTATTAATTTAACAATCTCAAGTTGTTCACTACCTGGTTTTTGATTTTGGATTTCTTGACTTGAGTCCTTTGGGGATCCAAAGTATTTAGTTGCCATTTGGCTAGTAAAAATGTTACAGTTTCCACATAGTAGTTAGTATTGGCTCATAAGAATCTGATGGTTGCGTTTCAAAGTGCAGCAACAGAGGTTTGAACCGAGCTCGAGCTCAGCGTTCTATGCTCTGCATAGAAATCAACCCTCTACTCCCCGGGGCAGTTTGAGTGCTGGGGCTAACTGCATTAGTCCGAATACAGCAAGACTCCATTAGAAGAAACATAATTACTAAGGTGAGTACTTTTTTTTTTTCTTGGCGAATCACTGAAATATGTTATTAAATTCAAATACCTGGGGGTGTGGATAGACCAAAAGCTTTGCTTGTGTGATCACATTGAGGATTTCTTAAAGAAACTCAGGCAGAGGCTTGGCCTTTTCTATAAGATCACAAATTTTCTAACACTGGATGCCAGGAAGAGACTGGTTGAAACCACCTTCCTTACCTTATTGGACTACGCAGATTTCCTTTACAGCCAAAGCCCTGTGCCTGCCCTAGTTAAATTAGACACACTCTACCATCGGGCCTTGAAGTTCAGAACTGGTCACATACTCCACACATCGCTGCTCCCTTTATGTCACAGTAGGTCAGTCATCCCTTAACTACAGAAGACGGAGGAATGCAGCTCTCTGGACATTTAGGGCCATCATGAAGATGTTGCCTCAGTACATCTTGGATTGTCTTCCTCTAGGTGTGATAGGTAAATATGCCTTAAGGAGTTCCTCCGTTATCTCCCTTGCAGTACTGAAGTTCAAGTTGCGCTTCTCGGCAGGTCTGCCATATCTCGCGCTTTACCGTCTCTCTGGAACAACTTGCAAAACACCCTGAAATTGGTCTATCCAATCAAACGATCAGCCTTTAAAGCTCTTTATTCTCGCTCTATCAAGGAATCCTGTAATTGCTTCTCCTTATGTCACCTTCCCCTAGCCTCAGCTTCATCTGCTCCAGTGCATCCCTTTACTGGTACTTCTTTCTTACCCCTAAGAACTTACCTGACTGCTCCTTCTATCCCGACCCTGTGTTTTTTTCCTAATCTTTAATTCCTTTTCCATGTCCCCCTGGCTCCCACCTACACTCCTTGTTTACCCCCCTTGACACCGTCATGGTGTTCTGCTTTCCACTTCCTAACTGTTGCCACCCTCTCCCCTGCAATCACTGCATGCCTTTGCGGGCACTTCATGTACCTCTCCTTACTCACCCTCTTTCTTCCCACCCCTTCCATGCCCCACCAAGCTCCTTCAATCAATAATTGTGTTCAAGGATGCTTCAGATATACGCTGTAATTATAGTTGCATAGGTTTAATCTCTATATACTGTACTACAGTTGCTATACTTTTATGTTCTATTTCATGTGTATTATAAATCTTCTGTGTATAATTACTGCTCTATGTAAATACTATGTGAGTATGAATTAATTTTGTATATACAGTATTGTTTACCCAATTATGATGTGAGTGAGTATTCTTTTGTATGTATTGTTACCCTGTCCTTTCCAGGTCCATCTCGAAAATGAGCTTGCTCATCGATGTTCGCCTGGTTAAATAAAGATTTTGACTAACTTGACTCCTTTGCAGACCCCCATGGTCCTTGAACCAGGAGGTGGTGGTCAGAGACCGGTTCTCCCTCAGCTTGAACCAGTGGAGAACTATAATTTCAGATGCATGGATTTGGCAAATCATCAAGCAGGGACACGTCCTGGAGCTCAACGAGCATCCTCCAGATACCCCTACCCACCGACCCTCTAGTTACCCTCCAGCTCATTTGCCCATTTTCCGGGAGAAGGTACAATCCCTTCTCCGCAAACAGGCCATCGAGCCAGTTTCTCAACATCAGAGAAACGAGGGATTCTATTCCAGGTTTTTCCTGGTACTAAAAAAGACTGTCAACTTGAGGCCCATTCTGGACCTACCTGTTTGCCTCCCAGAAAACACCAAACTGAGGCTGTTTCATGCCCCCCCCAGGGCTCGCTGCAGGGGGATGCCTTCTCCAGGTCATGGACCCCAGGCCTCTTCTACGTCTTCCCACCAATTCCCTTGATCTACAGGGTGCTCTTCAAGGTGAGGAGGGACAGGGTGATGGTGATCCTGGTAGCCCCTGACTGGCCATGCCTCAGCACCAGGCCTCCGCGACATCTTCCAGTACGCCTGGACCTGCTGTCTGTCAGTCAGGGAAAGGTATTCTATCCGGACCTTCAATCCCTGCACCTGATAGCCTGGTTCCTGTGTCTAGAGTTCCAGGCATTGGGTCTCTCTGAGGATGTACTCAACTGTGGTGGAAGCATCCAGAAAGGAGTCGACCAGGAGGTGCTATGCCTTTAAATGGAAGCATTTTTCTGTTTGGTGTCAGGGTAAGGCCCTGGACCCTCTGTCCCGTCCAGTGGCTAGCATCCTAGACTACCTTTGGTCTCTTTCCAAAAGTAGTTTTCAGTCTACAACCCTTAAGGTGCTCCTGGCAGCCATCTCTGCTTACCGGGCGCAGGCTGGTAAGCAGACGGTGCAGGAGACAGTGGTCGAGCACTTTTTTCAAACTCCTAGATCATATATTCCCTCCATTGCGTGAACCTCCACCTCCGTGGGATCTACTGCTGGTTTTGGCTAAACTTGTGGGCAAGCCATTTGAACCGATGCACAAGTGTGAGATGCCGCACTTGCCATGGAAGACTGCCTTCCTGGTGGCTATCATGTCAGCCAGAAGGATTGGGAGCTCCAGGGCTCTCGGGAGGCTCTCATCCTGGTCTTCCACAGGGACAAGGTTGTCCTGCTCCCCACCCAAAATTCCTCCCAAAAGATGGTGTTGGAGTTCCATCTCAATCAGGTGTTGACTCTGCCTGTGTTGTACCCGAACTACACCTCGGATGCCGAGTACAAGCTCCATACTCTGAATCCGAGATGAGCACTCTCCTATTATAAGGAGAGAACAGCGAAAATTCGGGGAGAGGTTCACCAGCTATTTGTCATCAATGCTGAGGCTGCACTTGGCAGACCTGCAGCAAAGCGGATGATCGGTAGATGGATCACATCTTGCATCGATCTTTGTTGTAGGTTGGCGGGCAAGGAGCCTCCCAGAGGGATAAGAGCTCATTCCACCCACCATACCACTGCGTCGGTGGCTGCTTCCAGGGACATCCCTATTCAGGAAATCTGCCAGCTTGCCACCTGGAAGACAGCAAACGCCTTCATTACCCACTACCTCATCTAGCTAGAGTCATGCTGGGATGCTGGTTTTGGGCCTCAGTTCTCCAATCTCTGTTTCCTAAGTAGGGGGTGTGCATCTTGCCTCCCTCCTCCCGGAGGACTGATATGGAGTCCGCCAAACAGTGTGGATGGAACAACATATCCACGTCCCTAGAAACACAAGTTACTCACCTGTAACAGTAGTTCTTGGAGAGGTATATGTTGTTTATCCACCCTGACCCACCTGGCCTCCCTGGCTGTGATGCACAACCTGGCTTCCAGAAACATAGAAGTTGATGGCAGATAAGGACCACAAGGCCCATCCAGTCTGCCCATTTCTTTTTCTACCTTATAAATGTGCCATCAGCCTTTGCTCTGTCAGTGGCCTATCTATTCGTACTCATCTGTATTGCTCCCTTATGCCTATCCCATGCCTGTTTGAAGCCCTGCACTGTATTCATAGCCACCACTTCCTGAGGTAGGCCGTTCCATGCATTCACCACTCTTTCTATGAAAAATAATTTTCTCACATTCCCCCTTAATCGGCCTCCCTCTAATCTTATGCTATGTCCTCTTGTCCTGCTATTTTTCTTATATTGAAACATGTTACACTCTTTCACCTTGTTAATGCCCTTAAGGTGTTTGAATGTTTTGATGATATCACCTCTCTCCCTCATTTGCTCAAGGGTATATATTGAGCTCCGTTAATCTGTCCTCCTGTGTCTTCTGATGTAGTCCCTGCACCATTTTGGTTGCCCTTCTCTGGACTGCCTCAGTTTGGTTAATGTCCTTGTGAAGGTGTGGCCTCCAGTACTGCACTCAGTACTCCAGATGGGGCCTAACCAGTGTCTTGTAAAGAGGGATTATTACCTCCCTCTTATGACTTATGATACCCTTACTAATACATCCTAACATCCCCCTAGCCTTACCTACTGCTTTAGAGGTCTGCTTGGATGATTTCAGATCATCGGTGGTGATGATGCCCAAGTCTTTCTTCCTTTGTGACTACCAGCAACTCCCCTCCCAGGCTATAGTGGCTTCAGGGTTTCTCTTCCCTATGTGCATGATCTTGCACTTTGCATTAAATCCCAGTTGCCACTCTTCTGACCATTTTGCTAGTTTATCCAGATCTCTTCCCATTCTGCCAACCCCATCTGGATCATCTGCTCTGTTGCAGATCTTGGTGTCATCTGTAAACAGACCAGCCTTACCCTCTAGTCCATCTGCAGTGTCACTAATGAAGATATTGAAGAGGACTGGTCCCAGGACTGATCCCTGAGGTACCCCACTTGTGACTTGCATCTCTTCTAATTGTATACCATTTACCACCACTCTCTGTTTTCTGCCCGTCAACCAGTTTGCCACCCAGTTGACCAACTTCTGACCAACCGCAAGCCTACCCAGCTTATTTATCAATCTTCTATGTGGAACAGTGTTGAAAGCTTTGCTAAAGTCAAGGTAGGCGACATCAGCTGCTCCCCCTTGGTCCACCACTCTGGTTACCCAGTCAAAGAAATCTATGAGACTAGTTTGCCAGGACCTTCCTTTTGTAAACCCATGCTGTCTTGGATCCTGTGCCCCTATGGATTCCAGGTGTTGCACTGTCCTTTCCTTAAGGAGTGCCTCCATAATCTTGCCCACTGCTGAGGTAAGACTGACTGGTCTGTAGGCTAAGATCTAGCGTCATGGGCCGGAGCTGAGGATTATACTACCTGGGGTAGGAGGAGCAAGCTAGAAGACTTTTCGGTGGATCTTAAAGGGAAAGGGACATGCCAAACGGTGTGGATGAACAACATATACCATTCCTAGAACTACTGTTACAGGTGAGTAACCCATGTATTTGTCAGCAGAAAAGGACCAGTAGGCCCATCTAGTTTGCCCTATTTTCCCTGCCTGTTACTACGCCCTGGACCGTTTGGTCAGAGGTCCCTCACTTCTCCCTTTCCTTTATCTGTTATGCTCATGTGCCTTTCCAGGGTTTTAAATAGCTGGTATAGCTTGGCAAATTGGGGGGTAATGAGAACCATTTTTAGAAATGTTTAGCAGTAAACTGCTAACCATATTTTGAGTGAGTAGTCCATGACACAGTACACAACATTAATAAAACTATATCATTTTTTTTAATTTTGCTAATCCATCTGTGCCGAGTGCTGAGCATTTTCACAACTGATCTGCACTTTCACGTGTCGAACTGCTAATCAGTTTTTTAAGCTAATTTAAAACCCTGCTATCCCACTTATGCTTGAAGCTCTCCACTGTCTCCAGCTGCACCGCCTCTTCTGGTAGACCGTTCTGGGTGTCCACTACCCTTTCAGTGAAGAAGTATTTCCTCAGATCCCTCTTGACTCCCCTCTCTCCCAGCTCCATAGCATACCCACGTGTTCTGATGCCCCTCTTCCTCGGAAAAAGACTCCT
Organism: Neoceratodus forsteri; assembly: GCA_016271365.2. Taxonomy (NCBI): domain Eukaryota; kingdom Metazoa; phylum Chordata; order Ceratodontiformes; family Ceratodontidae; genus Neoceratodus; species Neoceratodus forsteri. Next base: position 967,351,325 of record CM028134.1, on the reverse strand, counting down.
CTCCTGCACCTTGTTCACTCCAAGGTACTTAAAAGGTCTGTTACGTCCCTTCTCACTCTCCTCATCTCCTGGGAGTACATGTTGTGCTTCCTCGCCTCTCCAGGTATGATTTCTCATGCAACCCCTACAGCATTTTGGTGCTTCCTTTGGCAGTGGCCTTGCCGTGGTGCAGCCTGTATAACTGAACACAGTACTCTAAGTGGAGTCTCACTAGAGAGTGAGACAGTGGCAACATCACCAGCTAGCCTTGCCTTCTGCCTTGTCACACTGCCCTGCCACCTTAAGATCATCGGATGTGAATACCCCAAGATCTCTTGCTTGCTTGGTGACTGTAAGTGCCCCCCCCATTTTGTTTTCTTCTGTATTTGTTTATGCTCTCTGTTCCCCAGTCTGCTTGACCTACCCCAGCCTGGTCACCCTGATGTCCCCTTGGACTTGCCTTTGAACCTCCCTGTGTTCTTCCAGAGTTTTCCCTCCTCTGGGGGGGCTGCCTATCCTTCGCCACAGACATCATCTGCCAGAGGCAGTGCCCAGGCAGCCAGATGGGCCTGTGAGTAGGTCAGCGTCATCTTGCCGATCAGGGTGATTTTCTGTTTTCTCTCCCTTTTGTTCCCCAGGACATCGACATCGGGAACGTGCCAAGTACGCACACAAGCTTGTGCCATACGGCAACCTCCGATGTCAACCCACTCGAGCTGCACTGCCACCTGTGGTCACTCAGCTGACGATATAGCAGTAGAGCTGGTTGCCCTGTCTCCCGAGAGGAGGCGAGCATCCTCTGGGTCGCTTGATCCTCCTCCATCTTGTATACAGCCCCCAGATTTCCCTGCCTTAGGTGCATGACTTTGCACTTCTTGGCAGTGAAACCCAGCTGCCATTCCCCTAGACCACGCCTCTAGTTTCCCAGATCCCTTTACTGTCTCTCCACCCCTACCTGGTGTCCACTCCATTGCAGATTTTGTCTTCCACACAGAGATACTCTTCTCCTCCAGTTCCTCAGCAATGTAACTTATGAAGGCATTGAAGGGCACAGGACGTGAGTTTGATCCCTAGCTTACCAACTTCTCCTCAACCCATAGATTGACAAGTTTCTTAATTAGCCTCCTGCGTGGTACAGTGCCAAAGGCCTTATTGGAAGTGCAGATAATTCACATTCACTGTCTTCCACACATCCAACTCCCTAGTCCATTAGGTAGGGAAATGGGCAGTCTAGGTGGGCCAAGCGGTCCTTATCTGCCATCAAATTCTATGTATCAAAGAAATCTCTTGAGATTTGTTCAATACGACCACCCTGTGAAACCATCCTGCTGCTGGTCCTGCAGTCCAGTCTCTCCTTCAGCAGGGTTTGTTATTTTCCCACAACTGATGTGAGACTGAGTGGTCTGTAATTGATAGCCTGTACCCTGCTGCTGCTGTCGTGCAGAGAGACCACATTGACTCTCCTTCAGCCCTCTGGAACTACCCCTTTCTCCAGTGAGATACTGAATAGTGCTGCTAGAGGGGCAGCTAGCACAGTGTTCAGTTATAGTGCCCTTGGGTGGATCCCATCTGGCCCCATCACCTTGTATTCCTTTAGGGTTTCTAATCCCTTTTGGGCACTCTTCTCTGAAAATGGACTTGTCTACACCCCCCACACACACACACACACACACACCTGCCCCGGTGCCTTCAGATACATGTTGGTCTGTCCCCTGTTCAACTGTGAAGACTGAGTAGAAATACTCATTTAAAATTTTAGCTTTTTTTCTTGTTCTTCCTCTGCACCGTCCCACCCTGCTCTCCTGATCCTCACTGTCCCACCCCTTGCTTTCCTTGTTTCACTCACATACCTGAAGAAAGTTTTTTCCTCTTTTTTTCCCCCCACCTCCTTGGTGATCCCCTTCTCTGTGTCTTAGCTGCCTTCACCCTCCTTCCTGCCTCCTTTTATTATGTTGCTTGCATGCATGTGCAAGACACACAGTGCCATCATCCGAGTGTTCGGAGGTGTGGCAGCCCTCTTCCAATTCAGTCAGTGTGTTTGCAGGCGCGGCTGCAATTCTCCAATGGCTGCTGAAGCTGTCTATGACAGCAGTTGAAAATGCAGTGGAGTACAGTTGAAAGGGGGAGCTACGCTTCAGTGAGCAGCGATAAGATGTCACCTGCTCATGCGCGTTCCCCCTACACACACAAAAAAAACATGCATGTCAAACTGCATAATTTCCCAGATACCAATACCAGTGTTATCCGGTGAGCGGCGGCCTTAAAATCGCTGCCAGTAAGGCACGTTTACTGGTCGTGTGCCGCGGCGTAAACACTGTAAAGTGATCTGCCAGTCGTGTCACTTTCGAATTGCGGGGTCCCCCCGCAGTGACCTTTACGCCATGGCTGAGTTGCAGCTGCCACTTGGAAATGCTGTGTGTACCGTTATTTCCACGCACTATTCACGCTGTGAATGGGCCCGTTATATTTTGCAAAGACTGCCCCTTACCCAACTTACCTGTAAAGGAAAAGTGGCTGCCTTGTTGCCGACGTAGCCCCGGACAGCATGACTCTGAATGGATAGCACCTTGCATTCCATGCCCGTTCGAACTGAATTAAATGTTGCCCGAGAGAAATGCTGGTCGAAAGGGCGAATTAGAGAGTGTTGTGTATGTGTGTTTCCCTGCTGCTTGATCCCGTACAGAGAACCAGGCTTAAACAGGGATGGCTCTGTGGACTTTAGACTTAAACACGGCAGCAGAGTGAAACGGGGAAGGACACGCCGAGTAGATACTGGTGGAAGCACAAACTGGTCCATGACCGAACATTCAGGGAAACAGCTGAGACAACCAAAAAACTCTTACTGTACATCACGACCAGCGCAGGAGCTGCTGATACTGGAATACACACACACGTGCTGAATTATTGCCTAAAGCAGGAACTTCTAGTGTGATGAAGCAATACCCTCGCCCGAGGATTGACGAACAGTGTCATCACCACCACCGTCTTGTTTCCGTTTGGACATGTACACTGGAAGTTCTCTTTTTGTCCCAACAAAACCCACACTCACGCCAGATGCAACTGAAGATCTCTTAAAAACGTTGAGAAGCTGGTGTGTTGTTCTCCCTATATGCTGAAATAAAACTGTCAGAGATCTGGCGTGGATCATCCTTCCCCCTCCTCTTCTAAGTTTAGGAGTGTTGCCATAATTTAAGTCTCGCACGTTATGTCTGCCCATGGTAGTCCAGTTGAAGTGTGTGATGTGGGGTTACTTGACAGCTGCTGCATGGGGGCCCTCAGGTCGGATGTCGCATTTTGAGATGGCTCTATCTTTACTACAGTTTTTCATTGTGCTGAAGCCGGCAAAACGTAATAGAGGACTTGCACATTTACCTGATTATACTACAACGCCTCCTTGACAGGCACGTAATGCGCTGCGTTAAATTGTGGTCAGCAAAACATGCTGTCTATTAGGTAGCAGTCGCTTGAATGTGTTGGTTTTGTCGATTGTTACGACTTCTTTTTGCCTAACAACTACTTTTTTTCAGCATCGTACTCCTCTCCTGGCACCCTCAAACTGCAGATCAGGCCCAGGGAACAGACTGAGCACCGCGACAGCAATTATTGCTGCTAAAAGCTGCATGTATACTCCAATCCCCTTGCACTCCCCGGAACTGCAGAGGGGGGAGAGAGGTATAGAAAATGGGCAACGTTTATTCTTGATCCTGATTGGCTAAAAGAGTCAGTCAGCTACTCAGGTGTGAGACAACAGAGACCAGGAAATAACTAGTTAAGTCTCTGTTACCTCATAATATCCTAAATAGTAATGTGCCAGTAGAATGTTGAAAATGGCTAGTACTGTCACGTTTATTTTCCTCGCTTTGCAAGCGAGAACTCCCACTCACCACTTGACTTCAGGTGGCATACTTACAAGTTCAACCTGTTGCTACAGAGAGAAAGAAAATTCAGGCTGCCTTTTCTCATTTTTTATGTTGCTTGCACGCATGTGCAAGAAACATGGTGCCATCATCCGAGTTTTCGGAGGTGTGGCAGCCCTCTTCCAATTCAGTCAGTGTGTTTGCAGGCACGGCCACAGTTCTCGAGTGGCTGCTGGAGCTTTCTATGACAGCAGTTGAAAATGCAGTGGAGTACAGTTGAAAGGGGGAGCTACGCTTCAGTGAGCAGCGATAAGATATCGCCTGCTCATGCACGCTCCCCCTACTCACACACACACACACACACACACGCATACTGCGTGCTTAACGCTACGCACACACTGTATAGGCGACGGGTTCCTAATCCCGTCGGCTGTGCTGCGCCCCCACCCAAACAGGTTCCCATGCCACGCTGGGTGCCCAACTCCCGCCCACCTCTTCTCCCTCCCCAGGAGTACAGGGTGCCATGCTGGGAGCCCACCCCAGTGTGGAAACAGATGCTGTCGCTGACAGGTGCCCAATCCCCCATCGGCTCACGCCTCCCCAAACTGCTGTCTTGTGCCATGCTGGGAGCCCACCCCAGCGTGGCAAACGTCCCGCGTCGTCGTCCTTTTAAAAAAAAAAAAAAAAAAAAACCTGAAACACAAAAGCGGGTCCCTTGCTGTCTCTGTCCCGACCAGCCCACCCACGCACCCTGCCTCCCCACCCCCCTACCCCATACTTACCTCCGGACTCCGGTAGCGATGATCTTCGATGGACCGGAACCGTCTGCGCTCTTGAAAGCCGACTGCGAACTGAGGAAATGCCGGTAAGCTGTATAATGTAATAAATAGGGTTTTTCCAACTTTGCTGCATATCTCAGGCATTGTTTGGAATTTTTTGCACCCAGTTTTCAACATGAGGGTTTTGGGACTCCTTCTCATGAATGCTCTCACTGTCATGGTGTTAATCAGGCCCAAAGGGTGATTTCGCAGTCACTGTGCGAAATCACCTTTCGGCACCGATTAACGAAACAACTCTGCCATTGTTCATAGGTGAGCTCTCAAAAGCCTATGTTGAAAATTTGGTGGAAAAATTCTAAAATAACTGTTTTATGCGTGCGTCTGCGCAGGTTCTCACTTGCGCTGCGGCAGAATTAATTTTTCAATATTTTCACTCCAGATTTTCAACATTGTCATTTTACCACACCTCCTTATGAGCAGTGCAGCTGTCATTTTTCACATCTCGCCCAGAACATGTTTCTGCCCATGTAGCGCACAATGGCACAGTCTGTGTGCAAAATCACTGTATGGGACACGTTAAAATCACAGTGACACTGTTCATGAGCGTAGGTCTTAAAATGGCTATGTTCAAAATTGGGTGAAAAAATTCCTAAAAATGACTTTCACGAGCGTGCGTTGCGCGGTTCCTACGCACGCTCGTAAGTTTGCAAATTTTCAATATTTGCACTCCACTGACTTCCAAATACCTAAACAGCACATACAAGCAACCAACATTCGGCATTGACAAATGCTTGTTTATCTAGCTGTACTTGTCTGACCCCCTCCGTTTGGTTCTCTTTTTACTTCCTAAAAGCTTTTTTCCTCCATTGATACATTAACCACTTCTTATGAGAAGTATAGTGGCCTCTTCCTCCTCTTACCCCTGCTTATTTCATTCAGATAGCTTGCCGTTTCCTTACTTATTCCCGCCTTTATCCTTTTCTGTTGTGACTCCATGCCCCGCCCCAAGATAATTACTAAGGCAGTCTCCCATTTCTTTAAAATCTGCTCTCCTGAAGTCCAGGACCCTTATCCTAGTGTGGTTTTTCTCCTGCCCAATCCGTATGCTAAATCACTCTGTATGATTATTACATGCCCAAGGAGCTACCCACTGTGATGTGTGCAGCATTGCCCCTGTTTATATATACCAGGTTTACAGCACTTCCCTTTCCCTAGTGGGTTTTATAACCAGCTGCTTGAGAGAAATGCCTCCCCTGGAGAGTCTAGACTGGCTCTTCTTCTCGTTGTCGCGGCCAGAATGCTGCAGTCTACATCTAGCAGATTAAAGTCCCTCATAATCCGTACCTCCTCTTTGCTTGTTATTCTGCCACCAGTGGTCTCCCCACAAACCCTGTCGAACTCCTCCCCCTGTATTGGAGGTCTGTACATCACCCCCCATGTGAATAAAGGTCCCGGACCCTGTCTCTAATCCAACCCAAAGAACTCCAGCCCTTCTTTTCCCTGTTGTGTCTTTGTATCTCTGCTGACCCTCCCGTCCCTTCCTTTCCTTTGTGCCTACATCCCTTTACCCCTGGGCAATTTATTTCCCCTGGGCTTCTCCTCTCTGCAGCTCCATTTTGGGGGCATTCACTGCCTCCCTTTTTTTTTTTCCTCCTGCTTCCCCCCCTTGGCTAGTTTAAATTCCCATTGAAGTAGCATTTAAACTTTTCACCCAGAACTGCTGCTCTCCTACTGGATGGATGTAGACCATCTCTTTTGTTTATAGCCTTCCATCGCCCCAGGTAGGACCCCAGTCCCTGATGTAGCCAAACCCCTCCTGCATGTACCATGCCTTCAGTCAGGCGTTTGAAGACCCTGGTTTGGTTTCCCCTAGGCTCCCCCTAGCCATATCCATGTAGCACCTCGGTGAAGGCCGACATGCGAGCTGCCTTCTTCAGGCCCTATCCCAGCTCCCTAAACCTGTCCTGCACCACTCCTGCTGCGTCACTTGCCAGGTCATTTGTTCCCAGGTGCAGAGTGATATCCAGCTCCCCCTCCGGCCCCACCATCCTAGCCATACTAAGGATCTGCTATCTATCTTGCTGTGCCGAGGCACCAGATAGGCCCCTCACTGCCCTCATTACCTCCTTTCCTGTCCCCAGAACTAACACTCCCCCAGCAATTGAGTCCTCACAGAAGTTGCTTCCTCTTTCACTGGGGTCCTCTGCCTCCCCTGTGGAGGACCTTCTCATTCTCCCTTGCCGTTACCACAGGTGCTTTCTTTTGGCAGTTCAATCCCACCAGAGCAGCAGAAGAGTTTTGTAGTGGCACGACTGAGGAATGTGCTCCCAACCCACCATGCCCACCCTCCTGAAACCCACCACAGTCCAGCAGGCCCTCCTCCTTGGCACCCTCTGAGGTAGCAGTGGTAGACTTGATGGCCCCTAGGTGGGTTGGGGGAAGAGGTCCTGTCCCTCGAATTCTAGACAGCTCGGCCCAGAGTCTAGTGACTGCCTCTCTCTGCCTAGAGAGGTGAACGCAAATGGGGCAGTACCTCGGTCTCCAAAAGGTCTCCCTGAAGACTGCTGCTTCACAGTCACTGCATTGCACCACTCCCATCATTCCCAGTGCTACACTCCCTATGACCCAGAAAAGAACTTGTGCCCTTACCCTGGATAGAGTGTTTATGGATTTCCCGTTTTCAGTTAGGTCTACCCCTTGTTGCTATACCCTAGATAGTGTGGGGTTTTTTTTTGTTTTTTTTTTTAAGTTTCCCCTTTGTCTCTCCTTGTTTACCCTTACTCTAGTTAGGGTGTTATATCAGTACTCTCTTTAACAGGTGCTTACAGTTTCTGTACTCCTTAACACAGGTGGCAACAAGTATACAAGTAGTCTGCCTTCGCTTACTGGACATTAAAGCCCTTAGTACCCTATGTGATGTCTCCCCTCGTTTTTATACAGGGTATATAGGATCTCTGTGATTTATCTGTTTTAGGCATCAAGAAAACCATTACGTTATGCATGAGTAGGGTGCACCAATTAAAGTTTATTAGCTGGTTTTAAGTGAACAATGTGAACCCTGTCTGTTAAAGGTTTGTGTTGCATGTTACTTTAACATAACATTTAAGGGACACAGCCTTTCCTCCTGGGCCTGAAGAGACACGGCCAACATACACATAGGTTGAATCTACATTAATGAAATATAGAAAAGGGTCACTTTGAACTGCTGTGCATTTCTCAGATGTTAATGCTAGATAATTGGTTGTTGGAGGGTTGGTGTCCCTTTAGCCAAGTTTTTTGTAATTTAATTTTTCTCTTCCCAATTCCTGGGACCCCAGCACACTGGCGTCATGCATATGTGGAGGCGCACACACACCCCGTGACACTGACTCTGCCCCTTCCACCCTTCCCTGTGGCTAGTACTAGAGCGCCCTCCAGTCTGCACGCCATCCGTCCTCCACCGGGTGGTGGCTGGAGAGCCCCAAGTCCCTCCCAGGAGGAGAGAGCTGCCTTGCGGTGGCTGGATCTCGCTTCTCACCCCCCCCCACTCCAGTCAACCCCCGACAACCTGGGCTTGTTCCTGAACCCAGGTTTCCAGCGCAACGCGAGGCGTGGCATCCAGTGCCTCAACCCTTAGCACCACTGGGCCAGCTAAAGTTTTTTTGTAATTCCTTTCTTTCTAGGGATGTGGATATGATCTGTCCACACTTCTGGCAGTTGCCTTTCCCTTTTAAGACTTGCTGGAAATATCTTCAGGCCGGCTTCTCCCACCCACCCGGGTGGTAAGTCCCTTGGCTCCACTCCATGACGCCAGATCTTCCTTTCTGCTGGAAGATGCAGGTTCTCTCCGTACTGCTCTTGCACTGAGTAAGTCCTTTGCTAATAAATATCTGAATTTTTTTCCAAAACGTTTCAAAAAACGTTGTCTTCAGGCTCGATCATTGATCGTGACTGCAATGGATGACAGCTCTGCTCCTGGTTTCCATCTGTGCCCTTGCAGGCAGAAGATGTCCCACCAAGCGGATCTGCATGCCACGTGTGTCTATTGCCTGGGGCATTGCCACAATCTTCAGGCCTGCAACATTTGTGGAACTTTCCATCCTACCGTTCTCGAGGGCCGTCTCACCCAACTCAAGTTAGGACAACCGAGTGAACGGAACCCACCGGTCAAATCCAAGGCTGTCTGTTGGGTGGTCACTGCAGCTGCGGGGTCTGCTGAACAGCTTATGGTGTTTGAGGAGGCTGTGGCTCAGGCCACTTCCCACTTTTCTTAGGCGGCTGTCTTTGAGCTGCTCCAGCTAGGTTAGACTTTCACAGGATCCTTCAAAGAATTGTGCCAGTCCTTGCGGACCCTCGGTCAGGGATCCTCCGAGCATAAATCCGAGGTGTCCCTCTCTAAGTCAGGCCTTCGGTTGACAATCCTTAAGGTGCACCTGGCAGCCATCTCTGCTTACCGGGGCTCGGGCCAGTCAGCAGTCAGTGGCAAAGGAGACAGTGGTCTGGCGCTTTTTCAAAAGCCTTGACCACTTTTGCCCCTCTGATGTGTGAACCACCACCACCATGAGATTTGTTACTGGTTTTGGCAAAGCTCATGGGCAGGCCATTTGAACCGATGCACAGGTATGACATTTCTCACCTGTTGTGGAAAACAGCCTTTTTGGTGGCCATCGCATCAGCCAGAAGGATCAGTGAGCTCCAGGCGCTTTCAGTGAAGTCCCCTCAACTGGTCTTCCACAGGGACAGGGTTGTCCTGTGCCCCAATCTGAAGTCCTTCCCGAAGGTTGTGTCAGAGTTGCACCTTAATTGGGTGATTAATCTCCCAGTGTATTTCACCAGTCACACCTCGGAGGCAGAGTATAGGCTCCATACTTTGGACCTGCGGCGAGCGCTTGCCTACTATAAGGAACGCATGCCTGGAGTTTGGGGAGAGGTTTGCCAGCTGTTTGTCACCTATGCTGAAGCCGCACCTGGCAGATTGGCAGCTAAACAGACGATTGGCAGATGGATTGTATCCTGCATCAACCTCTGCTATAGGTTGGCGGGTAGGGAGCCTCCCAGAGGCCAAAGGGCTCATTCCAGCAATCATATTGCTGCCTCAGTGGCTGCTTCCGGGGCGTCCCTGTTTAGGAAATCTGCAGGGCTGCTACCTGGAGGTCAGCACACACCTTCATTTCCCATTACCACATTGACCTCGAGTCACACTGGGATGCTGGTTTTGGGGCCTCAGTTTTCCAGTGTCTGTTCCCTAAGTAGGGGGTGTGCACCTTGCCTCTCTCCTCCCAGAGAACTGCTAGGAGTCTGCCAGAAATGTGGACAGAATGTAATGTCCACATCCCTAGAAAAACAGGTTACTCACCTGTAACAGTAGTTCTAGGAGTGGTATATGATGTTCATCCACACAGACCCACCCCGACCTCCTCTGGCTTTGGTGCACAACACTGTTTCCAACAGGCACGATCTGGCGTCATGGGGCAGAGCCAAGGGAGTTGCCACCTAGGTGGGTGGGAGGAGCCAGCTTAAAGATGTTTTCCCAGCAAGTCTTAAAGGGAAAGGCAACTGCCAGAAATGTGGATGAACATCATATACCACTCCTAGAACTACTGTTACGGGGTGAGCAACACAGAACTAAAATATTTTTGGTTGGTCAGACAGAATAACAGTGGATTGGTTATTAATCACTGAATTGATGACTGCAACCTGTAGCTACTGTCGTCGTACAGAGATACTATCTCTCGGCTATTATCAGTCAAAGAATCACAGAAATCATCAATATTAACTTCTGTAGATGTGGGCCACTGTTGCTGATCAGACTAATAGTGCTACAGGGATGAAGAAAGTATTGAGGTGCCATCACTGATGTAAAATTGACAAATAATACGATCCTCGAAATGTCAGCACCCAGTGCTTTAAAGATCACATTATTAATCTGTTTAAACTTAGTGCTGCTGACTACAGGCTAAGTAACACGATGGTATGGGGTTATTGGGGATTAATCAGTACCCCGGGTGCATTGTAAGGTACGAGGCCACAGGACAGTGTCCTCACAGCACCCGTGGTGTTCATTAATCCCCGTAACCCCATACTATGGAGTAGGTTATAGTACTTATAACATGGGGCCAGTACAGTGTTACAAAAGTAAAGAAAAGTAACATAAAGTGATGAAAAATGTGAGATTTTAATAATGATCCTTCCCCCGCTGATAGTAGTCCCACTGTTGAAATGTCCGTGGTATGCATTAATGCAGCACTACAAAGAAATTATGGAGAAAGGATTACATGCTGGGTTACTTTCGGGCACTATTAGTTACAGAAACATAATTGTAATAAGCAATACACGCCATATGTTGCTGAAGTTGAACTGTGTGCGGCACACAGACGGCTACTGTTACGGACAGTGCAGCTACAATGTCTCTCTATCTCCCTCTCTCTCTCTCTGACTGTGAGTTACTGTCTCTCTCTCACCATTTGTCTGCCTTGCTCTCTCTCTCTCTCTCCCTTTATGACAGACAGCTGCTGGAGGGGAGGGACACAAGCGATGGGTGGGGAACAAGCAAGAGTTGGCACCCGGGGAATAGAACTCAGGACCACTTACTATGCGCTGTCTCGCTCCTGCCCTGTGTGTGTCTCTCACTCTCTTCCCCCGGCAGCTCTGTGCTGTGCAGGACAGCCACAAGCAATAGGACCGTTAGTGGAGGTTGGCACTTTACAGGACAGCCATAGACGCGTCTGAGTGCTGGAAGACAGGGGAGACATGAGATATAGCCGCAGCTGTACTATTTCAGGAAATGACAGGTCACCTCTCTGTCTCGCCGCGGAACAGCACACAGCCTATCGGCCAGTGGTATGCAGCACTTTACAACACTGATAGTGAGTTGGAGCTCTCTCCCATGTACAGTACAACCGCCTGCATATCTCCGACCCACTGTCAGTACTTTAAGCTTTAGTCTTGTAGTTGTCACTTCACTTTGCTCCCAATACATCAACACACTGATACTCGCGCTCTCGCTTGACTGCTGGAAGGTAGGGGAGAGATGTGACCGAGAACCGCAGCAAAAGTGCTTAACTATGTCAAAGGCGCTAGCTCTTTGTCACTCTCTTTCCCCCTCACTGTGCTACTCCTTCATTGAGCAAACACCGTAACAGTATTGGGGTTTACATTCATACAGCTGCCTGGTTCACTCTCTTAAAGTGCCGTGAAGTAAATGGAGGACACAACAGCATGATCCAACACCCTAAGTTTCTCTCTTGGCAGCTAAGAGAACTGCTGGCAGATGAGCTTTGGGGCAACAGCAGCACTGCATGAAGTAATAAATAAGCTCACACTCCTCTCACTTTAGTAATGGCTGCCTTTCAGTTTTCATTTCTGAACAGTATGAGTGCCGCTCTACCTACTGATGCTGCTTGCTGCACACCGCATCATAGCAACTGTGTATTTTTTTGAGGATTAATCAGCAGACAGGTGACGCTGATTGACCAGTTGGCTTCCCGTTTGATCATACTCCATGTTATAAAACTGTTTGTTTAATAACTACCTGGGTCTCTTTCACGTAGTCACACTAGTGCAGACCCATTAAACACGTGCAGAGGTCCTTGGAAAATCCATTGGCTGGAGGTTTAGCTCTTCCTCAACCCTCTGTGTGCCAGATCCTTCTGTCCACTGCGAAAGTAAAGTCGCTCCTTGGGTTGCTCATGCCATTATGGTATTTCTTTTCTTTTTTTTTTTTTTATTTCTTTGATTTTTCTTGCATCTTCAGTGCTTCGTGTTGCTATCCACCTTGCTGGGGAATTTTTTGTTCCTGGTCCTCCAGGTCCTGTGGTGGTCACTTTTATGCTGTTTTTGGAACTAAATTCAGTTTGGGTCATTGACAGCAGATGACTCCCAAATTGGGCCTCTAGTGTTGCTCGTATTTTTACTGTAAGATGTCTGTGACAGGTCCTCACAATATGTGCCTGGTGTGCTTGGGACAAGACTGTACTGTGTACTGTGTACTGTGAATTCTGTTAGTCCATTCAGTTTGATATACTTACCTGCTGTAGCATGCCCTTCTTCAAAGGCTGCGAGAAGTCCAGTATGTTAAAATACTCGACCAAAGGTCAACTTCCTGTGCTTTGATGATGCCCCTTCCAGCCCCTGCGATTATCGAACGAACACATCTTTGGATTCAACACTTTTCCCATCTAGTACAACGGCATCCTCCAGACACGGTGGAAACTGTCATTTTTGTTTTGCTTTTGTTCGTTATTGTACTGTTTTCCTGTATCGCTCCACATTGAGAATGAAAGTGATTTATAAAATGAGAAGTATGCTACCTGACCAGGGGCTGACTAGTACAGCTATAGCTTTCAGAGCTGTGCCTAGCAGCACAGAATACTGTGATTGTGGGTGCTGGTTGATCAGCTTTGACGCACCTGTTACGAGTGAGCTGGAGGCAGCAGCTCATCTAAGGAGCTCCTCATCTGACATGTGATTGACATAATTGTTATTGTTTTGTTCCTTACTGAGTAATTCTAGCAAGTATAAGTATAAGCTGCTTGTTTCTACACTCAGCTTCTCTAAATTCATTCATGCCTGTTTAAAATGAGTTTTTAAAGTGGTAAGCCTACTTTTCCTCATTCAGCATCTGTGACGGTCAGGATAAGGCTTTGCCACTGAAAACTTAAGAAACTTAAAGGGTGTACACATAAATGGGGTCCTTGCTGTGGCTGGTCTGACGTTTTCCATACTGCCTGGAGCCTTGGGTAAGTAGGGGTATTTTTCATTTCAGCCGCTCCACCCTACTTCCAGCAGTCCGTGATCTGCTCAAGTTCATGACTTTTCCTGTGGTGTCTCTGAAGCAGCTGTTGTGTGGGTAGTTGTATTATCTGCATGTTCTGTACTTTTTTATACTTTGCCAAAGTATTTCAAGGTGTTCTGGGCATTTATTTTCCTCAGGCAGTCCGCTTGGTTCTGTAAGCCTTCCCTGAAGTATCTCAGGGCAGAGATTATGTTGGGCAGTTTTTCCCTGCCTTTCTGTCCTATTTCATTTTTTTTCTAAATTTCTATTTCTAAAGTTTAAAGTGCTAGTGTACTGCCTAAAATAAATATTAGATTTTAAAAGCAGCCTACCACCACCTTTTATATCTGAGGTACTTTTTTTTTCTTTTCTCTTTGTTTAATTAGAAGATTGTTTACCTGATATCAGTAGGTGTGATGTGTGGAAAAGCTCAGCCTGGCAGCTGACATATCTTGCTCTACTGTCCCCACACTACATCATCAGGATTGTGACATCACTGCTACTTGGGGAACAGCAAGCAAGTCAGTGACTGCCAGGTCATTTACCTGTGATGTCATTGTCGGTGAGATCATAAAGCTGATGATGTAGTGTGGGGCAGTAGAGTTAGACATGTCAGCTGCCAGGCTTAGAGTTGTTCCACACATCCAGCACAATACTGCCACGTAGAAGACTTTCTGATGAGCAAAACGGAAAAGAAAATTACTTCAGAAATAAAAAGTTATAACCGACTGCTTCCTAAAATTTTTTATTAATTTCCTGTCTGCCTGTTTTGGCTCCACTAGCTCTTTAAGGGGTTTTGTCAGTATTTTATTGCTGTAGGCACTCCCGGCCGTTGATGGCATGAGTGTCAATTTCGTGCTGTCATCAGTGGTAGATCGTGAATCTCACACGCATGCGTGACTCCATTAAGGGATTTGAGTAGGGCACTTCCATCCCTAATGATGTACGCGCATGTCACATACACCTTTAGCATTCTTTGCATGACGTCATTACATAACCACGTGTGTGCAAATGCTTTTTTTGGGGGGGTGGCATTACCACTCTGTGCAGCATTTTCAAAGGGTGCTTGCATCCCCAAACCCCTCAGGCTTGTGGGTATTAAAGCATTTTGCCCCCTCTAGTGCAGCTTAAAAAAAAAAAAATAGCTTGCTAGGCAAGGAAAAATACTATTTTTATAAATCTATAGCAGTTTTCCACAGATGGTCTTATTGAGAACGATCTATTTAACAAACAATTCAGCCTTCTGATTTTTGCCTGTTTTGGGACAAGTTGTACTTGGCTCCATAACACCCTACAGACTATTCTTTGTTTTAAAAGATGTGAAGCCTGGCTTGTTACAGGCACCATGGCAATCCACAGACTGCTGTTTATTATAAACGGTACAAAGCTTGCCACCGGACGTTGAGTCATTCATCGCATAATTCACTTTGCCCTTTTTTTCAATATGCTGATCAGATAAAATATAGCCTTCCATTACTTAGACCATGGTTTAGTACTGGAAAAAAAATGCAAAGCCTGCTGGAGCACAAGGAGTAATTCCTTAAGTGGCTCGCTCTGTTCTTTTTTGTTGCTAATCAGAAAAGTATAGCATTCTCAGACTCTGTTACCTCAACCTCTGAGGATGTTGGGGGGGGGGGGGTTACATCTGGCAGTTTAAAGGCAGTGGCAGAGAGTTACAAAACTCCTGTAAAAACTTCTGAATGATGTTTTACAGCATGGCAGATCCAAGAATGAATAAATATGGAAAGAAAGAGTCCCATCTCGGCTGTCCTCCTGAGCCGCCAGACTTTTGAGAAATTGTCTTCTATGGTGGAAGAAGGTGGTGGATTGGGAGCACTTTGAACCATGTACATTGGGTACTCACCACAGAAGGACACCGCTCCATACAGGATACAGATGCCAGAAGTGCAAAAATGTGATAAGAACATTTGAAATCCATCAGGCTTTGTGTTGGCATCTTGTTAGAAGCACCAGGCACATTTTTGCACTTTTGGCATCTGTATTCTGTATAGAGTGGCGTCTTGCATTCTGATGGTGGTGAGTGCTCAGTATCATATGTGACTTCCTTGTTTTTTTGTAGTTGGGAGCACATTGTGGTGTCTTCCATAAGGATTTGTGGCACAGTTTATTATAAGGGTTGAATCTAGGCTGAACTTGTCAGAGGATAACAGTTGTAGATTTACTTCTGCTGATACTCCCTTCAGTGACCACAGTAATTACCTTTTAGTTGATAATCCCAGGTGTTTTTACTTTGTTAAACCAGGTGTGATTTGATTGTAATATAAATCAGGATCAGTATGCAGAAATCACAAGCACAATTACATCTGCTCAGAAATGTATGCTAAAAAGGTGGGTTGCTTATTGGTGTTCTAGATCTTACTTCGGGAGGGTTCCTGCAGTAGGTCATTACACATAGGACTGCGCCCCCGGCGTCAGGACCACACAGCAAACTTCTATCCAGCAATCCATAGCGGGGGAGCACCCCCGGCATCACGTGATGGGACGTCGGTGTGACACTATAAAGGGGGCAGCCCGCCCGCCCTGCAGTTCTTTCCTGCCACCAACTTGAGTCAGTTGAACCTTGCGGAGAACTTCACCTTCAGTCGACTGCCATTTATCGGTTTTACTATTTTCCTATCTATAAAACTTATTTTGTCCGTTGTTGCATGTCTTCTCTGTCATGTCACCCGAAGAAGTGCAACAAGTGTGGCACTACGAGCCTGCACGGGGACGACCACTCCCACAGCGTCCTCTGTCTAAGCCCAAAACATCTGGTCCAGGACTGCTCCATCTGCCTATCCTTTAACAGGGCCACACATGTCAAACACCAGAAAGCCCTTGAAGCCCATCTGCTCAAGAAGCGCCTGGCTTTCGTGGAAAAGGAGCTGCAGGAACGTTCTTCCTCTCCCACCACTGAGCGAAAGAAGCGCCGGGACCGGGATTAGGATCGGTCGCCTTCTGTCCAGCACTGCCAAACTGAAGAGGCAGCCTCAGAGGAGACATCGGCCTCAGTAAGTACCCCATCTGCCAGGTGTCAGTCCGCCCTGGCGGACTGGTTGCCGCCCCACCCCTGCAATTGACAGAGGGTAGAAGTGACGCTGTTCTTAGGAGTGTACCTCTTCTGGGACTGTAAGCAGCACTCCAGCTGGTAAGTTGCCCTCCGGTGCTACCGAAGAGTGCACAGCCACGGTCGACAAGCCAGACTCCATCTCTTCTGCCGTCCGCTGGACTCTGACCAATAAGTCTGTTGCCGTCTCGCCGGACAACCGCATGGCCGTGGCTCTCCTGTCGGCCCTAGGGGATTTCCCTGGTGGTGATCAGAGCCAGCTGCCAGGCCCTGCTTCTTCCCTCGAGGGTTCTCCCTCAAGGGATTCATTTACCTCTGACTTGGCCCAACCCCTTGCTCTTCCTTGATTCCCTGCAGGAGATGAGCGGTGTGTCGGGGATTTCTCCCCCTATGTCGGGTACCTTACTGGCTGGATCTTCCGCTGTTTCAGTGGTCTTGTTGGCAGGGGTCTCTTCTAACAGAGCCCCCTTGCACACATCAGATCAGCCTCTTGAATTGGTGGTCACTCCGATGCCAGATCCCATGACATAGGGTACCATAGGGGAGCCGCTACCTCAGAGCTTCTCACTGGTCAATTACCTTCCCGACCCGGTGATGGCTGGCTTACCTGTCGACCTCCCACTGCCTCATGGCTCTACAGGCACCCCACCTACACCTCATGCTCAGACACCCGAGCCACCACCAGGCCCCTCCGGGGTCCCAACCCCTCAAGCCCTGCTAAAGGAATCCTCGGCTCCTAGCGGTCCCTCTGCTCCACCCCACATGGAACCGGTGAGTCCCCCGCATTTGGGCATGTTCCCAGGCTACCCCACGCCGCAGTATCCATATTACCTGGTGCCAGGGTATCCATTGACGAGTTACCCGTCGCTGTTTTTTTTTTTTTTTTTTTTTTTCCTTCTTAGGGTATAACCCACAAGGCTACCCTTCTAGCCACCATTACCTAGCTGTCCTTCCTACCTTCACTGGGTACCCAGGGCTCCAGCCGCATTCGCCGCCTTCTACTCTGCAGCCCCTTGCTACGGATAGGTCCTGTTCCGATAAGCCAGGGTCCATTCCCTCTCTGTAGAGGGACACAAAATCACAACTCCTTATAGGATTTGTGTCGGACAGAGCTGACACCATTCCCTATGCTGGCTTCACGATCAGCCCCCGGGAGTCTTTTCCCCTTGCCAGGAGTCCTACTTGAGACTTGCCTGGCGACAGAGCCACAAAGGGGACGTTGGATAACGTGTCGTCACCCAGGAGACCGGTATTATCTGACTCTGAGTCTGACTCCGGCTGTTGCGCAGGTTCTGGGTCCTGCTCCCCAGTAGAACCTCGGCCGAAGGAGTCCTCCAAGTCTCCCCCAGAGGACGCTTCATTTGCTGACCTACTCCGGTCTATTCAGGCCGCATGTGGATGCGCTACCCAGAAATTGGACCCAAAAAGAAAAAAACCTGCTGAGGATCTCTACATTTGTGATGTGGTCCCTTTACCCATCCCTCCTTGGATGGGGCCACACGAGGACTTGACATCTGCCATTTGGCAGCAACCATCCTCTATTCCTGTGGTCTCTAAGAAGGCTGACAGGACTTGCCATCCCCTAGAAGGGGTTTCTTACCTCACTGTGCAGCCCAAGGCAGACTCCGTAGTGATCACAGCAGCCCACGACAGGTCTGCTAAGCTGAAGCATCTTACTGCCTCTCTGCCAGATAAGGAATCCAAACAAATTGACCAGTATGGCTGCAAAATGTATGCTTCCTCTACTTGTGCCTTGAGGGCTTTGAATTATGTGGCCCAAATGATTTAATTCCAAAAAATCTTCTCTGTCAGATCTAGAATCGGACATTCTGGCTATCCCAGATTAAGATTTCAGGGACAGACTCCTCAAGAAGGTGAAGTTTGACAAGTCTTCCTGCTTCCATGCACTTTGCGCGACCTGTGATTCCATGGACTCGGTGGCACGTAGCACTGCCTCTGTCGGCTGCCTTAGAAGGCTCGCATGGCTGCGCTTGGCAGGCTTAGCTCAGGATGTCCAATCCACTTTCCTAGACACCCACATCCAGGATCCTGTCCTGTTTGGGGGGGAATGCTAAGGACATTATGGAGTTTCAGGACAGTGACAGGTCTCTTCGAGATGTCCGCTCTTTCTGTCGCTCTGGCGCAAAACCCAAGCAGCCTTTTCACTAACAATAACAAAAAAGGAACAGACAGCCCCTGTTCAGACGTTCGGGCAAACGTCGCACCATGGGCTCTAGGGCACCGACCCCCCTAGCCAAATCCTAAAGGGCAGCAGGAGGCCATCAGCTGGCCCTCCCTTCTGCCTCCTGACTTGCGGGACACCCCTCCACTTCTTCAGATCTGCCGACGGAACGGGGGGGGGGCTCTCCCTCCACCTCAGAGAGTGGGAGGCAGTCACCTCCGACGCTTGGGTGTTGCAGGTGATCGCAAGAGGACACTCTGTAGAGTTCCTGGATCGACCTCCGGACAACTCTTCGGGCAGGTCATGCTACCAGTCAAGCCACCTTCCACTGGTGTGGGAAGAAATTCAGGCTCTTGTGTCCAAATCAGCCATAGAACCAGTTCCCCTGGACCAGGAGGGAAGAGGGTATTACTCCCACTTCTTCCTGATGCTAAAAAAAGATGGGAGACCTAAGACCCATCTTGGATCTCAGCCTGTTGAACCTCTTCATAGAATACAAGAGGTTCTGCATGTTGACCCTCCAAGGACTCTTACCCCTTCTCCTCAAGGAACAGTGGCTATGCTCACTGGACATGCAGGATGCTTACTTGCACATCCCCATCCTTCCTAACCCACTGCCGCTTTCTCACGTTCATGTTCCAGGGGAACCATTTTCAGTTCAAGGCTCTCTCCTTTGGCCCATCTTTGGCACCTTGTGTTTTTACCAACTGCCTAGCGGTGGTGGCGGAGTTTTTACATCACGGGAATCTACGTGTACCCATACCTGGACGACTGGCTTCTGTCAACCCCGTCCCAGGACAGTCTGAAGGGGTCTCTCTGTCCCTCTCCTTCACCCTGGGTCCATTTTCACAACCTGTCATTACAGTGAATTACCCCAAGTCCAACCTTTCACCCTCCCAGCGCCTCCAGTTTATTGGAGCGGTGCTAGACACAGTCCAGGGCAGGGCCTTCCTACCTTCAGACAGAGTGGATACTCTGAAACTTCAAGCTTCTACTATTGCCAACTGTCGTTGGACTACAGCTTGCTCCATTCTTTGGCTGTTGGGTCTGATGGTGGCTGCCATTCCCACAGTCTAGATTGCCTGACTGCACATGAGGGTGACCCAATGGACACTCAGGATCCAGTGGAATCAACACTTGGATGACCTGGGCCACAGGGTCCTGCTGTCCAACAGCATGAAGAGGGATCTTCTGTGGTGGCAGGAGATGTCCCAACTCTCCTTGGGGTTCCCCTTCCAAACCCCTTCCCCTTCCATGACCCTCACGACATGCCTCGGGTCAGGGTTGGGGAGCACATCTGGGAGACTACCACACACAAGGCAGGTGGTCCCAGCAGGAAGTACATCTGCATATCAGTGTTCTGAAGATGAGAGCAGTACTCTATGCTCTCCAGTCCTTTCAGACCCTCTTATGCCCAGGAACACTCCTGGTCCAGACCTACCACACTGCTACGACTGGTACATCAGCAAACAGGAAGGCACCCGTTCATACCCCCTCTGCAGGGAGGCGATGCGGTTGTGGTACTGAGCAGTCCAGCACAGTCTGCACTTCATAGCAGTCCATGTCCCGGGCATTCACGTGCTGGTGGACAGTCTCAGCCGTACCATCGTGCAGGCTCATGAGTGGGAACTGAAGCAAGACATGGTAGAAAGTCTGTTTGACCTATGGTGCCATCCAGAACTGGACTTTTTTGCCTCCCCATCCAGTGCAAAATGGCCCAAGTTTTGCTTGCTCGTTTCCGGGCATGGTGTTTTTTTAGCAAGATGCACTGTCACTTTGTTGGCTAGAGAGAGGTTTCTATATGCTTTCCCTCCCTTCCCAGTTCTGCATAAAGTCTTGCTGAAGCTTCAAGCGGAGGGTGAACATATGATTCTCATTGCCCCTCGTTGGCCTTAGCAGATATGGTTTCCACTGCTGTAGCAGCTTGTGTTGGAACCCCCAGTACCTCTTCCTCTCCTTCATAACCTTCTGTCTCAGGAGCAGGGCAGACTGGTGCCTCAGGACTCTGATCTCTCCCCTCTCATGCGTGACACCTCTGGACGTAGCGGTGTGTCATGTTTTCGGGGTTTCCTCCCAAATAGCTCAAGTTTTGGTGGAAGCCAGAAAGCCCTCCACCAGGACTACGTACGCTATGAATTGGAAGAGATTTACCATCTGGGCGACGGTCAGGGATATGGATCCCTTTTCTTGCCCAGTGCACCAGGTCCCTGAGTACCTCTTGAATCTTTCTGATTTGAGCCTTAGCTCTAACTCGCTGAAGGTCCTTCTTTCGGCAGTATCTGCCTATCATGTTCCGGTGGAAGGCAAGACTATTGCTCAGTTGGAGGTCTCCAAAACCTTTCTTAAGGGGATCCTTCACTCGAAACCTCCAGTCTGTAGTTCGGTTCCCCCAGGATTTAAATTTTGTTTTCGAAAAGCTTACTTTGCCCTCCTTTTTGAGCCAGCAGCAAGCTGTGATATGTGCTGCCTGTCTTGAAAGGCGCTATTTTTAGTTGCAGTTACCTCCACTCGATGGATTTCCGAGCTTCAGGCTCTAGTTTGTAAGGAGCCGTATTCAATTTTCCACAGAGACAGGATGGCTCTGAAGTCTAGTCCTTTTCTCTCAAAGGTGGTATCTGAGGTGACTTTAAACCAGAATATACAACTGCAGGTCTACTGTCCCAAATACAGTTGACTCCACTTAATGGAGATGCAGTTAATAGGGACTAGTGGTTAATGGGGACGCTTCCCAAGTAACTGATTTTTCTCTAATTGAGTCCCATTATATTGCATTCAGATATTAGGGACACCTGATCCGCTTAATTGGGACGTTTTGGCCATAAAGTCACTAGTTTCTGGTTATTCCTTTCATTGTGATCATTCTCTGCCACTCTTCAACACTGTTTTAAGAAAGCTGGCTTTTATTGTAGCACTGACGAACCAACAACATCACAAACTGCCGACCAGTCAGTGGCTGATCTGCTGTACGATGTCCAGCCATCTCCTTTCATGACTGCTGAGGATTTTTCAACACTCACTGACGTCAGCATTGATGTTGAAACTGAGGGGGAGACAAGTGAAGGAGAGATCCGCGATGCCATTAAATGATTAAGGCTAGATATGGCATCACAAGCATCGCAAAATTCTGACACAGAGGAGGATCCTGCATGCAGGGCTCTGATATCTTGGTGCACCCAAAATGGAGACGTGGCATCAAGGGGAGCACTAACTGCAGTAGAGAGCTGCCTTTCAAGTAAGATCTGCTGTAATACAAAGCAGAGCTCAATTACCGATTTCTCTTTCTCCCAGTGACATGAACTGCTGCACAAATGATTATGTGCTTACGGCTTTATTCTTTAATGTTTTCACACTTTTCGATACTGGCGAAACTAAAACATTAAAAAACATGATTCTGGAATGAGCGCTATATAAAATATAGGCTTCCTGATAAAGGGGATGATTGCTTAATAGGGATGACTTCCGATCCACGGAGGTGTCCCTATTAAGCGGCTTCATCTGTATTCCAGTAGCGGGGAACATCTCTTGCACACTATGGATGTGTGTGGAATTCTATGCTACTACATTTCTCTGACTAAGAAGGTGTGCAGATCGGATCAGTTGTTTCCTTTCCACCTAAACATCCAGGCAGTGCTGTGTCCAAGCAGTGCCTTTCCAAGTGGTTGGCTAACTGTATTATTTTCATCTACTAGAAGTATGAGAAACCTCTTCCAGGGGAGGTCAGAGGGGATTCAACCCGAGGCATGGTCGTCTGTACTGCCTTCTTGAGAAACCTGTCCACATCAGATATCTGTGCTGCGGCCACATGGAATACCATCCATACTTTCACAAAACTCTACAGTCTGGACATTGCCTCTAGGCGCAGAGCCTGTTTTAGACTGGCTGTTCTTCCGGTCATATTGTCCTAGCTTGCGTCCTGCTCTGCAGACCTTTTTTTACCTCCCAGACCTTAGTCTACAACTGTTTCTTTTTGACTGCTTGGAATTCAGTCCTGTCTGTAATGACCTGCTGCAGGAATCCTCTCAAAGTAAGATATAACTGTTATGAAAGAACTTACTGTAACAGTAGATCTTCAAGAGAGGTTCCTGCAGTAGGTCGTTTTTCCCTCCCACTTCCCCCAGCTTTTGCTTACTCTTCTTTTCCCAGGGTGCTTCTTTAGCAGCCCTGGACTCGAGGAGTTTTTTCTCCTTTCTCCTGTATTCCTTCCCGAGGTCTTACGGCAGAAGAACTGGAGGGCAGGCATGAGGATTGCCCCTTTTATAGTGTCACACCGACGTCAAATCATGGGACGCTGGGGTAAGTCCCCCACTATGGATTGCTAGCTAGAAGTTTGCCATGTGGTTCTGATGCTGGGGGCACTGTCATGTCTATAGTGACCTATTGCGGGAACTTCTCTCGAAGATCTGCTGTTACGGTAAGTTCTTGTGTAACTGTTATTTTCAAAGGCTAATTGGGCTCTGCCTTCTATACTCTCAATCATAAAGGAAGTGCCTCTGCACGTTGATGATCATAACATTATTGTGCCGGGAGGTGTGCTACTTGGACTGGTTCCCAGCCATTTTGGTGGATGTTTACAAGTATTCTCCCCACTGTCCTTCCCTTGTCTCTTTTTTTTTTTTTTTTTTTTTACTTATCAGTATACCCCTTTTTGACAACTGCATCTGCTGTCTGCCTTCCATTTGAGAGACAGGCTTGCTTTATCCTTCATAATATGCCCAGGAGAAGAATCTGTTTACAGCTCTGGTTTGAGGACTAGGCATCCAGGAGTTGGTTAAGATTTGTTTTTTCTAATAACAAGAATCTGGAAGTTGGCAAAGACTAACCAGACCTGTTGTAGTTTCGGTGGGTAACAGAGATCATTTAACCCACCTTCCCACCCCAAATGGGGGGGGGGGGGATCCTTGAATGTACTTCATTTAATTTTGTCTATCACTGAGACAGGATTTATGTCTCTAGGCAGTATCCTTCAAATAGAAATTATATTGCAGACACTCCATCTGACATGCTTTCTAGAAGCCACAGATAATTTACGAGATTCTACAGATGTGACTTCTCTGGTTGCACTTAGTTGAATTATCCATTTGACATGCGAGTTGTCTCCCCCAGCCACCAACTGAAAGGGATCTAGAGTTCTCCTAAATTTAATGTCCTCTTCAGGAAGTCCGGGAAATTTTGGTTTCCCAAAAATTATGTGTTCATTTGCCTTTCAGGATATTGCTGCAGTTTCCATACTAATACCACCTGCCTGTTCCCAGACCTACCTAGGCTCTGCATTAGAGTTTTTTTTTTTTTTTTTTTTTCGTAAAGGCTGCTGCAGGTCTTCGTCCATGGTGTGGCCACTGTCCTGATCAGAACCTCTCAGATCACATGCAAGGCCTTCCACAGAAGAGATTTTATTGGCCTTGGCACTTCTTGGTGTCATACTCTTCTTAGAGAAAAATTCCTTCTCCCAACCCCAGGGACTGGTTTCCTTGTACCTGACTTGGAATATAGTATGAATAGATGGGTTCTCAAGCCTCCAACCCCATTTGGGGGAGAGCAAGCCACAGCATGTCTATTTTCGGTGATCTTCACTGAGATTCTGAGACTTGCTGAATTCCGGACATTGTTCCAAAGGACAAACTCTGTGGAATTTTCAATTATATATTGTCTCTCCTGAGCATCTTATGTTTCAGTTTCCTGTTGCCTCTGGGTATTCCGCATCATCCCTCGCTGGAAGGAAGATCAGTGGAAGCTATTTATTTATTTCAAAAGTTTTATCAGGAAGGACATACTGAGCTGGTAACAGCTTGTATCTGAATATGCCCTGGGGGAAGAGGGGAAGAGTACAGCTGTGCAGTTTATGACATATAATTTGTAATGAAGAACAACAAAATGAGCAATTTCTCGGGCAGTGCTTCTGAGCAGAGAATATATAATACATAAAGTGCAGAACAGGCAGCACTACATCGAGGGTTGGGGGGAGGTGCCTGAAACTGGTTTGAGTGAAAATAGAGGCTGCACTAGTGTCCGTGCTGGGTGCAGTGGGTGCAGGGGTAGAAAGGTGGTGGACAAAAGCCCAGGGCCCAGTGGCTGTGGTGACTGCAGGAATGAGTAGTAAAATTCCTGAAGAGGGATGATTGGGGGGGGGGGCAGAGTTTATGGACGCAGAAGAAGGCAGCTTGACCAGCAGAAGATTTAATTGGGAGGAGAATGAGTGAGAGGGCCAGAGCAGCGAAGGGAGTAAGAGGTAGAAATGGTGCAAATGAGGAGGGGAGGCGAGGTAAGAAAGGAGGGAGCCAAGCCAGAATTTGTACATAAAGGAGGCACAGTGGACAAGGCATCTGGCATCAGGAAATGGGAGGAAGAAGGAGATGTATAAAGAAAATTGTTGAGTGCAAGGGGGGACAGTCCAGGGCAAAACAGAAGGAGTGAAAGATGGGGTTCAGTCTGGGTAAGGTGGACTTTGGAGCAGCATGATAAACAATGTCACCGTAGTCAAAGATAGACTGTTATCTTTGTGATGTTCTCTCTGCGGGCAGGAAGTGGGATGCTCCCCTTTTTCCTGCAAAGCATACCAGGTTTTTTTTTGGGGGGGGGGCATCTGATGGATGGCATCTGCATGAACAGAGAAATTTAAGTAACAGTCCAGCCAGACCCCAAGGTATTTGAAGGAGGAGACATCATCAGTCAGTGTATCATCAGGGATATGGAAAGAGGGGAGAAGGTTGTGCCTAGCAAACCTCTGCCTAGTGCCAAAGCATACTACCATACAAAGTCGTCAGCAGAATGAAGTTGTTTGGAATTTCTAGTTTGCTCGTATTGCAGGGTCAGCAGCTCATGCTACTGACCCTGCCCCTTCCCCATCCACCTCTCCCATGACCCTTTCCCCTTAAGTCTATCCCAGCCTCTCCTGAAGCTGCCCACCATCTTAATGAGACCACCTCTTCTGGCAGCGCATTCCAACTGGCCACCACCCTCTCCGTGAAAAAAATGCTTCCTAGCCTCCCTCCTAAACCTCCAACGCAATTTAAAACTGTGTCCTATCATGTTTTGGTGGCCACTTAGCTTATCCACCCTATTTATCCCTTTCAAGTACTTTAAGGTCTCAGTCATGTTCGTTGTCTCTACCACACGCATACTCTCTCTCTCTCTCCCTGTCTCGGGAGTACATGTTTGGGGCCCTTAGCTTCTTGTATGTTTTACCCTGCTGGCCCATGATGATCTTTGTTCCCCTCACTATGCAGCCCAGCATTTTATTTGCCCTTGCTGCTACTTTCCTGCACTGCATGGAGTGCTTCAGTTAGCTAGTGGTCATCATTCCCGGATCCCTTTCCTTCTCTGTTGCAGATACCCGGACCCTTCCAGATTGCACTGAGTCCTGGGATTTCTAGCTCCAGTGTGCATAACTCTATATTTCTTTTGCATTGAATCCAGTCTACCAAGTCCTGGACTACCTCTCAAGCTTTTCCAAATCCTATTTTAAGTCCTGTAGCCCTTCCGCTGTGTTCACCTTCCCACAGAGCTTGGTGCCATCTGCATATAGGCACATTTTGCCTTTAATGCCATCCCCGATATCATTGATGAAGACACTGAACCACACCGGTCCTAGCAGTGAGCCCTGCCGAACTCCACTGGTCACCTCCCTGGTGCTAGATAACTCTCCTCCCACCACCACCCTCTGGGTCCTGTTCTTCAGCCAATTTTCCATCCATATAGTCAGCTTCTCCCCAAACCCGAGATCTGCCAACTTCCTGATCAAGCTTTTGTGGTGTGCAGGTTCAAAGACTTTGGTAAAGTCAAGGTAAAGAATGTCCACCGCTTGGCCCTTGCCTGCTGTTTTAGTGACCCAGTCCTGACCTCCCGCCCATAAACCCATGCTGCTTCACATCCTGGAGACCATACTACTCTAGATACTCTACCAACTTTTTCTTAAGTATGGTCTCCATGACCTTGCACGTGATTGAGGTCAGACAGACCTGTCTGTAATTCCCTGGGTTATCCTTGGAAACCACTGTCATGGAGGGGCACCGCCTGTGCCGTTCTCCAGTCCTGTGGTACTACCCCCGATTCCAGTTAACTATTAAACAGGCCTGCCAGTGGCTCCGCAATTCCCTCTGCCAATTCCCTCAGCACTCTTCAGTGTATGTTGTTTGGGCCTGTTGATTTGTCCACCTTCAGTGCTAGCAGCCTTTTCTTACTCTATCCTCCTCTGCCACCACATCTGTGCTCTCTCCCCCTGTTGGCACATGTATGTCTTTCTCCCTAGTGAAGGTGGAACAGAAGTATTCATTTTGTTACTCTTCTTTTCCCCCTTCTCTCTCACCCACGTGTCCCTTTTCTCGCTTATATAGTTAAAAAAAAAAAAAGTATTTTCCCTCTTCCTAATTCCCTCAGCCATTTGCAGTTCCTTCTGAGCCTTGGCCCACCGGACTACCTTACTTGCCTCACTAGCCATCTTTTAGGTAATTCTCCCTGTCCTTCTTTCTCATGGTCTTCCTGAATTTCTTAACCTCTTGTCCCTTACTGCCTAGGTGACCTCAATGCTAAACGAGCTGGGAGTTGTAGAGACCATTGTCTTGGTGTTGAGGGACAGTTGTTTGATCAGGATCCAGTGCTGGACATTGGGTCCAGTTGGAGCTGGACCATGAGGTCAGGAGCAGAGGAGCCAGAGAGAACTGTGGCATCTGCATACAGGTAAATGGAGCAAAAAGTGGGGAGAGTGCTCAGAAAAATGGAGAAAAGAATAGGGCCAGTGGCAGACCTAGTATGAATTCTTAGAGCAAAGTCCAGCCTCCTAGCTTAGAAATTTGTTTTGTTCAGAGCCTAATCCAGAGTAGTAAATTGTAACTACCTTTAGTGTTTTCTAGAACTGTGTTTCATGTTCTTTCCCTGTTCTGCTTGAACTTCCCTTTCTCCAGGGTGTTGCAGCTCTTTTGTTTACTGCAATGACAGATATGCTCTGAACCAGTCATATGGTGCTTGAGGTAAAGATTATATATGTGGATTAAACAATCAATCAGTCAAAATCTTTATTTAACCAGGCGAACATCATTGAACAGTGCTCATTTGCGAGATGGACCTGGACAGAATACACAGTTGATATCCATACACAATGTATACATCAGTATCAGAAAGAACATTTGCACTTGAGCCAATCAATATACAAAGAAAATAACTAATAATAACAAAAACAAATATATCCATATGTACAGGCTGTATAACAATTTCCAAGGTGAGGTAAGTAATGCCCAGTAAGCCTGGAAAATAGAAAGCAGAAAGGAAAGGATCAAAGGATGGATGGGTGGGGGAGTAATATGATGCAGGTAGGGGAAGGAGTAAGAAGGGTGAAAGTAGAAGGCTAGCATAGAAAGAAGCATCACAGACCGAGGAATATAGTACTACTAAGTGCAGTGGGATGAGTAATATGGGACAACATGTTGAAGACCCATACCTGGGGAGGAGGCAATTACAGGATTCCTTGAAAGAGCGAACATAGAGATTTTTAAATGCTACAGTATTGGTAGGGTGGGCCAGTTTCAACATTTTTTGCAATTTACATCGATACATAGACAGTGTAGGCAGATAAGGGCCTATGACCCACCCTGTCTGCCCATTTGAGCTCATAAGTTCAGTTTATGTTTTCCTAGAAGTCTGTTGCCCCTTACCCCTGACCTCAAGAATTCCTTTATGTCTATCCCATGCACTCTTAAATCCTGTGATTGTTTGTTTCAGCCCCCACCACTTCCTCTGGCAGGGTGTTCCACTTGTCTACCACCCGTTCTGTGAAGAAATTCTTCCTCATGTTTCCTCTGAATCGTTCTCCCTCCAACTTCATCCCATGCCCTCTAGTCCTGGAACATCTTTTTCACTTTAAAATAGTGTATTCCTGCACCCTGTTCCTCCCTGTAAGATACTTGTATGTCTCTATCATATCCCCTCTCTCCCTCCTCTCCTCCAGGGAGTACATGTTCAGTTCCTTCAACCTGTCTTCATAGAACTTGTGATGCAATCCATGCACCATCTTTGTTGCCCTCCTCTGAACCTTCTCTACTCTGTCTATATCCTTACGTAGGTATGGTCTCCAGAACTGTATACTGTACTCCAGGTGGGGCCTCACTAGTGCCTTGTATAGCGGAATTATGACCTCCCTTTTCGTGCTGGTGATGCCCCTGCCTATACATCCCAGCATCCTATTTGCTTTACCTGCTGCCTTGTCACATTGCCTCCCTACCTTGAGGTCATCAGAGATGATAACCCCAAGATCCTTTTCCTGCTTGGTGCATGCTATATCCTCACCCCCCAACTGATGTATTGTGCCAGGGTTTTTGTGCCCCATATGCATTATTTTGCACTTCCTTGCATTGAATTTCAACTGCCAAACTCCTGACCATTCTTCAAGTTTCTGCAGGTCCTTTCTCATTCTGTCTACACCCTCTGGTGTCTCTACTCTGTTACAGAGCTTTGTGTCCTCAGCGAACAGTGAAATTCTGCCTTCTAGGTCCTGCGCAATGTCACTGATGAAGATGTTGAATAGGACTGGTCCCAGCACTGATCCCTGTGGTACCCCACTGGTCACTTCTTCCCTCTGTGGAGTGACAGCCATTTATCACCACCCTCTGTGTCCTGCCACCCAGCCAGTTACCTACCCACCACACTACTGTCCTGCCCACACCCATATTCCCCAGTTTGTGTAATAGTCTTCTATGGCACAGTGTCAAAGGCCTTGCTGAAGTCCAGATAGCCATATCCACTGCCCTCCCCTGATCCACCTCCCTAGTCACCCAGTCAAAAAATTCAACAAGGTTGATCTGACATGACCTCCCCCTGGTGAAACCATGCCGCCTTGGGTCCTGTAGTCCATTGACAGCCAGATGTTCCACCAGTCTCTTCTTCAGTAGTTCTTCCATGATCTTCCCCACTATCGAGGTGAGGCTGACTGGTCTGTAGTTCCCTGCTTTCTCTTTGTTCCCACTTTTGTATAAGGGGACTACATCTGCTGTCCTTCAGTCTTTGGGTACCTCCCCTGTTTCCAGTGATCGGCTAAACAAGATAGCCAGAGGTTCAGCCACCACCTCTCTTAGTTATTTAAGGACCCTGGGGTGCACTCCATCTGCCCCATTGCTTTATCAACTCTTATTACTTCCAGTTCCTTCAGGACTCTTTCTCGGTAAAGGGACTTGTGTCCATTTCTGCACCATTCTCACCCTTGTGCTCCCTTCAGACCCATTACCCTCCTCTTCCTCAGTAAGACTGAGCTGAAATACCTGTTCAATATGTCAGCTTTACTGTTGTCATCCTCCACTTCCCCATCCTCCCCTTCAGTCTCACTATCCCTCCCTTTGTCTTTCTTTTTTCACTTATGTACCTGTAAAAGGCTTTGTCCCCTTTACCCACTGATTTTTGCCATGTGTTCTTCTGTCTGAGCTTTGGCTTCCCTTACTGACCTCCCTGCCTCCCTTTGCTTCTCCTGGTACTTCTCCCTATCCCCTTCTGCCTGTGTCTTTTTGTATTGCCTGAATGCAATCTTTTTGGCTTTCACTTTCTTTGCTACCTCTTTGGAAAACCATAATGGTCTCCTCTTTCTTTTCCTCTTGCTAACCTGCTTAATGCATAATTCTGTTGTTCTTATAATCCCCATTTGAAATACTGCCCACTGTTCCTCAACCCCTGATTCCTGCCCATTCCCCTTAATGCCTCTTTCAAGTATCTCCCCATTTTCCCAAAGTCTCCCTCCCCTTAAAAATCCAGGATACGTGTTTTTGTGTGGTTTGGTTCTGCTCTTTCTGTGATTTAAAACCACAATGGCTGGTGGTCACTGT
Source organism: Neoceratodus forsteri (assembly GCA_016271365.2). Lineage (NCBI taxonomy): Eukaryota > Metazoa > Chordata > Ceratodontiformes > Ceratodontidae > Neoceratodus > Neoceratodus forsteri. Next base: position 967,320,911 of record CM028134.1, on the reverse strand, counting down.
TCCCAGGTGCTCCCCACTGTTACCCATCACACTGTCCCTGTTTGTGAGCACAAGGTCCAGTTTTGCCTTCTGCGAGTTGGTTCCATGACCAGTTGCTTGAGGAAGGCACCCTGAAGGGAGTCCAGGATAAATCTGCTTCTAGTTGATGCTGCTGCTGGGATGCTCCAGTCCACGTCTGGAATACTGAAGTCTCCAACCAGCACTACCTCACCCTTGTCTGCCATTCTTTGGATGGCTAGCATCAGCTCCCTATCTGTTTCTTCCTAATGGGCTGGTGGTCTGTAGACCACACCTGTGCGGATGGATGTCCCCATTTTCATTTCCAGCTTAACCCACAGTATCTCTCCCCCATTTTGTTCCTCCTGGATCTCTGTAGCCCTTATGTCATTTTTCACATACAGTGCCACTCCTCCTCCCTTCCTGCCTGCTCCGTCTCTTCTGAATATGTTGTAGCCAGGTATGGCCATCTCCCAGTCGTGGTTATCATTACACCAGGTTTCAGTGATGGCCACAATGTCCAGGTCTGACTGCACCATGACAGCCTCCAGATCTTCCATCTTGTTGCTAAGGCTCCTGGCATTTGCACACATGGCTTTCCATGATTTGACCTCCCTAGACTGTTTCGCTGTTCTACTTTATCCCTGGTTCTCCTTGCTGTCTGCCCTTCTGCTGAATTTTGCCCCTTTTCTGCCTATCCACCTCTTGGGCACTAATCTCCATGTTTTGCACACTGCTTTGAAGAGATAGCCACTCCTCTGGTTCACTGGTTCCACTGCTAGCTGTGGGGGGTGAGCAAGTAGGTACCCTCCTTGCTGGCCTGCCACCCCCCCTTTGCTAGTTTAAATGCTTGTCAATGTAGCATTTAAACTTGTCATTGAACGATTGGATTCCCCTCCAGGATGGATGCAGGCTGTCAGGCTTGAACAAACCTCCATCCCTCCAGGTGGGTCCCCAGTCACCAATGAATCCAAACCTTTCCTCACAGCACCAGTTCTTCAACCATGAGTTAAGTTCCTGGTGCATGCACTCCTATGCTCTCCTTGCCTCTGAGGAAGTACTTCTGAGAAAGTGACAGAGTAGCTACTTGCTTGAGACCCTCCCAATTTCCTAAACTCTTCCTGAACTTCCTTTGGCTCCCCATTTGCCAGGTCATTAGTACCTAGGTGGATAATGACATCCAGCTCACCCTCCCGTTTTGCATTCCCAGTGATCCCCAGGATCTTCCTTCCATCCCTCCATGCCGTGGCACCTGGTAGGCACCTCACCTCCCTGTCCTTCCCCCTCCCGTGTTCCTGTCTGGATCCCGCTTATGATGGAGTTTCCCACCAGGATTCGCTTCCTCCTCCTCTGCTTTCCCCGCTGAGGTCACCTCCTTGGCTAACCTCTACATCCTTTCCTTCCACTTCTTTGGGTACCTCTATTTGGTTGTCCTCGTTTGCCAGTGTGGCATATGAGTTCTTGAGTGGAATAGGATCTGGGATGTGCCTCTGCCTGACCGCTCTAACCCTCCCTGAGCCCACTGTCATCCAAGTGCTCCTCGTTCTCTGCATCCTTTGAGGCAGTTGCATTGGACTGGGTGGTCTCTGGATAGGGGTAATGGTATTCCTGACCCAGTTTACTTCTGCTCTGAGTCTGGCTACCTCATCCCACAGTCCAGAGAGATGCATGCAGATAGGGCAGCACCTCAGTGTCCAAAAGGTCTGCCTGAATATGTCTGCCCCACAGCCACTGCATTGCACCACTCCCCACATTATACTGCAATTATACTGCTATTCCACAAAGAAAAATAGCAATTACCAGTTACTCTAAAGCACTGAATTGAATATGTTTCCTTCCTTCCCCTTCTGGCTTCTTCTGAGAAAATAAAACTTGTTCCAAGTTAGGGGTGCAATGTAACTTATGGATGCCCTACCAAAGAGCGATTTGAACTTGAGTACAGTAATAGAGATATAGGATGCACTTCTCAGGACGTACCGTGCCTAGTGGTAGACAATCCAAGTTGTATTGGGGCAGCTTATTGGTGATGGCCCTGAAAATCTAGAAGGCGATGTTCATCTGTCGTCTGTACCTGAGGGATGACCAACCCGCATCCGTGCATCGGAAGCAGTGATGCATGGAGTAGGGAAGACCAGTGATAAACCTTAATGCTCTGTGATATAGCGTATCAAGTTTGACAAGCACAGTAATGGGGCCCTGGCTGCAGAGGAGGTCTGCATAATCTAGTAAGGAAAGGAAAGTGGTTTGGACCAGCCTCTTCTTTGCAATTCGTGTGAGAAGGTGGTTAATCCTGTAAAAAGAGACCTAGCCTCTGCCTAAGCTTTTTTATCTGCGCTTCAATATGGTCAATGAAGGAGAGTCTGTGGTCAGTCCAAACACCCAGGTATTTGAACTTGGATGCGTATTCCAGAGATTTGCCTAGGAGTGTAGTGAACTGTGGTAACTTTCCATGGGTTGCCGGGTTTATTGCATGGCGAAAGGGAGAGAATAACATTGCTGCCTTTTTTTTTTTTTTTTTTTTTTGCATTTAAGAGTAATTTCTGATTCAGTAACTGAAGTTGCAGTTGATTGAATTCTTGTTGAAGGGCTCTACATGCTTCTCTGGGAGTGGGTCTGCTGATATACAGCACTGTACCATCTGGGAACAGATTTAGGTTGACAAATTTGATACTAGCATCGATTCTATCAATATATATTGCGAAAAGGAGAGGACCCAATATGGAGCCCTGCGGTACACCTCTCAATAGAAGTTTTAATGGTGAGAGTTCCTCTTCCGCCTTTACTTGCTGAAATCATCCTACAAGGTAGTTAGAGAACCATCTCAGGGAACGGGGATCCAGGCCAATATTCCTGAGGGAAGAAAGGAGCAGGTCATGGTCAGCAGTGTCAGAAGCTTTGTTTAGGTCTAAAAATATAGTGCAGATAAAATTCCTGGAATCCAGCTCACACTGCCAATCATTAGTCACCCTGGCAAGTGCCGAGATGGTACTATGCCGTGGTCTGAAGCCAGATTGAGACTTGAGTAACTTTGAGGACTCTAAATAGTTCCTGAGCTGAGTACTCACAATTTTCTCCAATAGTTTGGACAAGGTAGGGTGTAGGGAAATTGGCCTGTAATTGTTGAGGTCGCTGGAGTCTTGATTTAAATAGGGGAATTACATGGGCAGTTTTCCATGCGGAAGGAAGATGTCCCTGCGAGAGAGAGAGAGAATAAAAAGATGCATGATTGGCACAGCCAAGACATGAAAACCAATTTTCAGGAAAAAAGGCTCTATAAGGTCTGCACCGGCACTTTTCTTGGTATCCTGCTGAAGCAGGAGGTCTTCAACCTCTTTCAGGTGATGTCTGCTGAGGGGAGAACATGGTGCTAATGCCACGGACATCTTGGTTCTGTACTCCAAGTTGTGAGTGGAGATTGCTGGTCCCCTAGGGGGACCATTTTGCAACATTCTCTCCTACCTTCCTCACATTGGGCCTGAAGGTTTTGTGGTGTAATCAGCCTGCAGTATCATTCCTCTGGGGCAGGAGTTGCTTCCTCCAGAGGCAATCTACTCTCCATGCGGTCAGTTCAAAGCCATAAAGATGGGTATTTTTCCTGCAGAGGGGATTCCTCCTACTGGTTGTTCCTCTCCTCTTTAGTTCTTCCAGTATCAAGGGTATTTTTATGAGCTTCTTAAACAGCGTTCCCCCCCCCCCCGGGATACATTCAAAGGGGTCGGCACATGGGTTCTTCAAACAACATGAAGTCTTGCTATATTATGACACATGCAGTTTGTCCCAACCTTAGAACTGCAACTGCTCCGGAGGTGAAAGAGTTAAAGTCCATGCCAGGCATGGAACTTAGAGCTCGAGCTCGGTTGAAAATTCTGTCTGTTGTTCTTCAAACTTAAACTGTCAGATTCTTTACTCCGCCTCACTGAACAGTCGCTCCGGAGATTCCTCCTTCTGCTCGGTTCATTTTGTCAGTTAAAATATAAAAGTTTTCGGTTTTTAAACCGAAATTAAACCGCAACCGGGTCGGTTCAAGTTCTATCTCTGGTATTGTAAGTACTAGATAGGTTTTACATTTATTTTCTGTCTGGAACTTGTAAACATTTCCATCGGTTCGGTTTGAACCGATCAAGTTACTTCTATTACATTACAGTACTTTTAGAAGTGCGGTTCCCGGTTCTTATCGGTTCTAAAAAAAAAATGGATTTAATTACATTTTTTTTCATGACCCGTGACACGGTTGGGAACCAGTAAGGGAGTCTTGCTTACAGATTGCTGTAAACGGCAAGTTTTGGTTAGGCTGGCACTATGTCTGAGAAACCCAAAGAAAACCGGCCCACTGGTTTCAGCACTGTGTTGTATGTGGGGAAGCCTTTGCCAAGGCCTGACCCCACACCATGTGTTTATTGTCTGGGGTTTGACCACCTCAATTCAGACTGCCAGATTTGCAAGGGTTTTCCTGCAGCTACCCTGGATAAGAGAGTTGGTAGACTCAGGGAGCGGAGGCCAAAAGTCCGCTGACCCGGATGGCCAGCCCGGTTCGGTTTCAACCGAACCGGAGGGAGTGCCCTCTGACCAGGGCGATACTTCCTCGGGCAAAAGAAGAGCCGACTCTGAGGAGTCGGTTCCAACAAAGAAATCTAGAAAATCAGGTGGTGTGGAGTCAAAACTTCCTCTCAACCACTGAAGAAATAGCTAAAGCAATAAAATTGTTCAGTCACTCTCTTTGAATCCGACCGAACCGGCATCATCAGGTAAGGCAAGTTCGGCTCGGTTCCCCTTCAAGATATTACTTAGAGGAATTTTATGAACCAGAGGAGGGAGAAGAGGAGTATGAGGAGAGTGAATGTGATTTTGAAAGTCTGGATGTGCCCATTGAACTGGACATCTCTCAGACAGACCTTCAGAGCGTCTCCCCTAGGCTTTCTGAGTCCCTTCTCATTTTATGTTTTATAAAAGTGGTTGAAACCCTCCAGCTCCCTATAGAGGAAGCTGTGGATGATCAGGAGGAGCCTGATTTTGTAGAAATGATGGATATCCCAGAGTCTAGGAGACTGTCTATTCCTCTGCATAAATCTTTTTGGAAACAGACAGTAAAGATTTTAAAAGCTCCTCACACCATACCTCCTGTTGATAAAAGAATGGACAAAGGTATGCATTATCAGGCTCTGATACGGAGTTCCCTACACAACAATGCAGCCATGTGGGGGTGGTGCAGGCTGCAGCCTGTGACAAGGCAAATGTTCCCTTAGCCTCTCACCCACCTGACAAGGACTCCAGAAAGATAGATGCCATGGCAAAGAAACAGTACATGGCAGCTTCCTTAGGACTCAGACAGGCTAATTATATGGCTTATGTTGCTAGATATCAAAAATCCAGATGGGATACTGTTTTAGCTCTAGCAAAGCAGGTTCCTGGCCAGCTGGCAAAAGAGCTGGAGCAGGTGGCCGCTGATGGTATTGAGGCATCCAAGGTGCAATTCCATGCTGCAGTGGACTCTAATGATGTATCATCCAGAGTCATGGCTACATCTGTGGCTCTCGTAGAATGGCTTGGCTCAGATGTACTAGCCTGTCACAGGATACCCAGACTAAGGCGATGGATTTCCCTGTTGTGGGCAACTCTCTGTTTGGGGAGCAAACAGAGAATTACATGAAGAAAATGGATGATTCAAACTACATGAAGTCTTGCTATATTATGACAATTGCAGTTTGTCCCACCATTAGAACTGCTCCGGAGGTGAAAGAGTTAACTTCCATGCCAGGCATGGAACTTAGAGCACGAGCTCGGTTAGAAAAGCTCTGTCTGGAATATTTCAAACTGAAACTGTCAGATTCTTTACTCCGCCTCACTGAACAGTCGCTCCGGAGATTCCTCCTACTGCTTGGTTCATTTCTCGGTTTAAGAGTTTTTCTCGGTTAAATTCAACCACAATTATTATTATTTTAACCGCAAACCGATCGGTTCAAGCTCTGTCTGTAGTATTGTAAGTAATAGACAGGTTTATTTCTGTGTGGAACTTGTAAATGTTTATCGGTTCGGTTTGAACCGATCAGGTTGTTTTAAAACTTTATTCTGAAGCATTTAAAAGCTTTTTAGAGTGCGGTTCCCGGTTCTTATCGGTTCTAAAAAAAACGGATTTCATTACGTTTTTCCACGACCCGTGACACGGTTGGGAACCGATAAGGATGTCTTGCCTGGCACTGCCGGAAAAAGGGCAAGTTTTTGGTTAGGCTGGCATTATGTCTGAGAAACCCAAAAGAAAAACCGGGCCCACTGGGTTTCAGCACTGTAGTGTCTGTGGGGAAGCCTTTGCCAAGGCTGACCCACACACCACATGTGTTTATTGTCTGGGGTTTGACCACCTCAATGCAGACTGCCAGATTTGCAAGAATTTCCCTGCAGCTACCCTAGATAAGAGAGTTGGTAGACTCAGGGAACGAGAGGCCAAAAAGTCTGCTGACCCGGATGGCCAGCCCGGTTCGGTGCCAACCAAACGGAGGAAGTGCCCTCTGACCAGAGCGAGACTTCCTCAGGCAACGTAAGCTGACTCAGAAGACCCAGTTCAGCAAAGAGAACTAGAAAATCAGCAGGTGTGGAGTCAAAAATTCCTTCTCCGCTGCTGCAGAGATAGCCAAAGCAATCCAAATTGTCCAGTCACTTTCTCCGGTTCGTCCGAACCGCCACTGTCTGGCAAAAGGTCGGTTTGGCTGGTTCACTCAGTTCAAGAATATGATATAGAGGTTTTATGAACCAGAGGAGGGAGGATGATTATGAACAGTGTGAATGTGACTTTGAAAGTCTGGATGTGCCCATTGAACGGACATCTCCCCAGACAGACCTTAGGAGAATCTCCCCTAGGCTTTCTGAGTCCCTTCTCATTTTCTGTTTTATAAAAGTTGCTGAAACCCTCAGCTTCCATTGGAGGAAGCTGTGGATGAGCAAGAGGAGCCTGACTTTGTAGAGATGATGGATATCCCAGAGTCCAGGAGATTGTCTATTCCTCTACATAAATCATTTAGGAAACAAACAATAAAAATTTTAAAGCTCCTAATTCTGTGCCTCCTGTGGACAAAAAGATGGACAGGAGGTACACTTTTGTCAGGTCCTGATACAGAATTTCTTTCACAGCAATGCAGCCATGTTAGGTAGTTCAGGCTGCAGCCTGTGATAAGGCTAATATTCCCCTGGCTTCACATCCTCCTGATAAGGACTCCAGGAAGATTGATGCCATGGCTAAAAAATAATACATGGCAGCGTCCTTGGGACTCAGACAAGCAAATCATATGGCTTATGTGGCAAGATACCAGAAATCTAGATGGGGTACTGTCATGGCTTTAGCCAAACAGGCCCCCGGCCAGCTTGCCAAGGAGCTGGAGCAGGTGGCTGCTGATGGTATTGAGGCATCTAAGGTGCAGTTCCATGCTGCAGTGGATTCTAATGGTGTATCCTCTAGAGTCATGGCTACATCTGTGGCTTTTCGTAGATTAGCTTGGCTCAGGTGTACTAGTTTGTCACAGGATACCCAGGCTAAAGCTATGGATTTTCCTGTGGTGGGAAATTCTCTGTTTTGGGAGCAGACAGAGAATTATATGAAGAAAATGGATGAATATAGAACCAACTTATAGGAGTGCACAAGCCAAGGAACGGCAAGCCACTCCTCAGAGGCAGCCCCCCAGGGGTAGAGACAGGCCTTTTTACCAAACCCAGGCTTCCTCTTCGGCTTATGCTCAGAGGGGGTTCTTCAGAGGGAGAGGCAGACGGGGTGCAAGCAGTCCTGCTCCCACCCCTCAGCCTAAAGCCCCTGCCAAACAGGCACCCTGATGGGATGCCCAGGGCGGGTTCTCCATTACCTGTAGGGGGCAGGCTGGCTTACTTGTCCAGGACTGGGAGTCTTTAACATCAGACAAGTGGGTCCTGGAAGTAGTAAGCCAGGGTCTGGTTCTCAGCTTCAAAAAATTTCCAAAGATGAGAATCAGATCTCTTCCACCTGCAAATCCTCTAGAGACTTTTGCTTTGGAAACAGAAGTCTCAACCCTCCTGGCTCTCAGAGCTGTAGAAAGGGTTTCTCCCCTACACCAGGGAAAGGGTCTGTACTCCAGGTACTTCCTTACCCCAAAATAGACAGGAGAATGGCGGCCCATCCTGGACCTCAGATATCTGAACAAGCACCTTTTAAAACCAAAATTCAAAATGGTGACTCTGGGAATGATTTTACCCTCCCTGAGGCCGGGGGAATGGCTAGCTTCCCTGGACCTCAAGGATGCCTACTTCCATGTTCTTATCAGAAGCTGCCACCGAAAGTACCTCAGATTCGAACTGCCCTCAGGCCATTACGAGTTCAGAGCAATGCCCTTGAGCCTTACCTCTGCCCCAAGGGTATTCACAAAATGCCTGGCAGTAGCAGTTGCTCATTAAGAAGGCAAGAGTATGCCATCTTTCCCTACCTAGATGACTGGCTCATTGTGGGTCAGTCTCCAGACCAGGTCAGATCACACCTGCAAGTTACCCAGCAGCTGCTTCCTCTCTGGGCTTTCTTCTCAATCTTCCAAAGTCAGTTCTGGAACCTGTCCAGGTACTCACCTTTATAGGTGCAGAATTGGACACAAAGCAGGCCAGAGCCTTCCTTCCCTAGAAAGGGTAAGGACCCTGGTGGCCCTGGCCTCCTCCTTCACTCTGCAGGTCTCTCGACCAGCAAGGCATTTCCTACAGCTCCTAGGACACATGGCTGCTTCCACAGCTGTAGTGCAAGGAGCAGGATTTCGATGAGGGACATTCAGTTCCATTTGAGAGCCTTTTGGTCTCAAAGAGAGAGATCCCCATCCAAGTTGATCCCAGTGACTGAACCCTGATCCAGGCCCTTCAGTGGTGGCAGGATCAGAGCAATCTGAGACAAGGGGTTCCTTCATCCCTCTATCTCACTCCTTGACCCTTACTACAGATCCGTCCTTTGGGATGGGGAGCTCACATGGCGACCTCTCCACCCAGGGATTGTGGTCCCCTCAGGAATCTCTGCTCACATCAATCTGTTGGAACTCAGAGCTGTTTTCTAGCACTTCAGGTTTTCTGCATCTGTTCAGAACAAAGTGGCACAGGTCAGAACAGACAACACCACTACTAATGTGGTACATCAACAAACAAGGGGGCACTCGGTCTTCGACCTTGTGCACGAGGCAATAAGTTGTGGTCTCTGGCTTATTCCCTGAACACTTCCCTTATAGCAGTTCACCTCCCAGGCAAGGACAATGTCCTGGCAGATGCTCTCAGCGGGACTTCCCAGGGCCATCACGAATGGTCACTGGATCCCCGAGTACTGGGGATAGTTTTTCCCAGATGGGGCACCCCTCAGATATATCTTTTTGCAGCCCCAGACAATCATCAACTTCCACTGTTTTGTTGCAGGCCCCCAGTGTTGGGCTCAGTCCCCCTGGATGCCTTTCTCCTCGATTGGGAAGGGAAGTTTCTCTATGCCTTTCCCCCCTTCCCTCTCCTGTTCAAGGTGCTAGTCAAAATCAGATCTCAGCCCTGCAAGATGATTCTGATTGCTCCAGACTGGGCCAGGCAGCCCTGGTACCCACTCCTTCTGTCCTTAGCAGTCCATCTTCCCCTGTGTCTCCCCAGGAACCACAATCTGTTAACCTGTGCCCAGGGGAGAGTTTGGTATCCGAATCTCAAATCCCTCAACCTCAAGGCCTGGCTCTTGAGGAGTTAGAGTTTGCTGACCTACACCTTTCTCAAGGTGTTCTCAAAATCTTGATAGCTTCTAGGAAGCCTTCCACTAGGGCTACTTATAACTCTAAATGGAAAAGGTTTTCCATTTGGTGTTCTGGGAAGCATATTTCCCCGGAATCTGCTGATTTGCCCACTGTTTTGGACTATATGGTCTATCTTAATTCTTTGGGACTGAGACCAGCTACCCTGAAAGTGCATTTGGCAGCTGTCTCTGCTTTTATTTCAGCAGGGAAGCCCTCTTCTCTTTCTGCTCACCCTGTATTTTCCAAGTTTTTCAAGGGATTGCTTCATACTAATCCACCATTCAGGGACCCTGCCCCTGCCTGGGATCTTAATGTTTGCATTGCTCAGCTGATGCAACCCCCCTTTGAACCTTTGTCTTCGGCAGAGCTTAAGTACTTGACTTGGAAAACTGTGTTTCTATTAGCCATCACTTCTGCCAGGTGCATAAGTGAGTTACAAGCTTTGTCAGTGGAGACTGACTTTATTTCCTTTCACAGGGATAAGGTAGTCCTCAGGACTAACAGGAAGTTTTTGCCTAAGGTGGTTTCAGATTTCCACCTTAATCAATCTGTTTCTCTTCCAGTGTTCTTCACTGACCATTCCTCCTCTTGTGAGAGGAGGTTGCACAGTTTAGATGTTAAGAGGGCCCTAAGTTACTACATAGAGCGTACCAAGGGTCACAGGTTTGACTCCCTCCAACTATTTCTCACTTATGGTGAGGTTGGAAAGGAAACCTGCCACTAAGAGATCCATTGCCAGGTGGATTGTCTCTTGTATCCAATTTTGCTATCAAAAACTGGGTAAGGTTCCCCCTTCAGGCCTGAGGGCTCACTCTACCAGAGGTACAGCTGCGTCTCTAGCTGCTGCAGAGACATCCCCATCTTAGAGATATGTCAAGCAGCTACTTGGAAAACAGTACACACTTTCACCAAGCATTACTCCCTGGATATCCAGGCCAGGAGGGATGCTCGGTTTGGCACAGCCGTGCTTCAGAGCCTATTCCTAAGTAGGTTCTGTCCCTCCTCCATGGAGGTACTGCTGTGTAGTCTGCATTGTCATAATATAGCAAGACTTCTTGTTGTTTGAAGAAAAAATTACTCACCTTAGTAATGTTTCTTCTAATGGATCTTGTATATTATGACCCCAACCTGCCCCTCTCAGAACTTCTGCTTTGGGTATGGGGTGGGCAGTCCAGTGTTGGCACTTGTTGATGCCCATTTTATGTTTTCCACCCCTTCTTTTTTGGGGTGTTTGGGTGTTGTGTTTTATTTCATCTTACCTTATCTTATTTTCTGGTCCCCTGACTTGAGTCTTGGTGTTGGGTCCGGGAAAATGTGTTAATATTTAAGTAGCCAGTTGGCTAGTGTAGGTTGCAGCTTCCACACAGAACCTTAGTGAGTTTTGCTCGTAAAGATCTGACAGTTTCAGTTTGAAATATTCCAGACAGAGCTTTTCTAACCGAGCTTGTGCTCTAAGTTCCATGCCTGGCATGGAAGTTAACTCTTTCACCTCCGGAGCAGTTCTAATGGTGGGACAAACTGCAATTGTCATAATATAGCAAGACTCCATTATAAGAAACAACATTACTAAGGTGAGTAATTTTTTTCATATAGGACCACCTATAGGAGTGCACAGGCCAAGGAAAGGCAAGTCACTCCCCAAAGGCAGCCTCCCAGGGGCAGGGGTAGGCCTTTTCATAGGCCTTTTTACCAAGCCCAGGCTTCCTCTTCAGCTTTTGCACAGAAGGGGTTCTTTAGAGGGAGAGGCAGATGGGGTGCAGGCAGGCCTGCTTCCACCCCTCAGCCTAAAGCCCCTGCCAAACAGGCACCCTGATGGGGCGCCCAGGGCCGATTATCCACTACCTGTAGGGGGCAGGCTGGCTTACTTTGTCCGGGACTGGGAGTCTCAACATCAGACAAGTGGGTCCTGGAAGTAGTAAGCCAGGGACTGGTTCTCAGCTTCAAAAATTTCCAAAGATGAGAATCAGATCCTTCCACCTGCAAATCCTTCAGAGGCTATTGCCCTGGAGGCAGAAGTCTCTACCCTCCTGGCTCTCAGAGCTGTGGAAGGGTTCACCCCTACACCAAGGCAAAGGTTGTACCCAGGTACTTCCTTACTCCAAAAAGACAGGAGAATGGCGGCCCATCCTGGATCTCCGTATCTAAACAAGCACCTTTTAAAACCAAAATTCAAAATGGTGACTCTGGGAATTATTTTACCCTCTTTAAGGCCAGGGGACTGGCTAGTGTCCCTGGACCTCAAGGATGCCTGTTTTCATGTTCTCATCAAAAGCTCCCATCGAAAGTACCTCAGATTCGAACTGCCCTCAGGTCATTACCAGTTCAGAGCAATGCCCTTCGGCCTTGCATCTGCCCCAAGGGTATTCACAAAATGCCTGGCAGTAGCAGTTGCCCACTTAAGAAGGCAGAAAATTGCCATCTTTCCTTACTTGGACGACTGCCGCATAGTAGGCCAGTCCCCAGACCAAGTCAGGTTACACCTTCAAGTAACTCAGCAACTGCTAACTTCTCTAGGTTTCCTTCTCAATCTTCCAAAGTCAGTCCTAGAGCCTGTCCAGCTTCTCACCTTCATAGGTGCAGAACTGAACACAAGAAGCCAGAGCCTTCCTTCCTCTGGAAAGGGCAGTACCCTGATTTCTCTGGCTTCCTCCTTCACCCTGCAGGTCTCTCGACCAGCAAGGCACTTTCTACAGCTCCTGGGACACATGGCTGCTTGACAGCAGTAGTGCAGGGGCCAGATTTCAGATGAGGACATTCAGTTCCATTTGAGAGCCTTTGGTCTCAAAGAAAGGACCCTCTAACCAAATTAATTCCAGTGACTAGAACCTGATCCAGGCCCTTCAGTGGTGGCAGGACCTGGGCAATTTGAGACAGGGGTCCCCTTCCCTCAGTCTCACTCCTTAATCCTTACTACAGATGCATCCCTATTGGGGTGGGGAGCTCACATGAGCGACCTCACCACCCAGGGATTGTGGTCCCCTCAGGAATCTCTGCTCCACATGAATCTGTTGGAACTCAGAGCAGTTTTTGTAGCACTTCAAGCTTTTTCTAAATCTGTTCAGAACAAGGTTATCCAAGTCAGAACAGACAATACCACCACAATGTGGTACATCAGCAAGCAAGGGGGCACTCGGTCTACGGCCTTGTGCACCGAAACAGTGAAGTTGTGGTCTCTGGCTTACTCCCTGAACACCTCTCTGGTAGCAGTTCACCTCCCAGGCAAGGACAATGTCCTGGCAGATGCTCTCAGCAGGATTTCCCAAGGCCATCACGAGTGGGCTCTGGATCCCCTAGTTCTGGAGGTGGTATTTGCCAGATGGGGCACACCCCAGATAGATCTTTTTGCAGCCCCAGACAATCACCAACTTCCCCTTTTTGTTGCAGGCCCCCAGTGTTGGGCTCAGTCCCCCTGGATGCCTTCCTTCTCAGTTGGGAAGAGAAGTTTCTCTATACCTTTCCACCCTTCCCTCTCCTGTTCAAAGTGCTAGTAAAAAATCAGGTCTCAATCCTGCAAGATGATTCTGATTGCTCCAGACTGGGCCAGACAGCCCTGGTACCCACGCCTTATGTCCTTAGCAGTCCACCTTCCCCTGTGTCTTCCCAGGAATCACAATCTGTTATCCTGTGCTCAGGGGGAGGGTTTGGTACCCGAACCTCAAATCTCTCAATCTCAAGGCCTGGCTCTTGAAGAGTTCGAGTTTGCTGACCTACACCTTTCCCAAGGTGTATTGATATTCTGAAGGCTTCTAGGAAGCCTCCACCAGGGCTACTTATAATTCCAAATGGAAGAGATTTTCCATATGGTGCTCAGGAAGCATACTTCCCAGAATCTGCTGACTTACCCACAGTCCTGGATTATATGGTTCATTTAAATACTTTAGGGCTGAGACTAGCTACCCTAAAAGTGCACTTGGCAGCCGTGTCTGCTTTCTTGTCAGCAGGTAAGCCCTCTTCTCTTTCAGCTCACCCTGTATTCTCCAAGTTTTTCAAAGGGTTGCTTCACACCAACCCCCCATTCAGGGATCCTTCCCCTGCCTGGGATCTTAATATTTGCATTGCCCAGCTTATGCAACCCCCTTTTGAGCCCTTGTCTTCAGCAGAGCTCAAGTACTTGACTTGGAAAACTGTGTTTTTGGTAGCCATCACTTCTGCCAGGCGCATAAGTGAGTTACAAGCATTGTCAGTGGAGCCTGATTTTATCTCCTTTCACAGAGATAAGGTAGTCCTCAGGACTAACCGAAAGTTCTTGCCTAAGGTGGTCTCAGATTTCCACCTTAATCAATCTATATCTCTCCCTGTGTACTTCACTGACCATTCTTCTTCTGGTGAGAGGAGGTTGCACAGTTTAGATGTCAAAAGATCACTTAGCTACTACATAGATCGTACCAAAGGTCACAGGTTTAACTCCCTCCAACTGTTCCTCACTTATGGTGAGGTTGGCAAAGGGAAACATGCCACTAAGAGATCCATTGCCAGGTGGATCGTCTCTTGTATTCAATTCTGCTATGAAAAACTGGGTAAAGTTCCTCCCTCAGGCTGAGGGCTCACTCCACCAGAGGTACAGCTGCGTCTCTGGCTGCTGCCAGTGCATCCCTATCCTAGAGATATGTCAAGCAGCTACCTGGAAAACTGTGCACACTTTCACTAAGCATTACTCCCTGGACATCCAGGCTAGGAGTGATGCTCGTTTTGGCACAGCTGTGCTTCAGAGCCTATTTCCTAAGTAGGTTCTGTCCCTCCTCCTGGAGGTACTGCTGTATAGTCTGCATATCATAATATAGCAAGACTTCATGTTGTTTGAAGAAAAAATTACTCACCTTAGTAATGTTGTTTCTTCTAATGGAGTCTTGCTATATTATGACCTCCCCCCCCTCGCCTGCCTCTCTCAGAACCTTACTCTTGGAGATGTGGGTGGGCAGGGCAGTGTTGGCACTTTTTAGATGCCCACCTTGTTTTTCATCCCTCTTTTTAGGGTGATCTTTGTTGTGTTTGTCATTTTTTGGGTCTGCTGACTTGAGTCTTCATTGTGGCACCAAAAAATGTGTTTATTTAATTAAGTAGCCAGTTGGCTAGTGTAGGTTTACAGCTTCCACACAGAGTCTTAGTGAGTTTTTGCTCGTAAAGATCTGACAGTTTGTTTGAAGAACAACGGATAGAATTTTCAACCGAGCTTGGGCTCTAAGTTCCATGCCTGGCATGGACTTTAACTCTTTCACCTCCGGAGCAGTTGCAGTTCTAAGGTTGGGACAAACTGCATATGTCATGATATAGCAAGATTCCATTAGAAGAAACATTACTAAGGTGAGTAATTTTTTCATTTCTTCTACTTCCCTTGTGTTCTCCCCTTGATTCGGGAGCTGTATCAGGTCATTGGAGGACGTCTTTTCTTCTTACAAAGGGGCAGACCAGTTTCTCAGTGAGCTGGACAACAATACCTTGAACAGTTGTTTTTCTTGCCCTATCTTACAGAGCCTCACTACTTTCTTTCCTCCTAAGAAGCAGAGTAGGTTTTGTCTTGTTTTTTTTCATTTATGTTGTCCGAAGTGTGCTTCTCTAAAGCCAGGTGTCACCTTAGTTTGAATTTCGTACAATGGTCAAAATCCATCTGAAGACATCTGCATTCCTGGTTGGTCACACAGTTCTTCATGCCTTTTCAACAGTGAAAAAGGGCTCCTTGAGGCAACAGTTGTATCTGGCTAGATCTTGCATAGCAGCACTATGTAACAGTCTGTACGATTTAGAACATGTTACACTATGGCTGTAATGGCATCCTTGTCTGAGGGATAGTCCTATACCTGCAACTTCTTCAAGTACTTGAGAACAGTGGCTCACAGGTTGGTGTTGCCACCGCTTTGTCTAAGGGGCTTCAGATAGTTTTCACGTGTAGGTAAACAGGTTTTTCCCTCTGGGGACATAGTTTGATATTCTCCCCTGCCTGGTTTGTTATGGGAACTGCTTATTAGAACTCATTTTTAAGTAACTCCCATTGACAGTGTGAAGGGATACAGTAAGAAAAAATTTATTAGACTTGCTGTAATTTTTTTCTGTTAGCTCTAACATTGTCAATAGGACAACGCCCCCAAGTTCTTTGTTTCTCCAAATGGAGTATATTGCCCAGTGGGTGCATTTGATTCTGATGCTCATATTTCTGGAAGTTTGGTTCTTAGGATATGCAGTGGTTACCGGTTACACTGGCATTTGACGTGAGGAGAGGATATGGGCCCTTAAGGCAGCTTTAAGAGGACCTAGATTGGTGATTGATGTGACAGCTGGTGGTAGGGCATTGTACCAGGATGGAGCTCTAAGGGGGAAGGATCGCTGGGCCAGGGTGGTCCTGACCCTAGGCACCTTCCAGATAGTTTTTGGGGCAGCCCATGTGGACGCCGAGATGGTGGCTGCCTGAAAAGATGCCATGACACCTATTGGGGTTAAACCCAGCTCCCTGGGCAATGCATTCCATGGTTCCACCACCCTTTCAGTGAAGGAACATCTCCTCCTTTCCCCTCTGAGGCTGCCCCCTTCCAGCCTACACCCGTGACCTCTTGTTGCCCCACCCTCCTTCCTTTGGAGCACCCTGACTGGCCTCCTTTATTGATCACTTTCATGTACTTATAGACCTCTTTCATGTCCCCCCTGTCCGTCCTCTCCTTCAGGGTGTGCATGTCGAGCTCCTTGGACCTCTCCTCATAGGTCTTCTTCCCCAGGCCCCAGATCATTTTGGTTGCCCTCCTTTGGACCCTCTCTAGGAGTGTAATGTCCCTCTTTAAATGTGGTCTACAAAACTGTACACAGTACTCGAGGTGTGGCCTAACCAAGCAGTTGTGCAGTGGAGGGATCACTTCCGCCTTTCTGGAGGTACTTCCCCCTGGCGATGCATCCCAGCATCCTATTTGCCCTTGCTGCTGCCCTCCTACAGGTCTCAGAGTTGTTCATTTTGACATCTACCACTACCCCCAGGTCCCTCTCACCCTCCATGACTTGAATCATGTCTCTTCCCAGGGTATACCCCTGGCCTGGATTTCTGACTCCCAGGTGCAGAATCTTGCACTTCCCCACATTAAATTTTAGTTTCCATTTTCCCCACCACCTTTCCAGAGCTTCCAGGTCCTCCTGCAAGTCCACTTTCTAGGGACATGGATATGTTGTTCATCCACACTCATTGGCAGGTATCCTTGCCGCTTTAAATCTTGCCGGAAGGTCTTCAAGCTTGCTCCTCCCACCCACCCGGGTGGTATAACTCTCGGCTCCGCCCCATGACGCCAGATCTTCCTTACCGCTTGGAAGCTCAGGTTCCCTCCTTAACGCGCTGCGTTTGAGACTGGTTCCTATTTCTCCGTTTGCGGTTTAAAATAAATTTTGCGAAAAAGACTTCCAGTCTTCTATCCTCCATCGGCTGCGATGGACAAATCGACTCCCGGATTTCGGAGATGCCCATGCGGGCAGAAGATGTCTCGGACGGATCCACACTCCACGTGTGTCTACTGCTTAGGCCTTGAGCACGACCCGCAGGCTTCCGACCTGTGCTCATCTTTCTCGGCCTACGTCCTCTAAGACCGTGCTGCCCGATTGCAACTGGGCCGTCCCGAGAAGCGTTTCCCTCCGGTGAAGTCCAAGGAGGCCCGGTTGGCGGTGTCCGCGGCGGCGGGCTCGGCGGATCAGCTCGAGCGGATGGTCACCCTCGAAGAGGAGGCGGCGCGGGCCGTATCTTCCTCGGCCGCGGCATTTATCCCGCTCTCTCTGGGCTCTTCTTACACGGCTTCTTTTAAGGAGCTTTGTCTGTCCCTCTCCACTAAAGGAGAAGGGCCTACGTCTGCGGGACCTTATTCTCGGTCCAAAAGGAGGGACAGGGGTAAGTCCCTCCGTCGACGCTCTTGGGAGCGGGAAAGGTCCCTCTCCCGGGTCGTCGACCGTCGGCCCGGTCGACCGCTCGGCTGACCACTGGCCTCACGGTGTCCCGTCAGGTCAATTGGCGAGACTCCCACCGATGAAATCGATTCTTCTCGACCCGTTAGACGAGCTGTCGCCTTTAGCAGCCGAATTCCCTCTCCCGGTTCCCCGGGAGAGTTGAGATCCGTGGGCTCGCCTGTGCCTCCGGTTCCGGAGCCCTCGGATGGACCATCCGAGCGAAGGAGTGCGGTTCCGGCCGACACCTCCCGCCCGACTCGGAAACTCCGGGACTCCGGTCTCGGACCTCTTGTGATCCAGCCGATCCCACCGTCATAGGGCGGTCTCGGTCTCGCGCACTGATGGCCAGCGTCGCCCGCTCGTCCTCGATCCTCCTCCTCAGGCGAGGGAGGCTTCGGCGTAAATTCGTCGGCGAGTGCGAGGACCTTATGTTGCAACAGCTCCTCCTGGCGGGAGTAAGCCGACCCCATCGCCTTCCCGGCCATTAAGTAGACTGTCACGGGCCGCCCGACACAACCCCTCGACTTATCGAGGGCCTATACCCAGGCCGGTTGTTCGGCCAAAACCAGCTGCTCCACCGATTCCGGTGGAACCTCCGCCTCCACAGCCACCAATTGGGGCTCCGACCAAGGATTCTCGGTCGGCTAAGGGTCTACCCCATCGGCTGTCAGTTACCCTCACTCCCGACCGACCTCGGCAGGTGAAGGGTGGCTCAGGCCAGAGGCAGCTCTTCGAGGACTCTTCCGAGTCCCAAGATGATTCCTCCTTTTTCTCCAAGCGACTGGACTTGGAGTCTTCAGGAGGTCAGTCAATGGACGATAGCCTGTCGTCCTTCCTAGGACTGCTTCGGCTCATCTCGGAGTCCACCGGGATGGAGCTCGAACCCGTTTCCAAACGGGCCAGGTATCCCCTCACGGAGGTTCTGGACTGAGGGGATTCTCCGACGGAGGCCTTTCCGGTGGCCGAGGCCATAGTGGGTCCGGCACTGGAGCTTTGGCAGCGCCCTGCTTCCTGCCCTGCGCCTTGGCCAGGATGGCCAGGAGTATCGGTCCCTACCGGTTCCTTGTCCGGTTTTGAACACCCTCTGCTGAGGGGTTGGTTACCGACAGCGTTTTCGGCGCCCGTAGCGCCAGGGATGTGGACAAACCTCCTGACAAGGGTCCAAGAATGGACTATGTCGGGCGAAAAGTCTACGCTGCGTCCTCTCTCGGCCTTCGTCAGGCCAGTTCGGCCGTCCTCATGGCACATTTTTCTCATGCCCTGTTGGGCTCCCTGGATGAGGTCATCCCTCATCTTCCCGCTGATCTGCAGACTACGGTTAAGCAAGTGCGGGACCAGGGCAGGAGCAGTGGCAAACAGCAGCTCCAGACTGCTTTGGATATAGGGACTCATGTGCCAGATCGGTGGCGGCGCAGTGTGGCTATGTCGGCGGGCTTGGCTGAGGATATCCACCTTTACCGGATACCCAGCACAAGTTGGCGGATGTTCCCTTTTGGGACTGACCTCTTGACCCTGGGGTGGAAGGTCACCTGCAGAGGATCGAGAAGTCCAATGCTACCTTGGACTCGGTCTCTTCCGCTCAGAAGGACAAGGCGCGCAAACCACAGCCTAAGCCCTTTCGTCCTTCTGTGCCCCCGGCGCCCGGCCAACAGCGTCAGGGCCAGCAGGCTCGGCCTTGGCATCCCAAACCCAAACGCCGGCTTCCTCTAACAGGAGGCAGGGAGGAAAAGGCTCAGGAGGTCCTCGGCGGTCCCTCCTCCAAGCCTGCCCAGTGGCCGAGCTGAGGGGTGTGCCCCCATTCCGTCACCTTACCCCTAGGTCCCCGTGGGGGCGGCTCACACTTCCGTTCCGCCTGGTCCGCTGTTTCCACGGACAGGTGGGTCTTGAGGTGGTGGAAGAGGCCTGCCTCTGGAATTCGAGCAGGCACCACCCTTCAGGGCAGCGCCTCGAGAGCCGGGATCCCCAGCCTCAACGCAGGCTCGTCGAGCCGACCGCCTCCTCCTCCAGAAGGAGGTGATAAGAGAGGTGGTGGACCCTCCTTCAGACCCAGGGTTTGTGTCCAGGTACTTCCTGGTTCAGGCAGGCAGAGGGCTGGCGCCCATTCTCGACCTACATGACCTAAACAAGTTCCTAAGGTCTCGAACCTTCAGGATGGTCACTCTGGCTCAGATAATACCATCCTTGGAGCAGCGCGTGTGGTTCTGCTCTCTGGACTTGCAGGGCAGCGTTTTTCACGTCCCTATCCGTCCATCTCACCAGAGATTCCTTCGCTTCAGCGAAGGATCCCTCTTGAGTTCAAGCCATGCCCTTGGCTTGTCTCCAGCTCCCAGGGTCTTCACCAAATGCATGGCAGTGGTGACAGCATTCCTGCGGCGCCGAGGGGTCCGGGTGTACCCTTACCTGGACGACTGGCTGATAGCAGCTCCCTCCAGGAAGGAGGCGGAGTGGTCCAGAGATCTGGCCCTCCATGTCTGCTCTCAACTGGGCCTCCTTATCAACGAGGCCAAGTCGGAACTCGAGCCGAAGCAGGTGATTCTATTCATCGGGGCGCAGCTCGACTCTCTTCGAGCCAGAGCGCGGCTCCCGGCGGACAGGGCCGAGGTTCTTTCCTCCTTTGCCCGATCATTTCTGGTTGGGCAATTGCGCCCTGCCCGGGACTTCCTGCGCCTCCTGGGTCTCATGGCGGCCTGCACCAGCGTGGTCCGTTGGGCCCGCTGGAACATGCGTCCCCTTCAATGGGGACTGGCCAGCCAGTGGTCCTGAGCGCTGCGATCCTTTGGACCAGCTTGTGTCGGTGACACAGGGATGTGGGCGCTCTCCAGTGGTGGACCGTTCCAGATCATTTGCAGGAGGGCATCCGTTCATCCGCCCGAGCAGCGGTCTCTCTATCGACCGATGCCTCTCTGATGGGTTGGGGTGCCCATCTGGGGAACACCGGGCTCATGGCCTCTGGTCCCGGGAGTCCCGATGCCACATCAACCTGCTGGAGCTCCGGCGGTCCGCCTAGCTCTCACCGCCTTTGCTCCGTTCCTCCGGGGTCAAGTGGTCCGGTCCAGACGGACAATACCACGACCATGTACTATCTAAACCGCCAGGCGGGGCCGCTCCATGCTTCTATGCAAGGAAGCTCTCCGCATTTGGTCACTCGTGCACAGCCTAGGCGGATCTCCTAGCCATTCACGTGGCAGGAGCCTCCAACACCCTGGCCGATGCCCTGAGCCAGATAGGGGCTGCATCCACAGTGGTCTCCTCCTGGGAGGTAGTACAGCATCTGTTCTCCCATTGGGGCACACCTCAGGTGGACCTGTTTGCCTCCAGGAGAGCAGCGAAGCTGAGTCTGTTCCATGCCCGCCCCCTCAGCAGGGCTCACTGCAGGGGATGCCTTCTCGAGGCAGTGGACCCGGGCCTCTTTACGCCTTTCCCCCATTTCCTTGATCCACAGGTGCTTCTCAAGGCGAGGAGGGACAAGGCGCAGGTGATTCTGATAGCCCCAGACTGGCCTCGCCAGTTCTGGTACCCAGATCTCCTCAGTCTCAGCTCCAGGACTCCTCGGCAGCTTCCAGCTCGCCCAGACCTGCTCTCGGTCAATCAGGGGAAGGTGTTCCATCCGGACCTTCAATCCCTGCACCTGACGGCCTGGTTCCTGAGCGGCTAGAGTTCCAGGCCTTGGGTCTTTCCGACGAGGTCCTCAGTGTAGTTGAGGCGTCCCGTAAGGAGTCGACCAGAAAATGCTATGCCTTCAAATGGAAAAGGTTTTCCATTTGGTGTCAGGGCAAGGGCTTGGACCCTTCCTCCTGTTCCTTGGCAAGCATCTTGGACTATTTATGGTCCCTTTCTAGTCAAGGGCTTGATCGGCGCGACCCTAAGGGTGCACCTGGCAGCCATCTCTGCTTACGAGCAGCGGGCGGAAGCAGTCGAGTAGCAGGAGAAGGTGGTCTGGCGCTTTCAAAGGCCTTGATCACATTTCCTCCAGTGCGGGAACCCCACCTCCGTGGATCTACTGCTGGTACTGGCAAAGCTCATGGGCAAGCCATTCGAACCTATGCACAGGTGTGCTCTCTCACCTGTCGTGGAAGACCGCCTTCTTGGTGGCTATCACGTCAGCCAGAAGGATGGGAGAACTCCAGGCGCTTTCCTCGAGTCTCCTTACCTGGTCTTCCACAGGGACAAGGTTGTCCTGCGCCCCACCGAAATTCCTTCCGAAGGTGGTGTCGGAGTTTCACCTTAACCAGGTGTTGACTCTGCGGTGTTCTACCCCAATCACACCTCGGAGCGAATATAGGCTCCATACTTTGGACCCTAGAAGGCTCGCCTATTACAAAGGCGCCGCGGCTGAAATTGAGAGAGGTTCGCCAGCTGTTTGTCACCTACGCTGAAGCCGCATCTGGCAGACCTGCAGCCAAGCGGACGATAAGCAGGTGGGTAACCTCCTGCATAGATCTCTGCTATAAGTTGGCGGGCATGGAGCCTCCAGAGGATAAGAGCTCATTCTACCGCCATACTGCTGAGCAGTGGCTGCTTCAGGGACGCCCTTATCCAGGAAATCTGCAGGGCTGCTACCTGAAGTCAGCAAACACCTTCATTACCCATTACCACATCGACCTTGAGTCACGCGGGATGCTGGTTTTGGGGCCTCGGTTCTCCAGTCTCTCTTTCCCAAGTAAGTATTGGGGTGTCGTCTTGCTCCCTCCTCCCGGAGAACTGCTAGGAGTCTGCCAATGAGTGTGGATGAACAACATATCCATGTCCCTAGAAATACAGGTTACTCACCTGTAACAGGAGTTCTAGGAATGGTATATGTTGTTCATCCACACGACCCACCCGACCTCCCCGGCTTCGACGCACAACCTGAGCTTCCAGCGGGCCAGATCTGGCGTCATGGGGCGGAGCCGAGAGTTATACCACCCGGGTGGGTGGGAGGAGCAAGCTTGAAGACCTTCCGGCAAGATTTAAAGCGGCAAGGATACCTGCCAATGAGTGTGGATGAACAACATATACCATTCCTAGAACTCCTGTTACAGGTGAGTAACCTGTATTTCCCCTCCTGCCCATCCACCACTGCAACTAGCTTTGAGTCATCTGCAAAGAGACTCATCTTACTCCTGATCCCCCTCCTGATGGCTGAGATATAGGCGTGGAACAGGAGTGGCCCCAGCGCTGAACCTTGAGGAAACCCACTAGTAACCCACCTTGGGGATGAGGCTAACCCTCCAACCACCATACTTATACTTTTGGACCTGTTCCAGTGGGATGAGAGAGGCGGAGAGTATTTCCAGGGGGAAATCCTTTGATCTGCATCGTCTTAGTTTTTTTCAATGTTGACCACCAATCTGTGTTCAGCAAACCAGTGTTCAATGTGAGAGAAAGAGTTTTATAAGGTACGCTTGAGAGCGAGAGGATCAGGATGTGCGGCATAAAGAACAGAATCGTCTGCGTAGAGAAGGTTGCCGGGTCAGGATTTAGGCAGGGTGTTGAGGTAGATGCGAATAGCAGGGGACCCAGGATAGATCCCTGGGGAACTCCTGAGCGCACAGGCAGCATAGTAGGTATGGTATTAATTTTAACACATTGGGTTCTAGATGAAAGATAGCTAGAGAACCATGAGAGTGGGCAATGATAGACTCCAGGTTGTTGTAATATGTTAAGGAGGGGTTGAGAAACCATGTCGAAGGCCTTTGAGAGGTCTATAAACACGACCCCTGCGAGGTGCCCCTTGTCAAGCGTGGAGAGTAGGGAGTTAGCAAATTCTGTGAGGGTGATCATAGTGCTATGACCAGCTCTGAAACCGTGCTACTCCCTACATAAGGGGTTGTGTGCGAGGAGGTAGTCAGTGAGCTGATTGGCCATGATCTTTTCAGGGGCTTTAGAGAGTGGGGAGAATCGAGATGGGCCAGTAGTTGTTTGGGAGGGAGCTGTTGCCGCATTTCAGTATTGGTGTTATCACTGCCATTTTCCATGAGGTTGGGAACTGGCCCAGGTGCGGGGACTGATTTAGAAGGTCTGTGAGTGGGGAGATGAGTCTAGCACAAGGTATAGGATACACATATCAAAGGTGTCTTTGCAGTTGGAGCTCTGGAGGGCTTTGGACAGGTAGGCTTTTGCTTCTGTGGGGGTAATGACTCTTGAGTTTGGAGGGGGGTGGCGGAGCTCAGGCAGCCGGGGTAGGCTGAATTGGATCGAAAAAGTTGCTAGGAAGGACTGAGCTGAGGTGTGGGAAGGTGGAGTTGAGGCAGTTAGCTATGTGAACTGCGTCTGTGGTGGTAGTACCATTAACACTAAGTTGTGGGGGGGGGGAGTGGGATTTACCATTAAGCTTCTTGATGTTATCCCAGAAATTTCTTGTGCTACCCCAGGAGGTGACTAGGGCGGTTCTGTAGTGCTCCACCTTGGCCTTGCGGATTGCCTAGGAACACTTATTGCGGGCAGCATTAGAGGCCTGCCTATCGCTTAGCAAACCAGAGGCAGTGGCACGATGCCAGAGGTTGTCACGCATTTTGAACGTTGTAGGAGTTCTGGGGTGATCCAGGGGGCACTGCGTTTCTTAGTGGTCACTTTGGTCGGTGTAAAAGCATCACAGGCGGTATTAAAGGTGGTGGTGAAGTAGTGCAATGCATCATCTATGTGCTGGGCTTGGGAAATAGGGGACCAGTCCCAGTTAATTAGATATTATTTGAGCTTGGCTATGCCTCCTGGGCGTAGCCGACGACAAAAGGTGATATTTGGTGGTGGTTTAGGTAGCTGACAGGACCAGCTGAAGATGATTGGGGAATGGTCGCTTAAGGCATTGGGTAGAACACCCAGGTCGGTAATATGGTGGGGACGATTAGTGAGCAGGATCTCTAGTAGGGTGTGGGTTCCATTAGTGGGGTTGGCCCTGGTAGGCTTGGATACCAGTTGGGTCATATCTAACACAGCAAAGGTAACTTTGGCATGTGTTAATGAGCTCGCTAGCCAGTTTATGTTGAGATTCCCAACTAAGATTTGTTCCACTTTGTGGGGGTGGCTGGCTAGGTAGTCAGAGAGCGCTTTACAGGTAGGGGATTGGCTGTGGGGTGGGATGTTGGCGACGGTGAGAGTAAGAGGAGCACGGTTTGGGTCAGGGGAGAGTTTTATTGAGAGGGCTTAGGCACCATGGTCTAGGGAGGGCGCAGGCAGGGCTTGCTAATGCAGTGAGTCATTTACATAGAAGGCGCAGCCACCGCCTCTCTTGCCATTACAATCAAGCCTAATGAGAGAGTAGCCAGGAATAGAGACAAATGAGTCTGGGGTCTTGGCTGACAGCCAGGTTTCTGATAAAGCCAAAATGTCTGGTTGGTGCTGTGCTGTCCAGTATTGCAGGGGTGCCATTTTTTTAGGCAGGCTGCAGATATTCATAGCAGCTATTCGAAGCCCTGTGGGCGACTGCAGTTTGGGGGGTGCTGCTGGGCCAGGATTGGGATGAGCATTGCCAGATAGTAGAAGAGGCAAGTGGAAGATTTTGACAAGGGCCATGAGTTGGTGGCGTTTGGCCGGGGTAGTGATGGCTGGCAAGCTTAGAAGGTGATGAGCAGGGAATGGGCAGCTGTGTGAGGGCTGGGATGGCCAGGTGGAGGAACAGACATGGAGGACTCAAGGCACAGAGAGATGGGAGGGTAGAGGGATGGGTGTGAGGGGGCTGTGGGGAGAGACAGGGTGATGGAGAGGCTATGAGGGGTGAGGTGCTTCCCCAGTAGCAAAGGTATGTACATACCAGAGGCAACTGGGGGTTTGTTACTGAGCAGGGTAAAAGTGGTTAGCAACAGTAGTATGATTAGTTTGTGTGGGTGGATGTTGTGAGGGAGTACAGTGGTGGTAGATGTGACCATGGGCAAGTATGAGTGGGTCTTGCTGACACCTAACATTGTGGCAGACACAGTGGTGCAGTGAGTGGTAGGGTTGCTGCCTTTGGAGCGAAAGGTACCTGTTTTGAACCCCGGTTTAGATGCCACGTTGTATGCCTAGTGATAGCCTGGGAGACTGCAAGGGACACTACAGAGAGGGGCGAAAGGCAGAGAATTTAGGTATGAATGACGCAGGACAGAAGTGTTGGGGAGCAGTGGGAGGAGGATTGCAATCTACATGTCTTTTTGCCCTCTAGTGGCTTTACAGTATAATCTGCAAATGGAAAAGTAGACAAAAAAAATAGAGTTCAAATACACTTTAAACTGAAGAAATTCAGCACTGAGTATTAAAACAGACCAGATATCGGAGGCAATACTGGATTATGGGGGGAAAAAAAGGATAAATAAACTGGCCGATGGTAGTGACATAGTCCAGTCAGGAGGAATTTTGAAATGCCTGGCAGGATGAGGAACCAGACAAGGAGCTTGTGTTCCACGGACAGCCAGTAAGAGCTGACCCAAGATAAAGGCAATTGTCCTTAGAAAATTTACATAGGCAGCCATGCATCCTTGAGTTCTCGGAACGCCGTCCAGGCTGTACCTGCTAACAAGGGCTCGGGGAGCGTGGAGGCATGTAGACCCCAGTCTGAGGCACTGTTGGCCCATAGGGCTATGAGGGGATGCTTGTTAGCAAGGGCTCGGGGAGTGTGGCAGCAGGCTCTTCTCGCCGTGGAGGCGTGTGGACCCCCGTCCAAGGCGCTGTTGGCCCAAAGGGCTATGAGAGGACACATTTTTAAGGTGGCGTTTGCAGGCATCACACCAGTGTTGTCTGATGAAGTTTCTGTGTCCATTTGATAGCAGGAAGGATGGCGTGAGACAGATCAACATTCTGTTGTGAGAAAGACACAAATACAGCTAATGATTTTTTCACGTAGGGTATTGCAGCAAGTTGTATTTCTCTTTGATTATGATGTTTTTATAGGAGTTCCTAGTGCTGGATGTTGATAGTATTTTGAATTTTATAATTTACTGCAAGGCAGTTTCTGTGGCCTGCCTAAGCTGAATGTCAGAACACTCACAGTCCCAGTATTTTGTGATGCTAGACACAGCTGTGCTAGTAAGCCCCTGTTCGGAATGCATATCACCCATTTTATAAGTAATTCCTATTTACATCATTGGAGCTAACAGAAAAAAGAACTGTGGTAAGTCGGATAGAATTTTTTCTTTCCTGTCCCTTGGCCCAGGTTTGCCCCCTCTCACCAGACTGCTGTTCCCCAGCCCCATCACTGACCTTCTTGTGGACCTAAAGGTTAACCGTCACTTACCCAAGATAATAGCGGTGGTGGATGGCCTGCCACATTAGTTGCGTCTGGGCCTGCAGGGAGTGCCGGACTTAACTCTGAACAAGGGTTATTTCCACCATGTTTCCTCTCCAGGATGCCAGTGTGCAGTGATGGTCACATATGCATGCGATGGCACACGTACATATTGGCATCATGCAGCAGTCGTCCTTGCTACAAAATGTGCTTCTGCACTGCCACCTGGCCTCTACATGGTGGTAGTCAAGGAGCAGGACATAGAAGCCTTCCTTTCTTATAGAGGAGAGCTGTCCTGGACACTCAGTCTCTTCCCCGCCCAGCCCCCAAATAACCAGAGTCCATTCCTAAACCCAGGTTGCCAGTGTAGCGATCAGTAGCACTACCACTGGGAAACTGTCTTTGGAAGAGAATACCCAACTTAAGGCAGGACACCAGTCGAAAGTTTAACCATACTGCAGTTAGCCCAGCTCCAGACAAAGATGAACACCCAGACACGGCCTTCGAAACTTGTCCCCACTGAGGGAAAACTACTGTTTTTGAAGTCCTTTTCAGTGACATAAAGGCAGTGCTAGAGACCCTTGAAGGACAGTCCAACTCCAAACATGTTTTAGCCAGTACAAGCAGGACCACACTCTCAAGGTAGTTAGTGGGACGAGGACTTACCAAGGAGGGAAAGTTCTTCAGAACAACTGGAACTTAGGGTCAGCCCCTCAGGAGGTGGCGGTGATCATAGTTGAGTCCCGAAACACTGAGCAGCACGGGGAATTTCCACTGAAGTCCTCAAAACTGAAGAAGACATCTTCCTTCTCCTCAGCGCCTGCTGGACACCCTGATCCTAAATTCAGATTAATAATCCCAGCATTTGGCACTCACTGTGGTGTCCTCTCTGGAGGTCATGGAGTCGCTCATACATCTCCATTGGCGTATGCCCAACACACTCTGTGACCCACTGAAGGATTTGCAGCATATGAGGTACCTTACAAATTCCTGGATGTTTTGGTTTATCCTTTTTGGCATGCTCCTTCAGTGATGTGATTTTGGACGAAATCTAGGCTTTCTTGAACTAGCTGGTGTCGATCCATCCCCTCATCACGGTAACTGCTGATACATGGTCCCTTCCTAAGCTTTTAGGGCATTCACTGAGCACCCTTCATCCGGGGAACATGTGGCCAACGCTGTCTTGAAGGCAGAGTTCCCTGGTGTACCTCCTGCTCATCCTGCAGATAGAGTCACAAAGCCTTGAACTGAAAGGCTGGAAGGTTTACACTTTGCGTTTGCAGGTGTATTTGGCCTAATACTCCCACACACTGTGGATGGACATCTACATTGGAGTGTCAGGAGATGCTCCCGCCAGAGAATCAGGACGAAGTTTCCCATTTAGTTGGTTTTGGGTTGTCCTTGACAACACACCATTTGCATTTGACTCTCGACCAAGCAGATGCCACCTCTCAGGGTGTTGCACATGGTTATGCTCCTGCACCTTTTCTCTGGAGATCTAGCATTAAATGGCACATCTCCATTCATGGTTTAGGACCAAGATTAAGATCCTGAAGGGTATCCTGGCCTCCAGCCTACTTTGAAGTAAACCTGTTTAGTCACATTTAATGGCATTGGTCAGTATTCTGCATTGTAGGGTAGCCCTAGTTCTTCTTTATGTAGTAGGACTTGGTTGAGAAGACAGAGAAAGAAGCCTTATAACTTTGCCGCTCCAAGAGTAAGGGCAGAGGCTAAGTTGACTCCAGTACTGACAGCAGAGCTTGACTCGTGCACAGCCAGGGCTCGTCTCCCAGCAGACAGGGAAGAGGGGCTCTCCTTCTTTGCCCGATCATTTTGGGTTGGGCAGTTGCGCCCTGCTTTGGACTTCCTGTGCCTCCTGGGATACATGGTGGCTTGCACCAGCATGGTCCATTGGGTCCGCTGGAGAATGCGCTCTTTGCAGTGGGAGCTGGCATACCAATGGTCTCAACACAAGTGCCACTTCAACCAGCTGGTCACTGTGACCCAGCTGATGTGGGACGCCCTCCAGTGGTGGTTAGTCCCAGAACATCTGCAGGAAGGTATCTCATTTGTCCGCCCAGAGCTGACGGTCAGCCTGATGACCAGTGCCTCTCTCATGGGCTGGGGTGCCCACCTGGGGGACCACAGAGTCCACGAGCTCTGGACCCCTGAGGAGTTCTGGTGCCACATCAACCTGCTGGAGCTCAGGGCAGTTCAGCTGGCACTGAATGCTTTTGCTCCACACATTTGGGGTCAGGCAGTTCAGGTCCAGTCGGACAACACCACAACCATGTACTACCTCAACAAGCAGGGCAGGACGCACTCCCTTCCTCTGTGCAGGGAAACACTTTTTGTGTGTCCCCTCATGCACAGCATGGAGGTCGATCTCCTGGCCATATATGTGGCCGGTGTCTCCAACCAGCTGGCGGATGCTCTCAGCCATGTGGACAAGGCATCTCATGAGTGGTCTCTCCACTCAGAGGTTGTACAGAACCGGTTCTCCCAGTGGGGCACCCCTGTGGTGGACCTGTTTGCCTCCAAGGAGAATGCAAAGCTGAGGCTGCTATGTGCCCGTCCTCCTCAGCAGGGAACGCTGCAGAGGGATGCCTTCTTGAGGTCGTGGACCCCAGGCCTCCTGCATGCCTTCCCTCCATTTCCCTTGATCCACAAGAAGTTGTTGAAGGCGAGGAGGGACAAGGCATGGATGATTCTGGTGGCTCCGGACTGGCCACGACAGTTCTGATACCCCTGATCTCCACAACCTCAGCAGCAGGCCCCCGAGGTGTCTAGCTCTACACCCAGACCTGCTCTCGCATAATCAGGGGAATTTACTTCATCCGGACTTTCAGTCCCTGCACATGACAGCCTGGTTCCTGATCGGCTAGAGTGCCAGTCTTTGGGTCTCTCAGATGATGTCCTTGCTGTAGTTGAGGCATCTCCGAAGGAGTCAACCAGAAAATGCTATGCCTTCAAATGGAAGAGGTTCTGCATTTAGTGCCAGGGTAAGGGGCTGAACCCTTTATCTTGTCCAGTGGCTAGCATTCTTGACTACCTATGGTCCCTCTCCCAGTCGGGCCTTCAGTCGACAACCCTTAAGGTGCACCTGCCAGCCATCTCTGCCTACCGGCCCATGGGCTGGTCAGCAGTCTGTGGCACAGGAAAAGGTGGTCTGGTGCTTTTCTAAAGGCCTTTACCACATTTCTCCTCCAGTGCATGAACCACCACCACCTTGGGATTTGTTGCTGGTGTTGGCAAAGCTCATGGGCAAGCTGTGTGAACTAATGCACAGGTGTGAGATTTCTCACCTGTCGCGGAAGACCACATTCTTGGTGGCTGTCACATCAGCCAGAAGGATCATTGAGCTCTAGGTGCTCTTGGTGGAGTCTACTTACCTGGTCTTCCACAAGGATAAGGTTGTCAATCGCCCTAACCTGATGTTCCTCCTGAAGGTTGTTGGATTTTCATCTTAACCAGGTGATTAATCTCCTGGTGTACTTCACCAACCACAGGCTCCATACTTTGGACCTGCAGTGAGCGCTGGCCTATTATAAGGAGCGTACGGCTGGAGTTTGGGGAGAGGTTCGCCAGCTGTTTGTCACCTACGCGGAAGCAGTGCCTGGCAGACCTGGCAGCTAAGCAGATGATTGGCAGGTGGATTGTATCCTGCATCGACCTCTGCTATAGGTTGGCGGGTAGGGAGCCTCCCATAGGGCTTAGGGCTCATTCCACCCACCATACTGCTGCTTCCAAGGATGTCCCTATCCAGGAAATCTGCAGGGCTGCTACCTGGAAGTCCGTACACACCTTCATTTCCCACTACCACATTGACCTTAAATCACGCCGGGATACTGGTTTTGGGACCTGTGTTCTCCAATCTTTTTTCCCTAAGTAGGGGGTTTGCACCTTGCCTCCCTCCTCCCAGATAATTGCTAGGAGTCTGCCTGAAGTGTGGATAGAACACCACATCCACGTCCCTAGAAAAACTGGTTACTCACCTGTTCAGTAGTTTTAGGAGTGGTATATGGTGTTCATCCACACTGACTTACCTGACCTCCCCTGGCAAGTGGCACACTGATCTGGCTTCTAGTGGGCAAAATCTGATGTCACGGGGCTATGCCGAGGGAGTTGCCACCCGGGTGGGTGGGAGGAGCCAGCTTGAAGACATTCCAGCAAGCCTTAACGGGAAAGGACACTGCCAGAAGTGTGAATGAACACCATATACCACTCCTAGAACTACTGTTACAGGGAGTAACCTGTGTTTTTTTTTTTTTTTTTTCAAACCATAATGCAGTAGATGCAGACTGCCATGGGCTTTGCTGCTGAATAAGAAGATTCCACTAAAAATAATTTTAGTGGATTTTGTGGGGGTTCCTTGCTCACTCTTCATTATAATCCCACCTCTTTTTCCTGCATTAGAAGATGCTACTTTTGCTGCATGGCACAGACCTGACTTACTGCCTGCAGTTTACAGAAAGGCTGATGAGCAGTGTACAGCACATTCTGCTAAACCGTATTATGCCAGCCAGCCAGAAACTGGCTCAGTAATCATCATGGCTGCTTATGATTGGTCTAAGGCACCTAAGCACCTGAGTACTCTGCCTCCTGAAAAGGAATGTAGGAGGCTGGATGTGATGGGCAAGCGTACCTATGCCTCTGCCTCCCTGGGCCTGTGAATTGCTAATTATCAGACCCATATCAAATACCAGAACATCCTGTGGAAAACTGCTAAGGCTGCTTCCCAGGCTTTGCCTGAAGGTTGTGCCAAAAATGAGTTAACAAAAACTTTTAACTTCTGAGGCTGATATTGGCAAACGTTTGCTAAGATCAGCATATGATGTTTCTGATGCCTCAGCCAGGGCTGCTGCTTCAGGCATCTCTATGAGATGCTATTATTGGCTTAGAGTTTCGGGTTTTACTAGTGATGTACAGCAAGCGGTGTTGAATACTTGCTTTAGAGGGACAAAACTCTATGGTTATGATGTCGAAGAGATGCTCAGGAGACTTACAAAATGACACTCAGCTCTGTTGTAAGTCCATTTATCCCACTCCTAGGGAACGTGGGAGGGAAGCATTTAATCAGCCTGTTGCTAGAGGTGGGCATGCTTACCGTCAACAAGGCCAAGGTAGATGAGGTGGTCTTTTGCCAAGACCCATCCCCTCAGGTACCCATTCAAAAGTATCCAAAGCAGTTGGTGCCAGGGGTTTTCCCCACCGGTTCCACATGACTCTTTTAACCTTACAACCTCACCTCCACTGTTACATATGGGAGGATGTGGTTGTTGGGGGAGGGGGGCAGGATCTCTATTGAAAAAAAGAGAAAAAAAAAGTTTTGCATGCGGTGTTGTCTCTTTTTTTCAATATTATTTATTTATTTATTTATTGCCTGTTTTCGCCCCTGGTTCCAGGGCCTCAGCACATGGTCAACGTGTGTGTGTGTATAGGTGTATGCATGCCCCGTGACGCCGGCTCAGCCCCCTTCCGCTCCTCCCCGTGGCTTACACCGGAGCTCCCTAGGTCAGCACTGCCATCCAACTTCCACCAGGTGGCGGCCGGTGACTGGGGAGCCCCCATTCCTTCCCAGGAGGAGAGAGCTGCCTTGCGGCTGCTTAATCGCACTTCTCGCCCTTCCCCCCCCAGCTTGTTCCTGAATCCAAGTTGCCGGCGCAGCGCGAGGTGTGGCATCCAGCGCCTCATCCCTCCGTGCCACCAGGCAGGATCTCCCTGCATCTAAACCAGTGGCGGGAGATTAAAAAAGGCGAGTGGGTCCTGGAGATAATAGCAATGGGGCATGCTATGGAGTTGTTTGACGCCCCTCCAGATCATCCTCCGTCTCCTTCCTTTTATTCCCTGGGCCATTTGTCCCTTCTAAGGGAAAAAGTGCAGTCATTAGTCCAAGAATATGCTGTAGAACCAGTTCCTCCAAACCAGAGAAACAAGGGGTTCTATTCCACATGCTTCCTAGTTCCAGAATGGACAGGGGATCTGCATCCTGCGCTGGACCTCAGGGATCTCAACTTGTATGTGAAATACAAGAAGTTTTGCATGCGGTGTTGTCCCATGCTCTCTGGGCTGAGGGAGGAGGTTGCTAATTTCCAGACTGAGTTGACCAGGATTCAGGGGACCTCCTGTCTCACCCAGGGACCACCAGAGCCGACGCCACTGCCTCAGAAGTTGCCAAGGAAGAGGAGTGGTAGGACCATGGTGGGCTCGGGGAGGGTGAGGCTGGAGAAACAGAGGCGCATCTCTCCAGTTGTACCTCTTCGCAATTGATGCACTGTTCTGGCAGACCATGGTTCCTCTGTGGAGGCACCCACAGTGGAGACCAAGGAGGATGCTGGGAACCTCCACAAAGGACATCCATAGGAGGGTGGCATGGGACCCCACAGGGAAGGAAACAAATCCTGGTGGGAGGCGCAGTTGTTGGGGGGTAGAACTGGGGAGGGAGGGAGGCGGTAAGGTGCCTGCTCTGCACCATGGCTTCAGGGGACAGGGAGTGAATCCTCAGGATCATGGGAGCAGCTGCACGGGGAGGGAGCTGGATGTCATTGTCCAGCTAGGGACAAATGACCTGGCTGGGAATGGGATCAGAGCAGTGCAGGAGGAGTTTGTGGAGTTGGGGAGGGGCCTTAGACAAGTAGCATTTACGGTAACCTTCTCAGAGGTGCTGCCTGTCTATGGCGTGGGTGAGGCTAGGGTGCTTAGCACCATGGGATTCAATCAGTGGTTGAAAAACTGGTGCAGAGCTCAGGGATTTGGCTTCATTGGGGACTGAGGGTCCACCTGGAGGGATACAGGCCTATACTGGCGCAATGGTCTGCATCTGTCCAGGTGGGGAACCGGGATCCTAGGTGATGGGTTTAAATGCTTAATTGGCAAGCATTTAAACTAGCCATGGGGGAAGGCACTGAAAAGAGTAGGGAAATCCTAGCTCCCTCCTCCAAAAAAGGGGGTACTTAGTGAGGTAAATATCAAGATAGAGAAGTCAATAGGGAGAAGGGTAGCAGTAAATGGAGAAATAGGCAAAGGCAGTAAGGACAGGGATAGAAACACAGAAACTTAGAATTTGAAGGCAGATAAGGACCGCTTGACCCACATAGTCTGCCCATTTTCCTGCCTAACAGATAAGCTGCAGATCCTAGTTAACCAACAGCTTAACCCCTCCTACCCCTCCGGACTGCCTTATGGCTGCTGTCCCATGCATTCTTGAATTCCCCCCACTGTTCTTAACTGCACAGCCTCCTCAGGGAGGCAGTTCCATGCATCCACAACCCTCTTCATGAAAAATACTTCCTCACATTACCTCTGAGCAGTCCCCCCTCTATCTTCAAATTGTGCCCCCTTGTTCTTGCACATCTCTTTTTCTGAAAGATGATACCCTCTTGGACTTTGTTGATTTACCTTGAGGTACTTGAAAGTTTCTATCATGTCCCTTCTCTCCCTTCTTTCCTCAAGGGTATACATATTAAGCTCCTTTAGTCTTTCTTCGTATGTCTTCTGGTGCAGACCCTGCACCATTTTGGTTGCCCTCCTCTGGACAGCCTCCACTCTGTGTTTGCAGAGATGGGGTCTCCAGAACTGCACACAGTACTCCAGATGGGGCTAAAAGGGGTAAGACCATCAAAAAATAGAGGCCAATGAGTACCAGTGCCCGTAGTCTGGGTGTCAAGCTCCCTGAACTAGTGGCCTTGATGAGAGAGGGATGCCTGAATATCGTGGCAGTCACAGAAACATGATACGCAGAGAACCATGGCTGGGATGTCAACATTCCAGGTTACACAGTCTACAGGAGAGACAGGGAGGGTAGAAGTGGAGGAGTAGCTCTCTACGTAAGGGAAGGGATCAAAACAACAGAACTAAAGGGTAAACAGGGAGGAGAGGAGGTATTGTGGGTCACCCTGGAGACAGGAAATGGCACCACAATCCGCATGGGTGTTGTTTACAGAACCCCTTCTCCGAGTAGAAATGGACAACGAAATGATAGAAGGCATCCTTAGGATGTCAGAAAAAGGGGAGATATTGTTGATGGGGGACCAGAATATGCCAGATGTTAATGGAGCACCTTTGCTGCAGCCACATTCAAGAGCAGGGTCATTCTCAATGCCCTACAAGGGGCATGCCTCAGGCAGCTAGTGTTGGAACCCACTCAGAAGGGAGCAATCTTAGACCTGGTACTCTCAAACGGGGACAGAGAGAGGATCTCAAATTTAGAAGTGGGTAGCCATCTGGGAGCAAGTGACCGCCAAACAGTGTGGTTCACGATAAACACAGCCGTAGAATCAAGCCATACAAAAGTGAGGATACTGGACTTCCGGAGGGTTGACTTTGTCAAAATGGGAGAGTGTCTCAAAAAAAGCACTAGCAAACTGGCAAGAAGGATGGGTGGAGGAATAATGGGGAAACATCAGAACTGCCATCACAGAGGCAACAAGTCTTTCTGGGAAACAAATAAACCAAAAAAAAAAAAACACTATGGTGCTCAAAAGAGGTGGCGGGGAAGGTTGGGGAGAAAAAGATAGCATTCAGGAAGTATAGGGAAACACAGAAGGAGCTGTACAGAGAATTGTACCAGTTAAAGCAGAAGGAAGTGGGGAAGGCAGTCAAAATAGCAAAGGCCCAAACTGATGAAAATATAGCCAACTCAGTTAAGAAGGGAGATAAAACATTTTATAGGTACATTAGGGAGTGAAGAAAGACCAAGGGAGGGATAGTGAGGCTTAATAAAAGGGAGGGTGACAGTGAAAAAGCAGGGTTACTGAACAAATACTTCTGCTCAGTATCATAAAAGAAGAGGAGGGGGAGGTACCTAATCCCATCAGTAGAAGCACTCAGGATAGTGGGGTCGATACCAGTCCATTCACAGAAGGAAAGGATTCTGAAAGAACTCCTAAATGAAGGTGAACAAAGCAATGGGCCCTGATGGATTTACCCCAGAATTCTAAAAGAACTAAGGGGAGAACAAGTGACACCACTGACTACCCGTTTTAATGAATCATGGGAGGATGGTGTGGTACCTAAGGACTGGAGGAGTGTGGATGTGATTCCCCTTCACAAAAGTGGGAGCAAAGCAGAGTCAGGAAATTACATACAGTACCTGTTAGTTTGACCTCAGTGGTAGGGAAAATGATGGAATCACTTCTGAAAAGAATTGTTGAGTACCTAGAGGCCAGTGGGGCACAGGACCCAAGGCAGCATTGATTCACAGTGGGAAGGTCATGTCAGGCGACTCTAATAGATTTCTCTGGGTGACCAAAATGGTAGACCAGGGAGGTGCTGTGGACGTGGCCTACCTAAACCTTAGCAAGGCATTTGACACAGTCCCACACAAAAGATTAATAAACAAATTAGCCAGCCTGGGAGTGAGTTCCAAGGGTGGTAGCCTGGGTAAAAAATTGGCTGGACAACAGGACACAGAGACTAATAGTAAACCAGGTCCACTCCGAAGAAAGGGGGGTTATTAGTGGGGTACCGCAGGGTTCAATACTGGGTCCGGTCCTTATGTCATTATGCCAAGATGCGCAGTGAACGTTGGGAGAGTAGCACACTTGGAGGTGTGCCCTCTCCCATCAATACACTGCCCCTTGAGCAGGCGTGGGCGATCCTGCACCAATGGTGCAGGAGCTCAGTATGACAGCGGTGTTCCTCTGCTTCAAAGGAAAACACGCTGCCATGCACTGGCGCCGCCGTTCCCTCGCTAACGTTCGCCCCACTCCCCGGCAGCGTCCATACCCCAAAGCTTTCCTGCCACGCTGGGCAAATGTTTGTTTTGCCCGGCGGGGTGCCAGTCCCCGTCGGCTCTCCGCCCCAAAGCCATCCTGCTTGCCACGCTGGGAGCCCATCCGCGTGGCAATATCCATGTCGTCTTTTTTTTTTTTTTTTTTTAAACCTGTAAAATAAAAACTGTCCCTTGGCCGTCTCCCAGCCCCAGCCTGCACCCACCCCCAACCCCTTACTTACCTCCGGACTCCAGCGGCGATCTGATGTGGACCGGGAACACGTCTGCACTCTTCAAAGCCGACC
The DNA here is from genome assembly GCA_016271365.2 of Neoceratodus forsteri. Lineage (NCBI taxonomy): Eukaryota > Metazoa > Chordata > Ceratodontiformes > Ceratodontidae > Neoceratodus > Neoceratodus forsteri. Next base: position 967,284,071 of record CM028134.1, on the reverse strand, counting down.
ACGAACTGAGGAAATGCCGTAAGCTGTATAATGGGCTAGATATAGGGGGTTTCAACTTTGTACATATATTAGTCATTTTTGGAATTTTTTGCAAATTTTCCAACATGAAAGTTTTGGGACCCCCTTCTCATGAGTGATGTCACTGTCATGGCGTTGTCGGGCCTGAAGGGTGATTTTGCGGCGCTGCGCCAAAATCACCCTTCAGCCTCAGATAATGCCATGACAACGTACATCATTCGAGAAGGGGTCCCAAAACTATGTTGAAAATTCACAAAAATTCAAAAAACTGTTTCTGACGTCGTTGCGCAGTTCTCACGCAGGTTCATAAGTTCCACGAATTTTCAATATTTTCCTCCAGATTTTCAAAATTGCCATTTTACCACATCTCCTTATGAGCAGTACAGCTGCCATTTTTCACACCCTGCCCAAAACGTCTTTCCCCTATATAGTGCACAATGGCACAGTCGGTGCGCGAAATCAATGTATGGGACACAGTAAGAAAATCACAGTGACACTGTTCATTAGCAGAGGTTTTAAAATGGCAATGTTGAAAATTTGGTGAAAAAATTCCTAAAAATGACTTTTACGAGCGTATGTTATGAAGTTCCACGCACGCTCATAGGTTTGCCAGTTTTCAATATTTCCACTCCAGATTTTCAACATTGGCATTTTACCACACTTCCTTATGAGCAGTACAGCTGTCATTTTTCACATCCTGCCCAAAACGTGTTTCTGCCTATGTAGCGCACAGTGGGGGTAACAAAAAGGTCATGCTGACAATTTATTGTGCAAATACCAGCAATCGCACAGGGCATTAAGGTAAAGCACCATACATGCCAAACACCAGTGCAGATACCTGCAATCGAACGTTCAGCATTGACAAATGCTTGTTAATGTCTTTGTTAGTGACGTTGTGGAGGGACTGAAAGGAAAAGTATGTCTCTTTGCAGACGGCATAAAGATCTGCAACAGGGTTGATGCACAGGGTGGGGTGGAAAGGATGAGAAGGGAGTTGGAAATGTTGAGGAAATGGTCGGAAGTATGGCAGCTTCGATTCAGTGAAAAGAAGTGCAAAGTAATGCACCTAGGAAACAAAAACCCGGGGAAGAGTATATAATTGGGGGGGGGGGAGTATACTAACAACAAAGAAAATGGAAAGGAAACTGGGGGTAGTCATATCAGATGACCTAAAGGAAAGCAAGCAGTGAGAGAAACAGACTTTGACGGCAGATAAGAACCGCTTGGCCCACCTAGTCTGCCCATTTCCCTACCTACAGGATAAGCTGCAGATCCTATTTAACCAACAGCCTATTTCTTCCTACCCCCGCCAACAAAAATTGCCTTGTTTCTGTCCCTTGCATTCTTGAGTTCTCCCACAGTTTTAGACCCCATAACCTCCGCAGAAAGGCTGTTCCATATGTCCACTACCCTCTCTGTGGAAAAAAAACTTCCTCACATTGCCCCTGAGCCGTCCCCCCTCTATCTTCAAATTGTGTCCCCTTGTTCTTGCACATCTTTTTCTGAAAGATGCTTCCCTCTTGGACTTTGTTGATTCCACTGGGGTACTTAAAAGTTTCTATCTTGTCCCCCTCTCCCTCCTTTCCTCAGGGGTATACATGTTAAGCTCCTTTAGACTCTCCTCATATGGCTTCTCTTGCAGACCCTGCAGCATTTTAGTTGCCCTCCTCTGGACTGCCTACATCCTGTCTATGTCCTTGCAGAGATGGGGTCTCCAGAACTGGATGCAGTACTCCAGAGGGGGTCTCACCAAATGTCTGTACAGAGGGATAACAACTTGCTGTTTTCTGCTGGTGATGCCTCTCCCTATTCATCCCTGTATCCCCAGCCCTTCTTACTGCCTTCTCACATTGCTTGCAACTTTAAGGTCATCTGATTATGATTACCCCAGGTCCCTTTCCATTTCTTGTTATTAGCTCCCCAAAATCGTAATCTTCCCTGGGTTTTGTTTCCCATGTGCACTATTTTGCACTTCTTTGCATTGAATCCAAGCTGCCATACTTCTGACCATTCCTCCATCCTTGCCAAGTCCTTTCTCATCCTTTCCATGCCTTCTTGCGTATCAAACCTATTGCAGATCTTTGTGTCATCTGCAAAAAGGCATACTTTTCCTTCCAGTCCCTTTGCAATGTCACTTATAAAAACATTAAAAAGGACTGGACCCAGTACTGAACCCTGCGGTACCCCACTAGTAACCCCTCTTTCTTCATCGTGGACTCCATTTACAATTACCTTCTGTGTCCTGTTGTCCAGCCAATGTTTTACCCAGGCTACCACCCTGGGACCCACTCCCAGGCTGGTTAATTTGACTATTAATCTTTTGTGTGGGACTGTAACAAATGTCTTGCTAAAGTCTAGGTAGGCCATATCCACAGCCCCTCCCTGGTCTACTACTTTGGTCACCCAGTCAAAGAAATCAATTAGATTCGTCTGACACGACCTTCCCGCTGTGAAGCCATGCTGCCTTGGGTCCTGTGCCCCACTGGCCTCTAGGTATTCAACAGTTCTTTCCTTCAAAAGTGATTCCATCACTTTCCCTACCAACATAGGTCAAACTGACAGGTCTGTAGTTTTCTGTCTCTGTCTTGCTCCCACTTTTGTGAAGGGGAATCACATTCGCCTTCCTCCAGTCCTCAGGTACCACACCATCCTCCCATAATTTATTAAAAAGGGTAGTCAGTGGTGTCACTAGTTCTCTCCTTAATTCTTTTAGATTTTTGGAGTGAATTCCATCAGGCCCCATTGCTTTGTCCATCTTCAGTTTTAGGAGCTCTTTCAGAGCCCTTTTTTTCTGTGAAAGGACTGGGATCGAGCCACCCCCACCCACCCATCCAGAGTGCTTCTGTTAACTGGATTAGGCACCTCCCCCTCCTTTTGTGAATACTGAACAGAAGTATTCATTCAGGATCCCTGCTTTTTCAATGTCCCTCTCTGCCCACCCACCGTCCTTTCTATTCAGCCTCACTATCCCTCCCTTTGTCTATCTACGCTCCATGATATACCTATAAAAGGTTTTATCCCTCTTCTTAACTGAGTTGGCTATCTTTTCTTCAGTTTGGGCCTTTGCTATTCTGAATACCCTCCCTGCTTCCTTCTGCCTTAACTGGTACAGTTCTCTGTCCTGTACTTTCTGTGTTTCCTTAGACTTCCTAATGCTATCTTTTTCTCCCTAACCTTCACCGCCACCTCATTTGAGAACCATAGCGACTTTTTCTTTAATTTTGATTTGTTTATTTGCTTCACTCAAAGGCTTGTTGACTCTGTGATGGCAGCTTTGATGTTTCCCCATTGTTGCTCCACCTCTCCTTCTAGCCTATTTGCTAGTGCTTTTCTAAGGCACTTTCCCATCTTGCCAAAGTCAGCCCTCCTGAAGTCCAGAACCCTCACTTTTGAATGGCTTAACTCTGTAGCTGAGTTGATCGTGAACCACACTGGTGGTCGCTTGTTCCCAGATGGCTACCCACTTCTATATCTGAGATCCTCTCACTGTCCTCATTTGAGAGTACGAGGTCTAAGATTGCTCCCTCACGAGTGGGTTCCAATAAAGAGAACTGGGGGGGATACCAGGATGAATAGGAAGAGGCATCACCAGTAGAAAACAAGAAGTTGTTATCCCTCTGTACAGACAGTTGGTAAGACCCCATCTGGAGTACTATGTGCAGTTCTGGAGACCCCATCTCTGCAAGGACATAGATAGGATGGAGGCAATCCCAAGGAGGGCAACTAAAATGTTGCAGGGTCTGCACCAGAAGCCATATGAATAGAGACTAAAGAAGCTTAATATGTATACCCTCGAGGAAAGGAGGGAGAAGGGGGACACGATTTGAAACTTTCAAGTACCTCAAGGGAATTGGCAAAGTCCCGGAGGGTAGCATCTTTCAAACCTGCCTCCTCGCGAAAAAAACTCTTCTCGGGCTATCCCCTTCTGGGTTGACAGCCTCCATCTGCCAAACCCAACCCTCTGCCACTACACGAACCTCCTGCAAGACCAATCTACTGGTCCCAAAATCCAGGACCACCCATGGACAGAGGTCCTTCCGCTACAGAGCTCCATCCTGGTATAACTCGCTCCCTGCCCTGATCTCTGATGCCTCCACAATCTCCAACTTCAAAACCGCACTTCGGAGCCAACTATTTAATACTCGCAGCTGCTCCTGTCTCTAAATGAGGCAGAGCTCACTTCGTACCTGATGAAGCTCACTGGGTGGCACTACACCTCACCACACACAACCTCACCCCATTGCCTATTGCCACTATTATTTTCCAACTGTTTTTTGTTGTTTTTTTTTCTTTTTTTGCGAGACTGTATCATTATAACTAAACTGTATAACTGTATAGATGTATGTAACCACCTGTGCTTGCTAAGTTATGTGACTTGTATTCTGTAGCCAAAAAAAAAAGTCTGTTCTATATGTCCTTAATGTGACGAGGTACCCTTGGAAATGAGCCTTTGGCTCAAAGGTTGTAAACTGATGTATTAATAAATAAATAAAATGTGAAAGAACAATAATAATAATTTATTTGTATGGTGCCGTTCCGTTGCCAAGGCGCCTAACAATATAAAACGGGTCATACAACATCAAATAAATTAACACAATTAAAATCAGATACCAGTGCAACAGTTGTTCATTTCAGTTAACTATAAAAGCTTTTTTCCCCACAGATAGGTTTTTAAACCCTGCTTAAACTCCTCCACAGTTGCACACTCCCATAACCGGCGAGGTAGAGAATTCCAAAGGGTGGGGGCTGCATACGCAAAAGTTCTACAACCTGGTGACTTCAAATTCACCCTTGGAATCTCCAACAACCCCTCATCAGTCGAGCAGTGCGACCGACCAGGGCAGTAAGGAACCAGAAGCTCTTTAAGATAGTCCCGGCTCTGTCCATGTAGGGCTTTGAAAGTCAGTAAACCGACTTTAAAGGTGATCCGCCACTGTACTGGCAGCCAGTGCAGTTCGCGCAGCACCAGGGTAATATGGTAGGATCGAGAAGATCCTGTCAGATGCCATGCTGCCGCGTTTCTGCACCAACTGCAAGCGATGGATTTCAACCCCAGAAAGCCCTAGATAAAGGGAGTTGCAGTAATCCAAGCGCAAGGACACAAAGGCGTGGACCTAAGTAGGAAGGTCATCAGATGGAACCAGATGCTTAACCCTGACGATATTCCTAAGATGGTAAAAGGAGGATCTTACTTCGAGATGTAGCTCTTGCAGCAGGTTACACCATTAGGACTGAAGCCGTCAGGCGTCGGGACCCCACGGAAATTTTCTAGCTAGCAGTCTTCAGTGGGGACCGCCTCCAACGTCGGTCCCGCACCCAGCGTAAGGTGTAGTACATAAGGAGGCGGTCCCGCCATAATCCCCAGTTCTTTTCCCGCCGTCGACATTGCAGCATCGGTCTCTCGGTCATCTTCTAGCACGCGACGACTAGGAAACTTCAGACCATTCGTTTTTTCACTGGATTTTGTCTGATGTCCTCTCCAACTTCTCTGGAGGGCCATTTGGCGAAGTGTGCCTGCGGCAAACAGGTCCCCTTCAAGGATCTTCACTCGGTCTGTGTACGCTGCCTGGGCCCAGGCCACAACACCCAGGCTTGCTCCTTCTGCCAGGGCTTCAACAGCCGTACAAGGATCCACCGCTAGAAGGCCCTTCAAGCTTTCCTCCTCGAAGAAAAACTTAAAGCTGTGGATCGAGACCCTTTCTCCAAGGGGGAGTCGTCAGGGAAGTCCCATAAGCACCACGAAAGGCACCGGGATAAGGAGAGACCCAGATCCCCTTCCAGGGCCTCGGACTCCCGCAGCTCCGGCTCCAGGTCTGATCGCTCTCCCTCGAGGGCTCGCTCTCAGCCTCCCCTGGTTCTCGTAGATTGGCCACCGGCGCCCGGTCCGTCGTCGGGTCCTAAATTTGACAGAGGTGAAGGAGCTCTTCACCTTCTGGTGGGACACCATCAAGAAGGATGTGGTCACCACACAACCTCCTCCTGCGCCTGCTGCCCCTCCAACGCCTGCGCCTTCTTCATCACCCAGGAGGTCAGCAGGATGGGCATCGACCCCCAAGGAGCCAGCGTCCCCTCCTAGGGGCAGATCTTCAGAGAGGAGAAGACCTCCTTCAAGATCCACTTCAGGGTCACCCAGCCCCAAGAGACCCAGACGGCGCCGGTATACCCCATCTGAGGAGGACTCCAGATCTGACACCTCTGCATGCTGCAGATCCCCTTTTCCAATCCGCGTCCCTTCTCCAGACCCACGCGACCTTCCCAGGTCCCCCCCGGATGACCCCTCATTCGCCGAGATAATGAAGCATATCCAGGAGAACATGGGGTGGGACGCTGAAGAGCTTGACCCCGAGAGACTACGCCTTGCCCTCTACCTTCGCCAAAAAGACCCCAAGCCTGTGGTAGTGCCACCCTTGGTGGACACCTTCGTGGACGTCACCAAGGCTGCGTGGAAGCGTCCACATTCTACTCCAGCAGTGCCGAAGAAGGCTGATTGCCTGTACAAGGCCCCAAGGGAGGACCAGTACCTGGTGAACCATCCTCTGGCCGACTCCCTGGTCATTACGGCCTCACATGACCGGTCTTCGAAACCGCAGCACTTGAGCACGCAGCCACCGGACTTGGAGTCCAAACAGTTGGACGTCTTGGGCAGGCGCACATATGCAGCCGCGACTCGCACCATTAGGTCGTTAAATTACCTCACCCACATGGTTCAGTTCCAGAACGCATTGTGGGAACAGGAAGAAGACCTAGCTGAGAAATTGACAGACGATGGCCAGAAGGAGGAGCTGTTGCAACTCCTCTGTACGTGTTCGGACGTGGGGACCCAGGTGCTTAGATCTGCATACGACTCTGCGGACTCTTCGGCCAGAGCTGCAGCCTCAGGCGTGTCTCTCCTGAGACACTCATGGCTCCGTGTCTCCGAGTTTATCCCAGATGTCCAGAAGAACATCATGGACGTCCCTTACCATGGTGAAGTTCTGTTTGGTGAAGCCTCGGAGAAGATGATCACCAAACTGCAGGAAGCCGGGAATGCGGTCAGATTTGTCCACGCTATGTACAGGTCTCGACTTAGTTCCTTTCGCAGGAACAAGCGTCGTTTTCGCAGCCGGACCCAGAGGCAACAACCACGTTCCGGCTAGCAACAGAGGGGCTCATTCACCCGAAAAGCCCAGGCTAAGACATCCTCAGGCAGAGGCCAATGAGCCACAAAGTCGGTCTAACCTGCAGGATCCAATGCTGCCACAGCATGACTCCTTCCCGGCCCCCGCCCCTCCTCTGGATCAACGGGAAATGAAAGTCGGGGGTCGTATCGCGGACCACCTGCCAGGGTGGCAGTCGATCACCACCGACAGGTGGGTGCTACAGTTGGTCAAAAAAGGCCATTATATAGAATTTGTAGACAACCCGCCTACAAGGCCTCCTCTGCTTTCCCGCTACTTGGGTCAGCATGCCCTGCTTATACAGCAGGAAGTGCTCACGCTTCTAGAGAAGGAAGCGTTGGAACATGTGCCAGGGAACCAGAGAGGAGCAGGATACTATTCACACTTCTTCCTGGTTCCAAAGAAAACAGGGGACCTGCGTCCAATTTTGGACCTCTGTGACCTCAATCTCTCGGTTGTCTACAAGCGCTTCCACATGGTGACCCTTCCAGGTCTCATCCCCATGCTGAAGAAGGACGCTTTCTTGGCGTCCCTGGACATGCAGGACGCTTACCTGCACATCCCTATTGCACAAGCGCACAGGATGTTCCTGCGCTTCGAGTTTCTCGGCTGCCATTATCAGTTCCGGATGCTTCCCTTCGGGCTGTCATTAGCGCCTCTGGTATTTACCAAGTGCATGGCAGCCATGGCAGCGTCTCTGAGGAGACAGGGCCACTACGTGTTCCCGTACCTGGACGATTGGCTTCTCTTGGCCCCTTCCAAGGAGGCATTGCTGATGGCCATTCATTGTACCCAGACCCTTCTTCAGTCTCTGGGCATCCTCATCAACTACGAGAAGTCTCTCCTGGTACCGTCCCAGAAACTGAAGTTTATAGGGGCAGTTCTGGACACCGTCAAGGGAAAAGCCTTTCTTCCCGAGGACAGAGCGGAACGCATTCGGTCCCTTATAAGGGATCTGTCAGCGAAGAAGACCGTCCCGGCCAGACTGGTCCTTCACCTGCTCGGACACATGGCTGTGGCCATTCCAACAGTCCCGATGGCAAGATTCCACATGCGGGTAACCCAGTGGATGTTAAGGGTGCAGTGGGACCTAAGGCAAGACCATCTGCAGCAACCAGTCAGAATCACGAAGGCCGTGGTTTGGGACTGGCAATGGTGGCTAGATCTGGAAACCCTCTCCGTGGGGGGTTCCCTTCACAGCGCCGTCCCCGACAGTAACTCTCTCCACAGACACCTTAGAGCTGGGGTGGGGAGCGCATTTGATTGGGGTGAGGTCTCAGGGAACATGGACAACCCATTAATCTTACCTCCACGTCAACATATTGGAGATGAGGGCAGTCCTTTATGCCCTGCAAGCCTTCCAGTCGGAGATTCCACCGAGTACTATCCTGTTGCAAACAGACAATACTGCGGTGATGTATTACCTCAACAAACAAGGAGGCACACACTCCTGCCCCCTTTGCAGGGAGGCCGTGAGGGTGTGGGAATGGGTAATATGACACGGCGCAAACCTTATTGCGGTTCACATCCCCGGGGTGGACAATACCGTCGCAGACAGCCTGAGTCGTTCCCAGGCCAGAGTCCATGAGTGGGAACTTCTACAGGAGGTGGCAGAGGATCTGTTCCACAGATGGGGCACTCCAGAATTAGATCTGTTTGTGTCCCCATCCAACACAAAACTGCCCAGTTTTTGCTCGTTAGATCCAGGGCCTGGTGTTTTCTGGCGAGACGCGGTGTCCCTCTCCTGGGCGGGCAGATTCCTCTATGCCTTCCCTCCTTTCTTGTTGATCCAGAGAGTTCTTCTCAGACTTCGCGGGGAGCACGCAACGCTTATCTTGGTAGCGCCTTTCTGGCCCAGGCAAATCTGGTTCCCTCTACTGCATCAGCTATCCCGACAACCTCCACTGCCTTTGCCAATCAGCTCCCATCTGTTGTCTCAGGAGGAGGGTTCATTAGTCCACCCGTACTTTACATTCATTTAACCTACATGCCTGGCTCCTAGTGACATAGCCATGATACGGTACGGGGTCTCGCAAGAGGTGGCAGACGTACTTTCTGTCGCTAAAAAAATGGCAACACACGCAACATACGCCATGAAGTGGCGCAGGTTTTGTTTGTGGGCTCAAACATGTGGTTTCTCGCCCTTAGACTGTCCTGAGAAGCTGGTTCTGGAGTACCTGCTTTGCTTTTCCAATCTGGGCTAGCTTACTCCTTGATCAGAGTGCACCTTTGTGCAATCTCAGCTTATCATGCCCCCATAGGCCATTGTATGGTGGCTCAGTTGGATACTACTCGTGCCTTTTTAAGGGGGGGTCCTCCACCTTAGGCCGCTTATCAAGGATGTGGTTCCTCCTTGGGACTTGTCCTTCGTCCTGGAGCAGCTTACGCTGACACCCTTTGAACCAGCTGCGGATTGCGAGCTACGTTTTCTGTCGTGGAAAACGTTGTTTTTAGTTGCAGTTACTTTGGCGAGAAGAATCTCCGAATTACATGCACTCATGTGCAAAGAGCCATATTTAATTTTCCACCAGGATAGGGTATCCCTGAGGACAAATCCTAAGTTCCTGCCTAAGGTGGTTTCAGCCCCTTACCCTTAATCAGGATATCGATTTACCAGTGTACTTTCCCAAGTACACCAATCGAGGAGAAGCACTGCTTCACACCCTGGATGTTCACAGGTGTCTCAGATATTATCTGACCAGAACCAGACAGTACCGGAAAGCGGATCAGCTGTTCGTCTCCTTTGCTGAGAGGATGAAAGGAGCCCCTGTTTCTAAACAGTCCCTTTCACGTTGGCTCATCCAGTGTAACTCTTTCTGCTATGACAAGCGCAACAAACCCTTGCCAGGCGTGGTCAAGGGTCATTCTACCAGAGATGTGGCTTCCTCTTTTGCAGCGCTGAAGAATGTTTCCACTTCAGCTATTTGCGCTGCAGCTATCTGGAGCTCGGTGCATACCTTTATTAGGCATTACAGCCTAGATATCGCTTCTAGGCGAAGGGCAGGTTTCGGCCTAGCCGTCCTCCAGGGACTTCTGTCCTAGGCTCGGGCAGGGTTGTAATCTGTCTTTCCTCCTCCCGATGGTGTAAGATTGTCGCCATTGCTTGGGAATCAGTCCTAATGGTGTAACCTGCTGCAAGAGCTGTATCTCGAAGTAAGATAGTACAGATACGTAAGAACTTACCGTAACAGAAGATCTTCGAGAACAGCTCTTGCAGCAGGTACCTTCCCACCCATCATTCCCCCTTTGGAGGAGATAAGTTATAGCCTAATTTCCATCATTCAGGATGGAACGATTTGTCTCTAGTCTTGACCATCTGATGGCAGATCCTCTGTCTCCTCTTCTGATGTCAGCCAGCGGCCGGGAGTCTCCGGCGGGAGAACTGGGGATTATGGCGGGACCGCCTCCTTATGTACTACACCTGACGTCGGGGGTGGGACCGACGTCGGAGGCAGTCCCCGCTGAAGACTGCTAGCTAGAAAATTTCCGCGGGGTCCTGACGCCTGACGGCTTCAGTCCTAATGGTGTAACCTGCTGCAAGAGCTGTTCTCGAAGATCTACTGTTACGGTAAGTTCTCACGTAACTGTACTTTTTGATGACAGCTGACACCTGATATTGTAGGGTTAGTCCATCATCAAAAATTACCCCCAGGTTACACACCTGTTCAGAGGTGGGGAGTGAGACGCCGCCAAGATAAATTCCAGAGGGCGCGCCAACACCTGATCCCTTTATCCGATGACCTTGGTCCACAGCTAGTACCTCAGTCTTTCCCGAGTTCAACTTAAGCCAACTGGAATCCATCCACTCCTGGATTTCTTTCAGACAGTTGTTAAAGACTGAGAAAGCTCCATCCTGGTCGGGTGCAAAAGAGAGGCAGAGCTGGGTATCATCTGCGCAGCAATGAAAACTCAGCCCATACCTTCTTACAGTGTCTCCAAGGGGTAGCATATACACCGCAAACAACATGGGTGACAGTACTGAACCTTGAGACACCCCACAAGACAAAGCAGTTAGGCCTGAAGAAAAAAACTCAGATACAACTCTCTATGTTCTACCCGTGAGAAAAGATGTAAACCATCTGAGGACTGTCCCAGACATTCCACAGATATGCTTCAGGCGTCCTATCAACACCATGTGGTCCATGGTGTGAAAGGCTGAGGAGAAATCCAGAAGAACTAAGATGGAATGGTTCTTCTGATCTCTCACCATCAGGAGATCATTGAGCACCTGAACCAGCGCTGTCTCGGTACTATGTCTTTTACGAAAACCGGACTGGAGTGGTTCATGGATGTCATGGATGGTCAAATGGTCCTGCAGTTGTGCTGCCACTACTTTCTCAATCACCTTCCCTAAAAAGGGGAGGTTAGAGATAGGTCTGTAGTTTACGTGGCAGTCTGGGTCCAAGGTAGCTTTCTTGAAGAGTGGTGTCACCACTGCCTCTTTCAGAGAGCTAGGAAACTCTCCAGATTCCAAGGAGCACCATCCTGTCTGCACAAGGTCTGGACCGATGATGTCAGTACAACCCAAAATTAGGGAGGTCGGTCCAGGGTCCAAACTACAGTACGGAGGGCGCACAATCTGGATGATCTTCATGACATCCATGAACTACGGTCGACTGAAGGTACTCTAGGAAAACTGAGGTACAGTGACCCCGTACTGGTCACAGACAACCCCCATAGAGTGTGCTGGCTGAAGGTCCGCCCTGTTGTCGGTCACCTTATTTCAAAGAATTGAGCAAGCTCGCTGCACTCTAATTGCAAAAAAGCTTTCCGAACCTGCAGACAGGCTGGGTTGTACAGTCTGTCCACAGTTCAGAATAGCTGAGCTGGTCGATTCTGAGCAACCACAATCTCCCCAGACAGGAATTCTGCCTTCTTACGGGTGATTGCAGATTGATGGACTAAATAGTGGTCCATCAATCTACGGTGGTCGGTATCAAGGGTGGACTTTTGCCAGCAACGTTCTAACCTTCGCCCTAATCTCCGCATCTCCCTCAAAGTCCCATCAAACCAGGGAGACCCGGGGTGAAGGGAGAGAGGGCGAACACGGACCGGAGCAATTGAGTCCAGAGCTGCCAAAACTGCTAGATTATAAGCCGATACGAGGGCGTCTGGATCATTGCAAGGGGACACAATTTGAAGATAGAGGTGGGACGGCTCAAGGGCAATGTGAGGAAGTATTTTTTCACAGAGAGGGTGGTGGACACATGGAACGGCCTTCCTGAGGAGATCATGGGGTCAAAAACAGTGGGAGAATTCAAAAATGCATGGGACAGACATAAGGCAGTTCTCGTGGGGGGTTAGTTTCTATGTTTCAGGGGACTTCTGTGCTCCCTAGACATGAAGGATGCCTACCTTCATGTCAAGATCAGAAAACCCCATAGGCAGTACCTATGTTTCATGCTGGAAGGGGCGCACTATCCGGTTAGAGTATTGCCATTTGGTTTCTCTTCTGCACCACAGGTCTCTATCTATTGTAGTAGTGGCAGCAGCTCTTCGCAGGGAAGGACTGTGTGTGTTCCCCTACCTGGATGACTTGCTTCTGAAGGCCAACTGCAGGGAAGCTTTACTACATGCAGTATCCTGTTGTGGAGAAGGCAATTGTTTGACAACTTAGGGGTGCCCATGTCTGTTTTGACTTCCTGCCAAGGACTGCAATACATAGAAGCAGTCTTGGTTACAGAGAAAGGATGTGCTTCAAACAACATGAAGTCTTGCTATATTATGACAATTGCAGTATGACCGCTGGTTAGAACTGCTCCGGAGGTGAAATAGTTAACTTTTCCATGCAGGCATGGAACTTAGAGCGCGAGCTCGGTTGAAAACTCTGTCTGTTGTGCTTCAAACGCAAACTGTCAGATTCTTTACTCCGCTTCACTGAACAGTCGCTCCAGAGATTTCTCCTTCTGCTCGGGTCATTTTGTTGGTTTAAAAGTATTATTTTTCGGTTTTTAGCCGAAATTAAACCGCAACCGGTCGGTTCAAGCTCTGTCTTTGGTAATGTTAGTAATAGATAGGTTTTACATTTAGTTTTTCTGTGTGGAACTTGTAATTTGTTATCTGTTCGGTTTGAACCGATCAGGTTGTATTTAAATCTACTAGCCCTTTTTTAGAGTGCGGTTCCTGGTCCTTATCGGTTCTAAAAAAAAAAAAAGGATTTTCATTATGGTTTTTTCCATGACCCGTGACACGGTTGGGAACCGATAAGGGTGTCTTGCTTGGTGGATTGCCATAAACGGGCAAGTTGGTTAGACTGGCATTATGTCTGAGAAACCCAAAAGAAAAACCGGACTCACTGGGTTTCAACACTTTAGTGTTTGTGGGGAAGCTTTTGCTAAGGCTGACCCACACACCACATGTGTCTATTGTCTGGGGATTGACGACCTCAATTCAGACTGCCAGATTTGTCACAATTTCCCTGCTGCCATCATAGATAAGAGAGTTGGTAGGCTCAGGGAAAGGGGGGGACAAAAAGTCCGCTGACCCGGATGGCCAGCCCGGTTCAGTACCAACCGAACCGGAGGAAGTGCCCTCTGACCAGGGCGATACTTCCTCAGGCAAACGAGGAGCCGGTTCTGAGGAACCGGTTCCAGCAAAAAGGGCTAGAAAGTCAACTAGAGTAGAGCCAAAAGTTCTCTCCCCAACTGCTGAGGAAATAGCTAAAGCAATTAAAATTGTCCAGTCTCTCTCTCCGGTTCTGACCGAACCGACACCTTCTGGTAAGCTGCTCGTCTGGCCGGTTCCACGTGTTCAAGATTATGATTGTGAGGATTTTATGAACCGGGAGGGGAAGAGGAATATGAGGAGAGTGAATATGGTTTTGAAGATCTGGATGTGCCCATTGATCCGACATCTCCAGTTAGACCCTTAGGAGTTTCTCCTCCAAGACTTAGAGTCCCCTTCTCATTTCATGTTTTATAAAAAAGTTGCTGAAACTCTCCAGCTCCCTGTTGAGGAAGCTGTTGATGACCAGGAGGAGCCAAACTATGTAGAAATGATGGATATTCCAGAGTCTAGGAGACTGTCTATTCCTTTGCATAAATCTTTTCGGAAACGGACAGTAAACGTTTTAAAAACTCCTCACACTATACATCCTGTGGATAAAAGGATGGACAAGAGGTATACCTTATCAGGCTCCGACACTGATTTCCTCACTCAGCAATGCAGCCATGTGGGGGTAGTGCAGGCTGCAGCCTGTGACGAGGCTAATATTCACCTAGCTTCACACCCCCCTGAGAAGGACTCCAGGAAGATTGATGCTATGGCAAAGAAACAGTACATGGCAGCATCTTTGGGACTCAGACAAGCAAATTATATGAGCTTATGCTGCTAGGTACCAGAAATCCAGATGGGATACTATGCTGGCCCTAGAAAACAACTCCTGACCAGCTTCGCCAGGAGCTGGAACAGGTGGCTATGGATGGTATTGAGGCATCCAAGGTGCAATTTCATGCTGCAGTGGACTCTAATGATGTTTCATCAAGAGTCATGGCTACATCTGTGGGACTTTGCAGGATGGCTTGGCTCAGATGTGCTACCCTGTCTCAGGATACCCAGTCTAAGGCCATGGATTTTTCTGTTGTGCGAAATTCTCTGTTTGGGGAGCAAACAGAGAATTACATGAAGAATATAGGACCACCTATAGGAGTGCACAGGCCAAGGAAAGGCAGGCCACTCCTCAAAAGCAGCTTCCTAGAGGCAGGGGCAGGCCTTTTCATAGGCCTTTTTACCAAGCCCAAGCTTCCTCCTCCGCCTATGCTCAGAGGGGGTTCTTTAGAGGGAGAGGCAGACGGGGTACAAGCAGGTCTGCTTCCACCCCTCAGCCAAAGCGCCTGCCAAACAGGCACCCTGATGGGATTGCCAGGGCCGATTCTCCTCTACCTGTAGGGGACAGGCTGGCTTACTTTGTCCAGGACTGGAAGTCTTTAACATCAGACAAGTGGGTCCTGGAAGTAGTAAGCCAGGGACTGGTTCTCAGCTTCAAAAAACTTCCAAAGCTGAGAACCAGATCTTTTCCACCTGCAACTCCATCAGAGGCAGAGGTCTCTACCCTCCTGGCTTTGAGCTGTGAAAAGGATTCCTCCCCTACACCAGGGCAAAGGTTTGTACTCCAGGTACTTCCTTACCCCAAAAAAGACAGGAGAATGGCGGCCTATCCTGGGTCTCAAATATTTAAACAAGCACCTTTTAAAGCCAAAGTTCGAAATGGTGACTTTGGGAATTATCCTACCCTCTCTAAGGCCAGGGGACTGGCTAGCTTCCCTGGACCTCAAGGATGCCTACTTCCATATTCCCATCAGAAGCTCCCATCGAAAGTACCTCAGGTTCGAGCTGCCCTCAGGCCACTACCAATTCAGAGCAGTGCCCTTCGGCCTCACTTCTGCCCCAAGGGTGTTCACCAAATGCCTGGCAGTAGCAGTTGCCTACCTAAGAAGGCAAAAGATTGCCACCTTTCCTTACCTGGACGATTGGCTCATAGTAGGCCAGTCCCCAGACCAGGTCAGTTTACATCTTCAGATAACACAGCAACTGCTTACCTCTCTAGGTTTCCTTCTGAATCTCTCAAAGTCAGTTCTAGAGCCTGTCCAGCTTCTTACCTTCATAGGCGCAGAACTGAACACACAGGAAGCCAGGGCATTCCTTCCCCTGCACAGGGCAAAGTCCCTAGTCTCCCTGGCCTCCTCATTTACCCTGCAGGTCTCCCGGCCAGCAAGGCATTTTCTGCAGCTCCTAGGACACATGGCTGCTTCCACAGCAGTTGTGCAGGGAGCAAGATTTCAGATGAGGGACATCCAGTTCCATTTGAGAGCTTTTGGTCTCAAAGAAAGGATCCTCTTACCAAGTTGATCCCAGTAACTCAACCCTAATCCAAGCCCTACAGTGCGGCAGGATCAGAACAACCTGAGACAAGGGGTTCCTTTGTCACTCAGTCTCATTCTCTAAACCTTACAGATGCGTCCCTCTTGGGGGAGCTCACATGGGCGACCTCACCACCCAGGGTCTGTGGTCTCCCCAGGAATCCCTGCTCCACATCAACCTGTTGGAGCTCAGAGCAGTTTTTCTAGCACTTCAAGTTTTTTCCAAATCTGTTCAGAACAAGAGTATTCAGGTCAGAACAGACAACACCACTACAGTGTGGTACATCAACAAGCAAGGGGGCACTCTCTTACGGCAGTTCACCTCCCAGGCAAGGACAATGTCCTGGCAGATGCTCTCAGCAGGATTTCCCAGCGCCACCGTGAATGGTCACTGGATCCTCTGGTCTTGGAAGTAGTATTTGCCAGGTGGGGCACCCCGCAGATAAATCTTTTTGCAGCCCCAGACAATCACCAACTTCCTCTCTTTTGCTGCAGGCCCCCAGTGTTGGGCTCACTCCCCCTGGATGCCTTAGCCCTCAGTTGGGAGGGGAAGTTTCTCTTTGCCTTCCCTCCCTTTCCTCTCCTGTTCAAAGTGCTAGTAAAAATCAGATCCCAATCCTGCAAAGTCATTCTGATAGTCTCGGATTGGGTCAGACAACCCTGGTATCCACTCCTGCTGTCCTTAGCAGTCCATCCTCCCTGTGCCTTCCCAGGAATCACAATCTGTTGACCTGTGCCCAGGGAAGGGTCTGTACCTAATCTCAAATCTCTCAATCTCAAGGCTTGGTTCTTGAAGAGTTAGAGTTTGTTGATTTACACCTTCCCAAGGTGTAATGGATATATTGAAGCGCCTCAAGGTAGCCTTCCACCAGGGCTACTTACAATTCCAAATGGAAAAGGTTTTCATATGGTGCTCGAAAAGCATATTTCCCAGTCTCTGCTGATCTACCCACATTCCTGGATTATATGGTCCACCTGAATTCTTTGGGCTGAGACCAGCTACCCTGAAGGTGCACTTGGCAGCTGTGTCTGCTTTTATTTCAGCAGGTAAATCCTCTTCTCTTTCAGCTCATCCTGTATTTTCCAAGTTTTTTAAGGGGTTGTTTCACACCAACCCTCCATTCAGGGATCCTGCCCCTGCCTGGGATCTTAATGTTTGCATTGCTCAGCTTATGCAACCCCCCTTCGAGCCCTTGTCTTCAGCTGAGCTCAAGTACTTGACTTGGAAAACTGTGTTTCTGGTAGCCATCACCTCTGCCAGACGCATAAGTGAATTACAAGCGTTGTCAGTGGAGCAGGAGTTTATCTCTTTTCACAGAGAGAAGGTGGTCCTTCGGACTAACAGAAAGTTCCTGCCTAAGGTGGTTTCAGATTTCCACCTTAATCAATCTATTTCTCTTCCAGTGTACTTCACTGACCACTCCTCCTCTGGGGAGAGGAGGCTGCACAGCCTAGATGTGAAGAGAGCCCTTAGTTACTACATAGAGTGTACCAAGGGTCATAGGTTTGACTCCTTCCAACTGTTCCTCACCTATGGCGAAGTTGGTAAAGGGAAGCCAGCCACTAAAAGATCCATTACCAGGTGGATTGTCTCTTGTATCCAATTCTGCTACGAGAAGTTGGGTAAAGTTCCCCCCTCAGGCCTGAGGGCTCACTCTACCAGAGGTACAGCTGCTTCTCTGTCTGCTGCCAGAGATATTCCTATTCTAGAAATATGTCAAGCAGCTACCTGGAAAACAGTTCACACTTTTACCAAGCATTACTCCCTGGACATCCAGGCTAGGAGTGATGCTAGGTTTGGCACAGCCGTGCTTCAGAGCCTATTTCCTAAGTAGGTTCTGTCCCTCCTCCATGGGGGTACTGCTGTGTAGTCTGCAATTGTCATAATATAGCAAGACTTCATGTTGTTTGAAGAAAAAATTACTCACCTTAGTAATGTTGTTTCTTCTAATGAGTCTTGCTATATTATGATCTCCTCCTGCCTGCCCCTCTCGAACCACTGTTTTGGGATGTGGGTGGGCAGTACAGGTTGGCACTTTTTGATGCCCACCTTGTTGTTTTCATCTACCTTTTGGGTGAATTGGTGTTGTGTTTTTGCATTTTTGGGTCTCCTGACTTGAGTCTTTGTTTTAGGCCAAAAAATGAGTGTTTATGTTAGTAGCCAGTTGGCTAGTGTAGGTTTACAGCTTCCACACAGAACCTTAGTGAGTTTTAGCTTGTAAAGATCTGACAGTTTGCGTTTGAAGCACAACAGAGTTTTCAACCGAGCTCGCGTTCCAAGTTCCATGCCTGCATGGAAAAGTTAACTATTTCACCCCTGGAGCAGTTCTAACCAGCGGTCATACTGCAGTTGTCATAATATAGCAAGACTCCATTAGAAGAAACAACATTACTAAGGTGAGTAATTTTTTTCTTTTCTGTCACAAAATAGGGTGGAAAACCTGATTGCTGAAGCACAGTTGGTATACAGAAATCACTTTGTCCCTGCACGGACCATGTTATGTCTTCAGGGTTTCATGGCTGTGGTCATTGTGACAGTGCCACTGGCATGCTTACACCTGAGGATACCGCAGTGGACACCTAGGGTCCAGTGGGATCAGCTGACAGACGAGCTGGACCAAAAGGTACTTATCAAGTCCCCATTGCACAGAGCATTACTATGGTGAATGGATCACAGCAACCTTTTAAAGGGCATTCCATTCCTTGTGCCAACTCCTGTACAGATCCTCCCCATGGATGCCTTGGGCTTCAGTTGGGGTGCTCGTCCGGTCCGAGTCATAGATACATAGACAGTGTCAGCAGATAAGGGCCTATGGCCCATCCAGTCTGCCCATTTGAGCTCGTAAGTTCAGTTTGTTTTCCTGGAAGTCTGTTGCCCCTTACCCCTGACCTCCAGAATTCCTTTATGTCTATCCCATGCATTCTTAAATCCGGTGATTGTTTCAGCCCCCACCACTTCCTCTGGCAGGGTGTTCCACTTGTCCACCACCCATTCTGTGAAGAAATTCTTCCTCATGTTTCCTCTGAATCGTCCTCCCTCCAACTTCATCCCATGCCCTCTAGTCCTGGAACATCTTTTTCGCTTAAAAATAGTGTATTCCTGCACCCTGTTCCTCCCTGTAAGATACTTGTATGTCTCTATCATATCCCCTCTCTCCCTCCTCTCCTCCACGGAGTACATGTTCAGTTCCTTCAACCTGTCTTTATAGGACTTGTAATGCAATCTATGCACCATCTTTGTTGCCCTCCTCTGAACCTTCTCTGCCCTGTCTATGTCCTTACGTAGGTATGGTTGCCAGAACTGTACACTGTACTCCAGGTTGGGCTTCACTGAGTGTCTTGTATAGCGGAATTATGATCCTCCTTTTCCTGCTGGTGATGCCCCTGCCTGTACATCCCAGCATCCTATTTGCTTTACCTGCTGCCTTGTCACACTGTTTCCCTACCTTGAGGTCATCAGAGATGATAACCCCAAGATCCCTTTCCTGCTTGGTGCATGCTATATCCTCACCCCCAACTGATATATTGTGCCAGGGTTTTTGTGCCCCATATGCATTATCTTGCACTTCCTTGCATTGAATTTCAACTGCCAAACCCCTGACCATTCTTCAAGTTTCTGCAGGTCCCTTCTCATTCTGTCTACACCCTCCGGTATGTCTACTCTGTTACAGAGCTTTGTGTCATCAGCGAACAGTGAAATTCTGCCTTCTAGGTCCTGCGCAATGTCACTGATGAAGATGTTGAATAGGACCGGTCCCAGCACTGATCCCTGTGGTACCCCACTGGTCACTCTTCCCTCTGTGGAGTGACAGCCATTTACCACCACCCTCTGTGTCCTGCCACCCAGCCAGTTACCTACCCACCACACTACTGTCCTGCCCACACCCATATTCCCCAGTTTGGTAGGAGTCCCTGCCATACACAAAGGATTGTGGTCCCAGGTAGAGGCCGTGTTGCACATAAATGTCGTGGAGTTGAGAGCTGTTCTGTGCAGCCTTCAGGCATTTCAGGAGCATCTATGCCCAGGTCCTCTGTTAACAGAGACAAATAGTGCCAGTGTGATGCTGCAGTACATCAGCAAACAAGGGGGCAGTCATTCCTATCCCTTATGCAGGGAAACAGAGTATGGTACTGGGGTCTGTCCCACAGCCTACAGCTGTTAACCATGCATCTCCCAGGTCTCCAAAATGTCTTGGCAGACAGGCTAAGCAGACCGCAGTTCAAGATTCACAAATGGGAACTGCTGACCTCCATAGTAGACGACCACTTTGCAAGATGGGTTCATCCAGAGTTGGACCTTTTTGAGTCTCCACACAACGCAAGACTCCCATGTTTCTTTTCTCTCACTTTAGCGCCTGGTGTTTTCTGGTGAGACGCCTTGTCCCCCTTTTGGAAGGGGAGATTCTTTTATGCATTTCCCCCAGTTCCTCTAATACAGAGGGTACTACTCAAATTACAGATGAAGGGTACCACCCTCATCCTCACTGCTTTGTTATGGCCTTGCCAGATATGGTTTCTACTGTTGCAACAGCTGGTGATGGAGCTTCCAGTACGTCTACCACTGTGTTGTCATCTGTTGTCACTCAAGTGGTCCCTGGTGCATCTGGACCTGAAGTCCCTACATATACGTGCATGTCCCCTGAAAACGTAGCCATGGCACGTGTTTGGGTATCCCCTAAAGTTGCTGATGTTCTAGTGGTGGCCAGAAAACCTTCTACCAGACATACGTATTCCTTGAAGTGGAAACGGTTCATTTTGTGGACTGCTTCCAAGAATTTGGACCCATTTACATGTCTGGTTAATGCAGTGCTGGAATACTCGTTCTCGCTGTCGGGCTCTGGTCTACAGTATTCTTTGCTTGAGGTTCATTTGGCAGCTATATCAGCTTTCCATGCCCTTACTGATGGCCACATGATTGCACAACTGGAAGTGATCCTGTACTTTTCTGAGAAGTATTATGCATATAAAACCTCCTATCTATAATCCAGTCCCTCTTTGAGACTTGAATTTTGTGCTTGAGAAAACTGACATGTCTGTTTGAGCCGGCTGCAAGTTGTGGCTTACATTTCCTGTCGTAGAAAATTATATTTTTAGGTGCAGTCACTTTTGCTCTAAGGATTTCAGAGCTGCAGGCCCTAACAAGTGAGCCACCTTATTTGATTTTTCGCAAAGACACAGAGTTTCTTTGCGTACAAATCCTAAGTTTCTACCAAAGGTGCACTCTGAATTTATGCTGAATCAAACATTACACCTTTCTGTTTACTGTGAGAGTGCCAGTAAGGGCGAGGCACTGTTCCATAATTTAGATGTATACAGAATACTCATATACAGTGTGAATCGCACCAAAGACTGCAGAAGGTGTCTCTGCTTTTTATTTAATTCTCCTCTGGGAAGGAGGGTGCCCTGTGTCTAAATAGTGCATGTCCAATTGTAGAGAAACATAGAATTTGACGGCAGATGAGAACTGCTTGGCACATCCGGTCTGCCCATTTCTCCCTGCCTACACTATTACCACAGACCATGCTTGATCTACAGCACTTTCTCCTTCCTTCCTTCCTTTCCACTATGATTCCCTTGTGCTTATCCCATGCATTCTTGAACACCACCACTGTTTTCACTTCCCCCACCTCTGCTGGAAGGCTATTCCAGGAGTCCACCACTCTTTCTGTGAAGAAGTACTTCCTCACATACCTCCTGAATCTATCCCCCCTCCACACACTTTATAGCATGTCCCCTTGTTGTTGAGCACCTTTTCTTCTGAAAAACTACTTCCCTCCTGGACCTTATTTACCCCTGTGAAGTACTTAAAAGTGTTTCATATCCCCCCCTCCCTCCTGTGTTCCAGGGTGTACATATTGAGGTCCTTTAGTCTCTCCTCATAGGGCTTTTGATGTAGACCCTGCACCATTTTAGTTACCCTCCTCTGGAACACTTCTGCTGTGTCTATGTTCTTCAGAGATGTGGTCTCCAGAACTGGACACAGTACTGTAGGTGGGGTCTTGCCAGCAAACTGTACAGAGGCAACACCATCTCCCTCTTTCTGCTGGTGACACTCCTCCCTATATACACCCCAGCATTCAGTTAGCCCTCCCTGCTGCCGTGTCACACTGCCAGGCCACCTTTAGGTCATCCGGTACAATTACCCTCAGGTCTCTACCTGCTTAGTGGTCGTCGGTACCAGTCCACCCATTTTGTACGCCGCCCTTGGGTTTCTGTGCCCTAAGTGTATTATTTTGCACTCTCTTGCATTCAAACCCAGCTGCCATACTCTTGACCACTCCTAGTTTTCTTAGGTCTGTGCTATTCCTTACCACCCTCTGGCGTGTCCACCCTTGTGCAGATTTTGATGTCATCTGCAAAGAAGCAGACCTTTCCTTCCAGCTCCTCTACAGTGTTACTTATACATTTTGTTTTACATTTTGCTATAGGAAGTACAGTAGGTAACTTCCTGGTGTGGTTCGTGGTCACTCTAAAAGGGGAAGGAGCACTTCTGTTGCTTATTGCAGAAATGTTTTTTGTGCTGCAGCCACATAGTGCACTGTCCACACCTTCAGTAAACAGATGTCTGGACAGTCTCTCATAATTGTGCTAATTTTGGGCTTGCAGTACCGCACGGCATCCTGTCTTGAATGTGTATATATCAGACTACCAGCCTCCCAGTGACTTTTGGGACTTGTTCCAAAGGTGTGGTCTAATGGTAGAGATCTCTTAGCGGAAGATAAAACCATAACAGTAGATCTTCAAGACAATGTCTTCTGTTAGGCCACACCGTCCCTCTGTCCTCCTCCTGCTTCAGTGAGGGTAACATCAGATATTGTACCTGATCCTAATCCATGGCTGCTATATCCAACACCATATCTCGCTTTGTATGTTTAGTGTGGGTGTGATCTCCTGGTTCCCCATGGGTGGCAGGCCTCCGAGTCTGATCTCCGACAGGGAACTGAGGAGTGATGGGGCTGCCCACTTTTATATAGACGCTGATGCATGACATCATGGGCAGCCCCGGCTAGCAAAGGTTTCTGTGTGGTCCTAGTGCTGACACTAGTATAGTTCCAAAGGTGTGGCCCTAGTGCCGACACTAGTATAGCTCCAAAGGTGTGGCCCTAGTGCAGACACTAGTATAGCTCCAAAGGTGTGGCCCTAGTGCCGACACTAGTATAGCTCCAAAGGTGTGGCCCTAGTGCCGACACTAGTATAGCTCCAAAGGTGTGGCCTAGTGCGACGCTAGTATAGCTCCAAGGTGTGGCCCTAGTGCCGACACTAGTATAGCTCCAAAGGTGTGGCCCTAGTGCCGACACTAGTATAGCTCCAAAGGTGTGGCCCTAGTGCCGACACTAGTATAGTTCCAAAGGTGTGGCCCTAGTGCTGACACTAGTATAGTTCCAAAGGTGTGGCCTAATGGAAGACATTTTCTTGAAGATGTACTGTTGTGGTAAATACTTTAACTGTTCTTTCCGCTGTGATCCCCACCCTTTCCCCAGTGCCAAAGACTCTGCAGAAGGCTCACCTTGACCGACCAGATACTTACAGTGGTGGCCCGGCTACACCAGCATTGATATCAGATACCTTCTGTGTCTCAGTTTTGAGACCGTGATCATTCTCCCATTCAGGCCCAACCATCTTGCTTGGTCCAAGGGGAGAGTTTACTACCCAGACCTACAGTAACATTCCTACACGTGTGAGGTGTATTACAGGCCAGGCAAAGCACACAAAGGATATATTCAAAGACTGATGTACAGCCGTTTACTCACAGGCTACAGTGTGGACAGGGATACATACCCCAGCACATTGTGTCACATGCTTTGTATAATCTAGACCAACAGGCTCAAAGGGACATTGCTTTCAAGTCCTGTTCATCTAAGCCGAGTGCCTTACCCCTGCTTGGGCACTGCTGGTAACCTGCACTAGACTGTGTGGAAGGAGTCCAGTTAGTTTTAAGACTCCCTTACTTTGCTTCTAACTGTAGTTCTTACTACTGGTGTTCCGCCTACAGTCACAGGGTCAATGCCACCTCTCCTGGCTATTAGTCCTCAGATTTTTGTGTGCTTCTGGGCATTCCCTCATTTTTCTTACAGTTCAACTTAAGGATCTGGTGCACAAATGGGTGAGGGCATGAAAAGGGGAAAAAGCTAAACCTTTAGCACATGGGCTTTCCTGGACTTTGCAAATGCTCAATGGAACTGCACTGAAGTCACTGGAAGGAGTATAAGCAGTAGAAGTACAATAACATACTAACATACTAAAATGCCAGCAGAATAGGCCTAATGGTCTTTCGCGTCTGCTCGTTTGGTCAGCCCCCACCCTGGAAGCTGACCTTGCTGCCCTTTTTGCCTTCTCTGGCTTCTCTCTTCCCAGTTCCGGATATTCTCGCTGCATTGGATTTTGCTTCCAGAACTCTTCCCCTGTACCTGTCCCACCCCCTCTTGAACCCCTCCACTGTCTCTGCCTCCACCAGCCCCCTAGGCAGCGCATTCCATGGCTCCACAACCCTCTCAGTGAAGTAGCACCTCCTCCTCCTTTCTCCCCTGAATCTTCTACCTCCAGCTTCCACCCTTGCCCTCTAGTGGCCCCCTCCTCCGTCCTTCGAAGCACCCTGACTGTTCCTCCCCTATTTACCCCCTTCATGTACCTGAAGACCTCTATCATGTCCCTCCGGTCCTTTCTCTCTTCCAATGTGTACATATTTAGCTCTTCACTGTACAGAACATTGACGAAGCCTTATTTGGAATACGATGTCCAGTTCTGAAGGCCGCATCTCTGTAAGGACATGGACAGGGTGAAAGCATTTCAAAGAAGGGCAACAAAGATGGTGTGGGGCCTGCACCAAAAGTCATATGGGAAGAGACTGGGAGACTCAGTATGTATACCCAGGAGGAGAAGAGAGACGGCAGATATGACAGAAACCTACAAATATCTAAAAGGCATAAATAGGGTACCCGAGAGTAGAAAAGGAGATGTCTAGGAACGAGGGTGCATGACATGAGTTTAGAAGGGGGTAGACTAAGGAGTAGCGTGAGGAAGTATTTCTTCACAGAAAGGGTGGTGAATGTATGGAATCGTCTCCCAGCAGAGGTGGTGGGGGCAAACACAGTGGGGGAATTCAAACGTGCATGGGACAGGCACAGGGGAACCCTAGCAATAGGAATGAGGAGGTAAAGCTGGAGCTCCAATTGGGTCTGCGGCATTTACAGTAGGTAGGGAAAATGGGCAGACTAGATGGGCCTAGCGATCCTTATCTGCTGTCAATTTCTGTGTTTCTGTGTCAGCCAGGGTTCCAGATAAGATTTTTTGGGATGAGTACTGTACTCATTTTGAAAGGGAGGTGAGTGAGGTGAATAAAATATATCCAGATGTGCACAAATGTCTAAACAGAGTGGAGTGAACAGTGTGTTTATTTTCTAGATAAGAACTGATCAAGGGCCAACAGTGCTCCAGGTAATGTTGGCAGGTAGAAGTAATTTACTCACCACTTTTAAAATATAGTGGTAAAACAAAAGTGGGATGCATGTAAGTGTTTTAAATTTGGAAAAAAATGCTCCTTCTGAATCACCAGATATGTTATGAAGCACTATTCTATGGAGTGTGGAGAATTTACAAATGCTGGGTGAGTACTGGTACTCAAAAAAAAAAAAAATTCTGAAGTTTTTCCTAAAATGAGGTGAGTAAAATAGGTTGGTACTTACCTTAGCTGAGACCCTGCATACTAATGCTGTAAATCTTAAAAAAAAAAAAACTGCTCCTTTAGAATCAACAATTATGTTATGAAGCACTGTTCTTTGGTGTGGAGTATTACAAATGTTAGGTGAGTAGTAGTACTCAATAAAAAAAAATTTCTGAGGAGTATTTCCTAAAATGAGGTGAGTAAAACAGGTCAGTACTCCCCTTATCTGGAGCCTTGCAGTCAGCTATCACTTCTTATATCTGAAGTATTTTTTTCTTTTCTGTTTGCTAATTAGAAGATTTTCCACTTGGCAGTACTATGTGTGAAGCAGCACTGTGTTTGGAGGCTAAAAAAGTCAGTTGTGTTCCTCGCACTGCATAATCAGAAATGTGACCAAACACATTGAGGCACCATAACCCTTGCAACCTGAGTAGTGACTTTCACAAGTTACCAATCAAAATGCAGGAAATTGTGACATCACTAGTAACCAAGAAGAACCAATTCCTGCTGCTTCTTGTGAACGAGAATAATCAGACAGTGAGAAATGGTTCTCCTTGGTTACTAATGATTTCACAGTCCATGTGGTTTCAGTGTTGATGACATAGTGGGAGGAACAGAACCGATTTTTTTTTTGTTAAGCAGCCAGAGTGCTGCTCTGCACATCAGCCCAGTGCTTCCATTTGGCAAATCTTCTAATTAGCAAACAGAAAAGAAAAAACATTTCAGATATAAGAAGTGATAGCTGACTACATCTGAAAGATACCATTAATTCCTGGTAGTACACTGGCTCTTTAAAGCATCTCTTTGTTGGTTGTAAAGATGAGACTGTCTCATAATGTTGAAGACCAATGGGTTAATTTAAACCTGACCAGGCAGACAATTGCAGGTGATTACCATTAAAGGAAAATGGAACGAGTCTGGTTTGACTGCAGCAGATGGCAGATACTGAGGTGACAGAAAAGAGGGGCAGATTGAGGGAACACTCTGCTCTTCTTCTATTCACAGTGCAGCATTGTTTTCATACTGGTAGTCCCACTCGCCAGCACACCCCTTCCACTTTCTACCAAGAATGCAAAATGATGCCTGCTTGGTATGTATCGCTTCATTGTAGCTCACTGCTCCAGGCAGCAGCATCTGTCTCATCTGCTTGACAAGCTGACACCATGGCCACCCAGACCTTTCCGACCAGACCATGGCATCCATAACAGCTTGCCCCAACCTTTAACCCAATTCAACAACCTTACCAAAAGAAACGGTGGTGCCCCAGGATGTCTTGTAACCTGAAATGCAGGCAAAAATATATTAGCTATTCCCTGAAACTGCCACTTGACTTTGTAATCCTGCTGGCCTACTGAGAAGCAGTGACAGGATTCCTGAAAGAGCCATCTGAGGAACACTGGGGATCTGCCTTCACGTACATTGAGGGTATGTAGGTTAAACAGAGAACTGTTACAGGCTGAAATTCCCAAGCTGGAGCAAAGCCACACTGAGGGGAGACAGAGCAGGCAGGCAGCATCTTTTTGTAGTCCGTTTATGCTTCTCTGATGCTGCCTACCTCCGCCAGGCAACCTCCCAGCCCCATTTGCTGCCATATCTACTTCTTGCCTTGTCCTCATGGTGTCCATGGAGAGTGTTTTCCTCCTGGAGGCCACCTCTCCATGTTGGTCTCCCTCTGGGGTGTCAACAACCATGATCGCCCTCGGGCCTGTCTTATGTGAGGGACCAATGGGGGGGTGTCCCCTCCCTGCGAGTGCTGGTTTCATGCTGCCTTGTCTCAACAGTTGACCGTCTTCATTACTCCCTTTCCCAGGATATCGGCAATTAGAGGGCCTACTGTACATGCACAAGCCAAAGTGGGGCTACACGCATGGCCCCAGCTATTGTCCCCCCTCACTGCACCAGCTGCAGTGCCACTTGTGGTCACTATGGTGACAGTTTTGCAGTGGAGATGGCAGCCCTCCCCAAAGGAGGAGAGTGCCCTCTGGGATGCTCAGTCTTCCTCCCCCAGGCCGCCCCTCCATAATCAGGGGTCGTTCCCAAACCCAGGTTGCCAATGTTAGGAGCAATGTCGATACCACTGCGCCAGCAGGCTGGTGCAAGCAGCATTTTAAACTATGTCCGACAGTGGTAACATTGCAAGTTACCCTTACCTGAATAGTAAACGTAACTAGATAAGTAGAAACTTGCACTTTAAGAGCAGTGGACAGTGACTGTCAGGGTGTCTTGTTATAAATACATTAATCATGTTCATAGGAGTGGTTAAAATCCTAACGAGGGTAAAACTGATGGCAAAGAAGAAAGTCTTAAACATGCTTCAAGCTCATTTTATATTATTTATTTATTTATTTTTTTTTTTCGTGCTTTTCAGGATACAGCAGCTATTTGAAGAAATTCTGAGTAACAGCAGACAACTCAAATGGCTGTCCTGTGGCTTTATGCTTGAGTTACCAACTCCATCCTCTCTATCAAGTTTGTCAAACCCCGTTGCCAACTCCATGGAACATCTGAGTTTACTAGACAGCCACAACAATGTGGATAGCACATTTATCACTGCAGTTGAGCTGGAGCGCTTCGTCAACCTGCGGTCCCTCGCCTTAGATTTCTCAGATTTCACTGCTGAAATGGCAAGAGTGTTGGCCAACACCAACTATGTGCCTTTGCATCGACTTTCTCTTATGGTCCACAATGCTTCCCTGACTCTCAAGTCCTTGAACATCATGCCACAGGATGAGGACTGGAAGGCCCTTGTAAGACACAGCGCTAATCTTCGGGTCTACATGATGGCCTTTGATGTCAAGAGTGATGACATGCTGAGAATTCTGAAGCCGAGCATACCACTGGAGAGGATTCATTTTGATAGCTACATCACGTGTGTTTCTGGGGCTGTGGTGGACCTAATCTCTCGGCAGTATGACAAGTTCCTTACTCATTTCATCTTAATGAAGGATGTGATTGATATGTCCGGCTTTCCAGATCTAAGCTACAACCGAAATGAAGACCCCTTGGTTTTGTTGGCATGGAAATGTACAAGGCTCTCACTTCTTGCAATCCATGGTAAAGAACTTAGTCTTTTTTTTTTTTTTTTTTGCTTAAAATAAAAAAAATCTAAAATGTCCCTGCTTGTGGGGTGATGTAGTATAAGTGAGAAAGCAAGAATTGCTCAGGGCAGCTTTAGCTAAGCAGTTGCTCTAGTACCATAGCAGGTTGAGCGACAGTATGAAAGTTAAGGGGCTGGGTTCAGTTAGTATGACGCAGTATTTCTTTTTAAAAAAACTGTGCTTTTACATAATTACCCTGGGGGGAGAGCGCTTCGGTGAACTTGGGGCGAATACAAGTGGTAGATGCAAACTCACACATTGCGTCAGTCAAAACATAATGTGGCAAATGGATACTGTAAAATATTCCTTATCAGTGCCTTGAACAGTTGTTGACGCGATGGATTTTTTTTTGATTAGTCTACAGAAAAAATCAACCATCAGCTTAGAGGGCTCTGAACTTGTATTTCTCTCAATTTTACATGCATTTTATTTTATATTTTGTATTCATTTAGTTAAATATTTTACCAGGAAAGGTCTACTGAATTGAAGACGGCTAGTTTTCAGAGTTGTTCTGGGGGATTGGATACAGGAGAAAGAGAAAAGAAATAAATAATTCAGTAACAGTACAATAACTTGCACACAGTAGGTAAACAGCAACAACAGTACATAGGGTGTAAATTGGGAACAGTTCTGTCAAGGAACAAGATACCTGCATGCATCAGGACCACAGTGGGAGAAAGCACTGCAGTTGGACCACAGTGGGCTCAGGGAGGGTGAGGATGGTGGAACAGAGGCACACCCAGTCAGTTGTTCCACACCACAATCCATACACCATTCTGGGGGAGCATAGCTCCCCTATGGATGCACCCACAGAGGAGGCTGAGGACAGCTGTCACAAGGGAGGCCCACAGGAAGGAGGCAGAGGACACCACAAGGAAAGGAAGCAGCTCCTGGTGGGGGACTCAATTATTAGGGGGATAGAACTGGGGCAGCAGGGAAAACTGAAGTAAGGTGCCTGCCTGGTGCCATGGCTTGGAGAGACAGGAAGCGCATCCTCAGGATCACGAGAACAGCTGCACGGGAGTCTGAGCTGGACGTCATTGTCCACCTAGGGACAAATGACTTGGCTAATCATGAGATTAGAGCAGTGCAGAAGGACTTTGTAGAATTGGGGAGGGGTTTAAGACAAGTAGCACACACAGTATCCTTCTCTGAGGTGCTGCCTGTCAATGGCATGAGTGAGGCGAGGGTACTTTGCACCATGCAGTTTAATGAATGGTTGAAAAAATGGTGTGGAGCACAGGGGTTTGGCTTCATTGGGGACTGGGGTTCCACCTGGAGGGACACCAGCCTATACTGGCAGGATGGTCTGCATCTGTCCAGGAAGGGAACAAGTCTTTTGAGCAATCAGTTTAAATGCTTCATTGGCAAGCTTTTAAACTAGTCAAGGGGGGGCACTGATAAGCAGCAGGAAAATCCCAGCCTCTCCCTACAAAACAGGGTACTAAATGAGAAAAAGACCAAGGTAGACAGGTCAGTGGGGGATGCTGCAAAGAAGGTAAAGCCTAAAAAATGGAGAGCAATGAGTACCAATGCCCATAGTCTTGAGTAACAAGCTTCCTGAATTAGTGGCCTTGATGGAGGAGGAACATCTGGATATCGTGGCAGTCACAGAAACATGGTACACACAAACCATGACTGGGACATAAACATACCAGGATACACTATCTACAGGAGGGACAGGAGGGTAAAAGAGGAGGAGGAGTAGCTCTTTACATAAGGGAAGGAATCAAAGCAACAGAACAAAAGGGAAAACAGGGAGGAGAAGAAGCACTGTGGGTAAATTTGGTGACCGCAATGGCACCACAATCCTACATAGGGTTAGAGCACAGATTCTTCTCAGGGGAGGAAATGGACAAGGAAATGATAGAAAGAATATTTAGAATGGCAGAAAAAGGGGAGATATTGCTGATGGGTGATCTGAATATGCCAGATGTTAACTGGAATGCAGTTGCAGCAGCCACTTCAAAGAGTGGGGTTATTCTAGATGTCCTACAAGGGGCATGCCTTAGACAACTAGTATTGGAGCCCACTCGAGAAGGAGCAATCTTAGACCTGGTTCTCTCAAATGGAGATGAAGAGAGGATCACAGATGTAGAAGTGGGTAGCCATCTGGAAACTAGCGACCATCGAACAGTATGGTTCACAGTAAACACAGCAATAGAGTCAAGTCATACAAAGGCAAAAGTACTGGACTTTAGGAGGGCTGACTTTGCCAAAATGGGTGAGTGCCTAAGGAATACACTAGCAATGGGCAGGAAGGAGGTGGAAGAACAATGGGAATAATAAACTGCCATCACAGAGGTAACAAGCCTTTGTGTGAAGCAAATTAACAAAACAAAACGATGTAAGAAACCACTATGTTCTCAAAGGAAGTGGCAGTGAAGGTTCAAGAGAAAAGAAGCATTCAGAAAGTACAAGGAATCACAGAAGGAGCAGGACAGGGAACTGTATCAGTTAAAGCAAAAGGAAGCTGGGAAGGCAGTCAGAACAGCAAAGGCCCAAACTGAGGAAAAAAGATAGCCAACTTTCCGGTTAAGAAGGGGATAAAACCTTTATAGGTACATCAGGGAGCGAAGGAAGACCAAGGGAGGGCTAGTGAGGCTTAATAAAGAGGAGGGAGGGTGGGCAGAGGGTGACTGTGAAAAGGCAGAGATACTAAACAAATATTTTTGCTCAGTATTTACAAAGGAAGTGGGGGAGGTACCTAAAACAAACAGTAGAAACACTCTGGATACAGAAGTTGATACTATCCCATTTACAGAAGAAAGGGTTCTGAAAGAACTCTTAAAACTGAAGGTGAACGACACAGTGGGGCCTGATGGGATTCATCCCAGAATTCTAAAAGAACTAAGGGTAGAACTAGTGACACCACTGACTACCCTCTTTAACAAATCATGGGAGGATGGGGTGGTACCCGAGGACTGGAGAAGGGCAGATGTGATTCCCCTTCACAAAAGTGGGAGCAAGGCAGAAGCAGAAAACTACAGACCTGTTAGTTTAACCTCAGTGGTAGGGAAAATGATAGAATCACTTCTGAAGGAAAGAATTGTTGAGTATCTAGAGGCCAGAGGGGCTCAGGACCCAAGGCAGCATGGATTCACAGCGGGAAGGTCATGCCAGAAAATCTGATAGATTTCTTTGACTGGGTGACCAAAGTAGTAGATCAGGGAGGGGCTGTGGACATGGCCTACCTAGACTTTAGCAAGGCATTTGGCACAGTCCCACACAAAAGATTAATATACAAGTTAGCCAGCCTGGGAGTGGATCCCAAGATGACAGCCTGGGTAAAGAATTGGCTGGAGAATAGGACACAGAGAGTAATAGTAAATGGAGTCCACTCTGAAGAAAGGGGGGTTACTAGTGGGGTACCGCAGGGTTCAGTATTAGGACCAGTCCTCTTCAATGTCTTTATAAGCGACATTGCAGAGGGACTGGAAGGAAAGGTATGTCTCTTTGCAGATGACACAAAGATCTGCAACAGAGATGATGCACAAGGTGGGGTGGAAAGGATGAGAAGGGACTTGGCATGGTTAGAGGAATGGTCAGA
Source organism: Neoceratodus forsteri (assembly GCA_016271365.2). Taxonomy (NCBI): domain Eukaryota; kingdom Metazoa; phylum Chordata; order Ceratodontiformes; family Ceratodontidae; genus Neoceratodus; species Neoceratodus forsteri. Next base: position 967,251,729 of record CM028134.1, on the reverse strand, counting down.
TGTATGGCAGCTTAGATTCAATGCTAAGAAGTGCAAGGTAATGCACCTGGGAAACAAAAACCCAGGGGAAGAGTACACAATGGGGGGTGAGATACTAACAACAACAAAAATGGAAAGGGACCTAAGGGTAGTCATATCAGATGACCTAAAGGTGGGCAAGCAATGTGAGAGGGCAGCAAGGAGGGTTGGGGGGATACTGGGATGCATAGGGAGAGGCATCACCAGTAGAAAACAGGAAGTTATTATCCCTCTGTACAGACAGCTGGTGAGACCCCATCTGGAGTACTGCATGCAGTTCTGGAGACCCAGTCTCCGCAAGGACATAGACAGGATGGAGGCTGTCCAGAGGAGGGCAACTAAAATGGTGCAGGGTCTGCACCGGAAGACATATGAAGAGAGACTTAAGGAGCTGAATATGTATAGCCTCGAGGAAAGGAGGGGGGACATGATAGAAACATTCAAGTATCTCAAGGAATCAACAAAGTCCAAGAGGGTAGCATCTTTCAAAAAAGAGGTGTGCAAGAACAAGGGGCACAATTTGAAGATAGAAGAGGGCGGCTCAGAGGTAATTTGGAAGTATTTTTTCACAGAGAGGGTTGTGGATGCATGGAATGGCCTTCCGGAGGAGGTTGTGGAGTCAAAAACAGTGGTGGAATTCAAGCATGCATGGGACAGTCATAAGGCAATTCTAGGGGGTGGGGGTAGGAAGAAGTTGGCTGCTGGTTAGCTAGGATCTGCAGCTTATCCAATAGGTAGGGAAATGGGCAGACTGGGTGGGCCAAGCGGTCCTTATCTGCCATCAAAATCTATGTTTCTATGTCCAAACATGCCTTCAGTAGATAACCTAAATATAGAACAACATATTGTAATTGAGGCACAGTTCAGGAAGCATAGGAACCACCAGGAGCAGTTGTAGAATTCACTAAAATATTTATTTATAGTAGCAGTAACATAAAAAAAATAAACTTGTTCAGAATAACTGTGTACAGAGGCAAAATAAGTTTTCTTTCTGTCTCTATGTCCCTTTTTCTTCTTCCTTCTGCAGTTGCAGCTTAGCTCCTTTATATGTCCTTTCAACCACTATTCTCAGCAAGCATCCTGTTTTTTTGTAAATATCAGGCAGGAGCTACTAGAATACAGTGTGCTTCTTGAGTTGAGGCCCCTTTTTGCACAGCTTTTGCAAAAAGGCTTAAAAATTGAACTCTGGTAACCTCTAGCTTCCAACAGCTTTTTGCAGTCATCTCAAATTATAAATATATACATTTCAACAGTAACACTATATATTTTGTAAGTGAAAGAGATCCCAGTATCCGTTATGTTTCCATGCAGTGATTTGCACATATTTTTATATTAGCAGATCTAGATATGCAATGGAGGAAAAGCAGACAGTAAGGGAGGGCTGGGAGACAGTGAGAGGCAAAGAACTGTGAGACCGTTCGGGGTTGATGAAGTCCGAAGTCTCACAGGAAAATATGGTTGCGCAACTGGACAGAGGAGAGACAGAAAAGGAAAGATTCTTGTATTTTAAACACTTTCTCTAACAGCTGGGACAGGGTCCTCCTATTCCACCGTTACATATGTGGGGGCTGTGTATGTGAGTTAATTATGGCGACCACTCTTAGCAACTGGAAGTCAAAGGCCTTGAAATTCTGTAATACCTGGCTGTGCCCGTCACATCCATGTAGTATGGCATTGACTGTTTCACACTGAATAACAGCTTTGCAGTGCTTTCAAATGCCTGTACAACAAATCCAGTCTCTTGCTTTTCAAAGGTTGTCAGCCTGAACCGACACATTCTTAAAGGAGTAGTACAGTCAAAATTTGCAAAAGCATGTATTGTGCAGAATGTTTAGATTTGTGTGTCCTTCCTTTGTCTACTATTAAGAGTTATTTAGCCTGCTAGTTATATGGTAGTTTTATGGCCCCTGGGGATCTCCATCTTAGCAAAGTGTAGTACTCTTTTTTTTTTTTTTTTTTTTTTTTTTTTTTCTCCTATGTTGTCTCTTGTTCTCTGTGACAGTGGTGCTTCCGGGACCGCTAATTCAGTAAGTACCAGAGATGGAAGAAGCCTGATGTTGTAACCTCCATTAAATAGCTCTGATTCAGTATTTTTGTTTTCTGCGTGTGTGTGTGTGTCGGGTCTAGCCAGCAGGAGTAAATGTTTTGCATAGCTCTGATTCAGTAATTTTGTTTTCTGCGTGTGTGTGTGTGTGTGTCGGGTCTAGCCAGCAGGAGTAAATGTTTTGCTTTTTAAAACTTTTTTTTTTATTTCCATTTCATCACACTACACATAACCATAAAAAACACACACATCACTCCAATCATCAGTGCTATAATTAGTGAATACTGTAGCTGTTTTCTTACAGAACAACCCACATAAGTGTGTTATTCTGTAAGAAAACAGAATGACCGCCCTGGAATGTTTGCGAAACTGTAAGGTAGCCACTAGTGCTCATTGGATAAGGGAAGTTGCACAATACCACAGTTCTGCTATTGTAAAATTGGCCCTAAACCAGTGCTTGCTGAATCCATAGTCCCAGATGTGTCACTGTCATATGGGACAGGAGACATTGTAGGAACAAGAAGAGCAATAACATTTGCTGATCTGGAGATCCCCAGTGGCCATAAACATAGAAACAGACTTTGACAGCAGATAAGGACCGCTTGGCCCACCTAGAGTGCCCATTTCCCTACCTATTGGATAAGCTGCAGATCCTAGTTAACCAACAGCCTACTTCCTCCTACCCCCCCCCACTATAATTGCCTTATGTCTGTCCCATGTATTCTTGAATTCCCCCACTGTTATTGACCCCACAACCTTCTCAGGAAGGCTATTCCATGTGTCCACCACCCTCTTCATGAAAAAATACTTCCTCATGTTGCCCGTTAGTTGTCCCCACCCCCATCTTCAAATTGTGTCCCCATGTTCTTGCACATCTCTTTTTCTGAAAGATGCTACCCTATACGCTATAAAACTACTGCAAAACTAGCAGGCTAATTTAGACAAAAACTAATAGACAAAGAGAAGGACACACTAGGACTACACACACAAATCAAAACAACACTGTGCACCACATAAATTTTTGCAAATTGTGACTGTACTGCTCCTTTAAAAACTTTGTTCACTGTACTAACCTCTGGTCAGAAAATATTTAATCTGTAATTCTTGAAAATCTTGTTTAAGAAGTAGTAGTTACTAGTAGTAGTGGCAGTAGTAGTCTCAAAACTCAGAAAAGGATATCCCAAATGAGTTCAAAGCTCATGTTCATTGGGGTCTGTACCATTCAAACTCACTGTTTCAGATAAATTTAAATACCACATATTATATAAAGATAAATATAAAGAGAGTAACCAACACACAAACAGTATGTAATACAGTATTTTCAAAACAGCTCACTATGCCGGTTTATGTATCACGTGAAAGGGCTGTCAGAGCATCAACTTACATAGAAACATTGAATGTGATGGCAGAAAAAGACCGGGGGTCCATAGAGTCTGCCCAAACATTTCCCGGGACCTAGCGTCAGTACGAGGATCTACCATCTCCCCTTCAGCTCATCCTTTCCTACCCCTGTACTGGGAGCGTAGATTGCTTTTTGTACCCTTACTCCGTCCCACTCGTGTTTGGATCCCTCTACGGTCTTAGCACCCACCACCTCAGCAGGCAGACTGTTTCATGGCTCCACAACCCTTTCAGTAAAGTAGTACTTCCTCACATCCCTCCTGAAGCTCCCTCCCCGTAGTTTCCATTCATGCAAATGTGTTGTTGAGCTGGTGCTGCTACTGAATAGCTCTGTGTGGGGCAGTCTGTTTGTGCCTTTCAGGAACTTAAAAGTTTCAGTCATATCTCCCCTCTATCTTCCGGCCTTCAGAGAGTACCTGTTTACTATTCCCAGTCACTCCTCGTAGGAAACCCCCTGGAGGCTCAGTATCATCTGCATTGCCCTTCTCTGCACGGCCTGTAGCCTATCCTTGTCCTTTTCTTAGGTGAGGACTCCAGAACTGGATATAGTATTCCAGGTGTGGCCTCACTAGGGAACGGTAAGGGGAGGATCATCTCCCTGCTCCTACTATCTGTTCCCTCCCATACACCCCAACATCTTTCTTGATTTGCTGTATGCTTTGTTGCACTGGCATGACTGTTTTAGAGTGTCACAAATAATGATTCCCAGGTCCTGCCCTTCTGTAGCGGTACTAAGTCTAACACCATTTAGCCAGTACTTTGCCTGGGGGTTACCTTTCCCCAGGTGCATTACCTTGCACTTCTTTGCATTGAACTTCAGCTGCCACTGATTTGACCCATCTCTTTAGCCCTTCGAGGTCGTGTTGCAGTTCCCTAACTCCCTCAATGCTATCCACCCTTCTGCAAAGATTAGTGTCATAAGCAAAGAGGGCAAGTTTACCCTGGATTCCTTGGCCAATGTTACTAATGAAAATGTTGAAAAGGGCTGGGCACAGGACTGATCCTGATGTACCCAAGTTGTGACCGCCCTTTCCGTTGACCTCACCACATTGACAATGACCCTGTATTGCCTACCCTTAAGCCAGTTTCCCACCCACCTGACTGTGTCCTTTGCAGTTCAGAGGTCCTCCGACTTCTTCAGGGTATTAAATAACTAGTATAGCATAGCAAAATGCTATCCATATCAGAAGCTGATAACCATTTTCTGAACTGCACAGCACAAGACTGCTAAACATTTTTTTATTCACGATTATACATTCAAAACACATTAAAAGTAAAGCGTTTTTCATTTTGCTAATCGGTGTTTCCCATGTGCTATGTATTTCTACAGCTGATTAGCACTTTTACATGCAAAACTGCTATGCAATATTTCTGGCTTATTTAATGCCTTACTGAAATCAAGGTAGAGGAGATCCACAGCGTGGCCCCTGTCCAGCTCTCTTGTCACCCAGTCAAAGAAGACAGTAAGATTGGTCTGGCATGACCTCCCTGCCATGAACCCTTCACTACTAAGGTTCATAAAGGTCAAAATGAACAAAAGGCATAGCCCATGTAAGCTCATGTCATTTAGATATAATATAAAATTGTTTGACCTGAAAGTAACCATTCGTCTAATCGATTTTTAAAAGTAGACTTGGTCTCACAAATAATCACTGTCAGTGGAAGAGTTCCAAGGCCTAACAATTCTCAGAAAAAATTACCGATGCCTTACAGTGTTGAACGGTATGGTTTAAATTGAGGTCATCCATAAAGAGAACTTCCTTCATCTCTGCTGTAACCTTTAGTTCCCGTAAAATTTCCAGAGACATTTGCACTCGAGCTGGGTGGCCTATAACAGAGTCCCAAGATGGTGTTAGCAGATTTGTCAGTAGTTACTATATTCAACCACATAGATTCGGTGGATTCAGATTCTTTGATTTTTATTAGATATGTCAGTAGGTTGTAATGCAGAATTAATATAAAAAGCAAGCCTCCCACCCTTCCTACTTTCTCTGCTGAAAGAGAAGAGGTTAAATCCCTGTATGTGTCTTCCCCAATCCCCCAAAAGAGTCTGCATTGGTCTACCATGTTTCTGTTATTGCAATGATGTAAGGCCTTTCAGTATCACAAATTGCTAGAAGTTCATTGAATTTATTTAAATTGCAGGCATTTAGTAAGAGTTCTTTAATGTTACTTTTCCCTTTTGTGTTACTGCCATTGTGTTTGGATCTTTTTTGGGAACATGGTTTTAAGGAATTCCCCGATAGATTACAGTGTTTCCCCCAAGATGTCAGTTTAAATCAAGAGCGTTGAACGCTGTCTGAAAATTTACACTCAACTGTTTTGCCACAAACATATTCAGATGTAGGCTGTCGTTGGTAAATAATTTTTTATTATTAACAAAAGATTCCCAGTGGTCTATAAACAGAATGCCATTCCTTTTACACCAGTTTGCAAGGCGTGCATTAATTCTGACTGTGGTATTGTTCTTTTCAACAGAAGCACGAGGAATAGGGAGTATTCTGGAAACTGCAACTTTGCATCCTTTTGATCCGATTTCTTTTGTTAAATCTAATAAATTGTAGCATTTATCCTTCTCAAGGGAACAACCTACATTGGTAGTACCAACATGTAGAAAGATAGTAGAATAACTGTTTTACAAACTTCTCAATTCTATCTTTATTATCTTCTGTTTTGGTGCCTAGAAGGCAGTTTACTCTCTTTTGATAGTTATCTGTCTTGACAAAGATAGGAATCGGTAACATTAACAAACAATAGAATCGCCAAAAAAAATTTGAAACCTATCTGAAATGGGGTTTGAATTAACTCTTAACTCTAACTTAATTTGAATTAACTCTGAAGATTCTCTAATGGGGGAAAATCTAATTGCAGAAAAGATGTTAAAACCTGAAGCAGTTAAATTGTGCACATTAGCGCTTCTCCCGTTCTTTAATTTTCTAGATTGCACTAATTCCCAGTCAGAACCTTCTTGGACAGTGTGCTCACCCTCTATTCGTTTTGCTGTGTAACACTACACTGTCCATGTTGGAACCACCATAAACATTTATGTTCTCAGCAGGGGTGAGATTGTTTCCAATTTGGAGCGTTGTGTCTGTGCTAGGGGCAAGCTCTCTAACCATGTTATCAACATAACATTCAAGGTCGCGAAGTTGTTTAATTCTGACAAAGTTCCCTATTCAACAGACCAATTTCATCCCTATGATTTTTAATTAAATAACAATTTTTACAAGTCCTATCACCTGTTGTAACAGGGGGAACTGATCCATTAAACTGAAGATTATTACGTGTAGTCTAAGCTAGCACAAATTCTCCATTAGCGAGCTCCAAGGACTTCCACACATTTGCACAGTTTACAGATTCCATTGTATGTAAATACAGAATATTCATTCTAGCAATTTAAAACACTAGTGACAGAAAAAATAAGAAAGTACCTAAATCGTGCACTTTTTAGTCCAAAAAAAACACAACAAGGTAGGCCTCCCTTCCTCTGCTGACATAGGCAGACGCAGTTTGCTTCTGCCTGTGTCGTCTCCGCTTGTTGAGGCAAGACGTTTATAAGCCTAGAACCGGAACCTGTGCTGCTTATTGTCCTGGAGACCATTTTTCCAGGTAGTCCACGGGAGTCTTGCTTGATTAGGGTCTCCCATCAGCTTTCCTACAATAGATGTAAGACTAACTGGCCTGTAATTTCCCACCTCCTGTCACCCTCCCTCTTAACACCACATCGTCCACTCTCTAGTCTCTGGGTACTACCCCTGTCTGCAGTGAGCTGTTAAACAGATGTGCTAGGGGATCAGCCAGCTCTTGTGCCAACGCCCTTAGCACTCGCGAATGCATTCCATCTAGCCCTGATGCTTTATCTGTCTTGAGGGCCACCAGCCCTTTCCAGACCCTGTCTTTGGTGAATACTGGGGTTTCTGTCCTTGGGATTCCCCTAGTGGCTGCATTGATGCTACGTTCAGGTAGGGGGCCCACACCTTCCCTGGTGAAAACAGACCAGAAGTAGTTGTTTAGGTCTGAAGCCTTCTTTTCATTGTCCTCAATCACCTTACCATTATCTACCAACCTAACGATCCCCCCGCTCCTCTTTCTTTTGTCCCTTTTGTAACAAAATAAATATTTTTCCCTGGATTTAATGCTTTTAGCAATCCGCAGCTCCGTGGCTGACTTTCCCTCTCGTACTGTTCTTTTTGCTTCCCTAGTTTTTTGAATGTATTCCTCCCACTACTTCCCGACTCCTTTTAAACCTATAGAATGCTCTCCTTTTGGCACTGACCGCTTCCCTAACCTTCGCTGAGAACCACATGGGTCTCTTGTACTTATTTCTTTTTACAACTGATTTAACACAGAGTTTAAACCACAGAAAACACTTTATGGAGACCTGGTAAACTTGGAGCACAGTTGTACAAAATGAATTGGATAGAGAAGAGGAATTGCCTAAACCTGAAAAATCCAATCCTTATCTAATGGAAGGCAGCAGATTTTAGTTATCATTGCACTCTGTTATCCATGACCTCAGATGTTTTCCAAGGTACAGTTCTTTTAAAGGAAAGCTGCCATAAACCCTATTTTTCTCCCAGCCTTTACTCACCTGCCAACATGTAGTAAGAGAGCTGCATTTACGAACATACGAAATTTGCCAGCAGATAAAGGCCTAGAGGTCTATCAAGTCTGCTCGAATGTGCAGCTAGCACCCCTTATTCTGCAGCTGCCCTTCCCTTCCACCCTTCCCCTTCATTAACCCTCCCCCGTGTCCTGTCCCATCCTCATTTATAGCAGTCCACTGTTCTACTGCATACGACTTCAGGAGGTAACGCATTCCACCCAGCCGCCACCCTCTCTGTAAAAAAGTGTCTCCTCATCTCCCTCCTGAACCTTCCTTGCTCCAGTCTCATATCATGGCCCCTGGTGTCCCTCCCCTCCCTTACTTTGAACAGCCCCTCAGTACTTCTCTTGTTTATTCCTTTCATGTATTTAAAGATTTCAATCATGTCACCCCTGTCTCTCCTCTCCAGTGAGTACATGTTCAACTCCTTCAACCTCCTCTCGTATGATAAGTCCCCCAGCCCCTTGATCATCTTTGTCGCTCTGCGCTGCACCCCCTCCAGTAACTTAATGTCCCTCTTCAGATACGGACGCCAGTACTGCACGCAGTACTCCAGGTGTGGTCTAACTAATGACCTATACAGTGGCAGAATCACCTCCTCGAGGATATACCCCTTGCAATACAACCCAGCATTTTGTTGGCCTTTGCAGCTGCCTTCCTACATTGTGCCGAGTTGTTCATTGACCCTGTAATGAGCACACCCAGATCCTTCTCCTCCTCTGTCTGGGCTAGCTGCACTCCCCCTAGCTGGTAACTCCTCCTTGGGTTCCTCATCCCAAAATGCAGCACCTTGCACTTTTTGGCATTAAAGCCCAGTTGCCAGGTGTCTGATCAGGTTTCAAGCTTTGCCAGATCATCCTGTAACCCCTGCCATCCCCCTAGGTCATCCAGCACCGCGCCTACCTTGGTATCATCAGCAAACAGACTCATCTTGCTCTTGATGTCCCATGATATGTCTGCAATGAATATCCCAAACAACACTGGTCCCAACACCGAGCCCTGTGGAACACCACTCGTCACATTTCTGTCAAAGGGTATGTATTTTATTTTAAATTATTTTTATATTGCGGAGTGAGTGGTGCCATTTCATTGATTGTAGTGCCCAGAGCTGCAACCTCTATGCAAATTAGCAGAATACTCTTCCTGTGCTCTGCTGGAACACTCATTCATGATAAGCAGGGCAAATTTTTACGAAGGAAAAATAACTGGTGTGCCATGTAGTACTCTCTTAGCTGAACGTTTAGAAGTAAGCCCCGTTAAAAATAGAGTATTAGGCGCTAATGTGCATGCCCAAACTCAGAACTTATGCTTTCAATTAAAAAATTAAACAGGTTACCGTAGCTTCCGGTTCCGGTTATGATTGCGTGAAGATGCACAGCAAGAGTCTTCTGCTGGAGATTTAATAAAACTAACAAAAAAAAAAATCTCAGCATCTAAAGCAACTGAATACATAAATCTGTCTAGCGTTCATTGCCCAACATCACTATTACTAAACGTAACATGGCTAAGCAGCATCGAAATAGATTTCAGCCTATCGCTGAAAATGCAAAAATAGACGAACCAGACTCGGACGAGGGGGAGGCCCAGCTAAAAATAACTCCAGGCTTGGAGAAGAGAACGTCTCAAACCAAAAACAAAGGTCACAAGAAAACCACAGAACCTGCTACTGAGACGATTCTCCTAGCAATTACAGATTTTCATGGTGAAGTGCGAGAATCACTCAAAGATATCAGGCTGGAGATACAAAGCTTGCAAGGTAAAGTAGCAGAGGCTGATCACCAAATCTCACTGAACACCTTCAAAATTGAAGAAACAGTTCGCACCTTAGCATCGGAGCAACTAGCCATCACCATCAGACAGGAAGACTCTGAAAACAGAGGGAGAAGACGAAATATATGTCTCTTTGGCCTTCCAGAGGGAGAAGAGGGCAATGACCCCATGGCCTTTATTGATTACTTTCTCCGCCTCTCACTAGAGCTTGAACCCGACTACCAACTTGATCTGGAGAGGGCACATCGCGCTCTAGGCCCAAAGCCCACCTACCCTGAAGCCAGACCCAGATCTTTCGTGGTCCGCTTCTTAAGTTACCAAACTAAAGAGCATTTACTCACCAAAGCCTGGCAGAAGGATAAAATAATGTGGGGTCAGCAGAGAATTCTATTCGACAACAATTACGCCCCCTGCACACAACGGCAGCGAAGAGAATATAGTCCGTTGTTCCCTGTCCTCAGGGCCCAGAAAATATGATTCCGTACCCCTTACCCAGCCAAACTGATGGTCTCCCTGCCGACTAAGCCTCCGACATACTCCTCAGCAGCAGAAGCAACTTCCGATCTCCTGCTAAAGGGAATCCTTACAGAGAAGACAGCAGAAACTGTGGGATCACGCCAGAAGCAATTCTACTCCACTGAGCGATGTAATCTGCCTCCTGCCACGGAAACGTCGATTACAGACATTTTGAAGCACCTGCAACAATATGGCAACCCTACCATGCCTCCTTGATCATTTTTGAGGTACCTTCCATTTTCTCAAGTAGGGCTTGGGTTGAGTTTTCTGCTTTGGTGCTTGGGGATTGGAGGTGTGGGAGCAGGGGATGAGTAGGGTGAGAGGTTAGCGATCGTCTTCAGAAGGCCTGGGCAACTAACTGTAAAAGTTTTTCCACACCAATTAGGTCATGAGTTGCCTATCGGTCCACAGTGCGCTCCCAGATGGTGGGGAGTTTCCCTAACTGGTAGGTGCCATTGATTGAAGATCTTCCCTTGTTTGCCCTCTTATCCCAAGATTAAAGTCCCCCTTCTGTCTGGCTCCCCCCTCTACACCCGTACCCTATGGTGAGTTTCCCCGAGCTCTCTTGGTCACAGAGTTAGACACTCCAATCCTGAGCTCCACCTCTAGAAGACACGATGAGGTGTCTCTGGAATTGTACAGTCGATGATGTCAATCTTCAGCTTAGACACTACGGGATCAGTACCACATTGGAATAAAAACTTCATGTTTATTACCAGCCTGAAACACGGGACTGAAATCAAACCGCTTGGGTTGGCCTCTTTTTCACCTGAATCGATAGTGGGGAGAGGGAGAAGTCTTATAATCTAATGACATGATCCATTAACAGTTTGACAAGCCATCCTGACCCCTGCTCGAAAACCTATTAAGTGAATTTCACTTGGTGAAAAATATAAATAAGTATGATGGAGAAAAGGAAAGAAGATATTTAGGGTAAGGGGGGGACAAAAGAGCAACAATATTGCACCCCTACCATGCCTCCTTGATCATCACTGAGGTACTTCTTATTCTCTCATGTTCAGCTTGAGCTGAGTTTCCTGCCGTGGGATGTGGGTGCGGGGGTGCCTAGGGAAGCGTTAGCAATAGTCTCACATGGCCCAGGCAACTAAATGAAAAGGTTTTTTTCGCATCAGTTAGGTCATGAGTTGCCTATTGGCCCACAGTGCGCTCCATGCTGGTGGGGCATTCCCCAACTGGGGGGTGTCATTGATTGAAGACCACGCCTGATTGTCTCCCCCCCCGGTCTGGCTCCCCCCTCTATACCCATGCCCTATGGTAAGTTTCCCCGAGTTCTCTTGGTCACTGAGTCACCTACTCTGATCTTGAGCACCACCTCCAGAAGGCATGATAGAATTATTAACAATCTGAGGGGAAACTTCAGTTGGCTTGGGAGTACAACAAGTTAGGGAATGCTATCCTGATTTGTCCCTAACTGCTACCATTGACCCTCAGCCAGCTAAACTGTCCGCTCCACACTCCGCTAAGCTGAAGTAAAAACGTTGTTTTCCGGCGGAGTCTCTCGAGACCTAAGTGAACTCTGTCATCACCTTGGCACATCCTGGTTCCACCATGGAGTGGTTTTTTAATCCCTTCACTTATGGCCCTGTTTCTGTCCCTGGGATTAATCTCTCGAGGACTAGTTTTAAGAGCCAAGCATCCCAATATGAGCACCTCCCAAATGGGAATCAACTTGTATATAGTTCTTATATATTTGAGTACTACTTTTAAAAGTTTAAATATGCAGATAAGATCACTATATGTTTCTGTATTTACCTTTACAACTGTAAACATTACAAGGCTTGATAAGCCTAACAACCTGGTATTAGGTCACTTAGTTAATTTTATTTTATCCCACGAAAAGGTTATTCGTGGCAGTTCACAGGTTAGAAGTTTGAAAAGTTTGGGGGGGGGGGGAGAAGGAAAAAAAAGCACACACACAGAGGTATGAGCATTTTAAGATGTACTTTATTTAACCAGCTGTGCAATGTTAATCAGATAAGCTTATTTTCAGGAGGCAGGCTGGTCATCCAGGGGGAGCGTGGTCTGGACACTCTTCATAAATTTCTTCCTGGGAGGGAGAGAAGAGATTAAAAAACAATCAGTACTTCAAATTAAAAAAAAAAATAGGATTAATAAATCCGGTCAAAATTATGTCACATAACATAAATGGTCTCCACAACCCCATAAAAAGAGCTAGATTAATGCGATTTTTAAAGAAACATCCCTCTGATCTGATTTTACCTGCAAGAGACCTATCTTACGGATTCGGAACATTCTAAATTAAGTTGGGGTGGTCGATACCAGGTGGTGGCCTCTTCACATCCTAGGGGTAGAAGGAGAGGAGTGGCAATCCTGATCCCACAGATCACACCAATTGAAATACAGCAAACACATATAGATGCTCAGGGACACTATGTTATAATTAAGGGCTTTTTGTATGGCAAACGGGTCACATTGGCCATTGTATATTTTCCTCCACAAACTAAATTCCCCACATTCAGAGGTTTTTTTATCCACCCTCCTCGACCACCTCCAGGGCCAGTTGATCTTGGCTGGCGATCTAAATTTAACACCATCTCCACAGGTAGACTGCTGTAACCCTCAAAAACACCGTACTAATTCAACAACCAAACAATTTAAACACTATGGAATACTTGGGGTTGGTCGATGTGCGGAGACGCATATTTCCATCCTCACCGGGTTTCACATACTATTCTCCAAGATTTAAATCCTGTTCCAGATTGGATTATTTTTTACAACATGTGAATATTTGTCAGCTGTTCAAGATATAGCTTTGGGCCCAACACTTTTACCAGATCATCACCCCTTGACCTTAAAACTAGATATGGGAAGGGAAACACAATCTCTTTGGAGACTTAACCCATCTGTTTTTTATGATCAGGAATTTCAAGAAACTATTCAAAACCGTCTTCCCCTCTTTTTTTCAAGAGAATGCGGACCCTAAGGTTTCTGAATCAGTACAGTGGGATGCTATGAAAGCCACCATCTGGGGGGGAAATCATAGCATACTTTGCCAACCAACACAGAGAAAGAGAAGCAGAATATCATAGGTTATCAAACCTATTAACTAATTATTAGTTGTTATATTGGAAGGGAGACGAGGACCTTCTAAAACTAATAAAAGACACCAAGGCAGCCTTACAAAAAATAATTGACAATAAAGTATAACAATCTTAATATTTCCTTCGATAAAGTATAACAATCTTTATATTTCCTTCATCTGTCAGCTCATGAGGGGGGCTCTAGAGGCACTAAGTCCTTAACATGTAGACTACATGAACAAAAGAGATCCGCAACCATCTTGAAACTTAAAAACCTTATGACAGGTAAAACGCATCATTCTGAAGCACATATTCAAAAGGCTTTTTCTGATTACTGTTGTAACCTATACTCAGCAGACCCCCAATACCCACAAGTCACGGCACAACAATTTCTGAAGGGTACACGACTTCCAACCTTATCAGTTCTCCAAACTAAAACATTAACTGCCCCTATAACTAAATTAGAGATAGAAGAGAAGATGTCCTGGCCTCGATGGCTACACCTCAGAGTGGTACAGAAGATTTCTTAAAGAACTAATTACTAAAATGCATTCACTATTTAACCACATCCTCAAGGGTGAGCAACTTTCCTCCTCTTGGGACTTTGCCACAATGGCCCCCATCCCTAAACCAAATAAAGATCCCTTGGATCCGGGATCCTATCATCTGATCTCTGTCCTTAATGTTGACTGTAAAATTCATATGGCCATATTGGCAACCAGACAAGAATTAATAATTCCCCAAATAATACATCCTGACCAATCTGGCTTTATTAAAAAAAGAAATACATCAGATAATATACGACTCACCCTACTACTCCAAGAATATGTTACTACTCGACAAATCCCTTTGGTTTTTATCAGCCTTGATGCGGAGAAAGCCTTCGATCGGGTTTCATGGGCCTTTCTTTGGAACACCCTGAGAGCTTTCCAATTCACACCTCAATTTATAACAAATATAATCAATCTTTATAAAACACTGCGGGCCTACATCCGTACCAGTGGATCAATGTCTTCTTCTATTCCCCTAGGCAGAGGTACTTGGCAGGGATGTCCCCTATCCCCTTATCTTTTTGCCCTGTTTCTTGAACCCCTGGCGGCTGTTCTCTGGAACACCCCAGAGGTTAAGGGGATACAAATTGGACGTCAGGAATATAAAATATGCATATTTGCGGATGACGTCCTGCTGACTCTTGTTGTCTCCCTCTCGGTCCATCCCGGAAACTTGGAAAATCCTAGCCCAATGTGAAAAAATATCTGGTTTTAAACTAAATTTAGCCAAGACAGAGATTCTTAAGTTTAATTTTTCCCCTTCCCAACAACTTAAAATATCACATCCTTTTAAATGGTTATCCATTAAGATTTCATATCTGGGCTTCCAACTTCCCATGGATCCAAGCTTGTTGGAAACTGTTAACTACGAACCCTTGACAACCCAGATCCAGTCTGATCTCGACCGATGGGTAACAGGAATTTTTCCCTTCCATCGAAGGGTTGAGCTCATGCGTACAAATATTCTTCCTCGAATACTATACTTATTACAGACAATTCCTATTTACTCCTCCAAATTCTACTTTAAATTATGGGATAGAATGATCTCGGGCTTCCTATGGGGTAAAAAATGTCCGAGAATCAGACTTTCTATCCTAAAACTATCACTAACTCAGGGGGGCCTTAATCTACCACACCTATTTCTGTATGCCCAAACAGCTTTTATAAGAACTCTGATACTGTGGTTAACATAATCCTATTGTTCTCCCTGGAAGACAATAGAATTCCATTTAAACGATCTTTACAACATTAAAAAGATCCTCTTTTCCTCTAATGAGAGGTCTATCTCGTCTTCGGACTTAATAAACATAACATCCCAACCTTATAGGTTATGGAAAAGGTTAAGGAAAAGGAACCCTATCGTTACAAATTTATGAATACTGTAAACTTGTATCTCAAGATGAAATGTTTGTTCCTGACTTCCAAGACCAGACCTTTATCCAATGGAGAAATCTTGGCCTTTCTCATATTTACCGGTTTCTCTCACCATTGGGTATCATCCCTTTTGAAAAATTACAATCCCAGTTCTTACTTCGATCCTCAGACTTATTCTGATACTTTCAAATCCGTAATCACATCCTACGCAATAAAAACATCTTACCCATACTTCCCCTTCCCACTCCAAACTTATTAAAATTATTTATTGAATCAACGAAAGGTAATTTGAGCTTAAAAATTATAGGTTTAATATATAAAGAAATGAGGAACGAAGGTCAGGATTCAACCAGATCCATCCTCAGCGAATGGAACAAAGACCAAGAATCAACAGTTCCGATTGATTCATGGACTAGATCCGTTCTGACTGAGATTAAGTCCACCCAGTCCCCACATTGGAGGGAATTTGCCTGGAGGTGTAGATCTCGTTATTTTAGGGCGCCTGCGGCCCTAGCTAAATTCCTCCTTCCAAATTATGGTTGTTGTTGGAGACAGTGTGGATGTAGGATTGACACTCTAGGACATGTCTTTTGGTTCTGTCCCTACCTTATTCCCTTTATACTTTCCCTACAAAATGAGCTCTCAGTCCTGTTCAATGACTCCATGGAACTCACCATAGAACAGTTTTTATTGGGGATTTACCAGGACCACGCTCCTCCTTGGAAAGATACGATACTACCAGTCTGCCTCCTAGCAGCCAAAAAAGCGATCACCCAATGTTGGATATCTGACCAAACTCCAACAATACAAGATTGGAGGAAAATAATGTTTGAAATCTATGTAACTGAAAGATTTAATGCTGAACTACAGAGTAAAGGTTTGTCTCCTATGCAGAAATGGCAGGGTTGGGTCATCTACAGTGCTAAGTGTGACCCCACCTTCTGCCCTTGAGCTAGCAAAGAGTGACTACCTCAAGTAGTGGATTTGGGGGTACTACAACTATTGGTTATGCCCCACCCCCAAAAAAAAGTAATGGGGGGGTTCTGAAACTAATATACTATGTTAAACTAAATGTTTATATTAATGTGGAGATGAGCCTAGACCGCTAATAAAACCTGACTGTTGGCTAGTGATGATCAGACTGCATCAGAAATATCAACTTTCCCATATGAACTCTACAGTATATGAAGTATATCTAATATTTATTGTGAAAATTGGTCCTTATTTTGTTTAAACTCCTCTGTATTGTGTGGAACAAAAATGGAAATAAAAATATATTTAAAAAAAATATAACGGGTTACCGTACTCTGTTTTCAACGGGACTTACTTCTAAAAGTTCAACTAAAAGAGTACTACATGGCACACCAGTTCTTTTCCCTTCGTAAAAATTTGCCCAGCTTGTTATGAATGAGCATTCCAGCAGAGCACAGGTAGAAAACTACTATAAGGAGCCGAACACTCAGTCTTCTGGTGTGGTGGCAGTTTCCAAATGGCAGCTTCAGCACAGAACTCGGTACCACACTCAAGGCACAGAAACAGGGCAAATTTGGTGTGACAGGTTAGCTGGAAACTTGTAAAAACTTAAGGGTGGTGCTAATCGGGCGTTTCTGCAGGCCTGGTAATTGGCAAGAGTGTTTTGGACAGCTTTCCTTTAACATGGGTTTTCAAATTATTTGGTAGATCATTCCATGCTTTTGGTCCCTGTGTGGGAGAGAGTAATATCCCTTTGTAGATGTGTAAACTGGAATGTGAAATTCCATGTTACTGACGAATCTCGGACCATTTCTAGTTCTCCTTTCTTCTGTTAATTCCAAAATATAATTTGGTGAATTGTTAGTAGTCGTATTGGTCCTTATACAACAAGGATGAATGGGATGCATGATTTGATACCTTTTGTTGGACCAGCAAGAAATTTACAAAACACAAGCTTTCAGGCTATACAGAGCCTTTCACAAGCATAGCAGGATGTTCTCAGAGGACACTTGTACACAAGAAAGGCAGGCTTATGTGCTCAGACTTACTCACCTTCTTGATACTAAAAATAATGGACTGAATGTACATAACGGTTTCATGACCATTACCGATTTTAATGGACAGCTGCCTTCTTGGTTCAGGTGAATATGCATTTCTTGTGCTTATATTTACAGTGCCTTTAGAAAGTATTCGCCTTGGATTTTGTCACAGTTTGTTGTGTTACTACCAGAATTTTTTATGCATTGAAATGATTTGTTTCCCCCTTGATTCACACAGCATACTCAACAATTTAAAGGGCAAAATATTTGTATTGTGTAACAAAAATGTATGAAACGTTAAAAACTGAAATATCTTGTTTACTTAAGTATCCCCTTCCCCCCGAGTCAGTACTTTGTAGAAGTGCCTTTGGCAGCAATTACAGCTTTGAGTCTTCTTGGGTATGTCTGTATCAGCTTTGCACATCTGGATTTGGGGTTTTTCGCCCATTCTTCCTTGCAGATTTGCTCAAGCTCTGTCAAGTTGGATGGGGAGCATCGGTGAACCACAATCTTTAAGTCTTTCCACAGATTCTCAATGGGATTCAAGTCTGGGCTTTGGCTGGGCTACTCAAGGACATTCACCTTCTTGTTCTGAAGCCACTCCAGTGTTGCTTTGGCTGTATGCTTGGGGTCGTTGTCCTGTTGGAATGTAAGTCTTTGCCCCAGTCCAAGGTCTATTGCAGACTGATGCAGGTTCTCCTCAAGGATGGCCCTGTATTTGGCTCCATTCATTGTTCCCCTCTATCCTAACAAGTGCCCCAGTCCCTGCCGCTGAAAAGCATCCCCATAACATGATGCTGCCACCACCATGCTTCTTGGTAGGGATGGTGTTACACGGGTGCTGAGCTGTGTTCGGTTTGCGCCAGGCATAGCGCTTTGCATTCAGGCCAGAGAGTTCCATTTTTGTTTCATCAAACCAGATAATCTTTTGCCACATGGTCTCTGAGTCTGCCACGTGCCTTCTTGCAAACTCCAGGCATGCTATTATATGGCCTTTTCTCAGGAGTGGCTTCCGTCTAGCCACTCTCCCATAGAGGCTACATCTGTGAAGTGCTGCAGAGATTGTTGTCCTCTGGACAGGTTCTCCCATCTCAGCCATGGAACTCTGTAGTTCTGTCAGGGTGGTCATTGGGTTCTTGGTCACTTCCCCTGACCAAGGTCCTTCTTGACCGGTTGCTTAGTTTGGGAGGACGGCCTGCTCTAGGAAGAGTCTGGGTGGTTTTGTAATCTTTCCATTTCCTAATGATGGACTTGACTGTACTGGGAACTTTCAACACCCTAGAAATGTTTTTTATACCCCTCCCCAGATCTATGCCTCCTCACAATTCTATCCTGGAGTTCTATGGACAGCTCCTTGGTCTTCATGGTAGAGTTTCTGCTCTGACATGCACTGTCAACAGTGGGACCTTATATAGACAGGTGTATTTCCTCTGAAATCATGTCAACCATTTGAACTGACCACAGGTGGACTCCATTCAAGTTTTAGAGTGATCTCACAAGGAAATTGGATGCACCTGAGCTCAATTTGGAGTGTCATAGCAAAGGGGGTGAATAACTTATCAAATCAAGACATTTCAGGTTTTTATTTTAAATTACACGTACAAAAAATTCCAGAAGTTTCATTCCACTTTGACATTATAGAGTAATTTGTGTAGATATGTGACAAAAAAATCCCATATAAATGTATTTTAATTTGAGTTTGCAACATCACAAAATGTGACAAAATCCAAGTGGGGTGAATACTTTCTGAAGTCACTGTACATACATCATCTCTCACATTTAAAGTAAACCTTTCCTGCATTTTCTTTCTGCTAAAGCTCAGAAAGATGGAGCTCCGTTACTTCAATGGGAGCTCCACCACAATGTTTAAACATTGTTTTCTGTTAGCCCCCAAAGGCAGGAAAAGGATCGTAATTTACCTCGGAGGGGCTGGCAGCATGATTCCGTTCCACCCCTGCCCTTTGACGTTTTGTGACATCTCTATAGGGAGAGCGCGGGGGCATGCTTCTTTCACTTGAATGGAATGTCTTTTTCAAAGCTGATTTCCTAATTTCAGATTGGGTTTTGGTACCACTTGGTGCCAAGGCAGGCATCAATCGGTACCAAAACCTGATTTAAAATTGGGGAATCAACTTTGAAAAAGGTGCTCCATTCAAGTGAATGGAATGCCCCCCCCCCCCCACTCTCCCTATAGAGATGCCACAAAACGTATGAGCATGGGGCGAATCACAGAGTCAGGAAGTTGAAAGGGATCAGCTGTCGGCCCCTCACCTCTGGGGCAAATTACGATCCCTTCTTTTGGAGCTAATAGCAATTTATTTTTAAAACATTGTGTTGGAGCTCCCATTGTGATAAGGGAGTGCCACGTTTCTATTTTTTAGCACCAAGAAAGGTGCTCTTTAATAGTTTTAGTGTGCCTTATACATTAACATGGTTTATTTATATTGACTCACTCGCGCTCTCTCTCTCTCTCTCTCTCTCTCTCTCTCTCTCTCTCTACACACACACACACACACACACACACACACACACACACACACACACGCACACACAGTCTGTATTTTGGGAGGCTCTTTGAATATAAGCATCTTACAATCTATAGGCTTTCTGCTGCTATTTTGGGATTGCAGTCTGCATCACCAGTCTAATTTACAACCACCTAGTATTTCAAAGACTTTTTTTTTTTTTTTGTTTCCCCTCTCTGCATGCTTCCCTTATCCAAAGAACTGTTACACACATGTGTAAATGCTTTTTTACCAGTAGATGCACTATCCAGAGTAAATTATTTTTTTGTTTTCTGTAGAACCTGACTGCTATGACTGATGAAGGGCTCTGTGTAGCCTGAAAACTTGTGTTTTGTAAATCTCTTTTTGGTCCAATAAAAGGTATCCAATCATCCACTTTGTTCAAAATATAATTTGGCATTCTCTGTGAATGGCACATATAGGTAAAGTATAATAAATATAACTTTCAAACAACATGAAATCTTGCTGTATTCTGACATATGCAGTTAAGTCCTGCTTTTCAACTGCCCCGGAGAACAAAGAGTTAAACTTTCCATGGCCAGCATGGAATGTTCACCACGAGCTCGGTTGAAACCCCTGTCTGCTGCTGTTTAAATTGCAACTGTCAGATTCTTTACTCCGCCTCACTGAACAGTCGCTCCGTCGGTTGAAGTGTTGGTTTTCGGTCGGTTTCTACTGAATTGCTGTTACCGCTTAGTCGGTTCAAGTCTTTTTCTGTGGTACCGTGAGTACTAGATAGGTTTTTTGTTTTGTTTCTGTGTGGAACTTGTAAATTGTGGATCAGTTTGAGGTAAAAAAAAGCTTGTGCTTAGTTTAGAGTGTGGTAACCGGTCCGCATCGGTTTAAAAAAAAAAAAAAAAAAATGGATTTTATTACGTTTTTTTTCCAAGACCAGTGACACGGTCAGGAACCGATAGGGGAGTCTTGCCTGGTGGATTGCCGAAAAAAGGGTAAGTTTTGGATAGGATTAGCCAAGTCTGAGAAACTCAAGAAAAAAACCGGGCCTACTGGGTTTCAACACTGCAGTGTGTGTGGGGAAGTCTTTGCCAAGGCTGAACCCCACACCACCTGTGTTTATTGTCTGGGGTTTGACCACCTCAATTCAGACTGCCAAATTTGCAAGAATTTTCCCAAATCTACCCTGGTAAAGAGATTAGGTAGACTGAGGAAAAGGGAGGCCGAGAAGTCCGCTGACCAAGATGGCCAGCCCGGTTCGGTTCCGACCGAACCAGAAGGAGTGCCCTGTGACCAGGGTGATACTTCTGACAAAAGGAGAGCCGATTCTGAGGAGTCGGTTACGGTGAAAAGAAAGAGAAAAGATAAATCGTCCAGTTCGGACCCAGAAATTCATACTCCGACCGCCGATGAGATAGCCGAGGCGATAAGGATAGTGCAATCACTTAGTTCGATTCCGACCGAACCGGCACCATCGGGCAGGGGCTCGGTTCATTCGGTTCTCCTGGTTCCGGATTATACTTTGGAAGAATTTTATGAACTGGGGGAGGAGGAGGGAGAGTATGAGGATGATTATGGTGATTATGAAAATCTGGATGTGTCTGTTGACCCGGACATCTCCCCAGACAGACCTTCAGGCGTTTCTCCTCCTAGGCTTTCTGAGTCCCCTTCTCACTATATGTGTTACAAAAAAGTGGCTGAGACCCTCCAGGTTACTGTGGAGGAAGCAGTAGAGGATCAGGAGGAGCCTGATTTTGTTGAGATGATGGACATCCCAGAGTCCAGGAGACTATCTATTCTCCTCCACAAATCATTTGGGAAACAGACACATAAAATTCTTCCTAATTCTATACCTCCTTTGGACAGACGAATGGACAAGAGGTACACTCTCTCAGGCTCAGACACGGAGTTCCTTTTCCAGCAATGCAGCCATGTTGGGGTAGTGCAGGCTGCTGCCTGTGATAAGGCAAATATTCCCTTGGCATCACACCCCCCAGACAAGGACTCCAGGAAGATTGATGCCATGGCAAAGAAACAATACATGGCAGCATCTTTGGGGCTCAGGCCGGCTAACTATATGGCCTATACAGCTAGATATCAGAAGTCCGGGTGGGACACTGTGCTGGCTCTGGCTAAACAGGCCCCTGACCAGCTTGCCAAGGAGCTGGAGCAGGTGGCTGCAGATGGGATTGAGGCATCGAAAGTACAGTTTCATGCTGCTGTGGACTCCAGTGATGTTTCATCAAGAGTCATGGCTACATCTGTGGCTCTTCGGAGGGTGGCTTGGCTCAGATGTACTAGCCTCTCACAGGATACCCAGGCTAAGGCCATGGATTTTCCTGTAATTGGTAATTCTCTCTTTTTAGGGAGCAGACAGAGAACTATATGAAAAAGATGGATGAGTACAGGACCACTTACAGGAGTGCTCAGGCCAAAGAAAGGCAAGCAACCCCTCAAAGGCAGCAGTCCAGGGGCAGGGACAGGCCTTTCCAAAGGCCTTTTTATCAAGCTCAGGCCTCCTCCTCTTCTTCCTTTTCACAGAGGGGGTTCTTTAGAGGGAGAGGCAGACGGGGGATGAGCAGGCCTGCATCCACCCCTCAGCCTAAAGCACGTGCCAAGCAGACACCCTGATGGGTCTTCCCGGGTCGATTCTCCCATACCAGTAGGGGTGAGGCTGGCTTACTTTGTCCAGGACTGGAAGTCTCTTACATCAGACAAGTGAGTCCTGGAAGTAGAAAGCCAGGGACTGGTTCTCAGCTTCAAAGAATTTCCCAAGATGAGTACCAGATCCTTTCCACCTGCAAATCTCTCAGAGACCCTTGCCCTAGAGGCAGAGGTTTCTTCTCTTCTAGCTCTTAGAGCTATAGAGAGGGTTCCCACCCTACACAAGGGCAAAGGATTGTACTCCAGGTACTTCCTAACCCCCCAAAAGACAGGAGAATGGCGGCCCATTATGGACCCAAGATATCTGAACAAACACCTTTTGAAGCCAAAGTTCAAAATGGTAACTCTGGGAATTATCCTTCCCTCTCTAAGGCCAGTGGACTGGCTAGCCTCCCTGGACTTAAAAGATGCCTACTTTCACATTTCCATCTGGTGCTCCCACAGAAAGTACCTCTGGTTCGAGTTGCCCTCAGGCCACTATCAGTTCAGAGCAAAGCCCTTTGGCCTAACATCAGCCGCAAGGGTTTTCACAAAGTGCCTGGCGGTAGTTGTTGCTTTCCAAAGGAGAAAAATGATCTCCATCTTCCCATACTTGGACGACTGGCTCATAGTAGGTCAGTCTCCAGACCAAGTCGAGTCACATCTGCAAGTGACCCAGCAAGTGCTCACTTCCTTGGGATTCCTTCTCAACCTTCCGAAGTCAGTTCTCGAACCAGTACAGCTCCTCACCTTCATAGATGCAGAACAGGATACAGTAAAGGCAAGAGCCTTCCTTCCCCTGCATAGGGCAAGGAACCTTATGGAACTGGCCTCTTCTTTCACCCTTCAGGTGTCTTGACCAGCAAGGCATTTCCTTCAGCTTCTGGGCAACATGGCAGCTTCCACAGTAGTGGTCCAAGGGGCAAGATTCCAGATGAGGGACATTCAGTTCCACTTAAGAGCCTTCTGGTCCCAAAGAAAGGATTCCCTTACCAAACTAGTCCCAGTGACTCGAACCCTAATCCAAGCCTTGCAATGGTGGCAGGATCAGGACAATTTGAGACAAGGGGTTCCATTTGTCACTCAGTCTCATTCAGTGGTACTCATCACAGATGCTTCCCTGCTGGGTTGGGGAGCCCATTTGGGGGATCTTACCACCCAAGGACTGTGGTCACCTCAGGAATCTCTGCTTCACATCAATCTCTTGGAACTCAGAGCAGTGTTTCTGGCACTGCAAGCTTTTTCCAAATCTGTACAGAACAAGGTGGTTCAGGTCAGAACAGACACCACCACCACCATGTGGTACATCAACAAGCAAGGAGGCACTCGGTCTACAGCCTTGTGCACAGAAGCAATGAAGTTGTGGTCTCTGGCCTATTCCCTGCAAACCTTTCTGATAGTTCACCTCCCAGGGAAGGACAATATCCTAGCAGATGCACTGAGCAGAATATCCCAGGGCCATCACGAATGGGCCCTAGATCCTCTAGTTTTGAAAATGATTTTCTCGAGATGGGGCACACCAGAGATGGGTCTTTTTGCAGCCCCAGACAATCACCAACTTTGTCTCTTTTGTTGCAGACCCCCAGTCTTGGGCTCAGTACCCCTGGATGCTCTGATTCTGAACTGGGAAGGGAAATTTCTGTATGCCTTCCCCCCTTCCCTCTCCTGTTCAAAGTGTTAGTCAAGATAAGGTCACAACCATGCAAAGTGATTCTGATTGCTCCAGACTGGGCCAGACAGCCCTGGCACCCCCTGTTGTTGTCACTAGCAGTCCACCTTCCCCTGTCTCTTCCCAGGAATTACAACCTGTTGACATCCTCTCGGTAGGATTTGGTACCCGAATCTTCAGTCTCAATCTCAAGGCATGTCTCTTGAAGAGTTAGAGTTTGCAGATCTGCACCTTTCCCAAGGGGTTCTGGATATCCTTAAGGCTTCTCAAAAGCCTTGAACCAGGAAGACTTACAACTCCAAATGGAAAAGATTCAGCATTTGGTGTTCTAAGACGAATATTTCTCCAGACTCTGCTGAATTGCTTACAGTTCTGGACTGTATGGTCCATCTTAATGGCCATAATGATTATTATGGACTGTGTATCTCAAGCAGATAGTTGATTATTCTCAAAGAACTTATTTACTTTCAGCCATTATAAGGATGCAGTGGATCCTAAACCAACACACAATGTCATTAACTTATTTCAAAAAGAGTCAATTATTTATCTTATTGATCTTATATTTTAACATTTCAAGTCTCTTACTATAACTAGTTTGTAAAATACATTAGGTTTACAGAGCGCTGGCTATAGTAGGAATCTCAGGAATCCAAAAAAACATTAACACTCATATGACATTATTAACATTCATTTCTGTATCCATTCAAATTTTACACATTTCCAATATGGCACTCTTATTGCTAACTTTAGAACTAGTATGGTTTTAACCTAAACCATTTTACAATTTCTCTGAAACACTCCAATCTTCCTATAATATTGCAGTTACATACATACCTGCCAATCACTCTCTATGTTCATCCCTATTAGTGGATTTAAAGTTTTAAGTTGAAAAATCCATTTCATTTCTGCTCGTTCCAACATTTTTATAAAATTACCTTCTCTTGGTGATGGTTTAACTACCTCTAGCCCCCAAAATCTTAAGGATGCTCCTGTATGGCGTGCTTGATTAAAATGTAATGCTACTAGTGACGGTTGATCCTAGTTTCTTATGTCACCCTTATGTTCTAGTATTCTCTTTTTTAATGCTCTTAGTTTGGCCGACATATAGTTGGTCACAGGGGAATTGTATAACATGTATTACTCCTTCTGTCTTACAGTCTGTGTTCCCTGATTTTAAATTCTGCATTAAAATGAGGATGTTTGAAAAGTTTTTTTTTTTTTTTACTAGTATTAGTGCACACTGCATTTCCCACAACCTGTCATGCCAGGCTGTAGGGAACCCAGTAGTAACTGTGCATCTTTCATGTTTGGTTTTCTAAATTGGGAATGAACTAGTTTATCTTTAAGGTTGCCAACCTTTTTTGCTACTGTTATTGGCGTCTGCTGTAATGCCTTATTATGTGGATTGTCAGATGTTACCATGTGCCAGTGTTTGTTTACAATTCTTCTTATGTCAGAGATCTTATGGTTGTATTTTAGAGCTAATACTGTTCTGTTTGTGTCCTCTTTTACTTCTTTACTTAGTAACAGTTCTTCTCTCGTTTTATTCTCCATTTTAAATTGTGCTTGTTTTAGGATAGTTGGTTTATATCCTCTATTTCTAAATCTTCCTATCATATCTTGTTCATGCTCATAATAATCTTCTTGTTCTCTACAGTTCCTTTTCACTCTCACTAATTGTGCATATGGTATACTGTTTTTTTAATTTAGGCTCATGATAGCTAGTGCTGTGTAGCAAAGTGTTTCTATCTGTCTCTTTCCTAAATATAGATGTACTCAAACTTCCCTTTTCCTTTTTTATTAGCAGATCCAAAAAAGGAATGCTAGTTATTCCGTGATTCATAGTAAATTTTAAATTACTGTCCCATCTGTTTAAACTTGAATGGAATTCACACAATTCTTGTTCTGTCCCTCCCTGTATACAAAATATATCAATAAAACGTTTCCACATGATTATCTTATCTATAAACATATTTTGTTGTTTATTAAATACCATTTCAGATTCAAAATTTATCATGTAGGCATTTGCATACGCAGAGGCCATTGTACTGCCCATAGCTGTACTTCTATCTTGCTGATAAAGACCATCGAATTCAAAGTAATTATTTTCTAAAATAAATAAAGCTAACTCTATAACCAGCACTCTGTAAACCTAATGTATTCTAAAAACTAGTTCTAGTAAGAGACTTGAAATGTTGTTAAAATGTAAGATCAGCAAGAGAAATAGTTGACTCTTTTTGAAATACGTTAATGACATCATGTGTTGGTTTAGGATCCACTGCATCCTTATAATGGCTGAAAGTAAATAAGTTCTTTAAGAATAATTAACTACCTGCTTGAGATACACAGTCCATAATAATCAGTATCTAAAAAGAGCCCACTTGGAAAAGCCGTTTTCAGCTCTCTGTTCACAGAGGGTAGAAGTGTACAGTTGCTTAGCAACACTCTCATCACGCGAGATGTACAAAGAGTGATATGTCACTCTGGCGGTAATTTCAAGTGGGCTCAAGAGGAAGACACTCCTTGGGAGTCTTTCAGCGTTTTGGAAACGCCATTACAGCTTAGCAAAGAAACCTTTTATGGACTTTATCGAAAGACAAGAACATTCTTTCTACAAATGAAAGGTAAACACATCCCCAATTGATATACAAAGAATAAGATTATAAATTTAAAATGAATAAGTATATTAAGCCCATTCTTTGTTACAGGGGTAAAGCTATTGACACATAAAGCAAAGAACAAGCTCAGCAGTCCTTAAATAGAGTTTGGAGAATAGATTTTCTATGTTAAAAGTCACTGCGACATCTCAGGTATTGGAATGGTTTTGGAGTTTTTTAACTCCGTGTCACAAAAGTTTAAACAAAGCTAAAAGCACCTTATTAAATAAAAACCTTGTTTTGTGTGTTGCAGTACGAGCGAATTAGAATTGGAATTTGAAAAGGAAATACGCTATTGGGCTTTTTTAGGAAATTTCAGAAGCTAATTTGATAAAATTACGTAGTGACGCTCAAGGTATGCGATTGGTTATGGGGTGTTCAAGTGTATTACTGAAGTTAAATGAAGGAACTGATGTTTTGGACTGTTAGATACTGTGCAAAAGTGTAAAAAAAAAAAAACCTTTTTGGTCTGTCTGTTTTTGTAGAGAGCTGTATTACTGCAGAATTTATAGCACAGTAGATATGAGCAGTATAAGAAATTCAAATGGTAAATAAGTGAAATGAGTTTAAGTATACACAAAAACAAGTAAGATGCTTTGTAAAAATGAAATTATTGTATGAAAATTAAAATCTATTTTCTGTTTAAAACAGATTTCAAATGCCCCGTGAACAAGCTCAGAGGAGCGAAACGTAGGGGATTTTAAAACAATAATAAAAGAAATTCAAACTACAAGTGATCGAGTGAGTGTGTGTTGAATTGGAAATCATAGCTCCCAGTTGTGGAATTTTGGATTTTGATGATCCTCTCCCTCCCCAGCTGACCCCTGGCAACCTATTCGCACTGTGATCATGGGTCGCCGGCATGGCAGGAGGGTAAGGCATGATGCCTCAGCCCTCCATGCCACTGGGCTAGCTATAAAACTAGCAATTCTAAGCCAAGAATAGATAGATAAAACCTTTATTTTTTGACAGGAGATAACTTTTAGGACTGTGAGGCCCTGTTTTACAAAGTTGTCCTGTTGAGAGCATACAGTTACGTTAAGAGAGTTTCACGCTTAGATTTGTCATGGTTTCACACTGACAAGTAAACAGTTGGAGCATTACAATTGCAGTAGTAAAGTGTAAGATTTAAATTTGTTGTGTTTCCAGAGTTGACATAGACAGTTGAGACATAAACATTAAAATGCATATGGTGAGCCTGAGCTTCTACAAATTCTAAAAAGGACATGCAGATATAGTTTGACATACATCTAAGTTACAAAAGGGGAATTAATTTATTGCAATTATCCCTTACCTCACCAAACATGTAAAACAAACATTAAATAAACGGGGGAATTGGTTTATTGCAATCATCCCTTACCACCCCAACCCCTGCCCCCAAAAAAGTGTAAAATAAACATTCAAAAGGGAAATTGGTTTATTGCAATCATCCATTAGCTCACCACCACCACCACCGCCCTCCCCCAAACAAATGTGAAACATACTTTAGGTGGCACAGAGGTAAACCTTAGTGTCTACAATTTCTACATGAGGATACAGATATTTATTAGAAAATTACAGCTGTTACAAAGGAAGCAGTAGTTTATTGTGATCTTCCCCCAAATTACAAAGAATCCTTTTTATACTACTCTAGGCAGTGGCATTTATCTCTGCACATTATATTTATGCCTACTTTAAACTGTCCTACATTTGTTGCATTATGAATTTCAGGATCTCTCTCATTCCAGGTTTTTGAAAGATACTTTCTTTGCATCTTACTGTATACATTATTCTCAAAGGGAATCGTTGAACATCTGTGTTTTCGATCTCTCAGATTATATTTATTTGAATTGTTTATTTCTGGCTTTGTTTGTACTTTCACCTCCGAATTCTACATATGCTTTTAACCCTATCCGTTTTTTCCTCCGGGTTTCAAGGGAGTCCCATTTGAGTTGTTGCAGAAGGCTACAATGATGTGTAGAATACTGGCATTTTAATACAAATTGAGCCATTCTGTAGTATGTTTTATCCAGTCTTATTTAGCAGGGTCTTTGTAGCGTGTTGATTTGTTAAACTCCAGTATGAGGAGTAGTAGTTGCACAACAACCCTATTTCTGGTTTATTTGTGTAGCATTGAAACTTCCTTTCGAAGTACCCCCAGTCTGACGTTGACTTTTCCCACAACACTGGTCACATGTTCCTCAAAAGTAAGTTTGTTGACTAATGCACCTCCAGATACTTGTAAAATGTTACCTCTTCCAATTTATATTTATCTAGGGTATAAATATTCAGACTGTTATGTTGTACCGTTGCTGTGCGTCTGGGGTTGAACAGCGTTACTTGTGTTTTTCTCTTACTCAGAACCATTTTTGAGTTTTGTAGTCAGTGCTGCAGATTATCAAAATTGGACTGCAGGGTGCTCTGCAATTCCACATTGTCTTTAGCCCTACCTGTTAGTGCCATATCACCGGCATAAAGATAGATCTTACTACTTTCTATCAGTTGTGGCAGGGGATTTATATATGTGAGGAAAAGTAGGGGGCCCAGGATTGAGCCCTGGGGCATGCCCCTATATATCCCTCCTTGTCTGACGAAGTCTGATAAATAGGAGGAATTACAATGGTTGGTGAGCAAGGACCCTCCAAAAATTCCATTAAGTTCATTTTAGTGGAATCTTTTTCATCCACTACAAAGCCCATGGCAGTTTGCATTTGCTGCCTCATGCCTTGAAAAGTGGGATCCTCAGGAGGAGATATTGGGATATGCACCACTGCAGGATGAGAGGGTAGCACTAGAACAATTGGTTAGATACTGTTCTTCCTCATAATCCCCTTCTAAATTCTGTCTAATACCATGAGGTTAGGAGTGTATTCCACCTCATCATCGACCTCTCTGACAGAAGTTGACGGATATAATGGTGGCTGAGAGGGAGGAATTTGCTGCGGGCTGGAAGTAGTCAATGACAGGAGCGGAGTGCCTGATGGCCCAGTTGATGAAATAACAGCCTGCATAGGTAAGCCAGGCAGAATGTGTCATATCATCTCTGAAAATGATGCCAGCACAGCCTGAGAGTCGATAACGCCCATGTCAGGGGCCATGACTACTTGAATTGACGACGGGCCTTGGCCTGATAAGGATGATGTACTGTCCATAGTAGGCTACGTCGGCACCTAAACCAGATCCCGACCTTGGTGTCTCAGCGAAAGATTGAGGGGGTCTGTTGTCAATGCCACTGGAGTGGGCGGTGACGCTGAATGATTACCTGGTTTCAGCAGCGACTGGGATCTCATTGGGGAAGCAGGTTTTTCCTTGTCTCTATGCTTATGTCCAGACAATAAAGAGTGCTGTGACAATGACTGTTCTCTGTCCTGGTTCTTCAACTTCGATTTTGGGGGTTATGTCTCAGCTGATGTGGATGGCGACAGTGATTTTGAGCCTTGCTCCTTCTCCATGGCTGCTTATGCTTTTTGGAGAAGGAAAGTTTCTAGAGCTTTCTTATGGCGTCATCTTGTTGCATGGTTGAAACCCTGGCAGATTTCACAAGTCCTTATGTTGTGAGACGGGCCCAAGCAGCACACAGATTGATTGGTGTGTGTGTCTTCTTTATAAATTTTGGCTCCAGACTTCCAGTACTGAAATAATGCGGATGGAGCTTTCGGCGGCATGCAGACAACAGAAAAATTGTAGTGAAATAAAAAAATTAATGATTGTCAATGGTTAGTAGACCGTGTTTCCTCAGCAGGTCCAACAAGAATGATCAGTTTGAAAAGAACTGAGGCGTGATGGTGCCACCCACATTAATGTAGACACTGATGTGTGATGTTGTGGGCAGCCTCTGGCTAGCAGAAGTTTCTGTCTAGTCCTAGTGCTTGACTGCTGTAGTTCCAAAGGTGTGGCCTAATGGAAGATGTCCTTGAAGATCATCCTGATTCTGAGAGGCAAACATCTCGCTAAAAACTGTTTGGCCTAACTTCCAGTTTATTTACATTTTATTGCTGTTATTGTTCTGGGATATGCCACACTTGTATAATAGTGGTGCAGTAACACTTCTGTAGTTTGGGTTGAATAAGCAGCTCTATGTTAAACCCATAGCAGTGTAAGGAGAGGGACTTTATTTTGCAAAATTCATTAGATACAGTGGCAGCAAAGATAATAAAAAAGGGTCTACCTCAGTTTAGAGACACCCCCAGGAGTGAGATTGGTAATGGTAGTGTTGAGCTGAAATGTACTATGATACTATATATTAAACCTAAAAGACCTATCTAGCATATAAATGACCCTCACAGATGTCCCTCATTCACATCATCAAAGACTATGCCGTGGGGTTTACTGGGGTTTTACACCAGTATGATAGGCAAGACTTTGCAGGGCCAACTAGAGAGAGATGTGAATGAAAGTAAAGATTCCTTAAATGTGCCATACAGGTAGAACTCTCAAGCCACATTTATGATTATCATTATTTTGGCAGTGTCAGTGGCTCAGTAGGTAGCATACTTGCCTCTGAGGCCGGGAGATCAGAGGGCTGTGGGTTCAGTTCCCATATCTGGCACTTGGGTTAGTATCCCAGTACTGATGCTGTAGTGCAGCATGAGAGGGGTGCTTCACTTCTGAGGTGCTGCCTTTCAGATGAGATGTTAAACCTAGGTCCCATCTGCCTGGATTGGTGGTAGCTCAGGTGGATGTTAAAAATCCCATGGCACTTATTGAAAAGAGTAGGGGAATTTCCCCAGTGTCCTGGCCAAATTTCCCTCCTTCACTAAAAATACCATCAACAGCTTAATCTGGTTCAAGATCAGTTGGCATTCATCTGTATCCCCTTCCCCTGGGTCGTGCCTGAAAATAGGCAGGATTTGTCTAGAGCACTTACCTGGTCAACAAAAACTAAATAAATAAATAATGTGGTTGGTATAACCCACTTTGCCATACATTTCATATTTTTAATGCAAATAGGTGTGTGGAAATTTTTGTGTTGGTAATTGAATGCTTTAATTGTACAGTAGTTTTAAGATCTTTTGGTGCTGTAAAACTAATTGTTTTTTTCCCTCCCCCCACAAGGTTACACTGTATGGGCTCATAATCTTATTGCAGTTGCTCGTCTTCGTGGCTCTGATCTGAGAGTGTTAGAGGTGACCGAAGAAAGCATTGATTTTGATCAGGATGAACTGGCTGATCAGGATGTGGATCCAGTGCACAATCTCATTGAACAGGTATCCCTCGGACTGGGAAGACCGTGGCATGCAGTGATGGACATTGAATCACTTGGCGTTTTTACTGAACCAGCCCGTCACTTCTACCGAGAGATGCACAACTTCAGCAAAGGCATTTAGCTTTGCCTTTATTTTTTTTGTTTGTTTTTGTTTTTTCATTTACAAATCCTGTGGTAACATATGCAATTTAGGGCCCTTATGTTTTTTCAGTAGTGTGAATTAACTCCTTATATGTGCTGTGTTTAATCAGTATTAGCTATATAGAATTATATATGTATATTCTACAGTACTTAGTCAAAGAACGGTCAGGTATTGGTTAGAAGTTATGTGGCAGAGTTTAGGGCTTTCACGATTAATGGACTAGTTGACTAAAGCTTCAAAAGATGCAGTTGAAAGGTGTTTGGAGAAACTAATTTCACGTGATTTAGTTTCTGCGTTTTCACTGCATCATGTGCTCTTGAGTGATTGTTAGTATATTGTACTTGGAGATTGTTTCTTTTAAAAAATGTCCAAATGGTCCAGTGGACTTTCAAGGAGTTCATGTCAATGTTCCAGAACATACTTTGCCAAAATATTATGACAGCTGAAAGCAAACAAACTTTTCATCAGAAACGATCCCAAACAGCAAGGCAAATTGCTGTCTGTTAGACTGTAAAATTATTTTTGGTTTTTCTGTTAGTCCTCAGAATCATGATCCAAAGGACAGAATGACCTGAACTTGAATAATGGTAGCATCTGTGCTATCGGGCCTTTTTTCTTTTCTCCTTGCCCTGTGTATGCTGTCTTATTATCTTTTTCTACTTTATTATTTAACCTAGTTATCAGTTCTTAATGAATAATCTACACTGATTGGGTGAAACTAGAGAATATGGCTTTAAATGTAAAATTAGGTGCAATCCGCACATTAATAGTTTTCCCACAAAAAAAAACACACTAGTCGTGAAATCCCTAGCAAAAGAGTCGCTGAATTTTCTCTGTCAGCGTCTGTGTCAGCTGCCAAAGAATCTGTTTAAAATGAAGAAGTGCCCACATGCTGGCAGGGGCAGGCCAATGGTTGGGTCAGCCGGATACTGCTAGATTATAATATAAAAGGTCGAAGTTCGACCTGTGGTACACAGCTGTGCTGTGGCTCGGTTAACAACCTCAGAACTCTTAAACAAAACATGCACCTGTTTCACTGTGAATAGTGAATGTAAAAAAAGAAAGCTTGTTCTATCACAGGTTAAAAGCTGCTATGATGCGTGAAGAACATTCCATGAAATTTGTTTTAAAATCTTGTTATATCTGAGAGGCTTGAAAAGCCAATTTAACTGTTTCAGGGCAACCGCGGGTACAGACGTGGTCTCTGTGAGACTTCCACCTGACCCCAGTTTTAAGTGGTACGAATGTTGTGCATTTGATGTTACAGGACAGTCTGCAATAATATTAAGTAAGTGGCCGACGTGGGTGCCCAGCGGTGCTGAGACCTGGCTGCTGTATTATGAACTTCAAGAGAAAAAAAAAACAAGATTTATGCAACAGATGTCCAGATATGATTCTATTTATGGAAAAGTTTATATGTATTGTTTTACAAGGGGTTTTACCATCTTATATAAAAAATAATGATCTTTTGACAGGTGTGCACTGTGTTTTTGTCTCCAGTGAGCACATACCATGCAGATTTTATATGTTCATCAGTAGAGTGGATCCACTGGCACAGTATGTGAACATGCCAGATGTGGTGAGATTTTATCTTATGAATGTGATCAGATTATATGAATTATATATTAAAAAAAAAAAAACCTGACAGAAAATGTAGGGAATCCAGTTGAATGTTTGAACTGATGTTTGTTGTATGGTTTATGTTTAATGTTTATTCTTTTAATCAATGAATAAAGCATTAAAACGTCTTGTTTTTGAGTCTGTATTGTGCTAGTTATAAAGTTGTGTTAGCAAACAGTAGCATCACTACTGTTTAAACATACTCGTTACCCATCATAAAATTCCTTACAAGGACAGCACAATGCTCTGTTTCATCCAGCATATCCTTGTAGATGAGAGTCCAGACTGTGTGTGAGTGCAGTAGCCTTTCCTGACAGCATCAGATGGGAAGTGAGAAGTTTTGACTGACAGCATCTTTGGTACCTTCAAGGCAGACCACTCTCTAAGGCTGCCATCATCAAGAATTGGGCCACACCATCAGCATTTGGATTTAGCACCATAATTTACATCTGGGCACAGATCAAACCACAGTTTGACATTTTTAACTGTATGGATTCAGTTTACTATCTGTCCTTAAGCATTTTCCTCTGAGCTTATTCAGAGGCTCAGGAAGGATTTCAAGAAGACTACCGCCATCCAACCATATGTCCTCTATTCTTTTCCCCCTTGCTGTCTGCTGTCTTTATTTCTGCCAAAAAAATTCCAGAAGTCTCACTTACAGCTTTTTCTGTGAGGATTTTGGTGCTTGGAATCTGTTTTTCTACAGATGTGTCATTTTCAGGGTGGCTGCTTGATCAACAGTGTCTTGGAGCTCTTTGTCTAGATAAAAGATTGCGAAGGTCCCCCATAGAAAGGGCTTCAAGAGTTGTGTGATCTGTTTATTGAAAGTGTGTGTTACAGTCAGGCATGACCTGTGTCTGTTGCCTGAGTGTGAACAAAAAAACTATGATGTGTGATTGAGGGTTGCAACGGAGATCTCTCCAAGATCATCTTAAGAGGGCTAAGAAAGGTAAGACTGTTTTTCTAGATCTTGGACACTGGGACTGTGGGATCCAAAAATCAGAAGATCCATGATCTCAAGAGAATCTTAAAAATGTAGGACGACAATCCCATTAGGCATCTCAAGGAACACAAGGTTGAATTACAGGTTTAATACTGAAGTCTCTTTGAGACCGTTGAGATCTTTGAATGTAATCACAACAGGGTCCTCCCTTTCTTCCGCAACCTTATCTCCACATTGATGGTTGACTACTATAATGAATTTATAATTAATGGCTCTCCCCTTTTGCCATTGAGATACCGTGGCGTAATTTGCCATTATAAAGGAGCGTTTATAACGGCAAACACGCGCACGGTTCTCCTCCCTCTGCGCATGCGCCTACACCAGCGCCTCCCTTCCTGGCTCGCACTTCCTTCCTACAATGGAGCCACCAAAGAAACACGGCTGTGAGTAAATAAAAAAAAAAAAAAAAAAAAATCAAAATGAGCACTGGTTTTACAGATGGGGGACTTTGAACATTTAAAAAAAAAAAAAAAAGTGAAGCCGCCGAAAATGAAAATCCAGCCGTACGTAAAATAAACTGGCACGTACTCATAGCCACACTGAAACTGCTGATTTTATTTTATATAATTGCTGTGGCCAAAAAGGGGAGAGCCATTAATTATATAAAATAAAATACGGGGTAATGTGTTTAAACTCGAGGTTTACACACACCCTTGGGGTTAGATGCTTTGCACAAACCCCTCGAGCTTCGCTCTCGGGGTTTATGAAGCATCTAACCCCTCAGGTGTGTGTAAACTCTTGTTAAACACACCACCCCATACTTTATTGTATATATTATACACAATCTGGCTTTAAGGTCCTCGTCTTTAAGCCCCTAATGCAGGTTGAAGACTTCAAAGAAGCACTAGTAGCTGCCCCACTTACAACATTGAGAAGCTTCTAAATGCCCAGAGCATGGTCTGGATCAAGTTCCACCTCTTTCCTTAAATCATTGACATGGTCTTCTAAGAGTTGAAGACCATGGAGGATCCAACTGAGAACTGGGATTGGACCTGCACTCTGGTTAGAAGGTGTAGGCCAACACCCCATGAAAAAACTCTGGAGTGAGGCCAATGCCAAGTCTTCTTTCAAATCCTCCAATGATGATTCCTCAGGAGCCTTCCCTTTGAGCTCCACCAAGGACTTGCTCTCAGTCGAACTCTCAACAACATTTGAAGTTTCAGCTGTATAGGAAGAAACTGTCTAGGCATTCTTTATCCTTGCCAAGACTCTCAGTAGTGACACAAGAAGCATTGTTGACATTACTCTGAGTCTCCATTTCCCTGGGCCTGATGGTTCCTTTCTTTTGGCAACCACCTTTGTCACCTCAGCTGATGCACCTGATACTTGGCCCTCTGTGCTAAGCACCTTTCAGGTGGGCCCAGTCCTGATAACTTCACTTCCTCAGACTGTCACTCTACCAGCGACACTGAGCCAAGTTCCCATAATAATAATGATTCTGTACTGCCCTGACCTAGTGAGGGGACTCTGGTTAAATCCAGTGAGGTCCTGAAGAACTGTCACACTAAACTGCTGGCCAGAGGTTTAACTGGTTGATTTGGAACTCCGTTGTTAGTCCTTCACCTCCTCCCTTCTGGGTGCTCAACCCCTGACCCTGATTTCTCCTGATTCTGGCAAGGCTCATTTGAGTGACAATCTTACTTCAATATTTGTGAACTTCACCAACGTCTTTGATCGTGAATTGTTTATCTGTGCCCTTTCTTCTCAACAGTTTCTCCCCCATGCCACTTTTTGGTTCAGAAACTACCTGTCTAGCAGAGTGCACAGGACTGCTGTTGACGACATCCACTCAGACTTTTGTCCTATCAACAGCAGGGTCCCACAGGGTTCTGTTCTTAGTACCCTACTTTTCTTGCTTTTCCTAAACTCGCACCCCAATGCGTGCTCATCCAGTGAAATCATACTGTGTACTGATGATGCTGTCATCTTCAGCTTAGGTTGGGACCTGGTAACCTTAAACAAAATAATTCAACTTGACTTTGACTTCCATCAAACATGCATTAAGCAGTAATGCATGACAAGGGGGTGTGGTGTTGTGAGATTTACACACGACTTGGGTGTGGTGTGGCACAAGGCGCAGGATGAGTGCTGTAAACCCCCCAAGGCGTGTGTAAATCTCACAACACACTCCCTGGAGTGCATTATTGCTATTATAAAATAAATCAAGAAAAACATACAGCACTTATCGCTATTCAGTATTTTCTATTTCATTAATGTTTTTTGGTAATTCGTTCCTCTGCCTATAAAAAATTGTTCCAGTATCATAGCAATACATCACATTTGCAACTGAGTAAATGGCCCAGAAGTAGGACTTTATAACTGTATTATTGGGCTATATTGATTCAGTGAGCAACTGTGATTACAGTATTTGCTGGAGCCAGTCTCCGCTTAAAAAAACAAACAAAAAACTAGTATTTATTTTCAGACTCTCCCACTCTCGGTGCCTTTTATGCAGCATTTAATGTAGGCAGTGACATTAATTTTCAAGCACCACCCCATTTTCACTACATACTTTTGAGACACTGCCTGAAGGAGGAGTCGACTGAGTGTCATCAGTATCGCGGCCACTGATATCCGATGGCACTGTAGGAAGAGGGAGAGCAACTTCCTTAAACACTGGGCTGCTCGCTTGCTGAATATGTGCTGGCGGGATTAGAAAATATATGCCTGTTGCTGTGCTGCAGTCTGTCAGTGTCAGTCCTGGATGGATGTCGACGAGCTCACTCGCTACCACTGAATCGGCTTCGCGATCTGTTGTACCGTTGCAAATGCCATCAAGCAGCACCTCCACAGAGCCACAAGAGGTTTAAAAAGGTATATTTCCATTTTATGAATGCTTTCTGGGCACTGGTACGGTTCGTTACTTCCACAGAAAGCACTACCTTGGGGCAGTTCTGTGACGAAAAAAAAAATGGCTGTTTCTAGGGATGTGGATATGATGGTCTATCCACACTGTTTCACAGTTGCCTTTCTCTTTAAGACTTGTTCGGAAATGTCTTCAAACTGGCTCCTACCATCCACCTGGGTGGTAACTCCCTCAGCACCGCCCCGTGACACAAACATAGAAACATAGACTTTGACAGCAGATAAGGACTGCTTGGCCCACCTAGTCTGCCCATTTCCCTACCTACAGGATAAGCTGCAGATCCTAGTTAACCAACAGCCTATTTCTTCCTACTCCCCACAAAAATTGCCTTATGTCTGTCCCATGCATTCTTGAATTCTCCCACAATTTTAGACCCCACAACCTCCTCAGGAAGGCTGTTCCATGCGTCCACCACCCTCTCTGTAAACAAATACTTCCTCACATTGCCCCTCAACCATCCTCCCTCTATCTTCAAATTGTGTCCTCTTGTTCTTGCACATCTCTGTATCTGAAATATGCTACCCTCTTGGACTTTGTTGATTCCACTGAAGTACTTAAAAGTTTCTATCATGCCTCCCGTCTCCCTCCTTTCCTCAAGGGTATACATATTAAGCTCCTTTAGTCTCTCCTCGTGTGGCTTCTCTTACAGACTCTGCACCATTTTAGTTGCCCTCCTCTGGACTGCCTACATCCTGTCTATGTCCTTGCGGAGATGAGGTCTCCAGAACTGGACACAGTACTCCCATGGGGTCTCACCAACTGTCTGTACAGAGGGATAAGAACTTGCTGTTTTCTGCTGGTGATGCCTTTCCCTATACATCCCAGTATCCCCCCCAGCCCTTGCTACTGCCTTCTCACATTGCTTGCTAATCTTAAGGTCATCTGATATGATTACCACCAGGTCCCTTTACATTTTTGTTGTTGTTACTACCCCCCCCTCCCCCAAATTGTGTAATCTTCCCCTGGGTTTTTATTTCCTAGGTGCATTATTTTGCACTTATTTGCATTGAATCCAAGCTGCCATACGTCTGACCATTCCTCCAGCCTTGCCAAGTCCCTTCTCATCCTTTCCACGCCTCCTTGTGTATCAACCCTGTTGCAGATCTTTGTGTCATCTGCAAAGAGGCATACTTTTCCTTCCAGTCCCTCTGCAATGTCACTTATAAAGACATTAAAAAGGACTAGACCCTTTCCTTTCTGCTGGAAGACTGTTTCCCTCCGTACTGC
Source organism: Neoceratodus forsteri (assembly GCA_016271365.2). Classification (NCBI taxonomy): domain Eukaryota; kingdom Metazoa; phylum Chordata; order Ceratodontiformes; family Ceratodontidae; genus Neoceratodus; species Neoceratodus forsteri. Next base: position 967,212,883 of record CM028134.1, on the reverse strand, counting down.
TCCCACGTTGAGTAGGCCCTGGTGCTCATATCTTTGGATTTACATCCAGAACTTACTCTAAAACTCATTTGAGTTGTGTTTTCGCCTCCCATCTTCAATTGCGATGGAGGATAAGACTGTTTTCTGGGTTTTTCTGGTGCTCTTGTAGGCAGATGTCCCATACAGACCCTCACGCTTCGTGTGTCTATTGTCTGGGCCATGATCACTATCCGCAGGCCTGTGACTTTTGCCAGTCTTTCCACCCTAGTATTCGTGATGACCGTGGTGCCCGCCTGAAGTTGGGCAGACCGGAGAAACTATACCCGCCGGTCAAACCCAAGGATGCCCATTGGGTGGTCTCCACGGATGTGCGGTCCGCCAAGCAGTTAGAACAGCTCAAGGCCTTCGAGGAGGAGGTGGCCCAGGCCGCTGCTCAATCCTCTTCAGCCTCAGCCTTTGTTCCGCTCCAGTTGGGCTCTACCTGTTAGGCCTCCTTCAAAGAACTGTGCCAGTCTCTCTCAACTAAAGGAGAGGATCCCACTGAGTTGCACAGTTACTGCTCATGCAAGAAGGAAACATAGAAGTTGATGGTAGGAGGAGACCGTAAGGTCCATCTAGTCTGCCCATTTGTTTTAGACCTATTTTGACACTCTAGTGACACTCTAATTGCTCTTTGGAGTCCAAAAAGGTCAAAGAGAAGACTTTTCTAGGGACAGGGATATGTTGTTCATCCACACTATCTGGCAGGTTCCTAGCCACTTTAAATCTTGCCGGAAGGTCTTCAAGCTGGCTCCTCCCACCCACCCGGGTGGTAAAACTCTCGGCTCCGTCCCATGATGCCAGATCTTCCTTACCGCTTGGAAGCTCAGGTTCCCTCCTTAACGCTCTGCATGATAGACTGGATCCTAACTCTTCGGTTCGTCCAAAACTCGTTTTAAAATTTTCAAGACTTCGGTCTTCCTTTTCCCTATGGTTGCAATGGACAAATCGACTCCCGGTTTTCGGCGGTGCCCTTGTGGGCAGAAGATGTCCAGGACGGATTTGCACTCCATGTGCGTCTACTGCCTCTGCCTAGAACACGACCCGCCGGCCTGCGAGTCATGCTGTTCGTTCTCGGCCAATGTCTTGGAGGACCGCGCTGCCCGGTTGAAGCTTAGGCGCCCGAGGCGCTATCCGTGAGGTAAAGTCGAAGAGTCTGGCATGGCCACTGCGGTGGCTGGCTCGGCAGAACAGCTCAAGCAGATGATCGCCCTCAAGGAGGCGGCGGCCCAGGTCGCATCCTCCTCCTCGGTCGCGGCATTTATCCCGCTCTCTTTGGGTACCTCGTATTCTGCTTCATTCAAGGAGCTTTACTAATCTTTTTCCACAAAGGGAGAGGGGCCATCGGGACATTCCTCTCGGTCCAAAAAGAAGGATTCCAAGGGTAAGTCCCATCGTTGGCGTTCGTGGGAGCAGGAAAGGTCCCCTTCCCCGGAGAGCCGACCGTCGACTTCGGTCGAGGTTGTGGCCAAGGCCGCTGGCTTCATGGCATCCCTGTCAGGTCAGCCGGCAGAGACACCCGTCGACACGGTCGAGATTTTTCTCGACCCCTCGGACGGGTTTTCGACTGGTGAAGCTGACAACCCTTCTTCGCCAGTTCCCCCGGTGGAGACCGAGGATCTGCCTGCGCCCCCGGTGCAGCAGTCCCTGGTTAAGGTGTCTGAGCCGAGGGAAGAGCGGGTGTCCCCGCTCTTCCCAGGCCCGTCCTCAGACACACAGAGGATGTCGGTTTCGGACTTTTTCTCGGTCCAGCCGATCCCGCTGACATCAATGGTCTCTATCTCGGCACCGAGGTAAGCGGCGACACTGCTCGTCCTCGTCTTCCTCCTCGGAGAGAGGAGAGGCTTCGGCGCAGATTGCGTCGACGCTACGAGGAACTGATGTGGCAGCAGTTACTTTTGTCTGGGAGCAAGTAGACACCGACGCTTTCCCCGGCCATCAAGTGGCTATCACCTGAACGGGCGAAACAACCTCTTGCTGCAGTCGAGATGCCCAAGCCTGGGCCAGTTGTTCGGCCGAAACCTGCTGCCCAACCGATTGTGGTGGAACCTCCGCCTCCACAACCAAAATCAGGGGCGCCGACCAAGGACTGTCGGTCGGGTCAAGGCCTGCCCCACAGGTTGTCAGTCACCCTTACTCCCGACCATCGTCGGCAGGTGGAGGGTGGCTCAGGCCCTAGGCAGCTCTTTGCGAACTCCTCGGAGTCCGACGACTCCTCCCTGTTCTTCAGGCCAGTTGACCTGGGGTCTTCCGGGGACCAGTCACTGGACGAAAGCCCATCGTCCTTTATGGGTTTGCTTTGGCTCATCTGGGAGTCCACCGGGATGCAGCTCGAGCCCGTATCCAAACAGGCCAAGTATCCCCTGACTGAGATACTGGACCGAGGGGATTCATCCACGGAGGCCTTTCCGGTGGCTGAGGCCATTGTAGGCCCAGCCTTGGAGCTTTGGCAGCGGCCTGCTTCCTGTCCTGCGCCCTCGGCCAGGATGGCCAGGAAGTATGCGGTCCCTACCAGCTCTTTGCCCGGGTTTTCGGAGCACCCCTCTGCCGAGGAGTTGGTCACAGACAGCATTTTCCGGTGTTCCAGGAACGCTAGGGACGTGGACAAGACCCCCCCCGACAAGAAGTCCAAAGAGCTGGACTACGCCGGCCGCAAGGTGTACGCTGCATCCTCCATTGGCCTCCGCCAGTCCAGCTCGGCCGTGCTGATGGCACACTTCTCCCCACGCCTGCGGCTCCCTGGATGAGGTGATCCCTCATCTTCCGGCTGACCTGCAGACCACGGTCTGGCAGGTTCAGGACCAGGGTAGGGCGGTGGCGAAGCAGCAGCTCCAAACAGCTCTGGACATAGGGGACTCCTGTGCCAGATTGGTTGCGGCCGCGGTGGCCATGCGCCGCAGAGCATGGCTGAGGATATCCACCTTCACGGAGAATACCCAGCACAAGTTGGCAGACGTCCCCTTCTTGGGGACCGACCTCTTCGGTCCTGGAGTGGAAGGTCACCTCCAGCGGATCGAAAAATCCAATGCCACTCTGGACTCAGTCACCTCCACCCAGAAGGACAAAGGGCGCCGACAGCAGCACAAGCCCTTTCGTCCTTCAGCGCCTGCAGTACGTCCAGCCCAACAGCACCAGGGCCAGCAGGCTCGCTTGGCATCCCAAACCAAGCCCGTGGCTTCCTCTAGGGAAGCAGGGAGGTAAGGCCCAGGAGGTCCCTCGGCCGTCCCTCCTCCAAGCCTGCCCAGTGATGGGTTGAGGAGTGTCGCCCCCAGCCTCGTCACTCCACCCCTTGGGTTCCCCTCGTGGGGGGACGGCTCCGCCACTTCCTTTCCACCTGGTCCGCTATCACCATGGACCGCTGGGTGTTGGAGGTGGTAGGAAAGGGCCTGCCTCTGGAGTTTGAGCAGGCTCCACCCTTTCGAGCCGTCGCCCCTCGGGGTCCACAGCCTCACTGTCGGCTCGCCGAGCCAATATTGCCCTGCTCCTCGAAAAAGAAGTGATCAGGAAGGTGGCGGATCCACCTCCAGACCCAGGGTTTGGTCCAGGTATTTCCTGGTCCCAAAATGGATGGGGGGCTGGCGCCCCATTCTCGACCTGCACGACCTGAACAGGTTCCTAAGGTCTCAGACCTTCAGGATGGTCACTCTGGCTCAGATAATCCCATCCTTGGAACGAGGTGTGTGGTTCTGTTCCCTGGACCTCCAGGACACGTTCTTTCACGTCCCAATCCATCCGTCTCATCAGAGATTCCTCCGCTTCAGAGCAGAGGGATCCCTTTACGAGTTCCAGGCTATGCCCTTCAGCCTCTCCCTAGCTCCCAGGGTCTTCACCAAATGCATGGCAGTGGTGACAGCATTCCTGCGGCGCCGAAGGGTCCGGGTGTACCCCTACCTGGATGACTGGCTGATTGCAGCCCCCTCCAGAGCGGAGGTGGAGCGGTCCAGAGATCTGGCCCTCTAGGTTTGCTCTCAGATTGGCCTCCTCATCAACGAGGCCAAGTCGGAACTCGTGCCAAAGCAGGTGATAAATTTCATCGGGGCAGAGCTCGACTCTCTTTGAGCCAGAGCTCGGCTCCCGGTGGACAGGGCCGAGGTTCTTTCCTCCTTGCCCAATCATTTCAGGTTAGGCAATCGCGCCCTGCCCAGGACTTCCTGGGCCTCATGGCGGCCTGCACCAGCGTGGTCCATTGGGCCCACTGGTACATGCGTCCCCTTCAATGGGGACTGGCCAGCCGGTGGTCACAGTGCTTCGATCCGTTGGATCAGCTAGTGACAGTGACCCAGGGGATGTGGAACGCTGTCCAGTGGTGGACTGTTCCGGCACATCTGCAGGAGGGCATCCCTTTTGTCCGCCCCGAGCCGACGGTCTCTCTATCGACCGATGCCTCTCTAATGGGTTGGGGTGGCCATCTGGGGGAGCACAGAGCACACGGCCTCTGGTCCCCTCGGGAGTCCCGATGCCACATCAACCTGCTGGAGCTTCGAGCAGTTCATCTAGCCCTCACCGCCTTCTCTCCGTTTCTACGGGGTCAAGTGGTTCAGGTCCAGATGGACAATACCACGACCATGTACTACCTAAACCACCAGGGCGGGATGTGCTCCATGCCTCTGTGCAGGGAAGCTTTCCGCATTTGGTCTCTCATGCGCAGCCTGGAGGCGGATCTCCTCGCCATTCACGTGGCAGGATCCTCCAACACCCTGGCCAATGCCCTAAGCTGGATAGGGGCTGCATCTCACGAGTGGTCTCTCCTGCTGGAGGTAATACAAGATCTCTTCTCCCACTGGGGCATGCCTCAGGCGGACCTGTTTGCCTCCAGGGAGAATGCGAAGCTGAGACTGTTTCATGCCTGTCCCCCTCAGCAGGGCTCGCTGCAGGGGGATGCCTTCTCGAGGCCGTGGACCCCGGGCCTCTTCTACGCCTTTCCCCCATTTCCCTTGAACCACAAGGTGCTTCTCAAGGTGAGGAGGGACAAGGTGCAGGTGATTCTGGTAGCTCCAGACTGGCCCCATCAGTTCTGGTATCCAGATCTCCTCAGTCTCGGCTCCAGGCTCCCGAGGCGGCTACCAGCCCACCCGGACCTGATCTCAGTCAATCGGGGGAAGGTATTCCATCCGGACCTTCAATCCCTGCACCTGACGGCCTGGTTCCTGAGCGGCTAGAGTTCCAGGCCTTGGGTCTTTCCGACGAGGTCCTCAACGTCGTTGAGGCGTCCCGTAAGGAGTCGACCAGAAAATGCTACATTTGGTGTCAGGGCAAGGGCCTGGACCCTTCCTCCTGTTCCTTGGCAAGCATTCTGGACTACCTGTGGTCCCTTTCTCAGCTAAGGCTTCGGTCGACGACCCTTAAGGTGCACCTGGCAGCCATCTCTGCTTACCGGGCGCGAGCCGGGAAGCAGTCGGCGTAGGAGAAGGTGGTCTGGCACTTTTTTAAAGGCATTGATCACATATCCCCTCTGGTGCGAAAACCTCCACCTCCGTGAGATCTGCTGCTGGTATTGGCTAACCTCATGGGCAAGCCATTCGAACCGATGCACAGGTGTGACATCTCTCACCTGTCGTGGAAGACTGCCTTCTTGGTGGCTATCACGTCAGCCAGAAGGATGGGAGAGCTCCAGGCGCTTTCCATAGAGTCTCCTTATTTGGTCTTCCGCAGGGACAAAGTTGTCCTGCGCCCCCACTAGAAATTCTTTCTGAAGGTGGTGTCGGAGTTTCACCTTAACCAGGTGTTGACTCTGCCGGTGTTCTACCCCAATCACACCTCGGAGGCCGAATATAGGCTCCATACTTTGGACCCTAGAAGAGCACTCGCTTATTATAAGGAGCGGATGGCTGAAGTTCGGGGAGAGGTTCACCAGCTGTTTGTCACCTACGCTGAAGCCGCACCTGGCAGACCTGCAGCCTAGCGGACGATAGGCAGATGGGTCACCTTCTGCATAGATCTCTGCCATAGGTTGGCGGGCATGGAGCCTCCCAGAGGGAAAGAGCTCATTCTACCCGCCATACCGTTGCATCGGTAGCTGCTTCAAGGGACATCCCTATCCAGGAAATCTGCAGGGCTGCTAGCTGGAAGTCAACACATACCTTCATCACCTATTACCACATCAACCTCGAGTCATGTCGGGATGCTGGTTTTGGGGCCTCTGTTCTCCAGTCTTTATTCCCTAAGTAGGGGGTGTGCGCCTTGCCTCCCTCCTCCCGGAAAACTGCTAGGAGTCTGCCAGATGGTGTGGATGAACAACATATCCATGTCCCTAGAAATACAGGTTACTCACCTGTAACAGGAGTTCTAGGAATGGTATATGTTGTTCGTCCACACCACTCCACCCAACCTCCTGGCTTTGACGCACAACCTGGCTTCCAGCAGGATAGATCTGGCGTCATGGGGCGGAGCCAAGAGTTTTACCACCCGGGTGGGTGGGAGGAGCCAGCTTGAAGACCTTCTGGCAAGATTTAAAGTGGCAAGGAACCTGCCAGATAGTGTGGATGAACAACATATACCATTCCTAGAACTCCTGTTACAGGTGAGTAACCTGTATATCTTGCCTGGGAACAGGGACATTCCCGCTCCCAGGAAGCTATGGTTGAAATCATGGCCTTGGTTGCCGGTTTCACAGTAACCCTGTCAGACCAGTTGACTGAGACACCAGCTGATGATGCATCTGAGATTTTTCTCGACCATGTCAACCAGTTGTCATCTGAAGAGGCCGACAACTCTCTTTTCAGGACTCCGGTCCAATCGGTGACCACTGACTTGTCGGGCCAGCTTACTGAGCTGGAACTGCCAGTCGTCAGCCAAGACCAGGAGGAGCCACGGATCTCCCTGGCTCCCTCTGAGGCCCCCCCATCTACCAAGGTCGACGTCTTGGTTCTCTTAGACTTCGGGGTCGAACATATCATGCCGACATCAGTGGTCTCTATCTCAATGCCATGGTAACCGGCGCCGCCGCTACTTGTCTTCATCCTCCGGTGAGGAGGCGGCTTCTGCGCAAATTCCGTCGATGCTACAAAGACCTTATGTGGTAACAGTTGGTTCTGTTCGGGCCAAAGCAGACACCGGCTACCACCCCCAGCCATTATATGGCTGTCGCCCAAAAGGCCGACACAGACTCCCCCAGCAAAGCCAGTCAACACTGTTCCTCCCCCAGTGGAGCCGGTTCAGACTCTGTCAGCTAGGCGGAAGCAGGCTTCTCCGTTGATCGTGGCGGAGCTGGCCAAGGGACTTCCCCATCGGCTGTCGGTCACCCTTACACCTGACCGTCCGCAGCGGGTCAAGGGTGACACAGGTGGCTGCCCGCTTTATGCAGACTCCTCTGAGTCCGAGGATTCTTCTTTGCACTCCCGTCCAGTAGACGCGAAGTCGGAGATCTTACCATGGACGAAGGCCCTACTTTGTTCATGGGCATTCTTTGGCTCATTTCCGAATCTACTGGGATGAAGCTGGAGCCTGTCCAAAAGCGGGCTGGATATTCTCTCACAGAAATTCTGGATAAGGGGATTCTCCTACATAGGCCTTCCCAGTGGCTGAGGCCATTGTTGGCCCTGCCCTGGAGCTTTGGCAGTGCCCTGCTTCACACCCTCAGCCCAGATTGCCTGCAAGTATGCACTGCCCACCGGTACCCTTTCAGGGTTCATGGAGCATCCCTGGGCTGAGGGGTTGGTGGCTGACTCCATGTTTCAGTACTCTAGCAGTACCGGGGATGTCGATAGAACACCGGACAAGGAGTCCAAGAAATTGGACCATTCGGCCAGAAAGGTCTATGCTGCCTCTTTGCTAGATCTCCATCAGGTGAGCTCGGCCGTCTTAATAGCACATTTCTCTCACGCCCTATTAGGCTACCTGGATGCAGTGATCCCTCACCTTCCTGCGGACCTTCAGACCATGGTCAAACAGGTCCAAGACCAGGGCAGGGCAGTGGCAAAACAGCAGCTCTGAATGTTGGTGATTCTTTTGCCTGCTCAGTGGCGGCCGCAGTTGCCATGCACCATAGGTCTTGGCTGTGGATCTCGACCTTCACGGTAGATACCCAGCACAAGCTGGCGGATGTCCCCTTTTTGGGCACTGACCTATTTGGGCCTGGTGTGAAGGGTCCCCTCCAGCGCACTGAAAAGTCCAGTGCCACACTGGACTCTGACATCCGCCCAGAAGGACAACAAGGGCTCTAAGCAGCAGAAGTGCAAGCCCTTTCGGTCCTCCACCCCTACATCCAAACCATCCCGGCATCAGTCTGGCCAGCAGGCTCAGTCCTGCTGACCTTGGGCCAAGTCCATGGCCTCGGTGGTCTGAAAGCCCGGAGGGAAGGGACTTGATGGCTCCTTAGCCGGATCCTCCTCCTCCAAGCCTGGTCAGTGACGGGATGGGGGTTGCCACCGTCATACCAGTCACGCCTCCCCTGGGTCCTCCTGTGGGGGGCCAGCTCCACTACTTCTTTTCCACCTGGTCTGCTGTTCCCACAGACAGGTGGGTTCTGGAAGTGGTCCGTCAGGGTCTGCCTCTGGAATTTGAATGGTACCCTCCAAGCCAAGCCCACGCCCCACAGGAGGACTTGGTATCCACAGATACTCAGTTGGCTCTTCAAGATGACATAGCCCAGCTCTTCCGCAAGGAGGTCATGGTCAGAGTTGTGGATCCTCTGGAACACCCAGGGTTTGTCTTAAGGTACTTCCTGGTACCAAAGCGGACTGGGGGCTGGCGCCCCATTCTAGAGCTGCATGACCTGAACAAATCCCTCAGGTCCCGCACCTTCAGGATGGTAACTCTGTCCCAGATCATGCCCCCTCTGGAGAAAAGCATGTGATTTTGTTCTCTGGATCTTCAGGATGCGTTCTTTCATGTCCCAATCCATCCGTCCCATCGAAGGTTTCTCCGCTTCTGAGCAGAGGGAGTCCTCTACGAGTTCCAAGCCATGCCTTTCAGCCTCTCCTCGGCCCCAGGGTCTTCACCAAGTGCATAGCGGTGGCAGCTTACCTGAGGTGCCGAGGGGTCCAGGTGTACCTGGACGACTGGATAATAACAGGTCCCTCCAGGCTGGAGGTGGAGCGGTCCAGGGACCTGGCCCTTCAGACCTGCCTCGACCTTGGCCTCCTGGTCAACAAGGCAAAGTCAGAACTTGTGCCCTCGCAGGTGATCAGTTTCATCAGAGCAGAGGTTCTCAACTCCTTTGCCCAGTCATTTCTGGTTGGGCACTTGCTCCCTGCAGGGGACTTCCTGCGCCTTCTGGGTTACATGGCGGCCTGCGCCAGTGTGGTCCAATGGGCATGTTAGCATATTGGCTCCAATGGGAGATGGCCAACCAGTGGTCTCGGCGCAAAGGTCACTTCAACCAGCTGGTCACAGTGACCCTGAGGATGTGGGATGCCCTCCAGTGGTGGCTCATCCTAGAACATCTGCAGGAAGGGATCCTGTTTGTCGTCCCCAAGCCAACAATCTTCCTGATGACCAACACCTCTCTGACAGGCTGGGGTTACCCACCTGGGGGAACACTTGAGTCCACGGGCTCAGGACCCCCCAGGAAACCCGATGCCACATCAGCATGCTGGAGCTCTGAGCGGTTCGGCTAGCCCTGACTGTGTTTGCTCAGTTTATCTGGGGTCAAGTGGTCCAGGTCAAGACGGACACCACCACTACCATGCACTACCTCAACAAGCAGGGTGGGTTGCACTCCTTTCCTCTTTGCAAGGAAACTCTCTACATCTGGACCCTCGTACGCAGCCTGGAGGCAGATCTCCTTGCCATCCATGTGGCAGGAGCCTCAAATCAGCTGGTGGATGCCCTCAGCTGAGTGGGTGAGGCATCTCACAAGTGGTCCCTCCACCCGGAGGTAGTTCACAGTCTGTTCTCCCACTGGGGCACCCTTCAGATGGACCTGCAAAGCTGAGGCTGTTTTGTGCCTGCCCCACTCAGCAGGGCTCACTGTAGGGGGATGCTTTCTTGAGGCTGTGGACCCCAGGCCTCTTTTATGCCTCAACTTCCCTTGATCCTCAAGGTACTACTCAAGGTCAGGAAGGACATGGCACAGGTGAGCCTGGTGACTCTGGACTGGCCCTGCCAGTTTTGGTACCCCTATCTCCTTGGCCTCAGCAACAGGCTCCTGAGGCATCTTCCAGCACGCCTGGACCTGCTTTCCACCTCTAAACCTTTGCCCCGAACCACTCTACACTGGCGCTTCCGCCCTGGCAGCCTCAGTAAACTTAAACAATACTTAGCTCAGATAGACTGGTCCCCCATCAGCCACACTCCCGACATTGACCCCGCGCTGGACCTCTTCACGAGTGCCTTCAACAAGGCGTGTGACCTCTTCGCTTCCCTTACCACAATCCGCACCAAAAAACTAAATGCACCATGAGTCACCCCATCCCTCCTTAAGAAACTGAAGGAAAGGGATAACCTTTGACGCATCGCTACTGAATCTGGCAAGTCGACTGATAGGCAAGCCTACAATGCTGAGCGCAGCAAGTGCACCTGGGCCATCCGTAAGGCCAAAGCGGAGCACTACCAGACCACCCTTACCTCCTCCTGGGGCTCAGCCCAGACTTTCTGGAATAGCATGAAAAAGCTAAATGGGAAGACTCGCTCACCCCCCAATCCCAGCTCTCTGTTAATGGCACCGTTACCACTGATCCCCTTGCCATAGCAGACTGCCTCAATACCATTTTCTCCGACCTTAGCTCCGTCCTCCCTAGCAGCTTCTTTGACCCCATTCCTGCTTCTCGGCCCCCTGCCCTTTCCCACCCACCATTCTACCTGTGCAAGATATCCACTCAAGAAGCCAAGCCATATTTGCTAAAAGCCCTCGGTAGCAATAGCCCCAGTAATGATTCCCTCGACCCCAGGATCCTTTGTCAGGTCCTCGATGTCATTCTAGTACCCCTGACTGACGTACTTAACCACTCCCATTGTCTGGGTCAGTTCCCTAGTGTTTGGAAAGCAGCCGTTGTCACACTCTTACACAAAAGTGGAGAACAGTCCTCCCCCAACAACTATCGCCAGATTTCCATTCTCCCCCACTCTCTAAAGCTCTCGAAAAAGTGGTGGCTACCCAACTCACTGAGTATCTGACTAAGTATGACATTATGTGCCCTGAGCAGCACTGCTTCCGCTCAGGTCACAGCACCACTACTGCTCTCCTTGAGTTCTCTAACTACCTGCACTCTGCTCTTGACTCTGGCAACCTTGCCGGAGCAGTGTTCATTGACCTCTCCAAGGCCTTTGAAACTGTCAGCCATCCCCTCTTGCCTGACTCGCTCCTCCAAATTGGTTTCTCTGCTGGTCCCCCTGCCTGGTTTTCTAGCAACCTCTCAGCTAGATCCCAGTGCGTAAAGGTCTGTGGGACCTTGTCCAACACCCGACCGGTCTGTTCCGGGGTTCCATAGGGCTCCATCTTGGGACCCTTACTTTTCAGCCTATATCTTAACACACTCCCCACCTCCTGTACTGGCAAAATTCTTCTCCATGCGGATGACACGGTACTCCTTGCCTGACGCCCCAATCCTACCTCCCTCCAGACCTCTCTCCAACATGCCTTCCACCAAGCTGAAAGTTGGCTCATTGATCATAGACTAGTCAGTAATCTAAAGAAAACCAAGGCAGTGCTTTTCATGTACCACCAGAGCAAGGCCAGAAATGCCTCTCATGATTCTCCCTAGTGCTCTGCACCCCCTAGAGCAAGTGACCACCTACAAATGTTTAGACATCACCTTCGACGACGCCCTCACCTTCTACACCCACATCAATGCCCTCTCTACCACCACTAACCAACGGATCAGCCTCCTATACCACCATAGAGACTGCCTTCCCAATGATGCCCTCCGGCTGACCATCGCCTCTTCTGTCCTGTCCCTAGTGGATTACGGCCTGCCTATCTATGCAGCGTCTAACAATACTGCATTTGCCAAAATCCAGCTCTCCATCAATAAGGCCTGTAGGCTCCTGACCGGAGCTCCCAGGCTGACTCACACGTGCCTGCTCTACTCAACCTTGAGGAGAGACTCCACTATCAGACCTGCCTACTAGCTAAGAAAATGCTGCTCGGACTCTCTCCCCTTGGGGTGTCAGCCTCCCTTCAGTGAGCCACCCCTACAGTCCCCACCCATAACTCTGGTAAGGCCTCTCTTGCCACTCTTCTGACCGTTTTGCTAGTTTATCCAGATCTCTTCTCATTCTGCCCACCCCATCTGGATCATCTACTTTGTTGCAGATCTTGGTGTTATCTGCAAACAGACAAGCCTCACCCTCTAGTCCATCTGCAATGTCACTAATGAAGATATTGAAGAGGACTGGCCCCAGGACTGATCCCTGAGGTACCCCATTTGTTACTTGCATCTCTTCTGACTATACCATTTACCACCACTCTGTTTTCTTCCCGTCAACCAGTTTGCCACCCAGTTGACCAACTTCTGACCCACCACGAGCTTCCTCAGCTTATTTATCAATCTTCTATGTGGAACATTATCAAAAGCTTTGCTGAAGTCAAGGTAGGCGACATCAACTGCTCCCCCTTGTTCCACCACTCTGGTTACCCAGTCAAAGAAAGCTACGAAATTAGTTTGACAGAACCTTCCTTTTGTAAACCCATGCTGTCTTGGATCCTGTGCCCCAATGGATTCCAGGTGTTGCACTATCCTTTCCTTAAGGAGTGCCTCCATAATCTTGCCCACTACTGAGGTAAGATTGACTGTAGTTCCCTGCCTCCTCCCTGCTACCACTCTTGTGGAGTGGGGTCACATGAGCCCTTCTCCAGTCTTCTGGGACCTCTCATGTGCTCGGAGACTCACTAAACAGTACTGCTAATGGCTCTGCTAGCTCCACCCTTAGCTCCTTAAGTACCCTGAGATGCATGCCATCAGGTCCCATTGCCTTGTCCACCTTGAGCTTAGCGAGCTCTTGTAGGACCCCTTCTTTTGTGAAGGGTGTAGTGCTCACCTCCCTCCCCCGTGTCCATGGGGCTGAGCTGTGGGCCCTGCTCTACCTTCTCTTCAGTAAATTCTGAGCAAAAGCATCTATTTAGGATAGATGCTTTTACAGGGTCCTCCTCCTCACACGCCCCCTTTTCTCCTTTAAGCTTAGCGATACCCCCTCTGGACTCTCCTTTCACTAATGTATCTATAGAAAGTGTTGTAACCTTCTTTACTGTTCGTGCTAGTGTTTCCTCAGTTTGGGACTTTGCCTGCCTTACTGCCTTCCCTGCTTCCCTTAGGGCAGTTTGGTATGCCTCCCTATCTTCATCCCGCTGTGTTCCCTTGTATTTCCTGAAGGCCAGCCTTTTGGCTCTGACCTTTTCTGCTACTGTATTTGAGAACCAAAGTGGTTTCCTTTTTCTTTTGTATTTCCTCTTCCAACACAATGGGATGTTGCTTCAAGTATTGCATCCTTAATGCCTGCCCACTTTGCAGTACCCCCTCACCTGTGTGTATTAAGGTATCTAATATGAGGGAAGCACCAATCCTCCCAGGGTCTCTCCCAGTTGCCCACCCTCCCAAATATTCCAGGTAGGTAAAGGTAATTATTTATGTGGACTTTTTCCAAGTCTGTAAAAGCGTAGGATGTATGGCACATAAATAGTCTGTTCACAAATTTATAGGTGCATTCAGTCCCAGTGTACGCTGCCATGCTGGAGTCACAGTATTTGTTGAGAGGAGATAGTTCTGGGGAGCAATTGAGAGCCAGCAGGGGAAGTGGGGTCTCCGGGGACACCCAGTCCTTCCACTAGCTGCTGCAGTGGAGGAGAGGTGACCCTCATGTGGGGGGGAAGGATGAGGGAGGGATGGGATCCATGTCTGTCAAATACCACTTGCACCTTTGATCGCATCCCAACATCTGGGGTGGATCCAGTTAGATCAGAGGCACCGAATCACGGTGTCGTAGTCGAGAGGGGAGGACGGTATAGGCAGCCAACCACCAGGCCCTATTTATTAGCAGCCTATCCCTTCCAAGTCTAACAGAGACGGTGTGAGACACTATGCCCACTGAAAATGTTCCAGACAATCCCCAAAGTACACTAACTACGTATCCAAGGGTCAATTATTCTCAAGTGTGCACCGGTGCTGCCAGGCCACTTGCGACCGAGGAGACCCCGGAACTGCACCCTATTTAGCGGGTTAATGCAGTAAAGCCTGCTATGATACAGTTTGATCCCTTTTCTTAATACAGTACTAAAAAACAGTAACAGTTACTAATACCACAACCAACATCAGTACTTGAGTTATGCAGGGGACATGCTTTGACGCTGTGCCACACAGTATGCTGACCATGGGTTGAAGAGTCTGGGAGCAGAGAAGAAACTGGTCAGGTGGGTCGAGAACTGCCTGCAGGGTACACAGCAGAAGGTAGTAGTTTTGGGGGGGCATCTCAGTCCAAGGCAGTAACAAGTGGTATACCACAAGGCTCAGTGCTTAACATTTCATAGCCAACATTGCAGTGGGATTAAGAGCAAGATCATTCTCTTTGCAGATGACACAAAGATTTGTGCCGAGGTAGATGGGGGAGGGAACAAAAGTACCTCAGGATGATTTGGTAAAACTAGAGGAGTGGTCTCATACTTGGCAGCTTGGTTTCAATGCCAAGAAGTGCAAAGTGATGCATTTAGGAGACAAGAACCCAGGAGACAATTGCTGGCTGGAGGGTGTCCCGTTAACCAAATCCAAGCAGGAGAAAGATCTGGGAGTGCTGATAACTGGTACTCAAGCAGACTATACAGCTGGAATGGCCTACATCTGTTGCCAATTTCATATGTAAATTAGCTCATTTTTAAAATCCATTTTGTGCAATAAGCAATCTATCCCTTTTTTTTTTTTAATACACTGTGTACAGATATGATGGTTGAGTGGTACAGCTGCTGATTCTGGTAGCAAGGGTGCAGAATTTGAAGCCTGTAGTGGTACCAAGAATATCAGTATCGGTGTCAGTGGCTCAGTAGGTAGCACACTCACCTCTGAGGCCAGGAGATCAGAGGGCTGTGGGTTCAGTTCCCACATCTGGCACTTGGGTTAATATCCCAGTACTGACACTGTAGTGCAGCATGACAGGGGTGCTTCACTTCTGAGGTGCCGTTTTTTGGATGAGATGTTAAACCGAGGTCCCTTCTGCCTGGATTGGTGGTAGTTCAGGTGGGTGTTAAAGATCCCATGGCACTTATCGAAAAGAGTAGAGGAATTTCCCCGTTGTCCTGGCCAAATTTCCTTCATTCACTAAAAATACCACCAACAGCTTAATCTTGTTTAAGGTCAGTTGGCATTCATCTGTATCCCCCTTCCCCGGGTCGTGCCTGAAAATAGGTAGGATTTGTCTAGTACACTTACCCAGTCAACAAAAACTAAAAAAAAAATTTAATAAAGGTGCTACATAACCTTATATCTTACAATGGCAAGAACGAATCTTGGACTGTGATTGGTCAGTTTGGGGCTGGTCCCGTCATGTTATCCCAGCATATCATCACAGGTCTAGTCTCAGCCTCACTGTGAACCAACGTAGATGACATTATGAATGGCCTCTAGCATGCTCTTTTTTTTCATCTTCTCTTAAGAAACAAAGATATTTTTCCACACTAATAAAAACATTCTTTCAAATTATTTTTTCCTTATATGTATATAACAACGAGCCATTCAATAGTAGCAATACTGCCCTCCAGGGTGTGTGTCGTTTGGGATAACGTAACGCCTCAGGTATTGGACACACTCGGCCTAGGGCATTGTGCCCAACCACCTGAGACGTGACGTTATCTCAGCACGACACATACCCTGCTGGGCATTACTGCTTAATTATATTGTGGAAATGTTTTCCTGTACAAAATTCCATTCCTTTCAAAATGCTGTTCTACCACAGTTCAAAGCTAATTTATTTATTTATTTGTTTTTGTTAACCAGGTAAGCACACTAGACAACAAATGCCTATTTTCAGGTGCGACCCGGGAGGTTACAATACAGAAAACATGGTACATAGTCATGGTAGCAAACAAGCCCACAATACAGGTGGGCCAGAGAGATTACAATACAGAGAACATGGTACATTGTCAAGGTAGCATGTGAACCCACATGCAGGGTGGGGCCGGAGTACAAAATAAAGACAATATAGACAAGGTAGCAGACATGTATACAACTACAACTATAACTGAAAAAATAGAGGACATTGCATCTAGTGCATCTAGTCTATACAAGAGGAAGGCGGTAATCCACAGGGTAACATGGGAGCAAGGGGAGGCAGGAGATTAACAGGTAACCAGGGGAGGGGGTAGGCAGAGCACAGTCCGGGTGATAGGTAAATAGGCAAGGGGGAGAGTAGGCAGAGAAGTAGGCCAGCAGGGTACTAGTGGGTACAGAGAGGGGGAGGAAAGGGCCGGAGGACCACCACGATGAAGACTGGCTCGGACTGCAGGGAGAGAGCAGCCCTACAGTTGTGACCCCAGAAGGCAGGGCAAGAAAGGTGAGGGTTCGTCTAAGTGCTACAAGGGAGGGAGCTAATGGGTAATAGGGTAAGGGGCGCCTCGCAGAGGAGGGTGGGAAGTGCTAAGGAGGTGAGAGGCAGAGTCCAAAATTCAGTTTGTGGGAGAGGTGTAATGGAATGTGATTCTACCCTACATTGGCAGAACATCTAGAGACTGCAGGGGTCAGTTTCATTTTGAAATCAAAAGAACTCAACATGCATTTCACATAGCACATCACACTACAGGATGAGCAACTTAAGGCACAACCAATGTGTTTTGCTACCTCAGGGTTCGGATTCCCATTGACCTCTAGAGCTTTGTTCTCAAGGTCATAGGGAATCAAACCCCCTCTGTGACAGAACACACTGGTTGTGCATATTTGCCCATCTATCACACCAAATATTATGGCAGATAACAGATACTAAAGAATTAGCTGCTTCATCAAATACTACAACATTTGGGGTCGTACAGGTAAAATGTTTTTTAAACTACTGTGGGCAATATGGTATAAGAAGTGTTAATATATCCTTTTAAAGTCTAAGACACTGACTGATATGCATATTTGCATATACCCTTTATTTTACATGACTGTTCTGTCCTCAGCCTCTAATTGCAAATCACATAATGGCTAAGAAAAATAAAAAAGAACCAATGCCTTTACAGAGACATGCCAACCCCTCTTATACCATGATTGCTTACAGTTGTTTAAAAAAACATTACGTTTCCATTTTGATGGAATGGAATGAAATCACTGACCAGCCTCACGTCTCAAAAAACACTCCGAGCACCCAACAAAAGCCCCAAATCCGCCATATTGGATACCCACTTGACACCGGTGTCTCAACTGGCCTGGCACTGTAATTCTCCAAACAGTACTTTAAAGCCACAACCTGTAGCTAAAATACATTTCCAACACTTCAATTTTTTTTAAAATGCCAAGTGTGTATCTGCCCATTCCTTTAAACACAGTGTTGTCCCCCCAATCCTATGTTAACATCCAATAGTTCATCACCATGCTCCAAAATGATAACAAGAAGCTATCGCTGCTTAGCACACGCTAAATGTGACACATCAACAGTCTGCACCATTCTCAACCAAGCAAAAGCATAACAAAAGGAAAAATATGAACAGAATGGACTGCATTCTCTCGGCCCAAAATGGAAGAACTTAAAAACACACCTAACAGTGACCGCGTCAATTACCAGTGCTGCCACATGTGTGCACAAGAGGCAAAAAATGGAGTAGTACCTCCGCGCTAACAAAACCAAAACAAACAAGCAACAATGTGAATCTTGTCCCGGCTCCTATATCAAAAAGCAGCCGGAACACAACAACAAAAAAAAAAAATCTAAGTCCACATTCAAACACTTCCTAGTCGTCCCTCCCCAAAATAAAACCAAACTGTCCTACAAAGCCTAGCACAAAGCAATACTCCACAGCCCCAGAACCCGGCAGTACTTCTTCTGGCAAAGCAATAAAATCACCCAACAATTGCATAAAAATATGAAAGAATCTTTCTTTACTATTTTTCCAGTATAAAAAAATTGAACTATTGTATAATAGTAATATACTCAACAGGGTGTGGGTATACTAGTGAGTTTACCACTCCTGGTGTGGTTAAGTCACTTGGCTGCACCTCTTGACCGAACCACACCAGCTGTGGTAAATCCACCAGTATACCCACACCCTATTGGGATATACTGCTTAAATATAAAACCAGCAGAAGGCAAACAGAGCAACAAGGAGGGTATCAGTTGGGTCTCTAGGGGCCATAGTACCACAGCTGATGTTGGGGCCCCAAGTAGCTAATTTTATTACAGGGGAAGGGCTACACATGGGCCACGAAGTCCCATAAATCATTCTGCAGGAGGGGTCCTGGCCCCCCCACCAGCAAGCAGCACTAGCCCCATCCAGCATTCTGCAGGAGGAGTGTCTGTCCTGACTGCAGTGTCTGCCCCCACCACTTGCAAGCAACATTGACGGCGATTGTGAAGAGAGTCGGACCAGCCAGATTGCATAGCGTAAAAGGCTACGGGAATCGCATGCCACCTTCCGCTGAAAACGTAGGTGCAGACTTAATCAATGAACGTAAACTTTCATCGAGGGCTTGTGCCCCCCGCACCCTCCTTCCCCTTTCGAGCTCTGTCCATCCTTACATCCTTCACATAACAAATTAATGTCATCTTTCATCGAGGGGCACCCCCCACAAAAGTAAACGTAATATCTACGCAAATACGTCATGTGTCGTATGATCTATGTCAGTTACTCAGTAAGCGAGTTACGCAGTAAGCGTAGCTCCTCGGCTGGTCCGACTCTCTTCATAATCACCACACTGACCACCAATCAGTGCTGTTACCATCTCTGGTCCCCCCCCCCCCCAGAATGTTGTTGTGTGCCCTGGATCATAATGTGGTGGGGTGAGTCAGGGCACAACACACAGAAAGCCTGTTCAGATTATATTAATGTTTGTACATATTTATGGCAGTACTTACCGAGTTGTCCAGTCCTCGGCCTCTGTCCCTCCAAGTGCACAGTTCTGGCCTGCAGTGATCTGCTGCTTTTTTGACTGAAATTAAACACAGTCAGCTCAGGCTGTTTCTGTCTACTTTTGGTGCTAAACAGCTATCTGGCCCAGACAGTGGGGGGGGGTGGGGCGAGATCTTGAGTCTTCTCTTCATCGATGGACATGGGACAGTAAGTGACCACTACCAGGCTGCACACAACACAGGACAGTCATGGAGCGAGCAGCAATGGGCGAAGGACATTAAATTAAGCCAGCAGATCTGATAAGCTATCCAACTCAGCGCTGCGTCTGAAACAGTGGCAGAACCCGAAAAACCCTTGACAGCTCAAAGATTTATTTTTACCTACCAGCCGCGACTAATTCGTATGCGCACTCTGCTCACTGCACTCCTCTACTCCAACTCGTCTTCTGACACCTCAGTGCTGCACGCGGGACAGTGTCACAAGGCAATAGCCACTCAGGGCTGCTCGTTCTCCCGCCAGTGACTCTGTCATCACTCAGCTGAGCACTTTTCTAGCGCGGTAGCAGCGAGCAGAGGAGATCGACAGAGTGTCAGCAGCGCAGACGTGAAGCCCTGGTAAGGAACTGTCTCATGCGAGGGAAGGCGCCCTCTGCAGGGCACCTAGTAGTAACACGCCAGTCTGACAGCGTAGCAAACCACTCTCTCTGCCGAATGCAAGAACCGATCAACTAATTACATTTGGGGCTGTGCTTGCTGCTTAGCGGTAGTCGCGCTGCAGCTTCTTGGCTCCGAAAACGATTTTATTAAACGTTTTCCCCAAATTCAGTGCATTGTGCCGATGTCTCGGTACCTGGTACCAATGATTAAAAAATGGTATTGTACCGCCAAAACCAGTACAGTTGGAGGGTATGCCACAGGTTTTAAATGTTGTGAGTCTTGTGGGCAGTTTATAGCAAAAGCAGATAATACACTCTGTGTATTTCTTGTTTAGGTACAAGTCATATATTTGTCATTTGTGATATTTGTAAGACCTTTTGCCCTAAAACATTAAAGAAAAGGTCTAAAATTTTAGAAGAGATGGCTTCTACTTCTGCTTCTAGTGTGGATAATTCTGCTTCTTCCTCTTCTCACAAAAAGGATGGAGGTAAAGCCAAGGATCCTGACAGGAGTTCAGATAAATCTGAACAAGGTAAAACAAAAAGGGGTGTGGAAACAGGCTCTGAACCTGTTTCATTAAAGAAAAAGTGTAAAGAAAAACATGTTGCTGCACCTCTGGCCGAGAAGGCTAAGGAGCTCCCAGCAGATAAGCATATTATGCCCTCGGCTGAGGACATTGCTATGGCACTACAAGTGTTACAAGCCCTACTGGGTGCAATCCTGGTTCTTACGCCAGCTGTTTCGGTTCCTCCAACAAGGCAAGAAGTGCTGAAAGTGTATGGGGAGGAGGAGGAGGAGGAGGATGGCTTTGAAGGGGAACCTATAGATCAAGAGGTCTCCCCTGAGCAAGAATTTGGGTCCCCTCCTAGGGGTACCGAGGGATACTCTTCCCACTATGCTTTTGTTAAGAGCATGGTGGAAACCCTGAACCTTCCTCTTCAGGAAACAGAAGCGGATATGGAGGAGGCAGACTTTCTGGAGATGATGGAGTTAACCCCACAAAACATCTGCTTCTGCCCATGCATAAGTCCTTAAAAAAGGCTGCAGTGCAGATTTTTAAAACTCCAACCTCTATCCCTGGTGTGGATAAGAAAGCTGACAAGAAATATCAGCTGGACAGAACTACAGCTGATTTTCTGTTCACTCATCCTGATCCTGAGGGAGTAGTACAAGCTGTTGCCTGTGACAAGGCCAGGATCCCCTTTGCTACCCATCCACCAGACAAAGATTCAAGAAAAATGGGTGCTTTGGGAAAGAAAGGGTACATGGCTGCCTCTTTGTTAGTTAGGCAGGCCAATTACATGGCATATTCAGTGCAGTACCAAAAAGCTCTATGGAACACTGTTCTAGCTTTGGCTGATAAGGTCCCTGGTGAAGTGGCTGTAGACTTGCAGGATGCAGCAAGGACTGCACTTGATGCTACCAAGTACCAATTTCATATGGCAGTGGATGCCAGTGATACTGCATTCAGGTTAATGGCTTTGTCTGTTTCACTCAGGAGGTTTGCGTGGCTTAGAGCCACCAACCTGACTTTAGGCACCCAGGCCAAAGAAATGGATTTTCCCCTGGAGAAAAATTCCTTGTAGGGATAAAACAAAGGCATACATGAAGAAGGTGGAGGAATATAAATCCACCTATCGGAGCAATTCCAAGGATAGGCCTTCCACCTCTTATAGATCCCAGAGTAGGGGAGGTAGGGGTAGTTTTTTTTTTTTTTTTTTACCCCAAACCCTTCTTTCAGGCTCAGGCCTCTCAGCCTTAGCAGCAGGCCAGAGGTTATTTTAGAGGAAGGGGCAGAAGAGCCATGAGAAGAGTGGCTCCTGCACCACAGGTTCAGGCACAGCCCGCACAGAATCCCTGACAGGCTAGTGCAGGTCGCATCCCCTATTACAGGACCACCAGTAGGTGGCAGACTGGCTCATTACCGTCACTCGTAACATTCCATCACCACAGACTAGTGGGTGTTGGAGGTAGTGAGCCAGGGCCTGGCACTCCATTTCAAATCATTTCCAAAGCTGAGAACAAGAACCTTTGCTCCAACAACAGCTGCAGACAGAATTTGGTTGGAGGCAGAGGTAAAGCATCTGCTAGCAATCAAAGCAGTAGAGGTAGTGCCTCTAATAAGCAGGGGCAAAGGTTTTTATTCCAGGTACTTCCCCATAAGGAAGAAAAATGGGGATTGGCGACCTATTTTGGATCTAAGACTTCTGAACAAGCACATTTTGAAACCAAGGTTCAAAATGGTCACTCTTGCAATAATCATTCCCTCATTGCAAAAGGGAGACTGGCTAGCCTCCCTAGATCTAAGGGATGCTTATTTTCACATTCCCATCAGACCGTCTCACAGAAAATTCTTGAGATTCAGGCTGGCTTCAGGCCATTATCAGTTTGCAGCACTTGCTTTTAGACTAACTTCGGCACCAAGGGTTTTTACAAAGTGCCTATCAGTGGTGGTAGAGTTTTTGAGAAAACAAGGTGTAACAGTCTTTCCCTACCTGGACGACTGGTTAGTAGTAGGACAGTCTCTGCAGCATGCAGTGCAGTCGCTGGCACTAACAAAATCTACCCTAGAGTTCCTGGGATTTCTGATAAATGAAGAGAAATCTCAGCAGGTACCACTTCAGGTGCTGAAGTTTATTGGAACAGAACTAAACACCGGACAGGGCAGAGTCTTCCTGCCACAAGTCAGGGTGACAAGCATTCTGCAGATTGCAAAATCCTTTGTATCCGGGAGACCCAAATTAGCCAGAGAATTTCTCAGGCTACTGGGCCACATGGCATCTGCCACTGCAGTGGTAATGGGCTACAGGTTTCAAATGAGAGATATTCAGTTCCATCTCAGACAGTACTGGTCTCAAAGGACAGTTCTTATGTCCAAACTGGTTCCAGTCATAAAAAGCTTAGTCTAGGCTTTACAATGGTGGCTGGACGAGCACAACCTCAGGGTAGGTGTACCTTTTTTATAAGGGAACAACCCTCAGTAATCCTCACAACAGATGCCTCTCTTATAGGTTGGGGGCACACATGTTAGAGCACACAGCAAGTGGCACATGGTCCCCCCAAGAGTCTCTGTTACATGCAAATCTCTTGGAGCTCAGGGCTGTTTACCTGGCTCTAAAAACATTTGCTCCTTACCTACAAAACAAGGTGGTGCAAGTCAGAACAGAGAACACCACAACCATGTATTACATCAACAAGCAAGGAGGTACCAGGTCAGATCTGCTGTCCACAGAAGCAATGAGACTGTGGTCCCTGGTATACTCCATGGGAGTATCTCTGTCAGCCATACACCTTCCAGGGAAGGACAATGTGCTGGCAGACTCTCTAAGCATGATAAGTCAAGACCACCACGAGTGGTGCCTGAATACTCAGGTATTCAGTACAATTTTCAGGAAATGGGGCATTCCAGAGGTGGATCTCTTTGGCTCCACAGAAAACCACCAGCTTCCAATGTACTGTTCCAGGCCTCCTCTAAGGGGTACAATTCCCCTGGATGCCATGGCCCTGGATTGGACAGGGAAGTTTCTGTACGCATTCCCTCTCTTTCCTATGATATTCAGGACCCTACTGAAATTGAGGTCCCAACCAGCAAAAATTATACTGGTGGCTCCAGATTGGGCGAGACAGCACTGGTACTCTTCTGCTGTCTCTGTCAGTGGTTCTCCCAATCCAGCTGCCCAGGAGGCACAACCTGTTGACCTCCTCTCGGGGCAGGATCCTGTACCCCAATCTCAAATCACTGAGGCTCAAGGCATGGTTCTTGAGGACTTAGAATTTGCTAACCTTAAGCTATCAGAACAGGTGTTGACAGTGCTCAGGGGTTCCAGGAAGCCTTCTACTAAGAAAACATATTCCTCTAAGTGGAAAAGATTTACTATATGGTGTACAGGTAAGGGTGTGAACCCTTTCAGGGCTGATTTGGCTATTCTTCTAGATTACCTTACACATTTACATTCCTTAGGTCTGAAGCCTTCCACCCTCAAAGTCCACTTAGCTTCAGTCTCTGCTTACCTGTCAGTTGGTAAGGAGAGGTTTATGGCCTCTCATCCAGTATTTAGAAAATATTTTAAAGGCCTTAATCTTCTGCACCCTCCCCTAAGGGAACTGGTTCCGGCCTGGAATCTAAATGTTTGCATTGCTAAACTCATGGATGCACCATTCGAACCTATGACAACCACAGATTTGAAGTATGTCACTTGGAAAACTGTTTTCCTGGTTGCCATTACTTCAGTCAGAAGGATCAGTGAATTACAAGCCCTGTGCACAGATGTGGACTACATCTCATTCAACTGGTACAAGGTGGTCCTTAGGACAAATAGAAAATTCCTTTCCCAAGGTGGTATCTGATTTTCACTTCAATCAGTCTATCACTCTGTCTTCTTTACAGACAACTCCGGTTCTCCAGAAATGAGCCTTCATTCCCTTGATGTCAAAAGGGCACTTAGCCACTACATTGACAGAACCAAGTCTTACAGGACAAGTCAATCACAGCTCTTTCTTACATATGGTGAAGTTGGTAAGGGCAGAGCTGCAACAAAACGTACAATTGCTCGCTGGATAGTGGGTAAACAGGTATCTTTGGGCCTGAGAGCACACTCCACCAGGGGCACAGGTGCTTCAGCGGGCATCTTCAAGAGAAATTCCACTAGTGGAAATTTGTAAAGCAGCTACATGGAAAACAGTACACACCTTCACAAAGCATTACAGCTTGGACTTGCAATCCAGAGGTGATGCTAGGTTTGGTACAGCAGTACTGCAGAGCCCGTTTCTGAAACAGGTTCTCTGCCCAACCTCCAAAGGTGCTGCTTGGTAATCTGCATTAAGTTTAATCATAATGAGTGATTACTGGGGTTAGAAGAAAACATTACACACCATAGTAATCTTGTTTCTTCAAAGGGATCACTCATTATGATTAAAGACCCTCCCTACCTCTCCTACTAGAATCTATAGAAGTTGCTCTGCATCCCTGCATTAGGGTTTTTTCTTTTTCTCATATATTGGTTAAGGTAGAGACTCACTTTGTTTAACCAGTTGGTGTCCAGATGGTCTTAAAGTTTCTTAGGTTTTTTGGTTAAGGATGTTTTGACCTGAAAGGGCAAAAATGTTATTTTAATTTTGTAAATTTGTAGCTAGTGGGTCTTTTACCCAGTTAGGCTCCGTAAGAATCTGAAGCACTCGGAGTGCAACAGTTGCTAGGGCAGCAGTTTGAAAGTGGCAACGTTCCATAATTTGCATAATATTCCATCTCTCTGGGCAGTTCAACACAGGAGGCTGACTGCATTAAGTTTAATCATAAAGAGTGATCCCTTTGAAGAAACAAGATTACTGTGGTAATTTTTTTCATAGCTGCCAATTAATGCACATTTCCTGTCCCCTTTAAGAAGGTTGACTGGCCTTGAGCTCTTTACTAAGGACTGTCAGCAGCATATGACAAATTTCCATGCACATGGCATGTGTGAGGCTAAGCTTCAACTACAGGTGGGATTAGATATGGTAAATCTGGCTTCTTGTTCAGTGGCTGCAGGTTCACTTCGCCATATGTCCTGGCTCTGTACTGTACATTTCCATCTTCTTGGAAAATCCACCAGAAAATGCTGGATCTTTCCTTTTAAACAGAAATTGCTTGGGTCTATGGTAAGAGTATTCTTGATTAAAATCAAAGTGTCCAGTACTGCACTGTAGTCCATTGAGTCCCCCCATATGTAAGACCGTTCTCATCCTTTGGGTATTGGTTCTTCTCTCACAGTTCCTTTTGTCAGCAACAGTGCAAGCAGCTGCAGAACTGCTCCTCCTCACTCTGCTAAGGCAAAGAATTAGGACTCAGAAGCCCTGAATGAGATAAGCTGCTGGGGGGTGGTATTTAGATGCCAGAGCTCCAGTTCCTCATGTATGTCATAAAGTGAGGAGGCTGAGTGGGTTTACCGCCCTTCACTGCAGTCCCTGCTACAGCTTCTAGTTAGAGGTTAGCTACAGTTCTTTTTTAGGGACATGGATTTGGTGCACTATCCACACTACTACCAGTACTTCCTTTCCCTTTAAAACTTTTCAGAAGGTCTTAAAGTTAGCTCCTCTCACTCACCCTGGTGGTATTGTCCTCAGCACTGCCCCATGACATCAGATCTTCCTTTCCACTGGAAGCATAAGGTTCCCTCCTTCGAAGCTCTGTGTTTGGTGTAGGCCTAACTTCACCAATCTTTCAACCGTTGAAATGATTGAGCTTTTAAGTTATCTTAACCTTTTTTTCTGAGTACTCATGGATTGCGATGAACCCAGATCAAGTCCTGGTTTTAAGCAATGCGCAGCTTGTTCACAGATGTTGCACACCGATCTGCATGCCTCATGTCTATTGCCTGGGGGCCCAGCATGATCTGCAGGCTTGAGGCCTGTGCTGGACCCTTCAGCTGTCCACGTTGAAGGACCGCCATGTCCGTCTCCTCTTAGGTTGTCTAGACCAAGATTACATATATAGATTACTTAGATTATTACAAGCCAAAAGACGAAATGTCCATAATGCTTGCCATATTATTTACTAAGAATTTACACAGTATTTAGTAGCATACGGTATCACAAGATCCAAGTTAATTTTGAAACATTCCATACTAGGACTATCCACCACTAGGGTTGGAAGATTATTCTAGGTGGAAATAGTTCTTATACTGAACCAGTATTTCCTTCTATGTGTATGCCATTTGCTCATTACCAGTTGTTTGTTATGTTTCCGATGACTAACTCTAAGTTCTGATTTAGTTAGCCCTAAACCTATTGCAAGGGTAGGGTCTTTTAATGAGCTAGATATAAGACACAAATCTCCCCATAGTCTTCTGTAGTTCAATGTATACATATTCAGGGATTTAAGTCTCTCTTTGTAAGTTTTCCACTCCATACCTGAAATAGCCCTGGTAAATCTTTGCTGGACCCTTTCGATTTTTGAGATGTCATCTTTAATATAAGGGGACCAATCTTGGACACAATATTCCAAGTGCGGTCGAACCAAGGCAGAGAATAGTGGCAGAAGTACATCCTTTGAACGACTTGCTGCATGTCTAAGAATACAGTTTTACACCTGGTTAGCCCTATTTACTTGAGTGGTACAGTGATTCCTAAATTTTAAATCAGGAGTGACCAATATTCCCAGATCCTTCTCTTGACTAGTTTCATATAGTATCTCAGTCCCTAAATTGTATTGATAATGCTGATTATGAATTCCGAAATGCATAACTTTACACTTATCATTATTCAGTGCAAGCTTACTAGAATGGGACCAACATGAGATTTGATCCAGACACTCCTGGAAGGTGGATCTTTCCTTGGTATTACTGACTATAGTGCCTATACAACAGTCATCTACGAATTTCAACATCCAGATAGTATCATTATTAATTGTTAAGGTGGAAACATAAATATTAAATAGACAGGGTCCCAATATAGATCCTTGGGGAACCCACTTGTAACCGGGGCCCAATTTGAATGTTGTCTATTAATAATGACTCTGTTTCCTTCCATCCAACCAATTACTAATCAAATTTAGAATACTATTACTTAGACTGCATGCCCTTAAAGTATCCAGAAGTTCAGTGTGTGGCAGTGTGTCAAAAGCTTTCTCAAAATCCAAAAATACCAAATCCACTGGATTGCCTTTATCAACAGCACAAGTGACTTTATTGTAAAAAGTTAATAGGTTAGTCAGGCAAGATCTAGATTTTGTAAACCCATGTTGGAGAATATCTAGTTGCTTGCTATTATGTATATGTTCCAGTGCAGAATCTTTTAATAAAACTTTCTAAGATTTTCCCAATGATAGAGGTAAGACTAATAGGTCTATAATTTTTGGGTTTATTCTTTGGCCTTTTTTATGAATAGGGACCACAGTTGCTACCTTCCAATCATAGGGGACTTCTCCAGTATCTAAAGAATGTTGAAAAATATTTGTTAGGGGTAGGGAGATGTAATAAGCAATTTCTTTTAATACCCTTGGATGAATTTCATCTGGGCCAGAGGATTTATTGATGTTAAGTTGCTTTAGTTTGTCCAGTACATCTTTTGCTTGAATTTTAACCTGTCCTGTACAGTAGTCTCATATGTCTTTGTTCTAATAGGTACATTTATTTGTAAATACTGATGAAAAATACTGGTTTTGTAAGTCTACCGCCTCTTGGTCATTAGCTAAGGTGCCTGTACTTGTGGTAAATGGCCCTATGACATTTGAATTCCTTTTAACTTTATTTATATGCGAGAAGAAGACTTTTTTTTATTATCTTTAACCTTTACTGCCAAATGCAATTCAAATCTGGACTTCACTTTTCTAATCTTATTTTTTTATGTTTTTATCAGGTCTCTATATTGTATATTTAGATGGGAAAACCTTTTTTTTATTTGTTTAAACAGTCTATTTTTTTTTTGTTAATTAGGGCCTTTATTTTAGGACCCATCCATCCAAGACTTTAATAGTATTTGGTGCTATATTTCTTTTTTGTTGGAACATTAACCTTAATTAGATGTTTTAATTTATTCATAAAGACACACCATTTAGATTCGACAAACAGGTTGGCAAATAATTTAGGCCATTCCCAACATTTAAACATTTTTTTTAATATTAATAAAGTTTGCTTTATTAAAATTCAAAACTTCAGTATCACCAGTAGCAGTTTGAGTTTTCCCATGTGGTATCATAAAATACATAATATTATGATCGCTGTTTCCCAGTGGAGCCTCAGCCCTGACATTAGATACACAGTGAGCAATATTTAATATAAGATCCAGTATTTTGTCATTTCTTGTAGCATGTTGGACTAATTGTTCCAGCCCCATATTATTAAATAACTCCAAGTAACGCTCATCAATTTTTGTTAGTGCAGATGTCTGTGCCCAGTTTATACTCGATAAATTGAAATCACCCATAATTATGTTGTCATTAGGTGGGTCAGGATTCTCAATATAGTGTAACAATTCCTCATCATTGTCAGGGGTCATAGAAGGGGGCTGATACACCAAACCCAGGGTAATTGGAGAACCTGAGTGCAGGGTTAATTTAATCCATAGGGTTTCCAGATTGGTATTGACTATAATTTCTTTACTGATAGTTGTTTCATGGATATGCTGTATAAGGCTACACCACCACCTCTTCTATGGTCTCTACTCTTAAGATACACATTATAGCCCTGAATATTTTTATCCCAGGAATCCCTTGCATCCCACCAAGTTTCTGTAATTAATGCAATGTGTATATTATTAGTACTAAGAAGTAACTTGAATTCTTCAAATTTATTGGTCCCAGGTCCATCTTGCAAATGAGCTTCTGCTCAACAATGAACACCTGGTTAAATAAAGACTTGATTGATTGATTAAAATTCTGGCATTAATACCCCATTCCAGCCAGAAGTTTTAATTATGGGGGAGTGGATACCAGTAGTATTTATATTTTCTATTGGGCATTGGCCCTCCCCCCCCCAATTCCAGTTTAAATGAAATCTAATGACTTTGTTGTTAATTTTCTTACCTATCACCCTCATGCTGAGATGATTAAGGTGTAGGCAATCCCTTTTATAACAAGCTGTGTTTTTAAATGTTTGAGAAGTGTACATATAACCAATGTTTTCAGATAAACAGAACTTTCTCAGCCAGTTATTTAATTTTTGAGCCTGATTATTTTTATATGACTGATTCCCAATAATCAGTAGTATAAAAATAATCAGGCTCAAAAATTAAATAACTGGCTGAGATTCGCCTGTTCAGTCTAAGGGCACCTGCAAGGCTGTTTCTGCTGTAGCCAATTCAGCTGCACAGCTTGTTGTCTTCATGGAGGCTACAGCCCAGGCTGCATCAGGTGCTGCTTCATCCGCCTTGGTACTGGTGGGATTGGCTGCTCCATTTACCGATGCATTCAGGGACTTGAGCCAGTCCCTACCTACTCTCGTGTAGGGCCCTTCCTGAGGGTCTGAATCTTTGTGGGCCTCTAAACCTAAAAGGTCCCATCACAGGTTGTAGCATTGAGAGTGGGCTCGCTCCTCCTGTTTTCATGATTTTGCCTCCGGCTTGATAGCATTCAAAATGTCAGCTTCAGTTGACACTTCTGCTGTTCATTGCCAGGCCGCTGGCCCCACAGTATTCCCGTCTGGCTTGCCGGCTGAGAAGAGGTTGACTGGCTGGCTGAGATCTTTCTCAACCTGGTTGACCCATTGTCTGAGGACGGTGGAGATGATTCCCTTTTGAGGAGTCTGATGCTTACGTCTCTCTCACAGTAGGGGCCAGGTAAGTCCATTGATTCGGCTGTCTCCCCTCAGAAGATCGACCCCTCGGGGGTTCCTTGGCATACTGCATCTTCCACCATGTCTCCTCCCCAACGACCTATCCGTCATCAGCTGAGGTCACGGTTGAGGTCCCAGTCAGGCTCTCGGTCAAGAACTTGGGACTCCCAATGTTCCTTATTTATTTATTTAGTGATTCAGAAAAGACCTTTGAGCGCAAGCTCTTTTACAAAGGTTCCACGTCATAGATTGCAAAACAAAGAACAATAGGAGAAAGCAAAGGTACATTACAATGAACGATACAGCTTTGATTCAGAACTTACAGAATAACTCAAAACATAGGTACAAATTAAAATAACAAGAAAAACACTTTATGAGGGTGGGGGATAAGCAGCCACAGAGTGCCTTGTCAGTAGTTCAGAGGGACAGGAATAGCTGGCAGTGGGGGTGAAGAAAGGAAGGTATGAGAGAGGTATATAATGCAGTGGAGGTGAAGGGTGGGGAAGAAGGCGATAGGTATAGGGGTAAATGGTGGGGTGAGGGACGCTGAGTGGAAAGACATGCAAAGTAAATGGTGGGGTGTGAGGGAGCATGGTCAGGCAGCCTGCATTAGTAGTGACTGTTAAGGAAGCTCACGGGACTGTGAGTTGGGGGAGGGTGGGGTGGCGGGGGCCGAAGGAGCATGACGCAGACTGATTGCTCTGGATTATCTTCCAAAATGCACCGTCGAGACTCCTTGTCCACTTCTTCCTCAACTTCTGATGAGGAGCGGCTCCACCATAAATTGCAGCACTGAAATGAGGAGCTTATCTGGTAGCAGTGGACTGTCGGTCATGGCTGTGCTTCACTGCAGCCCCTGGTACTACACTGGTCACTCTTACCTGTGCTGGTTCTCCCAGCTGAGCCAACGCCAGCTTCCCCATCCTTTTGGGTAGAGCCACTGCCTCTGCAACCCTTGTACGGGGCCCCAGCCAAGGCTGTGCACCCTGCTTCCGGATTTCCTGGAAGGCTGTCGGTGCAGCTCTGGCACTTGGATGAGCCTACAGATTGTCCATGGGGAGCTGGGGTCACAAGTGGTGTTTGATGAGTCCTTTGACCAGGGAGTCCTTCAAGGAGCTCTCTGCGGAGTAAGGGCTGGCTTCTTCTGGGGCTCTGTTCGTACTGATCTTGGACTCTATGGGGATCCCACTGGAACCAGTGCAGCAGTGGGCTAAGTACCCCTTGATTGAGATTCTGGACAGGGATGACTCCCCCTGGAATTGCCTTCCCTGTACAGAGGCCATTCTTGGACCCACCCTGGAACTGTGGCATTGCCCTGCCTCCTGTTCAGTGCCATCAACCCATATGATCCACAAGTATGTGGTCCCCACCAGATCTCTGCCCAGGTTCACTGACCATCCTTTGGCTGAAGGTTTGGTCATCGACTCAGTGTTCCGACGCATGGACAGACTCTGTTGGGGATATTGACAAGCCCCTGGAGAAGGAATCAAAAAGTTAGACCATGTGGCAAAAAAGTCTACGGCATGTCATCCTTGGGCCTTTTGGTAGGCCTGTTCAGCCATCATGATGACGAGCTTTTCCCGTGCTGTCTTGGGAACTTTGGACTACGTTTTTCCCTGCCTTTCTGCAGATTTGGAACTTATGGTTAAGATGATCTGGAACCAGGGATGCGCCGTGGCCAAGCAACAGCTCCAAACAGCCCTGGACATCGTTAACTCCTGTGCCAGGTTTGTGGCCACAGTGGTGGCCATGCGGCACTAGGCATGGTTGAGGATCTCAACCTTTACAGCCAATACTCAGCACAGGTTGGCTAACATCCCCCTCTTAGATAACCTGTTTGGGCCAGGCGTCGATGGTTGTCTCACCCGCATTGAGAAGTCCAGTGCTGCCCTGGACTCTGTCATGTCCTCAGAAGGACGTTAAGGGCCAGAAACAACGGAACAAACCTTTCAGTCTTGGCCCTATTTGACACCTCTGTCCAGACCACTGCAGCCCCAAGAGGGACAACATCAGGCCTGTTGGTCCAAGCCTAAGCCAGCCTTCTCTGGCCCCAAGAAATACAGAGGCTGGGGGACCAGGGCTCCCTTGGCAGCCAGGTCCAGAGCTACCTGCAAGCCTGTCCAATGACAGGTTGCAGGGTGACATTCTTCAATCTCTCCTGCCTGGCACCTCCTATAGGGGGCCTGCTTCACCATTTTGTGCATGCCTGGTCTGTCATCACATTGGGCAAATGGGTGCTTGAAGTGGTGGCTCGTGGTTTGCCTCTGGAACTCGAGGCTCTCTCGCCAAGCCCATGCCAAAGCGTGGTGTCCGTGGACATGACCACCCTTTGGGAAGAGATCACCCAGCTTCTTCAGAAGAAAGCTGTGGCCCATGTCCCTGACTCCACGTCCGGTCCAGGATTCGTCTTCAGATATTTTCTGGTTCCAAAATGGATGGGGGGTTGGTATCCCGTACTGGATCTTCATGCTCTCAATTAGTATTTGAGGAAGGACAAGTTCCAGATGGTCACACTGAATCAGACCATTCTGTCTTTAGAGCGGGACATGGTTTTGCTCTCTGGATTTCCAGGATGTAGTCTTCCAAATCCTGATCCATCCACCCCACTGGCAGTTCCTTCGGTTCTGTTCGGAAAGGATACTTAAGTTCCAGGCCATGCCATTTGGCCTTTCCTCGACCCCCAGAGTCTTCAAGTGCATAGCAGTGGTGGCAGTGTTCCGGCAGTACCAAGGAGTCTGGGATGGCTGACTGATCACCAGTTCCTCCAGCGGGGAGGTGGAGTGGTCAAGGGATCTGATCCTCCAGACCTTCTTAGCATTGGGCCTTCCAATCAACCTGGCCAAGTTTTGAACTCAGTCCGCCACAGGTCATTCACTTCATCAGGGCAGAACTCTACTCCCTTCGGACCAAGGCCTGACTCCCAGTGGACAAGGTGGAGGATCTTACCTCCTTTGCCTGATCATTTCGGGTTGGGCAATCGCACCCTGCTCAGGACTTCCTGCAGCTGCTGGACCTCAGTCAAAGAGGAGGCAGCGATAACGGCAGGTTGAGTGAAGTGGCAGAGTCTAGG
Organism: Neoceratodus forsteri; assembly: GCA_016271365.2. Taxonomy (NCBI): domain Eukaryota; kingdom Metazoa; phylum Chordata; order Ceratodontiformes; family Ceratodontidae; genus Neoceratodus; species Neoceratodus forsteri. Next base: position 967,179,994 of record CM028134.1, on the reverse strand, counting down.
ATTGGCACGTTCGAGGACTGTCTATTCAGAATGGAAAATAAACAGGACTAATAAGAGAGCCAAATTATTTACTCAAGAAGGTTGATGACCTGGAAAACTGAGGAAGGAGAAGCAATCTACGGATTGTAGGGGTTCCTGAAAGGGTGCAGGGAGGAAACATTCAGTTTTTGCAAGTCTTTATTCTGAAGTTATTAAATTATCAATGGCCCTGGCCTCTGGAAGTGGAGAGAGCCCATAGGTCTCTTGCCCCACACCCAAAACCTAGTGCAAGACCATGACCCATTATTGCCAGCTTCCTCAGATCTTCAGTAGAAGAAGAGATACTAAAAGTGGCAAGAGAGAAGTGGAAACTAAGGTGGAGGGGAGAAAAAAAATTGACATTTTTTAAGATATCTCGGCAGAGGTTATAGAAAAAAAGGAAAGCATTTGGAGGAGTCCAGAAAGCGGTACAATGATTGGGAGTTGCCTATTATGTTAAATACCCTGCCACTTTGGTTATTTTAGGCAATGACGGAATTTTCCACTTCGAATCTCCAGAAGCTGTAATGAATTGTATAGAAAAACCCTTTACATCAGGCTGAAAACAAATGGGCTCTTATTCAGACTCCTCACGGAATGCTCTGTACCAGGAGACTGCATGAGTGGACTTACACTACTGTAACCCCTTTGTTACCCGGGGTTACTAGAATCCCAGTAAGACCTAGTGGTAGGCAGGGAAGGCAGCTTGTGAAACTCCAGTTAAATAGGTTTCACACTGTCTCACTCTGTTCTCAGTCTTAGCTGAGACTGAGGGATGACATCACCAATAGAACTTTCGCAGCTGCATAAGCCACATTGGAATCTGCAGCAGAGGGAGTTAGATAAAACATTGGGAGTTTTCAAAGGTTAGTGTTCAATGTCCAAGTCAGTGTCCAGTTTGTCTTCAGTAAGTGAAGGTGTGGTCAAGTGGTGGAGACCGCTGTTCGGGTCTCAGTGCCCCTTCCTCCGGGGGGGGATGTAAAGATCCTTAGCAGATTCCTGGGGCAATCCCCTTAATTCTGCCAAGAGGAAGAAAAGCTGCCATTTCAGTTCAGCATTTATTTTGAAAGTTGGAAGATTTGTGATTTGCCTGTGGGGCACCTGCAACTAAAGGGTGAGTGTCTGCTCTAACATGAGAGGGCAAAAATGTTTTCTTCGCCCTGGTACATGTGTGGAAATCTAGGAATTGAGCTACATTTTGGGAAGCCTATAGGACTGGGCCAAACAAGTAAAGTAGTGTCAAATGCTAGAGTGCTGTGTGGTTCAAGTAATATGTAGAGGAGATGCACCCAGATCATCTACCCTTTAATCTACATTTAGAAGCTCAGAAAAGAAATGGTTCCAGTTTTCCCAGGAAATGGCCAGGTATGGGCTGTGGGAGCTGGAGGTGGGCAAACCCCCATCTTTAGTAACCAGGTCCACCTTCTGATTTCTGCTGTGGTTGCTACTTTGCCTCATGCACTTGGCCAGTGATGAGGGAAGTACCCAGACGTGGGGTTGCAAAAGGGAAAATCTCTCTAGGAGTCATGGACTCTAAGTGGTGTGGGGAGCCACAACAAGTGTAAAGAAAAATTCTCTTTGTGAGATGGGGAGTCATAACAAGTAAGGAAGAATTCTCTCTAGGAGTCACAGACTCTAAGTGATGTGGGGAGCCACGACAGGATAATTGGTTCATTCTTCCAATGGACTGTGGATCAAGTGGCCAGCGGGGGAGCTGGGCCAGTCGGGCTGTGTACCCAAAGCTGCGTGCAAGTCTGGGCTGTGTGCCTGGTGGGTCCAGAGCCTGAAAACAGTATAATTGGTTCATTCCTCAAATGGACCGTTTTGTAGTCTCTAATCTGCATTACCAGGAAATGTAGCCCCATGGGGGTCCATCTATGCTTTGTTTTGTTCAGCTAGTATGTGAATAAAAGCCACATTGAAGAATCCCATTCCTGGTTCTGGACATTACAGTTATTGCTTCCTGTGTTAGGATTTACTTGGGTGTCCCTGTGCAGAGTAGTCAAACCTAGGTCCCCCTGTGCCGAGTAACCTCATCCTCCCCGAACCCAGGTCCCCACCAGGTACTGCTGTCAGCTTCAACAGCATGCCACCTGTCATTTTGGCAAAAAGGCTGGGGTGAGGGGTTACACTACCATGACTCGCACAAAGCAAATTACATATAACCAGTGCAGACTCAAATCTCACATTTCTCCCCTCGACAGTCTGCTTTGTTACATGGCAATGATTCTGCTGGTCTGCCAACCAAACCACAGAGGAAAATCAGCCCTCCCAAATCCAGATCAGAGCTATCGCAACACATTTCCTAACAGGAAGGAGCACCAGCAAAGGTCAAGGAGTAGAAGCAGAAAAGGCAGATAACGTAACTCTTCCTCCCCTGAACCACCAGAAGCAGATTTAGAGACTGGAATTGCTGAATGAGAATAGAGCTATAAACAGCTCTTGATTTTAAGTACATTGTTCAGTAGTTGAATGCATAGCTAGTATTCTGGAATATTATTCTTAAGAGTGCATCTTCCTCCCTCGATTGACTTACCTTGTTATAAATACAAACAGCTCGGTTTAACTCCCAAATATATTTCCAGCTGATTTGCCTCGTGCTTTACTATAGTTTCTGCATGATAAGAAGAAAATAATTTCTTTCTTCCTTTGAAACTCCTTGCTATATATTTAAAAAAGAAACATGATGCATCCTAGTTTTCCTCAATTTTGAGGAACCGGAACTGGGAACTCTCATGAGAATCCTTTTAGGGGGAGGAGATAAAGCTGCAAAGTTTACTGCTATCCATATACCCTTATTATATATTATATTGAAAATAATGAACTATTCCCATGACACCACCAGTGCAGCATGGGAACTAAACACAGCTGAGCCATGCAGATCTAGGTCACTCGGATCTAGCATGTATGAAAGTGATGCCTTTTAAATTCCTTAAACTTGGCTGAAGCCAAAGTGAATCTTCTCAGCATAGGTGCACTGGTTTTCAAATAAGCAAAGTTATACACTAGTAGCAACCTATGTGCTCAATTCATATTTCACTAGTAGAAAGTAGATAAAATAAACACCTGTGATATGAAGCGATTGCTTAAGAGGCACAGTATTAAACAATAGTAAGAAATAGGATGGATTCAAATTAAGGAAAGGACAACTGCAAGGTGCAAATTGACATTTCTAGGGATTTAGGTATGATGTACTATCCTCACTTCTGGCAGTGTTCCTTCCCATTTAAGATTTGCTGGAACGTCTTCAAGCTGGCTCCTCCCACCCACCTGGATGGTAACTCCCTCGGCATTGTCCCATGATGTCAGATCTTCCTTTCTGCACTGCAGGATGAAGGAGGTTCCCTACTTATCGCTGTCTGTGCTGAGTAGGCCCTTTGCTTCAAACTTTGCAAACCATTGTAAATCCACTTTCGTCTTCAGGCAGTTTTAGAATTTTCATAGACAACTTGAAGTCGGCGCCCTGTTTCAAAAAATGCAACTGCAGGCAGAAGATGTCCTGGATGGACCCGAATACCTCATGCGTCTACTGCCTAAGCCACAAGCACGTTTCCTAGGCGTATGGCCTGTGACGCACCTTACATCCCAGTACTTTAGAAGACCGAAACACTCTGCTACTTTTAGGGCCCAAAGATGAATGAGATTCTCCCATTCGGTCGAAAGACACCTGTTGGTCTCCGTGGCTGTGGGGTCCACTGAACAGCTTGCAGCTTTTGAAGAGGCGGTGGCTCAGGCCGCGGAGAGCATCCGTCTCTGCACCCTCCCTATGGACAAGCTCCCACAGTTCGTCCGCGTGTCCCCCTTGCACCTTGCCTTCAAACAGGCCATGACAACCTGGCTCCTAGCAGCTGCTGACTGCCACTGCTCCCAGTAAGTAACTCTAAGGCACTCTAATGCCCATGTCTCCATTCCACTTCCCCTGCCCTCCAGTTATCTCCTCCCTCATCTCTGTAGTGGTCTATAACCCTCCTTTCCTTGTTACCTCTAATCCCTGAAACTGATATGAGAATCTGACTATATGAACTTGCACAACTTTGCTAAACTCATCTCATGTCATATTTATAATGCTACATATGTTCTCCTGCACCATATAACGTGGCTCCTGTATCTCATGATTATTTCTATTGCTATGTATGACTCATTTTCACAGTATGTGTGTCTGGCCATTTCCTTTCCCTGCCTCCATTGTACTATTACATTATTTGTTTTTCTTTTGCCTGAGGTGTGAATTTACAGTATAAATTGAATTTCCCTGTATGTGCTGCTGTGTTTCTCTGTGTTGCTTGCCACCCTGTGGCCCGGGTCATGACTGAAAACAGTTCTCTGGATCAGTACACTTATCTGGTAAACAAGGACATACATACATACATACATACATACATACATACATACATACATAAATAAATAAGGCCACGGAGCATGCTTCGGTAGCTTCGGTCTTTGTGCCGCTAAACTTTGGTGCCACCTTCACTGGGGCATTTAGAGATTTGTGCTAGTCCCTTTCCACCTTTGGACAGGGCCCCCCTCTAAAGGCATAAAGTCCTCTAAATCTTCAAAAAAAGGAGACTAAAAAGAAGTCTCGCCATCGATCGTGAGATCAGAAGAGTGCTCAGTCCTCAGATTCCCGTGCTTCTCTAGAGGTTTCAACTGTGGTCGATCCTTCGGCCTAGGCCGCTGGCTCCACGTTCTCCATATCGGGCCAGTCAGTCGAGACCCCCGTCATCCAACCAGTCGAGATTTTTCTCGAGCCGGTTGATATGTTGCCAGATGAGGCTGATACCTCCCCCTCTAGGACTCTGGTCCTACTGGCCACTTCTCATGGTGGGTCGGACCAGCCCACTGATCTGGTCCCTAACCCTCGGGATCTGATTACCCAGGAGGGTCCTCAGCTTTTGCCGGTTCCTTCCAAGTCTCACCGTCAGTGTCCCCAACTGTCTGGGTCTGGATCCCGCAGTCTGGAGTCGAGCATCCCTCGCCGACATTGGCATGCAGGCAAGCGGCGCCACTGCTACTCTTCTTTTTCTTCCTCCTCAGATGAGGAGAGGCTCCACCACAAAATGCGCCAGCGCTACGAAGAATGCATGTGGCATCAGCTCATGCTGGCTGGAGTTAAGCCAGATCCTGTCTCCATCCGGCTGTTCCATGGCTCCCACCACTTAGGCCCCAGCCTACTCTGGCTCGGACAGTTCCAGTTTGGCCTATTTCTGCTTCTCTGCCCATCCAGGTGGAGCCACCTCCTAAGCAGCCATTGATGGACCCCCCCCCCAAGGATACCTGTACCGCTTCTGGGCTTCCTTGTTGGCTGTCAGTCACCATGACTCCTGACAGACCCTATAGGGTCAGCGGGCACTTGGGCGGTCAACCACATTTTGATGAATCCTTGGAGCCTGAGGGCTCTTCCTTGCGTTCCTGTCTGTTGGACACTGAATCGGGGGAGGATTTGTCCACTGAGCAGGGTCCCATCTCTTTCGGGGGCTTGCTCCATCTCATCTTGGAATCTACAGATTCCAAATGGAGCCCATCCAAAAATGAGCCAAGTACCCTTTGGCCGAGATTCTCAACTGGGGTGGCTCCCCTGGGGTGACCTTTCCAGTCGCCAAGCCCATTCTTGGCCCTGTTCTGGAGCTTTGGCAGCACCCTGTCTCTTGCCTTGCGCCACTGGCATGGATGGCCTGCAAGTATGTGGTTCTAGCAGTTCCCTGTCTGGTTTCACTGAACATCCCTTGGCCAAGGATCTGGTGGCTAACTTGGTCTTTCAGCTTACCAGCAATGAGGAATCCAAGAAATTGGATCAAATGTCCAAAAAGGTCTCTATGGCCTCTTCACTCGGTCTTTGGCAGGTGAGTTTGGCCCTTTTGATTGTCCACTTCGCTGAGGCACTCTTGGTGAGGTGCTTCTCCAGCTCACAGCTAACTTACAGACCACAGTCAAGCAAGTCCAGGACCAGGGCTGAGCAGTGGCCAGACAGCAGCTCCAGACAGTCATGGACATTGGCGATGCCTGCACCCGGTCTCTGGCTGCTGCGGTGGCCATGTGCTGCAGAGTTTGGCTACAGATCTCCACCTTTATGGCGGATACCCAGCACAAGTTGGCAGCTGTTCCCTTCTTGGGCACCGACCTGTTTGGCTGAGGGTGGAAGGACACCTCATTAGGATTAAGAAGTCCAGTGTCACGCTGGACTCATTCACCTCTGCCCAGGGGGATACCAAGGGCTGCAAGGTTCAGACAAAGAAGTCCTTTTGGGCCCTCTCTGCCCCTGCGTCCAAGCCATTCCAGCCCACAACTGGGTAGCAGGCACAGGCTTGGCATCCTCAACCAAAGTCAGTTGCTTTGGTCGTCCGAAAACCAGGTGGTCGGGGTGCCATTGCTTTCTCAGTCATTTCCTCCTCCTCTAAGCCTACTCAGTGACGGGATGGAAGGTGCCTTCCCATGCCCATCCTGTCTCTCCTGGGTCCTCCCATGGGAGGCCGGTTCTGCCACTTCCTTTCTGCCTGGTCCGATGTTACCACAGACAGGTGGGTCTTCTAAGTGGTGGGCCAGGGTCTGCCTCTGGAGTTTGAGACTTATCTGCATTGCCAAGCCCATGCCCCACAGGAGGATGTGGTATCTGCAGATATGCTCTCCGTCCTTCGGGAGGACATTGCACAGCTCCTCCAGAAGGAGGTAGTGGCTCAAGTCCTGGACCCTCCAATATGCCCAGGGTTTGTCTCCAGGTACTTCCTAGTCCCAAAAAGGACCGGGGACTGGTGCCCCATTTAAGATCTGCATGATCTGAACAAGTTCCTTTGATCACTCACCTTCAGGATGGTCACTCTGTCTCAGATCATTCCATCCCTGAAGCAGCACATGTGGTTCTGCTCCCTGGATCTTCAGGAAATGTTTTTCCACATCACCATCCATCTGTCCCACCGCCGATTCCTTTGGTTCTGTGCAGAGAAGCTCTACAAGTTCCAGGCCATGCCCTTCAACCTCTTCTCAGCTCCCAGGGTCTTCACCAAGTGCACTGCAGTGGTGGCAGCCTACTTGAGATGCTGGGGGTCTGGGAGTATCCCTACCTGAATGATTGGCTGATAAATAGGTCCCTCCAAGGAGGAGGTGGAGTGGTCCAGAGATCTGGCCTTTCAGACCTGCTCGTCCCTTGGCCTCCTGGTCAATGAGGCCAAGTTGGAGCTTGTACCTTCACAGGTGATACATTTCATCGGGGCGGCACTTGACTCTTGCAGTGCCAGAGCTCGAATCCCAGTGGACTGGGCAGAGGTTCTCTCCTTTGCCCCATCATATCAGGTTGGGCAGTTGCGCCCTACTTGGGATTTCCTGTGACTCCTGGGATTCATGATGGCATGCACCAGTGTGGTTCATTGGGCCTGGTGGAGGATGTGCTCTGCAGTGGGAGCTGGCCCATCAATGGTCTCAGTGCAAGGGCCCCTTTGACCAGCCGGTCACTGTAACCCAGTTGATGTGGGGCACACTTCAGTGGTGGTTAGTCTTGGAACATCTGCAGGAAGGAATCCCATTTGTCTGCCCAGAGCTGATGGTCACCATCATGACTGATTCCTCCCTGATGTGCTGTGGTGCCCACCTGGGGGAGTACAGAGTCCACAGACTCTGGTCCCCTGAGGAGTCCCAATGTCATATCAACCTGCTGCAGCTTCGGGCAGTTCAGCTGACGCTGACAGCCTTTGCTCCACACATTCAGGGTCAGGTCTTTCAGATCCAGACAGACAACTCCACGACCATAAACGGGCAGGACGCACTCCCTTCCTCTGTGCAGGGAAGCTGTCTGCTTCTGGATCCTCGTACTCAGCCAGGACACCAATCTCCTAACCATCCATGTGGCCGGTGTCTCCAACCAGCTCGCGGACACCCACAACCATGCGAGCAAGGCATCTCATGAGTGGACTCTCCATCCAGAGGTAGTATGTAGCCTGTTCTCTCGATGGTGCACCCCTCTGGTGGATTTGTTTGCCTCAAGGGAGAACACAAAGCTGAGGCTGTTTTGTGCCTGCACCCCTCAGAAGGGAATGCTGCAGGGGGATGCCTTCTAGAGGCCCTGGACCCTGAGCCTCCTTTATGCCTTCCCTCTGTTTTCTCTGATTCACAAAGTGCTAATCAAAGCCAGAAGGGACAAGGCATGGATGATCCTGGTTGCTCCAGATGGGCCCCACCAGTTCTGGCACCCCACTCTCCGCAGCCTCAGCAGCCGGTTCCCATGGCATCTTTCTCTCCACCCAAACCTGATCTCATGCAGTCTGGCGAAGGTATTCCATGTGGACCTTCAGTCCCTGCACCTGAAAGTCTGGTTCCTGAGTGGCTAGAGTTCCAGACTTTGAGTCTTTCCGACGATGTCTTTACCATTGTCAAAGCTTCTCGAATGCAGTCGTCCAGAAAATGCTATGCTTTCAAATGGAAGAGGTTCTCCATTTGGTGCCAGGGCAAGGGCCTGGACCCCTTATCTTGCTTGGTGGCTAGTATTCTCGACTACCTTTGGTTCCTCTCTGTCAGACCTTCGGTTGATGACCCTCAAGGTGCACCTGGCAGCCATCTCTGCATAGTGGGTGTGGGCTGGTATGCCGTTGGTACAGGAGAAGGTGGTCTGGTGCATTTTCAAAGGCCTTGACCACATTTCCCCTCTGGCGCATGAACCACCAGCACCTTGGGACTTGTTGCTGGTGTTAGCAAAGCTCATTGGCAAGCTATTCGTACCAATGCACAGGTGTGAGATGTCACACCTGTCATGGAAGACCACCTTCTTGGTGGCTATCACATCAGCCAGAAGGATCAGTGAGCTCTAGGTACTCTCAGTGGAGTCTCCTTATTTGGTCTTCCACAGGCAGCTGACAGACCAGGCAGGCAGCCAGTACCTGGCAGACCAGCAGCTAAGCAGATGATTGGCAGGTGGATTGTATCCTGTATCAACCTCTGCTATAGGTTGGTGGGTTGGGAGCCTCCCTTAGAGCTAAGGGCTCATTCCACCCATCATACCACTGCCTTGGTGGCTGCTTCCAGGGACATCCCTGTCCAGGAAATTTGCAGGTCTGCTACCTGGAAGGGAATGGCTGTCATTCGCCCAAACCCAAAGTTCCTCCCGAAGGTTGTGTCTGATTTTCACCTTAACCAGTTGATCAGTCTCCCAGTGTATTTCACCAACCGCACCTCGAAGGTTGAGCAGAGGCTCCATACTCTGAACCTGCAGCGAGTGCTTGCCTACTGTAGGGAGTGGTCGGCTGGAGTTCAGGGAGAGATTTGCCAGCTATTTGTCACCTACACTGAAGCTGCACCTGGCAGACCAGCAGCTAAGCAGATGATTGGCAGGTGGATTGTATCCTGTATCAACCTCTGCTATAGGTTGGTGGGTAGGGAGCCTCCCTTAGGGCTAAGGGCTCATTCCACCCATCATACCACTGCCTTGGTGGCTGCTTCCAGGGACATCCCTGTCCAGGAAATTTGCAGGTCTGCTACCTGGAAGTCAGTGTACACCTTCATTTTCCAATACCACATTGACCTTGAGTCATGCCGGGATGCTGGTTTTGGGGCCTCAGTTCTCCAATCTCTGTTCCCTAAATAGGATATGTGCACCTTGGCCCCTCTTGCTGCATCCCTGGCTGCTGGAGGTCTGAATCCAAGCACAGATGAAGGAGACTACTGAAGACTACAGGAAGTTCCTGTCCCAGAACAGGAAGGGCAAGAGTTGTAAGGGCACATAAGCAGTAGGAAAGTAGGTGTAAAAATACATACAGGGAGGAGACAGTAAGCATACAAAGCAACAGGAGAGGGGACACAAAATAAGTCAAGATGGGAGTGGTTCAGTGCAATGGCTGTGGGGCAGCAGTGTTCCGGGAGACATTCTGGAGGCTATGTTGCTGCCCTGTTTGCAGGCACCTCTCTGGTCTGAGGGAAGAGGTTGACCGTCTTGAGGCTGACCTGGCTAGGAATCGTGAAGCCTTTTCCCCCACCCAGGGACCACCAGGGCCACCACCTCTACCGCAGAGGTTGCCAAGAAAGAGGAGTCGTTGGACCAAGGTAGGCTCAGGGAGGGAGAGGGTGGTGGAAAAGAGGTGCATCCCTCCAGTTGTACCTCTCCACAGTCCATATGCTGTTCTGGCGAAGAGTGGTTGCTCTGTGGAGGCACCTGCAGTGGAGACCAAGGAGGATGCTGGGAACCTCCACAAAGAAGACCCACAAGAGGGTGGCATGAGTCCCCACAGGTGAAGGAAACAACTTCTGGTGGGGGACTCAATCATTAGGGGTAGAAGTGGGGGAGGAAGGGGACAGGGAGGTAAGGTGCCTGCCTGGTGCCACGGCTCAGAGGGACAGGAAGCGAGTCCTCAGGATCGCAGGAGCAGCTGCACGAGGGAGGGAGCTGGATGTCATTGTCCACTTAGTGACAAATGACCTGGATGTGAATGGGATCAGAGCAGTGCAAGAGGAGTTTGTAGAGTTGGGGAGGGGCCTTAGACAACTAGCATGTATGGTAACCTTTTCGGAGGTGCTGCCTGTCTATGGCAAGGATGATGCTAGGGTATTCCGTACCATGGGATTCAATAAGTGGTTGAAAAACTGGTGTGAAGCTAAGGGGTTTTGGCTTCACTGGGGACTGGGGAGCCACCTGGAGGGATGCAGGCCTATACTGGCACGATGGTCTGCATCTGTCCAGGGGAGGAACCAGGATCCTATGTGATAGGTTTAAATGCTTCATTGGCAAGCATTTAAACTAGCCAAGGGGAGGCACTGAAAAGGAGCATGGAAATCCCAGCCTCCCTCCCACAAAACACAGTAGTCAGAGAGGTAAACACCAAGGTAGAGAAGTCAGTAGGGAGCAGGACAGGGGTAAATGCAGAAAAAGGCAGTAAGGACAGGGATAGGGCTAAAAGGGGTAAAGCCATCAAAAAATGGAAGGTGATGAGTACCAATGCCCGCTGTCTGTGTAACAAGCTCCCTGAACTAGTGGCCTTGATGGAAGAGGGATGCCTGGATATTGTGGCAGTCACTGAAACATGGTACACAGAGAACCATGACTGGGATGTCAACATACCAGGATACACAATCTACAGGAGGGACAGGGAGGTAAAAGAGGAGGAGGAGGAGTAGCTTTCTATAAGGGAAGGGATTAAAGTAACAGAACTAAAGAGTAAACAGGAAGTTGATGAGTCATTATGGGTCACCCTGGAGACAGGAAATGGCACCACAATCCGCATGGGGGTTGTGTACAGACCCCCATCTCAGGGGGAGGAAATGGGCTAGGAAATGATAGACGGCTTCCTTAAAATGGCAGGAAAAAGGGAAGATACTGTTGATGGGGGACCTGAATATACCAGATGTTAACTGGAGTATCTTTGCTGCAGGCACATCCAAGACCAGGGTCATTCTTGATGCCCTACAGGGGGCATGCCTCAGACAGCTAGTGTTGGAACCCACTTGGGAGGGAGCAGTCTTAGACCTGGTACTATCAAATGGGGAAGGAGAAAGGATTTCAGATTCAGAAGTGGGTAGCTATCTGGGAACAAGTGACTACCAAACAGTGTGGTTCACAATAAACACAGCCATAGAGTCAAGCCATACAAAAACAGGAGTACTGGACTTTAGGAGGGCTGACTTTGGGGAAAATGAGAGTGCCTCAGAAAAGCACTAGCAAACGGACAAGAAGGAGGGGTGGAGGAACAATGGGGAATAATCAAAACAGCCATCACAGAAGCAACAAACCTTTGTGTGAAGCAAATCAACAAAACAAAACAAAACGAAGGAAAAAAACACTATGGTTCTCAAAAGAGGTGGAAGGGAAGGTTAAGGAGAAAAGGATCGCATTCAGGAAATATAAGGAAACGCAGAAGGAGCAGGACAGAGAACTTTATCAGTTAAAGCAGAAGGAGGCAGAGAGGGCAGTCAGAATAGCAAAGGCACAAACTGAGGAAAAGATAGCCAACTCTGTTAAGAATGGGGATAAAACCTTTTATAGGTACATTAGGGAGCAAGAAAGACCAAGGGAGGGATACAGAGACTTAATAAAGGGGCGGGAATGTGGGCAGAGGGTGACAGTGAAAAAGCAGGGATACTGAATGAATATTTCTGCTCAGTATTCACAACGGAAGAGGAGGGGGAGGAGGTACCTAAAACAAACAAGAGAAACACTCTGAATAGTGGGGTCGATACCAGTCCATTCACAGAAGAAAGGGTTTTGAAAGAACTCTTGAAACTGAGGGCGGACAAAGCAATGGGGTCTGATGGGATTCACCCCAGAATTCTAAAAGAACTAAGGGTAGAACTACTAACGCCACTGACTTACTACCCGAGGACTGTAGGAGGGCAGATGTGATTCGACTTCACAAAAGTGGGAGCATGGCAGAGGCAGGAAACTACAAACCAGTTAGTTTGAACTCAGTGGTAGGGAAAATGATGGAATCACTTCTGAAGGAAATAATTGTTGAGTATCTAGAGGCCAGTGGGGCACAGGACCCAAGGCAGCATGGTTTCACAGCAAGAAGGTCATGTCTGAAAAATCTAATAGATTTCTTTGACTGGGTGGCCAAAGTAGTAGACCAGGGAGGGGCTGTGGATATGGCCTACCTAGATTTTAGCAAGGCATTTGACACAGTCTGACACAAAAGATTAATATACAAGTTAGCCAGCCGTGCAGTAGGTCCCAAGGTGGTAGCCTGGATAAAAAAACTGTCTGGACAACAGGATGCAAAGGGTAATAGTAAGCAGAGTCCACAGTGAAGAAAGGCGGGTAACTAGCGGGGTACCGCAGGGTTTGGTAGTGGGACCGGTCCTCTTTAATGTCTTTATAAGTGACATTGGAGAGCACCTGGAAGGAAAAGTATGTAGCTTTGCAGATGACACAAAGATCTGCAACAGGGTTGATACACAAGGTGGGGTGGAAAGGATGAAAAGGGACTTGGCGAAGTTGGAGGAATGGTCAAATATATGGCAACTCAGATTCAGTGCAAAGAAGTGCAAGGTAATGCATCTGGGAAACAAAAGCCCAAGGGAAGAGTACACAATGGGGGATTAGATAATAGCAAAAATCAAAAGAGACCTAGGAGTAATTATACCAGATGACCTAAAGGTGGGCAAGCAATGTGAGAAGGCAGTAAGGAGGGCTGGGGGGTACTGGGATGCATAGGGAGAGGCATCACGAGTAGAAAACAGGAAGTTGTTATCCCTCTGTACAGACAGTTGGTGAGACCCCTTCTGGAGTACTGCGTGGAATTCTGGAGACCCCATCTCCGCAAAGACATAGACAGAGTGGAGGCTGTTCAGAGGAGGGCAACCAAAATGGTGCAGGGTCTGCACCAGAAGACATATGAGGAGAGACTAAAGCAGCTTAATATGTATACCCTTGAGGAAAGGAGGGCGAGAGGGGCATGATAGAAACTTTCAAGTATCTCAAGGGAATTAACAAAGTACAAGAGGGTAGCATCTTTCAGAAAAAGAGATGTGCAAGAACAAGGGGGCACAATTTGAAGATGGGGGGAATGGCTCAGAGGTAATGTTAGAAAGTATTTTTTCACAGAGAGGGTTGTGGATGCATGGAGCAGCCTTCCTGAGGAGGTTGCGAGTCAGGAAAAATGGGAGAATTCAAGAATGCATGGGACAGACATAGGCAGTTCTAGTGTGGGTAGGAGGAAGTAAGCTGTTGATTAGCTAGAATCTGCAGCTTATCCATCAGTTAGGGAAATGGTCCAGACTGGGTGGGCAAGCGGTCCTTATCTGCCATCACATTCTATGTTTTTGTGGTTCTCCTGCCGGAGAACTGCTAGGAGTCTGCCAGAAGTGTGGATCGTACATCATATCCACGTCCCTTGAAAAACGGGTTAATCACCTGTAACAATAGTTCTAGGAGTGGTATATGATGTACATCCACACTACCCCACCAACCCGACCTCCCCTGGCAAGTGACATACAGGTCTTACTTCCAGCGGGTAAGATCTGACATCATGGGACGGTGCCGAGGGAGTTACCACCCGGGTAGATGGGAGGAGCCAGCTTGAAGACATTCCAGCAAGTCTTAAAGGGAAAGGAACACTGCCAGAAGTGTGGCTGTACATCATATACCGCTCCTAGAACTACTGTTACAGGTGCGTAACCTGCTTATTCTCCCTCTTGCACTGGGAGGCAGTGACTTCTACAACACAATGTTTTAGGAACTGGCTGAAAATATGCTTTTTTTCGATAATGGCTGATTTGTCATTCAGAAATAATGGCATCCCTCACTGTTACGACCTAGAATAATCAGAACACAGGGTGTAAAGGCATAGTAAGTGGTAGTGACTTCTGGAAGACAGCGTGGTTCTACCAGGTTGTGCTGATCAGGAAATCTGGGCTGACTGGATTAGCTTGTTTGGGCTACCTACAGAACTTCCACCACTGATGCATCCAGTGGTTCAGCAACTAAACAGCCTTCAGCATAGTGCTCTTTAACTGCAATTGCCTTAACCAAGATATGGCTTACACCAGACAATAACAGATGGCAGGTCACATGGTAAAGTGTGCTGTACAATGCAGAAGACAAATCACAAATAAAATGTTAATGAATGTTGCTGTAGATTGTTCATTGCATCCTATATACATGGACTGAGATAGAGGAATTGCATACATCAATATGTGTGTACCCCTTACAGTGCAAAGCAGTAAAAAATTATGGTGGGAGGTCGGTTTACTCCAAGTCAATCAACAGCTGTAGGACAAACGGTGTCAACTGCTGGCACATAGGAACACTCTTCTGTGTGAGGCAGATTAACGACCTATAAAGATTGTTGTTATCTCAAGTGTAGAATTACTTTTACTTTTATTTCAAGTGGAACTTTGAGAACTGTAAATAGATTAATTGTGGTATTTTACTATCACCTATTAAGCTGGCTCTGACAATCTAGAGCCAAAGCTCCTTAAGATCGCAGCTCCTTTCATCGCTGCTCCCCTAGCCAAGATTTTCACGCTCTCCCTGTGTCAGAGCTACGTCGCTGAGATATGGAAAACAGCTAGGATTACCCCGTCTTCAAAAAAGGTGATCGTAAAGATCCCTCAAACTATAGGCCCATTGCCATACTGTCTGTTCCAGATAAAATTCTTGAGAAGCTGGTAGCTGCCCAGGCAATTGATTTCCTTCAGAAACACAATCTACTTTCCTCTGCCCAGCACGGTTTTCACAAAGGCCATAGTACCTCTGCTGCCCTTCTCAAATTCACATCAGACACACTAGTGGCTATGGACTCCAGTCTACTCACCGGGGCAATTTCCATAGATATGACCAAGGCATTTGACCTTGTCAATCACGCCATCCTCCTTACCACCCTTGGATCACTAGGTTTCTCAAATAACGTTGTAAGGTGGTTTGGGAACTACCTATCTGATAGGACTCAAACTGTGAAATACAATGCCACTCTCTCTCGGACAAGACCACTATAAACATCGGGGTTCCACAAGGCTCTATGCTTGGGCCCCTACTTTTCTCTTTTTTCATTAATAACATTTCCACCGACCTATGCAGGGCAAACTCCTTGCTATATGCAGATGATATTGTTCTGTACGCTAGTGCAGAAAGTATAGAAGACATAAACAAACTTCTCTCTCTTGACTTTCATCTAATTCAGGGGTGGCTATCTACTCACAAACTTGTTTTAAATGAGTCCAAAACCCAAGCTATGCTCTTTGGGTCAAGTGCTAAACTCAAACATGCACATCATAACTTTAAAGTCACCTCATCAAATGGCTCACTAGTTGGGGTGGTAAATTCTTTCAAATATCTGGGCCTCACCCTTGATCCGTCACTTAACTTTGACTTAGACCTGAAACTGGTCAACTCCAAACTTGGAATAGCCTACCGAACCAGCTATGTGCTCACTCCCTCAGCTAGGCTTGCCATAGCCCGTGGCATACTACTCCCATCCCTTACCTATGGTTCTGTAACTTATGCCTCTGCATGCAAATCGATCCTTAGAAAATGGAACATCACATATAACAATATATGTCACTATGCGTCCTCCTCACACCATCTGAAACATCACTGTCTCCTCTATTCAGACCTAGAATGGCTTCCTCCTAATGAATTAAGGCTTCATGCATATGGATCTGTCATTGATAACATTGTTCGCCTACAAATACCTGCATCCCTTGCAGAACATTTCCAAAATCTGACTCCTTGCTATGGGCTGAGGTCTGCTGACCAGGCCCTTGTCTTCATCCCTCGACAGAAAACCACTAAAGGTGCTAGTGCTTTCACCTGTCATGCCCCCAAATACTGGAACTCCCTTCCACTAGCTTTGCGCCTTTCACCATCACATGCATCTTTTAAAAATGGGCTGCGAAACTATCTTGACTTGGCCCACAAGTGCTCCTGCTTCAAACCTCCATAGCGCCTCTCATTTCCCAGCCTCCTCTTCCATGGGATTATTGATTCTGATTGTCTGTACGCTAAGCACTTATCCTTCCTATCTGTCCCTAATACCACCTTACTCTCACTCCCAACCCTCTCTTCTTGACTCTTACTTCTGTCACATTCTAGTATCATTCCCCTTGTACTATATTCATTCCCTAATTAGCACTAATGTCAATATGTTCATGTTTCTTTTTTTCTTCCTTAAAGCATATGGTAGTATAGATTTGTTTTATTCATATTTGCTGTACACTGTTATTACATTCACGAACTGCTTTGTATAACTATTTGTAAAACTTTTTTCTGTACCTGTATTGAAATGTTTTCCCCTGCATTGTTGTACTGTACCCTCCCGGGTCGTGCCTGAAAATAGTCATTGCTATGGCTAGTGCATCTACCCGGTAAACAAAACCTAAATGAAAATAAATAAATAGTTAAATATTGGACTCTAAACTGAATAGAGGTCAATTTTACTGTTAATTTTGTTCTGTTTGTATTACTTTGTAGATAATATATTTAGGTTGTTTTTCTGATCTTTTTTTTTTCTAATTACATACTTATAACACTGTATCTCCCTTTCCAACAAAGCCTGCAACATTTTTGCCCTCCACAAAAAGCTAAAACGCAAAGTGACTAACAACCCTTGGGTCACTGCACCCCTCCTTAACCGTATGGCTAATTGTGACCACCTCTGGCATGTGGTGCATTCCACTAAAAAGTCCAGTGGCTGACAAAAATAAAAGGAGGCTAGGAATGCCTGTACATGGGCTGTGTACGCCTTGCTAAATCTACCCATTTCCAAAACCTGCTCACCAACTCCTGGAGTAACAGCAAAAAATTCTGGGAGAATATAAAAAAATCTCACTGGTAAACCAAACAAATCCCTTCCCTGTATGCTCAGTATTAATGGCACTATTACACAGGACCCGAAGGAAATGGCAGACATATTTAATACTGCTTTCACCAACTTTAGTGGGGTACTACCTCCCAACTTCTTTACTGACCCCTCTGCCCATGTCTGCAACCACAACGCTCACCCAGCCACCAATGTTCCTCCCTTCTGCTTCAAGGCAGTAACCACTGTGGCTGCAAAAAGATACCTGATACAAGTCCTAAATAAATCTAGACATAGCAGTGACACCCTCAATCTCAAAATGTTCCACCTCACCCTAGACGCAGTCCTTACTCCCCTCACCAAGATCCTCAACTTATCCCTCTTGTCTTGGTCAATTCCTCTTGGTCTGGAAAGCAGCTGTGGTGACCCTGGTCCATAAGGCGGGTGACAGGGTTTCCCACTCTACTGCCCAATCTCCCTCTTACCACCCCTCTCCAAAGCCTTAGAGCGCATTGTTGCTGATAAGCTGACAGAGTACCTTTCTGTCTGTAACTTACAGTGCACCGTGCAGCATGGTTTCTGCAAGGGGCACAGCACCACCACGGCCTTGCTTGAGTATACTGATTGCATCCAGAAAGCACTGGACTGTGGATACCTTGTGGGGACACTCTATATTGACCTCACAAAGGCATTCAACACTGTTAATCACGCTCTCTTAAGTGTCTACCCACCCTTGGATTCTCACAGGATGTCACATCTTGGTTTAAGAGCTACCTAGAGGACAGACCCCAAAGAGTTAAAATTCTCAATACCCACCCCACCAGTCACCCTGTACGCTCTGGAGTTCCTCAAGGATCTATTCTGGGTCCACTCCTTTTCAGCCTCTTCTTTAACACCCTCCCCCAGCTCTGCCCCACTAATCTGCTCCTATACGCCGACAATGTGGTGCTTTTCACTAGTCAACCTAGTCCCTCACACCTCGTCAGCAGCCTACAAGCTAGTTTCTCTGTAGAAGAGAACTGGTTCACCAAGCATAAAGTAATCATGAATTATAAGAAAACCAAAGTGATGCTCTTTCCTAGCTCACATAACAAGTACAAAAATATCCAACTGATGATTACAAACAACCTTAGCTCTCCCCTTGAACAGGTACACAATTTCAAATACTTAGGAATAACCCTGGACAGTAGCCTGTCCTTCACTGATCATATAAATAACATTTTGAGGGATGTCAGCACCAGACTAGGGATTCTCTACAGACATAGGAACAGCATGTCCCAGGAAGCCTTCTGACTGGCCATTACTAGCTCTGCTCTTTCTATAATCGACTTCGGACTCAATCTATGGGTCAGCCACCAGCACCACTCTCTGAAGGCTAAGTGTGGCTCTTAACAAAGCCTGCCATCTAGTCACTGGGGCACACCTGCAACATTTACGCCTCTGCGAATTGGCTGAACCTTCAGGACAGGATCTCCTATCAAACCTGTCTGTTCATCAAGATCAGTCCCAACCCTTGCTCCTGCCACTCATTGCTAGGACACATAACCTCCAAGCACCAGAAGCACTTCCAATCCTACCTTCCAGGTCCCTTTTTGCCGCACCGTGCTAGCCCAGTGAACCCTTATGTTCAGGGCTCTCAGCATGCTTAACAACCTCCCTCCAGACCTCATAGCATGCACCACAATCAGGCCCTTTAAACCCAAACTGAGACAAAATGCATTGAAACTCAGCTGTTGTGACTGCCCCGCCTAGTTCTACCCTGCACTTCCCGCCCACACCACTTGCCCAACCTATCCTCCTTCTCCTACAACATCTCACCTCCAGCCGTCTACCCAACCCTTTCCCCCCACACTCCCAGCCCATCACTCCTCCACCTCACACTGCCTATTCTCCCTGCCTCAGCACTGTCTCTCAGCACCACTCCTCCCTACCCACCCACCTTCACTGCTATGTGCATCACTTCCTGATGCCACTCCCTGTCTCTACACTCTTGCCTGGCTCTGGGCACACCTGCTCCAACCACTGGACGGTGCCAACCTCTGGCTGCCTATAATCAGTCCCTCCCAGGTTGAGCATCATGACTCTTTTCCCTCCCCCACCACAATTTCACAGCCTGTGACACTTATGACAAGGTTGCATATCTGGCTGCTATTATGTAATTTGTATTGTGCCGGTGTAACCCCCCCATAAAAGGGGGTTCCCAAAGTCTTCCTTGGGTGTGCCTAAATGCCCACTGCCAGGCTGGTGTCCTGTGTCCTAATACGTTTAAAAGTGTTTGCATGTGAGCGCCCAGTTAGCCTCCATGCCTGTCTCTTTCAGAGCTGCCTATCTTGTAGTTTATAATTAATCTGGGTGGGGGCCGAGTGTTTCTAGGCTCGAGTCCCACCCAGGCTGCAGTACAACGGCTTCATTCTGCCATCGCCAATTGCGCAGAGGAAGCCCTACTAGACTCCGTGATTGTTTGCTGATTATCTGTTTTAATGATGATGATAATGTAGTTTGTCTAACCTGCCTTCTTTTGCAGCATGGACATTTCTGTTATGTACTACCATCTTCGTTCTAGACTGCCAGTCTGCACCAGTCAGTAACTTAGGGGGTCTAAAATGGAGTCTGCTCCAGAGGTCTTGTGGGAGTAAATTTCTGTAGGAATTGTAGTTTTCATCCTTTGGTGCTTAAATGGACCTGGAGGAGGAGCTCAAGCAGCAGAAGTCAGTTGTGGAGTAAGAGTTGAGAGAGTGAGGAGCTCGAGGAATTCGAGCAGCTGCTCCTGCATAGTGCGCAGGGAGAATGGGCGGGAAGGCTGTGTCTGGCCTGCTTGCTACCATCTTCCTAAAGTAAAGAGACTTAATTCGACCATCGGACTTTATCCAAATTTGTGACCTTCATTCCGAATTGTGACTAATTTTACCGGAAGAGGACCGAAGACTTGCTTTTGTGCGATTGGCCTATCAGGACTTTCACCACAACCGCAGAGCATACGGTTTGCACAGGGACACTGTGAATTGCAACCAGATTGTCATCCAAACTGCGGCATTTGTCTGCCTTTACTGTAAGTGTGCTAAATGTAGACAGTGGGTTGCGATTTGGTTCCCCACTTTGCTGGAAGCTGCGTCCAGCAACCTTACCAGACTGCATCTGAACTGTTCTCCCAGTCTGGGCCCTGCCATCCTAGCCCAGACACCCACTCACGCTGCAGAGAAAGATCCGACAAGAGACCCACCTGGCGATTTGGCTCCCTGATCAACAACACCGAACAGGATCGAGCGCCACGTCGCATCGTGTGGGCCCTGTTTCTCCTGGCCATACAGCCCTTCATCTTAAGATCTCCATTTTGTCCATCCTGCATTCAATTTTGGGTAGTGTGAGTAAAACCAGGGTAGCTCCTTGCAACCCAGCTGACAATCGCAGTGTGCCATCTGATTTAATTGTTGTTAAAGCTGCCATGCAGGGTTCCATTAAGCTGGCTACTATCAATGTCTGTAGTCTACTTAACACAATTGACATCCTTAAAGTCTGTGTGTCAGTGTACAACCCGGACATACTATCCATTGTTGAAATCTGGCTGTCACCCAGAATCCCAGACACAACAGTTGCCTTGCCAGGTTATACAATTTTTAGACTGGATAGATCTACCATGCATGGCGGAGGTTGCGCTATATACCCAAAAAAACTCCATCGGGGGCAGGCCTTGCCTCAGTTGGACCTCGGATGCTCGGCCCAGGCACTAGCAGTAAAAGTGCTCTTGGGGGGCTCACAACAAAACCCTTACTGTTCTCTCTGTCTACATACCACCTAAGGACCTGACCCCTGGCCTCGACAGTATCTTGAGCTATCTACAAGAGCAAAAACATCTCGCTGAAACAATAATAATGGGTGACTAACATCCAGTC
This sequence comes from Neoceratodus forsteri, assembly GCA_016271365.2. Taxonomy (NCBI): domain Eukaryota; kingdom Metazoa; phylum Chordata; order Ceratodontiformes; family Ceratodontidae; genus Neoceratodus; species Neoceratodus forsteri. The sequence goes on along the minus strand of CM028134.1, from coordinate 967,158,882 downwards.
CAGGCCAATTATATTGAAAAATATTTATTAACAAAGTGCACCTCTGATGAAGCTTGGCGTTTAGCCTCGCGAAACGTAAGATGTTTTTGCCTTTTAGCATTATGCTGTTGTGAGCCAGTATTTTTGCACTGATGCACTTTTGTTAATAAATATTTTTCAATATATTTGGCCTGAACTGGGTGCTGATCTCTTCTATTAATACTTATACGTTTGTCATAGCACCAGTCTTTCTCAGTGCAGTTCATTTCTTGAGTGCTGTGTGACTTTAACATAAATTGATTATCGTCAGCCAATGGGGCTATAAAGGACACCCTAGCATCCCTTCACCTCACACAACTTGTCAGCTCTCCAACCAGATAAATGATAAAACTGGCACTAGCACCACCATTGACTGGATTATCACAAATCACCCTGATCGGATCTCCAATGTACAAGTGCACCCTGACTCCATCAATTACCACTCCTCTATCATTTGTTACTGGTCAAACAAATTCTTCGCACCCCCACCTTTAACCATCTATAACCGAATGTTAAAATGGGGGCACCTAGATATCCTAAAACAGCAACTACAATCCCATGACTGGTCCTTCATGGACACTGCTGGTAACATCAACGATGCACTTGAACACTTCATCAAGGCTTTCAACATGGCCTGTGATGGCCACGCCCCTTACAGAAAAATGAAGGTCCATGGAACCATTAACTCTTGGATCACACCAGAAATAATTAACAACATGAAACAATGGGACCACCTATGACAACTTGCCAAAGCCACGGGGAAACAGCATGATCTCCAGGTGTACAAAACTACAAGAAATGCCTGCACGGGGGGGAAATTCGGCAGGCAAAATGGAACCACCACAGACAGCTTCTGCTAAACAGTTGGGGTGACAGTCGCAAATTCTGGACAAACATAAAAGACATTACCAGCAAAGAACAGAAGTCCTCTCCAACAATACTCAATATAGATGGCAACCCCATGACAGACCCACTCTTATTTGCTAATACTATCTATCAAGTGTCCTTTTCCTAAAAAAATTCTTTGATGACACCACCCCAGTATCTGCTAGTTGCCTGACTGACCCAATGCCAGAGTACCCTCTGTTCTATTTCAGACAGGTCTCTATTGCCCAGGTCAGAAAACTTCTAACAAATGTACTGGGGAAATCCAAACAGAGTGGGTACTCTCTTGACCTCAAGATCATTGCACGTACCCTTGAAGAAGTTCTCCTACCAATAACCAAAATACTCAACCTCTCTCTTACACTATCTCAGTTCCCAGCAATCTGGAAAATGGCTGTGGTCACACTAGTGCACAAATCAGGGGACCACACTCAGCATAGCAATTGCAGGCCTATATCCATACTCCGGCCCCTTATTAAAAGTGTTGGAACGCATAGTTACTGATCAACTTGTGGACTGTCTTGACAACCATTCATTATAATGCCCTAAAGCAGCATGGTTTTAGGAAAAAAAACGGCATGACCACAGCCCTACTAGAATTTATCAGTTCTATCCAACAGTCCTTTGAAAGAAACAATCTTGTTGGAGTGGATTTCATAGATCTTACGAAGGCATTTGACACCGTGAATCACAAATGCCTCCTTGGTCAACTTGCTGCCACTGGTGTCTCACCTACTGCCCTAAAGTGGTTCAAATGCTACCTCTCTGATAGGTCCCAGAAGGTGAAGATATCAAACATCTTCTCTGGCCTGCAAGTTGTCAGTTCGGGTGTCCCCCAAGGCTTCTTTCTTGGCCCTCTCCTGTTTAGCATCTTCCTGAACAACTTACCTAAAGCCTGTCATTTAGGCACCCTCCTATATGCTGACGACGTCATCTTTGCAAGCCACCCTGACCCCAACCTGCTAGAAGACAACCTACAGTGCAGATTACAGGAAGTCAAACAACGGTTCCTTTCACACAAACTTCGTCCTACACTACAAAAAAACTAAGCTTCTGCTGTTCTCTTCATCTCGCAATAAGTACAAGTCGCATGCCCTCACTGTCAACAATAGCCAAGGAGACCCCCTTGAACAAATCCAACAATTCAAATATCTTGGAGTTACCTTGGACAACCATCTCACATATGCACTGCACATCGATAATGTTGCCAAGAATGTAAATGCCAAACTAGGTTTACTATACAGACATAGAAGGAGTCTGATCATGGAAGCACTTAGGCTTGCCATCCACAGCTCAGTTCTTTCCACTATTGACTACAGCTTGGTGATATATGGTGCTGCCCGGGTCACATTTCTCAAAAGGTTAAGCACTACCATAAACAAAGTCTATGCACTAATCACCGGTGCTGATCAACTCACACATACATGTGAACTATACTCTCTAACTGGGTGGCTAAACCTACTAGACCGGATCAAGTGCCAATCGTGTATACTTGCCAAACAAGTGCAACCTGGAGTCCTGCCGGCTATCGTTTCCTCCCTTTTATCCAAATACCTCAAGTCACGTCACACACAGACCTCTGAAGCTGAACTCTTTCTCGCCCCCAAGGGTTCGAACCGCCCAGTGCCAATGATCCTTCATCTACAGAGCCCCTAACTAGTTTAATGGACTTGGCCGTCGAATAATTAACCTTTCACACCTTGCCCAATTTAAGTGTATCCTGAAACAGCACATCATGAATGAAAGTGCATGTGAATGCCTCCTGTAATAGTATCCCATTACCCTCCTCCTCATCACAGCTGACACCTACTCCTATAGCACTTGCCCTGGCCGCCCCTCCCCCTCTTGCACCACCTCCACCCCACCCCCCACTTCTCTCACTCCTCCTCTCACCCCTTCCACCCTTTCCAACCCTATCTGTAACCTCCTGACCATTCCTCTTGCTGCCTCTTCTTCCCCCTCTTCTCCCCCCTCCCACCTATCCTTTGGACACCCTAAGCCCCCCTGATGACCACCCCTTCCCTCCATTTCCCCCTCTTCCCTGCCTACCTCTCTTCACTCACTGACAACGCCACTTGGCTGCAACTGTTTTCCACCCCTCTGCTCTGCCACTTCTCTCTATCCCTAACTTCTCTTACTCCTCACTACCACTGTGTCATTTCACCCTTTTGTAAACCCTGCTGTAACCAAAATGTTATTAACTATGTACCAGTATTTTGCTTTGCACTGTATTTTGAACTGTATTCTCCTCTGTCTGTTTACCCCCAACCAATATGACGTGGAACTTTTGTAAATGAGCCCCTCTGTGCTCAAAGACATTGTAATCAGAGAATGAATAAATAAATAAAGCTTTTGTGGACTGAGCCATCCGGCTCCGAATTATAAATTGTGAGTTACATTGCTTGCATGTTTCTTTCCATCACAGGGTCCCAGCCAGCTGTAATGCCAACCTATCCCAGGCAATGCTTCAGGCTAGCCTGTAGTTCCAACTGGGTACGCAGAGTGTGTGTGACTGTGTTCCAGGGACCTTTCAGTACATGCCTTATAGCCAGATTACTGCCCCTCCCTTGTTCACATTCCCAAATAAATCAGATTTGGATCTTTTTGCAGTTAAACTGGGTGTGGTGTACCTCTGTATAAAAAGTACTGCATCAATGTTGTTTAATTGTCACAGGTCTTGTTTTCCAGGGGGTCATCCAGGGCGTTCCAGCTGATCATAGCCCTGGTGGTAAGTGGTTGCAAGGAGGGATTCACTGTGTGTTGCAAAAGTTTGTTGCTGTGGGGTAGCTGCAAGCTTAGCCAGGCCAATAGGGGTAAAGAGAGGGGTATCAGTGTGCCAGAGGGCTGTACCCAAGGCAGTCACATTGCCAACAACCCTGTCCTTCGGGTGAAGGCACCCATTTTGAGAGCCCAGGCCCCTCAACCTGCAGGCTGTTGTGCAGGCAGGGGGTAGTAACCCTTGAAGTAGCGCCACCTACTGTAGGGGTTACACCTGTAACTCCTAACCTAAGTTACCCTGGTTTCAATAATTATGTGCTGATGTATTGAATGTTCTTGTGTATTCTTGCTACGTTGTACAATGTATTTGACACTCTTGTTTGTCCCTTTTTTACCTTCTGTTATGATGTGGAGCCTTTTGTAAACGAACCCCAGGCTCAAAGGTTTTCTAATTCCGAGATTTCAATAAATAAATAAATATAATAGTCCTTTGTAGATAATTAGTTCTTGTGTAACACGGTATTTGTTGGTTGATTGATCAGTAGCATAGCAATATAGGAAGAATGAGTAATCTAAAACCTTACAAAATGACATCTTGATAAGTAAATGGCATAAATTATCCAATTAAAAGGAAAAATAAATAATTATTTAAAAAATACATAAATCTATAAGACACTCATCTGATACCACGTGAGGCAGATAAAGTCTTACTTTGCGAGGGCTCTTGCAGTAGGTAATAACCATTAGTACTAGAGCTGTCAGGCACTAGGACCATCCGGAAAACTTTAGCTAGCAGTGTCTGTCGGGGACCGCCCACCCAATGTCACATGATGGACGTCAGCATGGCACTGTATAGTGGGTGGTTCTCATGGCCGCCCTCCAGTTCTTTCCCCCATTGACCTGAGCACATCAGACCTCGCTGAGAATGCTGCTTCAGTTGACCGCCATTTTTGGATGAGTATTTCACCATTTTTTCTTTATTTTAGATATTTCTAGAAAAGTAAATCTTTTTCGTGCATGTCTTTTCTGACGCCTTCCAAATCACATAAGAACAAGTGCGATTCCTGCAGTACTCGGCTCCCGCATAAGGACTGCCATTCCTTCTGTCTTTTCTGCCTGGGACCCAAGCACAAGACCAAGGACTGTGAGGCCTGCCAGAGTTTCAACCAGGTCACACGGAAACACTGCCAACAGACCCTGGAAGCCCATATTCTCAAACTGAAGATGGCTTCCATGGAGAAGGAGCTGCAGAAGCTGTGAGGACTGTCCTCCCCGGGGGGTTCTTCAGGCTCCTATAAGAAGAAGAAAAAGGAGAAGCACTGGGAACATGATCGATCTCCTTCCCGCCCACAGCCTCCTTCGGGGCTGTGAGTGCTGAGCGGTCTCCTGTTGCAGTGGGTACCACTCCTCCAGCCAAGCCTGCTTCCTTTTCTGTGGAGCAGCCCTTGGTTTCCCCACCTGAGCTGTTTAGAGTTCAGGCAGGCACCTCCTATGTTCCAGAGAGCTCTGCCATGCTTAGGCCCCTCAAAACCCCAGGGTCTAAGTCTGGTGGCATGGTCAATAAGTCGATCAGCAGCTCCTCTGATGGCCACCCGGTCCCGGCTGATAAGTTCCACTCCAACTCCTCTGGCATCTACCCAGCCACTGCACTTTCATCAGGCCCCAATAACAGGCCTGATGTTGATCCTCTGGATCAGCGCATGCTGCTGCTCCTGCTGCAGCCCTCCCCAGAGGGTCCTACCTCTCAGGATCCTCCTTCCCCACCTCCCCTGATGGAGACTCCTGGCTCACCTGTCCATTCTGAGCTGGAGTTGAAGAAGCATCTGCCTGGCACTACCCTAGTACCAGGGCCAGAACACCTGCCGCTGGACCTCCTTCGGGAGCCGGTGTCTCCTACGCCATTGACTCCCCCATCTGGGCCAGTTCCCTCGCCCCAGACTCCAGTGGGACCCTCTGCCCCATTGGAGCCAATGCCAGAATTTCCTGAGGAAGGTCTGGCACCAGACCTGATGTTACTGGGCCCTCCTCACCCTCTGTCAGGGCCCCCATCAGGTCCCATGATCCCTCCTTCTGGGCCCTCGCCTGGCTACCCTCCCTCAGGGCCTCCATCAGGACCCTTGACTCCGCTGTCAGGGCCTTCGATGGATATCCTGATCCCAGGCATCCTGGTAGCACACTACCCTTCTCCAGGGTATCTGCCACCAGGGTATCTGCCACCAGGATACCCCACGCTGGGGTATCCGACATCAGGCTTTTCAAACTATAGTACGCTGGGTTTTCATTACCCGACACCAGGCTTTACGACACCAGGTTATCATTTTCAAGACTACCCTCCTTTGTATCAGCCCCCCTGCCTCCTTCACCACCTCAACCTCAGGTGGACTTTAGGGCAGTGCTTCAGTCTTGGTGATCTGAGGCCAAGTCACAGCTGGTTTCCGAGCTGGACCGGCATCAGCCAACTGTAGCTTCCACACCGGTTCACACGGACCCTACACTGAGATCCCTTTCACCAGTGGAGTCTTGCCCCTCTACCTCAGGAGAGGCCTCGTGCCCTACCGCAGCAGCTGGTAACGATAGGGGCCTCGTGGCCTCATTGCAGGAGATCCCGCTCCCACAGGCTATGTCCCAGACAGAAGCCCATCTTTGGACTCTGACTCCTCAGGAGGATTCCAAGTCCAAAAGCTCTCCCAAATCCCCTCTGGAGGACCCCTTTTCACAGAGATCCCTCGTAAGATCCAGGAGGTGAATGGGTGGAAGACTGAGGATCAGAACCCCAATGTAAGGGATTGGCGGAACACCTAGATATGCCTGGGCTGTCCCCACTGCTCATCCCTCCATGGACTGGACCACATGAGGACCTGGCCTCCACGGTCTGGCAGCAGCCTTTGTCAGTGGCAGCAGTCGCCAAGAAAGCCAACAGACTTTATCGAGCCCTTGAGGGCAAGGACCACCTTAGTTCCTGTCCCAAAGCAGACTCAGTGGTCATTAATGCAGCCCATGACCGTACGGCTAAGCCTAAACATATGAGCACCTCCACTCTGGACAAGGAGTCGAGGCAAATAGACCAATTCAGGTGCAAAGTTTATTCATCTTCATACTGGCCCTTAGCGCTCTGAATTACCTTGCACACATGATTGTGTTTGTAGAGAATCTAGCCCAGCCAACCTCAGTTTAAAGAAAAATGGTAATTTAATGGTAGTAGCCCAGAACCAATCAAAGCAAATCAAATATATGTAACAGATTGGTTAACAAATGAGCCCACTCACCAAATGTTAAACATATTAATTATTTAATTCTTTTTTTATTTTCTGAAGCAAAAAAGAATACTTGACAGCAAAATATGCCTATATCATACACAATTCATTTTCCATACCAGTAGTCCTGATATATGTGATTATTCTTAAAGGTAATAATAGTAACGTTCCCAGAGCTGATTTTCTCAAGCGTTTTCATAAAATAAGGAGCGTAATAAAAGACATTCAGACCCCCATTGGAAGCCTTCTTTTTACATTTTTTGCTTTCTTTAATAGAAATATCAACATATTACTAAACCCCTGACTGAAATATTATTAGGCAGAAAATAAAGATGACCTCAAAAAGGTTTGTCTTAGGCATAATAATGGCCCCTCTGTTCACTGACCTCGTCTTAACATGACTGACATCTGGTTTCATTGGGATAAAATGGATCCGAGTCATTATGAATATATGGTACTTATCATATGTTAGAATAGCATCTTGCCTCTCCTTTTAAACACCCCCCAACTCCCAATTTTGAAATGCACTTAAACCCCATAATAAGATCTAATAGTTGGATAATATTGTACTTATTCATATATGTACAATAACGTTTTGTAACATTCCTGGGTTTGTTTCCAAACATAGAAGTCTTCCTTGTGTGTTTACACTCATTGCACATAGTATTTGATGTCCCGGTGGAGTTTAAACCTTTTTGAGGCTATCTTTATATTTTAAAGCTATGCTATAGATCTTGCACGTCTTTGGTGTGGACATTGTGGTGATTGGTTAAAATTTCCAAATTTATAGATACCAGTAAACATCAGAATAAAACTGTTCAAAACTACATGTAAACACAACAGTACTGTCACTTAAAAAGCACTTGGGAACATCTAGCAGAGATGTTTTGCGTTGCTAGGTGCCACAATTTAGCGGGTCGGGCACATAGGATTTTGGAGTCTGTCAGGTGATACAGACTCACCCCCATGCACCTGATTTTCCTTGTGCGTTTGTCAGTTTAAAAGAACTGCACAAGATGCCGGCAGCACCTCCAGTATAGAGCGAGCTGAGGGCACAGCAACACAATTCTTGTTAAAAGTGAGTAAGCGTTTAAAATAAATACAATGAGACAATTTGTGGACTAGATGAAAACCCTTTTCTATGGCTTCATTATTTGGCACTAAAATGGAGCTTTTTCTGTTTGTAGAATCCAAAAAAAGAACGAAAGTTACTGAAGCTAATACTCAGGTACATGAGCTTTATATATATGATTTATTTACCGAGGCAATGTTTAACTATAATGCTGTCCTAGTAGGAGGCTTTTCTGCCTAATAATATTCCAGTCAGGGATTTAGTAATATGTTGAGATTTCTTTTAAAGAAAGCAAAAAAATGTAAAAAGAAGGATTGCAATGGGGATCTGAATGTCTTTTAGTATGCTCCTTATTTTAGGAACACGCTTGTGAAAATTGGCTCTGGGAACGTATTACTATTATTACCTTTAAGAATAATCACATACGTCAGGACTATTGGTATGGAAAATGAATTGCGGTTCACTTCTTGTATGAAATACGAACAATTAATATAGCCTAAGAAAGTTTCACAGTCTAAGATACAAGTTTTTTATTCTGATTATGTTCTTGTAGATGGCAATGAATGTTATTTAATTTGGACAAATAGCCTGGTGAGGAACTGGATTTTTGTATTAACTATACCATTATTAGTACCTATCTGCTATATTGGATATTAACAGATGTGTTCAATTTAATATTTTTAGAATGACTTTATGAGCATTTGTGTTTCACTGATGAAGGATACACAGATCCGAAACATATGATATAGGCACATTTTGCTCTCAAGTATTCTTTTTTGCTTCAGAAAATAAAAAAAAGAATGAAGTAATTAATATGATATAACATTTAGTGAGTGGGCTCATTTGTAACCAATCTGTTACTTATACATGATTGTGTGCCAGAAATCTATCTTGGGCCAGCTGAAGTCGGAATTGGAGCATTGCCCGATTCAGAGGCTAAAACTAGGATTGCCCAAATGGTCAGGACAGCAGACATCTCCTGCTGTCATTCTCTTCAGGCAATATATGATGTGGTCAATGCCTCTACTCAGAATACCGCCACGGCTGTCCGCATGTATAGGTACTCCTGGCTGCGGGTATCTGGTTTGGCCCAAGATGTCCAGGCAGCCATCCAGGATGCCCCATTTGGAGGACCTGTCCTTTTTGGGGGTGACGTCAAAGACATTATTACTGAGCTACAGGACAATGGCAAGGCTCTGCGCTCTTTCCAGTCTATGTATCACTCCAATACTAAGCCAAAGCAGCCTCTTTGTTGCCAGCCCAGGTGTCACAATAGGCAACAGCCAGCCAGATGTCAGAACAAATGTCGGGCTGCTTCAGCAGCGGCCACCCCTCCAGCCAAGTCTCAGTGGGCTGCCAGAGTGATGCTCCCCCACACCCCCTCCACTTCATGACTCATGGCAGGGCCCCCAGCCTCCACCACCAGCTGCAGAGGAACCAGCAGGGGGCAGATTCACCAACTATCTGACCAGGTGGGAGGCAATCACTACAACATGTGGGTCCTTCAGCTAGTCGCTGAAGGCCACACCATTGAATTCTCAGAGAGACCTCCAAGAAATCCTTCAGGTCTCTCTCACTACTCAGAAGGCCACATTTCTCTTATAAGGGAGAAATTCAGGCTCTTCTGACAAAATCAGCCATCGAGCCCATTCCTTGGGCCCAGGAAGAAAGGGGTATTACTCACACTTCTTCGTGGTCCCCATAAAGATGGGAGACCTCCGTCTGATTCTGGACCTCAGCACGCTAAATCTGTTCATAGAGTACAAAAGATTCCACATGCTGACCCTGCTGGGTCTGTTTCCACTGTTTCACCAGGGATATTGGCTGTATGCACTGGATATGCAAGATGCATACCTGCATATACCAATTTTTCCCTCCCACCACTGCTTCCTCCACTTTACCTTCCAGGGGGAACACTTTCAGTGCAAAGTACTCCCCATTGGCCTTTCCTAGGCACCCAGAGTGTTTACCAAATGCCTAGCGGTGGTGGTTGTGGCTTTAGGCCGCCAGGGGATATATGTCTTCCCATACCTCAACGACTGGCTTCTGTCAGCACCATCGAGGGACAGCCTGGTAGCCTCACTGACTGCTACCCTGGACCTTTTCCAGCAAGTGGGAATTATGATAAATTACCCCAAATCCCACCTGGTTCCATTCCAGTGCCTCCAATTTATTGGGGTGGTGCTGGGTACTGTTAAGGGTCAGTTCTTCCTCCCATTGGATGGGGCAGAAACCTTGCATCAGCAGGCCATCCTAGTGGCAACCAGCCGATGGACCATGACCTGTTCCTTCTTATGCCTTCTAGGTCTTATGGCAGTGGCCATCCCCACTGTCCCCCTGGCCAGGCTCCACATGCGGATTATGCAGTGGACCCTAAGGATCCAGTGGGACCAGAAATCAGACTACCTGGATCACAGGATCTTGGTGTCCGGCTCCATGTGTTGGGACCTGCTTTGTTGGCAGAATCTGTCCAATCTCACCAGAGGGGTTCCTTTTCAGTCATCCCCTCCAGCTCAGACCCTGACCACAGACACTTCTGGTCAGGGCTGGGGTGCTCATCTGGGTGACCACAGGACACAGGGCTCCTGGTCTCAGCAGGAGCTATCTCTGCACATCAGTGTGCAAGAGATACGGGCTGTAGTATATGCCCTTCGGGCATTTCAGCCTCTTCTGCTTCCTGGGCCTCTTCTGGTACAGACAGACAACATATGTGTGGTTCAGTACCTGAACAAACAGGGAGGCATGCGGTCGTATCCTCTGTGCAGGGACGCAATGTGCATGTGGCAATGGGCGACACAGCACAGCCTACAGCTCATGGCAGTGCATGTCCCATGCATTCAGAATGTCCTGGTGGACACTCTCAGCTGCACTCAGGTGAGAGCACACGAGTGGGAACTGAGGCAGTCAGTAGTCAAAGACATCTTCAATTGGTGGGGTCACCCAGATCTCGATCTGTTCACTTCCCCATCCAATGCAAAACTACCCAGTTTCTGCTTGCTCATTTCCAAGCATATTGTTTTCTGATGAGATGCACTGTCTCTTTGCTGGACAGGGAGGTTTTGTATGCCTTCCTGCTATTGCAGAGGGTGTTTATGAAACTACAGCAAGAAGGGCTCACGTGATTCTCATATCTCCTTACTGGCCTAACCAAGTGTGGTTCCCTCTGCTTCAGCAGCTGAGGGTGGAGCCTCCGATTCCTCTTCTCCTCTGCCAGAACCTGCTGACTCAGGACCAGGGCAAGCTGGTCCATCCGGGCCTCAAGTCCCTTCACCTTCATGCGTGGTACCTGCTGACGTAGCTGTTGCATGCTTTGGGGTCTCTTCCAGAGTGACACAGGTCCTTGTGGAGGTCCATAAGCCATCCACAAGAACCACTTATGCTATGAAATGGAAGAATTCTCCATTTGGACATCCACCAAGGGTTGGGACCCTTTCTCTTGCCCTGTCCCACAAGTCATGGAATAACTGCTGCATCTCTCTGACCTTGGCCTTAGTTACTCTTCTCTGAAGGTCCACTTGTCTGCCATTTCTGCCTACCACACTCCAGTGGATGGCAAAATGTTGGCCCAGCTGGAGGTTTCCAAAACCTTTGTGAAAGAAATTCTTGATCTAAAACCCCTGGTCAAGAACCCAGTTCCTCCGTGGGATTTGAACTTCATTCCTGAAAAACTCACTTTGCCTCTCTTTGAACTGGCCGCAAGTTGCAACCTATGCTACCTTTCCTGACGAACATTCTTTTTAGTTGTCATTACTTCTGCTTGAAGGATTTCTGAGCTTCAGGCCCAGATCTGTAAGGAGCCGTATTTGATTTTCTACAGAGACCAGGTGGCTCTGCATACAAATCCTAAGTTTCTACCAAAGGTGGTTTCTGAGTTTACTTTGAATCAAACCATACACTTGCCAGTGTATTATCCTGAGCATTCTAATCAAGTGGAGGGCATTCTGCACATGATCGATCTGCACAGAACCTTGTGTCATTATACGAACTGGACGAAACCAGTCCATAAGACATCTCAGTTTTTCGTTTCCTTTGCACCCAAAAGAGAGGGCGCTGCAGTTTCTAAACAATGTTTGTCCAAATGGTTAGGAAACTGCATTTTTTGTTATCAGAAGTATAACAAGCCCCTTCCGGGGGAAGTTAAGGGGCACTCAACCAGAGGCATGGCTGCCTCTACTGCTTGTTTCAGGAATGTTTCTGCCGCGGACATTTGTGCAGCAGCCACTTGGAGCTCTGTCCACACCTTTACCAAACACTACAGTCTGGACATTGCTTCTAGGTGCAGGGCAGGCTTCAGATTAGCAGTCCTTCAGGACCTTCTGTCATAAGCTAGTACCCACTGCAGACCTTTCCTGCCTCCCGTGTTTCAGCCTTTGTCTGAATTGCACTGCTTGGGACCCAGTCCTAATGGATATTACCTACTGCAAGAGCCCTCTCAAAGCAAGATAGTACAGTTACATAAGAACTTGTCATAACGGTAGATCTTTGAGAGAGGCTTTTGCAGTAAGTACCCTTTTCTCTCCCACCTTCCACCTACTTCTGTGACTACTTCCTTCTAGCCTTTGTTTTGGCTCCAGAAGCCTACTCCTTTCTCCTGTCACTCCTTCTTAGGTCTCCGGCAGGAGAATTGGAGGGCGGGTGTGGGAACCGCCCACCCATGACAATGTCAGCGTGACACTATATAGTGGGCAGTCCCCACACCCGCCCTCCAGTTCTCCTGTTGGAGACCTAAGAAGGAGCAACAGGCGAAAGGAGTAGATCCCCCACCAGATACTGCTAGCTAAAGTTTTCCATGTGGTCCTAATGCCTGACGGTGCTAGTCCTAATGGTTATTACCTACTGCAAGAGCCTCTTTCAAAGATCTACTGTTACAGTAAGTTCTTACGTAACTGTACTTTATGTAGGGACTGGGTGACTCTGGTTGAACATGCCTGCTATAACTCTAAACAAAGAAGAGGGGCAAGTCTGATTAGAAAGAGAATTAAGTTTGTGCAGCATAATCACATAACTGATAATGAGGGAAGGTTTCAAGCTCTGTTAAGAACACTAAATGGCATTAAAGTGGTATTATGTAATGTTTATGCAGCTAACTGCAAACAAGCAGCCTTCTTTAATGAAATAACATTTATACTTAATATTTCAGGGAATTAAATAATTTTTTCAGGTGATATGACTAAGGTACTAGACCCATTTGTAGATAGAAACAATGGAAAGAAAATACAGACTTCCAAAGCACGAGAAGCCCTGAGTAAGCTTATAAGAGAGCTAGGCCTCATAGATTCGTAGAGCATATTGTATCCACAAGGAAAAGATTTTTATTTTCCAAGAAGATGTAAGACATATAGTAAAACTGATGACATCTTTTTACCCAAGAATCTGGTAGACACAACGGCTATTGCAGGAATTGATAATATTCACCTGTCAGATCATGCACTTATTGATCTGTCTATTTTGCCTCAGGCGGAAAACCCAAAAACATTGAGATGGAAATTTAATTGATTGTTTTTATTTTGTTAATCGGGTAAGGACACTGGGACAAGCCCATTTTCAGTTTCAACCTGAACACGTAATACAGTACAAAACAAACAGCATGAATACAGAAACAAAAACAGCAAATAGTTAAAAACGTTTACATTAATGTGAAGCAAGCAACCATGTTTTCAACTTACTTTTAAAACTCACAAGCGTACTGACAGTTCTTAAATCCTCAGGCAATTGTTACAGAGAAGCAGAGCAGAAACAGAAAAGGCTCTAGAGCCAGCTTTGGTGGAACAAAATTTGTTAGCGAGAAGAGTTCCTTAGAAAGATCTGAGATTCAGTGTTGAACAACGAACCTTCGCCAGTTCAGTCAAGGGAAACCTTTCAGTCTCAAAAAGGGATTTAAAGACTAAACAGCAAACAAAATACATAGAGTGAGCATTTAGTGATAACCAATCAAGAGAAGAATAAAATAAACAGTGGTATATAGGAAAAGGAGTTCCTAACACAAAACGGCATATACTATTATAAACAACTGATAAGACTTGGGTTTCCCTCACTGACAATTTATGACACAAACTCCCTGCATAATCTAAATGAGGTAAAAGCACCCCAATCACTATAGCCTTTCTGGTCTCAAGAGTGAAATATTGTTTCAGTTTGTAAATTACACAAAGCTTTTGGTTAATCTTGCAACTGACTGTTCTAATTTGATCTTGGAAAGAGAGACCCGTGTCTAGCAGGGCCGCTAAATACTTAAATTCACACACTTGCTCAAGTGAATTCCCATGAACCTCGCAAACAACTAAACTAGGATTGTTATGTAAATGAGATGAGGTCCAAAACAACATGGCTTTGGTCTTAGGAGAATTCAAAACTAAAGCATTTTCATCAAACCGGTGACAAACTGAAATAAAATCTTGCTCCAAATGGTGAGTTAAAGACACTAATGACTGAGATTGAGTGAAGAGTATCAAATTGTCAGCGTAACGTAAACTGTCACAAGTTGAACATATAGAAGGCAAAGGGTTAATAAACAAAGAAAACAAAAGAGGACCCAGAATAGACCCTTGAGGAACACCAGAGTGAATAGGAAAAGTAGAAGAAATAGAGGAATCAATCGTAATATAAAGAGAGCGATTAAATATATAGTCCCTAAACCAAGTAACTAAATTTTCAGAGTATCACAGCTCACCCAATCTAACACATAATTTGGCTTTTACAAGAGATAAAAATTTCCCAAATTGGATTAAAATGATTTTATTATGATTAATGATAATGGGGAAGTAACTCACTCATGCATGTGGGAATCCATTAAATCTTAACATAAGGGGCAGAATTATTTGTTTCTCTGCACAAAGGAAGCAAGAAACCTCAAAATGCCTATCTGAATTAGAGAGCAATCTCAGTAGACTAGAGAACAAATGCAAAGAAAAAACTCTTCAGAATCAGAATTTATTGTAAAAAATTATTTCACTTAAAATTCAAAATAAAATATATTCAGAAGACTGAATATGCTTTGCTTAGAACAAAACAAATATAATTGGAAGTGGGAGAAAAGGCAGGTAAGCTTCTGGCTTATAGGCTCAAAAAAATGAAACACCAGAATCTTATCCCGGGCATTAGGAGAAAAACAGGAGAAATAGTGTACACAAGCAAGAAAATCAGTGAGTTTCTAACTGAATTCTACAAGGAACTATCATACCTCTCAACATCTTGCCTCATGAATCAGGGACAAGGCTTAAAATAATCAGGGACAAAGATTCAAAATCAGGGTCACATCTTAAAAACTGGTACTATTCACTTAGAAAGCTGATAGGATAAGGGGATTTGTGTTACAATGCCTTTTCTGAAGAAGAACAAGTCTGTAACTTCAATGTTTGACACTATTTTGTGCCTTTAATCCCCACTGTTCTGTCACAAAAACACAAATTTTATGAGGGACAGCGGAAAAGTTTGAGGCAAAATCATGGACTCCCTGAAAATCAGGGACAGTTGAGAGGTATGGGAACTATATACAAAAAAATATAGACATATAGATATTCCAACAGCAGATTTCTGCCAACACCTTAAGCTAGAAAGAATATCTCCTGAAGATAATGCTAAATGAACTGCTCAAATTTGTCTAGAAGAAGTTATGGGTGCCATTAATGAACTGCTAAATAAAACGTCAGGCCCTGATGACCTCTCTGGGGAACTCCTCAAACTTCTCAATCAAGACATAGTCAAATATCTCAACCAAGCAATTTTGGAAGCACAAAGACTTAAACAATTGCCTTCATCTATGAATAGGGCATATATCTCATTAATTCCTCCAAAAAGGCAAAGATACCCTAAATCAGATTAACTACAGGTCAGTCTCGCTACTGAACAATGACTTTCAAATCTTAGCAAAATTCCTAGCGCAAAGATTACAAAACATTGTCCATAAAGTACCTGGAAATGAACAAGTAGGATTTGCAATTGGGAGAACAGGAATAGATAACATTAGAAGATTGTGCAATGCAGTCTGGTCTGCTACCAAAACCAAAACTACATCCATAGCTATATCTTTAGATATGCAAAAACCTTTTGATTCCGTCGAAAGGGAATATGTGTGCAAAGTTCTAGAAGTATTTGGATTTGACAAGCAGTTTATCTCCTGAATTTCTATGATTTATATAGAGCCATTTGCTGAACTCATAACTAATGGATTTATATCAGCACCTTTTAATTGACATAGAGGAACTAGTGCCCCCATCCCCCCACTTATTGGCTATAGAGCCACTCATAGGTCAGTTCAAACAGACCCCTCTATTAAAGGCATACCAACTGGGAAAACAGAGTAAAATTTATGCATTTGCATTTGCAGATGATCTGCTCCTAACTCTAACCCATTTAATAGAATTTATGGTAAACCTCAAGAACAAAACTTGAACAAGTTGGAAAATTCTCAGGTCTAACATTAAATTGAGAAAAATGCAAATCATGCCCATTCATTGTCCCCCAACAATATAGGGATCTGTTCAAGAAAATATTGATACTGGAAATTATGCAAAGACTCTAACCTACTTGAGATTGGAAATAACTACTGACCCCTATAAACAACTGGGAATTAATCTTACCTGGTGATACCTTGCCTAGATTAAGCCCTTACAACTGTTTCTCTTTCTGACCCCCAGACTTTAACCATGGAACTTGCAATCTGGCTACCTATTTTCCGCCTTTTGCACCCTACCCTTATTAGGGTACACGCCAGATGGAATTTACCCTAATGAGGACTCATATCCCCTACCACAAGAATGTCTACTCATGGAGTCCCTATACAACTCGTGCTATGCCCCCAAGTTGTCGTACCCACTTTCAGCTGAGTCTCCCTCTCAGACAGCCACCAGCATCTCGTTACCTACCCAAGGAATGTTACCTACTCGGCCCAGTACCTGCATCTACTGGTGTCATATGGCTAGGGTCTTAACATGTGTATCACTAGGACTGAACAGTACAAAGAATAGGTCCTTGCATTCCTACACCAATACTTCCACTAGCCAAAGAAGGTTTAGTTCTTCCAAATTACCACTTGTTGCCCTGAGGAAAGTTGTACTCCTTCTCTTGCTATGCTCAGGTAATGTTAAACTTAACCCTGGTCCTATATAAGCAATTCCTTCACCATCCGAAATCACGAAGTATAAAGGTATCAGCTTTATGCATGTTAATGTGTGTAGCCTGTTAAAGAAACTCACCTCAATACAGGCTTGGGATATCCACACGGAGCCGGATGTACTTGCCATATCTGAATCCTGGCTTCGTCCATCCATGCCAGACAAAGAGGTCAATATCCCCAACTATCTGTTATTCAGAGCCAATAGACTAACCAGAGGTGGTGGTGTAGCCATCTATGTTAAGGACAAGTTTATGGTCACTACCCTCGACACTACATCAATTGCCAGTGCCTTTGAATGCCTGTCCTTAAAAATCTAAATTTCTACATCAATGGCCCTCCATGTCATAGGATGTTATAGACAGCCTCAGGGTCACAGCTCCTGTCCCACCTATCATCTACTACGAGTACCGACACAATGGAAACAATTATACTAGGGGACCTTAACTACGACTGGCTGTCAAGCGCCTCTCTTCCACTTAAATCCTTCTGTGACTCTCATGGACTCACTCTACTTATTAATGAACCTACTCGTATCAATAAGAAAAACCCTACGAAAAGTACACTATTAGATGTCCTTCTAGTAAGCAAACCCCATTTCTTCTCCCATGCTGGGATCTTTTCTGCCAATGTTAGTGACCATTGCTTTATTGCTGGCATAAGAGCAGTCCCTAAACCAACAGCCTCAGCAAAGTTCTCTACCAAAAGATCAAAACGGAATTTTGACTTGCTTGCATATATCAATGACCTGAAAGCCTCCTTGCTTTGGCAGACCTTTTATTTAGCCAAATCAGTAGAAACAACATATGCCAATTTCCACGAAATTGTATCCAGCACTCTTAACACCCACACACCCTTAATCAAAACCCGCATAAAGGCTAGAAAGTGCTGTTGGTTTACAGCAGACATCAAGGCAGCACTATTAAAAAGAGACAAGCTCTTGAAGCTAGCATGCAAATCCCACAAAGCCGAAGACTGGCATTTTTTCAAAACAGCCAGAAACCACTGTACAAAGCTAATTCGGGAAAGCAAGTCCAACTTCTGTCGCTCTGAACTCGACATTGCCTCCAACTGCCCTACCAAGTTCTGGTTCACAATAAAAGAACTTTCTGGTAATACCACAGGAAACGCTCTCCCTTCAAAAATTATTTCTGACAATGTAACTATCAACAGCAATAAAGAGATACTACAAGCCTTCAACAATCACTTTGCTACTGCAGGGCTAGCTTTTGATAACTCACCTGCACACAACCTATACTCCCAGCTTACCAAGCAACCTTCAGAATCTAGTCCCTCAGATGCAGTCTTTTCATTCTCTCCTGCATCACTAAAAGAGATCGAAGATCTCCTCCTCCAGTTGGACACCAGAAAAAGTGCTGGCGCTGACACCTTCGATCCATACTACCTAAAGATTGCCTATCATGTCTTGGCCGTACCTATTACGCATCTATTTAACTTGTCCCTTTCTCAAGGGACCCTCCCCAAACTGTGGAAGACCTCACATGTTATTCTGTTGTTTAAATCCGGAGACCCCTGTGATCTAAACAACTACAGGCCCATCTCCCTTCTCCCGGTACTATCAAAACTTCTGGAAAAAATCGTGAATGCCCAGCTGAAATCTTTCATAGATGATACTAACCTGCTAAACCCAATGCAATCTGGTTTCAGAACTGAACATAATACAATCACGGCCCTGGCCAAGGTGACAAATGACTGGCAGCGTGAGCTAGAGAACAAAAAATTTGTCTGCGCCATTTTTCTAGACCTAAGTAAGGCCTTCGACACTGTCAACCACAGTCTCCTTCTTTCTTCATTAAAAGCTATTGGTCTAGATTCTACCTCCTTGCGTTGGTTCCACTACTACCTTTCTAATAGGCACCAACAGGTCAAGGCAGAAGGTGGACTCTCCCCCTCAAGTCTGTTAAAAAGAGGCGTCCCACAGGGATTCATCCTGGGGCCACTCCTATTTGCCATCTACTTCAACAATATAGACTCAGGCATCAATGAGGCAAAAATTCATCTGTTCGCAGATGATACAGTGATCTACCTAAGCCGTACAACTCCTGAAACTGCCTGTAGCGACCTGCAAGTTGACTTCAACATACTTCAATACCAGCTCCTTAGTAAAAAATTGCTACTTAATGCCAAAAAGACAAAGGCAATGCTATTTTCACCTATTAACCATGCAGCCTACCCTACTCTACCCCCCATCACCACACTCCTAGGAGAAACCCTGGAATTTGTGCTGAAATTCAAATACCTGGGGGTCTGGCTAGACTTCAAACTCTCCTTTGCAGACCACCTGGAGGATTTGTTAAAAAAACTGAGGCAGAGACTAGGTCTCTTCTTCAGGTTAAACTGCCTACTAACTACAGAGGCCAAGAGACAGCTAGTTCAGTCTATGTTCCTTTCCCCAATTGATTACGCCTACTTTATATACAGCCAATGTGCTACTTCATACCTCGGTAAATTGGACATACTTTACCACAGAACCCTGCACTCCATCACTGGTCTCCCCTTCTCCACCCATCACTGCTCTTTATATGGGGCCATAGGTTGGACCTCCCTAGACTACAGACAAAATAAAAATGCATCTCTCCGGACATGCAGAGCTATCACTGGCAAACTTCCACAGTACATTGTTGATTGCCTGACTCTCAATATGCCTGGAACCTATACCCTAAGAAGCTGTTCACTGATTTCTCTGAAAGTGCCCAAAGCCCTAACGCGTTTTGGGAGAGCTGCCATAGGATTCATTCTACCGTCACTCTGGAATGTGCTACAGAAATCACTGAAACTGAGGGACTCCTGTTAGTATTACTGTGTTTAAGTCCTTATACTCAAAATACATTACAGAAGCCTGCAACTGCTTCCAACGATCCTAGCTCTGGAATTTGCTACAGAAATCACTGAAACTGAGGACTCCTGTTAGTCTCACTGTGTTTAAGACCTTATATTAAAAATACATTACAGAAGCCTGCAACTGCTTCCAATGATCCTAGCTTACTTACACCCCCCTTCCACATCATCCCTGCTTTTCCCATCCTCCTTCCTTCTTGTATCAGTGCATAACTTGTCCCTGAGCCACCTACTTATCTACTGCCCTAAATCTCACCCTCCCTCACCCATCTATTCCTTGTATACCCACAGCATCTCATTCCTTCGCTCCTAGTATTATCACAGTTCCAGACCCTCCCCCCCACTGGCTGCCCACTTCTCCTGACACATGTCTCCCCCTTGATACGCCTGGGTCTTTTTAAACTGACTATGTATGTCTCTTCACTTGTAGCATCCACTTCAACTAATCTCTTCACTGGACTATAATGCCTTTACTTTACAGGAATACTAAACCATGTATGCTGTTGTATCTGGTATAAATTTTTACTGACTTGCTACCCTATTGTTATGTATACCCTTACCTACTGTCTTTTACCTGAACCCAAATGTATTTTTACTTATCCTGTCTATTGCAGGCCTACCTGTACTGTTGTACTCTTGCATTTACTGTCTATTTGTCTGTATATAAATGCTTTGTTACTTGACTTGTGTAATGCAGGTCCACCTTGTAAATGAGCTTGCTCAATGGTGTTCGCCTGGATAAAGAATTTGACTGATTGACACTCATGACCCTGATTTAAAAACTGCAAATGGATTTTAAAAAAATAGGATAAGCTTAATCTCTCCATTTGGGGGAAAATTCATGCAAGAAAAATGATTTCAGACCCCAAACTATTTTATGACCTTTAGAACATACCAATAATTTTATCAAGATCATTAGAAGAGAATAGATACACTAATTAGGAATTTCATATAGGGAAGGAAGAAATCTGGACTATCTTTGAGTAAATTAAGATTTAAACCTAGAAATGGAGGATTCGCGTTACCATGGTGGAAAACAATATAGTGAGGCATTTTTAATCAAACATTCTATGCTGCATTTAAATAACTACAAATCATCAGATACATCCCTGTGGTTGACTGCTGAAAAAAATTAACGTGACTACAAATATTATCAGTTTACCATTTTCTTCCATTAACCAAACACCTTAAGGATAATCCATGTATAGCTAATTCAGTCAAAAATAGTTATTAAAAATCAGAATCTTGAAAACCCATTAGGCCTTAAGCAACCTGTTTGGAACAACCCAGATATCCAGTACAACAATAAACCACTTGAGGACCCGGTATGGGGCAAACGAGGAGTTCAAAGATTAGAAAACATCATAGACACAGAAATAGGAATGCTCTTACCCTTTGAGACACTTCAAAACATTTTTTTATTTGAATAGATTTCAGTTCCGTAATTATTTTTAACTGAGGAACACTTTCAATCAGTCTGTCTTGAAACAGAATAGATTGCAAGGGACACCTAAAAGATGGGGCCAAATTATCCAAATAGCAGGATTAAGAAAATGTGCTAGTCTATAAACTATTCATGGTCAATGACAGTACTTTAACTAGTTCAGCAAAAGAAAAGTTGGGAAAAAGAGACTGGTATAGAAATATCAATAGAGGAATGGACCACTGTCTGGAATAATGCTGTCAGAGCAAGTAGGGATGTGCAAGGCAGGCTATAGCAATTCAAAATCTTTATTATTTTATTGCACACCACAGAAACTGGAAAAAATGGGGAAATTAGAAAATGGCATATGCTGGAGATGTGAAGCGCACCATGCAAATTTGCTTCACATTTTATGGGAATGCCCTTGAATTTTAGACTTTTGGAAACAAATACAAAAACATTGCTTTAACATCATTAAATGCAATATTAAATTTTCCTCCACCTTCGTTATTCTAAGTGTAATTCCCAAAACATTCATTATTACTCAAGAACAAGAAACATGGATGCTTGTAGCCCTTTTAGGAGCCAAACATTTACTATTATGGAATTGGGGAACCACAGTAATTCCAACAATCTTACAATGATTCAAGTTGTTATCATCAATTGCAAACAATGAAAGGATTAGCTACATATTATTAGATAAATTATAGACATTTTTGAGAACATATGGGGTCCCTTCCTCTAGGCAGCGAAGAGATGAACAAGAGTCTAATGAACTGAAAGAAAAGGCTATTTTGATAACTCACACACTAATGTTCAGAATTCAGTTTTACTATGTAATACATCAACAATGTCTCAAGGTTTTAAAATGTGATATTATTCTGTTATATATCTGACTCTTCCTACTTAAACCAGATAGCTATATCTTGTTTAGAGTTCATTTTTCAACTAATATTAACTAGTAACAAATGTTATATACTTGCTGATTGAGCATGTAATACCTCAATTTATTTTTCTAAACCAAAATCTTTAATGGGACGGTGACATAGCCGATGTGGGGTGCCATTCAGTGGTGGCCTGTCCCAGAACATCTGCTGGAAGGTGTCCCGTTTGTTCCCCAGAACCGATGGTCACTCTCATGACCAATGTCTCTCTGATGGGATAGAGTGCCCACCTAGGGGACCACAGGGCCCATGGGCTCTGGACCCCCAAGGAGCCCTGATGTCACATCAACCTGTTGATAGCTCTGACAGCCTTCACTCCAGTTGTGCAGGTCAGGTCATTCAGGTCCAGATGGACAATACAACAACCACGTACTACCTCAACAAGCAGGGTGGGACCCATTCCCTCCCATTGTGCCAGGAAGCTCTCACACCTGGTCCCTCATCCGCCATCTGGATGTTGATCTTCTAGTGATCCATGTGGCCAGTGCTTCCAATCAGCTGGTGGACACCTTCAGCCAAGTGGGTGAGCGCCTTCTTTCCCGTCACCCCAGGGCCACTTGGTTTGATGGGACTCTGAGGGAGATGCAGAGACAAGGGCGAAGGTTAGAGCATTGCTGGCGCAAGTCCGCCCTTGATGCCGACCGTCTTAGATTGATTGAACATTATACTAGCTATTAATCTGCAATCACCCATAAGAAGGCAGAATTCCTGTCCAGGGAGATTGCAGTTGCTCAGAATCGACCGTCTCAGCTGTTCCGAACTGTAGATAGACTGTGCAATCCAGCCTGTCTGCAAGTTTGGAAAGCCTTCTCGCAAACTGAGTGCGATGAGCTTGCTTGATACTTTGCAACTAAGGTGGCTGACATCAGGGCGGACTTGTGTCCGACAACCTCTAAGGGTGATGTGGTGGGAGTGTGCGAGAGCACAGGACCTCGCTTCTCCTGGAGTTCCTTTTGTCGGCCTGAGTTCGTGGATATGATGAGGATCATCCACAGTGTGCGCCCTACAAGCTGCGGCTTGGATCCTGGACCTACTACCCTAATTTTGGGTTGTGTAGACATCATTGGTCCAGTTCTGGTGCAAATTGTCGGGTGCTCCTTGGAGTCGGGTGAGTTTCCTAGCTCCCTGAAAAAGGCGGTGGTGACACCTCTCTTGAAGAAAGCTTCCTTGGACCCACATTGTTTTTCCAGCTATAGACCCATCTCTAACCTTCCCTTTATTGGGAAGGTTATTGAAAAGGCTGTAGCTGCTCAATTGGATGACCATTTAACCATCCATAATATCTACGAATCCTTCCAGTCTGGTTTCCGTAAAAGACAGTACCGAGACTGCGCTGGTTCGGGTGCTAAATGATCTTCTGAGAGAGAGATCAAGAGGCGTTCTATCCTGGTTCTCCTTGATCTCTCTTCAGCTTCTGACACTGTGGATCACATGGTGTTGCTAGCACGCCTGGGGAAAATTTGCGGAATGTCTGGAACCGTTTTAAATGGTTGAGTCATTCCTCACTGAAGATCACAAAGAGTTGTGTCGGGGATTTTTCCTCCGGCCAGTCTCTTTGTTGTGTGAGTGCCTCAGGGTTCTGTGCTGTCACCCATGTTGTTGCAGTGTACATGCTGCCCTCGGAAACATTATTAGATGGTATGGG
Organism: Neoceratodus forsteri; assembly: GCA_016271365.2. Taxonomy (NCBI): domain Eukaryota; kingdom Metazoa; phylum Chordata; order Ceratodontiformes; family Ceratodontidae; genus Neoceratodus; species Neoceratodus forsteri. The sequence goes on along the minus strand of CM028134.1, from coordinate 967,134,952 downwards.
CTGAGGTTTCACTGCTATGCAGATGATACCCAGCTATACCTTAATATATATATATATATATACTCTGTTTGACAATGCTCACTGAGCTGCTCCCCCCCCTTCCTTTCCCTACTTATTCCTCCTCACTTATCTCCCTCCCTTCTACCCCCACCAGCTCTCCCCCGACCATAAGTTTTGCACCTTTTGTTATCTTTAGCTCGTTGGAGATTATACTCTATTGTAACAAAATTGTAATTGAACTGTAACTTTTTTGTTTGTAAGTACTGTGTCCCTTGTACTACTGTTCTGATGTCCTCTTTGTGATGAGGTACCTTTGTAAATGAGCCTCTGGCTCAAAGGTTTCTAAACTGATGTTTAACTAAATAAATAAATAAATACCTGTCTTTTTGCACCTGACCAGGATGGAGCTCTCTCGGTATTTAATAACTGTCTGGGAGAGATCCAAGACTGGATGGATTCTAGTTGGCTAAAGTTGAACTCAGAGAAAACTGAGGTTTTGATCGTGGACCCGGGTGGTCAGATTGAGAGGTCGTGTGCCGGTGCGCCATCTGGAATTTTTCTCGGCGGTGTGTCGCTTCCGGCCTCTGAACGGGTGCGCAACCTTGGGGCGATTCTTGATGATAGGCTGACTTTTCAATCCCAAGTGTCAGTCGTCATCAAGACTTCCTTTTACCATCTTAGGAATATTGCCCGGGTTAAGCACCTTGTTCTGTTTGACTCTCTGCCAACATTGGTCCACGCTTTTGTGTCCTCGCGCCTCGACTACTGCAACACCCTTTACTTTGGGCTTTCTGGGGTTGAAATTTCGCCACCTACAGCTTGTGCAGAACGCGGCAGCCCAGGTTTTGACTGGGACAAGTAGGTCCTGTCACATTACCCCAGTGCTGCGCGAGCTGCATTGGCTCCCAATACGTATGGATCACCTTTAAAGTCATTTATTGACTTTCAAAGCCCTTCACGATCAGGGTCTGTCCTATCTGAAAGACCTGCTGGTTCCTTACTGCCCTGGCGATACTCCGCTCGGCCGACATGGGGTTGTTAGAGATTCCAAGAGTGAGTTTGAAATCCTCTGGCAGTAGAGCATTTTTTCATGCCGCACCCACTCTTTGGAATTCTCTACCATGCCGGTTATGGGAATTCTCCTCCGTGGAGATTTTCAAGAAGGAACTGAAAACTCATCTTTGGAGAATGGCCTTCTCGGAAGGTTAAATACACTGTAAAGTGTGTGAAATTTTATTGTAATTTATTATGTTTTTATGATATATTTTATAATCTTTATGGTTTTGATGTTTGTATTATGTGTTGAAGCTTTTATTGACCTGTTCAGCGCCTTGATATAGTGAAAGGCGCTACATAAATAAAATTATTATTATTATTATTTATCTCATGAGTGGTCTCTTCACTAGGGGGTAGTTAATTGCCTGTTCTCCCAGTGGGGCACTCCCCTAGTTGACCTGTTTACCTCCCAGGAGAAAGCAAAGCTGAGGCTGTTTTTTGCCTGCCCCCCCAGTGCAGAACACTGCTGGGGGGGTGCTTTCATGAGGCCCTGGACCCCAGGCCTCATGTACATCTTCCCTCCCTTTCCCCTGATCCACAAAGTGTTGCTCAAAGTTCGGAGGGACAAGGCATGGATGATCAGACTGGCGACACCAGTTCTGGTACCCCAATGATCTCAGCCTCAGCAGCAGGCCTCCATGGGGATTGCCTCTCTGCCTAGACCTGCTCTCTTTCTCTCAGGGAAGGGTCCTCAACTCGGACCTTCAGTCCCTGCACCTGACAGCCTGGTTTCTGAACAGCTAAAATTCCAGGCTTTGGATCTCTCCAACAAGGACCACCATGTCGTTGAGGCCTCTCAGAAGGAGTCTACTCACTAGTGCTACGCCTTCAAGTGGAAGAGATTTTCCATTTGGTGTCGGGGCAGGGAGCTAGACCCCTGTCCTGCCCATGGTGAGCATCCTGGATTACCCTCAAAATGCACCTAGCAGTCATCTCGGCTTTCTGGGTGCAGGCCGTTATGCCAACAGTGGCACAGGAAAAGGTGGTCGGGCAATTCTTTGAGGGCCTTGACCACTTGTCCCCACCAGTGCGTGAACCACCACCTTGGAACTTGTTGCTGGTATTGGCAGTGTTCATGGGCAACCCATTCAAACCCATGCACAGGTGTCACATCTCCCACTAGTCCTGGAAGACCACCTTCTTGGTGGCTATCACCTCCACCAGAAGGATCAGTGAGCTCCAGGCGCTCTCGGTGGAGTCTTCTTATTTGGTTTTCCACAAAGACAGGGTTGTCCTCAACCCCAACCTGAAGTTCCTCCTGAAGGTTGCTTCAGAGTTCCACCTTTAACCAGGTGATTAACCTCACAGTGTACTTCACCAACCCAACCTCGAAGGCCAAGCACAGGCTCCAATCTTTGGACCTCAGGCAAGCACACACATACTATAAGGAATGCATGGCTGGAGTTCGGGGAGAGATATGCCAGCTCATCACCTATGCTGAAGCTGCACCTGGCAGACCAGAAGCTAAGTGGATGATTGGCAGGTGGATAGTCTCATGCATTGACGTGTGCTACAGGTTGGCTGGTAGGGAGCCTCACGTTAGGCTTAGGGCTCAATTCACCAGACATACCGCTGCCTCGGTGGCTGCTTAAAGGAATGTCCCTATCCAGGAAATCTGCAGGGCTGCTGCCTGGAAGTCACCACACACCTTCATCACCCATTACCACACTGACCTTGAGTCACCCCGGGATGCTGGTTTGGGGGCCTCGATTCTTCAGTCTCTCATTCCCAAGTAAGGGTGTGCACCTAGCCTCCTTCTCCCTGAGAACTTCTAGGAATCTGCTAGAAGTATAGCTAGTGCACCATATCCACGTCCCTAGAAATGAGGGTTACTTACCTGTAACCATAGTTCTAGGAGTGGTACATGGTGCACATCCACACAGCCTCCCCTGGCAAGTGGCACACGGAACCTTGCTTCCAGCATTCAAGATCTGAAATCATGGGGAAGTGTCAAGGAGGATACCACCTGGGTGGGTGGGAGGAGTTAGCTTGAAGACCTTCCGGCAAGTTTTAAAGGGGAAGGAAGTACGGCCAGAAGTGTGGATGTGCACCATATACCACTCCTAGAACTATGGTTACAGGTGAGTAACCCTAATTTTTTTCCCAGTGGTCCAACATACAGTATAGTCAGAGCCTTGGCTCCTGGATGTGATCCATGAGGACCTCTCACTGGAATTAAAGTCTCTTCTTCTATGCCAAGTCAGTACCCCCTAGAAGATAGTCCTTCCAGCATCGTTTCATTATGGTCTGCAAGATGAGGTTCTGAAACTTCTCTCCCTGTGAACCATGGAGCAAGTGTGAGATTATCACACTCAGCTGAGCTTTGTCTTTCTAGTACCAAATTGGACAGGAGAGTGGTGCTCCAATGTGGACTTACGGGTACTGAATTGCTTCATCCACAGCATGAAGTTTTGCATGGTTATCTTGAACTAAATCACTCCATCTCTTGAGCAAGGGGCTTGGTTCTGTTCTCTGGAACTCCAGAATGCATATCTTCATGTGCCAGTCTGTCCATCCTACTGGTGGTTCCTCTGTTTCCAAGGGAACAACAGCTAGTCTAAGTTCTGTCCTATGTCTTTTGGCCTCTCCTTTTCTGCGCAAGTGCTGATAAAGTGGCTCTCAGCAGTTGAAACCTTCAGAGTGTGTGTGTGTGTGTGTGTGTGTGTGTGCACATGCATGCATCCGTGCAGATGTGTGTGCTCACATGTGTCTGTGTCTGTAATGACTGCTTTATTATGGGTTCCACTCTGTGTTGGGGTGGAGGGGAGGTGCCCCCCTCCCACCTAAATTGACTTATTACAGGGACCAGTATCTTGGTTTCCTTCTCAGTTTGGAGAAGTCGGAACTCCCCCACGCTGGCAGAGCATTATCTTTATCAGGATGGAACAAGAAATTGTTCAGTTCAGGGCACACCTGTTGGAAGACTGGGTCATGGTGGCCCTCTATGAATCTGAGCACTATGTTATCTTGAATACAATTGTTGTTAGCAAGCAAATTAAAACCTGGATGAACAGCGTTCACAGGCAGGTCATCAACAGTGACCCCCAACCATATTTCATATTCGCTGTTGCTTCTGTATTGCTTTTATTTTCCTTTTTCCTTTCAGGCTTTAAGTTGTAATCACTTGGCACACTTTTTAATACTATGTAAAATAAGATACAAACATTTAAAACTTCAGCACTGCCTGTGTATTGACTGTACTTTATCCTTTTCTTCAGTGAAATATAGATCCAATAAATACGAATTTAAAAAGCCTTGTTGATGATTCCCTGCAGCAACCCCTTCCCCCTGTGCTTAAGTTTAAATTCTCTTGACTCTCTTTTCCCACTATCCCCTCTACTTCTGGGTTCAGGTGTGGTCCATTCTGGGCATACAAGTGCCCCTTGTCTCAGAAGATCCTTCAGTTGGCCAGCAGAAAACCTTCCCTCCCACCCGCTTTCACCAAATCCTTAGCCAACAGTTGGCCAACCTAATAGATTGTTGTTGCTCCTCCTTAGCCCCCATACTGGAAGGATCTTGAAAAAGATCACTCTGGATCTTCTTCGGGGGTATTTCAGTCCTCGCCATTGGTGAAGGGGAATCCACATGGAAGATTATCAGCAGTACCTGCTCCCTCCTCAGTTCTTTCCTACCGTCGGCTCGCTTGCATGGGTCTCTGTGGAAGCTCCAACATAGTATTCGCACCTTTTATCAGCCTACGTATTTTTTCACTTACCTTGTAAAAAATCTCTTTTTAAGAGATTTCTTCTTTTTATATCCAGAGTTATTCCTTCTACTTCTCTCTTCTGTTGCTGCGGAAAGAAGATTGCCTCTACTGATGAACACTCCATTTTTATCTGCTGTCTTGGGCCTGACCATGAAGTTTCCAACTGTGAGCCATGCCAGAAGTTTAATCAAACAACCTTTGGCAATGCATAAAGGCTCTTAAAAAATTCCTGATGGATCAACAGGTAGCCAGCTCTGGGCAGAGGTCCTCCAGTGCCCCAGCCTCCCAGTTGCTGACTGGATCTTTGAGCTCCCAGGCTTCCAAGGCCAGAGACAAGTCCTCGAGGAAAAGTCTCAAAAAACTCTGAAATCACAACTGCTCTTGCCAGCGTCAATCTCGCTCCCCGTCAGCCTCTCCTTCTTCTGAGGGATCTTCGTCAGCTGTGGCCTTTCCAACCAAGAGAACTGCTGTCCAGGTCTCTGTGCCTACCAGATCCATACCGACAGCACCTCTGCCTGATTCACAGGGTGCCCGGCTGTCGACCCCCGGGTCGTCGGCTCCTCCATCGAGGCCTGCCCCTTCTCCCACCAGGGCTACAGACTCATCAACTTCTCAGGACACAGCAGGCTGGTTGTTGATAACTGTGCCATTGAACACCCTTCCATCGACATCCACCATCGACCTGAATGAAGTACTGATCAAGTTCACTAATGCGCTTGTTCAGCAACTAGGCACCTTGAATAGGCCCCCTTCACTGATGCCAGCTTCATCATCAATGCCTGTTCATCGACCCCGGGAGACTCCCCGTGGGCCACCACCGGTGAACCCGATGCTAGACCCAGAGATTGAAGAGGTCAGCATCAAGGAGGAGTATCACTCTGACCTCATTCTTCCTGATGATGAGGAGGAAGAAGAGGAGGACCTCCTACTTTCTGACAAGTCCACAGCCTCTTCTGTCAGCGAGGACTGTGTCAAGCATACTCCCAGGTCCACTCCTGAGGACCCCACATGTTTTAATGTGCTGAAGCAGCTGTACTCAACCATGGGCATCCACACTGAGGAAGAGGTTGTCAACAGAAAAAACCTGGAGATTCCAGAATCTCCCCCAAAGATCATTCCTCCAATGCTTCCAGCATTGAAGAATGCAGCCATGGCAACCTAGCACAGACCAGACATGATGCCAGCTATGCCACGCAGGGCGGGCAAACTGCTTCCAGCATTGAAGAATGCAGCCACGTCAGCCTAGCACAGACCAGATAAGGTGCCAGCTATGCCATGCAGGACGGACAAGCTTTATCATGCCCCTCAGGGTCTCCCCTACTATGCTGCCCAGGTAGAAACTGATTCAGTAGTCATTAAGGCAGCTCATGACAGATCTAAGGTGCCTAAACACCTTAGTTCCCTTCCCCTGGACAAGAAATCTCACAGGATCGACCTCTGTAGGAAAAAGTGTTTATGCTTCCTCCACCTTAGGCTTGAGGATTGCAAACTGTCTCATATGATTAAATACCAAAATGCCAACTGGAAGAAGAGCAAGGCTATGGCTCAGGCCCTTCCTGATGGCACATAAAAGCAGGAATTGCTTCAGTGTTTCCAGGTGGCTGAGGATGTCAGCAAACATCTCCTCAGAGCACTGTATGACATGGCTGATACCATTGCCAGAGCAGCTGCCACTGGCATATGCCTCCGTAGGCTCTCCTTGCTCAGACTTTCTGGATTTGTGGCTGATGTGTAGCATAAAGTACTTAATGCTCCTTTCAATGGCACTAAGCTGTTCAGCCCTGATGTCCAGGACCACATAAATGATCTGCAGGCCTTGGGCATGGCCATCAAATTGGTAATTCCCTCTACCATACCCAGTCAAGGGACAGAGGGCAGCCTACTTTTTGTAAACAGAACAGTAGGCCTGAAACAGCTTCCCATAGCCAGGGAAAGCATAGAGCCCAGGCTCCCTTGCCCACCCCCTCCAGTGCTGGAGTGGCATCCAAGCGCTCCAGAAGTGAGGGATCAGTCTCTGTGGCAGGCTCCTCCTCTGCTTGACTCCTTGCCAGACCCCCCCCCCATATCTGGTCCAGACCCAGGAGGTGGTGGTCAGAGATTGGTTCTCCCTCCATCTGAATCAACAGAGAACTATAACTTCGGATGCACTGATTCTGCAGATCATAGAAAAGAGTTACAATTTGTAGCTCATAGAGCAGCCTCAAAACACCTCGCCTCCACCCTCCAGTTACCTCCCGGCTTACATGACTGTTTTCCCGGAGGAAGTGAAGTCTCTTCTGTGCAAGCAGGCCATCAAACCAGGGTCCAGGAGCCAGAGAAACCATGGGTTCTGTTCCAGGTTTTTCCTGGTCCCCAAAAAGACTGGAGATCTGATGCCCATCTTAGATCTAAAGGACCTCAGTCTGTTTGCCTAGTTCAAAAAGTTCCAGATGGTAACTTTGCAGGCCTAATGCCCCTCCTCAAGGCCGGGGATTGGCTCTCTTCACTGCACATGCAGGATACCTACTTGCACATCTCGGTCTTTCCTCTGCACAGGACGTTTCTCCATTTTGCCTTTCAGGGCGAGCATTATCAGTTCAAAGCGCTGCCCTTCAGCTTATCCTCTGTGCCGCGAGTCTTTACCAAATGCTTTGCAGCAGTCACAGCAGCTCTCAGAAGAGAGGGACTGTATGTCTTCCTTTAGCTGGACGATTGACTCCTAAAGGCCCTGTCCAGAGAACAGCTTTTGCTGACTCTGAAGCACACTCTCTAGCTATTCTACTCCCCTGGGTATTGCGTCAACCTGCCCAAGTTGGTTCTAGTACCATCCCAAAGGCTGCAATATATAGGAGTGGTTCTGGACTGGGTGCAGTACAGGGCAGAGTTCTTCATAGCCCAAGCTCAGGAAGTTGCTCAGTCAGTACCTTCCTGCCATGGTGTACCTCAGATTGCTGGGCCTAATGACAGAGGCAATTCCCACTGTTCCACTGTACATGCTTTGTATACATACCCTTCAGTGGACCCTCGGGGTACAGTGAAGAAGAAGATGAAAAAATCAGCATTTATATAGTGCTTTTCCTACACAGTGTATCCCAAAGTGCTTTACAAGCAATGCTAGACTGGCAGTGAAGTGACTGAATGTGTAGTGGCGGCCAGTGGGACCAGCGCATGTATGAGTTGGACCATCCAGTCCTGGTCTTTTCCCCAGTACACAAGGTACTGCAGCGGTGGATAGACCACTTGAATCTGCTTCAAGGCGTCCATTCCAGATCTCTTCCCCGCATCAGATCCTAACCACAGATGCATCAGGTCTAGGCTGGGGAGCACATCTTGGTTCCTCCCAAACCCAGGGCTCCTGGTTCCAGTGGGAAGCCTCCCTGCATATCAATGTCCTGGAGATGACAGCGGTGCTCTATGCCATGCAGGCTTTTCAGGAGCATCTTGCTCCAGGTCAGCTGCTGGTGTGGTCAGGCAATTTGAGTGTAGTGTACTACAGCAACAAGCAGGGTGGAACTCAAATGTACCCTCTTTGCTGGGAGGCCATGAGAGTGTGGTACTGGGTGCTGGATCACAGTTTGACATGCTCTGGGGTCCACATGCCAGGTGACCTAAACACCCTGGCAGACAGTCTCAGCAGGACTCATCCAGCATGCATGAATGGGAGCTTCTCTCATCCATTGCAGAACACTTGTTCGACATATGGGGTCCTCCAGAGCTGGACCTTTTTGCGTCCCCATGCAGCGCAAAACTGCCCAAGTTTTGCTTACTAGATCCAGGGCCTGGAGTTTTCTGGCAAGACGCGTTATCCCTCTCTTGGAGTGGGAGGTCTCTTTCTACATTCCTTCCATTTCCTCTGATATGGAGGGTGCTAATCAGGTTGCCAATGGAGAGGGCCAGCATGAGTCTGGTGGCTCCATTCTGACCTCGCCAGATATGGTTCCCTGTACTTCAGCAGTGGGCATAGGAAGCTCCAGTCCCTCTTCCTCTTTGCAGGAATCTGCTGACCCAGGATCAGGGACCCTGGTCCATCCCAACGTCAGGTCCCTTCATCTGCATGCCTGGCTCCTGAAAATGTAGCCATTGCCAGGTTCGGGGTCTTTAACAGGGTAATGGATATCCTGGCAGTGGCCTGGAAGCCTTCCACTTGAGCTACGAAGTGGAAGCAGTTTGCCATCTGGGCTGCCAAACATGACCTAGTCCCTTTCACCTGTTCAGTAAATCATATCCTGGACTACCTTAACTCACTGTCTAACTCAGGCCTTCATTATTCTTCCCTCAAGGTCCACCTTTCGGCTATTTCTGCTTTTCATGAGCCTGTGGGTGACTGCACAATTGCTCAACTGGATGTTTCCTGTACCTTTCTTAGGGGCATCCTGCATCTGAAACCTCCAGTCTGTTCCCCTGTCCTGGCTCATGACTTGAATTTTATTTTGGAGAAGTTGACATTGTCTCCTTTTGAGTCAATTGCAACTTGCGATTTGCACTTTCTCTCGAAAAGCGCTATTTTTAGTTGTAATTACTTCTGCTCGAAGAATTTTGGAGCTTCAGGCCCTCTGGTGCGAGGAGCCTTATGTGATTTTTCACAAAGACAGGGTGTTTTTGTGCCCCAATCCTAATTTTCCGCCTAAGGTGGTTTCTGAGTTCACTCTAAATTAGTCTATCCACCTTCCTGTTTATTTTCCCAAGCTTGTTAGTCAAGGGGAAGCACTGCTTCATACATTAGATGTGTGCAGAACTTTGAAGTACTGTGTGCTTAGCACTAAAGAGTTCAGAAAGTCAGAGCAGTTTGTTTCCTTTGCCCCGGGCAGAGAGGGATTTCAGTTTCTCAGCAATTTTTATCCCGATGGTTGGCAAATTGCATTGTGTTCTGCTACAATAAGTACAGCAAGGAGTTGCCTGGTTTTGTCAAAGCACATTCCACCAGAGGAATGGCTACCTCAGCAGCTTGTTTCAAATGGGTCTCAGCCACTGATTTTTTTGCAGTTGCCACCTGGAGTACAGTCCACACTTTTACCAAGCACTACAGTCCGGACATTGCCTCAAGAGCCCAAGCAGGATTTGACAGGGCTGTATTACAGAGACTCCTGTCTTAAGTTTATGGAGAGTTTACACTTGTAACTGCTTGGTACTCATTCCAACAGTGTTACCTGATGAGTGAGATACTCCCAAAGAAGACAGAACAGTTACGTAAGAACTTACCATAACAATAGGTCTTTGAGGGGATTTCAGTCATCAGGTATATTTTCCCTCCCACCATCTCCCTTCTTGAGGCTCCTGTCAAGGAACTAGCTATCTGGTGTATCCAGCTTTTCTTTTAGGTCTGGGTACCTCTTTCTCTCCTCAGTCCCACAGGATGAGATCCTTGCTCCCTTAGTCTCCAGGAGAAAGAACTGAAGAGGGTGTGGGGTCACCCATGCGTATGTCACTTGTTCCCAGATGTCTGCTGACTTCTAAATTTGTGATCCTCTCTCCATTTGAGAGTACCAGATCTAGTATTGCTCCTTCCCGAGTGGGTTCCAACACTAGCTGTCTAAGGCCTGCCCCATGCAGGGCATCGTGAATGACCCTGCTCTTGAATGTGGCAGCAGTACATGTCATCCAGTTAACATCTGGCATATTCAGGTCCCCCATCAACAGTGTCTCCCCTTTTTCATCCATTTTGAGAATGTCTTCTATCATTTTCTTGTTCATTTCCTCCCCTTGAGATGGGGGTCTGTATACAACCCCTGTGTGGATTGTGATGCCATTCCCTGTCTCCAAGGTGACCCAGAGTGCCTCTTGTCCTCCCCTTTTACTTTTTAGTTCTGTAGCTTTGATCCCTTCCCTTATGTATAGAGCTACTCCACCTCCTCTTTTCCCCTCCCTGTCCCTTCTGTAGACTGTGTACCCCGGTATGTTGACATTCCAGCCATGGTTCTCCGTGTACCATGTTTCCGTGACTGCCACAATATCCAATTGTTTATCTTCCATCAAGGCTACTAGCTCAGGAAACTTGTTTCCCAGACTAAGGGCATTGGTAATCATTGCCCTCCATTTAATGTTGGCTTTATCCTTTTTTCCCCCCATGCCTGCTCTTATTGCCCTTGTCTATTTTTCCATTTACCCCTGTCCTGCCCTCTGTTGAGGACTGTACCTCAGTGTTTACCTTACTACCTGACATGTTTTGTGGGGGGAGGCTTGACATTTCTTGCCTCTTATCAGCACCTCCCCCATGGCTAGTTTAAAAGCTTGCCAAGGAAGCATCTAAACCTGTCACTTAGGAACTTGGTTCCCTCTGTGGACAGATGCAGACCATCATGCCAGTATAGACCTTCATCTCTCCAGGTGTACTCCCAGTCCCCAATGAAGCCAAAGCCTGTGCTTCTGCACCAGTTCTGCAACCATTCATTAAACTGCATGGTGTACGGTACCTAGCCTCTTCATGGACTGGCAGCACCTCTGAGAAAGGTAACCGTGCTTGCTACCTGTCTGAGGCCCTCCCCAACTCCACAATTTCATCCTGCACTGCACTGATCCAATGCCTAGCTAGGTCATTTGTCCCAAGGTGGACAATGATATCTAGTTCCTCTCCTGTGATGCTGCTTCTGCAATCCTGAGGATTTGCTTCTTGTCCCTCCAAGCCATGGCATCAGGCAGGCACCCTACTTCCCTCTCCTCTCCCTTCCCCAGGTCTACCCCTCTAACAACTGAGTCCCCTATCAGAAGCTGTTTCCTTCCCCAGTGGTGTTCCTTGCCACCCTTTTGTGGGTCTCCTTTGTGGATGTCCTCAGCATTCTTCTTGGTCTCCACTGAGGGTGCGATCATAGAGGAACCTTGCTCTGCCAGACTGGCGTATGGTTTGTGTAGAGGTACAACTAGGGGGCTTCACCTCTGTTCCACCACCCGCACCCTCCCAGAACCCACTGTGGTCCAACAGCTCTTCATACTTGGCAGCCTCTGAGGCAGTGGTTGTGGCAGTAGTGCTCTATGGGTGGGGGAGGCCTCTTTAGTCCTTGCCAGTTCAGCCTGGAGGTGGGCAACCTCCTCCCTCAAAGCTGACAGTTGCCTGCAAATAGGACAGAAATGCAGTTTCCAGAATGTCTCCCGGAAAACTGCTGCCCCACAGCCAGTGCATTGCACCACTCCCCACATGTCCCTCTCCCTTATAATATACACTAAGTAATATATATAAATATTTTTTTTTGTTTTTTTGTTTTTTCTTTTTGTGGTGAGTACTTACCCTTTATGCACTGTGCTGGGTTATTAAGAATATGACAGTTCTGCCCTAAGACCTATTGAGGAAGTGATGTCAGAACTTTGGCTATAAAGGAAATGTCATGCCTGGGGGGTCTGGGTAGTCCACAAGCACTGGTGACTGTTAGAAACAATCAAATACACCACTGCTCTGCCCCCCTGGTGAGTACTGCCCTTTATAGTAATTCAACTAACTTCCAGTAACTGATCTGTAAACTGTTTAAAAGTAATTTGATGCAAACCGTGACAGAATTCTAGTAGACAGTCCAGTTACCCACAAAGGAAAATCAAATATGCAGTTATTTCACCCCTTCTGAAGTTGCTCACAAGATAAGCAGTTTTGAAAAACCCCTTCCTGATTTAAAAACTAAAATAATTAAACACAAAGCAATACCAATGTAAGACTGAAAAGTAAGGAAAACTTCCCTCAGATGTAAGCAAGAGAGAGATTTGTTGCCAATTTCTAGTCCAATATAATATGTCCCATGCAGCCCTCAGTTGTTTCAAAGCATACCCTGTTACACAACTTCAAGAAGATGGGTTTCTGTCTGAAACTGAATCACACCAGTAGTTTATAGTAAGAGATCAATGCTGGAATATTCCACCCAGAACAATTGGCTATGATGCAGGTCTCCCTGACTAGTGGAGACAATTTCCCCCACCTGAGGCTCTGTCTTGCATCAAATAACAAACTGCAGCCTTTGCTACTAGAAGTACACAGCCACCACCAGTAAATTATTTCAAAATAGTTTGATGCAAACTGTCACAGAATACTAATAGACAGTCCAGGTACCCACGAAGGAAAATCAAATATGCAGTTATTTCAACCCTTCTGAAGTTGCTCACAAGATAAGCAGTTTTGAAAACCCCTTTCCTGATTTAAAAACTAAAATAATTAAACACAAAGCAATACCAATGTAAGACTGTAAAGTAAGGAAAACATCCCTCAGATGTAAGCAAGAGAGAGATTTGTTGCAGATTTCTAGTCCAATATAGTATATCCCATGCAGCTCTCAGTTGTTTCAAAGCATACCCTGTTACACAACTTCAAGAAGATGGGTTTTTGTCTGAAACTGAATCACACCAGTAGTTTATAGTAATTGATCAATGCTGGAATATTCCACCCAGAACAATTGGCTATGATGCAGGTCTCCCTGACTAGTGAAGACAATTTCCCCCAATTTTGCCAGAACCATAATGATGCCTCTTGGAAAGGAGCAGCCAGGCGGGCACCACAAGGGTGGCCGCACTGAAGTCGCCTAAGAAGGCACGCGTCGAATGCTCTGGATTGTGCTGAGTGGGTGGTGTGACATGCAGGTCTTCCATCATCCTCATGAGGAAACGCTGATACTCCACGAGATCAGCAGCAGGAGAGACGTGGACAGAAGGCTCCTCTCATCCAGAAGAAGAGGATGAGGAAGCGGAAGACCCCAGAGATCCAGAGGTTGGCTGCTCAGGGGGAGGGTGGAACACCCGCTCATCCATGGCTCTGATGTACATAGGGAAGTGAGCAGCCACAGCCCTGAATTGCTCCCAGGAGAGAGGTCCCCTAGAGCCAAGAATGTCTGAGAGAGCAGGAGATGGTGACAGAGGAGTGGGGGCTAAGTCAACAACAGAAGGCAACCATCCTCTGTCCAGGCAAGAGAGTGCACCACCAGGAGCCCCAAGGGAATGAGGAGCTCAGGAAAGCCCAACAGCCGACAGTTGATCAACCATGCTGGAACTGACTAGGCTGTGCCCTGAAGAATCCCCGCTGTGAGGTGACTGAGACCGTGGAAATCCAAAATGACGGTCCTTTCCCTCCAAAGACCAGGGCCCTCTTGAGGAGACGGTGCCAGACGAAAGGTGAATCTCCCCTGTGACGCACCTGAGGCTGTATTGGTCCAGAAGGGCAACCCATGGCAGCACCACCGGAAGGGTCTCCTGAGCCTAAGAGGGAGAGGCAGGGCTCAGTGCTATGGCTCCTCCCTGCACCCCCTAGGGGTGGCAGAGGGGTGCCGATGCCTCTCACCCCGACCCCTCCAACTCCAAGGATGCCCTCCTCCTCACCTCCAGTGACAGGGTCCATTGATCCCGAGGCCTCCCAAGGGGGGACCCCAAAGACATGAAGCCCTGATCCACCCCGACAAGGCATAGCAGCACCAGGGATGGCAGTTGCCAAAGTCCCCTCTGGGGGGGGACAGCCCCTTCCCTGACCACCAAACCACCCTCCTCCATGGACTCCAGGCCACCCCCAGCCTGGGAGTCCTTGGCGGAAGACTGCTGTGGGGACTCAGGAATGGGTGCACTGAGCCACCTAACACCGTGTCCCACAGAGAACTCTAATCCCAAAGAATCAGGGTACGAGACTGAGTCCATGTCCGAAACGCCTGCTTCCGAAGAAGAGTCGATCAGAAGGACCTTGATGCTGGCGATCCCAAGAGTCCCCTGAGAAACGGTGATGTGAAAGGTGCCGATGTCACTCATGATGTCAGTCGCTCCCAGTGCCTCGCCCGTGACTCTGAGACCTGGTCCCACCTCACCTACGGCCCCAATGGAATACCCAGTGCCACACGCGGCACCAGACCCCAACATGGCACCACCACCAACAGGGTCAACTGGATGAACAGCGTCACGAGCAGTGCCGAGAAGCAAACCGGGCTCTGATCACCGGTGCCGCAAACAGTGCCGGGATCCAAGACGGTGCCGGAAGGCGGCAGCAAGGGTCCACCAGTGCTGGACCCAGCAGCCATGGGCCACGACACTGGGGGAGTCTGCACCTCTGAAGAGCTGACTGCTGAGGTGGTGTCTCCGACGCTACCCCGGGAGGGGCCACGATGTTCCTCTGACACCGCAAAAGAGGCCTCCTTCTCAGCAAGGCTTGAAGATGAGGAGGCCTCCTCCTCACCAGACTGTATAGACCTGGGAGGGGACCCAGAGAAAAGGTCTAAAGTCCTGGCCTGGGAAGCCTGAGAATGACGCTGCCCTCCAAAAGTCAGTGGGGCCTTGACGACTTTGAATGTGTGGATTTCAAGAACACGGCAGTCCATCAAAAAGCAAGTGTCGCAGCTGTCCACATCATGGTTAGGTCCCAAGCACCGAAGGCAGACATCATGCTGGTCAGTCACAGAAAAATGCCGGCCACTAGAGCACCAACACATGGGGGTGTGGCCTGCTATGAACTTTCACTTGGCTTCCGAACCGGACATGATGCGAAACAATTAATAAAACACATAAAAGCTCCTGGCACCGTCGAATTACAAAATGAAACAGTCTTACCAGTTTTCAACGGTGTTGGGAAGTCGAACTGGGATGAAAGAGCGAAAAAGGTGTCAAAAAGATGACAAATGGCCTAGTGGTGCAGAAACAAACTGTTTGACTCATGTAGCAGGTGCAGCCTCGATGGCGGGAGAAACAGAACTGGGATCGAGGAGGAGTCTGCGGCACCTAACAGTTGCCCGTCATGCACCACATAGTGCACCGCTCTCGAGGGTGGCACCGTCGCAGCTGGCTCCTACCTCAAAAAAAAACAAACTCCCGTAGCAGGTGCACGCCTCCAGCTTACTCCTAACAGTAATGAATGGTGAAGATTGACAAGGGAAGATCAGCATTCAATACCTCCATAGGACTGTTTCATTTTACCACAATGCCGTTTGGTCTGCATCGAGCACCGGCGACTTTCCAATGGTTTATGGACCAAATGCTCAGCCCACATGCAGACTTTTGTGCACCTACCTGGATGACATGGTGGTGTTTAGCCCCGATTGGGACACACATGTATGTCATCTTGATCAGGTGATCACCACCATTCATGAGGCAGAAGTCGCCATAAACCCCGCAAAATGTACACTGGCCAATATCGAGACTAGGTATTTGGGATTTCTGATAGGAAATGGAGTAATTAGACCCATGGTAGGCAAAGCGACTGCAGTAGCTAATAGTCCTATCCCTACAACTAAGAAACAGGTGAGGGCCTTTTTGGGGATGGCCAGATACTATCGGCGGTTCATCCCCAAGTTCTCTGAGTTGGCATGTCCATTAACTGACCTAACAAAAAAGCATTGTGCTAATAAGATACAGTGGACTGAAAAATGCGATGAAGCTTTTAGAAACATTAATGCAAGGTTGTGTTCCTATCCTGTACTAAAAAGTCTTGATTTTTAGCCAACCCTTCATAGTACAGATGGATGCATCAGGAGTAGGGATTGGTGCAATTTTAACACAGTTTATTCATGGGGAAGAACACCCCATCACATACATCAGCAGAAAACTACATGAAAGGGAGTATAGATATGCCACCATTGAGAAGGAATGTCTGGCACTTAGGTGACTATTGAGTCTCTTAAATATTACATATGGGGCACTGAGTTCCAGGTGGTGATAGACCATAACCCGCTGTGCTGATTTACAGCAAATGTGGGAGAAAAACCCACGCATTATGCGGTGGTACCTGGCTCTGCAGCCCTATCAGTTTTCTTTTTCTCACAGGAAAGGAACGGACCATACCAATGGGAAAAGTATAGAGAGTCTGTTAATGTGTATGGATTTGAGATGTTTTAATGTAGATCTCAGGGTAAATGTATATACAGTACATAGAAATGACTTTTGGCTAATGTTGCTAGTAAGCCAACACTAAGTGTTGTTGTTCACTGGGACCCTGGGATGGAGCTTCACAGAGAGGGTGGGCCGGAGCTACTCCAACCCCCTCCCCATCATAGGGGAGTGGACTACCATAGAAGTAAACTTCCCTGTAGTTACAGGCTTCTTATGGCTGAGTAATGTGCAGAATATGCACAATGAGTAATGTGCAAAATGTGCAAGCTGTTCCATGTCACGCGCATGTTACTGTGAATGTCCCAGGGTATGTAGCAGAAATACTGGTTATCACCAGTAGTAGTTGTAAGGGACCCTGGGACGGAACTCCTACGAGTGGGTGGGTGGGTGTTTCACCCTTCCAGAGTTCTTGGAAGGGGTAACATATGAAACTGTTCCCCTCTCCAATGAGGATAAGTGTGACAGTGTCTGTCCCTGCCACTGTCTTAGGACCCCATTTGGTTTCCTTAAGGTTGCAACCTTTCTTTTTATTCTCCATCCTAATAAGGCTATCCCTTTATTTCCTGTTTGGAGGCAGGCCACCTCCAGACAAGCCCACACTCTTTACTTATAACTCTTTCTTTTATTTTCTCTTCCTTCCATGGGTCCATACATAGGGAGGTCAAGTTCCATGAGACCTCGAGCTCTCTGACAGAGGACCCAACTTAGAGTAATGGTTATAAACTGGTTTTGTTGCTAGAAAGTGAGAAATGTGCAGAGTAAAGCACAGAAATAACAAGCATTTGTCAATGCCGAATGTTTGCTTGCTGATACTAGCATTGGACATGCAGGAGTTAGAAAGATGCAGACTACCTGCCCAGAGCAGACTGAATTGCAGCCCCATGGTTATTTATGCAAGCATGCAAAGTAAGGTGCTTTAACCTAAACACAAATGACCCAAAGTATTCTCACACTACTATGATGATGTTATGGTACTGCCCCCTGGCTGTTGCTGCACAAGGTTTTGCAAGGCGAGCTGCTGGCATCCCTGTAGGCAGCTGTTCCGGCTACCAGTTTCTGTGATCATCTTGAGCAGAAATCCTGCCTACAGCTGCAGATGCAAAGACTTGCAAAGCTTTTCCCAAATTGGGGAGTGGAGCTTAGCGAAAGGTGTTTCATTTTTATAGGTGTGCTCCCATTCAGACCCTGCCCACCACCCCTGCTCTAGTTGTTGTGCACATTTTTTTTGGTGGGAGGTTGTGCCAAGTCGTTGATACTGAAGCAACTGGACTAAATGCTTCCAGTTGCAGACACATTGCATGTCAGGGGCAGGGAAAATACTGAGGGAGGGAAAGAAAACGAGAGGCTTTGAAACTGCTTTCAATCACAAAGTGAGACGGGCAGTGCAAGCAGGCTGCCTCGTTCCTGACAGCAAACTGTTTTCACTTTCTTGTGAGCAGCTAGCTTAGGATAGACTGAAATCTGCCTTACTGGACTGGGAATTGGTGCTGCGGTGTGTTCGGAAACGAACTCTGGGCTGTGATTGCTTTGGGCTATTAGACATCCCTCTTGCTGGGAGGAGGAGATGCTGATCTGAGTGTGAGAAGCAGAGAATGAGAAACCCTCTTTATTTGCCCAAAGAAACCTAGTGACATTTGGAAACTTTCCCCCACCCTGTAAGTTCATACACGTTCCTGACAGCAAACTGTTTTCAATTTCTTGTGAGCAGCTAGCTTAGGATAGACCGAAATCTGCCTTACTGGACTGGGAATTGGTGCTGCGGTGTGTTCAGAAACAAGCTCTGGGCTGCGATTGCTTTGGGCTATTAGAAGTCCCTTTTGCTGGAAGGAGGAGATGCTGATCTGAGTGTGAGAAGCACAGAACGAGAGACCCTCTTTATTTGCCCAGAGAAACCTAGTGACATTTGAAAACTTTTCCTCATCCTGTAAGCTCATAAACAGCAGATCTTGGCATGCATTGTGGACTTGGAAATTTGCCTTGAGTTGCAAAGAAAACACATACAAAACAAATGATAATAACCCAGTAAAAGAGAGAGAGTGTACAAATGAGCTGTCTATGACAGCAGTTTAGATGCAGTGCTGATGTGTAGACAATTTGCATGCTGCCCAGAGCAGTATGCAAATTGCCTGCCGATGGCAGTATGCAAATTGCCTACATGTTACCACCGCTGATTGTAGCGGTCGTTTACTTTCAACTTACGCCACTGCATCTGAACTGCTGTCATAGACAGCTTGGACATTCATTGGGCAGTGCGGCTGCGCCTGCAAAAAGCAGCAGGGCATCAAAGCGGATGTACACACCACGAAAAACTCAGATGGTGGCAGTATGTTTTGCACATATGCCAAACATAAAAATAACCTAAGTAAAGGAGGATTGTGCAGTTAATTAGGCAGAGAATTAAAAATTACTCACCTTAGTAATTGTGTTTCTTCTAATGGAGTCTTGCTGTATTCTGACATATGCAGTTAGCCCCAGCACTTGAACTGCCCTGGAGATGAAAGAGTTAACGCTATGCAGAAGCATAGAACATTGAGCTCAAGCTCAGATTTCAAACCTCTATCTGTGGTGCTTCAGAGTGTTACTGTCAGATTCTTACTAGCAACTAACTAACTACACTTCCAGTGTAGAAATTGTAAACAAATAAACCAACAGGCAAATACTTGGGTCCCAAAAGACTCAAGTCGAGAACCCAAGATAAAAAAAACAGGTAGTGAACAAGATAAATAATATATAAATTCAAAATAGAACAACAACAACCCCACCCTAAAGAGGAGGGGTGTAAGGTACACCCCTGAGGTGCAACACTGTACCTGCCAGCCCACACCCCAAAAACTAAATTCTGAGAGGGGAGGCGGGGGAGGTCAGAATACAGCAAGACTCCATTAGAAGAAACACAATTACTAAGGTGAGTTATTTTTTTCTTCAAACAAGATTTATTTTATTTATCAAGTCTAGGATTACAAATATCTTTCAGCCAAGGCTCTTTTACAAAGGTTCAACGTCAAAGAAATACAAATTATGGGAAACATCAAGACAGACATTACAACAATGTGGACATTGCAAACAGATTACAGATTAATACAATTCAAAGGTAACATTGTAAGCAAGGCAGCCATCGGCATTTGTCAGAGAAAACAGACAAGAGATAAGAAATGCCAGAGTCACAGGGAGAGGGAAGAGGGGAGGGGGGAGGGGGGAGAAGGAATGTAGGTAGGGTGGGGAGAGGGTGAAAAGTGCAGCATTGGGTATACCAAGATGTGAGGGTAGAATCCAGTGAGATTTGGTGGGGACCACTAGAGCAGAAAGGGAAGTGGAGAAACAAGGTTAAGCTGGGCAGTCACAGGAGCTGTTGGTAGTGAGATAGTCCTGGAGCCTAGTTTTAAACATACCAATTGTTGGGGCAGAGGAGATGGTGGGGCTGAGGCCATTGAAACAGTGGTGTTCGATAAGCAAAAGAGCGCTGTCCCTGTGAAGTGTGACAATGGGGGACTTTCAGTAGCTGTAGTGTGGATCTCTGAAGGCACTGTTTGTTGGTTTGGTGTTGTAACAAAGTTGAGACCCCAGAAGATACAAGGCCAAGGTAGATTTTTTTTCACCATGGAGCAGGTGAGAAACTTTATGCGGTTTGATAGTTGGAGCCAGCTGGTCTGGTTGTACAGGTCACATGTGTGGGTGAGACAGTGAGCACCAGTGATGAGCCGACATGCCTTAATTAAGGCAGTTGAGAGGCATCTATGGGTTGTGGTTGTGGCCGAGCCATAAATGATGAGATCATAGTCTATTACAGAGATCACAGAGCTCAAGACTGCAACCTTCAAAGCTTCTGGTGTGAGGTGTTGTCTGTGTTTGTAGAGAAGACCAAGCTGTGTATTAGCAGCTCTAGCTACATTATCTATGTGAGGTCCATAGGAGATATTAGGGTCAAGCTGTATCCCTAAGTATTTGAAGGACCCCACCTGATCTAGAGTGTTCCCCTGGGTGGTGGAGATAGCAAGTGGTGTAGCTTGTGTGGGTTATGAGAGCTGCAGAAGAGCATAGATTTGGTTTTCTTGTCATTGAGGACCAGTTTATGATTAAGAAACCATGTCTCTACAGAACTGAAACCAAGTTGAAGGTTGTGTTGAAGAGTTGCAGGATCTTTGTGAGTGGAGAATACAACAGCATCATCGGCATATAGTATGATCTGCTCAGAGTAGTGGTAAGGGAGGGAGTTTAAGAAAAGGCTAAAAAGGAGGGGGCCAGTATGGATCCCTGTGGGACACCCGAGCAAACAGGCAGGGTGTCAGAAAGAGTGTCAGCAATTTTTACTCTCTGTGACCGTTTTTCAAAGTAGCTTTTAAACCAGAGAGAAGAGTCAGGTGATAGCCTGGCATTCAGTAGTTGGTCAATTAGTAGTACATGGTGTACTGTATCGAAGGCCTTGGAGAGGTCGACGAAAACGGCCCTTGTGAGAAGGCCATTGTCAAGGGATTTGTGCAAAGCTCCAGTGAACTCAAGAAGGGCTGTGGTGGTGCTGTGACCTTTCCGGAAACTGTGTTGTTGTGGACAAGGTATATTGTATTTATCAAAGTGGTCATTAAGTTGATCAGCCACGATGTGCTCGAGTGCCTTAGAGAGTGGGGGCAGTATGGAGATAGGGCGATAATTTGAGCGATTCGTCTTATCCCCACTTTTATGGACAGGTGTCATGGTGGCTGTTTTCCATAAGTCCAGGAATTTTCCACAACTGAGAGAGAGGTTTAGGATTTTTGTTAATGGATGATTTACCTCATCGAGGGTGAGCAACAGAAGCTTAAGGTCCAGGGTTTCGCTACTAGATCTAGATTTAGAGATAGTTGCAGTAATATAGTTGCAAGCTTCATTCAGCCTTACCTCCCTGAAGTAGAAGAGGGGATGGTTAGACTGTGGGGCTGAGGTACTTGGGGAGTAGGCTCTGTTTTTGAAAAAGTCATGGGGTAGGACAGCACTAAGGTCTGAAAAAGCCTTGTTAAAGATGTTTGCAATCACCTTGGGGTCGAGGGTTGAGGATCCATCAACCATTAACATGGCCAGAGAGGTTTTTGGCTGCTTCCCCGTGACATTCTTGACATTGTCCCAGAAAGCATGACCATTTCCCTATGTATTGGTGAGAGTGTCTTTGTAATAGGTGGATTTCATGAGCCGGATGGCTTTTGTGCAGGCATTTCATGATTGTTTATAATTTTGGATGTCCAGTTGTTTGCCAGTGGCCCTAGCAACTGCCCAGAGATGGTCCCTTAGTTTCAGCTGTGAGAGAAGGGCCGCAGTGACCCATGGGTTAGAGAGAGATTTTGTTTTGTGCCTTTTAGCAGGGGCAAAGAGGTCGCAGGCTTTGTTGAAAATTGAGATGAGGTGATCAAGAGCCAAGTTAATATCTGTTGCTTCGTAGATGGGTAGCCAGTCTTGTAGAAGCAGGTATTGTTTGAGATGTGGAAGTTTTCCATGAGGAAGGACTCTGCTAGCGATAATTTGGGAGGAGGCTTGAGGAATTTGTTAGACCATGCACATATGACTGGGGAGTGGTCACTGAGAGAGTCTGGGAGAACAGTCGTACAAGAAATCCTTGTGGGGTGAGTGGTGAGGACCCAATCCAGGAGTGTACTGGTGTCAGTCTTGTAGTTAATCCTAGTAGGGGAGTTTACCATTTGTGTGAGGTTAGCAGCTGAGATGGAGTCTTTATAGGCACCTGATGCTAACCAGTTTATGTTGAAATCCCCTAGTAGAATAAGTTCAGCTTCAGGAGGATGAGAGTTGATAAAGTTTAGGACATCGTTGAAGCCATGTTTAGGGTACCTGGGCAGGATGCATACAGAGACAATAGTCAGGGCTTTATGGTTGGGACCTAGGATGATTTTTATTGGCAGAATCTGGCCGAGGCAGAAAGTGATGGAGTTGCTACAGGGTGCCATGACAGAGAGTCTTTGATATAGATTGTGCAACCACCACCACCTTTTTTGGATATCCGGTCCAGCCTGTGGACATTGTAGCCCTGTATTGTTACTGCCGAGTCAGGAACTTTAGATGTCAGCCAAGTTTCCACCACTGCAAGGATGTCAGGGTTGTGTTGGTATATGAAGGCTTGGAGTGCATCCAGCTTTGGTAGTAGGCTGCAGATATTAATGGTTGCAAGGATAAGGGCACCTGGAGTTTGTGTGTGGCCTGAGCTTCTAGGGCCAGGATTGGGATGGACACTGCCTGAGATGAGAAGGAGGAGGAGGAGGGGTTTTAAGGAGCAGAGTCGCAGCTCTTTGAGAGATAGTTTTGATCGTTGTTTCTGGGTGTAGAGGTTGCAAGGTTCCAGGCAGTATCCCATATGGACTGCAAGGTGGTACAGTGTAGAGAGGTGGCCACACTTGTTGAGAGGTAGTGGTCGGGGTAAGTAACCAGGAATATGCAAACGGTGGACCAAGCACAAGTCTCGAGTGGAAGTGGAGGGTTCCCTTGGAGTAGCAGTGGAAACCAGAGTAGAGGGTGGCGGGGGCAGGGAGGGGTCAGGGTGGCTAGGACCAGGGAGAGAAGGGGGGCAGGGCAAGGAGGAGGAGGAGAGGTGAGAGAAAGGCAGAGAGAACCAGCATGGCTTGCGTACTAGCACAGTAGGGTTGGGGAAGCGAGTCGAACAGGAGGGAGTAACTTGGCTAGTGTGAGGCAGATAGAAAGAGAGAGATTGAGAAAGAGAGCACCTCAATCAGTAAGCACTATGTGGGATGAGAGAAGGGGGATGGGAGGCATAGGCAGAGCAGAGGAAGCTACAACTGTTGGCCAATAGGCAGTGGGAGGTGGGGTATGTAAGAGGGAGAGCGGGGTTAGAGGTCTATTTATGTAAGGTAGGTGGGGGGGTGGGGAAGCCTTGCTGTATTCTGACATACAGTATGCAGACTACCAAGCAGTACCTCCATGGAGGAGGGTACCAAACCTATTTTGGGAATAGGCTCTGCAGGACTGCTGTACCAAACTTAGCATGACTCCTAGCCTGGATGTCCAGAGAGTAATGCTTGGTGAATGTATGGACTGTTTTCCAGGTGGCTGCTTTGCATATCTATAGTAAAGGTATATCCCTGACAGCAGCCAGAGAAGTTGCTGTACCCCTAGTCGAGTGGGCCCTCAGGCCTGAGGAAGCTGTTTTACCTAGCTTGGTATAACAGAATGTATACAAGCTACAATCCACCTGGCAATAGTTCTTTTAGTAGGAGGCCTACCTTTTCCCACTTCACCATAAGTGAGAAACAATTGAAGACAGTCATTCTTATGTGCCTTAGTATGCTCTATGTAATAGCTAAGTGCCCTTTTAACATCTAAACTGTGTAACCTCCTTTCTCCTGAAGAAGAAAGATCAGTGAAAAACACAGGAAGAGACATGGACTGATTTAGATGGAAGTCGAAGATCACCTTGGGTAAGAACCTCCTATTGGTTCTCAGGACCACCTTATCCCTATGGAAGGAGATAAACTCAGGTTTAACTGACAGGGCCTGTAATTCACTAATCCACCTGGCAGAAGTAATAGCTACCAGGAACACAGTTTTCCAGGTCAAGTATGTAAGCTCAGCCGAAGCCAAAGGTTAAAAGGGTAGCTGCATAAACTGAGCAATGCAGACATTCAGATTCCAAGTTGGAGTAGGCTGTCTAAAGAGAGGGTTGATATGAACCAGACCATTGAAGAACTTACTGAAAACAGGATGAGATGCCAGGGAAGAGCCCTTCCCTGCTGACAAGAAAGCAGAGACAGCTGCAAGATGAACTTTTAAAGTGGCTGGCCTAAGGCCTAAGCCATTAATGTGAACCAGGTAATCTAAGACTATGGCAATACCCGCAGCTTCTGAAAGAATATCCCTGTGTGAACACCAAATGCTGAATCTTTTCCATTTGGAGTTATAAGTTTTCCTGGTAGAAAGTTTCCGAGAACCCTTAAGGATGTCGAAAACTCCCTGAGAAAGATGCAGGCCTGCGTATTCTAACTCTTCTCCAGGCCTTGAGATTGAGAGACTGGAGATTAGGGTACCAGATCCTCCCTTGAGAGGAGGTTAAAAGATTATGTCTCTTGGGAAGAGACTGGGGAAGTGAGACTGCTAAGGACAACAACAGAGGATACCAAGGTTGCCTGGCCCAGTCTGGAGCAACTAGAATCACTGTGCAGGGCTGTGACCTGATCTTTATTAGAATCCTGAACAATAGGGGAAAGGGAGGAAAGGCATAAAGGAACTTGCCTTCCCAATTCAATATCAGAGCATCCAGGAGGACAGTCCCCAGAACTGGAGGTCTGCAGCAGAACTGGAGAAGTTGATGATTGTCTGGGGATGTGAAAAGATCTATCTCTGGAGTGCCCCACCTGGTGAAGATTACTTTCAGGATGAGAGGATCCAAGGTCCATTCGTGATGGCCCTGGAAGATTCTACTCAGAGCATCTGCTAGAACATTGTCCTTCCCTGGGAGGTGGACTGCTATTAGGGAAGTTTGCAAGGAGTAGGCCAGAGACCATACTCTCATGGCATCTGTGCACAAGGCCATAGACTGAGTGCCCCCTTGCTTGTTGATGTACCACATGGTGGTGGTGTTGTCCATCCTGACCTGAACCACCTTGTTCCTCACTGAGCCCGAGAAATACTGAAGGGCCAAGAATACTGCACTGAGTTCCAGAAGATTGATATGAAGGAGAGACTCTTCTGGGGACCAGACCCCCTGTGCTGTGAGGGCTCCCAGGTGGGCTCCCCAGCCCAGGAGAGAAGCATCTGTGGTGTGGACCACTGAAGGAGTTTGCCTGAGAAAGGGACACCTTGCCTGAGATTGTCTTGGTCCAGACACCACTGGAGAGCTTGGACCAGAGTCTGAGTCACTGGAATTAACTTGGTAAGTGAATCTTTCTTCGGAGACCAAAAAGACCTTAGGTAGAATTGAATGTCCCTCATCTGGAATCTGGCCCCTTGCACCACTGCAGTGGAAGCTGCCATGTGGCCTAAGAGCTGGAGAAAATGTCTTGCTGGACGACAAACCAGAGGATGAAAAGAGGCAGCGAGATCTGTAAGGGCCTGAACTCTTACAAGTGGGAGGAAGGCCTTTGCTTGAACAGTATCTAACTCTATCCCTATGAAAGTGAGAAGCTGTACTGGTTCGAGAACTGACTTTGGCAGGTTGAAAAGGAACCCCATGGAACTGAGCAGATCCTGAGTGACCTGTAGAGCTGACTTGACCTGGTCAGAAGAATGTCCTACAATGAGCCAGTCGTCCATGTATGGAAATAGAGAATTGCCCTGCCTTCTGAGGAAGGCTACTACTACTGCAAGGCATTTTGTAAACACCCTTGGAGCTTATGTTAGGCCGAAAAGCATAGCTCTGAACTGATAGAGGCCTGAAGGCAACTTGAACCTGAGGTACTTTTTGTGGGAGTACCTGATGGGAATATGGAAATAGGCATCCTTGAGGTCCAGGGAAGCTAACCAGTCTCCTGGCCTTAGGGAAGAATTACTCTCAGAGTCAACATTTTGAACTTTGGTTTTAAGATGTGCTTGTCCAAATACCTTAAGTTTAGGATGGATCACCACTCCCCTGTCTTTTTTGGGGTAAGGAAATATCTGAAGTACAGACCCTTGCCCCTGTGTAGAGTAGGAACTCTCTCTATGGCTCTGAGAGCCAGCAAAGAGGAAACCTCTGCTTCTAAAGCAATGGTTTTGGAGATGTTTGCAGGTGGAAAAGACCTGACCCTCATTTTTGGAAATTTTTTGAAACTGAGGGCCAGTCCCTGGCTTACTACCTCCAGGACCCACTTGTCTGAGATAACAGACTTCCAGGCCTGGAGTAGTAAGCCAGCCTGCCTCCTACTGGAATTGGGGAGTCAACCCGGGCTGACACATCAGGGTGTCTGCTTGGCAGGAGCCTTAGACTGGGAAGAGGATGCAGCCCTGCTCATCCACCTCCTTCCTCTCCCTCGGAAGAATCCCCTCTGTGGGAAGGGAGAGGAGGCCTGGACTTGGTAGAAAGGCCTGTGAAAAGGCCTACCCCTGCCCCTAGACTGCTGCCTCTGAGGAGTGACTTGCCTTTCCTTGGCCTGAGCACTCCTGTAAGTAGTCCTGTATTTGTCCATTTTTGTCATTTAAGCCTCTGTCTGCTCCCCAAACAGAAAGTTACCCACTACAGGGAACTCCATGGCCTTAGCCTGGGTGTCCTGCGAAAGGCTAGTACATCTGAGTCAAGCAAATCTCCAAAGAGACACAGATGTAGCCATGACTCGTGATGCCACATCATTTGAGTCCACAGCAGCATGGAAATGAAAATGACGTACCTACCGTAATTCCTGATCTTTCTGCATATCTTCACCATTCATCACAAATGGGTTCTGGCCAGAGGTCATGACCCCGTGGGAGCTCTTTTTTTTTTTTTTTGATGGGCAGAGTTGACGCACAAACGGCGCCGGTCTCGAGGCCAACGCACTGCGTGGTGCTCACGGGTTGGCTGTTAGGTGTCGTCGACCCCGCCCTCCCAACAGTTCTGCATCACCGTAGAGTAAGAAAGGGTTGGGAGGGACAAAGAAGTCCAAGGGATAGACAAAGAAAAAGATATACAAACTAAAAAGAAATAAATGACAGAGAGGACAGAAGGAGAGTGAGAAAAACTAAGAGGATTGGGAAGGGGCTCCAATCTCTGGAATCAGAAAAGGAAGGGAAGGAGGGAGGGAAAAATAAGAAATGGGAGGGGAGAGGACCTACCCTGGATTTATGACCGTCTCCAGACTGGATTAGTACCTGCAAAGGAGTAGCCAGAGCTGAATTGTCAGAATTCAAGGCACCGAATCACTGGTAAGAACTCCAGCATGAGCAGAAGAGGCTATTCTAGGAGAAAGGGACAGGATCCAGGGTTGTCTCCTCCCGAAACCACATAATTGGAAGGGGAGAAACAAAGGTTTCTTTTTAATTACATTTGAGGGATGAGTCCCTAGGGACAGGAACGGAGGAGGATAGAGGAAGAGAAGAGAAGAGAAGAGAAGAGAAGAGAAGAGAAGAGGGGACAACCACCAACGCCCACCCCAAAGGGGTGGAGCCAAGGCACTGAGGAGAGAAACGCCCTCTCCCCTGATCCCTTTCTTCTCCTGTTAGAAGGTAAAAATCCCCCTGTGTGTCCCAGGTCACCCCGCTCCTGACCAGTGGAAAGGAAGGGGGTGAAAAAGGGGTTACACAGAGGAAGAGGGACCCAGAGACTGAGACCCCAGTGGGATGGAGGGTGGGATTTGTGATGAATGGTGAAGATACACAGAAAGATCAGGAATTACGGTAGGTACATAACTTTCATATCTTATCTATGTCAATCTTCACCAGTCATCACATTTGGGTGAATACTGAGCCCCCCTGAAGGGGGCCCTAGACCCTAAAGGACTAAGTCCCTTAGCTCTCAGTGGGGGAAAGACACTGAGAGGGAGAACCTTTACGGGCCTGGTGAGGCCCAAGACTGGGGAGAGTGAGACAGGGACCCCCAGAGGGGGCAGAAGGTTGCCCCGACAGATGCTGCCTCACCCACTCTACGGGAGAAAAGGTGGGTTCTCCAGTACGTGGAGGAAATCAACGTACGCCCTGCAAAGGCTGACAACTGGGAAAGGCACAGCCATGCCATCCGCCTAGTGCAGATCGCTGTCCCTACGACTCTGGAAGCTACCTCATTGGCGTAGTAAGATGCCCTTGCTTGGTGCCTTGCTAGCTCCAGGCCATGTGCAGAGAGTGCAATGGCTTGTCTGGTTACCTCCGAGTCAGGCATAGAAGCTAGGAGTTGACCTAGCCTGGACCACAGAAACCTATCATAGGTAGCATAGTGGGCCTGATGAGCAGAAATTGAAAGAAGCAACCGTGCTGAGTAGAAGGTCCTCCTCCCTTAAAAGCATACCTCTCAACCTTTTGTCCCCCAAATGTGGAACATTGCCTGTCAAAATGTGGAACAAATGGGCAAAAGAAAAAATTACTCACCTTAGTAATTGCTTTTCTTCTCATGGAGTCTTGCTATATTATAACAATAGCAGTCAGCCACTGCAGCTGAACTGCCCCGGAGAGGAAGAGTTAACTCCAGAGGATCTGGAGTTCTACAACACGAGGCGCTGTGCAAAGCTCTATCTGGCCAGTTTCAAATGAAACTGTCAGATCTTTGTAAACTAACACTAAGCAACAAGTTTGTGTGAAAGCTCTACACTAGCCAAATGGCTACCTACTAGTAGTAATAACAACAATATAAACAACAATAGAAACACCAATAACCATAATAACAATGAATAATGGTATTATTATTATTAGTTCTCCCCTTGACAAGCACCATTAGGACCCCCTTCCCCCAAAGACTCAAGTCCAGGAAGGGGCCAATATATACCTAAGCGAACAACCTAGTTCCTAACCCTAAAAGAAAGAGGTAAGGGAAAAACTACAATGGCATGACACAGTGCTTGCACTAATTTGCCACCCCTACCCAAGTAGAAGTTCTGAGAGGGGCAGGAGGGAGGTGGTTATAATATGCAAGACTCCATGAGAAGAAAAGCAATTACTAAGGTGAGTAATTTTTCTTCAAACACCATGAAGTCTTGCTATATTATAACAATAACAGATTACACAGCAGTACCTCCATGGAGGAGGTCAGGACCTACTTAGGAAATAGGCTCTGAAGCACAGCTGTACCAAACCGAGCATCTCTCTGGACTGGACATCCAGGGAATAATGCTTGGTAAAGTGTGAACTGTCTTCCAGGTAGCAGCTTGACAAATTTCCAGAATGGAATGTCTCTAGGAGCTGCTAGAGATGCAGCTGTACCCCTGGTGGAGTGGGCCCTCAGTCCTGAGGGGTTCTCTACCTAGTTTTGGTAACAAAATTGGATACAGAGACAATCCACCTTGCAATTGTCCTCTTAGTGGCGGGTTTCCCTGCCAACTCGCCATAAGTAAGGAAGAGTTGGAGGGATTCGAACCTGTGACCCTTGGTGCGTTCCAAATAGTAGCTTAAGGCTCTTTTGACGTCCAAGCTGTGCAGTCTCCTCTCACCTGAGGAAGAATGCTCAGTGAAAAATACTGGGAGAGAGATGGATTGGTTCAGGTGGAAATCTGAAACCACCTTAGGCAAAAACTTTCTATTAGTCCTGAGGACTACCTTATCTCTGTGGAAAGAAATAAAATCTTCTTCCACTGACAGGGCCTGTAATTCACTTATGCATCTGGCAGAAGTGATAGCCACTAGGAAAACAGTTTTCCAAGTTAGATACTTGAGCTCTGCTGAGGACAGAGGCTCAAGGGAGGTTACATTAACTGAGCAATGCAAACATTCAGGTCCCAGGCAGGAGCTGGTTCCCGAAAGAGGGTTAGTATGAAGTAACCCTTTAAAAACTTGGAAAACACAGGGAGGAAGAAAGGGAGGCAGGCTTCCTGCTGACACAAAAGCAGAGACAGCTGCCAGATGAACCTTCAAGGTAGCTGGCCCAAGACCTAGGGAATTTAAATGGACCAAATAGTCCAATAAAATGGGAAGATCAGCGGATTCTGGAATAATCTGCCTCTCAGAGCACCAGATGGAAAACCTCTTCCACTTAGAATTGTAAGTGGCCCTAGTGGAAGGCTTCCTTGAAGCCTTAAAATATCCAGGACACCTTGTGAAAGGTGTAAATCAGCAAATTCTAACTCCTCAAGAGCCAGGCCTTGAGATGGAGGGATTTGAGGTCCGGATACCACACTCTCCCCTGTGCACAGGCCAGCAAGTCGTGGACTCTGGGCAGGCTCAGGGCAGGGTGGACTGTCAAGGACAGAAGCAGAGGGTACCAGGGCTGTCTGGCCCAATCTGGGGCAATCAGAATCACTTTGCAGGGTTGAGATCTGATTTTCACTAGTACCTTGAAAAGAAGAGGAAAGGGGGGAAAGGCATACAGGAACTTCCCTTTCCAGTCCAACAGAAAGGCGTCCAGGGGGACTGAGCCCAGCACTGGAGGCCTGCAACAAAATAGAGGAAGTTGGTGGTTGTCTGGGGCTGCGAAAAGATCTATCTGAGGGGTGCCCCATCTGGCAAAGACAGACCCCAGCACCTGTGGATTCAGAGCCCATTCGTGATGGCCCTGAGAAATTCTGCTGAGGGCATCCACCAGGACATTGTCCTTCCCTGGGAGGTGAGCTGCTATCAGGGAGGTGTTCAGGGAGTAGGCCAGAGACCACAACTTCATTGCTTCGGTGCACAAGGCTGATGACCGAGTGCCCCCTTGCTTGTTGATGTACCACATTGTGGTGGTGTTGTCTGTCCTGACTTGAACCACTTTGTTCTGGACAGAAACTGAAAATACCTGAAGAGCTAAAAGACAGCTCTGAGTTCCAAAGATTGATGTGGAGCAGAGATTCCTGAGGAGACCACACTCCTGAGTGGACAGGTCGCCCAGTGAGCCCCCACCTAACAGGGAGGCATCCGTGGTGAGGGTGAGGGAGGAATGGGAATGAAGGGAACCCCTTGTTTTAGATTGCTTGGTCCTGCCACCAGTGGAGGGCCAGGATCAGAGTTTGAGTCACTGGGACCAATTTGGAAGGGGTCCTTCCTTTGAGACCAATAGGCCCTCAAATGGAACTGAATGTCCCTCATCTGGAATCTTGCTCCTTGCACTACAGCTGTGGAAGCAGCCATGTGCCCCAGGAGTTGCAGAAAATGCCTTGCTGGTCGAGAGACTCGCGGGGTAAAGGAGGATGCCAGGGCAATGAGTCTGTCTACCCTTTCCGAGGGAAGAAATGCCCTGGCTAACTTTGTGTTCAATTCTGCACCTATGAAAGTTAGGACATGAACTGGTTCCAGAACTGACTTTGGTAAATTTAGCAGGAATCCCAGGGACGTGAGAAGCTGCTGGGTGACTTGCAAGTGGGATTTCACCTGATCTGGAGACTGACCCACAATGAGCCAGTCGTCCAGGTAGGGAAACACAGCAACCCCTTGCCTTCTTAAGTGAGCCACTACCACAGCTAGACATTTTGTGAATACCCTTGGCACAGAGGTAAGGCCGAAAGGCATTGCCCTGAACTGGTAGTGGCCTGAGGCAGTTCCAACCTGAGGTACTTTGGGGTGAGAAGGCCTGATCAGTACATGAAAATAGGCATCCTTGAGGTCCAGGGAAGCTAGCCAGTCCCTGGCCTTAGAGAAGGCAATATCATTGCCAAAGTCAACATTTTGAACTTTGGTTTCAAAAGATGCTTGTTCAAGTACCTTAAATCTAGAATGGGCCCCATTCTCCTGTCTTTTGGGGTAAGAAAGTATCTTGAATATAGCCCTTGCCCTGATGGCAAGGAGGGACCCTTTCCACTGCTTTGCAGTCAGAAGAAGAAACCTCTGCTTCCAAAGCAAGGGCTTCTGAAGGATTTGCAGGTGGAAAATGTCTGGCTCTCATCTTTGGAAACTGTTTGAAGCTGAGAACCAGACCCTGACACCTTACCTCAGAACCCATCTGTCCGAGAGTTAAGGACAGCCAGTTCTGGCTGAAATAAGCCAACCTGCCCCCACTGGTACAGGAGAATCGGCCCTGGGCACCCCATCAGGGTGCCTGCAGCAACAGCCTTAGGCTGAGGGAGGGACGGTTTACTTGTGCCACTCGTCCCCTGCCTCTGAAGAAACCCTCTGCACAAAAGCAGAGGAGGCTTGAAATTGGTAAAAGGCCTGTGGAAAGGCCTGCCCCTACCTCTGGGAGCGTGCCTTTGTGGAGTGGCATGCCTCTCCTTAGCCTAGGCACTTTTGTAGGTAGTTCTGTATTCATCCATCTTTTTCATATAGTTTTCTGTTTGTTCCCCAAACAGAGAATTTCCCTACAGGAAAATCCATAGCCTTTGACTGAGTATCCTGGGACAGATTAGTGCATCTGAGCCATGCCAACCTACAGAAAGCTACAAGTGGCCATGACCCTAGAGAAGACATCATTAACATCAACAGCAGTATGAAATTGAACTTTAGAGGCTTCAATGCCATCAGCAGCCACCTGTTCAACTCACTAGCCAGCTGGCCATGGGCCTGCTTGGCTAACTACAATATTATGTCCCATCTAGATTTCTGATATCTAGCTACAAAGCCATATAATTTGCCTGCCTGAGTCCCAAAAAGCTGCCATATACTGTTTTTCGCCATGGCATCAATCTTCCTGGAATCCTTATCAGGAGGATGTGAGGCCAGGGAATATAGTCTTGTCACAGGCTGCAGCTTGTACCACACCTACATGACTACACTGTTCAGTGAGGAAGTCTGTATCAGGGCCTGACAAAGTATACCTTCTGTCCATTTTTATCTACAGGAGGAACAGAATGAGATTTTTAAAATCTTTGTTGTTTGCTTCCTAAATGACTTATGCAAAGGAATAGACAACCTCCTAGACTCTGGTATATCCATCATTTCTACAAAATCAGGCTCCTCTTGCTCATCCACAGCCTCCTCTAAAGGAAGCTAGAGGTTTCTGCAACCTTTTGTAAAACATAAAATGAGAGGGACTCAGACAGAATAGGAGGAGATTCTAAAGGTCTGTCTGGAGAAATGTCCGGTTCAATGGGCACGTCCAGACCCTCCCAGCCACACATATATTGATCAAATTCCTCCTCCCTCCTGTAGTTCATAAAATTCCTCAACATCATACTCCTGAACCACTGGAACTGAACAGACCAATCTTTTACCAACTGTTGGTGGTTCGACAGATCCCTGAGACAGTGACTGGACAATCTGAATGGCTTTAGCTATCTCTGCAGCAGTTGGAGAGACAATTTTGGACTCCAAACCTACTGATTTCTTTGTCTTTTTAACTGGGACTGGTTCATCTGAACCAGCCTTTCTTTGGCCCGAGGAAGTCTCGCCCTGGTCAGAGGGCACTCCCTCTGGTACAGTGGGTGCTGGACCAGGCTGGCCATCCGGGTCAGCGGACTTTTTGGCCTCTCGTTCCCTGAGCCGGCCCAATCTCTTTTCCAGGGTGGCTGCAGGGAAATTTTTACACACCTGGCAGTCTGACAGGAGGTGGTCAGCCCCCAGACAATAGACACAAGTGGTGTGTGGGTCAGTCTTGGCAAAGGCTTCCCCACAGACATCACAGTGTTGAAACCCAGTGGGCCCGGTTTTTCTTTTGGGTTTCTCAGACATAATGCCAGCCTATCCAAAAACTTGCCCTTTTGATGGCAGTGCCAGGCAAGACACCCTTATCGGTTCCTAACCGTGTCATGGGTATTTGAAAAACCTATTTAAAACCAGTTTTTTAGAACCGATAAGAACCGGGAACCGCACTCTAAAGCCAACCAAACACTTCAAAGCGTTAAAATCAACAAACCGATCGGTTCAAAACCGAACCGATAATTGAATTTCCACACAGACTTTAAATTTGTACTTACGGTTTACCAGATAGAGCTTTTAACGAAATGCGGTAAAATAAATACTTTTGCGGTTCAAATGAACGAAAAATACAACGAACCGAGAATGAACCGAGCTGAAGGAGCTGATCTCCGGAGCGACTGTTCAGTGGAGCGGAGTAAAGAATCTGACAGTTTCATTTGAAACTGGCCAGATAGAGCTTTGGCACAGTGCCCTCGCGCTGTAGAACTCCAGATCCTCTGGAGTTAACTCCTTCCTCTCCGGGGAAGTTCAGCTGCAGTGGCTGACTGCTATTGTTATAATATAGCAAGACTTCATGGTGTTTGAATGTGGAACACTTAATCAAATCTTTACCTAAGAAGCTCAAAACACTGTTAACATGTTGCATTTATGTTCAGAAAGTCTATTATGAATTGAATAATATATTTTTTGCATCATTTACTATGGATTTTTGCTTTAAAATGTTGACTTTGAATGTGGAACAAGTCCTCACAATGTGAAACAGGGAGCTTTTGAGAAGTAAAATGAGGAACGTTCCTCGTAATGTGGTACAGTTGAGAGGTATGCCTAAAAGTCAAAATCCACAGAATCTTGATCTGGAGGCTGGTCACAATGGAGGGTGCAAAGCCCATTGGGAGTGTCCAGCTGCATCAGTCCTGACTGAGGATGAGGCATACGACCTGGAGACTCCGGAGGCACAATACCTCTGGCTCATATCCCATAGCGGCTGGGACTCCAGAAAAGGGTCTTTGCCAGAACAGCAATGACACCTTCTGAAAAGGAGCAGGCCAGGCAGGCACCACAAGGGTGGCCGCACTGAAGTTACCTAAGAAGGCATGCCTTGAATGCTCTGGATTGTGCTGAGTGAGTGGGGTGTCATGCAGGTCTTCCATCATCCTCACGAGGAAACGCTGATACTCCACGAGATCAGCACAAGGGGAGATGTGGACAGAAGGCTCCTCTCCTCCAGAAGAGGAGGATGATGAAGCGGAAGACCTCGGAGATCCAGAGGTTGGCTGCTCAGGGGAAGGGTGGAACACCCCCTCGTCCATGGCCCTGACGTATACAGGGAAGTGAGCAGCCACACCCCTGAATTGCTCCCAGGTGAGAGGTCCCCTAGGGCCAAGAATGCCTGGGAGAGCAGGAGATGGTGACAGAGGAGTGGGGGCTAAGTCAACAACAGAAGGCGACCATCCTTTCTCCGGGCAAGAGAGCACACCAGGAGCACCAAGGGAAGGAGGAGCTCCGAAAGCCCAACAGCGAAGGCTGATCAACCATACTGGAACTGCCTAGGCTGTGCCCTGAAGAGTCCTCCCTGTGAGGTGACTGGGACCATGAAAATCCAAAGAGACAGTCCTTCTCTCCAAAGACCAGGGTCCTCTCGGGGAGATCGGGAAGAAAGGATGGGGTCACGCTCGACTCCTTCCCAGAACCAGGTGGAGTCCCAGAAAAGGTTTGCTGCATCGAACCCTGACCTCTCGACCCCTCAGAATACGAAAGAGCCCTCCTCCTCTACAAACACCAGCCTAGGCAGCTGACAACCCTGGTCAGTCCCTGAGGTGACCACCAGGAGTAGCACCCTCCCCTCCCATGGGTGCTCTGGTCGGTGCTAAAGTTGGGCGATTCAGGCACACCACCTGAGGGGGTAACCAACTGAGGGGGCAGAAAACCCTCAGTGCCCTGGCTGCAGGGCAATAGTGGCCTGCACTACCACCAGCTGGTCAGCACTCCTGACCCTAGACTTGGGGGCTACCGCCCACCCCTCAGAGGGAGGCTGTCTCAAGTCAGCCGAGGAAACCAACAGGGTAAACCACATGGGCCGCCAACTCCAAAGAGTTGGACAGCCGATCCGAACCAGACTCGGAGTCTGTCTCCAAAGAAGTAGAGACCAAGTCCGTGCTAGACTGTACGCAGATGCCCGCTCCTGTCTGGACCAAAGGCGCCAGTCCGGTGTCCACACCAGGGCTGGCACCGAACTCCCCCACTGCACCGCGAATGGTGCCTGAAGAAGAGATGGCACTGAGAGCGGCAGCAGAGCCGGAGTCGATGTCTGCCATGGAGCCGTCTCGTCCCATGGCACTGCGAGTGGCACTGGAGTCAGGGATGGCACCGATAGCGACACCAGCACTGAGGGCAACACCTCCCATGGCACCGTGTCCTTGCTCAGTGCCACAAGCAGCACCAGAGCTAGACATGGCACTGCTCCCAGCATTGGCACCGTGAATAGCTCTGAGGTGAGAAGCAGTCAAAGACAGCACCATAGAACCTCCCAAAGCACTGTCTGCACCATTGGCACTGTGAACGGTGTCGACAACAGAGACAGAGTTGAGCGGTGGACCAGCACCAACCACGGTGCCATCAGGGCCCACAGCACCGCAAACAGCACCGAGGCCCAAGACTGCACTGATGGATGGCGTTGAGGAGGGTGCCAACCCAGGCTTCCCAGCCTGAGGAAACGACACCGGGGGAGCCTTCACCCCAAAGGGGCAATTGCCAGAGTGGTGCCTCCTACCCGCTCCCTAGGGGGAATAGACTGGGCCTCCTGCACTGCAGAAGAGGCTTCTGCCATGGCGAGGCTACTAGAAGCAGAAGCCCCTCCTCCATGATCCATATAGAACTGGGGCGGGATCAGAGGAAAGGCAGAGAGATCACGGCTTGGCCCAACAAGTACGTGCCCATCCCCAAAAGTCGGTGGAGCTCATCCAACTTTCCACGCGCGATGATTGATGATACAACGGTCCATGCAGAAGCAGGCATTGCACATATCCATGTCATGAAGCGGGCCAAGACACGCAAGACAACGATCATGCCTGTCGGTAACGGAGTACTTGCGGCCGCACGAGCACCAACGCATAGGGGGCCACCCTGCTTTCAATGACTTTTTGCCCCCAACTAATGTTTTACTGTACTGAACTGATAGCGAAGGAGAGATCTCGGAGTGACTGTTCAGTTAGGTGAAGTAAAGAATCTGATGGTTACACTTCAAAGTGCAGCAGACAGAGGTTTGAACCGAGCTCGAGCTCAATGTTCTATGCTTTGGCATAGAGTTAACTCTTTTCTCTTCAGAGCAGTTCAAGTGCTGGGGCTAACTGCATAATGTTAGAATAATGTCAGAATACAGCAAGACTTCATGTTGTTTGAAACAATTCAAAAACAGACTCGACATCGCTGAAAATAATAAATGGAGCAGTCTTTCAAAGAGCGTCGAGTAGAGGCGAAACGAGTAACTGGCAGGTTAAACTTTTGGTGTCGAAGACACGTAGAGAAATGATGTTGCTTGGAGCTCCACGAGGTGCGACCTTTATGGCGGGAAACGAAGAACTGGCGGAGGGCAGGGTCAATGACACCAACGCCACCAGCACCACGCAGTGCATTGAGGGCGCGCGTGACTACCATCCAAAAAAAAAAAAAAGAGCCGTGGGGTCCTGACCTCCGCCAGAACCCAAATGTGATGAATGGTGAAGACTGACACAGATAAGATTTGTACTTTGGATGCCTCAATCCCATCAGCAGCCACCTCCTCCAGCTCTTTGGCCAGCTGGGGGAAGCCTGTTTGGCCAATTCCAGAACAGTATCCCACCTGGACTTCTGGTACCTGGCTGTATAGGCCATATAATTTGCCTGCCTGAGTCCCAAGGAAGATGCCAAATACTATTTTTTGGCCATGGCATACACCTTCCTGGAGTCTTTATCTGGGGGTGTGTGAAGCCAAAAATATGTTAGCCCCGTCACAGGCTGCAGCCTGCACAACCCCAACATGGCTGCAATGATTGTACAAAAACTCCACACCTGAGCCTGACAACATGTACCTCCTGGTCATTCTCTTGTCCACTGGAGGTAAAGAGTTTGGTGTTTGAAGAATCTTCTTTGTCCGTTTCCCCCAAAGATTTGTGGAGGGGAATAGACAACCTTTTAGACTTTGGGATGTCCATCATCTCAACAAAATCAGGCTCCTCTTTCTCCTCTGCAGCTTCTAACATGGGGAGCTGTAGGGTTTCCACCACCTTTTTGTGGAACAAACAGTAGGAAGGGGACTCAGAAAGCCTGGGAGGGGAGACATTGGAGGGTCTGTCTGGGGAGATGTCCGTTCAATGGGCACATCCAGACCTTCTAAATCATTATCGTCATCATCATCTTGTTCTGGGAAGTCTTCATCACTTTCCACTCCAATTCATAATAGCATCCGGATCATAATCCGATGAAGTGGGATCCGACTGAACGACTGCCTAACTGACGGTGCTGGTTTGGACGGAACCAGTCGAAGCAATTGAACATTGCTTATCACTTTGGCTATCTCATCAGTGGTTGGAGTACACGGTTCTGGAT
This sequence comes from Neoceratodus forsteri, assembly GCA_016271365.2. Classification (NCBI taxonomy): domain Eukaryota; kingdom Metazoa; phylum Chordata; order Ceratodontiformes; family Ceratodontidae; genus Neoceratodus; species Neoceratodus forsteri. The sequence continues at coordinate 967,096,797 of CM028134.1, read as the reverse complement.
CCGAACTGGCTGATTTCCTTTTTCTTTTCACTAGAACCGACCCCTCCGAGTCGGATCTCCTTTTGCCAAGGAGGTATAGCCCAGGTCAGTGGGCACCTCCTTAGGTTCAGCCGCATCTGAACGGGCTGGCCATCGGGTAGCAGACTTCTCAACCTCCCTTTCTTTCCTATTCATTCTTTTATCCATAGTGGCTTTGGGAAAATTCGTACATATTTGGCAGTCTGTTTTGAGGTGGTCAAACCCCAGGCAATAAACTCAGATGAGGTGAGAATCAGCTTGGAAAAGCTTCCCACATTCACTACAGTGTTGAAACCAGTGGGCCCAGTTTTCTTCTTGGGTTTCTCAGACATGGTCGGACTAACAAAATTACCCTTAATAGCTTTTACCCCAGGTAATACTCTCCGATTGGTAACCAACCACGTTATGGGCTGTGGAAAGAAACTGGTAAAATTCCATTTTTTTAAACTGATCGAACTGGCACACACTTGCAAATTCCCAGAATTTAAATTTAAACAGAAACAGTCAGTTCCCAACTGGACCGACCTCTAGGGAACGAAGAATTACAATTTCCACAGTAATAAGACAAAAAACAGTCCATTACATATCTAGACACTTACTGTACCATAGACAGACACTTGAAACAGAAAAAATAATAAATCATTGAAAACCGACACTTTTTAAGAAACTTTACCGAACCGAGCGAAGGAGCAATCTCCGAAGCAATTTAACAGTTAGGCGGAGTAAAGAATTTGACAGTTACACTCTGAAGCACCACAGACAGTGGTTTGAAATCCGAGCTTGAGCTCAACATTCTTTGCTTCTGAATATAGTTAACTCTTTCATTTCTGGGGCAGTTCAAGTGCTGGAGCTAACTGCATATACAGCAAGACTTCATGTTGTTTGAAAGACTACTGCCTTAGAAGTTGAAAGAAAGAATAAAATTATATGCACAACAGCAAGTCCCTTCCCTGTTTGTTTTCTGTACCCTGTTGCTGTTGTGGAATAGGAATAATGCAAAATGAATAATAAAAGTATTACTGTATTATATACAAGTATATAGAAACCATGTACAGCTCTGCGCCTGTCCTAAGTAAAACATTGTTGTCATGACATTTAGTATTAAGTATGGGAACACAGGAAACAGTACTGCAATCTGCATGTAAGAAGCAGCTTGTCTATGGATAGTTTATTTTATTTGCCCCAATATGCAGAGTGAGTAAAAGAATGTGCCTTGTTTTTAGATACAGCAAACTCAGTTAAACATGAGTGGGCTGCCTATTTTTGCCAAAACAATAAATATGGAATAAAACCTTTACTTTAAACCTTGAAACCAGACCTGCTTTAACCCTGCTTTAAAGAGGAGTTAAGAAGCTGTTAGTCAAGCAAATAAGGTGTAAAATCACATACCCTGACTACTACTACTAGCTGCTGTCCAGAAAAGCAGACAAGGAAAAAGTATGTCTGTACTCACCTGAAGTTGGAGACTGACTGAAGCCCTCACTACATGGGAGCAGTGGCCTCTTGTGCCCCTTTTTATAATACAACTGTCACTCAAACTAGTTCCCCTTTACCTTAAGCTTATTTATTTTGGTACAGTCATTTTAGCCTTATGAAAACTGTTTTAGTTTATAGGACTGCACCTCAGTACTTTCTTCTTTTAATAATAAAAACTGTTTTAAATAAATGTTTTAGCAAAGTGATGGTGCTTAATCAGCTGAACATAAGAGGAGGGTATATAAAAGTACCTGCACTGACAATTAGAGACAGGGTCAGTATTGTTTGACTGTGTGTAGGTAATGGACTAATGGACTGAACTGAATTGAATTGCCCATAGATTTAATGTGCCATGATATAAAATTGCTGTTTTGTATTTAAGTAACTCATTTGTATTGTTAAACGTGTAGTTTCTTATTTTTTGTTTTAATTGTAACTTGTATTCTGACATCTAAACAGGTGCACCTTGTAAAGAGGGCTATTTTAACCCTAATGGTGTTTGAAGTTGCTTTCATATCCTGTATAAATACATTTTATAACTACTATTTATAAGGCAGTCCTGTGCTGCACGGAGAGTGGATTTACAAGTCTTTTCTTTTGCTATTGTTTTGAATGTTTTCTTTAATATATCTTCTATATGGTGCAAAAGCTCGAACTGTTTATGAAGAATAATAAACATCCCGCTTAGTCAAAGTGGGTTGCACCTGAAAATCTGTGTCTGTGATAATCTGTATTTTCCATACCATAACAGACGAAACCCGAGACTCTGAGCCAGAAGTACCGGCAAAGGTAGACAATGGTGGCTGCAGCCCTAGCTGGCGCATCCAATGTCGTAAGCAGCCCTGAGAAGATGGTCACCTATGTCAGAGACCGTTTTGAGGTGGTCCTACAACTCAGACTCAGGAGCCCCCTCAGGGAGGGAGAGGATGACCTCCGGGACCTTGTCCCACAGGGAGTTCTGATAACAGAAACAGAGAATTTGTCGGCAGATAAGGACCGAAAGGCCCATCCAGTCTGCCCCTTTTCCCTACCTACCAAAAATGCCGGAGATCCTACTTTACCTCTGGTTTTACCTCTTTTCCCCTTTTGAATTGCTAGGGTGCACCTATGTCTATCCCATGCAGTTTTGACTTCCCTCACTGACTTTGCTCCCACCACCTCTGCTGGGAGACAGTTCTATGCCTTCATCACCCTTTCCGTGAAGAAGTACTTTCTCACATTGCCCCTTAGTCTACCCCCCCTCCAGTCTCATGTCACACCCTCTTGTTCTACAGCATCTTCTTTTCTGAAAGATGCTGCCCTCCTGTACCTTATTTATTCCCTTTAGGTACTTTAAGATCTCCATCATGTCTTCCCTCTGCCTCCTCTCCTCCAGGGTATACATATTGAGGTCCTCCTGTCTTTCGTCATATGATCTTTGCTGCAGGCCCTGCACCATTTTGTTGCCCTTCTTTGAACTGCCTCTATCTAAGTCCTTTCGAGATGTGACCTTCAAATTGGACACAGTATGCCAAATGAGGTTTCACCAATGATTTGTACAGTGGTATCACCACCTCTTTTCTTCTATTGGTGGCACCTCTCCCTATGCACCCCAACATCCCACTGGCTCTCTCTACTGCCTTGGCACATTATTTGGCCACCTTTAGGTTGTTAGACATTATCGCCCTTTTAACTCTACTCAAGCACAGAGACCACCACTGGCATTGTTCTCGTGCAACTCCAATGCAAGTAAACATACAATTATACAAAGCAGCCAGAAATGATTGCACTTGAAAAATACGGAATGCTAAACGCAGCTATTACAAAGAGGTTCTGATCAACTCTTGGGGCCAGGGAAAAAAATTCTGGAACAACATGAAATAACTCACAGGCAAGGATCCTAAAGCACCACCCACTGTGCTCAACCTTCATGGCACTCCGACACTCGACCTAGGTACCATCACCAGCACTTTTAATAATACATTTACACACCTGGACAGTGTCCTTCCACCAAATTTTTTCGACGACCTCCCCTCCAGCTCCTTTCAAGTTACCCCCCAACTAGAACTTACAACCCCAAAGTTTTTTTTAAGGAGGTCCCACCACAAGTAGCTAGAAAATACATTCAAAAGGCCGTCAGCAAACAAGGATACAGTGGTGACTCCCTTGACCTGAAACTGCTGGCACAAGTCCTCGATAAAATCTTTGAACCACTTACAAAGATCTTCAATCTCTTGCTTAGATTGGGCCATTTCCCCTCTCTCTGGAAGAAAGCCACTGTCACACCAGTTCACAAAAGCGGAGACAGGATGCTCCACACCAATTACAGACCTATCTCACTCCTCCCCCACTATCTAAAGCGCTGGAGCGAATAGTGTCGGACCAACTAGTTGAATTCCTTGATAAGTACAATGAACAGTGCCCAGAGCAGCATGGCTTCAGAAAAGGGCACAGCGCCACCGCTGCACTACTGGAATTTACAACCTTCATCCATGCCACGCTTGACAAAGGGAATTGTGGAGGGGCAGTATTTATAGACCTTACCAAGGCATTCGACACAGTTAACCACCTACTGCTCAAACAACTGTCCTCCATTGGGATCTCCAGTGACACCCTTCCATGGTTCACCAGCTACCTTGATAATCGGATCCAACGTGTAAGGATTGCGAGGATCTCCTCGGATGAGAAAGCGGTCTGCTCCAGAGTCCCCAGGGGTCTATTCTGGGCCCTCTACTCTTCTCCTTCTTCATCAACAATCTCCCCAGTGCCTGCCACCAAAAAATATTACTCGCAGACGATGCAGTCCTGTTTCCAGCCACCATGACATTACAGTCCTTGAATCCCAGCTGCAGCTCGACTTCAAGCGCATCGAAGACTGGTTCAATTCTCACAAACTTGTCCTGAACCACAGCGAGACTAAAGCCATGTCCTTCTGTAACCGATGGAGCAGGCACAATTCTCTGTCCCTCACCATCAAGAACCACGCTGGGAACCCCGAACATTTCAAGGAGTTCAAGTACCTTGGTATTACCCTGGATAGTACCCTCTCACACTCAGCATATTGACACTGTGCCAAGACTGCCAATATACAGATCGGAGTACTACACAAACACAAGCACTGTATGCCTGCGGATGCCCTTAAACTAGCCATCTACAGCTCTGTCACCTCTATCATTGACTACAGCCTTGCCATCTATGGCTCTGCCTCAACAAGTGCCCTCCGCAGGATCTCAGTTTCTCTCAACAAAGCCTGTAGACTACTAACGGGTGAGGCCCAACAAACTCACACTTGTGACCTCTATGCACAGGCCTGCTGGCTACCCCTACTCAGCAGAATACAATACCAGACCTGCTTACTTACCAAAAAGATTCTCCTCGGTCTCATGCCACCTGGTGTTAGCTCACTTACTACCTACAGTGGCACTCAACAAACCGTAGTGCCCAATCTCTAACCTTTCAGGTTCCTAGATGTACGTACCTCCATGGGTCAGCGGTCCTTTATCTATACAGCCGCTCAATGGTTCAATTCCCTCAATAAAGAAGCACTTTCCTCTACTACACTTGGACCCTTCAAAAGGAATCTCAAACTTTACCTCACCTCTACCACTCAATGTGACTGCTTCTCTGAAAAGAGATCTCTCTAAACACCTCCCAGCTCACTCATGTCTCACAGCCCGCCCTTTCCCAGTCTCATTCCCTCTGGCACCGGGCCTTCCTTGTGACTTTTTTCCTGCTTCACATCTCCACTGGTACAAGACATTTTCCACCACCATCGGACATTGGCCCATTAGCCTGCCAACTTCCTCTCCCAGTTGCACACCTGCAATACTAACTGCCTATGGTGCCCTCTATCTCTTACTGTTACTACAGCCAGCTGCCTACTCAGGCTGCTCATTATATGAATATTATCTCAAAGTATATTATAACTGAGTATCTTTATTTTTTCTTTTAGTTGTTTTGGTTGTTTATTGTGCATTCTTTTACTACCTCTGTATGTATGTTGACCCTCATCCTTTGACGTGGAACCTTTGTAAACGAGCAGTTTTTGCTCAAAGGTATTTGTAATCCGAGAATTTAATAAATAAATAAATAAGTAAAATCGCCCCAGATCTCTTTCCTGTTTGGTGGCCGTTAATAACTCCCACCCATCATGTAATCCTCCCTTGGTTCCTGAGCCCCAAGTGCATTATTTTGCACATCTTCGCAGTTGAATCTTAGCTGCCACACTCTGGACCATTCATCCAGTTTAGCTAGGTCCTTCCTCATTTTCCACCCTTCCTGGAGTGTCTACCCATTGCAGATCTTAGTGTCATCTACAAAGAGGTATCCTTCCTCTCCAGCCCCTCTGCAGTGTCACTAATGAAGATATTAAACAGTAATTGCCCAAGAACTGATCCATGTGGCACCCCTGTGGTCATCCTCCCTTCCTCAGATTTAGCTTCATTTACCACCACCCTCTGTGTTCTATCCCTCAACCAACTCCCAACTCAGTTCACCACCTTGTGACCCAGTCCCAGGCTGCCTAGTTTGTTTACAAGCCTCCTAAGTGAAACAGTGCTGAACGCTATGCTGAAATCAAGATAGGCCAAATCCACCGCTCCCCCCGATCCACTTCCCTGGCCACTCAATCAAAGAAATCTAAAGATTTGTCTGACATGACTTTCCTGATGTGAATCTTGCTGCCTGGTAGCACGTCAATTTCACAAACATTTCAGCAAAAACAACTCAGTGCATCATTTACCGAAATGGCAACACAGTGCTCTAACCATTACCTCGTGAAACGAACCAGCACATGAAAAAAATGAAAGGACTTAAAAACTGGAACTGCTGCAATGCAATGCAATACAATATAATACTTTTTCACTGAATGGAGACAGAGAGGATTTGAAAGTATTGTCCTCGTGCAAAACAAACACACCACCAGAGAGAAATCCCCCCCACCATTTTTCCCATTATTGTGAGTCTGGACTGACTGGAATGCATACAAGAGCTCACTAACACTTAGATGTGCTGCATCTATAAGGGTAGGAACTATGCATGACTGCCTTGATGCTTGGCACAAACACACCACCAGAAAGAGACTGACAGAGGGACAGTCTGGCTTTGTATGTGGCAATCATGGCTTGTAAGTCAGGGCCATTCTCAACAAATGCACAGGTGACTGGGGGAATGCCTCAAGCAGTACAGGACAACCTAACAGTTCAGCAACTATTCTTTCATTGCCCTGTGCATACTGACTGTCTCATGATCTCTCTCTCTCTCTCTCTTTGTGAGCACAACACAAGGAAGTGTCCCTTTTATACTGAATGGAGAAGGACAGAGGATTTGACAGATATTTACGGGGCGAGTGGGTGGGTAGCATGTGCCTTCCATCAGTTATATGCTGGGCAGGTTGTTGTGGCAAGAGGAATGGGCACCCTAACTCTGTTCTGTGGGATGGTAACCAGCGGAGGATCCTCGGAGATCTGTGGGGTGGGTGGGTGGGTAGCACAAAGATACGGGTTTGTGAACTGTATCCCAAGGTGGCTGGAGATCCATGGGGCGGGTGCATGGGATGACGCATTTTTAACTAAAGGAGCTAACTAAATTGCAACCTAAATGCACGCAATGTAACTGGAATGTGCTGTAAATGCTAGCGCTGAAATGTACATGCTGTAAATGCTCGCGCTGAAATATTTTGCACGCAATTGACATAGAACCGTGCTGCCTCGGATCTTGTGCTCCACTGGCATCAAGTTGCTCCACTATCCCTTCTTTTAGCAGTGATTCCATAAGTTTCTCCACCACTAAGGTCAGGCTGACGGGTCTATAGTTTTCAGCCTCCACCCTGCTCCCAACTGGTGGAGAGGGATTACATCAGCACTTCTCCAGTCATCTGGAACCACTCCTGTATCCAGTGACCTGTTGAACAGGGCTGCCAGTGGTGCTGCCAGTACCTTCCTTAACTCCTTTAATGTTCTAGGGTGTATCCTGTCTGGTTCCATTGACTTGTCCATCTTCAGTTTTGTGAGTTTCTTTAGGACTCTCTCCTCTGTAAACAGACTGGTGTCCACCTCCCTTCCAATCCTGTTTCTTAGTTGTGGTCTCTCCCCTTCCCTCTGAGAATACTGAACAGAAATATTTGATCAGGATTGACACTTTTTCCTGGTCTCCTTCAATGTCCTCTCCTTCCTCCCTTTTTAGCCTTACAATCCACCACCCGTCTTTCTCCTTTCACTAACATACCTATAGAAGGTCTTGTTCCCTTTTTTAAATTTTTCTTGCTGTTTTTTCCTCTGTCTTTGCCTTTGCGCTCCTGACTGCTTTTCAGTCTCCCTTAGCGTTCTAGATACACTGCCCTGTCCATCTCCTTCTGTGTTTCACTGTATTTCCTGAAGGCCAGCTTCTTTGCCCTTACTTTCCTGGCCACTTCCTTTGAGAATCATAGTGGTTTTCTTTTTCTCTTGCTTTTGTTTATAAGCCAAATGCAGAGGTTTGTTTCCTCCACTATGGCTCCTTTCAGATGGTGTTCCTTGTCCCCCCGCCAATTTTCCCCTTTTGCTAGGGCTTTCTGGACATATCCCATTCTAGTAGAGTCTGCCCTCCTGAAGTTCAGGACCTTTGCTTTAGTGAGCTTGACCTGTTATAGTACTCATATTGAACCACACTGTGCGATAGTCACTGGACTCCAGGTGTTCCCCCACCCTGACATCTGTAATTCTGTCCCTGTTGGTTAGTACCAGGTCCATAATTACTCTCTCCCTGGTTGGTTCAACCAATAGCTGCTTGAGGCATGCCCCTTGCAGAGAGTCCAGGATATCTGTACCTCTGGCTGTGGCAGCTGCTGGGATGCTCCAATCAATATCTGGCAAACTGAAGTCACTCATCAGCAACACCTATCCTCTAGCTGCCATCATATGGATGGCTTCCAGTTAATCCCTATCCATTTTCTCCCCTTGTGCTGGGGGTCTGTAGATTACACCTGTGTAAATGGCTGTGACACTGCCCATCTCCAGGGTGACCCACAGTGCCTCTGTCTCCCCTGCATTCCTTATACCTCTGTTGCCTTTATACCCTTCTTGACGTAAAGAGCCACCACTCCTCCCTTTTTACCCTCCCTGTCTCTCCTGAACAAAGTATAACCTGGTATAACTATGTCCCAGTCATGGTCCCCATTATACCATATTTCTGTAATAGCTACAATGTCCAGGTTAGTCTCCACCATCAAGGCTGCAAGGTCCTGGATTTTATTCCCTAGGCTGTGGGCATTCACACACACGGTCCTCCATTTTCTGCAAATTTCCCCTCCTGACCTCCCCCCTTTTTCCTCATATTGCAGCATGTGGCCAAGACAGCTGAGGGCCCAGATATCAAGAGGAAGAAGCAAACATCCGTTTGCCATACAGGTCCAAACAGCAGGATTCCCAGTCTGGGGAAGGGAACTGAGGTGTTTGGGTGGTTGGAATGGTCATGGATGGCATTAATGACCACTGAGTCCGCCTGTGCTTGTTCCCCTCAAAATAGTCTGCCCTCTGGGGCATGATAAAGCCTGTCTGTCTTGCAAGACAAGGCAGGGAGGCAATCAGGCCGATGCCAGACTGCCATAATAACATCCTCGTAAGCATCAATCAGCGGCGGAACCACCAATGGTGAGGCAACAGGCTTACGCAGGTATATGGCCAGCCGCCTACGTTTGGGGTCCTGCTCCTCTGAGCCAAAACCTGCTGCCTCGATGCAGTGCATGACTGCAGAAAAAGAGGGATCATCCAGGGGGGACTGTGGAATGTTCTTGGGCGCGAAGACCCCTTCGGAGGACCCTGAACAGTGAGGGGGAGCCTGAATCACCATCCCTTCATCTGAGCACCCTCATCCCCTGAATCAGGGAGAACCAGGTCAGGGTCTTATTCGTCCCCTTCATAGGCTGGGGAGAAGGGGAGAAAGCCCTCCATAGCATCTGGGGGAGGGCGCTGGGGAGGGTGATGTAGGCCTAATGGCGGGTTCTTCAGAGGAGGCAGGCCAGCACTGGTACTTTACACAGGACCCTAAACAGAGAACACCGCTTATCCCACTTAGTCTCACATTTCCCTACCTATCGGATAATGTGCAGATCCTAGTTAACCAGCAGTCTATTTTTCCTACCCCCCACAAGAATTGCCTTTATGTCTGTCCCATGCATTCTTGAATTCCACTGTTTTTGACCCCACAACCTCCTCAGGAAGGCTGTTCCATGCATCCCCACCCTCTCTGTGAAAAAATGCTTCCTCACATTACCCTGAGCCACCCCCATCTTCAAATTGTGTCCCCTTGTTCTTGCACATCACTTTTTCTGAATGATGCTACCCTCTTGGACTTTGTTGACTCCCTTGAGGTACTTAACAGCTTCTATCATGTCCCCCTCTCCCTCCTTTCCTCAAGAGTATACATATTAAGCTCCTTTAGTCTCTCTTTGTCCTGACCTCTCCCCTTTTTCCTCATATTGCAGCATGTGGCCAAGATAGTTGAGGGCCCAGATGACAAGAGTGGAGGAAGCAAAAGTACAGTTACATAAGAACTTACCATAACAGTAGATCTTCAAAAGAAGCTCTTGCAGCAGGTTACACACTGAGGACTGGAGCCACCTGGTGGCAGTTCCGGCAACTTTTTCTCTAGTAGTACTGATGTGGGAATGCCCCCTGCCAATGTCGGCTCCACACCTGACGTCGCCTTATATAAGGGAGGAGTTCCCCACGTGCTCCAGTTCTTGAACGCCCTTGCCCCATCAGGCAAGTAAACGGCAGGCAAAATAGGAACTGACTGTCAACGGACAACCCATCAAAGATGAAAAACAGCAGCCTGAAAAAAGGCCTGATCCCTGGAGGAAGGTGGGCAGGAAATATACCTGCTGCAAGAGCTTCTCACAAGATCTACTGTTACAGTAAGTTCTTACGTAACTGTACCATCTTACTTCGAGGAGTAGCTCTTGCAGCAGGTTACAGGCTGGGGACTGAGTCCCAAGCAACATAAATTTATAACAAACTCTGGAGGGGTAAACAGAAAAGGACAGCATGAAGCAGAGATCCTCAGGAAGCCAGGCCCTGCAGAACCACGAGGCCAAACCCTGCTCTGCATCTGGAAATGATGTCGAGGCTATAGTGCCTGGAAGGTATGGACAGAACTCAGGTAGCGGCAGCACAGATATCTGCCGTCGGTACCTCTTTAATGCTGCAAAGGAAGCAGTGATAGCCCTGGTAGAGTGAGCTTAATCGGCCCCATTTTGACATATTATACTTCCATAACAGTAGGAAATGCAGTGAACCAACAAACACGAAAGAGTCTGTTTGGTGACTGAGGCGACCCACTGAACGCTGGGCAAAGGACAAAGAGCTGATCACTTCCTGTCCACCTTGGTTCTAGCTAGGTAACATCTGAGAGCCCTGGTATGTCCAAGGAATGAAGCAGGGTCTCACCCTGTGGAGTGCTCCGGTAGTAGAATGGGAGCCGAATCGACTTGATTCAAGTGAGTTCAAAACCACTTTTGGTAAGAACTTCGGATTGGTGCGGAGATCAACCCTGTCCTTGTGGAAAACAAGGTAGGGTTCTTTACACATGAGAGCTTGAAGCTCTAAAATGCGCCTCGCCGAAGTAATTGCTACCAAAAGCAGAGTTTTTCAGGAAAGGAAACAGAGCTCCGATTTCATAGCCGGCCCGAACGGGGGAAGAGAAAGCTTCTCCAGGATGAACAGGAGATCCTGAGGAGGAACAAGGTCCCTGATGGGAGGTCTGATGTGGAGAATACCGCGTAAAAAGGCTTTGGAAACCTCCATGTGAGCCATCGTCTTACCCGACACAGGTAAATGGTAGCGGAGATGGTGGCCAGGTGTACCTTGATGGAGGAATAGCTGAGGCCTCTCTCGTGAGAGAAAGCAAGTATTCTAGGATGGTATTAACTGGACAGACCAATGGATCTACTTGCTTGAATATGGCCCCAAATGCAAAAGCATTTACACTTCATAGCATAAGTGGCCCTGGTGGCAGGTTTCTGTCCCTCAACCAACACCTGAGTGACCTGATCAGACACTCGAAAACAGACCATAGCTAAGTCCTGAGAGTCAGGCATGCAGGTGAAAGAAAGGAAAATTACGTACCTACCGTGAATTCTTGATCTTCTTGGACGAGTCTCCACCACTCATTCACACTAGTGGGATTAGTGCGGAGGCACTAAGACCCATCGGGAGAAAACTTTTGCTGGAGGTGGCGCTGAGAGAGCAGGCGCCCTTGAGACACGGCCGCCCGCGGCAGCGGTGCCTCGAGCGACAATGACCATCTCAGACGACCCTCCAACCGCCTCAGTACCTCTTTACCAGGAAGTGTAGCGCAACTAACGTAAAAAAGTAACCCAACATTAAAAATGGACATAAGATAGTCCGTATGACCCGTCAAGAAGGGTCAGCAAAGAAGTCCTCACGGCCTAAAGATTTGAGGAGATGAAGACCAATACAGCGGTGAGCTCGGGGGATGGAGGGTGGGCGTGTGAATGAGTGGTGGAGACTCGTCCAAGAAGATCAAGAATGACGAAATAGGTAATGCAATTTCCTATCTTCCTGGACATAAGTCTCCACCCACTCATTCATACTAGTAGGAGAGTACCAAGCTGATAATCCCAAAAGGGTGGCAGGAGAGCCAGAGCTCACGCTGCCTAAGATAGAAGCCCATTAAGATAGTTCTGCACGAATCGCGGAATGTCGCCTAGCATGAACATCCAGTGCATAGTGCTTAACGAAGGTATGCACTGAGCTCCAGGTGGCGGCGTTGCATATCTGCAATTGGAACATTGCGAATTTCCGCTAGGGATACGCATGACCGCCCTAGTAGAGTGAGTACTACACCTACCTTCTAATTTAACTTGAGCCATGGAATAGCAATGAAGGCATGCCACTAACCATGAAGAATGCATCTAATAGCGACAGGTTGACCCAGCCGGGTGTCGCTGAAAGAAACGAACAGTTGCTGAGTCTTGCAGGTAACATCCTTGGTTCTATCTAAATGGAACATATAAACTCTCATAACATCCAAGGAATGAAGAGTCCCCTTCATTTGGAAATTAAGCAGTAAGCGGGAAGTACCAGAGGTTGGTTTAGATGGAATTCTGACACACAACCTTGGGAAAATTTAGGATGAGTAGGAGAACTACCTTGTCTTTATGGAATACAGTATACGGGGTCCGTACCAGAGGCATGTATCTCAGAGACCCTGCAGGCTGAGGTAATGGCCACCAGGAAGACAGTCTTCCAGGTAAGAAATTTTAGCTCACAGGTAGCTAAGGGTTCAAAAAGCTTCGAGTGAGCATGTCCAGCACCAGGTTAATGTCCCAGGCTGCAACTGGATGCTTAACAGGGGTCTGGTATGGAGAATCCCTTAAGAAATCTCTTTCAACTATAGGTAACTGAGGCCAGAGTTAAGGAAGAAACCGGCTCATGGGAACGCTGAGATGGCACTAAGGTGAACTTTAACTGTGGGAGTACTGAAGACCTAAGTTTGACAGGTCCAAAAGATACTCCAGAACCTTGCCAGGAGGGACAGGAAAAGATTCCAAGAGGATTTTACACCGGAGAGAAAAACGTTTCCATTTGGAAAAGTACGTTTCTAGGTGGCTGACTTCCGAGCAGCCAGAAGGATGTCTGAACACTCTACGAGACGTTGAACCGATTCACTTCTATCTCTTCAGGAGCCAAGCATGAAGGTGAAGTGATTTCAGGTTAGGATGGACCAACGAACCTGAGTCAAAAGACTGATTTGCAAAGGAAGTGGTCTCGAGAGGCTGCCAACATACTGTTGAGTAGGAAAACCATTAGTTGCCGAGGCCAGGAAGGAGCAATGAGAATCATCTTGGTCCCTGAGACTGAACTAGAGAGTACTCTGGATTAGAGAAGCGGTGGAAAGGCGTAGAAGCGTTTCGTCCACCGCAGCCTGAACAGCATCCTGACAGAAAATGCCAGGCCCTGGATTTCTGGAGCAGAAGAGGCAGTTTTGCGTTGAGTGGGGATGCAAAAGGTCCAGGTCTGGAGTCCCTCTTTGGAGAGGGACCGAGCTACGGCTGGATCGAGACCACTCGTGAGGTCTACTCCGTTCTGCTGAGTGATCTGCTAGGTCGTTTTGTATACCTGGCAGATAAACCGCTTGAATCAGAGACTTGTGCTCCAAGCACCACTCCCACACCCTCATTGCTTCCTGCAAAGGGGATAAGAATGAGCACCGCCTTGTTGTTGATGTAATACACTGCTTTAGTTGTCCGTTTGAAGGAGAATGTTCTTGTGACAAAGGACATCCTTCAGAGCTCGGATAGCATAGAGGACCGCTCATCTCCAGGACATTTATGTGGAGATGAGTTTGAACTGAGTCCATACACCTTGAGTGTGGAGGGAGACAGTGAGCTCCCCATCCCGTGGCGATGCGTCTGTGGTGATGGAGATCTGATGATCCAGGGAGCAAGGGAATCGCTTCCAGGAGATTGCTCTTTGAGACCACCAGGTGAGAGACCTCGAAGGGCTCCGTCACCTTGATGGGATAAGACTGGGGGTGAGGAGGTCGGGGACCACTGAGTGGAGAGCATCCATTGGGTGGTTCTCATGTGCAGTCGGGCCAGAGGGACAGTGAAGACCGAGGCACGCCATGAGACCAAACATCGTTGTATCGAGAGGCTGTAACGATTGGTTCTCCCTGATGTAACGGGCCATTCAAGGATGTCAGTCTTCTGTCCTCTGGAAGGAAAGCCTTCCGCTGAAGAGGTGTCTAAGCGTCCTAAAAAAGGCCTCTGGGAGGTTGCAGTTGAGATTTTTTCAAATTCCAGCAGAATCCCATGGACGAAGAAGGCAGTCGTTTGCAGCCAAATCCTTAACGGAAGGGCCCTTTAGAGCCATCCAGGTAGGGAAACACTCAGTCAACTTTCTGAGATCTTGAACTGCACAACACTTTGTAAAAAACACGAGCGCCGAGGAAACCAAAGGGCGGACTCTGAACTGATAATGCTGACCCAAAGCTACAAACCTGAGAGACTTGCGGTGGGTCGGGTGGGCAGGACATGTACAGTAAGCATCCTGCATATCAGAGGCCAGCCAAATTGTGCTGATCGCAAAAGAGTAACAGGGTACCTAGGAAATCATCTTGAATTTCTCCTAAGGGAGGAATTTGTTTAACTTTCTGAGGTCTAGAATGGGCGCATCCCCAGATTTCTTTGGAACAAGTAATGGGATAGAACCCTGTGTTTAGCAGATCTTGAGGGCACCAGTTCTATTACACTGTTGTTCAGAGGCCCTGGATCTCAGCGGCGAGGAGTCTGACTGAAGGCCGACAACCTGGGTTTGTCGTCTGGGAGGACAATTCGAGGGAGTTTCAAGAAATTGAGAGAATAACCCCACCAGGATTATCGAAGAGACCCATCGTCGAAGTTATGGACTTCCACTGGTTGTAGAAGTACATCAGGCGACCTCCACAGGAGAGAAAGTTACCTCGGGCAAGTGGATGGAACAGGCCAACGACGCCCATAAAATAGCGCTGGGAGCTTTAGGCCCTACACTTTCCTGCTACGTCTTCTTTTGAGGTTGGGCAGGTTGGCTTTTATGGAAGCTTCCGCCTCTCACCTCGAAGGACCCGCGACATATAAACTGGCGTCTGTTCATGCCCCGAGAGGCGAGCGAGAAAGTCTAGCCAACAAAATGGCCGATCTAGTCTTCTAGGTGGCCTCAGAGCACGCCACCTGAGGGCCAAAGAAAGGAGCCATCAAAGGCAGCGCCATCACCTGCTGCTGAGCATCATTCGTGAAAGCCAAATACGCAGCCAGGAATGGCGCGGTACAAATCAGCGGCTGCTGGTGAGAAGCAGTGTCCGAAAGCGTCCACAGGCGGCTTTGACCTGTTGGTTATTGGACTCAATACCTCTAATAACAGTCAGAACAAGCTCTGACTTGGAATCGAATTTGGAAGAGCTTCAACCATTCTTTTCATAGAGTGCCACAGGATATATCTCATACTGAGAAAAATAGCCTTGATAACTGGCAACGCATACTTAGAGTGGAGAAAAGCAAAGACTCTCTTACCTAATGTATCAATCTTCACGAGACTCTTTGTTAACAAAGTCGAGCTGTTAATGGTTGAGGAAAAGCGACCTTGTCATTCTACCAGAGACTGCAATAGGATCATAAAGGCTTGGGATGCCAAAATGGGATGATCCTTGGGGCTGAATACTTCTTATCAATGGATTTGCCACTGAGGGAATAAGAGCGGTTATTCCATACCATTTGAGACAGTGTCTCGAGGAAGACTGGATCGGAGGAGTCAAATCCGTGAAGGATCTCCGAAGCATGAAGATACACGAGTCTTAATATCTTCCAGGATCGATGTCACTAGTCTGGAGAGAAAGAGTGGATCCCAGGTTCTTCTTCAGAGACTTAAGGACAGGTCCTCGACCACAGGCTCTGTAGCAAAGAAGATCCTGTTTCCTCACTTCATCACCCAACGAAGGTCTGGGTCGATCAACATCATAGCCTGATGGTCCAGAAAGGACTGTTTGGACAGGAAAGGAGTAAGAAAATTAGGAGAGGAAATAGCAGAAAAACAGGAGGTCCCAAGGGCTGCGGGCGCAGAGGCAACAAGCGGACTGAAGGCGGAACTGCGAGGTGCACGGCGCCCGAGACAACAGCCTCGCCAGCCGCGCCCCAGTGGTACAGCGGATGACAAGCGCCTCGGCCCAGCACCAGCAACGCACGCCGGTACACCCGACGCATGACGGCGCCAGCGGACCGGCGTCCGAGCGGCACCGTGGGCGATCCCGCGAATGGCACGCCCATCAGCGGCACCACCCGGCGGGCGCCCGCGAGACCCGCAGCGGCAGCAGAGGCCGGAGCCACAAGACCAGCAGCACGAAAGCAAGCCGACAACAACAGACCCTGCCGAAGGCACCGAAAAGCCACAGGATCCTGGAAGCTAGAGAAAAAACCAGGAGATAAGAGGCATCAGTGAGGCCCCTGTGCCGCAGCCATGTGAGGGGGCACCTAAGCACGAGTCGCTGGCACCGAAGAAGGCGCCATCGCGACTAGGAAGGTCCAACAGCCTACCTGATCGCCGGAGGGCCGAGGGCTCCGAGGCAACAGCCAGGCAGAAGAACCAACCTCGGCCCATTGCTCCATAAGAGGCAGCCCACTGATGAAACTGCTCATCTGAGTCCTACCTATAGGCGGGAGGGACTCCGATGTGAGGGCAGACGATGCGGAGTTGGCGACTCCGAAGAAGAGACCGGCAACCTAACAGCGATAACCGGCGTCGGCGCACGACATACCGAGGCGACCTCGGTGATGCCTTCTCTTTTTGACCTGTGGGCCAAAGAAGAGCTCGAGGCGAACGGTGCGAGAAATACGACCATTTATTTTTATGCGGTAGGGGACCCCCATTCCCAGGCATCGGACTGACCATTGTCGAACCCGCTGAGGAGAAGGAGTGACCGACCCAGCCCAGCTGACTGAACAGCTTTCATACCTAAGTCTCCCTACCGTCACCTGACCTGCTCATGGTCGACTCCGTCCAAGTAGGCGGAGACTTCTTCAAGTAAAATTTAAATATTAGAAAATTTAACGAAAATAGAATAAAATTAACTGATACTACTTATCGTGATAAAGTTACAGAAAAACAACTGAAAACTATGCTAGTTTGAAGTTTGACTCTGACAAGCGACGGCGTCGTCACTGAAGACACTCGGCCAGGCGGGAAAAAAAAGGAACACAAGGCGGTTGGAGGGTCATCGCGAGATAATCATTCCTTTCGGAGCCGCTGCTCGCCAGGCGCCGTGTCTCGCGGCGCCGCCTCTCGCTGACCCTCCAGCAAAAAGTTTGCTCCCGATGGGTCTTAGTGCCTCCGGCGCTAATCCCACTAGTGTGAATGAGTGGTGGAGACGTATGTCCAGGAAGATCATAAGTTCGGGTGCAGCAGGGACCCCTTGTCCTGCGAGAGCAGGTGTGAGGAGAGGGGAAGAGGCACTGGTGACTCTGCTGCTAGACACTGCAGTAATGGAAACCAGATTTGATGAGGCCATAGCGGAGCAATCAAGATAATTGTGGAAGGTTCTGACTGAGCCTTGAGGAGGACCTTCTGAAGGAGAGTAAAGGGAGGAAAGGCATACAGAAACCTTCCACTCCAACAGAGGGACAACACGTCTTGCCAAAAAGCTCCAGGCTCTGGACCTAGTGAGCAAAAATTAGGCAGTTTTGCATGGGATTGTGACATGAAAAGGTCCGCCTGTGGCGTCACCCATAGACAGAAGATCTGATCTGCAACCTCTTGAAGCAACTCCCATTCATGGGCCTACGATCGTGTCCTGCTAAGTGTGTTGGCTAGCACATTCTGAAGCCTGGGAACATGCACTGCTGTCAAAAACAGACAATGTTCCAGGGCAGGGCCCAGTCCCAAACCCGCATGGCTTCCCTGCAAAGGGGCTAGGAATGTGTGCCACCCTGTTTGTTGATGTAGAACATCACGAAGTGTTGTCTGTCTGCACCAAGAGATGGCTCAGCACCAAGAGAGAGGCCAGGGCTTGAAATGCGTAAAGCACAGCTCTCATTTCCAGGACATTGATGTGCAGATTTGCTTCGGAGGGACACCAGGAAACCTGGGTACAATGGTTCCCCAAGTGTGAGCCCCATCCCTGGAACGAGGCGTCCGTGGTCAGAGACCATGGCAGGTCTTTTATAACAGTCTCCCACCAGTGGGTAAAAAGCTCCTTTACCTGTGAAAGATGTATTTTGGGAGAATCAGGTGTAGGCAGAGAAGCGCCCGAGCCTGTACTGGCGGCGGTCCCGCAGCCCGGGGGGGGGCCGGCATCAGGTCTGAACTCTTGTCTACCATTGTCAGCCTAAGGGGGGGATATCGGGGTGGTGTCAGCACCACCGTCATCAGGGTCTGGCATCAGATGGACCGGCGGAGTGGAGAAGGAGTTTCCGAGCTAACGTTGGGTGTTGGAGAAAGGACCGGCGCCGGGCGGGCCGGCATTGGCCGAACCACGACTGGCAGCGGAACTATCGCCGGAACTGGGGCAAAGGTAATAGCGGGTGGATGAGGGTCCGGCATCTGCTTCTCCTTAGGGACCGACGGTCATCGTTCCTTGTCGTGAGACTTACGACGGTCAGTCTTGTGGCTCGAGGACTTCTTGGATGAACGCCGGTCAGAAACCGGAGGCTGGCATCAGTCAGAGTCCTTATGTTTAGGTGGCAAGGAGGAGGCCCTGTCACTAGAAGACCCGGAGGCCTTGCTCAACTCCCGGGAGTCAGCTTTGGAAGAGGAGGCCGAGTGGGAGGAGGTCTTACCTGAGCCCTTAGATTTCTCGGAGGGCAGAGAAACTTTAATTGGCTGAAGAACAGCCATCTTGGAACCCACAGAAGAAGGTTTAAGGGCCGTGAGGTGGGAATCATGCCCAGACGACCAGGACTTCGATCCCGAAGACCTATGTTTCGAGTGAGATCTCCCTGTGTCTTGCACCTAGTGTTCTTTGTGCTTGTGGGCGGGTTGAGGATCAGAATCCCCAAGAAAGAGGCCCATTCCATAGCAGCAAGTTTCGTCTCAGCGAGGAAGGCCGCAAGAGACTTTTGGCACCGGATTCGCATCCTTGAGTTGAAGGCCTGGCAATGAGGGCAGGTGTTGGCGCGGTGGTCAGGCCCAAGGCAGTAGAGACACGCCGAATGTCCATTCTTGGCGGGAATCTGTCACCCACAAGCGCACTTATTCACATACGATGACATAGATTTGACACAGAAGAAAAAATTACTCACCTTAGTAATGTTGTTTCTTCTAATGGAGTCTTGCTATATTATGACAATTGCAGTGAGTCCCCATCTTCGAACTGCCCCGGAGGTGAAATAGTTAACTTTTCCATGAAGCATGAAACTCTGAGCGCGAGCTCGGTTAGAAAGCTCTGTCTGTTGTGCTTCAAACATAAACTATCAGATCTTTACGAACTAAAACTCACTAAGGTTCTGGTGGAAGCTGTAAACCACACTAGCCAACTGGCTACTAACCTAAACACGCATTTCCTGGTCTCAAACAAAGACTCAAGTCAGGAGACCTAGAAAAGAAAAACAACACCAATTCACCCCAAAAGAAGATGTAAAACAACAAGGTGGGCATAAATGAGTGCCAACCCTGTAAGGCCAGCCACACCCCAAAACGGAGGTTCTGAGAGGGGCAGGCAGGAGGAGGAGGTCATAATATAGCAAGACTCCATTAGAAGAAAATTCAAATTACGTACTTACCGTAATTATGATCTTTCTATTCTTCACCATCATCACAGATGGGTACTGGCGGAGGAGTCAGGACCCTTGAACCTTTTTTTTTTTTAAAGATATTGAGCCCGATGCAGCCCAGCGCCGCCCTCGAGGCCAGGCGTTACAGTGGCACTCTCGAGGATTAGCCATGAAACGTGTCGACTCGCCTGCCCACCAGTTCTGAGTCGCGGAGGCTAGAGGAAGGGATGGAGGGTGGGACAAGAAAGTCAAAGGACAGAAAAGGAAGAAACTGAACTAAAAAGGAGAAATAATGACTGAGAGGACAGTATAGAAAAAGTAAGACTAAGGGAGGTTGGGTAGGGGCCCCAATCTCTGGAAGCTGAAGGGGAGAATTTAGGAGAGAGGTGAGAGGTAACAAGGATCAGGACCCTTGTCCATCACCAGATACTATAGGAACTGCAAGGAGTAGCAAAGCTCTCTTGCCAGAATTCAAGGCACAGAATAACAGCAATACCCTGAAAGCAGAGTCGGCTGTACTGGAGAAGGACAGGAACAAGGACCTAGTACTCTCTCTCGAAAGATGTTTTGGTGAAAGAAGGAAGACCCTCCTTTTTTTTTTTTTTTTTTTTTTTGAGGAGAAATAGGGCAACAGCACTCCACCCTATAGGTGAAAATGTGAAGTAGTGAAGGTGCCAGACAAATGTATCCTTTGGGGGCGACTAACCCCCTGTGTGTCCCAACTTACACGCTCCAGAAGGGTGAGGCACAGAGGGAGGAGGAGGAGGATCCAGAGACTGGAGCCCAAGGGGGATGGTGGGAGATTGTGATGAATGGTGAAGATACAGAAGATCATAATTCACAGTGAAGTGCGTAATTTGAAATATCTTATCTATGTCAATCTTCATCATTCATCTACAGATAGTGAGTACCAAGCTCCCAAGAGGTTGATTAACTACCCTAAGGGACAGCGCCCTTAGCCCTCAGTGGTGACACACTGGTGGTGAACCTTCTGGGCCTGAGAGGCCGAGTGGGGAAGGCGAGATGGGGTCCCCGGAGAAGAATTTGCCCGACAAAGGCCGTCTCGCCCTACGGGAAAGAGATAGGTTCCCTGGTGAGAACAAATCCCCTACACCGGGCTAAGGGTGACAACCGGGAGAAAGCGAAGCCATGCTGATCTTCTGGTGCAGATTCGCTGTCCCTCGACCCTGGTAGCTACCCCTCATGCCCAAACATTAAGATGCCCTGCTTGGTGACCATTGCTCTAGGCCCGTGCAGAGAAGGCAATGGCTTGCCTGGTTTGCTCCGAGTCAGGCAGGTGGCTGGGAACTGACCTAGTGCTGACCACAGAGTACCTGTTATAGGCAGCGTGAGTGGGCCTGATCATGCATGAAATGGAGAAGCAACGTGCGAGATGAAAATCCTCCTCCCCAGAAATCAAAATCCGAGGGTCCTGATCTGGGGCCCGGTCCGCGGAGGGTGCAGCCATCAGGAGTGTCCAGGTGCGTCAATCGGACTGCGGATGAGGCAAAACCCGGAGACTCCAGGGGCGCAATACCTCTGGCAGAGGTCCCTGGGGCAGGGACTCCGGAGAAGGGTCTCTGCCAGAAGCATGGGCACGCCTCCGAGAGGCCAGGCAAAGCGGCACCACGAGTGGCTGTCCCAAAATCGCCTAGAAAGGCGTCGCCGCATGCTCGGATTGCTAACAGAAAGAAGGTGAAGGTCCTCCATCATCTCACGAGGAAGCGCTGATACTCAGAGATCAGCAGCAGGAGATGTGGACAGAAGGTTCCTCTCCCCAGAAGAGGGGATGAGGCTGGAGGTCTCCATAGAGTTGGAGGATGGCTGCTCAGAGGAGGTTGAAAAACCTGGCTGTCAGAGGCCCTAAGGTGAGCAGAGATCGAGCAGCCACCGCTCTGAACTGTTCCCAGGTGAGAGCCCGCTGGGACCAAGGATACCTGGGAGCACGGGAGAAGAAGCGGCAGAGGGGGTGGACAGAGCCAGAGAAGAAATCAGCTGACCTCTGCCAGGGCTAAGGGCGGACCATGGACTCTCACGGGAGGAGTCCAGAAGACTCCATGATCGACAGCTACAAGCAGCTCCAGTACTGCCTAGACTGCGCCCAGAAGAATCCCCAAGTGAGGCGACCAGGGCCGTGAAGGTCAGAAGGACGGTCCCCTGCCTCGAAGAATGGGACCCTCTCAAGGAACCCGAAGGAGAAGGCGAAAGTCCTCCCGGCTCCGTCCAGGGCCAGGTGGGTCCCAGAAGACGACACGCCCGAACCCACCCCTCGACCCTTGGTCTGAAAGGGTCCTAGCCCTCGAAGTGGCCAGCCTGGGCAGCTCGGCTTTTAGGAGGGCCACCCGAGAAGAACAATCCCAAGCAGCACCCTCTCCCCTCCCGTGGGCCTCTCGATTAGACCCCAAAGCTGGGCAACCGAGGCGTCACAGTAGAGGTACCACCATAGAGGTCAAGGAACCCCAAGGCCAGGCTGCAAGGCGATGGTGGCCACTTGCACCACAGCCCGCTGGTCAGTACCACTGACTATAGCCTTGGGGAACCCGACTCACCCGGAGGGCTGGCTGAGACCGAGAGCCACCAGCTTGTCCTCCCTTGCAGGCAACCCCGAAGGTGTGACTGCCCGTCGACTCGAGCAGGACTCCGACTCCGAAGAGGTAGGATCCCTGAGGCCCTAAGCCAAATAGTAGGGGTGGGGAAGGACACCTTCTGAGGGGCCAGGAGCCAGCGATCCCGCCAGCTCCACAGCACCCGGGAGGCGTTGCCAGAAGAAGGTGGCAGGGCAGCTGGGGCCAGAAGTCTAGGCTAAAGGCTAGCTGTGGCACCATCAGGTCCTGGCGCCAGAAAGCACCGGGACAGAGGCGGTGCGGCGAAAGCCCCAGCCTCGGGCAGGCGCGCTGGGCAGCTGATGCCGCGGCGGCACCGAGACCAGGCGGGCGTGATGATGACTCCGGTCTCGGCTCCGACCCGGCGCGACATCGGTGGCGGTCGCTCGGTGCGCGGCGGCTCAGGAGATCCCAACAGTGCAGCGCACCGGCACTGGCAGACGGCACGAGACCAGGCGCCGTGCTCAACCGCCTCGGCGCCGAGGGGCGGCACGGTGAGACATGGAAGGCGACACGAGCAGTTTCCGCGGTGCCGCGGGCAGGGTCGGCACCGCGAACGGCGCCGACAAGCCTCACAGCGCCGACAGTTGGGTCAGTGCCAACGTTGACACCGACAGGTCCCGTGGCACCGCAAGCGGCGCCGAAGGCCCCGACGGCACCGAATGACGGCGTCAAGGACGGCGTTGACCCAGGCCCAGCAGACTGTGGGAGTGACACCGGGGGAGCCTTCACCCCCGAAGGGGTGATTGCCAGAGCGGCGCCTCCTGCCCACTCCCGGGAGGAAGCGGGACGGGCCTCCTGCGCCGCGGAAGGAGCCTCGGCCACGGCTAGGCTAGAAGAGGCCGAGGCTCCCTCCTCCTCGGTCCGTGTAAAACCGGAAGGGGACCCGGAGGAAGGGCCGACGAGTGCGCGGCCTACCTCCGAAAGTCGGCGGAGCTCGCCCGACCTTGAACGCGCGCTGTTCTAAAACCCTGCGGTCCATCGAGAAGCAGGCATCGCACGAATCCATGTCGTGTAACAGGCCAAGGCATGAAAGACACCGGTCATGTTGGTCGGTGACGGTACTAGCGCCGCCCATGGCACCGACACAGGGGGCCGCCCGTCTTCGGATTTCTTTGCCCTCCGACCGCCGACACGACCACGGAGAAAAAACACCAAAACAGACTCAACGCTTAAACAGTAAAATAAAGGAAAGATCTTACGGCGACGTCGTGGAGGCAAACACCGAACTAGTAGACCGACGACTAGAGACGCAGGCTTCAAGGCCTAAAAATTTAGTATAAATGCTTCTTCAGGCTTCCCACAAGGCGACCTCGACAGCGGGAGACGAAGAACTGGTAGGCAGGCGGGGGGAAGTTTACCCAACTTTTCGTAGCAGAATTGGATACAAGAGACAATCCACCTGGCAATGGATCTTTTAGTGGCTGGCTTCCCTTTACCAACCTCGCCGTAAGTGAGGAACAGTTGGAGGGAGTCAAACCTGTGACCCTTGGTACGCCATGTAGTAACTAAGGCCTCTTCACATCTGCTGTGCAGCCTCCTCTCACCAGAGGAGGAGTGGTCAGTGAAGTACACTGGAAGAGAAATAGATTGATTAAGGTGGAAATCTGAAACCACCTTAGGAAGGAACTTCCTGTTAGTCGGAGGACCACCTTGTCTCTGTGAAAGGAGATAAATCCGCCCACTGACAACGCTTGTAATTCACTTATCGTCTGGCAGAGGTGATGGCTACCAGAAACACAGTCTTCAAGTCAAGTACTTAAGCTCAGCTGAAGACAAGGGCTCGAAGGGGGTTGCATAAGCTGAGCAATGCAAACATTAAGATCCCAGGCAGGCAGGTCCCTGAATGGAGGGTTGGTGTGAAGAAACCCTTAAAAACTTGGAAAATACAGGATGAGCTGAAAGAGAAGAGGACTTACCTGCTGAAATAAAAGCAGACACAGCTGCCAAATGCACCTTCAGGGTAGCTGGTCTGAGCCCCAGAGAATTCAGATGGACCATATAATCCAGGACTGTGGGTAGATCAGCAGAGTCTGGGAAATATGCTTTTTCAAGCACCATATGGAAAACCTTTTCCATTTGGAATTGTAAGTAGCCTGGTGGAAGGCTTCCTTGTGGCCTTCAATATATCCATTACACCTTGGGAAAGGTGTAAATCAGCAAACTCTAACTCTTCAAGAACCAAACCTTGAGATTGAGAGATTTGAGATTCGGATACCAAACCCGTCCCTGGGCACAGGTTAACAGATTGTGATTCCTGGGAAGGCACAGGGGAGGATAGACTGCTAAGGACAGTAGGAGTGGATACCAGGGTTGTCTGGCCCAATCCAGAGCTATCAGAATGACTTTGCAGGATTGGGATCTGATTTTGACTAACACTTTGAACAGGAGAGGGAAGGGAGGGAAGGCATAGAGGAACTTCCTTCCCAACTGAGGGCTAAGGCATCCAGGGGAGTGAGCCCAACACTGGGGCCTGCAGCAAAAAGGGAAGCTAGGATTGTCTGGGGCTGCAAAAGATCTATCTCGGGGTGCCCCATCTGGCAAATACTACTCCCAAGACCAGGGATCCAGTGACCATTCATGATGGCCCTGAGAAATCCTGCTGAGAGCATCTGCCAGGACATTGCCCTTGCCTGGAAGGTGGACTGCCGTAAGGGAGGTATTCAGGGAGTAAGCCAGAGACCACAACTTCATGGCTTCGGTGCACAAGGCCGTAGACCGAGTGCCCCCTTGCTTGTTGATGTACCACATTGTAGTGGTGTTGTCTGTTCTGACCTGTACAATCTTGTTCTGAACAGACTTGGAAAAAACTTGAAGTGCTAGAAAAACTGCTCTGAGCTCCAACAGGTTGATGTGAAGCAGAGATTCCTGGGGAGACCACAGACCCTGGTTGGTGAGAGTCGCCCATGTGAGCTCCCCCAACCCAAATGGGGTGCATCTGTAGTAAGGATTAAAGAGTGAGACTGAGTGACAAAGGGAACCCCTTGTCTCAGGTTGCTCTGATCCTGCCACCACTGTAAGGCTTGGATCAGGGTTCGAGTTACTGGGATCAACTTGGTCAGAGGATCCTTTCTTTGGGACCAAAAGCTCTCAAATGGAACTGGATGTCCCTCATCTGAAATCTTGCTCCCTGCACAACTGCTGTGGAAGCAGCCATGTGTCCTAGGAGCTGCAGAAAATGCCTTGCTGGTCGAGAGACCTGCAGGGTGAATGAGGAGGCCAGGGAGACTAGGGTCTTTTGTCCTGTCCAGAGGAAGGAAAGCCCTGGCCTCCTGTGTGTTCAGTTCTGCGCCTATGAAGGTAAGAAGCTGGACAGGCTCTAGAACTGACTCGAGAGATTCAGAGGAAACCTAGAGGTAAGCAGTTGCTACGTTATCTGAAGATGAAGTGACCTGTTCTGGGGATTGGCCTACTATGAGCCAATCGTCCAGGTAAGGAAAGATGGCAATCTTTTGCCTTCTTAGGTAGGCAACTGCTACTGCCAGGCATTTGGTGAATACCCTTGGAGCAGAAGTGAGGCCGAAGGGCATTGCTCTGAACTGGTAATGGCCTGAGGCAGCTCGAACCTGAGGTACTTTAGATGGGAGCTTCTGATGGGAATATGGAAGTAGGCATCCTTGAGGTCCAGGGAAGCTAGCCAGTCCCCTGGCCTTAGAGAAGGTAAGATAATTCCCAGAGTCACCATTTTGAACTTTGGTTTTAAAATGTGCTTGTTTAAGTATCTGAGATCCAGAATGGGCCGCCATTCTCCTGTCTTTTTTTGGGGTAAGGAAGTACCTGGAGTACAAACCTTTGCCCTGGTGTAGGGGAGAAACCCTTTCCACGGCTCTGAGAGCCAGGAGGGTAGAGACCTCGGCCTCTAGGGCGAGTGCCTGTGATGGAGATGCAGGTGGAAAAGATCTGGTTCTCAGCTTTGGAAATTTTTTGAAGCTGAGAACCAGTCCCTGGCTTACTACTTCCAGGACCCACTTGTCTGATGTTAGAGACTTCCAGTCCTGGACAAAGTAAGCCAGCCTTCCCCCTAAAGGTAGAGAAGAATCGGCCCTGGCAACCCCATCAGGGTGCCTGCTTGGCAGGGACTTTGGGCTGAGGGGTGGGAGCAGGCCTGCTTGTACCCCATCTGCCTCTCCCTCTAAAGAATCCCCCTCTGGGCATAGGCAGAAGAGGAAGCTTGGGTTTGGTAAAGAGGCCTATGAAAAGGCCTGCCCCTGCCTTTAGGAATCTGCTTTTGAGGAGTGGCCTGCCTTTCCTTGGCCTGTGCACTCCTATAGGTGGTCCTATATTCATCCATTTTCTTCATGTAATTCTCTGTTTGCTCCCCAAACAGAGAATTGCCCACAACAGGAAAATCCATGGCCTTAGACTGGGTATCCTGAGACAGGGTAGTACATCTGAGCCAGGCCATTCTGCTAAGAGCCACAGATGTAGCCATGACTCTTGATGAAACATCATTAGAGTCCACTGCAGCATGAAATTGCACCTTGGATGCCTCAATACCATCCATAGCCACCTGTTCCAGTTCCTGGCAAACTGGCCAGGGACTTGTTCGCTAGGGCCAGCACAGTATCCCATCTGGATTTCTGGTACCAGCATAAGCCATATAATTTGCCTGTCTGAGTCCCAAAGATGCTGCCATGTACTGTTTCTTTGCCATAGCATCAATCTTCCTGGAGTCCTTCTCAGGGGGGTGTGAAGCTAGGGGAATATTAGCCTTGTCACAGGCTGCAGCCTGCACTACCCCCACATGGCTGCATTGCTGAGTGAGGAAATCAGTGTCGGAACCTGATAAGGTATACCTCTTGTCCATCCTTTTATCCACAGGAGGTATAGTGTGAGGAGTTTTTAAAACTTTTACTGTTTCCGAAAAGATTTGTGTAAAGGAATAGACAGTCTCCTAGACTCTGGAATATCCATCATTTCTACATAGTCAGGCTCCTCTTGGTCATCAACAGCTTCCTCAACAGGGAGCTGCAGAGTATCAGAAACTTTCTTATAAAAAATGAAATGAGAAGGGGACTCAGAAAGCCTGGGAGGAGAAACCCCCTAAGGGTCTAGCTGGAGAGATGTCCGGTTCAATGGGCACATCCAGATCTTCAAAACCCTATTCACTCTCCTCATATTCCCCTTCCCCTTCCTCTGGTTCATAAAAATCCTCACAATCATAAACTTGAACCGGTGGAACCGTCCGAACCGAACGCCTACCTAATGGTGACGGTTCGGTCGGATGGGAAAGAGACTGGACAATTTGAATTGCTTTAGCTATTTCTTCAGCAGTTGGGGAGAGAACTTTGGCTCTCGCTAGCTGACTTTCTAGTCCTTTTGCTGGGACCGGCTCCTCAGAACGGCTCGTTTGCCGAGTATTCGCCCTGGTCAGAGGGCATTCCCTCTGGTTCGGTTGGTACCGAACCGGGCTGGCCATCCGGGTCAGCGGACTTTTTAGCCTCCCTTTCCCTGAGCCTACCAACTCTCTTTTCTATGGTGGCAGCAGGGAAATTCCTAAAATCTGGCAATCTGAATTGAGGTGGTCAAACCCCAGACAATAGACACATGTGGTGTGTGGGTCAGCCTTAGCAAAAGCTTCCCCACAAACACTACAGTGCTGAAACCCAGTGGGTCCGGTTTTTCTTTTGGGTTTCTCAGACATAATGCCAGCCTAACCAAACTTGCCCGTTTATGGCAATCCACCAAGCAAGACACCCTTATCGGTTCCTAACCGTGTCACGGGTCGTGGAAAAAACCGTAATGAAATCTGTCTATTTTAGAACCAATAAGAACCGGGAACCGCACTCTAAAAAAGGACTAGCAATTTTTCAAACAACCTGATCGGTTCAAACCGAACCAATAAATGTGTACAAGTTCCATACAGAAATTTCAATGTAAAACCTATCTATTACTTACGTTACCACAGACAGAGCTTGAACCGACCGGTTGCGGTTTAATTTCGGTTAATTTTCACTAAAAACCAATAAAATAACACTTTTTAAACCGACAAATGAACCGAGCAGAAGGAGAAATCTCCAGAGCGACTGTTCAGTGAGGCGGAGTAAAGAATCTGACAGTTTATGTTTGAAGCACAACAGACAGAGCTTTCTAACCGAGCTCACGCTCAGAGTTCCATGCTTCATGGAAAAGTTAACTATTTCACCTCCGGGGCAGTTTGAAGATGGGGACTCACTGCAATTGTCATAATATAGCAAGACTTCATGTTGTTTGAATGATGGAAACTGAATTTCTAGCGGTGGAGGAGAGCGATCGGTACTAGGCCAAAACGAACAAACCCTGACCGTGCGGTGGGAATGAACTGGAGCACGTGGGAACTCCTCCCTTATATAGGGCAACATCGGAGGTGGAGCCGGCGTCCAGCGGGGCATACCCACGTCGGTACTACTAGAGAAAAGTTGCGGAACTGCCACCAGGTGGCGCCAGTACTCAATGTGTAACCTGCAAGAGCTTCTCCTGAAGTAAGATCATCCATTTGCCATACAGGTCCTAACAGCGGGATTCCCAGTCTGGGGCAGGGAACTGAGGTGTTTGGGTAGTTTGGTTGGCTGTTAGGTGTCGTCGACCCCGCCTCCCAACAGTTCTGCATCACCGTAGAGTAAGAAAGGGTTGGGAGGGACAAAGAAGTCAAGGATAGACAAAGAAAAGATATACAAACTAAAAAGAAATAAATGACAGAGAGGACAGAAGGAGAGTGAGAAAACTAAGAGGATTGGAAGGCTCCAATCTCTGGAATCAGAAAAGGAAGGGAAGGAGGGAGGGAAAAATAAGAAATGGGAGGGGAGAGGACCTACCCTGGATTTATGACCGTCTCCAGACTGGATTAGTACCTGCAAAGGAGTAGCCAGAGCTGAATTGTCAGAATTCAAGGCACCGAATCACTGGTAAGAACTCCAGCATGAGCAGAAGAGGCTATTCTAGGAGAAAGGGACAGGATCCAGGGTTGTCTCTCCGAAACCACATAATTGGAAGGAGAAACAAAGGTTTCTTTTTAATTACATTTGAGGGATGAGTCCCTAGGGACAGGAGACGGAGGAGGATAGAGGAAGAGAGAAGAGAGAGAAGAGAAGAGAAGAGAAGAGAAGAGGGCACACCAACGCCCACCCCAAAGGGGTGGAGCCAAGGCACTGAGGAGAGAACGCCTCCCTGATCCTTTCTTCTCCTGTTAGAAGAAAAACTCCTGTGGTCCCAGGTCACCCGGCTCCTGACCAGTGGAAAGGAAGGGGTGAAAAGGGGTTACACAGAGGAAGAGGGACCAGAGACTGAGACCCCAGTGGGTGGAGGTGGGATTTGGGATGAATGGTGAAGATACACAGAAAGATCAGGAATTCGGTAGGTACATAACTTTCATATCTTATCTATGTCAATCTTCACCAGTCATCACATTTGGGTGAATACTGAGCCCCCCTGAAGGGGGCCCTAGACCCTAAAGGACTAAGTCCCTTAGCTCTCAGTGGGGGAAAGACACTGAGAGGGAGAACCTTTACGGGCCTGGTGAGGCCCAAGACTGGGGAGAGTGAGACAGGGACCCCCCAGAGGGGGCAGAAGGTTGCCCCGACAGATGCTGCCTCACCCACTCTACGGGAGAAAAGGTGGGTTCTCCAGTACGTGGAGGAAATCAACGTACGCCCTGCAAAGGCTGACAACTGGGAAAGGCACAGCCATGCCATCCGCCTAGTGCAGATCGCTGTCCCTACGACTCTGGAAGCTACCTCATTGGCGTAGTAAGATGCCCTTGCTTGGTGCCTTGCTAGCTCCAGGCCATGTGCAGAGAGTGCAATGGCTTGTCTGGTTACCTCCGAGTCAGGCATAGAAGCTAGGAGTTGACCTAGCCTGGACCACAGAAACCTATCATAGGTAGCATAGTGGGCCTGATGAGCAGAAATTGAAAGAAGCAACCGTGCTGAGTAGAAGGTCCTCCTCCCTTAAAAGCATACCTCTCAACCTTTTGTCCCCCAAATGTGGAACATTGCCTGTCAAAATGTGGAACAAATGGGCAAAAGAAAAAATTACTCACCTTAGTAATTGCTTTTCTTCTCATGGAGTCTTGCTATATTATAACAATAGCAGTCAGCCACTGCAGCTGAACTGCCCCGGAGAGGAAGGAGTTAACTCCAGAGGATC
The DNA here is from genome assembly GCA_016271365.2 of Neoceratodus forsteri. NCBI lineage: Eukaryota > Metazoa > Chordata > Ceratodontiformes > Ceratodontidae > Neoceratodus > Neoceratodus forsteri. The sequence goes on along the minus strand of CM028134.1, from coordinate 967,066,359 downwards.
TGGAGTTCTACAACACAGGCGCTGTGCAAAAGCTCTATCTGGCCAGTTTCAAATGAAACTGTCAGATCTTTATGAAGCTAACACTAAGCAACAAGTTTGTGTGGAAAGCTCTACACTAGCCAAATGGCTACCTACTAGTAGTAATAACAACAATATAAACAACAATAGAAACACCAATAACCATAATAACAATGAATAATGGTATTATTATTAGTTCCCCCCCTTGACAAGCACCATTAGGACCCCCCTTCCCCCAAAGACTCAAGTCCAGGAAGGGGGCCAATATATTACCTAAACGAACAACCTAGTTCCCTAACCCTAAAAGAAAGAGGGTAAGGAAAACTACAATGGCATGACACAGTGCTTGCACTAATTTGCCACCCCTACCCAAGTAGAAGTTCTGAGAGGGGCAGGAGGGAGGTGGATATAATATGTAAGACTCCATGAGAAGAAAAGCAATTACTAAGGTGAGTAATTTTTCTTCAAACACCATGAAGTCTTGCTATATTATAACAATAAGCAGATTACACAGCAGTACCTCCATGGAGGAGGTCAGGACCTACTTAGGAAATAGGCTCTGAAGCACAGCTGTACCAAACCGAGCATCTCTCCTGGACTGGACATCCAGGGAATAATGCTTGGTAAAAGTGTGAACTGTCTTCCAGGTAGCAGCTTGACAAATTTCCAGAATGGGAATGTCTCTAGGAGCTGCTAGAGATGCAGCTGTACCCCTGGTGGAGTGGGCCCTCAGTCCTGAGGGGGGTTCTCTACCTAGTTTTGGTAACAAGATTGGATACAAGAGACAATCCACCTTGCAATTGTCCTCTTAGTGGCGGTTTCCCTGCCAACCTCGCCAAGGCAAGGAAGAGTTGGAGGATTCAACCTGTGACCCTTGGTGCTTCCAAATAGTAGCTAAGGCTCTTTTGACGTCCAAGCTGTGCAGTCTCCTCTCACCTGAGGAAGAATGCTCAGTGAAAAATACTGGGAGAGAGATGGATTGGTTCTAGGTGGAAATCTGAAACCACCTTAGGCAAAAACTTTCTATTAGTCCTGAGGACTACCTTATCTCTGTGGAAAGAAATAAAATCTTCTTCCACTGACAGGGCCTGTAATTCACTTATGCATCTGGCAGAAGTGTTAGCCACTAGGAAAACAGTTTTCCAAGTTAGATACTTGAGCTCTGCTGAGGACAGAGGCTCAAAGGGAGGTTGCATTAACTGAGCAATGCAAACATTCAGGTCCCAGGCAGGAGCTGGTTCCCGAAAAGGGGGGTTAGTATGAAGTAACCCTTTAAAAAACTTGGAAAACACAGGGTGAGAAGAAAGGGAGGCAGGCTTCCCTGCTGACACAAAAGCAGAGACAGCTGCCAGATGAACCTTCAAGGTAGCTGGCCCAAGACCTAGGGAATTTAAATGGACCAAATAGTCCAATAAAATGGGAAGATCAGCGGATTCTGGAATAATCTGCCTCTCAGAGCACCAGATGGAAAACCTCTTCCACTTAGAATTGTAAGTGACCCTAGTGGAAGGCTTCCTTGAAGCCTTTAAAATATCCAGGACACCTTGAGAAAGGTGTAAATCAGCAAATTCTAACTCCTCAAGAGCCAGGCCTTGAGATGGAGGGATTTGAGGTCCGGATACCACACTCTCCCCTGTGCACAGGCCAGCAAGTCGTGGACTCTGGGCAGGCTCAGGGCAGGGTGGACTGTCAAGGACAGAAGCAGAGGTACCAGGGCTGTCTGGCCCAATCTGGGGCAATCAGAATCACTTTGCAGGGTTGAGATCTGATTTTCACTAGTACCTTGAAAAGAAGAGGAAGGGGAAAGGCATACAGGAACTTCCTTTCCAGTCCAACAGAAAGGCGTCCAGGGGACTGAGCCCAGCACTGGAGGCCTGCAACAAAATAGAGGAAGTTGGTGGTTGTCTGGGGCTGCGAAAGATCTATCTGAGGGTGCCCCATCTGGCAAAGACAGACCCCAGCACCTGTGGATTCAGAGCCCACTTCGTGATGGCCCTGAGAAATTCTGCTGAGGGCATCCACCAGGACATTGTCCTTCCTGGGAGGTGAGCTGCTATCAGGGAGGTGTTCAGGGAGTAGGCCAGAGACCACAACTTCATTGCTTCGGTGCACAAGGCTGATGACCGAGTGCCCCCTTGCTTGTTGATGTACCACATTGTGGTGGTGTTGTCTGTCCTGACTTGAACCACTTTGTTCTGGACAGAAACTGAAAATACCTGAAGAGCTAAAAAGACAGCTCTGAGTTCCAAAAGATTGATGTGGAGCAGAGATTCCTGAGGAGACCACACTCCCTGAGTGGACAGGTCGCCCAAGTGAGCTCCCCACCCTAACAGGGAGGCATCCGTGGTGAGGGTGAGGGAGTGGGAAATGGGAATGAAGGGAACCCCTTGTTTTAGATTGCTTGGTCCCTGCCACCAGTGGAGGGCCAGGATCAGAGTTTGAGTCACTGGGACCAATTTGGAAAGGGTCCTTCCTTTGAGACCAATAGGCCCTCAAATGGAACTGAATGTCCCTCATCTGGAATCTTGCTCCTTGCACTACAGCTGTGGAAGCAGCCATGTGCCCCAGGAGTTGCAGAAAATGCCTTGCTGGTCGAGAGACTCGCAGGGTAAAGGAGGATGCCAGGGCAATGAGTCTGTCTACCCTTTCCAGGGAAGAAATGCCTGGCTAACTTTGTGTTCAATTCTGCACCTATGAAAGTTAGGACATGAACTGGTTCCAGAACTGACTTGGTAAATTTAGCAGGAATCCCAGGGACGTGAGAAGCTGCTGGGTGACTTGCAAGTGGGATTCACCTGATCTGGAGACTGACCCACAATGAGCCAGTCGTCCAGGTAGGGAACACAGCAACCCCTTGCCTTCTTAAGTGAGCCACTACCACAGCTAGACATTTTGTGAATACCCTTGGCACAGAGGTAAGGCGAAAGGCATTGCCCTGAACTAGTAGTGGCCTGAGGCAGTTCGAACCTGAGGTACTTTCGGTGAGAAGGCCTGATCAGTACATGAAAATAGGCATCCTTGAGGTCCAGGGAAGCTAGCCAGTCCCCTGGCCTTAGAGAAGGCAATATCATTGCCAAAGTCAACATTTTGAACTTTGGTTTCAAAAGATGCTTGTTCAAGTACCTTAAATCTAGAATGGGCCGCCATTCTCCTGTCTTTTTTGGGGTAAGAAAGTATCTTGAATATAGCCCCTTGCCCTGATGGCAAGGAGGGACCCTTTCCACTGCTTTGCAGTCCAGAAGAGAAGAAACCTCTGCTTCCAAAGCAAGGGCTTCTGAAGGATTTGCAGGTGGAAAATGTCTGGCTCTCATCTTTGGAAACTGTTTGAAGCTGAGAACCAGACCCTGGCTTATTACCTCCAGAACCCATCTGTCCGAGGTTAAGGACAGCCAGTTCTGGCTGAAATAAGCCAACCTGCCCCCACTGGTACAGGAGAATCGGCCCTGGGCACCCCATCAGGGGTGCCTGGCAACAGCCTAGGCTGAGGGAGGGACGGTTTACTTGTGCCACTGCTCACCCTGCCTCTGAAGAAACCCTCTGCACAAAAGCAGAGGAGGCTTGAAATTGGTAGAAGGGCCTGTGGAAAGGCCTGCCCTACCTCTGGGAGCGTGCCTTTGTGGAGTGGCATGCCTCTCCTTAGCCTGGGCACTTTTGTAGGTAGTTCTGTATTCATCCATCTTTTCATATAGTTTTCTGTTTGTTCCCCAAACAGAAATTTCCCTACAGGAAAATCCAAGCCTTTGACTGAGTATCCTGGGACAGATTAGTGCATCTGAGCCATGCCAACCCACGAAAGCTACGAAGTGGCCATGACCCTAGAGAAGACATCATTAACATCAACAGCAGTATGAAATTGAACTTTAGAGGCTTCAATGCCATCAGCAGCCACCTGTTCCAACTCACTAGCCAGCTGGCCATGGGCCTGCTTGGCTAACTACAATATTGTGTCCCATCTAGATTTCTGATATCTAGCTACATAAGCCATATAATTTGCCTGCCTGAGTCCCAAAGAAGCTGCCATATACTGTTTTTCGCCATGGCATCAATCTTCCTGGAATCCTTATCAGGAGGATGTGAGGCCAGGGAATATTAGTCTTGTCACAGGCTGCAGCTTGTACCACACCTACATGACTACACTGTTCAGTGAGGAAGTCTGTATCAGGGCCTGACAAAGTATACCTTCTGTCCATTTTTTATCTACAGGAGGAACAGAATGAGGATTTTTAAAATCTTTGTTGTTTGCTTCCTAAATGACTTATGCAAAGGAATAGACAACCTCCTAGACTCTGGTATATCCATCATTTCTACAAAATCAGGCTCCTCTTGCTCATCCAGCCTCCTCTAAAGGAAGCTAGAGGTTTCTGCAACCTTTTGTAAAACATAAAATGAGAAGGGACTCAGACAGAATAGGAGGAGATTCTAAAGGTCTGTCTGGAGAAATGTCCGGTTCAATGGACGTCAGACCCTCCCAGCCACACATATATTGATCAAATTCCTCCTCCCTCCTGTGGTTCATAAAATTCCTCAACATCATACTCCTGAACCACTGGAACTGAACAGACCAATCTTTTACCAACTGTTGGTGGTTAGGCAGATCCCTGAGACAGTGACTGGACAATCTGAATGGCTTTAGCTATCTCTGCAGCAGTTGGAGAGACAATTTTGGACTCCAAACCTACTGATTTCTTTGTCTTTTTAACTGGGACTGGTTCATCTGAACCAGCCTTTCTTTGCCGAGGAAGTCTCGCCCTGGTCAGAGGGCACTCCCTCTGGTACAGTGGGTGCTGGACCAGGCTGGCCATCCGGTCAGCGGACTTTTGTCTCTCGCCCCTGAGCCGCCCAATCTCTTTCCAGGGTGGCTGCAGGAAATTTTACACACCTGGCAGTCTGACAGGAGGGTGGTCAGCCCCAGACAATAGACACAAGTGGTGTGTGGGTCAGTCTTGGCAAAGGCTTCCCACAGACATCACAGTGTTGAAACCCAGTGGGCCAGTTTTTCTTTTGGGTTTCTCAGACATAATGCCAGCCTATCCAAAAACTTGCCCTTTTGATGGCAGTGCCAGAGCAAGACACCTTATCGGTTCCTAACCGTGTATGGGTATTTAAAAACCTATTTAAAACCAGTTTTTTAGAACCGATAAGAACCGGAACCGCACTCTAAAAGCCCAACCAAACACTTCAAAACGTTAAAATCAGCAAACCGATCGGTTCAAAACCGAACCGATAATTGAATTTCCACACAGACTTTAAATTTGTACTTACGGTTTACCAGATAGAGCTTTAACGAAATGCGGTAAAATAAATACTTTTTGCCGGTTCAAATGAACCGAAAAATACTCGCTTGAACCGAGAATGAACCGAGCTGAAGGAGCTGATCTCCGGAGCGACTGTTCAGTGGAGCGGAGTAAAGAATCTGACAGTTTCATTTGAAACTGGCCAGATAGAGCTTAGCACAGTGCCTCACTGTAGAACTCAGATCCTCTGAGTTAACTCCTTCCTCTCCGGGGAAGTTCAGCTGCAGTGGCTGACTGCTATTGTTATAATATAGCAAGACTTCATGGTGTTTGAATGTGGAACACTTAATCAAATCTTTACCTAAGAAGCTCAAAACACTGTTAACATGTTGCATTTATGTTCAGAAAGTCTATTATGAATTGAATAATATATTTTTTGCATCATTTACTATGGATTTTTGCTTTAAAATGTTGACTTTGAATGTGGAACAAGTCCTCACAATGTGAAACAGGGAGCTTTTGAGAAGTAAAATGAGGAACGTTCCTCGTAATGTGGTACAGTTGAGAGGTATGCCTAAAAGTCAAAATCCACAGAATCTTGATCTGGAGGCTGGTCACAATGGAGGGTGCAAAGCCCATTGGGAGTGTCCAGCTGCATCAGTCCTGACTGAGGATGAGGCATACGACCTGGAGACTCCGGAGGCACAATACCTCTGGCTCATATCCCATAGCGGCTGGGACTCCAGAAAAGGGTCTTTGCCAGAACCGCAATGACACCTTCTGAAAAGGAGCAGGCCAGGCAGGCACCACAAGGGTGGCGGCACTGAAGTTACCTAAGAAGGCATGCCTTTGAATGCTCTGGATTGTGCTGAGTGGAGGGTGTCATGCAGGTCTTCCATCATCCTCACGAGGAAACGCTGATACCCACGAGATCAGCACAAGGGAGATGTGGACAGAAGGCTCCCTCCTCCAGAAGAGGAGGATGATGAAGCGGAAGACCTCGAGATCCAGAGGTTGGCTGCTCAGGGAGGTGGAACACCCGTCCATGGCCCTGACGATACATAGGAAGTGAGCAGCCACACCCCTGAATTGCTCCCAGGTGAGAGGTCCCCTAGGGCCAAGAATGCCTGGGAGAGCAGGAGATGGTGACAGAGGAGTGGGGGCTAAGTCAACAACAGAAGGCGACCATCCTTTCTCCGGGCAAGAGAGCACACCAGGAGCACCAAGGGAAGGAGGAGCTCCGGAAAGCCCAACAGCCGAAGGCTGATCAACCATACTGGAACTGCCTAGGCTGTGCCCTGAAGAGTCCTCCCTGTGAGGTGACTGGGACCGTGAAAATCCAAAAGGACAGTCCCTTCTCTCCAAAGACCAGGGTCCTCTCGAGGAGATCGGGAAGAAAGGATGGGGGTCCACGCTATGACTCCTTCCCGAACCCGGGTGGGTCCCAGAAAAGGTTTGCTGCATCGAACCCTGACCTCTCGACCCCTCAGAATACGAAAGAGCCCTCCTCCTCACAAACACCAGCCTAGGCAGCTGACAACCCTGGTCAGTCCCTGAGGTGACCACCCAGGGAGTAGCACCCTCCCCTCCCATGGGTGCTCTGGTCGGTGCTAAAGTTGGGCGATTCAGGCACACCACCTGAGGGGGTAACCAACTGAGGGGGCAGAAAACCCTCAGTGCCCTGGCTGCAGGGCAATAGTGGCCTGCACTACCACCAGCTGGTCAGCACTCCTGACCCTAGACTTGGGGGCTACCGCCCACCCCTCAGAGGGAGGCTGGCTCCGGTCAGCCGAGGAAACTACCAGGGTGTCCACATGGGCCGCCAACTCCAAAGAGTTGGACAGCCGATCCGAACCAGACTCGGAGTCTGTCTCCAAAGAAGTAGAGACCGAAGTCCGGTGCTAGACTGTACGCAGATGCCCGCTCCTGTCTGGACCAAAGGAGGCGCCAGTCCGGGTGTCCACACCAGGGCTGGCACCGAACTCCCCCACTGCACCGCGAATGGTGCCTGAAGAAGAGATGGCACTGAGAGCGGCAGCAGAGCCGGAGTCGATGTCTGCCATGGAGCCGTCTCGTCCCATGGCACTGCGAGTGGCACTGGAGTCAGGGATGGCACCGATAGCTGCACACCAGCACTGAGGGCAACACCTCCCATGGCACCGTGTCCTTGCTCAGTGCCACAAGCAGCACCAGAGCTAGACATGGCACTGCTCCCAGCATTGGCACCACGAATAGCTCTGAGGTGAGAAGCAGTCAAAGACAGCACCATAGAACCTCCCAAAGCACTGTCTGCACCATTGGCACTGTGAACGGTGTCGACAACAGAGACAGAGTTGAGCGGTGGACCAGCACCAACCACGGTGCCATCAGGGCCCACAGCACCGCAAACAGCACCGAGGCCCAAGACTGCACTGATGGATGGCGTTGAGGAGGGTGCCAACCCAGGCTTCCCAGCCTGAGGAAACGACACCGGGGGAGCCTTCACCCCAAAGGGGCAATTGCCAGAGTGGTGCCTCCTACCCGCTCCCTAGGGGGAATAGACTGGGCCTCCTGCACTGCAGAAGAGGCTTCTGCCATGGCGAGGCTACTAGAAGCAGAAGCCCCCTCCTCCGCAGTCCATATAGAACTGGGACGGGATCCAGAGGAAAGGCAGAGAGATCACGGCTTGGCCCAACAAGTACGTGCCCATCCCCCAAAAGTCGGTGGAGCTCATCCAACTTTCCACGCGCGATGATTGATGATACAACGGTCCATGCAGAAGCAGGCATTGCACATATCCATGTCATGAAGCGGGCCAAGACACGCAAGACAACGATCATGCCTGTCGGTAACGGAGTACTTGCGGCCGCACGAGCACCAACGCATAGGGGGCCACCCTGCTTTCAATGACTTTTTGCCCCCAACTAATGTTTTTACTGTACTGAACTGATAGCGAAGGAGAGATCTCCGGAGTGACTGTTCAGTTAGGTGAAGTAAAGAATCTGATGGTTACACTTCAAAGTGCAGCAGACAGAGGTTTGAACCGAGCTCGAGCTCAATGTTCTATGCTTTGGCATAGAGTTAACTCTTTTCTTCAGAGCAGTTCAAGTGCTGGGGCTAACTGCATAATGTTAGAATAATGTCAGAATACAGCAAGACTTCATGTTGTTTGAAACAATTCAAAAACAGACTCGACATCGCTGAAAAATAATAAATGGAGCAGTCTTTCCAAGAGCGGCGTCGAGTAGGGCGAAACGTAACTGGCAGGTTAAACTTTTTGGTGTCGAAGACACGAGAGAAATGATGTTGCTTGGAGCTCCACATGAGGTGCGACCTTTATGGCGGGAAACGAAGAACTGGCGGGAGGGCAGGGTCAATGACACCAAACGGCCAACCCGCAAGCACCACGCAGTGCATTGGGTTTTAGGGCGGCGCCTCGCCAGTGTGTCGAACACTACCATCCAAAAAAAAAAAAAAAAGAGTTTCTGGGGTCCTGACCTCCGCCAGAACCCAAATGTGATGAATGGTGAAGACTGACACAGATAAGATTTTGTACTTTGGATGCCCCAATCCCATCAGCAGCCACCTCCTCTCCAGCTCTTTGGCCAGCTGGGGAAGCCTGTTTGGCCAATTCCAGAACAGTATCCCACCTGACTTCTGGTACCTGGCTGTATAGGCCATATAATTTGCCTGCCTGAGTCCCAAGGAAGATGCCAATACTATTTTTTGGCCATGGCATACACCTTCCTGGAGTCTTTATCTGGGGTGTGTGAAGCCAAAGATGTTAGAACCCCACACAGGCTGCAGCCTGCACAACCCCAACATGGCTGCAATGATTGTACAAAACCCACACCTGAGCTCGGACAACATGTACCTCCTGGTCATTCTCTTGTCCACTGGAGGTAAAGAGTTTGGTGTTTGAAGAATCTTCTTTGTCCGTTTCCCAAAGATTTGTGGAGGGAATAGACAACCTTTAGACTTTGGGATGTCCATCATCTCAACAAAATCAGGCTCCTCTTTCTCCTCTGCAGCTTCTAACATGGGGAGCTGTAGGGTTTCCACCACCTTTTTGTGGAACAAACAGTAGGAAGGGGACTCAGAAAGCCTGGGAGGGGAGACATTGGAGGGTCTGTCTGGGGAGATGTCCGGTTCAATGGGCACATCCAGACCTTCTAAATCATTATCGTCATCATCATCTTGTTCTGGGAAGTCTTCATCACTTTCCCACTCCAATTCATAATAGGCATCCGGATCATAATCCGATGAAGTGGGATCCGACTGAACGACTGCCTAACTGACGGTGCTGGTTTGGACGGAACCAGTCGAAGCAATTGAACATTGCTTATCACTTTGGCTATCTCATCAGTGGTTGGAGTACACGGTTCTGGATCCGAACTGGCTGATTTCCTTTTTCTTTTCACTAGAACCGACCCCTCCGAGTCGGATCTCCTTTTGCCCAAGGAGGTATAGCCCAGGTCAGTGGGCACCTCCTTAGGTTCAGCCGCATCTGAACCGGGCTGGCCATCCGGGTAGCAGACTTCTCAACCTCCCTTTTCTTTAGCCTATTCATTCTTTTATCCATAGTGGCTTTGGGAAAATTCGTACATATTTGGCAGTCTGTTTTGAGGTGGTCAAACCCCAGGCAATAAACTCAGATGAGGTGAGAATCAGCTTGGCAAAAGCTTCCCCACATTCACTACAGTGTTGAAACCAGTGGGCCCAGTTTTCTTCTTGGGTTTCTCAGACATGGTCGGACTAACAAAATTACCCTTAATAGCTTTTACCCCAGGTAATACTCTCCGATTGGTAACCAACCACGTTATGGGCTGTGGAAAGAAACTGGTAAAATTCCATTTTTTTTAAACTGATCGGAACTGGCACACCACTTGCAAATTCCCAGAATTTAAATTTAAACAGAAACAGTCAGTTCCCAACTGGACCGACCTCTAGGGAACCGAAGAATTACAATTTCCACAGTAATAAAGACAAAAAAACAGTCCATTACATATCTAGACACTTACTGTACCATAGACAGACACTTGAAACAGAAAAAATAATAAATCATTGAAAACCGACACTTTTTAAGAAACTTTACCGAACCGAGCGAAGGAGCAATCTCCGAAGCAATTTAACAGTTAGGCGGAGTAAAGAATTTGACAGTTACACTCTGAAGCACCACAGACAGTGGTTTGAAATCCGAGCTTGAGCTCAACATTCTTTGCTTCTGAATATAGTTAACTCTTTCATTTCTGGGGCAGTTCAAGTGCTGGAGCTAACTGCATATACAGCAAGACTTCATGTTGTTTGAAAGACTACTGCCTTAGAAGTTGAAAGAAAGAATAAAATTATATGCACAACAGCAAGTCCCTTCCCTGTTTGTTTTCTGTACCCTGTTGCTGTTGTGGAATAGGGAATAATGCAAAAATGAATAATAAAAGTATTACTGTATTATATACAAGTATATAAGAAACCATGTACAGCTCTGCGCCTGTCCTAAGTAAAACATTGTTGTCATGACATTTAGTATTAAGTATGTGGGAACACAGGGAAACAGTACTGCAATCTGCATGTAAGAAGCAGCTTGTCTATGGATAGTTTATTTTTATTTGCCCCAATATGCAGAGTGAGTAAAAGAATGTGCCTTGTTTTTAGATACAGCAAACTCAGTTAAACATGAGTGGGCTGCCTATTTTTGCCAAAACAATAAATATGGAATAAAACCTTTACTTTAAACCTTGAAACCAGACCTGCTTTAACCCTGCTTTAAAGAGGAGTTAAGAAGCTGTTAGTCAAGCAAATAAGGTGTAAAATCACATACCCTGACTACTACTACTAGCTGCTGTCCAGAAAAGCAGACAAGGAAAAAGTATGTCTGTACTCACCTGAAGTTGGAGACTGACTGAAGCCCTCACTACATGGGAGCAGTGGCCTCTTGTGCCCCTTTTTATAATACAACTGTCACTCAAACTAGTTCCCCTTTACCTTAAGCTTATTTATTTTGGTACAGTCATTTTAGCCTTATGAAAACTGTTTTAGTTTATAGGACTGCACCTCAGTACTTCTTTCTCTTTTAATAATAAAAAACTGTTTTAAATAAATGTTTTAGCAAAGTGATGGTGCTTAATCAGCTGAACATAAGAGGGAGGGTATATAAGAAGTACCTGCACTGACAATTCGAGAGACAGGGTCAGTATTGTTTGACTGTGTGTAGGTAATGGACTAATGGACTGAACTGAATTGAATTGCCCATAGATTTAATGTGCCATGATATAAAATTGCTGTTTTGTATTTAAGTAACTCATTTGTATTGTTAAACGTGTAGTTTCTTATTTTTTGTTTTAATTGTAACTTGTATTCTGACATCTAAACAGGTGCACCTTTGTAAAGAGGGCTATTTTAACCCTAATGGTGTTTGAAGTTGCTTTCATATCCTGTATAAATACATTTTATAACTACTATTTATAAGGCAGTCCTGTGCTGCACGGAGAGTGGATTTACAAGTCTTTTCTTTTGCTATTGTTTTGAATGTTTTCTTTAATATATCTTCTATATGGTGCAAAAGCTCGAACTGTTTATGAAGAATAATAAACATCCCGCTTAGTCAAAGTGGGTTGCACCTGAAAATCTGTGTCTGTGATAATCTGTATTTTCCATACCATAACAGACGAAACCCGAGACTCTGAGCCAGAAGTACCGGCAAAGGTAGACAATGGTGGCTGCAGCCTAGCTGGCGCATCCAATGTCGTAGCAGCCCTGAGAAGATGGTCACCTATGTCAGAGACCGCTTTGAGGTGGTCCTACAACTCAGACTCAGGAGCCCCTCAGGAGGAGAGAGATGACCTCCGGGACCTTGTCCCACAGGAGTTCTGATAACAGAAACAGAGAATTTGTCGGCAGATAAGGACCGAAAGGCCCATCCAGTCTGCCCCTTTTCCCTACCTACCAAAAATGCCGGAGATCCTACTTTTACCTCTGGTTTTACCTCTTTCCCTTTTGAATTGCTAGGGTGCACCTATGTCTATCCCATGCAGTTTGACTTCCTCACTGACTTTGCTCCACCACCTCTGCTGGGAGACAGTTCTATGCCTCATCACCCTTTCCGTGAAGAAGTACTTTCTCACATTGCCTCTAGTCTACCCCCTCCAGTCTCATGTCACACCTCTTGTTCTACAGCATCTTCTTTTCTGAAAGATGCTGCCCTCCTGTACCTTATTTATTCCCTTTAGGTACTTTAAGATCTCCATCATGTCTTCCCTCTGCCTCCTCTCCTCCAGGGTATACATATTGAGGTCCTCCTGTCTTTCGTCATATGATCTTTGCTGCAGGCCCTGCACCATTTTTGTTGCCCTTCTTTGAACTGCCTCTATCCTAAGTCCTTTCGGAGATGTGACCTTCAGAATTGGACACAGTATGCCAAATGAGGTTTCACCAATGATTTGTACAGTGGTATCACCACCTCTTTTCTTCTATTGGTGGCACCTCTCCCTATGCACCCCAACATCCCACTGGCTCTCTCTACTGCCTTGGCACATTATTTGGCCACCTTTAGGTTGTTAGACATTATCGCCCTTTTAACTCTACTCAAGCACAGAGACCACCACTGGCATTGTTCTCTGCAACTCAATGCAAGTAAACATACAATTATACAAAGCAGCCAGAAATGATTGCACTTGAAAATACGGAATGCTAAACGAGCTATTACAAAGAGGTTCTGATCAACTCTGGGGCCAGGGAAAAAAATTCTGGAACAACATGAAATAACTCACAGGCAAGGATCCTAAAGCACCACCCACTGTGCTCAACCTTCATGGCACTCCGACACTCGACCTAGGTACCATCACCAGCACTTTTAATAATACATTTACACACCTGGACAGTGTCCTTCCACCAAATTTTTTCGACGACCTCCCCTCCAGCTCCTTTCAAGTTACCCCCCAACTAGAACTTACAACCCCAAAGTTTTTTTTAAGGAGGTCCCACCACAAGTAGCTAGAAAATACATTCAAAAGGCCGTCAGCAAACAAGGATACAGTGGTGACTCCTTTGACCTGAAACTGCTGGCACAAGTCCTCGATAAAATCTTTGAACCACTTACAAAGATCTTCAATCTCTTGCTTAGATTGGCCATTTCCCCTCTCTGGAAGAAAGCCACTGTCACACCAGTTCACAAAAAGCGGAGACAGGATGCTCCACACCAATTACAGACCTATCTCACTCCTCCCCACTATCTAAAGCGCTGGAGCGAATAGTGTCGGACCAACTAGTTGAATTCCTTGATAAGTACAATGAACAGTGCCCAGAGCAGCATGGCTTCAGAAAAGGGCACAGCGCCACCGCTGCACTACTGGAATTTACAACCTTCATCCATGCCACGCTTGACAAAGGGAATTGTGGAGGGGCAGTATTTATAGACCTTACCAAGGCATTCGACACAGTTAACCACCCCCTACTGCTCAAACAACTGTCCTCCATTGGGATCTCCAGTGACACCCTTCCATGGTTCACCAGCTACCTTGATAATCGGATCCAACGTGTAAGGATTGCAGGGATCTCCTCGGATGAGAAAACGGTCTGCTCCAGAGTCCCCAAGGGGTCTATTCTGGGCCCTCTACTCTTCTCCTTCTTCATCAACAATCTCCCCAGTGCCTGCCACCAAAAAATATTACTATACGCAGACGATGCAGTCCTGTTTTCCAGCCACCATGACATTACAGTCCTTGAATCCCAGCTGCAGCTCGACTTCAAGCGCATCGAAGACTGGTTCAATTCTCATAAACTTGTCCTGAACCACAGCGAGACTAAAGCCATGTCCTTCTGTAACCGATGGAGCAGGCACAATTCTCTGTCCCTCACCATCAAGAACCACGCTGGGAACCCACTCGAACATTTCAAGGAGTTCAAGTACCTTGGTATTACCCTGGATAGTACCCTCTCCTACACTCAGCATATTGACACTGTTGCCAAGACTGCCAATATACAGATCGGAGTACTACACAAACACAAGCACTGTATGCCTGCGGATGCCCTTAAACTAGCCATCTACAGCTCTGTCACCTCTATCATTGACTACAGCCTTGCCATCTATGGCTCTGCCTCAACAAGTGCCCTCCGCAGGATCTCAGTTTCTCTCAACAAAGCCTGTAGACTACTAACGGGTGAGGCCCAACAAACTCACACTTGTGACCTCTATGCACAGGCCTGCTGGCTACCCCTACTCAGCAGAATACAATACCAGACCTGCTTACTTACCAAAAAGATTCTCCTCGGTCTCATGCCACCTGGTGTTAGCTCACTTCTTACTACCTACAGTGGCACTCAACAAACACGTAGTGCCCAATCTCTAACCTTTCAGGTTCCTAGATGTCGTACCTCCATGGGTCAGCGGTCCTTTATCTATACAGCCGCTCAATGGTTCAATTCCCTCAATAAAGAAGCACTTTCCTCTACTACACTTGGACCCTTCAAAGGAATCTCAAACTTTACCTCACCTCTACCACTCAATGTGACTGCTTCTCTGAAAAGAGATCTCTAAACACCTCCCAGCTCACTCATGTCTCACAGCCCGCCTTCTTTCCCAGTCTCATTCCTCTGGCACCGGGCCTTCCTTGTGACTTTTTCCTGCTTCACATCTCCACTGGTACAAGACATTTTCCACCACCATCGGACATTGGCCCATTAGCCTGCCAACTTCCTCTCCCAGTTGCACACCTGCAATACTAACTGCCTATGGTGCCCTCTATCTCTTACTGTTACTACAGCCAGCTGCCTACTCAGGCTGCTCATTATATGAATATTATCTCAAAGTATATTATAACTGAGTATCTTTATTTTTTCTTTTAGTTGTTTTGGTTGTTTATTGTGCATTCTTTTACTACCTCTGTATGTATGTTGACCCTCATCCTTTGACGTGGAACCTTTGTAAACGAGCAGTTTTTGCTCAAAGGTATTTGTAATCCGAGAATTTAATAAATAAATAAATAAGTAAAATCGCCCCAGATCTCTTTCCTGTTTGGTGGCCGTTAATAACTCCCCACCCATCATGTAATCCTCCCCTTGGTTCCTGAGCCCCAAGTGCATTATTTTGCACATCTTCGCATTGAATCTTAGCTGCCACACTCTGGACCATTCATCCAGTTTAGCTAGGTCCTTCCTCATTTTTCCACCCTTCCTGGAGTGTCTACCCCATTGCAGATCTTAGTGTCATCTACAAAGAGGTATCCTTCCTCTCCAGCCCCTCTGCAGTGTCACTAATGAAGATATTAAACAGTAATTGCCCAAGAACTGATCCATGTGGCACCCCTGTGGTCATCCTCCCTTCCTCAGATTTAGCTTCATTTACCACCACCCTCTGTGTTCTATCCCTCAACCAACTCCCAACTCAGTTCACCACCTTGTGACCCAGTCCCAGGCTGCCTAGTTTGTTTACAAGCCTCCTAAGTGAAACAGTGCTGAACGCTATGCTGAAATCAAGATAGGCCAAATCCACCGCTCCCCCCGATCCACTTCCCTGGCCACTCAATCAAAGAAATCTAAAAGATTTGTCTGACATGACTTTCCTGATGTGAATCTGTGCTGCCTGGTAGCACGTCAATTTGCCACAAACATTTCAGCAAAAACAACTCAGTGCATCATTTACCGCAAATGGCAACACAGTGCTCTAACCATTACCTCGTGAAACGAACCAGCACATGAAAAAAAATGAAAGGACTTAAAAAACTGGAACTGCTGCAATGCAATGCAATACAATATAATACTTTTTCACTGAATGGAGACAGAGAGGATTTGAAAGTATTGTCCTCGTGCAAAACAAACACACCACCAGAGAGAAATCCCCCCCACCATTTTTCCCATTATTGTGAGTCTGGACTGACTGGAATGCATACAAGAGCTCACTAACACTTAGATGTGCTGCATCTATAAGGGTAGGAACTATGCATGACTGCCTTGATGCTTGGCAACAAACACACCACCAGAAAGAGACTGACAGAGGGACAGTCTGGCTTTGTATGTGGCAATCATGGCTTGTAAGTCAGGGCATTCTCAACAAATGCACAGGTGACTGGGGAATGCCTCAAGCAGTACAGGACAACCTAACAGTTCAGCAACTATTCTTTCATTGCCCTTGTGCATACTGACTGTCTCATGATCTCTCTCTCTCTCTTTGTGAGCACAACACAAGGAAGTGTCCTTTATACTGAATGGAGAAGGACAGAGGATTTGACAGATATTTACGGGCGAGTGGGTGGGTAGCATGTGCCTTCCATCAGTTATATGCTGGGCAGGTTGTTGTGGCAAGAGGAATGGGCACCCTAACTCTGTTCTGTGGGATGGTAACCAGCGGAGGATCCTCGGAGATCTGTGGGGTGGGTGGGTGGGTAGCACAAAGATACGGGTTTGTGAACTGTATCCCAAGGTGGCTGGAGATCCATGGGGCGGTGCATGGGATGACGCATTTTTAACTAAAGGAGCTAACTAAATTGCAACCTAAATGCACGCAATGTAACTGGAATGTGCTGTAAATGCTGAGCGCTGAAATGTACATGCTGTAAATGCTCGAGGCTGAAATATTTTGCACGCATTGACATAGAACCGTGCTGCCTCGGATCTTGTGCTCCACTGGCATCAAGTTGCTCCACTATCCCTTCTTTTAGCAGTGATTCCATAAGTTTCTCCACCACTAAGGTCAGGCTGACGGGTCTATAGTTTTCAGCCTCCACCCTGCTCCCAACTGGTGGAGAGGGACTACATCAGCACTTCTCCAGTCATCTGGAACCACTCCTGTATCCAGTGACCTGTTGAACAGGGCTGCCAGTGGTGCTGCCAGTACCTTCCTTAACTCCTTTAATGTTCTAGGGTGTATCCTGTCTGGTTCCATTGACTTGTCCATCTTCAGTTTTGTGAGTTTCTTTAGGACTCTCTCCTCTGTAAACAGACTGGTGTCCACCTCCTTCCAATCCTGTTTCTTAGTTGTGGTCTCTCCTTCCTCTGAGAATACTGAACAGAAATATTTGATCAGGATTGACACTTTTCCTGGTCTCCTTCAATGTCCTCTCCTTCCTCCCTTTTTAGCCTTACAATCCACCACCCGTCTTTCTCCTTTCACTAACATACCTATAGAAGGTCTTGTTCCCCTTTTTAAATTTTTCTTGCTGTTTTTTCCTCTGTCTTTGCCTTTGCGCTCCTGACTGCTTTTCCAGTCTCCCTTGGCGTTTCTAGATACACTGCCCTGTCCATCTCCTTCTGTGTTTCACTGTATTTCCTGAAGGCCAGCTTCTTTGCCCTTACTTTCCTGGCCACTTCCTTTGAGAATCATAGTGGTTTTCTTTTTCTCTTGCTTTTGTTTATAAGCCAAATGCAGAGGTTTGTTTCCTCCACTATGGCTCCTTTCAGATGGTGTTCCTTGTCCCCCCGCCAATTTTCCCCTTTTGCTAGGGCTTTCCTGAGACATATCCCCATTCTAGTGAAGTCTGCCCTCCTGAAGTTCAGGACCTTTGCTTTCGTGTGGCTTGACCCTGTTATAGTACTCATATTGAACCACACTGTGCGATAGTCACTGGACTCCAGGTGTTCCCCCACCCTGACATCTGTAATTCTGTCCCTGTTGGTTAGTACCAGGTCCATAATTACTCTCTCCCTGGTTGGTTCAACCAATAGCTGCTTGAGGCATGCCCCTTGCAGAGAGTCCAGGATATCTGTACCTCTGGCTGTGGCAGCTGCTGGGATGCTCCAATCAATATCTGGCAAACTGAAGTCACTCATCAGCAACACCTATCCTCTAGCTGCCATCATATGGATGGCTTCCAGTTAATCCCTATCCATTTTCTCCCCTTGTGCTGGGGGTCTGTAGATTACACCTGTGTAAATGGCTGTGACACTGCCCATCTCCAGGGTGACCCACAGTGCCTCTGTCTCCTGCATTCCTTATACCTCTGTTGCTTTATACCCTTCTTGACGAAAGAGCTACTACCTCTCCCTTTACCTCCCTGTCTCTCTCTGAATAAAGTATAACCTGGTATAACTATGTCCCAGTCATGGTCCCATTATACCATATTTCTGTATAGCTACAATGTCCAGGTTAGTCTCCACCATCAAGGCTGCAAGGTCCTGGATTTTATTCCCTAGGCTGTGGGCATTCACACACACGGTCCTCCATTTTCTGCAAATTTCCCCTCCTGACCTCCCCCCTTTTTCCTCATATTGCAGCATGTGGCCAAGACAGCTGAGGGCCCAGATATCAAGAGTGGAAGAAGCAAACATCCGTTTGCCATACAGGTCCAAACAGCAGGATTCCCAGTCTGGGGGAAGGGAACTGAGGTGTTTGGGTGGTTTGGAATGGTCATGGATGGCATTAATGACCACTGAGTCCGCCTGTGCTTGTTCCCCTCAAAATAGTCTGCCCTCTGGGGCATGATAAAGCCTGTCTGTCTTGCAAGACAAGGCAGGGAGGCAATCAGGCCGATGCCAGACTGCCATAATAACATCCTCGTAAGCATCAATCAGCGGCGGAACCACCAATGGTGAGGCAACAGGCTTACGTGAGGTATATGGCCAGCCGCCCACGTTTGGGGTCCTGCTCCTCTGAGCCAAAACCTGCTGCCTCGATGCAGTGCATGACTGCAGAAAAGAGGGATCATCCAGGGGGACTGTGGAATGTTCTTGGGCGCAAGACCCTTCGGAGGACCCTGAACAGTGAGGGGAGCCTGAATCACCATCCCTTCATCTGAGCACCTCATCCCTGAATCAGGGAGAACCAGGTCAGGGTCTTATTCGTCCCCTTCATAGGCTGGGGGAGAAGGGGAGAAAGCCCTCCATAGCATCTGGGGAGGACGCTGGGGGGAGGGTGATGTAGGCCCCTGTGGCGGGTTCTTCAGAGGAGGCAGTGGGGCCAGCACTGGTACTTTACACAGGACCCTAAACAGAGAACACCGCTTATCCCACTTAGTCTCCATTTCCTACCTATCGGATAATGTGCAGATCCTAGTTAACCAGCAGTCTATTTTTCCTACCCCTACAAGAATTGCTTTATGTCTGTCCCATGCATTCTTGAATTCCACTGTTTTTGACCCCACAACCTCCTCAGGAAGGCTGTTCCATGCATCCCCACCCTCTCTGTGAAAAAATCTTCCTCACATTACCCTGAGCCACCCCCATCTTCAAATTGTGTCCCTTGTTCTTGCATCACTTTTTCTGAATGATGCCTTGGACTTTGTTGACTCCTTGAGGTACTTAACAGCTTCTATCATGTCCCCTCTCCTCCTTTCCTCAAGAGTACATATTAAGCTCCTTTAGTCTCTCTTTGTCCTGACCTCTCCCTTTTTCCTCATATTGCAGCATGTGGCCAAGATAGTTGAGGGCCCAGATGACAAGAGTGGAGGAAGCAAAAGTACAGTTACATAAGAACTTACCATAACAGTAGATCTTCAAAAGAAGCTCTTGCAGCAGGTTACACACTGAGGACTGGAGCCACCTGGTGGCAGTTCCGGCAACTTTTTCTCTAGTAGTACTGATGTGGGAATGCCCCCTGCCAATGTCGGCTCCACACCTGACGTCGCCTTATATAAGGGAGGAGTTCCCCACGTGCTCCAGTTCTTGAACGCCCTTGCCCCATCAGGCAAGTAAACGGCAGGCAAAATAGGAACTGACTGTCAACGGACAACCCATCAAAGATGAAAAACAGCAGCCTGAAAAAAGGCCTGATCCCTGGAGGAAGGTGGGCAGGAAATATACCTGCTGCAAGAGCTTCTCTCGAAGATCTACTGTTACGGTAAGTTCTTACGTAACTGTACTATCTTACTTCGAGGAGAAGCTCTTGCAGCAGGTTACACATTGGGGACTGAGTCCCAAGCAACATAAATTTATAACAACCCCTGGGAGGGGTAAACAGGAAAAGGACAGCAAGGGAAGCAGAGATCCCTCAGGAAGCCAGGCCCTGCAGAACCACGAGGCCAAACCCTGCTCTGCATCTGGAAATGATGTCGAGGCTATAGTGCCTGACGAAGGTATGGACAGAACTCCAGGTAGCGGCAGCACAGATATCTGCCGTCGGTACCCTCTTTAATGCTGCAAAGGAAGCAGTGATAGCCCTGGTAGAGTGAGCTTTAATCGGCCCCATTTTCGACATATTATACTTCCCATAACAGTAGGAAATGCAGTGAACCAACCAACACGAAAGAGTCTGTTTGGTGACTGAGCGACCTACGAACCGTTGGGCAAAGGACACAAAGAGCTGATCAGACTTCCTGTCCACCTTGGTTCTAGCTAGGTAACATCTGAGAGCCCTGTGTATGTCCAAGGAATGAAGCAGGGTCTCACCCCTGTTGGAGTGCTCCGGGTAGTAGAATGGGAGCTGAATCGACTGATTCAAAGTGAGTTCCAAAACCACTTTTGGTAAGAACTTCGGATTGGTGCGGAGATCAACCCTGTCCTTGTGGAAAACAAGGTAGGGTTCTTTACACATGAGAGCTTGAAGCTCTAAAATGCGCCTCGCCGAAGTAATTGCTACCAAAAGCAGAGTTTTTCAGGAAAGGAAACAGAGCTCCGATTTCATAGCCGGCCCGAACGGGGGAAGAGAAAGCTTCTCCAGGATGAACAGGAGATCCTAAGGAGGAACAAGGTCCCTGATGGGAGGTCTGATGTGGAGAATACCGCGTAAAAAGGCTTTGGAAACCTCCATGTGAGCCATCGTCTTACCCGACACAGGTAAATGGTAAGCGGAGATGGTGGCCAGGTGTACCTTGATGGAGGAATAGCTGAGGCCTTTCTCGTAGAGAGAAAGCAAGTATTCTAGGATGGTATTAACTGGACAGACCAATGGATCTACTTGCTTGAATGTGGCCCAAATGCAAAAGCATTTACACTTCATAGCATAAGTGGCCCTGGTGGCAGGTTTCTGTCCCTCAACCAACACCTGAGTGACCTGATCAGACACTCGAAAACAGACCATAGCTAAGTCCTGAGGAGTCAGGCATGCAGGTGAAGAGAAAGGAAAATTACGTACCTACCGTAATTCTTGATCTTCTTGGACGAGTCTCCACCACTCATTCACACTAGTGGGATTAGTGCCGGAGGCACTAAGACCCATCGGGAGCAAACTTTTTGCTGGAGGGTCGGCGGAGAGACGGCGCCCTCGAGACACGGCGCCACGCAGCGGTGCCTCGAGCGGTAATGACTATCTCGCGCGACCCTCCAACCGCCTCAGTACCTTTTTACCAAGGAGGTGCGCGAACTAACGTAAAGAGTAAACTCAACATTAAAAATGGACATAAGATAGTCCGTATGACCCGTGTAAGAAGGGTCAGCAAAGAAGTCCTCACGGCCTAAAGATTTGAGGGAGAAGACCAATACAGCGGTGAGCTCGGGGATGGAGGGTGGGAGGTGTGAATGAGTGGTGGAGACTCGTCCAAGAAGATCAAGAATTACGGAGGTACGTAATTTTCTATCTTCCTGGACATAAGTCTCCACCACTCATTCACACTAGTGGGAGAGTACCAAGCTGATAATCCCCCAAAAGGGCGGCAGGAGAGCCAGAGCTCACGCGTCTAAGATAGAAGCCCATTAAGGATAGTTCTGCCGAATGCGGAATGTCGCCTAGCATGAACATCCAGTGCATAGTGCTTAACGAAGGTATGCACTGAGCTCCAGGTGGCGGCGTTGCATATATCTGCAATTGGAACATTGCGAATTTCCGCTAGGGATGCAGCGACCGCCCTAGTAGAGTGAGCGTACACTCTACCTTCTAATTTAACTTGAGCCATGGAATAGCAATGACGAAGGCATGCCACTAACCATGAAGAGATGCATCTAATAGCGACAGGTTGACCCAGCCGGTGTCGCTGAAAAGAAACGAACAGTTGCTGAGTCTTGCTAACATCCTTGGTTCTATCTAAATGGAACTGAAGGCTCTCTTAACATCAAGGAATGAAGAGCTCGCTCCTTCATTTTGGAAATTAGCTAAGTAAGCGGGAAGTACCAGAGGTTGGTTTAGATGGAATTCTGACACAACCTTGGAAGAAATTTAGGATGAGTACGGAGAACTACCTTGTCTTTATGGAATACAGTATACGGAGGGTCCGTGAATCAGGCATGTATTCAGAGACCCCATGGCTGAGGTAATGGCCACCAGGAAGGCAGTCTTCCAGGTAAGAAATTTTAGCTCACAGGTAGCTAAGGGTTCTAAAAGGCTTCAGTGAGCATGTCCAGCACCAGGTTAATGTCCCAGGCTGCAACTGGATGCTTAATAGGTCTGGTATGGAGAATCCCTTAAGAAATCTCTTCACTATAGGTAACTGAGCCAGAGTTAAGGAAGAAACCGCTCATGGGCAACGCTGAGATGGCACTAAGGTGAACTTTAACTGTGGAGTACTGAAGACCTAAGTTTGACAGGTCCAAAAGATACTCCAGAACCTTGCCAGGAGGACAGGAAAAGGGATTCCAAGAGGATTTTGAACCGAGAGAAAACGTTTCCATTTGGAAGGACGCTGGGTGGCTGGCTTCCGAGCAGCCAGAAGGATGTCTGAGACTCTACGAGACGTTGAACCGATTCACTTTATCTCTTCAGGAGCCAAGCATGAAGGTGAAGTGATTTCAGGTTGGGATGGACCAACGAACCCTGAGTCAAAAGACTGATTTGCAAAGGAAGTGGTCTCGAGAGGCTGCCAACATACTGTTGAGTAGGGAAACCATAGTTGCCGAGGCCAGGAAGGAGCAATGAGAATCATCTTGGTCCCCTGAGACTGAACTTGAGGAGTAATTTCTGGATTAGAGGAAGCGGTGGAAAGGCGAAGAAAGCGTTTTGTCCACCGCAGCCTGAACGCATCCTGACAGAAAATGCCAGGCCCTGGATTTCTGGAGCAGAAGAGAGGCAGTTTTGTGTTGAGTGGGGATGCAAAAGGTCCAGGTCTGGAGTCCCTCTTTGAACAGGGACCGAGCTACGGCTGGATCGAGAGACCACTCGTGAGGGTCTGCCTCCGTTCTGCTGAGGTGATCTGCTAGGTCGTTTTGTATACCTGGCAGATAAACCGCTTGAATCAGAGACTTGTGCTCCAAGCACCACTCCCACACCCTCATTGCTTCCTGCAAAGGGATAGAATGAGCACCGCTTTGCTTGTTGATGTAATACATCACTGCTTTGTTGTCCGTTTGAAGGAGAATGTTCTTGTGACAAAGGACATCCTTCAGAGCTCGGATCGTATAGAGGACCGCCTCATCTCCAGGACATTTATGTGGAGATGAGTTTTAACTGAGTCCATACACCTTGGGTGGAGGGAGAGACAGTGAGCTCCCCATCCCATTAGCGATGCGTCTGTGGTGATGGAGATCTGATGATCCGGGGGAGCAAAGGGGAATCCTTCCAGGAGATTGCTCTCTTGAGACCACCAGGTGAGAGACCTTCGAAGGGGCTCCGTCACCTTGATGGGATAAGACTGGGGGTGAGAGGTCGGGACCACTGAGTGGAGAGCATCCATTGGGTGGTTCTCATGTGCAGTCGGGCAGAGGGACAGTGGAAGACCGAGGACGCATGAGACCAAACATCGTTGTATCGAGAGAGTGTAACCGATTGGTTCTCCCTGATGTAACGGGCCATTCAAGGATGTCGGTCTTCTGTCCTCTGGAAGGAAAGCCTTCGCTGAAGAGGTGTCAGAAGCGTCCCTATGAAAAGGAGCCTCTGGGGGGTTGCAGTTGAGATTTTTCAAATTCAGCAGAACTCCCATGGATTTGAGAAGACGAGAAGTCGCTTGCACGGTTTCCAAAGTCCCTTGGCCGGAAGGGCTTGCTAGAAGCCAATCGTCCAGGTAGGGAAACACTGAGTCCAACTTTCCTGAGATGCTGCCGCGAACTGCACAACACTTTGTAAAACTCGCTGCGTAGGATAGCCCAAAGGGCAGGACTCTGAACTGATAATGCTGACCCAAAGCTACAAACCTGAGGAACTTATGGGTCGGTGGACGGGATATGCTGGAAGCATCCTGCATATCCAGAGAGCCAGCCAGTTGTGCTGATGCAGCAAGAGTAACAGGGTACCTAGGGAAATCATCTTGAATTTCTCCTGGGGAGGAATTTGTTTAACTTTCTGAGGTCTAGAAGGGGCATCCCCAGATTTCTTTGGAACCAGAAAGTAATGGGGTAGAACCCTGTGTTTTGCAGATGCTGGGGCACAGTTCTATTGCCTGTTGTTCAGAAGGCCCTGGATCTCCAGCGGCGAGGAGGTCTGACGAGGCCGACAACCTGGGTTGTCGTCTGGGAGGTCAATTCGGGGAGTTTCCAAGAAATTGAGAGAATAACCTCGCGAATTATCCGAAGGACCCATTTGTCGAAGTTATGGACTTCCACTGGTTGTAGAAGTACATCAGCGACCTCCACGAGGAGAAAGTTCCACCTCGGCAGAGTGGATGGAACTTGGGCCAACGACTCATAAGGTAGCGTGGGAGCTTTAGGCCCTGCACTTTCTTGCTGCGTCTTCTTTGAGGTTGGGCAGGTTGGCTTTATGGAAGCTTCCCTGCCTCTGCCTCGAAAGGACTGACGACTATGAAACTGACGCCTGTTCACATGCCCCAGAGGGGCAGGCGGAGGTCTGGCCAACTTAATGGCCGATCTAGTCTTCTGAGTGGCCTCTAGGCTTGCTCCACCTGAGGGCCAAAAAGAAAGGAGCCATCAAAGGCAGCGCCATCACCTGCTGCTGAGCATCATTCGTGAAGCCAGAAGTACGCAGCCAGGAATGGCGCCGAGTACAAACTCGCGGCTGCTGGAGTGAGAAGCAGTGTCGAAGCGCCCATGGCGGCTTTGACCTGTTGGTTATTGGACTCAATACCTCTAATAACGGGTCAGAAGAAGCTCTGACTTGAATCCGAATTTGAAGAGCTTCAACCATTCTTTTCATAGAGTGCCACAGGATATACTCATACTGAGAAAAATAGCCTTGATAACTGGCAATCATACTTAGAGTGGAGGCAGCAAGACTCTCTTACCTAATGTATCAATCTTCACGAGACTCTTTGTTAATAGGTCGAGCTGTAGTTTGAGGAAGAACGACCTTGTCATTCTCTGCCAGGACTGCAATAGGATCACAAAGGCTTGGGATGCCAAATGGGGACGATCCTGGGAGCTGAATACTTTATCAATGGATTTAGCCACTGAGGGAATAAGAGCAGGATTATTCCATACCATTTGAGACAGTGTCTCAAGGAAGGCTGGATCGGAGGAGTCAAATCCGTAGGGATCTCGAAGCATGAAGATACTGAGTCTTAATATCTTCCCAGGATCGATGTCTGTAGTCTGGAGAGAAAGAGTGGATCCCAGGTTCTTCAACAGAGACTTAAAGGACAGGTCCTGAACCACAGGCTCTGTAGCAAAGAAAGATCCTGTTTCTCCACTTCATCACCCAACCGTAAGGTCTGGGTAGCTCAACATCATCGCCTGATGGTCCAGAAAGGACTGTTTGGACAGGAAAGGAGTGAAAATTAGGAGAGGAGGAAATAGCAGAAAACAAGGAGAGTCCCAAGGGCTGCCGAGCGCCGAGGAGCGGCAAGCAGGCTGAAGCGGCACTGAGGAGGTGCCTGGCGCCGAAGAACTGCGGCCTCGCAAGCGCCCGTGGTGCCGCTGGATGACAACACAGCACGCGCCGCAACGACGCCGCTTTGCGGCACGACGCTAACGGCGCCACGGATGACGCCCCAACGGCACCGTGGACGGCGTCGCTAATGGCGCCGCCCTATCCAACGGCACCACCAGCGGCGCCGCGAGACCACGCGGCACCGCGGACGGTGCCACAAGACCCAGCGGCACCGAAAACAGCGCCGACAAGCCAACAGACCCTGCGGAAGGCACCGGAAAAGCCACCGGATCCTGGAAAGCTAGAGAGGGAAAAAAACCAGGAGATAAGGGCATCAGTGAGGCCCCCTGTGCCGCAGCCATGTGAGGGGGGGGAACACCGAAGCACGGAGTCGCTGGCACCGAAGAAGGCGCCACGCGACTAGGAAGGTCCAACTGCCCTACCTGATCGCCGGAGGGGCCCGAGGCTCCGAGGCAACCACGAGCCAGGCAGAACCAACCTCCGAGCCCATTGCTCCATAAGAGCAGCCCACTGATGAAACTGCTCATCTGGGTCCTACCTATAGGCGGGAGGGACTCCGATGTCGGGAACGACGATTACCGGAAGTTGGCGACTCCGAAGAAGAGACCGGCAACTAACAGCGACATCTTGGCGTCGGCAGCGCGACATACCAGAAGCGACCTCGAAGTGATGCCTTCTTTTTGACCTGTGGGCCAAAGAAGAGCTCGAGGCGAACGGTGCCGAGAATCGACCATTTATTTTTATGCGGTAGGGGACCGTCCCATTCCCCGGCATCGGACTGACCATTGTCGAACCCCGCTGAGGAGAAGGAGCTGACGGACCCAGCCCAGCTGACTGAACAGCTTTCATACCTAAGTCTCCCTACCGTCACCTGGACCTGCTCATGGTCGACCCCGTTCCAGTAGGCCGAGACTTCTTCAAGCAAAATTTAAATATTAGAAAATTTAACGAAAATAGAATAAAATTGCTGATACTACTTATCGTGGTAAAGTTACAGAAAACAACTGAAAAACTATGCGCTAGTTTGAAGTTTGACTGACAGGCGGCGGCGTCGTCACTGAAGCACACTCGGCCAGGCGGGAAAAAAAGGAACTGAAGGCGGTTGGAGGGTCATCGCCGAGATGATCATTACCTTTCGAGAGTCGCTGCTCGCGGCGCCGTGTCTCGCGGCGCCTGCCTCTCCGCCTGACCTCCAGCAAAAAGTTTGTTCCGATGGGTCTTAGTGCTCCGGCGCCAATCCCACTAGTGTGAATGAGTGGTGGAGACTGATGTCCAGGAAGATCATAAGTTCGGGTGCAGCAGGGACCCCTTGTCCTGCGAGAGCAGGTGTGAGGAGAGGGGAAGAGGCACTGGTGACTCTGCTGCTAGACACTGCAGTAATGGAAACCAGATTTGATGAGGCCATAGCGGAGCAATCAAGATAATTGTGGAAGGTTCTGACTGAGCCTTGAGGAGGACCTTCTGAAGGAGAGTAAAGGAGGAAAGGCATCAGAAACCTTCCACTCCAACAGAGGGACAACACGCTTTGCCAAAAGCTCCAGGCTCTGGACCTAGTGAGCAAAAATTAGGCAGTTTGCATGGATTGTGACATGAAAAGGTCTCGCCTGTGGCGCACCCATAGACAGAAGATTCTGATCTGCAACCTCTTGAAGCAACTCCCATTCATGGGCCTCACGATCGTGTCCTGCTAAGTGTGTTGGCTAGCACATTCTGAAGCCTGGGAACATGCACTGCTGTCAAAAACAGACAATGTTCCAGGGCAGGGCCCAGTCCCAAACCGCATGGCTTCCTGCAAAGGGGCTAGGAATGTGCCACCCTGTTTGTTGATGTAGAACATCACGAAGTGTTGTCTGTCTGCACCAAGAGATGGCTCAGCACCAAGAGAGAGGCCAGGGCTTGAAATGCGTAAAGCACAGCTCTCATTTCCAGGACATTGATGTGCAGATTTGCTTCGAAGGGACACCAGGAAACCTGGGTACAATGGTTCCCCAAGTGTGAGCCCCATCCCTGGAACGAGGCGTCCGTGGTCAGAGACCATGGCAGGTCTTTTATAACAGTCTCCCACCAGTGGGTAAAAAGCTCCTTTACCTGTGAAAGATGTATTTTGGGAGAATCAGGTGTAGGCAGAGAAGCGCCCGAGCCTGTACTGGCGGCGGTCCCGCAGCCCGGGGGGGGGCCGGCATCAGGTCTGAACTCTTGTCTATTGTCAGCCTAAGGGGGATATCGGGTGGTGGTCAGCACCACCGTCATCAGGTCTGGCATCAGATGGACCGCCGGAGTGGAGAAGGAGCTCTCGAGCTAACGTTGGGTGTTGGAGAAAGGACCGGCGCCGGGCGGGCCGGCATTGGCCGAACCACGACTGGCAGCGGAACTATCGCCGGAACTGGGGCAAAGGTAATAGCGGGTGGATGAGGGTCCGGCATCTGCTTCTCCTTAGGGACCGACGGTCATCGTTCCTTGTCGTGAGACTTACGACGGTCAGTCTTGTGGCTCGAGGACTTCTTGGATGAACGCCGGTCAGAAACCGGAGGCTGGCATCAGTCAGAGTCCTTATGTTTAGGTGGCAAGGAGGAGGCCCTGTCACTAGAAGACCCGGAGGCCTTGCTCAACTCCCGGGAGTCAGCTTTGGAAGAGGAGGCCGAGTGGGAGGAGGTCTTACCTGAGCCCTTAGATTTCTCGGAGGGCAGAGAAACTTTAATTGGCTGAAGAACAGCCATCTTGGAACCCACAGAAGAAGGTTTAAGGGCCGTGAGGTGGGAATCATGCCTCGACGACCAGGACTTCGATCCCAAGACCTATGTTTCAGTGAGATCTCCCTGTGTCTTGCACCTAGTGTTCTTTGTGGCTTGTGGGCGGGTTGAGGATCAGAATCCCCAAGAAAGAGGCCCATTCCATAGCATGCAAGTTCGTCTCAGCGAGGAAGGCCGCAAGAGACTTTGGCACCGGTTCGCATCCTTGAGTTGAAGGCCTGGCAATGAGGGCAGGTGTTGGCGCGGTGGTCAGCCCAAGGCAGTAGAGACACGCTCAATGTCCATTCTTGGCGGGAATCTGTCACCCACAAGCATCATTATTCACATACGATGACATAGATTTGACACAGAAGAAAAAATTACTCACCTTAGTAATGTTGTTTCTTCTAATGGAGTCTTGCTATATTATGACAATTGCAGTGAGTCCCCATCTTCGAACTGCCCCGGAGGTGAAATAGTTAACTTTTCCATGAAGCATGAAACTCTGAGCGCGAGCTCGGTTAGAAAGCTCTGTCTGTTGTGCTTCAAACATAAACTATCAGATCTTTACGAACTAAAACTCACTAAGGTTCTGTGTGGAAGCTGTAAACCTACACTAGCCAACTGGCTACTAACCTAAACACGCATTTCCTGGTCTCAAACAAAGACTCAAGTCAGGAGACCTAGAAAAGGAAAAACACAACACCAATTCACCCCAAAAAGAAGATGTAAAAAACAACAAGGTGGGCATAAATGAGTGCCAACCCTGTAAGGCCCAGCCACACCCCAAAACGGAGGTTCTGAGAGGGGCAGGCAGGAAGGGAGGGAGGTCATAATATAGCAAGACTCCATTAGAAGAAAATTCAAATTACGTACTTACCGTAATTATGATCTTTCTGTGTCTTCACCATCCATCACAGATGGGTACTGGCTGGAGGTCAGGACCCTGGAACTCTTTTTTTTTAAAAGATATGTGAGCCCGATGCAGCCTCAAGGCCGCCTCGAGGCACGACGTGACACGTGGGCACCTCGAGGATTAGCCAAGCACAGTGCCGACTCCGCCTGCCCATCACCAGTTCTGAGTCGCCGGAGAGCTAGAGGAAGGGATGGAGGGTGGGACAAGAAAGTCCAAGGACAGAAAAGGAAGAGAAACTGAACTAAAAGGAGAAATAATGACTGAGAGGACAGTATAGAAAAAGTAAGACTAAGGGATTGGGTAGGGGCCCCAATCTCTGGAAGCTGAAGGGGGAGAAATTTAGGAGAGAGGTGAGAGGTAACAAGGATCCAGGACCCTTGTCCATCACCAGATACTATAGGAACTGCAAGGAGTAGCAAAGCTCTCTTGCCAGAATTCAAGGCACAGAATAACTGGCAATACCCCTGAAAGCAGAGTCGGCTGTACTGGAGAAGGACAGGAAACAAGGACCTAGTACTCTCTCTCGAAAGATGTTTTGGTGAAAGAAGGAGAAGACCCTCCTTTTTTTTTTTTTTTTTTTTTTTTGAGGGAGAAATAGGGCAACAGCAACTCCCACCCTATAAGGGTGAAAATGTGAGTAGTGAAGGAGTGCCAGACAAAATGTATCCTTTAGGGCGAAAACTAACCCCCCCTGTGTGTCCCAACTTTACCCCGCTCAGAAGAGGTGAGGCACAGAGGGAGGAGGAGGAGGATCCAGAGACTGGAGCCCTAAGGGGATGGTGGGAGGTTGTGATGAATGGTGAAGATACAGAAAGATCATAATTCACAGTGAAGTACGTAATTTGAATATCTTATCTGTGTCAATCTTCACCATTCATCACAGATGGGTGAGTACCAAGCCCCCGAGGGGGTTGATTAACTGCACCCTAGGGACAGCGTCCCTTAGCCCCTCAGTGGGTGACACACTAAGGTGGTGAACCTTCTGGGCCTGAGGAGGCCGAGTGGGGAAGGCGAGATGGGGTCCCCGGAGAAGAATTTGCCCGACAAGCAGGCCGTCTCGCCCTACGGGAAAAGAGATAGGTTCCCTGGTGAGCGAGCAAATCACCCCACACCGGGCTAAGGGGTGACAACCGGAGAAGCGAAGCCATGCTGATCTTCTGGTGCAGATCGCTGTCCCTACCGACCCTGGTAGCTACCTCATTGGCGCAGTAAGATGCCCTTGCTTGGTGCCTTGCTAGCTCCAGGCCACGTGCAGAGAGAGCAATGGCTGCACTGGTTTGCTCCGAGTCAGGCAGAGTGGCTGAGAACTGACCTAGTGCTGACCACAAGTACCTGTTATAGGCAGCGTGAGTGGGCCTGATTCGCAGAAAATGGAGAAGCAACGTGCGAGATGAAAATCCTCCTCCCCAGAAATCAAAATCCGAGGAGTCCTGATCTGGGGCCGTCCGCGGAGGGTGCAAGCCATCAGAGTGTCCAGGTCGCCAATCCGGGACTGCGGATGAGGCAAGAGCCCGGAGACTCCAGGGGCGCAATACCTCTGGCAGAGGTCCCTAGGGGCAGGGACTCCGGAGAAGGGTCTCTGCCAGAAGCATGGGCACGCCTCCCGAGAGGCCGGGCAAAGGGCACCACAGGTGGCTGTCCCAAAATCGCCTAGAAAGGCGTCGCCGCATGCTCGGATTGCTAACAGAAAGAAAGTGAAGTCCTCCATCATCCTCACGAGAAGCGCTGATACTCGAGAGATCAGCAGCAGGAGATGTGGACAGAAGGTTCCTCTCCCCAGAAGAGGGGATGAGGGCTGGAGGTCACCATAGAGTTCGAGGATGGCTGCTCAGAGGAGGTTGAAAAACCTGGCTGTCCAGAGCCCTAAGGTAGGCAGGGAATCGAGCAGCCACCGCTCTGAACTGTTCCCAGGTGAGGAGCCGCTAGGACCAAGGATACCTGGGAGCGCAGGAGAAGAAGCGGCAGAGGGGGTGGACAGAGCCAGAGAAGAAATCAGCTGACCTCTGCCGGGGCTAAGGAGCGGACCATGGACTCTCACGGGAGGAGTCCTGAAGACTCCATGATCGACAGCTACAACAGCTCCAGTACTGCCTAGACTGCGCCCAGAAGAATCCCCCAAGTGAGGCGACCAGGGCCGTGAAGGTCCAGAAGGACGGTCCCCTGCCTCGAAGAATGGGACCCTCTCAAGGAACCCGAAGGAGAAGGCGGAAGTCCTCCCGGCTCCGTCCAGGGCCAGGTGGGTCCCAGAAGAACGACACGCACGAACCCACCCCTCGACCCTTGGTCTGAAAGGGTCCTAGCCCTCGAAGTGGCCAGCCTGGGCAGCTCGGCTTTTAGGAGGGCCACCCGAGAAGAACAATCCCAAGCAGCACCCCTCCCCTCCCGTGGGCCTCTCGATAGACCCCAAAGCTGGGCAACCAGAGGCGTCACAGTAGAGGTACCACCATAGAGGGTCAAGGAACCCCCAAGGCCAGGCTGCAAGGCGATGGTGCGCACGCACCACAGCCCGCTGGTCAGTACCACTGACTATAGCCTTGGGGAACCCGACTCACCCGGAGGGCTGGCTGAGACCGAGAGCAAACCAGCTTGTCCTCCCTTGCAGGCAACCCCGAAGGTGTGACTGCCCTTCGACTCGAGCAGGACTCCGACTCCGAAGAGGTAGGATCCCTGAGGCCCTAAGCCAAATAGTAGGGGTCGAGAAGGACACCTTCCTGAGGGGCCCAGGAGCCAGCGATCCCGCCAGCTCCACAGCACGGGAGGCGTTGCCAGAAGAAGGTGGAGGCAGCTGGGGCCAGAAGTCTAGGCTAAAGAGCTAGCTGTGGCACCATCAGGTCCTGGCGCCAGGAAGCACCGGGACAAGAGGCGGTGCGGCGAAAGCCCCAGCCTCGGGCAGGCGCGCTGGGCAGCGATGCCGCGGCGGCACCGAGACCAGGCGGGCGTGATGATGGCTCCGGTCTCGGCTCCGACCCGGCGCGACATCGGTGGCGGTCGCTCGGTGCGCGGCGGCTGGGGAGATCCCAACAGTGCAGCGCACCGGCACTGGCAGACGGCACGAGACCAGGCGCCGTGCTCAACCGCCTCGGCGCCGAGGGGCGGCACGGTGAGACATGGCGAGCGACACGAGCAGTTTCCGCGGTGCCGCGGGCAGGAGTCGGCACCATGAGCGGCGCCGACAAGCCTCACAGCGCCGACAGTTGGGTCAGTGCCAACGTTGACACCGACAGGTCCCGTGGCACCGCAAGCGGCGCCAAAGGCCCGACGGCACCGAATGCCAGGCGCAGGGACGGCGTGACCAGGCCCAGCAGACTGTGGGAGTGACACCGGGGAGCCTTCACCCCCGAAGGAGTGATTGCCAGAGCGGCGCCTCCTGCCCGCTCCCGGAGGAAGCGGGACGGGCCTCCTGCGCCTCGGAAGGAGCCTCGGCCACGGCTAGGCTAGAAGAGGCCGAGGCTCCCTCCTCCTCGGTCCGTGTAAAACCGGGAGGGACCCGGAGGAAGGGCCGACGAGTGCGCGGCCTACCTCCGAAAGTCGGCGGAGCTCGCCCGACCTTGAACGCCCGCTGTTCTAAAACCCTGCGGTCCATCGAGAAGCAGGCATCGCACGAATCCATGTCGTGTAACAGGCCAAGGCATGAAAGACACCGGTCATGTTGGTCGGTGACGGAGTACTTGCGGCCGCATGGGCACCGACGCATAGGGGGCCTGCCTTTCGGATTTCTTTGCCCTCCGACCATGGTTACGACCACGGAGAAAATACTCAAAACAGACCAACGCCGCTTAAACAGTAAAATAAGGAAAGATCTTACCGGACGCGAGTGGAGGCAAACACCAACTAGTAGACCGACGACTAGAGACGCAGGCTTCAAGGCCTAAAAATTTAGTATAAATGCTTCTTCAGGCTTCCCACAAGGCGACCTCGACAGCGGGAGACGAAGAACTGGTAGGCAGTCGGGGGGAAGTTTACCCAACTTTTCGTAGCAGAATTGGATACAAGAGACAATCCACCTGGCAATGGATCTTTTAGTGGCTGGCTTCCCTTTACCAACCTCGCCGTAAGTGAGGAACAGTTGGAGGGAGTCAAACCTGTGACCCTTGGTACGCTTCATGTAGTAACTAAGGCCTCTTCACATCTGTTGTGCAGCCTCCTCTCACCAGAGGAGGAGTGGTCAGTGAAGTACACTGGAAGAGAAATAGATTGATTAAGGTGGAAATCTGAAACCACCTTAGGAAGGAACTTCCTGTTAGTCCGGAGGACCACCTTGTCTCTGTGAAAGGAGATAAAATCCGCCCACTGACAACGCTTGTAATTCACTTATGCGTCTGGCAGAGGTGATGGCTACCAGAAACACAGTCTTCCAAGTCAAGTACTTAAGCTCAGCTGAAGACAAGGGCTCGAGGGGTTGCATAAGCTGAGCAATGCAAACATTAAGATCCCAGGCAGGGGCAGGGTCCCTGAATGGAGGGTTGGTGTGAAGAAACCCCTTAAAAAACTTGGAAAATACAGGATGAGCTGAAAGAGAAGAGGACTTACCTGCTGAAATAAAAGCAGACACAGCTGCCAAATGCACCTTCAGGGTAGCTGGTCTGAGCCCCAGAGAATTCAGATGGACCATATAATCCAGGACTGTGGGTAGATCAGCAGAGTCTGGGGAAATATGCTTTTTCAAGCACCATATGGAAAACCTTTTCCATTTGGAATTGTAAGTAGCCCTGGTGGAAGGCTTCCTTGTGGCCTTCAATATATCCATTACACCTTGGGAAAGGTGTAAATCAGCAAACTCTAACTCTTCAAGAACCAAACCTTGAGATTGAGAGATTTGAGATTCGGATACCAAACCCGTCCCTGGGCACAGGTTAACAGATTGTGATTCCTGGGAAGGCACAGGGGAGGATAGACTGCTAAGGACAGTAGGAGTGGATACCAGGGTTGTCTGGCCCAATCCAGAGCTATCAGAATGACTTTGCAGGATTGGGATCTGATTTTGACTAACACTTTGAACAGGAGAGGGAAGGGAGGGAAGGCATAGAGGAACTTCCCTTCCCAACTGAGGGCTAAGGCATCCAGGGGGAGTGAGCCCAACACTGGGGGCCTGCAGCAAAAAAGGGGAAGTTGGTGATTGTCTGGGGCTGCAAAAAGATCTATCTGCGGGGTGCCCCATCTGGCAAATACTACTCCCAAGACCAGGGGATCCAGTGACCATTCATGATGGCCCTGAGAAATCCTGCTGAGAGCATCTGCCAGGACATTGCCCTTGCCTGGAAGGTGGACTGCCGTAAGGGGAGGTATTCAGGAGATAAGCCAGAGACCACAACTTCATGGCTCGGTGCACAAGGCCGTAGACCAGAGTGCCCCTTGTTGTTGATGTACCACATTGTAGTGGTGTTGTCTGTTCTGACCTGTACAATCTTGTTCTGAACAGACTTGGAAAAACTTGAAGTGCTAGAAAACTGCTCTGAGCTCCAACAGGTTGATGTGAAGCAGAGATTCCTGGGGAGACCACAGACCCTGGTTGGTGAGGTCGCCCATGTGAGCTCCCCAACCCAAATGGGGTGCATCTGTAGTAAGGATTAGGGAGTGAGACTGAGTGACAAAAGGGAACTCCTTGTCTCAGGTTGCTCTGATCCTGCCACCACTGTAAGGCTTGGATCAGGGTTCGAGTTACTGGGATCAACTTGGTCAGAGGATCCTTTCTTTGGGACCAAAAGCTCTCAAATGGAACTGGATGTCCCTCATCTGAAATCTTGCTCCCTGCACAACTGCTGTGGAAGCAGCCATGTGTCCTAGGAGCTGCAGAAAATGCCTTGCTGGTCGAGAGACCTGCAGGGTGAATGAGGAGGCCAGGGAGACTAGGGTCTTTGTCCTGTCCAGAGGAAGGAAAGCCCTGGCCTCCTGTGTGTTCAGTTCTGCGCCTATGAAGGTAAGAAGCTGGACAGGCTCTAGAACTGACCCGAGAGATTCAGAAGGAAACCTAGAGAGTAAGCAGTTGCTCGTTATCTGAAGATGTAAGTGACCTGTTCTGGGGATTGGCCTACTATGAGCCAATCGTCCAGGTAAGGAAAGATGGCAATCTTTGCCTTCTTAGGTAGGCAACTGCTACTGCCAGGCATTTGGTGAATACCCTGGAGCAGAAGTGAGGCCGAAGGGCATTGCTCTGAACTGGTAATGGCCTGAGGCAGCTCGAACCTGAGGTACTTTAGATGGGAGCTTCTGATGGGAATATGGAAGTAGGCATCCTTGAGGTCCAGGGGAAGCTAGCCAGTCCCTGGCCTTAGAGAAGGTAAGATAATTCCAGAGTCACCATTTTGAACTTTGGTTTTAAAATGTGCTTGTTTAAGTATCTGAGATCCAGAATGGGCCGCCATTCTCCTGTCTTTTTGGGGTAAGGAAGTACCTGGAGTACAAACCTTTGCCCTGGTGTAGGAGAAACCCTTTCCACGGCTCTGAGAGCCCAGGAGGGTAGAGACCTCGGCCTCTAGGGCGAGTGCCTGTGATGGAGATGCAGGTGGAAAGATCTGGTTCTCAGCTTTGGAAATTTTGAAGCTGAGAACCAGTCCCTGGCTTACTACTTCCAGGACCCACTTGTCTGATGTTAGAGACTTCCAGTCCTGGACAAAGTAAGCCAGCCTTCCCCTAAAGGTAGAGAAGAATCGGCCTGCAACCCCATCAGGGTGCCTGCTTGGCAGGGACTTTGGGCTGAGGGGTGGGAGCAGGCCTGCTTGTACCCCATCTGCCTCTCCTCTAAAGAATCCCTCTGGGCATAGGCAGAAGAGAAGCTTGGGTTTGGTAAAGAGGCCTATGAAAGGCCTGCCCCTGCCTTTAGGAATCTGCTTTTGAGGAGTGGCCTGCCTTTCTTGGCCTGTGCACTCCTATAGGTGGTCCTATATTCATCCATTTTCTTCATGTAATTCTCTGTTTGCTCCCAAACAGAGAATTGCCACAACAGGAAAATCCATGGCCTTAGACTGGGTATCCTGAGACAGGGTAGTACATCTGAGCCAGGCCATTCTGAAAGAGCCACAGATGTAGCCATGACTCTTGATGAAACATCATTAGAGTCCACTGCAGCATGAAATTGCACCTTGGATGCCTCAATACCATCCATAGCCACCTGTTCCAGTTCCCTGGCAAACTGGCCAGGGACTTGTTTCGCTAGGGCCAGCACAGTATCCCATCTGGATTTCTGGTACTTAGCAGCATAAGCCATATAATTTGCCTGTCTGAGTCCCAAAGATGCTGCCATGTACTGTTTCTTTGCCATAGCATCAATCTTCCTGGAGTCCTTCTCAGGGGGGGTGTGAAGCTAGGGGAATATTAGCCTTGTCACAGGCTGCAGCCTGCACTACCCCCACATGGCTGCATTGCTGAGTGAGGAAATCAGTGTCGGAACCTGATAAGGTATACCTCTTGTCCATCCTTTTATCCACAGGAGGTATAGTGTGAGGAGTTTTTAAAACTTTTACTGTTTCCGAAAAGATTTGTGTAAAGGAATAGACAGTCTCCTAGACTCTGGAATATCCATCATTTCTACATAGTCAGGCTCCTCTTGGT
This sequence comes from Neoceratodus forsteri, assembly GCA_016271365.2. Taxonomy (NCBI): domain Eukaryota; kingdom Metazoa; phylum Chordata; order Ceratodontiformes; family Ceratodontidae; genus Neoceratodus; species Neoceratodus forsteri. Next base: position 967,029,366 of record CM028134.1, on the reverse strand, counting down.
CATCAACAGCTTCCTCAACAGGGAGCTGCAGAGTATCAGAAACTTTCTTATAAAAAATGAAATGAGAAGGGGACTCAGAAAGCCTGGGAGGAGAAACCCCCTAAGGGTCTAGCTGGAGAGATGTCGGTTCAATGGGCACATCCAGATCTTCAAAACCCTATTCACTCTCCTCATATTCCCTTCCCTTCCTCTGGTTCATTAAAATCCTCACAATCATAAACTTGAACCGGTGGACGTCGAATCCACTTCACCTAATGGTGACGTTCGGGTCGGATGGGAAAGAGACTGGACAATTTGAATTGCTTTAGCTATTTCTTCAGCAGTTGGGAGAGAACTTTGGCTCTCGCTAGCTGACTTTCTAGTCCTTTTGCTGGGACGGCTCCTCAGAACGGCTCTCGTTTGCCGAGGAAGTATCGCCTGGTCAGAGGGCACTCCTCTGGTTCGGTTGGTACCAACCGGGCTGGCCATCTGGGTCAGCGGACTTTTTACTCCCTTTCCCTGAGCCTACCAACTCTCTTTTCTATGGTGGCAGCAGGAAATTCCACAAATCTGGCAATCTGAATTGAGGTGGTCAAACCCCAGACAATAGACACATGTGGTGTGTGGGTCAGCCTTAGCAAAGCTTCCCCACAAACACTACAGTGCTGAAACCCAGTGGGTCCGGTTTTTCTTTTGGGTTTCTCAGACATAATGCCAGCCTAACCAAACTTGCCCGTTTATGGCAATCCACCAAGCAAGACACCCTTATCGGTTCCCAACCGTGTCACGGGTCGTGGAAAAACCGTAATGAAATCTGTCTATTTTAGAACCAATAAGAACCGGGAACCGCACTCTAAAAAAGGACTAGCAATTTTTCAAACAACCTGATCGGTTCAAACCGAACCAATAAATGTGTACAAGTTCCATACAGAAATTTCAATGTAAAACCTATCTATTACTTACGTTACCACAGACAGAGCTTGAACCGACCGGTTGCGGTTTAATTTCGGTTAATTTTCACTAAAAACCAATAAAATAACACTTTTTAAACCGACAAATGAACCGAGCAGAAGGAGAAATCTCCGGAGCGACTGTTCAGTGAGGTAGGAGTAAAGAATCTGACAGTTTATGTTTGAAGCACAACAGACAGAGCTTTCTAACCGAGCTCACGCTCAGAGTTCCATGCTTCATGGAAAAGTTAACTATTTCACCTCCGGGGCAGTTTGAAGATGGGGACTCACTGCAATTGTCATAATATAGCAAGACTTCATGTTGTTTGAATGATGGAAACTGAATTTCTAGCGGTGGAGGAGAGCGATCGGTACTAGGCCAAAACGAACAAACCCTGACCGTGCGGTGGGAATGAACTGGAGCACGTGGGGAACTCCTCCCTTATATAGGGCAACATCGGAGGTGGAGCCGACGTCAGCGGGGGGCATACCCACGTCGGTACTACTAGAGAAAAAGTTGCCGGAACTGCCACCAGGTGGCGCCAGTACTCAATGTGTAACCTGCTGCAAGAGCTTCTCCTCGAAGTAAGATCATCCATTTGCCATACAGGTCCTAACAGCGGGATTCCCAGTCTGGGGGCAGGGAACTGAGGTGTTTGGGTAGTTTGGAATGGTCATGGGCGGCGTTAATGACCACTGAGTCCACCTGTGCTTGTTCCCCTCAAAATGGTCTGCCCTCGGGGGCGTGATAGAGCCTGTCTGCCTTGCGAGACATGGCAGGGAGGAGATCAGGCTGATGCCAGGCCACCATCGTAACATCCTCTTAAGCATCAATCAGCGGGGGAACCACCAATGGTGGGGCATCAGGCTTATGCAGGTATATAGCCAGCCACCTACGTTTGGGGTCCTGCTCCTCTAAGCCTAAGCCCAACGCTGCCTTGATGTGGCACATGACTGCAGAAAAAGAGGGATTATCCAGGGGGGATTGTGGAATGTCCCTTGGGAGATCACAAGTCACAAGATGAGATATCATGGTCCTGGCCTAGGCAGAAAAGGCAAGCTGAGTGGCTGTCCTTCTTAGGAATTTTCTAGCCACAGGCACAGTTGTTTTGATACTCCAATGTCGATGAGGAAGGAGAAGGAAAACATAAAAGAAAAGATGGGGAAAAACTAAGGTGAGAAACAAAAAATGGCATGAAAATGGCAACTGAAACAGGAGCAGTTTCCTTGCAGATCCGACGTGACAAGGTCGATGGCGGGAAAGAATCTGGGAGGATGTGGGGGGCCGCCTACCTATATAGAGTAGCTTATGTCAGCGAGTGACATCGGAGATGGGCGGCCCCTTTGGTAGACTGCCAGCTAGAAAGTTTACATGTGGTCCTAGTGCTTGATGGGGGAGTTCTACTTGTGTGGCCTACTGCAAGGGATTTCCCCAACGTAAGATCTTCCCATGTCTGGGACTAGTGAGCCAGTCTTCCTCCTATTGGCAATAGTTGAGCAATCTGGGTAATCATATCAGGGGTTTTGTTTAGCATGGGTTTTGGGACCTGGAGTGGCATCCCCAACGCTTGGTGCCCCTTCTTCTCCGCCCCTGAAAAAGTCCCTTTGGGATACATAGTCATAGGTCACATATGCACGGGGGTAGTAGACCCGTCCCCTAACCTCCCCTTCCATAAGGCCTTTGGAAGGTTGAGGCCTTCTCCTTTTCAATTTTACTTTTGTAGGTGGTTTTATATTCTTCCACCTTTTTCATGTAAGCTGCTGTCTTGTCACAGGGGAAATCCACAGCTTTTTTTTTTTTTTTTTGAGTGTCTTGCGATCAACCATGCGAACCTCCTGAGAAACACTGCATGTGCCATGACTTTGGAGTCAGTGTCATTAGCATCCACAGACATGTGAAACTGATACTTGGTGGCATCCATGGCAACTTTTCCTGTGTCTGCCAGATCCTGTGTTAAGCCACCAGCAGCTTTCTCACTCATGGCCACAACTGCGCTCTAGAGTGCCTTCTGGTACTGGGCACTATAGGCCATAAAAGTTGGTTGCCTCAGCAACAAAACAGTTGTAGAATAGACTTATTTTCCCAAACTATACAGCTTCTTGGAGTCCCAGTCTGGTGACTGGGTGGAGAGGACAATTTTGGCCTTATCACAGGCAGTAGTCTGTACTGCTCCCTAGTGGGCAGGGTGGTCATACAGATACTCTTCACCCTGTTTATTCAGCTAGTACTTCCTTTCAATTGTTTTGTCAATGCCAGCTGCAGAAGTGGGAACTTCTGACGTCCTGCAGGTGGCCTTCTTGAGGGATTTAAGAATGAGCAAAACTACCCTCTTAGCAGGGGTTAACCCCGTCATATCCAGGAATTTGACCTCATCTTCATCCTCTGCAGTTTCCTGGGATGGGGGATTGAGGGTATTTATCATCTGTCTCACAAATGGATAATGTGAGGTGTAATCCTCTGAGGGACAAGGTGGGGGAACCAAACTCTTGTTTGGGAAAACCTCTGGTTCTATAGGTGCTCCTTCCCCCTTCTCATAGTATAATTCAGCCTCCTCCTCTGCAGGCAGAGGAACTGGTACTGGAACCGGGGGGGCAGCCATATATGAAAATTACATACCTACCGTAATTCTTGATCTTCTTGGACGAAGTCTCCATGACTCATTCACACTAATGGGATTACGCCAGAGTTTCTAGGACCCAGCAGAAGCCAAAAATCATAAGGAGAGCAGGCGTCTAGGTAGGGCTACGAAGAAGCAGCACCACAAGCTCAGCTGGCGCCACATAGGCTACCTCGGCGTCAACCCTCCAACCGCCTCAGTACTTTTTTAACCAAAGAGGTGCAGCATAAACTAACCTAGTGAAACTAACCTATGTCGGACATAAGATGGTCCGAATTACCCTTATAAGAAGGATCAACTCAAGAGAGTCTTCACAGCCCAACAACAAGGGGGTGAAGACCAAAAACAGGATGAGTGAGCTTGGGGGATGGAGAGTGGGCGTGTGAATGAGTGGTGGAGACTTCGTGCAAGAAGATCAAGAATACAGTAGGTACGTAATTTTCATATCTTCCTGGACATAAAGTCTCCACCACTCATTTACACTAATGGGAGAGTACAGAGCTAAAATAATCCCCCAAGACGGGCGGCAGGAGAGAGGAGCTCACTTAGGACAGAAGTCCATTAAGGTTTATCCTGCCAAAGGACTGATGCTGCCTGGCATGGACATCCAAAGCGTAGTGCTTTTCGAAACTGTTCATGGAGTTCCAAGTGGCCCCATTGCAGATGTCTGCAATGGGCATGCTTGGGATTTCTGCCAGAGACACCACAACTGCTCTGGTAGAATGTGCGTGCACTCTGCCTTCCAGCTTAACCTGTGCCATGGAGTAGCATTGGCGAAGGCATGCTACTAGCCATGCTGAAATGCATCTGATAGCAACTGGCAGACCGAGCCGGGCTGTGCTGAAGGAGACAAATAGTTGTTTTTTTTACACTTTATCACTCTACCTTCTGAACTCTTTCAGGAGTGGGCTCATGGTGACCGTCTTGATCCCGCCCGCCTGAAGCTCCCTCTCGCTCCTCTGGGGGTCGGACTCTCTGGCCATTCCCAATGGCCACCCAGCCCCCCGGCTCTGAGTCCCCCAAGGTGTGACCACCAGATACTCCTCCTGGCGATCTATCTAGAATCCAGTCACGTGCCTTGAGATGGAGGAGAGCAGAGGAGCGAGAGGAGGAGGCAGACATTGGGCATGGTAGGCAGGCACCCCTGGACCATTTGTCACCTATCAGGAGGCAGAGGGATTTTCTGGTAGCTTTTTGGTTACACCCTCTTCCCCTCCCACCCAGCAGAGCCAGGAAGTGCAATGACGCCAGGAATGTCCCGGCGGCTCTGCAACCCACTAACTAAGCCCTGAGCAGTGCAGTGCCTCTGGTCTCCACCAGTGGCCGCTGCGATGCCGGGCTGAACCCTGGATCTCCCCACCCTGAGAGAGGAGAGCAGTCCTCCGGACACTCAATCCTCTCTCTCGCCTGCCGACCCACGGCAGCCCGGGCTCATTCCCGAACCCAGGTCACTGGGGTGGTGCAAGGTGTGGCGTCCAGCGCCTCAACCCTCAGCACCACCAGGCCGATGACAACTAGTTGTTTTGATGCGTGGACTTTAGTTCTGTCTAAATAGAACTGCAAAGCTATCTTCACATCCAGAGAATGCAGGGTTCGCTCCCCCTCATTCTGGAAGTTCACGAAGTAGGTTGGAAGGACCAAGGACTGATTCAGACAGAATTCTGAAACAACCTTGGGGAGAAACTTAGGGTGGGTCCTAAGAACCACCTTGCCTTTGTGAAATGCAGTATACGGAGGGTCTGTGACCAAAGCATGTATTTCAGACACACTGCGAGTGGAGGTGATGGCTACAAGAAAGGTGATCTTCCAAGTCAAAAACTTCAGCTCACAAGTAGCTAGAGGCTCGAAAGGTTTATGGGTGAGTATGTCTAGCACAAGATTAATGTCCAGGCAGCTATTGGTCATCTGACTGGTGGCCTAGTATGCAGTATGCCCTTAACAAACCTCTTGGCTACAGGTAGCTGAGCCAGAGACATGGAGTGTATGGGTTCATGCTACGCTGAGATTACGCAAAGGTGAACCTTCACGGTTGAGTATTGCAGGCCTGTGTCTGAGAAATCTAGAAGATACTTTAGGACTTTGTTTGGTGGGCAGGAAAAAGGATTCCAGGAGGATTTTGCACACCAGATGGAGAACCGCTTCCACTTAGCTGAGTACGTTTCTCGAGTAGCTGGCTTGCATGCGGCTAATAGAATATCTGAGACACTACGTGAATCATTAAACCTGTTCACCTCTATCTCTTCAGGAGCCAGGCATAGAGGTGAAGGGACTTCAGGTTGGGAAGAACCACAGGGCCCTGGGTCAGCAGGTTCATATGAAGTGGAAGCTGTCTTGGAGAAGTTTCTGATAATCTGTTGATTAATGGAAACCAGATCTGACAAGGCCAGAATGGGGCAATGAGGATCACTCTGCCGCCCTGCACCTCCAGTTTGAGCAGCACCCTCTGAACTAGGGGAAGTCAAGGAAATGCATACAGAAAGTGTCTTGTCCACCGCAGTCTGAATGCATCCTGACAAAAAACGCCAGGTTCTGGATTTCTGGAGCAGAAGAGAGACAGTTTTGTGTTGAGTGGGAAGGCAAAAAGGTCCAGGTCTGGAGTCCCCCACTCTTTGAAGAGTGATTGCATGATGTTTGTATCAAGAGACCACTCATGAGGGTCTGTCCCCGTTCTCGTGAGACAATCTACCAGATCATTCTGCACTCGGTGCAGGTAGACCGCCTGGATCAGAGCTTTGTGTTCCAGGCACCATTTCCACAGTCTCATCGCTTCCCTGCATAACATACATAGAAACATAGAAGTTGACGGCAGATAAGGACCGAAGGGCCCATCCAGTCTGCCCATTTCTTTTTCTACCTTATAAATGTGCCATCGGCCTTTGCTCTGTCAGTGACCTATCTATTCATAGTCATTTGTATTGCTCCCTTATGCCTATCCCATGCCTGTTTGAAGCCCTGCACTGTATTCATAGCCACCACTTCTTGTGTTAAGCCATTCCATGCATCTACCACCCTTTCTGTGAAAAGAATTTCCTCACATTCCCCTTAATCGGCCTCCCTCTAATCTCATGCTGTGTCCTCTTGTCCTGCTATTTTTCTTATATTTAAACATGTTAGACTCTTTCACCTTGTTTATGCCCTTAAGGTGTTTAAATGTCTCGATCATATCACCTCTCTCCCTCCTTTGCTCAAGGGTATACATATTGAGCTCCATTAATCTGTCCTCATATGTCTTCTGATGCAGTCCCTACACCATTTGGTTGCCTTCTCTGGACTGCCTCAATTTGGTTAATGTCCTTGTGAAGGTGTGGCCTCCAATACTGCATGCAGTACTCAGATGGGCCTAACCAATGTCTTGTACAGAGGATTATTACCTCCCTCTTACGACTTGTGATACCCTACTAATACACCCTAACACCCACTAGCCTTACCTACTGCTTTAGAGGTCTGCTTGGATGATTTTAGGTCATCAGTGATGATGATGCCCAAGTCTCTTTCTTCCTTTGTGACTGCTAGCAACTCCCTCCCAGCCTATAAGTGGCTTCAGGGTTTCTCTTCCCTATGTGCATGATTTTGCACTTCTTGCATTAAATCAGTTGCCACTCTTCTGACCATTTTGCTAGTTTATCCAGATCTCTTCTCATTCTGCCCACCCCATCTGGATCATCTACTCTGTTGCAGATCTTGGTGTCATCTGCAAACAGACAAGCCTTACCCTTTAGTCCATCTGCGAGATCACTAATGAAGATGTTGAATAGGACTGGCCCCAGGACTGATCCTAAGGTACCCACTTGTGACTTGCATCTCTTCTGACTGTATACCATTTACCACCACTCTCTGTTTTCTGCCAGTCAACCAGTTTGCCACCCAGTTGACCAACTTCACAGCCACCCGAGCCTACCTAGCTTATTTATCAATCTTCTATGTGGAACAGTATCAAAAGCTTTGCTGAAGTCAAGGTGGCGACATCAACTGCTCCCCTTGGTCCACCACTCTGGTTGCCCAGTCAAAGAAATCTATGAGATTAGTTTGACAGGACCTTCCTTTGTAAACCCATGCTGTCTTGTATCCTGTGCCCCTATGGATTCCAGGTGTTGCACTATCCTTTCCTTAAGTGCCTCCATAATCTTGCCCACTACTGAGGTAAGACTGACTGGTCTGTAGTTCCCCGCCTCCTCCCTGCTACCACTCTTGTGGAGCGGGATCACATGAGCCCTTCTCCAGTCTTCTGGGACCTCTCCTGTGCTCAGAGACCCATTAAACAATTCTGCTAATGGCTCTGCTAGTTCCTCCCTTAGCTCCTTAAGTACCCTGGGATGTATGCCATCAGGTCCCATTGCCTTATCCACCCTGAGCTTAGCAAGCTCTTGTAGGACCCTTTCTTTTGTGAAGGGAGTAGTGCTCACCTCCCTCCCCCTGTGTCCATGATGCTGAGCTGTGGGCCTGCCCTACCTTCTCTTCAGTAAATACTGAGCAAAAGTATCTATTTAGGATAGATGCCTTTACAGGGTCCTCCTCCTCACATGCTCCCTTTTCTCCATTAAGCTTAGCAATACCCCTCTGGACTTTCTCCTTTCACTAATGTATCTATAGAAAGTCCTGTCACCTTCTTTACTGTTCGTGCTAGTGTTTCCTCAGTTTGGGACTTTGCCTGTCTTACTGCCTTACCTGCTTCCCTTAGGGCAGTTTGGTATGCCTCCCTATCTTCATCCGCTGTGTTCCTAATATTTCCTGAAGGCCAGCCTTTTGGCTCTGACCTTTTCTGCTACTGTATTTGAGAACCAAAGTGGTTTCCTTCTTCTTTGCACTTCCTTTTCTGTCTAACACAATGGGATGTTGCTTCAAGTATTGTATCCTTAATGCTTGCCCACTTTGCCTGTACCTCCTCACCTGTGTTTCTTTTTGCCAGGGCTAGCTTAACTCTGTTGGCCATCTTATCAAAGTCAGCTCCTCTGAAGTCCCATATTTTTGCCTTGGAATGGGATGATTTAGATGTAGTATCGAATTGAACCATACCATGTGATGGTCACTGGCCCCGGTGACCTTCTACCTGGAGATCTGTGATCCCTTCTTTGTTAGTCAGTACTAGATCTAGGATAGCCCTGTCTCTTGTGGGTTGCTGTACCAGTTGTTTGAGGCCCTCCCCTGCAGGAATCCACTATGAGTCTAGTTCTGGCAGATGTTCCTGCTGGTATTGATCAATCTGTCTGGCATGTTGAAGTCTCCATTATCAGAACCTCCCTTTAGCTGTCATGTTTTGTATATCTTCTAACAGTAATATGTCTATGTCCTCCCTCTGGTCTGGGGGCCTGTAGACAACCCCAGTTCTTATGCTGTCCATTTCCTGTTTCCAGGGTGACCCACAATTCTTCTGGCTCCTTATGTGTATTCTGAATTTCTGTAGCTTTGATATTTTCATTAACATACAGGAGCCTCCTCCCCTTTTTGCACCTCGGTTTCTTCTGAGACAATACAGCCAGGTACTGAAGTCTCCCAAGTGTGGTTACTGGTAAACCACGTCTCACTAGTGCTACTATGTACAGTTTAGCCTCTGACATTATTGCCTGCAGGTCTGGGATCTTATTTCCCAGGCTGTGAGCATTTGTGTACATGATTTTCCATTGGCCAGATTTTGGTGTGTGTTAGTTGTTGGGTGAAGTTTGGCATTACCCTGTGCATCGTATGGGAAACAAACCTTTTCTTACCTGGTGATGCAAATGAGCAGCAAACACGCTGAATTCCTGTTTGACCACTAGCTGAGGGGAGGGTGATTCTTCCCATTCGGCGTGTGGGTGCTGCACCTCTCCCCATTGCTAGTTTAAATATTCTGTAAAGGCGTCAAACTTCTGCCCCAATGCACTGACTCCCTCTTTAGTCAGATGCAGTCCATCAAATTTAAAGAACTTTGCTCCCAGAACTGTTGCCAGTTCCCTACAAATCTGTGTCCTTTTTCCTGGCACCAGTCCTTGAGCCACGTGTTTAGCTCCCTATCTCCCCTTCTCTGACCTTCCGTCCATCTGCTCCTTCTCCCAGACTGGCAGGATCTCAGAGAAGGAGATGCAGACGAAATAGATGATAGTTGTCACCCAGCTTAGTCAGGTGTTCCTTGGTCTCCACAACTGACCGGCTGGCGAGATCATTAGTCCCTATGTGTACTAGGACATCAATGTTTTCTCCTGCTTTGTGAACAATTTTAGCAATACGGTCAGTGTCTCTCTATGCTGATGTACCTGGGAGACATCTGACCATCACCCCTGACTGAGATGGTATCAACTCCCCAAATCATGGAGTCTCCTATGATCAGAAGTTTTTGGATTTCCTTTGTGCTTGTTTAGTTTTGGTTCCTGATTTGGGTGAGTATTGTTGTGCTAGCTCCTGTGCACTGATGTCCTGCTCTGCAGTGTCTTCTGCCTCTTTATTTGATTTCAGAGATAGAGGCAGATACCTGTTTATAGTGTTTATATGGTTTTGGAGGTAATGTGTTGGAGAGCAGAGAGTGATGGGGCACCTGATTTGCTCCTCCTAACCACCTGCCAACCTCCTGGACCAACTACCCTCTGCGGTCGAGGTTTTTCTGTTGGATGCTGGGGAAATGGCGGGTGGTTCTTATAATGTATTTCCTCTTCAATATGAAATTTGAGGCGTGCAATCTCTGCCCATGCTGCAGAGCTGAGACCTAAGATCTCCAAAGGCCCAGCATGTAGGACAGTGTCCTAAATCCTGTAAGACTGTCCTTCTGAAAATTGTTCCACAGTACCTGCAGTTAATGAAATCCATTCCAAATAAGTTGCTGGGTTTGTAACCTAGTCAGAGTAATTAGAAGGAAAAAAAGGAAAAAATGCAAGTAATGGTTTAATTGTGCTTTGTTTAACTTGTTATAACAAGTTAAATTACTAGTGCCCTATAAATGAGATCACCTTGTGGAGCCCACTGATCCGCCCCTTCCTGCTCTGCCACAGAAATGTCACAACTGTGGTACCCTATAAAAGGAGTGTAAGCGTGGGGTATTGAGGATGGGGGTGGGTGGCTGGGCCCTTCCCTGCCTAAAAAGAAGAACCACGGACGAAAGAACAAGGAGGTAAGAGCAGAAACAATCAGTCAACAACAAATGCAGTAACCCTGAAAGCTTATCCTAATGTTAGATAAAACTGTAAAACCTGTAAAGCACCACCTGTAATAATTTCAGAGAAGATATACCCTGAAAAACACTTTGCTCAGAGAAATATAAAGCAGTAACAGAAGATATACCTTGCAAAAGACAATTTGAATCAGAAGATTACAGCAGTAATCTGTTAGCACACACCTGTAGGCACACCTTGTAATAATGCAGAAGAAGGTATACCAGCAACAACAATTTGAATCAGAGAAAAAATAAAGCAATGAAATGTTAGCAACAAACAGTAGCAATCCCTGTGAGTAAAAATAAAACACACCACCACACAGTAAATCTGCTTAGCCAAACTAAGTCTTAATCCTTCTCCTTGCTCTGGTAAGTTTCTCTACTCTGCCTTTCAAGCAGTCTTAGAAGGAAAGAGCTCAGGTGAAGCTAGGTGCCTTGGCCAGCAAACCAAGTCTTCTTCAGGAAATATCTAAAAGAAAAAAAAAACAAGTTAGTGTAAGTAAGGGGTAAGAGTGTGTTCTGCCTTGCTTGTTGATGTAATACATCACTGCTTTGTTGTCCATTTGAAGGAGAATGATCTTGTGACAGAGTATGTCCTTCAAGGCTGGGACTGCATACAGAACGGCTCTCATTTCTAGAACATTTATGTGGAGTTGAGACTCGTCCTGACTCCATTGACCCTGGGTGTGGAGATCCTGGCAGTGAGCTCCCCATCCCAGTAGGGACGCATCCTTGGTGATGGAGATCTAGGATTCTAGAGGGGTGAAGGGATAACCTTCCAGAAGGTTGTCTTCTTGAGTCCACCAGGTGAGTGACCATTTCAGAGGTTCCGTCGCCTTGATGTAAAAGGACTGTGGGTGTGTGGTTGGTGACCATTGAGTGTTGAGCATCCACTGAATAGTCCTCATGTGAAGACAATCCAGAGGCACAGTGAACATTGAGGACACCATGAGACCCAGCATCCACTGCATCAAGAGGGCTCGAACCGAGTTGGTTTCTCTGATGAAGTGGGCCATCTAAAGGATGTTGCTCCTTCTGTCCTCCAGAAGAAAGGCTTTTGCACTGGAGGTATCCAGAAGGACTTCTATGAAGAGGGAGGGCTGTAACTGTAACTTTCCCAGATTTAGCAGGACTCCCATGGATGTGAGGAATTTTGAAGTTGTAGCCATGGCTTCTTGAGTCTCTTGTCTGGAGGGACTTGCTAGAAGCCAATTGTCCAGATACAGGAACACCTGAATTACAAGCTTCCTGAGATGCACTGTGAGAACTGCAAAGCACTTTGTAAAGACTTGTGGCGCCGAGGATAGCCCAAAGGGCAGGACTCTTAACTGATAGTGTTGACCCAATGCCACAAATCTGAGGTATTAGTGGTGGTTTGGGTGTATGAGAACATGCTGATAGGCATCCTGCATGTCCAGGGAGGCCAGCCAATCATTTTGATGAATCAGAGGTAAAAGTGTACCTACTGATATCTTGAACTTTTCCTTGTAAAGGAATTTGTTTAACTTCCTGAGATCGAGAATAGGGCGCATGCCGCCTGTTTCCTTCGGAACTAGGAAGTAATGTGAGTAGAAACCTGTGTTCCGCTGATCCAGCAGGGCTACTTCTACTGCCCTGTTGTTTAGAAGGCCTTGAATCTCAGAAGCAAGAAGGTCTGACTGTGAGACAGACAGCTTCAGTTGTCGTTTGGGTGGGTGATCCGCAGGGGTTTCTGAAAGATTTAGAGAGTACCCCTCATGGATAATCCTGAGAACCCACTTGTCTGATGTGATTGACTTCCACTGGCTGTAGAACTGAGTCAGATGCCCTCCTACCACTGAGGAAGAGTCCCCCTTGGACAGCTGAGGTGGGACTAGGGCCGGAGCCTCAGAGAGTGGCACTAGGCGCTTTGGGGCCCTGTGCCTTCTGCTGCATTTTCTTTTGCAGCTGGGGGGTTTAGTTTCTGTGGAAGCTCCCTCTGCCTTTACCATGAAAAGACTGACAGTTATGAAACTGACAATGGTTCCCACCCCTTTGAGGGGCTGCGGATGGCGGTCTGGCGGTTTTGATAGCTGTTCTAGTTTTCTGTGTGGCCTCTAGTGCCTGCTCGACCCGAGAACCAAACAGGTACATACCATCAAAAGGCAAAGCCATAACTCTCTGCTGGGCATCATTCATGAACCCGATGTGCACAGCCAAGAGTGGCTTTGGGTACATATACTGGCTGCTGCTGCTCTGGAGGCAGTGTCAAAGGCATCCATGGCAGCTTTAAGCTGTTGGTTATTGGATTCAATACCTCTAGTAATGGTTTGAAGAAGCTCTGTGTTAACTTTTGAATCCTGGAGAGCTTCTACTGTGGCCTTCAGTGAATACCAGAGTGTATACTCATGCTGAGGGAAGTAACCCTGGTAGCTAGCAATGCGCACACCCAGGGTGGAAGCAGCAAAGACTAGCTTTCCCAAAATGTCGATCTTGTGAGATTCCTTGTTTATCGAACGTGCTGTAGATTCTTGCGGATGAATGGCCTTGTCATTCTCTGCCAGGACGAGCTAAAGTATCTGGATTCCTTTTTATTAGCTGGATTTGATCAGTATATAGGAAATAACACTAGAGGCGATAAAATATTAGACCTTGTGTTAAGCAATATGGGAGACCAAATAAAGAATTGTAGTACTTCATCACCACTCGGCTCAAGTGATCACTGTGTGATAAATTTTGATTTAAGCGGGGTCTTTTCAAACACTTTTGGCTTAACCATGGTTCGAAATTTTAATAAGGTTAAATTCAATGATATGAGAACAGAACTCTCGAATTGGGGATGGAAAAAGGTTTTTGAAAATAGATCATTAGTGGAAAACTGGGATAGTTTGGAGAATAAAATTATGGATTTAATTGATAAGTATGTCCCATTAAGAAAGAAGTACAATGCTTTAGGAAAAATTCCCCTGTGGTTATCTCCCAAAATTAGCAAACTGATCAAAAGGAAAAAAAAGAGCTTATATAAAACCCAGGAAAAGTGAGTGTGCAATAAATTGGGCCTTGTATAAAAAATTATTGAAAAAAACTAAAAGTGCTATAAAGCAGGCAACTTGAAAACATGAACTAAACCTGGTTACAAAAGTGAAGGATAACCATAAATCCTTTTACACATATATCAATAACAAAAAGGGATGTCAAACTTCAGTGGAGCCCATTAAGGATCAGGATGGTATATTAGTTGAGGATTGCCATACTATGGCAGGGCTTTTTATTTCTCATCAGTATTTAATAATAAGTCTAAAAACAATAGAGATCATCTGACTAAAATAGATAATAAAATTATTTTAAACAAAAACGATATTGAGGATAGACTAAAGCACCTGGACCCAAATAAATCTCAAGGACCAGATGGAATCCATCCTAGGGTCCTAAGGGAATTGGCAACAGAATTGGCAGGAACTATAACATCACTGTTTCAGAAATCTTTGGATAACGGGGAGGTGATTGAGGTTTGGCGAAAGGCAAATGTGATCCCTATTTATAAAAAGGGATCTAGACAGGAGGTGGGCAACTACAGGGCTGTCAGCTTGACTACTGTACTGGGGAAAATGTTGGAATCTATTGTAAAGGATCAAATTGTGGAGTTTCAGGATTCAGTAGGGGATTGTGACGATGCTCAGCATGGTTTTAAAAAGGAGTTATCATGCCAAACTAATCTCTTGGAGTTTTATGAGCATGTGAGCAGAGCATTGGACGAGGGTGTCTCTGTGGATGTGGTGTTCTTGGATTTCTCGACGGCATTTGACAAGGTCCCACATGGTGACTTGATTGATGCTCTGATTGAACATAAAATACCGGGGTATATTACAACATGGGTTAAGGCATGGCTGAGTGAGAGAAAGCAGAGGGTCTGTTTAAAAAGAGTTTACTCTGATTGGTTGGGAGTGGAGAGTGGAGTTCCCCAGGGATCTGTTCTGGGACCCTGCTTGTTTAATATCTATATACACTCATTATCTGGAGGAGAGGATGTCTGGGAAACCAAATTTGCAGACGACACTAGAATTGGCATTACTATCAGAAATGGTGAGGATGTGACAAAGTTACAAAAAGCCTTACTCAAAATGGAAAGCTGGGCAAGGGATAAGAAGTTATCCTTTAACACCGACAAATGTGTGGTGATGCACTTTGGGAATAAAAATAATCAAGCCGACTACTTCTTAAATGGACAGAAATTGGGCAAAGTAGTGGAGGAAAGAGATTTGGGGGTTAAAGTGACAAGTGATTTCAAGTTCCACCAGCATTGCAGTCAGGTTATAAAATCTGCTAGTAGTACTCTTATAAATATCAGAAACATAAAAGGTAGGAAGAGAAGTGATTATGCCTCTCTTCAGTGCACTGGTGAGGCACTGAGCTGGAGTATTGTGCACAGTTGTGGTCACCTGGCTGGGTTGGACATAGGAAGATTGGAGAGGGTTCAGAGGAGGGCTACCAGGTTAGTAGCAGATGTTAGGGACCAGGACTATGGGGATCGATTGGAGGACTTGGGGATGTTCACGTTGGAGTATAGGCGCCTGAGAGGGGATATGTGTATGGTGTATAATGCACTTAAAGATGTAAAGCTAAGGGTCAAATTGGGACTTACCCTGAGGGAACAGCGATATGACACTAGGTCACATTCATGGCAACTTAAGGGGCATAATTTTAAGACCACATAAAGAAGGCACTGGTTTAGTGTTAGAGTTATTCCAGTATGGAATAATCTACCTGAGGAGGTAGTCACAAGTAAGAGGACAGTTGAGTTCAAGAAAAAACTGGATAAGTATTGCAAAGCAAATAAAATAGGTGGGTTTCAAAATTAGAATTAACAAGCGAGCACAATGGACATAAGTCTTCTTTGCTCTGAAATCACCTATGATACCTATGACAACTATGGCATCAGCAAAGGCTTGTGAGGCCAGCATGGGCCGATCCTTGGGAGGGGCATATTTCCTGTCTATGGACTTAGCCACAGAAGAAATAAGTGCTGGATTATCCCACACCATTTGCAAGAGTGCCTCTAAAGAGGGTTGCATGTGGGGAGTCGATTCCACAGGAATGTCCGGAACATGCAGGTACTGCAGATGTAGCAATTTCCCAGGATCGATCTCCGAAGTTGGGAGAGAGAGAGAGTGAGTGGTATGTACACTTCTAAGCAGAGACTTAAAAGAAAGGTCCTCGACCAAAGGCTCTGCTGTAAGAGAAGGGACTATTCCACCACCTAGGAGGAATTGTATGATAAAGTAGATCCCACTCTAATCGAAGATCAGGATCAGGCTCAATATCATCTCCTATTAGCCCCAAAGGGACTGTATGAGATAGGAAAGGAGGAAAGGAGGAGGCAGCACAAATGTAGTCCAAAACCCAGTGTTGCAGCGGCACCACAGGTGCTCACGGCGCAGAAATTAAAATTACGTACCTACCGTAATTCTTGATCTTCTCTTGTATCTTCACCATTCATTACTGTTGGGTGTAAGGCGGAGGCGCGCACTGGCTATGGGAGTTTTTTTTTTTTGAGGGAGGAATTGGCACCGACGGCACCACCCTCGAGAGTGATGCACTACTTGGTGCACGAGGGGCGGCCGTTAGGCACCGCAGCCTCCTCTTCCATCCCAGTTCTGTAAGCTGGAGAGGTGAAATAAGGATTAAGAGAGTGAGGCAAAAGAGCTGAAGGATAGGTAAAGGAAGGAAACAAACTGAAAAAGGAATAAGCCAATAGAAGACAGTAAAGAGGAGAACCCTACCCTAAGGGACCGCAGGGCCTCACTTCTCAGGAGGATCCAAGGGAGGAAGAGATGAGGGAGAGGAGAAAGAAGGAGAAAGAAGAGGAAGAGAGGGATGTTGGGAGGAGGGAAAAATTCTACCAAGTTGTGAGTTAATTTTGCTTAAAGGCATATCAACTTGGAACCAAAGGCAAGGGAGCAAGGATCCCATCAAACAAAACTGGCCTAAGAAGGTTTGACTGAACCTTTTGCACAGTTTGATACACAAAAGGCAGACTTTCTACACCTCCTGCAATCCCCAACCCCTTACTCAAGCTGAGAGCTCACAGATTGACAAGGCACATAATCTGTTTCTGAGGAAGAGCGCCCAACTATGATAGGGAAGAAAGAACCCCACTAGCACATTATCGTGTGCTAATAACGGTGGTGGTGGGGGGGGGGTTTGAAGCCCTACAAAGGGCTACCTTTTGGGAAGCAGAGAAGGAAGAGTACGAAACTCGTTCCGACTCCCAGGGAGGCAGAGGCAAAATCAGATTACTAGTTCCAAAAAGCAATTTGAAAGAATGCTAGACTAGAGTTAGACTAGCACAGACTGGCAAAGACAAGGAAATCCAGAGATGCCAGCGGGATTCTGAACCAAGATTAGCCTTTTAAACTGATGATAGAGAAAAATAAAAATTATGTACCTACCGTAATTATGATCTTTCTGTGTATCTTCACCATTCATCACAGATGGGTACTGACCAGAGATCAGGACCCTGTGGGAGCCTTTTTTTAAAAAAAAAAAAGATAGGTGGAGTCGACGCAGCATCGGCGCTGCCCTCAAGGCCGACGTACTATGTGGCGCTCGAGGATTAGCCGTTAAGCTGTGTCGACTCTGCCTGCCTACCAGTTCTGAGTCACCGGAGAGGTAAGAGGAAGGGATGGAGGGTGGGACAAGAGAGTCCAAGGGACAGAAAAAGGAAGAGAAAAACTGAACTAAAAGGAGAAATAACGACTGAGAGGACAGCATAGAGGAAGTAAGACTAAGGGGATTGGGTAGGGGCCCCAATCTCTGGAAAAGGAAGAAGGGAGGGAAGGGGGGAGAGAGAATTTAGGAGAGAGTGAGAGGTAACAAGGATCCAGGACCCTTGTCCGTCACCAGACTGTATAGGAACTGCAAGGAGTAGCAAAGCTCATTTGCCAGAACTCATGGCACAGAATAACTGGCAATACCCCAAAAGCAGAGTCGGCTATTCTGGAGAAGGACAGGGTACAGGGACTCAGTACTCTCTCTGTAAAGTTTGGTGAAAAAAAGGAGAGTTTTTTTTTTTTTTTTTGAAAGTAGATGGATAACAGAAGGAGGGCAACCACCAGCTCTCACCCCGTAGGAGTGAAGATATGTAGTAGAGAAGGAGTGCCACTCGAACTGTACCCCTTAGGGAGAAACTACCCCCCTATGTGTCCCAACTTTACCCCGCTCAAAAAGAGGGGTAGGCACAGAGGGAGGAGGACCCAGAGACTGAAACCCCAGGGGATGGCGGGCAGGGATTGTGATGAATGGTGAAGATACACAGAAAGATCATAATTACAGTAGGTACACAATTTTTATATCTTATCTGTGTCAATCTTCACACCATTCATCTGAGATAAGTGATACCAAGCCCCCGAAGAGGCTGATTAATTGACCCTGAGGACAGCGTCCCTTAGCCCTCATGGTGATGACACACTGAGGGGAACCTTCTGGGCCTGAGGAGGCCGAGTGGGAGCAAGCGAGACAGGAGTCCCCGGAGAAGGAATTGCCCTGACAGCGTCGTCTCGCCCTCTGGGAAAAAGATAGGTTCCTGGTGGTGATTACAAATCGCCTATACGGTCAAGGGTGACAACCGGGAAAGGTGAAGCCACGCCGATCTCCTGGTGTAGATCGCTGTCCCTACTACTCGGTAGCTACCTCATTGGCATCCGTAAGATGCCCTTGCTAGTGCCTTGCTAGCTCCAGGCCAATGGCAGAGAGAGTGCGATGGCTTGCCTGGTTTGCTCTGAGTCAGGCAAAGCAGCTAGGATCTGACCTAGCTGACCACAAGAACTGTTGTAGGCTGCATAGTGGGCCTGATTAGCGGAGATGGAGAGAAGCAACCATGCTGAGTAGAAAGTCCTCCTCCCAGAAATCAAAATCTGAAGAGTCCTGATCTGGGGGCCGTTCATGGTGGAGGGCACGAAGCCTGTCAGGGGCGTCCAGGTGCGTCAATCTGGACTGTGGATGAGGCATAGAACCTGGAGACTCCGGGAGGCGCAATACCTCTGGCTGAGGTCCCTAGGGGCAGGAACTCCAGAGAAGGGCCTCTGCCAGAAACGCATGGACGCCTCCCGAAAGGGAGCAGGCCAGAGCAGCACCACAAGGGTGGCCGCACCGAAATCGCCTAGAAAGGCATGCGCCGCATGCTCAGGATTGCTGACCGACAGGGTAGAAAGGTGAAGGTCCTCCATCATCCTCACGAGGAAGCGCTGATACTCGGAGAGATCAGCGGCAGGAGAGATATGGACAGATGGTTCCTCTCCCAGAAGAGGGGGATGAGGAGCTGGAGGTCACCATACATTCCGAGGGTGGTTACTCGGGGGGAGGTTGAAAAACCTGGCTGTTCATGGCCCTAACGTAGGCAGGGAACTGAGCAATCACAGCTCTGAACTGCTCCCAGGTGAGGGGGCCACTAGGACCAAGAATGCCTGGGAGCGCTGGAGCATGCGGCAGAGGGATAGGGGCAGAGCCGAGAGAAGAAGTCGGCTGACCTCTGCCAGGGCTAGGGAGCGGACCATGGACACCTGAGGAGGGTGTCCCAGAAGACTCCGCAGCCGACAGCTGTACAACCACGTTGGTACTGCCTAGGCTGCACCCAGAAGAATCCCCCCAGTGAGGCGACCGGGGCCGTATAGATCCAGAAGGACGGTCCCCTGCCTCCAAAGAATGGGACCCCCTCAAGGAACCGGAAGGGGAAGGGCGGAAGTCCGCACTGCGCCTTCGTCCAGGGCTGGGGTGGACCCCAGAGAAAGGCCGACACACCCCGACCCCGCACCCCTCGACCCCTCAGAGTCCGAGAGGGTCCTGGTCCTTGAGAGGGCCAACCTAGGTAGCTGGCAGCTCTGGGCTGCCCCCAAAGGGGAGACCCAGGGAGCAGCACCCTCCCCTCCCATAGACTTCTCGATGGGCCCCAAAGTTGGGCGATCGAGACACACTACGGGAGGGGGTACCACCGCCGAGGGGTCAAGGAACCCTCCAAGGCCAGGTTGCATGGCAATGGTGGCACGCACCATAGCCTACTAGTCAGTACCACTGACCCCAACCTCGGGGATAACCTGACGCTCCTCAGAAGGGGGCTGGCTGTGACTCGTCATCGAGACCACCAGCTCACCCTCCTCTGCAGACAACCCCGAAGGGTGTGACTGCTCGTCCGACTCCAAGCCCGACTCCGACTCTGAAGAGGTAGAGTCTGAGGCCCTAAGCCAAACGGTAGGAGGGTGAGGAAAGGCGACCTTACCAAGGAGCCCGGTAGCCAAAGCAGTGGCCGAGGTGACCCCCGTGCCCTCCACAGCTCGCCGGGCTGACAGAAGGCGGCAGGGCAGCTGGGCCAAAGGTCCTGAGCCAGGGCCAGCAGTGCCGTCAAGTCCACTGGCACCGGGCGGTACCAGGAACAGAGATGGTGCCAACAGCAGCCCAGCAACAGCCTCGCGCTGCGCAGGCCTGCAGGCCCAAGCGAACGCACCGAGGACCGAAGCGCTCCGACGGCCCCGAAGCAGACTCGGGCCGAACATGGCACCGCCAGGCCCTTCGTGCCGCGAGCAGCACCAGAGCACCAACGCAGAGGACGCAAAGCAACAGATGGCTTAGAAGGCCCCAAGGCAGCATGCTCAACCTCAGCGCCGAGGACGGTGCTGAGGCGGGAACATAGTGAAAGCGCACACGAATCCAGGGTCACAGTGCCACGAGCAGCGTCAATGCCGTGAACGGTGCTGACAAAGCCCACAGCGCCGAGAGATGAGTTGGCGCCATTGTCTGTGCCGACAGGGCCCATGGCACCGTGAACGGCGTCAACCGACGGCATCGAGGACGGCATCGACCCGGGCCTTCCAGACCGCGGGAGCGACACCGGGGGAGCCTTCACCCCTGAAGGGGTGATTGCCATAACGGCGCCTCCCGCCCGCTCCCGGGAGGAAGCAGGACGGGCCTCCTGCACCGCTGGAGGAGCCTCGGCCAAGGCTAGGCTACAAGAAGCCAAGGCTCCCTCCTCCTCGGTTCATATAGAACCAGGAGGGGACCCAGAGGAAAGGCTGAGAGAGCGTGGCTTGGCCCAACGAGTGCGAACCCTACCCCTGAAAGTCGGCGGAGCTCACCCTACTTTGAACGCACGCTGTTCTAGGACGCGGCGGTCCATGGAGAAGCAGGCGTCACACGAATCCATGTCGTGAAGTGGGCCAAGACACGCGAGACACCGGTCATGCTGGTCGGTAATGGAGTACTTGCGGCCGCATGGGCACCGACGCATAGGGGGCCACCCCGCCTTAGAAGGTTTCTTGCCCTCTGACCACAACATGACCTGCGGAAAAAAACAACAAAAATAGACTCTACGCCGCTATACTTTAAAATAAATGGAAAGATCTTACCGGCGACGTCGAGTGGAGGCAGAACCCAGAACTAGCAGGAGACCGACGGACTGTCGAACGCACAAATTCGAAAGGCTAAGGCCTAAAAACTGTCAAAAACTTCTTCAGTGGCTTCCCACGAGGTGACCTCGATGGCGGGAGATGAAGTACTGGTAGGCAGGCAGAGTCAACACAGCTTAACGGCTAATCCTCGAGCGCCACGTAGTACGTCGGCCTCGAGGGCGGCGCCGATGCTGCGTCAACTCCGCCTATCTTTTTAAAAAAAAAAAAAAAGGCTCCCGTGGGGTTCTGATCTCCGGCCAGTACCCATCTGTGATGAATGGTGAAGACTGACACAGATAAGATCATGGCCTAGAAAGTGGCCCGCAGGGCACCTTCAAAGGTAATCAGAAAGAGTTCCCTCAGGAGAAAGACAAAATTCTACTCGTTCTCCTCCCTTTCTAGACTTATGCTACCCGTTCTAAGAGAAGAACGGTGGCTCAAGTTCAGGAAATTAGACTCAAAGACCATGAGGAGAAGGGGAGGAAAAATGAGCAGGGTGTAGGGGACGCCCAAGAAGGAGGCCCATGAGGGGAAGGTGGTAGGGATTCAGTAATGAATGGTAAAGATACAAGAGAAGATAAAGAATTACGGTGGGTACGTAATTTTCATATCTTTCCTTGTCAATCTTCACCATTCATTACTGTTGGGTGAATACCAAGCCACCCCAGAGGGGGACTAGAGAAACCCTGAGGGAACAAGACCCTCAACTTCCTGTTGATGAGAAACAGGAAGAAGAGACCTGGCTGTACTAGACTGGAAGTGTAAGGCCAAGAAGAGCTAGGAGGTGTCCCTTGAAGATGAGGGGATGGAGGAAGCCCCTGCAGAAGCCTCCTAGCCCTAGAAGAAAAGAGACGGGTCCCTCTGAAGGCAGAGCGAATCACCCTACTCCGGGCCAGGGGTGACAACCTTGTTGGACGAAGCCATGCCGTCCTCCTACTGCAGATCACTGTCCCTGCAAGCCTGGAAGCCACCACATTGGTGTTGTAGGATGCCCTTAATTGGTGCCTTGCCAGTTCCAGGCCTATAGCAGAGAGGGCAATGACCTGTCTCAATTGCTCCTTATCGGGCATTGATGCTAATAGCTGAGATAGCATCAACCACAAGTGCCTATTATAGGCAGCATGGTGTGCCTGATATGATGCAATGCACAACATCACATGAGAAGAAGAGAACACTCTTTGCCCCCACCGGCTGAATTGTAGAGAATCCGAGTTCGGTGGACAGTCATGCGCCAGGCAGTGGCACCTGGAAGGAGTCTCTAGGAACACCAATCCTGAAGGTGAGTTGGGGAGAAAACCTAGGGACTCAGATGGGGCACAATACCTCCTCCTGCAGTCTGCCGGGGCTGGGGTAGGGTCGGCTGGAGACTGCCAGGTGCGAATAGATGCCTCCTGGAAGAGAATAGGCCAGGATGGCAACACCAAATGCTGGGCACTGAATTCACCAAGGAATTCATGCATCTCCCGCTCAGTATTGTCACATCTGACATAGGAGATATGGAGATCCGCAACCATCCTCGAAAGGAAGCACTGATATTCAGTGAAATCAGCGTCATAAGAAAGGTGAGCTGAGGGTTCCTCTCCCTCCAAGGAGGGAGCTGAGGAGGATGGGGAACCCAAATGTCCAGAAGACTCCTGCGACAGAGGGGACAGGAGAAATACCCACTCGTGCATATATCTAACATATGACGGGAAGGCCGCTGCAGTGCCTCTGAACGTCTCCCAGCATAAGGGCCCCTGTAGGGCTGACATGGCCTGGGAGAGCAGGGGGTGGCTGTAGAGGAATGGGAGAAGGGCACCTACAAGGAGGCAACTGTCCTCTGCCAGGGCTCTGAAATCCAGGGAATGGAGCCCGAGCTGGCGGGGTCCCTGAAATTAAACCTGGTCACAAGATGGAACCCTGGGGATGCGAACTCTGGAAGAGCCTGAAAGGGGACTCTCCCCTGTGACGCACCTGGGGCTGCATGGGTCCAGAAGGGCAACCCATGGTGGCACCACTAGAAGGTTCCCCCCAAGCCTAAGAGGGAGAGGCTGGGCTCAGCTCTATGGCTCCTCCCCACACACCGAGGGGTGGCAAGGGTGCGCCGATGCCCCTCACCCTGACCCCTCAACCCCTCAGACTCTGAGGACACCTCCTCCTCAACTCCAGCGACGGGGTCCATCGATCCCGAGGCTTCCCAAGGGGGGCCCCCAAAGACATGACCCCCGATCCACCCCGAGAAGGCATAGCAGCACCAGGGATGGCAGCTGATAGAGCCCCCTCTGGGGGGACAGCCCCCTCCCCAACCACCAAGCCACCCTCCTCCATAGACTCCAGGCCATCCCCAGCCCAGGAGTCCTCAGAGGAAGACTGCTGTGGGGACTCGGGAATGGGTGCACTGGGCTGCCTAACACCGTGTACCACAGAGAACTCTGATTCCGAACAAATCGGGGTGCGAGACCGGGTCCACTTCCAAATCACCTGCTTCCAAAGAAGAGTCGACCAGAAGGACCTCGATGCTGGTGACTCCAAGAGTCCCCTGGGAAATGGTGCCACAAACGGCGCTGGTGTTGCTTGCGATGTCAGCTACTCCCAGCGCCTCGCCTGCGACTCCGAGACCCGGCCCTATGTGGCACCAGACCCCAGCATGGCACCAACAGGGTGGACCAGATGAACAGCATTGCTAGCGGTGCCAAGAAGCAAACCAGCACCGCTGCTCTGATCACTGGCACCGCAAACGGCGCTGGGATCCAAAACGGCACCAGAAGACACGGCGAGGGTCCACCAGTGCCGGACCCAGCAACCATGGGCCATGACACTGGGGGAGTCTGCACCTCTGAAGAGGTGAGTGCCGAGGCGGTGTCTCCAACGTGACCCTGGGAGGGGCCATGACGTTCCTCCGACACCGCAAAAGAGGCCTCCTCCTCGGCAAGGCTTGAAGATGAGGAGGCCTCCTCCTCACCAGACCGTATAGGCCTGGGAGGGGACCCAGAGGAAGGGTCTAGAGTCATGGCCTGGGAAGCCCGAGAACAATGCCGCCATCCAAAAGTCGGCAGGGCCATGCCAACTTTGAACATGCGGATTTCAAGAACATGGCTGTCCATCAAAAATCAGGTGTCACAGCTGTCCATATCATGGTTAGGTCCCAGGCACTGAAGGCAGACATCATGCCGGTCCATCACGGAAAAATGCTGGCCACAGGAGCACCGACGCATGGGGGTGCGGGCTGCTTTGGACTTTCGCTTGGCTCCTGAACTGGATATGATGTGAAACAATTAATAAAACACAGAAAAGCTCCCAGCACCATCAAATTATAAAATAAAATGATCTTACCAGTTTTCAACGGTGTCGGGAAGTCAAACCGGGATGAAGGAATGAAGAAGGCATTGAAAAGACGACAAACGGCCAAGTGGTGCAGAAAAGAACTGTTTGACTCATGTAGCAGGTGCAGCCTCAACAGCGGGAGAAACAGAACTGGGATGGAGAAGGAGTCTGCGGCGCCTAACGGCTGCCCCTCGCGCACCACATAGTGCATTGCTCTCAAGGGCGGCGCTGTTGGCGCCGACTCTTCCCTAAAAAAACCCCAAAAAACTCCCATACCAGGTGCGCACCTCTGGCTTACACCCAACAGTAATGATTGACAAGGGAAGATCAGAAGGCGGCGCCGGCATAGGACATGGTGCCGGCAATAGAGGAGTTGGCGGAGGAGCCGGCGGCACCGAACCAAAGGTTTACAACCCCCAATTCATTCAGGAAAGTCTGAGAAATTCAGCAGGAGATAAAGGCACCAGTGTAGACCCGTGTGTCACAGCACTGTGGGGGGGGGGAACAGCAGAGTGCGGCATTGACAGCACCGAAGAAGGCGCCGTGTGACTAGAAGCCCCAACCACCCTGCCCGCAGGTCTGACTCAGAAAGACCTAAAGGCCACAGCAATGGGCTCACCAGCTCAGGCAGACAGGACAACCACCAAACCCATTGCTCCATAAGAGTGGCCCAGTGGTGAAACTGCTCACCAGGGAACCACCCAGGGGCCGGGGAGGGACTCTGGAGTAGAGGATGCCAGTTACCAGAAACAGAAGCCGGAGGAGATCCTGGAAGAGTTGGGCTCCTGCTGCTGGTAACCGACGATCAACACACAGATGTACCAGAAGGCGACCTCGAGTGGTACCATTTCTTTTTTGACCAGGAGGCCGAAGAAGAACCCGAGGCCAAGCAGTGCCAAGTCCTCGACGAGGATCGAGAATGGGAACACTTGTTTTTGTGCTTTTGGGAGGACCGCACACCCTCCCCGAGCACCGGACTGCCTGTAGTCAGACCCCCTCCGTAGAGGGTGGTGGACCAGACCCAACCCTGCTGACTACACAGCTTTCATGTGAAGTCTCCCTACCGTCACCTGCCCTGCTCATGGTCGACTCCATCGAAGGAGGGCTGAAGACTTCTCTGACGAAAAATTTACTTACTAAACTTATTTACTTATTTTTCTTTAAAATAATCACAAAAATAATAAAACTAATTAATACTGAAACTCTATAGCTGCTGTTGTATAGACATGAAGTTTTGACTCCCAGAGGGTGAGCGACATTGTCACTGAAGCACACTCAACGGCAGGAAAAAAGGAACTGAGGCGGTTGGAGGGTCAACATCAAGGTAGCCTATATGGCATGAGCTGAGCTCGTGGTGCCGCTTCCTCGAGGCCCTACCTAGGTGCCGGCCCTCCTGAAGATTCTTGGCTCCCGCTGGATCCTAGAGCCTCTGGCGTAGTCCCATGTGAATGAGTGGTGGAGACTTTATGTCCAAGAGGATTCAAGAAGTTCTCTATAGCCTGGAGTAACAGCCATGCCTTAGTCATGTCCTCTATTGAGGGCATCTGTTTTTGTCCACTGGCGTCTTTTTTGCCTGTTCAGAAGGAGGGACAGTGTATGTTATTCTTTATGCTTCTTTTTAGCAGGCACAGTTTCTGATGCTTGCTCAGTAACTCTTTTGCTCTTACTAGTTTTAGGGTTCTCCCTTTCAGACACCCTGAGATCCATACCATCTTTAGCAGACTTGTCCTTCTACTTAACCCTGAGGGGCTGGACCCTCACCTGAGCCCTGTGACGTAGAGGCAGACTGAGAAGCCGTAATCTCGTCAATTTGTTTGGCTCTCTTATGGAAGTTCTGGGGCAAAATGTGAGACACAGTTCACAAAGAACAGTTAAATAAGAACTTAATGTAACAGTAGATCTTTGAGGGGATCTCAGTCATTAGGTCACTCCGCAAGAAATGAAAATTACATTCCTACCATAATTCTTGATCTTCTTGGACGAAGTCTCCACCACTCATTCACACCAGTGGGACTACACCGGAGGTGCTAGGACCCAGCAGGAGCCAAAACTTTTTAGGAGGGCCGGCACCAAGGTAGGACCATGCATGTGTGGCACCCCGAGACCTGCTTGTGCTGTATAGGCTATCTCGGCGACAACCCTCCAACCACCTCAGTACCTTTTTTACTTAGGAGGTACAGTGTAAACTAATCTAGGAAACTAACCTAACCCAGACATAAGACAATCTGTATGACCCGTATAAGAAGGGTCAACTCAACAGTGCCTTCACAACCTAGCCAACGAGGAAGTGAAGACCAGAAACATGATGAGTGAACTTGGGGGATGGTGGGAGGGTGTGTGAATGAGTGGTGGAGACTTTATCCAAGAAGATCAAGAAATACAGTAGGTAAGTAATTTTTATATCTTTTTGGACTAAAAGTCTCCACCACTCATACACACTAGTGGGAGAGTACCAAGCTGAAACAATCCCCCGAGCAGGGCGGCAGGAAAAAGGAGCTCACTTAGGACAGAAGTCCATGAAGAGTTGACCTGCCAAAAGAAGGATTCCATTTGGCATGGACATCCAGGGCGTAGTGCTTCATGAAAGTGTGCACAGAGCTCCAAGTGGCCGAGTTACAGATGTTTGCAGTGGATGTGTACCGAATCTCCATCAGGGATGCTGCGACCACTCTGGTAGAGTGAGCCTACACCTTGCCTTCTAGCTTGACCTGCGCCAATGAGTAGCAATGGCAAAGGCATGCTACCAACCATGCTGAAATGCATCTGATGGCAACAGGCTGACCCAACTAGGCCATGCTGAATGATATAGAGTTGTTTGGATTTGTGAATCTCCTTCGTTCTGTAAATGTAGAATCGCAAAACCCTTTTGACATTCAGAGAATTCTGGAAATTTGCAAAGTAGGTCGGAAGGACCAAGGGCTAGTTAAGGTGAAATTCTGAGACCACTTTGGGCAGGAATTTAGGGTGAGTTCTGAGACCCACCTTGTCCTTGTGAAATACTGTGTCCGGGGTGGGGGTCTGTGACCAGGGTATGTATTTCAGATACTCTTCGAGTGGAGGTAATGGCCACTAGGAAGGCTGCCTTCCAGGTCCGAAACTTCAAGTTGCAGGTTGTTAGAGGCTCAAAAGGTTTATGGGTGAGCATGTCTAGCACAAGATTGATATCCCACGTGGCCACCAGTCTCCAGACTGGCGGCCTAGTATGCAGGATACCTTTAAGAAATCTCTTGACTAGCAGTAACTGAGCCACTGACATATTCTGTACTGGCTTGTGATAGGCAGAAATCTCACAGAGGTGCACCTTAACTCTCAAGTATTGCAGTCCTGCATTCAACAGGTCTAGGAGGTACTCTAACCCCTTACTGGTGGGCAAACAAAGGTGTCCAGGGTGGACTTTGAGCACCAAATGGAAAACCATTTCCACTTTGCCACATAAGTCTTCCCAGTGGATGGCTTGTGTGTGGGTAAGAGGATTTCTGAGATTCTCTGAGAGACGTTAAACTTATCCACTTCTATCTCCTCAGGAGTCAGGCATGGAGATGAAGGGATTGCAGATTGGGATGGACCACCGGACCTTGTGTCAGGAGGTCCATCTGTAGGGAAAGTTGTCTCAGAGGGACTTCCAATAATCTGTTGATTAACAGAAACCACATCTGGTGTGGCCAGTATGTAGCGATGAGGGCCGGAGCCAGAGATGGAGCCATGAGGAGTGGCGCTGCGACTAGCACCTTGTACTGCAGGCAATGACTATCTCGACGACCCCTCCAACCGCCCTAGTACCTTTTTTCTGAGGAGGTGCAGCGTAACTAACCTAGAAGGATTAGACTAACAAAAACTGGACCTAAGATAGTCCGAATGACCCGCATAAGAAGGGTCAACAAAGAAGTCTTCACAGCCTAAACACTGAGGGAGTGAAGACCAACCACAGAGAGGTGAGCTCAGGGGGTGGTGGGTGAGCGTGTGAATGAGTGGTAGATACTCCATCCAAGAAGATCAAGAATTCCGGTAGGTACATAATTTCCATATCTTCCTGGACATATTTATATATATTCCATACCATCTGAGACAGCATCTCAAAGGATGGTTGTACCGGGGGGAGTTAAATCCATAGGGATCTCCGGGACATGAAGGTATTGGAGTCTTAAGAGCTTCCCAGGATCGATATCTGTAGTCTGGAGAGAAAGAGTAGAATTTAAATTTTTCAGCAGAAACTTAAATGACAGGTCTTTGACCACAGGCTCTGCAACAGGATTAATTCCTGCTCCTTCAACATCATCACCCAGCTGAAGGTCTGGGTCAGGCTCAATCTCATCTTCTGACAGCACAGAAGGGACTGTATGGACAGGAAAGGAGTGAAAGTCAGTAGGAAATGAAGAAGAGAAAGGAATCGGAGTCGAGAAGCTCTGAAGGCTGGACGATGACGCACCAAGCCTCAGCACCAAAGAGGAACACGGCGCCAAAGGCAAGGAAGATGGTGCCAACAGAGGCCACGGCACCGAAGAAACCCATGGTGCCGAGGACATCGCCGACAATCCCAATGGTGCCAACGGCAGTGCCGACAACACAAGTGGCACCGATGGCAGCACTGACAGGCTCATCAGCACGGAAGACGGTGCCGAGAGACCCATTGATGCCAATGGCGCTGAAAGCAATCCAGGGCTCCAAAAACTGTGATTTGAAGAAAAAGTAGGAGGAATACCAGGAGATAGAGGCATCAGTGTGGCCCCCTGCGCTGCAGCCATGTGAGGGGGGAAAACACCTGAGCATGGAGTCGACAGCACCGAAGAAGGCACCGCGAGACTAGGGAGGTCCAACTGCCCTACCCAATCCCTCAAAAGGCCCAAGGGCCTCGGAGTGATCGGGCCAGGCAGCTGGACCAGCCTCCTAACCCATTGCTCCATAAGAGCGGCCCACTGTTGAAACTGCTCATCAGAAGCCCTTCCAAAAGGCGGGGAAGGGCTTCAATGTCAAAGAGGTCAGTCACCGGAGACAGAAACCAGTGACTCCGGAGGAGGAGACTAACACCTAACCACAATAACGGACTGTCGATGCGCAGACATACCAGAAGGCGACCTCGAGTGATGCCTTCTCTTTTTTGACCTGTGGGCTGAAGAACAGCTCGAGGCCGAACGGTGCAGAGAGTGCGACCGTTTTCTTTTATGCTTTCAGGGGGACTGCCCATTCCCTCAAGCATCAGACCATCCTTTGTCAGAACCCCCCCCCCGGAGAGGGCGGCGGACCGGACCCAGCCCGGCTGACTGAACAGCTTTCATACGAAGTCTTCCTACCGTCACCTGACCTGCTCATGGTTGACTCCGTCAGTGTAGGCTGAAGACTTCTTTTCTTTCAAAAGTATAGTTAAAATTAAGCAGTACTTATTTTGAGATATATTGCAAAACAATAAACTGAAAACTATGCTGCTAGTTTGAAGTCTGACTCCCGGCAGGCAAGTGACGTCGTCACTGACGTGCACTCGATGTCGGGAAAAAATGAACTGAGGCAGTTGGAGGGTCGATGCAGAGATAGTCATTGCCGCACAAGCCAAGGCTTTCAGTGCCACTCCTCATGGCTCCATCTCTGGCACCAGCCCTCTTGCAAAAAGTTTGCTCCTTCTGGGTCCTAGTGCCTCCGGCATAGAACCCATCAGTGTGAATGAGTGGTGGAGACTTTATGTCCAGGAAGATCAGCCCTCATCTCCAAGACAACTGTGTAGATGGGACCCTGGGTGTGGTGGTCCTGACAGTGAGTTCCCTAACTGGTCAGAGATGCATCTGTGGTGATGGTGATCTGCGTTTTCAGTGGGGCAAAGGGGAAACCCTGGAGAAGGTTGTCCTCCTGAGTCCACCAGGTGAGAGATCTCGTTAGAAGCTCTGTCATCCTGATGTGGAAGGACTGCGGATGCACGGTTGGAGACCACTGTGTGCGCTGAGCATCCACTGAGTGGTCCTCATGTATAAGCATGCTAGAGGCACCATGAATATGGACGATGCCATGAGGTCTAGCATCCACTGCATTGAGAGAGCTCGAACTGAGTTGTTCTCCTTGATGAAGCGAGCCATCTGGAGAATGTTGTTCCTCCTGTCTTCTGGAAGAAAAGCTTTTGCTCTGTAAGTGTCCAGAAGAGCTCCTATGAAGATAAGTTGCTGGGAGGACTGAAGCTGCAATTTTTCCAGGTTCAGTAGTACCCCCAAGGACGTGAGGAACTTGGAAGCTGTGGAGACCACTTCCTATGTCCATTTCCTGGAAGGGCTCACCAGGAGCCAATCGTCCAGGTATGAGTACACCTGAATGTTGAGATTTCCAAGATGTGCCGTGAGTATTGCAAAGCACTTTGTAAAGACTCATGGTGCCAAAGAGATCCCAAAGGGAAGAACTCTGAATTGGCAGTGTTGACCCACAGCCACAAGGCGAAGGTACTTGTGGTGGCTTGGGAGTACCGGAACATGCTGGTAGGCATCCTGCATGTCCAGAGATGTCATCCAGTAGTTCTGATGAATCAGAGGCCGTAGTGTTCCCAGCCAGATCATCTTGAATTACTGAAGTATTTGTTCAACTTCCCGAGATCTAGAATCAGACACATGTCATCTCTTTTCTTTGGAACTAGGAAGTAATGGGAGTAGAAACCTATGTTCCGTTCTGCCTGTGGAACTATTTCTACTACCCTGTTGTTCAGAAGGCCCTGAATCTCAGAAGCAAGGAGGTCTGACTGAGTGGTAGACAGCTTGGACTGTCACTCGGGTGGATGATCCAGGTGAGTCGCTGTGAAATTGAGAGGCTATCCATCTCAGGTTATCCTGAGGACCCATTTGTCCATTGTGATGGATATCCACTGGTTGTAAAATTGAGTCAGATGACCCCCTACTGCCTAACTGGAGTCTATCTAGGGCAACTGAGATGGGACATGGGCTGGGTCTTCAGAGGGTGGCACTGAGAGCCTTTGGGGCCTGTGCCTTCTGCTGTATTTTCTTTTGCGGCTGAGGAGTTTGGTTTTTGTTAAAAGCTCCTCGGCCTTTACCTTGAAAGGACTGCTGGTTATGGAACTGACAACAGCTTCTGTCCCTCTGAGGGGTCGCAGGAGCCAGTCTGGCAATCTTAATAGCAGTCCTGGTCTTCTGAGTGGCCTTCAGTGCCTGCTCCACTTGTGGGTCAAACAGATAAACACCGTCAAAGGGGAAATCCATGACTCTCTGCTGAGCATCATCTGTAAAGCCCGAAGTCCTTAGCCAGGAGTGTTGTCGGTCACTGCTGCCTTAGAGGCAGTGTCAAAGGTGTCCTTAGCAGCTTTCAGTTGCTGATTGTTGGACTCTATGCCCCTGGTAATGGTCTGAAGAAGCTCCGTGCTAGTGTCCATCTTGGGGAGGCTCTCAACCACTGCTTTGAATGAATGCCAGAGGGAAATGCTCATACTGAGAGAAATGGCTCTGGTAACTAGCTATACGCAAGGCAGCAGCAAACACTCACTTCCCCAGAGTGTCTATTTTATGAGATTCTTTATTCACCAGACGAGCCGTGGATTCCTGGGGGAGCATGGCTTTGTCGTTTTCCACCAGAAATGGAAATGATGTACCTACCGTAATTCTTGATCTTCTTGTACAAAGTCTCCACCACTCATTCACACTGATGGGATCTATGCCAGAGGTGCTAGGATCCAGTGGGAGCAAACTTTTTGCAAGAGGGTCGGCGCCAGAGATGGAGCTGCGAGGAACGGCGCCACGAGCCTCGGCTCGCGCGGCAATGACTATCTTGGCATCGACCCTCCAACTGCCTCAGTACCTTTTTTTCCAAGGAGGTGCAGCATAACTAACCTAGAAGGATAGCCTAACAAAAACTGGACATAAGATAGTCTGGACGACCCGTATAAGAAGGGTCAACAAAGAAGTCTTCACAGCCTAAAGATTGAGGGAGTGAAGATCAACAACAGAGTTGAGTGTCACAAACCCACTCAGCAGGTCAGCCCTCTACTTCCAAAGTGCCAACCTCCAAGCGCAGTCTTGTGAACAGTTTAACAGAACAAGGTAACCCTCTTGTCTGTTTTGTGAGTTCGGATCAAGCTTTGGTCTCCAGTCTTGAAGGGATTCAAACTGTGAACCTCTTGCGAGTGTACCCAATACACAGTCTCAGATATTTCTGTCTTCAGGGGGCCAGATATCTTTGCCTATGGGCACTTAACCAGGTGTACAGAAATGAACCCTTAAAAACTTTAATAAAGACCTCAGATTTAAAACACTTCTCTTTCCAGTTTGGTATCACCATTCAAGCTTATGCCTAGTGTCTGATATAACCATATATACTTTTCTTGCAAATGAATGAAAATCAAAGACAGACCAAGTAAGCTCTAAAAAGAGTTTTTACTAAAATAGATAATAATATGTAAAACATACAATACAGAACTATTATATCACAAGACATACAAATCTATTAAAAGAACAATGTTTTAAACAGTGCAATTCTTACTACAGTACTTAGTCTCTAAATACCTGCTTAAAAGTGCTCACAGATGTTTTCTGTCAGAGTCTAGATCAAACTTTCACTGCTAAACATTATGGAATTTATCCAATTTGTACTGTTCTGCTTGCCTGTATGTATGTTCTGCTTACCTGTATGTTATTTTTTACCCCAGGGTCGCCCCTGAAAAAGGGACCTCTGGGGCCCAGTGGGCCTACCCGGTCAACAAAATTCAATAAATAAATAAATTAAAGTGTCTCTGAAGGAAAACAGAATAATAATTAAAAAGCTGGTTTTCCCCACCTATTTGCATGAGGTCACCTAGCTCCTCCCTGTCAGAATATATAAAAAACATATATCTATAAAAACAGGATGTCTTTTCCAAGTATTAAATTCTGCAACCTCAGCATACTCATGTTCTTCAAATGACAGTTCTTTGATCTTAATCAGTATCCTCTCTCACACAGGCATCAGAGGAACATTTACAACTCTGCACCAGTTTGCTAAACCTAGTTTCCCCCTCTTAACATCATAAACTGTTTTTCATGATTTCCTTCTTAACAAAATTAGCTGATAAACGTCTGTAATTAGCTTCTGGCCTGCCATGTAACACCTGGTATCTAAAACCTGTGTGTGTGTGATCTCACATGCTATTTCAGCATTTTC
Organism: Neoceratodus forsteri; assembly: GCA_016271365.2. Taxonomy (NCBI): domain Eukaryota; kingdom Metazoa; phylum Chordata; order Ceratodontiformes; family Ceratodontidae; genus Neoceratodus; species Neoceratodus forsteri. The sequence goes on along the minus strand of CM028134.1, from coordinate 966,995,894 downwards.
TCATGGCTTCATCTTTTCAGCTGAAACCTGGGGGGGGTGACAGATTTTCAGCATCTCTCATGACAGACACTCCATAACCCATTTTGATATTACAAAAAATGATACTACAGCACTCAGAACTGGCTGTCCACATCACAATCCTCCCCACCTAGACTGAATTTGGAGGGTCTATCCCGTGCATGGGATGAACTTCCCAAATCAGTTCACTCCTCATAGACCCTACAGAGCCCATCTGAGTTCTGATTTTTGACTCCAGCCCTATGTACGATTTTTATATCATGCCCTTGCAAAGCAAGACTCCATCTTAGCAATCTGCCATTGCTTTTCCCCATCTGTGTCAGCTAAACCAGGGGGTTGTGGTCAGTCTGCATCACAAAATGCTGCCCATACAAGTATGGCTCTAATTTCTTTAGGGGCCCACACTATGGCAAGATACTCCTTTTCCACTGTGGAGTACGCTTGCTCCCTGGGAAGTAACTTCCTACTTAGGTACACTAGTGGGTGATCTGTCCCTTGGCTGGATGTCTGACTCAGTACTGCCCCAATACCCACATATGAGCCGTCAGTCTGAACTATAAAGGTTTTGCTATAGTCAGGACTTGTCAAAACAGGAGCACTGCACAGTGAATCCTTTAATCTGGTAAAGGCTTCCTCACAGGCTGGGCCCCAGGTAATTTTCTTTGGCATCCTTTTCTTTGTCAGGTCAGATAGGGGAGCAGCCAGAGCACTGTAATTGGGTACAAATTTTCTGTAGTACCCTGCTGTCCCTAGAAAACTCCTGACCTGCTTCTGGATTTCTGGTCTGGGCCACGCCTGGTCACCTCTATCTTTATTTGATTAGGATGGAGCTGTGCCCGGCCTACCACATGCCTGAGGTATGCCACTTCTCCCATGGCCACCTGATACTTCTCGGCTTTGACAATGAGCCCGGACCTCTGTATCCTACCCAGCACTTACCTAAGGTGGGATAGGTGTTCCTCCCAGCTGGTACTAAAGATGGCAATGTCATCCAGATATGCCACGCCGTACTCCTCAGCTTCATTTAACACCTGGTTCACCAACCTTTGGAAAGTGGCCGGGGCATTCTTCATTCCGAAAGGCATTACTTTAAACTCAAATAAGCCTAATGGAGTGATGAAGGCCGACCTCTCCCTAGCTCTGTCTGTCAGCTCTACCTGACAATACCCCTTCATCAGGTCAATGGTCGTAAGGTAGGTTGCCTCTCTCAACTTATTCAGGAGTTCATCCGTCCGGGGCATTGGGTGGGCGTCTGACTTTGTGACTGCATTCAGTCCATGACAGTCCACACAGAAATGACTAGAGCCATCTGGCTTAGGCACAAGGACTATGGGTGAGGCCCAGGGGCTGTGGGATCTCTGGATTACCCCTAAATCCAGCATCTCCTACACTTCCCTCCTAATGTCCTTTTGGACAGTCTCTGACACCTGGTATGCTGTCCGCCGTATGGGCGTCTGTGCTCCTGTCTCCACATCGTGTGTCACTAAAGGGGTTAGGCCAGGCTTGGCGCTAAACAAGGGGACAAAGTCTGCTAAAACCTCCCTTACTATCTGGATCTGGTCCAGAGCCAGCTGGGGAGACAATTTTACTGCCTCCACAGAGGACTCCCGCTTACTCTCTTCCAGCAAGTCCAGAAGGGGGTCTTCTTTGTCCATCCCTGCCCCATGACTACACACTGCAAACACCATGTCAGCCCTATTTGCATATGGCTTCATCATGTTGACATGGTACATCCTTTCTGTCTGTCTTCGGTCAGGTAACTCCACAATATAGTTTACATCATTTACCTTCCTAACTACTTTGTACGGTCCTGTCCACTCAGCCTGAAGCTTGTCTTTCCAGACTGGAATAAAGACCATGACTTCCTGACCCACCATGTACGAGCGAGCTCTGGCTCTGTGGTCGTACCACACTTTTTGTTTCTGTGGGGCAACTACCACGTTACTCTGGGCTGTCCCCATAAGCTCCTTCAGCCTTTCCCTAAACATTAGGATGTAATCCACAATGGGAGTTCCCTGGGTGGCATGCTTGCCTTCCCAGTTCTCCTGGATCAAGTCTAGGGGCCCACGTACCCTGCGTCCATATAAGAGTTCGAAGGGGAAAAATCCTGTCAACTCTTGGGGCACCTCCCTGTATTCAAGCAACAGATGGGGAAGGTATTTCTCCCAGTCCCTCCCATGCTGTTCAGCACATGCCCAGAGCATTGACTTTAGGGTACCACTGAATCTTTCCACAAGCCCATTGGCTTGTGGGTGATATGGTGTCGTGCATCTCTGCACCACCCCACACTTCTCCCATAAACATTTCATCAGGTCCGACATGAAGGAACCCCCTCGATTGGTGATTACCTCCTGGGAAACCCAACATGGGAGAAAATCCCAAGTAAGGCATCTGCCACTTTGTCTGTCCTCAGTGAGGATAGGGTGACTGGCTCTGGGTACCGGGTGGCATAATCCACCACAGTCAAGATGAATACCTTCCCTGAGGAGCTGGGGATATTAAAAAGCCCCACAATATCCATTCACACCCTCGGGAATGGCTCTTTCACTATGGGTAATGGAATCAGGGCAGCTTGGGTTTTCTTGCCCACCTTCCCTATATCTTGGCACCAGTGACAAGACCTGCAATACTCCTTCACCTGCTGGGTGAAGTTAGGCAAGTAGAAATTCTGGGCCAACCGCTGTGTTGTGCGTGCGATTCCCAGATGACCAGACAAGGGAATATCATGTGCAATCTTGAGCAACTGCTCACGATACCCCTGGGGAATGACAAGCTGCCTGCCTAGCATCCCTCCGTCTGTACTGCCTAAGTATACAAAAGTCCATTTTCCCAATAAACCTTATGTCAGCTGTCACCTCCCTGTGCACCGTCTGAGTCTGCCCAAGCCCTGAGCTTTTCTAAACTAGGGTCACTTCTCTGAGCAGCTGCAAACCCCTCACACATTCCCAAGGCATGGGACAGGTCCCCTTTAGTCGCTAAACTAGGGTCCCTAGCACTAGCATTAGGGCACTCAGGATCACTGTCAATCCCAACCCTCTGACAATGGGTCACCCTTCCCTCTTTGGAGTAACCCTTTGTAGTTGTGTGGTTACTTGCTACTGGGGAAATTAAATCCCTCTCTTCATTAATCTCCATATTAGGAGACACAGGCTGGGGAACCAGCCTCTCAGTGGTTTCCACAATGGCTTCTGTGGGGTTCAAGGAACTACAATTTTCTCTTGCCACTTGGCTACGGGTAACTGCACATGCCATCCCCTTTTAGATTGTTGCCCAGGATCACATCCACTGCTAAGGTTTTGTCTACAGCCACCTGTTGCACAGCTCCCCCTGTTTCACCCTAGTCTAAGAGAACACTAGCGAGGGGCAATGTTTTTGCCTCACCAGTGAAGTCCTGTACAGTGACATATTTATTGGGTATAAGCTGACCGGGCTGTACCAGATCCCCCTTTACCAAGGTCAAGGATGCCCCTATGTCCCTTAACCCTTGCATCTATACAACATTCACCATGACTGGGTGCATGTGTTCCCTCATGTTCACTGGCATGCTTCCAGGGACACAAAAACAACCCACTTCTTTTCTAGCACCCAGCTGTGTATTATTGCTCGCCTTTTTGGGACACTGTCTGGTAATATGCCCAGTTTCTTTACACAACCCACATTCATTTCTTCTCTCAGAGAAATCTTTTCTCTGAAACCTGGGGCTAACTGGTTTCGGTGGAGACAGTGAGGGTTTTAGCTGCCCTGAAGGTGTGCTTTTCCCTTTCTGTGCTGCCACACCTGCCCCATTCTCTCTCAGAGCAGGTCTGCTCTTGGCATAGCGATCTGAGAGTTCAGCAGCCTCTTGCACTGTTTTGTGATCTCGGTCCCCTAGCCAGGTTTTTAGCTCTGCTGGGCATGCCCAATAAAACTGTTCTATTAAAATCACACTTTCAATTCCATCAACAGAGTTTGCCTCAATTCCTTCCCACCAATGTTTTAAAAACTGACGTTGTTTCGTGACTAGCTCCCCGTAGCTCATATCAGGGCTTCTTCTGAGCTTACGGAATTTAGCTCTGTATGATTCAGCAGTTAATTCAAATTTTTTTAACAGTGCAGCTTTTAGCTTGCTGTAATCATTGCTGTCCTCATTGTCCATTTGACCCAATGCATCCCAAACTTTCCTGGAAAGTAGCAGGGATAGCTGAAAGCTCCAGGACTCTCTTGGAATTTTAGCCTGAATACAAACTTTTTCAAAAGAATTTAAAAAGGCATCCATAACATTTCCCCTCTTTAAATTTGGCTATTAATTTTGGAGTTCAATTTGTAACCTAGTCCTGCAGTCCCAGTTAAAACCAAGGCACTTATCTGCTCTGGTGCCGCTGGTTGGAATCATATCTTCTCCAGTTCATGTTGCCTCTAGCGCTCCTGCTCCTCACGGTCTGCGTCTCGGAGTTCTCATTCTCTCTTCTGCTCTGCAGCTCGGTGGTGCTCATGCTCCTCACGGTTTGCGTCTCTCTATTGTCGCTCTGCCTCCCACTCTTCCCTCTCTGTCTCTCGTCATTCCAGCTCTGCATCTCGGTTCTCTCGCTCCCTCTTCTCCTGGAGCACCAGCTCCATCCTGGGCAACTCAATTTGCAGACTGAGTACCTCTGGATTCAGGATACTGGTGACCTTCCCCTGATGCTGTGGCCCTTCACTGACAGTGGCCCTGCTGTCCTCCTCACCAAACCTGGACACAGCACTGGCCGTTAACCCTACCACGCTCGAAGTTTGGTCCTTTCCAGTCACGGTCCGTGACTTGCTGCTCTGGGTATCTGCTACCATCAGGGCATCTATGAGGTTCTGCTTTTTGGCTATCACCTCGAATGGGACTCCCCAGTCCCCGCACAACTGCTTCAAGTAATCTACAGTGTGCCTACTGTAGTTGGAAGCCATCTTCTTCTTCCCTCACTACTGCTACTCTGACTTGCACTTTGGAGAAAAAAATAAAACGGGAAGGAACTGGACTGTACGCCAAGTGATATAGTTCTGTTTCCTTTTTAAAATAAAACTCTGCCTTTTTCTTTCTTTGCAAGCTGACACAGAACAATAAAAGCTTGTGATACCAAAATTATCTGCACCGCTGCCAACCAATCTGTCACAAACCCACTCAGCAGGTCAGCTCTCTATTCCCAAAGTGCCAACCTCCGAACGCAGTCTGGTGAACAGTTTAACAGAACATGGTAAACCTCTTGTCTGTTTTGTGAGTTCGGATCAAGCTTTGGTCTCCAGTCTTGGAGGGATTCAAACTGTGACCCTGTTGCTAGCGTAGCCAATACACAGGCTCAAATATTTCTGTCTTTGGGGGGCCAGATTTCTTTGCCTATGGGCACCTAACTAGGTGTACAGAAATGAACCCTTAAAAACTTTAATAAAGACCTCAGATTTAAAACGCTTCTCTTTCCAGTTTGGTATCACCATTCAAGCTTATGCCTAGTGTCTGCTATAACCATATATACTTTTCTTGCAAACGAACATAAATCAAAAACAGACCAAGTAAGCTCTAAAAAGAGTTTTTACTAAAATAGATAACAATATGTAAAACATACAATACAGAACTATTATATCACAAGACATACAAATCTGTTAAAAGAACAATGTTTTAAACAGTGCAATTCTTACTACAGTACTTAGTCTCTAAATACCTGCTTAAAAGTGCTCACAGATGTTTCTTTGTCAAAGTCTAGATCAAAGTGTCTCTGACGGAAAACATAAGAATAATTAAAAAGCTGGTTTTCCCCACCTATTTGCATGAGGTCACCTAGCTCCTCCCTGTCAGAATATATAAAAAACATATATCTATAAAAACAGGATGTCTTTTCCAAGTATTAAATTCTGCAACCTCAGCATACTCATGTTCTTCAAATGACAGTTCTTTGATCCTAATCAGTATCCTCTCTCACACAGGTATCAGAGAAACATTTACAACTTCGTACCAGTTTGCTAAACCTTGTTTCCCCCTCTAACGTCATAAACTTTATTTTTATGATTTCCCTCTTAACAAAATTAACTTAGAAATGTCTGTAATTAGCTTCTGGCCCGCCATGTAACACCTGGTATCTAAAACCTGTGTATGTGTGATCTCACATGCTGTTTCAGCATTTTCTCATGGCTTTCATCTTTTCAGCTGAAACCTGGGTGGGGGAACAGCCCAGATTTTCAGCATCTCTCATGACAGACAGTCTATAACCCATTTTGATATTACAAAAAAATGATACTACGGCACTCAGAACTGGCTGTCCACGTCACAGTGAGCTTGGGGGATGGTGGGTGGGCATGTGAATGAGTGGTGGAGACTTTGTCCAAGATCAAGAATTATGATAGGTATGTAATTTCCATATCTTTCTGGACATAAAGTCTACACCACTCATGGGAGAGTACTGAGCTAATAATCCCCCGAGACGGCGGCAGGAGAGACCAAGAGCTCACAAATTCAGGACAGAAGTCCATTAAGGATGGTTCTGCCAAACAAAAGATATCATCTGGCTTGGACATCCAGGGCATAGTGCTTGACGAAAGTATGCACTGAGCTCCAGGTAGCCGCACTGCAAATATCTGCAATAGGCATGCTGCGGATTTCTGCCAGGGATGCCGCGACTGCTCAAGTAGAGTGTGCATACACTCTGCCTTCCAGCTTAACCTGCGCCATGGAATAACAGTGGCGGAGGTATGCCACTAGCTATGCTGAAATGCATCTGATAGTGACAGGTTGACCCAGCCGGGTCTCGCTGATGGAAACAAACAGTTGTTGAGCTTTGCAAATTTCTTTTGTTCTATCCAAATAGAAATGCAGAGCTCTTTTGACATCTAAAGAATGAAGAGTACGCTCTCCTTCATTTTGGAAGTTCGCAAAGTAAGTAGGTAGGATCAAAGGTTGGTTTAGATGGAATTCTGAAACAACCTTAGGGAGAAACTTAGGATAGGTCCTAAGAACTACTTTGTCCTTATGAAATACAGTATACGGAGGGTCTGTGACCACTGTGATCAACAGTTGTTGAGCTTTGCGAATAAGTTTTGTTCAATCTAAATAGAAACACAGAGCTCTTTTGACATCCAAAGAATGAAGGGTACGCCATCCTTCATTTTGCAAGTTCGCAAAGTAAGTAAGTAGGACTAAAGGTTGGTTTAGATTGCATTCTGAAACAACCTTAGGGAGAGACTTAGGATGGGTCCTAAGAAGTACCTTGTCTTTATGAAACACAGAATACGGAGGGTCTGTGACCAAGGCATGTATTTCAGAAACCCTGCGGGCTGAGGTAATGGCCACCAGGAAGGCCATTTTCCAAGTGAGAAATTTTAGCTCACAGGTAGCTAGAGGCCCGAAAGGTTTTCGAGTGAGCATGTGTAGTACCAGATTAATGTCCAAGACTGCGACTGGACATCTGATAGGAGGACTGGTATGCAGAATACCCTTAAGAAACCTCTTAACTACTAGTAACGGGGCCAGTGACAAGGAAATGGAAATTACGTACCTACCGTAATTCTTGATCTTCTTGGACAAAGTCTCCACTACTCATTCACACTGATGGGATCTATGCTGGAAGTGCTAGGACCCAGCGGGAGCAAACTTTTTTGCAAGAGGGCCGGCGCCAGAGATGGAGCCGCAAGGAGCGGTGCCACGAGCCTCAGCTCGTGCGGCAAAGACTATCTCGGCATTGACCCTCCAACAGCCTCAGTATCTTTTTTTCCGAGAAGGCGCAGCATAACTAACCTAGAGGCATAGCCTAACAAAAACCGGACATAAGATAGTCCGGATGACCCGTAAAAAAAGGGTCAACAAAGAAGTCTTCACAGCCTAAAGATTAAGGGAGTGAAGACCAAAAACAGAGGTGAGCTCGGGGGATGGTGGTTGGGCGTGTGAATGAGTGGTGGAGACTTCATCCAAGAAGATCAAGAATTATGGTAGGTATGTAATTTCCATATCTTCCTGAACATAAAGTCTCCACTACTCATTCATACTGATGGGAGAGTACCGAGCTAATAATTTCCCCGAGAGGGAGGCAGGAGAGACCAAGAGCTCACAAATTTAGGATAGAAGTCCATTAAGGACGGTCCTGCCAAACGAAAGATGTCACCTGGCATCAACATCCAGGGCATAGTGATTGACGAAAGTATGCACTGAGCTCCAGGTTGCCGCACTGCAAATGTCTGTAATGGGCACGCTGCGGATTTCAACCAGGGATGCCGTGACTGCTCAAGTAGAGTGAGCGTACACTCTGCCGTCCAGCTTAACCTGCACCATGGAATAACAGTTTCGAAGGCATGCCACTAGCAATGCCGAAATGCATCTGATAGCGACAGGTTGACCCATCCGAGTCTCGCTGAAGGAAACAAACAGTTGTTGAGCTTTGCAAATTTCTTTTGTTCTATCCAAATAGAAATGCAGAGCTCTTTTGACATCTAAAGAATGAAGAGTACGCTCTCCTTCATTTTGGAAGTTCGCAAAGTAAGTAGGTAGGATCAAAGGTTGGTTTAGATGGAATTCTGAAACAACCTTAGGGAGAAACTTAGGATAGGTCCTAAGAACTACTTTGTCCTTATGAAATACAGTATACGGAGGGTCTGTGACCAAAGCATGTATTTCAGAAACCCTGCGGGCTGAGGTAATGGCCACCAGGAAGGCTGTTTTCCAAGTGAGAGGTTTCAGCTCACAGGTAGCTAGGGGCTCGAAAGGTTTTTGAGTGAGCATGTCTAGTACAAGATTAATGTCCCAGACTGCGACTGGACATCTGATAGGAGGTCTGGTATGCAGAATACCCTTAAGAAACCTCTTAACTACAGGTAACTGAGCCAGTGACAAGGAAAGTGCTGGCTCATAATAAGCTGAAATGGCACAAAGGTGAACCTTGACTGTAGAGTATTGTAGACCTGAATTTGAGAGGTCTAAGAGGTACTCTAGAACTTTATTTGGTGGGCAGGAAAAAGGATTCAAAGAGAATTTCACACACCAGAGAGAAAAACGCTTCCATTTGGCTGTGTAAGTTTTTCTGGTGGCTGGCTTGCGCACAGCCAAAAGAATAGCTGAAACTCTCCGAGAGACATTAAACCTGTTCGCCTCTATTTCTTCAGAAGCCAAGTGTGAAGGTGAAGCGACCTCAGATTGGGATGGACCACAGGACCCTGGGTCAGAAGGTTCGTCTGAAGGGGAGGTGCCTCCGGAGGGGTTTCTGACATACTGTTGAGTAACGGAAACCGTATCTGTTGAGGCCAGAAGGGAGCAATGAGGATCATTTTGTCCCCCTGGGACTCGAATTTGAGAAGTACCCTCTGAATTAGAGGAAGAGGAGGAAAGGCATTTAGAAAGCGTTTTGTACACTGCAGCCTGAACACATCCTGACAGAAAATGCCAGGCCCTGGATTTCTGGAGCAGAAGAGAGGCAGTTTTGTGTTGAGTGGGGATGCAAAAAGGTCCAGGTCTGGAGTTCCCCTCTCTGCGAATAGTGACTGAACTACGGTTGAGTCGAGAGACGACTCGTGAGGATCTGTCTCCGTTCTGCTGAGATGGTCTGCCAGTTCTTTCTGCACTCCCAGCAGGTAGACCACCTGAATTAGAGCCTTCTGCTCTAGGCACCATTCCCACACACTCATCACCTCCCTGCATAAAGGGTAAGAGTGTGCACTGCCCTGCTTGTTGATGCACTACATCACTGCTTTGTTGTCCGTTTGAAGGAGAATGTTCTTGTGACAGAGGATGTCCTTCAAAGCCCAGACCGCATAGAGGACAGCTCTCATTTCTAGGACGTTTATGTGAAGCTGGGGCTCGACCTGAGTCCACGTACAGTAACAGCCCTAGACACTGCCAGCTATTTCCTGAAATTTCTGTGATGTTTCCATAAATATGTCCTGCTTTCTGCATTTCCACAGTAGGGGCAGCAGAGAAACTTCAGAAATTTTGCAAAATATCTGGAAATAGCTGGCAATGTCTGTGGCTACTACTGTACCTTGGGTGTAGAGATCCTGACAGTGAGCTCCCCACCCCATCAGGGATGCATCCATGGTAATGGAAATCTGATGATCCAGAGGAGTAAAGGGATACCCTTCTGGAAGGTTGTCCTTTTGCAACCACCAGGTGAAAGACCTCTTCAGAGGTTCTGTCACCTTGATGAGAAAGGACTGAGGGTGAGTGGCTGGGGATCACTGAGTACTGAGCATCCATTGAGAGGTTCTCATGTGGAGATGTGCTAGGGGTACAGTGAACACAGAGGATGCCATGAGACACAGCATCTGTTGCATCGAGATAGCTCAAACTGAGTTGTTCTCTCTGATGTATAGGGCCATCTGTAGGATATCGCTCCTTCTGTCCTCTGGAAGAAAAGCTTTCACACAGGAGGTGTCCAGAAGAGTTCCTATATAAAGGAGCTTCTGGGAGGGCTGCAATTGTGATTTCTTGAGATTTAGCAGGACTCCTATGGACACGAGAAAGTCTGAGGACGTAGCTACAGCGTCAAGAGTTCCTTGCCTTGAAGGACTTGCTAGAAGCCAGTTGTCCAGATATGGGAACACTTGTATTCCGATTTTTCTGAGGTGCACTGCGAGAATTGCACAACACTTTGTAAAAACTTGTGGCACCGAGGATAGCCCAAAGGGCAGGACTCTGAACTGATAATGTTGGCCCAGTGCCACAAACCTTAGGTATTTGTGGTGCTTTGGGTGTATAAGAATATGTTGGTAAGCATCCTGTATGTCCAGGGAGGCTAGCCAGTCGTGTTGATGAAGCAATGGTAACAGGGTTCCTAGCAAAATCATTTTGAACTTTTCCTTGGGAAGAAATCTGTTCAATTTTCTGAGGTCCAAAATGGGGCACATGCCCCGGTTTCTTTGGAACTAGGAAGTAATGGGAATAGAACCCTGTGTTCTGTTGATCCAGCGGAACTATTTCTACTGCCCTGTTGTTCAGAAGGCATTGTATCTCGGAAGCGAGAAGCTCTCACTGCACTACTGACAGCCTGGGCTGTCATTTGAGGGGACGATCCGGAGGGTCTCTGAAAGATTGAGAGAATACCCCTCATGGATTATCCGGAGGACCCATTTGTCCAATGTTATGGGCTTCCACCAGTTGTAGAACTGAGTCAGATGACCTCCCACTGCTGAGAAAGGGTCCCCCTCGGGCAGCTGAGGAGGGACTTGGGTCAGAAACTCAGAAGGCGGCACTGGGTGCTTTGGGCCCTTGAGCCTTCTGTTACATTTTGTTTTGAGGCTAGGGTGCTTGGTTTTTATTAAAACCTCCCCTGCCCTTGCCTCGAAAGGACTGACAGTTGTGAAATTGATGCTTATTTACCCCCCCCGAGAAGTGGCAGGAGCAGTTTGAGCCAATTTAATGGCAGACCTAGTCTTTTGTGTGGCCTCTAGAGCTTGCTCTACTTGAGGACTGAAGAGATACATACCGTCGAAGGGCAACGCCATGAACTGTTGCTGGGCATCATTCATGAAGCCTGAAGTGCACAGCCAGGAGTGACAGTGGGTACAAATGCCCGCTGTTGCTGCTCGGGAGGCAGTATCGAAAGCATCCATAGCTGCTTTAACCTGCTGGTTGTTGGACTCGATACCACTAGTTATGGTTTGAAGAAGCTCTGAATTAGTGTCCAACTCCGGTAGAGCTTCTACCATTTGTTTGAGCGAATGCCAAAGAAATGAAAATTACGTACCTACCGTAATTCTTGATCTTCTTGGACGAGGCTCCACCACTCATTCACACTATTGGGATCTGCGCCGGAGGCACTAAGACCCATCGGGAGCAAATTTTTGCTGGGGAGTCAACGCCAGAGATGGCGCTGCGAGCCCCAGCTCGCGCGGCAATGACTATCTCGGCGCGACTCCCCAACCGCCTCAGTACCTTTTTACCAAGGAGGTGCAGCGTAACTAACCTAGAAGGGTAGCTCATCCTAAAACCGACATAAGATAGTCCGGACGACCTGTGTAAGAAGGGTCAACAAAGAAGTCTTCAAGGCCTAAAGATTTGAGGGAGTGAAGACCAACAAAAGAGGTGAGCTCGGGGATTGAGAGAGGTAGATGAGTGGTGAGACTGCCAAGAAGATCAAGAATTACGGTAGGTACGTAATTTTCATATCTTCCTGGACATAAGTCTCCACCACTCATTCACACTATTGGGAGAGTACCGAGCTAATAATCCCCCGAGAGGGCGGCAGGAGAAACCAAGAGCTCACGTATCCTAAGACAGAAGTCCATTAAGGATGGCTCTGCCAAAGGAAGAATGTCGTCTGGCATGGACATCTAGTGCATAATGCTTAACAAAAGTATGCACTGAGCTCCAGGTGGCTGCATTGCAGATGTCTGCAATGGGCATGTTGTGAATTTCCGCCAGGGATGCCGCGACCGCTCTAGTAGAGTGAGCGAAAACTCTACCCTCCAACTTAACCTGCACCATGGAATAGCAGTGGCGAAGGCATGCCACTAGCCATGCTGAGATACATCTAATGGTGACAGGCTGACCCAGCCGGGTCTCACTGAAGGAAACGAATAGTTGCTGAGCTTTACGAAAATCCTTGGTTCTATCTAGATAGAAACGCAAGGCCCTCTTAACATCCAGAGAATGAAGAGAGCGTTCCCCTTCATTTTGGAAGTCCGCAAAATAAGAGGGAAGGACCAAAGGTTGGTTAAGATGAAATTCTGACACAACCTTAGGAAGGAATTTAGGATGAGTACGAAGGACTACTTTATCCTTATGAAACACAGTGTACGGAGGATCTGTGACCAGGGCATGTATCTCAGAGACCCTGCGGGCTGAGGTAATGGCCACTAGGAAGGCAGTCTTCCAGGTGAGGAACTTTAGTTCACAGGTAGCTAGAGGCTCGAAAGGTTTCAGAGTGAGCATGTCTAGCACAAGATTAATGTCCCAGGCTGCAACTGGACGTCTTGTAGGAGGTCTGGTGTGCAGAATGCCTTTAAGAAATCTCTTAACCATAGGTAACTGAGCCAGTGAAAGGGAAAGAACCGCTCATGATATGCTGAAATGGCACTAAGGTGAACTTTAACTGTAGAGTACTGAGATCTGAATTTGAGAGGTCCAAAAGATACTCTAAAACTTTATCTGGTGGGCAGGAAAAGGATTCAAAGAGGACTTTGCACCAGAGCTTAAAAACGCCCACTTAGCTGTGTGTTTCTGAGTGGTTGGCTTCTCAAGAGCCAGAAGGATATCTGAAACTCGAGAGACATTGAACCGATTTACTTACCTCTTCAGGAGCCAAGCGTGAAGGTGAAGAGATCTCAGATTGGGATGGACCACCGGTCCCTGAGTTAAAAGGTTCATCTGCAGGGGAAGTGGTCTTGGAGGAACTGCCAACATACTGTTGAGAAGTGGAAACCACAGTTGTCGAGGCCAAAAGGGAGCAATGAGAATCATCTTGTTCCCTGAGACTCGAACTTGAGGAGTACCCTCTGGATTAGAGGAAGAGGCGGAAAGGCGTAAAGAAAGCGTTTTGTCCACCGCAGCCGGAACGCATCCTGACAAAAAATGCCAGGCCCTGGATTTCTGGAGCAGAAGAGAGGCAGTTTTGTGTTGAGTGGGGACGCAAAAAGGTCCAGGTCTGGAGTTCCCAACTCTTTGAATAGTGACTGAACTATGGTTGAGTCGAGAGACCACTCGTGAGGATCTGTCTCTGTTCTGCTGAGACAGTCTGCCAAGTCGTTCTGTACACCTGGCAGGTAGATCGCTTGAATTAGAGCCTTGTGCTCCAAGCACCATTCCCAGACCCCTCATTGCTTCTCTGCATAAGGGTAAGAATGAGCACCGCCCTGCTTGTTGATGTAATACATCACTGCTTTGTTGTCCGTTTGGAGGAGAATATTCTTGTGACAGAGAATGTCCTTCAAAGCTCGGACTGCATAAAGGACGGCTCTCATTTCTAGGACATTTATGTGAAGCTGGGACTCGAGTTGAGTCCATACACCCTGAGTGTGGAGAGCCTGACAGTGCGCTCCCCACCCCAGTAGTGAGGCGCCTGTGGTAATGGAGATCTGATGGTCCAGAGGGGCAAAGGGGTATCCTTGCAGGAGATTGTCCTCTTGAGACCACCAGGTGAGAGACCTCTTTAAGGGTTCTGTCACCTTGATGAGATAGGATTGCGGGTGACTGGTTGGAGACCATTGAGTACTGAGCATCCACTGAGTGGTTCTCATGTGCAGATGGGCTAGAGGTACACTGAACACTGAGGATGCCATGAGGCTTAGCATCCATTCATCAAGAGCATTGTAACTGACCTGTTTTCTCCGGTGTAACGGGCCATCTGAAGGATATCGTTCCTCCTGTCCTCTGGAAGAAAAGCCTTCGCACAGGATGTGTCCAGAAGGGTTCCTATGAAAAGGAGCCTCTGGGAGGGCTGCAGTTGCAATTTCTTGAGGTTTAGCAGGACTCCCATGGACGTAAGGAGGCGAGAGGCCATCTCTACGGCATCCAGAGTCCCTTGCCTGGAAGGACTTGCCAGAAGCCAATCGTCCAGATAAGGGAACACCTGTATCCCGAGTTTTCTGAGGTGCGCTGCGAGAACTGCACACTTTGTAAAAACTCGTGGCGCCGAGGATAGCCCAAAAAGCAGGACTCTAAACTGATAATGTTGCCCCAGAGCCACAAACCTGAGGAATTTGCGCTGCCTCGGGTGAATGGGAATGTGCTGGTAAGCATCCTGCATGTCTAGGAAGCTAGCCAGTCATGCTGGTGAAGCAAGGGTAACAGGGTTCCCAGAGAATTCATTTTGAATTTCTCCTTGGGGAGAAATTTGTTTAGCTTTCCGAGATCTAGAATGGGGTGCATTCCCCCGGATTTCTTCGAAACCAGAAAGTAATGAGAATAGAACCCCGTGTTCCGTTGATGCAGCGGCACAAGTTCTACTGCCCTGTTGTTTAGAAGGCCCTGAATCTCGGCGGTGAGAAGGTCTGACTGAAGGACAGACAGCCTGGGTTGCCATTTGGGATGATGATCCGGAGGGGTTTCCACAAGATAGAGTGAATACCCTTCGTGGATTATCCGAAGGACCCATTTGTCTGAGGTTATGGACTTCCACTGGCTGTAGAAGTGCATCAGCCGACCTCCCACCGGAGAGGAAAAGTCCACCTCGGGCAGTTGAGGTGGGACTTGGGCCCGCAATTCATAAGGTAGCGCTGGGCGCCTTGGGCCCTTGTGCTTTCTGTTGCGCCTTCTTTTGAGGTTGGGCAGGTTGGTTCTTATGGAAACTTCCTCTGCCTCGAAAGGACTGACGGTTATGAAACTGACGTTTACTGGCATGCCCTCGAGAGGGGGCAGGAGGGGGTCTAGCCAACTTAATGGCTGACCTAGTCTTTTGTGTAGCTTCTAGAGCTTGCTCGACTTGAGGACCAAAAAGATATGCACCATCAAAGGGCAATGCCATTACCTGTTGTTGCGCATCATTAGTGAAGTTTGAAGTGCGCAGCCAGGAATGGCAGCGGGTAAATACCAGCAGCTGCTGAACGGAAGCAGAGTCGAAAGTCCCATGGCTGCTTTAACCTGTTGGTTGTTAGATTCAATACCTCTGGTAATGGTTTGTAGAAGCTCTGGCTTTAAATCCGACTCTGGAAGAGCTTCAACCATTTGCTTGAGAGAGTGCCACAGAATATACTCGTACTGGGAAAAATAGCCTTGGTAACTGGCAATACGCATACTTAGGGTAGAAGCAGCAAAGACTCTCTTACCTAAGGTGTCTATCTTATGAGATTCCTTGTTAATAGGTCGAGCTGTAGTGGTTTGAGGAATGACGACCTTATCTTTCTCTGCCAGGACTACAATAGGATCCGCAAAGGCTTGAGATGCCAAAATGGGACGATCCTTGGGGGCTGAATATTTTCTGTCAATGGATTTAGCCACTGAAGAAGAAAGAGCAGGATTATTCCATACCATTTGAGACAGCTCTCAAGGAAGGCTGAATCGAGGAGTCAAACCGTAGGGATCTCCGGAGGCGGAAGGTATTGAGTCTTAATAATTTCCCAGGATCGATGTCTGTAGTCTGGAAAGAAAGTGTGGAAATCATATTCTTCAGCAGAGACTTAAATGACAGGTCCTCGACCACAGGCTCTGCAGCAGTAAAAGATCCTGCTTCGTCCACCTCATCGCCCAGCCGGAGGTCTGGGTCAGGCTCAATGTCATCTCCTGACAGTCCAGAAGGGACGGCATGGACAGGAAAGGGATGAAAAACAGAAGAGGAAGGAGGAAATGAGCCAAAAGAGAAGTCCCCGAGAGCCCCCGGCGCCGAGGAGGCGCACGGCGCCGAGAACGATGTCGAGGAACCAAGCTGCACCGAGAACGATGCCGAGGAACCAAGCGGCGCCGAAAATGGTGCCGACGGTGCCGCACGGCGCCGACGACAGTGCACGCGCGCGGCCGGCCATCATCGTCACACGGCGCCGACGACACCGCACGGCACCAAGGATGGCACGCACGCCACACGGTGATTTAAGACGGCACCGACGCCGAAAAGACGGGCGATGCCAAGGATGGCGCCCCGAGGCCACACGACGCTGAAGGCACTCCCAGAGACCGAAAAACAGGTTTTGAAGGAAAAAGAGCAGGAGATAAGGGCATCGGTGTGGCCCCCTGCGCCGAAGCCATGTGAAGGGGGGGACACCTAAGCACAGAGTCGACAGCACCGAAGAAGGTGCCGCGCGACCAGGAAAGTCCAACCGCTCTACCTGTTCGCCCAGAGAGCCCGAAGGCCCACGGGCGACCGGGCCAGGTAGCTGAACCAACCTCCGAGCCCATTGCTCCATAAGAGCGGCCCACTGATGAAACTGCTCATCTGAAGACCTACCTGCGGGCGGGGTGGGCTCCGATGTCAAAGACGTCAGCTACCAGAAGCAGAGGTTGGCGACTCCGAAGGAGGAGACCGGCAACTAGCCCCGATAACCGAGCGTCTACGCGCAGACATATCAGAGGGCGACCTCGAGTGATGCCTTCTCTTTTTAGACCTGCGGGCCGAAGAAGAGCTCGAGGCCGAGCGGTGCGAGAATGCGACCGTTTGGCTTTTTGCTAACTTGAGGACCGCCCATCCCCAGGCATTGGACTGACCGTTGTCAGACCCCTTCCGGAGAAAGGCGGCGGACCGGACCCAGCCCGACTGACTGAACAGCTTTCATACGAGTCTCCCTACCGTCACCTGACCTGCTCATGGTCGACTCCGTCAGTGTAGGCTGAGACTTCTTTATCGTTTTTATTTAAAAATAAGAATAACTTAAGCGATACTGTATCGAGATAATACTACAAAATAATAAAACTGAAAACTATGCTGCTAGTTTGAAGTTTGACTCCCGACAGGCGAGCGACATCGTCACTGAAGCGCACTCGACGGGGGGAAAAAAGGAACTGAGGCGGTTGGGGAGTCGACGCCGAGATAGTCATTGCCGCATGAGGTCGCAGCACCGTTTCCTCGCAGCCCATCTCTCATGCCGAATTCTCCGCAAAAGTTTGCTCCCGATGGGTCCTAGTGCCTCCGGCGCAGATCCCAATAGTGTGAATGAGTGGTGGAGACTTATGTCCAAGAAGATCATACTCATATTGAGAGAAATAACCCTGGTAGCTGGCAATACGCATACCCAGGGTGGAAGCAGCAAAGACTCTCTTACCTAAAGTATTTACCTTACAAGATTCTTTGTTTATAGGTCGGGCTGTAGTAGCCTGAGGGAGGACGACCTTATCATTCTCTGCCAAGACTACAATAGGGTCCGCAAAGGCTTGGGAGGCCAAGATGGGTCGATCCTTGGGAGCAGCATATTTTCTATGGACTTAGCCACAGAAGGAATGAAAGCGGTATTACTCCATACCATTTGAGAAAGTGTCTCAAAGGAAGGCTATACCGGGGGAGTTAAATCCATAGGGATGTCCTGGACATGAAGGTATTGGAGCCTTAAAAGCTTCCTAGGATCGATATCCATAGTTTGGAGAGAAAGAGTGAAATTCACATTTTTCAGCAGAGACTTAAATGACAGGTCCTCAACCACAGGCTCTGCAATAGGATTAGATCCTGTTCCTTCCACGTCATCACCAAGCCTAAGGTCTGAGTCAGGCTCAATATCATCTCCTGACAGCCCAGGAGGGACTGTATGGACAGGAAAGGAGTGAAAATCAGAAGGAAAATAGGAAGGAAAAGGGTTCGGGAGTCAAGAAGCCCTGAAGACTAGAGGACATCACACCAAGTCTCGGCACTGAAGAAGAGAACAGCACCACCTGACCCAGTGCAGTGCACGGCGCTGACAGAGCCCTTGGCGCTGAAAAGCTGCATGGCGCTGAGGATGGCGCCAAAAGGCCGCACGGCGCCGACGATCCCAATGGTGCCAAGGATGGCGCCAACAACCCCAATGGCACCAAGGACGGCACTGAGCGATCCATCTACGCCGATGGTGCTGAAACCAACACAGGACTCTGAAAACTAAGACTTGAGGAGAAAGAAGGAAGAATGCCAGCAGATAGGGGCATCGATGTGGCCCCCTGCACTGCAGTCATGTGTGGGGGGAACACCTAAGTACGGAGTCGACAGCGCCGAAGAAGGTGCCACGCAACTAGGGAGGCCCAACCGCCCTGCCCGAAACCCCGAAGGGTCCAAGGGCCCCTGAGAGTCCAGGCCAGGCAGCTGGACCAACCTCTGAGCCCACTGCTCCATGAGAGTGGCCCACTGATGAAACTGCTCGTCTAAAGCCCTACCAGAAGGCAGGGAAGGGCTCCGATGTCGAAGAGGTTGGTGACTGGAAACAGAATCCGATGACTCCGGAGAAGGAGACCGGCGACTGACCCCAATGACCGACTGTCGACGCGCAGACATACCAGAAGGCGACCTTGAGTGATGCCTTCTCTTTTTTAACGAAAGAAGAGCTCGAGGCCAAACAGTGCCGAAATGCAACCGTTTTCTTTTATGCTTCCAAGGGGACCGCCCCTCCCCTCGGGCATTGGACCGTCCGTTGTCAGACCCCCTCTCCGGAGAGGGTGGCAGACTGGACCCAGCCCGGCTCACTGAACAGCTTTCATACGAAGTCTCCCCTACCATCACCTGATCCGCTCATGGACGACTCCGTCAATGTACGCTGAGACTTCTTTCTTGTAATAAGAATAAACTATAGTAAGTGGTACATATTCGAGAAATATTACAAAATAATAAACTGAAAACTATGCTGCTAGTCTGAAGTTTGACTCCAGGTGGGCGAGCGATGTTGTCATTGAAGCGCACTCGACGGTGGGGAAAAAAGGAACTGAGGCGGTTGGAGGGTCGACGCCAAGATAGTCATTGCCACGTGAGCCGAGGCTCACGGTGCCATTCCTCACGGCTCCATCTCAGGTGCCGACCGTCTTGCAAAAAGTTTGCTCCCGCTGGGTCCTAGCATCTCCGGCATAGATCCCATCAGTGTGAATGAGTGGTGGAGACTTTATGTCCAGGAAGACCTACCAAGTCATCTGCGAAGGCTTGAGAAGCAAGGGATGGCCTGTCCCTAGGGGGAACGTACGTCCTATCTATAGAATTAGCCATGGATAAAATGAGTAATGGTCTGTCCCACACCACTTGTGAAAGAGTCTCAAAAGAGGGTTGCACTGGTGGTGTCAGATCCACAGAAATTTCAGGAACATGCAGGTATTGCAGGTGCAAAAGCTTCCCAGGGTCCACTGCAGAAGTCTGGAGAGCCAAGGTGGAATTCATATTCTTCAGCAGAGATTTAAGTAAAAGGTCTTCAACCACAGGCTCAACTGAAGTAGAGGGCTTACTCTCTATCCCATAAAATGAGTCCTTGTCCACATCATCTGGCAGGTGCAGATAAGGGTCAGACTCATCAAAGTCCCCCTCTACCCCAGAAGGGATAACAAAGGTAGGAAAAGGAGGGGGAAGAGCCACAAGCATTACCCCCGGGGTCGGAGTCGAGAACCCCGGCACCCGAGTCAGTGTTGGTGCCAAAATCGGCACAGCATGTGGCACTGGCAATGTCGCCACAGTCACCACCGTGCATGCGTGGCCCTACCTTGGTGCCCTCCTGAAGATGTTTGGCTCCCACTAGGACCTAGCGCCTCTGGCGTAGTCCCACTAGTGTGACTGAGTGGTGGAGACTTTTAGTCCAGTCAGATCTTCACCATCAGTGAATCAGGATCCACATGGAACATTTTCACCAGTACAACTGGGGCCGCCCATGCCATCACTGTCCGTTGATGTCATCAGCCCTATAAAGATAACAGCGGTCCTGCTCCCTCCTCAGTTCTTTCCCCTGGAGACAAAAGGAGAAAACCTGTGCCATGGGGGACCAAGCAGAGAGAGTTGCGCAGGCCTAAATAAAAGGCTGGATACACCAGATAGCCAGTTCCAGGAATGAACCCCAAGAAGTGGGATGGTGGGAGGGAAAGCAGACCTGATGACTAAGATCCCCTCGAAGTTCTACTGTTTTGGTAAGTTCTTATGTAACTGTTCTATTTTCTTCCGGGGTATCTCAGTCATCAGGTCACACTGCAGGAATGACTACCAAGCAGTTACAGGTGCAGACAGACAGTCTGGGAGGAAGGCCCACTAAAAACTTAAGACAGGATGCCCTGCAGCACAGCCCTACCAAATCCTAAATGGGCTCTTGAAGCAATGTCCAGACTGTAATGCTTGATGAACGTATAGACGGTACTCCAGGTGGCAGCCGCAGAGATGTCAGTGGCCGAGACCCCTCGGAAACAAGCCACAGAGGTAGACATGCCCCTTGGGGAATAAGCTTTAACCTCTCCAGGCAAATGTTTGTCATGCTTGTTACAGAACACAATGCAATTTTCCAACCATTTGGATAAACGTTGCTTAGAGACTGAAACACCCTCTCTACCTGGGGAGAAGGAAATAAACAACCGCTTCGTCTTTCTACATTCCTTGGTGCAAAGCAGGTAGTACTTCAAAGTTCGGAGCACATCTAATGTATGGAGCAGTGCTTCCCCTGGACTGGCACACTGAAAAATATACAGGAAGGTGGACAGACTGGTGGAGAGTAAACTCAGAAACCACTTTAAGGAGAAATTTAGGATTTGTGCACAAAGATACCCTGTCTTTGTGAAAAATCAAATAAGACTCCTTGCACCTGAGGGCCTGAAGCTCTGCAATTCTTTGAGCAGAAGTAATGGCTACTAAAAATAATGCTTTCCAAGAGAGGAAGCATAGCTCACAAGTTGCAGCTGGCTCAAAAGGAGACAGGGTCAACTTCTCCAAAAGAAAATTCAAATCCCAAGCTGGGACAGGAGAACAGATTTGGGGTTTCAGATGCAGGATGCCCTTTAAAAAGGTACAGGAGACATCCAGCTGAGCTATAGTAGGTATCCCATGAGCTCATGAAAGGCTGAAATAGCCGAAAGGTGCACCTTGCAGGAGGAGTACTGGAGACCTGAGTCAGACAGAGTGCAGGTAGTCCAGGATCTGGCTTACCAGACTGGTGAAAGGGTCCAGATTATGTTTGACAGCCAAGATGGCAAACCGCTTCCACTTCATGGCATATGTGGCTTGAATGAAAGGCTTCCGGGCTGCCACAAGGATGTCCGCCACTCTGATGGAGACCCAAAACCTGGCAATGGCTATGCAGGAGCCAGGCATGCAGATGGAGGGAACCTCAGGCTGGGATGGACCAGGGTCCTCTGAGCCTGGGTCAGCAGGTTCCTGCAAAGGGGAAGTGGAACCGGCGGTTCCTCCGCCAGCTGCTGTAGCGGGGGGGGGGGCATTATCCGGCAGTGCCAGACTGGAGCTACCAGAATCATGCTTTCCCCCTCCATCTGCAATTTGATGAGGACCCTCTCAATTAGAGGGAACAGAAGAATTGCATAGAAAAACCTCCAGTTCCAGGAGAGGGACAAGACATTTTGCCAGAAAACTCCAGGCCCTGGATCGAGTGAGCAAAAATTGGTCAGTTTTGCGTTGAGTGGGGACTCAGAAAGATCCACCTGTGGACGACTCATCTGTCAAACAACTTCTGCACTGGATGACAGGAGCTCCCACTCATGCATGCTAGACTAAGTCTGGCTGAGGCTGTCCGCCAGAGTGTTTAGCATGCCTGGGACGTGGACCACAGAGAATGTCAGAATGTAATCTATCTAACTCATCCGTGCGTTGGTCCCACTGCACTCGAAGAGTCCACTGGCGGATGCGCATATGGAGTCTGGCCAGTGGAACTGTGAGAATGGCAGCCACCATTAGACCTAACAGTCTCAGGTACATCCTAGCTGGAATAAAACAGCTCTGGGCGACCTTCTGAGCCTAAGCAATAAGGCACTCCACCCTGTTCTGAGGCAGGGAAGTCTTCCCCTGTGCAGAGTCTAGAACTGCCCCTATGTATTGCAGTCTTTGGGATGGCATCAGAACGGACTGTGGCAGACTGACCGTAATGCCCAAGAAGAGGAACAGCTGGAGAGTTCTCTCCAGAGACCATAGAAGCTGCTCCCTAGACAGGGCCTTTAGGAGCCAATCATCCAGGTAAGGGAAAATGTACAGTCCCTCCCTTCTGAGAGCTGCAGATACTGCTGCTAAGCACTTGGTAAAGATCTGTAGCATAGAGGACAAGCCAAAAGGCAGAATCTTTAATTGGTTATGCTCGCTCTGAAACAGAAAGCAGAGAAACCTCCTGTGAGGAGAAAAGACCAGGATGTGCAAGTAGGCGTCCTGCATGTCCAGTGAACAGAGCCAGTCACCTGTCTTAAGGAGGGGCATCAGGCCTGGCTAAGCTACCATCCAGAACAATGTACAGATTGAGGTCCTTGAGATCCAAATGGGCCCCAGATCTCCAGTCTTTCTGGGGACCAGGAAAAACCTGGATTAGAACCCCTTGTTTCTCTGGTGCCTGGGTACTGGCTTGATGGCCTGCTTGCATAGAAGGGACTGTACCTCCTCCTGGAGAACAGACAAGTGAGCTTGGAGGTAAGTAGAGGGTAGGGGTTTCTGGAGGCTGCTTGAGGAACTCCAGTGTGTGACCTCTTTCTACAATTTGCAGAATCCAGGCATCGGAAGTTATGGATCTCCTCTGATTTAGATGGAGGGAGAACTGGCCTCTGACCACCACCTCTTGGTCGGGGACCGGAAGAGGGGGGGTCAGACAAGGTGTCAAGCAGAGGTGGATCCAGCTGTTGGGGCTGATCCATCACTTCTTGGATGCTTGGCCGTAGGTCCTGCATTGGAGGGGGCGGGCAAGGCAGTGGAGACTCATTTGCCTTGGGGCCAAGAGGCTTCAACGGGTCTACTGGACGCCTTGTGAAAAGGAGGGCACTGTCTACCCTTAGGCTGCGTATTGTAGAGGGAATGGACAGACTTTATAGCCCTTCTGGATGCCTGCAAATTATTAGTGATGTCCTGGACATCAGGCCCAAAGAGCTTAGTGCCATTGAAAGGGGCAGTAAGCACTTTCTGCTGAACATCAGCAGCAAAGCCAGAGATCCTTAACCAGGAGTGCCTACATATACAAATGCTGGTGAGAGCAGCCCCTACAGTAGTGTCTGAGATATCATAGAGAGCTCTGATGAGGTGCTTGCTAACGTCCTCAGCTGTCTGCAAGCACTTGAGAACCTCCTGCTTCTGGGTACCATCTGGGAGGGCCTGAGTGGCAGCTTTACCCTTCTTCCAGGTGGAGTTCTGGTACTTTACCATATGAAATAAGTAACTGGCAATCCTCGGCCCAAGGGTAGCGGAGGCATAAACCCTCTTGCCCCAAAGGTCAGTTCTGAGAGACTCTCTGTCAGGGGGAAGAGAATTAAGGTGCTTAAGGCACCTTAGACCTGCCATGGGTTACCTTAATCACCACTGAATCTGTTTCTGGCTGGGCAGCATAGTAAAGAAACCCCTGGTGAGCAAGATAAAGCTTATCTGCCCTGCGGGGCATAGCTGGCACCAAGTCTGGCTTGTGCCAGGCTGTAGTAGCAGCATTCCTTAAGATGGTTAAAATAGGAGGAATGATTTTTGGGGGAAGACTCTGAAATCTCCAGAAAGTCCATCAGATCCTTTCTGGTGACATCCTCCACTTCAGTGTGAAATCCCATGGCTGAGGACAATTGTTTCATCACATTGAAAAATGTGGGGTCCTCAGGAGGAGATCTGGGTGTGTGCTTAACAGAATCCTTGCTAACAGATGAGGTTGTGGACCTGTTTGAGGGAACATCCTCCTCTTTGTTATCAGGAAGAATGAAGTCAGGGTGATACTCCTCCTTAACGTGGACCTCTTCTAAATTCAGGTCCGATGCCAGAGGCACTGACGACGGCTTGCAGGGAGCTTCCCACGGCCGATGAGAAGGCATCAATGATGAAGCTGCCATCAACAGTGCCGGTGATGAGGGCCTATAAGCACCCAATTGATGAACGATCATGGAGGTAAACTTGGCGAGGATTTTGCTCAGGTCGACAACTGTGGAAGACTGCATCGACAGTGGAGGATATCGACAGCACCAAGATCAACTCCGTTGATGGATCCTGTGAACCTGAAGACCCTGTAGCCCGGGTAGGAGAGGGGTCAGGCCTCGACTGAAGGGTCATCGATGATGTGCCTGATGTCGAAAGAGGAGGGGCCGACGACCCAGAGGTCGACAGCCCACCATCCTGTGAGTCACATGGATGTGTGTGGCTCTGGAGGGCACAGACACCTGGACAGTGACTCTATGCATCGGTGCAGCTGTAGCTGACGAGGAACCCCCAGATGAAGGAGAGGCTATCAGGGAACTGGACTGCCACCAGGGGAAGCAGTCCCTATCTCAGTCCTTTTTGTGACTTTTCCCCGAGGACTTGTCTCAGGCCTTGGGACCCTGCCAACGATTGAGAGGCTGAGACCCCAGAGGACCCCTGCCTAGAACTGGCTACCTGTTGATCCAGGAGGAACTTTTTTAAAGCCTTTCTGCATCACCTGAGGGTTGTTTGGTTAAACTTCTGGCAGAACTCACAGTCAGAGACGTTGTGGTCAGGCCCAAGACAGCAGACACAGAGAGAGTGTTCATTTGTGGAGGCAGACTTCTTTCCACATTGGCAGTGACGGAAGAAAGAGGTTGAAGGAATAACTCTTGACATAAACAAAATAAATGAATCTCTTATAAAAGAGAGATTCGAAAAGTACTAAGAAAGAAAAGCCGTAGGTGAAAATGTCGCGAAACTGTGTTGGAGCTTCCACAGAGACTCATGCGAACGAGTCGATGGCGGGAAAGAAATGAAAATTATGTACCTACCGTAATTCTTGATCTTCTCTTGAATCTTCACCACTTATTACTGCTGGGTGTAAGTCGGAGGCGTGCATCTGCCACGGGAGTTTTTTTTTTCCCCAGAGGAGTTGGTGCCGATGGCGCTGCCCCCGAGAGTGATGCATTGTGTTATGCGCGAGGGGCGGCCATTAGGCGCCACAGACTTCTCCTCCATCCCAGTTCTGTTAGCCGGAAAGGCAAAATAAGGATAAGAAAAAGAGAGTGAGACAAGAGCTGAGGGATAGAAAAAAGGAAAGGATACAAACTGAAAAAGGAATAAGCTGGTAGAGGACAGAAAAAAGAAGGAAATGCCTACCCTAAGGGACTGCACGGCCTCACTTCTGGGGTGGCTCCAAGGGAGGAACAGATAGAGGAGAGAAAGAATAAGAAGGAAAAGGGAAGAGAAAGAGGGATGTTGGGAGGGGAGAACTCTGTCCATTGAGAGATTGGTTTAAGGCTTATAAGCTCGGAACCAAGAACAAGGGAGCAAGGATCCCACTTGATAAAATTGGAGAGAAGGTTCAACTGAACCACTTGCACAGCTTGGACACAAAAGGCAGATTCTCTACACCTCCCGCCATCCCTAACCCTTTAAACTCTGAGAACTCACAGACTGCCAAGGCAGAAATTCTGTTCCAAAAGGAGAGCGCCCAACTAGGAAGGGAAAAGAAGCCCACTAGCACCTTGTTAAGTGCTAACACAAAAGTGTGTGGGGGGAGAGCCCTACACAGGGCACCCCTTTACGTAACGGATAGAGTAGGAACTCAATCGGACTCCCTGGAGGCAAGGCAAAGAACACCAACTCAAGGTATCTGTAGTGCCAGGACAGCGCCAAACCAGCAGAAGCTGACACAATAGGAGATTAAGACCTGCCAGAGGGGCCCTTGAAAAAGGGGACCGAGCCATTTAAGGGACGGTCTCTCAACTGTGAATTGAATAAAATGGCTAAGAATGAGCCAAGAGGTCACCCCTAAGGGCAATTAGAAAGAGTTCCCTCAGGACAGATAAATTCTGCTCATTCCTCCTTTCCCCAGAGGGAAGGGATCCATTCAGAAGAACGGAAGACAAACCAAGACGGCTTTTTTTTTTGGCTTAAAGGCCAAGGGAGAAGGAGGAGGAACGAGCAGGGAGGGGGAGACGCCGAAGAAGGAGGCCCATGAGGGGATGGTGGGCGGGAATCAGCAATGAATGGTGAAGATACAAGAGAAGATCAAGAATTATGGTAGGTACGTAATTTTCATATCTTCCCATGTCAATCTTCACCATTCATTACTGCTGGGTGAGTACCAAGACCCCCGCCCACTGGAAGAGAGCCTGAATAGACCCTGAGGGAACAGGACCCTCAGCCTCCTACTGGTGGAAAGTAGGAAGGGGAGACCCTAACCAACAGACTGGAACAGTCTAAGGTTGATGAGGATGAGGAGGTGTCCCCCATTGGCCTGGGGAAGGGAGGCTGCCCCTGAAGAAGCCTCCTCACCCTGCGGGAGAACAGGTGGGACCCCCGGAAGGAAGAGCCAGTCACCCTATGCCGGGCAATGGGTGATAGTCTGGAGAGACGAAGCCATGCTGTCCGCCTGATGCAGATCACTGTCCCTACTAGTCTGGACACTACTTCGTTGGCATCGTAGGATGCCCTCGCTTGGTGCCTTGCAAGCTCCAGACCTTGTGCAGAGAGGGCAATGGCTTGTCTAGACTGCTCTGAGTCAGGCAAATATGCCAGGGCCTGTGACAGCATTGACCACAGATGTCTGTTGTAAGCAGCGTGGTGTTCCTGATGAGAACTGATACACATCAACACTCGACTTGAAGAGAAAACCCTTCGTCCCCACCGGTCGAATTCAGCAGAGTCCAGATCCAGGGGTCTGTCATGTACCAGGTGCTGAAGCCAGGAAGGAGTGCCCAGGGATGTCAAGCCCGAAGGTGGGTGAGGCAGAGAACCAAGAGACCCATGGGGGGCACAATACCGTCTCCTGCAGTCTGCCGGGGCTGGAGAAGGAGTGGCTGGAAATTGCCAGGTGACGACAGACGCTTCCTGGAAAGGGATAGTCCAGGAAGGCACCACTAGGTGGTGAGCACTGAATTCGCTAAGGAATGCATGTGTCTGCCGCTCAGTATTGTCCCAACAAATGTAGGAAATGCGAAGCTCTGAAACCAACCTCAAAAGGAACCACTAATACTCAGTGAAATCAGCGTCAGAGGAAAGATGGACGGAAAATTCCTCTTCCTCAGATGAGGAAGTAGAGGGTGGAAGTGGAGCTCGAATGCTCAGAGGACTCCTATGGTGGAGGGGACAGGAGGAAAACCTATTCATCCATGGCCCTGAAATAAGATGGGAAGGCCGGCGCAGTAGTTCTGAATGTCTCCCAAGTTAACGGTCCCGTGGGGCCCACATGGCCTGGGAGAGAGGGTGGTGGTTGCAGAGGGATGGGAGAAGGGCACCTAATAGCACATGCCTGGCCTCTGCCAGGGCTCTGAGATCCAGGTAGCGATGCCGCCAGGCTTGGGGACCCTAAGATCATACCAGGTTGCGAAGAGACAAGAGGAGGAGGCAACTCTGTAAAGAGCCCTGAAGGGGGATCTCCTCTGTGACGTGCCTGGGATTGCATGAGTCCAGAAGGGCAACCCTCAGAACCACCACTAGAAGGCGCTCTAGAGACCTTGAGAAAAAGGCGGGGATCAGCACTGCGACTCCTCCCCACGCCCTGCAGGGTGGTGGGGGCTCGCCGCCGTTCTTTACCCCCGACCTCTCAATCCCTCAGACTCCGAAGCAGCCCTCTTCCTTGATACCAGTGTGGGAGGTCCCTGCTGAGTGAGCCCCCGAAGGGAACTTACTGAGACAGGATCCTCCACCTTCCCCTGAAGGACCCCAGCAGCACAAGTGATGGCAGCTGCCTGGGACCTCCGGGAAGAGGGCATCCTCTCTGGGCCTCCTGAAGGGTCCACCACAGAAGACTCCAGGCCACCCTGAACCATGGAATCATCCGGGCTAACCAGCTCCGGGGACTCGGGGAGAGGAATACTGGATCGCCTAGCACTGTGGCCCACCGGAGGTTCTGAGTCAGAAGACTCAGGTGGCTGGACAGGGCCCTCCCCTGAGTCACCCTCCTCCTCCAAAGAGGGGTCAACAAGAGCAGACTCCATCGGAGCAACCGGAGGAACCTCCGTCAAAATGGCACCAGGCCTGGCATTGTCAAAGGTCACAATGCCAACAGCGCCAGAGGAGTCAGCCACACCTCCATTGGAACTGCAAACCTGGTCCGCACCGTGAATGGCGCCGCCTGAGTCACTGGCACCACGGATGGCGCTGAGAACCAAAATGGCACCATCAACAGTGCCCGCCTGAATCCCCAATGCCGTGAATGGTGGCGGAACCCAAAGCAGCACCGCGAGTGGCGCCACCCAAGTCGCTGGCGCTGCGAACGGTGCCGAGACCCACAGCACTGCTGCCAGAGTCCCTGACGCCGCAGATGACACCAGACTCCACAGCAAGGTTGGGCGAGGTTGAGGGTCCACCAGCACTGGGCCCCGCCACCCAGGGCCATGACACTGGGGGAGCCTGCACCTCCATGGAGGTGACTGCCGGGACAGCACCAATGGAGTGACCCTGGGAGGAATCACACTGTTCCTCCAGCGCCAAAGAAGAAACCTCCTCCTCTGCAAGACTAGAAGTGGAGGAGATTCCCTCCTCACTGGGCTGTATAGACTCGGGAGGGGACCCAGAGGAAGGGTGAAGAGATCTTGCTTGGGAGGCCCTCGGGTGATACCGTTCCCCGAAAGTCAGCGGAGCTCTTCTGACTTTAAACGTGCGGATTTCTAACACTCAGCGATCCATGGAGAAACAGGCATCGCAAAGATCCATATCATGGTAGGG
This sequence comes from Neoceratodus forsteri, assembly GCA_016271365.2. NCBI lineage: Eukaryota > Metazoa > Chordata > Ceratodontiformes > Ceratodontidae > Neoceratodus > Neoceratodus forsteri. The sequence goes on along the minus strand of CM028134.1, from coordinate 966,966,831 downwards.
TCCCAGGCATCGAAGACAAACATCATGACAGTCCGTGATGGAAAACTGCTGGCCACAGGGGCACCGATGCATGGGGCATGGCCTGCCTTAGTCTTACATTTTGCCCCCGAATCTGACATGATGCAAAATTAATAAACAGCAAAGCTCCTGGCGTTGTCGAAATATCAAGTAAAGGAACAATCTTACCAGTCGATAACGTTGGGAAAGAACCGGGATGAAGGAGCGGCATCGAAAAACACTATGTGGCCTACGATGCAGAAACAGTTCAGCGACTCTGCGCAGCAGGTGCAGCCTCAATGATGGGAGAAACAGAACTGGTATGGAGGAGTTCACGGTGTTAATGGCTGCTCCTCACAAGCATCATGCAATGTGGCCACCTCGGGCGAAGGGATCTCGGGGGGGGGAAACTCTCGTGGCGGATGCACGCCACCAGCTTACACCCAGCAGTAATGAATGGTGAAGACTGACAAGGGAAGATCTGAGGAGGTAGCAGGGCTGCTCATGCCTTTATAGGGTTGATGACATTGATGGACGTCAATGGCGTGGGCAGCCCCAGTCGCACTGCTAAATATTCTCTGTGTGGATCTTGCTTCACTGATGGTAAAGTTCCTACAGTGTGACCTAATGACTGAGATACCCTGAAGATCTATTAATATCATGATCTGGACCCAGGTACTTGAAAGACAACTCTTGGTAATCTACCTTAGCAGTTGAAAAATGACAATTACCTGCCTACCGTAATTCTTGATCTTCCAGTGTATCTTCACCATTCGTCACTGGTTGGTGTTAGCCATGAGCGCAGCACCACATGGGAGATTTTTGTTTCAAGGGGGAGGAGCTGGTGCCACCACCCACGAGGCCGACATACATCGTGGCACTCGTGGGCTGTCCAGAAACTCCACCTCGGTTCCGCACACCAGAGAGACAGAAGGAAAGAGAGTAGAGAAAAAATGACGGCGGGGCAAAGGAGCCCAAGTGAGAGCAAAAGGAGAAGATATAAACTGAAAAAGGAACAGGCCGGCCAGAGGCGGAGGAGGTGGCTTGGGATTGGGCCATAAGGCCCCAGTCCCTGGACAGCCAGAGAAAATAGGAAAGAAGAGACGAAAGGAGAAGGAAGTGGAAAAATGAGGAGTGGGAGAAGCGGGGGACCTGAAGCCCAAACTATAGCCCAGAGGAGACTGAGAGAGACTCCAAGGAGCAGCAATTTTAAGATAGAATTTGAGTGCAACAGGCACTAATTCCCCTTGTTAAGGGTGACTGAGTAACCGGGGGGGCACCTTCCCAATTAGGGAGGATTCCCCCTGAATGGGAGACCACATTCCCCACGCAGCTAAGCTCGCACAGGCGAACCCACAGGGTTCAGAGGGGGGGAAGTTTGATTTCCACCCAACAGCTCCCTCCTGAGGAGGAGGGAGAGTTAAGGGGTGGAAGAAGAAAGAGAGAAAGTACAAGAAGGGGCCGGGGAAAGTGTTGCCCCCCCAACTCCACCCCAAGCAAGGGACCTCCAGATGGACCAGCCATCCGGTCTTCGAGGCTCCCCTGAGGGCAGAGGGAAGGAGCCTCCAGAAGTCTCCCCAGGAGAAGCCCTACTGGTTCCCCTCCCAAGAGACCCCTCCCTAATTTTGGGAGAAGAAGGTTCCAACGCAGTGAGAGGAAGCATGTCCTCCCACGGACCCAGGGAGATGAGCTAGCAGGGTGGAGGACTGCCCAGGGACTGGAGCCTTCTGAGGGGAAGGAAGGCAGGATTCAGTGATGAATGGTGATGATACACTGGCAGATCAAGAATTACGGTAGGTATGTAATTTTCATATCTTCCCAGTGTCAGTCTTCACTATTCATCAATGGTGGGTGAGTACCGAGCCCCCTGAAGGAGGTTCAGCACTTCCCTGAGGAACTAATGTCCCTCAGTCTCCTGTGGGGGAAAACACGGGAGAAGGAGACCCTCTACAGATCAGCTAGACCTGAGACTGGTCACAGCGAGGCAGGGTCCCCCATCCCCTGGGGTAAGAAAAGTGCCCCTGCAGCTTCCATCTCGCCCTGTGGGTGAAAAGGTGGGTCCCCTGGAACAGGGAGGCAATCACCCTACACTGGGCCAGGGGTGATAACCGGGAATGGAGAAGCCACGCCATCCGCCTAATGCAGATTGCTGTCCACGCAAGCCATGAAGCGACCTCATTGGTGTCGTAAGATATCCTTGTCTAGTGCCTTGCCAACTCCAGGCCTATCACGGAGAGGGCTGAGGCCTACCTGGTTGCATCCGAATCAAGCAGCGATGCCAATGCCTGACCCAGCATTGCCCACAAGTGCCTGTTATAGGCAGCGTGGTGCGTCTGATGTGAAGCAATGCACATAAGTATCTGCTCTGAGGAGAAGGCTCTTTGCCCCAGGCGTTTGAACTCCACCGAGTCTGGATCCGGGGGCCGATCACGGACCGGACGTCTATACCCGGTAAGGGTGTACAGTCACGTCAGTCCTGCAGGGGGATGTGGCAGTGTACTTGGAGACCCCTGGGGTGTGCAGTACCGATGCTGGCAGTCCAAAGGGGCTGGAGCTAGGGTGGATGGAAGCTACCAGGCACTGTACGACGTCCCCTGGAAAGGGACTGGCCAAGAGGGGACCACCAGGTGATCTGCACTGTATTCACCCAAGAAAGACACTACCCTCTCCCGCGCCTCTCCAGCCCTTTCCAACCTCATTCCTTGCACCTTGCAACTCCTATCCCTGAGTCACCCATTAATTTAGTCTGGTATCCTCCCTTCCTCACAAACCATTCCTTGCTTATCCTCAGTCTCCCATCCCTTCACTTCTAGTATTTTCCCAGTACACGACCCGTACCCCCACTGTCTTCCCACTACCACCTGCCACATCTCCTCCCTATGCATTTGGTTTTTTTTTTGTTTTTTTACCTTGACTATGTATTTCCATCCACTGTTAACATCCAAGGCAGCTTTTTCTCTGCGATGAAAAATGCTTTATCCTTATAGGAATACAGAAGAAAAAATTACTCACCTTAGTAATGTTGTTTCTTCTAATGGAGTCTTGCTATATTATAGACATTAGCAGTTTGATCCAGCTCTAGAACTGCCCCAGAGTGAAATGGTTAAAACCATTCCAAAATAGAATTTTGGCACGAGAGCAGCTCTATCTGTGTCATTTCAAACTTGAACTGTCAGATCTTTACGAGCCAAACTCACTAAGGTCTGTGTGGAAGCTGTAACCTACACTAAGCAAATGGTTACCTAAATAATAACAACCATTGATGGTCCCAACACCCAAGACTCAAGTCAGGGGACCAGAAATACTAACACCACTCTAATAATATGAAAATGGAACATAAGTATAATAAAACACACACACTCGCATACATACACACCCCCAAAGTCCCAAAGGGGACAAAATGCTAACAGGACATAAGTAGTGCCCACACTAAGTTGCCCGCACCCCACCAAGTAGAGGTTCTGAGAGGGGCAGGTTGGGGGGGAGGTCTATAATATAGCAAGATTCCATTAGAAGAAACATTAGTAAGGTGAGTAATTTTTTCTTCAAACAACATGAAGTCTTGCTATATTATAGACATTAGCAGAATACACAGCAGTACCTCCATGGAGGAGGGGCAGAACCTACTTAGGGAATAGGCTCTGAAGAACAGCTGTGCCCAACCGAGCATCTCTCCTGGCCTGGACATCCAGGGAGTAATGCTTGGTAAAAGTGTGTACCGTTTTCCAAGTAGCAGCCTGGCAAATCTCTAATAAAGGGATATCTCTGGCAGCAGCTAGAGACGCAGTTGTACCCCTGGTAGAATGAGCCCTCAAACCAGGGGGCACTGCCCACTTTCTGATAACAAAATTGGATACAAGAGACACTCCACCTGGCTATTGATCTCTTAGTGGCAGGTTTGCCTTTCCCAACTTCACCATAGGTAAGGAAAAGTTGGAGGGATTCGAACCTGTGACCTTTGGTACGCTCTATATAATAACTAAGAGCTCTCTAAACATCCAGGCTGTGCAATCTCCTCTCACCCGAGAGAGGTGATCAGTGAAAAATACTGGAAGGGAGATAGATTGATTAAGATGGAAATCTGAAACCACCTTAGGCAAAAACTTCCTATTAGTCCTAAGGACTACCTTATCCCTGTGAAAGAAATAAAGTCAGTCTCCACTGACAAGGCTTGCAATTCACTTATGCGTCTGGCAGAAGTGATAGCCACTAGAAATACAGTTTTCCAAGTTAGGAACTTAAGCTCTGCAGAAGACAGAGGTTCAAAAGGGGGTTGCATTAACTGGGCAATGCAAACAGTAAGGTCCCAAGCAGGGCCGGTTCCAAAGGAGGATTAGTATGGAGTAATCCTTAAAAAACTTGGAAAACACAGGATGAGAGGAAAGAGGATGACTTTTCTGCTGACACAAAAGCAGACACAGCTGCCAAATGAACTCTCAGGGTAGCTGGTCTGAGACCCAAGGAATTAAGATGTACCATGTAATCTAACAAAATGGGCAATTCAGCAGATTCTGGGGAAATATTTTTCCCAGCACACCAAATGGAAAACCTTTTCCATTTAGAACTATAAGTAGCCCTAGTGGAAGGCTTTCTGGAAGCCTTTAGGATCTCAAGAACACCCTGAGAGAGGTGTAAATCAGCAAACTCTTAACTCCTCAAGAGCCAGGCCTTGAGGTTGAGGGATTTGAGGTCCGGATACCAAACCCTTCCCTGGGCACAAGTCAACAGATTGTGATTCCTGGGGAGGCACAGGGGAAGATGGACTGTCAGAGACAGAAGGAGCGGGTACCAGGGCTGCCTGGCCCAATCCGGGGCAATCAGAATCACCCTGCAAGGCTGAGATCTGATTTTGACTAGTACTTTGAATAGGAGAGGAAAGGGGAAGCATAGAGGAACTTCCCCTCCCAATCCAGAAGAAGGGCATCCAGGGGAACTGAGCGCAGCACTGGAGGCCTGCAACAGAACAGAGGAAGTTTGTGATTGTCTGGGGCTGCAAAGCGATCTATCTGAGGATGCCCCACCTGGCAAAAACTATCCCCAGCACTTGAGGATCCAGGGACCATTGTGATGGCCCTGGGAAATCCTGCTGAGGGCATCCGCTAGACATTGTCCTTCCTGGAAGATGAACTGCTATGAGGGAAGTGTTCAGGGAATAGGCCAGAGACCACAACTTCATTGCCTCGTGCACAAGGCTGAAGACCGAGTGCCCCCTGTTTGTTGATGTACCACATTGTTGTGGTGTTGTCTGTTCTGACTTGTATCACCTTGTCGTGGACAGATGCAGAAAAAGCTTGAAGAGCTAAAAGACAGCTCTGAGTTCCAGCAAATTGATGTGGAGCAGAGATTCCTGGGGGACCAAACTCCTGAGTGGAAAGGTCGCCCATGTGGGCTCCCAACCCAGAAGGGAAGCATCTGTAGTGAGAGTCAAGTCGTGAGAAGGGGAAATGAAGGGGACCCCGCTCTTAAATTGCTCTGATCCTGCCACCACTGGAGAGCTAGGATCAAGGTTGAGTCACTGGGACCAACTTGGAAAGGGGTCTCTTCTCTGAGACCAAAAGGTTCTCAAGTGAAACTGAATGTCTCTCATCTGAAATCTGGCTCCCTGCCCAATAGCTGTGGATGCAGCCATGTGCCCCAGGAGGTGCAGAAAGCGTCTTGCTGGTCGAGAGACCTGCAGAGTGAAGGAAGAGGCCAGAGCCACTAAATTCCTTACCCTTTCTGGGGGAAGAAAGGCCCTGGCTAGCTTTGTGTCCAATTCTGCCCCTATAAAGGTGAGTACCTGGACTGGTTCCAGAACCGACTTTGGTAGGTTTAGCAGAAAACCCAGGGAGGTGAGAAGCTGCTGGGTAACCTGCAGGTGAGATTTTACCTGTTCTGGGGACTGGCCTACAATGAGCCAGTCGTCTAGATAGGGAAAAACAGCAATCCTCTGCCTCCTTAAGTGGCCACTGCCACTGCTAGACACTTTGTGAATATCCTTGGAGCAGAGGTAAGGCCGAAGGGCATTGCTCTGAACTGGTAATGACCTGAGGGCAGTTCGAATCTGAGTACTTTCGATGGGATCTTCTGATTAGGACATGGAAATAGGCATCCTTGAGGTCCAGGAGGCTAGCAGTCCCTGGCCTTAGGAAAATAAAATCATTGCCAGAGTTACCATTTTGAACTTTGGTTTCAAAGATGCTTGTTCAAATATCTGAGATCTAAAATGGCCGCCATTCTCCTGTCTTTTGGGGTGAAGTATCTGAAATACAGACCCTGCCCTGATGCAGGAGGGACCCTTTCTGCTGCTCTGAGAGCTAACAGGGATGAGACCTCTGTTTCCAGGCGAGGGTCTCTGAAGCCTTGCAGGTAGAAAAGTCTGCTTCTCAACTTAGGAAACTTTTGAAGCTGAGAACCAGACCCTGACTTACTACTTCCAGAACCCACTTGTCTGAGGTTAAAAGCCCAATTCTGACTGAAGTAAGCCAGCCTGCCCCCACTGGTACAGGAGACGGCCCTGGGCACCCCATCAGGGTGCCTGTTCTACAGGAGCTTTAGGCTGGGGGTGGGAGCAGGTCTGCCCACCCTCGTCTGCCCCTGCCTCTGAAGAAGCCCCTCTGAGCATAGGCAGAGGAGGCCTGAGTCTGGTAGAAAGGCCTGTGAAAGGCCTACCCCTACCCTGGGGCATGCCTTTGAGGAGTGGCTTGCTGCTCCTTAGCCTGGGCACTCTTGTAAGTAGTCCTATATTCATCCATCTTCTTCATGTAATTCTCTGTCTGCTCTCCAAACAGAGAATTTCCCACCAAGGAAAATCCATAGCCTTAGTCTGGGTATCCTGTGACAAATTAGATACACCTGAGCCAGGCCAACCTACTGAAAAGCTACAGATGTGGCCATGACCCTAGAGGAAACATCATTAACATCCACAGCAGCATGAAACTGAACCTTAGAGGCTTCAATGCCATCAGCAGCCACCTGTTCTAGTTCACTAGCCAGCTGGCCATGGGCCTGCTTGGCCAATTGCATAACAGTATCCCATCTAGATTTCTGATACCTAGCTACATAAGCCATATAATTTGCTTGCCTGAGTCCCAGAGAGGCTGCCATATACTGTTTTTGCCATGGCATCAATCTTCCTGGAATCCTTGTCAGGAGGATGTGAAGCCAAGGAATATTAGCTTTTATCACAGGCAGCAGCCTGAACTACTAACATGACTGCATTGCTGAGAAAGGAATTCTGTATCAGGGCCTGACAATGTATACCTTCTGTCCATCTTTTTATCTACAGGAGGCACAGAATTAGAGCTTTAAAATTTTAATTGTTTGTTTCCTAAAAGACTTATGTAAAGGAATAGACAATCTCCTAGACTCTGGAATATCCATCATTTCTACAAAATCAGGCTCCTCTTGCTCATCCACAGCCTCTTCTAAAGGAAGCTGGAGGGTTTCAGCAACTTTTTTATAAAACATAAAATGAGATGGGGACTCAGACAGCATAGGGGGAGATTCTAAATGTCTGTCTGGGGAGATGTCCGGTTCAATGGGCACACCCAGACCTTCCCAGCCACATTCATACTGTTCATAATCCTCCTCCCCTCCTCTGGTTCATAAAATTCCTCAATATCATAATCCTGAACCACTGGGACTGACGAACGACCTTTACCAGATAGTGGTGGTTGGACGGACCCTGAACAGTGACTGGACAATTTGTATGGCTTTTGCTATCTCTGCAGCAGTTGGAGAAGGAATTTTGGACTCCAGACCTGCTGATTTTCTTGTTTTCTTTACTGGAATTGGTTCCTCAGAACCAGCTTTTCTTTTGCCGAGAAGTCTGGCCTGGTCAGAGGGCACTCCTTTGGTTCGGTTGGCACGAACCGGGCTGGCTCATCGGTCAGCGGACTTTTGCCTCTTCGTTCCCTGAGCCTGCCCAATCTTTTTCCAGGGTGGCTGCAGGAAATTCTTACATATCTGGCAGTCTGACTGGAGGTGGTCAAACCCCAGACAATAAACACATGTGGTGTGTGGGTCAGCCTTGGCAAAGACTTCCACAAACATCACAGTGTTGAAACCAGTGGGCCCGGTTTTTCTTTGGGTTTCTCAGACATAATGCCAGCCTAACCAAAAACTTGCCCTTTTAACGGCAGTGCCAGGCAAGACACCTTATCGGTCCTAACCATGTCACGGGTATTGGAAAAACGTAATAAACCGCTTTTTAGAACCATAAGAACGGGAAACGCACTCTAAAATAGTAACTTTTAGTTTTAAATGAGTTTTAAACCCACTGATCGGTTCAAAACTGAACCGATAACTACAAGTTCCACACAGACAAAACCTTCATTTACTTACAGGTTACCACAGATAGAGCTTGAACAAGCGGTTTTGCGGTTAAATAAAACTATTCTCGGTTAAATCCAACCGAGAAAACACTTTAAACCGAGAAATGAACCGAGCAGAAGGAGAAATCTCCGGGCGACTGTTCACTGAGGCGAAGTAAAGAATCTGACAGTTCAAGTTTGAAATGACACAGATAGAGCTGCTCTCGTGCCAAAATTCTATTTTGGAATGGTTTTAACCATTTCACTCCGGGGCAGTTCTAGAGCTGGAACAAACTGCTAATGTCTATAATATAGCAAGACTTCATGTTGTTTGAACCACTTTTTGTTTTGTAGTATCTCGTACCAATTTTTACTTACCTGCCACCTTACTGTTATACCCTTACCGACTGTCTATTACCTGAACATATATGTACTCTTATTTGTCTTGTCTGCTGCAGGCCCACCTGCACTGTTGTACACTTTCTTACTGATTATTTGACTGTATATAAATGCACTGTCACTCGATTTGTACAATGCAGGTGCACCTAGTAAATGAGCTTGCTCAATGGTGATCGCCTGGATAAATAAATAATTTGATTGACTGATTGATTGATTGATTAAAAGCTTGTGTAGTATGCTCAGAATTATGGCAAACAACATAAGAAATGTGCAGGTCCTAGACCAGCCTTGCCAGGAAGCACTGATACTGTGTCTGATCAGCGTCAGAGGACAGGTTGAAGGAGGTCTCCTTTTCCTTGATGAAGGAAGATGAGGAGGCAGAGGAACCTAATGATTCAGACTCTGGCTGTAGAGGGGGAGACAGGCGAAAGACCTACTTGTCCATGGCCCTAACATAGCGAGGGGAAATCTGCAGCCTAGGATCTGAACTGTTCACAGATCAAACAACCCGAAGGACCCACATGGCCTGGGAGAAGAGGAGCTGGACACAGAGGCAAGGAAGAAGAACGTACCACAGGAAGAGGAGCACTTCTGCCAGGGCTAGGAGACCTAAAAGGAGATCCCGGATGACCAGGGGATCCGCAGGTCTGCTCTGATACTGGCCTTTGAAGAAACTTGAAATGGTCCGGACTGAGCCCTGTAGGGGAAATATCCCTGTGAGGGGAATGGGGCCGCATGAATCCAGAGGGGGCGGACCTCAACCCCACCCAACGAGGACTCCCTCAAAGGGAACGAGCGAGAGAACTTGGGCTCAGCACTGTGGCTCCTTCCCCGAGCCCCGAAGGACAAGGGAGCGCCACAACTCTTCGTTCTGTCCTCTCAACCTCGACTCCAGGGAAGACTTCCTCCTCGCACCCTGTGCCATAGGAACCACAAATTCTGCAGGCTCCCCAAGGAGAGCCGCAGAGGAGGGGGTTCCAACCCTAGCATCCGGAAGAGGAATGGCACTGGGTATGGCAGCTGACCCTTCCCCCAATGCCCAGACCATGCCAGCCCCAGTGCTGCTGACCTGTGCCACCTCCCTGGCGCTGCCATCAGCATGGGAGTTGGCACTGGCCGTGGTCACCAGAGCCATGGGAGGGGGCACCTGGGAGGGCACAAGGGTCTTGGGCTTCAGAGAGCCCACCGACTCCAAGGAGTCAGGTTGCCATTCTGGATCGGCCTCCCAATCATTCAGCTCCGGGGAGGAAGAGATCCAGAAGACCTCCCATCTGACGATCCCCAGGGACTCTCCCACCTATGGCGCCATGAACGGCAGTGCTGGGAGGCCCAGCACCCCTCGCGGTGCCACCCCAATCACCTGAGCCACGAATGGCTCCAGTATCTGGGGTCGCACTGGCAGGCAGCGCCATGGAATGCCCCCGCCAGACCCACTGACCATGGGCGCCGACAATCGGGGAGCCTGCACCTCCGAAAAGGTGACTGCCAGGGCCGTGCTCCCAGCCCGGCCCAGAGTGGAGCCAGACTGGTCCTTGGGCACCGCAGTTGAGACCTCCTCTGCGGCAAGGCTGGAAGAAGAGGAGGCCTCCTCCCAACCGGACCGTGTAGACCCGGAAGGGGACCTGCAGGAAGGGTGAAGAGACCCAAGATTGGACTGACGAGAGCGACGCCACCCCCCAAAAGTCAGTGGGGCCCTGCCAACTTTTAACGTATGGTGCTTAAGAATGCAGTGGTCCATGTCGTGTGGAGGTCCAAGGCAGTGATGGCAAACATCATGCCAGTCCATTGTGGAAAACTGCCGGCCACAGGGACACCAACTCATGAGAGGCCGGCCTGCTTTAGATGAACGCTTTCTGTCCCCTGAACCAGGCATGATGCGAGCAAGAAATTAAATCACAATACAGTACAGATTTGACGCCACATGGGTAAAAATAAATGGAACGGTCTTATCGAGATTCAGGAACGACTTCGGGTGACTTGATGGCAGAACAGAGGTGAAGGCAAGTTGAATGGTGTCGACAGGAACAGCCCCTAACTTGAGGTAGTGGTGCCACACTAACCAGGCCGCTGACACAGTTGAGTAGCAGAGCTGGATGCAAGGTGCTGTCTCTAACGGAGGGAGGAGGAGCCAACGGTCGTTTCTGGCCGGCCCACAAGCACCATGACGTACGCTGGTCTCATGGGTGGTGCCGGCTCCTCCCCCTTGAAAAAAATTAAATAAAATCTCCCTCGGGGTGCTGCACTCATGGCTAACACCCACCAGTGATGAACAGTGAAGAGTGACACTAGGCAGATCAATGCACACAATTTTTAAAACCTGTAGGTCTTATCCTTTTCTTATGCCTGTCACAGATGCCAATCACTGGCAGACCTAAAGAGATTGACTACAAAAAGAGAAATTTAAGGTTTGCAGTTTGTTTTTCCCAAAGAAAGTGAACTGCTAAAAAACACTTTAAAAAAGGTAAAATGAAAGATTTATCATCTCAGTTCCCTAAAAAATAGGAATCGAGATTAAATAAAATAGGAACTGCAAAGCCATATACGAATAAAGCAAACCGTTAAATATACATATAGCACTTCAGATGAAAAAATAGTTAAAATAAATGCGGTTTCCCAAATGCGGGAACCGTGACTCAAGGCCTTTCCTTGGTTCCCTAGAACCAACAGGGAACCAAAGAAAAAACAGAATTTAGCACAGAAAACCCTAACTAATGCAGAGTTAAAAAAAAAAATCTAAAAACCTAGTTAAAGAAATAAAGTTACACCATAGTTGTTCAAACTGGCAGAGCGACTTCGGGGCGGTGCTTCCTGTCAGGCGGAGAAATAAATCTGCCGTTGGAAGGTAGAGGTGAGCGTGACCGCACAGGAGAGTTCTGAATTTCATTCTAGATTCCATTATTAGCATAACATTCTACATCTCCAGGGCAGCTCGTTGCAGGGTAATGATTGCAGTTGTTACGCATGAGTGGAAATTCCTGGGGTCTGAAGAACTGCTTAGCTCACCCACTCTGCCTATACTGTCACTGCAGACCATGCTTGATCTTGGCTCCTCCTTGCTTCCCATTAAGATTAACCTGCGTCTATCCTATGTATGCTTGAAGCCCACTACTGTTTTTTTCCCCCTACCACCTTGGCTGGAGATTGTTCCAGGTATCAACCACTCCTTCAGTGAAGAAGTACTTCTTCACATCTCTTGAATTTACTCCCAGCTTCACTGCATGTGCCGTTGTTCTCATGCATCTACTTCTCTGAAAAAATACTCCCTCTCCTGTACCCTGTGAGGTATTTATAGGTCTCTGCCATATCCCCCATCACTCTTCTCCTCCAGGGTGTACATATTGAGGTCCTTCAGTCTCCCCTTGTAGGACTTCTGATGCAGACCCTGCACCATTTTAGTTACCCTCCTCTGGACTGCCTCCACACTGTCTAGGTCCTTCCTGAAATGTGGTCTCCAGAACTGGACACAGTACTCTAGGTGGGGTCTCACTAATCTATATCTAGTTGCATTCCAGCATCACACTAAACCTACTTACTGTCTTGTTGCACTGCCTTGCTACCTAGATATCATCAAATATGATTACTTCCAGGTCCCGTTCCTGTTTGGTAACCCTCCATACCTCTTCTCCCAAGCTGCCATGCCCTAGACTATGCCTCAAGTTTTCTCAGGTCTCTGCACATTCTTTCTACCTCCTCTGGAATGTTCACCCTATTGCAGATGTTGGTGCCATCTGCAAAAGAGGCGGACCTTCCCTTCCAGCTCACTTGCAATGTCATTTACAAAGATATTAAAGAGGACTGGTTCCAGTACTGATGCCCTGTGGCACCTCACTGGTCACCCATCCTTCCCTGGAGAGAACCCCACTTACCGCCACCTTCTGTCGCCTATCTGTTAACCAATTTCTTACCCAGTGAACCACCACTGGCATTCCCCACTGTCAGTGGTTATGACTGAGGCTCAAGGCATGTAAGTGCTGGTCTAGGCCCTGAGACACTGGCAACATCCTCACTCTAGGGGAGGACTGAACAGTCTCTCCAGCTGATTTTTTTTTTTACTTATTTTTATTTATTTATCAAGCCTAGGATTACAAATACCTTTGAGCCTTGGCTCTTTTGACACATCCACATCGGAGATGCCAGAATGGTGGCTGTGGGGGGATACTCCAGAGTAAGTAAAAGATGACAGCCAAACAGGCCTCTCAGAAGACCTTGTTCCTCACCCAGTTCAACATCGGGAGACAACTCTGGACAGAACTCAACAACCTGGCCTTCATTGTTCTCCGAAGATGGCATAGCTTCCAGTGCCAACATTAGAATGGGCAACATCCTTGGTGCCAGGCTGCTTCTTGGCACCATCAACAATGTTGTCCCTGACACCCAATGAGGCAGATGTTGACATCGAGCCTGGTGCCATCTCTGGGATGACATCTCTGTTGACACCGTTACCAGTGCCCCATCCCAACACCAGAGCTGGCACTGACATTGATATTTGGTCTGGTGTTGTCCCTCTCTGTGGTGTCGCTAGCCACACCATGGTAATAGAAAGACTCCAGGCAGACATCAATGTTGGGACTCACACTGGTGATAACTGTGTGGGTGACACCAGTAGATGGAACTGAGGTGTCCACCTGGGTGGAAAGGGCAGATAACTGTGGCTCCAACACCTGGGACGTCTGCCACTCAAAGCGAGCAGTCAGTGGCAAGTTCTCAGTCAACCATCCAGAAGGAGTCAACTGTCCACTCAACGCTGTCACCAGGGTGTCTGTCATCTCTGTGTGGTGAGGTAGAGGAGAACCCTGTACTTCTGATTACCTAAAAGGTTCTGGAATGGACACAGGGGAATGGTCCAATTTCCTTTTCTTGGATGCCCTGGTTAGACGCCTGCCTCTGAAGGTAGTGTTCTCCTGACCCTGCTTCAATGCACAGATTTCCAAAGTACTACAGTCCATAGAGAAGCAGGTGTCATAGGAGTCCTCTCTTCGCAATGCTCGCTCTCACTCTTCTGCTCTCCCTCAAACAAAATCTACTACTGATCAAGCTGCCTTCTGGTTCCATTACCCTAAATTAATCGGGTTCTCTTCCCCCTTCTATTCACTCTGCTCTCTCCTTTCCTGCTCTTAAAGCTCTCCTCTGTGATTTCTCAACTCATGCCTGCAGCTGCTTTCACCTGTAACTCCCAATCATTAATTTAAGTACTTCCCATTTCCCTAGTATCATTCATTTGTTCCTTATTTTGTTATGTTAATATTTAATTGCTCTTTTGTCAGTTCCAATAATTTTACTGTATGTAACTTACTGATTGACAATTTTATTCTTAAGCATTATTGTCTTATTTTAATATATTTGTTTCCATTCTACGCATTTTATACTCTGTATTTTGTATCTGTTCTCTCTCTTCCTCTTTTCCCCGGCCCCCCAGGATGCATCTGGAAATGAGCTGATACCAGATCAGTATGCATTTCTTAATAAAAACTATGACATAAATAAATACACAGGAGTCCAAGTCATGGTCAGACCCAAGGCAGGCAAGCAGAGTGGATGCTGGTTGTTGGATGAAACATTTTTGCCACAGAGGCACCAATGTAAAATAGAGGATGTTTTGGTCCCCTTCTTTGACTTGCTGCACATCATGACAAAACAAAATAAACAAGGAGAATTCTGAAGAAAAACAGTAAAACAGAGGCAAACTGAAGTAGTGCATACTCGATGGTGGGAAGAACAGAAGCGCGGTTGGTGATGGAGCTGGCAATGGTTATTGGTAGGTGCATGGCACTATGCAGTGTCGTGCAGACACCGTAGCCAGTAGCTGCTGGCTCCTGAGGGGGTCCTAGTACATCAGACTTGGACCCATAAGCATGTCTCCATAGAGAAGATTTATTCTGGGGAGGACAAGAGATCTACAAGGTTAATGAAAGTAATGGAGAGTCTACCACATGAGGACAGATTTAAGGAATTAAACCTTTTTACAATGGAGAAGACTGAGGGCATTACGATACAGGTATATAAAGCTGTCACAGATCAAACTTTACTGACATTTAACTTTAAGATAAGGCTTAATCTTTGCTGAGAAGTGGTTAATGCTTAGAATTTCCAGTCTAAAAGTGTGGAACTTTGTAAAACCAATTGAGTTATTTAAACTTTCCCTTGACTACACATAATGGCGGCTAACATTAATGGGCATAACTGTTGAGAAATGGAAAATGATCACTGTGGGCCCTCTGGCCTCATATGATTAGTGCTGGAAATGGACAAAATTCAGTGGAGGAATCCACCACCTTTCAGACTGAACATTCCTGACACGGGTCTGGAGACACATTTTCTTGTTATATGTTGCATGTTAACACATTTACTGTTTTATGTCTTTCAGTATGTAAATGTTACACAAGAGCAGTCTTTCCCCATTTTCCTTCTGGATGTGAGTCAGCCTCATAATTATACTCCTAGAACTCAGCCCCCCCCAATTTCCACCACTGCCTACCATTCAGACTTCTCATGTATGCTCTTACGTACATAACCTCTATAATGTTTGTAACCACTGAATTTACTGTTTGCAATTGTAATTATTTTGTACCTCCTATCCCAGGACAGCCGAAAACCTTTAACTCACCTACCTTTCCTGGTAAACCAAATAAACAGTCTGCAAGAGTATGGTTATGAATGAATCCACTTTGTCAGCAGACGGAGAGATGGCCCGTGTGCCATCGTACAGATCACATGATAACTGGAAGGGGGCGAGAGTAACCCCTGCTCCCAACATACATACATACTTAAAAATTAACTGCATTTAACCTGTAAGCCTGTGTTTGCTATAGAAGCTGATGTTCAAATACTTGTTTACATTCTGTTACTGTTCTGTTTTTACTATCCTCTTAGTAAACAGTAAGAATTTCTGTTTCAAACACTGCAGGTAAGGTCCAGTTCAGAACTTTATGATGCAATTTATGTCCTTGCTCAGCCCTTCTACTAACATAGAAACACAGAAGTTGATGGCAGATAAGGACCGCAAGGCCCATCCAGTCTGCCCATTTTTTCTACCTTATGAATGTGCCATAGGCCTGTATTCTGTCAATGGCCTATCTATTCATACTCATCTGCTATGCTCCCTTATGCCTATCCCATGCCTGTTTGAAGCACTGCACTGTATTCATATCCACCACTTCCTGAGGTAGGCCATTCCATGCATTCACCACCCTTTCTGTGAAAAAATAACTTCCTCACATTCCCCCTTAATCGGCCTCCCTCTAATCTCATGCTGTGTCCTCTTGTCCTATTTTTCTTATATTTTAATGTTAGACACTTCTATCTTGTTAATGCCCTTAAGATGCTTTAATGTTTCGATCATATCACCTCTTTCCCTCCTTTGCTCTAGGGTATAGATATTGAGCTCCGTTAATCTGTAAAAACACATCTGTGTTCTACTACAGAATTCGGTGGCTGAAAGGGACATAAACCACATCATGCAGTTCTAAAATGGTACTGACCCCCACTGTGTTTACAGAAAGACCAGTATAGAAAGAACCATAACAGAATGAGAACTGGAATTCAAGCAAAATAAAACAAAAAAAAAACTGTTTCTACGGAAAAAGATGACTATGAGGTTCATTGCAGTTCTCCTTTAAAACAAAACATTTTCTCTCTCTCTCTCTCTCTCTCTCTAACTCTATGGAGCCTGTCCAAAATGTGAACCAGTGTTTCTGTTTTTTTATTAAAATATTTTATTAATTTAATATTAAAACATCTTTAGTCATTTTTCTCATACGGACAAAATTATAAATAATTACAATATTGCTAAACATTTTTTGGCATGCACATGGGACGTCTTTCTTAACTAGTAATATTCAACTGTATAACTCTGAGCTCACTGTATCTTTTTAAACAAAATACTGTAATAGTTTACTCTTGTACACGAGGTACCGAAATTAAAAAAAAAAAAAAAAAGCACATGGCAGCAGTCCGACTGTACACCCATTTATTCACAATATTCACAGTAAAATCATCTTTATTTACAAATCCTATTTTGAGCAGCAGTTGTATCTTACACTACTTTTTTTGAAGAAAAAGGAATCCTTTTAAAATGTTCACAAGGTATAACAAAAATAATTACTTAAAACAGCTTTAAAAAGATTAGAAATGTGAGACTTCAGAACTAATAAAAATGCAATCTCTACAATGACATCAGTTGTCATGTTGAGGGGCAGCAGACTCGGCAGCTAGCTGACTTGATGGAGGAGAGACTCTTGCAGCAAGCCCAGGTCGACTTTCTGGTGGTAGTTGTCCAGCTGGTAAAAATCCATCTCGAGCTGGTGGAAATCGAAGAAACTGTCCTGGTGGAGGAGGACCTCTCACTGTTTGGGAAAGGGAAAAAAAAGAAACCAAAAATATAATGTGCTGCTTTTACTAAATAAGTTTATATTCAGTTTTAACATATTTATTGGTAAGCAAGTTTGTCACAGAGTGGCTCTGTGAAAGATGAGGGGCCCTGGAACATTTGTGTTGGTATTTTACTTAAATCCCCTTTTAGGTAAAATAATTATGTAAAAACAGAATTAAATAAATTAATGTAGGACTTACTGTTTAAACTAAGTTATACATGGTGTAGTATAGACAGCAACAAGGTATTAAAAATAAATTTGAAAACTTAAAGACTGCTCATATGTCGGACTACCAGTATTGTCCAGTTGTTCACCTGCGCCCTACGACATATGGTGGTAGTAGTGGGATAGCGTCAGGTCTTTATAAGGCGTGGTGGACAATGACGGCTACGGGACAGTACAGCGGACTCCTTAATACTTGAGACTGCTATAACGTACATTGTGGAGAAGCTACGTTATTTCCTTGGATGCTGCAGTTCGTGGAAGGCAACCGGTAATGATAGCGCCAGCAGAGTTTAGGCTGTGGGGTGATGGTGAGGCCCTGTTTGATCACAGGTTGGACCTGATGGACTGGATCCAATGAATGTTTGACCGGTGGATGGAGGTGGAGAGATGTTGGAGAGAGGCTGAACGGAGGCACCAGGAGGTGTGGATCCAGTTGAAAGAGGCCAGGGATATGTCCCAAGGATCTGAGAGGTTGGAAGCAGAGACTCCTGGTGCAGAGTGTCTTGGTATGGAGATTCCTGTGTAATCCATATCTGATGGCATGTATTGGCTAGGAGATGATGGAATGGAGACAGAGAATAAGTCCCCATGTGAGACTGTTAGAGACTTTGAGGTGAAGTCTACTAGCAAGACCGAAGAGGCAGAGGATGCTGAAGGGACTGACATTGTACCATGTGCTTCTAATAGAAGCATTATTGATTTATCTGCTAGTAGCTGGAAACAATTACAGGCAGGAGATACTGAGGTTAATCAGTTAAGCAAATACATTGTTCAGGTAAAAGGAAGTATTGGTATAGAGGGGAGAAAAAGACAATTGTGGTGGTATGAGGTAAAGGAGGACATACTATATCACATGTGACCAAACAGATAGATGCAAGGGTGGTAGTGCCCAGTATTTACAGAAAGAAAGTGTTGGAAGCAGTTTGTATGTAAGTTAGGCCTTTAGACCATGGGGAGGTTCTGGAACAACTTATTCCATACTATTACTGGCCGGGAATGTATCACCAGGTGGCAATTTATTTGAAGGAGAGGGCAGTTGGCCATCAAGGAGCAGCCATGAAGGATGTGAGAGGGGTGAAGTCCACAATAGGTGGCCCCCTTGGAGAAAGGGGAGGTTTCCATGTAGAGACATGGGCTGTAGATGGTAGATGCCAAAAGTTTATGGTGATGGATTAGCTGTTAGACTTACCCATCCAAAAGTATCTGGGACATGGCTGCCTGACAGAGATATGCTCTGGTATCATGTAACTGAGATTAGAGAATAAGGAAATGGAAGGGGACTTCTAATGTGTTAAGGGTTAGGGTCTCAAGAGTTATGTTACCTTAGGTATCCCTGGGTTGGGCTCTGGTCATGAGAAAGTGTCATGGCTCTAACTCCCTCTTGGGAAAGAAGAAAAGGGAGTGGGATGGCAAGGTGTAACTTAAACGTATGGGTTAGCATTGTCTGGTGTGACAGGTGCTGCCTGGGTACAAAGTATATATATATTTTTTCATGTAAAAGAATACTTTCCTTCAACTGAGGGGTTGGCCGCCTTCAGTTTTTTTTTTTTTTTATATCACTGTTGTATTTTAGCTTTGTTCGTTTTTCCTCTCTGGTCACCAATAAATGAAAATTACATACCTACTGTAATTCCTGATCTTTCTGTGTATCTTCACCATTCATCACCTTTGGGTAATGTGGCCGGAGGTCACGACCCCGTGGGAGCTTTTTTTTTTTTTGGATGGGTGGAGTCGACGCACCATCGGTGCCACCCTCGAGGCCGATGCACTGCGTGGTGTTCGCGGGTTGGCCGTTAGGTGTTGTCGACCCGCCCTCCCGCCAATTCTGAGTCACCGTAGCGTAAGAAAGGGTTGGAAGGGAGGGACAAGGGAGTCCAAGGGACAGATAAAGGAAAAGATATACAAACTAAAAGGAGAAATAAATGACTGAGAGGACAGAAAGAGAGTTAAAAACCTAAGGGAATTGGGAAGGAGCCCCAATATCTGGAAGTAGAAGAGGAGGGAGGGAAGAATTAGAAATAAGGATGTTGGTGGGTGGGGGGGGGGAACATACCCTGAACCCTTGACCTGTCTCCAGATTGTATAAGGAATCATGAAGGTGGCCAGAAGGCTACTCTGCCAGAATTCAAGACACAGAATCACTGGCAACAAACTCCAATTTAAGTATACAAGCTACTCTGGAAGAGAAGCTAGGATACAGGGTTGTACCTCCAATTCTCAAACCAATTTGGAGGTAAGAAACAAGTTTCTTAAATTAATTTGAGGTTGAGTCCCAAGGATAAGAACGAGGGAGAACAATGGAAAGGGGAGGAGAGAGAGAGAGAGAGACAGAGAAAGAAGAGAGGGCACCAACCCCTCACCCACAGGGGTGGAGTCGAGGCACTGAGGAAAGAAGTGCCCCTCCTGATCCCTCTCTCCCCTGACAGAACAAATCCTCTGTGTGCCCAAGGTCACCCCACATCCTGACCAGCGGAAAGGAAGGGGGGGAAGGAGGGCACACAGAGGAAGGGGGACTCAGAGACAGAGACTCCAGGGGGATGGAGGGTGGGATTGTGATGAATGGTGAAGATACACAGAAAGTTCAGGAATTACGGTAGGTACGTAATTTTCATATCTTATCTGTGTCAATCTTCACCATTTCTCACCTTTGGGTGACTACCAAGCCCCCCCAGAGGGGGCCCTGGACTCTAAAGGACTAAGTCCCTTAGCTCTCAGTGGGTGGCACACTGGGAGACAGAACTTTCACAGGTCTGGAGAGGCCCAAGACTGGGGAGAGTGAGACAGGGACCCCCCGGAGGTGCACGAGGTTGCCCCAACAGACGCTGCCTCACCATAGGGGAGAAAAGATGGGTTCTCTGGTATGCGGAGGAAATCACCCACCGCCGGGCCAAGAGTGACACCGGGAGAGATGCAGCCATGCCATCCGCCTAGTGCAGATCGCTGTCCCTACGACCCTGGAAGCTACCTCATTGGCGTGGTAAGATGCCCTTGCTTGATGCCTTGCTAGCTCCAGGCCACGTGCAGAGATTGCAATGGCTTGTCTGGTTTCCTCCTTGTCAGGCATCGAGGCTAGGAGTTGACCTAGCCTGGACCACAGGAACCTGTCATAGGTAGCGTAGTGGGCCTGATGAGCACATATAGAGAGAAGCAACTGTACAGAGTAGAAAGTCCTCCTACCCCAGAAGTCAAAATCCATGGAGTCTGCATCTGGAGGCTGGTCACGGTGAAGGGCTCGAAGCCCATCAGGAGTATCCAATTGCATCAGTCTTGAGCTAGGATGAAGCAGACTACCTGGAGACTCCAGGGGGTGGGGCACAATACCTCTGGCACAGATCCCTAGGGGCTGGGACTCCGGAAAAGGGTCTCTGCCAGAAGTGCATCGATGCCTCCTGAAAGGGAGCAGGCCAGTTGGGCACTACAAGAGTGTCCACACTGAAATCGCCCAAAAAGGCACGCATCAGATGTGCTGAGTGGGTGGGGCGATATGCAGGTCCTCCAACATCCTCACGAGAAAACGCTGCTACTCAACGAGATCAGCAGCTGGGGAGATGTGGACAGATAGTTCCTCACCTCCTGAAGATGAGGATGAGGAGTCAAAGGACCTCAAAGGTTCAGAGGTTGGCTGCTCAGGGGGAGGTTGAAAAACCTGTCTGTCCATGGCCCTAACATAAGGAGGAAATCGAGCAGCCACAGTTCTGAACTGCTCCCAGGAGAGAGGGCCGCTCA
Source organism: Neoceratodus forsteri (assembly GCA_016271365.2). Taxonomy (NCBI): domain Eukaryota; kingdom Metazoa; phylum Chordata; order Ceratodontiformes; family Ceratodontidae; genus Neoceratodus; species Neoceratodus forsteri. The sequence goes on along the minus strand of CM028134.1, from coordinate 966,945,821 downwards.
GACCAAGAATACCTGGGAGAGCAGGAGAAGGTGGCAGAGGAGAGGGGGCAGAGCCAACAACAGGAATCGGCTGTCCTCCGCCTGGGCTAGGGAGTGCACCAGGAGCCCTAAGGTAAGAAGGAGCTCTGGAAAACTCCACAGCCGACAGCTGATCAACCAAACTGGAATTGCCTAGGCTGCACCCTGAAGAATCCCCCCATGAGGCGACCGGGGCTATGAAAGTTAAGAAGGATGGTCCCCTACCTCCAAAGAATGAGGCCCTCTCGAGGAAACCGAAACGGAAGGGCGGAGATCCGTGCTACGGCTTCTCCCAGAGCCCGGGTGGGCCCCGGAAAAAGGCTGCTGCATAGACCCCATACCCCTTGACCCCTCGGAATCCGAGAGTGCCCTCCTCCTCGAAAAAGCCAGCCTAGGCAACTGGCAGCCCTGATCGGCCCCCGAAGGAGCTTTCCAGGGAGCAGCACCCTCCCCTCCCGTGGGTGCTCCGATCGGCCCCAAAGTTGGGTGATCCAGGCACATCACATGAGGGAATACCACCATTGAGGAGTCAGAGAACCCGCCGAGACCAGGCTGCAGAGCAATGGTGGCCTGCACCACTGCCTGCTGGTCAGCACCCCTGACCCTGGTCCCGGGAGTCACTGTCTGCTCCTTAGAGGGGGGCTGGCCCTGGGCTGTCGAGGACACTACCAGGGTGCCACGTGAGCAGCCAACTCCAAAGAGTCAGACTGCCTGTCTGACTCAGAGTCCGATTCCCCCTCCGAAGAGGTGGAGACTGAAGTCCTGTGCCAAACAGTGCGTGGACACCTGCTACCATCCTGACTGAAAAGGGCACCAGAAACTGAGACTGCACCAGAGTCTGTGCCGATGTCCCCAGCCACACCGCGAACAGTGCCAGACAAAGACATGGCTCCAACGATGGCAGCAGCCTCGGAGCCGGAGCCAGTCATTGCGCCGTCTCGGCCCCCAGCGCTGAGACCTGGGCCGAGACCAGAGACGGCGCCGATGACAGCTCCGACCGCGCTCTCAATGCCAAGGTTGGAAATCCCCACAGTGCTGCCCCACCCCACTGCGCCGCGAGTGGTGCCGAGGACAGAGACAGCGCCAACGATGGCCTCAACCACACTCTTGGTGCCGCAGACGGCGCCGAGCTCTGAAACCCCCACAGTGCCATGTCCACGCTTGGAACTGTGAGCGGCTCCAGAACTGGACACGGTGCCGCGGACTGCACCAGGGCGAGAGACAGTCAGGGATGGTGCCGTAGATCCTCCCACAGCGCGCCGCTAGCACCATTGGTGCTGCAAGCAGACCTGGTTGGGACCACATACTTGTAGACCATATGGGCAGAAGGCGCAGGGCAAGAAGTTGAATGCTGCCACAACTCCAAGGTGGGACCTAAGATAGCTTCCACCACTGGAAAGGCCACCCCAGGGAGCAATCCAGGTCAAGGATCTCCATCAGGGGGTACTTCATTCACTTCTGGACCGGCTCCAGCAGAATCTACATGGACTGGGATATAGGCTGGAGCAAGGCCCTGAAGGAGATGGGCCCCTGATGAGAAGCAAGGTTCTCAGAGGACTCCCGATCAAAGCCTGGGGTCCTAGAAAAATGCATGGAGGAGCCGTCCATGTCCAATGACTCCTTGAACACCACCCTCAGTCCGCTGTCCCAGTGAAGCACTCTGGATTTGTCAGTGTGGGAAATCTGCACTGAAAGTCACTCAAGCAGCCTTGGACAGGGCCCCATGCAATTGCTGGCTGGGTGGAGGTTCCATCAAAATCAGTGTAGAGACCAGGGTAGACTCAACCAGATGGGGCTGAACTGGGATGGGCCTCACTGGAGTAGATCATGTCACATGAGCTCCTCATAGTTTTGCCACAACTTTCGGCAGAGCCTCTCATCGTCTGAAGAGGAGGAGGAAGAGGAGCATCAATGGCACTTCCTCAGAGGTAAAGAGTGGGAAGAAACCGAATTCTGAGACTGGGACTGCACAAAGTAAAGTAACATTTTATTTATATGAGGTACCCTTCCTGCGCTCAGGGCACCTTTACAATATACCATACAATAACCATACTATATTTAAAATCGGTAAAACAACAATCTATCAATAAGTCCCTGAAAATGCCTGGTTAAACAAGTAAGTTTTTAAGGATTTTTTAAATCCTCCAACGGTCAGACTATCTCATATCTGGCGAGGTAGAGAATTCCACAGGGTAGGTGCCATAAAGGCAAAATATCTTCCTCCAGATGTTTTCAGGGATACCCTGGGAATCTCCAGCAATCCCTCACCAGAGGATTGGAGTGAGTGGGAGGAGCAGTAAGAAAACAGGAGCTCTTTCAGGTAGTGAGGTCCCAGCTTGTGTAGGGCCTTATAGGTCAGCAAAAAATTTTCCCTTTTTTTTTTTTTTTTTGTTAAAACACATGAGAACCAGGAGATCGGGAGAGAGAAAGAGGGAGAGTTCAATTCCAGAAGGGACAGACAGTGTTACACCTCCAAGGGAGGGGAGAGCTCTAAGGGAGTGGCAAGAAGATGCCATTTTTTCCAAAATAACAGGGTAAACTGCCCAAAGGCCCTGACTTTTACATAAGCGGGGAAAGGAAGATAGGTGTGTGAATGAATGAATGGTGAAGATATCCTGGAAGATCAACAATTATGGTAAGTATGTAATTTTCATATCTTCCAAGAATCAATCTTCACCATTCACTCCCACTTATGGGTCAGAGTACCAAGCTTTCCCCAAAAGGGGAGAAGCTGGCTCACCCTGAGGAAACATTGTACTTCCTTCGGCCCTCTGTGGGGGATAACCACTGGAGGGCAGGGACTCCTTACAGGTTTGGTGGGACCCGAGACTGATCAGGGGCAAGCGGAAGCTTCTATGGCTTGGGAGCAGGAGGACACCCCAACAACTCATGCCCAACCCTGTGGCAGAAGAAACAAGTCCCCTGGTAGTGCAACCTGAGCATCCTACGCTGGGCCAAGGGTGCCAACCACTAAAAGCAAAGCCATGCTGTCTGCCTAATGCAGACTGCAGTTCCCACCAGCCTGGAAGTTACCTCGTTGATGTCATACAATGCTCTCGCTTGGTGCCTCGCCAGCTCCAGGCCCTGGGTGAAAAGGCATATGGTATGCTTGACTGTCTCGCAATCCATATGGATGCTAAGAGTTGACTCAGCATTGCCCACAGGTGCTTCCTGTAAGCTGCCTGGTGTGTGTGTGTGTGTGTGTGTGGGGGGGGTCACACGCCAGGCGCATAGGCCCAGAGGTGGTCTGCAACACCAAAATCCTTGAGATAGGATGAGGGATAGAGCCTGCAAACCTCGAAGAAGCGTAAAAATGGAAATTACGTACTTACCGTAATTTTGATCTTCCTGTGTATCTTCACCATTCATCACCTTTGGGTACTTGGCCGGAGGTAATGCCCCTGCTGGCTCTTTTTTTTGATGGGTGGAGTCGATGCACCATTACACTGCCCTCGAGCCCAATGCACTGTGGCCGCTGGCCAGCTATTAGGTGTTGTCGACTCCACCTCCCCAGTTCTGAGTTGCAGTAGGGGTGAGAAAAAGGGTTGGGAGGGTGGGACAAGGAAGTCCAAGGGACAGATAAAGGAAAAGATATACAGTATAAACTAAAAGGAGAAATAAACGACTGAGAGTAAAGAACAAGTTTAAAGACTAAGGGGATTGGGTAGGGGCCCCGATCTCTAGAAGCAGAATAGGAGGAGGGAGGGTGGGTTAAGGACTTTTGGAAGTAAGGATAAGAGTGGGGGACAGGAGACACACTGGGTGATGAGGCCCTTTTGGGGTCTGCATAACCTGAATCCCCAAAGAGGAGCGAAGTACTGTGCCTGTAGAGCCCACAAGTGTGTAACATCACTGGTAGATGTCCCTGGGGGCTGGAGAAAGAGCAAAGTGATGTCTCCAAACTGTCTGAAACATTCCCGAAAGCTGCAGGCCAGGGAGGGATGACACAGTAGTCATCTCTGAAAGCTCATAGGAGCCCCAGCTGCACAGACAGGCTATTAAATCTGGCAATGGTGCCAATGTACAGCACCTGCAGCATGGCCGTCAGGCATCTCTGGTACAGGGAGTACTCGGAGGCTGAGGATATGTGCCTTCGGAGGAGGACGTCAACAGAAAGGAGGTGCTGGACCTGGAAGCAAGTGGTGGCAGAGGGCTGGGATGGAAATGGAAATTACGTACTTACCATAATTATTGATCTTCGCAAATATCTTCACCATTCATTACCAATGGGGATCCCACTGGAGGTCAGGAACCTGCCCAGGGGAAACCCCCCAAAAAAACAGCACTGCCTCTTTACATTTTTCTGAGCTGGAGGAGTCGACGTTGGGACGGCACCACCCATGAGGCCAGCATTCTACGTGGCACTTGCGGGTTTGCCAGTAACTGATGCCGGCCCCTCCCATAACTCAGTTCTTGTCCGCCAGGTGAAGAAGAAAGGTAAGGATAGGGATAGAAGGAGGGCAAGGGTGCCTGAATGATAGAGGAGGAGGGGGGAGAAAAGTGGAAATTATGTACCTACTGTAATTCTTGATCTTCTTGGATGAAGTCTCCACCACTCATTCACACTGATGGGATCTATGCCGGAGGCGCTAGGACACAGCGGGATCAAACTTTTGGCAGGAGGGTCAGTGACAGAGATGGAGCCTGAGCCCTCAGCTCATGGGGCAATGACTATCTCAAGGCCAACCCCTCCAACCGCCCCCAGTACCTTTTTCCCCGAGGAGGTGCAGCGTAACTAACTTAGGACAGCCAAACAATAAATGGACATAAGATAGTCCAGAAGACCCATATAAGAAGGGTCAAAGAAAGAAGTCTTCACAGCCTAAAGACTGAGGGAGTGAAGACCAACAACACAGGTGAGCTCAGGGGATGGTGGGTGGGCGTGTGAATGAGTGGTGGAGACTTTATTCAAGAAGATCAAGAATTACGGTAGGTACATAATTTCCATATCTTCCTGGACATAAAGTCTCCACCACTCATTCACACTGATGGGAGAGTACCGAGCTAATAATCCCCAGAGAGGGCGACAGGAGAGACCAAGAGCTCACAAATTTAGGACAGAAGTCCATTAAGGATGGTTCTGCCAAACAAAAGGTGTCGCCTGGAATGGACATCCAGGGCACAGTGCTTGATGAAAGTATGTACTGAGCACCAGGTAGCAGCATTGCAAATATCTGCAATGGTCACGTTGCGGATTTCCGACAGGGATGCCGCGACTGCTCTATTAGAGTGAGCGTACACTCTGCCCTCCAGCTTAACCTGCGCCATGGAATAACAGTGGCGAAGGCATGCCACCAGCCATGCTGAAATGCATCTGATAGCGACAGGCTGACCCATCCGGGTCTCGCTGAAGGAAACAAAAAGTTGTGCTTTGCAAATTTCTTTTGTTCTATCTAAATAAAAATGCAGAGCTCTTCTGACATCCAAAGAATGAAGGGTACGCTCTCCTTCATTTTGGAAGTTCACAAAGTAAGTAGGTAGGACCAAAGGTTGGTTTAGATGGAATTCTGAAACAACCTTAGGGAGAAACTTAGGATGGGTCCTAAGAACTACTTTGTCCTTATGAAACACAGTATATGGAGGGTCTGTGGCCAAGGCATGTATCTCAGAGACCCTGCGGGCCTAGGTAATGGCCACCAGGAAGGCCATTTTCCAAGTGAGAAATTTCAGCTCACAGGTAGCTAGAGGCTCGAAAGGCTTTCGAGTGCACATGTCTAGTACAAGATTAATGTCCCAGGCTGTGACTGGACATCTGATAGGAGGTCTGGTATGCAGAATTCCCTTAAGAAGCCTCTTAACCACAGGTAACTGAGTCAGTGACAAGGAAAGTACTGGCTCATGATAAGCTGAAATGGCACAAACGTGAACTTTGACTGTAGAGTATTGCAGACCTGAATTTGAGAGGTCTAAAAGGTACTCCAGAACTTTATTAAAAGACGATTTTGCACACCAGAGAGAAAAATGCTTCCACTTCGCTGTGTAAGTTTTTCTAGTGGCCGGCTTGCACGCAGAAGAATATCTGAAACTCTGCGAGAGACACTGAACCTGTTCACTTCTATCTGTTCAGGAGCCAAGTGTGAAGGTGAAGCGATCTCAGATTGGGATGAAACACAGGCCCCTGAGACAGAAGGTTCGTCTGAAGGGGAAGCGCTGTCGGAGGGGTTTTCGACATACTGTTGAGTAATGGAAACCATATTTGTCAAGGCCAGAAGGGAGCAATGAGGATCATTTTGTCCCCCTGGGACTAGAACTTGAGAAGTACCCTCTGAATTAGAGGAAGAGGAGGAAAGGCATATAGAAAGCGTTTTGTCCACTGCAGCCTGAACACATCGTGACAGAAAATGCCAGGCCCTGGATTTCTGGAGCAGAAGAGAGGCAGTTTTGTGTTGAGTGGGGATGCAAAAAGGTCCAGGTCTGGAGTTCCCCACTCTGCAAATACTGACTGAACTACGGTTGAGTCGAGAGATCATTCGTGAGGCTCTGTCTCCGTTCTTCTGAGACGGTCTGCCAGTTCGTTCTGCACTCCTGGTAGACAGACCGCCTGAATTAAAGCCTTGTGCTCTAGGCACCATTGACACACTCTCATTGCTTCCCTGCATAAAAGGTAAGAGTGTGCGTCGCCCTGCTTGTTGATGTAATACATCACTGCTTTGTTGTCCGTTTGAAGGAGAATGTTCTTGTGACAGAGAATGTCCTTCAAAGATCAGACTGAATACAGGACGGCTCTCATTTCCAGGAAGTTTATGTGAAGCTGGGACTCGACCTGAGTCCACGTGCCTTGGGTGTGGAGATCCTGGCAGCGAGCTCCCCACCCCATCAGGGACGCATCTATGGTAATGGAAATCTGATGATCCAGAGGAGCAAAGGGATACTCTTCCAGAAGGTTGGCCTCTTGTGACCACCAGGTGAGTGACCTCTTCAGAGGTTCTTGATGAGAAAGGACTGAGGGTGAATGGCTGGGGACCACTGAGTACTGAGCATCCATTGAGAGGTTCTCATGTGGAGGCATGCTAGGGGTACAGTGAACACTGAGGATGCCATGAGACCCAGCAAGCAATACAAAAAAAGACACAGGCAGAAGGGGATAGGGAGAAGTACCAGGAGAAGCAAAGGGACACAGGAAGGTCAGTAAGGAAAGCCAAAGCTCAGACAGAAGAACACATTGCAAAATCAGTGGGTAGAGGGGACGAAACCTTTTACAGGCACATAAGTGAAAGAAGAAAGGCAAAGGGAGGGATAGTGAGACTGAAGGGGGAGGATGGGGGCCGCGTGGAGGATGACAACAGTAAAGCTGACATACTGAACAGGAACTTCTGCTCAGTCTTTACTGAGGAAGAGGAGGGTAATGGGTCTGAAGGGAGTACAAGGGGTGAGAATGGTGCAGAAATGGACACAAGTCCCTTTACGAGAAAAGGGTCCTGAAGGAACTGGAAGTAATAAGAGTTGATAAAGCAATGGGGCCAGATGGGTGCACCCCAGGGTCCTTAAGAACTAAGAGGTGGTGGTTGAACCTCTGGCTATCCTGTTTAGCCAATCACTGGACACAGGGAGGTACCCAAAGACTAGAGGAGCGGCAGATGTAGCCCCTTATACAAAAGTGGGAACAAAGAGGAGCGGGAACTACAGACCAGTCTGCCTCACCTCGGTAGTGGGAAGATCATGGAAGCACTACTGAAGGAGAGATTGGTGGAACATCTGGTTTTCAATGGACTACAGGACCCAAGGCAGCATGGTTTCACCAGGGGGAGGTCATGTCAGACCAACCTCATTGAATTTTTGGACTGGGTGACTAGGGAGGTGGATCAGGGGAGGGCAGTGGACATGGCCTATCTGGACTTCAGCAAGTTCTTTGACACTATGCAACACAGAAGACTATTACACAAACTGGGGAATATGGGTGTGGGCAGGACAGTAGTGTGGTGGGTAGGTAACTGGCTGGGTGGCAGGACACAGAGGGTGGTGGTAAATGGTTGTCACTCCACAGAGGGAAGAGTGACCAGTGGGGTACCACAGGGATCAGTGCTGGACCGGTCCTATTCAACATCTTCATCAGTAACATTGCGCAGGACCTAGAAGGCAGAATTTCACTGTTCGCTGATGACACAAAGCTCTGTAACAGAGTAGACACACCACAGGGTGTCGACAGAATGAGAAGGGACCTGCAGAAACTTGAAGAATGGTCAGGGGTTTGGCAGTTGAAATTCAATGCAAAGAAGTGCAAGATAATGCATATGGGGCACAAAAACCCGGGCACAATATATCAGTTGGGGGGGTGAGGATATAGCATGCACCGAGCAGGAAATGGATCTTGGGGTTATCATCTCTGATGACCTCAAGGTAGGGAAATAGTGTGACAAGGCAGCAGGTAAAGCAAATAGGATGCTGGGATGCATAGGCAGGGGCATCACCAGCAGGAAAAGGGAGGTCATAATTCCACTATACAAGACACTAGTGAGGCCCCACCTGGAGTACAGTGTACAGTTCTGGAAACCTTACCTACACAAGGACATAGACAGGGTAGAGAAGGTTCAGAGGAGAGCAACAAAGATGGTACATGGATTGCATCACAAGTCCTATGAGGACAGGTTGAAGGAACTGAATATGTACTCCCTGGAGGAGAGGAGGGAGAGAGGGGATATGATAGAGACATACAAGTATCTTACAGGGAGGAACAGGGTGCAGGAATACACTATTTTTAAGTGAAAAAGATGTTCCAGGACTAGAGGGCATGGGATGAAGTTGGAGGGAGGACGATTCAGAGAAAACGTGAGGAAGAATTTCTTCACAGAACGGGTGGTGGACAAGTGGAACACCCTGCCAGAGGAAGTGGTGGGGGCTGAAACAATCACAGGATTTAAGAATGCATGGGATAGACATAAAGGAATTCTGGAGGTCAGGGTTAAGGGGCAACAGACTTCTAGGAAAACATAAACTGAACTTACAAGCTCAAAAGGGCAGACTGGGTGGGCCATAGGCCCTTATCTGCCGACACTGTCTATGTATCTATGTATCCGCTGCATCGATATAGCTCGAACTGAGCTGTTCTCTCTGATGTATCGGGCCATCTGTAGGATATCGCTCGTTCTGTCCTCTGGTAGAAAAGCTTTGGCACAGAAGGTGTCCAGAAGAGTTCCTATAAAAAGGAGCTTCTGGGAGAGCTGCAACTGTGATTTCTTGAGATTTAGCAGGACTCCCATGGACGTGAGAAAGTCTGAGGCCATGGCTACAGCATCAAGAGTTCCTTGCCTGGAAGGGCTTGCTAGAAGCCAGTCGTCTAGATATGGGAACATTTGTATTCCGATCTTTCTGAGATGCGCTGTGAGAATTACACAACACTTTGTAAAAACTTGTGGCGCCGAGGATAGCCCAAAGGGCAGGACTCTGAATTGATAATGCTGGCCCAGTGCTACAAACCGCAGGTATCTGTGATGCTTTGGGTGTATTAGAATATGTTGGTAAGCGTCCTGCATGTCCAGGGAAGCTAGCCAATCGTGTTGATGAAACAAGGGTAACAGGGTCCCGAGTGATATCACCTTGAACCCTGCCTTGAAAAGAAACTTGTTTAACTTTCTGAGGTCCAGAATGGGGTGCATGCCACCGGTCTTTGTTGGAACCAGGAACCAATGGGAGTAGAAACCTGTGTTTCATTGATCCAGCGGAACTATTTCTATTGCCCTGTTGTTCAGAAGGCCTTGTATCTCTGAGGCAAGAAAGTCTGACTATATCGTTGACAGCCTGGGCTGTCGTTTTGGGGGACGATCCGGAGGGGCTTCTAAAAGGTTGAGGGAGTACCCCTCGTGGATTATCCAGAGGACCCATTTGTCTGATGTTATGGACTTCCACTGGTTGTAGAACTGAGTCAGACATCCTCCCACCACTGAGGAAGAGTCCCCCTCAGGCAGTTGAGGTGGGACCTGGGCCAGAAACTCAGAAGGTGGCACAGGGCGCTTTAGGCCCTTGTGCCTTCTATTGCATTTTCTTTTGAGGCTGGGGGGCTTGGTTTTTGTTAAAACCTCCCCTACCCTTGCCCCGAAAGGACTGACTGTTGTGAAATTGACACTTGTTAACACCCCCCGAAAAGGGGTGGGAGTGGGTTGAGCAGTTTTAATGGCCGACCTAGTCTTCTGCGTGGCCTCCAGAGCTTGCTCTACTTGAGGTCCGAACAGATACATACCATCAAAGGGCAATGCCATGACCTGCTGTTGGGCATCATTCATGAAGCCGGAAGTGCGTAGCCAGGAGTGACGATGGGTACACATGCCCACCGCCGCCGCTCGGGAAGCAGTATCGAAAGCGTCCATAGCTGCTTTAACCTGCTGGTTGTTGGACTCGATACCCCTGGTTATGGTCTGAAGTAGCTCTGAACTAGCGTCTGACTCAGGCAGAGCTTCCACCATTTGTTTGAGCGAATGCCAAAGAACATACTCACATAGAGAGAAATATCCCTGGTAGCTGGCAATACGCATACCAAGGGTAGAGGCAGCAAAGACTCTCTTACCTAAGGTGTCTATCTTGCGAGATTCTTTGTTTATAGGTCGGGCTGTAGATGCCCGAGGAAGAACAACCTTATCATTCTCTGCTAGGACTACAATAGGGTCCGCAAAGGCCTGGGAGGCCAAAATGGGTCGATCCTTGGGAGCAGCATACTTCCTGTCTATGGACTTAGAAGGAATGAGAGCAGGATTGTTCCATACCATCTGAGAGAGCGTCTCAAAAGATGGTTGTACCGGGGGAGTTACATCCATAGGGATCTCCGGGACATGAAGATATTGGAATCTTAAGAGTTTCCCAGGATCAATATCAGTAGTCTGGAGAGAAAGAGAAGTATTTAGATTTTTCAGCAGAGACTTAAATGATAGGTCTTCAACCACAGGCTCTGCGGCAGGATTGATCCCTGCTCCTTCAATATCATCACCCAATCGAAGATCTGGGTCAGGCTCAATATCATCTCCTGACAGTCCAGGAGGGACTGTATGGACAGGAAAGGAGTGAAAATCAGTATGAAATGAAGAAGAGAAAGGATTCGGAGTCGAGAACCCCTGAAGACTGGACAGCACCGCACCAAACCTCAGTGCTGAAGGCAAGGGAGACAGCACCGTTGGAAACAAGCCGGCACATGGTGTCAACAGAGCCCATGGCGCCGACAGGTGCATCGACACTGAGGACGGCGCAGACAGGCGAATCGACGCTGAGGATGGCGCCGACAACTGCAGCGGCGCTGAGGACGGTGCCGACAGTAGCATCAACGCCGAGGATGGCGCCGACAGATGCATCGCTGCCGAGGATGGCACCGACAAGTGCTGGCACCGAGGACGATGCTGAGAGACCTATCGACGCCGAGAGCGCTCCCGACAGTGCCGAAAGCAATCCAGAGCCCCGAAGACTTTGATTTGAAGAAAAAGAAGGAAGAATACCAGGAGATAAAGGCATCGATGTGGCCCCCTGTGCCGCAGCCATGTGGGGGGGGAAACACCTGAGCGTGGAGTCGACGGCACCAAAGATGGCATCGCGTGACTAGGAAGATCCAACCACCCTACCCACTCCCCCAAAGGGCCCGAAGGCCTCGGTGTGACCGGGCCAGGCAGCTGGACCAAGCTCCGAGCACATTGCTCCATAAGAGCGGCCCACTGATGACACTGCTTGTTGGAAGCCCTTTCAATAGGTGGGGAAGGGCTCCGATGTCGAAGAGGTCGGTCACCGGAGACAGAAACTGGTGACTCCTGGGGGGGGAGATCGGCATCTGACCCCAATGACCGACCGTCGACGCGCAGACATACCAGAAGGCAACCTCGAGTGATGCCTTCTCTTTTTTGACCTGTGGGCCGAAGAAGAGCTAGAGGCCGAACGGTGCCGAGAGTGCGACCATTTTCTTTTATGCTTCTGGAGGGACCACCCATCCCCCCGGGAATCGGACTGTCCATTGTCGGACCCTCCCTCCGGAGAAGGCAGCAGACCGGACCCAGCCTGGCTGACTAAAGAGCTTTCATATGAAGTCTCCCTACCATCACCTGACCCGCTCATGGTCGACTCTGTCAATGGAGGGCTGAAGACTTCTTTTTCTTAATAAGTAAAATTTAATAGTAAGCGGTACTTATTCATAGATAAATTACGAAACAATAAACTGAAAACTATGCTGCTAGTTTGAAGTTTGACTCCTGGAGGGTGAGCGACGTTGTCACTGAAGTGCACTCAACAGTGGGGAAAAAAGGATCTGAGGCGGTAGAAGGGTCGACGCCGAGATAGTCATTGCCGCATGAGCCGAGGCTCGCGGCTCCATCTCTGGCACCGGCCCTCTTGCAAAAGAGTTTGCTCTCGCTGGGTCCTAGCGCCCCCGGCACAGATCCCGTCAGTGTGAATGAGTGGTGGAGACTTTATGTCCAGGAAGATCAGAGGACCCTTATAGGGATACTCCCTATGCCTACAGGGGAGTGGAACAGAAAAAAAGGGACCAGAAGGCCAACCCAGGAAGGGCTGACAGAGCCCCTAAGTTAGGGAAAGGGTATGCCTCCGAGAAAAGCTATCCTTTCCCTTGACTCGCATGCCAATTCAGGGAGTAGGGAGAGAGAAAAGGGAAGAGTCAGCACTGCCCAGCACCTGGTTATATGGAGAGTGGGGGGGTGTAATGAATGGTGAAGATATGAAAATTACGTACCTACCATAATTCTTGATCTTCTTGGACGAGTCTCCACCACTCATTCATACTATTGGGATCTGCTCCGGAGGCACTAGGACCCATCGGGAGCAAACTTTTTGCTGGAGGGTCGACGCCAGAGATGGAGCCACGAGGAACGGCACCGTGAGCCTCAGCTCACGTGGTAATGACTATCTCGGCGTCGACCCTCCAACCGCCTCAGTACCTTTTTTATCAAGGAGGTGCAGCGTAACTAACCTAGAAGGGTAGCCTAACCTAAAAACCATACATAAGATAGTCCGGGTGACCCGTATAAGAAGGGTCAACAAAGAAGTCTTCACAGCCTAAAGATTTGAGGGAGTGAAGACCAACAACGGAGGTGAACTTGGGGGACGGAGGGTGGGTGTGTGAATGAGTGGTGGAGACTCATCCAAAAAGATCAAGAATTATGGTAGGTACGTAATTTTCATATCCTCCTGGACATAAGTCTCCACCACTCATTCACACTATTGGGAGAGTACCGAGCTAATAATCCCCCGAGAGGACAGCAGGAGAGACCAAGAGCTCACGTTTCTAGGACAGAAGTCCATTAAGGATGGCTCTGCCAAAGGAAGAATGTCGTCTGGCATGGACAGTGCATAATATTTAACAAAAGTATGCACTGAGCTCCAGGTGGCGGCGTTGCAAATATCTGCAATGGGCACATTGCGAATTTCCGCTAGGGATGCCGCGACCGCTCTAGTAGAGTAAGCGTAAACTCTACCCTCCAACTTAACTTGCGCCATGGAATAGCACTGGCGAAGGCATGCCACTAGCGACAGGTTGACCCAGCCGGGTCTCACTGAAGGAAACGAACAGTTGCTGGGCTTTGCGAAAATCCTTGGTTCTATCTAGATAGAAACATAAGGCCCTCTTAACATCCAAAGAATGAAGAGAACGTTCTCCTTCATTTTGGAAGTCCGCAAAGTAAGAGGGAAGGACCAAAGGTTGGTTTAGATGAAATTCTGACACAACCTTAGGAAGAAATTTAGGATGAGTACGAAGAACTACTTTGTCCTTATGGAACACAGTATACGGAGGGTCTGTGACCAGGGCACGTATCTCAGAGACCCTGCGGGCTGAGGTAATGGCCACTAGGAAGGCAGTCTTCCAGGTGAGAAATTTTAGCTCACAGGTAGCCAGAGGTTCGAAAGGTTTCCGAGTGAGCATGTCTAGCACAAGATTAATGTCCCAGGCTGCAACTGGACGTCTTGTAGGAGGTTTGGTATGCAGAATTCCTTTAAGGAATCTCTTAACCACAGGTAACTAAGCCAGTGTTAAGGAAAAAACCAGCTCATGATACGCTGAAATGGCACTAAGGTGAACTTTGACTGTACAGTACTGCAGACCTGAATTTGAGAGGTCCAAGAGGTACTCCAAAACCTTATCTGGTGGGCAGGAAAAGGGATTCAAAGAGGACTTTGCACACCAGAGCGAAAAACACTCCACTTGGCTGTGTAAGTTTTCCGAGTGGCTGGCTTCCGCGCAGCCAGAAGAATATCTGAAACCCTTTGAGAGACATTGAACCGGTTTACTTCTACCTCTTCAGGAGCCAAGTGTGAAGGTGAAGCGATCTCAGGTTGGGATGGACCACCGGTCCCTGAGTCAAAAGGTTCATCTGCAGGGGAAGAGGTCTCGGAGTAACTGCCAACATATTGTTGAGTAGTGGAAACCACAGCTGCCGAGGCCAAAAGGGAGCAATGAGAATCATCTTGTCCCCCTGGGATTTGAACTTGAGGATTACCCTCTGAATTAGAGGAACAGGCGTAAAGGCGTAAAGAAAGCATTTTGTCCACCGCAGCCTGAACACATCCTGACAGAAAATGCCAGGCCCTGGATTTCTGGAGCAGAAGAGAGGCAGTTTTGCGTTGAGTGGGGATGCAAAAAGGTTCAGGTCTGGAGTTCCCCACTCTTCGAATAGTGACTGAACTATGGTTGAGTCGAGAGACCACTCGTGAGGGTCTGTCTCTATTCTGCTGAGACGGCCTGCCAATTCGTTCTGTACACCTGGCAGGTAGACCACTTGAATTAGAGCCTTGTGCTCCAAGCACCATTCCCATACCCTCATTGCTTCCTGCATAAGGGGTAAGAATGAGCACCGCCCTGCTTGTTGATGTAATACATCATTGCTTTGTTGTCCGTTTGAAGGAGAATGTTCTTGTGACAGAGAATGTCCTTCAACGCTCGGACCGCATAAAGGACAGCTCTCATTTCTAAGATGTTTATGTGAAGCTGGGACTCGAGTTGAGTCCACACATCTTGAGTGTGGAGAGCCTGACAATGAGCTCCCCACCCCATTAGGGATGCGTCCATGGTAATGGAGATTTGATGGTCCAGAGGAGCAAAGGGATATCCTTCCAGGAGACTGGTCTCTTGAGACCACCAGGTGAGTGACCTCTTTAAAGGTTCTGTCACCTTCATGAGATAGGACTGCGGGTGAGTGGTTGGGGACCACTGAGTACTGAGCATCCACTGAGTGGTTCTCATGTGCAGACGTGCTAGGGGTACAGTGAACACTGAGGATGCCATGAGGCCTAGCATCCGCTGCATCGAGAGAGCTGTAACTGAGCTGTTCTCCCCAATGTGACGGGCCATTTGAAGGATATCGTTCCTTCTGTCTTCTGGAAGAAAAGCCTTCGCATAGGAGGTGTCCAGAAGAGTCCCTATAAAGAGGAGCCTCTGGGAGGGCTGCAGTTGTGACTTCTTGAGGTTCAGCAGAACTCCCATGGACGTAAGGAGGCGAGAGGCCGTCTCTACGGTGTCCAGGGTCCCTTGCCTGGAAGGGCTTGCTAGAAGCCAATCGTCCAGATAAGGGAACACCTGTATCCCGACCTTTCTGAGGTGCACTGCGAGAACTGCACAACACTTTGTAAAAACCCTCGGCGCTGAGGATAGCCCAAAGGGCAGGACTCTGAACTGATAATGCTGTCCCATAGCCACAAACCTCAGGAGTAGAGAAAGAGTGGAACTCAGATTTTTCAGCGGAGACTTAAATGACAGGTCCTCGACCACAGGCTCTGTAGCAGTAACAGATCCTGCTTCGTCCACTTCATCACCCAACCGAAGGTCTGGGTCAGGCTCAATGTCATCTCCTGACAGTCCAGGAGGGACTGTATTGACAGGAAAGGAATGAAAATCAGAAGAGAGGGAAGAAGGAAATGAGTGAAAGGAGGAGTCCTGAAAAGTAGAGGGAGTCCTGAGAGCCCTCGGCGCCGAGGAGGCGCGCGGCACCGAGAACGATGCCGAGGGACCACACGGCAACAAAAACGACACAGAGGGACCACGTAGCGCCGAAAATGGCACAGAGGACGGCGCTGAGCGCACCATTGGTGCCGAGGATGGCGCTGAAAACACCCCCAGACTCTGAAAACAGGTTTTGAAGGAAGAAGAGCAGGAGATAAGGGCATCGGTGTGGCCCCTGCGCGTAGCCATGTGAGGCTTACCTGGCGTGGTCGGCGGCGGCACTGGAAGAAGGTGCAGCGTGACCAGGAAAGTCAACCGTCCTACTTGGTCTCCCAATGAGCCCGAAAGCCCACGAGTGGCCGAGCCAGGTAGCTGAACCAACCTCCGAGCCCATTGCTCCATAAGAGTGGCCCACTGATGAAACTGCTCATCTGAAGACCTACCTGCGGGCGGGGTAGGGCTCCGATGTCGAAGCCGTTGGCTACCAGAAGCAGAGGTTGGTGACTCCGAAGGAGGAGACCGGCAACTAGCCCCGATAACTGAACGTCTATGCGCAGACATATCAGAGGCGACCTCGAGTGATGCTTTTCTTTTAGACCTGTGGGCGAAGAAGAGCTCGAGGCGAACGGTGCAGAGAATGCGACCGTTTATTTTATGCTTCTGCGGGACCGCCCATCCCCCAGGCACTGGACTGGCCGTTGTCAGACCCCCCCCCCAGAGAAGGCAGCAGACCGGACCCAGCCCGACTGACTGAACAGCTTTCATATGAAGTCTCCCTACCGTCACCTGACCTGCTCATGGTCGACTCTGTCAAAGTAGGCTGAGACTTCTTTATTTTTAAAATAAGAATAAACTAAGCGATACTTTATCAAGATAATACTACAAAATAACAAAACTGAAAACTATGCTGCTAGTTTGAAGTTTGACTCCCGGCGGACGAGCAACGTCGTCACTGAAGTGCACTCGACGGCAGGAAAAAAGGAACTGAGGCGGTTGGAGGGTCGACGCCGAGATAGTCATTACCGCGCGAGCTGAGGCTCACGGTGCCGTTCCTCGCGGCTCCATCTCTGGCGCCGATCCTCCAGCAAAAAGTTTGCTCCTGATGGGTCCTAGTGCCTCCGGCGCAGATTCCAATAGTATGAATGAGTGGTGGAGACTTATGTCCAGGAAGATATTTGGGAAGATCAATAATTACGGTAAGTGCGTGATTTCCATATCTTCCCCAAATTAATCTTCACCATTCATTACCAATGGGTCCGAGTGCCAAAATGGCAAACCCTGAGAGAAAATTATTTTTCACCAGCCCCTGTGGGGGAATAACCACAGGAGGAGAGGGCCGTTACAGGCCTGGCGAGGCCTGAGGACTGGAATGAGCAGGCAAGGGTTCCCGAGACCATGCCCTATGAGAAAAGAAGTGGGCTCCTCGGAATGGTGAGGATATCACCCTACACTGGGCCAAGGGTGACAACCTTGACAGGCAAAGCCACGCAGTCCACCTAATACAGACCAAAGTTTCCACAAGCCTGGAAGCCACCTCGTTGGTGTCGTAGACTGCCCTAGAGAGGTGTCTTGCCAGCTCCAGGCCTTCAGCGGTGAGGCAAATGGCTTACTGGTTTCCCTCACCATCAGGCAGGGCTGTCAGGACCTGTCCCAGCAGTGTCCAGATGTGCCTAGCATAGGCCACCTGGTGTGCCAGATGCACCACTACCTGCAGAAGAAGGCATGCCGAAGAAAACACCCTTCTCCCCCTGTTGTTGAGGCACAGGTCAGGAAGCACAGTAAAAACAGAAGCAGTTTAAAAATTTGCAAATAGAGTTTTATTTTTCTCAATAACAGCACAATAAATAAAAATTATTCAGTATAATTACAGTATTTATAAAGGCAGTAGAAACAGAGAAAACTAAGTCCTTCTTCTGAGGGTATCTATTAATTCCAAGTTTCAGTCTCTCAGTCTCTTACTCTCCTTGTCCCTCTAGCAAAAGCATTGCTGCTCTTTTTATAAGTCTTTGGGAACTTGTTAAGAGAGCCTGCTTCTCACAGAATGTTATTTTAAGTGTCGATGCAGGTGCAGCAAAAAGAACATAGTGACCCAGAATTGACCACTTGTTTGCAGCTCTGCAAAAGGCTTACAAACTGCATCTCAGGTTAACCCCACTGAGATCCAAATAGCTTTTTGCAATCATTTCAACAGTATAACTATACAGTTTTAAATAAAGGGATCCCAGCATCAGTGACATTTCCACATAAAGATTAACACATACTTTTATATTTGCATGTATGCAAGGCGGAAGAAAAGACAGAGCAGCAAGGGAGGGCAGAGAGATAGCGAAAGGGGTAGAATTGCAAAATTGTCGGAATGATCAGTTCCTAGGTGTCACAAGAAAGTTTTGTTGCGCAACCAGACAGACAGACAGAAAAGGAGGGGATAGAACAGACCCTTGTGTTTAAACTCTTTCTACATAACAAATGGGACAGGGCCTTATTCAACCCTGTCATATAGCCCCCTCTTTAAGAGGGAACCTGTTTTACAAAAACAGGTTTCCAAAACTTTCTTTGAAATTCCCATCTAACATTACCTTATAACCCTTACAGTTCAGTGCATATATAGTATAGCAAACAGAGACGTTTCAGCTCACACATTTTTTTTTTAACCTTTGGAATTCTCAATTACAGATCCATATCGTGACAGAAAATCAGCACTGACATTCTCTTTCCCAGATATGTGCATCACTTTAAATTTAAATGCCTGAAGTGCCAGGTACCACCGTGTGATTCTGGAATTTTTATCCTTCATTTGGTTAAGCCAACAGAGAAGATTGTGATCTGTTATAAGTACAAAGTCAGCTCCTAGTAAGTAAAACTTAAGGGACTCCATGGCCCACTTTGCCTCAAGGCATTCCTTTTCAACGGTGGGGTACCTTTTCTCTCTGTCATGCAGCTTCCTACTAATATATAGAATAGGATGTTCTTTCCCATCTATATGCCGACTCAAGACTGCACCTAGGCCCACCTCTGATGCATCAGTCTATAACAAAAATGGTTTCTCAAAAGTCTGGGCTTCTTAAAACAGGGGCTGAACATAATGCAGCCTTAATGGCTCGAAATACCTCGTCACACTCTGGGGTCCATTTCACATTATTTGGAACCATTTCTTTGTGAGTTCAGTGAGGGGAGTAGCTAACTCGGCAAGGCTGGGAACAAATCACCGATAACCAGCCAGCCCTAAAAATTACCTAATATTGTTTCTTGGTTTTGGGGACAGGGCCGTTAGCTACAGCTTCTATCCTGGAAACCCCCGGCTTGACTTCTCCATTTCCCAAAACATAGCCCAAATATCTGGTTTCCTGCATGCCCAATGCACACTTGGTAGGATTAATTGTCAGACATGCCTTTTTGATTGATTGGATGACTGCTCGTAGATGTTCCAGGTGGCTTTTCCAATCTGGACTATACACCACATCATCATCAGGTACGCAGCACAATAACCAGTGTGAGGGGATAAAATTATATCCATGTACCACTGGAATGTAGCGGGTGCGCCATGTAAACCAAACAGCATGGTGGTGAACTGACAGAATCATATAGGAGTGGCAAATGCAGTTTTGTCTCTGGATTCTTTAGCTAGGGGAATTTGCCATTAACCCTTGGTGAGATTGAGGGTACTGATATACTTGGCACTCCCCAGTCTGTCCACCAAATCATCTATTCTGGGCATAGGATAGCTGTCAAATTCTGACACTTGATTAAGTTTCCTAAAGTCAAGGCAGATTCTTACACCCATTTCTTCTTTGTTTATGATCACAACTGGTGAAGACCAAGTACTTCTAAACTCTTCTATGATAAACAATTCTTTCATTTTTTTTTTATTTCCTTAACCATGTCTGCTCTTAACAACTCTGGTAATCTGTATGTCTTTTGTCTAATAGGGTGAGCATTCCTTGTCACTATTACGTGCTCGACCCCTTTTGTTTGGCCTGGTACTGTGGTAAAAGTATTGTTAAATGTCTTTAGTAAGTTACAAATTTCTGCAGTTTGTTTGGAGGTTAAGGAAACATTCACCTTTACAGCATCAGCAGTTACAGTTTGTAACAGAGAAAACGAAGTCCTTCTTCTGAAGGTATCTCTTAATTCCAAGTATAAATCTCTCACTCTCCTTTTCTTTCTAGCAAAAAGCATTGCTGCTCTTTTTACAAGTCTTTGGGAACTCGTTAAGAGAGCCTGCTCTTAACAGAATGTTCTTGTAAGTTTTGATGCAGGTGCAGCAAAATACAGGTTACTCACCTGTAACAGGAGTTCTAGGAATGGTATATGTTGTTCATCCACACTTATTGGCAGGTATCCTTGCCGCTTTAAATCTTGCCGGAAGGTCTTCAAGCTGGCTCCTCCCACCCACCGGGTGGTATAACTCGGCTCCGCCCCATGGCGCAGATCTGGCCGCTGGAAGCTCAGGTTGTGCGTCGGCTCGAGGAGGTCGAGGAGTAGGATGAACAACATATACCATTCCTAGAACTCCTGTTACAGGTGAGTAACCTGTATTTCTAGGGACATGGATATGTTGTTCATCCACACTTATTGGCAGACTCTAGCAGTTCTCCGGGAGGAGGGGCAAGACGACACCCCAATACTTACTTGGGAAAGAGACTGGAGAACGAGGCCCCAAAACCAGCATCCCGCGTGACTCAAGGTCGATGTGGTAATGGGTAATGAAGGTGTGTGCTGACTTCCAGGTAGCAGCCCTGCAGATTTCCTGGATAGGGACGTCCCTGGAAGCAGCCACCGTGCAGCAGTGTGGCGGGTAGAATGAGCTCTTATCCCTCTGGGAGGCTCCATGCCCGCCAACTTATAGCAGAGATCTATGCAGGAGGTGACCCACCTGCTTATCGTCCGCTTGGCTGCAGGTCTGCCAGATGCGGCTTCAGCGTAGGTGACAAACAGCTGGCGAACCTCTCCCCGAATTTCAGCCGTGCGCTCTTTGTAATAGGCGAGCGCCCTTCTAGGGTCCAGAGTATGGAGCCTATATTCGGCCTCCGAGGTGTGATTGGGGTAGAACACCGGCAGAGTCAACACCTGGTTAAGGTGAAACTCCGACACCACCTTCGGAAGGAATTTCGGGTGGGGGCGCAGGACAACCTTGTCCCTGTGGAAGACCAGGTATGGAGACTCGATGGAAAGCGCCTGGAGCTCTCCCATCCTTCTGGCTGATGTGATAGCCACCAAGAAGGCGGTCTTCCACGACAGGTGAGAGAGAGCACACCTGTGCATAGGTTCGAATGGCTTGCCCATGAGCTTTGCCAGTACCAGCAGTAGATCCCACGGAGGTGGAGGTTCTCGCACCGGAGGGGAAATGTGATCAAGGCCTTTGAAAAAGCTCCAGACCACCTTCTCCTGCGCCACCGACTGCTTCCCGGCCCGTGCCCGGTAAGCAGAGATGGCTGCCAGGTGCACCCTTAAGGTCATCGACCTGAGCCCTTGATTAGAAAGGGACCATAAATAGTCCAAGATGCTTGCCAAGGAACAGGAGGAAGGGTCCAAGCCCTTGCCCTGACACCAAATGGAAAACCTTCTCCATTTGAAGGCATAGCATTTTCTGGTCGACTCCTTACGGGACGCCTCAACTACATTGAGGACCTCGTCGGAAAGACCCAAGGCCTGGAACTCTAGCTGCTCAGGAACCAGGCCGTCAGGTGCAGGGATTGAAGGTCCGGATGGAACGCCTTCCCCTGATTGACTGAGAGCAGGTCCGGACGAGCTGGAAGCTGCTGCGGAGTCCTGGAGCTGAGACTGAGGAGATCTGGGTACCAGAACTGGCGAGGCCAGTCTGGGGCTATCAGAATCACCTGCGCCTTGTCCCTCTTCGCCTTGAGAAGCACCTTGTGGATCAAGGGAAATGGGGGAAAGGCGTAGAAGAGGCCCAGGGTCCACTGCCTCGAGAAGGCATCCCCCTGCAGCGAGCCCTGCTGAGGGGGGCGGGCATGGAACAGCCTCAGCTTCACGTTCTCCCTGGAGGCAAACAGGTCCACCTGAGGTGTGCCCCAATGGGAGAACAGATGCTGTACTACCTCCGGCAGGAGAGACCACTCGTGGGATGCAGCCCCTATCCGGCTTAGGGCATCGGCCAGGGTGTTGGAGGCTCCTGCCACATGAATGGCTAGGAGATCCGCCTCCAGGCTGCGCACGAGTGACCAAATGCGGAGAGCTTCCTTGCATAGAAGCATGGAGCGCGTCCCGCCCTGGCGGTTTAGATAGTACATGGTCGTGGTGTTGTCCGTCTGGACTCGGACCACTTGACCCCAGAGGAACGGAGCAAAGGCGGTGAGAGGTAGGCGGACCGCTCGGAGCTCCAGCAGGTTGATGTGGCATCGGGACTCCCACGGGGACCAGAGGCCGTGAGCCCGGTGTTCCCCCAGATGGGCACCCCAACCCATCAGAGAGGCATCGGTCGATAGAGAGACCGTCGGCTCGGGGCGGACGAACGGGATGCCCTCCTGCAAATGACCTGGAACGATCCACCACTGGAGAGCGTTCCACATCCCCTGTGTCACTGACACAAGCTGGTCCAAAGGATCGCAGCGTTGTGACCACTGACTGGCCAGTCCCCATTGAAGGGGACGCATGTTCCAGCGGGCCCAACGGACCACGCTGGTGCAGGCCGCCATGAGACCCAGGAGGCGCAGGAAGTCCCGGGCAGGGCGCAATTGCCCAACCAGAAATGACTGGGCAAAGGAGGAAAGAACCTCGGCCCTGTCCGCCGGGAGCCGCGCTCTGGCTCGAAGAGAGTCGAGCTGCGCCCCGATGAACAGAATCACCTGCTTCAGCTCGAGTTCCGACTTGGCCTCGTTGATAAGGAGGCCCAGTTGAGAGCAGACCTGGAGGGCCAGATCTCTGGACCACTCCACCTCCTGCCTGGAGGGAGCTGCTATCAGCCAGTCGTCCAGGTAAGGGTACACCCAGACCCCTCGGTGCCGCAGGAATGCTGTCACCACTGCCATGCATTTGGTGAAGACCCTGGGAGCTGGAGACAAGCCGAAGGGCATGGCTCGGAACTCGAAAAGGGATCCTTCCGCGAGCGAAGGAATCTCTGGTGGGAGCGGAGACGGATGAGGCGTGAAGCAGCGTCCTGCAAGTCAGAGAGCAGAACCACACGCCCGTCCAAGGATGGTAGTATCTGAGCCAGAGTGACCATCCTGAAGGTTCGAGACCTTAGGAACTTGTTTAGGTCGGTAGGTCGAGAATGGGGCCCAGCCCCTGTCCGCTTCGGAACCAGGAGTACCTGGACACAAACCCTGAGTCTGAGGCGGGTCCGCTACCACCTGATCACCTCCTTTCGGAGGAGGAGGGGCGATATCGGCTCGGCGAGCCGACAGTGAACTCGGACGAAGGGCCCCCCAGTGCGGCGGCTCTGAAGGGTGGGGCCTGCTGAATTCAGAGGCAGGCCTTTTCCCACCACCTCAGTACCCACCTGTCTGTGGTAACAGCGGACCAGGCGGAAAGGAAGTGCTTGAGCCGTCCCCATGGGAGAACCAAGGGTAAGTGGCGGGGATGGAGCGACACCCCTCAGCCCGTCACTGGGCAGGCCTGGAGGAGGGACCGGCCGAGGGACCTCCTGGGCCTTTACCTCCCTGCCTCCTGTTAGAGGAAGCCGGCGGCTTGGGTTTGGGATGCCAAGGCCGAGCCTGCTGGCCCTGACGTTGCTGGGCGGGCGCGGGCGCAGAAGGACGAAAGGGCTTAGGCTGTGGTTTGTGGCCTTTGTCCTTCTGAGCGGAAGAGACCGAGTCCAAGGTAGCATTGGACTTCTCGATCCTCTGCAGGTGACCTTCCACCCCAGGGCCGAAGAGGTCAGTCCCCAAAAAGGGAACATCCGCCAACTTGTGCTGGGTATCCGAAGTAAAGGTGGATATCCTCAGCCAAGCCCGTCGACGATAGCCACTGCGGCCGCCCACCGACCTGGCACATGAGTCCCCAATATCTAAAGCAGTCTGGAGCTGCTGTTTGGCCACTGCCTGCCCTGGTCCCGCACCTGCTTGACCGTAGTCTGCAGATCCAGCGGGAAGATGAGGATGACCTCATCCAGGAGCCCAACAGGGCATGAGAAAAATGTGCCATGAGGACGAACTGGCCTGCGAAGGCCGAGAGAGGGGCAGCATAGACTTTTCGCCCGACATAATCCAATTTCTTGGATTCCTTGGTCGGGAGGTTTGTCCACATCCTGGCGCGAGCGGGCGCGCCGAAAACGCTGTCGGTAACCAACCCCTCAGCAGAGGGGTGTCTCCGAAAAACCGGACAGGGAACCGGTAGGGACCGCATACTTCCTGGCCATCCTGGCCGAAGGCGCAGGACAGGAAGCAGGGCGCTGCCAAAGCTCCAAGGCCGGACCCACTATGGCCTCGGCCACCGGAAAGGCCTCCGTTGGAGAATCCCCTCGGTCCAGAATCTCCGTGAGGGGATACCTGGCCCATTTGGAAACGGGTTCGAGCTTCATCCCGGTGGACTCCGAGATGAGCCGAAGCAGTCCTAGGAAGGACGACGGGCTATCGTCCATTGACTGTCCTCCTGAGGACTCCAAGTCTAGTCGCTTGGAGAAAAAGGAGGAATTATCCTCGGACTCGGACGAGTCCTCGAAGAGCTGCCTCTGGCCTGAGCCACCCTCTACCTGCCGAGGTCGGTTGGGAGTGAGGGTAACAGACAGCCTATGGGGTAGAACCCTAGCGACCGAGAATCCTGGTGGGGCCCCAAATATGGCTGTGGGCGGAGGTTCCACGGGAATCGGTGGAGCAACTGGTTTGGCGAACAACGGCCTGGGTACAGGCTCCTCGGGTAAGTCGAGGGTTGTGTCGGCTGCTCGGTGACAACCACTTAATGGCGGGGAAGGCAACTGCGTCGGCTTATTCCGGTCAGGAGGAACTGTTGCACATGAGGGTCTCGTGCCGTCGGCGTAACTTCACGAAGCCTCCCTCGTCCGGGCAGGACGGCGAGACGGCGGCGGCGCGCTTACGCAGTGCGAGACGAGACGCCTGTGCGGCGGGATCGGCTGGACATAAGAGGTCCGAGACCGAGACCGAGCCTCGGCTTTTCCGAGGTCGGTGCGGGAAGTGTCGGCAGGAACCGGCACTCCTTCGCTCGGAGGGTTCATCCGAGGCTCCGGAACCGGAGGCACAGGCAAGCCCACGGGATCCTCAACTCCTCCGGGAACCGGGAGGGGAGTCTTGGCTTCATAGGCGACAACCCGGCCCAACGGATCGAGAAAATCTCGACTGCCGACGGGAGTCTCAGTCAACTGACCTGACGGGACACCGTGAGACCAGTGGCCGAGCGAGCGTCGGATCGAGTCGACGGTCGACGACTCGGGAGAGGGACCTTTCCGGCTCCCAAGAGCGCCGACGGAGGGATTTACCTTTGTCCTCTTTGGACCGAGAAAAGGTCCAGCAGATGTTGGCCCTTCTCCTTAGTGGAGAGGGACAGACAAAGCTCCTTAAAGGAAGCTGTGTAGGAAGAACCCAGGAGGCGGGATAAATGCATGGCCGAGGAAGATCTGACCGCGCCGCCTCCTCTTCGAGGCGATCATCCTGCTTGAGCTGATCCAGCCTGAGCCCGCGCCCATGGACACCACCGACCGGGCCTCCTTAGACTTCACCGGAGGGAAACGCTTCTCGGGACGGCCCAGATGCAATCGGGCAGCACGGTCTTTGAGGACATAGGCCGAAAAGGAAGAGCACAAGTCGCAGTCCTGCGGGTCGTGCTCAAGGCCTAAACAGTGAACACACGTGGTGTGGATCCGTCCGAGACATCTTCTGCATGGGGCATCTCCAAAACAGAGTCGATTTGTCCGATCGAGCCGCGAGGGATCAAGACTGAAGTCTTTTGTAAAAACTTTCAAATTCGCAAAAAGGAAGAAATAGGAACCAGTCTCAGCGCCGAGGCGTTAGGAGGAACCTGAGCTTCCAAGCGGTAAGGAAGATCTGGCGTCATGGGCCGGAGCCGAGAGTTATACCACCCGGGTGGGTGGGAGGAGCCAGCTTGAAGACCTTCCGGCAAGATTTAAAGCGGCAAGGATACCTGCCAATAAGTGTGGATGAACAACATATCCATGTCCCTAGAAAAGAACATTTTTTATTTTATTTTAGTCTTTGGTAACTGGGAAAGGCTCACTAGGCACAAGTGCCTGTTTTCAGGGGCGACCTGGGAGCACTGGGCGGTTAAGTGACTTGCTCAGAGTCACACAGTATGCAAGTGGAGGTTGTGAAAATCAAACTCAGGTCTGGTCTGCTGGATGTCTCAAGCTTGTTCACACCTCCTTCCTCTAACCTCTAGGCTATACTGCCAGCCCAATAGTGACCCAGAACTGACCTCTTGTTTACAGCTCTGCAAAAGGCTTAAAAACTGCATCTCAGGTTAACCCCATGAGTTCCAAAAAGCTTTTTTGCAACCAATTCAACAGTATAATTATATACAGTTTTAAACAAAGGGATCCCAGTATCAGTGACAGTTCCACATAAAAAGAGTCACATATATTTTTATACCCGCAGATATGCAAGGGGATAGAAAAGACAGAACAGCAAGGGAAGGCAGAGAATTAGCGAGAAGCGGAAAATTTCGAAACCGTCGGGAGTGATCAGTTCCTAGGTCTCACAAGAAAATCTGGTTGCTCAACCAGACAGCAAGAGACAGAAGAGCAGAGGATAGAACAGACCTTTGTGTTTAAACTCTTTCTGCATAACAAATGGAAGAAGGCCTTATTCAACCGTCACACCCCCATTGGTCAAACTCTGTCTTGTCAGCAACAGGGGGGCGTTCATGATGGGGGCAACGATGCTCAGATGGGGTGTCCAGGAGCCCCACTCCCGAAGTGGGGTGGGGCAAGGCACCTGGAGACTCCACTGCTGTGCAATACCCATATATACAGTCCCTAGGGGCAAGCGAAGGGGCAGCAGGACGCTGCCAGATGGCGTGCAAAGCCTCCGCAAATGGCTTCAGCCAGGGAGGTATGATCAAGTTGTCAGCACTGTATTCCCCCAGGAATGACAGTGTTGCATGTTCTGGATTCTATCCGACAAAGTGGGAAAGACGGAGCTCCTTCAACATCTCCACTAGGAAGCACTGGTAGGATGTAAGGTCCCCATCAGCTGATTAGTGGCGAGAGGAATCCCTTTCATTGTTGGAGGAAGCTGAAGATGTGCAGGAGTCCGAGTCAGAGCTTGGCAGCATGGAAGTCTGAGGTCTAAAAATGACCTTGGAGATGGCCCTGAGACAATAAGGGAAAGCAGCCGCCAAAGTCCTAAACTGCTCCCAGGTGAGGGGCCCCCAGGGCCAAGCAGACTGGGGAAAGGAGGAAGTGGAGGCAGAGAAACAGTAGGAGGGACTGCCTTGCAAAGCAGGGACAGTCCTCTGCCAGAGCTGCTGTTTTGTGCAGTGAACCCCCTTCTGAAAGGGGGGCTACCAAACTTGCCCACCTTAGTGCGCCCAACTGTCGAGGGGCGGGCTGCATGTTGCTCTTGGGGGGATCCACCAAGTGGGGAGGCTGGAGCCGTGCAGAGTCCACTGGAAGGCTCCGGCCCCCACCAACTGCAGGACCCTTCCCCAAAGCAATGGAAGGCAGAGACGGGGCCACACTGTGACCCCTGATGGATCTCTGAGGGTCTCCTTGAGGAGGTCGCTGCTCAGACCAGGTCCTGCCAACCCTCAACTTTAAAGAGACGGGCATGCCACTTGGAAGGGGCCTAGAGGAAGAGTTTGGACTGGTCGCTTGGAAGGTAATGCACCAACCCTCACAGGGGGAGCAGTGGAGCCCTTCTGAGTATCTTCCTCATCAGCCAGAATCCAAATTATGGTAGGTCTGGGCCTGGTCAATGGGAGGATGCCCACCCCCAAGCCAACACTGGCCGCTGCGCCAGAGAATGAAGCAGCGCCGACCATGGTGTTGTCTCCAGAAATGGCACCAACCACGGCGCTGCCACCAGAAACAGCGCTATGGTGCCATCACCTGAAATGGCACTGCCCCACACAGGAGCTCTCAAGAGGCCCTTGACAAAGCCCCCGGCACTGGAGGTGGCACAATAAGGGTCTGGAGCAGCAGCGCCACCTGACGGCGGCCTGGAAACTTCTAATGGCCCTGGAGAGGCCCGGGCAGAATCCAAGGAGCCTGGCACCCAGTCGAGATCATTCCAACCATCATTTCCCAAGGTGGGGTATGAGATCAGGGAGATCTCCAAACGGGCCACTCCCTGAATTCAAGGCCCACCCGACGACACCAAGGGAGGCGTCATACGGAAGCCTGAGTGTGCTGCCGATGCTGCCCCACTCACTGGCTCTGGTGGCTGTGCCAGGAGCAGGGGCTGTGACCAACTGCGGCCCTGAGAAGCCCACCTGGGTAAAGCTCAGACTCCACCTCAGGGGTCATCTGGGTCTCCAAGGACACCCCAAACTGTGAGGGGTGACCAGTCGCCCCCCCCGGAGGATGACTGCCCCACCAACCCCTCACTGGGACCCCTTGTACCAGCAAGCCATGGAGCTCATATCGTGTCTTGGCATCCCAAGTGCGATGACGCCCTCTGAAAGCTGGGGGTTCTCCCCAACTACGCCGTGTGGATAAGAAAAAATTAGTAATTGTGTTTCTTCTAATGGAGTCTTGCTGTATTCTGACATTATGCAGTTAGCCCCAGCACTTGAACTGCTCCGGAGAGGAAAGAGTTAACTCTATGCCAGAGCATAGGACGTTGAGCTCGAGCTTGGTTCAAACCTCTGCTGCACTTTGAAGTGTAACTGTCTTATTCTTACGAGCCAACACTAACTACCCCACTATGTGGAAATTGTAAAATCACCAGCCAAAAGGCAACCAAATATTTTGGATCCCAAAAGACTCAAGTCGAGTAATCCAAAACAAAAACTAGGTAGTGAATCGAAGTAATTACCAAAACATTAAATAACCCACTCCCCCTGACTAAGAGTGGGGAGTGCCAAATATCCCCTGCGGTGCAACACTGCCTACCAGCCCACTTCCCAAAAACCAGGTTCTAAGAGTGGAGTCAGGAAGGGAGGTCAGAATACAGCAAGACTCCATTAGAAGAAACACAATTACTAAGGTGAGTAATTTTTTCTTCAAACAACATGAAGTCTTGCTGTATTCTGACATTATGCAGACTACCAAGCAGTACCTCCATGGAAGAGGGTATCGAACCTATTTTGGGAATAGGCTCTGCAGTACTGCTGTACCAAACCTAGCATCACTCCTAGCCTGGATATCCAGAGAGTAATGCTTGGTGAATGTATGGACTGTTTTCCAGGTGGTTGCTCTGCATATTTCTAATAAGTGTATATCTTTGGCAGCAGCCGGAGAAGCAGCTGTACCTCTAGTCGAATGAGCCCTCAGGCCTGAGGGGGGTACTTTGCCAAGCTTTTCATAGCAGAACTGCATACAACAGACAATCCACCTGGCAATAGTTCTCTTAGTAGCAGGTTTACCTTTCCCCACTTCACCATAAGTGAGGAACAACGGGAGGGCGTCAAACCTGAGTGCCTTAGTAAGCTCAATATAGTAGCTAAGAGCCCATTTAACATCCAAACTGTGTAATCTTCTCTCTCCTGAAGAAGAATGATCAGTGAAGAATACAGGAAGACACATGGATTGGTTCAGATGAAAATCTGAAACCACTTTGGGTAAGAACCTCCTGTTGGTTCTAAGGACCACCTTATCTCTATGGAATGAGATAAAATCTGGCTCCACTAACAAAGCTTGCAATTCACTGATACGCCTGGCAGAGGTAATAGCTACCAGGAACACAGTTTTCCAAGTCAAGTACTTAAGCTCTGCTGAGGACAAAGGCTCAAACGGGGTTGCATAAGCTGGGCAATGCAAACATTAAGATCCCAAGCAGGAGTAGGATCCCTAAAGGGGGGATTGGTATGAAGCAATTCTTTGAAGAATTTACAGAAAACAGGGTGAGATGCCAGTGAGGATGGCTTTCCCACTGACAGAAAAGCAGAAACAGCTGACAAGTGAACTTTGAGGGTAGCTGGTCTGAGGCCTCGGCCATTAAGATGAACCATGTAATCCAGAACTGTAGCCAAGTCAGCAGTATCTGGGGGTATGTGCTTCTTGGAACATCAAATGCTGAATCTTTTCCATTTGGAGTTATAAGTCTTTCTGGTGGCAGGCTTTCGAGAGGCTTTGAGAATGTCCAGAACCCCTTGAGACAGATAAAAATCTGCATATTCTAGCTCTTCAAGAGCCATGCCTTGAGATTGAGAGACCGAAGGTTGGGGTACCAGATCCTCCCGAGAGGAGGTTAACAGGTTGTTATTCCTGGGAAGAGATAGGGGAAGATGGACTGCTAGGGACAGCAACAGGGGATACCAAGGCTGTCTGGCCCAGTCGGGAGCAATTAGGATCACTTTGCAAGACTGTGACCTTATCTTGACCAGGACTTTGAACAGTAGAGGAAAGGCATACAGAAATTTCCCATCGCAATCCAGAATTAGAGCATCCAGAGGGACTGAACCCAAGACTGGGGGTCTGCAACAGAAGAGGGGAAGCTGGTGATTGTTTGGGGCTGCAAAAAGATCTATCTCTGTCTGGGGTGCCCCACCTTGAAAAGATCACTTTCAACACTAGGGAGTCCAGGGACCATTCGCGATGGCCCAGGGAAATCCTGCTCAATGCATCTGCAAGCACACTGTCCTTCCCTGGAAGGTGGACTGCTACCAGAGAGGTCTGTAGAGAATAAGCCAGGGACCATAATTTCATGGCTTCCGTGCACAACGCCGTAGACCGAGTGCTTCCCTGCTTGTTGATGTACCACATGGTGGTGGTGTCTGTCCTGACTTGAACCACCTTGTTCTGTACCAATTCTGAGAGGGCTTGCTGACCCAGGTATACTGCCCTGAGCTCTAGAAGATTGATATGGAGAAGAGACTCCTGAGGGGACCACACTCCCTGAGCTGTGAGAGCTCCCAGGTGAGCTCCCAACCCCAGGAGAGAAGCATCCATGGTTAGAACCACAGAATGAGGCTGAGTGATGAATGGGACTCCTTGCCTGAGGTTGTCTTGATCCAACCACC
This sequence comes from Neoceratodus forsteri, assembly GCA_016271365.2. Lineage (NCBI taxonomy): Eukaryota > Metazoa > Chordata > Ceratodontiformes > Ceratodontidae > Neoceratodus > Neoceratodus forsteri. Next base: position 966,914,899 of record CM028134.1, on the reverse strand, counting down.
ATTGGAGAGCCTGGATCAGGGTCTGAGTCACTGGAATAAGCTTGGTTAGAGGATCTCTTTTCTGAGACCAAAAAGCCCTCAAATGGAACTGGATGTTCCTCATCTGAAATCTGGCCCCTTGGACCACTGCAGTAGAAGCTGCCATGTGGCCCAGGAGTTGAAGGAAATGCCTTGCTGGTCGAGACACCAGAAGGTGGAAGGAAGAAGCCAGCTCTATAATGGCCTTTATCCTTGCCAGAGGGAGAAAGGCTCTTGCTTTGACAGTATCCAATTATAGCCATATGAAGATTAAGAGTTGTACTGGCTCGAGAACTGATTTGGGAAAATTGAGTAGGAATCCTAGAGAAGTGAGCACTTGTTGGGTCACTTGTAAATCTGACTTGACTTGGTCTGGAGAATGACCCAACAATGAGCCAGTCATCCAGGTATGGGAATATGGAGATGTTTTGTCTCCTTAGAAAGGCCACTACTACTACTAGGCATTTTGTAAACACCCTTGGAGCTGATGATAGGCCGAAGGGCATTGCTTTGAACTGGTAATGGCCTGAAGGCAGTTCAAACCTGAGGTACTTTCTATGGGAGCACCTGATGGGAATGTGAAAGTAGGCATCCTTTAGGTCAAGGGAGGCTAGCCAGTCCCCTGGCCTTAGAGAGGGAAGAATTATTTCCAGAGTCACCATTTTAAATTTTGGTTTTACTAGGTGCTTGTTTAGGTATCTTAAATCTAAGATGGGCCACCACTTCCCTGTTTTTTTCAGGGTAAGGAGGTATCTGGAATACAGATCTTTGCCCCTGTGAAGTGTAGGAACTCTCTCTCTATATGGCTCTGAGAGACAGCAGAGATGAAACGTCTGCCTCTAGGGCAATGGTTTCAGAGATGTTTGCAGGTGGAAAGGACCTGACCCTCAGCTTTGGAAATTTTTTGAAGCTGAGGGCCAGTCCCTAGCTTACTACCTCCAGGACCCACTTGTCTGAGGTAACAGACTTCCAGTCCTGGAAGTAGTAAGCCAACCTGCCTCCTACAGGAATTGGGGCGTCGACCCGGGCTGACACATCATGGTGTCTGCTTGGCAGGAGCCTTAGGCTGAGAGGAGGATGCAGCCCTGCTCATCCCCCTTCTGCCTCTCCCTCTGAATAACCCCCTCTGGGAAAAAGGAGAGGAGGCCTGTGCCTGGTAGAAAGGCCTGTGAAAAGGCCTGCCCCTGCCACTAGCTTGCTGCTTCTGAGGAGTTGCATGCCTTTCCTTGGCCTGTGCACTCCTGTAGGTGGTCCTATACTCATCCATCTTTTTCATATAATTCTCTGTCTGCTCCCCAAACAGAGAATTCTCGATGACAGGGAAATCCATGGCTTTAGCCTGGGTATTCTGTGATAGGCTAGTACATCTGAGCCAAGCCAGTCTCCGAAGAGCCACAGACGTAGCCATGACTCTTGATGACACATCATTGGCATCCACGGCAGCATGAAACTAGATTTTGATGCCTCAATCCCATCAGCATCCACCTCCTCCAGCTCCTTGGCAAGCTGGGGGGAAGCCTGTCTAGCCAGCTCCAGAACAGAATCCCATCTGGACTTCTGGTATCTGGCTGTGTAGGCCATATAGTTAGCCTGCCTGGATCCCAAGGAAGATGCCATGTACTGTTTTCTAGTGATGGCATCCAGCTTCCTGGAGTCTTTATCTGGGGGGTGTGAAGCCAAGGGTATGTTAGCCTCATCACAGGCTGCAGCCTGCACAACTCCAACATGGCTACATTGCTGGTACAAGTACTCCGTACCTGGGCCTGACAGTATATACCTCTTGTCCATTCACCTGTCCACAGGAGGTAAAGAATTTGGAGTCTTAAGTAACTTCTGTGTCTGTTTCCCAAAGGATCTGTGAAGGGGAATAGACAATCTCTTGGACTCTGGGATGCCCATCATTTCCACATAGTCAGGCTCCTCTTGCTCCTTGACGGCTTCATCCAGAGGGAGCTGGAGGGTTTCTGCCACTTTTTTGTAGAACATAAAGTGGGAAGGGGACTCAGAAAGTCTAGGAGGGGAAACACCAGAAGGCCTGTCTGGGGAGATGTCAGTTTCTATGGGCTCATCCAGACCATCCACACCATCATCATCATAATCTTCACCCCCCTCCAAGTCCGGTTCATAATAGTCTTCAGGGGAATAATCCTGAACCGGAGGAACCGACTGAACTGAACGCCTACCAGGAGGTGTCGGATCAGCCGGAACCGAACGGAGCGATTCAACTATACTAATCGCCCTGGCAATTTCTTCGGCGGTTGGACGATGCGGTTCTGGATCTGAACTGGATGATTTCGCTTTCTTTTTGCCGGAACCGACCCCTCGGGATCAGTTCTCCGTTTGCCGAGGGAGTCTCGCCCAGGTCAGTGGGCACTCCCTCAGGTCCGGTCGGAACTGAACCGGGCTGGACATCAGGGTCAGCAGACTTCTCTGCCTCCTTTTCCCTAAGCCTGCCTAATCTTTTATCCAGGGTGGCTTTAGGGAAATGTTTACCTATTTGGTAGTCTGACTCCAGGTGGTCAAAACCCAGACAATAAACACAGGTGGTGTGGGAATTGGCCTTAGCAAAGGCCTCCCCACACTCACTGCAGTGTTGAAACCCAGTGGGCCTGGTTTTTCTCTTGGGTTTCTCAGACGAAGCCATCCTACAATTTACCCTTTTTTTGGCAACAGCCAGGCAAGACCCCCTTATCAGTTCCTAACCGTGTTACGGGTGTTGGAAAAAAACGATAAAACACTTTTTTTTTATAGAACCGATAAGGACCAGTACCTCACACTAAATTCAGCTAAAGGAAAAAGACACAAGACAAGATACAGACAACCGGTTCAGCTGAACCGGTTGAAATACATGTTTTTACAATTTCCACAAAAAACTCAGCACTAGTCCACTACCTATGTACTTACTGTACTGCAGACAGGGATTTGAACCGAAATAAAGAAAAAATAGTGGTACAAACCGACGTTTTTTAACCGGACCGAACTGTTAGCAAAGGAGAAATCTCCGGAGTGACTGTTCAGTTAGGCGGAGTAAAAAATCTGACGGTTACACTTCAAAGTGCAGCAGACAGAGGTCTGAACTGAGATAGAGCTCAACGTTCTATGCTCTTGTATAGAGTTAACTCTTTCCTCTCCGGAGCAGTTCAAGTGCTGGGGCTAACTACATAATGTCAGAACACAGCAAGACTTCATGTTGTTTGAATGAGAGTGCAATGATCCATGGAGAAACAGGTATCCAACTCATCCACTGCGTAGCGGGGGGCCAGACAGGCGAAACAACGATCATGGGGGTCCGTAACTGTCATGGAGTTGCTACAGGGGCACCATCGCATAGTGGCAACTCCCACGCATTTGGATATCGATCTACGCCCCAACCCTGACATACCATTGTGTGGAAAAAATAATAAAACACTAACTACTCCCTACGTTCTCTCGATGCTGAAAAAGCCTTTGATAGGCTGGAATGGGATTACTTAAAATCAGAACTGGATAAATAGGGGTTTGAACCAAAATTCAGGGCATGGATGGACATCTTATACTCAAACCTGGTGGCAAGGATCAGAACCAATAAATCAGAATCTGATGCTAGCTCTCTCAGAGGGGCACTGGAAAGGGGGTTTCCCCTATCACCCCTAATATTTGCTCTTGCAATTGAGCCTTTAGCCATTGCTATTCAAAATAATGAAAACATATTAGGCATCAATATGGAGATCTAGAGCATAGGATTAGCTTGTATGCAGATGATGCCCTGCTGTAAATAACAGATCTGAATACCAGCTATCCATGTCTGTAAAGTATAACAACAGAATCTGGAAGGGCATCTGGATATGCGGTAAAACCGAATTATTGGAATCTCCACACCACTCCAACCTTTTATACTCCTCTTAGTTTGTAAAATCAGATAAGTAAAACAGATCAAGTATCTGAGGGTCAAGTCAGATTATGATCTATTAAATTTGGTGAATATTAACTTTATACCAATATTGGACAATGTTAAAAAGGACCTTAAGCACTGGGAAATGTTGCCTCTGACTTTGATTGGAAGGGTCAACGTTATTAAAATGAATGCTCTCCCTAAGTTTCTATTCTTGTTTCAAACTCTTCCGGTGGAGATACCCGAGCCCTTTTTGAAACAATTTTTTTAACTTGTATATTTTATTCATTCTTAGTCAGAAAATGGAAATTATGTACTTACCGTAATTCTTGATCTTCTTGGACAAAGTCTCCACCACTCATTTACACTAATGGGACTACGCTGGAGGTGCTAGGACCCTGCGGGAGCCACAAATCTTCAGGAGGACCGGCACCGGGATAGGACCATGCATGTGCGGTGCCGTGAGACTAGCTTGCACCATATAAGCTATCTTGGCGCGGACCCTCCAACCACCTCAATACCTTTTCGACCGAAGAGGTGCAGCGTAAACTAACGAAAGAAAACTTAACCCTAACTTCCGGGCATGTGAAAGCCTGGATGACCCATGTAAGAAGGGTCAATTCAACAATGTCTTCACAGCCTGAACAAGGAAGTGAAGATCAAAACAGAACGAGTGAGCTCAGGGGATGGTGGGTGGGCGTGTGAATGAGTGGTGGAGACTTCGTCCAAGAAGATCAAGAATTACAGTAAGTGTGTAATTTTCATATCTTCCTGAACTAAAAGTCTCCACCACTCATTCACACTAATGGGAGAGTACCAGGCTAAAAATCACCCCCCCCCCCAGAAAAGTAGGGTGGTAGGAGACAGAGCTCACTCAGGACAGAACTCCATAAGGACTGTCCTGCCGAAGAAGTTAACTGTGAGGCATGGACATCCAGAACATAGTGCTTTACAAAGGTATGCACTGAGCTCCAACTCGCTGCCTTGCAGATGTCTGCAATGGGTACATTACGAATACCCACCAGGAAAGCCGCAACCATTCTGGCAGAATGGTGAGAACCCAGCCTTCAAACTTGAGCTGTGCCATGGATTAGTAGTGTCGAAGACACGCTACTAACCAAGCAAAAATACATCTCATGGCAACAGGCTGATCCAGCCAAGGCGTTCGGAAAGATACAATAGTTGCTTGGATGTGTATCTCTTCTTTCTGTCAATATAGAATCGCAGAACCCTCTTAACATTCAGAGAGATAAAGGAAGCACTCTCCTTCATTCTGGAGGTAATGAAGTAAGTAGAGAGAAGCAAAACCTGACTAACGGTAACTGAGCCAGTGACATGTTGTCTACTGGCTCAAGATAGTCCAAAAATGCACAGAGGTGAACATTTTCTGCCGAGAAATGCAGACCTGCGTTTGACAGGTCCACGAGGTACCCCAAAATTTTACTTGGTGGGCAACCAAAAGGGTCTAGACAGAAGTTTGAACACCAGATGGTGAAGTGTAACCACTTAGCCGCGCAAGTCCTCCTGGTGAAAGGTCTATGCACGACTAAGAAGATTTCTATGATTGGAAACCTAAAACTTGCCCACTTTCATCTTCTCAGGAGCCTGTCATGAAGACAAAGGGAGCGCAGGAAGGATGGACCAAAGTCCCGGTGTCAGAGGGTCCGCTCGTAGAGGGAGTCGCCTTGGGGGAACTTCTGACCGACTGTTTATCTACGCACATTATATCTGCCGAGGCCAGTCTGGGATGTTGAGAATCATCCTGCCCTTGTTTGCCTACAACTTGAACAGCACCCTCTGAACTAAGGGAAGAGGAGGAAAGCATACAGGAGCATCTTGTATACTGCAGTGAATACATCCTGACAGAAAACACCAGGGTCTGGATTTCTGAAGCAGGATAGAGGCAGATTTGCATTGAGAGGGGACACAGAAAGGACCAGGTCCAGACTGCCCCACTCATCGAATAGAGACTGCACAATGACTGAACTGACGCAATGTGCTCAAGGCTCCACTCTCACCTCCCCACAGTTTTCCTGCACAGAGGGTAGGAGAGTGCTCCACGCTGCTTGTTGATGAAAACATCACAATGTTGTCATCCATCCGAAGTGGGATCACTTTGAAGCAGGAGACCTCCTTCAGGACTTGGAAAGCATATAAGACAGCTCTCACCTCTAAGAAATTTTTGAGAAGATGATGCGCCTCCTCCTGGCTCCACACCTGAATGTGGAGGTCTTGACAAGGAGCTCCCCAACTGATTAGGAGTGCAACATAGAAACATAGAAACATAGAAGTTGACGGCAGATAAGGACCTCAAGGCCCATCCAGTCTGCCCATTTCTTTTTCTACCTTATAAATGTGCCATCGGCCTTTGCTCTGTCAGTGACCTATCTATTCATAGTCATTTGTATTGCTCCCTTATGCCTATCCATGCCTGTTTGAAGCCCTGCACTGTATTCATAGCCACCACTTCTTGTGGTAAGCTATTCCATGCATCTACCACCCTTTCTGTGAAAAAGAATTTCCTCACATTCCCCTTAATCGGCCTCCCTCTAATCTCATGCTGTGTCCTCTTGTCCTGCAATTTTTCTTATATTTAAACATGTTAGACTCTTTCACCTTGTTTATGCCCTTAGGTGTTTAAATGTCTCGATCATATCACCTCTCTCCCTCCTTTGCTCAAGGGTATACATATTGAGCTCCGTTAATCTGTCCTCCTCATATTACTTCTGATGCAGTCCCTGCACCATTTTGGTTGCCCTTCTGGACTGCCTCAATTTGGTTAATGTCCTTGTGAAGGTGTGGCCTCCAATACTGCCGCAGTACTCCAGATGGGGCCTAACCAATGTCTTGTACAGAGGGATTACTACTCCCTCTTACGACTTGTGATACCCCTACTAATACACCCTAACACCCCCCTAGCCTTACCTACTGCTTTAGAGGTCTGCTTGGATGATTTTAGGTCATCAGTGATGATGATGCCCAAGTCTCTTTCTTCCTTTGTGACTGCTAGCAACTCCTCCCAGCCTATAAGTGGCTTCAGGGTTTCTCTTCCCTATGTGCATGATTTTGCACTTCTTTGCATTAAATCCCAGTTGCCACTCTTCTGACCATTTGCTAGTTTATCCAGATCTCTTCTCATTCTGCCCACCCCATCTGGATCATCTACTCTGTTGCAGATCTTGGTGTCATCTGCAAACAGACAAGCCTTACCCTCTAGTCCATCTGCGAGGTCACTAATGAAGATGTTGAATAGGACTGGCCCCAGGACTGATCCCTAAGTACCCACTTGTGACTTGCATCTCTTCTGACTGTATACCATTTACCACCACTCTCTGTTTTCTGCCAGTCAACCAGTTTGCCACCCAGTTGACCAACTTCACAGCCCCACCCGAGCCTACCTAGCTTATTTATCAATCTTCTATGTGGAACAGTGTCAAAAGCTTTGCTGAAGTCAAGGTAGGCGACATCAACTGCTCCCCTTGGTCCACCACTCTGGTTACCCAGTCAAAGAAATCTATGAGATTAGTTTGACAGGACCTTCCTTTGTAAACCCATGCTGTCTTGGATCCTGTGCCCTATGGATTCCAGGTGTTGCACTATCCTTTCCTTAAGGAGTGCCTCCATAATCTTGCCCACTACTGAGGTAAGACTGACTGGTCTGTAGTTCCCGCCTCCTCCCTGCTACCACTCTTGTGAGCGGGATCACATGAGCCCTTCTCCAGTCTTCTGGGACCTCTCCTGTGCTCAGAGACTCACTAAACAATTCTGCTAATGGCTCTGCTAGTTCCTCCTTTAGCTCCTTAAGTACCCTGGGATGTATGCCATCAGGTCCCATTGCCTTATCCACCCTGAGCTTAGCAAGCTCTTGTAGGACCCTTTCTTTTGTGAAGGGAGTAGTGCTCACCTCCCTCCCCCCTGTGTTCATGATGCTGAGCTGTGGGCCCTGCCCTACCTTCTCTTCAGTAACCATGGTGATGGTGATCTGTGATTCAGAGGGTAATGGTAGACCTAGAAGAAGCTAGGCCAACTGCGTCTATCATGCAAGTAATTTTGTCCAAGGTTCTGTCATTTATGCAGAGGATTGCAGATGTGTGGTCAGAGACCAATATAATTGTTGCGGGTGAAGGCATAAGTCCCAGCATCCGCTGCATCGATAAAGGGCCCGGACAGAGTCGCTTTCCGTGAAGTAACGAGACATCTGAAGATGTTTTTTTGTTCCGTTCTCCAGAAGGAAGAACCCTTGTCCTGGAGGTATCCAGGATGACTCCTATGGTAAGGAGCTGCTGGGAAGGTGTATCTGGCACCTTCCCTGAATCAGAAAACCCATCCTGAAAGAAAGTGACTGAGAAGCTGTGGCAACTGCTTCCTGAGACTCTAGCCCAGATGGGCTGGCTTAGAGCCAAACATCCAGGAAGTGAAGGCTTGAATACAGAGGTTGCAGTGAATTCCTCCCTGAAAAGACACTTGTTTAACCTTTCAAGGTTAAGAAAAGGGTGCATGCCGCCTGTTATCTTGGACCGAAGCAAAGGAAGTAGGAACCTGTGTTCCAGCTCACAGTGGATTGCCCACTCCCTGTCATCCCCCCACCAAGTCAGGTCTGGGGTCCGTCAAGGCTGTATTGTTGGCCCACTTCTCTTCTCCCTATACCTCAACACCCTGCCCAATGCCTGCTCCAGGAAAATGCTACTGTATGCAGACGATGCAGTCCTCTACAACTCACACACTGATCCCACAGCCCTCCACTCGGCACTCCAGAAATCCTTCTCTGAAGCTGAATCCTGGTTCATTCAGCATAGGTTAGTACTAAATTACTAAAAAACTAAATCCATGATGTTTGCACATCCCCAAAATAAGAACCTAGGACAACCCTTGCACATTCTGAACTCACTGAATGACCCCCTTGAACAGGTTAACACTTTCAAATACCTAGGCATCACCCTACACATAGGTCTCACTTTCCATGACCATATCCGATTACTAAGCACCGCCGTCAATGTACGTATTGGTCTCCTTCACTACTATAAGTACTGCCTGCCTCCCGAATCTCTCCGCCTAGCCATCTCTGCATCTGTTCTATCCCTAATTGACTATGGTATCATCATCTATGGTGCAGCCGACACCACCCACCTACATGAGATTAGACTGGCCCTCAATAAGGCCTGCAGACTTGCTACAGGCTGTCCTAGACTTACACATACCTGCACCCTCTACGCCTCAGCAAACTGGCTCAACTTTGATGGGAGGCTAAAGTACCAGACCTGCCTCTTCATAAAGAAAATCACTTCAGGATTACTCCCTCCAGCCCTCTCCCCACTACTTTAGGCCCCACTGTCCAGCCGCCTCACACGGCAGTCAGCAACTACCCACTTTAGGGTACCTCGCTGCAAGACCACCTCTGGCCAAAGAACGTTTCGATATCTGGCCCCATCCTGGCTCAACTCACTCCCAAACTCCCTCCTCACTGAACCCAAACTTGGTCGGTTCAAGTCCCAACTAAGGCACCTTATTATCCAGGGATCAGTATGTGACTGCCCCTAAACCTGACTCTCCATTTCTACCACCCCCATCTCCCCATGACTATGGTCCTAACTCTGGTCTGCCGCCCTGGGCGTGCCTATACTGTGACAATGGACATCTCTGTCCAGCCTTGGCCATCGAATAACTCCTGGGCATGGCTAGCGCCATCGCCCTGAAATGCTATGCTTATACCTGCAACCTTTTTGCACTTTTGCACCTTGTTTAGCAGCTCTCTGTTACCCAGTATTCCCAGCTGCTATTTCTGTATTTTCTGTAATCATCTGCAACCATTCTATAACCATTGTCTTTAACTACTATGTTATTTGTTACTCTGTACACTGTTGTCTCTTTCTTGTGTATGACGTGGAACCTTTGTAAATGAGTCTTTGACTCAAAGGTGTTATCCGATATTTATCAATAAACAATAAACAATAATAACAACTTCTACTGCTCTGAGGCCTCGTCTCAAACAGCCTGGGTTGCCACCTGGGTCTAGGGAAAATCTCTGTGAAATTGGGAGAGTATCCCTCTTGGACAATCCTGATGACCTATACGTCTGCTGGATTGGACTTCCACTAGTTATAAAACCAAATCAGGTGCCCCCACTACTGCCGAGAGGCATCCACCTCAGACAGCTGAGGTGGGACCTGGGCCGAATCCAAGAGGATGGTACCTGGAGCTTTCGGGCCCTGTGCCCTCTGCTGTAATTTTTTTTTTTTTGTAGTTGAAGGGTTGGTTCCTGATAAAGGCTTCCAGGCCTCCACCTTGAAAGGACTGCCTGTTTCGAGAATGACGATGGTGCCGTCCCTCTGAGGGGCAGCAAGAGTCTGAGCGCTGAACCAATGATCACTGCCAAGGAGATGTTAATCACCTGCTGCCAACGGTATCCACCCTAGGGGCAGTGTTATAGGGGTTTATAAAAGCTTTTAGCTGATTACTGGGCTATATGTCCCTAGCAATGGAACGGTAGAGTCCAGGAGGCTCTCAACCATTGAATTTAGTGTGTTCCACAGGGTGTACTTGTACTGAGGACTGTGGGAACTCCATAAGTAGAAGTCTGCTTTGGTCCACAGATGAATTCTGAAATGTTATGGTGGACCCCATATCCCTGAGGAAAAACTGAAAATAAGATCTTTCATCACAGGCTGTGCTGATACAGAGGGCTTTCATTCCAGCCTCTAAAATGAGTCATCTGTTGTGTTTCTGACAAAGTAGGACAGGAAGAGACTCATCCAGATCCAATTCTACCCCAGAAGAACCTCCAAAAGGCAGGTCCAGGCCAGAATCACGAGAGATGCCGCCACCCGGAATGGCGTTGAGGAGTTTGGCGCCATTCACAGTGCAGGCAGCACCGGCATCACAAGTGGCGTCAGGCATACTGGCCCTAGACCTGAAGAAAAAAGGGGGAGAAGGAAAGCGGTACCCATGCCGGCCCCTGCAGAGGAAAAGGTGAGGGGGTAGGCATGCAGGGTCGGTGTCGATGGCGCTGGCACCGGAGAACGCACTGTACACATCCTGCCCACCCGACTCGGACGTGTCCCAGTAGCTCCGAGGCCCGAAGGCACCGGAACCAGGTCCACTGGCTAAATCAACTGAGTAGATGTTGTACTCCCTGCTCTAAAAGAGTGGCCCAGAGGTAAAACTGCTCGCTGGAGCCCCATCGAGGACAGAGACGGGGCCTGGTGTCGAAGATCATGGCCATTAAGAACGGAGCCATGGAGGACCCCACTGAAGTTGGGTCAGGCCTACTACTCGCCACCACCAATGATCTCCGTGCAGACATACCAGAGGGCGATCTCGAGCGGTACCGTTTCTTCTTCCACTGACAGGAGGAAGAAGAGCTCGAGGTCAAGCAGAGCCAGTTCTCCAATCAAGGTTGGACCCGCTGCTTTTGTGCTTTGGGTGGACTGTCTCTCCCCCTCCCCTCCCGAGCACTGGACTGCCCGTGGTCGGACTCCCCCTCCATAAAGGGTGGTGGACTGGACACAGCCACACTGCCATCACAGCTTTCAAACGAAGTCTCCCTACCGTCACCACTACCATCTAAGGTCGACTCCGTTGATGGCAGGCTGAGAACTTCTTCCTCTTCTTGTCTATCTTCTTCTCTCTCTCTCTCTTTTGAACTGAGGCAGTTGGAGGGTTGGCGCTGAGATAACCTACACTGCGTGAGCTAGTCTCATGGCACCGTGCATGCACGGTCCTATCCCGGTGCCAGCCCTCCTGAGGATTTTTGGCTCCTGTGGGGTCCTAGCGCCTCCGGCATAGTCCCATTAGTATGAATGAGTGGTGGAGACTTTTAGTCCAGGAAGATCATACAGGTTTCAGAAGATTACACTGCATAAAGTTTATAATCCATACTGTTGCAGAATACATCAAACTATACATATAGGAGAACTGCACTGTGGAATTTCTGTAGCATATATTTATTTTTTTATAAATATGTCTTTTAATCTCCATTTTGTTTTCTTGCAGGTAATTTCTCCATGTCTAGAATTCCATCACACTTTGGCAACAATATATGCATTATTTGATAACTAACACTTTTCAGCTTCAGTCAACATTGTTCATCATATAACATAACAATAAAAAACAAAAACATTATTTCGGCTGTTGTGTGTTCATTTTTTGTTTTGAAATGGGAGAGAATTGTCTGTCATATTACAGTAAAGTATAGTTGGTATGTTTCCACTCAACTATGTCAAATACTGGTCTAAGATGGAGATGTTCTCTGTTTCTTCAATATATGAAAAAAAGGGGCAACCACTCAACATTATATTTCTCTAGCTGTAGTGGCTCCCATATCTTTAATTTTATAACTGATCTACGACCACTGTGTAATTTCTGGAGGGTTCATATCTATCCATTTTTGGGTTATCGCTTTATTAGCTGCTACTGTTAAAATTTGAAAAAAGTACTTTTGATCTGATTTCCTAAGTTCTGAAGGCGGTAACCCTGACACCAAATTTTCAAGTATAAGTGTAAGCTGTAAAGAAAAAATCTTCTCTAAAATTATCTGGACACTTGTCCAGAATTGCCTTAAGACCAGGCGGGCCCAAAGGATATGGTGATGGTTTCCCCGTTTCCACACTTCCTCCAACACTCCTCCATAAGGCATCTCTTATAATGCTTGGAGACAACTGGAGTTATAAAGAATCGTGTACAAATTTTCCAATGATATTCTCTCCATGTGATTGAATATATAGTTTTATGCACCCCCTCCCATATTCTTTCCTAAGATTTGGGAAGCACTGCATATCCTAATTCTTGCTCCCATTTGTTTTGTATGTATTCCCTATGTACTTTGCCTTCCTCCTCCTGCAGAAGAGAGTATATCTGTGCAATAAAGTGCTTAGTCTCTGTATTATAACTCCTATTTCCAACTAATAGTAACCCAGGTGGCAAGTCCCCTATGATATAGCATGCACCAAGTAGGAAAGGGATCTTGGGGTCATCATCTCTGATGACCTCAAGGTAGGGAAACAGTGTGACAAGGCAATAGGTAAAGCAAATAGGATGCTGGGATGCATAGGCAGGGGCATCACCAGTAGGAAAAGGGAGGTCATAATTCCACTATACAAGACACTAGAGAGGCCCCACCTGGAGCACAGTGTACAGTTCTGGAGACTTTACCTCCATAAGGACATAGACAGGGTGGAGAAGGTTCAGAGGAGGGCAACAAAGAGGGTAAATGGATTGCATCACAAGTCCTATGAGGACAGGCTGAATGACTTGAATATGTACTCCCTGGAGGACAGGAGGGAGAGAGGGGATATGATAGAGACATGCAAGTATCTTACAGGGAGGAACAGGGTGCAGGAATACACTATTTTTCAGTGAAAAAGATGTTGCAGGACTAGAGGGCATAGGATGAAGTTGGATGGAGGGCAATTCAGAGTAAACGTGAGGAAGAATTTTTTCACAGAACGGGTGGTAGACAAGTGGAACACCCTGCCAGAGGAAGTGGTGGGGGCTGAAACAACCATGGGATTTAAGAATGCATGGGACAGGCATAAGGGAATTCTGGAGGTCAGGGGTAAGAGGCAACAGACTTCTAGGAAAACATAAAGTGAACTTACCAGCTCAAATGGGCAGACTGGGTGGGCCGTAGGCCCTTATCTGCCGACAGTGTCTACGTATCTATGATGTTTTCTACTGGAATTTTTTTTTTTTTTTTGTCAGCTGTGCTCTGTGCACCTTCGGACTGGGGCATCTCTCGGAGGTGCCTGCTCAATCCGGACCTTCTACTCCCTGCCGAGACCCTTCCTCCAATGGTCCCTCCACCAGGACTTCCCAGCTCCCTGGACAGGGCCCGCCTCACCTACTTTGGCAGTTCTTTCTAGAATTAGAGGATCCGTCCCCTGAGAGTGGTGCCTGGGGATCATTGGAGTAGTGGTCCGGCATCAGGGATGTGAGGCCAGATCCCTGGGGCCCTCGTTGCCTCCCCAGTCCTCCGGGAATTTTTTCATATGTTTTCCCACAGAGGGCATGGCTGTGCAATGATATCACGGCCTCGTTATAGCAGCTCCTCCGCTGTGGGCACTGCATCCCTGCATTGCCCCAGAGTTCCCTCAGGAGCTGCTAGAGAGTGGCGCAAGACCCCGATTCCTTCCCAGGGAAGGGAGAGCAGTCCTCTGGATGCTCAATCCCTTCCCATCCCTGCTGACCCCTGGCTAGCCCGAGTCTGTTCTGCAACCCGGGTCACTGGCGTGGTGCAAGGTGTGGCATCCAGCGCCTCAACCCTCAGCGCCACCGGGCTGGCACTACTGGAATTTCTTTATTCAAAAAATGTCTACATTGTAGGTATTTATAGAAGTCAGGTCAAGGCAATCCATAATCTTTAACTAGCGAGTCAAATGTAAATATTGTGCCTTCGGCACCTGTTAGCTGGGCAACTGAGTTGAGACCTCTTCTTTCCCACTGCAAAAAACGAATACCCTCTGACTGACCCATTATTACCGGTAAGTATTTCAAGGGAATATATCTCCAAATTCTACCTGGGATTTCCCAAGATTGCCTAGCTTGTAACCAAACTTTTAGAGTGTGCTTTGTCCACGGGTTGTTAATTTGAGATAACATCTGAGATGTTATTGCTCAAGGAAGAACATTCAAGGGTAAAGAAAAATGTGCCCCTTCCTCCATCTCAGTCCAACTAGTGCAATAGTCTCTATTCAACATTTTAAGGATGGGTAAAATCTACGCAGCTTGATAATACTTTATAAAGTTTGGTAACCCCCATCCCCCTTTTAATTTAGGCGCTGTAAGGAGCTGCCACCTAATCCTTGATCTATTTCTAGCCCACATGAAGTGCGATATCTTTTTTTTAAGTTGTAACCAATCTTTCCTTAGAAATGGGATTGGGAGTGTGGTAATCAGGAATAAAAGTGGGGCAGTATGTACATTTTAACAGAATCTGTTAGTTAAGCAAAGCTTAAAGGAACTACTTCCCATCTTTTCAAGTCCCTCCACACCTCCTGCATTAATATGCCATAGTTATAATTTTAATTACATAGTAAATTTAAACTGCGGGGGATCTAGATTCCCAAGAATCACACTTTGTCTTTTACCCATTTATAGGGAGTGAGACTTTTAATTTGTGGTGAGACAGGGCCAGAAATTTCCAACATCTCTGTCTTATCTGTGTTTACTTTAAAGTCCAAGATTTTTCCAAAGTTGTCTATTAAACTTAGCAGGAGTGGAAGGGAAGCCAACAGGTACGCCGCATGTATCAAAGTGTCATCCGTGTATATGGAAACCTTATTATCCACCCCAACTGAATATTCTTAATTGTTTCCACTTGCCGGATGGCCACAGCCAGTGGCTCAATAATAATTACAAATAGCAGGGGTGAAAGGGGATACCCCTGCCTGATGCCTCTTTCATTAGTGAAGTAATCTGATAATGTTGAATTTACACGGACTCTGGCAGTGGGGCCATTATAAAGCAGTTTTAACCACGACAAAAAACTATCCCCAATCTCTGTATGTTTCATAACCATCTGTAAATATGGCTAATCGAGAAGGTGAAATGCCTTTTTTTTTTCTGCGTCATAAAAGATAGCCAACTGAGGGGCGGAGCTAGCATATTTTTGGGTCATCACATTTAATAGTCTGAGTATGTTATCTGTGAGATGTCTACAAGGAATAAATCCTGTCTGATCTGGATGGATTTTAGTCATAATATGAATTTGTAATCTCTTGGCCAAAGATTTTCATGTCTTGATTTAATAAAGAAATTGGACGAAAAGCTGAGCATTTGTCTGTTTGCTTACCAGATTTGGGTATAACAGATATGATGGCATTTTCTAAGTTTGGGGAATAGCTTTATCCTCTAAACATGCAGTAAATACATCCGTTAAAATAGGGGCCAATACTTCTTGAAACACCTTATAAAATTCTGTACTATAGCCGTCTGGGCCTGGTGACCTCCCTTCTTTAAAATCTTTAATTGCTGCTATCACTTCATCCTAACCGTTGTTTAATTTCCTCACATAGTTTAGGTAATTTTAAAGTCTGTAAACAAGTTTTTGTTTGTTCCTGAACCTGCTCTGGGTCTTTATCCTCACTGTATAATGTTTTATAATATTTTCTAAAAGCTTCAGCTATCTGCTTAGGTGTTACAAGTTTTTCCACTGGTTTGTCTCCATTAGCAATATGAGGGATTGTTCTATCTGCTACTGATTTTCATAGTCGGAAAGCTAGCAATTTAGTTGCCCTCCCCCATCTCTTGATATTTACAGTTTAAAAACCGAAGGACTCTCTCTGCTTTGGTTTCTTCAAATTTGCGAAGTTCCTCCCTCGCCTGCTCTAGTTTAGTTTTTAACTTATTATTTTTGGGGTCTTTTTTTATGTTCCCTCTCTAGATCTTTAATTGGCTGTAAAAACCATGTCTGTGTTACTTAGGCTAACTTTTTCTTACCTGCTGTGCATCCAATTAATCCCCCCACCCCCCCCAAACTACCGCTTTAGTTGCTTCCCACCTAAATCTTGCTGCACAAGTCTGGTTTGGCCTTGCATTATATACTTCCTTAATTACAGTTTTTAGTTTCCTGACTAGTTCTTTACCATTTAGTAAAGATGCATGTAACCTACACACTTTCCTAAGTAGGTCATCCCCCAAATTAAGTATCACTGAAATTGGTGCATGATCCGAATTCGTGATTTCATGAATCTTGGAGTTTGTTAATATGAACATATGGTTTATTTGAGTCATATAGAAATCTATCCTTGAACATGAGTTTTGGACCACTGAAAAAAAAAATCTTTCTCGGTCCCATGCTAAGCCCTCCGCACTGCCTCTAAACTCATTTCCTGCAATAGTGACTTTAAGTGTTGTAGTAGCAGATTTATTAGTGGCCATACATCCTGAGGATCTATCTAGATTTGGGAGGAGTACACAATTAAAGTCCCCTCCTAATAATATTTGCCCTGGAGGCAGTGTTGCCATTTTCCCAAAAATGGTGCGGAAAACAATGAATGCTCCCTCATTTGGAGCATAAATATTGATAAGGTGTAAGGGCTTTCCATTTAAAGTACCTGTGACTCTTAGATATCTGCCCCCTCATCAGTTTCTGAATTTTCTATCCTAGGGCATCATCTGTTAATCAAAATTGCTACTCCTGCCTTTCTCCCTGATGGTCTAGAGAAAGCATATACCTGTCCAACCCACGCCTGTCTGAGTTTTAAATGCTCCTTCATAGTCATATGGGTCTCTTGTAAATAAGTTATGTTGCAATTTAACCTTTTTAACTCAGTAAGAATTTTAGTACGTTTTATAGGTGAGTGGATTCCTTTACCATTATATGATATCAAATGTACTTTCCCCACTGAAAGACTATTCAATTTATATTTAATACATACCTAGACACCATCTCAAATGTAGTACACATCCCTTCTCTCCCAAAGTTTCACATACAGCCTGAAAACTATTAAATAGTATTGAAACAAGCAACCGTTTTAACCAACATTTTAGGAACCAAATATAAAACAATAATTCTGGCCTCCTTATCAGACCAGGTAGTCCACACTTGATCCACACCCCTAGTATATTTACTAAGTGATCGATGGTAAAAGACACATATACTAGTTGTTGTAGCGGAAAATCATAATTTTGCCTTCGTGGTACTTGTGAGTGTATGCTAAAAGCCAAGATGTAACCCACAACCCATAGTACCACCAATAATATGTTGATAGTCACAGCAAGATTCTCTCCTCCTACCTCTCCAGTTATCACCCCCGCCATCCCCTCATTTTATTTTTATTGTGCTCACACGAGGACACACCATCATCTAGATCTCTCCCATTAAAATAAGCTTTATATAAGTGGCAAATAAAATATAGAATCTCCCCTAATCATTCCCATAATCCCTCTTCTATTCCCTGCCAAGTCCATCCTTAATTCTCCAAAGAGGAGGGTTCTGGGGGAGAGATTCTATCATTTATAAACATCTAGCAGCAATTATTGCATAACCAATTTGCTCATTATACTTTACAGATCCATAAGAAATATATCAGTCAAAATCCATCCCCCCCCCCACAACCCATAAGAAGAAGGGGTCAAAAAAGAAATTAAATTATTAATACTTCCAGTGAGAGAGCAGTGATAATAACCCATATAATGCTTGTTTCCACCAACCACCTCATTATATTCAACATAGGTCATAAAGGGTTACACCTTCTCTACAGTCCGATTTGCATCCCTTCCAGAAAAAGGAACAAACATGCTCCCTTCTTATAAGTGTAATTGTTATCCCATAACTAGTGATTTAGTGGCATTACAATCCCCTA
This sequence comes from Neoceratodus forsteri, assembly GCA_016271365.2. NCBI lineage: Eukaryota > Metazoa > Chordata > Ceratodontiformes > Ceratodontidae > Neoceratodus > Neoceratodus forsteri. The sequence goes on along the minus strand of CM028134.1, from coordinate 966,896,710 downwards.
ACACCATAAAGAGACACACATATCCATATTACCCATCTTCCCTTTTTTAACTATTCCTCCAACTCCCCCCTCCCCTTACACGTCTCCAGCAAAACAATTTGACCTTCTGTCCCACTATAAACACAAACTCCTTATTCCTCCTGAAATAGTTTATTAATGTATTGTCTGTTCACCATAGATTAAGGCAAACCCTTATCATGTGGAGCAGTTCAGTCCACCCTTTGAATCAAACGCTTGGTAGCATTATACGAAAGTTTCCTCCATAAAAGCAGTTTTAACCCAGTCACCTCTCTGATTCCTTGTCATTTGCACTGTTCCCAGAAACAGTAGCTCCGTTCTGCTCAGCATTGTTCAAGAGTCTTGACAGATCCGGTGCGAGTTGCCATGGCAAAGACCGCACAGGGCTTCTTCTTCTCCCCATGATACAACATTACAAGCACCAGAAACCAATTTATGCTCCAACAGTTCAATATCGACATCTGAAATCCCGATGTGGTGCTCCTTCAGAAATGGCACGGCTTCTATCAGAAAACTACAGATCTTAGTTCCATTATCCAAAATACTTTAAGTTTCGCCGATAAATTTAACTGGGCTTGAATGTTTTGTTTTTCTCTCTGTTCTTTAATCACAGCTCAGGCTGCGTTCCTCAGATATTGTAATTCCGATGAAAAATCATGATTGAAGAATACAAGTACCCCCTCAAACTGTAAATCTTTGTGGTGCCAAGCTTCCAATAAGATTTGCTCTTTAGTTTGGTACCGAAGCATTCTCACCATCCAAGATCTGGGTTTGGCTTTGGGTCAGTTGGGCGAGGTCCAAGCGAGCGGTGTGCCCACTCAGTATCTAATGGAAGATCTGCTGGGAGTGAGAGGATTGTCTTGAGGAAATGGGTTACAAAATCTGAAGCAGAGACAAAACACTCCTCAGGACCCTCCTTAACTTTGTAGATTTGAAAATTGTTGTGCTGAGCGTGGTTCTCTGCATCCTCCAACATAGTATGTGTAATTCTGTCCCATTTGAGGAGATGCATTAGGACCAGCTCGGATATTTCTTGTGCCTCGACCACTCCGGTAAGTTTTTTCTCATGCTCTAAGACTTTCTTATCGATACTTGGTAAGCCCTTCCTGAGATCCACAATTGAGGACTCTATTTACTAACTTTAGAATTTTTTGTATAACCTTTGCTGTAGAGGAGGTTTGTTCTACCTCAGCAAATGCTTGTTCCAATGAGAATTCCAATGGAGATCTAAGACACAAGGGTGTCGTTTGGCCCTCCACAGCATCGTCGATGGATAACTGCTTCATTTTACTACTTTTTGCAGCGTTTTGATACGCAGCTTGTCTCTGAGGCTTGCTTGTCATGTAGTCTGTTTCGATTAAGTCCAAAATCCCTGAAATAGTACGTTGTAGAGTATTTCGAATGATTCAATTAGAGGGTCTGGAGAGCTACAGAGTTTAGCTTGTGGCCATCTCGTGACATCACCAGAAGTACTTTTTCAAACAATTTGATGTCAGCATTTACAAATTTTTGTGAAAGGGAAAACTACCCAGATTAAAATTATAGAAAAGTACAGTTACATAAGAACTTACAGTAACAGTAGATCTTCGAGAGGAGCTCTTGCAGCAGGTAATACCATTAGGACTAAGGCCACAGGTGTTAGGACCCCGCGAAAAAACTTTCTAGCTAACAGTCTATAGCGGGGGACTGCCGCCCGACGTGGTATAAAGGGGCAGTCTTCCGGCGCCATCTCAATTCCCGGCCGGAGACCCGGTTGGTAAATAATGGAGAACCGAGAAGTAACTCTCCCTATAGAGAGAAAGAGAGAGAGAAAAATTAGAGGTACAAACTGACCTGGGGGATGGAGGGTGGGAAATCCACCTGCTGCAAGAGCTCCTCTCGAAGATCTACTGTTACAGTAAGTTCTTACGTAACTGTACTATCTGACTTCGAGATGGAGCTCTTGCAGCAGGTAATACCATTAGGACTGAGTCCCAAGCAGTACCCAAAAAAAGCCCAGATCAGAGAGAAGGAGGAATGACTGTGAGGGAACAAACAAGGTCACTCTCTTATGAGAACAGTCCCTGAAGAACAGCCAACTGAAACCTGCTCTCCTCCTAGAGGCTATGTCCAGACTGTAATGTCAAATAAAGGTATGGACAGTACTCTAGGTAGCTGCGGCACAAAGGTCCGCCGCTGATATGTTTCTTAGAGAGGCAAAAGAGGTGGCAATGGCCCTTATGGAATGGCCCTTAACCGAGCCCGGTAAGGGTTTGCCATGGTGCTGATAACAGAAAGAAATGCAATTCACTAACTACTTGGATAGTGTTTGCTTGGTGACAGGATCCCCTGTCTTATGTTTAGCAAATGCCACGAACAACTGGTCCATGGTCCGGACAGAACAAATCCAGTCCAAGTAATAAAGGATTCTGTGAACATCCAGAGTATGTAACAAGGCCTCTTCCCTGTTGGAGAACTCTGGATAGTAGACATCCTGGTTCAGAGTAATGGTGGACACCACTTTCGGCAGAAATTTGGGATTTGTACAAAGCTGCACCCTGTCCCTATGAAAAGCAAGGTAAGGCTCCTTGCACATCAGGGCCTGAAGCTCAGAAATCCTCCGGGCTGAAGTAATGGTAACTAAAAATAACATCTTCCAAGAAAGGAGACGTAGCTCGCATGATGTGGCTGGTTCAAAAGGAGGGAGGGTGAGCTTTTATAAAACAAACAGGAGGTCCTACGGGGGACTGAATCCCTCCTGCGGGGTCTAATATGCAAGACTTCCCTGAGGAAGGTCTTGCAGACGCCAAGTTGTGCCAGAGTCCTTTCTCCAACCGCATCATGAGACGCCGAGACTGTGCAAAGGTGCACCTTGATAGAGGAATAGTTAAGGCCTGGGTCAAGGAGGTAGAGTAGGTACTCTAGGACAAACCTGATGGAGCACTGGAGAGGATCCAAGGATTGGGCTACCGCCCAAAGACAGAATCGCTTCCACTTCATGGCATAACTGGCCCTGGTAGAGGGTTTCTTGCTGCCACTAAAATCTCTGCCACCCTCTGAGAAACTCCCAGTCTCTCCCTTGCTAAGACTGCAGGGACGGATGGACTAGCATCCCTTGATCCTGGGAGAGCAAGTGGGTGGAGAGAGGCAGTGGTATGGGGGGGTCCCGTGACCAGCTGCTGAAGAAGTGGAAATCAAATCTGACGAGGCCAGAAAGGTGAGACCAAGATTATCCTGGCGCCTTCCAACTGCAGTTTGAGCAGTACTCTCTGAACTAGAGGGAAGGCATAAAGAAACCTCCCTGCCCAGGAGAGGGACAATGTGTCTCACCAGAAAACACCAGGCTCTGGATCTAGTGAGCAGAAATTTGACAGTTTGGCGTTGTGCTTGGACACAAAGAGGTCCAGCTCGGGATGACCCCATCTTGCGAACAGGTCATCTGCTACATCCTGCCCCAACTCCCACTCGTGGTTCAGCGAACGAGAATGACTTAGACTGTCGGCGAGAATGTTCTGAATGCCTGGCACGTGGATCGCGACTAAGAACAGATCGCGTTCTTTCACCCAGTCCCAGATTCTCATGGCCTCTCTGTAAAGAGGATACGATCCCGTTTCTCCTTGCTTATTCAGGTAAAAGACTACAGGGGTATTGTCTGATTGGATTAGAAGAGGGCGTTGGGAGAGCTGATCCTGAAAGGCCTGAACAGCATAAAAAACTGCCCTCATCTCCAACACACTGATGTGGAGTGACCTTTCTATGGCAGACCACGATTCGAGAAAAAGTGAAAACAACTGTATATTTAAAGACTACTTATCTGCGGTCGACTGCTAAAGCAAGGTGTCCGAGGAGCCGAACAATGTGGGTTGACTGCGGGAAAGTAACTGAGATGGCACCGGTGGACCGCCCCCTTTATACCACGTCTGACGTGCCCAATGTCAGGGGCGGTCCCCCACTACAGACTGCTAGCTACAAAGTTTTTCCGAGGGGTCCCAACGCCTGTGGCCTTAGTCCTAATGGTATTACCTGCTACAAGAGCTCCACCTCGAAGTCAGATCTTTATTTATCTAAAGAACTAGGAAGCCTTTCACTGCTCTTCTTGAAATGGTACTATCTAGCAGCTAATCTTACCTTTATGAACAACATTTTTTAAACTGATAAAAATAATGCATCTGTAGAAATGGAAACATCATGGGCTCCCTATAAGAACTTTAAACATTGGGTACTTAGTGGACCACAACAACCTCACCTATCTTCTGCCTCCAATACTATGGGGGCAATGTGTAGAATGTGGGACCAAACAATGAAAATATTAAAAATATATATATTTTTTTATTCATTTAGTTTTTGTTGACCGGGTAAGTGCACTATACAAATCCTGCCTATTTTCAGGCACAGCCCGGGGGAGGGGGATACAGATGAATGCCAACTGACCTTGAACAAGATTAAGCTGTTGGTGGTATTTTTAGTGAATGAGGGAAATCTGACCAGGACACCGGGGAAATTCCCTTACTCTGAGGTAGAGGGCACTACGATTCTGAGTGACGTGTTCAGTGTGCATTGAGACACTGAGGAGTGTGGACGTGTGGGAAGCCGAGGTGCTGATCACCTCCTCGGCCCTCCTTCTACTATCAGTGATCGGTATGGCATCAGAGGAACCAGTGGCAGGGAAACTCAACACTGCAATGGTCCAGGTTAGTGCATACACGGGTCTTACCGATAATCTGTCGGAGACCGTAGTAATGGATGGAGCCAGTAAAGTAGATTTGATACAGCAACAGCTTGCTTTGGAAGAGCGTCGGCTTCTTGCACTGCGGAACCAATTATTACAGGACGTGGATTGTGCACAGGAGGCTAGTATGGAGGTGCAGGAAATGAAAATTACGTACCTACCGTAATTCTTGATCTTCTTGAACTAGTCTCCACCACTCATTCACACTAATGGGATCTGCGCCGGAGGCACTAGGACCCAGCGGGAGCAAACTTTTTTGCTGGAGGGCCGGCGCCAGAGATGGGGCCGCGAGGAGCGGCACCATGAAGCTCCCAGCGTGAGCGTGGTAATGACTATTCTCGGCATCGACCCTCCAACCGCCTCAGTACCTTTTTTCCGAGGAGGTGCAGCGTAACTAACCTAGAAGGATAGCCTAACCAAAAACTGGACATAAGATAGTCCGGACGACCCGTATAAGAAGGGTCAACAAAGAAGTCTTCACAGCCTAAAGATTTGAGGGAGTGAAGACCAACAACAGAGGTGAGCTCAGGGGATGGAGGGTGGGCGTGTGAATGAGTGGTGGAGACTCGTCCAAGAAGATCAAGAATTACAGTAGGTGCGAATTTTCATATCTTCCTGACATAAGTCTCCACCACTCATTCACACTAATGGGAGAGTACCAAGCTAATAATCCCCCGAGAGGACGGCAGGAGAGACCAAGAGCTCACAGTTCTAGGACAGAAGTCCATTAAGGATGGTTCTGCCAAAGGAAGAATGTCGTCTGGCATGGACATCCAGTGCATAGTGTTTAACGAAAGTATGCACTGAGCTCCAGGTAGCCGTGTTGCAAATATCTGCAATAGGCACGTTGCGGATTTCCACCAGAGATGCCGCGACTGCTCTAGTAGAGTGAGCGTAAACTCTGCCCTCCAACTTAACCTGAGCCATGGAATAGCAGTGGTGAAGGCATGCCACTAGCCATGCTGAGATACATCTGATAGCGACAGGTTGACCCAGCCGGGTCTCGCTGAAGGAAACAAACAACTGTTGAGCTTTGTGAAAGTCTTTTGTTCTATCTAGATAGAAACACAAAGCTCTCTTAACGTCCAAGGAATGAAGAGATCGTTCTCCTTCATTTTGGAAGTCCGCAAAGTAAGAGGGAAGGATCAAAGGTTGGTTTAGATGAAATTCTGACACAACCTTAGGAAGAAATTTAGGATGGGTTCTAAGGACTACTTTGTCTTTATGGAACACAGTATACGGAGGGTCTGTGACCAGGGCATGTATCTCAGAGACCCTGCGGGCTGAGGTAATGGCCACCAGGAAGGCCGTTTTCCAGGTGAGAAATTTTAGCTCACAGGTAGCCAAAGATTCGAAAAAGGTTTCTGAGTGAGCATATCTAGCACAAGATTAATGTCCCAGGCTGCAACTGGACGCCTTGTAGGAGGTCTGGTATGCAGAATTCCTTTAAGAAACCTCTTAACCACCGGTAACTGAGCCAGTGACAAGGAAAGTACCGGCTCATGATAAGCTGAAATGGCACAAAGGTGAACTTTGACTGTAGAGTACTGCAGACCTGAATTTTAGAGGTCTAAGAGGTACTCCAAAATTTTATCTGGTGGGCAGGAAAAAGGATTTAAAGAGGATTTTGCACACCAGAGCGAAAAACGCTTCCATTTGGCTGTGTAAGTCTTCCTAGTGGCTGGCTTCCGTGCAGCCAGAAGAATATCTGAAACCCTGCAAGAGACATTGAACCTGTTCACTTCTACCTCTTCAGGAGCCAAGTGTGAAGGTGAAGCGACCTCAAGTTATGATGAACAACAGGCCCCTGAGTCAAGAGGTTCATCTGAACGGGGAGTGGTTTCATCGGAGCTACCAACATATTGTTGAGTAGTGGAAACCACATCTGTCGAGGCCAGAAGGAAGCAATGAGGATCATTTTGTCCCCTGGATTCGAACTTGAGAAGTACCCTCTGAATTAGAGGAAGAGGTGGAAAGGTATATAGAAAGCGTTTTGTCCACTGCAGCCTGAACGCATCCTGACAGAAAATGCCAGGCCCTGGATTTCTGGAGCAGAAGAGAGGCAGTTTTGTGTTGAGTGGGGATGCAAAAAGGTCCAGGTCTGGAGTTCCCCACTCTTTGAATAGTGACTGAACTATGGTTAAGTCGAGAGACCATTCGTGAGGATCTGTCTCTGTTCTGCTGAGACGGTCTGCCAGTTTGTTTTGTACTCTTGGCAGGTAGACCGCTTGAATTAGAGCCTTGTGCTCCAAGCACCATTCCCATACCCTCATCGCTTCCCTGCATAAGGGGTAAGAATGAGCACCGCCCAGCTTGTTGATGTAATACATCACTGCTTTGTTGTCCGTTTGAAGGAGAATGTTCCTGTGACAGAGAATGTCCTTCAACGCTCGGACCGCATAAAGGACGGCTCTCATTTCTACGACATTTATGTGAAACTGGGACTCGACCTGAGTCCACGTACCTTGAGTGTGGAGAGCCTGACAGTGAGCTCCCCACCCCATCAGGGACGGGTCTGTGGTAATGGAGATCTGATGATCCAGAGGAGCAAAGGGATATCCTTCTAGGAGATTGTTCTCTTGCGACCACCAGGTGAGCGACCTCTTGAGGGGTTCTGTCACCTTGATGGGATAGGACTGCGGGTGAGTGGTTGGGGACCACTGAGTACTGAGCATCCACTGAGAGATTCTCATGTGTAGGCGTGCTAGGGGTACAGTGAACACCGAAGATGCCATGAGACCTAGCATCCGTTGCATCGAGAGAGCTGGAACAGAGTTGTTCTCCCTGATATGACAGGCCATCTGAAAGATATCGCTCCTTCTGTCCTCCGGAAGAAAAGCCTTCGCACAGGAGGTGTCTAGAAGAGTTCATATAAAAAGGAGCCTCTGGGAGGGCTGCAACTGTGATTTTTTGAGGTTTAGGAGAATTCCCATGGACGTGAGAATGCATGAAGCCATGTCTACCGCGTCCAGAGTTCCCTGCCTGGAAGGACTTGCCAGAAGCCAATCGTCCAGATAAGGGAACACCTGTATTCCGATCTTTCTTTTTTTTGAACTTGTTCAAGTTTATTTGGGATAACATCATCCAGTTTATACACCTTTGACATTTGCCACAATTTATATAAAACAACTTATAAGAATGGTCTCTACTGAATTCCATACTGAAAACATTCTCTGTTTCTACTTGATTTTGTCTTCCTAGTCTAGACTTATTACAACAGACCACTCTGTAGAGCCCTCATCCTTTTCTTGTGGAATTTATTTTGTATCCCATTATTTTCATTTTTTTTTTCCCTATATAACCCCTAACTTAATAACCGTCTGTCTGCTTTATAAGTTATATACTTAAAGGAAGAACAAATATTTACTGTAAGAAAGTGCACTGAGGAATTCTTCCCAACCAAATCCTCTACCTCAAACCTGTAACTGTTGCTCAAATACAGGAATTCCTTCGCTCTTCCAAATAGTTGAAGATTGGATGCCAGTTGGTGTTGAATCTGGGACCTGGATTCTAAGCCAGCTGTAACAGCCTCCATTCGTTGGATATTATTAATATTGTTCCACCACTGAGTAATTGTGGGTTGTTTCTGTGTTAGCCAATTTTGTGTTAAGACCTTGACTGCCACGAAAGAATTAAAATAGATACCTCTTGCCTTTCATTCTAATTTCAAAATGTTGCCCCCCAAAATCATGTGCTCAAAATCCAGGTCCCTGTCCAGCCCCAATATTCCCTTTATCTCACTATTCACTTGGTCCCAGAAATTTCTAATCTCTGGGCACGCCCAAAACATGTGGAAGTGCGAACCCCTCTCACCGCATTTTCTCCAGCATCTATCTGATGGGTGTCTGGCATAGTACTGGGAGACTACCGGGGTATTGAAAAATCTTACCACTACCTTCCATTTAAACTCTCTCCATATCATAGAGCTTGTAGTGTTTTGAATGTTGACCCATATCTTTTCCCAATGTTCCCCCGGAATTTCCCTCCCTAATTCCTCCTCCCATTTTCTTTGGCTCTTTTGGGTAACAAAGAGGTGCGTCCTATCCTCTAACAATTTGTAAAATTGAGAAGTTAAATGGGCTGTATCACCCATATCTGCCTTTTGTTTAATCAAAGCTACACCCTCTTCTAACTGCCCCGCCAAGTTAATGCTCCCCACCCTCGAGAAAGGAAAATTACGTACCTACCGTAATTCTTGATCTTCTTGGACGAGTCTCCACCACTCATTCACACTAGTGGGATTGGCGCCGGAGGCACTAAGACCCATCGGGAGCAAACTTTTTGCTGGAGGGTCGGCGCGAGAGCCAGGCGCGAGACACGGCGCCATGAGTAGTGTGTCGAGCTGCATGACTATCTCGGCGACGACCTCCAACCGCTCAGCACCTTTTTACCAAGGAGGTGCAGCGTTAACCAATCTAAAAGGGTAAACCAACATTAAAAACGGACATAAGATAGTCCGTATGACCCGGTAAGAAGGGTCAGCAAAGAAGTCCTCACGGCCTAAGATTTGAGGTGAAGACCAATACAGCGGTGAGCTCGGGGGATGGAGGGTGGGCGTGTGAATGAGTGGTGGAGGCTTCGTCCAAGAAGATCAAAAATTCACGGTAGAGTACGTAATTTCCTATCTTCCTGGACATAAGTCTCCACCACTCATTCACACTAGTGGGAGAGTACCAAGCTGATAATCCCCCAAAGGGCGGCAGGAAAGCCAGGAGCCTCACGCTGCCTAAGATAGAAGCCCATTAAGATAAGTTCTGTCAACGCGGAATGCCGCCTGGCATGAACATCCAGTGCATAGTGCTTAACAGTATGCACTGAGCTCCAGGTAAGGGCGTTGCATATATCTGCAATTGGAACATTGCGACTTCGCTAGGATGTCAGAATCGCCCTAGTAGAGTGAGCTGCATACTCTACCTTCTAATTTAACTTGAGCCATGGAATAGCAATGACGAAGGCATGCCACTAACCATGAAGAGATACATCTAATAGCGACAGGTTGACCCAGCCGGTGTCGCTGAAAGAAACGAACAGTTGCTGAGTCTTATGAACATCCTTGGTTCTATCTAAATAGAACCGAAGGCTCTCTTAACATCCAAGGAATGAAGAGCCTGCTCCTTCATTTTGGAAATTAGCGAAGTAAGAAGTACCAGAGGTTGGTTCAGATGGAATTCTGACACAACCTTGGGAAGAAATTTAGGATGAGTAGGAGAACTACCTTGTCCTTATGGAATACAGTATACGGAGGGTCCGTAACCAGTGCATGTATCTCTCAGAGACCCTGCGGGCTGAGGTAATGGCCACCAGGAAGGCAGTCTTCAGGTAAGAAATTTTAGCTCACAGGTAGCTAAGGGTTCAAAGGCTTCCGAGTGAGCATGTCCAGCACCAGGTTAATGTCCCAGGCTGCAACTGGACGCTTAACAGGGGTCTGGTATGGAGAATCCTTAAGAAATCTCTTCACCATAGGTAACTGAGCCAGAGTTAAGGAAGAAACCGGCTCATGGAACGCTGAGATGGCACTAAGGTGAACTTTAACTGTGGAGTATTGAAGACCTAAGTTTGATAGGTCCAAAAGATACTCCAGAACCTTGCCAGGAGGACAGGAAAAGGAGTTCCAAGAGGATTTTGCACACCGAGAGAAAACGTTTCCATTTGGAAGCGTGACGTTTCGGGTGGCTGGCTTCCGAGCAGCCAGAAGGATGTCTGAGACTCTACGAGAGCGTTGAACCGATTCACTTCTATCTCTTCAGGAGCCAAGCATGAAGGTGAAGTGATTTCAGGTTGGGATGGACCAACGAACCCTGAGTCAGAAGACTGATTTGCAGGAAGTGGTCTCGAGAGGCTGCCAACATACTGTTGAGTAGAGGAAACCATAGTTGCGAGGCCAGGAAGGAGCAATGAGAATCATCTTGGTCCCCTGAGACTCAACTTGAGAGTACTCTCTGGATTAGAGGAAGTGGTGGAAAGGCGTAAAGAAAGCGCTTTTGTCCACCGCAGCCTGAACGCATCCTGACAGAAAATGCCAGGCCCTGGATTTCTGGAGCAGAAGAGAGGCAGTTTTTGCTGAGTGGGGATGCAAAAGGTCCAGGTCTGGAGTCCCCACTCTTTGAACAGGGACCGAGCTACGGCTGGATCGAGAGACCACTGTGAGGGTCTGCCTCCGTTCTGCTGAGGTGATCTGCTAGGTCGCTTTTGTATACCTGGCAGATAAACCGCTTGAATCAGAGACTTGTGCTCCAAGCACCACTCCCACACCCTCATTGCTTCCTGCAAAGGGATAAGAATGAGCACCGCCTTGCTTGTTGATGTAATACATCACTGCTTTGTTGTCCGCTTGAAGGAGAATGTTCTTGTGACAAAGGACATCCTTCAGAGCTCGGATTGCATAGAGGACCGCTCTCATCTCCAGGACATTTATGTGGAGATGAGTTTCGAACTGAGTCCATACACCTTGAGTGTGGAGGGAGAGACAGTGAGCTCCCCATCCCATTAGCGATGCATCTGTGTGATGGAGATCTGATGATCCGGGGGAGCAAAGGGGAATCCTTCCAGGAGATTGCTCTCTTGAGACCACCAGGTGAGAGACCTTCGAAGGGGCTCCGTCACCTTGATGGGATAAGACTGGGGGGGAGAGGTCGGGGACCACTGAGTGGAGAGCATCCACTGGGTGGTTCTCATGTGCAGTCGGGCCAGAGGGACAGTGGAAGACCGAGGACGCCCATGAGACTCCAACATGCGCGCATCGAGAGAGCTGTAACCGATTGTTCTCCTGATGTAACGGGGCTGCGCTTAAGGATGTCGAGTCTTCGTCCTCTGGAAGGAAAGCCTTCGCTGAAGAGGTGCTCCAGAAGTCTCCCTTGGTATGAAAAGGAGCCTCTGGGAGGGTTGCAGTTGAGATTTTTCAAATTCAGCAGAACTCCCATGGACGTGAGAAGATGAGGAAGTCGCTTGCACGGGTTTAAAGTCCTTGGCCGGAAGGGCTTTAGAAGCCAATCGTCCAGGTAGGGGAACACTGGAGTCCGACTTTCCTGAGATGCGCCATGCAGAACTGCACAACACTTTGTAAAAACTCGCTTGCCGAGGATAGCCCAAAGGGCAGGACTCTGAACTGATATGCTGACCCAAAGCTACAAACCTGAGGAATTTATGCGGTGGGTCGGGTGGACGGGATATGCTGGTAAGCATCCTGCATATCCAGAGGCCAGCCAGTCGTGTTGATGCAGCAAGGGTAACAGGGTACTTAGGGAAATCATCTTGAATTTCTCCCTGGGAGGAATTTGTTTAACTTTCTGAGGTCTAGAATGGGGCGCATCCCCCAGATTTCTTTGGAACCAGAGCATGGAGTAGAACCCTGTGTTTCTAGATGCGGGGCACCAGTTCTATTGCCCTGTTGTTCAGAAGGGCCCTGGATCTCCGCGGTGAGAGATCTGATTGAGAGGCCGACAACCTGTTGGTCGATGGGAGGACAATTGGGGTCTCCAAGAAATTGGAGAGTAACCTCGCTAATTATCCGAAGAACCCATTTGTCTGAGGTTATGGACTTCACTGGTTGTAGAAGTACATCAGACCACCTCCCACTCGAGGAGAAAGTTCCACCTCGGCAGAGTGGATGGAACTTGGGCCACGATCATAAGGTAGCGCTGGGAGCTTTAGGTCCGCTGTGCTTGCGTCTTCTTTTGAGGTTGGGCAGGTTGGCTTTTTGGAAGCTTCCCCTGCCTCTGCCTCGAAAGGACTGGACTCACTCATGAAACTGACGTTTGTTCATGACGCCGTTTAGAGGGGCAGGCGGATGATTCTGGCCAACTTAATGGCCGATCTAAGTCTTCTTGAGTGTCTCTAAGGCTTGCTCCACCTGAGGGCCAAAAAGAAAGGAGCCATCAGGCAGCGCCTATCACCTGCTGCTGAGCATCATTCGTGAAGCCAGAAGCACGCAGCCAGGAATGGCGCCGAGTACAAATCCTGCTGCTGTTGCGAGAAGCAGTGTCGAAGCATCCATGGCGGCTTTGACCTGTTGGTTATTGACTCAATACCTTTAATAACGGGTCAGAAGAAGCTCTGACTTGAACCAATCTGGAAGAGCTTCAACCATTCTTTTCATAGAGTGCCACAGGATATACTCATACTGAGAAAATAGCCTTGATAACTGGCAACACGTGATACTTAGAGTGGAGGCAGGCAAAGACTCTCTTACCTAATGTATCAATCTTACGAGACTCTTGTTAACAGGTCGAGCTGTAGTAGTTTGAGGAAGAACCGATCTTTGTCATTCTCTCGCCAGGATCTACAATAGGATCCGCAGCTGCTTGGGATGCCAAAATGGGACGCATCCTTGGGAGCTGAATACTTCTATCAATGGATTTAGCCACTGAGGAATAAGAGCAGGGTTATTCCATACCATTTGAGACAAAAGGCTCAAGGAAGGCTGAATCGGAGGAGTCAAATCCAGAGGGATCTCCTTCAAGCATGAAGATACTGAAGTCTTAATATCTTCCCAGGATCGATGTCTGTAGTCTGGAGAGAAAGAGGATCCCAGGTTCTTCAACAGAGACTTAAAGGACAGGTCCCCTGATCACAGGCTCTGTAGCAAAGAAAGATCCTGTTTCCACTTCATCACCCAACCGAAGGTCTGGGTCAGGCTCAACATCATCTCCTGATGGTCCAGAAAGGACTGCTTGGACAGGAAAGGAGTGAAAATTAGAGAGGAGGAAATGGCAGAAAACAAGGAGAGTCCCTCAAGGGCTGCCGCCCGAGACGGCAAAACGGGCTGAAGACGGCACGGTGGGAGGCGCACGGGCGTCAAGAGGCACGCGTTCGCGAACGCCGGGCGGGCCGTGACGACGCTGCCAGCACGGCGCTGCCAACGGCGCCACGGACGACGCCGCGAACAGCGCCAGCGATTCGCCGCTAACGGCATCGCAGACGACGCCGCCGATCTAACGGCACCACCGGGCGGCGCCGCGAGATAACGCGGGCGCCACTAACGGCGCGCAGAGTACCTCACGCCGCGCCGCCAACGGCGCAGTAGCTCCGCGGTTTCGAAATGGGCGCCACACGGCTACAGACCCTGCAGAAGGCCGGAAAAGCTCTGGAACCTGGAAAACAAGAGAAGGAAAAATACCAGGAGATAAGGGCATCGGTGAGGCCCTGCGCCGCAGCCATGTGAGGGGGGGAACACCTGCTAACGGAGTCGCTAGCACCGAAGAAGGCGCCGCGCACTAGGAAGGTCCAACCGCCTACCTGATCGCCGGAGGAGCCCGAGGCCCGAGGTAACCGAGCCAGGCAGAAGAACCAACCTGAGCCCATCGCCCATAAGAGCGCCCACTGATGAAACTGCTCATCTGGAGCCCTACCTATAGGCGGGAGGGCTCCTGTCGAGGACGACGATTATCGGAAGCTGGCGGATTCAAGAAGGAGACCGCAATCTAGCAACGATAACCGACCGTCGACGCAGAACATACCAGAGGCTACCTCGGGAGATGCCTTTTTTGACCTGTGGGTCAAGAAGAGTTCGAGGTCGAACGGCCGTAGAATGCGACCGCTTATTTTTATGCCGGCGGGGACCGCCATCCCCGGCATCGGACTGACCGTAGTCGGAACCCCGCTGGGAGAAGGAGGTTGACCGACCCAGCCCGTCTGACTGAATAGTTTACACTAAGTCTCCCTACCGGCTACCTGACCTGCTCATGGTCGACTGTCCAGTAGGCCGAGACTTCTTCAAGAAAGTTAAATTTAAATATTGGAAAATTTTACTTAAAATAGAATAAAACTGCTGTTATACTACTATCGTGATAATAAGTTACAAAACAAACTGAAAACTATGCGCTAGTTTGAAGTTTGACTCCGACAGGCGAGCGACGCTGACCGAAGCGCACTCGACGGCGGGAAAAAGGAACTGAGGCGTTGGAGGGTCGCCGAGATGGTCATTACTGCCGAGGCTGCTCATGGCGCCTGGTCTCGCGGGCGCCGCTCTCGCGCCGACCCTCCAGCAAAAAGTTTGCTCCCGATGGGTCTTAGTGCCTCCGGCGCCAATCCCACTAGTGTGAATGAGTGGTGGAGACTTATGTCCAGGAAGATGATGTAGTGCTGAATCTGAAGGTACTTATAAAAATCAGGATTAGAAAGACCAAATTCTCTTTGTAACGTACTAAATTCCTTAACAGTATCACCCTCAATAAATTGTTCTAGTGTGACTAAACCCCGTTCGGACCAGTTCTTAATAATTTTATCCCTTCCCATACTAGGTAACTCTGGAAGGTACTGTAAGGGAATTAACCGCCATACCCAATCAGGCTTCTCCCATGTTGTTTGATCTTTAACCATATTGTCATGGTGTGTCTAGTCCATCTATTTTCTATTTTGTGAAGAACCTTGAAAGACAAGTCCATGGCAACACCCAGACTGGCACCCCGGTGGCATTCCGCCCCATCTACACCAATCTACTGGTTGAGTTTTGTTTAACAATTTCACTATTGAAATAACCTGAGCTGCCCAGTAATATCTAATTAGATTCGGTAGGCCCCAACCACCCTGTCTTTTGCCCTCTTGTAATTTTTATTAGTCGAATTCTGGGTTTACGTCTTAAATAAAAGTTAGTAATTTTTTTTTGTAAGTTTTGAAGATCTTTACAGGTATCCACACTGGGAGAGTGAGAAACAAGAACAACATTCTTGGCAAGATGTTCATTTTAATCGTGTCAATTCTCATTGACAAAGTGAGGGTCAGTACTTCCATCTATCCAAGTCCTTGCAATTTGGTCCATCAATCGCTTGTAATTGAAGTTGTATAGGTTATCAATCTGTTTCGGGATCCAAACACCCAGACACCTAACCTTCTCCTTAACCCATCTAAATGGAATTTTCTCCATAATCTCCGTCACCTCCACCTCCCTCAGCACCAGGGCCTCCGATTTTTCAATATTAATTTTAAATCTGATATTGCTCCATATTTGCCCAATAGTTGTAGCAAATTTGGAATCGTAATACGGGTTGTCCACAAAATCAACGTGTCATCTGCATACATAGATACCTTGCAGCACTGCCCACCCACCATGATACCTCTAATATCCTTTGATTCTCGAATAGCCACTGCCAACGGCTCCAAGCTGAGTGCAAACAGAAGGCTTAAGGGACACCCCTGCCTGGATCCTCTCTAACTTAATATTTGAGGATGTAATTCCATAACTCTCACCTTGGCGTGCAGGCTTCCATAACAGAGAGAGACCCATTTGATAAAGGCCTCCCCAAACCCATCCTTTCCATAACCACCCACAGATATTCCCAATTTAGGTGATCGAATGCCTTTTCAGCATCCAAAAAGGGCTAATTGAGCAGAAGTCGCCTGAGTATTAGATGTCATAACATCCAAAAGCTCAATGTTATCTGCTAAGTGTCTATTTGGAATGAAGCTGTCTGATCTGAATGAATCAGTATTTCTATATATTTCTGTAATCTGGATGACAGAATTTTAGTAAGCATCCTCAGACCCTGATTCAGCAAGGATATTGGTCTATATGCCTCACATCTATCTTTTGGTTTATCTGGTTTATGAATGACACTAATAAAAGCTTCCTCCACGAGTCAGAACTGCCTCTTCCAAACAAGAGTTAAATACGGTAGTCAGGATAGGGCCAATACCTCTTTAAACTTTTTGTAAAATTCTGGGCCATAGCCATCCGGTCCTGGAGCTTTATTCACCGGCAGTTTATCTATTGTATCTATAACTTCCCTCAATGTAATTTTACTGTTCAATTCTAACTTAGCCAGGTCCGGCAGTTTAGGAATTGGTAAATCTTTCAAAAAGTTTTCAGTACTTATTACAATATCCATTCCCTGCTCCTCCCTCCTATAAAGGTTTTGATGAAACTGCTGAAAATGCTGCGCTATTTCCTGAGGTTTAGTCTACAGGGGTCAAGGATCGCCTCATTTCTCAACTTCAATATTGTCCTATCTGCTTGGACCTTACGCAGTCGAATTCGCTAAGAGCCTAGAGGCCTTTCCTCCCAATCATGATATCTCTGGTTCAGGTATCTTAATTGTCCATCTATCACCCTGTCAATTTTCTTAATTCCTCCTATCCTCCTCTAATGCTTTCATAATTCTAGTGTTTGTGGGATTTCTCTATGTTCCTCCTCCAAGGATCTAATCTTATCTAAGATTCTAGTTCAAGATAACTGAGTTAACTTTTTCTTTGCTGAAGCTGCACTAATAAGCTCTCCTCACCACTGCTTTCAAGGCCTCCCAGGTACTAATTGGGAGCAACGCTGATGTATGTTGATATCGTATATTTCTTTTATCAAACTGGCTAATTTCTTAACTTAACACCTTGTCATTAAGTAATCTAGATGTTTAATCGCCATTGGGAACTTCTATGCTCTCTTGATAGAGCCCATGTTATACCTACTGGGGCATGATCCGAGAAAGTAATACTGTGTATTTTATGAAATCACTCTATGTAACTGTGCCTTGGGACCACCACCAGGTCTATTCTAGAGTACGACTGATTAGCTGCTGAAAAAAAAGAATAATCCCTTTCCCCCTTATGTTGGGTCTGCCAAACATCACTTAGCCCCAGTTCTTCTAATAAAAATGCCAGAGTTCTAGTTGTCACCCTGTTATAATTCAAGGACCTAGAGGATCTGTCAAGGCATGGTGAAATCACAGCGTTGAAGTCTCCCATTATTATCACCTGACCTTCTGTCAATAAGGCCACCTTATGTAGCATAAGTTTTAGAAAAGCATGTGTTTGGCTGTTGGGTGCATATAAATTCACCAAGTGCAGCAACTGACCCTGTAAAATACCCGATATTTGCAAAAAGTGTCCCTCATTCCCTCTCTCGATATCAATTATTTGAAATGGGCACCCCCTCTTAAACAAAATAGCAACCCCTGCTTGCCTACCATTGGGTGAAGGGGAAGCTTCCACCCTGTCCACCCACCATCTCCTTAGTTTAAGGTGTTCATCCTTTCTCAAGTGGGTTTCCTGCAAAAAGACTATGTTACATTCAAGCTTTTTCAGTTCGTTTAAGATCCTAGAGCGTTTTACAGGAGAATGGACACCCTTCACATTATAAGTTATCACATTGAGATTAGCCATCCTAACTCGCATTATCAATAGGTCTTATCCCTTTCCCTTCATCCACAGCCAACAGTTGGAGTTTCAATATGCACCCATCCAAAACCTGCAAATATAATTTGTTCCCTATAGCAGACAGACGGTAACTATACTTACTAACTACAATAATAAACAGTTTCCCCTTCAACATGTCAGTAACCCATAAAGCTAAATAAAAAATAAACTGCCAAAACTGAGTTACTGTTCTCAAACATAACTGTTGCTCACCATAGCAACTATTGCCTCTGATTTTAAAGATCATACAACGACTTCCTAGGTGAGGGATTTTAGGTTTATGCAACCACACCGATGTAACCCTGGAGGTGACCTTAGTGACCTCCTGGTGTAGCATGTTAGACTCCCTCTCCCCGCATGAACCGAGGAACATGAGTAGCATGCAAAAATTCCCCTGCATCATTGCCCATCCGGTTTTGTGGCTGCCCTCCCACACAACTCCCCCTTCGAAGTAACTTTAGGGAAGGCTTTGACACTGCTCACACATCCTTCCCATTCCTTCCCCTCTCATTTCCCCTTCATAATTCTAAACAGATATAAATATGCTAAATAGAAAAGAAGACATAAACATGGGCATCATATTGACCAGATCCCTTCACTGTGGTGTTAAAATAGCAAAGAATAAGTTCCCAATGTACAAAAATAATTGAGGTGCAGGGAGGTTTCTCAGCGGTTCATAGAAATGTTCACCCTGCTGTAAAAAAGGCGAACCTCTCCCTCTTTCCTTCAGCCTGAAATGACACCACAGATGGCCGAGTACAGCCTACAATACATGAGTACAGTTACCAAACTTCTTAGCAGCCCTCAAGTCATCTGATTTCCTTCTCCTTCCCCACTTTCGCTGCGTATCCCGGTTCTGCCCTCTTTAATAACCGCCATATCAGTTACAGCCGAGAAGGAAAAGCCACGTCGAAGACCTCTTGCGCCCTCTCGATTGAATTCCCCAGGCGCTCGACAGCAGTTTATGCTCTAACATCTCAAGTTCCCTATTAGGGGCGCAATTTTCTGTTCCGCCAAAAAGGAGCTGCCTCTGCCAGGAGTTGAAGACTCGCTCGCCCTCAAGGTAAACTTTTAGCTTCGCTGGAAAGTTGAGTTGAGCTTTTATATTCTTTTTTTCTTTTAGTTCTTTAATTATTTGCTTAACTTGCAGACGCTTCGCCTGTAGCTCCGCTGAGAAGTCATGGTCAAAGTATATATTCTGGTTATTAAACTGTAGTTCTTTATGCCGCCAGGCTTCCTGCAGGATCATTTCTTTAGCTTGATAATGCAGCATACGAACAATCTAAGATCTAGGTTTAGATTTCGGGTCCGTTGGGCGAGGGCTGAGTGACCGGTGTGCTCGCTTGATCGTGAGAGGCAGGTCCGATGGGAGGGATAAGGTGGTTTTCAATAAATGGATTATAAAGGCTGCTGTTAGTACGTAGCCCTCCTCTGCCCCTTCCTGCACACCGTGAATCCTAAAATTGTTTCTCCTCGCTCTGTTTTCGGCATCCTCAAGCCTGGCATGGACTGCACGGTCCCGCTGCAACAAGTAAGCTAGTATTCTATCATTACTCTCCTGGGATTTGCTCAACTCTGTGATCTTGGTTTCGTTCGTTTGGACCTTAGCACTAATGTTTCTGATGTCCATCCTCAGATTCTCTATCGATTTATCTAATTTTATTCATCGCTTTTAGGATTTTTGCTAGGCTTTCTCTGTTTTGTTCTATGGTCTTCTTCCTCCACATCAGGTCCCAAGAGGATTCGAAGGTGCTCTGTCCTCTGACAGGCCGCGAACCCCTCAATACCCGCGTCTATCGGTAACTGCTTCAAATTTGATTTTCTAGCCATTTTTTTTTATCTTTCACCCTTGGTGGTTTCCCAGACATTGGGCTGAACATAGGCTGTCTTCCTGAGAATAAATGATAGTTTTTTAAAGTGGGATTATGATGGATTAGCGAGTTGGTTTGGGAGCTCGCTGGATTAGGCAGCCACCATTGCAATGACGTCACCGGAAGTCCCTATTCCGATCTTTCTGACATGCGCTGTGAGAACTGCACAACACTTTGTAAAAACTTGTGGCGCCGAGGATAGCCCAAAGGGCAGGACTCTGAATTGATAATGCTGTCCCAGAGCCACAAACCTCAGGAATTTGTGATGCTTTGGGTGAACAGAAACGTGTTGGTAAGCATCCTGCATGTCTAGGGAGGCTAGCCAGTCGTGTTGATGAAGCAAAGGTAACAAGGTTCCTAGAGAAATCATTTTGAATTTCTCCTTGGGCAGAAATTTGTTTAGTCTTCTGAGGTCCAAAATGGGGCATGCCCCAGTTTTCTTTGGAACCAGAAAATAATGGGAGTAGAAACCTGTGTTCCGTTGATGCAGCGGCACTACCTCTACTGCCCTGTTGTCCAGAAGGCCCTGAATCTCGGCGGCGAGAAGGTTTGACTGAAGGGTTGAGAGCCTGGGTTGTCGTTTGGGGGACGATCCGGAGGGGTCTCCACAAGATTGAGTGAATACCCCTCTCGGATTATCCGGAGGACCCATTTGTCTGAGGTTATGGACTTCCATTGATTGTAGAAGTGCATCAGATGACCTCCCACCACTGAGGAAAAGTCCACCTTGGGCAATTGAGATGGGACTTGGGCCAACAACTCATAAGGTGGCGCTGGGCGCTTTGGGCCCTTGTGCCTTCTGCTTCATTTTCTTTTGAGGCTGGGGAGTTTGATTTTTATGAAAACTTCCTTGCCTCTGCCTCGAAAGGACTGACGGTTATGAAACTGTCGTTTATTAACACTCCCTCGAGAGGGGACAGGAGGAGGTTGAGCCAACTTAATGGCTGACCTAGTCTTTTGTGTAGCTTCTAGAGCCTATTCTACCTGAGGGCCGAAAAGATACACACCATCAAAAGGCAACGCCATTACCTGTTGTTGTGCGTCATTTGTGAAGCCTGAAGTGCACAGCCAGGAATGACAGCGGGTACAAATACCAGCTGCTGCCGCCCGGGAAGCAGTGTCGAAAGCATCCATAGCTGCTTTAACCTGCTGATTGTTAGATTCGATACCCCTGGTAATGGTTTGAAAAAGCTCTGGCTTTGTATCCGATTCTGATAGAGCTTCAACCATCTGTTTGAGAGAGTGCCAAAGGACATACTCATACTGAGAGAAATAACCTTGGTAGCTGGCAATACGCATACCCAGGGTGGAAGCAGCAAAGACTCTCTAACCTAAAGTGTCTATCTTACAAGATTCTTTGTTAATAGGTCGAGCTGTAGTAGTTTGGGGAAGGACGACCTTATCATTCTCTGCCGATACTATAATAGGATCTGCAAAGGCTTGAGACGCCAAAATGGGTCGATCCTTGGAGGCTGAGTATTTCCTATCTATGGATTTAGCCACCGAAGGGATGAGAGCAGGATTATTCCATACCATTTGAGAGAGTGTCTCAAAGGAGGGCTGAACTGGAGGAGTCAAATCCGTAGGGATCTCCAGAACATGGAGGTATTGGAGTCTTAGCAATTTCCCCAGATCGATGTCTGTGGTTTGGAGAGAAAGAGTGGAAATCAAATTTTTCAGCAGAGACTTAAAGGACAGGTCCTCAACCACAGGCTCTGCAGCAGGAATAGATCCTGTTTCATCCACTTCATCACCCTGTCTGAGGTCTGAGGTCTGGGTCAGGCTCAATGTCATCTCCTGACAGTCCAGGAGGGACTGTATGGACAGGAAAGGAGTGAAAATCAGAGGAAAAAGATGGAGGAAAAGAGTTAAAGGAGGAGTCCTGAAAAGAGGAAGACGCCCTAAGAACCCCTGGCGCCGCGGAGGCGCACGGCGCCAAGAACGGTGCCGAGGCACCACGGTGTCCAAGACGGTGCCGAAGCGTCCATCGGGCGCTGAAGACGCCAAAAACATCCCAAGACTCGAAAACAGGATTTGAGGGAAAGGAAGGAGAAGAGCAGGAGAGAAAGGCATCCGTGTGGCCCCTGCACAGCAGCCATGTAAGGGGGAAAACACCTAAGCGAGTAGTCGACGGCACCGAAAGCGGTGCCACACGACCAGGAAGGCTCAACCTCCCTACCCGGTCTCCCAAGAAGCCCGAAGGCCCCTGAGTGACTGAGCCAGGCAGCTGAACCAACCTCCGAGCCCACTTCTCCATAAGAGCGGCCCACTGAAGAAACTGTTCATCTGAAGACCTACCAGAGGGCGGGGTAGGGCTTCGATGTCAAAGACGTTGGCTACCGGAAACAGGAGCAGGCGACTCCGAAGGAGGAGACTGGCAACTAGCCCCAATAACCAACCGTCTTCGCGCAGACATATCAGAGGGCGACCTCGAGTGATGCCTTCTCTTTTTTGACCTGTGGGCCGAAGAAGAGCTCGAGGCCGAACGGTGCCGAGAATGCGACAGTTTATTTTTATGCTTCCGAGGGGACCGCCCGTCCCCCCAGGCATTGGACTGACCGTTGTCAGACCCCCCCTTCCGGAGAAGGCGGCGGACTGGACTCAGCCCGACTGGCTGAACAGCTTTCATACGAAGTCTCCCTACCGTCAAGTAGGCCGAGACTTCTTTGTACTAAGAATAACTTAAGCGATACTTATTCGATATATTACTACAAAAAAAAAAACCTGAAAACTATGCTGCTAGTTTGAAGTTTGACTCCCGGCGGGCGAGCAATGTCATCACTGAAGCACACTCGACGGCGGGGAAAAAAGGAACTGAGGCGGTTGGAGGGTTGATGCTGAGATAGTCATTACCGCTCGTGCTGGGGCTCACGGTGCCACTCCTCGCGGCTCCATCTCCGGCGCCGGCCCTCCAGCAAAAAAGTTTGCTCCCGCTGGGTCCTAGTGCCTCTGGCGCAGATCCCATTAGTGTGAATGAGTGGTGGAGACTTATGTCCAGGAAGATCAGGAAGTAGCAAGGCTTCCCCTGGACAAGGATCGGGCGCCGGTTGAAACACCCAGAAAGCATACAGATGTACCGACTGATATGGCTGCAGTGGTGATTTCCTCTCCGGTTCCACAGGGACAAACAGTGAGTAAAACTGAATCTGTTATCTCGGTTACGGTGCCATCTTGTGAACACCGAGAACTGTGTTCTTCTCAAGGGTCTCTTCGGCAGTCTAGTGGAAGAGACGGCCTACCTCCTCCCCCGACTGATACTTCGGGTTCCCCCTTGTCTGAAACTGTTTGTGCAATGCCCCTAACCCAGAATGATGTTGATTTACAAAACATGGAACAGGAACACTCTGATATTTCTCCTGCTGTCAGGACAAATGCTTCTCCCTCGCAGGACCCCACAAACAGCGATCTCCCTGATGGTGAGGTCTTGGCCCCAGCGGTTTGGGTTTCCCAAGCATTGGAGGCTGTGGGGTGGGATGCGAATATTGCATCATTGCCCTCTGACTTGCTGGTATCTGACTCTGAACATGTATCACTTCCCAGTACTTCTATTCCACTGGGACAAGGCTCCCCTGCTGTACAGCCTCAGCCCCCTCCAGCTCCGGCTTCAGATACCCTCCTGGATGATATAATATGTTTGGAGGGAGAGGCTTCGTCATCTGCCCCCTTATCCACATCACACTTAGGAGGTTCTCAGAATATTGCACAACGGTCTCCATCTTCTGTCCCAGTACGGGTCCCTTTGGAGACTGAACCTGCACAAGATGTTAATCCTTCTGTTTGGCGTGCTGGAATTAAGGAACAATTATTTCCTGCTACTTTTGGACTTTCAACAGAGCCTGTGGCAAGGCGTAATGCGGTGCATTTAAAATACAGGGGCCCTTTGTCTGAAGTCCCCAATAGATGGCTTGTTGGACGGGAGTTGCTGAAAGGCAGTATGAAATTCTATGCTTATGAGATTTATGCGCTGATCCATATGCCTGGGGATTCTGTATTCGATGTTAGTTTTAAGCATTCTGCTTGTCTATATAGGTTCTGGAAACAATTCCAGCTCCTTAAACATACTCCTTTGTGGAACTCCTTTATAGCGATTCCCTTAACAAAACCAGTCTCGAAGAAAACCACTGTACTATTCTGTAATGAGGGGGTTAATGTAGCAGACATCACCTACTGGCTGCAGCAGCAGCATTGTATTGTTAATGGACAACCAGAACCTATTCTGGATGAAGAAAGTCTTTGCACTGGGGGTTGGAGATTTCTAGTGGATTTACGATTGGAGAAAGAATGGTTTAACAAAACATTTACCCAACTGTTTTTTCCTAGGGAGGGATAGAGGAGTAATATTTTACCTGGGGCAGCCACGGGCCTGCTATAAGTGTGGCGCATTAGGCCACCTTAGTAATGTCTGTGACCAGCAGAAGTGTGGACTCTGTGGAGATTTGGGACATGTGAGTGCACATTGTAGGAATCCTCCAAAATGTAATCTATGTGATGAACTTGGCCATATGTTTCAGACATGTTCCTGGGCTTCTCATAACAACACAGACCCAGCCATTCGAGCAGAACAAGACGTCTATGTGGCAACAGCCCAGAAAGAAAGTCAAAAAGTACATGACCTGCTTACCCACCCCCAGGCCTTCCCCATGGTCCCTCCTCCATGGCCTATAATTTCACTGGAGGCCTCTTCAGCCCCTTCGGAGCCTGTCCTTTCAGATATGGTCCCTGTGACCGAGATAGTACAAGATTCAGTTCTCTCCGCACAGGATGTCCCCTCAGTACCTGTGGCCTCGACAGTAGAAGATTCCACTGCACATGAAATGGACTTGGGTGCACTTAATGCTCCCACGATATCTGTGGAAATGTCTTGTATGCCTCCTCCAGATATGCAACAGGAGGCGTTTTTTCATAGGGTGACTTGATCTAAGTCCAGTAAAACCAAATTGGACAACCTAATTGAATCTGATTCACTCCCCTTGCAAAATACCTATGCACTTTTATTTGAACAGGATGAAGAAGAGGATGGTTTGGAATCAGACATCTCTTCTGTGGCCTCCTCACATGCTGAGACGGTCCCGGACGTAGGAGTTTGAGATAAACCTATGCCAAAAAAAAGAAAGGGAAGAAAAGGAAATGAAGTGTTCATTTTTTGTATTTTCTGGTCAATTTTTTTTCCTCTAGTCCTTTCTCATATGTCTCAAATGGATAAGGGTGTTGTTTTTCTCACTATTAATGTGAATAGTATTAAATCTTCCCATAGAAGACAAGTTACCTTTACTAGTTTACAGGAATGCCATGGTAATATTATGTTACTTCAGGATACTAGGATACATTCCTTATTACAGTTGAAAGAGGCAGAAAGAGACTGGAGGTGGGGTGTTTCTTTGTGGTCCGTAGGGGAAGATACATGTGATAGGTTGGGTATTTTGTTTGCTGGTATAGATGAAAAAATTACTCACCTTAGTAATTGCTTTTCTTCTCATGGAGTCTTGCTGTATTAGGACTATAGCAGTCAGCCTCAGCCTCTGAACTGCCCCGGAGAGGAAAGGGTTAACTCCAGAGAAGTCTGGAGTTCCACAGCGCAAGGGCGCTGTTCAAAGCTCTATCTGTGCAGTTTGAAGTCAAACTGCCAGATTCTTTACGAAGCTAAACTAATATAGCAAGTCTGTGTGGAAAACCCCACACTAGCCATTGGCTACCTACCAGTAGTAGAACCACAAAACACACAACAATCACAGAATAGCAACAAAATTATTAAATATTGTTAGCATCACTGAAAAGAAGCATTAACAGACCCCCTCTCCAAAAAGACTCAAGTCCAGGAGGGGCCACCTACCACTCAACTAACAACAGAATTACCTAGTTCCTAACCCAATAAGCAAGAAAAAGGCATGACACAGTGCTTGCACTAATTTGCCAACCCCATACCCAAGGAGGAGTTCTGAGCGGGGTAGGAGGGAGTTGTCCTAATACAGCAAGACTCATGAGAAAAAGCAATTACTAAGGTGAGTAATTTTTTCTTCAAACACCATGAAGTCTTGCTGTAATTAGGACTATAGCAGATTACACAGCAGTACCTCCATGGAGGAGGGTCAGAACCACTTGGGAAATAGGCTCTGAAGCACAGCTGTGCTAAAACGGCATCCTCCTGGATTGAACATCCAAGGAGTAATGTTTGCAAAGGTGTGAACTGTTTTCCAGGTAGCAGCTTGACAGATCTCCAAAATGGGAATATCTCTATCAGCCGCTAGAGATGCAGCTGTACCTCTGGTAGAATGAGCCCTCAATCCTGAGGGGGGCTCTTTACCCAGTTTTTGGTAACAGAATTGGATACAAGAGACAATCCACCTTGCAATTGTTCTCTTAGTGGCAGGTCTCCCTTTGCCGACTTCCCCATAGGTAAGGAAGAGCTGGAGGGATTCAAACCTATGACCCTTGGTGCGTTCCAAATAGTAGCTTAGAGCTCTTTTGATCGTCCAGACTGTGCAATCTTCTCTCCCTGAAGAGAATGCTCAGTGAAAAATACTGGGAGAGAGATGGATTGGTTGAGATGAAAATCTGAGACCACCTTTGGTAAAACCTTCTATTAGTCCTAAGGACTACCTTGTCCCTATGAAAAAGAAATGAAATCTTCTTCCACTGACAAGGCTTGCATCTCACTTATACGCCTAGCAGAAGTGATGGCCACTAGAAAAACAGTCTTCCAAGTCAAAACCTGAGGTCTGCCGAAGACAGGGGCTCAAAGGGGTGCATTAGCTGAGCAATGCAAACATTCAGGTCCCAAGCAGGAACTGGTTCCCGAAAAGGAGGGTTGGTGTGAAGTAACCCCTTAACTTGAAATTACAGGGTGAGAAGAGATGGAAGCAGGTTTACCTGCTGACACATAAGCGAGACTGCTGCCAGATGAACCCTTAAGGTAGCTGGCTTAAGGCCTAGAGAATTTAAGTGGACCAGATAGTCCAATAAAACAGTCAAATCAGCAGATTCTGGGAGATTTGCTTCCCAGAGCACCAAATGGAAAACCTCTTCCACTTAGAATTATAGGTGGCCCTAGTAGAGGCCTCCTGGCCGCCTTCAAAATATCCAAGACACCTTGAGAGAGGTGTAGATCAGCGAATTCTAGCTCCTCAAGAACCAAGCCTTGAGGTGGAGGGAACCGAGGTTCGGATACCACACTCTCCCTTGTGCACAGGTCAACAGGTCGTGGGTCCTGGGCAAGCTCAGGGGAGGGTGGACAATCAGGGACAGAAGGAGAGGGTACCAGGGCTGTCTGGCCCAATCTGGAGCAATAAGAATCACCTTGCAGGACTGAGTTCTGATCCTCACTAGTACCCTGAAAGGAGAGGGAAGGGAGGAAGGCAATAGATATTTCCTCCCAATCCAACTGAAAGGCGTCCAGTGGGACTGATCCCAACACTGGAGGTCTGCAACAAAACAGAGGAAGTTGGTGGTTGTCTGGGGCTGCGAAAGATCTATCTGAGGGTGCCCCATCTGGCAAAGACTGACCCCAGCACTAGAGGGTTCAGGGCCCATCGTGGTGGCCCTGAGAAATCCTGCTGAGGGCATCCGCTAGGACTTGTCCTTCCCTGGAAGGTGAACTGCTATCAGGGAGGTATTCAGGGAGTAAGCCAGAGACCACAGCTTCATTGCTTCGGTGCACAAGGCAGAAGACCAGTGCCCCTTGCTTGTTGATGTACCACATTGTTGTGGTATTGTCTGTCCTGACTTGAACTACCTTGTTCTGGACAGAAGCTGAAAAGGCCTGGAGAGCTAAGAGGACAGCCTGAGCTCCAGAAGGTTGATGTGGAGCAGAGATTCCTGAGGAGACCACACTCCTGAGTGGAAAGGTCGCCCAGTGAGCCCCATCCTAGGAGGGAGGCATCTGTGGTAAGTGTGAGGGAGTGAGGAATGGGTAAGAAGGGACCCTTTGAGTTAGATTGCTCTAGTCCTGCCACCACTGAAGGGCCAGGATCAGAGATCTTGTCACTGGGACTAATTTGGTGAGGGGTCCTTCTTTTGGAACCAAAAGATCTCAGGTGGAATTGGATGTCTCTCATCTGGAATCTTGCTCCCTGCCACGACAGCTGTGGGCGCAGCCATGTGTCCTAGGAGTTGCAGAAAGTGCCTTACTGGCCGAGAGACCCGATGGTAAGGAAGATGCCAGGGCAATGAGTCTGTCCACTCTCTCGGAGGGAGATATGCCCTGGCAGACTTTGTGTTCAACTCTGCACCTATGAAAGTTAGTACCTGAACTGGTTCGAGAACTGACTTTGGAAGATTCAACAGGAATCCCAGAGGTGAGAAGCTGCTGGGTGACCAACAAGTGAGATTTACGTGATCTGGAGACTGACCCACTAAGAGCCAGTCGTCCAGGTAGGAAAAACGGCCACCCTTGCCTTCTCAGATGAGCCACTACCACAGCCAGACATTTTGTGAAACCCTTGGGGCAGAGGTAAGGCCGAAGGGCATTGCTCTGAACTGATAGTGGCCAGAAGGTAGTTAGAACCTGAGGTACTTTCTGTGAGAAGGCCTGATCAAGAAATGAAAATAGGCGTCCTTGAGGTCCAAGGAAGCTAGCCAGTCTCCTGGTCTCAGGAGGGCAAAATCATTGCCAGAGTTAACATTTTGAACTTTGGTTTCAGAAGATGCTTGTTCAGGAACCTTAAATCTAAGATGGGCCGCCATTCTCCTGTCTTTTGGGGTAAGGAAATACCTTGAATAAAGACCCTTGCCCTGATGGCAAAGGAACCTCTCTACTGCTTTGCATCCCAGCAGAGAAGAAACCTCTGTTTCCAAAGCAAGGGCTTCAAAGGATTCGAGGTGAAATGTCTGGCCCTCATCTTTGGGAACTGTTTGAAACTGAGGACCAGACCTTGGCTTACCACCTCCAGAACCCACTTGTCCGGGTTAGGGACAACCAGTTCTGGCTGAAATAAGCCAACCTGCCCCCACCGGTACAGGAGATTGGCCCTGGGCACCCCATCAGGGTGCCTGCTTGGCAGCTGTTTTGGCTGAGAAGAAGGGACGGTCTGCCTGAGCCCGCCTGCCCCTGCCTCTGAAGAAACCCTCTGAACAAAGGCTGAAGAGGCTTGAGTGATAAAAGGCCTGTGGTAAGGCCTACCTCACCCTGGGGCATGCCTTTGGGGCATGCCTCTCTTTAGCTTGGGCACTTTTGTAGGTAGTTCTGTATTCATCCATTTTTTTCATGTAATTTTCTGTCTGATCACCAAACAGAGAGTTACCTACTACAGGGAAATCCATAGCCTTTGCCTGAGTGTCTTGGGACAAATTAGTGCATCTGAGCCATGCCAACCTACGGAGAGCTACAGAAGTGGCCATGACCCTAGAAGAAACATCATTAACATCAACAGCAGTATGAAATTGAACTTTAGAGGCCTCAATGCCATCAGCAGCCACCTGTTCCAACTCACTAGCCAGCTGACCCTGGGCCTGCTTGGCTAACTGCAAAATAGTGTCCCATCTAGACTTCTGATATCTAGCCATATAAGCCATGTAATTAGCCTGCCTGAGTCCCAAAGAAGCTGCCATATATTGCTTTTTGCCATGGTATCAATCTTCCTGGAATCTTGTCAGGGGATGTGATGCCAAGGAATATTAGCCTTGTCACAGGCTGCAGCTT
Source organism: Neoceratodus forsteri (assembly GCA_016271365.2). Taxonomy (NCBI): domain Eukaryota; kingdom Metazoa; phylum Chordata; order Ceratodontiformes; family Ceratodontidae; genus Neoceratodus; species Neoceratodus forsteri. The sequence continues at coordinate 966,867,357 of CM028134.1, read as the reverse complement.
GAACAACACCTACATGACTACACTGCTCAATGAGGAAGTCTGTATCTGGGCCTGATAAAGTATACCTTCTGTCCATTTTTTGTCTACAGGAGGGACAGAATGAGGATTTTTAAAATCTTTGTTGTTTGCTTCCTAAATGATTTATGCAAAGGAATAGACAACCTTCTAGACTCTGGAATATCCATCATTTCAACAAAATCAGGCTCCTCTTGCTCATCCACAGCCTCCTCTAAAGGGAGCTGGAGGGTTTCTGCCACCTTTTATAAAACACAAAATGAGAAGGGACTCAGACAACAGAGGGGAGACTCTAAGGGTCTGTCTGGAGAAATGTCCGTTCAATGGGCACGCCCAGACCTTCCCAGTCACAAATGCACTGATCAAATTCCTCCTCCCTCCTGTGGTTCATAAACCCTCAATAACATAATCTTGAACCCCTGGACCTGGACGAGCCACCCCTCTGCCACTTGTGGAGGGCTCTCCAAGTCCCTGAGACAAAGACTGAACAATCTGTATGGCTTTGCTATTTCTGCAACAGTTGGAGAAACTATCTTAGACTCCAAACCTGCTGATTTCTTTGTCTTTTTGCTGGTGCTGGTTCCTCTGAACCAGCCTTTCTTGCCCGAGGAAGTAACGCCTGGTCAGAGGGCACTCCCTCTGGTCCAGTGGGTACTGGACCGGCTGGCCATCCGGTTAGCGGACTTTTTGGCCTCCGCTCCCCTGAGCCGCCCAATCTCTTCTCCAGGGTGGCTGCAGGAATTTTTACATATCTGGCAGTCTGAAAGGAGGTGGTCAGCCCCAGACAATAAACACAAGTGGTGTGTGGGTCAGCCTTGGCAAGGCTTCCACAAACATCACAGTGTTGAAACCCCGTGGCCCGGTTTTTCTTTTGGTTTCTCAGACATAGTGCCAGCCTAACCAAAACTTGCCCTTTTCTTCAGGCCGTGCAGAGCAAGACACCTTATCGGTTCCTAACCGTGTCACGGTATTGGAAAAACCCGATTAAAAGCGAGGGTTTTTAGAACCGATAAGAACCGGTACCTCACGCCTAAAAATTCACCAAAATATAAGAAACGATCGGTTCAGACTGAACCGATAATTATTTCCACACAGACTAAATTTTCGCTTTACTTACGGTTACCAGATAGAGCTTAAGCCGAACTGCTGGTAATTTTGAGACTTTTGCCGGTTTTCTGAACCAAGGAACCGACTCGAAACCGCTGAGTGAACCGAGCTGAAGGAGCTGATCTCCGGAGCGACTGTTCAGTGAAGCGAGTAAGAATCTGGCAGTTTGACTTCAAACTGCACAGATAGAGCTTTGAACAGCGCCCTCGCGCTGTGGAACTCCAGACTTCTCTGGAGTTAACCCTTTCCTCCCCGGGGCAGTTCAGAGGCTGAGGCTGACTGCTATAGTCCTAATTACAGCAAGACTTCATGGTGTTTGAAGCTAAAATTTTGAAAGTTCTTGATATTTTGCCAGGTAGAGCCATGATGATTAATACTGTATTTTCTAATAGTGCATATCGTATAATTAATATATATGCTCCCAACAGAAGGCAGCTTTGTTTAAGAGGATTGCCCGTACCTGCATACTGAAACTAGTTTTTTTTTTTTAAAAGTGATTTTAATTGTGGCCTAGCCCCAAGGGACTGGGATGGAAAACGCAGAAGATTTTTGTGATACAAATATGCTTCGTGGAGGTACTTGCAAACAATAATCTTATGGATGTATGTGATATTTTAAAAATTTCCCCTCAGCATACTTATTTTAAGGGGGTTCTGTCTTCTCGAATATATTTTTGTTTTTTATCAGGAAGGCTTACTTGTTCAGAGGTAATGATATTACCTATGGAAACTTCAGATCATATGGTGGTCAAAACCGATAGGTCCATATCAAAAACTTGCTATGGGTTGTGCCAATTGGAAATTAAATGTTGAACTACTGCATGATGCTATGTCTGCAGATCAGGTGAAAGCTCTACTTGCTGCTCGGGCAAATCCTAGGTTTTTATATGATAGCCCTACTGAATGGTGGGAAGATACTAAGTTGGATTTGAAGTTATTTCTCCAAATTTCAAAATATAAAGCCAGAAATCTTTATTTAACGTATTTGGGTTATAAAGCACAGTATATGAAATTACTGACCCACGTGTCTGCTTCAGATGGTATGGCTTCAACCAAACTTTAGGACGTTAAAATTAAAATGTATAATTTTCTAAAAAAATCAAAGACGACAGATGTTCCTACTTGCAAAAATACTTGGTTAAAGGTACTAGGCAGCAAGTAAACCCTTATGATCTTCCGTTACAGGGTTCAGAACAATTAGGGATGACTGCTTTACAAGATAGTGATGACACAGTGGTGCAGGATGTCAGGGGAATTTGTCGAGTTGTACAATCATGTTAGATCTACATTTCAGGATGTCTCCCCAGCCTTGCCTAGTTCATTTTTTCAAAATTTAGTTATTCCACATTTATTACCTGAAGAAATAGAGGATTTGGTAGCCCCTATTACTGATTATGAAATAAATCTAGCTATAAATAAATTGTCAGCATGTACTCCCCAGGCATTGATGGTATTCCCAATGAATTTTATAAAGTTAACTCAGATAGTGTGCTTCCATGGTTGCGTGTTCTTTTTGCATCTATCTGGTCAGAAAACAGACTCACACCCAGTATGTGTAATGGGACAATGATATTTCACTATAAAAAAAAAGGGGATTCAAAACAATTGAAAAACTGGAGACCTATCAGCCTATTGAGTACAAGATTTTGGCCACTATTTTAACAAATAGGCTTTCAAAGGTGGCTAAGAGTTTGCTTATTTCAACCCAAACGTGTGCAGTTCCTGGCACAAATATTGTGCACAATCTGAATTATTTAAGGGAACTGGCTGAGCAAGGCTTGTCTAATACTTTGTCTGGTTATCTTTTGTCTCTAGATCCGGAAACAGCATTTGATGCTATCCGACAAGACCATATTTGGGCTGTTTTACAATTTTATGGCATTCCAGAATCTTTACTTAACTTGTTGAAAACTATGTATTCTGTGGCACAAATTACTCCCTTAGTAAACGGACATATGGGCATTCCTGTCAACCTTAAAACTGGGGTGCGGCAGGGGTTTCCTTTAAGTCCTTTGCTGTTTGTTTTTGGTCTTGATCCTATTTTAAGAGTGATAGATGTAGATCCTCATGTGCTACCTATTACTACTACTAGAGGGTAGCACCTTCTGACAAGTGCTAGCATACGCAGACGATTGTATCTTTACTGTGGCGAATTTGAATTCAGGGAAAAGGGTTCTTCAAGTCTTCCAGGAGTTACAGCCCTATACAGGTATAAAGATTAATCCTACAAAGAGTCGGATGTTGGTTTTAGGTTTGGCTTTGGTTCCAGAATCTTTTGTCATACCAATTGTTGCAGATAATGTAAAGTTACTGGGTATATATTACGGTACATCGACTGCTTTACAATGTAATTGGGATATGGTTTTTGACGTAGCCCAACAGAAAGTTGCTAGATGGCAATCTTGGAAGATGTCGCGGAAGAAAAGGGTATTTCTTCTTCGAACATATATCAATCAATCACTTTATTTAACCAGGCATAAACACCATTGAGCAAGCTCATTTTCAAGGTGGTCCTGGGCATAAATACAATACAGTACACTTCATAAGATTACAATTACGGTGGACAACGGTGAAAAAAAAAAAAAAAAACATTGTGAAGGTGCCGGTCAATATGGGCCTATACATACCGGTCAACATAATTAACATGCAAAGGTACATAATGATAAGCTTTACTGAAATGAGAAGAGACAACAATCCCATATAGCCTCCGCTGAGTAAGAGCTCATACCTAAATGATAAAAAATAAGGAGGTATTAAGGAATAGGGTAAAAATTGGGGCAAAAGAGTAAGCAGCCAAAAGGGAGGCCAGAATAGGTAAAAGGTAGAGAATAGGCAGGGTCATCTTGGATTAAGGGAACTAGGCTTGTAGGTCCTAGGTTTCTGTTGTTAGGAATGTGGGTGGATGAGATACTTAGGCGTAGGATTTGAGAGTGGCACCCGAGGCTTAGGGGTCATCGGCATCTGAAACAGTTGCATGATTCCTTCAGATAATCCGTTAATAGAGCTTTGAATGTGAAAATGCTTGGAAGTGAGGATAATTTTAATGAGTCTTGCATAGTGTTCCAAAGTGATAGAAGTGAGAAGTTGATTGCTGCTGAGCCAAGGCAGTTTTCACTCTAGGAATCTGGAAGCAGATTAAGGAGAAGCGTCTCAGGCCATAGGAACCTTTAGCCCGTTTGAAGATGTTCGAGACGTATGCAGGGAGGTTATCAGATAATGCTCTAAAAAAACAGAGATCATCATTCCTTTTTCTTCTAGTTGAGAGTGAGGTCCATCCCAAAACCTGGTAGAGATGACAGTGATGTGTACTACGGGGTAGATTTAAGATAAATCTTAAAGCCCGGTGGTAAAGGGTGTCCAGTTTGTTTAGCATCGTTGATGGGCAATGACTGTAAAGGAAGTCAGCGCAGTCCAGTATAGGTAGGAATGTAGTTTGCACTAGTCTCATTCTGGCTTCTAACGTGAGTAGGTGTTTAATCCGATAGAATAAACCTAATCGCTGTCTTTGCTTCTTCAAGGTTTCATTTAAGTGGCACAGAAGGTTGAGCTCGTCATCCAGCCAGAACCCTAGGTATATAACCCCGATTTTTCTATATGTGTCACATATGTTCCCTCTCCCTTATAGTATGTATGCTAAAATTATGGGCCACTTCTCATTTTTATGGGGAAGCAGGCTGAACCCAGTGAAACGGGCCCATACCTACAGAGCCTGGAAATCTGGAGGTCTTAATATGGTTTAACGTTTAGTGTATTTATTTGGTAATTTCTTTTATAGTACTATTCGACCAATGTTATTAGCTACTGAGGATATGGGGTCTCTGTGTATGAGATTATGGGGAAAATAATTCTTGATGGCCTGGGGTAGAGGTAAATGGCACCCGTCAGAAAAATTACTCCCTATTTATGTTAGAATAACACTTAAACACATTAGAATGTGGAAGATTGAGCTTCTTTGGTTTATTTCACATGAGAAAAAAATCATTCTATAAACATATTGTTGACTCTTGTTATCTTGAAGATCCCCTGTTTTTGGTCCCTGATACTGTGAAACCTGAATTATTGCTTGCCAGTATTACTGAGCCTAGAATTCCAAAAAAGATGCAATATATGATCTGGCTCTGTGGACATCAGAAGCTTAATGTGAAAAATAATCAGAAACACAAACAGTTGGGAGACAGATACTGTTATGAGCTATCCTGTCAGGGGTGTCTGGAAACTATACAACCCCTATATTTTGAATGCATCCATGTGAAGGCATTCTGGTCTGCACTGGCTAATTGGTGGAGTGAGCCTGTTTTTCAATTTATGACATATGATATCTTGATTTTAGGACAAATTCCAAAAGAATGGCATAAATGGAATCAGAGTACAGTTTTTGTGTTTTTGGCATGTATTAAATGGGCTATCTGGCAAGCGAGATGTTTGAGCTGTCTTCAGAATAAAACTGTTCAGTTGCAGGAAATTTTCTTTCAAATTCACAGTGACCTAGATAAATTATATGAGTATGAGTTTCATACCTTGGGGTCTGAAGTGGGACTACGTCTATGGCATAATGTCAGGTGGGTGGGTTAGCTTGTATATTTTACAGGTAATGTGGATAACTGATGATTGTATTATTTTCAATATTTGTTATTGTGTTTGGTTTGTTTATGATCCTACTTATGTTTTTGCTTATCATTAAGTGCACATATTTAGTTTCTTACAAGATGCTGTATATGTCATATTTTTGTTCAGCCTGTCTTCCTGATTTGTGTTTTCTTATTATATTCAGGTTTTGGTTATCTAATACAAATTTCCCCTACTCTTTCCGATAAGTGCCATGGGATCTTTAACATCCACCTGAACTACCACCAATCCAGGCAGATGGGACCTCGGTTTAACGTCTCATCCAAAAGACGGCACCTCAGAAGTGCAGCACCCCTCTCATGCTGCACAATAGTGTCAGTACTGGGATATTAACCCAAGTGCCAGATGTGGGAACTGAAACCACAGCCCTCTGACCTCCCGGCCTCAGAGGCGAGTGTGCTACCTACTGAGCCGCTGACACAAATAGGTAATGTACATGTACTAAACATTCATCTATATATCCGAATACATTCTTTATCTCTTCATTACATGAAAGTATTTTTAAAATCTGGTATCAGAAGGGTCTAAGAGAAACTGACCAACTTATCGACTAAGGTGATTTAATGGGATATAGTCAAATGAAACAAAGATTTGATTTATCCCACCGCCATTTTTTTGGGTCTCCGCAGTTACGTAACTACATAAATAAAAATATGGCATCTTTAAAAAAACAACACTTCGACTATTTGGTTAACATACTGGCTAATGGCAGCAATAAAAGATTTATGACAACTGTTTATAAATTCATTTCTAATCAAGCGGGAATTAGGCTTATGCAACTTAAACACAAATGGGAAACAAAACTTCAAATTCTCATAACTGATAAAAGGTGGGCATGGATGCTGAACAAATATAAAACTGGTATACAATCAGCTAAAATGCATCAAATTTATTTTAACATATTACATTGGGTATATTATACATCCCACAGATTAAATTTATTTAATCCCAACTGTCCAAGTAAATGCCCCAGATGCCCTAAATCAAAGGGCTATACTAGAACACATGATGGTCACATGCCCCACTCTTAATGACTGGTGGAGGAAAATCCTATTAACTTTATCAACGATAGGTGGGGGCATCATGGTAAAGGATATTTCATGGATGATGTTGTGTAGTGGGGGTCCACGGGATAATATTTCCCTGATAAAACAAAAATTGATTACGTTGAGTTTATTAATTTCATTTAAAAATATTTTGACTAAATGGAAAGATCCAATTCCACCACATTACAATCTGTAGATTAATAGTATGATCTCTATTCACAGTCTGGAAAAAGTTCTCTGTTGTTGAAATAATAAAAGTAAACAATACCAAATAATGTGGGCCCTCTTTACACAATTCATAAAATCTAATGAACTTTGGACACTTATTGCTATATAAAATGTACAGAATGTATTACTTAATAACAACAGTCTTGGAGCTCTAATACAGATAGTAATGTAACCCAAGGCTAAAGTCCGATTATAACAGTGAATGATTTAGTAACTTAGGGAGAAAAACTTGCTGAAAGACATATAAGCACTTTTTTGTACATTCTTCATTGGGGAGAATATGAAATACTGCATTGCACTGAATCTTGTAATATATTTTCATAATAATAAAAAAAAAAAAGATAAAATAAAAAATAATAAAACGTGATTTTAAACCAAAATGTACTCTGTGCCACAAGAAAGAAAATAAATTCCAGAACCATAGCGGTACCAGTAATCATGGCGCAGGATCAAAACTTCAGGCCTAGTGGACTTTGAATGATGCAATTGCTTGAAGGCAGTCTTCCCGCGCAGGATCTTTTCTTGACGGTGGTAAGAGAAGAAATGAGCTGTGGGAGGAGATGGCGTTGGTTACTGGCCAACCCACGAGCACCACATAGAACACTGGCCTCATGGGCAGCGCTGTCCTGATGTTGGCTCCTCCAGCTCAGAAAAATTTAATGAGGCAGTACTCTTTTTTTTTTTCCTGGGCAGGGTCCTGACCTCCAGTAGGACCCCCATTGGTAATGAATGGTGAAGATTAATTTAGGGAAGATCTGGACCTGTTCAGCAGTGTGATACTGAAACAGTACATTAGCTACACTTCTACGCTAGCTCCAGGTGATAGGCCCAAGAGGACCCATGATGCCTGAAAGCTCAGGAAGGGGTGGCGTAGAATTGGGAGGGAGAGAAGGGCCAGAAGCCCTAGGGTCTGTACCCAGACCCTCCCTCATGCTCTGTCCCATGCCCTCTTGTAACTTCCTACTGTCTTACACGATACCACCCCCTCTAGTAGAGCGTTCCATTTAGACACCACCCTCTCTGTGAAGTAGTGCCGCCTCATCTCCCTCCTAAATCTTCCGCCCTCCAATCTTAGTCCGTGCCTGCATATGTCCCTACCCTTCCGCAGTTTAAACACCCCTTCAGTGCTAGCTTTGTTTATCCCCCTCAAATACTGGAACGTTTCAATCATATCCCTCCTCTCCTCCAGTGTATACCTATTCAGCTCATTCAGCCTGTCCTCGTAGGCCTTGACCTCCACACCCTGTAACATTTTTGTTGCCCTCCGTTGCACACCTTCCAGTAAATTAATATCTCTCTTCAAAACCAGCCAGGTGGCACTGAGGGATGAGGCGCTGGATGCCACACCTCACGCTGCACCGGCGACCCGGGTTGGGGAATGGACTCGGACCACCGGGGGCTGGCAGGGGAGAGGAAGGATCGAGCGTCCCACGACTGCTCTCCTTCCTCTGGGGTAGGTGAGGGATCTGCACCGCACTGCAACAGCACCTGGCAGAAGCTGGGTGCACTACAGTTGCGGGCACGATAAGGGGGGAGGAGCACGGCAGGCGTCTGCACGGAGGGCGCTGATGCCACTGCATCGCCTGGCTCTTCAGGGAAAAATCTGGTGGAAAATGGCGGGCGATCAGAAGCGGCTGATGGCCGGGCCCTGCACACCCAGACACGAGAGGCGTAGCCGCCAGGTGTCTGTTCAGCAGGTCCCGGGGTCCTGCACATTGGCCAGTCTGTGTGGATGGGTATATGGATTTGCATGCCAGACCTGGTCCGGGGGTGCGGGTGCCGGCGGTCACTGGAGACTGCTCTACACGAGGAGGAAAAACAGTGCGATGTTAAAAAAAAATATCCCTCTTCAGATACGGCTGTCAGTACTGCACACAGTACTCCAAGTGCAGCCTGACCAAATATCTGTAGAGAGGCAGGATCACCTCCCTATGCCTAGATGAGAACCCCCCCAGCGATACAGCCCAGCATCCTATTCGCCTTAGCTGCTGCTTTCCTGCATTGGGCAGAGTTGTTCATGCTCCCTGTTACCAACACCCCTAGGTCCTTCTCTTCCTCAGTGTTCCCCAGCCTCATCCCTCCCAATCAATAGTCCCTCCCTGGGTCTTTGCCCTGAAGTGCATAACCCTGCACTTTTTCGCATTGAATCCCAGCTATCACTTCTCTGACCATGCCTCCAGTTTGGTTAGGTCCCCTTGTAGTTGTTTCCATCCATCCACTGCCCCCATTTTGGTATCATCTGCGAACAGAGTAATCCTGTTCTTAACTTCATGTGCAATATCTGAGATAAAGAGCCCAAACAGCACCAGGCCCAGCAGTACACCACTCGTCACCGGTCTAAGTGTCGAGAGCCCCCCCACCCGCTGCAGCCTCCCCTGCAGCTAGTTCCTTATCTAGTTTGTCAGCTTCGTCCCACCCCCGCAGCAATCAGCTCCCCCCCCAGCCTCCCATGAGGCACTGAATCAAGGGCCTTGCTGAAGTCCAAGTACAGGACATCTACAGCATGACCCATATCCAGCTCTCTCTTGTTACCGAGTCATAATATTCTATTAGATTGGTCTGACAAGACCTCCCCGAGGTGAGCCCATGCTGCTGCCCATCCTGGAGGTCATTACCCTTGAGGAACGACACCAGCCTCTCCTTCAGTATCGTCTCCATAAGTTTACCCACTATGGAAGTGAAACTGACAGGCCGATAATTTCCTGGTTCATCCCTAGGGCCACTCCTGTGTATGGGCACTACATGGGCCACCCTCCAGTCCTGAGGCACCCATCCTGTGTCCAAGGAGGTGCTGAACAGGTCCGCTAGCTGCTCGGCCAACACCTCCGCCATCTCCCTCAGCACTCTGGGGTAGATGCCATCAGAACCTGATGCCTTGTCCACCCTTAATACCCTCAGACCCTCTAGAACTCAACTCCCCTCGATCATTCCGTCCGTCATCTCCTCCCCTCCCACCCCCACCGTCCAGTCCATGATGGTAGTGGACCATCCTTCTCCTTTGTGAAAATGGAGCAAAAGTATTAATTTAGTACTTCTGCTTTCTCTCCGTTTTCCACCCACTCCCCTCCCCACTTTATCTTCACTTCCTCTACTCCCTGACATATCTAAAAAAGTCCTTCTCCCCTCACTTGATGCCCTGCACTAACCTTAGCTCCCTGAAGGCCCTGGCTACTTTCACTCGCTTGGTCACCTCCTTGGACCAACTCACATAAGCCTCTCTGTCCTCTTCCTTCCTTGTTCTCCTGACCTTCTGGTACACAGCTCTCTTTGCCCTCACCTCCACCAACACTTCTCTGTTCAGCCAGCATGGATTCCTGGCTCTGCACTTCTTGCTCTTAGTCCTGGTGCAAGCTTCTGTAGCCTCTGTTAGTCCAGTTTTAATAATTTCCCACTTTTGCTGTGCATCCATCTCTGGCCTAATACCCTGAAGTCTCCCTTGCAGTATTTCTCTCATCCTCCCAGAGTCCACCCTCCTAAAATCCACCACCTTTGTATCTGTGCCTCCAGACTCCCTACCCAACTTGAGAGTGAACCACACTGTTTGGTGGTCACTACCAGCCAGTGGGTCTTCCACCCTTATTTCCCTCACTGCCTCCCCAAGTCCACGTGTTACCTAGCCGTGTTTGCCCACTGACCAGTTGCGTCAGGAGACAATCCTGGATCGCATCCAGGAGCACCCGCTCCCTGGCACTGTAGGTGGCAGAGGTGCTCCAATCTACCCCCAGCAGATTGAAATCCCCCACAATCACCACACTCCCCTTTCTACACACCCTCATTTGCTCCGCTAACTCCCTGTCCAGTTGCACTGATTGGGCTGGTGGCCTGTACACCACCCCCAGCCTCAGCTTTCTACCCTTGGAGTCCAGAAGCTGCATCCATAGTGCCTCTGTCCTCCCTTCCTCCCCCTCGTCCCTCATACATCTGATCCCTTCCCTCACATAGAGTGCTACCCCACCCCCTCTCCCAACCCCCGGTCTTTTCTGTAAATTTTATACCCCCCGGGATTGCCAGATCCCAATCATGGTACTGGGTGGCCCAAGTCTTGGTCACTGCAGCGACGTCCACACTCCCCTCCGCAAAGAGCACCTGAAGCTCTGCTGTTTTATTACCCAGGCTCCTTGCGTTTAGGGAGACCACCTTGCACCTGTTCCCATCCTTCCTCCCCCCCTCAGCTCCTTAGTCTGCTCCCCTCCTCTCAGTGGTTCCTTCCCCTTACCCTCAACGTTATCAAGGGGGGGAAAGCTCGTTTTGCACTCCAACCTGGTGACCTGGCATGCTAGCTGCGCACTCGCCTCCCCCCATCTAGTTTATATACCCTCTTGAAACAATATAATCCTCTAATTTGCTCTTTAACACCCCCTTACCTGCCCCATTCAGGTGTAAACCGTCCCTTGCGTACAGTTCTCTGTTAGTCCATGTATCTCCTCATCCTCCTACCAACCCATACCCTTGTGCTTTACACCAGTCTCTCAGCCAGGAGTTGAACTCAGCTATCCTTTCCTTTCTTGCCCTGCTCGCCCCTGGGACTGGTAGCACCTCAGAGAATGCCACGGAATTCCCTATTTCCAAGCATAGCTTCCCTAGTTCCTCAAACTTCTCCTGTACCAACTCCACCATGCAGCGCCCCAGGTCATTTGTGCCCACATGTACCACCACGTGAGGTTCCTGCCATCCTCCCCTAACACACTTCCTCAGAACCTGCCCTGCCCTGTCCTGTCTGCTGTCAGGCCCGGTACAGGTTCCCCCCAAATGTGACTGCATCTTTCACCCCCCCACTCGATCCCTCTTAAGATAGAATTTCCTATCAGTATAACTCCCCCTTCCATACTCCCTTCTGGCTGCACCCCCCTCCACCCTTCTCATGGCCCTCGTTCCTTCCTTGTCCCTTAATTTCTGGAGCTGTTCTTCTTACTCCTTCTCCTGAGCGGAGACCATGGCAAACCTGCTGAAACAAGGTCGACCTACTGAAGAGGAACTACCAGGTCAGTGCAGTAGTGGGGATAGGCAGGGGAGAACCCCCAGGTGAGGAAAGTGGAGCCATTCAGTTCCCTCAGGGTAGCTCGGGTCCTCATCGGTGATGAGTTCAGGCAGTGACCTTGGGGAAAACTCCAAATACTGGCTAGGCACCAGCTCTGAGAAGGTGCCGCCTCCTGCACTAAGCTCAGGGTCAGTGACTGGCCTAGACACAGGGCTCTCCCCAGCTCCACGGCCAGCACCGGTTCCAGTGCAGAACCCGGGTCTGCCCCCACCTGCGACAGTGCTGTCCTGGGACCACGAACAACAGTGGAACTGTGAACTGACCTAAAGGCAGCACCATCGGCGGCACCACATCCAGCGTCAGGCCCAGAACTGGCACCACAGCCTATGCCACACCCACCGCCAGGGCTGGTGTCAACCCCACTCTGAAGCCACAAGGGCTACATGGGGGAGAGACCAACACCACCTCCGCAGCAGGGTGCCGCAAGACCTCAGTACTGGTCCCTCTGACACTGCAAATGGTGTCATAAGGAGGCCTGATGACAAGGCTGGTACCACCCTGCTCACTGATATTGTGAATGGTTATCAGAAGCCAGGGTGACACAGACTGCAACATCGAGGCGCAGGGACGTCTTCTGCTCAGGGCAGACAGATTTTTTTTTGGGGGGGGGTTGTTCAGCTGGCTGCCTAGAGCCAGCTGTCCACTAGACCCACCCACCAGGGCCTCCAACACCTTGGCAAAGGTACTGGGAAGTGACCCAAGGGAAGGGCCCAGTGACCTGGCCCCGGCCTCATAGGTTCACTGCCTGCTGCCGAAAGTGGGAATCGAACAACCCAACTTCAATGCATGAACTTCAAGGGTGTGGCAGTCCATGGAAAAGCAGGCGTCATGCTCATCCATATCATGAGTAGGCCCAAGGAAGGTCCAGCAGATGCGATGTCGATCCTCTGCCACGATCAGCGTTCCACAAGGGCAACAACGCATAATAGGTCTTGCACTGATCCTTTTTCCTTTTTGTTGAACTTCGACATCATGGTACAATAATAAAACGGAGGTGGCACCATGAAACAGACTTATCAGCAGTGACAGCGAAGAAATTTCGATGATGGTCCAACTGAGGTGCTCCTGATCCCACGATGTGCACTTGACGGTGGGAAGAAGAGAAATGAGTTGCGAGAGGGATCCAACAATGGTTACTGGCTAGCACATGGCACCACATGGGTGCATGGACAATGTCAGTAACTGACGTCGGCTTGCTCCCTCTGGAAAAAAGCTCCCATGGGGTCCTAGTGCCTCCCGCTCTATACCCATCTGTATGAATCAATGGTGAAGATTGATTCTTAGAAATCAAATCAAATCAACTTTATTTTTATAGCACCTTTCAAAGCCAAGGCGCTGTACATAAAATCAAATACAGCAGACATAAATAGGATTAAAAACAGGAACAATAAAACAAATTATCCATATTTCGGGAAGGCTAACTTAAATAAATAAGTTTTTAACTCGGTTTTAAACCTATCGACGGTCAGGCATTCTCTTAACCGACGAGGTTGAGAATTCCACAGGGTTGGAGCTGAAAAAGAAAAAGCACGAGAACCAGATGTCTTCAATCGTACCCTGGGAATCTCCAGCAATCCCTCGTCGGCGGATTGGAGAGGACGGTAGGGTACCAGGAGATCTTGCAGATAGCCGGGTCCCTGATCATGTAGGGCTTTAAAGGTTAGCAAGCCAACCTTAAAGGTGATCCATCACTGAACAGGCAGTCAGTGCAGCTCATGGAGCACAGGTGTAATATGACAGGTCCTAGAGGTCTCAATCAAAAGCTTGGCCGCCGCGTTCTGCACCAGCTGCAAGTGGCGGATATCAACCCCTGGTAGCTTTAGGTAGAGGGAATTGCAGTAATCAAGATGGGTAGTGACAAACGCATGGACCAATGTTGGCAGATCATCCGGAGGAACCAGGTGTCTCACCTGGGCGATATTCCTCAGATGATAAAAAGAGAATTTGAAGACAGCTGACACCTGAGATTTTAGAATCAAACCATTGTCGAAAATAATGCCCAGGTTACGCACCCGGTCTGAGGTAGTAAGCGGTATACCACCAAGCAACAAGCCTAAAGGTTGTCCAGCCGCCAAACCCACTCCCGGATGACCTGGGTCCACTACCAGCACTTCAGTCTTGTCTGGGTTCAGTCTCAGCCAGCTGGAGCTCATCCAGGTTCTGATCTCTGTAAGGCAATTATTTAGCATGGAGAGTGCATCATTCTGTCCGGGCAGAAAGGACAAATACAGCTGAGTGTCATCTGCATAGCAGTGAAAGCTCAGACCGTATTGCTTGATGATATCTCCGAATGGCAGCATGTACACTGCAAACAACATGGGGGCGAAAATGGAGTCCTGTGGCAGCCCACAGAGCAGGGAGTGAGCACCAGAGGAATAAATTCCAGTGGTAACTCTCTGAGACCTGCCCGTGAGGAACAAATGGAACCATTTAAGGACTGTACCAGACAGCCCACAAAAGAGTCGCAGGCACGCCAACAGCACACCATGGTCCACAGTGTCAAATGCAGCAAAGAGAGATCAAGAAGGACCAGAATAGTACGTGCCTTTTGACCTCTAGCCATTAGGAGGTCATTCAATACCCAGACAAGAGCAGACTCCGTGCTATGCTTCTTCCTAAAACCAGACTGGACAGAATCATAGACATTGTGAATTGTAAGATGATCATCCAATTGCAACGCAACCACCTTTTCAATAACCTTACCAACAAATGGCAGGTTAGAGATAGGCCGGTAGTAGGCTAGACAGTCTGGATCCAAGGAGGATTTCTTAAGGAGTGGTCGAATGACCAACTCCTTGAGGGGGGCAGGAAAGATCCCCATCTCCAAGGACTTCCAGAAAATTTCAGCAAGGATCGGGCAGATGACATCTACACATCCTACTAAGAGGGGTGTAGTGCCCGGATCCAAACTACAACTGGTTGGGTGCAATGTTTGGATGATCTTCACCATTTCCGTGAATTCCGGAAGGCATAAATCTGACCAGATAGACTGAATGCATGCCACTTCCTGTCGACCACTGCAATCCCTCATAGGAGAGGTCGGACCAATGCCAGACCCGATGCTGGCAACCTTATCTGTGAAGAATCGAGCAAACTCCTCGCATCTTAGCTGAGAAAAAGCTTCTCTGGGCTGGAGACAGATTGGATTGCACAATTTGTCAACAGTCCGGAAAAGCTGAGCCAGTCGATTCCACGCGGCAGAAATCTCCCTGGACAGGAATTCTGCCTTCTTACGGGTGATTTCTAATTGATAGCTGTCATAACGTGCCATCGACCTAAGCCTGTCAGCATCATGGCCGGAAGCTGTATGGGTCATGGAGGGGTGGAGACTTGAGAAAGGGGAAGATTCAAGGTTCCAGCTTATAGTTTTCTGAGACTGCCAAAAACGTTCCATGCAGACTGCAAGAGTGTGAATAAGTGGAAGGAATCCAGGTACTTTATTTTCCTCTGCCTGTGTCTGCCTTACCTTGTCCAGTAACACAGTTAAACTAGCATGTTTGCTGCACAAGTCAATTGTTTTCTTGACAAATGTCATATTTTAAAACATTTGACTATGCGTATATATTTTCCCTCTACTTACTTCGCATTGGGGGTGGTGGTAGGCCAATAAATTCTCTTGGTGGGAGATAGTCAGGTGGGCCATACATCCCACCAGGAAGTGGAACAGGGCCTCTCCGGAAAAAATGACCTCTTGGATCTAATGGAAGAAGTGGTCCTCTGATGGGTGGAGGGTGAGGTGCAGTGAAACCTGAGCCGATACTCGTTTCTCTATTGGGAGCTAGAGGCTGACCCCCCGAAGCACTTCGCATACTCTGCATGGGAACAGAAATAGAATACTGTAAATCTCTGGGGTGCAATAGCTGCCTGTAAAAAAAATCATTGTTAGTTTAACTTATGTCAAACTTTCAGCATTATGTTGCAGTACATAGCCTCTTCAAATCTTCAGAACTCAAACACACATCCCTGTGATTATTAAAGTTCATTAGAGCTGTGACCCAGATGTTTAAGTCAGCAGAAAGATAATTACATATTGAAAAATACAATACAGTATCAGAATGATTACTCAAAGAGGATGAGATAATGTGGAATGGCATAGAAAGGGTCTTTAAAAGCAAGTATGTTTGTACCAGAGGACATCTGGTTAAGAAAAGGGAAAACAATATCAGTGAAAGCAGTAAAGAGAAATCAGGGAAAAGAAAATGGGTTATACTCACTGACTCAGATGGATCTAAAGAAGCAGAAGCATCAACAGACTTAGAGGCAGTGTCAGGCTACAGTATTCAGAAAAAGTGAAAGTGATATGAAACGGAGGGAAAACGGACCAATAAGTCACAAATAAACTGTCTCAACACCCAATATCAATATTTTTCTTAACACTTACGTTGATGTTTCCTTTAGATCCAGAAGCATCTGGTGCACTTTCTAAACTATTTTCCACAGAAGGATATTCATCTGCATAGAAAGGATAAATGCGGCAATTAGTTAAGCAGAATATAAGAGAATCATCCTAAAAACAAGTGAAAGTTACGTACTTATCATAACTGTTGCTCTTCCTGAGTATCTTGTCCACAGATTACCACTAATGGGTCTGAGCAAGAGGTGCTAGGACCCCACAGGAGCCAGAACTTTTCTGGAGGGCAGGCAGCAAGAGTAGGCCTTGTGCATGTCACCACATGCACAGACTGCTACACAGAGGCGCCAGCCCCCAACCGCCTCAGTACCTTTTTTACCAAGGAGGTGAACAGCATGAACCTAACGAGTAACTTATGTGCTTAACCTAAGGGCATAAGACAGCCCTGGTGGCCCATTTAAGAAGAGCCACCAAACCCAGTAATACAGCGTCTTTACAGCACAAACCAAGTAGAAGGGGTGAGGACCAACAGCATAATAATGGAGTGAGTCTGGAGGATGGCGGGCCGGGCCTGGTAATCTACGGAAAAGATATTCAGAAAGATTGACAGTTACTGTAAGTTCGTAATTTTCTTATCTTCCAAGAATCAATCTTCTCCAGAGTCCCACTAATGGGTCAGAGTACGAAGTTCAGAGAAGTCCCCCAAACTAGGGAGGCTGGAGCGTAGGGCTCACTCAGGACAGCAATCCATTCAGAACTGTCCAGCCAAAGGAGTTATTTTGCCTGGCATGGGCATCCAGGGCATAGTGCTTGGTAAAACTATGCATCGTGCTCCAAGGTGCAGCTCTGCAAATTTCTCCAACTGGCATAGAGCGTATTTCTGCCAGGGAAAGTGGCAACAGCTCAGGTGAAGTGGGCATGTACCTTGCCCACTAGTATCACCTGAGCCACAGCATAGCAGTGAAGAATGTCATTTACAATCCAGGATGAAATTTACTTGACTGTGATAGGTTGTCCCTGTCAATTAGGGTCGAAAGAGACAAAGAGCTGTTCTGATTGTCTGTAGTCCTTAGTTCTGTCCAGGTAAAACCTAAGGACCTTCTTAACATCCAAATGAGTGGAGAGTCCTGTCTCTCTCATTCTGGAAGTTGGCAAAATAGGTGGGCGGCATTATAATTTAATTAAGATGGAACTCCAGCATCACTTTATGGAGAAACTTGTGTGTACAGAGAACTACCTTATCTCTATGGAAAACAGTATACAGAGGATCTGTAACCAAAGCGTGGATTTCAGATACTCTGTTTGCAGAGGTGGTAGCCACCAGAAATGTTGCTTTCCAAATGAGAAGCTTCAGATCACAAGTTGCAGCAGGCTTGAAGGGCCTGTGAGTGAGCATATCCAGCACAAGGTTGATAATTCCAGGGAGCCACTGGCTTCCTGATGGGAGGCCTTATGTGCAAAATAGCCCAGAGGAACCGCTTAAACAGTGGCAGCTGTGCCAAGAAGAAGGTACCCACAGGTTCATGATATGCTGATAAGGAACACAGGCAGAGCTTAACTGTAGATTACTGCAGGCCAGCATCAGAAAGTTCCAGTAAGGACGCCAGAACCTTTCCAGTTGGACATCTGAACGAGTCCACTAGGGTTTTGGAGCCCCAGACAGAAAATATTTTCCAATTGGCTGTGTATGTCTTCCCGGTGGAAGGTTTACGGGCAGCCAGAAGTAATTCAGAGACCCTCCGAGACACCTTGAACCTGTTCATTTCCATCTCTTCAGGAGCCAGGCCCGAAGGTGAAGGGAGCGCAGACTGGGATGGAACAGCTGACCCTGGGTCAATAAGTCCATCCAGAGTGGCAGAACTCTCAGTTTACCGACTTAAAAGTCTATTCAACAGATGAAACCATATCTGCTGAGGCCAGTAGGGTACCACTAGACTCATCCTACTGCAGTGTGCCTCTGGTATGAACAACATTATTTGGAAGAGTTTGGAACTGTCTGATTTTGAAAGCAGCACAAGGGAAATCACAGAGTTTGGAACTGTCTGATTTTGAAAGCAGCACAAGGGAAATCACAGAGTTTGGAACTGTCTGATTTTGAAAGCAGCACAAGGGAAATCACAGAGTTTGGAACTCAGTGCTTTGGCTTCTCAGAAGGGGGACAAGATCAGATCTACAGTACAGTAGCTTCTTGTTGTTTTACATTGTTTCTTGTGGATTCTACTTGGTAGAAAGTTATTTCTTTTCTTTCTTACTACTAAGGGGCTAGCAGGGTAGTGTTTGGGGCTGTTGGAATTTTGAAACCTGTTTTGGTAGCTATAAATGGGCTCATTTGTTTGATTCACTGTGTGGCAGGCTGCATTTGTAGAGACCTATTTCTTCTGTTTTAAAACATAATTGGTGTGATTTAACTGGGTCTGTTTCTTTGAATTGGAGACATATATGTAACCCCTAGATGGCGCTATCCCAGGGGCTACTACCCCTGCCTGATTTGCCACTAACAGGTTGAGGGGCCTGGATCCAATGGCGGGTGCCTCCACCCAGAGGTCAGGGTTTGCAATAGTTAAACTAACTTGGTCACAGCCCTCTGGGACACTGCAACCCCCCTTTCTTCCCACTAGTGGCCCACACAATATATCAGAATTACCTTCACAGTATACACTTACCCCCAGGTCTGGTTCCGCACTGGGACCTCCTGTGAAATGAGATACAGTGCAACAATCACAGTACAGTACTTTAACATAGACAAATACCTCAGGCAGTATAACTTTGCTGAAACAAGCAGCTCTGATTTATTTAGGGGGATATAACAAGGACAGGGGGAAATCAGGTTAATTATCTTATCACTCTAATAATCTACCTATGGCTCTGTGCACAGGCCTATCCCTATCAGTTACTGTCCCTGGGTACCCAAGCCCTAGTGGCTAGTCCAAACCGTGGCAGCTGGTAGGGGCCCTTTCACACAGAGAAAAGGAGAATTAAACAGTCAGCAGTACAGTAATTCCATTTGGATTTAATGTGGCAATTCAACAGGGAGCGACCCTGAATTAGTACTCACGACCTCCAAATAAGATAGGGTCCTTCAATGTCAGCAGGGCTCACTTGAGGTACACAAGCCTCTTCACACATCCATATAAAAGAAAGCATTATACCAGGCAGGCTGCATCTGTATCCCGATCGCAATTACTGCACAATACCCGGAGAACACAGCAGATTCAGTTCCTGACAGACCGATTGCAATTTTCAGCAATTCCTCCAGTCTTCTACAGGGTGAGCCTGGTTTCTACTCTTCAGAGATCCTTTGATTCTTTTCACAGGACGGATTCAGTCCTAACAAGCTGTTACACAAGCTGCAGACCGAACTCTGGGCCTTCACACGTTTTTTGACTAAAACTGCACACTGAAAAGCACAGGGCTCCTTCCTTCTTCACTGCCAAAGCTCAACTGAAACTCTAACCGACAAAACCGGCACTTCCTTTGAGTTCCTCCCAGTTCTTGACTGGATTGGCTGTCACTCACAATAGACTGCTGCTGTTGGTCCAAAAGGTGCTGAAGTCTAAACTACATCTCCCAGAGTCACTGCCCATACAATCCTCTTGTGGCTGACTCAGATTATGAGTCCAAGTTCTGATTCGGTCCAAGGCACCATTTTAGAGCTAGCTTACCCCACACTGATTGGTCCAGTTCAGCAGTTCAAAACTAGAATGGGGAACTAGCAGACACAGTTCTGACTGCAAAGAAAGCAGGTTAGACAAACTGTAATTTCATTATTACTCTAAATAATTTCTGGCAAACAGTTACATCTGTCAGATAGGTTCCCTTTGCACTCCTAGTGACTGCAAAATGAAGTGAATTGGCAGCAGCTTGAGTGGTACTCAGTCAAAGAACACACAGTCCCCATACAAACTAATTATGTCTGCAAGCAGACAGCTCTTAAAGAGACAGTACCAGAGGTTCTAAAAACACTCACTGATAAATGGCTTAAATGCCAAACACCATTCAGGCTTGGAGCATTCAAGCAAGCTCCTGGAAGTCTTTTGGGAACCCCCATTTGCAGGGGGGTTACATATATCTTCTAATTCCAAGCCTATTTTGATGTGTTGTTGGTGAAGCTGTCTGAATTGGAGTCCTGTTTCTTTGGGTAGCAAACTTATTTTGGGGGCTTTTGAATAGAATTGTGATTCATTGTTGCTGGCTTCACTAGCTGCAAAGTTTGAGTGCAGAGTGGGGGAAGGGTGCTAATGGTCTGACCAGAGGCCTCAGCTACCTGATTGTTTCTGGAAGACTTGGGCTGGTCCCACCCTTGGTCCATTACTTCCTTTATACCAGGGGTTCTGACATCACTTCCTCAAACAGGCAAAGGATATGCACCTGTCATAGCAAAAGTAGACATCCAGGAAAGGAACAGCAGCAAGTGAAGAGGTGACTGCTCTCTCACTGGAAGGGAAGTAAATGCAGATCTAGGAGCTTTCATTATTACTTCTTCGCATTGATATTGCATTGGGGAAAGGAGGAGTAGGAGTTTGAAGAAGGTTGTGCAATGGCTACTAAAGTCTGTTTTTGAGTGTGGATAGGAAGGATAGGAATATAAAAGCAGTTGCTCAATATATCTAAACGTGTGCAACAAAGGAGGTAAGGAAAATAGAAAATGTTTTGCACTGATAGAGGAGGAGAGGGAGACTTGGGGAGTGTTTGGTATCCTACATCTGAAGGGGTGGGGGTCGCTGGTGGCAACGACAGCAATGGGTAGGGTGGTAGGCTGCAACAACTGCGGTGCACCAATCTTTCTAAAAATTGCCTGGAGTGGGAGGATGTTTAGTGTGCAACCACATAGAAAAACTTAGAAAGGAGATTGAGGGTCTGCAGGAGGAACTAAGACAGGCAAGGCAGATTGGGGTGGGTTTAGCCCAATACTGGAGGGAGGAAGAAGGGAGATGAGGGAGGGTGATTTAAGCCAACAGTGGTGAGGAGAGGGTCAGAAGAAGGGAAGCAGAGACAAAGGGGCCCAGGCCAGGAAGAACAATTGCCGGGGAAACCAGGTCAGGAGACAAAAGACAAATGGAAGGAGGAAATAGGGATTAGTGAGGGGAGGTGAAGAAGTGGCAAAAGTCATGGAGTGGAAAGGAGAGAACAGGTTACTATGCAGAGAGAGGGAACGGGCATTTGTGAAGGGCCTTCAGAAAATAGTTGTGCACTGCTAGAGAGGAAGAAAGTGGAGGAGGAAAATTAAATTAGAGGAGTAATTGATAAATGCCTGGACCAAACTGGAGCGGGGGGAAGTTCTGCTGGGAGAATTGCAACAGGGGTAAAAGGGGGAAATAATGTGCAGGAGGAAGAAGAGGAGCCGGAAATGAGAGAGGGAGATGAATGGAAGCAAGCAGGGAGTAAGAGGGGTGGAATCTTAGTGCTGGGGGACTTAATACTAAGAGGAGTTAGGTGGGGTAGCAAGGGGGAGAGGCATAGTCGCAAGTGGGTGGAGGCCATGCCAGGAATGACAGCGGAAAGGGTGGAACAGTCTGTTCTGAAATATGCTAGAAGGGGTAGGGACAAGCCTCATTTAATTATACATCTTGGGACAAACGACCTGGCTGACAAGACAGCAGATACAGTCCAGAGGAGGTTTGAGGAACTAGCACAATTATGTGAGGGGGTAGGAAGATCAGTAACTTTTTCAGAGATACTTCCTGTGCCAAAGGCAAGCACAACAAGAAAGCTGAGAATAGAGGAATTTAACGGACGGCTAAGAACCTGGTGTTGTGCTAAAGGGTATGGGCTGTTGGGGGTTGGGGAGGGACCTGGGAGGACAGTAGTCTCTATGCCAAGGACAGACTACACTTGAGTGAGGAGGGAAAGAAAGTGTTGAAACAGAGGATGGAGGAGTACATAGAGGAAGTTGGGAATTTAAACTAGGAGTGGGGGGTGGCAGTTGGGGAAGAGATATGCAGAGACCACAGGTTGGGAAACCATATGAGCTTACCCCCATAACAGTGACAAAGGACAAATGGCAAGTACTGTTGGTGATGCTAGGAAAGGAGGACAGGATGGGGGGGAAGGGTGGAAGGTGGTTACCCTTAATGCTAGGAGCCCTGGAAGGAAAACTGCAGAGTTACAGGTTCTCATGGCAGAGGGAGAGGTGGACATTGCAGTCATCACGGAAACATGGGCCACCCAATACAATGACTGGGACCTGTCTGTACCAGGGTACAGATTATTTTGTAGGGACAGAGTGATTGGGAAGGGGGGGGTGGCACTATATGTGAAGGAAGGACTGAAGTGTGTAAGGGAGTAAGGGGAGGAGGGTAGTAGAGTCACTTTGGATGCAAATCCAGGATTCCAAGAATAGGATTCTTAGAATGGGAGTGGTGTACAGGCCACCATCTCAGACGGAGGAGTTAGACAGGGAACTAGCTGGACAGATCAGGAGGACTCAAGAAGGGTAGTGGTGATTGTGGGGACTTCAACATGCCAGGAGTGGACTGGAGCACCCCAACAACCAGGAACAGAAGGGAGCAGGTTCTGCTGGATGCCTTCCAGGACAGCTTCCTGCTGCAAATGGTCAGTGAACCAACCAGGTTAGGAAATACCCTTGACCTTGTGCTGGCAAATGGGGACTTTGTGAGAGAACTTACAGTGGAGGAACCGCTGTCAGGGAGTGACCACCGCTCAGTATGGCTCACATTGGATATAGGCAAGGAAGGAGTGGAATCTGTCACAATAGTGCTGGACTTCAGAAGGGCGACTTCGGGAGGATGGGGGAAGTGGTAAAAGGGTACCTGGCCAGAATTCAATCTAGTATGGACACTAACCAGAGGTGGGAGCTCATAAAGCTGGGGATAGTGGAGGCAACCAAAACCTGCTGCAAAGTCCAGAGCAAGAAGGCTAGGGCTAAGAAACCGATTTGGTTGAGCAAGGAGGTCATGGAAAAGGTAAGGAAGAAAAGAGCTGCCTTTAGGAAGTACAAGAAAACAGGGAGGGAGGACAGGGAGGTACTTGACAGAATCAAGGAGGTGACAAGGCAGTAAGGGAGCCAAAGCATCTACGGAACTCAGGCTGGCACAAGGCATTAAGAGGGGGAGAAGGACTTTTAAGTACATCAGGGAGAAAGGAGCAGTAAGGACCACATAGTAAAGATCAGGAAGGAGGGGGTTGGTGGAAGCAGGGCGATAAGGCGGAAGTAATTAAATGAGTACTCTGCTCAGTATTTACTAAAGAGAAGAGGGGGTGACACCTAAGGTGGGAGAAATGACAGAAGCAGGGGGAGGGTGACAGATAGGGAAATCATGGAGAGCAGAGTTCGAGAGGGTTTGAAGGCACTGAGGGTGGACAAGGCGCCAGGCCCAGATGGCATCCACCCCAGGGTACTGAAGGAGCTGGCAGAGGTCCTTGCAGGACCTTTGGCAGACCTATTTAATGCCTCACTACATTCGGGGTGTGTACCTCAGGACTGGAGGATGGCTCATGTGGTGCCCCTCCACAAGAGTGGCCCCAAGGATGAACCGGGAAACTACAGACCAGTGAGCCTCACATCCATCGTGGGTAAGCTAATGGAGACTATCCTGAAGAAGAAGCTGGTGGCCCTCCTAGAGGCCAAAGGACTACAGGACAGCAGACAGCATGGCTTCATACGTGGCAGATCCTGCCAAACCAACCTGGTCGAGTTCTATGACTGGGTAACTAAGCAACTGGACAGGGGCCATGCAGTGGATGTCCTGTATCTGGACTTCAGAAAGGCATTTGACTCAGTGCCACATGGAAGGCTGGGAAGGAAGTTAGTAGGCACAGGGGCAGGTGCAAAGCTGGTGAGATGGGTAGGAAACTGGCTGCAGGGAAGGCAACAGAGGGTGGTGGTGGGTGCGAGCGGTGTTCCACAGGGCTCAGTGTTGGGACCAGTGTTGTTTGGGATATTCATTGCAGACATATCATGGGACATCAAGAGCAAGATCAGTCTGTTTGCTGATGATACCAAGGTAGGCGCAGTGCTGGATGACCTAGGGGGATGGCAGGGGTTGCAGGATGATCTGGCAAAGCTTGAAACCTGGTCAGACACCTGGCAACTGGGCTTTAATGCCAAAAAGTGCAAGGTGCTGCATTTTGGGATGAAGAACCCAAGGAGG
The DNA here is from genome assembly GCA_016271365.2 of Neoceratodus forsteri. NCBI lineage: Eukaryota > Metazoa > Chordata > Ceratodontiformes > Ceratodontidae > Neoceratodus > Neoceratodus forsteri. The sequence continues at coordinate 966,842,836 of CM028134.1, read as the reverse complement.
AGTTACCAGCTAGGGGAATGCAGCTAGCCCAGACAGAGGAGGAGAAGGATCTGGGTGTGCTCATTACAGGGTCAATGAACAACTCGGCACAATGTAGGAAGGCAGCTGCAAAGGCCAACAAAATGCTGGGTTGTATCGCATGAGGGTATATCCTCAGGAGGGAAGGTGATTCTGCCACTGTATAGGTCATTAGTTAGACCACACCTGGAGTACTGCGTGCAGTACTGGCGTCCGTATCTGAAGAGGGACATTAAGTTACTGGAGGGGGTGCAGTGCAGAGTGACAAAGATGATCAAGGGGCTGGGGGACTTATCATATGAGAGGAGGTTGAAGGAGTTGAACATGTACTCACTGGAGGAGAGGAGACACAGGGGTGACATGATTGAAACCTTTAAGTACATGAAAGGAATAAACAAGACGGGTACAGAGGGGCTGTTCAAAGTAAGGGAGGGGAGGGACACCAGGGGCCATGATATGAGACTGGAGCGAGGAAGGTTCAGGAGGGAGATGAGGAGACACTTTTTTACAGAGAGGGTGGTGGCTGGGTGGAATGAGGTACCTGCTGAAGTGGTATGCAGTAGAACAGTGGACTGCTTCAAACGAGGATGGGACAGGACAAGGGAGGGTTAATGAAGGAAGGGTGGGGGAAGGGGCAGCAGCAGAATAAGGGGTGCTAGCTGCACATTCAAGCAGACTTGATAGACCTCTAGGCCTTTATCTGCTGGCAAATTTCGTATGTTCGTAAGAGAGGGATTGGAGGGAATGCATATGGAAACGGACTCTGCCATGGCAGTCTGAATGTATCCTGACAGAAAATGCCATGTGTGGATTTCTGGGGCAGAACTGAGATAGTGTGACTTTGAATAGGGATGAAAAAGGTCCACATCTGGGGTGCCCCACTTGTTCAATAGCGATCTCAAAATGTTTCGTGCCAGTGACCACTCGCGAGGATCTCCTATGTTTGACTTAATTTGTCTGCCAGAATGTTTTGGACCCCTGGCAGATAGACTGATTGCAGCAAGATCCCCTACTCTAGGCACCATTACCACACTCTCATTGCATCCCTACAGAGAGGAGTGTGCTCCTCCTTGCTAGCTGATACAGTACATGACAGACTTGTCTGTCTGGAGAACTATCTTCCAGCTGACCAAGTCCACTAGGGCTTTCAGACTGTACAGAACTGCTTGCATCTCCGGAACCCTGCTGTATTTCTGATGGGTCCCAGACACCTTGTGTTTGAACACCCTGGCAGTTGGCTTCCCGTCCCAGCAGGGAGGCATATGTGGTGAGGGTCACCTCTGGTGCCAGAGGGGAGAAATGGAAGCCCTGGAGAAGGCTGTCCTTCACTAATCTCCATATCAGGAACCTCATGAGGGGTTTGGTCACCTGAAATGGGATAGTTTTGAGGGTGCAATGCCTGTGATCATTGAGTACTGCGCATCCATTGAGTTGTCCTCATGTGCAACCTTGCCAAAAGCACCATGATCACTGAGGAGGCTATTAGGCCCAGCATGCGCTGCATGGAATGGGCTGGCACAGTTGCAATCCATGATATAGCATGCCACCTGCAAGACTGCTCATAGCCTGCTGTTTGGGAGGAAGGCCTGAACTCAGGTTATATCCAGAACAGTGCCTGTGAACAGCAGCTCCTGGGAGGGCTTTAGCTGAGACTTTGAGGGGTTCACCAGGACTTCCATGGACCCTAGAAGTGTGAGTCAGTGACAACTGCCTGCTCTGTCTCCTGTCTGGACGAACTTGAGATTAGCCAGTCATCCAGATATGGGAAGGCTGTGAGTCCTAGCTTTCGGACTGAGCTGCTAGGGTATACCGTTAGGACAGCAAAACATTTACCGCGATGACCATTACAATGACAAATCTGACAGTACACTGTAATGGTCTCATGAGATCCTGACATGGTCTCTTTAGGTCTTGTGCCCCGTCCCCGAAACAACTCAGACCCGGAGATGATTATATTTAATTCAAGGGGCTGCAGGGGGCAAAGCCTCCCACATGGGGGGGGGGGGTGGTCAGGTGGCACAGCCTCCCAAAAACAAAACACTTTTCCTGATGGCACAATGCCAACAGCAATCGCAGTCAACAGTGCTATTGCTGTAAAGGCTTTTGACAGAATTTCTGTCGAAGCAGCTTGGTAGAACCAGCTGCTAGTACAGCAAAGCAATTTAAAAAGACTTGCAGCACCCAGGAAACCCAAAGGCTAGGACTCTGATCTGGTAGTGAGTGCTGCCCCTCCATGCAGAACCTGAGGTACCTATGACTGCCGGCATGCACAAGTATGTGCTAGTATGCATCCTGCATATCCAGTAATATTAACCAGTAATGATGTTTCAGGTAAGGTAGCAAAGATACCAGAGAAATCATTTTGAATTTTTCTCGATCTATGTACTTTGTTCAGATTTCTGAGGTCGAAAATGGGGCACATGCCCCCCCCCCCCGATTTATTTTGTAACAAGCAGTAGCGGGAGTAGAACCCTGTGTTTTGTTACGACTCTGGCACTATTTCCACTGCTCTGTTTTTCAGAAGGCTTGCAATCTCCTGTCCCAGCAGCTCTGAGTTTACAAGGGGAGATGCCTTCTGGGAGGACTGTATGGAAGGGTTTCCAACAATTCCAGGGAGTACACTTCTCAGATGATCCTGAGAATGCCCTTGTCCATTGAGATGGATTCCTACTGACAGTAAAACTGGGTCAGGCAAGCCCCTACTGAGAAGAAGGGAGTCACCTTGGTCATCTGAAGCAGAGCTGGGGCCAGAGCTTCAGATGGTGTCACAGAGCGCTTTTGGTACCTACTGTATGCATTTAGATGCACTTTCTTCTGGGGCTGGAAAGGCTGGGCTTTACTGTTTTGGGTTCAGCAGCCCCTGCTACAAAAGGACTGCTTATTCTGAAAACAGCCACATTCTCTACCCCTTTGTGGGTTATAGTGAGCAGGCCTAGAATTCTTAAGAGTCACTCCAGTTTCGTTAGACTAGAGACTACTCCACCTGTTGTCCAGACAGGTAAGTGCCATGAATTGAATAACAGTGAATTCACAGCCTAAACCAAGCACAATGGGATGAAGGCCAACAAAGCATAGTAGAGTGAGCCCGGGGGGATGGTGGGTGGGTGAGTGAATCAATGGTGAAGATATTCCTAGAAGAGCAAACATTGCGGTGAGTATGTAATTATCATATCTTCCAAGAATCAATCTTCACCACTGATTCACACTAGTGGGTCAAAGTACCATGCTCAGACAAAATTCAAGGAACCAGGAAGGGAGAATCCAAGGGCTCACTCCGGATAGAAGTCCAGAAGGACTGTCTTACCAAGGGTGACATGCTGCCTGGTACAGACATCCAGGGAACAGTGCTTAACAGGCAAAGAGCGACTCTTAGCCAGGGACATGGCAACTGCTCTGGTGGAGTGGGCATGCACCTGGCCTTCTAGCTTAACCTGGGCCATGGCATAAATGAAAATCACATAGCATAATTCTTGATCTTCCAGGAATATCTTCACCATTGATTCACACTAATGGGTTCTGAGCGGGAGGACCCTGCAGGAGTCAGAACTTTTCAGAAGGACTGGCACCAAGGTAAGCTGCATGCATTCGTGGCTCTGCAAGACTGACTCATGCTGCATGGCTTAACTCAGCACTGGCCCTCAACCACCTCAGCACAGAAGAAAAAATTACTCACCCTAGTAATGTTGTTTCTTCCAAGGTGTCCTTTAGCATCAGTAACAGTATGCAGTAAGCTGACTAGGATGAGCTGCCTCGGAGATAGAGTTTATGCTAATGAATAAATGAATTAGCCAAACAGAAGAGAGCTTGAGGGTGTGCCGAGAGGAACTTGCCCAGAGGGCACCAGAATTTTTTCGAAACTAGAATGGGAATATGCCCATGTTACGTGTGAACCAACAGCATGAACAATGAAAAACAGAAAAAAACATGTAAACTTTGCTTTAAATGCAATTAAAAAGTTCAAAAACACATTTGGCAATAATGAGGAAGCAGAGTCCTCTTCAGTCAGATTTCTTGGGGAGGAAGGATGGGAGCTTACTGATGCTAAAGGACATCTTGGAAGAAACAAGATTACTACGCTGAGTAATTTTTTCTTCTCACCCCAGGGGTCCTTTAGCATTAGTAACAGTATGCAGACTGCAAAGCAGTGTAATTGGGAGGCAGGTACAAAACCTACTAAGGAAAGAGGCTCTGCAGGACCGCCATGCCAAATCTGGCATCAGATCTAGACTGTATATCCAGGCAATAATGCTTTGTGAATGTGTGTACAGTCTTCCAAGTAGCTGCTTTTCAGACATCAAATAAAGGAATATCCCTTGCAGCTGTCACTGTGGCAGCAGTGCCCCTGGTAGAATGTGCCCTGAGGCCTTCAGGGGGCTGTTTACTAGCCTTGTCATAACAAAACTGAATACAAGAGACTATCCGGCGAGAGACAGTTCTCTTAGTGGCTGGTCTTCCTCTACCTACCTCCCCACACGTGAGGAAAAGCTGGGTAGTGGAACCCCTAAACTGTTTGGTGTGTTCCAGGTAGTAAGAGATTGATATTTTCACATCCAAACTATGGAGTCTCTGTTTTCCAGGAGTGGATTTTTCAATAAAGAATACAGGAAGGGTAATGGTCTGGTTACGGTGAAATTCAGAGATAACCCTGGGCAGGAATTTCCTGTTAGTTCTGAACTCTACCTTATCCCTGTGAGGGATTAAATAGTTTGGCTCAGTACATAGTGCCTGCAACTCTGAAATTCTTCTTGCAGAGGTGATGGCAACTAGAAAGACTGTCTTCCAGGTAACATACTTTAAGTGTGCCATAGCCATGGACTCAAAAGGTGGCTCCATGAGCTTGGCAATGCAATTAAGGCTCCAATGGGGAACAGGTTCCCTAATTGGGGGCTGAAGATGGAGTAGACCTTTGAAAAACCTTTTGAAAACAGGCAGTGAAATGATCGATTTGTCCTTACCTATGGAGAGGTAAATAGAAATTACAGCTAGGTGAAGTTTTAAGGATGAGGCCTTTAGGCCTGAGGCCTGTAAATTGATTAAATAATCCAAAAGACTATGCACTGGGGCTTTGAGAGGATTTATGTGTTTCTTCTTGCAACAGAGAGAAAATATTTTCCATTTAGCTGCATACATTTTCTTGGTACTGTTTTTTTTTTTTTTTTTTAATCCTCTGGATTTTAAGGACCTGTTCTGAATACCAAGTATCTGGCTACTCTAACTCCTCAAAAGCCAAGCTTTAAGGTGAAGGGACTGCAGATTCGGATAGGTCACTCCTAGCTATGGTACAGTCAGAAGAGAGTGACTGAGAGGAAGCTGAATCGACTTGCTGTGCGACAGGGCTACTAGAAGGGGATACCAAGGTTGCCTTGGCCAACCAGTGCCACCAGGATCATTTCATTACATTTTTATTTTATACTGAAGAATCTGTGGGCTAAAAACCCATTTTCACAGATGTCCAGTGTAACAAATACATACAATATACAAATACAAAAGACACATAAATACAATAATTTAAAAATCAATTGTAGCACTTACATACAGAGTTCGTCAACATATAACCCCTTAGCTTTGTCTTAAAACTAGACATATTAAGACAGCCAACAACGGTGCTGGGTAGTTTGTTATAAAGAATAATAGGTGAAAAAGTTATGGAATTCTGAGCAAACTTTGCATGATATGATGGAACTGTAAATGAATATCTACTTTGCATTCTTGCATTTATAGAATGGTCATTTCTAGAAAATAAAATAGTAATACTGTTTGGGAGCAGACCAAGTTGAGTTTGTTGCCGATTGAACCCTCAGCTTCAGCAACACTCTATGGATCAGAGGAAATGGAGGGAAGGCATAAAGAAACTTGCCTGCCCAATCCAGAGTTACGGCATCTGTTGGGAGAGTCCCTAGTGCTGGGGGCCTGCAGCAATACAGAGGAAGTTGATGGTTGAGGTGAGAGGCAAAGAGATCTATTTCTGGTGCGCCCCACCTCCTGAAGACTGTGGCAAGGACTTGTTTGTTCAGAGTCCACTAGTTGTGCCCTTGGCTGATGCGGCTCAGAGCATCTGCCAGGGTATTGTCTTTGCATGGAAGGTGTATGGCTGAGAGACTCACATTGAGACACTAAGCCAGGGACCAGATTCTCATTGCCTCTGAATAAAGGACGGTGGACTTTGTGCCACCATGCTTGTTTATGTAGAACATAGCAGTGGTGTTGTCTGTCCTGATTTTCACTGAATGACCTTCTACATGGGGAGCAAAGGTCTTTAGGGCAAGGTAGATGGCTCTGAACTCTAGCAGGCTGATGTGGTTTGCAGATGCCCTGGGAGTCCAAGTGCCACTTACAGAGTGACTGCCTAGATGAGCTCCCCACCCCAGCAGGGAGGCCATCTGTAGTAATGATTTTTGTGGGACAAGAAAGTTGGAAGGGGATTCCCACTGACAGGTTGACAGTTTCCTTCCACCAGCCCAGAGCTCGGAGTAAGGTTTTTGTCACTGCAACCAGCTTGGACAAGGAATATCTTTTTTGGGACCAGTGTGCCCACAGGTGATACTGTATGTCCCACATTTGGAATGTGACAACTGCTGTCATGGAGCTTATATGTCCCACGAGCTTTAGAAAATGCCTGGCTGGCCTGGGCTGGCCCAGGACAAAGGAGATAACCACTGACAGAAAGTTTTGGATCCTGTCTGTGGAAGAAAGGCCTTGCTCTGCTGTGTATCCATTTCTGCTCCTATAAAGGTGAGGAGCTGAGTGGGATCCAAGTGAGATTTATTTTGGTTGATAGGAAGCCTTGTGACTGCAGAGTTTCCTTTGTGTAACTGAGAACCTCTCTGACTTGATGAGGGAACTTACCCACTAGAAGCCAGTCGTCCAAGTAATGGTAGACTGCAATGCCCTGTTTCCTGAGATAAGCTGCAACAACAGCTAGGCACTTGGTAAAAACTCTTGGGGCCTATGTTAAGCCAAAAGGCATGGCTGCAAACTGGTAATGCGCTGATGGCAACCTGAACCTTAGAAACTTTCTGTGGGACTGCCTCATTGGGATGTGGAAATAGGCGTCCTTTAAGTCCATGGAGGCTAGCCAGTCTCCCTGCTGCAGGGAGTGAATCATCATTGTGAGTGACCATTTTAGTAGTAGTAGTAGTAGTAAAAAGTTTATTTCTTATATCAGAAACAGGATAATCCAATTTAGCAAAAAGCTTATTTACAATGGGGTCCTACTGTACAAAAAGAATATCAGTTTCACTTTAAAAATACTATAACATACATATAGATAGATTCACACATAAACAAAACAACAATTATTACAAAAAATACACATCTTTCAAATGCAACAACCTTTTGGAGACAATGCGGCCTTTTCAAGCCAAAATCTTAATATATTACAAGATGTTTTGTTAGTACATGACCTCAGGTGATCTGGCATTGAGTTACACAATTTTGGGCCTTCATATACATAGCAATGTTGGCCCCTCGTTGTTCTCATAAATGGTACCCTAAAATCTATTTCCCCTGCAGATCGCAATCCCTCTTTGGCATTCCACTCCTCCAAGAACTCTATCAGATATTCTGGAGCTTTTTTAAAGTAACAACGGTGGGTCACACACTGCACATGGCTATTATGCTAATCCATCACAGGTATCCAGTTTAAAGCCTTATAGAGAGTGCAATGATGTGCATTCCAAGATGCATCTAAGATAAAACGTGCATATTTATTAAAAACAACATCTAACCATCCCAACGTACCTCTAGCAGCCCCAATATACACAACATCACCATAATCAAAATGCGGAATTATCATCAAATTCACAATTTTTAATCTAGCTTCAGATGAAAGACAGTCTCTATGTGTATACAGTACCCCCAACTTCTTATTCAATTTTTGTATTAGATTGTCAATATGAGAATCCCAACTACATTGGGAGTCCATCTAGACTCCCAAATATTTGTAACAATCCACAAGGGCCAAGCTGCACCCATCCAATGTTTTTATGTCTAAATTCACAACTACGTTTTTATTTGAAAATAATATTACCTGTGACTTTAAAGGGTTTAAGACCAACCCATGTTCCCAAAAGTATGTTTGCAATATATTACAATATTTTTGTAATATTTCCTGTATATACCCCACAGATTCTCCTTCAAGATACAATATTGTATCATCAGCATACAAATGGTGTCGGACATCGTTCATCAGATGTCCAACACCATTTGTATATATATTAAATAGAATGGGTCCTAGCACTGACCCCGTGGTACACCAGATTTAATATTCAGGTAACTAGGTACAAAATTGTTACTCAATTTAACCCTCTGCTGTCTCCCATCCAGGTAGCAATGGAACCAGTCCAGGGCGCCCTGGCTGAGGCCTATATATCTCAAGTTGTCAATTAATACCAGATGGCCTAAGGTGTGGAAAGCTTTCGACAGATCTATAAATATGGCCCCAACCAGGAGGCCCCTATCCATGGCCACCTGGATGTCCGACACAACCTTGACAAGTGCTGCAGTAGTGCTATGCTGTGCCCTAAAACCAGATTGATACTTATTGTACTTTTTGTTACTTTCAAGATAACCATTTAGTTGGGAAGCCACAATTTTTTCAAACACTTTTGAGGTGACTGAAAGCAATAATATTGGTCTATAATTCTGCATATCATTTTTCTGATTTTCCTTGAACACTGGTATCACCTCCGCCGGTTTCCAGGCCAATGGGTAGGCCAGTATTTAATGAAAGATTAAATAGGTCGGCCAATATTGGAGCTACCAATGGTGCAGCAATTTTAAGCAAAAAAGATGGAATCCCACCTGGGCCTTGAGCCTTATTTATATTCAATCTTAACTCCCTAAAAACTTGACTGGGTGTAATATTTTGAAAATGGAAAAATGGTCCATCTTCTACCTTCTTATCTTGGTCCCCCTTTTGCTGTATTATGCCAGAAAAAAAAGATGTGTTAGTCTGGGAAGACCCCATATCAATAAACATTGTATTTAATATGGCAGCTGCCCCATCTGAGAGCTTCATTGAATCATTGTTTACTGGAAAAGCATTAGGTAACTCTGAGATCTTACTTCCTTTTAATCCTTTAACCATATTCCAGAAATCCCTAGTTTTTTTTTTACCCTGCTCAATTCCCAGGCCTGTTAAATATAACTTGGATTTCGCTTTCCTTATTTGTGTAATATACAAATTACGTGCAGCTCGATAGTTTTCCCAAAGCCCTCTCTCATTTCTCTTCTTTGCTAGCCTCCATGCTGCATCCCTTTTCTTACGGTAGGTTCTTAACTTCGCAGTGTACCAAAAATAATTATTCTTTTTCTCTTTCCTACTTTGAATTGGTACAGAAGTATCACATACAGACATAAATTCACAGCAAAAATATGACCAAGCACTATCTATATCGGGGATCAAAGCCAATCAGTTCCAATTTCTAGATTCCAAGTCAACCATGAAGGATGTATAATCCACATTCTTAAAATTACGGTAGGATTTAACTTGAGGAATACCCAGTTGTTTATCAGTTTTCCTAACACAAAAAGTAATCTGATGGTCACTAAAAGAGTCTGGCAACACCCCAAATACTGAGTATTTAACTGGGTCAGAAGAAAAAATTACTCACCTTAGTAATGTTGTTTCTTCTAATGGAGTCTTGCTATATTATGACATATGCAGTGAGTCCCAACCTTCGAACTGCTCCGGAGGTGAAAGAGTTAACTTTCCATGCCAGGCATGGAACGCTGAGCTCGAGCTCGGTTGAAAACTCTGTCTGTTGTTCTTCAAACTCAAACTGTCAGATCTTTATGAGCTAAACTCACTAAGGTCCTGTGTGGAAGCTGTAAACCTACACTAGCCAACTGGCTACTAAATATAACAACACATTTTTTGGTCACAAAACAAAGACTCAAGTCAGGAGACCCAAAAAATGAAAAACACAACACCCAGTCACCCCAGAAAAAGAGAGGGGTGAAAAAACAAGGTGGGCATTTAGTAAGTGCCAACACTGCACTGCCCACCCACATCCCAAAAACAGAGGTTCTGAGAGGGGAAGGCAGGGGGGGAGGTCATAATATAGCAAGACTCCATTAGAAGAAACAACATTACTAAGGTGAGTAATTTTTTCTTCAAACAACATGAAGTCTTGCTATATTATGACATATGCTGACTACACACAGCAGTACCTCCATGGAGGAGGGACAGAACCTACTTAGGAAATAGGCTCAGAAGCACAGCTGTGCTAAACCGAGCATCACTCCTAGCCTGGGTGTCCAGAGAGTAATGCTTGGTAAAAGTGTGAACTGTTTTCCAGGTAGCTGCTTGACAAATCTCTAGAATGGGGATGTCCCTGGCAGCAGCCAGGGAAGCAGCTGTACCTCTGGTAGAGTGAGCCCTCAGGCCTGAGGGAGGAACCTTAGCTAGCTTTTCATAACAGAATTGGATACAAGAGACAATCCACCTGGCAATGGATCTTTTAGTGGCAGGTTTCCCTTTACCAGCCTCACCATAAGTGAGGAACAGTTGAAGGGAGTCAAACCTGTGACCCTTGGTACACTCAATGTAGTAACTAAGGGCTCTTCACATCTGCTGTGCAGCCTCCTCTCGCCAGAGGAGGAAATGGTCAGTGAAGTACACTGGAAGAGAAATAGATTGATTAAGGTGGAAATCTGAAACCACCTTAGGCAAGAACTTCCTGTTAGTCCTGAGGACCACCTTATCTCTATGAAAGGAGATAAAATCAGGCTCCACTGACAAAGCTTGTAATTCACTTATGCATCTGGCAGAAGTGATGGCTACCAGAAACACAGTCTTCCAAGTCAAATACTTAAGGTCTGCTGAAGACAAGGGCTCAAAGTGGGGTTGCATAAGCTGAGCAATGCAAACATTAAGATCCCAGGCAGGGACAGGGTCTCTGAATGGAGGGTTGGTGTGACGCAATCCCTTAAAAAACTTAGAGAATACAGGATGAGCTGAAAGAGAAGAGGGTTTACCTGCTGAAATGAAAGCAGACACAGCTGCCAAATGCACCTTTAGGGTAGCTGGTCTGAGCCCCAAAGTGTTCAAATGGACCATATAATCCAGGACTGTGGGTAAATCAGCAGATTCTGGGGAAATATGCTTCCCAGAGCACCATATAGAAAACCTCTTCCATTTGGAATTGTAAGTAGCCCTGGTGGAAGGCTTCCTAGAAGCCTTCAATATAGCCATTACACCTTGGGAGAGGTGTAGATCAGCAAATTCTAACTCTTCAAGAGCCAGGCTTTGAGATTGAGAGATTTGAGGTTTGGGTACCAAACCCTTCCCTGAGCACAGGTTAACAGATTTTGATTCCTGGGAAGACACAGGGGAAGATGGACTGCTAAGGACGGTAGGAGTGGATACCAGGGTTGTCTGGCCCAATCTGGAGCAATCAGAATCACTTTGCAGGATTGAGATCTGATTTTGACTAACACTTTGAACAGAAGAGGGAAGGGGGGAAAAGCATAGAGAAACTTTCCTTCCCAGTTGAGAACTAAGGCATCCAGAGGGACTAAGCCCAACACTGGGGGCCTGCAGCAAAAAAGGGGAAGTTGGTGATTGTCTGGGGCTGCAAAAAGATCTATCTGCGGGGTGCCCCACCTGGCAAATATTACCTCCAGGACCAGGGGATCCAGTGACCATTCGTGACGGCCCTGGGAAATCCTGCTGAGAGCATCTGCTAGGACATTGTCCTTGCCTGGGAGGTGAACTGCCGTAAGGGAGGTGTTCAGGGAATAAGCCAGAGACCACAACTTCATTGCTTTCGGTGCACAAGGCCGTGAGACCGAGTGCCTCCTTGCTGTTGATGTACCACATCGTAGTGGTGTTGTCTGTTCTGACCTGTACAACTTTGTTCTGAACAGATTTGGAAAACCTGAAGTGCTAGAAAAACTGCTCTGAGCTCCAACAGGTTGATGTGGGAGCAGAGATTCCTGAGGGACCACAGTCCCTGGGTAGTGAGGTCGCCCATGTGAGCTCCCCACCCCAAGAGGGATGCATCTGTAGTAAGGATTAAAGAGTGAGACTGAGTGACAAATGGAACCCCCTGTCTCAGATTGCTCTGATCCTGCCACCATTGTAGGGCTTGGATCAGGGTTCGAGTCACTGGGATCAATTTGGTTAGAGGGTCCTTTCTTTGAGACCAAAAGGCTCTCAAATGGAACTGGATGTCCCTCATCTGAAATCTGGCTCCTTGCACTACTGCTGTAGAAGCAGCCATGTGCCCTAGGAGCTGTAGAAAATGCCTTGCTGGTCGAGAGACCTGCAGGGAGAATGAGGAGGCCAGAGAGACCAGGGTCCTTGCCCTGTCCAAAGGGAGGAAGGCTCTGGCTTCCTCTGTGTTCAGTTCTGCACCTATGAAGGTGAGGAGCTGGACAGGCTCTAGAACTGACTTTGGAAGATTCAGAAGGAAACCTAGAGATGTAAGCAGTTGCTGAGTTATCTGAAGATGTAACTTGACTTGGTCTGGAGACTGGCCTACTATGAGCCAGTCGTCCAGGTAAGGGAAGATGGCAATTTTTTGCCTTCTTAGGTGGGCAACTGCTACTGCCAGGCATTTTGTGAATACCCTTGGACCAGAGGTGAGGCCAAAGGGCATTGCTCTGAATTGGTAATGGCCTGAGGGTAGCTCGAACCTGAGGTACTTTCGATGGGAGCTTCTGATGAGAACATGGAAGTAGGCATCCTTGAGGTCCAGGGACGCTAGCCAGTCCCCTGGCCTTAGAGAGGGCAGAATAATTCCCAGAGTCACCATTTTGAATTTTGGTTTTAAAAGGTGCTTGTTTAAGTATCTGAGATCCAGGATGGGCCGCCATTCTCCTGTCTTTTTTGGGGTAAGGAAGTACCTGGAGTACAATCCTTTGCCCTGGTGTAGGGGTGGAACCTTTCCATGGCTCTGAGAGCCAGGAGGTGAGACTTCTGCCTCTAGGGCAAGTGCCTCTGAGGGATTTGCAGGTGGAAGGATCTGGTTCTCATCTTTGGAAATTTTTGAAGCTGAGAACCAGTCCCTGGCTTACTACTTCCAGGACCCACTTGTCTGATGTGAGAGACTTCCAGTCCTGGACAAAGTAAGCCAGCCTGCCCCCTACAGGTAGTGGAGAATCGGCCCTGGCCACCCCATCAGGGTGCCTGCTTGGCAGGGGCTTTAGGCTGAGGGGTGGGAGCAGGCCTGCTTGTACCCCGTCTGCCTCTCCCTCTAAAGACCCCCCCCCCGGGCGTAAGCTGAAGAGGAGGCCTGGGCTTGGTGAAAAGGCCTGCCCCTGCTCCTGGAAGGCTGCCTTTGAGGAGTGGCCTGCCTTTCCTTGGCCTGTGCACTCCTATAGGTGGTCCTATACTCATCCATTTTCTTCATGTAATTATCTGTCTGCTCCCCAAACAGAGAATTTCCCACAACAGGAAAATCCATGGCCTTAGTCTGGGTATCCTGTGACAGGCTAGTACATCTGAGCCAAGCCATTCTGCGAAGTACCACAGATGTAGCCATGACTCTTGATGACACATCATTAGAGTCCACTGCAGCATGGAATTGCACCTTAGATGCCTCAATATCATCAGCAGCCACCTGCTCCAGCTCCTTGGCAAGCTGGCCAGGGACCTGTTTTGCTAGAGCCATAACAGTATCCCATCTGGATTTCTGGTATCTAGCAACATAAGCCATATAATTTGCGTGTCTGAGTCCCAAGGATGCTGCCATGTACTGTTTCTTTGCCATGGTATCAATCCTCCTGGAGTCCTTGTCAGGGGGGTGTGAGGCCAAGGGAATATTTGCCTTGTCACAGGCTGCAGCCTGCACTACCCCAACATGGCTGCATTGTTGTGTAAGGAACTCCGTATCAGAGCCTGACAATGTGTACCTCTTGTCCATTCTCTTATCAACAGGAGGTATAGTGTGAGGAGTTTTTAGAATTTTTACTGTCGGTTTCCCAAAAGATTTATGCAAAGGAATAGACAGTCTCCTGGACTCTGGGATATCCATCATTTCCACAGTCAGGTTCCTCTTGATCATCCACAGCTTCCTCCATAGGAAGCTGGAGGGTTTCAGCCACTTTTTTATAAAAAATAAAATGAGAGGGGACTCAGAAAGCCTAGGAGGAGACACCTGAAGGTCTGTCTGGGAGATGTCCGGTTCAATGGGCACATCCAGACTTTCAAATCCACATTCACTCTCCTCATACTCCTCTTCCCCCTCCTCCGGTTCATAAAATTCCTCTAAATCATAGTCTTGAACCGGTGGAACGGGCCGAACCGTATGCTTACCTGATGGTGCCGGTTCGGTCGGAACAGGGGAAAGCGACTGGACAATTTTAATCGCTTTGGCTATTTCTTCAGCGGTTGGAGAGGAAAGTTTTGGCTCCACACCAGCTGATTTCCTAGTCCTTTTTGCTGGAACCGACTCCTCCGAGTCGGCTCTCCTTTTGCCCGAGGAAGTCTCGCCCTGGTCAGAGGGCACTCCCTCCGGTTCGGTTGGAACCGAACCGGGCTGGCCATCCGGGTCAGCGGACTTCTTGGCCTCCCTTTCCCTGAGCCTACCAACTCTCTTATCCAGGGTAGCTGCAGGAACATTTTTGCAAATCTGGCAGTCTGCATTGAGGTGGTCAAACCCCAGACAATAAACACAGGTGGTGTGGGGGTCAGCCTTGGCAAAGGCTTCCCCACAGACACTGCAGTGTTGAAACCCAGTGGGCCTGGTTTTTATTTTGGGTTTCTCAGATATAGTGCCAGTCCTAACCAAACTTGCCCGTTTATGGCAATCTGCCAAGCAAGATCCTCTTATCGGTTCCCAACCGTGTCACGGGTCGTGGAGAAAACCGTAATAAAATCCGTTTTTTTTAGAACCGATAAGAACCGGTAACCACACTCTAAAAGACAGATTAATATATTTCAAAAACAACCTGATCGGTTCAAACCGAACCGATAACTGTTTACAAGTTCCACATAGAATAATTAAATGTAAAAGCTATCTAGTAGTTACAATATCACAGACAGAGCTTGAACCGACTGGTTACGGTTTAAATTCGGTCAAAAAAATGAGAAAATAATACTTCAACCGACAAAATGAACCGAACAGAAGGAGAAAATCTCCGGAGCGACTGTTCAGTGAGGCGGAGTAAAGAATCTGACAGTTTGAGTTTGAAGAACAACAGACATAGTTTTCAACCGAGCTCGAGCTCAGCGCTCCATGCCTGGCATGGAAAGTTAACTCTTTCACCTCTGGAGCAGTTCAAAGGTTGGGACTCACTGCATATGTCATAATATAGCAAGACTTCATGTTGTTTGAAGTAAACATTAAGTCCAAGATAGTGGAAGAGTTGGGGGATCTGGCATTCAGTCTTGTAGTGGTAGTAATCAATTGAGACAATCCCAACGTTGTTTTAAAATCAGTTAACTTGCTGGTAGGTGATACCCTAGCCCAATCTGTATTCATGTCCCCCACAACCACAACTTCATGGGTCCCCCTATAGGGAGACAAAAAATCCTGGAGGACAAGAAACCGTTGATCATCACCCTTTGGGGGAAGGTAACACCCCACCAGCAACAGTAGACTACAATACGGAATTTTTATTTCCAAAACTACTCTTTCCATGCCTGGTGTACTGACACAATTCAAATGTTTAATTTCTAGTGCTGTAATACCACAGACCAAAACTCCCCTCCCCCCCCACGATCATGCCTCCATGTTTGAGAACCAGATAGCCGAATCTCTTCATCTTGTACTTTTTTACTTAACCAGGATTCAGTTATTATTACGACATCTGGTTTAAATTTCAAAATCCACTCGTGTATCATGTCAAACTTTGGAACAATCCTCCTAGCATTTAACTGAACAAACGAAAGTTTACTACTTTTTAGAATATCAGCTGTATATATATTCTCATCACATGGCCCTAGATTTAAATGAATGTCACCTGACATCAATAAACTCAAAATTATAAGTAGTCTGATTTTAGCAGCCATTCCTTACTGTTTTATGACTAATTTTTGCATCATAAGGCAAAAATAATACTTATAATTTACCTCACAGTCCAATTTCCATTTACCTACCATCAAAGCAGCCAATTTACGAAAGATTGAACATTGCGTTTGGGCTAACAACTGGGAAATTGGTCTCGTTTTTGCCCCCCAAAACTTTGAGGACAAGGTTAAAGTATCCCCATATAATTTAATAGATGTTTTCCCAAAACTAACCCCAGTCATATTTTCAAGCTTAGGATATACAAAAGTGCAAAGCATGAACCACACTGTCCTCAGACAAATAGTTAATGTTTTACCCATAAAGTATGTTCAAACTGGAACCTTATAAAACTTTCATATGTAGCAGGGTTTTAAATAATTGATTAGCAGTTTTTTTTCTTCGGACTATACTAACTGTACAGAAAGTATTTATATAGATTTTCTAGAGGTGCTGTGTTTGTTAAACACACTGAGGCAAGAGCTATGCATTTTCACAAAGATTTTTTTTTTTTTTTTCTGATGTTATTTCTCAGGAGCCTCCCCCCGCACTCTGCCGTTCCTCCGGCGCCATCGCCGGACATGAGACCCCCTCCCTTCAGCACCCCGCGACTTACCCTTCGCGGCAGGGTGGTGGGGAGCGACTCAACCTACCAGAACGGGTCCATGCCAGGGAGGCGCCCTCCGAAGAATGGCGGCGGGAGCGACGTCGTGCTGCGGCCCATTTTTTCCCGATTTTTCTCCTGGCGGCATGGCGTGCAATGGCGCGGCGGCTGAATCTGCTGCGCTCCCGTGCGCGCACTATCAGCGTCTGCCACGTCCGCCTCCCCTGTCTCTGCGGCTGCTGTGTTGTGATCCCCAGCCTCGCTGGAGTCAGGCAAGCACCGGCCGCCCGAATCCACCCGGAGATGGAGAGCAGTCCTCGGACGCTCGATCCATCTCCTCCCGCCGACCCCCGACAACCCGTGCTCGCTCTCTGAACACGGGTCGCCGGGCGTGGCGCGAGGTGTAGCGACCAGCGCCTCAACCCTCAGCGCCACCGGGCCAGCTATTTTCACAAAGATTTAGCACTTTTATGAGCAAAACACTAATCAATTTTTTGAGTTAAATAAATCCCTGAGTAGGATTATAAAACTAATTCTGTTTTCTAGAACAGCTACCTACAACACCATATAGTTTCCCTTAAAATGTACAGCAGGTAAATTTAAAAACAAAACAGTTTACTACCACTAGACATTTAAATACTTTCTAAATCAACAAATATTATCCAATCACTTTATATAATATATGTCAACCTCACAAACTGTTTCTACAGATTAAAACCCTAGGCACTACCCAAGTTATTAAGATATAATAAGCCTATATAACTTTCAGTACTTTAAATGTCCATTTAACTCAGCAAACCAACAGCATTCTTCAGCGTTCTTCTACTTCCGAGTGGCGCTCGACTCATGCTCACACTATGAGCAGCACAGCTCTTTTGTAGAAAGCTGCCCCTCCTCCTCTGTGACGTACCGGCACTCCTCCTTTGATCTTAGCAGTCAGGTTCCGGTAACCAGGAGCAGGGAAGGCAAGCTGGAATACACGGCTGGGGGGGAGCTCTGGCACAAGAAAGTCAGCACAGCACAGTCTTATTTCCCCAAGCAGCAGGTAGTAAAAGCAAGGGGAAAATAATGGTACGCTGACAGAATGCAGGCAGTTTGTTGTAGATTTCAAACACAGCGTACCTGACGTCAGCAGTGCGGTTCTTTTGTAGTAAGCTGCCCCTCCTCCTCCGTGACGTAGCTGCACTCCTCCTTTGATCTTAGCAGTCAGGCTCCGGTAACCGGAAGCAGGGAAGGCAAACTGGAATACACGGGGGGAGTTCTGGCACAAGAAAGTCAGTACAGCATAATCTTATTTCCCCAAGCAGCAGGTGGTAAAAGCAAGGGGAAAATAATGGTACATTGACAG
This sequence comes from Neoceratodus forsteri, assembly GCA_016271365.2. NCBI lineage: Eukaryota > Metazoa > Chordata > Ceratodontiformes > Ceratodontidae > Neoceratodus > Neoceratodus forsteri. Next base: position 966,824,910 of record CM028134.1, on the reverse strand, counting down.
AATTCAGGCAGTTCGTTATAGATTTCAGTAAGTACCTGTTTAAGTACCTGAGGTTGAGAATAGGTCACCATGCCCCGTTTTTCTTTTCTGTGAGGAAGTATCTGGAGCAGGGTCCTTTTCCCACCTGGGAAACGGGTACCCTCTCCACTACTTTTGCTGATAGCAAATTCTTTACCTCCTGCTCCAGTATAAGTCTTTCTGTTGGAGTGAGGGGTTTTGATAACAATGGACCCCTGAGACGTAGAAATGTTTTTGAACTGGAAAGATAGGTCCTCCTCCACTACCTCCAGGACCCACTTGTCCGTGGTTATGTGGTTCCAAAATTGGAGGTAGTAGGCAAGCCTGCCTCCTACTGGAGGAGGGGAGGCGACCTGGTTGTTGATGTCAGGGCTTAGACTGTGTAGCAGGTGCAGGAGTGGTGGCAGCTCTCATCTAGCCCCTCCTGCATTTTTGCTCTATAGTAACCTCTTATTTGGGAGTAATCCATGGGCACTGGCATAGAGAAAAAGCCCTAGGATAAAATCCCCTGCCTCTGTTTCCCCTGTAGGGGGTTTTCTGGAATGCCATGATTGGAGAGTTAGGAAGGTGATTCTCGAAAGAACCCATGGAAATTGCTGCAGCCTGTGATTCAGTGTTAAAGTGCAGCGGAAGTGGCATTCGGCCACTCTTGCGGCAGTATGCGGACCCACTAAACATAAATCCTCATCTTGCAGCAAGCAGAAATGGAACTTTTTGCCAGTAGTGAATCTCCTATTACTTTGCAGAGGCTTCAAGAAGATGTATCTCAAACCCTGTACCCAAACTATTACAAACTCATTCAGTTAGCTCTCACTTTGCCTGTCGGGAAAGCCACATCTGAACAAAGCTTTACTGCAATGAGACGGATTAGAAACTGGGTACGTTCAACCATGGGAGAAGAAAGATTTTCTTCAGTTGCTGTCCTTCACATAGAAGCTGATTTGACTGCAGTGCTGATCCCAGAGAACATTGTAGATGTTTATGCTAACCGAAAGGAGAGAAGAATGCAATTACATTAAAGTATTTCTGTATTAAGACAATGTAGAAGTATCTTTTAAACGCCCAGTGAGAGATTAATACAGTCCTGTGCAGCCTTTTCAGCCCCGCCCCAGTCCACCCCTTGTCCTGCCCCCCCAAATGTCAAAGGCAAACTACGCCTATGCCAGCAGGGGACCTTAATGTATGCATTGCCTAGCTCATGGAACCCCCACTTGAACCCATGGTCTCAGCACACCTGAAATACGTAACCTGGAAAGCAGTTTTCCTGGTGGCCATCACCTCGACCAAGAGGATTAATAAGCTCCAGGCCCTGTGTATAGAGCCAAATTATATCTCTTTCCATAGGGATAAGGTGGTGCTTAGAACTAACAGGAAGTTCCTTCCAAAGGTAGTTTCTGACTTCCATCTGAATTTGTCCATTACTTTGCCAGTCTTTTTCACTGAGCATTCCAGTTCAGGTGAACGCAGGCTGCACAGCCTGGATGTCAAGAGAGTTTTGAGCTATTACATTACTCACACCATGGACCACAAGCAGGACAGACAGCAGCTGTTCCTGACTTATGGGGATGTGGAAAAAGGAAAACCAGCATCTAAAAGGACTATTTCACACTGAATAGTGCAATGTATCCAATTCTGTTATTCAAAAGTGGGTAAGGAGCCCCCAGTAGGCCTCAGGGCCCACTCCACGAGGGACACAGCTGCTACAATAGCAGCTGCCAGGGACATTCCACTACTGGAAATCTGCAAAGCAGCTACATGGAGAACATGGCCAGCATAACATTCTGTGGTGATTTGCATATGCAGCCCCTGATGCTTTGCATTGTGTGGGCATGTGTGATTTTGTATTTTCTTGAAACTTGGCTTCCCAGCCAAATGCCCTTTGGGGTAATCCTTGCCTCAGTGTTTGCGCACAGAGGTTCTTTGTCTTTTAAATAGTTTTTTATTTTAATGGGTTCACCACAACATATCCAAGACACACTGTCTTAGGGTAGCTGGTCCATTCCACTGGGGTGTCAAACAGGCGAGGCATACTGATGAGTCCTGGTAGGACGAAACACGTGTCTATGTTTTCTGTTAGCATCCTTTGCAAACTGTGTGCGAGGCCTTTCGGCACCATGCAATTCTGCTATAAGTTGGACCAGCATAACATTCTGTGGTGATTTGCATATGCAGCCCATGATGCTTTGCATTGTGTGGGCATGTGTGATTTTGTATTTACATGGAGAACAGTACACACTTTCACAAAGCACTACTCCCTGGACACTCAGTCCAGAAGTGATGCCAAGTTTGGCACAGCAGTTCTGCAGTCTATTTCCAAAACAGGTTCTGTGCCCACTTCCAAAGGTACTGCTTCATAGTCTGCAAGAGTTAAGAATATTGAAGAATTCCTGGGGTTAGAAGAAAAAATTACTCACCGTAGTAATCTTGTTTCTTCCAAGGTATTCTTCATATTATTAACTCACCCTCCCTACCTCCCCTTCCAGAACCAGTGGCCTCTGCATCTCAGCTGGATATCTGTATAGACTGGGGTTTTTCACCCTAGTTGTGTTATACTTTTTTAACCCTGTTGGGTGTTGTTTTTCCCTCTTTAGGTCATATCTGACAGTTTGGGGGATTCCTTTTGCCAGAAGGGATATTATTATTATTGCTATTATCATTATTATTACTATAGAAACATAGAATTTGACGGCAGATAAGGACCGCTTGGCCCACCTAGTCTGCCCATTTCCCTACCTAACGGATAAGCTGAAGATCCTAGTTAACCAACAGCCTACTTCCTCCTACCCCCCACTAGAATTGCCTTATGTCTGTCCCATGCATTCTTGAATTCCCCCTTTTGACCCCACAACCTCCTCAGGAAGGCTGTTCCATGTGTCCACCACCCTCTCCGTGAAAAAATACTTCCTCACATTGCCCTTCAGCCATCCCCCCTTCTGTTTTCAAATTGTGCCCCCTTGTTCTTGCACATCTCTTTTTCCAAAAGATGCTACCCTCCTAGACTTTGCTAATTCCCTTGAGGTACTTGAAAGTTTCTATCATGCCCCCCCCCTTACCTCAAGGGTATACATATTAAGCTCCTTTAGTCTCTCTTCGTATGGCTTCTGGTGCAGATCCTTCATCATTTTAGTTGCCCTCCTCTGGACTGCATCCATCCTGTCTATGTCCTTGTGGAGATGGAGTTTCCAGAATTGCATGCAGTACTCCAGATGGGGTCTCATCAAATGTCTGTACAGAGGGACAGCAACTACCTGTTTTCTACTGGTGATGCCTCTTCCTATACATCCCAGTAACCCCCCAGCCCTCATTACTGCCTTCTCACATTGCTTGCTTACCTTTAGGAAATGGTTGTGGTGAGATTTGAACCTGGTTTTCTTAGTTCCCAAGCCTGAACTTAGCCCCTAGACCCTGCTGCCTCTAAAGTCAGTTACCTGTGGATCTGGGGACTAGGAAGAAATGAAAGTAGAACCCCCTGCTCTTTTGTTCCCAGTGAACTGATTCTGTGGCTCTCTTGCACAGCAGAGTACATATTTCCTCCAATAACACAGTTATGTGATCTGGAGGACAAGTTGAAAGAACTGGTGGTAGTTCTGGAGGCAACTCCAGATGTTCTAGAGCGTGACTGTGCTCTATGAGCTGTAGGACCCAAGCATCTGTTGTAATTTCCCTCCACCTGTCAAGGTGAAGGGAGAAGCACCCCCTGCCACCACCTCCTGGAGTACTGGAAGGGGGTGGTCTGGTAAGGAGTTAGGTTGAAGCTGAACTCTGGGGGCTTTGGCAGTGGTGGAGGTAGAGGCAGCCAAAGCTCCCCAGCTCTGCACTTGCCCTGTTGTTGGGTCCCCATCCTGGCTCTGTGGGTAGCACAACAAAAGGGCACCCTCTGCCCACTTCTTGGTTAGCTGTGGTAAAGTGAGTGGATTAACCTAAGAGTCCTTCATGAGGCTTGAAGGTCAGAAAGAAATGGAAATTACGTACCTACCGTAATTCTTGATCTTCTTGGACAAAGTCTCCATCACTCATTCACACTAATGGGAGTACGCTGGAGGCGCTAGGATGCAGCGGGAGCCAAACTTTTTTCAGGAGGGCCGGTGCCGAGATGGAGCCATGAGGAAGCAGCACCACGAGGCAGGCTCGCGCAGTACAGACTATCTCGGTGTCGATCCTCCAACCGTCTCAGTACCTTTTTTCCCCCTGAGGAGGTGCAGCATAATCAATCTAGAGAGGACTAACCTAAAAATCGGACATAAGATAGTCCGAATGACCCGTGTAAGAAAGTTCAAGAACCAAGTCTTCACAGGCCAACGACTGAAGGAGTGAAGACCATAAACAGAGAAGTGAGCTCGGGGAATGGTGGGCGGGCATGTGAATGAGTGGTGGAGACTTCGTCCAAGAAGATCAAGAATTACGGTAGGTACGTAATTTCCATATCTTCCTGGACATAAAGTCTCCATCACTCATTCACACTAATGGGAAGAGTACTGAGCTAAAATAATCCCCCCCAAGATGGGCAGCAGGAGAGAGAGGAGCTCACTTTTAGGACAGAAGTCCATAAAGAATCGTCTGCCAAAGGACTGATGCTGTCTGGCATGGATGTCCAAGGTGTAGTGCTCAATAAAAGTGTGCACGGAGCTCCAGGTGGCTGCACTGCAAATGTCTGCAATGGGGACATGCCTCCATCCTGCTGAGACAGTCTGCCAGTTCGTTTTGTACTCCTGGCAGGTAAACTGCCTGAATCAGAGCACTGTGCTCCAAGCACCATTCCCATACTCGCATAGCTTCCCTGCATAATGGATAACAGTGTGCACTGCCCTGTCTGTTGATGTAATACATCACCACTTTGTTGTCCGTTTGAAGGAGAATGTTCTTGCAACAGAGTATGTCCTTCAAAGCTCGGACTGCATAGAGGACAGCCCTCACTTCCAGAACATTTATGTGGAGTTGAGACTCATCGTAGGTCCACGGGCCCTGGGTGTGGAGATCCTGACAGTGAGCTCCCCAACCCATCAGGGACACATCCGTGGTAATGGAGATCTGACAATCCAGAGGGGCGAAGGGCTATCCTTTCAGAAGGTTGTCCTCTTGAGACCACCAGGTGAGGGACCACTTCAGTGGTTCTGTCACCTAGATGTGAAAGGACTGAGGATGAGTGGCTGGCGACCACGGAGTACTGAGCATCCACTGAGTGGTTCTCATGTGAAGACGAGCCAAAGGCACCATGAACACAGAGGATGCCATGAAACCCAGCATCCGCTGCACCGAGAGAGCTCGAACTGAGCTGTGTTCTCTGATGAAGCAGGCCATCTGTAGGATATTGCTCCTCCTGTCCTCCGGGAGGAACGCTTTGGCACTGGAAGTGTCCAGAAGAGTTCCTATGAAGAAGAGCTTCTGGGAGGGCTGCAACTGTGACTTTTTCAGGTTCAGCAGGACTCCCATGGACGTGAGGAAGTCTAAGGCTGTGGCCACGGCCTCCAGAGTCTCTTGTCGGTAGGGGCTTGCTAGAAGCCAGTCGTCCAGATATGGGAATACTTGAATTCCAATTTTCCTTAGATGCGCCGCCAGAACTGCATGGCACTTTGTAAAAACTCGAGGCGCCGAGAATAGCCCAAAGGGCAGGACTCTGAATTGATAGTGCTGACCCAACGCCACAAACCTTAGGTATCTGTGATGTTTCGGGTGTATGAAAATGTGTTGGTAGGCATCCTGAATGTCCAGGGAGGCTAGCCAATTGTGTTGATGAAGAAAAAATTACTCACCTTAGTAATGCTGTTTCTTCTATTGGAGTCTTGCTATATTATGACATATGCAGTGAGTCCCAACCTTCGAACTGCTCTGGAGGTGAAAGAGTTAACTTTCCATGCCAGGCATGGAACGCTGAGCTCGAGCTCGGTTGAAACTCTGTCTGTTGTTCTTCAAACTCAAACCATCAGATCTTTACGAGCTAAACTCACTGAGGTCCTGTGTGGAAGCTGTAAACCTACACTAGCCAACTGGCTACTAAACATAAGAACACATTTTTTGGTCCCAAAACAAAGACTCAAGTCAGGAGACCCAAAAAATGAAAAACACAACACCAAGTCACCCCAAAAAAGGAGGGGTGAAAAACAACAAGGTGGGCACCTACTAGGTGCCAACACTGCACTGCCCACCCACATCCCAAAAAACAGAGGTTCTGAGAGGGGCAGGTAGGGGGAGTTCATAATATAGCAAGACTCCAATAGAAGAAACAACATTACTAAGGTGAGTAATTTTTTCTTCAAACAACATGAAGTCTTGCTATATTATGACATATGCAGACTACAAAGCAGTACCTCCATGGAGGAGGGACAGAACCTACTTGGGAAATAGGCTCTGAGCACAGCCTGTGCCAAGCCGAGCATCACTCCTAGCCTGGATGTCCAGGGAGTAATGCTTGGTAAAAGTGTGAACTGTTTTCCAGGTAGCTGCTTGACATATCTCTAGAATAGGGATGTCCCTGGCAGCAGCCAGGGAAGCAGCTGTACCTCTGGTAGAGTGAGCCCTCAGGCCTGAGGGTGGAACCTTACCCAGTTTTTCATAACAAAATTGGATACAAGAGACAATCCACCTGGCAATGGATCTTTTAGTGGCAGGTTTCCCTTTACCAAGCTCGCCATAAGTGAGGAACAGTTGGAGGGAGTCAAACCTGTGACCCCTGGTACGCTCTATGTGGTAGCTAAGGGCTCTTTTGACATCTAAACTGTGCAGCCTCCTCTCGCCAGAGGAGGAATGGTTAGTGAAGTACACAGGAAGAGACATAGATTGATTAAGGTGGAAATCTGAAACCACCTTAGGCAAGAACTTCCTGTTAGTCCTGAGGACCACCTTATCTCTTTGAAAGGAGATAAAATCAGGCTCCACTGACAAAGCTTGTAATTCACTTATGCGTCTGGCAGAAGTGATGGCTACCAGAAACACAGTTTTCCAAGTCAAGTACTTAAGCTCTGCTGAAGACAAAAGGCTCAAAAGGGGGTTGCATAAGCTGAGCAATGCAAACATTAAGGTCCCAAGCAGGGGCAGGGTCCCTGAAAGGAGGGTTGGTGTGAAGCAATCCCTTGAAAAACTTGGAGAATACAGGGTGAGCTGAAAGAGAAGAGGGCTTACCTGCTGAAATAAAAGCAGACACAGCTGCCAGATGCACTTTTAGGGTAGCTGGTCTCAGCCCCAAGGTATTTAAGTGGACCATGTAATCCAGGACTGTGGGTAAATCAGCAGATTCTGGGGAAATATGCTTTCCAGAGCACCATATGGAAAATCTCTTCCATTTGGAATTATAAGTAGCCCTGGTAGAAGGTTTTCTAGAAGCCTTCAGGATATCCATTACACCTTGGGAGAGGTGTAAACCAGCAAACTCTAATTCTTCAAGAGCCAGGCCTTGAGATTGAGAGATTTGAGGTTCGGGTACCAAACCCTCCCCTGAGCACAGGTTAACAGGTTGTGATTCCTGGGAAGACACAGGGGAAGATGGACTGCTAAGGACAGAAGAGTGGATACTAGGGTTGTCTGGGCCAATCTGGAGCAATCAGGATCATCTTGCAGGGTTGAGATCTGATTTTGACTAGCACTTTGAACAGAAGAGGGAAAGGGGGAAAAGCATAGAGAAACTTCCCTTCCCAATTGAGAACTAAGGCATCCAGAGGGACTGAGCCCAACACTGGGGGCCTGCAGCAAAAAGGGGGAAGTTGGTGATTGTCTGGGGCTGCAAAAAGATCTATCTGTGGGGTGCCCCATCTGGCAAATACCACCTCCAGGACCAGGGGATCCAGTGACCATTCGTGATGGCCCTGGGAAATCCTGCTGAGAGCATCTGCTAGGACATTGTCCTTGCCTGGGAGGTGAACTGCCGTAAGGGAGGTGTTCAGGGAATAAGCCAGAGACCACAACTTCATTGCTTCGGTGCACAAGGCCGTAGACCGAGTGCCCTCTTGCTTGTTGATGTACCACATTGTGGTGGGTTGTCTGTTCTGACCTGTACAACTTTGTTCAGAACAGATTTGGAAAAAACCTGAAGTGCTAGAAAAACTGCTCTGAGTTCCAACAGATTGATGTGGAGCAGAGACTCCTGAGGGGACCACAACCCCTGGGTGGTGAGGTCGCCCATGTGAGCTCCCCACCCCAATAGGGCTGCATCTGTAGTAAGGATTAAGGAGTGAGACTGAGTGACAAAAGGAACCCCTTGTCTGAGATTGCTCTGATCCTGCCATCACTGTAGGGCTTGGATCAGGGTTCGAGTCACTGGGATCAATTTGGTTAGAGGATCTTTCCTTTGAGACCAAAAGGCTCTCAAGTGGAACTGAATGTCCCTCATCTGAAATCTGGCTCCCTGCACTACTGCTGTAGAAGCAGCCATGTGCCCCAGGAGCTGTAGAAGATGCCTTGCTGGTCCGAGACACCTGCAGGGTGAATAAGGAGGCCAGAGATACCAGGGTCCTTGCCCTGTCCAAAGGAAGGAAGGCTCTGGCTTCCTTTGTGTTCAGTTCTGCGCCTATGAAGGTGAGGAGCTGGACAGGCTCTAGAACTGACTTTGAGAGATTCAGAAGCAAACCTAGAGAGGTGAGCAGTTGCTGAGTTATCTGTAGGTATAACCTGACCTGTTCTGGGGACTGGCCCACTATGAGCCAGTCGTCCAGGTAAGGGAAGATGGCAATTCTTTGCCTTCTTAGAGAAGCAACTGCTACTGCCTGGCATTTTGTGAATACCCTTGGAGCAGAGGTGAGGCCAAAGGGCATTGCTCTGAACTGGTAATGGCCTGAGGGCAGCTCGAACCTGAGGTACTTTCGATGGGAGCTTCTGATGAGAATATGGAAGTAGGCATCCTTGCGGTCCAGGGACGCTAGCCAGTCCCCTGGCCTTAGAGAGGGGTAGAATAATTCCCAGAGTCACCATTTTGAATTTTGGTTTTAAAAGGTGCTTGTTTAAGTATCTGAGATCCAGGATGGGCCGCCATTCTCCTGTCTTTTTTGGGGTAAGGAAGTACCTGGAGTACAACCTTTGCCCTGGTGTAGGGGTGGAACCCTTTCCACAGCTCTGAGAGCCAGGAAGGAAGAGACCTCTGCCTCTAGGGCAAGTGCCTCTGGTGGATTTGCAGGTGGAAAGGATCTGGTTCTCATCTTTGGAAACTTTTTGAAGCTGAGAACCAGTCCCTGGCTTACTACTTCCAGGACCCACTTTTCTGATGTCAGAGACTCCCAGTCCTGGGCAAAGTAAGCCAGCCTGCCCTCTACAGGAAGTTGAGAATCGGCCCTGGCAACCCCATCAGGGTGCCTGCTTGGCAGGGGCATTGGGCTGAGGGGTGGAAACAGGCCTGCTGGCACCCCTTCTGCCCCTCCCTCTAAAGAACCCCCTCTGGGCATAAGCAGAAGAGGAGGCCTGGGCTTGGTAAAAAGGCCTATGAAAAGGCCTGCCCCTGCCCCTGGGATGCTGCCTTTGAGGAGTGGCCTGCCTTTCCTTGGCCTGTGCACTCCTATAGGTGGTCCTATACTCATCCATTTTCTTCATGTAATTCTCTGTCTGCTCCCCAAACAGGGAATTACCCACAACAGGAAAATCCATGGCCTTAGTCTGGGTATCCTGTGACAGGCTAGTACATCTGAGCCAAGCCATTCTGCGAAGTGCCACAGATGTAGCCATGACTCTTGATGACACTTCATTAGAGTCCACTGCAGCGTGAAATTGCACCTTGGATGCCTCAATACCATCGGCAGCCACCTGCTTCAGCTCCTTGGCTAGCTGGTCAGGGACCTGTTTTGCTAGAGCCATAACAGTATCTCATCTGGATTTCTGATATCTAGCAACATAAGCCACATAATTTGCCTGTCTGAGTCCCAAGGATGCTGCCATGTACATAGAAACATAGAATTTGATGGCAGATAAGGACCGCTTGGCCCACCCAGTCTGCCCATTTCCCTACCTACTGGATAAGCTGCAGATCCTAGTTAACCAGCAGCCTACTTCTTCCTACCCTCACCCCCTAGAATTGCCTTATGACTGTCCCATGCATGCTTGAATTCCACCACTGATTTTGACTCCACAACCTCCTCCGGAAGGCCGTTCCATGCATCCACAACCCTCTCTGTGAAAAATACTTTAAATTACCTCTGAGCTGCCCTCTATCTTCAAATTGTGCCCTCTTGTTCTTGCACACCTCTTTTTGAAAGATGCTATCCTCTTGGACTTTGTTGATTCCCTTGAGGTACTTGAACGCTTCTAAAAACCCTGGCACAATATATCAGTTGGGGTGAGGATATAGCATGCACCAAGCAGGAAAGGGATCTTGGGGTTATCATCTGATGACCTCAAGGTAGGGAAACAGTGGACAAGGCAGCAGGTAAAGCAAATAGGATGCTGGGATGTATAGGCAGGGGCATCACCAGCAGGAAAAGGGAGGTCATAATTCCACTATACAAGACACTAGTGAGGCCCCACCTGGAGTACAGTGTACAGTTCTGGAGACCATACCTACGTAAGGACATAGACAGGGTAGAGAAGGTTCAGAGGAGGGCTGTTTCTTAGCCATGGCATCAATCTTCCTGGAGTCCTTGTGCAGGGGGTGTGAGGCCATGGGAATATTTGCCTTGTCACAGGCTGCAGCCTGCACTACCCCAACATGGCTGCATTGTTGAGAAAGGAACTCCGTATCAGAGCCTGATAATGTGTACCTCTTGTCCATTCTCTTATCCACAGGAGGTATAGTGTGAGGAGTTTTTAGAATTTTAACAGTCTGTTTCCCAAAAGATTTATGCAAGGGAATAGACAGTCTCCCAGACTCTGGGATATCCATCATTTCCACATAGTCAGGCTCCTCCTGATCATCCACAGCTTCCTCCATAGGGAGCTGGAGGGTTTCAGCCACTTTTTTATAAAAATAAAATGAGAAGGGGACGCAGAAAGCCTAGGAGGAGACACTTCTGAAGGTCTGTCTGGGGAGATGTCCGGGTCAATGGGCACATCCAGACTTTCAAATCCACATTCACTCACCTCATACTCCTCTTCCCCCTCCTCTGGTTCATAATATTCCTCTAAATCATAGTCTTGAACCGGTGGAACCGGCTGCTTACCTGATGGCACCGGTTCGGTCGGAACCGGGGAAAGTGACTGGACAATTTGAATCGCTTTGGCTAACTCTTCAGCGGTTGGAGAGGAAAGTTTTGAATCCACACCAGCTGATTTCCTAGTCCTTTTTGCTGGAACCGACCCCTCAGAGTCAGCTCTCCTTTTGCCCGAGGAAGTCTCGCCCTGGTCAGAGGGCACTCCCTCTGGTTCGGTTGGAACCGAACCGGGCTGGCCATCCGGGTCAGCGGACTTTTTGGCCCCCCCTTTCCCTGAGCCTACCAACTCTCTTTTCCAGGGTAGCTGCAGGAAAATTCTTACAAATCTGGCAGTCTGCATTGAGGTGGTCAAACCCTCAGACACAACACAGGTGGTGGGGCCAGCCTTTGCAAAGGCTTCCCCACACACACACTGCAGTGCTGAAACCCAGTGGGCCCGGTTTTTCTTTTGGGTTTCTCAGACATAGTGCCAGTCCTAACCAAACTTACCTGTTTATGGCAATCCGCCAGGCAAGACCCTCTTATTGGTTCCCAACCGTGTCACGGGTTGTGGAAAAAAACGTAAGAAATTCTGTTTTTTTTTTAGAACCGATAAGAACCGGTAACCACACTCTAAATGACAGAATAAAATATTTTAAACAACCTGATCGGTTCAAAGCGAACTGATAAACAGTTTACAAGTTCCACACAGAAGAGAAGTAATGTAAACCTATCTAGTACTCACAAATACCACAGACAGAGCCTGAACCGACCGGTTGTGGTTTAAATTCGGTAGAAAAACAGAGAAAACAATACTTTAACCGACAAAATGAACCGAGCAGAAGGAGAAATCTCCGGAGCGACTGTTCAGTGAGGCGGAGTAAAGAATCTGACGGTTTGAGTTTGAAGAACAACAGACAGAGTTTCAACCGAGCTCGAGCTCAGCGTTCCATGCCTGGCATGGAAAGTTAACTCTTTCACTTCCGGAGCAGTTCGAAGGTTGGGACTCACTGCATATGTCATAATATAGCAAGACTTCATGTTGTTTGAATCAAAGTTAGCAGAGTACTGAGTGATATCATCTTGAACTTTTCCTTGTAGAGGAATTTGTTTAACTTTCTGAGATCAAGAACAGGGCGCATGCCGCCAGTTTTCTTTGGAACCAGAAAATACTGGGAGTAGAAACCTGTGTTTCACTGGTTCAGCGGAAATAGCAGTTATGTAAGAACTTACCATAACAGTCGATCTTCAAGAGAGGTTCCTGCAGTAGGTGTTCACATATAGGACTGCGCCCCCTGGCATCAGGTCCACACGGCAAACTTGTAGCTAGCAATCGTCAGAGGGGACCGGCTCCCACTGTCGGGTGATGTGCTGTCAGCTCGACTATAAAAGTGATTGCCTTGCCCTGGCACTGGGAGGCAAAGACCACAAAGAGCTGATTCAACTTTCGAACCTCTTTAGTCTGAGAGGTATAATACCTCAAAATCCTGTGCACATCGAGTGTGTGCAGAAGATATTCCCCCCTATTGGAATGCCCTGGGAAGAAAAACGACAGTTCAACACTCTGATTAAGAAATCTCCGAAACAACTTTTGGAAGAAAAGAAGGATTAGTCCGCAGGACCACCCGGTCCTTGTGGAAAATTAAATAAGGCTCTGTACAAACTAGAGCCTGAAGCTGTAAAGCCCTTCGAGCTGAAGTAACTGCAACCAAAAACAGTGTCTTCCAAGCCAGGAAGCGCATTTCACAACTTGCTGCTGGTTCAAAAGGGGGCAAAGTAAGTTTTTCCAACATAAAATTAAGATCCCAGGGAGGACAAGGGTTCTGGACTGGAGGTTTGATGTGAAGGATCCCCTTCAAGAAAGTCTTGGAAACCTCTAGCTGGGCTAGGGTTTTGCCCTCCACCAGATGGTGGCAGGCCGACACAGCAGAGAGATAGACCTTAAGTGAGGGGTAACTAAGGCCCAACTCTGAAAGATGTAAGAGGTACTCTAACAGCTGGGAGGCCAAGCAAGAAAAAGGGTCCAAGCACTTAGCTGTGGCCCAAATAGAAAATCTCTTCCACTTTATGGCATAAGTGGTTCTGGTAGAGGGTTTTCTGACCGCCACCAAGACCTGAGCCACCTGAGAGGAAACTCCATAGCGAGAAATTGCTATGTCCACAGGTGCCACGCATGAAGATGGGGAGACTTGAGATTCGGATATACCAGGGTGCCCTGCTCCTGAGACAGACGGTCGTGAAATAGAGGTAGAGGAACCAGTGGTTCTAGAACTAGTTGTTGCAACAGTGGGAACCATATCTGCCAGGGCCACAGAGGAGCAATCAAGATCATATGTGCCCCCTCCATCTGCAGTTTCAGAAGAACCTTCTGGATGAGAGGAAAAGGAGGAAAGGCGTACAGAAACTTCCCTGTCCAGGACAAGAGACAGTGTGTCTTACCAAAAATCACCATGTCTGGGAACGAGCGAGCAAAAGCTGGGTAGTTTTGCGTTGGATGGGGATGCGAACAGATACAGGTCTGGTTGACTCCACAGAAGAAACAGGTCTTCTATTACCTCCTGCTTTAGTTCCCACTCGTGAGCCCTGGCTACTGATCGTCTGAGACTGTCCGCCAGGGTATTGTGAACCCCCAGCACGTGGACTGCTGTCAGAGTCAAGCCGTGCAGAATCACCCAATACCATACTCTCATTGCTTCTCTGCAAAGAGGATACCATCAGGTACCTCCTTGTTTGTTCTGATACTAGACAGTGGCCATGTTGTCTGTCTGGATGAGAAGTGTTCCAGGATGAAGTTACGACTGGAAGGCCTGGAGAGCATAGAGGACTGCTCTTGTCTCCAGGAGGTTGATGTGAAGATTCTCCTCCGTGGTAGACCAGGAACCTTGCGTTCTGTGATCCCCTAGATCAGCTCCCCAACCCATATTGGAAGCATCTGAGGTAAGGAGCCTGAAAGTGGAAGGGGGGCCCCCCCACCAACACGTTGGTAAGATCCTGCCACCAGAGGAGATCTTTCTGAAGACTGTTAGAGATCATGACCAATTGGTCCATGTCATCCAACCATTGATCCCATTGGACTCGAAGAGACCACTGAGTAATCCTCATGTGCAGCCTGGTCAAGGGAACTGTTGGAATGGCAGCTGCCATAAGACCCAAAAGGCGAAGTACTGAACGAGCCAGGCTCCACCAAGGTGGCTTTGGAGACAAGCGTCTCCGCTCAGTCTAGTGGTAAGAAGGCCTTGCTCTGGACCGTATCCAGCACTGCTCCAATGAATTGGAGGCGCTGGGAGGGTACTAGCTGGGATTTGTGTAGGTTGACCGAAATTCCCAGGTGGGACAAACGAAAATTATGTACCTACCATAATTGTTGATCTTTCTGTGTATCTTCACCATTCATCACTAGTGGGTTATAGTGCCGGAGCTAGGACCCCGTGGGAGACTTTTTTTTTTTCTGTGGGAGGAGTCGACGCAGGGCCGGCACTGCCCTCGAGGCCGACGTTCTACGTGAAGCTCGCGGGTTTGCCATTAACTGCTGTAGACTCTGCCCCAGCTCCAGTTCTGAAATGCTGGAGAGTGTAAGGAAAGGGAGGTGGGGTGGGGCAAGGGAGCCCAAGGGATAGATAAAAGAAAAGGATATAATAAACTAAAAGGAGACATAAACAACAGAGGAGACAGGAGAGAGAAACCAAATATGGGAAATTGGGGAAAGGGAAGGGGCCCCAACCTCTGGAAGGAGGAGAAAGAAAGGGAGGGGTAAGGGAGGGCTAAGAGAGGAAGGGGGGGAAAATAGGACCACACCCCAGAGAGGATCCTGCATCCTAGGATTTTGACAATAACGATAGACCATAGTCTGGACTACTAGGTTAAAAGTTGCCAGGAGGCAAAGCCTGAGCTATTAAGCAGCATTTGCCTGAAAGGCTAACCTTAAGAGGGGGTCAGGATGGGGGTCTCATCCTCCCTCCCTCCCAAAAACTTAAACTGCCAGGACGGCATTAGGGAAATGAACTCAAAAGCTTTGAAATCATAAAGAAAAACGGAAGGGGGGGGGGCCCCCAAACTCTCAGCTCACTCCCGAAGAAATGAGGGAGAAGAATAGAGACGGGGAGAGAATCCCACCCATACACCCCAATAATACCCCCCAAGGAGAATATTCCTCCCTGTGTGTCTTCAGGGTCCTCTTCCTCCTAACCACGAGGGAGAAGAGAGCGAGGAGAAAAATTAAAGAGAGACACACAGTGGGGAGGAGGGAGCCCAGAGACTGAAGCCCCAGTGGGAATTAGGTTGGGATTTAGTGATGAATGGTGAAGATACACAGAAAGATCAACAATTATGGTAGGTACATAATTTTCATATCTTATCTGTGTCAATCTTCACCATTCATCACTAGTGGGTGAGCACTGAGCCCTCAGAAGGGGGCCCTAGACTACCCCAGGGGACTAAGTCCCTTAGCTTCCAGCAGGTGAGACACTGGAGGAGAGAACCTTTACAGGCCTGAGACTGGTCCGGGTGAGACGGGGAGCCCCCAGTGATGGAGGGAAGGTGCCCGGAAAGTCATCGTCTCACCCTACGGGAGAAAAGATGGGTTCTCTGGTATGCGGAGTAGATCACCCTACGCCAGGCCAAGGGTGACAACCGGGATAGGTGAAGCCATGCCATCCGCCTAAGGCAGATCACTGTCCGTACCGCTCTGGATGCCACCTCACTGGCGTCATAAGATGCCCTTGGTTGGTGCCTTGCTAGCTCCAGGCCCTGAGCAGAGAGGGCAATGGCTTGCCTGGTTTCCTCCGTATCAGGCACTGAGGCTAGGATCTGTCCTAGCCTAGACCACAAGAGCCTATCGTAGGCTGCAAAGTGGGCCTGATGTGCCGCAATAGAAGGGGAGAGCTGTGCAGAGTAGAAAACTCTTCTCCCCCAGAAATCGAAGTCCGCAGAGTCAGAGTCCGGGGGTCGGTCATGGTGAGGGGCGCGAGGCCCAGAGGGGTTGTCCAGGGAGGTCAAACCCGAAGAGGGATGAGGCAGAGAACCTGGAGACCCGGGGGGGGGGTGCAATACTGCTAGTGAAGGTCCCTTGGGGCTGGAACAGTGGAGAAGGGACATAGCCAAAGCCGATGTGATGCTTCCTGGAAAGGAACAGGCCAGGCGGGAACCACCAGGTGGGCCACACTGTACTCGCCTAGAAAGGCATGCGTCACATGCTCGGGATTGCTAACCGGGGTTGGGGTAAGATGGAGCTCGTCCAACATCCTCACGAGGAAGCGCTGATAAGAAGAGAGATCAGGCACTGGGGCGATGTGGACAGATGTTTCCTCTCCCTCCGAGGAGGAGGAAGAAGATGCAGGCGAGCTCCAAGGTTCAGGGTTTGGCTGCACGGGAGCATGGTGGAACACCTGCTGGTCCAGTGCACGGAGGTAGGTAGGAAAATGTGCAGCAGAACCTCTGAACTGCTTCCAGGTGAGAAGTCCCCTAGGACTGGGAATACCTGGGATAGCTGGGGATGGAGACGGAAGCACCAAGTTTGGCCGACAGTGACAATGCCAACCTCCCCTACAGCGACAGCATAATACTGACGCAGGTATTGTGCCGCCTGCTGTAAGGGTGTTTTCTGTGGGGGGCTGTGCCCCCCGGACTTTAGGATTCCAACTCCAGGTCAGAGTTGGCCCAGGGAGGGGGCAGAACACTGGAGGAAGGCGAAACACAGAAAAAGGACCATTATCACGAATGTATGCATTTCTGTTTTCCTGTTTCGCTGTCGGTTGTCGACGAAAAGGGGTGCACCAGATAGAGACAAAGGCTTGGGGGACAAGCTCCTAGCAACAGGAAAATGGTCTCTGTCAGGGCAGGGGGCCAACAGCAAACTCCCCGCAGGGAGGGAGATTGGAAGGCCCCAGCAGCTAACAGCTGTTCAACTGGATAGGAATGGTCAGAGCTGTGCCCAAAGGAAGAAATCCCCCCGTGAGGTAACCGGGACCATGTGAGTCCAGAAGGAAGGCCCCTGACCTCAGAAGTTAAAGTCCCTCTTGAGGACTCGTCCAGGGAAGAGCGAGGGTCTGCGCTATGACTCCTTCCATAACCTGGCCGGGCTCCAGTGAGGGCACGCTGCGCCACACCCCTACCCCTCAACCCTTCAGAATCTGAGAGGGACCTCGTCCTCGTAGCCACCAGCCTAAGCAGCTGACAACTCCAGGCGGCCTCTGAGGAGTCCAGCCAGGGAGCAGTACTCTCCCCTTCCTGGTGTGCCCCGGGCTGTCCCAAACTTGGACTGTCCAAACACACCAGGGAAGGGGGTACCCCAACGGAGGAGCAGAAGTGCCAGTGGCCCCAGGTTGCACGGTGGTAGCCACAGGGACCACCGCTGGTTGGTCAGTACCAGAGACCCTAGGACCTACTGGTGATGACTGACCCCCAGTGGGAGGCTGAGTGGGGGCTGAGGTGCTGGAAATGGAGGGATCCGACGATACCGAAGAACCTGGGAGCCAATCCTGATCAGACCCAGAGTCCGTCTCCGAGGAGGCAGACTCCGAGGTCCGATGTCAGACAACTCCCCGATTCCCCCCAGTTCCTGGACCACGAGTCGGAGCACCTTCAAGCCCGGTGCCACAAACGGTGCTGGAACGAAGCGCGGCCCTGTGCCCGACGCCGACACCCCGGTGCCACGAGCAGCACTGGAGTCAGGCGAGGGCCCGAGTGCGGCACCACGCTCCCCCTGACACCGCAAGCGACACTGAAGCCAAGCGCGGCCCCGCGCATGATGCCGACAAGCCCCCAGCACCACAAGCAGCACCAGAGCCGGTCGTGGCCCAGAGCGCGGCACTGCACACCACCCCAGCGCCGCAGTCAGGGGCAACGCCATCTCCAGTCCCGGCGTCGCGCACGGTGCCAGAACCAGAACCAAGCCCAGAAACCGCCAATGCACCACCCCTGGCGCCACTGAAAGCCCTGATGCAGCGAACTACACCAGAAGTAACAACGGCACCGAGAGACAGCCTTGCCCGGCGCCAGCCATGGCACTGCTAAGTCCACGGCGCTGCGAACACCACTAGGACCAAGAGCGGCGCCGCCAGATGGTGCAGAGGACAGTGCCAGTCCAGACTTGGAGGTCCCGGAACACGACACCGAGGGAGCCTTCGACTCCGAAGAGGCGACTGCCAAAGCGGTGCCTCCCGACTGTCCCCCGAGAGGGACAGACTGGGCCTTCTGCACAGCGGAAGAAGCCCCCACTGCGGCAAGGCTAGGAGAGGCGGGGGCCCCCTCCTTCATGGGCCATATAGGACCAGGAGGGGACCCGGAGGAAGAGCCAGAGTATCCATGCCTTGGCCGCTGCTGCACGCTCATCCTCCGAAGCCGGGCGGTGCATCCCAACTTTAAACGCCGGGTTTTCATAACTTGGCGGTCCATGGAAAACAAGTGTCGCAGTTGTCCATTTTGTGTTCCGGGCCAAGGCAGGAAAGGCAGCGGTCATGTTGGTCCATCACGGAATAGAGGCGGATGCAGGGGCACCGACACACAGGAGACCGCTCTGATTTTGATGGTTTCTGGCCCCCCGGACAAGACATGACCATTCAGCAAATAAATACAAAACAGTCATCCATGCCACTTTAAAGAAAAAGGAAAGATCTTACCGGCCAGAAGCGACGTCGAGCAGGGCGAACAGAACCGAGGCAATACCGGAGCAGGCCGATGAACTAGGCTACAAAATGCAATTCGACACAGTCTCCACACGAGGTCTTCAGTCTTCACTTGACGGCGGGAGAAGAAGAACCGGGGCTGGGATGGAGTCGACAGCAGTTAACAGCCAACCCGCGAGCGCCACGTGAGAAACCGCCGGCCCTGGTGGGCGCGCCTGCCCCTGCATTGACTCTGCCCATGGGGGGAAAAAAAAAAAAAGAGTCTCCCGCGGGGTCCTAGCTCTGGCACTATAATCCACTAGTGATGAATGGTGAAGATTGACACAGATAAGATCAGATCCAGAGTGAAGGAGAGGGACGCCTTCAGGCTTTCTGGCAATGGGTCTGAAAAAAGCCAGTCATCCAGGTATGGGAACACGTATATGCCCCTGCAGTGGAGAAACGCCACTACCACTGCTAGGCACTTGGTGAAGACCTGAGGCGCTGAGGATAGGCCAAAGGGAAGTGCTTTGAATTGAAAATGGTTCTCCAGGAACGAGAACCTGAGGAAGTGGCAGTGGACTGGGAGGATAGGGATATGAAGGTAAGCATCCTGCATATCCAGGGAGCACAGCAAAGTGTTGGGCAGGAGCAGGGGCAGGAGTCCCCTGGAAAGTCAGCATGCGGAACCTCTTGTATTCTAAGAAGATGCTGAGCATGCTGATATCCAGGACAGGTCTTAGATCTCCCGTTTTCTTTGGGACTAGGAAGAAATGAGAGTAAAATTCCCTTCCCGCTTGTTCTGGTGGGACAGGCCCTATGGCTGCCTTCCGCAGCACAGCCTGTATTTCCTGTTGGATGATGGGGATCTGTCCCGATGGGTAGAAAGACCTTCCTGGAGGATTTGCTGGAGGGGTCTCCAGGAACTCGACTGAGTGACCTCTTTGTATGAGTTGTAAGACCCATACGTCTGTGGTGACGGCCTTCCACACTTCCAGGTGGAGGCCGAACCTCCCTCCTACCAGTTCCTCCAAGGGGGATAGAGAGAGCAGGAGGAGGGTAAACGAGTCAGGACATGGAGGAGAGTGGAGCCTTGGCTCCAGAGGCAACTTTGGCGAACTTGGCCTGAGGAGTTTGGGCTCCTGAACCAGTGGCACATCGTTTATTTGACATTTGCCCTGGTTCTTGTTCCACTTACTTTGGCGACGAAAAGGCTGTTTCTTTTTGGCCTGTACAGTACATAGAACATACGTCTCTGAGGGACCTACCACTCTCCTGCAGCCCCATAATTATGTCTTTTGCATCACTGCCAAAGAGAACTGGACCCCTAAATGGTGTGTCCAGCAGGGACGACTGAACATCCTGTGCCAAACCTGCCAGGCATAACCAGACTAGGTGCCTAAGGCAGATTCCTGAGGTCACAGCCCGAGCCACAGAGTCCACAAAACCGTAAGTGGCTCGGAGTGCATGACGGCAGGATGATTTATTTATCTGCATGTTTTCCAGGAGCTTAGCCCTGAGCTGTTCATCTGGGATATCCTGGAGATCCTTCTTGAGTTCCGAGAGCAAGGACTTTTGAAAGGCGACCATGTGCGAAATGTAGTTTAAGGACCTGATGGCGCAGGTGGATGAGGCATAGATTTTCCTGCCATACTGATCCAGTTGCTTAGAGTCCTTGTCCACAGGAGAGGAACTTAAGTGCTTAGATTGTGCCGATCGGTCATGGGCTGCAGTAATGACCATAGAGTTGGCTTTGTCCTGGGTGGTAAGGTGAGAGATCCCTTCTGGGGGGAAGTAGGTTCTGTCAGCTTTCCGTGAAACAGCTGGGATAGAGGAGGGCTGTAGTCATATGGTGGACTCGAGATCTTCATGTGGACCCATCCAAGGGGGAATGGGAAGGGGATCCACATTGGCAAGGTCCAAATGTTCAGCAAGCCGCTGGCGCTGAGGGTCTAACTCCTTGGGCGACCAGCCACTAGCTTTTTGGATGGTTCTCAAGAGCTCCCCAAAGGAAGAGTCCTCTGGGGGCAATTTAGGGAACTCCTTAGGTAAGGGTTCGACCGGTGAATGGGGTTCAGACTGATCGATACTGGAGTCTTCATCAGACTCAGAAGAGTCCGGCCTGCTTGGCAGGGAGGGGTCCACACCAGTGTCCCCCACAGGGAAAGAACCCGAGGCTTGGCCAGAAGGGACCGTCTAGGGGGTGGTGCCCTAGGAAGAGGGGCAACCCCTACTGGCTGAGACTGTTTTAGTTCAGAAAGGAGTTGTGTCCTGGCATCCTGCCACTATGCCAGGATGGCCTCATAGTCGGGCGGTGGTGGTGGAGGAGGAGGGGTGGAGGCTGGTACCCAGGATACACGGGAAAAGAGGGGTAACTGGGTGGGTGATGCCAGTAAGGAAACTGGTATAGGCTCTGCCATGAAAAGCCCGGTGAAGGATATCCTGGCTTTGGGTATCCTGACTGTGGATAGCCGGGCGTTAGGTAGTCTGGCATTGGGTAGCCTGGCGTAGAGTAACCCAGCGTTGGCGGGTAACCCGGTGCATGCAGGTAACCCGACATTGGCGGACCAAAGCCCGGCATCAGAGGGATATTATCCGGCGGTGGAAAATGAGGGTCAGGTCCTAGAAAACTGCCAGGGACCAGCAGGAGGAGCTGAAGGCCCGACCGGGGGAGGCGCCGAAGGGCCGCTAAGCAGCGGGTCAGGCGTAGGGCCCGCGTGTCCCATGGGAGGAGTGTCCATGCCTGAAGTACCTAAGTCTGGTGATGGATCCCTGGGGAGGAAGGTTTCCGGCAGAGGAACAGAACCTAGTGAAGGGGGAAGATCCGGTAAGGACCCCAATGACAGGTCCGGTAACGTGCCCGACGGGAGAGATAAGACGAGAATGGGTGGCGAATCCCTGGGGGTAGAGACCAGCAGGAATGAAGGTTCCTCCAAAAGCACAATCATCCCAGGATCGGGGTCCTTGGGAAGCCCGACGGGAGAGCAGATGTGTCTGCGCAGTTGATGGAGGACTCGTCGGCCAACTTATCAGGCGCGGCTGGGCTGACCGTGGTAGAAAGGCCACGGTCAGGATTATCGGCCAAGGGCGGGCGCCCGGCAGCGGAGCCGGAGGGTGACTTATCAGAGGTGCTACTAGTGGGAGACCTAACAGACAACTCTAGAGAGGCAACCCCCAGCTGCCCGCTCACCTCGGCCGGGGAATGCATTTGGCCTGTGGGAGCAGACGAAGGCCCAGCAGAAGTGGTACTCACGGTTGCTGGGGGACCACCCTGGTCATCGACTGATGCCTTGCTGGTTTTCCCCTGTGGAGAAGGGCTTCTCTCCCAGCATTTCTCCTTGTCCTTCTTTTTTCTTTTCTCAGGGGCCGGTGACGATGACCTCTCTTGCAGCTCCTTTTCCATGGAAGCTAGCCTCTTAGACAGAAGGTAGGCCTCGAGGGTCTGCTTGCATTGGGTTTGGGTGGCCTGGTTGAACCCTTGGCAGATAGCACACTCAGCCAAGTCATGCTTAGGCCTCAGGCAAAGGGAGGGAGTGGTCGTCCCCGTGTGGAATTTGGGCATCGCACTTGAGCACTTTTTCTTTGGATGAGATAACATACACTCGCGGGTGTTTAGTAAAGTTTTAAGCGAAAAATAGACGAAAAATGTTGAATAAAGGGCAGGCAACTGATCACTGTTCTACCACGTCTGTTGGATGAACTGGCACGACGGCAGGAAAGAACTGGAGGGCGGGCGTGGGACTGTCTCCTTTTATAGTCGAGCTGACGTCACGTCAGCTGATGATGGAGGATGGTCCCCGCTGACGATTACTAGCTACAAGTTTGCCGTGTGGACCTGACACCAGTGGGCACGGTTCTATATGTGAAGACCTACTGCAGGAACCCTCTCGAAGTAAGACCTACTTCTTCTGCCCTGTTGTTCAGAAGGCCTTGCACCTCAGAAGCAAGAAGGTCTGACTGCACAGCTGACAGCCTGGGCTGTCACTTGGGAGGATGATCCAGAGGGATTTCCGACAGGTTGAGAGGGTACTCTTCATGGATTATTCTGAGGACCCATCTGTCTGATGTTATAGACTTCCACTGGTCCAAGAACTGAGTTAGATGATCTCCTACTGCCGAGGCGGAGTCCCCCTCGGACAGCTGAGGTGGGACTTGGGCCGGAAACTCAAGAGGGTAGCATTGGGTGCTTTCAGGCCCTGTGCTTTCTGCTGCATTTTCTTTTGCTGCTGAGGAGTTTGGTTTCTGTTAAAACCTCCTCTGCCTTTGCCACGAAAGGACTGATGGTTATGAAACTGACGCCTATTCCCACCTTCCCGAGAGGGAGCTGGTGGGAGTCTAGCTGTCTTAATGGCAGACCTAGTCTTCTGAGTAGCCTCTAGTGTTTGCTCCACTTGAGGTCCAAACAGATACATACCGTCGAAGGGTAAGGCCATGACATTTTGTTGGGTGTCATTCATAAAGCCTGAAGTATGCAGTCAGGAATGGCGACGGGTGCAAATGCCAGCCCGCTGCCACTCTGGAAGCAGTATTGAAAGCGTCCATTGCCACTTTAATCTGTTGATTATTGTACTCAGTACCTCTAGTTATGGTCTGTAGCAGCTCTGAGTTAACCTCTGACTCAGGCAGAGCTTCTACTGTTGCTTTGAGCGAATGTCAAAGAACATACTCGTATTGAGAAAAATAACCCTGGTAGCTAGCAATATGCATGCATGCCCAGAGTTAAGGCAGCAAAGACTCGCTTACCCAAAATGTCGATCTTGCGAGATTCTTTGTTTATAGGATAGGCTGTGGATTCCTGAGGGACGACAGCCTTATTTTCTGCCAGGACCACAATGGCATCAGCAAAGGCTTGTGAGGCTAAGATGGGACGATCCTTGGGAGGGGCATATTTCCTATCTATGGACTTAGCCACAGAGGGAATAAGAGCCGGATTGTTCCACACCATCTGAGAAAGAGTCTCGAAAGAGGGCTGCACCGGAGGAGTTAAATCCGTAAGGATATCCGGAACATACAGATACTGGAGGCATAGAAACTTCCCAGGATCGATTTCTGTGGTCTGAAGAGAAAGAGTAGAATTTAAATTCTTGAGCAGAGACTTAAAGGAAAGGTCTTTGCCCACTGGCTCCGCAGGAGAATTGACTCCTGACCCCAGGGCAGAATCAGCATCAAAATCAGTACCCAGCCATAGATCAGGATCAGGCTCAATATCATCTCCTGACAAGTCCAGGAGCAACTGTATAGACAGGAAAGGAGTGATAACCAGAATGAAAAAGAGAAGGAGACAGAATCAGGGAGTTGAGAACCCCTGGAAACCATGTGGCACCATTGACGCCCCCGGCGCTGCCGAAGAGAGCGGCGCCGGCACAGACAGTGGCATCACGCACGGCACCCCCGGCGCTGCAGGTGGCGCTGACAGGGGATGCAGTGCAGTGACAGCACACATGGCGCCGCAAAAGACCCCGGCGCCAGAGAAGCAGAAGTCTGCGAACTGCGATTTGAGGGGAAAGAATGAAAAATGGCAGGAGACAGAGGCATTGGTGTGGACCCCTGTGCCGCAGCCATGTGAGGGGGATAGACACCGGAGAGCGGAGTCAATGGCACTGATGAAGGTGCCGCGTGACTAGGAAGTCCTAACCGCCCCGCCTGCCGATCCAAAGCCGACAGGCCCAAAGGCTCCAGCAATGGACTGGCCGGCTCAGGCAGTCGGGACAACCTCCATGCCCACTGCTCCATAAGAGCGGCCCAATGGTGAAATTGCTCATTGGAATCCCCTCTAATAGATAGTGAGGGGCTCCAGTGTCGAAGAAGCCAGCCGCCAGAGACAGAAAATGAAAATTACATACCTACCGTAATTCTTGATCTTCTTTTGTATCTTCACCATTCATTACTGTTGGATGTAAGCCAGATGCGTGCACCCACTACGGGAGCTTTTTTTATTTTTTTTTTATTTGAGGAGTCGGTGCTGATGGCGCCGTCCACAAGCGTGACACACTGTTTAGTGTGCAAGGGGCGGCCGTGAGGCACCGCAGACTCCTCCTCCATCCCAGTTCTGTAAAGCCGGAGAGGCAAAAATAGGTTAAGAAGAGCGAGGCAAGGAAGTTGAGGGATAGACAAAGGAAAGGAAATAAACTGAAAAAGGAATAAGCCAGAGAGAGGACAGAAAAGAAAAACCCTACCCCAAGGGAACGCAGGGCCTCACTCCTCGGGCAGCTCTGAGAGGAGAAAAAGATAAGGGTAGAAGAGATGCAGAAGAAGAAGCAGAAGCAGAAGAAGAAGAAGAAAAGGATAGTAGGAAGAAAGGGGAGAATCTGCCACGACCATTGGGAGAAACTGGCCTGAGCTCACCAGTCCTGAAAAGACTGAGGACAAGGGAGCAAGGATCCCTCTTGCTAAAGACTTATTTTAAGTGGTGCAATGAACCGTCTTAACATCTTGTTTTCAAAAAGGCAGATTTCCCTTCCCCCCAAGCTATCTACTTAAACACAACCTAAGCCAAGTGCTCACAGATTGTCCCCAAAGGTGAAAAACACCATCTGTTCCAAAGAGGAGAGAGCCCCGACTAGATGCAGGAAAAAAGAGTGCACAGTCACATGACCAAGCATTAGTATATTTGTGTGGAAAAACAGAGAGAGACAGGGAAGGAAACTCCTTCCGACTCCCCAGGCCTGAATGGGGAGGCCCCAATTCTGGGAACACGATGGCTAAAGAGAATCAGAAAGCATTCCCTCAGAAGGTAAGGGCCAAGCCCTACTCACTCTCCTCCTGGGATGAACTCTCTGTGGCTTCAGAGAAGGAACAGAAGGTCCTGAGGTACCTGGGGGACCCAGACCCGAATTGGCCTCATGGGGAGGGAGCGAGCAGAGGGGGGGACGCCCAAGAAATGAGGCCCATGAGGGGAAGGTGGGCGGGATTCAGTAATGAATGGTGAAGATACAAGAGAAGATCAAGAATTACGGTAGGTACTTAATTTTCATATCTTCCCTTGTCAATCTTCACCATTCATTACTGTTGGGTGAGTACCAAGCCCCCTGAAGGGGGCCTAGCACAGCCCTGAGGGAACATGACCTTCAGCCTCCTGTTGGTGGAAAACAGGAGGAGACCCTAGCCATACTAGACTGACAAGTCTAAGGCCGAGGAGGTGTCCCCTGAAGATGAGGGGATGGAGGGAGCCCCTGAAGAAGCCTGCTAGCCCTGCTGCAAAACAGACAGGTCCCCCGGAAGGAGGAGCGGATCACCCTATGGAGGGCCAGAAGTGACAATCTTGAGAGACAAAGCCATGCAGTCTGTCTAATACAGATCACTGTCCCCGCAAGCCTGGAAGCCACCTCACTGGTGTCATAAGATGCCCTTGCCTGGTGCCTTGCCAGTTCCAGACCTATGGCGGAGAGGGCAATGGCCTGTTGAGATTGCTCCGAATCATGCAGTAATGCTAGGGCTTGAGCTAGCATTAACTACAAGTGCCTGCTGTTAGCAGCATGGTGTGCCTGATGTGACGCGATGCACATCAATGTGCGAGTTGATGAAAAAAACCTTCGCCCCCACCGGTCGAATTATAGGGAATACGATCTAGTGGACAGTCACACACCAGGCGCCAAAGCCCGGAGGGAGTGTACAGGGACCTCAGACACGAAGGAGGGTGAGGGAGAGAACCTACAGAGTCCCAGGGAGCACAATACCTTCTCCTGCAGTCTGCCGGGCTGGAAAAGGGTCAGCTGGAGACTGCCAGGTGCAGATAGACGCTTCCTGGAAGGAAATAGGCGAGGATGTCACTACCAGGTGGTAGGCACTGAACTCGCTGAGGAATTCACGCGTTTGCTGCTCAGTATTATCCCTGTGAATGTAGGAGATACAGAGATCTCAAATCATCCTCGAAAGGAAATGCTGATATTCAGTGAAATCAGCATCGAAAGATAGATGAATGCTGGGTTCCTCTCCCTCAGAAGAGGGAGTCGAGGAGGACAAGGAACTCGACTGCTTAGAAGACTCCTGCAGCGGAGGGAACAGGCGAAAGACCCGCTCATCCGTGGCCCTGACATATGACGGGAAGGCCGCCGCAGTGGATCTGAATGTTTCCCAGGTTAAAGGCCCCATAGGACCCACATGGCCTGGGAGGGGGGGTGGCAGCTGCAGAGGGATGGGAGATGGGCACCTGCACTGAAGTGCCTGACCTCTGCAGGGCTCTGGAATCCAGGGAACGGAGCCTGAACTGGAGGGATCCCTGAGATCATACTGGCTTGCAGAGAGGAAATCTGAAGATGCAAACTCCGGAAGAGCTCAGATGGGGAATCTCCCATGTGACGCGCCTGGGGTTGCATGTGTCCAGCAGGGCTGCCACCAGAGGGCACCCTGGAACCCAAGGAGGAAAGATGGGGCTCAGCGCTGCAGCTCCTCCCTGTGCCCGGCAGGGTGGCAGTGGAGCTCCGCTGCCCCTCACCCCGAACCCTCAGACTCTGAGGATGCCCTCCTTCTCAACCCCAGTGAGACAGTCCCTGATCCATAGGCCCCGAGGGAGGCCACGAAGCAAGAGTCTCCAGCTCCGCCCCCCGGGTGGGCACAGCAGCACCAACACTGGCAGCTGCCGCAGCCCCTCCAGAGGAGAAAACCCCCTCCCCAGTCTCCGAGCCATCACCCCCAACAGACCCCTGGCCACCCCCGGCCGAAGGATCCTCGGAAGCAGACTGCTCCGGAGACTCAGGAATGGGGGTGCTGTGCCGCCTGACACCACGCCCAAGACAGACTTCTGATCCAGAAGAATCGGCAGCCAGTCTGGATCCAAATCTGAGTCGCCCCCCTCCAAAGAGAAGTGGACCAGAAGGACCTCAACACTGGCCACCTCCGGAGTTTCTCTAGAGACGGCACTGGAATTGGCACTGTCCCAGGATACAGCACTGCTGGCAGCACCGGACAGGCCCACCATGCTGCCCACAGCCACAGAAACCAGCGCCAACTCACCCACGGCCCAGGTCGAGTCCCCGACGCTGTGCACGGCACTGGAACCCAAAACAGTGCCACCAGCGGAGTGGCGCAAGACACTGGCACTGCAAACGGCACAGAGGCCCGAACCGGCGCCGCATGCGGCACCAACTCGATCACCAGTGCCACGAACAGAACCAGTACGTGAAATAGTACCACAAGGCAGCTCCGAGGGTCTGCCAGTGCTGGACCCAGTAACCGTGGGCCATAACACGGGGGGAGCCTGCACCTCGGATGAGGTGACTGCTGAGGCAGTGTCAATGACGCAACCCCGGGAGGAGTCGTGCTGCTCCTCCAAGACTGTGAAAGAGGTCTCCTCCTCAGCAAGGCTAGAAGAAGAGGAGGCCTCCTCCTCACCGGACTGTATAGGCCCAGGAGGGGACCCGGAGGAAGGGTCTAAAGATCTGGCCTGGGAGGCCTGAGAGCGACGTCGTCCTCCGAAAGTCGGTGGGGCCCTGCTGGCTTTGAACGCTCGGATTTCCAGAACACAATGGTCCATGGAGAAACAGGTGTCATATCTGTCATGGTTAAGTCCCAAGCACCGCAGACAAACATGCTGGTCCAAAATGGAAAAATGCCAGCCACAGGAGCACCAACGCATGGGGGCCATGCCCGTTTTAGATTTGCGCTTAGCTCTCGAACCAGACATGATGCGAAAATAACTGAAACACAATAAAAGATCCCAGTGTTAGAAAAGACAGGAACGGACTTACCGGCTTTCAACAGCATCGAGATGGAGAACAGGGACGAAGGAGAAATTACCTGCGTCGAAAACTTGAATGTTGAACAATGACGCAGATAAAATGAAAAGCAGCTCGTAGTAGGTGCAGCGCCTTGATGGCGGGAGAAACAGAACTGGGATGGAGGAGGGAGTCTGTCAGGCTTCAACGTCAGCTTGTGCACCACGAGTACGTCACGCCAGGCCGTTGGCGCTGACTCTCCCCCAAAAGTTTCCCATACAGCAGGTGTGTGCGCATCTAGCTTACACCCAACAGTAATGAATGGTGAAGATTGACAAGGGACGATCCAGAGATTCCGAAAGAGGTAGAGACTGGCCTCTGGCCCTGACAACTGATCGTCTACATGCAGAAGTACCAGAGGGCGACCTCGAGTGATGCAGTTTCTTCTCCGACCGGTGGGCTGAAGAAGAGCTCAAGGACAAACGGTGCTGTGAATGGGACCATTTCTTTTTATGCTTTTGGGGGGACAGCCCATCCCCACGAGCACTGGACCATCTGCTGTCAGAACCCCCCAGAGAGGGCGGCGGACCAGACCCAGCCCGGCTGACTGAACAGCTTTCATGTGAAGTCTCCCTACCGTCACCTGCCCCATTCATGATTGACTCTGTCAATAGAGGGCTGAAGACTTCTTCTTGTACAAGTAAGAAATTGTATTAAAATATAATAGGTACTGTTCGAGATAATATATAAAATAAAAAAACTGAAAACTAAGTTGCTAGTTTGAAGTTTGACTCCCGACAGGCGAGTGTCTTTGTCACTGAAGTGCACTCGACAGCGGGAAAAAAGGAACTGAGGCGGTTGGAGGGTCGACGCAGAGATAGTCTATACCACGAGAGTCTGGCTCGCGGTGCCGCCTCTTTGTGGCTCCATCTCGGCGCCGGCACTCCTGAAAAAGTTTGGCTCATGCTGGGTCCTAGCACCTCCGGCGTACTCCCAATTAGTGTGAATGAGTGGTGGACACTTTATGTCCAGGATGATTATCCTGCACATCTGTCCCGAAGAGCTTGTAACCTCTGAAAGGGGCATTTAAAATAGATTGCTGGATATCACTAGCAAATCCTAACACCCTGAGTAAAGAATGCCTCCTGAGGCAGATGCCAGCCACAGTGGTCCTAATGGAGGCATCAGAAATAACACAGGTAGACCTCAAGAGGTGCTTACCTACATCAGCCCCAATCTGGAGCGTCTTGAGCATCTCCTGTTTCTGGGGACCATCTGGAAGGGCCTGGGCTGCTGCTTTAGTCTTTTTCCACAGGGTATTATGGAATTTGACCACATGGGCCTGATAGTTAGCTATTCTGAGGCCCAGTGTGGCAGAGGCAAAGGTTCTCTTTCCCATAAGGTCCAGCTTTCTCAATTCCTTATCTGGTGGGAGAGAGCTGAGGTGTTTAGTCATCTTGGACCAATCATGGTCCGCTTTAATAACCACGGAATCTGCCTCAGGTTACCCTGCAAAAAAAGGGCTTTCCTGACAGGGCCTGGTATAGCTTGTTTGTATTATTGGGCATGGCAGGGATTAAGCCAGGCTGTACCAGGCCACCAGGGTGGCATCCTCTAATGTGGCCAGCAGAGGAGGGATGACCAGAGATGGAGAGTCTGGCAGTTCTACAAACTCCACCAAGTTTCTCCAAGTGATGTCTTGTTCCTGGGCATCAAACCCCATGGCAGTGTGGAGCTGTCTCATCATATTGATGATGGTGGAGTCCTCAGGATGGGATCTAGGGGGTATATAGTGTAGAGTCCTCACTCCTGGTGGAAACAGTGGAGCCAGACATATCAGTGCTCTTATCTATGTCTTCATCCTAATGATCCTCCTCTTCTTGTGGCATGAGGCCAGATATGTATACCTGATCCTCATCGACAGGCTCAGTAGGCTGCAAAGTGGGCAGCGAGGATGTCTATGCCCTAAAGTGAGCAGAGCACGTCCATGCAGCAGGCGTCGATGCGGGGGCTGGTCTGAAAGGCCCTGGCGTTGTCGGGCCCGGAGGAGGCACAAGGTGCTGTAAGATCTCCACGATGGAAGAGAGCACCATCTGAATGTTGACGGTGGCTTGCACTGCAGAAGCACCTTGGAGCATCGACAGAGGAGGCTGGAGACTCGACGTTGACGAAATGTCTTGCAGCATCAATGGGGGCAGCCAGAGCCTTGATGTCGATGGGCAACTGCCAGCCGTCGGAGGTCTGGCAGAACCCACTTCTAGCCGACCTGGATGTAGCTGAGGTCTGGAAGGCAGGGTCTGCAACATCGGTGGGGGTGTCAACAGCCCCCACGTTGACGAGCCTTCACTGGCCGTGGTAGGTCCAGCAGAACTCACTGCCAAAGCCGACCTTATAGGAACGAGGGTTTGGGTAGCACTACAACAGCCGGCACCGAGGAAAGTGGCTACCAAGAGCGGACGGGGGGATTTGTCCTTACTCCGCTCCCCCTCCTGGTGTTTGTGCTTGCCTGAAGACTTGTCCCAGGCCTTGGAGGAATGGGAGTGCGAGGACTGCGATGGTGACACGGAGGAGCCTTTCATCTGGAGCTCCCTTTCTATTCAGGTTACCTTCTGCTCTAGGAGGAGAGACTGCAGGGCTTTTTGGTGGCATCACCGGGTGGCTTGGTTGAATTTCAGGTCGTGCTTGCAGGCCTTGGCGTCGTGGGCCTCACCAAGACAGCAGACACAGACATCGTACTTCTCGTGGGAGTAGATTTTTCCACCGTACTAGCAATAATGAAAGAGCTTACCGGGATCTTCCATTGACATACACAATGATGGCAATCACTTTAGAAATAAAGTGATAACTCACTAGTGTGAGACAAAAATAAAGAGTAGAAAAATTGAAAATTGGTGGTCAACTGTAGCGACGGTGTCTCCATGGAATCCAGCGAGTATGGTTGACAGTGGGAAAAGAACTGAGGAGGGCGCGGGGCTGCCCACACTTATATAGTGGAGGACATCAATATCTGACGTTGCCGTGGGTGGCCCCAGTAGACTACTAGCAAAAAAAGTTTTTGTGTGGTCCTAGCGCCTGGCGGCTACAATTCCATAGGTGTCACCTGATGAAAGAGATATCCTCGAAGCAGATCTCACATGCCTCAGGGAGTCGAAAACGGTTATTGGCGGGCACACAGCACTACATGGGTATGTGCTGCACACGAGCAGTGCCAGTAGGTGATGTTGGCTCCCTCTCTAGAGGAAAAATCATCCCGTGGGGTCCTGGTCCTTCCAGCCCTATACTCATATGTATGAATAAATGGTGAAGACTGATTAAGAGGAGATCTCCATACTCCCACGGAACCAGAGGTTCCAGGAAGAGGCCCGGGGAAAGGCCTAAGGGTATTATCCTGGACACATGTGTGCAACGCCTGCCCTCTGGTCGGCACTGGACAACTCCACTTCAACGCGTGGTTCTAGTGTATGGCGGTCCATGGAGAAGCAGGCATCACAGGCATCCATGTCGTGCTTAGGTTCAAGGCAGGCAGCACAGGTTTGATGCCAGTCCACTGTAGCTATTTTATGCCCAATGGGGTACCAATGCATGACAGGTGGCTGTGGATAGTACAGTTACGTAAGAACTTATCGTAACAGTAGATCTTCGAGAGGAGCTCTTGAAGCAGGTAATACCATTAGTACTGAAGACATCAGGCATCAGGACTCCACAGAAAACCTGTAGCTAGCAGTCTGAGGCAGGGGAACGCCCCCCAACATCAGCTCCGCCTGACGTCAGAAGTGGTATAACGGGGGCAGTCCGCTGGTGCCACCTCAGTTCTTCTGCCGGAGACCAGGCTAGAAACAAACTTGGAGAACCAAGGAGGAATTCCCCACCATGGTCTGGTGATAATATACCCAACAAAAACTATCCTGGTGGATGGAGGGTGGGAAAGCCACCTGCTGCAAGAGCTCCTCTCGAAGATCTACCGTTATGGTAAGTTCTTACATAACTGTACTATTTGTCTTCGAGGATGGAGCTCTTGCAGCAGGTAATACCATTAGGACTGAGTCCCAAGCAGTACCCAAGGATAGGCCCAGGTCTGATAGGGTGGTGGGAAACATGCTGAAAAACAGCTAATGAAAAGCATCTATGAGAGAAGGCCCTGCAGGACTGCTGGTCTGAAACCTGCTCTCCTTCTGGATGCAATGTCCAGGCTGTAGCGCCTGATGAAGGTGTGGACTGAAGTCCACATGGCAGCAGCACAAATGTTGGCTGAAGAGACGTTCTTGATGGCCGCAAAGGAAGATGCCACTGCTCTGGTAGAACGGCCCCTAATAGCACCCGGAAGAGGTCTGTCACAGTGCTGATAACAGAACAAGATACACTGTACAAGCCAACAGGCTAATGCCTGCTCAGAAACAGGAGCTCCCAGCATTCGCTCAGGGAAAGAGATGAACAACTGGTCCGACTGTCCTGAGGAGTGAGTCCTGTGGAGGTAATACCTCAAAATATGGTGAACATCCAAGGTGTGCAACAATGCTTCACCTTGGTTAGTAAATTCCGGATAGTATACCGGAAGGTTGATGTCCTGGTTAAGGGTCAGTACGGACACCATCTTCAGCATAAACTCAGGGTTCATGCGCAGATTCAACCTGTCCCAGTGAAAGACTATGTAAGGTTCTTTACATATCAGAGCCTGGAACTCAGAAACCCTTCGAGCAGAGGTAATGGCTACCAAGAGGAGGGTCTTCCATGAGAGGAAGCGCAGCTCACAAGAAGCTGCAGGCTCGAAGGGAGGAAGGGTGAGTTTCTCCATTACGAACAGAAGATCCCAAGGAGGAACGATGTCCCTCTTGGGAGGCCTGACGTGTAAGACCCCTCGAAAGAAGGTTTTGCAGGCATTAAGCTGTGCCAGAGATTTGTCTCCTATCAGGTCATGATATGCGGAGACCGCACACATGTGCACCTTGATGGATGAGTAACTCAATCCTAAGTCCAGAAGGTGACGGAGATACTCTGGCACGCGCCTAGCCGGACAACCCAAGAGATTTAAGGCATGGGCCGAAGCCCACAGACAGAAGCGTTTCCATTTCAGAGCGTACGTGGCTCTGGTGGAAGGCTTCCTCACTGCAACCAGAAATGAAAATTACGTACCTACCGTAATTCTTGATCTTCTTGGACGAGTCTCCACCACTCATTCACACTATTGGGATCTGCGCCGGCGGCACTAGGACCCATCGGGAGCAAACTTTTTGCTGGAGGGTCGACACCAGAGATGGCACCGCGAGCACTAGCTCGCGCGGCAATGACTATCTCGGCGTCGACCCTCCAACCGCCTCAGTACCTTTTTTACCAAGGAGCAAGCGCAACTAACGAGGTAACCTAACCTTAAGACCGGACATAAGATAGTCCGGGCGACCCGTGTAAGAAGGGTCAACAAAGAAGTCTTCACGGCCTAAAGATTTGAGGGAGTGAAGACCAACACAGCAGTGAGCTCGGGGGATGGAGGGTGTGTGAATGAGTGGTGGAGACTCATCCAAGAAGATCAAGAATTACGGTAGGTACGTAATTTTCATATCTTCCTGGACATAAGTCTCCACCACTCATTCACACTATTGGGAGAGTACCGAGCTAATAAACCCCCGAGAGGGTGGCAGGAAGACCAAGAGCTCACGTTTCTAGGACAGAAGTCCATTAAGGATAGTTCTGCCGAAGGTGGAATGTCGCCCTGGCATGAACATCCAGTGCATAATGCCTAACGAAGGTATGCACCGTGCTCCAGGTGGTGGCATTGCAGATGTCTGCAATCGGAACATTGCGAATTTCCGCTAGGGATGCCACGACCACTCTGGTAGAGTGAGCGTAAACCCTACCTTCCAATTTAACCTGTGCCATGGAATAGCAATGTCGAAGACATGCCACTAGCCACGATGAGATGCATCTGATAGCGACAGGTTGACCCAGCCGGGTCTCATTGAAGGAAACAAACAGTTGTTGGGCTTTGCAAAATCCTTGGTTCTATCTAGATAGAAACGCAAGGCTCTCTTAACATCCAAGGAATGAAGAGATCGTTCCCCTTCATTTTGGAAGTCCGCAAAGTAAGAGGGGAAGGACCAAAGGTTGGTTTAGATGGAATTCCGACACAACCTTGGGAAGAAATTTAGGATGAGTGCGAAGAACTACTTTGTCCTTATGGAACACAGTATACGGAGGGTCCGTAACCAGGGCATGCATCTCAGAGACCCTGTGGGCTGAGGTAATGGCCACTAGGAAGGCCGTCTTCCAGGTGAGAAATTTTAGCTCACAGGTAGCCAGAGGTTCGAAGGTTTCGAGTGAGCATGTCTAGCACAAGGTTAATGTCCCAGGCTGCAACCAGACGTCTTATAGGGGTCTGGTATGCAGAATTCCTTTAAGAAATCTCTAACCATAGGTAACTGAGCCAGAGACAAAGAAGAAAACGGCTCATGATACGCTGAAATGGCACTAAGGTGAACTCTGACTGTAGAGTACTGAAGACCTGAATTTGAGAGGCCCAAGGTACTCCAAAACCTTGTCTGGTGGACAGGAAAAGGGATTCCAAGACGACTTTGCACACCAGAGCGAAAAACGCTTCCACTTAGATGTGTAAGTTTTCCGAGTAGCTGGCTTCCGAGCAGCCAGAAGAATGTCTGAAACTCTTCGAGAGACATTGAACCGGTTCACTTCTACCACTTCAGGAGCCAAGCGTGAAGGTGAAGCGATCTCAGGTTGGGATGGACCACCAGACCCTAAGTCAACAGGTTCATCTGCAGGGGGAGTGGTCTCAGAGGGGCTGCCAACATATTGTTGAGTAGAGGAAACCATAGTTGTCGAGGCCAAGAGGGAGCAACGAGAATCATCTTGGTCCCCTGGGACTCGAATTTGAGAAGTACTCTCTGAATTAGAGAAAGAGGCGGAAAGGCATAAAGAAAGCGCTTTGTCCACCGCAGCCTGAACGCATCCTGACAGAAAATGCCAGGCCCTGGATTTCTGGAGCAGAAGAGGAGGTTTATGCTGAGGGGATGCAAAAGGTCCAGGTCTGGAGTTCCCACTCTTCAATAGTGATTGAACTATGGTTGAGTCGAGACCACTCGTGAGGATCTGCCTCTGTTCTGCTGAGACGGTCCCGCCAAGTTGTTTTGTACACCTGGCAGGTAGACCGCTTGAATTAGAGATTTGTGTTCCAAGCACCATTCCCACATCTTCATCGCTTCCTGCATAAGGGGTAAGAGTGAGCACCGCCTGCTTGTTGATGTAATACATCACAGCTTTGTTGTCCGTTTGAAGGAGAATGTTCTTGTGACAGAGGATGTCCTTTAAGCCCGGACCACATAGGACGGCTCATCTCTAGGACATTTATGTGAAGCTGGGCCTCGAGTTGAGTCCATACACCTTGAGTGTGGAGAGAGCGACACGAGCTCCCCACCCCGTTAGCGATGCGCGCCTGTGGTGATGGAGATTTGATGATCCAGAGGAGCAAAGGGAAATCCTTCCAGGAGATTGCTCTCTTGAGACCACCAGGTGAGAGACCTCTGTAAGGGTTCTGTCACCTTGATGGGATAAGACTGTGGGTAAGTGGTTGGGACCACTGAGCACTGAGCATCCATTGGGTGGTTCTCATGTGTAGCCGAGCTTAGTACAGTGAACACTGAGGATGCCATGAGGTTTCAACATACGCTGTATTGAGAGAGCTGTAACTGATCTGTTCTCCCCAATGTAACGGGCCATCTGAAGGATATTGAGTCTTCTGTCCTCTGGAAGGAAAGCCTTCGCGCAAGAGGTGTCCAGTAGAGTCCCTATCAAAAGGAGTCTCTGGGAGGGCTGCAACTGTGACTTCTTTAGATTCAGCAGAACTCCCATGGACGTAAGAAGGCGAGAGGCCATCTGAACGGCTTCCAGGGTCCCCTGTCTGGAAGGGCTTGCTAGGAGCCAGTCGTCCAGGTAGGGAAACACTCGGATTCCAAGCTTCCTGAGATGCGCTGCGAGAACTGCACAACACTTTGTAAAGACTCACGGCGCTGAGGATAGCCCAAAGGGCAGGACTCTGAACTGATAATGTTGACCCAGAGCCACAAACCTCAGGAATTTGTGATGCCTCGGGTGAATAGGAATGTGCTGGTAAGCGTCCTGCATGTCCAGGGAGGCTAGCCAGTCGTGTTGATGAAGCAAAGGTAACAGGGTTCCTAGAGAATTATTTTGAATTTCTCCTGGGGAGAAATTTGTTTAGCTTTCTGAGGTCTAGAATGGGCGATACCCCAGACTTCTTTGAACCAGAAAGTAGTGGGAGAGAACCCGTGTTTCGCTAATGCAGAGGCACCAGTTCTACTGCCCTGTTGTTCAGAAGGCCCTGGATCTCGCGAGCGAAGGTCTGACTAGAGGATTGACAGCCTGGGTTGTCGTTTGGGAGGACGATCTGGAGGGTCTCCAGAAAACTGAGAGAATACCTGCTAATTATCCGAAGGACCCATTTGTCTGAGGTTATGGACTTCCACTGGTTGTAGAAGTGCATCAGACGACCTCCCACCGGAGAGGAAAAGTCCACCTCGGGCAGTGGAGATGGAACTTGGGCCGGCAACTCATAAGGTAGCACTGGGCGCTTTGGGCCCTTGCGCTTTCTGTTGCGTCTTCTTTTGAGGTTGGGCAGGTTGGTTCTTATGGAAACTTCCTCTGCCCCTGCCTCGAAAGGATTGACGATTATGAAACTGACGTTTACCGACATGCCCTCGAGAGGGGAGGAGGTCGAGCCAGCTTAATGGCCGACCTAGTCTTCTGAGTAGCCTCTAGAGCTTGCTCTACCTGAGGACCAAAAAGATACCAGCCGTCAAAGGGCAACGCCATCACCTGCTGCTGTGCATCATTCGTGAAGCCCGAAGTACGCAGCCAGGAGTGACGGCGAGTACAAATACCAGCGGCTGCTGAACGAGAAGCAGTGTCGAAAGCATCCATGGCTGCTTTGACCTGTTGGTTATTAGATTCAATACCTCTGGTAATGGTCAGAAGAAGCTCTGACTTAGAGTCCGAGTCCGGAAGAGCTTCAACCATTTGCTTGATAGAGTGCCACAGGATATACTCATACTGGGAGAAAATAGCCCTGGTAACTGGCAAGACGATACTTAAGTGGACGCAGCAAAGACTCTCTTACCTAATGTATCAATCTTACGAGACTTTGTTAATAGGTCGAGCTGTAGTAGCTTGAGGAAGAACGACCTTATCATTCTCTGCCAGGACTACAATAGATCCGCAGGCTTGAGATGCCAAATGGGACGATCCTTGGGGGCTGAATATTTCCTATCAATGGATTTAGCCACGAAGGGGTAAGAGCAGGATTATTCCAGTACCATTTGAGACCAGCGTCTCGAAGGAAGGTGAATCGGAGAGTCAAATCCGTAGGGATCTCAGCTATGAAGATATTGAGTCTTAACCGCTTCCCAGGATCGATGTCTGTAGTCTGAGAGAAAGAGGGAGCTCAGGTTCTTCAACAGAGACTTAAGGACAGGTCCTCGCACAGGCTCTGTAGCAGTGAAAGATCCTGCTTCGCTCGTTTTTCATCACCCAACCAAGGTCTGGGTCAGGCTCAACGCTATCTCCTGATAGTCCAGGGAGGACTGTTTGGACAGGAAAGGAGTGAAATACAGAAGAGGAAGGAAGAATTGAGAGGAAAGAGGAGTCCTCGAAAGCTCCCGGCGCCGAGGAGGCAAACGGGACTGAAAACGGTGCCGAAGAACAGCGCAGCGCCGAGGACGGCGCCGAGAAGCCACCCGGCACCGCAGACGGCACCGGAGACGGCGCCGAGAAGGCACACGGCGCCGCAGAAGGCGCCGAGAAGCTCCGCGATGCCGCGGACGGCGCCGACAAGCCCCGCGACGCCGAAAACGGTGCCGACAAGCCCCGCGATGCCGCGGACGGTGCCAAAGGCGCTGAAAGCATCCCAGGACCCTGAGAAACATGGTTAGAAGGGAAAATAGCAGGAGATAAGGGCATCGGTGTGGCCCCCTGCGCCGCAGCCATGTGAGGGGGGGAACACTTAAGCGCGGAGTCGTCGGCACCGAGGAAGGTGCCGCGCGACCAGGAAAGTCCAACTGCCCTACCTGGTCGCCCGCCAAGCCCGAAGGCCCGCGGGCAACCGAGCCAGGTAGCAGAACCAACCTCCGAGCCCATTGCTCCATAAGAGCGGCCCACTGATGAAACTGCTCATCTGAAGACCTACCTACAGGCGGGGTAGGACTCGGATGCCGAAGACGGTGGCTACCGGAAGCAGAAGTTGGCGACTCCGAAGGAGGAGACCGGCAACTAGCCACGATAACAGAGCGTCGACGCGCAGACATATCAGAGGGCGACCTCGAGTGATGCCTTCTCTTTTTAGACCTGTGGGCTGAAGAAGAGCTCGAGGCCGAACGGTGCCGAGAATGCGACCATTTGTTTTTATGCCTCCGGGGGGATCGCCCATCCCCCCGGGCATTGGACTGACTGTTGTCGGACCCCCGTTCGGGAGAAGGAGGCGGACCGAACCCAGCCCGACTGACTGAACAGCTTTCATACGAAGTCTCCTACTGTCACCTGACCTGCTCATGGTAGACTCATAAGTAGGCTGAGACTTCTTTATTGTATATTAAAATAGAATAAACTTAAGCGATACTACACGAGATAATACTACAAAAATAAACTGAAAACTATGCTGCTAGTTTGAAGTTTGACTCCCGACAAATGACGTCGTTACTGAAGCGCACTCGGCGGCGGGAAAAAAGACTAGAGGCGGTTGGAGGGTCGGCCGTCGAGATAGTCATTGCACGCGAAGCTAATGCTCGCAGCACCGTGCCTCGCGGTGCCATCTCTGGTGTCGACCCTCCAGCAAAAAGTTTGCTCCCGATGGGTCCTAGTGCCTCCGGCGCAGATCCCAATAGTGTGAATGAGTGGTGGAGACTTATGTCCAGGAAGATTTTCAGCCACCCTGCTTGACACTCCTAGTCTCTCTTCTGCTAGGACTGCAGGAGCCATGCATGCAGGTGAAGAGATTGAAGAGCAGGATGGATGAGAGTCCCCTGTTCTTGTGAGAGCAAGTGAGTGGAGAGTGGCAACTGAACTGGAGGTTCCAGAGACAGTTGCTGGAGCAACGGATACCAGATCTGACAAGGCCATAGAGGAGCCACCAGAATCATTCTGGCTCCCTCTGACTGCAATTTGAGCAGTACTCTCTGAATGAGGGGAAAAGGAGGGAAGGCGTACAGGAACCTCCCTGTCCAAGAGAGGGACAATGCGTCTCACCAGAAAACACTAGGCCCCGGAATGGGCGAGAAAAATTGTGCAGTTTGGCGTTGCACGGGGACGCAAAGAGGTCCAACTCTGGATAGCCCCAATGGTTGAAGAGGTCATCTGCGACATCTTGGAGCAGTTCCCACTCGTGGTTCTGAAATGTAGAGCAACTGAGACTGTCGGTGAGAACGTTCTGGATCTCGGGCAGATGAACTGCGATGAGGTCCAATTGGTGTTCTACTGCCCAGTCCCATACTCTCATGGCCTCCCTGCAAAAGGGGGTACAAGTGAGTTCCCCCTTGTTTGTTGATGTAGAAGACTACTGGTGTATTGTCTGTCTGCACCAGAAGAGGACCCGGTGAAAGCTGGTCTCTGAATGCGGTTAGCTCATTCAACATTGCTCTCATTTCCAGAACATTGATATATAGAGAGCTCTCTGTGATAGACCAAGACCACTGGGTCCTGTGATCCCCTAAATGAGCCCCCCAACCTGACAGAGAGGCATCTGTGGTTAAAGTCTGAAGAGGTGATTGAGGTCACGTGATGCAGTCTACCTTGTAGCAGCACTTGTCTCGAGCTCCGACCTACCGTCCTCTGCAAAACCTCCTAAATTGAATTTTGTGAGTCTTAAAGCGGATTGCAAGTGACTTTTAAAGTTATTGCTTCCCTGCCTACCGCAGTGGGCCAGTTAAAGTTTTTCGTCGCAGAGCCTTTTAGCGGCGATGGAGGCCGAGATGAAGGCAGGCGCGATTAGGCATAATTACCGACTACTCCAGAAATAACTTCCAAAAGTCAAGAAGTCAAGGAACGGAAGTTCGAGCAAACGAGCACCCTAACCCTCCAGTAACCCCTCTGTCCGAGGAGAGATTCCTGCAGGAGCTGCTACCGTTTCGAGAATCCCTGGAGGATACTGCTACAGAGCTGAAGTCAATTAAAGGCGATCTCGCCAGCCTTAAGACGAGAATGGCCGATTCGGAAGCCAGAGTTTCATCCCAGGAGAAATGGAGGGAGAGAATTGACCCCGAGATCGTTCTGCTCAGAAAACAAGTTCACAAACCTCAGCTCAAAACTGAAGATTTAGAGGGGAGAAGCAGGAGAAATAACCTTCTGATTATTGGGCTTCCCGAAGCGGAAGAGGGCGCCGACACAACCGCTTTTATGCAGAAATTTCTATACAAGGTCGTGGGGCCCTCTCCCTTGAACCCCCAATACCATATAGAAAGAGCTCATCGCTCCCTCAGACCGAAACCTTCAGTGGGATCTCCTCCTCGACCTATCATCATAAGATTTCTCAGCTTCGTGGAGAAGCAGCATGTCATTGCCAAAGTTAAAGATCTGCAGTCAGTAACCTGGGGTTCCTCCAAAAGAAAAAATTACTCACCTTAGTAATATTGTTTCTTCTAATGGAGTCTTGCTGTATTCTGACAATAGCAGTGAGTCCCAACCTTTGAACTGCCCTGGAGGTGAAAGAGTTAACTTTCCATGCCAGGCATGGAACGCTGAGCTCGAGCTCGGTTGAGACTCTGTCTATTGTTCTTCAAACTCAAACCGTCAGATCTTTACGAGCTAAACTCACTAAGGCTCTGTGTGGAAGCTGTAAACCTACACTAGCCAACTGGCTATTAAACATAAAAACACATTTTTTGATCCCAAAACAAAGACTCAAGTCAGGAGACCCAAAAAATGAAAACACAACACCTACTCACCCCAAGAAAAAAGAGGGTGAAGAGAACAAGGTGGGCACCTACTGAGTGCTGACATTGCACTGCCCACCCACATCCCAAAAACAGAGGTTCTGAGAGGGGCAGGAGGGGAGAAGAATACAGCAAGACTCCATTAGAAAAACAACATTACTAAGGTGAGTAATTTTTCTTCAAACAACATGAAGTCTTGCTGTATTCTGACAATAGCAGACTACAAAGCAGTACCTCCATGGAGGAGGGACATAACCTACTTAGGAAATAGGCTCTGAAGCACAGCTGTGCCAAACTGAGCATCACTCCTAGCCTGGATATCCAGGGAGTAATGCTTGGTAAAAGTGTGAACTGTTTTCCAGGTAGCTGCTTGACATATCTCTAGAATAGGGATGTCCCTGGCAGCAGCCAGGGAAGCAGCTGTACCTCTGGTAGAGTGAGCCCTCAGGCCTGAGGGTGGAATCTTACCCAGTTTTTCAGAACAAAATTGGATACAAGAGACAATCCACCTGGCAATGGATCTTTTAGTGGCAGGTTTCCCTTTATCAACCTCGCCATAAGTGAGGAACAGTTGGAGGGAGTCAAACCTGTGACCCTTGGTACGCTCTATGTAGTAGCTAAGGGCCCTTTTCACATCTAAACTGTGCAGCCTCCTCTCGCCAAAGGAGGAGTGGTCAGTGAAGTACACTGGAAGAGACATAGACTGATTAAGGTGGAAATCTGAACCCACCTTAGGCAAGAACTTCCTATTAATCCTGAGGACCACCTTATCTCTATGAAAGGAGATAAAATCAGGCTCCACTGACAAAGCTTGTAATTCACTTATGCGTCTGGCAGAAGTGATGGCTACCAGAAACACAGTTTTCCAAGTCAAGTACTTAAGCTTTGCTGAGGACAAAGGCTCAAAAGGGGGTTGCATAACCTGAGCAATGCAAACATTAAGGTCCCAGGCAGGGGCAGGGTCCCTGAATGGAGGGTTGGTGTGAAGCAATCCCTTGAAAAACTTGGAGAATACAGGGTGAGCTGAAAGAAAAGAGGGCTTACCTGCTGAAATAAAGGCAGATGCACTTTCAGTGTAGCTGGTCTCAGCCCCAAGCTATTTAAGTGCACCATATAATCAAGGACTGTGGGCAAATCAGCACATTCTGGGGAAATATGCTTCCCAGAGCACCATATGGAAAACCTTTTCCATTTGGAATTATAAGTAGCCCTGGTGGAAGGTTTTCTAGAAGCCTTCTGGATATCCATTACACCTTGGGAGAGGCGTAAATCAGCAAACTCTAACTCTTCAAGAGCCAGGCCTTGAGATTGAGAGATTTGAGGTCCGGGTACCAAACCCTCCCCCTGAGCACAGGTTAACAGGTTGTAATTCCTGGGAAGACACAGGGGAAGATGGACTGCTAAGGACAGTAGGAGTGGATACCAGGGCTGTCTGGCCCAGTCTGGAGCAATCAGGATCATCTTGCAGGGTTGAGATCTGATTTTGACTAGCACTTTGAACAGGAGAGAGAAGGGGGGAAAAGCATAGAGAAACTTCCCTTCCCAATTGAGAACTAAGGCATCCAGTGGGACTGAGCCCAACACTGGGGGCCTGCAGCAAAAAAGGGGAAGTTGGTGATTGTCTGGGGCTGCAAAAAGATCTATCTGCGGGGTGCCCCATCTAGAAAATATCACCTCCAAGACCAGGGGGTCCAGTGACCATTCGTGATGGCCCTGGGAAATCCTGCTGAGAGCATCTGCCAGGACATTGTCCTTGCCTGGGAGGTGAACTGCCGTGAGGGAGGTGTTCAGGGAGTAAGCTAGAGACCACAACTTCATTGCTTCTGTGCACAAGGCCGTAGACCGAGTGCCTCCTTGCTTGTTGATGTACCACATTGTGGTGGTGTTGTCTGTTCTGAACAGATTTGGAAAAAGCCCGAAGTGTTAGAAATACTGCTCTGAGTTCCAACAGATTGATGTGGAGCAGAGAATCCTGAGGGGTGACCTCACCTGTGTGGTGAGGTCGCCCATGTGAGCCCCCCACCCCAAGAGGAAGGCATCTGTAGTAAGGATTAAAGAGTGAGACTGAGTGACAAAGGGAACCCCCTTGTCTCAGATTGTTCTGATCCTGCCACCACTGTAGGGCCTGGATCAAGGTTCGAGTTACTGGGATCAATTTGGTCAGAGGGTCCTTCCTTTGAGACCAAAAGGCTCTCAAATGGAACTGAATGTCCCTCATCTGAAATCTTGCTCCCTGCACTACTGCTGTAGAAGCAGCCATGTGCCCCAGGAGCTGAAGAAAATGCCTTGCTGGTCGAGACACCTGCAGGGTGAATGAGGAGGCCAGAGAGACCAGGGTCCTTGCCCTGTCCAGGGGAAGGAAGGCTCTGGCCTTCTCTGTGTCTAGCTCTGCACCTATGAAGGTGAGGAGCTGGACAGGCTCTAGAACTGACTTTGGAAGATTTAGAAGGAAACCCAAGAAAGTGAGAAGTTGCTGAGTTATCTGTAAGTGTAACTTGACTTGGTCTGGGGACTGGCCTACTATGAGCCAGTCGTCCAGGTAAGGGAAGATGGCAATCTTCTGCCTTCTTAGAGCAGCAACTACCACTGCCAGGCATTTTGTGAATACCCTTGGAGCAGAGGTGAGGCCAAAGGCATTGCTCTGAACTGGTAATGGCCTGAGGGCAGCTCGAACTTGAGGTACTTTCGATGGGAGCTTCTGACGAGAATATGGAAGTAGGCATCCTTAAGGTCCAGGGACACTAGCCAGTCCCCTGGCCTTAGAGAGGGTAGAATAATTCCCAGAGTCACCATTTTGAATTTTGGTTTTAAAAGGTGCTTGTTTAAGTATCTGAGATCCAGGATCCTGTCTTTTTTGGGGTAAGGAAGTACCTGGAGTACAACCCTTTGCCCTGGTGTAGGGGTGGAACCCTTTCCACAGCTCTGAGAGCTAGGAGGGAAGAGACCTCTGCCTCTAAGGCAAGAGCCTCTGATGGACTTGCAGGTGGAAATGATCTGGTTCTCATCTTTGGAAACTTTTTGAAGCTGAGAACCAGTCCCTGGCTTACTACTTCCAGGACCCATTTGTCTGATGTCAGAGACTCCCAGTCCTGGACAAAGTAAGCCAGCCTGCCCCCTACAGGTAGCTGAGAATCGGCCCTGGCAACCCCATCAGGGTGCCTGTTTGGCAGGGGCTTTGGGCTGAGGGGTGGAAGCAGGCCTGCTTGTACCCCGTCTGCCTCTCCCTCTAAAGAACCCCCTCTGGGCATAAGCAGAAGAGGAGGCCTGGGCTTGGTAAAAAGGCCTATGAAAAGGCCTGCCCCTGCCTCTGGGAAGCTGCCTTTGAGGAGTGGCTTGCCTTTCCTTGGCCTGTGCACTCCTATAGGTGGTCCTATACTCATCCATTTTCTTCATATAATTCTC
This sequence comes from Neoceratodus forsteri, assembly GCA_016271365.2. Classification (NCBI taxonomy): domain Eukaryota; kingdom Metazoa; phylum Chordata; order Ceratodontiformes; family Ceratodontidae; genus Neoceratodus; species Neoceratodus forsteri. The sequence continues at coordinate 966,780,259 of CM028134.1, read as the reverse complement.
TGTTTGCTCCCCAAACAGAGAATTACCCACAACAGGAAAATCCATGGCCTTAGTCTGGGTATCCTGTGACAGGCTAGTACATCTGAGCCAAGCCATTCTTCGAAGTGCCACAGATGTAGCCATGACTCTAGACGACACATCATTGGAGTCTACTGCAGCATGGAATTGCACCTTGGATGCCTCAATACCATCAGCAGCCACCTGCTCCAGCTCCTTGGCAAGCTGGCCAGGGACCTGTTTTGCTAGGGCCATAACAGTGTCCCATCTGCATTTTTGATACCTAGCAGTACAGGCCATATAATTGGCCTGTCTGAGTCCCAAGGATGCTGCCATGTACTGTTTCTTTGCCATGGCATCAATCCTCCTGGAGTCCTTATCCGGGGGGGGTGTGAAGCCAAGGGAATGTTTGCCTTATCACAGGCTGCAGCCTGCACTACCTCAACATGGCTGCATTGTTGTGTAAGGAACTCCGTGTCAGAGCCTGACAATGTATACCTCTTGTCCATTCTCTTATCCACAGGAGGTATAGTGTTAGGAGTCTTTAAAATCTTAAATGTCTGTTTCCCAAAGATTTGTGCACGGGAATAGACAGCCTCCTAGACTCTGGGATATCCATCATTTCCACATAGTCAGGCTCCTCCTGGTCATTCACAGCTTCTTCCATAGGAAGCTGGAGGGTTTCAGCCACTTTTTTATAAAACATGAAACGGGAGGGGGGACTCAGAAAGCCTAGGAGGAGACACTCCTGAAGGTCTGTCTGGGGAGATGTCCGGTCAATGGGCACATCCAGACTTTCAAATCCACATTCACTTTCCTCATACTCCTCTTCCTCCTCCTCCTCCGGTTCATAAAATTCCTCTAAATCATACTCTTGAACCGGTGGAACTGGCCGAACCGAGCACCTGCCTGATGGTGCCGGTTCGGTCGGAACCGGGGAAAGCGACTGGACAATTTTGATCGCTTTGGCTATTTCTTCAGCGGTTGGAGAGGAAAGTTTTGGCTCCACACCAGCTGATTTTTCTTTTCTAGTTCTTTTAGCCAGAACCGACTCCTCAGAATCGGCTCTCCTTTTGCCCAAAGAAGTCTCGCCCTGGTCAGAGGGCACTCCTTCTGGTTCGGTTTGAACCGAACCGGGCTGGCCATCCAGTTCAGCGGACTTTTTGGCCTCCCTATCCCTGAGCCTACCAGCTCTCTTTTCTAGGGTAGCTGCAGGGAAATTTTTGTAAATCTGGCAGTCTGCATTGAGGTGGTCAAACCCCAGACAATAAACACAGGTGGTGTGGGGGTCAGCCTTGGCAAAGACTTCCCCACACACACTGCAGTGTTGAAACCCAGTGGGTCCGGTTTTTCTTTTGGGTTTCTCAGACATAGTGCCAGTCCTAACCAAACTTACCTTTTATGGCAATCCGCAAAGACCTCTTATCGGTTCCCAACCGTCGTCATTGGTCGTGGAAAAACGTAATAAAATCTGCTTTTTAGAACCGATAAGAACCGGTAACCACACTCTAAAAGCACAATTTAAGATTTTTTAAACAACTTGATCGGTTCAAACCGAACCGACAAACCGTTTGCAAGTTCCACACAGAATAGAATAAAATAACCTATCTAGTACTCACGAATACCACAGACAGAGACTGAACCGACAGGTCACGGTTTAAATTCGGTCGAAAACCGAGAAAAGCGGTCCTTTAACCGACAAACTGAACCGAGCAGAAGGAGAAATCTCCGGAGCGACTGTTCAGTGAGGCGGAGTAAAGAATCTGACGGTTTGAGTTTGAAGAACAACAGACAGAGTCTCAACCGAGCTCGAGCTCAGCATTCCATGCCTGGCATGGAAAGTTAACTCTTTCACCACCGGGGCAGTTCGAAGGTTGGGACTCACTGCTATTGTCAGAATACAGCAAGACCTCATGTTGTTTGAATTAGAATTATGCAAGATCTGCCCCGCGAAACCAGACAAAGGCGGGCAGCTTTTTACCCGACTGTCAGCAAGTTAACTGCCGCTAGCATTCGTTTCAAGATGCTATATCCGGCCAGATTACAAGTGGCAATTGATAGCACTTGGCACTCCTATGATTCTCCGGAGCAGGCTACAAAGCACCTTACTTCCCGACTCCCTAACCTCTTCAAAACAGGCTGAGCATACAGAGACTAATGGGGGGTCATTTATGTATTCTGTTATTAAATTTTTATGTTTGTTACCATAATTGTGGTTGATTACCTGCTGTGTTTCCTGTTGATGGAAGGATAGGGAGGGGTAGGCCTCGCTGGCGGGTGATGAGCCCATCTTTCCCTTCGTGGGGTCATGCGCTCGTCTTCATGCTGGGCGGGGGGATCTGGGAACCTTAGGGCTGGTAAGAGTTTATGGGCAGCAGCTTATGGGACGGACCGGTTTCGGTCCCACTACTACTTTGGTCCCCCTATCAGATCCGTGCTACTCTGGAGATCCAGACCTTCTAACTGGCCGACGCTATCTGGTGTGCGATGCGGCATCCCTGGGAGAGGGGGTGAAGCCCCCTTCCTTTCTATTTGTTTACCCTTGGCCGATTTTGGGGGGGAACGCTGCCCCAAGTGCTAGGATTACAAGCTTCAGCATGGTAAGTCAGCTGCATTTCACCAAGGCTAGATATTTAAAGCAGAGCGTTTGTGCCTATGTGGGGAGCAACTCTGGACAGAATACTGCTATGACAAGCTTGAGTCCAGGGACAAGTAAGGCTCATTTTCCCTGGGTATATATAGTTGGGAGACATTCTCAGTGCAAATATTTCCGTGAAGGATGGTCGGATTGGGGGCTGTGGAGGGTCGGGGGGGGGGAGCTCGGGATCGAGGTACACTCCGGGAGAACTGCATTGGGGGCTGATAATGGGGGGTATGGCGAGTCTTGGAGGAATCTAGTACTGCGAGGGCATAATTGGTGTTTGGTTAAGCACCCTCTCAAACTACAAATTAGATTCCTCTCTTATGTCATGATAGGATATTATTGGTTATGGTATGATCGAGATCTCGCCACGAGGGCTTGGGCTCCAAGTACTCGCACATGGCTTTTCGGGTTACTGTTTCGATATACTTGGGGTCACTACGTAAATAGTTGTGTTAGTTTTTGGGGGGGAGGGGGATTATGAAACGGAGACAAATTCTTTGGATACAGTACATGGTAGTGGGGAACAGTTTGGTAGTTTATCAGGTGGGATATTATTGGAATATTTTTCAGGAGGAGGAGGGGGTGGGTCTGGAGTGTGCCTTCAGAATGGCTACTTTGGTCAACTAATTATGACTGTGTTTTCCGTTTAATTGTTCATGATGTTTACTGCACCACTTAAAATTGCCACGTGGAATATAAGAGGTCTCAGAGACATGACGAAGAGATATCAGGTTTTTAAAAATTGTGATCTACTAAATGTAGATATCCTCTTGCTTCAAGAAACCCATTTATTAGACACAGAAACAAACTGGTTACGCAGACAAGGTTTCTCCCAAGTCTTTGCTGCAAGTGGGTCAGCATCAAGCAGAGGAGTTGCTCTTTTAATAAAGAAACATGTAGCGTTTTCGGCAGAAGAGAATCTAGCAGACCCAGAGGGCAGGTTTATACTAGTTAAGGGTTCTCTTAGCAACAATTTAGTTGTGTTGGGCTCCATCTATGGACCAGTAGGAGGAGATGCCGAATTCCTTATGGGCCTAGCTGATAAGATAGGTGGTACACTGCCAGTTCAACTAATTCTGGGCGGTTACTGGAATATCCCGCCATCCCAGGACTTAGAAAGAACCTATCTACCATTAAAACCTTTATCCCCAGCACAAAAGGCCCTAGCAAATTTTATGGAACTTTTGGGATTGTGTGATCCCTGGCGTCTTCTCAATCCTTCGTGCCGGGTGTTCTCATTTTATTCTCATGTTCACCGATCCTGGTCTAGAATAGATTACATTCTAATTAGCATCTCTCTCCTATCTGGCCTCTGTCAGACAGATATTGAACCAATTGTCCTATCAGACCACTCGGTCGCATGGCTAAAGATCTCTCCGGACCTTAATCTCCAAAGATACACCGCTTGGAGACTAAACACACAACTTCTGAAAGAGGAGCAGACAGTTTCCCATATTAAAACTTTAATCTCTACTTTTATAGAGATTAATAAAGGCTCTACACCAAGGGAGGACTTAATATGGTGCTCTCTTAAATGTTATCTTTGAGGGGAATTAATTAAACTAGCATCCAGGAGGAAAAAGCGAAGAGAAGCAAGAGCAATCTCCCTGTTAACTTGAATCAAAGAAGCAGAAAGTTCTCTATCTTCTACCTCGCCCCCAAACTCTTTGGAAACCCTGCTAACATTAAGGAATGAATATGCAGATTTATTAAAGGAAAAAGCAGAGTATGCTATTTCAAAAACCCAAGCTAGATACATTGATCAAGGGGAGAAGGCTGGTAGAATGCTGGCCCTTCAATTACGAAAAATGGAAAGTTCAAGGCTAATCCCGGCACTGCAAGCATCGGATGGTACTATTAAAACCTCACCAAGGGATATTACCCAGGTTTTTGAAGCCTTCTATGGTACACTTTACAGTAAGTGTTTCTCTCCGGCACCTCTATCGAGTATCGAAAGTTATTTGGAGGGCCTGAACCTTCCCTGTTTACAAGCCCATCACAGGTCAGCTCTAACTTCTCCCATTTCTATATCGGAATTAGAAGAGGCAATTACAGGATTAGCATCAGACAAGTCACCTGGGCCTGACGGCTTCCCCTCCAATTTCTACAAAACTTTCTATAAAGAATTAGCCCTTCTTCTTCTTAACCTATATGAATACATGTTCACCGCAGACATGATGGATCCCACATTATTAGAAGCCACGATAGTATTACTTCTTAAACCGGACAAACCACCAAAGGACCCTGCCAGTTATCATCCAATCTCCCTTTTAAACTGCGATATTAAAATACTAACAAAAATTCTAGCCAATAGGATTAAGAAGATAGAGACCCATCTGTTGAGCCCTGAGCAAGTCGGTTTTGTGCAAGGCTGTTCTTCGGCTGACCATCTTAGAACTCTCTCACATATCTTCCATGTGGCCCAAACCTCTCAGATTCCCATGGCTCTAATTTCGTTAGACACCAAAAAGGCCTTCGACAGAGTCAATTGGGATATTCTCTGAGCTACACTTACGAAAATGGGCTTTCCCGCCACTTTCATTAGATGGATCTAGATGGTATACAAGTCCCCTTCCTCAAAAATTTATTGCAATGGGGTCTTCTCTTCTCGGTTTTCTCTGTTCACTGGCACCAGACAAGGATGCCCCTTATCTCCCTTCCTATTTAATTTATATCTGAAACCTCTTCTTCTCAGCATTAAATGGCCTCCGCACGTTCAGTGCTGTCCAGTGTTTCAGCAGTCATTGACTCTTTCAGTATATGCCGATGACAACCTGCTTCATTTGGCATATCCCGATACATCTTTAGCTCACGCCTTACAAATTATTACACAGTACGGTCTGTTATCCAACTACAAGTTAAATCTAGCAAAAACAGAAATACTTCCCTTAAATGCCTTCACCTACAAAGCCAATTTCACCCAATTCGGGATGAAATGGTCTCCACGTTCAATTAAAAATCTAGGAATACACCTTACTAAGGATCCTGTGTTGCTCAGGAAACTTAATCTGGATGATCTAATGATAAATATTCAACAAGACCTCCAAAGATGGGCTAAACTTCCTCTCTATCCTTATGGGGTCGAATTAGTATTATTAAGATGAATGTTCTGCCTCGCCTTTTTTATCTTTTAAATTTACTAAATCTGTGGCTCCCTCTATCTTATTTACAGCACTTTCACTCCACCCTCTCTAAATTTATCTGGCAGGGTAAGTTTCCCAGACATTCCTTCCTTAAGCTTAGTCTTCCCTAAGATATGGGAGGACTCTGTCTTCCCAATTTTGTTTTGTATTACTGGGCTAGTCATCTGTCGAAATTGGGGAGATAGTTGTCGGTTAGGGACAGTGACCTCCTCCTATTTGGCTTCAACTCGAAAGACAGATATTAGAATCGAATAACCTCAATTCGCCTACTATCTTCTTCCTGTCTAACTCGGCATTACCAACTTCAATACAAGATTCGGTCATTGGCATTTCACTTAAAGTTCTTGCCCAATGCTGGCATTTTTTCAGAATCTCCTCCAGGAGAGATACGGCGCAACCCCTTGTGCTAAATCCCAACATTAGAATAGGTGGATCACCGAACTCATCAGAATGGCTTCCTCAGTTACAAGAAGCCCCGATAGAAAGTCTTTACTCTCATGACTCTCTTCTTTCTTCTCCTGAAATCATGACCAGATTTAAAGTACCTCAGAAGAATATTTTTAAAGTCTTCCAGCTGAGGCATCTTGTAAATAGTAGTTTTGGTACTGATTTCAGGGAGTCTCAGGTTAGGCCTTTTCTACTTCAAATACAGGAACATGTAAACAGACCCCATGGGATCTCAAGGATCTATTCCTACCCATTAGCCCTTAAATTCCCTGATGCCCTTTTGGGTTCCATAGTCTGGACCTCTCTTCTGCCGAACACTACCCTTAACTGGTCCCAAATTTGGAACGCTCTACACAGATACCACACCCTGGATAGGCTTAGGCTCACTCAATATCATATCTTAAATAACATGTACTATACACCAGTTAAATTAGCTAAATTGGGTAAGCTTCCTGTCTGTAATTGTACTAGATGTGGTCAATCTGAAGGAAACCTGTTACATATCTTCTGGTATTGTGAGAAGGTAGCCCCTTTATGGCATGCAATTCAATCCAAACTAGATCCATTACTAGGTTTGGATGAGCTGTTTACTATAGAGATATGCATCTTAGGTATGTATTCCAGTACTGAAATTCAGGAGCGTAAATTCCACATGGCATTAATTTCAATGGTGGTCAAGAAATTGGTACTTAAGCATTGGATGGATCAATTGACCATAACATATGCTGAATGGTTAAGGGATTTATCAGTTTGTTTCAACACTGAAAGACTGGTTGCAAGTGCTCGCAACAGTATGGACTCCTTTAATAAAAAATGGGGCAAACTATATGCTTTATATTTGCATAAATAACCTTCTTAGGTATGTCTCTGTATGTACGTTTGTATTTTATTGGTACACTGTAACTAATTTGTTCACGGTCTTCTACTATGTTCTTGTAATATTGGGTGAGGTTGGCACACTCTGGGGGAGGGTGGAGGGTTAATGGTGGGGGGCGACTTGGGGATTGTTTTGGAAAGGGTGCGGTTTGGTTTTTTTTTTCTTTTCTCTCCTACTTTGTATACTACGGACAATATATATGATGCTAGAGTGGTTGGTTGTTTTTCCCGGTTATGACAAAACTGAATATGTATGTTGGCGTTTCTTCATTTTTTAAAATCAATAAAGTGCTGGAATTTAAAAAAAAAAATTTGAAGAGGTCAGGGTCTCCGGAAAGGAACTCCTCCCTCTAGACTGTCCTGGCGGAGCCACCATTCCAAAGGACGATGAACCGCTCGAGAGATCCGGATTCAAGATCTAGATCGTCCACCGATTGGTCCCACTGAACCCTGAGGTGCCACTGAAGAGTCCTCATATGGAGTCTGGCTAAGGGTTCTGTGGCAATGGCTGCCGCCATGTGTCCCAACAGCTGCAGGACCACCCGAGCAGGGGAGGAGTGGGTTCTTTGAAGCCCGCTGGCCAAACACCGAAGGCGGCCTGCCCTGTCCAGAGGCAGAAAAGCTCTCCCTGTCTGGTGTCCAGGATAGCTCCGATGAATTGCAGTCATTGTGTCAGCCAGGGGTGCGACTTCGGCCAATCTACCGTAATGCCCAGGGAAGAAAACAGAACCTGTGTCTCTCTTAGGGAGATTAGGAGCTCCTCCTCCGACCGAGTGGAGAGGAGCCAATTGTCCAGGTTGGGGTAGACAAAGAGGCCTCTCCTGCGGAGAGCTGCTGCTACCACTGCTAGGCATTTGGTGAAGACCCTGGGGGCTGAGGAAAGACCATAGGGTAGAACCCTGAATTGGTAGTGCTCATCTCTGAAGCTGAACTGAAGAAACTTTCTGTGGGACTTCAGGACCTTGATATGCATGTAGGCGTCCTGCATATCTAGGGAGCACAGCCAGTCCCCTTGCTGAAGCAGGGGGAAGAGGCTTGCCAGGGTGACCATTTGAAATCTCTGGCACTTCACTGAGAGGTTGAGATGGCTCAGGTCCAGAATAGGATGAAGGTCTCCTGTTATCTTCAGGACGAGGAAGAAATGGGAGTAATAACCTCTCCCTTTCTGGGCCTGTGGGACCCTTTGAATGGCTCTTTTCTCTAGGAGATGTTGGATATCCGCTTCTAGGAGAAGGCTGTGATCCGGTGGACAACAGGACATGGGGGGGTTGTCCGGTGGGATAGAGGTGAACTCTATCGTGTACCCTTTCCGAATGGTATCCAGAACCCATTGGTCTGCAGTGATACTGGACCATTCGAGCGGGTAAAGCGCAAACCGCCCTCCTACCTTCTCGCTCTGCCTGTCCATTAGGGTAGGAGGGCGTCAGAGGGAGACAGGCTGAGGGGGTAGTGGGGGCCTGGGCGCTAGGAGTTTTGGGCTGCTTGGGGCCCTGGGAACCTTGAATTCCTTGCCGTGGGACTGCTTGCTCCCTTGCGCCCGCCCTTGACCCCTACGAAAAGGGCGCCGGCAGTGTTCTTGAGGCTGGGTTTTGTACATGCGGTGTACATCACCCACCGCTCTCCCAGACTCCTGCAATTGTTTCACCATTTGTTCGACTTCAGGGCTGAACAAAACAGGACCCTGAAAAGGGGAATCCAGGATGGACTCCTGCAAGTCCGGCTGGAATCACGTGAGCCTGAGCCAAGACTGCCATCTCATACAAATTCCAGAGGTGGCTGCCCTGGAGGCCATATCTACGGCATCATAGGAACACTGGAGAGTGTGCTTGTCCACATCCAGACCCAACTGGGCACAGGCTAGGATCTCTTGTTTGGAATCGGAGTCAGGCAGAGCTTTCACGAGGTCCATAGTCTTACTCCACAGTGACTGTTGATATGTGATCATATGGGCCCTAAAGTTCAATGCTCTGATGGCCCCAGTTGCCGAGAAGAAGACCTTGCGACCCCAGGAATCAAACTTCTTAGAGATGGGGCCGGAAGGTTGGGAACTCAGATGTTTGGGTTGAGACCCCCTGCCGTGAGCAACTGTGAGGACCAGCGAATAGGCCTTAAGCTGTTCTGCTAGGAAAGGATCAGACTTAGGAGGCTTGTAGAGTCTGTCTGCTTTCCTAGGGACCGCCGGAATGGAGGATGGAGTCTTCCAGGTCAGGCATGCAACATCTTGGAATGGTTCCACAAATGTTGGGATCACCAGGGCTGAATGTGCCGCATGATGTCCAAGAAGGAGGGATCATCCAGAGGGGACCTAGGAGAGTCCTTAGGTTCCGGGAAGGGGGGAAGGAATTCCCTGTCCGCAAAAATCAGAATCCTCGTCATCCTCATCCGAGGAGGACGTAGCAGGAGGAGAGGAAGGAGATGGAGATGAAGGTCATTCCCTCCTCTTCCCCTTTGGATATGGACTTGGGTGCTCTCCCTGATTCCCCTGAGGCTCGGGGGGGGGGCACCCATAGGTGGTGGTGGAGGGACCGTATCTGGGAGTCAATATAGGAGGTCCCCTTTCACAGTATTCCACCAAGTGGTGAACAGGTTACCAATTTCTGCACCCGGGACGACCACAGGGGCCGGTGTCGGGTCTGAGGGACTGGGTGTCGGGTCCTTAGGAGCGGACGTCTAGGGTTCTGGCCCGACAGGCGTCGGGTCTGGGACCCCGGCGTCAGGAGGTTGGTGCCCGGTATCGCTCTAGTCCGGAGGGGCATCCGGTGTGGCCTTATCCAGTGTCTTGTCCCTCAGAAGAGGGGCGGGTGGCTGGTCCTCGTCTGGCGACCGCCCTGTGACTGGCGGGGAGCAGGACGACGGGGTAGGAGACCGTCTCGGTTGGCGCTTGTCTGAAGAAGGGTGCACCTTAGCCCGGGGGGGGGGTGTCTGAGCCCGGATGACCTCCTGCCTACTGGAGGGTTCTTCTGCCCTTTTTCACTTCTCCGAAGAGCTGGACCTGTCCGAGGCCTGGGGCAGGCTTTCCTGGGTCGACCCTGAGGATTTGAGAGGTCAATGAGCCAGGGAAGAGTGGCGTCCTGACAAGGTCGTCTTCTGGTGTTTGCCCTGGGGAGAGGCAGGAGTGGACTTAGTCGAACGGGAGGGTTTGGATGGCTGGGCCGGAACAAAACCAGATGTCTTACCAGAGGAAGATGAAGACGGCGCCTGCTTCGTTGGCGACATGGGGCAGGATTCAGACCTGGCCCAGTCCTTTTCCTTGTGGTACTGCTTCCCCCCGAAGACCTGGCCTTGGGTGGGGAATCCCTGGCGGGAGAGGATGCGCTCCCTGATCCTCACTGCATGACTGCAAGTTTCTTCTCCAGAAGGAATGTCTTGAGAGTGTGGGCCCTTCTGGCACGAGTCTTTTGATTAAATTTCTGGCAATGTGTGCAGGTGTCGGGTTGGTGTTCCGGGGCTAGGCAGAGGAGTCAGGCCGCGTCGCCGTCTTTGGCCGGTATCTGCTTCCCACAGGCACACTTTGACTTTCACTGCAGTGGTGAGGGCGACGACATAAACAAGACAACTGATTGAAGTTCTAAAGGATAACGACTGATTCTAATGTTTGAAGGCTGTCGACTGCTAAGAAAGGCGTCTGTGGAGACGAACTACGGAGGTCGATGGTGGGAAAAGAACTGAGGTGGCGTCAGGGGACCGCCCCCTTTATACCACATCTGACGTCGGGCAGAGTCGACATCGGGGGCAGTCCCCTGCCTCAGATTGCTAGCTACAAGTTTTCCGTGGGGTCCTGACACCTGACGGCTTCAATCCTAATGGTATTATTACCTGCTGCAACGGCTCCACCCACGAAGACAGATCTTTCTTTTTTGATCCGGACCCTTTTTTCTTGGTGTTTGGCATTGTACAGTAAAGAAAATAAATAAAGATGATACCTTAAAAGTCAGAAAATAAAGTGAAGAAGCGATAAGTACTTCAGCAGCAATAGGTAAACTGAGAAGTGCTTCCACAGTGCGCTACTGACGGGGTGGGAGTGGGGGAACAGGACAGAGCTGAAGTTGCTGAGAAAGCCAGCAACACTTAGTAGCTAGTGAGTGGTAGATAGCCGGCCTCTGGCCAAAGCTTTGTCAGTCTAGTACCTGACCCAGAACCATAAGTGAGAATCAATGGTGAAGACTGATTCTTGGAAGATTCCTGGTGCTAACGAAACAACATTGGATAGCAAGTAAGGAAAAAAAAACGGAGAGAAATTACACAACAAACTATACAAGAATACTATCTGAGGAGGAACAACATTTTGGTCCCCAACAAGTTGAGCTATGTGCCCAGACAGCGTGAAAAAAGGTAGCTGGGGCCAGTGGCACTGTATATGCAGCACGCATGGCACCGTACACTGGTGTCATCACCAGTATCACCAGCCCCAATGTTCTAGGTTCCGCAGGGTCCTTGAGTCAATAACCATAAGACCAAATAGTGTAGCTCTAAAGAGGAAATGGACTCAAGTGAGATTAGGTTATTTAGTCTAGTGCACTTAGACACACAGAAGATTTGGTGTTATCTTGATTCTAGACTCCTAAGAATATTCCCTTGAGACAAACAGCTCTTCAAATATCTGCAGCTGTACCTGGTTTGTCAAATGAATGTGAGCTGTATGTTCGTAGTTCAGCCGGCCCAGACATTCTTCCAGTGGGAACTGGCACATGATATCCAATTTCAGATCTTCGATATAGGACACCTGGTTTACATGTAAGGAAGAAGAGAAGTTACTCACCATAAATGGAAATTTTATTTATTTAGTTTTTGTTGACCAGGTAAGTGCACTAGACAAAGTCTGCCTATTTTCAGGCATGACCCGGGGGAGGGGGATACAGATGAATGCCAAGTTTTGCCAACTGACCTTGAACCAGATTAAGCTGTTGGTGGAATTTTATACTCACCATAATTCTTGATCTTCTTGGACAAGTTGGACCATTTATTAATACTGCTGGGTTCAATCTGGAGATGCTGGGACCCTGTGGGACCCAAAAATCTTCAGGAGGGCAGGTGTCGAGATAGGATCATGCATGTGCGACGCCGTGAGACTGGCTCGCACCGTATAGGTTATCTTGACGTTGACCCTCCACCCACCTCAGTACCTTTTTTACCAAGCAAGTGCAGCGTGTGCTAACCTATGACGGCCCTTCTGACCTGTGTAAGAAGGGTCAGCTACTAACAATGTCTTCACGGCCCAAACAGAAACAAAGGAGTGAAGACCAGAAACAGAATGAGTGAGCTCAGGGGATGGTGGGTGGGCATATGACTAAATGGTGAAGACTTGTCCAAGAAGATCAAGAATTACAGTGAGTACAGTACGCTAATTTTCATATCTTCCTGGACCTAAAGTCTTCACCATTTATTCATACTGCTGGGTTAGAGTACCAAGCTGAAATCAATCCCACGAGCAGGGCAGTAGGAGATGGAGCTCACTCAGGACAGAAGTCCATTAAGGATTGTCCTGCCAAGAGAAGCATGCTGCATGGACATCCAGAGCATAATGCTTAAAGAGCAAGTGCTTAGTAAGGGTGTATATCTAAAAGAATGAAGGTCTGGGGCCTTTAGATGCCTCTGCATTCATACAATTTGCTTTCATTTGTTTCTTTACTTACTTTTTCATCATTTTATTTGTATTTTGCCAACTGCTAGTGAAAAAAGAATCAAATGGAATCCTTGTACTGTATTAGGATGGCAGAAACTCTATACTGGCAAGGCTGCCAGTGTATTTCAATGGCAAACTGCAAATCTGTTTTCAGATTTTTATGGAGAAATAACACCTCCTGCCAACAAAATATAATACATTTAATAGAAATATGTACTTTTTGATAACATGTGATCTTTTGTTATAATTTAACAGGAGACATTTTCTTCATAACCAGATTTTACTTGGAAAGAGAAAAAGAGAAGCTAATTACTGTTTTTAAAAACATAAAACCATACAGATGGAGTGCAATAGTACAAACATATAAAAGGCAAAGTTTGTTGATGAAATGAGTATAAATTTCTTTTGAAAAAGATAGAAAAATATATCTAGTTTTTCACTGAAATACATTGGGCTCTTAAGTAGCTGGCAGTTTCTGACATCACAATACCAGAATTCTACTGAATTCTTTTTTACTAGCAGAGCGAAAAGCAAAGATGAAAATCCACTTGTTTCACTGCACTGACAAATATTTTATTAAAATACAATAAATAATATAGTCAGTTTCCTATGTATTAAAAGTAAACACCTGCTCTTTAACAAAAGTATGCACTGAGCTTCAAGCAGCCACTTTACAAATGTCCACAACGGGAACAGAGCGGATCGCTGCCAAAGATGCAGCTACAGCTCTGGTTGACTGGGTACACACTTGGCCCTCCAACTTGACTTGCACCATAGAGTAAAAGTGGTGAAGGCATGTCACTATTCAAGCAGAAATACACTTAATGGAAACTGGCTGATCGTGCCGACAGCACTGAAGGACACAAATAGCTGCTTGGAATGCCGGATGTCCTTGATTCTATCGATGTAGAACCAGAGGGCTCTCTTAACGTCCAGGGAGTGAAGAGTGCGTTCCCCGTCATTCTGGAAGTTAGAAAAATAAGTAGGCAGAACCAAAGGCTGGTTGAGGTGGAACTCCGAAACCACTTTGGGTAGGAACTTAGGGTTAGTATGGAGATTCACCTTGTCTTTGTGAAAGACAGTATACGGAGGATCTGTGATCAAAGCATGCATCTCACAGACCCTACAAGCCAAGGCAATTGCCACCAGGAAAGCGGTTTTCTAGGTGAGGAACTTGAGAACATAAGTAGCTGAAGGCTCAAAAGGTTTACGAGTGAGCATGTCTAGTACGAGGTTAATATCGCAGGAGGCAACCGGTTTTCTGTCTGGAGGCCTTGGATGTAGTGTATCCTTGAGGAATCTTTTGAACAAAGGCATCTGAGCCAGAGTTATGTTCTGGACTGGCTCATGATAGACAGTGTGTGCACAGAGACGTACCTTTACAGACGAGTATTGGCGTCCCGCATCTGAGAGGTCTAACAAGTATTCTGGTGGACACTGGAATGGGTCTGTGGGCATCTTAGCACACCATTCCGAGAAATGTTTCCATTTTGCTGTGCAAGTCTTCCTAGTGGATGGCTTATGCACAGCTAAGAGGATCTCTGAGACACCTTAAACCTGCCCACTTCTATCTCTTCAGGAGCCAGGTGTGGAGATGAAGGGAGCACAGTTTGGGATGGACCAGGGACCACTGCATCAGCAGGTCTGTCCGAAGAGGCAGTTGCTGCAGGGGTACCAATGACAAACTTGTTGATCAAGACAAACCAGATCTGCTGAGGACAGAACGGTACAATGAGAATTATTCTGCCTCCGTGCATTTCCAGCCTGTGCAGGACCCTCTGAATTAAGGGAAGAGTAGGAAACGAGTACAGTAAACTATCTGTCCACTGCAGTCTGAATGCATCCTGACAAAAAATGCCATGTTCTGGATTTTTGGAGCAGAACTGAGGCAGTTTTATGTTAAGTGGGGACACAAAAAGGTCCAGATCTGGAGTACCCCCACTCGTCGAAGAGCGACTGCATGATGTCTGGTGCTAAGGATCACTCGTGAGGATCCACTTCCGTTCTACTGAGATGGTTCGCCAGTTCACTCCAAATTCCTGGCAGATACACTGCTTGAATCAGAGCTCTGTGGTCAAAGCACCACTCCCATACACTCATGGCCTCTCTGCAGAGAGGGTAGGAGTACACTTCTCCTTGCTTGTTGATGTACTACATCACTGCCTTGTTGTCCATCTGAAGGAGGATCACCTTGTGACTGACAACATCCTCTAGAGCTTGGAGGCACAGAGGACTGCCCTCATTTCTACAACATTGATACGGAGGTGTGATTCTGCCTGGGTCCAAGGCCTCTGAGTGCGATGGTCCTGGCAGTGGGCTCCCCAGCCGAGAAGAGATGCATCTGTAGTGATGGTAATCTGAGATTCCGGCGAAGAAAAGGGGAGACCTTGACGCAGAATGTCCTCCAGTGTCCTGCACGTCAGTGAGCAGCACAGAGGTTCTGTCACTTTGATGGGGTAGGACTGAGGATGTGTTGTGGAGGACCACTGTGTGCTAAGTATCCACTGAGTAGTTCTCATGTGTAATCGGGCCAAAGGCACTGTGAAACACAGAAGAGGCCATGAGGCCCAACATCTGCTGCATGGTGCGAACCTGTGCAGGATCATTTTCCCTGATGAAGTGAGCCATCAGAAGAATGTTGTTTCTCCTGTCCTCTGGGAGAAAGACCCTCGCCTTTGTGGTGTCTAAAATGGACTCCATGAAGAGGAGCTGCTGAGAAGGTTGCAACTATGACTTTTCCAAGTTCAGCAGCACTCCCATGGAAGTCAGAAACTGAGATGCTGTGGCGCTTGCCATCTGTGTCTCTTACCTTGATGGGCTTGCTAAAAGCCTGTTGTCCAGGTAAGGAAACACCTGAATGCTGAGCTTTCGAAGGTGTGCTGCGAGAATTGCAAAGCACTTCGTAAAGACTCGAGGTGCTGAGGACAGCCCAATGGGCAGGACTCTGAACTGGTAGTGCTGACCCAAGGCCACAAAGTGAAGGAACTTGCAGTGGTTTGGGTGCACTGGAACATGCCAGTAGGCATCCTGCATATCTAGGGATGCCAGCCAGTTATGCAGTTTGAGAAGTGGTATGAGTGTCCCCCTGGAGACCATCCTGAACTTCTTGCAGTACAAGTACATGTTTAGCTTGCTGAGATCGAGAATGGGGCACATGCCCTCTGTCTTTTCCGGAACCAGAAAGTAATGGGGGTAGAAATCCATGTTTTGCTGTGCCTGGGGAACTAATTTCACTGCCCTGTTTCTGAGAAGGTCCGTAATCTCTGAGGTGAGAAGGTCTGACAGAGCGTCAGACAGCGTGAGCTGCTGCTTGGGTGGAAGGTCTGGGGGAATCTCTGCAAAACTGAGAGAGTACCCCTCTTGAACAATCCTTAGAACCCACTTGTCTGTGGTGACAGCCTTCCACTGGCTGTAAAATTGAGTCAGACGGCCTCCCACCTCTGAGGAGAGGTCCATTTTAGGAAGTTGAGGCAGAACGAGGGCCAGATCCCCACAGGCTTGCACTAGGTGCTTTCGGGACCTGTGCCTTCTGCTGCATTTTTGCGCAGATTGGCGTTTGTTCGGAGCTCCTCTGCCCCTTCCTCGAAAGGGCTGCCTGTCACGAAAGAAATAGCAGTTACGTAAGAACTTACCGTAACAGTAGATCTTCGAGAGAGGTTCCTGCAGTAGGCCGTCACAGACAGGACTGTGCTCCCTGGCGCCAGGACCGCACGGCAAACTTGTAACTAACAAACATCAGTGGGGACAACCCCCGGCATCAGGTGACGGACGTCAGTGTGACTATAAAAGGGGCGGCCCCCTGCCTGCCCTCCAGTTCTTCTGCTGGAGACCTCTAAAGAGGGAGCAGAAAAAAGGAGTGTAAACTCCTGGATCCTGTGCCCTGGATGAGACAAAGTTCTGGGAAGGGAATAAAGAGAAAAAACACAGGAGCTGGAGGAAGGTGGGTGGGAAATCTAGATCTACTGCAGGAACTTCTCTCGAAGATCTACTGTTATAGTAAGTTCTTATGTAACTGCTATATCTTACTTTGAGAGGGTTCCTGCAGTAGGCCTTTACACAGTAAGACTGAGTATCAAGCAGTCAAACAAAAAAGGAGGAGTCAGAGATGAGGGTCCGGGAGGAGGAAAATGTCTGTCAACTGAAGGTCATTCAAGACAGGAGACCTTGCAAGACTGCAAGACCGAAGTCAGCCCTACGCCTAGAGGCAATGTCCAGTCTGTACTGTTTAGTGAAGGTGTGGACAGAGGACCAAGTGGCCACTGCACAGATGTCCGCAGTGGACACATTCCTGAAAAAGGCAGTGGAAGAGGCCACACTCCTAGTAGAGTGGCCCTTAACCGTCCCCGGAAGGGGCTCTTCATACTTCTGGTAAATGTAGTATATACAATTTGCCAGCCACCTTGACAAAATCTGTTTTGTGATAGCCTTGCCCTGGCATTTGGGAGCAAAGGCTACAAAGAGCTTGTTCGATTTGTGAACTTCCTTAGTCCTTGAGACATAATATCTCAAAATCCTGTACATCAAGGATGTACAGGAGCTACTCCCCCTGTTGGAGTGTTTTGGGAAGAACACTGGCAGGTCTACATTCTGGTTAAGGGTCAATTTTGAAATCACTTTTGGAAGAAGGGACGGATTAGTCAGCAGAGCCATCCAGTCTCTGTGGAAAATTAAATAAGGCTCTCTACAAACTAGAGCCTAAAGCTCTGAAACTCTTCGAGCTGAAGTGATAGCAACTAAAAAGAGTGTTTTCCATGCTAAAAAATGTATATCACAGCTTGCTGCCAGTTCAAAAGGGGGAAAAGTAAGATTTTCTAACATAAAATTAAGATCCGGGGTAGGGGTGGGGAGGGGGGTGAGGGGGCAGGATTCCGGACCAGAGGCTTGATGTGAAGGATTCCCTTCAGGAAAGTTCGGGAAATCTCTAGTTGTGTTAGGATTTTGCCCTCCACCGGAAGGTGGTAGGCCGAAACCGCAGAGAGGTGGACCTTCAGGGAGGAATAACTGAGGCCCAACTCTGACAGATGCAAGAGGTACTCTAGACCTGGGAAGCCTAGCAGGAGAAGGGATCTAGGCCTTTCGCTGATGCCCAGACGGAAAATCTCTTCTACTTCATAGCATAAGTGGAGCTGGTGGAGGGTATTCTGGCCTCCACTAAGACCTGAGCAACTCCAGAAGAGAAATCACTAAGTCCACAGGTGTCACGCATCAAGATGAAGAGACTTGAGGCTCAGATGTACCAGGGTGCCCTGCTCCTAGGACAGAAGGTCATGAGAGAGAGGAAGAGATATTGGAGGTTCCAGTGCCAACTGCTGTAGCAATGGGAAACAAATCTGCCGAGGCCAAAGGGGGCCAATTAGAATCACGTGTGCCCCCTCTGCCTGACGCTTCAGCAGAACCTTCTGTAGAATAGGAAAGGAAGGGAAAGCGTATAGAAATCTCCATGTCCAGGAAAGAGATAGAGCATCTCGCCAAAAAGCACCACGCTCAGGAGCGAGTGAGCAAAAGCTGGGTAGTTCTGCACTGGATGGGGAGGTGAAGAGATCTATGTCTGGCTGACCCCCGTTGAAGAAACAGATCTTCTACTACTGCCTGCTTTAGTTCCCACTTGTGAGCCCTAGTGACTGATCAACTGAGACAGTCCGCCAGAATGTTGTGAACACCTGGCACGTGGACTGCTGTCATGGATAGGCCATGCAGTACCGCCCAGTAGTACACCCGCATTGCCTCCCTGCAAAGAAGGTAAGACCGGGTGCTTCCCTGTTTGTTAAAGTACCAGATAGTGGCCATGTTGTCTGTCTGAATGAGAAGTGTTTCCAGAACCAGAAGCAACAGAAAAGCCTGGAGAGCATAGAGCACCGCTCTCATCTCCAGAATGTTGATGTGAAGGTTCTCCTCCATGGGTGACCAAGAGCCTCGAGTCCGATGGTCTCCCAGATGCGCTCCCCATCCCAAGTTCGAGGCATCTGAGGTGAGAATCATGGAGGGAGACAGAAGATGGAAAGGAACCCCCACTGAAATGTTGGCTGGGTCGTGCCACCAGAGGAGATCCTTTTGCAGGCAGCTGGAGACTAGGACTTGGTGGTCCATGTCGTCCAGGCACTGGTCCCACTGGACTCAAAGAGACCACTGGGTAACCCTCATGTGCAGTCTGGCCAGAGGGACTGTGGGTATGGCAGCCGCCATCAGCCCCAGCAGTTGTAGTACCGAACGCGCTGTGGTGCACCGGATGAAGCCACAAGCGCTGCTTGAGAGATTAAGGTCTCTGCTCTGTTGGTCGGAAGAAAGGCCTTGCTCTGGACTGTATCCAGTACCGCTCCAATAAACTGGAGGTGCTGGGAGGGTATCAGCTGGGACCTGGGGAAGTTGACTGAAACGCCCAGACTGGAAAATAGGTCCAGAGTGAAGGAAAGAGATTCCCTCAAACTGTGCAGAGAAGGGGCTGAGAAAAGCCAGTCATCCAGATACGGGAACACATAAATGCCCCTATGGCATAGGAATGCCGCTACTACTTATAGGCACTTGGTGAACACCCGAGGTGCCGAGGAAAGGCCAAATGGGAGGGCTCTGAACTGGAAATGGTTCTCCAGAAAAAAGATCCTCAGGAAGCGGCAGTGGGCCGGTAGAATGGGGATATGGAGGTAAGCATCCTGCATATCCAGGGAGCACAGCCAAGTGTTGGGTTGGAGCAGGGGTAACAGTCCCTGGAGGGTCAGCATGCGAAACCTCTTGTACTCTACGAAGAGATTGAGCATGCTGAGATCTAGGATAGGCCTTAGATCCCCCATCTTTTTGGGAACCAGGAAGAAATGAGAGTAAAATCCCCTTCCTGTTTGTTCTGGTGGAACTTGCTCTATGGCTGCTTTCTGCAGTAGAGCTTGGATTTCTTGGATGGCCTGACAGGTAGTGCGACTTTCCCAGAGGGTTGGAGGGAGGTCTCTCCAGGAACTCTATCGACTGACCTCTTTCTATGAGTTGAAGAACCCATGCATCTGCGGTTACGGCCTTTCACTCGTCCAGGTGGAGGCGATTCATTTCCACCCACCGGTTCCTCCACGTGTACATAGAAGGGAGTGGGAGGGGAGTTAGAGTCAGGACGCAGAGGGAGGGCAGAGGCAGTTATGGGAAACTTGGCCTGGGGGGTTTGAGCACTAGAACCCAGGGTGCGACGCTCGGTCTGTTGTCTGCCCTGATTCTATTTATTCCATTTTCGCTGGCGGTGAACGGGCTGCTGCTGTGGTGTTTGGCCTGAACGGTACAGGGAACGGACATCTTTCAAGGATTTGCTGCTCTCTTGCAGCTCCGTGATAATATCTTTGCCATCGCCACCAAACAGAACTAGACCCCTGAAGGGAGCATCCAGAAGGGAACGCTGCACATCTTGAGCCAGCCCTGCCAGGAGAAGCCAAGCAAGGTGTCTAAGGCAGATACCAGCAGCCGCACCTCATGCCACCGAGTCCACAGAGTCGTAGGTGGCACGGAGGGCATGGCGGCAGGATGAGTTGTTCATCCTGACCTTCTCCAGGAGCTTGTTCCTGAGCTGCTCATTGGGAATCTCTTGAATATCCTTTTCCAGTTCCAACAAAGAGGATTTCTGGAAAGCCACCATGTGGGCCACGTAATTTAAGGAGTGAATGGCGCAACTGGAAGAGGCACAGATCTTACACCCATACTGGACCATCTGCTTCGACTCCTTGTCTGGAAGGGAGGCACTAAGATGTTTGGGTTGGGCCGATCTATCATGAGCAGCAGTAATCACAATAGAATCAGCCTTAGGTTGGGCAGTGAGGTGGGAAACCCCTTCCAAGGGGTGGTAAGTTCTAGCGGCCTTCTTAGAAATGGCCGGGATGGACGACGGTTGCTACCAGACTGTGGATGTAAGATTATCATGCGGCCCCGTCCATGGACGAATGGGGAGGGGATCTGCATTGACCAAGTCCAGATGTTCTGCCAAACGTCTGCATTTGGGATCCAGTTCTTGGGAGGCCCATCCACAGGATTTCTGAATTGTCTGGAGGAGCTCTGCAAAGGACAGGTCCTCTGGAGGGGATTTCGGGGACTCTTTCGGCTGAGGCTCAATGAGAAAGTGAGGTTCTGACTGGTCCCCCACATCAGATTCCTCATCTGACTCGGATGATTCCGGCCTACTGGGCAAAGAGGCCTCTGGGACCGTGATCGGGAGCCTGTGATCTGTAATGCCTGACTGTAGTACATCCAAGCCTCTATCCGAAGCTCGACTGGAAGGTGCTGGGCTACAAGGTAACACTCTGTGAAGTGGGGTGGCCCTGATCACTGTCTGAGGCTGACCCAACTCCTGGAGCAGCTGAGATATTGTGTCCTTCCACCAGGTAGGAATAGCCTCCTTGTCCAGCTGCAGAGGCGGAGGAGGTGGGGGTGGCGCATAACCTGGATACCCTGCGGGGTAAGAAGGGTAGCTAAGCGGTTGGTACCAGTAAGGGTACTGGAATCCCTGGTAATGTATGGCCTGAACCGGCGTCAGAGAAGGGTATCCCAGTGACGGACCCCCCAGTGTTGGATACTGTGGTGTGTATCCAGGATTGTACCCAGCTGGGCTCGATAGAGAAGTGTAGGGCCCCACCGGAGGACCACTTGGTGGCGGTTCCAATGGCAGAGTAGAAGGGGTAATTCCCGAGGGTCCCGAGGGAGTAGGATCCATACTGCCCCCAAAAGTGTCCAGCGACGGATCTGGAGTCAGGTGAGGATCTCTCACTGGAACGGAACCCAGCGAAGGGGGGAGATCAGGAAAAGTCCCAGTCGACAGGTCCTGGAAGGTGTCCGATGGAAGAGGGTCCTGGTGATCAGGCCCAAAAAGGTCACAGAAGGACAGCGAATCCCTTGAGGGAGAACCCTGGTGGGATGAAGAGTGACCTGCCAGCTCTCTCTGCCTGGTGTCAGGGTCCACAAGGGAGTCCAACGTGAGAGAAGACACCATGCGGGTGCCGGGTGGTCCAGTGTCCGACTTAGAGGTGATGGTCTGGCGGTCGATGGAGGAGCCGTTGACTGACTTACAGACTGAGAGAAGCAGAGAGGCTAGAGTCAGGCTGATTGGCCTGGGCCGGGCGCACGGCGGTGGAGCTGGTTCCTCCGAAGAGGATACCCTCGATTACCCGCTGACCTCGGCGGGGGGGGGGGAGGGTGTCTGATCCACCGGAGCGGAAGGCGGCCCTGAAGGTGGGGTACTCAAGGGAGTGGAGGCCCCACCTGAGATGGCGTTGTCTGTCTGGCTGGATTTCCTCTGTGGAGAGTGGCTCCGCTCCTGGCGTCTCTCCTTCTCCTTCTTTTTCTCCGGGGCCGGTGACGACAATCTTTCCCTCAGCTCCTGGAGCTCTTTTTCCATTGATGACAGTCTTTGAGTCAGTAAATGGGCATCGAGGGTTCTCTTGCGATGGGTGTGCGTTGCCTGGTTAAAGCCTTGACAGATGGAACACTCAATGGTGTTATGTTTAGGCCCCAAGCAGAGGACACACTGGGAATGGTCGTCCCCATGCAGGATCTGCGCACCACACTTGGAGCACTTTTTCTTGGTCTGTCGAGACGACATAAACCGCTATGTGGATGGAGGGAGATTCAGAAATAAGGTACAAAAAAATGTCTGAAAATGGCGGGCGACTGAAACTGTTCTACCACATTAGGTCCAACGATTCAGGTCGACAGTGGGAAAGAACTGGAGGGCAAGCGGGGGACTGCCCCTTTTACAGTCACGCTGATGTCCATCACCTGACGCCGGGGGCGGTTCCCGATGATCACCGCTAGCTGCAAGCTTGCCATGTGGTTCTGATGCTAGGGGGCACAGTCCTATCTTTGACGACCTACTGCAGGAACCCTCTCGAAGTAAGATCTGATGGTTACGGCCTCTCTGAGGGGCCGGAGGAGTCAGTCTGGCTGTCTTGATGGCTGATTTGGTTTTCTGAGAAGACTCTAGGGCTTGCTCCACTTGCTGGCCAAACAAATAAGCACCATTAAAGGTGGTATTCAAACTTGTTATTGGGCATCAGAGGAAAAACCTGATGTCCTCAGCCAGGAATGTCTCCTAATACAGACTCCAGTGGTGGCTGCCCTGGAAGTGATGTCGAAAGCATCTATACCTGCTTTCAGCTGATGGCTATTGGATTCTATACCACGGGTTATGGTTTGGAGGATCATAGACTTGGAGTCAGGCTCTGGAAGACTCTCCCCCAACGACTTTAGAGAGGACCAGTGGACATACTCATATTGAGAAAAGTATCTTGGATAGCTATTTGCATGCTCAGCGTAGCTGCTGCGAAAGCCCTCTTTCCCATAGTGTCTATCTCGTGACATTCCTTATTAATAGGGTGTGCTATCACTTTTTGAGGTAAGACAGCTTTGTCATTCTCTGCTAGTACAACCAAGGCATCCGCCACTGGCTGCAAGGCCAGGACAGGTTTCTTTTTAGGAAGGACGTATTTCCGGTCCATGGATATGCACACAGAGGCAGGCCTAGCACACACAGCTTCAGATAGAGTCTCAAAGGCTTTGGGGGCGAAGGTTCACAGGGATACTGGGAACTTGGAGCCACTCCAGACGTATAAGCTTTTCGGGGCTAAGGAAGAAATCTGAAGAGCCAAGGTTGTCTGCACATTCCTTAACAAGGATTGAAAAGAAAGGTCCTCTTGCAGGACAGAAGAAGTCAGAACCAGCTTATTGTTTAGGCCGTAGAAAGAGTCAACATCCTCTTCCTCAGAAATGATGAGGTCAGGGTCAGACTTGTCCTGTTCCACACCCCCCTCAGAACAGGGGAAGAAGGTGAGTGGAGCCCAAAAGGCCAAGACCAGACCTAGGAATAGAAAAAACAAGCAACACCGGAACCGGAGCCGGGGTCAGCGCCAGACCTGGTGCCAACAACTGGGGAGACGGCGCAGGCCCTCAGGGAGCCAGCCCTGGGTGTGGTGCCGAGTGAGGAAGTGATGGCACTGCCCTAGAACCCAAACCAGCCTTGAGGGAAAAAGAAGCCAGGGATGGTACCTGTGCCTGTCCCTGAGAAGGAGAAGAGGGAGGGGGTAGGCTTGCGGAACCGGTGTCGGCGGCAAGGACACTGGCAAGGGAGGAAGATCCATTGCTGGTGCCGAATGCACCACCTGACCCAAAGGCCCCAGTCACAGGTCTGAGGCACCCAGGCCTAAAGGCCTTGGCACTGGATCTGAAGGGGGCAAACAGGCCAGACGCTGTACCCACTGCTCCATAAGAGCAGCCCAGTGGTGAAACTGCATAATGGAAACCTTGCAAGAGGACAGAGAGGGGCTCCGTTGTAGAGATTCTGAGCGACTGTGGCTGAAGCCATAGGGGAATCGGACAGAGCCGGGAAGGCCTCCAACCCACGGATGCCAAGGACCTCATGGCCAACATACCAGAAGGTGACCTTGAGTGGTACCATTTCTTTCCCTTCCGATGGGAAGAGGAAGAACTCGAGGCAGAGCGGCGCCAGGTTCCCGATCAGAACTGGGAATGGGCCTGCTTCTTTTTGTGTTTGCAGCAGGGCTGCCCTCCCTCTTGAACACTGGACTGCTCATGGTCAGACCCCCCCCGCAGAGAGGGTGGTGGACCGGACACAGCCTATCTGCCAGAGGAGCCTTCCAACAGAGACTCCCTGCCGTTACTGCCACTGTCCATGGTCCACTCCTTCAGTCGGTAGGGCTGAGAGTAAAAATAGAAAACTTTTTTTATTATTTATGAAAAACAATAAAGATTAAACTAAATACAGAATAAACTAAATGCTGTTGTCATATAGATATGAAGATCTGACTCCTGGTGAGTTAGCAATGTTGTCACTGATGCGCACATGACAGTGGGATAAAGGGAAGTGAGGCAGTTGGAGGGTGAACTACAAGATAGCCTATACTGCATGAGCCAGTGTCGCGGTGCCGCGCATGCGCGGTCCTATCTCAGGATTGGCTCCCTAAAGATTTTTGGCTCCTGCAGGGTCCCAGTGCCTCTGTCTGGCTTGAACCCAGCAGTATAAATAAATGGTGAAGACTAAGTCCAGGAAGACATGTAGATCTTTTAAGAATTTATTTTTCTCCCTATAGCACCACTTTTTGGACTTAGAGCCAGAGGTATTGTGACTCCATGGGAGCAAATCTTTTTAGCCTGGATGCTGGCACTGGCTACTGGTGACAGGCCACGTGCTAACCAATAACTGTTGCTGACTCCCTAACATAACTCAGTTCTATTAGCAAGGAGAGTATGTCCCGTGGCCCACAAGCTTATGCTTGCTCTGTAATAGAAAAAGAACAGAAAAAGGATAGATATATGAAGTGAAAATAAACAACTGAATATACAGAGAATAATGAATATCTACCCATCGGTAACAAGCTGGTTAGTGCTTCGAGAGGTTGCAATGGCGATATTAGGAACTTCAAGAGCAAAGCTCGAGAAGTTCTGTTACCATTAGCAACCTCGAGATACTGACTCAAGCTTGTTACCGATGAAATAAATCATTGTTTTTCATAGTGAATGATGCGGGTAACAAGCTGCAGTTTAAAAAAATCAGAGATACACCATTTAGATTTTCTGATAAAACTGAGCTTTTTACTTATTTCTACAGCAGACATGACAAGGCAGTTCACCATAAAACAAAGATTGCTTCACACACGGCAACACACTAAACATAGCGATTAAATTAAAAATAAAAAAAGATTTCGGCAGTCCACATTTTAAACAACAGTGCTTATGTTACATTCAATAACTCAGATCAGACATGCTGACGTCCCAGCATATGTCCACTATGACCACTGAGCGTGTGTTCAAACTGTATGACCTATTTTTTTTAGAGGCAGAGATGAGAACCGCTGCTGCCATTTTTCACTTTATATTTAGAATATGGGCAGCAACTGTCAGGCTTGTGATTAGACACGAACGGGCGCTGCTACACAGCACGAGGCGGAGTTCTAATCTGTTATGATGCACTACATACGTCGCTACTGCAGCACAGCAAATAGAACTGACTTCGGTAGTGCAGCATAACAACATCTGGAAAGTGATAGATTTTTAACTATAACAACGTTCCATCATGCACTATAAACAGATTACCAATTTAATAGAGAGGGGAAGTCTATCCCTCTTCAGCAGTGCCCCCTACGGGGGGCAATAGGTAATGCACATACATTAAATAACCTGAGCCAGGGTGCAATGGTAAAAACTCCTTCAAGGAAGACAACCTTGTGATAAAATAATAAAGGGGTGGAAACTCTGGGCGACTGCCCCCTGAGTGGTAGCAGGATATGCCCTGTGCTAGGTCTAGGTCTAGGATGTCATCCTTGCAGAAAAAAGGATGCATGTGTCTTAACAATGCTAAGGCTCCAACTGTAAAGCAGCCCTCTCAAGATGAAAACATAGCAGTCTAGAGTAGGATAGGTTAGATACTTCCTGACAGGAAAAAAGGGGCAGGAAGACTACACTGAGAAGCTAAATACTTCAGTGAAAAAAAAAATGACATCATAAGAAGGCCTAGAGAGTGTCGCTATTTCCCCCTTAAAAAAGAAGACATTTTTAGGGTGGTACCATGAAAGTACTCAAAAAGGTTACAGCACTAAGAACAACATGCACTAGTGTTGGTCTAGACCCAATTTGCACTTTGTGTGCAAATGAATTTTTTTGTACTTACTGTTTGTTGCAGTACAGTAGATTGTATCAGACTAATTCTGTTGACTTGTAAGTTGACATTTTCTGTAACTACAAATCCCAGAATCCCATGCAGCTGATATCAGAGGAGGGCTGCAGCAGTGGAAGATACAACAGATTGCAGTGAATGTTAGAGTTTTTCACGGGAACCTGCGGGGACAGTATACTTGTGAATCATGCAGGCAGAGGGTCCTGGGCAGGATGCTGGATGCTGGATGCTGCCAAAACTCCAGGGCTAATCCCAAAATGGCCTCAGTCACACAAACCTCCCCCGGTATCCTCTTACTAGGGTGATCCTCATGGACAACTGGCCTGGTAAGCCGGCAGCCAAGTGGCGGCTTCCTTAGTGGGAGCTTCCACCTTCAGTTGCAGTGGTGGTAGCTCCACCTGAAGAGAAGGAAAAGCAGCTGTAGGGTGCACTTGCATGGTATGGACTGGCGGGGGGTACCACTGGAAATGGCCAGCAGACCAAGGGTCCGGGAGGGGTAGAGCCCTATCCTGCCTCGCAATAGCCCACTGTACCAGAGGAGCACCTCATAGCACCGGCACATCTTATGGCAGTGACTTTTCTCACCCGAGGAAGGGGACGACAAGGGAACAGCGACGCCTCCTGGTCAAGCGGGATCAAGAACAAGAATGCCTTGACCGCAATCTTGATCGCGACCTCAACTGGCTGTTGGCAAGAAGAGCGTTCTGGTAGGTTGCTGTGGACCACATGGCTGCCCAAGTTCACCAACACGGGCACGGAAGATCTGACTTCCAGTGGAGGCTGCTCCTGTCAAGGGCCGGACTGGGACACTGACTGAACCACGTCCTCCTCGGTGAGGACCGGGAGCACCAGGGTCTGTGAGATCGAATCCTTGACCTCATCTAACAACTGTTTGAAAAGTTCGAGAAATATCTCAGCAGCCTGCTCGACCAGAGTCAAAGTCGACTGGCTTGACAGGGAACCGAACAGCCCTTGATCTGCCCCACCTGCCACCCCCCCCCCCAACCGCAGTGCGCTAAACAGCCATCGAGTGGTTGGGCTATTCAAGGGACTGGAAGGACCCTGATTACTCCCAGTCCATGACCAGTGGCACCTGTTCTTAGTACCATGGGGGGAAGGACTCTCCTCCAAGATCTGGAGGGCCAGACACATATCACAAAACTCTCCAGTGAATGACCCCTAGATGTTGGCACCAGGGAACAATGCTAAGACTGAGGAGGGGCTTGCCACACCAGCTGCTGCTTCTGCCTCGAGGTCCGCAAGTTGTTAAGCCAACCTGGCTGCAGCTGAGGCCTTCTTGCAGTCCTTTGGATCCTGTTCCAAAGGACGATTCAGTAAGAGTCCGAGCTTCCTGTCCTCGAGGGACTCAGGAAGCAGGCTGAAGCACAGCCTGCATGTGGCCACCTCATGTTGCCTGCCCAGGCAGCACATGCACATGTGGGTCAGTGAGCGACATCTTCTACCAGCACCACACACAAAATTTAAATCTTAGCTTTCATTCCTCCCTTGTCAATCATCGAAGGGAGTCAAAAGAACCTGCAGAATCAACTGAACTACTTTGAAAACTTCGAAGAAAGTTCACCAATGGCACACTCAAAAACCTAAGCAGAAGCTGTGAAGGAGGTGAACTGTTCTTTCAGCAGAAAGAAAGATCCGATGTCACTGGGCAGAGTTGGGTGATAGGAGGAGCTCAGCTTAGAGACGTCTGGTAAATCAGACCATTCCAGTGGATCTGCCAGAGTGTGGGTAACTCAACCATATCCACGCCCCTAGAAAAGGGTACATTAGATAAGGAGGCAGGAGTGTCACTGGAGACCAGCTGAGTCTGCAGAGGAAGAACAGGCAGGGAACATCTAGGCAGACGGAGTGGGCCAAGCAGTCCTTTTCTGTCAAGTTCTATGTACCTATGTAAGATACTCTTCAAGGTCTATAGTTGTGGTGAGTAACTTCTCTGCCTTTTAAGAATCAATCTTCTCCATAGAGCCCCACTCTGGTCAGTCTAGCAAGCTCTCCATGCATCAGGGAGAAGCAAGGTCACAACTAAGGCCCTGAGCGTCTCAGCCCTCAGTGTGTATCATCCTTAGTGGGGGCTGATCACCTTGGTCGGGCTTGACGGGTCCTGGAAAGTTCCTGCCTGACCCGCTGTGAGAAAGTACAGTTACGTAAGAACTTACCGTAATAGTAGATCTTTGAGAGAGGCTCTTGCAGTAGGTACTAACCAGCATGACTAAGCTGGCAGGCACCAGGACCCTATGGAAAAATCTAGCTAGCAGTCTCTGGCGGGGACCTCCCCTATGTCTGCTGACCAACGTCAGCATGCGTCAGATAAAAGGGGTGGTCCCCCGTCTGCCCTCCAGTTCTCCTGCCAGAAGCCCATAGGGCATGACAGGAGAAGAAGAAATGCCCCCTAAAATAGAGAAAAGAAGAAACTGAGGGGGAAGGAGGGAGGGAAAGCAGTACCTACTGCAAGAGCCTCTCTAGAAGATCTACTGTTACGGTAAGTTCTTACGTAAATGAAAATTACTTACCTACCGTAATTCTTGATCTTTCTGTGTATCTTCACCATTCATCACTACTGGGTACTGCGCCAGAGCTAGGACCCTGCGGAAGACTTTTTTTTTTCAAAGGGCGGAGTCAACGCAGGGACGGCGCCACCCTTGAGGCAGGACATTCCACGTGGCGCTCGCAGGTTGGCAGTTATCTGTATACTCTGCCCTAGCCTCAGTATGGAGACACTGGAGAGTGTAAGAAAAGGGATGGGGGGTGGGGCAAGGGAGCCCAAGGGATAGATAAAAGGAAAGGATATAAAAACCAAAAAGGAGAAATAAACGACAGAGAGGACAGAAAGGAGCAGACTACATTTAGGTGACTGGGAGAAAGGGGGCCCCCAATCTGTGGCAGAGGAAGTAGGGATGGAAAAGAGAAAGAAGAGGAAAAGAAGGGGGGGGGGGGACTGCACCCCTGGCAAGTCGGACCTGGACTCCTAGTATTTGAGCAAGTTGATGGTAGACAAGGATTGCCTGGACCACCCAGTCTTGTCTATTTAAAGAGAAGCTGCCAAGCAGGCGAAGCCTACAATTGAATAAGCAGCAATAGCCCCAAGAGGAGACAAAAACTTTTAGGGAGAAGGAGTTCCAGGTAGACAAGGGCGCATCACTCCATCCCCCAGATGGGGAAGAACCCCTAAAAAGGTAAAGAGGGATTAGTCCAAAGGGACATCTAAAATAAAGAAAAACAAGAGGCTTGAGAACGGGGTTGGGGGAGCGGCTGTCCCTCCACCAGCACTCCAGATTTAAGAGAGTGGGGAGAAGCCAAAGGCGAACAAGAGAGAGAGAGAGGAAGGACCCCCACCCACCCCAAAAAAAACCTTACAGAAAGTAACTCCTCCTTGTGTGTCTCCATGGTCCCCTGCCCCCTGACCACAAGGGAAAGGAGAGAGAGGAGTTGGAACAACAGGGAGACACACAGGGGGAGGGGAAGCCCAGAGACTGAGGCCCCAGGGGGAAGGTGGTTGGGATTTAGTGATGAATGGTGAAGATACACAGAAAGATCAAGAACCATGGTAGGTACATAATTTTCATATCTTATCTGTGTCAATCTTCACCATTCATCACTACTGGGTGAGTACCAAGGCCCCTGAAGGGGGCCCAA
Source organism: Neoceratodus forsteri (assembly GCA_016271365.2). NCBI lineage: Eukaryota > Metazoa > Chordata > Ceratodontiformes > Ceratodontidae > Neoceratodus > Neoceratodus forsteri. Next base: position 966,750,233 of record CM028134.1, on the reverse strand, counting down.
TACGTCCCTGAGGGACTAAGTCCCTTAGCCTTCAGTGGGGGAAGACACTGGAGGGGAGAACCCTTACAGGCCTGGGGAGGCCTGAGACTGGTCCGGGTGAGATGGGGAACCCCCAGTGGAAGAGAGAAAGCACCCCAAAAGCTGCCGTCTCACCCTGCAGGAGAAGAAAAAATTACTCACCTTAGCAATGTTGTTTCTTCTAATGGAGTCTTGCTGTATTCTGACTATATGCATTTAGCCCCAGCACTTGAACTGCTCCGGAGAGTAAAGGGTTAACTCTATGCACAAGCATAGAACGCTGAACTCAAGCTTGGTTTTCAAACCTCTGTCTGTGGTACTCTGAAGTCTAACTGTCAGATTCTTATGAGCACTAAACTAACTAACTCTGTAGTTAGAAATTGTTTCCAAAACTTTTTGCGAAATGGCATAACAAAGATTTTTAGGGTCAAAAGACTCAAGTCGAGAACCCCAAAAAGAAAAATAAGTAGGCAGCGAATAACCAAAATATTAAAGATAAACCCTTAAAAGATAAAGCATGCCAAGTACACCTCTGGGGTGCAGCACTGCGCCTGCCATGCCACATCCCAAAACAATAGGTTCCAGGAGGGGAGGGCAGAGAGGGAGGTCAGAATACAGCAAGACTCCATTAGAAGAAACAACATTACTAAGGTGAGTAATTTTTTCTTCAAACAACATGAAGTCTTGCTGTATTCTGACTATATGCAGACTACCAAGCAGTACCCCCTTGGAAGAGGGAGTCACAGAACCTATTTTGGGAACAGACTCTGCAGCACAGCTGTGCCAAACCTAGCATCACTTCTTGACTGAATGTCAAGAGAGTAATGCTTGGTAAACGTGTGAACAGTTTTCCAGGTGGCTGCCTTACAGATTTCCACTAATGGTATGTCTCTAGCTGCTGCGACCGAAGCAGCTGTACCTCTGGTGGAGTGAGCCCTCAGGCCTGAGGGAGGCTCTTTCACCAACTTTGAATAGCAGAACTGGGTACAGGAGACAATCCACCTGGCAATAGTTCTCTTGGTGGCAGGTTTGCCCTTTCCCACTTCTCCATAGGTGAGAAATAACAGAACAGCCATTCCTATGGGCCTTAGTATGCTCTACATAGTAACTAAGAGCCCTTTTTACATCAAGAGTGTGGAATCTTTTCTCCCCAGAGGAAGAATGGTCAGTGAAAAATACAGGCAATGACACAGACTGATTCAAGTGAAAGTCTGATACCACTTTGGGAAGAAACTTTCTGTTGGTTCGAAGGACCACCTCATCCCTGTGAAATGAAACAGTCAGGTTCCACTGATAAGGCCTGCAATTCACTGATTCTCCTGGCAGAAGTAATGGCTACCAGGAATACAGTTTTCCAAGTCAAGTACTTCAATTCACTTGAGGATAGGGGTTCAAAAGAGGGCAGCATAATCTATGCAATACAGATAATCAGCTCCCAGGAAGGGGTAGGCTCCCGAAAGGGAGGGTTAACATGTATTAGGCCCTTGAAAAATTTTTTGAAGACTGGATGAGATGCTAGGGAAGAGCCCTTGCCAGCAGAAAGAAAAGAAGACACAGCTGCCAAATGTACCTTGAGAGTGGTAGGCCGGAGGCCTAAACTGTTAAGATGCACTAAATAGCCCAATACAGTGGCAATGACAGTCAGCTCTGGTTTGACATGCTTTTGGGAACACCAAAACCCAAATCTTTTCCATTTGGAGTTGTAAGTCTTTCTAGTAGCAGGTTTCCTACTAACCTTTAACATATGCAAGACTGATTGAGAAAGATGCAAGCTTGCATATACTAGCTCTTCAAGAGCCAGGCTTTGAGCCTGAGAGTCTGAAGGTTGGGATACAGAATCATCCCGTGAGGAAGTGAGAAGATTGTACTGTCTGGGAAGACACAAGGGCATTGTTACTGACAGTGACAACAGAAAAAGATACCAAAGCTGTCTGGCCCAATCTGGAGCCACCAGAATCACCTTGCGAGGTTGAGACCTGATCTTGATGAGGACCTTGAATATTAGAGGAAAGGGAGGAAATGCATACAGAAAATGAAAATTACGTACCTACCGTAATTCTTGATCTTCACTTGTATCTTCACCATTATTTTCGGCTGGGTGTAAGCCAGAGGCGCGCACCCGCTATGGGAGGTTTTTTTTTTCCTCGGAGGGAGGAGTTGGCACTGATGGTGCCACCCTCGAGAGCGACGCACTACATGGTGTGCAAGGGGCGGCCGTTAGGCGCTACAGACTCCTCCTCCATCCCAGTTCTGTAAGCCAGAGAGGTGAAATAAGGATTGAGAAAAGAAGAACGAGGCAAGAGAGCCGAGGGATAGGCAAAGGAAAGGATATAAACAGAAAAAGGAATAAGCCGACAGAGGACAGGAAAAAGGAGAACCCTACCCTAAGGGACCGCAGGGCCTCACTCGTGGGGCGGCTCCGAGGGAGGATCAGATAGGGGGAGAGGAAGAAAGAAGGAAGAAGAAAGGGGGATGCTTATAAGCTCGGAACCAAAGGGCAAGGATCCCATCAAACAGAAACTGGCCTAGGAAGGTTCGACAGCACCTTTTGCACAGCTTGATACACAAAAGACAGACTTTCTACACCTCCTGCTATCCCCAACCCTTTACCCAAGCTGAGAGCTCACAGATTGCCAAGCAGATAATCTGATCTGGAGGGAGAATGCCCAACTAGGATGGGGAAAAGACCCCACTAGCACATTGTTGTGTGCTACAATTGGTGTGGGGGGGGGTATCTGAAGCCCTACAGAGGGCACCCCTTTGGGAAGGTGGACAAAGACAGAGTAGGAAACTCGTTCTGACTCTCCGGGAGGCAGAGGCAATGATTAGATCACGGGATCAAAAGACAATTTGAAAAATGCTAGAACAGAGTTCGACTAACACAGACTGGCCAAAAACAGGACAAGATCCAGAGATGCCAGCAGGATCCTAGAACAAAGGAACAGGACCATTTAAGGGGTAGTCCTGTTAACTGGTGATTGAACAACATGGCCTAAGAAGGGGCCAGCAGGGCATCTTCAAGGGTAATCAGAAAGAATTCCTTCAGGAGAAAGACAAATCCTACTCGTTCCCCTCCCTTCCCGGACTTATGCTACCTGTTCTGAGAGAAGAACAGAAGGTCCAAGTTTAGAGCATTAGACTCTAAGGCCATGAGAAGAAGAGGAGGAGGAACGAGCAGGGTGGAGGAGACGCCCAAGAAGGAGGCCCATAAGGGGAAGGTGGGTGGGATTCAGTAATGAATGGTGAAGATACAAGAGAAGATCAAGAATTACGGTAGGTACGTAATTTTCATATCTTCCCTTGTCAATCTTCACCATTCATTACTGCTGGGTGAGTACCAAGCCCCTCTGGAGGGGGACTAGAGTAACCCTGAAGGAACAAGACCCTCAGTCTCCTGCTGGTGAGAAACAGGAAGAAGAGACCCTGGCCATACCAGACTGGAAGCCTAAGGCTGAGGAGAGCTGGGAGGTGTCCCCTGAAGACGAGGGGATGGAGGAAGCCCCTGCAGAAGCCTCCTAGCCCTGGAAGCAAAGAGGCAAGTCCCTCGGAAGGCAGAGCGACTCACCCTATGCCGGGCCAGGGGTGACAACCTTGTTAGACAAAGCCATGCCATCCACCTGATGCAGATCGCTGTCCCCGCAAGCCTGGAAGCCACCTCACTGGAGTCGGAGGATGCCCTTGCTTGGTGCCTTGCCAGTTCCAGGCCTATAGCAGAGAGGGCAATGGCCTGTCTGGATTGCTCCGTATCAGGCATTGATGCTAGCAGTTGAGAAAGCATCGACCACATGTGCCTGTTATAGGCAGCACTGTGTGCCTGATGTGATGCAATGCACAGCATCGCAGGAGAAGAAAAGAACACTCTTCGCCCCCACCGGTCAAACTGCAGGGAATCTGAGTCCGGTGGTCAGTTGTGCGCCAGGCGGCGGTGCCCATGAGGAGTCTCTAGGAACACCAATCCCAAGGGTGGGTTGGGGAGAGAACCTAGGGACTCAGATGGAGCACAATACCTTCTCCTGCAGTCTGCTGGGGCTGGGATAGGATCGGCTGGAGACTGCCAGGTGCGGATAGATGCCTCCTGGAAGGGAACAGGCCACGATGGCACCACCAAATGCTGGGCACTGAATTCACTGAGGAATTAACGCGTCTCCCGCTCAGTACTGTCACATCTGACATAGGAGATACGGAGATCCCCAACCATCCTTGAAAGGAAGCGCTGATATTCAGTGAAATCAGCGTCGGAAGAAAGGTGAGCAGAGGGTTCTTCTCCCTCCAAGGAGAGAGCAGAGGATGGGGAACTTGAACGTCCAGAAGACTCCTGCGGTGGAGGGGACAGGTGAAATACCCACTCATGCATGTATTTAACGTATGATGGGAAGGCCGCCGCAGTGCCTCTGAACATCTCCCAGGATAACAGCCCCGTAGGACCGACGTGGCCTGGAAGAGAGGGGGGTGGCTGCAGAGAAATGGGACAGGGGCACCTACAAGGAGGCAGCTGTCCTCTGCCAGGACTCTGAAATCCAGGGAACGGAGCCCGAGCTGGTGGGGTCCCCGAAATCAAACCAGGTCGCAAGATGGAACCCTGGGGATATGAACTCTGGAAGAGCCCAAAAGGGGATTCTCCCATGTGACGCACCTGGGGCTGCATGGGTCCAGAAAGGCAACCCACGGCGGCACTACCGGAAGGGTCCCCCGAGCCTAAGAGAGAGAGATGGGGCTCAATACTATGGCTCCTCCCTGCACCCTGAGGGTGGTGGGGGGGCGCAACGCCCCTCACCCCGACCTCTCAACCCCATAGACTCCGAGGACGCCTTCCTCCTCGACTCCAGCGACGGGGTCCATCGATCCTGAGGCCTCCCAAGAGGGCCCCCGAAGACAGGACCCCGAATCCACCCCAAGAAGGCACAGCAGCACCAGGACTGGCAGCTGTCACAGCCCCCTCTGGGGGGACAGCCCCCTCCCTGACCCCCAAGCCACCCTCCCCCATAGACTCCAGGCCACCCCCAGCCTGGGAGTCCTCGGAGGAAGACTGCCGTGGAGACTCAGGAATGGGGGCGCAGGGCCACCTGACACCGCGTTTCACAGAGAACTCTGACTCTGAAGAGTTGGGGTGAGAAACCGGGTCCACGTCCGAATCGCTTGCTTCTGAGGAAGAGTTGACCAGAAGGACCTCGATGCTGTTGACCCCAAGAGTCCCCTAGGAAACGGCGCCAGTGTCACTCATGATGCTGGCCACTCCCAGCGCCCCACCCGTGGCTCTGAGACCTGGCCTCGTCCCGCCAACGGCCCTGGTCAAATCCCCAATGCCGCGCGCAGCACCGGAACCCAACATGGCGCCGCCAGCAGGGTCGACTAGATGAATGGCACTGCAAGCAGTGCCGAGAACTAACCCGGCACTGCAAGCAGTGCCACCCTGATCACCGTCGCTGTGAATGGCGCTGGGATCTGAGACAGCGGTGGAAGGCGGTGTCGAGAGTCCACCAGTGCCAGACCCAGCAACCATGGGCCGCGACACTGGGGAAGCCTGCACCGAGGCGGTGTCTCCAACGCAACCCCGGAAGGGGCCACAATGTTCCTCTGACACCGCAAAAGAAGCCTCCTCCTTGGCAAAGCTTGAAAATGAGGAGGCCTCCTCCTCACCAGACCATATAGGCACGGGAGGGGACCCGGAGGAAGGGCCTAAGGTCCTGGCCTGGGAAACCTGAGACCTACGCCGTCCTCTGAAAGTCGTCGGAGCCTTGCCAACTTTAAACGCGTAGACTTCGAGAACACGGTGGTCCATCGAGAAACAGGTGTTGCATCTATCCATGTCATGGTTAGGTCCCAGGCACCGAAGGCAGACATCATGCTGGTCTGTCATGGAAAAATGCCAGCCACAGAAGCACAGACGCATGGGGGCACAGCTTGCTTTGGACTTTCGCTTGACTCCCGAACCAGACATGATGCGATACAATTTCTAAAACACAGAAAAGCTCTCGGCACCGTCGAATTATAAAATGAAATAGTCCTACCAGTTTCAGTGGCGTCGGGAAGTCGAACCGGGATGAAGGAGCGAAAAAGGCGTCGAAAAACACGACAGATGGCCTAGTGGTGCAGTAAGCGAACTAGCTCACCTACGTAGCAGGTGTAGCCGACGTATGTGGAGAAACAGAACTGGATGGAGGAGGAGTCTGCGCACCTAATGGCTAGTTCTTCTTCACGCACCATGTGGTGCATCGCCTCAAAGGTGGCACCATCGACGCAGACTCTCCCTCCGAAAAACCACTCCTATAGCGGGTGTGCGCCCCCGGCTTACACCCAGCAGTAATGAATGGTGAAGATTGACAAGGGAAGATCTTGCTTGTCCAGTTCAGTAAAAGAGCATCCTGAGGGCCAGGGCCCAAAAGAGGTGGTCTGCAACAATAAAGAGGAAGTTGATGATTGTCTGGGACTGCAAAGAGATCTATCACGGGAATGCCCCACCTCTTGAAAATAACCTGAAGAATTAGAGGGTTCAGGGTTCATTTGTGGTGGCCCTGGGAAATCCAGCTGACAGCATCTGCTAGAATGTTGTCCTTCCCTGGGAGATGCACAGCTTTCAGGGAAGTCTGAAGGAATAAGCTAGAGACCATACTTTCATGGCCTCTGTGCACAAGGCCGAGGACCGAGTGCCTCCCTGCTTGTTGATGTGCCACATGGTTGTGGTATTGTCTGTCCTGATCTGCACTACTTTCCCCCTGAACATCAGGTAAGAATGTCTAAAGTGCCAGAAAGACAGCTCTTAGTTCGAGAAGGTTTATGTAAAGAAGGGACTCCTGGTGAGACCAGGTTCCCTGAGCTGTAAGCTGATCTAGATGAGCCCCCCACCCTAGCAAAGAGGCATCTGTGGTGAGAATCACTGAAGGAACCTGACTGATAAAGGGGACACCTTGTCGAAAACTGTCCTCCTCCAGCCACCACTGGAGAGCCTGAACTAGGGTCTGAGACACAGGAACCAATTTGGAGAGAAGGTCTTTTTTTCTGAGACCAATAGGATCTGAGATGAAACTGAATAGCTTTCATCTGAAACCTTGCTCCCTGGACCACTGCTGTGGAAGCTGGCATGTGACCTAGCAACTGTAGAAAGTGCCGGGCTGTACGAGAAACTAGAGGATGAAAAGAGGAAGCCAGAGTGACTAGGGACTGAACCCTTGAGAGAGGGAGAAATGCTCTTGCTTGAATAGTGTCCAGTTCCACCCCTATGAATGTGAGGGTCTGAGCTGGTTGCAAGACATACTTTTCTAGGTTCAGGATAAACCCCAATGAGTCTAGAAGCTTTCGAGTGGCCTCTAGAGCTGACTTGACTTGGTCTGAGGACTGGCCTACCACTAGCCAGTCGTCCAAGTATGGGAATAGAGTGATGCCCTGCCTTCTGAGGAATGCCACCACCACTGCAAGACGCTCGGTGAACACCCTTGGCGCAGATGTTAGGCCGAAAGGCATGGCCCTGAATTGATAATGGCCTGAGGGCAACTCGAACCTGAGATACTTTCTGTGGGAATATCTGATAGGTATGTGGAAGTAGGCATCCTTGAGATCCAGAGGCGCTAGCCAGTCCCTTGGTCTCAGAGAGGGAAGAATTACTCTCACAGTCACCATTTTGAATTTTGGTTTTGTTAAGTGTTTGTTCAGGTACCTTAAATCTAGAATGAGTCGCCACTCCCCTGTCTTTTTTGGGGTAAGGAAGTATCTGGAATATAGTCCTTTTCCCCTGGGACAATGAGGTACCTTTTCTACTGCTTGCAGAAGCAGAAGAGAGGAGACTTCTGCCTCTAAGGCCTTGTCTCCGGGGATTAAGGACCTTGCTCTCATTTTGGGAACCTTTGAAACTGAGAGCAAGTCCCTGGCTCACTACTTTCAGGACCCATTTGTCTGAAGTAATAGACACCCAGGCCTGGGAATAGTGAGCCAGCCTGCCTCCTACTGGCACTGGGGAGGCGACCCTGACCAACACCTCAGGGTGTCTGCTTGGCAGAGGGCTTAGACTGAGTGGATGATGGGGTCCTGGTCATCCCACAGCTGCCTCTTCCCCTAAAGAACCCCCCTCTGCTGGAAAGAAGAGAAGCAGGCCTGAGCTTGGTAGGCGACCCTGACCGACACCTCAAGGTGTCTGCTTGGCAGAGGGCTTAGACTGAGAGGAGGATGCAGCCCTGCTCATCCCCCTTCTGCCTCTCCCTCTCCCTCTGAGGAAAAGGAGAGGAGGCCTGTGCCTGGTAGAAAGGCCTGCCCCCCTGCCCCTAGATTGCTGCTTCTGAGGAGTTGCCTGCCTTTCCTTGGCCTGTGCGCTCCTGTAGGTGGTCCTATACTCGTCCATCTTTTTTCATGTAATTCTCTGTCTGCTCCCCAAACAAAGAATTACCCACCACTGGGAAATCCATGGCCTTAGCCTGGGTGTCCTGTGAGAGGCTAGTACATCTGAGACAAGCAAATCTCCTAAGAGACACAGATGGGGCCAGGACTCATGATGAAACATCATTAGAGTCTACAGCAGCATGAAATTGGACTTTGGATGCCTCAATCCCATCAGCAGCCACCTCCTCCAGCTCTTTGGCTAGCTGGGGGAAAGCCTGTTTAGCCAGCTCCAGAACAGTATCCCACCTGGACTTCTGGTATCTGGCTGTGTAGGCCATATAGTTTGCCTGCCAGAGTCCCAAGGAGGATGCCAAGTACTGTTTCTTGGCCATAGCATCCACCTTCCTGGAGTCTTCATCTGGGGGGTGTGAAGCCAAAGGTATATTAGTCTTGTCACAGGCTGCAACCTGCATGACCCCAACATGGCTGCACTGTTGGAACAAGTACTCTGTACTTGAGCCTGACAGCATATACCTCCTGTCCATTCTCTTGTCCACAGGAGGTAATGAATTTGGTGTCTGAAGGATTTTTTGTGTCTGTTTCCCTAAAAGATTTATGGAGGGGAATAGACAGCCTTTTGAACTCAGGGATGTCCATCATCTCTACATAGTCAGGCTCTTCTTGTTCCTCAACAGCTTCGACCAGAGGGAGCTGGAGGGTCTCTACCACTTTTCTGTAAAACAAATAGTGGCAAGGGGACTCGGAAAGCCTGGGAGGGGAAACATTAGAAGGCCTGTCTTGGGAGATGTCCGGTTCTATAGGCTTACTCAGGCCTTCCACACCATCATCATCATTGTCGTCGAACCCTTCTTCTCCCTCCATATCCGGTTCATAGTAATCATCCGGAAAATATTTCAGAACCGGAGGAACCGACCGAACCGAGCGCCTACCTGGAGGCGCCGGATCGTCCGGAACCCAACGGAGTGATTCTACTATGCTAATTGCCTAGCAATTTCTTTGGCGGTTGGACGTGATGGTTCTGGATTGAAACTGGCCGATTTCTTTTTCCTTTTAGACAGAACCAACCCCTCAGGATCGGCTCTCCTTTTGCCCAAGGAAGTATCGCCCAGGTCAGTAGGCACTCCCCTCAGGTTCGGTCGGAACCGAACTGGGCTGGCTATCCGGATCAGCGGACTTCTTGGCCTCCTTTTCCCTAAGCCTACCCAATCTCTTGTCCATGGTGGCCTTTGGGAAATTCTTGCATATTTGGCAGTCTGAATCGAGGTGGTCAAACCCCAAACAATACACACAGGTGGTGTGAGGGTCTGCCTTAGCAAAGGCATCCCCACACTCACTACAGTGCTGAAACCCAGTGGGCCCAGTTTTTCTTTTGGGTTTCTCAGACGTAGTCATCCTATCCACTTACCCTTTAGCAGCTTTAAAGCCAGGCAAGACCCCCTTATCGGTTACCAACCGTGTTACGGGCTGTGGAAAAAAATGTCAAAAAATATGTTTTTTTGAAACTGATATGGACCGGTACCTCACACTAATACAAATAAACCAAAGACTTTACAGAATAAAGAAAGAAAAAAAGGAAAATTACGTGCCTACCGTAATTCTTGATCTTCTTGGACAGTCTCCACCACTCATTCACACTAGTGGGATTAGCGCGGAGGCACTAAGACCCATCGAGAACAAACTTTTTGCTGGAGGGTATTGTGAGAGACAGCGCCCGCTGAAACAGCGGCTCGAGCAGTAATGACCATCTCAGCGACCCCTCCAACCGCCTCAGTACCTTTTTTCCAAGGAGGTGCAGCGCAACTAACGTAAGAGTAAACCAACATTAAAAAGCGGACATAAAATAGTCCGTATGACCCGTGTGAAGGGTCAGCAAAGAAGTCCTCACGGCCTAAAGATTTGAAGGAGGAGCACCAATACAGCGGTGAGCTCGGGTGATGGGTGAGGTGAATGAGTGGTGGAGCTCGTCCAAGAAGATCAAGAATTACGGTAGGTACGTAATTTTCCTATCTTCCTGGACATAAGTCTCCACCACTTCTCACACTAGTGAGGAGTACCAAGCTGATAATCCCCAGAAGGGTGGGCAGGAGAGCCAGAGCTCACGCATCTAAGATAGAAGCCCCATTAAGGACAGTTCTGCCGAATCGGAATGCCGCCTAGCATGAACATCCAAAGACAGTGCTTAACGAAGGTATGCACTGAGCTCCAGGTGGCGGCATTGGTATCTGCACTGGAACATTACATCGTTAGGGATGTGCTGACCGCCTCTAGTAGAGTGAGCGACACTCTACCTTCTAATTTAACTTGAGCCATGGAATAGCAATGACGAAGGCATGCCACTAACCATGAAGAGATGCATCTAATAGCGACAGGTTGACCCAGCCGGGTGTCGCTGAAAGAAAGCGAACAGTTGCTGAGTCTTGCGAGTATCCTTGGTTCTATCTAAATGGAACCATGAGGTCTCTTTAACATCCAAGGAATGAAGAGCTCGTTCCCTTCATTTTGGAAGTAGCTAAGTAAGCGGGAAGTACCAGAGGTTGGTTTAGATGGAATTCTGACACAACCTTGGGAAGAAATTTAGGATGAGTACGGAGAAAGGAAAATTACGTACCTAACGTAATTCTTGATCTTCTTGGACGAGTCTCCACCACTCATTCACACTAGTGGGATTGGCGCCGGAGGCACTAAGACCCATCGGGAGCAAACTTTTGCTGGAGGGTGTGAGAGCAGGCGCCCATGAGACCTGTGTGAGCAGCCTTTCGGCGGTAATGACCATCTCGGCGTTACCCTCCAACCGCCTCAGTTCCTTTTTGCAAGGAGGTGCAGCGCAGCAATCAACGAAAAAGGCAAACCTAACATTAAAAAACGGACATAAGATAGTCCGTATGACCCTGTAAGAAGGGTCAGCAAAGAAGTCCTCACGGCTCAAAGATTTGAGGAGTGAAGACCATACAGCGGTGAAGGCTCGGGGATGGAGGTGATGTGAATGAGTGGTGGAGACTCGTCCAGAAGATCAAATTCACGGTGGGTACGTAATTTTTCCTATCTTCCTGGACATAAGTTCCACCACTCATTCACACTGAGTGGGAGAGTACCAAGCTGATAATCCCCAAAGGCGGCAGGAAAGCCAGAGCCTCACGCTGTCAAGATAGAAGCCCATTAAGGATAGTTCTTCGAATCGAATGTCGCCTGGCATGAACATCCAGTGCATAGTGCTTAACTAAGTATGCACTGAGCTCCAGGTAGCGGCGTTGCATATATCTGCAATTGGAACATTGCACTTCCGCTTAGGATGCGCGATATCCCTCCTAGTAGAGTGAGAGCGACACTTACCTTCTAATTTAACTTGAGCCATGGAATAGCAATGACTAAGGCATGCCACTAACCATGAAGAGATACATCTAATAGCGACAGGTTGACCCAGCCGGGTGTCGCTGAAAGAAACGAACAGTTGCTGAGTCTTGCGAACATCCTTGGTTCTATCTAAATAGAACCGCAAGGCTCTCTTAACATCCAAGGAATGAAGAGCTCGTTCCCTTCATTTTGGAAATTAGCTAAGTAAGTGGAGTACCAGAGGTTGGTTCAGATGGAATTCTGACACAACCTTGGGAAGAAATTTAGGATGAGTAACGGAGAACTACCTTGTCCTTATGGAATACCAGTATATGAGGGTCCGTAACCAGTGCCTGTATCTCAGAGACCCTGGGCTGAGGTAATGGCCACCAGGAAGGCAGTCTTCCAGGTAAGAAATTTTAGCTCACAGGTAGCTAAGGGTCTCGAAGGCTTCCGAGTGAGCATGTCCAGCACCAGGTTAATGTCCCAGGCTGCAACTGGACGCTTAACAGGGGTCTGGTATGAGAATCTCCTTAAGAAATCTCTTCACCATAGGTAACTGAGCCAGAGTTAAGGAAGAAACCAGCTCATGGAACGCTGAGATGGCACTCAAGGTGAACTTAACTGTGGAGTACTGAAGACCCAAGTTTGATAGGGTCCAAAAGATACTCAGAACCTTGCCAGGAGGACAGGAAAAGGATTCCAAGAGGTTTTTGCACCAGAGAGAAAAACGTTTCCATTTTGGCAGTGTATGTTCGATTGGCTGGCTTCCGAGCAGCCAGAAGGATGTCTAGACTCTACGAGAGACGCTGAACCGATTCACTCTTATCTCTTCAGGAGCCAAGCATGAAGGTGAAGTGATTAGGTTAGGATGGACCAACGAACCTGAGTCAGAAGACTGATTTGCAAAGGAAGTGGTCTCGAGAGGCTGCCAACATACTGTTGGAGTAGAGGAAACTATAGTTGCCGAGGCCAGGAAGGAGCAATGAGAATCATCTTGGTCCCTGAGACTCGAACTTGAGGAGTACTCTCTGGATTAGAGGAAGTGGTGGAAAGGCGTAAAGAAAGCGTTTGTCCACCGCAGCCTGAACGCATCCTGACAGAAATGCCAGGTCCTGGTTTCTGGAGCAGAAGAGGCAGTTTTGTGCTGAGTGGGGATGCAAAAGGTCCAGGTCTGAGTCCCCCACTCTTTGAACAGGGACGAGCTACGGCTGGATCGAGAGACCACTCGTGAGGGTCTGCCTCCGTTTGCTGAGGTGATCTGCTTAGGTCGTTTTGTATACCTGGCAGATAAACCGCTTGAATCAGAGACTTAGCTCAAGCACCACTCCCACACCCTCATTGCTTCCTGCAAAGGGATAAGAATGAGCACCGCCTTGCTTGTTGATGTAATACATCACTGCTTTGTTGTCCGTTTGAAGGAGAATGTTCTTGTGACAAAGGACATCCTTCAGAGCTCGGATTGCATAGAGGGACCGCCTCATCTCCAGGACATTTATGTGGAGATGAGTTTCGGACTGGAGTCCATACACCTTGAGTGTGGAGGAGAGACAGTGAGCTCCCATCCCATTAGCGATGCATCTGTGGTGATGGAGATCTGATGATCCGGGGAGCAAAGGGAATCCTTCCGGAGATTGTTCTCTTGAGACCACCAGGGTGAGAGACCTTCAAGGGCTCCGCCACCTGATGGGATAAGACTGGGGTGAGAGGTCGGGGACCACTGAGTGGAGAGCATCCACTGGGTGGTTCTCATGTGCAGTCGAGCACAGAGGGACAGTGAAGACCGAGGCGCCATGAGCCCAACATGCGTTGCATCGAGAGAGCTGTAACTGATTGGTTCTCCTGATGTAACGGGCCACATTTGAAGGATGTCGAGTCTTCTGTCCTCTGGAAGGAAAGCCTTCGTTGAAGAGGTGTCTAGAAGCGTCCCTATGAAAAGGAGCCTCTGGGAGGGTTGCAGTTGAGATTTTTTCAAATTCAGCAGAACTCCCATGGACGTGAGAAGACGAGAAGTCGTTTGCACGGCTTCCAAAGTCCCTTGGCCGGAAGGGCTTGCTAGAAGCCAATCGTCCAGGTAGGGAAACACTCGGAGTCCGACTTTCCTGAGATGCGCCGCGAGAACTGCACAACACTTTGTAAAAACTCGCGGCGCCGAGGATAGCCCAAAGGGCAGGACTCTGAACTGATAATGCTGACCCAAAGCTACAAACCTGAGGAATTTGTGGGTCGGTGGGACGGGGATATGCTGGTAAGCATCCTGTATATCCAGAGAGGCCAGCCAGTCGTGTTGATGCAGCAAGGGTAACAGGGTACCTAGGGAAATCATCTTGAATTTCTCCTGGGAGGAATTTGTTTAACTTTCTGAGGTCTAGAATGAGCGTATCCCCAGATTTCTTTGGAACCAGAAAGTAATGGGAGTAGAACCCTGTGTTTCGCAGAGATGCGGGGCACCAGTTCTATTGTCTCTGTTGTTCAGAAGGCCTTGATCTCCCGCGGTGAGGAGATCTGGCTACGAAGGCCGACAACCTGGGTTAATGTGTATGGGAGGACAATTGGGGGTTCCAAGAGGTTGAGAGAGTAACCCTCACACTATCCGGGAAGAACCCATTTGTCTGAGGTTATGGGACTTCACTGGTTGTAGAAGTACATCAGACCACCTCCCACCGGAGGAGAAAGTTCCACCCGGGCAGAGTGATGAACTTGGGCCAACGACCATAAGGTAGCGCTGGGAGCTTTAGGTCCTCGCGCTCTCGTGCCTCTTTTGAGGTTGTGCTGGCTTTTATGGAAGCTTCCCTGCTCTGCCTCGAAGCGACTGGACGACTATGAAACTGGATGCCTGTTCACATGCCCCGAGAGGGGGCAGGCGGAGGTCTGGCCAACTTAATGGCCGATCTGTCTCTGAGTGGCCCTCATGGCTTGCTCCACCTGAGGGCCAAAAAGAAAGGAGCCATCAAAGCAGCGCCATCACCTGCTGCTGGAGCATCATTCTGTGAAGCCAGAAGTACGCAGCTGTAGTGGCCGAGTACAAATCCTCGCTGCTGAGGCCGAGAAGCAGTGTCGAAATGCCCATGGCGGCTTTGACCTGTTGGTTATTGACCAATACCTACTAACGGTCAGAAGAAGCTCTGACTTGGAATCCGAATCTGGAAGAGCTTCAACCATTCTTTTCATAGAGTGCCATAGATATACTCATACTGAGAAAATAGCTTTGATAACTGGCAATACGATACTTAGAGTGGAGGCAAAGACCTCTTACCTAATGTATCAATCTTTACGAGACTCTTTGTTAATAGGTCGAGCTGTAGTAGTTTGAGGAAGAACGACCTTGTCATTCTCTGCCAGGACTACAATAGGATCCGTCAGGGCTTGGGATGCCAAATGGGACGATCCTTGGAGCTGAATACTTTATCAATGGATTTAGCCACTGAGGGAATAAGAGCAGGGTTATTCCATGCCATTTGAGACAGCTGCCTCGAAGGAAGCTGAATCGAGGAGTCAAATCCGTAGGGATCTCCGGAAGCATGAAGATACTGGAGTCTTAATATCTTCCCAGGATCGATCGTCTGTAGTCTGGAGAGAGAAAGAGTGGATCCCAGGTGTTCAACAGAGACTTAAAGGACAGGTCCCTCACCACAGGCTCTGTAGCAAAGAAAGATCCTGTTTCTTCCACTTCATCACCCAAATCAAGGTTCGGTCAGGCTCAACATCATTCCTGATGGTCCAGAAAGGACTGTTTGACAGGAAAGGAGTGAAATTAGAGAGGAGGTGGCAGAAAAAGGAGAGTCCTGCGGGCCGGGCGCCAGACGCAAACGGGCTGAAGACGGCATCGAGGCGCATGTCAAGAGGCGCGTTCGTACCGGGCGGCGTCAAGGACGACGCCGCGACGGCGCCGCTAACGGCGCGACGGACGACGCTGCTAACGGTATCGCAGACGAGACGCCGCGAACGCCGCCGATTCAACGGGTGGTACCACCGCGGCGCCGCGAGATAACGCTGCGCCGCTAACGCGCCGCCGCTGCGCGGTTAACGGCGCCAAGAAGCTCCGCGTTCGAAAACGGGCGCCGACACGGCCACAGACCCTGCAGAAGGCCGAGGTTCGGGAACCTGAAAACAAGAGAAGGAAAAATAGGAGATAAGGGCATCGGTGAGGCCCCTTGCCGCAGCCATGTGAGGGGGAACATTTGGACACGGAGCCGCTTAGCATCAAGAAGGTGTCACAAGCGATCAGGAAGGTCCAACCACCGATCGATATTCGAGGGCCCGGCACCGAGCCAGGCAGAAGAACCAACCTCCGAGCATCGCCCATAAGAGCGCTCACTGATGAAACTGCTCATTGGAGCCCACCTATAGGCGGGAGGCTCGATAAGTGAGGACGACGACATCGGAAGTTGCGACCAAGCATGAGACCGCAACTAGCAACGAGCAACCTAATCATTTATCGCCAGACATACCAGAGGGCGCATCGAGTGATGCCTCTGACCTGTGGGTCAAGAAGATTTAGGCCGGCCGAGAATGCTGACCGCTTATTTTTATGTCATGGGGACCCGCCCACTTCGGCATCGGATGACCTAGTCGGAACCTGCTGAGGAGAAGGAGGCTGACCGGACCAGCCCGCTGACTGAATAGTTTGTAAGTCTCCCTCATTGCCCGACCTGCCTATGGTCGACTCCGTCCAGTAGGCCGAGACTTTAAGCAAGTTAATTAAATATTAGAAAAATTTTGAAATAGAATAAACTCCGATACTACTATCGTGATAATGTTATAAAACAAACTGAAACTATGTTTAGTTTGAAGTTTGACTTATAGGCGAGCGACGCCGTCACTGAAGCTCACTTATCGGCGGGAAAAGGAACTGAGGCTGTTGGAGGGTCGTCACGATGGTCATTACCGCTGAAATACGCTGCTCGCTGGGCTGGCCAGTGTCCGCGGGCGCCGTCTCTCACGACCCTCCAGCAAAAAGTTTGCTCCCGATGGGTCTTAGTGCCTCCGGCGCCCAACCCACTAGTGAATGAGTGGTGTGAGACTTATGTCCAGGAAGATCTACCTTGTCTTTATGGAATACAGTACGGAGGGTCCGTAACCAGGCATGTATTCTGTGAGACCCCGCGGCTGAGGTAATGGCCACCAGGAAGGCAGTCTTCCAGGTAAGAAATTTTAGCTCGCGGTAGCTAAGGGTTCGTATCGGTGTGAGCATGTCCAGCACCAGTTGTCCCAGGCCGAACTGACGCTACCAGGGGTCTTATGAGAACTTTAAGAAATCTTCAATATAGGCAACTGGAGCCAGTTAAGGAAGAAACCGTCATGGAACGCTGAGATGGCACTAAGGTAACTTTTACTGTGGAGTACTGAAGACCTGGTTTGACAGGTCCAAAGATATTTGAACTCACAGGAGGACAGGAAAAGGATTCCAAGAGATTTACCAGAGAGAAAACGTTCATTTGGACGTGAGGTTGTTCCGCACACAGAAGGATGTCTGAGACTCCACGAGACGCGGAACCGATTCACTTATCTCTTCAGAGCCAAGCATGAAGGTGAAGTATTTGGTGATGGACCAACAACCCTGAGTCAAAAGACTGATTTGCAAAGGAAGTGGTCTCGGAGAGGCTGCCAACATGTTGAGTAGAGGAACTATAGTTGTTGGTGTCAGAAGGAGCAATGAGAATCATCTGGTCCGAGACCAACTTGAGGAGTACTTGGATTAGAGGAAGCGTGGAAAGGGTGAAGAAAGCGCTTGTCCACCGCAGCCTGCATCCTGACAGAAATGCCAGGCCCTGATTTCTGGAGCAGAAGAGAGGCAGTTTTGTTGAGTGGGGATGCAAAGGTCCAGGTCTGAGTCCCCACTCTTGAACAGGGACCGAGCTACGGTGGATCGAGACCACTGAGGTCTCGTCTGCTTGCTGAGGTGATCTGCTAGGTTGTTTTGTACCTGTGATAAACCGCTTGAATCAGAGACTTGTGCCCAAGCACCACTCCCACCCTCATTGCTTCCTGCAAAGGGATAAGAATGAGCACCGCTTGCTTGTTGATGTACATCACTGCTTTGTTGTCCGTTGAAGGAGAATGTTCTGTGACAAAGGACATCCTGTCGGATTGCATAGGGACTGCTCATCTCCAGGATATTATGGGATGAGTTTTAACTGAGTCCATACCTTTGAGTGGAGGAGAGATATGAGCCCCCATCTCATTAGCTTATGCCTGTGGTGATGGATCTGATGATCTGGGGAGCGGGGAATCTTCCAGAGATTGTTTCTTGAGACCACCAGGTGAGAGACCTTCAAGGCCCGCCACCTGATGGGATAAGACTGGGGGTGATAGTCGGGGACCACTGAGTGGAGATATCCATTGGTGGTTCTCGCAGTCGGGCCAGAGGATGAAGACCGAGGCCATGAGACCAACATGCGTTGTATCGAGAGCTGTAATCATTGGTTCTCCCTGATGTAACGGCCATTCAAGGATGTCGGTCTTCTGTCCTCTGAAACGAAAGCCTTCGCTGAAGAGGTGTCTAGGCGCCCATGAAAAAGGTTTCCGGGAGGGTTGTGCTGAGATTTTTCTCATTCAGCAGAACCTCATGGACGTGAGAAGACGAAGTCGCTTGCACGGTTTCCAAAGTCCCTTGACGGAAGGGCTTGCTAGAGCCAACGTCCAGGTAGGAAACACCAGAGTCCGATTTTCCTGAGATGCATCATGAACTGCACAACACTTTGTAAAATCATGCGAGGATAGCCCAAGGTGACTTGAACTGATACTGACCCAAAGCTACAAACCTGAGGAACTTAAGTGTGGGTCGGTGATGGATATGCTGGTAAGCATCCCGTGTCCAGAGGCCAGCCAGTCGTTGATGCAGCAAGGGCAATGGCAGGAAATCATCTTGAATTTCTCCCTGAGGAATTTGTTTAACTTTCTGAGGTCTAGAATGGGGCATCCCCCAGATTTCGAACCAGAAAGTACGGGAGAACCTGTGTTTCGTAGATGGGGCACCTGTTCTATGTTCTGTTGTTCAGAAGGCCCTGGATCCTGTGGGGAGGTTCGATTGAGAGGTCACAACCTGTTGTCATTTGGGAGGACACGGGGGTTTCTAAGAAATTGAGAATAACCTCGCGACTATCCAAGGACCCATTTCCGGGTTATGGATTTCACTGTTGTAGAAGCATCAGATGACTTCCCAGGAGGAGAAAGTTCCCACCGGGCAGAGTGGATGGAACTTGGGCCAACGACTATAAGGCAACGCGCTGGGAGCTTTAGGCCCTGGGCGCTTTCTGGTTGCATCTTCTTTTGAGGTTGGGCAGGTTGGCTTTGCGGAGCTTTCCTGCTTCTGCCTCGAAGGACTGACAACTATGAAACTGACGTGTGTTCGCATGCCCCGAGAGGGGGCAGCGGAGGTCTGGCCAACTTAATGGCCGATCTAGTCTCTGAGTGGCTCAAGGCTTGCTCCACCTGAGGGCCAAAAAGAAAGGAGCTATCAGCAGCGCCATCACCTGCTGAGCATCATTCGTGAGTTGAAGCACGAGCCAGGAATGGCTCCAGTACAAATTTCATTGAGTTTAAAGCAGGTCGAAGCGTCCATGGCGGCTTTGACCTGTTGGTTATTGACCCCATATCAATAACGGCCACAGCTCTGACTTGAATCAATCTGGAAGAGTTTCAACCATTCTTTTATAGAGTGCCACATGATATACCATACTGAAAAATAGCCTGATAACTGGCACACGATACTTAGAGGAGGCAAGACCTCTTGCCTAATGTATCAATCTTACGAGACTCTTTGTTAATAGGTCGGTTGTGTAGTTTGAGGAAGAATTCTTTTGGTTGGCCTCTGCCAGACTACAATAGGATCCGCAAAGGCTTGGGATGCCAAAATGGGACGATCCTTGGGAGCTGAATACTTCTTAATAATGGATTTAGCCACTGAGGGAATAAGAGCAGGATTATTCATACCATTTGAGACAGCGTCTCTAGGAAGGCTGAATCGGAGGAGTCAAACTGTGACTCCAAGCATGAAGATACTGGAGTCTTAATATCTTTCCAGGATCGATGTCTGTAGTCTGAGAGAAAGAGTGATCCCAGGTTCTTTAAACAGAGACTTAAGGACAGGTCCTCACCACAGGCTCTGTAGCAAAGAAAGATCCTGTTTCTCCACTTCATCACCCAACCGGGCGTCTGGGTCAGGCTCAGATCATCTCCTGATGGTCCAGAAAGGACTGTTTGGACAGGAAAGGAGGAAAATTAGAGAGGAGGAAATAGCAGAAAACAAGGAGAGTCCCTATGGGTTGCCGCCGAGACGGCAATTGCGGTGGAGTCGGGTGAACTGAGGATATGCTGATAAGCATCCTGCATATCAGAGGGCCAGCCAGTCGTGCTGATGCAGCAAGGGTAACAGGGTACCTGGGAAATCATCTTGAATTTCTCCCTGGGAGGAATTTGTTTAACTGAGGTCTAGAATGGGCGCATCCCCAGTTTCTTTGGAACCAGAAAGTAATGGGAGTGGGAACCCTGTGTTTGCATAGATCTCGAGGGCACAGATTCTATTGCCCTGTTGTTCAGAAGGCCCTGGATCTCCATCGGTGAGGAGGTCTGACTGAGAAGCCGACAACCTGGGTTGTCGTCTGGGAGGACAATTCGGGGGTTTCAAAGAAGTGAGAGAATAACCCTCGTGAATTATCGAAGGAGCCATTTGTCGAATTATGGACTTCCACTGGTTGTAGAAGTACATCAGATGACCTCCCACGGAGAAGTTCCACCTCGGCAGAGTGGATGGAACTTGGGCCAGCGACTCATAAGATAGCATGGGAGCTTTAGGCCCTCGCTTTCTGCTACATCTTCTTTTGAGGTTGGGCAGGTTGGCACATGAGGCTTCCTGCTTCTACCTCGAAAAGGACTGACAACATAAGAAACAGCGTCTGTTCCATGCCCCGAGGAGAGGCAGAAGTCTGGCCAACTTAATGGCCGATCTAGTCTTCTGAGTGGCCTCTGAGGCTTGCTCACCTGAGGGCCAAAAGAAAGGCCATCAAAAGGCAGCGCCATCACCTGCTGCTGAGCATCATTCGTGAAGACAGAAGTACGCCAGCCAGGAATGGCGCCCGAGTATAAATCCCTGCGGCTGCTGAGCGAGAAGCTTGATGTCGGCGATCCATGGCTTTTGACCTGTTGGTTATTGGACTCAATGCCTCTATGCTTGGTCAAAGCAGCTCTGACTTGGAATCCAGATCCTGGAAGGCTTCAACCATTCTTTTCATAGAGTGCCACAGGATATACTCCTACTGAGGAAAAATAGCCTTGATATTCTTGTCGCATACTTAGAGTGGAGGCAGCAAAACTCTCTTACCTAATGTATCAATCTTCACGAGACTCTTTGTTAATAAATTGAGAGCTGTAGTAGTTTGAGGAAAACGACCTTGTCATTCTCTGCCAGGACTACAATAGGATCCACAAGGCTTAGGATGCCAAAATGGGGCGATCCTTGGGGCTGAATACTTCTTATCAATGGATTTAGCCACTGAGGAATAAAACAGGATTATTCCATACCATTTGAGACAAGCGTCTCGAAGGAAAGCTGAATCGGAGGTCAAATCCGTGAGGATCTCCGAAACATGAGAATACTGAGTCTTAATATCTTCCAGGATCGATGTCTGTAGTCTGGAGAGAAAGAGTGGATCCCAGGTTCTTCAACAGAGACTTAAGGACAGGTCCTCGACCACAGGCTCTGTATGAAAAGATCCTGTTTCCTCCACTTCATCACCCAACGAAGGTCTGGGTCGAGCTCAAGATCATCTCTGATGGTCCAGAAAGGACTGTTTGGACAGGAAAGGAGTGAAAATTAGGAGGGAGGAAATAGCAGAAAAACAAGGAGAGTCCCCAAGGGCTGCGGCGCGAGGCAAAAGCGGGCTGAAGGCGGCACCGAGGCGCCCTGGCACACCGAAGACACAGCGGACCCATAAGCGCCCCGGCGGCGCCCGGGGCGACAGCGCGCAGCGCGGCGGCGGCATGGCGCGCCGCGGTGCAGCGGGCGGCAGCACCAAACAGGCGGCCGCGGGCGGCGCGCGAGCAGTGCAGCGGGCGATGCATGATCGGCGCCGCCAAGCGGTGCACTGTTCGCCTATCAGCGGCACCACCGGGCGGCGCCGCAAGACCCAGCGGCGCAGCGAGCGCCGACAAGCCAACCAGACCCTGCCGGGCGCGGAAAAGCCCAGGACCTGGAAGCTAGAAGAAAAAAACAGGAGATAAGGGCATCGGTGAGGCCCCTGCACCGCAGCCATGTGAGGGGGAACACCTAAGCGCGAGTCGCTGGCACGAAGAAGGCGCCGCGCGACTGGGAAGGTAGCCGCCCTGCCTGATCGCGGAGGGGCCCGGGGCTCCGAGGCAACGAGCCAGGCAGAAGAACCAACCTCCGAGCCCACTGCTCCATAAGAGCGGCCCACTGATGAAACTGCTCATCTGGGTCCTACCTATAGGCGGGAGGGACTCGATGTCGGGGCAGCGGTGACGGAAGTTGGCGACTCCGAAAGAGACCGGCAACTAGCGATAACGGCGTCGGCGGCGCAGACATACCAGAAGGCGACCTCGGTGATGCCTTCTCTTTTGACCTGTGGGCGAAGAGCTCGAGGGGCCGAGCGGTGCGAAATCGACCGTTTATTTTATGCGGCGGGGACCGCCCATCCCCAGGCATCGGACGACGTTAGCCGGAACCCGCTGAGAGAAGGAGGCGGCGGACCCAGCCCGGCTGACTGAACAGCTTTCACTGAAGTCTCCCTACCGTCACCTGACCTGCTCATGGTGACTCCGGTCCAGTAGGCCGAGACTTCTTCAAGTAAAATTTAATATTAGAAAAATTTAGCGAAAATAGAATAAAATTAAGCGATACTACTTATCGTGATAAAGTTACAAAAACAAACTGAAAACTATCGCTAGTTTGAAGTTTGACTCCGACAAGTGACGTCGTCACTGAAGCGCTTTTCGACGGTAGGAAAAAAAGGAACTGAGGCGGTTGGAGGGCGTCGCTGAGATGGTCATTACTATCGAGCCGCTGCTCGTGGCGCCGGTCTCCTGGGCGCATTGCCTCTCGCTACCGACCCTCCAGCAAAAGTTTGTTCCCCGATGGGTCTTAGTGCCTCCGGCGCTAATCCCACTAGTGTGAATGAGTGGTGGAGACTTATGTCCAGGAAGCTCAATCTGTTCCAGCCGGACCGATTGAAATGTTTTTACAATTTCCACACACAGAAATAAAACTAATATCCACTACCTACAACACTTACTGTACCGCAGACAGGGATCTGAATTGAAAAAAAAAAAAAAAAACAATAAAATTTGCGGTTTAAAACCGTTGTTTTACTGAGACCGAACCGACAAGCGAAGGAGATTTCTCTGGAGCGACTATTCAGTTAGGCGGAGTAAAGAATCTGACTGTTACACTTCAAAGTGCAGCAGACAGAGGTTTGAACCGATCTCGAGCTCAACGTTCTATGCTCTGGCATAGAGTTAACTCTTTCCTCTCCAGAGCAGTTCAAGTGCTGGGGCTAACTGCAAAATGTCAGAATACAGCAAGACTTCATGTTTGAAGCCCTAAGGTAGGGTGAGGCTGGCATCCGATGGAACTCATGGTGGCATACCTTATAGGAAGTCCTTCTGGACAGGAGAAATGGAGTATGATGTCTCCAGGTCACCTTGGTTGCCTCTCTCAGGGCCCTAGGCCAGGGAGGGAATAACAGGGGTGCCACTACTGGGAACCCCTAGGTGTCCAGCTAAAACAACATGGGATATCCACTGCTTTCACCATCTTCCCCATAAATCACTGATACATAAGTTGTTGCACAGCAGAGGTCATGTGAAGAGATTATCCTGTATCTTTGGAGAAGGACTCCAAGGAAGAGGAAGCCATTAAATGGCTGGAGGGAAGGGGCTCTTGAAAATGGGCCCTGTGTGACTCCCTAAACTAGGCCTCTATATTTCACATCAGAGATGGTATCAGTCCTACAATAATAGGCCAGGAGGCCTCATGGTCATGGCAACCCTATCAAACCAGGCCCAAAGCACTTGTGTAGGGAGCTTGGGGTGTATCACCAGGGTCCTGGAATACTGTAGAACCTATGCCTCAGGACAGACCTGCAGACTTTGGCAGTCGCTATGCCCAAGGGTAGGAGCGGGTAGAGTCTTTTGAAAATTAAACTTCTAACTCAGAGGTGGTTTCGGTACAGTGGTCCCATAGGGGAGCCCCGGAGTGGATGACAATGATACCAGACTGGACAGATCCCAAGACAAGGTCAAGTCCCAATCCAATGCCTATGTCGGCACCAGCAGAGGATCCAACACTGGCACCACCACTAATCCTTCATCCGACACTGTGAATGGTGTCAGTATCAAGGCAAGCAAAAGCACTGATGCCAGAATCCTCCTTGACATTGACAGTGGCACTGATATCAAAATCAACATGTTGTTTCACTGCACATATAATGCACTACTTGGCACTTTGAATGCCATTTAAAGATCAACTGCAGCTATATTATAAACATATTACAAATTTTGCTCCTTTTCCCCAACATAAGGACAATCAGACTTTATTGCATGTGAAATGAAGAAATTGCCATTTGCCATGCACAGATACTATTTTAATGCTCTCCTATTTGATGGTTTCACAGAAAATCTCTCAGACATTTTTTGACCAGCTAGCAGAACCTTCGGTGAGTGCTGATTCTATTCAAGTAAGAATGACATCATTTTCCTCAAGTTCCTGGCAGCTCAGTACCTGAAGCGATGTCATTCTTGCTTTGAAATAAATCAACACTCCTGAGACCTGCTGCTGGTCAAAAATGTCTGAGAGACAAACCCACCTTCCCCAGGAAAGGAGAGCAGTCCTCCGGAAGCTCAATGCTTTCCTGCCCCTATCGACCCCAACGACCGGATCGCTCCCAAACCCAGGTCACCAGCGTTGCGCGAGGTTTGGTGTCCAGCACCTCAACCTTCAGCGCCACCAGGCCATCCCGTGGAGGTGTGATTCTGTCTAGGTCCAAAGACCCTGAGTGCGATGGCCCATGCAATGGGCTTCCTAGCTGAGGAGAGATGCATCTGTAGTGATGGTTATCCGAGATTCCAGTGGGGCGAAGGGAAGACCTTGATGCAGGTTTTCCTCCTGTGTCCACCATAGATGAGGCTGCTGCAGAGACTCTGTCACTCTATGGGGTAAGATAGTGGATGTGTTTTTGGGGACCACTGTGTGCTGAGCATCCACTGAGTGGTCCTCATGTGCAGGCAAGCTAGAGGCATTGTGAAGACGGAGGAGGAGGCCATGAGGCCTAACATTTTCCATGATGAAGCGTGCCATCTGAAGAATGTCATTCCTCCTATCCTACTAGAGAAAGGCCCTTGCTTTTGTGGTGTCTAAGATGGCCCCTATGAAGAGAAGCTGCTGTGAGATTTGAAGCTGCGACTTTTCCAGGTTTAGCAGAACCCCCATGGAAGTCAGGAACTGAGATGCTATGGCCACTGCCCTCTCCGTTTCCTGTCTTGATGGGCTTGTTAAGAGCCAGTCGTCCAGGTTGGGAAATACTTGAATGCCTCGCTTTGGAAGGTGTACTGTGAGAACTCGAGGCGCCGAGGACAGCCCAAAGGGCAGGATTCTGAATTGGTAGTGCTGGCCAAAGGCCACAAAATGCAGGAATTTGTAGTGGTTTGGTGGGCATCTTGCATGTCCAGGGATGCCAGCCAGTTGTGCTACTTGAGAAGTGGTAGAAATGTCCCTAAGGAAACCATCTTGAACTTCTCACGATACAAGAACTTGTTCAGCTTTCTGATATCTACAATGGGTCTCAAATCCCCAATCATTTTTGGAACCAGAAAGTAATGGGAGTAGAAAAGAACAGTTACATAAGAATTTACCGTAACAGTAGATCCTTGAGGGGATCTCAGTCATCAGGTCCCACAGATGAAACTTTACCACTGATGAAGCAGGATCCACACAGAAGTTTTTCAGCAGTACAACTGGGGCCACCCACACCAACGTCACCTGATGATGTCACCAACCCTATCAAGGCATGAGCAGCCCCACTCCCGCCTCAGTTTTTTCCCCAGGAGACAAAGGGAGCATAGCGCTAGCCATGGCGGACCGAAGAGAGAGGGAGATGCCCAGGCCCATATGAAAAGCTGGATACACCAGATAGCCAATTCTAAAAAGAGCCCCCAAAAGGGGGAAGGAGGGAGGGAAGGTGGACCTGATGACTGAGATCCCCTTGAAGATGTACTGTTATGGTAAGTTCTTACACAACTGTTCTGTCTTCTTCGGGGGTATCTCAGTCATTAGATCTCACAGATGGAATGAGCCCCAAGCAGTTATATTTGCACAGAAACAGTATGGGAGGAAGGCCATCCCTAAACTTAAGACAGGAGACCCTGCAGCACCGCCCTGCAAAAACCTGCATGGGCTCTCGAGGAAATGTCCAGACTGTAGTGCTTGGTGAAAGTATAGACAGTACTCCAGGTGATAGCTGCGAAAATGTCAGCGGCAGAGACCCCTCGGAAGCAGGTCACAGAGGTAGCCATGACCCTTGTGGAATGAGCTTCCATGGCTCCTGGCAACTCTGCCATATTTATTGTAGCAGAACACAATGCAATTTGCC
The DNA here is from genome assembly GCA_016271365.2 of Neoceratodus forsteri. Classification (NCBI taxonomy): domain Eukaryota; kingdom Metazoa; phylum Chordata; order Ceratodontiformes; family Ceratodontidae; genus Neoceratodus; species Neoceratodus forsteri. Next base: position 966,723,954 of record CM028134.1, on the reverse strand, counting down.
AATCATTTAAAAAAGCACTGTTTAGAAACCTAAACGCCCTCTCTGCCTGGGGTGAAGGAAACAAAAAACTGCTTCGACCTCCTGCATTCATTGGTCCGATGCATGTAATACTTCAAAGTTCTGTGCACATCTAATGTATGCAGCAGTGTTTCCCCTGGACTGGTATGCTCAGGAAAATAAAAAGGAAGGTGGACAGACTGGTTCAGGGCAAACTCAGACACTACCTTAGGGAGAAACTTAGAATTTGTGCGCAAAGACATCCTGTCTTTGGAAAAAATCAAATAAGGCTCCTCGCACCATTGGGTCTGAAGCTCGGAAATCCTTCAAGCAGAAGTAATAGCAACCAAAAATAACGTTTTCCAAGAAAGGAAGCATAGCTCTCAAGTCTCAGCTGGCTCAAATGGAGACAGAGTCAACTTCTCCAAAACAGAATTCAAATCCCAAGCAGGAACAGAATGGATTGGATGTTTCAGATGCAGAATGCCCCTTAAGAAGGTACGGGAAACATCCGACTGAGCCACAGTGTGGTCACCCACAGGCTCATGGAAGGCCAAGACATCCGAAAGGTGCACCTTAAGGGAGGAGTACTGGAGGCCTGAGTTTGACAGTGATATCAGGTAGTTCAGAATCTGGCTCACCGGACAAGTAAAGGGGTCCAGATTATGTTGGGCAGCCCAAATGGCAAACCTCTTCCATTTCATGGCATATGTGGCTTGAGTGGAGGGCTTCCAAGTGGCCACTAGAAATGAAAATTATGTATCTACCGTAATTCTTGATCGTCTCTTGTATCTTCACCATTCATTACTGTTGGGTGACAGCCAGAGGCGCGCACCTGCCACGGGAGCTTTTTTTTTTTGAGGAGTCGGCGCCTAGAGCGCGAGGCGTGGCAGTTAGGTGCCGCAGACTCCTCCTCCATCCCAGTTCTGTTGGCCAGAGAGGCGAAAAAAGGGTTAGAAGAAAGAGTGAGGCAAGAGAGCCAAGGGATAGAAAAAAGGAAAGGATATAAACTGAAAAAGGAATAAGCCGATAGAGGATAGAAGGGAAAAGAAGAACTGCCTACCATAAGGGACCGAAGGGCCTCACTTCTGGGGCGGCTCTAAGGGAGGAACAGATAGGGAGGAGAAAGAAGAAGGAAAAAGAGAGAAGAATATGAGGGGAGGCTAGGAGGGGGGAAGACTGCCATTGGCAATTAGCTAAGGGTTATAAGCTCAGAACCACAAACAACGGAGCAAGGATCCCATTTTGGAATTGAAGGAGAAGGTCAACCGAACTTCTCGCTCAGAATGGACACCAAAGGCAGGTTTCCTAACCTCCCGCCTACCCAGTTTTTCCCAGACTCCAGCTGGGAGCTCTTTAATTATTAAGAAAGAAAAACTCTGTTCCAAACGAGAGCTGCCAGCTAGGAGGGAGGAAGCCCACTGGCATCTTGTTAAGTGATAACACAGTGTCATGTGAAAGTGTGTGTGGGGGGGTGCCCGCAGGGGGCACTCCTACACCAAATAGAGAGAGCGGGAACTCAATCGGACTCCCTAGAGGCAAGGCAGGGAACACTCCTTAAGGAAATTGGAGTGCCGGATAGCACTACACCTGTAGAGGCTGACATAATAGGATTAAGACCTGCCAGAAGTGGTCTGGAAAAGAGAAGTCGAGCCACAAAAGGGATCGTCTCTTTAAACTGTGAATTGAGAAGAAATGGCTGGGGAGAACCAAGAGATGCCCATTAAGGGCAGTCAGAAAGAGTTCCCTCAGGACAGATAAATGAAGCTTGTTCCTCCTATTCTCAGAGGGAAAGATCTGTTCAGAGGATCGGAAAAGAGCATGAAAAAAAAATTACTTATTTTTTTTCTTTTTCTGGCTTAACGGCCAGGGAGAAAAGGGAAGGGCGAGCAGGGAAGGGGAGATGCCGAAGAAAGAGGCCCTTGAGGGGATGGTGGGAGGGATTCAGTAATGAATGGTGAAGATACAAGAGAAGATCAAGAATTACGGTAGGTACGTAATTTTCATATCTTCCCTTGTCAATCTTCACCATTGATTACTGTTGGGTGAGTACCAAGCCCCCTTCCCTAGAAAAAGGGGGAGGGAGAGAGAAAACCACTGAGGGAACAGATCCCTCAGCCTCCTACTGGTGACAAGTAGAAAGGGGGAGACCCTGACCAATAGACAAGATTCTAAGGTGGGTGAGGAGGAGAAGACGCCCCCAAGGGGCTGTGGGAAGGGGGTTGCCCCTGAAGACGTCTCCTCGCCCTATGGGAAAATAGGCAGGTCCCCCGGAAGGCAGAGCCAGTCACCCTACGCCGGGCCATGGGTGACAGTCGGGAGAGACGAAGCCATGCCATCCGCCTGATGCAGATCGCTGTCCCTACTAGCCTGGATGCCACCTCGTTGGCGTCATAGGATGCCCTCGCTTGGTGTCATGCAAGCTCCAGACCCTGTGCAGAGAGGGCAATGGCTTGTCTAGACTACTCTGAGTCAGGTAGCAAAGCTAAGACCTGAGCCAGCATCGACCACAGATGCCTGTTGTAAGCAGCATGGTGAGCCTGGTGGGAGGATATGCACAGCAATGCATGACCAGAAGAGAAAACTCTTCGTCCCCACCGGTCGAACTCAGCAGAATCTGAGTCCGGACACCTGTCGTGCACTGGGTGGCGATGCCCAGAAGGAGTATCTAGGGACGTCAAACCCGAAGGTGGGTGAGGTAGAGAACCTAGAGACTCGTGGGGGGCACAATACCATCTCCTGCAGTCTCCTGGGGCTGGAGAAGGAGTGGCTGGAGACTGCCAGGTGCGGATAGATGCTTCCTGGAAGGGAATCGGCCAGGAAGGCACCACCAAATGGCGGGCGCTGAATTCACTGAGGAAAGCATGCGTCTGCTGCTCGGTATTGTCTCTACGGACGTAGGAAATACGAAGCTCCGAGACCATCCTCGATAGGAAACGCTGATAGTTAGTGAAGTCAGCATCAGAGGAAAGGTGGACAGGAAGTTCCTCTTCCTCAGTTGAGGAAGACGAGGAGGAAGTGGAGCTCGAATGCCCAGAAGACTCCTGCGGCAGGGGGCACAGGTGAAAACCCTGTTCGTCCATGGCCCTAACATAGGATGGGAAGGCCGCCGCAGCAGCTCTGAACACCTCCCAAGTTAATGGCCCAGTGGGCCCCACATGACCTGGGGGGGGGGTGGTTGCAGAGGGATGGGCGAAGGGCACCTAAAAGCACATGCCTGGCCTCTGCCAGAGCTCTGGGATCCAGGTAGCGATGCCGCCAAAACTGGGGATCCTGTGATCATGCCAGGCTGCGCAGAAGAGAGGAAAGGAAGCAACTCCGGAAAGAGCCCTGAAGGGGAATCTCCCCTGTGGCGCGCCTGGGATTGCATGAGTCCAGAAGGGCAACCCACAGAACCGCCACTAGAAGGCGCTTTAGAGACCTTCAGAGAGAGGTGAGGATCAGCGCTACAACTCCTCCCCGCACCCCGCGGGGCGGTGGGGGCTCGTCGCTGCTCTCGACCCCTACCCCTCAACCCTTCGGACTCCGGAGCAGCCCTCTTCCTTGAAACCAGCAGTGGAGATCCCTGCTGAGCAAGGCCCCGAAGGGTGCCTACTGAAGCAGGGTCCTCCTTCCTCTGCTGAAGGATCCAAGCAGCACCAGAAACTGTGGCTGCCTGGGACCTACCAGAAGAGGGAATCCCTTCTCGAACCCCCGAAGGGTCCACCAAATATGACTCCAGGCCACCCCTAGCCGTGGAGCCATCCGGGCTAACCAACTCCGGGGAGTCCGGGAGAGGGATACTGGACCGTCTAGCCCTGCGGCCTACAGGAGGTTCTGAGCCAGAGGACTCTAACTGCTGGTCTGTGTCCTCACCTGAGTCGTGTCCCTCTGAGGAGGGGTCGACAAGGGAAGACTGCAAACCAATCGCAGCAGGAACCTGCCCCGAGGTGGCACCAGGCATGGTACCGCCGTAGGCCGCGACGAGCAATACGTCCGCCGGGTCATCCATCCCCTTGGTGGTGTCCAGTTCCCAGGCCGCACCGCAAATGGTGCCGCCCAAGTACCAGACACCCGCAACGGCACCAAGATCTGGCGCGGCACTGCGAACGGTGCCGCACGAGTCCCCAGCACCGCGAATGGCGCCAAGGCCCAGAGCGGCACCGCCTGAATCACCAGCACTGGGAACGGCACCGAGGCCCAGCGCGGCACCGCTGACTGCGCCGCCCGAGTCCCCAGCACCGCGTACGGCGCCGAGGCCCAAGGCGGCACCGCCACCGATGCCGCCCAAACCCACGGCGCCGTGACCCAGAGTGACATCGCCGACAGAGCCCCCGGCACCACGAACGATGCCGCCTACGGCCCTGACCGAGTCACCGGCGCCATGAGAAGCGGAAGACTCCATGGCGAGGAAAGATGGTAACGAGGGCCCACCAGCGCCGGGCCCCGCAGCCAGGGGCCGCGACATCGGGGGAGCCTGCACCTCCGAGGAGGTGACTGCCGGGACGGCGCCAACAGCGCGACCCCGGGTGGGATCACGCCATTCCTCTGGCACTGAAGAAGAAACCTCCTCCTCAGCAAGGCAGGAAGTTGAGGAGGTTTCCTCCTCGCCGGGCCGTATAGACCCAGGAGGGGACCCGGAGAAAAGGTCAAGAGATCTGGCTTGGGAAGCCCTAGGGCGACGTCGTCCTCCAAAAGTCGTTGGAGCTCGCCCGACTCGCAACACGCGGACTTCTAAAACACGGCGGTCCATAGAGAAGCAGGCATCGCAATGGTCCATATCATGGTAGGGTCCCAGGCACCGGAGACAAACATCATGACGGTCCGTGACGGAAAGCTGCCGGCCACAAGGGCACAGACGAATAGGGGCACGGCCCGCCTCAGACTTACTCTTTGCCCCCGAACCAGACATGATGCTAAATAATCAAGCAAAAACACAGAAAAAGCTTGGTGTTGTTGAAAGAAAAAATAATAATGGAAAGGACTTACCAGTTAAGTGGCGCCGAGAAAATACCGGATGAAGGAGCATCGAAATAAATTTCAAAAGCGCCCATGACGCAGTAAAACTAACAAAACTTACGGGCAGGTGCAGCCTCAATGTGGGAGGAAACAGAACTGATGGATGGAGGGAGTCTGCGGCGCCTAACGGCCGCCGCGCTCCACGCAGAGCGTCACTCCAGGGGGTGGCACCATCGGCGCCGACTCCTCAAAAAAAAAAAAAGAGTCACCCAACAGTAATGAATGGTGAAGATTGACAAGGGAAGATCGTCCGCTATTCTATGGAAAACCCCAAATCTGGTGATGGCTACGTCCTCAGGAACCAAGCATGCAGATGGAGGGACATGAGATTGGGATGTACCAGAGTCCCCTGAGCCTGCGTCAGCAGATTCCTGCAAAGAGGAAGAGGGACCGGAGGTTCCTCTGCTAGCTGCTGTAGTTATGGAAACCATGTCCGACGAGGCCAGAATAGAGCTACCAGGATCATGCTGGCCCCCCTTCATCTGCAGTTTGATTAGCTCCCTCTGAATCAGAGGAAATGGAGGGAAGGCATAAAGGAATCTCAAGCTCCAGGAGAGGGACGTGTCTCACCTGAAAACTCCAGAACCTGGATTGAGCGAGTAGAAAATGGAAATTACGTACCTACCGTAATTCTTGATCTTCTTGGATGAAGTCTCCACCACTCATTCACACTGATGGGATCTATGCCGGATGCGCTAGGACCCAGCGGGAGCAAACTTTTTGCACCAGAGACGGCGCCACGAGCCTCGGCTCGTGTGGTAATGACTATCTCGGCGACGACCCTCCAACCACCTCAATACCTTTTTTCCCCAAGGAGGTGCAGCGTAACTAACCTAGAAGGATTAACCTAACAAAAACCGGACATAAGATAGTCCGAACGACCCGTATAAAGGAAAGGGTCAACAAAGAAGTCTTCACACAGCCTAAACATTGAGGGAGTGAAGACCAACAACAGAGAGTGAGCTCTGGGGATGGTGGGTGGGCGTGAGAATGAGTGGTGGAGACTTAGTCCAAGAAGATCAAGAATTACGGTAGGTACGTAATCTCCGTTATCTTCCTGGACATAAAGTCTCCACCACTAATTCACACTGATGGGAGAGTACCGAGCCAATAATCCCCTGAGAGGGTGGCAGGTGAAACCAAGACCTCACAAATTTAGGACAGAAGTCCGTTAAGGATAGTCCTGCCAAACAAAAGATGTCGCCTGGCATGGACATCCTGAGCATAGTGCTTGATGAAAGTATGCACTGAGCTCCAGGTAGCCAAATCTCTGCAATGGGCACGTTGCAGATTTCTGCCAGGGATGCCACGACGACTCTAGCAGAGTAAGCATAGACTCTGCCCTCCAACTTAACTTGCGCCATGGAATAACAGTGGCGAAGGTATGTCAGTAGCCATACCGAAATGCATCTGATAGCGACAGACTGACCCAGCCGGGTCTCGCTGAAGGAAACAAACAGTTGTTGAGCTTTGCGAATTTCTTTTGTTCTATCCAAATAGAAATGCAGAGCTCTTTTGACATGTAAAGAATGAAGGGTATGCTCTCCTTCATTTTGGAAGTTCACAAAGTAAGTGGGTAGGATCAAAGGTTGGTTTAGATGGAATTCTGAAACAACCTTAGGGAGAAACTTAGGATGGGTCCTAAGAACTACTTTGTCCTTATGAAATACATTATACGGAGGGTCTGTGACCAAAGCATGTATTTCAGAAACCCTGCGGGCTGAGGTAATGGCCACCAGGAAAGCCGTTTTCCAAGTGAGAAATTTCAGCTCACAGGTAGCTAGAGGCTCAAAAGGCTTTCGAGTGAGCATGTCTAGCACAAGATTAATGTCCCAGGCTGCGACTGGACATCTGATAGGAGGTCTGGTATGTAGAATACCCTTAAGAAACCTCTTAACTACAGGTAACTGAGCCAGTGACAAGGAAAGTACTGGATCATGTTAAGCTGAAATGGCACAAAGGTGAACTTTGACTGTAGAGTATTGTAGACCTGAAGTTGAGAGGTCTAAGAGGTACTCTAGAACTTTATTTGGTGGGCAGGAAACAGGATTCAAAGAGGATTTCGCACACCAGAGAGAAAAATGCTTCCATTTGGCTGTGTAAGTCTTTCTGGTGATTGGCTTGCGCGTAGCCAAAAGAATATCTGAAACTCTCCAAGAGACATTGAACCTGTTCCCCTCTATTTCTTTAGGAGCCAAGCGTGAAGGTGAAGCGACCTCAGATTGGGATGGACCACAGGACCCAGGGTCAGAAGGTTCGTCTGAAGGGGAAGCGCTTTCGGAGGGGTTTCTGACACACTGTTGAGTAACGGAAACCATATCTGTCGAGGCCAGAAGGGAGCAATGAGGATCATTTTGTCCCTCCGAGACACGAATTTGAGAAGTACCCTCTGAATTAGAGGAATAGGAGGAAAGGTGTATAGAAAGCATTTTGTCCACTGCAGCCTGAACACATCCTGACAGAAAATGCCAGGCCCTGGATTTCTGGAGCAGAAGAGAGGCAGTTTTGTGTTGAGTGGGGATGCAAAAAAAGGTTCAGGCCTGGAGTTCCTCACTCTGCGAATAGTGACTGAACTACGGCTGAGTCGAGAGACCATGTGTGAGGATCTGTTTCCGTTCTGCTGAGACAGTCTGCCAGTTCGTTCTGCACTCCCGGCAGGTGGACTGCCTGAATTAGAGCCTTGTGCTCTAGGCACCATTCCCACACTCTCATCGCTTTCCTGCATAAAGGGCACCACCCTGCCTGTTGATGTAATACATCACTGCTTTGTTGTCCGTTTGAAGGAGAATGTTCTTGTGACAGAGAATGTCCTTCAAAGCCCAGACTGCATAGAGGATGGCTCTCATTTCTAGGACGTTTATGTGAAGCTGGGACTCGACCTGAGTCCACGTACCTTGGGTGTGGAGAGCCTGACAGTGAGCTCCCCATCCCATCAGGGACGCGTCCATGGTAATGGAAATCTGATGATCCAGAGTAAAGGGATACCCTTCCAGAAGGTTGTCCTCTTGCGACCACCAGGTGAGTGATCTCTTCAGAGGGTCTGTCACCTTAATGAGAAAGGGCTGAGGATGAGTGGTTGGGGACCACTGAGTACTGAGCATCCATTGAGAAGTTCTCATGTGGAGACGTGCTAGGGGTACAGTGAACACCAAGGATGCCATGAGACCCAGCATCCATTGCATCAAGATAGCTCGAACTGAGCTGTTCTCTCTGATGTATCGGGCCATCTGTAGGCTATCACTCCTTGTGTCCTCTGGAAGAAAAGCTTTCGCACAGAAGGTGTCCAGAAGAGTTCCTATAAAAAAGGAGCTTCTGGGAGGGCTGCAACTGCGATTTCTTGAGATTCAGCAGGACTCCCAAAGACGTGAGAAAGTCTGAGACCGTGGCTATGGCGTTGAGAGTTCCTTGCCTGGAAGGATTTGTTAGAAGCCAGTCATCCAGATATGGGAACACTTGTATTCTGATTTTTCTGACATCCGCTGAGAGAATTGCACTACACTTTGTAAAAACTCGTGGTGCCGAGGATAGCCCAAAGGGCAGGACTCTGAACTGACAATGTTCACCCAGTGCCACAAACCTTAGGTATTTGTGGTGCTTCGGGTGTATAGGAATATGTTGGTAAGCATCCTGCATGTCCAGGGAAGCTAACCAATTGTGTTGATGAAGCAAGGGCAACAGGGTCCCTAGCGATTTAATTTTGAACTTTTCCGTGAGAAGAAACTTGTTTAACTTTCTGAGGTCCAGAATGGGGCTCATGCCACTGGTCTTTTTCGGGACCAGGAAGTAATAGGAAAAGAAACCTGTGTTTAGTTGATCCAGCGGAACTATTTCTACTGCCTTGTTGTTCAGAAGGCCTTGTATCTCAGAGGCAAGAAGGTCTGACTGTATTGTTGACAGCCTGGGCTGTCGTTTGGAGGGATGATCCGGAGGGGTTTCTGAAAGGTTGAAGGAGTACCCCTCGCAGATTATCTGGAGGACCCATTTGTCTGATGTTATGGACTTCCACTGGTTGTAGAACTGGGTCAGATGTCCTCCCACCGCTGAGGAAGAGTCCCCCTCGGGCAGTTGAGGTGGGACCTGGGCCAGAAACTCAGAAGGTGGCACTGGGTGCTTTGGGCCCTTGTGCCTTCTGTTGCATTTTCTTTTGAGGCCTGGGGGCTTGTTTTTTGTTAAAACCTCCCCTGCCCATGCCCCAAAAAGTCTGGTGGTTGTGAAATCGACGATTGTTAACACCTCCCCAAGAAGGGGTGGGAGCGGGTCGAGCCGTTGTAATGGCCAACCTAGTCTTCTGTGTGGCCTCCAGAGCGTTCTCTATTTGAAGTCCGAACAGATACATACCATCAAAGAGTAACGCCATGACCTGCTGTTGGGCATCATTCATGAAGCCCGAAGTGCACAGCCAGGAGTGACGATGGGTACAAATGCCCGCCGCCGCCGCTCGGTAAGCATTATTGAAAGTGTCCATAGCTGCTTTAACCTGCTGGTTGTTGGACTTGATACCCCGGTTATGGTCTGAAGTAGCTCTGAACTAGTGTCCGACTCGGGCAGAGCTTCCACTATCTGTTTGAGCGAATGCCAAAGAACATACTCATATTGAGAGAAATAGCCCTGGTAGCTGGCAATACGCACACCCAGGGTAGAGGCAGCAAAGGCTCTCTTACCTAAGGTGTCTATCTTACAAGATTCTTTGTTTATAGGCCGGGCTGTAGATGCCTGAGGAAGAACGGTCTTATCATTCTCTGCCAGGACTACAACAGGGTCCGTGAAGGCCTGGGATGCCAAAATGGGTCGATCTTTGGGAGCAGCATACTTTCTGTTTATGGACTTAGCCACAGAAGGAATGCGAGTGGGATTATTCCATACCATCTGAGAGAGTGTCTCAAAGGATGGTTGTACCGGGGGAGTTAAATCCATAGGGATCTCCGGGACATGAAGGTATTGGAGTCTTAAGAGCCTCCCAGGATCGATATCTGTAGTCTGGAGAGAAAGAGGAGAATTTAAATTGTTCAGCAGAGACTTAAATGACAGGTCTTCAACCACAGGCTCTGCAGCAGGACTGATCCCTGCTCCTTCAACATCATCACCCAGTCGAAGATCTGGGTCAGGCTCAATATCATCTCCTGACAGCCCCGGAGGGACTGTATGGACAGGAAAGGAGTGAAAATCAGTAGGAAATGGAGAAGAGAAAGGATTCGGAGTCGAGAACCCTTGAAGGCTGGACAGCACCGCACCAAGCCTCGGTGCTGAAGAACACGGTGCCGATGGCAAGGGAGATGGTGCCGTCCGAAACAACCCAGCACACGGTGCCGACAGAGACCACGGCACCGACAGGCGCCGAGGATGGTGCAGACAACCCCAGCGGTGCCGAGGACGGCGCCGACAGACGCATTGGCACCAAGGATGGCGCCGACAACCTCAGTGGTGTAGAGGATGGCGCTGAGAGGCGCGCCGGCGCCAAGGACGGCGCAGAGAGACCCATCGATGCTGACAGCATCCCCAACAGTGCCAAAAGCAATCCAGGGCCTGGAAGTCTTCGATTTGAAGAAAAAGAAGGAAGAATACCAGGAGATAAAGGCATCAGTGTGGCCCCCTCCGAAGCAGCCATGTAAGGGGGGAAAACACCTGAGCACAGACTCAACGGCACCAAAGAGGGTGCATGCGACCAGGAAGTTCCACGCCTCCCCTACCCGCCTCCTCAAAAGCCCGGAGGGCCTTGGAGACCGGCCCTGCAACTGACCCACCTCCGAGCCCATTGCTCCACAACAGCAGCCCACTGATGAAACTGCTCATCGGAAGCCCTTTAAGAGCGGGAAGGCCCGATGTCGAAGAGGTTGGTCAACAGAGGCAAAACAAGCGACTCGGAGGAGACGTGGTACCGACTAACGACCGACCGTGACGGAGGAGACATACCAGAAGGCGACTCGAGTGATGCCTTCTTTTGACCTGTGGGTCAAGAAGAGCTCGGGCCGAACGGTGCCGAGAGTGCGACTGTTTCTTTATGCCTCCGGGACTGCTCTATCCTCGGCATCGGACCGTCCACTGTCAGACCCTCCTCCGAGAGGGCGGTGGACCAGACCCAGCCCGGCTGACTGAACAGCTTTCATACAAGTCTCCCTACCGTCACCTGACCCGCTCATGGTCGACTCCATCAATGGAGGGCTGAAGACTTCTTTTTCTTAATAAGTAAAGTTTAAAAGTAAGCGGTACTTATTTCGAGATAAATTACAAAATAATAAACTGAAAACTATGCTGATAGTTTGAAGTTTGACTCCCGGAGGGTGAGCGACATCGTCACTGAAGCGCACTCGACTGCAGTAAAAAAGGAACTGAGGCGGTTGGAGGGTCGATGCCGAGATAGTCATTGTCACACGAGCCAAGGCTCGTGGCGCCACTCCTCGCAGCTCCATCCCTGGCGCCGGCCCTCTTGCAAAAAGTTTGCTCCTGCTGGGTCCTAGTGCCTCCAGCGTAGATACCATCAGTGTGAATGAGTGGTGGAGACTTTACATAGAAACATAGAAGTTGACGGCAGATAAGGACCGAAAGGCCCATCCAGTCTGCCCATTTCTTTTTCTACTTTATAAATGTGCCATCGGCCTTTGCTCTGTCAGTGGCCTATCTATTCATAGTCATTTGTATTGCTCCCTTATGCCTATCCCATGCCTGTTTGAAGCCCTGCACTGTATTCATAGCCACCACTTCTTGTGGTAAGCCATTCCATGCATCCACCACCCTTTCTGTGAAAAAGAATTTCCTCACATTCCCCCTTAATCGGCCTCCTCTAATCTCATGCTGTGTCCTCTTGTCCTGCTATTTTTCTTATATTTAAACATGTTAGACTCTTTCACCTTGTTAATGCCCTTAAGGTGTTTGAATGCCTCGATCATATCACCTCTCTCCCTCCTTTGCTCAAGGGTATACATATTGAGCTCTGTTAATCTGTCTTCATATGTCTTCTGTTGCAGTCCCTGCACCATTTTGGTTGCCCTTCTCTGGACTGCCTCAATTTGGTTAATGTCCTTGTGAAGGTGTGGCCTCCAATACTGCATGCAGTACTCCAGATGGGGCCTAACCAGTGTCTTGTAAAGAAGGATTATTACCTCCCTCTTACAACTTGTAATACCCCTACTAATATACCCTAACACCCCCCTAGCCTTACCTACTGCTTTAGAGGTCTGCTTGGATGATTTCAGGTCATCAGTGATGATGATGATGCCCAAGTCTCTTTCTTCCTTTGTGACTGCTAGCAACTCCCCTCCCAGCCTATAGGTGGCTTCAGGGTTTCTCTTCCCTATGTGCATGATTTTGCACTTCTTTGCATTAAATCCCAGTTACCACTCTTCTGACCATTTTGCTAGTTTATCCAGATCTCTTCTTATTCTGCCCACCCCATCTGGATCATCTACTCTGTTGCAGATCTTGGTGTCATCTGCAAACAGACAAGCCTTACCCTCTAGTCCATCTGCAAGGTCACTAATGAAGACGTTGAAGAGGACTGACCCCAGGACTGATCCCTGAGGTACCCCACTTGTGACTTGCATCTCTTCTGACTGTATACCATTTACCACCACTCTCTGTTTTCTGCCCGTCAACCAGTTTGCCACCCAGCTGACCAACTTCTGACCCACCCCAGCCTACCCAGCTTATTTATCAATCTCTTGTGGAACAGTGTCAAAAGCTTTGCTGAAGTCAAGGTAGGCAACATCAACTGCTCCCCTTGGTCCACCACTCTGGTTACCCAGTCAAAGAAATCTATGAGATTAGTTTGACAGGACCTTCCTTTGTAACCCCATGCTGTCTTGGATCCTGTGCCCCTATGGATTCCAGGTGTTGCACTATCCTTTCCTTAAGGATGCCTCCATAATCTTGCCCACTACTGAGGCAAGACTGACTGGTCTGTAGTTCCCTGCCTCCTCCCTGCTACCACTCTTGTGGAGCGGGATCACATGAGCACTTCTCCAGTCTTCTGGGACCTCTCCTGTGCTCAGAGACGCACTAAATAGTTCTGCTAATGCCTCTGCTAGTTCCACCTTTAGCTCCTTAAGTACCCTGGGATGTATGCCATCAGGTCCCATTGCCTTATCCACCCTGAGCTTAGCAAGCTCTTGTAGGACCCTTTCTTTGTGAAGGGAGTAGTGCCTCACCACCCTCCCCTGTCCATGATGCTGAGCTGTGCGCCTGCCCTTCTCTTCAGTAAATACTGAGCAAAAGTATCTATTTAGGATAGATGCCTTTACAGGGTCCTCCTCCTCACATGCTCCCTTTTCTCCATTAATCTTAGCAATACCCCTCTGGACTTTCTCCTTTCACTATTGTACCTATAGAAAGTCTTGTCACCTTCTTTACTGTTAGGTGCTAGTGTTTCCTCAGTTTGGGACTTTTGCCTTACTGCCTTCCCTGCTTCCCTTAGGGCAGTTTCAGTATGCCTCCTATCTTCATCCTGCTGTGTTCCTTATATTTCCTGAAGGCCAGCCTTTTGGCTCTGACCTTTCTGCTACTGTATTTGAGAGCCAAAGTGGTTTCCTTCTTCTTATCCTTTCTCTTCTGTCTAACACAATGGGATGTTGCTTCAAGTATTGCATCCTTAATGCTTGCCCACTTGCCTGTGTACCCCTCACCTGTGTTTCTTTTTGCCATGGCTAGCTTAACTCTGTTGGCCATCTTATCAAAGTCAGCTCCTCTGAAGTCCCATATTTTGCCTTGGAATGGGATGATTTAGATGTAGTATACAAATTGAACCATACCATGTGATGGTCACTGGCCCCAAGGTGACCTTCTACCTGGAGATCTGTGATCCCTTCCCATTAGTCAGTACTAGATCTAGGATAGCCCTGTCTTTGTGGGCTGCTGTACCAGTTGTTTGAGGCCCTCCCCTGCAGGAATTCACTATGTGTCTAGTTCTGGCAGATGTTCCTGCTGGTATTGACCAATCTGTATCCGGCATGTTGAAGTCTCCCATTATCAGAACCTCCCCTTTAGCTGTCATGTTTTGTATATCTTCTAACAGTAATGTGTCTCTGTCCTCCCCCTGGTCTGGGGGCCTGTAGACAACCCCAGTTCTTATGGCTGTCCCATTTCCTGTTACCAGGGTGACCCACAGTTCTTCTGGCTCCTTATGTGTATTCTGAATTTCTGTAGCTTTGATATTTTCACTGACATACAGGGCCACTCCTCCCCCCCTTTTTGCACCTCGGTCTCTTCTGAACAATACATAGCCAGGTACTGAAGTCTCCCAAGTGTGGTTACTGGTAATCCATGTCTCACTAATTGCTACTATGTCCAGTTTAGCCTCTGACATTATTGCCTGCAGGTCTGGGATCTTATTTCCCAGGCTGTGAGCATTTGTGTACGTGATTTTCCATTGGCCAGATTTTGGTGAGTTAGTTGTTGGGTGAGGTTTGGCATTACCCCTGTGCGTCGTATGGAGAGACAAACCTTTTTTCTTACCTGGTGATGCAAATGAACTGCAAACATGCTGAATCCCTGTTTGACCACTAGCTGAGGGGGGAGGGGTGTTCTTCCCATTCGACGTATGGGGTGCTGCACCCTTCTTCCCATTTGCTAGTTTAAATATTCTGCAAAGACGTCAAACTTCTGCCCCAATGCACTGACTCCCTCCTTAGTCAGATGCAGTCCATCAAATTTAAAAAACTTTCGTTCCCAGAACTGTTGCCAGTTCCCTACAAATCTGTGTCCTTCTTCCTGGCACCAGCCCTTGAGCCACGTGTTTAGCTCCCCTATCTCCCCTTCTCTGACCTTCCGTCCATCTGCTGTCCTCTCCCAGACTGGCAGGATCTCAGAGAAGGAGATGCCGGATGAAATGGATGATAGTTTGTCACCCAGCCTGGTCAGGTGTTCCTTGATCTCCACAACTGACCGGCTGGCGAGATCATTAGTCCCTATGTGTACTAGGACATCAATGTTTTCTCCTGCTTTGTGAACAATTTTAGCAATGTGGTCAGTGTCTCTCCATGCTGATGTACCTGGGAGACATCTGACCATTACCCCTGGCTGGAGATGGGTATCAGCTCCCCGAATCATGGAGTCTCCTATGATCAGAAGTTTTTTGGATTTCATTTTTGCTTTTTTTGTTTTGGTTCCTGATTTGGGTGAGTTTTGTTGTGCTAGCTCCTGTGCTGCAGTGTCCTGCTCTGCAGTGTCTTTTGTCTCTTTGTTTGATTTCAGAGATAGAGACAGATACCTGTTTGTAGTGTTTATATGGTTTTTGGAGGTAATATGTTGGAGAGCAGAGAGTGATGGGGCACTGATCTGCCCCTTCTAACCACCTGCCAACCTCCTGGACCAACTACCCTCTGCGGTCGAGGTTCTTCTGTTGGATGCTGGGGAAATGGCCAGGAAGATCTGAGCAGTTTTGTGTTGAGTAGTGACTCAAAAATGTCCAACTCTAGATGATCCCATCTGTCAAACAGATCTTCTGCGATGGATGAGAGAAGCTCCTATTTGTGCATGCTGGACTGCATCTGACTGAGGCTGTCCGCCAGAGTGTTTAGCACCCTTGGGACGTGAAGAAAAAATTACTCACCTTAGTAATCTTGTTTCTTCTAAGGGAATCTTACTGTATTCTGACTTATGCAGTATGGTCTCACCATAGGACTGCCCTGGAGCCGAAATGGTTAATAGAACCTATGCAAATGATGGAATGCTAGGCACGAGCTCAGTTTTCAAATCACTGTCCCTGGTAAACAGCTTGTAAACCATCAGATTCTTAACGAAGCATGCACTAAGCAGTTTTCTACTACTATAATGATGATGATGATGATGATAATAATAATAACAACAACAACCATCCCAGAGAATAGTAAGGATAAATTTAAGGGAATTACCCCTTCCTTAGAAAAAAACTTCCAAAGTGGCATCACTAAGACTCAAGTCACAGATGCCCAAACACAAGAAATGAAAATTATGTACCTACCATAATTCTTGATCTTCTCTTGTATCTTCACCATTCATTACTGCTCAGTGTAAGCTGGATGCGCGCACCTGCCACAGCAGCTTTTATTTTTTTGGAGGGAGGAATCGGTGCTGATGGCACAGCCCACGAGAGTGATGCACTGCGTAGTGTGTGAGGGGCGGACGTTAGGCGTCGTAGACTCCTCCCCCATCCTGGTTCTGTGCAGCCGGAGAGGCAGAAATAGACTATAGGAGTAGAGCGAGGCAAGGGAGCAGAGGGATGGGAAAAGGAAAGGAAATAAACTGAAAAAGGAATGAGCCAAAGAGAGGACAGAAAAGAGAGAAAATCCTACCCTAAGTGACCACAGGGCCTCAATCCTTGGGAGGTTCTAAGGGAAAAGAAAGTAAGAATAGGAAAAAGGAAGGAAGAAGCAGGAAAAGGGTAAATGGTGAGGAAGAAGGACTTCTGTCCAGGTAAAATGGAAGACCACTGGCTTAAAAATGTTCAAATCCCAGCAGGGACTGAAGACAAAGGAGTAAGAATCCCACCAAATGAGGGTTAAGAGTCCAAGGCTGGACTACAGGTCCTTACCGCTTTGAAGACAGACCTCTCTTCCTCTCCATTTATCCAAAATTTGAAGTAACCCAGATTCTAGGCTCACAACTGTCCCCAGAAGAGAAGCAGCTCTGCTCAGAAGAGGAGTGAGACCTGACTTAGGGGTAGATGACAAAAACCTTTACAGTACCCTCATGGGGTACTGGCATAGTTCCTATTTCGAGAGAAATATGGAACAGCCAAAAGAGGAAAAGAGAGCGAGAAGGAGAACTCTCTTAGAACTGTATTGAAAAGACAGTCATAGGGTGAATCCAGAAGAGGAGGACCCCCTAACCGGGGGACATCCTGGATATTAGAGAATCAGAGGAAGTTCTCTTAGAGAGTTAGAGCAAAGGCCCTACTCGCCAACCCCTGAAGCAAATGCTCTGTGACTTCAGGGAAGGGACAGAAAGCTCTGAGGTACCAGGGGGACTCAGCCTCCACTTGGCCTCAAGGAGGGGAGGGCGAGCAGGGCAGGGGAGATGCCCAAGAATTGAGGCCCATGAGGGGAAAGTGGGTGGTATTCAGTAATGAGTGGTGAAGATACAAGAGAAGATCAAGAATTACGGTAGGTACGTAATTTTCATATCTTCCCTTGTCAGTCTTCACCATTCATTACTGCTGGGTGAGTACCAAGCCCCCCCGGAGGGGTCCTGATGTTCAGCCCTGAGGGAACAGATCCCTCAGCCTCCTACTGGTGGAAAGTAGGAGGGGGAGATCCTAGCCAATAGACTGAGGCATGCTAAGGCTGCTGAGGATGAGAGGGTTTCCCCCGTGGCCGGGGGGACAGAGGATGCCCCTGAAGAATCCTCCTCGCCTGCGGGAAAACAGACGGGTCCCCCAGAAAGTGGAGGAAGTCACCCTACGCCGGGCAATGGGCGACAGTCTGGACAGACAAAGCCATGCTGTCTGCCTTATGCAGATCGCTGTCCCTACCAGTCTGGAAGCCACCTCACTGGTATCATAAGACGCCCTTGCCTGGTGCCTTGCAAGCTCCAGACCCTGTGCAGAGAGGGAAATGGCTTGTCTGGACTGCTCCGTATCAGGCATAGATGCCAGAACCTGAGCCAGCATCAACCACAGATGCCTGTTGTAGGCAGTGTGGTGTGCCTGATGTGAACCTATGCATATCAACGCATGAGCCGAAGAGAAGAGTCTTCATCCCCACCGATCGAATTCTGCATAATCTGGATCCGGGGGTCAATCGTGTGCCAGGCGCCAAGGCCCGGAAGGAGTGTTTAGGGACGTCAAACCCGAGGGCGGGTGAGGTAGACAACCTAGAGACTCATGGGGGGCAGAATACCATCTCCTGCAGTTTAATGGAGCTGGAGAAGGAGTGGCTGGAGTCTGCCAGGTGCAGACAGATGCCTCCTGGAAAGGGATTGGCCAGGAAGGCACCACGAGATGGCGAGCGCTGAATTCACTGAGGAATGCATGCGTCTGCCGCTCGGTATTGGCCCTGCGAACAAAGGAAATATGGAGCTCCGTGACCAGCCTCGAAAGGAACTGCTGATATTCAGTGAAATCAGTGTCGGAGGACAGGTGGACAGAAAGTCCCTGTTCCTCAGAAGAGGAAGACAAGGAGGAAGTAGAGCTCGGATGATCAGAAGACTCCTGCGGTGGGAAGGGGGCAGGTGGAAGACTTGTTCGTCCATGGCCCTAACATAGGAAGGAAAGGCCACCGCAGTAGCTCTGAATGTCTCCCAGGTTAAAGGCCCTGTAGGACCCACATGGCCTGGAAGAGAGGGATGTGTCTGAAGTGGAATGGGCGAAGGGCGCCCAAGAGAAAGTGTCTGGCCTCTGCCAGGGCTCTGAGATCCAGGGAACGATGCCACCGTGACTGGGGGCCCTGAGACCATGCCGGGTTGCAAAGAAGATGTCTGAGAAGGCAAACTCTGGAACAGCCCAGAAGGGAAGTCTCCCCTGTAACGAGCCTGGGGTTGCATGAGTCCAGGAGGGCAACCCTCTGTGCTGCCACCCAAGTGTGCCCTTGAGTCCTCAAGTGAGAGGCGGGGTTCAGCACTGTGACTCCTCCCCAACCCCCGCAGGGTGGTGGTGTAGTGTAGCCGCTCCTCGCCCCAACCTCTCAACCCCTCAGACTCTGAGGCACCTCTTTTCCTCGAAGCCAGCATAGGGGTTCCCCATTCCGCAGGCCCCCCCGAGGGAGACCACAGAAGCAGGGAACCTTGCCCCCACCTGGGGGCCCTAGCAGCACCAAAAATGGCAGCTGCCTGGGCCTCCGCAGAAGCGGGTGCCCCCTCCCGAATTCCAAAACTATCACCACCAAGAGATCCCAGGCCACCCCAGCCATGGAACCACAAGAGGTAACTTGCTCCGGGTACTCAGGGATAGGGACGCTGGGCCACCTGACGCCATGTCCCACAGAGACCTCAGACTCCGAGGAGTTGGGTTGCCAGTCTGGGTCCAATTCTGAATCATCCCCCTCTGAGGAGAAGGTGAGCAGAAGGACCTCTAGAGAAGCTACCCCGGGAGAGCCCCTGTCAGCGGCATCGCGAATGGTGCTTCTGTGGGCCGCAACGCCGAGAACGGCACCGTCCAAGTCACCGGCGCCACGAATGGCACCAGAATCCAGAGCAGTGCTGCCAATGGCACCGCATGAGTCACCAGCACCATGAACGACACCAGAACCCAGGACGGCACCGCCTGAGCCACTGTCACTGTGAACGGTGCTGAGGCCCAGGGCAGCACCGCCCACAGTGCCGCTCCAATCACTGGTGCCGCAAACGGCACCAGGATCCAGAGTGGCACCGTCTGGCAGCAATGAGGATCCGCCAGTGCCGGGCCCCCGCAACCGAGGTGACACTGGGGGATCCTGCACCTCCGTGGAGGTGACTGCCGGGACTGCGTCAGCGACGCGACTCCAGGAGGAATCACACCGCTCCCCCAGTGCTGAAGAAGCAGCCTCCTCCTCGGCAAGGCAGAAGTGGAGGAGGCTTCCTCCTCGCCGGGCTGTATAGACCTGGGAGGGGAACCAGGGGGAAGGGTCTAGAGATCTGGCCTGGGAGGCCCGAAGGCAATGTCATCCTCCAAAAGTCGGCAGGACCCTGCTGATCTTGAATGTGCAGATTTCTAGTACACGGTGGTCCATGGAAAAACAGGTGTTGCAGTGATCCGTATCATGGTTGGGTCCCAGGCACCAAAGGCAAACATCATGTTGATCCCTGATGGAAAAATGCCGGCCACATGGGCACCAACACATAGGGTCATGGCCTGCCTTGGATTTGCACTTAGCCCCCAAATCGGACACAATGCAAAAATAATAAAATGAAACAGCAAAAGATCCTGTGCCATCAAAAAAGTAAATGAAGGGATGAAGGAGAATAAAGAGCGGCGTCGACAACTCAACTAGGCCTAAGTGGCACAGTAGAATGTTCTTGCAGCGATCCTAGCAGGGGCAGCCTCGATGTGAGAGGAAACAGAACTGGGATGAAGGAGGCGCCCTAACGGCCACCTCTCATGCACTCATGATGCGCGTCACTCTGGTGGGCTGTGCCATCTCTGACCCTCCCTCCAAAAAAAAAGAAAAAGTGCTTCCTGGGCAGGTGCGCATCCGGCTTACACCCAGCAGTAATGAATGGGTGAAGATTGACAAGGGAAGATCTTCAGATACCCCCATGTTTGCAACAACTATAACACAGCTGTAGTGCAGTGACCATAGGTTTTTGCAGGGAGGAAGGAGGGAGTTCAGAATACAGTAAGATTTCCTTAGAAGAAACAAGATTACTAAGGTGAGTAATTTTTTCTTCAAAACCCAGGAAATCTTACTGTATTCTGACTTATGCAGATTACCAAGCAGTGCCTTTGGAGGTGGGCCTATAACCTATTTAGGAAACAGGATCTGCAGGACTGTTGTGCCAAACCTGGCATCACCTCTGGCCTGGACATCCAAACAATAATGTTTGGTGAATGTGTGACCTGTCTTCCAAGTTGCAGCGTTGCAAATGTCCACTAGGGGGATATCACTAGCTTCTGCTAGAGAGGCTGCAGTACCCCTAGTTCAATGGGCCCTGAGGCCTTCAGGTGGTTGCTTACCCACCTTGCTATAGCAAAACTGAATACAGGCTACAATCCATCATGCAATGGATCGTTTTGTGGCAGGTTTTCCTTTTCCCACCTCTCCATAAGTGAGGAAAAACTGGGTTTGATCCCGTCTGTGACCCTTTGTGTGGTCAAGATAGTAGCCGACTGCCCTTTTTACATCCAGGCTGTGCAGCCTACGCTCACCTGAGGTGGAATGGTCTATGAAGAAGACTGGCAAAGTAATAGACTGGTTGAGGTGGAAGTCTGATACCACCTTGGGCAAAAATTTTCTACTAGTTCTCAGAACTACTTTGTCTCTATGAACAGCAATATAACCAGACTCAGCAGACAGTGCATGAAGCTCACTTATCCTTCTGGCAGAAGTAATGGCTACCAGAAGAAAAAATTACTACCATAGTGATGTTGTTTCTTCTAATGGAGTCTTGCTGTATTCTGACAATATGCAGTTAGACCGACCGGTTCAACTGCCCCAGAGAACAAAGAGTCAAACTCTATGCAAATGCATAGAACGTTGAGCTCAAGCTCGGTTTTCATACCACTGTCCTCGGTATGTTCTAGCAACAGATCAGATTCTATGAAGCGAAACTTTATATATAAGTAGGACTGGAAGGAAAAGTATGTCTCTTTGCAGATGACACTAAGATCTGCAACAGAGCTGATGCACAGGGTGGGGTGGAAAGGATGAGAAGGGACTTCGCAAGGTTAGAGGAATGGTCAAATGTATGGCAGCTTAGATTCAATGCTAAGAAGTGCAAGGTAATGCACCTGGGAAACAAAAACCCAGGGGAAGAGTACACAATGGGGGGTGAGATACTAACAACAACAAAAATGGAAAGGGACCTGGGGTAGTCATATCAGATGACCTAAAGACGGGCAAGCAATGTGAGAGGGCAGCAAGGAGGGCTGGGGGGATACTGGGATGCATAGGGAGAGGCATCACCAGTAGAAAACAGGAAGTTATTATCCCTCTGTACAGACAGCTGGTGAGACCCCATCTGGGGTACTGTGTGCAGTTCTGGAGACCCAATCTCCGCAAAGACATAGACAGGATGGAAACTGTCCAGAGGAGGGCAACTAAAATGGTGCAGGGTCTGCACCGGAAGACATATGAAGAGAGACTTAAGGAGCTTAATATGTATAGCCTCGAGGAAAGGAGGGAGAGGGGGGACATGATAGAAACTTTCAAGTACCTCAAGGGAATCAACAAAGTCCAAGAGAGTAGCATCTTTCTAAAAAAGAGGTGTGCAAGAACAAGAGGGCACAATTTGAAGATAGAGGGGGTGGCTCAGAGGTAATTTAAGGAAGTATTTTTTCACAGAGAGGGTTGTGGATGCATGGAACGGCCTTCCGGAGGAGGTTGTGGAGTCAAAATCAGTGGTGGAATTCAAGCATGCATGGGATAGTCATAAAGCAATTCTGGGGGGTGGGGGTAGGAAGAAGTAGGCTGCTGGTTAACTAGGATCTGCAGCTTATCCAGTAGGTAGGGAAATGGGCAGACTGGGTGGGCCAAGCGGTCCTTATCTGCCGTCAAATTCTATGTTTCTATATATATATATATATGCATATACATATACACACACACACACACACACACATATACAGGGCTCTAGATAAGATTTTTTGGGATGAGTACCTGTACTCCTCATTTTGAAAGTGAGGTGAGTAAAATGAAATTCAGATGTATACAAATGTCTTGCTAGAGTGCACAGAGGAGTACATTTATTAAAAAAATGTAGTTTGTTTTTTCTAGATAAGACTTTTGTGTGCCAACAATGCTCCAAATAATGTTGGCAGGTAGGAATTTACTCACTAGTTTTAAAATATAGTGAGTAAAACAAAAGTGGGATGCATACAAGTGCTGTAAATCTGGCAAAAACTGTTCCTTTTGACTCACCAGTTATGTTATGAAGCACTATTCTTTGGCAGGTGGAGTATTTACAAATGTTGGATGAGTACTGGTACTCATAAAAAAAATTTCTGAAGAGTATTTCCTAAAATGAGGTGAGTAAAATAGGTCGGTACACACCTTATCTGGAGCCCTGTATCTATATATATATATATATATACTGTATATATAGGCAAAAAAAATAAGCCTAATCAGGGGGTCCCCAACAGGGGCAACATAAACAAAAGACAAAAAGGTATGTAGAAGACTCAAGTCACAGATGCCCAAAGAAAACCAGTACCCACTACTAGGTTAAGTCGTATAGGTGCTGCAGAAGAGCCACCCCTTCCCCAGGTTCTGAAGTGGAGGTTAGGTGGGAGGTCAGAATACAGCAAGACTCCATTAGAATAAACAACATTACTATTGTAAGTAATTTTTTCTTCAAACAACATGAAGTCTTGCTGTATTCTGACAATATGCAGACTACTAAAGCAGTGCCCTCTGGAGGTGGGCACAGAACCTATTTGGGGAATGGGCTCTGCAGTACTGATGTGGCAAACCTGGCATCACCCCTAGTCTGAATATTCAGGCTGTGGTGCTTAGTGAATGTATGGACAGATTTCCAGGTGGCAGCCTTACATATCTCAATCAAAGGGACTTCCCTGGCAGCCACCAAGGAGGCAGCAGTTCCCCTAGTAGAATGGGCCCTAAGGCCTACTGGTGGGTCCTTACCCAGCTTACTATAGCAAAACTGGATACAGGCCACACTCCATCTGGCTATAGTCCTCTTTGCAGCTGGCCTGCCCTGACCAACTTCACCACAGGTAAGAAAAAGTTGGGAACAATCCTTCCTTAGCTCCTTTGTCATGTCCATGTAATAGCTAATAGCTCTTTTTACATCCAGCCTGTGTAGCCTGCATTCTCCTGAACTGGAGTGCTTTGAGAAGAATACAAGCAACATAATGGATTGATTAAGATGGAAATCAGAAACCACCTTAGGAGGAACTTCCTATTAGTTCGGAGCACAATTTTATCCCTGTAGGGTGTGATATAGTTGGGCTCCACTGACAATGCCTGAAGTTCACTAATTCTTCTAGCAGAAGTGATGGCCACTAGAAAAACAGTTTTCCAAGTGAGAAACTTGAGCTCTGAAGAAAACATAGGTTTAAAAGGAGGTTGCATAAGCTGGCCTATGCATATGTTCAAGTCCCATGCAGGGGTAGGTTCCCTATGTGGAAGATGAAGATGGAGCAACCCTTTGAAAAACGTTTTGAAAATTGGGTGTGCAGCCAGAGAAGAGCCCTTCCCTATGAAAGATAAGCAGAGACAGCAGAGAGGTGTACCTTCAGGGTAGATGGCTGTAAATGCAGAGACTGAAGGTGGACCAGATAGTCCAGAAGTTCTGGTAACCCGGCCTGCTGTGGGTCCAGGTTTTTCTGGGAGCACCAAAGAGAAAATCTTTTTCACTTAGAGGAATAGGACTTCCTAGTAGCAGGTTTTCTGGAACCCTTCAGAATATCCAAGACAGATTGAGACAATTGTAAATCTGCATATTCTAAGTATTCAAGAGCCAAGCCCTGAGGTGAAGAGACTGAAGACTGGGGTACATTATCCTGCCCTAAGAGGATGTCAGCAGGTTGTACCTCCTGGGGAAAGAAATCGGCTTGGTCATTGACAGTGACGGTAGCATCGAGTACCATGGCTGTCTGGTACAGTCTGAGGCTATGAGAATCATGGTGGCAGACTGAGACCTCAGCTTGACCAAGACTCTGGCTATCAGAGGAAAAGGGGGAAAAGCATAAAGGAACCTGTTTGACCAATCCAGAAGGAGAGCATCCAGTGGCACTGGGCCCTGGAGTGGAGGCCTGCAACAATACACTGGTAATTGGTGATTGTCTGGGGCTGCGAAGAGATCTAATCTCTGGCACCCCCCACCTCCTAAATACTGAGAGAAGTACCTGCCTGTTCAAGGTCCATTCGTGATGGTCCTGGCTGATCCTGCTGAGAGCATCTGCCAGTACATTGTCCTTGCCTGGCAAGTGAACTGCTAACAGTGACATGTTGAGAGAATATACCAGGTTCCAAATCTTCATGCATTCTGTGCACAGCTGGGAGGATCTTGTTCCCCCCTGCTTGTTGATGTAGTACATGGTGATGGTATTGTCTGTCCTGACTTGAACCACCCTGACCTGTAAGAGACTGGTAAACTCCTGAATAGCCAGGAACACTGCCCTGAGTTCCAGAAGATTGATGTGAAGGAGAGACTCCTCAGGGAGCCAAGTACTGTGTGTTGTGCAATCCCCTAGGTGAGCACCCCAGCCCAGAAGAGAAGCATCCGTTGTCAGCACCAGAGAGGGTACCTGAGGAGGAAAGGGAACCCCCATTCTGAGGTTGTCCATCTCCTGCCACCACTGAAGAGCTAACAGAAAGGTGGGAGATACTGGAATCAGTTTGGACAGAGGATCCCTTTTTTGAGACCAAAAGGATCTCAGATGGAACTGAATGCCCCTCATCTGAAACCTGGCCCCCAGGACCACAGCTGTGGTGGAGACCATGTGTCCTAGGAGCTGCAGGAAGTACCTTGCTGACAGAGGAACTCGAAGGTGGAAAGATTTTACCAAATCTATAAGAGCCTGTGCCCTTGCAGAAGGCAAGAAGGCCCTTGCCTGAATGGTATTCAGCTCTGCCCCTATGAAGTCTAGTACTTGTACTGGGGTCAAGACAGATTTTTTTGATTCACCAGGAACCCTAGAGACTGAAGAGTATCCTGAGTGAGTTTTAGGGTTTCTGTGACCTGCTGAGGGGATTGACCCACCAGCAGACAGTCGTCCAGATAGGGGTAAACTGAAACTCGTCTTCTGAGGCATGCCACTACTATTGCCAGACATTTTGTAAACACTCTTGGTGCAGATGTCAGCCCGAAGGGCATAGCCCTGAATTGGTAGTGGCCGAAAGGCAGTTGAAATCTGAGATATTTTCTGTGAGACTGTCTGATGGGGATGGGGATGTGGAAATAAGCATCCTTTAGGTCCAGGGATGCAAACAGCTCCCTTGCTTGAGAGTAGGTAGGATGGTAGCTGCGGTTATCATTTTGAACTTTGGCTTTGTAAGATGCCTGTTTAGGAATCTGAGATCCAGGATGGGACGCCACTCCCCATTTTTCTTTGATGCCAGGAAGTACCTTGAATACAACCCTTTGCCCCTGTGCTGATAAGGCACAGGCTCTACTGCTTTTGAGTGTAGAAGAGTGGAAACCTCTGCCTCCAACATGGCTATTTCTGTAGGGCTGGAAGGTCTGAAAGCTCTTGCTGACAGTTTTGGGAGCAGTTTGAAGCTGAGAGCAAAACCGTGACCTATTATCTCCAGGACCCATTGTCTGAAGTGATGGACTGCCAAGCCTGGAGATAGTAGGTCAGCCTGCCTCCTACAGCGGAAGGGAAGGCGGCCTGGACAGACCTCTCAGGGTGTCTGTTTAGCTGGGGTAGCAGACTGGGGGGTGGAAGTGGCCCTGCCAGCACCCCTCCTGCCCTTCCCTCTAAAGAACCCCCTGGGTTGCTGGTAAGAGGGAAAAGCTTGGGCCTGATGGAAAGGCCTGGGGTAGGGTCTACCCCTGCCCCTGGCCTGCTGTTTTTGAGGAGTGGCAGTTTCTCTTTTGCTGAAGCACTCCTGTATGCCAGTCTGTACTTGTTCATCTTTCTCATGTATGCCTCAGTCTGTTCCCCAAAAGGAGAATTCTGGACAAGGGGAAAATCCATGGCATTATTTTGCGTGTCCTGGGACAGGGTGGTGCACCTGAGCCAGAAGAAATGCCTGAGGGATGCAGCAGAAGCCATAGCCCTGGAAGCTGCATCTTTAGAGTCCACAGCCATGTGGAACTGGGACTTTGATACTTGTACCCCCTTGTTGATGAACTCCTGGAGATCAGCAGAAAGCTCAGGAGGGGTCTTTTTAGCGAGTTGTTCTACAGCTTCCCAAAGGGACTTTTGGTACCTGGAGGCATAAGCCATATAGAAGGCCTGCCTAATACCTAAAGAAAATGCCAGGTACGCTTTTTTGGCAAGAGAATCCACTTTTCTGGAATCCTTGTCAGGGGGGTGAGAGACCAGGGGGATGCCAGCCTTCTCACAGCCTGCAGTCTGTACCACCCCTAGATGACTACAATGGCTGTATAAAAAGTCAGTGCCATTGCCAGCCAGGATATATTTTCTGTCTATTTTCTTATCTACAGGAGGGACAGAACTAGGGGTTTGGAGGATCTTTAAAGTCTGCTTTTTAAGGTACTTGTGAATGGGAATTGAAAGTCCCTGGGACACAGGAAGATCCATCATCTCCCTGTAATCCTCTTCCTCATCATCCTACTGCTTGGCCTCCTGTACAGAGAGCTGCAGGGTCTCAGCCACCTGCCTCATAAAAGCAAAATGGAAGGTGGCCTCAGAGACAGGCCTGGGAGGGTATTCATACTGGGGATAGTCAGGAGAGACCTCGGGGTCAATGGGTTTCCTGTCATCCTGCTCCTCCTCCTCATTATAGTCAGAAAAATAATACTCCTCAACATCAATGTGTCCTGAAGGAGCTGAACCGGTATCCGGAACCGTTGGCTGCCCAGATGGTACCTGTGACGGTTCGCCAAACCCAGATTACAAAGACTGCCCTATCTGAATGGCTTTTGCAATTTCGTCCATGGTTCGAATGCTGAAATTTCTGTGACATAATCCTAAAATTGGGCGCTTAACCCAGTGGCTTAGTTAGGCCAGGATGAAGAAATTAGGAAATTAAGAAAATTACCCCTAAAGTCTCAGTTAGGCCGGGTAATAGAGAACAAAGTCCAAACTGGCCAACGGTTTAGCGCCAGCCAAAAAGGAACTGAGAGAACCCCCCGGTTCTGGTCAGGACTTTGCACCGGATCCCAATATACATGAAAATTTACACAGAAAGGGAAAAAAAGAAGTTCAGTCCCCTCACGGTCGTGGAACCAATCGGAAACCGAACACTTACCCAACCTAGGAATGTACACGATTCCGAAGACAGCGGTTTGAGAACATTTTTAAAACAAAATAATAAAGCAGTTGAAAATGAACCGACGAAACTCAGCTAGACCGAAGGCAGCGAGGAGAAATCTCCAAGGCATCTTCACTGGTGAGCGGAATAAAGAGTCTGATCAGTTACTAGAACGTACCGAGGACACTGGTTTGAAAACCGAGCTCGAGCTCAACGTTCTCTGGAGCAGTTGAACCAGTCGGTCTAACTGCATATTGTCAGAATACAGAAAGACTACATGTTCTTTGAAAAACTGTTTTCCAAGATACATGTTTGAGGTCTGCTGTGGACATGGGCTCAAACGAGGGCTGCATAAGCTGAGCAATGCAGATATTCAGATCCCACATGGGGGTAGGTTCCCTGTGTGGTGGATGCAAATGTAGTAACCCCTTAAAAAAGTTCTTAAACACTGGCTTTGAAGCCAAGGAAGATGCCTTATGTGCTGATAAATAAGCCGAGACAGCTGCCAGATGCACTCTCAAGGTGGAAATACTTGAAGCTGTGGAACGCAAATGGGCCATATAGACCAGGGCTATAGAGAGACTAGCTTGGGCATGGTCCAAGCCCTTACCCTGACACCAAAAGGAAAATCTTTTCCATTTAGAGGTGTAGGTTTTCTTGGTAGAAGGCTTTCTGGAAACTCTCAGTATATCCATGACTTCTTCTGAGAGATGCAAATCTGAGTACTCTAAGTCTTCAAGAGCCATGCTTTGAGTCTGTCTGAGTGATAGTAGGCTGGGATACATGATCCTGCCCTGTGAGGATGACAGTAGGTTGTACCTCCTGGGGAGACTGACTGGCTTGGCTACTGACAATGATAGGAGCATGGAGTACCATGGCTGTCTGGCCCAATCTGGGGCAATGAGAATCATTAACGCTGGCTGAAGCCTGAGTTTGTTTAGTACTTTCAGTAACAGAGGAGAAGGAGGAAAAGCATACAGGAACCTCCCTTTCCAGTCCTGCAGAAGTGCATCCAGAGGAATTGTGCCCTTGCTGGGGGCCTGCAGCAATATTGTGAGAGCTGGTGATTGTCTGGGGCTGCAAACAGATCCACCTCTGGGGTGCCCCATCTCCCGAAAATGGTCTGCAAGACCTGTTTGTTTAGTGACCACTCGTGGTGGTTCTGGTTTATTCTGCTGAGGGCATCCGCCAAGACACTGTCCTTGCCTAGAAGGTGGACAGCTGAAGGAGAAACATTCAGGGAGTATGCCAAGGCCCAGACTCTCATTGCCTCTGTGCAGAAAGGAGTTGACCTTGTTCCCCCTTGCTTGTTTATGTAGTACATGGTGGTTGTGTTGTCTGTTCTGACCTGGACCACCTTTCCTTTGACCTGACTTGACAAATAACTGAAGAGCCAGAAGAACTGCTCTGAGTTCTAAGAGGTTGATATGTAGGAGAGAGTCCTGCTTTTTCCATGTGCCATGTGCAGTGTAGTCCCCCAGATGTGCTCTCCACCCTAGGAGGTATGCATCTGTCATAAGTACCAGAGACAGGATCTGTTGCAGGAAGGGCACTCCTTGTCTGAGATTCTTTCTTTCCTGCCACCACTGCAGGGCTTGGAGAAAAATGACTGTGACTGGAACCAACTTTGAAAGAGGGTCCTTTCTTTGGGACCAGTATTCCTGTAAGTGAAACTGAATGTCCCTCATCTGGAACCTGGCCCCTGGCACAGTTGCTGTGGAGGCTGTCATGTGGTCTAACAACTGTAGGAAGTGCCTTGCTGGCCTGAAGACACGCAGTTTGAAGGAATCGGCTACCTGGATAAGGTTGTCCACCCTGTCTTGAGGCAGGTAAGCCATCCCTTTTTGTGTATCCAGTTCTACCCCTATGAATCTGAGCAGCTGAACTGGTTCTAGGACAGACTTTCTGTGGTTCACTAAGAACCCCAGGGAGGAGAGAGAGTGTCTTGTGTTACTGACAAAGTCTCCCATACCTGCTGGCATGACTGGCCCACTATGAGCCAGTCGTCTAGGTAGGGGAACTCTGACACCCCTTATCGCCTTAGGTGTGCCACTACCACTGCTAGACATTTTGTGAACACCCTTGGAGCAGATGTCAGTCTGAAAGGCATTGCCCTGAAT
This sequence comes from Neoceratodus forsteri, assembly GCA_016271365.2. NCBI lineage: Eukaryota > Metazoa > Chordata > Ceratodontiformes > Ceratodontidae > Neoceratodus > Neoceratodus forsteri. The sequence goes on along the minus strand of CM028134.1, from coordinate 966,694,391 downwards.
TGGTAATGACCTGATGGCAACCTGAACCTGAGGTACTTTCTGTGTGACGACCTGACTGGGATGTGAAAGTAGGCGTCCTTCAGATCCAAGGATGCTAGCCAGTCTCCCTGTCTTAGGGTAAGTAGTATGGTAGCCAGGGTGACCATCTTGAATTTTGTTTTTGTCAGATGCTTGTTTAAGCATCTGAGATCCAGAATGGGTCACCACTCCCCTGTTTTCTTTATTGTGGGGAAGTCCCTTGAATAGTCCCTTTCCTATCTGGGTGGAAGGGACGGGTTCCACTGCCTCCAGCAGCAGAAAGCTTGAAACTTCCTTTTCCAGCAGGACTGTTTCTGACGGGGAAGAGGGTTTGAAGGCTCTTGATCTCAGCTTTGGCATAGCCTTGAAGCTGAGGACAAGTCCTTGGCCTACTGCTTCCAGGACCTGCTTATCTGTGGTGATATTTTCCCACTCCTGGATGTAGTGGGCCAACCTGCCCCCTACTGGAATTGGGGAGGCGACCCAACCCTCAGGGAGTCTGTTTGGACTGTGCTACTGGCTGGACACTGGGACTAGTGCAGCCATTGCCCCTCCTGCCCCTGCCCCTAAAGTATCCCCTAGGCTGGTACTGGGGAAAAATAAAAATTATGTACCTACCGTAATTCTGATCTTTCTGTGTATCTTCACCATTGGGTATAGTGGCTGGAGGTCACAACCCTGCTGAGGCACTTTTGAATCCGGTGGGTCGGCCCACCATCGGCGCTGCCCTCGAGACCGATGCACTGCGTGGCGCTCGTGGGTTGGCCATTAGGTGTCATCGACCCGCCCTCCTGCCAGTTCTGAGTCACCATAGAGTAAGAAGATTGTGAGGGTGGGACAAGGGAGTCCAAGGGACAGATAAAGGAAAGGATATACAACTAAAAGGAGAAATAAGCGACCGAGAGGACAGAATAAAGCTGGAAAACTAAGGGGATTGGGAGGTCCCCAATCTCTGGAAGTAGAAGAGGAGGAATGACGGACGGAGGGGTGAAAGAATTTAGATGTGAGGATGTGGGGGGGAAGGGAGAAGCACACCCTGGAACCTTGACTTGTCTCTAGATGTATAGGGACTGCGAAGGAGTAGCCAGAAGGCTAAACTGCCAGAATTCAAGGCACAGAAACACTGGCAATAACTCCAACATAAGCAGAATCGGCAATGCTGGAAGAAAAGACAGGATACAGGGAATACCCCCCCCCCTTCAAAATCACGTTTTGGTATAAGAAAACTAGTTTCTTAAAATAAATTGAAGGTTGTGTCCAAAGGACAAAGAAATCAAGGAAAGCTGATGGGGAGAGAGAACAGAAGAAAGGGCAAGCAGCAACCCCCACCCTACAGAGACGGAGCTGAGGCACTGAGGAAGGAGTGCCCCCTATCCTGACCACTCTTCCCCTTGAAGAAAAACTTCCCCCTATGTGCCCCAAGTCACCCCCCCCCGACCAACAGAAAGGAGGAGGGTGGAGGAGAGGGCACAGAGAAGGAGGGGGACCTAGAGACTGAGGCCCCAGGGGGATGGTGGGTGGGATTACGATGAATGGTGAAGATACACAGAAACAGCAGAATTACGATAGGTACATAATTTTCATATCTTATCTGTGTCAATCTTCACCATTCATCACCTTTGAGTGAGTGCCAAGCCCCCTGAAAGGGGGCCTTAACCCTAAAGGACTAAGTCCCTTAGCTCTCAGTGGGTGGCACACCAAGAGAGAGAACCTTCACGGGTTTAGAGAGGCCCTAGAGTGGGAAGAGTGAGACAGGGACCCCCCGGAGGGGGTAGGAAGTTGCCCCAACAGACGTCGTCTCACCATACGTGAGAAAAGGTGGGTTCTCTGGTAAGTGGAGGTAATCACTCTACGCCGGGCCAAGGGTGACAACCGGGAGAGACGCAGCCATGTCGTCCGCCTAGTGCAGATTGCTGTCCCCACGATCCTGGAAACACCACCTCGTTGGCGCGTAGAAGATGCTCCAGCCATGCCTTGCTAGCTCCAGGCCACGTGCAGAGAGTGCAATGGCTTGTCTCGTTTCCTCCGTATCAGGCATCGAAGCTAGGAGCTGACCTAGCCTGGACCACAGGAACCTGTCATAGGTAGCGTAGTGGGCCTGATGTGCAGATATAGAGAGAAGTAACCGTGCCGAGTAGAAAGTCCTGCTACCCCAGAAGTCAAAATCCATGGAGTCTGCATCTGGGGGCTGGTCACAGTGAAGGGCCCGAAGCTCATCGGGAGTATCCAGTTGCATCAGTCCTGAGCTAGGATGAGGCAGGCTACCTGAAGACTCCGGAGGGGGGGCACAATACCTCTGGCAGAGATCCCTAGGGGCTGGGACTCTGGAAAAGGGTCTCTGCCAGAAGTGCACCAACACCTCCCGAAAGAGAGCAGGCCAGGGGAGCACTACAAGAGTGTCCGCACTGAAATTGCCCAAAAAGGCGTGTGTCGGATGCTCTGGATTGTGCTGAGTGGGTGGGGCGATATGCAGGTCCTCCGACATCCTCGCGAGGAAACACTGATACTCTGCGAGATCAGCAGCTGGGGAGATGTGGACAGATGGTTCCTCTCCTCCTGAAGTGGAGGATGAAGTATCGAAGGACCTCAAAGGTTCAGAGACTGTCTGGCTGCTCAGGGGGATGTTGAAAAACCTGCCTGTCCATGGCCCTAACATAAGCGGGAAATTGAGCAGCCACAGCTCTGAACTGCTCCCAGGAGAGAGGGCTGTTCAGACCAAGAATACCTGGGAGAGCAGGAGGTGATGGCAGAGGAGAGGGGACAGAGCTGACAAGAGGAATTGGCTGTCCTCTGCCTGGGCCAGAGGGCGCACCTGGGGCCCCAAGGGAAGAGGGAGCTCTGGAAAACTCAACAGCCGACAGCTAGTCAACCATACTGGAACTGCCTAGGCTGCACCCTGAAGAATCCCTCCAGTGAGGTGACCGGGGCTGTGAAAGTCCAACAGGATGGCCCCCTACCTCCAAAGAACAGGGCCCCTCTCGAGGAAACTGAAAAGGAAGGGCGGAGTTCCGCAGTACGACTCCTCACCGGAACCCGGGCGGGTCCCGGAAAAAGGTCGCCATGTGGAACCCCTACCCCATGAAGTCCGAAAGAGCCCTTCTCCTCGAAAAAGCCAGCCTAGGCAGCTGTCAACCCTGGTCGGTCCCCGAAGGACTATCCAGGAAGCAGCACCCTTCCCTCCTGTGGGTGCTCCGATCGGCCCCAAAGTTGGGCGATCCAGGCACACCACCTGAAGGGGTACCACCACTGAGGGGTCAGAAAACCCTCCGAGGCCAGGCTGGCTGCAGAGCAATGGTGACCTGCACCACTGCTTGCTGGTCAGCACCCCTGACTCTGGACCCGGGAGCAACTGTCCGCTCCTCAGAGTGGGGCTGGTTTCCGGTCTGTCGAGGACACTACCAAGGTGTCCACGTGAGCAGCCAACTCCAAAAAGTCAGACTGCCTATCTGACTCAGAGTCCGATTCCACCTCCGAAGAGGTGGAGACCGAAGCCCTGTGCCAGACGGTATGTGGACGCCCGCTGCCATCCCGACTGTATGGGGCACCAATTCGAGGGACTGTACCACAGTCGGTGCCGGAGCCCTCAACCATACCGTGAATGGTGTGCGAAGATGACATGGTGCCAATGGCAGCAATATCGGGGCGGGGGCCTGTCACGGCGCCGTCCCGACCCACTGTGCCGCAAGCAGCACCGAGGCCAGAGACTGTGCAGACAATGGCTCCAACCACGCTCTCGGCACCAAGATCGGAAACCCTCATGGCGCCATGACGTTGCTTGGTGCCGCAAGCGGCACCAGAGCTGGACATGGCGCCATGCTCAACCATGGCGCCGCAAACAGCGCCAAGGTGAGAAACAGTGAAGGACGGTGCCATAGAGCCTCCCATGGTGCCATCATCGCCGCGAACGGCATCGACAGTAGAGATGGTGCTGAGCGACGGACTGGCGCCGACGCCATCAGGGCCCATGGCACCGAGATCGGCGCCAAGGCCCAAGACGGCGCCGACTCAGGCCTTTGAGCCTGAGAGAATGACACCAGGGGAGCCTTCACCCCTGAAGGGGCAACTGCCAATGCGGTGCCTCCCGCCCATCCCCCAAAGGGGATGGACTGGGCCTCCTGCGCCGTGGAAGGGGTTTCTGCAATGGCGAGGCTACTAGGAGCAGAAGCCCCCTCCTCCGCGGTCTGTATAGAACCGGGAGGGGACCCGGAGGAAAGGCTGAGAGATCGTGGCTTGGCCCAACGAGAGCGCACCCGTCCCCTAAAAGTTGGCGGAGTTTGTCCAACTTTCTACGCCCTTTGTTCGATGACACGGTGGTCCATAGAGAAGTAAGCGTCGCACAAATACATGTCATGTAGTGGGCCAAGACATGCAAGGCAACGGTCATGCTGGTCGGTGACGGAGTACTTATGGCCACACGGGCACTGACGCATAGGGGGCCGTCCCATCTTTGAAGTTTTCTTGCCCCCCGACCGAGACACGACCTACGGAAAAAACAACCAAAACAAGACTTGACGTCGCTAAATAAAAGAAAAGGAGCAGTCTTACCAGGCGACGTCGAGTGGAGGCGGACAGAGGAACTGGCAGGAAATTATAGGATTTGAATACTACAGAGTCGATGGACTCGGCGTTGAGCGAAAATGGAGCCGAAGGCTTTGAAACAGACAACAGGCATCTTACGCAGCAGAGCTTCTACGAGGTGCAACCTCTACGGCGGGAGATGAAGAACTGGAGGGAGGGCGGGGTCGACGACAACTAACAGCCAACCCACAAGCACCACGCAGTGCATCAGCTTTGAGGGTGGCGCCGATGGTGCGTCGACTCCGCCCATCCAAAAAAAATAAATAAAAGAGCTCCCGTGGGGTCGTGACCTCCGGCCTTTATACCCAAAGGTGATGAATGGGGAAGATTGACACAGATAATATCTTGAGGCTGGAAAAAAGGCCTATAAGGAGTTCTACCTCTGCCACCCCTTGCATGGTGCTTCTAGGGGTTGGCAGTCCTCTCTTTAGCTACTGCACTTTTGTAGGCAGCCTTGTACTCGTCCATTTTTTTCATGTATGCCTCTGTTTGTTCCCCAAACAGAGACAAAGGGTCACAAGGAAAATCCATGGCTCTGTTCTGAGTATCCTGTGTCAGGTTGGTAGTCCTGAACCAGGCAAACCTCCTTAGTGACACAGAAGATGCCATTTGTCTGGATGCAGTGTCATTAACAAACCACTGCCATCCTAAATTGTGTTTTTGGAGCTTCAATGCCCCTTTTTGCAGTTTCCTCCAGGTCAGCAGCCATGGGAGGAGGGGATGCCTTGGCAATCTCTAGCATCGTGGACCACATCTTTTTCTGGTACCTAGCTATATAGGCCATATAAGCTGCCTGCCTAATAGCTAGGGAAGATCCTAGATAAACTTTCTTTGTCATGGTATCCACCCTCCTAGTACTTTCTGTCCACCTTTCTGTCTGTGGGTGGGACAGAAGTGATAGTTTGCAGTACCTTCATGGTCTGCTTCCTTAAGGATTTGTGAAGAGGGAGGAGCAACCTTTTTGATGGTGGGACATTCATCATTTCTTTATAATCCTCTTCCTCCTCATCCTCTATATCTTCTTGGGATGGGAGGTTGAGAGACTGAGCCACTAGCTTCACAAAAGTAAAATAAGAGGTAAAATCCTTCGTTCTATTGTCAGGGGAATCTGGTCTGTGAGGATCACGGGAAATGTCTGGGTCAATAGGTTCCCCATAATCCTCATCTTCATCATCATCATCAGGCTCAGTTCCCAACTCATCATCCCCAAAAGGATCCCCACCTTGGTCTATTAGACCGGGGATTGCTTGTGAACCGGGAGTCTGGGTAACCGGTTGCTTCCCAACTGGAACCGGTGACTGAATAACCCTAATCACGTTAGCGATCTCTTCAGCTGAAGGAACTGTGGTTGTTGCGGTTCCTGGTGCTTTTCCTTTTTCTTCTTTTTAGCCGCAATGGCCAGTTCAGCATCCTTATCCGTGGTTCGTTTTTTAAGCAGAACTATCGCCCGTCACAGGGCAGCCGCTCCGGTTCATCCGGTTGCTCAACGGCTGGATTAGCAGCCTTTTCAGTTATTTTTTTTCTCAGTCTTTTAAGCCTTCTATCAATGGTAGACTGAGGAAAATTGGCACAAATTTCACAGTCTGTCTGCAGGTGGTCAGATCCCAGACAGAACAAACAAATAATGTGGATCTGCTTTAGCAAACAGTTCCCCACACTCGGTACAGTACTGGAAACCTGCGGGTCCTGTTTTCTTTATTGCGTTCTGTGACATAACCTAGATACCACATGCTTTTTTTTTTTTGTTTGTTTTCCGGTTGTAAAAAACGATAACAAGAACCAGGAATTACCCTGGAATTTTCAAAATAAACAAGTCCAGGAGTTGAAATTAGACCCACAAACCGGGAATTACCGCGGTTAAAAAACAACAAAAACTAACCGACTATACCGAGTCAGAAATAAAGATTTAAATTTAAAATACAATTAACACAAAATAGGGAGACTGTCGGTTCCTTCTCGGTTAAAGAACCGGGAAGAAAATGACTACTTACCCCTCTAACTCAAAATCTAAACAATTACTACCTGAAAACCAAGGAGAGTGAAGGGAATACCAATAAAATAAATTTTACTAGTGATAAAACCGAGCAAAATAAAGTTTCTTCAAGCGATGAAGGAGAGTTCCCCGGAGACGTCTGACTGAGGCAAGCAGAGTAAAGAATCGGAGGGTTTAGAAGCTGTTTACCAGGGACAGTGATTTGAAAACCAAGTTCGAGCCTAGCACTCCATCATTTGCATAAGTTCTATTAACCATTTCGGCTCAGGGGCAGTCCTATGGTGAAACCATACTGCATAAGTCAGAATACAGTAAGATTTTCTGGGGTTTGAACCATTGAGAGAGTTAGACTGTGGTCCAACGCCCAGTACCATACACTCATGGCCTCCCTGCATAGGGGTACGAATGTGTCCCCTCCTGCCTGTTGATGTAATACACAACAACAAGGTTGTTGGACTGGTTCAACAGCTAAACTGGGAGGAGATGGCTCTGAAAGGCCTGCATGGCATACAGGACTGCTCACATCTCCAGGACACTGATATGCAGGTAGGTTTCTGTCTGAGACCAACAGTTCTGAGTTTGAAGGGAGCCAGATGAGCTCCCCCAGTTTAAACTGGAGGCATCTGTGGTGAGGATCTGCTTGGGGGGAGAAATCTGGAAAAGGACCCCTTGTAGCAGGTTCACTGAGTCCATCTACCACTGGAGCACCTTGCGGACAGGGGAGGAGACCAGCACTAACTGATCTAATTTACCCATGCGCTGGTCCCATTGTACTTGGAGAGTCCACTGAAGGGTGCGCATGTGAAGCCTGGTCAGCGGAACAGTGGGAATGGCCGCAGCCATCAAATCTAACAGCCTCCAGTACACTGTTGCAGAGATATAATGGCTCTGGGCGACCTCCTGAGCCTGGGCAAAAAGGCACTCTGCCCTGTTCTGAGGCAGGAAGGCCTTTTCCTGTGCAGAGTCTAGAACAGCTTCTATGTACTGCAGCCTTTGGGATGGGACTACGACCGATTTGGGCAAATTGACCATAATGCCCAGGGAGAGAAATAACTGAAGAGTTCTCTCTAGAGTCCGCAGGAGCTGTTCACTGGACAGGGCCTTTAGGAGCCAATTGTCCAGATAAGGGAAAACATACAGCCCCTTCCTTCTGAGAGCTGCAGTTACTGCTGCTAAGCACTTGGTAAAGACCTGCGGCACAGAGGACAAGCCAAAGGGCAATACTTTGAATTGGTGGTGCTCACCCTGGAAAAGGAACTGGAGGAACCTCCTGTGGGGTGGAAACACTGAGATGTGCAGGTACGTATCCTGCATGTCCAGAGAACACAGCCAGTCATCTTGTTTGGAAAGGGGCAGCAGGCCTGGCAGAGACACTATTCAAAACATTTTGTACTGGACATACAGATTGAGGTCCTTGAGGTCTAAGATGGGCCTCAGGTCTCTCTAAGTCAGAGGTGTGTGTGTCAGTGGCTCTACTGAAGAAGTATTGAGTGACAAACACTACAATAGGGCCATGCGAGTGTATAAGCTTATCCTTGAGGCACTTGAATGCCTTCTTTTTCAATTGTTCCAAAACTGTACAGACATTGGTAGAAGAGGTCAAAGAAGAGGTGAAAAGGCTAATGGAAAGACCAGGGTCTGACACATTACGTGAGGCAGTTGCCAGTGACTCTTGTCACCAACTTTGCAAAAAGTACTTCAAGTTTAAAGAGAAAGTGAGGCACGGCAAACTTGGGAAGACAGCACAGTATTGGATTCAGTACACGTACAGAATCTGGTTGGTGCTTAGGTTTCTGCATGCTGCCATGGAGAAATGGAAATTATGTACCTACCGTTATTCTTGATCTTGGACGAAGTCTCCACCACTCATTCACACTAATGGGATCTACACCGGAGGTGCTAGGACCCAGCGGGAGCAAACTTTTTACAGGAGGTCGGCCCAGAGATGGAGCCAAGGAGGGAGCAGCAATCATGAGCCTCGGCTCAGGCGGGCAATGACTATTTGAAGGCCAATTCTCCAACCGCCTCAGTACCTTTTTTTTCCGAGGAGGTACAGCATAACTAACCTAGAAGGATAGCCTAACAAAAAGATAGTCCGGAAGACCCGTATAAGAAGGGTCAAGAAAGAAGTCTTCACAGCCTAAAGACTGAGGGAGTGAAGACCAACAACAGAGGTGAGCTTGGGGGAAGGTGGATGGGCATGTGAATGAGTGGTGGAGACTTCGTCCAAGAAGAAAAAATTACTCACCTTAGTAATTGTGTTTCTTCTAATGGAGTCTTGCTGTATTCTGACAATCTGCAGTTAGCTGCAGCCTTTAAACTGTCCCGGAGAGTACAGGGTTAATTTTCTGTGCAGTGCATAGAACGTTAAGCTCGAGCTCGGTTGAGGTCTCTGTCTGCAGCACTTTGAAATCCAACTGTCAGAATCTTACGAGCAAACACTCACTAACTATACTATGTGGAAATTGTTAAATTTTTAACTAGCCAACTGGCAACAGAAAGTTTTGATTTCCAAAGGAAGACTCAAGTCAGGAAACCCACAACCAAAACCTATCTAAAATAAAGATAACAATACAAAACCGCCCAAATAAAAAGGAGGTGTGCAGAAGCACCCTGGGTTCAACATCACCCTGCACCCTTCCCAAAAACCAGGTTCTGAGAGGGGAGGCAGGAGGAGGTCAGAATACAGCAAGACTCCATTAGAAGAAACACAGTTACTAAGGTGAGTAATTTTTCTTCAAACAACATGAAGTCTTGCTATATTCTGACAATCTGCAGACTACCAAGCAGTACTCCATGGAGGAGAGAGAGAACCTACTTTGGGAATAGGCTCTGAAGTAATGCTATGCCAAACCGAGCATCACTCCTAGCCTGGATATCCAGAGAGTAATGCTTGGTAAAGGTATGGACTGTTTTCCAGGTGGCTGCTTGAAAAATTTCTAACAGAGGGATATCCCTGGCAGCAGCCAGGGAAGCAGCTGTACCTCTTGTAGAGTGAGCCCTCAGGCCTGAGGCTGGAATTTTTCCCAGTTTCTTATAGCAGAATTGTATACAAGACACAATCCATCTGGTAATAGCTCTCTTGGTGGCAGGTTTGCCCTTTCCCACTTCCCCATAAGTGAGGAACAACTGGAGGGAATCAAACCCGTGACCCTTGGTACGTTCTATGTAGTAGCTAAGGGCTCTTTTAACATCTAAACCGTGTAGCCTCCTCTCACCTGAGGAAGAATGATCAGTGAAGAAGACAGGGAGAGACATAGACTGATTCAAGTGGAAGTCTGAAACCACTTTGGGCAAGAACCTCCTATGGGTTCTAAGGACCACTTTATCTCTATGAAAGGAGATAAAATCAGGTTCCACTGACAGGGCTTGCAATTCACTGATATGTCTGGCAGAGGTAATGGCTACCAAAAACACAGTTTTCCAAGTCAAGTACTTAAGCTCTGCTGAGGACATAGGCTCAAAAGGAGGTTGCATTAGCTGAGCAATGCAAACATTTAAGTCCCAGGCAGGGGCAGGGTCTCTAAAGAGAGGATTGGTATGAAGCAATCCCTTGAAAAATTTACAGAACACAGGATGAGATGATAGTGAGGAAGGCTTCCCCACTGACAGAAAAGCAGAAACAGATGACAAGTGTACCTTGAGAGTAGCTGGTCTGAGGCCTAGGCCATTAAGATGGACCATGTAATCCAGAACTGTAAACAATTCAGCAGTGTCTGGAGAGATATGCTTCTTGGGACACCAAATGCTGAATCATTTCCATTTGGAGTCATAAGTCTTTCCGGTGGCAGGCTTTCGAGAGGCTTTGAGAATATCCAGAACCCCCTGGGACAGGTGCAAATCTGCATACTCTAACTCTTCAAGAGTCATGCCTTGAGATTGAGAGACCGAAGACTGGGGTACCAAATCCTCCCCTGAGAGGAGGTTAACAGGTTGTAATTCCTGGGAAGAGACAGGGGAAGATGGACCGCTAGAGACAGCAACAGGGGGTACCAAGGCTGTCTGGCCCAGTCTGGAGCAATCAGAATCACTTTGCAAGGTTGTGACCTTACCTTGACTAGAACCTTAAACAGTAGAGGAAAGGGAGGGAAGGCATACAGAAATTTCCCTTCCCAGTTCAAAATCAGAGCATCCAGAGGGACTGAACCCAGACTGGGGGTCTGCAACAAAACAGAGGAAGTTGGTGATTGTCTGGGGCTGCAAAGAGATCTATCTCTGGAGTGCCCCACCTTGAAAAAATCACTTTCAACACCAGGGGATCCAGGGGACCATTCGTGATGGCCCTGGGAGATCCTGCTCAGTGCACCTGCTAGCACATTGTCCTTCCCTGGAAGGTGGACTGCTTTCAGAGAGGTCTGCAGGGAATAAACCAGGGACCACAATTTCTTGGCTTCACTGCACAAGGCCGTAGACTGAGTGCCTCCCTGCTTGTTGATGTACTACATGGTGGTGGTGTTGTCTGTTCTGACCTGAACCACCTTGTTCTGCACAGACTGAGAGAAAGCTTGCAGGGCCAGAAAAACTGCCCTGAGTTCCAGGGGATTGATATGAAGAAGGGACTCCTGAGGGGACCACAGTCCCTGGGCTGTGAGAGCCCCCAGATGAGCTCCCCACCTCAAAAGGGAAGCATCCATGGTAAGGACCACCAAATGGGTCTGAGTGACAAATGGGACCCCTTGCCTTAAATTGTCCTGATCCTGCCACCATTAAAGAGCTTGGATCAATGTCCGAGTCACTGGAATCAGTTTGGTAAGAGGATCCTTCCTTTGGGACCAAAAGGCCCTCAGATGGAACTGAATGTCCCTCATCTGGAATCTTGCCCCTTGGACCATTGCTATAGAAGCTGCCATGTGGCCCAAGAGCTGAAGGAAGTGCCTTGCTGGTCGGGACACCTGAAGGCTGAAAGAAGAAGCCAGTTCTATAAGAACTCTTGCCCTTTCCAGGGGGAAGAAAGGCTCTTGCTTTGACAGTATCTAGCTCTGCCCCTATAAAGGTAAGAAGCTGCACTGGTTCGAGAACTGACTTGGGGAAGTTGAGAAGAAATCCCAGGGAAGTGAGCACTTGCTGGGTCACTTGCAGGTCTGACTTGACTTGGCCTGGAGACTGACCCACTATGAGCCAGTCGTCCAGATATGGAAAAATGGAAATCTTTTGCCTTCTTAAAAAGGCCACTACTACTGCCAGGCACTTAGTAAAAACCCTTGGAGCTGATGTTAGGCCAAAGGGCATTGCTTTGAACTGGTAATGGCCTGAGGGCAACTTGAATCTGAGGTACTTTCTGTGGGAGCACCTGATGGGAATGTGAAAGTAGGCATCTTTGAGGTCCAGGGAGGCTAACCAGTGCCCTGGCCTTAGAGAAGGAAGAAATTATTCCCAGTCACCATCTTAAACCTTGGCTTTAAAAGATGTTTGTTCAGGTATCTTAGATCTAGGATGGGTCACCACTCCCCTGTCTTTTTTGGGGTAAGGAAGTACCTGGAGTACAGACCTTTGCCCCAGTGTAGGGTAGGGACTCTCTCTATGACTTCTAAGGCCAGAAGAGATGAAACCTCTGACTCTAGGGCAAGGGTTTCAGAGAGACTTGCAGGTGGAAAAGATCTGGCTCTCATCTTCGGAAATTTTTTGAAGCTGAGAACCAGTCCCTGGCTTACTACTTCCAGGACCCACTTGTCTGAAGTAACAGACCCCCAGTCCTGGATGAAGTAAGTCAGCCTTCCCCCTACAGGGATAGGAGAGCCGACCCGGGCAGGCCCATCAGGGTGTCTGCTTGGCAGGGGCCTTAGGCTGAGGAGTGGAGGCAGCCCTACTCATCCCCCTTCTGCCTCTCCCTCTGAAGAACCCCCTCTGTGAAAAGGGAGAAGAGGCCTGTGCTTGGTAGAAAGGCCTATGAAAAGGCCTGCCTGCCCCTAGATTGCTGCCTTTGAGGAGTTGCCTACCTCTCCTTGGCCTGTGCACTCCTATAAGTGTTCCTATATTCCTCCATCTTCTTCATGTAATTCTCTGTCTGCTCCCCAAACAGAGAATTACCTTCCACAGGGAAATCCATGTCCTTAGCCTGGGTGTCCTGTGAGAGGCTAGTACATTTGAGCCAAGCCATTCTCCGAAGAGCCACAGATGTAGCCATGATTCTTGATGACACATCACTGGAGTCCACAGCAGCATGAAACTGTACCTTAGATGCCTCAGTCCCATCTGCAGCCACCTCATCCAGCTCCTTGGCCAGCTGGGGGGAGGCCTGTTTAGCCAGTGCCAGTACAGTGTCCCACCTGGACTTCTGGTACCTGGCTGCATAGGCCATATAATTAGCCTGCCTGAGTCCCCAAGAGGATGCAATGTATTGTTTCTTTGCCAAGGCATCCATCCTCCTGGAGTCTTTATTTGGGGGGTGTGACAGCCAAGGGAACATTAGCCCTGTCACAGGCCGCAGCCTGCACGACCCCAACATGGCTGCATTGCTGGTAGAAAAACTCTGTGTCTGAGCCTGATAAAGTATACCTCTTGTCCATTCTTCTATCAACAGAAGGTATAGAATTAGGAGACTTTAACATTTTTTGTGTCTGTTTCCCAAATGATTTGTGCAGGGGAATAGACAGCCTCCTGGACTCTGGGATGTCCATCATTTCAACAAAATCAGGCTCCTCTTAATCCTCTGTAGGTTCCTCCAAAGGGAGCTGGAGAGTTTCAGCCACTTTCCTGTAGAACAGATAGTGGGGAAGGGACTCAGAGAGCCTAGGAGGGGAAACACCAGAAGGTCTGTCTGGGGAGATGTCCGGTTCAATGGGCACATCCAGACTTTCTGCTCCATCATAAGTCATCATCTTGTTCATAATCCCCCTCCTCCTCAAATTCCGGTTCATAAAAATCTTCAGGGGCATAATCCTGAACCGGTGGAACCGACTGAACTGAGCCCCTAGCTAATGGAGCCAGATCGGACGGAACTGGGCTAAGCGATTCAACAATCCGAATCGCTCGGGCAATCTCATCAGTGGTCGGAACATGAACCTCGGATCGAACCGGCTGACTAGATCTTTATGTTTCCTTTTAGTGGGAACCCATCCCTCAGGATCTACCTCCTCTGCCCAAAGAAGTATCGCCCGGTCAGAGTGGCATTCCTTCTGGTTGTTGGAACCGAACCGGGCTGGCCATCTGGGTCAGCGGACTTCTCGGCCTCCTTTTCCCTAAGTCTACCTAATCTTTTCTCCAGGGTAGACTTAGGAAAGTTTTTACAAATTTGGCAGTCTGTATTGAGGTGTTCAAACCCCAGACAAACACAGGTGGTGTGGGGATCGGCCTTAGCAAAGACTTCCCCAAACTCACTGCAGTGTTGAAACCCAGTGGGCCCAGTTTTTTTCTTGGGTTTCTCAGACATGGCCAACCTAACCAAACTTGCCCTTTTTTCAGCAACTGCCAGGCAAGACTCCCTTATCGGTTCCTAACTGTGTCATGGGTATTGGAAAAAAACGTTTAAAACACGTTTTTTTTTAAACCGATAAGTACCGGTAACCACACACTAAACAAAAACACAAGAAATCAAACTAATGGATCAGGTCAGCCGAACCGATCAAATAAGTCTTAAAATTTCCACAAAGTAAACAGAAAACTATCCAAGTACTCACGGTACCGCAGACAGAGCCTGAACCGACAATGCAGAATTAATTTCAGATTTCAATTCAGAATGAACCGACAACTTTAACCGACTTTGAACCAAGAAGAAGGAGAAATCTCCGGAGCGACTGTTCAGTGAGGCGGAGTAAAAATTCTGATGGTTGGGTTTCAAAGTGCTGCAGACAGAGACCCCAACCGAGCTCGAGCTCAACGTTCTATGCACTGCATAGAAAATTAACCCTATACTCTCCAGGGCAGTTTAAAGGCTGGAGCTAACTGCAGATTGTCAGAATACAGCAAGACTTCATGTTGTTTGAAGATCAAGAATTGCGGTAGGTACGTAATTTCCATATCTTCTTGGACATAGAGTCTCCACCACTCAGTCACACTAATGAGAGAGTACCAAGCTAATAATCCCCCAATAGGGCGGCAGGAGAAACCAAGAGCTCATAATTTGAGGACAGAAGTCCATTAAGGATGGTTCTGCCAAACGAAATATGTCGCCTGGCATGGACATCCAGGGCATAGTACTTGACGAAAGTATGCACTGAGTTCCAGGTAGCCGCATTGCAAATATCTGCAATGGGCACGTTGTGGATTTCCGCCAGGGATGCCACGACTGCTTTAGTAGAGTGAGCGTACACTCTGCCTTCCAGCTTAACCTGCGCCATGGAATAACAGTGGTGAAGGCATGCCACCAGCCATGCTGAAATGCATCTGATAGTGACAGGTTGACCCAGCCGGGTTTCGCTGAAGGAAACAAATAGTTGTTGAGCTTTGTGAATTTCTTTTGTTCTATCTAAATAGAAACGCAGAGCTCTTTTGACATCCAAAGAATGAAGGGAATGCTCTCCTTCATTTTGGAAGTTTGCAAAGTAAGTAGGAAGGACCAAAGGTTGGTTTAGATGGAATTCTGAAACAACCTTAAGGAGAAACTTAGGATGGGTCCTAAGAACTACTTTGTCTTTATGAAACACAGTATACGGGGGGCGGGGGGCTGTGACCAAGGCATGTATCTCAGAGACCCTTTAGGCTGAGGTAATGGCTACCAGGAAGGCCGTTTTCCAAGTGAGAAATTTCAACTCACAGGTAGCTAGAGGCTCAAAAGGTTTTCGAGTGAGCATGTCTAGCACAAGATTAATGTGCTGTGACTGGACGTCTGACAGGAGGGCTGGTATGCAGAATACCCTTAAGAAACCTCTTAACCACAGGTAACTGAGCCAGTGACAAGGAAAGTACTGGCTCATGATAAGCTGAAACGGCACAAAGGTAAACCTTGACTGTAGAGTATTGTAGACCTCAATTTGTGAGGTCTAAAAGGTACTCTAGAACTTTATTGGGTGGACAGGAAAAAGGATTCAAAGAGGATTTTGCACACCAGAGTGAAAAATGCTTCCATTTGGCTGTGTAAGTTTTTCTAGTGGCTGGAAGAATATCTGAAACTCTGCTAGAGACATTGGACCTGTTCATCTCTATCTCTTCAGGAGCCAAGCGTGAAGGTGAAGCGATCTCAGATTGGGATGGACCACAGCTCCAGTCAGAAGGTTCGTCCAGAGGGAAGCGCTTTCGGAGGGTTTCGACACACTGTTGAGTAACGGAAACTATATTTGTCGAGTCCAGAAGGAGCAATGAGGATCATTTTGTCCCCCTGGGTCTCGAATTTGAGAAGTACCCTCTGAATTAGAGGAAGAGGCGGAAAGGTGTATAGAAAGTGTTTTGTCCACTGCAGCCTGAACGCATCCTGACAGAAAATGCCAGGCCCTGGATTTCTGGAGCAGAAGAGAGGCAGTTTTGTGTTGAGTGGGGATGCAAAAAGGTCCAGGTCTGGAGTTCTCCACTCTGTGAATAGTGACTGAACTACGGTTGAGTCGAGAGACCATTCGTGAGGATCTGTCTCTGTTCTGCTAAGACGGTCTGACAGTTTGTTCTGCACTCCCGGCAGGTAGACCGCTTGAATTAGAGCCTTGTGCTCCAAGCACCATTTCCACACTCTCATCGTTTCCATGCATAAAGGGTAAGAGTGAGCACCACCCTGCTTGTTGATGTAATACATCACTGCTTTGTTGTCCGTTTGAAGGAGAATGTTCTTGTGACAGAGAATGTCCTTCAAAGCCCGGACTGCATAAAGGACGGCTCTCATTTCTAAGACATTTATGTGAAGCTGGGACTCGTCCTGAGTCCACGTACCTTGAGTGTGGAGATTCTGACAGTGAGCTCCCCACCCCATCAGGGACGCGTCCGTGGTAATGGAAATCTGATGATCCGGGGAGCAAAGAGATAACCTACCAGAAGACTGTCCTCTTGCGACCACCAGGTGAGTGACTTCTTCAGAGGTTCTGTCACTTTTATTTATTTATTTAGCTTTTGTTTACCGGGTAAGCTAATAGCTTGGCAGAAGACTCCAGGAGAAAGGACTGCTGTGTGACTGAACTTCTCTGCTGGGACTAAAGTAGAAGAACTTTTGTATTTAGACCTTTAATTTAGGGTAAAAAAACTAACATACAAAACAAAACAAAAAAAAGTGTGTGTTTGGGTTAACTGAACTGAATGGGTAACTGAAAAGTCATCTAGGTGTAAATCTCAGGTGACTGAAAGGACTTAACTGTTGTGAGGTTTAAATTACTTGTAGAAAGATCTGGTAAGTAGGGGGAGTGGCTTAGCTAGAAGGAAGCTACATTTAAAGCAGCAGTACTAGGAAATCAGGAAGTGACCAATCAAAATTCTGTTTTTCAGCTGTAAGCATGCAGCCAAAGTTCCAGTTTCCATACCAGTAAATATTTTTTGCCAGTCGTCCTTAGTTTTTTTAGATATTTGCAATTTATTTGAAGTGTTGTAGCGCTACAACAAATATGGCGGCTGATTAATTTCAGCTGCGCTTTTTCTTCAGGTCGCATCACGTCTTTTGACAACAGCAGAGGGACCCTCTGCAGACCATTCCTGATGTCCCTGCAAGTCATTCAAATGTGCAGTTGGCAGTAGAGGGGGTTCCAGTGCAACATGCTGGGTGGCAGAAATGTAAACAAAAGCAGAGAATAACTGAGCAAATTACTCGTCGATAGTACAATGCCGACGAGAAAGAGTACCAGGTATATGATTAGCAGGACACAGGGAATAAACTGTCAAAAATGCGCAAATTTTTTTTTCGTAGTACTGCTGCTTTAAAGACTGCCTTAGAAAGATTCTGCTAATAGCTTGGCAGAAGACTCCAGGAGAAAGGACTGCTGTGTGACTGAACTTCTCTACTGGGACTATATTTCCCTCCTTCCCTTCCCTCCACCCCCCTACCCAAAGCTAGTTCACCCCACCCAAAGCTAGTTCTATTTTTATAGGCACAGGATTTGACTGACAACAGGAACTTCCTGTTTAGGGGCAGGAAGTGAGTGATCACAGAACCACCAAGGACCCACCATCCTAGAAGGGCAAGAGTAGCCTCCAGCCTCTAGCTGCTGGAGGTCTGCCTCTGAACAAGTAAGCGGTCTACTGAGAAATATAGAGATATTCTTGTCTCAGAACAGGACAATCAGGAGCTTAAAGGGCACACAGACAGAAAGTAAGGAGAGAAAAAAAAAAACAGAGGAAAGAGTAAGGATTGCAAACAGTTAAGGGGCCAGAAATAAGACATGATTGGAGTGGTGCAGTGCAGTGGCTGTGGAGCAGCAGTCTTCCGGGAGATGTTCTGGAGGATGCGGTGTTGTCCCATCTGCAGGCACCTCTCTGGGCTGAGGGAGGAGGTTGCTCATCTCCAGGCTGAGTTGGCCAGGATTTGTGGGACCTCCTCTTCCATCCAGGGACCACCAGTGCCACTGCCGTTGCCTCAGAGGTTGCCAAGAAAGAGGAGCGGTTGGACCACAGTGGGCTCAGGGAGGGTGAGGGTGAGGGTGGTGGAACAGAGGCACATCCCTCCAGTTGTACCTCTCCATAATTCCTATGCCATTCTGGCAAAGTGTGGTTCCTCTATTGAGGCACCTACAGTGGAGACCAAGGAGGATGCTGGGAACCTCCACAAAGGAGACCCACAGGAGGGTGGCAAGGGACCCTGCAGGGGAAGGAAACAACTCCTGGTGGGGGACTCCATTGTTAGGAAGGTAGAACTGGGCAAGGAAGGGGAGAGGGAGGTAAGGTGCCTGCCTGGCGCCATGGCTTGGAGGGACAGGGAGCGAATCCTCAGGATCGCCGGAGCAGCTGCACAGGGGAGGGAGCTGGATGTCATTGTCCACTTAGGAACAAATGACTTGGCTAAGAAAGGGATTAGAGAAGTGCAGGAAGAGTTTGTAGAATTGGGGAAGGGCCTTAGTCAAGTAGCATGCACGGTAACCTTCTCGGAGGTGCTACCCATCTATGGCATAGGAGGCTAGGGTGTTCCATTGCCATGGGATTCAATCAGTGGTTGAAAAACTGGTGTGGAGCTCAGGGATTGGCTTCATTGGGGACTGGGGTCCACCTGGAGTGATGCAAGCCTATACTGGCATGATGGGCTGCATCTGTCCGGGAGGAACCAGGATCCTAGGTGATAGGTTTAAATGCTTCATTGGCAAGCTTTTAAACTAGCCAAGGGAGGCACTGGAAAGAGCAGGAAAATCCTAGCCCCCAAATAATCATGGTAGTAAGTGTGGCAAACACCAACATGGAGGTGTCGATAGGGAGAAGGGCAGGGGTAAATGGAGAAAGTGACAAAGGCAAGAAGGACAGGGATGGAGCAAAGGGGTAAGGCCATCAGGAAATGGAGGGTAATGAGTACCAATGCCCGTAGTCTGGGCAACAAGCTCCCTGAGCCGGTGGCCTTAATGGAAGAGGATGCCTGGATATCGAAAGAAGTCACAGAAACATGGTACACAGAGAAACCATGACTGGGATGTTAACATACCAGGTACATAACCTACAGAGAGACAGACAGGGAGAAGAGGGGAGGAGTAGCTTCTATGTAAAGGAAGGGATAAAAGCAACTGAACAAAAGAGTAAGCAGGGAGGAGAGGAGGCACTGTGGGTCACCTTGGAGACTGGAAAGGGCACCACAATCCGCACAGGGGTTGTGTACAGACCCCCATGTCAGGGGGAAGGAATAGACAAAGATATGATGGGAGGCATTCTTAGAATGGCAGAGAAAGGGGAGATACTGTTGATGGAAGACCTGAATATGCCAGATGTTAACTGGAGCACATTTGCTGCAGCGACATCCAAGAGCAGGGCCATTCTTGACGCCCTACAGGTGGCAGGCATTAGACAGCTAGTTTCAGAACCCACTCGTGAGGGAGCAATCTTAGACCTCATACTCTCAAACAGGGGCAGTGAGAGGATCTCAGATCTAGAAGTGGGTTGCCATCAGGGCACAAGTGACAATCAAACAGTGTGGTTCACGTTAAACTCAGCTACAGAGTCAAGCCATACAAAAGTGAGGGTACTGGACTTTAGGAGGGCTGACTTTGCAAGATGGAGAGTGCCTCAGAGAAAGCACTAGCAAACAGGCTAGAAGGAGGTGTGGAGCAACAATGAGGAATTATCAGAACTGCCATCACAGAGGCAACAAGCCTTTGTGAAGCAAATAAACAAATCAAAATGAAAGAAAAAGCCACTATGGTTCTCAAGAGGTGGCTGTGAAAGTCAGGAAGAAAAGATAGCATTCCAGAAGTATAAGGAAACACAGAAGGAGCAGGACAGAGAGCTGTACCAGTTAAGGCAGAAAGAAGCAGGAGGAAGTCAGAATAGCAAAGGCCCAAACTGAGGAAAAGATAGCCAACTCAGTTAAGAAAGGATAAAACCTTTATAGGTACATCAGCGGTGAAAGACAAAGGAGGGATAGTGAGGCTGAATAGAATAAGCGGTGGGTGGGCAGAGGGACAGTGAAAAAGCAGGAATACTGAACAAATATTTCTGCTCAGTATTCCAAAGAGGAGAAGTGCCTAATCCAATTAACAGAAGCACTCTTGATAGGGGTCGATCCCAGTCCTTTCACAGAAGAAAGGGTTCTGCAAGAACTCCTAAAACTGAAGGTGGACAAAGCAATGGGTCCTGATGGAATTCACCTCAGAATTCTAAAAGAATTAAGGAAGGAACTAGTGAAACCACTGGCTACTCTTTTAATAAATCATGGGAGGATGGTGTGGTACCCAAGGACTGGAGGAAGGCGGATGTGATTCCCTTCACAAAAGTGGGACCAAGACAGAGGCAGGAAACTACAGACCTGTCAGTCTGACCTCTGTGGTAGGGAAAGTGATGGAGTCACTTCTGAAGGAAAGAATAGTTGAGTACCTAGAGGTCAGTGGGCACAGGATCCAAGGCAGCATGGGTTCTGGCGGGAAGGTCATGTCAGGCAATTTAATAGATTTCTTTGACTGGGTGACCAAAGTAGTAGACCAGGAGGGGCTGTGGACATGGCCTACCTAGACTTTAGCAAGGCATTTGACACAGTCCCACACAAAAGATTATTAGTCAAATTAACCAGCCTGGGAGTGGGTCCCAGGGTGGTAGCCTGGTAAAACATTGGCTGGACAACAGGACACAGAAGGTAATTGTAAATGGAGTCCACTCTGAAGAAAGGGCGTTACTAGTGGGGTACATGAGGGTTCAGTACTGGGTCCAGTCCTTTTTAATGTCTTCATCAGTGACATTGCAGAGGGACTGGAAGGAAAAGTATGCCTTTTTGCAGATGACACAAAGATCTGCAACAGGGTTGATATACAAGGAGGCGTGGAAAGGATGAAAAGGGACTTGGCAAGGTTGGAGAATGGTCTGACGTGATGGCAGCTAGGATTCAATGCAAAAGTGCAAAATAATGCACCTGGGAAACAAGAACCAGGGAAGAATACACAATGGGTGGGAGGTAGTAACAACAACAAAACAGGAAAGGACCTGGGGGTAATCATATCAGATGACCTTAAGGTTAGAAGCAATGTGAGAAGGCAGTAGGGAGGGCCAGGGTATACTGGGATGTATAGGGAGAGGCATCAGCAGAAAACAAGAATTGTTATCCCTCTGTACAGACAGTTGGTGAGACCCCATCTGGAATACTGTGTCCAGTTCTGGAGACCCCATCTCCGCAAGGACATAGACAGGATAGAGGCAGTCAGAGGAGGCAACTAAAATGGTGCAGGGTCTGCAAGAGAAGCCGTATGAGGAGAGACTAAAGGAGCTTAATATGTATACCCTTGAGGAAAGAAGGGGGGACATGACAGAAACTTTCAAGTACCTCAAGGGAATCAACAAAGTCCAAGAGGGTAGCATCTTTCAGAAAAAGAGACTTGCAAGAACAAGGGGACACAATTTAAAGATAGAAGAAGGGCGGTTCAGGGGCAATGTGAGGAAGTATTATTTCACAGAGAGGGTAGTGGATGCATGGAACAGCCTTCCTGAGGAAGTTGTGGAATCTAAAACTGTGGGAGAATTCAAGAATGCATGGGACAGACATAAGGCAATTCTTGTGGGGGGCAGGAAGATATAGGCTGTTGGTTAAATAGGATCTGCGGCCTATCCTGTAGGTAGGGAAATGGGCAGACTAGATGGGCCTAGCGGTCCTTATCTGCCGTCAAAGTCTATGTTTCTACGTAAGCACGCTAGACAGTCAGGTGCCTACTTTCAGGTGCGACCCGGAAGAATTACAAAAGGTACAGGCAATGACACTACGGAGGCAAGGTACAGGCAATAATATTATACAGACAAGGTAACAATAGTTACAGTCAGGTACAGAAAGTAGACCTCAGGCAACAACAGATACAGAGACATGGTAAACGGCTATCACACAAGGTATTGCCAGGAAGGGCAGAGAGCCAGGTACAATCAGATAGCTAATTAAAGGCAGTGCATTGTTAGGGCATGTCAGCTGAGGGAGGT
The DNA here is from genome assembly GCA_016271365.2 of Neoceratodus forsteri. Lineage (NCBI taxonomy): Eukaryota > Metazoa > Chordata > Ceratodontiformes > Ceratodontidae > Neoceratodus > Neoceratodus forsteri. Next base: position 966,672,373 of record CM028134.1, on the reverse strand, counting down.
GGTCAAGGAAGTCGGATGGTAACAACAGGACATTGTCAAGAGGTGCTCTACAGGCCTTTGCGCTCTGGCAGTCAGAAAGGGCTTCGGTGTGCCAAGGAGTGCGGGTCAGCTAAGAGCAAAGGCAGGCAGAGGCTTGTTTTAGGTAGTGCCAGATGGAGGACCTGAAGCACCTGTGGGAGGGGGCAGCTCTTATATAAGCCGGGAGTAGGTTCCAGGCTCTGGGGGCGAGGGCCTCAAAGTAGCGATCCCCAGCGAGTGAGCGAGTTTTTGGGACCATGAGAGCCTGGGAGTCGCTAGACCTCAGCTGATAGCCAGACGGAGCAGGCTTGAGCAGATCGGCAAGTGCTGGGGTGGAAGATCGTATGATGTTGTCAGTGAAGTTGCCCATAACAAAGGATCGGTGGTTGCTAGGGGAGAGCCACCCCAGCCTGCGTAGAGTTGACAGTGATGAGTGAGACGGGGGGCAGATAGGGCGAAGCGACATACGTTGTAGTACGTAGAGTCCCATTTTGTAAGCCAGGTTTTTGGGGCATTCACAAAGGAGGGGAGCCCATAGAGCATGGGGAGTAGAACTCCTTTTGCAAGGGTAAGTCGGTAGCTGGGGTGAGACAACTTTTTGCCATATACGCCAGTCCCAGCTTACAGTTAGTGGCCTTACAGGAGTTCCATATGTGCAAGGAGAGGTTCAGCTGAGGGTCGAGGGTTACCCCCAGGTACTTGAACGAGTTGACCAATGACACAGGGACACCATCAGCACCAACGACTTTGAGGTGGACGGTCATGCTCTGACCTTGGCAGGGGAGCTGAAATCCATGGCCTGCGTCTTGTGAAGGTTGATGACAAGCTTGTTTGCCCTGAGCCAGGATTGAATACGACCGAAATCAGTGTTAAGTCTGGTGTTACCGTCTCTGATATCCTGGGAGCTAGCAAGAACCACAAGGTCATCTGCATATAGGGTGACATGCCCAGAGGCAGAGATCAAGGGCAGCTGGTTGATAAAGAGGGAGAACAGCAAGGGGCCAAAGACGGACCCCTGGGGCACCCCACATGTTACTGGTGTGAGCCCAGATTGGGCTTTTTGGAACCTCATGTACTGTTGCCTTCCTGAAAGGTCGTTCGGAAACCAAGCTAGTACGGGAGGCCGAAGGCTGGAGGGCAGCGCCAAGGGTGTGTGGTCAACCAGCTCAAAGACCTTTGAGAGGTCAATGAAGATGGCCCCGTAAGTATGCCTTGATCAGTCGCAGTTCAGATAGCGGAGGTGGCCTGTGCAAGGGCATTGGAGGTGCTGTGACTTTGCAGAACCCATGCTGCTCGGGAGAGAGGAGGCCATGGGTTTGGAGAAGAGAGCAAGCTGGGAGGCTACCACTTTTTCGAGGAGTTTGTTTACTGCGGATAGAATCACTATGGGGCAGTAGTTTTCCAGTATTTTGGGGTCACCACGCTTGAGTACTAGGGTCACACGAGCCACCTTCCATGTAGCTGAGATAGACCCAGACATGAGAGAGGAGTTTAGAATGTGGGAGATAGGCCGTGCTAAGGAGGGGGCCCCCAGGCAGAGTAATCTGGGTTCAAGATTATCATGCCCTGCACCAGTGTGAAGGGAGAGTCCTGCTAGGAGTTTCTTTGTCTCTTTACAGGAGACAGACTTAAAAGTAGAAAGGAAAGGGAGGAGGATGGGACACGGCGCTATCAGTGCGAACCAGCTCAATGGATGCTGAAGACGTGGGGTATAGTCAGACAGGTCGGTGAACAGGGCATTAAAAGCGTTGGCTATAGTTAGGGCATTGTTAGAGTGGGCTCCACCAATTTGCATGTCGGAGACCTGGGGGCAGGAGGGACCGCTGAATGTATGTTTAATGATGTGCCAGAAGCTCCTAGGGTTCTTAGCAGACGCTTCTAGGGAGGTTTTGCAGAACTCACTCTTAGCCAAGCGGATAGCCCACTTACATGATTTCCTGAGCTGCCTGTACTCCTCAAAGTCAGATCCCTTCCCGGAGAACTTAAATTTGTGCCAGCTTTTATCCCTTTGCTTCATCAGAGTGAACAGGCCTCCTTGCAGCCACTTGGTGACAGTGCCCCTCACTCTTCTTTTTATGAGTGGGGCATGTCGGTCTTGTAGAGGGCCAAATAAGGATAAGAAGCAGTCGAGGGCAGCAGAGGGGTCGCTAGTTGCCAGTGCAGGGGACAGTCTGTCTGACTGAGGTCGGCTCAGTAGGTGATGTAATTAAATTTAGAATAGTCCCTCATCTGAATGACTTTAGGGGGGACCCTGGGGGCCAGGACGCTCCAGACGCAGTAGGTGGGGGAATGGTCAGAGATGGTATCTGCAAAGAGGCCAGAAGCAATGATTCTGTCAGGCCTGTTGCTCAGCATCCAGTCAAGGAGAGTGCCTTTTGGCCCCAAGGGAGACGGAATGGTGGGCTCGGAGATGATTTGACCTAGGGCAAGACCAGACAGGAGGGGTTCATAAGTTTTTGCGTTGGCACTCAGCCAGTTTAGGTTGAAATCCCCCTGAACACCAAGAGTTCGTTTGTACCCACATTGGGACTGAGGGAGTCGAGGAGATGGGAGAGGCCATGCACACCGCCTTTCGGTGGGTTGTACACACAGGCCAAGTGGAACTTCTTGGCATTGCCCAAGAGAAGCAGGGTGTGTAAGAACTCACAAGAGGGGGAGGGGGGGTGAGGTATGACTGTCACCTTAAGGTGGGATTTAAAGTAGAGCAGCAGTCCACCACCCCCAATTTTTACCTACTCTAGCCTGCCTGATTGCAAGGTAACCTGGGAGGGTGCAGATAGACTTTGATGAGAAAGGACTGAGGGTGAGTGGTTGGGGACCACTGAGTACTGAGCATCCATTGAGAAGTTCTCATGTGGAGATGTGCTAGGGGTACAGTGAACACTGAGGATGCCATGAGACCCAACATCCATTGCATCGAGATAGCTCGAGCAGAGCTGTTCTCTCTGATGTATCGGGCCATCTGTAGGATATCGCTCCTTCTGTCTTCTGGTAGAAAAGCTTTCGCATAGGAGGTGTCCAGAAAAGTTTCTATGAAAAGGAGCTTCTGGGAGAGCTGCAACTGCGATTTCTTGAGATTTAGCAGGACTCCCATGGACGTGAAAAGTCTGAGGCCATGGCTATGGCGTCCAGAGATCCTTGCCTGGAAGGGCTTGCTAGAAGCCAGTCATCCAGATATGGGAACACCTGTATTCCGATCTTTCTGAGGTGCGCTGCGAGAAGTGCACAGCACTTTGTAAAAACTCGTGGCGCTGAGGACAGCCCAAAGGGCAGGACTCTGAACTGATAATGCTGGCCCAAAGCTACGAACCTTAGGTATTTGTGATGCCTTGGGTGAATAGGAATATGTTGGTAAGCATCCTGCATGTCCAGGGAGGCTAACCAGTCGTGTTGATGAAGCAAAGGTAACAGGGTTCCTAGTGATATCATTTTGAATTTCTCTTTGGGAAGAAATATGTTCAATTTTCTGAGTTCTAAAATGGGGCGCATGCCCCCAATTTTCTTTGGAACTAGAAAGTAATGGAAGTAGAACCCTGTGTTCCCTTGATCCAGCGGAACTACTTCTACTGCCCTGTTGTTCAGAAGGCCTTGTATCTTGGAGGCGAGAAGTTCTAACTGTAGAATTGACAGTTTTGGTTGCCGTTTGGGGGGACAATCCGGAGGGTACTCTGAAAGATTGAGGGAATATCCCTCGCAGATTATCCGGATGATCCATTTGTCCGATGTTATGGACTTCCACTAGTTGTAGAATTGAGTCAGATGACCTCCCACCGCTAAGGAGGAGGAGTCCCCCTCGGGCAGCTGCGGTGGGACTTGGGCCAGAAACTCAGAAGGCGGCACTGGGCGCTTTGGGTCCTTGCGCTTTCTGTTGTGTTTTCTTTTGAGGCTGAGGGACTTGGTTTTTATTAAAACCTCCCCTGCCTTTGCCTCGAAAGGACTGACTGTTGTGAAACTGGATCATATTAACACCCCCCTGAGAAGGGGCAGGAGCCAGTTGAGCCAATTTAATGGCCGATGTGGTCTTCTGTGCGGCCTCTAGAGCTTGTTCTACTTGAGGACCGAAGAGATACACACAGTCGAAGGGCAACGCCATGACCTGTTGCTGGGCAGCATTCGTGAAGCCTGAAGTGCGCAGCCAGAAATGACGGCGGGTGCAAATGTCTGCTGCCGCCGCTCAGGAGGCAGTATCGAAAGCGTCCATAGCTGCTTTAACCTGTTGGTTGTTGGACTCGATACCCCTGGTTATGGTTTAAAAAAGCTCTGAATTAGCGTCCAACTCCGGTAGAGCTTCAACCATTTGTTTGAGTGAATGCCAAAGAATATACTCATATTGAGAGAAATAGCCCTGGTAGCCGGCAATACGCATACCAGGGTGGATGCAGCAAAGACTCTCTTACCTAAAGTATCTATCTTATGAGATTCTTTGTTAATAGGTCGAGCTATAGTAGTCTGAGGAAGGACGACCTTATCATTCTCTGCCAAGGCTACAATAGGGTCCGCAAAAGCCTGAGAGGCCAAAATGGGTCGATCCTTGAGAGCAGCATACTTTCTGTCTATGGACTTAGCCACAGAAGGAATGAGAGCAGGATTATTTCATACCATTTGAGAAAGCGTCTCAAAGGAGGGCTGTACCGGGTGAGTTAAATCCATAGGGATGTTCGGAACATGAAGGTACTGGAGTCTTAAAAGCTTCCCAGGATCGATATCCATAATCTGGAGAGAAAGAGTGGAATTCAAATTTTTCTGCAGAGACTGAAATGACAGGTCCTCAGCCACAGGCTCTGCAGCAGGATTAGATCCTGTTCCTTCCACATCATCACCCAGCCTAAGGTCTGGGTCAGGCTCAATATCATCTCCTGACAGCCCAGGAGGGACTGTATGGACAGGAAAGGAGTGAAAATCAGAAGGAAAATAGGAGGGGAAAGGGGTTCTGAGTCGAGGAGCCCTGAAGAATGGAAGACATCACAGCAAGGCTTGGCGCCGAAGAAGAAGAGCACGGCGCCACCTGGCCCAGCACAGCGCACGGTGCCGACAGAGCCCTCGGTGCTGAGGACGGCACCGAAAAGCCACACGGCGCCGACAAGCTCAATGGCGCCAAGGACAGCACCGAAAATCTCATTGGCGCCAACAGACACATCAGCGCCAAGTGACCCATCGATGCTGATGGCGCCGAAACCAACGCAGGGCCCCGAAAACCAAGATTTGAGGAAAAAGAAGGGAAAGCAGCAGGAGATAGAAGCATCAGTGTGGCCCCCTGTGCCGCAGCCATGTGAGGGGGGGAGAACAGCTGAGCGCAGAGTCGACAGCACCAAAGAAGGCGCTGCGCGACTAGGGAGGCCCAACTGCCCTACCTGATCTCCTGAAGGGTCTGAACGCCCCTGAGTGACTGGGCTAGGCAGCTGGACCAACCTCCGAGTCCACTGCTCCATCAGAGCGGCCCACTGTTGAAACTGCCAATCTGAAGCCCTACCAAAAGGCGGGGAAGGTCTCCGATGTTGAAGAGGTTGGAGACCGAAGACAGAAACCAGCGACTCTGGAGGAGACTGGCAACTGACCCCAATGACCGACCATCGACGCGCAGACATACCAGAAGGCAACCTTGAGTGATGCCTTCTCTTTCTGGACCTACGGGTCGAAGAAGAGCGTGAGGCTGAACGGTGCCGAGAGTGCGACCGTTTTCTTTTATGTTTCCGGTGGGACTGCCCCTCCGGGCATTGGACTGTTCGTTGTCAAACCCCCCTCTGGGAAGGGCGGCGGACCGGACCCAGCCAGGCTGACTGAACAATTTTCATATGAAGCCTCCCTACCGTCACCTGAGTGGCTCATGGTCGACTCAGTCAATGTAGGTTGAGACTTCTTTCTTATAATAAATTATAATAAGCGTTACTTTATTCAAGAAATACTACAAAATAAAAAAAGAACTGAAAACTATACTGCTAGTTTGAAGTTTAACACCGGTGGGCGAGTGATGTCGCCACTGTAGTGCACTCGACGGCAGGAAAAAAGGAACTGAGGCGGTTGGAGGGTCGATGCCGAGATAGTCACTCCTGCATGAGCCGAGGTTCGTGGTGCCGCTCCTCGCAGCTCCATCTTTGGCGCCGACCCTCCTGCAAAAAAGTTCGCTCTCGCTGGGTCCTAGCGCCTCTGGTGTAGATCCCATTAGTGTGAATGAGTGGTGGAGACTTTATGTCCAGGAAGATCAACTTTGACCTGCACCTAGCATGTGTTGAACAACTGTGCCCTCTGCTTTTTAGCCTGGATCACCAAAACTAAGCAAGATATCTATCTGTCTATTTTCTAACACTCCTGAACCTAGAGCATACTCATCCTGGAGCTGATGTCTTGCTTCAGAATGGTGGGTTCGGTGTGTGTAGATCAGATGTGCCAGCATCAAGAAATGCTGTTGATCTCACCATTGAACATAGTCAGACAATCAATCAGCATGCCAAGTCCAGCGGAGGTATTGCTGGATTCAGCAGGAATTATCCAGCCTATTACCGGTGGTGTGTAACAAGGCATGCCCAAGCAAGCTATGTGACTGCCACACTTGAAACTGCTGGAATGGCAGACTTGGAGGAGTCCTTTCACAAAGATGATAGGCCTGCAGAGATGGCAAGCAGTAAGAAGGATGTACAGAAGCTGATCAATGCATTCAGAAACTTCATCAATCCTTTTGAGATAGAAGTCAGAGAGGCACTACTCTGTCTCTCATCAGGTGCTCAAGCCCCAGGAGGTGTTGAAAATTACTTGCTCAGTGCTGAGAAATGGGGAAAAGAAGCCTTTCAACAATTTGTGGAGACAAGGCTAATTTATTTATTTTTATTTTTATTTATGCATTTGTTAACCGGGTAGGTGCACTGATCCCAGGGACCGTTTTCAGGCACGACCCGGGCCACGTAAGGCCGCACAGAGTAGACACATCAAAATAACTAGAACAAAACAAGAGCAGGTAATACATAGTGAAAGGTTACAGTTGTTACATTTGGCAATACAAGGCTTGTTGATAAAACAGTTCCCTTTCATGCGCCCTTGAAAAAGCAGTCACAAAAGATGTTTGCTTCCCTTCAGCAGCCACAGAAACTCCGATCCTCATAAAAGAAGATTGTTCAGGTGACTGCACAAAGAAATCTCTTTGGGCAACTGCTAATGCTTTCAGAACAGAACAATCATGGCATGGAGAAGGCTCTCTCATATCCATTAAGTCTACTGCCATGGTCATTAGCAACTTCAGATGGCCTACCAGTGAAAACAAAGAACTCCACCCTTCTTCACAAACTTGAAGACGAGACAGCACTCAGTACAATAAACTGAGATGAAGACAAAGTTTATATCTGTGACGGCAATGCACTTGTTCAGTCAATGACTGGTCTACCACAGACATTTGGAGAGCAAGCTAAAAAGGTCTTCAGTGCATTACCAAAGGTACAAAGGTTGGACTTTGTAACAGACGCCTACGAATATAATTCCATGAAGTAGACTGAACGCAGAAGACAAAGATCATCAGATTCTTACTTGGTGAAAGGTCCATCAACAAAAGTGCCAGGAGATTGGAAATCCTTTCTCACAAAATAATGACAAGACAAATTTGATCAAGCTTCTTCTCAATGAGTGGCAAAAGGAAACATATGCATCAAGACTAATGGGTTGTCAAATCTTTTTTGTCTGTGAGGAAAAATGTATCTGTTTGGCGAGCCTTGACAGACTCACAACAGAGTCACCCTGTATCAGAGCTTTCTTCATCTCAGGAAGAAGCGGATATGCGAATATTGCTTCACTGCTTTCAGGCAGCGGCGTCAACATCCTCAACAGATCACTAGACACAGATGTATTTCTTTTGCTACTGTACCATGGCGATCAAATACAGAACAACGTCTACTTTGACACAGAAGTAGCAAATAAACGTTGGCTTTTGAACATCAAAACTCTAATCCAGATTCACGGTGCTGAGATGTGTAGTGCACTGATTGCACTGCATGCATTTTCAGGGTGCGACAGCACAAGTGCATTTGTTAGGAAAGGGAAAATCAAACCCTACAACATTCTGCAAAAACCAAAGAAGTATATGACAACTTTCCAAGCACTTGGTGACACAGAATGTGTATCGGATGCCATCCATGCTGACCTTGAAAGATTTGTCTGCTGCTTGTATGGGCAGCCTACTGATACCAACAAACTTCACTATGACATTGCAAGGCAGAAATTTCACACAGAAAGCAGCCAACTATTGTCACATTATGATGGCATTGATCCGAGTCTACTGTTTCCAGATAGGTCAACACTGAGAATGCATGTACTAAGAGTGATTTACCAAGCCCTTGTCTGGAAAATGCCCATGTGTCACACCCTAACATCCTAAGTCCTGACACACACGGGTGGAAACTTGATGAAACAGGAATCGTGGAATATGACTGGTGTGATGGTGACATTATAGAACAGGGAGTGGTGGACCTTTTATTCCAGGAGGAGACCCTGAATCAGTCAGATGAGAAAAATGACAATGTTGTTCTTTCTGCCAGCCTGGCAGACAAGATCTTTGATGCTGAGGATGAAAACAGAAGGGATGACGATGACAACCAAATTTTAATACATGGATCTTGGATTTAATATGTCTGTAAAGCATACAAAAAAAAATCAGTAATACCCTCAAACATTTACTGATAATACTACTGTCAATCACTTTTAATAGTATCGTTTAAGTGTGATAATACTATTGTTGCACTCAACAATAGTATTACCACAGTCACCACACAGCGCAAGTGCCCACAAAGATGCCTTCTGCCCCTCACGTCGCCCTAAGCGTGCCTCCTGATTGGCAGTGTTTCATGTGTGGGCGGGCACAACATTTCAAAAAACATGGCGGCTCACTTTCTTGCTTAGCGAGACCGTAGTCCCTCGCAACATAAAATTTTTCTACCCCTCAGAAAAATGAGAAACTGCAGCCAAAACAAGTAAAAAGGTAGGACTACCAACCACTTTTTTTTTTATATAAAGTGAACGAATGCAGGAGAGGTGTAGCGCAGCGGGCTACAATAAGAGCAGTAACAAGGAAGGCGGCAGTTGGCTATGACACAGCATCCACGTCTGAAACTGCCGACTGCCAGCCAGAAAGAAAAAACAAAACAAAATCCAAGAGCCACATATTAAAAAAAATAACGAATAGGTGCCGGTGCATTACCGGCGAGTACCATCTCGAGGTTCCTACGTCTCCAGAACCTGTCGATGGTACTACTCGCTGGTAATACACCGGCACCTATTCATTATTCTCTTTATAATAGCAAAGATATTACTGTTACAGTGTGTCGATTTATTCATACTCTTACACAAGTATTGTTATAACTCTATATTCTGATACAGTACCACCAATTTCCATAGTTTCAATGACATTGCAAGTACTCATGTATACGTCATTATACAATAGGAGTGAGCAGATAACCCATTAGATAAAAACAGGTATTCTCACTGCAGATTGACAACTTCAGTTATCACACTGTGATTACATCATCACGGTGTGATAACTCCATCAAACAAAAAAGAACAGCACAAAACACTCCTTTTGTATAAAACGGATACGTGCTATGCAGCTATGTGATAGCTAAAGTATCAGGACTTGTGGCAACTGAGCTCAGGGTTAAATCACTCGTGATAACCCTGAGCTCACTAGCCACTCATGCTGATATTTCAGCTATCACATAGCTGCCCATCATGTATCCCCTTAATATGACGTCATTACTGATGTTACCATTAGGCTGAATCTTTTCTAATTATAATAAAGTCATAGGTGAGTATGTAACCTTTTTATTGATACCCATTATGTCATTATTTGACTTACATATACAGACTTAAATAAAAAAAAAAAAAAAACTAACTCTACCCCATCTTTGTTGTTTTTTCCTTTCTGATATACAGTGGTCACATATGTTAGTCTGTAGCAAACAAGTAAATTCTAAACTATTACAGTGTAAGCTTCTAAAAAAGCAATGTCTTGAAAATTTCCTATGGGGGGGGGAAGGGGGTAGTGATAGCCCACGGACTAGGAATAGTGTCCAAACAGGAGCAATCTGCACTAGCTCCAAACAGTTGTAAGGGACAGATACTTTATAATGAAGAGGCAGTTTTAAAGCAGGACAGCATCTGCAAGTGGGAGTGAAGGGAGGAGCAATCACAATATGTAGGGGGCCATGGCCAAGAAGTCAGCAAAGTGCTAGAAGCCAAGAAGGCAGCCTCAGCCCTCTGCCACCACGCCACCTCCTGCAGAATGAGTCAGACAGCTTAAAAGGAGGCCAGTCAAAAATTGGAATTTAAGTGCCAGAATCCCTGTATAACTATGAACCTGGACTGTTTTTTTTATAACAAAAATCTGAAGAGGAAATGCTTCTGCATTGGGATACACAATATTGCAGGGGCAACAAACAGGTTTGAAAGCAAACTAGTTTTACTAGTTTGCTCACAACCTGTTTGTTGCCCCTGCAGTATTGTGCATCCCAATGCAGTGGCAGATTCTGTACATGCATAAAAAATCTCCAGTAAGCCTATGGTACCCCCCCCCCCCAAAAGAAATAACGCCCTAACAAGACGCCACAAACACATACATTTTCAATTGTTTATTAGTCAAAAATCATTCGGGTAGTACGTTATTTTCAAATGTATGGACCTAGAGTCATGCATGAATTAATATGTATGTACTGCAACACAAATTGTATTTTCCTAGCTGTACACCCTACATTGATTGCTGCAGCCTCTCCGATCATCAGCAATATAAACTCCGATAAAACCAAGCATTTGTCAATGCCGAATGTTGTCTTGCTGGCATTAGCATTGGTAGTGCAGGAGTCAGAGAGATGCATAACAGGAATGGTAGTGACGCATTGAACTGACGCCAACCCTACCCCGACCCTGCAGAGACTGACAGGCTTTGGGGTGTGCATTTGGGTCGTCGGCCATAATGCTCATGCCTTTTCACCTCACTCTACCCTGCAGATACCGATAAGTGTTGCGGTGTGCCGTGGGATCTTCCAGCCTTGTGCTCATCCCATTCCATAAGGAAATACGCTGAGATGGGTGCAGTATAGGAGAATGGGGTGAACTTTGGGGCCTAAGATTCCAAGGCACACCTCAATGCCTGTCACTGGCTGCAGAGTGAGGGTGGAATGTCGTGAGCATTACAGCCGACAATCTCAAGTCACACCCCTGATGCCTGTCAGTCTCTATAGGGTGGGGCATTACGGTTGGAAACCCTAAAGCCCCGGGCATTTGTTGGTATTTTCACACCAAATTTTCAACATGGGCTTTTTGTAGCCACACCTCATGAATAGTGGCACTATGTTTGTTAGCCGAAAGGTGATTTTGCACAACAACTCGCCATTGGCGCCACAGGTCTTGAAAAATGAAAATTACATACCTACCATAATTCTTGATCTTCTCTTGTATCTTCACCGCTCATTACTGCTTGGGTTGGTGCCAGAGCACGCACCAGCTCTGAGGAGATTTTTTTGGAGTCGGCTCCAGCGGCGCGCCTCAAGAGCGACGCCGCGCCACGCGCGAGGTGGCTTAGGGTGCCGGTGAGACCTCCTCCATCTCAGTTCTGGTAGCTGGAGAGGCGAAATAAAGGGTAAAGGAAAAAAAGGAGAGCGAGGCAAGAGAGCCGAGGAACAGAAAAAGGAAAGGATATAAACTGAAAAAGGAATAAGCCGATAGAGGACAGATAGAAGAGAGAAAGTACCTACCCTAATGGACCGCAGGGCCTCCCTTCTGGGGCGGCTCCAAGGAAGGAAGAGATAAAGAGAAGAGGAAGAAGAAGAAGAAGAAGAAGAAAGGGAAGAAAAGAAGGGATGCTGAGAGGGGAGAACGCTGCCCATAGATACACTGGTTGAGAGGCTTATAAGCTCGGAACCAAATTGGTGGAAAGGCTTATAAGCTCGGAACCAAAAACAAGGCAGCAAGAATCCCTTCTAATAGGACTGAGAGAAGGTTCAACTGAACCGCTTGTATAGATTGGACACAAAGGGCAGATTCTCTAACTTCTCATCATCCCAACCCCCTACACTCTAGCTGAGAGCTCACAGACTGTCCAGGCAGAAAATCTGTTCCAGAAGGAGAGCGCACAACTATGAGGGGGATAAGCCCCTTAGCACCCTGTTAAGTGCTAACACCGAAGTGTGTGGGTAGGGGTTAAGCCCTACAAAAGGCAGCTTTGTATGAAGGATAGAGTGGGAACTCAATCGGACTCCCTGAAGGCAAGGCAAGAACAACAGCTCAAGGTTAAGAAGTGCAGAAGCACCAACCAGAAGATGCTGAGAATATTAATTAATACCTGCCAGAGGGAACCTGAAATTTGGGGCCGAGCCAAGAGGGACGGTCTCTTCAGCTGTGAACTGAACAACATGGCTAAGAAGCCAAGAGGTCACCCTTAGGGGCTATCAGAAAGAGTTCCCTCAGGATAGAATAAGTCCTACTCGATCCCCTTTACCTTGAGGAAAAAGGATCCGTCCAGAGAAGAACGGAAATCAGGATAGCTTTTTTTTTTTTTTTTTTTTTGGCATAAAGGCCAAAAAGGAAGGGAGAGGAACGAGAAGGAGGAAGCGCAGTAGGAGGCCACTGAGGGGAAGGTGGCGGGTATCTGTAATGAATAGTGCGTAATTTTCATATCTTCCTTGTCAATCTTCACCATTCATTACTGCTTGGGTGAGTACTAAACTCCCTCCGGGGGATAATAGAAACCCTGAGGAACAAGACCCTCAGCCTCCTGCTGGTGGGGAACAGGAGGGGAAGATCTGGGCTAATCAAATAGAAGCCTATGGCGGAGGACAGCTAGGAAGTGTCCCCTGGGGACGAGGAGATGGAGGACGCCCCTGCAGAAGCCTCCTAGCCCTGGAGGAAAAAAGACGGGTCCTCCGGAAAGCGGAGCGAATCACCCTATGCCGGGCCAGGGGTGACAAACTTGATAGATGAAGCCATGCCGTCTGTCTAATACAGATCGCTGTCTCTACAAGCCTGGAAGCCACCTCATTGGTGTCGTAAGATGCCCTTGCTTGGTGTCTTGCCAGCTCCAGGCCTATAGCAGAGAGGGCAACAGCTTGTCTGGATTGCTCCGTATCAGGCATAGATGCTAAGACTTGGGAGAGTATCGACCATAAATGCCTACTGTAGGTAGCATGGTGAGCCTGATGTGATGCAATGCATAACATCGCACGAGAGGAAGAGAACACTCTTCGCCCCCACCGGTCAAACTGTAGGGAATCTGAGTCCAGTGGATGGTCGTGCACCAGGCAGCGGCACCCGGAGGGAGATTCTAGGTATGCCAATCCCAAAGGCAGGTTGGGGAGAGTACCTAGAGACTCCAATGGGGCACAATACCTTCTTCTGCTGTCTGCAGGGGCTGGAGAAGGGGCCGCTGGCGACTGCCAGGAACAGATAGATGCCTCCTGGAAGGGAATAGGGCAGGAAAGTATCACCAAGTGCTGGGCACTGAATTCACTGAGGAATTCATGCATCTCCCGTTCGGTATTGTCTAGCCTAACAAAAGAGATGCGAAGATCCCTTACCATCCTCGAAAGGAATCGCTGATATTCAGTGAAATCAGCATCAGAGCAGAGATGAGCAGTGGGGTTCCTCTCCCTCCGAGGAGGAGGGAGGGAGACAAGGATGACGGACAGCTCGAATGTCCAGAGGACTCCTGCGGCGGTGGGGATAGGCGCAACACCCGCTCATGCATGTATCTAACTTATGAGGGGAAGCCGCCACAGAGCCTTTGAACATCTCCCAGGATAACGGGCCCATGGGACCGACATGGCCTGGGAGAGAGGGGAGTGGCTGCAGAGAAATGGGAGAGGGACACCTACGGCGAGGCAACTGTCCTCTGCTGAGGCTCTGAAATCCGGAAAACGGAGCCTGAGCTGGCAGGATCCCGGACAACAAACCAGGTCACAGAACAGAACCCTGGGGATGTGAAGCCTGGAACAGCCTAGTGGGGGATCCTCCCCCCTGTGACGAACCTGGGGCTGTATGGGTCCAGAAGGGCAGCCCACAGCAACACCACCAGAGGGGTCCCTGGAGCTCGAGAGGGAAAGACGGGGCCCGGCGCTACGGCTCCTACCCGCACACTGAGGGGTGGCAGGTGAAGACCGAGGCACCTCAACCCGGCCTCTCAACCCCCCGGACTCTGAGAACGCCCTCCTCCTCGACCCCAGTGACACCCCGCACTAAGGAGGTGCAGCAGTACCGGGATTGGCAGCTACCGCAACCCCCTCAGGAGGAACAGCCCCTCCTTCTGCTTTCACGCCATCCCCTTCCAGGGACCCCAGACCACCCCCAGCCTAGGAGGCCTCAGGAGAGGACAGCAGAGGAGACAGAGGAATAGGCATGCTGTACCACCAAGCATCTCGTCTCACTAGAGACCCTGACACCGAAGAGTCAGGGTGCCAGGAAGGGTCCACATCTGAATCATCCTCCGAGGAGGAGGAAGAGACCAGCTGGACCTCAATACTGGCCACCCCAGGGGTCTCCAGTGAAACGGCACCGTGAACGGTGCCGGTGCCAGCGGCAGCGCCGAACGACCTCGGACCACCCGCAACAGCCAAACCCGGCCCTGACTCCCCAACGGCATCGGTCAGACCTGCGGCACCACCCTTGGTGCCGGGACCCGACTCGGCGCCACTAGGAAAGCCAACTGGGCCCACGGCGCCGCCTCGATCACCGGCACCGCGAGCGGCGCCAGGATCCGAAGCTGTGCCAGAGGGTGGCGTCGAGGATCCATCGATGCAGGGCCCAGCAGACCTGGGCCTCGACACTGGGGGAGCCTGCACCTCCAAAGAGGTGACTGCCGAGGCAGTGTCTCCACCACGGCCCCAGGAGTAACCTCGGTGTTCCTCCAACACCACGAAAGAGGCCTCCTCTTCGGCAAGAGAAGATGAGGAGGCCTCCTCCTCTCCAGACTGTATAGGCCTGAGAGGCGACCCGGAGGAAGGGTCTAGAGACCTTACCTGGGAATCCTTGGAACGGCGCCGTCTCCCCGAAAGTCAGGAGCTTTCGCCGATCTTGAACGCGTGGACTTCCAGGACGCGACAGTCCATCGAGAAACAGGCATCGCACGTATCCATATTATGGTTGGGTCCCAGGCAGCGAAGGCAAACATCATGCCGGTCCGTGACGAAAAAATGCCGGCCACAGGAGCACCAACGCATAGAGGCATGGCCCGCCTTAGACTTGCATTTTGACCCCGAACCTGACATGATGCGAAAATATTAAAGCAAAAAACATAACAGCTCTCGGCGTCGTCGAATATAATAGAAAAACAGAATGGTCTTACCGGTTGGCGACATCGAGGAAAAAGCGGGACGAAGGAGAAGTCTGTGAGGCGGCGCCGACAACGACAACTAGGCCTATTAATGCTACTAACTCTTCGGCAGGCAGGTGCAGCCTCAACGGCGGGAGAAACAGAACTGAGATGGAGGAGGAGTCTGCGGCACCTAACGGCCGCCCCTCGCACATGATGCAGCACGTCGCTCTTGGGGGTGGTGCCGTTGGAGCCGACTCAAAAAAAAATTAAAAATCTCCTGTAGCGGGTGCGCGCCTCCGGCACTAACCCAAGCAATAATGAATAGTGAAAATTGACAAGGGAAGATCATATTTTGGGCAGGATGTGAAAAATGACAGCTGTATTGTTCATGAGGAGGTGTAAAAAAATGTCAATGCTGAAAATCTGGAGTGAAAATATGAAAAATTGAAGTCATGAGTGTGCGTAGAAACTACACAATGCACACCCGTAACGCAATTATTTTGGGGATTTTTTTAACAAGTTTCAACACAGGCATTTTGGGACCTCTGCTCATGAACAGTGGCACTGTGACTCTGTTAATATGTCCCGAAAGTTGATTTCCCACAGCGACCACGCCATTGTGCACCACTTGAGCGAAAACACATTTCGGGCAGGATGTAAAAAATGACAGCTGCACTGTTCATAAGGAGGTGCGAGAAAATGGCAATGCTGAAAATCTGGGTGAAAATATTAAAAATTAGCCGAGAAGTTACAGCGTGCGTGAAACTGCAATACCACGCTAAATGCGCGGTCATTTTAGATTTTTCATCAGATTTGCAACATGGGCTTTTGGGACCCTGCCTCATGAACAGTGGCACTGTGACTCTGTTAATATGTCCCAGCTGATTTCCCACAGCGACCGTGCCGTTAATAGCCCATTGCGAAACACATTTTGGGCAGGATGTGAAAATGACAGCTGTACTGCTCATAAGGAGGAGTGAAAAAATGGCAATGTCGAAAATCTGGAGTGAAAATATTAAAAATTGTCGAAGTTACGAGCGTGCGTGGAAACTGCACAATGCACGCTCATAATGCAGTCATTTTTTCGGAATTTTTTAACCAAATTTACAATATGGGCTTTTTGGGACCCCACCTCATGGACAGTGGCACTATCATTGTGTTAATCAGTCTTGAAAGGTGATTCCGTGCAGTGACCGAGAAATCACCTTTCAGCACCGAGTAACGAGATGACAGTGCATGCGTTCATGAGGTGGGGTCCCAAGAACCCCATATTGAAAATTTGGAGCCAAAATTCAAAAAAATGGCTGAAATATTAACCTAACTTAAAAACCTCCATTGATGCCATTATAAAGCTTAACGTGATTTTCTTCATTTTGCGGTTTGCTTTTGAAGAGTTCAGATGTGTTCCCAGTCCACAGAAGACTGCAGCGCCGGACCTCCGGAAGTAAGTATGGGGTGAGGTGGGGGCGTGGGGAGATGGGGTGCGCAGATGGTGGGTCTTGGCGTTGGGGGAGGAGGAGGTGGGTGCAGGGCGGCGAGGACCGTTTTCTTTTACAGGAAAAAATCGGACATCGTGGGGCGGTTTTCTTATTACAGGTAAAATAAAAATGTTGGGCACACTGGGATGGGCTCCCAGTATGCCCCATGAGTTTTTGGGGGAGGCTGATGCAGATGGGAGTTGGACCCCATGGCAAAGAAAGTGTTGGGGGGATGATGCCGACGGGGATTGGGCCCCCCACTGGCAAAGACAGTGTGTGTGTTGGGAAGGGGGGAGACACGATGCCGATGGGGAAAGAAAGTGTATGTGCGTGTGTGTGTGTGTGTGTGCGCATGCATGGGGGGGACATGCCAACACAGGGACTGGCTACCCCCGATGTCGGCTTTGTGGGGACTGTGTGTGGCGGGTGGCAGGAGCTGCCATATTTACTGAAATGTTTCACCAGGAAAGGCATGTAACGGAGCCTTGTCATCTGATGTTCCAATGAGGTAACTGCACCTCATTGGAGCAGCAGATTTCTTTTAAGGTTTTGGCACTCTCTGAAGTTTCATGTCAGTGCTAGCATGCTCGCTAATTGGGGGCTGAGGGATGTACCCACTAAAGCGTTCCCTGCATTGGCCAACACTGACACACCTCTGAAATGTGCTACTACTGCAAGATGTTGCTTGCGTCTGTGCAAGACAACATAAAAATTATGTATGAACTATTTTGCCAGCAACAACCAAACACAGTACTGTATTATTACTGTCCAACAATACATACCACTCTCAATGCCTAAGCTTAGCAGGAAGAAATGTAGAACATCTGCCTAAATAATACTGATGCCGCAGCTGCTCTAATCTCATCACCAATCACCCCCGTTGTGCTCAGCTCACAAGTCACAAATCTGTTTAAAAAACACCAGGGGTAAATAAAAATAAAAAGAGCTACAGCTGGTCACGATGCCAGACGCAGACTCACACTCATCACGGGCCCAAGCCACACAATGCCACCTAGACCACCCTCCCACCTCTCCCAACGATTTCCCCAGTTGACTATTCCTAATTCCAGGACCATTTCTCTGCTCCAAGATGAATTTAATTCATCACCACTGTGAACGAGAGGCTGTCACACCGATTCACATGCCACGGGCCCATGCCACCGGTCTGGCACCATCGAGACCGCTGCCTGTCTCTCCCAACTATTTCCCCGACCATTTCCAATTCCATTTTGAATTTAACAAACTCACCATTGCACAACCACCACCGTCTTGAGTTGGGGGGTGGGGGACGAGCATACCTGAAAGCGTGACCACACATCAGGGTTTTGAATTTTGTTCTGTGTTTCTCAATTTGCATGAATTCTGAAGCTCCAGGGCAAGCTCCAGCCACAGGACTGAAAATGCTGTTGTGAAACAGCTAGTGAGGGATTCCTGGGATTTGAAGTATTTGTTTAGGATGGCTGCTTTTTGTTCATCTTCCTCTGTTCTCTCCTTATAGCCTAACAATACCCCCTCGCTGCCTTTTTTATTATTAATATATCTTAAGAATTGTTTATCCCTACCCATGACCCCCTCTGCAATACACAACTCTGTCTGCATTTGCTTCCCTAGTTTTTACGTGGTACTCTCTCCATTCCCATTCCCCCTTCTTTTCCTTGTACCTGGTGAAGGCCATTTTCGTGGCTCTTACTGCTTCTCTGACCCGTTCTGAGATCCATACTGGTCTCTTGTACCCATTTCACTTTGTAACAATCCTCGTGCATGACTTTGCTTCATCAAGAATGGTTCCTTTGACTGACTCCCTTTTTTCCTCTACACCCTCCAATGCTATCCACTCTGGACAATTTGTCTCGGATCAGGTCCCTCATCTGGCTGAAGTCTACTCTTATGAAATTTAGAACTTAGGGTTTTTTCCCCCCTTCTTTTTCCCTTTGGTCACCGCTATCTGGGAACTCCCTCAAACGTCCCATCAGCATGCTCCCACCCAGTCTGAGACCCCCCCCAGTACTCCAAGCTCCCCGTTCCCTTACCTGCAGCGGTCTCCATGGCTTGCACCCCCCAGGGCGGGGCCACCGCTACATTCTTGGTGCTCCATTCAACCTCTGAGCTGCAGGCAGGGGGAGGATGGGAGGATATCAGGGATTCTGACTTGCGGGATCCAATGGTGGGTGTAGGGTGCTTCGGTGCATCGTTGTCCTTCCAGATCGTGGGGTGTTTCTCATTTGCAGTGTGTGATCATGAACCCCTTGGAGGCATGGGATTGCAATGATGCCCTGTGCAAGCTGGGCATGCTCCCGCACCCTTCTCGCGGGCATCTGCTAACGCCACCACCGCATGCATGCGCGACCCTGGCTGTTACTCCCCCAGTCTCCACTGGGTGTTGCTGCTGCCTGGGAAGTGCTGGCCCACCCTCCACAGGAGAAGACAGCTGTCCTCCGGACCCTCTATCCTCTCCTCCTCTGCCGACCCCCAGCAACCTGAGCTCATTCCCAACGTCGGGTCGCCTGTGTGGTACGACGTGTCATGTCCAGCACCTCAACCCTCAGCACCACCGGGCCAGCTCTAGAGCTTAGCTTTTTGATAGGGGAATTCTTCCCTTTCCCTGCATCTCTACCTTCCTCACCTTTTCTGTCACTTCTTCCTACTCGCTGTGGTTCACTCACTTCCACACCTTTCACATCCCCTGCTGTAGAACCTCCATTAGTCATATTACTTTTTCTATCTGTAGCCCTACACTGGGATAACTTTTCTTCTCATCTTCGTCTCTCGCCCCCTCCTACTGTACCTCTCTTTTAAGCAGTTCCTACAGGACCCCTTCACTCCTTCCTGTGCCTATACCTAATCTCTGGCTATTCCCCTTCCCGCCTCATTTCCTGCCTTCCCAGAATCTCTGCCCTCAGCCCTCCACCGTTTTCCTCCCACACCCACAGAACGTTTCTTGTTGCTTTTGCTATCCTCTGTCTCTTGTGCTCCCCCTTTTTATGGCTCCCCCTCCAAGGTTAAAGCAGCCTAGTGCTTGCTTCCCTTTCTTCAGGCATTCTTCCTCTGGCCCCCTTACATTAGTTCACCCCTTTTCGCCAACTGCCTTCCCCTTCTGTTACCTGGCCATTTGCCTTGGTAGCATATTGTATTTAGTGCTCTATTTTATTTGCCTGTTATTTGCACTATGCATTCCTTTTGCACCACTGGCACGTTGGACTGTGACTATTTACATACCTGTGTTTTTGAGCACTGTACTCTCCTCTTTTCATCACTGTACCTTTTTTATTCAATCTCCTATGTACCTCTTCCCCCAGGTCACACCTGGAAACGAGCCTTGGCTCAGTGTACCTTTCCCGATCACCAATTTATCAGGAAAATAAATAAATAAATCACTAAATAAACTATACCTGATGGTGGGACGGAGATCCTCCGCTCTCTTTCCCATGTAGGAGATAAAGATCCACTGTCTGAGTGAGCACCATGGTGATCAGACAATCTGTCAGAGCTCAGCTCCCCACTTTCATTTGGAAGCTGTTGATCTGGGTGGCTTATTAGGCCTCTTGATGCTGAAAAAAAAGTTCACATATACTATATGTATTATAAAAGTAAAGATCCTTACATAGCAACTTGAGCTTGTATAGTAACTCTAGAGCCACACTAGGAAGATTATGCATAACCATTAAATAAAATGAATTACTATGCCGAGTTCTTGTACCTAAGATTTATTTTTCTTTACTCTGTAAGCTTTCTGGAAACAAGTTCCTTTTACAGGAGCAACTCGGAGGATACAAAAAGAAAACTTATCTGTAACTTCATAGAAGATTCACAGAATCATACAATCTTGATGGCAGAAAAGAACCCTTAAGCCCATCCAATCTGCCCTCTTCCACACCTTTATTTATTCTACCCCTATCTGGTAACCCCTTTCCCGGTCCCATACAGCCCCTTGTGCCTTTCCCATGCAGTCTTGAACTCCAACACTGTTTTGGCCCCCACCACATCCTCCGGGAGCTTGTTCCATGCCTCCACCACCCTCTCCATGAAGAACTGTTCTCTCACATTGCCTCTGAATCTCCCCCCTGCAGTCTCAAACTGTGCCCCCAAGTTACTGCACCATATTTCCTTTGACACGGACTCCCTACCTTCACCCTATTGATCCCCTTGAGATATCTGAAAGTCTCTATCATGTCCTCTCTTTCTCTTCTAGTTTCCAAGGAGTACAGCCCCAATGCCCTACATCGTTGCTTGTATGGTTTACCCTGCACCATCCTAGTCGCCCTTCTCTGAACCCCCCCCCCCCAAATATATTTATGTCCTTATGCAGATGCGGGCTCCAGAACTGGACTCCGTACCCTAGATGTGGTCTCACCATGGCTTTGTAGAGGGGCATCAGTACCTCCCTCCATCTGCTAGCGATGTCCCTGCCAATGCTTGCCAGCATCCCATTAACTTTTCCTACTGCCCTGCTGCATTGGTTTCCCACCTTGAGGTTACTACATACTATTACCCCATAATCCTTCTCCTGCTCCATAACTCCCCCGATATTCTCCCCCCCCCCCAACATGTATCCTGCTTTCAGATTCTTGTGCACCAGATGCATCAAAGACACTTTGACATTGCGTTTTAGCTGCCAAGTCTCTGCCCATTCTTTTAAAGTCCTCAGGTCATGCCTCATGTCCTCCACCCCCCCCCCGCAGTGTCCACCTATTGCAGATCTTCATGTCATCTACAAAAAGGTCCACCCGTCCTCTCAATCCCTCCGCTATGTCACTAATGTAGATGTTGAAAAGGAGGGGTCCCAGTACTGACTCCTGGGAATCTTCAAGAACATCTTCCTCACAGAGTACCACTCTTTGGTCTTAGAGTTGGAGGCAACATGATCCAAACAGAACTTTTGGGTCCTGTTGCACCGGTGCCTAGCATCAATGCACAGCATCGTCCATGCGCCTGCAGGTTATTTTAAAGCAGCGCTGGACACAACCACCTCACTACCATTTTTATCAAAAACACCTAAACATTTTTCCATCTAAAAATTTTAGTAGTTAAAATAAACAGAGGCATAAGATAGCTCACCAGTCCTGAAAGAAATCACAGTAAGGGTCTTTACAGCCCATACCTACTTAAGAAGGGGGTGGAGGAGAGACAAAATACATTAGACTGAAACGAGTCCAGGGAAGAGAGTTAAGCAAGGGGTACTCTATAGAGAAGATATTCTTGAAGATATGAAAATGATGTACTCACAGTAATTGTTAATCTTACAGAATATCTTCACCACTGATTCATACTCATGGGTCTAGGTCTGGAGGCACTAGGAATTCGTGGGAGTTTTTTTTTTTTTTTCTTGCAGGGAGGAAGCCAACATTGGCTACTAATGGCACCTGGGCATCTCAAGTGGTTCTGTGCGTGCCAGCTGATAACCATCATCGGCTCCCTCACACACCTGAGTTGTGTTTGCCAGGAAAGATACAAAGCGGAGAGAAATAAAAGGGAGGATTAGATACTCCTTAAGCCAAAGGCATAGTAAAAGGATATGGAATTTAGGAAATAAACTAAATAAAACCAGACTCCTTAGAGACTAAGGGTTCAGCCTACCAGGTGGCAAAAAAAAAATTACTCACCTTAGTAATGTTGTTTCTTCTAATGGAGTCTTGCTATATTATGACAATTGCAGTTTGTCTCACCATTAGAACTGCCCCGGAGGTGAAATAGTTAAATTCCATGCCAGGCATGGAACTTGGAGCACGAGCTCGGTTAGAGAACTCTGTCTGTGTTATTTCAAACTGAAACTGTCAGATCTTTACGAGCAAAAACTCACTAAGGTTCTGTGTGGAAGCTGTAACCTACACTAGCCAACTGGCTACCTAAATATTAACACATATTAACACATATTCCTGGTCCCAACACAAAGACTCAAGTCAGGGGCCAGAGAATAAGATAAGATAAGAAAAGATAAAACAAAACACAACACCCCAAAAACCCCCAAGAAAGAAGGGGATGGAAAAACATAAAATGGGCATAACACGTGCCCACACTGTACTGCCCACCCCATACCCAAGTAGAAGTTCTGAGAGGGGCAGGCTGGGGGGGAGGTCATAATATAGCAAGACTCCATTAGAAGAAACAACATTACTAAGGTGAGTAATTTTTTCTTCAAACAACATGAAGTCTTGCTATATTATGACAATTGCAGACTACACAGCAGTACCTCCATGGAGGAGGGACAGAACCTACTTAGAATAGGCTCTGAACACGGCTGTGCCAAACCCGACATCCCTCCTGGCCTGGACATCCAGGGAGTAATGCTCGGTGAAGGTATTACCGTTTTCCAGGTAGCTGTTGACATATCTCTAGGATAGGATGTCTCTGGCAGCAGCTAGAGCGCAGCTGTACCTCTGGTAGAATGAGCCCTCAGACCTGAAAGGGAACTTTCCCCCGGTTTTGATAACAAAACTGGATACAAGAGACAATCCACCTGGCAATGGATCTTTTAGTGGCAGGTTTCCCTTTTCCGACCTCACCATAAGTGAGAAAAAGTTGGAGGTATTCGAACCTGTGACCCTTGGTACGCTCTATATAGTAACTAAGGGCCCTCTTAACATCTAAACTGTGCAATCTCCTCTCACCAGAGGAGGAATGGTCAGTGAAAAACACTGGAAGGGAGATAGATTGATTAAGATGGAAATCTGAAACCACCTTAGGCAAAAACTTCCTGTTAGTCCTGAGGACTACCTTATCCCTGTGGAAAGAAATAAAGTCATTCTCTACTGACAAAGCTTGTAACTCACTTATGCGCCTGGCAGAAGTGATAGCTACTAGGAAAACAGTTTTCCAAGTTAAATACTTAAGCTCTGCAGAGGACAGAGGTTCAAAGAGGTTGCATCAACTGAGCAATGCAAACATTAAGATCCCAGGCAGGGGCCGGGTCCCTAAAAGGTGGATTAGTATGAAGTAATCCTTTAAAAACTTGGAAAATACAGGGTGAGCGGAAAGAGAGGAGGGCTTTCCTGCTGAAATAAAAGCAGAGACAGCTACCAAATGTACTTTCAGGGTAGCTGGTCTCAGGCCCAAAGAATTAATATGGACCATATAGTCCAAAACAATGGGCAAATCAGCAGATTCCGGGGAAATATGCTTCCTAGAACACCAAATGGAAAACCTTTTCCACTTAAGAGTTATAAGTAGCCCTAGTGGAAGGCTTCCTAGAAGCCTTTAGGATTTCAAGAACACCTTGAGAAAGGTGTAGGTCAGCAAATTCTAACTCCTCAAGAGCCAGGCCTTGAGGTTGAGAGATTGAGATTGGATACCAAACTCTCCCCTGGGCACAGGTTAACAGGTTGTGATTCCTGGGGAGACACAGGGGAAGATGGAAGGCTAAGGACAGAAGGAGTGGGTACCAGGGCTGCCTGGCCCAATCTGGGGCAATCAGAATCATCCTGCAAGGCTGGGATCTGATTTCAACTAGCACCTTGAATAGGAGAGGGAAGGGGGGGGGAGGCGTAAAGAAACTTCCCTTCCCAATCTAGGAGAAAGGCATCCAGGGGGACTGAGCCCAACACTGGGGGCCTGCAACAAAACAGTGGAAGTTGGTGATTGTCTGGGGCTGCGAAAAGATCTATCTGAGGAGTGCCCCATCTGGCAAAAACTATCCCCAGTATTTGGGGATCCAGAGACCATTCGTGATGGCCCTGGGAAATCCTGCTGAGAGTATCTGCCAGGACATTGTCCTTTCCTGGCAGGTGAACTGCCATGAGGGAAGTGTTCAGGGAATAAGCCAGAGACCACAACTTCATTGCCTCGGTGCACAAGGCCGAAGACCGAGTGCCCCCTTGTTTGTTGATGTACCACATTGTAGTGGTGTTGTCTGTTCTAACTTGTACCACTTTGTTCTGAACAGATGCAGAAAACGCCTGAAGTGCTAGAAAAACAGCTCTGAGCTCCAGCAAGTTGATGTGGAGCAGAGATTCCTGAGGGGACCACACTGGGTGGAGAGGTCGCCCATGTGAGCTCCCAACCCAGAAGGACGCATCTGTAGTAAGGGTCAAGGAGTGAGATAGGGGATGAAGGGACCCTAGTCTCAGATGCTCTGATCCTGCCACCACTGAAGGGCCTGGATCAGGGTTCGAGTCACTGGGATCAACTTGGAAGGGATCTTTCCTTTGGGACCAGTAGGCTCTCAAATGAAACTGAATGTCCCTCATCTGAAACCTTGCTCCTTGCACTACAGCTATGGAAGCAGCCATGTGTCCTAGCAGCTGTAAGAAGTGCCTTGCTGGTGAGAGACCTGCAGAGTGAAGGAGGAGGCCAGGGCCACTAGGTTCCTTACCCTTTCTAGGGGCAGGAAGGCTCTGGCCTGCTTTGTGTCCAATTCTGCACCTATAAAGGTGAGAACCTGGACAGGTTCCAGAACTGACTTTGGAAGGTTTAGAAGAAATCCCAGAGAGGTGAGAAGCTGCTGGGTAACCTGCAGGTGTGATTTGACCTGGTCTGGAGACTGACCTACAATGAGCCAGTCGTCTAGGTAGGGAAAGATGGCAATCTTTTGCCTCCTTAAATGAGCAACTGCTACTGCTAGACATTTTGTGAATACCCTTGGTTAAGAGGTAAGGCCGAAGGGCATTGCCCTGAACTGGTAATGGCCTGAGGCCAGTTCGAATCTGAGGTACTTTCGGTGGGAGCTTCTGATGAGAACATGGAAATAGGCATCCTTGAGGTCCAGGGAAGCTAGCCAGTCCCCTGGCCTTAGAGAGGGTAGAATTATTCCCAGAGTCACCATTTTGAATTTAGATTTTAAAAGGTGCTTGTTTAAGTATCTGAGATCCAGGATGGGCCGCCATTCTCCTGTCTTTTTTGGGGTAAGGAAGTACCTGGAGTACAATCCTTTGCCCTGGTGTGAGGGTGGAACCCTTTCACAGCTCTGAGAGCCAGGAGGGCAGACCTCTGCCTCTAGGGCAAGTGCCTCTAAGGATTTGCAGGTGGAAAGGATCTGGTTCTCAGCTTTGGAAATTTTTGAAGCTGAGAACCAGTCTGTTACTACTTCCAGGACCCACTTGTCTGATGTTAGAAATTTCCAGTCCTGGACAAAGTAAGCCAGCCTGCCCCCTACAGGTAGTGGAGAATCAGCCCTGGCAAACCCATCAGGGTGCCTGTTTGGCAGGGGGTTTTGGCTGAGGGGTGGAAGCAGGTCTGCTTGTACCCCTTCTGCCTCTCCCTCTAAAGAACCCCCTCTGAGCATAGACAGAACAGGAGACCTGGGCTTGGTAGAAAGGCCTATGAAAAGGCCTACCCATGCTCCTGGGATGCTGCCTCTGAGGAGAGGCCTGCCTTTCCTTGGCCTGTGCACTCCTATAGGTGGTCCTATATTTATCCATTTTCTTCATGTAATTCTCTGTTTGCTCCCCAAACAGAGAATTACCCACAAAAGGAAAATCCATGGCCTCAGTCTGGGTATCCTGTGACAGGCTAGTACATCTGAGCCAAGCCATTCTACGAAGTGCCACAGATGTAGCCATGACTCTAGATGACACATCATTGGAGTCCACTGCAGCATGGAATTGCACCTTGGATGCCTCAATACCATAAGCAGCCACCTGCTCCAGCTCCTTCGCAAGCTGGCCAGGGACCTGTTTTGCTAAAGCCATGACAGTGTCCCATCTGGATTTCTGATACCTAGCAGTATAGGCCATATAGTTGGCCTGTCTGAGTCCCAAGGATGATGCCATGTACTGTTTCTTTGCCATGGCATCAATCCTCCTGGAGTCCTTGTCTGGGGTGTGAAGCCAAGGAATATTTGCCTTATCACAGGCTGCAGCCTGCACTACTAACGTGGCTGCATTGTTGTGTAAGGAACTCCGTATCTGAGCCTGACAATGTATACCTCTTGTCCATTCTTTTATCCACAGGAGGTACAGTATTACGAGTCTTTAAAATCTTAAATGTTTGTTTCCCAAAAGATTTGTGTAAGGGAATAGACAGCCTCCTAGACTCTGGGATATCCATAATTTCCACATAGTCAGGCTCCTCCTGGTCATCCACAGCTTCTTTCATAGGAAGCTGGAGGGTCTCAGCCACTTTTTTATAAAACATGAAATGGGAAGGGGACTCAGAAAGCCTAGGAGGAGACACTCCTGAAGGTCTGTCTGGGGAGATGTCCAGGTCAATGGGCACATCCAGACTCAAAACCACATTCACTTTCCTCATACTCCTCTTCCTCCTCCTCCGGTTCATAATATTCCTCTAAATAATAATCTTGAACCAGTGGAACCGGCCGAACTGAGCGCCTCCCTGATGGTGCCGGTTCGGTCAGAACCGGGGAAAGCGACTGCACAATTTTTATCGCTTTGGCTATTTCTTCAGTGGTTGGAGAAGAAGACTTTGGATCCACACCAGCTGATTTTTCCTTTCTTGTTCTCTTAGCCGGAACCGACTCCTCAGAATCAGTTCTCCTTTTGCCCGAAGAAGTCTCGCCCTGGTCAGAGGGCACTCCTTCTGGTTCGGTTTGAACCGAACCGGGCTGGCCATTCGGTTCAGCGGACTTTTTGGCCTCCCTTTCCCTGAGCCTACCAACTCTCTTCTCTAGGGTAGCTGCAGGAAAATTTTTACAAATCTGGCAGTCTGCATTGAGGTGGTCAAACCCCAGACAATAAACACAGGTGGTGTGAGGTCAGCCTTAGCAAAGACTTCCCCACACACACTGCAGTGTTGAAACCCAGTGGGCCCGGTTTTTCTTTTGGGTTTCTCAGACATTGTGCCAGTCCTAACCAAACTTACCCTTTTAATGGCAATCCACCAGGCAAGACTCTCTTATCAGTTACTGACCGTGTTACGGGTCGTGGAAAAAACCATAATAAAATCCGTTTTTTTTAGAACCGATAAGAACCGGTAACCACACACTAAAAGTACAGATAAAGATTTTTCAACAACTTGATCGGTTCAAACCGAACTGATGAACCGTTTACAAGTTCCACACAGAATAGAAAATAATATAAACCTATCTAGTACTCACAAATACCACAGACAGAGACTGAACCGACAGGTTACGGTTTAAATTCGGTCGAAAACTGAGAAAAGCGGTACTTTAACCGACAAATTGAACCGAGCAGAAGAAGAAATCTCCGGGCGACTGTTCAGTGAGGCGGAGTAAAGAATCTGACGGTTTGAGTTCAAACAGCAACAGACAGAGTCTCAACCGAGCTCGAGCTCAGCGTTCCATGCCTGGCATGGAAAGTTAACTCTTTCATCTCCGGGGCAGTTCGAAGGTTGGGATTCACTGCTGCTATTGTCAGAATACAGCAAGACTTCATGTTGTTTGAAATGAAAGTCTGCCAGAAAGCCGCAACCACTCTAGGAGAGCGGCAAGAACCTGGCCTCATAATTTGGTCTAGGACCAAAATTAATAGTGTCAAAGACATGTACTAATGTAACATAAAGGGAGCTCCAGAACTGAAAGTGTCGGAGGTAAAGTCTACTGGTTCAGGGTAGACCGGAAAGTGCAGATGGAAACCCCCACTATCAAGTATGGCTGACCTGTAAACAACAGGTCCAGGAGCACTTGAACCCCTTACTTGGTGAGCAAGGAGGTCCAGGTGGGGTTATCCCAACAAGGAGAATGGTCTCCACTTAGTCACAGGAACCTTTCTGATGGAAGGCCAAGCACGACTTAGAAGCCTCTCATGGTGGTCTAGTAGAACCAGATCCTACCCACTGCATATTCCAAAGGAATCATCCTGCCCCTGTGTGTACAACTGTAGTAGCAGTCTCTGAACTCAGGGAAGAAAGGAAAAAGTGTACAGGAGGACGTGTCCACTGCGGACAAAAACATTCCGACAGAAAAAAAAAAACAAAAAAAAAACAGGGTCTGGATTTCTAAGGCAAATAGAGGCAGATGTGCATCGAGGAGGGACACAGCAGAACCAAGTTAGGGCTAACCCATTTGTTGAAGTGACTGAAAGAGACAGTGACTCAATGCAGTGAGGCACTACCCACTCTGGCCTCCCTGAAGGGAGTAGGAAAGGATTCTAGTTTGTTTGCTGAAAAACAAACATCATAACTCCATCATGCCCTTGAAGAGGATAGCTTCGTGAGTGACTGGCATGGACCAGTGCGCAGGAACCAAAGGTGTGAATATTTGAGAAGCTACCTCAGAAAAAAGACCTACTTGACCTTCAGTCAAGAAGGAGAAAATCGCCTGTTAAGTTAAGCAAGCAAGGAAGTAGGAACCTGAGTTCCGACTCGGTGGAGAGTCGCTTCTGCTGCTGCAAGGCTCTGATCAAGAGAAGAAAGCCTGATAAAAAGGAAGGGGAATTAACAGACTGGGCAGTTGCCCAGGTCTAGGAAATGTCTCTGAATGAGAGAAATCTCTCTTAGAGAAAGAGATGACCCATACCACCGCCGGATTGGACTCCCCTTAGGAGAAGAAGAAGTCAGGTACCCTTCATCGTACTCTGGAGATGAGTGCCTCAGGGGCTGAGGCGGAACCTGACCAGATCAAAAAAAGGGAGGGTATCGGGTAATTTCGGTTAGGCCCTGTGCTGTGATAAAAAAAAAAAATTTATTTTAGTCCGAACCTAACAAGGCTTTCAGGCTGCTATTTTGCAAGGATTGTCTTGATACAAAATGACGAAGATGTTCTCCATCTGAGTGCAGAAGGAGTCTGAGCGTACATACTGAAATCATGACCAGATTAATAATCACAGCTGGAGAGATGTTAACCACCTGTGCCGAAGAAGCCACCGAAGGGGCAATATCACAAGGGGGCTATATACCCCTATCAAAGGAGCGGAAGAGCCAGAGCGGCTCCCGACCATTAAATTAGAATGTTCACAGAGTGTAACTGTCTTGACAATTGAAAAAAGTCTAGACCAGAAGTGTACACGTCCATAGATGCAGTGTGAAATACTATAGTGGACCCATTACTGAGGAACTACTGAAAGATTTTCCATCACGGACTCTGATGATAGAGAGGATGTGCCCTTCAGTATATAAAAAGAGTCGTCTGCTGTATTACTGACCAGAAGGACAGGGAAAGACCCATCTAGATGCACTTCTACCCTAGAAGAACCTCCAAGAGAGATCTAGGTCAGAGCCACTAGAGACTCCGCCATCAGGAAGGATGTCGAGGAGCTTGGTACCATGTAGGAAGCCGAGAAAATGCTGTGCAGAATGAGATTCCGCTGGCAGAGCAGTACAGCAGCGTTCCATCAGCAGAAAACCACTGGATGACACAAGATCCCACATAGAACGCCACTCACTAAGATGTGTGGAAAAAATAATCCACAGAACAGGAGTTCATTCTGCGATAAACATCCCGCCACAAGTTCTGTGGAAAGGAAGTCCGAAAAGGAAAAATGTGTCACTAATTCTGCAATACAGCACCCACTTGCACCTGTGCGGCACCAGCATCACGTGCGGCACAGGAGGGCACCAAGCAGTGCTTATGCCAACCTGGGCGATACCCAAGGGCAGCCGCAGCAGTACCCACAGGCACCCCTGGCACCCATGCAGCAATGACACCCGAGGGCGCCCTGATACCCATGGTACCAATGGCACCATGGTACCCATGACACCCATGGCAAGAATGGCACCCGAAGGCACCAGTGGCACCCATGGGCACCTGTGGTGCCACCTGTGGCACCCACGGCACTCATGGCACCAGTGGCACCCATGGCACCTGCGGCACCCATAGGCGCTCACGGCGCCACCCGCGGCACCCACAGGTGCTCCCGGTGCCACCCATGGCACCCTTGGCACTCATGGCACCCGCGGGTGCCTGCAGCGCCACTGGTGGCACTGGTGGGTGCCCGGCATCACCCGAGGGTGCATGGCACCACCCAGACATCCATGGCACCACTGATGGCGCCAACAACCAACAGCAGCAACAAGAGCACCCATGGCACCGCACAGAGCGATGGCGCTGACCCACGGTGCCGACTAAAATGCAGGCGGCCAAACACCAGCCAAATCAAAAGTGCGAGCCACGGCTCCGACCAAGGCTCTGAGCCACCACGCCGAAGGAAAATGCCAATGGAAATCCTGAGAAGGGGAGAAGGAAAAAGGTGGTGCCCGTGCTGGCCCCTGCATGGAAAAGGGAGAGAGGGGTAGGCACGAGGGGTCAACACGATGGCAAAGGCACCAAGAGGGCACGTCGCTATTCGTGATCCAATCGACCCGGCTCCGGTCCAACGGCTCCGAGGCCTGGGGGTCCCGAAATCAGGAACAGAGCCAAGAAAAACTGGAAAGGCAAACCCCCTGCTCCATAGGAGCGGCCCAGAGGTGAAACTGCCCACCGGAGCTCCAACGAGGACAGAGATGGAGCTCAGAGTCGAGAATGCAGCCGTTAGGAGCGGGGCCAAGAGGAACCCACCAAAGTCGGTTCAGGGCCATTGCCCCTTCCGACGAACAATCCTCGTGCAGACATACCAACGGGCAACCTCGAGCAGCACAGATTCTTCTTCCCCCAACGAGGAAGAGGAGCTCGAGGTTAAGCGGAGCCGGATCCCCGGAACCACTAGATTTGTGCTTTTGGGGACTGTCCACCCCACCGAGCACAGGACTGTCCGTAGTCAGAACCCCCCCCCCGTTAATTAAGGGCGGCGGACCGGACACAGCCCCTCTGCCATAAAAACTTTCAAACGAAGTCCTCCTACCGTCACTGCTACATCTAAGGACGACTCCGTTGATGGCAGGAAAGAATCTATTTTTCTTCTTTTTCATAATCTTCTTCTTGATCGTAAAATAAGAAATTACTACTTAAAATATTAAATTGAATGTTAAACGCTGCTGTCGTATAGACGAAAACTTAGACTCCAGCAGACGAGCGACGTCGACATCCAAGCGCACTCAACGGCGGGAGAAAAGGAACTGAGGCTGTTGGAGGGTCAACGCTGAGATAACCTACATAGGCGCGAGCTAGTCTCGCGGCGCCGCGCATGCGTGGTCCTGTCTCGGCGCCGACCCTTCAGAAAATTTTAGGCTCCCGCTTGATCCTAGCGCCTCCGGCGCTATCCCACTAGTGTGAATGAGTGATGGAGACTTAGTCCAGGAAGATTTCACTTTGCGGTATTTATTTATTTTATCTCTCGGATTACAAAGACCTTTGAGCCTGGGGCTCTTTTACAAAGGTTCCACATCAGTAGCAACATTAGAAACAGTATTTGATAGGATAAATACAGAGCAATTAATAACATAAACAGTAAGACAATAATTGGAGGGAAATTGTTGAAGAGGGAGACATGTGGGTTACAGGTAGATATAAACAACAATTGGATTCCAGAAGATTAACAGGCAGTTGCTTTATAAGTGCAGTCAGTAACCCTGACTTTGGGGAAGATAGAAGGAGGGCGGTAGAGGAGGAGCAGTCAGTATTGGGACTTAAACACTGACTTTGTCAAGCACGGAGTGGGGGGTTGGGAAGCAGGGGGTGCTAGTGCCAAATGACGGAAGGAGGTGGCGAAGGTCAACATGGGTGGGGAATTATAAAAATAAACATACAGAAAGAAAATAGGTGATTAGTCCTTTAGTTCTGCAAGAACAGTGCACAATAACTTCAGTGCACAACTTCCAGGCTTCATTCCAGCCTAATAGATTGCTAGCACATGAAAACTTGCACGTACTTTGAGAAACAGTGCACAGTTTTCTCCACAACAGTCAGGTCTCTACTGACTCACTCATCTCAGGAGGTAGGCTTTTATCCCTGCCTACCGATGATGTCAGCACCATGTGAGCTGTCTGACTCACAATTCTCTAAGTAAACACATGCAGGCTGACTCATCCTAAATAAAAATAGACAGGCTGACTGATCTGACCTTTACACACCTCGGCTTCACCTAGGAAAGAATGTTTCATTTTTGGCTTCTTGCAAACCCAAAGCAGTTTACACAGAATAAAGCACAGAATGCAAGGCTCTGTGTTTCAATTCTTTTTCATTACTTACATTCCCCTCTGTGTCTGCCTGCAGTACAGCACAGGAGAAGGCAAACAACTTACTGCCTCTTGTCTTACTTATATGTTCCTTATACAGCACTGGGGGTGGGGGGGACTACAAGACTGAAAGTGGCCAGATTTCAGCCTGTAGCTAGAAAAGTAAACTTACAAGAAATGAAAATTACGTACCTACCATAATTCTTGATCTTCTCTTGTATCTTCACCATTCATTACTGCTTGGGTTGTGCCGTGAGGCAGGCACCCTTCTGAGGATTTTTTAATAAATTGACACCAGCGCCACCCTGAGAACAACGCACTGCATCATGCATGAGGGGCAGTCGTTAGGTGCCGCAGACTCCTCCTCCATCTCAGTTCTGGTAGCCGGAGAGGCGAAAAAAAGGGTAAGGAAAAGGAGAGCGAGGCAAGACAGCCGAGGAACAGAAAAAAGAAAGGATATAAACTGAAAAAGGAATAAGCCGGTAGATGACAGAAAGAAAGAGAGAATGCCTACCCTAAGGGACCACAGGGCCTCCCTTCTGGGGCGGCTCCAAGGGAGGAACAGATAAAGAGAAAGAGAAAAGGGAAGAAGAAGAAAGGGAAGAAAACAAGGGATGTTGAGAGGGGAGAACACTGCTCACAGATATACTGGTTGAGAAGCTTAGAAGCTCAGAACCAAAAACAAGGGAGCAAGAATTCCTCCTGACAGGACTGAAAGAAGGTTCAACTGAACCGCTTGTACAGATTGGACACAAAGGGCAGATTCTCTAACCTCCTGTCATCCCAACCCCCTACACTCTAGCTGAGAGCTCACAGACTGCCCAGGCAGAAATTCTGTTCCGGAAAGACAGCGCCCAACTAGGAAGGGGAATAAGCCCCTTAGCACCTTGTTAAGTGCTAACACAGATGTGTGTGGGGAGGGGGTAAGCCCTACAGAAGGCAGCTTTGTATAAAAGGATAGAGTGGGAACTCAATCGGACTCCCTGAAGACAAGGCAGGAACAACAGCTCAAGGTAAATGAAGTGCCAGAAGCACCAACCAGAAGAAGTTGACAATATTAATTAATACCAGCCAGAGGGAACCTGAAAATTGGGGCCGAGCCATAGAGGGACGGCTTCTTCAGCTGTGAACTGAACAACATGGCTAAGAAGCCAAGAGGTCACCCCTAGGGGCAATCAGAAAGAGTTCCCTCAGGATAGAATAAATCCTACTCATTCCCCTTTACCTTGAGGAAAAAGGATCCGTCCAGAGAAGAACAGAAAATCAAGATAGGATTTTTTTTTTTTGAAGGGAGAGGAACGAGTAGGGAAGGGGAGATGCGGCAGTAGGAGGCCACTGAGGGGAAGGTGGGTGAGTGTCAGTAATGAATGGTGAAGATACAAGAGAAGATCAAGAATTACGGTAGGTACGTAATTTTCATATCTTCCCTTG
Source organism: Neoceratodus forsteri (assembly GCA_016271365.2). Lineage (NCBI taxonomy): Eukaryota > Metazoa > Chordata > Ceratodontiformes > Ceratodontidae > Neoceratodus > Neoceratodus forsteri. The sequence goes on along the minus strand of CM028134.1, from coordinate 966,638,275 downwards.
TCAATCTTCACCATTCATTACTGCTTGGGTGAGTACCAAGCTCCCCCCCAAGGTGGGGGATAATAGAAACCCTGAGGAAACAAGACCCTCAGCCTCCTGCTGGTGGGAAACAGAAGGGGAAGACCCTGGGCTAATCAGATGAGAAGCCGAGAGCCAACACGGCGCCGCCCTGTTCACCGGTGCCGCGAATGGCGCCGGATCCAGAGAGTGGCGCTGGAAGTTACGCGCCGAGGGTCCACTGGTACCGGGCCCAACAGACCTGGGCCTCGACACTGGGGGAGCTTGCACCTCCAAAGAGGTGACTGCCGAGGCGGTGTCTGCACCGCGGCCCCGGGAGGGACCACGGTGCGCCCCCGACACCGCGAAAGAGGCCTCCTCCTTGGCAAGACTAGAAGATGAGGAGGCCTCCTCCTCTCCAGACCGTATAGTCCTGGGAGGGGACCCAGAGAAAGGGTCTAGAGATCTTACCTGGGAAGCACTGGTGCGACGCCATCCCCTGAAAGTCGGCGGAGCCTTGCCGATCTTGAATGCGCGGACTTCTAGGACGCAACGGTCCACTGAGAAACAGGCGTCGCACGAATCCATATCATGGTTGGGTCCCAGGCAGCGAAGACAAACATCATGCCAGTCTGTAATGAAAAAATGCCGGCCACAGGAGCACCGACGCATAGGGGCGTGGCCCGCTTTCGACTTACGCTTTGCTCCCAAACTGTACATGATGCGAAAACAATATAAAACACAGAAAAGTTCCCGGCGCCGTGAAAAAGAAAGGAACAATTCTTACCGAAATCAACGGCGTCAGGAAGAACTACTCGGAGAGAGGAGACACGAAAAGTAGGCCTCTGACGCAGACGAAAAACTTCATGCGTAGCAGGTGTAGCCTCTACGGCGGGAGAAACAGAACTGAGATGGAGGAGGAGTCTGTGGCACCTAACGGCTGCCCCTCGCGCAAGACGGAAAGTGCATTGCTGTTGGGGCAGCCGCTGGTGCCACCTATAAAAAAAAAAAATCTCCGTAGTGGGTGTGCGCGTCCGCACAACCTTGCTAGTAATGAATGGTGAAGACTGACAAGGAAGATATGGAAATTACGTATACCGTAATTCTTGATCTTCTTGGACGAAGTCTCCACCACTCATTCACACTAATGGGATCTATGCCGGAGGCACTAGGACCCAGTGGGAGCAAACTTTTCGGCAGAGTCGGCGCCAGAGATGGAGCCGCGAGGAAGTGGCACTGCGAGCCATGGCTCGTGCAGTAAAGACTACCTCGGCGTCGACCCTCCAACTGCCTCAGTACCTTTTTTTCCTGAGGAGGTGCAGCTTAGCTAACCTAGAGGTCTAACCTAACAAAACTGGACATAAGATAGTCCGAATGACCCGTGTAAGAAGGGTCAACAATAGAGTCCTCACAGCCCAATCATTCAGGGAGTGAAGACCAAAAACAGAGACTTGAGCTCGGGGGATGGCGGGTGGGCGTGTGAATGAATGGTGGAGACTTCGTCCAAGAAGATCAAGAATTATGGTAGGTACATAATTTCCATATTTTCCTGGACATAAAGTCTCCACCACTCACTCACACTAATGGGAGAGTACTGAGTTAACAACCCCCCGAAACGGGCGGCAGGAGAAACTAAGAGCTCACAAACTTAGGACAAAAGTCCGTTATGAATAGTCCTACCAAACGACAGATGTCTTCTGGCATGGACATCTAAAGCATAGTGCTTAACGAAAGTATGCATTGAGCTCCATGTAGCTGCATTGCAAATGCCTGCAATGGGCACGTTACGGATTTCCGTCAGAGATGCCGCGACTTCTCTAGCAGAGTGAGCATACACTCGGCCTTCTAGCTCAACCTGTGCCATAGAATTGCTGTGGCAGAAGCATGCTACCAGCCACGCTGAAATGCGCCCAATAGCGACAGGTTGACCCAGCCGGGTCTCACTGAAGGAAACAAACAGTTGTTGAGCCTTGCGAATTTCTTTTGTTCTATCTAGACAGAATTGCAGTGCTCTCTTAACATACAAAGAATGCAGCGTACACTCCCCTTCATTCTGGAAGTTAGCAAAGTAGGTAGGTAGGACTAAAGGTTGGTTTAAATGAAATTCTGAGACAACCTTGGGAAGAAACTTAGGGTGGGTCCTAAGAACTACTTTGTCCTTGTGAAATACAGTGTATGGGGGGTCTGTGACCAGAGCATGTATTTCAGAAACTCTACGGGCTGAAGTGATGGCCACCAAGAAGATCGTTTTCCAAGTTAGGAACTTCAACTCGCAGGTAGCTAGAGGCTCGAAAGGTTTCCGAGTGAGCATATCTAGCACAAGGTTAATGTCCCAGGCTGTGACTGGACGTCTGATAGGAGGTCTGGTATGCAGAATGCCCTTAAGAAACCTCTTAACTACAGGCAACTGAGCCAGAGACAAGGAATGTACCAGCTCATGATAAGCTGAAATGGTACAGAAATGAACTTTGACAGTAGAGTACTGCAGACCTGAATTTGAGAGGTACAAAAGGTACTCCAAGACTTTATTTGGTGGGCAGGAAATAGGGTTTGAAGAGGATTTTGCATACCAGAGGGAGAAATGCATCCATTTGGCTGTGTAGGTTTTTCTAGTGGCTGGTTTACACGCAGCCAAGAGAATATCTGAAACCCTACAGGAAGCATTGAACCTATTCACCTCTATCTCCTCAGGAGCCAAGCGTGAAGGTGAAGCGCCTTCAGATTGGGATGGACTACAGGCCCCTGGGTCAGAAGGTTCATCTGATGGGGAAGTGCCTTCGGGAGGGTTACCGACAGACTGTTGAGCAGCAGGAACCATATCTGTCGAGGCCAGAAGGGAGCAGTAAGAATCATTCTGTCTCCCTGAGACTCAAATTTGAGAAGCACCCTCTGAATTAGAGGAAGAGGAGGAAAGGCGTATAGGAAGCGTTTTGTCCACCACAGCTTGAATGCATCCTGACAGAAAATGCCAGGTCCTGGATTTCTGGAACAAAAGAGAGGCAGTTTTGCGTTGAGTGGGGATGCAAAGAGGGCCACGTGTATAGTTCCCCACTCTTTGAAGAGTGACTGAGCGACGGTTGAGTCGAGAGTCCACTCGTAAGAATCTGTCTCCGTACTGCTGAGATGGTCTGCCAGTTCGTTCTGCACTCCTGGTAGGTAAATCGCGTGGATTAGAGCCTTGTGCTCCGGGCACCATTCCCACATTCTCATAGCTTCCCTGCATAAAGGGTAAGAGTGTGCACCGCCCTGTTTGTGGATGTAATACATCACTGCTTTGCTATCCGTTTGAAGGAGAATGTTCTTGTGACAGAGTACGTCCTTCAAGGCCCGGACTGCATAGAGGATGGCTCTCATTTCCAGGACGTTTATGTGGAGCCGGGACTCGTCCTGAGTCCACGTACCTTGGGTGTGGAGCCTCTGGCAGTGAGCTCCCCAACCCACCAGGGACGCATCGGTGGTAATGGAGATCTGATGATCTAGAGGAGCAAAGGGATACCCTTCCAGAAGGTTGTTCTCCTGTGACCACCAGGTGAGTGTCCTCTTTAGAGGTTCTGTCATCTTGATGGGAAAGGACTGAGGGTGAGTGGTTGGGGACCACTGAGTACTGAGTATCCACTGAGAGGTTCTCATGTGGAGATGAGCTAGAGGTACAGTGAACACTGAGGATGCCATGAGACCCAGCATCTGTTGCATCGAGATAGCTCGAACCGAACTGTTTTCTCTGATGTATCGGGCCATCTGTAGGATATCGCTCCTTCTGTCCTCTGGAAGAAAAGCTTTCACACAGGAGGTATCCAGAAGAGCTCCTATGAAAAGGAGTTTCTGGGAGGGCTGCAACTGCGATTTGTTGCGATTTAGCAGGACTCCCATGGACGTGAGGAAGTCTAAAGCTTTGGCTACAGCGTCCAGAGTTCCCTACCTGGAAGGGCTTGCTAGAAGCCAGTTGTCCAGGTATGGAAGCACTTGAATTCTGATTTTCCTGAGATGTGCTGCAAGAATTGCACAACACTTTGTAAAAACTCGTGGCGCCAAGGATAGCCCAAAGGGCAGGACTCTGAACTGATAATGTTGACCCAACGCTACAAACCTCAGGTATCTGCGGTGCTTTGGGTGTATAAGAATGTGTTGGTAGGCATCCTGCATGTCCAGGGAGGCTAGCCAATCGTGTTTATGAATCAAAGGTAGAAAGGTACCTAGAGATTTCATCTTGAACTTTTCCTTGTGAAGGAATTTGTTTAACTTTCTGTTAACTTTCTGAGATCCAGAATGGGGCACATGCCTCCAGTTTTCTTCGGAACTAGAAAGTAATGGGAGTAGAAACCTGTGTTTCGTTGGTCCGGCGAAACTACGTCTACTGCCCTGTTGTTCAGAAGCCTTGCATTTTGGAAGCAAGAAGGTCTGACTGTACTGCCGACAGTCTGGGCTGTCATTTGGGGGTATGATCGGGGGGTGGGGTTCTGAAAGATTGAGCGAATATCCTCGCGGATTATCGGAGGACCCATTTGTCTGATGTTATAGACTTCCACCGGTCATAGAACTGAGTCAGACATCCTCCCACTGCTGAGGAAGAGTCCCCCTCGTGCAGGTGAGGTGGGACCTGGGCCGAGAACTCAGAAGGTGGCACTGAGCACTTTGGGGGCTTGTGCCTTCTGCTGCGTTTTCTTTTGTGGCTGTGGGGGTGTGGCTTTTGTTAAAGCCCCCCCGCCTTTGCCCCAAAAGGACTGATGGTTATGAAATTGACGTTTATTGGCACCCCTCCGAGAGGCGGCGGGTGTGGGTCGAGCTATCTTAATGGCTGACCTAGTCTTCTGTGTGGCTTCCAGAGCTTGCTCCACCTGGGGTCTGAACAGATACATACCGTCGAAGGGCAAGGCCATGACCTGCTGCTGGGCATCATTCGTGAAGCCGGAAGTACGTAGCCAGGAGTGGCAATGGGTACAAATGCCGCCGCCGCTGCTCAAGAAGCAGTATTGAAAGCGTCCATTGCAGCTTTCACATGTTGGTTATTGAATCGATGCCCCTGGTTATGGTGTGAAGTAGCTCTGAATTAGCTTCCGACTCAGGCAGAGCTTCTACCATTTGCTTGAGCGAATGCCAAAAGACATATTCATATTGAGAAAAATAGCCCTGGTAGCTGGCAACACGCATACCCAGGGTGGAGGCAGCAAAGGCTCTCTTACCTAAGATGTCTATCTTACGAGATTCTTAATTGATAGGCCGGGCTGAGGATGCCCAAAGGAGGACAGCCTTGTCATTCTCTGCTATGACTACAATGGGATCAGCAAAAGCTTGTGAGGCCAATATGGGGGTCGATTCTTGGGAGCAGCATACTTCCTATCTATGGACTTCACTATGGAAGGGATGAGAGCAGGATTGTTCCATACCATCTGAGAAAGGGTCTCAAAAGATGGTTGTACCAGAGGAGTTAAATCCATAGGGATCTCCGGGACATGTAGGTATTGGAGTCTTAAAAGCTTCCCAGGATCGATTTCTGTAGTCTGGAGAGAAAGAGTGGAATTTAAGCAGAGACTTAAAGGAAAGGTCTTTGACCACAGGCTCTGCAGCAGGATTGACTCCTGCTCCTTCAACATCATCACCCCGATGAAGATCTGGGTCAGGCTCAAAATCATCTCCTGACAGTTCAAGAGGGGACTGTATGGACAGGAAAGGAGTGAAAATCAGAATGGAAATTAGAAGAGGAAAGAATCAGAGTCGAAAAGCCCTGGAAGCTGCATGGCGCCGCATCAAGCATCAGTCCCGATGAAGAACACGGCACTGAACCCAAGGAAGTCGGCGTCATCGGAAATAGCCCAGCACATGGTGCTAACAAAGGCCATGGCGCAGACAGAGCCCCCGGCACTGTGGATGGCACGGACAGAGCCCCTGACGCAGCGGACGTCGCCGACAAAGCCCTAGGTGCCACGGACGGTGCCGATAAAGCCCTCGGAACCATGGACAGCACCGACAGAGCCCATGGCACCCCGGATGGCACCGACAGAGCCCTCTGTGCCACGGACGGCTCTGAGAGTGTCCCAGGGTTCCGAAAAATTAAAATTACGTACCTACCGTAATTATTGATCTTCTTGGACGAGTCTCCACCACTCATTCACACTAGTGGGATTAGCGCCGGAGGCACTAGGACCCATCGGGAGCAAACTTTTTGCTGGAGGGTCGGCGCGAGAGATGGCGCCGCGAGGCATGGTGCCGCGAGCAGCGGCTCGAGCGGCAATGACCATCTCGGCGACGACCCTCCAACCGCCTCAGTACCTTTTTTACCAAGGAGGTGCAGCGCAACTAACGTAAAGAGTAAATCTAACTTTAAAAACGGACATAAGATAGTCCGTACGACCCGCGTAAGAAGGGTCAGCAAAGAAGTCCTCACGGCCTAAAGATTTGAGGGAGTGAAGACCAACACAGCGGTGAGCTCGGGGGATGGAGGGTGGGCGTGTGAATGAGTGGTGGAGACTCGTCCAAGAAGATCAAGAATTACGGTAGGTACGTAATTTTCATATCTTCCTGGACATAAGTCTCCACCACTCATTCACACTAGTGGGAGAGTACCAAGCTGATAATCCCCAAAAAGGGCGGCAGGAGAGCCAGAGCTCACGCGTCTAAGATAGAAGCCCATTATGATAGTTCTGCCGAATGCGGAATGTCGCCTGGCATGAACATCCAGTGCATAATGCTTAACGAAGGTATGCACTGAGCTCCAGGTGGCGGCATTGCAGATATCCGCAATTGGAACATTGCGAATCTCCGCTAAAGATGCCGCGACCGCCATAGTAGAGTGAGCGTACACTCTACCCTCCAATTTAACTTGAGCCATGGAGTAGCAATGTCGAAGGCATGCCACTAACCATGATGAGATGCATCTAATAGCGACGGGTTGACCCAGCCGGGTGTCGCTAAAGAAACAAACAGTTGCTGAGTCTTATGAGAATTCTTGGTTCTATCTAAATAGAACCGCAAGGCTCTTAACATCCAAGGAATGAAGAGATCCCTCTTCATTTTGGAAATTAGCGAAGTAAGAGGAAGTACCAGAGGTTGGTTTAGATGGAATTCTGACACAACCTTGGGAAGAAATTTAGATGAGTAAGGAGAACTACCTTGTCTTTATGGAATACAGTATACGGAGGGTCCGGCACCAAGGCATGAATCTCCGAGACCCTCAGGGCTGAGGTAATGGCCACCAGGAAGGCAGTCTTCCAGGTAAGAAATTTTAGCTCACAGGTAGCTAGGGCTCGAGAAGGCTCCGAGTGAGCATGTCCAGCACCAGGTTAATGTCCCAGGTTGCAACTGGACGCCTAACAGGGGTCTGGTATGAAGAATCCTTAAGAAATCTCTTCACCATAGGAAGCTGAGCCAGAGTCAAGGAAGAAACCGGCTCATGGAACGCTGAGATGGCACTAAGGTGAACTTTAACTGTGGAGTACTGGAGACCTGAGTTTGATAGGTCAAAAGATACTCCAGAACCTTGTCAGGAGGACAGGAAAAGGGATTCCAAGAGGACTTTGCACACCAGAGAGAAAAGCGTTTCCATTTGGAAGCGTACGTTTTTCGGGTGGCTGGCTTCCGCGCAGCCAGAAGGATGTCCGAGACTCTACGAGAGACGTTGAATCGATTCACTTCTACCTCTTCAGGAGCCAAGCATGAAGGTGAAGTGATTTCAGGTTGGGATGGACCACGAACCCTGAGTCAAAAGGTTGATTTGCAAGGAAGTGGTCGAGGCTGCCAACATACTGTTGAGCAGAGGAAACCATAGTTGCCGAGGCCAGGAGGGAGCAATGAGAATCATTTTGGTCCCCTGAGACTCGAACTTGAGGAGAACTCTCTGGATTAGAGGGAGCGGTGGAAAGGCGTAAAGAAAACGTTTTGTCCACCGCAGCCTGAACGCATCCTGACAGAAAATGCCAGGCCCTGGATTTCTGGAGCAGAAGAGAGGCAGTTTTGCGTTGAGTGGGGATGCAAAAAGGTCCAGGTCTGGAGTCCCCCACTCTTCGAATAGTGACCGAGCTACGGCTGGATCGAGAGACCACTCGTGAGGGTCTGCCTCCGTTCTGCTGAGGTGATCTGCTAGATCGTTTTGTATACCTGGCAGATAAACCGCCTGAATCAGAGACTTGTGCTCCAAGCACCACTCCCACACCCTCATTGCTTCCCTGCAAAGGGGGTAAGAATGAGCACCGCCTTGCTTGTTGATGTAATACATCACGGCTTTGTTGTCCGTTTGAAGGAGAATGTTCTTGTGACAAAGGATATCCTTCAGAGCTCGGATCGCATAGAGGACCGCTCTCATCTCCAGGACATTTATGTGGAGAAGAGTTTCGAACTGAGTCCATACACCTTGAGTGTGGAGGAGCGACAGTGAGCCCCCATCCCATTAGCGGCGCGTCTGTGGTGATGGAGATCTGATGATCCGGGGAGCAAAGGAAACCTTCCAGGAGATTGCTCTCTGAGTCCACCAGGTGAGAGACCTTCAAGGGCTCCGTCACCTTGATGGGATAAGACTGGGGTGAGAGGTCGGAGACCACTGAGTGGAGAGCATCCATTGGGTGGTTCTCATGTGCAACCGGGCCAGGGTACAGTGAACACCGAGGACGCCATGAGACCCAACATCGCTGCATCGAGACAGCTGTAACGATTGGTTCTCCCGATGTAACGGGCCATCCGAAGGATGTCGAGTCTTCTGTCCTCTGGAAGGAAAGCCTTATGGAAGAGGTGTCTAGAAGCGTCCCTATGAAAAGGAGCCTCTGGGAGGGCTGCAGTTGTGATTTTTTCAAATTCAGCAGAATTCCCATGGACGTAAGAAGACAAGAAGTCGTTTGCACGGCTTCCAAAGTCCCTTGGCTGGAAGGGCTTGCTAGAAGCCAATCGTCCAGGTAGGGAAACACTCGGAGTCCGATCTTCCTGAGATGCGCTGCGAGAACTGCACAACACTTTGTAAAGACTCGCGGCGCCGAGGATAGCCCAAAAGGCAGGACTCTGAACTGAAAATGCTGACCCAGAGCTACAAACCTGAGGAACTTGCGGTGGGTCGGGTGGATGGGGATATGCTGGTAAGCCGCCCTGCATATCCAGGAGGCCAGCCAGTCGGCTGATGCAGCAAGGGTAACAGGGTACCTAGGGAATTATTTTGAATTTCTCCTGGGGAGAAATTTGTTTAACTTTCTGAGGTCTAGAATGGGACATTCCCCAGACTTCTTTGGAACCAGGAAGTAATGGGAGTAGAACCCTGTGCTTCGCAGATGCGGGGCACCAGTTCTATTGCCCTGTTGCTTAGAAGGCCCTGGATCTCGCGGTGAGGAGGTCTGACTGAGAGGCCGACAACCTGGGTTGTCGTCTGGGAGGACAATTCGGTGGGGTTTCCAAAAATTGAGAGAATAACCTCGTGAATTATCCGAAGGACCCATTTGTCAAGTTATGGACTTCACTGGTTGTAGAAGTACATCAGACGACCTCCACGGAGGAGAAAGTTCCACCGGCAATGTGGATGGAACTTGGGCCAGCAATTCATAAGGTGGCGCTGGGGCTTTAGGCCCTGCGCTTTCTGCTCGCTTTCTTTTGAGGTTGGGCAGGTTGGCTTTATGGAAGCTTCCCTGCCTCTGCCTTGAAAGGACTGGAAACTATGAAACTGGACGTCTGTTCACATGCCCCGGAGGGGCAGGCGGAGTCTGGCCAACTTAATGGCCGACCTAGTCTTCTGAGTGGCCTCTAAGGCTTGTTCCACCTGAGGGCGAAAAGAAAGGAGCCATCAAGGGCAGCGCCATTACCTGCTGCTGAGCATCATTCGTGAAGCCAGAAATGCGCAGCCAGGAATGGCGCGAGTACAAATACCTGCGGCTGCTGAGAGAGAAGCAGTGTCGAGCGTCCCATAGCGGCTTTGACCTGTTGGTTATTGGACTCAATACTCTAGTAACGGTCAGAAGAAGCTCTGACTTGGAGTCCGAATCCGGAAGAGCTTCAACCATTCTTTTCAAAGAGTGCCACAGGATATACTCATACTGAGAAAAATAGCCTTGATAACTGGCAATACGCATACTTAGAGTGGAGGCAGCAAAGACTCTCTTACCTAATGTATCAATCTTACGAGACTCTTTGTTAATAGGTCGAGCTGTAGTAGTTTGAGGAAGAACGACCTTATCATTCTCTGCCAGGACTACAATAGGATCCACAAAGGCTTGGGATGCCAAAATGGGACGATCCTTGGGAGCTGAGTACTCTTATCAATGGATTTAGCCACTGGGGAATAAGAGCAGGATTATTCCATACCATTTGACACAGCGCCCGAAGGAAGGCTGGATCGGAGGAGTCAAACGTAGGGATCTCCAAGCATGAAGATACTGGAGTCTTAATATCTTCCCAGGATCGATGTCTGTAGTCTGGAGAAAAGAGTGGATCTCAGGTTCTTCAACAGAGACTTAAAGGACAGGTCCTCGACCACAGGCTCTGTAGCAAAGAAAGATCCTGTTTCCTCCACTTCATCACCCAACCGAAGGTCTGGGTCAGGCTCAACATCATCTCCTGATGGTCCAGAAAGGACTGTTTGGACAGGAAAGGAGTGAAAATTAGGAGAGGAGGAAATAGCAGGGAAACAAGGAGAGTCCCCGAGGGCCCCCGGCGCCGAGAAGGTAAAACGGGTTGAAAACGGCACCGCAGAGGGGCACGGCGCCGAAGAGGCATGCGGCGCCGCCGGACCAAGCGGCACCGCCAACGGCACCACCGAACCAAGTGGCGCCGCCGACGGAGCCGCCAGACCCAATGGCGCCGCAGGCAGCACCGAAGACCACGCCAGCGCCGCAAGGCCGAAAGGGCACCGAAACGGCACCGACAAGCCAACAGACCTCGTGAAGGCGCCGAAACGCCCCAGGAACCTGGAAAGCTAGAGAAGGAAAAACCAGGAGATAAGGGCATCGGTGTGGCCCTCTGCGCCGCAGCCATGTGAGGGGGGGAAACACCTAAGCGTGGAGTCACCGGCACCGAAGAAGGCGCCGCGCGACTAGGAAGGTCCAACCGCCCTACCCGATCGCTGGAGGAGCCCGGGGGCCCCGTGGCAACCGAGCCAGGCAGGAGAACCAACCTCCGAGCCCATCGCTCCATAAGAGCGGCCCACTGATGAAACTGCTCATCTGGAGCCCTACCTACAGGCGGGGAGGGGCTCCGATGTCGAGGACGACGGTCACCAGCAGTTGGCGACTCCGAAGAAGGAGAACGGCAACTAGCTACGATAACCGACCGTCGACGCGCAGACATACCAGAGGGCGACCTCGAGTGATGCCTTCTCTTTTTTGACCTGTGGGCCGAAGAAGAGCTCGAGGCCGAACGGTGCCGAGAATGCGACCGTCTATTTTTATGCCGACGGGGGGACCGCCCATCCCCCCGGGCATCGGACTGACCGTTGTCGGAACCCCGCTGAGGAGAAGAGAGCTGACGGACCCAGCCGGCTGACTGAACAGCTTTCATCACGAAGTCTCCCTACCGTCACCTGACCTGCTCATAGGTCGACTCCGTCCAGTAGGCCGAGACTTCTTCAAGTAAGTTAAATTTAAAATATTAGAAAAATTTAACAAAATAGAATAAAATTAGCGATACTACTATCGAGATAATGTTACAAAAAATAAACTGAAAACTATGCGCTAGTTTGAAGTTTGACTCACGGCAGGACGGCCGTCGTCACTGAAGCGCACTCGACGGGCGGGAAAAAGGAACTGAGGCGTTGGAGGTGCTGCCGAGATGGTCATAGCTGCTCGAGCCGCTGCTCGGGCGCCATGCCTCGCGGCACCATCTCTCGCGCCGACCCTCCAGCAAAAAGTTTGCTCCCGATGGGTCCTAGTGCCTCCGGCGCTAATCCCACTAGTGTGAATGAGTGGTGGAGACTTGTGTCCAGGAAGATCTGCGATTTGAAGGAAAAGGAGAAAAATTAACAGGAGATAGAGGCATCGGTGTGGGCCCCTGCGCTGCAGCCACGTGAGGGGGGAAAACACCTGAGCACGGAGTCGACGGCACCGAAAAAGGAGCCGCGTGACTAGGAAGGTCCAACCGCCCTACTCGGTCTCTTGAGCAGCCCGAAGGCCCCGGAGTGACCGGGTCAGGCGGCTGTACCAACCTCCGAGCCCACTGTTCCATAACAGCAGCCCACTGGTGAAACTGCTCATCGTAGGCCCGTCCAATAGGCGGGGACGGGCTCCGATATCGAAGAGGTCAGGCACTGGAGCCAGAAACCGGCGACTCCGAGAGGGGAGGAGATCTGCGCCTAGCCCCAAAGACCGATTGTCGATGCACAGACATACCAGAAGGCGACCTCGAATGATGCCTTCTCTTTCTTGACTTGTGCACCAAAGAAGAACTCGAGGCCGAACGGTGCCGCGAATGGGACTGTTTCCTTTTATGCTTTTGGGGGGAACTGCCCATCTCCCTGAGCATTGGACCGTCCGTTGTCAGACCCATCTTCCGGGGAGGGCAGCGGACCGGATCCAGCCCGGCTGACTGAACAGCTTTATACAAAGTCTCCTACTGTCACCCGACCATTGCTATCGACTCACAATGGAGGGCTGAAGACTCTTTTTATTAGTCAATAAATTTAATTAAAATCTACTAGGTACTTTCCAAGATAAATTACAAAACAATAAACTGAAAACTATGCTGCTAGTTTGAAGTCTGACTCCCGGTGGGCAAGCGGCGTCTATCGCTGAAGCGCACTCAACGGCGGGAAAAAAGGAACTGAGGTGGTTGGAGGGTCGACGCTGAGGTAGTTTTTACTGCACAAACTGTGGCTCATGGTGCCGCTTCCTCACGGCTCCATCTCTGGCGCCGACCCTCTTGAAATGTTTGCTCCCGCTGGGTCCTAGCACCTCTAGTGTAGATCCCATTAGTGTGAATGAGTGGTGGAGACTTTATATCCAGGAAGATCAGGACAATGAAAAAGAAAATGCTGCACAAATTCAGACAGGGGCTCTGGCCCTGTCACACCCCCGAAGAGAAAAGGGGGGCCCAAGAAAAAACAAGAATTCCTTGGTACAGGTTGCCATCCCAGGGGGTCCCAGCCAATGCTGTACGGAGTCCTGAGGAGCCCCCTGGCAAAAGAGGGCAAGAGCCCCTGCTTGCCTCCCCTCCCCCCCAAGAGGTGGGTCCCTGGTGCTTTAGATGACGGGTGAGTGAACCCGTAGGTGCCAGTGGGATTATACCCACAATTGGCTTTAATAGGGGAGAAGGCAAGCAAGGAGGAAGCACTGCCCAGGAGACTGAGGCCCAAGACGGTATGGTGGGCGGGAAGCAGTGATGAATGGTGAAGACATACAAGGAGAAAAAATTACTTACCATAGTAATGTTGTTTCTTCCCAGTGATACTCAGGTATTCAGAACTCTATGCAGTGACCTTTTAAGACAGAACTGCCCGGAGAGAATTTGGAACAATATGCAAATGATGGAATCTTTGCACGTGCTATTTTTCAAATGCTGCCTTCCACTAACTGCCTTAGTTCTAAACCTCTCAGATTTCCTAGAAGCCTGGAAAGACTGGCCTCAAAGGACTAAACATATATAGATTAATAACAATAATAGAAAGATAATAATGGCAATAACACCCTAAATGCCCCCATAAGGGGACCTCCAAGTGGAGGTCATAACATATAACATTACCCCGAATGTCAGAATCACCTGAAAGGGGAAAAACAATAATTGTGAACACGGATAGCAAACCATAGTACCGGATTGTGGCATCTATACCACAGGACATGCAATATTTTCAGGATTGCAGAGGCTACTGGTTCTAGAAGGGGAGGCAGGGTGGGGAGTTCTGAGTACCTGAGTATCACTGGGAAGAAACAACATTACTATGGTAATTTTTTCTTCTAACCCTGGTAATACTCAGGTATTCATAACTCTATGCAGACTAAGAAGCAGTACCTTTGGAGGTGGGTACAGAACCTACTTTGGAAACAGACTCTGTGGGACTACTGTGGCAAACCTGGCATCACCTCTGGACTGGATATCCAGACTGTAATGCTTTGTAAAGGTGTGTACAGATTTCCAAGGAGCTGCTTTACAGATGTCCACTAATGGAACATCCCTGGCAGCTGCTATAGTAGCAGCTGTGCCCCTTGTGGAATGGGCCCTCAATCCTGTGGGGGGTTCCCTTCGCACCTTAGTGTAACAAAACTGGATACACTGTACTATCCAGCGAGAAATGGACCTTTTTAGATGCTGGGTTACCCTTTCCCACATCCCTATAATTATGAAAGTACAGTTACATAAGAACTTACCATAACAGTAGATCTTCGAAAAGAGCTCCTGCAGCAGGTTACACCATAAGGACTAGGCCGCCAGGCACTAGGACTCCATGGCAAACTTCTAGCAAGCAGTACTCAGCTGGAAACTGCCTCTTACGTTGGTCTGCCCACAGACGTCAGCCTCTGTATAAAGGAGGCGGTCCCCAGCCCCACCCAAGTTCACCCGCCAGAGACCAGGAGGATGATCAGCAGGAGAAAACTTGAGGCAGGTGCCGAGATTTCCCAGAAGAAAAAAATGAATAGGGGGCTGGAGGGAGGGAAAAAGCACCTGCTGCAGGAGCTCCTCTCAAAGATCTACTGTTATGGTTAAGTTCTTACGTAACTATACTATCTTACTTCGAGTAAGAGCTCCTGCAGCAGGTTACACCATAAGGACAGAGTCTCAAGCAGTGTTTGAACATATAATAAAGGGTGGAAGGACAAAACTTCCATGAAAGTATTAGGGAAACAAGGCCCTGGAGCACAGCTAGGCCAAATCCTGCCCGTTTTCTGGAGGAAATATCCAGAGTGTAGTGTCTGACAAAGGTGTGCACTGAGTTCCAAGTGGCTGCGGCACATATATCTGCCGCTGAGAAGTTCTTGAGAGCTGCAAAAGATGCAGCCATCCCCTGAGTCAAGTGAGCCCTGACCGGACCCGGCAAGGATTTCTTGTACTTATCATAGATGAAGGTAATGCAGCTCTTCAACCATTTGGAAATCGTCTGCTTCGCCACAGGTTTCCCCAAGGATTTGTGAGCGAAGGACACAAATAGCTGGTCCAATTTCCTGACCGATTTTGTTCGATGCAGATAGTAGCGCAGGATCCTATGAACATCCAGAGTATGAAGTAGGGCCTCCCATTGACTGGAATGTTCAGGATAATAAACTGGAAGGCAGGTGTCTTGATTAAGTGTCAACTCAGACACGACCTTCGGGAGAAACTTAGAAACACCTGGTCTCTATGGAAAACTAAATAAGGTTCTTTGCACATCAGTGCTTGTAGCTCTGAAATCCTTCGAGCTGAAGTAATGTCAACTAAAAATAACGCTTTCCACGACAGAAAGCATAGGTCGCAATCCACGGCCGGTTCGCAGGGAGGCAAATACAGGTTACTCACCTGTAACAGGAGTTCTAGGAACGGTATATGTTGTTCATCCACACTTATTGGCAGGTTCCTTGCCGCTTTAAATCTTGCCGGAAGGTCTTCAAGCTGGCTCCTCCACACACCGGTGGTAAAACTCTTAGCTCCGCCCCATGGCATGAGATCTGGACCGCTGGAAGCTCAGGTTGTGCGTCGAAGCCGGGGAGGTCGGGTGGGTTTTGTGGATGAACAACATATACCATTCCTAGAACTCCTGTTACAGGTGAGTAACCTGTATTTCTAGGGACATGGATATGCTGTTCAACAACACTTATTGGCAGACTCCTAGCAGTTCTCCGGGAGGAGGGAGGCAAGGCGCACACCCCCAATACTTACTTGGGAAATAAGGACTGGAGAACCGAGGCCCCAAAACCAGCATCCCGGCGTGACTCAAGGTCGATGTGGTAATGGGTAATAAAGGGTGTGTGCTGACTTCCAGGTAGCAGCCCTGCAGATTTCTTGGATAGGGACGTCCCTGGAAGCAGCCACCGATGCAACAGTATGACGGGTAGAATGAGCTCTATCCCTCTGGGAGGCTCCATGCCCACCAACTTATAGCAGAGATCTATGCAGGAGGTGACCCACCTGCTTATCGCCTGCTTGGCTGCAGATCTGCCAGGTGCGGCTTCAGCGTGAGTGACAAACAGCTGGCGATCTCTCCCAATCTTGGCTGCAAGGGCCTTATAGTAAGCGAGCGCCCCCTTCTAGGTCCAGAGTATGTGAGCCTATATTCGCCTCTGAGGTGTGATTGGGGTAGAACACCGGCAGAGTCAACACCTGGTTAAGGTGAAACTCCGACACCACCACCGGAAGGAATTGGTGGGGGGCGCAGGACAACCTGTCCCTGTGGAAGACCAGGTAAGGAGACTCAATGCAGAGCGCCTGGGTTCTCCCATCCTTCTGGCTGACGTGATAGCCACCAAGAAGGCGGTTTTCCACGACAGGTGAGGAGTTCACACCTGTGCATTGGTTCGAATGGCTTGCCCATGAGCTTTGCCAGTACCAGCAGAAATCCACGGAGGTGGAGGTTCTCGCACGGAGGAAATGTGATCAAGGCCTTTGAAAAAGCGCCAGACCACCTTCTCCTGAGCACCACTGCTCCTCGGCCCGTGCCCGTAAGCAGAGATGGCTGCCAGGTGCACCTTTAGGTCGTCGACCTAAGCCCTTGACTAGAAAGGACCATAATAGTCCAAAATGCTTGCCAAGGAACAGGAGGAAGGGTCCAAGCCCTTACTCCTGACACCAAATGGAAAACCTCTTCCATTTGAAGGCATAGCATTTCCTGGTCGACTCCTCACGGACGCCTAACAACATTGAGGACCCCATCGAAAGACCCAAGGCCTGGAACTCTAGCGCCAGAAACCAGGCCGCCAGGTGCAGGGATTGAAGGTCCGGATGGAACACCTCCCTGATTGACTGAGAGCAGGTCCGGGCGAGCTGGAAGCTGCCCTCGGGAGCCTGGAGCTGAGGCTGAGGAGATCTGGTACCAGAACTGGCGGGCCAGTCTGGGGCTATCAGATCACCTGCGCCTTGTCCCTCCTTGCTTTGAGAAGCACCTGTGAATCAAGGGAAATGGGGAAAGGCGAGAAGAGGCCCGGGTCCACAGCCTCGAGAAGGCATCCCCCTGCAGCGAGCCCTGCTGAGGGGGGCCGGCATGAACAGCCTCAGCTTCGCATTCTCCCTGGAGGCAAACAGGTCCACCTGAGGTGTGCCCCAGTGGGAGAACAGATCTTGTACTACCTCCGGCAGGAGAGACCACTCGTGAGATGCAGCCCCTATCCGGCTCAGGGCATCGGCCAGGGTGTTGGAGGCTCCTGCCACATGAATGGCTAGGAGATCCGCCTACAGGCTGCGCACGAGTGACCAAATGCGGAGAGCTTCCTTGCATAGAAGCATGGAGTGCGTCCCGCCCTGGCGGTTCAGGTAGTACATGGTCGTGGTATTGTCCGTCTGGACTCGGACCACTTGACCCCGGAGAAACGGAGCAAAGGCGGTGAGAGCTAGCGGACCGCCCGAGCTCCAGCAGGTTGATGGGGCATCGACTCCCGGGGACCAGAGGCCGCACTCGTGTTCCCCAGATGGGCACCCCAACCCATCAGAGAGGCATCGGTCGATAGAGAGACCGTCGGCTCGGGGCGGACAAACGGGATGCCCTCCTGCAGATGGGATGGAACGGTCCACCACTGGAGAGCGTTCCACATCTCCTGGGTCACTATCACTAGCTGGTCCAATGGATCGCAGCGTTGTGACCACTGGCTGGCCAGTCCCCACTGAAGGGGGCGCATGTGCCAGCGCGCCCAATGGACCACGCTGGCACAGGCCGCCATGAGACCCAGGAGGCGCAGGAAGTCCCGGGCTGGGCGTGATTGCCCAACCAGAAATGATTGGGCAAAGGAGGTAAGAACCTCAGCCCTGTCCGGCCGGGAGCCGTGTCTTCGCTCAAGAGAGTCGAGCTCTGCCCCGATGAACAGGATCACCTGCTTTGTCTCGAGTTCCACTTGGCCTCGTTGATGAGAAGGTCGACTTGAGAGCAAACCTGGAGGGCCAGATCTCGGACCGCTTCCACCTCCCGCCTGGAGGGGCTGCTATCAGCCAATCGTCCAGGTAAGGGCACACCCGACCTCGGCGCGCAGAGAGGGAATGCTGTCACCACTGCCATGCATTTGGTGAAGACCCTGGGAGCTGGAGATAAGCCGAAGGGCATGGCTGGAACTCGAAGAGGGATCCTTCCGCTCGAAAGCGGAGGAATCTCTTATGTGACGGACAGATAGGGACGTGAAAGAACGCGTCCTGTAGGTCGAGAGAGCAGAACCACATGCCGTGTTCCAGAGATGGTATTATCTGTGCCAGAGTGACCATTCTGAAGGTTCGAGACCTTAGGAACTTGTTCAGGTCGTGTAGGTCGAGAATGGGGCGCCAGCCCCCCGTCCATTTCGGAACCAGGAAATACCTGGACACTAACCCCGGGTCTAAAGGGGGTCCTCTACCTCCGTGATCACCTCCTTTTGGAGGAGGAGAGCGATGTCGGCTCGACGAGCCGCCAGTGAGGCTGCGGACCCCGAGGCCCCCCGAGGTGCGACGGCTCTGAAGGGCGGGGCTTGCTCAAATTCTAGAGGTAGGCCTTTTCCCACCACCTCCAGTACCCACCTGTCCATGGTAACAGCGACCAGGCGTGAGAAGTGTCTTGAGCTGCCTCTAATGGGGGAACCAGGGGTGAGGTGACAGGGATGGGGGCGACACCCCTCAGCCCGCCACTGGGCAGGCTTGGAGGAGGGACCGCCGAGGACCTCCTGGCCTTTACCTCCTGCTTCCTGTTGAGGAAGCCGACGGCTTTGGGTTTGGGATACCAAGCTCGAGCCTGCTGGCCCTGACGCTGTTGGGTCGGACGGCCGAGGCGCAGAAGGACGAAAGGGCTTAGGCTGTGGCTTAGGTCTTGTCCTTCTGGGTGGAAGAGACCGAGTCCAAGGTAGCATTGACCTCTCGATCCTCTGCAGGTGACCTTCCACCCCAGGCGAAGAGGTCAGTCCCCAAAAGGGAACATCCGCCAACTTGTGCTGGGTATCCGAGGTAAAGGTGGATATCCTCAGCCAAGCTCAACGACGCAAGCCGACTGCGGTCCACAGACCTGGCACAAGAGTCTCGATGTCTAAAGCAGTCTGGAGCTGCTGTTGGCCACTGCCCTGCCTCCGGTCCCACACCTGCCTGACCGTAGTCTGCAGATTGGCGGAAGATGAGGGACAACTCATCCAGGGAGCCCAACAGGCGTGAGAAAAATGTGCCATGAGGACGCCGAACTGGCCTGGCGAGCGAGAGAGGATGCAGCATAGACTTTTCGCCCGGCATAATCCAATTTCTTGGATTCCTTGTCGGGAGGTTTGACCACATCCTGGCGCTCCCGCACACCGAAAACGCTGTCGGTAACCAACCTCGCCGAGGGGTGTTCCGAAACCGACAGGGAACCGGGACCAGATACTTCCTGGCCAACCTGGGTCAAGGCACAGGGCAGGAAGTGTGATCGCTGCCAAAATTCCAAGGCCGACTCACTCTGGCTCCGCCACTGGAAAGGCTCCGAGGAGAATCCCCTCGGTCCAGAGTCTCCGTGAGGGGATACCTGGCCCGTTTAGAAACGGGTTCGAGCTTTATACCGGTGGGCTCCGAGATGAGTCGAAGCAACCCTAAGAAGGACTAAGGGCTATCGTCCACTGACTGCCCTCCCGAGGACTCCAAGTCCATGCGCTTGGAAAAGAGGGAGGAACCATCATCGGACTCAGAAGAGTCCTCAAAGAGCTGCCTCGGGCCTGAGCCACCCTCCACCTGCCAAGGTTTATCGGGAGTGACGGTGACAGACAGCTTATGGGGCAAACCCAAGGCCGACCGAGAATTTTTGGTCGGAGCCCCAACTAATGGCTGTGGAGGCGAGGTTCCACCAAAATCGTGGGCAGTTGGAATTGGCCGAACAACCGCCTGAGAACAGGCTCCTCAGCTACAACGAGGGTTGTTTCGCCGCCTCCGGTGACAGCCACTTAATGGCCGAGGAAGACGCACTGGGTCTTATTCCCGGTCAAAAGGAGCTGTTGCCACATGAGTTCTCGCATCTGGACGCAACTGGCGCCAAGCCTCCTCGTCCGAGGAAGAGGAAGAGCGGCGGCGCCGCTTGCTGCGGTGCCGACCGAGACCGCCGGCGGCGGCGCGGATCGCTGGTTCATGAGGATGTCCGAGACCGAGAGTCTCGACTAGGCCGAGGAAGGCGAGGAGAAGTGTCGGAAAACGGCACTCCCCTCAGCTCGGACGATCCCACCGAAGGCTCTGGAACCGGAGGTACAGACAAGCCGACGGGATCCTCAACTCCCACCGGGGGAACCGGGGAGAGGGGATTCTCAGCTTCTCCAGCCGACAACCCGTCTAACAGGTCGAGAAAAATCTCGACCGCATCGATGGGAGTCTCGGTCAACTGGCCTGACGGGGACACCCTGAAGCCAGTGGCCGAAGGTGAGGGGTCGACGGAAGTCGACTGTCGACAAGGGGAAGGGGATCTTTCCCGCCCCAAGAGCGCCGACGGAGAGACTTACTTTGCTCTTTGGACCTGGAAAAGGTCCATGAGTTGGACCCTCACCTTTCGCCGAGAGGGTCAGACAAAGCTCCTTAAAAGAAGCCGAGTACGAGGCACCGAGAGAGAGCGGGACAAATGCCGCAGCCGAGGTAGAAGTGGCCCGCGCCGCCTCCTCTTCGAGGGCGATCATCTGCTCGAGCTGATCCGCCGAGCCCGCCGCCGCGGACACCGCCAATCGGGCCTCTTTAGATTTCACCGGTGGAATTCTTTTCTCGGGGCGCCCCAGTTGTAATCGGGCAGCACGGTCTTCAAGGACGTAGGCCGAAAAGGAAGAGCACAAGTCGCAGGCCTGCGGGTCGTGCTCAAGGCCCAGGCAGTAGACGCACGTGGAGTGCGGATCCGTCCTAGACATCTTCTGCCCGCAAGGGCACCTCCGAAAACCCGGAGTCGATTTGTCCATCGCAGCCGCGAGGAGAAGAAGACCTAAGTCTTTTTAGCAAAAAACTTTTTGATTTCGAACTTTCCAAGAATTAGGAGCCAGTCTTAAACGCAGAGCGTTAAGGAGGGAACCTGAGCTTCCAAGCGGTAAGGAAGATCTGGTGTCATGGGGCGGAGCCGAGAGTTTTACCACCCGGGTGGGTGGGAGGAGCCAGCTTGAAGACCTTCCGGCAAGATTTAAAGCGGCAAGGAACCTGCCAGTAAGTGTGGATGAACAACATATCCATGTCCCTAGAAAGTACAGTTACGTAGGAACTTACTGTAACAGTAGATCTTTGAGAGAGGTTCCTTCAGTATAACTTATAGGACTGGCGCCACCTGGAGTCGGGCCACACGGCAGACTTTTCTAGCAATCCCTGATGGGGGACCGCCCACCCAATGTCACGTGCCTGACATCAGCATGGCCGTATATAGTGGGAGGTCTCCACGCCCGCCCTCCAGTTCTCCCGCCGGAGCCAGGAAAAGGCCTGACAGCAGGAGCGAACAGGATTTGGAGACCCTGTAAAACACAAAATGAGGGGAAGGAGGGAGGGAAAAATATGACCTACTTAAAGAACCTCTCTCGAAGAGCTACTGTTACGGTAAGTTCCTATGTAACTGTTCTATCTTACTTCGAGAAGGTTCCTTCAGTAAGTAGGTCATCACTTATAGGACAGAGTCCCAAGCAGTCCCTCCAAAGAGAGACCGAGAGAAACTAGGGAGAAGGAAAACTAAATCCAGCAGAAAAACTGGAATCCAAAATGGACCCTGTCTAGGACAGAAGGCCCTGTAACACAGCTAGGCCGAAACCAGCCCTCCGCCTAGAAGCAATGTCCAGACTGTAATGTTTGGTAAAGGTATGGACAGAACTCCAAGTGGCTGCGGCGCAGATTATCAGCTGCAGAGACATTTCGCAGAAAGGCAGCAGAAGCAGCCATGCCCCTAGTAGAATGACCTGTGATGGTACCCGGCAGAGGTTTTTCATACTTCTGGTAACAATACCTAATACAGTTGCCTAACCATTTGGAAAGGCCCTGCTTGGAAACTGGTTTGCCCTTCAATCTGGGGGCAAAAGAAACAAAAAGCAGATCACAGCTATGGAATTCTTTAGTCTGGTAAGTGTAACACCGAAGAATCCGATGTACGTCCATGGTATAGAGAAGTGCCTCACCTCTGTTAGAGGGGGACGGATAGCATACAGGAAGCTCTACTGATTGGTTTAGCGTGGCTTCTGACACCACCTTGGGAAGAAACTTCGGACTCGTTCTGAGGACCGCCCGGTCCTTGTGGAAAATCAGATAGGGCTCCTTACAAACCAGAGCATGAAGCTCCGAAATCCTCTGGGCTGACGTGATGGCAACCAGGAACAACGCCTTCCAGGAAAGGAAGTGAAAGTCACAGCTCATAGCTGGCTCAAAAGGAGGAAGGGTGAGCTTTTCCAAAATGAAGTTCAAATCCCAAGGAGGAGTTGGGCAGCAGATGGGGGGGTTGCAGATGGAAATCCCTTTCAGAAAGGTTTTTGAGACTTCCAACTGAACCATGGGTTTACCATCCACTAGCTCATGGTACGCTGAAATAGCCGGAAGGTGAACCTTCAATGACGAGTATGAAAGACCGGAGTCTGACAGGTGAAGGAGATATTCCATGACTTGAGGGGCAGAGCATGAGAAGGGGTTCCAACCCTTGGTGGTCGCCCAGACGGAAAACCGTTTCCACTTCATGGCATAAGTGGAATGAGTAGAGGGTTTTCTGGCCTCAATGAGGACCTGAGCAACCAGGAGGAGACCCCAAAGTGAGAGATCGCTATGTCTGTAGGAGCCATGCATGAAGATGCAGAGTCCTGAGCCCTGGATGAAGCAGATGACCTTGATCTTGGGTCAGGAGGCTGTAAGTCACTGGAAGTGGAACCGGTGGTTCCCTGGAAAGCTGTTGCAGCAGCGGGAACAAGATCGGTCTCGGCCAGAGAGAGGCGATGAGAATCATCCGTGCCCTCTCTGCTTGAAGTTTGAGGAGAACCCTCTGAAGAATGGGAAATGGAGGGAAGGTGTACAAAAATTTCCCTGTCCAAGAGAGAGAGACAGCACATCGTGCCAGAAAGCACCATGCCCTGGAATGAGCAAGCAAAAACTGGGAAGTTTTGCGTTGAATTCAGAGGCGAAAAGGTTGATTTCCGGTCGCTCCCAACGTAGGAAGATGGATTCCGCCACTGCCTGGTGTAATTCCTACCCATAAGCTCGGGTCCGTGATCTGCTGAGACTGTCCACCAGGACATTTAGGACACCTGGCATGTGCACTGCCATGAGGGCTAGGTGGTGCTGGACCGTCCAGTTCCACACCCACATCGCTTCCCTGCACAAGGGGCACGAGCGGGTTCTTCCTTGTTTGTTGAGGTACCAAACTACCGACATGTTGTCCGTTTGGACCAGCAGTGATTCCTTGGGAAGGAGGATCTGGAAGGTCTGTAAGGCATACAGGACAGCCCTCATCTCCAGAGCATTTATATGCAGTGTAGACTCCAAGCTGGACCACAGTCCTTGGGCTTGGTGCCCCCCTAGATGTGCTCCCCATCCCATGTTCGAGGCATCTGTGGTGAGGAATGCTGAGGGAGCTGAGTTCCTGAAGTGGAGACCCAAAGAAAGATTGCAGGGATCCCTCCACCAAAGTAATTCTTTCTGAACAGCTGAGGAGACCAGCACCGGATGGTCCAGGTCGTCCAGGAGTTGATCCCACTGCACACGCAAGGACCACTGAGTGACTCATGTGGAGCCTCACGAGGGGAACAGTGGTGATGGAGGCCGCCATCAGGCAGGAAAATGTGCAGGATCTCCCGGGCTGGGATTTTCCTGGAAGAAGACACTTTGGAAGTCTGACAGATCAGTGTCTCCACCCTGTCTGGAGGGAGGAAGGCTCTGCGCTGGACCATATTCAAAACTGCCCCAATGAACTGTAGTTTCTGGGCAGGGGTCATAGAGGACTTGGGGATATCTTTTTTTTTTTTGTTCACCTTCACCCCTGGCCATCCTTTGGGAGTGCCCACTCAGAATGCGCCCTACTCCCAGCCTGAACCCTCGCATCTCCCTTCGATCCCCTCCCCCCGAACGACCACAGGCAGGCTTGTCCCCCGGTACCATCTCTGGGGCTGATTCCGCCCTCCCTCGGTGGCTAGCTCCTAAGTGTGAAGAGCCTTACCTGCTGTCGACGGGTCGGCTCTGGAGGGAGATCCGGGCGCGTCTGGGCCGGCATTTGGGATGTGGGCGATTCCCCCGGGGCCACTGTCATCTCACCGATGGTGTAGGAGGCTTTTTCCATCTTTCCCCTTACGAGCGTGGCATGCAATGGCATCAGCATGCTGGCTATCCCCGTAAATGCCTGCCACGCTCATCCCCCAATTGTAAGTCCCATGCATGTAGTACCCCCAGTCTCCACCGGGGGCCACTAACGCGCTGGGAAACCCCTGTATCCTTCCCCGGGAGAGGAGAGCAGTCCTCCAGACGCTCAATCCATCTTTCTCCCCTGCTGACCCCCAGTGCCTGGGCTCGCTCCCAAATCCAGATCGCCGGCGTAGCGCAAGGTGTGGCATCCAGCACCTCAACCCTCAGCGCCACCGGGCTGGCTGACTTGGGGATATTGACAGTAATCCCATGCCTGCTGAATAGATCCAAAGTGAAAGAAAGAGCCTATAGTAAAGAGTCCCTGGATGGAGATGAAATCAGCCAATCGTCCAGGTAAGGGAAAACCGCAATACCCCTGCGGCGTAAGAAGGCCGCAACCACTGCCAGGCACTTAGTAAACACCTGGGGTGCCGAGGACAGGCCAAAGGGGAGTGCTCGGAAATAAAAATTACGTACCTACCGTAATTCTGATCTTTCTGTGTATCTTCACCATTCATCGTCTTTGGGTACTAGCCGGAGGTCATGACCCCGTGGGAGCTCTTTTTTTTTTTGACGGGCGGAGTTGACGCACCATCGGCGCCGCCCTTGAGGCCGACACACTGCTTGGCGCTCGCGGGTTGGCCATTAGGTGTTGTCGACTCCGCCCTCCCGCCAGTTCTGAGTTGCCACAGAGTAAGAAAGGGTTGGGAGGGAGGGACAAGGAAGTCCAAGGGACAGACAAAGGAATAGATATATAAACTAAAAGGAGAAATAAACGACAGAGAGGACAGAATAAGTTTGAAAACTAAGGGGATTGGGTAGGGGCCCCAATCTCAGGAAGTAGAAAAAGGAGGAGGGAGGGAGGGAGGGTTAAGAAATTTAGAGATAAGGACGTGGGGGGGGGGGCTAGGGAACACACCCTGGAACCTTGACCTGTCTCCAGATTGCGTAGGAACTGCGAAGGAGTAGCTAAAAAGTGAACTGCCAGAATTCAAGGCACAGAATCACTAGCAATAATTCCAAGAAGCAGAATCGGCTATTCTGGAAGAAAAGGCAGGATACAGGGATTATTCCTCCCCTCCAACCAAAAAGAAATTTTTGGTGTAAGAAACCTAGTTTCTTAAATTAAATCGAGGTTGTGTCCAAAGGACAAGGAAATTAAAGCAAGGTGATGGGAGAAAGGGGAGAGGGAACAGAAAAGAGGGCAACTACCAACCCCCACCCCACAGGGGTGGAGCCGAGGCGCTGAAGAAAGAGTGCCCCCCATCCTGACCACTATACCCCCTATGTGCCCCAAGTCACCCCACTCCTGATTAACAGAAAGGAAGGGGGTGAGGGAGAGGGCACAGAGAGGGAGGGGGACCCAGAGACTGAGGCCCCAGGGGGGATGGAGGGTGGGATTGAGATGAATGGTGAAGATACACAGAAAGATCAGAATTACCGTAGGCACGTAATTTTCATATCTTATCTGTGTCAATCTTCACCATTCATCACCTTTGGGTGAGTGCCGAGCACCCCCGAAGGGGGCTTCAACCCTAAGGGACTGAGTCCCTTAGCTTTCAGTGGGGGACACACTAAGAGGGAGAACCTTCACGGGTCTGGAGAGGCCCAAGAGTGGGAAGAGTGAGACGGGGAACCCCCAGAGGGGGTAGGAAGTTGCCCCGACAGACGCTGTCTCACCCTATGGGAGAAAAGATAGGGTCTCTGGTGAGCGGAGTTAATCACCCTACGCCGGGCCAAGGGTGACAACCGGGAGAGACGCAGCCCTGCCGTCCACCTAGTGCAGATCGCTGTACCTACAACCCTGGTAACTACCTCATTGGCGTCATACGACGCCCTTGCTTGGTGTCTTGCTAGCTCCAGGCCACGTGCAGAGAGTGCGATGGCTTGTCTGGTTTCCTCTGTGTCAGGCATCGAGGCTAGGAGTTGACCTAGACTGGACCACAGGAACCTATCATAGGTAGCATAGTGGGCCTGATGAGCAGATATCGAGAGAAGCAACCGTGCGGAGTAAAAGGTCCTCCTACCTCAGAAGTCAAAATCCAAGGAATCTTGATCTGGGGGCTGGTCACAGTGCAGGGCGCGAAGCCCGTTGGGAGTATCTGACTGCGACAATCCTGAGCTAGGATGAGGCAGGTTACCTGGAGACTCCGAGGGGGCACAATACCTCTAGCGGAGATCCCTAGGGGCTGGGACTCCGGAAAAGGGTCTCTGCCAGAAGCGCATCGATGCCTCCCTAAAGGGAGCAGGCCAGGGGGGCACTACAAGAGTGTCCACACTGAAATCGCTCAAAAAAGGCGCACGCCAAATGCTCCGGATTGTGCTGAGTGGGAGGGGTGACATGCAGGTCCTCCAATATCCTCACGAGAAAATGCTGATACTCAGCAAGATCAGCAGCTGGGGAAATGTGGACAGATGGTTCCTCACCTCCTGAAGAGGAGGATGAGGAGTCAGAGGACCTCAGAGGTTCAGATGTTGGCTGCTCAGGGAGAGGTTGAAAAACCTGTCTGTCCATGGCCCTAACATAAGAAGGAAATTGAGCAGCCACAGCTCTGAACTGCTCCAAGGAGAGAGGACCGCTAGGACCAAGAATACCTGGGGGAGCAGGAGACTGTGGCAGAGGAGAGGGGGCAGAGCCGACAACAGGAATCGGCTGTCCTCCGCCTGGGCTAGAGAGCACACCTGGAGCCACAGCAGAAGAGGTAGCTCCGGAAAACTCCACAGTTGACTGGAACTGCCTAGGCTGCACCCTGAAGAATCCCCCCTGTGAGGTGACCGGGGCCGTGAAAGTCCAGAAGGATGGCCCCCTACCTCAAAAAATGGGCCTCTCGAAACCGAAGGGAAGGCGAAGGTCCGGCCTTCGACTTCTCCCACAGCCGGGTGGGCTCCAGAAAAAGGTCGCCGCATGAAGCCCATACCCCTCGACCCCTCGGAATCCGAAAGTGCCCTCTTCCTCGAGAGAGCCAGCCTAGGCAGCAGGCAACCCTGGTCAGTTCCCGAAGGGGCTATCCAGGGAGCAGCATCCTCCTCCTCTCCTGTGGGTGCTCCGATCAGCCCCAAAGTTGGGCGATCCAGGCATACCACTTGATGGGGTACGACCACTGAGGGGTCAGAAAACCCTCCAAGTCCAGGCTGCAGAGCAATGGTGGCCTGCACAACTGCCTGCTGGTCAGTACCCCTGACCCTGGTCCCAGAAGCCACTGTCCACTCCTCAGAGGGGGACTGGTTCTGGCCTGTCGAGGACACTACCAAGATGCCCACATGAGCAGTCAACTCCAAAGTGTCAGACTGCCAATCTGACTCAGAGTCCGACTCCTCCTCCTCCGAAGAGGTGGAGATCGAAGTTCTGTGCCAAACAGTGCATGGATGCCTACTGCCATCCCAACTGAAAAGGGCACCAGATCCAAAGACGGCACCAGAGTCGGCACTGACATCCCCAGCCGCACCATGAACGGTGCGGGAAGAAGACATGGCTCCAACGACGGTAGCAGCCTCGAAGCTAGAGCCTGTCACGGCGCTGTCCCGACCCATGGTGCCGCAAGCGGCGCTGAGGCCAGAGACAGTGCCAATGACAGCTCCAACAGTGCCCTCGGCGCAGTGAACGGCATGGAGGTCGGAACCCCCCATGGCGCCGTCCTGACCCATGGCACCGCTCTCGGCATCGACAACGGCCCCAACCGCGCTCTCAGCACAGAGATCTGAAACCCCCATGGCACCGTGTCCTTGCTCGGAGCCACGACTGGCTCCAGAGCTGGACATGGCGCCGTGCTCAACCAAGGTGCCGCAGACAGCGGCCGGGTGAGAGAAAGTCAAGAACGGTGCTGTAGAGCCTCCCACGGTGCCGTGAGCACCATCGGCACCACGAACGGAGCCAACGGCAGCAACAGCCCCGAGCAATGGACCGGCACCGACGACGGCGCCATCAGGGCTACGCGTCGCGAACAGCGCAGAGGCCCAAGACAGCACCGACCCAGGCCTTCTGAACCAAGGGTACGACACCGGGGAGCCTTCACCCCCGAGGGGCGATTGCCAAGGCGGTGCCTCCCGCCCGTCCCCCGGGGGGGAGGGGCAAACTGGGCCTCCTGCACCATGGAAGGGGCTTCTGCCATGGCTAGGCTACAAGCAGCAGAAGCCCCCTCCTCCTTGGTCCATATAGAACTAGAGGGGACCGGAGGAAAGGTCGAGAGAATGTGCTTGGCCTCACGACGCGCCGCTCGTCTCCTCGAAAGTCGGGCGGGCTCGCCCAACTTTCCACGGTGTTGTTCGATGACACGACAGTCCATGGAGAAGCAGACATCGCACGAATCCATGTCGTGTAGCGGGACAAGACACGCGAGGCAATGGTCATGTTGGTCGGTGACGGAATACTTATGGCCGCACGGGCACCGACGCATGGGGGGGCCATCCCGTTTTCATTGATTTCTTGCCCCCCGACAGAGACATGACCTACGGAAAAAACAACACCAAACAAGACCCGATGTCGCAAAATAAAGGAGGGAACAGTCTTACTTTCACCTCAGGCGACGTCGAGTGGAGTGAAACTGAACTGGCAGGAAGAATTAGAGAACGGAGTCGATGGCTTCACAAAATATAACAGGCCTCTCACACAGCAGAGCTTCCACGAGGTGACCTCGACGGCGGGAGATGAAAAACTGGTGGGAGGGCGGAATCGACAACACCTAATGGCCAACCCGGGCGAGCACCACGCGTGCGCCGGCCCCGAGGGCAGCCACTTATGGTGCGCCGATCCCATCCCCCAAAAGAGCTCCTGTGGGTCATGACCTCCGGTTAGCACCCAAAGGTGATGAATGGTGAAGATTGACACAGATAAGATCAGGAAGTGTTCCCCCTGGAACTGAAACCGCAGGAATCGGCGGTGGCTGGGGGAAATGGGAATATGCAGGTAAGCATCATGCATGTCCAGAGCACACAACCAATAGTTCTCCAGAAGGAGTGGCAGGAGGCTCTGGAGAGTCAGCAGCCAGAATTTCTTGTACTCGCAAGGCCTCCCCTGTCCTTCTATGTGTCAGCGGTATCGACAGCTCTTCCCTCTTAACCACGGTGTCAATAACATACCTTGGAGTGACACTCGATCCCCAACTTGACATGGGGTGTCACATCCTCAATGTTTGCAGAGCCGTAAACTGCAAACTGGGTCTTGCCTACAGGGCAAAGAAAAATTTGACGTCTGCAGCTCACTTTGTGCTGGCCAGAGGAGTGCTGCTCCCGTCGCTTAGCAATGGCCTTCTCCTGTTCGCTAGTACCTCCAAGGTCCACCTTGCTCGATGGAACATGACCTACAACAACATCTGTCGCTTTGCCCTATCAGCCCCACGTCTCACCCATCATTGTAAATTATACGACAAACTGGGCTGGCGTTCCCTGGCCAACCACTTGAAATATGGGTTGGGCCAAGCCAGGAAAGGTGCTCAGAACTGAACCCTCCGGATCTGGCGCAGCTCCTCAAGCCTGCTGAATCCTCCTCCCTCAGGTCTCAAGGTCCTGGGGTGCTCAAAGTTCCTTATACTCAAACCCTAATGGGGGACAGGGACTTCGCCACATGCGCTCCGAGGCTATGGGACTCCATTCATGATTATGTTCGTACCTCCCCCCCCCACCCGAGTCTCCGGAACTCCCTGCGCGGGCATTTGAAACTGTCCTCTGTGTTTGGGTGTCCTAAGCCACCTTAATCAGGTCTCCAAATTCGTCTCATCCAATCCACTGTCCACTGTCTACTCTGGGAAGCACGTGATTGCTTGCTATCTGCTTATGAATAATGTGGCCCTGGTATGAGGGTCACTCATACAATGTAATTGCCACTGGATGTTTCAGTATATTTATTCGTATGTATATGTATATTTTTACCTATTACTGTATATGTATTGTTTACCTAATACTGCTCACTGTAGACTATCTGTTCATCTTGCTCTCTTGTAACTATGTAAATTGCCCTCTTGTTGTTATGTACCTTGTTTGAACCTGTATTTTTCACTGTGCCCTCCCGGGTCGTACCTCAAAATAGGCATACTGCTTGTCTAGTGTACCTACCTGGTCAACAAAAACTAACTAAATAAATAAAAGTCGCTTAAGTGGAGTGTGGGTCTGAAATCCCCCCCGTCTTTTTTGGAACCAGGAAAAAATGGGAGTAAAACCCCTTTCCCCTTTGCCAGAGGGGAACATGCTCTATTGCTTCCTTGAGCAAGAGACTGTTCACCTCTTCTCGAACGAGAAGCGCTTGATCCCTTGAATAGGAGGATCTTTTTGACTGAGTATCTGGAGGAAAGTCTAGAAACTCTGTTGTGTGTCCGATGGACACTAACTGCAGGACCCATTCGTCGGAGGTGATCGCCCTCCACTCCTGTGCATGGCAGGTGAACCTCCCTCCCCACATGCTCCCTGTCGGGAGACTGGGGAGGCAGTTGGGATGGGAAATCAGGAAGTGGTCGGACATTCAGGGGGAGGACCCCCTGCTCGTCTCCAGTTCTTGGAGGCAGGAGGGGTGGCTGTACCCATGGCTTTCCCTGGCGGCGTGACAGGGCTTGCTTTCTCTGCCTCCAGGTCCTTTTCCGAAAGGGCTGCTGTTGTTGGGTGCCTGATCGGTACATGGACCTCATGGACCTGAGGGTAAGACCTTTGTCCTGCAAGTCCGTGATAATGTCCTTGGTGTCCCCACCAAAGAGTACTGAGCCCCTGAAGGGGGCATCTTGAATCGCCGACTGAACTTCGTTGGCAAGTCCAGAAAGGTGAAGTCAGGAGTGCCGTCTAAGGGCAATGGCAGTTGCCGAGGTGCGCGTCACAGAATCGACTGAGTCGTATGTGGCCCACAAAGCATGCCTATACGAGAACTTGGAGAGGTGAAGATCCTTGACAAGCTCCTCCTTCAAGGCCGAGGGACCCATGGCTTGCACCTGAGCCTCTAACCTGGCCAAGGTAGCTTTTTGATGAGACACCATATGGGCCACATAGTTAAGGGACCAAAGGGCGTATGTGGCAGAAGAATAGATTGTTCTCCCGAACTGGTCCATCTGCCTCGACTCTTTGTCCAGAGGAGAGGTGCTCATGTACTTTGGTGCTGCGGAGCGGTCATGAGCAGAGGAAATGACCACAGAGTCAGCCTTA
The DNA here is from genome assembly GCA_016271365.2 of Neoceratodus forsteri. Taxonomy (NCBI): domain Eukaryota; kingdom Metazoa; phylum Chordata; order Ceratodontiformes; family Ceratodontidae; genus Neoceratodus; species Neoceratodus forsteri. Next base: position 966,606,856 of record CM028134.1, on the reverse strand, counting down.
GGATGTGTTTTCAAGAACAGGGCATTCTTCGGCGCCCGGTAATGGCTGTCCACCTGTTTGGGGACAGCTGGGAGGGAATGAGGCATCTGCCAGACGGTAGTGGTGAGGGCTTGATGAGGTCCAATCTATGGAGGAATGGGGACCGGAGACAGAGACTCTGAGTCCAGATGTTCTGCGAGTTCTCTGCCTCATGGGGTCCTGATCCTCTGACTCCCAGTCAAAGAAAACCTTCATGGACCTCAGAAGGTCCGAAAAGGCAGGGTCCTCTGGTGGTGATTTAAGAGAAACCTTGTCTGTTGGGCCCTCAGGTTCCTCCAGGACCTCCTCCGAATAACTGTCAACCCCCTCATCGTCGTCGTCTGCCCCTTCAACAGGACGGTGATGGATACTGGGAAGAGAGACGTCCTGACGAGTCTTCCCTGAGACGTGTACAGTAGTTACGGAAGAACTGCTCAGGAAAGGTGACCTTGGAGACCGTGGGATAGGGAGTCTCATCTCCAATTCTGACACCAACTCAGACCGAGCCCCCTGCCACCAAGACTGAATCAGAGTCTTGAAATCCAGGGCAACCAGAGGAGGTGGAAGGGGTGGCGGAGTTGGCTGAGGCTGAGGGGGAGGCAGCATTACCAGTGGGGGCGGAGGGGTAATGATAGCCCTGGAATCCCTGGTAGTGAGAGTAGGGATTGAACCCAGGATAAAACTGCCTGTAATGACTCCAATCCGGAGGGGGGCCAGCCGGGTAGTGGTCCCCAAGGAATCCCTGCAGGTAGTGAGGGACAGTTCAGGGTCTGGAGTAAATCCCCATCGTCAGGTCTGGCAGCAGGGGTACCCGCGTCGGACACGCCGTGGTATATATAGGTTGTGGGTCCGGCGTTGGGACAGCCCACATCAGGGGGACCGACGTCAGGACCGGAACCACCTGATCCGGCACTGGAAAAGGATCCAGTGTCAGAGGGGCCAGCGTCAGAACCGGACGAGGGGACCCTGACGGCAGGACCTGATCTGACATCGGGGCCAACAGCTCAGGCCGATCGATAGGTCCAGGCTGAGGGACTGCTGTCGGGACGTCTAGCGTCAGAGCCAGCGGCTGGGGCCGATCGCTAGGTCCCAGATAAGCAACAGTCGTCGGGACATCCGGCGTCGGGGTAAGGTTCGCTGGGTCCTCTGGTGGGATGTTGGCCGGAATCGACGCCACAGGAATCCTGCCCGAAGGTGAAGGAGGGGCCTCCATGTTAAGGCCTGCTGGCTTAGGATGAGCCTCCTTTCCCTTGATCCCGAGAAGAGAACACGGAGTTGACCCCATGGAATTGACTACGTCAAAGGATTCTCCGCTGTCTTCGCCGGAGGTACCCGCCGTTGAAGTGGAGGGTACGGGCGAAGGAAGAGGAGGAAGAGGGGCTTTCTCCCTCTGGTTCCCCGGACGCCGGGTGAGGCGCCGTTAGGCTAGATGGGGAACCACACCTGTGCGGCCATCAGGATGGGCTGCCTCAGCAGGTGGCGCTGGGGAGCCCCGTTGACTTATCGACGGGTGCCTGGCAGGTCCCCACTGACTGGGGAGCCAGCTTAACGGCTGCTGCGCGATCCCCAGAGGAGCTGGGGGTTGACTTATCGGCTGTCGCGGTGCGGTCGTTGGAGGGGCAGACAATCAGCTGACCCGCTGCGGTCATACCAGACTTGCCGTCCGATTTTCTGGGCGGCGGCTGGGCCTTGCTCATCGAGGGCCGCGTGTCGTCTGCAGAGCGCTCCCGTTCCCTAGACTTCTCCTTGTGTTTCTTCGATGGAGAAGATTTATCTGCTGAGGACTCTCAAATGGTCCATCTTCTTCTCTAGAGAAGCCAGGTGGGCTTTCAAGAGATGGGCCTCCAAAGCCTGCTGCCTCCTTTTCTTTGTGGCCTGGTTGAAGGTCTGGCACTCCAGGTAGGAGGAGACAGGGTGGTCTGGGCCTAGACAGAGGACACACTTGAGGTGACCGTCTTTGTGCGGGATCTGCATGCAACAAGACAAGCACTTCTTCGGTGAAGACATCAATGAAGAGTTGCAAAAAAGGAAGAATTATAACCTGAATCAAAGGACTTATGGTTGTCTCCTAGTGGCGAAGATCATGGAAGGGGTCTGGATCAGGTCTCCTGGCAGCAGAGGAGAGCATGCCTGTGAGTGGCGGTGTAAAGTTGGAGGTGGAGATGGGAAGTGGACTCCAGCTCACAGGAAAGCTGCATGGTTACATCTTGGAGGCGGAGAACTGGCATGGTCAAGGATGAGGGAGAAAGGTGGTAGTGGTGGGGGGCTTAGAAGCCTGCGGATATTGCGAAATACATATAAAATGCCATAACGGTGGAATGGAGGAGGTAAGGATTCCTGGAAGGGTGTGTAGGTTTTGTAAGCTGGTTGTGTTTTATGTTATTACTGTACTTAGGTATAAATAGTTAGGGGAATTATATGGGGTGTTGGTCAGACAGTAGGCCAAGGCAGGATAAAGATGATTGTTTGCACGATGAATAAAAGGCTGTATATTGTATGGCAGGTTCCTTAAAGTTGGAAAAGGAATTTGCGAAATGACTGTACTGTTTCCTTGGATCTTTGGCTGTCCTACCTCAATAAAAGATTAAAAAAAAAAAAAAAAGGAATTTTTGGCGAGGGAAATTACGACGCAAGATACTTTCATGACGATCGCTATATGGAAGTCTGCAATGCGACTGACACCAGGCAACAGCGGGAAAGAACTGGAGGGTGGGCATGGGGACCGCCCACTATATATGGCCACGCTGACGTCAGTCACGTGACATCGGATGGGCAGTCCCCCGTCAGGGATTGCTAGAAAAGTCTGCTGTGCAGCCTGATGCCAGGTGGCGCAAGTCCTACACGTGATGACTTACTGAAGGAAACCTCTCAAAGTAAGATCGTAAGTTTCTCTAGGATGAACAAAAGGTCCCATGGTGGGACTGGATCCCTAATGGAAGGTTTCAAATGAAGAATGCCCCGAACGAAAGTTCGGGTCAGGTGCAGCTGAGCAAGATTCCTTCCTTCTATTGGTGCATGGTAAGCCGAAAAGGCGCACAGATGCACCTTGATAGAAGAGTATCCCAGCCCCGCATCTGAGAGGGATAGGAGGTAATCCAACACCGACTTTACCGAGCATGTGAAGGGATCCAGGGAACGTGCTGCTGCCCATATGCAAAAGTGTTTCCATTTCATGGCATAAGTTGCTGTTGTAGAAGGCTTTCTTGCTTCTATGAGGACTTTGGCCACCCTCTGTGAGACTCCATGCCTTGAAATGGCTAAGTCTGCAGAAGCCATGCATGAAGGTGTAGAGACCAAAGGTCTGGGTGAACCAACATGCCCCATTCTTGGGATAGCAAGCCGGGCGTGATTGGAAGCTGGAAGGGGGGTTGTGTCACCAACTGCTGTAACAACGGGAACCAAATTTGGCACGGCCATAGTGGGGCTACCAGGATCATGGTCGCCCCTTCAGCCTGAAGCTTGAGCAGAACTCTCTGTATTAGTGGAAAGGGATGGAACATGTAAAGGAACCTCCCTGTCCAACAAAGGGACAACGTGTCTCGCCAGAAAACACCAGGCCCTGGATCTAGCGAGCAAAAATTGGGCAGTTTTACATTGCATGCGGACATAAAGAGGTACGGCTCTGGATGACCCCATCTTCTGAAGAGGTCAACTACCACTTTTTGGAGTAACTCCCATTTGTGAGTCCTGGTCCGAGAGCGACTGAGCTCGATGGCCAGGATGTTCTGGACGCCTGGAACATGAACTGCTGTCAGGGTGAGGCCGTGTTCCAGGGCCCAGTGCCATACTCTCATAGCCTCTCTGCATAGAGGATAGAAATGTGTCTCAACCCCCCCCCCCCAACGTGCTGATGTAAAACACCACCAACATATTGTCTGTCCAGAGAAGCAGGGGCCCCTGGGTAAGGTGATTCTGAAAGGCCTTCATGGCATAAAGAATTGCTCTCATTTCCAAAATGTTGATACGCAGAAACACTTCTGTCTCCGACCTTGTGCCCTGCGTGCAGCGATGCTGAAAATGAGCTCTCCAACCAAGACTTGAGGCGTCTGTGGTGAGAGTCTGGCTTGGTGAGGGTGATGGAATGGAACTCCTAATTCCAGAATGGGGGATGTCAGCCACCATGACAGCATCTGCTGAACAGCCCTGGAGATAGTGATCTGATGATCCAGATTTTGGAAACTCTGGTCCCATTGGACTCGCAGGTTCCATTGTGGTACTCTCATATGCAAGCGCGCTAACTGCACCATGGGAATGGCCACTACCATATGACCCAACAGCTGCAAATGAAAATTACGTACCTACCGTAATTCCTGATCTTCTCTTGTATCTTCACCATTCATTACTTCCTGGGGTGTTAGTCGAGGCGCCAAGACCACGGAGCTTTTTTTTTTGAAGTTTGTTTGAACGGCACTGCCTCGAGTGACGCTACAGCGCCATGCGCGAGGGGCGGCCGTAGTAGTGATTCACTCCCTCCTCCAACTCAGTTCTGTGAGCCGGAGAGGCAAAAGTGAGAGCAGAGAATATAGATAGCGAGGCAAGATAGCCGAGGATAGCAAAGCAAGGAAGAATGAACTGAAAAGGAATAAGCCGATGGAGGAAGGACAGAGGAGAATAAAGTATCCCTAGCCTAGGTATTTGCAGGGCCTCCTTACCTGGGCGACTCTAGGAGGAGAGATAAAGTAAGGAGATGAGAAAATAGAAGAAGAAGAAGAAAGAGAAGAGAGAGATGGGATGTTGAAGGGACCAGAATGCCCAACGAGCATAGTTAGCTTAGAGCTGAAGGCCTCACTAAGAGGGAAGCAAGAATCCTCGGAGATAGAGCTGAAGAGAAGGTTCACCAAACCCGCTAGACAGACTCTGGAGGGCATAGTCCTTATCCTCAACATGCCATTGTTATTGATACCCCCCTCGGGTTCCTGGCCGTGACAGGCCTAGAATTCGAGGACACCCGAGGAGGGGAAAGGAACCCCAGGCAGCAGGAGAGTGCTGCTCTGGGACTTAGAAAAGGAAAATGTAAGCTTTCAGGCTTTTAAGCATAGAAATGGGACTCAGACAGACTGGCCAAGGCTTAGGCTGGCTGGGATTGGATATGGTCAGCACAGCTCTTCTGTAAAATTGTCCAGGAGGACACTTAAAAGGAGAAACCAATATGCAAACTAGCGAGAAGGAGATTACCTTCTCATTTCCCTCTTGTTTGTTTTTCCTTTTTTTTTTTTTTTTTTTTACAGAAGAAATTTGAGGTTGGTTGCATGACCCCAAAACCAAGGTGCCTATAGCAGTCGAAAAGAGTTCCTCAGCACTTTTTCTCCTTTTTTTAAAGAAAAAGGAACAGACGTGCCTGCCCTCTGCTCGGCAAGAATGGGGGTTGATTCCAGGGCAATATCTGGAACATGGGATTGCAGGATCAACTGAATAGCCTGAACCAGGCCAAAACCCAGAGATATCTTGTCAGGATAACGGCAAGAGATAGTTGTCCAGTCTGATCGCCAATGCAATCCACGAGATGGCCCACTGAATCTTAGAGTAATTAATTTTTCTGGAAAATTAGACACCCCCCAAAAGAAGGATTTTTTTTTGAAAAATTAAGCAATTTTTCCTAGTTTTTAAGAAAACTTTTTTTTTTTTTTATTTTTTGCAGAGAGGAAGGAGACGGGAGGTGGAGAAGCCACAGGAAGAGGCCACTGAGGGATGGTGGCTGGAGTAGAATGAATGGTGAAGATACAAGAGAAGATCAGAATTACTGTAGGTACGTGCATATTCATATCTTCCCTGTCAATCTTCACCATTCATTACTTCCTGGTGAGTACTGGGCCCTCTTCCACTGGAGGGGGAAGAGGTAAACCCTGAGGGAACAAGACCCCAGCCTTCTGCTGGTGAGAAAGCAGAAGGAGAAGACCCTGGCTTATTCAGAAAGCCTAAGTGGGAGAAGAGCTAGGAGGTGCCTCCCGAAGACGAGGAGACGGAGGGAGCCCCTGTAAAAGTCTCCTAGCTCTGGAAGAGAAAAGACGGGTCCCCCGGAAGGCAGAGCGAATCACCCTACGCCGGGCCAGGGGTGACAACCTGGAAAGACGAAGCCATGCCGTCCGCCTGATGCAGATCGCTGTCCCCGCAAGCCTGGAAGCCACCTCATTGCGTCATAAGATGCCCTTGCTTGGTGTCTTGCCAGCTCCAGGCCTACCGCGGAGAGGGCAATGGCTTGTCTGGTTTGCTCCGTGTCAGGCATAGATGCCAGCAGCTGGGACATCATCACCACAAATGCCGGGTTATAGGCAGCGTGGTGAGCCTGATGTGATGTAATACATGCACTGCATCGAGAAGAAGAGAACACTCTTCGCCCCAACGGTCGAACTGAGAGAGTCCGAATCCGATGGTCGGTGGCGCCAGGCAACGGCGCCAGAAGGAGTATCCAGGTATACCAAACCTGAGGACGGGTTGGGAAGGGAACCCTAGAGACTCAGAGGGGGATACCCACGCTGGCAGTCCGCGGGCTGGGAAGAAGCGGCAGGAACTGCCAGGACCGGATAGACGCCTCCTGGAAGGGATAGGCCAGGAAGGTACCACCAGATGCTGGGCACTGAAATCACCAATGAATTCACGCTGCCTCCTGCTCGGTATTGTCTCTCCAACATAGGAAACGTGAGATCCCCACCATCCTCGAGAGGAAACGCTGATATTCTGTGAAACAGCATCGAGGACAGATGAGCAGGGGGTTCCTCTCCCTCAGAGGAGGGAGACGAGGATGATGGGGAGCTGGAATGCTCAGAGGATTCCTGCGGCGGTGGGGAGAGTCGAAAGACCTGCTCATGCATGTATCTAACATATGAGGGGAAGGCCGCTGCAGAACCTCTGAACTGCTCCCAGGATAACGGACCAGAGGACCGACATGGCCCGGGAGCGGGGGTGGTGAAGGCAGAGAGATGGGAGAGGGCACCTCCGAGGAGGCAACTGTTTGCGAGGGCTCTGAATCCGGGAAAGGAGCCCTAGTAGGAGGGATCCCGGATATCAAACCAGGCCGCAGAACGGAACTCTGGGGAAGCGGAGCCTGGAAGAGCCCTGGGGAGAAACTCCCGCGACGACGCCGGACTGTATGGATCCAGAAGGGCAGTCCGCACAATGCCGCCCGGAGGACACCCTTGGAACCCTGGGGAGGGACGGGCCTGCACTACGGTCCTGGCCGCCCCCTGAGGTGGCTGAAGAAGACCGGCAGCAGGCCGCCTGCCCTCAACCCTCGGATTCCAGAGGGGCCTCCTCCCGACTGCAACGCCCCTGTCCCTGAGGAGGCAACAGCACCGGGGGTAGCGCACCGAGCCTCCAGAGAGGGGAGCCCTCCGTCACTCCCCACGCCTGCCCCCAGGACTCTCGGCCACCCCAGCCGAGGAACCCTCAGGAGACGGCAGTACAGGGGACAGAGGGAGGGCCCTCGCGCCGCCTGGTACCCCTAGCTACCGAGGACCCAGATCCCAAGAATGGGGGTGCCAGGATGGGTCCATATCTGAGTCATCGTCCTCCCGAGGAGGACGAGACCAGCAGGACCTCGATGCTGGCCACCCCAGGGTCCCCGAGGCCACGGGCCACGAACAGCCCCGGCAACAAGGGCGACGCCGCCGCCCCACGCCGGGCAGCAGGAAGGCTCAACCCACACCTCAGCGAGCCTGCAGGCCTGCACCGCCTGGGAAGGGGAAGGCTAACGGCGCCGCGATGTCCACCGGCATCGCGAACGGCGCCGAGGGCTAAAGCGCACCGCCAACGGCGCCGCTTACAGCGGCGCCGAACGCGCTGGATCCAAAGTGGTGCCGACGATCACCGGCACCGCGAACGGTGCCGATCCAAACGGGCGCTGCGAGGCGGCGTCGAGGGTCCACCTAAGCCGGGCCTAAAAAGCCAAGGGCCTCGACACGGGGAGCCTGCAACTGAAGAGGTGACTGCCGAGGCGGTGTCAGCGCCATGCCCCGGGAGGCTGCGACGACCCCCAACACCGCTGAAGGGGCCTCTCGGCAAGATAGGATGAGGAAACTCCTCCTGGATCAGAGTAGGCCCGGGAGGGGACCCGGGAAGGGCCTAAAGATCTCGCCTCGAGATTCCCGTGAGCGACGCTGTCCCCGAAAGTCGGCGGGGCCTTGCCGAGCTTGAACGCAGACTTCGAGGACGCGACGGTCCATCGAGAAACAGGCGCCGCATCTAATCCATATCATGGTTGGGTCCCAGGCAACGAAGGCAAACGCTGCGCCGTCCGAGACGGAGAAATGCTGGCCACAGGAGCACAGACGAGCATAGGGGCGCGTCTGCCTTTTCAAAGAACGCTTAGCTCCAGAACCGGACATAACGCGAAACCAACGAGACTAAAACACAGTAGGAAATACACCCGGCGCCAAAGAAAGAAAAGAACAGTCTTACCAGAGCGCCGAAAAGTCAGGAAAACGGAGTCGGAAACTATTACACTACCAGCGCCACGCTGGACAGGTGCTGCCTCGACGGGGAGAAACAGAACTGAGTTGGAGGAGGAGTCGGTCGCTACTAACGCCGCCGCGCATGACGCCACTTTGCGCGGGGTGCCGCTAGGGCAAACTTTAAAAAAAAAAAAAAAAGTTTCGGCATGTGGTGCGCGCGCCCGCCAACACCCCAGGAAGTAATGAATGGTGAAGATTGACAAGGAAGATCATAGACCGAAGCTGTTATCCGGCAGCATACAGCTATTTCAGGTTTCGCTCTCAGTCAATCGGGCTCTGTCGGGAGGAAGAAAGGCCATACTCTGCTGTGTATCCAGGATGGCTCTGATGTACTGAAGTCTTTGGCAGGGCCAAGGACAGGACTTCTGAATGCTGACAGTTATCCACAGCTGCTGAAACATCAGAAAAGTGTCTGACAGAGTGTGAACTAACTGCTGCCTTGAGGTAGCAGTCAGAAGCCAGTCATCTAGGTAAGGGTAGACAAAATGACTGTCTCCTTAATGCGGCTGCCACCTCCGTGAGACACTTGGTAAACACTCTTGGCGCTGAGGATAGACCAAAAGGAAGGGCCCAAAACTGGTAATGGGTCCCTCGAAAGGTGAACCGAAGGAACCTCCGGTGGGCTGGAAACACTGGAATATGGAGGTAGGTGTCTTGCATATCCAGGGAACAAAGCCCATCTCCTTGAGTTAGCATGGGGATCAGACCGAGCAGGGTCACCATCCTGAATCTCTTGTATTCTATGTACTGATTCATATGGCCGAGAAATAGAATGGGTCTTAAATCTCCAGTCTTCTTGGGGACTAGGAAGAAGTGGGAGTAAAACCCAGTTCCCTGTTGAGATGGAGGAACAGGTTTGATGGTTCGCTTTAATAGCAAAGCCTGAATCTCTTCTGGATGAGGGCTGCGTGGGTTGCGGAGTACCAGGAGGAGGCTGGAGGACTGTCCGGAGGGATCTGGGAAAACTCCAGCGTATAACCCCTTCCTATAATGTCCCGAACCCAAGCATCGGCTGTCACATTGGTCCACCCCTCTAGGTAGAGGGAGAACTGGCATCCTACCATCTCCCCCACTTCCTCCACCGGAGCGGGGGGGCGGCGGCGGCAAGGTGTCATGCATAAGTGGCTGAGGTGGGCAGCAAGGGCTGGGAGGATTTGGCACTCCTAGGCCTGCTGTTCCCAGAGGGCTGAGAGGGAGCCTTACGTTTGAAGGAACCTCTGGGTTGTTGTCCTCTCTGTCTATTGGCACCTGGGCACCGAAATGGCTTGCATCTGGGTTGTTGGGGTTCGGCTTTGTACATCTGGTGAAGAGACTGCACATTTTTTCCGGAGTCCTGCATTTCTGTGTTAATCTATTTCACTTCCTCTCCAAAGAGGACAGAGCCGTGAAAGGAAGCATCCAAGACAGAATCCTGGAGGTCCTGCCTGAACCCACATACCCTTAGCCAGGAATGACAGTGAAGGCAGATACCAGTAGCCGCAGCTCGAGTGGCCATATCCGCTGAATCATAGGAAGCCCTTAATACGCGTTTCCCTGTGTCTAAACCGGACTGAAGAACATCCAGAAGCTCCGCGAGGGATGGGTTATCTGGTTGCGTCTGGGCAACTTCAAGGGCCTTCATCCAGAGGAACTTCTGATAAAGAACCATGTGGGCCAAGAAATTCAAGGACCGCATGGAACATGTGGACGAAACACAAATACTCCTCCTGAGCTGGACCAACTCTAGACTCCTTGTCGAGGGGGCTGCAAGCTCATATGCTTGGGTTGTTTGGTCCTACCAAGGACAGTGGCAAGGACCATGGAATCTGCCTTCGGTGTTTTCAGCCACAAAAGGCTCGGCCTTGGGGGCTCTATCAAGTCTGTCTGCCTTCTTGGGAAGTGTAGAGAAGGCCTGATGCTCCCAGGCCAATCTGGTCAGGTCCTGGAAGGGAGGGACCAGAGGGGGAATGACCAGCTGTTTTGAGTCACATGTTCCCAGGAAGGTGTGATGTCTCTTACTTTCAGGGTCCAGTTCCTCTATGTCCCATTGATTAAGGAACTGGATGTGTCGCATCACATCCATGAAGGTCAGGTCATCTGGTGGAGAGCAGGGGGTTGGTGGGAGAGTTGTGTGGAACTTCTGAATCTGGAGAACGCAGCTCTGGGGAGGAATCTGGAGAACATGGGCTGAAACTTGAAGAAGAAGAGGAGGAAGACCTGGAATGCTTGCATCCACGTCGACGTTTGGTTCTGTTGTTGGGGGATGAAGACCTGGAGGATGAATGACGAGGTCTCCACTTATGCCCGCACCCTTGATCAGAGTCCTTTGGGGCAGGGCTTTTAGGCTGTGTCGTGTCCTCCCCCGGCGGAACCAGGGCCTGAGGCTGGGGCTGTGGGGGAGGAGGAGGAGGAGGGGGGGGATTATCCTTACGCAGTAAATCGCCTTTCACAGTATTCCACCAAGAGGTAAAAAGTTGCCCCACATTCACCAATGAAACCATGGGGACATTGGGTGGAGGTGTAGGCTTGGGATCCCTTACTTCGTCAGGTGGAGCGCTAGGCCCTGACGTATCCACTGGGCATTCATCGGGGCTCTGACTGTCGTGACCTGTAGTCTGGTCGCCTGCCGACTGGTCATCTGACACAGGAGGTGACAGTGTAGGCCAATGGGGGGGTGTTGACAGGGCTCCTGACGACAGTTTGGTGGTCGACAGCTGTCAACCACTCTGACGACGGGTGTGGAGGCGGGTGACTAGAGGGTGTCTGGACTGGAATGGCTGCCTCTGTCATTTGCTTGTCTGATGCCTGATGCTGCAGCATCTCCCTCCGGTCTTTCTGTTTGTTGGAAAGCCTGTCATCCGAGAGTGCCATCGGAATATCGGCCCTTGCCACCGACTGGTCTTGGAATGGGCGTTTCCTGGAACGGGAGAGCTCCTGGTGTCTTCGCTTGTCCTCCGAGGTGGAAGGAGAACTGGAGGAATGCAAAGTTGTCACCGCCTTAGTGGCAGAAGAGCCTGCTTTAGGCCTGGGTTGCTGGAAGGGCCTAAGGCTAAGGGAGGGACCCAAAGGTCCATGCCCCGAAGAGCTGCCGCCTCCAGAAATGGTAACAGTGGGAGCCTTTGTCAACAGCAGGCCTGAGGAAGAGAGGCCTGATGGAGAGGCTGATTCTGCTCTCTGGCTGGAGCGGGAAGAAGACTCCCCATGACGGGACTCTGACCCACTGTGCTCCCGGTGATGGTGCTTCCCTCCCGAATGTTTCTCCTTATGGGAAGAAGGCGACCTGGAGGATGAAGAGCCGTCCTTCACAGGAGGTTGAAGGGTGGCCAGCTGTGGCTCCATGAGGTAGGTCTGGAGAGTTTATCGGCGATGGATGCAGGTACACTGACTGAAGTTGGCACAGTCCGGGCAGGCATCCACATTATGTTCTAGGCCCCAGGCAGAAGAGGCACTGTGAGTGACTATCTTTCGCCGGAATTTGCCGCCCGCACTGGCACTTAGACTTCCGTCGCTTCGATGGAGGAGACGGAGAAGACATAAAACGAATGGAGATCATGAAAACTTGAAGAAATTAAATGATACTGCTAAGTCAAAAGCTAAGAGGGTGGTCAACAATGCAACGAGGTGTCCGAGGAGCCGAAGTACACAGGTCAACGGCGGGAAAAGAACTGAGGTGGGGCTGGGGACCACCTCCTTTATACGGAGGCTGACGTCGGTGGGTGGACCGACGTAAGGGGCAGTCCCCAGCTGGGTACTGCTGGCTTGAAGTTTGCCGTGGAGTCCTAGTGCCTGGCGGCCTAATCCTTATGGTGTAACCTGCTGCAGGAGCTCTTACTCGAAGTAAGATCAGTTGTTTTCTGTCCTGCCTATGGTCCTTAGTGGCTGTCATGTAGTAGGTAAGAGTTCTCTTGATGTCCAGACTGTGGAGTCTCCTTTCACCAGAAGTAGAGTGCTCAGCCGGCCTGGTGGCGCTGAGGGTTGAGGCGCTGGTCGCTACACCTTGCGCCACGCCAGCGACCCGGGTTCGGGAACAAGCACGGGTTGTCGGGGGTCGGCGGGGAGGATGGATCGAACGTCCGGAGGACTGCTCTCCATCTCTGGGGTGGAATTCGGCGGCCGGTGACTGCCTGACCCCAGCGGAGGTTGGGGATCACAGCACGCAGCCGCAGAGACAGGGGGAGGCGGACGTGGCAGATGCTTGACCAGTGCGGCACGGAGCGCGGCACGCATCAGTCGCTGGCGCCATTGCACGCCATGCCCGCCGGAGAAAATTAGGAAAAATGTAGCCTGCAGCACGACGCCATTCCCCGCTGCTATTCCCGGAGGACGCCCTGGCATGGGACCCGCTTGGGTGGGTTGAGTCGCCCCTCACCTCCCTGCCGCCAAGGGTAAGTCGCGGGGTGCTGGAAGGGATGGGGTCTCATGTCCGGGATGGCGCTGAGGAACGACGGAGTGCGGGGTGTAGCTCCTGAAGAAATAACATCCATAAAAAAAAAAAAAAGAAGTAGAGTGCGCAGTGAAGAAGACAGGTCGGATAATGGTTTGGTTCAAGTGGAAGTCAGAAACCACTTTTGGGAGAAATTTCCTATTCGTTCTCAGCACCACTTTGTCCTTGTGGAAGGAAATGTAGTCCTGTTCAATGCAGAGAACCTAGAGCTCGCTGATCCTTCTGGCAGAAGTCATTGCCACTAGAAAAACTGTTTTCCATGCGACATACTTTAGATGAGCTGAGGACATGGGCTCAAAAGGGGCCCCCATGAGCTTGACTATACATACAGTGAGATCCCATGCTGGCACTGGTTCCCTGTGAGGGGGGTGCAAATGTGCAAGGCCCTTAAAGAATCTCTTGAAGACAGGGTCTGAGGCAACAGAAACCCTTTGCCCGGCTGAAATGTAAGCAGATGCTGCAGCCAGGTGGACCTTCAGGGTACTGGGCTTTAGACCCAACAAATGCAGATAGGTAAGATAATCCAACATAGCTGGGACCCCAGCCTGTGTTGGCACCACTCCTTGGGTGGAACACCAAATAGAAAACCTTTTCCATTTTGCAGCATAGGTTTTCTTGGTAGAGGGCTTCCTGTAACCCCTTAAAATGTCCAGGACACTTTCAGAAAGATTTAGGCTTGCATATTCTAAGTCCTTAAGAGCCAGGCCTTGAGCCTGAGGGACCTGAGGTTCGGATACAGGAGCCTCCCTGATTGGAGGTTAGCAAGTTGTGCCTCCTGGGAAGGTGTATTGGCTTGGCCACAGACATGGAGAGCAGCAGAGAGTACCATGGCTGCCTAGGCCAATCGGATGCTATCAAGATCATGGATGCTGAGTGGGATCTGAGCTTGAGTAGTACTCTGTATACCAGAGAGAAGGGAGGGAAAGCATACAGGTGCCTCCCTGTCCAGTTCGGTGCCAGAGCATCCAGGGGGGATTGTTCCCTGAACTGGAGGTCTGTAACAATACTGTGGCAGGTGGTGGTTCTGGTGGGACACGAACAGGTCTACCCCTGGAGTGTCCCACCTCCTGAAAAGCACTTGCACCATCTGACTGTTCAGGGTCCATTCATGATGGGCCTGGTTGATTCAGCAGGCAGATGAATGGCCTGTAAAGAAACTCCCAAGGAGTATGCCAGACTCCATATTTTCATGGTTTCTGTACAGAGAGGGTTTGACCTCGTCCCTCCTTGCTTGTTTATGTAGTACATTGTGGTGGTATTGTCTGTTCTGATCTGTACCGGCTTTCCCTGCAGCAGTGTTGTGAAGGCCTTTAGTGCCAGCAATACTGCTCTATGTTCCAACAGATGTATGTGCAGAAGTGACTCTGCACTTGACCATGTGCCTCGGGTGGTGTGATCTCCCAGATGGGCACCCCACCCCAGTAGTGATGCGTGTTTTTTTAATTTTTTTATTTCTTTATCTCCTTCGGGGACCCTTGGAACTCTCTCAGGCCACTACATGTCCCCAGCTCTACCACTTGCTGTGGCCTCCATCAACCTCAGAGACGTTACAGTTCCTGCGGAGCCCCAAGGACTCAGCTCTGCAGGATATCGAAGGGGTGGTGATGGAGGTCCAGCATTGGACATGTGGCCGGTGGACTTGCGGGCTGTCGTCTATCCAAGACCCGAAGGGGTTTTCCCCCTTGGTTTTTCCTCCGCTTCCCGTCCTCCGTCCCCCCAGAGTGGGCACCCTGATGCCATGGCACACGGCAACCCTGCCAGCGTCAGCCATGCTGCGACGTGCAGTCCGGGTTTCTGCAGCGCCCCCAATTGCCAATGGAACTCTGGACACCACCCAGCCCTCCCCCAGGGAGAAGAGAGCTGCCTATCGGGCGCTTGATCTACTCCCTCCCCTGCCGACCCCCAGTGCCCGAGCTCGCTCCCGAACTTGGGTCGCCGGTGTGGCGTGAGGTGTGGCGTCCAGTGCCTCAACCCTCAGCGCCACTGGGCCGGCTCAGTGATGCGTCTGTTGTGAGAACAACTGATGGGGACTCCAGTTGAAAGGGAACCCATTCCCTTAGGTTGGTATCCTCTTTCCACCATTGGAGGGCCTGCACTAAAGTTTCTGTTACTGGAATCAGTTTTGAGAGAGGATCCCTTCTCTGACACCAGTGTGCCTTGAGGTGAAACTGAATGTCCCTCATATGGAATCTGGATCCCAGTATACTGTGCCTGTGGCAGCTGCCATGTGGCCCAGCAGCTGAAGAAACTGTTTTTCAGTTTTTGGATTGTTCAGGCTGAATGAACCTGCTATCCGAAGGATACTCCTTGCCCTGTCCAAAGGCAGGTAGGCCCTGCCCTGCAGGGTATTTAGCTCGGCTCCTATGAACTGCAGTACCTGAGCAGGCTGAAGGACCGCCTTTTTTAGATTCATCAGGAACCCTAGAGACACCCAGGAGCCCTTGGGTGAGTTGCGGATGCTCCCTCACTTGCTGGGGTGATTTCCCCACTACCAGCCAGTCATCTAGGTATGGGAAGACTGACCCCTTGTCTTTGAAGGTGTGCCATGACCACTGCCAAGCACTTTGTGAACACCCTTGATGCTGAAGTGAAATGGAACGGCAGGGTTGAGAACTGATAATGACCTGAAGGGAGTCTGAACCTGAGGTATCTTCTGTGAGACTCCCTTATGGGGATGTGGAAATAGGCATCTTTTAGGTCCAGTGAAGCCAACCAGTCTCTTTTTTGGAGGGTTGGCAGAATCAGGGCCAGGGTTACCATTTTGAACTTTGGCTTTGTTAAATATCTGTTTAAGACCCTTAGGTCTAAGATGGGCCGCCACTCCCCATTTTTCTTGGTGGCAAGGAAGTATCTTGAATAGAATCCCTTTCCTTTTAGATGCACTGGCAATGGTTCCACTGCTCGTGACAGCAGTAGGTTTTGAACTTCTGAGTCCAGGAGTTTTCTTTCTGCATATGTGGATGGCTTGAAAACTCGGGTGCTTAAAGGTGGAAGGGATTTGAAGCTTAGAGACAATCCCTGGCTCACTACTTCCAGGACCCACTTGTCTGTGGTGATTTTCTGCCAAGCCTGAAAGTACTGAGTCAGTCTGCCTCCCACAGGAGGCAGGGAGGCGGCCTGTACAGACACGTCAGGGTGCCTGTTTTGCTTGAGGCTGGGCCTGGGATTGGGAGCCACGCCTGGAGCTCTTTCTGCCCCTGCCCCTAAAGTACTCCTGCTTTGGGTACTGCTGATACTGAGGTGTAGCCATGGCCTGGAAAAAAAGGCCTGCTCTGGAATGATCTACCCCTGCCTCCCCTTCCGTAAGGTCTGGTGAATGGGGAAGGTTTTTCTTTGGCAGAATTACTTCTGTAGGTGGCTTTGTATTCGTCCACCTTCTTCATGTAAGCCTCTATTTTTTTCTCCAAAGAGGGGTTTTCCTCTAGTAGAAAATCCAATGTCTTGGTCGGTGTATCCTGGGTAAGGTTTGTGGCTCTCAACCATGCAAACCTCCTCTGTACCACAGTGTTTGCCATCCACCTGGCAGCAGTGTCGTTAGAATCAGCAGCCATCTGGAACTGATATTTGGCTGCTTCCGAACCAAACCTGGCTGTTTCAGCTAGATCAGCTGAAAGGGGAGTCTGTGCTTTGTCTGCCATGGCAAGACAAGACTTGTGACAGGGTGGAATAGGACCCTATCCTATTTGTTATGGAAAATGTGTTTAAATGCAAGGATCTTTCCTTTTCTGTCTGGTTGCGCAAGCAGCTTTTCCTGTGACACCTCCGACTTGATCAACCCGAATAGTCTCGCAATTCTTTGCCTCTCACCATCTCTCAGTTTCCCTTGCTGTCTGTTTTCCTCCTTTGCATATCAGCCAATATAAAAATATGTGCAAATCACTGTATGGAAATGAAACTGATATTGAGACCCCTTTTGTTTAGAAAATATATAGTGTTACTGTTGAGATGTATATAATTGTATTTTGAAATGACTGAAAAAAGGCTATTGAAAACTCTAGAGGTTACTTCAGTGCAAATCTTCCAGCCTTTTGCAAAAGCTGTAGGAGCCTCAAGAAGCACACTGTGTTCTAGCAACTCCTGAAACTGACAAGAACAGAATATTTACAAGGACAGGAAGTTTGCTAAGGATGGGAGTTGAAAAGACATATAAGAACTAAGCTGCAACTGCAAAAAAAGATCAGAAGAAAAAGGACACAGAGACTGAAAGAAACAAGCATTTGTCAATGCTGAATGTTTGCTTGCTGGCATTGGCATTGGTAGTGTAGGAGGTACAGAGCTGCATAATAGGAATGGCAGTGAAGTATTGAATTGAAGCCAACCCCACCACCACCCTGCAGAGACTGACAGGCATTGGGGTGTGCCTTTGGGTCGTCAGGCATAACGGCCACGCCATTTCACCACACCCTACCCTGCAGACACCGACAAGTGTCATGGTGTGCCTTGGGGTCTTTGGCCCTTATGCGCAACCCATTCCATTAGGAAATACGGTGAGATGGGTGCGATATAGGAGAATGGGGTGAACTTTGGGGCTGAAGAGTCCAAGGCACACTTCAATGCCTCTCACTGGCTGCAGGGTGTGGAATGGTATGAGCATTATAGGCGAGAATCCCAAGTCACACCCCTGATGCCTGTCATTCTCTACAGGGTGGGACGTTATGGTCGGAAACTCTAATGCCTCAGGCATTCGTTGGTATTTTCAGTCCAAATTTTCGACATGGTTTTTTTTGTGACCCCCACCTCATGAACAGTGGCAATATCAGTTTGTTAGCCGAAAGCTGCTTTTGCACAGCGACTACGACATTTAGCACCACAGGTGCAAAAACACATTCCGAACAGGGTGTGAAAAATGACAGCTGTACTGTTCATGGGGAGGTGTAAAAAATGGCAATGGTGAAAATCTGCAGTGAAAATATTTAAAAAACTGGTGGTCATGAGCATGCGTAAAACTGTGCAACGCACACCCGTAATGTGATCAGTTTGGATTTTTTACAGCAGATTATCAACACAGGCATTTTGGGACCTCTGATCATGAACAGTGTCACTGTGATTTTCTTTATCTGTCCTGAACAATGATTTCCCACAGCGACCACGCATTTCTGCACTGAAAGTGTGAAAACACATTTCGGCCATGTTGTGAAAAATGACAGGTGTACTGTTCATAAGGAAGTGTGGAAAATGCCACTGGTGAAAATCTGGACTGAAAATATTACAAATTCATGAACTTACAAGGGTGCGTGGAAACTGCACAATGCTCACTCATAACACAGTCATTTTACGGACTTTTGTCACCAAATTTTCAACATAGCCATTTTAAGACCTCTGCTCATGAACAGTGTCACTGTGATTTTCTTAATCTGTCCCAAACATTGCTTTCGCACACTGACTGCACCATTGTGCGCTACATGTGCGGAAACAAATTTTGGGCGAGATGTGAAAAATGGCAGCTGTACTGCTCATAAGGAAGTGTAATAAAATGGCAATGTTGAAAATCTGGCCTGCAAATATTAAAAATTCACAAACTTGCGAGCGTGCGTAGGAACTGTGCAATGTGCGCTCCTAAAACAGTCATTTTTGGGCATTTTTTCACCAAATTTTCAACATAGCCATTTTAAGACATCTGCTCATGAACAGTGTCACTGTGATTTTCTTAATGTGTCCCATACATTGATTTCGCACACCGACTGCGCCATTGTGCGCTACATGTGCGGAAAAACATTTTGAGCGAGATGTGAAAAATGACAGCTGTACTGCTCATAAAGAGGTTTGGTAAAATGGCAATGTTGAAAATCCAGTGCAAATATTAAAATTTGTGAACTTACAGCGTGCGTAGGAACTGCATAGCATACGCTCATCAAACAGTCATTTTTAGGAATTTTTTCCCCAAATTTGCAACATAGGCTTTTTGAGAGCCCACCTTATGAAAATTGGCACCGTCATTTTGTTAATCAGTCCCGAAAGCTGATTTTGTGCAGTGATTGCAAAATCACCCTTCGGGCCCGATTAACGCCATGACAGTTCCAGAATTCATGAGGAGGGGTCCCAAAAACCCCATGTTGAAAATCTGGTGCCAAAATTCCAAAAAATGAGATATGCATTAAAGTTGAAAAAATCCTATTTATTGCATTACACAGCTTATCGGCATTTCCTCCGTTCGTGTCGGCTTTGAAAGTGCAGGCGTGTTCCCGGTCCACGAAGATCGTCGTGCGAGCTCCGGAGGTAAGTATAGGGAGTGAAAGTGGGGTGTGGGGAGGTAAGTGCGCGGGGTGGTGGGCGGTGGCAGGAGACCGCTGAGGGAACTTTTTGTTTACAGGTTTTTTTTTTTTAGGAAGACGACGCGGGACGCTTGCCACGCAGGGATGGGCTCCAGCATGGCAGCTGGAAGGCTGTTTGGGGAGCCTGGAGCTGATGGGGTTGGGCACCCCATTGGCCATACAATTTTGCCACGCTGGTGGGCTCCCAGCGTGGCACCTGAAAACTTTTGGGGGGCGGGCGTGTAGCCAGCGAGACTGAGCACCCCCATTGGCCATACAGTGTGTCACGTGGGGGGGAAGCGCAGGAGGATGCAATATGCGTGCGTGTGTGTGGAGGGGGGAGCGCTGCTCACTGAAGCGGAGCTCTCCCTTTCAACTGTACGGCACTGCATTTTCAACTGCTGTCATAGACAGCTGCAGCATTCATTGGAGAACTGCGGCCGTGCCTGCAGACACACTGACTGCATTGGAAGACAGGGTGCCATACTTCTGAAAACTCGGATGATGGTACTATGTTTCTTGCACATGCGTGCAAGCAAATAAAAATGTAAGGACTACAATAATGCAGAAGTTATTAATTCCCTTGAGAAAACCTAGAAAGAATATCAATTTTTTTGGAAAAATAATTCCATTTGAATTAATGGGTCTGCAGCTCCCTTACTGATCTGTGCCTCTCAGACATTTTCTTTGCGCTCTTTGGGGAGGGGAAAGGGGTATTAGGAGGCAATATTTTTAGTTATAGATAGGCATAATACAACATATTCATAAAAACATTCCAGCATGCATGCTTTACAAATCCCTCGTTAAACATGGAACTCATTAAGTTAAAATATAATATTCCCCTATCATATTATCGCTCCACCCTTTCAACTGCATTTTATAAAGCTCCTTGGGGCTGTATTCACATACAATTGCAAAATAAAACAAGAGGGCCTCCGAATGTAAAATATTTTTTGAAAGATCACAGACATTCCAACGGTAACAGAACGTCCATTGGGTGCCCCCCTTCCGGAGGAAAAAAACCCCGAGAGTAGGAGGAAGCCCTGGGCCGCGTCTGTGAATAATAAGGCTGCGATCCAAGGACAGAGGAGGTTTAGAAAGGTTTAGGTAAAACCGGCAAGACAGGCGATGACATTTACTCATGAAGCCCTTCTCTCCCAGCCTTGCGTCTTTAAAAAAAATGGATCATAAGAGGGAGGGGGAGGGGGGGAAGGAGAAAAAAGCAGAGTCCGGCCCCTCCAGTTACAGCTTGATCTGCTTATTCTAACAGGGACATAAATAAATGATTTTTCTTCCAAATGCATAGAGTTTTTTTAATGTGTGCAGCAGTACAACTAACACCTATCAAAATACACACAAGTAAAGGAAAACAAACAAAAAATCCAACCACACCAAAAATAATACTGCAAATCAAAATAATCGCATCTCCTGGACTGTATAGGACAGTCTGGTGAAATCAGCCCACAACAAATCTATTCTTTTAAGCAGGCAGTCGCAGAATAAAAATAAAACTGTAAATAATAAATATTAATAATGCATCCATTGGTACAGTAGCCGTACTGTGAACCTGAGAAGATGAAGACCTGACTTTCTAAGAGCTGAGGAGCTTTGCTGTTCTCATTCTGATTTCTTCGATACAATAACCCCTCCCTTCTTGCTGATAAACAGCTACCCTGATTCCAGGACTAGTCAAGTACAGGATGGTGCAAGACATTTTTCCAAAAGGAAACTATTTTTTGTTCCCTTAAGCAACACGGATCCGCTGAGGAGGCTAGTACGAGATAGCTCTGCAGGCAGCAGCACTTACCTTGATGACAGCAGCAACTCTGGTGGGACTTGCCACTTAAGACTCGGGGGGGCTTTTTATGTTAGGTGTGTGAGAGGGTGTGTGCCCCGGTGTGGTGGTGTCGTTTTGTGCCGCTGGACAGCTGGCTGGGAGGGGGATGAACAGAGCAATCGGGGGGGGGAGAGAATGTGTGTTTGAGAGGCTGTGGACCAACTGACAGCCAACTGCTGCCTAGTGAGAGGCGGTGGGGCTGGGACTGCTGCTCACGTCATGCTCCGGCTCGCTCGCTCCTCAAGGGCGGTCGCGCACTCACTGGGGAGGAAGATTATCCGCTGCAGGAGACCGTAAGATTCTGCGTTCCCAGGGTGAGCAGCTAGGAGGGAGAGCAGGCTGCTTAGGCTGACAGGAGTACACATTAATACACACGTTGAGTTGAGTGACCCAGATAGAAGCTGCTGCTCGACCGCTGTGCTAGGTTTTAACAGTATGGCAAACGAAAATAAGCACTGCATGCAATATGTGTGCGTGCGTGTGGGGGGGGGAGCGCTGCTCACTGAAGAGGAGCTCTCCCTTTCAACTGTACAGCACTGCATTTTCAACTGCTGTCATAGACAGCTGCAACGTTCATTGGAGAACTGCGGCAGCGCCTGCAAACACACTGACTGCATTGGAAGACAGGGTGCCACACCTCCGAAAACTCGGATGATGGCACTATGTTTCTTGCACATGAGTGCAAGCAAACATAAAAACTAATTCATTTCTCCTCTGTACATAGTTATTCTGAACAAGTTTATTTATTATGTTACTGATACTGTAAATAAATATTTTTGGCAAACTCTACAACTGCTTCTGGTTTTCCTATGCTTCCTGACTTGTGCCTTGACGACAAGACTGCCAAAAATATTTTTGATATTGAGCAGCATAGGCTTGGAAGTTTGCTTGTCTGATGGCCAAGGAAGCCGATAAATATTGTTTCTTGGCCATGCTGTCAATCTTTCTAGAGTCCTTGTCCGGGGTGGGGGGTGGGGGGGGTTGAGATGCTATTGGTACCTTTGCCTTGTCACAGGCTGCCACTTGCACCACCCCCTGGTGGTCAGAGTGGGAGAACATGAATTCAGCACCCTCCCTTTCCAACTGGTACTTTTTTTCAAGCCTGTTATCAAGAGGGGGGACAGTATTCGGGGTTTGCAAAATCTTTAAAGCATCCTACTTAAAGAACTTGTTTACAGGAAGGAGAAGCTTTCTAGTGGGTGTCAGTCCCATCATTTCTAGGTATTCGGCTTCTTCTTCATCCTCGATCACTTCACTAGAGAGGATGTCTAAGGCATCAACCATCCTTCTTGAAAATGTGAAGTGTGAAGAAAAGTCCTCTGATGCCCTGGGAGGAGAACCAAAATCTTGTTCAGGAGAAACCTCAGGTTCAGTGGCTTTCCCTTCATCCCCCCACATTATCATCATCATCACCTATTCTTCCTCCTCAAAAAAGGAAGCTGAGTAGAGGAGCCAGTCTGCTTGGCAGGAGCCTGTGGCTTAGGAGCAGTCAGCCCCTGTAAAGCCTGGATAACCCGAAAAGCCTGTGCAATCTCTTTAGCAGTTGGCAGTTTCATTGCAGGCACAGAAGTACCCAAGTGCTGCTCAACAGGGGATTCTGTGTGTTTGGATTTCTTGGACGGAACCGGAGAGTCAGCTTCTTCAGCATGCCTCTTTGGAACTCCCTGTATATGCATATCAGGTGGCAGTTACAGCTGTTGTTGTCGTTTCACCCACAGAAGCAGAGCGTGTCGGATGGTCAGAGCTCGAGGGACCCTTAGGTGGTGGAAGCTTTTTCTTAAGCCTTTCAAGGCATTTCTCAATAGTTTTCTCTGGAAAGGTTTTGCAGATTTCACAGCCTGCTTTTAAATGATCATAACCAAGGCAGACACCACATAAGTTATGTTTGTCTGCCTTGGCAAAAATGTAACCACAATCAGAACAAGGTTTGAAACCAGGTTCACCGTTTTTTCCTTTTGGTTTTTCTGACATTCTAAAAAGAAAACTGAACAAAAATAAAGAACCGCTAAATAATAAAAGAACTTAAAGTTTATTTACCACTTGTGGTCAGTTCCAGAATCGATTTGAAACCAATTGGAACCGGGAACTGAGATAAAAATGAACCGAGATTAGCATTTAAGGAACTGGTATTAGCGGTTCCCAAAACAAGTTAAATAAAATAAATTTAAACAAAACTAATGGAGTTTTTTAGTCAGAAAACTCTGATAAGTACAAAATAAACCTCGGTTCCCCACTGGTTATACCGAACCGGGAGAAACCAAGAAAAATACAATTTAAATAACAAAACTAACAGTTTAGCTTAAAAATAACAAGAAATAAAAGGCAACAAATGAAACGAAGAAAATACTTATGTATTTTTATAAGTTTTCTCGCGTCAGGATGAGTAGATGAAGACAGGATCTCCGACCTTCTGGTCTTGACAGGCAGAGAGTGAAATCTGGGAGGTTTAGAACTAAGGCAGTTAGTTGAAGGCAGCATTTGAAAAATAGCACGCGCAAAGATTCCATCATTTGCATATGTTCCAAATTCTCTGAGGGCAGTTATGTCTTAAAGTGTCACTACATAGAGTTATTATTACCTGAGTATTTATTACTGGGGTTAGAAGATCAAGAATTATGGTAGGTACATAATTTTCATATGTTACCTATATCAATCTTCACCATTCATCACTGGTGGGTGAGTACCAAGCATCACGACTGTGGCGCTGCCACTTCCTGAGGGCTGAACCTTCCCTCAGCCTCCAGCGGGGGACTCACAAGAGGAGGGGGGGCCCTCATGGGCCTGGCTAGGCCCATTACTGGTCCACAGGAGCACCAATGCACGGGGGGCCCGTCCTTAGTCATCGTCGTCTTCTTAGGTTCCTCGGAGTCAGACTTGACGAACTTCAGAAAATAACAAAAACGAGAACAGGAAAGAACTGGGCGCCATACTAGAGAGAAGGAAATGCGGCACCAAAAAGCAGGACTGAAGGTACAGCATCGAGTTAAGAGGCAAAGGACTGGGAAGATGGTGACACAGATGAAAAGACATGAAGCACTCCCATGGTGCGTCTTCGACAGCAGGAAGAACAGAACTGAGGAAGGTAAGCAACGGTTACTGGCCAGTCCATGAGCGCCACGTCAGACGTGTGTCTTGTGGGTGGTGCTGTCACCAACGTCAGCCCCCTAGCTGTAGGCTGCTGAAGACCTTGCTCCCATGGGGTCCTACTGCCTCTGGCACAGACCCATAAGTGGGAATAAGCGGTGAAGATTGATTCTTGGAAGTTGTAGTTATCCTCATCCCAAGGGAAGCCGAGGCATAGACCCGCTTGCCCATGTTGTCTTCCTTGCAAGAGTCCTTGTTAATGGGGTGCAAAGTGACCTCCTTGGGTACTATGGCTTTGTCGTCTTCAGCAAAATGACAATTGCATCCGCTATTGGCTGAGCGAACTTAGACTTAGGCACCGCATATTTTCTGTTCCTCTGTTTGGGGACAGCTGCCACAGTAGCAGGTCTCCTCCATGCTGCCTTCTAGAGGGGCCCAAGGGCTAGCTGGATGGTAGAAACTAGGGAGAATGAGATATTTGGCATGTTTACAAACTCCAGTTGGAGGTGCCTAGCCTGGTCTATGGCTGCTGGCTCTAAATGTTATGCAGTATGCATGTTTTTGAACAGAGCCTGAAAGGAGCAATTCTCCCGAGGTACGGTGACAGGAACCAATTTCAGGTTCCCTAGGTCATAGCATGAGTCGTTGTCCTCCACATTAGACAAGATGAGGTCAGGATCAGACTTGTCCTCCATGGCACCCAGAGGGGAGTTGTGGGTCGGGGGGGGGGGAAGAGACTGTAAGGGCAACTGTTCTGGCCCCAGCCTCTGCAACATAAGCAAAACCAGAACTAGCCCTCTGGAAGGGCCTCAGGACTAGCATGGTTGGCAGCACTGTGGATGGCCCTGAAATTGGCCCCCTAAGGGACCGACCCAGGCAACGAAGACCCACATGGCATCAAACACAGCGCAAGTGTCGACACTGAGGTAGGCCCTGCAGAGCCTAACCTTGGCACCAGACACAGCATCGACAACAGTGTCAAGGGATCTGCTGGCCCCAAAGTTGCCGGCAGAGGACCTGTGGCTTTCACCATCCCCAGAGGGATTGGGTGACATCACAAGTGGAGCAGGTGTTGTTACCAATGATGGCCCCGGCACCGAGGCCAGAGTCAAAGTCAGTAGCGCACATAAGTCTGATGGCATCAAAGACAGCACTGGCTCAACTGACCCAGAAGAGCCAGGAGCTGGCACCAACGGTGCCACACACTGCACTATTACTGCATGGGAACTGCTCAATGTCTGAACTTCCCATTGAAGTCCCCTCTAATAGACAAAGAGAGATTCTGTGACGAGATCTTGACCCGCCGGCCTAGGTGACCTCGATGTCACTGGAGATGATGGTGGGGTACCTGAGTCCAAAGAAGTCAAGTGTCTCACAGCAGAATGACTTGAGGATGACCTCAACTGGTGTGCCTTTTTGTTCCCTTACGTTTTATTTCTGGGATGAGGTAGAGTCCAAATGGTGCAAAGACCCCACTCCGAGCATGTGCAAGATCTGGACTATTTCATTTTGATATTCTGGGAGGACTGCCCCGAAGTGCTGGACTACCCACTGGCACAGCACCCACCCAGAGAGAGAGGTTATGGCCAGACTCAGCCCCTTGTTGGAGCAACTTGCCTTTTTCAAGCTCCCTACCTTTCATGGTAGACCATTTGCACGAGGTAGAGTTGAGAGAAAATGGTAGATGTTTGTGTAAATTTAAACCAATCTGACACAATAATCACAAACACTAGAATATTTTAATCTAGAACTGAAGAACGGAATGTTGTCATTGTACAGATGGTGAAGTTCTGGCCCCGATAAGAAATGAAAATTACGTACCTACCGTAATTCTTGATCTTCTCTTGTATCTTCACCATTCATTACTGCTTGGGTTAGTGCCGGAGGCGCGCACCTGCTATGGAGTTTTTTTTGAGTCGGTTTCAACGTAGCCCGCCTCAAGCGCCACGACTGCGCCATGCGCGAGGGCGCCGTTAGGTGCCGAGACCTCCTCTATTCAGTTCTGTAGCCAGAGAGGCGAAAATAAAGGGTAAGAAAAAAGGAAAGCGAGGCAAGAGAGCTGATGGACAGAAAAAGGAAAGGATATAAACTGAAAAAGGAATAAGCCGGTAGAGAATAGACAGAGAAGAAGGATTCTTACCCTAAGGGACCGCAGGGCCTACTTTCCGGGGCGGCTCTAGGGGAGGAACAGAGAGAAGGAAGAGAAAGTAGAAGAAGAAGAAGAAAAAGAGGCATGTTGAGAGGGAGAACAGTGCCCATCGAGCATTGGTTGAGAGGCTTATAGGCTCGAAACTAACAAGGGAGCAAGAATCCCAGTTGCTAGAACTGAGGGGAGGTTCAACCGAACCACCTGAACAGATCCGAAAGGGCAGACTCTCTGAACTCTCAACATGCCAAGTCCCTTCATCCTAGCTGAGGGCTCGTAGACTGCCTGGGCAGAACCTGTTCCGGGTAGAGCGCCCACCCAGGAAGGGGACTAAGTCCCTTAGCACCTTGTTAAGTGCTAACACAGTAGTGTATGGGAAAGACTATGCCTTCTCGAAGGCAGTTTTGTATGAAAGATAGAGTGGAACTTGATCAGACTCCCTAAGGAAAGGCAAGCAGATGCTCAGAGCTGACAAGTTTAATCAGCAGCTAGAACAGCTCAAAATAATACCTACCAGGAGGATTCTAGACTTCGCCGAGGCCAAGTCAGAGCATGGCCTCTAGGGCTGTGAAACTGCATAACCTGAAAAGGTATTTTAGGAATCGCACCCTAAGGGCGGTCAGAAAGAGTTCCCTCAGAATTTAGATAAAAAGTACACCTGTTCGTTCCTCTTTACCTTGAGGAAAAAAGGGAACCATTCATTAAGAATGGAAAACAAAAAAATTTTTTTTTTGGCATAAAGGCCAAGGGAAGAAAGAGGAACGAGATGGGAGGGGGAGACGCCACAGAAGGAGGCCACTGAGGGGAAGGTGGGTGGGTATCAGTAATGAATGGTGAAGATATAAGAGAAGATCAAGAATTATGGTAGGTACGTAAGAAAAAAATACTCACCCTAGTAATTGCTTTTCTTCTCATGGAGTCTTGCTATATTATGACTTAAGGCAGTTAGCCACAGCACTTGAACTGCCCTGGAGAGGAAACAGTTAACTCCAGGGAGACTGGAGTTCTAAAGCGTGAGAGCGCTATGCCAAAACTCTATCTGGCAAGTTTCAAATGAAACTGTCAGATCTTTACAAAGCTAATACTAAGCAGCAAGTCTGTGTGGAAAGCTCTACACTAGCCAAGTGGCTACCTACTAGTAGGAATAACAACAGCGAACACAACAACAACAACAAGAGCAATAATAATAATAACAATGGTAATAATATTATTAGTTTCACCCCTAACAAGCACTATTAGACCCCCCTTCCCCAAAAGACTCAAGTCCCGGAAGGGGGCCATATATTACTTAAAAAACAGAAATACCTAGTTCCCAACCCTAAATAAAAGGGGGAAGGAAGAACTAAATGGCATGACACAGTGCTTGCACTAATTTGCCAACCCCTACCCAAGTAGAAGTTCTGAGAGGGCAGGTTGGGGGGGAGGTGGTCATAATATAGCAAGACTCCATGAGAAGAAAAGCAATTACTAAGGTGAGTAATTTTTTCTTCAAACACCATGAAGTCTTGCTATATTATGACTTAAGGCAGATTACACAGCAGTACCTCCATGGAGGAGGGTCAGAACCTACTTAGGAAATAGGCTCTGAAGCACAGCTGTGCCAAAACGAGCATCTCTCCTGGACTGGACATCCAGGGAATAATGCTTGGTAAAAGTGTGAACTGTTTTCCAAGTAGTAGCTTGACAGATTTCCAGAATGGGAATATCTCTAGCAGCCGCTAGAGATGCAGCTGTACCCCTGGTGGAGTGAGCCCTCAGTACTGAGGGGGATTCTCTACCTAGTTTTTGGTAACAAAATTGGATACAAGAGACAATCCACCTTGCAATTGTCCTCTTAGTGGCAGGTTTCCCTTTGCCAACCTCGCCATAGGTAAGGAAGAGTTGGAGGGATTCGAACCTGTGACCCTTGTGTGCTCCAAATAGTAGCTTAAGCTCTTTTGACGCCTAAACTGTGCAGTCTCCTCTCACCCGAGGAAGAATGCTCAGTGAAAATACTGAAGAGAGATGGATTGGTTCAGATGGAAATCTGAAACCACTTTAGGCAAAACTTTCTGTTAGTCCTAAGGACTACCTTATCTCTGTGAAAAGATATAAAATCTTTTCCACTGACAGGGCTTGTAATTCACTTATGCGTCTGGCAGAAGTGATAGCCACTAGAAAAACAGTTTTCCAAGTTAGAAACTTGAGATCTGCTGAAGACAGAGGCTCAAAGGGGGGTTGCATTAACTGAGCAATGCAAACATTCAGGTCCCAGGCAGGAGCCGGTTCCCGAAAAGGAGGGTTAGTGTGAAGTAACCCCTTAAAAAACTTGGAAAACACAGGATGAGAGGAAAGAGAAGCAGGCTTCCCTTCTGATACAAAAAGCAGAGACAGCTGTCAGATGAACCTTTAGGTAGCTGGCCTTAAGGCCTAAGAATTTAAATGGACCAAATAGTCCAGTAAAATGGGCAACCAGCAGATTCTGGGACAATTTGTTTCTCAGAACACCAGATGGAAAACCTCTTCCACTTAGAATTGTAAGTGGTTCTAGTGGAAGGCTTCCTTGAAGCCTTTAAAATATCCAGGACACCTTGGGAAAGGTGTAAATCAGCAAACTCTAACTCCTCAAGAGCCAAGCCTTGAGATGGAGGGATTTGAGGTCCTGGATACCACACTCTCCCCTGTGCACAGGCCAGCAAGTCATGGACTCTGGGCAAGCTCAGGGCAGGGTGGACTGTCAGGGACAGAAGCAGAGGGTACCAGGGCTGTCTGGCCCAATCTGGAGCAATCCGAATCACTTTGCAGGGCTGAGATCTGATTTTTACTAATACCCTGAAGAGAAGAGGGAAGGGGGGAAAGGCATACAGGAACTTCCCCTTCCAATCCAACAGAAAGGCGTCCAGAAGGACTGAGCCCAGCACTGGAGGCCTGCAACAAAATAGAGGAAGTTGGTGGTTGTCTGGGGCTGCGAAAAGATCTATCTGAGGGGTGCCCCATCTGGCAAAGACCGACCCCAGCACCTGAGGATTCAGAGCCCATTCATGATGGCCCTGAGAAATCCTGCTGAGGGCATCCGCCAGGACATTGTCCTTCCCTGGAAGGTGAACTGCTATCAGGGAGGTGTTCAGGGAGTAAGCCAAAGACCACAACTTCATTGCTTCGGTGCACAAGGCTGATGACCGAGTGCCCCCTTGCTTGTTGATGTACCACATTGTTGTGGTGTTGTCTGTCCTGACTTGAACTACTTTGTTCTGGACAGAAGCTGAAAAAACCTGAAGAGCTAAAAAGACAGCTCTGAGTTCCAAAAGATTGATGTGAGTAGAGATTCTGAGGGACCACACTCCTGAGTGGAAAGGTCGCCTAGTGAGCCCCCCACCCCAGCAGGGAGGCATCCGTGGTGAGGGTGAGGAGGGAAACGGGAATGAAGGGAACCCTTGTGTTAGATTGCTTTGATCCTGCCACCACTGGAGAGCCAGGATCAAAGTTTGGGTCACTGGGACTAATTTGGTAGGGGTCCTCCTTTGAGACCAATAGGCCCTCAAATGGAACTGAATGTCCCTCATCTGGAATCTTGCTCCTTGCACAACAGCTGTGGAAGCAGCCATGTGCCCTAGGAGTTGCAGAAAATGCCTTGCTGGTCGAGAGACCCGGAGGGTAAAGGAGGATGCAGGGCAATGAGTCTGTCTACCCTTTCCAAGGGAGAAATGCCCTGGCTAACTTTGTGTTCAATTCTGCACCTATGAAAGTTAGTACCTGAACTGGTTCCAGAACTGACTTTGGTAAATTCAGCAGGAATCCCAGGAAGTGAGAAGCTGCTGGGTGACTTGCAAGTGGGATTTACCTGATCTGGAGACTGACCCACTATGAGCCAGTCGTCCAGGTAAGGAAACACAGCAACCCCTTGCCTTCTTAAATGAGCCACTACCACAGCTAGACATTTTGTGAATACCTGGAGCAGAGGTAAGGCCGAAGGGCATTGCTCTGAACTGGTAGTGGCCTAAGGGCAGTTCGAACCTGAGGTACTTTCGGTGAGAAGGCCTGATCAGGACATGAAAACAGGCATCCTTGAGGTCCAGGGAAGCTAGCCAGTCCCCTGGCCTCAGGGAAGGCAAAATCATTGCCAGAGTTAACATTTTGAACTTTGGTTTCAAAAGATGCTTGTTCAGGTACCTTAAATCTAGAATGGGCCGCCATTCTCCTGTCTTTTTTGGGGTAAGAAAGTATCTTGAGTACAGCCCCTTGCCCTGGTGGCAAGGAGGGACCCTTTCCACTGCTTTGCAGTCTAGAAGAGAAGAAACCTCTGCTTCCAAAGCAAGGGCTTCTGAAGGATTTGTAGGTGGAAAATGTCTGGCTCTCATCTTTGGAAACTGTTTGAAGCTGAGAACCAGACCCTGGTTTCTACCTCCAGAACCCATCTGTCCGAGGTTAGGGACATCCAGTTCTGGCTGAAATAAGCCAACCTGCCCCCACCAGTACAGGAGAATCGGCCCTGGGCACCCCATCAGGGTGCCTGCTTGGCAGCAGCCTTAGGCTGAAGGGAGGGGGACGGTTTACTTGTGCCCCGTCTACCTCTGCCTCTGAAGAAACCCCTCTGTGCAAACGCAGAGGAGGCTTGAGATTGGTAAAAAGGCCTGTGGAAAGGCCTGCCCCTACCTCTGGGAGCGTGCCTTTGTGGAGTGGCATGCCCTCCTTGGCCTGGGCACTTTTGTAGGTAGTTCTGTATTCATCCATCTTTTCATATAATTTTCTGTTTGTTCCCCAAACAGAGAATTCCCACTACAGGAAAATCCATAGCCTTGACTGAGTATCTTGGGACAGATTAGTGCATCTGAGCCATGCCAACCTACGGAAAGCTACAGAAGTGGCCATGACCCTAGAGGAAACATCATTAACATCAACAGCAGTACGAAATTGAACTTTAGAGGCTTCAATGCCATCAGCAGCCACCTGTTCCAACTCACTAGCCAGCTGACCATGGGCCTGCTTGGCTAACTGCAATACTGTGTCCCATCTAGATTTCTGATATCTAGCCACATAAGCCATATAATTTGCCTGCCTGAGTCCCAAAGAAGCTGCCATATATTTTTTTTTTTGCCATGGCATCAGTCTTCCTGGAATCTTTATCAGGAGGATGTGAGGCCAGGGGAATATTAGCCTTGTCACAGGCTGCAGCTTGTACCACACCTACATGACTACACTGCCCAGTGAGGAAGTCTGTATCAGGGCCTAACAAAGTATACCTTCTGTCCATTTTTTTATCTACAGGAGGGACAGAATGAGGATTTTTTAAAATCTTTGTTGTTTGCTTCCTAAATGACTTATGCAAAGGAATAGACAACCTCCTAGACTCTGGTATATCCATCATTTCTACATAATCAGGCCTCTTGCTCATCCACAGCCTCTTCTAAAGGAAGCTGGAGGGTTTCTGCAACTTTTTTATAAAACATAAAATGAGAAGGGACTCAGACAGCATAGGGGAGATTCTAAAGGTCTGTCTGGAGAAATGTCCGTTCAATGGCACGTGTCCATATCCTCCCAGCCACATATATAATGATCAAATTCCTCCTCCTCCTGTGGTTCATAAAATTTCAACATCATACTCTTGAACCACTGGAACTGAACCGAACCAACCTTTTGCTACCTGTTGGTGGTTCGACAGGTCCCTGAGACAGTGACTGGACAATCTGTATGGCTTTAGCTATCTCTGCAGCAGTTGAGAGACAATTTTTGACTCCAGACCTGCTGATTTCTTTTGTCTTTTTACTGGGACTGGTTCCTCTGAACCAGCCTTCCTTTGCCCGAGGAAGTCTCGCCTGGTCAGAGGGCACCCTCTGGTCCAGTGGGTGCTGGACCGGGCTGGCCAACCGGGTCGCTGACTTTTGCCTCTCGCCCTAAGCCGCCCAATCTCTTCTCCAGGGTGGCTGCAGGAAGCTTTTACACACCTGGCAGTCTGACAGGAGGTGGTCAGCCCCAGACAATAAACACAAGTGGTGTGTGGGTCAGCCCTGCAAAGGCTTCCCACAGACATCACAGTGTTGAAACCCAGTGGGCCCGGTTTTTCTTTGGTTTCTCAGACATAATGCCAGCTCATCCAAAAACTTGCCCTTTTGATGGCAGTGCCAGGCAAGACACCTTATCGGTTCCTAACTCGTGTCAAGGTATTTGAAAACCCCAAAAGTATAGTTTTTTAGAACCGATAAGAACCGGAACCGCACTCTAAAAAAGCCCAAATATGAATAGAAATGCTTATTTTAAACCCGATCGTTCAAACCGAACCGATAATTAATTTTCCACACAGACTTTAAATCCTGTACTTACGGTTTACCAGATAGAGCTTTGAACCGAAATGCGGTAAAATAAATACTTTTTGCCGGTTCAAATGAACCGAAAATACTCGCTTGAACCGAGAAATGAACCGAGCTGAAGGAGCTGATCTCCGGAGCGACTGTTCAGTGAAGCGGAGTAAAGAATCTGACAGTTTCATTTGAAACTTGCCAGATAGAGCTTTGGCATAGCGCTCTTGCGCTTTAGAACTCCAGTCTCCCTGGAGTTAACTGTTTCCTCTCCGGGGCAGTTCAAGTGCTGTGGCTAACTGCCTTAAGTCATAATATAGCAAGACTTCATGGTGTTTGAATTTTCATATCTTCCCTTGTCAATCTTCACCATTCATTACTGCTTGGGTGAATACAAAGCCCCCCCCTTAAGAAAATAAAGGGGGGTAGAACCCTGAGGGAACAAGACCCCCAGCCTCCTGCTGGTGAGAAACAGAAGGGGAAGACCCTGGGCTAGCCAAAAGAGAAGCCTATGGGGGAGAAGAGCTAGGAGGTGCCCCCCGAGGACAGGGAGACGGAGGAAGCCCCTGCAGTAATCTCCTAGCTCTGGAGGAAAAGACACGGGTCCGCCAGAAAGCGGAGTGAATCACCCTACGCCGGGCCAGGGGTGACAACCTTGATAGACGAAGCCATGCCGTCCGCCTAATGCAGATCGCTGTCCCCGCAAGCCTGGAAGCCACCTCACTGGCATCATAAGATGCCCTTGCTCGGTGTCTTGCCAGCTCCAGGCCTATAGCAGAGAGGGCAATAGCCTGTCTGGTTTGCTCCGTATCAGGCATTGATGCTAAGAGCTGAAAGAGCATCGACCACAGATGCCTACTGCAGGCAACGTGATGAGCCTGATGTGACGCAATGCAAGCCATCGCACGAGAGGAAGAGAACACTCTTCGCCTCCACCGGTCGAATTGTAGGGAATCCGAATCTGGTGGATGGTCGTGCGCCAGGCGGCGGCGCCCGCAGGGAGTCTCCAGGTATACCAAACCCGAGGGCGGGTTTGGGAGAGTACCCAGGGATTCCGAAGGGGCACAATACCTTCATCGACAGTCTGCCGGGGCTGGAGAAGGGGCGGCTGGCGACTGCCAGGAACGGATAGACGCCTCCTGGAAGGGGATAGGCCACGAAGGTACCACCAGGTGCTGGGCACCACCTCCAAGGAATTCACGTGTCTCCCCTCTCGTATTGTCTCTCCTAACATAGGAGATTCGAAGATCCCTCACCATCCTCGAAAGGAATCGCTGATATTCAGTGAAATCAGCATCGGAGGAGATATGAGCAGAGGGTTCCTCTCCCTCAGAGGAGGGAGACGAGGATGATGGAGAGCTCGAGTGTCCAGAAGATTCTTGTGGCGGTGGGGATAGGCGAAAGACCCGCTCATTCATATACCTGACATATGAGGGGAAGGCTGCCGCAGAACCTCTGAACTGCTCCCAGGATAACGGGCCTGTAGGACTGACATGGCCTGGAAGAGCGGGGGGGGTGGCTGCAGAGGCACTGGAGATGGGCACCTATGAAGAGGCAACTGTCCTCTGCTAGGGCTCTGAAATCCAGAGAACGGAGCCCGAGCTGGTGGGATTCCGGACAACAGATCAGGTCGCAAAACGGAACCCTGGTGATGCGAAACCTGAAGAGCCCAGAAGGGATCCTCCCTGTGACTGCATGGATCCAGAAGGGCAGTCCACAGCAACGCCACCGAGGGGACCCCGGTCCAAGAGGAAAGGCAGGGCCCAGCGCCACGTGCTCCTAGCCACCTCGAGGGGTGGCCGCAGAGACCGCGACGACTGCACCCTGCCCCTCGACCCCTCGGACTCCGAGAGCACCTCCTCCTCGACCCCAGCGTTCTCCCACCCCGAGTGGCTGTAACAGCACCCGGGAGGGTAGCTGTCACGAGCCCCCCAGGAGAGAGCCCCTCCCTCCGCCCCTACTCCATCACCCCCCGACCCAGGACCACCCCTAGCCCGATGGCCCTCAGGGGAGGACAGCTGGACAGGCCCGCTGTGCCGCCCTAGCACACTGAGCGTACACCGGGGACCCCGACCAAGAGTCAGGTTGCTGGATGGGTCCAGGCTGAGTCATCGACCAAGAGGAAGAGACCAGCTGAACCACAATGCTAGCAACCCCGGGGGTCCCCAGAGAAACGGCGCTGCGAACAGCGCTGGTGCCAGAGGCGGCGCCGGACGACCTTGGCTCACCCGCACCCACTAGGCCCGGCCCCGGCTCCCCCGCAGCATCGGCTAGACCCACGGCGCGCCCCCGCGCCGAAACCCAACCCAGTGCCGCCGAGAGCAAACCGGTTGCGGCGCTGGCAGTTAGAGCGGCGCTTACCAACGGCACCATTCGACACCAGCCGCAAGCGGCGCCAGGATCCAAAGTGGTGCCGGAGGGCGGCGTCAAGGGTCCACCGGTGCCGGGCCCAGCAGGCGCGGGCCTCAACACTGGGGGAGCCTGCACCTCCGAGGAGGTGACTGCCGAGGCGGTGTCCCCGCTGCGGCCCCGGGAGACCGCGAAAGAAGCTTCCTCTTCGGCAAGAGAAGAAAAAATTACTCACCTTAGTAATGTTGTTTCTTCTAATGGAGTCTTGCTATATTATGACAATAGCAATTAGCCACAGCACTTGAACTGCCCCGGAGAGGAAAGAGTTAACTCCACACAGGATGGAGTTCTGAGCGCGAGCGCTCCTCTTAGAAGCTCTATCTGGCTAGTTTCAAATAGAAACTGTCAGATCTTTACGGAGCCAAACACTCACTAAGAGTCTGTGTGGAAAAAGTAGCCTACACTAGCCCAATGGCTACCTATTAGTAACAACAACTACAACAATAACAACAACAACCAAAATCACCCCTGACAAGCACTACTAGACCCCTTCCCAAAAGACTCAAGTCCAGGAGGGGCCAGAACACACAAACCAATAACAATAAAACCTAATTTCCCAAATCCTAAAAAGAAAAGGGGGAAACACCTATAATGGCATGACACAGTGCTTGCACTAATTTGCCCACACCCTACCCAAGTAGAAGTTCTGAGAGGGGCAGGTTGGGGTGGTCATAATATAGCAAGACTCCATTAGAAGAAACAACATTACTAAGGTGAGTAATTTTTTCTTCAAACAACATGAAGTCTTGCTATATTATGACAATAGCAGACTACACAGCAGTACCTCCATGGAGGAGGGACAGAACCTACTTAGGGAATAGGCTCTGAAGCACGGCTGTGCCAAACCGAGCATCTCTCCTGGCCTGGACATCCAGGGAGTAATGCTTGGTGAAAGTGTGAACTGTTTTCCAGGTTGCAGCTTGACAGATTTCCAAAATAGGAATATCTCTCAGCAGCCGCTAGAGATGCAGCTGTACCTCTGGTAGAATGGGCCCTCAAACCTGAGGGGGTTCTCTACCAGTTTTGGTAGCAAATTGGATACAAGAGACAATCCACCTGGCAATTGTCCTCTTAGTGGCAGGTTTTCCTTGCCAACCTCACCATAGGTGAGAAAGAGTTGGTGGATTCGAACCTGTGACCTTTGGTGCATTCCAAATACTAACTCAATGCCCTCTTAACATCCAAACTGTGCAATCTCCTTTCGCCAGAGGAAGAATGCTCAGTGAAAAATACTGGAAGGAGATGGATTGGTTAAGATGGAAATCCGAAACCACTTTAGGCAAAAACTTTCTGTTAGTCCTGAGGACTACCTTATCCCTGTGAAAAGAAATAAAATCATTTTCTACTGAAAGGGCTTGTAACTCACTTATGCGTCTAGCAGAAGTGATGGCCACTAGAAACACAGTTTTCCAAGTTAAGAACTTAAGGTCTGCCGAAGACAGAGGTTCAAAAGGGGGTTGCATTAACTGAGCAATGCAAACATTGAGGTCCCAGGCAGGGGCTGGGTCCCGAAAAGGAGGGTTGGTATGGAGTAACCCCCTTAAAAACTTGGAAAACACAGGGTGAGAGGAAAGGGAGGAGGGCTTTCCTGCTGAAATAAAAGCAGAGACAGCTGCCAAATGAACTCTTAAGGTAGCTGGTCTGAGGCCCAGAGAATTAAGATGGACCATGTCGTCCAACAAAATGGGTAAATCAGCAGATTCTGGGGCAATATGCTTCCCAGAACACCAGATGGAAAACCTTTTCCACTTGGCATTATAAGTGGCTCTAGTGGAAGGCTTCCTAGAGGCCTTTAAAATATCAAGGACACCTTGAGAAAGGTGTAAATCAGCAAATTCTAACTCCTCAAGAGCCAGGCTTTGAGGTTGAGGGATTGAGGTTCGGATACCATACTCTCCCCTGGGCACAGGTCAGCAGATTGTGAATCCTGGGAAGGCACAGGGGAAAGTGGACTGTTAGTGATAGCAGGAGTGGGTACCAAGGTTGCCTGGCCCAGTCTGGTGCAATCAGAATCACCTTGCAATGCTGGGATCTAATTTTTACTAACACCTTGAAAAGAAGAGGGAAGGGGGGAAAGCATACAGAAACTTCCCTTCCCAATCCAAAAGAAGGGCATCCAGGGGGACTGAGCCCATCACTGGGGCCTGCAACAGAACAGTGGAAGTTGGTGGTTGTCTGGGGCTGCAATGAGGTCTATCTGAGGGGTGCCCCATCTGGCAAAACTGTCCCCAGCACTCGAGGATTCAGGGACCATCTGTGATGGCCCTGAGAAATCCTGCTGAGGGCATCCGCTAGGACATTGTCCTTCCCTGGCAGATGAACTGCTATTAGAGAAGTGTTCAGGAGTAAGCCAGAGACCACAACTTCATTGCCTCGAGTGCACAGGACTGACGACCGAGTGCCCCTTGCTGGAATTGATGTACCACATTGTTGTGGTATTGTCTGTTCTGACCTGGACTACTTTGTTCTGGACAGATGCAGAAAAAACTTGAAGAGCTAAAAAGACAGGCTGAGTTCCAGCAAGTTGATGTGGAGCAGAGATTCCTGGGGACCACACTCCTGTGTGGAAAGGTCGCCTAGGTGTGCTCCCCACCCAGGAGGGAGGCATCCGTGGTGAGGAGGAAGATAGGAATGAAGGGACCCCAGTCTTAAATTGCTCTGATCTTGCCACCACTGAAGAGCTAGGATCAGGTTCGGGTCACTGGAACCAGTTTGGTGAGGGTCCCTCCTTTGGGACCAAAAGGGCCTCAAATGAAACTGAATGTCTCTCATTTGAAATCCTGCTCCTCGCACTACAGCTGTGGAGGCCGCCATGTGCCCCAGGAGCTGCAAAAGTGTCTTGCTGGTCGAGAGACCTGCAGGGTGAAAGAGGAGGCCAGGGCAATCAACTCCTTACCCTTTCCAAGGAGGAAGGCCCTGGCCAGCTTTGTGTCCAATTCCACGACCTATGAAAGTAAGTACCTGAACTGGTTCTAGAACTGACTTTGGTAGATTTAGCAGAATCCCAGAGAGGTGAGAAGCTGCTGGGTGACTTGCAAGTGAATTTCACCTGTTCTGGAGACTGTCCTACAATGAGCCAGTCGTACAGGTAAGGAAAAACAGCAACCCCTTGCCTTCTTAAATGAGCCACTGCCACGGCTAGACATTTCGTGAATATCCTTGAGCAGAGGTAAGACCAAGGGCATTGCCCTGAACTGGTAGTGGCCTGAGGGCAGTTCGAACCTGAGGTACTTTCGTGAGAAGGCCTGATTAGGACATGAAAATAAGCATCCTTGAGGTCCAGGGAGGCTAGCCAGTCCCCTGGCCTCAGTGAGGGCAATATCATTGCCAGAGTTAACATTTTGAACTTTGGTTTCAAAAGGTGTTTGTTCAGATATCTTAAGTCTAGGATGGGCCGCCATTCTCCTGTCTTTTTTGGGGTAAGAAAGTATCTGGAGTACAGACCCCTGCCCTGGTGTAAAGGAGGAACCCTTTCCACTGCTTTGCAATTTAACAGGGCAGAGACCTCTGCTTCCAGAGCAAGGGTCTCTAGGGGGCTTGCAGGTGGAAAGTGTCTGGCCCTCATCTTTGGAAACTGTTTGAAGCTGAGAACCAGACCCTGGCTTACTACTTCCAAGACCCATTTGTCCGAAGTTAGGGACACCCAGTTCCGACTGAAGTAAGCCAACCTGCCCCCTACTGGTACAGGAGAATCGGCCCTGGGCACCCCATCAGGGTGCCTGCTTGGCAGATGCCTTAGGCTGAGGGGTGGGGGATGGCTTACCTGCGCCCCGTCTGCCTCTGCTCTCTGAAAAAAACCCTCTGAGCAAAAGCAGAGGAGGCTTGGGATTGATAAAAAGGCCTGTGGAAAGGCCTGCCCCTACCTCTGGGTGTGTGCCTCTGGGGAGTGGCTTGCCGTTCCTTGGCCTGGGCACTTTTGTAGGTAGTTCTGTATTCATCCATCTTTTTCATACAGTTCTCTGTCTGCTCCCCAAACAGAGAATTTCCTACCACAGGAAAATCCATAGCCTTAGACTGAGTGTCCTGTGACAGATTAGTGCACCTGAGCCATGCCAACCTATGGAAAGCTACAGAAGTGGCCATGACCCTAGAGGAAACATCATTAACATCAAGAGCAGCATGAAATTGAACTTTAGAGACTTCAATGCCATCAGCAGCCACCTGTTCCAATTCACTAGCCAGCTGGCCATGGGCCTGCTTGGCTAACTGCATAACTGTATCCCATCTAGATTTCTGATATCTAGCCACATAAGCCATATAATTTGCCTGCCTGAGTCCCAAAGAGGCTGCCAAATACTGCTTTTTTTGCCATGGCATCAATCTTCCTAGAATCTTTATCAGGAGGATGTGAAGCCAGGGAATGTTAGTTTATCACAGGCTGCAGCCTGTACCACTCCTACATGACTACACTGCTCAGAAAGGAAGTCTGTATCAGGGCCTGATAGAGTATACCTCCTGTCCATCTTTATCAACAGGAGGAACAGAATTTGGATTTTTAAAATTTTCATTGTTTGCTTCCTAAATGACTTATGCAAAGGAATAGACAATCTCCTAGACTCTGGAATATCCATCATTTCAACATAATCAGGCTCCTCTTGCTCATCCACAGCCTCTTCTAAGGGAAGCTGGAGGGTTTCAGCAACTTTCTTATAAAAAATAAAATGAGAAGGGACTCAGACAGCATAGGGGGAGATTCTAATGGTCTGTCTGGAGAGATGTCCGGTTCAATGGGCACATCCAGACCCTCCCAGCCACATACATACTGTTCATAATCCTCCTCCCCCTCCTGTGGTTAATAAAATTCCTCAACATCATACTCTTGAACCACTGGGACCGGACGAACCAACCTTTTGCCAACTGATGGTGGTTCGGATGGTCCCTGAGACAGTGACTGGACAATTTGTATGGCTTTTGCTATCTCTGCAGCAGTTGGAGAGGCAATTTGGACCCAGACCTACTGATTTCCTAGATTTTTTACTGGGGCTGGTTCCACAGAACCAGCTTTTCTTTGCCCGGAGGAAGTCTCGCCTGGTCAGAGGGCACTCCTCTGGTCCAGTTGGTACTGGACCGGCTGGCCATCCGGTCAGCGGACTTTTGGCCCTTGTTCCCTGAGCCTGCCCAATCTTTTTCCAGGGTGGCTGCAGGGAAATTCTTGCAAATCTGGCAGTCTGACTGAGGTGGTCAAACCTCAGACAATAAACACATGTGGTGTGTGGGTCAGCCTTGGCAAAGGCTTCCCACAAGCATCACAGTGTTGAAACCCAGTGGGCCCGGTTTTTCTTTTGGTTTCAGACATAATGCCAGCCTAACCAAAAACTTGCTCCTTTAATGGCAGTGCCAGGCAAGACACTTATCGGGTTCCTAACCGTGTCAATGGTATTTGAAAAAAAAAAAATTAAAAGTCCGCTTTTTTAGAACCGATAAGAACCGGAACCGCACTTAAATTACATACAATACTTTAAAAGTATTTTGTAGAACCGAATCGGTTCAGAACCGAACCGATAAATAACAATTTCCACAAGACTAAAGACCTGTACTTACGGTTACCAGATAGAGCTTTGAACCGAAATGCGGAAAATAAAACACTTTTCCGGTTAATTTTAACCGAGAAATACTGATTTTAACCGAGAAATGAACCGAGCTGAAGGAGAGATCTCGGAGCGACTGTTCAGTGAGGCGGAGTAAGAATCTGACAGTTTCTATTTGAAACTAGCTAGATAGAGCTTTCTAAAAGGAGCGCCAGGTCCAGAACTCCATCCTGTATGGAGTTAACTCTTCTCCTCCGGGCAGTTCAAGTGCTTGTGGCTAACTGCTATTGTCATAATATAGCAAGACTTCATGTTGTTTGAAGAGGACGAAGGCTCCTCCTCCATGGACCGTATAGGCCCGAGAGGGGACCCGGAGGAAGGGCCTAGAGACCTTACCTGGGAATCCCTGGAGCAACGCTGTCCCCCGAAGGTCAGCGGGGCCTTGCTGATCTTGAACGCACGGACTTTGAGGACAGGACGGTCCATGGAGAAACAGGCGTCGCATGTGTCCATATCGTGGTTAGATCCCAGGCAACGGAGACAGACATCATGCCGGTCCGAGACGGAGAAATGCTGGCCACAGGAGCACCGACGCATAGGGGCACGGCCTGCCTTCAACTTACGGCTTTGCCCCGAACCTGACATGATGCAAACTAAACAAGGCAAAACAGCAATAAAAGTACTCGGCTCACGACAGAAATAAAAGAACGGTCTACCGAGAGACGGCATGAAATAGTCACTGTAGACGAAACTAGAGTCTTGACGTAGAAACCATTAATTACCGATAACTACTGCGCAGCAGGTGCAGCCTCGATGGTGGGAGAAACAGAACTGAGAAAGAGGAGGAGTCTACGGCACCTAACGGCCGCCCCTCATGCATGATGCAGTACGTCGTGCTCGAGGGCGGCGCCATTGGAGCTGACTCCAAAAAAAAAAAAAAAAAAAAACCTCAGAGGGTGCGCGCTCCGCACTAACCCAGGCAGTAATGAATGGTGAAGACTGACAAGGGAAGATCTGCGACAATGCAACACACTTGATGGGAAAAATGGAAATGAGGCAGCTGGGGGAGTATACAAGCAGGCGTATACGGTGAAGGCACGTGAAAGGACTACATGTATCACCAGTCCCCTTAAGAAAACATCTGGCTTCCTGTGGGGACCTAGTGTCTCCGGCTCAGACCTATTAATGTGAATCTATGGAGAAGATTGATTCTTGGAAGGTT
This sequence comes from Neoceratodus forsteri, assembly GCA_016271365.2. NCBI lineage: Eukaryota > Metazoa > Chordata > Ceratodontiformes > Ceratodontidae > Neoceratodus > Neoceratodus forsteri. The sequence continues at coordinate 966,565,219 of CM028134.1, read as the reverse complement.
CAAGGATTTGCAGCACACCGAAGCCTAGGGCATCAAATCATTACTGTAGCTGAAAATTATCTGGCAGCTGAGACTCAGGGGTTGCATGATCAGTGCTTGGATCGTTTTCAAGCTACTGGGAGTCTGGTGGCAGAGAGCTTGTGCTGGCTATCTGTTTAAAGTGGTTAGCAGATGAAAACACTGATGTTGCTAGCAGCATTACTTTCTTGTTTAGAATACCAAAAGGGCATGTGTAAATTTAAATTCAAATGGGATTCAGGCTTATTCTCTGAGCTTATCAGTACTTTCTAACATGAATATGCTCCTTCCTTCAGTACCAGATCATTGGACTTGATCTCACTTTTAGCTCATGGGATCAGATTGACTGGGACTGTTGGAACTGTATGGCCAATTGTAAATGGCATGTTAACCATAGCTGAACAATTTAACTTTGGACTAGTGTGATGCAGAGTGACTGCATAGGTTCTCCATTTTGATATTTTCTACACAACTCTGGGATTTAACTCTCTCTTATGATGTAACATACAAGAGGATGGTAAATTTATCCTGATGTAATGATTTCTTTTATACATATTTTTGTCCTCTCCAAGGGATGGCTGTATTGTTTTTACTATGAAATTCAATAAAATACAAGTCATAAGCCCTGTACGATATTAGTACCTTACCTCTTCCTCCAGGTACGCCTAGAAACAAAGGTGATAGCCTTGGTGGGCCTTCCATCAGGGTTGGAGGGGAAAGAAAAGCTCTGGTTTCTGAAGCAGGACGGCTTAATGGTAATGGACCGTATGGAGAGTGCTCTGAAAACAAAATGGAGCAAAACAGAGCAATACTTAAATCAAATCAAATCATCTTTATTTTTATAGCGCCTTTCAAAACCAAGGCGCTGTACATAAAAAACCATATACATAAAGATTAAATTTTAAAATGAACATTAAAACAAATCATCCATAGCTAGGAAAAGCTAAACTAAATAAATATGTCTTTAACTCCATTTTAAATCTATCAACAGTTGGGCATTCTCTCAACCAACGAGGTAGAGAATTCCACAGGGTTGGCGCTGAAAGAGCGAAACCACGAGATCCTGATGTCTTTAATCGAACCCTGGGAATCTCCAGCAATCCCTCGTTGGTGGAATGGAGAGGACGGAGGGGGCAGTAGGGTATCAGGAGATCTTTCGGGTAACCAGGTCCCTGATCATGTAGGGCTTTAAAGGTTAGTAAGCTAACCTTAAAGGTGATCCGCCACCAAACAGGCAGCCAGTGCAGTTCGCGGAGCACAGGTGTAATATGACTGGTTCTAGAAGTCCCAGTCAAAAGCCTGGCCGCCACGTTCTGCACCAGCTGCAGGCGGCGGATATCAATCCCGGGCAGCCCTAGGTAGAGGGAATTGCAGTAATCAAGATGGGTAGTGACAAAGGCATGGACCAATGTTGGAAAATCACCTGGGGGAACCAGGCGTTTCACCCGGGCGATATTCCTCAGATGGTAAAAAGATGATTTGACGACAGCTGACACCTGAGATTTTAGGGTCAAACCATCATCAAAAATAACGCCCAGGTTACGCACCTGATCAGAGGTAGAGAGCGACATACCACCAAGTAATAAGCCTGATGGCTGTCCAGCTCCCAAACCCGGCCCCAGACGACCTGGGTCCACTACCAGCACCTCAGTCTTATCCGGATTCAGTCTCAGCCAGCTGGAACTCATCCAAAGTTTGATCTCAGCAAGGCAGTTATTTAGCACGGAGAGTGCATCATTTTGTCCAGACAGAAAGGACAAATACAGCTGAGTATCATCTGCATAGCAGTGAAAACCCAGACTGTATCACCTGATGATATCTCCCAATGGCAGCATATACACTGCAAACAACATGGGGGCTAGAATGGAACCCTGCGGTACCCCACAAGGCAGGGAGTGAGCGCCAGAGGAATAAATTCCAATGGCAACTCTCTGAGACCTGTCCGTGAGGTAAGAATGGAACCATTTGAGGACTGTACCAGACAGCCCACAAAAAAACTGCAGGCGCTCCAACAGCACACCATGGTCTACAGTGTCAAATGCAAAAGAGATCGAGAAGGACCAGAATGGTATGTGCCTTTCGATCTCTAGCCATTAGGAGGTCATTCAATACCCGGACAAGGGCAGTCTCCGTGATATGCTTCTTCCTAAAACCAGACTGGAGAGTATCATAGACACTGTGAGTTGTATGATGATCATCCAACTGCAATGCAACCGCCTTTTCAATAACCTTACCAACAAATGGCAGATTAGAGATAGGCCGGTAGTTGGCTAGACAATCATGGATCCAAGGAGGGTTTTTTAAGGAGAGGTCGAACGACCGCCTCCTTGAGGGGATCAGGAAAGACCCCCTCTCCAAAGACTTCCAGACAATGTCAGCAAGGATCGGGCAGATAACTTCTACACATCCCACTAAAAGAGGTGTAGGACCTGGACCAAACTACAACTAGTTGGTCGCAATGTTTGGATGATCTTCACAATGTCAGTGAACTCCAGCCGGCGAAAATCTGACCAGACAGACAGAGTGCATGCCACTTCCTGTCGACCACTGCAATCTCTCATAGGGGAGGTAGGACCGATGCCAGACCTGATGCTGGCAACCTTATCTGCAAAAAACCGAGTGAACTCCTCGCATCTCAGATGAGAAAAAGCTTCTCTGGGCTGGAGACAGATTGGATTGCACAATCTGTTAACAGTCCGGAAAAGCTGAGCCGGTCGATTCTGTGCAGCAGAAATCTCCCTGGACAGGAATTCTGCCTTCTTACGAGTGATTTCTGATTGATAGCCATCATAATGTGCCATCAACCTAAGCCTGTCAGCATCATGGCCGGACTTCTGCCAGGCTCTCTCCAACCTTCGGCCAACTCGCCTTAACTCCTTCAAGGAGCCATCAAACCAAGGGCTCCTTGAATGAAGGGTGAGAGGCCGAACACGAACAGGAGCACTCTTGTCCAGAGCATCTCCCACAGCCTTGTTATAGGCTAGTACGAGATCATCTGGACTCATGCATTCACCCGACAAGCCCGACAGATTCACTACCGCCGTTAGGTCACTGGGGTTAATGCCCCTTAAAGGGTGGTACTGAACCATCTCCGTAGGGGCAGACCTATTGGGGGGGCCCCGAAACTGAACCTTATGGTGTGATGGTCAGACCAGCTGACTGGTTCCACCCCCAAATCAGCGATCTCCATACCCAGAAGAAAGATCAGGTCCAGTGAATGACCCCCTACATGGGTCGAGGAGGTAACCACCTGTGTTAGGCTCAGCGTCATCATCAGCTGGAGGAGATTTTGACCAAAGTGCGAGAGTTCATCATTGACCCAGGCATTGAAGTCCCCCAGAACTATCAAACTGGGGGACCTCAACACCATGTCGGATTTGGCGAGTCTGGTATCTCCTTGGTACCTCCACCATCACCTGGGTGGATGGTAGACGCAGGAGAATCCAGCCTACACCCTCTCCCAGGATATATTCAAAGGATCTGGTACTTCCCAATGGCACATCCACAAGGCCCAGCTCAGTCTTAAACATAATGACACCACCAGCCCTCAGTCCAACCTTGGGCCGTATCACCAAGAACCTGGCTGGAGTTGCCGAGGCCAATATAGGGCTGGATTTTCATCCAGCCAGGTCTCAGTGATGCAAGCCAGATCAGTTGATCCAACAAGATCAGCTATAAAAGCTGTCTTGTTTTTAATAGATCTGGCATTGCATAACACTGCCAAGGTGGGATGAGCTGTCGGGGAAGACCTTGGCACCTGCCCACTAAAATCGGAGCCCTTGGGTATGGGGACAAGACAAGAAAAACCTCTATCCTGACCCCATTTCACCCCAGGGCGTCTCCTGGACCCCATAACTCCAATCCGTCCTCCTCTTTCCTATCCCCCAGCAGGCCCAGTTCTCCACCTTCTTTTACGCTTCCTAAGAATGCCCAAAGCACGACACCTAAAATACGTGTTGGATGGCAATGGGGGACATTCAAAGGGACATAATTCCCTGAGCCTGGTGGGGGAATAATGCCCAACCGTCACTGAACCTCCCTAACACATTATAAATAAACTGGAGAGGAATAAAAATAAAATAAAACAAGAATAATAAACAAAACAAACCTATCAATCTCAAATAACCAGAAAATAATAATTCATCCTCCACCTCTCTTCACGGGGAGGTAAAAACCAAACACTATTATACATTAAACAAACAAAAAAAAAAATATATAATCAAACACTTAAATTAATACCTATACAAAAATAAAATTGAGCATTAATTCATTTATAAGTCCCAATAGTCCAGCACCTCCTAGTTACAGGCTACTTAAAAACTATTATCCTTTAAAATAAATAAATATGTCCAGGGGTTCACGCCTGAACACTACAGGGCGTCACTCAGTTAAGCAGCTCAATAAAGTACCATGCTTTATACTTCAAAAAAAAAAGTCAAACAAATATGACGAATATCTTCAGCTCCTCAGAGCCCTCTCACAGCCTCAGAAGACTAAAGAAAAGGCACAGACGTTCTTGATAAAAGAAAAGAAGCACTCTCACTGCTTCATCAAAGTGCATAAAACGAAAAAAGGAACAGTCTGACCTGGATAGTTCTCAGTCACTCCATAGTTCTCAGTCTATCATGCAAATGTCCTTGATAGAAGAAAAGAAGCACTCTCACTGCTTCACCAAAAATATATAAAACAGAAAAAGGATCCAAATACCAAATCCAAATACTTATCTTTCAAACTAGGAACCACTTCAGCCTAGTGCCAGTAATGTATGGCAACTACAAGGGCTAATCTACTGATGGGATTAATTAACTTGTTACTTAATTACTAATAATTTTTGCCCATCTTTAATTTTTTAGGTCTTTTGCCTTGTAGCAATGTGGATATACAAGGATATACAAAAAAGAAGAAATTTCTTAATACTTACCGTAATTTCCTTTTCTGTTAACTCCTACTATACATTGTGAATGGGTATTCATTATTGTGCACCCCCACTGGGGGAAATGCACTGCCCAAAGCTTTACAATGTTGGGCATACGAGAATTCTGGACAGCAGCAACTCTCCAGTCACTACTGTCCTAGCAGTGTCTCGAAACATGAAAATAAATGCCATACTGGTCAAATGACATGAAAAGTCACACAATTAACTATCTATACAGACATGACTCTAACCAGAATAAAGTATGGTAAGCCTTCTCTTATCTCGTCAGATGACAAAGGGTGAATGTTTGAAGGTCATCTTTCAAAGGTGTACGGCTTGTAAAGTCCAATGAAAAATATCAACTTGGAAGCAAAACAGTCAGTAAAAAGGCAAGGACTGTATGCAGTTGAAGTACTCACCTGTAACAAAGAAGGCACCATTGGTTAACATCAGATTCGCACCTGACAAATCTGTGTAAGATCAACAAACATTCTATTGTGGAAATGCTCTCCTTATGTTATAATGTGTGGTTTTTTTTTTGTTTGTTTAATAAACACAGGCGCAGCAGGCAAACCATAGATGAAATGTCCAGACACACTTACAAAAAAACTGAGGTGATAACCAGAAAACGGACATTACCCATGCTGACATACCAGACAATATTCTCCCGCAGGAGCGAGGCTCCTGGTCGGGCCCCACTGACAATGTAGGAGCTAACAGAAAAGGAAATTATGGTTAAGTATAAAGAAATATCTTCTTTCTGTAGCGCTCCACATTGTCAATGGCTATTCATTACGACTGGGTTTTAAGCAGCAGTACCCAGAAAATCCGGGTAGGGGAGAATATTGTCCCATATGTCAACCACGTAGAGGAAAAGAAATTACCTGCTGCCACCTGCATAACTCTGTGACCAAGGCTGCATCTGCAGAATCTTGAACATCTAATCTGTAGTTCCTGGTGAATATGTGGACAGAGGGCCATGTAGCTGCCTTGCATAACTCTAAAACAGATGCTTCACCTCTCTCCATCTAGGAAGTGGCCATAGCCCTGGTGGAATGAGCCTTGAGAGCTGGAGATCTCTGCCTTACCGTGACATAAGCCTTGACAAAGTAGGCCCTTACCACCTAGCCAGGGTGATCTTGGAGGCTTTTTATCCCTGCTTGGTCGTTCTTAAAAGAATGAACAACCTATCCGAGTTCCAAAACTCAGCAGACTGTCTAAGGTATGTCCTAACGGCCCAACACAACTCTTAACTCATGCCATTCCTTCTCCTTAGGGTGAGTAGGCTGTGGACAGAAAGACGATAGACAGATCTTCTGGTTCGCATGTAAAGCCGTGAGAACCTTTGGAATGAAAGACAGAACTGTTCTGAGTACCATCTTGTCCTTATGCATGATAAAGCATAGTTCTTTGCGGGAGAAGCCTGGAGCCCGCTAATCCTCCTGACTGAACACAAAGCGACTAAAAGCCATACCTTGCAAGACAGCACATTCAACAGTACCAACAAAAGGCTCCTCACAGAGAGCATTCAGAACCAGGCTCAGATCCCATGAGGGAAACAGATTGGAACAGAGGCGGACTCCTGCTGCTAGTCTACAGAGAAAACATTTAACCTCCTGGTTAACCCTCAGGGACAGACCCAAGGAGGCTCCAGGGGTCGACACCTGATCTCTCAGAGAACTCAGGGCCAAAAACCTTGTTCACTCCTTCCTGCAGGAAAACCAGATCTGCGGCACCGAGGCTAGGAAGGTCAGATACTTTGTCTCTGTCCGAAACTGAAAAAGGAAGTCCATACGTGAGCACTCCCCAACATGGACTTCTTCCTGGTAGCCATCAAAGATGTCTACCACCTTCTTACAGAAACCTAGTTCCAGAAGTCTCCATCGTCCAGGAGCCAGGTCACAAGCTGCATCGCTTTGGCATTTGGATGCTGGATGGGGCCCTATGAAAGAAGGTCCCCTGCACCAGAAGGTGAAAAGGTGTGTGTTGAGCTAGGTTCATCAAGACCAAGAAAGTACAGTTACGTAAGAACTTACCGCAACAGTAGATCTTCGAGAGGAGCTCTTGCAGCAGGCTATAACAGTTAGGACTATCCTGCAGGGACTAGGACCCTCCGGAAAACTTTTCAGCCAGCAGTATACAGCAGGGACAGGAAAATTACGTACCTACCGTAATTCTTGATCTTCTTGGACGAGTCTCCACCACTCATTCACACTAGTGGGATTAGGGCCGGAGGCACTAGGACCCATCGGGAGCAAACTTTTTTGCTGGAGGTGTGACAGAGATGGCGCCCTGAGACCACGGCGCTGCCAGCTGCGGCTCGAAAGCGGTAACGACCTTCTCGGCACCGGAATTCTCCAACCGCCTCAGTACCTTTTACCAAGGAGGTGCAGCGCAACTAACGAAGAGTAACTGTAACATTAAAAACACGGACATAAGATAGTCCGCACGACCGTAAGAAGGGTCAGTAAAAAGTCCTCACAGCCTAAAGATTTGAGGGAGTGAAGACCAACACAGCGGTGAGCTCGGGGATGGAGGGTGGGGTGTGAATGAGTGGTGGAGACTCGTCCAAGAAGATCAAAAATTACGGTGAGTGCGTAATTTTCCTATCTTCCTGGACCTAAGTCTCCACCACTCATTCTACCAGTGGGAGAGTACTAAGCTGATAATCCTCAAAAGGGCGGGCAGGAGAGCCAGAGCTCACATGTTCAAGGTAGAAGCCCATTAAGATGGTTCTGCCGAATGCGGAATGTCGGCTTGGCATGAACATCCAGTGCATAGTGCTTAACGAAGGTATGCACTGAGCTCCAGGTGGCGCTTGCAGATATCTGCAATTGGAACATTGCGACTTCGCCAGGGATGTCAGGACGCCTAGTAGAGTGAGCGACACTCTACCTTCTAATTTAACCTGAGCCATGGAGTAGCAATGTCGAAGGCATGCCACTAACCATGAGGAGATGCATCTGATAGCGACAGGTTGACCCAGCCGGTGTCGCTGAAAGAAACAAAGAGTTGTTGAGTCTTCGTAACATCCTGGTTCTGTCCAAATAGAACCGCAAGGCCTTCTTAACATCCAAGGAATGAAGAGCTCGCTCCCTTCATTTTGGAAATTAGCTAAGTAAGGAAGTACCAGAGGTTGGTTTAGATGGAATTTGACACAACCTTGGGAAGAAATTTGGATGAGTACGGAGAACTACTTTGTCTTTATGGAAGACAGTATAATGGAGGGTCTGTAACCAGGGCATGTATCTCAGAGACCTCATGGTGAGGTAATGGCCCCAGGAAGGCAGTCTTCCAGGTAAGAAATTTTAGCTCACAGGTAGCTAGGGTTCAAAGGCTTTGAGTGAGCATGTCCAGCACCAGGTTAATGTCCCAGGCTGCAACTGGACGCTTAACAGGGGTCTGGTATGAAGAATCCTTAAGAAATCTCTTCACCATAGGTAACTGAGCCAGAGTCAGGATGAAACCAGCTCATGGAACGCTGAGATGGCACTAAGGTGAACTTTAACTGTGGAGTACTGAAGACCTGAGTTAGATAGGTCCAAAAGATACTCCAGAACCTTGTCAGGAGGACAGAAAAGGGTTCCAAGAGGACTTTGCACACCAGAGAGAAAACGCCCATTTGATGCGATAAGCCTCAGGAGCTGGCTCCTGAGCAGCCAGAAGGATGCTCGAGACTCTACGTAGACGTTGAACCGATTCACTTCTATCTCTTCAGGAGCCAAGCATGAAGGTGAAGTGATTTCAGGTTGGGATGGACCAACGAACCCTGGGTCAAGAGACTGACTTGCAAGGAAGTGGACTTGTGCTCCAAGCACCACTCCCATACCCTCATTGCTTCCCTGCAAAGGGATAAGAGTGAGCACCCTTGCTTGTTGATGTAATACATCACAGCTTTGCTGTCCGCTTGAAGGAGAATGTTCTTGTGACAAAGGACATCCTTCAGAGCTTGATCGATAGAGGACCGCCTCACCTCCAAGACATTTATGTGGAGATGAGATTCAACGGAGTCCATACACCTTGAGTGTGGAGGAGAGACAGTGAGCTCCCATCCCATTAGCGATGCGCCTGTGGTGATGGAGATCTGATGGTCCGGAAGAGCAAAGGGGAACCCTTGAGGAGATTGTCTCTTGAGACCACCAGGTGAGAGACCTTCAAGGGTGCGCCACCTTGATGGGATAAGACTGGGGGTGAGAGGTCGGAGACCACTGAGTGGAGAGCATCCATTGGGTGGTTCTCATGTGCAACCGGCCAGGGTACAGTGAACACCGAGGACGCCATGAGACCTAACATGCGTTGCATCGAGAGCTGTAACCCATTGGTTCTCCCGATGTAACGGGCCATCCAAGGATGTCGAGTCTTCTGTCCTCTGGAAGGAAAGCTCATGGAAGAGGTGACTAGAAGCGTCCCTAAGAAAAGGAGCCTCTGGGAGGGCTGCAGTTGGGATTTTTTCAGATTCAGCAGAGCTCCCATGGACGTGAGAAGACGAGAAGTCGTTTGCACGGCTTCCAAAGTCCCTTGGCTGGACGGGCTTGCTAGAAGCCAATCGTCCAGGTAGGGAAAGACTCGGAGTCCGCCTTTCCTGAGATGCGCCGCGAGAACTGCACAACACTTTGTAAAAACTCACGGCGCCGAGGATAGCCCAAAAGGCAGGACTCTGAACTGATAATGCTGACCCAAAGCTACAAACCTGAGGAACTTGAGGTGGGTCGGGTGGACGGGATATGTTGGTACGATCCTGCATATCCAGAGAGGCCAGCCAGTCGCCCTGATGCAGCAAGGGTAACAGGGTACATAGGAAATCATTTTGAATTTCTCCTGGGAGGAATTTGTTCAGCTTTCTGAGGTCTAGAATGGGCGCATCCCAGTTTTCTTTGGAACCAGAAAGAAATGGGAGTAGAACCCTGTGTTCTGCAAATGCGGGGCACCAGTTCTATTGCCCTGTTGTTCAGAAGGCCCTCGATCTCGGTGGTGAGGAGGTCTGACTGGAAGCCGACAACCTGGGTGTCGCCTGGGAGGACAATTTGGGGGAATTGAGAGAGTAACCTCGCGAATTATCCGAAGGACCCATTTGTCTGAAGTTATGGACTTCCACCTGCTGTAGAAGTACATTAGACGACCTCCCACGAGGAGAAAGTTCCATCTCGGCAGTGTGGATGGAACTTGGGCCAACAACTCATAAGTGGCGCTTGGGGCTTTAGGCCCCTGCGCTTCTGCTGCGCTCTCTTCTGAGGTTGGGCAGGTTGGCTTTTATGGAAGCTTCCCCGCTTCTGCCTCGAAAGGACTGACGACCAAGAAACTGACGCCTGTTCGTATGCCCGGAGGGGGCAGGCGGAGGTTCTGGCCAATTTAATGGCCGATCTAGTCTTTTAGGAGGCTTCTAAGGCTTGCTCCACCTGAGGGCCGAAAAGATAGGTGCCATCAAAAGGCAGCGCCATTACCTGCTGCTGAGCATCCTTCGTGAAGCTCGAAGAACGCAGCCAGGAATGGCGCCGAGTACAAACCCTGCAGCAGCTGAACGAAGGCAGTGTCGAAAGCGCCCATGGCGGCTTTGACTTGTTGGTGGATTCAATCACTTAGTAACGGTCAATAGAAGCTCTGACTTGGAGTCCGAATCTGAAGAGCTTCAACCATTTTTTCATAGAGTGCCACAGGATATACTCATACTGAGAAAAATAGCCTTGATAACTGGCAATACGATACTTAGAGGGAGGCAGCAAAGACTCTCTTACCTAATGTATCAATCTTACGAGACTTTTGTTAATAGGTCTAGCTGAAGTAGTTTGAGGAAAGAACGACCTTGTCATTCTCTGCCAGGACTACAATAGGATCCGCAAATGCTTGGGATGCCAAAATAGGACGATCCTTGGGAGCTGAATACTTTATCAATGGATTTAGCCACTGAATGATTAAGAGCAGGATTATTCATACCATTTGAGACAGCTGCCTCAAGGAAGGCTGGATCGGAGGAGTCAACCGAGGATCTCCAAGCATGAAGGTACTGGAGTCTTAATATCTTCCCAGGATCGATGTCTGTAGTCTGAGAGAAAGAGGGATCTCAGGTTCTTCAACAGAGACTTAAAGGACAGGTCCTCACCACAGGCTCTGTAGCAAAGAAAGATCCTGTTTCTCCACTTCATCACCCAACCGAGGTCTGGGTCAGGCTCAACATCATCTCCTGATGGTCCAGAAAGGACTGTTTAGACAGGAAAGGAATGAAAATTAGGAGAGGAGGAAATATCAGAAAACAAGGAGAGTCCCCGAGACCCCGGCGCCGAGACGGCAAAGCGGGTCAAGACGGCACCAAGGAGGCACACGGCGCCAAAGAGGCACGCGTTCTCGCAAGCTGCACCGCGAAATGCCTCCAGGCGGTTGCGGCGAACGGCGACCGGATACGGCATCATCGGACCGGTTGACGGCGCTGCGACACGGCGCTGCCGACGGCGCCACTCAAAGCCGGGCGCTACCAAGCCGACGGCGCACACACGGCGCCGCTGGTGCCGACGGCGCCGCACACGCGCCGCTTAAACTGAGCATGCCGCACACGGTGGCATTAAAGCCGACGGCGCCGCACACGCGCCGCTTAAGCCGACGGCGCCGCAAACACAGCGCCGGGCCATCACGCTAGCGCGGCGCCGCAGATCCAACGGGCGCCTGGACGGCCCGCAAGACCCACCGCACCAAAAACGGCGCCGACAAGCCAACAGACTCGCAGAAGGCGCCGAAAAGCCCCAGGAACCTGGAAAGCAAGAGGAGGAAACAAAACCAGGAGATAAGGGCATCGGTGGCCTCGCGCCGCAGCCATGCGTGAGGGGGGAAACATTCAGCACGGAGTCGCAGGCACCGAAGAAGGCGCCACATACCTAGGAAGGTCCAACCGCCTTACCTGATCGCCGGAGGGGCCCGAGGGCCCGAGGCAACCGAGCCAGGCAGAAGAACCAACCTCCGAGCCCATCGCTCCATAAGAGCGGCCCACTGATGAAACTGCTCATCTGGAGCCCTACCTATAGGCGGGGAAGGGCTCCGATGTCGAGGACGACGATTACCAGAAGTTGGCGACTCCGAAGAAGGAGACCGGCAACTAGCAATGATAACCGACCGTCGACGCGAAGACATACCAGAGGGCGACCTCGAGAGATGCCTTCTCTTTTTTGACCTGTGGGCCGAAGAAGAGCTCGAGGCCGAACGGTGCCGTGAAAGCGACCGTTTATTTTTATGCCTGACGGGGGGACCGCCCATCCCCCCGGGCATCGGACTGACCGTTGTCGGAACCCCGCTGAGTTTCTTGAGAAGGAGGTTGACCGGACCCAGCCCGGCTGACTGAACAGCTTTCATACGAAGTCTCCCTACCGTCACCTGACCTGCTCATGGTTGACTCCGTCAAGTAGGCCGAGACTTCTTCAAGTAAGTTAAATTTAAGATATTAGAAAAAATTTTCGAAATAGAATAAAATTAAGCGATACTACTATCGTGATAATGTTACAAAAAAACAAACTGAAAACTAAGCGCTAGTTTGAAGTTTGACTCCCGACAGACGAGCGACGTCGTATACTGAAGCGCACTCGACGGCGGGAAAAAAGGAACTGAGGCGGTTGGAGGGTCGGCGCCGAGAAGGTCGTTACCGCTCGAGCCGCAGCTCCGGGCGCCGTGTCTCCGGGCGCCATCTCTTCACACACCCTCCAGCAAAAGTTTGCTCCCGATGGGTCCTAGTGCCTCCGGCCCTAATCCCACTAGTGGGAATGAGTGGTGGAGACTTAGGTCCAGGAAGATCGCCCCGTCAGCCCTGGTACAAAAGGGGGCGGACCCAGCTCCCCCTCAGTTCCCCCGCCAAGGCCCGTGAACAAGCCCTGACAAGAGAAGGAGACGAAGCACTTGATGAAGATGTAGATGAAGATCTGTACACCTCAAGGAGGGGGAAGGCAGGTGGGAAAGTAACGCCTACTGCAAGAGCTCCTCTCAAAGATCTACTGTTATGGTAAGTTCTTACGTAACTGTACTACCTTACTTCGAGTGGGAGCTCTTGCAGCAGGCTATAACAGTTAGGACTGAATACCAAGCAGTCCCACGCCAAAGAGGTAGTCGACCCCGGGAGGTGGAATATACTGATTCCAGTGGCTTAGGACAAAAGTCCCTGCAAAACAGCCAGACCAAAACCAGCACGGTGTCTGGAGACGATATCCAAGCTGTAATGCTTGACAAAGGTATGCACCGAATTCCAACTAGCGGCCGCACATACGTCCCTCATAGAGACATTTCTCAGGGTGGCAAAAGAAGCAGACACACCCCTTGTGGAGTGACCCCTGACCGGACCCGGTAAGGGTTTATTGTGCTTTTCATAGCAGAAGGATACGCAGTGGACGATCCACTTCGAAATCGTCTGCTCAGTCACCGGTTTACCCAAGCATTGTGGTGCAAATGCCACAAAGAGTTGCTCCGACTGACGGTGCGTAGCCATCCTTTTGAGGTAATACCTCAAAGTCCAGTGGACATCCAATGTGTGAAGGAGAGCTTCCCCTCTATTAGATGGGGAAGGAAAATAGACTGGAAGGTCAACCGACTGGTTGAGGGTCAACTCCGAGACCACTTTCGGAAGAAACTTAGAATTTGTTCTAAGGGAAACCCTTTCCCTGTGGAAAACCAAATACGGCTTTTTACACATCAGAGCCTGAAGCTCAGAAACTCTTCGAGCTGAGGTAATAGCAACCAAAAAACACACCTTCCAGGAAAGATAATGCAGCTCACAATCCACTGCTGGCTCAAAGGGAGGGAGGGTACTCAGGCCATGTTGGTACAAGGAGAGAAGGTACTGTAACGTTGAGTTTACTGGACAGGTGATGGGGGTCCAAATGCTGTGACGAGGCCCATAAACAAAACCGCTTCCATTTCATAGCATAGGCGGAGTGGGTGGAGGGCTTCCTCGCCGACACTAGGACTGCCGCTACCTCCGGGGAAACCCCGTATCTCTGTTGAGCTACGTCTGAAGGAGCCAAGCATGCAGATGTAAGGAACAGAGATCCGGATGGACCACAGACCCCTGTTCCTGGGATAGCAACTGCGAGCATATGGGCAGCGGAGTTGGCAGTTCCGTGGATAACCGCTGCAGGAGTGGGAACCAAATCTGCCGAAGCCATTGGGGGGCTAACAGAATCATTCGAGCCCCTTCTGCCTGTAACTTCAGCAGGACTCTCTGAACGAGAGGGAAGGGCGGGAAGGTATAGAGAAACCTCCCTGCCCAGCAAAGGGATAACACGTCTGGCCAGAAAACTCCAGGCATGTGCTCTCGCGAGCAAAAAACTGGCAGCTTGGCATTGCGTGGTGACGCAAAGAGGCCCAGCTCTGGATGACCCCACTTGTCGAAGAGCTGATCTGCTACGGACTGTAACAGCTCCCACTCGTACGCTCTGGAATGAGACCTGCTTAAGCTGTTGGCCAGATTGTTCAGGATGCCTGGAACGTGCACTGCGGACAGCAGAATGTGCTGCTCCAGCACCCAGTGCCAGACTCTCATCGCCTCCCTGCAAAGGGGATACGAATGAGTACCCCCTTGCTTGTTGATGTAGAAGACGACCGCCATATTGTCTGTTTGAATTAGAAGAGAGACCAGCACCAGGTCCTCTTGAAAAACCTGTAAGGCATAGAGAACCACTCGCATCTCCAATACACTGATATGGAGAGATCGCTCCTCGGGTGTCCAAACCCCTTGCGTTTGATGAGAACCCAGGTGCGCTTCCCATCCCAGATCCGATGCATCTGTCATAAGAGTCTGACCTGGTGGCTCTGGACGAAACCTGATCCCTTTCTCCAAATTCCGGGGATCTATCCACCAAAGCAAAGTTCTCCTGACTGGCTCTGTGATCCTGACCAGAAAGTCTAGATCGTCGTAGCCCTGGTCCCACTGTACCCTGAGCATCCACTGTGGGACCCGCATGTGGAGGCGGGCCAGAGGAGTGACTGGAATGGCCGCCACCGTATGCCCCAGTAGCCTGAGGAAGTTCCGCGCTGGAACTTGAGGAGTTATTGAGATCCATTCGGCAATCTCTTGCAGGCGATCGCCCCTGTCCGGGGGTAGGAAATCCATGCCCTGGATAGAATCCAGGAACGCTCCAATGAAGACGAGTCTTTGACTGGGCTCGGGGGACGATTTCTGACGGTTCAGGGTGATCCCCAGCTCTCGGAACAGAGTATAGGTGTCTCCGAGGGCGTGAAGTAGGCTTGACCTGGACGGAGCTGTAAGCAGCCAATCGTCGAGGTAAGGGAAAACGTAGTGCCCCATGCGCTTTAAAGCCGCAGCCACCACTGCCAAGCATTTTGTAAAGACTCATGGACCAGAGGAGAGTTCAAACGGAAGAACTCAGAATTGGTAGTGCTCCCCTTGGAAGTGGAACCTCAGAAACGTCCAGTGGGGAGGGAAGACCCCAATATGCATATATGCATCTTGCATGTCTAGGGAGCAGAGCCAGTCTCCTTGGTGCAGCAGGTGAAGTAGACCTGGAAGGGTCACCATCCTGAACCTTTTGTATCTATAAAGAGATTGAGAGAGCTGAGGTCCAGAATGGGTCGAAGATCCTGCGTCTTTTTTGGGACCAGGAAGAAGTGGGAATAAAACCCCTTTTCCCCGCTGATGCAAGGGGACTACCTCTATTGCCTTTTTCTGCAAGAGGGTTTGAATTTCTCCTTCTATCAGTGGGATGTGAGAAGAAGGATATCGGGAGTACTTTGGTGAAGTATTTGGAGGGAACTCCATGAACTCTAGCGTGTGCCCCCCTCCTGATAATGTCCAGGACCCATTGGTCCGCAGTAATTGACCTCCACCCTTCGAGATGAAGGGAGAAGCAGCCCCCGACCATCTCACCGGAGTCTTCCTTTGGAAGGAGGGGGGGGCGGAAGGGAGTCATTGGGCTGAGCCGGGCGTAGGCAGAGAGGCCTGGGAGGACTTGGGCCCATGGTTAGGAGCACCTCCAGGTTGCTGGTTACTGGCTCTCCTACGAAAGCTGCCTCTCTGACCCTGCTGATTACCACGGGCTTGTCCACCTTGACCACCTGAGGGCTTGCAAATGGCCGCTCCGTTGCCGTCTGGTCGCATGGTACATTTGGCGGACTGACCAGATGGACTTGCCCAACTCCTGGAGACGAGAAATCAAAGCTTCTGTCTCTTGCCCAAACAACACGGTACCCTGGAAAGGCAAATCCCTGACACCGGACTGCAGATCCTGGTGAAAACCCGAAACTCTTAACCAGGCGTGGCGCCAAAGGCACACCCCGGAAGCGGCTGCCCTGGCTGCCGTATTTGCAGTGTCGTACGAGGCTCTCAGGACACAAGAACCTACGTCGGAGCCCCATTTAACAATGCCCAGAAGCTCTGTCTTCTGTTCGGAATCTGGCATGGCTCTCAGTAGCACTTGTCCCCTCTCCCACAGAGCATTCTGGTATTGGACCATATGTGTCAGGAAGTTAAGGGACCGGATAGAGCAGGTGGAGGCAGAGTAAACTTTCTTGCCCACCTGGTCCAAATACCGAGACTCCGGATCGGGAGGCTGTGAGCTAAGGTGCTTCGGCTGCCTGGACTTGGCAGCCGTGATGACCGAAAGATCCGCCTGAGGGTTCTCTACTAAAAAGGCTTCTGCCCTCGGGGCCTTATACAGCCTGTCCGATTTTTTGGGAACAGCCGGGATGGAAGCCGGAAGCTTCCAGGTAGTCCGAGTCAGGTCCTGGAAAGTGTCCACTAAAGGAGGGACCACCAATGGTTTCGGCTCCTTTTGCCTCAGGTATTTGGCCAACCTTCGGCGTTCCAGATCCAGGTCCTCCGTTTCCCACTCATTGGAGGCCTGGATATGCCTCATGATGTCCATAAAGGTCGGATCACCTGGAGGCGAGTGAGGCTTGTCCTTCTCTCCCGGGGACTGCCCCATGTCGAGAGAGGAAGAAGATGTCAACGAAGAAGAGAGAGATCGAGTACTAGGTCTGGAATAGTCAGATCTCTCCTTATGACCAGACTCCCTCTGCCTTCGGTAGCTGGGGGACCGACGTTGGTCCGAAGACTGGCTCCGGTCCTGAGACCGGCGACGGAGCAAAGACCGACATCCGTCAGAGGACCCATGTCGGGAGCACTCTCGTCTAGGAGAATTAGAAGGGCTGCGAGTGTGAGACCTGGACCAGCACCAGTCTCCAGAGTCTTTGGAGCGTCGGCAGTGGTCTTTGGACTGGGCGTGGGAACGATCCCTGGATGGAGGTGTAGGCGGCCGCTCTGGGGACTTCCTTGGGGAAGGCTCACCTCCAGGCTGTGGTTTGCCCGCTGGGTCTGGTACCGGTGTCTGGGCCGGCGACGGGGGGGATCCACTTCTGGACCTGTCCCCACCAAAAGGAGAGCAACTCCTGCAGCTCGTCCTTCGAGAAAATATCAGCAGCTCGGCCCGGAAAGGAAGTATCCGGGACATTGGCCCGTGAATGAGAGCCCTCTTGGGAGCCCAGTGGGGAGGACGACTTGGGAGACGGGGATGTTGGCTCTTCTGTGGCCGCGCCCGCACCCTTCGCCCCTTCAACCGGCGTCGGTGGTGGGACCGATGACGGGGTGCCGCTTGGGGCGCTTGTAGAGTCCTTCGCTCCAGAGGCACGCTTAGCAGGTGGGCGCCAGTGCCTGAGGTGGGGCCGAAGCTTACCTCCAGGGCTTAGTGGTAACCCTTGCAGGGTTATTTTAGCTTGGCCGGCTTCTCCGCCGATGGGCCGGCCTTGGCCTGGGAAGATTTCGGACGCTCGCCTGAGCCTGGGGAAACACGGGCCTTCTTAGGAGAGGGCCACAAGCGAGAACGGGACCGGTGCCGGGACCGACTACGGTCTTTCCCGTGGTGCTTGGTCTTCTCCTTGCGCCTCCCCTCTGAGGAGTGCAGATCCATCTTTTTTTCTAAAAGGAATGCCTTCAGGGCCTCGAGACGTTGGATCTGGGTATGGCTGGTGAACGCCTGACAGGCTGAGCAGGCCGAGGTGTCGTGGTCCGGCCCAAGGCAAAAGACACAGCACTTGTGCCCGTCCTTGGCAGGGATCTGCCTCCCGCAGTCACACTTGTTCTGGTGTGGCTCTGGAGAGACCGACGATGGTGAAGACATCCGTCGAAAACACTGAAAAACTGTCGAAAACGGTACAAAAACGGGTTGAAAAAATACAGATTTAGCTGTTTCTGGCAAGCTGGAAAATGAAGGCTTCTTCTCACGCGAGCGGGACGCGGCCGGAAAAGAACTGAGGTGGAGCTGGTCCGCCCCCTTTTGTACCAGGGCTGACGTCAGGGCGGGGCCGATGTCGGGGGTGGTCCCTGCTGGCTGAAAAGTTTTCCAGAGGGTCGTAGTGCCTGCGGCATAGTCCTAACTGTTATAGCCTGCTGCAAAAGCTCCCACTCGAAGTAAGATCAACAGTCTTCTGGGTCACACTGGAACTAATAGAAGAAAGCTCTCTTGAATGCCTCATTTGCAAATGACCTTGGGCATGAAAGGCAAAGGACGAACAGTGCACACACTGCCAAAAATTCCCCTCTGTGATAAGGTGTCCACTGCTTCCGCCTGTGGACACCGGAAGCGGCTGAAGAACTGGTGAACTTGAACAATCTGGCCAGAGGCAAACAGATCAGTCTGAGGACGACTGACCCTTTGACACAGAGGATCTAACACCCACAGATTCAACATCCACGTCCCTGGATGAACAGTTTTATGGCTTGACCAGCTGGTCTGAATGTAAAACACGCTCACCAAGTGGAGTGCTGACAGAGGGAAGGGATACTCCTCTACACACAGCAGGAGACTGAAGGCTTCTCTCAGCATGTCCCTGTTCTTTGTGCCACCCCTTTTCTCCCAATTCACCACCCAGCCGTAGGGGGCCCCAACACCTTCAGAGTCCTGGTCACTACCTTCCTTGCCAAAGGTGTAGATGGTGCTCAAACAGAGCAAAAACAATCCAGGTAAGGATGAAAAAATTACTCACCTTAGTAATTATGTTTCTTCTATTGGAGTCTTGCTGCATTCTGACTAATGCAGTTAGTCCCAGCCTTTAAACTGCCCCGGAGAACATAGGGTTAAACTTTCTATGCAGAGCATAGAATGCTGAGCTCGAGCTCAGTTGATGTCTCTGTCTGTTTCCCTTTGAAATCTGTCAGATTCTTACGAGCAAAAACTCACTAACTATCCTATGTGGAAATTGTTAAATTTTTACTAGCCAACTGGCAACTAAAAGTTTTGGATTCCCCAAGGAAGACTCAAGTCAGGAAATCCAAAACAAAAACCAATTCAAATAAGAATAACAACAAAACAAACACCCAAACAAAAAGCAGAGGGTGTAAAGGAGCACCCTGAGGTACAACATTGCGCCTGCCCACCCACTTCCCAAAACCAGGTTCGGGATTAGAATACAGCAAGACTCAATAGAAGAAACATAATTACTAAGGTGAGTAATTTTTTCTTCAAACAACATAAGTCTTGCTGTATTCTTTTATTTTTATTTTATTTTTGTTGACTGGGTAAGTGCACTAGACAAATTCTGCCTATTTTCAAGCACGACCCGGGGGAGGGTGATACAGATGAATGCCAACTGACCTTGAACCAGATTAAGCTGTTGGTGGTATTTTAGTGAATGACGGAAATTTGGCCAGGACACTGGGGAAATTCCCCTACTCTTGTGGTAGGGGGCCCCCTTAGCTGACTGGACTGTGCTCAGTATGTCTCAGCCGGTGGAGGGTGAGGAGGTGTTAGTGGAATGCACTATGGATTTGGTTGCTGTACTATTGGAGGAACTTGTTCTGATGGAAGACATGGATATACAAGATGATTCCTTACCAGTTAAGGACTTGAATCAGCCGTCTGCTATAGTCGATGATTCCCAGGAAGTGGTTGAGTCCGACCCAGTTGTGGGTTTGTCCCTGGAAGATGAAAAAAAAAAAGAAAACGCCCGGACTGTTGCCAGCTAACCCCTCTTGGAGCGGCGAAAAAAAGTAATGTAAATATGGCAGAACACCTGACGGTTGACTTACCGGGCGGGTCGGCTGCTGACTCGGAAGATGATTTGTTCCCTTTCTCGGCACGGCTTGCCGCTTGGTCTCCAGAAGCGGCTTTGGAAAATGCAGGATGGGTTAAGACCCCTAACACCTGGATTCCTGACCCCAGTATTCCTTTGCCGGGGGAAGGACTGAATTTGCCTTCGGAACCTTTGGAGTTGCAGGACTTGGAGGAAGTGCTTGTTTCGGAGCCGGATCGCGGTATTGCGTCATTTCCACCTGCCTGTAACGGAGCTGAGGGTCTCGCATCGGATGTTCCTGTATCTGGCTTAGTGACTTCTCTATTGGGACCATGTTTACAGGCTTCTCAGGCTCCAGAGGCTGCTGTTGCTGTTTCCAGACCTCCCGACCAGCGGACTAGGGTTTCTTTACAAGGTCAGTGTTCTAAGACTTTGGGTCCAATAGAAAGTGCAGTTCGTCGACCCCTTCGGGCGGAATCTGCAAAACCAGCTAGTTATGCTTCTTTATTTAAACCTTCGGACATTCCTGCTAGAAAACGTTTTGTGGCCCGCATTTATTATAGGGGAGGTTTGGATCTCCCCCGGATCGTAACTATGTGGGTAAATCCCTGATTGTTGACTCTTTAGGTATTCGACCTTCTGAGGTTTATGCATTTATTCATTCTTCTGGGGATCATAATTTTGATGTTTCTTTTCATTCAGCAACTCTGTTGGATAAATTTTGGACTGCATATTATGCTGCTTGTTCGGACCCTATTTGGAAACCCTTTGTTGTTATCCCAATTACTAGACCTACTGCTAAAGTTGTTATTGTTCTTTTTCGTAATGAAGGAGTTAATGTACTGGATATTCTGTACTGGTTGGAAAAACGCTGTACTGTTAATGGGGTACCACTTGCTCTGATTGATGACAATGGATTTTGGACGGAGGGGTGGAAATGTAATGTTCAACTTAAAATGTCTGAGGATGGGATTCAACATCTCCCAAATTGTTTCTATTTAGGGAGGGACCGTGGTATTTTGTTTTATCCAGGTCAGCCACGTTCTTGCTATAGGTGTGGCTCATTGTCTCACTTAAGGTCAGATTGTGATCAATTGAAATGTGCATCTTGTGGGGTGTTGGGTCATTCAGTATTGTCTTGTACTGTCCCCCCCACTTGTAATTTATGTGGTGAGGACACTCATGTTTTTGTAGCCTGTCCATGGGCAGCTCATAATACTTCTGATTATGTTGAACATGATTTTTATATTGCTAAATCTATTTCATCTACTCTGACCCCTCCCCCTGGCCCGGGACCATTTCGCAAGTCTGAGCCTAAAACCCCCTTTTCATCAGTTTTGATTAATGACCAGGTGGTCTCCAGACAACTGGAAAACCCGGATATCCCTCCCCCCCCCCAAGCCACCCCCTTCACTTATTGTTTCTGTTCCTCCCTCTGTTCAGCCCCCTCCTCCCCAAGTGAATGAGGATTTGGAGACAGGGGAGGTTTTGGAGACTTCATCCCCAGTTGCTAGACGACTTCGTTCCACCAAGCAGGTGGAGGAAGTACCACAGTTTTCAGTTTCAGTACATAACCCTTATGAACCTTTGCAGAGTTGGGGTGATGTTATGGAAGAGGAAGATGTGGTTGAGTCTCTTCCTTCATCTTCTCTTCCTGAGGTTC
The DNA here is from genome assembly GCA_016271365.2 of Neoceratodus forsteri. Taxonomy (NCBI): domain Eukaryota; kingdom Metazoa; phylum Chordata; order Ceratodontiformes; family Ceratodontidae; genus Neoceratodus; species Neoceratodus forsteri. The sequence continues at coordinate 966,543,632 of CM028134.1, read as the reverse complement.
TGTCTGCATCACTACCCCAAGTTGATACTTCTGGGACTACTTTGAAAAAGAAAACTACTAGAACCAGGAAGAAGAAATGATTTGGTATCTTTCATTAGGGTTTCTTCTTTTTTTTTTTTTTTGTGATGTTTTCGGTTTCATCTACCATTCAGTTAGCCAGTCTAAATGTCAATAGTATTAGATCGCAGTATAAACGTACAGCTACTTTTGCAGCCTTGCACAGTTTACCATATGAGGTTTATTTTTTACAGGATGTTAGATTATACACTACCCAGGAAGAAAAAATTACTCACCTTAGTAATGTTGTTTCTTCTAATGGAGTCTTGCTATATTATGACATATGCAGTGAGTCCCAACCTTCGAACTGCTCCGGAGATGAAAGAGTTAACTTTCCATGCCAGGCATGGAACCTTGAGCTAGCTCGGTTGAAAACTCTGTCTGTTGTTGCTCAAACTCAAACTGTCAGATCTTCTACGAGCAAAACTCACTAAGGTTCTGTGTGGAAGCCGTGAACCTACCCTAGCCCACTGGCTACTAACTACAAAACATATTTTGTTCTTGATCCCAAAACAAAGACTCAAGTCAGGGGAATCAAGAAAGAAAAATTAAAACATAACACCCAAGCACCCTAATAAAGGGTGAAAATAAAGTGGGCATCTATGAAGTGTCAACATTGCACTGCCCACCCACCACCCAAAAGTAGAGGTTCTGAGAGGGGCAGGCTGGGGGGGAGGTCATAATATAGCAAGACTCCATTAGAAGAAACAACATTACTAAGGTGAGTAATTTTTTCTTCAAATAACATGAAGTCTTGCTATTATGACATATGCAGATTACACAGCAGTACTCCTGGAGGAGAGACAGAACCTACTTAGAAATAGGCTCTAAAGAGCACAGTTGTAATCGAGACATCACTCCTAGCCTGGATGTCCAGGGAGTAATGCTTAGTAAAAGTGTGAACTGTTTTCCAGGTAGCTGCTTGACATATCTCTAGGATAGGATGTCCCTGGCAGCAGCCAAAGACCAGCTGTATCTCTGGTAGAGTGAGCCCTCAGGCCTGGAAGGAGGAACCTTACCCAGTTTTTCATAGCAAAATTGGATACAAGAGACAATCCACCTGGCAATGGATCTTTTAGTGGCAGGTTTCCCTTTACCAACCTCACCATAAGTGAGAAACAATTGGAGGGAGTCAAACCTGTGACCCTTGGTACATTCTATGTAGTAACTAAGGGCTCTTTTGACATCTAAACTGTGCAATCTCCTCTCGCCAAAGGAGGAATGGTCAGTGAAGTACACAGGAAGGGACATGGATTGATTAAGGTGAAGTCTGAAACCACCTTAGGCAAAACTTTCTGTTAGTCCTGAGGACCACCTTATCTCTGTGAAAGGAGATAAAATCAGGCTCCACTGACAATGCTTGCAACTCACTTATGCACCTGGCAGAAGTGATGGCTACCAAAAACACAGTTTTCCAAGTCAAGTACTTGAGCTCTGCTGAAGACAAAGGCTCAAAAGGGAGTTGCATAAGCTGGGCAATGCAAATATTAAGATCCCAAGCAGGGGCAGGGTCCCTGAATGGAGGGTTGGTGTGAAGCAACCCCTTGAAAAACTTGGAAAATACAGGGTGAGCTGAAAAAGAAGAAGGTTTACCTGCTGATAAGAATGCAGACACGGCTGCCAGGTGCACTTTTAGGGTAGCTGGTCTCAGCCCCAAAGAATTCAAATGCACCAAATAATCCAAGATTGTGGGCAAGTCAGCAGATTCTGGGGGAATATGCTTCTCAGAGCACCATATGGAAAACCTTTTCCATTTGGAATTGTAAGTAGCCCTGGTGGAAGGCTTCCTCGAGGCCTTCAATATATCCATTACACCTTGGGAAAGGTGTAAATCAGCAGACTCTAACTCTTCAAGAACCAAGCCTTGAGATTGAGAGATTTGAGATTTGATACCAAACCCATCCTGGGCACAGGTTAACAGATTGTGATTCCTGGGAAGGCCCAGGGAGGATGGACTGCTAAGGACAGTAGGAGAGGATATAGGGTTGTCTGGCCAATCTGGAGCTATCAGAATGACTTTGCAGGATTGGGATCTGATTTTGACTAGCACTTTGAACAGGAGAGGAAGGAGGGCAGGCAGAGGAACTTTCCTTCCCAACTGAGGCTAAGGCATCCAGGGGGACTGAACCCAACACTGGGGGCCTGCAGCAAAAAAAGGGGAATTGGTGATTGTCTGGGGCTGCAAAAGATCTATCTGTTGAGTGCCCCATCTGGCAATACTACTCAGTACTAGCTTATCCAGTGACCATTCGTGATGGCCCTGGGAACCTGCTGAGAGCATCTGCCAGGACATTGTCCTGCCTGGGAGGTGTGAACTGCCGTGAGGGAGGTGTTCAGGAATAAGCCAGGGACCACAAATGAAAATTACGTGCACTACCGAATTTTGTTTCTTCTGGACGTAGTCTCCGGCCACTCATTCACACTAGTGGGATTAGCGCCGAGGCACTAGGACCCATCGGGAGCAAACCTTTTGCTGGAGGGTCGGCGGAGAGATGGCGCCGTGAGGCATGGCGCCGCGAGCAGCGGCTCGAGCGGCAATGACCATCTCGGCGACGACCCTCCAACCGCCTCAGTACCTTTTTTACCAAGGAGGTGCAGCGCAACTAACGAAAGAGTAAATCTAACTTAAAAAGCGGACATAAGATAGTCCGATCGACCCGTGTAAGAAGGGTCAGCAAGGGTCCTCACGGCCTAAAGATTTGAGGGTGAAGACCAACACAGCGGTGAGCTCGGGGAGTGGAGGGGTATGGAATGAGTGGTGGAACTTCGTCCAAGAAGATCAAGAACACGGTAGGTGCGTACTTTTCATATCTTCCCGGACATAAGTCTCCACCCACTCATCTCACTAGTGGAGAGTACCAAGCTGATAATCCCCCAAAGGGCTGTAGGAGAGCCAGAGCTCACGTTGCCTAAGATAGAAGACCATTAAGGATAGTTCGCCAATGCGGAATGTCAAGAAGGAACATCCAGTGCATATGCTTAATGGAGTATGCACTGAGTCCGAGGTGGCGGCGCTAGCAGATATCCGCCACTGGAACATTGCGAATCTCCGCTAAAGATGCCGCTGACCGCCCCTAGTAGGAGGCGACACCTCTCCCCTCCAATTTAACTTGAGCCATGGAGTAACAATGTCAAGGCATGCCACTAACCATGATGAGATGCATCTAATAGCGACGGGTTGACCCTAGCCGGTGTCGCTGAAAGAAACAAACAGTTGCTGAGTTCTTATGAAATTCTTGGTTCATCTAAATAGAACCTAAGGCTCTTAACATCCAAGGAATGAAGAGATCGCTCCCCTCATTTTGGAAATTAGCGAGTAAGAGGAAGTACCAGAGGTTGGTTTAGATGGAATTCTGACACAACCTTGGGAAGAAATTTAGATGAGCACGGAGAACTACCTTGTCTTTATGGAATACAGCATACGGAGGGTCGGCTACCAAGGCATGAATCTCCGAGACCCCTGGGCGGGCTGAGGTAATGGCCACCAGGAAGGCAGTCTCCAGGTAAGAAATTTAGCTCACAGGTAGCTAAGGGCCTAAGGCTTCCCGCAAGCATGTCCAGCACCAGGTTAATGTCCCAGGTTGCAACTGACGCCCCAACAGGGGTCTGGTATGAAGAACTTCCTAAGAAATCTCTTCACCATAGGAGGCTGAGCCAGAGTCAAGGGAAGAAACCCGCTCATGGAAGCTGAGATGGCACTAAGGTGAACTTTAACTGTGGAGTACTGGAGACCTGAGTTTGATAGGCCCAAAAGATACTCCAGAACCTTGTCAGGAGACAGGGAAAAGGATTCCAAGAGGACTTTGCACACCAGAGAGAAAAGGCGTGCCCATTTGGAAGCATACATTTTCAGGTGGCTGGCTCATCGCAGCCAGAGAAGGATGTCCGAGACTCTCTGAGGAGAGCGTTGAATCGATTCACTTCTACCTCTTCAGGGGCCAAGTATGAAGGTGAAGTGATTTCAGGCTGGGATGGACCAACTAACCCTGAGTCAAAAGGTTGATTTGTAAGGAAGTGGTCTCGGAGAGGCTGCCAACATACTGTTGAGCAGAGGAAACCATAGTTGCTGAGGCCAGGAGGAGCAATAGGAGTCATTTGGTCCCCTGAGACTCGAACTTGAGGAGAACCTCTGGATTAGAGGATCAGTGGAAAGGCGCAAGAAAACGTTTTGTCCACTGCAGCCTGAACGCATCCTGACAGAAATGCCAGGCCCTGGATTTCTGGAGCAGAAGAGAGGCAGTTTCGGTGCTGAGTGGGGATGCAAAGGTCCAGGTCTGAGTCCCCACTTTTCAATAGTGACTGAGCTACGGCTGATTGAGACCACTGTGAGGGTCTGCCTCGCTCTGCTGAGGTGATCTGCTAGATCGCTTTATATACCTGGCAGATAAACCGCCTGAATCAGAGACTTGTGCTCCAAGCACCACTCCACACCCTCATTGCTTCCTGCAAAGGGGTAAGAATGAGCACCGCTTTGTTTGTTGATGTAATACATCACAGCTTTGTTGTCCGTTTGAAGGAGAATGTTCTTGTGACAAAGGATATCCCTCAGAGCTCGGATCGCAGAGAGGACCGGGCTCTCATCTCCAGGACATTTATGTGGAGAAGAGTTTAACTGAGTCCATACACCTTGGTGTGGAGGGAGGCGACCAGTAGCTCCCCATCTCCATTAGCCGGCGTCTGTGGTGATGATCCCAGTGATCCGGGGGGTAGGGAACCCTTCCAGGAGATTGTCTCTCTTGAGTCTACCAGGTGAGAGACCTTGAGAAGGCTCCGTCACCTTGATGGGATAAGACTGGGGTGAGAGGTGGAGACCACTGGAGTGGAGAGCATCCATTGGGTGGTTCTCATGTGCAACTCGGCCAGGGTACAGTGAACACCGAGGACGCCATGAGACTCAACATGCGCTGCATCGAGAGAGCTGTAACCGATTGGTTCTCCCAGATGTAACGGGCCGTCCAGAGGATGTCGAGTCTTCTGTCCTCTGGAAGGAAAGCCTTCGTGGAAGAGGTGTCTAAGCGTCCCTATGAAAAGGAGCCTCTGGGAGGCTGCAGTTTGTGATTTTCAAATTCAGCAGAATTTCTATGACTGAAGAAGACGAGAAGTCATTTGCACGGCCTCCAAAGCCCTTATTGGAAGGGCTTGCTGGAAGCCAATGGTCCAGAGTAGGAAACACTGAGTCCGATCTTCCTGAGATGCTGAGAACTTCTTGTGACACTTTATAAAGACTCGCGGCGCCTAGATAGCCCAAAAGGCAGGACTCTGGACTGATAATGCTGACCCAGAGCTACAAACCCACAGGAACTTGGTGTGGGTCGGTGGATGGGATATGCTGGTGCCTGCATCTCCAGGAGGCCAGCCAGTCGTGTGTTGGGATGCAGCAAGGGTGTCAGGGTACCTAGAAATTATTTGAATTTCTCCCTGGGAGAAATTTGTTTATCTTCTGATGTCTAGAATGGGGCACATTCCCCAGACTTCTTTGAACCAGGAAGTAATGAAGTAGAACCTGTGTCTGCAGATGCGGGGCAGTCAGTTCTATTGCCCTGTTGCTTAGAAGGCCCTGGATCTCGGCGGTGGGGAGGTCTGACTGAGAGGCCTATTACAAATCTGGTTACAGTCGTCTGGAGGACAAATTGGGGTTTCCAAAAATTGAGAGAATAACCCTCAATTATCCGGCGACCCATTTGTCCGGGTTATGGACTTCCACTGGTTGTAGAAGCACATCAGACCACCTCCACCGGAGGAGAGAAAGTTCCAGCTCGGGCAATGTGGATGGAACTTGGGCCAGCAATTACAGGTGGCGCTTGGGGGCTTAGGCCCCGCGCCTTCTGTCATGCTTTCTTTTGAGGTTGGGGCAGGTTGGCTTATGGAAGCCTCACCTCTGTCAGTTAGGACTGGCTGACTATGAAACTGACGTCTGTTCATGCCCCGAGGAGGAGCAGGCGGAGGTCTGGCCAACAATGGCCGACCCTGGTGCCTGGTGACCTCTGAAGGCTTGTTCCACTTGAGGGCCGAAAAGAAAGGAGCCATCAAAGGCAGCGCCACCTGTTGCTGGGCATGCAGTGGTGAGCCGAATGCGCGGCCAGAGATGGCGCGGTAATACCTGGCTGCTGAGCGGAAGCAGTGTCGGCGTCCATAGCGGCTTTGACCTGTTGGTTATTGGACTCAATACCCTAGTAGCAGTCAGGAAATACGACGAAAAGTCCGAATCCGGAGAAACTTCAACCATTCTTTTCAAAAGGGGTGCCACAGGATATACTCTTTTGAGAAAAATAGCCTTGATAACAGCAATACGCATGTTAGAGTGGAAGCGCCAAAGACTCTCTTACCTAATGTATCAATCTTAGAGACTCTTTGTTAATAGGTCGAGCTGTAGTAGTTTGAGGAAGAACGACCTTATCATTCTCCAGGACTACAATAGGATCCGTAAGGCTTGATGCCAAATGGGACGTATCCTTGGGAGCTGAATACTTTATCAATGGATTTAGCCACTGAGGGAATAAGAGCAGGATTATTCCATACCATTGAGATAGCGCCTCAAGGAAGGCTGGATCGGAGGAGTCAAATCCTGTGGGATCTCCGAAGCATGAAGGTACTTGGAGTCTTAATATCTTCAGGATCGATGTCTGTAGTCTGGAGAGAAAGAGTGGATCTCAGGTTCTTCAACAGAGACTTGAAGACAGGTCCTCGACCACAGGCTCTGTAGCAAAGAAAGATCCTGTTTCTCCACTTCTATCACCCAACTCAGGGTCTGGGTCAGGTTCAACATCATCTCCTGATGTATTAGAAAGGACTGATTGGACATGAAAGGAATGAAAATTAGGGAGAGGAAATAGCAGAGAAACAAGGAGAGTCCTCGAGGGCCCTCCGCCGAGAAGGCAAAGCGGGTTGAAAACGCACCGCAGAGGGCACGGCGCTGAAGAGGCACGCTGGCACCGCAGCGCGCCGCCGATCAAGCGGTGCTACCGACGGGCGGCTAGATTTAACGGCGCCAGGGCGGCGCCAAGGAGACCACAGCGGATGCGCCGAGTCGAGCGGCACCAAACGCACCGGCTGGCCAGCAGACCCCGGAAGCGCTGGAAACGCCCAGGAACCTGGAAAGCAGGAAAAACTAGAGATATGGCACGTGGCCTCGCGCTGCAGCCATGTGAGGGGGGAACACTGTGCGGAGTCACCGCATCAAGAAGCTGCTGCTAGTAGGAACGAACCCCTACCCGGTCGCTGGAGGAGCCCGCCCGGGCAACCGACAGGCAGGAGAACCAACCGAAAGCCCATCGCTCAAGAGCGCCCACTGATGAAATTGCTCATCTGGAGCCCGCCTACAGGCGGAGGGGTCGATGTCGAGGACGACGTCACCAGCAGTTACGATCCGGCGAGGAGAATGCACTAGTTATAACCGATCGTTAACGCGCAGATATCAGAGGGCGACTTTAGTGCTGCCTTCTTTGATCTGTGGGTGAAGAAGAGTTTCGAGGCCGAACGGTAGAATGCAATCGTTATTTTATGCCGACGGGGATCCCCATCCCGGCATTGACTGACTGCTGTCGGAACTCCTGAGGAGAAGGAGGCGACCGACCCAGCCCGTTGACTGAATATTTTCACGAAGTCCCCTACTACCTGACCTGTTTATGGTCGATCATTCAGTAGGTCGAGACTTCTTCTGGTAAGTAAATTTAAAATATTAGAAAATTTAACGAAAATAGAATAAAATTGTTTATACTTTATCGATAATGTTACAAAAAATCAACTGAAAACTATGCTTAGTTTGAAGTTTGACTCGACAGGCTTAGCCGCTGCCACTGAAGCACTGACTGGGAAAGGAACTGATGGTTGGAGGGTCGTCGCGAGATGTCATTGCCGAGCTGTTTCGGGCGCCATGCCTCAGCGCCATCTCTCACACGACCCTCCAGCAAAAGTTTGCTCGATGTCCTAGTGCCTGCGCCAATCCCACTAGTGAATGAGTGGGAGTCTCAGTCCAGGAAGATCTCATTGCTTCAAGGCTGTAGACCTAGTGCCTCTGTTTGTTGATGTACCATATTGTAGTGGTGTTGTCTGTTCTGACTGTATGATTTTTGTCCTGCTCAGATGGGAAAAACTTAAGTGCTAGAAAAATTGCCTCAGTTCCAACAGATTGATGTGAGCAGAGATTCTGTGGGACCACAACCTGGAGGAGATCTCTCGTGAGCTCCCCACTTAAGAGGATGCATCTGTAAGGATTAAGAAGTGAGACTGAGGGGTGAAGGAATCCTCTCAAATTGCTCTGGTCCCGCCACCGGAAGGCTTGAATCAGGGTTGAGTCACTGGGATCAATTTGGTATGGTGTCTCCTTTGAGACCAAAAGGCTCACGTGGAACTGGATGTCCTCGTCTGAAATCTTGCTCCTGCACCACTGCTGTAGAAGCAACCATGCCCCAGGAGCTGCAGAAATGCCTGTTGGTGAGACTTGTAGGTGAAAGAGGAGGCCAGAGGATTGTGTCCTGTTTTCCAGAGGAGTTCCTGGCCCTTTATGTTCAATTCTGCAATCATGAAGGGAGAGCTATTGGTTCTAGAACTGACTTTGAAGATTGAGAAGGAACCAGAGATGTGAGTAGTTGAGTTACCTGAAGGGAAGTTTGACTTTGGAGACTGGCCTACTATGAGTCAGTCGTCCAGGTATGAAAGATGGCATCTTTGCCTTCTTCGGGGCAACTGCGCCTCAGGCATTTTGTGAATACCGCAGAGAGGCCGAACGGCATTGCTCTGAACTGGTACTGGCCTGAGGCAGTTCAATCTGAGTACTCTCGATGGGAGCTCTGATGAGAACATGGTAGTCCTGAGGTCCAGGATTTAGCTGGTCCCCTGGTCTTAGAGAAGGTAAATAATTTGTGAGTCACCATTTGAATTTTGTTTTAAAGGTGTTTGTTTAGGTATCTGTGGTCCAGGATGGGCCGCTATTCTCCTGTCTTTGGGTACAGCACCTGGAGTACAACCTTTGTCCTGTTGTGGGTGGAACCTTCCACAGCCTGAGAGCCGAGGGTAGAAACTCTGTTTCTAGGGTGTGCCGATGGATTTGCAGGTGTGATCTGTTCTCATCTTTGGAAATTTTTGAAGTTGAGAACCAGTCCTCGGCTTACTACTCCAGGATCCACTTAATTGATGTTAAAGACTCCAGTCCTGGACAGTAAGTCAGACTGCCCCTCAAGGTAGAGAGCCGCCCCGGACACCCTCTCATCAGGGTGCCTGCTTGGCTGGGCTTAGCAGGGTGTAGCTTGGTTTGTTTGTCGCCTGCCTCTCCTCAAAGAACCTCTGCATAAGCTGAAGAGGAGCCTGACTTGTAAAGGCTTATGAAAAGGCCTGCCCTGTATGTTGCCTTTGAGGAGTGGTCGCTCTGGCTCAGCATTCTATAGTAGTCCTATATTCATCCATTTTCTTCATGTACTTTTCTGTCTTCTCCTAAACAGAGAATTCCCACAACAGGAAAATCTATGGCCTTAGACTGGATCCTGGACAGGGTAGTACATCTGAGCCAAGCTATCTGTGAAGGCCAGATGTAGCCATGACCCTTGATGACACATCATTAGAGTCTACTGCAGCATGAAATTGCACCTTGATACTCAATACCATCCGCAGCCACCTGTTCCAGCTCCTGGCAAGCTTTTGGTCAGACCTGTTTGCCAGGCTGGCACAGTATCCCATCTGGATTTCTGTATTAGCAGCATGTTATGTAATTTGCCTGTCTGAGTCCTAAAGATGTTGCATTGCTTTTTTTGCCAGGCATCAATCCTCCTGGAGTCCTTTCTGGGAGGTGGAAGTTAGAGGAAGTTTGTCTGTCACAGGCTGTAGCCTGCACTACCTCACATTGCTGCATTGCGTGAGGAACTCCGTATCTGAGCTTGGATAATGTATACTCTTGTCCATCCTTTTATCAACAGGAGGTATAGTGTGAGGAGTTTTAGAACTTACCCAGCCCGGCTGACTGAATAGCTTACACGAAGTCTCCTACCGTCACCTGACCTGCTCATGGTCGATCATTCAGTAGGTCGAGACTTTTCAGGTAAGTTAAATTTAAATATTAGAAAATTTTATCGAAAATAGAATAAATTAGCGATACTACTATCGAGATAATGTTACAAAAAATCAACAGAAATCTGCGCTAGTTTGAAGTTTGACTCGACAAGCGGCGGCGTCGTGCTGAAGCGCGCTCGGCGGTAGGAAAAAAAGGAACTGAGGCCCGGTTGGAGGGCGTCGCGGGGATGGTCATTGCCGCTCGGTGCTGTTCAGCGATCAGCCGTACTCGCAGCGCCATCTCTCGCGACCGACCCTCAACCGTTGCTCTGATGGACCCTGTTGCCTCGGTATAATCCCACTAGTGTGAATGAGTGGGTGAGACTTATGTCCAGGAAGATCTTCATTGCTTCGGTGCGCAAGGCTGTAGACCGAGTGCCTCCTTGCTTGTTGATGTACCACATTGTAGTGGTGTTGTCTGTTCTGACCTGTACGACTTTGTCCTGAACAGATGTGGAAAAAACTTGAAGTGCTAGAAAAACTGCTCTCAGTTCCAACAGATTGATGTGGAGCAGAGATTCCTGTGGGGACCACAATCCCTGGGTAGTGAGATCGCCCATGTGAGCTCCCACCCCAAGAGGGATGCATCTGTAGTAAGGATTAAGAAGTGAGACTGGGGTGAAGGGAACCCCTGTCTCAAATTGCTCTGGTCCCGCCACCACTGAAGAGGCTTGAATCAGGGTTTGAGTCACTGGATCAATTTGGTTAAATGGGTCTCCTTTGAGATAAAAGGCTCTCAAATGGAACTGGTGTCCTCATCTAATCTTGCTCCTGCACCACTGCTGTAGGAAGCAACCATGTGCCCCAGGAGCTGCAGAAAATGCCTTGCTGGTCGAGACTTGCAGGGCTGAAAAGAGGAGGCCAGAGAGATCCAGGGTCCTTGCTCTTTCAGAGGAGAGTCTCTGGCCTCTTTTGCGTTCAATTCTGCACCTATGAAGGTGAGGAGCTGGACAGGTTCTAGAACTGACTTGTTGAAGATTGAGAAGGAAACCTAAGATGTGGAGCAGTTGCTGAGTTACCTGAAGGTGAAGTTTGACTTGTTGTGGAGACTGGCCTACTATGAGCCAGTCGTCCAGGTAAGGAAAAGATGGCAATCTTTGCCTTCTTATGTGGCAACTGCTACCGCCAGGCATTTTGTGAATACCCGGCAGAGGTGAGGCCGAACGCATTGCTCTGAACTGGTAATGGCCTGAGGCAGTTCGAATCTGAGGTACTTTCGATGGGAGCTTGATGAGAACATGGAAGTAGATCATCCTTGAGGTCCAGGGACGCTAGCCAGTCCCCTGGTCTTAGAGAGGTAAAATAATTCCCTAGAGTCACCATTTTGAATTGGTTTTCAAAGGTGTTTGTTTAGGTATCTGTGGTCCAGGATGGGCCGCCATTCTCCTGTCTTTTTTTGGGGTAAGGAAGTACCTGGAGTACAACCCTTGTCCCTGTTGTAGGGGTGGAACCCTTTCCACAGCTCTGAGAGCCAGGAGGGTAGAAACTTCTGTTTCTAGGGTAAGTGCCTCTGATGGATTTGCAGGTGGAAGGATCTGGTTCTCATCTTTGGAAATTTTGAAGCTGAGAACCAGTCCTCGGTTACTACTTCCAGGATCCACTTGTCTGATGTTAAAGACTTCTGATCCTGGACAAAGTAAGCCAGACTGCCCCCTACAGGTAGTAGAGAATCGGCCCCGGACACCCCATCAGGGTGCCTGCTTGGCAGGGGCTTTGGGCTGAGGGGTGGAAGCAGGCTTGCTTGTACCCCGTCTGCCTCTCCCTCTAAAGAACCCCCTCTGGGCATAAGCTGAAGAGGAGGCCTGGACTTGGTCAAAAGGCCTATGAAAAGGCCTGCCCTGGTATGTTGCCTTTGAGGAGTGGCCTGCCTTTCTTTGGCCTGTGCACTCCTATAGGTAGTCCTATATTCATCCATTTTCTTTTCATGTAATTTTCTGTCTCGCTCCTTAAACAGAATTCTTACAACAGGAAAATCCATGGCCTTAGACTGGGTATCCTGTGACAGGAGTAGTACATCTGAGCCAAGCTATTCTGTCGAAGTGCCACAGATGTAGCCATGACCCTTGATGACACATCATTAGAGTCTACTGCAGCATGAAATTGCACCTTGATACCTCAATACCATCCGCAGCCTCCTGTTCCAGCTCCCTGGCAAGCTGGTCAGGGACCTGTTTGCCAGAGGCCAGCACAGTATCCCATCTGGTTCTGGTATCTAGCAGCATAAGCCATATAATTTGCCTGTCTGAGTCCCAAAGATGCTGCCATGTACTGTTTTTTTTGCCATGGCATCAATCCTCCTGGAGTCCTTTTCAGGGAGGTGGGAAGCTAGAGGAACATTTGCCTTGTCACAGGCTGCAGCCTGCACTACCCCCACATTGCTGCATTGCTGTGTGAGGAACTCCGTATCAGAGCCTGATAATGTATACCTCTTGTCCATCCTTTTATCAACAGGAGGTATAGTGTGAGGAGTTTTTTAGAACTTTTACTGTTTGTTTCCGAAAAGATTTATGCAAAGGAATAGACAGTCTCCTAGACTCTGGAATATCCATCATTTCTACATAGTCAGGCTCCTCTTGGTCATTAATGGCTTCTTCAACAGGGAGCTGGAGAGTTTCAGCAACTTTCTTACAGAACATAAAATGAGAAGGGGACTCAGATAACCTGGGGGGAGAAACCTCTGACGGTCTGTCTGTAGAGATGTCCAGTTCAATGGGCACATCCAGACTTTCAAAGCCACATTCACTCTCCTCATACTCCTCTTCCCCCTTCTCCGGTTCATAAAAATCCTCAAAAATCATAATCTTGAACCGGTGGAACCGGCCAAACCGAATGCTTCCCTGATGGTGTCAGTTCGGTCGGAACCGGGGAAAGTGACTGGACAATTTGAATTGCTTTAGCTATTTCCTCAGCGGTTGGAGAAGGAAATTTTGGCTCCACACTAGCTGACTTCCTAGTCCTTTTAGTTGGAACCGGCTCCTCAGGAGCTGGCTCTTGCGTTGCCAGTATCGCCCTGGTCAGAGGGCACTCCCTCGGTTCGGTTGGGACCGACCGGGCTGGCCATCCGGGTCATGCGACTTTTGGCCTCCTTTCCCTGAGTCTACCACTCTCTTTCTATGGTGCAGTAGGAAATTCTTACAAATCTGGCAGTCTGCATTGAGGTGGTCAAGCCCAGACAATATACACAGGTGTGTGGGTCAGCCTTAGCAAAGGCTTCCTCACAGACACCTACAGTGCTGAAACCCAGTGGGCCCGGTTTTTCTTTTGGGTTTCTCATTATTGCCAGCCTAACCAAAACTTGCCAGTTGGTGGCATCCACCAAACAAGACTCTCTTCTCGGTTCCCAACCATGTCACGGTCGTGGAAAAAAGCGTAATGAAATCCGGTTTTTTAGAACTGATAAGAACCGGGACCACACTCTAAAGGACTAGAAAGTATTTTAAAACAACCTGATCGGTTCAAACCCGAACGAAAAAAGACATTCTAGGTTCCACACAAGAAGAAAATAAATGTAAGCCTATCTATTACTTACAATACCACAGACAGAGCTTGAACCGACCGATTGCGTTTAATTTCGGTCAAGAAACCAAAAATAAAACTTTTAACCGACAAACGAATCGAGCAGCAGGAGAAATCTCCGGAGTGACTGTTCAGTGAGGTGGAGTAAAGAATCTGACAGTTTGAGTTTGAGCAACAACAGACAGAGTTTTCAACCGAGCTCGCGATCAAGGTTCCATGCCTGGCATGGAAAGTTAACTCTTTCACCTCCAGAGCAGTTCGAAGGTTGGGACTCACTGCATATGTCATAATATAGCAAGACTTCATGTTGTTTGAAGTTGATACAGCCACAAGAGCGTGGGGGTTTGGGCCTTCTTATTGGTCTCTTGGTCAAGACTTATGTTCCGGTGTTGGGTATTTGTTTACCACGTCAGGATTTATTTTTCAGAAATTAGTGGATTTAGTTCCTAGGAGAGTGTTACTGTTGGATGTCTTATGGCATGATTTGGCTTGTCGTTTTATCAATATTTATGCACCACAACGAAAGGCTGCTAGGGTGCAGCTTTTTCGATCAATTAAGCCCTATTTGTTCACTAACAGGATAATCTTATGGGGTGGTGACTTTAACTCTAGTTTAGATGTCCTCCCTACTAAACAAGTATATTGTGACACTCAAGCATTGCGTACCATTATTACAGAGTTGGATTTAGTTGATGTGTTTGCTCCCACTCCATTACATACATTTTCAAAACGTAGTTTGACCTCTAGGATAGATTTCTGGTTTTGTTCAAGGAATGTTGGGGAGGTTAAGGGTGTAGTGGTACCTATGGCGACTTCAGATCATCATTTATTAGGGTTACAGATTCATTTGGGGGATAGGATAACAAAAGGGCCTGGGGTTTGGAGGGCCAATACGACTTTATTATTGATTCCGGAGTTACATCAAAATTTTATTTGCTTTCGGACCGTATTTCGGTGGCTTTTCTTTATGATTCAATGATTGATTGGTGGGTTGATACAAAGATATGTTTAGTGGCTTATTTTAAATTTTATTCTAGATTGTTGGCTGATAACAGGCACAATACATCTCAGCTCCTTAGGGCAGAACTGCTTGAATTATTTACAGCATCTTATTTGTCAAAATCTGATTGTACTGCTCGTATAAAGGATGTCAAAGTGTCCTTAACGCAAGTACAGTATGATAGGCAGAGATCCATAGATTTTGCACAAAAATTTCAGACCTCTGGAAAGCAGTCACTTTAACCCTTATGATACGAAAAGGGGGAAGTTTAGTGATAGACAGATGTTTCAACTTCTTGATGACCAAAGACATCCTGTGAAAGGGAAGTTGCAACTGTTACAACATGTTACAAATTTTGTAAAGCACACCTATGAGTTTCCAGTATCGGAATCTCCTGAAATGGAGGTATTATTGCAAGCATCGGATGTACCTACCTTGACGTCACCACAACAGCAAGAGGTTTTAGCCCCTTTCACATTGGAGGAAGTGAAGGAGGTTATCTGTGGCCTCAGGGATAAGGTGGCACCAGGCTCTGATGGATTGTCTGCTGAAATTTATAAATCATTATGGGATTTCATGCTGACTCAGTTATTGGCTGTATTTAATGCTTTTTTGACTGAGGACCGTCTGTCAGACCAAATGTACAAAGGTTTGATGCTTTTTCTTTATAAAAAGGGGGATAGATCTGACTTGGGGAATTGGCGGCCGATTACTCTGTTAAATACAGATTATAAAATTTTCTCAAAATTATTGGGGAACAGGATTTCAAAATTATTGCCTTTTTTGATTTCTCCATTTCAGTATTGTTCAGTCTCAGGTAGGTCTATCCGAGATGCTCTGATTTTGGTAAGGGAATTATTTTCTCAGGGACATAAAGGGGTTCTTGCGGGTTATTTATTTAATTTTGATTTATCAAAAACTTTTGATGGGAGTGTCCCAGGAATTTATTTGGTTGACCCTTCGTGCTTATGGGTTACCCCAGATTTTTGTTAATTGGCTTAGTTTATGTTATTCATTGGCCTATGTTAGGCCTTATGTGAATGGGTGGACTGGATCGTCCTGTTACATTCGTTGGGGTGTCCGTCAAGGATGTCTCTTGAGCCCGTTTTTATTTATAATAGCATTGGACCCTATTATTAGATTACTTCATAAATCTCCTAGACTTCTGGGTCTTTCGTGTCCAGGTTTAAGTAATCAGAAAATAATATGTTATGCTGATGATTCATGTGTTTTAGTACCGACTATACAGGTGGGACGTTTATTATGTGCTGTTCTTCCGGTTTTTCTACAGTTTATTGGTTCAAGTTTAAATTTACGGAAGAGCGTTTGTTTTAATTTAGCAGGATCCTTTGTGGAGCTTTCTTCTATTGGGAGTATCCGTTTGGTGGATTCTCCGCATAAGCTTTTGGGTATCTATTTTGGTGTCCCAGATATGGCTCAGTATAATTGGGAAATTTGTCTGAATAATGGAAGGGAAAAGGTGTGTAAGTGGAATAAGTGGTTTATGAGGAAAAAGAAACTGATTTTTTTTTATCAAAACTTGTTTATTGCCTTTATTTTTACATGTTGCGCATATTTTTCCTTTGCCCAAACAGTTTTTTGTGCCACTTTTGGGTCTTTTTTTCTCCTGTTTTTGGGGTAGCCGACTCAATCCGGTTAAAAGGAACCATTTATTGAATGACTATCGTCGGGGTTAATATGGTTCACCCGATAGTATTTTTTTATTCTATTTTTTTTCCACCAATTTAAAACCTTTAGTTACTAATTCATCGCAGCTTTGGATTCCTCTGGTACGTGTTTCAATTTCGGAGATTTTGCAAGAATGGTTTCTGGAGAGTTTTGTACATAAAAACAAACGGAAGTATGTTTTATCTTCGGATTGGGTAATGGTATTTACATATGCTTAGAATATGGCGTGACATTGTATCCATGGTTACGGAGCTTTCTCGCAACGGTTGTATGCAGTTATAGTAGAGTCTTGTTTTGAAGAAGTTTTTTCCGGACTTTACGATGACAGAAAAAGAAATGATTGGAAGGCATCTTACTGATACCAGAATTCCTTTGGCTATGTGGGATATTGCTTGGTTGGGGGGTGCATGGTAAAATTAATGTACGGGAAAATCACAAACATAAACAGTTGCTGGATCGCTATTGTTTTAGGACTTCGTGTGTGACGATGATTGAGACTATGGTTCATTTATATTTTTCATGTCCCTTCATTACGCAATTTTGGTTTTTGTGGCGTCGTCAATTTTGGAACAGGGTATGGCACAAGTGGGATCAGAGATCCTTGTTATTTTGGTTTATTCCCGGCCTCGTGGGATGAGTATAACCTTAGTACTTTAAATTTAATAGCGGTTGTGATGCTGTATTGGGTGTGGCAGGTTCGATGCTGGTTTTTATTTCAACAGCGTTATCTTACTCCTGTAGAATTGTTTACTAAAGTTATAGATCACATTGACCGTCTTAAGGAGGGGGAACGGAAACTTCTCAAACAGAATATTTGGGAAAGATATTGGAAATTTTGGCAAGCTAGTTACCTATTCTTGACTGTATTGTGACTTTCCAAATGTTATGTGTTTTTGAAATTTGATTTAGGATGGCAAGGGTTTTTTTTGAGTTCTTTCCTTACTTTTGTATTACTGTATTACTCTAGTACTAATCTGTTTGATTTATCCTTTCTTGTATATTACTTTTGTTATGCTTGTTATGATTTTAATAAACATACCCCTACTCTTTTCGATAAGTGCCATGGGATCTTTAACATCCACCTGAACTACCACCAATCCAGGCACATGGGACCTCGGTTTAACATCTTATCTGAAAGACAGCACTTCAGAAGTGCAGCACCCCTCTCATGCTGCACGAAAGTGTCAGTACTGGGATATATTAACCCAAGTGCCTGGTGTGGGAACTGAACGCACAGCCCTCTGATCTCCCAGCTTCAGAGGTGAGTGTGCTACCTACTGAGCCACTGACACTGCTTAATGCAGACTACCAAGCAGTACCCCCATTGAGGAGGGACAGAACCTACTTTGGGAATAGGCTCTGAAGTACTGCTGTGCCAAACCGAACATCACTCCTAGCCTGGATATCCAGAGAGTAATGCTTGGTAAAGGTATGGACTGTTTTCCAGGTGGCTGCTTGACAAATTTCTAAGAGAGGGATATCCCTGGCAGCAGCCAGGGAAGCAGCTGCACCTCTTGTAGAGTGAGCCCTCAGGACTGAGGGTGGAATCTTTCTCAGTTTCTCATAGCAGAATTGTATATAAGACACAATCCACCTGGCAACAGTTCTCTTGGTGGCAGGTTTGCCCTTTCCCACTTCTCCATAAGTGAGGAACAACTGGAAGGAATCAAACCTGTGACCCTTAGTACGCTCTATGTAGTAACTAAGGGCTCTTTTAACATCTAAACTGTGTAGCCTCCTCTCTCCTGAGGAAGAATGATCAGTGAAGAAAACAGGAAGACACACAGACTGATTCAAGTGGAAATCTGAAACCACTTTGGACAAGAACCTCCTATTGGTTCTAAGGACCACTTTATCTCTATGAAAGGAGATAAAATCAGGTTCCACTGACAGGGCTTGCAATTCACTGATACGTCTGGCAGAGGTAATGGCTACCAAAAACACAGTTTTCCAAGTCAAGTACTTAAGCTCTGCTGAGGACATAGGCTCAAAAGGAGGTTGCATAAGTTGAGCAATGCAAACATTTAAATCCCAGGCAGGGGCAGGGTCTCTAAAGGGAGGATTGGTATGAAGCAATCCTTTAAAAAATTTACAGATTACAGGATAAGATGAGAGTGAGGAAAACTTCCCCACTGACAGAAAAGCAGAAACAGCTGACAAGTGTACCTTGAGAGTAGCTGGTCTGAGGCCTAAGCTATTAAGATGGACCATATAATCCAGAACTGTAGCTAATTCAGCAGTATCTGGAGAAATATGCTTCTTGGAACACCAAATGCTGAATCTCTTCCATTTGGAGTTATAAGTCTTTCTGGTGGAGGGCTTTCAAGAAGATCTGAGAATATCCAGAACCCCCTGAGACAGATGCAAATCTGCAAACTCTAACTCTTCAAGAGCAATGCCTTGAGATTGAGAGACTGAAGATTGGGGAACCAAATCCTCCCCTGAGAGGAGGCTAACAGGTTGTAATTCCTGGGAAGAGACAGGGGAAGATGGACTGCTAGGGACAGCAACAGGGGGTACCAGGGCTGTCTGGCCCAGTCTGGAGCAATCAGAATCACTTTGCAAGGTTGTGACCTTATCTTGACTAAAACTTTGAACAGAAGAGGGAAGGGAGGGAAGGCATACAGAAATTTCCCTTCCCAGTTCAGAATCAGAGCATCCAGGGGGACTGAGCCCAAGACTGGGGGTCTGCAACAAAAGAGAGGAAGTTGGTGATTGTCTGGGGCTGCAAAAAGATCCATCTCTGGAGTGCCCTACCTTGAAAAAATCACCTTCAATACCAGAGGGTCCAGGGACCATTCATGATGGCCCTGTGAGATCCTGCTCAGTGCATCTGCTAGCACATTGTCCTTCCCTGGAAGATGAACTGCTATTAGAGAGGCTTGCAGGGAATAGGCCAGGGACCACAACTTCATGGCTTCTGTGCACAAGGCCATAGACAGAGTGCCTCCCTGTTTGTTGATGTACCAGGGCCAGAAAAACTGCCCTGAGTTCTAGGAGATTGATATGGCGAAGGGATTCCTGAGGGGACCACAGTCCCTGGGCAATGAGGGCCCCCAGATGGGCTCCCCAGCCCAGAAGGGAAGCATCTGTGGTAAGGACCACTGAGTGAGACTGAGTGGCAAATGGGACCCCTTGCCTTAAATTGTCCTGATCCTGCCACCACTGAAGGGCTTGGATCAAGGTCAGAGTCACTGGGATCAGTTTGGTAAGGGAATCCTTCCCCTGAGACCAAAAAGTCCTCACATGGAACTGAATGTCCCTCATCTGGAATCTTGCCCCTTGGACCACTGCCGTAGAAGCTGCCACATGGCCCAAGAGCTGGAGGAAATGCCTTGCTGATTGAGATACCTGAAGGCTGAAGGAAGAGTCTAGTTCTATAAGAACCCTTGCCCTTTCCAGGGGAAGAAAGGCTCTTGCTTTGACCGTATCCAGCTCTGCCACTATAAAGGTAAGAAGCTGGACTGGCTCGAGAACTGACTTGAGAAGAAATCCTAGAGAAGTGAGCACTTGCAGGTCTGACTTGACTTGGTCTGGAGACTGGCCCACTATTAGCCAATCGTCCAGATATGGAAAAATGTAAATCTTTTGCCTCCTTAGAAAGGCCACTACTACTGCCAGGCACTTTGTGAAGACCCTTGGGGCTGAAGTTAGGCCAAAGGGCATTGCTCTGAACTGATAGTGGCCTGAGGGCAACTCGAACCCAAGGTACTTTCTGTGGGAGCACCTGATGGGAATGTGAAAATAGGCAACTTTGAGGTCCAGGGAGGCTAGCCAGTCCCCTGGCCTTAGAGAGGGAAGGATTATTCCCAGAGTTACCATCTTGAACTTTGGTTTTGAAAGATGTTTGTTTAGGTACCTTAGGTCTAGGATGGGTTGCCACTCCCCTGCCTTTTTTGAGGTAAGGAAGTACCTGGAGTATAGACCTTTGCCCAGTGTAAGGTAGGTGTACTCTCTATGGCTCTTAAAGCCAGCAGAGATGAAACCTCTGCCTCTAGGGCAAGGGTTTCTGAGAGACCTGCAGGTGGAAAAGATCTGGCTCTCATCTTCGGAAATTTTTTGAAGCTGAGAACCAGTCCCTGGCTTACTACTTCCAGGACCCACTTGTCTGATGTAAAAGACATCCAGTCCTGGATGAAGTAAGTCAGCCTGCGCCCTACTGGAATAGGAGAGTCGACCCGGGCAGGCCCATTAGGGTGTCTGCTTGGCAGGGCCTTAGGCTGAGGAGTGGATGCAGCCCTGCTCATCCCAATTCTGCCTCTCCTCTGAAGAACCCCTCTGTGAAAAGGGAGAAGAGGCCTGTGTTGGTAAAAGGCCATGAAAGGCCTGTCCCTAGACTGCTGCCTTTGAGGAGTTGCCTGCCTCTCTTTGGCCTGAGCACTCCTGTAAGTGGTCCTGTACTCATCCATTGTCTTCATGTAATTCTCTGTCTGCTCCCCAAACAGAGAATTACCCACTACAGGAAAATCCATGGCCTTAGCCTGGGTATCCTGCAAGAGGCTAGTACATCTGAGCCAAGCCATTCTCCGAAGAGCCACAGATGTAGCCATGACTCTTGATGACACATCATTGGAGTCCACAGCAGCATGAAACTGAACTTTCGATGCCTCAATCCTATCTGCAGCCACCTCCTCCAGCTCCTTGGCTAGCTGGGGGGAGGTCTGTTTAGCCAGTGCCAGTACAGTGTCCCACCTGGACTTCTGGTACCTGGCTGTATAGGCCATATAATTCGCCTGCCTGAGTCCCAAGGAAGATGCCATGTACTGCTTTTTTTCCATGGCATCAATCTTCCTGGAGTCTTTGTCTGGGGGGTGTGAAGCCAAGGGAATGTTTGCCTTATCACAGGCAGCAGCCTGCACAACTCCAACATGGCTGCATTGCTGATATAAAAACTCCGTACAAAACCTATCTAGTACTCACGGTAGCATAGACAGAAACGGAACCGACTATGCGGAAATAAATTTCGGTTAAAAACCGACAGTAAACCGACACTTCAACTGACTTTCAAACCGAGCTGCAGAAGAACTCTCCGGAGTGACTGTTCAGTGAGGCGAAGTAAAGAATCCGACGGTTAGATTTCAAAGGGAAACAGACAGAGACATCAACTGAACTCGAGCTCTGCATTCTATGCTCGGCATAGAAAGTTTATCCCTTTGTTCTCCGGGGCAGTTTAAAGCCTGGGGCTAACTGCATTAGTCAGAATACAGCAAGACTTCATGTTCTTTGAAAGATATGTCGCCCTTGTTGACAATGATCCACCAGTACTAGAAGCACCTTCAAAAAAACCTGAAGGCTGATACCAGCCCAGAGGAGGCACTTTGTACAGGAAAAGCTATCCCAGGACCAAGAGCCCGAAGAGCCTCTAATAAAACTACCGGATGGAAATGTGTAGACTCGCATCCCTCAGGTCTATGGCAGCTAAATAGTCCCCCAGCTGGACAACATGGATGACTGAATGCAGAGATTCCATCTACAAGGACGTGTGTCGAACAAACTTATGCAGGAGGTTCAGATCGAAGATAGGTCTGAAAACTCCCAGAGTTCTTGAGAACTACGATTAGATCAAGTAGAACTCCAGGCCTTGCTCACTGGGGGGCACTGGAATCGTCCAGACAGACAGAGAGGATATGATATCGCTTGTCTCTTCACAGGGCCCTTTGGAACCAGGCCGACAGAAAGAAAAAATCGAAATGGTAGAAAACTCTATTTTATAACCTAAGGCCAACACCTCCAAGACCCAGACAAGTGAAGGTATCTGAGCCCGTCTAGTATAAAAGTTATGCAATGTTCCTCCAGGGAAAATGGGCAGAGATGGGCCCATGTACTCTCATTGTGAGAAGTCCGCTTTTCACCCTGTGTCTGTGTTTCGTCTTCGGGCCAGGGCTCCTCTACTACTATTGCTCTGGAAAACAGAGTAGGCTCCTCTAATCCTCCGATTCCTGAAGTTCTGAAAGGGAGAAAAAAAATCCTCTTGGAATGCCATCTGCTGGCTGCCTCCTTGATGTTTTGGAGTTGAGGCAGCCTTTGCTGTTGCTTTGACACTGGAAGATGGCCCTTTTATCATGGATATCCTTCAAAGTATCATGCAGGCCCAAATCAAAAAACAACAAGCCCCCCTTGTATGGCTAAGTGCACAGCCTGACCAACAACCCAATGTCAGAGCCACACATCTCACATAGCCTGCACAAAGTGATAGGTGGAGCAAGTCAACATGCACAAGATTTCCACCATGGCATCCTCCAAGAAGGTGGAGGCCATGGAAACCAACTGCAAAATGCTCGCCCCCTCCACATCAGGGGGCAATGAAGCTGTCCAGGGTTGTATACCACAGGTTCAAGGCTCTGGTAGAAGCACGGAAGGCACAGAAGGAGCACTGGTTTACGCTGCTGGAGGCAAAGGCTGGTCTACAAACAGCAGCTGCTTGCTTGTCAAGTGAATCCGTGAGGGCAAGGTCCCATTAATAGGAATTGTGGTGTCTGACAGAACAAAAAATTACTCACCTTAGTAATTGTGTTTCTTCTAATGGAGTCTTGCTGTATTCTGACATATTCTGACATATGCAGTTAGTCCCAGCACTTGAACTGCTCCGGAGAGGAAAGAGTTAAATTCTATGCAGGGCATAGAACGTTGAGCTTGAGCTCGGTTCAAACCTCTGTCTGCTGCACTTTGAAGTGTAACCGTCAGATTCTTACGAGCCAATACTAACTAACCCACCCCACTATGTGGAAATTGTAAACGCTTTACTAGCCAAATGGCAACCAAATATTTTGGATCCCCCAAAAGACTCAAGTCGAGAAATCCAGAACAAAAACTAGGTAGTGAACAACTTATGACTATCAAAACAACAAAACATAACCCACTCCCCCTCTCTAAAAAGAGGGAGTGCTCAAATGCACACCTGAGGTGCAATACTGCTTCTGCCAGCCCACTTCCCAAAAACCAGGTTCTGTGACCGAAGGCAGGGAGGGAGGTCAGAATACAGCAAGACTCCATTAGAAGAAACACAATTACTAAGGTGAGTAATTTTTTCTTCAAACAACATGAAGTCTTGCTGTATTCTGACATATGCAGACTACCAAGCAGTACCTCCATGGAGGAGGGAATCAAACCTATTTTGGGAACAGGCTCTGCAGTACTGCTGTCAAACCTAGCATCACTCCTAACCTGGATATCCAGAGAGTAATGCTTGGTGAATGTATGGACTGTTTTCCAGGTGGCTGCTTTGCATATCTCTAGTAAGGGAATATCCCTGGCAGCAGCCAGGGAAGCAGCTGTACCTCTAGTCGAATGAGCCCTCAGGACTGAGGGTGGTATTTTGCCTAGCTTTTCATAGCAGAATTATATACAAGAGACAATCCACCTGGCAATAGTTCTCTTAGTGGCAGGTTTGCCCTTCCCCACTTCCCCATAAGTGAGGAATAACTGGAGAGAGTCAAACCTGAGTGCCTTAGCATGCTCAATGTAGTAGCTAAGGGCCCTTTTAACATCTAAACTGTGTAATCTTCTCTCTCCTGAAGAAGAATGATCAGCGAAGAAAACAGGGAGAGACATGGATTGCTTCAAATGAAAATCTGAAACCACTTTAGGTAAGAACCTTCTATTGGTTCTAAGGACCACCTTATCTCTATGGAATGAGATAAAATTAGGCTCCACTGACAGAGCTTGCAATTCACTGATACGTCTGGCAGAGGTAATAGTTACCAGGAACACAGTTTTCCAAGTCAAGTACTTAAGCTCTGCTGGGGACAAAGGCTCAAAAGGGGGTTGCATAAGCTGAGCAATGCAAATATTAAGGTCCCAAGCAGGAGTAGGATCCCTAATGGGGGGATTGGTGTGAAGCAATCCCTTGAAAAATTTACAGAAAACAGGATGAGATGCCAGTGAAGAGGGCTTTCCCACTGACACAAAAGTAGAAACAGCTGACAAGTGTACCTTGAGGGTAGCTGGTCTGAGGCCTAGGCCATTATGATAAACCATATAATCCAGAACTGTAGACAAGTCAACAGTATCTGGGGTTATATGCTTCTTGGAACACCAAATGCTGAATCTCTTCCATTTGGAATTATAAGTTTTTCTGGTGGAAGGTTTTCGAGAGGCTTTGAGAATGTCCAGAACCCCCTGAGAGAGATGCAAACCTGCATATTCTAACTCTTCAAGAGCCATGCGTTGAGGTTGAGGGACTGCAAGTTGGGATACCAGATCCTCCCCTGACAGGAGGTTAACAGGTTGGGATTCCTGGGAAGAAACAGGGGAAGATGGACTGCTAGGGACAGCAACAAAGGGTACCAAGGCTGCCTGGCCCATTCTGGAGCAATCAGGATCACTTTGCAAGACTGTGATCTTATCTTGACCAGAACCTTGAACAGCAGAAGAAAAGGAGGGAAGGCATACAGAAATTTCCCTTCCCAGTCCAGAATCAGAGCATCCAGAGGGACTGAGCCCAAGACTGGGGGTCTGCAACAGAAAAGAGGAAGTTGGTGATTGTCTGGGGCTGCAAAGAGATATATCTCTGGAGTGCCCCACCTTGAAAAAATCACTTTTAACACTAGGGGATCTAGGGACCATTCGTGATGGCCTTGGGCGATCCTGCTCAATGCATCTGCTAGCACATTGTCCTTTCCTGGAAGGTGGACTGCTACCAGAGAAGTCTGTAGAGAATAAGCCAGGGACCATAATTTCATGGCTTCTGTGCACAAGGCCATAGACCGAGTGCCTCCCTGCTTGTTGATATGCCACATGGTGGTGGTGTTGTCTGTCCTGACCTGAACCACCTTGTTCTGTACTGATTGTGAGAAGGCTTGCAGGGCCAGGTGAACTGCCCTGCGTTCCAGAAGACTGATGTGGAGAAGAGACTCCTGAGTGGACCACACTCCCTGGGCTGTCAGAGTCCCCAAGTGAGCTCCCCACCCCAGGAGAGAAGCACCTGTGGTTAGAACCACAGAATGAGACTGAGTGATGAATGGGACCCCTTGCCTGAGATTGTCCTGATCCTGCCACCATTGAAGAGCCAGGATCAGGGTCTGAGTCACTGGAATAAGTTTGGATAGAGAATCTTTTTTCTGAGACCAAAAGGCCCTCAGGTGAAACTGAATGTCCCTCATCTGAAATCTGGCCCCTTGGACCACTGCAGTAGAAGCTGCCATGTGGCCCAGAAGCTGAAGGAAGTGCCTTGCTGGTCGAGAAACCAGAAGGCGAAAGGAAGAAGCCAGCTCTATGATGGCCTTTACCCATACCAAGGGGAGAAATGCTCTTGCTTTGACAGTGTCCAGTTCTACCCCTATGAAGGTCAAAAGCTGCACTGGCTCGAGAACTGACTTGGGAAGATTGAGAAGGAAACCTAGAGAAGTGAGCACTTGCTGGGTTACTTTCAAATCTGACTTGACTTGGTCTGGAGACTGATCAACTATGAGCCAGTCGTCCAGGTATGGGAATATGGAGATATTTTTTCTCCTTAGGAATACCACTACTACTGCTAGGCATTTTGTGAACACCCTTGGAGCTGATGTTAGGCCGAAGGGCATTGCTTTGAACTGGTAATGGCCTGAAGGCAGTTTGAACCTGAGGTACGTTCTGTGGGAGCACCTGATAGGAATGTGAAAGTAGGCATCCTTTAGGTCCAGGGAGGCTAGCCAGTCCCCTGGCCTTAGAGAGGGAAGAATTATTCCCCGAGTCATCATTTTGAACTTTGGTTTTAATAGATGTTTGTTCAGGTATCTTAAGTCTAGGATGGGCTGCCACTCCTGTTTTCTTCGGGGTAAGGAAGTACCTGGAGTACAGACCTTTGCCCCTATGGATTGTAGGAACTCTCTCTATGGCTCTTAAGGCCAGAAGAGATGAAACCTCTGCCTCTAGGGCAATGGTTTCGGAGATATTTGCCCGTGGAAAATATCTGTCTCTCAGCTTTGTAAACTTTTTGAAGCTGAAAGCCAGTCCCTGGCTTACTACCTCCAAGACCCACTTGTCTGAGGTAACAGACTTCCAGTCCTGGAAGTAGTAAGCCAGCCTGCCTCCTACAGGAATGGGGGAGTTGACCCGGGCTGATACATCAGGGTGTCTGCTTTTCAGGAGCCTTAGGCTGAGAGGTGGATGCAGCCCTGCTCATCCGCCTTCTGCCTCTCACTCTGGGAAAAAGGAGAGGAGGCCTGTGCTTGGTAGAAAGGCCTATGAAAAGGCCTGCTCCTGCACTCCTATGGTGGTCCTGTATTCATCCATCTTTTTCATATAATTCTCTGTCTGCTCCCCAAACAGAGAATTATTAACTACAGGGAAATCCATAGCCTTAGCCTGGGAATCCTGAGATAGGCTAGTTCACCTGAGCCAAGCTAGTCTCCGAAGAGCCACAGATGTAGCCATGACTCTAGCTGACACATCATTGGAGTCCACAGCAGCACGAAACTGGATCTTTGATGCCTCAATCCCATCAGCAGCCACCTCCTCCAGCTCCTTGGCAAGCTGGGGGGAAGCCTGCTTAGCCAGTGGCAGTACAGTGTCCCACCTGGACTTCTGGTACCTGGCTGTATAGGCCATGTAATTAGCCTGCCTGAGTCCCAAAGAAGATGCCACGTACTGCTTCTTCACCATGGCATCCAACTTCCTGGAGTCTTTATCTGGGGGGTGTGAAGCCAAGGGAATATTAGCCTTATCACAGGCTGCAGCCTGCACGACCACAACATGGCTGCACTGCTGGTACAAGTACTCCGTACTTGAGCCTGACAGCATGTACCTCTTGTCCATCCATTTGTTCACAGGAGGTAAGGAATTTGGAGTTTTTAACAACTTTTGTGTCAGTTTCCCAAAAGACTTATGAAGGGGAATAGACAACCTTTTGGACTCTGGGATGTCCATCATCTCCACAAAGTCAGGCTCCTCTTGTTCCTCAACAGCTTCTTCCATAGGGAGCTGGAGGGTTTCTGCCACTTTCCTATAAAACATAAAGTGGGAAGGGGGACTCAGAAAGCCTAGGAGGGGAAACACCAGAAGGCCTGTCTGGGGAGATGTCCGGTTTTATGGGCTCATCCAGACCTTCTATTTCATCATCATCACCTTCATCATCATCATAATCCTCATCCCCATCCAGGTCCGGTTCATAGAAATCTTCAGCGGTATAATCTTGAACCGGAGGAACTGACCGAACCGAACGCCTGCCAGAAGGTGCCGGATCGGTCGGAACTGAACAAAGCGCTTCCACTATGCAAATAGCTTGGGCAATTTCTTCGGCGATCGGATGATGCAGTTCTGGATCCGAACTGGCTGATTTTTCTTTTCTTTTTGACAGACCTGATCCCTTGGAATCAGCTCTCCTTTTGCCCAAAGGAGTCTCGCCCTGGTCAGAGGGCACTCCTCCTGGTTCGGTCGGAACCAAACCGGGCTGGCCATCCAGGTCAGCGGACTTCTCGGCCTCCTTTTCCCTAAACCTGCCCAATCTTTTATCCAGGGTGGTTTTAGGGAAATTCTTGCAGATCTGGCCGTCCGAATTGAGGTGGTCAAAACCCAGACAATAAACTCAAGTGGTGTGGGGATCAGCCTTAGCAGAGGCCGCCCCACAAACACTGCAGTGTTGAAACCCAGTGGGCCCGGTTTTTCTTTTGGGTTTCTCAGACGTAGCCATACTTAATCAGAAAACTTACCCTTTACTCTGCTTCAGCCAGGCAAGACACCCTTATTGGTTTCTAACTGTATCACGGGTATTTGAAAAAAACACTTTTTTTTTAAACCGATAAGGACCGGTACCACACACTAAATTTACAATAAGACAAATTCTATACAGCAGCCGGTTCAGCCAAACCAGTTGAATTATATATAGTTTACAATTTCCACAAGTTTTTCCAAAACTAGT
The DNA here is from genome assembly GCA_016271365.2 of Neoceratodus forsteri. Taxonomy (NCBI): domain Eukaryota; kingdom Metazoa; phylum Chordata; order Ceratodontiformes; family Ceratodontidae; genus Neoceratodus; species Neoceratodus forsteri. The sequence goes on along the minus strand of CM028134.1, from coordinate 966,515,493 downwards.
CTACTACCTACGTACTTACTGTACGGGATCTGAACCGAAAAAAAACACAGAATTTATCGGTAAAACTGACGACTTTAACCGACGAGAACCGTGAGCAGAGGAGAAATCTCCAGAGCGACTGTTCAGTTAGGCGGAGTAAACAATCTGACGGTTACACTTCATAGTGCAGCAGACAGGTCTGAACCGAGCTCAAGCTCAACGTTCTATGCCCTGCATAGAATTTAACTCTTTCCTCTCTGGAGCAGTTCAAGTGCTGGGGCTAACTGCATATGTCAGAATATGTCAGATTACAGCAAGACTTCATGTTGTTTGAATCATGAATTTCCTTATCCGACGGAGGAGATTCCCACTTGTGAGCATTTTCTTGCAAATAAAAGGAAAAAACACATTGGAGTGGAGAAGAATGTGGACAGGCTAGGATTGACATCCATTGCTTCCATTGCATCTCATGAGCTGTAATGACCTACACACCTCAGATATCAGGTAGGACAAAAGACTTGGGAACAACAGGGGAGGGATAGAAAAATCTCCCTCTTTGGTTCCATCCACTCCCCTTGCCCTTCTTCCTCAGAAGTAACATCCTCCTCCTCCTCAGCAAAACAAACTTCTTTAGGTCAGGAAATACCCCATGATCCCTGATGTGCTCATCCCAGCCCTCTGTATGGTCAGGGTTGGGGTCTGCCTGCAGATCTAAAAAAGCAGCCCTGTCCTGCTGCATAGCACCTGGATGTGCCTGTGTGCCCCCCGGTCTGAGAGGCCCGGATTGGGGGTTCGGTGTGTCTGAAGGGATGCCCTGTGGGATAGAGGGGCTCAAAAACTTTCCTATCAGCAAAAGCCACAAAATTTACACAATTGGAACATGGGAACACCTGAATTCCGATTTTCCTTATATACGCCACGAGAACTGCACAGCACTTTGTAAAAACTCAAGGCACCAAGGATAGCCCAAAGGGCAGGACTCTGAATTGCTAGTGCTGACCCAGCGCCACGAATCTGAGGTATCTGTGGTGGTTTGAGTGTATGAGAATGTGTTGATAGGTGTCCTGCATGTCCAGGGAGGCTAGCCAATCGTGTTGATGAATAAGAGGTAAAAGCGTACAAAGTGATATCATGCCGCCTGTTTTCTTTGGAACCAGAAAGTAATGGGAGTAGAAACCAGTGTTCCGTTCTGCTCACAGAACAACTTACACTGCCCTGTATCTTGGCAGTGAGAAGGTCTGCCTGAGCGGGGGACAGGCTTGCAGTCACTTGGGTGGTAGAGCTGTGGGGATCTCTGCTAAATTGAGAGAGTATCCCTCTCGGATAATTCTAAGGACCCATTTGTCCACTATAATAGACTTCCACTGGTTGTAAAACTGAGTCAGACACCCCCATACTGCCGCAGATGTGTCCACCTCGGGCAGATGAGGTGGGACCTGGGATGGGTCTTCAGAGGGTGGCACTGGGCACTTTCGGACCCTGTGCCTTTTGCTGCGTGTTCTTTTGCAGCTGAGGAGTTTTGTTCTTGTTAAAGGCTCCTCGGCCTTTACCTGAAAGGACTGCCCGTTATGAAACTGTCTATGGTTCTCACCCCTCTGAGGAGCTGTAGGAGCTGGCCTGGCTGTTATAATGGCAGTCCTGGTTTTCTGAGCAGCTTCTAGTGCTTGACCAGCCTGAGGGCCGAACAGATAAGCACCTTCAAAGGGACGTTCATCATTTTCTGCCCAGCATCAGTTGAGAAGCCTGATGTTCTGAGCCAGGAGTGCAGTCCATACAGATGCCAGAGGCAGCTGCCCTAGAGACAGTATCACAGGCGTCCATAGAAACTTTCAGCTGCTGATTATTGGACTCTGTGCCCCTGGTAACGGTCTGAAGAAGCTCCATGTTAACATCCTATTCCGGGAGGTTCTCAACCAGATGAGGGTGTGACAGGGTTGAATAATGCCCTGTTCCATTTCTTATGCAGAGTTAAACGCAAGGATCTGTTCTATCCTCTCCTTTTCTGTCTTTTGTCTACGTGGTTGCATAACCAAATGTTCTTGTGAGACCTAGGAACTAATTACTCTGATCGTCTAGCAATTCTCCGCCTTTCGCTATCTCTCTACCTTCACTTGCTGTTTATATATTTTCTTTCTCTTGCATATCTGTGGTTATCAAAATATATGTGAATCTTTGTGTGAAACTGTAAGTGATACTGGGATCCCTTTGTTTGAAACTGCATATAGTTATATTGTTGAAATGATTGCAAAAAGCTATTTGGAATTTAAGGGGTTAACCTGAGATGCAGTTTGAGCTCCTCCCAGTCTTGTTTGCAAACTCTTTTGCAGAGCTGTCAGCAGGAGGTCAGTTTGGGACACTGCAAGCCTGCTCTGCAAAGAAACTAACAAGAACTCTGATGCACTTTGTGAGAAACAGGATGTCTCCTTAATGAGCTCAGGATGCAGAAGTTAATTGTCAGGCAAAGACTTGTTATAAAAAGAGCAGCAATCTTTGATGGGAAGAGACTGAAACTTGTTAATAGAGATAACCTCAGATGAAGGATTTTATTTTCTCTGTACTGCCTTTGTAAATAGTTACACTGAACAATTTTTAATTTTGATGTTACTGTTATTGACAATAATAAAATGCTACTTGCAAATTTTATAACTGTTCCTATTTTTCCTGTGCTTCGTAACCTGTGCCTCAACGACAGAGGGGGCGGGCCACAGTGGGTTGGAACAGATGTTGGCAGTGCTGCCCCCAGCAAGGACTCAAAGGCTGCTGCTAAAAGCAAGCACACTATCTGGTCTGACAGTGCCACCTGCAGTACTGGTTCCGCATGTCCCGAATGATCAGGGACTGGCTCCACTAGCAGCACCACTCGGGCCACATGCTGCACCTACTGCTCCATGAGAGCTGCCCAGTGGCGGAACTGCCCACCAAAGCCCTCACTAAAAGACGGGGGGGAGGGGGCTCCAGGCCCGAAACAATGATCTCCTAGAACCAGAAGCACTCAGTGCCACCAACAACGGTGAGGGACCGCAGACTCCAAGAAGCCCAGTATCTCATGGCAGACCTCTCAGACGGTGATCTCGACTAGTGCCATTTCTTCCCCTTCCCATGGGAAGAGGAAAAAGTCGAGGCTGAGCAATGCCTGAACCCCAACACAGGGTGCATACAGGATTGGGACTGCTGGTTTTGTACTCACAGAAGGGTTATCTTCCCTCCCAGGCATTGGACTGTCCATCATCAAAACCCTTCCTTGAAAGGGAAAGCAGATGGGACATGGCCCCACTGTCAGAGCAGCCTGCACTTTAAGGCTCCCTACTGTCCTACGTGGTCGATGACAGTTGATGCTTGGAAGGGCTGAGAAAAACTAAGGTAATTTATAGATACATAGATGTGGTTGGCAGATAAAGGCCTTGTGGCCCATCCAGTCTACTCTGTTCCTCTTTCTAATACTTAAGGTACCCTAGAAGCTACAAGTTCCCCCCTTTCACCCTAGCTTGATAATTCCCATTTGCCTATCCCACGCAGTTTTGAATCCCTGAACTGTGGCCGCCCCCATCACTTCCTGGGGGAGACTGTTTCATCTCTCCACCATCCTCTCAGTGAAGTAGAACTTCCTCAAGTTCCCCTCTAAGTTTTCCCCTTTTAGTCTCATGCTGTGCCCTCTTGTTCTGCTATTTCTCTTCATGTGAAAGATGGTCCCCTCTGGTACCCTGTTGATCCCCTTCAGATATTTGAAGGTCTCTATCATGTCCCCCCTCTCTCTCTCCTTTCCTCCAGGGAGTACATATTGAGAGCTCCAAGTCTCTCCTTATACGACCTATGTTGCATCCTGGACACCATTTTTGTTGTCCTCCTCTGTACGGTCTCCATCTTGTCTATGTCTTTTTAGAGATCGGGCCTCCGGAACTGAACACAGTACTCCAGATGAGGCCTTACTGGGGAGTTGTACAATGGTACCACCACTTCTCTCCTTCTACTTGTTATATCCCTCCTTATGCACCCTAGTATTCTGTTAGCCTTTCCGACTGCTTTGTTACACTGTTTAGCCACTTTGAAGTTGTCTTCTAGGACTAATCCTAGATCCCTTTCCTCTAGGGTTGCCAACAGTCCCATATTTTACGGGATGTCCCTTATTTTTTATGATTTTCCCATTTTAAATTCATATGGGACGTCTACTGTCCCATATTTACAGTGGTGGCCCCTCCTGTAAAAAAATAAAAAAAAAAAAACTCACTGTCAGTCTGTCTGCATGTCTGCAGCAGGTTCGGTTGTCTGGCAGACCGGCACAGGTTCGGCTCTGTGGGTGGTTGTCAGTTGTGGTGGAGTGGAGGCGGAGCTTGTGTGCACAGGCAGCATCCCGGTTGCCTTGAGACAGAGTGTCTGGGGACATCACGTGACCGCCCTTCTTCATGGACTCCATGAGAGCGGGAAAGAAGCTGTAGCCGCCTGTCTGCTACTAGTGAGCGAAAGTGACTGAGTGAGCTAGAGAAGACCGAGTTGTCTGGAGAGTGGAGTGGACACCATTCGAGACAGCTGAGCTGCTTTTTTTGGGGACAAGTAGTTCAGTCAACAGGCTGGGAGTCCGGGACAGTGCCAGGTTGGATTGGGAAATCGGGGATGGTCACGGCGCTGCCCGGGTTGGGAGTCGAGCAGTCATGACATCTGGGACTGGCCGCCGGTCAGGAGAGGTCAAGAGGAACTGGAGAGTGGGTGGAGCTGGAGGAGCACCCGAGGCAGAGGCTCAGAGCAGGCCTTCTGGCCAAACTTTAAAGTAAGTGCTTCAGCTTTGCTTGCAAGTTGCTCTCAGTTTCTAGACTCTGCTCTGCTGACTTGCTTTGTGACAGTCAGTCATCTCATCTGCTCAAAATGTTGCTCCTGCTCGTCTATCTAACATTCTAGTGGGCAAATAAAAAAATGGTCTTTGTCTGAGTTTGACACTTTTTTTTGTGCCTAGTGTCTATAGCACTGTGATGTGTGATATCCTGTCAGCCAGGCCCAGGCCAGCTCAGGACAGGACAGGAGAATCATTCAATTGAGGCCTTGCCCTAAGGCATCATTTAACACTGTGAACTGATCTGGTAGTGTGAAGCCATCAGGAATGAATACAAGGACTGTCCTAGCTCTGTGGCTTATGGTTTCCAGTGGTCCCAGCTACCCCCCGTCCCCGCGTTTAGACATGAATTTATAATACTTTCCAGTGCGGATGCTGTCTGAGCTGATCATTCTGATCATGAGTGCTAGCCACTTACATAAACAAGGCTTTCTGATGGAAAATAGCTAGTCTGTCAGCGCCACCTTGGGCATTTTGGTAGGACTCCTACCAAAATCCCCAAGGTGATGACAGGCCAACTATTGTCCATCAAAAAGCCTTGTTTATGTAAGTGGCTAACACTTATGATCAGAATAGACAGACTCTGCACTGTAAAATATGATAAATTATGTCTAAACCGGCGGGGTAGTATACCACTGGAAACTGGCTGATAGCTGGCCAAGAGCTGAAGAAGAACACAGTTTTTGTGAGAAATTTGCAGCCTTGCAACCTCGGGGATTATTAGGGAAGGAGTGTGTAAATGAGATAGGAGAGATAAAACAGTGGTACCATCAACCAAACCCTGAAAAAAAAAAATGAGCAGATTTCCATGGACAGTAATGTCTGGGGGGGGGGGGCAGGAGCAGGGCAAGGGATGGGGTTCTGTCCCTTATTTCTGAAATCAAATATTGGCAACCCTACTTTCCTCTTTGGTGGCCTCCAGTGTTACCCCTTCTAGTTCATACTCGACCCTAGGATTCCCTCTCCCCAGGTGCATAATCCTGCACTTTTTTGCACTGAAACCCAACTTCCATTCCTTGGACCAGTTTTCCAGCCTCTTCAGATCTCTCCTCATTTTTTCTATGCCTTCCTGTGTATCTACCCTTTTATATAGCTTTGTATCGTCCACGAACAGGCTAACCCTCTCTTTTAGACCCTCTGCAATATCGCTTATGAAGATAGTGAAGAGCACTGGTCCCAGCACTGATCCTTGTGGTACGCCACTTGTTACCCATCCCTCCTGTGAGCTAACCCCATTTACCATCACTCTTCGTGTTGTTACTCAACCAGTTTCTAACCCACATGACTGCATTTGTCCCTACCCCCAGATCTGTCAGCTTGTAGATTAGTCTCCTGTGTGGGACTGTGTCGAAGACCTTCCTGAAGTCCAAGTAGGCCACATTTACCGCTCTGCCCTGGTCTATTTCCTTCATCACCCACTCAAAGAAATCAGTCAAGTTGGTCTGGCATGAGCTCCCTTCAGTGAATCCATGTTCCGTTGTCTCTAGGTAGTCCACCAGCCTTTAGCAGGGTTTCTGTCATTTTACCTACAATCGAGGTCAAACTGACAGGGCGGTAGATTCCTGCCTCTGCCTCGCTACCACTTCTGTGCAGGGGTACCACTCGTGCCTTCCTTCACTCCTCCGGAACCACGCTTGTTTCCAGTGATCTACTGAACAGCTTAGCCAGTTCCTCCTGGAGCTCCTTTAGGATCCTCGGGTGTATCCCATCTGGCTCCATAGCTTTATCCACTCTAAGCCATTCTAGTGCTCTTTTTACTCTTCCTCTGAAAAAGGTCTAATGTCCACCTCTTCTCCATTAATGGGGGACCATCCCCATTGCCTTCTTCCATGAATACGTAGCAGAAGTATTTGTTGAGGATGGTTGCCTTGTCAATGTCTTTCTCCACTACCCTGCCTCCCTCTTTCCCAAGTCTCACAATCATCCCCCCGGCCCCCATCTTCCTTCTCTCGCTAATATACCTAAAGAATGCCTTCCCTCCTTCCTTCACTGATTTAGCTAGCTTATCCTCGGTTTCGGCCTTTGCTGCTCTTACTGCCTTTTTGCTTCCTTTCATTTTTGCAAGTATTCTTGCCTGTCCTCCTTGCTTTGTGTTGCCTTGTACCTCAGAAATGCCATCTTTTTTCATACTAACATACTAAAATGCCAGCAGAGTAGGCCTAATGGTCTTTCATGTCTGCTCGTTAGTCAGCCCCTATACTGGGTGCTGACTTTGCTGTCCCCCCAACCCCTTGGGTTTCTCTATCCCCAGTCCAAGATATTCCCCTTGTAGTGGACTTCCTCAGCTCAACCCTCCCCCTATACCTGTCCCAGCCCCTCTTGAACTCCTCCAGAGTCACTGCCTCCACCAGTCCCCTGGGCAGCGCATTCCATGGTTCTACCATCCTCTCAGTGAAGTAGCACCTCCTCCTCTCCAAGTCTCCCCCTTCTAGCTTCCACCCGTGCCCTCTAGTTGCCCGCCCCTTTCCTTTGGAACACCCTGACTGAGCCTCCCCTATTTATCCCCTTCATTTACTTGAAGACCTCTATTATGTCCCCCCCGTCCCCCCTCTCCTCCAGAGTGTACATGCTGAGCTCCTTGAGCCTCTCCCCATAGCTTCTTTCCCCCAAGACACTGATCATTTTGGTTGCCCTCCTCTGGACCCTCTCTAGGAGTGCAATGTCCCTTTTTAAGTGCAGTCTCCAAAACTGCACACAATGCTCGAGGTGCAGCCTAACCAAGCAGTTATACAAAGGGAGGATCACTTCCCTCCTTCTGGAGGTAATCCCCCTAGCGATGCATCCCAGCATCCTATTGGCTTTGGCCGCTGCCCTCCTACAAGTCTCAGAGTTATTTATTCTGACATCCACCACCACCCCCAGGTCCCTCTCACCCATCAAGACTTGCAGCATTTCTTCCCCCAGGGTATACACTTGGTCGGGGTTTCTGGCCCACGAGGTGCAGAACCCTGCACTTCCCTGCAATGAACTTCAGTTTCCACTTCCTCGACTACCTTTCCAGAGCCTCCAGGTCCTCCTTCAGGGTCACCTTCCCCTTCTCCCCATCCACCACCGCTCCCAGCTTTGAGTCATACGCAAAGAGACTCATTTCACTCCTGATACCCTTCCTTATGTCAGAGACATAGGCGTTAAACAGTAGGGGCCCTAGGACCGATCTCTGAGGGACCACACTAATGACTCTCCTTGGAGATGAGACTAGCCCCCCAACAACCACCCTCTGAGTACGCTCCGAGAGCCAATTTCCTATCCATCTGATCATCTGCTTCCCCAACCCCATTTCCCCCAGTTTAGCCAGCAGTCCACCGTGAGGTACCGAATCAAACGCCTTGCTGAAGTCGAGAAAGAGGAAGTCCACCGGCCTACCCTGGTCCAGGGTACTTGTCACCCAATTGTAGAACTCCACAAGGTTTGTCTGACACGATCTTCCCAGGATGAAGCCATGCCACCGTCCAGGTACCCCAATTTCTCCAGAACCCCCCAGCCTGTCCTTGATAGTACCCTCCATCACCTTGCCTACCACCGACGTCAGGCTAACGGGCTTGTAGTTCCCCACCTCCTCTCTTGTTCCTCTCTTGTGGATAGGCACGATATGGAACACCCTCCAGTCTTGGGGTACCCACCCCATCTTCAGAGAGATGTTGAAAAGCTCTGCCAGGACATCCGCCAGTTCCCTCAGCACCCTGGGATATATTTCATCTGGCCCTGGTGCTTTCTCCATCCTAAGGGACCTGAGGGCTTCCCTCACTCTCTCTACCGGGATTTCCACCTCCACGTCCTCTCCCTTGGCCCCCTGATCTGCCTTCCCCCTCCTAATGGTGCTGGCCCCCCCCCAGACCCATCAGGGCTCCCAATCTGTATGGGTCCTCTTACTAGCTCTGCTACTCCCCTCAAGAACCACAGTGGTTTCCTCTTTCTTTTGGTCTTGCTGCAGGGCCTGGCACAATGGTTTGCTACTAGGTGCAGGGCTTCCCATATCTTATCCCACTGTTCCACTCCCCTTATGTTATCATATTCCTGCATAGCCTTCCTGAATTCGTCATTCATCTTACCGAAGTCTGTCCTCCTGAAATCCAGGATTCTAGTCTGTGTGTGGCTAGCCTCCTGTGACGTCCTTAAGGTGAATTCCACAGCTTGATGGTCACTAGTCCCTAGGCTCCTACTCACTGTGACTTCCTTTATCCTGTCCCCATTGCTTAGGACAAGATCCAGAATTGCATTCTTCCTCATAGGCTCCCTCGCGAGCTGTGTGAGACTCGCCCCTTAAAGGGATTGCAGGAATCCCTCACTCCTGGCTAAGGCTGCCACCAGGATGCTCCAGTTCACATCTGGCAAGTTGAAGTCACCCATCAGCAACAATTCACCCTTTGCTGCCATGTTCTCTATAGTTTCCAGCAGTTCTCTGTCTACACCCTCCACCTGCCCTGGGGGCCTATATATCACTCCAATTATAAGTACTGTTCCCCTCCCTACCTCCAGGGTTGCCCACAGCACCTCTGATTTCCCCCCTTGTCTTGTGGGACTGTCGCTTTTATCCCTTCCCTGACGTACAATGCCACCCCTTCCCCTTCTTGCCTTCCCTGTCCCGCCTGTGCAGCGTGTACCCTGGAATGGCTAGCTTCCAGGCATGGTTGCTGTTGCACCATGTCTCTGTGACTGCCATGATATCTAGCTCCTCAGAGGCCATTAATGCCACAAGTTCTGGGACTTTGTTACTCAGAATGTGGGCATTGGTGCACATAGCCTTCCAATCATGGCCCCTTCTCCTCTGCTATAACCCCAGTACCACCCCCCTTTTCTGTGTCTGCCCCTCCTGTACTTTACCTGAGGTCCCTACTTTTTTACCTATGGACACTCCTTGCTTGTGGCCATGCCTGTTTCCTTTAGTCCAATGTCGGGGAAGGTTCCCTTCCGTTTGCCGATCCCCTTACCTTCATTTCTTTCTGCTGCGTTTTCATTCAGGTCTTCTTCTCTGTGCTGGAGACCTCCCTGTTTAAACCCCTCCAAGAAGATCTCCAACTTCTGCCTTAGTGCACTCACTCCTTCTCTGGTGAGATGCAGACCATCATACTTGAAGAGCTTCCTGTCCCAGAAGGTCCCTCAGTCTCCAATGTAGTGCATCCCGTTGTCTGCGCACAACCCTGGATCCACCGGTTGAATTCTCTGATCTCTTTGTTCCTGGTCTTCTCCTCACTTCCGCCCTTCCTCCAAACTGGCAACACCTCCGAGAAGGCCAGATGTGTTGTGTACTCCTTTAGGTTCTCCCTCAGGATCTTCATGTCTGCCTTGCCTTCTTCCACAGTCCTATTTACTATGTCATTTGTCCCAAGGTGCACAATGATCCCCGCGAAATCCTGATCTCTTCTCACCAACCGCCCTATTCTGTCCTTAGCTCTCCCTGCAGATGCTTCTGGCATGCATTTCACTGTGGTTTCCACTCCCTTCACAGTGATGGACTGTGCCTCCACTTCTCACAACATAGCGAGTCTCCCATGACCAGAATATGAAAATTATGTACCTACCGTAATTCTTGATCTTTCGGTGCATCTTCACCATTCATCACTAATGGGTACCTTGCCAGAGCTAGGACCCTGTGGGAGACTTTTATTTTCCCCCAGAGGCGGAGTCGACGCATAGGGATGCCGGCGTACTACGTGACGCTCGCAGGTTGGCTGTTAACGGCTGTCGACTCCACCCTTGCTCCAGTTCTGAAACGCTGAAGAGAGATGAAGGAAGTGATGGAGGGGTGGGAAAAGGGAGCCAAAGGGATAGATAGAAGGAAAGGATAACTAAAATAACTAAAAGGAGAAATAAACAACGAAGAGGACAGGAAAAGAGAGAGGAACAGCCTAAGGGATTGGGAAGAGGGAGCCCCAATCTCTGGAAGAAAGGAAAGAAGGGTTGGGAAAGGGAGGTAGAACAGGGAAAAAGAGATGGGGGAAGGAAGGAAGGACACCGCTCCTAGCTAATGCAGACCTGGACCTCGAGAGGGAGAAGATTTTAACTTCCAGGCTGCAGAAAATGCAGAAGGCACGGACTGCCTCACAAGCAGTCAGCTAGTCCCACAGGAACTAATACCTTTAGAGGAATATCGAGGTCGAACAGGGTAGACAGGAAGGCGGGGTCCATCCCTCCCACCAAATTAAGGAGAAAAAACTCCAAAAGGGGGTACCACTATCAACTCAAAGAAAGGGGAGTAGTAGTCCCAAGGGGACACGTAAAACAATAGGGATTGAAGTGGGAGTACTCGGGAGTCCCCTGATCCCTCCCCTCCACCCTGGACCCCCAAAGGGGGTTGGGGAGAGCTGAGCCAAGGGCGGGGAGGGAGGAGGAGACCCCCCCCGAGACCCCCCAGGAAAGAACTCCTCCCCATGTGTCTCAAAAAGGTCCTCTTCTTCTTAACCACAAGGGAAAGGAGGAAGAGGAGGGAGATGGAGCGCAGCAGAGAGACACAAAGGGGAAGGGGGGACTGCCCAGAGACTGAGACCCAAGAGGGGCAGGTGGGTGGGATTTAGTGATGAATGGTGAAGATACACAGAAAGATCAAGAATTACGGTAGATACGTCATTTTCATATCTTATCTGTGTCAATCTTCACCATTCATCACTCATGGGTGAGTACCGAGCCCCTCGAAGGGGGCCCAATACGTCCCTATGAGATGAAGTCCCTTAGCATCCAGTGGGGGAGACACCAGAGTGGAGAACCCCTACAGGCCTAGTGAGGCCTGGGACTGGTCTGGGTGAGATGGGGAGCTCCCCGTGGGAGAAGAAAGGCACCCCTGAAACCGCCACCTCACCCTACGGGAGAAAAGATGGGTTCTCCGGAAAGCAGAGGAAATCACCTTACGCTGGGCCAAGGGTGACAACCGGGAAAGGCAAAGCCATGCCATCCGCCTAGTGCAGATCACTGTCCCCACTACCCTGGAAGCCAACTCAATGGTGTTGTACGACGCCCTTGCCTGGTGCCTTGCAAGCTCCAGGCCCTGCGAAGAGAGGGTGATGGCTTGCTAGGTTTCCTCTGAATCAGGCATGGAGGCTAGAAGTTGTCCTAGCCTGGATCACAAGTACCTGCTGTAGGTAGCTTGGTGGGCCTGATGACTTCCTATGCAGAGCAGAATTCGTGCCGACGAGAAATTTCTCCTCCCCCAGAAGTCAAAATCTGAAGAGTCTGGGTCTAGGGGTCGGTCATGGGCTGGGGTTCTAAGCCCAGAAGGGGTATCCAGGCACATCACGCCCGACCCCAGGGGGTACAATACCTCTAGCAAAGGTCCCCTGGGGCTGGAACGGAGGAGAAGGGATGCCGCCAGACTAGGTGTGATGTTTCCTGGAAGGGAGCAGGCCAGGTGGGAACCCAAGGTTGGCCACACTGAACTCGCCTAAAAAGGCAAGTGCTGCCCGGTCTGGACTGCCTTCAGAAAGAGGGGTAATGTGGAGCACGCCTAGCATCCCCGAAAGGAAGCACTGATAAGCAGTGAGATCAGCTGCTGGGGAAAGGTGGACAGAGGGTTCCTCTCCCTCGGAAGAGGAAGACTAAGAAGCAGATGAGTCTGGAGATTCAGGGTCGAGCTGCACAGGAGAGTGGTGAAACACCTGCTCGTCCATGGCTCTAAAATAGGAAGGGAAATGTGTAGCTGAAGCCCTGAACTGCTCTCTAGGACCAGGAACACCTGGGAGAGGAGGAGGAGGAGGAGGAGTAGGCAGAGGCACGGGGGGCCAAGAACCTAAGAGAAGGAGCACGGCCTCTACCCGGGCAGGAGGACCAAGTGGATGCCCCCAACAAGGAGGGAGACCCAGTGGTCCCAGCAGACAGATGCCGCTCAACCGGGTCAGAATGGCTGGAGCTGTGCCCACCAGAAGAGATCCCCATATGAGGTGACCGGGACCGTGTGAGCCCAGAAGGACGGCCCCTGACCTCCAACATAGAGCCCTCCGAGGAGTGTCCAGGGAGGGGCAAGGATCCGTACTACGGCTCCTGCCAGAACCCGGACAGGTCCCAGGGAGAGGCCGCTATGCTAAACCCTGTCCCCTCGACCCCTCCGACTCCGAAAGGGCCCTCTTCCTCGTGACCACCAGCCTAGGTAGCTGGCAACCCCCAGATGACACCTGGGAGTCAACCAAGGGTGCAGTACCCTCCCCCGCCTGGGGTGCACCAGACCGTCCCAAACTCGGACTGTCCAAGCACACCAAGGAGGGGAGTACCCCAAATGAGGGGATGGACATGTCCGTGGTCCCGGGCTGTGCAGTAGCGGCTACCTGGACCACCGCAGGCTGGTCAGTCCCACTGACTCCAGAACCAACAGAACCTGTCCGACCCACAGAGGGAGGCTGAGTGGGGGCTGAAGTGCTGGACATCGAGGGACCAGAGGATTCAGAAGAATCCGGAAGCCAGTCCGGATCAGACCCAGAATTCTCCTCCTCCACCGAGAAGGACTGAGAGGCCCGAAGCCAGGCTACTCCCTGGTCCCTCCCAGTCCCTGGACTGCAAGCCGCTCCGCCTGCAACCACAGCACCACGACTGGCACCTGAGTGGCACTGCATTTGGCGCCGACCTCCCCCTGGTACTGTGAACATCAACGTAGTCAAAGGCGGTACTGGCCGCGCTCACCGAATGGCATCGAGTCAAAGGCGGCACCGCCGCGGCCACTCCCCCATCCCCGGCGCTGCTAACGACACGGAGACAGGTGCAGTGCCAATCACTGTCCCGCGCCCAGGTGCCATGCGAAACCAGAGTGGGCCCAAAAACAGAACCTGCACCAGCCACAGACCAGCGGCAGAGCCAGAAACGGCTCGGCTACCGCCTGGCCACCCCAGTGCCGCAAATGACACCTGGGCCAAGGGCGGCACCGACAGACAGTGTCGAGGATGGTGCTGGCCCGGGTGCGCAGTCTCCAGAGTTCAACACTGGGGTGGGGGGTGGGGGCCTTCACTTCCGAGAAAGCAACTGCCAGAACAGTGCCTACCACCTGGCCCCCGAGAGGGCCAGACTGGGCCTCCTGCACCGTGGAAGGAGCCCCCATTGTGGCAAGGCTAAATCTGGCAGAGGCCCCCTCCTCCATGAGCCGTACAGGACTGGGAGGGGACCCGGAGGAAGGGTCAAGTGTCCTGGTCTTGGCCCGCCGACTGCAAATTCACCCTCCGAAAGTCGGCAGTGCAGGTCTGACTTTAAATGCACGCATTTCTAGAACCCGGCGGTCCATGGAAAAGCAGGCATCGCACTTATCCATATAATGGGGCCAGGCAAGGCAGGAGAGGCACCGGTCATGCTGGTCCGAAACGGAGTAAAGACAGCCGCAGGGACACCGAAGCATAGGAGGCCACCCCGCTTTCGACTTTTTCTTGTCCCCAGGACGAGGCATGACCGGACGGAAAATAAACTCAAAACAGTACTCAGCACCGCTTTAGAAAAAGGGAACGACCCTACTGGTGTCAAAGAAGCGGTGCCAAGCAGGTGAAGCAGAACTGAGACTACCAACTGACTGACGGACTAGGCTGCAAGCAGGCCAAAAATATGCAGTTGCTTGAAGAATCTCCATAAGGTCCTTACTCTATGGCGGGAGGAGAAGAACTGGGGTGAGGGCGGAGTCAATGGCAGTTAATGGCTAACTCGCGAGAACCATATAGTACGTTGGCCTCAAGGGCGCCGCCGCCCCTGTGTCAACTCCACCTCTGAAGAAAAAAAAAAAGTCTCTCGCGGGGTCCTAGCTCTGGCAAGATACCCACTAGTGATGAATGGTGAAGATTGACACAGATAAGATCCTCCTGTTCCTCTGTGTATTCTTCCTCTCCTTCTTTGTACCTCCTTCCTGCTTTCTTTTATCAGGTTTGTCCTGCTCAATTCTTCTTTCTTCCTCACCTGGTTTCTGTCCCTTGGCGGGAGGGTGAAACAATTCTGCATGTGGATTGTGTGTGGCTGGCAGTGCTCCATCTTAGGTCTAGGTGCTCACGTTCCTCCACCACTCCTCCATCCCCCAAGACCTGTGGGCTTTTGGGGCAGTGGGTGTAAGGGGTGGTGGGCATCCCCAATCCAGTCTCCTCTGCAGCCTCGTGATCTGTTCTCTTGCCTGCCATAGCTCTCTCTGTAGTTCTGCATCAGTCCTGCAGAAGGGGCACCCCAGTCTCCATAGTGTCTGCCTCACTACCAGCCTTCCGCAGCTCTGGCTTGTGAGAAAGTACTCTAAACTGTCACAAAAATAAATTCTAGCTTTAAACATTAAAGGTGAGAGAACTGAATGCTGTTGTCGTATTGATGTGAAGTTCTGACTCCCGGAAGACAAGCGACAAAACACTGATGTACACTCAGCAGAAAAAAAAGGAACTGAGGTGTCTAGGGGCTGGCGGTGGTGTAAGCAGGTGCCGCATGTGCTCACTCATGGAGCCGTACGTGCATGCTGCTTACCTCGGCCCAGCCCTCAGAAAAGTTTTGACCCCCGCTGGGTCCTAGCTCAGACCCATTAGTGGGAATCAATGGTGAAGACCGATTCTTTCAAGATAATTTGCAGTGCTACACAGCTCCCTCTCAACTCAAGCACACTGATGTGCAGCTGTTGCTACAGGAGTCCACAGTTGGTGTGCCTGCAAGCCCCGCAGATGCGATCCTTTATCCCAACAAGTGGCATTCCTATTTAGGACTAGTGTTGTGTTAGGCTGGATGAAGAGTGCCCTGCTGTTAGATACTCCAGAGATAGCCACCAAAAGACAGCATCATTCATGAGACAAGTTATTGTGACCATCTGGGGCAAGGGGCAGACTGCTGGAACCTCCGTGCTTTGAGTTCTCACTGGAGATGGCACAACTGGTGCTGAATCCACTAAATGACAAAGGTCATAGACACAATCAGGCCGAGAAGATGGAGGGAATCCTGGGACAGGCTACTGTCCTGAAGATGGAAGGAGCAGACACACTCCATCAGCTTCAGAGCCCCCGATGGCTGCAGCTGGGCGCAGGCCTCTTGAGTCCAGCTACTCTCCAATAAACTCCACACACTGCTGGGACCTCTCCATGTTCAGCATGAACTCTAAACTGAAGAAGATCTCCACAGCCAACTGGAGGAGCTGACGGCGCCTCTAAGAATGACTGGAGTTCAAGCAACCATAGCACAGAGAGGGAAATATGCTGCACCCCTTAAGATAGGATGTTCTCAAGCCAGAATCACAAGAATTGGCAGTGGGGATGCCTGACCAGGATGTGAAAAAGGAACGTTAATGTGCTTCCTTATAACTATGGATCACCAAGAATATCTTCTCTATAGAGCACCACTTATTTATCATAGGTGGGAAGGGCTAGAAACCCAAGGGAGAAGAACTTTCAAAGACAGAGGCAGGCCTGGTGCTCTATGGAGAAGATATTCTTGAAGAGCCATAGTTACAGGTAAGTAACTCTCCTATAATAAGTCCAAGAATAAATCTTCTCCATAGAGTCCCATTTATTGGTCTAGATCAGCAAGTTGTCCCTAGATGGGAATGAAGAACCCACAATACCAGGAGGATGCATCATTGGCGGTGGGGCACTGAGAAGACGGGACATCCAGACTTTCTCAGTCCCTGGGACTGAGTTTTAGAGAGGCAAAAAAAAATTTTGCTAGCTCAGTAACCAATCTTACATTTAGATTCCCTACTAATGGTATGCCATGAAGTAGAAGGGCATAGAGAGAGAGACTAGGCAGGTGAGGGCAATCGGAGGGAAATAGGGGTGAAGTGTAAAAGCCATGTCAGAGAGTGGGAGAAGAAAAATAGAAGAGGGGAGGAGCAGTGCAGTAACACAACAGTCAGACTGATATGGTCTTCTGGTTCATCAAGCAAAGAATTTATTCTCTGCTTGGTCTTCCTGGCCCGTGGTGACCAGTGGGGGAGTGTTGCTGGAGCTGCTGTGGGGAGACGGAGCAGGAGATTCCGGGGCCGCATCGGCGGCGGGAGAGAGAGGGACCACATCAGTGGTCGGAGGAGGACCGGGGGGCCGAAAGGAGCTGCATTGGCTGAGAGGGAGCGAATGGAGGGCTGCCACCGCTCAGGAGCAAGGAGAGGTGGGGGCCAATCAGTGCTGGAACGCCAGCAAACTTTAACCTATGCGACTACAGAAAGTCCACTAGCCCAGTCGCAAGAGCTGCTGTGCTGCTGGAGCTGCTGTGGGGAGATGGGGCAGAAGATTCGGGGCCACATTGGCAGAGAGAGAGAGAGAACCACATCAGTGGTCGGAGGAGGACCAGGGGGCTGAAGAAGCCGCATCGGTGGAGAGGAGGCGAACAGAGGGCCGCGCTCAGCGGCAAGGAGGCGGTGGGGTCAATCAGCTGAGCGTGAAGCTTAACTGTGCCACTGGGCCAGCAAGCCATTAGCCCAGTCGCAAGAGCTGCTGTGTTCTTTGTCTCACACCACCACCCGGCCCAGACCTCTATTAAACAGTCGGGGTGGTGGAGCCTTGGAGGTGGGAAGGTTGTGAGTGGGTGTCCTGGATTACTGCTGCTGACTGGTGTTCTGGCCTACTGCTGATTGGGAAAAGGGAGCTGTATGCTGTGCCTGTGTGGACAACTTTGATCATCTGCAAAGAGCAAGCTGAGAGAGGGTTACTTGGATTATGGCTGATTGAACGAAAGGGGGACTGTAAGCTGTGCCTGCTTGGGCACCACTGACTACCTGCTGTATGCAGCTGTGGGATATGATAAATGTGAACTGATAACTGGGCTTAACTGTTTGTTTATTGCTACTGATCCCCGAGGGGTGGGCAATAATGGAATTGGGTCTGGATTGTGGCAGATTGCAGGAAAGGGGGACTGTATGCTGTCCCTGCTTGGGCACCACTGACTACCTGCTATATATACGGCTGATAACTGTGATAACTGTGCTGAATTGTTTATTTCTATTTGACCTTGTGGGTGGGAAAAACTAAACTGGTTCTGCAAGCGGTTGGTACTGCTCACACCAAAATGAGGGTGGATTCGGGGCCAGAGCAGCATCTTTGCAGGGTGATTGGGTATAATGGAGTGCGGCAGCAATAATCTTAAACTGGGCATGGAGGTTGAAGGGTGCCAAGTGTGTTTTCAGCTGTCAGGCTTAGGGAGGAGGTCGAGGGATCAGAAGGAGCTGGAAGGCATGAGGGAGGGAGGAAGTGGGGGAGGAGGAAATGGTCCCATGGAAGGAGGAGGGCCACTACAGCATACCCCAGGGAGTAGGTAGGCATGGGCGTATGGAAACTCGGAGGGTAGGGTGCAATACAAGCAACGGGTGGAAAACACTTACAGGAGAGGGGCCGATCAGGGAGAGCAAAGGAGGGAGAGGGTAGGAGAAAATGAGCCGGGCAGGCATCAGACTTAGCAACAGATACACCATGCTGTACCTAGGAGAGGGACGTGGATGAGGCTGGGCGGGAGGGGAGCAGGCGGTCAGAGAGGATTTGGTCAGCAAGCCGGGGTGGGGCAGGAGAGGTAGTGCAACAGGAGGGGCAGGCAGTGAGGGGTGACTAGCAAGCCGGGTGGGGGTTGGGGCAAGGGAGATGATGGGGACAGAGAGGAGGGAACTGGGGTCAAGCAGGCACTCAGGCTGGGAAGTCAGCCAAGGGGGTAGTAGGGGGAACTCTAGAAAGGCTAGCATCAGGCGGAAGAAATCTGATAAGGAAGGGGGGAGGAAGGAGAAATATGCCAGGCGGGATGGGGAGACAAGACCGGAGGTGGGGGTTGAGTCAGGGAGGAAGCAGTAGAAGGGTGTCTAGGCGGGGACCTGTGGATTCTGACCCAAAGGGAAGTCCGGGGGATCGGGGGCCAGTAGTGCCTCCCAGGAGGTTTAGGTGTCAAGGAGTAAACTGGGAGCCGCAAACAGAAGAAACAGCATGGTAGAACATGCACAGACTAGTGATCCCAGGATTGAAGGGGTAGGAGGAGTAAGCTGGGGGTCGATGAAAGAAGTAAGAGCCTGGAAGGGATCAAAGGGCCAGTAAGTTGGGGGTGAAGGTGATCCTGCTGGGGGACTCCATGACCAGGGGCATCCAGTGGGAGGGGGTAGGGGAGGGAAGAATCAGCCAGGTCAGGGTTAAATGTATCCCAGGCCTATCCGTTCACAAGGCCAAATTTCACCTATATTCATTAGCATTGGAATGCAGGGGATCCCCAGATTTCCTAGTATATCTGGGCACAAATGATTTGGAAGGGAATAGCGATCTTGAAATCCAGGTGAGGTTTCGGGAACTGGCCAGAGTCTGCCATTCTATAAGAAGTTCAATTTCCTTCTCGGAAATTCTGCCAGTACCTAGGGCATCCGAGGAGACCAAGCACAAACTCGGAGGTGTGAACCAGTGGCTCAGGGACTGGTGCAGGGCAGAAGGGTATGGGCTGGTGGGGGACACATGGGATGATAAGGGGTTGTATGCTAGGGATAGGATACATCTTAACCTAGAGGGGAAGGAGATCTTAAAACTGAAACTAACTGGATTCATAAATGAGAAGTGGGGTTTAAACTTGTAAAGGGGGAAGGGATTAGTGAAAAAATGGAGTCAGGAGGGCTGCCCGCGGTCCCAGGTCTAGCACGGAAAATGAGGGCAGCTGACTGCGATGTAAACAAAGCAAGAGCTGCGCAGGAAAGGACAAATATGGAGTGCACAGGGCCGAGTCAATTGGGTAGGGAGAGAGGATGGGGTGGAGGATGATCCTGATCAATGCCAGAGCATGGGCAACAAAATCCCAGTGCTCCAGGCGATGCTGGCAGAGGGATCAGCGGATGTGGCAGCGATTACGGAAACATGGGCCACCCAGAAGAATGATTGGGACCTAAACTTGGAGGGCTACACAATATAGGGATAGAGAAGAGGGTAGAGGAGGGGGTGTAGCACTGATAGTTAAGAATGGCATAATGGTTAGTGGAGTGGAGGAGGCAGATGGGGAAGTGGAAGCGATTTGGGTAACCCTGCAATTGAGGGGAGGCAAAAGACTGAAAGTAGGGGTGGTGTACAGACCCCCTGCAATGGATGAGGACCTGGAGGGAAAATTGGTTGAGAATATCAAGGAGCACTGTGACCGTGGAAAGGGTAGAGTGGTGGTCATGGGGGACCTAAATATGCTGGGGGCAGACTGGGACACTATGACATCAGCGGGGGCCAGGGAGCAGAGACTGATGAATGTGTTTCAGGATGCCTTTCTGATCCAACAGGTGGGGGAACCTACTGGGGGGGGGATTCTGGACATTGTCCTTGCAGACAATGACCAGAAAAGGGGTCTGGAGGTGTGTAGCCCGCTGGCAGGAGGAGACCATGCCACGGTCTGGTTTCTGTTGTGTCTAGGGGGGAAGGACAACTGCTCAAACACAGTAGTAGTGGACTTCAGGGGAGCAGACTTCGTGGGCATGGGCAGGATTCTGTGGGGGAGCCTGAACAAAATTAGGCCAGATATGGGTGTTGGTAGCTTGTGGGAGACCATTAAAAATTGGGTGCTGGAGGCTACTAGCTCATGTACAAGGGTAAGGCGTAAAAATGGTAGGGCCAACAAAGCCGTGCTGGTGGACCAGGAGAATTCTAGGCGTTGAGGGGATAAAAAGCTGCCTACGCATGTTTAAAGCGCTCCAGGGAAGGAAGGAGAGAGGTGAGTATGAGTTGACAGCTAGAAGGGTCACAAGAGTGGTGAGGGGCCAAGGCGAGGATGGAGCAAAACCTGGCTAGGGATATCCGGAGGGTGGAAAGGTTTATAGATATATAGGGAAAGAGGAAGGGAGAGCACAGATCTCCAGGATTAGGACTGGGAGGGATGGGCTCAGGAGGCAGGAGAGAGCAGGCAGAGTACTAAACAAGTACTTTGCCTCAGTATTTATGGAAGGTGACAGGGATCCATTCAGCCAGAAGGGGAGGAAGACAGCTAGAGAAGAGGACAGATGGAGGAGAGGACCAGAAGAGGCTGGGGCACCAGGTGGGCCAGGCCTAGAAGGATGGGTGCTTTGTTGAGGGGGGGTTAGGGAGGGAGAAATCACAGAGGACAGCGTGAGGGAGGCCCTACGGGTGCTGAAAACTGACAAGGCACCGGGACTAGATGGGCTGCATCTGAGAATTCTGAAGGAACTGGTGGACGAACTAGCAGCTCCACTAGCTGCACTTTTCAACGCCTCTCTGCAGACAGGATGGGTGCCTCAGGATTGGAGGGTGGCTCATGTGGTGCCTATCCACAAAGGAGGGAGGGGTCTAGGGAGGAGATGGGAAATTACAGGCCTGTCAGCCTAATGTCGGTGGTAGGCAAACTAATGGAGGGCTTCATCAAGGAGAAGCTCGGGAGGCAATTGGAAAGGCTGGGGCACATGGATAACAAACAGTATGGTTTTGGCCTGGGGAGATCGTGCCAGACCAACCTCGTATATTTTTATGACTGGATGACGGGGACCCTGGACCGACAAGAGACCATGGGCATCCTATATCTGGATTTCAGTAAGGTGTTTGACTCAGTACCCCACATTGGGTTGTTTACAAATGTTGGGGGATGGATGGGAAGACAGTTTGCTTAGATGGGTAGAAAACTGGCTTACAGATAGAACACAGAGGGTAGTGGTTGGTAGGATAGTTTCCTTCCTTAGGAAGGTCTTCAGTGGGGTTCCCCAAGGTTCGGTACTGGGGCCACTCCTGTTCAATGCCTATGTCTCCAATACAGGGCGGGGTGTTAGGAGGAGGATGAGCCTCTTCGCGGATGACTCAAAACTGGGAGCACTGGCTGACAGGGAGGAAGCGAGAGAGACAGTCCAGAGGGATCTGGATAACCTGGAAGGTTGGTCAAGGAGGTGAGGACTAAGGTTTAATCCAGGGAATTGTAGGGTGCTGCATCTGGGGGTCAGAAACCCAGGTTATATATATACACCCTGGGAGGGGTCTCACTGCAAGCCACGGCAGTGAAAGGGACGGGGGTTGTGGCAGACACCAGAATGAACAACACTGAAAACTGCAGAAGATCTGCGGCAAAGGCAAACAGGATTCTGGGCTGCATAGCCCGGGGAATAACGTCCAGGAAGAGGGTGGTGATCCTTCCTCTGTATAATGCCTTGGTCAGGCCGCATCTTGAGTATTGCATGCAGTTCTGGAGACCTCATCTTAGGAAGGACATAGCATTGTTGGAGAGGGTTCAGAGGAGGGCAACCAGGATGATCCGGGGCATGAGAAAAAGGACCTATGAGGAAAGGCTGGAGGTCCTTGGCCTGTACTCGCTGGAGGAGAGAGAGACAGGGGTGACATGATTAAGGTATTAAATATATGAAAGGATTAACAGGGCAGAGCACAGCCAAAGATATGTTCAGGCTGAGAAAGGGGCACAACCGGAGGCATGAGTGGAAGTTGGAGGGAAACCACAGGGAGAATGTAGAGGCATTACTTCACTGAGAGGGTGGTGGAGCCATGGAATACATTGCCCTGGGGTCTAGTCAACAGGGCACAGTGGAGGCTTTAAGAGGGTGGGACAGATGCCTGGGTATACTGAAGCCAAAGTTGATACCTCTCGGGCCGGGGAGGAGGAGCTCCAACAGGGGCTGGCTAATCTAGCAGACATGAAGAAAAATTACTCACCTTAGTAATGTTGTTTCTTCTAATGGAGTCTTCTATATTATAGACATTAGCAGTTTGATCCAGCTCTAGAACTGCTCCGGAGTGAAATGGTTAAAACCATTCCAAAATAGAATTTTACGCAGAGCAGCTCTATCTGTGTCATTTCAAACTTGACTGTCAGATCTTTATGAGCCAAACTCACTAAGGTCTGTGTGGAAGCTGTAACCTACACTAGCCAAATGACTACCTAAATAATAACAACCATTGATGGTCCCAACACCAAGACTCAAGTCAGGGACCAGAAATACTAACACCATTCTAATAATATGAAAATGGAACATAAGTATAATAAAACACACACACACACATACACCCCCAAAGTCCCAAGGGGACAGAATGCTAACAGGGCATAAGTAGTGCCCACACTAAGTTGCCCGCACCCCACCAAGTAGAGGTTCTGAGAGGGGCAGGTTGGGGGAGGTCTATAATATAGCAAGACTCCATTAGAAGAAACAACATTACTAAGGTGAGTAATTTTTCTTCAAACAACATGAAGTCTTGCTATATTATAGACATTAGCAGAATACACAGCAGTACCTCCATGGAGGAGGGACAGAACCTACTTAGGGAATAGGCTCTGAAGAACAGCTGTGCCAAACCGAGCATCTCTCCTGGCCTGGACATCCAGGGAGTAATGCTTAGTAAAGGTGAAAAATTGCTTTCCAAGTAGCAGCCTGGCAAATCTCTAATAAAGGGATATTTCTGGCAGCAGCTAGAGACGCAGCTGTATGAGCCCTCAAACGGGGGTCTCTCTGCCCACTTTCTGATAAAATTGGATACAAGAGACAATCCACCTGGCTATTGATCTCTTAGTGGCAGGCTTTCCAACTTCACCATAGGTAAGGAAAAGTTGGAGGATTCAACCTGTGACCTTTGGTATGCTCTATATAATAACAAGAGCTCTCTTAACATCCAGGTTGTGCAACCTCCTCTCACCCTAAGAGGAGTGATCAGTGAAAATACTGGAAGGAGATAGATTGATTAAGATGGAAATCTGAAACCACCTTAGGCAAAACTTCCTAATAGTCCTAAGGACTACCTTATCCCTGTGGAAAGAAATAAAGTCAGTCTCCACTGACAAGGCTTGCAATTCACTTAAGCGCCTGGCAGAAGTGATAGCCACTAGAAAACAGTTTTCCAAGTTAGAACTTAAGCTCTGCAGAAGACAGAGGTTCAAAAGGGGTTGCATTAACTCGGCAATGCAAACATTAAGGTCCCAAGCAGGGGCCTGGTTCCAAAGGAGGATTAGTATGGAGTAATCCCTTAAAAACTTGGAAACACAGGATGAGAGGAAAGAGGGATGACTTTCCTGCTGACACAAAAGCAGACACAGCTGCCAAATGAACTCTCAAGGTAGCTGGTCTGAGACCCAAGGAATTAAGATGTACCATGTAATCTAACAAAATGGGCAATTCAGCAGATTCTGGGAAATATTTTCCCAGCACACCAAATGGAAAACCTTTTCCATTTAGAACTATAAGTAGCCTAGTGGAAGGCTTTCTGAAGCCTTTAGGATCTCAAGAACACCCTGAGAGAGGTGTAAATCAGCAACTCTAACTCCTCAAGAGCCAGGCCTTGAGGTTGAGGGATTGAGGTCGGATACCAAACCCTTCCCTGGGCACAAGTCAACAGATTGTGATTCCTGGGAGGCACAGGGAAGATGGACTGTCAGAGACAGAAGGAGTGGGTACCAGGGCTGCCTGGCCCAATCCGGGGCAATCAGAATCACCCTGCAAGGCTGAGATCTGATTTTGACTAGTACTTTGAACAGGAGAGGAAAGGGGGGAAAGCATAGAGGAACTTCTCCTCCCAATCCAGAAGAAGGGCATCCAGGGGAACTGAGCCCAGCACTGGAGGCCTGCAACAGAACAGAGGAAGTTTGTGATTGCCTGGGGCTGCAAAAAGATCTATCTGAGGGATGCCCCACCTGGCAAAAACTATCCCCAGCACTTGAGGATCCAGGGACCATTCGTGATGGCCCTAGGAAATCCTGCTGAGGGCATCCGCTAGGACATTGTCCTTCCTGGAAGATGAACTGCTATGAGGGAAGTGTTCAGAGAATAGGCCAGAGACCACAACTTCATTGCCTCGGTGCACAAGGTCAAGACCGAGTGCCCCCTTGCTGATGTACCACATCGCTGTGGTGTTGTCTGTTCTGACTTGTATCACCTTGCGTGGACAGATGCAGAAAAGCTTGAAGAGCTAAAAAGACAGCTCTGAGTTCCAGCAAATTGATGTGGTGCAGAGATTCCTGGGGGACCAGACTCCCTGGGTGAAAGGTCGCCATGTGGGCTCCCAACCCAGAAGGGAAGCATCTGTAGTGAGAGTCAAGTCGTGAGAAGGGGAAATGAAGGGACCCCGCCTTAAATTGCTCTGATCCTGCCACCACTGGAGAGCTAGGATCAAGGTTCGAGTCACTGGGACCAACTTGAAAGGGGGTCTCTTCTCTGAGACCAAAAGGTTCTCAAGTGAAACTGAATGTCTCTCATCTGAAATCTGGCTCCCTGCACACAGCTGTGGATGCAGCCATGCCCTGGGAGCTGCAGAAAGTGTCTTGCTGGTCGAGAGACCTGCAGAGTGAAGGAGGAGGCCAGAGCCACTAAATTCCTTACCTTTCTGGGGAAGAAAGGCTCTGGCTAGCTTTGTAGTCCAATTCTGCCCCTATAAAGGTGAGTACCTGGACTGGTTCCAGAACTGACTTTGTAGGTTTAGCAGAAAACCCAGGAGGTGAGAAGCTGCTGGGTGACCTGCAGGTGAGATTTTACCTGTTCTGGGATGGCCTACAATGAGCCAGTCGCTTGATAGGAAAAACAGCAATCCTCTGCTCCTTAAGTGGGTCACTGCCACTGCTAGACACTTTGTGAATACCCTTGAGCAGAGGTGAAGGGCATTGCTCTGAACTGGTAATGACCTGAGGCAGTTCAAATTGGAGGTACTTTCGATGGGATCTTCTGATTGGACATGGAAATAGGCATCCTTGAGGTCCAGGGAGGCTAGCCAGTCCCTGGCCTTAGGGAAGGTAAAATCATTGCCAGAGTTACCATTTGAACTTTGGTTTCAAAAGATGTTTGTTCAGATATCTGAGATCTAAAATGGGCCGCCATTCTCCTGTCTTTTGGGGTAAGGAAGTATCTGAATACAGACCCCTGCCCTGATGCAGGGAGGAACCCTTCTACTGCTCTGAGAGCTAACAGGATGAGACCTCTGTTTCCAGAGCGAGGGTCTCTGAAGCACTTGCAGGTAGAAAAAGTCTGCTTCTCAACTTGGGAAACTTTTTGAAGCTGAGAACCAGACCCTGGTTTACTACTTCCAGAACCCACTTGTCTGAGGTTAAAGAAGCCCAGTTCTGACTGAAGTAAGCCAGCCTGCCCCCACTGGTACAGGAGAATCGGCTCTGGCACCCCATCAGGTGCCTGTTTTGTAGAGCTTTAGGCTGGGGGTGGAGCAGGTCTGCCCACCCCTGCCTGCCCCTGCCTCTGAAGAAACCCCTCTGAGCATAGGCAGAGGAGGCCTGAGTCTGGTAGAAAGGCCTGTGAAAGGCCTACCCCTGGGGGCATGCCTTTGAGGAGTGGCTTGTCATTTCCTTAGCCTGGGCACTCTTGTAAGTAGTCCTATATTCATCCATCTTCTTTCATGTAATTCTCTGTCTGCTCTCCAAACAGAGAATTTCCCACCACAGGAAAATCCATAGCCTTAGTCTGGGTATCCTGTGACAAACTAGTACACCTGAGCCAGGCCAACCTCTAAAAGCTACAGATGTGGCCATGACCCTAGAGGAAACATCATTAACATCCACAGCAGCGTGAAACTGAACCTTAGAGGTTGATGCCATCAGCAGCCACCTGTTCTAGTTCACTAGCCAGCTGGCCATAGGCCTGCTTGGCCAATTGCATAACAGTATCTCATCTAGATTTCTGATACCTAGCTACATAAGCCATATAATTTGCTTGCCTGAGTCCCAGAGAGGCTGCCATATACTGTTTTTGCCATGGCATCAATCTTCCTGGAATCCTTGTCAGGAGGATGTGAAGCCAAGGAATATTAGCTTTATCACAGGCAGCAGCCTGAACTACCCCAACATGACTGCATTGCTGAGAAAGGAATTCTGTATCAGGGCCTGACAATGTATACCTTCTGTCCATCTTTTTATCTACAGGAGGCACAGAATTAGGAGCTTTTAAAATTTTAATTGTTTGTTTCCTAAAGACTTATGTAAAGGAATAGACAATCTCCTAGACTCTGGAATATCCATCATTTCTACAAAATCAGGCTCCTCTTGCTCATCCACAGCCTCTTCTAAAGGAAGCTGGAGGGTTTCAACAACTTTTTATAAAACATAAAATGAGATGGGGACTCAGACAGCATGGGGAGATTCTAAAGGTCTGTCTGGGAGATGTCGGTTCAATGGTCACACCCAGACCTTCCCAGCCACATTCATACTGTTCATAATCCTCCTCCCTCCTCTGGTTCATAAAATTCCTCAATATCATAATCCTGAACCACTGGGACGGACGAACTGACTTTTACCAGATAGTGGTGGTTCGGACGGACCCTGAGACAGTGACTGGACAATTTGTATGGCTTTTACTATCTCTGCAGCAGTTGGAGAAGGAATTTTGGACTCAGACCTGCTGATTTTCTTGTTTTCTTTACTGGAATTGGTTCCTCAGAACCAGCTTTTCTTTGCCTGAGGAAGTCTGGCCCTGGTCAGAGGCACTCCTCTGGTTCGGTTGGCACTGAACCGGGCTGGCCATCCGGTCAGCGGACTTTGGCCTCTCGTCCCTGGAGCCTGCCCAATCTTTTTCCAGGGTGGCTGCAGGAAATTCTTACATACCTGGCAGTCTGACTGGAGGTGGTCAAACCCCAGACAATAAACACATGTGGTGTGTGGGTCAGCCTTGGCAAAGACTTCCCACAAACATCACAGTGTTGAAACCCAGTGGGCCCGCTTTTCTTTGGGTTTCTCAGACATAATGCCAGCCTAACCAAAACTTGCCTTTTAACGGCAGTGCCAGGCAAGACACCCTTATCGGTTCCTAACCGTGTCAATGGTATTGGAAAACGTAATAAATCCGCTTTTTTTAGAACTGATAAGAACCGGAACCGCACTCTAAAATAGTAACTTTTAGTTTTAAATGAGTTTTAATCCACTGATCGGTTCAAAACCGAACCGATAACTTACAAGTTCCACACAGACAAAACCTTCATTTACTTACGGTTACCACAGATAGAGCTTGAACCGAGCAGGTTTTGCGATTAAAATAAAACTATTCTCGGTTAAATCCAACCGAGAAAACACTTTTTAAACCGAGAAATGAACCGAGCAGAAGGAGAAATCTTCGGAGCGACTGTTCACTGAGGCGGAGTAAAGAATCTGACAGGTCAAGTTTGAAATGACACAGATAGAGCTGCTCTTGTGCCAAAATTCTATTTTGGAATGGTTTTAACCATTTCACTCCGGGGCAGTTCTAGAGCTGGATCAAACTGCTAATGTCTATAATATAGCAAGACTTCATGTTGTTTGAAAGACCTTAGACCTATTCTGCTGGCTTTTAGTATGTTAGTATGTTAATGGAGGAAAACCTTGAGTCCAGCACAGGAGAGGTGAACAGACAGCACCCAAAGGAAGTGGACAGGGAGATCTCACCCGAGACGTATGCCCCCATGTCCCAAAAGAGTCTCTATAATCTTTCTTTCTCCCCCACTGGTCACCACGGGCCAGGAAGACCAAGCAGAGAATAAATTATTTGCTTGATGAACCAGACGACCATATCCATCTCACTGTTGTGTTACTGCACTGCTCCTCCCCTCTTCTATTTTTCTTCTCCCACTCTCTGACATGGCTTTTACATTCCACCCCTATTTCCCTCTGATTGCCTTCACCTGCCTAGTCTCTCTCTATGCCCTTCTACTTCATGGCATACCATTCTTTACTCCTAGTTTGACACACTCTACCCCCCTCCCGACTTTATCATGTCAAATCTCATATTTCTTGTCCATAAACCCTTGTTGACCCATAGCCTGTATGACTAGGCACTCCTGAAGCCACATTTACGCTATCTCAAAATACTTTGAATAAGCCGGCCCGTCGGCGCAGCGGTTGGATTTCCGCTTGCGACGCCGGTGACCTGGGTTGAGCGGACTTCGGTCGCGGAGGGCCGGCGAGGAAGAAGGATCAGCGCCCCACGACTGCTCTCCTTATCCGGGGAGGGTGTGATGAGTCGCCCGGTGCACGTGGACTCCTGGTGGAGACCGGAGAACCCCAAGCACTCGGGGCCTGGCGTCAGATGGGGGCGGGGCAGGCGTAAGCGTAATTACGCTCCGCCCCCAAGGGAAAAACTCCGCCCGCCTCCGAGCCTCTATGATGCCCGTCCCTCGCGGCTGCAATGGCTCCCCAAAACACGGCTCCCAGCCTATTCTGACGTTCGTGGCACCCTAGGGGCCGAGGGTGCACGGCCCTCTTCTTTGGGGCAAGCTAGGGTACTGGGAGCGGGCTCAAGGGGAGGGATGCCGCAGCAGGGGGATCCGTGACTAGGCGGAAAATCTGGCGTGAGGAGGAGGCACAAAAAAAAAAAAAAAATACTTTGAATATCCTACTATCAGAAAAGGAAATGCCTTATATCATGTGCTCTGGTCTTCCTAACCTTCCTTTTATTACTTGCTGCTGGTGACACAGAACCTAAGCTAGACCTCCTACATCTATCTCCTGAAATCACATGGATCCTGTTGGTCAGACACAAAGGGCCTCAAGATGCACACCTTAATATCAGGAGCCTTCTCCATAATCTCACTGATTTGGAATCTTGACTATCTGTATACAACCTGGATATTGTATTGGCCTCTGAAACCTGGCAGAAACCTACTGTGCAGTCTTTTTTGTTACATCCCAAATTACCATATACTCAGAAACGATCGTCGTTCCTCTAAAAGGGGTAGTGGGGCAGCAATATAAGTCCCATCTAAATCTCTCTATATTCCACTCCCCTCATCTTGATCACTGTGAGGCCCTGCACACTATCCTACTACTGGGTGGTACCAAAAAATCCACAATTTGTGTTTACAACCCCTCACAAGGTGGTATTGCTGGACTTAAAGAAATCCTCACTAGTACCAGCTCTAAGGTAGGTAAAAGCGAAACCATTCTCCTAGGAGTTTCAACCTAGACAGGAGTGGAAATCATTCAAAGCATTTGACATCACTGTCCAAAACACCAGCTTCACCAGCTCATCCCTGGCCAAATTTGCCTGTCCTCAAACTCAGGAACTTACATTACCATCGACTGGATTCTCACAAACTGAACAGATAGGATCATGACAGCTGGCACCTTAGCTGACACTATTTCTGATCATTCCCCAGTATATTGCAAATGAAAGGCCCGTACTCCATTCTATCCTTCAAAAGTCATCTCCGTATGTGATTTCTCCGAGTTAAATCCTAACGCTTTTCTGGCTGACTTATCCTACATAAACTGGAGTCCCCTCAACTGCACCAATAATGCAAATGATGCCTTAAATTACTTCATTCTCAGTTTTGCACTCTCCAGGACATGCATACTCCTGCAGTAACATGCAGGATTTGGGGCTCTCAAACAGTAGGCTCACAAAGACAACCTAGCCCTCTTAAGAGACAGAGACAAGAATTGGGATAAATTTAACGTTATCTGGCACACACAGACCTGGTAGACTATCAGACCAAGAGAAATGCCTGCAAAAAACAAGCCATGCAAAAGTCCCTGTTGTAAACATCTACTACTAGGTGCCAGTGATGCCCAAAAGCTCTGGAACCACATAAAACACTTTACGGTGCCAATCCAACTCCCTCTTCAAATGACTTTGTGACTGATGGTTCCCACTGCAACAACCCTGACACTATTGCAAATTCTTTCAGTTCCTACTTCACTGATCTATCCAAATATACCAACCCAGCTACATCACATGCAAACTCTACTTCCAACAACATGAAGTCTTGCTGTATTCTGACATATGCAGTTAGCCCCAACACTTGAACTGCTCCGGAGAGGAAAGAGTTAACTGTATGCCAGAGCATAGAACGTTGGGCTCGAGCTTGGTTCAAACCTCTGTCTGCTGTACTTCAAAGTGTAACCGTCAGACAGATTCTTTACTCCACCTAACTGAACAGTCGCTCCAGAGATTGCTCCTTTGCTTGTCGGTTCGGTCCTAGTAAAATGTCGGTTTTATACCGTTATTTTGTCTTTATTTTTTTTGGTTCAGATCCCTGTCTGTGTACAGTAAGTATTGTAGGTAGTGGACTTTAGTTTAATTACTGTTTATTTCTGTTTATTCTGTGTGGAAATTGTAAAGTCTGTCAATCGGTCCGGTTAGGAACCGACTGTGTTGGTTTATTTTACTTCTTTAATTCTGGACTTAAAGACTTTAATTCTTCACTTCTGAGGCAGTGTAGCGCAGTGGTCTAAGGCTCTGAGCTGCAAATCTGGTGACATCCAGCAGACCAGACCTGGGTTTGAATCCCACAGCTTCCACTTGCAAACTGTGTGACCCTGCGCAAGTCACTTAACCTCCTTGTGCTCCCAGGTCGCTCCTGTAAAAAAGCTTTCAGCTTAGTGTGCTATACCTGGCTAAACAACTAAATTAAAATAAAAATGAAAATTAATTTCTTAGTGTGAGTGCGGTCCCTATCGGTTTAAAAAAAATACTTTTTTCCACAGCCTGTAACACAGTTGGTAACCGATGGGGGGTCTTGCCTGGCTCTAAAGCTGCTAAATGGTAAGTGGTTAGGATAGCTCGATCCAGAAGCCAAGAGAAAAACCGGGCCACTGGGTTTCAACACTGTAGAGAGTGTGAGGATGCCTTTGCTAAGGCAGACCCGCACACCACCTGTGTTTATTGTCTGGGGTTTGACCACCTCGAGTCAGACTGCCAATTTTTTTTTTTTTTTTTACTTTCTATTTTTTCTGCCTTCCCTGCCCCCTGCACTCCGCTTCTTCGGGAGCGCCTGGCATCTGCCTCGGTTCCTTCCGTACCTGGAGCCCCACGGTGGTCCCCCCATGTAGCCTTGGATTTTCCCCACAGGCTGGGATGAGGTGGAGCCCTTACACCCCGAACTAGCAGCATATTGTTGGGGCTGCCGCGTGGGACATGCAGGGGACCACTGAGGTCTGTGCTGGTGCTCCGTCTACCCGGAGCGAAGGAGGTGTTTTCTCCATTTCCTGGGCATGCCGTGCACCCCGACGTGAAGGCGGAGCTCCGTCGACATCTGGCACGGCCGACCCTCCTGAAATGGCCAAGCACTTGCTGTACCCCAGGCCTCCGCCTGGGGTCAGTCAAGCACCAGACCTTGTCACCCCTCCCTGCCTGGAGAAGGTGATCAGTCCACGGACACTCAGCCCTCTCCCCCCGGCCGACACTCCAGCTCCCCAGGCTCATTCCTGAACCCAGGTCACCAGCTCGTGAGTGGTAGCGCCAACACACGATCGGGCCGCCCGCAGACTGCAAATTTGAAAGAATTTTCAAGGCCACCCTGGACAAGAGATTGGGTAGGCTTAGGAAAAGGAGACAGAGAGATCCGCTGATCGGATGGCCAGCCGGTTCGGTTCTGACCGAACCTGAGGGAGGTGCCCACTGACCTGGGCAATACTTCCTCAGGCAAAAGTAGAGCAGATCCTGAGGGGTGGTTCCGTCGAAGAAAGAAATTGGCAGGTTCCAGATCCAGAACCTGTCCAACCGCCGAGGAGATAGCCAGAGCGATAAGAATTGTGGAATCGCTCTGTCTGGTTCCGTCCGATCTGGCACCTCTTGGTAGAGGCGCTCAGTTGAGTCGGTTCCTCCAGTTCGGAATATTGTCGGATGAATATTATGAACCAGATTTGGAAGGGAGGAAGGTTACAATGATGACAATGGTGATGATGGTGGGGAAGGTCTGAATGAGCCCACTGAACCGGACATCTCCCCAGACAGACCTTCTAATGTTTCCCCTCCCAGACTTTCTGAGTCCCCATCCATCTATTTGTTCTACAAAAAAGTGGCAGAGACCCTCCAGCTCCCTCTGGTTGAAGCTGATGAGGAACAAGAGGAGCTTGACTTTGTAGAGATGATGGACATCCCAGAGTCCAAAAGACTGTCTATTCCCCTCCATAAATCTTTTGGGAAACAGACAAAAAATTTTCCAAACACCAAATTCTTTACCTCCTGTGGACAACAGAATGGACAGGAGGTATATGCTGTCAGGCTCAGGTACGGAGTTCTTGTTCCAACAATGCAGCCATGTTGGGGTCGTGCAGGCTGCAGTCTGTGACAAGGCTAATATACATTTAGCTCCACCCCGATAAAGATTCTAGGAAGGTGGATGCAATGGCCAAAAAACATTACTTGGCATCCTCCTTGGGACTCAGGCAAGCAAACTATATGCCTATACAGCCAGATACCAGAAGTCAGATGAGATACTGTTCTGGAACTGGCTAAACAGGCTTCCCCCCAGCTAGCCAAAGAGCGGGAGGAGGTGGCTGCTGATGCGATTGAGGCATCTAAGATCCAATTTCATGCTGCTGTGGACTCAAATGATGTGTCATCACGAGTCATGGCTACATCTGTGTCTCTTCGGAGATTTGCTTGGCTCAGATATACTAGCCTCTCACAGGACACCCAGGCTAAGGCCATGGATTTCCCTGTGGTGGGTAATTCTCTGTTTGGGGAGCAGACAGAAAATTACATGAAAAGATGGATGAATACAGGACCACCTACAGGGATGCACAGGCCAGGAAAGGCAGGCAACTCCTCAGAAGCAGCAGTCTAAGGGCAGGGGCAGGCCTTTTCACAGGCCTCTTCTCCTTTTCCTCAGAGAGGGTTCTTTAGAGGGAAAGGCAGAAGGTGGATGAGCAGGGCTGCATCTTCCTCTCAGTCTAAGGCTCCTGCCAAGAAGACACCCTGATGTGTCAGCCCGTGTCAACTCCCCTATTCCAGTAGGAGGCAGGCTGGCTTACTACTTCCAGGCCTGGAAGTCTGTTACCTCAGACAAGTGGGTCCTGGAGGTAGTAAGCCAGCAACTAGCCCTGAGCCTCAAAACATTTCCAAAGCTGAGGGTCAGGTCTTTTTCACCTGCAAACATCTCCAAAACCACTGCCCTAGAGGCAGAGGTTTCCTCTCTGCTGGCCATCAGAGCCATAGAGCGAGTTCCTACTCCACACAGGGACAAGGGTCTGTACTCCAGATACTTCCTTACCTCAAAAAAGACAGGGGAGTGGCAGCCTATCCTAGACCTAAGATACTTAAACAAGCACCTAGTCCAGCCAAGATTCAAAATGGTGACTCTGGGAATAATTCTTCCCTCTCTGAGGCCAGGGGATTGGTTAGCCTCCCAGGACCTCATGGATGCCTACTTTCACATTCCCATCAGGCACTCCCACAGAAAGTACCTCCGGTTTGAATTGCCTTCAGGCCATTATCAGTTCAGAGCAATGCCCTTCAGACTAACATCAGCTCCAAGGGTGTTCACAAAATGCCTAGCAGTAGTAGTGGCCTTTCTAAGGAGACAAAACATTTCAATTTTTTCATACCTGGATGACTGGCTCATTGTGGGGCAGTCTCCAGACCAAGTCAAACCTGCAAGTGACACAACAATTGCTCACTTCCCTGGGATTCCTCCTCAATCTTCCAAATCAGTTCTCGAGCCAGTGCAACTCCTGACCTTCACAGGGATAAAGCTGGACACTGTCCAAGCAAAAGCGTTTCTTCCTCTGGCAAGGGCAAAGGCTCTTACAGACCTGGCTTCTTCTTTCCACCTTCTGGTGTCTTGACCAGCAGGACATTTTCTTCAGCTCCTGGGTCACATGGCAGCTTCCACTGCACTGGTGCAGGGAGCCAGATTTCAGATGAGGGACATTCAGTTCCATCTGAGATCCTTTTGGTCTCAGAAAAAAGATCCTCTAACCAAATTGATTCCAGTGACTCAGACTCTGATCCAAGCTCTCCAATGGTGGTTGGATCAGGACAATCTCAGACAAGGAGTCCCATTCATCAGCCAGACTCATTCAGTGGTGTTAACCACAGATGCTTCTCTCCTGGGATGGGAAGCTCACTTGGGGGCCCTCACAGCACAAGGAGTGTGGTTCCCTCAGGAGTCTCTACTTCATATAAATCTTCTGGAACTCAGGGCAGTATACCTGGCTCTTCAAGCTTTCTCAGACTCAGTACAGAACAAGGTGGTCAGGTCAGGACAGACAACACCACCACCATGTGGTGCACCAACAAGCAGGGAAGCACTCAGTCTACGGCCTTGTGCACAGAAGCTATGAAATTATGGTCTCTGGCTTATTCCCTGCAGACATCTCTGGTAGCAGTCCACCTTTCAGGGAAGGACAATGTGCTAGCTGATGCTCTGAGCAGGATATCCCAGGGCCATCACGAATGGTCCCTGGATCCCTTGGTGTTGAATGTAATTTTCTCAAAAAGGAGCACTCTATAGATAGATCTCTTTGCAGCCCCAGACAATCATCAACTCCTCTCTTCTGTTGCAGACCCCAGTCATGGTAGCTCAATTCCCCTGGATGCTCTGGTTCCGGTTGGGAGGAAATTCCTGTATGCCTTTCCTCCCTTCCTCTGTTGTTCAAGGTTCTGTCAAGATAAGGTCACAATCATGCAAAGAGATCCTGATTGCACCAGACTGGGCCAGGCAGCCTTGGTATCTCTATTGATGTCCCTAGCAGTGCATCTTCCCTATCTCTTCCCAAGAAACACACTCTGTTAAACTCCTCTCAGGGGAGAATATGGTACCCCAGCCTTCGGTCTCTAATCCAGAAGCTGCCCCACAGAGCACGAGAAAGGCCTGAAATCTTTGGAGGCGGCCGAGATAGTGAACCGTTTCCATTTCATGGCATTGGTAGATCTAGTGGAGGGCTTCCTGGCCTCCACCAGAATCTCAGCCACTCAGGGGGGAACCCTGAATCGGGCTTGAGCTACGTCTGCAGGAGCCATGCGTGCAACTGAAGGAACCTGAGGCCTGGATGGACCAAGGTCCCCTGATCCTGGGTCAGCAAAAGTTGCGACAGAGGAAGAGGAAGAGGTTCCTCTGAATACTGTTGCAGAAGGAGAACCAAACTTCCTGGGCCAGAAAGGAGCGATCAGAATCATTTGAGCTCCTTCTGGCCGGGTTTCTGTAAGACCTCGGAATCAAGGGAATCGGGGAGCACAGATGAATCTGCCCTTCCAGTCTAGAGACAGGCGTCTCTCCAAAAATGCCACGCCCTGGGTGAGCAAGCAGAAGTGGGAAGTTTTGCATTGTGAGGGATGCGAACAGGTCTACCAATAGTGTTCCCCAGCTAGAGAAGATATTGTCTGCTACCCCCTGATCCAGTTCCCACTCGTGGCGTGAGCAGGCGACCGACTGAGATGGTCTGCCAGCGTGTGTTCTCGACCCCCAGGGCGTGAACTCCCGTGAGGTGAAGGTTGTGCTGCACTGCCCAATCCCAAACTCGCATTGCCTCCCTGCAAAGAGAGGGTAGAAAACCAGTTCCTCTCAGCTTGTTGATGTACCAGACCACACATGTTGTCCGTCTGGACAGCCAGATGCCTGGGAAGCAGATGCAGAGCCTGAAGAGCGTAGAGCACAGCCTGCAGCTCAAGCACATTGATGTGGAGAGATTCTCGAGCTTGGACCAGGAGCCCTGGGTCCTGTGAGGCCTGAGATGGGCTCCCCACCCCTCCCCCAAGGCGTCCGTGGTCAGCGTCTGGGAGGGGGGAGAAAGAAAGAAGGGAAATCCCTGGCAAAGGTTCTCCTGAACCATCCACCATTGCAAGTCCCAAACCATAGGAGTGGAGCCCAGAAATGAAAATTACATACCTACCGTAATTCTTGATCTTCTCTTGTATCTTCACCATTCATTACTTACTGGGTGTAAGCCGGAGGCGCGCACCCGTCACGGGAGCTTTTTTTTTTTTTAAAGCTTTGGCTACTGACCCGCCTCGAGAGTGACTCTCAGCGGGTCATGCAGCAGGGGCGGCCGTTAGTAGTGACGACTCCTCCTCCAACTCAGTTCCTGTGAGCCGGAGAGGCAAAAGCGAAAGCAGAGAAATAGAGATAAGCGAGGAAGATAGCCAAGGGATAGCAAATAAGGAAGAATGAACTGAAAAAGGAATAAGCCGATGGAGGAAGGACAGAGGAGATAAGAGTATCCTAACCTAGGGACTGCAGGGCCTCCTTACCTGGGCGACTCTAGGAGGAGAGAGAAGGAAGGTAATGAGAAGAAGAAGAAGAAGAAGGGGAGATGGGATGTTGAAGGGACCAGAATGCTATGAGACATAGATTAGCTTATAGCTCAAGGCTCGAGCTAACAGGAAAGCAAGAATCCCGGAGATAGGGCTGAAGAAGGTTCACCGAACCCGCTAGACAGACTCGGGGAGGCCTAGTCCTCATCTTCAACATGCCATTGTTCTTGATCCCCACGCCGGACTCCTGGCATGGAAGGCTTTTAACTGGAGAGGACACCCGAGGAGGAAGGGATAAAACCCAGGCAGCATGAGAGGCGCTGCTCAGGGGTTTAGAAATGGAAAATCTAAACCTTTGGCGTTTATAGAGTATAAGTGGGACTCAGTCGGACTCAAGCCAAGGCAGGCCAGAAGCTTAGACTGGCTAGGATTGGTCATGGTCAGATTGTCTTGTCTGTAAAACTGTCCAGGAGGACACTTGAAGGAAAAATCAATGATCAAAATCTCACGAGGGCTTTGTCTGCCCTTGCATTTTCCTTTTTTTTTTTTACAGATAATCATTTGCAGGCTTAGGAGCATGACCTCAAATGCAAAGAATGCCTATGGCATCAGAGGAGTTCCCTCAGCTTTCCCCTTTTTTTTTTTTTTTAGAAAAAACAGTAGTGCCGTTCCTCTGCTCTGCAAGAGCAAGAATTAGAGAAGGGGTTGATTCTAGGGCGTAACACAGCTGGAAGCAAGGATTGCAGGATCAAAACTGAAAAGCCAGAGCCAGGCTAAAACCCCAGAAGTATCTAGCCCGAGGGATGGCAAGAGATAGTTGTGCAGTTTGATCGCCAATGCAATTCCACGAGATAGCCCAAGAATCTTAGAGTAAATAATTTTTCTTGGAAGAAATAATTTAAAGATATAGACTTTTTTTTTTTTGGAAAAATTGGGCAATTTTCTTACTTTTTATTTTTTAATTTTATATTTTTGCAGAGAGAGGAAGGAGGCGGGAGGTGGAAAGCCACAGGAAGAGAGGCCACTGAGGGGATGGTGGGCGGGGTAAGTAATGAATGGTGAAGATACAAAGAAGATCAAAATACGGTAGATGCGTAATTTTCATATCTTCCTTGTCAATCTTCACCATTCGTCCCTCCTAGGTGATACCAAGCTCCTCTTCCCCGGGGGAAGAGGCCATACCTGAGGAACAAGACCCCCAGCCTTCTGCTGGTGAGAAACAGAAGGAGAAGACCTGGCTTATTCAGAAAGCCTAAGTGGGAGAAGAGCTAGGAGGTGCCTCCCGAGGACGAGAGGCGGAGGAGCCTATTAAAGTCTCCTAGCTCTAGAGAAAAAGGCGGGTCCCCGGAGGCGGGCCGAATCACCCCTCCTTGGGCCGGGGTGACAACCTAGAGGCGCAAGCCATGTACGTCCGCCTGATGCAGATCGCTGTCCCCGCAAACCTGGAAGCCACCTCATTGGCATCGTAAGATGCCCTTGCTGAGTGTCTTGCCAGCTCAGGCCTACACGCTGGAGAGGACAACGGCTTGTCTGGTTTGCTCCGTGTCAGGCACTGATGCCAACAGCTGGGACATCATCAGCCACAAATGCGGTTGTAGGCAGCGGGTGAGTCTGATGAGATGCAATGCAGGCACTTTCATGCGAGAGAAGAGAACACTCTTAGCTAGCGGTCGAACTGGATAGGAGTCCGGATCCGGTGGGCGGTCGTGCGTCAGGCAGCAGCGCCTAGAAGAGTATCTAGGTAGACCAAACCAGAGGCGGGTTGGGAAGGAACCTAGAGACTCTGAGGGGCTAATACTCACGCTGACAGTCAGCGGGGCTGGAGAAAAAGCGGCTGGGGACTGCCAGGACCCGGTGAGCGCCTCCTGGAAGAGGATAGGCCAGAAAGGTACCACCAATGCTGGGCACTGAATTCACCAAGGAATTCTACGCGTCTCCGTTCAGTATTGTCTCTCGAACATAGGAAATCCGAAAGATCCTCACCATCCTCGAGGGAAACGCTGATATTCCGTGAAATCAGCATGGGAGGAAAGATGAGCAGGGGTTCCTCTCCCTCAGAGGAGGGAGGCGAGGATGATGGGGAGCTGGAATGTCAGAAGTTCCCTCTTGGCGGTGGGAGGGAGTCGAAGAGACCGCTCATGCATGTATCTAACATATGGGGGAAGGCATGGGAACCCTGAACTGCTCCCAGGATAGCGGACCCGTGGGACCCAGGCATGGCCTGGGAGGCGGGGTGGTGAAGGCAGAGAGAGATGGGAAGGGACACCTCCGAGGAGGCAACTGCTCTCTGCCAGGGCTCTGGAATCCGGGAAGCGGAGCCCTAGTAGGAGGATCCCGGACAACAGACCAGGCATAGAACGGAACCCCTGAGGCGGAGCCTGGAAGAGCCCAGGGAGAACCTCCCTGTGACGCCGGGACTGCATGGATCCAGAAGGGCAGTCACCTGACGCCGCCGGAGGGCACCTAGAACCCTGGAGGGAGGCGGGGTTCTGCACTCTGACTCCTGGCCACCCCTGAGGG
Source organism: Neoceratodus forsteri (assembly GCA_016271365.2). Classification (NCBI taxonomy): domain Eukaryota; kingdom Metazoa; phylum Chordata; order Ceratodontiformes; family Ceratodontidae; genus Neoceratodus; species Neoceratodus forsteri. The sequence continues at coordinate 966,476,452 of CM028134.1, read as the reverse complement.
TGGCCAAAGAAGACCCGAGCTGGCAACCCCTGCCCCTCAACCCCTCCGGACTCCGAGAGGGCCCTCCTCCTCGACCTCAGCGTCCCCTGTCCCTAGAGGGGCAGCAGCACCCTGGGGGTGCTGTCACCGGCCCTCAGAGGGGGCCTCCCCCTCCGTCACCCCCAGCCTGTCCCCAGGGCTCCCGGCCACCCCAGCAGGGGAACCCTCAGGAGGCAGTACGGAAGGGGGACATTGAGAGGGGCCTTCCGCCTGGTACCCTCCTAGCTAGAGGGACCCACACCCGAGAGAAAGTGGAGGTGCCAGGATGGAGTCACGTCGAGTCGCCGCTTCCCTCCAGAGGAGGGGCAGAGACCAGCTGAACCTCAATGCTGGCCACCCCAGGGTCCCTGAGGCCCACGGTACATGAGCGGCCCCGGTACTAAGGCGATGCCGCTCGCCCCCACCTCGGCAGCAGCCGGGCCCAACTCAAACCCCCAGCAAGTCCGGCACCGCCTGGAGGATGGACTAGGCCGCAGGCGCCCCCGGCAGCTCGGGAGGCGAGGCAGCACGCCAACTCGCCGCCATGTCCATCGGTGCACGCGAATGGTGCGAGGCCCAAAAGTGGCACGCCAGCAGGCGCCGCCATGATCACCCGGCACTGTGAGCGGTGCCGGGATCAGCAGCCGAGGCGGCGTGAGGTCCACCAGGCCAGGCCCAAAAGTCGGGGCCCCGACCGCGGGGAGCCTGCACCTCCGAGGTGACTGCAGCGGTGTCGGCGCGCGCGGCCCGGAAGGACTCAGACGCTCCCCAACACGCAGAAGGGGCCTCCTCCTCGGCAAGAAAGGACGAGGAGACCCCTCCCTCCTCAGGACCGTATAGGCCGGGAGGGGCCAGGGGAAGGACCTAACGACCTGCCGAGAATCCCAAGAAGCGGCGTCGTCCCCGAAGGTGGCAGGGCTTTGCGAACTTAAGCACTTGCAGTTTCCACGGACACGGTCCAGTCGAGAAACAGTCATGCGAATCCCATATCATGGTTGGGTCCCAGGCAAGGCAAGCGTCATGCCGGTCGAGGGCGGAGAAATGCCGGCCACAGGGCACCGAGCGCGTAGGGGGCGGCCGGTCTTCGGCGCTTGGCTCCAGAACTGGACATAGCGAAAATAACAAGGCTAAACACAGTAGGAAACACACCGGGCGCCGTAAGATAGAAAAAAGAACAGTCTTACGGATCAGCGTCGAGTGTGCGAAAAAACAAGTCGGTACACATCGCGCCAAATTGGCGCTTCACAGCGAAACAGGTGCTGCCTCGATGGGCGGGAGAAACAGAACTGAGTTGGAGGAGGGTGATTAGCTACTGCTGGCGCCCCTTGTGCATGGCGTCACTCTCGGTAGGGGCCATTAATAGCTTCAAAATAAAAAAAAAAGCTCCGGTAATGGTCGCGCCTCCGGCTTACACAGGAAGTAATGAATGGTGAAGATTGACAAGGAAGATCTAGTTGATCTAGGTTGTCCACCTGTGATCCATTGAGACTGAAGCATCCACGAGAAATTCTAATGGAGCCGGCCTTGTGAGGACACATCCCAGTCGCAGCCACCATGAGCCGAGGGAGGCCCGAAGGACCGACCTGGCGCTGACCTGCCTGCGGTTGGACAACAGGCTGACCTGAGCCTGGAGTGAGGCTGCCCTGTCCAGTGACAGGAAAGCCATGCTGGAGAGTCGTGTCCAGGTTAGCCCCAATAAACTGAAGCCTCTGGGATGGGATCAAGTGGGACCTGGTCTGGTTGGCCAGTAATACAGGCAGGCAAAACCTTGCAGAATAAGGGGAAAGGGCGCGGGAGTTCACTCCTGGACAAGACACACCAGGAGCCAATCGTCCAGGAGCAGGAAAACCTGCACCCCTGGAATGCATGGAGGCCGCTACTGCCAAAAGTCATTTGGTGAACACTCGGGGCGTTGAGGAGAGACCAAATGGGAGGGCCTTGAACTGGTAGTGGTCCCCTGGAACTCAAAACGTAGGTATTTGCGGTGGGAAGGGCGAATAGGGATATGCAAGTAAGCATCCTGCATATCAGGGCGCACAACCACTGACCCGGCTGAAGGAGGGCAGGAGGCCCTGTAGACAGAGCATCCTGAAACTTTTGTACTCCACGAACAGGTTCAGGGAGCTGAGGTCGAGAATCCCTGGGGCTGGAACGGAGGAGAAGGGATGCCGCCAGACTAGGTGTGATGTTTCCTGGAAGGGAGCAGGCCAGGTGGGAACAGGTTGGCCACACTGAACTTCCGCCTAAAAGGCAAGTGCTGCCCGGTCTGGACTGCCTTCAGAAAGAGGGGTAATGTGGAGCACGCCTAGCATCCCCGAAAGGAAGCACTGATAAGCAGTGAGATCAGCTGCTGGGGAAAGGTGGACAGAGGGTCTCTCCTCGGAAGAGGAAGACTAAGAAGCAGATGAGTCTGGAGATTCAGGGTCGAGCTGCACAGGAGAGTGGTGAAACACCTGCTCGTCCATGGCTCTAAAATAGGAAGGAAATGTGTAGCTGAAGCCCTGAACTGCTTTCTAGGACCAGGAACACCTGGGGAGAGGAGGAGGAGGAGGAGGAGGCAGGAGGCACGGGGCCAAGAACCTAAGAGAAGGAGCACGGCCTCTACCCGGCAGGAGGACCAAGTGGATGCCCCAACAAGGAGGGAGACCCAGTGGTCCCAGCAGACAGATGCCGCTCAACCGGGTCAGAATGGCTGGAGCTGTGCCCACCAGAAGAGATCCCCATATGAGGTGACCGGGACCGTGTGAGCCCAGAAGGACGGCCCCTGACCTCCAACATAGAAGCCCCTCTCGAGGAGTGTCCAGGGGAGGGGCAAGGATCCGTACTACGGCTCCTGCCAGAACCCGGACAGGTCCCAGGGAGAGGCCGCTATGCTAAACCCTGTCCCCTCGACCCCTCCGACTCCGAAGGGCCCTCTTCCCTCGTGACCACCAGCCTAGGTAGCTGGCAACCCCAGATGACACCTGGGAGTCAACCAAGGGTGCAGTACCTCCCCCGCCTGGGGTGCACCAGACCGCCCCAAACCTCGGACTGTCCAAGCACACCAAGGAGGGAGTACCCCAAATGAGGGGATGGATGTCCGTGGTCCCGGCTGTGCAGTAGCGGCTACCTGGACCACCGCAGGCTGGTCAGTCCCACTGACCCAGAACCAACAGAACCTGTCCGACCCACAGAGGGAGGCTGAGTGGGGCTGAAGTGCTGGACATCGAGGGACCAGAGGATTCAGAAGAATCCGGAAGCCAGTCCGGATCAGACCCAAATTCTCCTCCTCCACCGAGAAGGACTGAGAGGCCCGGCCAGGCTACTCCCTGGTCCTCCCAGTCCCTGGACTGCAAGCTCCGCCTGCAACCACAGCACCACGACTGGCACCTGAGTGGCACTGCATTTGGCGCCGACCTCCCCCTGGTACTGTGAACATCAACGTAGTCAAAGGCGGTACTGGCCACGGCGCTGCGAATGGCATCGGAGTCAAAGGCGGTACCGGCCGCAGCGTCACCCCCCATCCCCGGCGCTGCGAACGACACCGGAGACAGGTGCAGTGCCAATCACTGTCCCGGCGCCAGGTGCCATGCCGAAACCAGAGGTGGGCCCAAAAACAGAACCTGCACCAGCCACAGACCCGCGGCAGAGCCAGAAACGGCTCGGCACCGTCTGGGCCACCCCAGTGCCGCAAATGACACTTGGGCCAAGGGCGGCACCGACAGACAGTGTCGAGGATGGTGCTGGCCCGGGTGCGCAGTCTCCAGAGTTCAACACTGGGGTGGGGGTTGGGGGCCTTCACTTCCGAGAAGCAACTGCCAGAACAGTGCTTACCACCTGGCCCCCGAGAGGGCCAGACTGGGCCTCCCTGCACCGTGGAAGGAGCCCCATTGTGGCAAGGCTAAATCTGGCAGAGGCCCCCTCCTCCATGAGCCGTACAGGACTGGGAGGGGACCCGGAGGAAGGGTCAAGTGTCCTGGTCTTGGCCCGCCGACTGCAAATTCACCCTCCGAAAGTCGGCAGTGCAGGTCTGACTTTAAATGCACGCATTTCTAGAACCCGGCGGTCCATGGAAAAGCAGGCATCGCACTTATCCATATCGTGGGCCAGGCAAGGCAGGAGAGGCACCGGTCATGCTGGTCCGAAACGGAGTAAAGACAGCCGCAGGGACACCGAAGCATAGGAGGCCACCCCGCTTTCGACTTTTCTTGTCCCCAGGACGAGGCATGACCGGACGGAAATAAACTCAAAACAGTACTCAGCACCGCTTTAGAAAAGGGAACCGACTCACTGGTGTCAAAGAAGCGGTGCCAAGCAGGTGAAGCAGAACTGAGACTACCAACTGACTGACGGACTAGGCTGCAAGCAGGCCAAAAATATGCAGTTGCTTGAAGAATCTCCATAAGGTCCTTACTCTATGGCGGGAGGAGAAGAACTGGGGTGAGGCGGAGTCAATGGCAGTTAATGGCTAACTCATGACACCATATAGTACGTTGGCCTCGCTAGCGCCTGTGTCAACTCCACTCTGAAGAAAAAAAAGTTCTCAAGGGGTCCTAGCTCTGGCAAGATACCCACTAGTGATGAATGGTGAAGATTGACACAGATAAGATCCTCCTGTTCCTCTGTGTATTCTTCTCTCCTTCTTTGTACCTCCTTCCTGCTTTCTTTTATCAGGTTTGTCCTGCTCAATTCTTCTTCTTCCTCACCTGGTTTCTGTCCCTTGGCGGGGAGGGGTGAAACACTCTGCATGTGGATTGTGTGTGGCTGGCAGTGCTCCATCTTAGGTCTAGGTGCTCCGCTGCCCCCTCCCACCACCCTCCATCCCCCAAGACCTGTGGGCTTTTGGGGTAGTGGGTGGGTAAGGGGGGTGGTGGGCATCCCCAATCCAGTCTCCTCTGCAGCCTCGTGATCTGTTCTCTTGCCTGCCATAGCTCTCTCTGTAGTTCTGCATCAGTCCTGCAGAAGGGGCACCCCAGTCTCCATAGTGTCTGCCTCACTACCAGCCTTCCGCAGCTCTGGCTTGTGAGAAAGTACTCTAAACTGTCACAAAAATAAATTCTAGCTTTAAACATTAAAGGTGAGAGAACTGAATGCTGTTGTCGATTGATGTGAAGTTCTGACTCCCGGAAGACAAGCGACAAAACACTGATGTACTCAGCAGAAAAAAAAGGAACTGAGGTGTCTAGGGGCTGGCGGTGGTGTAAGCAGGTGCCGCATGTGCTCACTCATGGAGCCGACGCGGCATGCTGCCTACCACGCCCAGCCCTCAGAAAAGTTTTGACCCCCGCTGGGTCCTAGCTCAGACCCATTAGTGGGAATCAATGGTGAAGACCGATTCTTTCAAGATAATTTGCAGTGCTACACAGCTCCCTCTCAACTCAAGCACACTGATGTGCAGCTGTTGCTACAGGAGTCCACAGTTGGTGTGCCTGCAAGCCCCGCAGATGCGATCCTTTATCCCAACAAGTGGCATTCCTATTTAGGACTAGTGTTGTGTTAGGCTGGATGAAGAGTGCCCTGCTGTTAGATACTCCAGAGATAGCCACCAAAAGACAGCATCATTCATGAGACAAGTTATTGTGACCATCTGGGGCAAGGGGCAGACTGCTGGAACCTCCGTGCTTTGAGTTCTCACTGGAGATGGCACAACTGGTGCTGAATCCACTAAATGACAAAGGTCATAGACACAATCAGGCCGAGAAGATGGAGGGAATCCTGGGACAGGCTACTGTCCTGAAGATGGAAGGAGCAGACACACTCCATCAGCTTCAGAGCCCCCGATGGCTGCAGCTGGGCGCAGGCCTTTCTTGAGTCCAGCTACTCTCCAATAAACTCCACACACTGCTGGGACCTCTCCATGTTCAGCATGAACTCTAAACTGAAGAAGATCTCCACAGCCAACTGGAGAGCTGACGGCGTCTCTAAGAATGATCGGAGTTCAAGCAACCATAGCACAGAGAGGGAAATATGCGGCACCCCTTAAGATAGGATGTTCTCAAGCCAGAATCACAAGAATTGGCAGTGGGGATGCCTGACCAGGATGTGAAAAAGGAACGTTAATGTGCTTCCTTATAACTATGGATCACCAAGAATATCTTCTCTATAGAGCACCACTTATTTATCATAGGTGGAAGGGGCTAGAAACCCAAGGGAGAAGAACTTTCAAAGACAGAGGCAGGCCTGGTGCTCTATGGAGAAGATATTCTTGAAGAGCCATAGTTACAGGTAAGTAACTCTCCTATAATAAGTCCAAGAATAAATCTTCTCCATAGAGTCCATTTATTGGTCTAGATCAGCAAGTTGTCCCTAGATGGGAATGAAGAACCCACAATACCAGGAGGATGCATCATTGGCGGTGGGGCACTGAGAAGACGGGACATCTAGACTTTCTCAGTCCCTGGACTGAGTTTTAGAGAGGCAAAAAAATTTTGCAGCTCAGTAACCAATCTTACATTTAGATTCCCTACTAATGGTATGCCATGAAGTAGAAGGGCATAGAGAGAGAGACTAGGCAGGTGAGGGCAATCGGAGGGAAATAGGGGTGAAGTGTAAAAGCCATGTCAGAGAGTGGGAGAAGAAAAATAGAAGAGGGGAGGAGCAGTGCAGTAACACAACAGTCAGACTGATATGGTCTTCTGGTTCATCAAGCAAAGAATTTATTCTCTGCTTGGTCTTCCTGGCCCGTGGTGACCAGTGGGGGAGTGTTGCTGGAGCTGCTGTGGGGAGACGGAGCAGGAGATTCCGGGGCCGCATCGGCGGCGGGAGAGAGAGGGACCACATCAGTGGTCGGAGGAGGACCGGGGGGCTGGGAGCTGTCATTGGCTGAGAGGAGCGAATGGAGGGCTGCCACCGCTCAGGAGCAAGGAGTGGTGGGGCCAATCAGTGCTGAACGCGCAAACTTTAACCTATGCGATTACAGAAAGTCCACTAGCCCAGTCGCAAGAGCTGCTGTGCTGCTGGAGCTGCTGTGGGGAGATGGGGCAGAAGATTCTCGGGCCACATTGGCAGAGAGAGAGAGAGAGACCACATCAGTGGTCGGAGGAGGACCAGGGGGCTGAAAGAAGCCGCATCGGTGGAGAGGGAGCGAACAGAGGGCCGCCGCCGCTCAGCGGCAAGGAGCGGTGGGGTCAATCAACGCTGAGCGTGTGAAGCTTAACTGTGCGACTGGGCCATAAAGGCCATTAGCCCAGTCGCAAGAGCTGCTGTGTTCTTTGTCCCGCACCACCCACCCCGGCCCCGACCTCTATTAAACAGTCGGTGGGGGTGGAGCCTTGGAGGTGGGAAGGTTGTGAGTGGGTGTCCTGGATTACTGCTGCTGACTGGTGTTCTGGCCTACTGCTGATTGGGAAAAGGGAGCTGTATGCTGTGCCTGTGTGGACAACTTTGATCATCTGCAAAGAGCAAGCTGAGAGGGTTACTTGGATATGGCTGATTGAACGAAGGGGGACTGTAGCTGTCCTGCTTGGGCACCACTGACTACCTGCTGTATGCAGCTGTGGGATATGATAAATGTGAACTGATAACTGGGCTTAACTGTTTGTTTATTGCTACTGATCCCCGAGGGGTGGGCAATAATGGAATTGGGTCTGGATTGTGGCAGATTGCAGGAAAGGGGGACTGTATGCTGTCCCTGCTTGGGCACCACTGACTACCTGCTATATATACGGCTGATAACTGTGATAACTGTGCTGAATTGTTTATTTCTATTTGACCTTGTGGGGTGGGAAAAAACTAAACTGGTTCTGCAAGCGGTTGGTACTGCTCACACCAAAATGAGGGTGGATTCGGGGTGGGCCAGAGCAGGCATCTTCGGCAGGGTGATTGGGTATACGGAGTGCGGGGCAGCAATAATCTTAAACTGGGCATGGAGGTTCGAAGGGTGCCAAGTGTGTTTTCAGCTGTCAGGCTTAGGGAGGAGGTCGAGGGGATCAGAAGGGAGCTGGAAGGCATGAGGGAGGGAGGAAGTGGGGGGGGGAGGAGTGGAAATGGTCCCATGGAAGGAGGAGAGGCCACTACAGCATACCCCAGGGAGTAGGTAGGCATGGGCCGTATGGAAACTCCGGAGGGGTAGGGTGCAATACAAGCAACGGGTGGAAAACACCTTACAGGAGGGGGGCCGATCAGGGAGAGCAAAGGAGGGAGAGGGGTAGGAGAAAATGAGCCGGGGGCAGGCATCAGACTTAGCAACAGATACACCATGCTGTACCTAGGAGAGGACGTGGATGAGGCTGGCGGAAGGGGGGAGCAGGCGGTCAGAGAGGATTTGGTCAGCAAGCCGGGGTGGGGCAGGAGAGGTAGTAACAGGAGGGGGCAGGCAGTGAGGGGGTGACTAGCAAGCCGGTGGGGGTTGGGGCAAGGGAGATGATGGGGACAGAGAGGAGGGGGAACTGGGGTCAAGCAGGCACTCAGGCTGGGAAGTCAGCCAAGGGGGTAGTAGGGGGAACTCTAGAAAGGCTAGCACGGGCGGAAGAAATCTGATAAGGAAGGCGGGGAGGAAGGAGAAATATGCCAGGCGGGATGGGGAGACAAGACCGGAGGTGGGGGTTGGAGTCAGGGAGGAAGCAGTAGAAGGGTGTCTAGGCGGGGACCTGTGGATTCTGACCCAAAAGGAAGTCCGGGGGATCGGGGCCAGTAGTGCCTCCCAGGAGGTTTTGGTGTCAAGGAGTAAACTGGGAGCCGCAAACAGAAGAAACAGCATGGTAGAACATGCACAGACTAGTGATCCCAGGATTGAAGGGGTAGGAGGAGTAAGCTGGGGTCGATGAAGAAGTAAGAGCCTGGAAGGGATCAAAGGGCCCAGTAAGTTGGGGGGTGAAGGTGATCCTGCTGGGGGACTCCATGACCAGGGCATCCAGTGGGAGGGGTAGGAGGGAAGAATCAGCCAGGTCAGGTTAAATGTATCCCAGGCCTATCCGCTCACAAGGCCAATTTCACCTATATTCATTAGCATTGGAATGGGGATCCCCAGATTTCCTAGTATATCTGGGCTACAAATGATTTGGAAGGAATAGCGATCTTGAAATCCAGGTGAGGTTTGGAGACTGGGCAGAGTCTGCCATTCTATAAGAAGTTCAATTTCTTCTCGGAAATTCTGCCAGTACCTAGGGCATCCGAGGAGACCAAGCACAAACTCGGAGAGTGTGAACCAGTGGCTCAGGGACTGGTGCAGGGCAGAAGGGTATGGGCTGGTGGGGGACACATGGGATGATAAGGGGTTGTATGCTAGGGATAGGATACATCTTAACCTAGAGGGGAAGGAGATCTTAAAACTGAAACTAACTGGATTCATAAATGAGAAGTGGGGTTTAAACTTGTAAAGGGGGAAGGGATTAGTGAAAAAATGGAGTCAGGAGGGCTGCCCGCGGTCCCAGGTCTAGCACGGAAAATGAGGGCAGCTGACTGCGATGTAAACAAAGCAAGAGCTGCGCAGGAAAGGACAAATATGGAGTGCACAGGGCCGAGTCAATTGGGTAGGGGAGAGAGGATGGGGTGGAGGATGATCCTGATCAATGCCAGGAGCATGGGCAACAAAATCCCCATGCTCCAGGCGATGCTGGCAGAGGGATCAGCGGATGTGGCAGCGATTACGGAAACATGGGCCACCCAGAAGAATGATTGGGACCTAAACTTGGAGGGCTACACAATATAGGGATAGAGAAGAGGGGTAGAGGAGGGTGTAGCACTGATAGTTAAGAATGGCATAATGGTTAGTGGAGTGGAGGGCAGATGGGGAAGTGGAAGCGTTTGGGTAACCCTGCAATTGAGGGAGGCAAAAGACTGAAAGTAGGTGGTGTACAGACCCCTGCAATGGATGAGGACCTGGAGGAAAATTGGTTGAGAATATCAAGGAGCACTGTGACCGTGGAAAGGGTAGAGTGGTGGTCATGGGGGACCTAAATATGCTGGGGCAGACTGGGACACTATGACATCAAGCGGGGGCCAAGGAGCAGAGACTGATGAATGTGTTTTCAGGATGCCTTTCTGGTCCAACAGGTGGGGGAACCTACTGGGGAGGGGATTCTGGACATTGTCCTTGCAGACAATGACCAGAAAGGGTCTGGAGGGTGTGTAGCCCGCTGGCAGGAGGAGACCATGCCACGGTCTGGTTTCTGTTGTGTCTAGGGGGGAAGGACAACTGCTCAAACACAGTAGTAGTGGACTTCAGGGGAGCAGACTTCGTGGGCATGGGCAGGATTCTGTGGGGGAGCCTGAACAAAATTAGGCCAGATATGGGTGTTGGTAGCTTGTGGGAGACCATTAAAATGGGTGCTACAGGCTACTAGCTCATGTACAAAGGGTAGGCGTAAAATGGGTAGGGCCAACAAAGCCGTGCTGGTGGACCAGGAGAATTCTAGGCGTTGAGGGGATAAAAAGCTGCCTACGCATGTTTAAAGCGCTCAGGAAGGGAAGGAGAGAGGTGAGTATGAGTTGACAGCTAGAAGGGTCACAAGAGTGGTGAGGAGCCAAGGCGAGGATGGAGCAAAACCTGGCTAGGGATATACGGAGGGTGGAAAGGATTTTATAGATATATAGGGAAAAGAGGAAAGGAGAGCACAGATCTCCAGGATTAGACTGGGGAGGGATGGCCTGAGGAGGAGGAGAGCAGGCAGAGGTACTAAACAAGTACTTTGCCTCAGTATTTATGGAAGGTGACAGGGGATCCATTCAGCCAGACGGGGGGAGGAAGACAGCTAAGAGAAGAGGACAGATGGAGAGGAGAGGACCAGAAGAGGCTGGGGCACCAGGTGGGCCAGGCCTAGAAGGGGATGGGTGCTTTGTTGAGGGGGGGTTAGGAAGGGAGAAATCACAGAGGACAGCGTGAGGGAGGCCCTACGGGTGCTGAAAACTGACAAGGCACCGGGACTAGATGGGCTGCATCTGAGAATTCTGAAGGAACTGGTGGACGAACTAGCAGCTCCACTAGCTGCACTTTTCAACGCCTCTCTGCAGACAGGATGGGTGCCTCAGGATTGGAGGGTGGCTCATGTGGTGCCTATCCACAAAGGAGGGGGGGGTCTAGGGAGGAGATGGGAAATTACAGGCCTGTCAGCCTAATGTCGGTGGTAGGCAAACTAATGGAGGGCTTCATCAAGGAGAAGCTCGGAGGCAATTGGAAAGGCTGGGCATGGATAACAAACAGTATGGTTTTGGCCTGGGGAGATCGTGCCAGACCAACCTCGTATATTTTTATGACTGGATGACGGGGACCCTGGACCGACAGAGACCAGTGGACGTCCTATATCTGGATTTCAGTAAGGTGTTTGACTCAGTACCCCACATTGGGTTGTTTACAATGTTGGGGGGGATGGGGTGGGAAGACAGTTTGCTTAGATGGGTAGAAAACTGGCTTACAGATAGAACACAGAGGGTAGTGGTTGGTAGGATAGTTTCTCCTTGGAAGGTCTTCAGTGGGGTTCCCAAGGTCTGGTACTGGGGCCACTCCTGTTCAATGCCTATGTCTCCAATACAGGGCGGGTGTTAGGAGGAGGATGAGCCTCTTCATGGATGACTCAAAACTGGGAGCACTGGCTGACAGGAGGAAGCGAGAGAGACAGTCCAGAGGGATCTGGATAACCTGGAAGGTTGGTCAAGGAGGTGAGGACTAAGTTTAATCCAGGGAATTGAGGGTGCTGCATCTGGGTCAGAAACCCAGGTTATATATACACCTGGGAGGGGTCTCACTGCAAGCCACTTACAAGTGAAAGGGACCTGGGGGTGGCAGACACCAGAATGAACAACACTGAAAAACTGCAGAAGATCTGCGCAAAGGCAAACAGGATTCTGGGGCTGCATAGCCCGGGAATAACGCCCAGGAAGAGGGTGGTGATCCTTCCTCTGTATAATGCCTTGGTCAGGCCGCATCTTGAGTATTGCATGCAGTTCTGGAGACCTCATCTTAGGAAGGACATAGCATTGTTGGAGAGGGTTCAGAGGAGGGCAACCAGGATGATCCGGGGCATGAGAAAAAGGACCTATGAGGAAAGGCTGGAGGTCCTTGGCCTGTACTCGCTGGAGGAGAGGAGAGACAGGGGTGACATGATTAAGGTATTTAAATATATGAAAGGGATTAACAGGGGCAGAGCACAGCCAAAGATATGTTCAGGCTGAGGAAAGGGGGCACAACCAGGAGGCATGAGTGGAAGTTGGAGGGGGAAACCTACAGGGGAGAATGTAGAAGGCATTACTTCACTGAGAGGGTGGTGGAGCCATGGAATGCATTGCCCTGGGGTCTAGTCGAACAGGGCACAGTGGAGGGCTTTAAGAGGGGGTGGGACAGATCGCCATGGGTATACTGAAGCCAAGTTGATGACCTCCTGGGCCGGGGAGGAGGAGCTGAGCACCAACAGGGGCTGGCTAACGAGCAGACATGAAGAAAAAATTACTCACCTTAGTAATGTTGTTTCTTCTAATGGAGTCTTGCTATATTATAGACATTAGCAGTTTGATCCAGCTCTAGAACTCCCGGAGTGAAATGGTTAAAACCATTCCAAAATAGAATTTTGCACGAGAGCAGCTCTATCTGTGTTTTCAAACTTGAACTGTCAGATCTTTATGAGCCAAACTCACTAAGGTCTGTGTGTGGAAGCTGTAACCTACACTAGCCAAATGACTACCTAAATAATAACAACCATTGATGGTCCCAACACCAAGACTCAAGTCAGGGACCAGAAGTACTAACACCATTCTAATAATATGAAAATGGAACATAAGTATAATAAAACACACACACGCCACATACACACCCCAAAGTCCCAAGGGGACAGAATGCTAACAGGGCATAAGTAGTGCCCACACTAAGTTGCCCGCACCCCACCAAGTAGAGGTTCTGAGAGGGGCAGGTTGGGGGGGAGGTCTATAATATAGCAAGACTCCATTAGAAGAAACAACATTACTAAGGTGAGTAATTTTTTCTTCAAACAACATGAAGTCTTGCTATATTATAGACATTAGCAGAATACACAGCAGTACCTCCATGGAGGAGGGACAGAACCTACTTAGGGAATAGGCTCTGAAGAACAGCTGTGCCAAACCGAGCATCTCTCCTGGCCTGGACATCCAGGGAGTAATGCTTGTAAAGGTGCAAAAATTGCTTTCCAAGTAGCAGCCTGGCAAATCTCTAATAAAGGGATATTTCTGGCAGCAGCTAGAGACGAGCTGTATGAGCCCTCAAACTGGGGGTCTCTGCCCACTTTCTGATAAAATTGGATACAAGAGACAATCCACCTGGCTATTGATCTCTTTAGTGGCAGGTTTCCTCCCAACTTCACCATAGGTAAGGAAAAGTTGGAGGGTTCAACCTGTGACCTTTGGTATGCCTCTATATAATAACTAAGAGCTCTCTTAACATCCAGGTTGTGCAACCTCCTCTCACTCAAGAGGAGTGATCAGTGAAAATACTGGAAGGAGATAGATTGATTAAGATGGAAATCTGAAACCACCTTAGGCAAAACTTCCTAATAGTCCTAGGACTACCTTATCCCTGTGGAAAGAAAAAAGTCAGTCTCCACTGACAAGGCTTGCAATTCACTTAGCTGCCTGGCAGAAGTGATAGCCACTAGAAAACAGTTTTCCAAGTTAGGAACTTAAGCTCTGCAGAAGACAGAGGTTCAAAAGGGGTTGCATTAACTGGCAATGCAAACATTAAGGTCCCAAGCAGGGCCTGGTTCCTCAAAGGAGGATTAGTATGGAGTAATCCCTTAAAAACTTGGAAACACAGGATGAGAGGAAAGAGGGGATGACTTTCCTGCTGACACAAAAGCAGACACAGCTGCCAAATGAACTCTCAAGGTAGCTGGTCTGAGACCCAAGGAATTAAGATGTACCATGTAATCTAACAAATGGGCAATTCAGCAGATTCTGGGAAATATTTTTCCAGCACACCAAATGGAAAACCTTTTCCATTTAGAACTATAAGTAGCTCTAGTGGAAGGCTTTCTGAAGCCTTTAGGATCTCAAGAACACCCTGAGAGAGGTGTAAATCAGCAACTCTAACTCCTCAAGAGCCAGGCCTTGAGGTTGAGGGATTTGAGGTCCGGATACCAAACCCTTCCCTGGGCACAAGTCAACAGATTGTGATTCCTGGGAGGCACAGGGAAGATGGACTGTCAGAGACAGAAGGAGGGTACCAGGGCTGCCTGGCCCAATCCGGGGCAATCAGAATCACCCTGCAAGGCTGAGATCTGATTTTGACTAGTACTTTGAACAGGAGAGGAAAGGGGGGAAAGCATAGAGGAACTTCTCCTCCCAATCCAGAAGAAGGGCATCCAGGGGAACTGAGCCCAGCACTGGAGGCCTGCAACAGAACAGAGGAAGTTTGTGATTGCCTGGGGCTGCAAAAAGATCTATCTGAGGGATGCCCCACCTGGCAAAAACTATCCCCAGCACTTGAGGATCCAGGGACCATTCGTGATGGCCCTGGGAAATCCTGCTGAGGGCATCCGCTAGGACATTGTCCTTCCTGGAAGATGAACTGCTATGAGGGAAGTGTTCAGGGAATAGGCCAGAGACCACAACTTCATTGCCTCGGTGCACAAGGTCAAGACCGAGTGCCCCGTTTGCTGATGTACCACATCGCTGTGGTGTTGTCTGTTCTGGACTTGTATCACCTTGTCGTGGACAGATGCAGAAAAGCTTGAAGAGCTAAAAAGACAGCTCTGAGTTCCAGCAAATTGATGTGGTGCAGAGATTCCTGGGGGAACCAGACTCCTGAGGGAAGGTCCCATGTGGGCTCCCCAACCCAGAAGGGAAGTATCTGTAGTGAGAGTCAAGTCGTGAGAAGGGGAAATGAAGGGACCCCGCCTAAATTGCTCTGATCCTGCCACCACTGGAGAGCTAGGATCAAGGTTCAGTCACTGGGACCAACTTGAAAGGGGGTCTCTTCTCTGAGACCAAAAGGTTCTCAAGTGAAACTGAATGTCTCTCATCTGAAATCTGGCTCCCTGCACAACAGCTGTGGATGCAGCCATGTGCCCCAGGAGCTGCAGAAAGTGTCTTGCTGGTCGAGAGACCTGCAGAGTGAAGGAGGAGGCCAGAGCCACTAAATTCCTTACCCTTTCTGGGGGAAGAAAGGCTCTGGCTAGCTTTGTGTCCAATTCTGCCCCTATAAAGGTGAGTACCTGGACTGGTTCCAGAACTGACTTTGGTAGGTTTAGCAGAAAACCCAGGAGGTGAGAAGCTGCTGGGTGACCTGCAGGTGAGATTTTACCTGTTCTGGGGACTGGCCTACAATGAGCCAGTCGTCTTGATAGGAAAACAGCAATCCTCTGCCTCCTTAAGTGGGTCACTGCCACTGCTAGACACTTTGTGAATACCCTGGAGCAGAGGTAAGGTCAAGGCATTGCTCTGAACTGGTAATGACCTGAGGGCAGTTCCAAATCTGAGGTACTTTCGATGGGATCTTCTGATTAGGACATGGAAATAGGCATCCTTGAGGTCCAGGGAGGCTAGCCAGTCCCCTGGCCTTAGGGAAGGTAAAATCATTGCCAGAGTTACCATTTTGAACTTTGGTTTCAAAAGATGTTTGTTCAGATATCTGAGATCTAAAATGGGCAGCCATTCTCCTGTCTTTTGGGGTAAGGAAGTATCTGAATACAGACCCCTGCCCTGATGCAGGGAGGAACCCTTCTACTGCTCTGAGAGCTAACAGGGATGAGACCTCTGTTTCCAGAGCGAGGGTCTCTGAAGCACTTGAGGTAGAAAAAGTCTGCTTCTCAACTTGGGAAACTTTTGAAGCTGAGAACCAGACCCTGGTTTACTACTTCCAGAACCCACTTGTCTGAGGTTAAAGAAGCCCAGTTCTGACTGAAGTAAGCCAGCCTGCCCCCACTGGTACAGGAGAATCGGCTCTGGCACCCCATCAGGGTGCCTGTTTTGTAGAGCTTTTAGGCTGGGGGTGGAGCAGGTCTGCCCACCCCTGCCTGCCCCTGCCTCTGAAGAAACCCCTCTGAGCATAGGCAGAGGAGGCCTGAGTCTGGTAGAAAGGCCTGTGAAAGGCCTACCCCTGGGGGCATGCCTTTGAGGAGTGGCTTGTCATTTCCTTAGCCTGGGCACTTTTGTAAGTAGTCCTATATTCATCCATCTTCTTTCATGTAATTCTCTGTCTGCTCTCCAAACAGAGAATTTCCCACCACAGGAAAATCCATAGCCTTAGTCTGGGTATCCTGTGACAAACTAGTACACCTGAGCCAGGCCAACCTACTTAAAAAGCTACAGATGTGGCCATGACCCTAGAGGAAACATCATTAACATCCACAGCAGCGTGAAACTGAACCTTAGAGGTTTCAATGCCATCAGCAGCCACCTGTTCTAGTTCACTAGCTAGCTGGCCATGGCCTGCTTGGCCAATTGCATAACAGTATCTCATCTAGATTTCTGATACCTAGCTACATAAGCCATATAATTTGCTTGCCTGAGTCCCAGAGAGGCTGCCATATACTGTTTTTTTGCCATGGCATCAATCTTCCTGGAATCCTTGTCAGGAGGATGTGAAGCCAAGGAATATTAGCTTTATCACAGGCAGCAGCCTGAACTACCCCAACATGACTGCATTGCTGAGAAAGGAATTCTGTATCAGGGCCTGACAATGTATACCTTCTGTCCATCTTTTTATCTACAGGAGGCACAGAATTAGGAGCTTTTAAAATTTTAATTGTTTGTTTCCTAAAAGACTTATGTAAAGGAATAGACAATCTCTAGACTCTGGAATATCCATCATTTCTACAAAATCAGGCTCCTCTTGCTCATCCACAGCCTCTTCTAAAGGAAGCTGGAGGGTTTCAACAACTTTTTATAAAACATAAAATGAGATGGGACTCAGACAGCATAGGGGAGATTCTAAAGGTCTGTCTGGGAGATGTCCGTTCAATGGTCACACCCAGACCTTCCAGCCACATTCATACTGTTCATAATCCTCCTCCCCTCCTCTGGTTCATAAAATTCCTCAATATCATAATCCTGAACCACTGGGACCGGACGAACCACCTTTTACCAGATAGTGGTGGTTCGGACGGACCCTGAGACAGTGACTGGACAATTTGTATGGCTTTTACTATCTCTGCAGCAGTTGGAGAAGGAATTTTGGACTCAGACCTGCTGATTTTCTTGTTTCTTTACTGGAATTGGTTCCTCAGAACCAGCTTTTCTTTGCCTGAGGAAGTCTGGCCCTGGTCAGAGGCACTCCTCTGGTTCGGTTGGCACTGAACCGGCTGGCCATCCGGTCAGCGGACTTTTGGCCTCTCGCCCCTGGAGCCTGCCCAATCTTTTTCCAGGGTGGCTGCAGGAAATTCTTACATACCTGGCAGTCTGACTGGAGGTGGTCAAACCCCAGACAATAAACACATGTGGTGTGTGGGTCAGCCTTGGCAAAGACTTCCCACAAACATCACAGTGTTGAAACCCAGTGGGCCCGCTTTTTTTGGGTTTCTCAGACATAATGCCAGCCTAACCAAAAACTTGCCCTTTTAACGGCAGTGCCAGGCAAGACACCCTTATCGGTTCCTAACCGTGTCACGGGTATTGGAAAAAAACGTAATAAATCCGTTTTTTTTAGAACTGATAAGAACCGGGAACCGCACTCTAAAATAGTAACTTTTAGTTTTAAATGAGTTTTAAACCCACTGATCGGTTCAAAACCGAACCGATAACTTACAAGTTCCACACAGACAAAACCTTCATTTACTTACGGTTACCACAGATAGAGCTTGAACCGAACGGTTTTGCGGTTAAAATAAAACTATTCTCGGTTAAATCCAACCGAGAAAACACTTTTTAAACCGAGAAATGAACCGAGCAGAAGGAGAAATCTTGGACGACTGTTCACTGAGATGAGTAAAGAATCTGACAGGTCAAGTTTGAAATGACACAGATAGAGCTGCTCTTGTGCCAAAATTCTATTTTGGAATGGTTTTAACCATTTCACTCCGGGGCAGTTCTAGAGCTGGATCAAACTGCTAATGTCTATAATATAGCAAGACTTCATGTTGTTTGAAAGACCTTTAGACCTATTCTGCTGGCTTTTAGTATGTTAGTATGTTAATGGAGGAAAAACCTTGAGTCCAGCACAGGAGAGGTGAACAGACAGCACCCAAAGGAAGTGGACAGGGAGATCTCACCCGAGACGTATGCCCCCATGTCCCAAAAGAGTCTCTATAATCTTTCTTTCTCCCCCACTGGTCACCACGGGCCAGGAAGACCAAGCAGAGAATAAATTATTTGCTTGATGAACCAGACGACCATATCCATCTCACTGTTGTGTTACTGCACTGCTCCTCCCCTCTTCTATTTTTCTTCTCCCACTCTCTGACATGGCTTTTACATTCCACCCCTATTTCCCTCTGATTGCCTTCACCTGCCTAGTCTCTCTCTATGCCCTTCTACTTCATGGCATACCATTCTTTACTCCTAGTTTGACACACTCTACCCCCTTCCCGACTTTATCATGTCAAATCTCATATTTCTTGTCCATAAACCCTTGTTGACCCATAGCCTGTATGACTAGGCACTCCTGAAAGCCACATTTACGCTATCTCAAAATACTTTGAATAAGCCGGCCCTCGGCGCAGCGGTGGATTTCCGCTTGCGGCGCCGGTGACCTGGGTTGAGACGGACTCGGTGGCGGAGGGCCGGGCGGGAGAAGGATCAGCGCCCCACGACTGCTCTCTCTTATCCGGGGAGGGTGTGATGAGTCGCCCGGTGCACGGTGGACTCCTGGTGGAGACCGGAGAACCCCAAGCACTCGGGGCCTGGCGTCAGATGGGGGGGGGCAGGCGCAAGCGTATTACGCTCCGCCCCCAAGGGAAAAACTCCGCCCGCCTCCGGCGCCTCTATGATGCCGTCCCTCGCGGCTGCAATAGGCTCCCCAAAACACGGCTCCCAGCCTATTCTGACGTTCGTGGCACCCTAGGGCAGGGTGCACGGCCCTCTTCTTTGGGGCAAGCTAGGGTACTGGGAGCGGGCTCAAGGGGGAGGGATGCCGCAGCAGGGGGGATCCGTGACCAGGCGGAAAATCTGGCGTGGAGGAGGGGGCACAAAAAAAAAAAAAAAATACTTTGAATATCCTACTATCAGAAAAGGAAATGCCTTATATCATGTGCTCTGGTCTTCCTAACCTTCCTTTTATTACTTGCTGCTGGTGACACAGAACCTAAGCTAGACCTCCTACATCTATCTCCTGAAATCACATGGATCCTGTTCGGTCAGACACAAAGGGCCTCAAGATGCACACCTTAATATCAGGAGCCTTCTCCATAATCTCACTGATTTGGAATCTTGACTATCTGTATACAACCTGGATATTGTATTGGCCTCTGAAACCTGGCAGAAACCTACTGTACCGGAGTCTTTTTGTTACATCCCAAATTACCATATACTCAGAAACGATCGTCGTTCCTCTAAAAGGGGTAGTGGGGCAGCAATATAAGTCCCATCTAAATCTCTCTATATTCCACTCCCCTCATCTTGATCACTGTGAGGCCCTGCACACTATCCTACTACTGGGTGGTACCAAAAAATCCACAATTTGTGTTTACAACCCCTCACAAGGTGGTATTGCTGGACTTAAAGAAATCCTCACTAGTACCAGCTCTAAGGTAGGTAAAAACGAAACCATTCTCCTAGGGGATTTCAACCTAGACAGGAGTGGGAAATCATTCAAAGCATTTGACATCACTGTCCAAAAACACCAGCTTCACCAGCTCATCCCTGGCCAAATTTGCCTGTCCTCAAACTCAGGAACTTACATTACCATCGACTGGATTCTCACAAACTGAACAGATAGGATCATGACAGCTGGCACCTTAGCTGACACTATTTCTGATCATTCCCCAGTATATTGCAAATGAAAGGCCCGTACTCCATTCTATCCTTCAAAAGTCATCTCCGTATGTGATTTCTCCGAGTTAAATCCTAACGCTTTTCTGGCTGACTTATCCTACATAAACTGGAGTCCCCTCAACTGCACCAATAATGCAAATGATGCCTTAAATTACTTCATTTCTCAGTTTTGCACTCTCCAGGACATGCATACTCCTGCAGTAACATGCAGGATTTGGGGCTCTCCAAACAGTAGGCTCCACAAAGACAACCTAGCCCTCTTAAGAGACAGAGACAAGAATTGGGATAAATTTAACGTTATCTGGCACACACAGACCTGGTAGACTATCAGACCAAGAGAAATGCCTGCAAAAAACAATACGCCATGCAAAAAGTCCCTGTTGTAAACATCTACTACTAGGTGCTGCCAGTGATGCCCAAAAGCTCTGGAACCACATAAAAACACTTTACCGGTGCCAATCCAACTCCCTCTTCAAATGACTTTGTGACTGATGGTTCCCACTGCAACAACCCTGACACTATTGCAAATTCTTTCAGTTCCTACTTCACTGATCTATCCAAATATACCAACCCAGCTACATCACATGCAAACTCTACTTCCAACAACATGAAGTCTTGCTGTATTCTGACATATGCAGTTAGCCCCAACACTTGAACTGCTCCGGAGAGGAAAAGAGTTAACTGTATGCAGAGCATAGAACGTTGAGCTGAGCTTAGTTCAAACCTCTGTCTGCTGTACTTCAAAGTGTAACCGTCAGACAGATTCTTTACTCCACCTAACTGAACAGTCGCTCCAGAGATTGCTCCTTTGCTTGTCGGTTCGGTCCTAGTAATAATGTCGGTTTATACCGTTATTTTGTCTTTATTTTTTTTGGTTCAGATCCCTGTCTGTGTACAGTAAGTATTGTAGGTAGTGGACTTTAGTTTAATTACTGTTTATTTCTGTTTATTCTGTGTGGAAATTGTAAAGTCTGTCAATCGGTCCGGTTAGGAACCGACTGTGTTGGTTTATTTTACTTCTTTAATTCTGGACTTAAAGACTTTAATTCTTCACTTCTGAGGCAGTGTAGCGCAGTGGTCTAAGGCTCTGAGCTGCAAATCTGGTGACATCCAGCAGACCAGACCTGGGTTTGAATCCCACAGCTTCCACTTGCAAACTGTGTGACCCTGCGCAAGTCACTTAACCTCCTTGTGCTCCCAGGTCGCTCCTGTAAAAAAGCTTTCAGCTTAGTGTGCTATACCTGGCTAAACAACTAAATTAAAATAAAAAATGAAAATTAATTTCTTAGTGTGAGGTACCGGTCCCTATCGGTTTTAAAAAAAAATACTTTTTTTTCCACAGCCTGTAACACAGTTGGTAACCGATAGGGGGGGTCTTGCCTGGCTCTAAAGCTGCTAAATGGTAAGTGGTTAGGATGGCTACGTCTGAGAAACCCAAGAGAAAAACCGGGCCCACTGGGTTTCAACACTGTAGAGAGTGTGAGGATGCCTTTGCTAAGGCAGACCCGCACACCACCTGTGTTTATTGTCTGGGGTTTGACCACCTCGAGTCAGACTGCCAATTTTTTTTTTTTTTTTACTTTCTATTTTTTCTGCCTTCCCTGCCCCCTGCACTCCGCTTCTTCGGGAGCGCCTGGCATCTGCCTCGGTTCCTTCCGTGCCTGGAGCCCCACGGTGGTCCCCCATGTAGCCTTGGATTTTTCCCCACAGGCTGGGATGAGGTGGAGCCCTTACACCCCGAACTAGCAGCATATTGTTGGGGCTGCCGCGTGGGACATGCAGGGGACCACTGAGGTCTGTGCTGGTGCTCCGTCTACCCGGAGCGAAGGAGGTGTTTTCTCCATTTCCTGGGCATGCCGTGCACCCCGACGTGAAGGCGGAGCTCCGTCGACATCTGGCACGGCCGACCCTCCCGAAATGGCCAAGCACTTGCTGTACCCCAGGCCTCCGCCTGGGGTCAGTCAAGCACCAGACCTTGTCACCCCTCCCTGCCTGGAGAAGGTGATCAGTCCACGGACACTCAGCCCTCTCCCCCCGGCCGACACTCCAGCTCCCCAGGCTCATTCCTGAACCCAGGTCACCAGCGTCGTGAGTGGTAGCGCTACCGCAGCGCCTACGGGCCGCCCGCAGACTGCCAAATTTGCAAGAATTTTCCGAAGGCCACCCTGGACAAGAGATTGGGTAGGCTTAGGGAAAAGGAGACAGAGAAGTCCGCTGATCCGGATGGCCAGCCCGGTTCGGTTCTGACCGAACCTGAGGGAGTGCCCACTGACCTGGGCAATACTTCCTCAGGCAAAAGTAGAGCAGATCCTGAGGGGTCGGTTCCGTCGAAGAAGAAGAGAAAATTGGCCGGTTCAGATCCAGAACCGCAATGTCCAACCGCCGAGGAGATAGCCAGAGCGATAAGAATTGTGGAATCGCTCTGTCTGGTTCCGTCCGATCTGGCACCTCTTGGTAGGCGCTCAGTTCGGTCGGTTCCTCCAGTTCCGGAATATTGTCCGGATGAATATTATGAACCAGATTTGGAAGGGGAGGAAGGTTACAATGATGACAATGGTGATGATGGTGGGGAAGGTCTGAATGAGCCCACTGAACCGGACATCTCCCCAGACAGACCTTCTAATGTTTCCCCTCCCAGACTTTCTGAGTCCCCATCCATCTATTTGTTCTACAAAAAAGTGGCAGAGACCCTCCAGCTCCCTCTGGTTGAAGCTGATGAGGAACAAGAGGAGCTTGACTTTGTAGAGATGATGGACATCCCAGAGTCCAAAAGACTGTCTATTCCCTCCATAAATCTTTTGGAAACAGACAAAAATTTTCCAAACACCAAATTCTTTACCTCCTGTGACAACAGAATGGACAGGAGGTATATGCTATCAGGCTCAGGTACGGAGTTCTTGTTCCAACAATGCAGCCATGTTGAGGTCGTGCAGGCTGCAGTCTGTGACAAGGCTAATATACATTTATTCCACCCCGATAAAGATTCTAGGAAGGTGGATGCAATGGCCAAAAACATTACTTGGCATCCTCCTTGGGACTCAGAGCAAGCAAACTATAGCCTATACAGCCAGATACCAGAAGTCCAGATGAGATACTGTTCTGGAACTGGCTAAACAGGCTTCCCCCCAGCTAGCCAAAGAGCGGGAGGAGGTGGCTGCTGATGCGATTGAGGCATCTAAGATCCAATTTCATGCTGCTGTGGACTCAAATGATGTGTCATCACGAGTCATGGCTACATCTGTGTCTCTTCGGAGATTTGCTTGGCTCAGATATACTAGCCTCTCACAGGGACACCCAGGCTAAGGCCATGGATTTCCCTGTGGTGGGTAATTCTCTGTTTGGGGAGCAGACAGAAAATTACATGAAAAAGATGGATGAATACAGGACCACCTACAGGGATGCACAGGCCAAGGAAAGGCAGGCAACTCCTCAGAAGCAGCAGTCTAAGGGCAGGGGCAGGCCTTTTCACAGGCCTCTTCTCCTTTTCCTCAGAGAGGGTTCTTTAGAGGGAAAGGCAGAAGGTGGATGAGCAGGGCTGCATCTTCCTCTCAGTCTAAGGCTCCTGCCAAGAAGACACCCTGATGTGTCAGCCCGTGTCAACTCCCCTATTCCAGTAGGAGGCAGGCTGGCTTACTACTTCCAGGCCTGGAAGTCTGTTACCTCAGACAAGTGGGTCCTGGAGGGTAGTAAGCCAACAACAGCCCTGAGCCTCAAAACATTTCCAAAGCTGAGGTCAGGTCTTTTCACCTGCAAACATCTCCAAAACCACTGCCCTAGAGGCAGAGGTTTCCCTCTCTGCTAGCCATCAGAGCCATAGAGCGAGTTCCTACTCCACACAGGGACAAGGGTCTGTACTCCAGATACTTCCTTACCTCAAAAAGACAGGGGAGTGGCAGCCTATCCTAGACCTAAGATACTTAAACAAGCACCTAGTCCAGCCAAGATTCAAAATGGTGACTCTGGGAATAATTCTTCCCTCTCTGAGGCCAGGGGATTGGTTAGCCTCCCAGGACCTCATGGATGCCTACTTTCACATTCCCATCAGGCACTCCCACAGAAAGTACCTCCGGTTTGAATTGCCTTCAGGCCATTATCAGTTCAGAGCAATGCCCTTCAGACTAACATCAGCTCCAAGGGTGTTCACAAAATGCCTAGCAGTAGTAGTGGCCTTTCTAAGGAGACAAAACATTTCAATTTTTTCATACCTGGATGACTGGCTCATTGTGGGGCAGTCTCCAGACCAAGTCGAGTCAAACCTGCAAGTGACACAACAATTGCTCACTTCCCTGGGATTCCTCCTCAATCTTCCAAATCAGTTCTCGAGCCAGTGCAACTCCTGACCTTCACAGGGATAAAGCTGGACACTGTCCAAGCAAAAGCGTTTCTTCCTCTGGCAAGGGCAAAGGCTCTTACAGACCTGGCTTCTTCTTTCCACCTTCTGGTGTCTTGACCAGCAGGACATTTTCTTCAGCTCCTGGGTCACATGGCAGCTTCCACTGCACTGGTGCAGGGAGCCAGATTTCAGATGAGGGACATTCAGTTCCATCTGAGATCCTTTTGTCTCAGAAAAAGATCCTCTA
Source organism: Neoceratodus forsteri (assembly GCA_016271365.2). Taxonomy (NCBI): domain Eukaryota; kingdom Metazoa; phylum Chordata; order Ceratodontiformes; family Ceratodontidae; genus Neoceratodus; species Neoceratodus forsteri. The sequence goes on along the minus strand of CM028134.1, from coordinate 966,452,045 downwards.
ACCAAATTGATTCCAGTGACTCAGACTCTGATCCAAGCTCTCCAATGGTGGTTGGATCAGGACAATCTCAGACAAGGAGTCCCATTCATCAGCCAGACTCATTCAGTGGTGTTAACCACAGATGCTTCTCTCCTGGGATGGGAAGCTCACTTGAGGGCCCTCACAGCACAAGGAGTGTGGTTCCTCAGAGTCTCTACTTCATATAAATCTTCTGGAACTCAGGGCAGTATACCTGGCTCTTCAAGCTTTCTCAGACTCGAGTACAGAACAAGGTGGTCAGGTCAGGACAGACAACACCACCACCATGTGGTGCACCAACAAGCAGGAAGCACTCAGTCTCGGCCTTGTGCACAGAAGCTATGAAATTATGGTCTCTGGCTTATTCCCTGCAGACATCTCTGGTAGCAGTCCACCTTTCAGGGAAGGACAATGTGCTAGCTGATGCTCTGAGCAGGATATCCCAGGGCCATCACGAATGGTCCCTGGATCCCTTGGTGTTGAATGTAATTTTCTCAAAAAGGAGCACTCTATAGATAGATCTCTTTGCAGCCCCAGACAATCATCAACTCCCTCTCTTCTGTTGCAGACCCCCAGTCATGGGCTCAATTCCCCTGGATGCTCTGGTTCCGGATTGGGAGGGGAAATTCCTGTATGCCTTTCCTCCCCTTCCTCTGTTGTTCAAGGTTCTGGTCAAGATAAGGTCACAATCATGCAAAGAGATCCTGATTGCACCAGACTGGGCCAGGCAGCCTTGGTATCCTCTATTGATGTCCCTAGCAGTGCATCTTCCCCTATCTCTTCCCAAGAAACACACTCTGTTAAACTCCTCTCAGGGGAGAATATGGTACCCCAGCCTTCGGTCTCTAATCCAGAAGCTGCCCCACAGAGCACGAGAAAGGCCTGAAATCTTTGGAGGCGGCCGAGATAGTGAACCGTTTCCATTTCATGGCATTGGTAGATCTAGTGGAGGGCTTCCTGGCTCACACAGAATCTCAACCACTCAGAGGAACCCTAGAATCGGGCTTGAAACTCGTCTGCAGGGCATCACGTGCAACTGAAGACTGAGGCCTGGATGGACCAAGGTCCCTGATCCTGGGTCAGCAAAAGTTGCGACAGAGGAAGAGGAGGGAGGTTCCTCTGAATACTGTTGCAGAAGGAGAACCAAACTTGCCTGGGCCAGAAAGGAAGCGATCAGAATCATTTGAGCTCCTTCTGGCCGGGTTTCTGTAAGACCTCGGAATCCAGGGGAATCGGAGGCACAGATGAATCTGCCCTTCCAGTCTAGAGACAGAGCGTCTCTCCAAAAAATGCCACGCCCTGGAGTGAGCAAGCAGAAGTCGGGAAGTTTTGCATTGTGAGGGGATGCGAACAGGTCTACCAGTAGTGTTCCCCAACGTAGGAAGATATTGTCTGCTACCCCCTGATCCAGTTCCCACTCGTGAGCGTGAGCAGACGACCGACTGAGATGGTCTGCCAACGTGTTCTCGACCCCCAGGACGTGAACTGCCGTGAGGTGAAGGTTGTGCTGCACTGCCCAATCCCAAACTCGCATTGCCTCCCTGCAAAGAGGGTAAGAACGAGTTCCTCTCTGCTTGTTGATGTACCAGACCACACACATGTTGTCCGTCTGGACAGCCAGATGCCTGGGAAGCAGATGCAGAGCCTGAAGAGCGTAGAGCACAGCCTGCAGCTCAAGCACATTGATGTGGAGAGATTCTCGAGCTTGGACCAGGAGCCCTGGGTCCTGTGAGGCCTGAGATGGGCTCCCCACCCCTCCCCCAAGGCGTCCGTGGTCAGCGTCTGGGAGGGGGGAGAAAGAAAGAAGGGAAATCCCTGGCAAAGGTTCTCCTGAACCATCCACCATTGCAAGTCCCAAACCATAGGAGTGGAGCCCAGAAATGAAAATTACATACCTACCGTAATTCTTGATCTTCTCTTGTATCTTACCATTCATTACTTACTGGGTGTAAGCGGTGGCGCACCATCATGAGGCTTTTTTTTTAAAAGCTTTGGCTACTCGCCCGCCTCTACGAGAGTGACTTCATCGTCATGCGCGGGTGACCGTTAATGTGACCGACTCCTCCTCCAACTCAGTTCTGTGAGCCGGAGAGGCAAAAGCGAAAAGCAGAAATAGAGATAAGCGAGGCAAGATAGCCAAGGGATAGCAAAGTAAGGAAGAATGAACTGAAAAAGGAATAAGCCGATGGAGGAAGGACAGAGGAGATAAGAGTATCCTAACCTAGGGACTGCAGGGCCTCCTTACCTGGGCGACTCTAGGAGGAGAGAAAGAAAGGTAATGAGAAGAAGAAGAAGAAGAAAGAGGAGATGGGATGTTGAAGGGACCAAATGCTATGAGCATAGATTAGCTTATAGCTCAAGGCTCGACTAACAGGAAGCAAGAATCCCGGAGATAGAGGCTGAAGAGAGGTTCACCGAACCCGCTAGACAGAACTCGGGAGAGCATAGTCCTCATCTTCAACATCCATGTTCTTGATCCCCCGCCGGAGCTCCTGGCGGGAAGGCTTTTAACTGGGAGGACACCTGAGGAGGGAAGGATAAAACCCAGGCAGCATGAGAGGCGCTGCTCAGGGTTTAGAAATGGAAAATCTAACCTTTGGCGTTTATAGAGTATAAGTGGGACTCAGTCGGACTAGCCAAGGCAGGCCAGAAGCTTAGACTGGCTAGGATTGTGTCATGGTCAGCTTTTCTTGTCTGTAAAACTGTCCAGGAGGACACTTGAAGGAAAAACAATGATCAAAATCTCACGAGAAGGGCTTTGTCTGCCCTTGCATTTTCCTTTTTTTTTTTTTACAGATAATCATTTGCAGGCTTAGGAGCATGACCTCAAATGCAAAGAATGCCTATGGCAGTCAGAGAGTTCCCTCAGCTTTCCCCCTTTTTTTTTTTTAGAAAAAACAGTCGTGCCGTTCCTCTCTGCTAAGAGCAAGAATTAGAGAAGGGGTTGCGATTCTGGGCGTAACAGCTGGAAGCAGCAGGATTGCAGGATCAAAACTGAAAAGCCAGAGCCAGGCTAAAACCCCAGAAGTATCTAGCCCGAGGGATGGCAAGAGATAGTTGTGCAGTTTGATCGCCAATGCAATTCCACGAGATAGCGCAAGAATCTTAGAGTAAATAATTTTCTGGAAGAAATAAAATTTCAAAGATATAGACTTTTTTTTTTTTTTTTGGAAAAATTGGGCAATTTTCTTACTTTTTATTTTTTAATTTTATATTTTTGCAGAGAGAGGAAGGAGGCCGGGAGGTGGAAAGCCACAGGAAGAGAGGCCACTGAGGGGATGGTGGGCGGGTGTAAGTAATGAATGGTGAAGATACAAGAAGATCAAAATACGGTGATGCGTAATTTTCATATCTTCCTTGTCAATCTTCACCATTCGATCCCTTCTAAGTGATACCAAGCTCCTCTTCCCCGGGGGAAGAGGGCCATACCTGAGGAACAAGACCCCCAGCCTTCTGCTGGTGAGAAACAGAAGGAGAAGACCTGAGCTTATTCAGAAGCCTAAGTGGGAGAAGAGCTAGGAGGTGCCTCCCGAGGAGCGAGAGGCGGAGGGCCTGTAAGTCTCTAGCTCTAGAGAAAAAGGCGGGTCCCCGGAGGCGGGCGAATCACCCCTCCTTGGGCCGAGGTGACAACCTAGAGGCGAAGCCATGTCGTCCGCCTGATGCAGATCGCTGTCCCATGCAACCTGGAAGCCACCTCATTGGCATCGTAAGATGCCCTTGCTAAGTGTCTTGCCAGCTCCAGGCCTACACACTGGAAGACAGCAGGCTTGTCTGGTTTGCTCCGTGTCAGGCACTGATGCCAACAGCTGGGACATCATCAACCACAAATGCGGTTGTAGGCAGCATGGTGAGTCTGATGAGATGCAATGCAGGCACTTTCATGCGAGAGAAGAGAACACTCTTAGCTCCCAGCGGTCGAACTGGATAGGAGTCCGGATCCGGTGGGCGGTCGTGCGTCAGGCAGCAGCGCCTAGAAGAGTATCTAGGTAGACCAAACCAGAGGCGGGTTGGGAAGGAACCTAGAGACTCTGAGGGGCTAATACCCTCGCTGACAGTCAGCGGGGCTGGAGAAAAAGCGGCTGGGGACTGCCAGGACCCGGATGAGCGCCTCCTGGAAGAGGATAGGCCAGAAAGGTACCACCAAATGCTGGGCACTGAATTCACCAAGGAATTCTCGCGTCTCCGTTCAGTATTGTCTCTCGAACATAGGAAATCCGAAGATCCTCACCATCCTCGAGGAAGCAGCTGATATTCCGTGAAATCAGCATCGGAGGAAAGATGAGCAGGGGTTCCTCTCCCTCAGAGGAGGGAGGCGAGGATGATGGGGAGCTGGAATGTCAGAAGTTCCCTCGGCGGTGGGAGGGAGTCGAAGACCGCTCATGCATGTATCTAACATATGGGGGAAGGCATGGGAACCCTGAACTGCTCCCAGGATAGCGGACCCGTGGGACCCAGGCATGGCCTGGGAGGCGGGGGTGATGAAGGCAGAGAGATGGGAGGGGCACCTCCGAGGAGGCAACTGCTCTCTGCCAGGGCTCTGGAATCCGGGAAGCGGAGCCCTAGTAGGAGGATCCCGGACAACAGACCAGGCATAGAGCGGAACTCTGAGGCGGAGCCTGGAAGAGCCCAGGAGAGACCTCCCTGTGCGCCGGGACTGCATGGATCCAGAAGGGCAGTCCTCATGACGCCGCGGAGGCACCTAGAACCCTGGAGGGAGGCGGGGTTCTGCACTCTCGACTCCTGGCCACCCCTGAGGTGGCCAAAGAGACCAGTGCTTGAACCCCTGCCCCTCAACCCCTCCCGGACTCCGAGAGGGCCCTCCTCCTCGACCCAGGCGTCCCCTGTCCCTAGAGGGGCAGCAGCACCCTGGGGGTAGCTGTCACCGGCCCTCAGGAGGGCCTCCCCTCCGTCACCCCCAGCGCCTGTCCCCAGGGCTCCCGGCCACCCCAGCCGGGGAACCCTCAGGAGGCAGTAGGAAGGGGGACATGAGAGGGGCCCTCCGCCTGGTACCCTCCTAGCTAGAGGGACCCACACCCGAAGAAGTGGAGGTGCCAGGATGGAGTCACGTCCGAGTCATCGCCCTCCCGAGGAGGGGCAGAGACCAGCTGGACCTCAATGCTGGCCACCCAGGGGTCCCTGAGGCCCACGTTACATGAGCAGCCCCGGTACTAAGGCGATGCCGCTCGCCCCCCCCCGGCAGCAGCCAGGCCCAACTCAAACCCCCAGCAAGTCCGGCACCGCCTGGAGGATGGACTAGGCCGCAGGCGCCCCCGGCAGCTCGGGAGGCGAGGCAGCACCGCCAACTCGCCGCCATGTCCATCGGTGCACGCGAATGGTGCGAGGCCCAAAGTGGCACCCAGCAGGCGCCCGCCATGATCACCCGGCACTGTGAGCGGTGCCGGGATCAGCAGCCGAGGCGGCGTGAGGTCCACCAGGCCAGGCCCAAAAGTCGGGGCGCCCGACCGCGGGAGCCTGCACCTCCGAGGTGACTGCAGCGGTGTCGGCGCGCGCGGCCCGGAAGGACTCAGACGCTCCCCAACACGCAGAAGGGGCCTCCTCCTCGGCAAGAAAGGACGGGGAGACCCCCTCCTCCTCGGACCGTATAGGCCGGGAGGGACACGGGGAAGGGACCTAACGACCTGCCGAGAATCCCAAGAAGCGGCGTCGTCCCCGAAGGTGGCAGGGCTTTGCGAACTTAAGCACAGCAGTTTCCACGGACACGGTCCAATCGAGAAACAAGGCGTGCACGAATCCCATATCATGGTTGGGTCCCAGGCAACGAAGCCAAGCGTCATGCCGGTCGAGGCGGAGAAATGCCGGCCACAGGGCACCGAGCGCGTAGGGGGCGGCCGGTCTTGGCGCTTGGCTCCAGAACTGGACATAGCGAAAATAACAAGGCTAAACACAGTAGGAAACACACCGGGCGCCGTGAGATAGAAAAAAGAACAGTCTTACGGATCAGCGTCGAGTGTGGCGAAAAAACAGGAGTCGGTACACTACGCGCCATAATTGGCGCTTCACGCGAAACAGGTGCTGCCTCGATGGCGGGAGAAACAGAACTGAGTTGGAGGAGGAGTGATTAGCTACTAGCTGGCCGCCCTTGTGCATGAGCGTCACTCTCGGGGCGGGGCCATAATACTTCAAAAAAAAAAAAGCTCCCGTGATGGTCGCGCCTCAGCTTACAAGGAAGTAATGAATGGTGAAGATTGACAAGGGAAGATCTAGTTGATCTAGGTTGTCCACCTGTGATCCATTGAGACTGAAGCATCCACGAGAAATTCTAATGGAGCCGGCCTGTGAGGAGACATGCCAGTCGCAGCCACCATGAGCCGAGGGAGGCCCGAAGGACGCCTGGCGCTGACCTGCCTGCGGTTGGACAACAGGCTGACCTGAGCCTGGAGTGAGGCTGCCCTGTCCAGTGACAGGAAAGCCATGCTGGAGGTCGTGTCCAGGTTCGCCCCAATAAACTGAAGCCTCTGGGATGGGATCAAGTGGGACCTGGTCTGGTTGACGGTAATACCCAGGCAGGCAAAAACCTGCAGAATAAGGGAAAGGGAGCGCAGGAGTTCCTCCCTGGACAGGGCCACCAGGAGCCAATCGTCCAGGAGCAGGAAAACCTGCACCCCTGGAGTGCATAGGTGGAGCGCTACTGCAAAGTCATTTGGTGAACACTGGGAGTTGAGGAGGACCAAATGGGAGGCCTTGAACTGGTAGTGGTCCCCCTGGAACTCAAAACGTAGGTATTTGCGGTGGGAAGGGCGAATAGGGATATGCAAGTAAGCATCCTGCATATCCAGGGCGCACAGCCACTGACCCGGCTGAAGGAGGGGCAGGAGGCCCTGTAGACAGAGCATCCTGAAACTTTTGTACTCCACGAACAGGTTCAGGGAGCTGAGGTCGAGAATCGGCCTCACATCTCCTGATTTCTTCAGGACCAGGAAGAAATGGAAATAGTACCCCATCCCCCAAGGGGAGACAGGCTCTATCACCTCCTTCAAGAGAAGAGCGGAGATTTCTTCCTGAACCAGGAGAAGGTGCTCGGGGGAGTATGACAACCTGGGGCCGGGGGTTCCGAAGAAACTCTATTGAGTGTCCTTCTGCGATCAGCTGGAGCACCCAAGTGTCTGATGTAATCCGCTCCCAGCCCAGAAGATGGAGGGAGAACCTCCCTCCCACCAGTTCCTCTGGAACCTCCAGAGGCTGTGGGAGAGGAAAGGAGTTGTGAAGCAGCATCGCCACTGAAGCCCCCGCTGCTTTTTTGGGCGGGGGCGGGGCTCGGCAGCTGGAGGGACCCGACGTTTGTTGGCCCGCTTTCCCTGAGGTTTCGCCTTTTGCCGATTACGTCTGCGAAAGAGACGACGCTGTGGCTGAGAGGGCTTGTACATGGACTCCACAGACTTCAGTGCAGTCCCTTTCTCCTGCAGATCGGTGATGATGTCTTTGACATTGCCACCGAACAGCATCGAACCCCTGAAAGGTGTGTCCTGGATAGCAGACTGCACTTCCGGGACCAATCCTGACACACGGAACCAGGCATGACGCCGCAACCAAATGGCGAAAGCTGAGCTCCTACCAGCAGCCGCCCACGGCATTGTACGGCGATGAAGAAATGTGCCGACTGGTCGAACGAGCAAAGCTGGACAAGATCAGCCACTTCCTGCTTCACCTGAGATTCAGGGAAGGAGTCTAACAGATCCCACCTCACAAGAATCGCCTTCTGGTAATCCCCCATATGACTGACATAATTCAGGGCCCTGATACCCAGAGTGGAAGAAGTGAAGACCTTCTTCCCACACTGGTCCAGAAAGCAGGATTCCTTGTCAGCCGGCGACGAGCTCAAATGCTTAGGGTTAGCTGACCAGCCATGAGCTACGCTAATCACGACCAAATCAGCTCGGGGGTGAGAATTAAGAAAGTCAACACCCTCGGGAGCCTGATATAGCCTATCCGGCTTCCTAGGAAGAGGGGCTATTGCTGATGGTTGCTTCCAAATAGTGGAAACAAGGTTGGCATGAGGCTCAATCCAGGGTGGCACCAGGGTCAGAGCGGTCTCGGGCAGATCCAGGTGTGCAGCGATTTTTTTACGCTGTGGATCCGGCTCCAAGGAGCGCTACTGATGAAATTCCTGGATTTGGCGCAGCAACTCCATGAAAGAAGGATCCTCCGGAGGAGTCCTCGGCCTGGGCTTATCCGGAGAGCGGGGCTCGTCGTCCGGGTCGGAACAACCGTCGGAGTCATCCGAGGAGGAAGAAGACTCCTCCTTTTGGTGCGGGAAAGGAACAGACCCCTTGGGAATCCCTCGGGGAAGTGTATCCTGCCCTGCCCTGGAACTGGAGGGCTCATCTCTGGTATCCGGAGGTGTGGAGGGAGTCTCTTGTCTTGGACGTACGGGTACCAGAACAGTCACTGGGAGAAGACTCTCCACCTCCCTGGTGAGCGGAGTCTTGGCCTCAGCCCACGAGGAGGCTAGAGTCTCCTTCAAATCCACCGGTGGCTGAGGGGGTGGTGGAGGAGGGGGGGAAGGATATTGGGCATAACCGTACTGCGCGTATCCATAACCTGATGGCAGGAAACCCAGCATCGGGTAGTGAGACACCATGTACTGTGGCGTCGGATAAGCGGACCCGAGTACGATGGCGTCGGATACCTAGGAACCGGGGGGTCAGTCGAGGCAGATGGCCCGGGAGGACGCCCAACAGGCGGACCTGGAAATGGGAGGCCCAGTGGGAGGCAGGCCTGGTGTGGAAGCAGCATCCAGGAGAGGGACAGGGATGTCGGACCGGTGTCAGGGCTGGCGTCTGAGGAACCGATGTCAGGTCGTCCAGCCCAGTGGGAGGGAGACCAGATGGGAGCGTGCTAGAATCCCCCGCGTCGCCCGGAGAAGGAAGAGAAAAATCTCCGGGGGCAGGCTGCAGAGACGCTGGGACCTCGAATGGCAGAGAGGGCTGCGGAGATCCGGGGACAGCAGATAGTATGGGGTCCGGCGTCAGCTCTAACGCTGTGCAAGCGTCGGAAGGACCGACGTTCGGCTTACCGCCGGAGTCCGGGCAGATGTCGGAGGAGCTGTCGTCCGACTTAGCAGAACCGTCGCCCGAGGCAGGCCGCGATGGGAGAGCAGTCTGGTTGGGCGGAATAGGGGCCGTGTGCTGCCCCGAAGGGTCGAACGGCTTAGTGGCCTTCTCTGGGCGGGCGTCAGAGAAGACGACGTCCACATTACCGGAGCCACTCACAACAGAAGGCCACGCGGCAGCAGTCTTACTGGGAGTGGAGGCCTCATTTAGCCTGAAGGCACTCGAAGAGCCCGAGCACGAGCTAGATGGGTGGGTCGACGCTGCCCTTGAAGTCTCCAAGATGACCATCGGAGGCCGGTCCCAGGGGCGTTACCTTTAAGACAGCAACTCCAGCAGTGTGCGAGAGTCCCGGTCCGGTGCTTCTCTTATCTTTCTTCTTACAGTGGCCCTCAGGGAAGTTGAGGCCTGACGAAGCTTTTTCAGCTCCTTCTCCATGGAGGTCATCATCTTTTTTAGGATGTGGACCTCCAGGGATGCTTCCTCCGTCTGCAGAAAAGGAAAGAATCTGAGTCGGGAACCCCTGGAGACCGGACAACACCACACCAAGCCTTGGCGCCGAGGACAAGGAAGTCGCCGCCATTGGAAACGGCCCAGCACAGGGCACGGACAGAGCCTGTGGTGCCTTGGATGGTGCCGCAGAGAGAGTCCCCAGGGTCTGAAAACTGCGATCTGAAGAAAAAGGAGGAAAACTGGCAGAAGATAGGGGGCATCTGTGTGGACCCCTGCTCCGCAGCCATGTGAGGGGGAGAACACCCAACCACAGAGTTGGCGGCACCCAAAAGAGGCACCGCGTGACTAGGAAGGCCCAACTGCCATACCCATCCCTCCGAACCCGAATGGCCCCAAGGCCTCGGAATGACTGGATCAGGCAGCTGGACCAATCTCTGAGCCCACTGCTCCATAAGAGCAACCCACTGGTGAAACTGCTCATCGGAAGCCCCTCCAATAGATGGGGAGGGGCTCCAGTGTCGAAGAGGTCGGCCGCCGGAGACAGAAACCGGCGACTCCGACAGAGGTGGAGACTGGCGCCTGGCCCCAATAACTGATCGTCTACGTGCAGACATACCAGAAGGCGACCTCGAGTGATGCCTTTTCTTTTTCGACCTGTGTGCCGAAGAACTCGAGGCCGAACAGTGCCGTGAGTGGGACAATTTCCTTTTATGCTTTCGGGAGGACCGCCCATCTTCCCGAGCATCGGATCGTCCATTGTCAGACCCTCCCTCCGCAGAGGGCGGTGGACCGGACCCAGCCTGGCTGACTGAACAGCTTTCATACGAAGTCTCCCTACTGTCACCTGACCCGCTCATGTTCGACTCTGTCAATGGAGGGCTGAAGACTTCTTGATGTACAATTTAAATATATAATCGGTACTGATTTGAAACAAAACTACAAAACAATAAACTGAACTATTGCTGCTAGTGAAGTTTAACTCCCGGCGGGCAAACGATGTCGTCACTGAAGCGCACTCAATGGCGGGGAAAAAAGGAACTGAAGCGGTTGGAGGGTCGACGCCGAGATAGTCATTACCGCACAAGCCGGGGCTCACGGTGCCGCTTCGTCGCGGCTCCATCTCAGGTGCTGACACTCTCGAAAAAAGTTTACTCCCACTGGGTCCTAGCACCTCCGGCAAACTCCCATTAGTGTGAATGAGTGGTGGAGACTTTATATCCAGGAAGATCAAGCCTCTCCGTCCTGTAGATGAGGTATGCAAACTATGCTGGCCCATCGACGGGAGGAGTGCTCAACCGATGGAGAAGAAGCCTCTGTTGACGAAAGAAATGAAAATGACGTACCTACCGTAATTATGATCTTTCTGTGTATCTTCACCATTCATCACAGATGGGTATCTGGCCGGAGGTCAGGACTGCAAACTTTTTTTTTAAAGATAGTGTGAGCCGCACACCATTGGCGCCACCTCGGACCGACGACCGCGCAGGCACTCGAGGGTTGGCCGAAGAAGCTGTGTCAACTCTGCCTGCCTGCCAGTTCTGGAGCCGGAGAGGTAAGAGGAAGGGATTGGAGGGTGGGACAAGAGAGTCCAAGGGACAGAAAAGAAAAGATGTATGAACTAAAGGAGAAACAACGACTGAGAGGACAGAAAGAAAGAGGTTAGAAACTAAAGGTGATTGGGAGGGCCCCAATCTCTGGAAGCGGAAGAAGGGGGGGGTAGGGTGGGTAAAGAATTTAGGAGAGAGGGGAGAAGGATAAGATATCCCGGATCCTGGTCCGTCTCCAGATTGTATAGGAACTGCAAGGAGTAGCAAAGCTTTCTGCCAGAATTCAAGGCATGGAATAACTGGCAAACACTCCAGATAAGCAGAGTCGGCTATTCTGGAAGAAGGACAGGATACAGGGATTCAGCACCCTCTCAAGAAAAGATTTTTGGTGAAAAAAGTTTTTTTTTTTTTTTAGGAGAAATAGGTTGGATGGAAACAGGGAGGAGGAGAGAAGAGAGGGCAACTACCAACTCCCACCCCACAGGGGTGGAAACAAGGTACTGGAGGAGTGCCGCTCGAGCTATCCACTCTTCCTGGAAAAATACTCCCCTGTGTGTCCCTATTTTACCCCACTCCTAAGGAGGAGAGGAGGAGTCACAGAGAGGGAGGGGGACCCAGAGACTGAGGCCCCAGGGGGATGGAGAGTGGGGTTGTGATGAATGGTGAAGATATACAGAAAGATCATAATTACGGTAGGTACGTAGTTTTCATATCTTATCTGCGTCAGTCTTCACCATTCATCACAGATGGGTGATTACCGAGCCCCCCCCGAAGGGGGTTTTCTTTTACACCCTAAGGGACAAAGTCCCTTAGCCCTCAGTGGGTGACACACTAGGGGGAACCTTCAGGGCCTGGAGAGGTCCAAGAGTGGGGAGAGAGAGAGACGGAGTCCCCCCAGAGGGGGAAGGAAGTTGCCCCGACAAGCGCAGTCTCACTCTGCGGGAGAAAAGCTAGGTTCCCTGGTGGGCGGAGTTAATCACCCTACGCCGGGCCAAGGGTGACAACCAGGAAAGACGTAGCCATGCCGTCTGCCTACTGCAGATCGCTGTCCCTACGACCATGGTAGCTACCTCGTTGGCATCATAAGATGCCCTCGCTTGGTGCCTTGCTAGCTCCAGGCCACGCGCAGAGAGTGCAATGGCTTGTCTGGTTTGTTCCGTGTCAGGCAATGAGGCTAGGAGCTGACCTAGCCTGGACCACAAGAACCTGTCATATGCTGCGTAGTGGGCCTGATGTGCACAGATAGAGAGAAGTAACCGTGCCGAGTAGAAAGTCCTCCTACCCCAGAAATCAAAATCCAAGGATTCTTGATCTGGGGGCTGGTCACGGTGAAGGGCGCGAAGCCCACCAGGAGTATCCAACTGCGTCAATCCAGACTGTGGATGAGGCATGGAACCTGGAGACTCTGGGGGTGCGCAATACCTCTGACTGAGATCCCTTGTGGCAAGAACTCCGGAGAAGGGCCTCTGCCAGGAACGCAATGACGCCTCCCGAAAGGGAGCAGGCCAGGGCGGCACCACAAGGGTGGCCTTGCCAAAATCACCTAGAAAGGCGTGCGCCGAGTATTCAGGATTGCTAATAGTGGAAGGAGAAAGGTGCAAATCCTCCAACATTCTCACGAGGAATCGCTGATACTCAGAGAGATCAGCAGCCGGAGAGATGTGGACAGAGGGTTCCTCTCCCCCTGAAGAGGGGGATGAGGAGCTGGAGGTCACTGTCTGTTCAGTGGGTGGCTGCACGGGGGCAGGTTGAAAAACCTGGCTGTCTATTGCCCTAATGTAAGCAGGGAACTGAGCAGCCACCACTCTGAACTGCTCCCAGGTAAGAGTGCCGCTAGGACCGAGGATGCCTGGGAGCGCAGGAGAGTGTGGCAGAGGGATGGGGACAGAGCCAAGAAGAGATGTCGGCTGACCTCCACCTGGGCTAAGGAGCGGACCGTGGGCACCCTCAGAAGAAGGTGCCCCAGAAGATCCCACAGCTGACAGCTGAACAACCACATTAGTACTGCCTTGGCTGCGCCCGGAAGAATCCCCCCTGTGAGGCAACCAGGGCCGTATAGGTCCAGAAGGATGGTCCCCTACCTCAAAATAACGGGACTCTCTCAAAGAGACCGAGGAGGAAGAGTGGAGATCTGCACTACGGCTTCTCCCAGGGCCCACGTGGACCCCAGAAAAAGGCTGGTGCACCGACCCCACACCCCTCGGAGTCTGAAAGAGCTCTCCTCCTCGAGAGGGCCAGCCTAGGTAGCTGGCATCTCTGGGCAGCCCCTGAAGGGGCTATCCAGGATGCAGTACCCCCCCGCCACAGGTGCTCCGATCGGCCCCAAAGTTGGGTGATCAAGGCAAACCACCGGAGGGGGTACCACAACTGAGGGGTCAGTGAAACCGCCAAGACCAGGCTGCAGAGCTATGGTGGCGCGCACCACTGCCTGCTGGTCAGCACCCCTGACCCTAGTCTCGGTAGCCACCGACCTCACCTCAGAAGGGGGCTGACTCCGACTGGTCGAAGAGACTACCGTGCTGCCGACCTCAACAGCTAACCCCGAGGGGTCAGACTGCACATCTGACCCAGAGCCTCACTCCGTCTCCGAGTAGCTAGAGTCCGAGGCCCTATGCCAAACCGTGGAAGGCCGGGCAGAACCATCCTTACCACCAGGCCCAGAGACCACAGCTGTGCCCGAGTCGGTGCCAGCACCTCCCGCAACCCTGCGAGTGGAATCTGAGGGAGTTGCGGCCCCAGCCCGAGCCGGGACCAGTCACGGCACCATCCGGTCCCACGGCACTGCGAGCGGCGCCGAAGGCGGAGATGGCACCGACGACAGTCCCAGCGGCACCCTCGGCACCACCCCGGCACCTCCTGGCTCCCCGGCGCCGGCTGGGGCAACGCCGCGGACGGCCCCGAAGGTGGACATGGTGTTGAGCACGACCCCACCTGAGGTCAGGGACGATGCTGAAGATGGTGCCGACTGAGGGAACCAAAGGCCCCACGGCGCCGAGCCTTGAGGACACGGCGCCATGCTCAACCTCAGCGCCGAGGCGAGACATAGCAAAGGCTGGCATCGCAGTAGATCTCAAGGTGCAGCTAACAGTGCCGGTGCCACGAACAGCTTCGACAGAGGTCACGGCGCTGCATGACAAGTCGGCGCCGACGACGGCCCTGTCAGGGCCCACGGTGCCGTGATCGGCGCCGAGGACTCAACGGCATCGGCCGACGGCGCCGACCCAGGCCTTCGGCGCCACGGAGCAACACTGGGAAGCCTTCACCTCTGAAGCGCGATTGCCACGGCGGCGCTCCCGCCCGCTCCTGGGAAGGAGTGGGACGGGCCTCCTGCGCCGCGGAAGAAGCCTCGGCAACGGCTAGGCTACAAGTAGCCAAGGCTCCCTCCTCCTTGGTCCGTATAGAACCAGAAGAGGACCTGGAGAAAAGGCCGAGAGAGCGTGGTTTGGCCCAAGTATGTACCCGACCCCCGAAAGTTGGCAGAGCTCGCCCCACTTTCCACGCGCGTTGTTCAAGGACCCGGCGGTCCATGGAGAAGCAGGCGTCACACGAATCCATGTCGTGAAGCGGGCCAAGACACGAGAGACACCGGTCATGCTGGACGGTGACAGAGAAATTTCGGCCGCATGGGCACCGTCGCATGGGGGGCCAACTCGTCTTGGAAGATTTCCTGCCCTCCGACCGAGACATGACCTACGGGGAAAAAAACACCAAAAACAGACTCGACATCGTGGAAATAGAAAGATAAGGAAAGATCTTACCAGGCGACGTTGAGTAGTGGCAAAAACAGAACTGGCAGGAGGACCGACGGACTTTGGTGCTGAAGGATAGGATTTCGAAAAACTAGCAGGCCTAGGATTTTCTTCACAGCATTCCACGAGGTGACCTCTACGGCAGGAGCCGAAGAACTGGCAGGTAGGCGGAGTCGACACAGCCTAACGGCCAACCCACGAACGCCACGCAGTGTGTCGGTCTCGAGGGCAGCGCCGCTGGTGTGTCGGCTCCACTTACCTTTAAAAAAAAAAAATCCCACGGGGTCCTGACCTCCGGCCAGATACCAATCTGAGATGAATGGTGAAGACTGACACAGATAAGATCAGCAGAATCGTCCTGTTGATGGGAGAAGAGCTCCCCTCGACAAGGGACAGCAATAAACATGTGTCGTCGACAGGGGAAGCATCCCTGTCAACCAGGAATGCTCCTTCGATGGGGCAACACAGCTCAGCGACAGGAGATGTTCAGAAACAAGCTCAGCTGGAAAAAGGAGGCCGGGGCACTGTGAGGAGCACAGGCCCAGCCCAGTGGAAGTAGAACAGCCAGGGCCTGGGAGTAGTACACATGCCCAGGAACAGAGGCAGGAACCAGGGGTGCTGCAAGTGGAGCACAGGCCCGGGTCCTGGAAGTAGAAGAGCCACAGCCTGGGAGTGTTCCACAGGCCCGGCAGAGAGAAACAAAATCGGGCTGGACTTTTGACAGCACCCCTAGTGAATCCCCAGACCCAGCAAGAGTGACTGGGCCAGGGAGCTGCAGGTGTACTGTGAGCACTAATGTGAGCACTAATCGAGACACCTGAAGGCTGAATGAAGAGGCCAGTTCCATGACAGCTCTTGCCCTTTCCAGGGAAGGAAGGCTCTTGCTTTTACCGTATCCAGCTCTGCCCCTATGAAGGTGAGGAGCTGCACTGGTTCGAGAACTGACTTTGGTAGGTTGAGAAGAAACCCTAAAGAAGTGAGCACTTGCTGGGTCACTTGCAGGTGTGACTTGACTTGGTCTGGGGACTGGCCCACTATGAGCCAGTCGCCCAAATATGGAAATATGGAAATCTTTTGTCTTCTTAGGAAGGCAACAACTACTGCCAGGCACTTTGTGAAGACCCTTGGTGCTGAGGTTAGACCAAATGGTATTGCTTTGAACTGATAGTGGCCCAAGGGCAACTTGAACCTGAGGTACTTTCTGTGGGAGCACCTGATGGGAATGTGAAAGTAGGCATCTTTGAGGTCCAGGGAGGCTAGCCAGTCCCCTGGCCTTAGGGAAGGATAATTCCCAGAGTTATCATCTTAAACTTTGGCTTTAAAAGATGTTTGTTCTGGTATCTTAAGTCCAGGGTGGGTCGCCACTCTCCTCTCTTTTTGGGGGTTAGGAAGTACCTGGAGTACAGACCTTTGCCGAATGTAAGGTAGGTACTCTCTCTATAGCTCTTAGAGCTAGGAGAGAAGAAACCTCTACCTCTAGGGCAAGGGTCTCAGAGATTTGCAGGTAGAAAAGATCTGGCTCTCATCTTGGGAAATTTTTTGAAGCTGAGAACCAGTCCCTGGCTTACTACTTCCAGGACCCACTTGTCTGATGTAACAGACATCCAGTCCTGGACAAAGTAAGCCAGCCTGCCCCCTACTGGGATAGGAGAATCGACCCGGGCAGACCCATCAGGATGTCTGCTTGGCAGGGGCTTTAGGCTGAGGGGTGGATGCAGGCCTGCTCATCCCCCTTCTGCCTCTCCCTCTGAAGAACCCCCTCTGTGAAAAGGAAGAAGAGGCCTCTGCTTGGTAAAAAGGCCTTTGGAAAGGCCTGCCCCTGCCCCTGGACTGCTGCCTTTGAGGAGTTGCCTGCCTTTCCTTGGCCTGAGCATTCCTGTAAGTGGTCCTGTATTCGTCCATTTTCTTCATGTAATTCTCTGTCTGCTTCCCAAACAGAGAATTACCCACTACAAGAAAATCCATGGCCTTAGCCTGGGTATCCTGCGAGAGGCTAGTACATCTGAGCCAAGCCATTCTCCGAAGAGCCACAAATGTAGCCATGACTCTTGATGATACATCATTGGAGTCCACAGCAGCATGAAACTGAACTTCTGATGCCTCAATCCCATCTGCAGCCACCTCCTCCAGCTCCTTGGCAAGCTGGGGGGGAAGCCTGTTTAGCTAATGCCAGTACAGTGTCCCACCTGGACTTCTGGTACCTGGCTGCATAGGCCATATAATTTGCCTGCTTGAGTCCCAAGGAAGATGCCATGTACTGCTTCTTTGCCATGGCATCAATCTTCCTGGAGTCCTTGTCTGGGGGGTGGGATGCCAAGGGAATGCGTGCCTTATCACAGGCAGCAGCCTGTACAACCCCAACATGGCTGCATTGCTGATAAAGGAACTCCGTATCTGAGCCTGAAAGAGTATACCTCTTGTCCATTCTTCTATCCACAGGAAGTATGGAATTGGGAGACTTAAGAATTTTTTGTGTCTGTTTCCCAAAAGATCTGTGGAGGGGAACAGACAGTCTCCTGGACTCTGGGATGTCCATCATCTCTACATAGTCAGGCTCCTCCTGATCCTCCACTGCCTCCTCCACAGGAAGCTGGAGGGTATCAGCCACCTTCCTGTAAAACATGAAGTGCGAAGGGGACTCAGAAATCCTATGAGGAGAAAGACCTAAAGGTCTGTCTGGGTCAATAGACACATCCAGACTTTCACCATCATCATAATCATCTTCCAACTCTCCTTCCTCCTCAAAGTCCAGTTCATAAAATTCTTCCAGGGTATAGTCTTGAACCGAGGGAACCCACCGAACCGAGACCCTGCCAACAGGTGCCGGATCTGTCGGAACCGGGCAAATGATTCCACAATACGAATCGCTTTGGCTATTTCTTCGGCGGTCGGAGTATGAGATTCTGGATCTGAACCGAACGATTTGTCTTTGCATTTTCTTTTTGTCAGAACCGATTCTCTGGAATCGCCTCCTTTGTTCAAGAAGTATCGCCCTGGTCAGAGGGCACTCTTCTGGTTCGTCAGAACCGAACCGGCTGGCCATCCATGTCAGAGGACTTCCCGGCCTCCCTTTCCCTCAGTCTACCTAATCTCTTTTCCAGGGTAGATTTGGAAACATTTTTACAAATTTGGCAGTCTGAATCGAGGTGGTCAAACCCCAGACAATAAACACAGGTGGTGTGTGGATCGGCCTTAGCAAAGGCCCCCCCCCCCACACACACACACTGCAGTGTTGAAAACCAGTGGGCCCGTTTTTTTTCTTGGGTTTCTCAGACATGGCCAACCTAAGCAAACTTACCCTTTTTTCGGCAACCGCCAGGCAAGACTCACCTATCGGTTCCTGACCGTGTCACGGGTTTTGGAAAAAAACGTACTAAAACCATTTTTTTTTAGAACTGATATGGACCGGTAACCGCACAGTAAAGTACCAAATTTACCTGAATGATCGGTTCAGCCGAACCTATCCACACTTTTTACAAGTTCCACACAGAAAACAGAACAGAACCTATCTAGTACTCACAGTACCACAGACAGAGACTTGAACCGACTATGCGGAAACAAAATTTCGGTTAAAACACACCAAAACCGACACTTCAACCGAGCTGCAGGAGAAACCTCCGGAGCGACTGTTCAGGGAGGCAGAGTAAAGAATCTGACGGTTGCAGTTCGAATAATAACAGGCAGAGATATCAATCGAGCTTGAGATGAACATTCTATGCCATGCATAGAAAAGTTAACCCATTGTTCTCCGGGGCAGTTTAAAGGCTGGGGCGAACTGCACTTGTCAGAATACAGCAAGACTTCATGTTGTTTGAAAAGAAGGTTTAACCGAACTGCATGCACAGGTTGGACACAAAGGGCAGATTCTCTATCCGCCCGTCATCCCAACCCCCTAAACTCTAGCTGAGAGCTCACAGGCTGCCGAGGCAGAAATTCTGTTCCAGAAAGAGAGCGCACAACTAGGAAGAGGAGAGGTCCTCTAGCACCTTGTTAAGTACTAACGCAGATGTGTGGGGGTAGAGCTCCCAGAGGGCACCTCTTTACGAAAAGGATAGAGTGGGAACTCAATCGGACTCCCTGAAGGTAAGGCAATAGTATCAGCTCAAGGTAACTGACGTGCCAGGAAAGCACCAACCAGAAGAACTGATACAAAGAAGATTAAGACCTGCCAGAGGGACCAGGACAAAAAGGAACCGAGCCATAAAGGGATGGTCCTTTAACTGTGAATTGAACAACATGGTTAAGAAAACCAAGGATTCACCTCTAAGGGCAATCAGAAAGAATTCCCTCAGGAAAGAATAAATTCCACTCGTTCCTCCTTTACTGTGAGGAAACAGGATCCATTCAGAAAAGAAAGGAAAAATCAAGATAGGGTTTTTTTGTTTTTTTTTTTGGCTTAAAGGCCAACGAAGAAGGAGGAGGAATGAACAGGGAGGGGGAGATGCTGAAGAAGGAGGCCCATGAGGGGATGGTGGGCAGGAATCAGTAATGAATGGTGAAGATACAAGAGAAGATCAAGAATTATGGTAGGTACGTAATTGTCATATCTTCCCATGTCAATCTTCACCATTCATTACTGCTGGGTGAGTACCAAGCCCCCCTGAAGGGGGTGTAGATAGATCCTGAGGAATCAGATCCCTCAGCCTCCTACTGGTGAGAAGTAGGAAGGGGGACTAAGAAGTCTAAGGTGGGTGAGGAGGAGGAGGAGGAGGTGTCCCCTGTGGGTTGGGGAAGGGAGGCTGCCCCTGAAGAAGCCTCCTCGCCCTGCGGGAGAAAAGGCGGGTCCCCAGAAGGCAGAGTTAGCCACCCAACGCCAGGCAATGGGTGACAGTCTGGAGAGATGAAGTCATGCCGTCCGCCTAATGCAGATCGCTGTCCCTGCTAGTCTGGACGCCACCTCATTAGCAACGTAGGATGCTCTTGTTTGGTGCCTTGCAAGTTCCAGACCCTGTGCAGAGAGGGCAATGGCTTGTCTAGACTACTCTGAGTCAGGCAAAGAGGCTAAGACCTAAGCCAGTGTCGACCACAGATGCCTGTTGTAAGCAGCGTGGTAAGCCTGATGAGATGAAATGCATAACAACGTACGACCAGAAGAGAAAACCCTTCGTCCCCACTGGTCGAATTCAGCAGAATCCGAATCCGGAGGCCTGCTGTGCACCAGGCGCTGAGGTCCAGAAGGAGTGTCTAGGGACGTCAAACCTGAAGGCGGGTGAGGCAGAGAACCTAGAGACTCGTGGGGGACACAATACCATCTCCTGCAGTCTCCCGGGGCTGGAGAAGGAGTGGCTGGAGACTGCCAGGTGCGGATAGACACCTCCTGGAAGGGGATCGGCCAGGAAGGCACCAACAGATGGCGAGCGCTGAATTCACTAAGGAAAGCAAGCATCTGCCGCTCGCTATTGTCCCTACGGATGTAGGAGATACGATGCTCCGAAACCATCCTTGAAAGAAAACACTGATAGTGAGTGAAATAAGCGTCAGAGGAAAGGTGGACAGAAGGTTCCTCTTCCTCAGAGGAGGAGGAGGAAGTGGAGCTCGAATGCCCAAAAGACTCCTGCGGCAGGGGGGACAGGCAGAAAACCTGTTCGTCCATGGCCCTGACATAGGACAGGAAGGCCGTTGCAGTAGCTCTGAAAGTCTCCCAAGTTAATGGCCCAGTGTGCCCTACATGGCCTGGGAGAGAGGGAGGTGGTTGCAGAGGGATGGGCGAGGGGCACCTAATAACACGTGCCTGGCCTCTGCCAGGGCTCTGGGATCCTGGTAGCAACGCCACCAAGACTGGGGACCTGAGATCATGCGGGGTTGCGTAGTAGAGAGGGAAAGAGCCAACTCCGGGAAGAGCCCTGAAGGGGAATCTCCCCTGTGACGTGCCTGGGATTGCATGAGTCCAGAAAAGCAACCCTCAGAACCGCCACCAGAAGGTGCTGAGGATCGGCGCTGTGACTCCTCCCCATGCCCTGCAGGGTAGTGGGGGATCGTCGCCGCTCCTGACCTCTGTCCCTCAATCCTTTGGACTCCGAAGCAGCCCTCTTCCTCGTAACCAGTGGTGGAGGTCCCTGCTGAGCGAGACCCTGAAGAGAACTTGCGGAGGCAGAGTCCAGTCTCTTCTGCCAAAGGACCCCAGCAGCACCGGGGACGGCACCTGCCTGGGACCCCCGAGAAGAGGGCATCCTCTCCGTAACTCCCGAGGGTCCACCACAGAAGACTCCAGGCCACCCCTAACCATGGAATCATCCGGGTTAACCAACTCCAGGAACTTGGGGAGAGGAACACTGGAATGTCTAGCCCTGCAACCTACAGGAGGCTCCGAGTCAGAAGACTCCAGTCGCTGGTCTGGGTCCTCACCTGAATCATCCTCCTCCGAGGAGGGGATGACAAGGGAAGACTCCATCACAACAACAGTAGGAACCTCCCCCCTAAGGCTGCGATGCCAACGACACCAGCGGAGTCAGCCGCACCTCTGTCGGCACCAGGAACCCGGGCCGCACTGTGAACAGCACCGTCCAAGTCCCCGGCACCAAGGAACGGCGCCGAGATCCAGAACGGCATCCGGCACTGAGGAATGGCACCGAGACCCAGTGCGGCACCGCCAACAATGACGCCTGAGTCCCCGGCACCGTGGACGGTGCCGAGACCCAGAGCAGCACTGCCGATGGTGCCGCCCAAGTCCCCGGCGCGGCAAATGGTGCTGAGACCCAGAACGGTGCAGCCAAAGGCACCACCTGAGTCACCGTCACAGCGTGCTGTGCCAGACTCCATGGCGACAAGGGCAGACGAGAATGAGGGTCCACCAGAGCCGGGCCCCGCAACCAGGGGCCGCGACACCGGGGGAGCCTGCACCTCCATGGAGGTTACTGCCGGGACGGCACCAATGGCATGACCCCGGGAGGGATCACACCATTCCTCCTGCACCGAAGAAGAAACCTCCTCCTTGGCAAGGCTGGAGGTGGAGGAGGTTCCCTCCTCTCCGTGCCGTAGAGACCCGGGAGGGGACCCTGAGGAAGGGTCAAGAGATCTGGCCTGGGAGGCTGCTGGCGACGCCGTCCTCTGAAAGTCAGCAGAGCTCTTCCGACTTTAAATGCACGGACTTCTAACACTCGACGATCCATGGAGAAGCAGGTGTCGCAATGATCCATATCACAGTAGGGTCCCAGGCACCAAAGACAAACATCATGACAGTCCATGACGGAAAACTACCGGCCACAAGGGCACCGCTGCATAGGGGCACGGCCAACCTTAGACTTGCAGTACAGCTCTCGGCGTTGTTGAATATAACAGAAAACAGAACGGTCTTACCGGTCGACGACATCAAGAAAAACCGGGATGAAGGAGCTTGACGACTTCAAGAAAAATGCGGCCTATGACGCAGTACTACAAATGACTCCATGCAGCAGGTGCAGCATCGACGGTGGAAGAAACAGAATTGGGATGGAGGAGGACTCTGCGGCGCTTTAACGGCCGGCCCTCGCAGATCACGGAGGCATCACTTCAGGTGAGGGCGCCATTACGCCCGACCTCTAAAAAATAAAAAAATTTAAAACCTCCTGTGGCAGTCGCGCCTCCAGCTTACACCCAGCAGTAATGAATGGTGAAGACTGACAAGGGAAGATCTACATGCTGGATACTTAATGGAAAGAGGAAAAACACCCACAGTTATACAAAGAGGTCTGGAGACATCACAAACAGGCTCAAAGGGATGATGTAGAGAGGGTGAGGAACCTGAAGGCAAACATGAGACTAAAACCCAGGTCTGCCAGCTGCTAGGGTTCACAGCTCTGGGCTCAAACCACAAGACCACACCGCCTCACCAAATGATTCACCTCAAAAACTACAGGTGAAAGCGCAAGCGGGTATGTTAGCTATAATACTCATTTGCTGAAGAGTGGTTCCAGACTTTTTTATTTTTTTTAAAGAGGCAGACAGATGCACAGGAAACACCAGTAGCAAAAAAACACCAGTAGAAACCAGCACGGGCTCAGAAGTCATCGTCAGCACTGTCCTCCAACACTAAGGCCGGCACCATGGCCGACACCAACATCAGCACTGACGCCCAACTGAAGCTGAAATCAATCCCAGCCTCAGTCCTGACAGTGACACCGACCCTGGCACCCAGGCAAGAGCCAAAGTTTGCTAGGGGATCTACATCAGCACTGAGAATGGCACAACATCAACTCCAAACCACAGCTGCTTGCGTTACGGAGCATTCCGCCTGGTAGAAGTACAAGAAAATTAGACATTGCTGAAGGGAAACAGGTGCCATGTTATGAACCTCAGGGTGCCAGCTATTACCTGAGGACCTGACAAAACAGGTCCAGATCCCACAAGAGGACCCTGACAAGAATGGATTGCACAGATAGGGTTAGGTAGCAGATGCCAGGATGGACTACTACCATCACCCAACTACTTATCCCTGGCATCCCGAGAGGCAGGTGGCTGTAACAGACTGAGGTTCGAGACCCCCCTTACCAGGGGAACAACAGCAGCAGTTTCCCCCACCAGAGAAACATTGCTGGTAATCCCAAACTGTAGGCAGCAACTCAAAAAAAAAGGGCTGGACTAGACAAAGACACTAAGCCGAAAAAGGCAAAGGTTCCACTCAAGTGGTTGTAGGGTCTGACACAGAATGTGAGTGGGGTCGGGACTTATTTACAACACATGGATGACTGTCTATCCCCCCAGGTGTGAGACCATCACGCAGCTTATCGTTGCTGATACAACTAAGATACGTCCTATCATGCATAATGGTTGCTGAACAGTAATTGAACAGTCACTGAAAAAAAAATGAGGAAAATAACAAATGTAACTAATAAAGTAATGAAAATAAGGCATAAGGAAAAGGTTTTTAAAAAAACTACCTTGAGGCCTACGGAGATGCAACCAAAAGTTCTGTTGACCCTGATCAAAGCAACACTCTCAGTGGGAAAAAAGGAACTGAGGCATCTGGAGCTGGTGGCACTAATTTTGCTATCAGAGAGTGTGGCACATACCCACCTCTATGCACATGCAAAGTGCCTCCAGTTTCAACAGATCTGCTCCCATGAGGTTCTACTGCCTTTGACCCAAGACCAGTAAGTGGGGCTCTATGGATAGGAATGATTCTTGGAAGATAATGCATCCTTCAGGTCCAGGGTGCAGGCTCATTCCCCATTTCCAGTGAGGGGATCACCTGACCAAATGTTATCAGTCTGAATTTTTGGCATCTGATATGGGGTTCAGACTGCGCAGATCAAGGATAGGAGACCAGCAGCCCACCCTCTTTGTTACCAGGAAATATATGGACACATACACCCTACTAACTTTGGTAGACACTACACACTGTTGAAGGCTCAAAGACATCTGTTCTCTAAGTACCTAAAGGTGTGCCCTGTGCAGAAGTCTGGTCAAGTGTGGTGGCCGTGACACAAAATCGGGTGAGCAACCACACTCAATGATCTCTAGCACCCATTGGTTGGTTATGACCTCTGACCGCTGGAGCAGAAGTTATATCTGGCTACCCCTTTTCCAGACCATTAGATTTCTATTTGAGAAAGTGAACTGGTATAAAAACAAATGCTGCTATACTTCGGAAGTAAGCTCTGTTTTGGACATCAAGAGCATAAGGATCCTTTTCCACCATATCCAGTTTGAATTCTGATTCAGTTAATCTAAGAGAATGAAAAACAATTTAGCACTATGCAATGAACAGGTAATACATAGGAACAAGCATTACTGGTAAGTAATTTGCCTTTACTTAAGCATTACTGAGTCTGCTAGTATTAGTAAAGAAGCTTGCAGAAATGTAGTTCAATAAATGGAAATTACGTACCTACCGTAATTCTTGATCTTCCTGTATATCTTCACCATTCATCACTGGTGGGTTACAAGCTGGAGACGCAGGACCCCGTGGGAGCAATTTTCTTCTAAAAGGAGGAGGAGGAGCCAGTGCTGGGGGCAGCACCACCCTCGAGGTCAACACATTGCGAACCGATGCAGATTCCTCTTCTTCCACCTCAGTTCTGCACTCTGGAGAGTGAAAGCAGAAACAGGGAAAAGAAAGAGGGTGGGGCAAGGGAGCCCTAGAGACAAGGAAATGATATAAAGAGAAAAAGAAATAATGCTGGCCAAGAGGAGAGAAAGAAGAACCTAGGGGTCTGGGACAGGTGACCCCAATCTCTGGGCAGGCGAGGGAAGGGAGAGTAATAGAGGATAGAAAGAACAGAAAGATAGAGAGGAGAGAAGATGTGAGGCCCCACAACACCCCTGCACAGGTCCAAAGGACTCTCAGGGGACCGGGGGAGAGGGGCACTACTGTCCAAAGCCACACTTCCACTTCTCAATTCTTTTTTTTTTTTTTAGCTCAATGGAGGGGGAAGCAACAAACACAACACTCTCAGGATTGAAAGAAGGCTAAGGAAAGGCCAACTGGATGTTAGTCTAGTAGGACAGCGAGCAAGTCAGGGCATCTGACTTGAAGGCACCCTCTCCCCCAGCCCAGAGGAGATGGAGAGGGTGGCAGGAGTCTCCCACTCCTGTCTATAAAATTCTACAGGATGGGGACAGAATCCAGACCAGGGCAGGGTCCCCGTGCAACAAAAAAACTTCTCAAACAGAGGGTTTAAAGGAAGAGGCATCACACCCTCCGAGCCGGACAGCACAAGGGACAACAGGATGTCTGGAGGAGGTCCCTCTCTTCACAGATGTATATTAAATTGTTTTAGAAGGGGAATCATACCCAGGAAGGGGCCAGCTGGAAAAAACAGCAGGAAAAAAAGAGTCACAGCTCCAGAAGGAAGGGGGCTGGAGGTCTCCAGGACCCTCCCAATTTCCCCTTAATCCCAATTAGGGCTCCACAGGTCGAGATAACCAGAGCTGGTAACCTGAACCCTAGAGGAAGGGTCCAGACAATCAGTCGGAGGAAAGGGAGTCCCCAACAAGATCGTGAGAGGAGGGCCCAGGGGAGGCCCTATCATGAGAGGCCAAGTGCACCTGCTTGCCCTCCCCCAACGGTGGGCCTCTATCACTTCAGCAGAAGGAGCAGAAAGCCCGGAGGTACCAGAAGGACTAGGCCCACAACTGGCCTCAATTGGGGGAAGGCAAGCAGGGAGGAGGCACTGCCCAGAAGCTGAGGCCCAAGAGGGGAAGGAGGGCGGGAAGCAGTGATGAATGGTGAAGGTTTACAGGAAGATCAATAATTACAGTAGGTATGTAATTTTCATATCTTCCCTCTATCAATTGTCACCATTCATCACTGATGGGAGATTACCAAGCCCCCTGAAGGGGACCTGGTACCTCCCTGAGGGAAAAGTTTTCCCTAAGCCCCTGTGGGGGAAAATACAGGGAGAGGAGACCCTCACAGGAAAGGTTAGGCCTGTGACGGGTCAGGTTGAGACAGGGTCTTCCTTTGCCTGGGAGAAAGAAGTCGCTCTTTAAGTTCTTGCCTCACCCTGCGGGAAAAGAGGTGGGTCCCTTGGAAAATGGAGGCAAGCACCCTTTGACGGTCCAGGGGTGTCAACCTAGAAAGGTGAAGCCACGCTGTCCGCCTAATGCAGATTGCAGTCCCCGCCAGCCTGGATGCCACCTCACTGGCGTTGTACGATGACCTTGCTTGGTGCCTCGGAAACTCCAGGCCACGTGTGGAGAGTGCGACGGCTTGCATGGTTGCCCCCGAATCAGGCACTAATGCTAGCAACTGGACTAGCATCGTCCATAAGTGCCTGTTGTAGGAAGTATGATGGGCCTGGTGCGAAGCAACATGGAGCATAAGGCGCACCAAGGAAGACTCTCCCCCCCCCACGGTAACGCTCCGCAGAGTCAGCCTTTGGTGGGTCAGTTGTGTCTTGGGCTTCTATGCCCAGTAGGGGTGGCCAGGAGACTCAATCCTGAGGTGGGGGTGAGGCAAAGCTCCCGGAGATCCCTGGGGTACGCAATACCTGCGCTGGCAGTCCATCGGGGCTGGAGAAGAGGCTGATGGATGCTGCCTCCTGAAAAGGAACTGGCCAGGCAGGCACCATAAGGTGGTCTGCACTGTATTCACTTAGAAAAGTACGCATCGCCCGCTCAGGATTGCGTCTTGCTAGTCTGGATATATGGAGCTTGTTGACCAGCTTTGAAAGGAAACGCTGATAGGAGGTTTGGGTCAGCATAAGAGGACAGGTGGACGGATGGATCCTCTTCCTGATGAAAGGAAGATGAGGAGGCTGACGCATCTGAAGAGTCTGAGGCCGGCCTCCCCTGGGGAGAGGTGGAAGATATGAAAATTACGTACCTACTCTAATTATGATCTTTCTGTGTATCTTCACCATTCATCGCCTTTGGGTACATGGTCGGAGGTCACGACCCCGCGGGAGCTCTTTTTTTTTTTTGGTAGGCGAGCCCATGCACCATAGGCGCCGCCTTCGAGGCCGACGTGATTGCATGGCGCTCTCGGGTTGGCTGTTAGACGTTGTCGACTCCACCTGCTTGCCAATTCTGAGTCGCCTGAGAGGTAAGAGGAAAGGAGTGGAGGGTGGGACAAGGAAGTCCAAGGGACAGAAAAAAGGAAAAGATACAAAACTAAAAGGAGAAATAACGACTGAGAGGACAGAGAAAGAAGTCGGAAACTAAAGGGATTGGGAGGGGCCCAAATCTCTGGAAATAGAGGAGGGAGGTAGGGTGGGATAAAGAATTTAGAAGGAAGGATGAGAGGGGAGGAGGGTAAACACATACCAGACCCTGGTCCGTCTCCAGACTGCATAGGAACTGCAAGGAGTAGCCAAAGGCTTCTTGACAGAATTCAAGGCACAGAATGACTGGCAAAAACTCCATTTGAGCAGAATCGGCTATTCTGGAAGAAGGACAGGGCATAGAGAATTAACACCCTCTCAAGGAAAGATTTTTGGTGAAAAAGGAAAAGGAGTTTTTTTTTTTTTTTGGTAATAAAGGATAGTCCAAAGGGGAAGGAAAAATAAGATGGACGGGAACAAGGAGGAGGAGAGAATGGAGGGCAACTGCGAACTCCTATCCCACAGGGATGGAGCTAACGTACTGGAGAAGAAGTGCCCCCCATGCTGACCACTCTTCCCAGAACATTATCCCACTATGTGCCCCTGTTTACCCCACTCCTAACAAAGAAAGGAGGGGGGCAAGGTTGGGCACAGACAGGGAGGTGGACACAGAGACTGAGGCCCCAGGGGGATGGAGGGGGGATTATGATGAATGGTGAAGATACACAGAAAGATCATAACTACGGTAGGTGCGTAATTTTCATATCTTAACTGTGTCAATCTTCACCATTCATCACCTTTGGGTGAGTGCCGAGCCCCCCTGAAGGGGGGTTTCTATTACATCCTAAGGGACAGAGTCCCTTAGCTCTTAGTGGGTGACACACTAAGAGAGAGAACCTTCAGGGCCTGGAGAGGCCCAAGAGTGGGGAGAGTGAGACGGGAACCCCCCGTAGGGGGAAGGAAGTTGCCCTGACAAATGATGTCTCACTCTACGGGAGAAGAGACAGGTTCTCTGGTGAGCGGAGTTAATCACCCTACACCGGGACAAGGGTGACAACCAGGAAAGACACAGCCATGCTGTCCGCCTAGTGCAGATCGCTGTCCCTACGACCCTGGTAGCTACCTCGTTGGCATCATAGGATGCCCTCGCTTGATGCCTTGCTAGCTCCAGGCCACGCACAGAGAGTGCAATGGCTTGTCTGGTTTGCTCCATGTCAGGCAATGAGGCTAGCAGCTGACCTAGCCTGGACCACAAGAACCTGTCTTAGGCTGCATAGTGGGCTTGATGTGCAGAAATGGAAATGGGATCTACGACGGAGGCGCTAGAACCCAGCGGGAGCAGACTTTTTGCAGAGGGTCGGTGCCAGAGATGGAGCTGAGGGATGCGCGCCATGGCATCAGATCGCGGCGGCAATGACTATCTCGGCGTCGACCCTCCAACCGCCTCAGTACCTTTTTCCCCCCCGAGGAGGTGCAGCGCAACTAACCTAGAAAGACTAGTCTAACACAAATCGGACATAAGATAGTCCGAACGACCCATATAAGAAGGGTCAACAAAGAAGTCTTCACAGCCTAAACAATGAGGGAGTGAAGACCAAAACAGAGAGGTGAGCTCGGGGGATGGAGGGTGAGCGTGTGAATGAGTGGTGGAGACTTCATCCAAGAAGATCAAGAATTATGATAGATACGTAGTTTCCATATCTTCCTGGACATAAAGTCTACACCACTCATTCACACTTATGGGAGAGTACAGAGCTAAAAATCCTCCGAGAGGGCGACAGGAAGACCAACAGCTCACGAATTCAGGACAGAAATCCATTAAGGATGGTCCTGCCAAATGAAATGTTTCATCTGGCATGGACGTCCAGTGCATAGTGCTTAATAAAAGTCTGCACTGAGCTCCAAGTAGCCACATTGCAAATGTCCGCAATGGGCACGTTGCGGATTTCCGCCAGGGATGCTGCGACTGCTCTAGTAGAGCGACCATACACTCTGCCCTCCAGCTTGACCTGTGCCATGGAATAACAGTGGAGAAGCCATGCTGAGATGCATCTGATAGCGACAGGCTGACCCAGCCGGCTCTCGCTGAAGGAGACAAACAGTTGTTGAGCTTTGTGAATTTCCTTCGTTCTATCTAAATAGAAGAGCAAAGCTCTTTTAACATCTAAAGAATGAAGGGTACGTTCTCCTTCATTCTGGAAATCAGCAAAGTAAGTAGGTAGGACCAAAGGTTGGTTTAAATGGAATTCTGAGACAACCTTAGGGAGAAACTTAGGATGGGTCCTAAGAACTACTTTATCCTTGTGAAATACAATGTCCGGAGGGTCTGTTACCAGAGCATGTATTTCAGAAACTCTGTGGGCCGAGGTGATGGCCACCAGGAAGGCCGTTTTCCAAGTGAGGAATTTCAATTCACAGGTAGCTAGGTGCTCAAAAGGTTTTCTAGTTAGCATGTC
Source organism: Neoceratodus forsteri (assembly GCA_016271365.2). Taxonomy (NCBI): domain Eukaryota; kingdom Metazoa; phylum Chordata; order Ceratodontiformes; family Ceratodontidae; genus Neoceratodus; species Neoceratodus forsteri. The sequence continues at coordinate 966,422,293 of CM028134.1, read as the reverse complement.
TAGCACGAGATTAATGTCCCAGGCTGTAACTGGACATCTGACAGGGGGTCTGGTATGCAGAATACCCTTAAGAAACCTCTTAACTACCGGTAACTGAGCCAGAGATAAGGAAAGTAATAGCTCATGATAGGCTGAAATGGCACAGAGGTGAACTTTGATTGTAGAGTATTGAAGACCTGAATTTGAGAGGTCTAAGAGGTACTCTAAAACTTTGTTGGGTGGGCAGGAAAAGGGATTCAAAGAGGATCCTGCACACCAGAGGGAAAAACGCTTCCATTTTGCAGTGTAAGTCTTTCTGGTTGCTGGCTTTCGTGCAGCCAAAAGAATGTCAGAAACTCTCCGAGAGGCACAGAACCTATTCACCTCTATCTCCTCAGGAGCCAAGCGTGAAGATGAAGCAACTTCAGATTGGGATGGACCAGAGGACCCTGGGTCAGAAGGTTCGTCTGGAGGGGAAGCGCCGTCGAAGGGGTTTCCACCATACTGTTAAGTAATGGAAATCATATCTGTAGAGGCCAGAAGGGAGCAATGAGAATCATCTTGTGTCCCTGAGACTCGAATTTGAGGAGTACCCTCTGGATTAGGGGAAGAGGAGGAAAGGCATATAGAAAGCGTTTTATCCACTGCAGCCTGAACGCATCCTGACAGAAAATGCCAGGCCTTGGATTTCTGGAGCAGAAAAGAGGCAGTTTTGTGTTGAGTGGGGATGCAAAAAGGTCCAGGTCTGGAGTTCCCCACTCTGCAAATAGCGACTGAACTACGGTTGAGTTGAGAGACCACTTGTGAGGGTCTGCCTCCGTTCTGCTGAGTCAGTCTGCCAGTTCGTTCTGTATTTATTTATTTATTTGCTATATCGGTTTACAACCTTTGTGCCAGAGGCTCATTTACAAAGGTACCTCGTCACATGTAAGACAGATGGTAATACAGAACATGGTATAACAACAATACATTAAGCTATGTTACAGACATTTGTCACAGACATTATTTACAATATACGGATGTAGATATTTTTAGACATTATTTACAGTATTTGGATGACGAAATTTACAACATAACAGCAGAAAGACATTATTAGCTTGAGAAAGCATCTAAACAGAGTAGTCAGTCTTATTCATGGGTTTGGTATTACTGACGGAGGTTGCAATCCATAATGGACTTTGTCAGAGAATTTGGATCAGAGTGGGTGAGAGAGTGAAGAGTTAGTTGCAGTTACAGGAGCGGATATTGAAGAGGTGGTTGCGAAAAGTGGGTTTGAAGTGGGCGATCTTGGGTGCACTAGTGATGGTGCTTGTGAGTGCATTAAACCATGTGGGGGCCCTGTGGAAGAAAGATCTCTGGGCAAGGGAGGTTTTAACCCTGGGCACAACCAGTGGTGCTTTCTTTGAGTTGTGGGTGAGGATAGTGGGGGCTGCAGGATGAAGAGAGGCGGTGACCCCAGGGGGGAGAGTCCGAGCAGTATTTTCTTGGATAGTAAGCAGGTCTGGTAGCGGAGTCTTTCATCAAAGTTGAGAAGACTGGCAGAGGTACAGAGGGAGCAGGTGTGAGTAAGCCTAGGTGTGCCAGTTAGGAGCCTGTAGGCCTTGTTTAGGGAGACCTGGATTTTCTGGAGTGCAGAGTTATCTGCTGCCCCGTAGACAGGCAGCCCATAGTCCACTAGGGACAGTATTGATGAGGTGATGGCAAGCCTAAGGGCGTGGGGGGGAGGCAGTCCCTGTGTCGGTAAAGGAGTCCAATCCGGGTGTTTATTGTGGCAGCAAGAATGTTTATGTGGTCATGGAAGGTAAGGGCCGAGTCGAGGGTAAGTCCAAGATATTTGTAGTTGGATACCTGTTCAAGGGGGTGCTGGGGAGGATGCGGAGAGGTGCATTTCTTGCTTTGTTTTGGCGGTGAGATAAGATCACTGTTTTCGCCTTTTTTAAGTTTATGACAATCTACGGTCCTTAAACCATGTTTCGGCCTGGGAGAAGGCATGTTGAAGGGAGTCCTGAAGGGGCGTAGGTTTATGATGCGAAGTAAAGAGCACTGCATCATCTGCATATAGTAAGATTTTGTGGAGCAGGCCTTTGGTAAGGAGTTTAGGTAGAGGAGAAAAGTGGCCCACAGGATGAGAACCACACCCCGAAACAGATAGGTAGTGTGTGGGATAGGGTTCCGTTACTTTTGGTGCACTGGAACCGGGTGGAAAGATAACTGGAGCACCAGGACAAGGGGTCTGTGGAGAAACCAAGTTGGTGGAGTGAGTCGAGATTGGTGGAGTGAGTCGAGAAGGAGAGGATGGCAGACCGTGTCGAAGGCCTTGGATAATGAACACAGCTCCTGCAACGTTACCGGCGTTTAGGGAGGAGTGCAGAAAACTGGTGAATTCTAGGAGGGCTGTGGTGGTGCTGTGGCCTGAACGGAAGCCATGTTGCTCTGGGCATAGAATGTCATACTTGGCTAGGTATTCAGTAAGTTGGGTGGCAACCACTTTTTCTAATGCTTTGGGGGGGGGGGGAGAATGGAGATGGGTCGATAGTTATTTGGGAGGCTCTGTCGCCACTTTTATGGATGGGGGTAATGACAGCTGTTTTCCAGGCACTAGGGAATTGCCCTAGGCATAGGGATTTGTTGAGTAGGTCCGTTGGGGGGACTAGGACCTCGTTGAGGATTAGTCGAAGGAGCCTGGCATCTAGGGGGTCATTTATAGGGTTATTGCTGTTTAGCGCATTTTGTAGGTAAGGACGAGCTTTGTGGGTGGATATTTTGTGCCGGAGGAAACAAGGATGCTGCAGGGTTGAGACTGGGGCACAGGGTCAAAGAGACAACTAGGGAGAACAGTGCTGAGATCCGAGAAGGTGGTGTTTAGACAGTTTGCTATGGTAAGTGCGTCTGTGGAGGCAGTGCCATTTATGGTGAGCTGGGAGGGAGGTGGGGAGCGTGATTTCCCATTGAGTTCTTTGATGTTACTCCAGAAGGTCCTCGCAGACCCCCACGTGGATGTGAGAGTGGATTGACAAGTGGTCTGCTTTGGCCTTATGGATGGCTATTCCCAGCAGGTAGACCGACTGAATAAGAGCCTTGTGATCTAGGCACCATTCCTACACTCTTATTGCTTCCCTGCACAAGGGATAAGAGTGTGCGCCGCCATGCTTGTTGATGTAGTACATCACTGCCTTGTTGTCCATCTGAAGGAGAATGTTCTTGTGACAAAGAATGTCCTTCAAGGACCGGACTGCATAGAGGACGGCTCTCATTTCCAGGATGTTTATGTGAAGTTGGGCTTCGACCTGAGTCCAAGTACCCTGAGTGTGGAGATCCTGACAGTGAGCTCCCCATCCCGACAGGGACGCGTCTGTGGTGATAGAAATCTGATGATCCAGAGAAGCAAAGGGGTATCCTTCCAGAAGACTGTCCTCTTGCGACCACCAGGTGAGCGACCTCCTGAGAGGTTCTGTCACCTTGATGAGAAAGGACCGAGGATGGGTAGTCGGGGACCACTGAGTACTGAGCATCCATTGAGACATTCTCATGTGGAGATGTGCTAGGGGGCACTGTGAACACTGAGGAAGCCATGAGGCCTAACATCCATTGCATCAAGATAGCTCGAACTGAGCCGTTTTCTCTGATGTGTCGGGCCACCTGTAGGACATCGCTCCTTCTATCCTCTGGAAAAAAGGCTTTCACACAGGTGGTATCCAGAAGGGTTCCTATAAAGAGGAGGTTCTGGGAGGGCTGTAGCTGAGATTTCTTGAGATTTAGCAGGACTCCCATGGATGTGAGAAAGTCTGAGGCCGTGGCAATGGCGTCGAGAGTTCCTTGCCAGGAAGAGCTCGCTAGAAGCCAGTCGTCCAGATATGGGAACACTTGTATTCCAACTTTTCTGAAATGCGCTGCGAGAATTGCGCAATACTTTGTAAAAACTCGTGGCACTGAGGATAGCCCAAAGGGCAGGACTCTGAACCAATAATGTTGGCCCAAAGCCACAAACCTTAGGTATTTGTGATGTTTTGGGTGAATAGGAATATGTTGGTAAGCATCCTGCATGTCCAGGGAAGCTAGCCAATCATGTTGATGAAGCAAGGGCAACATGGTTCCCAGTGACATCGTTTTCAACTTGTCCTTGGGAAGAAATCTGTTCAGTTTTCTGAGGTCCAAAATGGGGCGCATGCCCCCAGTTTTCTTTGGAATAAGAAAGTAGTGGGAGTAGAACCCTGTGTTCCGTTGATTCAATGGAACTATTTCTACTGCCCTGTTGTTCAGAAGGCCTTGTATCTCGGAAACGAGAAGTTCTGACTGAACTGTCGACAGTCTGGGCTGTCGTTTGGGGGGGAAGATCTGGAGGGGTCTCTAAAAGTTGGAGGTAATATCCCTCATGGATTATCCGGAGGACCCATTTGTCTGATGTTACGGTCTTCCAACAGTTGTAGAACTGAGTCAGACGACCCCCCACTGGCAGCTGAGGAGGGACGTGGGCCAGAAAGTCAGAAGGTAGCACTGGGCGCTTTGGGTCCTTGTGCTTTCTGTTGCGTTTTCTTTTGAGGCTGGGGGCCTTGGTTTTTATTAAAACTTCCCCTGCCTTTGCCTCGAAAGGACTGATGGTTGTGAAATTGATGCTTATTAACACCCCCACGAGAAGGGGTGGGAGCAGGTTGAGCCAATTTAAAGGCAGACCTAGTCTTTTGAGTGGCCTCCAGAGCTTGCTCTACTTGAGGGACAAAGAGATACATACTGTCGAAGGGTAACGCCATAACCTGTTGCCGGGCATCATTCGTGAAACCTGAAGTGCGCAGCCAGGAGTGGTGGCGAGTACAGATGCCTGGCGCTGCTGCCCGTGAAGCAGTATCGAAAGCGTCCATAGCTGCTTTAACCTGCTAGTTGTTGGACTCGATACCCCGGTAATGGTTTTAAGTAGCTCCGAACTAGTGTCTGACTCCGGCAGAGCTTCTACCATTTGTTTGAGCAAATGCCAAACATCATACTCATAATGAGAAAAATAGCCCTGGTAGCTGGCAATACGCATATCCAGGGTAGAGGCAGCAAAGACTCTCTTACCTAAGGTGTCTATCTTGTGAGATTCTTTGTTTATAGGCCGGGCTGAAGATGCCTGAGGGAGGATGGCCTTATCATTTTCTGCCAGGACTACGATAGGGTCCGCAAAGGCCTGGGAGGCCAAGATGCGTCGATCCTTGGGAGCAGCATGCTTTCTATCTATGGACTTAGCCACAGAAGGAATGAGAACGGGATTATTCCATACCATTTGAGAAAGCATTTCAAAGGAGGGTTGTACCGGAGGAGTCAAATCCATAGGGATCTCCGGAACATGGAGGTATTGGAGTCTTAACAGCTTCCCAGGATTGATATCAGTAGTCTGGAGAGAAAGAATGGAATTCAAATTTTTCAGGAGAGACTTAAAAGACAGGTCTTCGACCAGAGGCTCTGCTACAGGATGAAATCCTTCCACATCATCTCCCAGGCGAAGGTCTGGGTCAGGCTCAATGTCATCTCCTGACAGCCCGAGAGGGACTGCATGGACAGGAAAGGAGTGAAAATCAGAAGGCAATGAGGAAGGAAAAGGATTCAGAGAAGAGGAGCCCTGAAGACTGGACAACACCCTAACAGGCCTCGGCGCCGAAGAAGGGCACAGTGCCGAAGATGGCGCTGAAAAGCGCAAAGCGCCGATAGCGGAGCGATGAGGCGACCACAAAGACAGCCAACAAGGTGCACCGCGTCAAGACGGCACCAACGAAGCACGCGCAGACAACCCCAATGCACCGAGGATGGCGCGACAGTCGATCGGCAAAGGCAGCGCCGAAGCAGCCATCGACACTGAAGGTGCCAAAACATCCCAAGGCTCTGAAAACAGGATCTGAGGAGAAAAGGAGGAATACCAGGAGATAGAGGCATCAGTGTGGCCCCTCGCGCCAGCCATATGTGGGGGCACCTAAGCGCCCAGAATGCGGCGCACGAAGATGGCGCCGTCAACTAGGGAGGCCCAACCGCCCTACCCGATCCCCTGAAAAACCCGAAGGCCCCGGAGTGACCGGGCCAGGCAGCGGTCCAACCTCTGAGCCCATTGCTCCATAAGAGCAGTCCACTGATGAAACTGCTCATCTGAAGACCTACCAGAGGGCAGGGTAGGGCTCTGATGTCGAAGAGGTCGGGGACCGGAAACAGAAACCGGTGACTCCGAAGGAGGAGACAGGCAACCAGCCCCAATAACTGAACGTCTACACGACATACCTAGGGCGACCTCAGATGATGCCTCTCTTTTTGACCTGTGGGCCAAGAAGAGGTCGAGGTCGAACGGTGCCGAGTGCGACTGTTTCTTTTATGCTTCTGAGAGACCGCCCATGCCCTCGGGCACTGGACTGTCCATTGTTAGACCCTCCCTCCGGAGAGGGCGGCGGACCGGACCCAGCCCGGCTGACTGAACAGCTTTCATACGAATTCTCCCTACCGTCACCTGACCCGCTCATGGTCGACTCCGTCAATGTAGGCTGAGACTTCTTTTCTTTAATAAGAATAAATAAACTAAGCGGTAGTTATTCAAGATATTATTACAAAACAATAAAACTGAAAAACTATGCTGCTAGTTTGAAGTTTGACTCCCGGAGGGAGAGCGATGTTGTCACTGAAGTGCACTCGACGGCAGGAAAAAAGGAACTGAGGCGGTTGGAGGGTCGATGCCGAGATAGTCACTGCCGCAGGAGCTAATGCTCGCGGCACCGCTCCTCGCAGCTCCATCTCTGGCGTCGACCCTCTGCAAAAGTTTGCTCCCACTGGGTCCTAGTGCCTCCGGCGTAGATCCCATAAGTGTGAATGAGTGGTGGAGTCTTTATGTCCAGGAAGATCCGTGCCGAGTAGAAAGCCCTCCTACCCCGGAAGTCAAAATCTGAGTAATCTTGATCTGGGGGGCGGTCACGGTGAAGGGCGCGAAGTCGATCGGGAGTGTCCAACTGTGTCAATCTAGACTGCGGATGAGGCATGGAACCTGGAGACTCGGGCGCAATACCACTGGCAGAGATCCCTAGGGGCAGGAACTCTGGAGAAAGGCCTCTGCCAGGAACGCAACGACGCCTCCCGAAAGGGAGCAGGCCAGGGGGGCACCACAAGGGTGGCCTTGCTGAAATCGCCTAGAAAGGCATGCACCGAGTGCTCTGGATTGCTTAAAGTGGCAGGGTGTGGTGAAAGTCCTCCAACATCCTCAAGAGGAAACTCAGATACTCAGTGAGATCAGCGGCTGGAGAGATGTGGACAGAAGGCTCCTCTACCCCCGAAGAGGGGGATGAGGAGTTGAGGCACTGACTGCTCAGAGGGCGGCTACTCGGGGAGGTTGAAAAACCTTACTGTCCATTGCCCTGACGTAAGCTGGGAACCGAGCTGCCACAGCCCTGAACTGCTCCCAGGAGAGAGGCCCGCTAGGACCAAGGATGCCTGGAAGCGCAGGAGAATGTGGCAGAGGGATGGGGACAGAGCTGAGAAGAGATGTCTGCTGACCTCCACCTGGGCTAAGGAGTGGACCAAGAGCACTCGAAGAAGAAGGTGCTCCAGAAGACTCCACAGCTGACAGCTGAACAACCATTTCGGTACTGCCTTGGCTACGCCCGGAAGAATCCCCCCCATGAGGAGACTGGGGCTGTACAGGTCCAGAAGGACGGTCCCCTACCTCTAAAGAATGGGTCTCTCAAGGCGGAATAGCGGAGATCCGCACTACGGCTTCTTCCAGAGCCCAGGTGGGCCCCAGAAAAAGGTCGCCATGCAAACTCCATGCCCCTCAACCCCTCGGAATCCGAGAAAGCCCTCCTCCTTGAGAGGGCCAGCCTAGGTAGTTGACAGCCCTGGCCAGAACCCGAAGGAGCTATCCAGGGTACAGTACCCTCCCCTCCTGTAGATGCCCTGATCGGCCCCAAAGTTGGGCAATCGAGGCACATCACAGGTGGGGGTACCACTGCTGAGGGATCAGTGAACCCACCAAGACCGGGCTGCAGAGCAATGGTGGCCTGCACCACTTCCCACTGGTCAGTACCCCTGACCCCAGTCTCGGCAGCCACCGACCCCACCTCAGAAGGGGGCTGACACAGGCTTGTTGAGGACACTATGACTCCGCCTCTGAAGAGGTAGAGGCCAAGGCCCTGTGCCAGACTGTAGGAGGGTGCCCGCTGCCGTCCTTGCCAAATGGGGTGCCAGAAACGGAGACCACGCCCGAGCCAGTGCCCCCCACAGCACCGCGAGTGATATCCACAGAGGACATGGCCCCGGCCCGAACGGCAGCCCCGGAGTCAGAACCAGTCACGGCGCTGAGGTTGGGGACAGCGCCGATGATGGCTCTGATGGTGCCATCGGCACTGCTGACGACGGCGCCGACAGTGGATTCCGAAGCCCCCATCGTGCCAAGTCCCGAGCCGGACACGGCACCGAGGTGAGAAGAGGACAAAGATGGCACTGTAGAGACTCCCACAGCGCCACGAGCACTATCGACGCACAGCAGCCACAGCGCTGAGTGACAAACCAGCACCGATGACAGCCTCCGCTAGGCCCACGTGCCGAAATGGCGCCGACCGGGACAGCACGGACCTGGGCCTTGCAAACCACGGGTCCAACACCAGGGGAGCCTTCACCCCCAAAGGGGCGATTGCCTTGGCGGCACCTCCTGCCCGCCGCTCGAAAGGAGCGGGACGGGCCTCCTGCACCGCAGAAAGAGCCTCGGCAACGGCCAGGCTGCTAGAAGCCGAGGCACCCTCCTCCTCAATCCGTGTAGAACCAGGAGGGGACCCCGAGGAAAGGGTGAGAGTACGTGGCTTAGCCCGATAAGTGCACACCCGACCCCCGAAAGTCGGCGGAGCTCGCCCCACTTTCCACGTGCGTTGCTCGATGACCTGGCGGTCCATGGAGAAGAAAAAATTACTCACCTTAGTGATGTTGTTTCTTCTAATGGAGTCTTGCTATATTATGACATATGCAGTGAGTCCCAACCTTCGAACTGCTCCGGAGGTGAAAGAGTTAAATTTCCACGCCAGGCATGGAACGCTGAGCTCAAGCTCGGTTGAAACTCTATCTGTTGTTCTTCAAACTCAAACCATCAGATCTTTACGAGCTAAACTCACTGAAGTCCTGTGTGGAAGCTGTAAACCTACGCTAGCCAACTGGCTACTAAATATAAGAACACATTTTTTGGTCCCAAAACAAAGACTTAAGTCAGAAGACCCAAAAAATGAAAAACACAACACCAAGTCACCTCCAAAAAAGGAGGGGTGAAAACAACAAGGTGGGCATCTACTAAGTGCCAACACTGCACTGCCCACCCATCCCAAAACAGAGGTTCTGAGAGGGACAGGGGGGAGGTCATAATAGCAAGACTCCATTAGAAGAAACAACATTACTAAGGTGAGTAATTTTTCTTCAAACAACATGAAAGTCTTGCTATATTATGACATATGCAGACTACACAGCAGTACCTCTATGGAGGAGGGACAGAACCTACTTAGGAAATAGACTCTGAAGCACAGCTGTGCAGCACGAGCATCACTCCTAGCCTGGATGTCCAGGGAGTAATGCTTGGTAAAAGTTTGAACTGTTTTCCAGGTAGCTGCTTGACATACCTCTAGAATAGGGAGGTCCCTGGCAGCAGCCAGAGAAGCAGCTGTACCTCTGGTAGAGTGAGCCCTCAGGCCTGAGGGAGGAACCTTACCCAGCTTTTCATAACAGAATTGGATACAAGAGACAATCCACCTGGCAATGGATCTTTTAGTGGCAGGTTTCCCTTTACCAACCTCACCATAAGTGAGGAACAGTTGGAGGGAGTCAAACCTGTGACCCTCGCTACGCTCTATGTAGTAACTAAGGGCTCTCTTCACATCTAAGCTGTGCAGCCTCCTCTCGCCAGAGGAGGAATGGTCAGTGAAGTACACTGGAAGAGATATAGATTGATTAAGGTGGAAATCTGAACCCACCTTAGGCAAGAACTTCCTGTTAGTCCTGAGGACCACCTTATCTCTATGAAAGGAGATAAAATCAGGCTCCACTGACAAAGCTTGTAATTCACTTATGCGTCTGGCAGAAATGATGGCTACCAGAAACACAGTCTTCCAAGTCAAGTACTTAAGCTCTGCTGAAGACAAGGGCTCAAAGGGGGGTTGCATAAGCTGAGCAATGCAAACATTAAGATCCCAGGCAGGGCAGGGTCCCTGAATGGAGGGTTGGTGTGAAGCAATCCCTTAAAAACTTGGAGAATACAGATGAGCTGAAAGAAAGAGGTTTACCTGTTGAAATAAAAGCAGACACAGCTGCCAAATGTACTTTTAGGGTAGCTGGTCTCAGCTCAAGGTATTTAAATGGACCATATAATCCAGGACTGTGGGTAAATCAGCAGATTCTGGGAAATATGCTTCCCAGAGCACCATATGGAAAACCTCTTCCATTTGGAATTATAGGTAGCCCTGGTAGAAGGTTTCCTAGAAGCCTTCAGTATATCCATTACACCTTGGGAGAGGTGTAGATCAGCAACTCTAACTCTTCAAGAGCCAGGCCTTGAGATTGAGAGATTTGAGGTTCGGGTACCAAACCCTCCCCTGAGCACAGGTTAACAGGTTGTGATTCCTGGGAAGACACAGGGGAAGATGGACCGCTAAGGACAGTAGGAGTGGATACCAGGGTTGTCTGGCCCAATCTGGAGCAATCAGGATCATCTTGCAGGATTGAGATCTGATTTTGACTAACACTTTGAACAGGAGAGGGAAGGGGGGAAAAGCATAGAGAAACTTCCCTTCCCAATTGAGAACTAAGGCATCCAGAGGGACTGAGCCCAACACTGGGGGCCTGCAGCAAAAAAGGGGAAGTTGGTGATTGTCTGGGGCTGCAAAAAGATCTATCTGCGGGGTGCCCCATCTGGCAAATATTACCTCCAGGACCAGGGGGTCCAGTGACCATTCGTGATGGCCCTGGGAGATCCTGCTGAGAGCATCTGCCAGGACATTGTCCTTACCTGGGAGGTGAACTGCTGTAAGGAGGTGTTCAGGAGTAAGCCAGAGACCACAACTTCATTGCTTCGTGCACAAGGCCGTAGACCAAGTGCCTCCTTGCTTGTTGATGTACCACATTGTGGTGGTGGTGGTGTCTGTTCTGACCTGTACAACTTTGTTCTGAACAGATTTGGAAAAAACTTGAAGTGCTAGAAAAACTGCTCTGAGTTCCAACAGACTGATGTGGAGCAGAGATTCCTGAGGGGACCACAATCCCTGGGTAGTAAGGTCACCCATGTGAGCTCCCCACCCCAAGTGGGATGCATCTGTAGTAAGGATTAAGGAGTGAGACTGAGTGACAAAGGGAACCCTTTGTCTCAGATTGCTCTGATCCTGCCACCACTGTAGGGCTTGAATCAGGGTTCGAGTTACTGGGATCAATTTGGTTAGAGGGTCTTTCCTTTGAGACCAAAAGGCTCTCAAATGGAACTGGATGTCCCCCATCTGAAATCTTGCTCCCTGCACTACTGCTGTAGAAGCAGCCATGTGCCCCAGGAGCTGCAGAAAATGCCTTGCTGGTCGAGAGACCTGCAGGGTGAATGAGGAGGCCAGAGAGACCAGGGTCCTTGCCCTGTCCAAAGGAAGGAAGGCTCTGGCTTTCTCTGTGTTCAGCTCTACGACTATGAAGGTGAGGGGCTGGACAGGCTCTGAACTGACTTTGAAAGATTCAGAAGGAAACCTAGAGAGGTGAGCAGTTGCTGAGTTATCCGTAGATGTAACTGACTTGGTCTGGAGACTGGCCTACTATGAGCCAGTCGTCCAGGGTAAGGAAGACGGCAATTTTTGCCTTCTTAGGGAAGCAACTGCTACTGCCAGGCATTTTGTGAATACCCTTGGAGCAGAGGTGAGGCCAAAGGGCATTGCTCTGAACTGGTAATGGCCTGAGGGCAGCTCGAACCTGAGGTACTTTCGATGGGAGCTTCTGATGAGAATATGGAAGTAGGCATCCTTGAGGTCCAGGGACACTAGCCAGTCCCTGGCCTTAGAGAGAGTAGAATAATTCCCAGAGTCACCATTTTGAATTTTGGTTTAAAGGTGCTTGTTTAAATATCTGAGATCCAGGATGGGCCGCCATTCTCCTGTCTTTTTTGGGGTAAGGAAGTACCTGGAGTACAATCCTTTTCCCTGGTGTAGGGGTGGAACCCTTTCCACAGCTCTGAGAGCCAGGAGGGAAGAGACCTCTGCCTCTAGGGCAAGTGCCTCTGGTGGATTTGCAGGTGGAAAGATCTGGTTCTCATCTTTAGAAATTTTCTGAAGCTGAGAACCAGTCCCTGGCTTACTATTCCAGGACCCACTTGTCTGATGCCAGAGACTTCCAGTCCTGGACAAAGTAAGCCAGCCTGCCCCCTACAGGTAGCTGAGAATCGGCCTTGGCAACCCCATCAGGGTGCCTGTTTGGCAGAGGCTTTGGGCTGAGAGGTGGAAGCAGGCCTGCTTGTACCCCGTCTGCCTCTCCCTCTAAAGAACCCCCTCTGGGCATAAGCAGAAGAGGAGGCCTGGGCTTGGTAAAAAGGCCTATGAAAAGGCCTGCCCCTGACCCTGGAAAGCTGCCTTTGAGGAGTGGACTGCCTTTCCTTGGCCTGTGCACTCCTATAGGTGGTCCTATACTCATCCATTTTCTTCATGTAATTCTCTGTCTGCTCCCCAAACAGAGAATTACCCACAACAGGAAAATCCATGGCCTTAGTCTGGGTATCCTGTGACAGGCTAGTACATCTGAGCCAAGCCATTCTGCGAAGTGCCACAGATGTAGCCATGACTCTTCATGACACATCATTAGAGTCCACTGCAGCATGAAATTGCACCTTGGATGCCTCAATACCATCGGCAGCCACCTGCTCCAGCTCCTTGGCAAGCTGGTCAGGGACCTGTTTTGCTAGAGCCATAACAGTATCCCATCTGGATTTCTGATATATAGCAACATAAGCCATGTAATTTGCCTGTCTGAGTCCTAAGGATGCTGCCATGTACTGTTTCTTTGCCATGGCATCAATCCTCCTGGAGTCCTTGTCAGGGGGGTGTGAAGCCAAGGGAATATTTGCCTTGTCACAGGCTGCAGCCTGCACTACTCCAACATGGCTGCATTGTTGTGTAAGGAACTCCGTATCAGAGCCTGACAATGTCTACCTCTTGTCCATTCTCTTATCCACAGGAGGTATAGTGTGTCGAGTTTTTAAAATTTTAACTGTTTCCCAAAAGATTTATGCAAAGGAATAGACAGTCTCCTAGACTCTGGGATATCCATCATTTCCACATAGTCAGGCTCCTCTTGATCATCCACAGCTTCCTCCACAGGGAGCTAGAGGGTTTCAGCCACTTTTTTATAAAACATAAAATGAGAAGGGGACTCAGAAAGCCTAGGAGGAGATACTCCTGAAGGTCTGTCTGGGGAGATGTCCGGGTCAATGGGCACATCCAGACTTTCAAATCCACATTCACTCTCCTCATAGATACATAGACAGTGTCGGCAGATAAGGGCCTATGGCCCACCCAGTCTGCCCATTTGAGCTTGTAAGTTCAGTTTGTTTTCCTAGAAGTCTGTTGCCCCTTACCCCTGACCTCCAGAATTCCTTTATGTCTATCCCATGCATTCCTAAATCCCGTGATTGTTTCAGCCCCCACCACTTCCTCTGGCAGCGTGTTCCACTTGTCCACCACCGTTCTGTGAAGAAATTCTTTCTCATGTTTCCTCTGAATCATCCTCCTCCAACTTCATCCCATGCCCTCTAGTCCTGGAACATCTTTTTCGCTTAAAAATAGTGTTTTCCTGCACCTGTTCCTCCTGTAAGATACTTGTATGTCTCTATCATATCCCTCTCTCCCTCCTCTCCTCCAGGAGTACATGTTCAGTTCCTTCAACCTGTCTTCATAGGACTTGTGATGCAATCCATGCACCTTCTTTGTTGCCTCCTCTGAACCTTCTCTACCCTGTCTACATCCTTACGTGGGTATGGTCTCCAGAACTGTACACTGTACTCCAGGTGGGGCCTCACTAGTGTCTTGTATAGGCGGAATTATGGCCTCCTTTTCCTGCTGGTGATGCCCCTGCCTATACATCCCAGCATCCTATTTGCTTTACCTGCTGCCTTGTCACACTGTTTCCCTACATTGAGGTCATCAGACATAACCCCAAGATCCTTTTCCTGCTTGGTGCATGCTATATCCTCACCCCCCAACTGATATATTGTGCCAGGGTTTTTGTGCCCCATATGCATTATCTTGCACTTCTTTGCATTGAATTTCAACTGCCAAACCCCTGACCATTCTTCAAGTTTCTGCAGATCGCTTCTCATTCTGTCTACACCCTCTGGTGTGTCTACTCTGTTACAGAGCTTTGTGTCATCAGCAAACAGTGAAATTCTGCCTTCTAGGTCCTCGCCATGTCACTGATGAAGATGTTGAATAGGACCGGTCCCAGCACTGATCCCTGTGGTACCCCACTGGTCACTCTTCCCTCTGTGGAGTGACAGCCATTTACCACCACCCTCTGTGTCCTGCCACCCAGCCAGTTACCTACCACCACACTACTGTCCTGCCCACACCCATATTCCCCAGTTTGTGTAATAGTCTTCTATGTGGCACAGTGTCAAAGAGGCACTGAAGTCCAGATGGCCATGTCACTGCCCTCCCTGATCCACCTCCTAGTCACCCAGTCAAAAATTCATTGAGGTTGGTCTGACATGACCTCCCCTGGTGAAACCATGCCTTGGGTCCTGTGGTCCATTGACAACAGATGTTCCACCAATCTCTCCTTCAGTAGTGCTTCCATGATCTTCCCCACTACGAGGTGAGGCTGACTGGTCTGTAGTTCCCTGCTTCCTCTTTGTTCCCACTTTTGTATAGGGGACTACATCTGCTGTCCTCCAGTCTTTGGGTACCTCCCTGTTTCCAGTGATCAGCTAAACAGGATAGCCAGAGTTCAGCCACCACCTCTCTTAGTTCTTTAAGGACCTGGGTGCACCCATCTGGCTCCATTGCTTTATCAACTCTTATTACTTCCAGTTCCTTCAGGACCCTTTCTCGTGTAAAGGGACTTGTGTCCATTTCTGCACCATTCTCACCCTTGTCGCCCTCAGACCCATTACCCTCCTCTTCCTCAGTAAAGACTGAGCAGAAATACCTGTTCAATATGTCAGCTTTGCTGTTGTCATCCTCCATCGCCCCATCCTCCCCTTCAGTCTCACTATCCCTCCTTTGTCTTTCTTTTTCACTTACGTACCTGTAAAGGTTTGTCCCCTCTACCCACTGATTTTGCAATGTGTTCTTCTGTCTGAGCTTTGGCTTCCTTATTGACCTCCCTGCCTCCTTTGCTTCTCCTGGTACTTCTCCCTATCCCCTTCTGCCTGTGTCTTTTGTATTGCCTGAATGCAATCTTTTTGGCTTTCACTTTCTTTGCTACCTCTTTGGAAAACCATAATAGTCTCCTCTTCCTTTTCCTCTTGCTAACCTGCTTAATACATAATTCTGTTGTTCTTGTAATCCCATTTTAAATACCCCCTGTTCCTCAACCCTGATTCCTGTCCGTTCCCTTAATGCCTCTTTCAAGTATCTCCCCATTTCCCAAAGTCTGCCCCCTAAAATCCAGGATCGTGTTTTGTGTGGTTTGGTTCTGCTCTTTCTCTGATTTCAAACCACAATGACTGGTGGTCACTGTTTCCCAGGTGCTCCCCACTGTTACCCCCATCACACCGTCCCTGTTTGTGAGCACAAGGTCCAGTATTGCCTTCTGCGGAGTTGGTTCCATGACCAGTTGCTTGAGGAAGGCACCCTGAAGAGTCCAGGATAAATCTGCTCTAGTTGATGCTGCTGCTGGGATGTTCCAGTCCACGTCTGGAATATTGAAGTCTCCAACCAGTACTACCTCACCTTGTCTGCCATCCTTTGGATGGCTAGCATCAACTCCTATCTGTTTCTTCCTCCTGGGCTGGTGGTCTATAGACCACACCTGTGCAGATGGCTGTCCCCATTTTCCTTTCCAGCTTAGCCCACAGTATCTCTCCCCATTTTGTTCCTCCTGGATCTCTGTGGCCCTTATGTCATTTTTCACATAGAGTGCCTCCTCCTCCCTTCCTGCCTGCTCTGTCTCTTCTGAATATGTTGTAGCAGGTATGGCCTTTCCTGGTCGTGGTTATCATTACACCAGGTTTCAGTGATGGCCACAATGTCCAGTCTGACTGCACCATGACAGCCTCCAGATCTTCCATCTTGTTGCTAAGGCTCCTGGCATTTGCACATGGCTTTCCATGATTTGACCTCCCTAGACTGTTTCACTGTTCTACTCAGCCCCTTCCTTGGTTGTCATTTATCCCTGGTTCTCCTTGCTGTCTGCCCTTCTGCTGAATTTGCCCTTTTCTGCTTAACCACCTCTTGGGCACTAATCTCCATCTTTTGCACACTGCTTTGCAGAGACAGCCACTCCTCTGGTTCACTGGTTCCACTGCTAGCTGTGGGGGGTGAGCAAGTAGGTACCTTCCTTGCTGGCCTGCCACCCCCCTTTGCTAGTTTAAATGCTTGTCAATGTAGCATTTAAACTTATCATTAAGTGCTTGGATTCCTCTCCAGGATGGATGCAGGCCGTCAGGCTTGAACAAACCTCCATCCCTCCAGGTGGGTCCCCAGTCACCAATGAATCCAAACCCTTCCTCACAGCACCAGTTCTTCAACCATGAGTTAAAGTTCCTGGTGCATGCACTCCTATGCTCTTCCTTGCCTCTCACAGGTAGTACTTCTGAGAAAGTGACAGAAGTAGCTACTTGCTTGAGACCCCTCCCCAGTTTCCTAAACTCTTCCTGAACTTCCTTTGGCTCCCCATTTGCCAGGTCATTAGTACCTAGGTGGATAATGACATCCAGCTCACCCTCCGTCTTGCCTTCCCAGTGATCCCCAGGATCTTCCTTCCATCCCTCCATGCCGTGGCACCTGGTAGGCACCTCACCTCCCTGTCCTCCCCCTCCTGTGTTCCTAGCTGGATCCCTCTTATGATGGAGTCCCCCACCAGGATTCACTTCCTCCTCCTCTGGGGTCCACTGCTTACCCCGCTGAGGTCACCTCCTTGGCAACCTCCACATCCTTTCCTTCCACTTCTCTGGGTACCTCTATTTGGTTGTCCTCGTTTGCCAGTGTGGCATATGAGTTCTTGAGTGGAATAGGATCTGGGATGTGCCACTGCCTGACCGCTCTAACCCTCCCTGAGCCCACTGTCATCCAAGTGCTCCTTGTTCTCGGCATCCTTTGAGGCAGTTGCATTGGACTGGGTGGTCCCTGGATAGGGGTGATGGTACTCCTGACCCAGTTTACTTCCGCTCTGAGTCTGGCTACCTCATCCGCAGTCCAGAGAGATGCATGCAGATAGGGCAGCACCTCAGTGTCCAGAAGGTCTGCCTGAATATGGCTGCCCCACAGCCACTGCATTGCACCACTCCCCACATTATACTGCAATTCCACTACTTGTCTGCTACTGAAGCTCTCCTAGTTCCCTTTTTATTAATTTACTGTCCTAAAAATCCTGCCACTGATCCTCAGATAATTTTCTTTAAAAAAAAAATAAAAAAAGAAGGAAACCATGAAACCAATGAATAAATAAATGAGTCAAAACACTTGTGCTGAGGTTGGGCTTCTTCCCCCTTATGCCCCTCCAACCTCACACCCCTTACTATACCCTGTCCTGTCCTGTCAATCAGATTTAACAGGGCATATAATTAAGAGTTGGGGGAAGGGGAGGGAGGGGGGCGAAAATTTGCAGCAATTAAAGACAGCACAGAATTACACCACCACTATGTTTTAAATTTTCAACAGCCCAAAAACAATTTTAAGTAAATACTCATACTTCTCATACTCCTCTTCCCCCTCCTCCGGTTCATAATATTCCTCTAAATCATACTCTTGAACCGGTGGAATCGGGGAAAGCGACTGGACAATTTTAATCGCTTTGGCTATTTCTTCAGCGGTTGGAGAGGAAAGTTTTGGCTCCACACCAGCTGATTTCTTAGTCCTTTTTGCTGGAACTGACTCCTCAGAGTCGGATCTCCTTTGGCCCGAGGAACTCTCGCCCTGGTCAGAGGGCACTCCCTCAGTTCGGTTGGAACCCGAACCGGGCTAACCATCGGTTCAGCGGACTTTTGCCCTCCCTTTCCCTGAGCCTACCAACTCTCTTTTCCAGGGTAGCTGCAGGAAAATGTTTACAAATCTGGCAGTCTGCATTGAGGTGGTCAAACCCCAGACAATAAACACAAGTGGTGTGGGGGTCAACCTTGGCAAAGACTTCCCCACAGACACTGCAGTGTTGAAACCCAGTGGGCCCAGTTTTTCTTTTGGGTTTCTCAGACATAGTGCCAGCCTAGCCAAACTTACCCGTTTATGGTAATCCGCCAGGTAAGACCCTCTTATCGGTTCCCAACCGTGTCACGCGTCGTGGAAAAAACCGTAATAAAATCCGTTTTTTTTAGAACTGATAAGAACCAGTAACCACACTCTAAATGACAGATTAATATATTTTAAACAAACTGATCGGTTCAAACTGAACCAATAAACCGTTTACAAGTTCCACACAGAATAGAAATTAATGTAAAACCTATCTAGTACTCACAATACCACAGACAGAGTCTGAACCGACCGGTTGCAGTTTAAACTCGGTCGAAAACCGAGAAAAACAATACTTTAACCGACAAAATGAACCGAGCAGAAGGAGGAATCTCTGGAGCGACTGTTCAGTGAGGCGATAAAGAATCTGATGGTTTGAGTTTGAAGAACAACAGACAGAGTTTCAACCGAGCTCGAGCTCAGCGTTCCATGCCTGGCATGGAAAGTTAACTCTTTCACCTCGGAGCAGTTGAGGTTGGGACTCACTGCATATGTCATAATATAGCAAGACTTCATGTTGTTTGAAACAGGCATTGCACGAATCCATATGTCGTGAGTGGGCCAAGACACGTAAAACAGCAGTGGAGTACTGGTCAGTGACGGAAAATTTACGGCTGCAAGGGCACCGTCACATGGGGGGGCCATCCCGTCTCCGAAGTCTTCTTGCACTCCGACCCAGACACGACCTACGAGGAAAAAAACACCAAAAACAGACTCTACGTCACCAAGAATAAAAATAAATGGAAAGGTCTTACCAAGCGACATCGAGTAAGGCAACTAGAACCAGCAGGAAAGGAGCCGACGGACTGCGGCACGGAGGAAATAAGGACTGAAAATCGCAACTGCATAGGTGGTAGGCCTCAAGTTCTGCAGAGCTTCCCACGAGGTGACCTCGATGGTGGGAGATGAAGAACTGGCAGGCAGGCGGAGTTGACAGTGCCTAACGGCCAACCCGTGAGCACCACGCAATGCGTTGGCCTCGAGGGCGGCACCGATGGTGCGTCCAAAAAAAAAAAAAGAGCTCCCGCGGGGTCATGACCTCCGGCCATGTATCCAAAGGTGATAAATGGTGAAGGCTGACACAGATAAGATCTGCTTGTCCATGGCCCTCACATAGTGGGAGAATGCAGCAGCCATGGCCCTGAACTGCTCCCAAGTCAAGAGACCCAAGGGACCCACACAGACTGGGAAGGGGAGGAGAAGGCAAGGGGAGGGGAGAAACCAGTCTCTTCAGGTGAGAACCCCCTCTGCCAGGGCTATGAGACCCTGCAGACGATCCAGCGCCAGGAAGGGATCCTCTGGCCTCCTCAGTCAGTGGCCGCTCAACCAGACTGAAGTGGTCAGGACTGAGCCCAAAAGGGGAATCCACCTTGTGAGGTGACCGGGGCCATGTAGGTCCAGAAGGGCAATCCCTAGCCCCACTTACAGAGGTCTCGCCTGAAGATGATGAAGGGGAGATGGGCGGTTCAGTGCTGTGGATCTTCCTCAAGCCCTGTAGGACTCCAAGGGAAGGTAGCGGCACCTCACCTTGTCCCTTCACCCGGACCGACTCCAAGAGGGACCTCTTCCTCATCACCAATCGCAGGGGCTCCACCATTCCCGCCTCACCCTCTGGGGAAGCAGCTGGCTCGGGAGCCCCCTTTCCAGCACTGGAGGACAGAGCAGCACCAGGAACAGTGCTGGCTCTGGACCCGGTGCCGGAAGACAATTTCTACTGGAGTGGAACCACTCACAGCACGTGGTGCCCCCATGTTACTACTAGCGGCTCCGAAGAGGCTTCCGGCGCCGGGGTCGACATCGGGGCCTGCGTAGATCATAATTACCGGCCCCAAAGAAAGAGTGGAGGGGAAAGAGAGGGAGAGTGCTGTAGTGCTGGGAGAGGGAGAGTCCTGGTACTCCGTGGAGTCGGGTTGCTAGTCCAGATCCACATTCCGATCATCCTCCTCCGAAGAGGAGGAGATCAGTGAGATCGGCAAGGAGGACACCGCCAAGGTCCTCCTTAACTCAGTGCCACAGGACCTGGCACCGACCGCAGCACCACTGAATAGAGATGACAATCCAGTCAGACAGGAACTGCTTAGAAACTGCAGTTAAAATAAAAGGCTTTACTTCCCTCCCAGTGGCTGCTCACAACTTAGGCAACTGTCCTCCCCTTATTTCATACTTTATAACCTTCCTCCAAGCAGCGATACAACCTCACATGATTTTGCAACTGTACTGAATGTTGCAGTCCACCCTAGGAATTACTTCTATGGATATGGCACAAAAATGGGAAGTGGAAATGGACTCCCGTATCGAAGAGGAGACTTGGAATTATGCGTGTTGATTCTCTTCCAAGGTAACGAGTTCACACCAATGGAGAGAATATGTGTGGAAGCAGCTCACCGGGTTCTTTCGCACCCCAGTGATCACTGCTCATTATCTTACCACGGCAGATTCCTTCTGCTGGAGGAACTGTGTCGAGCAGTGAGCAACACATTATCACATCATGTGGGACTGCCCAATAATTAAGCCACATCTTTTCTTTCTTCTTATTTACTTTATTTTGTAAAGGTATCCTCATACAGACATACATTCGTTTTTCATTGTTTCATATCAATATGCACGTTTTCCAATTTCCTGTTCTTACTATTACATTTCATTCTCCTCCTCTTCTCTTCCTCTTTCAAATGCTCTAGTGCATACAATGCACACATTCTTAAACTGTTATCTATATTAAAATTATAATGCAACCAACGATACAGAGCCTTAGGTAATTAACATCTCTCCGTTGGGTCCTGGCGCCTGCCGGCTTCAGTCCCAATGGTGCAACCTGCTGCAAGAGCTGTATCTCAAAGTAAGATCTGTCTCCATTCTGCTGAGTCGGTCTGCCAGCCTGTTCTGTACTCCTGGCAGGTAAACCTGGGCTCCAGGCACCATTCTCACACTCTCATTGCTTCCCTGCATAATGGGTAAGTGTGTGCACACCGCCCTGCTTGTTGATGTGATACATTACTGACTTGTCCGTTTGAAGGAAAATGTTCTTGAAACAGAGTATGTCCTTCAAGGCTCAGACCGCATAGAGGATGGCTCTCATTTCCAGGACATTTATGTGAAGCTGGGACTCGTCCCGAGTCCATGTACCTTGGGTGTGGAGATTCTGGCAATGAGCTCCCCACCCCATCAGGGACGCGTCTGTGGTAATGGAGATCTGATGATCCAGAGGAGCAAAGGGATATCCTTCCTGAAGGCTGTCCTCCTGCGACCACCAGGTCAGTGACCTCTTCAGAGGTTCTGTCACCTTGATGGGAAAGGACTGAGGGTGAGTGGTTGGGGACCACTGAGTACTGAGCTTCCACTGAGAGGTTCTCGTGGAGACAAGCTAAGAGTACAGTGAACACCGAGGATGCCATGAGACAGAGCATCCGTTGCATCGAGGTAGCTCGAACCGAGCTGCTTTCTCTGATGTATTGGGCCATCTGTAAGATATCGCTCCTTCTGTCCTCTGGGAGAAAAGCCTTCGCACAGGAGGTGTCCAGAAGAGTTCCTATAAAGAGGAGCTTCTGTGAGGGTTGTAACTGCGACTTGTTGAGATTTAGCAGGACTCCCATGGATGTGAGGAAGTCTGAGACCATGGCTACGACGTCCAGAATCCCTTGTCTGGAGGGACTTGCTAGAAGCCAGTCATCCAGATATGGGAACACTTGTATTCTGATTTTGCTGAGATGCACCACGAGAATTGCACAACACTTTGTAAAAACTTGAGGCGCCGAGGATAGCCCAAAGGGCAGGACTCTGAACTGATAGTGTTGACCCATCGCCACAAACCTAAGGTATTTGTGGTGCTTTGGGTGTATAGGGATGTGTTGGTAAGCATCCTGCATGTCCAAGGAGGCTAGCCAATCGTGTTGATGAAGCAAAGGTAGCAGGGAACCTAGTCATATAATCTTGAACTTCTCCTTGTGAAGGAACTTGTTTAACTTTCTGAGATCCAGAATGGGGTGCATGCCACCGGTTTTCTTCGGGACCAGGAAGTAATGGGAGTAGAAACGTGTGTTTTGTTGATCCAGTGGAACTACTTCTACTGCCCAGTTGTTCAGAAGGCCTTGTACCTCAGAAGCAAGAAGGTCTGACTGTACTGCCTACAGCCTGGGCTGTCATTTGGGGGGAATGATCCGGAGGGGTTTCCGAAAGATTGAGCGAGTACCCCTCGCGGATTATCCGGAGGACCCATTTGTCTGATGTTATAGACTTCCAGTGGTTGTAAAACTGAGTCAGAGTGACTGGTTTGGCAACTGGACCAACCTCCGAGCCCACTGCTCCATAAGAGCAGCCCACTGGTGAAACTGCTCATCGGAATCTCCTCCAACAGGCAGGAAGGGGCTCCTGTGTCGAGGAGGTCGGTCACCAGAGACAGAAACCGGCGACTCCGACAGAGGTGGAGACCGGTGCCTGGCCCTAATAACTGACCTTCTATACGAAGATGTACCACAGGGCGACCTCGAGAGATGTTGTTTCTTCTTCAACCTGTGTGCTGAAGAACTTGAGGCCAAACGGTGCCATGTGTGGGACTGTTTCCTTTTATGCTTTCGGGGGGACCGCCCATTTCCCTGAGCATTGGACTGTCTGTTGTCAGACCCCCCCTTCGGAGAGGGTGGCGAACCGGACCCAGCCCGGCTGACTGAACAGCTTTCATACGAAGTCTCCCTACTGTCACCTGACCCACTCAAGGTCGACTCCATCAATGGAGGGCTGAAGACTTCTTTCTTGTTTTAAGTGGAATTAAATATAATCAGTACTTATTTGAAGATAAACTACAAAACAAAGAACTGAAAACTAAGCTGCTAGTTTGAAGTTTCACTCCCAGTGGGCGAGCGACGTCACTGAAGTGCACTTGACGGCGGGAGAAAAAAGGAACTGAGGCGGTTGGAGGGTCGAAGCTGCGATAGTCATTACCGCACGAGCCAGGGCTCATGGTGCCACTTCCTCGCAGCTCCATCTCAGGCACCAACCCTCTTGAAAAAAGTTTGCTCCCGCTGGGTCCTATCACCTCCAGCGAACTCCCATTAGTGTGAATGAGTGGTGGAGACTTTATGTCCAGGAAGATCTATTATCAACCCTAACATACTCTGAATCCAACCCTAACTCTGGGTATGGACCCACCCGGTGGTCACATGGCCACCTCCTTCCACTCCACCTGAGCCATGCCAGAGTAAGAACATCAATATACAGAGAACTAGTATAATAAACAGGATAAGATCAAACTGAATAACTGTTTAAAGGGTGCACACCCTCTTTCCCCCACTCTGGGTGTAAGGGGGTAGAGATCAATATAACAACCGGCTGTTAGCAGATGTTTAAGCTGAACTACGATACCCTGCTCACTAAGATACATCTAATTAATGCTGTGATGTTAAAGGTTTTACCATGCTGTACTTGCGAAAGCTGAATAAAAGTTAAATTTACAAAAAAAAAAAAATAATAAAAGGCTACAAACAGGCAAGGCCAGGGCCTGTGCTCTTTATTTCTATCAATGTAAAATCTGAGAATTCTTCTATCACTAACAGAGTGCTTAAATACTCCCAGATTCTCTGGTTTGGTGGTTGATATGAAACTCTGAAAACACTTTTAAGAACTCATGGTGTGTATGGAGAAAAGAGAGACTACTCGCCTGTAACCACAGATCGTCAAGTGGGGCTCTTGCAGTAGATAAGAACAGGTTACTCACCTGTAACAGTAGTTCTAGGAGTGGTATATGTTGTTCATCCACACTTACTGGCATGTCTCTTTCCCCTTTAAGGATCACAAAGTCTTCAAGCTGGCTCCTCCCATTCACCCGGGTGGTATATACCTCGGCCCCGCCCCATGACGCCAGATCTTAGCCTGCTGGAAGCCAGGTGTTATGCGTCTGCTGCTGGAGAGGTCGGGTGGGTCCGTGTGGATGAACAACATATACCACTCCTAGAACTACTGTTACAGGTGAATAACCTGTTCTTCTAGGATCGTGGATATGTTGTTCATCCCCACACGCCCCCTACTTAGGGAACAGAGACTGGAGAACTGAGGCCCCAAAACCAGCATCCCGGCATGACTCAAGGTTGATGTGGTAGTGGGTGATGAAGGTGCTTGCTGACTTCCAGGTAGCAGCCCAACAGATTTCCTGGATAGGGATGTCCCTGGAAGCAGTCACCGATGCTGCAGTATGGCAGGTGGAATGAGCTCTTATCCCCTCTGGGAGGCTCCTTGCCCACCAACTCATGACGCAGACCTATGCATGATGTAATCCCATCTAGCAATGGTTCACTTCGCTGCAGGTCTGCCAGAAGCGGCTTCAGCGTAGGTGACAAACAGCTGGCGACCCTCTCCCCGATTTCCTGCCATCCTCTCCTTATCGTAGGAGAGAGCACGTCGCAGGTCCAAGGTATGGAGCCCGAACTCGGCCTCCGAGGTGTAGGATGGGTAGTAAATCGGCAGAGTTGACACCTGGTTAGGGTGAAACTCTGACACCACCTTCGGAAGGAATTTCAGG
Organism: Neoceratodus forsteri; assembly: GCA_016271365.2. Taxonomy (NCBI): domain Eukaryota; kingdom Metazoa; phylum Chordata; order Ceratodontiformes; family Ceratodontidae; genus Neoceratodus; species Neoceratodus forsteri. Next base: position 966,397,429 of record CM028134.1, on the reverse strand, counting down.
TGGGGGCGCAGGACAACTTTGTCCCTGTGGAAGACCAGATAAGGGGAGTCCACCGAAAGCACCTGGAGCTCCCCTGTCCTTCTGGCTGACGTGATAGCCACCAGAAAGGCCATCTACCATGACAAGTGTGACAACTCGCAGGCTGTGGTTGACCCCTACCCCTCCAGATACTGCAAAATGGAGAGTGCTGTTTTACCACATTTAGCAAATGACTACTTTCTCCCTTAATAACCTAGCGGAGCTTTGCACCAACAGATGGCAAAGGTGGCTGGTTCAGGCCATGAGCAGAGACCCCACTACAGTACCATGAGATGTATTTCTTAGGTTAAAAATGGAAATTACGTAACTACCGTAATTCTTGATCTTCTTGGATGAAGTCTCCACCACTCATTCACACTAATGGGAGTTCGCTGGAGGCACTAGAACCAGCGGGAGCAAACTTTTTTCGAGAGAGTCCGAAAAGCCAGCGGCCAAAGAAGCGATCTCGACCGAAGTCAAGACCACATGCTCTTGGGACTGGGACCTCTCTCGGTCCCAAGAGCGCCTTCGTCAAGATGAAGGCTTACTTGGTTCCTTCTCCCGCCTACGGGATCGGGAGGAGTGTGAGCCCGCAGGCACCTCTCCACGGGTGGTAAGAGACTGGCACAACTCCCAGAAGGAGCCTGAGAAAGTGAAGCCTAGGTTGAGAGGAATGAAGAAGCCCTGAGTGTCGGCGGCACGAGCCGCTTCTCCTTCTAACGCCAGCATGCGTTCCAATTGTTTGGCGGAGCCCGTAGCCACAGAATTCATCCACCTAGCCTCCTTGGACTTCACTTGAGGATTCCTTTTCTCCGGTCTCCCCAACTTTAAGCGTGCCAGGCGGTCATCCAGAATGTTGGGATGGAAGGCCAAGCAAAAACTGCAGGACGAGGTGTCATGGCCAACACCTAGGCAGTAGACGCACGTGAGATGGTGATCAGTGGACGACATCTTCTGGCCGCAAGAGCACTGGCGAAATCCAGGGGAAGATTTTTCCTCCATAATCGAAGACAAAAAGGAGTGATCGCTAACTTGAACGAGTTTTAATTTTGGAAAACCAAGTTTTGAAAGCCAGGGCCTACAAAATGCATGAGCACGAGGGAGGCAACCTGAATCTTCCAGCGCAAAGGAAGATCTGGCGTCATGGGGCAGAGCTGAGGTATATACCACCCGGGTGGGTGGGAGGAGCGAGCTTGAAGACTTCCGGTGATCCTTAAAGGGGAAAAGGACATGCCAATAAGTGTGGATGAACAACATAGCCATGATCCTAGAATAACCATTAGGACTAGAGCCACCAGGCGCTAGGACCACACAGAAAACTTTTGCTGGCAGTGGACCATCCACCTGAAGTCACGTGACTGATGTCAGCATGACGCTATATAGTAGGCAGTCCCCATGCCCGCCCTCCAGTTCTCCCGCTGAAGACCTAAGAAGGTACGAAAGAAGAAAGGAGTGGGCTACTGGAGCCAAAAGGAAAGCTAGAAAGAAGTAGCCGCAGAAGCAGGGGGAAGGTGGGAGGGAAAAAGGTACCTACTGCAGCAGCCTCTCTCGAAGATCTACTGTTACGGTAAGTTCTTATGTAACTGTAATAATATACTTCGAGAGGGCTCTTGCAGTAGGTAATAACCATTAGGATTGAGTCCCAAGCAGTGAAAGTCAAACAAAGACTGAGAAACAGGGGAAGCAGGAAAGGTTTGCAGTAGGTACTGAATTAAGACAGGAGGCCCTGAAGGACAGCTAGTCCAAAGCCTGCCCTGCGCCTAGAAGCAACGCCCAGACTGTAATGCTTAGTGAAGATGTGGACAGAGCTCCAAGTGGCTGCTACACAAATGTCTGCGGCAGAAACATTTCTGAAACAAGCAGTAGGATCAGCTATGCCTCTGGTTAAGTGCCTTTTAACTTCCCCTGGAAGTGGCTTGTTATATTTCTAATAAAACAAAATGCAGTTTGCCAATCATTTGGACAAACACTGTTTGGAAACTGCAGCGCCCTCTCTCTTGGGCACAAAGGAAACGAAAAGCTGATCCGTTTTACGGACTGATTTAGCCCAGTTTGTATAGTAACACAAAGTTCTGTGCACATCGAGAGTGTGCAAAATGGCCTCTCCTTGGTTAGAGTGCTCAGGACACTACACTGGTATGTGTAATGTCTGATTCAAAATAAACTCAGAAACTACCTTTGGTAGGAACTTAGGATTTGTACGTAGAGCCACCCGGTGTCTGGGAAAATCAAATAAGGCTCCTTACACATGAGGGCCTGAAGCTCGGAAATCCTTCAAGCACAAGTAATGGCAATTAACAATTGGACTTTCCAAGAAAGACAGCGCAGGTTGCAGCTCGCAGATGGATCAAAGGGAGGCAAAGTGAGCTATTCGAGAATAAAATTCAGATCCCATGGAGGAACGGGGTTCCTAACCGGGGGTTTCAGATGGAGAATTCCTTTCAGAAAGGTTTTGGAAACCTCCAACTGAGCCAGGGTTTTGACATCCACCGGAGTGTGGTAGGCGGAAACGGTGAACAAATGGACCTTCAGAGAAGAGTAACTAAGGCCAAGGTCAGAGAGGTGCAGCAGGTACTCCATGACCTAAGGGACTGGGCAAGAGAAAGGGTCCCAACCCTCGGAAGTTGCCCAAATGGAGAACCTCTTCCATTTCATAGCATATGTGGTTCTTGTGGATGGCTTTCGGGCTTCCACAATGACCTGTGTAACTCTGGAAGAGACCCTAAAGCATGCAGCAGCTATGTCAGCAGGTGCCAGGCATGAAGGTGGAGAGACTTGAGACCTGGATGTAGTAGCTTGCCCTGATCCTGGGTCAGCACATACTGGCAGAAGGGTAGCGGTACTGGAAGCTCCACCAACAACTGCTGGAGCAAAGGGAACCAAATTCAGACTGAAGGGACTATGCCGCAGATGCTAGGACCCAACAGGAGCCAAACATCTTCAGGAGGGCCAGCGCCTAGGCAGGGCCGCGAGGAAGCAGCACTGCAGCCTGTAGGTCGCGGCCTATAGGCTACCCTCGGGCGTTGACCTTACAAACCGCCCCAGTAACTTTTTTACCGAGGAGGTGCAGCATAAACTAACCTAGTGAAAAGAACCTATTGTCAGACAGAAGATAGTCCGAATGACCCGTGTAAGAAGGGTTAACACAGAGTCGGCCCGATGGCAAAGAGGGTTGAGGCGCTGGATGCCACACTGGTGACCTGGGTTCAGGAATGGACTTGGACTGCTGGGGGCTGGTGGGGAAGGAAAGGATTGAGTGTCCAGAGGACCACTCTCCTTTCCTGGGAGCGAGGGGGGACACAATTCCGTCTTCTGGCTACCCCCAGTGCGGGATTCAGATACAGGGGATCGGCCACGGCAGCTCTTCTGATGGTGTGCGCGGGAGCGTGCATGCGCCACGTTGGAGTGCATTGCAGTGCCGAGCCGGTGGGGGGGGGAGAACAAGTTGACAAAAACCCCCGATCCGTGGATAGGCGAAGGTGGCCCCTATGTCCTGGCCACACTCCTGCCATCGGACTCACCGTCCAGGGGCACCCTCCGACTCCAGCAGCGGTGCGTTGGATTATAGATAGAGCACCAGGGCGGGTGGCCCTACCTCGGGGTGGGGGGCTCACAGCTGGGGGATTCGCCGGGCTGGAGTGGCCTGGCTCTGGTGAGTTTCAGACAGGGAGGTAGAGTCAGGCATAGGCTGGTAGCTGGAGAGAGTTCCATGGAGCCGGGAGAATAGAGAGAGTTTATTAAAAAAAAAAAAGGAAGGGTCAACACAACAGAGTTTTCACAGCTCAGCCATTAAGGGAGTGAAGACCACAAACAGATAAGTGAGCTAGGGGGATGGAGGGTGGGCAGGAGAATGAGTGGTGGAGACTTCGTCCAAGAAGATCAAGAATTATGGTATGTACGTATTTTGCATATCTTCCTGAACATAAAGTCTCCACTACTAATTCACACTGATGGGAGAGTACCGAGCTAAAAATACCCCCGAGACGGGTGGCAGGAGAGAGGAGCTCACTTAGGACAGAAGTCCATTAAGAATTGTCCTGCTAAAGGACTGATGCTGTCTGGCATGGACATACAAAGCACAGTGCTTCACGAAAGTGTGCACAGAGCTCCATGTGGCCGCATTGCAGATGTCTGCAATGGGCACGTTCGGGAGTTCTGCCAGAGATACCGCAACTGCTCTGGTAGAATGAGCATATACTCTGCTTTTTAGATTAACCTGCGTTATGGAGTAGCAGTGGCGAAGACATGCCACTAGCCATGCTGAAATACATCTGACAGCAACAGGCTGACCCAGTCGGGCCTGTGCTGAAGGAAACAAACAGTTACTTAGACATGTGGACTTCCTTAGCTCTGTCCAAGTAGAACCGCAAGGCTCTCTTCACATCCAGGAAATGTAGGGTACGCTCTCCCTCATTCTGGAAGTTCGCAAAGTAGGTTGGAAGGACCAAGGGCTGATTCAGATGGACTTCTGAGACAACCTTGGTGAAGAAACTTAGGATGGGTCCTAAGAACCATCTTGTCTTTGTGAAATACAGTATACGGGGGTCTGTGACCAAAGCATGTATTTCAGACACCCTGTGGGCAGAAGTGATGGCTACAAGGGAGGCTGTCTTCCAAGTCAGGAATTTCAGATCACAAGTAGCTAGGGGCTTGAACGGTTTATAAGTGAGCATGTCTAGCACAAGATTAATGTCCTAGGCTGCAACTGTCCATCTGACCGGTGGCCTGGTATGCAGAATGCCTTTAAGAAACCTCTTAACCACAGGAAGTTGAGCCAGAGATATGGAGTGTACGGGCTCATGGTACACTGAGACTGCACAGAGGTAAACCGTAACAGTCGAATATTGCAGACCTGTGTTTGTGAGATCTCAAAGATACTCCAGGACCTTGTTTGATGGGCAGGAAAAAGGATTTCAGGAGGATTTTGCACACTAGATGGAGAAGCACTTCCACTTAGCCGTGTAAGTTTTTCGAGTACATGACTTGCGTGCAGCTAACAGAATATCTGAGACCCTACATGAAACGTTAGACCTGTTCACCTCTATCTCTTCAGGGGCCAGGCATGGAGGTGAAGGGACTTCAGGCTGGGATGGACCACAGGGCCCTGGGTCAGCAGATTCGAATGAAGTGGAAGCTGTCTTGGAGAAGCTTCTGATAATCAGTTGATTAATGGAAACCAGATCTGACGAGCCCAGAATGGGGCAATGAGAATCATTCTGCTCCCCTGTGCCTCCAATTTGAGCAGCATCCTCTGAACTAGAGAAGAGGAGGAAATGCGTACAGAAAGCATCTTGTCTACTGCAGTCTGAATGCATCCTGACAAAAAACACCAGGTCCTGGATTTATGGAGCAGAAGAGAGGCAGTTTTGTGTTGAGTGGGGACACAAAAAGGTCCAGGTCTGGAGTTCCCCCACTGGTTGAAGAGTGATTGCACGAAGCTTGTGTCGAGAGACCACTTGTGAGACTCTATCTCCATTCTGCTGAGATGATCCACCAGATCGTTCTCAGCTCCTGGCAGGTAGACCGCCTGGATCAGAGCTTTGTGCTCTAGGCACCATTCCCACACTCTCATCGCTTCCCTGTATGATAGGGAGCTCCTACCACACTTGAGGACCAACCTTTTCTTAAATCTGTAGCAACAATTCTTCTGTTTCTTAGCCTAATCTATTCTTTACAATTTCTAGTCCATAAGGTTGGCCACCTGTGGGCACCGCCTTCCCTTTCTTGAATATGCTATAGTGTCCTCTCTAATTTTCCTTTTTCCTCTCAGGTCCTTGTACAGGGAGGTTATTGTGGTGACCTCCAAGTGTATGTAAAACAGGTTGTGGTTATCGTTGTTGGATTTAGTATGTAATAGCACTATGTCATAAAATACCTTGATGTGTATTTCTTATGTTTATGAAACCTGTAAATGTTGAAAATACCATGGCACTTGGTGTTTTTGATAATGGTAAAAAGTACTAGATAACTATTACAGAAAGTAAGTTAGTTGTGCTATTTAAAATGCATGGAAATTGCTGTAAGTGGAACAAGTCTGAAATTGAATGTACATTTGCATATATCCCATGATGCTTTGCATTATAGAAGTATGTATGATATTGTATTTCTTTGAAACGACTTGTTGCCAGTGCCTTTTGGGGAAACCCTTTTTTCAGTGATTCTGCATTGAGGTTCTTTGTCTATAGCTCGTTTTGTTTTTCTGTTTGAGCCCCCACTACCCAAGCAAACAAGGCACACATAGGGATGAAGGGTTTTCATTAAGAATGTTTAGATCAGAGATCAGTGTCAGTAGGTGCTGGCTAAGTGCAAAGAAAGAACATCCATAGTCTTGCTGCAAACTGATATACTGAAGAAGGAATATGACATTGCTGAATGCTGCAGTTTGGTGTCTGGTCCATCTGTTACCCCACAAATCTTCCACAGACTTGGTGCGAGAAGTGGGATAACTTGCTGGAAGCATCTGGACTGGCCAAAGAGGGGCGTTTTCTGGTGGATATCTCCCAGACATCCCAGGTGGACTGATGCACCAGGAGTTGCCAGAGAAGAACCCGTAGAAGAAAGTCCATGGGGTTTTGACCAGAACCATGGCTGTCAGACGGAGAGAAGCTGCTGCCTGGACTGGATCTGGAAGCTCAGAGGAAGGCCAAGCCTGAAGACAATGAAGAGATGCAAAGGGATGAGGAACTACCGTGGGGTCGAGGCAGACCGGAAGTGTGAAGACAACACCCAGGAGTTGCAGACTCTGATAAGGACGATCCACTGGATGAGTGAGCAATGGCTGCTGGCAGACCGGCTATGCAGAGAGGCAGAACACCAATGCCAGGTGCTCGAGAGGTCCCTGCTGGAGAGTTTGGATAAAGAGTCGGAGGAGGATTTTTCATGGTCTCAGTTTGAGGAGGACTCCCTGACTAAGCAGGATATTCCTTTGTCCCATGTGTTCCCAGGATGTTACCTGTTGGAAGTCGGAGATACAAGTATAGAACCTGAATGTGAGAACCCAAGTAAGACTGTGCCTAGTGATATTATGCTGGGGTTGAAGACTCCAAGCAAGCAAGAAGAAGCCTATGAGGATGAAGGGACTTTTTCTTGTATTGATGCAGCTAAATCTATTAACAGTATTGACTGGACTATACTGCAGGCTAAAGATGCTAATATTGCCAAAATGTTACAATATGTTAAGATCAAGGAGGTGGGTGGAAAATGGATAGGAACCTGTGTTGGGGTAACACTTAAAGTGTCTACCCTCAGGTGTCTGGATCAGTAGCAAGTCAAATGAATGAATCAAGAGACACAGTGGGTTTAAATAGAGGGGTTGAACCTAAGACTGGGCCCCTGCTTAAAACTGACATGTCTGGTGGGGCTGGAGCAGGTAATTACTCATCCCAAAGAAAGTCTTTCTATGGTACTGGACTTTACAGTTGTCCAGATGTTTGGTCAGTAAAATATGATGGACTTTCCCTTAAAGGAGAAGGGAAGGTACCATTAGTCTCTGTTGAGAAATGTGTTAATGCCTCAGGGTAAAGAATGATGATATCTACTACATTTATGACAGAATGTTTATCGTTAATAGGGACCCTGACACAGAGCATCTTAAGATGGATGGGTGGAAGCTCCATCCCTTCCTGGCATAGGGAGGTGGTAAGCAGTCTGCAATAATTGCTTCCCTCTTAAGGTGGGAGATATGTAACAGGAAGCTCCTGCCACTCTTGAGGACCGACCTTTCCTTAAATCTGTTGCAACAGTTATTTCATTTCTTAGCCAAATCTATCCTTTACAACTTCTAGTCCATAAGGTTGGCCATGTATGGGCACCCCTTCCCTTTCTTGACTATGCTGTCGTGTCCACTTTAATTTTACTTTTCCCTCTCAGGTCCCCGTACAGGGAGGTTATTGTGGTGACCTCCAAGCATATGTAAAACAGGTTGTGTTTATCATTGTTGGATTTAGTATGTAATAGCACTATGTCATAAAATACCTTGATGTGTATTTCTTATGTTTATGAAACCTGTAGATGTTGAAAATACCATGGCACTAGGTGTTTTTGATAATGGTAAAAAGTACTAGATGACTATTACAGAAATTAAGTTAGTTGTGCTATTTAAAATGCATGTAAATGGCTGTATGTTGAACAAGTCTGAAATGTCATGGTGATCTGCATATATCCCATGATGCTTTGCATTATGGAAGTATGTATGATGTTGTATTTCTTTGAAACTTGACTTGTTGCCAATGCCTTTTGGGGGTAACCCTTTTTTCAGTGATTCTGCATTGAGGTTCTTTGTCTATAGCTTGTTTTGTTTTTTTTGAGCCCCCACTACCTAAGCAAACAAGGCCCATACAGGGATGAAGGGTTTTCACAAAAAATGTTTAGACCAAAGATCAGTGTCAGTAGGTGCCGGCTAAGTGCACAGAAAGGACATACATAGTCTGTTGCTGCAAACTGATGTACTGAAGAAGGAATATGACATTGCTGAAGCGTATTTCCTGTATTTTGAATAAACATCACACAGAGATTGTGTGTTGAACTTGAAGTTTGGTGTCTGGTCCATCTGTTAGCCCACAACCCCTCCACACCTTGCATAAAGGGTAAGAGTGTGCTCTACCCTGCTTGTTGATGTAGTACATTACTGATTTGTTGTCCGTTTGAAGGAGAGTGATCTTGTGGCAGAGTATGTCCTTCAAAGCTCAGACTGCAGACAGGACAGCTCTCATTTCCAGAACATTTATGTGAAGCTGAGACTCGTCCTGACTCCATCAACCCTGGGTGTGGAGATCCTAGCAGTCAGTTCCCCACCCCAGCAAGGACGCATCTGTGGTGATGGAGATCTGGGGATCCAGAGGGGTGAAGGGATAACCTTCCCGAAGTTTGTCCTCCTGAGTCCACCAGGTGAGCGACCATTTCAGTGGTTCCGTCATCTTGATGTGAAAGGACTGTGGGTGTGAGGTTGGCGACCACTGAGTATCCACTGTGTAGTTCTCATGTGAAGGCGAGCCAGAGGCATAGTGAACACTGAGGATGCCATGAGACCCAGCATCCGCTGCACTGAGAGAGCTCAGATTGAGCTGTTTTCTCTGATGAAGCGGGCCATCTGGAGAATGTCACTCCTCCTGTCCTCTGGAAGAAAGGCTTTCATGTTGGAGGTATCCAGTAGAGCTCCTATGAAGAGAAGCCGCTGGGAGGGCTGTAGCTGTGACTTTCCCAAGTTTAGCAGGGCTCCCATGGACGTGAGGAATTTTCGAAACTGTGGCCATGGCTTCTACAGTCTCTTATCTGGAGGTGCTTGTGAGAAGCCAATCATCCAGATATGGGAAGAAAACATTACTTACCATAGTAATCTTGTTTCTTCTAAGGGAATCTTACTGTATTCTGACAAGTGCAGCATGGTCTCACCATAGGACTGCCCCGGAGCCGAAATGGTTAATAGAACCTATGCTAATAGTGGAATGTTAGGCTCGAGCTCGGTTTTCAAATCACTGTCTCTGGTTGCACTTCCTGCAACCGTCAGATTCTTACGAAGCATGCAGAAGCTAATACTAATTAATCAAACTAAGTTTACTACCCCTAAATACTCCTATTAGGGGAACAAACTCAAACAACAGGAGGCATCTCTAAGATTCAAGTCGACAGATGCCCAACAAACTAAGAGGTACCCACAGGTTTCCAACATCAGTAGCACAGGAGTGATCAGAGACCTGAAAGTCCTAGCAGGGGAGCAAGGGTGGGAGCTCAGAATACAGTAAGATTCCCTTAGAAGAAACAAGATTACTATGGTAAGTAATGTTTTCTTCAAACCCCAGGAAATCTTACTGTATTCTGACAAGTGCAGACTACCCAAGCAGTGCCTTTGGAGGCGGGCAGAGGAATTATTTTGGAAACCAGCTCTGCAGAACTGCTGTGCCAAACCTAGCATCACTTCTAGCCTGGGTATCCAGGTAATAATGCTTGGTAAATGTATGAACTGTTTTCCAAGTAGCTGCCTTACAGATTTCCAAAAAAAGAATATCTCTGGAAGCTGCTATAGATGCAGCAGTCCCCCTAGCAGAATGGGCTCTAAGCCCTTGTGAGGGCTGCTTACCCACCCTGTCATAACAGAATTGTATACATGAGATGATCCATCTTGCTATGGATGTCTTTGTGGCAGGTCTACCCTTGCCAACCTCTCCATAGGTCAGAAAGAGTTGGGTTCTATCCCCTCTGTGACCTTTTGTGTGATCTAGATAGTAGCTAATAGCCCTCTTGACATTCAGGCTACGTAACCTATGCTCACCTGAAGAGGAATAATCAGTAAAGAAAACCGTCAAGGTGATGGACTGATTAATGTGAAAGTCAGATACCACCTTAGGAAGAAATTTGTTATTTGTCCTGAGTACCACCTTATCCCTGTGGAAGACCATGTAATTAGGCACCATAGACAAGGCTTGAATCTCACTAATCCTTCTAGCATAAGTAATAGCCACTAAAAACACAGCTTTCCAAGTTACATACTTAAGATCAGCCGAAGATATGGGTTTGAAAGGAGGCTGCATAAGCTGTGCTATGCAAATGTTTAGATCCCACACAGGAGCAGGGGTCCTATGACGGGGGTGCAAAAGCAGTAATCCTTTAAAGAACTTTCGAAACACTGCATTAGAGGACAAAGAGCAAGGTTTACCTGCTGACAGATAAGCAGATACTGCAGCCAGATGAACCTTCAAAGTAGAGGTCCTGAGACCTAGGGAATGAAGATGGGTAAGATAGTTGAGAAGTACTGATAAGCCAGCCTGGGTATGATCCAAACTTTTGTCTCTACACCAGAAAGAAAATATTTTCCATGTAGAAGTAGAAATCTTTCTGGTAGCAGGTTTTCGGGATACGCTAAAGACCTCCATTGCCCCCTCTGAGAGATTCAGATTTGCATACTCTAGGTCCTCAAGAATCAGGCTTTGAGTCTGAGGGACCAAAGGCTGGGATAAAAGATCCTGCCCTGGAAGGAGGTGAGCAGATTGTGCCTTCTGGGTAGGCTGATTGATACCTGGCTATCGATAGGGGCAGGACCAGGGAATACCATGGTTGCCTGGCCCAATCTGGGGCAATGGGGACCATTGTGGCTGGTTGTGTCCTGAGCTTGTTCAGAACTCTCAGTACTAATGGGAAGGGAGGGAAGGCATACAAGAACTTCCCAGTCCAATCCAGGATCAGTGCATCCAGTGGTACTGTGCCCCTCAGTGGAGGTCTGCAGCAGTATAGAGGGAGCTGGTAGTTGTCTGGGGAAGCAAAGAGGCCTACCTCTGGAGTGCCCCACCTTCTGAACACCAACTGTAGTACTTGCTTGTTGATGGACCATTCGTGATGGTTCTGATTTATTCTGCTTAGTGCATTTGCCAGCACATTGTCCTTCCCTGGAAGGTGGATTGCTAACAGCACAATGTTTAAGGAATAGGCCAAGGTCCATATTTTCATAGCTTCTGTACAGAGGGGTGTGGACCTTGTGCCTCCTTGTTTCTTGATGTAATACATTGTCTTCATGTTGTCTGTCCTGACCTGGACCACTTTTCCCTGCAGCATATTGGAGAATGCCTGAATTGCCAGAAACACTGTTCTGAGCTCCAACAGGTTGATGTGTAGTAATGACTTCTGTTTGAGCCATGTACCATGGACAGTATGCTCCTCTAGATGCGCTTCCCACCCTAGAAGGGATGCATCTGTAGTGAGCATCAGAGATGGTTGCTCTTGTAGGAATGAGACCCCTAGGCTGAGGTTTCCCAAGTCCTGCCACCACTGGAGCGCCTGCACAAATGTTTGAGTGACTGGGACCAACTTTGACAATTTGTCCTTTTTGAGGTGCCAGTAATGTTTGAGATGATACTGAATATCCTTCATCTGAAATCTTGCTTCTGACACTGTGGCAGTTGAAGCTGCTATGTGGCCCAGCAGCTGGAGAAAATGTCTGGCCGGCTTGAGGCTGTGTTGTTTGAAAGAACCTGCCAGCTGCCTGAGAGTGTCTGCCCTCAGCTGAGGAAGAAAAGCCCTTTCTCTGACTGAATCCAACTCTGCTCCTATGAATTCCAGGAGCTGTACTGGTTGCAGTACTGACTTCTGCTGGTTTATCAAGAAACCCATGGACTGTAACAGTTCCTGTGCCAATGCCTGAGACTGCCTGACCTGTTCGGGAGACTGTCCCACTAAGAGCCAGTCGTCCAAGTATGGGAAGACCGTCACTCCCTGCCTGCACAGGCGTGCCACAACTACTGCCAAGCATTTTGTGAACACCCTTGGGGCAAAGGTAAGGCCGAAGGGCATAGCTCTGAACTGGTAATGGCTTGATGGAAGCCTGAACCTCAGGAACTTTCTGTGAGAGTGCCTTATGAGGATATGGAAATAAGCATCCTTTAGATCCAGAGATGCCAACCAATCCCCTTGTCTTAAAGTTGGCAGAACCGTTTTTAAAGTGCCCATTTTGAATTCTGGTTTCAGTAAATGCCTGTTTAGGTATCTGAGATCCAATACAGGTTGCTACTCCCGTTTTCTTGGTTGTAAGGAAGTATCTTGAGTAGAGGCCCTTTCCTTTCTGTAAGAGAGGAATTGGCTCCACTGCTCCTAGTGAGAGCAGATTTAGCACCTCCCTTTCCAGCAACAATATCTCTTGGGGGGAGGAAGGTTGAAAAACTCTTGCCCTCAGTCTTGGTCTGACTTTAAAACTGAGTGCAAGGCCCCGACCCACTACCTCCAGGACCCACCAATCTGTAGTGATGGATTGCCATTCCTGGAGATAGTGGGTCAGCCTGCCCCCTACTGGTGCGGGGAGGCGACCCAAGCAGATCCCTCAAGGTGTCTGCTTAATCGGAGTTGCTGACTGGATGCTGGGGCTAGTACGACTAGTGCCTCTCCTGCCCCCCCTCTGAAATAACCTCGCTGTTGTTGGTACTGTGGATATGCCTGAGGCTGGAAGAATGGTCTGTAAGGTCTGCCCCTATGACCCCCAACATGCTGCTTTTGTGGGGTAGGAGCTTTCTCCTTAGCAGCAGCACTCTGATATGCTGTTTTGTATTAATCAATTTTCCTCATGTAAACCTCAGTCTGCAGTCCAAACAGAGACGAGGGCTCACATGGGAAGTCCATGGCCTTGGACCAAGTGTCTTGGGTCAGACTGGTAGTCCTGAACCAAGCAAATCTTCTCAATGACACTGAGGAAGCCATCTGCCTGGCTGCAGTATCATTGCTATCCATAGACATCCTGAACTGGACTTTGGAAGCCTCTATCCCTCTCCATCTCTTGGCAGGTTCCTCCAGATCTGTAGCCATTTGTGTTGGCACTGACTCAGTAATCTGTAGGACAGAGTCCCAGAGTGTCCTTTGAAATCTGGCAACATAGGCCATGTAAGAAACCTGCCTAATTGCCAGTGAGGAACCCAGATATATATTTTTTGCAACAGAATCCAGCTTTCTGGAATCCTTGTCAGGAGGATGGGATGCCAGGGGAATACCTGCTTTATCACAGGCTGCTGTCTGTACCACACCCTCATGGCTAGGATGGCCAAACAGAAACTCAGCCCCACCCTTAGCCACCCAATATTTCCTATCCACCTTTCTATCGACTGGTGGAATAGAAGTAGGGGTATGCAGGATTTTCATCACCTGCTTTTTTAAGGACTTATGGATGGGGAGCAAAATCCTTTTTGAAGCCTGAACATCCAACATGTCCCTGTAGTCCTGTTCCTCCTCCTCATCGGTTGATTCCTGCGTGGGGAGGTCCAGGGACAAAGCCAACTGTTTAACAAATTTGAAATGAGAGGAAAAGTCTTTGGTCCCCTTGTCAGGGGAGTCAGGACGATGAGGATCCAGTGAAATGTCTGGGTCAACGGGTTCACTGTAGCTCTCAACCTCCAAATCATCAGCATCATCATAATAATCCTTATTAAAAGTGTCCACCTCTTGTTCCAATGAACCGGGAACCAGAGTGGAACTTGAGGCATCCAAACGCGGTCGCTTTTGAACCTGAACCAGTGTTACCGGTTGAAGTGACTGAATTATTCTGATAGCATAAGCTATCTCCTCAGCGGTTGGAACCGGAGTACTCGGTTGCGGTTCAACCGCTGAATGCTTTTCTTTTGTCTTCCCTGCGGCTGCCGTGTTAGTGGCAGGATCAGCAGGTTTCTTTTTAGTGGAAGAACCGTCACCCTTGTCAGACGGCTGATTATCCGGTTCTTTTTGCACAGAAATCGGTTTGTCTGCAGCCGGTTCAGCAGCCTTTTCAGACATCTTCTCCTGCTGTAGTTTCAAATGCCTATCAAGCGTCAACTGAGGGAAATTTTTTACAAATCTCGCAGTCCCCTTTGAGGTGGTCAAACCCCAAGCAAAACACACAAATAATATGAGGATCTGCCTTCGCGAACGGTTCCCCACACTCTGTACACCGTTGGAAACCTGTGGGTCCCGTTCTCTTCTTGGTCTGTGACACTGATCGTTTTTTTAAACCGAAGAAAAAACGAGAATTACCCCGGTAGTTTAAACTTAACAAAAGCCACTTTACCGAATGGCAACAGTAATTTAAAATTAAACAAATACAAAAATTGGCCTCTGTTCCTTCTCGGTTGGAAAAACCGAAGAGGAACCGAAAGACTTACCCAAAACTACACTAATCTAACTAATTCTATCTGTAAACCAAGGACAGTGATTCAAAAATCAAAAAACTAAAAACGGACTTCAAACTTAAACTGAGAAATTATTTCTTCAGTTAAAGTGAAGGAGAGCTCTCCGGAGATGTCTTACTGAGGCAAGCGGAGTAAAGAATCTGACGGTTGCAGTAAGTGCAACCAGGAACAGTGATTTGAAAACCGAGCTCGAGCCTAACATTCCACTATTAGCATAGGTTCTATTAACCATTTTGACTCCGGAGCAGCCCTATGGTGAGACCATACTGCACTTGTCAGAATACAGTAAGATTCCCTGGGGTTTGAACACCTGAATTCCGAGCTTCCTCAGATGCACTGCGAGAACTGCAAAGCACTTTCTAAAAACTCAAGGCGCCAAGGATAGTCCAAAGGGCAGGACTCTGAATTGGTAGTGCTGACCCAACACAACCAATCTGAGGTATTTGTGATGGCTTGGGTGAATGGGAACATGTTCATAAGCGTCCTGCATGTCCAGGGAGGCTACGTTGATGAATCAGAGTTAAGAGTGTACAGAGTGATATCATATTGAACTTTTCCTTGATAAGGAACTTGTTTAACTCCCTGAGATCAAGAATACGGTGCATGCCGCCTGTTTTCTTTGGAACTAGGCAGTAATGGGAGTAGAAATCTGTGTTCCACTGAGCCAGTGGCACTATCTCTACTGCCCTGTTGTTCAGAAGGCCTTGGATCTTGGAAGCAAAGCAACAGAAAGCCTGGGCTACTTTTGGGTCGATGATTCAGAGGAGTTTCCAACAGATTTAGAGTGTACCCCTCGCAGATTATTCTGAGCACCCATTTGTCTGATATGATCGACTTCCA
Source organism: Neoceratodus forsteri (assembly GCA_016271365.2). NCBI lineage: Eukaryota > Metazoa > Chordata > Ceratodontiformes > Ceratodontidae > Neoceratodus > Neoceratodus forsteri. Next base: position 966,381,941 of record CM028134.1, on the reverse strand, counting down.
CCGGTCGTAAAACTGAGTCAGACGCCCTCCTACTGCCAAGGAAGAGTCCCCAGAACAGCTGAGGTGGGACTTGGGCCAGGATCTCAGAGGGTGGCACTAAGCACTTTAGGGCCCTGTGCCTTCTGCTGCATTTTCCTTTGAGGCTAAGGGGTTTGGTTTCTGTTAAAGCCCCCTCTGCCTTTACCACGAAAGGACTGACAGTTCTGAAACTGACACCTGTTCCCGCCCCTTTGAGGAGCCGTGGAAGGCGGTCTGGCTGTTTTGATGGCCATTCTAGTCTTCTGAGTGGCCTCTAGAGCCTGCTTGAGCTGAGGACCAAACAGTTATGTACCATCGAAAGGCAAGGCCATACTCTTCTGTTGGGTATCATTTGTGAAGCCCAAGGTGCACAACCAAGAGTGGTGATGGGTGCAAATACTGGCCACCGCTGCTCTTCAGGCAGTGTCAAAGGCATCCATGGCAGCTTTGAGCTGTTGATTATTGGATTCAATACCTCTAGTAAGGGTTTGAAGGAGCTCTGTGTTAACATCGGAATCTGGAAGAGCTTCTATCATAGCCTTGAGCGTATGCCAGAGTGTAATTCATATTGAGAGAAGTAACTCTGGTAGCTAGCAATACACATGCCCAGGGTGGAAGCAGCAAAGACTCGCTTCCCAAAGGCGTCGATCTTCTGAGATTCTTTATTTATTGGATGTGCCGTAGATTACTGTGAAAGAACGGCTTTGTCATTCTCTGCCAGAACAGTGATGGCATCAGAAAAAGGCTTGCAATGCCAGAATGGGTCGATCCTTGGAAGGGGCATATTTCCTATTTTTGGAATTGGCCACTGCCAGATTATCCCACACCATCTATGAGAGTGTCTCAAAAGAGGGATGCACGGGGGAGTCTGTTCCACAGGAATGTCCGGAATGTGCAGGTACTGCAGATGCAGCAATTTCCCAGGATAGATTTCCGAAGTCTGGAGAGAGAGACAGAGAGAGAGAGAGCAGAGACTTAAAAGAAAGGTCCTCGACCAAAGGCTCTGTTGAAAGAAGTTTATTCACTGCCCCTAGGGAGGAATCATCGTCGAAGTCGTCCCCCAGTCGAAGATCAGAATCAGGCTCAATGTTATCCCCAATAGTCCAGAAGGGACTATATAGATAGGAAAATGAGGAAAAGAAGGAGGAGGAGGAGGAGCAGTGTGAATCGGAGTTGAAAACCCCTGCATCACTTGCAGCACCGCAGGTGCTCCTGGCGCTGTTACAGGGAGTGGTGCCAAAAACACGGGTGGCACCAGTACAGAATGCGGCACCGAGCACGGTGCAGGCACAGGATATGGCACCAAGCATGGCACTGGCGCCGCAGCCGGTGGCGTCGAACCAGAGGTTCCCGACCCCCGACCTGCAGAGGAAAAACGAAGAAATTCAGCAGGAGATAAAGGCACCGGTGTGAACCCCTGCACCACAGCTATATGAGGGGATAAACACCAGAGCGTGGCGTCGACATCACCGGAGAAGGCAACACGCAACTAGGAAGTCCCAATCACCCTGCCTGCAGGTCTGAAACTAAGAGGCCCAAAGGCCCCGGCAATGGACTCGCTGGCTCGGGCAGACGGGACAAGCGCCACACACACTGCTCCACAACAGTAGCCCAATGGTGAAACTGCTCACTGAAGGACCCCCAATGGACGGGGAGGGACTCCAGAGTCGAGGATGCTGGCCACTAGGGACCAAGACCGGAGGAGACCCCGGAAGAGGTGGAGTCTGGCCTCTGCCACCAGTAACCGATGATCGACGCGCAGATGTACCAGAAGGCAACCTCGAGTGGTGCCATTTCTTTTTTGACAGGGAGGCTGAAGAAAGACTCGAGATCGAGCTGTGCTGAGTCCTCGACGAGGATCGAGAAAGGGACTGCTTCTTTTTGTGCTTTCGGGAAGGCCGCCCATCCCCCCTGAGCACTGGACTGCCTGTAGTCAGACTCCCCTCCGTAGAGGATGGCAGACCAGACCCAGCCCCGCTGGCCAAACAGCTTTCATACGAAGTCTCCCTACTGTCACCTGCTCCGTTCATGGTCTACTACATCGAAGGGGGGCTGAAGACTTCATCTGATGAAAAATCTACTTAATAAATTATTTTACTTTTAAACTGGTAAGAAAATAATAAAACTACTAAAACTAATTGAAACTGAAAGACTATAGCTGCAGTCATACAGACTTGAAGTCTTGACTCCCAGCGGGTGAGCATCGTCCTCACTGAAGCACACTCGACCGCAGGAAAAAAGGAATTGAGGCGGTTGGAGGGTCGACGCCGAGGTAGCCTACATAGTGCAAGCTGGGCTTATGGTGCCGCTTCCTCACGGCCCTATCTAGGCACCAGCCTTCCTGAAGATTTTTGGCTCCCGTTGGGTCCTAGCACCTCCGGCGTAGTCCCATCAGTGTGAATGAGTGGTGGAGACTTTATGTCCAGGAAGATCTCGGGTTCTTAAAGGTGGAAGGGATTTGAAGCATAGAGACAATCCCTGGCACACTACTTCCAAGGCCCACTTATCTGTCGTGATTTCCTTCCAAGCCCGAAAGTGTGAGCCAGTCTGCCTCCTACAGGTGGTAGGGAGGCGGCCTGTTCAGACACATCAGGAAACTTGTTTTGCTTGAGGCCGGGCTTGGGATTGACAGCCAAGCCTGGAGCCCCTTCTGCCCCTGCCCCTAAAGTACCCCTGCTGGGGGTACTGCTGATACTGAGGTATAGCCATGGCTTGGAAAAAAGGCCTGCTTTGGAATGATCTACCCCTGCCTCCCCTTCCATAAGGTCTGGTGAATGGGGAAGGCTTTTCCTTGGCAGAATTGCTTCTGTAGGGTGGCTTTGTATTCGTCCACTTTTTTTCATGTAAGCCTCTGTTTTTTCTCCAAAGAGGGAATTTTCCTCCAGTGGAAAATCCAAAGCCTTGGTTTGTGTATCCTGAGAAAGGTTTGTGGCTCTCAGCCAAGCAAATCTCCTCTGCGCCACAGTGTTTGCCATCCACGTGGCAGCAGCGACATTAGAATCAGCAGTCATTTGAAATTGGTATTTGGCTACTTCCAAACCAAACTTGATTGTTTCAGATAGGTCAGCTGAAAGGGGAGCCTGGGCTTTCTCTGCCATAGCAAGAACAGACTGCCAAAGAGACTTTTGATATTGAGCAGCATAGGCTTGAAAGTTAGACTGTCTGATGGCCAAGGAAGCTGATAAGTATCCTTTCTTGGCCATGCTGTCAATCTTTCTAGAGTCCTTGTCCGGAGGGTGGGATGCTAGGGGTACCTTTGCCTTGTCACAGGCTGCCACTTGCACCACCCCCTGGTGGTCCGGTTGGGAGAATAGAAATTCAGCACCTTCCCTTTCCAACTGGTGCTTCTTGTTAAGCCTCTTATCAAGAGGGGGAACAGTATTTGGAGTTTGTAAAATCCGAAAAGCATTTTTCTTAAAGAATTTGTTTACAGGAAGGAGAAACGTTCCAGTGGGTGTCAGCCCTATCCTATCATTTCTAAATATTCAGCTTCCTCCTCATCCTCAATCACTTCACTAGTGGTGATGTCTAAAACATCCACCATTCTTCTTACAAATGTGTAAGTGTGAAGAATAATCGTCTGATGCTCTGGGAGAAGAACCAAACTCCTGTTCAGGGGAAACCTCAGGTTCAATAGGTTCCCCTTCATCCACTACATCATAATCACCATATTATTCCTCCTCATGGTCAGAAGATTGAGTAGAGGAGCCAGTCTGCTTGGAAGGAGTCTGCAGCTGAGGAGCAGTCAGCCCCTGAAAAGCCTGAATGATCCTAAAGGCCTGTGCAATCTCTTCTGCAGTTGGCAGGTTTATTGCAGGCACAGAAGTCCCCAAATGCTGCCAAGCAGGGGGTTCTGTATGCTTAATTTTCTTAGATTTCTTAGAGGGAACTGGAAAGTCAGCCAGTTCAGCAAGTCTCTTTGGAACTGCTTGTATACCCGTATCAGGGGTGACAGTTGCAGTTGTTGTGGTTTCACCCACAGTAAATGGAAATTACGCACTTACCGTAATTCTTGATCTTCTTGGACAAAGTCTCCACCACTCATTCACACTAACGGAAATACGCTGGAGGCGCTAGGACACAGCGGGAGCAAACTTTTTCAGGAGGCCCAGCGCCTGAGATAGAGCCACGTAGGAAAGCAGCACTCATAGCCCAGCTACAAGGGGAAGACTATCTAGGCCAACCTCCAACCGCCAGTACCTTTTTTCTGAGGAGGTAGCTAACCTAGAAAGGGTTAACCTAAAAATCGGACATAAGATAGTCCAATGACCCGTGTAAGAAGGGTCATCAATAAAGTCTTCTACAGCTCAGCCACTGAGGAGTGGAAGACCATAAACAGAGAAGTGAGCTCGGGGATGGTGAGTATGCAGGAATGAATGGTGGAACTTCGGCCCAAGAAGATCAAGAATTACGTAGGTACATAATTTCAATATCTTCCTGGACATAAAGTCTCCACCACTCATTCACAATAATGGGAGAGTACCGAAGCAATACTCCCAGACGGGTGGCAGGAGATAAAGCGCCACGTGCTTAGGACAGAAGTCCGTTAAGAATGGTCCTGTCAAACGACAGATGTCGTCTGGCATGGGCATCCAAGGCATAGTGCTTAACGAAAGCATGCACGGAGCTCCAGGTAGCCGCATTGCAAATATCTGCAATGGGCACATTATGGATTTCCACCAGAGATGCTGCGACTACTCTGGTAGAGTGAGCGTACACTCTGCCTTCCAGCATGACCTGTGCCATAGAATAGCAGTGACGAAGACATGCCACCAGCCACGCTGAAATGCATCTGATAGCAACAGGTTGACCCAGCCAGGTCTCGCTGAAGGAAACAAACAGTTGTTGAACCTTGCAAATGTCCTTCGTTCTATCTAGATAGAACCGCAATGCTCTATTAACATCCGGCGAATGAAGGGTACGCTCCCCTTCATTCTGGAAGTTCGCAAAGTAGGTAGGAAGGACTAAAGGTTGGTTTAGATGGAATTCTGAGACAACCTTAGGGAGCAACTTAGGATGAGTCCTAAGAACTACTTTGTCCTTGTGAAATACAGTGTACGGGGGGAGGGTCTGTGACCAGTGCGTGTATTTCAGAAACTCTATGGGCCAAAGTAATGGCCACCAGGATGGACGTTTTCCAAGTGAAGAACTTCAACTCGCAAGTAGCTAGAGGCTCGAAAGGTTTACGAGTGAGCATGTCTAGCACAAGGTTAATGTCCCATGCTGCAACTGGATGTCTAATGGGAGGTCTAGTGTGCAGAATACCCCTAAGAAACCTCTTAACTACAGGCATCTCAGCCAGCGACATGGAAAGTACCAGCTCATGATATGCTGAGATGGCACAAAGATGAACTTTGACTGCGGAGAACTGCACACTTGTGTTTGAGAGGTCTAAGAGATACTCCAAGACTTTATTTGTTGGGCAGAAAAAAGGGTTCCAAGAGGATTTTGCACACCAGCTACAGAAATGCTTCCATTTAGCTGTGTAGGTTTTTCTAGCGGCTGGCTTACACGCAGCCAAAAGAATATCTGAAACTCTACGAGAAACATAAAGCCTATTTACCTCTATCTCCTCAGGAGCCAAGCATGAAGGTGAAGCGACCTCAGGTTGGGATGGACCATAGGACGCTGAGTCAGCAGGTTCGCTTGAAAGGGAAGCTGCCGGGGTTCCACAGCCTGCTGAGAAGCGGAACCATATCTGCAGAGGCCAGAAGGGGCAATGAGAACCATTCTGCCCCCTTGGAAGTCCAATTTGAGCAGTGTCCTCTGAATTAAAGGACGAGGAGGAAATTCATATAAAAAGCATTTTGTCCACCGCAGCCTGAAAGCATCCAGAAAAAAAAAACATGCCAGGTCCTGGATTTCTGGAACAGAAGAGGGGTAGTTTTGTGTTGAGTGGGGACACAAAAAGGTCCAGATCTGGAGTTCCCCACTCTTTGAAGAGTGGAGAACAACTGTTGAGTCGAGAGACCACTCGTGAGGATCCCCCTCTGTTCTGCTGAGACAGTCTGCCAGCTCGTTTTGTACTCCTGGCAGGTAAACCGCTTGAATCCGAGCCTTGTGCTCTAGGCACCATTCCCACACTCTCACTGATTCCCTGCATAATGGGTAAGAGTGTGCGCCACCCTGTTTGTTGATGTAATACATCACTGCCTTGTTGTCCGTTTGAAGGAGAATGTTCTTCTGACAGAGTATGTCCTTCAAAGCTCCGACTGCATAGTGGACAGCTCTCATTTCCAGGACATTTATGTGAAGTTGAGACTCGTCCTGGGTCCACGTACCCTGGGTGTGGATATCCTGACAGTAAGCTCCCCAACCCATCAGGGACACATCCGTGGTAATGGAGATCTGATCATCCAGAGGGCAAAGGGATATCCTTCCAAAAGGTTGTCTTCCTGAGACCACCAGGTGAGTGACCTTTTGAGAGGTTCTGTCACCTTGATGAGAAAGTACCGAGGGTGAGTGGTTGAGGACCACTGAGTACTGAGCATCCACTGGGAGGTTCTCATGTGAAGATGAGCCAAGGGTACAGTGAACACCGAGGATGCCATGAGGCCCGGCATCCGTTACATCGCTATAGCTCAATGCATGCTCTCTGATGTATCAGGCCATCTGTAAGATATCACTCCTGTCCTCTAGAAGAAAAGCTTTCGAACAGGAGGTGTCCAGAAGAGTTCCTGTGAAGAGGAACTTCACGCCGGGCTACAACTGCGACTTCTTGAGGTTCAGCAGGACTCCCATGGATGTGAGGAAGTCTGAGGCCATGGTCACAGCCTCCAGAGTCTCTTGCCTGGAGGGACTTGCTAGAAGCCAGTCGTCCAGATATGGGAATACTTGTATTCCGATTTTCCTGAGGTGAGCCATGAGAAGTGCACAACACTTTGTAAAAACTCACACCGAGGATAGCCCAAAGGCAGGACTCTGAACTGACAGTGTTGACCCACGCCACGAACCTTATGTATTTGTGGTGCTTCGGGTGTATGAGAATGTGTTGGTAGGCATTCTGCATGTCCAGGGAGGCTAGCCAATTGTGCTGATGAATTAAAGGTAGCAGGGTACCGAGTGATATCATCTTGAACTTTTCCTTGTGTAGGAACTTGTTTAACTTTCTGAGGTCCAGAATGGGGTGCATGCCATCGGTTTTCTTTGGGACCAGAAAGTAATGGGAGTAGAAAGAACAGGTTACTCACCTGTAACAGTAGTTCTAGGAGTGGTATATGTTGTTCATCCACACTGTTTGGCATGTCCCCTTCCACTTTAAATCTTGTCGGACGTCTTCAAGCTGGCTCCTCCCACCAACCTGGGTAGTATATATATCTTGGCTCCACCCCATGAAGCCAGAACTTAGCCCGCTGGAAGCAAGGTTGTGCGCCCGAAGCCAGGGAGGTCGAGTAGGTGCATGTGGATGAACAACATATACCACTCCTAGAACTACTGTTACAAGTGAGTAACCTGTTCTTCTAGGAGCGTGGATATGTTGTTTATTCACATTGTTTGGCAGACTCCAAGCAGTTCTCCGGGGAGGAGGGAGGCAAGGCGCACACCTCCTACTTAGGAAACAGAGATTGGAGAACCGAGGCCCCAAAACCAGCATCTCGGCATGACTCAAGGTCGATGTGGTAGTGGGTGATAAAGGTGTTTGCTGACTTCCAGGTAGCAGACTGACACATTTCCTGGATAGGGATGTCCCTGGAAGCAGCCACTGATGCAGCAGTATGGTGGGTAGAATGAGCTCTTATCCCTCTGGGAGGCTCCTTGCCTGCCAACTCATAGCAAAGACCTATGCATGATGTAATCCATCTTGCTATTGTCCATTTGGCTGCAGGTCTGCCAGAAGCAGCTTCAGCGTAGGTGACAAACAGTTGGCGAACCTCTCCACGAATTTCCGCTGTCCTCTCCTTGCACTAGGAGAGAGCACGTCTCAGGTCCAGCGTATGGAGCCTGTACTTGGCATCCGAGGTGCAATTAGGGTAGTAAACCGGCAGAGTCAACACCTGGTTAAGGTGAAAATCTGACACCACCTTCGGAAGGAATTTCAGGTGGGGACGCAGGACAACTTTGTCCCTGTAAAAGACCAGATAATGGGAGTCCACCGAAAGCGCCTGGAGCTCCCCTGTCCTTCTGGCTGACATGATAGCCACCAGGAAGGCCATCTTCCATGACAAGTGTTACATCTCACACTTGTACATGGGTTCGAATGGCTTGCCCATGAGCTTTGCCAAAACCAGCAACAGATCCCACGGAGGTGGAGGTTCACGCACCGGAGGGAAAATGTGATCTAGGCCTTTGAAAAAGTGCCTGACCACGGTCTCCTGCGCCAATGTCGGCTGACCGGCTGGCGCCCAGTAAGCAGAAATGGCTGCCAGGTGCACCCTAAGGGTCGATGACCGTAGACCCCCTTTGGAGAGAGACCATAGGTAGTCAAGAATGTTAGCCACAGAGCAGGATAAGGGGTCCAAACTCTTATCCTGACACCAAATGGAAAACCTTTTCCATTTGAAGGCGTAACATTTCCTGGTCGATTCCATTCTAGATGCCTCCACCATGGTGTAGACATCTTCGGAAAGACCCAAAGCCTGGAACTCTACCCGCTCAGGTACCAGGCTGTGAGGTACAGGGATTGAAGGTCCAGATGGAATACCTTCCCCTGGTTCAGAGATATCAGGTTCGGGCATGTACAAAGCCGCTCTGGGGGCCTGCAGCTGAGGCTGAGGAGATCTGGGTATCAGAACTGGTGCAGCCAATCTGGGGCCACCAGAATCACCTTTGCCTTGTCCCTCACCTTGAGTAACACCTTAATGGATCAAGGTAAATGGAGAGAAGGTGTAGAGGAGGCCTGGGGTCCACGGCCTCAAGAAGGCATCCCCCTGAAGCGAGACCTGCTGAGGGGGGGGCGGGCATAATACAGCCTCAGCTTGTTGTTTTCTCTGGAGGCAAACAGGTCCACCATCAGTTTGCCCCAACGGGAGAACAGGCTGTAAGCTACCTCAGGATGGAGACACCATTCGTGGGATGTCTGGCCTATGTGGCTGAGAGCATCCACCAGCTGGTTCGAGGCTCCTGCCACATGAATGGCTAGGAGATCTGCCTCCAGCCAGCTTATGAGGGTCCAGAAGCAGAGCGCCTCCTTGCACAGCTGACTGGAGTGCGTGCGGCCCTGCTTGTTGAGGTAGTACATGGTCGTGGTATTGTCCGTCTGGACTTGAACCACTTGACCGCGGAGCTGAGGAGCAAAAGCTGGCAGTACCAGTCTGACTGCTCTGAGCTCCAACAGGTTGATGTGGCATCGGACTCCCTAGGATCCAGAACCCGGGCTGTTATTCCTGGCGTGGGCTCCCCAGCCCATGAGAGAGGCATCGGTCGTAAGGACAACTGTCGGCTTGGGGCGGACAAATGGGATCCCTTCCTGCAACCGGTCTGGGACGGTCCACCACTGAAGAGCGTCCCACATCTTCTGGGTTACAGTGATAAGCTGGTCAAAGTGACCATATCGCTGATTCCACTGGGCGGCCAGCTCTGATTGAAGGGAGCACATGTGCCACCAGGCCCAACGGAACACCGAGGTGCACGCCACCATGTACCCCAGAAGGTGCAGAAAGTCCCGGGCAGGGCGCAAATGCCCAACCAGAAATGATCGGGCAAAGGAGGAGAGAACCTCTGCCCTGTCTGCCGGAAGCTGAGCTCTGGCTTGACAAGAGTCGAGCTCTGCCCCAATGAAGCCCATCACTTGAAAAGGCACGAGTCCCGACTTGGCCTCATTGATCAGGAGGCCGAGTTGGGAGCAGGTTTTGAGGGCCAGATCACTGGACCTCTTCACCTTCTGTTGGGTGGAACCCGCCAAGAGCCAATCGTCGAGATAAGGGTAGATTCTGACTCCCCATCACTGAAGGTGGGCTGCCACCACTGCAATGCATTTGGTGAAGACCCGTGGGGCCGATGACAGGCCGAATGGCATGGCTCGGAACTTGAACAGGGTCCATCAACCCTGAAGCACAGGAACCACCCATGGGATGGAAGGATTGGGACGTGAAAGAATGCGTCCTGTAGATCCAGTGAACAAAACCACATGTTTCACTCCAGGGATGGTATGATCTGGTTCAGAGTGACTATGTGAAAGGTGCGGAACCTAAGATATTGATTCAAGTTGTAGAGAGCTAGGATGGGGCACCAAACCCCCGTCCGCTTGTGCACCAAGAAGTACCTAGAAACAAAGTCTGGGTCTATCAGAGGATCTGGCACTGGAGCTACTGCCTCCTTATGGAGGGGCTGAGCCACGTCATCTTGAAGAGCTGACTGAGTGCATGCAGAGATCCATTCCTCCCGAGGGGCGCGGGCTCAGCTGGGAGGGTACTGCTCGAATTCCAGAGGCAGTCCTTGACCGACTACTTCGAGAACCCACCTGTCCGAAGTGACAGCAGACCAGGCAGAAAGGAAGTGACGGAGCCGACCCTTCATGGGAGGACACAGAGCTGGCATGATGGGTGTAGGGGTGGCGACCCCCAACCTGTCACTGAGCAGGCTTGGGGAGGAGACTCCAAGACCTGCGCCTCGGCCACCTTTATGGGGCTGTAGAGGACCCTGCTTGGGCCACAGGAGCCAAGCTTGAGCCTGTTGCTGCTGACCTCCTTGATAGTAGGGCTGCCTGACCGCAGGGGAAGAGTGCCAAAATGGCTTCTTCTTTGTCTTCTGCTGGTTCTTTCCCGAAGAACCCTTAGCAGAAATCTCCACTATCCAAGGCTGTCTTGAGTTGCTGTTTTGCGACAGCACAGCCTTGGTTATGGACTTACTTGACTGTAGTCTGCATGTCCGGTGAGAGTTGAGGGAGGACCTCATCCAATGACCCCAGGGGGGCATGGGAGAAGTGTGCCATAATAACAGTTGAGCTGGCCTGATGAAGGCCCAGAGAAGAGGCAGCGTAGACCTTGCAGGCAGAGTGGTCCGTATTTTTGGACTCCTTGTCCAGGGGTCAGTTAGTATCGGCCGAACTACCCGTGCACCTGAACACCGAGGCAGTCACCAGACTCTCAGCCAAAGGGTGTTCAGTGAATCCCACAAAGGACCCCATGGGCACCGCGTACTTGCGGGCCATGCAGGCAGATGGTGCTGGGCAGGAGGCAGGATGCTGCCAAAGTTCAAGGGCCGGGCCAACGATGGCCTCGGCCACTGGAAAGTCCTCTGTCAGGGTATCCCCTCTCTTGAGGATATCCATGAGAGAGTACTCCGTCTTTTTTCTGGATGGGCTCCAGGAGCATTCCAGTGGAGTCGGACATGAGGTGGAGAATGCCCTGGAAGGAGGAAGGGCCTTCCTCCACCCCTGCGCCGACTGTCGACTCATCATCCCCGGGATGTGAGTGCAAGCCGGTGACGTCCGAATCCAAGGAGTCATGGTAGAGCGGTCTACCACCTAAGTCACCCTCGATGTGCCGAGGGAGGTCCGGGGTGACTGTTATCGACAGACGGGGAAGCCCGGTGTCTTGTCGGTCCTCTTTAGAGGGCGCCCCTCCTTCAGGCTGTTTAGGTAGTGGTTCCACCAGAATTGGTGGAGAGACCGGAATAGGCCGAACCGGGAGACAGGCCGGCCCCATGGGCAGAGGAACTGGTGGCTTCGGTGCCAGAGGGGTCGGTGCCGGCATAGGAGGTGGGAGCCAAATTATGGCCAGGGTGGACGGCAGAGTTGGCTTCTGCCCGGTCAGAATCACCTGTTGCCACATGAGGTCTTCATAGTGCTGGAGTTTCTGCCGGAGCCTCTCCTCATCCAAGGAGGATGAGGACCCATGGTGGCGCCTCTTCTTAGAGGGTTTGTGGCTCTTTCTCGGCCATTTGGCCGAGGGGGTTCTGGACCTCTACTGAGATCGGGGAGGCCGACTCGCTCGATCAGGAGACACCGGGGTTGGTGAAAACCGAGGGTCCAGAACCAGGTCCTTGATGGGGACACCAGCGGGCTGGGTCTCCTCATCAGGGAAGACTAGAACCAGAGTCCTTTCCAAAGAGTCATCGGCTATGGCCAGTGACAGAGGGTCTATCGGATCAAGGATAATTTTGACCTTGTTGGCCACTTCCTCAGTCCCCTGGCCAGACGGAAGATCCATGAAGCCGGCAACCGAGGTTGCGATCTCGACCGGAGTTGAGACCGCATGCTCCTGCGACTCGGACCTCTCTCGGTCCCAGGAATGTCTTCGCCAAGACGAAGACCCGGAGTCCTCCTCTCTCTTCCGAAAGTGGGAGGAGTGCGAGCCAAGGGGCGTCTCACCCTGAGTGGGGAGAGACTAGCACAACTCCTTGAAGGAGCCCGTAAAGGTGGAGCCAAGGTTCAGAGGAACAAAGAAGCTTTGATTGGTCGAAGCTCAAGTTGCTTCCTCCTCAAATGCTTTCATTTGTTCCAGCTGTTCAGTGGATCCCGCGGCTGTGGAAACCGCCCACCTCGCCTCCTTCGATTTCACCGGCAGGTTCCTTTTCTCCGGTTTCACCAGCTTCAAACGCGCCTTGCGGTCATCCAGGACGTTGGGATGTAAGGCCAGGCAAAAACTACATGACCAAGTGTCATGTCCGAACCTAGGCAGTAAACACACATTAGGTGGGGATCGGTGCGCGACACCTTCTGGCTACAGAGGCACCGGCAAAATCCGGGGTAAAATTTTTCCTCCATGGTGGATGTGGTGAAAGTGCAATCGCTAACTCGAACGAGTTTAAGTTTAGGCAAAAACCGACAACTGGAATCCAGGGCCCACGCTATGCTTTGAGAGCACGAGGGAACCTGTATCTTCCAGCAGAAAGGAAGATCTAGCGTCATGGGGTGGAGCCGAGGTATATACCACCCGGGTGGGTGGAAGGAGTCAGCTTGAAGACTTCCGGCAAGAATTAAAGTGGAAGGGGACATGCCAAGAGGTGTGGATGAACAACATATTCACGCTCCTAGAAGAATCATTCTGGCCCCCTGTGCCTACAACTTGAGCAGCACCCTTTGAATTAAGGGAAGAGGAGGAAAATGTACCGGGAGCGTCCTGTCTACTGCAGTGAATACATACTGACAGAAAACACCAAGATCTTGATTTCTGAAGCAGGATAGAGGCAGTTTGTGTTGAGAGAGGATGAAAAAAGGACCAGGTCAGAACCATCCCACTTGTCGAAAGCGACTGCACAAAATCTGAACTGACGCATCGTGCTCAAAGTTCCACTCTCACAACGTCACGGCCTTCCTGCAAAGAGGGTAGGAGGTCGCCCCACCCTGGCTGCTGATGTAATACATCACAGCTTTGTCATCCATCCAGAGTAGGATCACTTTGTGGCAGAGGGCATCCTTCAGGGCACTGCTTATAAGATAACTCTCATCTCTAAGATTATTTATGACAAGATGAAGTTCCTCCTGGCTCCACACCTGAGTGTGGAGGTCTTGACAGTAAGCCCCCCACTGAGAGATTTTGTCCAAGGCTCTGTCATTTTGTACGAGGATTGCTGATGCATGTTTGGAGACCGCTGCTTGCTGCGGAGGATGCCTGGAGTCCCAGCATCCGCTCAACCAAAAAGGGCCCGAATAGAGACATTTTCCGTGATGTAACGAGCCATCTGAAGATGTCGTGTCTCCCATCCTCCGGAACAAAAACTGATGCCCTGGAGGTATCCAGGAGGGCTCCTAAGAAGAGGTGCTGCTGGGAAGATGAAAGTGGCACCTTCCCCGAATCAGAGAATCCCCTGGAAAGAACAACTGAGAAGCTGTGGTGACTGTTTCCTGTGTCTCTTGCCCGGATGGGCTGGCTAGGAACCAAATGTCCAGGAAGTGAAGACTTGAACACCGAGGTTTTAGTGAACTCCTCCCTGGACAGGTACTTGTTTAACCTTTCAAGGTCAACAAATGAGCGCATGCCGCCTGTTATCTTGCAACCAGAAGCAATGGAAATAGAAACCTGTGCTCTGTTCCACTGTGGAACAACTTCTACTTCCCAGTTCCCGCAGAGGACACGTATCTCAGAAGCAAGACAGTGTGACTGAGAGGCAGACAGACTGGGCTACCGTCTGGGTGGAAGGTCTGGGGAAATCTGCAAAACTGGGAGAGTATCCCTTTCAGATAATCCTCATGACCATATGTCCACTGTAATGGACTTCCACTGGATGTAAAACCAAATTAGACACCCCTCCTACCACCGAGCGGCATCTCCCTCAGACAGCTGAGGTGAGACCTGGGCTGGATCCACAGAGGATGGCACTGGGTACTTTCGGGCCCTGTGCCCTCTACTGCGTTCTCTTCATGGCTGAGGGGTTGGTTCCTGATAAAGACACCTAGGCCTTTACCTTGAAAGGACTGCTTGTTATGAGGATGTCAACGGTTCCCATTCCTCTGAGAGGCAGAGGGTGCTGTTTGTTGTTTAAATGGCAGCCCTATTGTTATGAGTGGCCTCCAGAGATCAACCTGAGGGCCGAACAGATAAGCAGACAAGGAGACATCAATCACCTGCTGCCAGCGGAAGCTGCCCTAGAGGCAGAGTCATAGGCGTCCGTAAAAGCTTTCAGCTGATTATTGGGCTATATGCCCCTAGCAATGGAGCGTTAGATTTCGGGAGGTTCTTGGCCTTTGTTTTGAGTGTGTTCCATGGGGTGTACTCGAACTGAGGAATGTAAGAACTCAAAGTGCAGAAGTCTGCTTTGGTCCACAGATGAAGACTGAAATGTTATGGTGGACCCCATATTCCTGAGAAAAAAAACTGGAAAAAAGATCTTCCATCACACTGATACAAGAGGCATGCATTCCAGCCCATAAAATGAGTCATCCACTGTGTCTTCGACAAAGCAGAACAGGGAGAGACTCCTCCAGATCCACTTCTACCCCAGAACAACCTTCAAAAGGCAGGTCTAGGCGAAGAAAATGTGAGACGCCACCACCTGGATAGGCGAAGAGTTCAGCGCCATCCGCGTCACTGGCGCCCGCACTACATGTGGCGCCTCACACTTTGCAAGGCCCAGCGCCAGATCTGGCACCACACATGGCAATGGTGCCACCCACTGTGCCACATACAGCGCCAGCACCAGGTACGGCACTGGCTCCACACCCACAGTCGGCACCAATCAGGTGCCAGCACCACACCCAGCGCCAGCACCGAATATGGCACCATGTGTGGCGCCAGAACTGCTGCTGGACCCTAAACCTGAAGAAAAAGGGGGAGAAGGAAAGCGGAACCCGTGCTGGCCTCTGCAGGCAAAAGAAGAGGGGGGTAGGCATGAGGAGTCGGCGTCTATGGTGTTGGCACCAGAGAAGGCAACGCACGCATCCTGGCCTGACTGGCCCAGCAGCTCCGAGGCCCAAAGGCCCCAGAACCGGGTCTCCTGGCCAGGACAACAGGGCAGACGCCATACCCCCCTGCTCTAAAAGAGCATCCCAGAGGTGAAACTGCTCACCAGGACACCATCGAGGACAGAGACGGGATTCGGTGTCAAAAATCACAGACATTAAAAGCAGAGCCACAGAGGAACCCACCAGAGTCGGTTCAGGCCTACCGCACTCCACCACCTACAACCCCCGCGCAGATGTACCAAATGGCGACCTCAAGCAGTACTGATTCTTCTTCCATGGACAGGAGGAAGAATAGCTCGAGGACGGGAACGAGAACACTACTTTTGTGCTTCAGGCAGACTGTCCTCCCCCCACCAAAGCACTGGACTGCCCATGGTCAGACCCCCCTCCGCAAAAGGCAGTGGACCGGACACAGCCATACTGCCATCACAGCTTTCAAACGAAGTCTCCCTACCATCGTCGCTACCGTGTAAGGTAGACTCCGCTGATGGCAGGCTGAGAATTTCTTTTCTTCATCATCATCTTTTTCCTTTTTCAAATAAGAAAAGAACACTAAAAATGGTAAGTTAATCGAAATTGAACGGCTATAGCTGCTGTCGTATAGACGAAGACTTGACTCCCGGCAGGCGAGCGATGTCATCATCAAAGCGCACTCGATGGCGGCAGAAGGCGGATGGAGGGTCGACGCCAGGATAGCCTATACAACGCAAGTTAGTCTCGTGGCACCATGCATGTGCGGTCCTATCCTGGCGCCGGCCCTCCTGAAGATTTTTGGCTCCCACAGGGCCCTAGTGCCTCTGACGTAGTCCCATTAGTGTGAATGAGTGGTGGAGACTTTTAATCTAGGAAGATCATTTGTTTTGTTTTTTTTTTTTATTAAATTTTGCAGTGATCCAGCCAACTACAAAAAAAAAAACATAATAGTTCACACCATCACAGTACACACAACAGTATACAGGCATATATTAATACTGAGATAAGATAGAATTATTAAATGTGATACCTCATATGGGGGAATCCAATATTAATAAACTTCACTATTCTAATGATGAACACATATGCTTACCAAACCATAACCCATGGGAAACAAAAAGGAAAACAATTAAAGGAAATCAGTTAATGTGACTATCCACTGTCACTGAGTTGGAAAATCTAAGTGAGTAACCCCACAGCAAGCGCCGAACACAGTCTGGATAAGGGGAGCCAAATAAAGCAACCCCTTCCCCCTTAACATGGACCCATAACAGATAAAAACATTTAAATGAGTAACATAAGCCCCTCAGAAGGATATTTATTAATTACAGCTTACAGAATGTCCTGGAGACAAAGGTTCCGCCATGAAGGAATAGAAATGTCCACTGTTACTGTGGGGGAAGGTCCAAAACAACATTACTCCATTCAAATTAGCCCCCTTTTTAAACAAAAGAAAATTTTACTAAATCCCCTCCAGGTTTGAATTTCAGGTCCAAAATAAGCAGAAAGGACCTGTCCAAATATTACAAAATGTAAGTGTCCAGCCCAGTCTCTAGACCAAGGCCATAAACATAAAAAAGGAACCTTTCAAGTATCCAAATCTGAGTCCCCTTCATCTGCTTCCCGCTCGACTGTTGCCGATCGGAACTCTGTAGCTATTTTATCCACTCGTTTTGTCGCTTCTTTAGGATCTATAGTATGTAGGTCTTCCCCTCCGTAAGGGATACACAGCCTCGCCGGAGCAAGAAGCGAGTGGGCCACTCCAAGAGTCCAGAGCTGCTGGCACAAAGGGTCAAACTGTTTCCTGTGACTTCTTATGGCTTAGGACCAGTAAAGAAAGAGCCACACCTCGTTGTCCTCGAGCTGCAAGGGGTGATGTTGCCAAGTCCATTGTAGGAGTTCATCCCACACCTCTCTGCCTGCAGTAACATTGAGGATTGTGCGGGGCATCTGCTGGTTAGGTCACTGACCCCGAAAATTCACCCGATAGGCCTTCAGTACATCCTGCAACTCCACAGCCCATTCTGTCGGGACAACCTCGGAAATCCAGGACCAGATAAAAGTAAGTAAGTCCTCCTGTTCTATCCCCTCAGGCAACCCAGTCATACGCAGATTCATAGCCCTGGCAGCGTTTTCTAATGTTTTGAGCCTGGTCCGAAGGTGCCCCTTCTCTGAAGTTAGCTGGGCCACAGCAGCCTGCACCTTCATGAAGCGAGTGTCAGCCCCTTTAGCAGACGTAACAGCTACCTCTAGTTTTGTATCTTGAGCTCCAAAGCGCTCCAGTACATTCTCCACTTTTTTATCTGTTTCAGTAACCACCTGGAGCACCCTTTCCCATGGCGGATGGTCACCTGTAGCTCCCAACTGACTAGGCCCAGATAATGGCACAGTTGTTAGCTGAGAGGGCCCTGGCTTTTTCGATTGTCCACCAGTTGCCCCTTTGGGTCCCATGGTCAAAAAGAAAAAATTACTCACCATAGTAATGTTGTTTCTTCTAATGGAGTCTTGCTGTATTCAGACATAATGCAGTTAGCCCCAGCACTTGAACTGCCCCAGAGAGGAAAGAGTTACCTCTATGCTGAAGCATAGAACGTTGAGCTTGAGCTTGGTTTTCAAAACTCTGTCTGTGGTACTTCCCAGTGTAACCGTCAGAGTCTTACGAGCTAACTAACTAGTAACTAAAGTATGGAAATTGTTCAAATATAGCCAAAGGGCAAAATATATCTTCTTGGGCCCCAAAAGACTCAAGTTGAGAACCCAAGAAGGAAAGGTAGTGACAATATTTAATAAAACACCAGAAAAAATAATAACATCTACCCCATCCAAGAGGGAGGGTACAAGGTACACCCCTGAGGTGCAACACTGTACCAGCCAGCCCACTTCCCAAAACCAGGTTCTGAGAGGGGAGGTGGGGTGAAGGTCTGAATACAGCAAGACTCCATTACAAGAAAATGGAAATTACAGTATGTACCTACCGTAATTCTTGATCTTGTCTTGTATCTTCACCATTCATTACTGCTTGGGTTAATGCCGGAGGTGCGCACCCACTACGGGAGTTTTTTTTTTTTTGAAGTTGGCTCAGCGCCGCCCCTAGAGCGACACTCACGTCATGCAGGCGGCCCGCCAGGTGCCGAGACTCTCCTCCATCTCAGTTCTGGTAGCCGGAAAGGCGAAATAAAGGGTAAAGGAAAAAAAGGAGAGCGAGGCAAGAGAGACGAGGGACAGAAAGAAAAAATTACTCACCTTAGTAATGTTGTTTCTTCTAATGGAGTCTTGCTATATTATGACATATGCAGTGAGTCCCAACCTTCGAACTGCTCCAGAGGTGAAAGAGTTAACTTTCCATGCCAGGCATGGAACCTTGTGCGCGAGCTCGGTTGAGAACTCTGTCTGTTGTCCTTCAAACTCAAACTGTCAGATCTTTACGAGCAAAACTCACTAAGGTTCTGTGTGGAAGCCGTAAACCTACACTAGCCAACTGGCTACTAAATATAAGAACACATTTTTCTTGGTCCCAAAACAAAGGCTCAAGTCAGGGGATCCAAAAATTAAAAACATAACACCCAAACACCCCAAAAAGGAGGGGTGAAAAATAAGGTGAGCATCTACTAAGTGGCAACACTACACTGCCCAACCACATCCCAAAAGTAGAGGTTCTGAGAGGGGCAGGCGGGGGAGTCATAATATAGCAGACTCCATTAGAAGAAACAACATTACTAAGGTGAGTAATTATTTCTTCAAACAACATGAAGTCTTGCTATATTATGACATATGTAGACTACACAGCAGTACCTCCATGGAGGAGGGACAGAACCTACTTAGGAAATAGGCTCTGAAGCACAGCTGTACCAAACCGAGCATCACTCCTAGCCTGGATGTCCAGGGAGTAATGCTTGGTAAAAGTGTGAACTGTTTTCCAGGTAGCTGCTTGACATATCTCTAGGATAGGAATGTCCCTGGCAGCAGCCAGAGATGCAGCTGTGCCTCTGGTAGAGTGAGCCCTCAGGCCTAAGAGAGGAACCTTACCCAGTTTCTCATAGCAAAATTGGATACAAGAGACAATCCACCTGGCAATGGATCTTTTAGTGGCAGGTTTCCCTTTACCAACCTCACCATAAGTGAGGAACAGTTGGAGGGGTCAAACCTGCGACCCTTGGCACGTTCTATGTAGTAACTAAGGGCTCTTTTGACATCTAAATTGTGCAGTCTCCTCTCGCCAGAGGAGGAATGGCCAGTGAAGTACACAGGAAGAGACATAGATTGATTAAGGTGGAAATCTGAAACCACCTTAGGCAAGAACTTTCTGTTAGTCCTGGGGACCACCTTATCTCTACGAAAGGAGATAAAATCAGGTTCCACTGACAATGCTTGTAATTCACTTATCGCCTGGCAGAAGTGATGGCTACCAAAAACACAGTTTTCCAAGTCAAGTACTTAAGCTCTGCTGAAGACAAGGGCTCAAAAGGGGGTTGCATAAGCTGAGCAATGCAAATATTAAGATCCCAGGCAGGGGCAGAGCCCCTGAATCGGGGGTTGGTGTGAAGCAACCACTTGAAAAACTTGGAGAATACAGGATGAGCCGAAAGAGAAGAGGGTTTACCTGCTGATAAGAAAGCAGACACGGCTGCCAGGTGCACTTTTAGGGTAGCTGGTCTCAGCCCCAAAGTATTCAAATGCACCATATAATCCAGGACTGTGGGCAAGTCAGCAGATTCTGGGGAACTATGTCTGCCAGAGCACCATATGGAAAATCTCTTCCATTTGGAATTATAAGTAGCCCTGGTGGAAGGCTTCCTAGAAGCCTTCAAGATATCCAATACACCTTGGGAGAGGTGTAGGTCAGCAAACTCTAACTCTTCAAGAGCCAGGCCTTGAGATTGAGAGATTTGTGGTTCGGGTACCAAACTCTCCCCTGGGCACAGGTTAACAGGTTGTGATTCCTGGGAAGACACAGGGGAAGGTGGACTGCTAAGGACATAAGGAGTGGGTACCAGGCTGTCTGGCTCAATCTGGAGCAATCAGGATCATCTTGCAGGTTGAGATCTGATTTTGACTAGCACCTTGAACAGAAGAGGAAGGGGAAAGCATAGAAACTTCCTTCCCAACTGAGGAGGAAGGCATCCAGAGGGACTGAGCCCAACACTGGGGCCTGCAGCAAAAAAGGGAAGTTGGTGATTGTCTGGGGCTGCAAAGATCTATCTCGGGGTGCCCCATCTGGCAAATACTACTCCAGGACTAGGGGATCCAGTGACCATTCGTGATGGCCCTGGGAAATCCTGCTGAGAGCATCTGCCAGGACATTGTCCTTGCCTGGGAGGTGAACTGCTGTAAGGGAGGTGTTCAGGGAATAAGCCAGAGACCACAACTTCATTGCTTCGGTGCACAAGGCCGTAGACCGAGTGCCTCTATGCTTGCTGATGTACCACATTGTAGTGGTGTTGTCTGTTCTGACCTGTACCACTTTGTTCTGAACAGATGTGGAAAAAACTTGAAGTGCTAGAAAAACTGCTCTGAGTTCCAACAGATTGATGTGGAGCAGAATTCCTGTGGGGACCACAATCCCTGGGTACTGAGATCGCCCATGTGAGCTCCCCACCCCAAGAGGGATGCATCTGTAGTAAGGATTAAGGAGTGAGACTGAGGGGTGAAGGGGACCCCCTGTCTCAGATTGCTCTGGTCCTGCCACCACTGAAGGGCTTGGATCAGGTTTCGAGTCACTGGGATCAATTTGGTTAGAGGGTCTCTCCTTTGAGACCAAAAGGCTCTCAAATGGAACTGGACGTCCCTCATCTGAAATCTTGCTCCCTGCACTACTGCTGTAGAAGCAGCCATGTGCCCCAGGAGCTGCAGAAAATGCCTTGCTGGTCGAGAGACCTGCAGGGTGAAAGAGGAGGCCAGAGAGACCAGGGTCCTTGCCTTTTCCAACCTATGAAGGTGAGGAGCTGGACAGGCTCTAGAACTGACTTTGGAAGATTGAGGAGGAAACCTAGAGATGTGAGCAGTTGCTGAGTTACCTGAAGGTGTAGTTTGACTTGTTCTGGAGACTGGCCTACTATAAGCCAGTCGTCCAGGTAAGGAAAGATGGCAATCTTTTGCCTTCTTAAGTGGGCAACTGCTACTGCCAGGCATTTTGTGAATACCCTCGGGGCCGAGGTGAAGCCGAAGGGCATTGCTCTGAACTGGTAATGGCCTGAGGGCAGACCAATCTGAGGTACTTTCGATGGGAGCTTCTGATAAGAACATGGAAGTAGGCATCCTTGAGGTCCAGGGACGCTAGCCAGTCCCCTGGCCTTAGAGAGGGTAAAATAATTCCCAGAGTCACCATTCTGAATTTTGGTTTTAAAAGGTGCTTGTTTAGGTATCTGAGATCCAGGATGGGCCGCCATTCTCCTGTCTTTTTTGGGGTAAGGAAGTACCTGGAGTACAACCCTTTGCCCTGGTGTAGGGGTGGAACCTTCTCCACAGCTCTGAGAGCCAGGAGGGTAGAAACTTCTGTTTCTACGGCAAGTGCCTCTGATGGATTTGCAGGAGGAAAGGACCTGGCTCTCATCTTTGGACATTTTTTGAAGCTGAGAACCAGTCCCTGGCTTACTACTTCCAGGACCCACTTGTTTGATGTTAAAGACTTCCAGTCCTGGACAAAGTAAGCCAGCCTGCCCCCTACAGGTAGTAGATAATCGGCCATGGTCACCCCATCAGGGTGCCTGCTTGGCAGGGGCTTTGGGCTGAGGGGTGGAAGCAGGCTTGCTTGTACCCCGTCTGTCTCTCCCTCTAAAGAACCCCCTCTGGGCATAAGCAGAAGAGGAGGCCTGGACTTGGTAAAAAGGCCTATGAAAAGGCCTGCCCCTGCCCCTGGGATGCTGCCTTTGAGGAGTGGCCTGCCTTTCTTGGCTCTGCACTCCTATAGGTGGTCCTATGTTTATCCATTTTCTTCATGTAATTCTTTGTCTGCTCCCAAACAGAGAATTGCCTCAACAGGAAAATCCATGGTCTTAGACTGGGTATCCCTAGACAGGGTAGTAGTATATCTGGAGCAAGCCATTCTCCGCGGCGCCACAGATGTAGCCAAGACCGTTGATGACACATCATTAGAGTCTACTGCAGCATGAAATTGCACCTTGGATGCCTCAATACCATCCGCAGCCACCTGTTCCAGCTCCCTGGCAAGCTGGTCAGGGACCTGTTTTGCCAGGGCCAGCACAGTATCCCATCTGGATTTCTGGTACCTAGCAGCATAAGCCATATAATTTGCCTGTCTGAGTCCCAAAGATGCTGCCATGTACTGTTTCTTTGCCATGGCATCAATCCTCCTGGAGTCCTTTTCAGGGGGGTGCGAAGCTAGAGGAATATTTGCCTTGTCACAGGCTGCAGCCTGCGCTACCCCCACATGGCTGCATTGCTGTGTGAGGAACTCCGTATCAGAGCCTGATAATGTATACCTCTTGTCCATCCTTTTATCAACAGGAGGTATAGTGTGAGGAGTTTTAAAATTTTTACTGTCTGTTTCCGAAAAGATTTATGCAAAGGAATAGACAGTCTCCTAGACTGTGGAATATCCATCATTTCTACATAATCAGGCTCCTCTTGGTCATCAACAGCTTCCTCAACAGGGAGCTGGAGAGTTTCAGCAACTTTCTTATAGAACATAAAATGAGAAGGGGACTCAGATAGCCTGGGAGGAGAAACCCCTGACGGTTTGTCTGGAGAGATGTCCGGTTCAATGGGCACATCCAGACCTTCAAAACCACATTCACTCTCCTTATACTCCTCTTCCCCCTCCTCCAGTTCATAAAAATCTTCAAAATCATAATCTTGAACCGGTGGAACCGGCCGAACCGAGCACTTCCTGATTGTGCCGGTTCGGTCGGAACCGGGAAAGATTGGACAATTTGAATTGCTTAGCTTTCAGCGGTTGGAGAAAGAACTTTGGCTCCACACTAGCTGACTTTCTAGTCCTTTTAGTTGGAACTGGCTCCTCAGAGCTGGCTCTTCGGTTTGCCCGAGGAAGTATCGCCCTGGTCAGAGAGCACTCCCTCCGGTTTGGTTTGAACCGAACCGGGCTGGCCATCTGGGTCAGCGGACTTTTTGGCCTCCCTTTCCCTGAGCCTACCAACTCTCTTTTCTATGGTGGCAGCAGGAAAATTCTTACAAATCTGGCAGTCTGCATTGAGGTGGTCAAACCCAGAAATACACTTAGGTAGGTAAGTGGGTCAGCCTAGCAAAGGCTTCCCACAAACACTACAGTGCTGAAACCCAGTGGGCCCAGTTTTTCTTTGGGTTTCTCAGACATAGTGCCAGCCTAACCAAACTTGCCCGCTTATGGGCAACCGCTAAAGAAGACTCTCTTATCGGTTCCCAACCGTGTCACGGGTCGTGGAAAAAACCGTAATGAAATCCGTTTTTTTTAGAACCGATAAGAACCGGGAACCGCACTCTAAATAAGGACCAGTAAAGTTTGAGAATAACCTGATCGGTTCAAACCAAACCGAAAAGCATTTACAAGTTCAACACAGAATAAAATAAATGTAAGCCAATCTATTACTTACAATACCACAGACAGAGCTTGAACTGACCAGTTGCGGTTTAATTTCGGTAAAAAAACGATAAAATAATACTTTTTAACCGACAAACGAACCGAGCAGAAGGAGAAATCTCCGGAGCGACTGTTCAGTGAGGCGGAGTAAAGAATCTGACAGTTTGAGTTTGAAGAACAACAGACAGAGTTTTCAACCGAGCTCGCGCTCAAGGTTCCATGCCTGGCATGGAAAGTTAACTCTTTCACCTCCAGAATAGTTCGAAGGTTGGGACTCACTGCATATGTCATAATGTAGCAAGATTTCATGTTGTTTGAATAGGATAGGATATAAACTGAAAAAGGAATAAGCCGGTAGTGGACAGACAGAAGAGAGAGAATACCTACCCTAATGGACCGCAGGGCCTCCCTCCTGGGGCGACTCCAATGGAGGAACAGATAAAGAGAAAAGGAAGAAGAAGAAGAAAAGAAGTGATGCTGAGAGGGGAGAACACTGCCCATAGATACATTGGTTAAGAGGCTTATAAGCTCGGAACCAAAAACAAGGGAGCAAGAATCCCTCCTGATAGGACTGAGAGAAGGTTCAACTGAACCGCTTGAATAGAATGGACACAAACGGCAGATTCTCTAACTTCTCATCATCCCAACCCCCTACACTCTAGCTGAGAGCTCACAGACTGCTCAGACAGAAAATCTGTTCTGGAAGGAGAGCGCCCAACTATGAGGGGGATAAGCCCCTTAGCACCTTGTTAAGTGCCAACACTGAAGTGCGTGGGTACGGGTTAAGCCCTACAAAGGGCAGCTTTGTATGAAAGATAGAGTGGGAACTCAATCGGACTCCCTGAAGGCAAGGCAAGAACAACAGCTCAGGGTTAAGAAGTGCAGAAGCACCAACCAGAAGAAGCTGACAATTTTGATTAATCTTTGCCAGACGGAGCTGAAAATTGGGACCGAGCCAAAGGAGGATGGTCTCTTCAGCTGTGAATTGAACAACATGGCTAAGAAGCCAAGAGGTTACCCTTAGGGGCAATCAGAAAGAGTTTCCTCAGGATAGAATGAGTCCTCTGGTTCCCCTTTACTTTGAGGTAAAAGGATCCGTCCAGGGAAGAACGGAAATCTGGAAAATACATATATTTTTTTTTTGGCATAAAGGCCAAAGAGGAAGGGAGAGGAATGGAAAGGAAGGGGGAGACGCTACAGTAGGAGGCCACTGAGGGGAAGGTGGGCGGCTATCAGTAATGAATGGTGAAGATACAAGAGAAGATCAAGAATTACGGTAGGTGTGTAATTTCCATATCTTCCCTTGTCAATCTTTATCATTCATTACTGCTTGGGTGAGTACCAAGCTCCCCCCCCCAAAGGGGGGGGATAATAGAAACCCTGAGGGAACAAGACCCCCAGCCTCCTGCTGGTGGGGAACAGGAGCAGAAGACCCTGGGCTAATTAGATGAAAAGCCTATGGTGGAGGGAGTTAGGAGGTGTCCTCCAGGGACGGGAGACGGAGGAAGCCCCTGCAGAAGCCTCCTAGCCCTGGAGGAAAAAGACGGTCCCCCGAAAGCTTAAGCACACCCACGCCGTGCCAGGGGTGACAACCTGGATAGATGAAGCCATGCCGTCCGTCTAATACAGATCGCTGTCCCTGCAAGCCTGGAAGACACCTCACTGGTGTCGTAAGATGCCCTTGACTGGTGTTTTGCCAGCTCCAGGCCTATAGCAGAGAGGGCAATAGCTTGTCTGGATGGCTCCATATCAGGCATTCATGCTAAGACTTGGGAGAGCATCAACCACAAATGCCTACTGTAGGCAGCATGGTGAGCCTGATGTGATGCAATGCATAATATCGCATGAGAGGAAGAGAACACTCTTCGCCCCCACCAGTCAAATTGTAGGGAATCTGAGTCCGGTGGAAGGTCGTGCGCCAGGCGGCGGAGCCCGGAGGGAGTTTCTAGTATGGCAATCCCGAAGGCGGGTTGGGAAGAGTACCTAGAGACTCCAATGGGGCACAATACCTTCTTCTACAGTCTGCCAGGGCTGGAGAAGGGGTGGCTGGCGACTGCGAGGAACGGATAGATACTATCCTGGCCTATTCCCTTCCAGGAGGCATCACCAAATGCTGGGCACTGAATTCGCTGAGGAATTCATGCATCTGCCGTTCGGTATTGTCTCGCCTAACAAAAGAGATGCAAAGATCCCTCACCATCCTCGAAAGGAATCCCTGATATTCAGTGAAATCAGCATCGGAGAAGAGATGAGCAGTGGGTTCCTCTCCCTCCGAGGAGGAGGGAGACAAAGATGATGGAGAGCTCGAATGTCCAGAGGACTCCTGCAGCAGTGGGGATAGGCGAAACACCCGCTCATGCATATATCTAGCGTATGAGGGGAAGACCGCTGCAGAGCCTCTGAACGTCTCCCAGGATAACAGGCCCGTAGGACCAACATGGCCTGGGAGAGGGGGTGGCTGCAGAGCAATGGGAGAGGGACACCTACGGCAAGGCAACTGTCTTCTGCTGAGGCTCTGAAATCCGGAAAACGGAGCCCGAGGTGGCAGGATCCCTGACAACAAACCAGGTTGCAGAACGGAACCCTGGGAATGCCAAGCCTGGAAGAGCCTAGTAGGGATCCTCCCCTGTGACGAACCTGGGGCTGCATGGGTCCAGAAGGGCAGCCCACAGTAATGCCACCAGAGGGGTCCCTGGAGCTCGAGAGGGAAAGATGGGGCCCGGCGCTACGGCTCCTACCTGCCCCCCCCCCGAGGGGTGGCAGGTGAAGACTGAGGTGCCTCAACCCGGTCTCTCAAGCCCCCAGACTCCGAGAACGCCCTCCTCCTTGACCCCAGCGACACCCCACCCCAAGGAGGTGCAGCAGCACCGGGATCGGCAGCTGCCACAACCCCCTCAGGAGGATAAGCCCCTCCTTCATGCCAACCCCCTCCAGGGACCCCACATCACCCCCAGCTTGGGAGGCCTCAGGAGAGGACAGTAGAGGAGACAGAGGAATAGGCGGGCTGGGCCGCCTAGCACCTCGTCTCACCGGAGACCCTGACTCTGAAGAGTCAGAGTGCCAGGACGGGTCCACATCTGAATCATCCTCCTCCGAGGAGGAAGAGACCAGCTGGACCACAATACAGGCCACTCCGGGGGTCTCCAGTGAAATGGCCCTGCGAACGGCACCAGTGCCAGCGGCGGCGCTGGATGATCTTGGACCACCCGCAATGCCCAAACCCATCCCTGACTCCCCAGGGGTGCCGGTCAGACCCGGCACCGCCTTCTGCGCTTAGGATCTCACTCGGCACCGCTAGAAGAGCCGACCGAGCCAACACAGCACCGTGAACGGCGCCGCCTCGATCCAAAGCGGCGCCTGAAGGCGGGTCGAGGGTCCACCGATGCCAGGCCCAGCAGACCTGGGCCTCGACACTGGGGGAGCCTGCACCTCCGAGGAGGTGACTGCTGAGGCGGTGTCTGCACCGCGGTCCCGGGAGGGACCCCGGCATTCCTCCGACACCGCGAAAGAAGCCTCCTCTTCGGCAAGAGAAGATGAGGAGGCCTCCTCCTCTCCAGACTGTATAGGCCTGAGAGGGGACCCGGAGGAAGGGTCTAGACACCTTACCTGGGAATCTCTGGAGCAGTGCTGTCCCCCGAAAGTCGTCGGAGCCCTGACGATCTTGAATGCGTGGACTTCCAGGATGCGATGGTCCATCGAGAAACGGGCGTCGCACGCATCCATATTACGGTTGGATCCCAGGCAACGAAGGCAAACATCATCATGCCGGTTCAGACGGAAAATGCCGGGCCACAGGAGCACCGACAAAGATAGGGGCAATGCCTGTTTGACTTATGCTTTGCCCCAACCTGACATGATGCAAAACAATTAAGGCAAAACATCACAGCTCTTGGCAGCGCCAATAACAGAGAAAAACAGAATGGTCTTACCAGTGACAACGCCGAAAAAGCAGGATGAAGGAGAAGTCTGTGAAGATGGCGCCGACAAACTATAACTAGGCCTAGTGACGCATTACTAATTCTTCCGCTGCGAAGCAAGTGGAGTCTTGACGTATGGAGGAACAGAATTGAGATGGAGGAGGAGTCTGCGGCATCCTTAACGCCGCCTCCCGCATGACGCAACCGCCGCCTAGGGGTGGCAGTGTTGGAGCTGACTTAAAAAAAAAATAATAATAAAAATCTTCCGTAGCGGGTGCGCACCTCTGGCACTAACCCACGCAGTAATGAATGGTGAAGATTGACAAGGGAAGATTAACATTACTATGGTGAGTAATTTTTTCTCAAACAACATGAAGTCTTGCTGTATTCAGACATAATGCAGACTACCAAGCAATTCCCTATTGAGAAGGGAATGCAGAACCTACTTTGGGAAGAGGCTCTGCAGTACTGCTGTACCAAACCTAGCATCACTCCTAGCCTGGATGTCCAGGGAATAATGCTTGGTGAAAGTATGTACTGTTTTCCAGGTGACTGCTTTACAGATTTCTAACAAAGGTATATCTCTGGCTGCAGCTAGAGAAGCAGCTGTACCCCTAGTCGAGTGAGCCCTCAGGCCTGACGGGGGCATCCTACCCAACTTGGCATAACAAAATTATATACAAGAAACAATACACCTGGCAATAGTTCTCTTAGTGGCAGGCTTACCCTTTCCCACTTCACCATAAGTGAGAAACAATTGAAGACAGTCATTTCTATGTGCCTTAGTATGCTCAATGTAGTAGCTAAGGGCTGTCTTAACGTGCAGACTGTGTAACCTTCTTTCACCTGAAGAAGAATGGTCAGTGAAAAACACAGGGAGAGATATAGACTGGTTCAGATGAAAATCTGAAACCACTTTGGGCAAGAACCTCCTATTGGTTCTGAGGACTACTTTGTCCCTATGGAAGGAGATGAAGTCAGGGTCCACTGACAGAGCCTGTAACTCACTAATTCGCCTGGCAGAAGTAATAGCTACCAGGAACGCAGTTTTCCAGGTCAAGTACTTCAAGTCGGCTGAAGCCAGTGGTTCACAGGGTGGCTGCATTAGCTGAGCTATGCAGACATTAAGATCCCAAGACAGAGTGGGCTCCCTAAAGGGAGGGTTAATGTGAACCAGACCTTTGAAAAACTTTCTGAAAACAGGATGAGATGCCAGGGAAGAGCCCTTCCCTGCTGAGAGGAATGCAGAGACAGCTGCTAGATGAACCTTCAGAGTGGCAGGCCTAAGGCCTAAACCATTGAGATGAACTAGATAGTTAGTCTAAGGTTGTGGAAATGTCTGCAGAATCAGGCAGGATGCCTTTCTGAGAGCACCAAATACTGAACCTTTTCCATTTGGAGTTGTAAGTTTTTCTAGTGGAAGGTTTCCTAGAGACCTTCAGAATATCCAGAACTCCCTGAGAAAGATGTAGAGCTGCATATTCTAACTCTTCAAGAGCCAGGCCTTGAGATGGAGAGACTGGAGATTGGGGTACCAGATCCGCCCCTGGGAGGAGGACAGGAGATTGTATGTCCTGGACAGAGACAGGGGACATGACACTGACAAGGACAGCAGTAGAGGATACCAAGGCTGTCTGGCCCAATCTGGAGCCACCAGTATCACTGTGCAGGGTTGAGTCCTGATCATGATCAGAACTCTGACCAGCAGAGGGAAGGGAGGGAAGGCATAGAGAAACCTGCCCTTCCAGTCCAAAAAGAGAGCATCCTGGGGAATTGTCCCCAGGACTAGAGGTCTGCAACAAAACAGAGGAAGCTGATGACTGTCCGGTGCTGCAAAGAGATCTATCTCTGGAGTGCCCCACCTGGAGAATATGACCTTCAGTATGTGAGGATCCAGGGACCATTCGTGGTGTCCCTGTGAAATTCTGCTCAGAGCATCTGCTAGTATGTTGTCCTTCCCTGGAAGGTGAACTGCTACCAGAAAAGTCTGAAGAGAATAGGCCAGAGACCACAGCTTCATGGCTTCTGTGCACAAGGCCGAGGACCGAGTGCCTCCCTGCTTGTTGATGTACCACATTGTGGTGGTGTTGTCCGTTCTGACTTGGACCACCTTGCCCTTGACTGAATCAGAGAAGCTCTGCAGGGCTAGAAAAACTGCCCTGAGTTCCAGGAGATTGATATGAAGGAGAGACTCCTGTGGAGACCAGAGCCCTTGAGCTGTCAGGGCTCCCAGGTGGGCTCGCCACCCTAGGAGAGAAGCATCCGTAGTTAAAACTACTGATGGGACTTGAGTGAGAAATGGAACCCCTTGTCTGAGGTTGTCCTGGTCCAGCCACCACTGGAGAGCTTGGATCAGAGTCTGAGTCACTAGAATCAGTTTGGTAAGTGAATCCTTCTTTTGAGACCAAAAAGACCTCAGATGAAACTGAATGTCCCTCTTCTGGAACCTTGCTCCCTGCACCACTGCCATGGAAGCTGCCATGTGGCCCAGGAGCTGGAGGAACTGTCTTGCTGGACGGGAGACCTGAGGTCGAAAGGAGGAAGTGAGATCAACTAGGGCCTTTACCCTTGCCAGGGGAAGGAAGGCTTTTGCTTGTACAGTGTCCAACGCCATACCTATAAAGGTGAGAAGTTGAACTGGTTCAAGTACAGACTTTGGAAGATTGAGAAGAAAACCCAAGGAGCTGAGTAGGTCCTAGGTAGTTTGAAGAGCTGACTTGACCTGTAAATGAGACTGACCCACTAACAGCCAGTTGTCCAGATACAGAAAGATGGTGATACCCTGTCTTCTGAGTTAAGCCACCACTACTGCAAGGCACTTTGTGAACACCTTTGGAGCTGATGTTAGCCCGAATGGCATGGCTCTGAATTGGTAATGGCCTGAAAGCAACTTGAACCTGAGGTATTTTCTGTGGCAGCACCTGATAGGAATATGGAAGTAGGCATCCTTGAGGTCCAGAGATGCTAGCCAATCCCTAGGCCTTAGAGAGGGAAGGATTACTCCCAGAGTTACCATTTTGAATTTGGGCTTTGAAACGTGTTTGTTCAGATACCTTAGGTTTAGGATGGGTTGCCACTCCCCTGTTTTCTTTGGGGTAAGGAAGTACCTGGAATACAGTCCTTTTCCCTTGTGCTGAGTAGGAGCCTTCTCTATAGCTCTGAGAGCTAGAAGAGAGGAAACCTCTGCCTCTAGGGCAAGGGTTTCTGAGACTGATGCAGGTGGAAAAGACTTAGCCCTTCTTTTTGGAATTTTTGAACTTGAGGGCCAGTCCCTGGCTTACTACTTCCAGGACCCACTTGTCTGAGGTCACAGACTTCCAGACCTGGAAGTAGTAAGCCAGCCTGCCTCCTACTGGAAATGGGGAGTCGACCTGGGCTGACACATCAGGGTGTCTGCTTGGCAGGAGCCTTAGGCTGAGTGGAGGAGGGAGCAGCCCTGCTCATCCCACTCCTACCCCTCCCTCTGAAGAACCCCCTCTGTGGGAAGGGAGAGGAGGCCTGGGCTTGGTAAAAAGGCCTTTGAAAGGGCCTGCCCCTGCCCCTAGACTGCTGCTCGTGCGGAGTGGCGTGCCTTTCCTTGGCCTGTGCACTCCTGTACGTGGTCCTGTATTCATCCATTTTCTTCATGTAAGCCTCTGTCTGCTCCCCAAACAGAGAGTTACCTACTACAGGAAAATACATGGCCTTAGTCTGGGTATCCTGTGAAAGGCTAGTACATCTGAGCCAAGCATGTCTTCTGAGAGACACAGATACAGCCATGACTCTAGATGCCACATCACTGGAGTCCACAGCAGCATGAAATTGCATTTTGGAAGCCTCAATTCCATCAGCAGCCACCACTTCCAGCTCCTTGGCTAGCTGGGGGAGAGGCCTGTTTAGCCAGTTCCAGAACCATGTCCTATCTGGATTTCTGGTACCTGGCTGTGTAGGCCATATAAGTAGCCTGCCTGAGTCCCAAAGAGGATGCCAAATACTGTTTTTTGGCCATGGCATCCACTTTCCCGGAGTCCTTATCCGGGGGGTGTGAAGCCAAAGGAATGTTAGCCCTGTCACAGGGTGCAGCCTGCACTACCCCAACATGGCTGCAATGACTATAAAAGAACTCCGCAGCTGAGCCTGATAACGAATACCTCCTGTCCATTCTCTTATCCACAGGAGGTATTGAATTGGGGGTTTGTAAAATTTTGTGTGTCTGTTTCCCCAAAGATTTATAAAGAGGGATAGACAGCTTTTTGGACTCTGGGATGTCCATCATTTCCACAAAATCAGGCTCTTCATCCTCCTCTGCTGCTTCAACCAAGGGAAGCTGCAGGGTTTGTGCCACCTTTCTGTAGAACAAAAAGTGTGAAGGGGACTCAGAGAGCTTGGGAGGAGAGACACCTGAGGGCCTGTCTGGGGAGATGTCTGGTTCAATGGGCACATCCAGACCTCCTTCATCATCATCACCGGGGCTAGTCTTCGTCTCCCTCCCACTCCTCATATTAAGCATCTGGGTCATAATCCGGAGGACACGGATCCGACCGAACTAAGCACCGAACCGGCGGTATCGGTTCAGATGGAACCGGTCTAAGCGACTGAACAATACTAATCGCTTTGGCTATTTTGTCCACAGTTGGAGAGTGGGATACAGGATCCAAACCGGCAGACTAGCGCTTTTTCTTTGTCGGAACCGACCCCTCTGGGTTGGCTCTCCTTTTGCCCGAGGAGGTATCACCTAGGTCAGTAGGCACCTCCTCAGGTTCGGCCGTAACCGAACCAGGCTGGCCATCCGGATCTATGGACTTCTCGGCCTCCCTTTCCTTCAGCCTACTCAGTCTTTTATCTAGAGTGGTTTTAGGAAAGATCTTACAGATTTGGCAGTCTGACTTGAGGTGGTCAAACCCCAGACAATAAACACAGATGAGGTGGGGCTCGGCCTTAGCAAAGGCCTCCCCACACTCAGTACAGTGTTGAAACCCAGTGAGACCGGTTTTCTTCTTGGGTTCCTCAGACATGGCCAACCTAACAAATTACACTACAGAAGCTTTCAAGCCAGGTAATAAAGCAACCGATTGGTTACAAACAGTGTCACGGACTTTTTAAAAGAACCAGCAAAAGTCCGATTCTTTTGAAACCGATCGGTACTGGAGTACCACACTAATCCCAGAAAGAGAGAAAAATTTTTACAAAGTCGGTTCCAAACTGGACCGACAGGAAAGTAACCGAAGAAAGACAATTTCCACTCTTTTTAGCAAAATAAAACAGTCACTACCTATCTACATACTACCTGTACCGTAGAGGCTGGAAATCCGAAAATAACAAAAATATGCAGTTTAAACCCGAGCGCTTTATTTTTCTTTTACCGAACCGAGCAGAGGAAATCTCGAGCAACTTCACTGTTAGGCGGAGTAAAGAATCTGACAGTTACACTGGGAAGTACCACAGACAGAGGTTTGAAAACCGAGCTCAAGTTCAACGTTCTATGCTTCTGCATAGAGTTAACTTTCCTCTCCGGGGCAGTTCAAGTGCTGGGGCTAACTGCATTATGTCTGAATACAGCAAGACTTCATGTTGTTTGAAATATACCGATTGATAGCTCTTATAGTAAGGAAAACACTTCCACCAAAAGATCCAACCCAGGGAAGCAAGATTAACTTTTAAATTCACCCAGAAACTGTGTCTTGGACGGAGTTGTAGTAACCCACGTCTGGTCGAGTGCCTGGCTCTCTAGCACCCCCCCAAGATTATTTGTTTTTAAGAAACCTGCCTGAACGAGACTGTTATATTCTGTGTGCGATTGTGGGAGGTTCAATAATAATCTGTGACAGAACTGTTATTGCAAAGGGGTGCCATCATAAGTTTTCAAATTGAAGGGAAAGTCTGGGTAAAGATAGGGGGAATACCAAAGTCTCAAGGAAGGGTCTGTGGGGATTTGAACCAGGTTATTTTGCACCGTATAGAAGGCAGAATCAGGGTTACAACGCTACCCCAAAGAGGTTGTAATGCCTGGATCGTCCCTCTTTGTTTAACAACCAAGAAGGGTTCATATTTGGCTACAAGACCTGAGACTAGTATTGTACCCTGATCCAGAGTAAAGAGGGGACCCTGGTACTTCGTGGCAAGTGTTCGGTTGTGAACTCAGCGAGCACTATAGAAGGACACGAAGATGGTATTCCCTGTTTTCCCCTCCCTGTCACGGATTGCACTTAGTGGTGGGCACTGAGAGCTCAGTGGACCTGATCCTCAGGAGTGGGTTTGTGACATTATCAAGACAGAATCAGAGGGCTGTTTAAATGTCCACAGAGTGCAGAGTGCATTCCCCCTCATTCTGGAAGTTGGGAAAGTAAGTGGGCAACACTAGCTTGGAACTTTGACACCACCCTAGGCAAAAACTTGGGATGCATACAGAGAACCACCTTGTCCTCATGAAAGACAGAATACAGAGGGTCTGTGATCAAAGCATGGATCTCAGAGACTCTGCAGGCAGAGGTGATGGCCACCAAAAACACAGTTTTTCCAAGTGAGGAATTTGAGGTCGCATGTAGCTAGAGGCTCAAAGGGCTTATGGGTGAGCATATCCAACACTAGGTTGAGGTCCCAGGCAGCAGTCGGTTTCCTGACCAGGGGCCTTGTGTGCAAAATACCCTTCAAGAACCTCTTGAAAACAGAAACATAGAATCTGACAGCAGATAAGGACCGCTTGGCCCACCTAATCTGCCCATTTCCCTACCTGATGGATAAGCTGCAGATCCTAGTTAACCGACAGCCTACTTTCTCCGACTCCCCCACTAGAATTGCCATATGTCTGTCCCATGCATTCTTGAATTCTCCCACTGTTCTTGACTCCACAACCTCCTCAGGAAGGCTGTTGCATGCATCCACAACCCTCACTGTGAAAAAATACTTCCTAACATTACCTCTGAGCCATCCCACCTCTATCTTCAAATTGTGTCCCCTTGTTGCACATCTCTTTTTCTCTACTTATTTTTTATCCACTCATTACTGTCCCTTCCAATCACCACTCCTTCCGTCCTACAAGGAGTGACGGCCCCCACCTCTGCCGACCAGCTTGGTCTGCCCCTAGAGTGCCACACTGCCATTGGGGGCACCTTGATGGCCCGGATTACCCCGGGGCGAGGAGAGGCCCCTTCTCCCCCTTCCAAGGGTAGCTGCACATTAGTCTTTTGCCCTGTCGAGGGTGGCAAGGCCGCCCGGAGGACTTCATCTAGGCGACGGGAGGGCATTTTTTTCCTCGAGTTGTCTTGTTTCCCCATTAACCCCACTCTGAGGCGCCGGGCGCAGAGAGTCTGCGTGCTGATGCCGCTCTCAGCGCCGCAGCGTCTCCCCTCCCGGCTCCGATGAGCGGAGCCGCCGTGTCCTTCGGGAGTCGGTGCATCCACCGACCCTCTCAGGACGCCAGGCGCCCAAGCCGCCCCGGCATCCCACCCCGAGGGAGGAGAGCATCCGTGGACGCCCATCTCTTCCTTCGCCGACCGGGTCCGCTTCAACCCGGTCGCCGGCGAGCGCGAGGTGTGTGGCGCCCAGTGCCTCAACCTCAGCACCACCGGCCGCCCACATCTCTTTTCTGAAAGATGCTACCCTCTTGGACTTTGTTGATTCCCTTGAGGTACTTGAGCGTTCCTATCATGTCCCCCCTCCCTCCTTTCCTCGAGGGTATACATATTAAACTCCTTTAGTCTCTCTTCATGTGTCTTCTGGTGCAGACCCTGCACCATTTTGTTGCCCTCCTCTGGACAGCCTCCACTCTGTCTATGTCTTTGTGGAGATGGGGTCTCCAAAACTGAATGCAGTACTCAGATGGGGTCTCACCAACTTTCTGCATAGGGGCTAACAACTTCCTGTTTTCTACTGTTGATATCTCTCCTCGCATCCCAGTATTCCCCCCAGCACTCCCTACTGCCTTCTCACATTGCTTACCCACCTTTAGGTCATCTGATATAATTACTCCCAGGGCCATTTCTATTTTGTTGTTGTTAGAATCTCACCCCCATTGTGTACTCTTTTCCTGGGTTTTTGTTTCCCAGGTGCATTACCTTGCACTTCTTTGCGTTGAATCTGAGCTGCCATACATTTGACTATTCCTCCAACCTAGCCAAGTCCCTTCTCATCCTTTCCACCCCACCCTGTGCATCAACCCTGTTGCAGATCTTTGTGTTGTCTGCAAAGAGACATACTTTTCCTTCCAGGTGTTCTGCAATGTCACTTATAAAGACATTAAAGAGGACTGGCCCAGGTACTGAACCCTGCAGTACCCCGTTAGTCACCCTCCTTTCTTCACTGTGGACTCTGTTTACTAATTACCATTTGCGTCCTGTTGTCCAGCCAATTTTTTATCCAGGCTACCACCTTGGGACCCACTCCAAGGTTGACTAGCCTGTATATTAATCTTTTGTGTGGGACTGTGTCAAACGCCTTGCTAAAATCTAGCTAGGCCATGTCCACAGCCCCTCCCTGATCTACTACTTTGGTCACCCAGTCAAAGAAATCTATTAGATTTGTCTGACATGACCTTCCCGCTGTGAATCAATGCGGCCTTGGGTCCTGTGCCCCAATGGCCTCTAGGTACTCAACAATTCTTTCCTTCAGAAGTGATTCCATCATTTTCCCTACCATTGAGGTCAAACTTACTGATCTGTAGTCTCCTGCCCCTGCCCTGCTCCCACTTTTGTGAAGTGGAATCACATCTGCCCTCCTCCAGTCCTCAGGTACCACCCATCCTCCAATGATTTGTTAAAGAGAGTAGTCAGTGGTGTCAGTAGATCAACCCTTAGTTCTTCTAGAATTCTGGGGTGAATTTCATCAGGCCCCATTGCTTTGTCCACCCTCAGTTTCAAGAGTTCTTTCAGAACCCTTTCTTCTGTGAATGGACTGGTATCAATTCCCCTATCCAGGGTGTTTCTCTTGTGTGGTTTAGGTACCTCCCCCTCCTCATCCATTGTGAATACTGAGCATAAATATTTATTCAGTATCCCTGTTTTTTCACTGTCACCCTCTGCTCAGATTCCCTCCCCTTTATTAAGCCTCAGTATTCCTCCCTTGGTCTTTCTTCGCTCCCTAATGGATCTATAAAAGATTTTATCCTCCTTCTTAACAGAGTTGGCTATCTTTTCCTCGGTTTGGGCCTTTGCTATTCTGACTGCCTTCCCTGCCTCCTTCTGCTTTAACTGATAAAATTCTCTGTCCTGCTCCTTCTGTGTTTCCTTATATTTCCTGAATGCTATCCTTTTCTCCTTAACCTTCCCTGCCACCTCTTTTGAGAACCACAGTGTTTTTTTCCCTTCATTTTGTTTTGTTTTGTTGATTTGCTTCACACAAAGGCTTGTTGCCTCTGTGATGGCTGTTTTGATTATTCCCCATTGTTCCTCCACCCCTCCTTCTTGCCTGTTTGCTGGTGCTTTTCTGAGGTACTCTCTCATTTTCCCAAAGTCAGCCCTCCTAAGTCCAATACTCTTGCTTTTGTATGGCTTAACTCTATAGCTGTGTTTATCGTGAACCACATGGTTTGGTGGTCGCTTGTTCCCAGATGGCTACCCACTTCTAAATCTGAGATCCTTTTCCATCCCCATTTCAGAGTACTAGGTCTAAGATTGCTCCCTCCCGAGTAGGTTCCAACACTAGCTGTCTAAGGCATGCCCCTTGTAGGGCATCAAGAATGACCCTGCTCTCGGATGTGCCCACAGCAAAGGTGCTTCAGTTAACATCTGGCATATTCAGGTCCCCCGTCAACAATATCTCCCCTTTTTCTGCCATTCTACGAATGCCTTCTATTATTTCCTTGTCCATGCCCTGAGATGGGGGTGTGTACACAACCCCCATGCGGATTGTGGTGCCATTTCCTGTCTCCAGGGTGACCCATAGTGCCTCATCTTCTCCCTTCTTCCTCTTTACTTCTGTTGCTTTAATCCCTTCCCTTACATAGAGAGCTCCTCCTCCTCCTCTTTTACCCTCCCTGTCCCTCCTGTAGCTTGCGTATCCTGGTATGTTGACATCCCAGTCATGGTTCTCTGTGTACCATGTTTCAGTGACTGCCACAATATCCAGGCGTCCCTCTTCTATTGAGGCCACTAGTTCAGGGAGTTTGTTACACAGACTATGGACGGGCATTGGTACTCATCACCCTCTATTTTTTGATGGTCTTACCCCTTTTAGTCTCATCGCTGTCCTTACTGCCTTAATCTTTTTTTGCATTTACCCCGTCCTGCTCCCTAATGACTTCTCTACCTTGGTGTTTACCTCACTAATTACCGTGTTTTGAGGGGGAGGCTGGGATTATCCTGCTCCCTTTCAGTGTCCCCCTCCTTGGCTAGTTTAAATGCTTGCCAATGAAGCATTTAAACCTATCACCTAGGATCCTGATTCCTCCCCTGGATAGATGGAGACCATCGCGCCAGTATAGTGTGACCCCCCCATCACATTACACCTTCCCCTTCCCCTGTCCCAACCCCTCCTGAAACCGCCCACTGTCTTACAGGACATCAGCTCTTCTGGTAAGGTGTTCGAATTGCCCACCACCCTTTCTGTGAAGAAATGTCTCCTTACCTCCCTCCTAAATCTTCCCCCCTCCAATCTCAGTCCATGTCCTCTTGAGTCCCTTCCCACCTCAGTTGGAAAATCCCCTCTTTGATTGTCTTGTGTATCCCCTTCAGGTACTTAAAGGTCTCTATCATATCCCCCCCTATCCTTCCCCTCCTCCAATGAATACATCTTTAACTCTCCCAGTCTTTCCTTATAGGGCTTGTCCCCAATCCCTGGATCATCTTTGTGGCCCTGCGTTGCACCCCCTCCAATAACCTGATGTCCTTCTTCAGGAACGGGCACCAGAACTGCACGCAGTACTCCAGGTGGGGCCTGAACAATGATCTGTATAGGGGCAGTATAACCTCCCTCTTTCTGGATGAGATCCCCCTAGCTATACACCCATAATTTTGCTGACTTGTGCTGCCACCTTCCTGCACTGAGCAGAGTTGTTCATGCTCCCCATTATGATTACCCCAGGTCCTTTTCCTCTATAGTGCTTCCCAACTGTACTCCATTCAAGTGATAGTCCCTCCCCTGGTTCTTTGCTCCAAAGTGCAGAACCTTGCACTTCTTGGCATTGAACCCTAACTGCCATGTTTCCACCCACTCCTGCAGCTTAGTCACGTCCTCCTGCAGCCCCTTCCACCCCTCAATGTCATCTTCACAGCTCCCACTTTGGTATCATCTGCAAACAGACTGATCTTGCTCTGGATCCCGTGTGAGATATCAGCAATAATTATTCCAAACAGCACCGGTTTCTGTACAGACCTCTGTGGTACCCCGCTCGTCACCATTCTTGGTGACGAGAGTTCCCATTCCACTACCTCCCTTCCCCTCAGCTAGTTTGTGATCCATGTCACCAATTTTGGTGCTGCACCCACATAGTGAAGCCTCCCCCCCCAACCTAACATGTGAAACTGAATCAAAGGCCTTAATGAAGTCCAAATAGAGGACATTCACTGCGTGGCCCTTGTCACATTCCCACGTCACCCAGTCATAGTACTGTACAAGGTAGGTCTGGCATGATCTTTCTGCAACAAACCCGTGCTGCTGACTATCCTGGAGACCATTTTCTTCCAAGAAGCTCACCAGTCGCTCTTTAAGGATAGTTTCCATAAGCTTCCCCATGACTGATGTGAAGCTCACTGGCCTATAGTTCCCTGGTTCATCCTTTGGGCCATTTTTGTGGATGGGTACCACATGGGCCAACTTCCAGTCCTGTGGCACACATCCCATGTCCAGGGAGGTACCTAACAGGTTGGCCAGTGGCCTCGCCAGGACCTCTGCTAACTCCCTTAGCACCCTACAATGAATGCCATCCAGGCCAGGTGCTCTGTCTGCCCTTAATGCCCTTAGCCCTTCCAGTACCCTGTCCTCTGCGATCCCAACATCCATTTTCTCCTCTCTCTCCTTACCCCCCCATCACCTTAGGTATCTTTCTCCCTTCTCCTGAGTGAATACAGAGCAGAAGTACTCATTCAGTGCCTCTGCCTGCTCCGCCCCTGTCTCCACCCACCCCGTCCTTCTGAATCCTCACCAGCTGGTCCTTGCTTCTTCTTCTCTCTCTAATGTAACAGAAGGAGTCTTTTTCTCCAGTTTTGATGCCCTGTGTCAGCCTTAGCTCCTTGGAAGCCTTGGCCGCCCTGACCATTCTAGTAACCTCCCTAGATTTCTTTGTATACATATCCTTATCCTCCTCCCTCCCCGAAATCCTGTATTTTGGAAGCGCTGCTCTCTTGGCCCTCATCTCTTCCATGACCTCCTATGTCATCAACTCGGTTTCTTTGCTCTACACTTCTTACTTTTCTTCCTAGTGCATGTTATCAAAGCCTCGTCCAACTCTTCCTTTATAATGTCCAATTTCTGGTCTGTATCCATGTGCGGCTGCATGTCTGCCAGATATCTGCCCCAAATTTCCTCCTTTTTCTTAAAGTCCACCCCCTTAAACTCAATCACCCTTGTGTCCGTTGCCCCCCGTTTCCTGCCCCATGTTGAGCGTGAACCACACTGAATAGTGGTCACTCCCAACCAGTGGTTCCTTCACCTCCAGATTTCTTACTGACTCCCTGTTCTCTAGTACAAGGTCCAGTGTCCTAACTGAGTCAGCCCCTGGACCAGCTGTGTAAGAAAGCTTTCCTGAAATGCCTCTAACAGGACCAGTTCCCTTGCATTCGTGTTGGATGGCATGCCCCAGTAGGTTAAATTCCCCCTCCACCACCACCACTGTGCTCCCCTTCCTGCATATCCTCCTGATTTGCTCAGCCAATTCCCTATCCAGGTCATTCCCCTGATCTGGTGCCTGTACACAGCCATCTTCAGTGCCCTATTCCTTGCATCCTGAAACTGCATCCATAGGGCTTCTGTCCTCCCCTTCTCCCTTATGCACTTTATCCCCTCCCTTACATAAGCTGCCACCCCCTTCCCCTTAGGCCTGTCCTTTCTATATAACCTAAACCCCGGGATCATCATGTCCCAGTCCTGGTACTGGGTGGCCCACGTTTCTGTGATCGCTGCAATGTCTACCCTCTCCACCACTAGGAGAGCCTATATCTCCGCTGCCTTGTCCCCCAGGCTTCTTGCATTCAATGAGACCACCTTCCAATCTGCCTGCTTTCCCTCCTTCCCCCCTTTTTTTCCCCAGTGCCCCTTCCCTACTAATTTCACTCATAACTAGGGGGGTGAGCTTTCCAGGCTCCCCTTATCGGGCCCTCTCCCTATTAGTGGTCCATTCACCGCCACCCTCCCATCTAGTTTAAATCCACCTTAGCTGATATATACCCTTCTAACCTGTTTCACTACTTCCTTCCCGCTCATACTCAAGTGTAACCTGTCACCTGCGTGTAGGTCACTATAGCTCCATACATTACTCCAGTCTGCCACCAATCTGTACTTCCTGGTCCGGCACCAATCCTTCAGCCACTCACTGAACTCCTGTATTCTTTTCTTCCTCACTGTACTCGCACAGGGAACTGGGAGTACCTCCAAGAATGCCACTAATCCCCCCACCTCCTCACACTGCTTACCCAAATCCTTGAACCTCCCCTTAACCACCTCTACCGTCTCCCCCGCCATGTCATCTGTACCAACGTGCACCACTACATGAAGTTTCCTCCTCCCCCTCCATTCGCATTTAAGATTTGTCTGCCCTGCCCTTTCCGCAGTCAACCCCGGAATAGCCTCTACCCAGATATGAACTATGCCTGTCTCCTCTGTTTCTCCATCTGATTCCTTTCAGTACAGAATTCCCCAGCATTAGCACCCCCCTTCTTCTTGTCTCGTATCCACCCTCCTGCTATTATCTATATCCTCATATCCAGAGTCCACTCCACCCTGCTCCTTATTAACTCTATCCTCACTATTTGCTACTGCCACATTCTCCCCACCTGGTACCGCCCCACGGTGTTGCCTCTCCCTCTACCATCC
Source organism: Neoceratodus forsteri (assembly GCA_016271365.2). Taxonomy (NCBI): domain Eukaryota; kingdom Metazoa; phylum Chordata; order Ceratodontiformes; family Ceratodontidae; genus Neoceratodus; species Neoceratodus forsteri. Next base: position 966,340,276 of record CM028134.1, on the reverse strand, counting down.
TCCTCCCCCTACCCTTACTCCCTACCTCTGGCTGACTCCTTACCCTTCGACACTCCCCTCCCGTCACCTCCCCATCCCTCCTCAGAGCTCTGATACCTCCTCTTCCCCCTCTGAGGTAATACTGGATTGGATGCATTATCCCTGAAATGGTTTTCTAGTTACCTTTCAGAACATATGCAGCAAGTCAAAGAAGTGGGTGATCTTTTTCCACTGAAACCTATCAGCAGAGGAGTGCCGCAGGGCTCTATTTTGGGACCCTTACTTTTTGCACTATACATTAATAATATTGACCATGGAATCGAGTCAGCCAGTGTCCACCTTTTCGCTGATGACATGGTCCTCTACATCGCCAGGCCTACTCCTGAGAGTGCTTGTACAGACCTGCAATCAGATTTCGATATACTACAATGCAACCTCAACCAAAAACTACTCCTAAATGCAAAACAAAAAAACAAAAGCCATGCTCCTGTCTCACTTGTTACGGCCTCAGATCTCTCAAAATCTGGCCCAGTGCCACCTATCACCACATTATTTGCTGAATCACTGGATTATGTTGTGAAATTCAAATACCTAGGGGTATGGACTGACAACAGACACTCCTTCACCGAGCATGCAGAGGAACTCTCAAAAACGCTGAAGCAAAGGCTTGGCCTATTCTAAAGAATTTAACATCTGCTTACCCAAGAGGCTGGTACAAACCACCTTTCTAGCTCTCTTGGACTATGCTGACTTCCTCTATGGTCAAGTTCCACTAGCAAAGCTCGACATCTTGTACCACACAGCCCTACGTTTCATCTCTAGAGCAGCTTACACCATGCATCATTGTGCACTTTATTCCCTGGTGGGTTGGACATCACTTACACTCAGGAGACAAAGGAATGCTATACTCTGGACCTACAGAGCTATTATTAAGAAACTCCCCCTCTACATAGCTGACTGTCTACCCCTCTGCACTTTAGGCAATTACACCCTGAGAAGTTACTCATACATCTCACTATATGCACTGAAGGTCAATTCAAGCTTCAGTAGCTGCGCCTTCAACCACGATGCTCCAGCTATGGAATAAAATCCAAAAAACTTTAAAACTGGTTAACCCAGTTAGTCTTGTGGAGTTCAAATCACTTTACTCTAGAACCTTCTCTGAGCCCTGTAAATGCTTTCCCTATTGCTAATTGCATTGCTGCCACTACTGAGATACTTGTAGCCCTCATCCTTCCTCCTACCCTCATCCCTCCTTTCCCCTTATTCTTTGTGCCTCCTTACATTTCTATCATTCTTCCCAGCAGGCTGACTTTTATATTGCCACACTGTTTATATTAAGAACTGTTGTTTTACGTGTATACTAATTGTATATAATTCTTTATTTTGTTGTACTCAGAGTTGTTGTATTACCCTCTGCTTGAACATGCTTCAGGTTGTCTATGTTATCCTGTTGTGCTGACTTGTGTTATTGTTCTAGTGAATCGCTTATGTGTACTACCCAGGCCTACCTTGCTAATGAGCGCACTCAATGGTGCTCCACCTGGTTAAATAAAGACTGACTTGATTGACTGAGGTCAGCACTGCAAACCTATTTCCTGCTCCCCCCTGCAGCGGTGCCCTTCCCCCCCTTCCCCCTGTCCTGAGCCTTCCCTCCGTTCACTGCCCCTCCACCCTCCTTTCCCCACTTCCCCACCTTCTCACCAGATCCAGACCTGATGTTCCTCCTCTGCTCGCTCCAACTGTTCCTCTACTGGGTCCATCCTACCCCCTCCTCCCCTCACCCTTTCCAGTATCCTCCAGAGTCCCTGTACTTCTTCCTGCAGCCTCCGCAGCCTGTAACAAATAGGACACCCTCCTAGTTGCCAAAGCATACCCATCCAAAATGCCGTTCCACATCCACTGCATCCCAGTATGCTCCCTGTGCCTGCCGCCCTCACCCCTTGAAGCCATCCCTCCCATCCATCATTCCGCTGCCTCCAGCCACCCCTATACATGCCCTTCCACTCCCTAGTGTTATCCTCCTCATACTGCCTTCTTTTCCTTTCTTCCATCTTTAGTCTGCCCAAACTGAAGGTGAGTACCTTGTTTCACCCAAACAGCTTGCTTCTAAAACCTAACTTACTGTACTGGTCCTGCTTTCTATATCAGTAGGATAACTTAACACAGTGTTACCCTAATCTAGCACATTAGCATCCTCTATCAGTACCCTAGTTTAACAACAGAACAGAGAAAGGCCCTTCCATGAATTCAAGCAATTTCACTCCACACTCCCTCACCTCTTCTAACCAACTCCTTCACTCAGTCTTACTATAACAGCTGTATCCCTGAATTCCATCTACCCCTCCTCCTCATGATGTTCCAACGACTGACAGATGGTAATCCCTGTTCAGCCTCTCCTCTCTCTGTGTAATGTATAATCAGACTGGTGCAAGCAGGTTGTCACTTTATTGACCATCTTGTTAAATAAATTAATATACAAATCTGTAAGCAGCTATAATCGGACATCAGGCCGATGCGCTTGGGAGGAGACAGTGGCAACCATAGTGTATTTTCTTGTCGATACAACACAGCCAGTAGTCATTCTACTGTATATCAGCCTTCTGAAACACATGGCCAGCTCATAAGATTCTGGGGAAAAACGCAATTTGTATTTTTGTGGGTCCCCGGTGAATCTGCCTGATGTCCATACCATCAGGTACAGGAGAGGCTGAGCAGGGATTACCATCTGTCAGTCCTTGGAACATTATGGAGGAGGAGGGGGTGAATGGGAATCAGACCCACTAAGTTACTGTTAGGTAAAGTTATTACTAACTATGCATAAAGTGACAGTGGCAAGACTATTTGCAGGATACATGAATGGTGATGAGAAATACTGGAATATTCATGGACAAGCGAGCCGCTCCCGGAAGCTAGAGCTCAGAAGCAGTTGCTTGCATGCATGCTGCTCTCCTGACACGTACAATTTTTTTAATGCATATTAATTTTTATTTTTTAAGAGGGGACCTTGAAGTATTTAAAAATGAAATATTTAATATTTACAATATGACAGTGGAACTGGTAAAGTGCGCGGATCAGAGTGGACAGTAAGGGCTCTCAATATAAAACTTCATCCCATACGAATAGATCCACAGCACAGGAATGAATGTAGTAAAAAAAAAAAAAGAAAAAAAAAAAAAAGGCTCAGCTGTAAGACCATAACACTACTCAGTGACTCCTGCTCTAGACATGTAGCTCAGATTGAGAAATTGTGTGACTAGAACGCACAGCAGCATAAAAAAATATAAATAAACCGGACTGCATTCTTCATAACGACCATAATACAGTATATTGCCTTCTAGTACTGACTCTATTACTGACTTAGAATATGGAAAAAAACTTGACAACACGAGTATGTTATCATGTTAAATTTTTATTTGAACACCTCTGAATGTTTCAATCACATTTAAACTGCCACATACGGTACTGCAGCTCTAAAATCAACACAAAGTAAAACTTTCAGCATTGGCTAAAGAAAATATAACAATCCACGCCAGCTGCTGGTGGCACCAGTGCAAACGGTAGAAAATAAATACTATGATACTTCAGGGCTTCAGTCATGCTAATATGAGTTGCTGTCGCCACCACATGGATTACAGAGGAATTGCATTACGAGGATAACTATACCACACTGAATAATCACAATATGTGCCGCACCGAGCGGTACAGTGCTGCACCAATTGGTACAACGCAGTACCGGTCAACTTCTCTATAACAACCACTGTATGACCATGGCAGCTGCCCTAGCAACTGTGTAAGCCATGTCATGCACAACTCTGAGGAGGAGTTTGCTAACATCCTCAGCTGCTTTGAGGCATTGTAGCAGCTTCTGTTTTTGAGTGCCCTCCGGAAGGGCCTGGGAGGCAGCCTTGCCCTTCCAACTGGCATTCTGGTATTTTACCATGTGTGACATATAGTCTGCAATCCTCAAACCTAATGTGGTGGAGGCACAGAACCTTTAACCCCTGTGGTCAATTCTATGAGACTGTCTGGGGGAAGGGAACTAAGGTGCTTAGGCACTTTAGATCTATCATGAGCTGCCTTAATGACCCCTGAGTCAGTCTCAAGCTGGCAGCATAACAAGGGAGACCCTTGGGGGGGCATGATAAAGTGCGTCTGCCCTGCAGGACATAGCTGGCACCATGTCTGATCTGTGCCAGGCTGCTGTGGCTGCATTCTTCAAGGCTGGGAGCACTGGAGGAATGATCTTTGGGGGAGATTGAGGAACCTCCAGGAAATCCACCAAATAATTTCTGGTGGCATCCTCTTCCCCAGTGTGGAAGCCCATGGCTGAGGACAGCTGTTTCATCACATTCAAAAATGTGGGGTCATCAGGAGGAGACCTGGGAGTATGCTTCACAGAGTCCTCACTGACAGAAGAGGCTGTAAACCTGTCAGGAAGTAGGATCTCCTCCTCTTCTTCTTTCTCCATCTCATCAGGAAGAATGAGGTCTGGGTGATACGCCTCTACATTGACCTCTTCAATATCTGTGTCTGGCGTTGGGTGTGCTGGCAGACGCACACGGGGAGTCTCCTTGGGCCAATGAACAGGCATCGATGACAAAGCCTCCACCTGCGGCATCAACGAAGGGGACCCGTTTAAGGCATCCAGCTTCTGCACTTGATCAGGACTTCATTCAAGTTGACAGTGGGTGTCAAGAAGGGGGGTTCGATGGCACAGGTGTCGATGACCTACCTGCTGTGTCCTGAGAACCCGAGGAGCCTGTAGCCCTAGTAGGAGGGGGGGCAGGGCTCGACGGGAGAGCTGACGACCGGCAGGTCAATGGCCGGGCACCCTGGGAATCAGGTGGAGGTGCTGTTGGTATGTGTCTGGTGGGCACAGAGACCTGGACAGCAGTTTTCTTCGTTGGTGTCGCCACAGCTAACAAAGATCCCCCAGAAGAAGGAGGAGAGGCCGATGGGGAGCGAGACTGACACTGGAAGGAGCTGTCACAATCTCGGTCTTTTCTGTAACTTTTCCCCAAGGCCTTGTCTCGGGCCTTAGATGCCTGGAAGCTGGAAGAACCAGTGGGCGACTGACAGGCTGGGACCCCGGAGGACCCTGCCCGGAACTGGCTACATGTTGATTCATTAGGAATGTTTTAAGAGCCTTTTTGTGTTGCCTAAGGTTTGTTTGGTTAAACTTCTGGCAGAGCTCACAGTCAGAAACTTCGTAGTCAGACCCAAGACTGCAGACACAGATGGAGTGTTCATCTCTGGAGGCAATATTCTTTCCTAAACGGCAGGGATGGAAGAGGGAAGCAGAAGGATTAACTCTCAACATAAACAAAAAAGAAGGAATCTCTTAGAAAAGAGATTTCCAAAAGGTAAGTTAAGAAAAGCTGTAGGCTGAAAAAGACACAAATACTGGGATGGAGCTTTAGCGGAGACCCATGCAAGTGAGTCAACGACAGGAAAGAACAGAGGAGGGAGCAGGGTCACTCACACCTATATACGGTTGGTGATGTCAACGGCATGGGCGGCCCCAGCTGCAGTGCTGAAAATCTTCTAAGTGGATTCACCTTCACCAGTGCCGAAGGTTCCTATGGTGTTACCTGATGACTGAGATATCCCCGAGGATCACCAGTTGTTATAAACGAAACATCACTTTCAGTGAACATGGTAATTATCATTTCATTTACTGCACTAGAGTAAATCAATTCATATCACACTGATGAACTAAAGGCTCGCAAAGTTAACTGCTACTTACTTTTGTCTTAAGTGTGTATTTTCTCGACTGATATCACCAACTTCTCGCTTTGCTGCACGAGCTGCCAGCTGCAAGGAAAGCAATTACTGCTTTAGATCCAGTATGTAATTTAAAGCATGCTTTTCTGTCTATTGTAAAAACTCTTTAGTAATCACTTGTCTGTGTAGTAGACATTAACTGCATGTAGAGGCAGCAACATATAAAGCTGGTTCCATTTGCACGTCTGGAGCTTGCAACAAGATACTATGCAACAAAAGAAAAAAATACTTACCATAGTAATCTTATTTCTTCTAAGGGAATCTTACTGTATTCTGACTAATGCAGTATGGTCTCACCATAGGACTGCCCCGGAGCCGAAATGGTTAATAGAACCTATGCAAATGATGGAATGCTAGGCTTGAGCTCGGTTTTCAAACCACTGTCCCTGGTAAACAGTTCTAAACCAACAGATTCTTACAAAGCACGCACAAAGAACTATCTAACTATGATATTACTACTACTACTAACAACTAATCCTCCGTTATGGATTATCATTTCCCCCCCAATGATTCAACTTGGCACCATTAAGACTCAAGTTACAGATGCCCAAGAGAGAAAAGAAAAAATTACTCACCTTAGTAATGTTGTTTCTTCTAATGGAGTCTTGCTGTATTCTGACATAAGCAGTTAGGTCCTGCCTTTCAACTTCCCCGGAGAACAAAGAGTTAAACTTTCCATGGCCAGCATGGAATGCTCACCAAGAGCTTGGCTGAAGTCCCTGTCTGCTGTTGTTTAAACTGCAACTGTCAGATCTTTACAAGCAATACTCACTAGAAGTTCTGTGTGGAAACTGTAAAACTCATACTAGCCAACTGGCAACTATATCTATATAAAAGGGTTTTTGTTTTCAAAAGGAAGACTCAAGACAGGAAACCCAAAAACAAAACACATCCAAAACACAACCACTCACTCAAACCAAAAGAGGGTGAAAAAAAAAAGGGGGCACCCTAGGGTGCCAACACTGCTCCTGCCCACCCACATCCCAAAATCTAGGTTCTGAGAGGGGAGGCTGGGGGGAGGTCAGAATACAGCAAGACTCCATTAGAAGAAACAACATTACTAAGGTGAGTAATTTTTTTCTTCAAACAACATGAAGTCTTTCTGTATTCTGACATATGTAGACTACCAAGCAGTACCTCCATAGAGGAGGGACAGAACCTACTTTGGAAACAGGCTCTGAAGTACTGCTGTGCCAAACCAAGCATCACTCTTAGCGTGGATATCCAGAGAGTAATGCTTGGTGAAAGTATGGACTGTTTTCCAGGTGGCTGCTTGACAAATTTCTAAGAGAGGAATATCACTGGCAGCAGCCAAGGAAGCAGCTGTACCTCTAGTGGAATGAGCCCTAAGGCCTGAGGGTGGAGTTCTACCCAGTTTTTCATAGCAGAATTGTATACAAGAAACAATCCACCTGGCAATAGATCTCTTAGTGGCAGGTTTGCCCTTACCAACTTCTCCATACGTGAGGAACAACTGGAGGGATTCAACCCTGTGACCCTTGGTACACTCTATGTAGTAGCTATGGGCTCTTTTAACATCCAAGCTGTGTAGCCTCCTCTCTCCAGAGAAGGAATGGTCAGTGAAGAAAACAGGGAGAGATATAGACTGGTTGAGGTGGAAATCTGAAACCAGTTTAGGCAAAAACTTTCTGTTGGTTCTTAGGACCACTTTATCTCTATGGAAAGAGATGAAATCAGATTCCACTGACAGGGCTTGCAATTCACTGATACGCCTGGCAGAAGTAATGACTACCAAAAACACAGTTTTCCAAGTCAAGTACTTCAGCTCTGCAGAGGACAAAGGCTCAAAGGGGGGTTGCATAAGCTGAGCAATGAAAACATTAAGGTCCCAAGCAGGAGCAGGATCCCTAAAGGGGGGATTAGTGTGAAGCAATCCCTTGAAAACTTACAAAACACAGGATGGGATGATAGAGAGGAAGGCTTGCCTACTGACAAGAAAGCAGAAACAGCTGCCAAGTGTACTTTTAAGGGTAGCTGGTCTGAGGCCTAGGTCATTAAGATGGACCATATAGTCCAGAACGTGAGCAACTCAGCAGACTCTGAGAAGAAAAAGTACTCACCTTAGTAATGTTGTTTCTTCTAATGGAGTCTTGCATATTATGACATATGCAGTTAGACCCAGCCTCTCGAACTGTCTGGAGGTGAAAGAGTTAACTTTCCATGCCAGGCATGGAATCTTGAGCGTGAGACTCGGTTGAGAACTCTGTCTGTTGTTCTTCAAACTCAAACTGTCAGATCTTTACGAGCAAAACTCACTAAGATTCTGTGTGGAAGCTGTAAACCTACACTAGCCAACTGGCTACTAAAATATTAACACATTTTTTGGTCCCAAAACAAAGACTCAAGTCAGGGGATCCAAAAAATAAAAACTCAACACCCAAACCCCCCAAAAAAGAGAGGTGAAAAAACAAGGTGGGCATCTACTAAGTGCCAACACTGCACTGCCCACCCACATCCCAAAAGCAGAGGTTCCGGGAGGGGCAGGCAGGGGGGAAGGTCATAATATAGCAAGACTCCATTAGAAGAAACAACATTACTAAGGTGAGTAATTTTTTCTTCAAACAACATGAAGTCTTGCTATATTATGACATATGCAGACTACACAGCAGTACCTCTATAGAGGAGGGACAGAACCTACTTAGGAAATAGGCTCTGAAGCACAGCTGTGCCAAACCGAGCATCACTCCCAGCCTGGATGTCCAGGGAGTAATGCTTGGTGAAAGTGTGAACTGTTTTCTAGGTAGCTGCTTGACATATCTCTATGATAGGGATGTCCCTGGCTGCAGCCAGGGACGCAGCTGTACCTCTGGTAGAGTGAGCCCTCAGGCCTGAAGGGGGAACCTTACCCAGTTTTTGATAACAAAATTGGATACAAGAGACAATCCACCTGGCAATGGATCTTTTAGTGGCAGGTTTCCCTTTACCAACCTCACCATAAGTGAGGAACAGTTGGAGGGAGTCAAACCTGTGACCCTTGGTACGCTCTATGTAGTAACTAAGGGCTCTCTTCACATCTAAGCTGTGCAGCCTCCTCTCGCCAGAGGAGGAATGGTCAGTGAAGTACACTGGAAGAGATATAGATTGATTAAGGTGGAAATCTGAAACCACCTTAGGCAAGAACTTCCTCTTAGTCCTGAGGACCACCTTATCTCTGTGAAAGGAGATAAAATCAGGCTCCACTGACAAAGCTTGTAATTCACTTATGCGTCTGGCAGAAGTGATGGCTACAAGAAACACAGTTTTCCAAGTCAAGTACTTAAGCTCTGCTGAAGACAAAGGCTCAAAGGGGGGTTGCATAAGCTGAGCAATGCAAACATTAAGATCCCAGGCGGGAGCAGGGTCCCTGAATGGAGGTTGGTGTGAAGCAATCCCTTGAAAACTTGGAGAATACAGGGTGAGCAGAAAGAAGAGGGCTTTCCTGCTGATATAAAAGCAGAGACAGCTGCCAAATGCACTTTCAGGGTAGCTGGCCTCAGCCCCAAAGTATTTAAGTGGACCATATAATCCAGGACTGTGGGCAAATCAGCAGATTCTGGGGAAATATGCTTTCCAGAGCACCATATGGAAAACCTTTTCCATTTGGAATTATAAGTAGCCCTGGTGGAAGGCTTTCTAGAAGCTTTCAAGATATCGAATACACCCTGAGAAAGGTGTAGGTCAGCAAACTCTAACTCTTCAAGAGCCAGGCCTTGAGGTTGAGGGATTTGAGATTCGGGTACCAAACTCTCCCCTGGGCACAGGTTAACAGATTGTGATTCCTGGGAAGACACAGGGGAAGGTGGATTGCTAATGACAGAAGGAGTGGATACCAGGGCTGTCTGGCCCAATCTGGAGCAGTCAGAATCACCTTGCAAGGTTGAGATCTGATTTTGACTAGCACCTTGAACAAGAGAGGGAAGGGGGAAGGCATAGAGAAACTTCCCTTCCCAGTTGAGAAGGAAGGCATCCAGAGGGACTGAGCCCAACACTGGGGGCCTGCAGCAAAACAGCGGAAGTTGGTGATTGTCTGGGACTGCAAAAAGATCTATCTGAGGGGTGCCCCACCTGGCAAATACTACCTCCAGTACTAGGGGATCCAGAGACCAATCGTGATGGCCCTGGGAAATCCTGCTGAGAGCATCTGCCAGGACATTGTCCTGGCCTGGGAGATGAACTGCCATGAGGGAGGTGTTCAGGGAATAAGCCAGAGACCACAACTTCATTGCCTCGGTGCACAAGGCCGAAGACCGAGTGCCCCCCTGTTTGTTGATGTACCACATTGTAGTGGTGTGTCTGTTCTGACCTGTACCACTTTGTTCTGAACAGATGCAGAAAAAAACTAAAGTGCTAGAAAAACTGCTCTGAGTTCCAACAGATTGATGTGGAGCAGAGATTCCTGAGGGGGACCACAATCCCTGGGTGGTGAGGTTGCCCATGTGAGCTCCCCACCCCAAGAGGGACGCATCTGTAGTAAGGGTCAAGGAGTGAGATTGAGGGATGAAAGGAACCCCCTGTCTCAGATTGCTCTGATCCTGCCACCACTGTAGGGCCTGGATCAGGGTTCGAGTTACTGGGGATCAATTTGGTTAGAGGATCTCTCCTTTGAGACCAGAAGGCTCTCAAATGGAACTGAATGTCCCTCATCTGAAATCTTGCTCCCTGCACTACTGCTGTGGAGGCAGCCACGTGCCCTAGGAGCTGCAGAAAGTGCCTTGCTGGTCGAGAGACCTGCAGAGTGAAGGAGGAGGCCAGAGCCACCAGGGTCTTTGCTCTTTCTAGAGGAAGGAAAGCTCTGGCCTGCTTTGTGTCCAGTTCTGCGCCTATGAAGGCGAGTAGCTGAACAGGCTCTAGAACTGACTTTGGGAGATTGAGAAGGAAACCTAGAGATGTAAGCAGCTGCTGGGTAACCTGAAGGTGTAATCTGACTTGGTCTGGAGACTGGCCCACTATGAGCCAGTCGTCCAGGTAAGGAAAGATGGCAATATTTTGCCTTTCTTAAATAAGCAACTGCTACTACCAGGCATTTTGTGAATACCCTTGGGGCAGAGGTGAGGCCGAAGGGCATTGCTCTGAACTGATAATGGTCTGAGGGCAGTTCGAATCTGAGGTACTTTCAGTGGAAGCTTCTGATGAGAACATGGAAGTAGGCATCCTTGAGGTCCAGGGAGACTAGCCAGTCCCCTGGCCTTAGAGAGGGTAAAATAATTCCCAGAGTCACCATTTTGAATTTTGGTTTTAAAAGGTGCTTGTTTAGGTATCTGAGATCCATGACGGGCCGCCATTCTCCTGTCTTTTTTGGGGTAAGGAAGTACCTGGAGTAGGGGAGGAACCCTTTCTACAGCTCTGAGAGCCAGGAGGGTTGAGACTTCTGTTTCCAGAGCGAGAGCCTCTGATGGATTTGCAGGTGGAAAGGATCTGGTTCTCATCTTTGGAAATTTTTTGAAGCTGAGAACCAGTCCCTGGCTTACTACTTCCAAGACCCACTTGTCTGATGTTAAAGACTCCCAGTCCTGGACGAAGTAAGCCAGCCTGCCCCCCTACAGGTAATGGAGAATCGGCCCTGGCCCTCCCATCAGGGTGCCTGTTTGGCAGGGGCTTTAGGCTGAGGGGTGGGAGCAGGCCTGCTCGTACCCCATCTGCCTCTCCCTCTGAAGAACCCCCTCTGGGCATAGGCTGAAGAGGAGGCCTGGGCTTGGTAAAAAGGCCTGTGAAAGGGCCTGCCCCTGCCCCTGGAAGGCTGCCTCTGAGGAGTGGCCTGCCTTTCCTTGGCCTGTGCACTCCTATAAGTGGTCCTATTCTCATCCATTTTCTTCATGTAATTCTCTGTCTGCTCCCCAAACAGAGAGTTACCCACAACAGGAAAATCCATGGCCTTAGCCTGGGTATCCTGTGACAGGCTAGTACACCTGAGCCAAGCCATTCTGCGAAAAGCCACAGATGTAGCCATGACTCTTGAAGATACATCATTAGAGTCCACTGCAGCATGGAATTGCACCCTGGATGCCTCAATACCATCAGCAGCCACCTGCTCCAGCTCCTTGGCAAGCTGGCCAGGGACCTGTTTCGCTAGAGCCATAACAGTATCCCATCTGGATTTCTGGTATCTTGCAACATAGGCCATATAATTTGCCTGTCTGAGTCCCAAGGATGCTGCCATGTACTTTTCTTTGCCATGGCATCAGTCCTCCTGGAGTCCTTGTCAGGGGTGTGAAGCCAAGGAATATTTGCTTATCATAGGCTGCAGCCTGCACTACCCCAACATGGCTGCATTGTTGTGAAAGGAACTCCGATCAGAGCCTGACAATGTGTACCTCTTGTCCATTTTTTATCCACAGGAGGTATAGTGTGAGGAGCTTTTAAAATTTTTATTGTCTGTTTCCTAAAAGATTTATGTAAAGGAATAGACAATCTCCTAGACTCTGCGATACCCATCATTTCTACATAGTCAGGCTCCTCCTGTTCATCCACAGCTTCTTCCAAAGGGAGCTGGAGGGTTTCAGCCACTTTCTTATAAAATATAAAATGAGAAGGGGACTCAGAAAGCCTAGGGGGAGACACTCCTAAAGGTCTGTCTGGGGAGATGTCCGGTTCAATGGGCACATCCAGACTTTCAAAATCACATTCACTCTCTTCATAATCTTCCTCCCCCTCCTCCGGTTCATAAAATTCCTCTATATCATATTCTTGAACCGGTGGCACCGACGAACCGACCGCTTACCTGATGGTGCCGGTTCGGTCGGAACCGGGGAAAGCGACTGGACAATTTTGATCGCTTTGGCTATCTCTGCAGCGGTTGGAGAAGGAAATTTTGGCTCCACACCTGCTGATTTTCTAGTCCTTTTTGCTGGGACTGACTCCTCCGAGTCAGTTCTCCTTTTGCCCGAGGAAGTCTCGCCCTGGTCAGAGGGCACTCCCTCCGGTTCGGTTGGCACCGGACCGGGCTGGCCATCCGGGTCAGTGGACTTTTTGGCCTCGCTCCTGAGCCTACCAACTCTCTTATCCAGGGTAGCTGCAGGGAAATTCTTGCAAATCTGGCAGTCTGCATTGAGGTGGTCAAACCCCAGACAATAAACACATGTGGTGTGTCGGTCAGCCTTGGCAAAGGCTTCCCCACAGACACTACAGTGTTGAAACCCAGTGGGCCCGGTTTTTCTTTTGGGTTTCTCAGACATAGTGCCAGCCTAACCAAAAACTTGCCTGTTTATGGCAATCTGCCAAGCAAGACACCCTTATCGGTTCCCAACCGTGTCACGGGTCGTGGAAAAAACCGTAATGAAATCCGATTTTTTTAGAACCGATAAGAACCGGGAACCGCACTCTAATGCAATTTAAATTAAGTTTAACAACAACCTGATCGGTTCAAACCGAACCGATAATACCGTTTGCAAGTTCCACACAGAAATAATGTAAAACCTATCTATTACTTACGATACCACAGACAGAGCTTGAACCGACCGGTTGCGGTTTAAATACAGAGAAAATACAGTTTAAAAACCGAGAAAAATACACTTTTAACCGACAAAATCAACTGAGCAGCAGGAGAAATCTCCGGAGCGGCTGTTCAGAGAGGCAGAGTAAAGAATCTGACAGTTTGAGTCTAAAGAACAACAGACAGAGTTCTCAACCGAGCTCACGCTCAAGATTCCATGCCTGGCATGGAAAGTTAACTCTTTCACCTCTGGAGCAGTTCGAAGGCTGGGTCTAACTGCATATGTCATAATATAGCAAGACTTCATGTTGTTTGAAATATTCTTCTTAGAACACCAAATGCTGAATCTTTTCCATTTGGAGTTGTAAATCTTTCTGGTGGAGGGCTTTCGAGAAGCCTTAAGGATATACAGAACCCCTTGGGAAAGATGCAGGTCTGCAAACTCTAACTCTTCAAGAGCCAACCTTGAGATTGAGAGACCAAAGATTCAGGTACCAAATCCTCCCCTGAGAGGATGTCAACAGGTTGTAATTCCTGGGAAGAGACAGGGGAAGGTGGACTGCTAGGGACAGCAACAGGGGATACCAGGGCTGTCTGGCCCAGTCTGGAGCAATCAGAATCACTTTGCATGGTTGTGACCTTATCTTGACTAACACTTTGAACGGGGGGGGCATACAGAAATTTCCCTTCCCAGTTCAGAATCAGAGCATCCAGGGGGACTGAGCCCAAGACTCTGGGTCTGGAACAAAAGAGAGGAAGTTGGTGATTGTCTGGGGCTGCAAAAAGATCCATCTCTGGAGTTCCCCATCTCGAAAAAATCACTTTCAAAACTAGAGGACCTAGGGTCCATTCGTGGTGGCCCTGGGATATTCTGCTCAGAGCATCTGCTAGGACATTGTCCTTCCCTGGGAGGTGAACTGCTATTAGAGAGGTTTGCAGGGAATAGGCCAGAGACCACAACTTCATTGCTTCTGTGCTCAAGGCCGTAGACTGAGTGCCTCTCTGATTGTTGATGTACCACATGGCGGTGGTGGTGTCTGTTCTGGCCTGGACCACCTTGTTCTGTACAGATTTGGAAAAAGCTTGCAGTGCCAGAAACACTGCTCTGAGTTCCAAGAGATTGATGTGAAGTAGAGATTCCTGAGGTGACCACAGTCCTTGGGTGGTAAGGTCCCCCAAATGGGCTCCCCAGCCCAGCAGGGAAGCATCTGTGGTGAGTATCACTGAATGAGACTGAGTGACAAAAGGAACCCCTTATCTCAAATTGTCCTGATCCTGCTGCCATTGCAAGGCCTGGATCAGGATTCGAGTCACTGGGACTAGTTTGGTAAGGGAATCCTTTCTATGGGAGCAGAAGGCTCTTAAGTGGAACTGAATGTCCCTCATCTGTAATCTTGCTCCCTGGACCACTGTTGTGGAAGCTGCCACGTGGCCCAGAAGCTGAAGGAAATGCCTAGCTGGTCGAGACACCTGAAGGGTGAATAAAGAGGCCAGTTCCATGAGGGTCCTTGCCCTTTCCAGGGGAAGGAAGGCTCTTGCCTTTACTGTATCCAGTTCTGCACCTATGAAAGTGAGGAGTTTTACTGGTTCGAGAAATGAAAATTACGTACCTAACGTAATTCAAGATCTTCTTGGACGAGTCTCCACCACTCATTCACACTATTGGGATCTGTGCTGGAGGCACCAGGACCCATCGGGAGCAAACTTTTTGCTGGAGGGTCGGCGCAGCGAGGAACGGCGCCGCGAGCCCTAGCTCATGCGGTAACGACTATCTCGGCGTCGACCCTCCAACCGCCTCACTACCTTTTTTACCAAGGAGGTGCAGCGTAACTAACCTAGAAGGGTAGCCTAACCTAAAAACTGGACATAAGATAGTTCGGGCGACCCGTGTAAGAAGGGTCAACAAAGAAGTCTTCACGGCCTAAAGATTTGAGGGAGTGAAGACCCACAAGAAAGGTGAGCTCGGGGATGGAGGGAGGGAGTGGTGGAGAGGTGGAGACTTGTCCAAGAAGATCAAGAATTACAGAGGCACTGCACTTTCATATCTTCCCGACATAAGTTCCACCACTCATTCGCACTATTGGGAGAGTACCGAGCTAATAATCCCCCGAGAGGGCGGCAGGAGAGACCAAGAGCTCACGTTTCTAAGACAGAAGTCCACTGAGGATGGCTCTGCCAAAGGAAGAATGACGTCTGGCATGGATATCTAGTGCATAATGTTTAACGAAAGTATGCACTGAGCTCCAGGTGGCCGCATTGCAGATGTCTGCAATGGGCACGTTGCAGATTTCCGCTAGGGATGCCGCGACCGCTCTGGTAGAGTGAGCGTAAACTCTACCCTCCAACTTAACCTGCGCCATGGAATAGCAGTGACGAAGGCATGCCACTAGTCATGATGAGATACATCTGATAGCGACACGTTGACCCAGCCGGGTCTCGCTGAAGGAAACGAACAGTTGCTGAGCTTTGCGAAAATCCTTGGTTCTATCTAGATAGAAATGCAAGGCCCTCTTAACATCCAAAGAATGAAGAGAACGTTCCCCTTCATTTTGGAAGTCCGCAAAATAAGAGGGAAGGACCAAAGGTTGGTTTAGATGAAATTCTGACACAACCTTAGGAAGAAATTTCGGATGAGCATGAAGAACTACTTTGTCCTTATGGAACACAGTATACGGAGGGTCTGTGACCAGGGCATGTATCTCAGAGACCCTGTGGGCTGAGGTAATGGCCACTAGGAAGGCAGTCTTCCAGGTGAGAAATTTTAGCTCACAGGTAGCTAGAGGTTCGAAAGGTTTCTGAGTGAGCATGTCTAGCACAAGATTAATGTCCCAGGCTGCGACTGGACGTCTTGTAGGAGGTCTGGTATGCAGAATCCCCTTAAGAAATCTCTTAACCACAGGTAACTGAGCCAGAGTTAAGGAAATAACGGGTTCATGATACGCTGAAATGGCACTAAGATGAACTTTGACTGTAGAGTACTGCAGACCCGAATTTGAGAGGTCCAAAAGGTACTCCAACACTTTATCTGGTGGACAGGAAAAGGGATTCAAAGAGGACTTTGCACACCAGAGCGAAAAACGCTTCCACTTGGCTGTGTAAGTTTTCCGAGTGGCTGGCTTCCGTGCAGCCAGAAGAATATCTGAAACTCTTCGAGAGACACTGAACCGGCTTACTTCAACCTCTTCAGGAGCCAAGCATGAAGGTGAAGTGATCTCAGGTTGGGATGGACCACCGGTCCCTGAGTCAAAAGGTTCATCTGCAGGGGAAGTGGTCTCGGAGGAACTGCCAACATATTGTTGAGTAGTGGAAACCACAGCTGCGAGGCCAAAAGGGAGCAATGAGAATCATTTTGTCTCCTGGGATTCGAACTTGAGGAGTATCCTCTGAATTAGAGGAAGAGGCGGAAGAGGGAAAGAAAGCGTTTGTCCACCACAGCCTAAACGATCCTGACAGAAAATGCCAGGCCCTGGATTCTGGAGCAGAAGAGAGAGCAGTTTTACGTTGAGTGGGGATGCAAAAGGTCCATGTCTGGGTTCCCACTCTTCGAATAGTGACTGAACTATGGTTGAGTTGAGAGACCACTCGTGAGGGTCTGTCTCTGTTCTGCTGAGAAGGTCTGCCAGTTCGTTCTGAACACCTGGCAGGTACACCGCTTGAATTAGAGCCTCGTGCTCCAAGCACCATTCCCATACCCTCATTGCTTCTCTGCATAAGGGGTAAGAGTGAGCCCTGCCCTGCTTGTTGATGTAATACATCACTGCTTTGTTGTCCGTTTGAAGGAGAATGTTCTTGTGACACAGAATGTCCTTCAAAGCTCGGACCGCATAAAGGACGGCTCTCATTTCTAGGACGTTTATGTGGAGTTGGGACTCGACTTGAGTCCATGCACCTTGAGTGTGGAGAGCCTGACAGTGAGCTCCTCACCCCATTAGGGATGCGTCCGTGGTAATGGAGATCTGATGGTCCAGAGGAGCAAAGTGATACCCCTCCAGGAGATTGCTCTCTTGAGACCACCAGGTGAGTGACCTCTTTAAAGGTTCTGTCACCCTGATGAGATAGGATTGCGGGTGAGTGGTTGGGGACCACTGAGTACTGAGCATCCACTGGGTGGTTCTCATGTGCAGACGTGCTAGGGGTACAGTGAACACTGAGGATGCCATGAGGCCTAGCATCCGTTGCATCGAGAGAGCTGTGACTGAACTGCTTTCCTCAATGTGACGGGTCATTTGAAGGATATTGTTCCTCCTGTCTTCTGGAAGAAAAGCCTTCGCATAGGAGGTGTCCAGAAGAGTCCCTATAAAAAGGAGCCTCTGGGAGGGCTGCAGTTGCGATTTCTTGAGGTTGAGCAGAACTCCCATGGACGTAAGGAAGCGCGAGGCCGTCTCCACGGCGTCCAGAGTCCCCTGCCTGGAAGGGCTTGCTAGAAGCCAATCGTCCAGATTAGGAAACAACTGAATTCCGACCTTTCTGAGGTGCGCTACGAGAACTGCACAACATTTTGTAAAAACTTGCGGCGCCGAAGATAGCCCAAAGGGCAGGACTCTGAACTGATAGTGCTGTCCCAGAGCCACAAACCTCAGGAATTTGTGATGCCTCGGGTGAACAGAAATGTGCTGGTAAGCGTCCTGCATATCTAGGGAGGCTAACCAGTCGTGTTGGTGGAGTAGAGGTAACAGGGTTCCCAGAGAAATCATTTTGAATTTCTCCTTGGGGAGAAATTTGTTTAGCTGTCTGAGATCTAGAATGGGGCGCATTCAGCCGGACTTCTTTGGAACCAGAAAGTAATGGGAGTAGAACCCCTTATTCCGTTGCTGCAGTGGCACCACTTCTACTGCCCTGTTGTTCAGAAGGCCCTGAATCTCGGCGGCGAGAAGGTCTGACTGAAGGGTTGACAGCCTGGGCTGTCGTTTGGGGGGACGATCCGGAGGAGTCTCCACAAGATTGAGTGAATACCCCTCGCAAATTATCCGAATGACCCATTTGTCTGAGGTTATGGACTTCCACTAGTTGTAGAAGTGCATCAGATGACCTCCCACCGGAGAGGAAAAGTCCACCTCGGGCAGCTGAGGTGGAACTTGGCCGACAATTCATAAGGTAGCGCTGGGCGCTTTAGGCCCTTTCGCTTTCTGTTGCACCTTCTTTTGAGGTTGGTTCTTATGGAAACTTCCTCTGCCTCGAAAGGACTGGCCGATTATGAAACTGTCTTTACTGGCATGCCCTCGAGAGGGGCAGGAGGGGGCCGAGCCAACTTAATGGCCGACCTAGTCTTTTGTGTAGCTTCCAGAGCTTGCTCTACCTGAGGACCAAAAAGATATGCACCGTCAAATGGCAATGCCATCACCTGCTGCTGCGCGTCATTCGTAAAGCCCGCAGTGCGCAGCCAGGAATGACGCCGATGCAAATACCAGCAGCTGCTGAACGGGAAGCAGTGTCAAAAGCATCCATGGCTGCTTTAACCTGCTGGTTATTAGATTCAATACCTCTGGTAATGGTTCGAAGAAGCTCTGGCTTTGAATCCGACTCCAGTAGGGCTTCAACCATCTGTTTAATAGAATGCCACAGGATATACTCATACTGAGAAAAATAGCCTTGGTAACTGGCAATATGCATACTTAAAGTAGAAGCAGCAAAGACTCTCTTACCTAAGGTGTCTATCTTGCGAGATTCTTTGTTAATAGGTCGAGCTGTAGTAGTTTGAGGAAGAACGACCTTATCATTCTCTGCCAGGACTACAATAGGATCCGCAAAGGCTTGAGATGCCAAAATGGGACGATCCTTGAGGGCTGAATATTTCCTATCAATGGATTTAGCCACCGAAGGGGTAAGAGCAGGATTATTCCATACCATTTGAGACAGCATCTCGAATGAAGGCTGAATCGGAGGAGTCAAATCCGTAGGGATCTCCGAGGCATGAAGATATTGGAGTCTCAACAATTTCCCAGGATCGATGTCTGTAGTCTGGAGAGAAAGTGTGGAACTCAGATTTTTCAGCAGAGACTTAAAGGATAGGTCCTCGACCACAGGCTCTGTAGCAGTAATAGATCCTGCTTCGTCCAATTCATCACCCAACCGAAGGTCTGGGTCAGGCTCAACGTCATCTCCTGACAGCCCAGGAGGGAATGTATGGACAGGAAAGAGAATGAAATTCAGAAGAGGAGGAAGAAGGAAACAAGTGAAAAGAGGAGTCTCCGAGAGCCGCTGGCGCCGAGGAGGCGCACGGCACCGAGAACGACGCCGCGAGGCCACGCGGCGCCGAGGACGGCGCCAAGAAGCCGCACGGCACCGAGGACGGCACTGAGAAGGCGCACGGCGCCGAAGACGGCGCCAAGCGCAGCATCGATGTCGAGGATGGCGCCGGGAGGCCACACGACGCCGAGGGCACCGAAAACACTCCCAGACTCCAAAAAACAGGTTTTGAAGGAAGAAGAGCAGGAGATAAGGGCATCGGTGTGGCCCCCTGCGCCGCAGCCATGTGAGAGGGGAAACACCTAAGCGCGGAGTCGACAGCACCAAAGAAGGTGCCGCGCGACCAGGAAGGTCCAACCGCCCTACCTGGTCGCCCAGAGAGCCCGAAGGCCCACGAGCGACCGAGCCAGGTAGCCGAACCAACCTCCGAGCCCATTGCTCCATAAGAGCGGCCCACTGATGAAACTGCTCATCTGAAGACCTACCTGCGGGCGGGGTAGGGCTCTGATGTCGAAGCCGTCGGCTACCAGAAGCAGAGGTTGGTGACTCCGAAGGAGGAGACCGGCAACTAGCCCCGATAACCGAGCGTCTACGCGCAGACATATCAGAGGGCGACCTCGAGTGATGCCTTCTCTTTTTAGACCTGCGGGCCGAAGAAGAGCTCGAGGCCGAATGGTGCCGAGAGTGCACCGCTTATTTTATAGCTCCGGGACCGCCCATCCCCGGCATTGGACTGACCGTTGTCAGACCCTCCCTCTGGAGAAGGAGGCGGACCGGACCCAGCCCGACTGACTGAACAGCTTTCATACGAAGTCTCCCTACCATCACCTGACCTGCTCATAGTCGACTCAGTCAAGGTAGGCTGAGACTTCTTTATAGTATTTATTTTAAAAATAAGAATAAATTTAAGCGATACTGTATTGAGATAATACTACAAAATAATAAAAACCGAAAACTATGCTGCTAGTTTGAAGTTTGACTCCGACAGGACGGCGTCATCACTGAAGTGCACTCGGCAGGGAAAAAGGAACTGAGGCGGTTGGAGGGTCGACGCCGAGATAGTTTAGCTACCGCATTTGTGCTAGGCTCGTGGCGCCACCGCGGGCGCCATCTCTGGCGCCGACTCTCCAGCAAAAAGTTTGCTCCCGATGGGTCCTGGTGCCTCCGGCGCAGATCCCAATAGTGTGAATGAGTGGTGGAGACTTATGTCCAGGAAAATCTGACTTTGGAAGGTTGAGAAGGAATCCTAAGGAAGTGAGCACTTGCTGGGTCACCTGCAAATGTGACTTGACTTGGTCTGGAGACTGACCTACTATGAGCCAGTTGTCCAAGTATGGGAAGATAGAGATCTTTTTTCTCCTTAGGAAAGCAACCATTACTGCCAGGCACTTTGTGAAAACCCTTGGGGCTGATGTTAGGCCAAAGGGCATTGCTCTGAATTGATAGTGGCCTGAGAGCAACTCGAACCTGAGGTACTTTCTGTGGGAGCACTTGATGGGAATATGAAGTCTCCATTTTGAACTTTGGCTTTAAAAGGTGTTTGTTCAGATATCTTAGGTCCAGGATGGACCGCCGTTCTCCTGTCTTTTTGGGGGTTAGGAAGTACCTAGAGTACAGTCCTTTGCCCCTGTGTAGGGTGGGAACCCTCTCTACAGCTCTGAGAGCTAGGAGAGAAGAAACCTCTGCCTCTAAGGCAAGGGTCTCTGATGGATTCGCAGGTGGAAAGGATCTGGTTCTCATCTTGGGAAATTTTTTGAAGCTGAGAACCAGCCCCTGGCTTACTAATTCCAGGACCCACTTGTCTGATGTTAGAGACTTCCAGTCCTGGACAAAGTAAGCCAGCCTGCCCCCTGCTGGTATGGGAGAATCTGCCCGGGCACGCCCATCAGGGTGTCTGCTTGGCAGGGCTATAGGCTGAGGGGTGGATGCAGGCCTGCTCCAGTGGCGAGCCAGCTGGGGTTGGGGCAGTTGCCCCTTCTGGCTGCCCTGTGAGTAGTGGTGCCTCACACCATCTTTTTATTCACTGTTTAGTGCCCATTGTGGAGCCTGTCATTGACTGAATGGCCTTCCCTGGCTCCCAAATGATACCAAACCTGGCTCCGCTACTGGCCTGCTCATCCCCCGTCTGCCTCTCCCTCTAAAGAACCCCCTCTGAGAGAAAGAGGAGGAGGCCTGAGCTTGATAAAAAGGCCTTTGTAAAGGCCTGCCCCTGCCCCTGGACTGCTGCCTTTGAGGAGTTGCTTGCCTTTCTTAGGCCTGAGCACTCCTGTAAGTGGTCCTGTACTCATCGATCTTTTTCATGTAGTTCTCTGTCTGCTCCCCAAACAGAGAATTACCAATTACAGGAAAACCCATGGCCTTAGCCTGGGTATCCTGTGAGAAGCTAGTACATCTGAGCCAAGCCATCCTCCGAAGAGCCACAGATGTAGCCATGACTCTTGATGAAACATCATTGGAGTCGATAGCAGCATGAAATTGTACTTTAGATGCCTCAATCCCATCTGCAGCCACCTGCTTCAGCTACTTGGCAAGCAGGTCAGGGGCCTGTTTAGCCAGAGCCAGCACAGTGTCCCACCTGGACTTCTGGTATCTAGCTGTATAGGCCATATTTTTAGCCTGCCTGAGTCCCAAAGATGCTGCCATGTATTGTATCTTTGCCATGGCATCAATCTTCCTGGAGTCCTTCTCTAGGGGGTGTGATGCCAAGGCGATATTTGCCTTATCACAGGCAGCAGCCTGCACCACCCCAACATTGCTGCATTGCTGGAAAAGGAACTCCGTGTCTGAGCCTGACAGAGTATACCTCTTGTCCATTCGTCTGTCCACAGGAGGTATAGAATTAGGAGACTTAACAATTTTATGTGTCTGTTTCCCAAAGGATTTGTGGAGGGGAATAGACAGTCTCCTGGACTCCGGGATGTCCATCATCTCAACAAAATCAGGCTGCTCCTGATCCTCCACTGCTTCTTCCATAGGAAGCTGGAGGGTTTCAGCCACTTTTTTGCAAAACATATAGTGAGAAGGGGACTCAGAAAGCCTAGGAAGAGAAACACCTGAAGGTCTGGAACCAACCGAACGGAACCCCTGCCAGATGGTGCCGGTTCGGTAAGAACCAAAGTAAGCGACTGCACTATCCTTATCGCCGTTGGCTATCTCATCGGTGGTCGGAGTATGAATTTCTGGGTCTGAACCGGACAATTTATCCTTTCTTTTCCTTTTCACAGGAACAGACTCCTCAGAATCGGCTCTCCTTTTGCCCGAAGAAGTATCGCCCTGGTCAGAGGGCACTCCTTCTGGTTCGGTCGGAACCGAACCGGGCTGGCCATCCAGGTCAGCGGACTTCTCGGCCTCCCTTTCACTCAGTCTACCTAATCTTTTTCCAGGGTAGATTTGGGAAAATTCTTACAAATTTGGCAGTCTGAATCGAGGTGGTCAAACCCCAGACAATAAACACAGGTGGTGTGGGGATCAGCCTTGGCAAAGTCTTCCCCACACACACTGCAGTGTTGAAACCCAGTGGGCCCAGTTTTTTTCTTCGGTTTCTCAAACATGGCCAATTCTATCCAAAACTTACCCTTTTTTCAGCAATCCGCCAGGCAAGACTCCCCTATCGGTTCCTGACCGTGTCACAGGTCTTGGAAAAAAACGTGATAAAATCCGTTTTTTTTAGAACCGATACGGACCGGTTACCACACTCTAAATGAATCACAAACATTTTAACCGCAAACTGATCGGTTCAGCCAAACCGATCCACAATTTACAAGTTCCACACAGAAACTACACAGAAAACCTATCTAGTACTCACAGTACCACAGACAGAGACTTGAACTGACTGACCGGGTAAGAAAAAATTACTCACCTTAGTAATGTTGTTTCTTCTAATGAAGTCTTGCTGCATTCTGACTATTGCAGTGATCACCAACCTTTGAACTGCCCTGAACAAAGAGTTAACTTTCCATGCAGGGCATGGAATGCTGAGCTCGAGCTCAGTTGAAGCCTCTGTCTGCTGTTGTTTAAACTCCAACCGTCAGATCTTTACGAGCTATACTCACTAGGCATTCTGTGTGGAAACTGTAAAACTCACACTAGCCAACTGGCAACTAAATTTGTTAAAAGAAAAAATTACTCACCTTAGTAATGTTGTTTCTTCTAATGGAGTCTTGCTGTATTCTGACAAATTGCAGTGATGTCCAACCTTTGAACTGCCCCGGAGATGAAAGAGTTAACTTTCCATGCCAGGCATGGAACGCTGAGCTCGAGCTTGGTTGAGACTCTGTCTGTTGCTGTTTGAACTCAAACCATCAGATCTTTACAAGCTATACTCACTGAGTGTCCTGTGTGGAAACTGTAAACTTACACTAGCCAACTGGCTACTAAATATAATAAACAGATTTTTTGGTCCCAAAACAAAGACTCAAGTCAGGAAACCCCAAAAATGAAACAAACACAACACCCACCCACCCAAACTAAAGGCGTGAGAAATAAGAGGTGGGGCACCTCTCGAGTGCCAACACTGCTACTGCCCACCCACATCCCAAAAGAAAAAATTACTCACCTTAGTAATTGCTTTTCTTCTCATGGAGTCTTGCTATATTATGACTTAAGGCAGTTAGCCACAGCACTTGAACTGCCCCGGAGAGGAAACAGTTAACTCCAGGGAGACTGGAGTTCTAAAGCGCGAGAGCGCTATGCCAAAGCTCTATCTGGCAAGTTTCAAATGAAACTGTCAGATCTTTTACGGCTAATACTAAGCAGCAAGTCTGTGTGGAAAGCTCTACACTAGCCAAGTGGCTACCACCAGTAGGAATAACAACAGCGAACACAACAACAACAACAAGAGCAATAATAATAATAACAATGGTAATAATATTATTAGTTTCACCCCTAACAAGCACTATTAGACCCCCCTTCCCCAAAAGACTCAAGTCCCGGAAGGGGGCCATATATTACTTAAAAAACAGAAAATGAAAATTACGTACCTACCGTAATTCTTGATCTTCTTGGACGAGTCTCCACCACTCATTCACATTAGTGGGATTAGCGCCGGAGGCACTAGGACCCATCGGGAGCAAACTTTTTGCTGGAGGGTCGGCGCGAGAGATGGCGCCTCGAGGCACGGCGCCGCAGCAGCGGCTCGAGCGGCACGACCATCTCGGCGAATACCTCCAACCGCCCAGTACCTTTTTACCAAGGAGGTAGCTAACTAACGAAGAGTAAATCTAACCTTAAAAACGGACATAAGATAGTCCGTGACGACCTGTAAGAAGGGTCAGCAAAGAAGTCCTCACGGCCTAAAGATTTGAGGGAGTGAAGACCAACACAGCGGTGAGCTCGGGATGGAGGGGGAGGTAGAATGAGTGAGGAGACTCGTCCAAGAAGATCAAGAATTACGTAGGTATGTAATTTTCATATCTTCCTGGACATAAGTCTCCACCACTCATTCACACTAGTGGGAGAGTACCAAGCTGATAATCCCCAAAGGGCGGCAGGAGAGCCAGAGCTCACGCGTCTAAGATAGAAGCCCATTAAGGATGGTTCTGCCAATGCGGAATGTCGGCTGGCATGAACATCCAGTGCATAATGCTTAACGGTATGCACTGAGTTCCAGGTGGCGGCAAGGGTGATATCCGCACTGGAACATTGCGAATCTCCGCTAAAGATGCCGCTACCTCACCCTAGTAGAGTGAGCGCACACTCTACCCTCCAATTTAACTTGAGCCATGGAGTAGCAATGTCGAAGGCATGCCACTAACCATGATGAGATGCATCTAATAGCGACGGGTTGACCCAGCGGGTGTCGCTGGAAAGAAACAAACAGTTGCTGAGTCTTGCGAAAATTCTTGGTTCTATCTAAATAGAACCAAGGCTCTCTTAACATCCAAGGAATGAAGAGATCGTTCCCTTCATTTTGGAAATTAGCTAAGTAAGAGGAAGTACCAGAGGTTGGTTTAGATGGAATTCTGACACAACCTTGGGAAGAAATTTAGGATGAGTACGGAGAACTACCTTGTCTTTATGGAATACAGTATACGGAGGGTCCGTCACCAAGGCATGAATCTCCGAGACCCTGCGGGCTGAGGTAATGGCCACCAGGAAGGCAGTCTTCCAGGTAAGAAATCTTAGCTCACAGGTAGCTAAGGGCTCGAAAGGCTTCTGAGTGAGCATGTCCAGCACCAGGTTAATGTCCCAGGTTGCAAATGGACGCCTAACAGGGGTCTGGTATGAAGAATCCTTAAGAAATCTTCTTCACCATAGGAAGCTGAGCCAGAGTCAAGGAAGAAACCCGCTCATGGAACGCTGAGATGGCACTAAGGTGAACTTTAATGTGGAGTACTGGAGACCTGAGTTTGATAGGTCCAAAAGATACTCAGAACCTTGTCAGGAGGACAGGAAAAGGATTCCAAGAGGACTTTGCACACCAGAGAGAAAAGCGTTTCCATTTGGAAGCGTACGTTTTTCGGGTGGCTGGCTTCCGAGCAGCCAGAAGGATGTCCGAGACTCTACGAGAGACGTTGAATTGATTCACTTCTACCTCTTCAGGAGCCAAGCATGAAGGTGAAGTGATTTCAGGTTGGGATGGACCAACGAACCCTGAGTCAAAAGGTTGATTTGCAAGGGAAGTGGTCTCGGAGAGGCTGCCAACATACTGTTGAGCAGAGGAAACCACAGTTGCCGAGGCCAGGAGGGAGCAATGAGAATCATTTTGGTCCCCTGAGACTCGAACTTGAGGAGAACTCTCTGGATTAGAGGGAGCGGTGGAAAGGCGTAAAGAAACGCTTTGTCCACCGCAGCCTGAACGTATCCTGACAGAAAATGCCAGGCCTGGATTTCTGGAGCAGAAGAGAGCAGTTTTGCGTTGGTGGAGATGCAAAGGTCCAGGTCTGAGTCCCCCACTCTTGAATAGTGACCGAGGCTACGGCTGGATCGAGAGACCACTGTGAGGGTCTGCCTCCGTTCTGCTGAGGTGATCTGCTAGATCGCTTTGTATACCTGGCAGATAAACCGCCTGAATCAGAGACTTGTGCTCCAAGCACCACTCCCACACCCTCATTGCTTCCCTGCAAAGGGGTAAGAATGAGCACCGCCTTGCTTGTTGATGTAATACATCACAGCTTTGTTGTCCATTTGAAGGAGAATGTTCTTGTGACAAAGGATATCCTTCAGAGCTCGGATCGCATAGAGGACCACTCTCATCTCCAAGACATTTATGTGGAGAAGAGTTTTGAACTGAGTCCATACACCTTGAGTGTGGAGGGAGCGACAGTGAGCTCCCCATCCCATTAGCGATTCGTCTGTGGTGATGGAGATCTGATGATCCGGGGGAGCAAAGGGGAACCCTTCCAGGAGATTGCTCTCTTGAGTCCACCAGGTGAGAGACCTTCGAAGGAGCTCTGTCACCTTGATGGGATAAGACTGGGGGTGAGGGTCGAGACCACTGAGTGGAGAGCATCCATTGGGTGGTCCTCATGTGCAACCGGCCAGGGCAGTGAACACCGAGGACGCCATGAGATCAACATGCGTTGCATCGAGAGAGCTGTAACCGATTGGTTCTCCCCGATGTAACGGGCCATCCGAAGGATGTCTAGTCTCTGTCCGCTGGAAGGAAAGCCTTGCGGAAGAGGTGTCTAGAAGGCCCCTATGAAAAGGAGCTCTGGGAGGGCTGCAGTTGTGATTTTTTCAAATTCAGCAGAATTCTCATGGACGAAGAAGACGAGAAGTCGCTTGCACGGCTTCAAAGTCCCTTGGCTGGAAGGGCTTGCTAGAAGCCAATCGTCCAGGTAGGGAAACACTCGGAGTCCGATCTTCCTGAGATGCGCTACGAGAACTGCACAACACTTTGTAAAGACTCGCGGCGCCGAGGATAGCCCAAAGGGCAGGACTCTGAACTGATAATGCTGACCCAGAGCTACAAATCTGAGGAACCTATGTGGGTCGGGTGGATGGGGATATGCTGCAAGCGTCCTGCATATCCAGGAGGCCAGCCAGTCGTGCTTGATCCAGCAAGGGTAATAGGGCACCTAGGAAATTATTTTGAATTCTCCTGGGGAGAAATTTGTTTAACTTTCTGAGGTCTAGAATGGGGCGATTCTCCCAGACTTCTTTGGAACCAGGAAGTAATGGGAGTAGAACTCTGTGCTTCAGAGATGCGGGGCACCAGTTCTATTGCTCTGTTGTTTAGAAGGCCCTGGATCTCGTGCGAGAGGAGGTCTGACTGAGAGGCCGACAACCTGGGTTGTCTGCCTGGGAGGACAATTCGGGGTTTCCAAAAACTGAGAGAATAACCCTCATGAATTATCCGAAGGACCCATTTGTCCGAGTTATGGACTTCCACTGGTTGTAGAAGTACATCAGACGACCTCCCACCGGAGGAGAAAGTTCCACCTCGGGCAATGTGGATGGAACTTGGGCCAGCAATTCATAAGGTGGCGCTGGGGGCTTTAGGCCCCTGCGCCTTCTGCTGCGCTTTCTTTTGAGGTTGGGCAGGTTGGCTTTTATGGAAGCTTCCCCTGCCTCTGCCTCGAAAGGACTGACGACTATGAAACTGACGTCTGTTCACATGCCCCCGAGAGGGAGCAGGCGGAGGTCTGGCCAACTTAATGGCCGACCTAGTCTTCTGAGTGGCCTCTAAGGCTTGTTCCACCTGAGGGCCGAAAAGAAAGGAGCCATCAAAGGGCAGCGCCATTACCTGCTGCTGAGCATCATTCGTGAAGCCAAGTACGCGGCAGGAATGCGCCGAGTACAAACACCTGCAGCTGCTGTGAGAAGCAGTGTTGAAAGCGGCCCATAGCGGCTTTGACCTGTTGGTTATTGACCAATACCCCTAGTAACGGTCAGAAGAAGCTCTGACTTGAGTCCGAATCCGGAAGAGTTTCAACCATTCTTTTCAAAGAGTGCCACAGGATATACTCATACTGAGAAAAATAGCCTTGATAACTGGGCAATACGCATACTTAGAGTGGAGGCAGCAAAGACTCTCTTTACCTAATGTATCAATCTTTACTATTCTTTGTTAATAGGCTCTAGCTGTAGTAGTTTGAGGAAGAACGACTTATCATTCTCTCTGCCAGGACTACAATAGGATCCTCGCAGGCTTGGGATGCCAAAATGGGACGATCCTTGGGAGCTGAATATTTCTTATCAATGGATTTAGCCACTGAGGGAATAAGAGCAGGATTATTCCATACCATTTGAGACAGCTGCCTCTAAGGAAGGCTGGATCGGAGGAGTCAAACTGTGAGGCATCTCGAGCTATGAAGGTACTGAGTCTTCAATATCTTCCCAGGATCGATGTCTGTAGTCTGGAGAAGAATGTGGATCTCAGGTTCAACAGAGACTTAAAGGACAGGTCCCGACCACAGGCTCTGTAGCAAAGAAAGATCCTGGTTTCTCCACTTCATCACCCAACCAAGGTCTGGGTCAGGCTCAACATCATCTCCTGATGGTCCAGGAAAGGACTGTTTGGACAGGAAAGGAGTGAAAATTAGAGAGGAGGAAATAGCAGAGAAACAAGGAGAGTCCTCGAGGCCCCCAGCGCCGGAAGGCAAAACGGGTTGGAAAACGCACCGCAGAGGCACGCGCTGAAGAGGCACGCGGCACTGCAAGCGGGCGCGAACAAGCGCGGAGGCACGCCGGGCGCCGCTGAGACCCAACGGCGCTCAAGAGGCGGTGTCATGAGACCACACGGGCAACAAGAAGGCCGAAAGGCACCAAAATGGCACCGACAAGCCAACAGAATCGCTGGAAGGCGCTGAAACGCCCAGAAACCTGGGAGCTAGAGAAGGAAAAAACCAGGAGATAAGGGCATCGGTGTGGCCCCGCGCCGCAGCCATGTGAGGGGGGGAATTAGCGCCGGAGTCACCGGCACCGAAGAAGGGCCGTGCGACTAGAAGGTCCAACCGCCTACCCGATCGCTGAGGAGCCGGGGCTCCGTGGCAACCAAGCCAGGCAGGAGAACCAACCTCCGAGCCCATCGCCCATAAGAGCGCCCACTGATGAAATTGCTCATCTGGATTCCTACCCACAGGCGGGAGGGGCTCCGATACGAGGACGGACGGTCACTGGCAGCTGGCGACTCAAGAAGGAGAACGGCAACTAGCTACTTATAACCGGCTCACGACAAGACATACCAGAGGGAAATTCCTCGAGATGCTCCTTTTTGACCTAGTGGCCAAAGAAGAGCTCGCGGCCTAACGTGCCGAATGCGACAGTTTATTTTATAATGCCGACGGGGGACCGCCCATCCTCGGCATCGGACTGACCGTTGTCGAACTCCGCTGAGGAAAGGCGCGGAGGCTGACCGACCTACCTGGCTGACTGAATAAGCTTGCTACGAAGTCTCATCACACCTGACCTGCCATGGTCGACTGTCTCGTGGCTCGAGACTTCTTCAAGTAAGTTAAATTTAAAATATTAGAAAATTTAATCTAAAATAGAATAAAATTGCTGATACTACTATCGAGATAATGTTACAAAAATAAACTGAAAACTATGCTAGTTTGAAGTTTGACCCGGACAGGCGAGCGCATGACGTCACACTGAGCCGCACTGACGGTGGAAAAAGGAACTGAGGCGGCTGGAGGGTCATCACGAGATGGTCATTCCGCCGAGCCGCTAGCTCACGGCGCCATGCCCGCGCGCCATCTCTCGCCACCACCCTCCAGCAAAAGTTTGCTCCCATGGGTCCTAGTGCCTCCGGCGCCTAATCCCACTAGTGTAAATGAGTGTGAGACTTATGTCCAGAAGATCATCGGTTCCCTGCAACCCTAAATAAAAAGTGGGGGAGAGAACCAAAACGGTACGACATGCGTTTGCACACCACAACCTCTACCCAAGTAGAAGTTCTGAGAGGGGCAGGTTGGGGTGGTTTAGAATATAGTTAAGACTCCATGAGAAGAAAAGCAATTACTAAGGTGGAGTAATTTTTTTCTAAACACCATGAAGTCTGTATTATGACTTCTAAGGCAGATTACAGCAGTACCTCCATGGAGGAGGGTCAGAACCTACTTTAGAAATAGGCTCTAAGCACAGCTGTGCCAAATCGAGCATCTCCTGACTGACATCCAGGGAATAATGCTTGGTAAAAGTGTGAACTGTTTTCCAGTAGCAGCTTGACAGATTTCAGAATGGGAATATCTCAGCAAGCCGCTAGAGATGCAGCTGTACCTGGTGGAGTAAGCCCTCAGTCCTGAGGGGGTTCTCTACCTAGTTTTTTGCAAAATTGATACAAGAGACAATCCACCTTGCAATTGTCCTCTTAGTGGCAGGTTTCCCTTTGCCAACCTCTCGAATAGGTAAGGAAGAGTTGGAGGATTCAACCTGTGACCCTTGGTGCTCCAAATAGTAGCTTAAAGCTCTTTGATGCCTAAACAGTGCAGTCCTCTCACCCGAGGAAGAATGCTCAGTGAAAATACTGGAGAAGAGATGGATTGGTTCAGATGGAAATTGAAAACCACTTTAGCAAAACTTTCTGTTAGTCCTAGGGGTGATCATCTTATCTCTGTGAAAAGATATAAAATCTTTTCCACTGACAGGGTTGTAATTCACTTGTGCGTCTGGCAGTGATAGCCACTAGAAAACAGTTTTCCAAGTTAGAAACTTGAGATCTGCTGAAGACAGAGGCTCAAGGGGTTGGCATTAACTGAGCATGCAAACATTCAGGTCCCAGGCAGGAGCTGGTTCCTGAAAAGGAGGTTAGTGAAGTAACCCTTAAAAAAACTTGGAAAACACAGGATGAGAGAAAGAGAAGCAGGCTTCCCTGCTGATACAAAGCAGAGACAGCTGCCAGATGAACCTTTATACTGGCTGGTCTATGGAATTTAAATGGACCAAATAGTCCAGTAAAATGGGCAAATCAGCAGATTCTGGGACAATTTGTTTCTCAGAACACCAGATGGAAAATCTCTTCCATTAGAATTGTAAGTGGTCTCAGTGGAAGGGCTTCCTTGAAGCCTTTGATTATCCAGGACACCTTGGGAAAGGTGTAATCAGCAAACTCTTAACTCCTCAAGAGCCAAGTTTTGAGATGGAGGGATTTGAGGTCCAGATATCACACTTTCCTGCACAG
Organism: Neoceratodus forsteri; assembly: GCA_016271365.2. Lineage (NCBI taxonomy): Eukaryota > Metazoa > Chordata > Ceratodontiformes > Ceratodontidae > Neoceratodus > Neoceratodus forsteri. The sequence goes on along the minus strand of CM028134.1, from coordinate 966,308,831 downwards.
GCCAGCAAGTCGGACTCTGGGCAAGCTCAGGGCAGGGTGGACTGTCAGGGACAGAAGCAGAGGGTACCAGGGCTGTCTGGCCTCAATCTGGATAATCCGAATCACTTTGCAGGGCTGAGATCTGATTTTTACTAATACCCCTAAGAGAAGAGGAAGGGGAAAGGTTAAGGAACTTCCCTTCCAATCCAACAGAAAGGCGCCCAGAGGGACTGGAGCCCAGCACCGGAGGCCTGTACAACAAAATAGAGGAAGTTGGTGGTTGTCTGGGGCTTTAAAAGATCTCATCTGGAGTGGTGCCTCATCTGGCAAAGACCGCACCCCAGCACCTGAGGATTCAGAGCCCATCTCGTGATGGCCTGAGAAATCCTGCTGAGGGCATCCGTCTAGGACATTGTCCTTCCTTGAAGGTGAACTGCTATCAGGAGGTGTTAGGGAGGCTTAAAGACCAGTAACTTCATTGCTTCGGTGCACAAGGCTGATGACCATGCCCCTTGTTTGTTGATGTACCATTTTGTTGTGGTGTTGTCTGTCCTGACTTGAACTACTTTGTTCTGGACAGAAGCTGAAAACCTGAAGAGCTAAAAAAAGACAGCTCTGAGTTCCAAAAAGATTGATGTGAGCAGAGATCCTGAGGGGACCACACCCTGGAGTGGAAAGGTCGCCTGAAGTGAGCCCCCACCCCTAGCAGGGAGTCATCCGTGGTGAGGGTGAGGGAGGAAACGGGAATGAAGGGAACCCTCTCAGTGATTGCTTTTGATCCTGCCACCACTGGAGAGCCAGGATCAAAGTTTGGGTCACTGGGACTAATTTGTTGTGGTCCTCCTTTGAGAATCAATAGGCCTCAAATGGAACTGAATGTCCTCATCTGAATCTTGCTCCTGCACAACAGCTGTGGAAGGCTGCTGGCCTTAGGAGTTGCAGAAAATGCCTGTTGGTCGAGAGACCCGCGGGTAAAGGAGGATGCCAGGCAATGAGTCTGTCTACCCTTCCGAGGGGAGAAATGCCCTGGCTAACTTTTTGTGTTCAATTCTGCACCTTGAAAGTTAGTACCTGAACTGGTTCCAGAACTGACTTTGGTAAATTCAGCAGGAATCCTGGGGAGTGAGAAGCTGCTGGGTACTTGTAAGTGGGATTTTACTCTGATCTGGAGACTGGCCCACTATGAGCCAGTCGTCCAGGTAAGGTGAAACACAGCAACCCCTCGTTTTTAAATGAGCCACTACTCAGCTAGACATTTCGTGAATACCCTTGAGCAGGTGTAAGGTGGATGGCATTGCTCTGGACTGGTAGTGGTCTGAGGCAGTTCGAACCTGAGGTACTTTCTGTGAAAAGGCCTGATCAGGACATGAAAATAGGCATCCTGAGGTCCAGAAGCTAGCCAGTCCCCTGCCTCAGGGAAGGCAAAATCATTGTCAGAGTTAACATTTTGAACTTTGCTCAAAAAGATGCTTGTTCAGGTACCTTAAATCTAGAATGGGCCGCCATTCTCCTGTCTTTTGGGGTAAGAAAGTATCTTGAGTACAGCCCTGCCCTGGTGGCAAGGAGGACCTTTCCACTGCTTTGCAGTCTAGAAGAGAAGAAACTCTGCTTCCAAAGCAAGGGTTTGAAGGTCGGCAGGTGGGAAATGTCTGGTTCTCATCTTTGAAACTGTTTGAAGCTGGAACCAGACCCTGGCTTACTACCTCCAGAACCCATCTGTCCTGGTTAGGACAGCCATGTTCTGGCTGAAATAAGCCAACCTGCCCCCACCGGTACAGGAGAATTCTGCCCCGGCACCCCATCAGGTGCCTGCTTGGCAGCAGCCTTAGGCTTAGTGAGGTGATCGCTTACCAGTCCCCGCCTGGCCTCTGCCTTCTGAAGAAACCCTCCAAACGAGAGGAGGCTTGAGATTGGAAAAAGGCCTGTGAAAGCGCCTGCCCCTACCTCTGGGAGCGTGCCTTGTGGAGTGGTATGCCTCTTGGCCTGGGCACTTTTGTAGGTAGTTCTGTATTCATCCATCTTTTTCATATCATTTTCTGTTTGTTCCCAAACAGAGAATTCTCCCACCACAGGAAAATCCATATAGCCTTGACTGAGTATCTTGGGACAGATTAGTGCATCTGAGCTATGCTCCCCACGGAAAGCTATATGAAGTGGCCATGACCCCAGAGGAAACATCATTAACATCGACAGCAGTATGAAATTGAACTTTGAGGTTTCAATGCCATCATGCAGCCACCTGTTCCAACCTCATCAGCCAGCTGGCCATGGCCTGCTTTGACTAACTGCAATACTGTGTCCCATCTAGATTTCTGATATTCAGCCACATAAGCCATATTTGTCTCGCCTGAGTCCCAAAGAAGCTGCCATATATTATGTTTTTTGGCCATGGCATCAATCTTTCTGGAATCCTTATCAGGAGGATGTGAGGTCAGGGAATATTAGTCTTGTCACAGGCTGCAGCTTGTACCACACCTACATGACTACACTTGCTCAGTGAGGAAGTCTGTATCAGGCCTGACAAAGTATAGCTTCTGTCCATTTTTTATCTACAGGAGGGACAGAATGAGGATTTTTAAATCTTGTTGTTTGCTTCCTAAATGACTCTGTATAAAGGAATAGACAACCTCTTAGACTCTGGTATATCCATCATTTTACATAATCAGGCCAGACCTCGTGAAGGCGCTGGAAACGCCCAGGAACCTGGGAGCTAGAGAAGGAAAACCAGGAGATATGCATCGTGTGGCCCCGCGCCGCAGCCATGTGAGGGGGGAACACTGCTGCTGGTCACCGCACCGGGAGGTTGGCGACTAGGAAGGTCCAACCGCTTCCTGATCATGCTGGAGGAGCCCGGGCCCGTGGCAACTAAGCCAGGCAGGAGAACCAACTCGAGCCCATCGCTCCATAAGAGCGCCCATGATGAAACTGCTCATCTGGAGCCTACTCAGGCGGAGGGCCCGCGTCGAGACGACGGTCACCAGTGCACATTCAAGAAGGAGAACGGCAACTAGCTACTATAACTCACCGCTGACGCGCAGATACCAGAGGGAGACCTCGAGGATGCCTTCTTTTTGGACCATGGGCCAAAGAAGCGCTCGCTGAGGTTTAACGGTGCCGAGAATGCGACCGCTTATTTTATGCCGACGGGGTCCGCCCATCCCCGGCATCGGACTGACCGCTGTCTGAACTCGCTGAGGAAAAGGAGGCTGACCGACCCAGCCTGGCTGACTGAATAAGCTTACACGAAGTCTCCCTACCGCCACCTGACCTGCTCATGGTCGGATCTCATCCAGTAGGTCGAGACTTCTTGAAGTAAGTTAAATTTAAAATATTAGAAAATTTAACGAAATAGAATAAAATTAAGCGATACTACTATCAGAGATAATGTTACAAAAAATAAACTGAAACTATGCTACTTTGAAGTTTGACTCGAGAAGCGCAGCTTATCGCCGCCACTGGAAGCGCACTCGACGGGCGTGGAAAAGGAACTGAGGCGTGTTGGAGGTCATCGCCAGATGGTCATTGCCGCCGAGCTGGCCACGTTTCGCCTCGTGGGCGCCATCTCTCAAGGCCACCCTCCACGCAGCAAAAAAAGTTTGCTCCCGATGGGTCCTAGTGCCTGCCTAATCCCACTGGTAGTGAATGGAGTGGTGGAGACTTATGTCCAGGAAGATTAGCTCAGTTCCTAACCCTAAATAAGGGGGGGAGAACCAAATGGCATGACACAGTGCTTGTAATACCTACAACCCCTACCCAAGTTAGAAGTTCTGAGAGGGCAGGTTGGGGTGGTTATATTATAGTAAGACTCCATGAGAAGAAAAGCAATTACTAAGGTGAGTAATTTTTCTTCAAACACCATGAAGTCTTGCTATATTATGACTTAAGGCAGATTACACAGCAGTACCTCCATGGAGGAGGGTCTGAACCTCACTTAGTAGAAGTTAGCGGCTCTGGCCATTGGCTGTTAAAAACTATATCTCCTGTGACTGGAGATCCAGGGAATAATGCTTGGTAAAGTGTGAACTGGTTTCCCAAGTAGTAGCTTGACAGATTTCCATGGCGACATGTCTCTAGCAGCCGCTGGAGATGCAGCTGTACCCCTGGTGGAGTAAGCCCTCAGTCCTGAGGGGTTCTCTCTACCTAGTTTTTGGTAACAAAATTGGATACAAGAGACAATCCACCTTGCAATTGTGTCCTCTTAGTGGCAGGTTTCCTTGCCAACCTTGCCATAGGTAAGGAAGAGTTGAGGATTCAACCTGTGACCTTGGTGCTTCCAAATAGTAGCTTAAAGCTCTTTTTGATCGCCTAAACTGTGCAGTCTTCTCTCACCCGAGGAAGAATGCTCAGTGAAAATACTGGAAGAGAGATGGATTGGTTCAGATGGAAATCTGAAACCACTTTAGTAAAGCTTTCTGTTATCCTATGATCTACTTATCTCTGTGAAAAGATATAAAATCTTTTCCACTGGGCTTGTAATTCACTTATCGTCTTGGCAGAAGTGATAGCCACAAAACACAGTTTTCAAGTTTAGAAACTTGAGGTCTGCGGAAGACAGAGGTGTTCAAAGGGGTTGCATTAACTGGAGTACGTAAATATTCAGGTCCCAGGCAGGAGCTGGTTCCTGAAAAGGAGGGTTAGTGTAGAGTAGCCTTAAAAAACTTGGAAAACCAGGGATGAGGAAAGAGAAGCAGGCTTCCTGCTGATACAAAAGCAGAGACAGCTGCCTAGATGAACCTTTAAGGTAGCTGGGTCTAAGGCCTAGTGGAATTTAAATGGACAAATAGTCCAGTAAAATGGGCAAATCAGCAGATTCTGGGACAATTTGTTTCTCAGAACACCAGATGGAAAATCTCTTCCACTTAGAATTGTAAGTGGCTCCTAGTGGAAGGCTTCCTGAAGCCTTTTAAATATCCAGGACCTTGGGAAAGGTGTAATCAGCAACTCTAACCTCAAGAGCTTTTTGTGTTTGAGATGGAGGGACGGAGGTCCAGATACTACATCTCCTGCACAGGCCAGCAAGTCGTGACTCTGGGCAAGCTCAGGCAGGGTGGACTGTCAGGGACAGAAGCAGAGGGTACCAGGCTGTCTGGCCCAATCTGGAGCAATCCAATCACTTTGCAGGGCTGAGATCTGATTTTACTAATACCCTGAAGAGAAGAGGGAAGGGGCATATAGGAACTTCCTTCCAATCCAAGTGAAAGGCGCCCAGAGGGACTGAGCCCAGCACTGGAGGCCTGCAACAAAATAGAGGAAGTTGATGGTTGTCTGGGGCTGCGAAAAGATCTATCTGAGTGGTAGCCCCATCTGGCATGGCACCACCCAGCACCTGAGGATCTATGAGCCCATTCTTTGATGGCCCTGAGAAATTCTGCTGAGGGCATCCGCCAGGACATTGTCCTTCCCTGGAAGGTGAACTGCTATCAGGAGGTGTTCAGGAGTTAGCCAAGACCACAACTTCATTTCGTGCACAAGGCTGATGACCAAGTGCCCCTTGCTTGTTTGATGTACCACATTGTTGTGAGTTGTCTGTCCTGACTTGAACTACTTTGTTCTGGACAGAAGCTGAAAAACCCTGAAGAGCTAAAAAGACAGCCTCAGTTCCAAAAGATTGATGTGGAGCAGAGATTCCTGAGGGGACCACACCCCTGAGTGGAAAGGTCGCCTAAGTGAGCCCCCACCCTAGCAGGGAGTCATCCGTGGTGAGGGTGAGGAGGGAATGGAATGAAGGGAACCCTTGTGTTAGATTGCTTTGATCCTGCCACCACTGGAGAGCCAGGATCAAAGTTTGGGTCACTGGGACTAATTTGGTAGGGGTCCCTCCTTTGAGACCATTAGGCCCTCAAATGGAACTGAATGTCCTCATCTGGAATTTGCTCCTGCACAACAGCTGTGGAAGCAGCCATGTGCCCTAGGAGTTGCAGAAAATGCCTTGCTGGTCGAGAGCCACAGGGTAAAGGGAGATGCCAGGCAATGAGTCTGTCTACCCTTTCCGAGGGAGAAATGCCCTGGCTAACTTTGTGTTCAATTCTGCACCTATGAAAGTTAGTACCTGAACTGGTTCCAGAACTGACTTTGGTAAATTCAGCAGGAATCCCAGGGAAGTGAGAAGCTGCTGGGTGACTTGCAAGTGGGATTTTACCTGATCTGGAGACTGACCCACTATGAGCCAGTCGCCCAGGTAAGGAAACACAGCAACCTTGCCTTCTTAAATGAGCCACTACCATAGCTAGACGTTCTGTGAATACCCTTGAGCAGAGTGTAAAGGCCGAAGGGCATTGCTCTGGACTGGTAGTGGCCTGAGGGCAGTTCGAACCTGAGGTACTTTCGTGAAAAGGCCTGATCAGGACATGAAAATAGGCATCCTTGGAGGTCCAGGAAGCTAGCCAGTCCCCTGGCCTCAGGGAAGGCAAAATCATTGCCAGAGTTAACATTTTGAACTTTGGTTTCAAAAGATGCTTGTTCAGGTACTTAAATCTAGAATGGGCCTCCATTCTCCTGTCTTTTGGGGTAAGAAAGTATCTTGAGTACAGCCCCTGCCCTGGTGGCAAGGAGGACCTTCCACTGCTTTGCAGTCTGAGAAGAGAAGAAACTCTGCTTCCAAAGCAAGGGCTTCTGAAGGATTTGCAGGTGGGAAATGTCTGGCTCTCATCTTTGAAACTGTTTGAAGCTGAGAACCAGACCCTGGCTTATCTACCTCAGAACCCATCTGTCTGGTTAGGGACAGCCAGTTCTGGCTGAATAAGCCAACCTGCCCCCACCGGTACAGGAGACCGGCCCTGGCACCCCATCAGGGTGCCTGCTTGGCAGCAGCCTTAGGCTTAGGGAGGGACGGTTTACTTGTGCCCCGTCTACCTCTGCCTTCTGAAGAAACCCTCTGTGCAAGCGCAGAGGAGGCTTGAGTTTGGTAAAAGGCCTGTGAAAGGCCTGCCCCTACCTCTGGGAGCGTGCCTTGGTGGAGTGGCATGCTCTCCTGGCCTGGGCACTTTGTAGGTAGTCTGTATTCATCCATCTTTTCATATCATTTTCTGTTTGTTCCTCAAACAGAGAATTTCCCACTACAGGAAAATCCATAGCCTTTGACTGAGTATCTTGGGACAGATTAGTGCATCTGAGCTATGCCAACCTACGGAAAGCTAGAAGTGGCCATGACCCTAGAGGAAACATCATTAACATCGACAGCAGTATGAAATTGAACTTAGAGGCTTCAATGCCATCAGCAGCCACCTGTTCCAACTCACTAGCCAGCTGGCCTATGGGCCTCGTTGACTAACTTCAATACTGTGTCCCATCTAGATCTCTGATATCTAGCCACATTAGCCATTTTTGCCTGCTTGAGTCCCAAAGAAGCTGCCATATATTGTTTTTTGCCATGGCATCAATCTTCCTGGAATCCTTATCAGGAGGATGTGAGGCTAGGGAATATTGGCCTTGTCACAGGCTGCAGCTTGTACCACACCTACATGACTACACTGCTCAGTGAGGAAGTCTGTATCAGGGCCTGACAAAGTATAGCTTCTAGTCCATTTTTTATCTACAGGAGGGACAGAATGAGATTTTTAAAATCTTTGTTGTTTGCTTCCTAAATGACTTATGCAAAGGAATAGACAACCTCCTAGACTCTGTATATCCATCATTTCTACATAATCAGGCTCTCTTGCTCATCCACAGCCTCTTCTAAAGGAAGCTGAGGGTTTCTGCAACTTTTATAAAACATAAATGAGAAGGGACTCCAGACAGCATAGGGGAGATTCTAAAGGTCTGTCTGAGAAATGTCCGTCTAATGGGCATGTCCAGACCCTCCAGCCACATATATAATGATCAAATTCCTCCTCCCCTCCTGTGATTCATAAAATTCCTCAACATCATACTCTTGAACCACTGGATCTGAACGAACCAACCTTTTGCTACCTGTTGGTGGTTATTGACAGGTCCCTGAGACAGTGACTGGACAATCTGTATGGCTTTGGTTATCTCTGCAGCAGTTGAGAGACAATTTTGGACTCCAGACCTGCTGATTTCTTTGTCTTTTTACTGGGACTGGTTCCTCTGAACCCAGCCTTCCTTTTGCCCGAGGAAGTCTCACCCTGGTCAGAGGGCACTCCTCTGGTCAGTGGGTGCTGGACCGGGCTGGCCATCGGTCAGCCGGACTTTTGGCCTCTGTTCCCTGAGCTGGCCCAATCTCTTCTCCAGGGTGGCTGCAGGAAGTTTTTACACCTGGCAGTCTGACAGGAGGTGGTCAGCCCCAGACAATAAACACAAGTGGTGGTGTGGGTCAGCCCTGGCAAGGCTTCCCCACAGACATCACAGTGTTGAAACCCAGTGGGCCCGTTTTTCTTTGGTTTCTCAGACAATGCCAGCCTATCCAAAAACTTGCTTTGATGGCAGTGCTAGGCAAGACACCCTTATCGGTTCCTAACCGTGTCACGGGTATTTGAAAACCCCCAAAAGTATAGGTTTTTAGAACCGATAGAACCGGAACCGCACTCTAAAAAGCCCAAAATATGAATAGAAATGCTTATTTAGTAAACTGATCGGTTCAAAATCTGAACTGATAATTAATTTTCCACAGACTTTAAATCCTGTACTTACGGTTTACCAGATAGAGCTCTGAACCGAAATGGGTAAAATAAATATTTTTGCCGGTTCAATGAACCGAAAATACCGCTTGAACCGAAATGAACCGAGCTGAAGGAGCTGACCGAGCGACTGTTCAGTGAAGCCGGAGTAAAAGAATCTGACAGTTTCATTTGAAACTTGCCAGATAGAGTTTTGCATAGCGCCTCGCGCTTTAGAACTTCAGTCTCCCTGGAGTTAACTGTTTCCTCTCCGGGGCAGTTCAAGTGCTGTGGCTAACTGCCTTAAGTCATAATATAGCAAGACTTCATGGTGTTTGAAACAAAGGTTCTGAGAGGGGAGTCGGGGGGAGGTCAGAATACAGCAAGACTCCATTAGAAGAAACAACATTACTAAGGTGAGTAATTCTTTCTTCAAACAACATGAAGTCTTCCTGTATTGTGACAAATTGCAGACTACCAAGCAGTACCTCCATGGAGGAGGGACAGAACCTACCTAGGAAATAGGCTCTGAAGCACTGCTGTGCCAAACCGAGCATCACTCCTAGTCTGGATATTCAGAGAGTAATGCTTGGTAAAAGTGTGTACTGTTTTCCAGGTGGCTGCTTGACAAATCTCTAAGATAGGAATATCCCTGGCAGCAGCCAGGGAAGCAGCCATATACCTCTGGTGGAGTGAGCCCCCAGGCCTGAGGTGGAGTCCACCTAGTTTTCATAACAAAATTGGAATGCAAGAGACAATCCACCTGGCAATAGATCTCTTAGCTTGGTTTTCCTTACCAACTTCACCATAAGTGAGGAATAGTTGAGGGAGTCAAACCTATGACCCTTGGTACTTATGGTAGTAGCTATGACCCTTTCACATCCAAACTGTGCAGCCTCCTCTCCCAGACGAGGAATGGTCAGTGAAGAAAATGGAGAGACATAGACTGGTTAAGGTGGAAGTCTGAAACCACCTTAGGCAAAAACTTCCTATTAGTCCTGAGGACCACCTTATCTCTATGGAAAGAGATAAAATCAGGCTCCACTGACAGGGCTTTGTAACCGCTTAAGCCGCCTGGCAGAAGTGATGGCCACCAAGAAAAACAGTTTTCCAAGTCAAGTACTTAAGCTCTGCTAGAGGACAAGGCTCAAAAGGGTTACAATAAGCTGGACAATGCAAACCTTAAGGTCCCAAACAGGGCAGGGTCCCTGAAGGGAGGATTGGTATGAAGCAATCCCTTGAAAAATTTAGAGAATACAGGATGGGCTGAAAGGAAGGCAGAGACAGCTGCCAGATGCACTCTTAGTGTAGCTGGTCTGAGCCCAAAGCTATTAAGATGAACCATATAGTCCAGGACCGTGGACAGGCTAGCAGACTCTGGGGAAATAGGTTTCCCAGAGCACCATATAGAAAATCTTTTCCACTTGGAGTTGTAAGTGTTTCTGGTGGAAGGCTTCCGAGAAGCCTTTAGAATGTCCATAACACCTTGAGAGAGGTGTAAATCAGCAAACTCTAACTCTTCAAGAGCCAGGCCTTGAGATTGAGAGATTTGAGATTCGGATACCAAACCCTCCCCTGAGCACATGTTAATAGGTTGTAATTCCTGGGAAGAAATAGGGGAAGGTGGACTGCTAAGGACAACAAGAGAGGGTACCAGGGCTGCCTGGCTCAGTCTGGAGCAATCAGAATCACCTTGCAGGGTTGAGACCCAATTTTGACTAACACCTTGAACAGGAGAGGGAAGGGGGGAAAAGCATACAGGAACTTCCCTTCCCAATTGAGAACTAGGGCATCCAGGGGGACTGAGCCAAACACTGGGGGCCTGCAGCAGAAGAGAGGAAGTTGGTGATTGTCTGGGGCTGCAAAAAGATCTATCTGTGGGGTGCCCCATCTGGAGAAGATCACCTTCAAAACCAGGGATCCAAGGACCATTCTGTGATGGCCTGAGATATCCTGCTGAGAGCATCTGCCAGGGCATTGTCCTTGCCTGGGAGGTGTACTGCTGTAAGAGAGGTGTTCAGGGAATGAGCCAGAGACCATAACGCATTGCCTCTGTGCACAAGGCCGTAGAACCCTAGTGCCCTTTCTTGCTGATATACCACATTGTGGTGGTATTGTCTGTCCTGATCTGAACTACTTTTTCTGAACAGACTTGGAAAAGCTTGAAGTGCTAGAAACACTGCTCTGAGTTCTAATAGATTGATGTGAAGCAGAGATTCCTGAGGAGACCAGAACCCTTGGGTGGTCAGGGGTTCCAAGTGTGCTCCCCACCCCAAGAGGGAGGCATCTGTAGTAAGGATCAGATAATGAGACTGAGTGACAAAAGGAACTCCCTGTCTTAGATTGTCTTGATCCAGCCACCACTGTAATGCCTGGATCAGGGTTCGAGTCACTGGAATTAGTTTGGCCAGAGGGTCCCTTTTCTGAGACCAAAAGGCTCTCAAGTGGAACTGAATATCCCTCATTTGAAATCTTGCTCCCTGCACCACTGCTGTAGAGGCAGCCATGTGTCCTAGGACTTGCAGAAAATGCCTTGCTGGCCGGGACACCTGGGGTGAATGAAGAGCCAGTGAAATAAGTGTCCTTGCCCTGTCCAGGGGAAGGAAGGCTCTTGCTTTTACTGTATCCAGCTCTGCCCCTATGAAGGTGAGGAGCTGTACAGGCTCTAGAACTGACTTTGAAAGATTCAGCAGGAAACCTAGAGAAGTGAGCAGTTGCTGAGTTATCTGTAGGTGTAATTTGACTTGGTCTGGGTGACTGGCCTACTATGAGCCAGTCGTCCAGGTATGGAAATATGGAGATCCTTTTTCTCCCTAGGAAGGCAACTACTACTACCATGCATTTTGTGAACACCCTAGGAGCAAAAGTTAGGCTGAAGGGCATTGCTCTGAATTGGTAGTGGCCTGAGGGCAGATCGAACCTGAGGTACTTTCGATGGGAGCGTCTGATAAGAATATGGAAATAGGCATCCTTGAGGTCCAGGGAGACTAGCCAGTCCCCTGGCCTTATAGAGGGTAGAATTATTCCCAGAGTCACCATTTTGAACTTTGGCTTTAAAAGGTGCTTGTTTAAATATCTGAGATCCAGGATGGGCCGCCATTCTCCTGTCTTTTGGGGGGTTAGGAAGTACCTGGAGTACAATACTTTCCCTTTGTGTAGGGGGTGGGACCCTCTCTATGGCTCTGAGAGCCAAGAGGGAAGAGACCTCTGCCTCTAGGGCAAGTGCCTCTGAAGGATTTGCAGGTGGAAAAGATCTGGTTCTCATCTTTGGAAATTTTTTGAAGCTGAGAACCAGTCTCTGGCTTACTACTTCCAGGACCCATTTGTCTGATGTTAAAGACGTCCAGTCCTGGACAAAGTAAGCCAGCCTGCCCCCTACAGGTGGTGGAGAATCGGCCTGGCAAACCCATCAGGGTGCCTGTTTGGCAGGGGCTTTACGCTGAGGGGTGGAAGCAGGTCTCTTGTACCCCGCCTGCCTCCTCTAAAGAACCCCCTATGAGCTTAAGCAGAAGAGAGGCCTGGGCTTGGTAGAAGGCTATGAAAAGGCCTGCCCCTGGGATGCTGCCTCTGAGGAGTGGCTTGCCTTTCCTTGGCCTGAGCACTCCTGTAGGTGGTCCCGTACTCATCCATTTTCTTCATGTAGTTCTCTGTTTGCTCCCCAAACAGAGAATTACCCACAACAGGAAAATCCATGGCCTTAGTCTGGGTACCCTGAGACAGGCTAGTACATCTGAGCCATGCCATCCTGCGAAGGGCCACAGATGTAGCCATGACTCTAGATGAAACATCATTGGAGTCCACTGCAGCATGGAACTGCACCTTGGATGCCTCGATCCCATCCGCAGCCACCTGCTCCAGCTCCTTGGCAAGCTGGCCAGGGACCTGTTTAGCTAAAGCCATTACAGTGTCCCATCCAGATTTCTGAAATCTAGCTGTATAGGCCATATAAATAGCCTGCCTGAGTCCCAAGGATGCTGCCATGTTCTGTTTCTTTGCCATAGCATCAATCCTCCTGGAGTCCTTATCTGGGGGGTGTGAAGCCAAGGGTATATTTGCCTTATCACAGGCTGCAGCCTGCACTACCCCAACATGGCTGCATTGCTGGGTAAGGAACTCTGTATCTGAGCCTGAGAGAGTATGCCTCTTGTCCATTCTCTTATCCACAGGAGGTATAGAATTAGGAGTCTTTTAAATTTTCATTGTCTGTTTCCCAAAGGACTTATGAAGGGGAATAGACAGCCTCCTGGACTCTGGGATATCCATCATTTCAACATAGTCAGGCTCCTCCTGGTCATCCACAGCTTCTTCCATAGGAAGCTGAAGAGTTTCAGCCACTTTTTTGTAAAACATAAAATGGGAAGGGGACTCAGAAAGCCTAGGAGGAGATACTCCTGAAGGTCTGTCTGGGGAGATGTCCGGGTCAATGGGCACATCCAGACTTTCATAATCACACTCACTTTCCTCATACTCTCCTTCCTCCTCCTCCGGTTCATAAAATTCCTCTAAATTATAATCCGGAACTGGGAACCGACCGAACCGAGCGCCTTCCTAATGGTGCCGGTTCGGTTCGGAATCGGGGATAGCGACTGAACAATCTTTATCGCTTTGGCTATTTCATCAGCGGTCGGAGAAAGAACTTGTGGATCCGCACTGGCTGATTTATCCCTTCTTGTTCTTTTAACTGAACCGACTCGGAGTCGGTTCTCCTTTGCCCGAGAAGTTTCGCCCTGGTCAGAGGGCACCTTCTGGTCTGGTTGAACCGAACAGGCTGGCCATCCGGTCAGCGGACTTCTTGGCCTCCTTTCCTGAGCATACCACTCTTTTCCAGGGTAGCTGCAGGAAAATTTTACAAATCTGGCAGTCTGAATCGAGGTGGTCAAACCCAGACAATAAACACAGGTGGTGTGGGGATCAGCCTTAAAGACTTCCCCACACACACTACAGTGTTGAAACCCAGTGGGCCCGTTTTCTTTTGGGTTTCTCAGACATGGCTAGTCCTAACAAAAACTTACCCTTTTTTCGGCAATCTGCCAGGCAAGACACCCTTATCGGTTCCTGACCGTGTTACGGGTCGTGGAAAAAACCATAATAAAATCAGTTTTTTTTAGAACCGATAAGAACCGGTTACCACACTCTAAAAACAGAATAAAGTTTTTTAAACAACCTGATCGGTTCAAACCGAACCGATCACACGTTTTCAAGTTCCACACAGAATAATAACAAAAAATAAGCCTATCTAGTACTCACGGAACCACAGACAGAGACTAAACCGATAGGTTATGGTTTAAATTCAGTCGAAAACCGAGAAAAACGGTACTTTAACCGACAAATTGAACTGAGCAAAGGAGAAAATCTCCGGAGCGACTGTTCAGTGAGGCGAAGTAAAGAATCGGACGGTTTGAGTTCAAACAGCAACAGAGAGAGTCTCATCCGAGCTCGAGCTCAGCGTTCCATGCCTGGCATGGAAAGTTAACACTTTCATCTCTGGGGCAGTTCAAAGGTTGGACATCACTGCAATTTGTCAGAATACAGCAAGACTTCATGTTGTTTGAAAAGGGTTTTTTTTGGTTTCAAAGCAAAGACTCAAGTCAGGAAACCCAAAACCAAAACACAACAAACACCCCAAAATAAAGGAGGGTGAGAAAGGGGCACCTCTAGGTGCCAACACTGCCCTGCCCACCCACATCCAAAACCAGGTTCTGAGAGGGAGAGGTAGGTCAGAATACAGCAAGACTCCATTAGAAGAAACAACATTACTAAGGTGAGTAATTTTTCTTCAAACAACATGAAGTCTTGCTGTATTCTGACTATTGCAGACTACCAAGCAGTACCTCCATGGAGGAGGGACAGAACCTACTTTGGGAAAAGGCTCTGAAGAACTGCTGTGCCAAACCGAGCATCACTCCTAGCCTGGATATCCAGAGAGTAATGCTTGGTGAATGTATGGACTGTTTTCCAGGTGGCTGCTTGACAGATTTCTAAGATAGGAATATCCCTGGCAGCAGCCAGGGAAGCAGCTGTACCTCTAGTAGAGTGAGCCCTCAGGACTGAAGGTAGGGTTCTACCCAATTTTTCATAGCAGAATTGTATACAAGAGACAATCCACCAGGCAATGGATCTTTAGTGGCAGGTTTGCCCTCACCGACCTCTCCATAAGTGAGAACAACTGGAGGACTCAAACCTGTGCCCCTGGTGTGCGTGTATGTATTAGCTAAGGGCCCTTTTCACGTCCAGGTTGTGCAACCTCCTCTCCAGAGGAGGAATGGTCAGTGAAGAAAACAGGAGAGACACAGACTGATTAAGGTGGAAATCTGAAACCACCTTAGGCAAAAACTTTCTGTTAGTTCTTAGGACCACTTTATCTCTATGGAAAGAGATGAAATCAGGCTCCACTGACAGGGCTTGCAATTCACTGATCGCCTGGCAGAGATAATGGCTACCAAAACACAGTTTTCCAAGTCAAGTACTTAAGCTCTGCAGAGGACAAAGGCTCAAAGGGGGTTGTATAAGCTGAGCAATGCAAACATTAAGGTCTCAAGCAGGAGCAGGGTCCCTGAAGGAGGATTGGTGTGCAGTAATCCTTGAAGAACTTACAAAATAAGGGATGGGCTGATTGAGGAGAGGCTTGCCTAATGACAAGAAGGCAGAAACAACTGCCAGATGCACTTTAAGTGTAGCTGGTCTAAGTCCCAAGCCATTAAGATGAACCATATTGTCCAGGACTGTAGGCAACTCAGCAGATTCTGGAGAAATATGTTTATTAGAGCACCAAATAGTGA
Organism: Neoceratodus forsteri; assembly: GCA_016271365.2. Classification (NCBI taxonomy): domain Eukaryota; kingdom Metazoa; phylum Chordata; order Ceratodontiformes; family Ceratodontidae; genus Neoceratodus; species Neoceratodus forsteri. The sequence goes on along the minus strand of CM028134.1, from coordinate 966,293,518 downwards.
ACCTTTTCCATTTGGAGTTGTAAGTCTTTCTGGTGGAAGGCTTTCGAGAAGCCTTAAGAATATCCAGAACACCTTGAGAGAGGTGCAGATCAGCAAACTCTAACTCTTCAAGAGCCAGGCCTTGAGATTGAGAGATCTGAGATTCAGATACCAAATCCTTCCCTGAGGGGATGTCAACAGGTTGTAATTCCTGGGAAGAGACAGGGGAAGGTGGACTGCTAACGACAGCAACAGTGGATACCAGGGCTGCCTGGCCCAGTCTGGAGCAATCAGAATCACTTTGCATGGCTGAGACCTGATCTTGACTAGCACCTTGAACAGGAGGGGGAAGGGGGGAAAAGCATACAGGAACTTCCCTTCCCAATTCAGAACCAGAGCATCCAGGGGGACTGAGCCCAAGACTTGGGGTCTGCAACAGAAGAGAGGAAGTTGGTGATTGTCTGGGGCTGCAAAAAGATCTATCTGTGGAGTGCCCCATCTGGAGAAAATCACTTTCAAAATTAGGGGATCTAGGGACCATTCGTGGAGGCCCTAAGATATCCTGCTGAGAGCATCTGCCAGGACATTGTCCTTTCCTGGGAGATGAACTGCTATCAGAGAGGTTTGCAGGGAATAGGCCAGAGACCACAACTTCATTGCTTTTGTGCACAAGGCCGTAGATGGAGTGCCTTCTTGCTTGTTGATGTACCACATTGTGGTGGTATTGTCTGTTCTGATCTGTACCACCTTGTTCTGTACAGATTTGGAAAGCTTGCAGTGCCAGAAACACTGCTCTGAGTTCCAAGAGATTGATGTGAAGCAGAGATTCTTGGTGACTACAGCCCTTGGGTGGTAAGATCCCTAAGTGGGCTCCCCAGCAAGAGGGAGGTGTCTGTGGTGAGTATTAGTGAATGAGACTGAGTGACAAAAGGAACTCCCTGTCTTAAACTGTCCTGATCCTGCCACCTTTGTAAAGCCTGGATCAGGGTTCGAGTCACTGGGACTAGTTTGGTAAGGGAATCCTTTCTTTGGAACCAGAAGGCTCTTAAGTGGAACTGAATGTCCCTCATCTGGAATCTTGCTCCCTGGACCACTGCTGTGGAAGCTGCCATGTGGCCCAGAAGCTGAAGGAAATGCCTTGCTGGTCGAGACACCTGTAGGGTGAATGAAGAGACCAGTTCCATAAGGGTCCTTGCCCTGTCCAGGGGAGGAAGGCTCTTGCCTTTACTGTATCCAGCTACCCCTATGAAGGTGAGGAGCTGAACTGGCTCAAGAACTGACTTTGGGAGGTTGAAGAGGAATCCTAAGGAAGTGAGCACTTGCTGAGCTATTTGCAGATGTGACTTGGCTTGGTCTAGGGACTGACCCACTATAAGCCAGTCGTCCAGATATGGAAAGATGGAAATCTTTTTTCTCTTTAGGAAAGCAACCACTACTGCCAGGCACTTTGTGAACACCCTTGGGGCTGATGTTAGGCCAAAGGGCATTGCTCTGAATTGATAGTGGCCTGAGGGAACTCAAACCTGAGGTACTTTCTGTGGGAGCACCTGATGGGAATGTGAAAACAGGCATCTCAGAGGTCCAGGGAGGCTAGCCAGTCTCCTGGCCTTAGAGAGGGCAGAATTATTCCCAGAGTCACCATTTTGAATTTTGGCTTTAAAAGGTGCTTGTTTAGATATCTCAGATCCAGGATGGCGCCATTCTCCTGTCTTTGGGGGTTAGGAAGTACCTGGAGTACAATCCTTGCCCTGTGTAGGGTAGGAACCCTTTCTATGGCTCTGAGAGCCAAGAGGAAGAAACCTCTGCCTCTAGGGCAAGGGTCTCTGATGGATTTGCAGGTGGAAAGGATCTGGTTCTCATCTTGGGAAATTTTTGAAGCTGAGAACCAGTCCCTGGCTACTACTTCTAGGACCCATCTGTCTGATGTTAAAGACTTCCAGTCCTGGACAAAGTAAGCCAGCCTGCCCCTACAGGTACTGGAGAATCGGCCCGACCAGACCCATCAGGGTGTCTGTTTGGCAGGGGCTTTAGGCTGAGGGGTGGAAGCAGGCCTGCTCATACCCAGTCTGCCTCTCCCTCGAAAGAACCCCCTCTGAGCATAAGCAGAAAAGGAGGCCTGGGCTTGGTATAAAGGCCTTTGAAAGGGCCTGCCCCTGGAATGCTGCCTTTGAGGAGTGGCTTGCCTTTCCTTGGCCTGAGCACTCCTGTAGGTGGTTCTGTATTCATCCATTTTCTTCATGTAGTTCTCCGTCTGCTCCCCAAACAGAGAATTACCAATTACAGAAAAATCCATGGCCTTAGCCTGGGTATCCTGTGATAGGGTAGTACATCTGAGCCAAGTCATCCTCCGAAGGACCACAGATGTAGCCATGACTCTTGATGAAACATCATTGGCGTCCACAGCAGCATGAAATTGCACCTTGGATGCCTCGATCCCATCCGCAGCCACCCACTCCAGCTCCTTGGCAAGCTGGTCAGGGGCCTGTTTAGCTAGAGCCAGCACAGTGTCCCACCTGGACTTCTGGTATCTAGCTGTGTAGGCCATATAGTTAGCCTGCCTGAGTCCCAAAGATGCTGCCATGTACTGTTTCTTTGCCATGGCATCAATCCTCCTGTAGTCCTTATCTGGGGGGTGTGAAGCCAAGGGAATATTTGCCTTATCACAGGCAGCAGCCTGCACTACCAACATGGCTGCATTGCTGGGAAAGGAATTCGTGTTCGAGCCTGAAAGGGTATACCTCTTGTCCATTCTTCTGTCCACAGGAGGTATGGAATTAGGAGTTTTAAATTTTAAATGTCTGTTTCCCAAAAGATTTATGGAGGAACAGACAATCTCTGGACTCTGGGATGTCCATCATCTCAACAAAATCAGGCTCCTCCTGATCCTCTACTGCTTCTTCCATAGGAAGCTGGAGGGTTTCAGCCACTTTCTTGTAAAACATAAAGTGGGAAGGGGACTCAGAAAGCCTAGGAGGAGAAACACCTGAAGGTCTGTCTGGGGGAGATGTCTGGGTCAATAGGCACATCCAGACTTTCATAATCACCATCATCATCATCATCATTATCTTCATACTCTCCCTCCTCCTCCTCCAGTTCATAAAATTCTTCTAAAGTATAATCCAGAACTGGGGGAACCGACCGAACCGAGCCCCTGACAGATGGTGCAGCCGGAACCGAAGTTAGCAACTTAACTATCCTTATCGCTTTGGCTATTTCATCAGCAGTCGGAGAAAGAACTTAGGGATCCGAACCAGATGATTTTTCCCTTTACTTTCTTTTAACGGAACCAACTCCTCAGAATCAGTTCTCCTTTGCCCGAGAAGTTTCACCCTGGTCAGGGGTACTCCTTCTGGTTTGGTTGGAACTGAACTGGGCTGGCCATCCGGGTCAACGGACTTCTCGGCCTCCCTTTCCCGCAGTCTACCTACTCTCTTATCCAGGGTAGCTTTGGGAAAAATTTTACAAATTTGGCAGTCTGAATTGAGGTGGTAAAACCCCAGACAATAAACACAGGTGGTGTGGGGATCAGCCTTAGCAAAGGCTTCCCCCCACACACACACACACACTACAGTGTTGAAACCCAGTGGGCCCGGTTTTTTTCTTGGGTTTCTCAGACATGGCCAATCCTAAACACAACTTACCCTTTTTCGGCAATCTGCCAGGCAAGACACCCCTATCGGTTCCTGACCGTGTTACGGGTCTTGAAAAAAACTTAAATCCATTTTTTTTAGAACCGATATGGACCGGTTATCACACTCTAATAAAGACAGAAGTTTTTTAACACAAACCTGATTGGTTCAAACCGAACCGATCCAATGTTTACAAGTTCCACACAGAAATTAAAACAAAACCTATCTAGTACTCACGGTACCACAGACAGAGTCTTAAACCGACAGGTTCAGTAGCCGAAATTCGGTAGAAATCGAGCGAAAAAACAACACTTTAACCGACTTTTTTGAACCGAGCGAAGGAGAAATCTCCGGAGCGACTGTTCAGTGAGGCGGAGTAAAGAACCTGACGGTTGGAGTTTAAACAACAGCAGACAGAGGCTTCAACCGAGCTCGAGCTCAGCGTTCCATGCCCTGCATGGAAAGTTAACTCTTTGTTCTCCGGGGCAGTTCAAAGGTTGGTGATCACTGCAATAGTCAGAATACAGCAAGACTTCATGTTGTTTGAACAGCAATTCGGTAGAAACCGACCAAAAAAATGACACTTCAACTGACTTTTTTGAACCGAGCAAAGGAGAAATCTCCGGAGCGACTGTTCAGTGAGGCGCAGTAAAGAATCTGACGGCTGCAGTTTAAACAACAGCAGACAGGGGCTTCAACCGAGCTCGTGGTGAACATTCCATGCTGGCCATGGAAAGTTTAACTCTTTGTCCTCCGGGGCAGTTGAAAGGCATGACCTAACTGCATATGTCAGAATACAGCAAGACTTCATCTTGTTTGAAACATACCTACAGGTTTGCAACATCTTTAGTACAGCTGGAGTGCAGTGACCATAAGTTCTTAGTAGGGGAGGAAGGGAGCTCAGAATACAGTAAGATTCCCTTGGAAGAAACAAGATTACTATGGTAAGTAATTTTTTCTTCAAACCCCAGGAAATCTTACTGTTTTCTGACTAATGCAGACTACCCGAGCAGTACCACTGGAGGTAAATATAGAAACCTACTTAGAAAACAGGATCCACAGGACTGCTGTGCCAAACTTGCCATCCCCTCTGGCCTGAACAGCCAAGCAGTAATGCTTGGTAAATATTTGGACAGTTTTCCAGGTAGCTGCTTTACAGATTTCCACCAGGGGAATATCTCTAGCAGTTGCACCCCTGGCTGAATGGACCCTGAGGCCTGTAGGTGGTTGCTTACTCACCTTGTTGTAGCAGAACTCGGTAGAAGACTTGGTTTGCTGGCCAAGGCACCTAGTTTCACCTGAGCTCTTTCCCTCTAAGATTGCTTGAAAGGCAGAGTAGAGAACCTTACCAGAGCAAGGGAAAAGGATTAAGACTTCTTTTGGCTAAGCAGATTTACTGTGTCTTGTTATTTTTATTTTGTACTCACAGGGATTGCTACTGTTTGTTGCTAACATTTCATTGCTTTATTTTTCTCTGATTCAAATTGTTTTAATGCATACCTTCTTCTGAATTATTACAAGGTGTGCTTACAGGTGTGCTAACAGATTACTGCTGTAATCTTCTGATTCAAATTGTCTTTTGCAAGGTATATCTTCTGTTACTGCTTTATTTTTCTCTGTAGCAAAGTGTTTCTTACAGGGTATATCTTCTTTGAAATTATTACAGGTGGTGCTTTACAGGTTTTACAGTTTTATCTAACATTAGAATAAGCTTTCAGGGTTACTGCATTTGTTGTTGACTGATAGTTTCTGCTCTTACTTCCTTGTTCTTTCGTCCATGGTTGTTCTTTTTCGGCAGGGGAAGGGCCCAGCTACCCACCCCCATCCCCAACCACCCCACACTATACTCCTTTTATAGGGTACCACAGTTGTGACATTTCCTGTGGCAGAGCAGGAAGGGGCGGATCAGTGGGGCATCCACAAGGTGAGCTCATTTACAGGGGCACTAGTAATTTAACTTGTTTTAACAAGTTATAAAAAACAAAACACAAGATCAAACCATTACTTGCATTTTCTTCCTTCTAATTACTCTGACTAGGTTATAAACCCAGCAACTTGTCTGAATGGATATCATTAACTGCAGGTACTGTGGAACAATTTTCAGAAGGACAGTCTTACAGGATTTAGAACACTGTCCCACATGCTGGGCCATTGGAGATCTTAGGGCTCAGCTCTGGGCAGCATGGGCAGAGATTACGCGCCTCAGATTTCATATTCAAGAGGAAATACATTATAAGAACCACCCGCCATTTCCCAACATCCAACAGAAAAACTTTGACCGCAGAGGTAGTTGGTCCAGGAGGTTGGCAGGTGGTTAGGAGGGCAAATCACTCTCTGCTCTCCAACATATCACCTCCAAAACATATAAACACTACAAAAGGTATCTGCCTCTATCTCTGAAATCAAACAAAGGGGCAGAGAACACTGCAGCACAGGAGCTAGCACAACAAAACTCACCCAAATCAGGAACCAAAACAAAAAAAGCAAAAAGGAAATCAAAAAACTTCTGGTCATAGGAGACTCCATGATTCAGGGAGTTGATACCCATCTCCAGCCAGGGTAATGGTCAGATGTCTCCCAGGTACATCAGCGTGAGAGACACTAACCGCATTCTAAAATTGTTCACAAAGCAGGAGAAAACACTGACGTCCTGGTACATATAGTGAATAATGATCGTGCCAGCCGGTCAGTTATGGAGACCAAGGAAAACCTGAAAAGGCTGGGTGACAAACTAACATCCATTTCATCTGGCATCTCCTTCTCTGAGATCCTGCCAGTCTGGGAGAGGGGGGGCAGATGGACGGAAGGTCAGAGAGGGGGAGATAGGGGAGCTAAACATGTGGCTCAAGGGCTGGTGCCAGGAAAAAAGACACAGATTTGTAGGAAAATGGCAACAGTTCTGAGAGCGAAAGTTCTTTAAATTTGATGGACTGCATCTGACTAAGGAGGGAGTCAGTGCATTGGGGCAGAAGTTTGATGTCTTTGCAGAATATTTAAACTAGTAAATGGGGAGAGGGGTGCAGTAATACTTCGAATGGGAAGAACACCCTTCCCCCCTCAGCTAGTGGTCAAACAGCGATTCAGCAAGTTTGCAGTTCATTTGCATCACCAGGTAAGAAAAATTCAAATTACGTACTTATCGTAATTATGATCTTTCTGTGTATCTTCACCATTCATCACAGATGGGTACTGGCTGGAGATCAGGACCCCGCGGGAGCCTTTTTTTTTTTTAAAGGATAGGCGGAGCCGACGCAGCATCGGCGCGCGCCTCGAGGGCCGACGTTCTACTACGGGCCGAGGATTAGCCATGAGGTTGGTCGACTCCGCCTGCCTACCAGTTCTGAGTCGCCGGAGAGGTAAGAGGAAGGGATGGAGGGTGGGACAAGAGAGTCCAAGGGACAGAAAAAGGAAGAGAAAACTGAACTAAAAGGAGAAATAACGACTGAGAGGACAGCATAGAAGAAGTAAGACTAAGGGATTGGGTAGGGGCCCCAATCTCTGGAAACGGAGGAAGGGGGGAGGAAGGGAGGAGAGAGAATTTAGGAGAGAGTGAGAGGTAACAGGATCAAGGACCTTGTCCGTCACCAGACTGTATAGGAACTGCAAGGAGTTAGCAAAGCTTTTGCCAGAATTCAAGGCACAGAATAACTGGCAATACCCCAAAAGCAGAGTCGGCTATTCTGGAGAAGGACAGGTACAGGGACTCAGTACTCTCTTAAGGAAATATTTGGGAAAAAGGGAATTTTTTTTTTTTTTTAATAAGATGGATAACAGAAGGAGGGCAACTACCAGCTCCTACCCTGTAGGGGTGAAGATATGTAGAAGAGAAGGGTGCCACTCGAACTGTACCTTCTTAGGGAAGACTGTCCCCCTGTGTGTCCCAACTAATCTCACTCAAGCAAGGGTGCCGAAGATGGCAAAAGCTGAGGGGCTGAGAATGAGAGGGCACTTTTCCCTATACTGGTTTTACCATACAGAAATAGAAAGTGGGGGGCGTACCGCCCCTTTCGTCCCAGTGTTTCCGGCACCTATGCAGTGAAGTGAGGGAAGGCACAGAGGGAGAAGGATTCCAGAGACTGGAGTCCCAAGGGGGATGGTGGGAGGGATTGTGATGAATGGTGAAGATACACAGAAAGATCATAATTACGGTAAGTATGTAATTTGAATATCTTATCTGTGTCAGTCTTCACCATTCATCACAGATGGGTGAGTACCAAGCCCCCCGAAGGGGGCTGACTGATTGCACCTTAAGGGACAGTGTCCCTTATCCCTCAGGGAAGACACACTAAGGGGAACCTTCTGGGCCTGAGGAGGCCCTAGAGAGGGAGATGAGACGGCCCCGGAGGGGAAGGAATTTGCCCGACAAACACCGCCTCCCCACGGGAAAAGAGGTAGGTTCCCGGTGAGCGGAGCAAATCACCCTACGCCAGGCCAAGGGTGACAACCGGGAAAGGCGAAGCCATGCCGATCTTCTGGTGCAGATCGCTGTCCCTACGACCCTGGTAGCTACCTCACTGGCATCGTAAGATGCCCTTGCTTGGTGCCTTGCTAGCTCCAGGCCACGTGCAGAGAGAGCAATGGCTTGCCTGGTTTGCTCCGAGTCAGGCAGAGCGGCTAGGAACTGACCTAGCGCTGACCACAAGTACTGTTATAGGCAGCGTAGTGGGCCTGATGCGCAGAGATGGAGAGAAGCAGCCGTGCCGAGTAGAAAGTCCTCCTCCCCCAGAAATCAAAATCCGAGGAGTCCTGATCTGGGGGCCGGTCACGGTGGAGGGCGCGAAGCCCATCAGGAGTGTCCAGGTGCGTCAATCCGGACTGCGGATGAGGCAAGGAACCTGGAGACTCCGGGGGAGCGCAATACCTCTGGCTGAGGTCCCTAGGGGCAGGAACTCCGGAGAAGGGCCTCTGCCAGAAACGCATGGACGCCTCCCAAAAGGGAGCGGGCCAAGGCGGCACCACGAGGGTGGCTGTCCCAAAATCGCCTAGGAAGGCGTGCGCCGCATGCTCCGGATTGCTCACAGAAGGAGAAAGGTGAAGGTCCTCCATCATCCTCACGAGGAAATGTTGATACTCAGAGAGATCAGCAGCAGGAGAGATGTGAACAGAAGGTTCCTCTCCCCCAGAAGAGGGGGATGAGGAGCTGGAGGTCACCATAGGCTCGGAGGGTGGCTGCTTGGCGGGAGGCTGAAAAACCTGGCTGTCCAAAGCCCTAACGTAAGCAGGGAACCGAGCAGCCACCGCTCTGAACTGTTCCCAGGTGAGAGGCCCGCTAGGAACAAAAATACCTGGGAACGCAGGAGAAGGCGGCAGAGGGGAGTGGACAGAGCCGAGAGAAGAAGTTGGCTGACCTCTGCCAGGGCTAAGGAGCGACCACGGACTCCCGCGAGGAGTCCTGGAAGACTCCAGTCGATAGCTGCACAACCGCCTGTACTGCCTAGACTGCGCCAAAAGAATCCCCAAGTGAGGCGACCGGGCCGTGGAAGGTCCAGAAGGACGGTCCCCTGCCTCGAAAGAATGGGACCCTCTCAAGGAACCCGACGGGAAGGGCGGAAGTCCGCACTGCCCGCCCAGGACCCGGTAGGTCCCAGAGAAGGCCGCGTGTCAACCTATACCCCCGACCCTGGAGTCCGAAGGGTCCTAGCCTCAGTGGCCAGTCTAGGCAGCTCCGACTCAGGGCCGCCTGAAGGGGCAATCCCGGAGGAGCACCTTCTCTGCCATGGCCCTCTCAATAGGCCCCAAAGTTGGGCGACCGAGAGATGCCATAGTAGGGGGTACCACCGCAGAGGGCTCAAGGAACCCCCCAAGGCTAGGCTGAAAGGCGATGGTGGCACGCACCACATCCCGCTGGTCAGCACCACTGACCCTAGCCCTAGAGGAAACCCGACTCACCTCGGAGGGGGACTAGCCGCGACCCGAAGAGGAAACCACCAGCTCGTCCTCCCTTGCAGACAACCCCGAAGGGTGTGACTGCCCATTCGACTCCGAGCTGGACTCCGACTCCAAGAGGAAGAGTCCGAGGCCCTAAGCCAAACAATAGGGGGTCGAGGAAGGGACACCTTCCCGAGGGGCCCAGGAGCCAAGGCAATCCCCGCCCGTCCACAGCACCACGAGAGGAGCAGAAGGTGGCAGGCAGCTTGGGCCAGAAGTCCCAGGCCAGGGCCAGCTGCGCACCATCAGGTCCACCGGTGCCAGGGAGGCACCGGATGGAGACGGGCGCGACAGCAACCCCAGTCCGGAGCTTACCGCCATCACCAGGTCAGCCTGACGCCGCCAGGCGGCAGCGAGGGACCAAGGCGCGCTAACGACCTCAGGACTGGTTCGACCACGGTGCCATATCGGCGCCGAGACCTTCGATTTCGTGAGCGCGCCGAGAGTCCTAACGGTGCCTACGCCGGTGCCGACGGACGACACCGTCAAGGCCCCACTGTGCCGCTCAACTCGGCGCAGTCCTACATGGCGAAGGACGACGGCGAAGGTGGTTTCACAGTGCCAGCAAACCCCACGACGCCGACAGTCAGGTCGGGCGCTGCCGACACCGGCACAGACCTCGACACCGCTGAACGGCACTGGCGCCCGGATGGCACCAAACGACGACGCCGAGGACGGCGCCGACCTGGCCCAGCGGATCGCTGGAGCGACACCTGGGGAGCCTTTACCCTGAAGGAGTGATTGCCGGAGCGGCGCTTCCGCCCGCCTCCCGGGGGAAGGGACGGGCCTCCGCGCCTGTGGAAGGAGCCTCGCCACGGCTAGGCTAGAAGAGGCCGAGGCCCTCCTCCGCGGTCCATCGCAGAACCGGAGGGACCCGGAGGAGGGTCGAGAACGTGGCTTGGCCCGACGAAAGGCGCGGTTTACCTCGAAAGTGGCGGAGTTTCGCTCGACCTTAAACGCGCTGTTCCAAAACTCGGCGGTCCATCAGAAGCAGGCGCCGCATCTAATCCATGTCGTAGCGGCTGAAGGTAACGAAGGCACCGGTCATGTTGGTCGGTGAAGGATAATGGCGCCGCACGGGCACCGACGATAGGGGCCGCCTCTGCCTTCGGCGATTTTTGCCTCCGACCACGATATGACCTACGGAGAAAAAACACCAAAAACAGACTCGACGTCGCTTTAAATGTAATAAAAAGGAAAGATCTTACTGGCGCCGTCGAGTGGAGGCAAACACAGAACTAGTAGACCGACGACTAAAGACGCAGGCTTCAAGGCCTAAAATTTTTGAATAAGGCTTCTTCAGGCTTCCCACGAGGCGACCTCGACGGCGGGAGACGAAGAACTGGTAGGCAGGCGGAGTCGACCCAGCCTAACGGCTAATCCTCGAGTGCCACATAGTACGTCAGGCCTCGAGGGCGGCGCCGATGCTGCGTCGGCTCCGCCTATCCTTTAAAAAAAAAAAAGGCTCCCGCGGGGTCCTGATCTCCGGCCAGTACCCATCTGTGATGAATGGTGAAGATTGACACAGATAAGATAAGGTCCGCTCCCATATAGGACGACAGGGAAATGCCAAAGTCACCCAACAACTTACACACCAAATCTGGGCTAATGGAAATGATGTACACAAATGCTCACGGCCTGGAAATAAGAGCCCAGACCTTCAGGCACAATGTCAGAGGCTAAACTGGACAAAGTAGCACTTTATGAGATGTGGTTTACCAGTAACCACACTTGGGAGACTTCAGAACCTGGCTTGTATTGTTCAGAAGAGACCGAGGTGCAAAAAAGGGGGGTGGAGTGGCCTTGTATGTCAGTGAAAATATCAAAGCTACAGAAATTCAGAATACACATAAGGAGCCAGAAGAACTGCGGGTCACCCTGGAAACAGGAAAAGGGACAGCCATAAGAACCGGGTTGTCTACAGGCCCCAGACCAGGTGGATGACAAAAGACACATACTGTTAGAAGATATACAAAACATGACAGCTAAAGGGAGGTTCTGATAATGGGAGTCTTCAACATGCCGGATACAGATTGGTCAATACCAGCAAGAACATCTGCCAGAACTAGACACATGGTGGATTCCCTGCAGGGGAAGGGCCTCAAACAACTGGTACAACAACCCAAAAGAGATAGGGCTATCCTAGATCTAGTACTGACTAACAGGGAAGAGATCACAGATCTCCAGGTAGGTCACCTGGGGGCCAGTGACCATCACATGGTATGGTTCAATTTGGCCACTACATCTACATCATCCCATTCCAAGGCAAAATATGGGACTTCAGAGGAGCTGACTTTGATAAGATGGCCAACAGAGTTAAGCTAGCCCTGGCAAAAGAAACACAGGTGAGGGGTATAGGCAAAGGAGCAAGCATTATGATGCAATACTTGAAGCAACATCCCATTGTGTTAGACAGAAAAGGAAGTAGAAAAGAAGAAGGAAACCACTTTGGCTCTCAAATACAGTAGCAGAAAAGGTCAGAGCCAAAGGCTGGCCTTCAGGAAATATAAGGAACACAGTGGGATGAAGACAGGGAGGCATACCAAACTGCCCTAAGGAAGCAGGGAAGACAGTAAGGCAGGCAAAGTCCCAAACTGAGGAAACACTAGCATGAACAGTAAAAGAAGGTGACAAGACTTTCTATAGATACATTAGTGAAAGGAGAAAGTCCAGAGGGGTATTGCTAAGCTCAATGGAGAAAGGGGTGTGTGAGGGAGGACTATGTAAAGCATCTATCTAAATAGATACTTTTGCTCAGTATTTACTGAAGAGAAGTTAGGGCAGGGCCACAGCTCAGCACCATGGACACAGTGGGAGGGAGGTGAGCACTACCCTTCACAAAGAAAGGGTCCTACAAGAGCTCGCTAAGCCAGGTGGACAAGGCAATGGGTCATGATGGCATACATCCCAGGGAACTTATGAGCTAAGGGTGGAACTAGCAGAGCCATTAGAAGAACTGTTTAGTGAGTCTCTGAGCAGTGGAGAGGTCCCAGAAGACTGGAGAAGGGTTTCGTGACCCCGCCTCCACAAGAGTGGTAGCAGGGAGGAGGCAGGAACTACAGACCAGTCAGTCTTACCTCAGTAGTGGCAAGATTATGGAGGTACTTTTAAGGCAAGGATACTGCAACACCTGGAATCCATAGAGCACAGGATCCAAGATAGTATGGGTTTACAAAGGAAGGTCCTGTCAAACTAATCTCATAGATTTCTTTGACTGGATAACCAGAGTGGTGGACCAAGGGGGAGCAGTTGATGTTGCCTACCTTGACTTCAGCAAAGCTTCTGACACTGTTCCACATAGAAGATTGATAAATAAGCTGGGTAGGCTCAGGGTGGGTCAGAAGTTGGTCAACTGGGTGGCAAACTGGTTGACGGGCAGAAAACAAAGAGTGGTGGTAAATGGTATACAGTCAGAAGAGCTGCAAGTCACAAGTGGTACCTCAGGGATCAGTCCTGGGGCCAGTCCTCTTCAATATCTTCATTAGTGACATTGCAGATGGACTAGAGGGTAAGGCTTGTCTGTTTGCAAATGACACCAAGATCTGCAACAGAGTAGATGATCCAGATGGGGTGAGCAGAATGAGAAGAGATATGAAAATTATGTACCTACCATAATTCTTGATCTTCTCTTGTATCTTCACCATTCATTACTGCTTGGGTGTCAGCCGGAGGCGCGCACCCGCCATGGGAGATTTTTTTTTTTGAGTCGGCTCTCTAATGGCGCTGCCCATGAGAGCGACACGCTCAGCCATGTGCGAGGGGCGTGCTATGAGGCACCGTGACTTCTCCCTCCTCCATCTCAATTCAGGTAGCTGGAGAGGCCAGAAAAGGTTAAAGGAAAAAAAAGGGGGGGAGTGAGGCAAGAGAGCCGAGGGATAGAAAGAGGAAAGGATATAAACTGAAAAGGAATAAGCCCGGTAGAGGACAGATGAAAGAGGAGAATACCTACCCTAGGGGACTGCAGGGCCTCCCACCTGGGCGGCTCTAAGGAGCAACAGATAAAGAGAACAGGAAGAGTAAGAGGAAAGAGAAGAGAGAAAGGATGTTGAGAGGAGAAGAAAAATTACTCACCTTAGTAATGTTGTTTCTTCTATTGGAGTCTGCTAAATTATGACATATGCAGTGAGTCCCAACCTTCGAACTGCTCCGGAGGTGAAAGAGTTAACTTCCATGCCAGGCATGGAACGCTGAGCTCGAGCTCGGTGAAAACTCTGTCTGTTGTTCTTCAAACTCAAACTGTCAGATCTTTACGAGCTAAACTCACTGAGGTCCTGTGTGGAAGCTGTAAACCTACACCTAGCCAACTGGCTACTAACATAACAACACATTTTTGGTCCCAAAATAAAGTCTCAAGTCAGGAGACCCAAAAATGAAAACACAACACCAGGTCACCCCAAAAAAGGAGGGGTGAAAAAAAACAAGGTAGGCACCTACTATGCTGCTCGACTGCACTGCCCACCCATATCCCAAAAAACAGAGGTTCTGAGAGGGGCAGGCAGGGAGAGGTCATAATAGAAGACTCCAATAGAAGAAACAACATTACTAAGGTGAGTAATTTTTCTTCTAACAACATGAAGTCTTGCTATATTATGACATATGCAGACTACAAAGCAGTACCTCCATGGAGGAGGGACAGAACCTACTTGGGAAATAGGCTCTGTAGCACAGCAGTTCAGAACCGGCATCACTCCTAGCCTGGAGATATCCAGGGAGTAATGCTTGCAAAAGTATGAACTGTTTTCCAGGTAGCTGCTTAACATATCTCTAAATAGGGATGTCCCTGGCCGCAGCCAGGGAAGCAGCTGTACCTCTGTAGAGTGAGCTCTCAGGCCTGAGGAGGAACCTTACCCAGTTTTTGATAACAAAATTGATACAAGAGACAATCCACCTGGCAATGGATCTCTTTAGTGGCAGGTTTCCACCAACCTCACCATAAGTGAGGAACAGTAGGAGGGAGTCAAACCTTTGCCATTGGTACGCTCTATGTAGTAGCTAAGGGCCTCTTCACATCTAACTGTGCAGCCTCCTCTCGGCCAGAGGAGGAATGGCCAGTGAAGTACACAGGAGAGACATAGATTGATTAAGGTGAAATCTGAAACCACCTTGGCAAGAACTTCCTGTTAGTCCTGAGGACCACCTTATCTCTATGAAAGGAGATAACATCAGGCTCCACTGACAAAGCTTAATTCACTTATACGGCCTGGCAGAAGTGATGATGCCAGAAACACCTCTTTTCAAGTCAAGTACTTAAGCTCTGCTGAAGACAAAGGCTCAAAGGGGTTGTATAAGCTGAGCAATGCAAACATTAAGGTCCCAAGCAGGGCAGGGTCCCTGAATGGAGGGTTGTGTGCAATCCCTTGAAAACTTGGAGAATACAGGGTGAGCTTGAAGAGAAGAGGGCTTACCTGCTGAAATAAAGGCAGACACAGCTGCCAGATGCACTTTTAGAGTAGCTGGTCTAAGCCCCAAGGTATTCAGATGGACCATATAATCCAGGACTGTGGGTAAATCAGCAGATTCTGGGGAAATATGCTGTCCAGCGCATCAGATGGAAAACCTTTCCATTTGGAATTATAAGTAGCCCTGGTGGAAGGTTTCCTAGAAGCCTTTAGGATATCCATTACACCTTGGAGAGGTGTAGATCAGCAAACTCTAACTCTTCAAGAGCCAGGCCTTGAGATTGAGAGATTTGAGGTTCGGGTACCAAACCCTCCCCTGAGCACAGGTGAACAGGTTGTGCTTCCTGGGAAGACGGACTGCTAAGGACAGCAGGAGTGGATACCAGGGTTGTCTGGGCCAATCTGGGGCAATCAGGATCACCTTGCAGGGTTGAGACCTGATTTTGACTAGCACTTTGAACAGCAGAGGGAAGGGGGAAAGCATAGAGAAACTTCCTTCCTAATTGAGGACTAAGGCATCCAGACGGACCGAGCCCAACACTGGGGCCTGCCAGCAAAAAGGGAGAGTTGGTGATTGTCTGGGGCTGCAAAAGATCTATCTGTGGGGTGCCCCATCTGGCAAATACCACCTCCAGGACCAGGGATCCAGTGACCATTCGTCATGGCCCTGGGAAATCCTGCTGAGAGCATCTGCCAGGACATTGTCCTTGCCTGGGAGGTGAACTGCCGTAAGGGAGGTGTTCAGGGAGTAAGCCAGAGACCACAACTTCATTGCTTCGGTGCACAAGGCCGTAGACCAAGTGCCCCCTTGGTTGTTGATGTACCACATTGTGGTGGTGTTGTCTGTTCTGACCTGCACCACTTTGTTCTGAACAGACTTGGAAAAAGCTTGAAGTGCTAGAAAAACTGCTCTGAGTTCCAACAGATTGATGTGGAGCAGAGATTCCTGATGGGACCACAACCCCTGGGTAGTGAGGTCGCCCATGTGAGCTCCACATCCCAAGAGGGATACATCTGTAGCAAGGATTAAGGAGTGAGACTGGGTGACAAAAGGAACTCCTTGTCTGAGATTGCTCTGATCCTGCCACCATTGTAGGGTCTGGATCAGGGTTCGAGTCACTGGGATCAATTTGGTTAGAGGGTCTTTCCTTTGAGACCAGAAGGCTCTCAAATGGAACTGAATGTCCCTCATCTGAAATCTTGCTCCCTGCACCACTGCTGTAGAAGCAGCCATGTGCCCCAGGAGCTGTAGAAAATGCCTTGCTGGTCGAGACACCTGCAGGGTGAATGAGGAGGACAGAGAGACCAGTGTCCTCGCCCTGTCCAAAGAGAGAAGGCTCTGGCTTTCTTCTGTGTTCAGCTCTGCGCCTATGAAGGTGAGGAGCTGAACAGGCTCTAGAACGGACTTTGAAAAATTCAGAAGGAAACCTAGGGAGGTGAGCAGTTGTTGAGTTATTTGTAGGTGTAACTTGACCTGGTTTGGGGACTGGCCTACTATGAGCCAGTCATCCAGGTAAGGGAAGATGGCAATTTTTTGCCTTCTTAGCGAAGCAACTGCCACTGCCAGGCATTTTGTGAACACCCTTGGAGCAGAGGTGAGGCCAAAGGGCATTGCTCTGAACTGGTAATGGCCTGAAGGCAGCTCGAACCTGAGGTACTTTTGATGGGAGCTTCTGATGAGAACATGGAAGTAGGCATCCTTGAGGTCCAGGGATGCTAGCCAGTCCCCTGGCCTTAAAGCGGGTAGAATAATTCCCAGAGTCACCATTTTGAATTCTGGTTTTAAAAGGTGTTTGTTTAAGTATCCGAGATCCAGGATGGGCAGCCATTCTCCTGTCTTTTTGGGTAAGAAGCACCTGGAGTACAACCCTTTGCCCTGGTGTAGGGTGGAACCTTTCCATGGCTTTGAGAGCCAGGAGGGAAGAGACCTCTGCCTCTAGGGCAAGTGCCTCTGAAGGATTTGCAGGTGGAAAGGATCTGGTTCTCATCTTTGGAAATTTTTTGAAGCTGAGAACCAGTCCCTGGCTTACTACTTCCAGGACCCACTTGTCTGATGTCAGAGACTCCCAGTCCTGGACAAAGTAAGCCAGCCTGCCCCCTACAGGTAGTTGAGAATTGGCCCTGGTAACCCCATCAGGGTCCTGCTTGGCAGGGGCTTTGGGCGAGGGGTGGAAGCAGGCCTACCTGCACCCCGTCTGCCTCTCCCTCTAAAGAACCCCCTCTGGGCAAAAGCTGAAGAGGAGGCCTGGCTTGGTAAAAGGCCTATGAAAAGGCCTGCCCCTGCCCATGGGAAGCTGCCTTTGAGGAGTGGCCTGCCTTCCTTGGCCTGTGCACCCTATAGGTGGTCCTATATCATCCATTTTCTTCATGTAATTCTCTGTCTGTTCCCCAAACAGAATTACCCACAAACAGGAAAATCCATGGCCTTAGTCTGGGTATCCTGGACAGGCTAGTACATCTGAGCCAAGCCATCCCAAAGAGTCACAGATGTAGCCATGACTCTTGATGAAACATCATTGAGTCCACTGCAGCATGGAATTGCACCTGGATGCCTCAACACCATCGGTAGCCACCTGCTCCAGCTCCTTGGCAGCTGGCTAGGGACCTGTTTTGCAAGAGCCATAACAGTATCCCATCTGGATTTCTGGTATCTAGCAACATAAGCTATATAATTTGCCTGTCTGAGTCCCAAAGATGCTGCCATGTACTGTTTCTTTGCCATGGCATCAACCTTCCTGGAGTCCTTGTCCGGGGTGTGAGGCCAAGGGAATATTTGCCTTTGTCACAGGCTGCAGCCTGCACTACCCCAACATGGCTGCACTGTTGTGTAGGAACTCCAGTATCAGAGCCTGACAATGTGTACCTTTTGTCCATTCTCTTATCCACAGGAGGTATAGTGTGAGGAGTTTTAGAATTTTAAAGTCTGTTTCCCAAAAGATTTATGCAAGGAATAGACAATCTCCTGGACTCTGGGATATCCATCATTTCCACATAGTCAGGCTCCTCTTGATCATCCACAGCTTCCTCCATAGGGAGCTGGAGGTTTCAGCCACTTTTAATAGAACATAAAATGAGAAGAGGACTCAGAGAAGCCTGGGAGGACACTCCTGAAGGTCTGTCTGGGGAGATGTCCGGTCGATGAGGCACATCTAGACTTTCAAATCCACATTCACTCTCCTCATACTCCTCTTCCCCTCCTCCGGTTCATAATAATCCTCAAATCATAGTCTTGAACCGGACCGCCAACCGGCGCTACTGATGGCACCAGTCTGGTCGGAACCGAGAAAGCGACTGGACAATCTGAATTGCTTTGGCTTATTTCTTCAGCGGTTGGAGAGGAAAGTTTTGGCTCCACACCTGCTGATTTTCTAGTCCTTTTTGCTGGAACCGACCTCTCAGAGTCAGCTCTCCTTTTACCCGAGGAAGTCTCGCCCTGGTCAGAGGGCACTCCCTCTGGTTCGGTTGGAACCGAACCGGGCTGGCCATCCGAGTCAGCGGACTTCTTGGCCTCCCTTTCCCTGAGCCTACCAACTCTCTTATCCAGGGTAGCTGCAGGAAAATTTTGACAAATCTGGCAGTCTGCATTGAGGTGGTCAAACCGCAGACAATAAACACGTAGGGTGGGGGTCAGCCTTGGCAAAGCTTCCCCCACACACTGCAGTGTTGAAACCCAGTGGGCCCAGTTTTTCTTTTGGGTTTCTCAGACATAGTACCAGTCCTAACCAAACTTGCCCGTTTATGGCAATCCGCCAAGCAAGACCCTCTTATCGGTTCCCAACCGTGTCACGGGTTGTGGAAAAAACCGTAAGAAATTCCATTTTTTTTAGAACCGATAAGAACTGGTAACCACACTCTAAATAATAGAATAAAATAGTTTTAAACAACCTGATCGGTTCAAGAGTGAACCGATAACCGTTTACAAGTTCCACACAGAGAGAAAAAATGTAAACCTATCTAATACTCACAAATACCACAGACAGAGCTTGAACCGACCGGTTGAGGTTTAAATTCGGTCAAAAAGACGAGAAATTAATACTTTTAACCGCGAAAATGAACCGAGCAGAAGGAGAAATCTCCGGAGCGACTGTTCAGTGAGGCGGAGTAAAGAATCTGACAGTATGAATTTGAAGAAGAACAGACAGAGTTTTCAACCAAGCTCGAGCTCAGCGTTCCATGCCTGGCATGGAAAGTTAACTCTTTCACCTCCGGAGCAGATCGAAGGTTGGGACTCACTGCATATGTCATAATATAGCAAGACTTCATGTTGTTAGAACACTGCCCATAGGTATATCGTTGAGAGGGTTATAAGCTCAGAACCAAAACCAAGGGAGCAAGAATCCCTTCTAATATGATTGAGGAAGGTTCTACTGAACCACTTGTAAAGTTGAACACAAAGGGCAGGTTCTCTAATATCTCATCATCCTAACCCCCTACACCCTAGCTGACAGCTTATAGACTGCCTAGACAGAGAACTGTTCCACAAAAATAGCGCCCATCTATGAGGAGGGGGTAAGCCCCTTAACACCTTATTAGGTGCTAACATCGAAGTGTGTGAGTAGGGATTAGGTCCTACAAGAGGCAGCTTTGTATGAAGGATAGAGTGGGAACTCGATCGGGCTGCCAGAAGGCAAGGCTAGGGCAGCAGCTCTAGGTTAAGAAGTGCAGAAGCACCCAGTAGAATGAGCTGACAATTACTAATACCTGCCAGGGGGGAACCTAAATTTTTGAGGCCGAGCCAAAGGGACAGTCTCTTGAGCTGTGAGCCGAGTATCATGGTTAAGGAGCCCAGAGGTCACCCCCTAGGGACAGTCAGAAACTGTTCCCTCAGAATAGGTGAAAAAAAAATCCCTCATTCCTCTTTACCTTGAGAAAAAAGATCCATTCAAGAAGAACGGAAAACTGAATGAATTTTTTTTTTTTTTATTGGCATAAAGGCCAAAGAAAGGGAGAGGAACGAGACGGGAGGGGGAGACGCCACAGTAGGAGGCCACTGAGGGGAAGGTGGGTGGGTATTCATATCTTCCCTTGTCAATCTTCACCATTCATTACTGCTTGGGTGAGTACCAAGCTCCCCCCCTGGGGGGGATAAGAAACCCTGAGGGAGCATGACCCCCAGCCTCCTGTTGGTGAGAAACAGAAGGGAAGACCCTGCACAATCAAGTGAGAAGCCTATGGTGGAGGAGAGCTAGGAGGTGTCCCCAGAGGATGGGAAGAGGAGAAGCCCCTGCAGAAGTCTCCTCGCTCTGGAGGAAAAAAGACGGGTCCCCCGGAAAGCAGAGCGAATCACCCTACGCTGGGCCAGGGATGACAACCTCGATAGATGAAGCCATGCCGTCTGTCTAATACAGATTGCTGTCCCTGGAAGCCAGGAAGCCACATCACTGGTGTCATAAGATGCCCTTGCTTGCTGTCTTGCCAGCTCCAGGCCTATAGCAGAGAGGGCAATAGCTTGTCTGGTTTGCTCCATGTCAGGCATTGATGCTAAGATTTGGGACAGCATCAACCACAAATGCCTACTGTAGGCAGCATGGTGAGCCTGATGTGATGCAATGCATAACATCGCACGAGAGGAAGAAAACACTCTTCGCCCCCACCGGTCAAATTGTAGAGAATCTGAGTCCGGTGGACGGTCGTGTGCCAGGTATGCACCGGGAGTGTCCAGGCACGCCCAATCCCGAGGGTGGGTTGGGAGGGTACCTAGAGATTCCGATGGGGCACAATACTTTCATTGGCAGTCTGCCAGGGCTAGAGAAAGGGCAGCTGGCGACTGCCAGGAACGGATAGACGCCTCTTGGAAGGGAACAGGCCAGGATAGTACCACTAAATGCTGGGCACTGCATTCACCGAGCAATTCACACGTCTCCCATTCGCTATTGTCTCGCCTAATATAGGAGATAAGAAGATCCCTCACCATCATCGAAAGGAATCGTTGATACTCAGTGAAATCAGCATCGGAAGAGAAATGAGCAGTGGGTTCCTCTCCCTCAGAGGGGGGAAGACGAGGATGATGGAGAGCTCGAATGTCCAGAGGAATCCTGTGGCAGTGGGGATAGGCGAAAAACCCACTCATGCACGAATTCAACATAGGAGGGGAGGCTGTCAGAGCTCTGAATGTCTCCCAGGATAACGGTCCTGGGACTGACATGGCCTGGGAGAGAGGGGTGGCTGCAGAGGAATGGGAGAGGGGCACCTCACGGCGCAGGCAACTGTCCTCTGCTGAGGCCTCTGAATCCAGGAATGGAGCCCGAGCTGTTGGGATCCCGGACAACAAACCAGGTCGCAAAACGGAACCCTGGGGATGCGAAGCCTGAAAGAGCCTAGAAGGGGATCCTCCCCTGTGATGAACCTGGGGCTGCATGGATCCAGAAGGGCAGCCCACAGTAACGCCACCAGAGGGATCCCTGGGGCTCGAGAGGGAAAGACGGGGCCCAGCGCTACAGCTCCTACCGGCCCCCCGAGGGGTGGCAGGTGAAGACTGAGGCACCTGAACCTTGTCCCTCGACCCCTCGGACTCCGAGAACGCCCTCCTCCTCACCCCAGCGACCCCCACCCCAAGGGGTGCAGCACCAGGATCGGCAGCTGCCACGACTTACACAGGAGGGAGAGCCTCCTTCACCTCCGCTCCATCCTCCCTCCCGGACCCTAAACTACCCCAACCTGGGAGTCCCTCAGGGAGGACAGCAGTGAGACAGAGGAAAGGCGCCGCTGGGCTGCCTAGCACCTCGTCCCACTGGAGACCCTGACCAAGAGTCAGGGTGCCAGGACAGGTCCACATCTAAATCATCTTCCCGAGGAGGAAGAGACCATTGGACTCTCACCACTGGCAACCCCGGGGCTCCAGTGAACGGCGCCACGGATGGCGCCGTGCCAGACAACCCGGACTCCCCGTAACACCTAGACCTCGCCCCGACTCCCAACGGGTGCCGGCCAGACCTGACGGGTAACCGCTTCCTCGTGCTGGGACCTGACTTGACACCGCCAGAAGAACTGGACGGACCGCAGGGGCCACAGGCGGCACCAGAGCGACACGGGCGCTTGTTTTCGATAACCGCGCCCGCGAACGGTGCCAGAATCCAAACGGGCGCCAGAAGGTGGCGCTGAGGGTCCATCCTGACTGCTGGGCCCAACAGACCTGGGCCTCAACACTGGGGAGCCTGCACCTCCGAGGAGGTGACCGCCGAGCGGTGTTCCCACCGCGCCCCGAAGGACCTTGGCGTTCCTCCGACACTGCAAAAGAAGCTTCCTCTTTGGCAAGAGAAGATGAGGAAGCCTCCTCCTCTACAGACAGTATAGGCCTGAGAGGGGACCCGGAGGAAGGGTCTAGAGACCTTACCTGGGAATCCCTGGAGTGGCGCCGTCCCCCGAAAGTCGGTGGGGCCTTGCCAATCTTAAACACGCAGACTTCCAGGACGTGACGGAACATCGAGAAACAGGCATCGCACGCATCCATATTTTGGTTGGGTCCCAGGCAACGAAGACAAACATCATGCCGGTCTGTGACGGAAAAATGCCAGCCACAGAAGCACCAACGCATAGGGGCGCGGTCCACCTTCGACTTACGTTTTGCCCCCAAACCTGACATGATATGAAAATATTGAGACTAAAACAGCAAAGCTCTCGGCGCTGTCCAAGAAAGTGTGAAAAAGAATGGTCTTACGGTGACAGCGCTGAGGAAAAACAGGAGAAGGAGTCTGGAAATTCAATGACTCAGGTAGGCCTAAACTGTATCTGACCGCCAAGAAGCAGGTGTAGCCTCGCGATTAGGAGAAACAGAACTGAGATGGAGGAGGTCTGTGGCGCCTAATGGCCACCACTCGCATATGATTTGCTGTCGCCTTGTGGGCGGCGCCTAGAGGTTCCACTCAAAAAAAAAAAAAAATCTCCCGCATGGTGAGCACTCTGACTGACACCCAAGCAGTAATGAATGGTGAAGATTGACAAGGGAAGATCTGGATAAATTAGCAAAATGGTCACAAGAGTGGCAACTGGGATTTAATGCAAAGAAGTGCAAGATCATGCACATAGGGAAGAGAAACCCTGAAGCCATCTATAGGCTGGGAGGGAGTTGCTGGAAGTCACAAAAGAAGAAAGAGACTTGGGCATCATCATCACCGATGACCTGAAATCATCCAAGCAGACCTCTAAAGCAGTAGGTAAGGCTATGGGGATGTTAGGGTGTATTAATAGGGTATCACAAGTCGTAAGAGGAAGTAATAATCCCTCTTTACAAGACACTGGTTAGGTCTCCATCTGGAGTACTGCATGCAGTACTGAAGGCCACACCTTCACAAGGACATTAACCAAATTGAGGCAGTCCAGAGGAGGGCAACCAAAATGGTGCAGGGACTGCATCAGAAGACATATGAGGACAGATTAACAGAGCTCAATATGTATACCCTTGAGCAAAGGAGGGAGAGCGGTGATATGATCGAAACATTCAAACACCTTAAGGGCATTAACAAGGTGAAAGAGTCTAACATGTTTAAATATAAGAAAAATAGCAGGACAAGAGGACAAAGCATGAGATTGGAGGGAGGCGGATTAAGTGGGAATGTGAGGAAATTCTTTTTCACAGAAAGAGTGGTAGATGCATGGAACGGCCTACCTCAGGAAGTGGTGGCTATGAATACAGTGCAGGGCTTCAAACAGGCATGGGATAGGCATAAGGAAGCAATACAGAGGAGTATGAATAGATAGGCCAATGACAGAGCAAAGGCCGATGGCTCATTTATAAGGTAGAAAAAGAAATGGGCAGACTGATGGGCCTTGTGGTCCTTATCTGCTGTCAACCACTATAAGAGCGATCAGGTTAGCCGAGTGTAAGGGGGGCATAAAGAAAGTTGAAAAAAAAAAAGATTAACCCAAAGTAATCGCAAATATGTAATAAATTTAAAAACTAAACAGCGGTTAAGAAAAAATTACTCACCATAGTAATGTTGTTTCTTCTAATGGAGTCTTGCTGTATTCAGACATAATGCAGTTAGCCCCAGCACTTGAACTGCCCCGGAGAGGAAAGCGTTAACTCTATGCATAGAACGTTGAGCTCGAGCTCGGTTTTCAAACCTCTGTCTGTGGTACTTCCCAGTATAATCGCCAGATTCTTACGAGCACACTAACTAACATACTATAGTATGGAAATTGTTCAACATATAGCCAAAGGGCAAAAAATTATTTTTGGACCCAAAAGACTCAAGTCGAGAACCCAAGAAGGAAAGGTAGTGACAATATTTAAGCATAAAACACCAGAAAAATAATAACATCCACCCCACCAAAGAAGGAGGGTACAAGGTACACCCCTGAGGTGCAACACTGTACCTGCCAGCCCACTTCCCAAAAACCAGGTTCTGAGAGGGGAGGCAGGGGGGAGGTCTGAATACAGCAAGACTCCATTAGAAGAAACAACATTACTATGGTGAGTAATTTTGTCTTCAAACAACATGAAGTTTTGCTATATTCAGACATAATGCAGACTACCTAGCAGTTCCCTATGGAGGAGGGAATGCAGAACCTACTTTGGGAAGAGGCTGTGCAGTACTGCTGTACCAAACCTAGCATCACTCCTAGCCTGGATGTCCAGGGAGTAATGCATGGTAAAAGTATGCACTGTTTTCCAGGTGGCTGCTTTACAGATCTCTAACAAAGGTACATCACTGCGCAGCTAGAGAAGCAGCTGTACCCTAGTCGAATGAGCCCTCAGGCCTGAAGGGGCGTCACCCAACTTGTCATAACAGAATTGTATACAAGAAACAATCCACCTGGCAACAGTTCTTTAGTGGCAGGCTTACCTTTCCCACTTCACCATAAGTGAGAAACAATTGAAGACACAGTCATTTCTATGTGCCTTAGTATGCTCAATGTAGTAGCTAAGGCCGCCTTAACGCGCAGTAGACTGTGTAACCTTCTTTCACCTGAAGAAGAATGATCTGTGAAAACACAGGGAGATATATAGACTGGTTCAGATGAAAATCGACACCACTTTGGGCAAGAACCTCCTATTGGTTCTTAGGACCACTTTGTCCCTATGGAAGGAGATGAAGTCAGGTTCAACTGACAGAGCCTGTAACTCACTAATCCGCCTGGCAGAAGTAATACCTACCAGGAACACAGTTTTCCAGGTCAAGTACTTCCAATCTCGGCCGGCCAGAGGTTCCAAGGGTGACTGCATAAGCTAGCCATGCAGACATTAAGATCCCAAGGTGGGAGGCTCCTAAAGGGAGGGTTAATGTGTACCAGTCCTTTGAAAAACTTTTGAAAACAGGATGAGATGCCAGGGAAGAGCCCTTCCTGCTGAGAGAAATGCAGAGACAGCTGCTAGATGAACCTTCAGAGTGGCAGGCCTAAGGTCTAGACCATTCAGATGAACTAGATAGTTTAAGGTTGTGGAAATGTCTGCAGAATCAGGCAGGATGCCTTTCTGAGAGCACCAAATACTGAACCTTTTCCATTTGGGTTGTAAGTTTTTCTAGTGGAAGGTTTCTGGAGACCTTCAGAATATCCAGAACTCCCGAGAAAGATGTAGTGCCATATTCTAACTCTTCAAGAGCCAGGCCTTGAGATTGAGAGACTGGAGATTGGGGTACCAGATCCACCCCTGGGAGGAGGACAGGAGATTGTATGTCCTGGGCAGAGACAGAGGTGATACTGACAAGGACAGCGTAGAGGATACGGCTGTCTGGCCCAATCTGGAGCCACCAGCATCACTGTGCAGGGTTGAGTCCTGATCTTGATCAGAACTCTGAACAGCAAAGGGAAGGCATAGAGAAACCTGCCCTTCCAGTCCAAAATGGCAGCATCCAGGGGAACCGTCCCCAGGACTGGAGGTCTGCAACAAAACAGAGGAAGTTGATGATTGTCCAGTGCTGCAAAGAGATCTATCTCTGGTGTGCCCCACCTGGAGAAGATGACCTTCAGTAAGTGAGGATCCAGGGACCATTCGTGGTGTCCCTGTGAAATTCTGCTCAGAGTATCTGCTAGTATGTTGTCCTTCCCAGGAAGGTGAACTGCTACCAGAGAAGTCTGAAGAGAATAGGCCAGAGACCACAGCTTCATGGCTTCTATGCACAAGGCCGAGGACCGAGTGCCTCCCTGCTTGTTGATGTACCACATTGTGGTGGTGTTGTCCGTTCTGACTTGGACCACCTTGCCTTTGACTGAATCCAAGAAGCTCTGCAGGGCTAGGAAAACTGCCCTGAGTTCCAGGAGATTGATATGAAGGACAGACTCTTTGGGGACCAGACTCCTTGAGCTGTCAGGGCTCCCAGGTGGGCTCCCCACCCTAGGAGAGAAGCATCCGTAGTTAGAACTACTGATGGGACTTGAGGGAGAAATGGAACCCCTTGTCTGAGGCTGTCCTGGTCCAGCCACCACTGGAGAACTTGGACCAGAGTCTGAGTCACTGGGATCAGTTTGGTAAGTGAATCCTTCTTTTGAGACCAAAAAGACCTTAGATGAAACTGAATGTCCCTCATCTGGAACCTTGCTCCCTGCACCACTGCCTTGGAAGCTGCCATGTGGCCCAGGAGCTGGAGGAAGTGTCTTGCTGGGCAGGAGACCTGAGGTCGAAAGGAGGAAGCGAGATCCACTAGGGCCTTCACCCTTGCCAGGGGAAGGAAGGCTTTTGCTTGTACAGTGTCCAACTCTATGCATATAAAGGTGAGAAGTTGAACTGGTTCGAGGACAGACTTTGGAAGATTGAGAAGAAACCCCAAGGAGCTGAGTAGGTCCTGGGTAGTTTGAAGAGCTGACTTGACCTGTAAAGGTGACTGACCCACTAAGAGCCAGTCATCCAGATACGGGAAGATGGTGATACCCTGTCTTCTGAGGTAAGCCACCACTATTGCAAGGCACTTTGTGAACACCTTTGAAGCTGATGTTAGGCCGAATGGCATAGCTCTGAACTGGTAATGGCCTGAAGGCAACTCGAACCTGAGGTATTTTTTTTGGGAGCACCTGATAGGAATACGGAAGTAGGCATCCTTGAGGTACAGAGATGCTAGCCAATCCCCTGGCCTTAGAGAGGGAAGGATCATTCCCAGAGTTACCATTTTGAATTTGGGCTTTGAAATGTGTTCGTTCAAATACCTTAGGTCTAGGATGGGCCGCCACTCCCCTGTTTTCTTTGGGGTAAGGAAGCACCTGGAGTACAGTCCTTTTCCCCTGTGCTGAGTGGGAACCTTCTCTATAGCTCAGAGAGCTAGAAGAGAGGAAACCTCTGCCTCCAGGGCAATGGTTTCTGAGAGTGATGCAGGTGGAAAAGACTCGGCCCCCTTTTTTGGAAATATTTTGAAGCTGAGGGCCAGTCCCTGGCTTACTACTTCCAGGACCTGTGAAAGGCTAGTACATCTGAACCAAGCACGTCTTCTGAGAGACACAGATGTAGCCATGACTCCAGATGCCACATCAATGGAGTCCACAGCAGCATGAAATTGCATTTTGGATGCCTCAGTTCCAGCAGCAGCTCCTTGGCTAGATGGGGGAGGCATGTTTATCCAGTTCAGAACCGTATCTCATCTGGATTTCTGGTATTTGGCTGTAGAGGCCATATAAGTAGCTGCCTGAGTCCCAAAGAGGATGCCAAATATTGTTTTTGGCCATGGCATCCACTTTCCTGGAGTCCTTATCCGGAGGTGTGAAGCCAAGGAATGTTAGCCCTGTCACAGGCTACAGCCTGCACTACCCCAACATGGCTGCAATGACTATAAAGGAACTCCGCAGCTGAGCCTGATAACGAATACCTCCTGTCCATTCTCTTATCCACAGGAGGTATTCAATTAGGGGTTTGCAAAATTGTGTGTCTGTTTCCCCAAGGATTTATGAAGAGGGATAGACAGTCTTTTGGACTCTGGGATGTCCATCATTTCCACAAAATCAGGCTCTTCATCCTCCTCTGCAGCTTCAACCAAGGGAAGCTGCAGGGGTTTCTGCCACCTTTTTGTAGAACAAAAAATGTGAAGGGGACTCAGAGAGCCTGGGAGGAGAGACACCTGAGGGCCTGTCTGGGGAGATGTCCGGTTCAATGGGCACATCCAGACCCCCCCGGTCATCGTCATCATCCTCAGGATAGTCTTCGTCTCCCTCCCACTCCTTATAAAAAGCATTTGGATCATAATGCGGAGGAGATGGATCCTACCGAACCGACTGCCTAACCGGCAGTACTATTTCGGACGGAACCGGTCTAAGCAACTGAACAATGCTAATCGCTTTGGCTATTTCGTCTGCGGTTGGAGAGTGTGATATCAGATCTGAACCGGCAGACTTACGCTTCTTTTTTGATGGAACCGACCCCTCAGGTCGGCTCTCCTTTAACCCGAGGAAGTATCACCTAGGTCAGTAGGCACCTCCTCAGGTTGGGCCGCAACCGAACCGGGCTGGCCATCTGGATCTACGGACTTCTCGGCCTCACTTTCCTTTAACCTACTCAGTCTTTTGTCAAGAGTGGATTTAGGAAAGTTTTTACAGATTTGGCAGTCTTACTTGAGGTGGTCAAACCCCAAACAATAAACACAGATGAGGTGGGGGTCAGCCTTAGCAAAGGCCTCCCCACACTCAGTACAGTGTTGAAACCCAGTGGGACCGGTTTTCTTCTTGGGTTTCTCAGACATGGCCAACGTAACAAATTACCCTATTGCAGCTTTCAAGCCAGGTAATACAACAACCGACCGGTTACAAACCGTGTCACTGGCTTTTTAAAAGAACCGCCAAAAAACCTCTGTTCTTTTGAAACCGATCGGTACTGGAACACCACTCTAATCCCAGAAATACATTTAAATAGAATGGGTTGGTTCCAAACCAGACCGACCGGAAAGACACCGAAGAAAAGAACAATTTCCAACTTTTTCACAGTATAAAATACAGTCATTACCTATCTACACACTACCTGTACCGTAGACAGTGGCTGGAAATCCGAAAATAACAAAAAATTATACAGTTTAAACTAAATGCTTTACTTTTACCGAACCGAGCAGAGGACATCTCCGGAGCGACTTCACTGTTAGGCGGAGTAAAGAATCTGACGGTTACACTGGGAAGTACCACAGACAGAGGTTTGAAAACGAGCTCGAGCTCAACGTTCTATGCTTCTGCATAGAGTTAACTCTTTCCTCTCCGGGGCAGTTAAAGTGCTGGGGCTAACTGCATTATGTCTGAATACAGCAAGACTTCATGTTATTTGAACACCACACAACCCAGGTTGTACCCGGCTGATTTTCTGAGGAAAAAAGACCGTGATCCGGGGATGAACCGCAAAAATACCAGTTCAGAAACAAGAAATAAAATAAAATAAATAAATAAGTAGTAAATAAATCTAACGGAAACACCGGTTCCTCAATGGTTTCAGAGAACTGAGGAGGAACTGCGAAACTAAAGTAAATAACACTAAACTAACCCGGTGCACCCCTTCAGGTCAACACCCCGATGGCGAAACAGGAAAAAGACCATTATGGTGACATTAGCGGTAATAGTCCTTTTCTGTGTTCGCCTTCCAATGTTCACCCTCTCGGACCAACTCCGACCTGGAGTTGGAATTCTAAAAATCTGGGGTCCGGGGCAGAGCCCCCTCATAGAGGTGATGGGGCACAGCCCCACAAAAGACTTTGTAATATATGCAATACTCATAGTATTGTGCCATTGCTGTGGTTTGGCATTTTCACTGTCACCTCCCTTGGTGCTCTCCAACTAACCTAGCGCTAACTAAAAAACAGAAAGTAAAGGCAGCAAATTAAACAACAGATAAAAGTTACTTGTTTTTTTTTCACGAAAACAACAAAATTTCATGACTTGTGAGGGGAGACATCCAAAGTGTCTTGACTAGCAGGAGGAGAATGAAATCTGAGCGTTATAGAATGCAGCAGTTGGTGGCATGAGCCAATGAGTGTTCCATCATTTACATATGCTCCATTCTCTGGGCAGTTAAAACACTAGAGGCTGACTGCAACAGTTAAGAATATTGTAAAATTCCTAGGGTTAGAATATGAAAATTATGTACCTACTGTAATTCTTGATCTTTCTGTGTATCTTCACCATTCGTGTATCTTCAGCCAATATCGAGACAGCGCCACCCTCAAGGCCAACGCATTGCGTGGTGCTCGTGGGTTGGACAGTAACTGATGTTGACTCCTCCTCAATCCTAGTTCTGCACACTGGAGAGTAGCTAGGAAAAGAAAGGGCAGGGCAAGGGGGTCCGAGGGACAGGAAAAGGAAAGGATATAAAACCAAGAAAGGAATAATGCCGGACAAGAGGACAGAAAGTAAAGAAGCCTAGAGGTCTGAGACAGGGGGCCCCAACCTCTGGGCAAGCAAAGGATGGATAGAATAAGTGAGGGAAAAGAGGTAGAACAGAAAGAGAGAAGCGAGAGAAGAAGGGGGAGACACTGCACCCCAGTCGTAGGGGTTCAGAGGACTGAAGAAGGGCAACACTGCCTTAAGCCAGGTTTCTTTTGCTCCAGGAAGGAGCGGAAAAGAAACCATCTAAGAAAGCCAGAGGATGGCTGGCCTGAAGTAGAGGAAAGGTAAGGCAGTGCACCAATTCTGAGGAGTCCTCACTGGAGACCAAGAGTAGAAGGCCAATGTCTCCCCCCTTCTCACAAAAGGATAATCTGGAGTGGGGGTAAGACCCACCCTGAAGCAGATTCCTCTTGACAAATAAACCTCTCAATGGTTTTAGAGGAGCGTCACCTCCAAAGGACAGACAATGAAGAAGAGGAGGATTATCTTTAAGGAGTGTGGAAGCGATCCCCCAGAGGGGAACCCTGCAAGGGGAGACTGCTCAAAACAGCTGTAGAAAGGAAGGAAGGGATCACCAGGGCCCCACCAACACTGCCTTAAAAGGAAACCCTTAGGGTTTGAAGAGAAAGCAGAGAGGGGGATCCAAACAAGGTTCCAATCGAGGACGAGGGTCTCATCAGGATGACAAAGGACCCTGGTGACCTAAAAGAAGGTTGCCTCCTTGCTGTCTCCCCATGACACTTCCAACATCCTACAAGAGAAGCAGAGCCAAGAGGTATCAGGAAAGTATCACCAGGGCCACAATTTGGAGAAACAAACAGGAAGGAGGCATCGCCCAGAGACTGAGGCCTAAGAGGGAGGGGGAAGCAGTGATGAATGGTGAAGAAACACAGAAAGATCAAGAATTATGGTAGGTATGTAATTTTCATATCTTATCTGAGTAAGTCTTCACCATTCATCACTGATGGTGATTATCAAACTCCCGAGAGATCTGGTACCCTTGAGGGAAGGAAGTCCCTCAGCCTCCTGTGGGGAGACACTGGGGGAGAAACCTTACAGGCCTAATTGGCCTGAGACTGGTCCGGAGGAGGTGGGGTTCTCGCTATGGTAGGAGAAGGAAGTCGCCCCTGAAGTTCCCGCCTCACTCTATGGGAGAAAAGATGGGTTCTCCAGAAAGTGGAGGCAGTCACCCTTCGCTGGGCCAGGGGGTGATGACCTGAACAGACGAAGCCATGCTGCCCACCTACTGCAGATTGGTGTCCCCACCAGCCTGGATGCCATCTCACTGACGTTAAACGATGCCCTTGCTTGGTGCCTCACAAGCTCCAGGCCCCATGCAGAGAGGGCAGTGGCTTGTCTGGTTGCCTCCGAGTCAGGCACAGATACGAGAACTTGACCTAGTAAGGTCCACAAGTGCCTGTTATAGGCAGCATGATGGCCCTGATGAGTTGAAATAGAGAGAGAAACACGTGTTGAAGAGAACACCCTCCTCCCCCAACAGTCAAACTCAGCAGAGTCTGTCTCCAGGGGTCAGTCACGTCTTGGGTGTCTATGCCCAGAAGGTGTATCCAGGACGTCACGCCTGAAGGAGGGTGAGCGAAGGTCCTGGAGACCCTAGGGGTGCACAATACCTGCAGTGGCAGTCCCTCAGGGCTGGAGAGAGAGTTGAAGGACTTCTCCAGGTGCGGTATGACGCCTCCCTGAAGGGGAGGGCCAGGCGGGAACCACCAGGTTGGCCGCAGTGAATTCAGCTAAAAAGGCACGTGCCGTCCGCTCAGCATTACAACTTCCTAGTGTAGAAATGTGGAGCTCACCGACCAACCCCATAAGGAAGTGCTGATAACTGGATAAGTCAGCAGCTGGGGACAGGTGGATGGAGAAATCCTCTCCCGCAAAAGAGGAAGACAAGGAAGCTGACAAGTCCAGAGTCTCAGGCACAGGCTGCACAGGAGAATGGTGGAACACCTTTGTCCATGAACCTATAATAGGCAGGGAATAGTGCAGCCATGGATCTGAACTGTTCCCAGGTAAGATGTCCTGAAGGACCGGAGTGGCCTGGGAGAGGGGGGGTTCGCAGAGGTAAGGGGGCTAAACACCTCCGAGGAGAGGCATGACCTCTGCCAGGGCTGGGGACCAAGCAGGAGACCTCAAACTGGAGAAGATCTGTCGGCCAAAGCAGTTGAAGGCTGTTCAACTGAACTGGAGCAGTGAGGGACGAACCTAAAAAATCCCCCCTGCGGCAAGTGGGGCCGCATGAGCCCAGAAGGGCAGCCCTAGCCTCTGCCAGCAGAAACAGGCCTCATGGTCTATCATGTCTGCCCAATTGTGCAGCTAGCTCCTCAACTTGCAGCTGTCCCACCCTCCCTCCCCATAACTACCCCCTCACTCTGTCCCACCCTCTCTTAAATCCTCCCACCATTCTACATAATGCCACCTCCTCAGGAAGAGTATTCCCTTATCTACCACCCTTTCTGCGAAAAAAGTGTCTCCTGATTTCCCTCCTGAATCTCCTCCCCTCCAGTCTCAGCTGATGCCCTCTTGTGTCCCTCCCCCTCTGATCTGAAGAATCCCTTCTGTATTAATCCTGTTAATACCCTTTAGGTACTTAAAGTTTTCGATCATATCCCCCCATCCCTTCTATCTTCCATGGAATACATTTGCAGCTCTCCCAGTCTCTCCTCGTAGGATTTACCCTCAAGTCCCTGTATCATCTTGGCTGCCCTATGCTGCACCCTCTCCAGCAATCTGATGTCCCTCTTCAGGAATGGAAGCCAGTAGTGCACACAGTATTCCATGTGCAGCCTGACCAGTGACCTGTACAGGGGTAGGATCACTTCTCTGTGCCTAGAGGAGATTCCCCTCGCTATGTACCCCAGCATCTTGTTTGCCATTGCAGCCGCCTTCCTGCACTGAGCTGAGTGGTTCACACTCCCTGTTATTAGTGCCCCTAGATCCTTTTCCTCCACTGTGCTTATCAACTGTACCCCTCCCAACTGATATTTCCTCCTCTGGTTCTTTGCTCGAAGTGCAGTACCTTGCATTTCTTGGCACTGAACCCCAGCTGCCATGTTTCTGACCATTCCTGTAGTTTGGTCAGGTCTTCCTGCAGCCCCCTCTACCCCTCTATGTCATCTACCACTGCACCAATCTTAGTATCGTCTATGAACAGACTGATCATACTCTGGATCCCGTTTGAGATATCAGCTATGAATATCCCGAACAGCACCGGTCCCAGTACTGAACCCTGGGGCACCCCACTCGTAACGTCCCTTGGTGATGAGAGTTCCTGCCCCACCACCACGCTTTGCTGCCTACCCCTCAGCCAGTTGGTGATTCAGTTGACCATTTCTGTCCCGCCACGCTGCGACTCCTACCTGAGCCCCTGCGGGCTTCCAAGGGAGGGACGCTGCCCCTGATTCTGTCCCCTCAACTCCTCAGATTCAGAGAGGGATCTCTTTCTCAGAGTCAACTTAGGCAGCTCAATCACCGTAGCAGACTCCTGAGAGATGGCCACTGTGAGAGCACCCCTCCCCTGCTCCAGGTACCCTAGCTGACCTAGAAATGGGCCCAGTCTGAGCATCCATAGTAGGGGTACAACTCTTAAAAGAGGAGGCGAACTACCGTCTCCGGAATGTCCTTCGGTGCCACCTCCAGCACCAGAAGACTGGTCAGGATTACCGATACTGGTGCCGGTAGTAACTGCCAAGTCCGAAGGGGCAGGGGGGTTGAACCAGAGTTGTAGTGCTGGGAAAGGAGGAGTCAGAGGACTCCGAAGAATCCGAGAACCAGTCCGGGTCCAGCTCCGAATCATCATCCTCACCTGAGGAGGCACAGACCCAGACCACCCCAAGAAATCCTCTGCTTTCAGCACCACGAGGTGGCCCCGCATCGCTCACGGTGCTGCCACGATCCCCGCCACTGCAAATGGCACCAGGATCTGAGACAGCACCGACAGGCGGTGCAGTGGAAGACGCCAGGACCGGGCACGGAGGCCCTAGGCCGCAATGCCAGGGGAGCCTTCGCCTCCGAGGAGGTGATTGCCAGGACAGTGCCTCCCACCTGACTCCTGGAAGAATTAGACTGGGCCTCCTGCACAGTAGTAGGAACTTCCAATGAGGCGAGATATGAAGAGCTGGAAACACCCCCCTCCAGAGGCTGTACAGGATCAGGAGGGGACCCAGAGGAAGGGTCAAGAGAACTACACTTGGCATCCCTGGTACATGCCTGTCCACTGAAAGTCAGCGGCGCACATCCGACTTTAAACACGCGCATTTCCAACACTCGATGGTCCATGGAGAAACAGGCGTTGCAACGATCCATATCATGGTTTGGGTCCAAGCAGGTCAAGCACCGGTCAAGTTGGTCCAAGACAGAGAAAAGCCGGCTGCAGGGACACCGCCACACAGGAGGCTGGCCCACCTTGGAAGGTTTCTTCTTGTTCCCCGAACAAGACATGACCAGATGGAAAATAACAGACAAAAATACCACTCGGCGTTGTCGAACAAATAAAAAGGAAAGGTCTTACCAGTCAACAGCGGCGAGAAACGCAGCTGTACAGAACTAGGCATGAACCGATGGATTAGGCCACTGACCCAGTAAATTAGATCCATGCGAGGTTGTGTAGACTCGATGGTGGAAGAAGCAGAACTGAGGAGGAGTTGTCATCAGTTACTGTCCACCCCATGAGCGCCACGCAATGCGTCAGCCTCGGGGGCAGTGCCATCTCGACATCGGCTCTGCCTCTTTACAAAAAAAAAAAAAAGGCCCCCATGGGGTCCTGTTCCTCCGGACAGAACCCACCGGTGATGAATGGTGAAGACTGACACAGATAAGATCTTTAGTTCTACTGAGGTAGAACCTGAGGGCTTTTTTAACATCCAAAGAGTGGAGGGTGCACTCTCCCTCATTCTGAAAGTTGGGAAAGCATGTAGGCAACACCAAAGGCTGGTTCAGATGGAACTCCGAGATCATTTTAGGCAAAAACTTGGGGCATGTGCAGGAAACCAGCTTGTGTGTGAAATACATTTCAAGAGTCCCTTAAAAAGAGGCAATTGAGCAAGGGTGAGGTTCTGAACTGACTCATGGTAAGCTGAAATGGCACATAAATGGACCCTGAGTAAGAAGTACTGTAACCCTGCATCAGAACGGTCCAGCAAATACTCCAAAACTTTATCCAGTGGAAATCGGAACAGATCATATAGGATTTGGAGCACTACTCAGAAAAACATCTTCATTTGGATGTGTAAGTCTTTCTGGTAGAAGGTTTGCAAGCAGCCGGAAGAATCTCCTCTCTGAGAGACCCAGTACCTGCAGGAACTGTTGGCAGTTTCATAACCGTCATGCTTCTTTGTGGCAAAGGCAGAGGACCCGGATTCAGAGTCTGAATCCGAGGATCTGGAGACCTCTTGAGGCCTAAAAGGGATACTGTCTGTCGTCGGCCCTTTGAAGGCCCTTTTGTCAGGCCTGATGAAGACTGGCACAGTTCCAGTGAAGAGGCAGACCTGGGAGTCTGATCAGAGTGAACTGGGGTAACCGCTCCAGCAGGATGCCAGCTGTCCAGCTCCGAGATGAGCTGTGACTTAGTTTCTGTCCACCAGGACTGGAGGATGGCCTGAAAATCCTCCGGAGGCTGAGGAGGAGGTGGAGAGGGCTGGTAGACAGGATGAAACCCCAGAGCACATCCCGGTGTTGAGTACCCTGATGTATGATACCCACGTGTTGGGTAACCTGGCAGGGAGTAAGCTGGTGCATATCCCAGCATCGTAAGGCCTGATATCAGGTAGCCCATCGGACGGTAACTGGGTTCATAATATGGCACCAAGTAACTGGGTGGAGGATAGCCCAATGGTGAGCCAGATGGCAGTGTCGTAGGACCTGATGGAGGACCCTGAGGGAGCCTGAAACTTGGCCCAGAAGGACCCAGAATGACAGCGTCAGCAGCAGAACCAGTGGGTGGAAAGCCCGGTGTTGGTGGCCCTGCCAGAAGAACCGGAGGAGAGGGGTCTGGAGGGTTGCCCAGAGTGTCCAATGTGAGGTTCGGAGGCGACCTGACAGTGATGTCACCTGATGGGCAGCCCCCGGCTCCCTCTGATCTGGGGAGGGCAGAGGAAGCTCCATGAAAGGAGATGAGGTTGTATCCCGGTGGGGGGACCCAACCGGGGAAGGCTACGTTAGGACCAGCAGCTGGCTTATGTCTGGCTGGACGTCGTCGGGTCCAGTGCCAGAACTCAAAATGAACATTTCAGTCGGGTGGTCGTCGGAAGACCCGACGACTGGCTTATCGACTGTGGCAATGCGGGTACCGGAATTATCAGCCCCACCTGGCTGCTTAGACCCCTTGGAGGAAATGGGTCTAAGAGTGGCAGAGGACTCAGCCGAGGCACCCGCTTTCACCGTGATCAGTGGTGGCGAAGGAACCAAGTGCCTGCTCCTGGGAAGGTGGGGCAGATTTGGCAGCAGCAATGGTCTTCCTGGAGGAAGAGGGACTCTGGTCACCCGAGGGCGGCCGTGGGTGAGAGGAAGACCTATCCTGGCCCCAGTGCTTCTCCTTGTTCCTCTCCTTCTTGTGCTTGTGGGAGTCAGTAGGAGAGGATGAAGTGCTTCTCAGCTTCTGCAACTCTTTTTCCATGGCGGCCATCTTCTTTTTTTAGCAAGTGGGCCTTGAGTGCCTGCTGGCAGCGCTTCCTTGTGGCCTGGTTAAAGCTCAGGCAGGCCTCACAATCCTTGAACTTGTGCCCGGGCCTAGGTAGAAGAGGCACAGAGTGTGAGAGTCCTTATGCAGGAGCTGTGTACCGAGGAATCCACGCTTTTATGCGACTCGAGGGAAGACAGAGAAGACGTATACAAAAATTAAGTTTTAAATAAAGAAAGAAATAAAAAGAAAACGGATACTCTGAGAAATGGCGGTCAAACTGAAACAAGGAATCCTGAGCTCCAACGTGCACAGGTCGACAGTGGAAAGAACTGGAAGGCGCATGGGACTGCTCACTATATAGTGTTACACTGACAGTCATGTGACGTCCGGTGGGTGGTCCCCACCAGACACTGCTAGCTAAAGTTTTCCATGTGGTCTTGATGCCAGAGGGTGCAGTCCTCAAGGTTATTACCTACTGCAAGAGCCCTCTCGAAGTAAGATCTTAACTTAAAATGAATTTGAATTTAGACACTTAAAAACTTTAGAATTCTCTTAAGCAGCAGGAACAATGAAGGATGAAACCTGTCCCTTTCAGTGTAAAGAAAGATCTGACAGTACACAGGCCAGAGACAGAGGGCAACACCACAGGTGGTGGGAGGAGCCAAGCTTGAGGACTGACATGGTGACTGAGCATACAGTAGCTCAGCATACTATGTACATGTGGATACTGACTGAATATAGGTATTAAAAGCATTGGTATTAACATTGTTCCGGGGGTCACGTGATGGCAGCCTAGGGAGTAGCAGCGTCTTTTGGGAGCTCCGTTCTACGTCAGTCGATTTAATCAAAACTTCACTCAAAGGGGCCAAGTACTGCCGAAAAAATATTCAGATACGGCAACAACAATTGGCAGGAGGTAGTGAGCTAAGCCTCAGATGGAAGCTTACATGAGAAAAGCTACGCTGCCGGTCTCCTCCACTCACCTGAAAAGAGAAGGCCGCAAAATGGCCTAGACAACAAACTCCGACCGCCCTAAAAATGCCAGCAGCGCCGACCGCACTCTCTGAGGAAAGATTCCTCAAAGTCATGCAGCCGCTTCAAGTGGCAATTGCTACCATAACAGAGGATATGCAAGAAATCAAAAATTCTGTGGACTCTCTAACGAGGAGAGTTGGGGACTCGGAGGTCAGATTAACATCGTTGGAGAAAAGGCAGGATAAGACTGACCTAGGGTCTGCTGTAATGGGACGTAGGATGAAAAAGCTAGAGAACAAAATAGAGGACTTGGAGGCGCGAGCAGTCGAAACAATTTGGTGGTTGTTGGAGTTCCTGAAAAAGAAGAAGGGAGTGCCCCGATTGCTTTTGCACAACGGTTTTGCGCCAAAATAGCTGCCCCCAAATGGAGGTGAATACATAATCGAAGGAGCCCACCGGCTCTACGTCCACCTCGACTCCGGTCAATCCCCAGGCCTTTGATTTTTAAAGTGCTAAACTATATGGATAAGCAGCATATTTTATCCAAAGTAAAAGAAGCTTGTGAAGTAACATGGAAGGCAAAAAGTGGTCGACAGGATCTTCCTTACTCGTAAGGTTGAGAAGGCAGG
Source organism: Neoceratodus forsteri (assembly GCA_016271365.2). Classification (NCBI taxonomy): domain Eukaryota; kingdom Metazoa; phylum Chordata; order Ceratodontiformes; family Ceratodontidae; genus Neoceratodus; species Neoceratodus forsteri. Next base: position 966,255,123 of record CM028134.1, on the reverse strand, counting down.
AGTTGCATCCATAGTGTCCAAACTAATTGCTGCATCTAAACAATTTAGGGTAAAATATCCCGCAATTTTGATGGTGAAGAATGAGGACAAGTGGATTTCCTACAATTCTCCGTAGCAAGCGCTGCCAAGCTTGAAGGAGCTTTTCCCGGATTTATTTAAGTGAATATGATGCGATTCAGTATTGAGAGATGGACGTATGTGGTGGATTTGGACTAACTTGTTGGTAGCTCTATCATGTTGTACATCTGCTGTTGGGGAGATCGAGGTGGTGCTGCTTTTGTTACGGCTAAAGGGGATGGCGACCCATACCGAGTAGCGCAGGAACATTCAAGATGCAATGGCTGTATTGCGCTCTCCGGGTATTGTAATGGACCAAGTTGTGCATATGGTGGGGAAGGAAGAGCCCACACCAGCATAAATCGAGGAGCAGCAGTTATTTTGCTTAGTTTTGACTATCTGAGAGCTGCTTATTAAGTTTGTGGACCAGCGCAATCGGGCACTCCACGCGGTACTTCGTCATGAAGCTCATCATGGAATGAGACTTGGAACCAAAATAACTGAAGTAATACTCAGTATGATCTTCATAAAAGCCAGATTACACTAATTAAATGCCTATAGTGTGCATGCCAGTTGTTTGAGTTAACTAGTGCTAGTTATAGAAGAATTAAAGTGCCATAACTGTTGATATAGTGAAAGGTCCAGTATAAGAATGCAGTGTTTTGAATATGGGATCTCTGGTTTTCTTTTAGGAAAGCACTAAATTTTGTAAAGCGCTGACAAATAGAGCGCCCTAGTATATATGGGGCATGGTCTTAACAAATATATTTTCGTGGGAAGCAAGGACTTATAGCTGCCTACATTTTTAAAATATGTCATTTTGATTGCCTAATTTCTAGTTATGCAAATGTTTAATCGCTGAAATTAGCAGTGTAGATTTGTTCTGGCATTTTGGCTGTCAAATACAATTGGTGATTGGGTGGGGGAGCTCCGGGACATTGCTGTTTGACTTAGGACTGTTTTTGTAAAATCATGTGGCATATAATGTTTGGAGTTGCAGTGTATGGGAACTGGGGGTGTTTTGTTAAGAATAGTTATAGATTAAGGAAATGGGAAGTTTCTGGTGGGGAAGGGGGGCAGACTGCGCTGGGTCTATTTTTAGTTGATGATGGCATCTATTATTCCATATTGGTATGCCTCTCAATAGTCTGGAGCATAAAATGAGGGGGGCATGCTACAAGGGTAAGCTTGCTCACTACTCCTGGGTATTCACCGAGTTTCGCTAAAGGTATGAGTGACAACTATCACGTTGTGAGTTGGAATATTAAAGGGGCTAAAGATAGGGTTAAAAGACACATGATATTAAAGCACCTGCAGCTGTTACGAGTGCAATAGCTTTTTGCAGGAAACACATCTTAGAAGGAGGATGTGCTCCTGTTTAGGAAATTATGGGTTGGCCAGGTTTTTGGAGCGGTGCTTCAACAAATAAAGGAGGGTAGCGATATTATTGGCCAGGAAGGTGCCATTTAAACTGACTAAGGAAATATGGGACCCTGAGGGAAGATACATAGTTATACATGGATCCTTGGAATCCTGCCCGGTCATCTTTGGATCGGTTTATGGTCCAAATAATGACTCTCCTTCTTTTTTTGTAAATCTATTAAATGTTATAACTGTAAACCCCCCTAGACTTATGATATTAGGCGAGGATTGGAATTTGGTTCTACAGACGGAGTTAGATAGATCCGATCGAATACGAAGGGCTTATCTCCAGCTCAAAGAGCACTGAAAGAATTTATAGACACGGCTGCATTAGTGGACATTTGAGCAGTGTTTAACCCCACCGAAAGACAATATACTTTTCTCTCCGTACACAAACATACTCTAGAATTGATTATTTGCTTATAAGTTCACAGGCGTCCCAGGGGTTACTGTGTAGGAATTGCAACAAGGGTTATATCCGATCATGCACCGTCTGATATGGAGTTTTGTCTAGGGTTGGGGTTAGACGCTCTCCACAATGGCGACTGAATAGTCAGCTATTAAAAGATCCTGCCTCCTCTGAATATATCATGGAATATATTAGTTTATTTCTCACCCTCAATTTAGGGATGGTTGAGAAATATGACCTAGTCTGGGCTGCCCTAAAATGTTCTGTGAGAGGTGAATTTATTAAAATGGCTTCTAATAGGGCTAAGCGTCAGAGGGTCCAAATGGAGGAGCTCCTAACTAGCATCAAAAGTATAGAAGATACCCTCTCCCGCACCTCTTCAGAGGAGTCGTGGTCCAGATTATATCAGTTGCAGGCACAATATGTAGGTCTACAGGCTGAGAGGGCTGAGTTATCGCTACATAGGACCAAGCTCCAATATCTAGATATAGGAGAAAAGCAAGCAGACATCTGGCGCGCCTCCGTCAAGTGGAGACTTTGAAATTTATTACTGGAATCTACTCTGAGGAAGACGGCAGTTGTTACTGATTCTCAAAAATGGTGGAAATGTTTGGATCTTTTTACCAAGGTTTATATTCAGCAACCCTGCCTTCCTTTCTGCAGATTCAGATCTGAATGCTTACCTTAGATCTGGACTTTGCCAAAGGTCACCGCGGAGGGTGCTGCTGTTTGAGCGCCCGATTGCTTTAGGGAAATACAGGAAGCAATCCAGCAGTTACCTTTGGACAAGTCTCCGTCCGGACGGGTTGCCTAGCAACTTTTACAAAGCATACCAAAGTGTCTTGGCACCCATATTGAAGGACCTCTTTGTTATTGGTTTGACAAGGGAATGTCAGAGCCCAGTTTTTTGGAAGCTGTGATCTCTCTAATATTAAAACCAGGAAAGGACCCTCAGAATCTCAGTAGTTACCGACCCATTTCACTATTAAATACCGATATAAAAATTTTGGCCAAAGTTTTGGCAAATAGGCTTGCTAAAATTATAGATAAATTGATAGGGAATGAGCAAGTCGGGTTTATGGCTGGAAGGTCACCCCAAGATCATATAAGAAAACTAATGCATCTTATTGTGGTAGCCAGAGATTCTGATATTCCAATGGTGCTAACTTCGCTCGATGCCGAAAAGGCATTCGACAGAGTATCCTGGGATTTTCTTTTCGCAACTTTGACTTCTTTTGGCTTCCCGGGAGACTTTGTCAGATGGGTCAAAGTACTGTATTCCTGTCCCACGGCCAGAGTGAAGTGCAATGGGTTATTATCTCCTCCATTTAAACTAGCTCGAGGCACTAGACAGGGATGCCCTCTGTCCCCCTTACTTTTTAATATATACCTAGAACCTTTGCTCCTTAGATTAGCGGCCAATGTTAAGATTACCGGAGTCCGAGTAGGTGATGTTAGATATGCATTTTCAGTTTATGCGGATGATATCTTATTACATTTGGAGAACCCCAAAGACTCAATTCCCGCAGTTTTAGAGGAAATTGAGGAGTATTCTAAAATGTTCTACTATAAGTTGAATCGAGAAAAAACGAAGGTAATCCCCTTGAATCATAGAGTTAATAAGGCGGAGTTGGCCCCCTAGGCCTGGCATGGGAAACAAATTCTATAGTTTACCTAGGAATAAAGATTTTTAGGGATACTATCACTATTCGGAGAAACAACATAGATAGCCTTATGAAAATAATCTCTAAAGATCTTGAGAGGTGGCAATGCCTCCCTATTTCACTATGGGGCAGGTTAAATATAATTAAAATGAACCTCTTACCTAGGATTCTATATCCATTGAGTATGCTGGGTATGTACCTTCCTAAAGTATGGTTCTCTAAGTTAAGAAGAATGCTGAGTTCCTTTCTGTGGAACAAAAGAAGGTACGTGGGTCCTACCTCAAATTAACATTGCCAAAAGCGAGGGAGGACTGGCTCCTTCTTTCTTTGTATATTACATTGCTAACATTTAAGTAAGTTATATTATTGGCAGAAAGAAGTGGACCACTTTTCACATATCTCCCTCTGTGGGTAGCTATTGAAGAGTATTTTGCATCTCAGGAAAGGTGCTCGCTGCGTGCCTTGCTTTATGTCTCTCCTCACATATCCCCAAAACCTTAGAAATAACCCTATGGGCTGGTCAAAAAAGCCTCGATCAGGCCCAAGCTTATCTGGTGGTTAGGTGGAGCCAATCCTCTGACCAACCGATTGTGAACAACCCGCATTTTAAAATTGGTAATGTGCCGATAGCCGATGTTTTTTGGTCTCGGTTGAGACAGTGTAAAGTCTCGGAGTTATGGAGAGATGGTCACTCCGGTTCAATTGTGTGGCTCTGATAGTGCTGCGAATAAAGAATCCTTTAAATATCTACAAGTTAGTAAGGCCCTATCCATGTTTCATAAGCTTTCTCCATTAATAGACATAGGGGAAAAGGGTCCCATTGCGCTTCTCCAGGTTGCTTCTCAGCCGCACAAAGTCTCAAATCTATACAAAGCTTTGCAAGGTTGGGATAATAGACCACCCTCGGGGATCTGCTTCTATTGGGTAAGGGAATTAGGTCTCCCTGAGGATGTTAATGTGTGGGAAAAACTTTGGATTTCTCTATATAAGCTTGTCAAGCAGGACAGACTCAGATTAGTACATTACAATATTATACATAATTTGTACTTGACACCATCCAAACTGTGTAGATTTGGACTGTTGCAAGTACCAACGTTAATAGATGCAAGATGGATGTGGGTCCCTTTATCATATAGCTATGGTTGTGTCCACAGACATTAAGGTATTTTGGCAGGCTATCAACAACTCCCTGGACCCTATCCTTGGTTTGAGGGAGCTGTTTATCTCGAAGTGTGCCTAGTAAATTTTTTCCCGATAGGTATTCCAGATAGTAGGAAAGCACATATGGCTTTGGTAAGCAACTGCCAAACTAACTATAGTGAGGCATTGGATGGATGAGAAAGCACCCTAGTAGTGGAATGGTACAGAGAGTGTGTTTTGGCTTTGCAGTTAGAGAGGCATATAGCACTTATGTGAAGCAGAGGCAAAACTTTTACCTCTCGGTGGGAAGTTTAGAGGCCATCATGGATGATATGGAATCACAATGTAAGTAGGATTGCAGTATTTAACTATAGTTACAATGTGGTAATAATACGCAGTCTGCGGTGGGGGGGAAGGGTGTGGGTTTTCTTTTTTCTTCCTTTTATGTTTTCTTTTCTTTGATGTAAAAGATGCACCTAATATTCTCAAGTGTATATGTCTGCTTGATATTGATATTGTATTTTGGTGCTGAAATCAATAAAGAGTCTAATTATAAAAAAAAAAAAAAAAGCATTGTTCCTGGCAATGACATACACCAGTGATTGACAATTAACAAAGGAGTAGCTACCAGAGAAAAACATTCAGTCGTTGAAAATACTAGGACAGAAAAATGAAAATTACGTACCTACCGTAATTCTTGATCTTCTTGGACGAGTCTCCACCACTCATTCACACTAATGGGATTAGCGCCGGAGGCACTAGGACCCATCGGGAGCAAACTTTTTGCTGGAGGGTCGGCGCGGGAGATGGCGCCACAGGCATGTATGCCAAGCAGCGGCTCGCTGTAATGACTATCTCATGACGACCCTCCAACCGCCTCAGTACCTTTTTTACCAAGGAGGTGCAGCGCAACTAACGTAAAGAGTAAATCTATCCTTAAAAACGGACATAAGATAGTCCGGACGACCGTGTAAGAAGGGTCAGCAAAGAAGTCTTCACGGCCTAAAGATCTGAGGGAGTGAGGACCAACACAGCGGTGAGCTCGGGGTATGGAGGGTGGGCGTGTGAATGAGTGGTGGAGACTCGTCCAAGAAGATCAAGAATTACGGTAGGTACGTAATTTTCATATCTTCCTGGACATAAGTCTCCACCACTCATTCACTCTAGTGGGAGGTGCCAAGCAGTAATCCCCAAAAGGGCGGCAGGGGCCAGAGCTCACGTCTGGGACAGAAGTCCATTAGATAGTTCTGTCCTACGGAATGACGCTTTGGCATGAACATCCAGTGCATAATGCTTAACTAAGGTATGCACTGAGCTGTGGTCAGCGTATGCAGATATCCTCAATTGGAACATTGCTAATTTCCGCTTAGGATGTCAGAATCACTCTAGTAGAGTGAGCGACATCTACCTACCTCTAATTTAACTTGAGCCATGGAATAGCAATGTCAAGACATGCCACTAACCATGATGAGATGCATCTGATAGCTTACAGGCTGACCCAGCCGGGTCTTGCTGAAGGAAACAAACAGTTGCCGAGTCTTATGAAAATTCTTGGTTCTATCTAAGTAGAACCGTAAGGCTCTCTTAACATCCAAAGAATGAAGAGACCGCTCTCCTTCATTTTGGAAGTTCAATAAGAGGGAAGCACCAGAGGTTGGTTTAGATGGAATTCTGGACACAACCTTGGGAAGAAATTTAGGATGAGTCAGGAGAACTACTTGTCCTTATGGAACACAGTATATGGAGGGTCCTGAATCAGGCATGCATCTCAGAGACCCTGCGGGCTGAGGTAATGGCCACTAGGAAGGCTGTCTTCCAGGTAAGAAATTTTAGCTCACAGGTAGCTAGGGGTTGAAGGCTTCCGAGTGAGCATGTCCAGCACAAGGTTAATGTCCCAGGCTGCAACCGATCGCCTAACAGGGGTCTGGTATGCAGAATTCCCTTAAGAAATCTCTTCACTATAGGTAACTGAGCCAGAGTCAAGGAAGAAACCGGCTCATGGAACGCTGAAATGGCACTAAGGTGAACTTTAACTCGGAGTACTGGAGACCTGAGTTTGATAGGTCCAAAAGGTACTCTAGAACCTTGTCAGGAGGACAGGAAAAGGATTCCAAGAGGACTTCGACACCAGAGAGAAAACGCTTCCACTTGGAAGTGTAAGTTTTTCAGGTAGCTGGCTTCTGAGCAGCCAGAAGGATGTCTGAGACTCTACGAGAGATCGTTAACCGATTCACTTCTACCTCTAGGAGCCAAGCATGAAGGTGAAGTGACCTCAGGTTGGATGGACCAACGAACCCTGAGTCAAAAGATTGATTTGCAAGGGAAGTGGTCTCGGAGAGGCTGGCTACATACTGTTGAGTAGAGGAAACTATAGTGCCGAGGCCAGGAGGGAGCAATGAGAATCATCTTGGTCCCCTGGAGACTCGAATTTGAGGAGTACTTCTGAATTAGAGGAAGCGTGGAAAGGCGAAAGAAAGCATTTTGTCCACCGCAGCCTCGAACGCATCCTGACAGAAAATGCCAGGCCCTGGATTTCTGGAGCAGAAGAGGGCAGTTTTCATGCTGAGTGGGATGCAAAAGGTCCAGGTCTGGAGTCCCCACTCTTCTAACAGTGACCGAGCTACGGCTGGATCGAGACCACTGTGAGGGTCTGCCTCCCATTCTGCTGAGGAGTCTGCTAAGTCGCTTTGTACACCTGGCAGATATACCGCTTGAATTAGATTTGTGCTCCAGCACCACTCCCCATACTCTCATTGCTTCCTGCAAAGGGATAAGAATGAGCACCGCCCTGCTTGTTGATGTAATACATCACAGCTTTGTTGTCCGCTGAAGGAGAATGTTCTGTGGCAAAGACTATCCTTCAACGCCGGATCGCATAGAAGACTGCTCTCATCTCCAGGACATTTATTGGAGCTGAGCTTCAGCTGAGTCCATACACCTTTGAGTGTGGAGAGGCGACAGTGAGCTCCCATCCCATTAGCGATGCGTCTGTGGTGATGGAGATCTGATGATCCGGAGGAGCAAAGGGGAATCCTTCCAGAAGATTGCTCTCTTGAGACCACCAGGTGAGAGACCTTCGAGCTGGGCACTTTGATGGGATAAGACTGGGGTGAGAGGTCGGTGACCACTGAGCCGGAGAGCATCCATTGGGTGGTCCTCATAGCATAACCGAGCTAGGGTACAGTGAACACTGAGGACGCCATGAGACTCAACATACGCTGCATCGAGAGAGCTGTGACCGATTGGTTCTCCCGATGTAACGGCCATCTGAAGGATGTCGAGTCTTCTGTCCTCTGGAAGGAAAGCTCGTGGAAGAGGTGTCCAGAAGAGTTCCTATGAAAAGGAGCCTCTGGGAGGCTGCAGCTGTGACTTCTTCAGATTCAGCAGAACTCCCATGGACGAAGAGGCGGAAGCCGCTTGCACGGCTTCCAGAGTCCCTTGGCTGGAAGGGCTTGCTAGAAGCCAATCATCCAGGTAGGGAAACACTCGAGTCCGGAAGCTTCCTTGAGATGCGCAGAGACTGCACAACACTTTGTAAAACTCCCATGCCGAGGATAGCCCAAAAGGCAGGACTCTGAACTGATAATGCTGACCCAGAGCTACAAACCTCAGAAATTTGCGTGGGTCGGGTGGATGGGGATATGCTGGTAAGCGCCCTGCATATCCAGGAGGCTAGCCAGTCGTGGTTGATGCAGCAAAGGTAACAGGGTACCTAGGGAAATCATTTTGAATTCTCCTTGGGGAGAATTTGTTTAACTTTCTGAGGTCTAGAATGGGGCGATCCCCCAGATTTCTTTTGGAACCAGAAAGTAATGGGAGTAGAACCCTGTGTTTCGCTGATGCGGGCACCAGTTCTATTGCCTGTTGTTTAGAAGGCCCTGGATCTCGCGTGAGGAGGTCTGACTGAGAGGTCGCAACCTGGGTTGTTGCCTGGGAGGACATTCGGGGTTTCCAAGAAATTGAGAGAATAACCTCGCAATTATCCAGGGACCCATTTGTCCAGTTATGGACTTCACTGGTTGTAGAAGTACATCAGACGACCCTCCCACCGGAGGAGAAAGTTCCACCTGGCAGTGTGAATGGAACTTGGGCCACAATTATAAGATAGCGCTTGGGGTTTTAGGCCCCGCGCTTTTTGCTGCCGCCTTCTTTTGAGGTTGGGCAGGCTGGCTTTTATGGAAGCTTCCTCTGCCTCTGCCTCAGGACAGACGACTATGAAACTGACGCTTGCTCACATGCCCCCCGAGAGGGGTAGGCGGTGGTCTAGCCAACTTAATGGCCGATCTAGTCTTCTGAATGGCCTCTAAGGCTTGCTTCTACCTGAGGACCGAAAAATAGGGAGCCATCAGGGCAGCGCATTACCTGCTGCTGAGCATCATTCGTGAAGCCGGAAGTACGCAGCCAGGAACGCAGCCGGAGTATAAATACCTGCGGCTGCTGAGCGAGAAGCAGTGTCGAAAGCGCCCATGGCGCTTTGACCTGTTGGTTATTGGACTCAATACCTCTGGTAATGGTTAGAAGAAGCTCTGACTTGGAGTTGGAATCTGGAAGAGCTTCAACCATTCTTTTCATAGAGTGCCACAGGATATACTCATACTGAGAAAAATAGCCTTGATAGCTGGCAATACGCATACTTAAAGTGGAGGCAGCAAAGACTCTCTTACCTAATGTATCAATCTTACGAGACTCTTTGTTAATAGGTTGAGCTGTAGTAGCTTGAGGAAGAACGACCTTGTCATTCTCTGCCAGGACTACAATAGGATCCGCAAAGGCTTGGGATGCCAAAATGGGACCATCCTTGGGAGCTGAATATTTCTTATCAATGGATTTAGCCACTGAGGAATAAGAGCAGGATTATTCCATACCATTTGAGACAGCAGGTGTCAAGGAAGGTTGAATCGGAGGAGTCAAATCCGTAGGGATCTCCAAGCATGAAGATACTGGAGTCTTAATATCTTCCCAGGATCGATGTCTGTAGTCTGAGAGAAAGAGGGATCTCAGGTTCTTCAACAGAGACTTAAAGGACAGGTCCTCGCACCACAGGCTCTGTAGCAATGAAAGATCCTGTTTCCTCCACTTCATCACCCAATCAAGGTCTGGGTCAGGCTCAACATCATCTCCGATGGTCCCGGAAGGACTGTTTGGACAGGAAAGGAGTGGAAAATAGGAGAGGAGGAAAGAGCAGATAGAAAAGGAGAGTCCCGAGGGCCCCCGCCAGGAGGCCAAACGAATGAAATGGCGCCGTGGCGGAGCACGGCACTGAAGAGGCACACACGGCACCGCAGCGGTACCTGCTGCGCTTCCCGGGCGCGCCAAGGCACATGGCTCTACCTGAGGAACGAAAAGATAGGAGCCATCAAAGGCAGCGCAAGGGGCGCCGACAAGCACAGAGACCCATGGAAGGCGCCGAGGACACCCTGGAACCTGAAAAGCAAGAGAAGGGAAAAAAACAGGAGATAAGGGCATCGGCGTGGCCCCCTGCGCCGCAGCCATGTGAGGGGGGGGAGACACCTAAGCGCGGAGTCGCTGGCACCGAAGAAGGCGCCGCGCGACTAGGAAGGTCCAACCGCCTACCTGATCGCCCGACGGCCCGGGGCAACCGAGCCAGGCAGAAGAACCAACCTCCGAGCCCATCGCTCCATAAGAGCGGCCCACTGATGAAACTGCTCATCTGGAGCCCTACCTATAGGCGGGGTGGGGCTCCGATGTCGAGGACGGCGGTAACCAGAAGTTGGCGACTCCAAAGAAGGAGACCGGCAACTAGCTACGATAACCGACCATCAACGCGCAGACGTATCAGAGGGCGACCTCGAGTGATGCCTTCTTTTGTCCCAGGGCAGAGAAGAGCTCGGAGTCAACGGGTGCCGAATGCGACCGCTTATTTTATGCCGGCGGGGACCGCCCATCCCCGGCATCAGACTGACCGCTGTCGGAACCCCGCTGAGGAGAAGGAGGCTGACCGGACCCAGCCCGACTGACTGAACAGCTTTCTACACGAAGTCTCCTACCGCCACCTGACCTGCTCATGGTTGACTCCGTCCAGTAGGCCGAGACTTCTTTAAAGTAAGTTAAATTTAAAATATTACAGAAATTTAACGCGAAATAGAATAAAATTGCGATACTACTATCGTGATAATGTTACAAAAAATAAACTGAAAACTGTCGCTGGTTGAAGTTTGACTCCCGACAGGCGGCTGACGTTGTCACTGAAGCGCACTTCGGCGGCGGGAAAAAAGGAACTGAGGCAGTTGGAGGGTCGTCGCCGAGATAGTCATTACCGCGCGAGCCACCACTCACGGCGCCATGCCTCGCGGCGCCATCTCTCGCGCCAACCCTCCAGCAAAAAGTTTGCTCCCGATGGGTTCTAGTGCCTCCGGCGCTAATCCCACTAGTGTGAATGAGTGGTGGAGACTTATGTCCAGGAAGATCAGCTTCCAATGATCTGAGGTTCGGGTTCTCATCTGTGGAGGCAAAAACTGAAGTGGTTAGGAGCTGCCCACATAATATCGGCAACGAACATAAGCATGTTGATCTGGACAGCCCAGCCATGCAATAGCTTCCTGAGAGATCCTGACACCAAGGTCATACACCCCATGTTTTATGGCTCAATGGAGAAACCCTCAAAGAAGATCATAAAAATTTCAAGACAGAAGAAGGCTACTTGGCCCATCGTGATCATCCCCAATTTCTCATTGGTTATAACCATGTATGACATCCCCTCTCTCTCTCCATCTCTCACAAAAACATCCAAAGAATGGCAAGGATGTGTATTATATTAATTACAGTAGTTTTGCTGATAGGAGTTCTTCAAAATTTATCAAGTGAGTTTTTTTTTTTTATTAGTTAGTTTTATAGATCAGGAAAGAAGGGCAAGGCAAGTCTTCCCATTTTCAGCCTTGTCTGGGAGGAGGGGTGGGAGGTGGAGAAGAGATGAAGAGGCAAAATGAAATACTTTATCAGGTTAAGCTGTTGCTAGCATTTTAAGTGAATGGGTGAAATCTGGTGAGGACACCAGGGCTATTACCCAGCTCTTTTCTGAGAAGCACCATGGGATCTTTGAAGTCCACCTGAACATCTTCTAGAAGAGGCAGACAGGAAATGGGATTAATGACTCATCCGAAACATGACTCCTCAGGAGTGCAGCACCACCTCATGCTGCACTACTGTTGCAATACTGGAATTTTACCCAAGTTCCTTTTGTGGGACTAGAATTCATAACCTTCCAATCTTCTGGCCTCAGAGGCAAGAGTGCAACCCGCTGAGCCACTGACATTTTGGTTATTTCACTTAAAATATATGTATTTAACATTAACACTGCCTCCTGATGAAAAGCAAGGGGTGTTCTGTCAGCGTCTCCTCTACTATGTGCTGCTGCTGTTACTTTTGCCAACAAAGGCTTTTGATCTGAAACTTTACTTGGTGCCTGAAACATTAATACTGTAGGTCCTTGGGAGTGCACTTCTGAGGGACTTGCATCTGTAAGGGGATTATACTCCGTGTGAGAACTTTTAACAAAAAAAAAGTTACAGTCAAGAGCACTGGTTCACAGTAAATAAAAAGTAGAAATCAGGTTTTAAAACATGAGATGGTAAGTTTTTGTTTTTACCAATGCTTTCTTTATTTCCGTTACCAGGGACCAAACAGGCTTCCATAATTCCACCAATTTGCACCAGTGGATTTTCCAAAATTCTGTCCTTTTTTCCCCAGCCAACTTTGTAAACCAGTGGTCTTTGTTACAGTGTTATTAATAACTTGACTCAAAGAATAATTAACAGACTTACCCAATTATCGTGTGCTTTTTTCTCATGTAATGAAATCTGTAAAAATATAGAACTGTTTTTAGTAAAAGTTTTTAAAATGTTATCCTAACCCACTCTACCCTGTCTCCCAAGCTACTCTCACTGCTACAGTATACTTCACCAGCTAGGACAGCAGGCCACCTCCAAAGCTGACACTTGTCAAGAAATGAAGACTTAAGGTCTATCCAGTCTGTCCAAGATTCCCAACTATACTATACTACATATAGAATAATACATGGGTGGGTGTGCACAATGAGAATTTTATATACACCCTACAGCTGTGTATAAGATTTGAGTTTTTTGGTACAACCACCCATGTATTGTTTTATATAAGTTAATTACTGGGTAGTGTTTTCTTGCCTCAACAGCTGCACCATAATGTGGATGTAGCAATGGAAAAGGAACAGTGTGGCCAGTAGATGATGCTACTGTTCAAAGCATTAGTACTTGCTCTTTGGGTTTGCTGCACCCTCACACCTCTCTCCATCTTTGTTTAAAGCACACTAGTGGTAGCGCTATTTCAGATGCATTCGGCTGAAGCATAATTTTAAATTTAACTTCCTTTTCTTTTTTTTCATGATCTTGAAGACATGAACTGGGAGACAGTTATCTGACCACGAACTGCAGCCTGTGGAGCTGGCAGGTAAAATCCAATTATGGCAGTAGTTAAATTGTTAAAAAATTGCTGTGTAAGGAGGTGTGGCGAGAAGGAGTTGTGTGCAAAGGAAGCAGTATGTGCATGCTCTCAACATGAGAAACCTGGCACGTGTTTGCCATTATAACCAGCTGGTTATAGCAGCGGATCATAACCAGGCTTCCCTATGGGAGAAAACGCTCTGCAGTTCTTATATTAAAATTATATCTTTAAGGAACAGACTGTTTACATTGTGATTTGCTGCCATTCCATTTTAAACTAACTCTTTTACACTCCCCTTACCTATCCTATTCCCTGACTTTGAGACAACTAATTCCCTGTACTCATCCCATCCTCTTGTAAAACTAGGCAAGGCAAATTTTATTTGAAAAGACGTCCATCCCGGAGGCTCTGGGCGCCGAACATACCCACACTTCATTATACAAATCATAAACATACATAATTAGTATACTCTGAACATAAAATACAATATTTCCAGCAATTTAAAACAAGATGATACAAATACCACCCTCAGCAGCAGTAACGAAACTTGAAATAGCCAAGGATTACATTTAAACCTAAAATTCTAAGATCAGCTGAGGGCTATAAAACGCAGTCCGGGAAGGCTTGATTACACAGGAAGGCCTTGAGGTGGGCCTTGAATACCTCAACAGAAGGGGCCTCCCTAACAGTTGGAGAAAGCGAATTCCACATGATGGGGGCAGCGGCACTGAATACTCCGTCAATAGATCTTGCTTGAACAATCTCTTGGTATCCCGTTCCATTTTTTCTCAGCCCTTTCTGTGAAGCGGTACTTTCTGAGATCCCTTTTAAATCTTCCCTCTGCCTGTCTCCACCTATGATCCCTAGCTTTCTTTAAATGAGGATTCCAGAACTGTGCACGGTATCCTAGGTGGGGTCCAACCAGGGACTGATATCAAAGCAACATCACATCTCTGTTCCAACTTTCAGATCCCCTACCTATTCAACCCAACATCTTAGTGGCTTTACAGTAAGCCTTGTTGCAATGCTTCGATGTTAAAAGGTAATTACTTATAACAACACATAATCCTCGTTTCTCTGCTGACTTGCCAATTTGTTCTCCTCCCACAGAGAATTTAAACATACTGTTCTTCCCAAAATGCAGTACTTTACACTTCTTTGCATTAAATTTCAGCTGCCTGATTTTTGACCACCTCTCCAGCTTCTCAATGTACTCCTCACTATACACTTCTATAGATCTACAAACAGGCTCATTTTGCCACGTATGTATGATAGAGTTGCGGAACATGTTTCTCCGCAATTGTGTTACATCCCCCTCCTGCGATCTCAACAATTTATGAGGAAAAAAAAACTGGCCTGCTTACTTGACTTTCTAGACATCAACGTAAAATGGACAGCACTATATGACAACTGAAAAAAGCAAGCAATAAAAAAACAAACAGCTGATGGACAAAACCACCGAGAACAAAAATAAAAACTGCCATGCCAGAGAAAAGCAACTCTTTTAATAAAAAAGATCACCATGGAGACTCAGAGAAGTCCTTTACACATAAAAAGGCCCTAAGTTAGGCAAGGCAAGTTTATTTATACAGCACCTTTTGCCAATTGGGCTCAGGGCACTTCATGTTTTTTATTTAAAAGATTAACCAAGAAATATATATACATACACATTACTTATATCCACATAAATACAGACGATAAATGAGGACAGATCACGCACATAACTGAGGATAGGGGCCAACAGAGAGAGACAGAGAAATGAAAAAATTCAAAACTTAAGTCAGACACCAGGCTATAAGTCGGATCACTTCTGTGATTCATTTATTTATTTTTTTACATTACCTATCTGTGTACCCTGAATACTTAGGCAGACAGACACAACATGCAGAGCTCCTAAGAGCCAGAGTACACGCAGCATGGCTAATTAAAGAGGCAAACACAGACATGGTTTACATTTAGAAATATCCTTTTGGTTGTTAGCAAACTGAGTTTTAACTGTTGACTTACTAAAGGGGAGAAAAAAATGAAAATTACATACTCACCATAATTCTTGATCTTCCAGAATATCTTCACCATTCATTACTTCATGGGTCTGTACCAGAGGTGCACGGATCCCACAGGAGCATATAGCTTAAAAAAATGTAGAGCTAGGGAAACATTGGGGATGGCGCTGCCCATGAAGGAGACATATGACGTGGCACTTGTGGGCTGGCCAGTAATTGATGCTGGCCCACTGCTCCTCTCAGTTCTGTTTGCCAGGAAAGGAAACACACTCTAAGGAAAAAAGAGAAAGGATGGGGCAAGACTGACCAATGGATACAAAAAGGATACAGGATACAAAAAGAACAAAAGGATAAAACCTAGCTACCAGAGAAGAGAAAGAAGAGGTTGGGAGGGAGGAAGGGCCTAGGTAACAGGTTAAATAAAGCCCAGGACAAACTGAACAGGGTGGAGAAATTTCCAAGACAGAGTGTAGCAGGGATCCACGAGCTCCCAGTAGGAAAGCAGTGCTTTCAGCAGATTTGGTTTCGCTTGTAACTCCAGGGCAATTTACTTAGGTTTCCCTGCAAAGTACATGACTCCCTAAGAAAGACAAAGGACTAAGAAATTCCATAAAACTAAACCAAAAGTATGGGATGGATTTTCCTGAGAAAGATTCCACTTTCCTGTAAAAGGCAGGAATCCCAGTAGAGCTAGGAACCCTGGACATGCGTAACTAGCAGAAGGTTCTCCAACTGAAGAGGTGTCACCTAGGACTTTGAAAGCTAATGGAGCAACACAGAGGTGGGAAAAACAAGCTGGGAGGAGAGGATCCCTGCTAGAAAGGAAGGGCCAGATTGAAAAAACTGAGAAAATTGAAAAGATACTCTACAGTTCTCTTACCGTTTCTTTTTTCTTTTGTTTTTAAAGAAACTTCCCTGTAGGGAAGGAAGGAAGGAAAAAAAGAAAGAAAAATATAGAAGGCTGGGTGATCTGGCAGTGCAGGAGACCTGCTGCCAAGAAATGACGGAGAATACTACTAGGTGAAACAAACTGAGCTGAGATTCCAGTGTATTTCTCCTGGTCCCTTTTTACACCTCTCTTTGAGTTTTTTTTTTTTTTTGTTAAATTAAAAAAAAGGAGAGAAGATCTTCAAACAGCAACAAGCTTACAGATTCCCCGTCCTAAGAGGGGGAGATGAAAAGAAGGAAGAAGAAAAGGGAAATTTTTTTGGAAAAACTTTTGATTTGTTTTTCTTTTGAAAATGTATTTATTTTTTGGGGGAAGAGCGGAAAGAAAAAAAGGGGTACACAGGAGCTAAAAATAGCCCTTGAGCGGATCCCCCCTTGTCTCTCTCTCTCTTTTTTATTTATTTTTTTTTTTAAATAAAAACTGTGCTTAGCAGAGGTAAGGCAAAAGAAAAAGAAGAAAAGAGAGAGAGAGCTAGATAGACAGGTGAGCTATCCAGATGCCTGGTCATCTGGGAGATGGTGGGTGGGTTGCAGTAATAAATGGTAAAGGTATTCTGGAAGATCAAGAATTACAGTGAGTATGAAATTTTCATATCTTCCAAGAACCAGTCTTCACCATTCGTTACTTCATGGGTCAGAGTGCCAAGCTTACCACCAAAGGACAGTGTTGGCTCACCTTGAGGGAAATGGTTATTCCCTCAGCCTCCTGTGGGAGAAAAACATAAAGAGGCAGGGCCCCTTATGGGTCTGGGGAGGCTGAAGACTGCTCAGGAGCAGGCAGGGGCTCCTGTGGCCTGAGACCAGGAAGGCACCCCACAAGGTCATGCCTGGCACTGTGAGAGAAGAAGTGGGCCCCCTGGAACCATGAGGCAATCATAATAAGCCAGGACAAGGGTTATGACTGGGACAGATGAAGCCACGCTGTCTGCCTAATGCATACTGCAGTTCCTACCAACCTGGAGGCTACCTCACTGGCGTCATAAGACGCCCTTGCCTGGTGTCTTGCCAGCTCCAGGCCTGGGCAGAAAGGCGTATGATCTGTCTGTTTTTCCCACTGTCTGGCATGTATGCCAGAAGCTGTCCTAGCATCGCCCACAGGTGCTTGCCGTAGGATGCCTGGTGTACTTGATGTGCCGAGATGCACAACATGGTGTGTGCTGCCGAGAAAACTCTTCAACCCCAGGCATCAAACTCAGCTGAGTCCAACTCTGGGGGATGGACATGTACTGGTCGCCTATGCCCAGCAAGGATGTCCAGGAGCTGGATCCCTGAAGAGGGGTGTGGCACGGTTCCTGGAGACCACAAGGGTGCACAATACCTGTGCTGGGTGTCCATCGGGGCTGGAGAAGGGGCAGACAGATGGAGCCAGACGTCTCTAGACGCTTCTGCAGAAGGCCTAGGCCATGGAGGTACGACTGTACAGTCATGACTGTACTCCCCAAGGAAGAGCAGCATCAGATAAGCAAGACTGTGGCCAGAAAAATGGTCTAGTCACAACTTTCTCATCATCTCCACAAGGAACTGCTGGTAATGACGGTACTCAGCATCTGAAAAGAAATGAAGGGAAGAACTCTCTTCCTCAGAGGAGGAGGACCAGGATGAAGAGGAGCTGGACTTAGGGGTGATGGTGTGGGAGTCTCAAGCTGGAAAATAGCATGGTCTAATGCCCTAAGGTACGTGAGAAAGTCATTCAGCCATAGAGGTCCCTCAGGGTGGCCACTGTCCCCACCCACGACAGGCACAGACAGATCCAGCAAGGCCAAAGGATTTGAGTCAGCACTATGATTCCAACCAGAGCTGCACAAACTCTGGGCATGGAGTGAGGTGCCAACCAAGATCTACCAGTCCCAACTTCACCAGAATGGGCTCTTCCCCTTGGACTAGGCCTACTGAGGGATCCAGCATCTAGAGTCAGAGCTGAGGGGAAGCCGGTACCACAAGCGGTGGCAGTACTCCCCTTGGCACAGTGAAGTGCACCAGAGTCAGGTCTGGCACGAAAGATGACGCAGGAACCCTGCCTGGCACTGTGTCCAGCAAAAATCCCCCTTTTGGCATCAGAATCGGCACCAGGGTCGTCCCCAGTGCCACAAGCAATGCCGGAAGACAGAAGGGGGACTGCACTTCAATTGACACTGGACTGAGAAATGGCCAGAGACGATGCAGACCTATAACTAGGCCCAAAAAGGCCTTTCATTGTCAATACCTGGAAGCCACTCAGGATCATCCCGGTCCTCATCCCCTGGGTCATCTGACCGCTCAGGGGAAGACAGCCAGAAGATTTCTGCCAGGCCACTAACTCCAGAAGCCTTCTCTCTCCCAGCACCACAAGCAGCATCAGGAGGGGACCTGGCAGCACAGGAGGCACCGGCCCACTCACTAGCACCAGCCTTAGTGCTGGGAGCCGAAGCAATGCCAGAGCATGACCCCAAGGAGCCCACCAGTATAGGCCCAGCATATAGCTCCGACCTTGGCACCGGGTCGTTTGTGCCCCCAAGTGGCCCCGAACTGGGAGGGTTGCGCAACTGAACCCCCCCAGAAGGAGTCAGCTGTCCCACAGACCCCTTCTTCAGGCTATCTGTGTCAGCGAGACAAGGACTTGAAGAGGTCTGGTCTCCCTCAGCACATATACCACTGGGGAGGGTCCCACAGGAAGAGCCCAGGAGCCTTACCTTGTAGTGACTCGTGCAACATCTTCCTCTAAAAGTGGGGGTGAGTGGCCCCACTTCACTGCATGAATCTCAAGTGTGTGGAAATCCATGAAGAAGCAGGCATCACAATGGTCAATGTTGTGTTGAGCTCCAAGGCAGATCCAACAATGGTCGTTTTAGTCCTGGACGGACATATTCCTCCCACAGGGGTAGTGATGCATCGGGAAAATCCATCTTCTTTTCTGACTTCTGCTTCTTAGGCCCCTCAGAACCAGACATGATTGAACTCGAAAAATAATAAACAGCAAAAAATAGAGCCCGGCACTGTAAAGGGTAGAGGAGAGAAAGCGATGCAAAGAAAAGCCAAAGTAAAAGAGAAGTTACAGCATCGAGATAGCAGCAACATACTAGTAAATAAATGGTGAACGGTGTGACCTTGATGGCAGGAAGAACAGAAAGAACAGGTTACTCATCTGTAACAGTAGTTCCAGGAGTGGTATATGTTGTTCATCCACACTGTCTGGCATTGTCCCTTTCCCCTTTAAATCTTGCCGGAAGTCTTCAAGCTGGCTCCTCTCACCCACCCGGGTGGTAAATACCTCGGCTCCGCCCCATGACGCCAGATCTAGCCGGGGAGGTCGGGTGGGTGCGTGTGGATGAACAACATATACCACTCCTAGAACTACTGTTACAGGTGAGTAACCTGTTCTTCTAGCAGCGTGGATATGTTGTTCATCCACACTGTCTGGCAGACTCCTAGCAGTTCTCCGGGAGGAGGGAGGCAAGGCGCACACCCCCTACTTAGGAAACAGAGATTGGAGAACCGAGGCCCCAAAACCAGCATCACGGCGTGACTCAAGGTCGATGTGGTAATGGGTAATGAAGGTGTTCGCTGACTTCCAGGTAGCAGCCCAACAGATTTCCTGGATAGGGATGACCCTGGAAGCAGCCACCGAAGCAGCAATATGGCGGGTAGAATGAGCTCTTATCCCCTTGGGAGGCTCCTTGCCCACCAATTCATAACACAGACTTATGCATGATGTAATCCATCTTGCAATAGTCCGCTTAGCTGCAGGTCTGCCAGAAGCGGCTTCAGCGTAGGTGACAAACAGCTGGCGAACCTCTCCACGAATTTCTGCCGTCCTCTCCTTATAGTAGGAGAGAGCATGCCTGAGGTCCAGAGTATGGAGCCTGTACTCGGCATCCGAGGTGTAGTTAGGGTAATATACTGGCAGAGTCAACACCTGGTTGAGGTGAAACTCTGACACCACCTTCGGAAGGAATTTCGGGTGGGGGCGCAGGACAACTTTGTCCCTGTGAAAGACCAGATAAGGGGAGTCCACCGAAAGCGCCTGGAGCTCCCTGTCCTTCTGGCTGACGATAGCCACCAGGAAGGCAGTCTTCCACGACAAGTGTGAGAGCTCACACTTGTGCATGGGTTCAATGGCTTGCCCATGAGCTTTGCCAAAACCAGCAAAAGATCCCACTGAGGTGGAGGTTCACGATCGAGGGGATATGTATCCAGGCCTTGAAAGCCGCCCGATCACGCCTCCTGAGCTAACGGCCGGGCTGACCGGCCCGCACCCGGTAAGCAGAGATGGCTGCAAGGTGCACCCTAAGGGTCGATGACCGAAGACACCCTTTGGAGAGAGACCAAAGGTAGTCTAGAATGTTAGCCACAGAGCAGGATAAGGGGTCCAGGCTTTTTCCCTGACACCAAATGGAAAATCTTTTCCATTTGAAGGCATAACATTTCCTGGTCGATTCTTTTCGAGATGCTTCCACTACGGTGTAAATATCCTCAGAAAGACCCAAAGCCTGGAACTCTAGCCGCTCAGGAACCAGGCTGTGAGGTGCAGGGATTGAAGGTCCGAGTGAAAGACCATCCCCTGGTTCAGTGATATCAGGTCCGGGCGTGTACATAGCCGCTCCGGGGCCCTGCAGCTGAGGCTGAGGAGATCTGGATACCAGAACTGGCATGGCCAATCTGGGGCTACCAGAATCACCTTCGCCTTGTCCCTCCTCACCTGAGGTAACACCTTGTGGATCAAGGGAAATGGAGGGAAGGCGTAAAAGAGGCCTGGGGTCCACGGCCTCGAGAAGGCATCCCCCAGCAGCGAGCCCTGCTGAGGGGGGCGGGCATGGTACAGCCTCAGCTTGGTGTTCTCCCTGGAGGCAAACAGGTCCACCAACGGTTTGCCCTCAACGGGAGAACAGGTCATAAGCTACCTCTGGATGGAGAGACCGCTCGTGGGATGTCTGGCCTATGTGGCTGACAGCATCCGCCAGTTGGTTCATGACTCCTGCCACATGGATGGCTAGGAGATCTGCCTCCAGCCGGCTGACGAAGGTCCAGATCTGGAGCGCCTCCTTGCACAGCAGACGGGAGTGCATGCCGCCCTGTTTGTTGCGATAGTGCAAGGTCGTGGTATTGTCCGTCTGGACTTGAACCGACGCAGCATCGGTGCCGCCCTCAAGGCTGAGGTACTACGTGGCGCTCGAGGATTAGCCGTTAGACTGCATCGACTCCGCCTGCCTACCAGTTCTGAGTCGCCGGAGAGGTAAGAGGAAGGGATGGAGGGTGGGACAAGAGAGTCCAAGGGACAGAAAAAGGAAGAGAAAAACTGAACTAAAAGGAGAAATAACGACTGAGAGGACAGCATATAAGAAGTAAGACTAAGGGGATTGGGTAGGGGCCCCAATCTCTGGAAAAGGAAGAAGGGAGGGAAGGGAGAGAATTTAGGAGAGAGTGAGAGGTAACAAGGATCCAGGACCCTTGTCCGTCACCAGACTGTATAGGAACTGCAAGGAGTAGCAAAGCTCATTTGCCAGAATTCAAGGCACAGAATAACTGGCAATACCCCAAAAGCAGAGTCGGCTATTCTGGAGAAGGACAGGGTACAGGGACTCAGTACTCTCTCTGTAAAGATATTTGGTGAAAAAAAGGAATTTTTTTTTTTAGTTAGATGGATAACAGAAGGAGTGCAACCACCAGCTCTCACCCCATAGGAGTGAAGATATGTAGTAGAGAAGGAGTGCCACTCGAACTGTACCCCTTAGGGAAGAAACTACCCCTGTGTGTCCCAACTTTATCCCGCTCAAAAGAGGGGTAGGCACAGAGGGAGGAGGATCCAGAGACTGAAGCCCCAGGGGGATGGCGGGTGGGATTGTGATGAATGGTGAAGATACACAGAAAGATCATAATTACGGTAGGTACATAATTTTTATCTTATCTGTGTCCAGTCTTCACCATTCATCACAGATAGATGATACCAAACTCACAGTTCATGCACCCAAGACAGGTACTTAGCCCTCAGTCGAGTGACACACTATGGGGAACCTTATGGACTGAAGGGGCCGAGGTGGGAAAGCGAGGCCAGGGTCCCCAGGGCGAAGGAATTTGCCCCGACAAAGCATCGTCTCACCCTACACGGAAAGAGATAGGTTCCCTGGTGGTAGACCAAATCATCACCAGGCCAAGGGTGACAACCGGGAAAAGCGACACCGCGATCTCCTGGTGCAGATCACTGTCCCTCTGACCCTGGTAGCTACCTCATTGGCGTCATAAGATGCCCTTGCTTGGTGCTCACAGCCCCAGGCCACGTGCAGAGAGCGATGGCTTGCACTGGTTGCTCCAGTCAGAGCGACAGCTAGGATCTGACCTAGGTGCTGACCACAAGAACCTGTTGTAGGCTGCATAGTGGGCCTGATGAGGAGAGGAGAGGAAAGCAACTGTGCGAGTAGAAGTCCTCCCGGAGGTCAAAATCCAAGGAGTACTTGATCTGGGGGCGGTCATGGTGGAAGTAGCGAAGCCCGTCAGGAGTGTCCAGGTCGTCAATCTGGACTCCGGATGGGGCATAGAACCTGGAGACTCCGGGGGCGCAATACCTCTGGCTGAGGTCCCTAGGGCAGGAACTCCAGAGGGGCCTCTGCCAAGCAACATGGATGCCTCCCGAGGGAGCAGGCCAGGCGGCACTTCACAAGGGTGGTCGCACCAAATCGCCTAGAAAGGCGTGCGCGATGCTCAAGATTGCTCACAGACAGGGGAGAAAGGTGAAGGTCCTCCATCATCCTCACGTGACACCTGATCACCGGAGATCAGGCAGCAGAAAGATATGGACAGATGGTTCCTCTCCCCAGAAGGGGGATGAGGAGCTGGAGGTCACCATGCGTTCAAGGGTGGCTGCTCGGGGAGGTTGAAAAGCCAGGCTGTCCATGGCCCTAACGTGAGCAGGAGACTGAGCAGCCACCGCTCTGAACTGCTCCCAGGTGAGAGGGCGCTAGGTACCAAGAATGCCTCTTGACTGGAGAATGCGGCAGAGGGATGAGGGGCAGAGCCGAGAGAAGAGTCGATGACTTCTGCCAGAGACTGCAAGAGCCGGACCATGGACACCAGGGAGGGTGTCCCAGGAGACTCTCCAGCCAGAGCAACTGTACAACCATGTTGGTACTGCTAGGCTGCATGAAAATCCCCAGTAGGCGGGCAGGGCCGTATAGATCCAGAGGGCGGGTCCCTCAAAGAATGGGACCCCTCAGGAACCCGGAAGGGAAAGGCGGAGAGATCCGCGCCCGTGCCAGAGTCAGGGCCGGGGTGAACCCCAGAGAGCAGCTGACACGCTGACCCCACACCTCGACCCCTCAGAATCCGAGAGGGTCCTGGTCTCCCGAGAGGGGCCAGCCCTAGGTAGCTGGCAACTCTGGAAGCTGCCCAAAGGGGAACCCAGGAGCAACACCTCCCCTCCTGTGAACTTTATGGGTCCAAAGTTGGGAGGTCGAGACACACTCTGGGAGGGTACCACTGCTGAGGGTCAAGGAACCTCAAGCCCAGGTTGCATGGCAATGGTGGCGCACCATAGCCTGCTGGTCAGTACCACTGACCCCAACCTCGGGAAACTCTGGCCGCTCCTCAGAGAGGTCTGGCTGTGACTACGTCACTCGAGACCACGACTCGCCCTCCTCTGCAGACAACCGATGAGGGTGTGACTGCGTCCGACTCGAGCCTGACTCAGAGGTGGTGAGTCTGAGGCCCTAAGCCAAACGGTGGAGGGCGAGGAAGGTGACCTTACCAAGGCCAAGGTCAAAGCAGTGGCCAAGGCGGCTGCACCCTCCACTGACAGAAGGCGGCAGGGCAGCAAGGCCAGGTCCTGAGCCAGGGGCCAGCTGCAGCGCCAAGTCCACTGGCACCCGGTGATACCAGGAACAGAGGCCAGTGCTGCGTGACCCCAGCAACAACCTCAGTATCCATGACACGCCAGGCCCCTCGGGCGCCCTGGCGCTTACGGGGACTGAAGCCAGTGCCAGCAGCTCGAAGGCCGGACTCTCGCCCGAACCGAGCACGCTAGGCTCCACCAGCGCCAAGGGCGGCACTGACAGGCGACTCCGAAGGCCCCACGGTGCGCGCTCAACCTCGGCGCCGTTACAAAGACATGGCGGCGGCGCTTGAATCAAAGATCACGTGCCCATAAGCAACATCAGCGCCCGTGAGCAGCACCGACAAGGCCCGGCCCCGAGATGAGTCCCGGGCGCCAACAGGGCCACGGCACCTTGAGCGCCCGAAGAGCCCCAGCAACGCCAACAATGACATCGAGGGCAGCGTCGGCCAGACCGCTCGGATCGCGAGGCGACACGGGGAGCCTTCACCCCGAAGGCGACTACCATCGCTGGCGCCTCCCGCCCGCTCCCAGGAGGAAGCAGGGCAGGCCTCCTGCGCCCGTGCGGAGGAGCCTCGGCCAGCAGGCTAGGCTGCAAGCGCAGGCTCCCTCCTCCTCGGTCATATAGAACCGGGAGAGCCCGGAGGAAGGCCGAGGCGCAGCTTGGCCCGGCAGTCTGAACCCTACCCCGAAGTCGGCGGAGCCGCCCCTACTCTAACGGGTGCTGTTCGGGAGGACGCAGCGGTCCATGGAGCAGAAGCAGCATCGACTAATCCATGTCGTGAAGCGGGCCAAGACAATGGTGACAATCGTCATGCTGGTTGCAACGAGTACTTGCGCCGCACGGCACCGACGCAAAGACAGCCGCCCGCCTTAGAAGATTTCTTGCCCTCTGACCGCTGACATGACCTCACGGAAAAACACCAAAACAGACTCGACGCGCTATACTTTAAAATAAATGGAAAGATCTTATCCGGCGTTGAGTGGAGGCAGAGCCCAGAATTCAAATTACGTGCTTACCGTATTACCAGTCTTTCTGTATCTTCACCATTCATCACAGATGGGTACTGGCGGAGATCAGGACCCAGGAATCTTTTTTTTTTTTTAAAGATGGTAGACGACCGCATCGACATCGGCGCCGTCCTCGAGGCCGGCATGTTATGTGGGCGGCTCGGAGATTAGCGATTAAGCTGCATCGACTCCGCCTGCCTACCAGTTCTGAGTCGCCGGGAGAGGTAAGAGGAAGGATGGAGGGTGGGACAGAAAAAGGAGAGAAAACTGAACTAAAAGGAGAAATAACGACTGAGAGGACAGCATATAAGAAATAAGACTAGGGGATTGGGTGAGGGCCCCAATCTCTGGAAGCGGAAGAAGGGAGGAAGGGGAGAATTTCAGAGAGAGAGAGAGAGTAACAGGATCCAGGACCCTTGTCCGTCACCAAATTATATAGAACTGCAAGGGGTTAGCAAAGCTGTTTGCCAGAATTCAAGGCACGGAATGACTGGCAATACCCCAAAGAGAGTCAGCTATTCTGGAGAAGGATAGGGTACAGGGATTCAGTACTCTCTCTCTAAAGAGATATTTGGTGAAAAAAAGAAAATGGAAAAACATTTTTTTTTTTTTCAGATGGATAACAGAAGGAGGGCAACCACCAGCTACTACCCCATAGGGAAGAAGATATGTAGAAGAGAGAGTGCCACTCAAACTATACCCCTTAGGAAGACTGTCTCCCCGTGTGTCCCAACTAATCTCACTCAGCAAGGGGTGCGGAAGATGGCAACAGTTGAGGGGCTAAGGAAGAAAGGGCACTTTCCCAATACTGGTTTTAACCATACAGGAACAACAAGTGGAGGGCTACGCCTTCGCCATCTGAGAGGTTCCGCACCTATGCAGTGAAGATAGGGAAGCACAGAGGAGGAGGATTCAAGACTGAAGCCCCAAGGGGGAAGGTGGGAGGATTGTGATGAATGGTGAAGATACACAAAGATCATAATTACGGTAGTATGTAATTTGAATATCTTATCTTGTCAATCTTCACCATTCATCTCAATAGGTGAGTACCAAGCCCCCGAAGAGGGTTGACTGATTGCACCTAAGGACAGTGTCCCTAGCCCTCAGTGGGTGACATACAAGGGGAACCTTCTGGGCCTGAGGAGGCCCTAGAGAGGAGAGTGAGGCGGGGTTCTCCGGAGGAAGGAATTTGCCCGACAAACGTCTCGCCTCTGAGGAAAGAGGTAGGTTCCCTGGTGGTAGACAAATCACCCCTCACGCCGGGCCAAGGGTGACAACCGGAAAAGCGAAGCCATGCCGATCTTCTGGGGCAGATCGCTGTCCCCACGACCCTGGTAGCTACCTCACTGGCGACGAAGATGCCCTTGCTAGGTGCCTTGCTGGCTCAGGCCACGTGCAGAGAGAGCAATGGCACCTGGTTTGCTCGAGTCAGGCAAGAGCGGCTGGGAACTGACCTGGCGTGACCACAAGTACCTGTTATAGGCAGCGTAGTGGGCCTGATGTGAGATGGAGATAAGCAGCCGTGCGAGTGAAAGTCCTCCTCCCCAGAAATCAAAATCCATTGAGTCCTGATCTGGGGGCCGGTCACAGTGGAGGCGCGAAGCCCATCAGGAGTGTCCAGGTGCGTCAATCCGGACTGCGGATGAGGCAAGGAGCCTGGAGACTCCGGGGGCGCAATACCTCTGGCAGAGGTCCCTAGGGGCAGGAACTCGAAGAAGAGCCTCTGCCAGAAGCATGGACGCCTCCCGAAGGGAGGCGGGCCAAAAAGCGGCACCACATGGTGGCTGTCCCAAAATCGCGCACAAAGGCGAGGCGCTGCATGCTCCAGATTGCTCACAGAAAAGATGGTCGACGACGCTGCATCGGCGCTGTCCTCGAGGCCGATGATGTTGGCGCCGAGATTAGCCAAGAAGTTGCACGACCCGCCTGCCTACCAGTTCTGAGTCACGAGAGGCAAGAGTGAAGGATGGAGGTGACAGAAAAGGAGAGAAAACGAACTAAAAGGAGTAGTCAATGACTGAGAGGACAGTATATAAGAAATAAGACTAAGGGGATTGTAGGGCCCCAATCTCTGAAGGGAAGAAGGAGGAAGGGGAGAGAATTTTAGGAGAGAGAGAGATGGATCCAGGACTTGTCCGTCAACAAATTGTATAGAACTGCAAGAGTTAGCAGTTGTTTGCCAGATCAAGGCACGGAATGATGGCAATACCCTAAAGCAGTCAGCTATTCTGAGAAGGATAGGTATGATCTGTACTTCAAGAGATGGTGAAAAAGAAATGGAAAACATTTTTTTTTTTTTCAGATGGATAACAGAAGAGGGCACCACCAGCTACTACCCCATAGGGAAGAAGATAAGGAAGAGAGGAGTGCCATCAGTCTCCCCTTAGAAGACTGTCTCCTGTGTCCCAACTATCTCACTCGCCAAGGGTGCCGGAAGAGGCAAGAGTTGAGGGGTTATTGAAGAAAGGCACTTTCCCAATATTGGTTTTAACCATACAGGAACAATATGTGGGCTACTCTTCGCCCAGAGGTTCGCACTATGCAGTGAAGATAGGAAGGCACAGAGGGAGGAGGTTTCTAGACTGAAGCCTCAAGGGGAAGGTGGAGGATTGGATGAATGGTGAAGACACAAAGATGGTAATTACGGTAAGTATGTACTTGAACATTATCTGTGTGAATCTTCACCATTCATCGCAGATGGTGAGTACTGCCCCTCAGGGGGTTGACTATTGCACCCTAAGGGACAGTGTCCCTAGCCTCAGTGGTGACATACTATGGGAACCTTCTGCCTGAGGAGGCCCGAGAGGGGAGAGGACGGGCCTTCCCGAGGGAAGGAATTTGCCCGACAAACGTCTCGCCTCTGCGGAAAGAGGTAGGTTCCCTGGTGGAGTAAATCACCCTTCGCCGGGCCAGGGTGACAACCGAAAGGCGAAGCCATGCCGATCTTCTGCAGATCGCTGTCCCTCGACCCTGGTAGCTACCTCACTGGTTGGTAAGATGCCCTTCTTGGTGCCTGCTGCCCAGGCCACGTGCAGAGAGAGCAATGGTTGCCTGGTTTGTTCGAGTCAGCAGAGCGGTTAGACCTGACTACGCTGACCACAAGTACCTGTTATAGGCAGCGAGTGGGCCTGATGCGAGATGGAGATAACAGCCGCGAGTAGAAAGTCCTCCTCCCAGGAATCAAACCGTATTCTGACTGGGCCGGTCACGTGGTGGCGCGGGCTCATCAGGAGTGTCCAGGTGCGCTAATCCGGATCATGAGAGGCAAGGAGCCTGAGACTCGGGAGCGCAGACTTCTGGCAGAGGTCCCTAGGGGCAGGAACTCCGAGGCTCTGCCAGAAGCATGGACGCCCTCAGGGAGCGGGCTATGCGGCATTAGTGGTTGTCCCAAAATCGCTTGGAAAGGCGTGGCGCCTGTATGTCTGGATTGCCTACAGAAGGAGAAAGGAAGGTCCTCCATCATCCCTATGAGGAAACGCTGATACCAGAGAGATCAGCAGCAGGAGAGAGGGATAGAGGGTTCCTCCCCGAAGAGGGGGATGAGGAGCTGAGGTCACAGGCTCAGAGGTGCTGCTCGGGGAGGTTGAAACCTATGTCCAAAGCCCTAACGTAGCAGGGACCCGAGTAACCACCGCTTCTGAACTGTTCCCAGGTGAGCTGCTAGGGACCAAAATACCGGAACGGTGGAAGGCGGCAGAGGAGGATGAGCCGAGAGAAGAAGTCGGCTGACCTCTGCCAGGCTATGAACGACCACGGCCTGCTGGGGAAGTCTGAATCTCGTTATCGATAGCTGCACAACCGCCTGCTCGCTTCAGACGCGCCTCAAAAGAACTTCCTGAGACCCACGGCCATGAAGGTCCAGAAGGACGTCCCCTGCCTCGAAAAGAATGGGATCCTCTCATGAACCCGAAGGGAAGGAAGTGAAGTCCGCATCTAGGCTCCTCACCAGACCCGTAGGCTCCAGAGCAGGCCGCCCGAACCTATACCCCCGACCCTTCTGAGTCCGGTATGTCCTAGCCTCGGTGCTAGTCTGCAGCCTGCACTGCGGGCCGCCTCCCAAGGGGCAACCCGAAGGGAGCACCTTCTCCGCGTGTCTTCTCGATAGCCCCATGGGCTACCGAGAGACAGGGAGTACTACCGCAGAGGGGTTTCAAGGAACCCCTGGAAGTAGGTTGCATGTGGCAGCACCACAGCCCACTGGTCAGCACCACTGACCTAGCCTCAGAGGAACCCGACTCACCTCGGGAGGGGACTGGCCGGACCAAGAGGAAACCACCAGTCGGTTCTCCCTTGCAGACAACCTCGAGGGTGTGACTGCCTATTGGACGAGCTGGACCGATCTCAAGAGGAAGAGTCCTGGGGTCTTGCCAACAGTAGGGGTCAAAGGACACCTTCCAGGGGCTCAGAGCCAAGGCAATCTCGCTCTACAGCATCAGCGAGCGTGCCAGCAGTGTGCGGGCGGTGACTAGTTTTCCAGGCGGGGCCAGCTGCGGCACTATCAGGTTCACCGTGCCAGGGAGGCACCGACCGGAGACGGGCGCTGTCAGCACCCCAGTTCGGAGTTGACGCCATCGCCAGGCCCTTCGCCGCGCGCGCAGCGACTGGGACGGGCGCCGACGACCTCGGGACTCGGGCGCCACCGCACCGACATCGTGTTGGGAGATCGCCGCGCCGTAACTGTGCCGAGTCCCAGGCGCACTCCGGGCCGCCGCCGACGGACGCACACCGGCGGCTCACGGGCGCTGCGTTTCAACTCGGGCGGAGAGTGACAGGAAGGACGATGTCGGCGTTTCACGGCGCGGAGCGGTGGGCGCTCTGACGGGCGCTGCAAGCCCTAAGATGCCGATAGTCGGGCGGTGCGCCGCCGTCGACAGGACCGCACCGCTGAACGGCACCGGGGGCCCCGACGTATCAACGACGGCGCTGCTGACAGCATCGACTGGCGCAGCGATGCTGGGAGCGACCGGGGGGCCTTCACCCGGGCGAGTGATGTCGAGCGAGCTCACTCCCGGGGCGGGCGGCCTCCCGCGCCATGGGAAGAGCCACGGCCAGGCTGGGGTGGCCGAGGCTCCTTCCTCCGCGTCCGTAGAACCGGGAGGGGACCTGGAGGAGGGGCCGAGAGAAGCGGGTTGGCTCGCGACGAGCGCGGCCTACCCCGAAAGTCGCGGAGCTCGCCTCGACCTTAAACGCCTGTTCTAAAACTCGGCGGTCCATCGAGAAGCAGGCGCCGCATTTAATCCATGTCGTAGAAGCGGCCAAGGCACGCAAAGGCACCGGTCATGCTGGTTGCATGAGTACTGCGCCGCACGGGCAATCGGACGATAGGGGGTCAGCCCGCCTTCTGCGATTTTTTTTGCCTCCCACCGCGACATGACCCACAGAGAAAAAAACACCAAAACAGACTCGATGCCGCTTTAAATGAAATAAAAGGAAAGATCTTACTGCTGACGCTGAGTGGAGGCAAACACAGAACTAGCAGACCGACGATCAAAGACGCAGCAGGCTCAAGGCCTATAATTTTGAATACTTTCAGGCTTCTGCTGAGGCGCACTCCTCGACGGCGGGAGACGAAGAACTGTAGGCAGGCGGAGTCGATGCAGCCTAACGGGTTAATCTCTGAGCGCCACGTGGTGCCGGGCTCCCCGAGGATCGCGCCGACAGCGTCGGGCTCCTATCTTTAAAAAAAAAAAAAAATCCCGCGGGGTCCTGATCTCCGGCCAGTACCCATCTGTGATGAATGGTGAAGACTGACACAGATAAGATCTAGCAGGAGACCGACGGACTGTCGAACGAACAAACGCGAAAGGCTAAAGGCCTAAAAACTCTTCAAATTTCTGGATAAGATCCACATGTTTCACTCCAGGGATGGTATGATCTGGTTCAGAGTTACCATCCGGAAGGTGCGAGATCTGAGATGCCGATTCAGGTCATGGAGATCTAGAATGGGGCGCCAGCCCCCCGTCCGCTTGGGCACCAGGAAATACCTGGAGACGAAGCCTGGGTCTGAAGGAGGATCTGGCACCGAGGGCCACCGCCTCCCAGAGGAGGAGTAGCGCAATGTCGCCCGGCGGGGCAGACTGTGCCAACTCGAGATCCTTTCCTCCCGTGGGGCACGGCTCGGGCTGGGAGGGTACTGCTCAAACTTAGGGCAGACCTGCCCACCACTCACTAGAGCCCACCTGTCCGGGGATACCGACCAGGCGGAAAGGAAGTGGTGGAGCCGCCCCCACGGGAGGACCCAGATGTGTGACGGGTGCGGGGGCCACCCCCCACCCGGCCACTGCAGGCTTAGAGGAGGAGGAGGCACCTGGACCAGCACCTCGGCCTCCTTTGGCGGGCTGCTGGGACCTTTAGCTTTGGCCTAGGGTGCTGCTTTGAGTTTGCTAGCGCGCGTCTCCCTTGAAGGAGGGGTTGTCTGACCTGCAGGGGAAGAATGTCAGAGGGCTTCTTCTTGCGCTTCTGCTGGTTCTTGCCTGAAGAACCCTTAGCAGAGGTGGCATCTAAGGTGGCATTAGACTGCTCAATGCACTGGAGATGACCTGCCACTCCTGGACTGAAGAGGTCGGTGCCGCGGAAGGGCACGTCAGCTAGCTTGTGCTGAGTATCCACGGCAAAGGAGGATAACCTCAGCCAAGCCCTGTGGCGAGAGGCTACCGCTGCCGCTAGTGAACGGGCACAGGAATCACCAGTGTCCAGAGCATTCTGGAGCTGTTTGGCAACAGCCCGGCCCTGGTCCCGGACCTGCTTGACCGTGGTCTGCATGTCTGCTGGGAGGTGAGGAAGAATTTCATCCAACGACCCCAAAAGGGCATGAGAGAAGTGTGCCATGATCACTGCTGAGCTTGCCTGACGAAGGCCCAGGGATGATGTCACAGAGACCTTCCGGCCAAGTGTCCATAAGTTTGGACTCTTTGTCCGGAGGGCGGTCAGTATCCGCAGAGCTGCCCGTTCGCCTGAATACTGAGGCAGTCACTAGGCTTCGCCGTAGGGTGCTCAGTAAACCCTGCTAAGGACTCCTGTGGGCACCAAGGCATTTGGCGGCCATGCGGGCGGATGGAGCCGGGCAGGAGGCTGGATCGCCAGAGTTCCAGAGCGAGGCCAACTATGGCTCGCCACTGGAAAGGCTCTCTCGTCGGGGTATCCTCTCTAAGAATATCTGTGAGGATATTCTACCTTCTTCTGAATAGGCTGCAGAGGCATTCCTGGACTCTGAAATGAGTCGAAGGATGCCCTGGAAGGAGGAAGGCCCTTCTTCCAAGCCTGACACCGACTGCTCATCATGAGAATGGAGGCCAGTATTATCCGAATCGGAGGAGTCCAGATACGAAGGCTTCCCACCTAAATCTCCCTCGATACGCCTAGGGCGATCAGGGGTGACCGTAACTGACAGTCTGCGAGGAAGACCCAAAGACTGTCGGTCCCCCTTAGAGGGAACCCCTCCCAGGGGCAGTTTAGGTGGAGGTTCCACCAAAATTGGTGGGGAGCCTGTATCCGGCCGAGCCGGAAGACGAGGGCCCTGGCGACTGGAAGCCTTAGAAGCCGAAGAAGTTGGTGTCGGCCAAAGAGGCTGAGGCCAAGAGATAGCCGGAACCGCCGGGATAGCCGGCTTCTGGCCTGTTAGCAGAAGTTGCTGCCACATAAGATCCTCATAGCGTCAACGGGGTTTCCGTCGAAGCCTCTCCTCATCAGAGGAGGATGAGGAACGGTGGCGGCGCCTCTTCCGGGAGTGTTTGTGTCCCTTCTTGGGTCTACCGACCAAAGAGGACTTACTCCTCGGTCGAGACCGACGGCGTCGGCTCTGTCGGTCAGGGGACGCCAGACTCGGTGAAAACCAAGGATCCGGCTCCTTGCCCTCGATCGGGATACCCGCGGGGCGGGTTTCCTCTTCGGGGAAAGAGAGAATAGGCATTCTCTCCAGAGAGTCGTTGACAGGCGTCAGCGACAACGGCTCGATCGGGTCGAGAGAAATCTCGGCCAGTTCAGCCGTGTCCTCGACTTCAGTGCCTTGTCCAGACGGAAGGTCTGAAAAACTGGCAGTCAAGGAGGCGATCTCGACCGTAGTCGAGACCCCTTGCTCCTGGAAGTCGGACCGCTCCTGGTCCCAGGAGCATCTTCTTCGGCTAGAAGAAGACGGTTTTTGAGCCTTCTTTTTGGATCAGGAGGAGTGCGAGCCCAAGGGCGCCTCACCCTTAGTAGGGAGAGACTGGCACAACTCCCGAAAGGATCCTGTGAAGGTGGAGCCCAAGTTGAGCAGCACGAAGAAGCCGGTTGGCGGAAGCTTGGGGCTGCTCTTCCTCAGGCCGCCATCTGCTCGAGCTGCTCGGCGGATCCCTTGTCATGAAACCGCCCACCTGGCCTCCTTAGATTTCACGGGTGGATAGCAAAGCTCTGGACTCCCCAGCTTCAGGCGCGCCTGATGGTCCTCAGAATGGTGGGATGGAAGGAGAGCAAATGGTGCATGTGCGGTAGCCATTGCATGGTACCTAGGCAATAAGCGCTGCAGATGTGAAGTCGGTGCGGCATTTTTGTCCACAAGGACACCAGCGAAACCCGGGGGACGACTTGTCATCCATGTCCGAAAAGTTCGGATCCGAGTCGTATACTCTTACGAGTTTCAAAGCGAGAAGATGCGGTGAAAACCGTCGATTAGACTCCAGGGCCTCAATCGCTGCAAAAAAGCACGAGGGAACCTGTATCTTCCAGCGGAAAGGAAGATCTGGCATCATGGGGCGGAGCCGAGGTATTTACCACCCGGGCGGGTGGGAGGAGCCAGCTTGAAGACTTCCGGCAAGATTTAAAGGGGAAAGGGACAATGCCAGACAGTGTGGATGAACAACATATCCACGCTCCTAGAATGGAAATTACGTACCTACCGTAATTTTTGATCTTGTTAAACAAATCTTCACCACACATTCATATTGCTGGGTACTACCCTGGAGGCGCTAGGACCCAGCGGGAGACAAAAACCTTCAGAGGGGTCAGCACCAAGGTAGGACCGTGCATGACTGGCAAGACCTGACTTGCGCCTGTGTGAGCTACCTTGAGGCCGACCTCAACTGCTTCTCAGCACCTTTTGACTGAGGAGGTGCGTGTAAACTAACCTAGAAAACTCATAACCTAAACCGGGCACAGAATACCCAGTGGACCCATGTAAGAAGGGTCAACTCAACAGTATCTTCACAGCCCAGACCAACAAGGGGGTGAAGACCAGAAACAAGATGAGTGAGCTCGGGGGATGGGGGGCTGGGCATATGAATAAGTGGTGAAGACTTGTCCAAGAAGATCAAAATGGGTGAGTACCAAGCTAAAAACCAATCCCTCGAGAAGGGTGGCAGGAGACAGAGCTCACTCAGGACAGAAGTCCATTAAGGATTGTTCTGCCAAAGGAAGTGTGTTGTCTCATATGTACATCTAGAGCATAGTGCTTCATGAAGGTATGCACTGAGCTCCAAGTAGATACTTTGCAATGGGCACATTACAGATCTCCGCCAGGCATGGCATCATTGCCCTGGTAGAGTGGGCATATACCCAGCCTTCCAAATTTGACTTGCACCATTGAATAACAATGGCGAAGGCATGCAACGATCCAAGCGAAAATTAATCTATTGGCAACTGGCTGACCCAGCCAGGCCATGCTGAACGATACAAAGAGTTGGTTGTTTTTACGAATATCCCCTGTTCTGTCGATGTAGAATCGTAAAGCCCTCATCATCCAGGGAGCGAAGGGTGTGCTCCCCTTCATTCTGGAAGTTAGCAAAATAAGTGAGGAGAACCAAGGGCTGATTGAGGTGAAATTCTGAAACCACCTTAGGTAAGAACTTAGGGTGAGTACAAAGTACCATCTTGTCCTTGTGAAAGACTGTATACGGAGGGTCTGTGACCAGGGCATGTATCTCAGAGACCCTGCGAACGGAAGTAATGGCCACTAGGAAGGTGGTCTTCCAAGTCAGGAACTTCAAATCACAGGTGTCTAGAGGCTCAAAACATTTACAGATGAGCATATCTACCACTAGGTTAATGTCCCATGCGGCCACTGGTCTCCTTACCGGGGGCTTAGTGTGTAGGATACCCTTAAGGAACCGCATGACTAACGGTAACTGAGCCAGTATCATATGTTGCACTGGCTCATGATAGGCAGAAATTGCGCAAAGGTGTACCTTCACTGTCAAGTATTGCAGTCCAGCATTTGAGAGATCCAAGAGATACTCCCAACACTTTATTTGAAGGGCAACAGAATGGGTCCAGAAAGGACTTAATACACCAAATGGAGAAGCGCTTCTATTTAGCAGTGTAAGCTAGTGGAAAGCTTACATGCTACAAACAGTACTTCAGAGATTCTCTGAGATATCTTAAACCTACCCACTTCTGGGCCAGCCCAGTGGTGCTGGAGGATGAGGCACTGGTCGCTACACTTCGTGCCATGCCAGCGACCCGGGTTCGAGAATGAGCCCGGGCTGCTGGGGGTCGGCAGGGGGGAGAGAGGATGGTGTATCCAGAAGACTGCTCTCCTCTCTCGGGGGGAGAAAGACTTATTGTCCCGCTCGTTGACTGCCCTCTGGTGGTGGCTGGAGGGCAGTACAAGTCGGAAGGCACGTTCTGACGTCCCTACATTGGTAGTGGAGTTGGACGGGAGAAAAATGGAGGAAAAGGGCCTGGCAGGCTCCATGGCGGTCTGCCGCTCCAGAGGACCATTCCCAGCTTCTGGATTGGGTCTTCAGAGGAGAGGAGAGGAGAAGCCGACAACCTCCTCCCTGGCCCTGCAGTGGGGGGCAAATGGAGGGGGAATTCCAGGGACCGGCGAGGGTGGGAGTGGCGGGACCAGAGAGAGAGTTCCTCCCTCAGGAGGGCTGTAGCCACCTGCCAGGGCTCCAGAGTGGAAAAAACCTCCATACAGAGGGAAAAAAAAAAAAAAACTACCCACTTCTATCTCCTTAGGAGACAGGCATGGAGATGAAGGGAGCGCAGGCTGGGATGGACCAGCAGTCCCTGAGTCAAGAGGTTTGTTCGCAGAGGAAGTTGCCCAGAGGGGCGGGGGGGAGGAGGACAGCCAACAACTTGTTGATCAATGGGAACCATATCTGTCAAGGCCAGTATGGGGCAATTAGAATCATCCTGCCCCCCTGTGCCTCCAATTAGAGCAGCACCCTCTGAACCAATGGAAAAGGAGGCAATGCATACAGAAAGCGTCTTGTCCACCGCAGTTTGAATGCATGCTAACCAGACAATGCCAGGTTCTGGATTTCTGCAGCAGAACAGAGGCAGTTTTGCATTGAGTGGGGACGCAAAAAGGTCTAGGTCTGGACTGCCCCATTCTTCGAAATGTGATTACACTTCTTGCGCGAGGGACCATTTGTGTGGGTCCACCTCTGTTCTGCTGAGGCGATCCACCAGGTCGTTCTGAGTTCCTAGTACGTAGACTGCCTGAATGAGAGCATTGTTCTTGAGGCACCACTCCCCCACCCTCATGGCTTCTCTCTCACAGAGGGTAGGAGTGGGCTCCACCCTGTTTGTTGATATAGTACATCACTGACGTGTCTGTCTGAAGAAAGATTACTTTGAGAGACAGGACATCCGTCAGGGCTTGAACAGCATACAGGACTGCTCTCATCTCTAGCACATTAATGTGTAGATGAGACTCCTCCTGATTCCACATCTCTTGAATGTGGAGATCCTGGCAGTGAGTACCCCAACTGATCAGATATGCATCTGTGGTGATGGTGATCTGAGATTCTGGTGGGGCAAAAAGGTAGACCTTGGAGAAGTTTGTCTTCCTTAATCCACCATGCAAGTGAACTCGTCAGAGGTTCTGTCACTTTTATTTGGTAGGACTGTGGATGCGTGGTAGGAGACCATTGCAAACTGAGCATCAATTGGGTGGTCCTCATATGCAGCTGGTCTAAGGGTACTATGAACACAGATGATGCCATGAGACCTAGCATTTGTTGCATGGAGATGGCGCGTATAAAGGTGTTCTCCCTGATGTAGTGAGTCATCTGCAGAATGTCGCTCCTTTTGTCCTCTGGAATGAAAAGCCGGTTGCTCTGGACATGTCCAAGAGGGCTCCTATAAAGAGGAGCTGCTGGGAGGGCTGAAGTTGGCATTTTTCCAGGTTCTCTGGCAGCTGCTACAGAGGCAGCTGTACCCCTGGTAGAGTGGGCTCTGAGGCCCACAGGGGGTTCTTTGCCCAATTTGCTGTAGCAAAACTGAATACAGGCAACAATCCAGCATGCATTAGTCCTCTTTGAAATTGGTTTAGTCTTCCCCATTTCCCGATAGGTCAGGAAAAGCTGAGTATTATCCTGCCTATGGGCTTTTGTGTGATTCAAGTAGTAGCTAATAGCCCGCTTGACATCAAGGCTATGTAGCCTACGTTCCCCTGAACTGGAATGATCAGTAAAGAAGACAGGCAGGGTAACAGACTGGTTAAGACAGAAGTCAGAAACCACCTTGGGGAGGAACTTCTTATTGGTCTGGAGCACTACCTTGTCCCTGTGGACTGAAACGTAGTTGGGTTCTATAGACAAGACCTGCAGTTCACTGATCTTCCTGGCTGAAGTGACTGCTACCAAGAACACTGTTTTCCAAGTCACACACTTATGCTCTGCTGAAAACATGGGCTGCATCAGCTGTGCAATGCATATATTCAGGTCCCACAATAGGGTTGGTTCCTTGTGTGGGGGTGCAAATGCAGCAGTCCCCTAAAAAAAAGCAGGAAGCCAGGTGTTTGCATTTAAATCTACCCTAGATAGCTTATGGCAGAGGACAGCAAGATGAAGGAGGTGCTGTAAGAACTTTACTACTCTACTGGGACTATATAGCTCTCCTCCCTCCCCTCCACGCCCCCACCCTTAGCCAGTTCTACTTTTATAGGCACAGGATTTGATTGACAACAGGAATTTCCTGTTTGGGAGCAGGAAGGGAGTGATCACAGAGGCATAAAAGACACCATCCCAGAAAGAAAAGAGTAGCTCTCCATCCCCCCAGCAGCTGGAGCTCTGACTCTGAGCAAGTAAGAAGGAGACTACTGAGGAATACAGGAACTTCCTGCCCAGAACGGGAAGAGCAGGAGCTTTAAGGGCATGGAGGCAGTAGGAAAGTAGGAAGAAAAAAATATATATAAAAAAAAAAAATGGAGAAAAGAGTAGGTATACAAAACAACAGTTAAGGGGCCACAAATAAGACATGATGAGAGTGGTGCAGTGGCTGTGGAGTGGCAGTCTTCCGGGAAACATTCTGGAGGATGCAGTGTTGTCTCATCTGCAGGCACCTCTCTGGGATGGGGGAGGAGGTTGCTCGTCTCCAGGCCGAGTTGGTCATAATTCGGGGGACCTCCTCTCCCACCCAGGGACCACCAGGGCCACTGCCACTGCCTCAGAGGTTGCCAAGAAAGAGGAGCGGTTGGATCAGGCACAGGGAGGGTGAGGGTGGTGGAACAGAGGGCGTTTTCCTCCAGTTGTACCGGCTGACAAGTGTACCTTGAGAGTAGCTGGTCTGAGGCCTAGGCCATTAAGATGGACCATATAATCCAAAACTGTAGGCAATTCAGCAGTGTCTGGAGAAATATGCCTCCTGGAACACTAAATGCTGAATCTTTTCCATTTGCAGTTATAAGTCTTTCTAATGGAGGGTTTTCGAGAAGCTTTGATAATATCCAGAACCCCCTAAGACAGATGTAAATCTGCATACTCTAACTCTTCAAGAGCCATGCCTTGAGATAGAGAGATCGAAGATTGGGGTACCAAATCCTCCCGAGAGGAGGTTAACAGGTTGTAATTCCTGGGAAGAGACAGGGGAAGATGGACTGCTAGAGACAGCAACAGGGGGTACCAAGGCTGTCTGGCCCAGTCTGGAGCAATCAGAATCACTTTGCAAGGTTGTGACCTTATCTTGACTAGAACTTTGAACAGTAGAGGAAAGGAGGAAGGCATACAGAAATGTCCCTTCCCAGTTCAAGATCAGAGCATCCAAAGGGACTGCACCCAAGACTGGGGGTCTGCAACAAAACAGAGGAAGCTGATGATTGTCTGGGGCTGCAAAGAGATTCCCTTCCCAGTTCAAGATCAGAGCATCCAAAGGGACTGCACCCAAGACTGGGGGTCTGCAACAAAACAGAGGAAGCTGATGATTGTCTGGGGCTGCAAAGAGATCTATCTCTGGAGTGCCCCACCTTAAGAAAATAACTTTCAACACTAATGGGTCCAGGGACCATTCATGATGGCCCTGGGAGATCCTGGTCAGTGCATCTGCTAGCACATTGTCCTTCCCTGGAAGGTGGACTGCTATCAGAGAGGTCTGCAGGGAATAAGCCAGGGACCATAATTTCATGGCCTCTGTGCACAAGCCCGTAGACTGAGTGCCTCCCTGCTTGTTGATGTACCACATGGTGGTGGTGGTGTCTGTTCTGACCTGAACAACCTTGTTCTGCACAGACTGAGAGAAAGCTTGCAGGGCTAGAAAAACTGCCCTGAGTACCAGGAGATTGATATGAACAAGAGACTCCTGAGGGGACCACAGTCCCTGGGCTGTGACAGCTCCCAGATGAGCTCCCCACCCCAAAATGGAAGCATCTGTGGTAAGGACCACCGAATGAGACTGAGTGACAAATGGGACCCGTTGCCTTAAATTGTCCTGATCTTGCCACCACTGAAGAGCTTGAATCAGTGTCTGAGTCACTGGAATCAGTTTGGTAAGATGGTCCTTCTTTTGGGACCAAAAGGCCCTCAGATTGAACTGAATGTCCCTCATCTGAAATCTGGCCCCTTGGACCACTGCTGTAAAAGCTGCCATGTGGCCCAAGAGCTGAAGAAAGTGCCTTGCTGGTCGGGACACCTGAATGCTGAAGGAAGAAGCCAGTTCCACAAGAACTCTTGCCTTTTCCAGGGTAAGAAAGGCTCTTGCTTTGACAGTATCTAGCTCTGCCCCTGTAAAGGTAAGAAGCTGTACTGGTTCGAGGACTGACTTGGGGAGGTTGAGAAGAAACCCCAGGGAAGATAGCACTTGCTGGGTCACTTGCAGGTCTAACTTGACTTGGCCTGGAGACTGACCCACTATGAGCCAGTCGTCCAGATATGGAAAGATGGAAATCTTCTGCCTTCTTAAAAATGCCACTACTACTGCCAGGCATTTTGTAAAAACCCTTGGAGCTGATGTTAGGCCAAAGGGCATTGCTCTGAACTGATAATGGCCTGAGGACAACTTGAACCTGAGGTACTTTCTGTGGGAGCACCTGATGGGAATGTGAAAGTAGGCATCTTTGAGGTCCAGGGAGGCTAACCAGTCTCCTGGCCTTAGAGAGGGAAGAATTATTCCCAGAGTCACCATCTTGAACCTTGGTTTTAAAAGATGTTTGTTCAGGTATCTTAGATCTAGGATGGGTCGCCACTCCTCTGTCTTTTTTGGGGTAAGGAAGTACCTGGAGTACAGACCTTTGCCCCAGTGTAGGGTAGGAACTCTCTCTATGGCTCCTAAGGCCAGAAGAGATGAAACCTCTGCTTCTAGGGCAAAGGTTTCGGAGAGACTTGCAGGTGGAGAAGATCTGGCTCTCATCTTTGGAAATTTTTTGAAGCTGAGAACCAGTCCCTGGCTTACTACTTCCAGGACCCACTTGTCTGAAGTAACAGATACCCAGTCCTGGACGAGGTAAGCCAGCCTGCCCCCTATAGGGATAGAAGAGTCGACCCAGGCAGACCCATCAGGGTGTCTGCTTGGCAGAGGCCTTAGGCTGAGGAGTGGATGCAGCCCTGCTCATCCCCCTTCTGCCTCTCCCTCTGAAGAACCCCCTCTGTGAAAAGGGAAAAGAGGCCTGTGCTTGGTAAAAAGGCCTATGAAAAGGTCTGCCCCTAGAATGCTGCCTTTGAAGAGTTGCCTGCCTTTCCTTGGCCTGGGCACTCCTATAAGTGGTCCTATATTCCTCCATCTTCTTCATGTAATTCTCTGTCTGCTACCCAAACAGAGAATTACCTTCCACAGGGAAATCCATGGCCTTAGCCTGGGTGTCCTGTGAGAGGCTAGTACATCTGAGCCAAGCCATTCTCCGAAGAGCCACAAATGTAGCCATGACTCTTGATGACACATCATTGGAGTCCACAGCAGCATGAAACTGTACCTTAGATGCCTCAACCCCATCCGCAGCCACCTCCTCCAGCTCCTTGGCCAGCTGGGGGAGGCCTGTTTAGCCAGTGCCAGTACAGTGTCCCACCTGGACTTCTGGTACCTGGCTGTATAGGCCATATAATTAGCCTGCCTGAGTCCCAAAAAGGGTGCCATGTATTGCTTCTTTGCCAAGGCATCCATCCTCCTGGAGACTTGATCTGGGGGAGGGGGGTGAAGCCAAGGGGACATTAGCCCTATCACAGGCTGCAGCCTGCACGACCCCAACACGGCTGCATTGTTGGTAGAAAAACTCTGTGTTTGAGCCTGATAAGGTGAACCTCTTATCCATTCCTCTATCAACAGGAGGTACAGAATTAGGAGACTTTAAACTTTTTTGAGTCTGTTTCCCAAGAGATTTGTGCAAGAAAATAGACAGTCTTCTGGACTCTGGGATGTCCATCATCTCTACAAAATCAGGCTCCTCCTGATCCTCTGTAGCTTCCTCCATAGGGAACTGAAGAGTTTCAGCCACTTTCCTGTAAAACAAATAGTGGGGGAGGGGACTCAGAGAGCCTAGGAGGTGAAACACCAGATGGTCTGTTTGGGGAGATGTCCGGTTCAATGGGCACATCCAGACTTTCTGCTC
Source organism: Neoceratodus forsteri (assembly GCA_016271365.2). Lineage (NCBI taxonomy): Eukaryota > Metazoa > Chordata > Ceratodontiformes > Ceratodontidae > Neoceratodus > Neoceratodus forsteri. The sequence goes on along the minus strand of CM028134.1, from coordinate 966,213,497 downwards.
CATCATAGTCATCATCCTGTTCAAAATCCCCCTCCTCCTCAAATTCCAGTTCATAAAAATCTTCAGGGGCATACTCCTGAACCGGTGGAACGGATCGAACCGAGCCCCTAGCCAACGGAGCTGGATCGGACGGAACCGGGTGAAGCGATTTAACAATCCGAATCACTCAGGCAATCTCATCAGCGGTCGAAACATGAAGCTCTGGATCCGAACTGGCTGATTTGTCTTTTCTTTTCCTTTTTGTAGGAACCGATCCCTCAGGATCGGCTCTCCTCTTGCCCGAAGAAGTATCGTCCTTGTCAGAGGGCACTCCTTCTGGTTTGGTCGGAACCACACCGGGCTGGCCATCCAGGTCAGCCGACTTCTCGGCCCCCTTTTCCCTAAGTCTGCCCAATCTCTTTTTCCAGGGTAGAGTTAGGAAAAGTTTTGCAAATTTGGCAGTCTGTATTGAGGTGTTCAAACCCCAGACAATAAACACAGGTGGTGTGGGGGTCGGCCTTAGCAAAGACTTCCCCACACTCACTGCAGTGTTGAAACCCAGTGGGCCGGCTTTTTTTCTTGGGTTTCTCAGACATGGCCAACCTACCCAAACTTACCCTTTTTTCGGCAACCGCCAGGCAAGACTCCCTTATCGGTTTCTAATCATGTCACGGGTATTGTAAAAAAAAACATTTAAAATATGTTTTCTTTTAGAACCGATAAGGACCAGTAACCACACACTAAAGCAAAGTACAAGAAATCAATATAAGGGATCGGTTCCGACGAACCGATCAAACAAACTTACAATTTCCACACAGTAATCAGAAACAACTATCTAGTAGTCACGGTACCGCAGACAGAACCTGAACCGACGATGCGGAATAAATTCAGAATAATTTTGGCTTAAAACCGACACTTTAACCAAGCTGAAGGAGAAATCTCCGGAGCGACTGTTCAGTGAGGCGGAGTAAAGAATCTGATGGTTGGGTTTCAAAGGGCTGCAAACAGAGACCTCAACCAAGCTCGAGCTCAACGTTCTATGCACTGCATAGAAAATTAACCCTATGTTCTCCGGCGCAATTTAAAGGCTGGAGCTAAATGCAGATAGTCAGAATTCAGCAAGACTTCATGTTGTTTGAAAAGCACTACCAAACAGGCAAGAAGGAGGGGTGGAGGAACAATGGGGAAACATCAAAACTGCCATCAGAGGTAACAAGCCTTTGTGTGAAGCAAATAAACAAATCAAAACAAAAGAAAAAAACACTATGGTTCTCAAAAGAGGTGGCAGGGAAGGTTAGGGAGAAAAAGACAGCATTCAAGAACTATAAGGAAACACGGAAGGGGCAGGACAGAGAACTGTACCAGTAAAAGCAGAAGGAAGCAGGGAAGGCAGTCAAAATAGCAAAGGCCCAAACCAAGGAAAAGATCACCAACTCGGTTAACAAGGAAGATAAAACCGTTTACATGTACATTAGGGAGCGAAGAAAGACCAAGGGAGGGATAGTGAGGCTTAATGAAGGGGGAGGGTGGGTGGGCAGAGGGACAGTGAAAAAGCAGGGATACTGAATGAATAATTCTGCTCAGTATTCCAAAAAAGAAGGAGGAGGTACCTAATCCAATCAATAGAAGCACTCCGGATAGAGTGGTCGATTCTAGTCCTTTCACAGAAGAAAGGGTTTTGAAAGAACTCCTAAAACTGAAGGTGGACAAAGCAATGGGGCCTGATGGGATTCACCCCAGAATTCTAAAAGAACTAAGAGGAGAACTAGTGACACCACTGACTACCCTTTCTAACAAATCATGGGAGGATGGGTGTGGTACCTAAGGACTGGAGGAGGGCGGATGTGATTCCCCTTCACAAAAGTGGGCGCAAAGCACAGGCAGGAAACTACAGACCTGTTAGTTTGACCTCAGTGGTAGGGAAAATGATGGAATCACTTCTGAAAGAAAGAATTGCTCAGTACCTAGAGGCCAGCAGGGCACAGGACCCAAGGCAGCACGGATTCACAGTGGGAAGGGCATGTCAGACGGATCCAATAGATTTCTTTGATGGGGTGAACAAAGTAGTAGACCATGGAGAGGCTGTGGACATGGCCTATCTAGACTTTAGCAAGGCATTTGACACAATCCCACACAATAGATTAATGAACAAATTAGCCAGCCTGGGAGTGGATCCCAGGGTGGTAGCCTAGGTAAAAAACTGTCTGGACAACAGGACACAGAGGGTAATAATATGGAGTCCACCTAGAGAAAGGGGGGTTACTAGCGGAGTACCGCAGGGTTCAGCACTGGGTCCGGTCCTTTTTAATGACTTTATAAGTGACACTGCAGAGGGACTGGAAGGAAAAGTATGCCTCTTTGGAGATGGCATAAAGATCTGCAACAGGGTTGATACACAAAGGGGGGGGGTAGAAAGGATGAGAACGGACTTGGCAAGGTTGGAGGAATGGTCAAACGTATGGCAGCTTTGATTTAATGCAAACAAGTGCAAAGTAATGCACCTGGGAAACAAAAACCCCAAGGGGAAGAGTACACAATTGGGGGGGGGGTTATTAACAACAACAAAAATGGAAAGGGACCTGAAGGTTGCCATATCAGATGACCTAAAGGTAAGCAAGCAATGTGAGAAGGCAGTAAGGATGGCTGGGGAGATACTGGGATGTATAGGAAGAGGCATTACCAGTAGAAAACAGGAAGTTCTCTCTCTGTACAGACAGTTGGTGAGACCCCATCTGGAGTACAGCATACAGTTCTGGAGACCCCAGCTCCACAAGGACATGGACAGGATGGAGGCAGTACAGAGGAGGGCAACTAAATTTGTGCAGGGTCTGCAACAGAAGCCATATGAAGAAAGACTAAAGGAGCTTAATATGTATACCCTTGAGGAAAAGAGGGAGAGGGGGTACATGACAGAAACTTTCAAGTACCTCAAGGGAATTAACAAAGTCCAAGAGGGTAGCATCTTTCAGAAAAAGAGATGTGCAAGAACAAGGGGACACAATCTGAAGATAGAGGGGGGAACTGCTCAGGGGCAATGTGAGGAAGTATTTTTTCACAGAGAGGGTGGTGGACGCATGGAATGACCTTCCTGAGGAGGTTGTGGGGTCAAAAACAGTGAGGGAATTCAAGAATGCATGGGACAGACATAAGGCAATTCTGGTGGGGGGTAGGAAGAAGTAGGCTGTTGGTTAACAAGGATCTGCAGCTTATCCAATAGGTAGAGAAATGGGCAGACTAGGTGGGCCAAGCAGTCCTTATCTGCCGTCAAAGTCTATGTCTCTGTGTGTCTGGGAGGGGATTCAAACTCCTCTCTCGCTCTCTCTGGGGAAACCTCTGGTTCCCCATAGTCCTCTTCTTCCTACTCCTCAAAATAAGATAATTTTCAAATGAACCGAGTGGAGCAGAAATAGCCAGAGTTAGAACCGATTGTGGTTCCTTCTGAGGAAGTGGAACCAGAGTACTGGATTGCAACAGCTGAATAATCCTAATTACGTCTACAATCTCTTCAGCATTCAGAACCGTCGGTTCTTTCAGTTGCGGTTCATGAGTTGTATGCTTTTCTTTCTTTCTCCTCTTAGCAGCCAGTTCAGCGGTTGGTTCTGTGCTTCTCTTTGCACTTGGGGGAGTTTCGCCCTTGTCAGGCGGCTTCACCTCTGGTTCCTTCGGTTTATCTTTGCTCTGTGAAGGAAACGTATCTCCTGAAGCCAGGTCAGCAGCTTTTTCAGACATTTTTTCTTTCAGTCGGTTTAATCGCCTATCAAGCATGGACTGAGGAAAATTCTTACAAATCTCACAGTCTGTTTTCAGGTGGTCAAACCCTTGACAGACTACACAAATTAAATGTGGGTCGGTCTTAGCTCACCACACTCGGTGCAGTGTTGGAAACCAGTAGGGCCAGTTCTCTTTTTAGGTTTCTGTGACATAATCCAAGTCACTGAATATGTGGGTTCTGAGAGCAAGACACTAAATAACCAAAAAGTTCTCTGTGTTTTGTTTTGCCCTTTTGTTTTTGCGGTCGGTTCAGCCACCGATAAACAAACCGAGAAAAACCCGGTTAAACCCCACAATTTAACAGGAGAAATCCGACCTAGAGAGAACTGAAGCAAGATTAACCAAAATATATAAACTTTACCTCAGCAAAGCAAAGAAAGGCCAGTCACTTCCCGGTTGCTAAATCTAGAAGTCTACCTGTAACCAAGGACAGTGCTTCGAAAACTTTAAGAAATTAATCGGTAACTACGAAAACCGAGAAAAAAAGGAAAATCTTTAAGAGAGCTGAAAGAGAAGTCTCTGAGGCGTCTTGCTAGACAGGTGGAGTAAAGAATCTGACTGTTGCGTAGAATGCACCAGGGGCAGTGGTTTGGAAACCGAGCTCGAGCCTATCAACGTTCCACTATTAGCACAGGTTCTATTAAGTCATTTCTCTTTGGGACAGTTGAATGGCGAAGGCTAACTGTATATGTCACAATACAGTAAAGATTTCCTGGGGCTTGAACTGGGCGCATGCTGCCTGATTTCTCTGGAACCAGAAAATAATGGGAGTAGAAAATGAAAATGACGTACCTACCATAATTCTTGATCTTCTCTTGTATCTTCACCATTCATTACTGCTTGGGGTTAAGCCGGAGGCACGCACCCGCAATGGGAGTTGTTTTTTTTTTTAGAGTTGGCTCTAACGACGCCGTCCTCGAGGGCGACGCACTGCGTCATGCGCGAGGGACGGCCGTTAGGAGCCGCGGACTCCTCCTTCATCTCAGTTCTGTTAGCCAGAGAGGCAAAATAAAGTGTGAGAAAAAAGAAAGCGAGGCAAGAGAGCCAAGGGATAGAAAAAGTAAAGGAAATAAACTGAAAAAGGAATAAGCCGATGGAGAAAGACAGAGGAGAGAAATTCCTACCCTAAGGACTGAGGGCCTCCTTTCCAGGGCTGGCTCTAGGGGAGGAACAGAGAGAAGAGAGGAAGGGAAGAGGAATGAAGGAAGAAGAAAGAAAGAAAGAGTGGCATGTTGAGAAGGAGAACAGTGTCCGTCGAGCATTGTTGGTTGAGAGGCTTATAGGCTCGAAATTAATGAGGGAGCAAGAATCCCCGTTGGTAGGACTGAGGAGAGGTCCCACCGAACCTGCTAAACAGACCAAGAGAGGGCAGAGTCTCTGGACTCTCAACATGCCAAGTCTCTTCATCCCAGTTGAGGGCTCCTGGACTGACTGAGCAGAACCTGTTCCGGAAGAGCGCCCATCCAGGAAGAGGACCAAGTTCCTAGCACCTTGATAAGTGCTACCATAGAAGAGTATGGGAAAAGCTAAGCCTTCTCGAAGGCAGTTTGTAAGAAAAATAGAGAGGGATTCAATCAGACTTGCTATGACAAGGCAGACAGAGGCTTGAAGCTGACAAGGTCAGCCAGCAGCTGCAAAGGTTTTCTGAAAAATAATGCCTGCCAAGGGGATCCTAAGTTGAAGGTGCCGAGACAGGGCATGGCCACCAGGCTGTGGAACAACATGACCTGAGGAGACAAGGAATTGCACCGTAGGGCAGTCAGAAAGAGTTCCCTCAGAATTAAGAAGTTTGTAACCGTACTCGTTCCTCTTTACTTTGAGGAAAAAAGGGGGTCCAGGGTTTTAAATAATTGATTAGCAGTTTTTTTTTTCTTGGGACTATATTAACTGTACAGACAGTGTTTACACAGAGTCCCTAGAAGTGCCGCGACTGCCAAACATGGTGAGGCAAGAGCCATGCATCTCCCCAACGACTCAGCACTTTTATGAGCAAAACGCCAATCAGTCTTAGAGTGAAGTAAACCCTGGGATCCATTCACCAGGAATGGAAAAACAGAAAGTTTTTTTTTTTTTTTGGCATAAAGGCCAAGGGAGTAAGAGGAACAAGGCGGAGGGAGGCAGCCAGAAGGAGGCCACTGAGGAAGGTGGAGGGATTCAGAATGAATGGTGAAGATACAAGAGAAGATCAAGAATTACGGTAGGTAATGCACTTTTCATATCTTCCTTGTCAATCTTCACCATTCATTACTGCTTGGAGAGTATTGCTCCCCTCCCCTTAAAAAGGGGAGGGGTAGAACCCTGAGGGAACAAGACCCCAGCCTCCTGTTGGTGAGAAACAGAAGGAAGACCCTGGCTAGTACAGAGAGAAGCCTATGTGGGAGAAGAGCTAGAGGTGCCTCCCAAGGACGGGAGACGGAGGAAGCCCCTGCAAAAGTCTCCGAGCTCTGGAGGAAAAAGAGCAGGTCCCCGAGCCAGGGCGCATCACCCTCACGCCGGGCCAGGGGTGACAACCTTGATAGACGAAGCCATGCCGTCCGCCTAATGCAGATCGCTGTCCCCGCAAGCCTGGAAGCCACCTCACTGGCGTCATAAGATGCCCTTGCTTGGTGTCTTGCCAGCTCCAGGCCTATAGCGGAGAGGGCAATAGCTTGTCTGGTTTGCTCCGTATCAGGCATTGATGCTAGGAGCTGGGAGAGCATTGACCACAGATGCCGATTGTAGGCAGCGTGGTGAGCCTGATGTGATGCAATACAAGCCACCGCACAAGAAGAAAAAATTACTCACCTTAGTAATGTTGTTTCTTCTAATGGAGTCTTGCTATATTATAGACATTAGCAGTTTGATCCAGCTCTAGAACTGCCCCGGAGTGAAATGGTTAAAACCATTCCAAAATAGAATTTTGACACGAGAGCAGCTCTATCTGTGTCATTTCAAACTTGAACTGTCAGATCTTTATGAGCCAAACTCACTAAGGTCTGTGTGGAAGCTGTAACCTACACTAGCCAAATGGCTACCTAAATAATAACAACCATTGATGGTCCCAACACCCAAGACTCAAGTCAGGGGACCAGAAATACTAACACCATTCTAATAATATGAAATGGAACATAAGTATAATAAAACACACACACGCGCACACATACACACCCCAAAGTCCCAAAGGGACAAAATGCTAACAGGGCCAAGTAGTGCCCACACTGTTGCCCGCACTTCACCTAAGTAGAGGTTCTGAGAGGGCAGGTTGGGGAGGTTATATATAGCAAGACTCCATTAGAAGAAACAACATTACTAAGGTGAGTAATTTTTCTTCAAACAACATGAAGTCTTGCTATATTATAGACATTAACAGAATACACAGCAGTAGCTCCATGGAGGAGGGACAGAACCTACTTAGGAATAGGCTCTGAAGAACAGCTGTATCAAACCGAGAACATCTCCTGGCCTGGACATCCAGGGAGTAATGCTTGGTAAAGATGTGTACCGTTTTCAAGTAGCAGCCTGGAAATCTCTAATAAAGGGATATCTCTGCAGCAGCTAGAGAAGCTTAGCTGTACCCCTGGTAGAATGAGCCCTCAAACTGGGGCTCTGCCACTTCTGATAACAAAATTGGATACAAGAGACAATCCACCTGGCTATTGCTCTCTTAGTGGCAGGTTTGCCTTTCCCAACTTCACCATAGGTAAGGAAAAGTTGGAGGATTGAACCTGTGACCTTTAGTACGCTCTATATAATAACTAAGACCTCTTAACAACCAGGCTTGCAACCTCCTCTCACCAAGAGGAGTGATCAGTGAAAAAATACTGGAAGGGAGATAGATTGATTAAGATGAAATCTGAAACCACCTTAGGCAAAAACTTCCTATTAGTCCTACAAGGACCACCTTATCCCTATGGAAAGAAATAAAGTCAGTCTCCACTGACAAGGCTTGCAACTACTTATGTGTCTGGCAGAAGTGATAGCCACTAGAAAACAGTTTTCCAAGTTGGGAACTGCTCTGCAGAAGACAGAGGTTCAAAAGGGGTTGCATTAACTGGGCAATGCAAACATTAAGGTCCCAAGCAGGGGCGGTTCCCGAAAGGGAGGATTAGTATGGAGTAATCCTCAAAAACTTGGAAAACACAGGATGAGAGGAAAGAGGGATGACTTTCCTGCTGACACAAAAGCAGACACAGCTGCCAAATGAACTCTCAAGGTAGCTGGTCTAAGACCCAAGGAATTAAGATGTACCTGTAATCTAACAAAATGGGCAATTCAGCAGATTCTGGAGAAATATTTTCCCAGCACACCAAATGGAAAAACTTTTCCATTTAGAACTATAAGTAGTCCTAGTGGAAGGCTTTCTGGAAGCCTTTAGGATCTCAAGAACACCCTGAGAGAGGTGTAAATCAGCAACTCTAACTCCTCAAGAGCCAGGCCTTGAGGTTGAGGATTGAAGTCCGGATACCAAACCCTTCCCTAGGCACAAGTCAACAGATTGTGATTCCTGGGGAGGCGGGAAGATGGACTGTCAGAGACAGAAGGAGTGGGTACCAGGGCTGCCTGGCCCAATCCGGGGCAATCAGAATCACCCTGCAAGGCTGAGATCTGATTTTGACTAGTACTTTGAACAGGAGAGGAAGGGGGGGAAGCATCGAGGAACTTCCTCCCAATCAGAAGAAGGCATCCAGGAACTGGGCCCAGCACTGGAGGCCTGCAACAGAACAGAGAAGTTTGTGATTGTCTGGGGCTGCAAAAGATCTATCTGAGGATGACCCACCTGGCAAAAACTATCCCCAGCACTTGAGGATCCAGGGACCATTCGTGATGGCCCTGGGAAATCCTGCTGAGGGCATCTGCTAGGACATTGTCCTTCCCTGGAAGATGAACTGCTATGAGGGAAGTGTTCAGGGAATAGGCCAGAGACCACAACTTCATTGCCTCGGTGCACAAGGCCGAAGACCGAGTGCCCCCCTGTTTGTTGATGTACCACATTGTTGTGGTGTTGTCTGTTCTGACTTGTATCACCTTGTCGTGGACAGATGCAGAAAAAGCTTGAAGAGCTAAAAAGACAGCTCTGAGTTCCAGCAAATTGATGTGGAGCAGAGATTCCTGGGGGGACCACACTCCCTGAGTGGAAAGGTCGCCCATGTGGGCTCCCCAACCCAGAAGGGAAGCATCTGTAGTGAGAGTGAAGTCATGAGAAGGGGAAATGAAGGGACCCCGCTCTTAAGTGCTCTGATCCTGCCACCACTGGAGAGCTAGGATCAAGGTTCGAGTCACTGGGACCAACTTGGAAGGGGTCTCTTCTCTGAGACCAAAAGGTTCTCAAGTGAAACTGAATGTCTCTCATCTGAAATCTGGCTCCTGCACAACAGCTGTGGATGCAGCCATGTGCCCAGGAGCTGCAAGATGTCTTGCTGGTCGAGAGACCTGCAGAGTGAGAAGGAGGCCAGAGCCACTAAATTCTTTACCCTTTCTGGGGAAGAAAGGCTCTGGCTAGCTTTGTGTCCAATTCTCACCCTATAAAGGTGAGTACCTGGACTGGCTCCAGAACCGACTTTGGTAGGTTTAGCAGAAAACCCAGGAGGTGAGAAGCTGCTGGGTGACCTGCAGGTGAGATTTTACCTGTTCTGGGGACTGGCCTACAATGAGCCAGTCGTCTAGATAGGGAAAAACAGCAATCCTCTGCCTCCTTAAGTGGGCCACTGCTAGACACTTTGTGAATACCCTTGGAGCAGAGGCAAGGCCGAAGGGCATTGCTCTGAACTGGTAATGACCTGAGGGCAGTTCGAATCTGAGGTACTTTCAATGGGATCTTCTGATTAGGACATGGAAATAGGCATCCTTGAGGTCCAGGGAGGCTAGCCAGTCCCCTGGCCTTAGGAAGAGTAAAATCATTGCCAGAGTTACCATTTTGAACTTTGGTTTCAAAGATGCTTGTTCAGATATCTGAGATCTAAAATGGGCTGCCATTCTCCTGTCTTTTTGGGGTAAGGAGTATCTGGAATACAGACCCCTGCCCTGATGCAGGGAGGAACCCTTTCTACTGCTCTGAGAGCTAACAGGGATGAGACCTCTGTTTCCAGGCGAGGGTCTCTGAAGCACTTGCAGGTAAAAAAGTCTGCTTCTCAACATGGGAAACTTTTTGAAGCTGAGAACCAGACCCTGGCTACTACTTCCAGAACCCACTTGTCTGAGGTTAAAGAAGCCCAATTCTGACTGAAGTAAGCCAGCCTGCCCCCACTGGTACAGGAGAATCGGCCCTGGGCACCCCATCAGGGTGCCTGTTGCAGGAGCTTTAGGCTGGGGGTGGGGAGCAGGTCTGCCCACCCTCGTCTGCCCCTGCCTCTGAAGAAGCCCCTCTGAGCATAGGCAGAGGAGGCCTGAGTCTAGTAGAAAGGCCTGTGAAAAGGCCTACCCCTACCCCTGGGGCATGCCTTTGAGGGGTTGCGCTCCTTAGCCTGGGCACTCTTGTAAGTAGTCTATATTCATTCATCTTCTTCATGTAATTTCTGTCTGCTCTCCAAACAGAGAATTTCCCACCACAGGAAAATCCATAGCCTTAGTCTGGGTATCCTGTGACAAACTAGTACACCTGAGCCAGGCCAACCTCATGAAAAGCTACAGATGTGGCCATGGCCCTAGAGAAACATCATTAACATCCACAGCAGCATGAAACTGAACCTTAGAGCTTCAATGCCATCAGCAGCCACCTGTTCTAGTTCACTAGCCAGCTGGCCATGGGCCTGCTTGCCAATTGCATAACAGTATCCCATCTAGATTTCTGATACCTAGCTACCTAAGCCATATAATTTGCTTGCCTGAGTCCCAGAGAGGCTGCCATATACTGTTTTTTGCATGGCATCAATCTTCCTGGAATCCTTGTCAGGAGGATGTGAAGCCAAGGAATATTAGCTTTATCACAGGCAGCAGCCTGAACTACTAACATGACTGCATTGCTGAGAAAGGAATTCTGTATCAGGGCCTGACAATGTATACCTTCTGTCCATCTTTTTATCTACAGGAGGCACAGAATTAGGAGCTTTTAAAATTTTAATTGTTTGTTTCCTAAAGACTTATGTAAGGAATAGACAATCTCTAGACTCTGGAATATCCATCATTTCTACAAAATCAGGCTCCTCTTGCTCATCCAGGCCTCTTCTAAAGGAAGCTGGAGGGTTTCAACAACTTTTATAAAACATAAAATGAGATGGGGACTCAGACAGCATAGGGAAGATTCTAAAGGTCTGTCTGGGGAGATGTCGGTTCAATGGTCACACCAGATCTTCCCAGCCACATTCATACTGTTCATAATCCTCCTCCCCTCCTCTGGTTCATAAAATTCCTCAATATCATAATCCTGAACCACTGGGACCGGACGAACCGACCTTTTACCAGATAGTGGTGGTTGGACGGACCCTGAGACAGTGACTGGACAATTTGTATGGCTTTTGCTATCTCTGCAGCAGTTGGAAGAATTTTGGACTCCAGACCTGCTGATTTTCTTGTTTTCTTTACTGGAATTGGTTCCTCAGAACCAGCTTTTCTTTGCCCGAGGAAGTCTGGCCCTGGTCAGAGGCACTCCCTCTGGTTCGGTTGGCACGAACCGGGCTGGCCATCCGGGTCAGCGGACTTTTTGGCCTCTCGTTCCCTGAGCCTGCCCAATCTTTTTCCAGGGTGGCTGCAGGGAAATTCTTACATACCTGGCAGTCTGACTGGAGGTGGTCAAACCTCAGACAATAAACACATGTGGTGTGTGGGTCAGCCTTGGCAAGACTTCCCCAAACATCACAGTGTTGAAACATGATGGCCAGTTTTCTTTGGGTTTCTCAGACATAATGCCAGCCTAACCAAAAACTTACCCTTTTAACGGCAGTGCCAGGCAAGACACCCTTATCGGTTCCTAACGTGTCACCGGTATTGGAAAACGTAAAAAACTTTTTTTTTAGAACCGATAAGAACCGAACGCACTCTAAAATAGTAACTTTTAGTTTTAAATGAGTTTAAACCCACTGATCGGTTCAAACCGAACGATACTTACAAGTTCCACACAGACAAAACCTTCATTTACTACGGTTACCACAGATAAAGCTTGAACGAGCGGTTTTGCGGTTAAAATAAACTATACTCGGTTAAATCCAACCCGAGAAAACACTTTAAACGAGAAATGAACCGAACAGAAGGAGAAATCTCCGGGCGACTGTTCACTGGTGAGATAAAGAATCTGACAGTTCAAGTTTGAAATGACACAGATAGAGAGCTGCTCTCGTGCCAAAATTCTATTTTGGAATGGTTTTAACCATTTCACTCCGGGGCAGTTCTAGAACTGGATCAAACTGCTAATGTCTATAATATAGCAAGACTTCATGTTGTTTTGAAGAAGACACTCTTAGCCCCACGGTCCGAACTGTAGAGAATCCGAATCTGGTGGGCGGTGTGAGCCAGGCAGCGGCGCCGGAGAATCTCTAAGTACACCAAGCAAGGAGGTTTGGGAAAGTACCCAGGAGTTCGAGGGCACAATACCTGACGGCAGTCAGCGGGGCTGGAGAAAGGCGGCTGGTGACTGCCAGGAATGGATAGGCGCCTCCTGGAGGACAGGCCAGGAAGGTACCACCAGGTGCTGGGCACTGAATTCTCCAGGAATTCCAGCGTCTCCGTTCGGTATTGTCTCTCCTTACATAAGAGATTGAAGGTCCCTCACCATCCTCGAGAGGATAGCTGATATTCAGTGAAATCAGCGTCGGAAGAAAAGATGAGCAAGGGTTCCTCTCCCTCAGAGGAGGAAGGCGAGGATGATGGAGAGCTCGAATGTCCAGAGGATTCCCTGCGGTGGGGAGGTCGAAAGACCCGCTCATGCATACATCTAACGATGAGGGAAGGCCGCGCAGAACCCTGAACTGCTCCCAGGATAACGGACCCGAGGGACCGACATGGCCTGAAGCGCGGGGTGGAAGCAGAGGTACTGGAGAAGGGCACCTACGAAGAGGCAACTGACCTCTGCCAGGACTCTGAAATCCGGGTAGTGGAGCCCGAGCTGGCGGGATCCCGGACAACAAACCAGGCTGCAAGGCGGAACCCTGAGAAGCGATGCCTGGAAGAGCCCAGGGAGAACCTCCCTGTGATGAACCGGGACTGCATGGTTCCAGAAGGGCAGTCCACAGCAGCACCGGAGGGCACCCTAGAGCCCAGGAGGGAAGGGCGGGTTTGGCCACGGCCCTAGCCACCCACCAGAGGCAGCCAACAGAGACTGGGGCCCCGTCCCCTGCCCTCAACCTCGGACTTGAGAAAGGCCTCTCTCCTCGACTGCAGCGTCCCGCACCCCAGAGGAGGCAAGCAGCACCAGGAGGGCAGCTGTCACAGGTCCCCTAGGAGGGCCTCCTCCTCAGTCCCCACCACATCACCCCGGGACCCAGGGCCACCCCAGCCGAGAGCCCTCAGGGGAGGGCGAGAGAGGGACAGTGGAAGGAGCCCCTCGCCGCCTGGCACCCTGTGCCACGGGGACCCTGACTCTGAAGAGTCAGGGTGCCAGGATGAGTCCACATCCGAGTCATCGGCCTCGAAGAAGGCAGACCAGCAGAACCTCAATGCTGGCAACTCTGGGAATCCTGGGGCAGCGGCACATGAGCAGTCCCGGTGCCGAGAGGCAACGGCGCACCACTGACAGCCAGGCCCAGCCCTACCTCCCCTGCGGTACCAGCCAGGCCACGGCACGCTCCCAGTGTTGGAACCTGACCCGGCACGCCCGAGAACAGACTGCCCACGGTGCCGCTCGCGGCACCGAGACCAGCCGGTGCCCCTCTGGCGCCGTCTCGATCACGGCGCGGATGGCGGCGTCGAGGTCCACGGTGCCCGGCCCAGAAATCATGGGCCTCGACACTGGGTGAGCCTGCACCTCCGAGGAGGTGACTGCGGCGGTGTCACCGTCACGGCCCGGTGGGGAACCCGGCGTTCCCCGACTTGCAGAGAGCTTCCTCTTCGGCAAGAGAGAGGAAGCTCCCTCCTCCGTGGACCGTTATAGGCCGGGAGGGACCGGGGAAGGGCCTAGAGACCTTACCTGGGAATCCTGGGCAGCCGTCCCCGAGGTCAGCGGGGGCCTTGCCGAGCAGGCAGCGGACTTGAGGACACGACGGTCCATGGAGAAACAAGCGTCGCACGCGTCCATGTCGTGGTTGGGCCCCAAGCAACGGAGACAGACATCATGCCGGTCCGAGACAGAAAAATGCTGGCCACAGGAGCACCGACGCATAGGGGTGCGGCCCGCCTTCGACTTACGCCTTGCTCCAGAACCGGACATGATGCGAACTAACTGAGGAAAAAAAGTAGGAAAACACTCGGCGCCGTAGATAGAAATAAAAAGGAACGGTCTTACCGAATCGGCGTCGAGTGGATGTCTCAGAACACGAGATGAGGAGTCGGGACGAATCCGAGAACGAACACTATACGCTACCGCGCTAGCAGGTGCAGCCTCGAAGGCGGGAGAAACAGAATGAAGGAGGAGTCGCGGCTTTAACGGCCGGCCCCTCGCATGATTTGCGCGTCAGCTTCCTTGGAGGACGCGCCGCTAGAGCCAACTCTAAAAAAACTCTCCTGTAGCGGGTGCGCGCCTCCGGCTTAACCCCAAGCAGTAATGAATGGTGAAGATTGACAAGGAAAGATCCTGTGTTTCGTTCCACATAGGGAACCACTTCTATTGCCCTGTTTCTGAGAAAGCCCTGAATCTCAGTAATGAGAAGGTCTGAGTAGAGGACAGACTGAGCTGTCGTTTGGGTGGAAGGTCCAGGGGGATCTCTGTGAAATTGAGGGAGTACCCCTCCTGAATAATCCAGAGGACCCATTTGTCTGTAGTGATAGACTTCCACTGGTCATAAAACAGAGTCAGATGCTCCCACCCTCAGTGCCGTGGGGGTGTCCACCTTGGGCAGCTGAGGTGGGACTGGGGCCAGATTTTCAGAGGGTGGCACTGGGTGCTTTCGGGCCCTATGCTTTTTCCTGCATTTTTGTTTTGCAGCTGAGGAGTCTGGCTTCTATTAAATGCTCTTCAGCCCTTACTTCAAAAGGACTGCCTGTTGTGAAACTGCCGATGGTTCCCACCCCTTTGAGGGGCTGTAGGAGTCAGTCTGGCTGTTTTAATGGCAGTCCTGGTTTTCTGAGCGGCCTCCAGTGCTTGCAACTTGGGGGCCGAACAGGTAAGCACCATCAAAGGGGACATTCATCACCTGCTGTTCAGCATCGAGTGAGAAGCCTGACATTCTGAGCCAGGTGTGCCGCTTGATACAGATTCCAGCAGCAGCTGCCCTCGCCGCAGTGTCATTGGCATTCATAGAAGCTTTTAGCTAATGATTATTGGACTCTATGCCCCTGGTAATACTCTGAAGAAGTTCCATGTTAGCGTCAGACTCTGGGAGGTTCTCGACTATTGATTTAAGAGTGTTCCACAGGGTGTACTCGTACTGAGAGTAATGGCCCTGGTAACTGGCAGTACGCATGCCCAAGGTTGCGGCTACTAATGCGTATTTCTCCAAAGTGTCAAATCTTGCGAGATTCCTTATTTATAGGCCATGCTGTGGACTCCTGAGGGAGGACAGCTTTATTGTTCTCTGCAGGCACTACTAGAGCATCTGCAATAGGCTGTGATGCCAGGTAGGGTCTTTCCTTGGGGGGAGCCTATTTCCTGTCTACCGCCTTAGCCACAGATGGAATATGCACCAGCCTGGCCCCACTGCTCGGGTAGAGTATCAAATTGGGAGGCACAGGGGGTATAAGATTCATAGGAATATTAGGAACATGAAGAAACTCAAGCTACATGAGTCTCCCTGGGTCCACCATGGAGGTCTGAAGAGCTAGCGTGGAATCCATATTCCTAAGGAGGGACAGGAAGGAAAGGTCCTCAACCAAAGGTTAAGCTGAGACAGAAGGTTTACTTTCCAAGTCATAAAGCAAGTCATCCTCGACACCACCAGACAAAATCAGGGCGGGATCAGACTCATCAAGATCTATTTTGACCCCCGAAAGGTCAGGAGCTAGTCCTGCTAGATTGAAGCCTGGAGCAGGTGAAGGGAACACAGGAGGCATCGGAGGTTGCATTGGTGTTGAGGAACTTGGCACTGAAACCCCAGTCGCCGTACACGGCAGCAAAGAACTCAATGCCATATGTGGCACTGAGGCCAACACCATACGTGGCCCAAAGAACCCGACGCTGTACGCAGCACCGAGGCAAAGCACAGCACCGAAGAACTCAATGCCGCACACGGCACCAACAAACCATGGCCCCCATCAGACCTAGAAGAAAAGGGGGAAGAAAATAGAACCTGTGCTGGCCCCTGCGTGGAAACCTGGTGAGGGGGTAAGGCACGTGGACCTGACGTCAGAGGCGTCAGTACAAAGGAGGGAAGAATCTCCATCTGTGGCACCTAAGGCACATCCTGCCCCGACTACCTGAGCCACGGCCCCGTGGCTCCAAGACCCAAGGGTCCCGGAATCGGGTTCACAGACAAGGGCAACCGAGACAGATGCTGAACCCATTGCTCCGTAAGAGCGGCCCAGTGTTGAAACTGCTCACCGGAAACCCCATCAGAGGGCAGAGAAGGGCTCTGATATAGGGAAATCTGTCTGCAAAGAACGGAAACCACTGGAGACCCCGGGATGGGTTGGGGTGGTTCTACCGCTCCTCACTACTGAAGGCTCCCTCGCAGACCTACCAGAGGGTGACCTCGAGCAGTACTGTCTCTTCTTTTTCTGGTGGGAAGAACAACAACTCGAGGTCGAATGGTGCTAGGTCCCCGACCGAGATCGAGAATTGGCCTGTTTCTTTTTGTGCTTTTGGAAGGGTTGTTCCCCCTCCCAAACACCGGACTGGCTGCAGTCAAACCCCCTCCAAAAAGGGCAGCGGACCAGACACAGCCCCACTGCCAGAACAATATTCCAGTGAAGTCTCCCTACCATAACCGACACCATCCATGGTCGACTCTGTCGATGGCTGGCTGAAAGATCGTCTTTTCTTCAGAAAATAAAAATGTTTTTTTTTTTTTTTAACCACTAAACAAATAAAACTAAATAACTAAGTGAAAATGAATGACTATAAAAGCTGCTGTCGTAAAGATGTGAAGTTTTGACTCCCAGTGATCATCAGTGTCACTGAAGTGCACTCGATGGTGGGAAAAATGGAACTGAAATGGCTGGGATGGGGAAGTCGACATGAGACAGCCCACACAGGCTCGAGTCAGTCTTGCAGTGCTGCACATGCCCAGTCTTGCCTCGACGCCGACCCCTCTGAAGATTTTTGGCTCCCACTAGGTCCTAGCAAATCCAGCTTAGTACCCAGCAGTATGAATGAGTGGTGAAGACTTTAAGTCCATGAAGATCTGAGAGGAGCAGGTGGCCGGCATCTGTTACTGGCCAGCCCACCAGTGCCACATCATGTGTCGGCCTTGTTGGTGGCATTGTCCCTGATGTCGGTTCCCTAGCTCTAAATTTTTAAAGCTATATCCTCCCGCGGGTTCCATGTGCCTCTGGCACAGACTCATAAAGTAATGAATGGTGAAGATTGATTCTTGGAAGATCTAAATACTGCAAAGGGCTTTCTACAGCTCTCTTCACTGTCACACAGACTAACAAGGTGTTATGGAATGTTGGGACAGGCAAAGGTCCATCATGATGTCACACCTTGGTAAGTGTGTCAGTCTCCCTAGCTGCACCCTCTCCCTTTTGTACCTGGGGCCCCAGACTTCTGCTTGGGGCACTATGTCAGAAACTGCCCCCGCTAGGGCTGCTGCTGGGTAGGATGTGACTGAAAGGACTGATATTGAAATATTGGCTTCTTAGGCTTTTTCTTCTGGTCCTTCTGGGATGAAGTTACAGAGTCATTGGTGGTGTTAGACATCTCAGTCCAAGTGAGATGCCCTTCCACCCCAGGGCCACAGAGTTCGGTGCCCAGCAAAGGGACATTGGCCACGTCTGGTATCTGTTGTGAAGGTGGACAAATGCAGTCAAGCCCTGCAATGCATGGAGACAGCTGCTGCTATCGCACATGCGCAAGATTTGTCCACATCCTAGGCTGTCTGGAATTGGTGTTTAGCCAGTGATTGACCATGGTCTCTGATGAGCTCCATTGCCATCCGCTGCTCTGGATGGAGGTGGGGGAGGACCATATCAAAAATTCCCATCAGGGAATGATCATAATTAGCCATCATGATGGCACAATTAGCTTGATGGAGACCCACAGTAGCTGCAGTGTACACCTTTTTTGCAGCATGGTTAATCTTACAGTACGCGTCCCGAAGATCGTCCACATTCCCATGGCATTTGGATTTACAGAACACGGAATCTGTGACCAGCCCTTCAGCCGAAAGGTAGGTAGAAAAGTTTTATTGTTTGACAATTGTCATTACAATAGAGAAACACTAAAAACATTTACACAAATATTTAAACTAGAGCAAAAACTTTTTTATAAATCCACAATCATATATGACTTATCAAATGAATCCATTTCCTTTCTAGAAAGCCAAAGCTTCAACATATATAATTTATCATAATTTAGTAGATACAGTATCAAAAAAGACTCACATTTTTGAGTACTGCAATATCTTTAAATAAATAAATAAGAAGTCTATCAGAGGGAAGACCGAGGGTTGCCAAGAGAGGACCAAGCCAATATTTCCTTTGATTATTAAATTGGGGACAGTGTAATACAATATGTTTCAAATCATCCTCTACAATATTATTGCACACACAGCATGAGGTCTTAATTTCATTTCTTCTCTGTCTTAGCATTATACAGTTTGCTGGATATAACTCCATTCTAAATCGTGTAATCACTCTTCTTTCATTCCAATCTGATAAAGATGTTAAATATTTCTCCAATCCACCTGATGTTTTCAATGTTTTATACCATCTAAAGTTTACTAGCTGCATTATTCTTACATGTTCTTCTGTTTGTTAAATAATCCAAAGTCTTA
This sequence comes from Neoceratodus forsteri, assembly GCA_016271365.2. NCBI lineage: Eukaryota > Metazoa > Chordata > Ceratodontiformes > Ceratodontidae > Neoceratodus > Neoceratodus forsteri. The sequence goes on along the minus strand of CM028134.1, from coordinate 966,194,814 downwards.
ATTTAATTTGTGACTGTATCTGGTCAAATGGAGTTAAAAATATCTCATAAAGTAATTGACCCAAGCCTATTAAAAAAGTGACCTTTTATTATTGAAATAGATGTTGACAAAAAAAACCCTATGATTATAGTCTAACTACTCTTCCAAACACATATGTGGCAGATGTGATATTGGAAGAAGAAATAAACCTAATATAAATAACAGTTTTCATTCCATTGGCTGTATTTTTAAAGGATTTCTGTCCTAATTCATATCTCAAAATCTCAGCCAGCACTGACTGCGGTATCCTTAGTAAATATCTATAAAGTTGATTTATTATAACTTTTATAAAATTAATATTTGTCTCAGACCAAATTTCAGAAGCATAAAGTACAGAAGTCTTAATCTTGGCATTCACAGTTTTTAATAAGCCTTCCACTGAAGCTTGACCATAATTTAGATTGAATCTTTTAAACGCATTAGTTGTAATTTTAAGATTCTTTATTTGTTTATCTATATGTAAATTCCACCAAGTGCTTTGTGCAAAAAGAACTCCTACATATTCATAGTGGCTTACTGTATCTATTTTTTCACCATCTAAATAGATAGTTGGTCTATGTTTACTTTTAAGGCCAAAAGCCACTAAATTTGTTTTTCCTTTATTAATCTGTAACTTATCTATTTTGCACAGTTCTGAAAAATAATTCAGCTTACGCTGCAAACCCAGTTTCGATGCGGATAATAGAATTATATCATCAGCGTAAGCCAGACAAGACATTTTCTTATCTAGTACAGTTGGTGCATGAAATTCTAAATTATCCAATGCTGAAATTGTGGAATTAACATATAGATTAAACAAAAGAGGGGCCAGAAGGCAACCTTGTCTCACTCTCAAATTTGTCTTAATTTTATTTGTTAAATTCCCTGCCTGATCATATCTCACTTTTAACCATGTATTCTGATGTAAACTTCTAATTATTCTCAACAGAGTTGGATCAATTTCATAAGATTGTAACGTCTCCCATAGTAGAATTCGACTTATTAAATCAAAGGCTGAACGAAGATCAACAAAACAGCAATACAGCTTTGCTTTTTTCACTGTAACATATTTCCAAAGTAGATGTTTCAAGACATAACAATGTTGAATTGTTGATCGACCTTTTCTAAATCCATTTTGTAATTCTGATAACAGCTTATTATCTTCTATTCAAATCTGAAAACCTTCTAATATTATTCTTGTAAAAATTTTCTGTGATGAATCCAAGAGGCTGACTGGCCTATACATAAGTGGGTTATTAACATCCCCTTTTTTAAAAATCGGGCAAATGATACTTCCAAACCAAGATTCTGGATATGTATCAAACTGACAACCCATATTGTATAGATGGTGCAATAAGGGTAACCACCAATCAGTAAACAATCTAAACATATCCATGAGTATCTTGTCTGGGCCTGGAGCTTTATTTGATTAACTTTTCCTAATAGCTTCCATAATTTCTTCTTTAGTAATGAAGAATGGTCTCAGCCAAAAGGTAATCTGAAAACCCTGAGAGAGAGCATGTAGGGACCATGTACTTGCAGACCGTGCAGGCCGAGGGTGCCAGACAAGATGCTGGATGCTCTCAAAGCTCCAAGATCGGTCCCAAGATGGCCACAGCCACCAGGAAGCAAACCCCTGGGGATTCATCCCGGTCCAAAACATCCATGAGAGGGTACGTAGCCCTCTTCTGGACTAGCTCTAATGGGACTGCCGCAAACTCCGAAATAAGCTGGAGCAGCCCACCAAAGGGCACTGGCCCATGGTCAGTGGAAGGCTCCTCAACTGAGCCACCATTGAAAAGCTGAGTCCCAGAGGAGGCCATGGACTCTTGATCCGATTCATCAGAGAACTCCTCAAAGATAAGCCTCGGCAGTTGCTTGCCACAGACCTCCCAGGTGCCCTCATCCAGGGTAATCCGAACTGACAACTGACTTAGCAAGCTGGAAGCCAAACAGACAGCCTCCTTTGTCGGTCAGCTGACTGGCAGCTGTTGAGGTGGTAGCTCCACCCTAACTGGCAGAAAGGCAGGAGTGGGGAGCACCTGCAGAACGTGGACCACCACAGGAACCACTGACAGCTGCCGGAAGACGGAAGTCCTTGGGTAAGAGCCCTGCCAAGCAGTGGACCACTGCTGCTAGAGGAACTCCTTGTAGCACTGACACATTTTCTGCTGGTGTATCTCTTCACGGTGAGGATGAGAAGGATGAGAAATGTCAATGGCAGCGCATTCCAGTGGAGTGGGATCCAGAGTGCAAATGCCTCAATCATGACCTCGACTGTCGACCACTTGGTCAACAGCAAGCGAGGTCCTCTTGTGGTTGACTGTAGATTATGTGGCTACTTAAATTTAGCAACAAGGGTGTCGAAAACCCAACCCCGGATTGAAGTTGGTCCCTGGAAGGACTGACCGGGGTCACCAATCGGTCCACGTCCTCGTAACAGGGTTGAATAAGAACCTGTCCAATTTTTATGCAGAAAGGGTTAAACACAAGGATCTGTTCTAGCCTCTCCTCTCCTTTTCTGTCTCTTGTCTGTCTGGTTGCACAATCAAACGTTCTCGTGAGACCTAGGAACTGATCACTCTGACGGTCTCGCGATTCTCTGCCTCCCACTATCTCTCTGCTTTCACTTGCTGTTTCTTGCTTTTCTATCTTTTCTTTCCCCTTGCATATTTGCAGTTATAAAATATATGTAAATCTTTATGTGAAACTGGAATCCCTTGTTTGAAAATGTATAAAGTTATACTGTTGAAATGAATGTAAAAAGTTATTTGGAACTCAGGGGGTTAACTCTGAGATGGAGTTTGACCTCCACAAACTCTTTTGCAGAGCTGTCAACAGGAGGTCAGTTCTGGCACACCATGCCCTATTTTGCTGCACCTGCAAGGAAAATGACAAAGTTCTGTTTTCTCTGTTTGTATTGCCTTTCTAAATAGTTATACTGAACATTTTTATTTTACTGTTATTGATAATAATAAAACATTACTTGTGAATTTTATAACTGCTCCTGGTTTTCCTATGCTTCCTGATCTGTGCTTTGATGACAGATGGTGTAAGAGTGGGATTTACACTGTGCATACTTTAAGCCAGGAGTTTTGCATGTGGGTACTAGACCTGGTACCAGGGAAGCATAGAAGAAAGGTATGGATCCTGGAACAACAAGCCCAGGAGTGATTACCACAAAAATGGCAGCCAAATTACAAGCAGAAACAAAAGTCCAAACTTAGACTGTATAGCCAGAACCAGTGATGAAAGAAGAACAGGCAGGAACAGAACCCAAAAGCATTTCTGCCTTCTTCAAATGGTGGGTTATACAACAAACAGCAGGTCTGACAGGGGTGGCCAGACAAGAATCCAGCAGAGATGTGTCAAGAAAAGGCATGGCCACCAAAGAGATAGCTGGCAGTAGTGCACCTAACAGAGGCACTACGGATTGGCCAAGACATGACTTTTGGGCAGTGAAGGAAATTATGCAGATTGTGAAAACTTTAACAGAACTGGTGAACTGGCTCACAGAGCGATGGATGGAGGCTGAGCAGAGATGCCCAGGGGTCGGAGTAATCCACCAAGGGCAGCACTGTGAGTCCGCCAGGAAAGGCAAGCCTCTGAACAAGTCAGACAAGGTTGAGAGGCGAGGAGAGGTCCCATCTGTTGCAGACAAAGGCCAGATGGCATCCCGTCGAAGTACCGAGAACCAGTTCAGAGCCATGATACCCGAGATGGAGATGGAGCATTTGGAACTTCCTGTGTTTCCTGGTGCTACCTTGTATATACAGAATTGGAGCTGGAGGAACTCCTGGTGCTGGGTCCTGGAGGATCACATGTGAGTGGTGCAGAGACTTTTGATGAAGAGGTGCTTGATTGTGGTGGAGAAGAAAGGACATCCTGAGATGCAGATCATGCGATCCGAGATGGAGGCATGGCCCCTTTACTAGAGCAGTTGAAAGGTGAGGAAGAAGCCTGTGAGATGCCTGAAGGGACTGATCTTTTTGCTAAACCAGGGATTCCCTGGTGATTCAGAGACTGGCGTATGTTACAAAATGGGGATACACATGTTTGCAGGTTATACCAGTATGTGAAAAGTATTGATGGTGTACTTATTGCCGTGGGGTAGCTGGCACAGCCCTTCCCCATTATGTTGTGAAGAAAGGGGTACTATTCAAGTTACATCCTAACCCCAGGTTAAACAAGACAGAAGAGCAGGTGGTTGTTCCCAACAGATGTCGGATGCAGGTGATACAGTGGGCACACACTGATCACAGTGGGAGGCATCCAAGTAAAAGTGAAACTCTGGCAAACCTTCTGCTACATTTTTACTGGCCAGGAGTCTATAGGCAGGTAGCGACCTACTGCAGATCCTGCCAGCTAATGTTGGCTGTAGACCCCAAAGAGATGGGTGTGACTACCCCTCAGACAAAAGCCTTTACTTCCTAAAGACCAGTAGAGGCAGAAGGCTCAAAAAGGAAGACAACTTGGGGAAAGAGATGGCATTCTGTGAAAATAGGTATGCTACCTCCAGGGCTGGGGGAGATACAAAGCAGAGATAAACGGGTAATAGTATAATGGTTTTGCTGCAATGTAAATGGCTAAACTGATCAATTAGAAACATTAGAATTGAGAATTTCAAAGGTAGAAAAAATGGGTGTGGGTTTATACTTAACTGTCTGCTGTACTGGTTGCTATGGATAAAGGGATACTGCATATGAGGAGAACTATAAAGTAAATGCAAGAATATGTTCCATCTTCTCCTTTTCTGTCTCTTGCCTGTCTGGTTGTGCAACCAAATGTTCTCGTGAGACCAAGGAACTAATCACTCTGACAGTCTTGCAATTCTCCATCTCCCACCACCTCCCGCCATCTCTCTGCCTTCACTTGCTGTTGCTTGTTTTTCTATCTTTTCTTTCTCCTTGCATATCTGCGGTTATAAAATATATGTAAATCTTTATTTGAAACTGGAATACTTTTGTTGGCCCAGTGGCACTGAGGGTTGAGGTGCTGGACGCCACACCTCGCACCACACCGGTGACCTGGGTTCAGAAACGGACTCTGGCCACCTGGGGTTAGCAGGGGAGAGGGTGGATTGAGAATCCCAGGCCTGCTCTCCTCCCTCTGGGGTGGGTAAGGGGAAGCACATCATGCTGTAAAGGCCCCTGGTGATGACCAGGGGCAGCACAGTTGCAGTGCACAGTAGGGGAGGAGCACGGCAAGACGTCAGCTTACATGCCGTACATCACTGCACTGCTGGCTCCTAGGGGAAACAAATGGAGGAAATGGCTGGGCGCGACTGAGGCAGCTTGATGGCCATGCTCTCGCCGACCCGGAGGACTGTTGTGGAATCGCGCTGGGGGGGGTCTGGTCCAGCTCGGCGAGGCATGGGAGAGTCTCTCCAGCGGCATGGGGCGGCTGTGCTGGACCCCATTATGCGAGTGAACCTGCTTCTCTCTGGGGTGGTAGGGGCCGGCGGCTGGATGCCCCCCCGCCCGGTGGCGCCTGAAAGTGTCACAAATAGTGGCATGATAAAAAAAACTGGAATACCTTGGTTTGAAAATGTATATAGTTATACTGTTGAAATGACTGTAGAGGGGCGCTGTTGAGGAGAGGGTGCTGTTGAGCAAGGTGGTGGCTTAGAGTTTATGCTCTCTACATCAAATGTACACTAAGTTTATTAAGAATACTTTATCGGACGTTTTGACAGACTAAACTGGTAAAAAAGAAAATTGGAACTTTACTGTGGAGTAAGAATGGACAACCAAAAGAAAGATAAAATGCAGCAAGAGGGAGCCCAAAGTAAGAATGTTACAGGGCCTCTAGCCACGAGGTCTGCACAGGGTCATCTTGCTTCTGAGGACACTGCCATGAGAGAAGAAACCCTACAAACCATAGGTGCTAAAATCAATCGCCTTACATTTACGGTGTCTGGTTTAGCAGATAAGTTTGACTCCCTGACTAATAGAGTCAACACTCTAGAAATGGAGGTTACAGCAGTGAAGATGGAGGCAACGGAAACTTGCAAGAGATCAGAGGCGGCCTTGGGTACCACAGCCACGTTCGTTAAAGAAAACACGCATCTCCACTCCTCGCTTGAGGTTTTAGAGAGTCAAGCCCAGGCGGCCAATCTTCGAGTAGTGAACATGCCTGAACGGTGTGAGGGAGACCATTTGGGCCTTTTTATCCATGATTTGGCTGGAACAACAATTCTCAGATCGCAAGGTAATTATTCAAAAAGCTTACCAAGTGGCATCAAGGGGGCGTCTTGAAAACCCCGAGGCTCCTAGGGCTGTTGTTGCTGTCCTGGACAGAGTGGAATCGAGGGACTCTGTCCTGGCGCTGGCACGCCAAAAGAGAGTATTGCTCCAGGATGGCATGCAGGTCCGACTCTACCTGGACCTCAGTAACACAACTAGACAAAAGAAAAAATGTTTTGATGGAGTCCGGGCCATGCAAAAGGGCGCATAAATTTCCCATATCATGCTGTTCCCTGCTCACCTCAGAATCCTTTACAAGGGGAAAGTATTTATATTTTCGGATCCAAACAAAGCCCTGAAATGGGCCCAGTATCACGTTCCACCACCTAGACAGAGGGAATCTACAGACCAGTCCGACCAAGAAGAGGCTGACGATGAGGAGACTTGATTTTTCAATCGGAGGTCCAGGATAAAGGTTTGCTTCATGTGAAGGATCCTAAGTGGACATTAATGCTGAAAGTACTTTGGATTATTCATAGTACCATATAACACTGGACTATTGAGCAAGATAAGCTCTTCATCTGCATGTTTTTTTAATTTGAGAACGTCTGTGACAAGTTTTTTATTACATGGGACACTTATTTTAAGCTGGCAATTTCTCTTGGAGGAAAGTTATTATAGTTGAGATAACTGGCAGAGGTTATTTAGTTTAGGTTGCCCTCTTACAGAGCATTTAATTACCGATGGCTGATATTTTGCCATATAGTTAAGTAACTTATTAGTGTACAAGATAGGGAATTCTAAACATCTGCTAGTATGATACCAATATGGTTCTTAAATCTTAGGTATGCATGATACCCTCATTTCCTCTGCGAGGAAAAAGATCAGAATATGTTATGATATCTATAACAGATTGACAATTCATGCAGCTCATGGGTTCTTAAAACAGCATAGAAAGTCTTACGTAAAGGAGATTCAAGATTTTATTTACTGATTCCCACCCAGGGACGTATCTAATAGATGCAGTATGATTCTAAGTTTAACCTACATGAAATTAAGAGAAGTAGCACACTCATGTGGAAACATTTTACTCTAATTCCTCATGATCTGCCTCAGGATGTTTTACTGTGTGTGTACTGTAAACTCAATAAACAAGGTTTTAAAAATAAAAAAAAAAGAAATGATTGCAATAAGCTATTTGGAACGCAGGGGGTTAACTTTGAGATGCAGTTTGACCTCCATGAACCCTTTCCCAGAGCTGTAAACAGGAGGTCAGTTCTGGGACACCATGTTCTATTTTGTTGCACCTGTAAGGAAACCAATTAAGTTCTGATACATTTTTTGTGTGAGACAGGATATCCCTTAACGAGCTCAGGATGAAGTTAATTGCCAGGCAAAGACTTGTTATAAAAAGAAAGCAATCTTTTGTTGGAAGAGAGAGACTGAAACTTATAATTACAGATATTCTCAGATGAAGGACTTTGTTTTCTCTGTCTGTATTGCCTTTGTAAATAGTTATACTGAACTTTTTTTATTTTACTGTTATCGATAATAATAAAACATTACTTCTGAATTGTATGACTACTCCTGGTTTTCCTATGCTTCCTGACCTGTGCTTCAATGACTGTCCTCCTGCATGAGGACCGGGAGCACAGAGGTCTGCGAGGCCAACTCCTCAGTCTCATCTGACAACCGTTTGACTGGATTAAGAAAAATCTCGACAACTTGGTCAGCTGGTGCCAAGGTCGACTGCCTCAATGGTGGAGCGAAACAGTCTTTGACCTGCCTGACCAGTCCTTTGGCCAAGGGGCACCTGACATCCGTTGAGTGGTCAGGCTAGTCAAGGGACAGGGAGGACCATGATCTTTCCTTGTCCCATGACCGGCGACAGCAGTGTTTAGATTTGGTTTTAGATTTGCAACTTCATAGTGTAGGGCTCTCCCCCAAGGTTTGGCGGGACCGGAACATATCACAGAACTGGTCTGTGAAGAGTCCCTCTGATGCGGTCCTCAGGTGGGAACAGTACTGAGACAGAGGAAGTGCCCACCATAGCAGCCGCAACTTCCACATCAAGGGCCGAAAGCTGCGCAGTGGACCCAGCTGCAGCCGAGGCCTTTTTGTGGCTTTTAAGGTGATCCTTCTGATCCCATTCTGAAGGCCAACCTAGCAATAGCCAGAGCTTCCTGTCCTTAAGGGACTCAGGAAGCATGGATAAACATAGGCCACACCCGGCCACATCGTGCTGTCCTCCCAGGCAGTACACACACGTGTCATGCGGGTCGGTGACCCATCTTCTGGCAGCACTGGACACAGGACTTGAAGAAAATATTACTCACCACAGTAATATTGGGCTGGCAGTATAGCGTAGAGGTTAGAGGAACAAGGTGTGAACGAGCTTGATACATCCAGCAGACCAGACCCGAGTTTGATTCTCACAACCTCCACTTGCATACTGTGTGACTCTGAGCAAGTCACTTAACCGCCCAGTGCTCCCAGGTCACCCCAGAAAACAGGCACTTGTGCCTAGTGGGCCTTACCCATTTACCAAAGACTAAAATAAATAAATACTGTTTCTTCCAAGGGATCCCTCACTATGCTTACTGTCATAATTGGCCTGAAGGTCTGAGTTGTCCCGGACAGTGGAATTTTATGTAAATTATGGAACTCTAGAATGCAGTTTCAAATCTCTGCTACATGGTGCCGTTCTACCCTGCCCTCCGTCAGATTTATTTCAACAGCCCAGTAGAGCAGTGGCCACTAACCTAACTCTAAATAAAACCTAAGTGAAAAACGCAAAAACACCCTTTGATTGGTCCCACAGGACAAGTTATGGCAGACGAAGAATAAGTAACCAAAACAGTCAACTGACTGTAGGCAGTGCAATAATTAATGCTTAAGCAAATAAATACTAAAACAACAACTAGGTCTTGAAGAACTTTTTCCAGGTTCTGGAAGGGAAGTCAGGGTGGGAAAGTTAAGCATAGAGAGGGATCCCTTTTAAGAAACAATATTACTATGGTAAGTAATTTCTTCTTTAAACCCCAGGAATCCTTCACGATGCTTAGTGTTGTAGACTACGAAGCAGGACCTTGGGATGCGGGTACAGAATTATTTAGGGAACAGGTTCTACAAGATGCAGTGCTAAACCTGCCAACCTTTCTGGACTGCACAGCCAGACAACAGTGCTTTGTAAAGGTGTGTACAGTTTTCCAGGTAGCTGCTTTACAAATTTCTAGGAAGGGAACATCCCTTGCAGTTGCCACAGAGGCAGAGGTGACACATGTGGAGATTGCCCTGAGGCCTTGTGGTAGTACAGTAGCTTGCCAGCTTTACTGTAACAAAACTGGATGCAGGAGACTATCCAGTGAGCAATGGTTATCTTATTGCTGGCCTGCCCCTGCCCACTTCAAAATATGTGAGAAACAGCTGTGAGTGGGAAGATATCAGATCCTTAGTGTGGTCCAGATGGTAACTAAGTGCCCTCTTAATGTCCAGACTGTGCAGCCTCTGCTCACCAGAAATGGATTTTGCAGTGAAGAAATGGAAATTACGTACTTACCGTAATTCTTGATCTTCTTGGATGAAGTCTCCACCACTCATTCACACTAATGGGGACTACGTTGGAGGTGCTAGGACTCTGCGAGAGCCAAAAATCTTCAGGAGGGCCAGCGCTGGGATAGGAACGTGCATGCACGGCACTGCGAGACTAGCTTGCGCCGTATAGGCTATCTTGGCATCGACCCTCCAACCGCCTCAGTACATTTTTGACGGAGGAGGTGCAGCGTAAACTAACAAAAGAAAACCTAACCCTAACTTCGGGGCATGTGATCTGCCGTGCGCCCCGAGCGGTGCTTTTAAATCAGAAAGGCGGTGCCTTCTCGGCCACCACTGACTGGATACTCAGCTCCTGCTGCCCTGGTGGAACCCGCCCCTGGACCAGTTCTCCAGATCTGTTGTATGCCCTGAGCGGCGCTTTTAAATCTGAAAGGCGGCACTTTCTTGGCCGCCGCCGACTGGATACTACAGCTCCTGCCGCCCTCATGGAACCCGCCCCCCAGACCAGCTCTCCAGATCTGCCGTGCACCCCGAGCGGCGCTTTTAAATTGGAAAGGTGGCGCCTTCTCGGCCGCCGCTGACTGGATACTACAGCTCCTGCCGCCCTCGTGGAACCCGCCCCCGGACCAGCTCTCCAGGTACCACCACTGCTTCAAGCTCGCTTCAGTGTGCTCCGATTGGCTGCAGTTCCTTGCAACCAGCACCTGATTGGACAGCTGGTCAGCACGGCTCACCCAATTGATGCATCTTTTCCAATCTGTTCTACCAGCTTTTGCCATAGCCTGAAACGCTAGCAATCTTCTGTTGGTTTTTGTATTTTGTGTTTATGCCTGCCTGCCTGCTATTGTTTCAGTATTGCTTACTTGGATTACTAGTTGAAGATTAGCTGTAATTTTAGCGCCTACAAATGTCTTAACTGTTGTCAACTGTGCATGCCTGCTTACTGTCTAGCTTAGCTAACGTAGTCATAGCACTGTGCCCCTCAGCTTGCCCGCCCTAATTCTTGTCTATCTAACCTCACAAATCTCTTCCTGCTTTTTTGTGTTTTTTATTCTAGTCCTTCACCGTTCTGAAAAATCTCTTCCCCTCTCCTGCTAGCAAGCCATAAAGACTGCTTGTACTTGACCCCACCCCCGTCCCCGCTGCTTAAATCTTTAACTTTCTCTCTGCCACTACCTTCCCCCTCTTTTGTCTCTACGCAGCCCAGCCCCTGCCTAGTCTATTTGCAATTCCTTTGTCTCTCGTCTTCACCTCTACCACCCATGATCAGTCTGCGCTAGTCTCCAGCCCTTCCCATTTTAATGTACACTTCTGGCAACCTTTATCTACCCTACCCTTATTTACCCTCCTCTGAAATGCTAGCAATATTCCCTTCCTTCCCTAGATCTTCTATGTCCGGCAGGCTTTTTAAACCAGGTGGCGCCTTCTCGGCCGCCGCTGATTGGATACTACAGCATCTGCCGTTCACCCCCTCCTTTAAATACACGTGTGTCCCTCCTTCCTCTTACTGCTCCTATTTCATTGGCTCTCTTAGAACCCTGCTGCTTAAACCGACTTAGTGTTACAGTACACCTAAGTAATTCTGATTAGCCTCTTCTTCACTGTCCACTACAGTCCTCCCACAAACATGCCCTTTCTGCCACCACAGCATTTCTGAGCTCTCAGGATTATTCGGTTTGGTCCTATCTTACACAAACCTGACACACTGGTAAAAAAAAAAAAAAAAAAGAACTAACAAATAAACCAAGATGTTGCCCTCCACTCTAAACCTTGTCCTTCTGGAGTTCGTAGTGCTTGCTCTTCCCCCTCTGTCCCCTAATCCCCATTTCCGCCACAGAGACATAATGCCATCCATCTTCCTGTTTTCAATCAGGTTAACTCCCCTTCTCCTATTCCTATATCCTGGTCTCACTCACCCATTCACCCCTGCACCGCTCTTGTCCAGATGCCTATGTACATTATTCTAATACACCTGCTTAGCTCCTGGACCCCCTCAGCTATTAGTAAAAGCCACAGCTCCCGACTGTTACGAAACCACTCTTGGTTCAAGAGTGCAAAGCTACATTATATTATTATTGCCCTCCTACTCTCGTCAGCTGGAAACATAAACCCCAACCTTGGCCCAGCTCAACCACCTCCAGCAGATAGCCCTGAGTCACAGCTCACAGCTCTCCCAAATGGCCTAAACATATTACATATCAATATACGTAGCCTCCTTCCTAAAGTGGACTTGCTACAGCCCCTGCTGGCTATGCTCAACCCTGATATAATTATAATTTCTGAATCCTGGCTAAATACAAAAATCTGCAACTTGTCTCTTACTCTCCCTGGCTTCACAATATCGCGTCAGAACTGGCTAGGGAGAGGTGGAGGGGTAGCAATCTATGTCTTTTCCGTCTTTTCTAGCGCTATTCTAGCACTATACCAAAAGCATATGAGGCCCTGATGTTGCAAATCTCTCTCCCCTTCTCCAAATCTATCTTTGTAGCAGGTGCCTACTGCCGTCCTGGCTCGCAACCCAAAATTGCTACTGACTTCATAGCCACCCTAGCTAGCCACTCTTCTGCTGGTGAATTATATATGATGGGTGATTTCAACATAAATTGGACTACCATACCCAACAAAGTGCAAAATGCTATACATGAGCTTAATCTAACCCAACTTATCCAAGACCCGACTAGGCTAAACCACAAGACAGGAAACCATTCCCTCATCGACTGGGCCCTCACCTCACACACCCATAGGGTCATTAAATCCGGTACTCTAGCAGATGCCTTCAGTGATCACTGCATGACTTTCCTGGTTTGTAGAGTTCACAAAGTCAAAGCCCCCTATACAACACTACAAATCCGATTGTACAAATCCTTGAACATTGCCCCGCTTCTTTATGATTTGGCCAACATTAACTGGGCACCTATATCTGATGCCAGCAACCTAGATGTTGCTGCAAACTACTTCAGAGACTGATTCCTTGAAATCTGGAATCAACATTTACCGTTACGCCGTGCTCGAGTCCGAGGTAACCACCTCCCCTGGATCTCTCCAGAACCCATTGCTTGCCAAAGAGCGCGTGATGCAGCCTAGAAGCTCTATAAAAGTACAAAGCTTCTTAAAGATTATGAGGCCTACTGGGTCCTCAGAAATAAATGCATGAAAGCCACTCATTTGGCTAAGGCTGAGTACTTCAGCTCTACCTTTAACTCTAATATAAATAACCCATCCAAATTCTGGAAAGTAATTCACTCAATTTTCTCCCCGTAAGCTGCCCCTCCTCCCTCCTCCAAATAAACAATACTGTCATCTCTGACCACCCAAGTGTTGCTGCTGCTTTCAACTCGCACTTCACCTCATGCACTTCTGCACTACTAGGCTCCCTTCCAACCATAAATTAGTCGACTTCTGCTTCTACTAAAAGTTCACCTGTCCCACCTCACAGTTTTTCCTTCTCAAAAATCCTGATAACTGATATGCTGGCGGTCTTGGAAGCCCTAAACCCGAGCAAAGGTAGCTCCCCTGATGGTCTGAACCCAAAGATACTAAAACTGTCTGCCTCAGTCATTGCTCCCCCACTGACTGCTCTTCTCAATCTCTCGTTTCAATTGCCGAAATTCCCCTAGGGTGGAAACATGCAATCGTCCTCCCACTCCCAAAGTGTGGTCACACCTCCTCCCCTGGGAACTACCGCCCTATATCACTCCTCCTGATGTTAGCCAAACTGCAAGAATGCCTAGTCCTAGCACAACTGTTCTCGTACTTCTCCGACATTAATTTCTTCACCCAATATCAATCTGGTTTCTGAAAACTTCACTCTATTACTACCTCGCTACTTCGGATCACTGATGCGATCCTGTCAGGCATGGACTGCGGACACATCACCTCTGCCATTTTTACTGATCTTGCTAAAGCTTTTGACACCGTTTCCCACTGCCTCCTACTCTGCTCCCTCTCATCAGTTAGACTGTCTGAACACGCCATAAAATGGTTCAGTGCATACCTGAACGACCGCTCACAATCAGTACAAATATCCGACTACATCTCCCCTCCCCTACCCATATGCTCTGGAGTCCCCCAGGGGTTCATACTAGGCCCGATTCCCTTCTCCATTTTCCTGAACGATCTTCCATCCATCTGTACTTCACCTTCTATACATATGTATGCTGATGATATGGTTCTTTTCTCCTCAGGGCCATTGCCCTTGAATGTCGCCTCCAGGCTTCAACGAGATTTCAATAATGTCCAGAGTTGGTTTCAATCTCACCAACTCTTCCTAAATACCAAGAAAACAGTGACCATGACATTTGGCACGCGACAGAAACTGTCAAGGCTCCCATATGCCCCCACCTTCACTACCCTCGATGGGACAACTATAGATGCCACGGCGTCTTTCAGGTATCTGGGCGTTTGGCTGGATCAACATCTCACTTTCTCGGATATAGATACCATAATGAAAAAGTTTCACCCTAAACTTGGTGCCTTATATGGAAACCGCCTGAGGCAAGGCATGAACTGATCCAAAAAATAATCCTCCCGATTTTTGATTACTGCAATATCGTTTACTGCTCTGCTCCGGCCACCTCCTCAGCTAACTTGGATACACTATTCAACTCCTTCTGTCGGTCTGCCTGGATGCACCTCTCCTTACCCATCACTGTCACCTGTATCAAGCTTTAGCCTTCCCCTCCCTAGCAAATAGGTGACTGCATCACTGCCCAAATTTCATCTCTAAGTAGTGGCTTGGCATATTCCCTCCTTATCTTACTTCCTTAATCTCCCCCCCACTCACTTCCTTTCGCCTTCTAAGATCCCATGACCACAGAACTCTGTCAGTTCCCTGGAGATCCACCTCAGTTGGCCAGTCCTCCTTCTCTTATCATCTCCCTAAACTGTGGAATGCTCTTCCTTCACAAATCCGATCCTCCTCCTCTCCTAGCTCATTAAATAAAGCACTACAAAATTTCCTCTCTGCTAATTGCATTTGCCCCTAGACCTCCCAGTCCTACATCCTGACTGATGCCCTGTTTGTCTAAGCACAACCTAATCGATGCACTTATAGATTTAGAGCTTAGTTTTGCTCCTAGTTGTGAGTGTTTGTTGCAATCTCTCTCTCAAATTGTCTTTCTTCCTCAGCCTGTGGTGACTCGCTCTGACCTCTACCTCGATCTCTGCCACATTGTTATTCTTCCTCTCATGCTGCTTTGTACTACTCAGTCCTCGTACTGTAGGCCATTGGGCACACTTGTAATTACTTTAGCCAATATCTGTCTCACCCACAAGATCACTGTGTAGGTTTGAACTATTCTACCCTGTAATATTTGCTTTTTATGCTACTGTGTAAATTGTACTCAATTATACTATGTAAAGTACAGGTACGTAAGAACTTACTGTAACAGTAGATCTTCAAGAACAGCTCTTGCAGCAGGTTACACCATTAGGACTGAAGCTGCCAGGCGTCAGGACCCCAAGGAAATCTTATAGCTAGCAGTCTTCAGCGGGGACCGCCTCCAATGTCAGTCCCGCCCCCGACGTCAGGCATAGTACATAAGGAGGCGGTCCCGCCAGAATCCCCAGTTCTCCCGTCGGAGACTTCCGGCCGCTAGATGACATCAGAAGAGGAGACCGAGGACCTGCCATCAGATGGCCAAGACTAAGAACAGACCTTTCCAATCCGAAGGATGGGTGTTAGGTTAGAACCTACTTCCTCCAAGGGGGAATGGTGAGTGGGAAGGTACCTGCTGCAAGAGCTGTTCTCGAAGATCTACTGCTACGGTAAGTTCTTATCTAACTGTACTATCTTCTTCGAGATACAGCTCTTGCAGCAGGTTACACCATTAGGACTGAATCCCAAGCAATGGCGACATTGTAAAGCCATCGGGAGGAGGAAAGACGGAGATTAAGACCCCTTCTGAGCCTAAGACAGAAGTCCCTGGAGGACGGCTAGGCTGAAACCAGGCTTTTGCCTTGAGGCAATGTCCAGGCTATAATGTCTGATAAAAGTATGCACCGAGCTCCAGATGGCTGCAGCACAGATAGCTGAAGTGGACACATTCTTCAGTGCTGCGAAGGAGGTAGCCACTCCTCTGGTGGAATGGCCCTTGACTGCTCCTGGCAAGGGTTTTCTGCGTTTGTCATAATAGAAAGAGATACACTGAATGAGCCAGCGTGAGAGGGTCTGCTTCGAAACGGGGGCCCCTTTCATCCTCTCAGCGAAGGATACGAACAGCTGCTCCGCTTTCCGGAGCTGTTTGGTTCTGGTCAGATAATATCTGAGACACCTGTGAACATCCAGGGTGTGAAGCAGTGCTTCTCCTCAATTGGTGTACTTGGAAAAGTACACTGGTAAATCGATGTCCTGATTAAGGGTAAGGGCTGAAACCACCTTATGCAGGAACTTAGGATTTGTCCTCAGGGATACCCTATCCTGGTGGAAAATTAAATAAGGCTCTTTTCACATGAGAGCATGTAATTCGGAAATTCTTCTCGCAGAAGTAACAGCAACTAAAAACGTTTTCCACGACAGAAAACGTAGCTCGCAATCCACGGCTGGTTCAAAGGGTGGCAGTGTAAGCTGCTCCAGGACGAAGGGCAAGTCCCAAGGAGGGACGGGGTCCTTAATGGGCAGCCTAAGGTGGAGGACCCCCCCTTAGAAAGGCACGAGTAGCATCCAACTGGGCCACCATGCGATGGCCTATGGGGGCATGATAAGCTGAGATTGCATAAAAGTGCACTTTGATCGAGGAGTAAGCTAGCCCGGATTGAAAAAGGGAAGAAAAAATTACTCACCTTAGTAATGTTGTTTCTTCTATTGGAGTCTTGCTATATTATGACATATGCAGTGAGTCCCAACCTTCGAACTGCTCCGGAGGTGAAAGAGTTAACTTTCCATGCCAGGCATGGAATGCTGAGCTTGAGCTCGATTGAAAACTCGTGTCTGTTGTTCTTCAAACTCAAACTGTCAGATCTTTACGAGCTAAACTCACTGAGGGCCTGTGTGGAAGCTGTAAACCTACACTAGCCAACTGGCTACTAACATAACAACACATTTTTTGGTCCCAAAACAAAGACTCAAGTCAGGAGACCCAAAAAATAAAAAACACAACACCAAGTCACCCCCAAAAAAGGAGGGGTGAAAAACAACAAGATGGGCACCTACTAAGTGCCAACACTGCACTTCCCACCCATATCCCAAAAACAGAGGTTCAGAGAGGGGCAGGCGGGGGGGGGGTCATAATATAGCAAGACTCCAATAGAAGAAACAACATTACTAAGGTGAGTAATTTTTTCTTCTAACAACATGAAGTCTTCCTATATTATGACATATGCAGACTACAAAGCAGTACCTCCATGGAGGAGGGACAGAACCTACTTGGGAAATAGGCTCTGTAGCACAGCCGTGCCAAACTGGGCATCACTCCTAGCCTGGATATCCAGGGAGTAATGCTTGGTAAAAGTATGAACTGTTTTCCAGGTAGCTGCTTGACATATCTCTAAAATAGGGATCTCCCTGGCCGCAGCCAGGGAAGCAGCTGTACCTCTGGTAGAGTGAGCCCTCAGGCCTGAGAGAGTAACCTTACCCAGTTTTTCATAACAAAATTGGATACAAGAAACAATCCACCTGGCAATGGATCTCTTAGTGGCAGGTTTCCCCTTAACAACCTCACCATACGTGAGGAACAGTTGGAGGGAGTCAAACCTGTGACCCTTGGTACGCTCTATGTAGTAGCTAAGGGCTCTTTTGACATCTAAACTGTGCAGCCTCCTCTCGCCAGAGGAGGAATGGTCAGTGAAGTACACAGGGAGAGACATAGATTGATTAAGGTGGAAATCTGAAATCACCTTAGGCAAGAACTTCCTGTTAGTCCTGAGGACCACCTTATCTCTATGAAAGGAGATAAAATCAGGCTCCACTGACAACGCTTGTAATTCACTTATGCGTCTGGCAGAAGTGATGGCTACCGGAAACACAGTTTTCCAAGTCAAGTACTTAAGCTCTGCTGAAGACAAAGGCTCAAAAGGGGGTTGCATAAGCTGAGCAATGCAAACATTAAGGTCCCAAGCAGGGGCAGGGTCCCTGAATGGAGGGTTGGTGTGAAGCAATCCCTTGAAAAACTTGGAGAATACAGGGTGAGCTGAAAGAGAAGAGGGCTTACCTGCTGAAATAAAGGCAGACACAGCTGCCAGATGCACTTTTAGGGTAGCTGGTCTAAGCCCCAAGGTATGCAGATGGACTATATAATCCAGGATTGTGGGTAAATCAGCAGATTCTGGGGAAATATGCTGTCCAGCGCATCAGATGGAAAACCTTTTCCATTTGGAATTATAAGTAGCCCTGGTGGAAGGTTTCCTAGAAGCCTTCAGGATATCCATTACACCTTGGGAGAGGTGTAGATCAGCAAACTCTAACTCTTCAAGAGCCAGGCCTTGAGATTGAGAGATTTGAGGTTCCGGTACCAAACCTTCCCCTGAGCACAGGTGAACAGGTTGTGCTTCCTGGGAAGACACAGGAGAAGATGGACTGCTAAGGACAGCAGGAGTGGATACCAGGGTTGTCTGGGGCAATCAGCATCACCTTGCAGGGTTGAGACCTGATTTTGACTAGCACTTTGAACAGCAGAGGGAAGGGGGGAAAAGCATAGAGAAACTTCCCTTCCCAATTGAGGACTAAGGCATCCAGAGGGACTGAGCCCAACACTGGGGGCCTGCAGCAAAAAAGGGGAAGTTGGTGATTGTCTGGGGCTGCAAAAAGATCTATCTGTGGGATGCCCCATCTGGCAAATACCACCTCCAGGACCAGGGGATCCAGTGACCATTCGTGATGGTCCTGGGAAATCCTGCTGAGAGCATCTGCCAGGACATTGTCCTTGCCTGGGAGGTGAACTGCTGTAAGGGAGGTGTTCAGGGAGTAAGCCAGAGACCACAACTTCATTGCTTCGGTGCACAAGGCCGTAGGCCGAGTGCCCCCTTGCTTGTTGAAGTACCACATTGTGGTGGTGTTGTCTGTTCTGACCTGTACCATTTTGTTCTGAACAGACATGGAAAAAGCTTGAAGTGCTAGAAAAACTGCTCTGAGTTCCAACAGATTGATGTGGAGCAGAGATTCTTGAGGGGACCACAACCCCTGGGTAGTGAGGTCGCCCATGTGAGCTCCCCATCCCAAGAGGGTGCATCCGTAGTAAGGATTAAGGAGTGAGACTGGGTGACAAAAGGAACTCCTTGTCTGAGATTGCTCTGATCCTGCCACCATTGTAGGGCCTGGATCAGGGTTCGAGTCACTGGGATCAATTTGGTTAGAGGGTCTTTCCTTTGAGACCAGAAGGCTCTCAAATGGAACTGAATGTCCCTCATCTGAAATCTTGCTCCCTGCACCATTGCTGTAGAAGCAGCCATGTGCCCCAGGAGCTGTAGAAAATGCCTTGCTGGTCGAGACACCTGCAGGGTGAATGAGGAGGCCAGGGAGACCAGGGTCCTCGCCCTGTCCAGAGGAAGGAAGGCTCTGGCTTTCTCTGTGTTCAGCTCTGCGCCTATGAAGGTGAGGAGCTGAACAGGCTCTAGAACTGACTTTGAAAGATTCAGAAGGAAACCTAGGGAGGTGAGCAGTTGCTGAGTTATTTGTAGGTGTAACTTGACCTGGTCTGGGGACTGGCCTACTATGAGCCAGTCGTCCAGGTAAGGGAAGATAGCAATTTTTTGCCTTCTTAGCGAAGCAACTGCCACTGCTAGGCATTTTGTGAACACCCTTGGAGCAGAGGTGAGGCCAAAGGGCATTGCTCTGAACTGGTAATGGCCTGAGGCAGCTCGAACTCAGGGTACTTTCAATGGGAGCTTCTGATGAGAATATGGAAGTAGGCATCCTTGAGGTCCAGGGACGCTAGCCAGTCCCCTGGCCTTAAAGAGGGTAGAATAATTCCAAGAGTCACCATTTTGAATTCTGGTTTTAAAAGGTGTTTGTTTAAGTATCTGAGATCCAGGATGGGCCGCCATTCTCCTGTCTTTTTTGGGGTAAGGAAGTACCTGGAGTATAACCCTTTGCCCTGGTGTAGGAGTGGAACCCTTTCCACGGCTTTGAGAGCCAGGAGGGAAGAGATCTCTGCCTCTAGGGCAAGTGCCTCTGAAGGATTTGCAGGTGGAAAGGATCTGGTTCTCATCTTTGGAAATTTTTGAGCTGAGAACCAGTCCCTGGCTTACTACTTCCAGGACCCACTTGTCTGATGTCAGAGACTCCCAGTCCTGGACAAAGTAAGCCAGCCTGCCCCTACAGGTAGTTGAGAATCGGGTCCTGGCAACCCCATCAGGGTGCCTGCTTGGCAGGGGCTTTGGGCTGAGGGGTGGAAGCAGGCCTACCTGCACCCCGTCTGCCTCTCCCTCTAAAGAACCCCCTCTGGGCAAAAGCAGAAGAGGAGGCCTGGGCTTGGTAAAAAGGCCTATGAAAAGCCTGCCCCTGGGAAGCTGCCTTTGAGGAGTGGCCTGCCTTTCCTTGGCCTGTGCACTCCTATAGGTAGTCCTATACTCATCCATTTTCTTCATGTAATTCTCTGTCTGCTCCCCAAACAGAGAATTACCCACAACAGGAAAATCCATGGCCTTAGTCTGGGTATCCTGTGACAGGCTAGTACATCTGAGCCAAGCCATCCTGCGAAGAGCCACAGATGTAGCCATGATTCTTGATGAAACATCATTTGAGTCCACTGCAGCATGGAATTGCACCTAGGATGCCTCAATACCGACGCAGCCACCTGCTCAACTCCTTGGCAAGCTGGCCAGGGACCTGTTTTGCAAGAGCCATAACAGTATCCCATCTGGATTTCTGGTATCTAGCAACATAAGCCATATAATTTGCCTGTCTGAGTCCCAAAGATGCTGCCATGTACTGTTTCTTTGCCATGGCATCAACCTTCCTGGAGTCCTTGTCCGGGGGGTGTGAGGCCAAGGGAATATTTGCCTTGTCACAGGCTGCAGCCTGCACTACCCCAACATGGCTGCATTGTTGTGTAAGGAACTCCGTATCAGAGCCTGACAATGTGTACCTTTTGTCCATTCTCTTATCCACAGGAGGTATAGTGTGAGGAGTTTTTAGAATTTTAAAAGTCTGTTTCCCAAAAGATTTATGCAAGGGAATAGATAATCTCCTGGACTCTGGGATATCCATCATTTCCACATAGTCGGGCTCCTCTTGATCATCCACAGCTTCCTCCATAGGGAGCTGGAGGGTTTCAGCCACTTTTTTATAGAACATAAAATGAGAAGGGGACTCTGGGGAGATGTCCGGATCGATGGGCACATCCAGACTTTCAAATCCACATTCACTCTCCTTATACTCCTCTTCCCCCTCCACCGGTTCATAATATTCCTCTGAATCATAGTCTTGAACTGGTGGAACTGGCCGAACCGGGCGCTTACCTGATTGTACCGGTTCGGTCGGAACCGGAGAAAGCGACTGGACAATCTGAATCGCTTTGGCTATTTCTTCAGCGGTTGGAGAGGAAAGTTTTGGCTCCACACCAGCTGATTTTCTAGTCCTTTTTGCTGGAACTGACCTCTCAGAGTCGGCTCTCCTTTTGCCCGAGGAAGTCTCGCCCTGGTCAGAGGGTACTCCCTCTGGTTCGGTTGGAACCGAACCGGGCTGGCCATCCGGGTCAGCGGACTTCTTGGCCTCCCTTTCCCTGAGCCTACCAACTCTCTTATCTAGGGTAGCTGCAGGAAAATTTTGACAAATCTGGCAGTCTGCACTGAGGTGGTCAAACCCCAGACAATAAACACAGGTGGTGTGGGGGTCAGCCTTGGCAAAAGCTTCCCCACACACACTGCAGTGTTGAAACCCAGTGGGCCCGGTTTTTCTTTTGGGTTTCTCAGACATAGTGCCAGTCCTAACCAAACTTGCCCGTTTATGGCACTCCGCCAAGCAAGACCCTCTTTATCGGTTCCCAACCGTGTCATGGGTCGTGGAAAAAAACGTAAGAAATTCTGTTTTTTTTAGAACCGATAAGAACTGGTAACCACACTCTAAATGATAGAATAAAATATTTTTAAACAACCTGATCGGTTCAAGAGTGAACCGATAACCATTTACAAGTACCACACAGACAGAAAAAATGTAAACCTATCTAATACTCACAAATACCACAGACAGAGCTTGAACCGATCGGTTGCGGTTTAAATTCGGTCAAAAAAACGAGAAATTAATACTTTTAACCGCGAAAATGAACCAAGCAGAAGGAGAAATCTCCGGAGCGACTGTTCAGTGAGGCGGAGTAAAGAAGAAAAAATTACTCACCTTAGTAATGTTGTTTCTTCTAATGGAGTCTTGCTATATTATGACTGATGCAGTTTGTCCCACCATTAGAACTGCTCGAGGTGAAGAGTTAACTTCCATGCAGTGCATGGAACTTAAGCTCAAGCTCGGTTTGAAAGCTCTGTCAGGTAATTTCAAACAGAAACCGTAGATCTTCACGAGCAAAACTCACTAAGGCTCTGTGTGGAAGCTGTAACCACACTAGCCAACTGGCTACTAAAATATTCACACATTTTCTGGTCCCAACACCAAGACTCAAGTCAGGGACCAGAAACAATAAGATAAAATAAATAAATAAAACACAACACCCA
The DNA here is from genome assembly GCA_016271365.2 of Neoceratodus forsteri. NCBI lineage: Eukaryota > Metazoa > Chordata > Ceratodontiformes > Ceratodontidae > Neoceratodus > Neoceratodus forsteri. The sequence continues at coordinate 966,172,459 of CM028134.1, read as the reverse complement.
AACATAAAGGGGCATCAATAAGTGCCAACAGTGGACTGCCCACCCCATACCCAAAGTAGAAGTTCTGAGAGGGGCAGGCTGGGGAGGTCATAATATAGAAGACTCCATTAGAAGAAACAACATTACTAAGGTGAGTAATTTTTCTTCAAACAACATGAAGTCTTGCTATATTATAACTGATGCGACTACACAGCAGTAACTCCATGGAGGAGGACAGAACCTACTTAGGGAATAGGCTCTGAAGCACGGCTGTGCAAACCGAGCATCCCTCCTGGCCTGGATATCCAGGAGTAATGCTTGGTGAAGTGTGTACTGTTTTCCAAGTAGCTGCTTGACATATCTCCAAGATAGGGATGTCTCTGGCAGCAGCTAGAGATGCAGCTGTACCTCTGGTAGAGTGAGCCCTCAGGCCTGAGGGGAACCTTACCAGTTTTGATAGCAAAGTGGATACAAGAGACAATCCACCTGGCAATGGATCTCTTAGTGGCAGGTCTCCTTTCCCAACCTCACCATAAGTGAGAAATAGTTGGAGGGAGTCAAACCTGTGACCCTTGGTACGCTCTATGTAGTAACTTAGGGCCCTCTTAACATCTAAGCTGTGCAGCCTCCTCTCACCAGGGGAGGAATGGTCAGTGAAGAACACTGGGAGTGAAATAGACTGGTTAAGGTGGAAATCCAAAACCACCTTAGGCAAAAACTTCCTGTTAGTCCTGAGGACTACCTTATCCCTGTGAAAGGAAATAAAGTCAGTCTCCACTGATAAAGCCTGTAACTCACTTATGCACCTGGCAGAAGTGATGGCTACTAAATACAATTTTCAAAGTCAAATACTTAAGCTCTGCCGAAGACAGAGGCTCAAGGGGTTGCATCAGCTGAGCAATGCAAACATTAAGATCCCAAGCAGGGCAGGGTCCCTGAATGGAGGATTGGTATGAAGCAATCCCTTAAAAACTTGGAAAATACAGGGTGAGCAGAAAGAGAGAGCTTCCTGCTGAAATGAAAGCAGAGACAGCTGCCAAATGCACTTTCAGGTAGCTGGTCTCAGTCCCAAAAATTAAGATGGACCATATAATCCAAAACAGTGGGTAAATCAGCAGATTCCGAGGAAATATACTTCCCAGAACACCATATGGAAAACCTTTTCCAGTTGGAGTTATAGGTAGCCCTGGTGGAAGGCTTCCTAGAAGCTTTCAAGATTTCGAGAACACCCTGAGAAAGTTGTAGATCAACAAACTCTAACTCCTCAAGAGCCAGGCCTTGAGGTTGAGGGATTTGAGATTCGGATACCAGACTCTCCCCTGAGCACAGGTTAACAGATTGTGGTTCCTGGGGAGACACAGGGGAAGATGGACTGCTAAGGACAGAAGGAGTGGGTACCAGGGCTGCCTGGCCCAGTCTGGAGCAATCAGGATCATCTTGCAGGGCTGAGACCTGATTTTGACTAGCACCTTGAACAGGAGAGGGAAGGGGGAAGGCATAGAGAAACTTCCCTTCCCAATCGAGGAGAAAGGCATCCAGGGGGACTGAGCCCAACATTGGGGCCTGCAACAAAAAAGTGGGAGTTGATGATTGTCTGGGGCTGCAAAAAGATCTATCTGAGGAGTGCCCCATCTGGCAAAAACTATCCCCAGTACTAGGGGATCCAGTGACCATTCGTGATGGCCCTGGAAATCCTGCTGAGCATTTGCCAGGACATTGTCCTTGCCTGGGAGATGAACTGCTATGAGGGAAGTGTTCAGGGAATATGCCAGAGACCACAACTTCATCGCCTTGGTGCACAAGGCCGAAGACCGAGTGCCCCCTTGTTTGTTGATGTACCACATTGTAGTGGTGTTGTCTGTTCTGACCTGTACCACCTTGTTCTGAACAGATGCAGAAAAGACCTGAAGTGCTAGAAAAACAGCTCTGAGTTCCAACAGATTGATGTGGAGCAGAGATTCCTGAGGGGACCATGACCCCTGAGTGGAGAGGTCGCCCATGTGAGCTCCCCATCCCAAGAGGGACGCATCTGTAGTAAGGGTCAAGGAGTGGGACAGAGGGATGAAAGGCACCCCTTGTCTCAGATTGCTCTGATCCTGCCACCACTGAAGGGCCTGGATCAGGGTTCGAGTCACTGGGATTAACTTGGATAGGGGATCTCTTCTTTGAGACCAGAAGGCTCTCAAATGGAACTGGATGTCCCTCATCTGAAATCTTGCTCCTTGCACTACAGCTGTGGAAGCAGCCATGTGTCCTAGGAGCTGCAGGAAATGCCTTGCTGGTCGAGAGACCTGCAGAGTGAAGGACGAGGCCAGGGCCACCAAGGTCCTTACCCTTTCTAGGGGAAGGAAGGCTCTGGCCTGCTTTGTATCCAGTTCTGCGCCTATAAAGGTGAGTACCTGGACAGGTTCCAGAACTGACTTTGGAAGACTGAGAAGAAAGCCCAGAGAGGTAAGCAGCTGCTGGGTAACTAGCAGGTGTGATTTGACCTGGTCTGGAGACTGACCCACAATGAGCCAGTCGTCCAGGTAGGGAAAGATGGCAATCTTTTGCCTTCTTAGAAGAGCAACTGCTACTGCCAGACATTTTGTGAATACCCTTGGGGCAGAGGTAAGCCGAAGGGCATTCTCTTGAACTGATAATGGCCTGAGGGCAGTTCGAATCTGAGGTACTTGATGGGAGCTTCTGATAAGAACATGGAAGTAGGCATCCTTGAGAGTCCAGGGAAGCTAGCCAGTCCCTGGCCTTAGGGAGGGTAAATCATTCCCAAGTCACCATTTTGAATTTTGGTTTTAAAGCTGCTTGTTCAGATATCTTAGGTCCAGGATGGGCCGCCACTCTCCTGTCTTTTTTGGGGTAAGGAAGTACCTGGAGTACAGACCCTTGCCCTGGTGTAGGGGAGAAACCCTTTCTACAGCTCTGAGAGCCAAGAGGGTTGAGACTTCTGTTTCAAAGCAAGAGTCTCTAAAGGGTTTGCAGGTGGAAAGGATCTGGTTCTCATCTTTGGAAATTTTTGAAGCTGAGAACCAGACCTGACTCACTACTTCCAGGACCCACCTGTCTGATGTTAAAGACTCCCAGTCCTGAACGATAAGCCAGCCTGCCCCTACAGGTAATGGAGAGCCGACCCTGGGCATCCCATCAGGGTGCCTGTTTGACAGGGGCTTTAGGCTGAGGGGTGGGAGCAGGCCTGCTCATACCCTCTGCCTCTCCTCTGAAGAACCCCTCTGAACATAGGCTGAGAGGAGGCCTGGGTCTGGTAAAAGGCCTGTGAAAAGCCTGCCCCTTACCTCTGGGGGCTGCCTCTGAGGAGTGGCTTGCCGTTCCTTGGCTTGTGCACTCCTGTAAGTGGTTCTATATTCATCCATTTTCTTCATATAATTCTCTGTCTGCTCCCCAAACAGAGAATTTCCCCACAGGAAAAATCCATAGCCTTAGACTGGGTATCCTGTGACAAAGTAGTACACCTGAGCCAGGCCAATCTCTGAAAGCCACAGATGTAGCCATGACTCTGAGGATACATCATTAGAATCCACTGCAGCATGGAATTGCACCTTAGATGCCTCAATACCATCAACAGCCACCTGCTCCAGCTCCTTTGCAAGCTGGCCAGGGGCCTGTTTGGCTAAGGCCATGACAGTATCCCATCTAGATTTTTGGTATCTTGCAACATAAGCCATATAGTTTGCTTGTCTGAGTCCCAAAGACGCTGCCATGTATTGTTTTTTGGCCATGGCATCAATCTTCCTGGAGTCCTTGTCAGGAGGATGTGAAGCCAGGGGAATATTAGCTTTATCACAGGCTGCAGCCTGAACTACTAACATGACTGCATTGCTGTGAAAGAAATTCTGTATCAGAACCTGACAAAGTGTACCTCCTGTCCATCTTTTTATCCACAGGAGGCAGAATTAGGAGCTTTGAAAATTTTTATTGTTTGTTTCCTAAAAGATTTATGTAAAGGGATAGACAATCTCCTGGACTGTGGGATATCCATCATCTCTACAAAGTCAGGCTCCTCTTCCTCATCCAAAGCCTCCTCTAAAGGAAGCTGGAGGTTTCAGCAACTTTTATAAAACAGAAAATGAGAAGGGACTCAGCAAGCCTAGGGAGATTCACCTAAAGGTCTGTCTGGGGAGATGTCCGGTTCAATGGGCACATCAGACTTTCAAAGTCACATTCACACTGATCATAATCATCCTCCCCTCCTCTGGTTCATAAAACTCTTCTATATCATATTCTTGAACGGTGGAACCGACGAACCGACCTTTTGCCAGATAGTGGCGGTTCGGAGGAACTGAGAAAAAGACTGGACAATCTGTATTGCCCTGGCTATCTCTGCAGCAGTTGGAGAAGGGATTTTGGACTCCACACCTGCTGACTTTCTAGTTCTCTTTGCTGGAACTGGCTCCTCAGAGTCAGCTTACGTTTGCCGAGGAAGTCTGGCCCTGGTCAAGGCCATACCTCAGGTTCAGGTTGGCACGACTTGGGCACAGCCATCCGGGTCAGCCCGGACTTTATGCCTCTGGTTCCTGAGCCTACCAATTCTCTTATCTAGGGTAGCTGCAGGGAAATTCTTGCAAATCTGGCAGTCTGCACTGAGGTGGTCAAACCCCAGACAATAAACACATGTGGTGTGTGGGTCAGCCTTGGCAATGGCTTCCCCACAGACACTACAGTGTTGAAACCAGTGGGCCGTTTTTCTTTTGGGTTTCTCAGACATACTGCCAGCTAACCAAAAGCTTGCCTTTTGATGGCAGTGCCAGGCAAGACACCTTAGCTCGGTTCCCAACCGTGTCACGGGTCGTGGAAAAAAACGTAATGAAATCCGTTTTTTTAGAACCGATAAGAACCAGGAACCGCACTCTAACAAGCCTTAAAAGGCTTCAGAATAAAGTTTAAATACAATTTGATCGGTTCAAACCGAACCGATAAACATTTACAAGTTCCACACAGAAAACCTATCTATTACTTACAATACCATAGACAGAGCTTGAACCGATCGGTTTGCGGTTAAAATAAAGAATATCGCGGTTGAATTTAACCAAGAAAAACACTTTAAACCGAGAAAATGAACAGAGCAGCAGGAGGAATCTCCGGAGCGACTGTTCAGTGAGGCGGAGTAAAGAATCTGACGGTTTCGGTTTGAAATTACCCTGACAGAACTTCTCTAACCGAGCTCGCGCTCTAAGTTCCATGCACTGCATGGAAGTTGACTCTTTCACCTCCGGAGCAGTTCTAATGGTGGGACAAACTGCATCAGTCATAATATAGCAAGACTTCATGTTGTTTGAATCTGACAGTTTGAGTTTGAAGAACAACAGACAGAGTTTTCAATCGAGCTCGAGCTCAGCGTTCCATGCCTGGCATGGAAAGTTAACTCTTTCACCTCCGGAGCAGTTTGAAGGTTGGGACTCACTGCATATGTCATAATATAGCAAGACTTCATGTTGTTAGAAAGCAGGTATTCCAGAACCAGCTTCTCAGGACAGTCTAAGGCCGAGAAACCGAGTGTTTGAGCCCACAGGCAAAACCTGCGCCACTTCATGGCGTATGTTGCGTGTGTTGCCGGTTTTCTGGCGGCAGAAAGCACGTCTGCCCAGGACTGCAGTAATGGGGGGGTAAGTGGGGAAGCTGTTCGGGGCCCCGAGCTCAGGAGGAGCCCTCCTGAGGAGCTGGCATTACCTCTGTCATTAGCTGGTTTGGGAAACGGGGTCCCATTCCAAGTGACTTGTCCGGGGCCCCAGGATTCATAGCTGCAGCCCTGCGTCTGCCACCTCTTGCGAGACCCCGTGTCGCATAATGGCTATGTCTCTAGGACCCAGGCATGTAGGTTCAATGAATGTAAGTCCGGGTGGACTAGTGAACCCTCCTCCTGAGACAACAGGTGGGAGCTGATTGGCAAAGGAAACGGAGGTTCCCAGGACAACTAATTCAGAAGCGGGAACCAAATTTGCCTGGGCCTAAAAGGCGCTATCAAAATAAGTGTTGCGTGCTCCCTGCGAAGTTTGAGAAAGACTCTCTGGATCAATGGGAAAGGAGGGAAGGCATAGAGGAATCTGCCCGCCCAGGAGAGGGACAACGCGTCTCGCTAGAAAACACCAGGCCCTGGATCTAGCGAGCAAAAATTGGGCAGTTTTGCATTGGATGAGGACGTGAATACATCCAATTCTTGAGTGCCCCATCTGTGAAACAGATCCTCTGCCACCTCCTGTAGAAGTTCCCACTCGTGGACTCTGGCCTGGGAATGACTCAGGCTGTCTGCGATGGTGTTGTCCACCCCAGGAACATGAACTGCAATGAGGTTTGTGCCGTGTCGTATTACCCATTCCCACACCCTCATGGCCTCCATGCAAAGGGGGTAGGAGTGTGTGCCTCCTTGTTTGTTGAGGTAATACATCTCCGCAGTATTGTCTGTTTGCAACAGGAGAGTACTCGGTGGAATCTCCGATTGGAAGGCTTGCAGGGCATGAAGGACCGCCCTCATCTCCAATATGTTGATATGGAGATGAGATTCCTGGGTAGTCCATGTTCCCTGAGACCTCACCCCATTCAAGTGCGCTCCCCACCCCAGCCCTGAGGCATCTGTGGAGAATGTTACCACCGGGGACGGCGCTGTGAAGGGAACCTCCACAGAGAGGGATCCCGGATCTAGCCACCATTGCCAGTCCCGAACCACGGCCTTCGTGATTCTGACTGGATGCTGCAGATGGTCTTGCCTTTGGTCCCACTGCACTCTTAACATCCACTGGGTTACCCGCATGTGGAGTCTTGCCATCGGGACTGTTGGAATGGCCACAGCCATGTTTCCGAGCAGGCGGAGGACCAATCTGGCTGGGACGGTCTTCTTCGCTGATAGGTCCCTTATGAGGGATCAGATGCGTTCCGCACTGTCTTCGGGAAGAAAAGCTTTCCCCTTGACGGTGTCCAGAACTGCCCCAATGAACTGCAGTTTCTGGGACAGTATCAGGAGAGACTTCTCGTAGTTGATTAGGATGCCCAGAGACTGAAAAAGGGCCTGAGTATGCTGAATGGCCAACAGCAATGCCTCCTTGGAGGAGGCCATGAGAAGCCAGTTGTCCAGGTACGGGAACACATAGTGGCCCTGTCTCCTCAGAGATGCTGCCACGACTGCCATGCACTTGGTGAATACTCTGGGTGCTGATGACAGCCCGAAAGGAAGCGCTCGGAACTGATAATGGCGGCCGAGAAACTCGAAGGGCAGGAACCTCCTGTGTGCTTGAGCAATAGGGATGTGCAGGTAAGTGTCCTGCATGTCCAAGGACGCCAAGAAAGCGTCCTTCAGCATGGGAATTAGTTCCGGAAGGGTCACCATGCGGAAGCGCTTGTAAATGACTGACATATTGAGGTCGCTGAGGTCCAAGATTGGACTGAGGTCCCCTGTTTTCTTTGGAACCAGGAAGAAGTGTGAATAGTATCCTGCTCCTCTCTGGTTCCCTGGAACGTACTCCAAAGCTTCTTTCTGTAGAAGCGCGAGCACTTCCTGCCGTATGAGCAGGGCGTGTTGACCCGAATAATGGGAGAGCAGAGGAGGTCTTGTGAGTGGGTTGTCTACAAATTCTATATATAATGGCCTTTTTTTCGCAATAACTGCAGCACCCACCTGTCGGTGATCGACCACCACCCTGAGCAGGTGGTCCATGAGCGCACTTTCACCTTCAAGTTCCCATTGATCCTGAGGAAGGGTGAGGGTCAAAGGAGTCATGCTGTGGCAGTATTGATCCTGCAGGTTGGGCCAACTTGGTGGCTCGTTGGCCTCTGCCTGAGGATGTCTTAGCCTGGGCTTTCCGAGAGAAGGAGCCCCTCTGTTGCTGGCTGGAACGAGGTTGTTGCCTTTGGGTCCGGCTGCAAAAGTGACTCTGGTTCCTACGAAATGAACTAAGTCTAGATCTGTACATGGCATGGATCGATCTAATAGCCTTCCCGGCTTCTTGCAATTTGGTGATCACCTTTTCCGAGGCTTCACCAAACAGAACTTCGCCATAGTAAGGAGCGTCCATGATATTTTTTCTGGACGTCCGGTAAACCTGGAAACACGCCATGAGTGTCCTGAGACACATGCCTGAGGCTGCCGCCTGCAAAGAGTCCGCAGAGTCGTATGCGGCTCTGAGCACCTGGCTCCCCATGTCTGAACCCATACGGAAGAGTTGCAGGAGTTTCTCCTTTTGGCCACCGTCTGGTAGTTTCTCCACCAGGTCCTGTCCCTGTTCCCACAACGCGTTCTGGAACTGAACCATGTGGGTAAGGTAATTCAATGATCTAATGACGCAAGTCGCGGCCGCGTACGTGCGCCTGCCCAGCACATCCAAATGCTTGGACTCCGGGTCCGGTGACTGCGTGCTCAAATGTTGCGGTTTCTGAGACCGGTCATGAGAGGCTGTAATGACCAGGGTCGGCCAGAGGATGGTTGGCTGTACTGGTCCTCCTTGGGGCCTTGTACAGGCGGTCAGCCTTCTTGGCATTGCTGGGTCAGAATGTGGATGCTTCCACGCTGCTTTGGTGGCGATCACAAAGGTGTCCACCAAGGGTGGCACTACCACAGGCTTGGGTCTTTTTTGCTAATAGGGCAGACAGGCGGGGCAGTATTCTTTGGAGTCGGCTCCTCGGCGTCCCATCCCATGTTCTCCTGAATATGCCTCATTATTTCGGAGAACGAGGGGTCATCCGGAGGAAACCTAGGGAGATCTACTCCTAGGAGGTGCTGCTGGCTCCTGGGGGGAAGGTGCACGTCCTGCTGACCCCCTGGGTGAGGAAGTGCAGGCGTCGGGGTGCAGCAGGCGGGGAGGTTGCGTGGTGACCACATCCTTTGATGGTGTCCACCAGAGGTGAAGAGCTCCTTCACTTCTGACAAGTTTCAGATCGACAGCGGACCAGGCGCAGTGGCCTAGGCGTGGTGCTGGCGCCAGCTCCCGGGGTCTTTGGTTCTTGGAGAGGGTCCTGTGGGAGTTTGACCGGTCCGGGATCGCCCACCTGGTCCTCGGCTGGTAGACTCCTCCTCCTCCTCCGACAGCACCTCCCGACCGGCGTCCGTAGGTGGTGGTGGTTCCTGACTCGCGTATCTGGACGCTGGTCCCCTGCCGGCGCCCTGGGGCGAATGCCTGACCGGGACGGGTGACGAATGATGGCCGTTCCCTGGAGTGCTTGTATACCTTGGCTGAGCGCCGGGTGGACCGGCGGCCAGTCCAACGTCCGGCTAAGGAGGTCAGCTCCTTGGTCTTGCACTGGGGTGGCGGTAGGGAGACTGACCCATTCGGGGCCAAATGCCAGGAGGACGACTTGTCGACTCCCCAGACCTGGACGAGGCCTTAGCCGAGGCAGGGCCTGGAGGTCTTGACAGGCCACAGAGTAGAGGAACCACTGACCAATTTTACCACAACCGGGGGAGGCTGAGAGCGGGCCCTCGACGGAGAGCGGTCCGACCTGGAGCCAGAGCTGCGGGAGTCTGAGGCCCTGCAGGGGGATCTGGGTCTCACCTTCTCCCGGTGCTTCTCATGGTGCCTGTGTGACTTCCCTGAAGATTCCCCTCTGGAGGAAGGTTCCATGGCCTTAAGTTTTTCTTGAGGAAAGAAAGCCTGGAGGGCCTTCTGTCAGCCAGTTCATCTGCGGCTGTTAAAGCCCTGACAGAAGGAGCAAGCCTGGGTGTAGATGGTCTGGGCCCAGGCAGACGCAAGCTGAATGAGGTCTTTGAAAGGGATCTGCTTTCCACAGGCACACTTCGGAGAATGGCCCTCCACTGAAGTTGGAGAGGACATCAGACGAAAAAACGACTGAAGAGAGTTGATTTTGTAAAGTTTGAAAGTTTTCCTGGTCATCGCACGCTAGAACTGACCGAGAGGTCGAGACTTGCAAAGTTAACGGCGGGAAAGAACTGGGGATTCTGGCGGGACCGCCTCCCTATGTACTACGCCTGACGTCGGGGGAGGGACTGACGTCGGAGGCGGTCCCCGCTGAAGACTGCTAGCTAGAAGATTTCTGTGGGGTCCTGACGCCCGGCGGCTTCAGTCCTAATGGTGTAACCTGCTGCAAGAGCTGTATCTTGAAGAAGATCTCCCATTACCCTCTCCCCCAGACAGTACCGGGAGACGAGCAACTTGTTGTTCAGTGTACCTTACCCGGTGAAACTTGTCAATAAATAAAATAAATGAATACATAAATGTGAAGGTCTGGAAGACCCATAGAAGAAGGGTCAATTCAACAATTTCTTCACAGCCTGAACAACAAGGAAGTAAAGACCAAAACAGAACAAGTGAGCTCGGGGGATGGTGGGAGGGTGTGTGAATGAGTGATGGAGACTTCATCCAAGAATATCAAGAATTATGGTAAGTACGTAATTTCCATATCTTCCTGGATTAAAATTCTCCACCACTCATTCACACTAATGGGAGAGTACAGAGCTGTAAATCAATGCCCCCCCCCCCCCCAAAGTAGGGTGATAGGAGACAGAGCTCACTCAGGACAGAAGTCCATAAGGACTGTCCTGCCGAAGAAAGTTAACTATCAGGCATGGACATCCAGAACATAGTGGTTTACAAAGGTATGCACTGAGCTCCAACTCGCCGCCCTGTAGATGTCTGCAACAGGTACATTACGAATCTTCACCAGGAAAGCCACAACAGCTCTGGTAGAGCGGTGAGAACCCGGCCTTCCAACTTGAGCTGCGCCATGGATTAGTAGTGTCAAAGACATGCTACTAAACAAGCAGAAGTACACTCATGGCAACAGGCTGACCCAGCCAAGGCATTTGGAAAGATACAATAGTTGCTCGGATGCTTATCTCTTCGTTCTATTGATGAAGAATCGCAGAACCCTCCAAAACATTACTTCCCGTATACTTACTAGGAGCCAACAAGTCTATAACCAGGAAATGGATGACGCCATTGATACCTACTTTAAATGAGTGGAGAAAGATAATGCTTGCTATATACTATATGGAAAGTGTAACTGCTAATCTTAATGATCAGTCTCAAAAATTTAGGGAGAAATGGCAAAGGTGGTCCCTGCGCCAGGCAGAGGTGGATCCTGCGTTTAGTCCCTAATAGGACAGGGTGGCAGAGGAGGGGGTGGGAGGACAGGTAACAAATAAGACACAGAATAACCAAGGTGTGTTTCTTTTTATCTTAGTTAAAAATTTATAGAGAATGTATGGTAAGCCTTTATATTTTAGACTGGAAATATTTCAGGGAGATCCTCCTATACAAATGTCATTACTGTTCTGTCTAAAATGATATCTTGTACTGTGAAGTTGGAACAAAAGTTGTAACTACCTCCTATGTGTGGTTCAAAGTCAAAATATAAGAGAAATCCAATAAAAACTATATAAAAAAAAAAAAGAATTGCAGAACCTTCTTAACATTCAGAGAGATAAAGGGAGCGCTCTCCTTCATTCTGGAGTTAACGAAGTAAGTAGGGAAAAGCAAAACTTGACTAACGGTAACTGAGCCAGTGACTTGTTGTCTACTGGCTCAAGATAGTCCGAAAACGCCGAGAGATGAACATTCTCTGACGAGAAATGCAGACCTGCATTCAACAGGTCCACGAGGCACTCCAAAATTTTACTTGGTGGGCAACCCAAAGGGTCCAGACAGAACTTTGCACACCAGATGGTGAAATGAAACCACTTAGCCGCGCAAGTCCTCTTGGTGAAAGGTCTATGTGCGGCTAAGAAGAGTTTTACAATAGTCTGGAAAATACAGGTTACTGACCTGTAACATGAGTTCTATGAGTGGTATATGCTGTTCATCCACTCTTGTTGGCAGGTACCTTGCCGCTTTAAGATGGGCCGGAAGGTCTTCAAGCTGGCTCCTCCCACCCAACCGGGTGGTAAAATCCTTGGCTCCGCCCCATGATGCCAGAAGTAGTCCACTGGAAGCCAGGTTGTGTGCATCCGCAGCCGGGGAGGCTGGGTGGGTCCATGTGGATGAACAACATATACCACTCCTAGAACTCCTGTTACAGGTGAGTAACCTGTATTTCTATGGACGTGGATATGTTGTTCAATCCACAATCCACACTTGTTGGCAGACTCCTAGCAATTCTCTGGGAGGAGGGAGGCAAGGTGCACACCCCCTACTTAGGAAAGAGGGACTGGAGAACTGAGGCCCCCAAACCAGCATCTTGGTGTGACTCAAGGTCGATATGGTAATGGGAAATGAAGGTGTGTGCTGACTTCCAGGTAGCAGCCCTGCAGATTTCCTGAATAGGGACATCCCTAGAAGTAGCCACCGACGCAACGGTATGGCAGGTAGAATGAGCTCTTATTCCTCTGGGAGGCTCCTTGCCCGCTAACCTATAGCAGAGATAATGCAGGAGGTGATCCACCAGCCAATCATCCACTTGGCTGCAGATCTGCCAGGTGTGGCTTCAGCGCAGGTGACAAACAGTTGGAGAAACTCTCCTCGAACCTCTGCCATACGTTCTTTATAGTAGGCAAGTGCTCTTCTCGGGTCCAAGGTATGGAGCCTGTACTCGGCCTCCGAGGTGTGATTCGGGTAGAACACCGGTAGAGTAAGCACCTGATTCAGGTGGAACTCTGACACCATCTTTGGAACAAATTTCAGGTGGGGGCACAGGACAACCATGTCCCTGTAGAAGACCAGGTAAGGAGATTCAATGGAAAGTGCCTGGAGCTCCCCAATCCTTCTGGCTGATGTGATAGCCACCAAGAAGGTGGTCTTCCAAGACAGGTGGGAGATATCACACCTGTGCATCAGTTTGAATGGCTTGCCCATGAGCTTGGCCAATACCAGTAGTAGATCTCATGGAGGTGGGGGGTTCACGCACTGGAGGGGATATGTGATCTAGGCCTTTAAAAAAGTGCCAGACCACCTTCTCCTGTGCAACCGACTGCTTGCCGGCCCACGCCCAGTAAGCAGAGATGGCTGCCAGGTGCACCTTAAGGGCCACTGACTGAAGCCCTTGCTGAGAAAGGGACCACAGGTAGTCCAAAATGCTAGTCAATGGGCAAGATGAAGGGTCCAACCCCTTGCCCTGACAACAAATGGAGAATCTCTTCCATTTAAAGGCATAACATTTTCTGGTCGACTGCTTATGGGACACCTCAACAACGTTGAGGACCTTGTTGGAAAGATCCAAGGCCTGGAACTCTAGCCACTCAGAAACCAGGCCGTCAGGTGCAGGGATTGAAGGTCTGGATGGAGTACCTTCCCCTTGCTGATGGACAACAGGTCCGGGCGGGCTAGAAGCCACCTCGGGAGCCTGGAGCCGAGGTTGAGGAGATATGGCTACCAGAACTGGTGAGGCCAGTCTGAGACTACCAGAATCACCTGCACCTTGCCCCTCCTCGCTTTGAGAAGCATCTTGTAGATCAAGGGAAATGGAGGGAATACGTAGAAGAGGCCTGGGGTCCACGACCTTAAGAAGGCACCCCCTGCAGCGAGCATTGCTGAGGGGGGCGGGCATGGAACAGCCTCAGCTGTGCATTCTCCCTGGAGGCAAACAGGTCCACTTGAGGTATGCCCCAGAGAGAGAACAGGTCTTGTACTACCTCCGGCAGGACAGACCACTCATGAGATGCATCACCTATCCGGCTGAGGGCATCGGCCAGACTGTTCGAGGCTCCTGCCACATGGATGGCTAGGAGATCCGCCTCCAGACTGAGCACGAGAGACCATATGCGAAGAGCCTCATTGCACAGAGGAAAGGAGTGCATCCCACCCTGTCGGTTGAGACAGTACATGGTCGTGGTGTTGTCCATCTGGACCTGGACCACTTGACCCCGAACAAACGGAGCGAAGGTGGTCAGGGTTAGCAGGACCGCTTGGAGCTCCAGCAGGTTGATGTGGCATCGGGAGTCCTGAAGGGACCAGAGACCGTGGGCCCTGTGCTCCCCCAGATGGGCACCCCAACCCATCAGAGAGGCATCGGTCATCAAGATGACCGTTGGCTCAGGCGGACAAATGGGATACCCTCCTGCAGATGACCTGGGATGAGCCACCACTGCAGGCCGTCCCACATCTCCTGGGTCACAGAGACTGGCTGGTCTAGAAGACCTAAGCATTGAGACCACTGGTGGGCCAGCCCCCACTGCCAGCGGGCCCAACGGACCACGCTGGTGCAGACCACCATGAGACCCAGAAGGCACAGGAAGTCCTGGGCAGTGCACAATTGCCCAACCAGAAATGATTGGGCAAAGGAGGAAAGAACTTCGGCCTTGTCCGCCGGGAGCCGGGCTCTGGCTCGGAGAGAGTCGAGCTCCACCCCGATGAACTGGATCACCTGTGAAGGCATGAGTTCTGACTTGGCCTCGCTGATAAGGAGGCCTAGTTGAGAGCAAACCCGGAGGGCCAGATCCCTGGACCACTCTGCCTCCAACCTGGAGGGAGCTGCTATCAGTCAATCATCCAGGTAAAGGTAGACACGGACCCCTCAGCGCCGCAGGCATGCTGCCACCATTGCCATGAATTTGGTAAAGACCCTGGGAGCTGAAGAAAGGCCAAAGGGCCCGGAACTTGAAGAGGTTCACTTCTGCTTGAAAGTGGAGGAACCACTGATGGGACGGATGGATTGGGACGTGAAAGAACGCGTCCTGAAGATCCAGGGAGCAGAACCTCATGCCCAGTTCCAGGGATGGTATGATCTGAGCCAGAGTGGCCTTAGGAACTTGATCAGGTTGTGTAGGTTGAGAATGGGGAGCCAGCCCCCCAGTCCATTTTGGAACCAGGAAGAATCTGGACACAAACCATGGGCAAGGAGGAGGATCCGCCACCTTGCTGACTACTCCCTTGCAGAGGAGCAGAACTAGGTCATCTCGAAGAGCCAACAGGGAGGCTACAGATCCGGTAGCATCCCGCGGGACATGGGCTTCAAAGGGAGGGACCTGCATGAATTCCAGAGGCAGGCCCCTGCAGACCACCTCCAGCACCCAGCGGTCCGTGGTGATAGCGGACCAGGCGGAAAGGAAGTGGCTGAGCCAGCTCCCCACGGGGGGACCCAGGGGAGGTGTGACGGGGTTGGAGGCGGCACCCCGCAACCCGTCACTGGGCAGGCTTAGAGGAGGAGGAACCGGCCGAGGGGTCGCCAGGATTCTCCCTCCCCCAGGCTTTCTGACCAAGGAAGCGATGGACTTGGCTTTGAGGCACCAAGAATGAGCCTGCTGGCCCTGCTGCTGGGCAGGTTTTGCCGCAGAAGCGGAGGGACGAAAGGGCTTACGCTGCTGTTGGCGACCTTTGTCCCTCTGAGCAGATGCGACTGAGTCGAAGGTGGCATTAGACTTCTCAATACGCTGGAAGTGACCCTCCACCCCTGGGCCGAACAGGTCGGTCCCTAGGAAAGGGACATCTGTTAGCTTGTGTTGGGCATCTGCCGTGAAGGTCGAGATCAGCAACCAAGCCCTGCGGCGCATGGCCACTGTGGCTGCAACTGACCGGGCACTGGAGTCTCTGATGTACACAGCTGTCTGTAGCTGCTGTTTAGCCACAGCCCTTCCCTGATCCCGAATCTGCTTGACCATGGTCTGAAGGTCGGCTGGGAGATGAGGGAGCACCTCATCCAGGGAGCCCAACAGGGCATGAGAAAAGTGTGCCATCAGGACAGCTGAGCTAGCATGACGAAGGCCTAAGGAGGTGGCAGCGTATACCTTCCTCCCAGAGTAGTCCAGCTTATTGGACTCCTTGTGTGGGGGGCTTGTCCGCGTCCCTAGTGTTACCAGAGCGCCAGAAGATGCTGTCAGCCACCAACCCCTCGGCCGAGGGGTGCTCCGAGAAACTGGGGAGGGAGCCAGTAGGGACCACATACTTGCAGGCCATCCTGGCCAAAGGCGCAGGACAAGAGGCCGGCACTGCCAGAGCTCTAGAGCCAGACCCACCATGGCCTCAGCCATGGGAAAGGTCTCCAAAGGGGAATCACCTTTGTCCAGAATCTCTTCGAAGGGATATCTGGCCTGCTTCTGCACGGGTTTCGAGCGGCATCCCAGTGGATTCAGAGATGAGTCGAAGAATACCCAAGAACGAGGTAGGGCCCTAGCCCACGGACAGACCTCCCCCCCGAGGATTCCAAGTTGACTGGACAGGAATGCAATGAGGAGTCTTCAGACTCTGAAGAGTCCACATAGAGCTGCTGACTGCCTAAGCCACCCTCCACTCGCCGAGGCCGATCGGGGGTGAGGGTGACCGACAACCGATGGGGCAGCCCTTGAGCCAACCGAGAATCCTTGGTGGGAGCCCCAAAAATCGGCTATGGAGGCGGTGGTTCCATCACAATGGGTGGGGAAACCAGTCTAGGCTGAGCAGTCGGAGCTGGAACCGGGTCCTCGACCAAGGAACTGGGGGTGGGAGACTGCTTCGGCCGTTCTGGCGACAGCCACATAATCGCCGGTGAAGGAGCCAGAGTCGGCTTGCTGCAGGCTAAAAAAAAGTTGCTGCCACATAAGATCCTCATAGCGCCGGACGCAACTTGCCCAGAGCCTCCTCGGCCGAGGAGGATGAGCGGCGGCGCCGCTTCCGCGTGTCGGGACTCAGGACCGCCGACGTCGGGCGGACACTTACCCGAAGCAGAAGAGGACCCCTAACCGCCGATGGCGCCGGGCAAGGAGCTGGGGAAACCAGAAGCTCCTCCGGTTCAGGGTCCATGACCGGGGACGTCAGCTCAGAAAGCCGAGATAAGTCCTCAGAGGGCACCAGGGGGACCGATGTCTGAGAGTTGGCGGCCTCCTCGGTCGACAACCTGTCAGTAGGCTCGAGAAAAATCTCGGCCTTGTCGACAGAAGTCTCGGCTGGCTGGTCTGACATGAACTCCGAGAAACCAGTGGCCCAGGCCACAACCTCAAACCGAAGTTGAGAGACAACGGTCTGGGGAGCGAGACCTCTTCCGCTCCCACGAACGTCGATGCTGGGACTTACCTTTGTAGTCCTTCTTCTTAGACCGAGAGATATGAGACCCGGAAGGACCCTCTCCCTTGGTAGAGAGGGACTGACAAAGCTCCCGGAAGGAAGCCGTGTAGGAGGAGCCCAGGGAGAGCGGGATAAAGGCTGATGCCGAGGAAGATGAAGACGCGGCCTACGCCGCCTCTTCCTGGAGGGCCGTAAGCTGCTCTAGCTGCTCCGTGGAGCCCGCCACTGCGGACACCGCTCAATGGGCCTCCCTCGATTTAACCGGTGGGAACCGTTTCTCCGGTCGCCCTAGTTGGGAGTCGGGCAGCGCGGTCCTCGGGCACCGAAAGGGAGAAGGACAGACAGAGGCCGCAAGCCTGCGGGTCGTGGTCGAGTCCAAGACGGTAAACGCACGTGGCGTGAGGATCAGTGAGAGACATCTTCTGCCCGCAAGGGCACCGACGGAACCCAGGAACGGATTTAACATCCATCGCAGCTGCAAGGGAATCAAGTGAAGACTGAACTCGAGTGAACTTGAGTACAAGTTTGGGAAAATCCGAAGATTTGAGATCCAGGCCTACAAAATGCAGAAGCGCTAAGGAGGGAAACTGAGCTTTCAAGCGGTAAGGAAGATCTAGCGTCATGGGGCCGAGCTGAGGATTTTACCACCAAGGTGGGTGCGAGGAGCCAGCTTGAAGACCTTCCGGCCCATCTTAAAGCGGCAAGGCACCTGACAACAAGTGTGGATTGAACAACATATCCATGTCCCTAGAACCTAAAACTTGCCCACTTTCCTCTCCTCAGGAGCCTGGCATGGAGATGAAGGGAGCGCAGGAAAGATGGACCAAAGTCCCTGTGTTATAGGGTCCACTCAGAGAGGGAGTAGCCTCAGGGGAACTTCTGACCGACCGTTTATCTATGCAAATTACATCTGACGAGGCCAGTTTGGGATGATGAGAATCATCCTGTCCCCGTTTGCCTACAACTTGAGCAGCACCTTCTGAACTAAGGGAAGAGGAGGAAAGTGTACAGGAGCATCTTGTCTACTGCAGTGAATATATCCTGACAGAAAACACCAGGATCTGGATTTCTGAAGCAGGATAGAGGCAGATTTGCATTGAGAGGGGACGAAGAAAGGACTAGGTCCGGACTACCCCAATCGAATAGCGACTGCACAATTACTGAACTGACGCAATGTGCTCAAGGCACCACTCTCACCTTCCCAGAGCCTTCCTGCACAGAGGGTAGGAGAGTGCTCCACCCTGATTATTGATGAAAACATCACAATTTGTCATCCATCCGAAGTGGGATCTCTTCATGGCAGAGGGCCTCCTTCTGGACTAGGAAAGCGTATAAGACAGCTCTCATCTCGAAGAAATTTATGAAAAGATGATGCTCCTCCTCCTGGCTCCACACCTGAATGTGAAGGTCTTGACAGTGAACTCCCCAACCGATCAGAAGTGCAACCATGGTGATGGTGATCTGGGATTTAGAGGGTAAGGGTAGACTTAGCAGAAGCTAGGCCAACTGTGTCTACCATGTAAGTAATTTTGTCCGAGGTTCTGTCATTTATGTGGAGGATTGCAGATGCGTGGTTGAAGACCACTATTTGTTGCGGACGAAGGCTTAAGTCCCAGCATCCGCTGCATCGAAAAGGGCTCAGAGTCACTTTCCGTGAAGTAACGAAACATCTGAAGATGTCATTTCTTCCGTTCTCCGGAAGGAAGAACCCTCGCCCTGGAGGTATCCAGAAGGGATCCTGTGAAAAGGAGCTGCTGGGAAGGTGAATATGGCACCTTCTCTGAATCAGAAAACCCTTCCTAGAAGAAAGTGACTCAGAAGCTATGGCAACTGCTTCCTGAGACTCTAGCCTGGATGGGCTGACTCGGAGCCAAACGCCCAGGAAGTAAAAGCTTGAATACCGAGGTTGTAGTGAACTCCTCCCTGAACAGGTACTTGTTTAATCTTTCAAGGTCGAGAAATGGGTGCATGCCACCTGTTAGCTTGGAACCAAGCAAAAAAAGTAGGAACCTGTATTCGGACTCGCCGTGGAACAACTTCTACTGCTCTGAGGCCCCGTCTCTCAGAACAAAAAGGGTCTGAAAGAGAGGCAAACAGACTGGACCGCTGCCTGGGTCTAGGAAAAATCTCTGAAATTGGGAGAGTATCCATCTCAGACAATCCTGATGACTCATACTTCCACTGGATTGGACTTCCACTAGTTATAAAACCAAATCAGGTGCCCCCCACTACCGCCGAGAGGCGTCCACCTCAGATAGCTGAGATGGGACCTGGGCCGGATCCAAGAGTATGGTATCAGGTGCTTTCAGGCCCTGTGCCTTCTGCCGCAATTTTTTTTTTTTTTTTGCAGTTATGGAGTTGGTTCCTGACAAAGGCTTCCAGACCTCTACCACAAAAGGACTGCCTGTTACAAGAATGACGGTGTCGTCCCTCTGAGAGGCAGGAGGAGTCTGAGCACCCTCCAGAGCTCAATCTGAAGGCCGAACCAATAATTACTACCAAGGAGATGTTAATCATCTACTGCCAATGGTAGCCACCACCCTAGGGGCAGTGTCATAGGGGTCAATAAAACCTTTTAGCTGATTATTGGGCTATATGCCCCTATCAATGGAGCGGGAGAGTCCGGGAGGCTCTTGACCATTGAATTTAGTGTGTTCCACAGGGTGTACTTGTACTGAGGACTGAAGGAACTCCAGATGTAGAAGTCTGCTTTGGTCCACAGATGAAGTCTAAAATGTTATGGTGGACCCCATATCCCTGAGGGAAAAATCTAAAAGAAGATCTTCCATCAAAGGATCTGCTGATACAGAAGGCTTGCATTCCAGTCTCTAAAATGAGTCATTTGCTGCTTCTCCGACAAAGTAGGACAGGGAGAAACTCATCCAGATCCACTTCTACTCCAGAAGAACCTCAAAAAGACAGGTCCAGGCCAGAATCACAAGCGACACTGCCACCCGGAATAGCGCTGAGGATTTTGACACTATTCACGGTGCAGGCATCACTCGCGGCCCCGGCACTACAAGCAGCACCAGCAAATGACATGGCGTCAGGCATACTGGCCCTAGACCTGAAGAAAAAAGGGGGAGAAGAAAAGCAGTACCCATGCCAGCCCCTGCAGAGGAAAAGGTGAGGGGGTAGGCATGTGGGGTCGGTGCCGATGGCGCTGGCACCGGAGAAGGCACAGTGCACATCCTACCCGACTCGGCCATGGCCCAGTGGCTCCGTGGCCCAAAGGCCCCAGAACCGGGTCCACTGCCTAAATCAACTGGGCAGACATCGTACCTCCTGCTCTAAAAAAGCGCCCCAGAGGTAAAACTGCTCACCGGAACCCCATTGAAGATAGAGATGGGGCCCAGTGTCGAAGAATGCGGTCAATAAGAAAGGAGCCACAGAGGACCCCACGAAGTCAGGTCAGGCCTACTGCTCACCACCACCGATGATTCCCATGCAAATGTACCAGAGGGCAACCTCGAGTGGTACCGTTTCTTCTTCCATCAACAGGAGGACGAAGAGCTTAAGGTTGAGCGGAGCCGGGTCTCCGATCGATGTTGGGAACGGGCCTGCTGCTTTTGTGCTTCAGGCGGACTGTCCTCTCTCCCGAGCACCGGACTGCCTGTTGTCGGACCCCCCTCCACAAAGGGCGGTGGACCGCACACAGCCCTACTGCCATCACAGCTTTCAAACGAAGTCTCCCTACCGTCTCTGCTACTGTCTAAGGGCGACTCTGTTGTTGGCAGGATGAGAATTTCTTCCTACCACCAGAGCTGCGGTTGAAGTCATATGACCCAAAAGCTAGAGAAAGAGTGCCTTTCTGGTCTGGGCTGGCTTAGGAAGAAGGACTTTACCAGGTTTATAAGGTTTTTTATCCTGTCCTGAGGCAGAAACGCCCTCCCCTTGAGGGCATCCAATCCTGCTCCTATGAACTCCAAGACTTGGACTGGTTCTGTCTGGGACTTCTGAGCATTTATGAGAAATCCCAGAGCCTCCACGGTGCTCTGGGTCAGGAGAAGAGAAGGCGTGGCTTACTGATGTGACTTTCCTGCAACCAGCCAGTCATCCAGGGAGGGAAAACCCAGCACCTCCTGCCTTCTGAAGTGTGGTGCCACCACAGCTAAACACTTTGTGAATACCCTGGGGGCTGAAGAGAGACTAAAGGCGAGAGCTACTAACTCATATTGACCATTTGCTAGCCTGAACCTTAAGTATTTCCTGTGACTGAGTCTGACTGGAATATGAAAATGAGCATCCTTCAGGTCCAAGTAGCGCAGCCAGACCCCTTGCTGCAGAGACAGTATGGTATCACTGTAGCTAAGGTCATCATTTTGAACTTGTCCTTTTTCAGGAAACCTGGGATCCAAAATAGGTCGCTACTCCCCATTTTTCTTGTGGGTGATGAAATACCCTGAGTAAAGGCCCTTTCCTCATTGAGAGGGAGGAACTCTTTCTGCTGCTTTTGCCTGCAGCAACTTTTTGACCTCCAGCAGAATTCATTCTGTAGGAATGGCAGGTGTGAGGTTTCTGTGAACCTGCAGCAGACCCGCCAACATTTGACAAACCAAAAATGAAAATTACGTACCTACCGTAATTCTTGATCTTTCTGTGTATCTTCACCATTCATCACTGGTGGGTTCTGGCTGGAGGATCAGGACTCAGTGGGAGGATTTTTATTAATTTTTTGTAAAGGAAAAGGGAAGAGTCGGCCTTAGAGTGGCAGCTGCATATGAGGAATAGCAACACCGTGGCAGCACAGTGGCCAGAAACTGAGTGCCAACTCAACCTCCATCCCAGTTCTTGCATGCCGGAGAGGAAGTTAGAAAAGAAGAGAGAGGCGGCAAGGAAGCCTGAGGGATAGGAAAAGGAAAGGATATAAAAAACAAGGAAGGAATAATGCCAGTCAAGGGGACAGAAGAGAGAAAAGTAAGGGGTCTGGGACAGGAGGCCCCCGCCCCAACCTCTGGGGAAGTAAGGGAGGGAGAAAGAGGACAGAACAGAGAGAAGAGAGGAGGAGGTAGACACTGCACCTCACTCACAGGGGTCCAGAGGACTCCACAAGGACTGAGGAAAAGGACACCACTGTTTTAAGCCACATTTCTTCTCCCCGACGAAGGGAGAAGAAGAAGAAAACTCTCAAGTCTTAAGGATTATCCAGAGGGAGATGGCTGACTGAAGAAGGCCAGGAGACATCGGCAAGGCAAGGCACCAACTCAAAGTGCCCTCCCTGACAGTCCAAGATGAGCAGGAGGCCAGTGTCTCCCCCTCCTGTCTTTGAGAGAATTCTGGGGTGGGGACAGGACCCACCCTGCCGCAGGGTCCTCCTGACAAAAACAAGATCTTCCTGGACATAAAGTCTCCACCACTCATGGGACTATGCTGGAGGCGCTAGGACTGAGCAGGAGCCAAAAATCTTCAATAGGGCCGGCACCAAGGTAGGGCCACATGGAGCGGCGCCGCAAAACTGGCTTGCGCCATATAGGCTACCTCAGCATCAATCCTCCAACCACCCTAATTCCTTTTTTCCCACCGAGTGTGCTTCAGTGGCGACGTCGTTCACCTGTTGGGAGTCAAATCTTCACGTGTATATGACAGTAGGTTTAGTCGTTCAGTTTTGATTTGTAGTATTATTTGTTTTCTTATTTATTATTTACAAAAAAAAAAAAGAAATGTTTTTCATCGAAAAGAACACAAAAGTCTTCAGCCCACCTTCGACAGAGTCGACCATGAACGGGGCTGGTGATGATAGGGAGACTTCACATGAAAGCTGTATTTCCAGCAGGACTGGATCCTGTCCACCACCCTCTACGAAGGGTGGGTCGGACTACAGGCAGTCCGGTGCTTGGGATGAAGGGTGGTCCTCCTGAAAGCACAAAATGAAGTAGGCCCATTCCTGATCCTCGTCAGAAATCCGGCACCGCTTGGCCTCGAGCTCTTCTTCATCCCACCGATCAAGGAAGAATTGGTACCACTTGAGGTCGCCCTCTGGTATGTCTGCATGATGACTGTCAGTAATGGGGGGACAGACGTCTGACTCCGTTGGGGTCATCTGTGGCCTCTGTTCCTAGTAGCCGGCATCCTCGACTCCGTAGTCCCTCCCTGTCCCCTGGGGAGTCCTCCAGTGAGTAGTTTCGACATTGGGCCACTCTTATGGAGCAGTGGGTTCAGTGGTTGTCCTGACTTTCTGAGCCTGCGGATTCGGCCCCAGGGCCTAGGGCTTTGAACCTGCGGACAGGATGGTTGGGGCTTCCTATTCACACGGCACCTTCTCCGGTGCTGTCGACACAGCGCTCTTGTGCTTTTTCCTTGGCCACATGAAGGTGCGCAGGGGCCAGCACAGCACCATTTACTCCTACTCATGTTTTCAGGTCTTTATCCTTGGGTGCTCTGAGAGTTGGGTTGGGGCCCCCAGGTGCTGGCGTGGTTGCCTCAGTGTGCTGCCTTTGACTCCGGTCTTGGTGGCACCACTCTTGGTGCCAACGCCATCTCAGATACCAGGATTCTTGACCCCAATTTGGAAAGCACCTCCTCCTGCTCTCTTTTCCTCCCTTTCCTTTATATAATATCCCTCCTGGGCTAGTAGGAGACGACTCTGAGCCATCTACTTCAGCAGAGCTTCTGGTTGAGGATCTGTCCTTTAAGGCTCTACTGAAATATTTGAACTCCACTGTCTCTCTCCAGACTTTGGAGGCACACCTGGGGAAGTTGTTGCACCTTCAATATCTGCGTGTCCCGGAGATCCCTGTGGAACTGACTCCTCCGGTACAGCCCTCTTTCAAGACTGTTTCAGAAATGGTGTGGGACAATCCGGCGCTTATTCCTTCCATGGCTAAGTCCATAGACAGGAAGAACACTCCATCAAAGGATCGAGCAATCCTGGCCTCTCAAGCCTTTGCTGACGCCATAGGTCCTGGCAGAAAATGACAAAGCCGTCCTCCCTCAGGAGTCTATGGCTCGTCCAGTAAACAAAAAATCTCGTAAGAGCAACACTTTGGGGAAGCGAGTCTTCGCTGCCGCTACCCTGAGTATACATATTGCTAGCTACCAGGGTTATTTCTCACAATATGAGTATACCCTCTGGTATTTGCTGAAAGCAACTGTGGAGACTCTTCCGGACACAGACGTTACCTCAGAGCTCCTCCAAACTATCATTAGGAGTACTGAGTCCAATAATCAGCAATTTAAGGCTGCTATGGACGCCTCTGACACTGCTTCTAGAGCAGCAGCAGCTGGGCTATGCACCCGACAACACTTGTGGTTACGAACCTCGGTTCACAAATGATGCCCAGCAAAGAGTCATGAATTTACCATTTGATGGTGCTCATCTGTTTGGTCCACAGGTGGAGCAAGCACTCGAGGCCACACAGAAAACTAGGATGGCTATCAAAACGGCCAGACTGACCCCTACTGTCCCTCAACGAGGCGGAAACTTTTGTGGTCAGGGCAGAGAAGGGCTTCAACAAGAATCAAGCCCCCCCCGCCACAAAAGAAAATGGAGCAGAAGGTACAGGGCGCAAAGGCGCCTAGTGCCACCCTCTGAGATTCCAGCCCACGTCTCACCTCAGCTGTCTGAGGGTGACTCTTCTTCGGCAGCAGGGGGGCGGCTGACTCAGTTTTACAACCAGTGGAAGTCAATCACATCGGACAAATGGGTTCTCAGGATAATTCGCGAGGTTTATTCTCTAAATTTTTCGGAATCCCCTCTGGATTATCCACCCAAATGACAGCCCAGACTGTCGCATACTCAGTCAGACCTCCTTACTTCCGAGATTCAAGGCCTTCTGAATAACAGGGCAGTGGACATAGTTCTGCAGGAGCAGCGGAAAAATGAAAATTACATACCTACCGTAATTCTGATCTTTCTGTGTATCTTCACCATTCATCACCTTTGGGTATAGTGGCCGAAGGTCACAACCCCACGGGAGCTCTCTTTTTTTGATCGGCGGAGTTGACGCACCATCGGCGCCGCCCTCGAGGCTGATGCACTGTGTGGCACTTGCGGGTTGGCCGTTATGTGTGGTCGACCCCGCCCTTCCGCCAGTTCTG
Organism: Neoceratodus forsteri; assembly: GCA_016271365.2. NCBI lineage: Eukaryota > Metazoa > Chordata > Ceratodontiformes > Ceratodontidae > Neoceratodus > Neoceratodus forsteri. Next base: position 966,147,578 of record CM028134.1, on the reverse strand, counting down.
AGTCACTGTAGAGTAAGGAAAGGTTGGAAGGGAGGGAGGGACAAGGGAGTCCAAGGGACAGATAAAGAAAAGGATATACAAACTAAAAGGAGAAATAAATGAATGAGAGGACAGAATAAAGCTAGAAAACTAAGGGGATTGGGAGGGCCTCCAATCTCTGGAAGTAGAAAAGGAGGAGGGAGGGAGGTTAGGGAATTTAGACGAGGATGTGGGGGGCATACCCTGGAACCTTGACCTGTCTCCAGCTTGTATAGGAACTGCGAAGGAGTAGCCAGAAGGCTAAACTGCCAGAATTCAATGCACAGAATCACTGGCAATAACTCCAACATAAGCAGAATTGGCTATTCTGGAAGAAAAGACAGGATACAGAAATAACTCCCCTCAAAAAAAATCAAATTTTGGCATAAGAAAACTAGTTTCATAAATTAAATTTAGGTTGTGTCTAAAGGACAAGGAAATCAAAGGGAATTAAAGTAAAGCTGACAGGGAGAAGGGGGAAAGAGAGCAGAAAACAGGGCAAATATCCACCCCCACCTCACAGGGGTGGAGCCGAGGCTCTGAGGAAGGAGTGCCCCCCATCTTGGTCACTCTTCCCCTAGAGAAAAACATCCCCCTATGTGCCCAAGATCACCCCACTCCTGACCAACAGAAAGGAGGGGGGTGAAAGAGAGGGGGACCCAGAGACTGAGGCCCCAGGGGGATGGTGGGTTGGATTGAGATGAATGGTGAAGATACACAGAAAGATGAGAATTATGGTAGGTACATAATTTTCATAGCTCATCTGTGTCAATCTTCACCATTCATCACCTTTGGGTGAGTGCCAAGCCCCCCCCCCCGAAGGGGGCCCTAACCCTAAAGGACTAAGTCCCTTAGCTCTCAGTGGGTGGCACACCAAGAGAGAGAACCTTCACGGGTCTGGAGAGGCCCGGGAGTGGGGAGAGTGAGACGGGGACTCCTCAGAAGGAGTATGAAGTTGCCCCGACAGATGCCGCCTCACCCCACGGGAGAAAAGATGGGTTCTCTGGTAAGGGGAGGAAATCACCCTACGCCGGGCCAAGGGTGACAACCGGGAGAGAGACAGCCATACCATCCGCCCAGTGCAGATCGCTGTCCCTATGACCCTGGAAGCTACTGTTGGGTGTCGTAAGATGCCCTTGCTTGGTGCCTTGCTAGCTCCAGGCCACGTGCAGAGAACGCAATGGCTTGTCTGGTTATCTCCGTGTCAGGAATTGCGGCTAGGAGCTGACCTAACCTGAACCACAGGAACCTATCATAGGTAGCATAGTGGGCCTGATGTGCTGAAATAGAGAGTAGCAACCATGCTGAGTAGAAAGTCCTCCTCCCCCAGAAGTCAAAATCCATAGAATTTTGATCTGGGGGCCAGTCACGGTGAGGGGTGCAAAGTTCATCAGGAGTGTCCAGCTCTGCATCAATCCTGACTGAGGGTGAGGCAAAGAACCTGGAGACTCCGGTTGGGGGGCACAATACCTCTGGCAGAGATCCCTAGGGGCTGGGACTCCGGAAAAGGGTCTCTGCCAGAAACACAACAATGCCTCCCGAAAGGGAGCAGGTCAGGGGGCACCACATGGGTGTCTGCACTGAAATCACCTAAAAAGGCACACGTCGAGTGCTCTGGATTGTGCTGCGTGGGTGGGGTGATGTACAGGTCCTCAAACATCCTCATGAGGAATCGCTGATACTCTGAGAGATAAGCATCTGGGGAGATGTGGACAGACGGTTTCTCTCCTCCAGAAGAGGGGGATGAAGAGTCAGAGGACCTCAAGAGTTCAGAAGCTGGCTGCTCAGGGGGAGGTTGAAAAACCTGTCTGCCCATAGCCCTGACGTAAGAGGGAAACTGAGCAGCCACAGCTCTGAACTGCTCCTAGGAGAGAGGGCCGCTAGGACCAAGAACACCTGGGAGAGCAGGAGAAGATGGCAGAGGAGAGGGGACAGAGCTGACAACAGGAATCGGCTGTCCTCTGCCTGGGCCAGAGAGCGCACCTGGAGCCCCAAGGGAAAAGGGAGCTCTGGAAAACTCAACAGCCAACAGCTGGTCAACCATACTGGAACTGTCTAGGCTGCGCCCTGAAGAATCCCCCTGTGAGGTGACCGGGGCTGTGAGAGTCCAAACGGACAGTCCCCTACCTCCAAAGAACAGGGCCCTCTCAAGGAAACCGAAAAGGAAGGGTGGAGATCCATACTACGACTCCTTCCAGAACCCAGGTGGGTCCCAGAAAAAGGTCGCCATGTCGAACCCCTACCCCTCAACCCCTCAGAGTCCAAAAGAGCCCTTCTCGAAAAAGCCAGCCTAGGCAGCTGGCAGCCCTGGTCAGTCCCCGAAGGGACTACTAAGGCAGCAACATCCTCCCCTCCTGTGGGTGCTCCGTTCAGACCCAAAGTTGGGCGATCTAGGCACACCACCTGAGGGGGTACCACCACTGAGGGGTCAGAAAACCCTCTGAGGCCAGGCTGTAGGGCAATGGTGGCCTGCACCACCGCCTGCTGGTCAGAACCCCTGACCCTGGACTTGGGGGACACTGTCCGCTCCTCAGAGGGAGCTGGCTCCGGCCTGTTGAGGACACTACCAAGCTGTCCATGTGAGCAGCCAACTCCAAAGAGTCAGACTGCCTATCTGACTCAGAGTCCGATTCCACCTCCGAGGAGGTGGAGACCGAAGTCTTTTGCCAAATGGTACATGGACGTCCACTGCCATCCCGACTGAATGGGGCACCAGAATGAGGGACTGCACCAAAGTCAGCACCGAAGCCCTCAAACGCACAGCGAGCGGTGCGCGAAGAAGACATGGTGCCAAGGACGGCAGCAGTATCGGAGCTGGGCCCTGTTACAGAACCGACGATGGCCCCGACTGCACTCTTGGCACTGCGGATGGCACCGAGGTCGGAAACCCCCAAGGTGCCGTGTCGTTGCTAGGCGCCGCAAGCGGTACCAGAGCTGAACACAGCACCATGCTCAACTACGTTGCTGCAAAAGGCGTTGAGGTGAGAAACAGACAAGGACGGTGTAGTACAGCCTCCCACGGCGCCATCAGTACCACTGGTGCCATGAACGGCACCTACAGCAGACGGCGGCACCATCAGGGCCCACGGCACTGCGAACAGGACTGAGGCCCAAGAAGGCACCGACAGACGGCGTCGGGGACGGCACCAACTCAGGCTTCCCAGCCCGAGGAGACAAAACCGAGGGAGCCTGCACCCCCGATGGGGCGATTGCCAAGGTGGTGCCTCCCGCCCGCCCCCCAGGAGGGACAGATCATGGCCTCCTGCACCGCGGAATGGGCTTCTGCAACGGCGAGGATACAAGAAGCAGAAGCCCCCTGCTCCACGGTTCATATTGAACTGGGAGGGGACCTGGAGGAAAGGCCGAGAGACCATGGCTTGGCCCGACGAGTGCTCGCCCATCCCCCGAAAATCAGTGGTTGACACGACAGTCCATGGAGAAGCAGGCATTGCATGAATCCATGACGTGTAGTGGGCCAAGACACACGAGGCAATGGTCATGCTGGTCAGTGACGGAGTAGTTACGGCCGCACGGGCACTGACGCATAGAGGGCCGTCCCATCTTTAAAGTTTTCTTGCCCCCTGACCGAGACATGACCTATGGAAAAAACAACCAAAAACAAGACTCGACATCACTAAAAGAAGAAAAGGAACAGTCTTACCAGGCAACGTCGAGCGGTGGCGGACAACGGAACTGGCAGGAAATTTCAATAAGCAGCATTGACAGACTCGGCATCCAGAAATGGAGATAACAGAGCCAAAGGCTTCGGTTGAGCAGCAGACATCTTGCTAGTAGAGCTTCCATGAGGTGTGACCTCTACGGCGGGAGACGAAGAAGTGGCAGGGTCGACCCGAGAGCGCCATGCAGGGCATCGGCCTTGAGGGCGGCGCCGATGGTGCGTCGACTCCGCTCATCAAAAAAACCAAAAAGAGCTCCCGCAGGGTCGTGACCTCCGGCCACTACACCCAAAGGTGATGAATGGTGAAGACTGACACAGATAAGATCAGGTTTCTACTCCCACTACTTCCTAGTTCCAAAGAAAACAGGTGGTATGCACCCTATTCTAGACCTAAGGAAGTTAAACAAGTTCCTCTTCAAGGAAAAATTCAAGATGATATCACTCGGTACGCTTCTGCCTCTGATTCATCAAGATGACTGGCTGGCCTCCCTGGACATGCAGAATGCCTACCAGCATGTTCACGTGCACCCAAGCCACCACAAGTATCTTCGATTTGTGGCCTTGGGTCAGCTCTATTAATTCAGAGTACTGCCCTTTGGGCTGTCCTTGGCACCGCAAATTTTTGCAAAGTGCATTGCAGTTCTCGCAGCGCACCTAAGGAAACTCGGAATTCAAGTTTTCCCGTATCTGAACGACTGGCTCCTAGCAAGCTCCTCCAGACATGGGACACAGGAAGCAGTGACGACAGCTTCCAGGTTCCTCACATCTATGGGAGATCTGTTGAATCTGCAAAAATTGATGCTACAGCCTTCCCAGCAACTCCTTTTCACAGGAGCCCTCCTGGATACCTCCAATGCAAGGGCCTTCCTGCCGGAGGACAGGAGGAATGATACCCTCCAGATGGCTCACTTCATCAAAGAAAACAACTCGGTCAGAGCTCTCTCGATGCAGCGGATGCTGGGTCTCATTTCGTCATCAGTGTTCACAGTGCCCTTGGCTCATCTTCACATGAGAACCACTCAGTAGATGCTCTATACTCAGTGGTCCCAGACCACACATACCCAGTCCTTTCACATCAAGGTGACAGAACCTCTAAATTGATCACTCAACTGGTGGACTCAAGAGGACAACCTTCTGAAAGGCTTTCCATTTGCCCCATTGGAGACACAGATCACCATCACCAAAGATGCATCTCTACTCAGGTGGGGAGCTTACTGTCAAGATCTCCACACCCAAGGTCTGTGGAGTCAGGACAAGACTCAGCGCCACATAAATGTCCTGGAAATGAGAGCCGTCCTGTACGCAGTCCAAGCCCTGAAGGACATCCACTGTCGCAAAATAATTCTCCTTCAGACAGACAACAAAGCAGTGATGTATTACATCAACAAGCAGGGCAGGATGTACTCTTATCCCCTGTGCAGAAAAGCGATGAGAGTGTGGGAATGATGCCTACAGCACGAAGCCCTGATCCAGGCAGTCTACCTGCCTGGAGTCCAGAATGATCTAGCGGATTGCCTCAGCATAATGGAGGTGGAGCCTCACGAGTGGTCTCTCGATGTAAATGCTCTTTGAAGAATGGGGAACACAGGACCTGGACCTTTTTGCGTCCCCACTCAACACAAAACTGCCTCTGTTCTGCTCCAGAAATCCAGAACCTGGTGTTTTCTGTAAGGATGCATTCAGACTGCGGTAGAGAAGATGCTTTCTGTACGCATTTCCTTCTCTCCCCTTAGGTCAGAGGGTGCTGCTCAAGCTGGAGGCACAGGATGAACCTGAGATCCCTTCATCTCCACACATGGCTCCTGAGGAGATGGAAGTGGATAGATTTGTTGTCTCACGTAGAGTCTCAGACATTCTGCTAGTGGCATGCAAGCCAGCTACTAGGAAAACTTACATGGCAAAGTGGAAGCATTTCTCTGTCTGGTGTGCAAGGTCCTCCCTGGATCCGTTTTCTTGCCCACCAAACAAAGTCCTGGAGTATCTGCTAGACCTGTCAAATACAGGGCTACAATACTCAACCGGGAAAGTCCATCTCTGTGCGATCTCAGCTTATCATGAGCCTATACACTCTATGCCTCTGGCTCAGTTACCCCTGGTTAAGAGGTTCCTTAAAGGTACACTCCACACTAGGCCACCAGTCAGGAGACCGGTAGCCGGTTGGAATATTAACCTTGTGCTAGACATGCTCACTCGTAAACCTTTCAAGCTTCTAACAACATGTGAGCTAAAGTTTCTGACCTGGAAGGCCGCCTTCCTTGTAGCCATTACCTCCGCTCGCAGTGTCTGAAATACATGCCCTGGTTACACATCCCCCCTTATACTGTATTTCACAAAGACAAGGTGGTTCTCAGAACTCACCCTACGTTTCTCCCCAAAGTAGTCTCAGAATTCCTTCTGAACCAGCCCTTGGTTCTTCTGACCTACTTTGTGAAATGAAAATTACGTACCTACCGTAACTATTGATCTTTCTGTGTATCTTCACCATTCATCACTACTGAGTACCTGGCTGGAGACAGGACCCCGCAGGAGCTTTTTTTTTTTTGCATAGATGGAGCCGACGCAGTGACGGCGCCACCCTCGAGGCCGACACACTACGTGGCGCTTGCGGGTTGGTCATCAGCTGTCGTTGGCGCCGCCCCCTCGTCAGTTGTGAATCGCCATAGAGTGAGGAATAAAGGAAGGAGGGGTGGGACAAGAAAGTCCAAGGGATAGATAAAAGAAGATATACAAAACAAAGAAGGAATAAGCGACTGAAAGGATAGAATGAAGGAGGAAAAGGAAACTAAGGGATTGAGAGGGGCTCCAATCTCTGGGAAAGAGGAAAAGGTAGGGAGAAGGAGAGGGAAAAATATTGGAAGGGGAGAAGACAGTGTCAACCGACCCTACGGTCTGGAAGCCCAAAAATGTTAAGAGACTGAACAAAGTTCAGACCATCTGCCCAAGAGGAGTAGATGTTAAGGGAAAAAACCTGGCAAGGCAAGCAAGGTCAATTCACAGGAAGTGAGAAATTCCTGGCAGAAGACGACTATCCCAAAGGGATTAGTCGTAAGGTTGATAGGAGCAGCTTGAGGGGGCCAGGAGCCGAGACATGTCCTCTCCCCTATCCAAAGGAAAAAGGGAGGGAGGAACGTCAAAGAAGAGCCCCTCTAAAATTAAAATAACTGGATTAGTCCCGAAGGACAGAAGAAGAAGTATAGGGGGGCGGCTCCAACTCCACCACCTCACCCCTAAGATGGGGTGGGAAGGCCGCAAGGCTATAAGGGAGAAGCCCCCTCTCTCCCCCACCATCTAAGCTGAAGTTCACCCTGTGTATCTCCAGGGTCCCCCCACTCCTGGCCAAAGGGAAGGAGGGAGAGGAGGAGAGAGACACACAGAGGGAGGGGGAACCCAGAGACTGAGGCCCCAGGGGGATGGAGGGCAGGATTTAGTGATGAATGCTGAAGATACACAGAAAGATCAATAATTACAGTAGGTACGTAATTTTCATATCTTATCTGTGTCAGTCTTCACCATTCATCACTACTGGGTCAGTACTGAGCCATCCGAAGGGGGCCCAATATGACCCTAAGGGACTAAGCCCCTTAGCCCCCAGTGGAGGAGACACTGGAAAGGAGAACCTTTACAGGCCTGGAGAGGCCCTAGACTGGTCTGGGTGAGATGGAGGCCCCCGGAGGGGGAAGGAAGACGCCCTGAAAGTTGCCGTCTCACCCTATGGGAGAAAACATGGATTCTCCATTAGGCAGAGGAAATCACCCTACGCCGGGCCAAGCGTAGCAACTGGGAAAGACAAAGTCATGCTGTCCGCCTAGTGCAGATCGCTATCCCTACAATCCTGGAAGCTACCTCGTTGGCATCAAAGGACACCCTCGCTTGGTGCCTTGCTAGCTCCAGGCCCTGAACAGAGAGGGCGATGGCCTGTCTGGTTGCCTCCGAATCAGGCAGAGAGGCTAGGAGCTGACCTAGCCTGGACCACAAGAACCTGTCACAGGACGCATAGTGGGCCTGATGTGACGCAATAGACATCAACATCCGTACCGAGTAGAATGTCCTGCTCGCCCAGAAGTCAAAATCTGCAGAGTCCGAATCTGGGAGCCAGTCACGGGAAGGGGTGTGAAACCCAGAGGGAATATCCAGCTGCGTCAAGCCCGCAAGTGGGTGAGGCACGCATTCTGGAAACTCCAGGGGAATGCAATACTGCTGGCGCAGACCCCTTGGGGCTGGGACTGTGGAAAAGGGACGCAGTGATGCTTCCCAAAAGGGAACAGGCTAGGCAGGAACCACCAAGTTGGCCACACTGAACTCGCCTAGGAAGGCTGTGCTCGGGATTGCTTTCAGAGGCTGGGGTGATCTGCAGATCGTTCATCATCCTCACGAGGAAGTGCTGATATGAGGAGAGATCAGACGCAGGGTAAATGTGGACATGTGGAAATGAGGAGGGGGATGAGGAAGCGGACAAGTCCGGAGATTCAGGGTTCGGCTGCTCTGGGGGAGGGTGAAACACCCTTTCATCCATGGCCCTAACATATGTTGTAAAATGAGCAGCCAATCCCCTGAATTGTTCCCAAGTCAGAGGTCCCTAAGGACTGGAAATACCTGGGAGAGAGGGGGATGGAAGCAGAGTAATAGGGGCCAAATCCTTGACATAAGAGGAATGTCCTCTGCCTGGGCAAGAGGGCCTAGCGGATGCTCCTAACTGGGCGGAAGACCTGGAAAGCCCAGCAGCCAACAGCTGGTCAACTGTATTGGAACTGCTAAGACTGTGTCCTAGGGAAGAATCCCCCCTCCTATGAGGCAACTGGGATTGTGAGAGTCCAAAAGGATGGTCCCTGGCCTCCAAAGAAGAAGACCCTCTCAAGGAGAGAGAAGGAGAAGGTGGAGAATCTGTGCTATGACTCCTCCCCAAACCCGGGTGGATCCCAGGGTAAGGCTGCCGCACAGAACTAAGGCCCCTCAACCCATTGGACCTTGAAAGAGCCCTCCGCCTCGAAACCACCAGCCTAGGCAACTGGCAACTCTGAATGGACTCCGAGGAGGCCATCCAAGGTGCAACACCCTTCCCTTCCATGGGCGCTCTGGGCTTCCCCAAACTCGGACTGTCCAGGCACACCAATGAAGGGGGTGTCCCAGCTGAAGGGACAGACAACCCCCTGACCCCAGGCTGCACAGCAGTAGTCACCTGGGCCACTGCTGGCTGGTCAGAGCCACTGACCCCAGAGTCAGCAAGAATTGCCCGCTCCGCAGAGCGAGGCCAAGTGGGGGTTGAAGTGGAGGACACTGAGGGGTCAGAAGACTCTGAGGAGTCCGGGAGCCAGTCTAGGTCTGACCCAGTATCCTTCTCCGAGGAGGTGGAGACCAAGGTCCGATGCTAGACCACCCTCCAACCCCTGCCCGTTCCTGGGCCACAAGAGGTGCCCACTTCATCCCCGGCACTGTGTATGGCACCAGAGTCAGAAGCAGCACCAGCCAAGGTGCCAAAGCCAGAGGCGGCACTGGTCACGGCACTGTCCTCACCCCCCAGCGCCGCAAACTGTGCCGAAGCCAGAGACGGCAACAACAGTGCCGGCCTCCTCCCCGGCACCATGAACGGCACCGGAGTTGGAGGCAGTGCCGACGACGGCGCTGGCCTCCTCCCTGGTGCCACAAATGGTGCCAAAGATGGTGCAGACGATGGCACCAGCCTCCTCCCGGGCACCTCCAGAGATGGCACCAACCATGGCATCATCTCCCTGGAGATGGCACTGTCCCCCGTCTCAGTGCCACGAATGGCACCAAGACCAGAAACAACCCCAGAAATGACCAGTGCACCTCCCACGGCACCGTTCCCATCGCCAGCACTGTAAACGGAGCCGGCAGAGAAAATGACGCCAAGAGACAGCCCGGTGCCAACCATGGCGCCATCTGGGCCCCTGATGCCGCAGATCACACCAGAGCTTAAAATGGTGCCAGCGGACTGTGTCGAGGACGATGCCAGCCCGGACCTGCAAGTCCCAAGACATGACACCGGAGGAGCCCTCGCCTAGTTAGAGGTGACTGCCAAGAGGGACGGACTGGCCTCCTGCACCGTGGAAGGAGCCTCCGCCGCAGCAAGGCTAAGAGAGGCTGAGGCCCTCTCCTCCGTGGTTCGTATAGAACTGGGAGGGGGACCCAGAGGAAGGGTCGAGCATCCTTGCCTTGGCCTGCTGACTGCATACCTGTCCCCCCGAAAGTCGGTGGCGTGCGCCCTACTTTAAACGTGGGCACCTCAACGACATGGTGGTCCATGGAGAAGCAGGTGTTGCAGTTATCCATGTCGTGGTTTGGGCCAAGGCAGGTGAGACACCACTCATGTTGATCCATGACAGAATAATGGCAGCCGCAGGGGCACCAACGCATAGGAGGCCACCCCGCCTTTAACAACTTTTTGCCACCAGAACCAGACATGACCTGTCGGAAAACTAAACAAAAACAGTACTTGATGTCGCTGTAAATAAAGAAATAAAAGTAACAGTCTTACCGGGACCCAGTGGTGTCAAGCAGAGGTGCGGCGAAACAGAACCAAACGAATAAACCGTAAACTAGGCCACAAACTATGGCGCAGTTATCAAAGAGCTCCACATCAGGCTCTGATCTCTACGGCAGGAGAAGAATTGACAAGGGGGCAGCGCTGATAACAGTTGACGACCAACTTGTGAGCACCACATAGTACATAGGCCTTGAGGGCAGTGCCGTCACTGCATCGGCTCCGCCTATGCAAAAAAAAAAAGCTCCCGTAGGTCCTGGCTTCAGCCAGGCACCCAGTAGTGATGAATGGTGAAGACTGACACAGATGAGATCTTCCAGAATGAGGGACAGCTTACCCTACATTCTCTGGATATTAAAAGGGTTTTGCGGTTCTACTTAGACAGAACTAAAGAGACCCGCAAGTCAAGCAACTCTTTGTTTCATCCAGCAAAGCCCGGCTGGGTCAGCCTGTTGCCATCAGGTGTATTTTGGCATGGCTGCTGGCATGTCTTCACCACTGCTATTCCATGGCACAGGTTAAGCTGGAAGGCAGAGTGTACGCCCATTCTACCAGAGCAGTCGCGGCATCTCTGGCAGAAATACGGAACGTGTCCATTACAGACATCTGCAATGCAGCTACTTGGAGCTCCGTGCACACTTCTGTGAAGCACTACGCTTTGGATGTCCATGTCAGACAACACCAATCCTTTGGCAGGACAATCCTTAATGGACTCCTGTCCTAAGTGAGCTCCTCTCTCCTGCCGCCCTTCTCAGGGGGTTATTTTAGCTCGGTACTCTCCCATCAGTGTGAATGAGTGGTGGAGACTTATTGTCCAGGAAGATATGAAAATTACGTACTTACTGTAATTCTTGATCTTCTTGAACAAAGTCTCCACCACTCATTCACACGTCCACCCTCCATCTCCCGAGCTCACTGATCTGTTTTTGGTCTTCACTCCCTCGATGGGTGGGCCGTGAAAACTCTGTTGTGTTGACCCTTCTTATACGGGTCATTCAGACTATCTTATGTCCGAAATAAGTTAGTTTCACCAGGTTAGTGTACGCTGCACCTCCTTGGTAAAAAAGGTTCTGAGGCGGTTGGAGGGTAGACGCTGAGGTAGCCTATACGGCATGAGCCAGTCTTGCGGCACCGCTCCGCGTGGCCCTTCGGTGCCAGCCCTCCTGAAGATTTTCGCTCCCGCTCAGTCCTAGTGCCTCCGGCGTATTCCCATCAGTGTGAATGAGTGGTGGAGACTTTGTCCGAGAAGATCAAGAATTATGGTAGGTACGTAATTTTCATTTCCCCACAGAGGTTTTAGAAGTGTCCCACCTCTGAAAGGAAGGAGAGGATCAAGCCAGAAGCGGATCAATTTAGAGGACATGATTTTCACCATCCAGAGGGGGACCCTGCAAGGAGAGACCGCTGAGTTCAGCGGTTAGAAAAAAAGGGGAGTCACAGCTCCTGGAGAGGGATAGGGATCACCACGGCCCCTCTAAACAACCGTCCCAAAGAGGACCCCAATGGTTTGAAGATCAAACAAAAAGGTCAAACCCAAAGGGTGGTTCAGACTAAAACTGGAGAGGGGGATCCCAGCAGAACAATAAAAGAGGCCCTGGTGAGCTCTCATAAAAAAGGGGGTGGGAGCGCCACTGCTCGTTTTTCCCAAGGAAACCTCTGACTCCACAAGAAGAGGAGCGGAGCCAAGAGGTACCAGAAGGAGGATCACAAGGACCTCAACTTAGAGAAAAACAAACAGGGAGGAGGCATCACTCAGAGACTAAGGCCCAAGAGGGAAAGGAGGGCAGGAAGCAGTGATGAATGGTGAAGATACATATAAAGATCAAGAATTACAGTAGGTACGTAATTTTCATATCGTGTCTGTGTCAGTCTTCACCATTCATCACTGGTGGGTGATTACCAAGCCCCTGAAGGTTCGGAAAGTTTCAAATCAGCGTATTCTAAGTCTTGAAGAGCCAAGCTATGAGATGGAGAGACTTGAGGTTCGGATACAATAAGGTTCCCTGGTTGAAGGCAATAGGTTGTGCCTCTGAGGAAGATGTATTGGATTTGCAACAGACACTGAGAGCAGAAGAGAGTACCATGGTTGCCTCGGCCAGTCTGGAGCTATCAAGATCAGTGATACTGTAAGGGATCTCAGCTTGACCAGTACTCTGTAAATGAAAGGGAAAGCATAGAGGAACCTCCCTGACCAGTCCAGACTGAGGGCATCCAGAGGGAAGGTTCCCTGATCTGGAGCTCTGCAACAATACTGTGGCAGGTGGTGGTTCTGGTGGGATGCGAACAAGTCCACCTCTGGAGTACCCCACCTTCTGAAAATAACTTGTACCACCTGCCTGTTTAGGGTCCATTTGTGATGGGCCCGGTTTATTCGACTCAATGCATCTGCCAGGGTGTTGTCCTTCCCTGGCAAATGAACTGCTTGCAGAGACACTTTTAATGAATAGGCCAGAGTCCAAATCTTTATGGCCTCCGAGCAGAGGGGACCTGACCTTGTGCCTCCCCGCTTGTTTATGTAATACATTGTGGTGGTATTGTCTGTTCTGACCTGTACCACCCTGCCTTGGACTAGGTAGGCAAAGGTTTTTTAGAGCCAACAGTACAGCTCTGAGTTTAGGAAGATTTATGTGATGAAGGGACTCTGAGGCTGACCAAGTGCCCTGAGTTGTGTGATCCCCTATATGGGCACCCCAGCCCAAGAGGGATGCATCTGTTGTGAGGATCACTGAAGGATTCTCTTTTTGAAAAGGAATTCCTTGTCTTAAGTTGGATTCCTCCTTCCACCACAAAGGGCCTGAAGCAGTGACCTTGTCACTGGGATGAGCTTTGAGAAGGAATCTTTTCTTTGACACCAGTGGGACCTGAAATGGAACTGAGCGTCCCTCATGTGAAACCTTGCACTTAGTACTGTACCCGTGGATGCAGCCATGTGGCCTTATAGTTGGAGAAACTGTCTTGCAGTTTTTGAATTGTGGAGCTTGAAAGAGTTTGCTGTTAGCTGAATGTTTTTTACCCTTTCCAGAGGCAGATATGCCCTGGCCTGTAGGGTATTGATTTCTGCTCCTATGACTTGCAACACCTGTGTTATTAGGAGTGAAAACTGACTTTTTGTGATTGATTAGGAATCCTACGACCAACCAGTCATCCAGGTAAGGAAAAACAGATATTCGTTGCCTGCGAAGATGTGCCACTACAGCTGCAGGCACTCTGTGAATACCCTTGGGGCCGAAGAAAGGCCAAAATGCAGGGTTGAAAACTGGTAGTGACCTGAAGGGAGTCTGAATCTGAGGTATTTTCTGTAAGACTCTTTTATGGGGATGTGAAAATATGCGTCTTGCAAGTCCAGTGATGCCAACCAATCTGCTTTCTGAAGTGTTGGCAGGATCAGAGCCAAAGTTACCATCTTGAACTTTGATTTTTTTAAGAACTTGTTTAAAGCTCTTAAATCCAGTATAGGCCACCACTCCCCACTTTTCTTTGTGGTCAGGAAGTATCTGGAATAGATGCCCTTTCCCCTTTGAGACTTTGGAACTGGTTCCACTGCTTTTAACTGCAGTAGGTTCCGAACCTCTGTCTCCAAGAGCAGTTTTTCTGCTAGGGAGGGAGAGCTGAATACTCTGGATTTTTGAAAGGGAAAGGACTTGAATCCCAGAGACAGACCCTGTCCCACCACCAACTTGTTTGAGGTGATTTTCAGCCAAGTTTGGAGAAAGTGGGAGAGCCTGCCTCCGACACATAGGGAGGAAGCGGCCTGCAGTTCAGGGGGTCTGTTTGGTTTGTGGCTGAGGCCAAGTATGAGACCATCACCTCGAGCTCCTTCTGCCCCTGCCCCTAGAGTAACCCTGCTGTGGGTACTGCTGGTACTGGGGTAATGCCACAGGTTGGAAAAAGGGCCTGGTGTAAAAGGACCTGCCCCAGCCTCCCCTTCCATAAAGCCTGGTCGATGTAGAAGCTCTCTCTTTAGCAGAGTTGCTTCTGTAAGTGGCTTTATACTCATCCACCTTCTTCATGTATGCTATAGCTGACACCCCAAAGAGAGAATTTCCTTCCAGAGGAAAATCCAGGGCCTTTAGTTGTGTATCCTGAGTAAGGTTTGTGGCCCTAAGCCAATCAAACCTCCTCTGTGCCACTGTGTTTGCCATCCATCTGGCTGCAGTATCATTAGTGTCAGCAGCCATTTGGGAACTGGCACTTAGCTGCCTCCAACCCAAACCTGGCAGTTTCAGCCAGGTCGTCTGACAAGGGCAAGGGAGCTTTCTGGGACGTGGCCAGGACTGACTGCCACAGTGATTTTTGGTACTGGGCAGCATATGCCTGGAAGGTAGCCTGACGCATAGCCAGAGAGGCTGACAGGTACCCCTTTTTTGGCCATACTTTCCATTTTTCTAGAATCCTTGTCTGGAGGATGTGAGGACAAAGGGACCCTAGCCTTGTCACAGGCAGCCTGCTGTATGACTCCTGGTGGTCGGGGTGGGAGAAGAGGAAATCAGCTCCCTCCCTTTCCAGCTGGTGGTACTTTGTCCATCCTCCTGTCTATAGGAGGGGCGGAATTTGGTGCCTGTAAAATCTTTAGTGCATCCTTTTTAAAGAATTTATAGACAGGGAGGAGAGGACAGCCTCTGTGGGTGTTAACCCCATCATTTCTAAGTACTCCACCTCCTACTCATCTTCAATTTGCTCAGTGGTGAAGATGTCAAGGGCATCTGCCATCCTTCTAACAAAGGTGAAATGGGATGAAAAATCCTCAGACACCCTTGGGGAGAACCAAAGTCCTGTTTAGGGGACACTTCTGGTTCTATTGGTCCCTCCTCCTCATCATAATCATCATCATCATCATCTAAGGTTTCCCCACCTTCCAGGGGAAGAGGATGCACATTGCTGCCAACCTGGGGACCCTGGAGGGGGAGCAGGAGGCTGCTGAGGAGGGATTATTGCCTGTAAGGACTGGATGATCTTAATAGCCTGAGCAATCTCTTGGGCTGTAGGTACAGGCAAAGTAGGCACAGAAGTCCCCGGTTTGACAGGCGAGGGTTCTGTGTGTTTTAATTTCTTTCCTCTTTTTGCAGGAACCGGGGAGTCAGCCGGTTCAATAGCTATTTTAGTTCCCTTTGTGCCCATCTCGGGGGCAGGAACTGAAGAACGTGTGGGTTCAGCCACAATGTCTGGGGGTATCGGCTGGTCAGAACCAGAGGGACCCCTTGGAATTTTCTTCCCTAGCCTTTCAAGGCGTTTTTCAACAGTCTTCTCAGGGAATGTCTTACACACTTCACATTCCTCATTTAAATTCAAAGTTTATTCATTTTACCATAAGGCCAATTACACATATGCCAGGTATAATGCGTGTAACAAGTACAGCGGTGATCCAATTCATTCCTCATTTAAATGTTCAAAGCCCAGACAAACTACACAAAGTGTGTGTTTGTCTGCCTTTGCAAAGACCTCTCCACATTGGGTACAGTTTTTGAAACCAGGCTCACCGGTTTTCTTTTTGGTTTTTTCCGACATATTCAAAATTTAGCAACCGCTAATAAAAAAACCCTAAATGTTTTTCTTTTTTTTTTTTAAATCAGTTCAGGAATGGAAGAGGAACGGATGGAACCGGACCGTTTGTTTAAAACGGAACCGAGATAGCAGTTCAGTAATCGAGATTAATCGGTTACAAAAATAGATCAATTAAGTGAATTTAAAGAAAATATAGGTGGTTCTTTAGTCAGAGAACCCCGATTTAAATATAAAACTATCCCAGTTCCCCCACGGTTATACTGAACTGAGAGGAACAGAGAAAAACAATAATTTTAACGTAAATAGGATTATCTAAACAAACAAATAGTAGAGGCAGTTAATGAAAAAAAAATGTATACTTATACAGTATCTGATGTTTTCTTCAAGCAGGAGAAAGTGGACGAATGAGACTCCGAATGACCAGAGTTTTCAGGCTGAGAGAAAAATCTGAAGAGGTTAGAACACAGGCAGTTAGTAGAGGCAATGTTTGAAAGATGCTCACGTGCAAAGTGTTCCATCATTTGGCATGTGTTCCATCTCTCCGGGCAGTCCAATCCTACAGGCTTACTACATAAAGTTATGAATATACTGAGCAATACTGGGGTTAGAAAAGGGGCTTCTGCCAATCTGAGGCTTGAAGAAGCGGAAGCCCCCTGATCTACGGTCCATATAGAACCGGGAGGGGACCCGGAGGAAGGGTCAAGGGACCTGCAATTTGGCATCCCTGGTGTGCGCCTGTCCACCGAAAGTCAGTGGCGTATGCCCGACTTTGAACGCATGGACTTCCAGAACTCGACGATCCATGGAGAAACAGGTGTTACAATGGTCCATATCATGGTTTGGGCCCAGGCAGGTCAAGCACCGGTTATGCTGGTCCAAGACGGAGTAAAGCCGGCTATAGGGACACTGCCGCATCGGAGACCAGCCCACCTTGGAAGTCTTTTTCTTGTCCCCCGAAGGAGACATGACGAGACAGAAAAACAACAATCAAAAACAGTACTCGGGGCGTACACCCTAACCAAGATGGCGACTTAACTTATAGCTCCACCGCCTTTTTACGCCTCTCTTTTAATGAGAACCTTGACGGGGAAGTACGCTACCTGAGGTCTAAAGGTACCGTTAACCACTGGTTGACTTTGAGACAAATCGGATCAGAGCTCAGCTAGTCCAGATCGAACAGAGCTGCTGTTACAATATTCTACCAAGCAGTATTGCGCACTTATCAGCGGAACGGGAAGAACCCTCTATAAGAGAAATGTTTACTTCGATTATGACCAGCATTGATACACTCACATTGGCAGTGAACAATTCTGCCTTCTCTATACAGCAAATTAATGTGAGAGTGGAAGGATTAGAACAAAAGGCGACCGCACAGGATGACGCACTTCAGGGGCACTGTGCCATTACGTGAGAGCAGGCGGCCCAAATACAGCTCCTTCAAGACAAAATAGACGATTTAGAGAATAGAAGTCGCCACAATAGTTTGCATCTCCTTGACTTTCCGGAGGGCTGTGAGGGTGCTACCTTTTCTATAGCAAGCATTACTGGAGATCTTGCAGCTACCACAAGGCACGAAGATTACGACTGAACAGGCACATCGCTCGTTGCAACCCAAACTGGCACAGGGTGACAGACCGCGCCCATTCATAGTCAGAATTTTGAACTTTGCTGAAAAAGAAGCAATTCAGACTACGGCTAGGGAATTGGGGCAGCTCCGATGGAAGGATCACAAGATCATGATCTTCGAAGACTATTCTAGAGACCTAGCCGCCCGACACAAAGCCTTCTCCGAAGTTCGTCGGAAACTACATACGCTGCATATCCCCTTCACCCTGAGGTACCCAGCAACTTTGCAACTATCTGTGAATGGAGCAGTTCACCACTTTTCTTATCCAGACGTGGCTATGGCCTTTATTGCGAATTCGTGGCCGGATGGTCCGACTTCTTCGTCCCCTAATCTGACGGAAAACAACACCCATCCTCGCTTACCCAAAGTGGGCTCTCCTGAAACTACACACCCTCCTGCCCTCCAGGTGGGCCTGGAACCCCGTAACACCAAAATCAGGAAAAGGCCACCCACAGGAAAGGAAGAACATTCCTGAAGTACAGGCCCAAATCTCCAATCCGCCTACTGAAGCTGAACCAGAATACATCAGTCCATACTTTGCCCACAATCGGTTTGCGATCCTGAGTGACCTTCCCGATACTGACTCCCGAACAGAAATGGACACTGACAACACAGATCCGGACTGCAATAACTCCGAGGATGTACATACCTCATGGTCCCATAATGTGGAGGCGGATGCGGCACTACCTCTACCAGACCTAGATGCACGAGCTTTGGCTCCAGGCTCACCCCCAGGTCACAACACGGAACGAGACCTTGCAGAAGCAAAACAACTAAACCCTCCATGAACACTTGGAAACTTCAGCATTTCACACTGTCCAACAGTCAGTTAAGTACCTGGGGGCTGGTGTCTCAGGGAATTTAGAAATGGAAGGGTGGGGAGTAGTGGGCGATGACCGAGGCCTGTACAGCCGAACTAAAACTTCAGCCCATGTCTTATATTAGTAACGTGGGGTTCTCCTTGGGATAGAGGATTCCCCATAGCATCTTACAAATTCAGCTGTATTCATATAGCCCTAGACGCTTACCTAATGGTATTTTTGACTAAGAGTTTGCTCTACACATTGGGAGGGCTGTAAACAATGTAAACGAGGCTATTATATAATAATGTGTCTGCTTGGAGGTTCTAATCTGTTTGGATAGGACTGATAGATAATCCTGGTGGTATTTTCCTCTGCCCTTAAGGGGCTGATTGTTACCCCCCCATTACCTTCCCCTACTGCTGGTCCTAACTCTCCCCCTTCTGCCTTCCCACCCCATCACCTGTTTAGGACCGAGTTATGGATAAGTCTGTCCTGCTTGCCGCATATTGCAGGCCACTGAAATTGTAATCTACCTCTAATAGACCCAAATGTGGGCACACTTCTTAGCCCTTACGATTACAGAAGTAAGTTTTGGTTTTAGTCACCTTGCCACAACATACCTCTGCCCAGGATATATGTTAGACATTTTACTTTAATTATTAATTGGAGAAAAACACTACTGAAAGGTAAGGAAAAAGGGAGAGGAGACGTGCAGACATAAAAGGGCACAGACGCTGGGCTTGACCCAGTCTCACTAATTCGTGAATGTGCTCCATTTTTCATTGTGTAGCCACAATATTACAGTTTATGCTTTAACCCTTCCTCTTAATCTTAATTTATCTTGATCACCAGACACCCCTGCCCGGAGCTAAGTTCTATCTGGGGTAGAGCTGTAAATACAGGTTACTCACCTGTAACAGGAGTTCTAGGAATGGTATATGTTGGTCATCCACACTGTCTGGCAGGTTCCTTGCCGCTTTAAATCTTGCCGGGAGGTCTTCAAGCTGGCTCCTCCCTTCCACCCGGGTGGTAAAACTCTCGGCTCCGCCCCATGATGCCAGATCTAGCCCGCTGGAAGCCAGGTTGTGCGTGCGAGCCGGGAGGTCGGGTGGGTTGTGGGGATGAACAACATATACCATTCCTAGAACTCCTGTTACAGGTGAGTAACCTGTATTTCTAGGGACATGGATATGTTGTTCATCCACACTGTCTGGCAGACTCCTAGCAGTTCTCCGGAAGAAGGGAGGCAAGGTGCACACCCCCTACTTAGGAAATAAAGACTGGAGAACTGAGGCTCCAAAACCAGCATCCCGGCGTGACTCAAGGTCGATGTGGTAGTGGGTGATGAAGGTGTGTGCTAACTTCCAGGTAGCAGCCCTGCAGATTTCCTGGATAGGGACGTCCATGGAGGCAGCCACCGATGCAGTGGTATGGCGGGTAGAATGAGCTCTTATCCCTCTGGGAGGCTCCATGCCCGCCAACCTATAGCAGAGATCTATGCAGGAGGTGACCCACCTGCCTATCGTCCGCTTGGCTGCAGGTCTGCCAGGTGCGGCTTCAGCATAGGTGACAAACAGCTGGCGAACCTCTCCCCGAACTTCAGCCGTCCGCTCCTTATAATAAGCGAACGCTCTTCTAGGGTCCAGAGTATGGAGCCTATATTCAGCCTCCGAGGTGTGATTGGGGTAGAACACCGGCAGAGTCAACACCTGGTTAAGGTGAAACTCCAACATCAACTTTGGAAGGAATTTCAGGTGGGGGCGCAGGACAACCTTGTCCCTGTGGAAGACCAGATAAGGAGACTCGATGGAAAGCGCCTAGAGCTCTCCCATCCTTCTGGCTGACGTGATAGCCACCAAGAAGGCGGTCTTCCACGACAGGTGAGAGATGTCACACCTGTGCATCGGGTTCGAATGGCCTGCCCATGAGCTAGCCAATACCAGCGTAGATCCCACGGAGGTGGAGGTTCACCGGAGGGGATATGTGATCAAGACCTTTGAAAAAGCGCCCGACCACCTTCTCCTGCGCCACCAACTGCTTCCCAGCCCGGGCCCGGTAAGCAGAGATGGCTGCCAGGTGCACCTTAAGGGTCATCGACCGAAGCCCTAGCTGAGAAAGGGACTACAGGTAGTCCAGAATGCTTGCCACGGAACAGGAGGAAGGGTCCAGGCCCTTGCCCCAACACCAAATGGAGAATCTCTTCCATTTGAAGGTGTAGCATTTTCTGGTCGACTCCTTACGGGACGCCTCAACAGCATTGAGGACCTCGTCAGAAAGACCCAAGGCCTGGAACTCTAGCCGCCAGGAACCAGGCCATCAAGTGCAGGGATTGAAGGTCCAGATGGAATACCTTCCTGATTGACTGAGATCAGGTCCGGGCGGGCTGGAAGCACGCCTCGGAAGCCTGAGCTGAGACTGAGGAGATCTGGATACAGAACTGGCGGGCCAGTCTGGGCTACCAGAATCACCTGCGCCTTGTCCCTCCTTGCCTTGAGAAGCACCTTGTGGATCAAGGGAAATGGGGGAAAGGCGTAGAAGAGGCCCGGGGTCCACGGCCTCCAGAAGGCATCCCCCTGCAGCGAGCCCTGCTGAGGGGGGCGGGCATGAAACAGTCTCAGCTTCGCATTCTCCCTGGAGGCAAACAGGTCCGGCTGAGGCGTGCCCCAGTGGGAGAAGAGATCTTGTACTACCTCTGGCAGGAGAGACCACTCGTGAGACGCAGCCCCTATCTGGCTTAGGGCATCGGCCAGGGTGTTGGAGGCTCCTGCCACGTGAATGGCAAAGAGATCCAGCCTCCAGGCTGTGCACGAGTGACCAAATGCGGAGAGCTTCCCTGCAAAGAGGCATGGAACGCGTCCTGCCCTGGCGGTTTAGGTAGTACATGGTCGTGGTATTGTCCATCTGGACCTGAACCACTTGACCCCGTAGAAACGGAGCGAAAGCGGTGAGGGCTAGACGAACCGCTTGAAGCTCCAGCAGGTTGATATGGCATCGGGACTCCCGAGGGGACCAGAGGCCGTGCGCTCTGTGCTCCCCCAGTTGGGCACCCCAACCCATCAGAGAGGCATCGGTCGATAGCGAGACCGTCGGCTCGGGGCGGACAAACGGGATGCCCTCCTGCAGATGTGCTGGAACGGTCCACCACTGGAGAGCGTTCCACATCCCCTGGGTCACTGTCACTAGTAGATCCAGCGGATCGAAGTGCTGTGACCATTGGCTTGCGAGTCCCCACTGGAGGGGACGCATGTACCAGCGGGCCCAATGGATCACGCTGGTGCAGGCCGCCATGAGGCCCAGGAGGCGCAGGAAGTCCCGGGCAGGGCGCGATTGCCCAACCTGAAATGATTGGGCAAAGGAGGAAGAACCTCGGCCCTGTCCGCCGGGAGCCGTGCTCTGGCTCGAAGAGAGTCGAGCTACTACCGATGAAATGTATCACCTGCTTTGGCATGAGTCTCGACTTGGCCTCATAATAAGGAGGCCAACCTGAGAGCAAACCTGGAGGACCAGATCTCGACCGCCTCCACCTCCGCCTCCTGCAGGCTGCAATCAGCCAGTCGTCCAGGTAGGGGTACACTGACCCTTCGCGCCCAGAATGCTGTCACCACTGCCATGCATTTGGTGAAGACCCTGGGAGCTAGGGAAAGGCCGGCGGCATGGCCCGAACTCAGAAGGATCCCTCTTCTGAAGTGGAGGAATCTCTGAGGGACGGATGGATTGGGACGTGGCACGCATCCTGATGGTCCAGGGAACAGAACCACATGCCTCGTTCCAAGGATGGGATTATCTGAGCCAGAATGACCATCCTGAAGGTCCGAGACCTTAGGAACCTGTTCAGGTCGTGCAGGTCAAGAATGGGGCGCCAGCCCCCCATCCGTTTTGGGACCAGGAAGTACCTGGACACAAACCCCGGGTCTGGAGGAGGATCCGCCACCTTCCTGATCACCTCTTTTTCCAGGAGCAGGGCAATATCGACTCGGCGAACTGACAGAGAGGCTGTGGACCCCATAGCCCCGAGGCGATGGCTCAGAAAGGTGGGGCTGCTGAACTCCAGAGGCAGGCTCTTCCTACCAGCCCCAACACCCAGCAGTCCGTGGTGAGTAGCGGACCAGGCGGAAAGGAAGGGAGGAGCTGCCCCACGGGAGAGAACCCGGGGAGTGATGAGGCTGGGGCGACACCCCTCAACCCGGCCACTGGGCAGGCTCTGGAGGAGGACCGCCGAGGAACCTCCTGGGCCTTTACCTCCCTGCTTCCTGTTGGAGGAATGCTGGGCAGGTTTGGGATGCTGCCGAGTCTGCTGGGCCCTGGTGCTGGTGGGTCGGATTGCAGAGGCGCAGAAGGATGAAAGGGCTTGTGCTGCTGCTGTCGGCGGCCTTTGTCCTTCTGGGCAGAGGTGACCGAGTCCAGAGTGGCATTGGACTTTTCGATCCGCTGGAGGTGACCTTCCACTCCAGGGCCGAAGAGGTCGGTCCCCAAGAAGGGGACATCCGCCAATTTGTGCTGGGTATCTGCCGTGAAGGTGGATATCTCAGCCATGTCTGTGTGCATGGCCACCGCGTCGCAACTGATCTGGCACAGGAGTCTCCTATGTCCAGAGCCATCTGGAGCTGCTGCTTAGCCACTGCCCTACCTGGTCCCGCACCTGCTGGACCGCGTGGTCTGCAGGTCGGCCGAGATGAGGATAACCTCATCCAGGAGCCCATGAGGGCGTGGGAGAAGTGTGCCATCAGCACGCCGAGCTGGCTTTGCGGAGGCCAAGGGAGGACGAAAGCATACACCTTTTGGCGCCCGGCGTGAGTCCAGCTTTTTGACCCTTTTGTCGGGGGCTTGTCCACATCCCTCAGCGCTCCCGAACGCTGGAAAACACTGTCGGTGACCAACCCTCGGCAGAGGGGTGTTCTGAAAAACGGGCAAAGAGCTGGTAGGGACCATATACTTCCTGGCCATCCTGGCTGAAGGTGCAGGACAGGAAGCAGTGCTGCCAGAGCTCCAAGGTTGGCCAACAATGGTCTTCAGCCACCGAAAGGCCTGCGGGTGAATCCCCGTCCAGTATCTCCGCTAGGGATACTGGCCCGCTGGACACGGGCTCGAGCTGCATCCCGTGACTCTAAGATGAGCCAAGCAAACCCATGAAGGACAATGGGCTTTCGTCCATCGACTGGCCCCCGGAGGACTCCAGGTCAATGGGCCGGGAGAACAGGGAGGAGTCGTCGTCGGACTCAGAGGAGTCCACAAAGAGCTGCCTGGGGCCTGAGCCACCCTCCACCTGCCAAGGATGGTCGGGAGTGAGGGTGACCAACAACCTGTGGGGCAGGCCTTGACCCGACCGAGAGTCCTTGGTCAGCGCCCCCGATTTCGGTTGTGGAGGCGGAGGTTCCACCACAATCAGTGGGGCAGCTGGTTTCGGCCGAACAACCGGCCCAGGCTTGGGCACCTCGACTACAGCGAGGGGTTGTTTCGGCCGCTTGGATGACAGCCACTTGATGGCCGGGGAAGGCGACGGCGTCAGCTTGTTCACGGACAGGAGTAACTGCTGCCACATCAGGTCCTCGTAGCGTCGATGCAATTTGTGTCGAAGCCTCTCCTCTTCCGAGAAGTAGGACGAGCGGCAGCGCCGCTATCGCTGATGCCGAGACCGCCCGATGTCGGACGGATGGGCTGGACCGAATGATGTCGAGACCGAGATCCTCGGTGTTTCGAGGACGGGACTGGGAAGGAGTGGGGAACACCCGCTCTTCCCTCGGCTCGGAAGCCTAAACTGGGGACTGCGACACCGGGGGCGCAGGTAGGTCCTCGCTCTCCACTGGGGGGAACGGTGAAGAAGGGTTGTCGGCCTCACCAGTCGACAACCCGTCCGACGGGTCGAGAAAAATCTCGACCGCGTTGACGGGTGTCTCAGCCGGCTGGCCTGACAGGGATGCCGTGAAGCCAGCGGCCTTAGCCGCAACCTCGACCAAGTCGTCCAGTCGGCTGTCCGGGAAGGAGACCTCTCCCGCCTCCCGCGAACTCCGGCACGATGGGACTCACCTCAGAGTCCTTCTTTTGGACCGAGAGGAATGTCCCAATGGCCTCCTCTCGTGTGGAAGGGATTGGCAAAGCTCCTTGAATGAAGCTGAATCACGAGGTACCTAGAGAGAGGTGGGATAAATGCCGTGACGGGAGAGGATGATGCGGCCTGGGCTGCCTCCTCCTCAAGGGCGTCATCTGCTAGAGTTGCTCAGCTGAGCCAGCCGCCGCGTGTAACCGCCCAATGGGCCTCCTTCGACTTAACCGGGCGGGTGGTGCTTCTCGGGCACCCAAGCTGTAACTATGGCAGCGGTCCTCCAGGATTGCATGAAAACGAACGGCATGACTACGTGAGGCTCTGCGGGCCGGTTCTAGGGCCGAGGCAGTAGATGCATGTGCAGTGCGGTCCGTCCTGGACATCTTCTGCCGATAAGGGCATCACCGAACCGGGAGTCGATTTGTCCATCGCAGCTGCGAGGGAGAAAGATGACCGAAGTCTTGAAAATTTTAAAATGAGTTTCGGGTGAACCGAAGAGTTAGGATCCAGTCTATCACGCAGAGCGTTAAGGAGGGAACCTGAGCTTCCAAGCAGTAAGGAAGATCTGGCATCATGGGGCGTAGCAGAGAGTTTTACCACCTGGGTGGGTGGGAGGAGCCAGCTTGAAGACCTTCCGGCAAGATTTAAAGCGGCAAGGAACCTGCCAGACAGTGTGGATGAACAACATATCCATGTCCCTAGAAAATAGGTTTACCTACATGCTGCCTATCATAAGACTATTATAGAAATGTGTTAAGCTTGTACTGCTATGATTAATTGTATTAAGTTGTTGTTACTGCTATTTGGGCCAATTTTTGACCTTTTATAGGGACTTCTCTCCTCTACTTTCTGACTGCTCTGTGGGGTGGTAAGAACATGAGGAACGGTTCAGATGTCAGCTGTCTCCCACTGGTTGGTTCCGTACTTTCTGGTTTTCATTAGCCTGTGTCCTCTGGTAAACCTTTGTTAACGGCGCACTGAACCTCAGGAACGATAGGCTTACTGGTATGAGTGTGGTCTCTGCTCCCTTTATCACCCTACAAGCCGAGTACCAGTTCAAGAGCCTTCCGACATGTCTTTCATCCCCCACTTGAGGTGTTTGCATGCAGGCCCGGATATGGCTCAAGGCAGAGGGTTGGATAGCTACTCTCCCTGATAACGTAGATTTCTACCTCAGTACTGGATAACTCAGTACAAGCAGCATAGTATAAAGGTGTTCTCTTCCCTCTTGGGGAGCAATATTCCCACACCCCCAAGGGCGACAGGGCATACCATTGCCTAGGGCTCTAGCTGGTTTAGTCCTAACGTACTTCCTTTATTATTCTGTAGGACAAGTTAGTTAGTTAAGACTCTTAAGTAGTATATAAATACAGTATTGCTGATAGAACTACCCACGGCCATCTATAATCCTTCCCTCGAAGGGGTAGTGTAGTGACCCCTAACTACTTAATATACAGGGGTACCTCTGCTGCCTTCCTTCTTGGGCTTTTCCCGTTCTATCCCGGGGACCCTTAAAACACAATGTCTGACATTGCGATCCACACATAGAATGTCAGGGGGCTGAACTCCCCAGTGAAGCGTAAGAAAGTACTGGCCCACTTGAAGCATCTTGGTCTCAAGTGGCCTTTCTACAGGAGATTAAGCTCTCCGGAGATGATCACACCCGTATGAGTAAAGACTGGGTCGGCCAGCAAGTTCACTCCAATGCCCCGACTAAGAAGCATGGGGTTCTTATCCTTGTGCATAAGTCTCTCACCTGGACACTAAAGCAGACACTCTCAGATCAGGATGGCAGATGGATAATTGCCACTTACAATACACCCACAGGTCCACTCACCTTATGTAATCTCTATGCCCCTAACGAGGACACCCCCCAGCTCTTTCACAACCTGGCAGAGGTAATTCTGGAATGTAACCCCCCAAACTGCCCCTTGCTTATTGGTGGGTACTTTAACCTCACATTGGTACCTCCCCTTGATAGGAATGACAGAGGGAAGGAGGCACACCTTAGAAGTGGGAAGGCTCTTCAACAAATGATCTCTGATCAGGGGCTTACAGATCTGTAGAGACTATTTCATCCCAGAATGAGAGACTACACCTTCCATTTGGTAGCCAATGCCTCATACAGTTGGCTGGACTTTTGGCTGGGCTCACCTACCCAGACAACCAAAACCCTCGATGTCTCAATTCTTCCCTGTTCTATATCAGACCATGCCCTAGTCCAGCTCCTTATACAATGGGACCCTGTGGCTCCCCCAACTAAACAGTGGAGATTAGACCCGCTTGTAGTGAAAGACCCTGATTTCATTCCCTGGGTTAATAAGGAGGCTTCTCTTTTCTTAGCGGAGAACCCTATAATGGACACCTCTGCTGGTACAACATGGGAAGCCTTCAAGGCCACGATGGAGGTAACATTATGGGGTTTGCTGCAGCTAAATGTAGGGAGAGGGAATTGCAGTTGGTTACTCTTGAACAGAAATTAGCTGCAGCTGAAGACATTTTTAAGTCTATGCCCTCCCCATCCATCCATTCCCCTATAGGTAGGTCCATTCTGGGTATCAGATTTGAAATGAATCAACTACTGAACAGGAAAGCCGAAGCCGCCATTCTCTGCCACAGGCATACCTTTTGGGAGGGTGGTGACAAAGGGGGTAAAGCACTTGCGTATCAACTTCGCAAGCAACAGGTCAGTAGCTATATTCCCGGATTGAAGAACAAACAAGGGGTACTGAGCACCTCTCCAAGGGACATTAATGATATTATGTCTTCTTTTTACAAAACACTTTACTCCTCCACCCATACTGGCTCCAACAGAGATACACAAGTATTCTTGGACACTTTAGGGCTGCCCAAACTACAGAGGCAGCAAGCACAACTCCTAGATCTTCCCATTTCAAGAGAAGAAGTGACCGCGGCCATCCAAGATTTGAAAAAAGGGAAATCTCCGGGCAGTGATGGTTACACCGCAGACTTCTACCAGATTCTGGCCTCTACTATTTCACCTCTTCTAACTCAAGTATTTCAGGAAATAGAACTTAAGGGTGCTCTACCACCCTCCATGCGGGAGGCAATCATTGTTGTCATTCCAAAAAAGGACAAAGACTCTACTAACCCTGGAAGTTACCGCCCCATTTCACTTATAAATTTGGACAGTAAACTTTATGCCAAAATTTTAGCCTCCAGACTTAGTTCTTTACTGAACGATCTTGTACACCCTTCACAAGTGGGATTTATACCTGGACGCCATAGTTCAGACCACTTAAGAACCCTTCTCAACTTGATCCCTCTTGCTAAGTCCCTTCCTACACCTACAGCTGCCATCACGGTCGACTTCGAAAAGACATTTGATTCCGTGGAGTGGGACTATCTATATATGATTCTTTCCCACTTTGGGCTAGGGGAAACACTTCTTGCCAGGATAAAAGCCATCTATGAGGACCCTTCAGCTAGAGTTAATACAAACTCAATGCTTTCCGTCCCATTTCCTTTGGGTAGAGGCACGAGGCAGGGCTGCCCACTCTCCCCTCTCCTTTTTGTGCTGGCTGCTGAACCCCTGGCTGCGGCTATTTGAAATCACCCGAAGATAAAAGGCTTGACAGTGGGGAATACAACCCATACAACATTTATGTATGCTGACGATCTCCTCCTCCTTCTGGAAGATGCCCATAGTGCCATCCCTCCCCTCCTTACTCTCTTAGAAGTTTTCTCAAACTATTCAGGTTTACGACTGAACCGGAACAAGACTGAAATATTCCCTCTCAATGACCACTGTGCACAACAAGTGGTAGCTGCAGATGTTCTACTCTGGGCACCGAAAGGGATTACCTATTTAGGTATTTTTTTGACCCCATCCTTGGAGGCAATATGGCAAGCTAATGTACAGCCCCTCCTCTCCTCCATCAAGACAGATTTTGATAGATGGAGATTTCTTAAACTCACTCTAGTAGGAAAAATTGCGGCGGTGAAAATGATTTCAGCCCCTAAACTTTTCTATCTCCTGATGCACTTGCCTGTTCCCTTACCCAAACAATGGTTTCAGGACTTTGATAAACTAATTGGGGATTTTCTATGGGAAGGTTCCAAACCCAGATTCAGTCGATCTAAGCTGAGGTCTCATTGGAAGAAGGGAGGTTTGAATCTTCCCTGGCCAAAAGGATACCATCGGGCTTTCCTCCTGGCTGAAATGGTTAAATGGGTGTTCTCCCCCTCCTCCCTCTCGCCGCAATGGATACAACTAGAAATCGATATTATGGGTCTGTTCCATCCCTCTTCCCCTTTTTTTTTTTTTTTACAAAGAGTAGCCCTAAAAGGCACTTTCCCAGTAAGACAAGTGCAGATTTTACTTCACCAACTGTGATTGCATACAGATCCAACTGGTTTAGTTCTCACCGAAAGATGAACCTGGACCCCCTCCCACTCTCCTGTGTGCCTATCTGGCAAAACCCCGCTATTACTATAGGAGGAACTGAAGTCTTATGGAAGCACTGGGTGGAGTTGGGCATTACTAAACTAGGAGATCTTTTGGCCCCTAATCTTAAAGCTCTGCAGACATTCCACTCCTAACGACAACTATGGGGTATCCCACACTCAGACTTCTGGAGATATCTCCAACTTAGAGATGCAACCCGGCATCTTCTATCCCCCAGCTTAAGTCATGATAAACCTTCTCCCCTGACCAATTGGATACTTTGTTCAAAGGGTCTTGCAGGTCGTATATCTGCTACTCTCAGAGATGCTCTCACATCTCAATCGGATGACGCAAGACGAAAATGGGAGACGATGCTGCAAACCCTTATATCCTCTGAGGCCTGGGATAAAGCTTGGATAGATACACATACTTGGTTCACAGATGCCAAATCCAGACTAATTCAAATCAAAATTGCACACTCCTGGTACAAAACCCCAGTCATTCTCCATAAAGCCAAAGTACTAGAAAATGATAGTTGCTGGAGATGTCAGAAACCAGTTGGAGACCTAGTGTATGTATTATGGTCTTGTCCAAAAGTCCAGCTCTTATGGCAAGAAGTACAAAAAGTTGCCTCCAAGGTCTTAAAACAATTGATTTCCCATTAGCCCTCTCTTCTTTCTTTTGGGTATATGCGGTGACATACCTAAGCTACCCCCTATTGAGGTATAGGTGGCTAGCATTCCTGGCTTTGCAAACAAAAAGAGCCATTCTATGCAAGTGGAGAACCCCACTGATTCCTACAATATCAGAAATAATGGTGTCCCTGTCTACCTTGGCCAAACTAGATAAAATATCACCTACAGAAGTCTCAACTTTCTACATCTGGAATCTGCTGGGCTCCCTATCATAAATATCTTGGTACTGTCCAACCACCGATAGGGATAGGTTGAATATCCTCATATTTTCTTGTTGGTTTAAAAGTGTTACGAATGGGATCGCTACAAGAGGACCCACTACCATGTGGGGTGGCCCTGGCTTTCCTCTGTTGGACTGTGGCTTATAACTATGGTACCCTTCTAATTAATGGTCAAGTGGCTGTACATACGATGAAGTGTAGATTGTTTAATCCATCTAAGTAGAGATTTAAGCTTCGGATATACTTGTTTCTGTTCCAGGGCCAGATCGTTTTTTTGCAGAACATATACACACTCTTACCCAACTTTCTCTAGATGTCGTGAATAGGGATATGCTTGGCCGCTGATACGCAGAGGTATTGTTTGATATGTTTATGTCCGGCAAAGATGATCTACTGAGATGGCACCCTGCCTTGGTGAGTACACTTACATGATATTTACTCAGAAGTGCTGAGGACCCTGGATGTTGGATACCCGATTCAGAATGTTTGTATCACCATTAAATATAATGATACATATCTGACAAAATAAACTGATAGATGTCTTTACCCCTCATCTTCTCTCTTTTACCTCTTAACCATTTCTTTCGTTCTCTTTACTGGCACTTAGTACTTGTATAATGATTATAGATGGCTAACTGTATGTACAGAATATGTGGATGTATACTTATGTCTACCTTCTTTTTTTTTTTTTAAATAATAAAAATTTTACAACAAAAAACAGTACTCAGCATCGACAAATAAAAAGGAAAGATCTTACCAGTCGATAATGTCGAAAACTCAGCTTAGCAAAACTAGGACAGACTACGCAACCGACTAGGTCGATGGATGCAAATTCATGCTCCACAGGAGGTCGTGGCTCACTGATGGCGGAGAAGCAGAACTGGCAAAGAGGAGAAGTCAGGCGTGGGATTGCTGGTCAACCTCACGAGCACCACGCGGTCGTCGGCCCCTCGGGGCATCGCCGTCATGGCATTGATTCTCCCTATTAAAAAAAAATAAATAAATGCTCTGCTGGTCCTGATCTGCTGGCCAGAACTGAATGGTGAAGACTGACAGTTAAGATTAGGTACACTTGTGTTGCAGTGGGGGGGCACGATCACCACTAATTCCCCACTTTTGCCCATGAGTATTCCAAGGGCCCATGATGGCTGCCGGCTTTGGCCTGAAACCCACAGATTTAACTCCACAGACTGGAACTGTGTGCACACTGCCATTAAATTATCTCAAATTGCAATCATTATACAATCAGGACACTCTTGAGCTGTCCCCCTGTTCCTGCACTTACTCCTTTAGTGTAGATTTCATTTTTCTAAACTAAAATTTTTGTCCCTGAAATGTGGCACAGTTGTTCAGTCTTTGAGTATCCTGTCATTATTTTGCTCTGATGAGACAGAGAAAATGAATGCTCTCACTTTCATACCACAAACTATTACTGTGACTGTATGCCAACTTCGGACATTATTAATGACCACTGAGGCAGAGCTTGTGAATTTCAGCAATTCACACAATGACAGGAACTTTTTTAAAAACCCGAAGAATTGTCTGAGATGGTACACTGCATACCTTAAAGCTACAGCTTGAGCTGTTCTGTGTCTCTCTTTTGTACACCTATGCAGGCACAGCACTTGCCAATGCCAGTGACAGTGTTCAGGGCCAAAGGATGTTCGGATCCGCGTCTCCAACCGGTCGGTCACACACACACTCCCGTGAGTCAGTTATCCAGCACCGCCGATCTGCAGAGACACCAACACACTAGAAGGGGAGATTGGTCCCTTCTGGACAAGACAGTCCAAAACTGTGCCTAAATATTAAATTGCCACAATTATGCGTGCGGTTTGGGGTGGGCTGGAGCAAGAAGGACATAACAACGACAATCCCGGCAATCCATCTCCGACCTGACAGAGATGTGTCTCTCCCACCCAAGATTGTCAGGTGAAGGCTGCACTCTCAGCTGCTTCTGGGGTCAACAGTCAGCACTGGCCCTGCCCCTGCTGGCAGCACCACAGCATGACAACCATAAGTGGTTACCATGGGCACCAGACACTCCCCTAGTGTGCCGGCACTCACACGGCAACTGAGCAGACAGAAATCAAATGGGTAAAAATTACTAAAGCAGGACAGAGGCGGCCAAAAATTCGGTACACGGTACAAACTAGGCAGGAATCGGTACCAGTGTTTAAGATGTGGTATTGTACCAGCAAAAACGGTACAGTTGGAGGGTCTGCTGCAGATTCGGAAATCTTTTTAATTGCAGTGTGAGCCCCTGGCTCACCGTTTCTAAGACCCACGAGTCTGTGGCGATGTTTTTCCATTCCTGGAAGAAGTGAGCTAGCCTTCCTCCCACTGGCAATGGATGGACAACCTGGACCGACTCGTCAGGGGTTCTCTGTCTGGGCTAAGCTTTAGGTGCTGGGGTTAGGTCAGACCCTCTGAAGCCTCTTCTGCCCCTGTCCCTGAAGAAAGTCACAGGACAGGAAACCACAGGGAAAATATCCCCTACCTCTCCTTCCATGGAGCCTATAGGAAGTGGAGGCCTCTTCCTTCTCAGTGTTGCTTTTCTATGAGGCTTTGTACTCCGCCACCTTTTTTCATGTATGCCTCTGTCTTGTCACCAAATAAGGAGTTACTCTTACAAGGGAAATCCATGGGTGTCTTGGGACAGGTTTGTGGTCCTGAGCCAAGCAAATCTCCTTAAGGCTATAGCATGAGCCATTACCCTGGAAACAGTGTCATTGGTATCCACTGCCAAATGGAACTGGTACTTGGTTGCATCCCACGGCAGATGTTGCAGTAAAGGCCAAATCCTTTGCCAGATCCCCGGAAGCTTTATCACTCATGGCCAGTACAGAGCTCCAGAAAGCTTTCTGGCATTGGGCAGTATAGGCCATACAAGCAGCCTGCCTCAGCAGCAGGGAGGCAGCAGTATAGACCTTTTTCAGCATACTATCCAGCCTTCTGGAATCTTTGGAGAGTGGGTGGAGAGGGGGAACCTTGGCCTTATAGCAGGCTATAGCCTGTACCATCCCTTCATGGTCAGGGTGTCAGAAGAGGTACTCAGCATCATGTCTGTCCAGCTGGTTCTTCTTCTCAATCTTTTTGTCAATGCCTGGGGTGGATGTAGATGTTTGCAATTAGTTGCCTTCTTGAGGGGGCATATGTACCGGCAGAAGCAACCTCTAGGTTGGAGTCAATGCCATCATATCCAAAAACTCCAGCTCTTTCTCATTTTCCACAATTTCTTAGATGGAGAGGTCAAGAGTGTTCACCATTTGCCTCACAAAGGCATAGAGGAAGGAAAAATCATCCTGACCCTTGGAAGTGGAGCCAAACTCCTGTTCAGGAGAACCATCAGGTTCAATGGGTCCCCCTTCCTCTTCTTCCTCATCATAACAGAACTCAGCATCCTGGTCCACGGGACTGGGAAAGGGAACCAGGACCGGAGGAGGAACCAACATGCCCCTTTAGTGATACCATGGCTTAAAAAGCCTGGAAAAATTGCCAAGCCTTAGCCATCTGCTCCATAGAGGGCATCTTTGTTCTGTCCACGGACGGCTCCTTTCCTTCATCAGGAGGATGGGCAGTGACACGTTTTTCTTTTTCTTTTGGCAGGAACTGATTCCGTAACCTGCTCAGAGGGTCTTTTATACTTGCTTACTTCTAGGCTCTCTCTTTCAGGAGCCCTAGACTCAGCAACATCTTTAGCAGACCTTTCCTTCTGCTTACCATGGGAGGAAGGACCCTTATCACTGTGCTTAGGTGACATAGAGGCAGACTGAGAAGCCATTGTGATTTTTTACTTTCTGGCCCTTTCTTAAACAGTTTTAGGGCAAAACTTACTGCAAAGCTCACAATCAGATGAAGTATGCTCAGGACTTAGGCACCCTGAACACAACTCGTGGTGGTCTGCCTTAGCCAAGAGATTGTAGCAATTAGTACAGTTTTTAAAACCTGTAGGTCCTGTTTTCTTTTTGGGTCTGTCAGACATGCCAATTAGGACAGCACCCCTAAAAAGCTGTTCCCAACAGAGAAACACTAAAATTGTGGTCCAGTTCCCTAAAACAGAGTAACTGGTAATAAAAAGACTTTTTAAAACTTTTTTTTTTTTTATTGAACGCTATTATAAAGTATTTCTCCCTCAAAATGTAGAAAAATTTAAAAATGCGCCCCAGTTCCTGTAAATCAGGGAACTAGGGCGAAAACAGTTCTAAAATACTTTAAAAATGTAACATAAGGTAATCAAGAGGGAAAACGAAACAGAAAAAAAAGTGGTTAAAAGAGAAAAAACGTAGCTAAAAAACAGGTTACTCACCTGTAACAGTAGTTCTAGGAGTGGTATATGTTGTTCATTCAGACTTCTTGGCATGTCCCTTTCCC
This sequence comes from Neoceratodus forsteri, assembly GCA_016271365.2. NCBI lineage: Eukaryota > Metazoa > Chordata > Ceratodontiformes > Ceratodontidae > Neoceratodus > Neoceratodus forsteri. The sequence goes on along the minus strand of CM028134.1, from coordinate 966,113,712 downwards.
CTTTAATTCTTGCCAGAATGTCTTCAAGCTGGCTCCTCCTACCCACCCAAGTGGTATAACCCTCAGCTCCGCCCTATAATGCCAGATGTTGGCCCACTGGAAGCCAGGTTTGTGCATCACAGCCGGGGAGGTCGGGTGGGTCAGTGAGGATGAACAACATATACCACTCCTAGAACTACTGCTACAGGTGAGTAACCTGTTTTTCTAGGGACGTGGATATGTTGTTCATCCACACTTCTTGGCAGACTCCTAGCAGTTCTCTGGAAGGAGGGAGGCAAGGCGCACACCCCCTATTTGGGGAAAAGAGACTGGAGAACTGAGGCCCTAAAACCAGCATCCTGACGTGACTCAAGGTCGATGTGGTAGTGGGTGATGAAGTTGTTCGCTGTCTTCCAGGTAGCAGCCCGGCAGATTTCCTGGATAGGGATATCCTTGGAAGCAGCTACAGACGCAGCAGTATGGCAGGTGGAATGAGCCCTTAGCCCTACGGGAGACTCCCTACCCGCCAACCTATAGTAGAGATCAATGCAAGATGTAATCCATCTGCCAATCGTCCACTTTGCTGCACGTCTGCCAGAAGCAGCTTCAGCGTAGGTGACAAACAGCCGGTGAACCTCTCCCCAAATTTCCGCCGTTCTCTCCTTGTAATAGAAGAGAGCTCGTCTCAGGTCCAAATTATGGAGCCTGTACTCAGCATCCGAGGTGCAGTTCGGGTAGAACACAGGCAGAGTCAATACCTGATAAAGGTGAAACTCTGACACCACTTTCAGGAGGAATTTCGGGTTGGGGCGCAGGACAATCTTGTCCCTGTGGAAGACCAGGTAAGGAGACTCCACCGAAAGTGCCTGGAGGTCATCAGTCCTTCTGGCCAACGTGATAGCCACCAGGAAGGCGGCCTTCCATGACAAGTGTGACATCTCACACTTGTGCATCGGTTCGAATGACTTGCCCATGAGGTTTGCCAAAACCAGCAGTAAATCCCACGGAGGTGGAGGTTCACGCATCGGAGGGGATATGTGATCTAGACCCTTGAAAAAGTGCCAGACCACCTTCTCCTGTGCCACTGACTGCTGACCAGTCCGCACCCGGTACACAGAGATGACTGCCAGGTGCACCTTATGGGTCGAAGACCAAAGACCCCCTTTGGACAGAGACCAAAGGTATTCTAAAATGTAGCCACAGGACAGGGGGGCCAGGCCCTTGCCCTAACACCAAATGGAAAACCTTTTCAATTTGAAGATGTAGCACTTCCTGGTCGACTCCCTTCTGGATGCTTCCACTACTCTGAGTACATCCTCGGAGAAAACCAAAGCCTGGAACTCTAGCCGCGCAGGTACCAGGCTGTCAGGTGCAGGGACTGAAGGTCCAAATGGAATATCTTCCCCTGACTGACTGAGATCAGGTCCGGGCATGTTGGAAGACCCTCGGGAGCCTGTTGCTGAGGCTGAGGAGATCTGGATACCACAACTGGCGGGGCCAGTCTGGGGCTACCAGGATCACCTATGCCCTGTCCCTCCTCACCTTGAGAGGCACCCTGTGGATCAAGGAAAATGGAGGGAAGGTGTAGAAGAGGCCTGGGGTCCACGGCCTTGAGAAGGCATCCCTCTGCAGCGATCTCCGCTGAGGGGGGTGGGCATGAAACAGCCTCAGCTTGGTGTTTTCCCTTGAGACAAACCGGTCCGCCAGCGGTTTGCCCCAGTGGGAGAACAGGCTGTGAGCTACCTCTGTATGGAGAGACCACTCGTGGGACGTCTCGTCTACGTGGCTGAGAGTATCCGTAAGTTGGTTTGAGGCTCCTGCCACATGGATGGCTAGGAGATTTTGCCTCTAGTCAGCTCATGAGGGTCCAGATGCGGACCACTTCCCTGCACAGCAGCCGGGAGTGCATGCCGCCCTGTCTGTTAAGGCAGTACATGGTCATGGTATTGTCCATCTGGACTTGAACCACTTGACCCCGAAGCTGCTGAGCGAATGCTGACAACGCCAATCTGACCGCTCTAAGCTCCAACAGGTTGATATGATAACAGGATTCCTCAGGGGTCCAGAACCCGTGGGCCCTGTTGTTCCCCTCGTGAACTCCCCAGCCTGTGAGAGAGGCATCGGTCGTGAGGACGACCGTTGGCTCGGGTGGACAAATGGGATCCCTTCCTGCAGATGGTCTAGGATGATCCACCACTGGAGAGCGTCCCACATCCTCTGGGTGACCAAGATCAGTTGCTCAAAGTGACCATGGCGCTGAGCCTACTGCGCGGCCGGGCTCCCATTGAAGGGGGCACATATGCCACCGGGCGCATCACCATGTATCCTAGAAGGTGCAGAAAGTCCCGGGCAGGGTGAAAGTGCCCAACCAGAAATGATTGGGCAAAGGAGGAGAGAACCTCCCTGTCTGCCAGGAGCTGTGCTCTGGCTTGGCAAGAGTCGAGTTCTGCCCCGATGAAGCATATCGCCTGGGATGTCACGAGCTCCGACTTGGCCTTGTTGGTCAGGAGGCCAAGTTGAGAGCAGGTCTGGAGGGCCAGGTCCCTGGACCTCGCCACCTCTTGCTGGGTGGAACCTGCTAATAGCCAATCACCGAGGTAAGGTATACTCTGACCCCTCGATGCTTGAGATGGGCTGCCACCATTGCAATGCATTTGTTGAAGACCCATGGGGCTGATGACAGGTCGAATATAGGGTTCCCTGTGCTCTGAAGCAGAGGAACCGCTGGTGAGACAGATGGATTGAGACGTGAAAAAACATGTCCTGGAAAGCCAGTGAGCAGAACCACAAGTTTTGCTCCAGGGATGGTATGATCTGGGACAGAGTTACCATCCTGAAGGTGCGTGGCCTGAAAAACTGATTCAGGTCGTGCAGATCTAGAATGGGGCGCCAGCCCCCCATCCGCTTGTGGACCAGGAAGTACCTGGAAATGAACCCTGGGTTGACTGGAGGATCTGCCACTCGAACCACTGCCTCCTTGAGGAGGAGCTGGGCTATGTCATCTCGCAGAGCCGACCGAGTGTGGGCTGATACTCTCTCCTCCCATGGGGCGTGGGCTCGGCAGGGAGGGTACAGCTCCAACTCTGGATGCAGACTCTGGCCGACCACTTCTAAGACCCACCTGTCCGTGGTAACAGCGGACCAGGCGGAAAGAAAGTGGCGGAGACGGCCCCCCATCGGAGGACCCAGAGCTAGCATGACGGGAATAGGGGTTACAGCCCCTATCCCGTCGCTGGGCAGGCTTGGAGGAAGAAGGTCCAGATTGGAACCTGCCCGAACCCCGACCTCCCTGTCTGTGAGCCACTGGAGGCCCGGACTTGGGCCGAGGGCGCCATGCTTGTGCCTGCTGTTGCTGCCCACCCTGGAAGGAGGGCTGCTTGGCCGCAGGAACAGGATGCTGAAAAGGCTTCTTCTGCTGTTTCTTGGAGCCTGGGGTGTCCTTTTGAGCAGAAGTAGCAGAGTCCACGTTGGCACTGGACTGCTCGATTCGCTGAAGGTAACCATCCACACCTGGGCTGAAGAGATCGGTACCCAGGAAAGGAACATCAGAGAGTTTGTGCTGGGTATCCGCCGAAAAGGTGGAAAGCCTCAGCCAAACTTTGCGGCGCATGGCAACCACGGCTGCCACCGAACGGGCGCAATAGTCTCCAAGGACCAAGGCTGTCTGAAGTTGCTGCCTGGCAATGGCTTGGCTCTGGTCCTGGACCTCCTTGACCATAGTCTGAAGGTCCACGGGGAGGTGTGGAAGAACTTCGTCCAAGGAGCCCAGGAGGGCATGGGAGAAGTGCGCTATGATGATGGCCGAGCTTGCCTAATGGAGGCCTAGAGAGGAGGCTACATAGACCTTCCTGGCAGAGTGGTCCAGTTTTTTGGAGTCTGGAGGTCTATCAATGTCAGCAGAGCTGCCTGTGCATCTGAACACAGAAGCGGTCACTAACCTCTCCACCGAGGGGTGTTCTGTGAACCCCGAGAGGGAACCAATGGGCACCGCATATGGGCATATGGCACTGGGCAGGAGGCAGGATGCTGCCAGAGCTCCAAAGCCAGGCCTACAATGGCCTCAGCCACTGGGAAGGCTTCTGTTGGGTATCCCCTATTTTAAAAATATCTGTAAGAGGATACTCAGCCCGTTTCTGGACAGGTTCCAGGGGCATCCCTGTGGATTCGGAAACAAGGCAGAGAATTCCCAAAAATGATGAAGAGCTCTCCTCCGTTGACAGACTACCCACCGACTTATCATCCAGCGGATGAAAGTGGAGGTTGGTGTCGTCAGAATCCGCGGTATCAGGATAAACTGGTCAGCCACCAAGGTCCCCTTCTACACGCCTGGGGTGGTCAGGCATAAGGGTGACCGAAATCCTGTGGGAAAGACCAGGAACAGTCTGACCTTCCTTGGAAGAAGCCCCTCCCGAAGGCTGTCCAGATGTCGGCTCCACCAGTATCAGTGGAGAGATTGATTTTGGCTGAACTGGGGCAGGTTTTACCGGCTCCACGGGTGGAGGAACCGATTTAACCGGTTCTAATGGAGTCGGCTTTGGCCTGGGAGGCGAAAGCCAAGTTATGACCGAGGTGGAAACCGTAGAAGGCTTCGGCCCGGACAGAATAAGCTGTTGCCACATTAGATCTTTATAGTATCAACGGAGTTTCCGCCGAAGCCTCTCCTCATCTGAGGAGGATGAAGATGAATGGTGGCATTGCCTCTTTTTAGAGCGCTTGTATGCCTTCCTCGGCCTATCGGTTGAGGGGAACCGAGATCTCGATCTCTATTGGATTGGCTGAGTGGGTTGTTCGGGGGGCATCAGAGGAGCGATTGTTGAGGCTCGTACGAGGTGCGAGCGAGACATCTCAGAAGCCTGGGTGTCATGGCCGACACCCAAGCAGTAGATGCATGCGGTATGTGGGTCCATGCGCAACATTTTCTGGCCGCATGGGCACTGGCGAAAACCAGGGGAAGATTTATCTTCCATGATCGAATAGCAAAAGTCGTATTCGCTAGCTTGAATGAGCTTAATCTTCAGAAGATCTGAAGAAATTGAATCCAGGGCCTACAAAACGCAGTAGCAGAGAGGAAGCAGCCTGAATCTTCCAGCGGAAAGGAAGCTCTGGCGTTATGGGGCGCAGCCAAGGGTTATACTACCCGAGTGGGTGGGAGAAGCCAGGTTGAAGACCTTCCGGCAAGAATTAATGGGGAAAGGGACATGCCAAGAAGTGTGGATGAACAACATATCCACGTCCCCAGAAAGGGTTTTTTTCCCAGTTCCAGGGAATCACTTAGGAACCGGAGAAAGACGCGAAAAACTAAAAAGAAAAACTACAGTAAGTCAGCAGAGATATGAAAAGAACTAAACGGAGGGGGCTCTGGTGAGCAGCCAACTGTGAGGATGTAGTTTCCTGTAGCTCCCACTTACAGGGTTAAAATCAGTTAAAATCAACTGCATCCGTTGTTTTTTCTTTAAATCCATAGAAGATATCAATTACAGTAGTACCATGGCTAACTTTTTGCTGCCTAATAGTGGCAAAACGCAACGTTCCACTTTGAAATCTGGCAAGAAGCAGTCGGCCAAGCAGCAAGCCAAGGCGCCAGGTCCAATATCCCTCTCCGCGGCCAAGATGGTGGCCATGGGCAAGGAACTGACTGAGCAAGTGATAGCAGCTTTGATTCCAAAACTGGATAAATTGGAAATGCACTTGGACAATCACCTCCAGACCAAATGTCAGCACAAATGAGCAGATTAGAAGAGGCTGAAGGTCAGATCTCCCAAGAAGAAGATACGGTGGCACCACTGGAGGGGAGACTGCAGAAAATGGAGAAAGCGTCTGAGGAATTTCAAGAGCAGTTTGACTACCAGGATAACTACCACAGGCGACTTAATCTGCGGCTCAGAGGCTTACCGGAGGGGAGGGTAGGTCCTGATGTCCTAGCATTCTGTGCCGAGCAACTGCCACTTTTACTGGATATGCAGCCCAAAGGAGGCTGCCACAAGATCGAAAGAGCACACCGAGCTGTAATGCCTCACCCTCCGGAGGGACAACCACCGCTGCAAATAATTATAAGGTATCACAATTATCAGGATTGCCAGGCAGTGCTGGAAGCCTTCCGACGCAAGTGAGAGGTCCGGTTTGAAGGCGCCTGGCTGTATATGTCCCAGGACTATTCGAACCAATTGTTAAAATAAGAGGAAAATGTTTAATTTAGTAAGAGCTCAGCTCTGGGAGCTCCAGGTGGAACATTTTCTCATCTACCCGGCAACACTAAAAATAAAACATGAGGGAGCCACCTACAGTTTTTGAGACATGGAGAAGGCCGTGGGATTTGTGCAGGAGCTCTGGAAGAAAATCGGGTGAGGAGGTCATGTGACTGCACTAATTAGGCGCCTGTAGCGGCTTGCTGAGCTAATCCACGACGGGTAGACTTTTGTTAATGTTGTTGGAACTATTCAAAGGACTTTTACGGTTTGGAGCATTGTTCAATTTGTTTTGTGGGGCTTACCATTGAAGCGTGACTGTGCTCATAACTTTTCTGGAGGTTCGGTGACACCAAGACTTGGAGTCTTAATTCCTTTGCCCTTCTTAAGAGGACTGAAACGATCTGGGGCTAAGGTGGAGTCTGACTGGTGATCTTTTACGGGTCCCATCGAAAGCAGGAGGTAGCGGTCTGCTCTCACCCCTAACTGAATACCTCTTGAAGAGATGCTGGCAGGCTGGGTGCGTGCTGGTTTTTTACCACGCTGCCCGGGCCTGCGACCTCCATCCTACAGTAGATACAGGGAAAAGGTGCAGCAATCTGTTGGAGTGGGGGGGGGGGGATGCAGACCTGGGAGAGGGTAGTATTCAGGAGAGGGACTTACCAGAGGGGACCTGATCATAATGGGAAACGCCTTTGTGGCATGGAGGAGGCTCACGCACAATGGGTGGAGGAAGGGGCGAGAGTCATAAAGAATCCCGAGTGGGCTGTCTCCTCTTTCTTTCGGCCTTCTCCCAATGGGAAAATGTGTCCCGGACTGCAGTTGTATGGTCTTGGGGAAGCACGGGAGGGTACACAAACGCACGGACCCTCAGGGGGCTGTCTTCACATTTAATGCCCAGAGGAGATAGTTGTGTCTGGGGTCATCCTGCTTGCACGCTTTAAGGTATACTAGCAGGACGCAGAGAGTTTGAATGTTCAGGTGCTCCTCTCTTAAGGGGCATGAGTTGGCCTTGTGGGTGGGGGGGCTGTTCACGTAACAAGGAGGGATGTTGATAACTCCAGGTGGAATTTTTTGTTGTTTTTTTACCACTTTGGGTAGGAGCTTACCGTTGGGGGATGGGAGAGGGGAGGGGTGGGGTTTGGACAGAGGGACTTACTGCATTTCTTAATAAGACATTAGTACATCAGTTTGTAATACTGTCTGAAAGGGAAGGGGTCGGGGTGTTGGCAAAGTTCAGCTTCTGTTTTTAATTCTATTTAAAGTATAAAGAAACGCGCTATATCGGGGTTCTTCTTTTGTGATGAGGCAATGAAGTTATTGTGGATGGGGGAGGAAGGAGGGGGCAAAGAGAGGCAGTTATGATGGGTGTTACACGAAAAAATGTTTACTGTTAAATTTTGTTTTATGCGGATACACACGGAGAACTAAGGTAGAGCACTTTGTAAAAGCATATTGGTGCAGGCATCATCAGTTATGGGTGAACCCCCCTTTCAGTGTTCCACATGGGGGGGGGTGAACACACTTGGATGGAATCATGGCTAAGGTGAAAGACCTTACTATAGTTTCTTAGAACATGAGAGGTGTCTCCTCCCCAGTGAAATGGATGAGTATACTGACAGCCCTGGAAAAAAAGGGTGCCCAGGTGGCGTTGTTACAGGAGACGCACCTTCCTAATAAAGAACACGCCAAGCTGGCGAGGGGATGGGTTGGGGGATGTTATTCTGTTTCTTTTGATAGCCACAAATGTGGAGTGACAATTTTGCTCCACAAAAACCTTCCCCTGCAGGTAAAGAGGGTGGTGGCAGATCCTGTGAAGGGTAGATATGTGTTTGTCAGTGGGGAGCTCTTCGGGGACGCTATCACCTTTGGGTGTTTGTATGCCCCCGCAATATTCGACCCAACCTTCTATAAGGACATACTGGACATTTTGGTGAGGGAGCAGTTTCCAGGTCTGGTTATGGGTGGTGACCTAAATTGTACAATGGACCCTCAGCTAGATCATTCTGAAGAAAAGGGTAGGATTACAGAAGCTGTACGGAGCTGGCAAGTGGGTATTTGTGATTTGGAACTAGTAGACAGCTGGAGAACCGCCAACCCTGGGGCGAAAGAATTTACTTTTTATTCCAACCCGCACATATATATATAATTTAGCTGGTTCCTGCGATTACAAAGCACACAGCACAGCCCTATCCATATCTCTGATCATGCCATGGTAGTCATTAACCTGTTGGTTGGTGAAACTAGGGTAGTCCTCCCCCTTGGAAATTCCCTACATACTTACTACGTAATAAGGAATTTAGGATGCTTCTTACAGAACAGTGGAATCCTATCTCTCCCTTAATAAGCACTCTCCAACCACCAAGGCAACGCTATGGGATGCTGGGAAAGTATATATGAGGGGAGCCATTATAAGCTTTGTGGCTCAGTATAAGAAACAGGAGGAGGAAGAAAGAGTAATCCTAGAAAAGAAACTTGAGGATTTAGAAAAGGAAGTAACAGGGCGTGGAGGAGAGGAACCCAGGCATTTGCTGGAGGCTGCCAGAGAAGAACTAAACGCTCTGGCAATGGGGGAAGCCCGGCAATCATGACTGTTTTGCAAAAAGCGAATATTAGAATGGGGCAACAAACCAGGTCCCTTACTTGTCTGGCTGGTGAAGGGAGGGCAGAAGCCGACCCTAATCACAAATATTAAAAATGGTGGGAGTCAAAGGTTAACTGATACAAAGAAGATTAAGGACAGGTTTCGAGAGTTCTATTAAAAGCTATATACAGCAGAGTGCGGGAATACTCTGGACTTGGCTAAGGAATTCCTAGACCAAGTTCATTTGCCTAGGGCGTCAGGTTAACAGAGGAATATGCTTGGGGCCTCCATCACTAAAGAGGAAATCTGGAAAGCAATTCCGGGAATGAAAGCGGGGAAGGCTAGTGGACCAGATGGGTTTCTGCTGGAATATTATAGACACCTAGTAGACCATCTCACAGAACCCTTGTGTGCTGTGTTTGGGGAGGTAGCAGAGGAGGGGGGAGGACTTCTGGCCTTGTGTTTTGATGCTGTGATAAGCCTGATCCCAAAGCCTGGCAAGGAACCAGGGAAGTGTGCATCATACCGTCCCATCTCTTTGTTAAACTGTGACCTTAAGGTGCTGGCCAAAATCTTGGCTAACAGGCTGGATACTATCCTACCAGGGGTAATTCACCCACACCAGACAGGTTTTATTAGAGGGAGGTCCACTTACCTTAATGTCAATAGGTTTTTGAATGTGGTATGGGGAGCCAGCAGGACTCAGGGAGATACCTGTGTCCTTTCTTTGGATGCCGAGGAGGCATTTGACTGCATTCAGTGGGAGTACTTATTTGAGTGTAGGGACTGGTTTGATCTGGGTGAAAACTTTATGAGGATGGTCCGGGCAATGTATAGGTACCCCAGGGCACAGGTATTAGTTAACGGCACGCTCTTGGATAGGTTGGATCTGTTCCGGGGCACGAGGCAGAGTTGCCCCCTTTCCCCTCTGTTGTTTGCGTTGGCACTAGAACCACTTGCAGCGACCATACAACAGGATCCAGGGATTGAAGGGCTGCGCGGAGGGTCTCGGGTAGATCTCATAAGATTGTCCTGTATGCAGATGACATGCTGCTTTTTGTTAGGCACCCTGAAATGTCGGTTCCCAAAGTGATGCAGCTTATTGACTCATTTGCATGATTTTTGGAGTACAAAATTAACATCCAAAAGCCAGAGTTGCTTTATCTAAGAGATACAGAGAAGGAAGGCAACCAGGCAGAACAGGGGGGGAAGACACATGGGGGGTTTCAGGTAGTCTCAAAATGTTTTACCTATCTGGGGTGAAGGTGAAGAGGAGCCTGGGGTTCCTGCATGAACTCAACTATTTGCCTATCATTAAACAGGTTGAGGCAGACCTCCAAAGATGGGCTTCCCTCCCCGTTTCATGGCTGGGCAGAATCAACCTGATAAAAATGAACGTTCTACCCAGACTTCTGTACCCCATGCTGATGTCGCCCTTTGGGTTCACGTGCAGAGATGTACGAAGGCTGGAGATGGCCTTCGTGGCATTCATATGGTGGGGAAAAGGGCTTGAGAGAGTCTCAACGCCTCAAGCCTACTACTGAACAAGGAGGTCTGTAACTGGGACCTCTGAGAATTGTTCCTGGTGGCTCAATGTCGCTACATAAAGACTGGGTTAATATGCCACCAGAGGCGAGTTGGATAGATTTGGAGCAAAAGGAGTGCCCGGGACGGCTATCAGTATATCTGGCCAGGGAAGGCCAAAGGGTGTTTATATCCCTTCGCGTGGCAAATCCGATGATAATGGTGGGTCTTGGACAGTTGGCGACATATTCGGGACAAATGGGGAGAAGGAGGTAGAGAGACAATACTCTTACTGGTGGCCCAGAACCCTTTTTTTTTTGTCTGGATGGGAGGACCCGGGATTCCGAGAGTGGGAGACTAGGGGAATACACAGTTTGGGGGATCTCTGTACAAGAGATGGCCTCTGTCCCTTTGGGGACTTGCAGTGGGCAATGGGCTGGACGGAACCCATTTGTTCAGGTACCTACAGGTGACAGCTTATGAGTGAAAGGTGAGCGGGGAGGGGGGGGAATGGGTCCCCACCATCAGACCCAATAGAGCAACTGATCTACCCTGTGCAGAAGGACCCAAGGGGCATTATGTGTAGAGCAGCTACTGTGGGCAGGCAACACTTCCCGGACCTAATTCAGAAAACAAAGAAGCACTGGGAGAGAGATACAGGCATACAGATTGAGGGAGATAATTGGGCTCTTCTATTAATATTGCACCATGGCATTCTGATCTACAATAAGTACAAAGAATCATATTTCAAATTTTTTCATAGATTCTACTGTCCCCCACAGATTGTTCATAAATATAATACTGCTGTGTCTCCACTTTGTGGAAGGTGCGGAGGGGCAGTAGGCATGTATTATCACTGCTTCTGGGGCTGCAAGGTCCTGCAGGCCTTTTGAAGGGCAGTCATGACAGAGGTGGAGAGGCTGGCTGGACATCCCCTGCTGAAGGAACCTCTGGTGGGTTTGTTTGGGGTTGAAGACGGGGAGGGGGAGATGGGTCCCACTTCCTCAGTGGATTAGGGTATTGCTTGTCTTAGCCCACCATTGTATTCAGAATACATGGGTATCTAATAGCATGCCCTCGCTGGATTAATGGCATAAGTTAGTACTCCAAGTGCTAGCCACGGAGAAACTTGCACTTGCGGTCAAAGGGAAGGGAGGTCAATTTTCTAAAACATGGGAGCCGTTCCTGGTGTTCTTAACGGTAGGTGAAGCACAGATCTTAATGGTGGGTCTAGAGGAAGAATGACACCTTAGGCAGACAACAAAAGAAAAATCCTGTTCAACCTTTGTGTGCCACTTTTTGGTCTTTTCTCTTAGTATGCATTATGCTATGTAATAATCTACAGATACACTTATTTGTGATATGGTGTATTAAGCTGTGCTTGCAAAGGAGATATTGAGATTTTTTGGCATGTGTATCTGAAAAGATTTTTGTTCTATGTTTTTTTTCTTTCTAATAAAAAAATTTATGCAAAAAAAAAAGAACTAAACAAAATACTTTTAAAATGTAAAATAAAGACTGTTAAATTTGAGTCAAACAAAGAGAGCTCTTCAGGACGACTTCTTCCACAGGCAGAGAAATAAGTCTGACATTGGAGAGCAGGGCAGAATGCAAACACGTGGCAGAAATTTGAACCTGTATTCTAGAGTTCCATAATTTACATAAAATTCCACTCTCCATGGCAGCTCAGACCTTCAGGCTGGTTGCAACATTAAGCACAGTGAGGGATTCCTGGGGTTTGAATCCCTGTTTCTTTTGTTCCATCACTGGTCCAAATACAGAGTCGAAAAAAATGCAAAACTGCGATCAAATTAACTTCAAAAACTTTGAAAGGAAAGGTTCGCCGATGTTGCAGGAAAAAAAAACTAAGCAAAGTACGAAAGAGGTGACGTTCTTCTAGGAGAAAGAAAGATCTGATGTCACAGGGTACAGTTAGAGGATATACACAGCCCGTTTCACATGGGGAACACTCCAGAGAGGCAGAGGTTTATGCAAGTACAGACATTCGTTTTTCTTAGTTTTAGCATAATTTATTTGACAAAGATCACAGTTTTCAAAACTGTGATCTACTGCAGGCCAAGGCATTTAAAACAAAGGAGTGCATATCCACCTTGGCCAACCACTTCTTACAAGATTAAAAATGTTTATAACCTGTAAACCCTGTCCTTTATTTTGGTTTGTTTGGCATATCCTGAAGGACTACAAAGTATCTAAAAACTTATTTGTAAAAGCTTTTGGTAGCTCAAAATGTAATACTGAGTTGAAATTATGCAATTTAATCAAAACACACAGAAAATAAAGAAATGGAACAAAAAAGGAACCAGAGAGAAACCCAATTTTCCCAGTTCCCAGAACTAAGCAAAACTGAGGGAAAAAAAAACTCAAAAAAGTTAAAATAATAAAAAAAAACTGTAACAAAATACTGGTTATTGTAATTTATTAACATAATTAAACTTTTTTACGGAGATTTTACAGTACTTAACTATCAACACACAAGCTAATGTTGAGGAGATGATTATGGCATGTCGGATCTCTTTAGCTGAGAATACCAGTGGAGGCATAGGTGACGTGTGTCCATCAGTGGCAAAGTGCTAGGCCTGAATATGAACAAATTCCAAATTCTGTCTCCAGGGCACTACTCACAACAGAGATGCTGCAAATTATGTTGCATTATAGTCATGCTGTAGAAAACAGCCATTTTTTGTTACTTCAAAAAAATGGGAGACTACCAAGAAAGGAATGTAACCAAATTTAAAACCTGTACCGGTATTTTGAAAGGAAACATTCTGCATTGTAAAAAATGGGAGGATGACAGCATCCCTGGAAGTACAAAGTTGATAATTCTGTGTTTTGTGATTCAGCAATTTGATTTCTGCAGTAATCAGGAAAATACCTGGAGAGGTTATCTGCAGTAACAGATTATGAGGGAGTTATATCTCATATTGTCCCCGGAGTTTCTCCATGCTCTGGTTCTCTTTTCCTTTGACTATAACCTCAGCCTCTTCCTTCTTCTCCCTCAAGGCTCTTCTTTGCTACTTCACTACCCCTCCTGTAACTGTACCCAAGCTTGGAACCACCGTCCCCCCTTATCTGTTACGCTGGGTGTTCCACCCCCATTTCAGAGCAATTGTTGTACACCTGAGGGATCTTAAATTATGTGGTACTAATCTGCTCCTAATATTGGTTTGCAGTTGGTAATGTACTATACTTGCACCTTGTTGTACAGTACATGCGTCATTCTTTTGTGTTGTACTACTGTATCTGCCTGAATATGGTGGCTTTACAACTGCAATGTATTTGAATTATTCAAGCACTTTATTGTGTTTCTATTCACTCTTGCACCCCATTGTCTACTCCCCCACCCTCAGACACACCTGAAAGTGAGCTTTACCACCTCAGTACTGGCAAAACCATTGAACTATATAAATAAATAAATTAGCAGCTGACTTTAAACAGGAAAATGCGATTTCCCTTTAAATTTCACACAGAAAATGTACCTGGTTCTTGTACGACTGAATGGTTCGTTCTAGTTCTTCTTCAAGATCTTGTGCACGTTGTCTAAAATAGGAAAGTTCAAAGACTTACTAAAATACAGTATGAGCCACTCTGAGATAATCTCTTACAGTTCAATGTTACTATTGTAGCAAGAATGTATCTTGAAATACTGTCTAGGGGTTGTAGAACAGAGGACAATCAAACTAAAAAAACACATAATCCGAACAGCCAGTCTTTGTTTAAAAAAGGCACAGACCTGTACAACACCAGACAGCAAACTACCCTTTCACCCAGGGCAGGTAGTCCTACCAGATCCATACTGATCCGATCAAAATACATTTACAATGCACAAAAACAGTCAACTTAGAAAAAAGGCCACTCCTACAAACATGTGGGGCCAGATTTTCGAAGGTGGTACAGGGCTTTTGTCCAGCCCTGCGCCACCGGACTTAGGTTCTGGCAGTGCGCCAAACCTCTTCGCTGCAACTGCACCCGATTTTGCAATCTTGGGCGAGCTCAGACTTTTCCACCATTTATGCCAGCTTGCGCTAAAATATGGGCATAAGTCTGCTAAACTGGTCTGGTTACCCTCAAGCTAAACCATAAAAAGTTGGTGTAGCTTGTGGCAGTCAGTGCACGGGATACAAAATCACGACGCTGGCCAGGAGACTGCTGCAAGCCCCGTGCGCCATATGTTCGGTGTACCTGGAGCTCGCGATGTTCTTAGCATGTCCACAATCCTGCCCCTGATCTCTAAATATGAAAATGACCAAGCCAGATAAATGAAAATTCATTTAAATGTGTAAACGCTTAAGAGGAACATAGCATTTGAGATGGGAGAAGCTTGGACGGCATATCAAGGTCTGCCCCTTTTGCTATTCCAAAGTCAGTGTCCATTTTTTCTAAATGAGTCAGAGAAACAGATAATGACAGTTCCCTCCAGTTCAAGAAAATATTCAAGTTGCAAATGAAAACATGTATATGCCCATGTTGAAAAAGACACAACCGTTGATCACGTGGCTCCCAAATGTTTAGTTTGTAACATGAAAATGTTCTAGACCTGGACGGAAATGCAAGTTACATACTTACTGTAACTGTTGATCTTCCAGAACATCTTCACCAATAATTACCACTTATGGGTCTGGGATGGACACACTGGGACCCCGTGGTAGCAAAGCTTTGGCCTGGGGGCCAACAACAACTACTGGGCATGGTGCCTGTGCACCCCAACATGGTGCTGTGCACTAGCTAATTACTGTTCCCAGTTCCCTCACTAACCTCAGTTGTGTTCACCAGTAGAAAGAAACAAAAGAGGGGAAAAATAAGAGAGAGGATAAGGAATTTCTTAAGCCAAAGGGATAGGGAAAGGATATATGGACTAAACAATGAAGTAAAACTCAACTATCAAACTCCTGAGAGAACGGGCACACTAGGTAGCACAGGGAGGTAGTTGGGTATGGAGTCAGTGTCAAAACAGCACTAGCCAGACAGTAGAAGGGTAGTCATTATAGGGCAGAAGCCCTGTAAACATGTGACTCCAGCAACTAAGACAAGAGGGGTATAACAAAGTTGAGATCCCCTTGTAAATAAGATGGCATAAATGTGCCAAAACGGAGGGGGGGGAGAGATAAAATTGGCTCTTAATTGGCAACAGCACAACACCAGTGAATGAACTTGACTGTAAAACAGCAAAGCTATGCCCCCTGCCCCCAGGGGAGGTGGGGGAGGAAAAGTCTGGTACACATGGAATTGCAGGGCTGGAAAGCATAAAGGGGTCAAGACATGGAAATTATGTACTCACCGTAATTCTTGATCTTCGTGGACAAGTCTTCACCATTTATTCATACTGCTGGGCTACAAGCCAGAGGCACTGGGACCCTGCGGGGGCCCAAAATCTTCAGGAGGGCTGGTGCTGAGGTAGGACCATGCATGCATGGCACCGTGAGGCTGGCTCACGCCATGTAGGCTATCTCGGCATTGATCATCCAACCGCCTCAGTACCTTTTTTACCGAGGAGTGCAGCGTATTCTAACTAAGAAACATCTAACCTAACAAGGGCATAAAATAACCCTTGTGACTCGTATAAGAAGGGTCAAGTAAAACAATGTCATCACAGCCCAAACCAACACAAGGGAAGTGAAGACCAGAATGGATTGAGTGAGCTCGGGTGATGGTGGGTGTGCATATGAATAAATGGTGAAGACATGTCCGAGAAGATCAATAAACAGAAATTACGTACTTATCATAATTCTTGATCTTCTTGGACGAAGTCTCCACCACTCATTCACACTAATGGAACTAGGCCGGAGACACTAGAACCCCACAGAAGCCAAAAATCTTCAGGAGGGTCGGCGTCGGGATAGGACCGTGCATGCGCAGCACCGCAAGACCAGCTCGCGACCCTCCAACCGCCTTTAGTAACTTTTCGACCGAGGAGGCGTAGCATAAACTAACGAAAGAAAACCTAACTCTAACTTCCGGGCACATGAAGGCCCGGTTGACCTATGTAAGAAGGCGCAATTCAACAATGTCTTCACAGCTCGAAAAAACAGGAAGTGAAGACCAAAACAGAATGAGTGAGTTCAGGGGACGGTGAGTGGGCGTGTGAATGAATGGTGGAGACTTCATCCATAAATTCCATATCTTCCTGGACTAAAAGTTTCCATCACTCATTCAATCTAATGGGAGGGTACGGAGCTGAAAATCAAACCCCCAAGAAGGGCAGAAGGAGACAGAGTTCACTCAGGACAGAAGTCTATAAGGACCGTCCCGCCGAAGAAAGTGAACTGTCTGGCATGGACATCCAGAACATAGTGCTTTTACAAAGATATGAGCTCCAACTCGCCGTCTTGTAGAAGTCTGCAACGGGTACGTTACGAATCTCCACTAGGAAAGCTCCAACTGCTCCAGCAGAGTGGTGTGAACCTGGCTTTCCAACTTGACTTGTGCCATGGATTAATAGTGTTGAAGACATATAACTAATCAAGCCGAAATGCATGTCATGGCAACAGGCTGACCCAGCCAAGGCATGCTGAAAGATACAATAGATGATCAGATGTGTGTCTCTTCGTTCTGTCGATGTAGAATTGCAGAACCCTCTTAACATCCAGAGAATGAAGGGAGCGTTCTCCTTCATTCTGGAGTTAATGAAATAAGTATAGAGAAATAAAACTTGACTAACGGTAACTGAGCCATTGACCTGTCGTCTACTGGCTTAAGACAGACCAAAAATGCGCAGTGGTGTACCTTCACTGCTGAGTAATGCAGACCTGTGATCGACAGGTCCACGAAGCATCCTAACATCTTACCTGGTGGGCAACCGGAGGGTCCAGATAGGACTTGCACACCCAGAAGAAAGGGTTTCCACTTAGCCACGCAAGCCCTCCTGGTGGAAGGCCTATGCACGGCTTAGAAGATGTATGTGAAGGTTTGGAAAACCTAAAACTTGCCAACTTCCATTTCCTGAGGAGCCTGGCATGGAGATGAAGGGAACGTAGGTTAGGATAGACTAAAGTCCCTGTGCCAGTGGTCTGCTCGTAGAGGTAGTCGCCTCAGGGGAACTTCTGACAGACTGCTGATCAATGCAATCATATTTGCCAAGGCCAGTCTAGGACGATGAGAATCATCCTGCCCCCTTGTGCATACAACTTGTGTAGCACCTTCTGACTTAAGGGAACAGGAGGAAACAATGTACACGGAGCGTCTTGTCTACTGCAGTGAATACATCCTGACAAGAAACACCAGGGGCTGGATTTCCAAAGCAGGATAGTGGCAGTTTTGCATTGAGAGGGGACGCAAAAAGGGGCAGGACTGAACTGCCTCACTCGCCGAAGCGACTTCACGAAATCTGGACTGACGTATCGTACTTGAGGTACAACTGTCATAACCTCACGGCCTTCCTGCAGAGAGGTTAGAAGGGCACCCCACCCTGTCGGCTGATGTAATACAGCACAGCTCTGTCGTCCGTCCGAAGCAGGATCACTTCATGGCAGAGGGCATCCTTCAGGACTTTGTTTATAAGATAGCTCTCATCTCTAAGAAATTTATGAAAAGATGAGGTTCCTCTTGGCTCTACACCCGAGTGTGGAGGTCTTGACAGTGAGCTCCCCATGAGGGCTTTTGTCCAAGGCCCTGTCACTTTGAACGGAGGATTGTGGATGCTGCGGGGGGACATCCTGAGTCCCAGCATCCGCTCAACTGAAAGGGACCCGAAAGAGTCCTTTTCCATGATGTAACGAGCCACCTGAAGATGTCGTTTCTCTCATCCTGTGGAATGAAAAGCAACGCCCTGCAGGGCTCCTAAGAAGAGGAGCTGCTGGGAAGATGAAACTGGCATCTTCACCAAATCAGAAAACCCCTTAAGAGAAACAAAAATTACATACTTACAGTAATTCTTGATCTTCACCATTCATTACTGCTGGGGTGTAAGCCGGAGGTGCGCACCTGTATGGAAGCTTTTTTCAGGGGAGGAGTTGGCGCCAATGGGGCCTCCCATGAGGCCGACGAATTGTGTGGCGCACACGGGTTGGCCGTTAGGCGCCGCAGACTCCTCCTCCACCCAGTTCTGTTTTGCTAGAGAGGATGAAACAAAGAGGGACAGAGAAAATCAAGGTGAGGCAAGAGAGCCATGAGATAGGAAAAGGAAAGAATATACACTGAAAAAGGAATAAGCCGACCAGAGGACAGAGGATTGGACTTTTTATCCTAAGTGGCCAAAGGGCCCCAATCCTTGGGTGGCCACACAGGAAAGAAGGGAGAGGGAGAAAGAAAGAAAAGATACAACATATGTAATGGAAGAAGTGGAAAGGAGGGCCCTCCGCCATGTTGATTGAAAGACCACTGGTTTATTATAGCCTCAAAAACATCAAAGGTATGAAGACACAGGAGCAAGGATCCCATCAACTTCAGGGACCACTGGAAGGAAGATCCAGAAAAGAGAATCTGATATGGTCTTGGAAAGTAAAAACCATGGTGGAGACAGACCTCTCTTTCCACCCACAATCCACATACAGGATGAAAGTCCTGCAGCATGGCCCTCCACTGGTTATCCCTTGATGGCTAGCTGAGGGGAGAAACCTGTTAAACAGGTGATGACTCTGTCCAGAATGACCTCCAAGGAGAGAGGGAGCCAAAGGAGGAAAAAAGAGTGAGGGAAATCCTCGTGTTCTCCCACGAAATGCACTGACGCAGACCCCACTTCAGGAGAAGAGAACCACGGGACATCCGTGCCAGGCTAAAGAGGACAGAACAGTGTACCACGCTGACAATCTCAGCTCTAAAGGTAAAGAGGAAGTAAAAAAAGAGAAAGAGGGAGGAAAATCCCAATGGGCTCTCCCACAAAAGGCAGTGACGCAGTCCCCACTGCAAAAAGATGCAAAAAAACAAGTGGAAACATCCGGGCCAATTAAGGAGGACACCACAGTGCACCCTAGTGAGAATCTCAGGGAGTCCCCTCTGAGGCCAGGGCGAAGACCCTACTCGCCACCCCCCCAGGTTGGGTGCTCTGTGGCTTTTTAGAGAAGGAAACAGAGGGCCCTGAGGTTCCAGGGTGACTCTGCCCCCAATTGGCCTCAAACAGGGGGAAGGTGAGTAGGGTGGAGGTGAGGCCCAAGACAGGAAAGTGGGCATGAATCAGTAATGAATGGTGAAGATACAAGAGAAGATCAAGAATTATGGCAGGTATGTAATTTTCATATCTTCCCTTGTCAATCTTCACCATTCATTGCTGCTGGGTGAGTAACAAGCCCCCCGGAGGGGACCTGGCACTGCCCTGAGATAACAGATTCCCCTAAGCCTCCTGCGGGAGAGGCAAAGGAGGAGGTCTAAGGCTGGTCAGGCTGAGGAGGTGTCCACCATGGCCGGGGGGACGGAAGACGCCCCTGTAAGTTCCTCCTCGCCCCGCAGGAGAAAAGATGGTCCCCCAGAAAGCGGAGGAAATCACCCTATGCCAGGCAATGGGTGACAACCTGGATAGGCAAAGCCATGCTGTCTGCCCGATGCAGATCGCTGTCCCTGCCAGTCTGGAGGCCACCTCATTGGCATCATAAGATGCCCTTGCTTGGTGCCTTGCAAGCTCCAGACCCTGCGCAGAGAGGACAATGGCTTGCCTAGATTCCTCTGAATCAGGCAGAGATGCTAACACCTTCGCTAACATCGACCACAGGTGCCTATTGTAGGCAGAGTGGTGAGCCTGATGTGAGCTGATACAAAGCAGCACACGAGCTGAAGAGAAAACTCTTCTTCCCCATCGGTCGAACGTGGCAGAATCCGGATTCGGTGGTCGGTTGTGTGCCGGGTGTTTAAGCCCGGAAGGAGTATTTAAGGCAGTCAGCCCCGAAGGCAGGTGAGGCAGAGAAGAAAAAATTACTCACCTGTAGTAATCTTGTTTCTTCAAAAGGGATACACTAATATTATTACTCTTGCAGTGCTCCCTTAAGCCAGCACTGTCCCAGAGAGAATAGAATGCTATGCTAATCATGGAAATGTTTAGTTCTTGCATGTTTTCAAACTGCCCAGTGTCAACTGCCTACGTTCTATCTCAGATTTCTTAGAAGCCTGCAAAGAGGCCATAACAACATGTGAATCACTATTTAAATAATTATAGAAAAATAATGCCCGACTGGGCAAATAACAACATTAACCAAAGGACTAGTATAAACAAATGTCCCCATTTTTCTGAAGTCAGATATGCCTTTAGAAAAAACCTACATGTTATGACATTACTAGAAAGTGCCAGCAGGTGGCATGCCACTCCAACTATACATCTTATCAGCTGTGGAGAGGATTTTTCTTGCTACTGATTCTGAAAGGGGAGGCAAGGGCGAGGAGTAATAATATTAGCGGATCCCTTTGGAAGAAACAAGATTACTACAGGTGAGTAATTTGTTGTTCTAACCCCAGGAATCCACTAATATTATTACTCTTGCAGACTATGCAGCAGTACCTCAAGGAGGAGGGCCAGAATCTATTTAGGAAAAAGAATCTGCAAGACTGCTGTGTCAAATCTGGCATCACTCCTGGACTGGTTCTCCAGGCTATAATGCTTAGTGAAGGTTTGGACTGACCTCTAGGTAGCTGTTTTACAAATTTCCATTAGAGGTTACCTCTCGGGCAGCTGCAATAGTGGCAGCTGTGCCCCTTGTAGAGCGGGCCCTAAGACCAGAGGGAGGAACCTTGCCTGACTTTGAGTAGCAAAACTGAATACACTGGACTATCCAACGAGAGATAGTCCTCTTTGAAGCAGGAGTACCTTTGCCTACTTCCCCATAGGTGAGGAAATGAAAATTACATACCTACCGTAATTCTTGATCTTCTCTTGTATCTTCGCCATTCATTACTGCTGGGTGTAAGCCGGAGGCGCGCACCCGCTACGGGACTATTTAATATTTTTTTGGAGGGAGGAGTCGGTGCAGACGGCGCCACCCTCGAGAATGATGCACTACGTGGTGCGCGAGGGGCCGCCATTAGGCGCCACAGACTCCTGCTCCATCCTAGTTCCGTAAGCCGGAGAGGCGAAATAAGGATTAAGAAAAAGCAACGCAAGAGAGCCGAGGGATAGGCAAAGGAAAGGAAACAAACTGAAAAGAGGATAAGCCGATAGAGGACAGGAAAGAGGAGAACCCTAACCTAAGGGACCGCAATGGCCTCACTCCTGGGATGGCTCCGAGGGAGGAACAGGTGAGGGAAAGGAAGAAAGAAGGAAGAAGAAGAAGAAGAGAGGGGATGTTGGGAGGAGGGAAATATTCTGCGAAGTTGTGACTTAAATTGGCTTAAAGGCTTATCAGCTCAGAACCAGAAACAAGGGAGCAAGGATCCCATCAAACAAAAACTGGCCTAAGAAGGTTCAACTGAACCTTTTGCACAGCTTGATACACAAAAGGCAGACTTTCTACACCTCCTGTGATCCCCAACCGCTTAACCAAGCTGGGAGCTCACAGACTGCCAAGGCACATAATCTGTTCCTGAGGGAGAGCGCCCCACTATGATAGGGGAGAAAAGACCCCACTAGCACATTGTTGCATGCCAATATTGGTGTGTGTGTGTGGGGGGGGGGGATTTGAAGCCCTACCGAGGGCACCCCTTTGGGAGGGTGGACAAACAGAGTAGGAAACTCGTTCTGACTCCCCGGGAGGCAGAGGCAAAAATCAGATCACCAGTTCCAAAAGGCAATTTGAAAAATGCTAGAATAGAGTTTGACTAGCACAGACTGGCGAAGACATGACAAGATCCAGAAATGCCGAGATCCTGGACCAAGGAACAGGACCATTTAAGAGTAGCCTTGTTAACTGGTGATTGAGCAAACATGGCCTAAGATGGGGCCCGCAGGGCACCTTCAAGGGTAATCAGAAAGAGTTCCCTCAGGAGAAAGACAAAATCCTACTCGTTCTCCTCCCTTCCCAGAGTTATGCTACCTGTTCTGAGAGAAGAACGGAAGACTCAGTTTTAGGGAATTTAGGTTCTAAGGCCATGAGGAGAAGGGGAGGAAGAACGAGCAGGGTGGAGGGGGTCGCCCAAGAAGGAGGTCCATGAGGGGAAGGTGGGTGGGATTCAGTTATGAATAGTGAAGATACAAGAGAAGATCAAGTATTACGGTAGGTATGTAATTTTCATATCTTCCCTTGTCAATCTTCACCATTCATTACTGCTGGGTGAGTACCAAGCCCCACCAGAGGGGGGGACTAGAGTAACCCTGAGGGAATAAGCCCCTCAGCCTCCTGTTGGTGAGAAACAGGAAGAAGAGATCCTGGCCGTACTAGACTGTAAGCCTAAGGCCGATGAAAGTTAGGAGGTGTCCCCTGAAGACGAGGGGATGGAGGAAGCCCCTGCAGAAGACTTCTAGCCCTGGCAGAAAAGAGGCAGGTCCCTCGGAAGACTGAGCGAATCACCCTACGCCGGGCCAGGGGTAACAATCTTGATAGACGAAGCCATGCCGTCCGCCTAATGCAGATCGCTGTCCCCACAAGCCTGGAGCCACCTCATTGGCGTTGTAGGATGCCCTTGCTTGGTACCTTGCCAGTTCCAGGCCTATAGCAGAGAGGGCAATGGCCTGCCTAGATTGCTCTATATCAGGCATTGATGCTAGAAGCTGGGATAGCATCAACCATAATTGCCTGTTATAGGCAGCATGGTGTGCCTGATGTGATGCAATGCACAACATCGCATGAGAGGAAGAGAACACTCTTTGCCCCCATCGGTCAAATTGTAGAGAATCTGAGTCTGGTGGGCAGTCATGTGCCAGGCGCCGGCGCCCGGAAGGGGACTCTAGGGACACCAAACCTGAGGGCGGGTTGGGGGAAGAGAACCTAGGGACTCAGATGAGGCACAATACCTCCTCCTGCAGTCTGCCGGGGCTGAGATATTGATGGCTGGAGACTGCCAGGTACGGATAAGCGCTTCCTGGAAGGGAACAGGCCAGGATGGCACCACCAAATGCTATGCACTGAATTCACTGAGGAATTCACGCATCTTCCACTCAGTATTGTCATGTCTGACATAGGAGATATGGAGATCCGCAACCATCCTTGATAGGAAGTGCTGATATTCAGTGAAATCAGCGTCGGATGAAAGGTGAGCAGAGGGTTCCTCTCCCTCCGAGGAGGGAGTCGAGGAGGATGGGGAACTCTAATGTCCAGAAGACTCCTGCGGTGGTGGAGAGAGGCGAAAACCCCGCTCATGCATATATCTAACATATTACGGGAAGGCTGCCGCAGTGCCTCTGAACGTCTCCCAGGATAACAGCCCCGTAGGACTGACATGGCCTGGAAGAAAGGGGGTGGCTGCAGAGGAATGTGAGAGAGGCACCTACAAGGAGGCAACTGTCCTCTGCTAAGGCTCTGACATCCAGGGAATGGAGCTCAAGCTGGTGGGGTCCCGGAGATCAAACCAGGTCGCAAGACGGAACCCCGAGATACGAACTCTGGAAGAGCCTAGAAGGGGAATCTCCCTGGTGACGCACCTGGGGCTGCATGGATCCAGAAGGGCAACTCACGGCAATGCCACTGGAAAGGTCCCTTGAGCATAAGAGGGAGAGGCCGGGCTCGGCGCTACGGCTCCTCCCTGCACCCCGAGGGGTGGTGGGGGGGCACTAATGATCCTCACCTCAGCCCCTCAACTCCTCAGACTCTGAGAACGCCCTCCTCCTCGACCCCAGCGACAGGGTCCATTGATCCTGAGGCCTCCCGAGGGGGGCCCCCAAAGACAGGACCCTCAATCCACCCCGAGAAGGTGCAGCAGCACCGGAATCGGCAGTTGTCACAGCCCCCTCTGGGAGGGCAGTCCCGTTCCTGACCCCTAAGCTGCCCTCCCCCGTGGACCCCAGGCCACCCCCAGCCTGGGAGTCCTCGGAGGAAGACTGCTGTGGAGATTCAGGAATGGGAGCGCTGAGCCGACTGACACCGCATTCCACAGAACACCCTGTTTCGAAGAATTGGGGAGCCAGGCCAAGTCCACCTCTGAACTGTCTGCTTCCGAGGAAGAGTCAACAAGAAAGACCTCGATGCTAGCTACCCCAAGAGTTCCCTGAGAAACGGTGTCACCCACGACGCCGGCCGCTCCAGTGCACTACACGCAGCTCCATAACCCGGCTCTGCCCCGCCCATGGCTCCGGTCAAGTCCTCTGAGCCGCCCGGGGTAGCGGAACCCAACACAGTGCCGCCCACGGAGTCGGCCAGGTCCACGGCGCTGTGAGCGGTGCCGAGAACCAAACCGGTGCACTCCGATCACTGGTGCCGCGAACAGTGCCGGGATCCAAGACAG
This sequence comes from Neoceratodus forsteri, assembly GCA_016271365.2. Lineage (NCBI taxonomy): Eukaryota > Metazoa > Chordata > Ceratodontiformes > Ceratodontidae > Neoceratodus > Neoceratodus forsteri. Next base: position 966,089,190 of record CM028134.1, on the reverse strand, counting down.
CGCCGGAAGGCGGTGTCAAGGATCCACCAATGCCAGACCCAGCAACTGTGGGCCGTGACATCGGGGGAGCCTGCACCTCCAAAGAGGTGACTGCCAAGGCAGTGTCCCCACCGCCACCCCAGGAGGGGCCACAGCATTCCCCCGACACAGCAAAAGAGGCCTCCTCCTCAGCAAAGCTTGAAGATGAGGAGACTTCCTCCTCACCAGACCATATAGGCCTGGGAGGGGACCCAGAGGAATGGTCTAAAGACCTGGCCTGGGAGGCCCAAGAACAACGCCATCCTCCAAAAGTCGGCGGGGCGTTGCTGATTTTCAACGCGCGGACTTCAAGGACACGGCAGTCCATCGAGAAACAGGTGTCACATCTATCCATATCATGGTTAGATCCCAGGCACCGAAGGCAGACATCATGTCGGCCCGTCACGGAAAAATGCCGGCCACAGGAGTACCGACGCACGGGGGCACGGCCCGCTTTCGACTTACGTTTAGCTACCGAACCAGACATGATGCGAAATTAACTTACAAACAGTAAAGCTCCCGGCACCGTCAAAATAAAGAACACTAATGCTCTTACCGGTCAACGGCATCGGGAAATTGAACTGGGATGGAGTAGAAGGATCGCTTTGGATCGAAGGCCTAATGGCGTAGTACTGACTCTTGCACAGCAGGTGTAGCCTCGATGGTGGGAGAAACAGAACTGGGATGGAGGAGGAGGAGTCTGCGGCGCCTAACGGCCACACCTCGCGCACCACGTAGTGCGAGGCTTCCGAGGGCGGTGCCGCTTGGTGCCGACCTCCCTCAAAAAAAAAAAAAACTCCTGTAGCAGGTGCTCGCCTCTGGCTTACACCCAGCAATAATGAATGGTGAAGATTAAAAAGGGAAGATCAGTTGTTGTCTGTCCAGCCTATGATCTCTGGTATGAGTCATGTAATAACTCAGTGCTCTTTTTGCATCCAAGTTGTGCAATCTATGCTCACCTGAGCTAGAGTGGTCTGTAACGAAAACTGGCAATGTTATAGACTGGTTCAAATGGACGTCAGAAACCACCTTGGGGAGGAACTTCCTATTAGTTCTCAACACTACCTTGTCCCTATGGAAAGAAACATAGTCCTTTTCCACACAGAGGGCCTGTAGTTTGCTTATCCTTCTGGCTAAAATGATTGCTACCAGAAAATCTACCTTCGAGGTAAGAAATGTAAGCGCTGCATATGCCATAGGCTCAAAGGGCGGAAGAATAAGCTCGGCAATGCAAATATTAATGTCCCATGCTGGCACTGGTTCCCTGTGAGGGGGAAACAAATGAGAGAGCCCTTCAAAAAATCTTTTGGATATAGGGTTTGATGCCAGGGAGGTATTATTTCTACCTGAAAGGTATGCCAAAACTGAACCCAGGTGCACCTTCAGAGTTGAGTGCTGCAACCCCAGGGAGTGCAGGTGAGACAAATAATCAAGAAGGGTTGGGATCCCGGCCTGGGCTGGGACTATACCCTTGTCAATGCACCAAATGGAAAATATTTTCCATTTTGAGGCATAGGTTTTCTTGGTTGAAGGCTTCCTGTAACTCTTAAGGACTTCTAAAATTGCTTCAGAGAATTGGCAATCTGCATATTCTAAGTCCTCAAGAGCCAGGCCCTGAGCTTGAGAGACCTGAGATTGGGGTACACTACCCTTCCCTGAAAGGAAGCCAGTAGACTGTACCTCTGAGGGAGGTGAATCGGTTTGCTCACAGACATTGAGAGCAGCAGGGAGTACCAAGGCTGTCTTGCCCAACCCAGAGCTACAATACTCATCGAAGCTGGTTGTGACCTGAGCTTGATGAGCACCCTGAGTATCAGAGGAAAAGGAGGAAAGGCATAGAGGTACCTGCCTGTCCAGTCCAGAATAAGGGCATCCATCGAAACTGTTGTTCCCTTCACTGAGGCCCTGCAGCAATAAAGAGGTAAGTGATGATTTTGGTGGGAAGCAAAAAGGTCCATTTCTGGGGTTCCCCACCTCCTGAATAGAGCATTCACCACATGCCTGTTCAATGCCCATTTGTGATGGACCTGGTTTACCCTGCTCAAGGCATCTGCCAAGGTGTTGCCCTTGCCTGGCAGATGAACTGACTGTAGAGAGGCCTCTAGAGAGTAAGCGAGGCCTCAAATCTTCATTGCCTCTGTACACAGAGGAGTGGACCTTGACCCTCCTTGCTTGCTGATGTAATACACTGTTGTGGTATTGTCTGTTCTGACTTGTACCACCTTTCCTTGTATGAGATGAGAGAAACCCTGAAGGGCCAGATAAACAGCTGTTAACTCCAGCAGGTTTATGTGCAGGAGAGAGTCTGCACTCTCCCAAGTACCGTGGATGGTGTGATCCCCTAAGTGAGTACCCCAACCAAGCAGGGGAGCATCAGTTGTGAGAACCAGGGAGGGAGGCTCCTGCAGAAATGGAACCCCTTCCCTTAAACTTTCCAGTTCCCTCCACCATTGGAGGGCCTGTAGTAACGTTTGTGTGATTGGTACTAGCTTTGAGTATTTTGTTAGATAATAAGCTCTCTTTTAAAGACCACATTGGTGAACTATCCAGGAGGTTCAAAGCAAGACTAGGATTATTTTTTAGAAATAGGACTCTATTCCCCTTGAGACACGTACCAGGCTCCTCCAGGCTACATTCCTTCTCCTACTCGATTACGGTGACAATTTATACGACAGCTTTAACTGCTATGTAATACCTGGTTTGAGCTTTGTGTGCACTTTGTATATTTGATTGACAAGGCGCTGTACTTTATAATGTTTTATTGTATGTGTATAACCATCAGGACTTCCTTGTGAATGAGCTTGCTCAATGGAATCTTCCTGCAATAAACTTGAACTTTGAGAGGTGGTCCCACCTTTGGCAACAGTGTGCTCTGAGGTGGAACTGAATATCTCTCATCTGAAACCTGGCACCTATGATTGTGCTTGTTGCTGCAGCCATGTACCTAACAGTTGAAGAAACTGTTTTGCTGGCTTTGGCCTACCCAGGGCAAATGAGCTTGCCAGAAGCTGAATGCTTTCTGCCCTCTCCTGAGGGAGAAACGCTCTTCCCACTACTGTATTCAGTTCTGCATCTACGAACTACAGAACCTGCACAGGGTTAGGACTGACGTTTTGGTATTGAGAAGGAATCCCAGGGACAGCAGCATATCCTGGGTTACCTGAAGGTGGTCTGACACCTGTTGGCGGGATTCCCCTACAATTAGTCAATCGTCCAGATAAGGAAAAATTATGACACCAAGTCTACTGAGGTGTGCCACTGCTACTGCTATGCACTTGGTAAAGACCCTTGGTGCAGAGGTAAGGCCGAAGGGAAGTGTTGAGAACTGGTAGTGGCCTGAGGGGAGTCTGAATCCGAGATACTTTCTGTGTGACTCCCTTATGGGAATATGGAAATATGCATCCTTTAGATCCAAGAAGGTTAGCCAGTCCCCTTTCTGCAGAGTTGGCAAAATCATGGCCATTGTGACCATTCTGAGCCTGGGCTTTACCAGGTACCTATTTAGCAGTCTGAGGTCTAGTATAGGCCGCCACTCTCCATTCTTTTTTTGTTGTTAGGAAATATCTGGAACAGAACCCTTGCCCTCTTTGATTGTGGGGGACAGGCTTCACTGCTTTTGCCAGCAGTAGGGCCTGTACTTCCTGCTCCAGTCGTTTTCTTTCTGAGAAGGGAGCTGGTGCAAAATGTTTTAACCTTGAAGGAGGAAGGGACTTGAAGCAAAGAGAGAGTCCCTGACTCACTATTTCCAGGACCCACTTGTCTGGGGTTATTTTTAACCATTCCTGGAAATAGTGGTTGAGTCTACCCCCTACAGGATGTGGAGAGGCATCCTGAAAGGAAAAGTCAGGGGTTCTGTTTTGCTTGCTGCTGAGGCTGAGCAGATTGGGATCCTCTCTGAGAACCCCTTCTACACCTCTAGCTCTGTGAATTCCAGTCTGCTGTGGTTGGTACTGCTGCTTAGAAACAGCCTGTACCTGAAAGAAAGGCCTCCTAAAAGAGGACCTGCCCCTGCCTCCCCTAGAAAAAGACAAAGCTGAAGTAGAGGGCCTGTCTCTGGTCAAGTTGCTCCTAAAAGTATCTTTATATTTGTCTACTTTTTTCACATATGCCTTAGTCTGGGCACCAAAAAGAGAGTGGCCTTCGACAGGAGTCCACTGCCTTAGTCTGGGTGTTCTGGGTGAGGTTGGCAGCCCTCAGCCAGGCAAATCTTCTTAGAGCAATGGTACCAGCCATCCACCTTGCAGCTGTATCATTGGTCTCAGCTGCCATCTGAAATTGATATTTGGAAGCCTCCAAGCCCAATTTTGCTGTGTCTAGCAGCTCTGACACTGTTAAAGAGGGGTTAGCCTCAGCATTGTCCACTACTGACTGCCAGAGAGCTTTCTGATAAAGGGCTGCATAGGCCTGGTAGCTGGCTTGACAAATTGCCAGGGTTGATGAAAGGTATCCCTTTTTTGCTATGCTGTCCACCTTTCTCGAATCCTTCTTTGGGGGGGTGGGGGTGAGAGGATAAGGGAGTTTTGGCTTTCTCATAGGCAGCCTGCTGTACAATACCCCGGTGGTCTGGATGACAAGAAAGAAACTCAGCACCAGATCTTTCTAACTGATACTTCTTGTCACACTTTTTGTCTGTGGGTGTGACTGTATTGGGAGCCTTTAGGATTTCTAAAACATCCTTCTTAAAGAATTTGTCGATAGGCAGAAGGAGCCTCTTTGTTTTTGTAAACTTTATGTTTATTGTTTTCACAAGAACATACAATTATTTTCCTAACAATCAATCTAGCAATCAGATTAGTAAGCATGAGGGCACCACTCTTTGTACAATCGATGTGAGCATTGACAGTTATCAGCTACATCAGTGGGGAGTAATTCTAAACAGAGAGAAAACAGTGTACAGCAAAAAGCTGTTACAGAACCCATGAGCGGCATGGTGAAACTTTAAAACTACATTGTCCACAAAGTCTCCAATTCCAAACCCTACCAGAGGGTACGAATATTTGTATTCACCATGTAAATTCCTAGTTTGTACACCAAAATGGTGTTCACCTTAGAGCAATTGCTCTTACTTGATCTCCGTCGGTCTTACAAGCCCCAATCTAACCAGCTTCATCCCCAAACAAATTATTATGCGTTGTAGCATAAGCAGAGATATCTTTAAATAGAGTAATATTTAAAACTATCGAGCAGTAAAAGTGCCCTCTTACCTCCTATATGCAGCAACAGGCTACAATTAGTATTCATTTTAAATTTAATACAAGCATCCAACATACCAAAAATTTCAGACAGTCTGTTTTAAATTGTTCGGTAAAACAAGGGAATGTTAACATAAGAGTTCAATCGGGGTAAAACTCTGCCCTTAAAAGTACCTGACTCATCTCAGCACATTTACAGAGGTACTTTCATGTTGGATCGTCTTCTTCAGATCCCGATTGATCCTCCTGACGCCTACGAATGTGGTCTTGGGTGTTCCTCTGGGCCCATTTCATGGCATCTGTAACATCTGTAAATACAAAGACCTTCCCCTGATAGGTGATACACAGCCTCGCTGAAAAGATTAGGCCGTGTGAGATTCCGGGCTCTCTCAGTATTGCTCGGACCCCATCGGAGCCCTTACGTCTCTGCCGCATGGCATAACTTACATCGGGGAACATCTTTATCTGTAGGCCGTCCTGTAGCAAGGATCTCTTGACTCTGGCTAGGGCTAACAAACGACCTCTTGAGCCCACTCCATCCGTAACCACCACTACTGTCCTCGGGGCTTCAGGATTTTCAGGACGACCCCTCAGATTGATGCGTTAAGCTTTTTGGAAGCGCTGTACTTCAGGAAGCACTTCCTCTTGCAATTGCTGAGTAAACCAGTCTCTAAGAAACATCAGCAGATGATCTCCCTCGCAGCCTTCCGGCAATCCGATGAGGCGCAAATTGTGGGATCTCGCTTGGTTTTCCAAGGTCTCTAATCAAGACCGTAGATGAGAATTTTCTTTTATTGTCTTGACTGCTGTTCCCATTGTGGCTTCCGCTGTCTTTTTAGCCTCTAGAGATGTGATGGCAACCGTATCAATCTGGGTCTCCACAACAGTGAGCCGGTGGGTGAGGGCATCAAATTTGTTTGACAAACTGGTAACTGATTTAATTAACACATTCAATTTAGCCCCTAAGGTTTGCAGCGTCTCCATTGATGTCTCCTCAATTTGCTCTTAGTCTCGGGCCTGTGCCACCCACGTGGTAGGAGCTCCCACTACATTTTTAGTGATTGCTCCTTCCCCCTTGTCCTTTCTCTCTCAGAGGATGAGGCATTTTAATTATTCAAAACTTCCGGAACAATATCTCTCCGTTTAAACCAACATTTGACCGTCGATAATGTTCAATAAATTGTATTTTTGAAGCTGGATTTCGGAGCTCTAAAGACCTGCATCCATATCGCTCGGGCTCCACAGCGCCCCCCAGGAGGAGTCTTTTTGAGGGTGTCAGCCACATAAGCTCCATGTATTGTGCCTCCTCTTCATCCTGGATCTCTTCAGCTGTTTGCAGATCCATGGTCTCTACCATTTTCTTAACAAAAGAAAAATGGGAAGAGAAATCCTCTGGGGGTCTGGGAGGGGAGCCAAAATCCTGTTCTGGTGACACCTCAGGTTCAATTCCCTCTTCATCTTGGTCATCCTCCTCATATGCCATTGTAGCAGTAGGCAAAAGAGGGGGTAACAATAGTTGCTTTCTCAGCAGTAGTAATCACAGGCTACTGAGGGGGTATTAAGCCCTGCAGCACCTGGAGTAAAGTGAAAGCCTGTGTCAACTCAGCAGGAGATGGAGCATTAATAGGCACCTGAGGGACCCCTTGAGGCATTTCAGCTGGGGTGTCGGTGTGTTTGGTTTTCTTTAATTTTTTGGCAGGCACCGGGGAGTCAGCCGGTTGACTGCCTCTCTTGCCAGAGCCCTCACCCATATCGGGGTGGACTTAGAGGCTCTGGAAGGAACTGCCACAGTCTTAGAGGGGGTGGACTGGTTAGAGCCCATGAACCCCTCCTCTAGTTTTCTTTTAAGCCTCTCCCTGTGTTTTTCCACTGTCTTAACAGTGAAAGACTTACAAATATCACAGTCTTCATTGAAGTGCTGTTGCCCAAGGCAGATCAAGCAAAGATCATGCTTGTCTGTCTTGGCAAACACCTCTGCACACTTCAAGCAATTCTTGAACCCAAGGGATCCTGTTTTCTTTTTAGGCTTGTCTGAATTATGGAAAACAGGAACCAGTAACCGACCCAAAAATAGACTAAATTTAAATATCTGTGGTCGGTTTCAATAGAATAACAGTCGGTTCAGAAACTGATAAAGTGAAAAAACTATCGGTTCCGATTGGATCTGGAACCGAGAAACCGCTGAGGAAAATCAATAAACCTCGGTTCAAAAGCGGTTAAAATTAAATAAAATTAAAGAATAAAGTAACCGGAACCCTCTATAAAGGTTCCGATTAAATAAAAAAAGAAGGTCGGTTGCCCCTCGGTTCAAAGGAACCGCGAGGAACCGATAAACAAGTTTAAATTTAAAACTAATGAGGTATATAACACTGAAGAACAATGACACTAGGCAGTAATCAAAAATACTTAAGTTGTTTTGCTCTATGCACTACAGGAATCGGTCTTAACTGAGAGAGATCGCCAGGGCATCTGAACTTTGCAGCAGAGAGAAGAAATCTGAGGTAGAATGTAGGCAGTTGACACTGGGCAGTTTGAAAACAGATGCAAGAGCTAAACATTCCATGATTAGCATAGCATTCTATTCTCTCTGGGGCAGTGCTGGCTTAAGGTAGCACTGTAAGAGTAATAATAATAATAAAATTAGTGGATTCCTGGGGTTAGAACCAAGAGACTCCTGGGGAGCGCAATACATCCTCCTGCCATCCGCTGGGGCTGGGGATGAGGCGGATGGTGACTGCCAGGTGCGGACTGACGCTTGTTGGAAAGGAATAGGCCAGGATGGTACAACTAGGTGGTGCGCACTAAACCCGCTCAGGAAGTAGCGCGTCTCCCGCTTGGTATTGCATCTTACCACGTGGGATATATGGAGTTCCTGTACCAACCTCGAGAGGAACCGCTGATATTCAGTGAAATCGGCATCGGATGAAAGGTGGATTGAATGGTCCCCTTTCTTAGAAGAGAAAGTCAAGGAAAGTACAGTTACATAAGAACTTACCGTAACAGTAGATCTTCGAGAGAGGCTCTTGCAGTAGGTAATTACAAATAGGACTGAAGCCGGCAGGCATCAGGACCCCACAGAAAAATTTCTAGCTAGCAGTCTCTGGCGGGGGACCGTCCCATCAGGTGACCGGCATCAGGCGACGTCAGTATAAAGAGGCGGTCCCCCACGCCTGCCTTCCAGTTCTTTCCCGCCAAAGGCCCAAAAAAGGCAAGACGAGAGAGAAGCGAATATTTCCCTTCCTGGAAAAGGAGCTAAAAAAGCTAAGGGGGATGGAGAGCGGGAAGGAATTACCTACTGCAACAGCCTCTCTCGAAGATCTACTGTTACGGTAAGTTCTTACGTAACTGTACTATCTTACTTTGAGAGGGCTCTTGTAGTAGGTAATTACAAATAGGACTGAGTCCCAAGAAGTCTGGAACAAGGAGGAGCACAACGGAGGAGGAAAACTACACAACCATAGAACCTCTGGCTGCATGGGTCTCAAGAAAGGAGACCTTGCAGAACAGCCAGCCCAAAGCCTGCTCTACGCGAGAGGCAATGTCCAAACTGTAGTGTTTCATAAAGGTATGGACAGAAGTCTAAGTGGCAGCTGCACAAATATCAGCCGCTGACACATTCTTGAAACAAGCCACAGCGGCAGCGACACCCCCAGTGGAGTGGCCACTGACTTGACCCAATAGGGTCTTGTGATACTTGTAACAGAAAGTGACACAATGAGCCAGCCATTTAGATAGGCATTGCTTGGTAACAGCATTGCCTTCTCTTCTGTGAGCAAAAGAGACAAAAAGCTGATCAGATTTCCTGAGATCCTTCATCCTAGTGGTGTAGTATCTCAGTATTCTATGAACATCCAAAGTATGTAAAAGGTACTCCCCTTGACTGAAGTGTTGTGTAAAGAAAGCAGGTAGCTCAATGGATTGATTCAGTGTAGATTCCGTTACCATCTTAGGGAGAAACTTAGGGTTGGTACGCAGAGCCACATGTTCCTTGTGAAAAATCACATACGGGATTTTGCACATCAAGGCCTGAAGCTCGGAAAATAAGTCAAGCTGAAGTAATGGCCACTAGGAAGAGAGTCTTCCAGGATAGGAACTTTAAGTCTGCTGAGGCTGCCGGTTCAAAAGGAGGCAGGGTAAGCTTCTCAAGAATAAAATTCAGATCCCAAGGAGGGGCAGGAACGCGAGTAGGGGGTCTTAAATGGAGAACCCCTCTAAGAAAAGTCTTAAAGACTTCCAGCTGCGTGAAAGTTCTATCCCAAAAGAACATGGTAGCTTGAAATAGCATGCTAGTGAACTTTCAAAGAGGAATGGCTGAGACCCAGGTCAAAGAGATGAGGCATATAGTCCAGAATTCTTCCAACAGGGCACGAGAATGGCTCGAAATCCTTGGAAGAGGCCCAAATCGAGAACTGTTTCCATTTCATGGTGTAGGTAGATCTAGTGGAGGGCTTTCTGACCTCCACCAGAATCTCAGCCACAAGCGGGGAGACCCCAATCAGGCTTGAGCTACGTCTGCAGGAGCCACGCATGCAACTGAAGGGACTTGAGACCTGGATGAATCAGGGTCCCCTGATCCTGGGTCAACAAAAGTTGTGACAGAGGAAGAGGAAGTGAAGGTTCCTCTGAATACTTTTGCAGAAGAGAGAACCAAACTGGCCTGGGCCAGAAAGGAGGCGATTAGGATCATGCGAGCTCCTTCTGAGCTGAGTTTGTGTAAGACCTCGGAATCAAGGGAAAGGGGGGGGTGGAGGCATAGCGAATCTATATTTCAGTCTAGAGACAGAGCATCCCTCAAAAAAATGCCTCACCCTGGAGCGAGCGAGGAGAAGGCAGGAAGTTTTGCATTGTGAGGAGACGCGAACAGGTCTACCTGAGGTGTTCCCCAGTGCAGGAAGAGATCGTCGACTACCCCCTGATCCAGTTCCCATTCGTGAGCCTTTGTTGATGACCAGCTGAGGTGGTCTGCCAGCGTACTTTCAACCCCCTCAGAACATGAACTGCAGTCAGGTGAAGGTTGTGTTGCACAGCCCAATCCCAAACTCTCACTGCCTCCCTGCATACAGGGTAGGAACGCTTTCCTCCCTGCTTGTTGATGTACCAGACTATGCACATGTTGTCTGTCTGGACAGCCAGATGACCAGGAAGCACATGCAAGTTCAGAGCTCGGAGAGCACACAGAATGGCCCTGAGCTCGAGCATGTTTATATGAAGAGTCTGCTCGAGCCTGGACCAGGAGCCCTGAGTCCTGTGAGACCCCAGATGGGCTCCCCAACCCTCTCCCGAAGGGAACTCCCCGGCAAAGGTTCTCTTGTACCATCCACCATTGCAAGTTCCAAACCATGGGGTTGGAAACCAGGACTTCTTGGTCTAGGTCGTCCAACATCTGGCCCCACTGAGACCGAAGCATCCACTGAGAGATCCTCATATGGAGCTGAGTGCGAGGGACTGTCGGAATAGCAGCCGCCATGAGCCCGAGGAGGCGAAGGACTCACCTGGTGCTGACCCACCTGTAACCGGATGTCAGACTTCCATGAGCCTGGAGGGTGTCCACCCTGTCCGGTAGCAGAAAGGCCACGCCGGTGGTTGTGTCCAGGATCGCCCCAATGAACTGGAGCCTCTGAGAGGGGACCAGATAGGACTTGGCCTGCTTGATGGTGATACCCAGGCTGGTAAAAACCTGCAGGATAAGGGAAAGAGAGCACAGGAGAACCTCCCTAGACGGGACTGCCAGGAGCCAATCATCCAAGTATGGGAAAACCTGCAATCCCTGGGCACGCAGGTGAGCCTCTACCACAGAAAGGCATTTGGTGAACACTCGGGGTGCCGAGGAAAGACTAAATGGGCGGGACTTGAACTGGTAGTGGTCCCCCTGGAACGAAAACTGAAGGAATTTGCGGTGGGAAGGGCATATAGGGATATGCAGTTAGGCATCCTGCATGTCCAGTGCGCATAGCCACTGTCCCTGCCGAAGTAAGGGCAGAAGGCTCTGCAGGGAGAGCATTCTGAACAGTTTGTACTCCACGAACATGTTCAGGGAGCTGAGGTCTAAAATAGGCCTCACGTCTCCCGATTTCTTTGGAACCATGAAGAAATGGGAGTAGTAGCCTGTCCCCCGAAGGTGGGTTGGGACAGGCTCTATCGTCGCCTTCAGAAGAAGGGAGGATATTTCTACCCGAACCAGAGGAAGATGTTCCGGGGAGTAAGACGACCTCGGGGGTGGTTTTCTGGGTGGTTTCTGAAGAAACTCGATTGAGTGTCCTGCTGCTATCAGCTGGAGCACCCAAGCATCTGATGTAATCCTCTCCCAACCCGGTAGATGGAAGGAGAACCTCCGTCGTACTGGTTCCTCTGGTAGGTCCAAAGGCTGTGGGAGAGGAGAGGAGTCAGGAGGGGTGGGGCAACGCCGGGGCTGAAGCTCCCACCGCTTTTTTGAGCGGGGGGCTTGGCAGCCGGAGGGGCTCCAACGTTTGTTAGTCTGCTTGCTCTGAGGTTTCGCTTTGGGCCAAGAACGTCTGTGAAAAGGGCAGCACTGTCCCTGATGGGGGCCTGTACATAGAGTCAACAGACTTAAGTGCAGTGCCCTTCTCTTGCAGGTCAGTGATGATGTCGGACATCCCCACCGAACAGCACAAAACCCCTGAAGGGCACATCCTGAATAGTGGACTGCAACTTCAGGGATCAAACCTGACACCCGGAGCCAGGCACGATGCCGAAGACCTACGGTGAAAGCCAAGCTCCGACCAGCAGCGTTCACTCCGTCGCACGTGGCACGGAGCATGTGCCGACTGGCTGAATGAGCAGATCGGACTAGATCAGCTGCTTCCTGCTTTGTCGGAGACTCAGGAAGGGAGTCCAACTTGGCTTCCACCTCACTCAGGATAGCCTTCTGGTAGTCCCCATATGTGCGACATAATTTAGGGCCCTTATCCCCATAGTGGAAGAAGCATACACCTTCTCCCCGTACTGGTCCAGAAGGTGGGATTTCTTGTCCTGTGGAGATGAGCTGAGATGTTTTGGGTTCACCGACCGGCCGTGAGCAGCGCTAATCACAACAGAGTTGGCCTTCGGGTGTGTATTCAAAAAATCCACACCCGCAGGAGCCTGGTATAGCCTATCCGGCTTCCTTGGAAGGGGGGAGGCTAAGCCAACGGCTGTTTCCAAATAGCGGAAACGAGGTCTGCATGAGGCTCGATCCAGGGTGGAATCAATGTTGGAGCAGTTTCGGGCAGATCCAAATGGGCAGTGAGTTTCTTCCACTGTGGATCTGGCTCCAGAGATTGCCACTGGTGGACCGCCTGGATCTTTCTCAGCAACTCCAGAAAAGAAGGATCTCCCGGAGGCGACTTCGGAGGAGTCCTTGGCCTGGGTCAGTCTGGAGTGCATGGCTCGTCGTCAGGATCGGAGCACCCGTCGGAATCGGATTCTGAGGTCTCCAAAGAGTAAGATGAAGACCCCTCCTGGTGTGGGGGAGAAACGGACCCTTTGGGCAACCCTCGGGGAAGCGTGTCCTCCCTGGCCCTGGCACCAGAGGGCTCCCCTCTGGTGTCGGGTAAGTGGGAGGGAGTCTCTCGTCTCCGGCGGCGGGCATCCGGAAGCGGGTCCGGCGTCGGCAGATAGCTTTCCACCTCCCTAGTAAGCTGAGCCTTGGCCTCAACCCACCAGGAAGCCAGAGCCTCCTTCAGATCCACCAGCGACTGGGGGTGGAGGAGGAGGAGGGGAGGAGGGGGATATGGATATTGAGGGTATCTGTAATGCGAGTATCCATAGCCCGACAGTGGGAAGCCTGGCAGCGGGTACTGCGGAGTCGGGTAGGCCAGCATCGGATACTGTGGCGCAGGATACTGCAGTCCCGGGTAGGACAGCGTCGGATAAGACGAGGTCGGAGACCCAGGAACCAGGGACTCTGACAGAGCAGAAGGCCCTGGGAGAGTCCCAGCAGGCAGGCCAGGAACAGGTGGCCCGGCAGGCATCGGGTCCGGCTTTGGGACGGTGTCCAGTAAAGGGATGTCGCACGGTGTCACATAGGCCAGCATCAGAGCCGGCGTCAGGTCATCCAGCCCAGCGGGAGGCAGACCTTACGGGGGCGTACCGGTGTCCTGTGTCGCCTGGGGAAGGAGGACTAAAATCCCCGGGGTCCAACAGGGGAGACTCTGAAGCCTCGGTCAGCAGCAGAGAGCCAGGGATGGCGGACTGGTCGATCAGGTCCGGCATCGGCTCTAACGCCTCGTGTCCATCGGAGGAGCCGACATCTGCCTTACCGGCGGGATCCAGGCGGGCGTCGGAGGAGCCGGCGTCCGACTTATCGGATCCAACGCCTGACGAAGGCTGCGAAGGAGGAGCGGTCTTTGCAGGCATTTTAGAGGCCGTGCACTGCCCCAGAGGATTAGGTGTCTTAGCGGCCTTGACCATACGGGTGTTGGTAGCACCAACGTCCAGCTTACCGGACCCACTCGACCTGGAAGGCCCCACGGTGGCAGCCTTCCTGGGAGCGGCTGCCTCCTTTATCCTGGAGGCTCCCGATGGGCCCGAGCGTGAGCCTGATGGGAAGGCCGCCGCCTCCAAGACGGCTGTCGAGGATCGGTCCCCCAGGGGGGACGTTACCTTTAGCACAGTGACTCCGGCCGGAGTCGCGGTGGCCGTGGAAGGGAGTCCTGGTCCCGGTGCTGCTTCTTTTTGCAGTGTCCCTCAGGGGAAGTTGAGGCCTGCTGAAGCTTCTTCAGCTCCTTCTCCATGGAGGACATCTTTTTTCTTCAAGATATGGGCCTCCAAGGACTGCAGCCTCTGTTTGCGGGTGGCGGCATTAAATTGTTGGCAGTGCTGGCACTTCTCCATGGGGTGTTCCGGGCCTAGACAGAAGAGGCACATGAAGTGACTGTCCTTATGCAGGAGCTGGGCGCCGCATGAGTCGCACTTATTCTTATGCGAACCGGATGGAGTAGGGGACGACATACACGGCAGATAAGACTTATTTTGCGAGAAAAACGAGAAAAAGTGTGGTAATAAAACCGACGACAGACTGAAGCAGAGTGAACTTAACTGCGAGGCACTTTCACGGCTAACAGCGAAATAACTGGAAGCGGGTGTGGGGACTGCCCTTTATACTGACGTCATTTCTGACGCCGTCACCTGACATGGGGGCGTCCCCACCAGAGACTGCTAGCTAAAAAGTTTTGCATGGGGTCCTGCCGCCTGCCGGCTTCAGTCCTATTTGTAATTACCTACTGTAAGAGCCCTCTCGAAGTAAGATCTCTGGTGCTCAGAGTCCTCCAGCAGCAGACGAGACAGGTGAAAGACCTGCTTGTCCATGGCTCTAACATACCTAGGGAAGGCCGCCGCATTGGCCCTAAACATCTTGCAGCTTAAGAGCCCTGTAGGACCCACATGGCCCAGGAGAGAAAGAAGTGACTGCAGAGGAACTGGGGAAAAGCACCTAACCAAAAGTGCCCGGACTCTGCCAAGGCTCTGAGACCTCGCTGAAGATCCTCTAGTTCGAGGGGATCTGGGAGTTTGCTGCAGATGTGAAAACATATCCTGGTTGAGCCCTGAGGAGGAATCTCCCCTGTGGTGCGACTGGGGTTGCATGGATCTAGAAGGGAACCCTCAGCGCCACTCACCAAGGATACGCGGGGCTCTGCACTGCGACTCCTCCCCACCCCCCGCAGGGAAGTGGACGAGGGTCCCCATGCTTCACCCCGGCCTCTCAACCCATCGGACTCTGAGACTGCCCTTTTCCTCAACTCCAGTGCTAGGGGGACCACCAATCCCGCAGACCCCCCCAAGGGAGGCCGCAGAAGAAGCCCTCATCCCAACCAAAGGGGCCAAAGCAGCACCAGACATGGGAGCTGTCCCGGCCCCCGGAGTCGAGACCGCCACACCGTGTCCTCCAGGACTGCTATCCACCTTGGGGCCTCCAATGCCGGGGTCGGAAAGGAGGCCCGCAGTGACAATAGATCCCAGGCAGCATGGGAGGCGAACACTGGGTCGCCTGGTGCCGCATCCAGGAGGGCTCCCCAACCCCAGGGAGTCACGACACCAGTCCTGATTGGCCAGCAAGTCGTCCTCCAAAGAAGAGGGGACCACGCATACCACCAGACTAGCGACCCGGAGAGCCCCAGAACTGACGGCACAGAAATGGGCGCAGCCACAGGACCTGTACCGCCCAACCCCCAGCACCGCGAACAGCACCGGCAGACAGCACCGAGGGTTCGCCGGTGCCAGGCCCAGCGACTGTGGGCCGCAACACCGGGGGAGCCTGCACCTCCGAGGATGTGACTACCGTGACAGTGCTCCAGCCCCAGCCCTGCAAGAAAATGGAAATTACGTAACTACCATAATTCTTGATCTTCTTGGACAAAGTCTCCACCACTCATTCACACTAATGGGAGTTCACCGGAGGTGCTAGGACCCAGCGGGAGCAAACTTTTTCAAGAGGGCCGGCGCCTGAGATGGAGCCGCAAGGAAGCGGCACCATGAGCCCCGGCTCATGCGGTAATGACTGTCTCGGCGTCAACCCTCCAACCGCCTCAGTACCTTTTTTTCCGAGGAGGTGCAGCGTAACTAACCTAGAAGGACTAATTTAAAAATCGGACATAATTAGTCCAAATGACCCGTGTAAGAAGGGTCAACAATAAAGTCTTCACAGCTCAGCCATTGAGGGAGTGAAGACCAAAAACAGAGAAGTGAGCTCGGGGGATGGTGGGTAGGCGTGTGAATGAGAGGTGGAGACTTCGTCCAAGAAGATCAAGAATTACGGTAGGTACGTAATTTCCATATCTTGCTGGACATAAAGTCTCCACCACTCATTCACACTAATGGGAGAGTACCAAGCTAAATAATCCCCTGAGACGGGCGGCAGGAGGTAAAGAGCTCACATACTTAAGACGGAAGTCCATTAAGAATGATCCTGCCAAATGACAGATGTCGTCTGGTATGGACATCCAAGGCGTGATGCTTAACAAAAGAATATGCAGACTCCAAGTAGACACATTTAAATATGTCTGTGATGGGCACGCGTTGCGGATTTCCGCCAGAGATGCAGCGACTGCTCCGGTAGAGTGAGCGTACACTCTGCCTTCCAGCTTGACCTGTGCCATAGTATAGCAGTGGCGAAGGCATGCCACCTGCCACGCTGAAATACATCTGATAGCGACAGGCTGACCCAGCCGGGTCTCGCTGAAGGAAATGAACAGTTGTTGAGCCTTGCGAATTTCTTTTGTTCTATCTAGATAGAACCGCAATGCTCTCTTAACATCCAGTGAATGAAGGGTATGCTCCCCTTCATTCTGGAAGTTCACAAACTAGGTGGGAAGAACTAAAGGTTGGTTTAGATGGAATTCTGAGACAACCTTAGGGAGAGACTTAGGATGAGTCCTAAGAACTTTGTCCTTGTGAAATACAGTGTACGGGGGGGGGGGTCTGTGACCAGTGCATGTATTTCAGAAACTCTGCGGGCCGAAGTAATGGCCACCTGGAAGACCGTTTTCCAAGTGAGGAACTTCAAGTTGCAAGTAGCTAGAGGCTCGAAAGGTTTACGAGTGAGCATGTCTAGCACTGGGTTAATGTCCCAGGCTGCGACTAGACGTCTGATAGGAGGTCTAGTATGCAGAATATCTCTAAGAAACCTCTTAACTACAGGCAACTGAGCCAGTGACATGGAAAGTACTGGTTCATGGTATGCCGAAATGGCACAAAGTTGAACCTTGACTGTGGAGTACTGCAGACCTGTATTCGAGAGATCTAAAAGATACTCTAAGACTTCATTCGGTGGGCAGGAAAAAGGGTTCCAAGAGGAGTTTGTACACCAGATAGAGAAACGCTTCCATTTGACTGTGTAGGTTTTTTCTAGTGGCCGGCTTACACGCAGCCAAAAGAATATCTGAAACTCTACGAGAAACACTAAACCTATTCACCTCTATCTCTTCAGGAGTCAAGCATGAAGGCAAAGCGACCTCAGGTTGGAATGGACCACGGGACCCTGAGTCAGAAGGTTGCCTGAAGAGGAAGTTTTTCGGGGTTCTGACAGACTGTTGAGTAGCAGAAACCATATTTGCCAAGGCCAGAAGGGGGAAATGAAAATCATTCTGCCCCCTGAGACTCCAATTTGAGAAATACTCTCTGAATTAGGGGAAGAGGAGGAAAGGCGTATAGAAAGCATCTTGTCCACCACAGCCTGAACGCATCCTGACAAAAAATGCCAGGTCCTGGATTTCTGGAGCAGAAGAGAGGCAGTTTTGCGTTGAGTGGGGACGCAAAAAGGTCCAGGTCTGGAGTTCTCCACTCTTTGAAGAGTGACTGAACAATGGTTGAGTCGAGAGACCACTCATGAGGATGCATCTCTGTTCTGCTGAGACGGTCGACCAGCTCATTTTGCACTCCTGGCAGGTAAACCGCCCGAATCAAAACCTTGTGTTCTAGGCACCACTCCCACACTCTCATTGCTTCCCTGCATAATGGGTAAGAGTATGCCGCCACCCTGTTTGTTGATGTAGTACATCACTGCTTTGTTGTCCGTTTGAAGGAGAATGTTCTTGTGACAGAGCATGTCCTTCAAGGCTCAGACTGCACAGAGGACGGCTCTCATTTCCAGGACATTTATGTGGAGATGGGACTCTTTCTGAGTCCACATACCCTGGGTGTGGAGATCCGGGCAGTAGGCTCCCCAACCCCTCAGGGACACGTCTGTGGTAATTGAGATCTGATGATCCAGAGGGGCAAAGGGATATCCCTCCAGAAGACTGTCCTCCTGAGACCACCAGGAGAGCGACCTTTTCAGAGGTTCCGTCACCCTGATAAGAAAGGACTGAGAGGGTGAGTGGTTGGGGACCACTGAATACTGAGCATCCACTGGGAGGTTCTCATGTGGAGATGAGCTAAGGGTACAGTGAACACCGAGGATGCCATGAGGGCCAGCATCCATTGCACTGAGATAGCTTGAACCAAGCTGTGTTCTCCGATGTATCGGGCCATCTGTAAAATATCGCTCCTTATGTCCTCTGGAAGAAAAGCCTTCACACAGGAGGTATCCAGAAGAGTCCCTATGAAGAGGAGCTTCTGGGAGGGCTGCAACTGTGACTTGTTGAGATTCAGCAGGACTCCCATGGATGTGAGGAAGTCTGAGGCCATGGCCACGGCCTCCAGAGTCTCTTGCCTGGAGGGACTTGCTAGGAGCCAGTCATCCAGACATGGAAACACTTGTATTCCCATTTTCCTGAGATGCGCCGTGAGAATTGCACAACACTTTATAAAAACTTGAGGCACCAAGGATAGCCCAAAGGGCAGGACTCTGGACTGATAGTGTTGACCCAATGCCACAAACCTTAGGTATTTGTGGTGCTTTGGGTGTATAAGAATATGTTGGTAGGCATCCTGCATGTCCAGGGAGGCTAGCCAATTGTGTCGATGAATCAAAGGCAGCAGGGTACCGAGTGATATCATCTTGAACTTGTCTTTGCGTAGGAACTTGTTTAACTTTCTGAGATCCAGAATGGGGCACATGCCGTCGGTTTTCTTTGGGACCAGAAAGTAATGGGAGTAGAAACCTGTGTTTCGTTGATCCAGCAGAACTACTTCTACTGCCCTGTTGTTCAGAAGGCCTTGTACCTCGGAAGCAAGAAGGTCTGACTGTACCGTTAATAGCCTGGGCTGTCGTTTGGGAGGATGATACAGAGTGGTTTCCGAAAGACTGAGAGAGTACCCCTCACGGATTATCCTGAGGACCCATTTGTCTGATGTCATAGATTTCCACTGGTTGTAGAACTGAGTCGGACGTCCTCCCACTACTGAGGAGGAGCCCCCCCCTCGGGCCGCTAAGGTTGGACCTGGGCCAGAAACTCAAAAAGTGGTACTGGGTGCTTTTGGACCTTGTGCCTTCTGCTGCGATTTCTTTTGTGGCTGAGGGTTCTGGTTTCAGTTAAAACCTCCTCTGCCTTTGCCCCGAAAGGACTGGCGCTTGTTCCCACCTCCTCGGAAGGGGACAGGCGTAGGTCTGGCTGTCTTAATGGCAAACATAGTCTTCCGTGTGGCCTCCAGTGCTTGCTCCACCTGAGGTCCGAACAGATACATACCGTCGAAAGGTAAGGCCATGACTTGCTGCTGGGCATCATTTGTGAAGCCCTAAGTACGCAGCCACGAGTGGCGACGGGTGCAGATGCCAGCTGCCGCCGCCCGGGAAGTGGTATCGGAAGGTGTCCACTGCAGCTTTAACCTGCTGGTTATTGGACTCAATACACCTAGTTATGGTTTGAAGTAGCTCTGAGTTAACCTCCGATTCGGGCAGAGCTTCTACCATTGCTTTGAGCAAATGCCAAAGAACATACTCATATTGGGAAAACTAGCCCTGGTAGCTGGCAATGCACATGCCCAGGGTTGAGGCTGCAAAGACTCTCTTACCTAAGGTGTCTATCTTGTGAGATTCTTTGTTTATAGGCCGGGCTGTAGATTCCTGAGGAAGGACAGCCTTATCATTCTCTGCCAGGACCACTATGGAATCAGCAAAGGCTTGTGAGGCCAAAATGGGGTGATCCTTGGGAGGGGCATACTTCCTATCTATGGACTTGGCCACAGAAGGAATAAGAGCCGGATTCTTCCATACCATCTGTGAAAGGGTCTTGAAAGAGGGCTGTACAGGAGGGGTTAAATCCATAGGGATTTCCGAGACATGAAGATATTGGGGATGCAGAAGCTTCCCAGGATCAATTTATGTGGTCTGGAGAGAGTAGAATTTAAATTCTTGAGCAGAGACTTAAAGGAAAGATCCTCAACAACAGGCTCAGCAGGAGGATTGATCCCTGCCCCATGGGCAGTGTCAGCATCAACATCATCCCCCAGGCGAAGGTCTGGATCGGGCTCAAAATCATCTCCTGACAGTCCAGGGGGGGACTGTATAGACAGGAATGGAGTGAAAATCAGGAGGAAGAAGAAAGAATCAGAGTCGAAAACCCCCTGAAAACTAGAAAGCGCCGCACTCATCCTCTGTGCCGTAGAGGAAAATGGTGCCGAGAACAAGGAAGGAGCCGTCATAGGAAACGGCATCGCACACAGCACCGACAAAGAGCACGGTGTCGCTGCCGGCCCAGACACCAAGAACGGCGCCGCCAGAGCCTGTGGCTCTGCAGACTGTGCCGACAGAGCCTCGGTGCTGCAGACAGCGCCAACAGAGCCCGCGGCACCCCAGACAGTACCGACAGAGCCCGCGGCGCCGCAAGGAACCACAGCACTGGAGAAGTCGGTACCGCGGACAATGGCAACATTATAGGAGTCTGAGAACTGCGATTGTAACTAAAGAAGGAAAAATGGCAGGAGATAGAGGCATCGGTGTGGACCCCTGCGTCACAGCTGTGTGAGGGGGATAAACACCCGAGCACGGAGTCGATGGCACCGAAGAAGGTGCCGCGCAACTAGGAAGGCCCAACTGCCACACCTGCCCTTCCGTAACCGAATGGTCTGAAGGCACCAGTGTCGGACTGGCCCGGCTCGAGCAATCGGACCAACCTCCGAGCCCACTGCTCCATAAGAGCAGCCCAATGGCAAAACTGCTCATCGGAAGCTACTCCAATAGGCGAAGAGGAGCTCCAGTGTGGAGAAGATTGGCCACCAGAGACAGGAACCAGCAACACCGACAGAGATGGAGACCAGCACCTGGCTCTAATAACCGACCGTCTACACGCAGATGTACCAGAAGGCAACCTCGAGTGATGCCGTTTCTTCTTCGACTTATGTGTCGAAGAAGAACTCGAGGCCGAATGGTGTCGTGAATAGTTCCGTTTCCGTTTACGCTTTTGGGGAGACCGCCCATCTCCCTGAGCATTGGACCGTCCGTTGTCAGACCCCTCCTCCGGGGAGGGCAGTGGACCGGACCCGGCCCGGCTGACTGAACAGCTTTCATATGAAGTCTCCCTACCGTCACCTAACCCACTCATGGTCGACTCCGTCAATAGAGGGCTGAAGACTTCTCTTGTAACAGTAGTAAATTAATAAATATAATCGGTACTGATCGAGGATAATATACAAAACAATAACTGAAACTAAGCTGCTAGTGAAGTGTAACTCTCGGTGGGCAAGCAACGTCGTCACTGAAGTGCACTTGACGGTGGGGAAAAGAGGAACTGAGGTGGTTGGAGGGTCGACGCTGAGATAGTCATTATCGCATGCGCCGGACTCGCGGTGCTGCTTCCTTGCGGCTCCATCTCAGGTGCTGGCCCTCCTGAAAAAGTTTGCTCTCGCTGGGTCCTAGCACCTCCAGCGTACTCCCATTAGTGTGAATGAGTGGTGGAGACTTTATGTCCAGGAAGATTGTCCCTCATCTGGACTCTGGAGCCTAGCACTATTCTTGTGGTTGCAGCCATGTGGCCCAGTAACTGCAGGATGCCTTGCTGGCTTTGGTGTCTTGAGACAGAAAGATCCCGCAATCTGCAGAATGCTGTCTACTCTGTCCTGGGGGAGGAAAGCCCTCCCCCTCAGAGTATCTAGCTCTGCTCCTATGAAGTTTAGTACCTGAACAGGCTGAACTACTTGACTTTTGGGCACTGATCAGGAACCTCAGGGACTCTGTGGTGTTCTGGGTGAACGACGAGAGAGTCCTTTACCTGTTGAGGTGATTGACCCACAACTAGCCAGTCATCTAAGTAGGGGAACACTGTGATGCCTTGTCTTCTCAGGTATGCCACTACCACTGCCAGGCACTTGGTGAATGCCCTTGGGGAAGAGGTTAGGTTGAATGGCAGGGCTGTGAACTGGTAGTGATCTGAAGGTAACTTGAACCTGGTGTACTTTCTGTGGGATTCCCTCATGGGAATATGGACATAGACATCGTTCAGATCCAATGATGTCAGCCAGTCTCCTTGCTGAAGAGTGAGAAGTATCATTGCCAAGGTTACCATCTTGAACCCTGACTTTGCTAAGTGCTCATTCAGAGCTCGGAGATCTAAAATGGGTTGCCACTCCCCATTTTTCTTTAAGGTTTGGAAGTATCTGGAGTAGAACACTCCCCCCCCCTTTTTTTTTTTTACATAGTATTTATCCCTCCTACTGCTCCCTCTCACCACTCAGTCGGACTTCCTCTGTTGCGCTATCCTTCTTCACACTGGAGTCTGCCCCTAGAGCACCTGGTCCGTATATATCCTTGATTGCTGGATTACCCCCTGGTAGGGTGGAGGGAGCCCCCTACTCCCCCCGACCATTGATTGTGGACACATTCTGCAGCGGAGTCTGCCCCGATGATCCGAGGGCATGCAGTGAGGAGTCATCACCTAGGAGAGGGTGATTTTCCTCTGTTTTTTTCCCCCCCAGCGCCGGCGTGCAGTGAGGGCCAATGAGCAAGGAGGCACGATGAGACGCACCTCCTGCTCCGCCCCTCTGCCGACGTCTGCCCCAGATCCCACGCTGCTACCTCCTTCTACCACACCTACCTCCTGAACTTCCCCAGGAGGCGGTATTGCGGCAGGAGCTTGCAGGTTGACCCCCGCAAAGAAGGAGAGCAGACATCTGGTGCTCAATCCTTCTCTTCCCCGGCCGACCCCCGGTGGTCCGTGCTCATTCCCAAACACGGGTCACCAGCGTGCTGTGAGGTAAGGCGTCCAGCGCCTCAGCCCTCAGCGTCACCGGGCCGGCGGCACACTTTCCCCTTTTGAAGGAGAGGCACAGCTTTCACTTCCTTTGACTGCAAAATGATGGACACTTATGCTTTCAGAAGCGCCCTCTCTGTTGGGGAAGCTGGTCTGAAAAGCCTTGCCCTTAGTTTGGGGAATGATTTAAAACTGAGGGCCAGCTCTGACTCACTACTTCCGGGACCCACTTGTCTGTGGTAATGTTTTCACAAGCCTGGAAGAAGTGAGCAAGCCTGCCCCCTACTGGCAGAGAGGATGTAACCCTTGTAAGCACATTAGGGGATCTGTTTTGATTGGGCTTTAGCCTGGGAGGCCTGATCTCCATGTGTAGTGCACCTTCTGCCCCAGCCCCTGAAATATCATCTCTGCTGTGGATAGTCAGAGGTAGCCTGAGATTGGAAAAATGGTCTGCTGTAGGCTGACCTACACCTACCTCCCTTTCCTTGTAGCCTATATGAGGTTGAGGGTTTCTCCTTCACCACATTACTCTTGTAGGTTGGAATTATGTGATAAGGGCGAGTCCCTTATCGCGCCGCACACAGAGTGATGCAAATATCGGCTGAAGCAAAGGACGACCGAAAGAAATAGAGACCACCTCAAACAGCGACAGTCCTTAGCCACATACAAAAAAATCACATTACTTCTTTTTTTTGGGGCCCCTCACACCCGAAAACAATATAAGCAACTCCGAGGGGGCACATAAATTTCTAATGTAGGACCTGAACAGGGTCCACCTGTGCTCTGTGGTCGCTCTAGCCACTATGCCAAATGGCCAGCTCAGCAGGGTTCGGCCACACACCTGCCTATATCCTGTCATAGTGAGTGTAGTTCACTGCTACACTCGCTATACAGGTTGTTTCGCTCTCTTACAACAGTCACCCTGTTACACAAGGTCCCTGCACCCTTATTGGTACCCTCAGAGGTACACTGTAGACAGCTAGTGCTTAGGCATATGTTATACTAACATATAGGGCTAAGGGCATCTACCGTATAAGAGTAGATGTCAGGATATGTACGCATATTGTTGTAATACACTTTGCTTGCTACTACATATATATATTTTATGTATTTTCTGTGTATTTCTTACTTATAAGATGTTGGGACACCTGTGTCCTTGGAATAATTATGATATATAAGTCGGCATTGCCACCTTTTGGTGATTTGTACTACTACACTGAGTTATGTAAGACTCTGTATAAGAACGCTTGTGTTTCACAAACTGATGACTACTACAAAACTGTATAATGTTATCTTGGACCATGGAGCCTCCTCTAATTTAGCCAATAGGGCTCATCTCTGTAACTAGAAATGTTTCTATCTTACTGTAACCATAGTAATTATCATAGGTATATAATGTGATACACTAGTCTTGTACCTCGGAGATCCCAAGAGACACAAAGAAACCTTGAGGTATAGGAAACGCTTAGCACTGGCTCCCAGTTCGTATTGGTAAGAACTGCTTAGGGCAACAGTGATTTTATCCTTTTTGGTAGTAATAAACAAGTTTACTACTCTTATGCAACGTGTCTGTGATTACTTGCATTCCCAATATTGCCAAGAACCTAAAAGTGAGGTTCAGACCTCCTGACAACCCTAAACATGAGCAGTATTACTGAGTCGCTCAATAACACTTGCCCATATAGGGTGTTACCTTGTAGGTTGTTTTGTACTCATCCATCTTTTCATTGTAAGCCTCTGTTTTGTCACCAAACTGAGAATTGTTGTCATATGAAAAGTCCATGGCTTACGTTTGAGTATCCAAAGAAAGGTTTATGGCCCTTAAGTCAGGCAAACCTTCTCAGTGCAACTGTCAGTGCCATATTGTTGGCATCTACTGCCATATGAAATTGGTACTTTGTGGACTCCAGTCTGCATCTGGCTGTTTCTGCAATGTCAGCGGCCAGGCCTTGAGGGGCTTTATCAGCCACTGCCAGCACTGAATTCCACAAAGTTTTCTGGTATTGGGCAGCATAGACCATGTAATTTGCCTGCCTAATGGCCAGGGAGGCAGTCAGATACACTTTCTTTGTCATGCTGTCCATCTTCCAGAAGTCTTTCTCAGGTGGATGAGATGACAGTAGGAACCTAACCCTGTCACAAGCTGCAGCTTGGACCACCAGTTCATGGTCAGGATGGGAGAAGAGAAATTGCCCCTGATCTGTCCAGCTTATACTTCTTATCAGCTTTTTTATCTATGGGCTGGACAGAATTCGTAGTTTCCAAGATTTTTATAACCTGCTTCCTCAGGGATTTATTTATGGGGAGCAGTAACCGTTTGGTGGGTGTTAACCCCCTCATGTCCAAAAATTCTGCCTCCTTCTCATGCACCATGGTCTCGTGGGTAGAGAGGGCAAGGGCTTCCACTATCTGCATTACAAAAGAATAGTGGGGGGAATAATCCCCTGCTAATGGGGGGGGGGGGAGTGAGATTGAACTCTTGATCTGGAGAAACCTTTGGCTCGATCGGCTCCCCTATGTCCTCCTCATATTCCTCATAGGAGGGTTCCTGGGAGTATGTACCCGAAAGCAGAACTGATACTGGAACCACTGATGGAACCGATACCGGGACTGAGGGTTCCACCGATACCAGCTGTGCTGGAATTGGGACTAAGCCTTGTGCAACTAGTGACACGCTGACTACTCTCTTTAACAAATCATGGGAGGATGGGGTGGTACCTGAAGACTGGAGGAGGGCAGATGTGATTCCTCTTCATAAAAGTGGGAGCAGGACAGAGGCAGGAAACTAAAGACCAGTTAGTCTGACCTCAGTGGTAGGGAAAATGATGGAATCACTTCTGAAGGAAAGAACTGTTGAGTACCTAGAGGCCAGTGGGGCACAGGACCCAAGGTAGCATGGATTCACGATGGGGAAAGTTGTGTCAGACTAATCTAATAGATTTCTTTGACTGGGTGACCAAAGTAGTAGACCAGGGAGGGTCTGTGAACATGGCCTACCTAGATTTTAGCAAGGCATCTGATACAGTCCCATACAAAAAGATTAATACACAAGTTAGCCAGCCTTGGAGTGGGTCCCAGGGTGGTAGCCTGGATCAAAAATTGGCTAGACAACAGGACGCAAAGGGTAGTAGTAAATGGAGACCACAGTGAAGAAAGAAGGGTTACTAGCAGGGTACCGCAGGGTTCAGTACTGGGACCAGTCCTTTTAATGTCTTTATAAGTGACATTGCAGAGGAACTGGAAGGAAAAGTATGTCTCTTTGCAGACAAAACAAAGATCTGCAACAGGGTTGATATACAAGATGGAGTGGAAAGGATGAGACGGGACTTGGCAAGGTTGGAGGAATGGTCAAATGTATGGCAGCTCAGGTTCAATGCAAAGAAGTGCAAGGTAATGCACCTGGGAAACAAAAACCCAAGGGAAGAGTACACAATGGGGGGTGAGATACTGACAACAGTAAAAATGGAAAGGGACCTGGGGTAATTATATCAGATGACCTAAAAGTGGGCAAGCAATGTGAGAAGGCAGTAAGGAAGGCTGGGGGGATACTGGGATGCATAGGAAGATGCATCAATAGCAGAAAACAGGAAGTTGTTATCCCTCTGTACAGACAATTGGTGAGACCCCACCTGGAGTACTGTGTGCAGTTCTGGAGACCCCATCTCCGCAAAGACACAGACAGAGTGGAGGCTGTCCAGAGGAGGGCAACCAAAATGGTGCAGGGTCTGCACCAGAAGACATACGAAGAAAGACTAAAAGAGTTTAATATGTATACACTTGAGGAAAGAAGGGAAAGAGGGGACATGATAGAAACTTTCAAGTACCTCAAGGGAATCAACAAAGTCCAAGAGGGCAGCATCTTTCAGAAAAAGAGATGTGCAAGAACAAGGGGGCACAATTTGAAGATAGAGGGGACGGCTCAGAGGTAATGTGAGGAAGTATTTTTTCACGGAGAGGGTTGTGGATGCATGGAACAGCTTCTTCGAGGAGGTCGTGGAGCCAAGAACAGTGGGGGAATTCAAGAATGCATGGGACAGACATAAGGCAGTCCTAGTGGGGAGTAGGAGGAAGTAAGCTGTTGGTTAACTAGGATCTGCAGCTTATCTGTTAGGTAGGAAAATGGGCAGACTAGGTGGGCCAAGCGGTCCTTATCTGCCGTCAAATTCTATGTTTCTATGTTTGAGCAGCAGCAGTTTGCAAGGCTTGCAATACTTTAAGAGCCTGTGCTACTGCTTTGATTGGTGGCATGGCCAGTTTGTCTACCGAGAGCTCCTTTGCTTTTTCAGCAGGAGGTGCTGTGACATGCTTTTCTTTATGTTTTTTCTTTGCTGGAACCCACTGCGTGGTCAGTTCCCCAGAACGTTTTGGTTTAGGGGACTTACCCTTCTCTGAAGAAGTCAGTTCCGATTCCTTGGCTTTGTCCTCTTTTAAGGAGGAAGGACTCAGTTCCTCAGTGGATGCTTCACACAGAGCTGTGGGAGCAGACATCCTCTTTTTAAACCGTTTGGCTCTCTTTTTGACGGGTTTAGTACTGCAGTTTTGCAGCTATCACAGTCTGCCTGAAAGTGTGATGCGCCAAGGCAAAATAAGCACAAATCGTGTTTGTCAGCCTTGGCAAACACCTCTCCACACTTTAGACAGTTTTTGAAACCAGTAGACCCAGTTCCCTTTTTCGGTCTATCTGACATAACCACCCACATTGATTTGTTAAAAAGTGGTGAACTTAAGTCGGTTCCCAAACTGAAATTTTAACAATGAGGTAAAATAAAAGTCGGTTCCAATCAGACCCACCACAGTAAAAACAGTCAGTTTCCAATAAGGAATAAACTGCGGTCTGATAGAAAATTTTGAAAACCAACATTCAGAACAGAATGGGTACCTCAATAAAGTGAATACACCAAATTTTCAAAAGACATAGAGAAGAATAGTACAGTTTCGTAAGAACTTACCGTAACAGCAGATCTTCGAGAGAGGTTCCTGCAGTAGGTCATCACATATAGGACTGCGCCCTCTGGTGTCAGAACTGCACGGCAAGCTTTTCCAGCAGTGTCTGGCAGGGGACCGCCCATCTAACATCACATGACGGACATCAGCCTGACCCTATATAGTGGGCGTTCCCCACGCCCGCCTTCCAGTTCTTCCACCGGAGATCCAAGGAGGATAGGACAGGAGAAAGGATGAAATCCTGGAGCCCAGTTCAAAATCACTGAAAGGAAATGCAAAAGAACTGGGGGATGGAGGGAAGGAAATTGTGGTGACCTACTGCAGGAACCTCTCTCAAAGATCTACTGTTACGGTAAGTTCATACGTAACTGTACTATCTTACTTCGAGTGGGTTTCCTGCAGTAGGTCATCACATATAGGACTGAATCCCAAGCAGTCACTCAGAGAGAGAGATTGAGAGAGTCACAGGAGGAGGAGCAACAGAAAGACAGCACAGGACCAGCCTAAGACAGCAGGCCCTGCAAGACGGAAGGCCAAACCTGGCCCTAAGTCTAGAGCTAATGTCCAGACTGTAATGCTTCGTGAAGGTATGGACAGAACTCCAGGTTGCTGCCGCACAGATTTTTGATGCAGAAACATTTCTCAGGAATACAGTAGAAGTAGCCATGCCTCTAGTATAGTGACCTCTGACCTCCCCTGGAAGAGGTTTGTTGTACTTCTGGTTACAGAAGCGAATGCAGTTACCTAGCCATTTAGAAAGGCACTGTTTAGAAATGAAAATTACGTACCTACCATAATCATGATTTTTCTGTGCATCTTCACCATTCATCACATATGGGTACTCGAACAGAGGCTAGGACCCCGCGGGAGCTTTTTTTTTTTTTTTTGGTAGGTGGAGCCGACGTGCTCTCGGCACCGCCCTCGAGGCCGACATTTCACGTGGTGCTCGCGGGTTGGCCGTTAGGCGCCGTCGACTCCACCTGCCTGCCAGTTCTGAGTCGCCGGAGAGGTGAGAAAAGAGGAGGGCTGGGAAGGTGGGACAAGAGAGTCCAAGGGACAGAAAAAGGAAAAGATATAAAATCAAAAGGAGAAATAAATGACTGAGAGGACAGAGCAAGAGAGAAACGAAAGCTAGGGAGATTGGGAAGGGGGTCCCAATCTCTGGAAAATAGAAAAGGGTGGGAGTTAGGGAAGGGTAGGAAAATTTTGAGATATAAATGTTTGACATGAGAGGGGAAACAGAAAGTCAGAACATGCTGGATTCTGTCCTGTCTCTAGAGTGTATAAGAACTGCAAGGAGTAGCCAAGAGGCTTATTTACCAGAATTCAAGGCACAGAATCACTGGCAAAGAAACTCCTTTAAGGCAGAAAACGGCTATTTTTAGAGGACAGGAACAGAGGTTCTGCCCCCTCTCACATGTAACAATGAGAAATTTTAGTTGGGATAAATCAAATCAAATCAACTTTATTTTTATAGCGCCTTTCAAAACCAAGGCGCTGTACATCAAACAAATACATAATAATAACATTTTAAAACAGCATTAAAATGTAACAATCATAACTAAACAAACGCCAGGCTAAATAAATATGTTTTCAGACCAGTTTTAAAACGATTGACAATTGGGCATTCTCTCAACCAACGAGGTAGAGAATTCCACAGGGTGGGTGCTGAAAAAGCAAAAGCACGAGATCCTGATGTCTTTAATCGAACCCTGGGAATCTCTAGCAATCCCTCACTGGCGGAGAGGAGAGGACGGAGGGGGCAGTAGGGAATCAGGAGATCTTTCAGGTAGCTGGGTCCCTGGTCATGTAGGGCTTTAAAGGTTAGTAAACCAACCTTAAAGGTGATCCGCCACCTAACAGGCAGCCAGTGCAGTTCATGGAGCACAGGTGTAATATGACTGGTTCTAAGTGTACCAGTCAAAAGCCTGGCCGCCGTGTTCTGCACCAGCTGCAGGCGGCGGATGTCAACCCAAGGTAGCCCTAGATAAACGGAATTGCAGTAATCAAGATGGGTAGCGACAAAGGCGTGGACCAATGTTGGAAGATCACCCGGAGGAACCAGGTGTTTCACCCGGGTGGTGTTCCTCAGATGGTAGAAAGAGGATTTGACGACAGCTGACACCTGAGATTTTAGGGTCAAATCGCCATCAAAAATAACGCCCAGACTTCGCACCTGATCGGAGGTAGGGAGCGGCATACCACCAAGTAACAGGCCTGATGGTTGTCCAGCTCCCAAACCCTCCCCCGGACGACTTGGGTCCACTACCAATACCTCAATCTTATCCAGATTCAGTCTCAACCAGCTGGAACTCATCCAGAGTCTGATCTCAGCAAGGCCATTGTTCAGCACAGAGAGTGCATCATCCTGGCCGAGCAGAAAAGACAGATACAGCTGGGTATCATCTGCATAGCAGTGAAAACCCAAACTGTATCACCTGATGATTTCTCCTAATGGCAGTATATACACTGCAAACAACATGGGAGCTAAAATGGAGCCCTGCGGTACCCCACAGGGCAGGGAGTGAGCGCCAGAGGAATAGATTCCAGTGGCAACTCTCTGAAACCTGTCTGTGAGGTAAGAATGAAACCATTTGAGGACTGTACCAGACAGCCCACAATAAACCTCAGCAGGCAATCCAGTAGCACACCGTGGTCTACAGTGTCAATGTGCAGCAGAGAGATCGAGAAGGCCAGAATGGTACATGCCTTCGATCTCTAGCCATTAGGAGGTCACCAATACCCGGACAAGGGCAGTCTCCATGCTATGCTTCTTCCTAAAACCAGACTGGAGAGTATCATAGACATTGTGAGTTATAAGATGATCATCCAATTGCAACGCAACCACCTTTTCAATAACCTTACCAACAAATGGCAGGTTAGAGATAGGTCGGTAGTTAGCTAGACAATCTGGATCTAAGGAGGGTTTTTTAAGGAGTGGTCGAACGACCGCCTCCTTGAGGGGGTCAGGAAAGACCCCCCTCTCCAAAGACTTCCAGACAATGTCAGCAAGGATTGGGCAGATAACTTCCACACATCCTACTAAGAGAGGTGTAGGGCCCGGATCCAAACTACAACTGGTTGGTCACAGTGTTTGGATCATCTTCACAATGTCACTGAACTCCAGCCAGTGAAACTCTGACCAGAAAGACCAAGTACACTTCACCTCCTGTCGACCACTGCAATCGCCTATAGGAGAGGTCGGACCGATACCAGACCTGATGTTGGCAACCTTATCCGCAAAGAACCAAGCGAACTCCTCGCATCTTAGCTGAGAAAAAGCTTCTCTGGGCTGGAGGCAGATTGGATTGCACAATCTGTCCACAGTCCGGAAAGGTTGAACTGGTCGGTTTTGTGCAGCAGAAATCTCCCTGGACAGGAACTCTGTCTTCTTACGGGTGATTTCTGATTGATAGCCATCATAATGTGCCATCAACCTAAGCCTGTCAGCATCATTACCGGACTTCCGCCAGATTCTCTCCAACCTTCGGCCAATATGCCTTAACTCCTTCAAGGAGCCGTTAAACCAAGGGCTCCTTGGACGGAGGGCGAGAGACCGAACACGAACAGGAGCAATCTTGTCCAGAGCATCTCCAACCGCCTTATTATAGGCTAGTAAGATATCATCTGGACTCATGCATTCACTCGACAAGCCCGATAGGTCCAGTACCACCATTAGGTCAATGGGTTTTATACCCCTTAAAGGGCGGTACTGAACCATCTCCGTAGGGGCAGACCTATTGGAGGGGGGGGGCCCTGAGACTGAACCTTATGGTGTGATGGTCACACCAACTGACTGGTTCCACCCCCAGATCAGCGATCTCCATACCCAAAAGGAAGATCAGATCCAATGAATGACCTTTTACATGGGTCGAGGAGGTAACAACCTGTGTTAGGCCCAGCATCATCATCAGCTGGAGGAGATTTTGACCAAAATGCGAGAGTTCGTCGTCGACTCAGGCATTGAAGTCCCCCAGAACTATCAGTCTGGGAAACCTCAAAACCATGTCGACGACGAAGTCTGCTAACTCCTGCAGGAATTCTCCACAGTCACCTGGTGGACGGTAAACAAGGAGAATCCCACAGCCTACACCCTCTCCCAGGATATATTCAAAAGATCTGGTACTTCCCAGTGGCACATCCACAAGGCCCAGCTCAGTCTTAAACATAATGGCCACACCCACGCCCCTACGAACCAACCCTGAACGGTGTATCACCGAGAACCTGGCTGGAACTGCTGAGGCCAATATAGGACCTGAGTTTTCATCCAGCCAGGTCTCGGTGATGCAAGCCAGATCAGTTGAACCAACAAGATCAGCTATAATAGCTGTCTTGTTTTTAATAGATCTGGCATTACATAACACCGCCAAGGTGGGATGAGCTGTCGAGGAAGACCTCGGCACCTGTCCATTAAGATCGGGACCCTTGGGTATGGGGACAAGACATGAATAACTCCTATCTTGACCCCATTTCGCCCAAGGGTTTCTCCTGAATCCCAGAACCCCAATCCGCCCACCCCCCTCCTGTCCCCCAACAGGCCCAGCTCTCCACCTTCGCTTCCTAAGAATGCCCAAAGCACAACACCTAAAATAGGTGTCGGATGACAAGGGGGGCATTCAAAGGGGCATAATTCCCTGAGCCTGGTGGGGGAATAGTGCCAACCATCACTGAAACCTCCCAACACATAATAAACAGCAACTAAACAAAAAAAAAAAATAAAATAAAATAAATAAATTAACAAAAATAAACCTAGCAATATCAAATAGCTTAAAAGAAATATAAATAAATTCACTCCTCACTCTCTCTCACAGAGGAAAGAAGCAAACAAAACAAAACATTATTACATATTACATATTAAAGAAGACCTAAAATAAAAGTCCAACCCAAAATATAACCCCAAATAACAATGAAATACAATTTTAATAACTGCAACAACAGTCTGAGCATCTGTTACTGTCCAAATAAATCAATGTCCAATGTCTTCATGAGTTGCTGAGTTCATTAAAGACAAATAATAACAAATCCAAAATAAGAAAAGAAAAGTGGCACTCTCACTGCCACAACAAAAATATTAAATCCAGACTAAGAAAGTTGAGGAAGTTGTGACACTCTCACTACCATCAACTGCAATTTGAGTTATACTTAGGTCTCTGATATTGCTGAAAAGCTCTCTCACTGCTTTCCGAAAAATAAATAAAATTACAGTACCTGGAGATGATGAAAAATAAAAACAGCAAACCCCTGACAGTCAAATCCAGAAGGAGTAGTATCGATGGTGCTGGCCAGAGGAAAAGGGGGGGGGGGCCGGATCAAGAGACGCCCCACTTAGCCCACCAAAGCCATCCAGTCAAACTAGGGGCCGTGAGGAGCCCAGGAGGAGGATTCTCCACCAGCCCTCCGACTGGTAGCCTCAACCCCCACAGGGAATCCAAAAAAAAACAGGCACCCTGATTTCCTCACAAGCCAGTTCGAAAACCCCCAATTTCCACACCAAGTCCGGCTCCGAACACCTCCCAAAATAGCAATCCGACGAAGCTCCGGCAGTAAACCGCAGCCGATATCCACAAAACCGCCAGTCCAGAATCCACGTCCAGGAGCACGGAAAGCAACTAACCGCCGAAAAGTTAAGATGGGCTGCCAAATCCAAATCCGGATCCAAAACGAGAATCCCAAAGCGTCGAACAGTATATTAAAAATGTTAGGCAGGCGGCAGATATCCAGAGAACCGCTTGTTATGACAAATTCAGGGCAGAAGAATAATAAAGCTGCTCCGAAAGTCAACGTCGGGCAGGCAGGTATTCAAAAAAGCCGCTTGTTATGGCAAGTTCAGAAAGCAGCACGAAACAAAACCAGATGATCAGCGAGTAACAGCAGAACACCAATATCACTGCAGCAGATGAAAAACAACAGGAATAGCTATCGCAGAAGTCTCAGATGAGTTGCAGTTGCAGTTACAGTTGCAGTAATCGAATAAAACAAATACAACAAATACAACAATAATATTACAATGTTAAAATAAGCTAAAAATATACTAAAAACAAGCTTAAAGCTAACATAGTGGCAGACCCAGCGTGGTTGCCATCTTTAACTGCTTCACTCAGTACTAAGTGCTAAATGAACTTAAAGACTTGTCCGGAGGACATGAAAACTAAAATTTTGAAAGAGAGAAAGAAGGAGGCGAGGATGGAGGGCAACTACCCTCTCTCACTCCAAAGGAGTGAAGCAGAGCACTGAAGAAGGAATGCCGCCCCATCCTGACTGCTCTCCCCCCAGTCATACTATCCCACTCTGTGCCCCAGCATCACCCCCCAGACAAGACAGGGAAGGGGGGGCACGGAAAGACACAGAGAGGGAGGAGGATCCAGAGACTGAGGCCCCAGGGGGATGGCGGGTGGGGTTGTGATGAATGGTGAAGATACACAGAAAGATCATAATTATGGTAGGTACGTAATTTTCATATCTTATCTGTGTCAATCTTCACCATTCATCACATATGGGTGAGTACCGAGCCCCCCCGAAGGGGGCTTTCAAAACCCTAAAGGACAACGTCCCTTAGCTCTCAGTGGGTGACACACTAAGAGGGAGGACCTTCCGGGCCTGGAGAGGCCCAAGAGTGGGGAGAGTGAGACGGGGAACCCCCGGAGGGGGAAGGAAGTTGCCCCGACAACGCCACCTCCCCACGGAAAACAGATAGGTCCTCTGGTGTGCAGAGTTAATCACCCTACGCCTGACCAAGGGTGACAACCGGGAAAGACGTAGCCATGCCGTCCGCCTAGTGCAGATCGCTGTCCCTACCACCCTGGTAGCTACCTCATTGGCTTCATACGATGTCCTTGCTTGGTGCCTTGCTAGCTCCAGGCCACGTGCAGAGAGACTAATGGCTTGTCTGGTTTACTCCGTATCAGGCAAAGAGGCTAGGAGCTGACCCAGTCTGGACCACAAGAACCTATTATAGGCTGCATAGTGGGCCTGATGTGCTGCGATAGAGAGCAGCAACCATGCTGAGTTGAAAGTCCTCCTACACCAGAAGTCAAAATCCGAGGAGTCTGGATCTGGGGGCCAGTCACTGTCGAGGGCGCGAAGCCCATCGGGAGTGTCCAGCTGCGTCAATCCTGACTGAGGATGAGGCATGGAACCTGGAGACTCCGGGGGGGAGCAACACCGCTGGTAAAGATCCCTAGGGGCGGGGACTCTTGAGAAGGGTCTCTGCCAGGAACGCAACAACACCTCCCTAAAGGAAGCAGGCCAGGGGGGCACCACAAGGGTGTCCTCAATGAAATCGCCCAAAAAGGCGTGCGCTGAGTGCTCTGGATTGCTCTGAGTGGCAGGGGAGAGATGCAGGTCCTCCAACATCCTCACAAGGAATCGCTAACACTCTGCGAGATCAGCAGCTGGGGAGATGTGGACAGAAGGTTCCTCTCCCCCAGAAGAGGGGGATGAGGAGTTAGAGGACCTCGACTGTTCAGAGGGTGGCTGCTCAGGGGCGTTGAAAAACCTGCCTACCCATGGCCCTGACGTAAGCGGGAAAACAAGCAGCCACGGCCCTAAACTGCTCCCAGGAGTGAGGCCCGCTAGGACCAAGGATGCCTGGGAGTGCAGGACAGTGCGGCAGAGGGATGAGGACAGAGCAGAGAAGAGAAGTCGGCCGACCTCTGCCTGGGCTAGGGAGCGGACCAGAAGCGCCAGACGATGAAGGTGCTTCGGAAGACTCCACAGCTGACAGCTGAACAACCATTTCGGAACTGCCTTGGCTGCGCCCGGAAGAATCTCCCGAGTAGCGACCGCGGCTGTATAGGTCCAGAAGGACAGTCCCCTACCTCAAAAGAACAGGGCTCTCTCAAAGACAGCAAAGGGGAAGAGCGGAGATCCACACTGTGGCTTCTTCCAGAGCCCGGATTGGCCCCCGGAAAAGGCCTCCGTGCAGACCCCATGCCCCTCGACCCCTCAGAACCCGAGAGTGCCCTCCTCCTTGAGATGGCCAGCCTAGGAAGATGACAGCCCTGGTCAGCACCCGAAGGAGCTATCCAAGGCACAGTACCCTCCCCACTCGTAGGTGCTCTGATCGGCCCCAAAGTTGGGCGATCCAGGCACACCACATGAGGGGGTACCACTACTGAGGGGTGACGAAGGGTTAGGGTCCTGCGAAGAGACCAGAGGGATGGCCTGAGGGGTGAGAGATGAAAAAACACCTCCAGGCACCCTTCTTCCTCCTCTGTCCAAGGTAGGGGGGAAATCACCAGGGGAGGTGGAGAGGAAGTCTCCCGGCTGGGCAGATCCCGGGGGGAAGGCTGACTAAGAGAAGTCAATTCACTCTGCCAGATGTCGGGTGATGCGGCATGAGCCCCCAACGGGAAAGCAATGCCTGGGCGATCGTCGGAGACGGCTGACTTACCATGCGAAAGAGCGACCGGGCAGTGGAGGGTAGGACCCTTGACCGGCTTATTGGTCAAAGTCGAGCAAACCTTAGACTGCTTTATGACAGGGTCCAACTTATCGGCTGCCAGGCGGGCCCCAGAGGAGTTGGAGTCTGATTTACCGGCAAGTACCGGATGCTTGCCGAAGGATCTGGCGAATGACTTACTGGTGGTAATTGTCTAAAGAACTGTGGCACTGGAGGTGGTCCCGGAGGCTGCCTGAGACACAACGAGGGTAGTTGGTGGGGAAAGGGCCTTGCTGGTCAAGGGCCTAGTGGATGAGGAATGGTCCCGGTCCTCATGTCATGCCTTCTCTTTGTGCCTCTCTTTTTCTTTCTTCTTTTTATGTTTGTCAGAAGGGGAAGAAGCCAATTCCCAGATCTGTTGCATCTCCTTCTCCAGGGAAGCCATCCTTGATTTAAGGAGATGGGCCTCTAAAGCCTGCTGGTGCTGCTTGTGTGTGGCCTGGTTAAAAGGATGGCAGTCGGGGCAGGCTGCAATGTTGTAATCCAGGCCGAGACAAAAGAGGCCGAGATGGTGGTCGTCTTTGTGTGGTATTTGCTCCCCCCACTTGGTGCACTTCTCTTTTGCCTTAAGAGGCGGAGACTGTGACGACATAAATCGCGAATTTCATTACCGAAATTATTTGTAAAATAAAGAAAATGGTGATCGACTAGATGCTGGAGTTCCCGTGAGGTACTAGTGCTGGTCGACGGAGGGAAAGAACTGGGAAGCAGGTGAGGGGACCACCCACTATATAGGGTCACGCTGATGTCCATCACGAGACGTTAGGTGGGCGGTCCCCTGCCAGACACTGTGGAAAAGCTTGCCGAGTGGTCCTGACGCCAGAGGGTGCAGTCCTATATGTGATGACCTACTGCAGGAACCCTCTCGAAGAAAGATCTACTGGTTCCTCGACGGTTACTAGGAACTGTGTTCTGAGTAAAAAAACAACTAAAACTAGCGCTAACTAAAACTACAAAATATGGGCAGCAAAAAAGTTAGAAATAAAACAGCTTAATTTTCTAAGGAAAATAATCAAAAGTCAGTCAAGCTGAGGAGCAATCTCCGAGGTGTCTTACTTAGGCAGGCGGAGAACTGAATATGAAAATTACGTACCTACCGTAATTCTTTTGATCTTCTTGGATGAAGTCTCCACCATTCATTCATAACAGGGGGACTATGCCAAAGGCGCTAGGACCCAGCGGGAGCCAAAAATCTTCAAGAGCGCCAGAGACAAGGTAGGACAGTGCATGCAAGGCACCACGAAGCTGACTCGTGCCATATAGGCTATCTCAGCATCGACCCTCCAACTGCCTCAGTACCTTTTTTACCGAGGAGGTGCAGCGTAAACTAACTTAGGAAAACCAACCAATCCCGGACATAAGATAGTCTGTGTGACCCGTGTAAGAAGGGTCAACTCAACAGTGTCTTCACAGCCCAGCCAACAAGGGAGTGAAGACCAAAAACAGGCTGAGTGAGCTCAGGGGATAGTGGGTGGGCATGTGAATGAGTGGTGGAGACTTCATCCAAAAAGACCAAGAATTACGGTAGGTACATAATTTTCATATCTTCCTGGACATAAAGTCTCCAACACTCATTCACACTAGTGGGAGAGTACCAAGCTAAAATAATCCCCTGAGAAGGGCAGCAAGAGATAGGAGCTCACTCAGGACAGACATTCATTAAGGATTGTCCTGCCAAAGGAAGGATGCTGTCTGGCAATGGAGATCCAGAGCGTAATGCTTCACAAAAGTGTGCACAGAGCTCCAAGTGGCTGCGTTGCAGATGTCTGTAATGGGCACATTTCGGATCTCTGCCAGATGCCGTGATTGCTCTGGTACAGTGGGTGTATACCCTGCCTTCCAGCTTAACCGGCGCCATTGAATAGCACTGGTGGAGACATGCTATCAGCCATGCCAAAGTGCATCTGATGGCCACAGGCTGACTCATCCGGGCCATGCTGAATGAGACAAAGAGTTGCTTGGATTTGCGAATTTCCTTTGTTCTGTCGATGCAGAACAGCAACGCGCTTTTTATGCCCAGAGAATGTAGGGTACGCTCACCTTCATTCTGAAAATTTGCAAAGTAGGTTGGCAGGACCAAGGGCTGGTTCAGGTGGAATTCCAAGACTATTTTGGGAAGGAATTTAGGGTGAGCTCGAAGCACCACCTTGTCCTTGTGAAATACTGTGTACAGGAGATCCATGACCAGGGCATGTATTTCAGAGACTCTGCAAGCGGAAGTAATGCCCACAAGGAAGGCAGTCTTCCAGGTCAGAAACTTCAAGTCGCAGGTTGCTAGAGGCTCAAATGGCTTATGGGTGAGGATGCCTAGCACAAGGTTGATACCCAAGCAGCTACCTGTCTTCTGAGTGGTGGTCTAGTGCGCAGGATACCCTTAAGGAATCTCTTAGCCAAAGGTAGCTGAGCCACTGACATATTGTGGACAGGCCCGTGGTAAGCCAAAATCGCACAAAGATGCACCTTCACCATCGTGTATTGCAGTCCTGCGTTTGACAGGTCTAGAAGGTACTCCAACACCTTGCTTGGTGAGCAAGAAAAGGGGTCCAGGGAGGACTTGGCACACCAAATGGAAAATCATTTCCACTTTGCCGTGTTGGTCTTTCTAGTTGATGACTTACACACTGCTAGAAGGATGTCTGAGACTCTCGGAGAGATGTTGAATCTTCCCACTTCTATCTCCTCAGGAGTCAAGCATGGAGATGAAGGGACCACAGGCTGGGGTGGACCACTGGACCCTAGCTCAGGAGGTTTGTTTGATGTGGAAGTTGTCTCAGTGGAACTTCTGATAATCTGTTGATCAATGGAAACCAAATCTGACGAGGCCGTGAAAACCGCTTCCTGTGTCCCTTGTCTGGAGGAGCTCGCTAGGAGCCAATCGCCTAGGTACGGGAACACTTGAATTCCAAGTTTTCTGAGATGCGCAGTGAGTACTGCAAAGCCCTTTATAAAGACTTCTGGCGCAGAGGCAAGCCCAAAGGGCAGGACTCTGAACTGATAGGGCTGGCCCAGAGCCACAAAGTGCCACAAAGCGAAGGCACCTGTGGTGGCTTGGAGGACGTGTTACTAGGTGTCCTGCATGTCTAGAGACGCCGGCCAATCATTTTGATGAATCCGAGGTAGGAGCGTTCCTAGTGATATCATCTTGAATTTCTCTTTGAACAGGAATTTAACTTCCGTAGGTCTAGAATAGGGCACATACCGCCCGTTTTCTTTGGAACTAGGAAGCAGTGGAAGTAGAAACCTATGTTCTGTTCTGCTTGTGGAATCACTTCTACTGTCCTGTTGTTCAGAATGCCCTGAATCTCGGAAGTAAGGTGGTCTGACTGAATGGGAGACAGTTTGGGCTGTCGTTTGGGTGGATAATCAGGAGGGGTCTCTGAGAAATTTAGAGAGTATCCCTCTCAAATTATCCTGAGGATCCATTTGTCTGTTGCAATAGCCTTCCACTGGTTGTACAACTGAAACAGACACCCGCCCTACAGCTGGAGAGGAATCCCCCTCAAGCAGCTGAGGTGGGACATGGGCCGACTTTTCAGAGGGTGGTACTGGGAGCCTTTGGACCCTGTGCCTTCTGCTACGTTTTCTTTTGTGGTTGAGGGGCTTGGTTCTTGTTAAAAGCCCCTCAGCCTTTACCACGAAAGGACTGATGGTTATGAAACTGCCAACAGTTTGCACCCTGCTGAGGGGCGGCAGGGGCCGGTCTGGCCTCTTAATAGCAGTCCTAGTTTTCTGAGATGCCTCCAGTGCCTGCCCCACCCGTCGGCCAAACAGATAAACACCATCAAATGGAAAATTCATGACTCCCTGTTGAGCATCATTAGTAAATCCCAAAGTCCTTAGTCATGAGTGACGCCGGGTGCATATCTCGGCCACTGCTGCTTTAGAAGCAGTGTCAAAGGCGTCCATAGCAGCCTTAAGTTGCTGACTGTTGGACTCGATGCCTCTAGTAATGGTCTGAAGAAGCTCTGAGCTAACATCAGAGTCTGGAAGAACTTCCACAGTTTCTCTGAGCAAATGCCAGAGGATATACTCATATTGGGAGAAATAGCCCTGATAGCTACCAATACGCATGCCTAGGGTAGCAGCAGCAAACACTCACTTGCCCAGAGTGTAAATTTTACAGGATTCTTTATTTACTGGACTGGCCATGGATTCCTGAGGAAGAACGACTTTGTCATTCTCTGCAAAGATCACTATGGTGTTCGCAAAGGCTTGAGAAGCAAGGACTGATCTGTCCTTAGGGGGAACGTATTTCCTGTCTATGGACTTAG
The DNA here is from genome assembly GCA_016271365.2 of Neoceratodus forsteri. Classification (NCBI taxonomy): domain Eukaryota; kingdom Metazoa; phylum Chordata; order Ceratodontiformes; family Ceratodontidae; genus Neoceratodus; species Neoceratodus forsteri. The sequence continues at coordinate 966,048,764 of CM028134.1, read as the reverse complement.
ACACAGAAGGAATAAACGCCGGTCTGTCCCACACCACTTGTGAAAGAGTCTCGAAAGTGGGTTGCACCAGTGGTGTCAATTCCACAGAAATTTCAGGAACATATAGATATTGAAGGCAAAAACATTTACCGGGATCCACCTCAGAAGTCTGAAGGGAAAGGGTGGAATTCACGTTCTTCAGGAGAGACTTAAAAGAAAGGTCCTTGACCAAAGGCTCTGCTGAAGTGGAGGGCTTATTTTCCACTCCAAAGGATGAATCCTCATCTAGATCATCCCCTAATTGTAGATCAGGATCAGATTCAATATAGTCTCCTATTACCCCTGAAGGGATAATGTAGAAGGGAAAGAGAGGAAGAAGAGCAGGAGGAGGCACTCCCTGAATCGGAGTCAAAAACCACAGCACCCACAGCGACGCTGACAATGACACTGGGGCAGCACAGGAAGTGGCGCATCCAAGGCTGGAGCCAAGAGTGGCGCTGCAACCAAAGCCGGCCGAGTACCCGGGGTCCCCAAATTCGACACCAGGGCACCCAAAGCCAGATATCTGAAAGAATGATAGGAAGTAGGAGAAGACAGTACCTGTGCTGGCCCCTGCGCTGCAGCCATGTGAGGGGAAAAAGCACAAGGGAGCGGCATCGACGGCACCGGAAGGTGTTACGTGACCAGGCTGGCCCAACTGCTCTACCCACAAGTCCACGGCTCCCAGGCCCAAGGCCCTGGAGTCGGGTCCGCAGGCAAGGGCAGTCGGCATAACCGCCAGACCCACTGCTCCATAAGAGCAGCCCAATGATAAAACTGCTCGACGAAAGACCTCCCAGGGTGTGGGGAGGGACTATGGAGCAGAGGATCGCGGCCGCTAGGAACCGGGGCTGCAGGCGACCCTGACAATGCCGGGGTTGGCCTCCTGTCCCCCACTACTGGCGATCTCCATGCAGACGTACCATAGGGTGACCTTGAGCGGTACCGTTTCTTCTTCAACCAGTGGAATGAAGAGGAGCTCGAGGCCAAGCGTTGCCGGGTTCCCAACCTCGATCGGGAACAGGCCCGCTTCCTTCTGTGCTTAAAGGAGGACCGTCCTTCCTCCCGACCACTGAACTGCCCATGGTCAGACCCCCCTCCGAAGAGGGCAGTGGACCGGATCCAACCCTGCTGCTAAAACAGCTTTCAAGAGAAGTCTCCCTACCATCACCGGCACTGTTCATGGTGACCCTGTTGAAGGCGGGCTGAAGAAGACTTCCTTTCTTAGTTAATTAATAAAAAAAAATTTTTTTGCAAATAAACTATACTAGTGAACTACTGAACGACTATGCTGCTATCATACAGACATGAAGACTTGACTCCCAGCGGGTGAGCGACATCACTTTAGCGCACTCGATGGCGGGGGAAAAAAGGAACTGAGGCGGTTGGAGGGTCGATGCCAAGATAGCCTGTCACGACACCTGAGAGAGCCTTACCTTGGTGCCAGCCCTCCTGAAGATTTTGGCTCCCGCTGGGTCCCACTGCCACTGGCATAGTCCCAGTGGTGGAGACTTTATGTCCAGGAAGATTTTTTTTTTTTTTTTTAATTCTTTTTATCTCCTCCTGGTCCTCAGCGAACTCTCTCCGGTGTCCTCCTAGATCCTCCCTTGTCTCTACCTCCAGTTGTGGCTTTATGCCTTTCCTGCACCCCCCTCGGCCCGGCATATCCCCTGGGTCTGAATCGTCTGGGGAAGAGCCGCCCTATCTGCCCAGGGCGCTCTATCTAGAGTGCTGAGCTCCAGGCCGGGGGGAGAGACATAGCAGAGAGGCAAGCCCGACACTGGGAGTGTGGACATTGGAGGATAGGAGGCACCTTCGCCTGTCACTGGGAGGAGGTTTCTTTTCTGTGTTTTTTCCGCCCTCTCCCTTCCTCTCTCCCCGAGCCCAGACGTGCAATGATGTCTTATCGACATCCAACGCGGCTCAGCCCGACCCCCTCTTCTGAGCCCTGTAGCGTGGCAGTGCCTCCAACTTCCACCAGAGGCCTACCCCTGGATCCCTCCCCGAGAGAGGAGAGCTGTCCTCAGGACGCTCAAATGTCTCTCTCCCCTGCTGACACGGGCTCGTTCTCGAACTCAGGTGCCGGTGTGGTGAGAGGTGTGGTGTTCAGCGCCTCAACCCTCGGTGCCACCAGGCCATATGTCCAGGAAGATCTGAGCGTTATAGAATACAGCAACTGGTAAGGGCAGTAGTTTCAATGGTGGCATGAGCCAATAGATGTTCCATCATTTGCATATGTTCCATTTCTCTCTGAGGCAGTTACACACAGGAGGCTGACCGCAACAGTTAATCAAATTGAAAAATTTCTGGGGTTCGAACAAGGGGGCTTGCAATAAAGCTAAGAGGGGGAAAGTTTAGGATAGATGTGCGGAAACACTTCTTCATGAAAAGGGTAGGGGATAACTGGAGCAGCCTACCAGAGGAGGCAGTGGGGGAAGACTGTGGGGAGCTTCAAGCATGTCTATGATAGACACAGGGGCAAATTAGGTAGAGGAACGAGGAGAGGGAGTGATACCTATGATCAACTAGGGTCAATGGTGATGGAACAGGTAGCGATAAGGTGCAGACTGGATAGGCCTAAAGGTCATTTTCTGCTGACAAAATAAATGTTTCTATTTAATTATACTTAACCTTGTTTTGTTTCAAATCCAGAGCTAGAAATTAATGGTATTCCGCCATATTTTGCATACCACTTTTCAAGGCAGAATACCATTTTCATCATACTGACATTTCGACTGGAATACCACTTCACCATGCTTTGATTCTGCACTTTATAGCACAGTTCTTTTAGATAGGTGAAATACCAAACCTTCAGATGGCATACCAAATTTGGGTTTTTGGTATTCTGTCTGCCACACCAACTTATTTTCTTGATTTCTACTGAAATCCTTGACATCTCTTATGGCACACTTACTGAACATTAGGAAATCCCTCAAACAGTGCAGCCACTCATGATGCAATAGTCTCCTCTCCTCCCACTGCCTCATATGAATGGCTAGAGTGTGTTGAGAGTGTTCGCCAAGGGGGCGGCACTGAAAGAGAGCAGGGAAATCCCAGCCTCCCCCCACAAAGCGCAGTAGTTAGGTAAACAACAAGGCAAAGAAGTCAGTAGGGAGCAGGACAGGGATAAATTCAGAAAAAGGTGTTAAGGACAGGGATGGGGCTAAAAGGGGCAAGGACATAAAAAATAAATGGAAGGTGATGTGTACCAATGCCCGTAGTCTGTGCAACAAGCTCCGTGAACTAGTGGCCTTAATGGAAGAGGGATGCCTGGATATTGTGGCAGTCACTGAAACATGGTTCACAGAGAACCATGAGTGGGAAGTCAACATACCAGGATACACAGTCTACAGGAGGGACAGGGTGGGTAAAAGAGGAGGAGGAGTAGCTCTCTATATAAGGGAAGGGATTAAAGCAACAGAAATAAAGAGTAAACAGGAAGTTGATGAGTCACTGTGGGTCACCCTGGAGACAGGAAATGGCACCACAATCCGCATGGGGGTCGTGTACACCCCCCATCTCAGGTGGAGGAAGTGGACAAGGAAATGATAGAAGGCATCCTTAAAATGGCAGAAAAAGGGGAGATATTGTTGATGAGGGACCTGAATATGCCAGATGTTAACTGGAGTACCTTTGCTGCAGGCACATCCAAGAGCAGGGTCATTCTTGATGCCCTACAGGGGGCATGCCTCAGACAGCTAAGTGTTGGAACCCACTCAGGAGGGAGAAATCTTAGACCTGGTACTCTCAAATGGGGAAGGAGAAAGGATCTCAGATTTAGAAGTGGGTAGCCATCTGGGAACAACCAAACAGTGTGGTTCACAATAAACACAGCCATAGAGTCAAGCCATACAAAAACAAGAGTATTGGACCTTAGGAGGGCTGACTTTGGGAAAATGAGAGAGTGCCTTAGAAAAGCACTAGCAAATGGGCAAGAAGGAGGGGTGGAGGAACAATGGGGAATAATCAAAACAGCCATTGCAGAGGCAACAAGCCTTTGTGTGAAGCAAATCAATAAAACAAAATGAAGGAGAAAACCACTGTGGTTCTCAAAAGAGGTGGCAGGGATGGTTAAGGAGAAAAGGACAGCATTCAGGAAATATAAGGAAACACAGAAGGAGCAGAACAGAGAACTTTATCAGTTAAAGCAGAAGGAGGCAGGGAAGGCAGTCAGAATAGCAAAAGCACAAACTGAGGAAAAGATAGCCAACTCTGTTAAGAAGGGGGATAAAACTTTTATAGGTACATTAGGGAGCGAAGAAAGACCAAGGGAGGGATACAGAGACTTAATAAAGGGGAAGGAATGTGGGCAGAGGGTGACAGTGAAAAAGCAGGGATACTGAACGAATATTTCTGCTCAGTATTCACAACAGATGAGGAGGGGGAAGTGCCTAAACCAAACAAGGGAGAAACTCTGAATAGGAGGGTTGATACCAGTCCATTCACAGAAGAAAGGGTTTTGAAAGAACTCTTGAAACTGAGGGTGGACAAAGCAATGGGGCCTGAAGGGATTCACCCAAGAATACTAAAAGAACTAAGGGTAGAACTAGTAACACCACTGACTACTCTCTTTAACAAATCACGGAGGATGGAGTGGTACCTGAGGACTGGAGGAGGGCAAATATGAGTTCCACTTCACAAAAGTGGGAGCAGGGCAGAGGCAGGAACTACAGACAGTTAGTTTGACTTCAGAGGTAGGAAAATGATGGAATCACTTCTGAAGGAAAGAACTGTTGAGTACCTAGAGGCCAGTGGAGCACAGGACCCAAGGCAGTATGGTTCACAGCAGGAAGGTCATGTCAGGCAATCTAATAGATTTCTTTGACTGGGTGACCAAAGTAGTAGACACGGGAGGGGCTGTGGATATGGCCTACCTTGATTTTAGCAAGGCATTCGACACAGTCTCACACAAAAGATTAATATACAAGTTAGCCAGCCTTGGAGTGGATCCCAAGGTGGTAGCCTGGATAAAAAACTGGCTGGACAACAGGACGCAAAAGGTAATAGTAAACGGAGTCCACACTGAAGAAAGGAGGGTAACTAGTGGGGTACCGCAGGATTCGGTACTGGGACCGATCCTCTTTAATATCTTTATAAGTGACGTTGGAGGGCACCTGGAAGGAAAGGTATGCCTCTTTGCAGATGACACAAAAATCTGCAACAGGGTTGATACACAAGGTTGGGGGGGGGAGAATGAAAAGGGACTTGGCAAGGTTGGAGGAATGGTCAAATACGTGGCAGCTCAGAGTCAATGCAAAGAAGTGCAAGGTAATGCACCTGGGAAACAAAAACCCAGGGGAAGAGTACACAATGGGGGGTGAGTTAATAACAACAACAAAAATCGAAAGAGACCTAGGAGTAATTATATCAGATGACCTAAAGGTGGGCAAGCAATGTGAGAAGGCAGTAAGGAGGGCTGGGGGGATACTGGGATGCATAGGGAGAGGCATCAACAGTAGAAAACAGGAAGTTGTTATCCCTCTCTACAGACAGTTAGTGAGACCCCATCTGGAGAACTGCATGCAATTCTGGAGACCCCATCTCCGCAAAGACATAGACAGAGTGGAGGCTGTTCAGAGGAGGGCAGCCAAAATGGTGCAAGGTCTGCACCAGAAGACATACGAGTAGTGACTAAAGCAGCTTAATATGTATACCCTTGAGAAAAGGAGGGGGGGACATGATAGAAACTTTCAAGTATTTCAAGGGAATTAACAAGGTACAAGAAGGTAGTATCTTTCAGAAGAAGAGATGTGCAAGAACAAGGGGGCACAATTTGAAGATAGAGGGGGGACGGCTCAGAGGTAATGTTAGAAAGTATTTTTTCACAGAGAGAGTTGTGGATGCATGGACCAGCCTTCCTGAGGAGGTTGTGGAGTCAGGAACAGTGGGAGAATTCAAGAATGCATGGGACAGGCATAAGGCAATTCTAGTGGGGGGCAGGAGGAAGTAAGCTGTTGATTAACTAGAATCTGCAGCTTATCCATCAGGTAGGGAAATGGGCAGACTGGGTGGGCCAAGCGGTCCTTATCTGCCGTCAAATTCTATGTTTCTATGTTTCACCTGTTCAAGAAGGATGCAGTAGAAGTGGATCAAGGACTGTAAACAAACACGTTTTTGTGTGGTAACACCAGTATGGTGGTAAGTCTGTTTTTCACTATTAAAGAGGGACTCTGGTCAAAAGTACTACATTGCAGAATTAGAATAAGCATAACCCCAATAAATCTCACACCAAACATTAGGTTTCTGTTTTACTTCATTTTAAAGTTATGGGCTATTTTGTAACCCTGATTTCACTACCTGTTCAAAAAAGCCAGTTTCATTGAAGAAGTGATGATGATGATGTCATCTCCTGAACTCACAGTCTAGTCCTCACTGTCAGCAAGCTCATAGGATCTGTTTCTCCAAAGTTAAAAGATCATTCTGCAATGGTTTTCACAAGTAAAACAGGCAGCACCATTCTAAAAACATTGCTATAAAATCTATGTGTTTCATGTTTTGTAAAGAACGTGACAAATTTATGTTTTAATGCCTTTTTGGCGTGGTTCATTTCTCCAGAGTCACAGGATGCTGAGTCAGCATGACTCCAGGCTGCTGATACCATGTGAAGTGTTACTCTGCAGTGCCTATTTGGAAGTTGTATTGCTACAAATGTTGCACTGTTGGAAACTGCATTGCTGTTTTGTCAGTGTTTACTTCACAATAGGTTTTAATAGTGGCCTTATATGTGTTAATTCCTACTAGGGGTGAAAGTGAGCCCTGGTAAAACACCAATCAATGTAATGTGGAGTACAATGCAGATGAGCTGAATATAGCTCAAGTAACAGCCTGTTATTGAGAAGACAGAAAATGAGCTCTGCTCAACTGAGTATCCCATTCATCAATACTTTGATGATGAATAACATATTGATCGATTGATTGAGTGATTAAGCATTGAGCTGGCTACTGCATAGGAACTCTTAGTAAGGTTTCAAAACAGCACTACCTCTCCCACCCCCATTTACAGGGTGATGGAATAATTGATTTAAAGTGCATCCTGAGAAATCACCTTAATTGAATTATAGATGTGAATGATCACAGCCTTTCATCACATCAGAGATATGCAGTCTGCAAATCTCACATTAGTGTGCTGTGACTTAGCATTCAGCAACCCAGGAGAAAAGGACCACAACAAAAAAGAACCAAAAACAAAAATATGAATTTGTCAACTTTGTTACAAAAACCTGAAACACACATAGATTTTAAAGCAATGTTTTTTGAATGGTGCTGCCTGTTTTACTGGAGAAAACCATTTGTACATAGTTTTTAAACTTTGGAGAAGCAGGTCCTGTAAGCTTGCTGACAGGGAGGGCTAGACTGTGAGTTCAGGAGATGACATCATCAGCACCTCTTCACTGAAACTGGCTTTTTTGACTAGGCAGATAATTTGGGGTTGTAAAATGATTTGTAACTTTTAAACAAAGTAACTTAGGGATCTCAATTTTGGCATGAGGCTGATTGGGGCTATACTGATTCATATACTGAATTTATTGATGCCAGTAATTTGTGACCATAGTCCCTCTTTAAGAAAAAAAAGGAACCGGAATCATACTACCAGCTACATCCGCAATCTCTACAGAATGGGATCAATCACATGAGTTTTTAAACTAGAGACACTTTGATGCTTATTGGGGGTTGACAGTGTCCCTTCAAATGGATGTCTTTTGATCTACCGAATTTAATTTGACCTCCCTCTGCTTCAATCCTCCAAGCTGTATAACTGTGTCAAAGCATTGGCCGACTGTTAACAAAAAGATGCATCCCAGGTAGAAACTCCTGTGTAAATAAGTAGGTAAGTGAGTAAATAACTAATTAAAATGCTTAGGAGGTTAGATAGCTATGGCCAAGGTATCTACCTGTAGCTCTTCAGCTCTTCTGCAGCAAGGTTCATCTTTTCATCGGCCTTCGACAGTTTTTCTTCTTTCTGTAAACGCTGCCTTTCTTCTACAGTTAATTTCCTTAAAGAAAAACAAAACTGATCAGATTAACGAGACTGCTACATGATTAAATAGTATTATAGCCAAAATCCTGTACTGAATTACAGAATTCTTTATTCTTAGCTATTAGGATGGAGCATTGCATTTCATGTAGAGTCAAAGGGAAGAATTATAAGAAAAACTCAGGAGGAGCTTGGTTAAACCAGAGAGTTGTCATCGTCTAGAACACTCTTCCAAAGCATACAGTATCAATAAAGGGATATTAAGATATGGTTAATAACAATCAAGTCTGGCTAACGCTAATGGACTCATAATGATCCTACTAACTGAATTTGTTGCTACATCTAGGGCCAAACATGCAGTGCAGAGATTCTCAACAGAATAACCAGCTTCCTAGGGAAGGCTACAACCTGCTCCAGAGGAAGCTTAAACAAGCCTCACAAAGTACCAGTTACTGACGTTTTGAGTTTGTGATGATTTGTGCAGAGATGGGATAGAAGAAAATTATGTTAGATCTCAGCAACCGGAGTATTTGCAAGCATTGGGGGTTGGAGAGCTCATCTCAGCCTTTTTCTTCCATTTACCTACACCCCGCTCTGCGGACACCAGCACCCCAGTATTGGCCATGAGAGCTGATAAGACTTCAGAAAGGGAAAGGCAGGGGACCCGCTCCTGCTAACTGGGTAGTGATTCTGAGCCCAAATAAACTAATTTCAGAGAGGAGACGCAGGGGACCCGCCCCACCATATATTAAATACCTGTCAACAAGGATTATCATACACACCACTCAGGGGCGGGATACCATTGGACAGCCGAGAGAGGAGGAGCATATTGCTGGGATGCATGTTTTTCGGATTCCTTCGGTTGCAAATTTTTAACAGTTAACTAGTTGCACCTGTAGCCAACCTTCCTCTTTTTTTACTCAACAAGGGAGGTAAAGGTGCTGGGAAGCATGTTTAATGATTATAACTGTTACCTAATGCTCAGTCTGAGTTAGCTATGGAGGAAGTATTATTTCTGATACCACCTAGACAGGCTTGTACTATTGCAAGATTAGTAGAGGGCTAGTAAGGCCGGATACTGCTGCAGGTTATTTTAACTGACCATAACTGTGGATACCTGCTTTAAAATCGATTCAAACTGCTTCAGGAGTAATTGGTCGGATAGGTATTTGGGGCTACATTACCGTACTTACTTTGAATGGGACACAAAAAGTGGGGTTTTGATTTCTGACACTTCTGTAGTGATACTATGCAGTTTAATTACCTTGGTTTAAATGAAGTTGACTGAAATCAAATTGTTTTCAATCACATCTGTATCGGTACAGTATAGTTTATGGCTCATCTGAGCTCACAAAACTGCACAGACAGCACCGGAGCTGAAACAGGTGCAGATCCAGTAGTAAATTGAACTGTTCAGCTCATCGAAGATTAAATAGTCAGACAAACGAAATGCCCAGGTTGGATGCTATACAGGGAGTAGGAGGGCCACTTTGAAGCTGAGCTTGAAGGGTCGGAGTCAATGGCTTGCATATTTTAAGAGGGACTGATTGCATTTATACTGCAAGGTCATAGGCTGTACAGTTTACAATTATGAGTGGGTACATTAGCATGCATTTGCCAAATTAGAACTGTATTGGGAACTTGGAAATTGTAATTCGTACTTGGATGTGGGAATTGTACAGTAAGTGTATGGATCTGATGCAGGTTAAGCCAGAGGGCATTGATCTGTTGGCTTAAATTAGTGTATCCTGGGAATCAAGGACATTGCTTAAAAGGCTACGGTTTCAACACTGGGCACATAAGGGGGCTTTAGGAGGGAGCAGGGGGAGATAGGAGTAGGGGCTTGTAGAAGGAGGGCAAGAAGAAGTGGGTCATACATTCAGGGATGGGTTACCCTGGCAGCAGGAGAGGGCACGGGTGGTGGGATAGGGTAGAGGCAGGGTGCTCTTGAGTAGAGGAGAGGACCACGGAGAATAGTGGGTTGCAAAGGATGCGGAGCAGTGATATTCATGGACATGCTGTGGAGAATCGAGGAATGTCCAGTATGCATAAAAATGGCACACCTGGAAACAGAAATAAATAGGCTGAGGAGGAAGGTGGTGGGGCAGGGTATGGTGGGAGTTTGGGGGAGGGGAGTAACGGCACTGGCGCTATGAATAGCCGGAGCGGGGATGACATGGGGAGTGTGAGGAATGCAGGCGGCAGTATTAGGCAAGGAGACAGACCAGGCCACTTGGGGGGGGGCAGGTGGTGAGTAGGAGGAGGATGGGAGAGCATGGTGAAACTGCACAAAAAACAAAGGGAAATGGAAATGACATAGCACGAGTGTGAAACAAGGTTTCCCTTTGGAGAGGGGTTAGTGTGTCAAACAGGTACGCACCATTAGAAACTATGTAGGACATGGGGAGTTAAGAGTGAGCAGGGGCCACAGCAAGCAAGTATAGTGGGAGGGGGGGGAAGGAGAGGGAGATGGAGAGCAGTAATAGGGATGCACAAGGGGGTCTGAGGGGGAAGGAGAAAGCGAGGGGCTGGAAAACCGGAAATGGAAAAGATATTTGCAGTGAGGGAAGGGCAACAGTAGGAGGATAGTTGTGAGACATGGAGAGAGAGGGTACTAGAAAAAGGAGAGATATCTGTAGGGAGGAAGGGGCAAGAGTCGAAGGATAGTTGTGGGACACGGGGGGGTATGGAGGACAGTGATGCCTTGGAGAAGAGAATTGCAAGTGGGGCTAAGAGGGGGACTAAAATAAGTAAGAAAGACAATGTCCTACAGGCGGCCAGCCCAAATGTGGCCTACTGCGGAGGCACTAAGAGTCACAGTGGGTGAAGGAAGGAGCACGGGGGAAGAACAACCAGGGGCAAAGGAGAAAAAGGGCATGGTGAAAGGCAGAGATGAACCTGACAAGGGACAGAAGGAGGAAGAAGTACAGGGGGGCAGGAGGGAGTAGGCAGTAGAGTCATAGTATTGTGGACTCCATACTTAAGGGGATCAGCTGGGGGGGCAAGGGGAAAGGGAGGAGTTCCAACTGGGTGGAGTGCATGCCAGGCATGACTGCACACAAAGTGAAGCATATTATTCCCACACATGTAAAGGGACATGGTGGAAAGCCTCACATTGTGGTGCACCTTGACACAAATGATTTAGTGGACAACAGTGCGCTGGAAGTGCAGGCAAGGTTCAGGGAGCTGGCCAGGATATGCAGCAGGGAGGGCAATACAGTGGCCTTCACTTAAGTCCTACCTGTTCCTAGGGCAAGTTCAGACAGGAAGCAAAGAACTGCTGAGTTTAATGCTTGGTTAGCAGAATGGTACAAGGCTATGAGGGTTGGGTTGGTGGGGGGATGGGGGTCCACATGGGTAAACAAAAATTTGTATGTCCAGTCCAGACTCCACCTTAGCAAAGAAGACTCTGCAGTCCTGAAGCAGAGGCTGAGTGAGTCTGTGGCTACATCTTGTAATTTAACCGGGGAGGGGGAGAACTCGGGCTTGGAAAGAAGTCTAAGACACACAGAGAAGGAGTCTGTTTGCCTCCAGGCTGAGATAATGAATGGGAGGTGGGACTCACTAGGGGGGGCATAGTGGGCAGGAAAATATGATGGGGGGAGATGTTAAGGTGGACAGAGGAGAAGGAAACCAAGGGAGGGCACAACAGGAAAAGAAAATACTACAGGAGGAAAGGAGGGTTGTGTCCCTAAATACCAGAAAACTAGTAAATAAAATGGATAACTTGCAAGCGCTGTTGGTGGAGAGTGAGGTGGACATCGCAGCCATCTCTGAGATGTGGACATCCAGTCACGGTGATTGGAATCCTGATGTGCCAGATTACAAGCTGTACAGGAAAGATAGGAAAGGGTGGGGGAGGTAGCTCTATTCGTGAGGGAAGAAATTACTTGCACAAGGGATCTGGAAGCAGAGGGGAAACCTGAATCCCTTTAGGTGCGGCTACAGTCATCGAGGGGGGAGAAGGTCAGAATGGGAGTGGTCTATAGATCACCCTCACAGGGAGCAGAGTAAGACGGGAACCTGAGTGAACAGATTAGAACTCAGGAGGGCAAAGGCAAAGTGCTACTAACTGGTGACTTCAACCTACCAGGGGTTAACTGGGAAACATTGTCGACAACCAGCTCTAGGGAAAGGTATGTCCTGGATGCCTGTCAGGATGGTTTTCTGGAGCAGGGAGTCAGATACCCTACTATGGGGATGCAATTCAGGACTTGGTTTTAGCAAATGGAGATCATGTCCATGATATTAAGGTAGAGGATCCACTGGCAGGGAGCAACCACAGGACGGTATGGTTCAATCTGGAATTAGGACTTGAAAGATCAAAGACTCAGACCAAGGTAGTTGACTTCAAAAGGGCAGATTTTGGAAGGATGAGGGAAATCATGAAAGAACATCTCTCTCTAGGATTAGGCTGGAGATGGGGGTAGAGCAGAAGTGGGAAGCAATAAAGGCTCGTATCACAGTGGCTACACAGTTCTGCACCAGAATCAAGAGCAAAAACACCAGACATAATAGGCCTAGCTGGTTCACCACCGAAGTTGCAAACAGGTCGAAGAAGAAAAGAACAGCCTTTCTTAAATACAAGCAAACACAAAGGGTGAGGATAGGGAAGTTTACCTGATGAAGATTAAGGTGGCAAGCGGAATGGTCAAGGTGGCAAAGGCAAGCAGGGAGCTCCAACTGGCTGAGGGTATCAAGTTTGGGGAAAAGGACTTGTACAGGTATGTAAAGGAAAAGAGGCGGAAGAAGAAGGAGGGTATAGTGAGACTAAACAAATTCTGGCCAGAGCCGATAGGGCTGCAGCTGAGGAATTTGGGGTACAAATGTTGAAAATTACCAAAGTTATGAGCCTGTGTTAGCAAAATGTAATGTAGGCTCATAAATTTGTTGTTGGATAGATACAGACAGCCAGACAGAGACAGACAGATAGAAAAGACAGATACAGATACTGTAGTATACAAGTCACTGCTAAGACCACACCTGGAGTAGTGTCCAGCAGTGGAAGCCTCACCTCTGGAAGGACACAGGGTGGAAGCGGTACAGAGAGAGCAACCAGGATGGTGCAGGGACTGCATCAGAAGCCCTGGAGAGACTGAGAGAGCTGAATATGTACTCCCTGGAGGAAAGAAGAGAAGGGGGGGGGGCACCATAGAAGCATTCAGGTACATAAGAGGCATTAATAATGTACAGGAAAGCATTTTCCACAGAAAAACAGACTCCAGGACAAGGGGTCACACACAGAAGCTGGAGGGGGGAGGCTCACAAAAGATGCGAGGAAATATAAATAGATGGACAGGTAGAAAAGTAGATAGGTAGACAGCTAGACAGACAGACAGACAAAATTGGATATGATATCAGACACGATTTCTGATCTGGGGAACAGTTCTCGGAAACAATTCTCTGTAATATACAGATAACTCTTTCCGTGAGCTGTTACCGATGTCTGAAATCGTATCCGATATCGTACCAGATATCTTATCTGATATCAAAGGAATCACTCAGTGAGGCTGTCCACACTACAATAATAAACGCAAATATCTGTGCCCTTTATACAGCTGTCTAATAGTACTCTGCATGTAAGAAATGTTTTGGCAGTACTTGTTTTGTGTATGTTAAACAGCCCCTGTGCAACCCATAATGCAGTGTCACAACACGTCGCATTACTTTACAAGTAGTCATTTTCATGACCCCGTCTCAGGGGGAGGAAATGGACAAGGAAATGATAGAAGGCATCCTGAGGATGGCACAGAAGAAAAAATTACTCACCTTAGTAATTGCTTTTCTTCTCATGGAGTCTTGCTATATTATGACTATATGCAGTCAGCCACTGCAGCTGAACTGCCCCGGAGGAAAGAGTTAACTCAGAGAGTCTGAGTTCCCACATGGTGGCTTATACTAATACATCTGGCCAGTTTCAAATGAAACTGTCAGATCTTCACGGTTAACACTAAGCAACAAGTCTGTGTGGAAAGCTCTACACTAGCCAAGTGGGTACCTAATAGTAGGACTAACAACAATATAAACAACAATAATAATAATAACGATGAATAATAGTATTATTAGTTTCTCCTCAACAAGACTATTAGACCCCTTCCCCAAGACTCAAGTCCAGAAGGGGCCACATATTACTTAAAACAGAAATACCTAATTCCCTAACCCTAAATAAAGGGGTGAAGGGAAGAACTAAAATGGCATGACACAGTGCTTGCACTAATTTGCCACCCCTACCCAAGTAGAAGTTCTGAGAGGGGCAGGAGGGAGGGTGAATATATAGCAGATCATGAGAAAAGCAATTACATGGTGAGTAATTTTTCTTCAAACACCATGAAGTCTTGCATATTATGACTATATGCAGATTACAGCAGTACCTCCATGGAGGAGGGTCAGAACCTACTTAGAAATAGGCTCTGAAGCACAGCTGTGCCAAACGAGCATCTCTCCTGGACTGAATATCCAGGGAATAATGCTTGTAAAAGTGTGAACTGTTTCCAAGTGGCAGCTTGACAGATTTCCAGAATGGGAATATCTCTAGCAGCCGCTAGAGATGCAGCTGTACCCTGGTGGAGTGAGCCCTCAGTCCTGAGGGGGTTCTCACCTAGTTTTTGATAACAAAATTGGATACAAGAGATAATCCACCTTGCAATTGTCCTCTTAGTGGCAGGTTTCTCTTGCCAACCTCGCCATAGGTAAGGAAGAGTTGAGGATTCAACCTGTGACCCTTGGTGCGTTCCAAATAGTAGCTTAAGGCTCTTTTGACGTCCAAGCTGTGCAGACTCCTCTCACCTGAGGAAGAATGCTCAGTGAAAAATACTGGAAGAGAGAGATGGATTGGTTCAGGTGGAAATCTGAAACCACTTTAGGCAAAAACTTTCTGTTAGTCCTGAGGACTACCTTATCTCTGTGGAAAGAGATAAAATCTTCTTCCACTGACAGGGCCTGTAGTTCACTTATGCCTGGCAGAAGTGATAGCCACTAGGAAAACAGTTTTCCAAGTCAGAAACTTGAGCTCTGCTGAGACAGAGGCTCAAGGGGGTTGCATTAACTGAGCAATGCAAACATTCAGGTCCCAAGCGGGAGCTGGTTCTCGAAAAGGAGGGTTGGTGTGAAGTAACCCTTTAAAAAACTTGGAAAGCACAGGGTGAGAAGAAAAGGAAGCAGGCTTCCCTGCTGACAGAAAAGCAGAGACAGCTGCCAGATGAACCTTTAAGGTAGCTGGCCTAAGGCCTCAGGAATTTAAATGGACCAAATAGTCCAGTAAAATGGGCAGATCAGCAGATTCTGGGATAATCTGCTTCTCAGAGCACCAGATGGAAAACCTTTTCCACTCAGAATTGTAAGTGGTTTAGTGGAAGGCTTCCTGAAGCTTTTAAAATATCCAAAACACCTTGAGAAAGGCGAAGTCAGCAAATTCTAACTCCTCAAGAGCCATGCCTTGAGATGGAGGGATTGAGGTCCCATACCACACTCTCCCTGTGCACAGGCCAGTAAGTCGTGGACTCTGGGCAAGCTCAGGGCAGGGTGGACTGTCAGGACAGAAGCAGTGGTACCAGGCTGTCTGGCCCAATCTGGAGCAATCAGAATCATCCTTGCAGGGCTGAGATCTGATTTTTACTAGTACCCTGAAAAGAAGGGGAAGGGGAAAGGCATACAGGAACTTCCCTTTCCAATCCAACTGAAAGGTGTCCAGGGGACTGATCCCAGCACTGGAGGCCTGCAACAAAACAGAGGAAGTTGGTGGTTGTCTGGGGCTGCAAAGATCTATCTGAGGGTGCCCCATCTGGCAAAAGACTGACCCCAGCACTCTGAGGATTCAGGAGCCCATTCGTGATGGCCCTGAGAACTCTGCTGAGGGCATCCGCCAGGACATTGTCCTTCCTGGAAGGTGAACTGCTATCAGGGAGGTGTTCAGGAGTAAGCCAGAGACCACAACTTCATTGCTCGGTGCACAAGGCTGATGACCGAGTGCCCTTGCTTGTTGATGTACCACATTGTTGTGGTGTTGTCTGTCCTGACTTGAACTACTTTGTTCTGGACAGAAGCTGAAAACCTGAAGAGCTAAAAGGACAGCTCTGAGTTCCAAAAGATTGATGTGGAGCAGAGATTCCTGGGAGACCACTCCCTGAGTGGACAGGTCGCCTAAGTGAGCTCCCACCCTAACAGGAAAGCATCCGTGGTGAGGGTGAGGGAGTGGAAGCGGGAATGAAAGGAACCCCTTGTTTTAGATTGCTTTGATCCTGCCACCAGTGTAAGGCCAGGATCAGGGTTTGGGTCACTGGAACCAATTTGGAAAGGGGTCCTCCTTTGAGACCAATAGGCCCTCAAATGGAACTGAATGTCCCTCATCTGGAATCTTGCTCCTTGCACTACAGCTGTGGGAAGCAGCCATGTGCCCTAAGTTGCAGAAAATGCCTTGCTGGTGAGACCCGCAGGGTAAAGGAGGATGCCAGGGCAATGAGTCTGTCTACCCTTTCCGAGGAGAAATGCCCTGGCTAACTTTGTGTTCAATTCTGCACCTATGAAAGTTAGTACCTGAACTGGTTCGAGAACTGACTTTGGTAAATTCAGCAGGAATCCTAGGAAGTGAGAAGCTGCTGGGTGACTTGCAAGTGGGATTTTTACCTGATCTGGGACTGACCCACTATGAGCCAGTCGTCCAGGTAGGGAACACAGCAATCCTTGCCTTCTTAAATGAGCCACTACCACAGCTAGACATTTGTGAATACCCCTATACAAAGGTAAGGCCGAAGGGCATTGCCCTGAACTGGTAGTGGCCTGAGGGTAGTTCGAACCTGAGGTACTTTCGGTGAGAAGGCCTGATCAGAACATGAAAATAGGCATCCTTGAGGTCCAGGGAAGCTAACCAGTCCCCTGGCCTCAGGGAGGGCAAAATCATTGTCAGAGTTAACATTTTGAACTTTGGTTTCAAAAGATGCTTGTTCAGGTACCTTAAATCTAAAATGGGCCGCCATTCTCCTGTCTTTTGGGGTAAGAAAGTATCTTGAGTACAGCCCCTCGCCTGATGGCAAGGAGGGACCTTTCTACTGCTTTGCAGTCCAAAGAGAAGAAACCTCTGCTTCCAAAGCAAGGGCTTCTGAAGGATTTGCAGGTGGAAAATGTCTGGCTCTCATCTTGAAACTGTTTGAAGCTGAGAACCAGACCCTGGCCTATTACTCCAGAACCCACCTGTCCGGGTTAGGGACACCCAGTTCTGGCTGAAATAAACCAACCTGCCCCCACTGGTACAGGAGATCGGCCCTGGGCACCCCATCAGGGTGCCTGCTTGTAGTAGCCTAGGCTGAGGGAGGGACGATTTACTTGTGCCCGTCTACCTCTGCCTCTAAAGAAACCCTCTGTGCAAATGCAGAGGAGGCCTGAAATTGGTAAAAGGCCTGTGAAAGGCCTGCCCTACCTCTCGGGAGCGTGCCTCTGTGGAGTGGCATGCCTCCTTAGCCTGGGCATCTTTGTGGTAGTTCTGTATTCATCCATCTTTTCATATAGTTTTCTGTTTGTTCCCAAACAGAGAATTACCCACAACAGGAAAATCCATAGCCTTTGACTGAGTATCTTGGGACAGATTAGTGCATCTGAGCCATGCCAACCTCACGGAAAGCTACAGAAGTGGCCATGACCCTAGAGGAAACATCATTAACATCAACAGCAGTATGAAATTGAACTTTAGAGGCTTCAATGCCATCAGCAGCCACCTGTCTCAACTCACTAGCCAGCTGGCCATGGGCCTGCTTGGCTAACTGCAATACTGTGTCCCACCTAGATTTCTGATATCTCAGCCACATAAGCCATAATTTGCCTGCCTGAGTCCCAAAGAAGCTGCCATATACTGTTTTTTCACCATGGCATCCATCTTCCTGGAATCTTATCAGGAGGATGTGAGGCCAGAGGAATATTAGCCTTGTCACAGGCTGCAGCTTGTACCACACCTACATGACTACACTGCTCAGTGAGGAAGTCTGTATCAGAGCCTGACAAGGTATATCTTCTGTCCATTTTTTATCTACAGGAGGGACAGAATGAGGATTTTAAAATCTTGTTTGCTTCCTAAATGACTTATGCAAAGGAATAGACAACCTCCTAGACTCTGGAATATCCATCATTTCTACATAATCAGGCTCCTCTTGCTCATCCACAGCTTCCTCTAAAGGAAGCTGGAGGGTTTCTGCAACCTTTTTGTAAAACATAAAATGAGAAGGGGACTCAGACAGAATAGGAGGAGATTCTAAAGGTCTGTCTGGAGAAATGTCCGGTTCAATGGGCACGTCCAGACCCTCCCAGCCACACATGTAATGATCAAATTCGTCCTCCCTCTCCTGTGGTTCATAAAATTCCTCAACATCATACTCCTGATCCACTGGCACTGAACGAACCAACCTTTTACCAACTGTAGGTGGTTTGGCAGGACCCTGAGACAGTGACTGGACAATCTATATGGCTTTAGCTATTTCTGCAGCAGTTGAGAGACAATTTGGACCCAAACCTACTGATTTCTTAGTCTTTTCACTGAGACTGGTTCCCTGAACCAGCCTTCCTTTGCCGAGAAGTCTCGCCCTGGTCAGAGGGCACTCCCTCTGGTCCAGTGGGTACTGGACCGGCTGGCTATCCGGGTCAGCGGACTTCTGGCCTCCCTGCCCTGAGACCGCCCAATCTTTTCCAGGGTGGCTGCAGGAAATTTTTACACACCTGGCAGTCTGACAGGAGGTGGTCAGCCCCAGACAATAAACACAGTGGTGTGTGGGTCAGCCTTGGCAAGGCTTCCCCACAGACATCACAGTGTTGAAACCCAGTGGGCCGGTTTTTCTTTGGGTTTCTCAGACGCAATGCAGCCTAACCGAAACTTGCCCTTTTGATGGCAGTGCCGGGCAAGACACCCATATCGGTTCCTAACCGTGTCATGGGTATTTGAAAAAACCTATTTTAAAAGCAAGGTTTTTTAGAACCGATAAGAACCGGGAACCGCACTCTAAAAGCCCAACCACACTTTAAAACGTTAAATTAAGCAAACCGATCGGCTCAAAACCGAACCGATAATTGAATTTCCACACAGACTTTAAATTTTCTACTTACGGTTTACCAGATAGAGCTTTTAACCGAAATACGGTAAAATAAATACTTTTTGCCGGTTCAAATGGACCGAAAATACTCGCTTGAACCGAGAAATGAACCGATGTGAAGGAGCTGATCTCCGGAGCGACTGTTCAGCGAAGCGGAGTAAAGAATCTGACAGTTTCATTTGAAACTGGCCAGATAGAGCTTTGGTATAGAGCCCTCGCGCTGTGGAACTCCAGACTCTCTGGAGTTAACTCTTTCCTCTCCGGGGCAGTTCAGCTGCAGTGGCTGACTGCATATAGTCATAATATAGCAAGACTTCATGGTGTTTGAAAGGGGAGATATTGCTGATGGGGGACCTGAATATGCCAGATGTGAACTGGAGCACTTTTGCTTCAGCCACATCCAAGAGTAGGGCCACTCTCGATGCCCTACAGGCGGCATACCTCAGACAGCTAGTTTTAGAACCCACTTGGGAGGGAGCAATCTTAGACCTGGTGCTCTCAAATGGGGATGGAGAGAGGATCTCCGATCCTGAAGTGGGTAGCCATCTGGGAACAAGCGACCACCAAACAGTGTGGTTCACGATAAACTTAGCTGTAGAGTCAAGCCATACAAAAGTGAAGGTACTGGACTTCAGGAGGGCTGATTTTGTAAAAATGGGAGAGTGCCTCAGAAAAGCACTAGCAAGCAGGCAAGAAGGTGGGGTGGAGCAACAATGGGGAAACATCAAAGCGGCCATCACAGAGGCAACAAGCCTTTGTATGAAGCAAATAAACAAATCAAAACAAAAGAAAAAAAAACACCATGGTTCTCAAAAGAAGTGGCGGGGAAGGTTAGGGAGAAAAAGATAGCATTTAGGAAGTATAAAGAAACACAGAAGGAGCAGGACAGAGAACTATACCAGTTAAAGCAGAAGGAAGCGGGGAAGGCAGTCAGAATAGCAAAGGCCCAAACTGAGGAAAAGATAGCCAGCTTGGTTAAGAAGGGGGATAAAACTTTTTATATGTACATTAGGGAACAAAGAAAGACTAAGGCAGGGATACTGAAGCTGAATAAAGAGGAAGGTGGTTGGGCAGAAAGCGACAATGAAAAAGCAGGGATATTGAATGAATACTTCTGCTCAGTATTCACAATGGAAGAGCAGGGGGAAGATTCCTAATCCAGTCAACAGATGCACTCTGGATAGGGGGGTTGATATTAGTCCTTTCACAGAAGAAAGGGTTCTGAAAGAACTCTTAAAACTGAAGGTGGATAAAGCAATGGGGCCTGATGGGATTTACCCCCAGAATTCTAAAAGAACTAAGGGAAGAACTAGTAACACCACTGACTACCCTTTTTAATAAATCATGGGAGGATGGTGTGGTACCTGAGGACTGGAGGAGGGTGGATGTGATTCTTCACAAAAGTGGGAGCAAGACAGAGGCAGGAAACTACAGACCTGTCAGTCTGACCTCAGTGGTAGGGGAAATGATGGAATCACTTCTGAAGGAAAGAACTGTTGAGTACCTAGAGGTCAGTGGGGCACAGGACCCAAGGCAGCATGGATTCACAGCAGGAAGGTCATGTCAGATGAATCTAATTGATTTCTTTGACTGGGTGACCAAAGTAGTAGACCAGGGAGGGGCTGTGGAAATGGCCTACCTAGACTTTCGCAAGGCATTTGACACAGTCCAGCACAAAAGATAATAAACAAATTAGCCAGCCTGGGAGTGGGTCCCAGGATGGTAGCCTGGGTAAAACACTGACTGGACAACAGGACACAGAGGGTAATGGTAATGGAGTCCACAGTGAAGAAAGGAGGGTTACTAGTGGGGTACCACAGGGTTCAGTACTGGGGCTGGTCCTTTTTAATGTCTTCATAAGTGACATTGCAAAGGGACTGGAAGGAAAAGTATGTCTCTTTGCAGATGACACAAAGATCTGCAACAGGGTTGATACGCAAGGTGGGGTGGAAAGGATGAAAAGGACTTGGCAAGGTTGGAGGAATGGTCAAATGTATGGCAGCTAGATTCAACGCAAAGAAGTGCAAGTAATGCACCTGGGAAACAAAACCCAGGGAAAGAGTACAATGGGGGTGAGATACTGAAACAACAAAAAATGGAAAGGGACCTGGGGTAGTCATATCAGACGACCTAAAGGTGGGCCAGCAATGTGAGAGGGCAGTAGGAGGGCTGGTGAGGGATACTGGGATGCATAGGGAGAGGCATCACCAGTAGAAAACAGGAAGTTGTTGGCCCTCTGTACAGACAGTTGGTAAGACCACATCTGGAGTACTGTGTACAGTTCTGGAGACCCCATCTCCGCAAAGACATAGACAGGGTGGAGGCTGTCCAGAGGAGGGCATCCAAATGGTGCAGGGTCTGCACCAGAAGACATATGAAGAAAGACTAAAGGAGCTTAAGATGTATAGCCTCAAGGAAAGGAGGGAGAGGGGGGACATGATAGAAACTTTCAAATACCTCAAGGGAATCAACAAAGTCCAAGACGGTAGCATCTTTCAGAAAAGGGATGTACAAGGGGACAATTTGAAGATACGGGGGGGAAGACTCAGTGGTAATGTGAGAAAGTATTTATTCACAGAGATGGTTGTAGATGCATGGAACAGCCTTCCTGAGGAGGTCGTAGAGTCAAAAACAGTGGGGGAATTCAAGAATGCATGGGACAGACATAAAGCAATTCTAGTGGGGGGTAGGAGGAAGTAGGCTGTTGGTTAACTAGGATCTGCAGCTTATCCATTAGGTAGGGAAATGGGCAGACTAGGTGGGCCAAGCGGGCCTTATTTGCCATCAAATTCTATGTTTCTATGTTTCATCACTGTTTGTATTACTAGTAAATAAAATATGTGCATAATGCAGTTTATGCAGATGCAGGGGTGCATTTTTTCCTTTTGAAATATTCATCTCGTTATACAGACTAAACATGGTACCATAACGTGAGCTGGAAATTTACAGAGCATACCATTCTGACACATATTAAAGTTTCTTCCAGCTTAAGAATGTACTTAGTTGTTTTTGAAAAACTGAAGCCCTTTTTTTATAACTAATGTATAGTCATTTGTCAGTCTGTCTGTCTACACCACAAGTTATAAATGTAACCCCTAGATGGCGCTATCCCAGGGGCTACTACCCCTGCCTGATTTGCCACTAACAGGTTGAGGGGCCTGGATCCGATGGCGGGTGCCTCCACCCAGAGGTCAGGGTTTGCAATAGTTAAACTAACTTGGTCACAGCCCTCTGGGACACTGCAACCCCTTTCTTCCCACTAGTGGCCCACACAATATATCCGAGATTACCTTCACAGTATACACTTACCCCAGGACTGGTTCAGGCACTGGGACCTCCTGTAAAATAAGATACAGTGCAACAATCACAGTACAATACTTTAACATAGACAAATACCTCAGGCAGTATAACTTTGCTGAAACAAGTAGCTCTGATTTATTTAGGGGATATAACAAGGACGGGGAATCAGGTTAATTAGCTTATCACTTTACTCATCTATCTATGGCTCTGTGCATAGGGCCTATCCCTACCAGTTACTGTCCCTGGGTACCCAAGCCCCAGTGGCTAGTCCAAACCGTGGGCAGCTGGTAGGGCCCTTTCACACAGAGAAAAGAAAAATTAGTTAAACAGTCAGCAGTACAGTAATTCCATTTGGATTCAATGTGGCAATTCAACAGGAACGACCCTGAATTAGTACTCACGACCTCCAAACAAGATAGGGTCCTTCAATGTCAGCAGGGCTACTTGAGCTCCACAGACTCCTCACACATTTATATGGTGAACAGTAACAGGCAAAAGTCCTTTAATGGCAGCAGGATTCACTCGAGCTACACAAGCCTCCTCACACATTTATATGGTAAACAGTCACAGGCAAAAGTCCTTTAATGGCAGCAGGATTCACTTGAGCTACACAAGCCTCCTCACACATTTATATGGTAAAAAGAAAGTACTATACCAGGCAGGCTGTTTCTCTATCCCGATCGCAATTACTGCACAATACCTGGGAGAACACACAGCAGATACAGTTCCTGACAGACCGAGTGCAATTCAGCAATTTCTCCAGTCTTCTACAGGGTGAGCCTGGTTTCTACTCTTCAGATATCCTTTGATTCTTCTACAGGACGGATTCAGTCCTAACAAGCAGTTATGCAAGCTGCAGACCAGAACTCTGGGCCTTACACACGTTTCCCGACTAAAACTGCACACCCAAAAACACAGGGCTCCTTCCTCTTCACTGCCAGAGCTCAACTGAAACTCCAGCAGACAAAACTGGCACTTCCTTTGAGTTCCTCCCAGTTCTTGGCTGGATTGGCTGTCACTCACAATAGACTGCCCCTGTTGGTCCAAAAGGCGCCAAGTCTAAACTACATCTCCCAGAGTCACTGCCCATACAATCCTCTTGTGGCTGGCTCAGATTATGAGTCCAAGTTCTGATTCGCCCAAGGCACCATTTTAGAGCTACCTTAACCCACACTGATTGGTCCAGTTCAGCAGTTCAAAACTAGAATGGGAACTAGGCAAACACAGTTC
Organism: Neoceratodus forsteri; assembly: GCA_016271365.2. Taxonomy (NCBI): domain Eukaryota; kingdom Metazoa; phylum Chordata; order Ceratodontiformes; family Ceratodontidae; genus Neoceratodus; species Neoceratodus forsteri. The sequence goes on along the minus strand of CM028134.1, from coordinate 966,025,172 downwards.
TGACTGCAAACAAAGCAGGTTAGACAAACTGTAATTTCATTATTACTCTAAATGATTTCTGGCAAACAGTTACATCTTTCAGATAGGTTCCTTTGCACTCTAGTGACTGCAAAATGGAGTGAATTGCAGCAGCTCGAGTGGTACTCAAGCAGAGAAGCACACAGTCCCCCCATACAAACTAATTATGTCTGCAAGCAGACAGCTCTTAAAGAGACAGTACCAGAGGCTCTAAAAACACTCACTGATAAATGGCTTAAATGCCAAACACCATTCAGGCTTGGAGCATTCAAGCAAGCTCCTGGAAGTCTTTTGGGAACCCCCATTTGCAGGGGGGTTACATAAACATCAAATACTGAAAATGTGTCAAAGAATAGTATATATAATCAAATTTTTAATGTAATATATTTGATGTTTCAGATATTACCAAAAGCACCAGTCTCTGGCTGAATGGGACCGGATAGCCCAAAAGATGGGTCTCACTAATGCAAAGGTTATTACCTGCTTCCAGAACCAGTGGGCCAAGCTCAAACAGGACTCGGAGGAGATGAAAGCAGTATTAATGAGGAGCATGGTACACATGCATATATCTATCAGTCTGATGTTCATATAAAGGGACCCTGCACCTACAGCAGCAGCATCATTGCTTCGACCCTCCATTACTATTTAGCCCCACGAGGATGACAGGTGTGCAAGAATCCGAGATTAAATGCTGCAGTCACATGTGCTCAGGGCTTTGGAATACACAGTATTGCACACATTTGCAAACATTTCTGAACTGAAATACACTGCCAGAAATGTATTGCTTAAATAAGGATTTTTTTCTAATTAGAGACATGCTTTCAAACATCAGCTTTGCAACGGTCAAATTATAACCATACATTGTAATGCATTCATTGTACTCATTGTTCGTTTTTTTTTTTTACCTTCACAAAAGGTAACAAAATCAAAAGAAGCAATGAGTATAATGAAGGCTGCATTACAATTTGTGTTCATAATTTGTTGCAAAACTGATGTGTGCCTGATTAGAAAAAAATTTATTACAACAATAGATATTTGGCAGTGCATTTCAATACAGTAAAGTTCAATCCATCAGAAATGGGCATGCCTTCAATACAAGTACATAGATCACATTCGGTGCAAAGGCAGTATTAAAACAAGGTTCCACCCGATTGCAAAATATACTAACAGATTCTGGAGAAGCTGACCTCTATGTCGCATATGGAAGTCTTTTTTTTTTTTTGCCCATTTGCTGCCCCGACAAAAAAACTCCACATACCAGACAGACAGTTTTTTTTTTTCTTTGACTGTTACATTACAAAATAAGTTCTGGAGGGAAGGATGGAAAAAGAAAGGAGAGGGGCACACCCTGGTTCACTTAAGAAAAAAAATTTATTAGCTAGGTAGGTAGGTAGACAGATACTATAGAATATGAAAGTAGAACTACCAAAATCAATTTTCAGTATTCCCCCTCCAGTTTTAAAGTGCAAAGATATTTTGACAACACTTATTGAATTATGTACATGCCATTGCTGCTGTCCGCCAACTGATCCATGCTAAGAAATGGAGTGCCACACAAGAAAAAATAAAGGAAACTGAGCACGAGATAACTGTCCTAGGGCTGGAAGACACCACCCAAAACGGTTTCTGTAAGGGACTATTGTCCTGTACAACCAACCTCGTCTCTTTTTATAACAATGTGAGTGACAGTATCGATAAACGAAAACCTGTAGATGTTATATTTGGATATAGGAAAATAATTCAATACTATTTCATACCATCTGTTAGTAAACAAACTAATTAAACAGAGTTTACATTTTTTCATTGTAGGATGGATCAAAAATTGGTTGAAACAACTTCCGGCGATGTCACCCGGCATGGCGGACTAGTTCTTTCGAGCTCTTCCAGTCCCCCTACTATAATCCAGCCACATCAGCGGTAAAACCTGTCTACCTTGCATAAAAAACGCAGACCTGAGCTTCTCATGGCTAATACTAGAAACAAACTGAAAGATATTGTGGCCCCGATGGGTTCTAAGGCGGATTTGGAGACTTCGGTTAAAACACCAGACCCGGGGCCTAGAACACGAGAGGCCGACAATCGCATAACCTCCCCACACCAGGCTCTCTCAGAGGAATCAAGCTCAGAGGACGAGGAAGAAATAATGATCTCATCTAGGCAACTGTGCCGGGAACTCCAGCGGCTGAGGGACAAAATAGGAGACTTCCAGCAACAATTACTCGAGCTCCAAAAAGAACAAACACATCAACAAACCCAAATTTCTGATTTTGAGCAACACACTACCGAACTCTCCAAACAGGTAGCTCTCCACAATGGGGCTCTGCTGCAATTACATGACAGGGAGATATGGCTAAAACAAAAGGTGGAAGATCTTGAAAATAGATCCAGATGGATAAACATAAGAATACATGGCATCCCAGAGGGCACAGAATCCGGTGACATGAACAAGTTCATGGAAAACTTTTTTAGAGAAATCTTAAGTTTGGACTCAGATTATGCCTACAATATCATCAGAGCTCATCGCTCTTTGGGTCCCAGACCTGTTGACCCCAAAGCTCACCCTCGGTCTGTAATAGTGGCCTTTTTTGATTACAGGACCAAATCGGAGATCCTACAAAAGGCATGGCAGAAGAAAGAGCTGATTTTTGGGGACACTAGACTTTTCTTTGAGCACAATTATGCTCCTATGACCATGGACTGTCGGAGACAAATGCTACCAATATTGAAGCTATTGAGGCAAAAGGGGGTTAAAGCCAGAATAGATTATCCCTCCACCCTGCGTATCACTATGGACAAAAGTACCCACCTCTTTCCAACACTTCGGAGGCCAAAACTTTCCTGTAGCAGTGAAGCATAGCTGTGGATGACGTGTTTGAGTCAGAAAATCTGAAGGAGCTGGATCGTCGCAGGTGGTACACCGTGAAAAATTCGGGCCTCACCAGGAAACAGGCTGGGGGAAGTGGATCCGCCACTGCGGATCCTTTGGAGTCACTCTCAGATGTTCGGGGAGGCCCATCAGCACGCCCGTTGCTGCAGAGAGAGGGAGGTAGAAAACGTAACCGGAATAAGGGCAAGAAGTCTGTAGCTGTCGGGAACTGAACCGCGAGGCATGGCAGTGGTGGAATGACACTGTCTCTAACACTTTGAACGTTCTGGAAACCACAGTGCTTAGACAACAACTTCGGGAATCGGATGAGTGATTCCACCTCCTGGTATCCAGTGGCAGCGATTCTTCCTGGCTCTCCCCCTGCTTGCCAGTGGATTGTTGTAACTTTTACTGAGAACTGTTTCTCAGAAGGGGAGAGAAGTCATCTTGTCCGTTTTCTTCGCCTGTGAGACTTTCCATGACTGATATTTGGAGGGGTAATTGTGTATTGAAACCAGGGTTTTTTTTTTTTTGGTTTTTTTTTAATTGGACTTGGGTTCTTTGTGGAACTGTTACTGAAAGACTAAACATCTTGATGAGAGCAATTTATGTACCACAAGGAAAAAGAAAGAAAAAAGAGAAAAGCAAATCTTAATTTTTGTACACCTTGGGGTGGGGAGGTTTGAACTACAGGGCGGGCAATTTTTTTATTTGAAATGTGTGGTGGTGAGTGCATAGGGGGAAGTCCAAATTGGGCCCTGGCACTCGCCTACCTCATCCATAAAGGTCAACTATCTAGTGGGGAGATTGAGGGCCACTGTTAAGAGGAAGTGGGGCTGTTGGTTACCCCTCGAGCTCCTCAGCGGACATACCCTTGCTCAATATAACTGGGGAATTCAGCTAGTTTTAATTTGGAAAGGTAGCCTACAGAGGAGGTTTTGTTCTCTGTGCTTCATTTTCTTCTATAAGTCTTGGCTGGGGGTGGGGGTTGGGGTGGTATGTGGCGTGATGCATAGGGTGATGCGATCCACCACTCGAGATGGGGTCTTGGATTATGGCCCTCGATAGGGTGTGATGAATGGTTATCACACCTTCCCACCTCCACACATAGAGGCTGGGGCACGGTGGCATGTTTGGGAGTCACAGTTCAATTTGTTTAATTTAGGTTCCAATTATTGATGTTGTTCTGTTTATGCTGTTCTTCAAGCTTATTGTTAGCATTGGGGGAAGCGCTAATCATGCTGTGGAGGGTTGGAGAGGGAGAGATGTGGAGATGGTTGGCTGAGGGAGAGCATCTACTGATTATGATAAGGGGTTTTATAGATGTTTTGATGGCACTTGATGGACCTATCTATCAATCATTACCTACAATGTAAAAGGATTGAACAGCCCGATCAAAAGGGCTAGAGTGCTTCAGGAAATGGGCAGATCGAGAGTGTCCTTGTTTTTATTGCAAGAAACGCATTTGTCCAAGATTGGGCACACAAAATTGCGGAGAATATGGGTGGGAGAGGTACATGCTGCCTCCTGGCCAAAGCATCCCCATAGGAGAGGAACAGGCATTTTAGTTAGGAAAAATACTCCACTTAAGGTGGAAAGTGTAGATTTGGATCCTAGGGGGTGCTATGTTCGATTACAGGCTACATGTTTCAATATGAAGTGTATTTTTCTAAACATTTATGCCCCAAATGATCAACTAGAAAACTGAACCTTCTTAAAGAAAACAATCCTTAATACCATAGGAGACCCTGATGCCATCTATGTTTTGGGTGGAGATTTTAATACTGTCTTGTCCCCTAGGAGAGACAGAAGAGGATTGCAGGCTGCCATGGAGGTTTTGGCAAGGAAAGTTTCCTGAAACGTTTGTTGGGGGAGACGGGGCTCCTTGTTGCCTAGAGACATGTTCACCCTACAGTAGCAAATTATACTTTTTATTCACACAGACGTGCCATTTTCTCCAGGATAGACATGTTCCTGATTCCCAAGGAGTGGTTTAGCATGTTGGATACTTGCGACATCCTCCCCATGGCATGGTCTGACCATGCCCCAGTACTGTTAAAACTGGTATTTTCTCCTAGCACAAGAAATAGCACCTGGCACCTAAACACAGGGCTCCTAAATCAATCCTTGGTCAAGCAGAAGATTTCTGACTCTATCCAGGAGTTCCTGGATGCCAGCCCGCCCTTGGATACAACCCCCTCGGTCTGCTGGGACGCTCTGAAGGCTGTGCTGAGCGGTATTTTCATTCAGTGTAGTTCCCAACAAAAAAAGTCAATCAAAAGCTACAAAAGCAGATAGAGGAGGAGCTACAGGAGGCAGACTTCCGATATAAGCTCACCTTACATCCTGAAGATAAGACCCTCTGGTTAGCAAAGAAAAAGAGGCTAGAATCATTACTGGCTACTCAGACCGAGGGCATGCTCAGGAGAACAGCACAAAGATTTTTTAAGGGAGGTAACAGGGCAGGGCATCTCCTGGCCCTAGCCTTAAGGAAACAGACAATCTCTAGAGCAGTCCCTCAAATTCGGGATCCCGAGGGTGGGGGTGGGGTGGTATCGGACCCCTTGAATATATCCGCCTCTTTTGCAGACTTTTATGTAGCCCGGTATAGGCAAGAATCAGTTCCCAATTATGAAACTAAGATGGGATCCTTTCTAAACAATATTGGGCTTTCCTCCCTTGAAGCCCACCATAGGGCCATATTAGACGGGACCATCTCTGCCCAGGAAATCTTGAATAAAATCGCACAAACTAAGTCTGGAAAGTCTCCTGGCCTGGATGGTCTACCGTCCAAATTTTATAAATGCTTTAAGAAAGACTTGTTGCCCGGCATGCTACAATGTTTTCATCACATACAAGGTGGGGGGGGGGCCACTGTCCTGGAGACAAGCACAGATAGTGGTGCTGCCCAAAGAGGGTAAGGACCCACAGCATTGTTCCTCCTACCGGCCTATTTCACTCTTGAACGTGAACATGAAAATATTTACTGGCATCCTGGCGGACAGACTGCAATAGGCCATGGGACGGTTATCCACCCGGACCAGACTGGCTTTGTGGAGGGAAGATATCTGACTGACAATATAAGGAGACTACTTAATATACTTACTTCCCGGCAGCACAAATCAGAATTTCAGTTACCTATCTCCATGGATGCCAGAAAGGCTTCTGATCAGGTTAACTGACAATTTCTAAAATTTACCATGGAGAACATGCAATTTGGCCCCAAATTCTTAAAGATTTTTCATAATTTATATATCCTGCCACAGGCTCAAGTACAGGCAAATGGGTGAATTCTAAAAGTTTTACCCTATCTAGAGGAACAAGGCAAGGCTGTCTCCTGTCCCCCATACTTTTTGCGGTCTGCCTGGAGCCTTTGGCAGCAGCTCTGCGCCAGGAATAATGGTTGGTGGGAGGTAACTGAAAATTGCCCTTTATGCAGATGACTCCTTTTTTTTTTGGGGGTAGTCCCAGGGATCTGTCCCTCGCCTCCTATCCATTCTGGAGAGTTCTGGAGAATTGTCTGGCTACAAATTAAATTATGCCAAGTCAGAGGCCCTTAAGTTAAGTGGCACAATTCCACAAAGATTCCACATTGGATTTCCTTGCTCTTGGGCTAAGAATAATCAAATTTGATATCTGGGCATCCAGGTCCAAGCAGACGCCTCTAAATTATTTGAAATCGACTATAACAAATTATGGGGTATAGCACAACAAGACTTAGCCAGATGGTCCCTGCTACCCTTGACAGTTGCAGGGAAAATAGATTATATCAAAATGAACCTGCTTCCCCATTTCTTGTTCCTATTTGCTACTCTCCCAATACCGATTCCCCCGACATTTTGGCATGGGGTCACAGTTGGTCTGTCCAGGTTTATATGGGGGGGCCATCACCCACGACTATCCAAGCAGATACTATCCCTCCCACGTGATGGGGGGTTTAGGGCTGCCTGATTTTTATTTGTACTACCTGGCTTGCCAACGTCAAGTGGTCCACACTTGGATTACGGGGCGAAGCTCCTCGGAATGGATGGAGGAGCAGGATACCGTAGAGGATTCCCTGTGTTCACTTGCTTACTCAGAGCCTTCAACTCCAGTCTCCTCATTATCTAGTAATCCTTGGACACAGCACACTGAGAGTTCTGAAGAGGGTTAGACAGTGGATGGCCTCGGGAAAGACCCTGGGCCCCCTTTCCCTGATTCATCAATACTCGGGCTTCTTCCCTCCACGTTTGGACAGTGCATACGCCAGGTGGGAACTAAAAGTGCTGGTTCGATTCTCGCAGCTGATAAGGGAGGGCACTTGCCTCTCCTTTGCCCAGCTTAAAGAACAATTTAGTCTGCAGGATTCAGACTTCCATAGATACTTGCAGGTACATCACTTTATTAACATCACAGACAATCTGAAAGAACATACACGCCAACTGAACCCATGGGAAAATGCTGTGCTAATGGTACAGAAATCAAGAGGAAAAGGCGAGGTGGACCGCTCAGTTATATAAATTAATAAGGCTCGGGGAACAATATCCTCTAAGGATAATAAAACTTGTCTGGGAGAATGAGATGTTGGAGCGTATCCCAGATGAGCTGTGGCTTAAGAGGTTGAAACAGGGGTGGAGGGTGACTTCATCCCCTACTTGGAAGAATTCTTTTGGAAAATTCTAATCCGTTACCTCCTAGTCCCAGTAGTGACCCAGTACCACAGTGATACTAATACAGACCTTTGCTGGAGGGCATGTGGCTCAGTAGGTACACATTGGCATATATACTGGGGATGTCAGACTATTGCCCACTTCTGGGATGGCATAAAAGGTGCAGTACAGGAGGTGCTGTCAGAACAAATACCAGACACTTTCACAGATTGGGCATTGGGCTTCCCAACCATGGTGCACTTTCCCCCATCTAAATGGAAACTGGCCCTAGCCCTTATTGCTGCAGCCTCAAAGTGCGTAACTGCACACTGGCTGCGCTGGGAACCTCCGGGCATGGGGGAATGGGTCTCCAGAGTTAATAACATTATGGATATGGAATCCATCACGGCCAGATTACACCTTAGAGAAGAAAGGTTCAGATTGATTTGGGGCCGGTGGATTGCCTGGGAGGCAGCTCACCCTCGTGCTTCCATGGATCCCTAGCACACAAGATTATTGGGTGAACGGTTCCTCCTTGATTGATTAAATAACCAATAAACTAAGGCGTATATTGGGTAGGCAGGATCTATATATTTACATCAATGTATATTTTTATTTGGATTGTTTTCTCCTCCTCGCTCCTTTCCTTTTCTCTTTTCCTTCTATTTGTTTATTATTTAAACATGTTGATTATGATAGACTCTTATATAGCATGGTGATTACATGTTCCCCCGATTGCTGTTCTGTTTTTTTCTTGTAAACAGTTTGGCATCATAGAACTGATTGTAATGTCTAATTTTTGAAAGGACTTTGTAGATATACATAAGTCACTCTGTATGAAGTATCAACAGTTATACTGCTCTAGATGTCATAATGGTGACTGTACACTGTTGTAAGTACATGATGGTTGAATAAACTTGAGTTAAAAAAAAATTGGTTGAAACAGCAAACCCAGGTTGTTAAGAGTAAATGGTCACCAGCCTGATGAGGGATGTGTCACTAGTGGGGTCCCTCAGGGATTTGTGTTGGGACCTGTGCTCTTTGGGCTGTACATTAGTGACATGGACTCAGGAACTGCGAGAGCCACAGCAAAGTTCGCTGATGACACTAAAACAGGAGGAGAAGTGGATTCTTATGAAAAATATTTATTATTAAGCCATGACCCAGATCACATAGTCAAATCAGTAGCTGACAACAAAATGAAATTTAATTCATCAAAATGTACAGTGCTTCATTTTAGCCATAACAATCCCAATCATACTTACCATCTGGCGGGGAGGTCTGAAAGCATCAACCCGAGAAACTGATCTGGGTATACTGGTAAATAATGACTTCTCTTCCACAGACCATTGCCAGTATATAACAAAAACAGCAAATAGATTGCTATACTCCATAAAACGATAATTAGTAGAAATAAACACTGCATACTGAGGTTGTACAAATGATATATTATTCCTCACTTAGATTATGACTCCCCAATATGGAACTCTTACTAAAGGAGAGATATAAATCTATTAGAAAGAACCCAAAGAACAGTTACAATATCAATCTCTGGTCTATCTACCATGAGTTATGAAGATAGACTGTGATCACTTGATCTGTTTAGTCTTGAAACTAGGAGGAAAAGAGGGAACCTATTATTATTATTTAACATCATGAAAAATCAAAAACTCATGGAACAGTGTGGTTTACAACTAAATACTAGGACAACTCAACTAAGATCTCACAACAGGCAACTGTTAATCCCACGTGTGAACACCAAAAAGAGACAATTTCTATACAGTCAGAACTACATGAGTATGGTACTCATTGTCTAGATTGGTTAATGTTTCACCTTTTGAGTCCTTCAAAAATGGGCTTGACAAATAACTTTTGACTAATGGACCTTAAATTTCCCCACTAGGAGTGGTAGACAATTTAATGGGCCAGTGGCCTACTCTGTCTAATTCTTCCAAGCAAGTCATAACAAGGAGGATCAATGGAAAAACAAGAGGGCATTGTCCTTAGTTGGGAGAAAGCACCAGGGTGCCACCAACTTCACGTCTCAAGAGTCAGGTTCAGTTCAGTAGATCTGGTCATAAAACAAAGATAAAGTTGATCACAGAACGGGAGTCTGAACTGCAAAATGCTTTCTACTTGTACTATACCATGCTAAAGTATCCTGTTCTTATCTTGCTCTGGTTCAAGCTCTGTCTGCTTGTTTGACTTGTTCAAGCAAGTGTGCTTTAGCTATTCTTACAAGTTCAAAACTCTGCAGGCAGTCTTCAATTTGACAGTTTAGGTGCTGAAAGCTTGTCTGTAGCCACTGCACATGGCAATTTTTAGAGATGCCATGTGTACACATTAGTGGTAATTCGAGACGTTGCACTCCCCTTTGACAGCTAACTGCACATCTCCTGTACATATTAGTCAGTGATTTTTTTTCATCTTTAAAAAGTCTATTTACCAAAATGTCCAGTGGTTACAGCATGTCAATACTGAACTAGGGACGAAAATCGATATTATGTTCCACTTCTCCATAACCTGCAATACTTCCTCTGTGTTATGTCCTCTAAACACGTCAAGAATGAGCAAGGTTCTCTGTTCATCTGGTTGTCCCTTTTTAGAAAACAAGATGGACTATACATAGGATAGTAACCCCTTCAATAGTGCTCTGTAGTCTATGTGTTTGCCAAGTGGTTTTCTCAATGGGATATCTGCCATGCATGAGGGAAGACAAAAAATCAGATAACAGCGGACTGTTTTGCTCTGATAGATAACCTGTGGGGGCAGAAATTGCCCTGAGAGAGTGCAGCAAAAAATGACAGTGAACTGTTATTACCAAGTCCAAGTGCAAGTGCAGAGACCTCCATCTGCGTTGTGCTATTTCCACTGTCTACTCTGAGCAAGGTATTACATTCACCACGGTCTCATCCAGGATCAGCTCAGGTGGGATTGACTCTTGTCATACTACCGAGTTGATCCTTGACAGAAACTGCAACTTTAAGATCATCAAAATCTGTTGAGGTCTTACATGCAGCTTTACCACCCTGTCCTCTGATGTACCCCATACAACTTAAGAAAACACAAGACCACTGGCATGAAATTAACTATGACCCACCATTTTCTGACAATATCTGTGGGTTGGCGGCATTCACAATCCTAGTTGCTAGGGCAATAAGAACTCATCCATTCACAACTGGCCACTCTAATCTGAAGCTTTCACTCATTTCTTATGTGCTTGCTCTACCTCCTCTAATAACATAGGAGGGGTCCAGGAGGCTTATGTTGTAGTTCATAACAGAGTAGAGACAGGAGTGGTGTCTCTTTTTAATTGCGTTGAAGAATCATTTCTTCCCTTTTTTTTTAATTTGCGCACAGTGCTTTTGTTAATCGGCTGTTTAAACTTGGGGGTGTACAGTCAAATGGCATTTATCACCACATGAACACTGCCATGTCAGCCAATTTTTAATCAGACCAGGGGAGTGTAGGAGATATATGGGCTCTGCATTATTTTGCTGGAGGGGAAGCACTACAGGTAGCAAGCTTGGAAATTCCAGAATTTTTGGTAGAAACCAAGATCCATCCCAGCAGTTTCACTCATCAAATCAGCATCAATTGTATCCATATTCAAGCAGAAAAATTCCTGTTTTAAAGGAAATAAAAACCCAGGGGAAGAGTACACAATGGGACGGAGGGGGTGGTATTAACAACAACAAAAATGGAAAGGGACCTGGGGTATTCATATCAGATGACCTAAAGGTATGCAGGCAACGTAAGAAGGCAGTAAGGAGGCCTGGGGAGATACTGGGATGCATAGAGAGAGACATTACCAGTAGAAAATAGGAAGTTGTCATCCCTCTGTACAGACAGTTGCTGAGACCTCACCCAGAGTACTGCGTGCAGTTCTGGAGACCCGGTCTCTGCAAGGACATAGACAGGATAGAGGCAGTCCAGAGGAGGGCAACTAAAATGGTGCAGGTTCTGCACCAGAAACCATATGAAGAGAGACTAAAGAAGCTTAATACGATACCTCAAGGAGGGAGGGGGGGACATGATAGAAACCTTCTCAATTCAAAGGAATCAACAAAGTCCAAGAGGGTAGCATCTTTAAAAAAGAGATATGCAAGAACAAGGGGAACAATTCAAGATGGGGGGATGGCTCAAGGGCAACGCAAGGACGTATTTTTTCATGGAATGGCCTTCCTGAGAAGGTCGTGGGGTAAAAAACAGTGGGGGAATTAAAGAATGCATGGGACAGACATAAGGCAATTATAGTGGGGGGCAGGAGGAAGCAGGCTATTGGTTAACAAGGATCTACAGGTTATCCAAAGGTAGAGAAATGGGCAGCCTGGGTTGGCCAAGCTGTCCTTATCTGCCACCAAAGTTTATGTTTCTAAAGGCTTTGGTCGAGAATAATTGAGCCTCTTTGCTAGAGACATAGCAAACCTTCATTCTGTAAACCTCCCAGTAATTGTCAGGTAGACAAGACATATGCAATTGGCAACCAGCACTTAAAGCCACATTGAGACTGACTTTGAGACTGATAGCCATTGATGATCAGTTGTTCGCAAAGCGCACAAACTTTGATTGATGCGACTGTACATTGCAAAGTTGGAAGAAAATTCAGTTACACAAATATAAATAATTCTACAGTAGATAGATAGATAGATAGATAGATAGATAGATAGATAGATAGATATAGATACACGATTTGAGACATGGGGACCAGGTCTCAGAAACAATTTTCTTTAATATACTGAGAACTGTTCCCAATGTCTGAAATCATATCTGCTTAAATAAGGATTGTTTTTACTAATGCTTTCAAACATCAGCTTTGCAACTGTCAAACTGTAGTCCTGCGGAGCTGTTGTCAATGAGGTGGGGCACTGAGAAAATTACAGTTACGTAAGAACTTACCGTAACAGTAGATCTTCGAGAGAGGCTCTTGCAGTAGGTAATTACATATAGGACTGACGCCGGCCGGCGGCAGGACCCCAAGGAAAAATTTCTAGCTAGCAGTCCCTGGCCAGGGACCGCCCCACGCCAGGGGTGACCGCACGCGCGACGCCGGGTATAAGGGGGCGGGTCCCGACGCCCGCCTTCCAGTTCTTTCCCGCCGCAGGCCAAAAGAGGCCGGACGAGAGAGAAGCGGATAGTTCTCTATATGGAAAAGAAGCTGGAAAAGCCTAGGGGGATGGAGGGGGATAGATATTACTTGCAAGAGCCTCCTCAAGATCTACTGTTGCTAAGCTCTACGTAACTGTACTATCTTACTCGAGAGGGCTCTTGCAGTAGGTAACTACATATAGGACTGAATCCCAAGCAGTCTGGAACAAATAAAAGGCACTGGAGGAGGAAACTACTCCAGAAGATAGTAGTAGCTGCGTGCCTCAAGACAGGAGGCCTTGCAAAACAGCTAGTCTCAAGCCTGCTCTCCACGGCGAGAGGCAATGTCCAAACTGTAGTGTTTCGAAAAGGTATGGACAGAAGTCCAGGTGGCGGCAGCGCAGATGTCTGCCGCAGACACATTCTTGAAACAAGCCGCCGAGGTCGCTACTCCTCGAGTGGAGTGACCTCTGACTTGACCCGGAAGGGTCTTGTTGTACTTGTCATAACAGAAAGTGATGAAATGAGTCAACCACTTCGACAGGCATTGCTTAGAAACAGCATTGCCTTCATTTTTGTGAGCAAAAGAGACGAACAACTGATCGGTCTTTCTGAGATCCTTTGTCCTGTTGGTGTGGTATCTCAGAATCCGGTGAACATCCATGGTATGGAGTAAATATTCCCCTTGGTTGCAGTACTGCGTGAAAAAGGCAGGTAACTCTATGGACTGATTTAAGGTAGACTCTGCTACTACTTTAGGTAGAAACTTAGGATTCGTGCGAAGAGCAACTGCTCTTTGTGAAAATCAAATAGGGATTTTACACATAAGGGCCTGGAGCTCGAAATTCTCATGAGCCAAGTGATGGCCACCAAGAAGAGCGTCTTCCATGAAAGAAACTTCAAATCTGAAGAAGCTGCAGGTTCGAAGGGAGGAAGAGTAAGTTTCTCGAGAACAAAGTTCAAGTCCCAAGGGGGAGCAGGAGTTCGGATGGGGGGGCCTCAGATGAAGGACTCCTCTGAGAATGGTCTTAGAGACCTCCAGTTGGGCAAAAGCTTTATGTACAAAAGGAACATGGTAGGCTGAGATAGCAGCCATGTGCACCTTCAAGGAGGAATGGCTGAGACCCAGGTCGAAGAGATGATGTAAGTATTCCAGCAGAACAGCCACTGAACAGGAGAATGGCTCCACATTCCTAGAGGCGGCCCAAATAGAGAATTTCTTCCACTTCATGGCATAAGTGGACCTAGTGGAGGGTTTTCTAGCCTCCACCAAAATCTCCGCCACTTTTGGAGAGACTCCAAAAAGGGATTGGGCTAGGTCTGCAGGAGCCATGCATGAAGTTAAAGGGACTTGAGACCTGGATGGACCAGGGTCCCCTGATCCTGGGTCAGCAAACCTCAAGATAAAGGAAGAGGAAGAGGAGGAACCTCTGAGTATTGCTGTAGAAGAGAGAACCAGATTTGCCTGGGCCAGAAAGGAGCAATCAGAATCAATCTTGCTCCTTCTGTGGATAGTTTCTGCAAAACTCTTGGGATCAGAGGGATTGGGGGAAAAGCATAGACGAATCTGTCCTTCCAGCCTAGAGACAGAGCATCGCTCCAGAAAGCGCCTCGCTTTGGAACGAGCGAGCAAAAGCTGGGAAGTTTTGCGTTTTGTGGGGAGGCGAAGAGGTCTACCTGCGGAGTCCCCCAAAGCTGAAAGATATCGTCGAGCACCCTTTGATCCAATTCTCACTCGTGTGCCTGGGCAGAGGAGCAGCTTAGTTTGTCTGCCAGGGTGTTGTCAACTCCTGGAACATGAATCGCCGTGAGGTGGAGGTTGTGATGAGTTGCCCAATCCCAAACCCTCATAGCTTCCCCGCATAGAGGGTAGGAACGAGTTCCTCCCTGCTTGTTGATGTACCACACCACGCACATGTTGTCCGTCTGGACGGTTAGTTGGCCGGGAAAAATGTATTGGTGAAGGGCTTGAGAGCGTATAGCACAGCTCGAAGCTCGAGCACGTTGATGTGGAGAGCTAGTTCCAGTCTGGACCATAAGCCCTGGGTCCGATGAGGGCCCAGATGGGCTCCCCAACTTTCGCCTGATGCGTCCGTGGTCAGAGTCTGGGGATGAAAGAAGGGGATCTCAAATAGGTTCTCTCTAACCATCCACCATTGCAAGTCCCTGCGCTATAGGCGAGGAGATCAGAACTAGTTGATCTAGGTCGCCTCACAGTTGATCCCACTGGGAGCGAAGAGTCCACTGAGAGATCCTCATGTGGAGTCGAGCTCGGGGAACCGTCGGAATAGCGGCCGCCATGAGCCCCAGAAGACGAAGAACCGACCTTGCCAGAACCCTCCTGCTTTCTGATAGCAGGGAAACCTGGGATTGGAGAGAGGCCGCCCTGTCTGGAGGCAGGAAGGCCTTGCTCACCATCGTAACGAGGATGGCCCCGATGAACTGAAGCCTCTGGGAGGGGTCCAGATGGGACTTGGAATGGCTGATGGTAATACCCAGGCCAGTAAAAACCTGCTCGGTGAGGGAGAGAAAATGCAGGAGTTCTTCCCTGGATGAGGCCACCAGGAGCCAGTTGTCCAGGTAAGGGAACACCTGTACTCTTATTGTATGCAGGTGGGCCGCTACCACAGCCAGGCATTTGGTAAATACTCGGGGCGCCGAGGAAAGACCAAATGGGAGCGCCCTGAATTGGTAGTGGTCCCCCTGAAACGCAAAGCGAAGATACTTGCGGTGAGAAGGGCGAATGGAAATGTGCAGATAGGCATCCAGCATATCCAGCACACAAAGCCACTGACCTGGCTGAAGAAGGGCAGAAGGCTCTGCAGAGAGAGCATCCTGAACCTTTTGTATTCAACTTAAAGGTTCAAGGAGCCGAGATCTAGAATGGGTCTGAGATCTCCCATCTTCTTTGGGACCAGGAAGAAATGAGAATAGTAACCCGTCCCCCGAAGATGAAGGGGAACGGGTTCTATCGCCTGCTTTGCGAGAAGGGCAGAGATTTCTTCCTGGACCAAGGGAAGATGGTCTCTGGAGTATGACGACTTTGGAGGAGGGTGGCGGGATGGTTTCTGAAGAAACTCTATGGAGTGCCCTTCCGCTATGAGCTGGAGCACCCAAGAATCCATGGTTATCCTCTCCCAACCCGGAAGGTGGAGGAAAAATCTCCCTCCTACCAGTTCCTCCAGGGAATCCAGAGGTGGTGGGAGAGGGAAGGAGTCAGGTGGTGTGGGGCAGTGCCACAGCTGAGGCACCCGCTGCTTTTTTGGGGCAGAGGGGGCCTGGCAGCTGCGGGGGCCCGACGTTAGTGGCCCGCCTTCCTTGGGTTTCCTCAGGTGGCCGAGTCCGCCTGGGAGTAGTGTGCGACGCGCTGGGGATGGGGACGGAACAGGAATCTATGGATTTCAGGGCCGTTCTCTTGCAAGTCAGTGATGATGTCTTTGACATCACCCCCGAAAAGCACCGACCCCCTGAAAGGTGCCTCTTGAATGGCGGATTGCACCTCCGGGACCAAATCTGACACGCGGTGCCAGGCATGACGCCATAGACTTACGGCGAAAGCGGAGCTCCGCCCAGCAGTGTCCACTGCATCGTATGTCGCCCGTAAAATATGGTGACTGGCCGAACGAGCAGAACGGACGAGGTCTGCTAGCTCCTGTTTGACTTGAGAGTCAGGCAAGGAGTCTAGTTTAGATTCCGCCTGGGTAAGGATGGCCTTTTAGTAATCCCCTATATGGGCGACATAATTCAGGGCCCGAATTCCCAGTGTGGAAGAGGAGTAAATCTTTCTTCCATACTGGTCCAGGAGGCGAGATTCCTTATCCGGAGGAGATGAGCTCAGATGTTTTGGATGTGCCGACCGGCCGTGAGCGGCGCTAATCACAACTGAATCGGCACGAGGGTGAGACTCAAGATAGTCTACACCCTCGGGAGCCTGGTATAGCCTGTTGGACTTCCTAGGAAGTGGAGTTAACGCCGACGGTTGTTTCCAAATCGTGGTAACAAGGTGGGCGTGAGGCTCGATCCAGGGTGGCACTAGAGTTGGAGCTATCATGGGCAGGTCCAGATGCTCGGCCAGTTTCAGACGCTGGGGATCTGGTTCCAAGGAGCGCCACTGGTGAATTTCCTGGATTTTTCTAAGCAACTCCGTGAAGGATGGATCCTCCGGAGGAGACTTCGGAAGGATCCTCGGCCGGGGCTTAGACGGAGAGTGGGGCTCATCGTCCCTCTCACCTTCAGAAGAATCCGAGGAATCCGAGAGGGAAGAAGAAGCAGAAGAAGAACTCCCTTACACGATTAGGGGAGGTACGGGTTCCTTGGGTGGTATCCGTGAATGTGTATCCTGCCCCTCTCTGGATCCAGAGGGTTAGAGCCCTGGAGTCTGGAGGCGGTGAGGGAGTGTGCCGCCTCAGACGTACGGGAGCTGGGGGCGGCACCATCGCCGTAAGGTGGCTCTCCACCTCCTTGGTGAGCTGAGCCTTGGCCTCAGCCTACCAAGAGGCCAGAGTCTCCTGCAGATCCACCGCGCCGGGGGTGGTGGAGGTGGAGGAGGAGGGGAAAGGTACGGGCTGTACCCGTAAGGTGAGTATCCGTAACCTGGCTGCGGAAACCGCGCCGGGTAATATGGCATCGGAGGAACCGGCGTCGGGTACTGTGGCGCTGGATACTGCGGTCCCGGGTACGACAGCGTCTGATAAGACGGCGGGTACCCAGGAGCCAGTGGAGCTGCCAGAGCAGACGGCCCCACAGGCGGATCCACGTTAATGGGCCCGGGGGGGCAGAGGGCTCGACGGATGGGGAACATCCCTTGCTGGCGTCAGCGGAACCGGCGTCGGAGGTACCGGCATCCGGGGAGCCAATGTCAGATCCGGTTCCGTCGGAGGAGGGTCTGATGGAGGTGGAAGATCCCCCGCGTCGCATGGGGAAGGAGGAGAGAAACTCGGTCAGGCTGGGTGACTGGCTCCAGACGGCAGCGGCGGCTGCGGAGAACTGGGGATGACGGATGTGGGGGTCCGTCGTCGGTTCACGCCTCGCGCGCTTTGGAGGAGCCGACGCGGTGGCTTAGGGCGAGATCCTGGCTGCCGCCGCTTACAGGAGCCCTCACCGAGGCGGCCGAGGGGAGGGGCGGCCCGGCCCGATGGGGAAGTGGTCGCGTCACCGGCGGGTCGGGCGCCTTATCGAATCCCTCCACGCGGGACGCCAGAGGAGCTGACGTCCGACTAGAGGAGTCGCCCAGCCAGTAGAAGGTCACAGAACCCGCGGCCGAACTGGGGGCAGAGGCCGCCATTCCCCGCAGTTATTCCCAGCGCGAGCCAGACGGGGCGGGCCAACGCCTCCTCCAAACCCTTGGAGGCTGCCATCGAATGGTCCCCCAGAGGGGATGTTACCTGGGCCGCGACTCCAAAGGGAGACGCAGTAGAGGAGGACTTCTCCCGGTGCCTCTCCTTGTCCTTCTTTTTCCGATATCCTTCCAGGGAAGTGGACGCTTGCCTCAAATTTTTCAACTCTCTTTCTATAGAAGAAATCTTTTTCTTGAGGAGATGGGCTTCCAGGGACTGTTGGCGCCGTTTACGGGTAGCCGCTGAAGTTGAGGCAATGCTGGCACTTATCGACCGGTCATCAGGGCCTAGGGCAGAAAAGGCACAGGAATGGCCGCCCCAGTGGCAGTTGGCCGCATCTAGTCGCACTTGTTTTTGTGCTCGGAGGGTGTAGGGGATGACATACACCTGACAATTGAAAAAAGAATAACTAATTTTCAGTAAAAACTGATGAAAGACAGGGCTGATGAAGCACGAACTTTACCGCGAGGCACTGCACGAGCTAACGGCGGGAAAGAACTGGAAGGTGGGCATCCAGGACCGCCCCTTTATACCGACGTCGCATGACGCCGGTCACCTGACGTGGGGGCAGTCCCTCGCCAGGGACTGCCAGCTAGTAATTTTTCCATGGAGTCCTGCCGCCGGCCGGCGTCAGTCCTGTATGTAATTACCTACTGCTAGAGCCCTCTCGAAGTAAGATCTAAACATTGTGAGCTGATGGTAACTGTTGGGAGTATCAGAGAACTAAGCTGAGGGAGCTACTCTCAACTGGGTTGAGGCATCGCAAATTTAAGCATATGGAGCTGCTGCTGATGGGCTGGGGGTGATGAGGAACTAAGCATAGGGAACTGCTGACAACTGTGTGGGGGCATCAAGAAATTCAGCATAAGGATATCAAGAAATTTAGCATGTGGAGCTGCTTACAATTGTGGGGAGGTGTCCAGGAATTTAGCATAGGGAGCTGCTGACATTTGGCCTGAAGCATCCAAGAGCTAAGTATATAGAGTTGCTAATGTTACTTCTCCATTCACACGTTGTCAAAAACAATTGTGAGGGTGGTTGGTACTCCACAGAGGGGTGTTCCTTACATCCTTGGCCCAATCAATTCCCTTCTGCCACCAATGTGAGAGAGACTAATTGTGTATTTTTAATAAAATAATTATGCATTTTAATAACAATAATTGAAAAGACAGAGGGGGAAGGGTGTAGAAAGTACAGTTACGTAAGAACTGACCGTAACAGTAGATCTTCGAGAGAGGCTCTTGCAGTAGGTAATTACATATAGGACTGAAGCCGGCAGGCGTCAGGACCCCACAGAAAAATTTCTAGCTAGCAGTTTCATGGGGACCACTTCAAGTCAAGTGACTGACATCCTGTGATGTCAGTATAGAAGCAGTCCTCACGCCTGCCTTCCAGTTCTTTCCGCCAAGGGGCCCAAAGGTGAGACGAGAGAGAAGCGGATATTTCCCATCCTGGAAAAGGAGCTGAAAAAGCTTAGGGGGATGGAGGGTGGGAAGGTATTACCTACTGCAAGAGCCTCTCTCAAAGATATTCAAATTACGTACTTACCGTAATTATGATCTTTCTGTGTATCTTCACCATTCATCACAGATGGGTACTGGCCGGAGATCAGGACCCCGGGAGCCTTTTTTTTTTTAAAGATAGGCGGAGCCGATGCAGCATCGGCGCCATCCTCGAGGCCGACGTACTACGTGGCGCTCGAGGATTAGCCGTTAGGCTGCATCGACTCCGCCTGCCTACCAGTTCTGAGTCGCCGGAGAGGTAAGAGGAAGGGATGGAGGGTGGGACAAGAGAGTCCAAGGGACAGAAAAAGGAGAGAAAACTGAACTAAGGAGAAATAATGACTGAGAGGACAGCATATAAGAAGTAAGACTAAGGGGGATTGGGTAGGGGCCCCAATCTCTGGAAACGGAAGAAGGGAGGGAAGGGGGGAGAGAATTTCAGGGGAGAGAGTGAGAGGTAACAGGGATCCAGGACCCTTGTCCGTCATCAGACTGTATAGGAACTGCAAGGAGTTAGCAAAGCTCTTTGCCAGAATTCAAGGCACGGAATGACTGGCAATACCCCAAAGCAGAGTCGGCTATTCTGGAGAAGGACAGGGTACAGGATTCAGTACTCTCTCTCTAAAGAGATATTTGGTGAAAAAAAAAAAGGAAAAAATTTTTTTTTTGATTAGATGGATAACAGAAGGAGGGCAACCACCAGCTCCTACCCCATAGGGAGAAGATATGTAGAAGAGAGGAGTGCCACTCAAACTATACCCCTTAGGGAAGACTGCCCCCGTGTGTCTCAACTAATCTCACTCAAGCAAGGGTGCCGGAAGATGGCAACAGTTGAGGGGGGCTAAGGAAGAAAGGGCACTTTCCCTATACTGGTTTTAACCATACAGGAACAATAAGTGGAGGGGCTACCGCCCCTTTCGCCCCAGAGGTTCCGCACCTATGCAGTGAAGATAGGGAAGGCACAGAGGGAGGAGGATTCAGAGACTGAAGCCCAAGGGGATGGTGGGATTAGATGAATGTGAGAAGATACACAGAAAGATCATAATTACGGTAGCACGTAATTTGAATATCTTATCTGTGTCAATCTTCACCATTCATCACAGATGGGTGAGTACCAAGCCCCCAAGGGGTTGACTGATTGCACCCTAAGGACAGTGTCCCCTAGCCCTCAGTGGGTGACACACTAAGGGAAACCTTCTGGGCCTGAGGAGGCCCCAGAGAGGGAGAGCGAGATGGGGTTCTCCGGAGGGGAAGGAATTGCCCCGACAAACGCCGCTCCGCCTCTACCGGAAAAAGAGGTAGGTTCCTGGTGAGCGGAGTAACCACCGACGCCGGGCCAAGGGTGACAACCGGGAAAGGCGGAGTCTGCCGATCTTCTGGTACAGATCGCTGGTCCCCACGACCCTGGTAGCTACCTCATTGGCGTCAGAAGATGCCCTTGCTTGGTGCCTTGCTAGCTCCAGGCCACGTGCAGAGAGAGCAATGGCTTGCCTGGTTTGCTCCGAGTCAGGCAGAGCGGCTAGGAACTGACCTAGCGCTGACCACAATTACCTGTTATAGGCAGCGTAGTGGGCCTGATGCGCAGAAATGGAGAGAAGCAGCCGTGCCGAGTAGAAAGTCCTCCTCCCCCAGAAATCAAAATCCGAGGAGTCCTGATCTGGGGGCCAGTCACGGTGGAGGGCGCGAAGCCCATCAGGAGTGTCCAGGTGCGTCAATCCGGACTGCGGATGAGGCAAGGAGCCTGGAGACTCAGGGGAGCGCAATACCTCTGGCTGAGATCCCTAGGGGCAGGAACTCCGGAGAAGGGCCTCTGCCAGAAATGCATGGACGCCTCCCAAAAGGGAGCGGGCCAAGGCGGCACCACAAGGGTAGCTGTCCCAAAATTGCCTAGAAAGGCGTGCGCCGCATGCTCCGGATTGCTCACAGAAGAAGGAGAAAGGTGAAGGTCCTCCATCATCCTCACGAGGAAACGCTGATACTCAGAGAGATCAGCAGCAGGAGAGATGTGGACAGAAGGTTCCTCTCCCCCAGAAGAGGGGGATGAGGAGCTGGAGGTCACCATAGGCTCAGAGGGTGGCTGCTCGGGGGGAGGTTGAAAAACCTGGCTGTCCAAAGCCCTAACGTAAGCAGGGAACCAAGCAGCCACCGCTCTGAACTGTTCCCAGGTGAGAGGCCCGCTAGGACCAAAGATACCTGGGAACGCAGGAGAAGGCGGCAGAGGGGAGTGGACAGAGCCGAGAGAAGAAGTCGGCTGACCGCTGCCAGGGCTAAGGAGCGGACCACGGACTCCCGGGGAGTCCTGGAAGACTCCATGATCAACAGCTGCACAACCGCCGGTACTGCCTAGACTGCGCCCAAAAGAATCCCCAAGTGAGGTCGACCAGGGCCGTGAAGGTCCAGAAGGACGGTCCCCTGCCTCGAAAGAATGGGACCCTCTCAAGGAACCCGAGGGAAGGGGAAGTCCGCAGCTCCGTCCAGGACCGGGTAGGTCCCAGAGAAGGGCAGCGCCCTGAACCTATACCTCGACCCTTCGGAGTCCGAAAGGGTCCTAGCCCTCGAAGTGGCCAGTCTAGGCAGCTCCGTACCCAGGGCCTCTCCTGAAGGGGCAATCCCGGAAGGAGCACCTTCCCCTCCCGTGGCCCTCTCGATAGGCCTCAAAGTTGGGCGACGAGAGATGTCACAGCAGAGTACCACCGTGGGGGTCAAGGAACCCCCAAGGCTAGGCTGCAAGGCGATGGTGGCACACACCACAGCCCGCTGGTCAGCACCACTGACCCTAGCCTAGAAACCCGACTCACCTCGGAGGGGACTGGCCGTGACCCGAGGAAACCACCAGCTCGTCCTCCCTTGCAGACAACCCCAAAGGGTGTGACTGCCCATGCGAACTCGAGCTGGACTGACTGACGAGGAAGAGTCCGAGGCCCTAAGCCAAACAGTGGGGGTCGAGGAAGGGACACCTTCCGGGGGGCCCAGGAGCCAAGGCAATCCCTCCTGGGTCCACAGCACCATGACGGTGCCAGCAGAAGGTGGCAGGGCAGCTTGGGCCAGAAGTCCCAGGCCAGGGCCAGCTGCGGCACCATCAGGTCCACCGGTGCCAGGGAGGCACCGGAGACGGAGGCGGCGCAGTCAGCAGCCCCAGTCACCGAGCCGCCACTGACAGGCCACTCGACACAGCGTGCGCGGCAGCGGGACCAAGGCAGCGTCGGCGACCCGAAGGACTTCGGCTTCGACATCGGCGCCCGTGAGACCGCTCAGGCGCCTGCAATCGAAGTCTAGCGGTGACCTCGTAGGCGCCGGACGGACGACACAAAAGCCCCAACGGCCGTGCTCAACGACAGGCGCCGAGGTGAGACTATCGCGAAGGCGGCGTCAAAGGTGGTTTCAGCGCGCCGGCAGTGTCGGTGCCAAGCAGCGGCACCGACCCGACGGCACCGAATGACGGCATCGGGCCGGCGTCAACCGGGCTCAGCGGACGCTGGAGCGACACCGAGGAGCCTTCACCCCGAAGGAGTGACTGCGGAGTGGCCCCCCGCCCCGCTCCCGGGAAGCGAGATGGGCCTCCTGCGCCCGCTGGAAGGAGCCTCGGCCCACGGCTAGGCTAGAAAGAGGCCGAGGCTCCCTCCTCCAGCAGTCTGTAGAGAACCGGGAGGGAACCGGAGGAGGGGCCGAGAGAACGCCGCGGCCCGACGCAGCGCAGCCTACCGAAGTCAGCGGAGTCGCCTGACCTTAAATGCGCCGCTGTTCCAAAACTCGGCGGTCCATCGGGAAGCAGGCGCCGCATGCAGATCCATGTCGTGTAGGCGGGCCAAGGCACGAAAGGCATCGATCATGTTGGTCGGTGGACGGAATTCTGCGACCACACGAGCACCGGACGATAGGGGGCCGCCCGTCTTCTGTGATTTTTGCCCTCCGACCGCGAACATGACCTACAGAGAAAAAACACCAAGAAAAACAGACTCGGCGTCCGCTTTAATGTAATAAAAGGAAAGATCTTTACCGCTACGCCGAGCGGAGGCAAACACAAATGTAGACCGACGACTAAAGACGCAGGCTTCAAGGCCGCTCAAATTTTGAATAAGGCTTCCCACGAGGCGCACTCGAGACGGACGGGAGACGAAGAAACTGGTAGGCAGGCGGAGTCGATGCAGCCTAAAGGCTAATCTCGAGCCACGAGTATCGTGTCAAGCCTCGAGGACGGGCGCCGATGCTGCATCGGCTCCGCTATCATCTTTAAAAAAAAAAAGTTCTCGGGTCCTGATCTCCGGCCAGTACCCATCTGTGATGAATGGTGAAGATTGACACAGATAAGATCTACTGTTATGGTAAATTCTTACATAACTGTACTATCTTACTTTGAGAGGGCTCCTGCAGTAGGTAATTACATACAGGACTGAGTCCCAAGCAGTCTGGAACAAGGAGAAGCATATAGGAAAGGCCTTAGGAAAGGAGGCCTTGCAGAACAGCCAACCCAAAGCCCGCTCTATGGTGAAAGGCAATGTCCAAACTGTAACGTTTCGTAAAGGTATGGACAGAAGTCCAAGTAGCGGCCGCAGAAATGTCAGCCACTGACGCATTCTTGAAACAAGCCGCAGCGACCCCTCTGGTGGAGTGGCCTCTGACCTGACCCGGCAGGGTCTTGTTGTACTAGTCATAACAGAAAGTCATACAATGAGCCAACCATTTAGACAGGCATTGCTTAGAAACAGCATTGCCTTCTCTTTTATGGGCAAAAGAGACAAACAGTTGATCAGTCTTTCTGAGTTCCTTCGTCCTGTTGGTGTAGTATCTCAGAATCCGGTGAATGTCCAGAGTATGCAGGAGGTACTTCCCTTGATTGGAGTGCTGCGTAAAGAAAGCAGGTAACTCTATGGACTGATTCAGTGAAAAAATTCCGCTACCACCTTGGGGAGAAACTTAGGGTTGGTATGCAGAGCCACACCTTCCTTGTGAAAATCAAATAGGGGATTTTACACATCAGGGCCTGGAGCTCAGAAATCCTCCGAGCAGAAGTAATGGCCACGAGGAAGAGAGTCTTCCACGAGAGGAACTTCAGGTCTGCTGAGGCTGCCGGCTCGAAGGGAGGCAGAGTAAGCTTCTCAAGGATAAAATTCAAATTCCAAAGAGGGGCAGGAATACGGATAGGGGGTCTCAAGTGGAGGACCCCTCTAAGGAAGGTCTTAGAGACTCCAGCTGAGCAAACATCCTGTCTGCAAAAGGGACATGGTAGGCCGAGATGGCCGCCATGTGAACCTTCAAAGATGAATGACTGAGACCCAGATCAAAGGTGTCACAAGAAATCCAGCAGCCACCCAACAGAGCACGAGAAAGGCTTGAAATCTTTTGAAGCAGCCCTGTTAGTGAACTGTTTCCATTTCATGGCATAGGTAGATCTAGTGGAATGTTTCCTGGCCTCCACCAGAATCTCAGCCACTCGAGGGGAAACCCCGAATCGGGCTTGAGCTACATCTGCAGGAGCCATGCATGAAACTGAAGGGACTTGAGGCCTGGATGGACCAGGGTCACTTGATCCTGAGTCAGCAAAAGTCGCGACAGAGGAAGAGGAGGTTCCTCTGAATACTGTTGCAGAAGAGAGAACCAAACTTGCCTGGGCCAGAAAGAAGCGATCAGTATCATTCGCGCTCCTTCTGAACTGAGTTTCTGTAAGACCCTCGAAATCAAGGAGATGGAGGGGAAAGCATAGACGAATCTGCCCTTCCAGTCTAGAGACAGAATGTGTCTCCAAAAAATGCCGCGCCCTGCAGCGAGCGAGCAGAAATCGGAAAATTTTGCGTTGATAGGGGATGCGAACAGGTCTACCTGCGGTATGCCCCAATGTAGGAAGATATCATCTGCTACCCCCGATCCAGTTTCCACTCGTGAGTGTGAGCAGGTGATCAATTTAGATGGTCTGCCAACGTGTTCTCTACCCTTGGGACGTGAATGGCCGTGAGGTGAAGATTGTGCTGCACTGCCCACTCCCAAACTCGCATTGCCTCCCTGCAAAGCGGGTAAGAATGAGTTCCTCCTTGTCTGTTGATGTACCAGACTATGCACATGTTGTCCATCTGTACAGCTAGGTGCCGGGAAGCAAAGGCAGAGCCTGAAGAGCATACAGCACAGCCCGGAAGCTCGAGCACATTGATGTGTAGAGATTTCTTGAGCCTGGACCAGGAGCCCTGGGTCTTGTGAGGCCCAACATGGGCTCCCCAACCCTCACCCGAGGTGTCTGTAGTCAGCGTCTGGGAGGGGGGAGAAAGAAAGAAGTGAACTCCCCGGCCAAGGTTCTCCTGAACCATCCACCATTTCAAGTCCCGAAACATAGGAGAGGAGACCAGAACCTGTTGGTCTAGGTCGTCCATCAGCTGACCCCATTGAGACCGAAGCGTCCACTGAGAAATTATCATGTGGAGCTGAGCGCGAGGGACTGTCTGAATAGCAGCTGCCATGAGCCCGAGGAGGCGAAGGACCGACCTTGCGCTGACTCGCCTGCGGCTGGACAACAGGCTGACCTGAGCCTGGAATGAGGCCACCCTGTCCAGTGGCAGGAATGCTATGCCCGAGGTCGTGTCCAGGATCACCCCGATAAACTAGAGCCTCTGGGACGGGATCAAGTGGGACTTGGTCTGGTTGATGGTAATACCCAGGCAGGCAAAAACCTGCAGGGTAAGGGAAAGAAAGCGCAGGAGTTCCTCCCTGGATGGGGCCGCCAGGAGCCAATCATCCAGGTACGGAAAAATCTGCACCCTCTGGGTATGCAGGTAGGCCGCTAGCACCAAAAGACATTTGGTGAACACTCGGGGTTGCCGAGGAAAGACCAAATTGGAGGACCTTGAACTGGTAGTGGTCCTCCAGGAACACAAAACGCAGGTATTTGCAGTGGGAAGGGCAGATAGGGATATGCAGGTAAGCATCCTGCATATCCAGAGCTCACAGTCACTGTCCCTGCAGAAGAAGGGGAAGAAGGCCCTGCAGGGAGAGTATTCTGAACCTTTTGTACTCCACGAACAAATTCAGGGAGCTGAGGTTGAGAATCGGCCTCACATCGCCCAACTTCTTTGGGAGCAGGAAGAAATGGGAATAGTACTCCATCCCCCGAAGGTGGGGAGGAACGGTTTCCATCGCCTCCTTCATGAGAAGAGCGGAGATTTTTTCCTGAACCAGAAGATGATGTTCTGGGGAGTAAGACAACCTGGGGGGAGGTTTCTGAAGAAACTCGATTGAGTGTCCCTCTGCATTCAGCTGGAGCACCCAAGCGTCTGAAGTCACCCTCTCCCAACCCGGTAAGTGGAGGGAGAATCTCCCTCCTACCGGTTCCTCTGGAAATGCCAGAGGCTGTGGTAGATGGAAGGAGTCAGGTGGTATGAGGCAGCGTCACCGCTGAAACCCCCACTGCTTTTTTGGGCGAGGGGGGGGGCTTGGCAACCGGAGGGGCTCCATGTTTATTGGCCCTCTTTCCCTGAGGTTTCGCTTTTTGCCGATTACATCTGCGAAAGGGATGACGCTAAGCCTGAGTGGGTTTGTACATGGAGTCGACGGACTTCAGTGCAGTACCCTCCTCCTGCAGATCAGTGATGATGTCCTTGACATCACCACCTAATAGCACCGATTCCCGGAAGGGCGTGCCCTGGATGGCAAACTGCACCTCCAGGACCAATCCTGACACACGGAGCCAGGCATCACGCCGCAAACCCACGGTGAAAGCCAAGCTCCTACTGGCAACATCCACTGCATCGCATGTGGCACGAAGCATGTGCTGACTGGTCGAACGTGTAGACTGGACTAAGTCAGCCACTACCTCCTTCGTCTGAGACTCAGGAAGGGAGTCCAATTTAGATTCCACCTCACTAAAGATAGCCTTCTGGAAATCCCCCATATGACCAACATAATTCAGGGCCCTGATACCCAGAGTGGAAGAAGCGTAGACCTTCTTACCGTACTGGTCCAGAAGGCAAGATTCCTTGTCAGGTGGTGACAAGCTCAGGTGCTTCAGGTTAGCCGTGCGGCTGTGAGTGGTGCTAATCATGACCAAATCAGGCCGAGGGTGAGAATTTGAGCGTCAACACCCTTAGAAACCTGATAAAGCCTATCCGACTTCCTAGGAAGAGGGGCTAGGGATGACGGTTGTTTCCAAATAGTGGAGACAAGGTCGGCATGAGGCTCAATCCAGGGTGGCACTAGGGTCGGAGCGGTCTTGGGCAGATCCAGGTGCACGGGTAGTTTCTTACACTGTGGATCTGGCTCCAAGGAATGCCACCGATGAACCTCCTGGATTTTACACAACAACTCCATAAACGAAGGATCCTCCGGAGGTGACTTCGGAGGAGTCCTCAGCCTGGGCTTATCCAGAAAGCGGGGCTTGTCATCCAGGTTGGAATGACCATCGAAGGTCTCCAAGGAGGAAGAAGAGGAGGAAGACTCCCTTTCCCGAGGCAGGGGAGGAACGGATCCCTTGGGAGCCCCCGGGGAAGTGTATCCTGCCCCGCTCTGGAACCGGAAGGGTTGCCTCTCGTATCCGGAGGAGGGGAGGGAATCTTTCATCTCCGACATAGGGGTTCCAGAACTGGGACCAGCGTCAGAAGATGGCTCTCTACCTCCCTGGTGAGCTGGGCCTTGGCCTCAGCCCACCAGGAGGCTAGAGTCTTCTTCTAATCCACTGGCGGCTGAGGGGGTGGGAGAGGAGGAGGATATTGGGGATATCTGTATTGCGCGTATCCATACCCACTGACGGTGGAAAACTTCCTGCATGGTATGAGGCACTGTACTGCGACGCCGCGAGTACTGAGGTGTCGGATACCGCGCTCCTGGGCATGACGCGCCGGATACCCAGGGACGGGTCTGCAGGGGCAGACAGCCTGGAAGGATGCCCGGCAGGCAGGCCAGGAACAGGAGGCCTGGCGAGCGGCAGGCCTGGTGTAGGGACAGCATCCAGGAGAGGAAGAGGGATGTCGCCCGGCAACGGCAAGACTGGTGTTGGTGCTGGCATCCGAGGAACTGACGTCATGTCGTCCGGCCCCACGGGAGGGAGACCTGATGGAAGCGTACCAAGATCCCCTGCATCGCCCACAGGAGGAGGGGAAAAGTCCCCGGGGTCAGACTGGGGAGACGCTGGGTCCTCGGAGGGCAGCGAACGCTGTGGGGAGCCAGGGACGTCAGGCACAATAGGGTCCGGCATCGGCTCCGAATGACCATCGGAGGGGCCGACGTTCCAATTATCGGCGGAGTCCGGGCGGACGTTGGAGGAGCCATCGTCCAGCTTAGCGGAACCATTGCCCGAGGCAGGCCACGATGGAGGTGCGGCCTGGTCGGGCGGCTTAGGGGCCATGCGCTGCCCTGCAGAGTCGAGTGACTTAGCGACCTTCTCTGGGCAGGCATCAGAGGAGCCGAAGTCCGGTTACCGGAGTCACCGCATTGCAGGACGGAGGCGGTGGCCTTGTTGAGTAGAAGCCTCTCAGTCCGGAGGCACCGAAGAGCCCGAGCACGAGCCAGACGGGCGGGCCGACGCCATCTTGAAGCCTCCAAGACAGTCGTCGTGAGCGGTTCCGGGGACGCATTACAAACACGACCCAGCCGGGTTGCGGTGGCCGAGGGAAGAGGAGTCCGGTCCCGGTGTTTTTCCTTGTCTTTCTTTTGCACTGACCCTCGGGCGAAGTTCAGGCCTGACGGAGCTTCTTCAGCTCTTTCTCCATGGAGGACATTTTCTTTTTGAGTATGTGAGCCTCCAGGGACTGCTGCCTCTGTCTGCGATGGCGGCGTTGAATTTCAGGCAATGCTGGCAATTCTCCATGGGGTGTTCCGGGCCTAGACAGAAGAGGCACTGGGACTGGCCATCCTTGTGTGGGAGTTGGGCGCCGCACGAGTCGCACGTATTCTTGTGCTCGAAGGGTGCAGGGGAAGACATACACCAACGAAACAGTAAACAAAATTCGAGTTATGTTGCAGTCTCCTTCTCACATTGAAGACAGGGAGAGTGAGAAAGCAGCCACAGCTTCCTTGAATCAAGGAGGTTATTTTCTACACTACACTGAACTGAATTATTACTTTTTGGACCTGTGTAAGTAACTAGTACTGATTCTGATTTTGGGGTGGACTTTTCTTAGTTTTAACTTTAATTTGCCTGGGAGGAACTGTAGCTGGGAGATATTTGCAGTCAGTTGTGACTAGACCTGTTACTTAGCCTTTGTGAAATAGGTGTCTGAAAGGAAGGAAGGCACTCCCCGGGGTGGAGGGTAAGAGTTGTAGGTGATTGTTTCTGGACAGCATAGGTTTACTCTGACCCACCCCACCCTCTGTTCCCCTCACCCCACCCACCCGAAGCACATAACTTCCTTTAGAGCAGGGTCTCTGACATCACTTCCTCAAAACTGCTAACAACATACACCTGTTCATATCCTTAAAGACACAGCACACTGAATAGGGGGTAGAGACACTCACAAGCTTGTACACACTAAAACAAGAACAAGAAACAAAAAAGCATCTGTAACAGGAAGGGACACAGACATGTGGGGAGTGGTGCAATGCACTGTCTGTGGAGCAGCAGTCTTCTGGGAGACATTCTGGAAACCGCACTGCTGCCCTATTTGCAGGCACCTCTCTGGTCTGAGGGAGGAGGTTGTTCGTCTCCAGGCTGACCTGGCAAGGATTCGGGAAACCTGCTCCCCCACCCAGGGACCACCCAGGCCACCGCCACTACCTCAGAGGTTCCCAAGAAAGAGGAATGGTTGGACCACGGTGGACTCAGGGAGGGTGAGGGTGGTAGAACAGAGGCGCATCCCTCCAGTTGTGCCTCTCCACAATTCATTCGCCACTCTGGTGAAGCATGGTTCCTCTATGGAGGCACCTGCAGTGGAGACCAAGCAGGATGCTGAGAACCTCCACAATGGAGACCCACAGGAGGGTTGCCCAGGACCCCACAGGGGAAGGAAACAACTCCTGGTGGGGGACTCAATTGCTAGGGGGGTAGAACTGGGGGAGGGAAGGGAAAGGGAGGTAAGTTGCCTGCCCGGCGCCAAGGCTTGGAGGGACAGGAAGCGAATCCTCAGGATCGTAGGAGCAGCGGCAAGGGGGAGGGAACTGGATGTCATTATCCACCTAGGGATGAATGACCTGGCTGAGAATGGGATCAGAGCAGTGCAACAGGAGTTTGTGGAGTTGGGGAGGGGCCTTAGACAAGTAGCACATATGGTAATTTTTTCGGAAGTGTTACCTGTCTATGGCATGGACGAGGCTAGGGCACTCCGCACCATGGGATTCAATGACTGGTTAAAAAGCTGGTGCAGAGCTCAGGGATTTGGCTTCACTGGGGACTGGGGCTCCACCTGGAGGGATGCAGGCCTATACAGGCATGATGGTTTGCATCTATCCTAGAGGGGAACCAGGATCCTAGGTGATAGGTTTAAATGCTTCATTGGCAAGCATTTAAACTAGCCAAGGGGGGAGGCACTGAAGAGGAGAAGGGAAATGCTAGCCCCTCCACCTAAAAATCAGGGTAATTAGTGAGGTAAACACCAAAATAGAGCAGTTAATAGGGAGAAGGCAAGGGTAAATGGAGAAAATGACAAAGGCAGTAGGGACAGGGATGAGGAAAAAAGAAATAAAGCCATAAAAAAATGGAGGGTAAGGAGTACCAATGCCCGTAGTCTAGGTAAAAAGCTCCCTGAAATGGTGGCCTTGATGGAAGAGGGATGCCTGGATATTGTGGCAGTCACAGAAACATGGTACACAGAGAACCATGACTGGGATGTCAACATACCAGGGTACACAATCTACAGGAGGAACAGAGAGGGAAGAAGAGGAGGAGGAGGAGATATCTATGTAAGGGAAGGGATAAAAGCAACAGAAATAAAGGGTAAACAGGGAGGAGAGGAGGCCCTGTAGGTCACCCTGGAGACTGGAAATGGGTACACAATCCACACAGGGGTTGTATACAGACACCCGTCTCAGGGGGAGGAAATGGACAACAAAACGATAGAAGGCATCCTTGGGATGGCAGAGAAAGGGGAGATATTGCTGATGGGGGACCTGAATATGCCAGATGTTGACTGGAGCACCTTTGCTGCAGCCACATCCAAGAGCAGGGCCATTCTCGCCCTACAGGGGGCATGCCTCAGACAGCTAGTTTTGGACCCACTTGGGAGAGAACAATCTTAGACCTGGTACTCTCAAACGGGGATGGAGAGAGGATCTCTGATCTTGAAGTGGGTAGCCATCTGGGAATAAGCGACCATCAAACAGTGTGGTTCACGATAAACTTAGCTGTAGAGTCAAGCCACACAAAAGTGAAGGTACTGGACTTCAGGAGGGCTGATTTTGTCAAAATGGGAGAGTGCCAAAGAAAAGCACTAGCAAACAGGCAAGAAAGTGGGGTGCAGCAACAATGGGGACACATCAAAACCGCCATCACAGAGGCAACGAGTCTTTGTGTGAAGCAAATAAACAAATCAAAATGAAAGAAACAAACATTATGGTTCTCAAAAGAAGTAGCAGGGAAAGTAGGGGAAAAAGATAGCATTCAGGACGTATAATGAAACACAGAAGGAGCAGGACAGAGAACTGTACCAGTTAAAGCAGAAGGAAGTGGGTAAGGCAGTCAGAATAGCAAAGGCCCAAACCGAGGAAAAGATAGCCAACTCAGTTAAGAAGGGAATAAAACCTTTTATAGGTACATTAGGGAACAAATAAAGTCTAAGGCAGGGATACTGAGGCTGAACAAAGAGGAAGGTGGTTGGGCAGAGAGCGACAGCGAAAAGGCAGGGATACTGAACAAATATTTCTGCTCAGTATTCACAATAGAAAAGCAGGGGGAAATACCTAATCCAGTCAATAGAAGCACTCTGGATAGGGGGTTTGATATTAGTCCTTTCACAGAAGAAAGGGTTCTGAAAGAACTCTTAAAACTGAAGGTGGATAAAGCAATGGGGCCTGATGGGATTCACCCCCACAATTTTAAAAGAACTAAGGGAAAAACTAGCAACACCACTGACTACTCTTTTTAATAAATCATGGGAGGATGAGGTGGTACCTGAGGACTGGAGGAGGGCAGATGTGGTTCACTTCACAAAAGTGGGAGCAAGACAGAAGCAGGAAACCACAGACCTGTCAGTTTGACCTCAGTAATAGGGAAAATGATGGAATCACTTCTGAAGGAAAGAATTAAGTACCTAGAGGCCAGTGGGGAACAGGACACAAGGCAGCATGGATTCACAGCAAGAAGGTTGTGTCAGACAAATCTAATTGATTTCTTTGACTGGGTGACCAAAGTAGTAGACCAGGGAGGGGCTGTGGACATGGCCTACTTAGACTTTAGCAAGGCATTTGACACAGTCCTGCACAAAAAATTAATAAACAAATTAGCCAGCCTGGGAGTGGGTCCTAGGGTGTTAGCCTGGGTAAAACACTGGTTGGACAACAGGACACATGGAGTAATAGTACATGGAGTCCACAGTGAAGAAGAAAAAATTACTCACCTTAGTAATGTTGTTTCTTCTAATGGAGTCTTGCTATATTCTGACATATGCAGCGAGTCCCAACCTTAGAACTGCCCCGGAGGAGAAAGAGTTAACTTTCCATGCCAGGCATGGAACGCTGAGCTCGAGCTCGGTTGAGACTCTGTCTGTTGTTCTTCAAACTCAAACCATCAGATCCTTACGAGCTAAACTCACTAAGGTCCTGTGTGGAAGCTGTAACCTCACACCAGCCAACTGGCTACTAAACATAAAACACATTTTTGGTCCCAAAACAAAGACTCAAGTCAGGAGACCCAAAATGAAAACACAACACCAACTCACCCAAAGAAAAGAAGGTGAAAACAAAAGGTGGGCACCTACTAAGTGCCACGGCACTGCCCACCCACATCCCAAAAAACAGGTTCTGAGAGGAGCAGGGGAGGTTAGAATATAGCAAGACTCCATTAGAAGAACAACATTACTAAGGTGAGTAATTTTTCTTCAAACAACATGAAGTCTTGCCATATTCTGACATATGCAGACTACAAAGCAGTACCTCCATGGAGGAGGGACAGAACCTACTTAGGAAATAGGCTCAGACAAAGTTGCATGAAAACCCGAGCATCACCCTAGCCTGGATGTCCAGGGAGTAATGCTTGGAAAAGGTGTGAACTGTTTTCCAGGTAGCTGCTTGACATATTCTCTAGAATAGGGATGTCCCTGGCAGCAGCCAGGGAAGCAGCTGTACCTCTGGTGGAGTGAGCCCTCAGGCCTGAGGGAGGAACCTGACACAGTTTTTCATTGCAAAATTGGATACAAGAGACAATCCACCTGGCAATGGATCTTTTAGTGGCAGGTTTCCCTTTACCAACCTCACCATAAGTGAGGAACAGTTGTAGGGAGTCAAACCTGTGACCCTTGGTACGCTCTATGTAGTAACTAAGAGCTCTCTTCACATCTAAGCTGTGCAGCCTCCTCTCGCCAGAGGAGGAATGGTCAGTGAAGTACACTGGAAGAGATATAGATCAATTAAGGTGGAAATCTGAAACCACCTTAGGCAAGAACTTCCTGTTAGTCCTGAGGACCACCTTATCTCTAAGTGAAAGGAGATAAAATCAGGCTCCACTGACAAAGCTTGTAATTCACTCTAAGGCGTCTGGTGAAGTGATGGCTACCAGAAACACAGTCTTCCAAGTCAAGTACTTAAGCCTGCTGAAGACAAAGGCTCAAAGGGAGGTTGCATAAGCTGAGCAATGCAAACATTAAGGTCCCAAGCAGGGCAGGGTCCCTGAATGGAGGGTTGGTGTGAAGCAATCCCTTGAAAACTTGGAGAATACAGGGTGAGCTGAAAGAGAATAGGGTTTACCTGATGAAATAAAAGCAGACACAGCTGCCAGATGCACTTTTAGGGTAGCTGGTCTCAGCCCCAAAGTATTTAAGTGGACCATATAATCCAGGACTGTGGGTAAATCAGCAGATTCTGGGGAAATATGCCTTCCAGAGCACAATAAGGAAAACCTCTTCCATTTGGAATTATAAGTGACCTTGGTGGAAGGTTTTCTAGAAGCCTTCAGGATGTCCATTACACCTTGGGAGAGGTGTAAATCAGCAAACTCTAACTCTTCAAGAGCCAGGCCTTGAGATTGAGAGATTTTAGATTCGGGTACCAAACCCTTCCCTGAGCACAGGTTAACAGGTTGTGATTCCTGGGAAGACACAGGGGAAGATGGACTGCTAAGGACAGTAGGAGTGGATATCAGGGTTGTCTGGGCCAATCTGGAGCAATCAGGATCATCTTGCAGTGTTGAGATCTGATTTTGACTAGCACTTTGAACAGGAGAGGGAAGGGGGGAAAAGCATAGAGAAACTTCCCTTCCCAATTCAGAACTAAGGCATCCAGAGGGACTAAGCCCAACACTGGGGGCCTGCAGCAAAAAAGGGGAAGTTGGTGATTGTCTGGGGCTGCAAAAAGATCTATCCGCGGGGTGCCCCATCTGGCAAATACCACCTCCAAGACCAGGGGGTCCAGTGACCATTCGTGATGGCCCTGGGAAATCCTGCTGAGAGCATCTGCCAGGACATTGTCCTTGCCTGGGAGGTGAACTGCCGTAAGGGAGGTGTTCAGGG
Organism: Neoceratodus forsteri; assembly: GCA_016271365.2. NCBI lineage: Eukaryota > Metazoa > Chordata > Ceratodontiformes > Ceratodontidae > Neoceratodus > Neoceratodus forsteri. The sequence goes on along the minus strand of CM028134.1, from coordinate 965,990,165 downwards.
AATAAGCCAGAGACCACAACTTCATTGCTTCAGTGCACAAGGCCGTAGACCAAGTGCCCCCTTGCTTGTTGATGTACCACATTGTGGTGGTGTTGTCTGTTCTGATCTGTACAACTTTGTTCTGAACAGACTTGGAAAAAGTTTGAAGTGCTAGAAAAACTGCTCTGAGTTCCAGCAGACTGATGTGGAGCAGAGATTCCTGACGGGACCACAACCCCTGGATAGTGAGGTCGCCCATGTCAGCTCCCCACACCAAGAGGGATGCATCTGTAGTAAGGATTAAGGAGTGAGACTGAGTGACAAAAGGAACCCCTTGTCTCAGATTGCTCTGATCCTGCCACCACTGTAGGGCCTGGATCAGGGTTCGAGTCACTGGGATCAGTTTGGTTAGGGGTGTTCTTTGAGACCAAAAGGTCTCAAATGGAATTGAATGTCCCTCATCTGAAATCTTGCTCCCCACTACTACTGCTGTAGAAGCAGCCATGTGCCCCACGAGCTGTAGAAAATGCCTTGCTGGTCGAGACACCTGCAGGGTGAATGAGGAGGCCAGAGAGACCAGGGTCCTTGCCCTGTCCAAAGGAAGGAAGGCTCTGGCTTTCTCTGTGTTCAGCTCTGCGACTATGAAGGTGAGGAGCTGGACAGGCTCTAGAACTGACTTTGAAAGGTTCAGAATGAAACCTAGAGAAGTGAGCAGTTGCTGAGTTATCCGTAGGTGTAACTTGACTTGGTCTGGGGACTGGCCTACTATGAGCCAGTCGTCCAGGTAAGGGAAGATGGCAATTTTTTGCCTTCTTAGAGAAGCAACTGCTACTGCCAGGCATTTTGTGAATACCCTTGGAGCAGAGGTGAGGCCAAAGGGCATTGCTCTGAACTGGTAATGGCCTGAGGGCAGCTCGAACCTGAGGTACTTTCGATGGCAGCTTCTGATGAGAATATGGAAGTAGGCAACCTTGAGGTCCAGGGACGCTAGCCGGTCCCCTGGCCTTAGAGAGGGTTGAATAATTCCCAGAGTCACCATTTTGAATTTTGGTTTTAAAAGGTGCTTGTTTAATCCAGGATGGGCCGCCATTCTCCTGTCCTTTTTGGGGTAAGGAAGGACCTGGAGTACAACCCTTTGCCCTGGTGTAAGGGTGGAACCCTTTCCACAGCTCTGAGAGCCAGGAGGGAAGAGACCTCTGCCTCTAGGGCAAGTGCCTCTGGTGGATTTGCAGGTGGAAAGGATCTGGTTCTCATCTTTGGAAACTTTTTGAAGCTGAGAACCAGTCCCTGGCTTACTACTTCCAGGACCCACTTGTCTGATGTCAGAGACTCCAGTCCTGGACAAAGTAAGCCAGCCTGCCCCTACAGATAGCTGATAATCGGCCTGCAACCCCATCAGGGTGTCTGTTGGCAGGGGCTTTGGGCTGAGGGGTGAAGCAGGTCTGCTTGTACCCTGCCTGCCTCTCCCTCTAAAGAACCCCTCTGGGCATAAGCAGAAGAGGAGGCCTGCTTGGCAAAAGGCCTATGAAAAGGCCTGCACCTGCCCCTGGAAGTTGCCTTTGAGGAGTGGCCTGCCTTTCCTTGGCCTGTGCACTCTATAGGTGGTCCTATACTCATCCATTTTCTTCATGTAATTTCTGTCTGTTCCCCAAACAGGAAATTACCCACAACAGGAAAATCCATAGCCTTAGTCTGGGTATCCCAGACAGGCTAGTACATCTGAGCCAAGCCATTCTTGAAGTGCCACAGATGTAGCCATGACTCTTGATGACACATCATTTGAGTCCACTGCAGCATGGAATTGCACCTTGGATGCCTCAATACTATCAGGAGCCACCTGCTCCAGCTCCTTGGCAAGCTGGCCAGGGACCTGTTTTGCTAGAGCCATAACAGGATCCCATCTAGATTTCTGATATCTAGCAACATAAGCCATATAATTTGCCTGTCTGAGCCCCAAGGATGCTGCCATGTACTGTTTCTTTGCCATGGCATCAATCCTCCTGGAGTCCTTGTCCGGGGGGTGTGAAGCCAAGGGAATATTTGCCTTGTCACAGGCTGCAGCCTGCACTACCCCAACATGGCTGCATTGTCGTGAAAGGAACTCCGTATCAGAGCCTGACAATGTGTACCTCTTGTCCATTCTCTTATCCACAGGAGGTATAGTGTGAGGAGTTTTTAGAATTTTAAATGTCTGTTTCCCAAAAGATTTATGCAAGGGAATAGACGGCCTCCTAGACTCTGGGATATCCATCATTTCCACATAGTCAGGCTCCTCTTGATCATCCACAGCTTCCTCCATAGGGAGCTGGAGGGTTTCAGCCACTTTTTTATAAAACATAAAATGCGAAGGGGACTCAGAAAGCCTAGAAGGAGACACTCCTGAAGGTCTGTCTGGGGAGATGTCCGGTTCAATGGGCACATCCAGACTTTCAAATCCACATTCACTCTCCTCTTACTCCTCTTCCCCCTCCTCCGGTTCATAATATTCTTCTAAATCATACTCTTGAACCGGTGGAACCGGCCGAACCAGGGAAAGCGACTGAACAATTTTGATCGCTTTGGCTATTTCTTCAGCGGTTGGAGAGGAAAGTTTTGGCTCCACACCAGCTGATTTCCTAGTCCTTTTTGCTGGAACCGACTCCTCAGAGTCGGTTCTCCTTTTGCCCGAGGAAGTCTCGCCGTGGTCAGAGGACACTCCCTCTGGTTCGGTTGGATCCGAACCGGGCTGGCCATCTGGTTCAGCTGACTTTTTGGCCTCCCTTTCCCTGAGCCTACCAACTCTCTTTTCCAGGGTAGCTGCAGGAACATTTTTACATATCTGGCAGTCTGCATTGAGGTGGTCAAACCCCAGACAATAAACACAGGTGGTGTGGGGGTCAGCCTTGGCAAAGATTTCTCCACAAACACTGCAGTGTTGAAACCCAGTGGGCCCGGTTTTTCCTTTGGGTTTCTCAGACATAGTGCCAGTCCTAACCAAACTTACCCGTTTATGGCAATCCGCCAGTTAAGACCCTCTTATCGGTTCCCAACCGTGTCACGGGTCATGGAAAAAACCGTAATAAAATCCCTTTTTTTTTAAGAACCAATAACCACACTCTAAATCACAGATTAAGACATTTTAAACAACCTGATCGGTTCAAACAGAGCCGATAAACCGTTTACAAGTTCCTCACAGAAGAGAATTAATGTAAACCTATCTAGTACTCACAAATACCACAGACAGAGCTTGAACCGACTGGTTGCAGTTTAAATTCGGTCGAAAACCGAGAAAAACAATACTTTAACCGACAAAATGAACCGAGCAGAAGGAGAAATCTCCGGAGCGACTGTTCAGTGAGGCTGAGTAAAGAATCTGACGGTTTGAGTTTGAAGAACAACAGACAGAGTTTCAACCGAGCTCGAGCTCAGTGTTCCATGCCTGGCATGGAAAGTTAACTCTTTCACCTCCGGAGCAGTTCGAAGGTTGGGGCTCACTGCATATGTCAGAATATAGCAAGACTTCAATGTTGTTTGAAACACAGGTGGTGTGGGGGTCGGCCTTATCAAAGACTTCCTCACGCTCACTGCAGTGTTGAAACCCAGTGGGCCCGTTTTTTTTTCTTGGGTTTCTCAGACATGGCCAACGTACCCAAACTTACCCTTTTTTCGGCAACCGCCTGGCAAGATTCCCTTATCGGTTCCTAACCGTGTCACAGATATTGGAAAAAAACATTTAAAACACGTTTTTTTTTAGAACCGATAAGGACCGGTAACCACACACTAAAGCAAAGTACAAGAAATCAATATACAGGATCGGTTCAGCCAAACCGATCGAACAAACTTACAATTTCCACAAAGTAATCACAAACAACTATCTAGTACTCACAGTACCGCAGACAGAGCCTGAGCAGACGATGCAGAATAAATTCGGAATCATTTTGGCTTAAAACCGACACTTTAACCGACTTTTGAACCGAGCTGAAGAGAACTCTCTGGAGCTTCTGTTCAGTGAGGCGGAGTAAAGAATCTAACGGTTGGGTTTCAAAGGGCTGCAGATAGAGACCTCAACCGAGCTCGAGCTCAACGTTCTATGCACTGCATAGAAAATTAACCCCATGTTCTCCGGAGTAGTTTAAAGGCTGGAGCTGACTGCAGATAGTCAGAATACAGCAAGCCTTCATGTTTCCGTCAGAATACAGCAAGCCTTCATGTTGTTTTAAACAATCAACCGACAACAAATGCAGTAGCACTGAAAGCTTAGCCTAATGATAGATAAAACTGTAAAACCTATAAGCACCACCTGAAACAATTTCACAGAAGACATACCCTGCAATAAACACTTTGCTACAGAGAAAAATAAAGCAGTAACAGAAGATATGCCTTGTAAAAAACAATCTGAATCAGAAAAGATTACAGCAGAAATCTGTAAGCAAAAAACAGTAACAAAACTTGTGGGCACAAAACAAAATAGTAACACACAATAAATATGCCTGACCAAAAGAAGCCTTTATATTTTTCTTTGCTCTGGTAATGTTGTTCCCTGCTCTGTCCTTACAAGCAGACCTAGAAGAAAAGAGCTCAGGTGAAGCTAGGTGCCTTTGCCAGCAAACCGAGTCTTCCAGGAAACTGCCCCCCCTCCCAACATAGGCACAGAAGCTCCAAAGAAAATAAATTTTAACTGACCAGCATAATTTTATTGTAATAACTGCAGGACAATGTGACTGGATTATCCAAGTTTGTACTGATTAATGTTCTTTGGAAAGACTTTATCCAGCCAGCAGTTGGTGTCCCGGACAGATTCCCTACTCCAGTAACACACACACACACACACACACACACACACACACACACACACACACACACACACAACCATAGAAGCTCAAAAGAAAATATATTTTAACTGACCAGTACAATTATACTGTAATAAATGCACAATAATGTGACTGGATTTTCCATGTTATAGTGAAATATGAAAATTACGTACCTACCGTAATTCTTGATCTTCTTGGACGAGTCTCCACCACTCATTCACACTAGTGGGATTAGCGCCGGAGGCACTAGGACCCATCGGGAGCAAACTTTTTGCTGGAGGGTCGGCGCGAGAGACGGCGCAGCGAGGCATGGCGCCGTGAGCAGCGGCTCGAGCGGCAATGACCATCTCGGCGACGCACCCTCCAACCGCCTCAGTACCTTTTTACCAAGGAGGTGCAGCGAACTCAACGTGAAAGAGTAAATCTAACTTTAAAAACGGACATAAGATAGTCCGCACGCACTGCAAGAAGGGTCAGCAAAGAAGTCCTCACGGCCCAAAGATTTGAGGGAGTGAAGACCAACACAGCGGTGAGCTCGGGGGATGGAGGGTGGGCGTGTGAATGAGTGGTGGAGACTCGTCCAAGAAGATCAAGAATTACGGTAGGTACTTAATTTTCATATCTTCCTGGACATAAGTCTCCACCACTCATTCACACTAGTGGGAGAGTACCAAGCTGATAATCCCCCAAAAGGGCGGCAGGAGAGCCAGAGCTCACGCGTCTAAGATAGAAGCCCATTAAGGATAGTTCTGCCGAATGCGGAATGTCACCTGGCATGAACATCCAGTGCATAATGCTTAACGAAGGTATGCACTGAGCTCCAGGTGGCGGCGTTGCAGATATCCGCAATTGGAACATTGCGAATCTCCACTAAAGATGCCGCGACTGCCCTAGTGAGAGTGAGTCGACACTCTACCCTCCAATTTAACTTGAGCCATGGAGTAGCAATGTCAAGGCATGCCACTAACCATGATGAGATGCATCTAATAGCGACGGGTTGACCCAGCCGGGTGTCGCTGAAAGAAACAAACAGTTGCTGAGTCTTGCGAAAATTCTTGGTTCTATCTAAATAGAACCGCAAGGCTCTCTCAACATTCAAGGAATGAAGAGATCGTTCCCCTTCATTTTGGAAATTAGGGAAGTAAGAGGGAAGTACCAGAGGTTGGTTTAGATGGAATTCTGACACAACCTTGGGAAGAAATTTAGGATGAGTACGGAGAACTACCTTGTCTTTATGGAATACAGTATATGGAGGGTCCGTAACCAAGGCATGAATCTCCGAGACCCTGCGGGCTGAGGTAATGGCCACCAGGAAGGCAGTCTTCCAGGTAAGAAATTTTAGCTCACAGGTAGCTAGGGGCTCAAAAGGCTTCCGAGTGAGCATGTCCAGCACCAGGTTAATGTCCCAGGTTGCAACTGGACGCTTAACAGGGGGTCTGGTATGAAGAATCCCCTTAAGAAATCTCTTCACCATAGGAAGCTGAGCCAGAGTCAAGGAAGAAACCGGCTCATGGAACGCTGAGATGGCACTAAGGTGAACTTTAACTGTGGAGTACTGGAGACCTGAGTTTGATAGGTCCAAAAGATACTCTAGAACCTTGTCAGGAGGACAGGAAAAGGGTTCCAAGAGACTTTGCACACCAGAGAGAAAAGCGCTTCCATTTGGAAGCCGTGACAAGCTGGTGGTTACTCGCTACAGCCAGAAGGATGTCCGAGACTCTACGAGAGACGTTGAATTGATTCACTTTTACCTCTTCAGGAGCCACGCATGAAGGTGACGTGATTTCAGGTTGGGATGGACCAACAAACCCTGAGTCAAAAGGTTGATTTGCAAGGGAAGTGGTCTCGGAGAGGCTGCCAACATACTGTTGAGCAGAGGAAACCATAGTTGCCGAGGCCAAGAGGGAGCAATGAGAATCATTTTGGTCCCCTGAGACTCGAACTTGAGGAGAACTCTCTGGATTAGAGGGAGTGGTGAAAGGCATGAAAGAAACGCTTTGTCCACGCAGCCTGAACGCATCCTGACAGAAAATGCCAGGCCCTGGATTTCTGGAGCAGAAGAGAGGCAGTTTTAGCTGAGTGGGGATGCAAAAGGTCCAGGTCTGGAGTCCCCACTCTTGAATAGTGACCGAGCTACGGCTGGATACGAGACCACTCGTGAGGGTCTGCCTCCGTTCTGCTGAGGTGATCTGCTGGATCGTTTTGTATACCTGGCAGATAAACCGCCTGAATCAGAGACTTGTGCTCCAAGCACCACTCCCACACCCTCATTGCTTCCCTGCAAAGGGGGTAAGAATGAGCACCGCCTTGCTTGTTGATGTAATACATCACAGCTTTGTTGTCCGTTTGAAGGAGAATGTTCTTGTGACAAAGGATATCCTTCAGAGCTCGGATCGCGTGAGAGGACCGCTCTCATCTCCAGGACATTTATGTGGAGAAGAGTTTCAACTGAGTCCATACACCTTGAGTGTGGAGGAGCGACAGTGAGCTCCCCATCCCATTAGCGATGCATCTGTGGTGATGGAGATCTGATGATCCGGGGAGCAAAGGGAACCCTTCCAGGAGATTGCTCTCTTGAGTCCACCAGGTGAGAGACCTTCAAGGGCTCCGCCACCTTGATGGGATAAGACTGGGGGTGAGGTGCGGAGACCACTGAGTGGAGAGCATCCATTGGGTGGTTCTCTGTGCAACCGGCCAGGGTACAGTGAACACCGAGGACGCCATGAGACCCAACATGCGCTGCATCGAGAGAGCTGTAACCGATCGGTTCTCCCCGATGTAACGGGCCATCTGAAGGATGTCGAGTCTTCTGTCCCTGGAAGGAAAGCTCATGAAGAGGTGTCTAGAAGCGCCCTTATGAAAAGGAGCCTCTGGGAGGGCTGCAGTTGTGATTTTTTCAAATTCAGTAGAATTCCCATGGACGTAAGAAGACGAGAAGTCGTTTGCACGGCTTCCAAGGTCCCTTGGCTGGAAGGGCTTGCTAGAAGCCAATCGTCCAGGTAGGGAAACACTCGGAGTCCGATCTTCCTGAGATGCGCTGCAAGAACTGCACAACACTTTGTAAAGACTCGCGGCGCCGAGGATAGCCCAAAAGGCAGGACTCTGAACTGATAATGCTGACCCAGAGCTACAAACCTGAGGAACTTGCGGTGGGTCGGGTGGATGGGGATATGCTGGTAAGCGTCCTGCATATCCAGGGAGGCCAGCCAGTCGTGCTGATGCAGCAAGGGTAACAGGGTACCTAGAAATCATTTGAATTTCTCCTGGGGAGAAATTTGTTTAACTTTCTGAGGTCTAGAATGGGGCATTCCCCAGATTTCTTTGGAACCAGGAAGTAATGGAGTAGAACCTGTGTCCAGAGATGCGGAGGCACCAGTTCTATTCCCTGTTGCTTAGAAGGCCCTGGATCTCGCGTGTGAGGAGGTCTGACTGAGAGGCCGACAACCTGGGTTGTCGCCTGGGAGGACAATTCGGGGTTTCCAAAAATTGAGAGAATAACCCACGCAAATTATCCGAAGAACCCATTTGTCCGAAGTTATGGACTTCCACTGGTTGTAGAAGTACATCAGACGACCTCCCACCAGAGGAGAAAGTTCCACCTTGGGCAATGTGGATGGAACTTGGGCCAGCAATTCATAAGTTGGCGCTGGGGGCTTTAGGCCCCGCGCTTGCCGCGCTTTCTTTTGAGGTTGGGCAGGTTGGCTTTATGGAAGCTTCCCCAGCCTCTGCCTCGAAAGGACTGACGACTATGAAACTGACGCTCTGTTCACATGCCCCGAGAGGAGCAGGAGGAGGTCTGGCCAACTTAATGGCCGACCTAGTCTTCTGAGTGGCCTCTGAGCTTGTTCCACCTGAGGGCAGAAAAGAAAGGAGCCATCAAAGGGCAGCACCATTACCTGCTGCTGAGCATCATTCAGTGAAGCCAGAATGCGCAGCCAGGAATGGCGCCGGTACAAACACCTGCGGCTGCTGAGGCGAGAAGCAGTGTCGAAAGCGTCCATAGCGGCTTTGACCTGTTGGTTATTGACCCAATACCTCTAGTAACGGTCAGAAGAAGCTCTGACTTGGAGTCCGAATGGAAGAGCTTCAACCATTCTTTTCAAAGAGTGCCACAGGATATACTCATACTGAGAAAATAGCCTTGATAACTGGCAATACACATACTTAGAGTGGAGGCAGCAAAGACTCTCTTACCTAATGTATCAATCTTACGAGACTCTTTGTTAATAGGTCGAGCTGTAGTAGTTGAGGAAGAACGACCTTATCATTCTCTGCCAGGACTACAATAGGATCCGTAAAGGCTTGGGATGCCAAATGGGGCGATCCTTGGGAGCTGAATACTTCTTATCAATGGATTTAGCACTAAGGGAATAAGAGCAGGATTATTCCATACCATTTGAGACAGCGTCTGAAGGAAGGCTGGATCGGAGGAGTCAAATCCGTAGGTCTCCAAGCACGAAGGTACTGGAGTCTTAATATCTTCCCAGGATCGATGTCTGTAGTCTGGAGAAAGAGTGGATCTCAGGTTCTTCAACAGAGACTTAAAGGACAGGTCCTCACCACAGGCTCTGTAGAAAAGAAAGATCCTGTTTCCTCCACTTCATCACCCAACCGAAGGTCTGGGTCAGGCTCAACATCATCTCCTGACGGTCCAGGAAGGACTGTTTGACAGGAAAGGAGGAAATTAGGAGAGGAGGAAATAGCAGAGAAACAAGGAGAGTCCCCGAGGGCCCCGGCTAGCGAAGGCAAAACAGGTTAAGAACGGCACCGCAGAGGCACGGCGCCGAAGAGCGCGCAGCACCGCAGCGGCGCGCCGGACAAGCGGGGCGCCGCCAACGGCCAACAAGCGGCACCGCCAACAGCGCCGCCGCGAGACCATGCGGCCCCGCGGACGGCACCGCAAGGCCCAGCGGCACTGAAAACGGCGCCGACAAGCCAACAGACCCCGCTGAAGGCGCCGGAAACGCCCCAGGAACCTGGAAAGCTAGAGAAGGAAAAAAACCAGGAGATAAGGGCATCGGTGTGGCCCCCTGCGCCGCAGCCATGTGAGGGGGAACACTCTACAGCGGAGTCACCGGCATCAAGAAGGCACCGCGCGACTAGGAAGGTCCAACCGCCCTACCCGATCGCTGGAGGAGCCCGGGGGCCCCGTGGCAACCGAGCCAGGCAGGAGAACCACCCTCCGAGCCCATTGCTCCATAAGAGCGGCCCACTGATGAAACTGCTCATCTGGAGCCCTACCTATAGGCGGGGAAGGGCTCCAAAGTCGAGGACGATGGTCACCAGCAGTTGGCGACTCCGAAGAAGGAGAACGGCAACTAGCTACGATAACTGACCGTCGGCGAACATACCAGAGGGCGACCTCGAGTGATGCCTTTCTTTTTGACCTGTGGGTCAAGAAGGCTTTATATTTAACGGTGCCGAGAATGCGACTGCTTATTTTTATGCCGATGGGGACCGCCCATCCCCCGGCATCGGACTGACCGCTGTCGGAACCCCACTGAGGAGAAGGAGGCTGACCGACCCAGCCCGGCTGACTGAACAGCTTTCATCTGAAGTCTCCTACCGTCACCTGACCTGCTCATGGTCGCTCCGTCAGAAGGCCGAGACTCTTCAAGTAAGTTAAATTTAAAATATTAGAAAAATTTAACGAAAATAGAATAAAATTAAGTGATACTACTATCGTGATAATGTTACAAAACAATAAACTGAAAACTATGCGCTAGTTTGAAGTTTGACTCGACAGGCTGAGCGTTGTCACAGTGCACTCGACGGCGGAAAAAAGGAACTGAGGCGTTGGAGGCGTCAGCCGAGATGGTCATTGCTGCTCGAGCCGCTGCTCGCGGCGCCGTCTCTCGTGCCGACCCTCCAGCAAAAAGTTTGCTCCCGATGGGTCCTAGTGCCTCCGGCGCTAATCCCACTAGTGTGAATGAGTGGTGGAGACTTATGTCCAGGAAGATATTTCCATTACCCATTTTATAAATTTTATTGTACATTACTGTACTGTATTTATTTTCTTTCTGGGGCCGAAAAGTAGGGAGTCAGCTACAACTGTCTAGGACATCAGAATTCAATGACATGATACGTCAAAAAAGCAATGTTTATTGAAAAAAATAAAATAAAAACAGTAGCACATCCTCACAAGGTCAACATTTCATGTCGCTCTGATGCTTTATCAAGACAAAAATGATGGGGAGACACCGCTCTTTAATATACTGTCAGAGTCATGTGTTAACAGCAACAAGGAGCTAGATACATTCAACAGGAAAGCTGAAACATATTAAAGCTATTTACAGTACATACATATACTAAAATCACTAAAAATAACTCCATCTGCAAGCTGCTACATAGTCCATCCTACGTGCAAAATTAAGTGAAGAACACAATAAAAATGGACCTCATAAATTACAAGGTGTTTGTGCTTCACTCCTCTTAATGTATCTAGTCTGTATAAAATATGCCCAGCTGTACAGACCAACTAAGAATAGGCAGTGAGGTGTGACTTGCACCACTGTTTCATCTCTGACTCAAACTCAAAATCGTGGAGGCTCAGGTTGTTTTGTAGGGGTCCTGACTTCAATTTCCAGTTAGATCACATTATTTCATATTTATTACAATCTGTGTTTCGGATGCTTTGCAGCATCCCAGGCAGCACCAAAAAGAGAATGGCGATCGCTGACTGGCACTGTAGTTTTCAGTATGTTTCGGGCTGGCAGTATAGCCTAGAGGTTAGCGGAATGACGTGTGAATGAGCTTGATACATCCAGCAGACCAGACCTGGGTTTGATTCTCACAACCTCCACTTGCATACTCTGCGACTCTGAGCAAGTCACTTAACCGCCCACTGCTACCAGATCACCTCTGAAAACAGGCACTTGTGCCTAGTGGGCCTTACCCAGTTACCAAAAGACTAAAAAAAAAATGTTTCACACTGTGTCGTCAATGATCCCTCGATTCGAGGATGATCTCTACCATGGTTCACTGATGGGTCCTGAGGTGGCTCAGTAATCCAATCCTAGAGACACAGATTCGTCCGCAGAAATTGCAGAGGTTTCCATTTGGGAGAGCTGCCCGCTGGCTGGGGTTTCTTTCCCTTTCCTTCCTACGCTCTCTCTCAATTTTGGCTTCAAGGGCAAGGCGTTTCTCTTCGAAGCAGGCCCCTGCTTGATGAAGGTTCTGGTGCCATTGAGATCGACTGGTGGCCAGCTCCTCCCAGCTCATGATGTCGCTATCTGTGTTCTTGAGATATGCCTTCAGTGTGTCTTTGTAGCGTTTCCTTTGAACACCACGGGATCTTTGGCCGTGACTGAGCTGGGAGTATAAAATTTGTTTGGGGAATCGAGAGTTGGGCATCCGTACTCAGTGTCCAGTCCAGCAGAATTTATGCCTGAGGATCATTGCCTCAATGCTGGTGACATTGGCCTCAGTGAGAACACTGACATTAGTGTGGTGGTCTTCCCACTTGATGCGGAGAATTTTCCGGAGACATCGTTGGTGGTACTTCTCCAGGCTCTTTAGATGATGTCGGTAAGTCACCCAAGTTTCACATCCATAAAGAAGGGCAGGGGATAATAACCGAACTGTATACCTGGACCTTAGTGTCCTTTCGTGTGTCACGGTCAGTGAAGATGCACTTAAGCAGTTTCCCAAATGAGGTACCAGTGCAATGGATCCTGTGCCGAATCTCATCATCGATGTTCTCTGTTAGGGAGAGGTTGCTACCAACGTAAGGGAAAGGAAGTGCTTGACTGTCTCCAGGGTCTGTCCCTCGATGGTGAATTGTGGAGGGTCATTTACAAGGCCCTGAGCAGGCTGATAGAGAACCTTGGTCTTCTTGATGTTAAGTGAGAGTCCCAGACTTCGGTAAGCTTCTGCAAAGAGATCTAGCGCAGACTGGAGGTTGCTCCTGGTGTGTGCAAGGATGGCACAGTCATCAACGTACTGGAGATCAATGATGGATGCCTTGCAAACTTTGGTCTTTGAACGGAGACGTCCAAGACTAAAGAGCCCTCCAACCATTCTATATTCGATGTCAATTCCAGTGGGAAGGCGGCCTTTGGTGAGGACTAGGATGACTGCTAGGAAGATAGAGAACAAGGTTGGAGTGATGACACACCCTTGCTTGACCACAGTTTGGATGACGAACGAGTCTGTCTTTGAACCATTATGGAGAACACTGGCAGTCATCTGGTCATGCAGAAGCCTCAGGACCTTGATGAATTTTGTAGGGCAGCCAAATCTGGCCAGCATCTTCCACAAGGCTTCACAATTGATGGAGTCAAAGGCCTTTGTCAGGTCGATGAAAGCCATGTACAGGTCCTGATGTTGTTCCCGACACTTTTCTTGGATCTGCCTGGCAGTGAATATCATGTCAGTTATCCCAAGAGATGGTCTGAATCCACACTGAGATTCCAGTAGGACTTCTTTGGCGATAGGAAGGAGACGGTTCAGAAGAATACGGGCGAGGATTTTCCCTGCGGTGGAGAGTAAAGCAATGCCTTGATAATTTCCACACACCGACTTGTCTTCCTTCTTGAAGATGGTAACAATGTTGGCATTCCTCAAGTCCTCTGGAATCTCCTCATTGTTCCAAATTTGGAGAATGAGTTTGTGGAGCTTTAGTACCAGTTCCTCGCCCCCAGCCTTGTAGACTTCAGCCGGTATGCCATCTGGTCCCTCGGCTTTGTTGTTTTTGGCCAGCTTGATGGCATGTCTTATTTCTTCAATGGTAGGAAGGTTGGTGAGAGATTCTCTTTCAGGGTGTTGAGGGGCAGAATTGATAGTGGCATCTGTCACAGATGACTCGAGGTTCAGAAGTGTCTCAAAATGCTCCTTCCATCTAGCTTGAATGCCTTCATCTCCCTTTAGGAGCGTCAAGCCATCCTGAGATCGGAGGGGAGTGGGACCATGGGAGCTTGGACCATAAATCGCCCTTGTAGCCTGGAAGAAGCTCCGCATGTCATGTTTGTCAATATAGAGCTGGATCACCTTGGCCTTGTCTTGCCACCATTTGTTTTTGATGTCCTGGATCTTCCTTTGAGCTTCTGCCTTGAGTTGCTGGTATGGCTCTTTCTTTTGTTGGCATGAGATGTCATCTTGCCATGTGCAATGAGCTCTTGTTTTTCGGTTGAGCAGGTCTTGAATCTCAGTATCATTTTCATCAAACCAGTCCTGGTGATGCCGGGTGACATAGCCAATAGCTTCAGCACATGCCGAGTGGATGGCGGTCTTGAACTCCTTCCAGTGTCTCTCAATGTTAACATCAGCTGCCGGCATGGCAGAGAGCCTTGCTTGGAGACGTTGCTGGAAGTGCTCTTGAACCACTGGGTTTTGAAGGGACTTGGTGTTGAATTTCCTTTGCACTGATTTTGGCAGCCTTCAATGTTTCTGAGTGAGACGGATGTTCATGACAGATCCGACAAGACGATGGTCTGTCCAGAAGTCATCGACTCCTTGCATGGCCCTCATAATGTAGACATCCTTTCGATCACAGGTTCTGACAATGACGTAGTCAAGGAGGCGCCAGTGCTTGGATCAAGGGTGTCTCCAAGTAATCTTAAATTTGTCGCTCTGTCTGAAGATGGTGTTCATGATCACCAGGCCATGTTCCGCACATTTGTTCAGGAGTAGGATGCCACTGGAGTTGGTCTTTCCTACCCACTCCTTCCCGATGATACCATTCCAGAGATCTGAATCATGCTCGACTCTGGCGTTGAAATCACCAAGGGGAATGATCTTGTCTTCCCCTTAGGGGTGTTGGTTAGGACTTGTCAAGGTTGGAGTAGAACTGTTCCTTGACATCCTCGTCAGCATTAAGTGTCAGGGTGCATGCACTGATGACAGTGGCATGCTGATTGTTGCTGAGTTCAAGAAGAAGGATCATGAGGCGTTCGTTGATGCCAATTGGGAGCTCTGTAAGCTGGTTGATGAGCTTGTTCTTGATGGCAAGGCCAATGCCGTGAATGCGTCTGTCTTCAGTAGGCTTCCCTTTCCAGAAAAAGGTGAAACCTCCACTCTCGTCTCTCAACTGACCTTCATCTGGTTGCCTTGTCTCGCTTAGGGCAGCAATATCGATATTACATCTTGCAAGTTCCCTAGCGATAATAGCAGTTCTTCTTTCTGGTCATTCATTATACTGGTTGTCCATCAGAGTACAAACATTCCATGTCGCAAAAATCATTGCCTGTTTCTTGTTTTGACCGCAGAGAGAGTGATCCCGCTGGATGCGGCTATCCAGCCAGGAGAAGGGGAGACAGACCAGGTTTAGGGCACCTTTTCTAGCCCCTTCCCCATGCGGGGTGAGCAGAGAGGATCCTAAAGAGGACTGCTCAGTCACAGTAGCAGCTGCTGAATTGCACCCCTGTCCCAGTCCAGGTGCCAGACTACCATCAAACTACCGCTGCCTACATGCAGATTCGTGGCTACAGACTGGCGGAATCACTGGTCCTGTCCCCATCACCACTAGTCTGTTGCATCAGGGCTTGGAAGGTTGGTTGCGGGGATGCTGTTTCCCACAATAGAAGCCTGCGCGTGACTTCTTTTAGCATGGGGAAGCTGGTGCACCTTCAGCAACCACACAAACTTGACAAGCAGGAGATCTAGCACCCAGTGACAAAGAGAGTCCAAGACGACTAGAGATCCCCATCTTGTTGCAGCCTTCATCCGCCTTCACAGCCGTTGAGATCCTAACATCTTCCGCCTGATCCACCATTGAGGACTTTTGAGGTTGGACTGCACTTAGTCTGGGACCTCACCTCAGGCCTGTTCACCACGGGTGACCCTGCCAGGAGTACGAGACTCCAGACGACATAGCCCTGAGGGTCACTGGAATACACAAGCCTCTCTACCACAACAAGGTCTCAGTCCAAGGAGAGGTCACACTGTGTGCTGGGTAGTCAGAATGAGTGTTGGTTCTCACTACAGTATTTATTTAATTATATTACCATACATATTCGTGTCTATCAGATTACAGTATTATTAGAATCAAAAAAAAAAAGCTCATATAGGCTCACTCATAAGTGAGTAAAACTAGCCGATGGTAGCAATCTTAATTTTGACAAAGTCTCAGCTCACTTTAGCTATGTCATGGGCAACGATCACAAACAACAGATATGTGGTCCAGTTCAATCTGTTTTGTCACTGCCAGTATGCACATGCTTTTTATGGCTAAAGTGAACAGAAACTTTGTCCAAATTAACACCGCTACCGTCGGCTAGTCTTACTCGCTTATACATACGAACATATGACGAGCCATTATGAGTGAGATATAAGCTTTTTAGTGTAACCCCTAGATGGCGCTATCCCAGGGGCTACTACCCCTGCCTGATTTGCCACTAACAGGTTGAGGGGCCTGGATCCAATGGCAGGTGCCTCCACCCAGAGGTCAGGGTTTGCAATAGTTAAACTAACTTGGTCACAGCCCTCTGGGACACTGCAACCCCCCTTTCTTCCCACTAGTGGCCCACACAATATATCAGAATTACCTTCACAGTATACACTTACCCCAGGTCTGGTTCCGCACTGGGACCTCCTGTGAAATGAGATACAGTGCAACAATCACAGTACAGTACTTTAACATAGACAAATACCTCAGGCAGTATAACTTTGCTGAAACAAGCAGCTCTGATTTATTTAGGGGATATAACAAGGACAGGGGAAATCAGGTTAATTAGCTTATCACTTTAATAATCTATCTATGGCTCTGTGCACAGGCCTATCCCTATCAGTTACTGTCCCTGGGTACCCAAGCCCTAGTGGCTAGTCCAAACTGTGGCAGCTGGTGGGGCCCTTTCACACAGAGAAAAGGAGAATTAAACAGTCAGCAGTACAGTAATTCCATTTGGATTTAATGTGGCAATTCAACAGGGAGCGACCCTGAATTAGTACTCACGACCTCCAAATAAGATAGGGTCCTTCAATGTCAGCAGGGCTCACTTGAGGTGCACAAACCTCTTCACACATCCATATAAAAGAAAGCACTATACCAGGCAGGCTGCATCTGTATCCCGATCGCAATTACTGCACAATACCGGAGAACACACAGCAGATTCAGTTCCTGACAGACCGAGTGTAATTTTCAGCAATTCCTCCAGTCTTCTACAGGGTGAGCCTGGTTTCTACTCTTCAGAGATCCTTTGATTCTTTTCACAGGACGGATTCAGTCCTAACAAGCTGCAGACCGAACTCTGGGCCTTACACACGTTTTTTGACTAAAACTGCACACTGAAAAGCACAGGGCTCCTTCCTTCTTCACTGCCAAAGCTCAACTGAAACTCCAACCGACAAAACTGGCACTTCCTTTGAGTTCCTCCCAGTTCTTGACTGGATTGGCTGTCACTCACAATAGACTGCTGCTGTTGGTCCAAAAGGTGCTGAAGTCTAAACTACATCTCCCAGAGTCACTGCCCATACAATCCTCTTGTGGCTGGCTCAGATTATGAGTCCAAGTTCTGATTCGTCCAAGGCACCATTTTAGAGCTAGCTTACCCCACACTGATTGGTCCAGTTCAGCAGTTCAAAACTAGAATGGGAACTAGCAGACACAGTTCTGACTGCAAAGAAAGCAGGTTAGACAAACTGTAATTTCATTATTACTCTAAATAATTTCTGGCAAACAGTTACATCTTTCAGATAGGTTCCTTTGCACTCCTAGTGACTGCAAAATGAAGTGAATTGGCAGCAGCTTGAGTGGTACTCAATCAAAGAAACACACAGTCCCCCATACAAACTAATTATGTCTGCAAGCAGACAGCTCTTAAAGAGACAGTACCAGAGGTTCTAAAACACTCACTGATAAATGGCTTAAATGCCAAACACCATTCAGGCTTGGAGCATTCAAGCAAGCTCCTGGAAGTCTTTTGGGAACCCCCATTTGCAGGGGGTTACACCTTCCTGGCTAGGAAAGCTTGACGTCGCGTCAAGCAAGTACCCATAAGTTTCAACTGCAACCATATACATTTGCATTAGGCTCGCATATGTAATCATCAGTCAATATATCATTTTACCAAGAACACATTTCTGAAACATTGCAGTACGCCACTTTACACAGTATTACATACACATTGTACCATAACTCAAGTTATTACCTCTTGTACATGAAACCTGAAGAGAGGGGCCCTTCCTATCAGTTACCTTGGGGCTGGATGGGGCAAGGGCACCATACTTAGAGGGCAACACAAGTAACTTGGAGTTAGCACTGATGCTCAGTTTGGGCAATGAGCTCGGGGACACATACACTCCTTTATGGACAACATTGAGAGGCAAGTCCACAGGCCTCCCAAGTGAATCATAACTGAGGTGCACCACAGGCTTTATAGCTCGACCAGTCTTTCTAGGGGGAACTGTTATAGTCTCTGCACTCTGAGCCTCATTTTCAGCATTGTCCTCACTTGTCAGGGGAGTCTCCATGGGGTAGAGAGGCTAGAACTTGGGGCACTTTCAGCTCCAGGAGTTACAGTTTCTGAGTCCACAACATTTGGCTCGCATGGAGAGCTTGGACACTGGCAGTGGACTGTCAGGGCACTCAAAATACTCTTCTTGTTCGGTGTATCACCAGTCTGCCCCAATCTATCATTTTCTCCCTGAAAGCTCAAACAGTTCAACCATGCACAATGATTCCATTTCATCTGATCTGATGCTTTGCACTTCACTTTCTGGGAGCATTGGCTCCAGGGATGAAGCTGGGGCTTAGACAGTCCAGAAGGCCCAGCTTCATCTCCAGTATTGACTAGGGATTGCCCCGAAACAATTGACTCAGTTCGTAAGAAGGATAGTATTCAAAGTCACTCTCACTTTCTTCCGATATGGACTGACAGTCATGCTCAACTGGGACTTGTGGAGGGAACACTTTAACTTTGCTTCTGTAGGTGCAGACTTTCTTGATCTTTTCTTAGCAGCAGCTCTAGTCACTGGTCCAGAGGGGCATCTTCTAGGGCTCAGACTCAATTAAGATTTGTCCAATGGGCAGTAAATGATTTCTATGCATTGTTTTTACATCTTTGAATTATTCTCAGGCCTTACTTTGTACACTGGCAGATCATCTAGTTTGCCCACTACAATGTGAGGGAGATGGTGCCATCTGTCAGCAATCTTGTGCTTGCCATGCAGTCCCAGATTTCTTAGCAATACCGATCTCCCTCCTGGAGTTCCTGTGCTTTCACCTTTATCATACCTTTCTTTGTTGGCCAGATTTCTTTGGCAGCCATGGTTTGAGCCAGTTGGTACGCATGAGTTAGCTGGGCCTTTAACTTTTGCACATACTGTAAATAGTTGTCAGCTTGAACCCCATCAGGAGAGACCCCAAAACACACATCTACTGGTAGTCGAGCTTCTTCCAAACATCAGGCGGTAGGGGAGAATCCAGTGGCATCACTTTTGGTGCAGTTATAAGCATGTACCAGGGTGCTAATTTGTTGGCTCCATCTAGGCTTGTCCTTTGGGTGCAGGGTGCCTAGCATATCTAGCAAAGTGCGGTTGAAACGCTCAGGCTGTGGGTCCCCTGGGGTGGTAAGGAGTGGTTCTGACTTTCGTGACTCCCCACAGAGAAAGCATCTCTTTGATCAGACGACTCTCAAAGTCTCTCCCTTGATCAGAATGGATTCTTTGTGGAGCCCCATAGTGAACAAAAAGTTTTCTACAAGTACTTTGGCCACAGTGGATGCTTTCTGGTCTTTGGTGGGGAAAGCTTGGGCATATCTCGTGAAATGGTCAGTGACCACCAGCACATTACTGATATTTCTTTGATCTGACTCCAAACTCAGAAAATCAATACAGACCAGCTCCATGGGTGCACTGGTGGTGATGTTAACAAGGGGGGCAGCCCTCTGGGGCAAAGCTTTCCTCTGTAAGCAGCGACTACAAGTTCGAATGTGTTGCTCCACATCAGCCCCCATCTTAGGCCAATAGAATCTGGATCTCACCAAGTCAAGTGTTCTGTCTATACCAAGGTGCCCCATGTGGTTGTGCAAGGACCTCAGTACTGAGTCTCGAAAAGGCAGGGCAGCACTAGTTGTTGTTTGTCTACTTGTCCCCCTCTGTCTACTGTTTCTCTGTATAACAGTTTATTGATCAGTTTCAACTTAGGACCTTCTTTGTATAACAGTGCAGTTCTCAAATCAGTGGAGCGAATTTGACACATCTTTCCTGCATAGAGGGCTTCTAAAGCTGCTTTGATCATGGGATCGCGGATTGAGCCCGCTGAATACTGTCATTGTCCAGCTGAGGCAGTGCACCAATGTCTATTGCAGAAAAGTGGCAACAAGCAGCAGGTATGCAATTCTCAGAGGCTCCTAAGCAATCCACCATGCAGTCCACTGCGCTGCGGGACATTTGTTCCTCCCTGTCAAACTCCGCAGAGTGCCCGAATGTCAGGTTCTGCCAATCGGACCCAATCATTCTGGGGAACAGGCTCGGGAGAGAGCATCAGCATCTATGTGGTTCAGACCTGCTCGGTATTCGAGAGCATAGTCATATGTAGATAATGCAGAAAGCCACCTATGGCCAGTGGCATCCAACTTAGCTGAGGTCTGCACATAGGTCAAAGGATTATTGTCTGCTTTACTAGTATTTTAGCCCCATACAAGTACTCATGGAATTGGTACAATAGCCCACTTCAAAGCTAGGAACTCTAACTTATGTACAGGATAGTTCTTTTCGGATGGGGTCAGGCTTCTACTGGCAAAGGCCACTGGTCTCAGGCCATTCTCGTGCTCTTGGTACAACACAGCCCCAACCCTTGCAAGCTAGCATCAGTGTGCAGGACGTAAGGTTTTCTTGGATCGGCATAGGCCAGCACTGGAGCATGGTGTGTTGATATATGATCTCATGAAAAGCAGTCTCACAATCAGGAGTCCAGCGGCCCCAAATACTTCACTGGATGAAAATACACTCTTTCAGTCTTGAGGACGCTGACTTTGGTATTTTTGTGGGTTGGGGATACCCTTGAGTAAGGTTAAGTAAAGGGCGGATCACTCTTGAATAGTCCTTGATGAAGCTACGATAATAACCACAGAATCCCAGGAATCTTTGCAGTTCTTTAGATTTTTGGCCAGGCCAGGTGGTCAAGGCCTCAACTTTACTTGGTCGGTCCCTATTCCTCGGTGGATACTATGTGTCCCACATACTTTACTGATGTTTGAAAGAATTGACACTTATCAATGGACAGTTTAAGGCCAAAGTCCTCCAGTCGGTCCAATACCTTAAATAATCTGCTCTCATGTTCCTCCAGTGAGCTGCCAAACACAATAACATCATCTAGGTATACCAGGCACTCTAGTAAGTTCATGTCCCCACTGCACGCCTCCATCAATCGCTGAAAAGTGGCTGGGGCACCTGAAATCCTTGAGGCATCCTCATGAATTCATAGAAGCCAAGCGGACAGATAAAGGCCGTCTTCTCACGGTCCTCTGGGGCCATCGGGATCTGGTAGTACCCACTGCGGAGATCCAGCACAGAGAACCACTTGCTCCCGCTTAGGCAGTCCAAAGCATCCTGAATGCGGGCATTGTGTACTGATCAGGATAGTCCACCGTTTAAGAAGCGATAATCCACACACATCCTTACTGTTCCATTCTTTTCCTCACTACCACAATGGGAGAAGCATAAGGGCTTCTGGATTCTTGTATTACACCAGCAGCTAACATCTCTTGCAGATGCCGCCTCACATCATCTATGTCAGCAGGTGCCAGGCGTCGAGACCTCTCACTAAATGGTCTTTCGTCATGCAGCCGGATATTGTGCTCAGCTCCTGCACGCATCCTACATCCCATTCCTTTAAAGAAAACACCTGGTCTCTCTGGGCAAGCTTCTCACTGATCCTCACTTTCCATTCAGCTGGCAGCGGGAGTCGCCGAAATCAAACAAGTCAGGCGCATTTCGTCATTCTTCCTTGAACTCTGCTGCTGGGTAGCACTGCAGTGTCTGCACAATGCACATTAGCCAGGATGCAACCTCTGTTTACTCGAATGTTCTTTCAGACACATTATGAACTTGGACCATTACCTTCTGGCATAAGCATGGGCTCTAGCGGCAAAATACTAGGCTTGACCAGCAGTCCTCTGGCAATTTTCCATCGCCTGGTGCATCCA
This sequence comes from Neoceratodus forsteri, assembly GCA_016271365.2. Classification (NCBI taxonomy): domain Eukaryota; kingdom Metazoa; phylum Chordata; order Ceratodontiformes; family Ceratodontidae; genus Neoceratodus; species Neoceratodus forsteri. Next base: position 965,968,312 of record CM028134.1, on the reverse strand, counting down.
ACATTAATATTTTATTCTTAACATCCTTTCTGATACGGACTCTCCCTGTAAGGTACACTGGGCATTTGGCGCCAGGATCAGAGACTCAGGATCCTTCTTCCATACAATTCCGACCGGTTCCTCTGGTTCTGTTTTTCAGCATCTCTCTGTGCCTCATAGGCCTTCTTAATTAAAGCCGGAACTCTTAAAGCTCTACTAGTCTTTGACCCCTGTTTTTCATAACACAACTGTGCCAGCCTTCCAACATATGAGCATTTGTTCCAATCAACAAAGGGACACCATCATACAGTCCAGTGGGGGACACTAGGCTAGGGTCTCTACTTGTTCGGCCACTCCAGCCACAGGAGGTGGGGAAAGACAGCCAAATTCGGATATACCCGGAATAGGGGTAGGCTTCTCACTTAACCCCATACATGCAGTCCTTCTAATGGTTGTAAGGGTACGCCTGACAAATGCTTCTGATACCAATCTTGGAACATAATTGTCACTTGGGAGCCACTGTCTATCAAGCTCTTGTAGACACTCCATTCACCTTTACAGTGGTCTCCATGGAGGACCCACTATTCTGGACCAGTCTGGAGAGGCGGTAGTGGGGGCCTGGGCAACTGACCTTGCCACAAAAGGACGTGAATTAGCATTTTGGTGCCCCTCACTGGGATCATGTCAGGCACCTCTTAACCACTGATTTCTTCTCCCAAGCTCTCCTTGTAGCCTATATGCAACTTTGTCAGTGTCTTTTGGGGACTGGCTTCCTTTTCATGTGCCCATCTTTCCCACAATTATAGCAAAACATACTTTCTGGAGTTTGAGCTGGCCGAGGCGCCACACTGGGAGCCAGGGCGGGGGTATTACTAACTGGAAACCTGGGTGCCATCTCTGTCTGCGGCGTGATAAGCATTTGGAGACATCTCGTCAGTTTCTCCACTTCCATGGTCAAGGAATTGAGTTTGGAGCTGTTATCAGCAGGAGATACATGGGTGGGTACCCCCACCCCATAGCAGATGCAGTCGGATATAGGTCAGGGCCGCATTGCAGGCGTGGCCTTCATAAAGGGACTGTTTTTGAATTCTCCGGATCTCTCTCAACAGTTCGCCCATTGTGGCATATCTTTTTCCTTGTCAGAGCACTCATTGACTGTCAACCTCTGCCCCTGAACTTCACTTGATGGGTCACCCTCAGTCACTGGTCGTAGCCACAGCTGTTGGGCAGGTACCTCCCGAGGTCGCTTTTCTCAACTCCTCGAATTTCTCCTTTAACTCATCATAGGAGGGTGGGATTCCAGTCGATTTGCCAGGCGAACTGAAGCAACAGCAGTTCTGAGAAGGGGCAGACTTAAGGATTCTGTCCAGTCTGGTTCGTCCAGTTCAATCGCTGGCAAACTACCCTTCTGAGGCATTCTTGCAACAATTTTTCCAGCCGAGACATACACAGACAACAACTCCTTGGTACTGTTGTGCATTTCACTCTCCACCATAGGTCCTCATCAGAATCTGGGCTCCATACACATTCTCCAAGGCCTCAAGATAGGCCTGTGCAGTCGCTCAGGGTTACTGGGCCTGCTTAGCACGGATGGTAGCCAGGGCAGGACCTCGGAGGCCTCACTAAACCTCTTCGCTACTTTCCGAGCATTGCCATTCTAGGCACTTGGGGCAACATAGTCTATCCAGGTCTCCCAGTCATCCTCCCCTTGGGGGTGGGAGGGTGCCAGAGAAGATCCTCAACCTTCGGTAAGAGTCGTGACTAATGGCAGGTGCAGAAATAGGAGTCTGCATTGGTTCAGCCACCATTACGGGCACTGGAGCAGGAGAGGGTGTTGGGGAGGAACACCTCAGGTGGCAAGAATAGTTTCTTCAAGTCCTCCACAGTTTTCCCTCTCCCAGCAACCATTCAGCAAATTTCTCCTCAAAAGTTTCAGATAGTGGTGGGGGCTGATTCCCCCCCGGGTCTTTACTGTCCTTAGTTATCACTCTCCAAGCAGTGAGGGCTCCCTCTGGGGTAATGGTCTGTGGCACTTTGGAGCTATCTATGGGATCCTTAAACTCTACTAGGGCCAGGAAAGTGTGGGTGAGCAGATTAGCATGCCGACCCACCACCACAGGGTTTTGTAAACCTTCCACCTTGGAAAGTACTCCCTGCACAGTGTCCGTATTGATACCCAGGGGATGTCCAGGATAAGCATAGCATTTTGGGGTCGATCTCCTCCCAGTACACCACTCCACCAGCCGGTGCACAGCCACTTCTGTCGGGTACCCATTTTTTCTTAACAGTGGTTCATGAATATGGCCACTAGAGGACACACAATCCCAGCGGTGAGCCTCCAAGATGTAACCCCTAGATGGCGCTTATCCCAGGGCTACTACCCCTGCCTGATTTGCCACTAACAGGTTGAGGGGCCTGGATCCAATGGCGGGTGCCTCCACCCAGAGGTCAGTTTGCAATAGTTAAACTAACTTGGTCACAGCCCTCTGGGACACTGCAACCCCCTTCTTCCCACTAGTGGCCCACACAATATATCAGAATTACCTTCACAGTATACACTTACCCCCAGGTCTGGTTCCGCACTGGGACCTCCTGTGAAATGAGATACAGTGCAACAATCACAGTACAGTACTTTAACATAGACAAATACCTCAGGCAGTATAACTTTGCTGAAACAAGCAGCTCTGATTTATTTAGGGGATATAACAAGGACAGGGGAAATCAGGTTAATTAGCTTATCACTCTAATAATTCACTTTATGGCTCTGTGCACAGGCCTATCCCTATCAGTTACTGTCCCTGGGTACCCAAGCCCTAGTGGCTAGTCCAAACCGTGGCAGCTGGTAGGGGCCCTTTCACACAGAGAAAAGGAGAATTAAACAGTCAGCAGTACAGTAATTCCATTTGGATTTAATGTGGCAATTCAACAGGGAGCGACCCTGAATTAGTACTCACGACCTCCAAATAAGATAGGGTCCTTCAATGTCAGCAGGGCTCACTTGAGGTACACAAACCTCTTCACACATCCATATAAAAGAAAGCACTATACCAGGCAGGCTGCATCTGTATCCCGATCGCAATTACTGCACAATACCCGGGAGAACACACAGCAGATTCAGTTCCTGACAGACCGAGTGTAATTTTCAGCAATTCCTCCAGTCTTCTACAGGGTGAGCCTGGTTTCTACTCTTCAGAGATCCTTTGATTCTTTTCACAGGACGGATTCAGTCCTAACAAGCTGCAGACCGAACTCTGGGCCTTACACACGTTTTTTGACTAAACTGCACACTGAAAAGCACAGGGCTCCTTCCTTCTTCACTGCCAAAGCTCAACTGAAACTCCAACCGACAAAACTGGCACTTCCTTTGAGTTCCTCCCAGTTCTTGACTGGATTGGCTGTCACTCACAATAGACTGCTGCTGTTGGTCCAAAAGGTGCTGAAGTCTAAACTACATCTCCCAGAGTCACTGCCCATACAATCCTCTTGTGGCTGGCTCAGATTATGAGTCCAAGTTCTGATTCGCCCAAGGCACCATTTTAGAGCTAGCTTACCCCACACTGATTGGTCCAGTTCAGCAGTTCAAAACTAGAATGGGGAACTAGCAGACACAGTTCTGACTGCAAAGAAAGCAGGTTAGACAAACTGTAATTTCATTATTACTCTAAATAATTTCTGGCAAACAGTTACATCTTTCAGATAGGTTCCTTTGCACTCCTAGTGACTGCAAACATGAAGTGAATTGGCAGCAGCTTGAGTGGTACTCAATCAAAGAAACACACAGTCCCCCATACAAACTAATTATGTCTGCAAGCAGACAGCTCTTAAAGAGACAGTACCAGAGGTTCTAAAAACACTCACTGATAAATGGCTTAAATGCCAAACACCATTCAGGCTTGGAGCATTCAAGCAAGCTCCTGGAAGTCTTTTGGGAACCCCCATTTGCAGGGGGGTTACATTAGAATAATAGCATGATAGAAATAGCAATGGTTTACTGGCTTACATAGCCTGAGTTCAGGTGTGCATGGAATTGTTTAATATGGACCAATAGCCAGAGAAATAAGCATTATTAGAAGTTCTGGCTGAGGGTATAAAGTATGCCACCAGCAGGAGAATAACATAGAAACACAGAATTTGACAGCAGATAAGAACCACTTGGCCCACCTAGTCTGCACATTTTCCTACCTAACAGATAAGCTGCAGATCCTAGTTAACTAACAGCTTACTTCCTCCTACCCCCCACTAGGTTTGCCTTATGTCTGTCCCATGCATTCTTGAATTCCCCCACTGTTCTTGACTCCACAACCTCCTCAGGGAGGCTGTTCCATGCATCCACAACCCTCTCCTTGAAAAAATACTTCCTCACATTACCTCTGAGCCATCCCCTCTATCTTCAACTTGTGCCCCCTTGTTCTTGCACATCCCTTTTTCTGAAAGATGCTACCCTCTTGGACTTTGCTGATTCCCTTGAGATACTTGAAAGTTTCTATCATGTCCCCTCTCTCTCTTCTTTGCTCAAGGGTATACATATTAAGCTCCTTTAGTCTTTCTTCGTATGTCTCCTGGTGCAGACCCTGCACCATTTTGGTTGCCCTCCTCTGGACAGCCTGCACTCTGTCTATTTCTTTGCGGAGATGGGGTCTCCAGAACTGCACACAGTACTCCAGATAGGGTCTCACCAACTGTCTGTACAATAAGACAGCGAGAGAGCAGCTGTTTTATTCCCACATTGAATTTCCTCATTATGCTCTGCACATTGTGCTCCGGCTTGTGCTGACAGCTTGATTATGCTGAACACGCTTCTTAATAAAACTTAAAATCAAGCATAAGCACATTAGTAACATCAGCTGCTTAAGCATGTTACAGGTTGACAGGTACCACTTAATGATTAGCTTTAAATTTGGGTTGCATTTCCACATCAAATTTCCTCATAATGCTTGTTTTCCAGGCTGGGCAATGCTTTTATTTATTTATTTATTAAATTTTGGTGACCGGGTAGGCCCACTGAGCCCCGAAGATCCCTTTTTCAGGGGCGACCCGGGATAACAATACAAGTTATAAGAATGAACTAGGACATAAGGAACATTTGAGGCATTGTGAGTTACATCATGAGGTGGTTACAGTAAAGAAAAATAGTGGATACAGGCATGGTAAAAGAAAAGCAGTGGATACAGGCATGGCTTACGGGCACAGTAAAAGAAAAGCAGTGGATGCAGGCATGGGTACAGGCATGGTTATCATCATGACATGCAAGCAATTGGTAGTACTTTGCGTATAGTTTATTCAGGGGTTACACGTGGCCTCTGGCGAGCAGTCTGTATAAGGCAGGTAGTAAGAAGGTTAAGCTAGGAGACGGGAGTTGGAGAGGAGGGGAGTACCTTAGGAGCTTTAAGTGCCATGACAGTGGCACGCGCTTGAGGTCAGCAGATGGGACTTAAGCCTGGTGCGGAAGTTCATGAGTGAGGAGGAGGCCTGGATCTGGGGAGGAGCTTGTTCCATTGGCAGGCAGCTTGGGAGGAAAAGGATCTTCGCCAGCGTTTGTCCTTACCCTAGGGACTTCTAATAGTGTTCTATCTGAGGTCCTTAGGTTCCTTCTTTTAATGCCAATGCTGTTCTCTGTCCTTTCCCTTGTACCGTTTACCATCTTAATTTTAGGCTATAGTTCCCTTGCTCTACTATCCTCTAATTCAGTAACTGTAACCCTGTACTTTTACCTTCTTTACTGTTTCCATTTACAATTTTAAAATCTACTAGTGGCTCCCTGTTTTCACTTCTCTGCCTCAGCTGCTCCAATCTAAGTGATAATCTAAAAATACTGTAATTACTATGTGGAACCTCTTCTATCTCCACAACAATTTCTTTACTGCAGTGACCGGTTTTCCAACAACTGGGTGTACAGGAGGCACATGCCGAATGCCTGATTTGTTAAATTCATGAAATGCCTGCAGTGTTTTTAATGCCAATGCTTTTAATGCCTTAACTGTATGTTAATAATAAACTTTTTTCATGGAACTGAATTTACTGTCTGAATTTTGTTTTTTAAGGGGACAATCAAATGAAAGCGAGCTTTTTCAGATGATTAACCCAAAGTAACATTATTTTCCAATAACAGATATTTCACTTTCATGTTATTTTCACGGATTTAGGGCGCTCAGTGAATATAGCGAAAATAAAATGCAAGTGAAATGTATTAGTTCTACAGTAATATCCGAGGGAGCAAGCACTAAATTCTGGCAACACTTGCATATTCCCGCAGAGCTGAATCAGGTATGATATCCAAGGGTGCAAGCACTAAATTCCGGCATCAGTGGCATACTCCAGCAGGGCTGAATCAATCTGTCTATAAAATATTATTCAACATAACTGGCAACTGTAGTCTCAGCAAAGGCTCTTCAACAAATCTAATACTAAACTGACAGTTCAGCCCTATGTATCAGGAAGTGTGCTTCTGAAAAATTAAAATTGATGCTTGCCTTCAAGAATCTAAATTTGACTAGGAGGAAAGGAGAGTAATTTCAGGAAACAATCACACACAAAAAATGAATGTTCAAAAGCTGAGACAAAATGCAATGGGCTTGCAATGTAGGAAGAGTAGAAAAATGAACAAAGGAGTTGGCAGTCACCAAAGTATTTATGATTCAAGAGTGCCTAAGTAAGTTATGCAAGATTCAAATTCAAAAACTAGGAGGGTCTATAAGAAAAAATTACTCACCTTAGTAATGCTGTTTCTTCTAATGGAGTCTTGCTGTATTCTGACAATAGCAGTGAGTCCCAACCTTCGAACTGCCCCAGAGGTGAAAGAGTTAACTTTCCATGCCAGGCATGGAACGCTGAGCTCGAGCTCGGTTGAGACTCTGTCTGTTGTTGTTTAAACTCAAACCGTCAGATCTTTACAAGCTAAACTCAATAAGGTCCAGTGTGGAAGCTGTAAACCTACACTAGCCAACTGGCTATTAAACATAAAACACATTTTTTGGTCCCAAAACAAAGACTCAAGTCAGGAGACCCAAAAAATGAAAAACACAACACCCAGTCACCCCAAGAAAAAGGGGGTGAAAACAACAAGGTGGGCACCTACTGAGTGCCAACACTGCACTGCCCACCCACATCCCAAAACAGACGTCTGAGAGGGTCAGGCAGAGGTCAGAATACAGCAAGACTCCATTAGAAGAAACAACATTACTAAGGTGAGTAATTTTTCTTCAAACAACATGAAGTCTTGCTGTATTCTGACAATAGCAGACTACAAAGCAGTACATCCATGGAGGAGGGACAGAACCTACTTAAGGAATAGGCTCTGAAGCACAGCTGTGCCAAACCGAGCATAACTCCTAGCCTGGATATCCAGGGAGTAATGCTTGGTAAAAGTGTGAACTGTTTTCCAGGTAGCTGCTTGACATATTTCTAGAATAGGGATGTCCCTGGCAGCAGCCAGGGAAGCAGCTGTACCTCTGGTAGAGTGAGCCCTCAGGCCTGAGGGAGGAACCTTACCCAGTTTTTCATAACAAAATTGGATACAAGAGACAATCCACCTGGCAATGGATCTTTTAGTGGCAGGTTTCCCTTTACCAATCTCACCATAAGTGAGGAACAGTTGGAGGGAGTCAAACCTGTGACCCTTGGTACGCTCTATGTAGTAGCTAAGGGCTCTTTTCACATCTAAACTGTGCAACCTCCTATCGCCAGAGGAGGAATGGTCAGTGAAGTACACAGGAAGAGACACAGATTGATTAAGGTGGAAACCTGAAACCACCTTAGGCAAGCACTTCCTGTTAGTCCTGAGGACTACCTTATCTCTAATGAAAGGAGATAAAATCAGGCTTCACTGACAAAGCTTGTAATTCACATATGCATCTGGCAGAAGTGATGGCTACCAGAAACACAGTTTTCCAAGTCAAGTACTTAAGCTCTGCTGAAGATAAAGGCTCAAAAGGGGGTTGCATAAGCTGAGCAATGCAAACATAAAGGTCCCAAGCAGGGGCAGGGTCCCTGAATGGAGGGTTGGTGTGAAGCAATCCCTTGAAAACTTGGAGAATACAGGGTGAGCTGAAAGAGAAGAGGGCTTACCTGCTGAAATAAAAGCAGAAACAGCTGCCAGGTGCACCTTCAGTGTAGCTGGTCTCAGCCCCAAGCTATTTAAATGGACCATATAATCAAGGACTGTGGGCAGATCAGCAGACTCTGGGGAAATATGCTTCCCAGAGCACCATATGGAAAATCTTTTCCATTTGGAATTATAAGTAGTCCTGGTGGAAGGTTTCCTAGAATCCTTCAGAATATCCATTACACCTTGGGAGAGGTGTAAATCAGCAAACTCTAACTCTTCAAGAGCCAGGCCTTGAGATTGAGAGATTTGAGATTCGGGTACCAAACCCTCCCCTGAGCACAGGTTAACAGGTTGTAATTCCTGGGAAGACACAGGGAAGATGGACTGCTAAGGACAGTAGGAGTGGATACCAGGGCTGTCTGGCCCAGTCTGGAGCAATCAGGATCATCTTGCAGGGTTGAGATCTGATTTTGACTAGCACTTTGAACAGGAGAGGGAAGGGGGAAAAGCATACAGAAACTTCCCTTTCCAATTGAGAACTAAGGCATCCAGAGGGACTGAGCCCAACACTGGGGGCCTGCAGCAAAAAAGGGGAAGTTGGTGATTGTCTGGGGCTGCAAAAAGATCTATCTGCGGGGTGCCCCATCTGGAAAATATCACCTCCAAGACCAGGGGATCCAGTGACCATTCGTGATGGCCCTGGGATATCCTGCTGAGAGCATCTGCCAGGACATTGTCCTTGCCTGGGAGGTGAACTGCCGTGAGGGAGGTGTTCAGGGAGTAAGCCAGAGACCACAACTTCATTGCCTCTGTGCACAAGGCCGTAGACCGAGTGCCTCCTTGCTTGTTGATGTACCACATTGTGGTGGTGTTGTCTGTTCTGACCTGGATAACTTTGTTCTGAACAGATTTGGAAAAAGCTTGAAGAGCTAGAAATGAAAATTACGTACCTACCGTAATTCTTGATCTTCTCTTGTATCTTCACCATTCATTACTTCCTGGGTGTAAGCCGGAGGCGCGCACCCGACACGAGAGCTTTTTTTTAAAGCTAGTTTGATCGGCGCCCGAGACCGACGCCTTGGGGCCATGCGGAGGGCAGCCAAGTAGCCATCACCTCCCTCCAACTCAGTTCTGTGAGCCGAGAGGCAAAAATTATATTGTGGAAAAAAGAGAAAGCGAGGCAAGATAGCCAAGGGATAGCAAAGAAAGGAAAATAAACTGAAAGAGGAATAAGCTGATGGACAATAGACAGAGGAGAGCGTATTCCTGCCCTAGGGATCGCAGGGCCTCCTTACCGGGGCGACTCTAGGAGGAACAGATAGAGAGAAAAGGGAAGGAGAAAGAATGAAGAAGAGAGAAGAAGAAGAAAGATGGGATGTTGAGACCATAATGCCCAACGAGCATAGTTAGCTGAGAGGCTTAAGGCTCGATTTAATAAGGGAGCAAGAATCCCCACTGGTAGTGCTGAAGAGAAGGTTCACCGAACCCGCTAGACAGACTAAGGAGGGCATAGTCTTTGACCTCAACATGCCATGGTCCTTGATCCTAGCTGAGGGCTCCTGGCCTGAAGAGCAGGCCTTTCGTCTGGAAGAACACCCGGCTAGGAAAAGGTTGATTCCCAGGCAGCATGTAAGAGCTGCTCAAAAGGGTATAGAAAGAAAGTTAGCCTTTCAAAGCGGTTTGTAAGAAATATAACAGAACTCAATCGGACTTGCTATGTCAAGGCAGGAGGAGACTTGAAACTGGCAAGAACCGGTCATGGTTGGCACTGCTTTTCCTGCAACACTGTTCGCAGAAGGACCCTTGAAAAAAAGGGGGGATCAAGACAGAGTATGACTCACAGCCTTAAGAGGAAAAACATGACCTGAGAAGCCAGGGGCTGCCTTCAAGCAGTCGGAGAGAGTTCCCTCAGTTTTAAGAGAGAGAAAGAAATAACCGCATCTGCTCCTCTTACTCTGCAAAAAGAAAGGGGTTGATTTCTAGGGCTTAGTAATTGATTAGCAGAATATTGTGGGACCAATACTGCACAGACAGAGTCAGGCAAGGTCCCTAGGAGTGCCTCGCCTGAAAACATGGCGGTGAGATAGTCGCAGCCCTCACCACCCAGCACTCCTGCAACAAAAGCCCATGAATCTTAGAGTAAATAATTTTCCTGGAACCTTTAAGGAAAAGGCAAGGATAGAGATGTCCCCTTCCCCAAAATTTATTTATTTATTTATTTATTTTTAAGGTTCAGCAAGAGGAGGAACGAGACGGAGGGGAGACGACAGAAGGAGGCCACTGAGGGAAGGTGGGAGGGTTAGAATGAATGGTGAAGATACAAGAGAAGATCAAGAATTACAGTAGGTACGTAATTTTCATATCTTCCTTGTCAATCTTCACCATTCATTACTTCCTGGGTGAGTACCAAGCTCCTCTTCCCCCAGAAGGGGGAAGGGGTAAAGACCCTGAGGGAACAAGACCCCCAGCCTCCTGTTGGTGAGAAACAGAAGGGGAAGACCCTGGCTAATTCACAGAAGCCTAAGTGGGAGAAGAGCTAGGAGGTGCCTCCCGAGGACGTGGAGATGGAGATAGCCCCTGCAAAAGTCTCCTAGCTCTAGAGGAAAAGAGACGGGTCCCCCGGAAGGCGGAGCGCATCACCCTACGCCGGGCCAGGGGTGACAACCTTGAAAGACGAAGCCATGCCGTCCGCCTAATGCAGATCGCTGTCCCCGCAAGCCTGGAAGCCACCTCATTGGCGTCATAAGATGCCCTTGCCTGGTGTCTTGCCAGCTCCAGGCCTACAGCGGAGAGGGCAACAGCTTGTCTGGTTTGCTCCGTATCAGGCATCGACGCTAGGAGTTGAGAAAGCATCGACCACAGGTGCCGATTGTAGGCAGCGTGGTGAGCCTGATGTGATGCTATACAAGCAGCCGCACGAGAAGAAGAGAACACTTTTCGCCCCAACGGCTCGAACTGAAGAGAGTCCGGTCCGTGGGCGGTCGCGGCGCCAGGCAGCAGCGCCGGAGGAGTGTCAGGCAGACCAAGCCAGAAGGGGGTTGGGAAGAGTACCTAGAGACTCGAGGGGCACAATACTCACGCTGACAGCCAGCCGGGCTGAGAAGAAGCGGCTTGGCGACTGCCAGGATCGGATAGACGCCTCCTGGAAGGGATAGGCCAGGAAGGTACCACCAAGTGTTGGGCACTGAATTCCCCAAGGAATTCACGCGTCTCCTGTTCGGTATTGTCTCTCCGAATGTAGGAGATCCGAAGGTCCCTCACCATCCTCGAAAGGAATCGCTGATATTCAGTGAAATCTGCATCGGAGGAGAGATGAGCAGGGGGTTCCTCCCCCTCAGAGGAGGGAGACGAGGATGATGGGGAGCTGGAATGCTCAGAGGACTCCTGCGGCGGTGGGGAGAGTCGAAAGACCCGCTCATGCATACATCTAACGATATGAAGGGAAGGCCGCTGCAGAACCTCTGAACTGCTCCCAGGATAACGGACCCATAGGACCAAAATGGCCCGGGAGCGGGGGTGGTGGAGGCAGAGAGATGGGAGAGGGGCACCTGCGAGGAGGCAACAGATCTCTGCCAGGGCTCTGAAATCCGGGGAACGGAGCCCGAGCTGGAGGGGTCCCGGAAAACAAACCAGGCCGCAAGACGGAACCCTGAGGAAGCGGAGCCTGGAAGAGCCCAGGGGGAGAACCTCCCCTGCGACGAAGTCGGGACTGCATGGATCCAGAAGGGCAGCCCACAACAACGCCACTGAGGGCACTCTAGAGCCCCGGAGGGAAGGGCGGGGTTCAGCACTACGGCTCCTGGCCACCCCTGAGGTGGCCAAAGAAGACCGAGGGCCTGTCCCCTGCCCTCAACCCCTCGGACTCCGAGAGCCCTCCTCCCACCGCAGCTGCCCCACCCCGAGAGGAGCAACAGCACCTGGGAGGGTTGCTGTCACCGGTCCCGGGAGGGGAGCCTCCCTTAGTCACCCCCACGCCCCCCTGGGACTCAATGCCACCCCCAGCCGGAGAGCCCTCAGGAGAGGACGGAAGGGGGGACAGAGGGAGGGGCCCGCTGCGCCGCCTGGTACCTCGTGCCACAGGGGACCCAGACCCCGAAGAGTGGGGGTGCCAGGATGGGTCCACGTCTGAGTCATCGGCCTCTGAGGAGGACGAGACCAGCAGGACCTCAATACTGGCTACCCCAGGGGTCCCCGAGGCAACGGCACCGCGGACGGCACCGGTACCAGAGGCGGCGCCGCCTGCCCCCCGAACATCAGCAACAACCAGGCCCGGTCCCAGCTCCCCCGCTGCACCAGCTTCAGCGCGCTGGAAACCGAGCCGGCACCGCGAGGAGGAGAAATTAGGCTCACGCGCCGCTAACGGCGCCTGGGCCAAAGTGGCCGGCCCTGATCACCGGCACTGCGAATGGCACCGGATCCAAAACGCCCGATCACCGCACCGTGAACACTGGGGAGCCTGCACCTCCAAGGAGGTGACTGCTGAGGCGGTAAGTCGACGTCCGGCCCCGAAGGGACCGCAACGCCCTCCCCGACACCGTGGAAGGGGCCTCCTCTTCGGCAAGACAAGATGAGGAAGCCCTCCTCCGCTGGATTCTAGTAGGCCCGGAGGGGACCCGGGAAGGGCCTAGAGACCTTACCTGGGAGTCCCGCAGAACGCACGCTGCCCCTGAAAGTCGGCGGGGCCTTGCCGAGCTTGAACACGCGGACTTCGAGGACGCGACGGTCCATGGAGAAGCAGGCATCGCACGAATCCATATCATGGTTGGGTCCCAGGCATCGAAGACACACGTCATGCCGGTCCGAGACGGAGAAATGCCGGCCACAGGAGCACCGACGCATCGGGGCGCGGCCCGTGTTAGAGAAACGCTTCGCTCCAGAACCGGACATAACACGAAACAATTAAGGTAAAAAACAGTAGGAAAACACCCGACGTCGTACAGATAGAAAAAAGAACAGTCTTACCATGGTATGGCGTCGAGTGCGAACGAAAGAGGAGTCGGCCTAAGTACTCGCGCACTAACGAGAAAACTTCTCCGCGTAAGCAGGTGCTGCCTCGACGGCGGGAGAAACAGAACTGAGTTGGAGGAGGAGTCGGTAGCTACTACGGCCGCCTTCGCATGAGCCGCAGCTCGGTCTCAGTGCGCGTTAGAGCTAGCTTTTAAAAAAAAAAAAACTCCCGTGGCTGGTGCGCGCCTCCGGCTTACACCCAGGAAGTAATGAATGGTGAAGATTGACAAGGGAAAATATACTGCTCTGAGTTCCAACAGATTGATGTGAAGCAGAGATTCCTGAGGGGACCACAACCACTGGGTGGTGAGGTCGCCCATGTGAGCCCCCCACCCCAAGAGGGAGGCATCTGTAGTAAGGATTAAAGAGTGAGACTGAGTGACAAAGGGGAACCCTTGTCTCAGATTGTCCTGATCCTGCCACCACTGTAGGGCCTGGATCAGGGTTCGAGTTACTGGGATCAATTTGGTCAGAGGGTCCTTCCTTTGAGACCAGAAGGCTCTCAAATGGAACTGAATGTCCCTCATCTGAAATCTTGCTCCCTGCACTACTGCTGTGGAAGCAGCCATGTGCCCCAGAAGCTGTAGAAAATGCCTTGCTGGTCGAGACACCTGCAGGGTGAATGAGGAGGCCAGAGACACAAGGGTCCTTGCCCTGTCCAGGGGAAGGAAAGCTCTGGCCTTTTCTGTGTCTAACTGCGCCTATGAAGGTGAAGAGCTGGACAGGCTCTAGAACTGACTTTGAAAGATTCAGAAGAAAACCCAAAGAGGTGAGCAGTTGCTGAGCTATCTGTAAGTGTAACTTGACTTGGTCTGGGGACTGGTTTACTACGCACCAGTCATCCAGGAAAGGGAAGATGGCAATCCTTTGCCTTCTTAGAGAAGCAACTACCACTGCCAGGCATTTTGTGAATACCCTTGGAGCAGAGGTCAGACCAAAGGGCATTGCTCTGAACTGGTAATGGCCTGAGGGCAGCTCGAACTTGAGGTACTTTCGATGGGAACTTCTGATGAGAATATGGAAGTAGGCATCCTTGAGGTCCAGGGACACTAGCCAGTCCCTTGGCCTTAGAGAGGGTAGAATAATTCCCAGAGTCACCATTTTGAATTTTGGTTTTAAAAGGTGCTTGTTTAAGTATCTGAGATCCAGGATGGGCTGCCATTCTCCTGTCTTTTTTGGGGTAAGAAAGTACCTGGAGTACAACCCTTTACCCTGGTGTAGGGGTGGAACCCTTTCCACAGCTCTGAGAGCCAGGAGGGAAGAGACCTCTGCCTCTAGGGCAAGTGTCTCTGAGGGATTTGCAGGTGGAAAGAATCTGGTTCTCATCTTTGGAAACTTCTTGAAGCTGAGAACCAGTCCCTGGCTTACTACTTCCAGGATCCATTTGTCTGATGTCAGAGACTCCCAGTCCTGGACAAAGTAAGCCAGCCTGCCCCCAACAGGTAGTTGAGAATCGGCCCTGGCAACCCCATCAGGGTGCCTGTTTGGCAGGGCTTTGGGCTGAGGGGTGGAAGCAGGCTTGCCAGTACCCCATCTGCCTCTCCCTCTAAAGAACCCCCTCTGGGCATAAGCAGAAGAGGCGGCCTGGGCTTGGTAGACAGGCCTGCCCCTGCCCCTGGGATGCTGCCTTTGAGGAGTAGCCTGCCTTTCCTTGGCCTGTGCACTCCTATAGGTGGTCTTATATTCGTCCATTTTCTTCATGTAATTCTTTGTCTGCTCCCCAAACAGAGAATTACCCACAACAGGAAAATCCATGGCCTTAGTCTGGGTATCTTGTGACAGGCTAGTACATCTGAGCCAAGCCATTCTTCGAAGTGCCACAGATGTAGCTATGACTCTAGATGACACATCACTGGAGTCCACTGCAGCATGGAATTGCACCTTGGATGCCTCAATACCATCAGCAGCCACCTGCTCCAGCTCCTTGGCAAGCTGGCCAGGGACCTGTTTTGCTAAAGCCATAACAGTGTCCCATCTGGATTTTTGATACCTAGCAGTATAGGCCACATAATTGGCATGTCTGAGTCCCAAGGATGCTGACATGTACTGTTTCTTTGCCATGGCATCAATCCTCCTGGAGTCCTTGTCTGGGGGGTGTGAAGCCAAGGGAATATTTGCCTTATCACAGGCTGCAGCCTGCACTACCCCAACATGGCTGCATTGTTGTGTAAGGAACTCCGTATCTGAGCCTGACAATGTATACCTCTTGTCCATTCTTTTATCCACAGGAGGTATAGTGTTAGGAGTCTTTAAAATCTTAAATGTCTGTTTCCCAAAAGATTTGTGTAAGGGAATAGACACCCTCCTAGACTCTGGGATATCCATCATTTCTACATAGTCAGGCTCCTCCTGGTCATCCACAGCTTCCTCCATAGGAAGCTGGAGAGTTTCAGCCACTTTTTTATAAAACATGAAATGGGAGGGGGACTCAGAAAGCCTAGGAGGAGACACTCCTGAAGGTCTGTCTGGGGAGATGTCCGTGTCAATAGGCACATCCAGACTTTCAAAACCACATTCACTTTCCTCATACTCCTCTTCCTCCTCCTCCGGTTCATAAAATTCCTCTAAATCATACTCTTGAACCGGTGGAACCAGCCGAACCGAGCGCCTGCCTGAAGGTGCCGGTTCGGTCGGAACCGGGGAAAGCGACTGCACAATCTTGATCGCTTTGGCTATTTCTTCAGTGGTTGGAGAGGAAAGTTTTGGCTCCACACCAGCTGTTTTTTCTTTTCTTTTCTAGTTCTCTTAGCTGGAACCGACTCCTCAGAATCGGCTCTCCTTTTGCCCAAAGAAGTCTTGCCCTGGTCAGAGGGCACTCCTTCTGGTTCGGTTTGAACCGAACCGGGCTGGCCATCCGGTTCAGCGGACTTTTTGGCCTCCCTTTCCCTGAGCCTACCAGCTCTCTTTTCCAGGGTAGCTGCAGGGAAATTTTTACAAATCTGGCAGTCTGCATTGAGGTGGTCAAACCCCAGACAATAAACACAGGTGGTGTGGGGGTCAGCATTAGCAAAGACTTCCCCACACACACTACAGTGTTGAAACCCAGTGGGCCCGGTTTTTCTTTTGGGTTTCTCAGACATTGTGCCAGTCCTAACCAAACTTACCCTTTTAATGGCAATCCGCCAGGCAAGACCCTCTTATCGGTTCCTGACCGTGTCACGGGTCGTGGAAAAAAATGTAATAAAATCTGGGTTTTTTAGAACCAATAAGAACCGGTAACCACACTCTAAAAGTACAATTCAAGATTATTTAACAACTTGATTGGTTCAAACCGAACCGATGAACCGTTTACAAGTTCCACACAGAACAGAAAGAAATATAACCTATCTAGTACTCACAAATACCACAGACAGAGACTGAACCGACAGGTTACAGTTTAAATTTGGTTGAAAACCAAGAAAAGCGGTACTTTAACTGACAAATTGAACCGAGCAGAAGGAGAAATCTCCGGAGCGACTGTTCAGTGAGGCGGAGTAAAGAATCTGACGGTTTGAGTTTAAACAACAACAGACAGAGTCTCAACCGAGCTCGAGCTCAGCATTCCATGCCTGGCATGGAAAGTTAACTCTTTCACCTCCGGGGCAGTTCGAAGGTTGGGACTCACTGCTATTGTCAGAATACAGCAAGACTTCATGTTGTCTGAATTAACAAGCAATACAGAAGGTAGAAAAAAATAATAAATTCCGTCATATTCCTATTCCATTCTTTGAAGTTGTTCCTGCAATGCCATTTTGTCAGATACTTGTGTCATTGTCTAATGCTCCTTGTTAAAAAAAAAAAAAACTCCATGCAAATGAATGAACAGTGACAGAGAAGTGTATCGGTTTGTAAAGATAATATTGTAGTCTCGAGTAGCATTTTTTTCAAAGGACAGTATTAGCCACACATTTCCTTATGCTTGAACCTGATTTGAGAAAAGTGTAAGCAGCATGCTAGCTGATCTGTCATGTATGTAGGTCGGAGTCAACGGCTGTGACAGTTCCAGCATTCTTTATTATAACGTTAGTATTTTATTATTTTTATCTTTTTACCCTAAATATTGTCATAATGTTTGCCCTGTGTGTAGAGATTACCGAACTGCATCATTCATTCACTTTGTATTCTCCCCCACTCATGTTTTTATTTTTTTTTGGCTCAGGCTCAGCTGTCATAAGCTAAAAACAGGGACAATATGATCATAGCTTCTTAGACAACATTGGTAATAAAATAATCAAGTTCTCCAATAAATTTCAGAATTAGAGTATAAATGGGGGCACAGTAGGGGAACTGGCCACTCAGAGGAAGAAGGTGAGATGGTAAGGAGAGGAACGGGATGTGGGAGGGGGAGCTCTGGTTGCTGCTTCGGCATCCAGTGAGCTGGTGGGTGCTCCAGTTGCTGCAGCACAGATCTTTGCGGGGCAGGAACATTGGCACTGGGGTCATCTTTATTTTCCCCACTTTACATACAGTGGCAGATGTTACATATGGGCCTGGGGTGTATGCTTGATATATTTTAACCCAGTTCAGTTTTCACTAACTCACATAGGGAATATTCATGGTTCTCTATTATTCGCTATGTTCTCAGGTCTAACCCAAAGCACTAATAATAAAGAAATGGAAATTACGTACCTACCGTAATTCTTGACTTTCCTGGATGAAGTCTCCACCACTCATTCACACTAATGGGATCTATGCCGGAGGTGCTAGGACCCAACGGGAGCAAACTTTTTTGCAGGAGGGACGGCACCAGAGATGGAGCTGCAAGGAGCAGTGCCGCGAGCCTCTGCTTGTGTGGCAATGACTAACTCGGCATCGACCCTCCAACCGCCTCAGTACCTTTTTTTCCGAGGAGGTGCAGCTTAACTAACCTAGAAGGACAGCCGAACCAAAAACCAGACATAAGATAGTCCGGAAGACCTGTATAAGAAGGGTCAAGAAAGAAGTCCACAGCCTAAAGATTGAGGGAGTGAAGACCAACAACAGAGGTGAGCTCGGGGGACGGTAGGTGGGCGTGTGAGAGAGTGGTGGAGACTTTGTCCAAGAAGATCAAGAATTACAGTAGGTACGTAATTTCCATATCTTCCTGGACATAAAGTCTCCACCACTCATTCACACTGATGGGAGAGTACCGAGCTAATGATCCCCCAAGAGGGCAGCAGGAGAGACCAAGAGCTCACAAATTTAGGACAGAAGTCCATTAAGGATGGTTCTGCCAAACGAAAGATGTCGTCTGGCATGGACATCCAGGGCATAGTGTTTGACGAAAGTATGCACTGAGCTCCAGGTAGCCGCACTACAAATATCTGCAATGGGCACGTTGCGGATTTCCGCCAGGGATGCCGCGACCACTCTAGTAGAGTGAGCGTACACTCTGCCTTCCAGCTTAACCTGTGCCATGGAATAACAGTGGCAAAGGCATGGCATCAGCCATGTTAAAATGCATCTGATAGCGACAGGCTGACCCAGCTGGGTCTCGCTGAAGGAAACAAACAGTTGTTGAGCTTTGCAAAATTCTTTTGTTCTATCTAAATAGAAACACAAAGCTCTTTTGACGTCCAAAGAATGAAGAGAACGCTCACCCTCAGTTTGGAAGTTCGCAAAGTAAGTAGGAAGGACCAAAGGTTGGTTTAGATGGAATTCTGAAACAACCTTAGGGAGAAACTTAGGATGGGTCCTAAGAACTACTTTGTCTTTATGAAACACAGTATACGGAGGGTCTGTGACCAAGGCATGTATCTCAGAGACCCTGCAGGCCGAGGTAATGGCCACCAGGAAGGCCGTTTTCCAAGTGAGAAATTTCGACTCACAGGTAGCTAGAGGCTCGAAAGGTTTTCGAGTGAGCATGTCTAGCATAAGATTAATGTCCCAGGCTGCAACTAGACGTCTGATAGGCGGTCTGGTATGCAGAATTCCCTTAAGAAACAGCTTAGCCACAGGTAACTGAGCCAGTGACAAGAAAAGTACTGGCTCATGATAAGCTGAAACGGCACAAAGGTGAACCTTGACTGTAGAGTATTGCAGACCTGAATTTGAGAGGTCTAAAAGGTATTCTAGAACTTTATTTGGTGGGCAGGAAAAAGGATTCAAAGAGGATTTTGCACACCAGAGCGAAAAACGCTTCCATTTGGGTGTGTAAGTTTTCCTAGTGGTTGGCTTGTGCGCAGTCAGAAGAATATCTGAAACTCTGAGAGAGACATTGACCCTGCTCACTTCTGTCTCTTCAGGAGCCAAGCATGAAGGTGAAGTGATCTCAGATTGGGATGGACCAAAGGCCCCTGAGTCAGAAGGTTCGTCTGAAGGGGAAGCGCTTTCGGAGGGGTTTCCGACATAATGTTGAGTAACGGAAACCATATTTGTCAAGGCCAGAAGGGAGCAATGAGGATCATTTTGTCCCCCTTGAACTCGAACTTGAGAAGTACCCTCTGAATTAGAGGAAGAGGTGGAAAGGCGTATAGAAAGCGTTTTGTCCACTGCAGCCTGAATGCATCCTAACAGAAAATGCCAGACCCTGGATTTCTGGAGCAGAAGAGAGACAGTTTTGTGTTGAGTGGGGATGCAAAAAGGTCCAGGTCTGGAGTTCCCCACTCTGCGAATAGTGACTGAACTACGGTTGAGTCGAGAGACCATTCGTGAGGATCTGTCTGTGTTCTGCTGAGATGGTCTGCCAGTTCATTCTGCACTCCCAGCAGGTAGACCACTTGAATTAGAGTCTTGTGCTCCAAGCACCATTCCCACACTCTCATTGCTTCCCTGCATAAGGGGTAAGAGTGTGCAACGCCCTGCTTTTAGATGTAATACATCACTGCTTTGTTGATCGTTTGAAGGAGAATGTTCTTGTGACAGTGAATATCCTTCAAAGCCTGGACTGCATAAAGGATGGCTCTCATTTCTAAGACATTTGTGTGAAGCTGGGACTCGTCCTGAGTCCACAAACCTTGAGTGTGGAGAGTCTGAAAGTGAGCTCCCCACCCCATCAGGGACGCGACCATGGTAATGGGAATCTGATGATCCAGAGAAGCAAAGGGATACCCTTCCAGAAGACTGTCCTCTTGCGACCACCAGGTGAGTGACTTCTTCACAGGTTCTGCCACCCTGATGAGAAAGGACTAAAGGTGAGTGGTTGGGGACCACTGAGTACGGCGCATCCACTGAGAGGTTCTCATGTGAAGGCATGCTAGAGGTACAGTGAACACTGAGGATGCCATGTGACCTAGGATCCACTGCATCGAGATAGCTCGAATTGAGCTGTTCTCTCTGATGTATCAGGCCATCTGTAGGATATCGCTCCTTCTGTCCTCTGGTAGAAAAGCTTTGACACAGGAGGTGTCCAGAAGAGTTCCTATGAAAAGGAGCCTCTGGGAGGGCTGCAGCTGTGATTTCCTGAGATTTAGCAGGACTCCCATGGACGTGAGAAAGTCTGAGGCTGTACATAGAAACATAGAATTTGACGGCAGATAAGGACCGCTTGGCCCACACAGTCTGCCCATTTCCCTACCTGATGGATAAGCTGCAGATCCTAGTTAACCAGCAGCCTACTTCTTCCTACCCCCAACCCCTAGAATTGCCTTATGACTGTCCCATGCATGCTTGAATTCCACCACTGTTTTTGACTCCACAACCTCCTCTGGAAGGCTGTTCCATGCATCCACAACCTCTCTGTGAAAAATACTTCCTTAAATTACCTCTGAGCCGCCCCTTCTATCTTCAAATTGTGCCCCTTGTTCTTGCACACCTCTTTTTGAAAGATGCTACCTCTTGGACTTTGTTGATTCCCTTGAGGTACTTGAAAGTTTCTATCATGTCCCCTCTCCTTCTTTCCTCGAGGCTATACATATTAAGCTCCTTAAGTCTCACTTCATATGTCTTCGGTGCAGACCCTGCACCATTTTAGTTGCCTCCTGGACAGCTTCCATCCTGTCTATGTCTTTAGGAGATTGGTCTCCAGAACTGCACGCAGTACTCCAGATGTGGTCTCACCAGCTGTCTGTACAGAGGATAATAACTCTTGTTTTCTGCTGGTGATGCCTCTCCCTATGCATCCCAGTATCCCCCCAGCCCTCCTTGCTGCCCTCTCACATTGCTTGCCCACCTTTAGGTCATCTGATATGACTATCCCCAGGTCCCTTTCCATCTTTGTTGTTGTTAGTATCTCACCCCCCATTGTGTACTCTTCCCTTGGGTTTTTGTTTCCCAGGTGCATTACCTTGCACTTCTTAGCACTGAATCTAAGCTGCCATACATTTGACCATTCCTCTGTATGGCAGCTTAGATTCAATGCTAAGAAGTGCAACGGTTTCGAGAGTTCCTTGCCTGGAAGGGCTTGCTAGAAGCCAGTCGTCCAGGTATAGGAACACTTGTATTCCGATTTTTCTGAGATGCGCTGCAAGGATTGCACAACACTTTGTAAAAACTCGCAGCGCCGAGGATAGCCCAAAGGGCGGGACTCTGAACTGATAATGCTGACCCAAAGCCACAAACCTTAGGTATTTGTGATGCCTTGGGTGAATAGGAATATGTTGGTAAGCATCCAGAATGTCCAGGGAGGCTAACCAAAGGTAACAGGGTTCCTAGCGATATCATTTTGAATTTCTCTTTGGGAAGAAATTTGTTTAATTTTCTGAGGTCCAAAATGGGGCGTATGCTGCCAGTTTTCTTAGGAACTAGAAAGTAATGGGAGTAGAACCCAGTGTTCCGTTGATCCAGCGGAACTACTTCTACTGCTCTGTTGTTCAGAAGGCCTTGTATCTCGGAGGCGAGAAGTTTCTGACTGAAGTATTAACAGTTTTGGCTGCTGTTTGGGGGGACAATCTGGAGGGTTCTCTGAAAAATTGAGGGAATATCCTTCGCGGATTATCTGGAGGACCCATTTGTCCAAAGTTATGGACTTCCACTGGTTGCAGAATTGAGTCAGATGACCTCCCACCGCTAAGGAGTCCCCCTCGGGCAGCTGAGATGGGACTTGGGCCAGAAACTCAGAAGGCGGCACTGGGCGCTTTGGGTCCTTGCGCCCTTCTGTTGCATTTTCCTTTGAGGCTGACGGGCTTGATTTTTATCAAAACCTCCCCTGCCTTTGCCTCGGAAGGACTAACGGTTATGAAACTGGCGTTTGTTAACACCCCCCCCCCGAGAGGGGGCGGGAGGAGGCTGAGCCAATTTAATGGCTGATCTAGTCTTTTGTGTGGCCTCTAGAGCCTGTACTACTTGAGGGCCGAAGGGCAACGCCATGACCTGTTGCTGGGCATCATTCGTGAAACCTGAAGTGCGCAGCCAGGAATGGCAGTGGGTACAAATGCCCACCGCCGCCGTTCGGGAGGCAGTATCGAAGGCATCCATAGGTGCTTTAACCTGCTGGTTGTTGGACTTGATACCCCTGGTTATGGCTTGAAGAAGCTCTGAATTAGTGTCCGACTCCAGTAGAGCTTCAACCATTTGTTTGAGCGAATGCCAAACAATATACTCATATTGAGAGAAATGGCCCTGGTAGCTGGGGATACATATACCCAGGGTGGATGCAGCAAAGACTCTCTTACCTAAAGTATCTATCTACTGAGATTCTTTGTTTATAGGTTGAGCTGTAGTAGTCTGAGGAAGGACGACCTTATCATTCTCTGCCAAGACTACAATAGGATCTGCAAAGGCTTGGGAGGCCAAAAAAGGTTGATCCTTGGGAGCAGCATACTTCCTATCTATGGACTTAGCCACAGAAGGAATGAGAGCAGGATTATTCCATACCATTTGAGACAGCGTCTCAAAGGAGGGTTGTAACGAAGGAGTCAAATCCATAGGAATATCCGGAACATGAAGGTATTGGAGTCTTAAGAGCTTCCCAGGATCGATGTCCATAGTCTGGAGATAAAGAGTGGAATTCAAATTTTTCAGCAGAGACTTAAATGACAGGTCCTTGACCACAAGCTCTGCAACAGGATTAGGTCCTGCTCCTTCCACATCATCACCCAGTCTAAGATCTGGGTCAGGCTCAATATCATCTCCTGCCAGTCCAGGAGGGACTGCATGGACAGGAAAGGAATGAAAATCAGCAGGAAAAGAGGAAGGAAAAGAATTCGCAGAGGAGAAGCCCTGAAGATTGGCAGATGAAAAGCCAGGCCTTGGCACTGAAGAAGAGCATGGTGCCAGAAGGCCGCATGGCGCCGACAAGGCAGACGGCGCCGAAGAACAACATGGTGCCAAAAAGCCGCATGGTGCCAAAGACGGCATTGAAAGGCCACATGGTGCCAAGAAACGCAAGGCACCAAGCGAGGGCATCTTTTGACGCCAACGAGGTAGCTACCAGGGTCATAGGGACAGCGATCTGCACTAGGAGATCGGCATGGCTACGTCTTTCCCGGTTGTAACCCTTGGCCCGGCGTAGGGTGATTTGCTCCGCCCACCAGGGAACCTACCTTTTCTCCCGTAGAGCGAGACGGCGCTTGTTGGGGCACCTTCCTTCCCCCTCTGGGGGGAACCCGTCTCTCTCTCTCCCACTCTCGGGCCTCCCCAGGCCTGGAAGGTTCCCCCCTTAGTGTGTCACCCACTGGGGGCTAAGGGACCCTGTCTTTTAGGATGTAATGAAACAACCCCTTGGGGGGCTTGGTACTCACCCATATGTGATAAATGGTGAAGATTGACACAGATAAGATATGAAAATTACGTACCTACCGTAATTCTGTCTTTCTGTGTATCTTCTCATTCATCACAACCCCACCCACCATCCCCCGGGGCCTCAGTCTCTGGGTCCCCCTCCTTCTCTGTGGCTCCCCCTCTCCTCTTTAGGAGTGGGGTAAAGTAGGGACACACAGGGGGGTATTCTCCTATGAAGGGTGGACAGCTCGAGTGGCACTCCTTCTCTACTACATGTCTTCACCCCGATGGGGTGGGAGTTGGTGGTTGCCCTCCTCCTGTTCTCCTTCTGGTTTCCATCCAACCATTTCAAAAAAAAAAAAAAAAAAGAGAAAATCCCCTTTTTTCACCAAACATTCTTCCTGAGAGAGTACTAAATCCCTGTACCCTGTCCTTCCTCCAGAATAGCCGACTCTGCTTCTGGGGTATTTGCCAGTTATTCTGTGCCTTGAATTCTGGCAGAGAGCTTTGCTACTCCTTGCTGTTCCTATCCAATCTGGTGACGGACAAGGGTCTTGGATACCTTGATACCTCTCACTCTCTCCTAAATTCTCTCCCCTTCCTACCCTCCCTTCTTCTGCTTCCAGAGATTGGGGCCCCTACCCAATCCCCTTAGTCTAATCTCTTCTTTGCTGTCCTCTCAGTCGTTATTTCTCCTTTTAGTTCAGTTATCTTTTCCTTTTTCTGTCCCTTGGACTCTCTTGTCCCACCCTCCATCCCTTCCTCTTACCTCTCCGGCGACTCAGAACTGGTAGGCAGGCGGAGTCGACACAGCCTAACGGCCAACCCTCGAGCGCCACGCAGTACGTTGGCCTCGAGGGCTGCCGATAGTGTGTCGGCTCACTACCCTTTAAAAAAAAGCTCCCGCTGGGTCCTGACCTCCGCCAATACCCATATGTGATGAATGGTGAAGACCCACACAGATAAGATTTAGGATTTGAGGGAAAAGAAGGAAGAATACCAGGAGATAGAGGCATCGGTGTGGCCCCCTGCGCCGCAGCCATGTGAGGGGGGGAAAACACCTGAGCGCAGAGTCGACGGTACCGAAGAGGGCGCCGTGTGACTAGGGAGGCTCAATCGCCCTTCTCAATCCCCCAAAGAGCCAGAAGGCCCCGGAGTGACCGGGCCAGGCAGCTGGACCAACCTATGAGCCCATTGATGAAACTGCTCATCAGAAGCCCTACCAGAAGGTGGGGAAGGGCTCCGATGTCAAAGAGGCCGGTGACCAGAACCAGGAACTGGTGACTCCGAACAAAGAGACCAGCAACTGACCCCAATGACTGACCATCGACGCGCAGACAAATCAGAGGGCAACCTCGAGTGATGCCTTCTCTTTTTTGACCTACGGGTCAAGAAGAGCTCGAGGTCGAACGGTGCCGAGAATACGCCGTTTTCTTTTATACTTCCGGGGGGACAGCCCATCCTGTTGGGCACTGGACCGTCCGTTGTCAGACCCCCCCTCCGGAGAAGGCGGCAGACCGGAGCCAGCCCGGCTGACTGAACAGCTTTCATACTAAGTCTCCCTACCGCCGCTCATGGTCAACTCCATCAATGTAGACTGAGACTCTTTCTTTGATAAGAATAAATTATTGTAAACGGTACTTTATTCGAAAAAATATTACAAAATAATAAACTGAAAACTATGCTGCTAGATTGAAGTTTGACTCCCGGCGGGCGAGCAACGTCATCACTGAAGTGCACTTGACAGCGGGGAAAAAAGGAACTGAGGCGGTTGGACGGTCGAAGCCGAGACAGTCATTGCCGCATGAGCAGAGGCTCGCGGCTCCATCTCTGGCACCAGCTCTCCTGCAAAAAAGTTTGCTCCCGCTGGGTCCTAGCGCCTCCGGTGTAGATCCCATTAGTGTGAATTAGTGGTGGAGACTTTATGTCCAGGAAGGTCTGTGTAGTATTATTACAGGCAATTACTGCATACTGTGTTTATTTAATGTTAATGTGGCACTGCATCTGATCCTCGATCACTCTAATCATTTTGACATTCTGATGCCCGTTTCCCATGCAGCACAATTAACTTTCCAATGTTAAATATACCTAAACATAACAAAAATACAGTATAACAAAACAAGACATCATTTTCATGATTTGCCTCATGGCGTGGTTCTAGCATGCTGAATGGCTGGCTGGTATATGGTGTGTATGTTTTGCTTCCTTAGGAAACAGCATACAAACTATCAAAGGCTTTATTTTCTTTCTTTTTAACATTTATTTAACTTTTCTTCAGTTTAGCTGTGGAGCATTCCTCCACCCGTGGCTATAGCCACAGGAGCTGCTCCCTGCCCTCTCAAGGGCCGAAAACAGACTGTGCCAAAGCCCCTTGGGCATTCCTCCACCCGTGGCTGTAGCCACAGGAGCTGCTCCCTGCCCTCTCAAGGGCCAAAAACAGACTGTGCCAAAGTGCCCTGGGCATTCCTCCACCAGTGGCCGTAGCCACAGGAGCTGCTCCCTGCCCTCTCAAGGGCCGAAAACCGACTGTGCCAGAGTCCCCTGGGCATTCCTCCACCCGTGGCCGTAGCCACAGGAGCTGCTCCCTGCCCTCTCAAGGGCCGAAAACAGACTGTGCCAAAGTCGCCTGGGCATTCCTCCACCCGTGGCCGTAGCCACAGGAGCTGCTCCCTGCCCTCTCAAGGGCCGAAAACAGACTGTGCCAAAGTCGCCTGGGCATTCCTCCACCTGTGGCCGTAGCCACAGGAGCTGCTCCCTGCCCTCTCAAGGGCCGAAAACAGACTGTGCCAAAGTCCCCTGGGCATACCTCCACCCATGGCCGTAGCCACAGGAGCTGCTCCCTGCCCTCTCAAGGGCCAAAAACAGATTGCGCCAAAGTCCCCTGGGCATTCCTCCACCCGTGGCCTTAGCCACAGGAGCTGCTCACTGCCCTCTCAAGGGCCAAAAACAGCCTGTGCCAAAGTCCCCTGGGCATTCCTCCACCCATGGCCGTAGCCACAGGAGCTGCTCCCTTTCTTCTCAAGGGCCGAAAACAGGTATGCCTGCTCAACTGATAGAGTGCCGCCCTTCAACACTAAATTTTTAATTTGGCACCATTTCTCGGATCTTTGTGTGAGCTTGGGTACTGACTCCATCCTTGAACCTAGGACCTGTGAGGTCACCTGTAATCCCTAATTTAGCAACTCAATATTTAACAATTAGTTTTTATTCCCCCTCCTTAAGCAGCTTTCTAAATCAAGCTAGTTGCGCACTTAGGGACCTTTGTGCCAGAACCTGCCCTCACTCTATTTTTCACCCACGCTACCCTCCCTGTTCTCTGACAGTTTATTATATAGTCTCTGTCCAGGAACTCCTCCCACTGGAATCCCAACCCTTCCCTTTCTCTGAGTGTTTATTATAATATATAGTCTCTATCCAGGAACTCCTCCCACTGGAATCCCACAGTCAGCTGGTTTTCTATCCCCTGAAACCACACCATCCCTTCCTAAGGAGATCAAACCTAAATCGCTATTTCTCCACTCTTTTCCTCTCCAAACCCAGCCCTATCCAGCCCCTGGGTAACCTCCGACATCTCCTCTACAAGGCTCTAAGACACCCTTCTCCCTGGTGTACTCAAACCTGGGACCCCATGCACCAAAGTCAGTAACACTATCACTACTCTACAGTCGCAGTCACCCTCACTGAAGTTCAGCTATCATCCTTATCTTTCACTATAAGCATAGAAATAGAAATTACATACTTACCATAATTATGATCTTTCTGTGCATCTTCACCATTCATCACAGATGGGTACTGGCCGGAGGTCAGGACCCCGCGGGAGCCTTTTTTTTTTTTTTAAAGGATAGGCGGAGCCGACGCAGCATCGGCGCCACCCTCAAGGCAGACGTATTACATGGCGCTCGAGGATTAGCCGTTGTTAGGCCGACTACCTGACTACCAGTTCTGAGTCGCCGGAGAGGTAAGAGGAAGGGATGGAGGGTGGGACAAGAGAGTCCAAGGGACAGAAAAAGGAGGGAAGAACTGAACCAAAAGGAGAAATAACGACTGAGAGGACAGCAGAGGAGAGATGAGACTAAGGGGACTGGGTAGGGGCCCCAATCTCTGGAAGGAAGAAGGGAGGAAGGAGGAGAAAATTTGAGAGAGAGGAGGTAACAAGGATCCAGGACCTTGTCCGTCATCAGACTGTATAGGAACTGCAAGGAGCAAAGCTTACCTGCCAGAATTCAAGGCACAGAATATGTGGCAATACCCCAAAAGCAGAGTCAGCTATACTGGAGAAGGACAGGGTACAGGGATTAGTACTCTCTCTGTAACAAGATTTGGTGAAAAAAAGGGGGTTCCTTTTTTTTTTTGAAACAGTTGGACAACAGGAGGAGGGCAATCAACAACTCCCACCCTGATAGGGTGGAGATATGCAGAGAAGGAATGCCACTGATCTGTACCCTTTAAAGGGGAAGAAATTACCCTCTGTGTGTCCCTACTTACCCTGCTCCAAAGAGAGGGAGAGACACAGAGGGAGGGGGTTCCCAGAGACTGAGGCCCCAGGGGGACGGTGGGCGGGATTGTGATGAATGGTGAAGATACACAGAAAGATCATAATTACGCTAAGTACGTAATTTCTATATCTTATCTGTGTCAATCTTCACCATTCATCACAGATGGGTGAGTACCAAGCCCCCCGAAGGGGTTGACTAATTGCACCCTAAGGGACAGTGTCCCTTAGCCCTCAGTGGGTGACACACTAAGGGGGGGAACCTTCTGGGCCTAGGGAGGCCCGAGAGTGGGGAGAGCGAGACGGTGTCCCCCCGGAGGAGGAAGGAAGTTGCCCCGACAAACAGCGTCTCGCCCTATGGGAAAACAGATAGGTTCCCTGGTGAGCGGAGCAAATCACTCTACGCCGAGCCAAGGGTGACAACCGGGAAAGGCGAAGCCACGCCGATCTTCTGGTGCAGATCGCTGTCCCTACCACTCTGGTAGCTACCTCGCTGGCGTCATAAGACGCCCTTGTGTGGTGCCTTGCTAGCTCCAGGCCACATGCAGAGAGAGCGATGGCTTGCCTGGTCTGCTCCGAGTCAGGCAAAGCAGCTAGGAATTGACCCCGCGCTGACCACAAGAACCTGTTGTAGGCTGCATAGTGGGCCTGATGAGCGAAGATGGAGAGAAGCAACCGTGCCTAGTAGAAAGTCCTCCTCCCCCAGAAATCAAAATCCGAAGAGTCCTGATCTGGGGGCCAGTCACGGTGGAGGGCGCGAAGCCCTCCGGGAGTGTCCAGGTATGTCAATCTGCACTGCGGATGAGGCATGGAGCCTGGAGACTCCGGGGGTGGCAATACCTCTGGCTGAAGTCCCTAGGGGCAGGAACTCCGGAGAAGGGCCTCTGCCAGAAACGCATGGACGCCACCCAAAAGGGAGCAGGCCAGGGGGGCACCACAAGGGTGGCCGCCCCGAAATCGCCTAGAAAGGCGTGCGCCGCATGCTCTGGATTGCTCGCGGATGGGGGGGATAGGTGAAGGTCCTCCAACATCCTCGTGAGGAAACGCTGATACTCCGCGAGATCAGTGGCAGGAGAGATGTGGACAGATGGTTTCTCACCCCCAGAAGAGGGGATGAGGAGCTGGAGGTCACCATATGCTCCGAGGGTGGCTGCTCGGGGGGAGGTTGAAAAACCTGACTGTCCAAGGCCCTAACGTAAGCAGGGAACCGAGAAGCCACCGCTCTAAACTGCTCCCAAGAGAGAGGCCCGGTAGGACC
Source organism: Neoceratodus forsteri (assembly GCA_016271365.2). NCBI lineage: Eukaryota > Metazoa > Chordata > Ceratodontiformes > Ceratodontidae > Neoceratodus > Neoceratodus forsteri. The sequence goes on along the minus strand of CM028134.1, from coordinate 965,938,975 downwards.
AAGAATGCCCGGGAGCGCTGGAGAATGCAGCAGAGGGGTAGGGGCAGAGCCGAGGGAAGGAATCGGCTGGCCTCTGCCAGGGCTAGGGAGTGGACCATGGACACCCGGGGAAGGTGTCCCGGAAGATTCCGCAGCCAACAGCTATACAACCATGTTGGTACTGCCTAGGCTGCGCCCAGAAGAATCCCCCCAGTGAGGCGACCGGGGCCGTATAGGTCCAGAAGGACGGTCCCCTGCCTCCAAAGAATAGGACCTCTCAAGGAACCCAAGGGAAGGGCGAAGTCCACACTCGGCTCCGCCCAGGACCGGTGGACCCCAGAGAAAGGCCAACGTGTCGATCCCACACCCCTCGACCCCTCAGAGTCCGGAAGGTCCTGGTCCTCGGAAGGGTCAGCCTAGGTAGCTGACAGCTTTGGGATGCCCCCGAAGGGGAAATCCAGGGCGCAGCACCCTCCCCAGCCGTAGGCTTCCCGATGGGCCCCAAAGTTGGGTGATCGAGACACACCACGGAAGGGGGTACCTCCGCTGAAGGGTCAAGGAATCCCCCCAGACCAGGTTGCATGGCTATGGTGGCATGCACCACAGCCTGCTGGTCAGTGCCACTGACCCCGATCTGGAGGGGAACCCGACGCTCCTCAGCAGGGGCTGACTCGCCGTCGAAGAGACCACTGACTCACCTCCTGTGCAGGCAACCCCGAGGGGTGTGACTGCCCGTCCGACTCTGAGCTGGACTCACCAAGAGGTGGAATCCGAGGCCCTAAGCCAGAAAGTAGGAGAGCGAGGAAACTCAACCTTCGCGGAGGGCCCAGAAATCGTGGCAGAGGTCAAAGCCGCCCGCCTCCACGGCCCCGCAGACGGAGCTGCAGAAGCGGTAGGGCAGTCGAGACCAAAGGTCCGAGTTAGCCAGCCGCGCGCGCCGTAAGCTCCACCGGCGCTGGGAGCGCGCGCGAACAGAGACGGTGCCGACGGCAACCCCAACAGCGCCCCGGAGATGCAAACACGACAGGCCCCCGGCGCAGCGAAGCGGCACCGAGAGTCGAGGCGGCGCCGAGCGCCCCGAGAGCAGGTTCGGGCGCCGATGACGCCGCTGAAGCCGTGACGAAGAGCCGTGAGCGGCACCGAGAACCAAGGCAGCACGATTGCACCGGAAACAGACCGACGCTGACAGCGGCACTGCCTGCCTCTGGCGCCCGCAAGCAGCGCCGAGAGCAGGCAGCGCCAAGGTGACGCCACCAGCGACCCGAGCCCGCGCGCCTGCGTCAACCTGCGCCATAGCAAAGGCGATGCCGGATCCAGGGTCGCGGCGCAGCAGAGAGCCGACGCCGCAAGCGGCGCCGACAGGCCTATGGCACCGAGAGACGAAGTTGGCCGCCAGCCTCGGCACCACGAACGGGCGCTGAAGGCTCAAGACATCGACGGACGGGCGCCAACCCGGGCCTTCCGGATCATGAGCGACACTGGGGCCTTCACCAAGGGTGATTGCATGGCGGCGCCTCTCCTGCCCGCTCCCGGGGGGAAGCGGGACGGGCCTCCTGCGCTGCGGGAGAAGCCACGACCAAGGCTAGGCTACGGGAGGTCGAGGCTCCCTCCTCCACGGTCCGTATGGAACCGGGAGGGGACCCGGAGGAAAGGCCGAGAGAGCGCGGCTTGGCCCGACGAGTGCGAATCCGTCCCCCGAAAGTCGGCGGAGCTCGTCCAACTTTCCACGCGCGCTGTTCGAGGACGCGGCGGTCCATGGAGAAGCAGGCGTCGCACGAATCCATGTCGTGAAGCGGGCCAAGACACGCGAGACACCGGTCATGCTGGTCGGTCACGGAGAAATTGCGCCGCACGGCACCGACGATGGGGCCGCCTCACTTAGAGAACTTCTTGCCTCCTACCACGGCATGACCTACGGAAAACAACACCAAAAAAGAGTCGACGCCGTTAAATGTTAATAAAAGGAAAGATCTTACCGCGACGCCGAGGAGGCAGAACCCAGAACTAGTAGACCATGGACTGGCGAAATATCGCAGGCTTAGGTCTAAAACTGACAATACTTCTTCAGGCTTCCCACGAGACAACCTCAACGGCGGAGACTAAGAACTGGTAGTCAGGCGGAGTCGACACAGCTTAACTCAATCCTCGAGCGCCACGAGTACGCCTGCTTCTTCGAGGGCGCCGCCGATGCTGTGTCGGCCCGCCATCCTTTAAAAAAAAAGGTTCTCAGGGTCCTGACCTCCGCCAGTACCCATCTGTGATGTATATCAGTTGGGGGTGAGGATATAGCATGCACCGAGCAGGAAAGGGATCTTGGGGTTGTCATCTCTGATGACCTCAAGGTAGGGAAACAGTGTGACAAGGCAGCAGGTAAAGCAAATAGGATGCTGGGATGATAGGCAGGGGCATCACCAGCAGGAAAAGGAGGTCATAATTCCGCCTATACAAGACACTAGTGAGGCCCCACCTGGAGTACAGTGTACGGTTCTGGAGACCATACCTACGTAAGGACAAGACAGGGTAGAGAAGGTTCAGAGGAGGGCAACAAAGATGGTGCATGGATTGCATTACAAGTCCTATGAAGACAGGTTGATGGAACTGAACATGTACTCCTGGAGGAGAGGAGGAGAGAGGGATATGATAGAGACATACAAGTATCTTACAGGGAGGAACAGGGTGCAGGAAAACACTATTTTTAAGTGAAAAGGATGTTCCAGGACTGGAGGGCATGGAATGAAGTTGGAGGGAGGACGATTCAGAGGAAACATGAGAAAGAATTTCTTCACAGAACGGGTGGTGGACAAGTGGAACACCCTGCCAGAGGAAGTGGTGGGGGCTGAAACAATCACGGGATTTAAGAATGCATGGGATAGACATAAATGAATTCTGGAGGTCAGGGGTAAGGGGTAACAGACTTCTAGGAAAACAAACTGAACTTACAAGCTCAAATGGGCAGACTGGGTGGGCCATAGGGCCCTATCTGCCGACACTGTCTATGTATCTATGTATCTATGAATGGTGAAGACTGACACAGATAAGATCTATGGGCACTTGTACTCCCTTGCTAGGTCTTCTCACCCTTACCCTCCTGGTTCAAACATCCCCCCGACCTGAGCTCCCACCCACTACATCAGGCACCTCACCCCCAAGTTACCCCAGTATGACCCAGGCCCCCCACCTTGAACGTACCCCTAACCCTCCAGCACCCACCCCTGCCTCCCGGCCCACCCTGGACCCACCTGTTCCCTGCCATACCCACCCTTCATGCTCTACCTATCTCCTGCACCCTTATCACCAGGTCCTCACCCGGGCACCGAACCAAGGGTCCCTGCCGCTACCATCCCCTAATCAGAATAATCACATTGCTACTCTTACTGTCTGGGAATGTACACCCCAATCCTGGACCTTTATCTGCCAGCCTGCCCAAATCCTGTACCACTACCAGTCTCCGCCTTGCATCCCTTAACATATGTAGCCTCCTAAAGAAAACTGCTGCTCTCCAGTGCTGGGTCAGCCAGCATCAGCCTGATATTCTTGCTCTGGTAGAGACTTGGCTCTCTAAGGCCACCCCTGACTCCGCTATCTCCCTCCCTGTATACACCTTATTCAGGGAAGACCGCGTAGACAAACACAGTGGTGGGTGCGCTATATACATGCGGGACACCCTAATAGGTCATGCATTCCCTGCTCCCAAACTTAACTATGATGCCCAAGCCCTCACGCTAAAAGTTATCCCTGACCCCGCCAGAGGCCCTCTTTTTCTCACTGTCTCCTACATACCAAGGAGCCAGAACTCAGCAATCCAGTCCCTCATCGACTACCTCACATCCCTCCCACACAAAGTCAACCAAGTCATCCTTGGTGATCTTAATGTTAACTGGCTTGCTTCCGCCACCTCCCAAACTAGGGACTCCTTCATTGCCCTGGATACGTCCCAACTAGTCTCACAGCCCACCAGGTTCAACCGATCCAGTGGAAATAACACCCTTCTAGACGTTATCTTATCAAACTGCCCCTTTAAAATCCAGGACATCACTGTCCTCCCAGATTCACTTAGTGATCACTCCCCAGTCATCTGTACCTAGTCATCCTCCTCTCCAAAACTAGTGTCCCAGGCTACACTGCGCCGGCGGCTATGCCCTGGTGGCCTAACAAAGTTGAAACAGCACCTAGCCCAGCTAGACTGGTCCCTTGTCCGACATGCCCCAGATATCGACTCAGCTCTTGACTTCTTCACAACAGCCTTCTGCAAGGCCTGTGACCTCTTCGCCCTCCCCCAACCAGGATCCATACAAAGAAACGCAACACCCCTTGGATCACCCCTTCCATCATCCAGAAACTTAAGAATAGGGATAATCTCTGGCGAATTGCTGTAGATTCAGGCAATCCATCTGACAGATAAGCCTACAACGCAGAGCGTAATAAGTGCACCTGGGCCAACAGACGGGCCAAGGTGGAGCACTACCAGGCTACCCTCACCTCCACCTGTGGCTCGGCCCAGATCTTCTGGGATAGCATGAAAGAACTAAATAGGAAGACCCACTCCCCTCCACCATCTTAGCTCACCATCGATGACGCTACCTCCTCTGATCCACTACCTATAGCTGACTGCCTCAACACCACTTTCTCTGATCTAAGCTCTGTCCTCCCCAGCAGCTTTTTTGATCCAATCCCCTCCTCACTACCCCCTGCCCTGCATCACCCTCCTTTCTACCTGTGCACCCTATCTCCCATGAAGCCAGGCCGCACCTGCTAAAAGCCCTTGGTAGTAATAACCCCAGCAGCGACCCCCTCGACTCCAGGATCCTCCGCCTGGTCCTGGACGTTGTCCTAGTCCCCCTGACGGACCTACTCAACCAGTTCCTATGCCTTGGACAGTTCCCCAGTGCATGGAAAACTGCTGAAATCACTCCAATACACAAGAGCAGTGATCGATCCTCCCCCAGCAACTATCGGCCAATCTCCATCCTCCCCCTACTCTCCAAAGCCCTCGCAAAAGTGGTGTCTATCCAACTATCTGAGTACTTGGCCAAGTATGACATTATGTGCCCAGAGCAGCACGGCTTCTGCCCAGGATGCAGTACAACCACTGCTCTCCTGGAGTTCTCTCAATACCTGTACTCTGCTCTCGACTCCGGCAACCTGACCGGTGCAGTGTTCATTAACCTCTCCAAGGCCTTTGACACTGTCTGTCACCCCCTCCACCAACTCGGTTTCTCTGCTGGTCCTCTTGCCTGGTTTTCCAGCTACCTCTCTGCTAGATCCCAGTGTGTAAAAATCAATGGCTCCCTCTCCAACATTCGAACCGTTAGCTCCGGGGTCCCACAGGGCTCAATCCTGGGTCCCATTCTCTTCAATCTCTACCTCAACACTGTCCCCAGCTCCTGCAATAGCAAGATGCTCCTCTATGCAGATGATGCAGTTCTCTTTGCCTCACACCCAGAACCCTCCACTCTCCAATCATCCCTTCAACTCGCCTACAACCAAACAGAAAGGTGGTTTCCTGATCACATACTAGTCATAAACCTTAAGAAAACCAAATCAATGCTCTTCTCTCACCACCAAAATAAAGCTAGAAGTGTCCCCTCCTGATTGTCCCCAACTCTCAGCTCCCATTAGAGCAAGTGCCCACATACAAATACCTAGGCATCACTTTTGATACTGCCCTAACCTTCCACACCAACATCAACACTCTTTCCTCCACCATAAACTCTCGGATTGGCCTACTTTATCGCCATAAGGATTGCCTGCCCCTCGGTGCCCTCCGGCTGGCCATCACCTCCTCCGTCCTGTCCCTAGTGGACTACGGCTTGCCCATCTACGCTGCAGCTAACACCGCCCTCTCTAAAATCCAACTCTCCATCAATAAGGCATGTAGGCTCCAACCGGAGCCTCCAGCTGCACCCACACCTGCCTGCTCTATTCCTCCACCAACCTGCTCAACTTCGAGGAATGTCTGCAGTATCAGACCTGCCTTCTTGCTAAGAAATCCCTGCTTGGACTCTCCCCTCTGGAGTCTCTGCCTCCCTACCATGGTCATCCTCATTCGTTTCCACCCGCAGCTCTGTTAAAGCCACCTTCAAAGTGCCCAGAACCAAGACCTCCCTCGCCCAGAGGTCCTTCTTTTATCGAGCCCCCGCCTGGTTCAACTCCCTCCCTACCTGCATCACTAACACTGCCAAACTTGGTCCCTTCAAAACCGCTCTCCGGAACCATCTCTTTAATGTCGGCTGCTGTAGGTGCAACTAACCCTGCCCCCAATCCTACTGCAGGACCTTCCTGCCTGGCCCCCCAATCTCGATAAGGTCCTCTGGACTGCCGATCCATCTTTCCCTCTACCCCTTTTTACCTACCCCCTTAGGTTTATACAAGGATATATTCCACTGCAACTCCAGAGAAATTGTACCTCTTTAATTGTAAATCTGTATTTTATACCAACATGTAACTAAGTGTATTCTGTGTTCAATGTCTGCACCGGTAATGTTGTCCAATATTGTATCTGCACAATGTTCTATTGTCTTGCCCTCCCTGCGACAAGGTGCTTTTGTAAATGAGTCCCTGACTCAAAGGTTGTAAATCCAACTTGTTCAAATAAATAAAGAACCCACAGTAATTCGTTCTATATGAGACCATACCCCTATACCACCAATGCAGGTTGCTAAGCTACTGTATCTGACCACGTGGTCTGAGTATGTAATGACAGTGTATTTCCTTATTTTAAAGTTTAAAATACAATAACCAAAAACTAACACAAAGAACTACTCTTTAGTATAAAAAAGCAACACAGTGGCACATTAACAATAAAAATAAAAGACAGATCCAAAACGAAAAACACATCAATTCTTTGTACTATTCTTTATTTTTTTTAAACAAAGCAACACAGTGGCACACTAAAAATACAGTAACCAGTTAGCTCTTGCTCTCTTGAAAAACTAAGTTTGTGTAAAGGTACTGTGTTGACTGGGTGGAGCAGCATTCCATTTTTTAAAGATATTGATAATCCCCCTCAAAATATATAATTACCACTTCAAAACAATTTGAAATTTTTGCCTTATTTTTTTCAGCCTTAAACCCTCACATACTGTATGGTCACAGAACTTATTTAATAAAGTAGAAAAAAATGTCAATTTAAGAAAATCAATTACTCATGCCACAATCCCATATACAGTGCCTTCAGAAAGTATTCACCCCCCTTGGATTTTGTCACATTTTGTTGTGTTACTACCAGAATTTTTAATGCATTGAAATGATTTTTTTCCCCCTTGATTCACACAGCATACTCAACAATTTAAAGGCGCAAAAATATTTTTATTGTGTAACAAAAATTTATGAAACAATAAAAACTGAAATATCTTGTTTACTTAAGTATTCACCCCCGAGTCAATACTTTGTAGAAGCACCTTTGGCAGCAATTACAGCTTTGAGTCTTCTTAGGTATGTCTGTATCAGCTTTGCACATCTGGATTTGGGGATTTTCACCCATTCTTCCTTGCAGATTTGCTCAAGCTCTGTCAGTTGGATGGGGAGTGTCGTAGAACCGCAATCTTTAAGTCTTTCCACAGATTCTCAATGGGATTCAAGTCTGGGCTTTGGCTGGGCCACTAAGGACATTCACCTTCTTGTTCTGAAGCCACTCCAGTGTTGCTCTGGCTGTATGCTTGGGGTCGTTCTCCTGTTGGAATGTAAATCTTCGCCCCAGTCCAAGGTCTATTGCAGACTGATGCAGGTTCTCCTCAAGGATGTGCCTGTAGTTGGCTCCATTCATTGTTCCCTCTATCCTGACAAGTGCCCCAGACCCTGCCGCTGAAAAGCATCCCCATAACATGATGCTGCCACCACCACCATGCTTCATGGTAGGGATGGTGTTACAGGGGTGATGAACTGTGTTCGGTTTGTGCCAGGCATAGCACTTTGCATTCAGGCCAAAGAGTTCAATTTTTGTTTCATCAGACCAGAGAATCTTTTGCCACATGGTCTCAGAGTCTGACACGTGCCTTCTTGCAAACTCCAGGCATGCTATTATGTGGCCTTTTCTCAGGAGTGGCTTCCGTCTAGCCAGTCTCCCATAGAGGCTACATCTGTGAAGTGCTGCAGAGATTGTTGTCCTGGACAGGTTCTCCCATCTCAGCTATGGAACTCTGTAGTTCTGTCAGGATGGTCATTGTTCTTGGTCACTTCCTGACCAAGGTCCTTCTTGCCTGGTTGCTCAGTTTGGGAGGACGGCCTGCTCTAGGAAGAGTCTGGGTGGTTCTGTAATCTTTCCATTTCCTAATGATGGACTTGACTGTGCTCCTGGGAACTTTCAACACCCTAGAAATGTTTTTATACCCCTCCCCAGATGTATGCCTCCTCACAATTCTATCACGGAGTTCTACGGACAGCTCCTTGGTCTTCATGGTAGAGTTTCTGCTCTGACAGGCACTGTCAACAGTGGGACCTTATACAGACAGGTGTATTTCCTTTGAAATCATGTCAACCATTTGAACTGACCACAGGTGGACTCCATTCAAGTTTTAGAGTGATCTCACAAGGAAATTGGATGTACCTCAGCTCAATTTGGAGTGTCATAGCAAAGGGGGTGAATACTTATCAAATCAAGATATTTCAGGTTTTTATTTTAAATTACATGTACAAAAAATTCCAGAAGTTTCATTCCACTTTGACATTATAGAGTAATTTGTGTAGATACGTGACAAAAAAATCCCACATCAATGTATTTTAATTTAAGTTTGCAACATCACAAAATGTGACAAAATCCAAGGGGGGGTTAATACTTTCTGAAGAAAAAATTACTCACCTTAGTAATGCTGTTTCTTCTAATGGAGTCTTGCTATATTATAGACATTAGCAGTTTGATCCAGCTCTAGAACTGCCCCGGAGTGAAATGGTTAAAACCATTCCAAAATAGAATTTTGGCACGAGAGCAGCTCTATCTGTGTCATTTCAAACTTGAACTGTCAGATCTTTACGAGCCAAACTCACTAAGGTCTGTGTGGAAGCTGTAACCTACACTAGCCAAATGGCTACCTAAATAATAACAACCATTGATGGTCCCAACACCCAAGACTCAAGTCAGGGACCAGAAATACTAACACCATTCTAATAATATGAAAATGGAACATAAGTATAATAAAACACACACGCTGCATACATATTATTACTCCAAAGTCCCAAAGGGACAAAATGCTAACAGGGCATAAGTAGTGCCACACTAAGTTGCCGCACCCCACCAAGTAGAGGTTCTGAGAGGGCAGGTTGGGGAGGTCTATAATATAGCAAGACTCATTAGAAGAAACAACATTACTAAGGTGAGTAATTTTTTCTTCAAACAACATGAAGTCTTGCTATATTATAGACATTAGCAGAATACACAGCAGTACCTCCATGGAGGAGGGACAGAACCTATTTAGGGAATAGCTCTGAAGAACAGCTGTGCCAAACCGAGCATCTCTCCTGGCCTGGACATCCAGGAGTAATGCTTGGTAAAGTGTGTACCGTTTTCCAAGTAGCAGCCTGGCAAATCTCTAATAAAGGGATATCTCTGGCAGCAGCTAGAGACGCAGCTGTACCCCTGGTAGAATGAGCCCTCAAACCGGGGGGGGAGGCTCTGCCCACTTTCTGATAACAAAATTGGATACAAGAGACAATCCACCTGGCTATTGATCTCTTAGTGGCAGGTTTGCCTTTCCCAACTTCACCATAGGTAAGGAAAAGTTGGAGGATTCGAACCTGTGACCTTTGGTATGCTCTATATAATAACTAAGAGCTCTCTTAACATCCAGGCTGTGCAGCCTCCTCTCACCGAAGAGGAGTGATCAGTGAAAATACTGGAAGGAGATAGATTGATTAAGATGGAAATCTGAAACCACCTTAGGCAAAAACTTCCTATTAGTCTTAAGGACTACCTTATCCCTGTGGAAAGAAATAAAGTCAGTCTCCACTGACAAGGCTTGCAATTCACTTATGCGTCTGGCAGAAGTGATAGCCACTAGAAAAACAGTTTTCCAAGTTAGGAACTTAAGCTCTGCAGAATACAGAGGTTCAAAAGGGGGTTGCATTAACTGGGCAATGCAAACATTAAGGTCCCAGGCAGGAGCCGGTTCCCGAAAGGGAGGATTAGTATGGAGTAATCCCTTAAAAAACTTGGAAAACACAGGATGAGAGGAAAGAGGGGATGACTTTCCTGCTGACACAAAAGCAGACACAGCTGCCAAATGAACTCTCAAGGTAGCTGGTCTGAGACCCAAGGAATTAAGATGTACCATGTAATCTAACAAAATGGGCAACTCAGCAGATTCTGGGAAATATTTTTCCTAGCACACCAAATGGAAAACCTTTCCATTTAGAACTATAAGTAGCCTAGTGGAAGGCTTTCTGGAAGCCTTTAGGATCTCAAGAACACCCTGAGAGAGGTGTAAATCAGCAACTCTAACTCCTCAAGAGCCAGGCCTTGAGGTTGAGGGATTTGAGGTCCGGATACCAAACCCTTCCCTGGGCACAAGTCAACAGATTGTGATTCCTGGGGAGGCACAGGGGAAGATGGGCTGCCAGAGACAGAAGGAGTGGGTACCAGGGCTGCCTGGCTCAATCCGGGGCAATCAGAATCACCCTGCAAGGCTGAGATCTGATTTTGACTAGTACTTTGAACAGAAGAGGAAAGGGGGGAAAGCATAGAGGAACTTCCCCTCCCAATCCAGAAGAAGGACATCCAGGGGAACTGAGCCCAGCACTGGAGGCCTGCAACAGAACAGAGGAAGTTTGTGATTGTCTGGGGCTGCAAAAAGATCTATCTGAGGGATGCCCCACCTGGCAAAAACTATCCCCAGCACTTGAGGATCCAGGGACCATTCGTGATGGCCCTGGGAAATCCTGCTGAGGGCATCCGCTAGGACATTGTCCTTCCCTGGAAGATGAACTGCTATGAGGGAAGTGTTCAGGAATAGGCCAGAGACCACAACTTCATTGCCTCGTGCACAAGGTCAAGACCGAGTGCCCCTGCTTGCTGATGTACCACATTGTTGTGGTGTTGTCTGTTCTGACTTGTATCACCTTGTTGTGGACAGATGCAGAAAAGCTTGAAGAGCTAAAAGACAGCTCTGAGTTCCAGCAAATTGATGTGGATCCGAGATTCCTGGGGACCAAACTCCTGAGTGGGAAAGGTCGCCCATGTGGGCTCCCCAACCCAGAAGGGAAGCATCTGTAGTGAGAGTCAAGTCGTGAGAAGGGGAAATGAAGGGGACCCCACTCTTAAATTGCTCTGATCCTGCCACCACTGGAGAGCTAGGATCAAGGTTCGAGTCACTGGGACCAACTTGGAAAGGGTCTCTTCTCTGAGACCAAAAGGTTCTCAAGTGAAACTGAATGTCTCTCATCTGAAATCTGGCTCCCTGCACAACAGCTGTGGATGCAGCCATGTGCCCCAGGAGCTGCAGAAAGTGTCTTGCTGGTCGAGACCTGCAGAGTGAAGGAGGAGGCCACAGCCACTAAATTCCTTACCCTTTCTGGGGAAGAAAGGCTCTGGCTAGCTTTGTGTCCAATTCTGCCCCTATAAAGGTGAGTACCTGGACTGGTTCCAGAACCAACTTTGGTAGGTTTAGCAGAAAACCCAGGAGGTGAGAAGCTGCTGGGTGACCTGCAGGTGAGATTTTACCTGTTCTGGGACTGGCCTACAATGAGCCAGTCGTCTAGATAGGAAAACAGCAATCCTCTGCCTCCTTAAGTTGGCCACTGCCACTGCTAGACACTTGTGAATACCCTTGAGCAGAGGTAAGGCAAGGGCATTGCTCTGAACTGGTAATGACCTGAGGGCAGTTCAAATCTGAGGTACTTTCGATGGGATCTTCTGATTAGGACATGGAAATAGGTATCCTTGAGGTCCAGGGAGGCTAGCTAGTCCCCTGGCCTTAGGGAAGGTAAAATCATTGCCAGAGTTACCATTTTGAACTTTGTTTCAAAAGATGCTTGTTCAGATATCTGAGATCTAAAATGGGCTGCCATTCTCCTGTCTTTTGGGGTAAGGAAGTATCTGAATACAGACCCCTGCCCTGATGCAGGGAGGAACCTTTCTACTGCTCTGAGAGCTAACAGGGATGAGACCTCTGTTTCCAGAGCGAGGGTCTCTGAAGCACTTGCAGGTAGAAAAGTCTGCTTCTCAACTTGGGAAACTTTTTGAAGCTGAGAACCAGACCCTGGCTTACTACTCCAGAACCCACTTGTCTGAGGTTAAAGAAGCCCACCTGACTGAAGTAAGCCAGCCTGCCCCCACTGGTACAGGAGACTGCCCTGGGCACCCCATCAGGGTGCCTGTTTCGCAGGAGCTTTAGGCTAGGGATGGGAGCAGGTCTGCCCACCCCTCGCCTGCCCCTGCCTCTGAAGAAGCCCCTCTGAGCATAGGCAGAGGAGGCCTGAGTCTGGTAGAAAGGCCTGTGAAAGGCCTACCCCTACCCTGGGCATGCCTTTGAGGAGTGGCTTGCCGCCCTTAGCCTGGGCACCTTGTAAGTAGTCCTATATTCATCCATCTTCTTCATGTAATTCTCTGTCTGCTCTCCAAACAGAGAATTTCCCACCACAGGAAAATCCATAGCCTTAGTCTGGGTCTCCTGTGACAAACTAGTACACCTGAGCCAGGCCAACCCACGAAAAGCTACAGATGTGGCTATGACCCTAGAGGAAACATCATTAACATCCACAGCAGCATGAAACTGAACCTTAGAGGCTTCAATGCCATCAGCAGCCACCTGTTCTAGTTCACTAGCCAGCTGGCCATGGGCCTGTTGGCCAATTGCATAACAGTATCCCACCTAGATTTCTGATACCTAGCTACATAAGCCATATAATTTGCTTGCCTGAGTCCCAGAGAGGCTGCCATATACTGTTTTTTGCCATGGCATCAATCTTCCTGGAATCCTTGTCAGGAGGATGTGAAGCCAAGGGAATATTAGCTTTATCACAGACAGCAGCCTGAACTACCTCAACATGACTGCATTGTTGAGAAAGGAATTCTGTATCAGGGCCTGACAATGTATACCTTCTGTCCATCTTTTATCTACAGGAGGCACAGAATTAGGAGCTTTAAAATTTTAATTGTTTGTTTCTAAAAGACGTATGTAAAGGAATAGACAATCTCCTAGACTCTGGAATATCCATCATTTCTACAAAATCAGGCTCCTCTTGCTCATCCACAGCCTCTTCTAAAGGAAGCTGGAGGGTTTCAGCAACTTTTTATAAAACATAAAATGAGATGGGGACTCAGACAGCATAGGGGAGAGTCTAAAGGTCTGTCTGGGAGATGTCTGTTCAATGGTCACACCCAGACCTTCCCAGCCACATTCATACTGTTCATAATCCTCCTCCCTCCTCTGGTTCATAAAATTCTCAATATCATAATCCTGAACCACTGGGACCGGACAAACCGACCTTTTACCAGATAGTGGTGGTTCGGACGGACCCTGAGACAGTGACTGGACAATTTGTATGGCTTTGCTATCTCTGCAGCAGTTGGAGAAGGAATTTTGGACTCAGACCTACTGATTTTCTTGTTTTCTTTACTGGAATTGGTTCCTCAGAACCAGCTTTCTTTTGCCCGAGGAAGTCTGGCCCTGGTCAGAGGGTATCTCCTCTGGTTCGGGTTGGCACCGAACCGGCTGGCCATCCGGTCAGCGGACTTTTGGCCTCGCCCCTGAGCCTGCCCAATCTTTTTTCCAGGGTGGCTGCAGGGAAATTCTTACATACCTGGCAGTCTGACTGGAGGTGGTTAAACCCCAGACAATAAACACATGAGGTGTGTGGGTCAGCCTTGGCAAAGACTTCCCCACAAACATCACAGTGTTGAAACCCAGTGGGCCCGGTTTTTCTTTTGGGTTTCTCAGACATAATGCCAGCCTAACCAAAAACTTGCCTTTAACGGCAGTGCCAGGCAAGACACCCTTATCGTTCCTAACCGTGTCATTGGTATTGGAAAAACGTAATAAATCCGCTTTTAGAAATCATAAGAACCGGAACCGTGACTCTAAAATAGTAACTTTTAGTTTTAAATGAGTTTTAAACTCCACTGATCGGTTCAAACCGAACCAATAACTTACAAGTTCCACACAGACAAAACCTTCATTTACTTACGGTTACCACAGATAGAGCTTGAACAGAACGGTTTTACGTTTAAATAAAACTATTCTCGGTTAAATCCAACCGAGAAAACACTTTTAAACCGAGAAATGAACCGAGCAGAAGGAGAAATCTCGGAGCGACTGTTCACTGAGGCGGAGTAAAGAATCTGACAGTTCAAGTTTGAAATGACACAGATAGAGCTGCTCTCGTGTCAAAATTCTATTTTGGAATGGTTTTAACCATTTCACTCCGGGGCAGTTCTAGAGCTGGATCAAACTGCTAATGTCTATAATACAGCAAGACTTCATGTTGTTTGAATAACTCTCCTACACCAAGCATTGATCTCTGCAGAGTCAGTGTCAGGGGGAGGTTATGCACTGGGGATCTAGGCTCAGAGGGGATCTGCAGCACCAGAATCCCCATGGTAGGATGAGAGATAGAGCCTGGAGACCCCATGTGGGCACAAGTAAGGCACTGGATGTTCCTAGGGCCTGAAGAAGAGGCAAAGGGATGAAGCAAGACATTCCTGGAAGCCTCAGTAAAGGGCCATGGCCACAGACAGATGACAGAGGCATCATCGCTGTATTCCCCAAGGAATGACAGTGCCAAGGTAGCAGTATTGAGACCTGCAAAGTGGCAAAGACTCAGCTCCTCCATCATCTCTGATAGGAATCGCTGGTACAGGGAGTACTCATCTCCGATAGGAATCGCTGGTACAGGGAGTATTCAGCCTCAGAGGACAATAGCACAGTCCCTGAAAGAAGGGAAAGCAAGTACCAACTGGTTTAACCATTCACTGGAACAAATATAAATAGCCAGTGACCAGCAGAGATGTAGAAACAAAATCTCCCTTTTTCCTGGTTCTGGTAGGGGAGGCAGGGTGGGAGCTTTAAGCATACCGAGTGATCCCCTGGAAGAAACAAGATTACTATGGTATGTCATTCTTCCTTCAAACCCAGTATGCTTAAACTAATGCAGGCTACCAAGTGTCACAAACACACTCAGCAGGTCAGGCCCTCTGCTCCCACAGTGCCAACCTCCGAGCACAGTAATGTGAACAGGTGACAGACAGGGTAAACCTCCTGTCTGCTTGTGGGTCCAATTCACCTTTAGTCTCAAGTTCTGGGGGGATTCAAACTGTGAATCTTATGCTAGCATACCCAAATGTACAGGCTCAGATAATATTATTTTCGGGGGATGCAATATATCTTTCACCTAAGGGCACCTAACCAGGTATCCAAAATGAATCCTTAAAACTCTAGAAAAGACCTTAGGTATATTCTTACCTTTTCCCAGTTTAGCAACACCATCAAGCTTTTGAACAGTTGTCAAACTTAACCATCTATACATCACATGTAAAAAAAGAACTTGCAGACACGCAGGCAGTCTTTTGAATAAAAGGTTTACTTAAAAATGGATAAAAATATCTTAAATGTGAACACAGAACAATATATCAAAGAGCATACAATCACATAAAGAAAAACAAGGAAAGCTACAGTCAAACTCCTACCAAAGTGCATTTAGATCTTTTCTAGCTAATGTATTACCTCTAAGTGCCTAAGTTAGATCAGAGCAGAGAGCTCTGTCTCTCTAGTGTCCCAAGATGGAATACGACAAGTTCAGACACAGTTATTCAGTTTAAAACTCTGTGTCTCCACACCCCTTCTATGAGTCATCTAGCTCCTCGTTTTAGAACCAAAAAAATACAAACATGATTTCTTGTCAGGAGATATTTTAAATAAGGTGACATCAGCAAAAACTCTTTTCCCAAATTATAAGTCTTTGGATTCCTAGTTCCTTCTCCCAAGGCATTTCAAAGGGTTTTATAGCTTTTTAACATGTTACTATTAAATGTTTTTCCTCTTAAGATGTCAAAGTTTATGAATTTCATCCTCTGGCAGACTCAAAGTCCCATTTCGTTTCCACTTCAAAGAAGCAACAGGTCATAAAAAGGCCATAAAATGCAATGTCTCAAGGAAGTAAATTACATTGTAGAGATCTCCTGGTTAATTATACATCCTGTAGTTTTCACTGAAAACTGGTGGGGGGGGTCACCCAGGAGCACAGTCCGTCTTAAGAGAGACAATCACATACTACATGTTTATATTACAAATATCATAGGACAATCATAACCAGTTGGCCAAGCATCACACTAAGCAGTACATTTGGAAGCTGGGTACAGAATCTATTTTGGAAAAAGGTTCTGCAGAACTGCTGTGCCAAATCTGGCATAATTTCTGGACTGAATGTCCAAACAGTTATGCTTGGTGAAAGTGGGGACAGTTTTCCATGTAGCTGTTTTGCAGATTACCAGTAGGGATATATCTCTTGCTGCAGCAACTGAAGCAGCTGTGCCTCTAGCAGAATGTGCCGAGGCCCAAGGGGGTGCTGTTTACCCACTTTACTGTAACAGAACTATATGCAGGCCACTATTCAGCGTGCAGTGATTCTTTTGGAAGCTGGTTTACCCTTAACCACTTTCCCATAAGGGCGGAACAACTAGGAATACTCTGGCCTGGAAGCCTTGGTTCTGTTAAGGTAGTGGCTTAGTGCCCTTTTGACATTCAAGCTATGCAGTTTCCACTCACCTGAGCTGGAGTTGGCAGTGAAGAAGACAAGCAAAGTAATGGACTGGTACTGGTGAAAATCTGACACCACCTTAGGAAGAAATTTCCTATTCGTCCTGAGCACAACTTTATCCCTATGGAAGAAGATGTAGCTCAGATCTGTACAGAAGGCCCGTAGTTCACTTATTCGCCTAGCTGAAGTAACAGCCACAAGGAAGACAGTCTTCCAGGTGACATACTTGAAATCTGTAGTTGCCATAGGTTCAAAGGGAGACTCCATGAGCCTGGCAATACAAATGTTAAGATTCCAACCAGGAACCTGCTCCCTAAGGGGAAGGTGAAGGTGGATAAGACCTTTGAAAAACTTCCTGAAGATAGGATGAGATGCCATGGACCTGTTTTTACCTGCTGAAATATACACTGAAGTTACAGCCAGATGCACTTTCAGGATAGAGGGCCTAAGGCCCAGAGAATGCAAGTGGGTTAGGTAGTCCAAAAGGACCGACAGCCTGGCCCCAGAGGGACTGATACTTCTGTTTCCACACCAGATGGAAAATCTCTTCCATTTGGAAGCATAAGTCTTCCTGGTTGAGGGTTTTCTGGAACCCCTCAGGACACTTAGAATCTCCTCAGAGAGGTGCAGGCTGGCAAATTCTAAGTCTTCAAGAGCCAAGCCCTCAGGTGGAGGAACTTGAGGCTGGGATACAGAATTCTGCCCTGAAAGGATGTCAAGAGATTGTGCCTCTGAAGGAGGTGAATTGGCTGTGACACCAACAGGGCTAGCAGGAGGGAGTACCATGATTGGCTTGCCCAATCTGGTGGCACCAGAATCATTGTTGCTGATTATGACCTGAGTTTGATCAGGGTTCTGAGCAACGGGGGAAAGGTGTAAAGGAATCTGCCTGACCAATCCAGTGCCAGGGCATCCACTAGAACAGTTCCATTGGCTGGAGGCCTGCAACAGAACTGTGGCAGCTGGTGATTGTCTGCGGAGGCAAAGAGATCTATCTCTGGCATGCCACAGCTTCTGAATACTGACTGATATACCTATGAATTCAGGCATCAATAGTGGTGTTTCTGGCTAATCCTGCTTAGGGAGTCCACCAGAATGTTTTTTCCTGGTAGATAAACGGCAGACAGTGACACCTGCAGGAGTAGGCCAGGGTCCAAACCTTCATGGTCTCTGTGCACAGTAAGGTGGACCTGGTGCCCCCTTGCTTGTTGATGTAACACATGGTGGCAGTGTTGTCTGTTCTGACCTGCACCACCTTGTCTTTGAGCTGAGGTGCGAATGACTGCAGAGCCAGGTAAACTGCCTTGAGCTCCAGCAGACTGATGTGCAGAAGTGACTCTTGGGGGGACCATGTCCCACTGGCAGTAAAGTCGAGCGAGTGTGCCCCCCAGCCCAGGAGAGAGGCATCTGTGTTAAGCACTATGGATGGATCCTCCTTTCGAAATGGGATTCCTTCCCTGAGGTTTCCCCCCTTCCACCACTGAATGTTTTCTTCGCACTCCTACCATTGCCCAGAGGCCTGTACAGTTTTAAATGACAGGAACTAGACAGCTACAGGGTCCCTTCTTTGAGACAAGTAAGCCCTTAAGTGGAACTGGGCTTACTTCGGTCTCAGAAAGAAGGGATCCTCTAGCCAAGCTGGCTCCTGCCACAAAAATCCTGCTGCAGGCCGTAACATCCAGTGCTTAGGAAGAGACGAAAGTCCGCATCCTCCTTGCCCTGGCACAAAAAGGAAAAGCGCATCCCCCTACGGGATAGCTGGTTTGGTGTCTGTTTGCTGCTGTGAACCATTGTTGGCATTTATTTTTACTTTAAATAAATACTTTGATTTGCAACATTCCATTGTGTCTTTCGGTTCCTGAGTGCAACCACGGACTCTATTTTGCTTGTTTGAAGCCAGGCTGGCTGCCCTTTATGTGGTTTGCACCGACCCTGTATCACTGGCTGCGGCACCTTTCTTTTGGATTTATGGTTCTGTACGTTCCTGGATGATGGCATGCACTTGGCCCCTGTGCAACTCTTAGGAGGCAGCATGGCACAGTGTTTTAAGGCTCTGAGCTGCAAACCTGGAGACCTGGGTTTGAATCCCACAGCCCCCACTTGCATACTGCGTGACCCTGAGCAAGTTACTCAACTTCCTTGTGCTCCAAGGTCACGCCTGGAATCAAGCTTTGGATTGGTGTGCCTCTCCTGGTTAAACA
The DNA here is from genome assembly GCA_016271365.2 of Neoceratodus forsteri. NCBI lineage: Eukaryota > Metazoa > Chordata > Ceratodontiformes > Ceratodontidae > Neoceratodus > Neoceratodus forsteri. The sequence continues at coordinate 965,920,112 of CM028134.1, read as the reverse complement.
ATTTCCCCTAACTCCTTTCTTTTCTGTCCTATGCCTGCTATCACTGTGCCCCAAAGCAGCTACTACCTGCCCTATCAGCCCCTGCTGATCCTCTCTGCTTACCCCTCTCCTGCGTTCCAACTCCCAACTAAGCCACTGTACCGCTCTACTTAATTGCTCTAGGCTCCTGCACACTGGGCACCCTCATGTTTTCTACAATATCTCCATGAAGACTGCAGCCCCACATCCATTACAGCTCACAATCCTTTCTCTGCTGACCTGTATATTTTGATTTCCTGCTTCCCTCCACCTCTCCCCTTCCCATCTGTTCTGCCATTTGTAACAATTCCTACCCCACCACATTTTCTGTATGTGGCTTATCCCAACCTAGCTAACAGGGCAAGACTAAACAAAGACTGGATACATTAGGGTTATATAGCCTAGAAACAAGAATAAGAGGGGCTCTACTGTTACTGTACAGTACAATTGGCAATGAATACCTATGCACTGAAATGGGATTTGAACAGAAGAATGGTACCCATAACATCAGGGGCCACAATTAGCAATTACAGGGAAGAAAGAACAAATGCCAGGGGATCATATTTTATTCACAGAGTGGGGAAACAGAATGAACTGCCAAACAAAATAGTTATGGCAAAAGATATAAACATTTTAAAACCCTTTTAGACAAATACATGAAGAAGGGATCAGATCAATCCACTGAACAGTGAAGGAATAGGCATGTAGGACCATATTAGGCCTACTCCTGATCCTGATTGTCCGTAGTACCCTTAAATCAACTTAGGGTCCTTTTTTAAGTTTTTAAATGACTACTATTATTACTACCCACAGTGACTCTCAATTTTTCAAAGTTTGAGATGGCTTAAAATGCTTTTCTTTATAAAATTCAACATTTTGGAGAAGGTATGTCAACTTCCTGAAGAAATACAGTATTGGATATAATTTTGTCCAAACCCTTCAGTATGAAGAACAACTTCAGAAGTTCTGAGTGAGTTTCCTTTAAGAGCCAAACATTTCAAAAACACTGTGTGAGTAATGCAGTTAAACGTTTTGCTTCTTACCTATGAAGTTGCATCTCATTCTCCTGATACAACTCTGCCATGACCTTTAGCTTTTGTTGAAGTTTCTGTACCTCACTCACGAAGTACGAACTTTCAGACCGTAACGAAATTTCCTCACTTTGAAGTTTTTCAATGCGTTCTGTCGAGTTTTAAGAAGAACAAATATTAGCCAGGTTTCTGATGTATTCTATAGTTCCTATCTGTATCCTTTCAGAAGCCATATTCCATGGAAATTGAAATTGCTAATTTGCAACTCTACTTATCCGAGTGGCTTTCCCCTCTATATATGTTTAGTCCATGTGTGCTTACCAATGGAATTAAATGGCTCTCAGGGAAGTAGGGTAAGTGAGGAATCCTGAGGAGACCTTAATAAGAGGGCGGGGGGGGGTAAGGTTTGAGATCAAGGAGTGTCTATGGTGCTGGGGCACACTTGGTGGCCCATGAGGTCCTTCTCTGCCAACAGCTTCTATGTTTCTAGGATAAATTAGTACATGTTTGCACAGCATACTCACTGGTACCTGCTTATGAGGCAAAGTGTACATCTGACTGACCTACAGTCCCTTCCAACCTTAAAGCAGCAGTGCACATTATGGTGAAAATTTTGAACCTATACCTTTTCATTCCATTTTAGATCTTAATTTTTCTTCTGTCCTGTAAAATGCCATACACCCCCACCCATATTTTGAGTCTACTTTACTATCTGTTTATATCTGAAAAAAATAAAGGAGTTTTCCTTTTTATACAGCTGCCTCTAGGTTTTCACTAAATATCTGAGTTATGTTTGAATACCCATTCTTTGATATTACATTTTTGTGACTAAGGTGAAGCTGAGGCTGAGGAGATCTGGGTACCAGAACTGAAAAGGCCAGTCTGGAGCTGTGAGAATCATCTGTGCCTTGCCCCTCCATACCTTGACCACCAACTTGTGGATCAGGGTGCGAAAGGGTTGAATATGGCCCTGCCCCAATTGTTATGCAGGAAGAGTTTAAACACAAGGATATGTTCTAGCCTCTCCTTTTCTGTCTCTTCTCTGTCTGGTTGCGCACTCAGATTTTCTTGTGAGATCTAGGAACTGATCACTCCGATGGTTTCGCAATTTTCTGCCTCTCACCATCTCTCTGCCTTTTCTTCCCCCTTGCACATTTGCAGTTATAAAACATATATGTGAATCTCTGTGTAAAACTGTATGCAATACTGGGATCCCTTTGTTTAAAACCGTATATAGTTATACTATTGAAATAATTGCAAAAAGATATTTGGAACTCAAGGGGTAAACCTGAGAAGCTGGTCTGCCAACTTTCTGAGATGCTGGCAACAAGAGGTCAGTTCTGGGCCACTATGTACTGTTTTGCTGCACCTGCAAGGGATGAAACTTACAACAACATTCTGAAAACTTACAAGAACATTCTGTGAGAAGCAGGCTTTCTTCACGAGCGCCCTGCAAAGACTTGTTATAAAATGGAAAAAAAAAAACAGCAATTTTTTGTGAGAGAGAGAGACTGAGATTTGAAACTGAGAAAAAACACTCAGGACTATTTTCTCTGTATTGCCTTTAATATTTATACTGTGTGACAGGGAGCTCCTGCCACTCTTTGAGACTGACCTTTTCTTAAATCTGTTGCAACAGTTCTTCTATTTCTTAGCCTAATCTATCAGTTACAATTTCTAGTCCATGAGGTTGGCCACCTATGGGCACCCCCCTTTCTTGACTATGCTATAGTGTCCTCTTTAATTTTCCTTTTCCCTCTCAGGTCCTCGTACAGGGAGGTTATTGTGGTGACCGAGCATATGTAAAACAGGTTGTGTTTATCGTTGTTGGATTTAGTATGTAACAGCATTATGCCATAAAATACCTTGATGTATATACCTTATGTTTATGAAACCTGTAAATGTTGAAAATACCATGGCACTAGGTGTTTTTGATAATGGTAAAAAGTACTAGATGACTATTATAGAAATTAAGTTAGTTGTGCTATTTAAAATGCATGTAAATTGCTGGAAGTTGAACAAGTTTGAAATGCATGGTGATTTACATATATCCCACAATGCTTTGCATTAGAGAAGCATGTGTGATAATGTTTCTTTGAAACTTGGCTTATTGTCAATGCCCTTCGGGTAACCCTTGTTGCAGTGCTTCTGCACTGAGGTTCTTAGTCTTTAGCTTGTTTTTTTTTAATTTTTTATTTTAGCTCCCACCACCTAAGCAAACAAGGCCCGCATAGGGGTGGAGGCTGAATTTCAACTGTTAAGTTAGACTAGAGATCAGTGAGTTAGTAGGTGATGGCTAAGTGCAGAGAAAGGACATACATGGTCTACTGTCGTGGCTGAAATTGGTCCTTATGGATCAGTCCACCTACCTGGTTATCAAAGACATAAATAAATAAATATTGTTGCAAACTGATGTACTGAAGAAAGGATACACCATTGCTTAAGGTTATCTTCTGCATTTTGAATAACATCCCACACAGATTGTGTGTTAAACTTGAAGTTCAGTGTCTGGTCCATTTGTTATCCCACAACCCCTCCACATACTGAACAAATTAAAACATTTTTATTTTTCTGTTATTGAGAAAAATGAAAAGCCATTTGTGAATTCTGAAACTGCTCCAGGTTTTCCTATGCTTCCTGACCTGTGCCTCGATGACACAGGGGAAAGGGAGGGAAGGCACAGAGGAGACTCACCTGGCAAATGCATCCCCATCAGCATCCCAGACTGTGGGGGGCACAGAACTTAGTTATGTGTTCTCCCAGAAGGCAAATACGTCCACCAGAGGGGTGTCCCACATGGAGAATAGGTGGCTCGCCACCTCCTACTGCATGGACCACTCATGCAACATCTTGCCCACCTAGCTAAGAGTGTCTGCCACATGACTGTCCACTCCTGCGACATGAACTACAAGAAGATCTGCACCTAGGCTGCACACAAGGGTCCACGTACTGAGGGCCTCCCAACGTAACAGAAGGGAGTGCTTTCCGTCCAGTCTGCTCAGGTAGAACATGATCGTGCTGTTGTCTGTCTAGACTTCCATAACCTGACCCCTTACTAGAAGAGCAAATTTTGTCAGAGCTAGCCGCACTACTAGGAGTTCCAGCAGGCTGATGTGCTGACGAGACTACCGGGATGAACAATACCTGTGGGCTCTCTGTTGTCTCCCAGGTGCACTTCCCACACCCCAGACACGTTTATGATAGATTTTGGGTGGACAAACAGAATTCTTTCCTCCAGGTGTTCTAGGATCAGCCACCTCTGGATAGCATCCCACATCGGCTGGTTCATTATGACTGGCTGGTCCAAGTGGCCTAGGCACTGGGACCACTGACAGCCCAGCTCCCATAGGAGGTGGTGCAACCACCAGAAGGCCAAATAAACCACGCTGGTGCAGAACACCATATACCCCAGCAGCCTCAGGAAATCCAAGGCATGGTGCAAGAGGCCAACCTGAAATGATTGGTAAAGGAGGTATGATCCACCACCAGGTCAGTAGACAGTGGACCTTGGTCAGCAGGGAGTCTAGTTCTGCCTCAGTGAACTTAATCACTTGCCTTGGTACTAGGTTGGACTTGCCTGGGTTAACTAACAGGCCCAAGACTTGCCAACTCAGGACAGCCAGATCTCTGGACTTCTCCATGGCCTATCTTAATGGACCGACTAACAACTAGTCAACCACAGTAATGTTGTTTCTTCTAATGGAGTCTTGCTGTATTCAGACATAATGTAGTTAGCCCCAGCACTTGAACTGCCCCGGAGAGGAAAGAGTTATCTCTATGCAGAAGCATAGAACGTTGAGCTCGAGCTCGGTTTTCAAACCGCTGTCTGTGGTACTTCCCAGTGTAACCGTCAGATTCTTACGAGCTAACTAACTAGTAACTAAAGTATGGAAATTGTTCAAATATAGCCAAAGGGCAAAATATACCTTCTTGGGCCCCAAACGACTCAAGTCAAGAACCCAAGAAGGAGGGGTAGTGACAATATTTAGTAAAACACCAGAAAAAATAATAACATCTACCCCACCCAAGAGGGAGGGTACAAGGTACACCCCTGAGGTGCAACACTGTACCTGCCAGCCCACTTCCCAAAACCAGGTTCTGAGAGGGGAGGTGGGGGAGGTCTGAATACAGCAAGACTCCATTAGAAGAAACAATATTACTATGGGGAGTAATTTTTTCTTCAAACAACATGAAGTCTTGCTGTATTCAGACATAATGCAGACTACCAAGCAGTTCCCTATGGAGGAGGGAATGCAGAACCTACTTTGGGAAGAGGCTCTGCAGTACTGCTGTACCAAACCTAGCATCACTCCTAGCCTGGATGTCCAGGGAGTAATGCTTGGTGAAAGTATGTACTGTTTTCCAAGTGGCTGCTTTACGGATCTCTAACAAAGGTATATCTCTGGCTGCAGCTAGAGAAGCAGCTGTACCCCTGGTCGAGTGAGACCTCAGGCCTGAAGGGGGCGTCCTACCCAACTTGTCATAACAAAACTGTATACAAGAAACAATCCACCTGGGAATAGTTCTCTTACTAGCAGGCTTACCCTTTCCCACTTCACCATAAGTGAGAAACAATTGAAGACAGTCATTTCTATGTGCCTTAGTATGCTCAATGCAGTAGCTAAGGGCCCTCTTAACGTCCAGACTGTGTAACCTTCTTTCACCTGAAGAAGAATGGCCAGTGAAAAACACAAGGAGAGATACAGACTGGTTCAGATGAAAATTTGGAACTACTTTGGGCAAGAACTCCTATTGATTCTGAGGACTACTTTGTCCCTATGGAAGGAGATGAAGTCAGATGCCACTGACAGAGCCTGTAACACACTAATCCACCTGGCAGAAGTAATAGCTACCAGGAACACAGTTTTCCAGATCAAGTACTTAAATTTGGCCGAAGCCAGAGGTTCAAAGGGTGGCTGCATTAGCTGAGCTATGCAGACATAAAGATCCCAAGCTGGAGTGGGCTCCCTAAAGGGAGGGTTAATGTGAACCAGACCTTGAAAAACTTTCTGAAAACAGGATGAGATGCCAGGGAAGAGCCCTTCCCTGCTTAGAGAAATGCAGAGACAGCTGCTAGATGAACCTTCAGAGTGGCAGGCCTAAGGCCTAAACCATTGAGAACAAGATAGTCTAAGGTTGTGGAAATGTCTGCAGAATCAGGCAGGATGCCTTTCTGAGAGCACCAAATACTGAACCTTTTCAATTTGGAGTTGTAAGTTTTCCTAGTGGAAGGTTTCCTAGAGACCTTCAGAATATCCAGAACTCCCTGAGAAAGATGTAAAGCTGCATATTCTAACTCTTCAAGAGCCAGGCCTTGAGATGGAGAGACTGGAGATTAGGGTACCAGATCCGCCCCTGGAAGGAGGGCAGGAGATTGTATGTCCTGGGCAGAGACAGGGGACGTGACACTGACAAGGACGGCAGTAGAGAATACCAAGGCTGTCTGGCCCAATTTGGAGCCACCAGTATCACTGTGCAGGGTTGAGTCCTGATCTTGATCAGAACTCTGAACAGCAGAGGGAAGGCATAGAGAAACCTGCCCTTCCAGTCCAAAAAGACAGCATCCTGGGGAACCGTCCTCAGGACTGGAGGTCTGCAACAAAACAGAGGAAGTTGATGATTGTCCAGTGCTGAAAAGAGATCTATCTCTGTAGTGCCGCACCTGGAGAAGATGACCTTCAGTATGTGAGGATCCAGGGACCATTCGTTGTGTCCCAGTGAAATTCTGCTCAGAGCATCTACTAGTACGTTGTCCTTCCCTGGAAGGTGAACTGCTACCAGAGAAGTCTGAAGAGAATAGGCCAGAGACCACTGCTTCATGGCTTCTGTGCTCAAGGCCGAGGACCGAGTGCCTCCCTGCTTGTTGATGTACCACATTGTGGTGGTGGTGGTGTCCGTTCTGACTTGGACTATCTTGCCCTTGACTGAATCCGAGAAGCTCTGTAGGGCTAGGAAAACTGCCCTGAGTTCCAGGACACTGATATGAAGGAGAGACTCCTGTGGAGACCAGAGCCCTTGAGCTGTGTGGGCTCCCCACCCTAGGAGAGAAGCATCCGTAGTTAAAATTACTGATGGGACTTGAGGGAGAAATGGAACCCCTTGTCTGAGGTTGTCCTGGTCCAGCCATCACTGTAGAGCTTGGACCAGAGTCTGAGTCATTGGAATCAGTTTGATAAGTGAATCCTTCTTTTGAGACCAAAAAGACCTCAGATGAAACTGAATGTTCCTCATCTGGAACCTTGCTCCCTGCACCACTGCCGTGGAAGCTGCCATGTGGCCCAGGAGCTAAAGGAACTGTCTTGCTGGGCGGGAGACCTGAGGTCGAAAGGAGGAAGCGAGATCCACTAGGGCCTTTACCCTTGCCAGGGGAAGGAAGGCTTTTGCTTGTACAGTGTCCAACTCTATGCCTATAAAGGTGAGAAGCTGAACTGGTTCAAGTACAGACTTTGGAAGATTGAGAAGAAAACCCAAGGAGCTGAGTAGGTCCTGGGTAGTTTGAAGAGCTGACTTGACCTGTAAATGAGACTGAACCACTAACAGCCAGTCGTCCAGATATGGAAAGATGGTGATACCCTGTCTTCTGAGGTAAGCCACCACTACTGCAAGGCACTTTGTGAACACCCTTGGAGCTGATGTTAGACCGAATGGCATGGCTCTGAATTGGTAATGGCCTGAAAGCAACTCGAACCTGAGGTATTTTCTGTGGGAGCACCTAAAAGAAATATGGAAGTAGGCATCCCTGAGGTCCAGAGATGCTAGCCAATCCCCTGGCTTTAGAGAGGGACGGATTATTCCCAGAGTTACCATTTTGAATATGGGCTTTGAAATGTGTTTGTTCAGATACCTAAGGTCTAGGATGGGTTGCCACTCCCCTGTTTTCTTTGGGGTAAGGAAGTACCTGGAATACAGTCCTTTTCCTTTGTGCTGAGTAGGAACATTCTCTATGGCTCTGAGAGCTAGAAGAGAGGAAACCTCTGCCTCTAGGGCAAAGGTTTCTGAGACTAATGCAGGTGGAAAAGACGTGGCCCTTATTTTTGGACATTTTTTGAAGTTGAGGGCCAGTCCCTGGCTTACTACTTCCAGGACCCACTTGTCTAAGGTCATAGACTTCCAGGCCTGGAAGTAGTAAGCCAGCCTGCTTCCTATTGGAAATGGGGAGTCAACCCGGGCTGACACATCAGGGTGTCTGCTTGGCAGGACCCTAGACTGAGAGGAGGCGGGAGCAGCCCTGCTCATCCCCCTCCTACCTCTCCCTCTGAAGAACCCCCTCTGTGGGAAGGGAGAGGAGGCCTGGGCTTGGTAAAAAGGCCTTTGAAAGGGCCTGCCCCTGCCCCTAGACTGCTGCTTGTGCGGAGTGGCTTGCCTTTCCTTGGCCTATGCACTCCTGTTCTTCGTCCTGTATTCATCCATTTTTTTCATGTAAGCCTCTGTCTGCTCCCCAAACAGAGAGTTACCTACTACAGGAAAATCCATGGCCTTAGTCTGGGTATCCTGTGAAAGGCTAGTACATCTGAGCCAAGCATGTCTTCTGAGAGACACAGATGTAGCCATGACTCTAGATGCTACATCACTGAAGTCCACAGCAGCATGAAATTGCATTTTGGATGCCTCAATTCCATCAGCAGCCACCACCTCTAGCCCCTTGACTAGCTGGGGAGAGGCCTGCTTAACCAGTTCCAGAACCGCGTCCCATCTGGATTTCTGGTACCTGACTGTGTAGGCCATATAAGTAGCCTGCCTGAGTCCCAAAGAGGATGCCAAATTGTTTTTTGCTATGGCATTCACTTTCCTAGAGTCCTTATCCGGGGGGTGTGAAGCCAAAGGAATGTTAGCCCTGTCACAGGCTGCAGCCTGCACTACCCCAACATGGCTGCAATAACTATAAAGGAACTCAGCAGCTGAGCCTGATAAAGAATACCTCCCGTCCATTCTCTTATCCACAGGAGGTACTGAGTTAGGAGTTTGTAAAATTTTGTGTGTCTGTTTCCCCAAAGATTTATGAAGAGGGATAGACAGCTTCAGCCTCCTCTGCTGCTTCAACCAAGGGAAGCTGCAGGGTTTGTGCCACCTTTTTGTAGAACAAACTGTGTGAAGGGGACTCAGACAGCCTGGGAGGAGAGACACCTGAGGGCCTGTCTGGGGAGATGTCCGGTTCAATGGGCACATCCAGACCCCCTTCATCGTCATCACCGGGATAGTCTTCGTCTCCCTCCAACTCCTCATAATAATCATCTGGGTCATAATCTGAGGAGACGGATCCGACCGAACTGTCGGTATCGGTTCAGACAGAACCAGTCTAAGCGACTGGACAATACTAATCACTTTGGCTATTTCGTCCACGGTTGGAGAGTGGGATACAGGATCCAAACTGGCAGATTTTCACTTTCTTTGCCGGAACCGACCCCTCTGGGTTGGCTCTCCTTTTGCCCGAGAAGGTATCGCCTAGGTCAGTAGGCACCTCCTCAGGTTCAGCTGCAACCGAACTGGGTTGGCTATCCGGATCTACGGACTTCTCGGCCTCCCTTTCCTTCAGCCTATTCAGTCTTTTATTTAGAGTGGTTTTAGGAAAGTTCTTACAGATTTGGCAGTCTGACTTGAGGTGGTCAAACCCCAGACAATAAACACAGATGAGGTGGGGGTCGGCCTTAGCAAAGGCCTCCTCACACTTAGTACAGTGCTGAAACCAAGTGGGACTGGCTTTCTTCTTGGGTTTCTCAGACATGGCCAACCTAACAAATTACCCTACAGAAGCTTTCAAGCCAGTTAATAAAGCAACCGATTGGTTACAAACCGTGTCATGGGCTTTTTAAAAGAACCAGCAAAAGTCCAGTTCTTTTGAAACCTACCGGTACTGAAACACCACACTAATCCCAGAAAGAGAGAAAAATTTTACAAAGTCGGTTCCAAACAGGATCGACCGGAAAGAAACCAAAGAAAGACAATTTCCACTCTTTTTAGCAAAATAAAACACAGTCACTACCTATCTGCATACTACCTATACCATAGACAGAGGCTGGAAATCCGAAAATAAAAAAAAAATATGCAGTTAAACCCGGTAACTTTTTCTTTTACCAAACCGAACGAAAGCGGAAATCTCGGAGGCGACTTCACTGTTAGGCGGAGTAAAGAATCTGACGGTTACACTGGAACAGACAGAGGTTTGAAAACTGAGCTCGAGCTCAACGTTCTATGCTTCTGCATAGAGTTAACTCTTTCCTCTCCGGGGCAGTTCAAGTGCTGGAGCTAACTGCATTATGTCTGAATACAGCAAGACTTCATGTTGTTTGAAGAGAGCAGTACCGTTCCATACCATCTGAGAGAGGGTCTCAAAAGAGGGTTGCACCGGAGGAGTTAAATCCATAGGGATCTCGAGGACATGTAGGTATTGGAGTCTTAAAAGCTTCCCAGGAGAGATTTCTGTAGTCTGGAGAGAAAGAGAAGAGTTTACATTTTTAAGCAGAGACTTAAAGGAAAGGTCTTCGACCACAGGCTCTGAAGCAGGATTGATCCCTACTCCTTCAACATCATCACCCAGTCGAAGATCTGAGTCAGGCTCAAAATCATCTCCTGACGGTCCAGGAGGGACTGTATGGACATTAAAGGAGTGAAAATTAGTAGGAAAAGAAGAAGGGGAAAGAATCAGAGTCGAGAAGCCCTGGAGGCCAGATGCCACCGCACCAAGCCTCGGTGCAGACGGAGAACACGGCGACGAACACAAGAAGCTGCCGCCATCGGAAACAGCCCAGCACAGAGAGAGGCCATGGTGCTGACAGAGTCCTGTGGTGCCGTAGATAGCACCAAAAGAGCCCGTGGTGCCGTGGATGGCACCAACAGACCCCTCGGTGCCACGGACGGTGCCAACTGAGCTCCCGGTGCCACGGACAGTGCTGTGAGTGTCCCAAGGGTCTGAAAACTGTGATTTGAGGTAAAAGAAGGAAAACTGGCAAGAGATAGAGGCATCGGTGTGGACCCCTGTGCCGCAGCCATGTGACGAGAGAAAACACCCGAGCAGAGTCGACAGCAGTGAAAAAGGCGCTGCACGACTTGGAAGGTCCAACCGCCCTACCCGTTCCCTCAAATGGCCCGAATGCCTCGGAGCGACCGGATCAGGCAGTTGGACCAACCTCTGAGCCCATTGCTCTGTAAGAGCAGCCCACTGGTGAAACTGCTCATCGGAAGCCCCTCCAATAGGTGGGGACGGGCTTCGATGTCGAGGTCAGCCACCAGAGACAGAAACCAGCGACTCCAACAGAGGTGGAGATTGGCGCCTGGCTCCAATAACCAACCGTCGATGCGCAGACATACCAGAAGGCAATCTCGAGTGATGCCTTCTCTTTTTTGACTAGTGTGCCGAAGAAGAGCTAGAGGCTGAACGGTGCCGAGAGTGGGACCGTTTCCTTTTATGCTTTCGGGGGGACCGCCCATCTCCCCGATTATCGGACCTTCCATTGTCAGACCCTCCCTCCAAAGAGGGCGGTGGACCGGACTATGCCCGGATGACTGAACAGCTTTCATACGAAGTCTCCCTACCGTCACCTGACCCACTCATGGTCGACTCCATCAATGGAGGGTTGAAGACTTCTTACAATAAGTAAAATTTAAATATAATCAGTACTTATTTCCGAAGATAAATTACGAAACAATAAACTGAAAACTAAGCTGCTAGTTTGAAGTTTGACTCCCTGTGGGCGAGCGACGTCGTCACTGAAGCGCACTCGATGGTGGGAAAAAAGGAACTGAGGCAGTTGGAGGGTCAACGCCGAGACAGACTTTACTGCACGAGTTGGGTTCACGGTGCCACTTCCTTGCGGCTCCATCTCTGGCGCTGACCATCTTGAAAAGTTTGCTCCCGCTGGGCCCTAGCACCTCCGGCATAGATCCCATTAGTGTGAATGAGTGGTGGAGTCTTTCGCCCAGGAAGATCTTCAGCACACAAGTTTCTAGGGGCTCGAAAGGTTTATGGGTGAACACGTCTAGCACAAGGTTAATTCCCAAGTGGCTACCGGTCATCTGACTAGTGGCCTAGTGTGAAGGATACCTTTAAGGAACCTATTAACCAAAGGCAACTGAGCCAGAGACACAGAGTGTACAGGCTCGTGGTAAGCCGAGATGGTACAATGGTGAACTTTCACGGTTAAGTATTGCAGCCCTGCATTTGACAGGTCCAGAAGATACTCCAGGACTTTGTTAGGTGGGCAGGAGAAGGAGTCCACGGAGGACTTTGCACACAAGATGGAGAATTGTTTCCACTTTGCAGTGTAAGTTTTCCTAGTAGCCGGCTTGTGTGCTGCTAGAAGAATGTCCAAGACCCTACGCGAAACGTCAAACTTACTCACTTCTATCTCCTCAGGAGCCATGCGTGGAGGCAAAGGGATCTCAGGATGGGATGGACCACTGGGTGCTGGGTCAGCAGGTTCATTTGAAGAGGTAGCTGTCTCGGTGACGTTTTTGATAATCTGTTGATCAATGGAAACCAAATCTGATGAGACCAGAATGGGGCGATGAGGATCATTCTACCCCCTTGTGCCTCCAGCTTGAGCAGCATGCTCTGAACTAAAGGAAGAGGAGGAAATACGTACATATAATGTCTTGTCCACCGCAGTTTGACTACATATTGACAGAGAGTGCCAGGTTCTGGATTTCTGGAGCAGAATAGAGGCAGTTTTGCATTGAGTGGGGATGCAAAAAGGTCCAGGTCTGGTGTGCCCCACTCTTCAAAGAGCAATTGCACAACATTTATGTCGACAGACCACTCGTGAGGATCCACTTCCATTCTGCAGAAATGATCTGATAGGTTGTTCTGCATTCCCGGAAGGCAGACTGCTTGGATCAGGGCTTCATCCTCTAGGCACCATTCCCACACTCTTATCGCTTCCCTGCACAGGGGGTAAGAGTGTGCCCCACCCTGCTTGTCGACGTAGTACATCACTGCTTTGTTGTCAGTTTGAAGGAGAATGATTTTGTGACAGAGAATGTTCTTCAGAGCTCGGACTGCATATAGGACAGCTCCCATTACCAGAATATTGATGTGGAGTTGAGACTCGTCCTGATTCCATCTACCTTGGGTGTGAAGATCTTGACAGTGAGCTCCCCATCCAAGTAGGGAGGCATCCATGGTGATGGAGATCTGAGATTCCAATGGGGCAAAGGGGAACCCTTTTAAAGGTTGTCCTCTTGAGTCCACCAGGTGAGTGACCGTTTTAGAGGTTCCGTCACCTTGATGTAAAACGACCGGGGGTGCGTGGTTGGGGACCATTGAGTACTGAGCATCCACTGAGTAGTCCTCATGTGGAGACGAGCCGTAGGCACAGTTAACACTTATGATGCCATGAGACCCAGCATCCTCTGCATCCAGAGGGCTCATACTGAGTCGTTTTCTTTGATGAAGTGGGCCATCCGAAGGATGTTGCTCTTTCTGTCCTCTGGAAGAAAGGCTTTTGCGTTGAGGTATCCAGAGGGCTCCTATGGAGAGCAGCTGTTGGGAGGGTTGTAGCTGCGATTTTTCTAGATTCAACAGCACTCCCATGGACGTGAGGAACTTGGAAGCCATAGCTGTGGCTTCCTGTGTATGCTGTCTGGAGAGGCTTGCTAGAAGCCAGTGGTCCAGATATGGGAATACTTGAATTCTGAGTTTTCTGATCTGTGCTGTGAGAACTGCAAAGCACTTTGTAAAGACTTGAGGCACCGAGCATAGCCCAAAGGGCAGGACTCTGAACTGGTAGTGCTGACCCAACACCACAAATCGGATACCTGTGGTGGTTTGGATGTATGTGAACATGTTGGTAGGCGTCCTGCATGTCCAGTGAGGCTAGCCAATCATTTTGATGAAGAGGTAAAAGTGTACCAAGTAATATCATCTTGAATTTTTCCTTTGTTCTAAACTTCCTTAGGTTGAAAATAGGGCGCATGCTGCCTATTTTCTCTGGAACTAAGAAGTAATGGGAGTAGAAACCTGTGTTCCGTTGATCCAGTGGAACTACTTCTACTGCCCTGTTGTTCATAAGGCCTTCAATCTCAGAAGCAAGAAGGTCTGACTGAGAGACAGACAGCTTGGACTGTCATTTGGGTGAATGATCCGGAGGGGTTTCCGAAACATTTAGAGAGCAACCCTCACAGATTATCCTGAGCACCCATTTGTCTGATCTGACTGACTTCCACTGGTTGTAAAACTGAGGCAGATGCCCTCCTACTGCCGAGGACGAGTACCCCTCGGACAGCTGAGGTGGGATTTCTGCCGGAGTCTCAGAGGGTAACACTAGGCGCTTTCGGGCCCTGTGCCTTCTATTGCATTTTCATTTTTGACTAGGGGACTTGATTACTGTTGAAGCCCCCTCTGCCTTTGCTATGAAAGGACTGACGGTTATGAAATTGCTGGCGGTTTCCACCTGTTGAGGGGCAGCAGAGGGCGGCCTGGCCGTTTTGATAGCCATTCTAGTTTTCTGTGTTGCCTCAAGTGCCTGCTCGACCAGAGGGCCAAAGAAAAATTACTCACCTGTAGTAATCTTGTTTCTTCCAAAGGGATCCACTAATATTATTACTCTTGCAGTGCTCCCTTAAGCTAGCACTGCCCCAGAGAGAATAGAATGCTATGCTAATCATGGAATGTTTAGTTCGTGCATCTATTTTCAAACTGCCCAGTGTCAACCGCCTACATTCGAACTCAGATTTCTTCGATGCCTGTAAAGAGACCATAACAACATGTGAATCACTATTTAAATAATTATGGAAAAATAATGCCCAACTAGGCAAATAACAACATTAACCAAAGGACTAGTATAAACAAATGTCCCTTTTTTTCTGAAGTCAGATATGCCTTTAGAAAAAACCTACACATTAAGACATTACTAGAAGGTGTCAGCAGGTGGCATGCCACTCCAACTATACATCTTATCAGCTGTGGAGAGGATTTTTCTTGTTACTGATTCTGAAAGGGGGGGCAAGGGCGGGGAGTAATGATATTACTGGATCCCTTTGGAAGAAACAAAATTACTACAGGTGAGTAATTTTTTCATCTAACCACAGGAAACCACTAATATTATTATTCTTGCAGACTATGCTGCAGTACCTCAAGGAGGTGGGCCAGAATCTGTACAGGAAAAAAGACTCTGCAAGACTGCTGTACCAAATCTGGCATCACACCTGGACTGGGTGTCCAGGCTATAATGCTTAGAGAAGGTGTGAACTGACCTCCAGGTAGCTTCTTTACATATTTCCATTAGAGGTGCCTCTTGGGCAGCTGCAATAGTGGCAGCTGTGCCCCTTGTAGAGAGGGCCCTAAGACCAGGGGGAAGAACCTTGCTCGCCTTTGAGTAGCAAAACTGAATACACTGGACTATCCATCGAGAGACAGTCCTCTTTGAAGTAGGAGTACCTTTACCTACTTCCCCATAGGCGAGGAACAGTTGTTGTCTGTCCTGCCTATGATCTTTGGTATGAGTCATGTAATAACTCAGTGCTCTTTTTACATCCAAGCTGTGCAATCTACGCTCACCTGAATTAGAGTGTTCAGCAAAGAAAACTGTCAATGTTATAGACTGGTTCAAATGTAAGTAAGAAACCACCATGGGGAGGATCTTCCTATTAGTTCTCAACACTACCTTGTCCCTGTTTAAAGAAACATAGTCCTGTTCCACACAGAGGGCCTGTAGCTCACTTATCCATCTGGCAGAAGTGATTGCTACCAGAAAAACTACTTTCCAGGTAAGAAATTTAAGCCCTGCAGATGCCATAGGCTCACAGGGCGGAAGCATAAGCTGGGCAAAGCAAATATTAATGTCCCATGCCGGCACTGGTTCCCTGTGAGGGGGAAACAAATGAGAGAGCCCTTTAAAGAATCTTTTGAATATACGGTTTGATGCCAGGGAGGTATCCTTTCTAGCTGAAAGGTATGCTGAAACTGAAGCGAGGTGCACCTTCAGAGTTGAGTGCTGCAACTCCAGGGATTGTAGGTGAGACAAATAATCAAGAAGGACTAGAATCCCAGCCTGGACTGGGACTATACCCTTGTCATTGCACCAAATGGAAAATCTTTTCCATTTTGAGGCATAGGTTTTCTTGGTGGAAGGCTTCCTGTAACCAATAAGGACTTCTAAAACTGCTTCAGAGAATTGGCAATCTGCATATTCTAAGTCCTCAAGAGCCAGGCCTTGAGACTGAGAGACCTGAGATTGGGGTACACTACCCTGAAAGGGAGTCAGATTGTATCTCTGAGGGAGGTGAATCAGTTTACTCACAGACATTGAGAGCAGCAGGGAGTACCAATGCTGTCTTGCCCAATCCAGCACTACTAGAATCATCAAAGCTGGTTGCCACCTGAGCTTGATGAGCACCCTGACTATCAGAGGAAAAGGAGGAAAGGCATAGAGGTATCTGCCTGTTCAATCCAGAATCAGGGCATCCATTGGAACTGTCCCCTTCACTGGGGCCCTGCAGCAATAAAGAGGTAAGTGGTGATTTTGGTGGGAAGCAAAAAGGTCCATCTCTGGGGTCCTCCACCTCCTGAATAGAGCATTCACCACTTGCTTGTTCAATGCCTATTCGTGATGGGCCTAGTTTATCCAGCTCAAGGTATCTGCCAAGCTGTTGTCCTTGCCTGGCAGATGAATTGACTGTAGAGAGGCATTTAGAGAGTAAGCGAGGCTCCATATCTTCATTGCCTCTGTACACAGAGGAGTGGACCTTGTCCATCCTTGTTTGTTGATGTAATACATTGTTGTGGTATTGTCTGTTCTGACTTGTACCACCTTTCCCTGTATGAGCTGAGAGAAACCCTGAAGGGCCAGATTAACAACTCTTAACTCCAGCAGGTTTATGTGCAGGAGTGAGTCTGTACTCTCCCAAGTACCATGGATGGTGTGATCCCCTAACTGAGCAACCCAACCAAGCAGGGAAGCAGTGGTTGTGAGAACCAGGGAGGGAGGCTCCTGCAGAAATGGAACCACTTCCCTTAAACTGTCTGGTTAACTCCACCATTGGACGGCATGTAGTAACGCTTGTGTGACTGGTACTGGCTTTGAGAGGGGGCCCCACCTTTGGTACCAGTGTGCTCTAACGTGGAACTGAATATCTCTCATCTGAAACCCGGCACCTATGACTGTGCTTGCTGCTGCAGCCATGTGCCGTAACAACTGAAGAAACTATTTTGTTGGCTTTGGCCTGCTCAGGGCAAATGAGCCTGCCAGAAGCTGAATGCTTTCTGCCCTCTCCTGAGTGAGAAAAGCTCTTCCCACTACTGTATTCAGTTCTGCACCTATGAACTGCAGAACCTGCACAGGGGTCAGGACTGACTTTTTGGTATTCAGAAGGAATGCCAGGGAGAGCAGCATATTCTGGGTTACCTGAAGGTGGTCTGATACCTGTTGGTGGGATTTCCCTATGATTAGCCAATCGCCCAGATAAAGACAAATTGTGACACCCAGTCTTCTGGGGTGTGCCACTACTACTACCATGCACTCAGTAAAGACCCTTGGTGCAGAGGTAAGGCCGAAGAGAAGAGCTGAGAACTGGTAGTGGCCTGAGGGGAGTCTGAATTTGAGATACTTTGTGTGACTCCCTTATGGGAATATGGAAATATGCATCATTTAGAACCAAGGCGGTTAGCCAGTCCCACGTTTTGCAGAGTTGGCAAAATCATGGCCATTGTAACCATTCTGAACTTGGGCTCTACCAGGTACCTGTTTAGCAGTCTGAGGTCTAGTATAGTCCGCCACTCTCCATTCTTTTTTGTTGTTAGGATATATCTGGAATAGAACCCTTGCCCTCTTTGGTTGTGAGGGACAGGCTTCACTGCTTTTGCTAGCAGTAGGGCCAGTACCTCCTGCTCCAATAGTTTTCTTTCTGAGAAGGGAGCTGGTGCAACATATTTTAACCTTGGAGGAGGAAGGGACTTCAAGCAAAAGGAAAGATCCTGACTCACTATTCCCAGGACCCACTTGTCTGTGGTTATTTCTATCCATTCCTGGAAATAGTGGGCTAGTCTGCCCCCTACAGGATGCGGAGAGGCAGCCTGAAAGGAAAAGTCAGGGGGTTCTGTTTTGCTTACTGCTGAGGCTGAGTAGATTGTGATACTCTCTGAGAACCCCTTCTACCTCTAGCTCTGTAAAATCCAGTCTGCTGTGGTTGGTACTGCCGCTGGGAAACAGCCTGTACCTGAAGGAAAGGCCTCTTAAAAGAGGACCTGCCCCTGCCTACAATAGAATAAGATGAAGCTGAAGTAGAGGGCCTGTTCTCTGGTCGAGTTGCTCCTAAAGAAAAAAATTACTCACCTTAGTAATTATGTTTCTTCTAATGGAGTCTTGCTGTATTCTGACTATTGCAGTTAGCCCCAGCACTTGAACTCCCCCAGAGAGTAGAGGGTTAAATTCTATGCAGAGCATAGAACATTGAGCTCGAGCTCTGTTCAAACCTCTGTCTGCTGCACTTTGAAGCATACCCATCAGATTCTTACGAGCTAATACTAACTAAAAACCACTATGTGGAAATTGTTAACATTTTTACTAGCCAAATGGCAACCAAGTATTTTGGATCCCCAAAGACTCAAGTCAAGAAATCCAAAATCAAAAACCAGGTAGTGAACAACTTAATACTATTAAATTAATCAAACATAACCCACTACCCCTCTCTAAAAAGAGGGAGTGCCCAAATGCACCCCTGGGGTGCAACACTGCACCTGCCAGCCCACATTCCAAAAACAGGTTCTGAGAGGGGAGGCAGGGAGGAAGGTACAACGAGACTCCATTAGAAGAAACATAATTACTAAGGTGAGTAATTTTTTCTTCAAACAACATGAAGTCTTGCTGTATTCTGATTATTGCAGACTACAAGGTAGTACCTCCATGGAAGAAGGATCCGAACCTATTTTGGGAATAGGCTCTGCAGTACTGCTGTACCAAACTGAGCATCACTCCTGGCCTGGATATCCAAGGAGTAATGCTTGGTGAAGGTATGGACTGTTTTCCAGGTGCCTGCTTTGCATATTTCTAGTAAAGGAAGAAAAAAATACTCACCTTAGTAATTGTATTTCTTCTAATGGAGTCTTGCTGTATTCTGACAATTTGCAGTTAGCTCCAGCTCTTGAACTGGTCCGGAGAGTGAAGGATTAAATTCTATGCCAGGCATAGAACGTTGTCCTCGAGCTTGGTTGAAAACTCTGCCTGTGTCCTTTCAAACCCAAACTGTCAGATTCTTACGAGCTAAAACTCATTGACTAAATGTGGAAATTGTAAAAACTCAACAGTAGCCAACTGGCAACAAAGACTTTGGATTCCCCAAAAGACTCAAGTCAGGAAACCCAAAGAACCCAAACCAGATAATTAGAACTAAAAAAAACTCTTAAAAAAATACAAGGCACCCAACACAACAGGAGTGGGGTAAAGACACCCCTGGGGTGCAGCACTGCACCTGCCCATCCACTTCCCAAAAACAGGTTCTGAGAGGAGAGGCAGGGAGGTAGGTCAGAATACAGCAAGACTCCATTAGAAGAAATACAGTTACTAAGGTGAGTAATTTTTTCTTCAAACAACATGAAGACTTGCTGTATTCTGACAATTTGCAGACTACCAAGCAGTGCCTCCAAGGAGGTGGGACAGAACCTACTTTGGGAACAGGCTCTGAAGTACTGCTGTGCCAAACCTAGCATCACTCCTAGCCTGGATATCCAGAGAGTAATGCTTGGCAAAGGTATGAACTGTTTTCCAGGTGGCTGCCTGACAGATTTCTAACAAGGAGATATCCCCAGCTGCAGTCAGAGATGCAGCTGCACCTCTAGTGGAAAGAGCCCTCAGGCCCGAGGGTGCAGTTTTTCGCAGTTTTTCACAGCAGAATTGAATACAGGACACAATCCACCTGGCAATGGTTCTCTTGGTGGCAGGTTTTTCCCTTACCTACTTCCCCATAAGTGAGGAACAATTGGAGGAAGTCAAACCTGTGACCCTTTGTACATCCTATGCAGTAACTAAGGGCCCTTTTAACATCTAAACTGTGTAGCCTCCATTCCCTGAGGAGGTGTCAACAGTGAAGAACACAGGAAGAGACATAGATTGGTTTAAGTGGAAATCAGAAACCACTTTAGGTAGGAACCTTCTATTGGTTCTAAGGACCACCTTATCTCTATGGAAAGAGATAAAGTCAGGCTCCACTGACAGGGCTTGCAATTCACTGATACATCTGGCAGAGGTAACAGCAACTAAAAACACATTTTTCCAAGTCAAGTACTTGAGCTCTGCTGAGGACATAGGCTCAAAGGGAGGTTGCATAAGATGAGCAATGCAAGCATTCAAATCCCAGGCAGGAGCAGGATCCATAAAAAAGAGGATTGATATGAAGCAATCCTTTGAAAAATTTACAGAAAACAGGGTGAGATAGCAGAGGGGAAGACTTCCCCACTGACAGAAAAGCAGAAACAGCTGATAAATGAACCTTGAGAGTAGCTGGTTTGAGGCCTAGGCTATTAAGGTGAACCATATAATCCAGGACTGTAGACAACTCAGCAGTGACTGGAGATATATGCTTCTTCTAACACCAAATGCTGAACCTTTTCCATTTGGAGTTGTAAGTTTTTCTGGTGGCAGGCTTTCGAGAAGCTTTGAGAATATCCAGAACCCCTTGGGACAGATGCAAGTCTGCATACTCTAATTCTTCAAGAGACATGCCTTGAGATTGAGTGACCGAAGATTGGGGTACCAAATCCTCCCCTAAGAGGAGGTTAACAGGTTGTAATTCCTAGGAAGAGACAGGGGAAGATGGACTGCTAGGGACAACAACAGGGGGTTACCAAGGCTGCCTGGCCCAGTCTAGAGCAATCAGAATCACTTTGGAAGGTTGTGACCTTACCTTGACTAGAACCTTGAACAGTAGAGGGAAGGCATAAAGAAATTTCCCTTACCAGTTCAAAATTGGAGCATCCAGAGGGACTGAGCCCAAGACTGGGGGTCTACAACAAAACAGAGGAAAGCTGGTGATTGTCTGGGGCTGCAAAGAGATCTATCTCTAGAGTGCCCCACCTTGAGAAAATCACCTTCAATACCAAAGGATCCAGAAACCATTTGTGACAGCCCTGGGAAATCCTGCTTAATGCATCTGCTAGCACATTGTCCTTTCCTGGGAGGTGGACTGCTATCAGAGAGGTCTGTAGGGAATAAGCCAGAGACCATATTTTCATGGTCACTGTGCACAAGGCCGTGGACCTAGTGCCTCCCTGCTTGCTGATGTACCACATGGTGGTAGTGTTGTCCGTCCTGACCTGAACCACCTAGTTCTGTACTGACAGAGAAAGCTTGTAGGGCAAGAAGTACTGCTCTGAGCTCCAGAAGGTTGATGTGAAGAAGGGATTCCTGAGGGGACCACAGTCCCTGGGCAGTGACAGCCCCCAGATGGGCTCCTCCACCCCAAAAGGGAAGCATCTGTGGTAAAAACTACAGAGTAAGTCTGAGAGACAAATGGAACACCCTGCCTCAGACTGTCCAGGTCCTGCCACCACTGAAGGGCCTAAATTAAGGTCTGAGTAACAGGAACTAGCTTGGTAAGAGGATCTTTCCTTTGGGACCAAATGGTTCTCAGATGGAACTGAATGTCCCTCATCCAAAACCTGGCCCCTTGGACCACTGCTGTGAAAGCTGCCATGTGGCCCAGAAGCTGCAGAAAATGCCTTGCTGGTCAAGAAACCAGAGGGAGAAAGGAAGAGGCCAGCTGAGAGATGGCTTTTGCCCTTTCCAAAGGAAGGAAGGCTCTTGCCTTGAGGGTGTCCAGCTCTGCTACTATAAAAATGAGGAGCTGTACTGGTTCAAGCACTGACTTGTGAAGATTAAGAAGGAACCCCACGGAAGTGAGCACTTTCTGGGTAACCTGCAGCTCTGACTTGACTTGGTCTGAAGACTGGCCCACCAGAAGCCAATCGTCCAGATATGGAAAATAGAGATGCTTTTCCTTCTTAAAAAGGCCACCACTACAGCTAGACACTTTGTAAACACTCTTGGAGCTGAGGTTAGACCGAAAGGCATTGCTCTGAACTGATAATGACCTGAGGGCAATTCGAACCTGAGGTACTTTCTGTGGGAGCACCTGATGGGAATGTGAAAATAGGCATCCTTGAGGTCCAGTGAGGCTAGCCAGTCTCCTGGCCTCAGAGAGGGAAGAATTGTTCCCAGAGTCACCATCTTGAATTCTGGCTTTCCTAGCTGCTTGTTTAGGTATCTTAGATCTAGGATGGGTCGCCACTCCCCTGTCTTTTTCGGGGTAAGGAAGTACCTGGAGTACAGATCTTTGCCCCTGTATGGAGTAGGAACTCTCTCTATGGCCTTTAAAGCCAGTAGAGACAAAAACTATGCCTCTAGCCCAAGGGTTTCTGAAGTATTTGCAGGTGGAAAGGATCTGGGTCTCACTTTCGGAAAACTTTTGAAACTGAGAACCAGCCCCTGGCTTACAACCTCCAGGACCCACTTGTCTGAGGTAACAGACATCCAGTCCTGGACAAAGTAAGCCAGTCTGCCTCCTACTGGAATGGGGGAGTTGACCCGGGCTGACACATCAGGGTGTCTCTTTGGCAGCAGCCTTAGGCTGAGGGGAGGATGCAGCCCTGCTCATCCCCCTTCTGCCTCTCCCGCTGAAGAACCCCCTCTAAGAAAAAGAAGAGGAGGCCTGTGCTTGGTAGAAAAGCCTGTGAAAAGACCTGCCCCTACCCCTACCTTGCTGCCACTGAAGAGATGCCTGCCTCTCCTTGGCCTGGGCACTCCTATAAGTGGATCTGTACTCATCCATTTTCTTCATGTAACTCTCTGTCTGCTCCCCAAACAGAGAATTACCCACTACAGGGAAATCCATGGCCTTAGCCTGGGTGTCCTGCGAAAGGCTAGTACATCTGAGCCAGGCCATTCTCCGAAGAGCCACAGATGTAGCCATGACTCTTGATGACACATCATTGGAGTCCACAATCCCATCAGCAGCCACCCCCTCCAGCTCCTTGGCTAGCTGGGGGGAAGCCTGCTTTGCCAGTGCCAGTACAGTGTCCCACCTCGACTTCTGGTACCTGTTTGTATAGGCCATATAATTAGCCTGCCTGAGTCCCAAAGATGATGCCAAGTACTGTTTCTTTGCCATGGCATCTATCTTCCTGGAATCTTTGTCTGGGGGGTGTGAAGCTAAGGAGATGTTTGCCTTGTCACAGGCAGCAGCCTGTACTGCCCCAACAGGATTGCATTGTTGGTAAAGAAATTCTGTATCCGAGCCTGACAAGGTGTACCTCTTGTCCATTCTCTTGTCAACAGGAGGTACAGAGTTGGGAGACCTAAGAATTTTTTGTGTCTGTTTCCCAAATGACCTATGAAGGGGAACAGACAGTCTCTTAGACTCTGGGATGTCCATCATCTCTATGAAGTCAGGCTCCTCTTGATCCTCTACAGCCTCCTCAATAGGAAGCTGGAGGGTTTGAGCCACTTTTCTATAGAACAGAAAGTGGGGAGGGGACTCAGAAAGCCTAGGAGGGGAAATACCCGAAGGTCTGTCTGGGGAGATGTCGGGTTCCACAGGCACATCCAGACTTTCACTGTCGAAATCATCCTCTTCGAAATCCTCCTCCTCATCAAACTCCAGTTCGTAAAAATCTTCAGGGTAATAATCCTAAACCGGGGAAACCGACCAAACTGAACCTCTGCCAGAAGGCACCGGATCGGTCAGAACCGGACGAAGCGATTCCACAATCCGAATCGCTTTGGCTATTTCTTCGGCAGTCGGAACATGCAGCTCTGGATCTGAACCAGCCAATTTATCCTTTTGTTTTCTTTTTGTAGGAACCGATCATTCAGGATCAGTCCTCCTCTTGCCCGAAGAAGTATCGCCCTGGTCAGAAGGCACTCCTTCTGGTTCGGTAGGAACTGAACCGGGCTGGCCTTCGGGATCAGCGGATTTCTCGGCCTCCTTATCCCTAAGTCTACCTAACCTTTTCTCCAGGGTAGACTTAGGAAAATTCTTACAAATCTGGCAGTCTGAATCGAGGTGGTCAAACCCCAGACAGTAAACACAGATGGTGTGGGGATCGGCCTTAGCAAATACCTCCCCACACACACTACAGTGTTGAAACCCAGTGGGGCTGTTTTTTTTCTTGGGTTTCTCAGACATGGCTAACCTAACCAACTTACCCTTTATATGGCAACTGCCAGGCAAGACTCCCCTATCGGTTTCACATCATGTTTCAGGTGATGGAAAAAAAACGCTAAAATTACGTTTTTTTTTAAACCGATATGGACCGGTAACCACACACTAACTTTTTCCTTTTCAAGATCTTACTACAAGATTGGTTCAGCAGAACCAATCGGAAAAATTTTCACAATTTTCACACAACAGCTACTAATCTAAGTACTTACGGTACCACAGACAGAATCTCGAACCGAAAAACGGAAAGAAAATCGGACTAAAACTGAAACTTTAACCGCGAAGAACCGAGCAGAAGGAGAAATCTCCAGAGCGACTGTTCAGTGAGGCGGAGTAAAGAATCTGACGGTTTGGGTTTGAAAGGACACAGACAGTTTTCAACCAAGCTCGAGTCCAACATTCTATGCCTGGCATAGAATTTAACTCTTCACTCTCCAGGGCAGTTCAAGAGCTGGAGCTAACTGCAAATTGTCAGAATACAGCAAGACTTCATGTTGTTTGAATATCCCTGGCAACAGCCAGGGAAGCAGCTGTACCTCTAGTCGAATGAGCCCTCAGGCCTGATGGTGGTATTTTGCCTAGCTTCTCATAGCAGAATTGTACACAAGAGACAATCCACCTGGCAACAGTTCTCTTAGTGGCAGGTTTGCCCTTCCCCACCTCTCCATAAGTGAGGAACAACTGGAGGGAGTCAAACCTGTGGGCCTTAGTACACTCAATGTAGTAACATACAAACATAGAATCTGACAGCAGATGAGGGCCACTTGGCCCACCCAGTCTGCCCATTTCCCTACTTGATGGATAAGCTGCAGATTCTAGTTAATCAACAGCTTACTTCCTCCTGCCCCCCACTAGAATTGCCTTATGCCTGTCCCATGCATTCTTGAATTCTCCCACTGTTCCTGACTCCACAACCTCCTCAGGAAGGCTGTTCCATGCATCCACAACTCTCTCTGTGAAAAAATACTTTCTAACATTACCTCTGAGCCGTCTCCGCTCTATCTTCAAATTGCACCCCCTTGTTCTTGCACATCTTCTTCTGAAAGATACTACCCTCTTGTACCTTGTTAATTCCCATGAGATACTTGAAAGTTTCTATCATGTCTCCCCTCCCTCCTTTCCTCGAGGGTATACATATTAAGCTGCTTTAGTCTCTCCTCATATGTCTTCTGGTACAGACCTTGCACCATTTTGGTTGCCCTCCTCTGAACAGCCTCCACTCTGTCTATGTCTGCGGAGATGGGGTCTCCAGAATTACACGCAGTACTCCAGATGGGGTCTCACTAACTGTCTGAAGAGAGGGATAATAACTTCCTGTTTTCTACTGTTGATGCCTCTCCCTGTGCATCCCAGTATCCCCCCAGCCCTCCTTACTGCCTACTCACGTTGCTTGCCCACCTTTAGGTCATCTGATATAATTACTCCTACGTCTTTTTCGATTTTTGTTGTTGTTATTAACTCACCCCCCATTGTGTACTCTTCCCCTGGGTTTTCATTTCCCAGATGCATTACCTTGCACTTCTTTGCATTGAATCTGAGCTGCCATGTATTTGACCATTCCTCGAACCTTGCTAAGTCCCTTTTCATTCTTTCCACCACACCTTGTGTATCAACCTTGTTGCAGATCTTTGTGTCATCTGCAAAGAGGCATACCTTTCCTTCCAGGTGCTCTCCACTGTCACTTATAAAGATATTAAAGAGGACCGGTCCCAGTACCGTACCCAGCGGCCCCGCTAGTTACCCTCCTTTCTTCACTGTGGACTCCGTTTACTATTACCTTTTGCGTCCTGTTGTCCAGCCAGTTTATTATCCAGGCTACCACCTTGGGACCCACTCCAAGGCTGGCTAACTTGTATATTAATCTTTTTGTGTGAGACTGTGTCAAATGCTTTGCTAAAATCTAGGTAGGCCATATCCACAGACCCTCCCTGGTCTACTACTTTGGTCACCCAGTCAAAGAAATCTATTAGGTTCGTCTGACATGACCTTCCTGCTGTGAAACCATGCTGCCTTGGATCCTGTGCCGCATTGGCCTCTAGGAACTCAACAATTCTTTCCTTCAGAAGTGATTCCATCATTTTCCCTACCACTGAAGTCAAACTAACCAGTCTGTAGTTTCCTGCCTCTGCCCTGCTCCCACTTTTGTGAAGTGGAATCACATTTGCCCTCCTCCAGTCCTCAGGTACCACTCCATCCTCCGATGATCTGTTAAAGAGAGTAATCAGTGATGTTACTAGTTCTAGCCTTAGTTCTTTTAGTATTCTTGGGTGAATCCCATCAGGCTCCACTGCTTTGTCCACCCTCAGTTTCAAGAGTTCTTGCAAAACCCTTTCTTCTGTGAATGGACTGGTATCGACCCCCCTATTCAGAGTTTCTCCCTTGTTTGGTTTAGGTACCTCCCCTTCCTCAACTGTTGTGAATACGGAGCAGAAATATTGGTTCAGTATCCCTGCTTTTTCACTGTCACCCTCTGTCCACATTCCCTCCCCTTTATTAAGTCTCTGTATTCCTCCCTAGGTCTTTCTTCGCTCCTTAATGTACATATAAAAAGTTTTATGCCCTTCTTAACAGAGTTGGCTATATTTTCCTCAGTTTGTGCCTTTGCTATTCTGACTGCCTTCCCTGCCTGCTTCTGCTTTAACTGATAAAGTTCTCTGTCTTGCTCCTTCTGTGTTTCCTTATATTTCCTGAATTCTAACCTTTTCTCCTTAACCGTCCCTGCCACCTCTTTTGAGAACCACAGTGGTTTTTTCCTTTGTTTTGTTTTATTGATTTGCTTCACACAAAGGCTTGCTGCCTCTGCGATGGCTGTTTTGATTATTCCCCATTGTTCCTCCACCCCTCCTTCTTGCCCATTTGCTAGTACTTTTCTAAGGCACTCTCTCACTAAGTAGCTAAGGGCTCTTTTAACATCCAAACTGTGTAATCTTCTCTCCCCTGAAGAAGAATGATCAGGGAAGAACATAGGGAGAGACATGGATTGGTTCAAATGAAAGTCTGAAACCACTTTAGGTAAGAACCTCCTATTGGTTCTAAGGACCACCTTATCTCTATGGAAAGAGACAAAATCAAGCTCCACTGACAGAGCTTGTTATTCACTGATACGTCGGCAGAGGTAATAGCAACCAGGAACACAGCTTTCCAAGTCAAGTACTTAAGCTCTGCTGAAGACTAAGGTTCAAATGGTGGTTGCATAAGCTGAGTAATACAGACATTAAGGTCCCTAGCAGGAGCAGGATCCCTAAAGGGGGGGGGATGATAAGAGCAATCCCTTGAAAAATTTACAGAAAACAGGATGAGATGCCAGTGAGGGCTTTCCCACCGACAAAAAACAGAAACAGCTGACAAGTGTACCTTGAGAGTAGCTGGTTTGAGGCCTAGGCCATTGAGATGAACCATGTAATCCAGAACTGTAGACAACTCAGCAGTGTCTGGGGATATGTGGTTCTTGGAACATCAAAAACTAAATCTTTTCCATTTGGAGTTATAAGTTTTTCTGGTGGCAGGTTTTCGAGAGGCTTTGGGACTATCCAGAACCTCTTGAGACAGATGCAAATTTGCATACTCAAACTCTTCCAAGAGCCATGCCTTGAGATTGCGAGACCAAAGGTTGGGATACCAAATCCTCCCCTGAGAGGAGGTTAACAGGTTGAAATTACTGGGAAGAGACAAGGGAAGATGGACTGCTAGGGACAGCAACAGAGAATACCAAGGCTGCCTGGCCCAGTCTGGAGCAATCAGGATCACTGGGCAGGATGAAAAAATTACTTACCATAGTAATCTTCTTTCTTCCCAGTGATGCTCAGACATTCATAACTTTGTGCAGTCAGCCTGGTGGGCTGGACTGCCCGGAGAGATGGAACACATGCAAATGATGGAATTCTTTGCACGTGAGCACCTTTCAAATACTGCCTCCACCAACTGTAGTGTTCTAAGCCCTTCAGATATGTAAGAAGCCTGGAAGTCAGGCAACATGAAAAATCTGACAACTAATTAGTTAAAACTTTTTTTTTTTTTAAGGATTAGCCTAATAACACAACTTACTTTAAACAACCTCCAAGGGAGGGACTATAGATATATAATAATGGTGTTCACCAGACAGTGAGAAAAAACTATTAAGAGAGACAGAAAACTCTGTTAAAATCTGTCTAGCATAGATAAGTGTACCCAGAAGGGATGGCTATGTGGCACTAGCATGCAGAATGCAGAGGCTGTAGTTCTGGAAGGGGAGGATGGGAGAGAGTTATGAATATCTGAGCATCACTGGGAAGAAAGAAGATTACTATGGTAAGTAATTTTTTCTTCTAACCCCAGTAATGCTCAGAATATTCATAACTTTGTGCAAACTACCAAGCAGTACCCCCTGGCGGTGGGCACATAACTTATTTTGGAAACAGACTTTGCAGGACTGCTGTGCCAAACCTGGCATCACTTCTGGACAAAACATCCAAGTTATAATGCTTTGTAAAGGTGTGTACTGATTTCCAAGTAGCTGCTTTACAAATGTCCAATAATGGCACCTCCCTAGCAGCTGCAATAGTGGCAGCTGTTCCTATGCTGAGTGAGCCCTCAGCCCAGCTGGGGACTCCCTACCTGCTTTAGTGTAGCAGAATTGAATACACTGGACAATCCACCGAGAAATGGATCTTTCTGAGGCTGGTTTGTCCATTCCGACATCCCCATATGTAAGGAAAAGTAGTTTCTTGTCTTGCCTGTGGCCTTTAGTAGCTGTCACATAGTAGCTGAGAGCTCTTTTTACATCCAGACTGTGGAGCGTTCTTTCACCAGAGCTTGTATGGTCTGTGAAGAAGACAGACAGAGTGATTGATTGGTTCAGATGGAAATCTGAAACAACCTTGGGAAGGAATTGTCTGTTCCGAGGACTACCTTATCCCTGTGGAAGGAAATGTAGTCCTGCTCAACACAGAGAACCTGAAGCTCACTGATTCTTCTTGCTAAGGTAATTGCTACCAGGAAAACTGTTTTCCAGGTAACATACTTTAAATGGGCTGTAGCCATGGGCTCAAAAGGAGCCCGCATCAATCTGGCTATACACACATTAAGATCCCAAGTGGGCACTGGTGGCCTGTGAGGAGGGTGCAAATGCATCAGGCCTTTAAAAAATCGTTTGAAAATGGGATCTGATGCTACAGACACCTTTGTCCTAGCAGAAAGGTATGCAGATACTGCTGCAAGGTGAACTCTTAAAGAACTGGGTTGCAGACCTTGTGAATGTAAGTGAGTCAGATAATCCAACACCACTGAGACCCCTGCATCATTTGGGGTGAAGTTTCTACCAGAGCACCAGAAAGAGGATCTTTTCCACTTAGCAGAATAAGTTTTCTTAGTGGAAAGCTTCCTATAACCTTTCAAGATGTTTAATACAGCTTCAGAAAGGTTCAAGCCTGCATACTCTAATTCCTCAAGAGCCATGCCTTGAGGTGGAGGGCTTTGAGATTTGGGAACAGCAATGTTCCCTGATTGGAGGTTAGAAGATTGTGCCTGAGAGGCAAGCTTATTGGCTAGCTCACTGACATGGAGAGCAGAAGAGAGTACCATGGCTGCCCAGGCCAATCTGGAGCTATCAATATCAGAGAAGCTGAGAGGGATCTGAGCTTCAGCAGTACCCTGAAAACTAGAGGCAGGGAAAGACAGAGAAACTTGCCTGACCAATCCAGTACCAGGGCGTCCAGAGGGATTGTGCCCTGGGCTGGTGGCCTGCAACAATACTGAGGCAACTGGTGGTTCTGGTGGGATGCGAAAAAGTCTATCTCTGGAACGCCCCACCTGCTGAAAATCACCTGCACCACCTGCTTGTTCAGTGTCCATTCGTGACGGGACTGATTGATCCGACTCAGTGTGTCTACCAAGATATTGTCCTTTCCTGGCAGATGGATGGCTTGCAGGGACACCTTTAGAGAATATGCCAGAGTCCAAATTCTCATGGCTTCTGTGCATAGGGGACTTGATCTGGTGCCACCCTGCTTGTTTAAGTAATACATAGTGGTGGTATTGTCCGTTCTGACTTGTACCACCTTGCCCATTACCAGTGTAGAGAAAACTTTTAGTGCTAGTCGCACTGCTCTGAGTTCCAGCATATTTATATGCTGGAGGGACTCTGCCCCTGACCAGGTACCCTGAGTTCTGTGCTCCCCTAGATGGGCACCCCAGCCCAGAAGGGTTGCATCTGTTGTGAGGACTAGTGAAGGATCCTCCTTCTGGAAGGGGACTCCCTGCCTTAGGTTGGATTCCTTTTTCCACCACAAGAGGGCTTGTCACTGGAATGAGTTTTGAAAAGGGATCTTTTTTCTGACTCCAATGATTCCTGAGGTGAAACTGGATGTCTCTCATGTGAAACCTGGAACCCTGCACTGCGCCTGTGGATGCAGCCATATGACCCAAGAGCTGCAGGAATTGCCTAGCTGTTTTTTGACCGTGCAACTTGAAGGAGTTTGCTATGGCCTGAAGGCTTTGCACCCTGTTTAGTGGTAAAAAGGGCCTGGCCTGTAGAGTACTGATCTCTGCCCCTATGAACTGTAAAGTCTGTGTAGGGGTGAAGACAGATTTTTTTCTGGTTTACTATGAAACCCAAGGACTCCAAAAGATCCTGTGTGAGCTTTAGAGAGGTTGTGACTTGTTCTGGTGATTTGCCCACCACCAGCCAGTCGTCCAGGTATGGGAAGACAGTCACTCCCTGTCTTCGAAGAAATGCCACCACAGCTGCTAGGCATTTTGTAAACACCCTTGGTGCCGAGGAAAGGCCGAAGGGCAGGGTTGCAAACTGATGATGACCTGATGGGAGTCTGAATCTGAGATATTTCCTGAAAGATTCTTTTATGGGGATGTGGAAATAAGCATCCTGTAAGTCCAGAGATGCCAGCCAGTCCCCTTTTTGGATTGTTGGCAAAATCTGAGCCAAAGTGACCATTTTGAACTTTGGCTTTTTCAGGTGCTTGTTTAAAGCTCTGAAATCCAAAATTGGCCGCCACTCCCCCTTTTTCTTTGTTGTTAAGAAGTATCTGGAGTAAAACCTCTTCCTCTCAGGGTTGCAGGGACTAGTTCCACTGCTTTGAGCTGAAGCAGCTTCTGAAACTCTGCCTCTAGCAACGAGATTTGTGCTAGGGGTGGGGAGGTGAAAATCCTGGGGGTTTTTCGAGGAAGAAATCTGAACTGCAGAGACAGACCTTTTCCCACTACCTCCAACACCCACTTGTCTGTGGTGATGGTTGACCAGAAGGGGAGGAAATGGGACAGTCTGCCTCCAACAGGTAGGGAGGAGGTGGCCTGCATCTCAGGGGTTCTGTTTAGGCTGGGGTTGAGGTTGTGGCTGAGCCCCTCGCCTAAAGCCCCTTCTACCCCTACCCCTTGAGTAGCCCTGTGGGGGGTACTGCTGGTATTGGGGCATGGCTACTGGCTGGAAAAAGGGTCTTGACAAGAAGGAATGACCCCTAGCCCCCCTTCCGTAGGGCCTGGTGGATGAAGAAGCTCTGTCTCTAGCAGAGTTACTTCTATAAGTAGCCTTATATTCATCCACCTTTTTCATACAGGCCACTGTGGACTCCCCAAAAAGCGCATTTCCTTCTAATGGGAAATTCAGGGCCTTTGGGTATCCTGAGTGAGGTTTGTAGCCCTAAGCCAAGCAAACCTCCTCTGAGCCACTGTATTAGCCATCCATCTGGCTGCAGTGTCATTTAGATCAGCAGCCATTTGGAACTGGTACTTGGCCGCCTCTAGCCCAAACCTGGCAGTTTCCGCCAGGTCATCTGACAAGGGTGAGGTGGCCTTCATGAACATTGCCAGTACCGACTGCCACAGGGATTTCTGATACTGGGCAGCATAAGCTTGAACAGTAGCCTGTCTCATGGCCAATGAGGCTGATAAATAGCCCTTTTTAGCCATACTGTCCAATTTTCTGGATTCCTTGTCCGGTGGGTGTGAGGACAGAGGGACTTTAGCCTTATCACAGGCAGCTTGCTGTATTACCCCTTGATGATCAGGGTGAGAAAAAAGGAAGTCAGCTCCCTCCCTGTCCAGCTGGTATTTTTTTATCTATTCGCTTGTCAATTGGAGGAATAGAATTTGGGGTCTGCAGGAGCTTCATAGCATCCTTCTTGAAGAATTTATATACTGTGAGGAGGAGGGCCTTTGTGGGTGTTAAACCCATCATACTGAGGTACTCAATCTCCTCTTCATCCTCCACTTGTTCTGTTGTGGCAATATCCAGAGCATCTGCCATTTTCCTTACGAAAGAAAAATGGGAGGAAAAATCCTCAGACACTCTGGGAGGCGAGCCAAATTCCTGCTCAGGGGACACCTCTGGGGGGACATGTTCATCCTCCTCATAAGGCTCCTCATCCTCCTCGAAATAGTGTTGCTCCGGAGCAGGGGGCAACACAGTAGCAGTAACCTGGGGACCCTGGGAATGGGCAGGAGGCTGAGGGATGATGCTCTGCAGTGCCTGAATAATTTTAAAATGACTGAGCTATGTCCTGAGCTGAAGGTATTACAGGCTGCTGCACAGAAGTCCCTGTTTTAGCAGGAGAGGGTTCTGCATGCTTGAGCGTCTTTAATTTCTTTAAGGGAACTGGAGAGTCAGCCGGTTCTTTCCCTCTTTTTCGCCTGTATCAGGGGCAGGGGTAGTATCACTTGTTACTTCAACCACAACAGACTGGGGTGTCAGCTGGTCAAAGCCTGAGGGAACCCTAGGAAACTTTTTATTAAGCTTTTCAAGGCGCTTTTCAACAGTTTTTTTCTGGGAATGTTTTACATATCTCACATTCCTGGTCCAAAAGTTCAAAACCCAGACAAGCTACACATAAAGTGTGCTTGTCTGCCTTGGCAAACACATCTCCACACTTTAAACAGTTTTTAAAACCGGGCTCCCCGGTTCTCTTCTTAGGTTCTCAGTCATGGTGAAAGATAAAGTGAAAAACCCCAACCGCTAAATGCCAAATGTTACTGCGGTTATTTAAACAGCTTAAAAAGGGTTTCCCCCTCTTTTTTTTTTTTGCGGTCGGTTCCGGAACCGATAGGGAACCAATGGAACCGAGAAAGGAGATGAAATATGAACCAGTTCAGCGGTTCTGTAACCGATAAAAAGCGGTTACAACTAAAGTTTTTAAGGACCAAAATTTAACAATAATGAATAGGTTCTTTATTTAGAAAACCGAAGTAAAGTTAAAACTAACTCAGATCCCTCACGGTTATACCGAACCACGAGGAACCAAGAAAACAACAATTATAACCAATATAAACTAACAAATTAGTAGAGGCAGTAAAAGAAACTAAAAATACTTATGGTTTTTAAACTTTTTTCTTTCTTCTTCACGCAAAAGAGGGCGACAGAGACTCCGAGCGACCAGACTTTCAGTCGGAGAGAAAAATCTGAAAGGCTTAGAACACTACAGTTGGTAGAGGCAGTATTTGAAAGATGCTCACGTGCCAAGAATTCCATCATTTGCATGTGTTCCATCTCTCCGGGCAGTCAAACCCACCAGGCTGACTGCACAAAGTTATGAATATTCTGAGCATTACTGGGGTTAGAAATACAGGTTACTCACCTATAACAGCAGTTCTAGGAATGGTATATGTTGTTCATCCACACTTCATGGCAGGTTCCTTGTCGCTTTAAATCTTGCCGGAAGGTCTTTAAGCTGACTCTTCCCACCCACCCGGGTGGTAAAACTCTCGGCTCCGCCCCATGACGCCAGATCTAGCCCGCTGGACGCCAGGTTGTGCGTCAAAGCCGGGGTGGTCGGGTGGGTCGTGGGGATGAACAACATATACCATTCCTAGAACTCCTGTTACAGGTGAGTAACCTGTATTTCTAGGGACATGGATATGTTGTTCAATCAACACTTCATGGCAGACTCCTAGCAGTTCTCTGGGAGGAGGGAGGCTCGCCCCCCACTTGGGAAACAAGGACTGGAGAACCGAGGTCCCAAAACCAGCATTCCGGCATGACTCAAGGTCGATGTGGTAATGGGTAATGAAGGTGTGTGCTGACTTCCAGGTAGCAGCCCTGCAGATTTCCTGGATAGGGACATCCCTTGAAGCAGCCATTGAAGCAGCGGTATGGTGGGTAGAATGAGCTCTTATCCCTTTGGGAGGCTCCATGCCAGTCAACCTGTAGCAGAGATCTATGCGGGAGGTGACCCACCTGCCTATCGTCCGCTTGGCTGCAGGTCTGCCAGCTGCGGCTTCAGCATAGGTGACAAACAGCTGGCGAACCTCTCCCCAAACTTCAGCCATCCGCTCCTTATAATAAGAGAGCGCTCTTCTAGGGTCCAGAGTATGGAGCATATATTCAGCCTCCGAGGTGTGATTGGGGTACAACACCGGCAGAGTCAACACCTGGTAAAGGTGAAACTCCAACACTTCCTTCGGAAGGAATTTTGGGTGAGGGCGGAGGACAACCTTGTCCCTGTGGAAGACCAGATAAGGAGACTCGATGGAAAGCGCCTGGAGCTCTCCCATCTTTCTGGCTGACATGACAGCCACTAAGAAGGTGGTCTTCCATGACAGGTGAGAGATGTCACACCAGTGCATCGGTTCGAATGGCTTACCCATGAGCTTAGCCAGTACCAGCAGATGATCCCACAGAGGTGGAGGTTCTCGCACCGGAGGGGATATGTGATCAAGACCTTTGAAAAAGTGCCCAACCACCTTCTCCTGCTCCACTGACTGCTTCCTGGCCGGTAACCGGTTAGCAGAGATGGCTGCCAGGTGCACCTTAAGGGTCGTCGACCGAAGCCCTAGCTGAGAAAGGGACCACAGATAGTCCAGAATGCTTGCCAAGGAACAGGAGGAAGGGTCCAACCCCTTGCCCTGACACTAAATGGAGAATCTCTTCCATTTGAAAGCATTGCATTTCCTTGTCGACTCCTTACAGGATGCCTCAACAACGTTGAGGACCTCGTTGGAAAGACCCAAGGCCTGGAACTCTAGCCGCTCAGGAACCAGGTTGTCAGGTGCAAGGATTGAAGGTCCGGGTGGAGAACCTTCCCCTGGTTGACTGAAATCAGGTCCAGTCGGGCTGGGAGCCGCTTCGGGAGCCTGGAGCTGAGGCTGAGGAGATCTGGATACCAGAACTGGTGGGGCCAGTCTGGGGCTACCAGAATCACCTGCACCTTGTCCCTCCTCACCGTGAGAAGCACCTTGTGGATCACGGGAAATGTGAGAAAGGCATAGAAGAGGCCCAGGGTCCACAGCCTCGAGAAGGCATCCCCCTGCAGCGATCTCTGCTGAGGGGGCGGGCATGAAACAGCCTCAGCTTCGCATTCTCCCTGGAGGCAAACAGGTCCACCTGAGGCGTGCCCCAGTGGGAGAACAGATCTTGTACTACCTCCGGCAGGAGAGACCACTCGTGAGATGCAGCCCCTATCTGGCTTAGGGCATCGGCCAGAGTGCTGGAGGCTCCTGCCACATGGATAGCTAGGAGATCCGCCTCCAGGCTGCACACAAGAAACCAAGTGTGGAGAGCTTCCTTGCACAGGGGCATGGAGCGCATCCCGCCCTGGCGGTTTAGGTAGTACATGGTCGTGGTATTGTCTGTCTGGACCTGGACCACTTGACCCCAGCAGGTTGATGTGGCATCGGGACTCCGGAGGGGACCAGAGGCCACCGCTCTGTGCTCCCCCAGATGGGTACCCCAACCCATCAGAGAGGCGTCGGTCGATAGAGAGACTGTTGGCTCGGACGGACAAACAAGATGCCCTCCTGCAGATGAGCAGGAACGATCCACCACTGGAGAGCATTCCACATCTCCTGGGTCACTGCCACTGGCTGGTCCAAACGACCGGAGCGCTGTGACCATTGGCTGGCCATTCCCCATTGTAGGGGATGCATGTGCCAACGGGCCCAACGGACCACGCTGGTACAGGCCACCATGAGGCCCAGGAGGTGCAGGAAGTCCTGGGCAGGGCGCAATTGCCCAAACTGAAATGATTGGGCAAAGGAGGAAAGAACCTTGGCCCTGTCCACCGGGAGCCGTGCTTTGGCTCGAAGAGAGTCGAGCTCTGCCCCGATGAATTGAATCACCTGCTTTGGCACGAGTTCTGACTTGGCCTTGTTGATAAGGAGGTCAATCAGAGCAAACCTGGAGGGCCAGATCCCTGGACCGCTCCACCTCCAGTCTGGAGGAGGCTGCAATCAGCCAGTCGTCCAGGTAAGGGTACACTCAGACTCTTCGGCGCCGCAGGAATGCTGTCACCACTGCCATGCATTTGGTGAAGACCCTGGGAGCTGGAGAGAGGCCGAAGGGCATGTCCCGGAACTCGTAAAGGGACCCCTCTGCTCTGAAGTGGAGGTATCGATGGTGGGACAGACGGATTGGGACGTGAAAGAACGTGTCCTGGAGGTCCAGAGAACAGAACCACATGCCTCGTTCCAAGGATGGAATGATCTAAGCCAGAGTGACCATCCTGAAGGTTTGAGACCTTAGGAACCTGTTCAGGTCGTGCAGGTCTAGAATGGGGCGCCAGCCCCCAGTCCGTTTCGGGACCAGGAAATACCTGGACACAAACCCTGGGTCTGGTGGAGGATTCGCCACCTCCCTGATCACCCCTTCTGGAGGAGCAGGGCAATGTCGGCTCGATGGGCCGACAAAGAGGCTGCGGACCCTGTAGCCCCCCGTGGGGCCACGGCTCAGAAGGGCGGGGCCTGCTCGAACTCTAGAGGCAGACCCTTTCCTACCACTTCAACACCCAGTGGTCTGTGGTGATAGCGGACCAGGTGGAAAGAAAGTGGCGGAGCAGTCTCCCCACGGGGGTGGACGTCTGCCAGCTTGTGCTGGGTATCCGCCGTGAAGGTGGAGATCCACAGCCAAGCTCTGCGGCGCATGGCCACTGCGGCCGCTACTGACCGGTCACAAGAGTCTCCAATATCCAGAGCAGTTTGGAGCTGCTGCTTCGCCACCGCCCTTCCCTGATCCCACACCTGCTTGACCATAGTCTGGAGGTCAGCCGGAGATGAGGGATCACCTCATCCAGGGAGCCCAAAAGGGCGTGGGAGAAGTGCGCCGTCAGTATGGCCGAACTGGCCTGACGGAAGCCTAGGGAGGACGCAGCGTACACCTTACGCCCGGCATAGTCCAGCTTTTTGGACTCTTTGTCGGGAGGCTTGTCCACATCCCTGATGTTCCTGGAATGCCGTAAAACACTATCGGTAACAAGCCCCTCCGCAGAGGGGTACTCCGAAAAACCGGACAGTGAACCAATTGGGACTGCATACTTCCTGGCCATCCTGGCCTAAGTAGCAGGACAAGAAGCCAGCCACTGCCATAACTCCAAGGCTGGGCCAACAATGGCTTCAGCAACCGGAAAGGCTTCCATGGGAGAAACCCCTCGGTCCAGAATCTCCGTGAGGGGATAATTAGCTCGCTTGGACACAGGTTCAAGCTGCATCCCAGTAGACTCTGAGATGAGCTGAAGCAGACCCATGAACGAGGATGGGCTCTCGTCCACCAACTGTCTCCCAGAGGACTCCAGGTCAAGGGGCCTGGAGAACAGGGAAGAGTAGTCATCAGACTCCGAGGAGTCTGCGAACAGCTGCCTAGGGCCTGAGCCACCCTCCACCTGCGGAGGACGGTCGGGAGTGAGGGTGCCCGACAACCAATGAGGCAACCCCTGACCCAACCGAGAATCCTAGGTCGGAGCCCCAGATTGAGGTTGTGGAGGGCGGGGTTCCACCACAATAGGTGGCACAGCTGGTTTTGGCTGAACAACCGGCACCGGTTTGGTCTCCTCGACGACCACGAGGGGTTGTTTCCGCCTTTCAGGTGACAGCCACTTAATGGCCGGGGAAGGCAACGGGGTCGGCTTGTTCCTGGTCAGAAGGAGCTGCTGCCACATGAAGTCCTCGTAGCATCGGCGCCACAGCCTTTCCTCCAAGGAGGAAGAAGACGAGAACGAGCAGCGCCGCCGCTTTCCTCGGTGCCAGACCGAGACCGCCGGTGTCAACAGGATCGGCTGGACCGAGAGGAGGTCCGAGACCAAGACCATCGGTGTTTCCGAGAATGGGTCTGGGAGGAGCAGGGAAACCTGCCTCCTCCTCGCTCGGGAACCTTAACCGGGACTCCGGCACAGGAGGCTCAGGCAAGTCCTCGGTTTCCACCGAGGGAACCGGTGAAGAAGGGTTGTCGGCTTCTCCAGTCGACAGCCCGTCCGACGGGTCGAGAAAAATCTCGACCGTGTCGACGGGTGTCTCAGCAGGCTGACCCGACGGGGACACCGTGAAGCCAGCGGCCTTAGCCACAACCTCGACCGAAGTCGAGTGCCGACTGTCCGGGGAAGGGGACCTCTCCCGCTCCCACGAACGCCGAGTAGGACTTACCCTTCGAGTCCTTCTTCTTGGACCAAGACGAGTGTCCTGATGGACCCTCACCTTTCGTGGAGAGGGGCTGACAAAGCCCTTAAAAGAAGCCGAATAGGTGGAGCCCAAGGAGAGCAGGATAAATGCCGTGACCGAGGAGGAAGAAGATGCGGCCTGGGCCGCCTCCTCCTCGAGGGCGATCATCTGCTCAAGTTGTTCAGCCGAGCCGCCGCTGCGGACACTGCCCAACGGGCCTCCTTTGACTTCACCGGCGGAATACGTCTCTCGGGGTGCCCAAGCTGGAGGAAGCAGCATGGTCTTCGAGGACATTTGCCGAGAATGACTTGCACAAACCACAGGCCTGCGGATTGTGGTCAAGCCCGAGGCAATAGACGCACGTGGAGTACGGATCGGTCCGAGATATCTTCTGCCCACATGGGCACCGCCGAAAACCGGGAGTCGACTTGTCCATCGCAGCCGTGAAGGAAGAAAAAGACCGAAGTCTTGTAAACTTTAAAATTAGTTTCGGGTTAACCGAAGAGTTTGGATCCACTCTAAACGCAGAGCGTAAGGAGGGAACCTGAGCTTTCAAGCGGTAAGGAAGATCTGGCGTCATGGGGCGGAGCCGAGAGTTTTACCACCCGGGTGGGTGGGAGGAGCCAGCTTGAAGACCTTCCGGCAAGATTTAAAGCGGCAAGGAACCTGCCATGAAGTGTGGATTGAACAACATATCCATGTCCCTAGAATGTGACCTTATCTTGACCAGGACCTTGAACAGTAGAGGAAATGGAGGTAAGGCATAAAGAAATTTCCCTTCCCAATTCAGAATCAAGAGCACCTAGAGGGACTGAGCCCAAGACTAGGGGTCTGCAACAAAACAGAGGCAGTTGGTGATTGTCTGGGGCTGCAAAGAGATCTATCTCTGGAGTGCCCCACCTTGAGAAAATCACTTGTAATACTAGAGGATCCAGGGACCATTCGTGATGGCCCAGGGAAATCCTGCTCCATGCATCTGCTAGCACATTGTCCTTCCCTGGAAGGTGCACTGCTACCAGAGAGGTCTGTAGAGAATAAGCCAGGGACCATAATCTCATGGCTTCCATGCACAAGACCATAGACCGAGTGCCTCCCTGCTTGTTGATATACCACATGGTGGTGGTGGTGTCTGTCCTGACCTGAACCACTTTGTTCTGTACTGACTGAGAGAAGATTTGCAGGGCCAGAAAAACTGCTCTGAGCTCCAGGAGGTTGATGTGGAGAAGAGACTCCTGAGAGGACCACACTCCCTGGGCTCTGTGAGATTCTGTGAGAGTCCCCAGATGGGCTCCCCAACGCAGCATGGAAGCATCTGTGGTTAGAACCACAGAATGAGATTGAGTGATGAATGGGACTCCTTGCCTGAGGTTGTCCTGATCCTGCCACCACTGGAGAGCCTGGATCAGGGTCTGAGTCACTGGAATGAGTTTGGTTAGAGGATCTTTTTTCTGAGACCAAAAAGCCCTCAGATGAAACTGAATGTCCCTCATCTGAAATCTGGCCCCTTGGACCACTGCAGTGGAAGCTGCCATGTGGCCCAGAAGCTGAAGGAAGTACCTTGCTGGTCGTAGACCAGAAGGTGGAAGGAGGAAGCCAGCTGTATAATGGCCCTTACCCTTTCCAGAGGAAGAAAACCTCTTGCTTTGTCAGTATCCAGCTCAACCCCTATGAAAGTGAGAAGCTGTACAGACTCGAGAACTGACTTGGGAAGATTGAGAAGAAATCCTAGAGAAGTGAGCACTTGCTGGGTCACTTGCAGATCTGACTTGACTTGGTCTGGAGACTGACTCACAATAAGCTAGTCATCCAGGTATGGGAATATGGAAATATTTTTCCTTCCTAGAAAGGTCACTACTACTGCTAGGCATTTTGTAAACACCCTTGGAGCTGATGTTAGGTCGAAAGACATTGCTTTGAACTGGTAATGGCCTGAAGGCAATTCGAACCTGAGGTACCTTCTGTGGGAGCACCTGATGGGAAAGTGAAAGTAGGTATCTTTTAGGTCCAGGGAGGCTAACCAGTCCCCTGGCCTTAGAGAGGAAAGGACTATTCCCAGAGTCACTATTTTGAATTTTGGTTTTAAAAGATGTTTGTTCAGGAAACTCAAGTCTAGGATGGGTCACCACTCCCCTGTCTTTTTCAGGGTAAGGAAGTACCTGGAGTACAGACCTTTGCCCCTTTGTGTTGTAGGAACTCTCTCTATGACCCTTAAGGCCAGTAGAGATTAAACCTCTGCCTCTAGGGCAATGGTTTAGGAGATGCTTGCAGGTGGAAAGGATCCGGCTCTCAGCTTTGGAAATCTTTTGAAGCTGAGAACCAGCCCCTAGCTTACTACCTCCAGGACCCACATGTCTGAGGTAACAGACTTCCAGTCCTGGAAGTAGTAAGTCAGCCTGCCTCAAACTGGGATGGGGGAGTCAAACCGGGCTGACACATATGGGTGTCTGCTTGGCAGGAGCCTTAGGCTGAGGGGGGATGCAGCCCTGCTCATCCCCCTTCTGCCTCTCCCTCTGAAGAACCCCCTCTGAGAAAAGGGAGAGGAGGCCTGTGCTTGGTAGAAAGGCTTATGAAAAGCCCTGCCCCAGCCTGCTGCCTCTGAGGAGTTGCCTGCCTTTTCTTGGCCTGTGCACTCCTGTAGGTGGTCCTATATTCATCTATCTTTTTCATGTAATTCTCTGTCTGCTCCCCAAACAGAGAATTACCCACCACAGGGAAGTCCCTGGCCTTAGCCTGGGTGTCCTGTGAAAGGCTAGTACATCTGAGCCAAGCCATCCTCCAAAGAGCCACAGATGTAGCCATGACTCGTGATGACACGTCACTGGAGTCCACAGCAGCATGAAATTATACCATTGATGCCTCAATCCCATCAGCAGCCACCTGCTCCAGCTCCTCGGCAAGCTGGGGGGAAGCCTGCTTAGCCAGTGCCAGTATGGTGTCCCACCTGGACTTCTGGTTCCTGGCTATATAAACCATGTAATTAGCCTGCCAGAGTCCCAAGGAGGATGCCATGTACTGTTTCTTTGCCATGGCATCCAGCTTCCTGGAGTCTTTATCTGGGGGGATGTGAAGCCAAGGGTATGTTAGCCTTATCACAGGCTGCAGTCTGTACAACCCCAACATGGCTGCATTGCTGGTACAAATACTCCGTACCTGAGCCTGATAAAGTGTACCTCTTGTCCATCCTTCTGGCAACAGGAGGTAAAGAATTTGGAGTCTTTAACAGTTTTTGTGTCTGTTTCCCAAATGATTTATGAAGGGGAATAGACAGCCTCTTGGACTCTGGGATGTCCATCATCTCCACATAATCAGGCTCCTCTTGTTCCTCCACAGCTTCTTCCACAGGGAGCTGGAGGGTTTGTGCCACTTTTCTGTAAAACATAAAGTGGGAAGAGGACTCAGAAAGCCTAGGAGGGGAAACACCAGAAGGCCTGTCTGGGGAGATGTCCGGTTCAATGGGCTCATCCAGACCTTCCAATCCATCATCATCACCTTCGTAACCCTCATCCCCCTCCAAATCCGGATCATAAAAATCTTAAGGGCATAATCCTGAACCGGAGGAACTGACCGAACCAAACACCTGCCAGAAGGTGCCGGATCGGTTGGAACCGGATGAAGCGATTCCACAATCCTAATCGCTCGGGCAATCTCCTTGGTGGTCGGAACATGGGATTCTGAATCCAAACCGGCCGATTTCTCTTTTCGTTTCCTTTTTGGCGGAACCGATCCCTCAGAATCGGCTCTTCTTTTGCCCAAAGTATCGCCCTGGTCAGAGGGCACTCCTCCTGGTTCGGCCGAAACCGAACTGGGCTGGCCATCCGGGTCAGTGGACTTCTCGGCCTTCTTACCCCTAAGCCTGCCCAATCTCTTATCTAGCGTGGATTTAGGGAAGTTCTTACATATTTGGCAGTCTGAATCGAGGTGGTCAAACCCCAGACAATAAACACTGGTGGTGTGGGGATCAGCCTTAGCAAAGACTTCCCCACACACACTGCAGTGTTGAAACCCAGGCACAGTTTTTCTTTTGGGTTTCTCGGACGTGGCCATCCTAACCAACAACTTACTTGCTGGCTTTTGCTTTTTATCGGCAAAAGCCAGGCAAGACCCCCTTATCGGTTTCTAACCGTGTTACGTTTATTTGAAAAAAACGCAAGAAACACGTTTTTTTTTTTTTTTTAAACGATAAGGACTGGTAACCACACTCTAAACCTAAAATAAAGAAACAAAAATAACAACACACAAGGAAACCAGTTCAGCCGAACTGGTTAAAAATAAAATTTACAATTTCCACAAGTTTTCCTATGGCTAGTCCACTACCAAAGTACTTACTGTACCACAGACAGAGATCTGAACCGAATTTGAAACTAAAGGATCGGTAAAACCGACTGTTGAACAGCGAGCAGAGGAGAAATCTCCGGAGCGACTGTTCAATTAGGCGGAGTAAAGAATCTGACAGTTACACTTCAAAGTGTAGCAGACAGAGGTTTGAACCGAGCTCAAGCTCAACGTTCTATGCTCTGCATAGAATTTAACCCTCTACTTCTTTCCAGGGTAGTTCAAGTGCTGGGGCTAACTGCAATAGTCAGAATACAGCAAGACTTCATGTTGTTTGAAAGTAGCTTTATA
This sequence comes from Neoceratodus forsteri, assembly GCA_016271365.2. Lineage (NCBI taxonomy): Eukaryota > Metazoa > Chordata > Ceratodontiformes > Ceratodontidae > Neoceratodus > Neoceratodus forsteri. Next base: position 965,876,952 of record CM028134.1, on the reverse strand, counting down.
TTCGCCTACTTTTTTCATATATGCCTCCGTCTGGGCACCAAAAAGAGAGTGGTCTTCGACAGGAACATCCATTGCCTTAGTTTGGGTGTTCTGGGTGAGGCTGGTAGCCCTCAGCCAGGCAAATCTTCTTAGAGCAATGGTACCAACCATCCACCTTGCATCTGTATCACTGGTGTCAGCTGCCATCTGAAATAAGTATTTAGAAGCCTCCAAGCCCAATTTTGCTGTGTCTAGCACTGTTGAAGAGGGGTTAGCCTCAGCATTGTCCACTACTGACTGCCAGAGAGCTTTTTGGTAAAGGGCTGCATTGGCCTGGTAGCTGGCTTGATGAATTGCCAGGGATGCCGGAAGGTACCCCTTTTTTGTCATGCTGTCCACCTTTCTCGAATCCTTCTCGGGGGTGAGAGGATAAGGAGTTTGGCTTCTCACAGGCAGCCTGCTGTACAATACCCTGGTGGTCTGGGTTACTAAAAAGAAGCTCAGCACCAGATCTTTCTAACTGATACTTCTTGTCACACTTTTTGTCTGTGGGTGTGACTGTATTGGGAGCCCATAGAATTTCTAAAACATCCTTCTTAAAGAATTTGTAGATAGGCAGAAGGAGCTTTTTTGAGGGTGTCAGCCCCATAAGCCCCATGTATTGTGCCTCCTCTTCATCCTGGATCTCTTCAGCTGTTTGCAGATCCATGGTCTCTACCATTTTCTTAACAAAAGGAAAATGGGAAGAGAAATCTTCTGAAGGTCTGGAAGCGGAGCCAAAATCCTGTTCTGGTGACACTTCAGGTTCAATTCCCTCTTCATCTTGGTCATCCTCCTCATATGCCACTGTAGCAGTAGGCAAAAAAAGGGTAACAACAGTTGCTTTTTCAGCAGTAGTAATCACAGGCTGCTGAGGGGGTAATAAACCCTGCAGCACCTACAGTAAGGTGAAGCCTGTGCCAACGCAGCAGGAGAAGGAGCATTACTAGGCACCTGATGTACCCCTTGAGGCGTTTCAGCTGGGGGTGTCAATGTGTTTTGTTTTCTTAAATTTTTAGGCAGGCACTGGGGAGTCATCTGGTTGATTGCCTCTCTTGCCAGAGCCCTCACCCATATCAGGGGGTGTATTTAGAGGCTCTGGAAGGAACTGCCACAGTCTTAGAGGGGGTGGACTGGTTAGAGCCCATAGACCCTTCCTCTAGTTTTCTTACTTTATTTTAATTTTTTCTTTATCCCACTCTACTCCCCTCTGTCTCTGACCCTTCGGGGCACCTAGGGAGTTATCCCTCTGCCAGCCACCCTACCCTGGACTTACCTTGCAACCCATGGAGCCACGGCTATCCCCCCCCCCGGGCAGGGAATGAGGCAGGGACTGTATGCCCCATAAAATCAACTTTTGTCGGGCAAGGCAGTCCAGGTGGGTAGAGGCATATCGAGGGCACACTCCCAATGCCCAGTCTTCCCAGAGACGGCTGGGCTTTTTCCACCTGTTTCCTCCCACAGACGTGGTGTGTGCCCATGACGTCTAGGCGCAATGCGCCAACGTCCACCATGTGTCTCAGCTGGCCCCTCCTGCAGGCCTCCGCTCGGGGTCAGGCTAACTGCGGGACTTGGCCCCCTCCCTCCCCCCAGAGAAGGTGAGCTGTCGTGGGACACTCGAGCCTTCTCCCCCTGGCCAGCCCTCCAACAACCCAAGTCCGCTCCTGAACCCGGGTCGCTGGCGTCGCAAGTGGAAATCCAACCGCTGCGCCAACGGGCCGGCTATCTAGTTTTTCTCTTAAGTCTCTCCCTGCATTTTTCAACTCTCTTAACAGGGAAAGACTTACAAATATCACAGTTTTCATTGAAGTGCTATTCCCAATGCAGATCAAGCAAAGACCACGCTTGTCTGCCTTGGCAAACACATCTGCACACTTCAAGCAATTCTTGCACCCAGGAGTCCTGTTTTCTTGTTAGGCTTGTCCGATATTTTAGAAAACAGGAACCAGTAACCGACCAAAAAACAGACTAAATCTAAATATTTGCAGTCAGTTTCAATAGAAAAACGGTCAGTTCAGGAAACAATAAAGTGAAAAAAAACATCGGTTCTGATCAGATCCAGAACCGAGAAACCACTGAGGAAAACCAATAAACCTCAGTTCCAAAGTGGTTAAAATTAAAACACATTAAAGAATAAAGTAAACGGAACCCTCCAAAAAGGTTCCGATTAAATAATAAAAGAAGGTCAGTTGCCCCTTGGTTCAAAGGAACTGCGAGAAAACGATGAACAAGTTTAAATTTCAAACTGAGGGATAAAACACTAAAGAACAATGACACTAGGCAGCAATGAAAAATAAAACAAAAATGCTTAAGTTTTTTTGCTCGATGCACTACAGAAATTTGTCTTGATTGAGCGAGATCTCCAGGGCATCTGAACTTTGCAGCAGAGAGAAGAAATCTGAGGAGGCATGTAGGCAGTTGACACTGGGCATTTTGAAAATAGATACATGAGCTAAACATTCCAGGATTAGCATAGCATTCTATTCTCTCTGGGGCAGTGCTGGCTTATGGGAGCACTGCAAGAATAATATTACTGGAGTCCTGGGGTTAGAACTGATAAGTTCCATCAAATGGTACTCATAACTCTTTGTTGTGCATCATTTGTGATCCCGATGTGCATAACCACGAGTGGCGTCAGGTGCATATACCAGCTGCTGCTCTAGAAGCAGTGTCAAAGGTATCCATAGCAGCCATACGTTGCTGGTTGTTGGACTCAATGCCTCTAGTAATGGTCTGGAGAAGCTCTCTGCTAATGTCCAACTCCAGAATAGCCTCCACAGTTGCTCTGAGTGAATTCCAGAGGGCATACTCATACAGAGAGAAATAACCCTGGTAGCTAGCAATGTGCATACCCAGGGTAGAGGCAGTGAAAAAACAGGTTACTCACCTGTAACAGTAGTTCTAGGAGTGGTATATGTTGTTCATCCACACTTATTGGCTTGTCCCTTTCCCCTTTAAGAATCGTCTGAAGTCTTCAAGCTGGCTCCTCCCACTCACCCGGGTGGTATAACCCTTGGCTCCTCCCCATGACGCCAGATCTTAGCCCGCTGGAAGCCAGGTTTGTATGACTGCAGCTGGGGAGGTTGGGTAGGTCAGTGCGGATGAACAACATATACCACTCCTAGAACTACTGTTACAGGTGAGTAACCTGTTTCTCTAGGATCGTGGATATGTTGTTCATCCACACTTATTGGTAGACTCCTAGCAGTTCTCCAGGAGGAGAGAGGAAAGGTGCACCCCCCACTGATACTCACTTGGGAAACAGCGATAGGAGAACTGAGGCCCCAAAACCAGCATCCTGGCGTGACTCAAGGTCGATGTGGTAATGGGTAATGAAGGCGTTTGCTGACTTCCAGGTAGCAGCCCGACAGATTTCCTGGATAGGGATGTCCCTGAAAGCAGCCACTGATGCAGCGGTATGGAGGGTAGAATGAGCTCTTATCCCTCTGGGAGACTCCATGCCCACCAACTCATAGCACAGACTTATGCAAGATGTAATCCACCTTGCAATAGTTCATTTCGCTGCAGGTCTGCCAGAAGCGGCTTCAGCGTAGGTGACAAACAGCTGGCGAACCTCTCCCCGAATTTCCATCATCCTCTCCTTATAATAGGAGATTGTCTCAGGTGCAAAGTATGGAGCCTGTACTCGGCCTCCAAGGTGTAATTAGGGTAGTATACTGGCAGAGTTAACACCTGGTTAAGGTGAAACACCGACGCCACCTTCGGAAATAATTTCGGGTTGGGGAAATAGACCAACCTTGTTCCTGTGGAAGACCAGATAAAGAGAGTCCACCAAAAGCGCCTGGAGTTCTCCTGTCCTTCTCGCAGACATGACAGCCACCAGGAAGGCCATCTTCCATGACAAGAGTGACGATGCACACTTGTGCATTGATTCGAATGGCTTGCCCATGAGTTTTGCCAATACCAGCAGTAGATTCCACAGAGGTGGAGGTTCACGCACTGGAGGGGATAGGTGATTCAGGCCTTTGAAAAACGCCTGACCACTGTCTCCTGCACCAATGTTGGCTAACTGGCCCTCACCCGGTAAGCAGAGATGGCCCCAGGTCGATGACCGAAGACCACCTTTGGACAGAGATCAAAAGTAGTCAAAAATGTTAGCCATTGGACAGGACAGAGGGTCCAGGCCCTTGCCCTGACACCAAATGGAAAACCTTTTCCATTTGAAGGCATAACATTTCTTTGTCAATTCCTTTTTGGATGCCTCCACCACGGTGAAGACATCCTCGGAAAGACCCAAAGCCTGGAACTTTAGCCACTCAGGTACCAGGCTGTGAGATGCAGAGACTGAAGGTCCGGATAGTACACCTTCCCCTGATTGAGAGAGATCAGGTCTGGGCATCCTGGAAGCCGCTCCGGAGGCCTGCAGCTGAGGCTGAGGAGATCTGGATACCAGAACTGGTGCGGCCAGTCTGGGGCTACCAGAATTACTTTCGCCTTGTCTCTCCTCACCTTGAGGAACACCTTGTGGATTAAGGGAAATGGAGGGAAGTCGTAGAAGAGGCCTGGGGTCCACGGCCTCCAGAAGGCATCCCCCTGTAGCGAGCCCTGCTAAGGGCGGGTATGAAACACCTCAGCTTGGTGTTTTCCCTGGAGGCAAACAGGTCCACCATCAGTTTTCCCCAGTGGGAGAAGAGGCTGTAAGCTACCTCTGGATGGAGAGACCACTCGTGGGATGTCTCACCTAAGCGGCTGGGAGCATCCGCCAGATGGTTTGATGCTTCTGGCACATGAATGGCTAGGAGATCTGCCTCCAGACAGCTGATGAGGGTCCAGATACGAAGCGCCTCCCTGCAAAGCAGAAGGGAGTGTTTGCCGCCCTGTTTGTTGAGGTAGTGCATGGTCGTGGCATTGTCAGTCTGAACTTGAACCACTTGACCCCGGAGCTGAGGAGCAAAAGCTGACAATGCCAGTCTGACTGCTTTGAGCTCCAACAAGTTGAAGTGGTATCGGGACTCCTTGGGGTCCAGAACCCATGGGCCTTTTTGTGCACCATGTGGGCTCCCCAGCCCATGAGAGGCACATTGGTTGTGAAGACGGCCATTGGCTTTGGACGGATAAACGGGATCCCTTCCTGCAACCAGTCTAGGGAGGTCCACCATTGGAGAGCATCCCACATCTTCTGGGTTACAGTGATCAGGTGGTCAAAATGACTGTCGTGCTGAGTCCACTGGGCGGCCAGCTCCCACTGGAGGGGGCGCATGTGCCACCGGGCCCAACAGACCACAGAGGTGCATGCTGCCATGTAACCCAGAAGGCACAGAAAGTCCTAGGCAGGATGCAATTGCCCAACCAGAAATGATTGGGTAAAGCAGGAGAGAACCTCCACCCTGTCAGTCGGGAGCAGAGTTCTGGCTTGACGAAAGTCGAGCTCTGCCCCGATGAAGCACATCACCTGAGAAGGCACGAGTTCCGACTTGGTCTTGTTGATCAAGAGGCCGAGTTGGCAGCTGGTCTGCCGGGCCAGGTCCCTGGAGCTCTCCACCTCCTGTTGGGTGGGAACTGCTAAGAGCCAATCGTCGAGGTAGGGGTAAATTCTCCCCCCAACACCTAAGATGGGCTGCCACCACTGCGATGCATCTGGTGAAGATCTGTGGGGCCGATGACAGGCCGAATGGCATGGCTCGGAACTCGTATAGGTTCCCTTCGCCTCTGAAGCGGAGGAACCGCCAATAAGACAGACAAATTGGGAAGTGAAAGAACGCGTCTGGCAGATCCAGTGAACAGAACATGTTTTGCTCCAAGGATGGTATGATCTGGGACAGAGTGACCATCTGAAAGGTGCATGACCTGAGATACCGATTCAGGTTGTGCAGATCTAGAATGGGGTGCCATCCCCCCTCCCTGTCCACTTGGGCACCAGGAAGTATATGGAGACAAAACCTGGGTCTGCTGGAAAATCCACTACTGGAGCTACTGCTTCCTTGAAGAGGAGCTGAGTGATGTATCTCAGAGAGCCCACTGAGTATGGACGGATACTCTTTCCTCCGGAGGGCGTGGGCTCGGCTTGGAGGGTGCTGCTTGAATTCCAGAGGCAGTCCCTGACTGACCACTTCCAAAACCCACCTGTCCGTGGCAATAATGGACCAGGCGGAAAGAAAGGGGTTGGGCAGGCCCCCCACAGGAGGACCCAGAGCTGGTGTGACGGGAGACAGGGTGGCAGCCCCCGCCTCTGAGCAGGCTTGGAGGAGGAGGATCCAGGATATGAACCTCGGCCTCCTTTACAGACCTGGGTGGGCCTGGGCTTGGGCCGGGGGCGCCAAGCTTGAGCCTGCTGCTGCCCTACTTGAAAGGAGGGTTGCTGTGCCGCAGGGGAAGAGTGACGAAAAGGCTTCTTCTTCTTTCTTGCCCAAAGAACCTTTAGCAGAAGTGGCATCCAAGGTGGCATTGGACTGCTCAATAAGCTGAAGGTGACCAGCCACACCTGGGCTGAAAACGTCAGTGCCCAGGAAAAGCACATCAGCTAGTTTGTGCTAAGTATCTGCTGGAAAAGAGAGAGTCTCAGCCAAGCCCTGCGACGAGAGGCAACTGCAGCTGCCATCGAGCGGGCACAAGAATCCCCAATGTCAGGGGCTGTCTGAAGCTGCTGTCTGGCAACAGCCCGGCCCTGATCACAGACCTGCTTGACTGTGGTCTGCATGTCCGCAGGGAGGTGTGGGGGACTTCATCCAAAGGCCCCAAGAGGGCATGGGAGAAGAGTGCCATGATGACGGCCAAACTTGCTTGATGAAGGCCTAAAGATGAGGCCGCATACATCTTTCGAGCTGAATGATCCAAGAGTTTGGATTCTTTTTCGGGAGGTCGGTCAGTGTCGGCAGAAATGCCAGCATACATGAATACAGAGGCAGTCACCAGGCTCTCGGCCGAAGGGTGCTCTGTGAACCCCGCAAGGGATCCCATGGGCACCACATACTTGCAGACTATGCAGGCAGATTGAGCTGGACAGGAGGCAGGGCGCTGCCAAAGTTCTAAAGCTGGGCCAACTATGGCCTCGGCCACAGGAAAGGCCTCCACTGGGGTATCCCCTCTCTTGAGGATGTTCGTGAAATGGTACTCCGACCTTTTCTGGACAGGTTCCAGGGGCATCCCTGTAGACTCAGAGATGAGGCAAAGAATGCCCTGAAAAGACGAAGGACCCTCCTCCGTCTTTAACCCACCGGCCAATTCGTCATCCCCGGGATGAGAATGTATGCCGGTCTCATCCGAATCCGAGGAATACGGATACAGCGGTCGACCGCCCAGGTCACCTTCGACCCGCCGAGGGTGGTCTGGGGTGACAGTGACCGAAAGACGCCAGGGAAGCCTGGTGTCTGGTCCATCTTCCTTAGAAGGAGCCCCTCCCACAGGCTGCTTGGGTGGTGGTTCCACCACAATCAGTGGAGAAACTGGTTTAGGCCGAACTGGAGGTTTCGCCGGCTCTGCGGATGGGGGAGTCATCTTAATCGGCTCCAAAAGAGTCAGCTTCGGCCGAGGAGGCAAAAGCCAAGTAATGGCCAGTGTGGAAGCCGGGGTCGGCTTGTGCCCAGACAAAATCAGCTGTTGCCACGAGGTCCTCGTAGTGCTAACTGAGTTTCCGCTGGAGCCTCTCTTCATCCGAGGATGACTGATGAGCGCTTGTGGCTCTTCCTTGAGTCCTAGACCTCGATCGAGATCGGATGGGCCAATTCAGTCGCTCGGGAGACACCGGCGATTTCCCAGGGTTGGGGACCACTTCCTTGACAGGATGCCCAGCGGGCTGGGTCTCGTCACCAGGGAAAGAAAGGACGGTAGTCCGATTGAGAGAATCAATGACTGGAGTCAGCGACAACAGATCAGTTGGGTCTCTGATTATTTCAACCTCGGTCGACTGGCCAGACGGCAAAGCTGAGAAACCAGCGGCCGATGAGGCAATTTTGACTGGTCGAGACTGCCAGTTCCTGGGACCGAGAGATCTCTCCCGATCCCAAGAACATCTTCGGCAAGACTTAGACGATCCCGGGTCATTTTCCCACTTACGGGACTGAGAGGACAGCGTGCCTGCAGGACCCTCTCACTTAGTCGGGAGAGACTGGCACACCGCTCAGAAGGAACCTGAGAAGGTGGAGCCCAGGTTGAGCGGAACGAAGAAGCTCCAAGAACAAGATTGCTCAGCGCAAGCAGCTTCCTCCTCGAAGGCTTGCATGCGTTCCAATTGCTCGGCGGATCCCGCAGCCACGGAAACCACCCACTGAGCCTCCTTTGATTTCACCAGAGAGTTATGTTTTTCTGGCCTCCCCAATTTCAGGCATGTGAGACAGTCATCAAGGATGTTAGGGTGAAATGCAAGACAAGAAAATCGCACTTCGAGGTGTCATGGTCGACACCCAAGCAATAGATGCATGCAGTGTGGGGATCGGTGCGCAACATTTTCTGGCTGCATGAACACCGGCGAAATCCGGGGGAAGACTTGTCTTCCATAATCGAAGCTAAGTAGTCGCGATCGTTAATGCGAACTAGACAAATTTTCTGAATAACCTAAGGTTTTGAAGCCAGGGCCTACAAAATGCGGAAGCATGAAGAAGGCAACCTGAATCTTCCAGCAGAAAGGAAGATCTGGCATCATGGGGTGGAGCCGAGGGTTATACCACCCGGATGGGTGGGAGGAGCCAGCTCGAAGACTTCCGGCCATTCTTAAAGGGGAAAGGGACATGCCAATAAGTGTGGATGAACAACATATCCACGATCCTAGAAACTCGCTTCCCCAAGATGTCAACCTTGTGGGATTCCTTGTTTACTGGATGGGTCATCGATTCCTGAGGAAGGATGGCCTTGTCATTCTCTGCCAAGACAATTATGGCATTAGCAAAGGCCTGAGAGACCAAGATTGGTCAATCCTTGGGGGGGCATACTTCCTGACTATGGATTTAGCCACAGAAGGAATAAGTATCAGATTATCCCACACCATTTGTGAGAGTATCTCAAAAGAGGGCTGCACCGGAGGAGTCAATTCCACAGAAATATCTGGAACGTGCAGATACTGCAAACGCAGCCGTTTTCCCGGATCAATCTCTGAAGTCTGGAGAGAGGAGTGGTATTCATGTTCTTTAGCAGAGATTTAAAGGAAAGGTCCTCAACTAGAGGCTCGGCTGAAGGAGAGGGTTTATTTGCTGCTCTGAGAGAAAAATCTTCATCAAAGTCATCTCTTAATCGAAGATCAGGTTCAATATCATCTCCTACTAGCTCCTGAGGGACAGTGTATACAGGAAAGGGAGAAAAGAGAGAAGTAAGTGCTCCATGAATTGAAGTTGAAAAACCTGGTGCTGTAGGCGGCGCCGAAAGCACCGGCACAGGGTGCGGTGCTGAGACAAAAGACAGCACCGGTCCAGGGAGCAGCGCCGGTCGCAGCACTGCCAAGACCTAAGTCAAAAGCAGCAACATCCCTGGCACTGAACAAACACCAGAGAACACCAACCCAACTCTTGGAGCCAAGAAGGAAGATCTGACAACATTAGTACGAGAAAATGGTACCTATGCTAGCCCCTGCACCACAGCCATAGGAGGGGGAAAAGTACCAGGGCACAGCATCAATGTCACCGAAGAAAGCGCCGTGCAGCTAGGAAGCTCCCACTGCCCTGCCCGCAGGATCAAGACTCCTAAGCCCGAAGACGGGCCCGCAAGCTCGGACAGGCATGACAACCGCCAAACCCACTGCTCCATAAGAGCAGCCCAATGATGATACTACTCACTGGAAAACCCCCCAAGGGGCGGGGAGGGACTATGGAGTTGAGGATGCCAGCCACTGGGAACAGAGGCCAGAGGTGACCCCAGCACAGTCAGAATCGGACCCCTGTCCTCAGCTACTGACAATCGACGCGCAGACATACCAGAGGGCGACCTCGAGCAGTACGGTTTCTCCTTTGACCAGGGGGCCGAAGAACTCCTCGAGGCTGAGCAGTGCCGAGTCCTCGACGAAGATCGAGAATGGGACCGCTTTTGTGCTTTCGGAGGACCGCCCATCCCCGAGCACCAGACTGCCTGTGGTCAGACTCCCCTCCATAGAGGGCAGCAGACCAGACCCAGCCCTGCTGGAAACACAGCTTTCATGGGATGTCTCCCTACCATCACCAGCCCCATTCATGGTAGACTCCACTGAAGACGGGCTGCAGAAGACTTCTTTCATTGGACGAAATTGACTTTTTTTTTTTTTAATAACTAAAATTGGTCAAAACGAATCAAATACTACTGTCGTATAGACTTGAAGACTTGACTCCTGGCAGGCGAGCGACTTCGTCACTGAAGCGAACTAGACAGCAGGAAAAAAGGAACTGAGGCAGTTGGATGGTCAACACCGAGATAGCCTATATAACACGAGACGGGCTCGCAGCGCCACTTCCTCAAGGCCCTACCTCGGTGCCGGCCATCCTGAAGATTTTTGGCTCCTGCTCGGTCCTAGCTCCTCCAGCGTAGTCCCATCAGTGTGAATGAGTGGTGGAGACTTCATGTCCACGAAGATCAACGGGGCACTGAGGATAGAGGGAGGATGGCTCAAGGGCAATGTGATGATGTTTTTTTTTCATGGAGAGGGCGGTGGACGCATGGAATGGCCTACCTGAGGAGGACGTGGGGTCAAAAACAGTAGGGGAATTCAAGAATGTATGGGACAGACATAAGGCAATTCTGGTGGGGGTAGGAAGAAGTAGGCTGTTGGTTAACTAGGATCTGCAGCTTATCCAATGTGTAGGGAAATGGGCAGACTGAGTGGGCCATGCAGGCCTTATCTGCCATCAAATTCTATGTTTCTATGCAAATTAAAAAATAAATAGGCCAACCAGAGGACAGAGGAGGAGGAGAAGGACCTGAAAGGTTCTGGGCTGAAAAGGCCCCAGTCCCTGGACGGCCATAAGAGCAGGAAGGAAGGAAACAGAGCGAGAGAGAGAGAGAGAGAGAGAGAGACAATTTAGGGGTTAGGAAGGGGTAAAGACCCACCCAGGATAAGAAACTAGCCCTCCTCTGAGATCCTCAGGGTCTCTAGAAAGACATGCAGGAAAGGAAGGAAATAGCCCAGAGCAGTCTCATGGAGGAGGGTGAGCAGGGAGGGGCACGGCTCAGGACTGGAGGCCTTGTAGGGTTGTATGGATTCAGTGATGAATGGAGAAGATACACAGGAAGATCAAGAATTAAAGGTAGGTACATAATTTTCATATCTTCCCGTGTCAATCTTCATCATTCATCACTGATGGTGAGTAACGAGCCCCACCGAAGCAACTTTAGCAAATCCTGGAGGAATAGCATCCTCTCAGCCCCACTGCAGGAAAACAGGGTGGAAGACCTCCACTGGCCAGTTAGGCCTGGGACTGATAAAGGTGAGGCTGGGTCCCCCATCCCCTGGGGAAGGAAGGTGCCCCTGCAATTCCTGCCTCGCCTGTGGTAAAAGAGATGGGTCCCCTGGAAGAAGGAGACCAGTAACCTATGCCAGGCCAAAGGTGACAACCTCGAATGAGCAAAGTCATGCCGTCCGCCTAATGCAGATCGCTGTCCCTGCAAGTCGTGAGGCGACCTCACTGGCATCACAAGATGCCCTTGACTGGTGCCTTGCTAGCTCCAAGACCTATAGCAGAGAGGGCTATGGCTTGCCAGGTAGCCTCTTGAATCGGGCAGCAATTTTAGCATCTGGCCCAGCATGGCCCACAGATGACTGTTACAGGTAGCGTGGTGCAGCTGATGTGAAATGATGGATGGTACCATCCACACAGAGGAGAAAACTCTCCACCCCAGATGATCGAACTCCGCAGTCAGGATCCGGGGTTGGTCGCGACCGGACGCCTGTCCAGAGGGGTTTCAGATGCGCAGTCCTGAAGTGGGATGAGGCAGAGAGCATGGTGACCCCTGGGGTGCACAATACCACTTCCGACAGTCCATGGGGCTGGAACTGTGGCATATGGAAGCTACAGACGCTGTACAACACCTCCTGGAAGGGAAGTGGCCAGGAAGGGACCACCAAATGGTGTGCCCCAAACTCGCCTAAGAAGGCTTACGTCGAACACTCAGTATTGTGATGGATGAAGTAGGTAATATGCAAGTCCCTGACCAGCCTCACTAGGAAGCACTGACACTGGGTTTGATCAGCATCTGAGGACACGTAGACGGAGGACTCCTCTTCCACAGTGGAGGAGGCCGAGGAGCCTGCAGAAACAGACTCCAGCAGAGGAGGGGAACTGGTCGAAAGACCAGTTTGTTCATAGCCCTAACATACTGGGGGAAATCCGCAGCCCGGGATCTTAACTGTTCCCAGGTTAAAGGTCCCGAAGGGCCAACATAGCCTAGGAGAGGGGGAGCTGGACAAAAAGGCACGGGCAAACTGTCACCGTATGTGACGTGCCTCTGCCAGGGCTAGAAGACCCAACAGGTGATCCAGGCATAACAGGGAATCCACAGGTCTGAAAATTCATCGACCTGTTAAGAAAAGTAAAGCAGTCAGGATTGAGCTATGTAGGAGAAGCTTCACTATGAGGGGACTGGGATGCATGAATCCAGAAGGGCAGTTCCCAGCCCCATCCAATCAGGACTCCCTCAAAGGGGATGAAGGAGAGAACCTGGGTTCAGCATTGTGGCTCCTCGCCAGGCCCTGGAGGGCCACAGAGGGGTCCCGCCGTCCTTCATCCCATCCCCTCAACCCCATCGACTCCGAGGAAGCCCTCTTCCTCGCATCCTGTGCCAAGGAACCCCCCCCCCCAATTCCAGCAACTCCCCAAGGAGAGTTACAGAAGAGGGAGGTTCCTTCTTGACCTTGATAGAGGGGATGGCAGCCAATCCCTCCCCTAAAGCCCAGACCACTGCTCCTGCAGCAGCGGGACCGCCAGCCCACACCTGACCCTTTGAGCCACCATCGGCCTGACAGTCGGTGTGGGCTGCAAATGCCGGAGCCACAGAAGGGAGCACCTGGGGAGCTGCAACAGTACTAGGCCGTGGAGAATCCTCAGAGTCCGAGGAATCAGGCTGCTAGTCAGAATCAGCCTCCAAATCATCTGACTCTGAAGAGGAGATGATCCAGAAGAACTCCAGACCAGCGGCCCTGGGAGCTCTCCCACCAGCGGCGCTCCGGGCCAGCCTCGTACCCCTCGTGGCATTGCCCCAATCACTGGAGCCACAAATGGCACCAGGATCCAAGGCGGCACTGACGGGCAGCACTGAGGAATGTCCCATGCTGGGACCGACAGCTGTGGGCCCCGCCAATAGGGGAACCTACACCTCTGAAGAGGCAACTGCCAGAGCAGTGCTCCAGGCCCGGCTCCAAGTGGAGCCAGACTGGACCTCCAGCATCGCAGTACAGACCTCCTGTATGGCAAGACAAGAAGAAGAGGAGGTCCCCTCTTCACCGGACCGTGTAGGCCTGGGAAGGGAACCGGAGAAAGGGCCAACAGCCCTGCGCTTGGAGTGCCAAGAACGATGACACCCCTGAAAGTCGGCGGAACCCTGCTGACTTTTAACGTGCAGTGCTCCAGAACAGAGCGGTCCATAGAGAAACAGGCATTGCACATGTCCATGTCGTACTGGGGTCCAAGGCAGGTGAGGCAAACAATCATGTCAGTCGGTAACGGAGATCTGTCAGCCCCAGGAACAGCGACGCAGAGGAGGCTGACCCGTTTTCTTTTAACATTTCTTGACCCAAGAATTAGGCATGATGAGACAGTAACTAAACACAAAAAACAGTAATAGACTCGATGCCGCTTAATAAAAAGGAAAGATCTTACAGGCTGTTAGATAAATGGCATCGAGTGGGCTACAGAACTGAGGCGTAGTCGCGGATTCAAAGGAGTTCAGTGTCGATGATGGCCTCAAGAAGCACCAGCTACAGGAAAAAGGGCTTTGACGTCAGACTTAGGCCACAATGTCGCAGTGGAAATTCCAAACTGCTGGTGAGGTGCTGTCTCAATGGTGGGAGAAGCAGAATTGGGTGGAGGGGGAGCCAACGGCCATTACTGGCCAACCCGCATGCACCAAGCAATGCATCAGCCTCGTGGGTGGTGCCAGCTTCTCCCACCTACAAAAAAAAAACTCCTGCAGGGTGCTCTTCTCTGGCCAATCACCCACCAGTGATGAATGGTGAAGACTGACACCGGGAAGATCAAAGGCCCCAAAACTAGCATCCCGGTGTGACTCAAAGTCGATCTGGTATGGGAAATGAAGGTGTGTGCTGACTTCCGGATAGCAGCCCTGCAAATTTCCTGGATAGGGATGTTCCTGAAAGTAGCCACTGAGGCAGTGGCATGTCTGGAGGAATGAGCCCTAAGCCCTACAGGAGGCTACCTATCAGCCAACCTATAACAGAGGTTGATGCAGGATATAATCCACCTGCCAATCGTTCACTGAGCTGCTGGTCTTCCAGGTGCTGATTCAGTATAGGTGACAAACAGCTGATGAACCTCTCCCCGAACTCCAGACGTGCGAACCGTATAACAGGTGAGCGCTCACCTCAGGTCCAAAGTATGGAGCCTGTGCTTCGACTCCAAGATTGGATTAGTGAAATACACCAGGAGGTTAATCACCTGGTTAAGGTGAAACTCCAGCACAACCTTCGGGAGGAATTTTAGGCTGGGGTGGAGAACTACCTTGTCTCTGTAGAACACCAACCATGGAGACACCACTGAGAGCACCTGGAGCTCACTTATCCTTCTGGCGGAGGTGATAGCCACCAAGACGATGGTCTTCCATAACAGGTGAGAAATATCAGCATCAGTTCAAATGGTTTATCCATGAGCACTGCAAGAACCAGCAATAAGTTCCAAGGTAGTGGTAGTTCATACACTGGTGGGGACAAATGGTCAAGGCATTTAAAGAAGCACCCTACCACCTCTGTTGGCATACCAGCCTGCACCCAGTATGCAGAGATGGCTGCAGGTGCACCTTGAGGGTCACTGACCTCAGGCCTGACCGGGAGACGGACCACAGGTAGTCCAGAATGCTAGCCAAGGGGCAGGACAGGGGGTCTAGCTCCTTGCCCTGGCAACAAATGGAAAAGCACTTCCATTTGAAGGCACAGCACCGGTAGGTCAACTCTTTCCAGGAGGCTTCCACAACATGAAGAACCTCTTTGGAGAGACCCAAAGCCTGGAAATGAAAATTACCTACCTACCGTAATTATGATCTTTCTGTGTATCTTCACCATTCATCACCTTTGGGTTATTGGCCGGAGGTCTTGACCCCGCGGGAGCTGTTTGTTTTTGATGGGCAACGCGGCCGGCACCAGTGGCGCTGCCCGCAAGCCTGACGCACTGCGGTGCTTGCGGTTGGCTGTTGGGTGCTGTCGACTCTCCCACCAGCTCTGAGTCGCTGGAGAGGTGGAGAAAAGGGTGGGAGGGTGGGACAAGGATGTCCAAGGACAGACAAAGGAAAAGATATATAAACCAAAGGGAGAAATAAACGACTGAGAGGACAGAAGGAGAAGGAAGACTAAGGAGATTGGGTAGGGGCCCCAATCTTGGTAAATAAGACAAAGGAGAGAGGAAGGATTTAGGATAAGCTGGAGTGGGGGTGGGGAGACAGGTAACGACCATATCCTGGAACCTTGAATGAAGACTTGACTCCAGACTGTATAGAAACTGCAAGGAGTAGCCAAAAGGCTCATTGTCAGGATTCAAGGCACAGAATCTCTGGCAAAAACTCCAAAAGCAGAAAACAGTTATTCTGGAAGAAAGATAGGATACAGGGTTATTCTCCTCCCTCAGGGAAAAAAATGTTGGTGTAAGAAATTTTGGTTTCTTTGAGAAATTAAGGATATGTCCACAGGACAAGAAAGTGGAGAGAACAGAGGGCAGATACCAACTCCCACCCCACAGGGGTGGAGCCAAAGCACTGGAGAAGGAGTGCCCCCCCCATCCTGACCACTCCCTCTAAAATACTATACCCCTGTGTGTCCCCGCTTTACCCCGCCCCTGACCAACAGAAAGGAGGGGGGCGAGAGGGAGGACAACCCAGAGACTGAGGCCCCAGGGGGATGGTGGGTGGGACTGTGATGAATGGTGAAGATACACAAAAAGATCATAATTATGGTAGATACGTAATTTTCATATCTTATCTGTGTCAATCTTCACCATTCATCACCTTTGGGTGAGTGCTGAGCCCCCCAAAGGGGGTTTTCAGCCCTAAGGGACAGAGTCCCTTAGCTCTCAGTGAGTGACACACTAAGAGGGAGAACCTTCTGGGACTGGAGAGGCCCGCGAGTGGGGAGAGTGAGACAGGGACCCCCCGGGAGGGGGAAGGAAGTTGCCCAGACAGATGCCGTCTCACTCCATGGGAAAAGAGACAGGTTCTCTGGTGAGCGGAATTAAATCACCCTATGCCAGGTCAAGGGTGACAACCGGGAAAGACACAGCCATGTCGTCCACCTAGTGCAGATTGCTGTCCCTACGACCTCAGTAGCTACCTCACTGGCATCGTATGATGCCCTTGCTTGGTGCCTTGCTAGCTCCAGACCACGTGCAGGGAGTGCAATGGCTTGTCTGGTTTGTTCCTTGTCAGGCAACGAGGCTAGGAGCCGATCCGGCCTGGACCACAGGAACCTATCATAGGATGCGTAGTGGGCCTGATGTGCTGTGACAGAGAACAGCAACTGTGCTGAGTAGAACATTCTCCTCCCCCAGAAGTCAAAATCCAGGGAATCTTGATCTGGGGGCTGGTCACGGTGGAGGGCGCGAAGACCATCAGGAATGTCCAGCTGCACTGAGGATGAGGCATGGAACCTGGAGACTCGGGGGGGCAATACCACTGGCAGAGATCCCTAGTGGCAGGAACTCCGCAGGAGGGCCTCTGCCAGGAACGCAATGATGCCTCCCGAAAGGGAGCAGGCCAGGGGGCACCACAAGGGTGTCCTCACTGAAATCGCCTAGAAAGGCATGTGCCAAAGTGCTCTGGGTTGCTTTGAGTGGGAGAGATGATGTGCAGGTCCTCCAACATCCTCACAAGGAATTGCTGATACTCCACAACATCAGCAGCTGGGGAGACGTGGACAGATGGCTCCTTTCTCCCAGAAGAAGGGGATGAGGAATCAGAGGACCTCAAATGCTCAGATGGTGGCTGCTCGGGGGGAGGTTGAAGAACCTGTCTGTCCATGGCCCTGACATAAGCAGGGAACCAAGCAGCCACAGCTCTGAACTGCTCCCAGGAGAGAGGCCTGCTAGAACCAAGGATGCCTGGGAGCGCAGGAGAATGTGGCAGAGGGATAGGGACAGAGTCGACAAGAGAAATCGACTGACCTCCGCCTGAGCTAGGGAGCGCACCAGGAGCCCCAGAAGACGAAGGTGCTCCAGAAGACTCCACAGCCAACAGCTGAACAACCATATCAGAACTGCCCTGGCTGCGCCAGGAAGAATCCCCCGTGTGAGGTGACCGGGGCCGTGTAGGTCCAGAAGGACAGTCCCCTACCTCCAGAGAATGGGGCCCTCTCGAGGAAACAGAGGGGGAAGAGCGGAGAGCCGCACTACAGCTTCTCCCAGAGCCCCGGTGGGTTCCAGAAAAAGGTCGACACACAGACCCCATGCCCCTCGACCCCTTGGAATCTGAGAGCACCCTCCTCCTCCTGGAGAGAAAGAGCCAGCCTAGGCAACTGACAGCCCTGGTTGGCCCCCGAAGGAGCAACCAGGGTGCAGCACCCTCCCCTCCTGTGGGTGCTCTGATCGGCCCCAAAGTTGGGCAATCCATGCACACCACGTGAAGGGGTACCACCTCTAAGGGGTCAAAGAACCCTCCGAGGCCGGGCTGCAGTGCAATGGTGGACTGCACTGCTGCCTGTGACCCCAGCCCTGGCAGTCACTGTCTGCTCCTCAGAGGGGAGCTGACTCTGGCCTGTCGAGGACACTATGAGGGTGCCCACGCCAGCAGCTAACTCCAAACAGCCAAACTGCCTGTCTGGCTCACAGTCCAACTCCTCATCCTCCGAAGAGGTGGAAACTGAAGATCTATGCCAAACAGCTGGGGGACGCCTGCTACCATCCCAACCAAATAGGGTACCAGAAGCAGAGACTGCACCTGAGCCGGTACAAGCATCCTCCGCAGCACCGCGAACAGTGGCAGAAGAGGACACAGCTCCAACCAGGGCAGCAGTCTCAGAGCCAGAACCTGACATGGTGTCGTCCTGCCCCAGGATGCCGCGAGCAGCGCCGAGGACGGGAGCAGTGCCAACAACAGCTCTGACAGCGAGGGCTAGAGACCCCATGGCGCCATCCTGCCCACGGGCGCCACGCAAAAGACGGCAGCCGATGATGGCTCCGACAGCGCGTTCTGTGCCATGAACGGCACAGAGATCCGAAACCCCACGGTGCCATGCCCGGAACCGTGAATGGCTCCAGAACTGGACACGGCACCATGCTCAACTTCAGCGCCACGGATGGCACCAAGGCGAGAAAAAGTCAGAGATAGTGCCGTAGAACCTCCCATGGTACCGCTAGCACCATCGGCTCCATGAACGGTGCTGACAGCAGCCATGGTGCCGAACGACGGACCGGTGCCGATGACGGCGCCATCAGGGTCCACAGCGCCACGAATGGCGCCTAGGCCCGCAACAGTGCCAACAGACGGCGTAGAGGATGGCACTGACCCGGGCCTTCCGAGCCGCAGGTCCAACACCGGGGGAGCCTTCGCCCCCCAAAGGGGCGACTGCCAATGCGGTGCCTCCTGCCCGTCCCCCGGAGGGAACAGACTGGGCCTCCTGCGCTGCGGGAGCCACCTCGGCCATGAGAGGTCGAGGCTCCTTTCTCCTTGGTCCGTATAGAACCAGGAGGGGACCCGGAAGAAAGGCAGAGAGAACGTGGCTTGGCCCGGCGAGTGTACGCCCGACCCCGAAAGTCAGCTGAGCTCACCCCACTTTCCACGCACGTTGTTCAATGACCTGGCGGTCCATGGAGAAGCAGGCATCGCACAAATCCATGTCATAAAGCACAACAAGACAAGCGAGACAACGGCTGTGCTGGTTGGTGATGGAGAACTTACGGCTACAAGGGCACCGCTGCACGGGGGGCCGTCCCGTCTTCGAAGATTTCTTGCCCTCCAACCAAGACAAGACCTATGAAAAGAAACAGCAAAACAAGAAACGATGTTGCAAAATTAAACAACAGGAACAATCTTACCAGGCAATGTCGAGTAAGCTATCAGAACTGGCAGGAGAAGCGGCGACGAACTATGGCTCGGAGTCGACAGAGTCGAAAAACGAAACTGTGTAGCAGCAGGCCTCAAAGTTGCTCCTAGAAGCTTCCCACGAGGTGACCTCGACATCAGGAGATGAACTGGTGGGAGGGCGGAGTTGACAGCACCTAATGGCCAACCCACGAGCATTACGTAGTGCATCAGCCTCAAGGGCGGCGCCGATGGTGTGTCGGCTCCACCCATCCAAAAAAAAAAAGCTCCCGCTGGGTCATGACCTCCGACAATAACCCAAAGGTGATGAATGGTGAAGACTGACACAGATAAGATCTCTAGCTGCTCAGGAACCAGGCTGTCGGGTGCAGAGACTGAATGTCTAGGTGCAAGACATTCCTCTTATGACAGGAGAGCAGAACCTGGCATAGAGGCAAGCGCCATAGAGGTCTGCTGCTGAGACTGAAGAGATCTGGGTACCCTTCGCGCCCAGATCAGCACTCTGTAGATTGGGGAAAGGGAGGGAAGGCCTAAAAGAAGCCTGTGCTCCAGGGCCAAACAAAGGCATCCTCCCCAACAATGTCCCGCACTGTGGGGGGGTGGGCACAGAACTGCCTCAGCTTTGCGTTCTGTCTGGAGGTGAACAGGTTGACCAAGGGAGTGCCCCACTAGGAGAACAGGTGGTCCACCACCTCAGGCAGCAAAGCACACTCGGCTGAGGGTGTCAGAAAGCTCTCTGGGGGCTCCGACTACATGAATTGGCAGGAGATCAGCACCCAAGTTGCGCACGAGGTTCCAGGTGCTGAGGCCCTCCCGACATAACTGAAGGGAATGCGTTCCACTCTTCTTGTTAAGGTAGTACATCATTGTGGTATTGTCCATCTGGACCTGCACGACCTGACCGCGGATGAATAGAGCAAATGCCGTCAGAGCAAGTTGCACTGCATGGAGCTCCAGCAGGCTGATGTGGTAACAGGACTCCCTGGGAGTCCAGAGCACATGGGCCCTGTGATTCCCAGGTGCACTCCCCATCCCACCAGAGATGCATTGGTTGTCAGATTGACAGTTGGCTCTGGGCAGACAAATGGTACTTCTTCCTCGAGATGTTTCAGGATGAGCCACCACTAGATGGCATCCCACATCAGCTGCGTCACCGTGACTGACTGATCCAAGTGACTTTGGTGGTGGAGCACTGATGGGCCAGCTCCCACTGAAGGTGGCGCATCCACCATCAGGCCCACCAGCCCACACTGGTACAGGATGCCATGTACCCCAGCAGCCATAGGAAGTCCCGAGCAGGGCATGAGTGCTCAAACTGAAAGATCAGTCAAAGGGGTTAAGATCCACTGCCCCGTCCACTGGGAGTCGGGCAATGGCCCAGAGGGAGTCGAGCTCTGTCCAATGAAATAGATGACCTGTGAGGAATAGACATTCCTGACTGAGTTGACTAGAAGATCCAAGGCCAAGCAAATCAGTAGGGCCAGGTTCCTGGACTCCTCCACTGCCTCCTGAGACAAACCGGCTGTCAGCCAGTCAGAAGGCTGCCACCATTACGATGCACTTGGTGAAGACCCTGGGGGCTGACGAAAGGCCGAAGGCATGACCTGAACCTCATAAACAACCCCATTTGTGCGGAACCGAAGGTAATGCCAGTGGGACAGACTGAAAAGAAAGGCGTTCTGGATGTCCAGAGAGCAGAACCACATGCACTCCTGCAGAGACAGGAATATCTGCTTCACAGTGATCATCCGGAACTTGAGCCTCCTCAGAAACTGATTCAGACTGTGAAGATCCAGTATGGGGTGCCAATCCCCTGTCCATTTGGGGGCCAGGAAATACCTGGACAGAAAGCCCTGACTGGCCGTAGCATCCTGGACATGGGTTGTAGTTCCTTTCTCTAGGAGCTGAGTGATGTCACCTCGGAGAGCAGACAGTATGTCTGGTGACACCACAGACTCCCGTAAGGCATGGGCTCGGTAGGGTGGGAAAGCCTCAAAGTTGATAGGCAGTCTGTAACCCACCACTTCTAGCACCCATTTGTCCAAAGTAATGATGGAACAGGTGTGCCAGAAATAGTGAAGCTGGCCCCCCTCACAGGGAGCTGAGGCGGCGATCTGACTGGGGGGGCAAGCAGACCCTGACCCATCACTGCACAGTCTTGGAGAAGGCCGCAGCAATGGGCGCTGGAGAAGCACCACTGCCCTCAGCCCTGGCTGGCGAACTCAACTTTAGAATGCCAGGCTTGGGATGGCCCCGACTGGGGCTGCTGTGGTTTGGACTACAGGGACAAAAAGGACCAAAACTGAAAAGCATTCTTTTTCATCTTCTGTCCCTTGGGATCCTTCTGCGAGTACATCACAAAGTCAAGGGTGGCACTGGACTTCTCAGTCCTAGTGAGGTGTCATTCCACCCCTGGACCAAAACAGGTCGATGCCCAAAAACGGGACATTGGCTGGTTTGTGCAGGATATCCGCCATAAAGGTGGAAGTCTGCAGTCAGGCCCTGTGGCACATAGCGACTGCTGCCACCACAGACTGGGTGCAGGAGTTTCCAATGTTCAAGGTGGTCTGAAGCTGGTGCTTCGCTAGAGAGCAACCCTGGTCTCTGACCATCTTGACTACTGACTGCACATCTGCAGTAAGGCAGGGAACAACCTGATCCAGGAGAGCGTCTCTGAAGCTGGCCATCATCAAGGTGGAACTCACCTGATGGAGACCCACGCAGGAGGCAGCATAGGCCTTTTTCGCTGCGTGATCCAGCTTCTTGTACTTTTTGTCAGGGGGCTTGTCTATGTCCCCGACGTTTCCTGGTTTATGAACGACTGAGTTCGCCACCAGACCCTCAGCCAAGGGGTGTTCTGAAAAGCCGGGAATAAACCCAGTCAGGACCGCGTAATTGTGACCCAAATGGGCTGAAGGCGCCATGCGAGTAGCTGGGTGTTGCCAAAGCTCCAGTGTAGAACCCAAAATAGCCTCTGCCACAAAGAGGGCAACCCCCAGAGAGTCATCCCGGTCAAGGATTTACATAAGGGCTTCCATAGCACACTCAGCCAGAGTAAACTACTCAGGACAAATCAAAAATATAGAATGCTTAAAGAGCTGCTGACACCTCAAAGAACACTTTGAAAAATATCATAATTAGGTACAATTCAGCTTGCATTCTGTATACAGTAGAAGCCGCTTAAACGGGATGGTTCCGTGGCAACCTACTCGTCACGTTTAAGTGGTCGTCCCAATTAAAAGAAGTGGATTTTATTTAAGTCACCAGCTGTCCCAGATTTCTATGGTGTGCCCGAATAGCTGAAAACACACATACAAACACACACACAGTCATACACAAAAATTTATGTTGAGATTACATCTCTTTTATGAATTTTTATGTTGCTTTACCTCTCACACAGCATTCATTTCAGACACAGTGGAGATCGGAGCTGTACTCAAGCTGTTGGGGAGAGTGTGCTTTGGTCACAGGATAAACACAGGGGGTGGGCTCATAGCTAAGTCCAAGAAAGGGATCATCGTGAAGATCGGAGCTGTGTGGGAGAATGCGCTTTCGGTGCTGCACTCGAGATGTACTGCAGTTCTAACCTCTAACCCTAACCTCTATCTCTCTCCATGCCGCAAAGCCACGCCACAAAGCAGAGGGTCTATTTTGGCTCACATCTCTCTAACCAGTCTCTGATGTCCAACAAAAGGATCATTGTGGGGATCGGAGCTGTGGGGTGAATGTGCTTCGGGTGCTGTCTCTCTCCATGCCGCAAAGCAGAGGGTCAGTTTTGGTTCACATCTTGGCTCGCATCTGTCTAACCTGTCTCTCCACGCTGCAAAGCAAAGGGTCTGTTCTGGGACCTGCAGTAAGTTTGATTCCAAACTGTTGAAAGAGAAATGGGATCAACTTTTTCTTATCCCATCCCTGGACTTGACAATACAGGAATTCACAAATTTGTTCACAACAGCCTGTGATGAGTCAGCCCTGTCGTCGAGGCACAGGTCAGGAAGCATATGAAAAACCAGGAGCAGTTGTAAAATTTGCAAGAAGTTTTGTTTGAATAACAATAAAATAAAAAAAAATGCAATTGTTCAGAATAAGTATTTACAAAGGCAGAATAAAGAAAGAAGATCCTCCTGAGTGTTCCTTCAGTTTCTGTGTCTATCTTGCAAGAAACTGCAGCCCTGTTTTTATACATTTTTGCAACCCCCTCCTTAACAAGCATCCTGTTTTTTCTAAAATGTTCTTGTATATTTCAGGCAAGAACACAATGTCCCAGAACTGGGGTCCCTTCTCCACAGCTTCTGCAAAATACTTAAAAATTGCATTTCAGATTAGCCCCTTGAGTTCCAAATAGCTTTGCAATCATCTCAAACCGTAACTATATACATGTCAACAAAACACTCTAATTTCTAAACAAAGGGATCCCAATATAATTTACATTTTCACATAATGATTTATATATATGCTTATACCAGCAGATATGCAAGGGAGGAAAAGATAGAACAGCAAGGGAAGACTGAGATACAGTAAGAGCCAAGAATAGCCTCTCACTGGTCAAAATCATTTGAGAAGCCAGTAAATAACAACCCTCTGGTTCAACAGAAAAAAAAAATGGATCGTTACAAACTTGCAAAACATCAGCAAATATTTTAAATGAGTTTTTAACAAATCCTAGGTCTCACAGGAAAATGTGGTTGTGCAACCAGACAGACAACAGACAGGAAAGGAAAGTACAGAACAGATCCCTGCATTCAAACTCTCCAAAACAACTAGGACAGAGTCCTATTCAACCCTATCACAAGCTGCACTTACTAAAATAACTCAAAAATCATGTTCCTTGGATTACTAAAAAATTAAAAAAAGAGATAAGGGGGGTGCTAATGAGCAGCTAACTGAAGAGCCGCGTTTCCCGCTAGCTCTGCTGAAACAGCCGAAAAATAAAGATTAATAAGCGGAATTTCCCACCCCGAGCAAATAAAATGGTGGTTTTTATAATTGAGGGTGTAATGGAGGAACACTTAACTTTGATGCTGTCTAAGAGTCAGCGGGTGACTGGAAAAACTGGAAAAAAGGGGTTGGCAGGCCCAGGAAAGGAGAATGCAGGCCTCGTTTCGCTTTGGTGGAGGTGGCAACTTTGGGGAAGGAACTCACGGGGCAGATGATCGCAGCTCTGGAGCCACATCTGATAAAAGTGGAGGACAAACTAGATGGAAAATTGCAGGAGGTGTTAGAGCATCAGGCGCAACAGAGCACTTGACTAACTGAAGCTGAAGAAAGAATCTCCAGACTGGAGGATGAGGTACTAACAGTCCCAGGGCAGGTTCGTGCACTACAGAGGGAGTTGGGGGAGTTCAAGGAGGCTTTCGATTACCAGGAAAATTATCATCGGAGGCTAAACCTGCGTCTAAGGGGGCTCCCAGAGGGTCTGGAGGGAAAGGATGTGCTGGAATTCTGCAGCAGAGTTTTGTCTGAACTGCTGGGGCTGACAATGAAAAATTGGACGGTCAAGTTAGAGCGCGCACATCGAGCGGTGGTACCGAGGCCTGCAGCTGGGCAGCCCCCTCGTCAGATAATTATGCGCTTCCATAACTTCCAGGATCGAGAAGCGCTGTTGAAGGCCTACAGGTCCCAGGGTCCCCTGAGTTTTGAGGGCCACAGATTATTCCTCTCGCAGGACTATTCAGCCCGGTTTGTTAAAAAAGTGAAAGGCCTTTAATGGGCTGATGGCCCAGCTCAGGAGCCTTAAAGTGGAAAACTTTCTGACATACCCTGCCACACTCAGAATTAAGCATGAGGGAGCTACCTATTCCTTCTGGGAGCTCGAGAAAGCGGAAGAGTTTGTAAAGGGCCTGAAGAGGAGAGTGAGCTGAAAGGTGGTGGGGAGATACGAAGAGCTGGAAGGTGGACGATGAGAGGTGGTGATTTCGTTGTTCCTGTGGACTTTTTGACTGTATGGCTATGGACTGAGTTTTGTTGAAAGTGTTCCCAGTTGGCGCCATTGCGCCTTTTGTTCCCGGAAAAGAAAGCCTCTAGAGGAGATGGAGGAGGGCCCAGCTGTGGTTGAAGGACTATGGATCAGAGGGGTGTGAATAGCCTTGTGACTGGGACTGGATATGCGTTCCCCTCTGCTTTCCTGGAGGGCTCTCCCATATGGACTGGTGATGCATGAGAGTCCAGCTGGAGGTTTGAGAGCCGCTGCCAAGTGGAGAACCTTAGTGTAGATGAGGTAGGAGCGGGGGAGGGCCTAGCGTGTGCTTTTCTGATGACGCGGCCTGATCCCCTGCACCACCCCTTCAATATTGCTGGCTCAAGGATGTCTTCATTTACTGTCCTGAATGGGGAGGGTATGTCGACGGGGAGAGGAGAGAGGGTACGAATTAGGCATTGGGTTTGAAGGGATGAAGAGAGGTCCGGGGGCTTTAATTGGGATTAGGCATGTTAACATAGAATGGTGAGATCTCACAGGATGGTTTCAAAGCTTGAGGCCTAGGGTTATGATGAGGACCTTGCTCTGGGTCGTGTGAGTGTGAATATCCCAGGGACCTCTCCGGAGGGGGTAGGGTGGGGAGCTAGGGGACGGAGTACAGGAGGGGTGGGCAGCGAATGTGAGTATGTAGGGTAGGTGGTCCAGTTTTTTGGGGGGCTGGATGGGTGTAGGGGATGGGAGCCACGTTGTAGTCACGCTGACGGAGGTGGGTGAGGGTTTGGGAGGAATAGGTCGCGGTATGAGGATTGAGGAAGGTGCCATAGGTCCCTCCTCTCGTGTGGGGTGTAGATGGTTCTCCCGCAAAAATGAATGTGATGAGGAGAGATGAGGAGGGGGGTAGGAGTGAACAGAGACCTATTCTGAAGGGTAGGCTAACAGTGGGGAAGGGGAAGGACCGAGGCTTGATTGGTACGAAGACGAGGACAAAAGAGGGACAGGAGGGAGGGTGAGTCTGCTTAAGGGAGGGAATCCTAGGGGGGGGAGCTGACTAGGACTGGGTGATTGGGACGAAGGTGGGGGACGATAAGCTAAGGGGGAGGGTAAAGAGGGAGAGTTAGGGTAAAGGGAGAGACAGCTGGAGGGGACGTTGACTGGGATTGGGAGAGACGGACATCTATGGGATCACTGGGAGTGGGACAGTTCTGGAAGGAAGAAAAAATTACTCACCTTAGTAATGTTGTTTCTTCTAATGGAGTCTTGCTATATTATAGACATTAGCAGTTTGATCCAGCTCTAGAACTGCCCCGGAGTGAAATGGTTAAAACCATTCCAAAATAGAATTTTGGCACGAGAGCAGCTCTTATCTGTCATTTCAAACTTGAACTGTCAGATCTTTCTGAGCCAAACTCACTAAGGTCTGTGTGGAAGCTGTAACCTACACTAGCCAAATGGCTACCTAAATAATAACCATTGATGGTCCCAACACCCAAGACTCAAGTCAGGGGACAGAAATACTAACACCATTCTAATAATGAAAATGGAACATAAGTATAATAAAACACACACAGCGTGCACATACACACCCCAAAGTCCCAAGGGGACAAAATGCTAACAGGGCATAAGTAGTGCCCCACTAAGTTGCCCGCACCCCCCAAGTAGAGGTTCTAGAGGGCAGGTTGGGGAGGTCTATACTATAGCAAGACTCCATTAGAAGAAACAACATTACTAGGTGAGTAATTTTTTCTTCAAACAACATGAAGTCTTGCTATATTATAGACATTAGCAGAATACACAGCAGTACCTCCATGGAGGAGGGACAGAACCTACTTAAGAATAGGCTCTGAAGAACAGCTGTGCCAAACCGAACATCTCTCCTGGCCTGGACATCCAGGGAGTAATGCTTGGTAAAGGTGTGTACCGTTTCAAGTAGCAGCCTGGCAAATCTCTAATAAAGGGATATCTCTGGCAGCAGCTAGAGGCAGCCCTGTGCCCCTGGTAGAATGAGCCCTCAAACCGGGGGCTCTGCCCACTTTCTGATAACAAATTGGATACAAGAGACAATCCACCTGGCTATTGATCTATTAGTAGCAGGTTGCCTTTCCCAACTTCACCATAGGTAAGGAAAAGTTGGAGGATTCAGACCTGTGACCTTTAGTCACGACTCTATATGATAACTAGAGCTCTTAACATCCAGGCTGTGCAACCTCCTCTCACCCGAAGAGGAGTGATCAGTGAAAAATACTGGAAGGGAGATAGATTGATTAAGATGGAAATCTGAAACCACCTTAGGCAAACTTCCTATTAGTCCTAAGGACTACCTTATCCCTGTGGAAAGAAATAAAGTCAGTCTCCACTGACAGAGGCTTGCAATTCACTTGTGCGTCTGGCAGAAGTGATAGCCACTAGAAAAACAGTTTTCAAGTTAGGAACTTAAGCTCTGCAGAAGACAGAGGTTCAAAGGGGTTGCATTAACTGGGCAATGCAAACATTAAGGGTCCAAAGCAGGGGCGGTTCCTGAAAGGAGGATGTGTATGGGTAATCCTTAAAAACTTGGAAAACACAGGATGAGAGGAAGAGGGATGACTTTCCTGCAGACACAAAAGCAGACACAGCTGCCAAATGAACTCTCAAGGTAGCTGGTCTGAGACAGAGAATTAAGATGTACCATGTAATCTAACAAAATGGGCAACTCAGCAGATTCTGGGAAATATTTTTCCCAGCACACCAAATGGAAAACCTTTTCCATTTAGAACTATCAGTAGCCCTAGTGGAAGGCTTTCTGGAAGCCTTTAGGATCTCAAGAACACCTGAGAGAGGTGTAAATCAGCAAACTCTAACTCCTCAAGAGCCAGGCCTTGAGGTTGAGGATTGAGGTCGGATACCAAACCTTTCCTGGGGACAAGTCAACAGATTGTGATTCCTGGGGAGGCACAGGGAAGATGGACTGTCAGAGACAGAAGGAGGCGGGTACCAGGGCTGCCTGGCCCAATCCGGGCAATCAGAATCACCCTGCAAGGCTGAGATCTGATTTTGACTAGTACTTTGAACAGGAGAGGAAGGGGAAAGCATAGAGGAACTTCCTCCCAATCCAGAAGAAGGGCATCCAGGAACTGAGCCCAGCACTGGAGGCCTGCAACAGAACAGAGGAAGTTTGTGATTGTCTGGGGCTGCAAAAGATCTATCTGAGGGATGCCCCACCTGGCAAAACTATCCCCAACACTTGAGGATCCAGGGACCATTCGTGATGGCCTGGGAAATCCTACTGAGGGCATCCGCTAGGATCATTGTCCTTCCCTGGAAGATGAACTGCTATGAGGAAGTGTTCAGGGAATAGGCCAGAACCACAACTTCATTGCCTCGGTGCACAAGGCCGAAGACCGAGTGCCCCCTGTTTATTGTGTACCACATTGTTGTGGTGTTGTCTGTTCTGACTTGTATCACCTTATGGTGGACAGATGCAGAAAAGCTTGAAGAGCTAAAAGACAGCTCTGAGTTCCAGCAAATTGATGTGGAGCAGAGATTCCTGGGGACCAGACTCCTGAGTGGAAAGGTCGCCCAGTGGGCTCCCCAACCCAGAAGGAAGCATCTGTAGTGAGAGTCAGAGTCGTGAAGGGAAATGAAGGGGATCCCGCTCTTAAATTGCTCTGATCCTGCCACCACTGGAGAGCTAGGATCAAGGTTAGAAGTCACTGGGACCAACTTGGAAGGGGTCTCTTCTCTGAGACCAAAGGTTCTCAAGTGAAACAATGTCTCATCTGAAATCTGGCTCCCTGCACAACAGCTGTGGATGCAGCCATGTGCCCCAGGAGCTGCAGAAAAGTGTCTTGCTGGTGAGAGACCTGCAGAGTGAAGGAGGAGGCCAGAGCCACTAAATTCCTTACCCTTTCTGGGGGAAGAAAGGCTCTGGCTAGCTTTGTGTCCAATTCTGCCCTACAAAGGTGAGTACCTGGACTGGTTCCAGAACCAACTTTGGTAGGGTTAGCAGAAAACCCAGGAGGGTGAGAAGCTGCTGGGTGACCTGCAGGTGAGATTTTACCTGTTCTGGGGACTGGCCTACAATGAGCCAGTCGTCTAGAACAGGCAAAAACAGACAATCCTCTGCCTCCTTAAGTGGGCCACTGCCACTGCTAGACACTTTGTGAATACCCTTGGAGCAGAGGTGGGCCGAAGAGCATTGCTCTGAACTGGTAATGACCTGAGGGCAGTTCAATCTGAGGTACTTTCGATGGGATCTTCTGATTGGGACATGGAAATAGGCATCCTTGAGGTCCAGGGAGGCTAGCCAGTCCCCTCTTAGGGAAAGTAAAATCATTGCCAGAGTTACCATATTGAACTTTGGTTTCAAAGATGCTTGTTCAGATATCTGAGATCTAAAATGGGCCGCCATTCTCCTGTCTTTTTGGGGTAAGGAAGTATCTGGAATACAGACCCTGCCCTGATGCAGGGAGGAACCCTCTACTACTCTGAGAGCTAACAGGGATGAGACCTCTGTTTCCAGGCGAGGTCTCTGAAGCACTTGCAGGTACAAAAGTCTACTTCTCAACTTGGAAACTTTTTGAAGCTGAGAACAGACCCTGAAACACTACTTCAGAACCCACCTTGTCTGAGGGTTAAAGAGCCCAATTCTGACTAGAGTAAAGCCAGCCTGCCCCCACTGGTACAGGAGAATCAGGCCCTGGGCACCCATCAGGGTGCCTGTTCATGAGGAGCTTTGGGCTGGGGGTGGGAGCAGGTCTGCCCACCCCTCGTCTGCCCCTGCCTCTGAAGAAGCCCCTCTGAGCATAGGCAGAGGAGGCCTGAGGTCTAGTAGAAGGCCTGTGAAAGGCCTACCCCTACCCTGAGGGCATACTGCCTTTGAGGAGTGGCTTGCACGCTCCTTAGCCTGAGCACTCTTGTGGTAAGTCCTATGATCATCCATCTTCTCCATGTAATTCTATCTGCTCTCCAAACAGAGAATTTCCACCACAGGAAAATCCATAGCCTTAGTCTGGGTATCCTGTGACAAACTAGTACACCTGAGCCAGGCCAAGCCTTAGAAAAGCTACAGATGTGGCTGACCCTAGAGGAAACATCATTAACATCACAGCAGCATGAAACTGAACCTTAGAGCTGTGCCATCAGCAGCCACCTATTTCTAGTTCACTAGCCAGCTGGCCATGGGCCTGCTTGGCCAGTGCATAACAGTAGCCCATCTAGATTTCTGATACCTAGCTACATAAGCCATATAATTTGCTTGCCTGGGTCCCAGAGAGGCTGCCATATACTATTTTTTTGCCATGGCATCAATCTTCCTGGAATCCTTGTCAGGAGGATGTGAAGCCAAGGGAATAATAGCTTTATCACAGGCAGCAGCCTGAACTACTAACATGACTACATTGCTGAGAAGGAATTCTGTATCAGGGCCTGACAATGTATACCTTCTGTCCATCTTTTTATCTACAGGAGGCACAGAATTAGGAGCTTTTAAAATTTTAATTGTTTGTTTCTAAAGACTTATGTAAAGGAATAGACAATCTCCTAGACTCTGGAATATCCATCATTTCTACAAAATCAGGCTCCTCTTGCTCATCCACAGCCTCTTCTAAAAGGAAGCTGGAGGTTTCAGCAACTTTTTATAAAACATAAAATGAGATGGGGACTCAGACAGCATAGGGAAGATTCTAAGGTCTGTCTGAGGAGATGTCGGTTCAATGGTCACACCCAGACCTTCCCAGCCACATTCATACTGTTCATAATCCTCCTCCCCTCCTCTGGTTCATAAAATTCCTCAATATCATAATCCTGAACCACTGGGACGGACGAACCAACCTTTTACCAGATAGTGGTGGTTCGGAACGGACCCTAGACAGTGACTGGACAATTTGTATAGCTTTTGCTATCTCTGCAGCAGTTGGAGAAGAATTTTGGACTCCAGACCTGCTGATTTTCTTGTTTTCTTTACTGGAATTGGCTCCTCAGAACCAGCTTTTCTTTTGCCCAGGAAGTCTGGCCCTGGTCAGAGGCACTCCCTCCTGGTTCGGTTGGCACCGAACCGGGCTGGCCATCGGGTCAGCGGACTTTACTGGCCTCTCGTTCCCTGAGCTGCCCAATCTTTTTCCAGGGTGGCTGCAGGGAGATTCACACATACCTGGCAGTCTGACTGGAGGTGGTCAAACCCCAGACAATAAACACATGTGGTGTGTGGGTCAGCCTTGGCAAAGACTTCCCCACAAACATCACAGTGTTGAAAACACAGTGGGCCCGGTTTTCTTTTGGGTTTCTCAGACATAATGCCACCTAACCAAAACTTGCCCTTTCAACGCAGTGCCAGGCAAGACACCCTTATCCAGTTCCTAACCGTGTACAGGTATTGGAAAAAGCGTAATAAATCCGTTTTTAGAACCGATAAGAACAGGAACCGCCTCTAAAATAGTAACTTTTAGTTTTAAATGAGTTTTAAACCCACTGATCGGTTCAAAACCGAACCGATAACTACAAGTTCCACACAGACAAAACCTTCATTTACTACGGTTACCACAGATAGAGCTTGAACAGAGCGGTTTTGCAGTTAAAATAAAACTATTCTGGTTAAATCAACCGAGAAAACACTTTTAAACCGAGAAATGAACCGAGCAGAAGGAGAAATCTCGGGCGACTGTTCACTGAGGAGAGTAAAGAATCTGACAGTTCAAGTTTGAAATGACACAGATAGAGCTGCTCTCGTGCCAAAATTCTATTTTGGAATGGTTTTAACCATTTCACTCCGGGGCAGTTCTAGAGCTGGATCAAACTGCTAATGTCTATAATATAGCAAGACTTCATGTTGTTTGAAGAATCAGGCTGTGGGCAGGGGCGGCGTGAGGGAGAAGTGTTGAGTGGTTTGTTCTGTATTGTTTTTAAATCTACACTTGTGCTATGTTAGCAATTAGTGTTATAGAGAGGAGGGGGAAGGGGAGAGCTTACAAAGAGGGGGTGAAGGAAGGGAGGGTGGGACCAGATGGGGGGTCTGGGGGTGACTAGTTATAAATGTTAGAATAAATAGATTTCTTATTGTTTAAGTTAGTAATATAGTCGCCTGGTTATATCTTGGTTGTGGTGGTCGAGTGTGCAGAAATCAAAGGAAGTATGTAAAGGTGCATATGAGTCATATGAAAAGCTGGATATACATAATGTAATGTCAAGTGAAAACAGCCCGAAAAAAATGAAAAGTTGCATAGGATGAGATGGGTGATTCTGTAAACCTAAATGTCATATCTTGGAATGTAAAAGGAATAGCAAGCACAGTGAAGAGGACCGCACTTCTTACCGTGCTGAGGCGAAAGGGGGCACAGATGGCATTGCTGCAAAAAACGCACCTGACAGAGCTGGAGCATGCCAAACTTGTGCGGAATTGGGTTGGGAAATGTCTAGCGGCCCCTTATTCCTTACATAAAAGGGGGGTAGCAATACTTTTACATAAGAATTTGCCTTGTGGTGAAAGGTAGTGAGAGACCCTAATGGGCAGATACATTTTAGCCACTGGAGTATGGCGAGGAGAGACACTGACATTTGGCTGTGTCTATGCACCAACAGTATCGACCGGTTTTTACTCTCTTTGTTGGGCTTGCTTGTCAGGGAGCAATTTCGGGACTCATCATTGGAAATTCAACTGGACAATGCACGAGATGGATCATTCGAGGGTAAGGCGGCGGCGGAGGCCATGGAGCAGTGACAAACTGGAATGGCGGATCTATAGATCTAGTGGATGGGTGGAGGCGGTCAACCCACAGAAGTAGCGTATCGTTTTTATTCTAATCCCGTAAGACTTGGTCCGGTTAGATTACTTTTTTCTTCCTAGAGGCTCGGTAGGAGGATAAAGAGACAAGCCATAGCCCCATATACATTTCAAATCATGCTATGGTGCTGATGAGCATCTTGGGGAGCTGAGAGTAGGTCTTCAATTTGGAGATTTCCTACATACTTAGCTAAGGACCATGCATTTAGGGAATACCTAGCTGAACAATGGAAGCTCTATGAGGAGATAAATGACAAGGGAGAGGTTTCCAGTGCCACTCTTTGGGAGGCAGGTAAGGCCTATATGCAGGGGGCCATAATAGCTATGTGGCCAGGATAAAAACAGAAAAGGGAAAAGGAAGAATTAGAAAGGCAAGTGAAAGAGCTGGAGGCGGGTCGGAGGAGGAGAAGGAGATGCCCCAAGATGCTGGCAGTGGCAAGGAAGCCCTTGATTCCCTCTTAAGGAAAAAGCAGGGAAGGCCTGTTTTTTGCCAGAGGAGGGTTTTTGAGTGGGGGAATAAGCCCGGGCCCTTGTTAGTGAGGCTTATGAAGGGGGCAGATGCCCAACTCGGATCCTGCGGATTAGGGGAGGGGGGGGGCAAGTTCTCACAAGCCCAAAGGCCATTGCAGAACGCTTTGGGAGTTTCTATGAAAAGCTATATAGGGCAGAGCATATTGGACAGGAGGAGCATATCCGGGAGTTTTTGGAAGGGATACATTTGTGGAAGATCACAGACAAGCAGAGAGGGGTGCTGAGTCAGCCCATATCAAGACTGGAAATCCTGAGTGCCATACAGAAGTTACAGGAGGGAAAGGCACGTGGGCCCGATGGATTCCCTGTCGAGTACTACAGGACTCTGGGAGGGCAAATGGCGGATGTGTTGCGAAGGGTATTTATGGTAGAAGAGGGGAGGCAGACCCCAGTACTACCTGATTCATGTTATGAGGCCAATATTTGCCTAATACAGAAAAGGGGTCTAGATGAGACTGAATGTTCCTCCTACCGACCAATCTCTCTTCTCAATGTGGACATGAAAATCTTAGCCAAAGTCCTTGCCACCCGCTTAGAGAACTTTTTGCCAGAGGTGGTTCACCCAGATCGGACCGGGTTTATCAGGGGATGACAGTCCTACCATAACATATGCCAGCTGTTAAACATCATATGACGGGCTAGACAAGCGGGGGCCAAGATGGGAGTGATCTCGTTGGATGCTGTAAAAGCATTCGATAGGGTGGAATGGGGATACCTATTCAAGGTGATGACCTGGTTTGGTCTGGGGGACCCGTTTATAGGGTGGGTCAGGGCCATGTACCAAAAGCCAAGTGCGCAAGTTGTGGTCAATGGCTGCCTATCTGGGAAATTTGGCCTGGGCAGGGGGACGAGGCAGGGGTGCCCTCTGTCCCCTTTACTGTTTGCTCTGGCGATTGAACCTCTGGCGTCGGCAATACGCCAATACGAGGGTGTGGTGGGAGTGGGGGACAGGGAGGGATGAGTGCACAAGGTGGCGCTTTATGCGGACGATATGCTGCTTTTTTTAGGAGACATGGGTGGTTCTATGGGATGCCTAATGGATATTATCGAAAAGTTTGCAGGTTTCTCTGGGTATACGATTAATGTAAGGAAATCTGAAGTGATGGGGTTCCCAGAGGTTGATCCAGAGATACAGCAAAAGGGATTCAGGGTCGTCAGGTCGGATTTTAAATATCTTGGGGTCCACATCGGGCGGAGCTGGGAAGAGCTGTATAAGCTGAACTACCACCCCCTGATAAATTCAGTATTGGCAGACCTGAAGAGGTGGATGCAATTGCCCATATCTTGGATTGGGAGGATAAATCTCATAAAAATGAATATTATCTCCCGCATCCTATATCCCTTGCAAATGTTACAGATGAGGTTTACGCAGAGGGATGTGAAACGGCTAGAGAAAGGGTTCACGGGACTTCATTTGGCAGGAAAAAGCCTAGAATAAGTTTAGCGAAGGCTTAAGGCGGATAGAAATAGGGGTGGACTCGGCTTCCCAGATTTAGGGGCATATTACAGGGCGGTGCAGCTCCGGAGTGTGGCAGATTGGACTCACAGGTCTGAGGTGGCTAGCTGGGTGGGTCTGGAAGAGGAGGAGACCCCAGGAAGGCTCCCGGCATACCTCCATAGTAGGGGTCTGCGGGCATACAGGGATGTGGGCGGTTGTAACCCACTGGTCCATGAGACGTTGGAGACCTGGCACCACCTGTGGCACCGGAAGGGGGGCCCCCAGAGGGAGACTGTCCTACTTCCAATTGCGAGAAACACCTTTTTTGTTCCTGGGATGGAGGATAAGGGGTTTCTAGAATGGGAGAAAGGAGGGGCAGTGTGTGTAGGTGCACTGTTGGAGAAAGGGGAGATGGGGGAGTTCAATAAGGTCAGGCATGACCTAAGGTTGGGAGCTTCTCATTTGTTTCGATATATACAGCTGAAGGCATATGTAGGACAACTGGGTATAGGCGGAAAGGGGAGGCTACACCGAAATGGAATAGAGCGGATGGTATGTCAGGCCAGGAAAGACGCAAAAGGGTTTATCGGGAAAATTGCCAAGCAAGAAAAGCAGAGCCTGCCAGACTTGACGGGCCTGACAAAGGCCCTTTGGGAAAGGGATCTAGGGCTGCAGATCTCGGAGGGAAACTAGGGTGTTATGCTAAGTTTGCCAGAGGGAATCATGATATGCAATTAATTTAAGGAGGCCTTCTATAAGTTCTTGCATAGAATTTACTGGCCCCCAGCGGCAGTACATAGGGCACACCCTGCGGTTTTGCTGAACTGCAGAAGGTGCGGTAGAGGGCTAGGTACTTTTTTTCATTGCTTCTGGTCATGCCCGGTTCTGGTAAGATATTGGGGGAATGTGGTCCAGGAGGTAAATAAGGGGATGGGGGGACAGTTGACCCATGACCGCTTAGTCTGTCTGTTCGGGTGGGAAGAATAGAAGGGGAAGAAGAGTGGCAATTATTACCTAGATGGGTAAGGGTCTCATTGGTGCTGGCTAGACACTGTATACAAAATACGTGGGTTACTGGGAATGGGCCTTCGCTGGCTGATTGGTGAAAGTTGGTTATCGCGCTTGGCTCTGGAGGCTCACATGGATAGTCAGGGATAGAAGGAGGTGTTTTGAGGGACTGGGCACCCTTTTTGGCGACTTTGAGTTAGTCCGAAAATGTAATGCTCCGTACAGGGTTGAATATTTAGGCGTCAGGGGGCTGGATAGGTATAGGGGAAACACCTCTATGGGGGGTTGCGAAGGGGGAAGAACATCCGGCAAACACTGGGCCAAAAGGGTCTCCTTCTGTGGACACTAACATCCTAACATCATATAAATAGCTGTGGAATGGACGATGGCTCTATGCACTGTATATTATATTAATAATAAGTAGGTGTTAGTGAAGATCTGAATGTATAGAAGATGTTGGGGTAGGGCTGCACACTCGACTATACCTTTGTAAGGGGAATATATGGAATATATTAAGTAAGATGACCAGGATTTGCATGTGTTTGTGTTTGTACTTGTCTTTTGTTGTACGTAGTGTGTATAAGTTTCTGGTGTTGAAAAACCTTTAATAAATAGAACATACAAAAAAAAGAGATAAGAATAAAAAACAGGTTATGGAAAAAAGCCTGCAAAACTTTAAACACAAATGATTGGGAAAATTATAAGGTTACAAGAAATTTATTAAGACAAAATCAGGAATGCAAAAAGTATAGTATAATAAAATATCAACAGAGAGTACTGATACAAGACAGCACTGGCCAAAATCATTTGAGAAACCAGTAAATAACAACCCTCTGGTACAATAGAAAAAAAATGGATTGTTACAAAATTGCAAAACATCATCAAATATTTCAAATGAGTATTTTATAAATCTTCCGGACATAAAGATTCCTCAAATAAGTAAACAAGCAGAACATTGGAAAGTGGTTAAGGACAAGGTAACACTCCAAAATTTAGGTTTACATGCATCATTTGTAAGGAAGTAAAAGACATAATTAGAAAACGTAATACTAAAAAAATCCCATGGACTAGACTGAAGTGAGATTTATCAAAGATGCAAAGAATATTATATCACCAATTTTGACAAAACTCTAACTGGAGTTTAATGGAAGGAACATTTCCCACTATTTGGAAAGAAGTAAAAATTGTCCCTATACATCAAGAAGGATCGCCCACAGATCCATCCAATTTCCGTCCCATAGCAATCTTGAAGATTTTAGAAAAGCTGGTTATGGGGCAGCTTTATGTCTATTTGCAAAAGGGCCTGTTGTCCCAGTACCAGTCTGGTTTTAGGAAGGGTCAATGCACGGACCCCACACTCACTGTGTCCGACATTATTGATATGACAGTAACATCTTTAGAGAGGGGCAGGCAGTGGGTGCAGTGTTTTTGAATTTGTCCAAGGCTTTCAATACTGTAGATCATCGCATTTCAATGGATCGATTGCTGGACATTGGTGGCTCAAGGGAAACTAGCAATTGGTTTAGTCCTGTTTCACTGGCAGAACAAAATAAGTCACAATTGGAGGTACATTTTCATCTAAAGCTACAGTATTAAGAAGAGTCTCTCAAGGATCTATATTAGACCAAACACTATTTTTAATATAAATAAATCAACCAACAGATGTAATAGAAAATTTAGAAATTAGGCTATAAACGGACAATACTGTTTCTGTAATGTCTGGCATAAAATAAATTATGACAAATCTACAAATGGTTTTGCAATGCTGTGCATGTGGCTCGATGAATCTAAATCTGTTCTAAACAGTAAAATAAAAAAATGTCTATCTAAAAAAGAACTACAGAGCTTCAAGATCGAAATCAAAACAAATAGCAGCGAGGCTCTTGCTCAGGTAACTGAGTAAAAGTATCTCAGAGTTTGGATAGACCAAAATCTAAAGTTCAATTATCACATTATCAAAATGACTAAAAGAAGTAATAACTGAATTGGTGCCTTCAGACATACAGGTCATTGTATAAATAAACAAATGAGAAAAACTATTGTAAATCAACTGCTGATCCCGATTTTGGACTATGGTAGCT
The DNA here is from genome assembly GCA_016271365.2 of Neoceratodus forsteri. NCBI lineage: Eukaryota > Metazoa > Chordata > Ceratodontiformes > Ceratodontidae > Neoceratodus > Neoceratodus forsteri. The sequence goes on along the minus strand of CM028134.1, from coordinate 965,839,102 downwards.
ATGTGTACAGTTTTGCAAACAAGACATCATTAAAAAAGGTTGAGACTCTATATAACCAACTGGCTAGATTAATTCTTCAAAATCCAAAAAAGTTCTGCACTCATAGTGCTCTGTGACTCCTGAATGAAACACCAACCTCTTTTAAATGAACATGAAGATTTTTATTTTCAAGGTGCCCAGATTCACAATAGTGCTGCTCCTTAAATTTCAATCTACAACCAAATGTTAGTGCACCTAACAACAAAACGCATTAAGTCCCAGCGCTTCGACCACATGTGTGGTCTTCTTCAGGGATGGACAGTGCTTTGAGACATTTTCTTTTATAGCCACTATTGCCAGACACTGACTGTCCCTATTGGTTAACTGGCAGAACTTTTCTTTACTTTCAGTTGCTTTGGTGGGTCTCAAACCTTGGATCTTAAAATTCATTTTTTCATTTAATTTTTTATATCTTATAGTGTTTTAACATTTATATAAACAATTATCTTTTATCACAGTAACTTGACTATATTCAATCACAAAATCAATATAATAAATTTCAAAAAATATACAAAAAAAATTTACAAAAGAAAAAAGGATGCAAAAGTATTTAGAAGCTAGCTGATGAGACTATTAAACCATTTAAACAGTAAATTCTGAAACTAATGAGATTACTTTAATTTTTCAAAATTAATCTTTAAACTTATGTTAATCTCACAAGAAATGGTTATTTTTTTAACAGCTTAGATTGAGCTTAATACTATCTAGTGACTTGTTTCATTGTACTAGAACATGTTGTCAACATTTTCTGAAAATTCATATCACCTAAATTTGTAATAATCATCCATAGTGTTACACAACTGGTGTCAAAATTGACAGAAACAACAATCAATGATCTGAGAGTTAAGAAAAGTCTTACTTTTTGAAGTTCAAAATCAAATTTCTCTGTTCACACTGCAGCCAGAAAATTCCAAGAATAGTGATCACACCCTTTGCCTTTCTGCTCCATTGTGTAGGTGGATCAACCAAGAAGGGGTAGGCTCCCTAAAGGGAGGATTAACATGTACTAAACCTTTGAAAACTTCTTGAAAACTGGATGAGAAGCTAGGGAAGCGCCCTTACCAGCAGAAAGAAAGGCAGACACAGCTGCCAAATGTACCTTGAGAGCAGCAGGCTGGAGGCCTAAACTATTAAGATGCACCAGATAGTCAAGTACAGTGGCAATATCAGCAAATTCTGGCTGAACCCGTTTTTGGGAACACCAAAACCCAAATATTTTCCATTTGTAGTAGTAGGTCTTTCTGGTAGCAGGTTTTCTGCTAACTTTTAAACTATCCAAGACTGACTGAGAAAGGGGTAGGCTTGCATATTCTAGCTCTTCAAGAGCCAGGCCTTGAGCCTGAGAGTCTGAAGATTGGGGGTAAAGGATACTCCCCTGAGAGGAGGTAAGAAGATTGAACTGTCTGGGAAGATGCAGTGGCATTGTTACTGACAGTGACAACAGAAGAGGATACCAAGGCTGTCTGGCCCAGTCTGGAGCCACTAGAATCACACTGCAAGGCTAGACCTGACCTTGATAAGGACCCTGAATATCAGAGGAAAAGGAGGAAATGCATACAGGAACCTGCTTGCCCAATTCAACAACAGAGCATCCTGATTGACAGAGCCCAGAAGAGGAGGCCTGTAACAAAAGAGAGGAAGCTGGTGACTGTCCAGGGCTGCAAAGAGATCCATCTTTGGAGTACCTCACCTCTTGAAAATGACCTGAAGAATGAGAGGATTCATGGTCTACTCGTGATGACCCTGAGAAATCCTGCTGAGAGCATCTGCTAAAATGTTCTCCTTCCCTGGAAGATGCACAGCCATCAGAGAAGCCTGAAGGGAATAAGCCAGAGAGCATATCTTCATGGCCTCTGGGCACAAGGCCGAGGACTGAGTACCTCCCTGCTTGTTGATGTATCACATGGTTGTGGCATTGTTTGTCCTGATCTGCACTACTTTCCCTTGAACAGCAGTTGAGAATGTCTGAAGTGCTAGAAAGACAGTTCTCAATTCCAGAAGATTTATATGTAGAAGGGACTCCTGGTGAGACCACGTTCCACGAGCTGTAAGCTGATTTAGGTGAGCCCCCCAACCTAGCAGAGAGGCATCTGTGGTGAGAGTCACTGAAGGAGCCTGACTGACAAATGGAACACCTTGTAAAAGACTGTCCTCCTCCAGCCACCACCGGAAAGCCTGAACGAGAGTGTGAGACACTGGAACCAATTTGGAGAGAGGGTCTCGTTTCTGAGACCAATAGGATCTGAGATGAAACTGAATGTCTCTCATCTGAAACCCTGCTCCCTGGACCAAAACTGTGGATGCTGCCATGTGGCCCAGTAACTGTAGAAAGTGTCTGGCTGGACGAGAAACTAGAGGACAAAAAGAGGAAGCCAGAGTGACAAGGGACTGAACCCTTGAGAGAGGGAGAAATGCGCTTGCCTAAACAGTTTCTATTTCCACCCTTATGAAGGTGAGAAGCTGAGCTGGTTCCAGAACTGACTTTTCTAGGTTCAGAATGAAGCCCAAGGATTCTAGAAGTCTTTGAGTGACCTCTAAGGCTAACTTGACTTGGTCTGAGGACTAGTCTACTAGGAGCCAGTCGTCCAGGTACGGGAACATAAGAATACACTGTCTCCTGAGGAATGCCACCACTACTGCAAGGCACTTGGTGAACACCCTTGGAGCAGATATTAGGCAGAAAGGCATAGCTCTGAATTTGTAATGGCCTGAAGAACTTGAACCTGAGGTACTTTCTGTGGGAATGTCTGATAGATATGTGAAAGTAGGCATCCTTGAGATCCAGAGAGGCTAGCCAGTTCTCCTGGTCTCAGAGAGGAAAGAATTACTCCCAGAGTCACCATCTTGAATTTTGGTTTTGTTAAATGTTTGTTCAGGTAGGTACCTTAAATTTAGGATGGGTCATCATTACCGTCTTTTTTTGGGTGAGGAAGTATCTGGAATACAGTCCTTTTCCCTTGTGACAAACAGGTACCTTCTCTACTGCTTACAAAAGCAGAAGGGAGGACTGAAGGACCCTGCTCTCATTTTTGGGAACCTTTTGAAACTGAGAACAAGTCCCTGGCTCACTACTTCCAGGACCCATTTGTCTGAAGTAATAGACTCCCAAGCCTAGGAGTAGTGAGCCAGCCTGCCCCTTACTGGAACTGGGAAGGCAACCCTGACTGACACCTCAGGTGTCTGCTTGGCAGGGGCTTAGATTGTGTGGATGATGGGTTCCTGGTCATCCCATGCCTGCCTCTTCTCTAAAGAACCCCTCTGTTGGAAAGAGGAGGAGGAGGCCTGAGCTTGGTAAAAAGGCATATGAAAAGGCCTGCCTCTGCCCTTCAATTGTTGCCTCTAAGGAATGGTCTGCTTTTTTTTAGCTGCAGCACTCCTGTAGGTGGTCCTATATTCGTCCATTTTCTTCATGTAGTTCTCTGTTTGCTCACCAAACAGAGAATTACCAGTGATAGGGAAATCCATGGCCTTAGTCTAGGTATCCTGTGAAAGACTGGTACATCTAAGCCAAGCAAGTCTCCTCATGCAGACAGATGTAGCCAGGACTCTGGACATCATTCGAGTCCACAGCAGCATGAAATTTAACTTTGGATGCCTCTATACCATTTACAGCCACCTGTTCCAGCTCCTTGGCTAGCTGGGATGGGGCATTCCTAGCTAACTCCAGAACCGTATCCCACATAGATTTCTGGTACGTGGCTGTATATGCCATGTAATTTGATTGCCTGAGCCCCAAAGAGGATGCCAAGTATTGTTTCTTGGCCATGGCATCCACTTTTCTGGAATCCTTATCTGGGGGGTGAGATGCCAGAGGAATATTAGCCTTGTCACAGGCTGCAGCTTGCACTACCCCAACATGGCTGCAATGTGCTATAAGGAATTCCATACCAGGAACTGATAGGGCATACCTCCTGTCCATTTTTTTATCCACAGGAGGGATGGAAGTAGGAAATTGCATTATTTTCTATCTCTGTTTCCCCAGAGATTTATGCAAAGGGATAGACACTCTCCTTGACTCTGGGACAGCCATTATGTCCATATAATCAGGTTCCTCCTGATCCCGATCAGCTTCCTCCATAGGAAGTTGAAGAGTCTCAGCCACCTTCTTGTAAAACAAGAAGTGGGAAGGGGACTCAGAAAGCCTAGGTGGGGAGGCACTGGAAGGCCGGTCTGGGAAGAAGTCAGGCTCTACTGGCTCATCTAAGCCTGCAAACTCTCCTTCTTTGTTATCGTCATCCTCTTCCTCCCAATCGCCCTCATAATATACCTCTGGGTCAATTTCTGAGGCGCCAACTACTGACCAAACTGATCGCATTTCAACCGATGTCAGTTCGGTCGGAACCAGGCAAAGCGTCTGTACAACAGAAATTGCTTTTGCTATCTCCTCAGCGGTCAGAACATAGGTTTTTGGATCCGAACTGGCTGATTTCCTTTTTCTCTTAGTAGGAACTGACTCCATGGAATCGTCTCTCCTCTTACCCAAAGAGGTATTGCCCAGGTCAGTGGGCACCTCCTCAGGTTCATTCGGAACTGAACCAGGCTGGCCATCCGGGTCAGCGGACTTCTCAGCCTCCTTCTCCCTCAGCTTATTCAAATGTTTTTCCAAGAGTGGCCTTGGGAAAGTTCTTACAAATCTAGCCGTCTTCTTTGAGGTGGTCAAACCCCAAACAATATACACAGACGAGGTGAGGATCGGCCTTAGCAAAGGCCTCCTTACACTCCGTACAGAGCTGAAACCCAGTGGGACCAGTTTTCTTTTTGGGTTTCTCAGACATGCCTAATATTTCCAAAAAGTCACCCTATACAGCGTTAAGTCAGGCAACGGAAAAACTTATCGGTACCGTGTCACAGGTCGGTTAAAAAAATCTGAATCGCCGGCCCGGTGGCGCAGAGGGCTGAGGCACTGACGCTACACCTCGAACCATGCTGGTGACCAGGTTCGGGAATGGACTCGGGCGCCGGGGTCGGCAGCGGAAGGGTAGGATTGAGCGTCACAGAATTGATCTCCCTGGGAGGGTTAGGATTTACGATTGTTTGTTAACAGCCCCGTGGAAACCGGGGCACAACAGAGGTCGACAAAGAGGGAACACCAGAAAATGGAGATACCGCCACTGGCTGCCGGATGATGGCCCCTGTCCCCGGTTGCCTCCAGTGCCTTCCCGGGGCCTCCTTCTCCATGGCAGAATCCCCGGGCCCTAAGAAGAGTGTGCTGGGGTCATCCCTCTCCTCCCAGTGTCACCCGCCTAGCGAAGGGATACGCCGGGATATCCCGGGGATCAGCTGCAATACGAGGAGTAAGAGAAGGGTTGGGTTAGGACAGGAGGGGCTATCGGGAGACTTGCAGAGCCTGAAGGAGTGGGGACCTGCGAGCATGAGGAGGGCGGAAAAAAAGAATATACAAAAAACCAAAAAAATCCGAAAAAACAGATTTTTTTAGAAACCAATAACTACCGGAAGCCACAATATACACACAAATAAAAAACAATTAGAATTAAGTTCGGGTTCTAAACCGGACCGACCGGAAAAGAAACAAAAACAATTTTTGGCGAATTTAACACACACAAAAAAAATCACACTACCTGCTATTACCACTTACTGTTACCGAGACAGAGGTAAGAATACCGAAAGGAGGATTGCGGCTGGAAAAAAATGACGATACAAACTAGAACCAAATCGAAGCACAGGCGGGCTCTCCAGAGCGACTTCAGAGTTAGGCGGAGTAAATAATCTGATGGTTACACTGCAGAGTACCAGAGACAGAGGTTTGAAAACCGAGCTTGAGCTCAACGTTCTATGCTTCTGCAGAGAGTTAACTCTTTCCTCTCCGGAGCAGTTCAAGTGCTGGGGCTAACTGCATATAGTCAGAAAACAACAAGACTTCATGTTGTTTGAAATTAAAATTATGTACCTAAGATAATTCTTGATTTTCCTGTGTATCTTCACCATTCATCACTGGCTGGTATACGCTGTGAGCACAGCACCCCGTAGGATTTTTTTTTCCTAGGGGAGGAACCGGCGCCAACTACAAGGCTGTCGCAATGCATGGCTCTTGTGGGTTGGCCAGTAATGCTGTTGGCTCCACCTCAATCCTGCACGTCGGAGAGACAGAGAAAAAAAGAGGATAAAGAAAATTAGGGTGGGGCAAGGGAGCCCAAGGGACAGTAAAAGGAAAAGATATAAACTAAAAAAGGAATAGGCTAGTCAGAGGAGGAGGAGAAGGATCTGGAGGACATGGGGTATAAGGCCCCAGTCCCTAGACAAACAAAAACAGGAAAGAAAGAAAAGAAAAGAGGGAGGGACGGAGGAAGGAAGGAAGGAGAAAAGAAAAGAGTAAAGAGAGAAAGAAAGGAGGGACCCATCTACTGACATGCTTCAATCAGCTCAGGATACTTAAGAGACTGCGGAGTGCCTCCAGAGGTAGGCAGCCCACCAACAGATGTAGATGTCAAGAATTTGCAACTTGAAGTTGCAAACTCCCCATCAGGGTCAAAAAGAGAGCAATCGAGGAGAAGGTCCCCCGACCCCCTACACCAGGCGGTTTTGCCCTGGTCGGAGCTGCACTCCTCCTCCCCTGGCTATAGTCTCGATAGGAGAACACACAGGACTGGGGAGGAGAATCCACCCATTCAAACACCTTCCTCCCCAAGGAGTAGGGAGTTTGAAGGGGAAGAAGAAGAAGGCAGAGAGGGAAGGGAAAAAGGGGGAGTCCCTGTCAGCCTCCGTCCCTGCCCCCAATCCAGAGGACCCCCTAAAGGAGCCGGCACACCTCAAGGGAGGTGGACCCGATCTCTTGATTAACAGGGCCTACTGGCCCTCCTCCCAAAACGGGCCTCTCTACCATCCTCAGGAGCTAAAAGGGGTCCTACGGCTGCAGAGGGGAATAAAAACCCTAACTGAACCTTGGGGAGGAGAGCCAGCAGGGAGGACGACTGCCCTGGGACTGAGGCCTTCTGAGAGGAAGGTGGGCAGGATTCAGTGATGAATGGTGAAGATATACAGGAAGATTAAGAATTACAGCAGGTATGTAATTTTCATATCTTCCCTGTGTCACTCTTCACCATTCATCACTGGTGGGTGAGTACCGAGCACTTCCTCAGCCTCCCGTGGGGGAAACACAGAAGGAGGAGACCCATTTCAGGCCAGTTAGGCCTGAGACTGGTTAGGGCGAGGCGGAGTCCCACATTCCCTGGGGAAGGAAGGTACCCCTGAAGATCATGTCTCACCCTGCAGGAGAAAAGGTGGCTCCCCCAGAATGCAGAGGTAGTCACATTACGCCGGGCCAGGGGTGAGAGCTTTGATAGGCAAAGCCACGACATCCACCTAATGCAGACTGCTGTCCCTGCTAGCTGGGAAGCAACCTCACTGGCATCATGAAATGCCCTTGCTTGGTGCCTTGCTAGCTCCAGGCCTATTGTGGAGAGGGCTGTGGCCTGCCTGGCTGCCTCCAAATCAGGCAATGATGCCAACACCCATCCCAACATCGGGCACAGGTGCCTGTTCTAGGCAGCATGGTGTGCCTGATGAGATGTGATTGAAAGGATAACCCACACCAAGGAGAAAACTCTCTACCCCAGGCGGTCGAACTCTGCAGAGTCCAGATCCGGGGGGGGGTCCGGTCGCACATCAGGCGCCTATGCCTGGTAGGGGTGTCCAACCGCTCTATTCCCACAGTGGGATGAGGCAAAGTACTTGGAGACCCCTGGGGTGTGCAATATACTGACAATGGCAGTCCAAAGAGGATGGTGCAGGGGTTGCTGGAAACTGGCAGGCACTGTACAACACCTCTTGGAAGGGTATAGGCCAGGAAGGAACCATAAAGTGGTCCATGCTGCATTCACCTAGGAAGGCGTGCGTTGTAAACTCGGTATTGCGTCTCACCACATAAGAGATGTGCAGGTCCTTGACTAGCCTCGCAAAGAACCGTTGATACTCCATCTGATCAGCATCGGAGGACAGGTGGACAAGAGACTCCTCTTCCTTGATGGAGGAAGACGAGTAAGCTGAAGAACCTGAAGATTCAAATTCTGGCTGTGGAGGGGAGACAGGCGAAAGACCTGCTCGTCCATGGCCATGACGTACCTATGGAAGTCTGCAGCCTGAGCTCTGAACTGTTCCCAGGTCAAGGGCCCCAAAGGACCCACATGGCCTGGGAGAGAAGGGGCTAGACGCAGAGGTAAGGGAGAAAAAGATTTCACCCTCAGTGAAACACCTCTGCAAGGGCTAGGAGACCTAACAGGCAATCCTGGACTGCAAGGGGATCCATAGGTCGGATCTGCTAAGGACCGCTCAACCAGCCCAAAGCGGTCAGGGCTGAGCCCTGTAGGGGAAGCACCCCTATGAGGGGACTGAGACTGCATGTGTCAAGAAGGGCAGACTCCAACCCCACCCAACAAGGACTGCCCCGAAGGAGATGAGGGAGAAAACTTGGGTTCATGCTGTGGCTCCTCCCTGACCCTCAAAGGACTGAAGAAGAGTGCCCCAGCCCCTCACCTCGGCCCCTCAACCCCGCCGACTCTGAGAAAGACCTTTTCCTCACACCCTATGCCTTGCGGCCCCCAATTCCACAGGCCCTCCTAGGAGGGCCATAGAAGAGGGGGTCCCAGATCCAGCATCTGGAGAGGGGGCGGCTCCAAGGGCAGCAGCCAACCCCATTCCCAGCACCGGAACCACCACTCCCACAGGCCCACGGCTGTTATCCTGCACAGGAACTGGTGCTGACCATAGTCACCGGAGCTGCGGGAGGGGGCACCTGGGAAGGTGCAAGGGTCCTGGGCCCCGGAGAGCCCACCGACTCCAAAGAGTCATCTGGCTCCAAAGAGAAGGAGATCCAAAAGACCTTCAAACGGGTGACCCTGATGGCTCTCCCCACGCTCAGCATAGCGAACGGTGCTGTGGGCGCACCAGTGCCCCTCATGGCACTGCCTCAATTGCCGGAGCTGTAAACGGCCCCAGAATCCGAGACGGCACCGGCGGGTGGTGCCAAGGAATGTCCCGTACTGAACCCAGCAACTGCAGGCTCCAACATGGGGTAGCCTGCACCTCCAAGGAAGTGACTGCCAGAGCAGTGCTCCCAGCCCGGCCCTGAGTGGAATCAGACTGACCCTCCGACACTGTGGAAGATACCTCCTCCATGGCAAGACTAGATGAGGAGGAGGAGGCCCCCTCCTCACTGGACCGTACAGGCACAGCAGTAGTCCTGGAGGAAGAATGAAGAGACCTGCGTTTGGACCTACAAGAAAGATGCCACCCCCTGAAAGACGGCAGAGCCCTGCCAACTTTTTTTATTACAGCACTGCTTATTGCCGCCAGCTGCCCCATTCAGCCCGACTGGCTCCCTCAGCCCCGACAACCCAGAATCACTGGTGCTTACCTTATGCCCAGCCCAGGAGCGGTGCCTGCGGAGGGTCGGGTGTCATCCTGCCGCCAGGTTGTTTTCTCCTCCATTTCTCACCCAGTTACCCTAGGCCCCCAGCAGTAGAAATGCATATGCGTGGAGGCGTGCATGCGTACTTCGGCCCTGGTGACAGCCCCTTCCGCCAACCTGTTGGCCTAGCGCCTGTGCACCCTGGCCTCCACCAAGAGGCAGACAAGAGCCAAAGGATGCCAACTTCCCTCACCAGAGAGGAGAGCTGCCTTCTGGCCGTTCCAACCAGCTCAGCGACCCCCCCCACCATGCTCGTTCCCCAACATGGGTCATCGGCATGGTGCAAGGTAAGGCATCCAGTGCCTCAGCCCTCAGTGTCACCGGGCCCGTGCCCTGCCAACTTTAAATGTGCAGGTGCCACCGGGCTAGTGCCCTGCCAACTTCAAACATGTGGTACTCAAGAAAGCGGCAATCCATTGAGAAGCAGGCATCTCAGTGATCCATATCATGCTGAGGGCCAAGGCAGGTGAGGTAAATATCATGCTGGTCTATCATGATAATCTGCCGGCGTCAGGGACACCGACGCATGGGATGCCAGACCACTTTGGAAAATTGCTTTTTGTCCCTCAACCTTGGCATGATGCTACGAAAAACAAACAATAATCAGACAAGACTCTGCAAACAGAAAGATGTTACCGGCATTTACTTGAAACAGCACAGAGTAACCGGAATGGCAGAACCGAGGCATCGAAATCTGGCTGAGGCAGTGTCGATGGCTCCATAAACTGAAGGTGCAGTGCCGCACTGAAAACTAGGCTACTGACGAAATAACTTTCTCCGAGTTGTAGCAAGGTGCTGTCTCGAACAGTGAGAGAAGCAGAACTGAAGTGAAGGAGGAGCCAACGGCCGTTATTGCCAAACCACGGAGTGCCATACAGTGTTTTGCCCCTGGCTGCTGCGCCTCAGCACGTTGGCCTCTCCCTAGAAAAAAAGAAGAAAAAAATCTCCTACGGGGTGCTGCGCTCATGGCATACACCCACCAGTGATGAATGGTGAAGACTAACACAGGAAAGATATCGCGTCATCCTTTTGATGTCTTCTGACAAGGGGTCAACTGGGTCAAGAAAAATCAAGACCAGCTGGTCAGCCTGCATCACGGCCAACAAGCCTGATGGGGGTACCATGGCGTTAGCAGCCTGACCCTCGACCCTGGAAGGCTCGGCCAAGGCCAGGGCCGGAGTTTACAGCCATTGACGTCGAGGGAAATTTAAGAGGAGCAGGAAGAGCATGGTCGCTCCTGGTCCCATGACCACGAAGTGTTTGCTTGTTTTTCTTTGATTTATCCCCTCAGAAAAGGCCCTTCCTAAGGGTATGAAGGGACTAGCACATGTCCGTAAGGATCCGGTGACAGAAACCCTAATGCTGGCACTGACCAGAAGCAGTGTGAGCGCCAAGGATGAACTGTAGCAGCCCGTGCTGCCGCCTCTTCCAGGGCCATGAGCTGGGAGGCTGAACTCACAGCCACAGAGACCACCTTACGGGCATCCTTTGAGGGAACCGGAAGGTCCCGTTCATCCGGCCAGCTGAGGAGGAAGCGGGTGTACCTATGCTCGACAGAAGAAGGCAAAACAGTTTTGCACAACCAACAAGTCTGCGGGTCGTGCTCTGCCCCCGAGACAGTAGATGCATGAAACATTTGAGTCCGTTCAGAACATCTTCTGGTTGCATAGAACACTCCTCTTAAAGCCTGGACAGGACCAAGGTTCATTGCACTCCATGAGTTTTTTGCTTTTAGTTAGCACTGAGAAAACAATGCTTGAAACCGGGAAAGTATAGGCCTACACCGCACACATTGTGCTGCCAAGGAGGAGAACTGACTCTCCCAGCAGAAAGGAAGATCTGATATCACAGGGCAGAACCAAAAAGGATATCAATCGGGTGGGTGGGAGGAGCTTAGCTTGAAGACGTTCTGGTGAGATTTAAAGGGAAAGGAAGACTGCCACAGTGTGGATAAGTGCACCATATCCCCGTCCCTAGAAATGGAAATTACATATCTTCCCAAATATCTTCACCATTCATTACCTATGGGTCCTACTGGAGATCAGGACCCTGTATGGAAAGTAAAAAAGAGTGCTGCCTCTTTAAATTTTCTGAGCTGGAGGAGTCGACATCGGGATAGCGCCACCCATAAGGCCAGCTTTTTACCTGGCACTTGCGGATTGGCTAGTAACTGATGCCAACCCCTCCCAACACTCAGTTCTGTCAGCCAGGGGAGGAAGAAAGGGTAAGATTAGGGATAGAAGAGGGCGAGGGTGCCCGAATGATTGGGGGATATAAAGCAGACTGGAGGAAGGGTTGTAGGCAAGAGGGATAACTAAGAAGACAAGGGTGACAAGAACACTAGGCAGCCCAAGACAGAATAAAAACAACTAGAAACAGAAAAAGAGGAAGGAAGAAAGAAAGAAAGGAAACTGATGGGCTCCCTCCTGAAGGATCTCCCCCCACTCCCTCACCCGCACAGTACCCCCCCCCAGACACTCAGACCTGAGAGAGGGATGAAAAAATGACTTACCATAGTAATCTTGTTTCCTCCAAGGCATTCTTCTATATTCATAACTCTCTGCAGTCAGCCTCCTAAGCAGAACTGCCCGATGACAGAATGGTATGCAAACGATAGAACATATCATTGGCTCTAGCCACCTATTCAAACTGCTGCCCTTATCAGTTGCAATGTTCCACCAATGTATCAGATTTCTAAGGAGCCTGCAAGGCAATTTTAATTATAACTACAACTACACCTATCTATCTACAGCAAAACTATATTGTCTAGAACAGCAGAAACCACAAATATTAACATGAACCCAACCCCCCCCCCACCGACTGCCAGAATCACTTGGAAAAAGAAGGGAAGGAAAAACTCCACCCATTAGGGTTTAAACAATGTGTGCCTATGTTTGGGACTTCATATTTAAATGTTCAGTTAAGAGTGCAGAGGCTTTTGGTTCTGGAAGGGGAGATAGAGTGGGAAGAGTTATGAATACAGAATACCTTGGAAGAAATGAGATTACTATAGTAATTTATTCTTCTCATCCCAGGTATTTTTCTATATTCCTAACTCTGTGGACTTCAAAGCAGTACCTTTGGAGGTGGGCACAGAACCTGCTTTGGAAAGAGGCTCTGCAGGACTGCTGTGCCAAACCTGGCATCACTTCTGGACTGAGTGTTCAGACTGTAGAGTTTAGTAAAGGTGAGTACTGTCCTCCAGGTAGCAGCTTTACAGATCTCCACTAATGAAACATCTCTGGCTGCTGCTATGGTAGCAGCTGTGCCCCTTGTGGAATAAGCCCTCAGTCCTGCTGGGGGTTCCTTGCCAACTTTCAAATAGCAAAACTGAATGCACTGGACTAATCCAGTGAGAAATGGACCTCTTTGAAGCTGGGTTACCTTTACCCACATTCTCATAAATCAGGAACAACTGTTGTTTGTCTTGTCTTTAGAAAATGGGCTTTTTATTTCCTGGCATCTGACTGGCTAGTACCCTTGCCAGGGAGTACATTAACTTTCAATAGATGCCCAGGAAATAAAAAGTACCAGAACAAGTACCCCTTCACCCTCTCTAAAATCCTTGTGCCCACCCTGCCCCCTCTTTGGCAAAAAGCACCCCAGTAAATTTGAAATCCACGCCATGTTTTTTCCCTCGCTTAGCGAGAGACAGCTCCCCCCCCCACACACATACACACACTCATTTATAGACACACAGCCTAAGCTCAACCTTTCCTCCAACCTGGCAGTTTCTCAAAGATGAAAAAAAAATACAGTTTCAGTTAAAAAACAACTCAACTGTGGTGCAGTACAATATACTGATAACCGGCACTGCTTATGATGCCGCTCGCTGTAATGTACAGCTCATAAAACAATCCTCTAACAACTGAATCCCCCCTAAATGTGGAGCACTATATTTTTTGTAAAATAACCATTAAGACACAGTACCAATTTTTTATTCTGTGGTCGAGGAGTCAGAGAAATTGGCATCCCCCGTGCTTATCTCCAATGGCAGTGCTCTCCTGCTCTCGCTCCGCCTTTCTCCACAGCACGGGCCACTCTGTTCATTAGCGAGCAGCCCCCATTCTGCCACAACTCGCTTTCCTGAAATCATTCATTCATGCACTCCCACCTCTCCCTCAGTTACCCTTTCAGCCAACACAGAATCATCCCCACAACTGAAATCCCATAACGGGACACACTTCCCTGGAAAGTGTTACACGCACAACAAAAGCAAAGCAGTCGGACCGATCAGCTTTCTTTTCTTCTGAGCTTTTGTTACAGCTCGCATTCCCTGACACCGATCGGCAACGCAACACACTCTAGGAGCTCAGCAACTTACTGGCAAAGGGGCTTTCTCTTTTCACATACTTACCCTAGAAATCAGAAAATAACAAAAGGGAAATCCTAAAGTTTAAAAAAAAATTAAGACTGCTGCTGTCTGTGTCACCTTATAATTCTCTACTTCCTGCTTTTGCCCTGTGTTGTTACGCACCTTACTTACTGCCACATCTTCTGACCATGAAACACAAATTATGCTTAGGGAGGGGGTGTTTAATGAAACTCTATGTGTTTCTGTAGAGGTTTTGGGAGGTGGGTAATTACAACAGAATAGCTCTGTGGAGGGAAGGGGCAGGACACAGAACAGCACAAAACACAGGGAGGGACTACTTTACAACACATGGTTAAACTGCATTCTTAATCTTTTTTTTTTTTTAAAGGTTTTTACTCAATACTTTCAATATTCTTATAAATATGCCACAGTTAGCCCATTTTTCTAAGTGCAATAATACCCGACAGGGTGGGCGGTATGGGCAATACCGGACCGCCCAGGAGCTACAATATAAGGCCCTTCTTCTGCGGCATCGGGCCTCATTACGCCCCTGGGCGGTCTGGTTTGCCCAATACCGCCCACCCTGTCAAGTATTATTGCTTGCATGATCTCTGGTGTGGATCGTAGTAACTTAATGCCCTCTTGACATCCAGACGATGGAGTCTGCGCCCACCTGAACTAGCATGTTCAGTGAAGAAGACTGCGAGGTAATGGACTGGTTCAAATGAAAGTCAGAGACCACCTTGAGGAGGAATTTTCTATTTGTTCATAATACTACCTTGTCTCTGTGGAAGGAAAGATCATCCTTTTCGTCACACAAGGCCTGAGGCTCACTAATTCCTCTAGCTGAGGTGATCGCAACCAGAAAAACAGTTTCTAGGTAACATATTTTAGGTGTGCTGAAGCCATGGGCTCAAATGGGGGTCTCATGAGCTGGGCAATGCATATGTTTGGGTCCCATGTTGGTACTGGTCCCCTAATAGGTGGGTGCAAATGACACAGACATACTAACATACTAAAATGCCAGCAGAACAGGCCTAACGGTCTTTCGTGTCTGCTTGTTTGGTCAGCCCCCACCCTGGGTGCTGACCTTGCTGCCCCCCTTCTCTGGCTTCTCCCTTCCCATTTCCGGATATTCTTGCTGCATTTGATTTTGCTTCCAGAACTTTTCCCCTGTACCTGTCCCACCCCCTCTTGAACCCCTCCACTGTCTCTGCCTCCACCAGCCCCTAGGCAGCGCATTCCATGGCTCCACCACCCTCTCAGTGAAGTAGCACCTCCTCCTTTCACCCCTGAATCTTCCCCTCCGCTTCCACCCATGCCTCTAGTGGCCCCTCCTCCTCCTTCCTTGAAGCACCCTGACTATTCCTCCCTATTTACCCTCTTCATGTACCTGAAGAGCTCTATCATGTCCCCGGTCCCTTCTCTCTTCCAATGTGTACATATTTAGCTCTTGAGCCTCTCCTCATAGGTCCTGTCCCCCAAGCCCCAAATCATTTTGGTTGCCCTCCTCTGGACCCTCTCCAGGAGTTTAATGTCCCTCTTTAAGTGTGGCCTCCAAAACTGCATGCAGTACTCAAGGTGCGGCCTCACCAAGCAGTTATACAGAGGGAGTATCACTTCCCTCCTTCTGGAGGTGATCCCCCTAGCGATGCATCCCAGCATCCTGTTGGCCTTGGCTGCTGCCCTCCTAAAAGTCTCAGAGTTGTTCATCTTGACATCCACCACCACCCCCAGGTCCCTCTCAGCCA
Organism: Neoceratodus forsteri; assembly: GCA_016271365.2. Lineage (NCBI taxonomy): Eukaryota > Metazoa > Chordata > Ceratodontiformes > Ceratodontidae > Neoceratodus > Neoceratodus forsteri. The sequence goes on along the minus strand of CM028134.1, from coordinate 965,823,573 downwards.
TCGAGACTTGTAGCATTTCCCCCCAGGGTGTACACTTGGCCCGGGTTTCTGGCCCCCAGGTGGAGTACCTTGCATTTGCCTGCATTGAACCTCAGCTTCCACTTTCTAGACCATCTTTCCAGAGCCTCCAGGTCCCCCTGTAGGGCCACCTTTAAAGAACTTTTTGAAAATGGGACTGGATGCCGGGAGGGGCTCCTCCCAGCTGAAATGTGAGCAGATATTGCGGCTAAAACAAAAAAATTACTCACCTTAGTAATTGTGTTTCTTCTAATGGAGTCTTGCTATATTCTGACATATGCAGCTAGCCCTAGCATTTGAACTGCTCCGGAAAGGAAAGAGTTAAATTCTATGCAGAGCATAGAACGTTGAGCTCGAGCTTGGTTCAAACCTCTGTCTGCTGCACTTTGCAGTGTAACCATCAGATTCTTACGAGCTAATACTAACTAACTACCCCCACTATGTGGAAATTGTAAAAATTACTAGCCAAAAAGGCAACCGATATTTTGGATCCCTAAAAGACTCAAGTCGAGAAATCCAAAACAAAAACCTAGGTAGAGACCAAATAATTACCAAATTATAACAACAACCCACTCCCCTTGATAAAAAAGGTGAAGTGCCAAGTACACCCCTGAGGTGCAACACTGTGCCTGCCCACCCACTTCCCAAAAACCAGGTTCTGAGAGGGGAGGCAGGGAGGGAAGGAGGTGAGAATACAGCAAGACTCCATTAGAAGAAACACAATTACTAAGGTGAGTAATTTTTTCTTCAAACAACATGAAGTCTTGCTGTATTCTGACATATGCAAACTACCAAGCAGTACCCTCAAGGAGGAGGGATTGAACCTATTTTTGGAATAGGCTCTGCAGTACTGCTGTACCAAACCAAGCATCACTCCTAGCCTGGATATCCAGAAAGTAATGCTTGGTGAATGTATGGACTGTTTTCCAGGTGGCTGCTTTGCATATCTCTAGTAAGTGTATATCTCTGGCAGCAGTCAGAGAAGCAGCTGTACCTCTAGTCGAATGAGTCCTCAGGCCTGAGGGTGGTGTTTTGCCTAGCTTTTCATAGCACAACTGAATACAAGAGACAATCCACCTGGCAATAGTTCTCTTAGTGGCAGGTTTGCCCCTTCCCACTTCCCCATAAGTGAGGAGGAACTGGAGGGAGTCAAACTTGAGTGCTTTAGTATGCTCAAAGTAGTAACTAAGAGCCCTTTTAACATCCAAACTGTGTAATCTTCTCTCTCCTGAAGAAGAATGATCAGTGAAGAAAACAGGGAGAGACATGGATTGGTTCAAATGAAAATCTGAAACCACTCTGCCTAAGAACCTCCTGTTAGTTCTAAGGACCACCTTATCTCTATGGAATGAGATAAAATCAGACTCCACTGACAGAGCCTGCAATTCACTGATACGTCTGGCAGAGTAATAGCTACCAGGAACACAGTTTTCCAAGTCAAGTACTTAAGCTCTGCTGAAGACAAAGGCTCAAAAGGGGGTTGCATAAGCTGAGCAATGCAAACATTAAGGTCCCAAGCAGGAGTAGGATCCCTAAAGAGGGGATTGGTATGAAGCAATCCCTTGAAAAATTTGTGATGGCCCTGGGAAATCCTGTTCAATGCATCTGCTAGCACATTGTCCTTTACTGGAAGGTGGACTGCTACCAGAGAGGTCTGTAGAGAATAAGCCAAGGACCATAATTTCATGGCTTCCATGCACAAGGTCATAGACCGAGTGCCTCCCTGCTTGCTGATATACCACACGGTGGTGGTGTTGTCTTTCCTGACCTGAACCAACTTGTTCTGTACTGATTCCGGAAAGTCTTGCAGGGCCAGGTAAACTGCCCTGAGCTCCAGAAGATTGATATGGAGAAGAGACCCCTTGGTAGACCACACTCCCTGGGCTAGGAGAGTCCCCAGGTGAGCTCGCCAAGCCAGGAGAGAAGCAGCTGTGGTTAGGACCACAGAATGAAATTGAGTGATGAATGGGACCCCTTGCCTGAGATTGTCCTGATCCTGCCACCATTGAAGAGCTTGGATCAGGGTCTGAGTCACTGGAATAAGTTTGGTTAGAGGATCCTTATTCTGCGACCAAAAGGCCCTCAGGTGAAACTGAATGTCCCTCATCTGAAATCTGGCCCCTTGGACTACTGCAGTAGTAAGCCAGCCTCTCCCCTACAGAAACTGGGGAGTTGACCCGGGCAGACACATCAGGGTGTCTGCTTGGCAGGAGCCTTAGGCAGAGAGGAGGATACAGTCCTACTCATCCCCTTTCTGCCTCTCTCTCTGAAGAACCCCCTCTGGGAAAAAGGAGAGGAGGCCTGTGCTTGGTAGAAAGGCCTATGAAAAGGCCTGCCCTTGCCCATAGCTTGCTGCCTCTGAGGAGTTGCCTGCCTTTAATTGGCCTGTGCACTCCTGTAGGTGGTCCTGTATTCATCCATCTTCTTCATATCATTCTCTGTCTGCTGCCCAAACAGAGAATTATTAACCACAGGGAAATCCACAGCCTTAGCATGGGTATCCCGAGATAGGCTAGTACACCCGAGCCAAACTAGTCTCCGAAGAGCCACAGATGTAGCCATGACTCTTGATGACACATCACTGGAGTCCACAGCTGCATGAAACTGGATTTTCGATGCCTCAATCCTATCAGCAGCCACCTCCTCCAGCTCCTTGGAAAGCTGGGTGGAGGTCTGCTTAGCCAGTTCCAGTACAGTGTCCCACCTGTACTTCTGGTTCCTGGCTATATAGGCCATGTAATTAACCTGCCTGACTCCCAAGGAAGATGCCATGTATTGTTTCTTTGCTATGGCATCCAACTTCCTGGAGTCTTTATCTGGGTGTGTGTGAAGCCAAGGGTATGTTAGCCTTATCACAGGCTGCAGCCTGCACAACCCCAACATGGCTGCATTGCTGGTACAAGTACTCCGTACCTGAGCCTGACATCATGTACCTTTTGTCCATCCTTTTGTCTACAAGAGGTAAAGAATTCGGAGTTTTTAACAACTTCTGTGTCAGTTTCCCAAAAGACTTATGAAGGGGAATAGACAACCTCTTAGACTCTGGGATGTCCATCATCTCCACACAGTCAGGCTCCTCTTGCTCCTCAACAGCTTCTTCCAAAGGGAGTTGGAGGGTTTCTACCACTTTCCTGTAGAACATAAAGTGGGAAGGGGACTCAGAAAGCCTAGGAGGGGAAACATCAGAAGGCCTGTCTAGGGAGATGTACGGTTCTATAGGCTCACCCAGACTTTCTACTCCATCATCATCATAATCATCATCCCCCTCCAAGTCCGGTTCATAAAAATCTTCAGGGGTATAATCTAGAACTGGAGGAGACGACTGAATAGACCGCTGAATTTGATCAGAACTCTGAAAATGAGAGGAAAAGGGGGAAAAGCATATAGGCATCTTCCTGACCAGTCCAGTGTCAAAGCATCCAGCAGGACTGTATCCTTGACTGGTGGTCTGCAGCAGAAAAGAGGCAGATGATGATTCCCAAGGGATGCAAAGAGATCCATCTCTGGTGTGCCCCACCTCCTGAATACTGCCCACAGTACCTGCTTCTTGATGGACCACTAATGGAAGGCCTAACTGATTCTGCTCAGGATATCTGCTAGGGTATTCTCTTTCCCTGGCACATGAATGGCCTGTAGGGAGGCCATCAGTGAGTAAACCAAACTCCAGATGTTCACTGCTACCAAGCACCGGAGGTTTGACCTTGTCTATCCTTGCTTGTTTATGCAGTACATTGTTGTGTTGTCTGTCCTGACCTGCACCACCTTTCATTGTAGCAGTGGTGCAAATGCTTTCAGTGCCAGGAACACTACCCTTAGCTCCAACAGATTTATATGCTGGAGTGACTCTGTGCTGGACCAGATTCCATGAGTGGTGTGTTCCCCTACGTAGGCACCCCACCCTAACAGAGAGGCGTCAGTTGTAACAATGACTAATGAGGTTTCCCGTTTAAAGGATACACCCTCCCTGAGGTTGTCCGCTTCCTTCCACTATGAAGGGCCTGTAGCAACGTTCTTGTTACTGGAATTGGCTTTGAAAGAGTGTCTTTCCTTTGTCACCAATATGTCCTGAGGTGAAACTGTATATCTCTCATTTTGAACCTGGCACCCAAAACTGTGCCTGTTGCTGCAGCCATGTATCCCAGAAGCTGCAGAAACTGTCTTGCTGGTTTTGGTTTGTTCAGCCTGAAAGAAGCAGCTATTTGCAAGATGCTTTGAACTCTGTCCTGAGGGAGGAAGGCTCTTCCCTCCAAGATGTTCAGTTTTGCTCCTGTGAAGTGCAGAACCTGTACTGGGGTGAGGACAGATTTCTCATAATTTACCAGGAACCCTAGTGACTGTAAAAGGTTTAATGTGATCTACAAGTGATCTTGCACCTGCTGGGGTGTGTTTCCCACCACCAGCCTATCATCGAGATAGGGGAAGACTGATACACCTAACCTTCTTAGGTGTGCCACTACTACTGCCAGACACTTTGTGAATACCCTTGTGGCTGAGGTGAGGCCGAAGGGAAGGGCAGAAAAATGAACATTACGTACCTACCATAATTGTTGATCTTTCTGTGTATCTTCACCATTCATCACTAGTGGGTATAGCGCCAGAGCTAGGACCACGCGAGAGACTTTTTTCCCTATGGGCAGAGTCGACGAGGTCAGGCCACCTCGAGGCCGATGTTTCCGGGCGCCGAGGGTTGGCTGCTAGGGTGCCGCTAACCTGCCCTAGCCTCTACTGACACGCTGGAGAGTGTAAGAAAGGAAGGGTGGGTTGAGGCAAGAGAGCCTAAGGGATAGACAAAAGGAAAGGAATAATAAACTAAAAGGAGAAATAAACGACAGAAGAAGAGATTAAAAAAGGAATTGGGGAGAGAGGGGCCCCAAGCTCTGTAAGGAGGAGGAAAAGGAGATGGAAGGAGAAATAAGGGGAGGGGAAAAAAGAGTAGCACACCCCCAGGAGAGATTCTGCACCAAAGATTTTTAGAGGACGACAGTCCAGCCCTGGACTATCACGGTTCAGCTGCAGAAGGCCAAGCCAGTACTTTACAGCAGCCCAGGTCTAGTAGACCAACCAAGAAGAGAGTAGAGGCTGAGGGTGTGTCTCAAACTCTCTCCCCTCCCTCCCAAAAGAGGGGGGATTTTAAATAGCCAATATGACATAACAGGAGAAAAACTGAACTCAAATTCTGAGTTCAAAATTAAAATTGGGAGAGGATGGAGAGGAGGGAGGGGTCCCCAACACTCCAAGACTCCCTAATAAGGGAGAAGAGAAAAGGGGACCGCCCCCCAATATCCCCATAAAAAAAACCAAGGGATTCATCCCTGTGTGTCTCCACAGTCCCCTCCCACCTAAACGCAAGGGAGAGGAGAGCGAGGAACAGAAGACACAGAGGGGGAGGAGTCCAGAGACTGAGGCCCCCAAGGGGAAGGAGGGTGGAACTTAGTGATGAATGGTGATGATACACAGAAAGATCAACAATTATGGTAGGTACATAATTTTCATATCTTATCTGTGTCAGTCTTCACCATTCATCACTAGTGGGCGAGTACCGAGCCCCCCAAAAGGGGGCAATGAAATCCCCAAGGAATAGGTCCCTTAGCCTCCAGTGGGTGAGACACTGAAGGAGAACCCTCACAGGCCTGGGGAGCCTGTGACTGGTCTGGGTGTGACGGGATCCCCAGTGGGGGAAGGAGGCACCCAAAGCCGCCGTCTCACCTTTCGGGAGAAAAGATGGGTTCTCCAGTACACGGAGTGAATCACCCTACGCCGGGCCAGGGGTGATAACCGGGACAGACAAAGCCATGCGTCCACTGAAGGCAGATTGATGTCTCTATAACTCTGGATGCCACCTCACTGGCATCATAAGATGCCCTTGCTTGGTGTATCGCTAGCTCCAGGCCCTGCGCAGAGAGGGCAATGGCTTGCCTGGTTTCCTCCAAATCTGGCACTGAGGCTAGGACCTGTCCTAACCCGGACCACAAGAACCTGTCATAGGCTGCAAAGTGGGCCTGATGTGCTGCAATTCAAAGGGAGATCCGTGCTAAGTAGAATACTCGTCTCCCCCAGAAACCGAAATCCGCAGAGTCCGAGTCCAAATCCGGGGGGAGGTCATGGTAAGGGGCGCAAGGCCCAGAGGGGGTGTGCAGGGAGGTCAAGCCCGAAGAGGGATGAGGCAGAGCACCTGGAGACCCAGGGGGAGCGCAATACCACTGGCATAGGTCCCTTGGGGCTGGTACGGTGGAAAAGGGACGTAGCCAGAGCCGATGTGACACTTCCTGAAAAGGAATACGTCAGGCGGGAGCCACCAGGTGAGCTGCACTGTATTCATCTAAAAAGGTACACATCACATGCTTGGGATTGCTAATCGGGACTGGGGTAAGGTGGAGCTCGTCCAACATCCTCGCAAGGAAGCGCTGATAAGAGGACAGATCAGATGCTGGGGAGATGTGGAACGAGGGTTCCTTTCCCACTGTAGAGGGAGAAGAGGATGAGCTCCCAGGTTCAGGATCCGGCTACACGGAAGCATGGTGAAATACCTGTTGGTCCAGGGCATGGAGGTAGGTGGAGAAACGTGCAGCGGAACCTCTGAACTCTTCCTACGTGAGAGGCCCCCCGCGGACCCGGAATACCTGGGATAACCAGGGATGGAGGCAGAGGCTCAGGGGACTGGCTCCTAGCAACAGGAGAACAGTCTTTGTCGGGGAAGGGAGGCAAACAGGAAACCCTTCGCAGTGAGAGGGATCCAATGACCGCCGCAGCTAAGAGCCGTTCAACCAGATCGGAATGGTCAGAGCTGTGCACAAAGGAAGAAATCCCCCCGTGAGGTAACCGGGACTGTAAGGGTCCTGAAGGGCGCCCCCTGACCTCTGAAGTTAAAGTCCCTCTCAGGGACTCCTCCAGGGAAAGGCAAGGGTCTGCACTGCAACTCCTCCCAGAACCCGGCTCGGCTTTGGGGAGGGCGTGCCGCGTCACACCTCTACCTCTCAACCCTTCAAAATAAGAGAGGGACCTCATCCTCACAGCCACCAGCCTAGGCAGATGGCAACTCCGGACAGCCTTCGAGAAGTCCACCCAGGCAACCGTACCCTCCCCTTCTAGGTGCGCCCCGGGCTGCCCCAAACTTGGGCTGTCCAGACACACCAAGGAAGGGGATACCCCAACTGGAGGAACAGAAACACCAGTGACCCCAGGTTGCACAGTAGTGGACACTGAGACCACAGCTGGCTGGTCAGACCCCCTGATCCTAAGATCCACCAGTGACAACTGACCCTCAGAGGGAGGCTGAGTCGGGGCCGAGGTGCTGGAAACAGAGGAGTCCAATGATTCCGAAGAACCTGGAAGCCAGTCCGGATCAGACTCAGAGCCCACCTCCGAAGAGGCGAGCACTGAAATCTGGTGCCAGACAACTCCCCGAGCTTCTCCAGTTCCTGGACCACGAGTCGGGGCATCCCGAGACTCGGCACCGAAAACAGCGCCAGAGCAAAGCACAGCCCCAAACCTGGCACTGACACTCACTCCGGCGCCACGAACGGCATCGGAGTCGGGTGCGGCCCTGAGCACGATGCGACCCCATCCCCGGCGCCACCGACAGCCAAATCCAGCACAGCACCGTGCCTGATGCTGACACCCACCTCGGCACTGCGAGTGGCACAGAGATCAGGCATGGCCCCGAACATGGCGCAGCTGGAGCCAGGGCCGACTCCGACCAAGGCGCCGAGTCCATCCCCGGCACTGGGACCTGAACCAAGCCCAGAAACAGCCAAAACACCACCCCCAGCACCGACCCCATCCACGGTGCTGCCAACATCCAAATTGAGCATGGCACCGTACCTGATGCCGACACCCACCTGGGCGCCATGAGTGGCACTGAGGCCAGGCAAGGCCCTGAATGCGGTGACAGACAACACCCCAGCGCTGAAGCCAGGGCCAACTCCACCTACGGGGTGCCAACTCCATCCCCAGCACCATGAGCGGTGGTGAGGCATGGGTTGGTGCCGACTCCTGCCCCGGCACCGCGCATGGCCCCGAGCCAGGCCCAGAAACAGCCAAAACATCACCCCTGGCACCGATGAAAGCCCCGATGCTGTGAACAGCATCAGGAGTCAAGAGCAGTGCAGAGAGAAGGTGCTGCGCTGAAAGCCCACGGTGCCGCAAACGGTGCTGGGACCAACAGCGGCTTTCTGACAGCACAGAGGATGGTGCTGGTTCAGACCCGAAGGGCCCAGAACACGATGCCCGAGGGAGCTTTCGCCACTGAGGAAGTGACTGCCAATGCAGTGCCACCCGACTGACCCCCGAAAGGGCCAACCTGGGCCTCCTACACCGAGGAAGAAACCTCCGCCGTGGCAAGGCTGAAAGAGGCTGGGGTTCCCTCCTCCACGGGCCGTATGAAAAAATTACTCACCTCAGTAATGTTGTTTCTTCTAATGGAGTCTTGCTATATTATGACATATTCAGTGAGTCCCAACCTTCGAACTGCTCCAGAGGTGAAAGAGTTAACTTTCCATGCCAGGCATGGAACGCTGAGCTCGAGCTCGGTTGAAAACTCTGTCTGTTGTTCTTCAAACTCAAACTGTCAGATCTTTACGAGCTAAACTCACTAAGGTCCTGTGTGGAAGCTGTAAACCTACACTAGCCAACTGGCTTACTAAATATAAGAACACATTTTTTGGTCCCAAAACAAAGACTCAAGTCAGAGACCCAAAATAAAAAACACAACACCCAGACACCCCAAAAAGGGGTGAAAACAAGGTGGGCATCTACCAAGTGCCAACACTGCACTGCCCACCCACATCCCAAAACAGAGGTTCTGAGAGGGGCAGGCGGGGAGGTCATAATAGCAAGACTCCATTAGAAGAAATAACATTACTAAGGTGAGTAATTTTTCTTCAAACAACATAAGTCTTGCTATATTATGATTATATGAAACTACACAGCAGTACCTCCATGGAGGAGGACAGAACCTATAGGAAATAGGCTCTGAAGCACAGCTGTGCCAAACCGAGCATCACTCCTAGCCTGGATGTCCAGAGAGTAATGCTTGGTAAAAGTGTGAACTGTTTTCCAGGTAGCTGCTTGACAAATCTCTAGAATGGGGATGTCCCTGGCAGCAGCCAGGGAAGCAGCTGTACCTCTGGTAGAGTGAGCCCTCAGGCCTGAGGGAGGAACCTTACCCAGCTTTTCATAACAGAACTGGATACAAGAGACAATCCACCTGGCAATGGATCTTTAGTGGCAGGTTACCTTACCAACCTCACCATAAGTGAGGAACAATTGGAGGGAGTCAAACCTGTGACCCTTGGTACGCTCAATGTAGTAACTAAGGGCTCTCTTCACATCTAAGCTGTGCAACCTCCTCTCACCAGAGGAGGAATGGTCAGTGAAGTACACTGGAAGAGAAACAGATTGATTAAGGTAGAAATCTGAAACCACCTTAGGCAAGAACTTCCTGTTAGTCCTGAGGACCATCTTATCTCTATGAAAGGAGATAAAATCAGGCTCCACTGACAAAGCTTGTAATTCACTTATGCGTCTGGCAGAAGTGACGGCTACCAGAAACACAGTCTTCCAAGTCACATACTTAAGCTCTGCTGAAGACAAGGGCTCAAAGGGAGGTTGCATAAGCTGAGCACTGCAAACATTAAGATCCCAGGCAGGGGCAGGGGCCCTGAATGGAGGGTTGGTGTGAAGCAATCCCTTGAAAAACTTAGAAAATACAGGATGAGCTGAAAGAGAAGAGGGTTTCCCTGCTGAAATAAAAGCAGACACAGCTGCCAAATGCACCTTTAGGGTAGCTGGTCTCAGCCCCAAAGTGTTTAAATGGACCATATAATCCAGGACTGTGGGTAAATCAGCAGAATCTGGGGAAACATGCTTCCCAGAGCACCATATGGAAAACCTCTTCCATTTGGAATTGTCAGTAGCCCTGGTGGAAGGCTTCCTAGAAGCCTTCAATACATCCATTACACCTTGGGAAAAGTGTAGATCAGCAAACTCTAACTCTTCAAGAGCCAGGCCTTGAGATTGAGAGATTTGAGGTTCGGGTACCAAACCTTTCCCTGAGCACAGGTTAACAGATTGTGATTCCTGGGAAGACACAGGGGAAGATGGACAGCTAAGGACAGTAGAAGTGGATACCAGGGTTGTCTGGCCCAATCTGGAGCAATCAGAATCACTTTGCAGGATTGAGATCTGATTTTGACTAACACTTTGAACAGGAGAGGAAGGGGGAAAAGCATAGAGAAACTTCCCTTCCCAATTGAGAACTAAGGCATCCAGAGGGACTGAGCCCAACACTGGGGGCCTGCAGCCAAAAAGGGGAAGTTGGTGATTGTCTGGGGCTGCAAAAAGATCTATCTGCGGGGTGCCCCATCTGGCAAATATTACCCCAGGACCAGGGGATCCAGTGACCATTCGTGATGGCCCTGGGAAATCCTGCTGAGAGCATCTGCCAGGACATTGTCCTTGCCTGGGAGGTGAACTGCCTAAGGGAGGTGTTCAGGGAGTAAGCCAGAGACCACAACTTCATTGCTTCGGTGCACAAGGCCATAGACGGAGTGCCTCCTTGCTTGTTGATGTACCACATTGTAGTGGTGTTGTCTGTTCTGACCTGTACAACTTTGTTCTGAACAGATTTGGAAAAAGCTTGAAGTGCTAGAAAAACTGCTCTGAGCTCCAACAGGTTGATGTGGAGCAAGATTCCTGAGGGGACCACAGTCCCTGGGTAGTGAGGTCGCCCATGTGAGTTCCCCACCCCAAGAGGGATGCATCTGTAGTAAGGATTAAAGAGTGAGACTGAGTGACAAAGGGACCCCTTGTCTCAGGTTGTTCTGATCCTGCCACCACTGTAGGGCTTGGATCAGGGTTCGAGTTACTGGGATCAACTTGGTTAGAGGGTCCTTTCTTTGAGACCAAAAGGCTCTCAAATGGAACTGAATGTCCCTCATCTGAAATCTGGCTCCTTGCACTACTGCTGTAGAAGCAGCCATGTGTCCCAGGAGCTGCAGAAAATGCCTTGCTGGTCGAAAGACCTGCAGGGTGAATGAGGAGGCCAGAGAGACCAGGGTCCTTGCCCTGTCCAAAGGAAGGAAGGCTCTGGCTTCCTCTGTGTTCAGTTCTGCACCTATGAAGGTGAGAAGCTGGACAGGCTCTAGAACTGACTTTAAAAGATTCAGAAGGAAACCTAGAGAGGTAAGCAGTTGCTGAGTTATCTGAAGATGTAACTTGACTTGGTCTGGAGACTGGCCTACTATGAGCCAGTCATCCAGGTAAGGGAAGATGGCAATTTTTGCCTTCTTAGGTGAGCAACTGCTACTGCCAGGCATTTGTGAATACCCTTGGAGCAGAGGTGAGGCCAAAGGGCATTGCTCTTAACTGGTAATGGCCTGAGGGCAGCTCGAACCTGAGGTACTCGATGGGAGCTTCAGATGAGAATATGAAGCAGGCATCCTTGAGGTTCAGGGGCGCTAGCAGTCCCTGGCCTTAGAGAGGGTAAAATAATTCCCAGAGTCACCATTTTAATTTTGGTTTTAATAGGTGCTTGTTTAGGTATCTGAGATCCAGGATGGGCCGCCATTCTCCTGTCTTTTTTGGGGTAAGGAAGTACCTGGAGTACAATCCTTTGCCCTGGTGTAGGGGTGGAACCCTTTCCACGGCTCTGAGAGCCAGGAGGGTAGAGACTTCTGCCTCTAGGGCAAGTGCCTCTGATGGATTTTCAGGTGGAAAGGATCTAGTTCTCATCTTTGGAAATTTTTTGAAGCTGAGAACCAGTCCCTGGCTTACTACTTCCAGGACCCACGGGTCTGATGTTAGAGACTTCCAGTCCTGGACAAAGTAAGCCAGCCTGCCCCCTACAGGTAGTGGAGAATCGGCCCTGGCAACCCCATCAGGGTGCCTGCTTGGCAGGGGCTTTAGGCTGAGGGGTGGAAGCAGGTCTGCTTGTACCCGTCTGCCTCTCCTCTAAGAACCCCTCTGGGCATAAGCTGAAGAGGAGGCCTGAGCTTGGTAAAGGCCTATGAAAAGGCCTGCCCCTGCCCCTGGAAGGCTGCCTTTGAGGAGTGGCCTGCCTTTCCTTGGCCTGTGCACTCCTATAGGTGGTCCTATACTCATCCATTTTCTTCATGTAATTCTCTGTCTGCTCCCCAAACAGAGAATTACCCACAACAGGAAAATCCATGGCCTTAATCAGGGTATCCTGTGACAAACTAGTACACCTGAGCCAAGCCAATCTACGAAAAGCCAAAGATGTAGCCATGACTCTAGAGGATACATCATTAGAATCCACTGCAGCATGGAATTGCACCTTAGATGCCTCACTACCATCTGCAGCCACCTGCTCCAGCTCCTTGGCAAGCTGGCCAGGGGCCTGTTTGGCTAAGGCCATGACAGTATCCCATCTAGATTTTTGGTATCTTACAACATAAGCCATATAATTTGCTTGTCTGAGTCCCAGGGCGCTGCCATGTATTGTTTTTTAGCCATGGCATCAATCTTCCTGGAGTCCTTGTCAGGAGGATGTGAAGCCAGGGAATATTAGCCTTATCACAGGCTGCAGCCTGAACTACTAACATGGCTGCATTGCTGTGAAAGAAATTCTGTATCAGGACCACAAAAGTGTACCTCCTGTCCATCTTTTTATCCACAGGAGGCACAGAATTAGAGCTTTAAAATTTTTTGTTTGCTTCTAAAGGATTTATGTAAAGGAATAGACAATCTCCTGGACTCTGAGATATCCATCATCTCTACAAAGTCAGGCTCCTCTTGCTCATCCACAGCTTCCTCCAAGGGAAGCTGGAGGGTTTCAACAACTTTTATAAAACAGAAAATGAGAAGGGACTCAGAAAGCCTGGGGAGATTCTCTAAAGGTCTGTCTGGGGAGATGTCCGTTCAATGGGCACATCCAGACTTTCAAAGTCACATTCACACTGTTCATAATCATCCTCCCCTCCTCTGGTTCATAAAACTCCTCTATATCATATTCTTGAACGGTGGAACCGCCAAACCGACCTTTTGCCAGACAGTGGCAGTTCGGACGGAACCAGGGAAAGGGACTGGACAATTTAGATTGCCCTGGCTATCTCTGCAGCAGTTGGAGAAGGGATTTTTGACTCCATACCTGCTGATTTTCTAGTTCTCTTTGCTGGAACTGGCTCCTCAGAGTCAGCTTTACGTTTGACCGAGGAAGTCTGGCCCTGGTCAGAGGGCACTCCCTCCGGTTCGGTTGGCACCGAACCGGGCTGGCCATCCGGGTCAGCGGACTTTTTGGCCTCTCGTTCCCTGAGCCTACCAACTCTCTTATCTAGGGTAGTTGCAGGGAAATTCTTGCAAATCTGGCAGTCTGCATTGAGGTGGTCAAACCCCAGACAATAAACACATGTGGTGTGTGGGTCAGCCTTGGCAAAGGCTTCCCCACAGACACTACAGTGTTGAAACCCAGTGGGCCCGGTTTTTCTTTTGGGTTTCTCAGACATAATGCCAGCCTAACCAAAAACTTGCCCTTTTTTTCGGCAGTGCCAGGCAAGACACCCTTATCGTTCCCAACCGTGTCACGGGTCATTGAAAAAAGCGTAATGAACCGGGTTTTAGAACCGATAAGAACCGAACCGACTCAAAAAGCCTTTAAATGTTTCAGAATAAAGTTTCAATATTAACCTGATCGGTTCAAACCGAACCGATAAACATTTACAAGTTCCACACAGAAATAAACCTATCTATTACTTACAATACCATAGACAGAGCTTGAACCGATCGGTTTGCGGTTAAAATAATGATAACCGCAGTTGAATCTAACCAAGAAAAAACTCTTTAAACCGAGAAAATGAACCGAGCAGTAGGAGGAATCTCCGGAGCGACTGTTCAGTGAGGCAGAGTAAAGAATCTGACAGTTTCAGTTTGAAATATCCCAGACAGAGCTTTTCTAACCGAGCTCGCTGGAACCAACTCGGCAGAAGGCAATACTGGCCCTTGTGCTCACAAACAGGGACAGTGTGATGGGGGTAACAGTGGGGGAGCACTTGGGGAACAGTGACCACCAGTCATTGTGGTTTGAAATCACAGAAAGAGTAGAACCAAACACACAAAAACACGTATCCTGGATTTTAGGGGGGCAGACGTTGGGAAAATGGGGAGATACTTGAAAGAGGCATTAAGGGGAATGGGACAGGAATCAGCGGTTGAGGAACAGTGAGCAGTATTTAAAATGGGGATTACAAGAAAACAGAATTATGCATCAAGCAGGTTAGCAAGACGAAAAGGAAGAGGAGACCATTATGGTTTTCCAAAGAGGTAGCAAAGAAAGTGAAAGCCAAAAAGATTGCATTCAGGCAATACAAAAAGACACAGGCAGAAGGGGATAGGGAGAAGTACCAGGAGAAGCAAAGGGAGGCAGACAGGTCAGTAAGGGAAGCCAAAGCTCAGACAGAAGAACACACTGCAAAATCAGTGGGTAGAGGGGACAAAACCTTTACAGGTACATAAGTGAAAAAGAAAGACAAAGGAGGAATAGTGAGACTGAAGGGGAGGATGGGGGCCGTAGGAGGATGACAACAGTAAAGCTGACATATTGAACAGGTATTTCTGCTCAGTCTTTACTGAGAAAGAGGAGGGTAATGGGTCTGAAGGGAGTACAAGGGGTGAGAATGGTGCAGAAATGGACACAATCCCTTTACACAAGAAAGGGTCCTGAAGGAACTGGAAGTAATAAGAGTTGATAAAGCAAGGGCTAGATGGGTGCACCCAGGGTCTTAAAGAACTAAGAGAGTGGTGGCTGAATCTCTGGCTATCCTGTTTAGCGATCACTGGAAACAGGGGAGGTACCCAAACACTGGAGGACAGCAGATGTAGTCCCTTATACAAAAGTGGGAACAAAGAGGAAGCAGGAACTACAGACCAGACAGCCTCACCTCGGTAGTGGGAAGATCATGGAAGCACTACTGAAGGAGAGATTGGTGGAACATCTGGTTGTCAATGGACTACAGACCCAAGGCAGCATGGTTTCACCAGGGGGAGGTCATGTCAGACCAACCTCGTTGAATTTTTTGACTGAGTGACTAGGGAGGTGGATCAGGGAGGGCAGTGGACATGGCCTATCTGGACTTCAGCAAGGCCTTTGACACTGTGCCACATAGAAGACTATTACACAAACTGGGGAATATGGGTGTGGGCAGGACAGTAGTGTGGTGGGTAGGTAACTGGCTGGGTGGCAGGACACAGAGGGTGGTGGTAAATGGCTGTCACTCCACAGAGGGAAGAGTGACCAGTGGGGTACCACAGGATCAGTGCTGGGACCGGTCCTATTCAACATCTTCATCAGTGACATTGCGCAGGACCTAGAAGGCAGAATTTCACTGTTCGCTGATGACACAAAGCTCTGTAACAGAGTAGACACACCAGAGGTGTAGACAGAATGAGAAGCGACCTGCAGAAACTTGAAGAATGGTCAGGGTTTGGCAGTTGAAATTCAATGCAAGGAAGTGCAAGATAATGCATACGGGGCACAAAAACCCTGGCACAATATATCAGGTGGGGGTGAGAATATAGCATGTACCAAGCAGGAAAGGGATCTTGGGGTTATCATCTCTGATGACCTCAAGGTAGGGAAATAGTGTGACAAGGCAGCAGGTAAAGCAAATAGGATGCTGGGATGTATAGGCAGGGGCATCACCAGCAGGAAAAGGGAAGTCATAATTCCGCTATACAAGACACTAGTGAGGCCCCACCTGGAGTACAGTGTACAGTTCTGGGGACCATACCTACGTAAGGACATAGACAGGGTAGAGAAGGTTCGGAGGAGGGCAGCAAAGATGGTGCAGACATTGCATCACAAGTCCTATGAAGACAGGTTGAAGGAACTGAACATGTACTCCCTGGAGGAGAGGAGGGAGAGAGGGGATATGATAGAGACATACAAGTATCTTACAGGAGGAACAGGGTGCAGGAATACACTATTTTAAGCGAAAAAGATGTTCCAGGACTAGAGGGCATGGGATGAAGTTGGAGGAGAATGATTCAGAGGAAACACGAGGAAGAATTTCTTCTTCACAGAACGGGTGGTGGACAAGTGGAACACCCTGCCAAAGGAAGTGGTGGGGGCTGAAACAATCACGGGATTTAAGAATGCATGGGATAGACATAAAGGAATTCTGGAGGTCAGGGGTAAGGGGCAACAGACTTCTAGGAAAACATAAACTGAAATTACAAGCTCAAATGGGCAGACTGGGTGGGCCATAGGCCCTTATCTGCCGACACTGTCTATGTATCTATGTTCTACTATTTTCCTTACGAAGGAAAAATGAAGAGGAAAAATCCTCTACTCTAGGAGGAAAGCCAAATTCTTGTACAGGTGAGAGTTGAGGCTCAACAGGCTCACCCTCGTCCACTTCAGGCAAATCATACTCCTCAATCTGCTCCTGGGATGGAATAGGGACAGAAGAAGGTCCAACTGGGACTTGGACCGGTGTTGGAGGGGTTGGAGCAGGTATAAGACCCTGCAAAGCCTGTATGACCTTCATGGCCTGAGCAATCTCTTTTGAGGATGGCAGGCTGTGAGGCACAGATGAAGCCCCCCACCGGTTTCTCAGCCAGGGGTTCAACGTGCTTTGTTTTCTTTGTCTTTTTGGTAGGAGCCAGGGAGTCAGCCGGTTCACCCACCTTTTTGCTGGAAGTCGCTTCAACCTTGTCAGGGGTGCTCAGCTTGGATACTGCAGTTTCACCTACATGTTTAGGGGGTGCAGGTTGGTCAGAACCCGTAGCACCCTTCTCGAGTTTTCTTTGGAGCCTTTCCAGCCTCTTGTCAATTGTCTTTTGCGGAAATGATTTGCAGGTATCACAATCCGCAAAAAAATTTTCTTTTCCAAGGCAGATCGCGCATAAGTCATGCTTATCTGCCCTAGCAAAAACGTCCCCACACAAGGCAGTTTTGAAACCCTCTGGGTCCAGTCTTTTTCTTAGTTTTTCTGCCATCATCAAACCGATAAAGAAAAACAGAAGTGCAAATAAAGAATCCCCACCCCCCTTTTTTTTGTGGTCGGCTCAGGAATCGATGAGGGTTCCGATACCGAACCAAGAACCGAACAACTTGAACCAGGTTAGCGGGTTCACTGAACCTGGTTAGCTGTTAACAAAAGCAAGAATTTATTTAAAATAAAATACTAAAAATAACTAAACTGAACCAGAGAAAGAAATAAAAGCTCCCGAAAAGGATCTAAGGTTCGGTTTCCCCGACGGTTATCCCGACCTGTGAGGAATCAAGAAAATTAAATTAAAAACACTACAATAAACGGTAAGCTAACTAACGGTAGAAATTTAAACAGAAATAAAGGCAGCAGAAAGAATAATTAAAATAAAACACTAATTTTCAGTGAAGAATCACACAAGGAACAACTGAGAGAGAAGTCTCCGAGGCATCTTGACTTGTCAGGCAGAGAAGAAATCTTATGCATTGGTGATATGTTGGTAGAACGTTTCAGCTGATAAGAGCAGCAGTTTGAATAAGTGGCACAAACCAATGATAGCACCCATCATTTGCATAACGTTCCATCTCTGGGCAGGTATACTTAGGAGGCTGACTGTGGAGAGTTAGGAATATAGAAAACATGGGGTGAGAAAAGTACACTTTTACAACACTACACATATAGATTATTCTTAAAACTGCAGATCCTGAAACAAATTTTGCAGTAGCTTGAACCAGTGATTACTGATTACCTGCAAGTTCCTGTTTTGCTTTGACTTCATCACTCAGTTTAGCATAAACCTCATTTTTCTCAGCTTCCAATGACTTTAGGGCAGCATTTAACTAAAAAAGAAAGAGTATAATAAGAAACAACCCACATGCAACATTTAGTACAATATTTCTGCTGACTGCCTCCCCCATTTCCTTTTAAATTCCTCGGTACCCGTGGCTGAAATAATATCAGGATAGGAAAAGGAAATTACATACTTGTAACTGATGATCCTTAAAAGTATCTTCTCCACACAATTCAACTCAGTGATCCTGGATTCACAAGGAACTTTGAGGCCACTGGCATCCAATGGTACATGTCCTAGTCTATGAAATAATCCAAAGCCACCAAACCAAATGCAACAACAAGGAGACATCCTTCCAAAGTAATCTCTAACAGTTCAGGAGGTCCAATTCAGGAAGACAAACAGCATAGTCAGGCCCCCACCCCCGCCCTGGACTTGCTTGTCTTCAAATGGACCTGCCACGAGGTTGAGGTGCCGCTCTCTGCTTAGCACCAGGCGGACCGCCTCGTTGAACCACCACTGGCCAATTCTGATATTGCTGCTGCTGTGGGCTGTATTTTTATTTGGGGAGAGCTATTGCTGCATGTTTCTCCTACCAGAAGGCTGCAACGGCGGTTTGGGCGCCATGGTGTAAAAAAATGCTGTTGAAACCTGTGGAATTGCTACTGAGGACTTAAATCTGACTTGATCACTTGGGGGAGAATTTTTCCCGCCTACCTCCCTTTTACCTCCCACCCATCCTGTTCCCTCCTCCCATTAAATGTGCCCAAACCCCGCCCTCCTCCTCCCGGGGAGACCAACCAGTTGTCTCGATCCTTCTCTCCTGATAAGGAACCCATCGATCATTTCTTCGTACTCAAATTCTTAGACTGTTTGCCGGCCACAATGCAATGCATACTCTGCTAATCCCATTGCCTTAAATGCTATTACCATTTGCTATGCTTAACATTATTACCATGTGCCTGATTGTGCAAACTTACTGCTGACACCCCCTCGGCTGTCATTAGAACTGCTTATTATACAATGGGGTGTGAAACTCCTGTAACCTCATTGGTCAAAACACATCACATGACCGTGACAAATCCTCCAGTATACCCACCATAAAAGTTTTATATCACTATAAAAACAAAAAAACAAGCTGAACATTGTATAATAGCAATATACCATGACAGGGATTACCACTTCTGGTGTGGTTAAGTCACTTGGCTGCGCCTCGTGACCGAACCACAGCAGACGTGGTAAATCCACCAATATACCCACTCACTGTCATGGTATATTGCTTAAGTAATGCATCTAGTGCATCTGATTCCTGCATATCTAATGAAGAATTAATCTGCCTGTGTGAAGAGCTGTAATACAAGGTAGCTGTGTATTCACCCTCCTGTACTTCTGACTCCCCCTTGGCTGTCATTTAACTGCTCTTCAATTTATCTAGGGCACCTGATATCTGCCCTCTAGCTGAGAAATAACTGGCATCTGTGATGAGCAGTATAATAGTATAGCTGAGTATCTGTTCTCCTATACTAGGCTTCCTCTGTACTGTTGCTCCCCTTCTCCCTGCCTGGACTTGATTATTGCCTAATCCTATGGATCCCCCGTCATGCATTCCTTTGCCCCCCGTAGCACAATGCTAAGCGCCTAAAATTGCTCATGTCAACATCCGCAGCCTTCTAGCCCACCTCCGAGAGCTGATGGCCTGGGTTGCTCACTATAATCCGGACTTCTTGGGGGTCTCTGAAACGAGGCTCAAGCCATCCTCCCCAGACTCTGTCTGCGCCCTTCCTGGCTACTACGCTGTCAGGCAGGATAGTGCGGGGAACAAGCGTGGGGGTGGATTACTGCTTTACTACAAAACCCACCTAAAGGTGTCTGTCGTACCCCACACCCCCTTCCCCTCTTGTGAGTTCCTACATGCCCTTCCTCTGTTGGGCAATACAAAAAAGCTCCACCTGGCCTGTGTGCATAATCCTCCGAAAGGGGGAGCTTGCGGCCTCTCCTACCTTCTTAACTGCCTTAGTCCTAAGGTGGGCCACTAGCAAACTCCTAGTGTTTTGGGACTTCAACCTAAATTGGCTGGGTGGCAATGCCAAACTATATGAACCCCTTCTGTCAGGCCTTGCCCTTGGCCAACTTATCACCGAACCTACCAGACCCTCTTCCTCTGGGGTTAAAGGTACTCTTATTGACTGGATGCTGAGCAACAGACCGTAACATATTACTGCCTCTGGCCTCTTCCCAGACTCCATTTAGAAAGTCCTCAATCCTAGGGTCCCCCAAAAGTTATTCAGATGAGGAACTACTCTAAATTTAACACAGACTTCCATGCTGACCTCTGCCAGTCCGACTGGTCACAGGTCACTGCTGTCAGCAACCCCTCTGCTGCCCTTGACTGCTTCCGAACCATATTAACCCCTCTACAGGATAAGCATGCCCCTCTTATAAAAAGGAGGATGACGGACACTGTCACTAAATGGCTGCACGGTGGTCTGTTCGCCCTTATAAAACTCAGGGATAAATGCTGGCAAAAATTCAAGCTCACCGGTGCTAGTTCACATTACAACGAATACCGGCGGCTCAGGAACTCCTGTAACAAGTCTATATGCTCATCAAAGAATGAATTCTGTAAATCCTCCCTCGAAGCATCAGTCAAAAATCCTAGGAGTTTCTGGTGCAACATCAAACATACAGTAAGCGGTCCTGCCACCCCTCAGGTCTCCGTAGGGTCACCACCTTTGAATGAGGTAAAAACCGGATGCTAAACCACACCTCAAACTCCGCCTCTGGCTCCACCCCCTTTTTATGTCTGGTGAGTATATCGCTTCTTCTCCAAAGCCATTTGTAATGTTGAAACAGACATTGCTAGTGATAGGAAATAATTTTGCTACTGTTATTTATTTGATTTATTTATTTATTCAGTTATTTATTTTTATTCTTTGGCAACCAGGTTAACTCCCATAGGCCACACAGCCCATTTTACAGGTGTGACCCAGGAGCACAGAAAGGTTAAGTGACTTGCTCAGGGTCACGCAGTATGCAAGTGGAGGCTGTGGGAATCAAACACAGGTCTGCTGGATGTGCCAAGCTCATTCACAGCTTACTGCTCAAGCCTCTGTTAAACACTCTCCCATTTTCCTTTCCATATCAGTCATGTATTCTGCTGTTTTGACCAGTTTTTGATAATTTAATTATTGGTGCTTGTGGTACCCTTAATACTGCACTCTGCTCCTCTTTACCTCAGCACCTACTGCTGTTTCTTTTTATATTTCTAAGACATTACACAATTTCAGACACACCATTCCATGCTGTTTATCTAAATGACCTACAAAAGTGTAGCTATATCATGGAATGTTCAGATAATACAAAAAATGAAAACAAATGTAGTGATAAAAGCAATAAAAGTTAGATTATTAATTTAACAAAAATCGGTCTAAAACATACCAGAATATAGGACAAACAAAAAGAAAAACATGAGAGCACATAAAGGTGTACAAGCTGTTTCCTGTCACAACAGCAAAAGGCCATACTTAAAATTCAGAGTGGAAAAGATTAGGTTAATTTAATTCAAATGATCTTAATGGCCATACTTTACACCTCCCAGACAGACTGGTTTTACAAACAAAGGCAGGTCGGAATGACTGCAGTGACATCAGAACTACTTTGTAACCTGGACATGCAATGCAGCCAAAACCATGAATTATTTGATACATCAGTTTTAAAAGTATATGAGCACTCAAAATGGCTCAGAAACAGGACTGTATTTAATCAAAACTGGATGACAGGATAAGGACCATAAAAACCGGATTATCCAGTAAAAAACAGACAGGTGGCAATCCTAGGATGACGACATGCAAATCGGCAGAGTCAGCTGCAACAATGTCCAGACTATAGCAAATGCTTTTAACACCCAGTTCTCTGACCTGTCTGACTATATCCCCTCATTGCCTGTATCCAACAATCTGGGTCCCTCTGGCAACGCTGGGCCCTCTCACTCCCCGTTCTACTTTAAGTCTGTCTCTTGCAGTGAGACACGGAAGCTCCTGGCTGGTCTCTCTCCACACACTGGAGCTGGGCACGACAATCTCAGCCTAAATTGCTCTATCTGGGGGCCTCCTATCTGGCCCAGCCTATCTTCCACATCCTCAATTCTTCTCTCGTATCTGAGACAATCCCTGATATATGGAAGGTGGCTCGAGTGGTCCCAGGCCTCAATTGTTGTGACCCCAAAATTCTTAAAAAGTACCGCCCCATAGCGATCTTATCATCCTGAAGGTCCGAGACCTTAGGAACCTGTTCAGGTCGTGCAGGTCGAGAATGGGGCACCAGTCCCCCCGTCCGTTTTGGGACCAGGAAGTACCTGGACACAAACCCCGGGTACGGAGGAGGATCCGCCACCTTCCTGATCACCTCTTTTTCGAGAGCAGTAACATCGGCTCGGCAAGCCGACAGGAAGGGCGGATCTCGTAGCCCCACCGGGGCAATGGCTCGAAGGCGGGGCCTGCTCAACTCCAGAGGCAGGCCCTTTCCTACCACCTCCAACACCCAGCCCATCCATGGTGATAGCGACCAGGGAAAGGAAGGGAGGGATTGCCTCTTACCTGGGGACCCGGGGAAGTGACGAGCCTGGGGGCTACACCCTCAACCCGTCACTGGGCAGGCTTAGAGGAGGGACCGCCGAGGGACCTCCTGGGCCTTTACCTCCTGTTTCCTGTTGGAGGAAGCCGCTGGCTTGGGTTTGGGATGCCGTAAGCCTGCTGGTACTGTGCTGGTGCTGTTGCCGGACGTGCCGCAGGCGCAGGAAGGACCAGTACTGTGCTGCTGCTGTCGGCGGCCTTGTTCTTCTGGGCGGAGGTGACTGAGTCCAGAGTGGCACTGGACTTTCGATCCACTGGAGGTGACCTTCCACTCCAGGGCTGAACAGGTCGGTCCCCAAAAAGGGGACATCGTCAGTTTCTGCTGGGTATCCACCGTGAAGGTAGATATCCTCAGCCATGCTCTGCGGCGCATGGCCACCGCGGCTCCGACTGATCTGGCACAGGAGTCTCCGATGTCCAGAGCCGTTTGGAGCTGCTGCTTAGCCACTGCCCTAACCTGATCCCACACCTGCTGGACCGTGGTCTGCAGGTCGGCCAGGAGATGAGGGATCACCTCATCCAGGGAGCCCATGAGGGCATGGAAGAAGTGTGCCATCAGCACGTCCGAGCTGGCCTGGTGGAGGCCAAGGGAGGATGCAGCATACACCTTGCGCCCGGCATAGTCCAGCTTTTTGGACTCCTTGTCAGGGGCTTGTCCACATCCCTAGCATTCCCGGAACACCGGAAAACGCTGTCGGTGACCAACCCCTCGGCAGAGGTGTTCCTAAAACCAGGCAAACAGACGGTAGGGACCGCATACTTCCTGGCCATCCTGGCCGAGGGCACAGGACAGGAAGCAGGCCGCTGCCAGAGCTCCAAGGCTGGGCCAACAATGGCTTCAGCCACCAGAAAGGCCTCCGTGGGTGAATCTCCTCGGTCCAGTATCTCCGTCAGAGGATACTTGGACCGTTTGGATACGGGCTCGAGCGCATCTCAGTGGACTCCGAGATGAGCCGAAGCAAACCCATGAAAGACAATGGGCTTTCATCCATCAACTAGCCCCCGGAGGACTCCAGGTCAATGGGCCTGGAGAACAGGGAGGAGTCGTCGTCGGACTCAGAGGAGGAAGACGAGGACAAGCGCGGCACCACTTACCTCGGTGCCGAGACCGAGACCACCGATGTTGGCGGATCTGCTGGACTGATTTGATGACCGAGACCAAATCCTCTCATGCCTGAGGACAGGTCTGGGAAGGGGCCGGGGACACCTGCTCGTCCCTCGGCTTGGAAGCCTTAACTGAGGACTGCGGCACCAGAGGCGCAGGTAAGTCCTTGGTCTCCACCGGAGGAACCGGTGAAGAACGGTTGTCGGCTTCAACAATTGACAGCCCGTCCGACGGGTCGAGAAAAATCTTGACTGCGTCAACAGATGTCTCGGCCGGCTGGCCTGACGAGGACGCTGTGAAGCCAGCGGCCTTAGCCGCAACCTCGACCGAAATCGAGTGTCAACTGTCTGGGGAAGGGGACCTCTCCAGCTCCCGTGAACGCCGACGATGGGACTTCGTGGAAAGGGACTGTCAAAGCTCCTTGAAAGAAGCTGAATAAGAGGTACCCAGAGAGAGCGGGATAAATGCCACGACTGAGGAAGAGGATGATGCAGCCTGTGCCGCCTCCTCCTCGAGGGCGATCATCTGCTCGAGTTGCTCAGCTGAGCCAGCCGCCGCGGTAACCGCCCAACGGGCCTCCTTCGACTTAACCGGTGGGTAATGCTTCTCGGGCGTAGCTGTAACCGGGCAGTGCGGTTCTCCAGGACGCTACCAAAATCTAACGGCATGCACCTTCACGTGGTCTGCGGTCATGTTCTAGGCCGAGGCAGTAGACGCACGTGGAGTGCGGGTCCATCCTGGACATCTTCTGCCCGCAAGGGCACCGCCGAAATCCGGGAGTCGATTTGTCCATCACAGCCACGAGGGAGAAACCTGACCGAAGTCTTGAGAATTTTAAAATAAGTTTCGGGCGAACCGAAGAATTAGGATCCAGTCTACACGCACAGCATTAAGGAGGGAACCTGAGCTTCCAAGCGGTAAGGAAGATCTGGCGTCATGGGACGAAGCAGAGAGTTTTACCACCCGGGTGGGTGGGAGGAGCCAGCTTGAAGACCTTCTGGCAAGATTTAAAGCAGGCAAGGAACCTGCCAGACAGTGTGGATGAAAAACATATCCATGTCCCTAGAACAAAGTCTTCACAGTCCAACCATTGAGGGAGTAAAGACCAGAAACAAAAAAGTGAGCTCGGGGGATGGTGGGTGGGCGTGTGAATGAGTGGTGGAGACTTCATCCAAGAAGATCAAGAATTACGGTAGGTACGTAATTTCCATATCTTCCTGGACATAAAGTCTCCACCACTCTCACACATTCACACTGATGGGAGAGTACCGAGCTAAATAATCCCGCAAGATGGGCGGCAGGAGAGAGAGGAGCTCATGTTTTAGGACAGAAGACTGTTAAGGATTGTCCTGCCAAATGACTGATGCTGTCTGGCATGGACATCCAAGGCACAATGCTTAACAAAAGTATGTATGGAGCTCCAGGTAGCCGCTATGCAAATATCTGCAATGGGGATATTACGAACTTCCGCCAGAGATGCTGCGACTGCTCTGGTAGAGTGAGCATACACTCTTCCTTCCAGCTTGATCTGTGCCATGAAATAGCAGTGGCGATGGCATGCCACCAGCCACGCCGAAATGCATCTGTTAGCAACAGGCTGACCCAGCCAGGTCGTACTGGAGGAAACAAACAGTTGTTGAGCTTTGCGAATTTCCTTCATTCTATCGAGATAAAACCGCAAGGCTCTTTTCACGTCAAGAGAATGAAGGGTACGCTCTCTTTCATTCTGGAAGTTTGCAAAGTAGGTAGGAAGGACTAAGGGTTGATTCAGATGGAATTCTTAGATGACCTTAGGAAGGAACTTAGGATGAGTCCTAAGAACTACTTTTTCCTTGTGAAATACAGTATACAGGGGGGTCTGTGACCAAGGTGTGCATTTCCGATACTCTACGAGCAGAAGTAATGGCCACCATGAAGGCCGTCTTCCAAGTGAGGCATTTCAACTCACAAGTAGCTAGAGGCTCGAAAGGTTTACAAGTGAGCATGTCTAGCACAAGGTTAATGTCCCAGGCTGCAACTGGACGTCTAATAGGAGGCCTGGTATGCAGAATGCCCTTAAGAAACCTCTTAACCACAGGAAGCTGAGCCAGCGGACATGGAGAGTACTGGCTCATGATATGCCCAGATTGCACAAAGATGAACTTTCACTGTGGAGTATTGCTGACCCATGTTTGAGCGGTCTAAGAGATACTCCAAAACCTTATTCGGTGGGCAGGAAAAGGAATTCCAAGAGGGTTTAGCACACCAGACAGAGAAGCAGTTCCATTTAGCTGTGTAGGTTTTTCTGGTGGCTGGCTTGTGCGCGGCAAAAAGAATATCTGAAACTCTATGAGAAACAATAAACCGATTTACCTCTATCTCCTCAGGAGCCAAGCGTGAAGGTGAAGCGACCTCAGGTTGGGATGGACTACAGGGCCCTGAGTCAGAAGGTTCGCCTAAAGGGGAAGTGGTTTCAGGGAGGTTTCCGATAGTCTGTTGATTAGAGGAACCCAGATCTGATGAGGCCAGAACAGGGCAATGAGAATCATTCTGCCACCCTGTGCCTCCAGTTTGAGCAGCACCCTCTGAATTAGGGGAAGAGGAGGAAATGTGTATAGAAAGCGTTCTGTCCACTACAGCCTAAATGCATCCTGACAAAAAAATGCCAGGTCCTGGATTTCTGGAGCAGAAGAGAGGCAGTTTTGTGTTGAGTGGGGACGCAAAAGGTCCAGATCTGGAGATCCCCACTCTTCAAAGAGTGACTAAACGGAGGTTAAGTCGAGACACCACTCGTGAGGATCTGTATTCATTCTGCTGAGATGGTCTGCCAGCTCGTTTTGTACTCCTGGCAGGTAAACCACTTGAATCAGAGCCTTGTGATCTAGGCACCATTCCCACACTCTCATTGCTTCCAAGCATAACGGGTAGGAGTGAGTACCACCCTGTTTGCTGATGTAAAACATCACTGCATTGTTGCCCGTTTGAAGGAGAATGTTCTTGTGACAGAGTATGTCTTTCAAAGCCTGGACTGCATTGAGAACGGCTCTCATCTCTAGGACGTTCATGTGAAGTTGAGACTCGTCCTGAGTCCACGTACCCTGGGTGTGGAAATCCCGGCAGTGAGCTCCTCAACCCAACAGGGACGCATCCATGGTAATGGTTCTCTGATGATCCGGGGGGGGCGAAGGGATATCCTTTTAGAAGACTGTCCTCCTGAGACCACCAGGTGAGTGACCTTTTCAGAGGTTCAGTCACCTTGATGAGAAAGGACTGAGGGTGAGTGGTTGACGACCACTGTGTACTAAGCATCCACTGAGAGGTTCTCATGTGGAGATGAGCCAAAGGTACAGAGAACACTGAGGATGCCATGAGACCCAGCATCCGCTGTATCGAGAGAGCTCGTAGCGAGCTTTGTTCTCTGATGAATCGGGCCATCTGCAGGAAATCGTGCCTTCTGTCCTCCAGAAGAAAGGCTTTAGCACAGGAAGTATCCAGAAGGGTTCCTATAAAAAGGCATTTCTGGGAGGGCTGCAACTGTGACTTTTTGAGATTCAGCATGACTCCCACGGATGTGAGGAAGTCTGAGGCCGTAGCCATGACCTCCAGAGTCTCTTGCTTGGAGAGGCTTGCTAGAAGACAGTCATCCAGATATGGGAATACTTGGATTCTGATTTTCTTTAGGTGCACTGTGAGAACTGCACAGCACTTTGACTTGAGGCGCCGAGGATAGCCCATGCCCCTAGGGCAGAATCAGCATCATCACCCAGCCGAAGATCCGGATCGGGCTCAAAATCATCTCCTGACAGCCCAGAGGGGACTGTATGGACAGAAAGGAAAGGAAAGAAAATCAGGAGGAAGAAGAGGAGGAGAAAAAATCGGAGTCGAAAACCTCTGGGAACTATGCAGCACCGTACACGTCCCCAGCATCGCAGAAGAAAACGGCGCAGGACTCTGAATTGATAGTGCTGACCCACTGCCACGACCCTTATGTATTTGTGGTGATTTGGGTGTATGAGAATGTGCTGGTAGGCGTCCTGCATGTCCAGGGAGGCTAGCCAATCATGCTGCTGAATCAAAGGTAACAGGGTACCGAGTGGTATCATCTTGAACTTTTTCTTGCGAAGGAATTTGTTTAACTTTCTGAGATCCAGAATAGGGCGCATGCCACCAGTTTTCTTTGGAATCAGAAAGTAGTGAGAGTAGAAATCTGTTTAATTGATCCAGCAGAACTACTTCTACTGTCCTGTTGTTTAGAAGGCCTTGTACCTCGGAAGCAAGAAGGTCTGACTGTGCCGCAGAGAGTCTGGGCTGTCACTTAGGAGGATGATCCGGAGGGGTTTCTGACAAATTGAGAGAGTATCCCTCGTGGATTATCCTGAGGACCCATTTGTCTGATGTTATAGGTTTCCACTGGTGGAAGAACTGAGTCAGACGTCCTCCCACTACTGAGGAAGAGTCCCCCTCGGGCAGTTGAAGTGGGACCTGGGCCGGGAACTCAGAAGGTGGCACTGGGCGCTTTGGGGCCTTGTGTTTTCTTTTGCGGCTGAGGGTTCTGGTTTGTTACAACCTCCTCTGCCTTTACCATGAAAGGACTGACAGTTGTGAAACTAACGCTTGTTCCCACCTCCTCGAGAGGGAGTGGGCGGAGGTCCAGCTGTCTTAATGGCAGACCTAGTCTTCTGTGTGGCCTCTGGTGCTTGTTCCACCTGAGGTCCAAACAGATACATACCGTCAAAAAGTAAGGCCATGACATTTTGTTGGGCATCATTCGTAAAGCCCGAAGCACGCAGCCAGGAATGGCGACAGGTGCAAATGCCTGCCGCAGCCACCCAGGAAGTAGTATCGAAAGCATCCATTGCAGCATTAATTTGCTGATTATTGGACTTGATACCTCTAGTTATGGTCTGTAGTAGCTCTGAGTTGACCTCTGATTCAGGTAGAGCTTCTACTATTGCTTTGAAAGAATGCCAAAGAACATACTCATATTAGGAAAAATATCCCTGGTAGCTGGCAATACCCATACCCAGGGTTGAGGCAGCAAAGACTCTCTTACCCAAGGTGTCTGTCTTGTGAGATTGTTTGTTTATAGGACGGGCTGTAGATTGCAGAGGGAGGACAGCCTTATTATTCTTTGCCAGGACCACTATGGCATCCGTAAAGGCTTGAGAGGCCAAGACAGGGCAATCCTTGGGAGGGGCAT
This sequence comes from Neoceratodus forsteri, assembly GCA_016271365.2. Taxonomy (NCBI): domain Eukaryota; kingdom Metazoa; phylum Chordata; order Ceratodontiformes; family Ceratodontidae; genus Neoceratodus; species Neoceratodus forsteri. The sequence goes on along the minus strand of CM028134.1, from coordinate 965,794,907 downwards.
ATTTCCTATCTATGGACTTGGCCACAGAGGGAATAAGAGCCATATTCTTCCACACCATCTGGTAAAGTCTCAAAAGTGGGCTGTACCAGAGGGGTTAAATCCATAGGGATCTCCGGAACATGAAGATACTGGAGATGCAGAAGCTTCCCAGGATCGACTTCCGTGGTCTGAAGAGAAAACAGAATTTATATTCTTAAGCAGAGACTTAAAGGAAAGGTCTTCAACAACAGGCTCTGCAGGAGGATTGATCCCTGCCCCTAGGGCATAATCAGCATCATCACCCAGCCGAAGATCCGGATCGGGCTCAGAATCATCTTCTGACAGCCCAGAGGAGACTGTATGGACAGGAAAGGAATGAAAACCAGGTGGAGGAAGAAGAGGACGAGAAACAAAATCGGAGTCTAAAACCTCTGGGAACTATGCAGCACCGTACACGTCCCCAGCACAGCAGAGGAAAACGGCGCAGAGAACAGAGACGCACCGACACAGAAAACGGTGCCACGCATGGCACACCCCCCCCCCGTGGCACCGCAAATGGTGCCAAGAGGTCAGACAGCACAGACAAGGATCTCGGCACCGGGAAAGCCGGCACCAGCGGCGATGGCACTATTGCAGAAGTCTGAAAACTGCGACTGGAAGGCAAAGGATGAAAAATGGCAGGAGATAAAGGCATCTGTGTGGACCCCTGTGCCACAGCCATGTGAGGGAGATAGATAGATACCGAAGTGCAGAGTCAACGGCACCAAAGAAGGTGCCGCGCGACTAGGAAGTCCTAACTGCCACACTGGCCCATCTGAAACCAACAGACCCAAAGGCCCCAGCAACGGACTGGCCGACATGGGCAGTCGGGACAACCTCCGAGCCCACTGCTCCATAAGAGCGGCCCAATAGTGAAATTACTCATCAGAAGCCCCTTTAACAGGCGGAGAGGGGCTCCAATGTCGAAGAGGCTGGCTACCAGAGACAGAAACCAGCAAATCCGAAAGAGGCAGAGACCGGCTCCTGACCCTAATAACCGACCGTCTAGGCGCAGAAGTACCAGAGGGTGACCTCAAGTGATGCCATTTCTTCTTCGACTGGTGGGCCGAAGAAGGACCCGAGGCCGAATAGTGCAGAGAAATGAAAATTACGTACCTACCGTAATTCTTGATCTTCTTGGACGAGTCTCCACCACTCATTCACACTATTGGGGATCTGCGCTGGAGGCACTAGGACCCATCGAGAGCAAACTTTTGCTGGAGGGTCGAGCCAGAGATGGCGCCGAACAGGCGGCACATGAGCCCTAGCTCATGCGGAACGACTATCTCAAGGCCGACCCTCCAACCGCCTCAGTACCTTTTTTACCAAGGAGGTGCAGCGTAACTAACCTAGAAGGGTAGCCTAACCTAAAAACGGACATAAGATACTCCGGGCGACCCGTGTAAGAAGGGTCAACAAAGAAGTCTTCATGGCCTAAAGATTTGAGGGAGTGAAGACCAACAAGAAAGGTGAGCTCGGGGGATGGAGGGTGGGCGTGTGAATGAGTGGTGGAGACTCGTCCAAGAAGATCAAGAATTACGGTAGGTACGTAATTTTCATATCTTCCTGGACATAAGTCCCACCACTCATTCACACCATTGAGAGTACCGGCTAATAATCCCCGAGAGGCGGCAGGAGAGACCAAGAGCTCACGTTTCAGGACAGAAGTCCATTGAGGATGGCTCTGCCAAAGGAAGAATGCCGTCTGGCATGAACATCCAGTGCATAATGTTTAACGAAAGTATGCACTGAGCTCCAGGTGGCCGCATTGCAGATGTCTGCGATGGGCACGTTGCGGATTCCCGCTAGGGATGCAGCGACCGCTCTGGTAGAGTGAGCGTAAACTCTACCCTCCAACTTAACCTGCGCCATGGAATAGCAGTGACGAAGGCACGCCACTAGCCATGATGAGATACATCTGATAGCGACAGGTTGACCCAGCCGGGTCTCACTGAAGGAAACGAACAGTTGCTGAGCTTTGCGAAAATCCTTGGTTCTATCTAGATAGAAACGCAAGGCCCTCTTAACATCCAAAGAATGACACAACCTTAGGAAGAAATTTAGGATGAGTACGAAGAACTACTTTGTCCTTATGGAACACAGTATACGGAGGGTCTGTGACCAGGGCATGTATCTCAGAGACCCTGCGGGCTGAGGTAATGGCCACTAGGAAGGCCGTCTTCCAGGTGAGAAATTTTAGCTCACAGGTAACCAGAGGTACGAAAGGTTTCCGTAGCATGTTCATACAAGATTAATGTCCCAGGCTGCGACTGGATGTCTTGTAGGGGTCTGGTATGCAGAATCCCTTAAGAAATCTCTTAACCATAGGTAACTGAGCCAGAGTTAAGGAAATAACGGGCTCATGATATGCTGAAATGGCACTAAGATGAACTTTGACTGTACAGTACTGCAGACCCGAATTTGAGAGGTCCAAAAGGTACTCCAAAACCTTATCTGGTGGACAGGAAAAGGGATTTAAAGAGGACTTTGCACACCAGAGCGAAAAATGCTTCCACTTGGCTGTGTAAGTTTTCCAAGTGGCTGGCTTCCGTGCAGCCAGAAGAATATCTGAAACTCTTCCAGAGACATTGAACCAGTTTACTTCAACCTCTTCAGGAGCCAAGCATGAAGGTGAAGTGATCTCAGGTTGGGATGGACCACCGGTCCCTGAGTCAAAAGGTTCATCTGCAGGGGAAGTGGTCTCGGAGGAACTGCCAACATATTGTTGAGTAGTGGAAACCACAGCTGCCGAGGCCAAAGGGAGCAATGAGAATCATTTTGTCCCCTGGGATTCGAACTTGAGGAGTACCTCTGAATTAGAGGAAGAGGCGAAAGAAAGTGTTTTGTCCACCCAGCCTAAACGCATCCTGACAGAAAATGCCAGGCCCGGATTTCTGGAGCAGAAGAGAGCAGTTTTATGCTGAGTGGGGATGCAAAAGGTCCAGGTCTGGAGTTCCCCACTCTTCGAATAGTGACTGAACTATGGTTGAGTCGAGAGACCACTCGTGAGGGTCTGTCTCTGTTCTGCTGAGACGGTCCGCCAGTTTGTTCTGAACACCTGGCAGGTAGACCGCTTGAATTAGAGCCTCGTGCTCCAAGCACCATTCCCATACCCTCATTGCTTCTCTGCATAAGGGGTAAGAGTGAGCACCGCCCTGCTTGTTAATGTAATACATCACTGCTTTGTTGTCCGTTTGAAGGAGAATGTTCTTGTGACACAGACTGTCCTTCAAAGCTTGGACCACATAAAGGACGGCTCTCATTTCTAGGACGTTTATGTGGAGCTGGGACTGGACTTGAGTCCACGCATCTTGAGTGTGGAGAGCCTGACAGTGAGCTCCCACCCCATTAGGAATGCGTCCGTGGTAATGGAGATCTGATGGTCCAGAGGAGCAAAGGGACACCTCCAGGAGATTGCTCTCTTGAGACCACCAGGTGAGTGACCTCCTTAAGGGCTCTGTCACCTTGATGAGACAGGACTGCCTGGTGAGTGGTTGGGGACCACTGAGTACTGAGCATCCACTGGGTGGTTCTCATGTGCAGACGTGCTAGGGGTACAGTGAACACTGAGGATGCCATGAGGCCTAGCATCCATTGCATTGAGAGAGCTGAGACTGAGCTGTTTTCCCCGATGTGACGGGCCATCTGAAGGATATCGTTCCTCCTGTCTTCTGGAAGAAAAGCCTTCGCACGGGAGGTGTCCAGAAGAGTCCCTATAAAAAGGAGCCTCTGGGAGGGCTGCAGTTGCGATTTCTTGAGGTTGAGTAGAACTCCCATGGACGTAAGGAAGCACGAGGCCGTCTCCACGGCGTCCAGAGTCCCTTGCCTGCAAGGGCTTGCTAGAAGCCAATCGTCCAGATAAGGAAACACCCACCCCACTTTCTGAGGTGCGCCAGTAGAACTGCACAACATTTTGTAAAACTTGCGGCGCCGAGGATAGCCCAAAGGGCAGGACTCTGAACTGATAGTGCTGTCCCAGAGCCACAAACCTCAGGAATTTGATGATGCCTCGGTGAACAGGAATGTGCTGGTAGGCGTCCTGCATATCTAGGAGGCTAACCAGTCATGTTGGTGGAGCAGAGGTAACAGGGTTCCCAGAGAAATCATTTTGAATTTCTCTTTGGGAGAAATTTGTTTAGCTTTCTGAGATCTAGAATGGCGTATACCGCGGACTCTTGGAAACCAGAAAGTAATGGGAGTAGAACCTCGTGTTTGTTGGTGCGTTGGCACCACTTCTACTGCCCTGTTGTTCAGAAGGCCCTGAATCTCGGTAGCAAGAAGGTCTGACTGAAGGGTTGACAGCCTGGGCTGCCGTTTGGGGGGACGATCCGGGGGGGTCTCCACAAGATTGAGTGAATACCCCTCGCGAATTATCCGAAGGACCCATTTGTCTGAGGTTATGGACTTCCACTGGTTGCAGAAGTGCATCAGACGACCTCCCACCGGAGAGGAAAAGTCCACCTCGGGCAGCTGAGATGGAACTTGGGCCGGCAATTCATAAGGTAGCGCTGGGCACTTTGGGCCCTTGCGCTTTCTGTTGCACTTTCTTTTGAGGCTGGGCAGGTTGATTCTTATGGAAACTTCCTCTGCCTCTGCAGGACTGGCGATTATGAAACTGTTGTTTACTGGCATACCCTCGAGAGGGGGCAGGTGGGGCCAAGCCAACTTAATGGCTGACCTAGTCTTTTGTGTAGCTTCTAGAGCTTACTCTACCTGAGGACCAAAAAGATATGCACCGTCAAAGTGCAATGCCATCACCTGCTGCTGCGCATCATTCAGAAGCCCGGCGCGAGCCAGGAATGACGCTGGTGCAAATACCAGCAGCCGCTGAACGGGAAGCAGTGTCAAAAGCATCCATGGCTGCTTTAACCTGCTGGTTATTAGATTCAATACCTCTGGTAATGGTTTGAAGAAGCTTTGGCTTTGAATCAGACTCGGCAGGGCTTCAACCATCTGTTTAATAGAATGCCACAGGATATACTCATACTGAGAAAATAGCCTTGGTAACTGGCAATATGCATACTTAGGTAGAAGCAGCAAAGACTCTCTTACCTAAGGTGTCTATCTTACGAGATTCTTTGTTAATAGGTCGAGCTGTAGTAGTCTTGAGGAAGAACGACCTTTATCATTCTCTGCCAGGACTACAATAGGATCCGCAAAGGCTTGAGATGCCAAATGGGACGATCCTTGGGGGCTGAATATTTCCTATCAATGGATTTAGCCACGAAGGGGTAAGAGCAGGATTATTCCATACCATTGAGACAGCGTCTCGAAGGAAGGCTGAATTGGAGGAGTCAAATCCGTAGGCATCTCCGAGGCATGAAGATATTGGAGTCTCAACAATTTCCCAGGATCGATGTCTGTAGTCTGGAGAGAAAGTGTGGAACTCAGATTTTTCAACAGAGACTTAAAGGATAGGTCCTCGACCACAGGCTCTGCAGCAGTAATAGATCCTGCTTTGTCCACTTCATCACCCAACCGAAGGTCTGACTCAGGCTCAAAGTCATCTCCTGACAGTCCAGGAGGGACTGTATGGACAAGGAAAGGAATAAATTCAGAAGAGGAAGAAGAAACAAGTGAAAGTCGAAACTGGCGCCCGAGCCGCCACAGTAAACGGCGGCGAAAACCGCCCGGCGCCGGCACAATATCGAAGCGCAGGCGGCGCCCAGCCACGGCGTCGGCCGAAAACACTCCCGAACTCAAAACGGGTTTTGAAGGAGAAGAGCAGGAGATAAGGGCATCGGTGTGGCCCCTCGCGCAAGCCATGTGAGGGGACACCTAGCTGCGAGTCAACGGCACTGAAGAAGGTGCACGCGACCAGGAAGGTCCAACCGCCTACCTGGTCACCCAGAGAGCTCAAGGCCCACGAGCGATCGAAGCCAGGTAGTCAACCAACCTCCAGCCCACTGCTCCATAAGAGCGCCCACTGATGAAACTGCTCATCTGAAGACCTACCTGCAGGCGAGGTAGGGCTCATGTCGAAGCCACAAGCTACCAGAAGCAGAGGTTGGCAACCCAAAGGAGGAGACCGCAACCAGCCCCGATAACCGAGCCGCCTACTGCCGCAGACATATCAGAGGAGCACCGAGTGATGCCTCTCTTTGAACCTGTGGTCAAGAAGAGCTCGAGGTCAAATTGCGCCAGAGTGCAACCATTTATTTTATATTCCGGGGACCGCCCATCCCTCGGGCATTGGACTGACTGTTGTCAGACCCTCCCTCCGGAGAAGGCGGCGGACCGGACCCAGCCCGACTGACTGAACAGCTTTCATACGAAGTCTCCCTACCGTCACCCGACCTGCTCATGGTCGACTCCGTCAAGGTAGGCTGAGACTTCTTTATTGTATTTATTTCAAAAATAAGAATAAATTTAAGCGATACTGTATCGCGATAATACTGCAAAATAATAAAAACTGAAAACTATGCTGCTAGTTTGAAGTTTGACTCCCGACAGGCGAGCGTCGTCGTCACTGAAGTGCACTCGACGGCGGGAAAAAAGGAACTGAGGCGGTTGGAGGTCAACGCCGAGACAGTCATTACCGCACAAGCTAGGCTCACGAAAGAGCCTCGCGGGCGCCATCATCTCTACGCCACCCTCCAGCAAAAAAGTTTGTCTCAATGGGTCCCTAGTGCCTCCGCGCAGATCCCCAATAGTGTGAATGAGTGGTGGAGACTTATGTCCAGGAAGATTGGGACTGTTTCTTTTTATGCTTTTGGGGGAGAAGGGGGACCGCCTATCCCCCGAGCACTGGACCATCAGTTGTCAGACCCCCCTCCGGAGAGGGCGGTGGACCAGACCCAGCCCAGCTGACTGAACAGCTTTCATCAGAGATCTCACTACCATTACCTGCCCCATTCACGGTTGACTCTGTCAATGGAGGGCTGAAGACTTCTTTCGTGTATAAGTAAATAGTTTAATAAAAACTGTCATTGGTACTTTTTGAGATAAAATACAAAATAATAAAACTGAAAACTAAGCTGCTAGTTTGAAATCTGACTCCCAGCGGGCGATGTCACTGAAGTGCACCCGACGGTGGGAAAAAAGGAAGTGAGGTGGTTGAAGGGTTGACGCCGAGATGGTCTATACTGCACGAGCCTGACTCGCAGTGCCGCTTCCTTGTGGATCCATCTCGGTGCCAGCAATCCTGAAAAAGTTTGCTCCTGCTGGGTCCTAGCACCTCTAGCATACTCCCATCAGTGTGAATGAGTGGTGGAGACTTTATGTCCATGAAGATGAATAAAATTTTCTCCCAAACTGATCAAGCTGCCTTGACTCCTTGTCAGGAGGGGAGGTGCTCATGTGCTTGGGCTTGGAGGACCTATTATGAACCACCATGATGACCACAGAGTTGGCCTTAGGGAGGGCACTTACATGATCCTTGCCCTCTGGGGTTCTATAGGTCCTTGCCCTCTTGGGTTCTACAGGTCCTATCAGTCTTCTTCGCTACAGCAGGAATGGAGGAAGGCAGTATCCATATAGTGGAGGCCAAATCCTCATGAGGCCCTAGCCACGGGGGTGTGAGGACAGGTGTTGTCTCCTGGATGTCCAGGTGTTCAGCAAGTCGCTGATGCTTGGTATCCTGCACATCAGACTTCCAGTCATAGGCCTCTGCAATCTTCTTCAGAAGGTCTGGGAATAAAGGATCCTCCAGACGTGATCTGGGGGACTCCTTCGACCTGGGCTCCTCCAGGAGGGGGTCTCAAACCCTGAAGCTGCAGAGGAAGACCCGGATTTGGATTCTGAACCCAAAGAATCCGAAGGCCTGATGTCCAAATGAGAGACCTCCTGAGCTCTAGGAGGAGGAATGACCACAGTCAGGGCCAATGAAGGACCTTTCGACAGGGCCATCAAAGGACCTTTCATCAGGCCCAACATTGACTGTCACAGTTACCGTGGGGGAAACAGACCTAGGAGTTTGATCTGGGTGGACCAGGGAAAAGGATCTCGCTGGGTGCTGAATCTCCAGCTCCAAGACAAGCTGAGATTTTGTTTCAGACCACCAGGACAGGAGGTTGGCCCGAAAGTCCACATGGGGCTAAGGACGAGTCGGAGGGGGTGAAGGAGGTTGACAGACCAGCTGGAATCCCGAAGGGTACCCAATCATTGGGTATCCTGATGTGTGGTACCAGTGTGTTGGGTAACCCGGCCAAGGGTAGGAAGGCGCATACCCAGACGTTGTGAAGCTTGATGTCTGGTAGCCTGGTGGAGGGTACCCAGGGACATAAGGAGGGGGTTGGGTAGCCAGGCGGAGGGTAGCCCAATGGAGGCCCTGACGGAGGAACTGGGGGGGGCCAAAATGGGACCCTGAAAGGCCTAAAAATCGACCCTGAAGAAACAGAGACAGGTGCAGGGCCGAAGGGAGGCAAGTCCTGTGGCGGTGCTGGCGGTTCCACTGGAAAAACTGGTGGGTAAGGGTCCTGAGGGGTGCCCAGAAGCTCCGACGTCAGGTCCAGGGGTGTTTCAGAAACAATAACACCCGAGGGACGACCCCTGTCCTCCGGCTCCTGCTGGTCTGGGAGAATGGAGGAGACTCCACACTGGGAGAGGAGGAGGAATCCCCATGGTTAGAACCCACCAGAGAATGCTGCCCAGATACTAGTAGCTGGCTCTCATCCAGCCGGACACTGTCAGGGCTTGTGCCAGAGCCCAACATGAGCAGAACAGTCGGGTGGTCATCAGAGGGTTCGATGACCAGCTTATCAACCTTTGCCATGCGGGCACCAAAGTCATCAGAGCCCAACTTATCAGCCTGGGCCGGGTGTTCGTCGGAAGGCCAAACGAGTGGCTTATTGGCCCCACCACCCTGCAGAGACCCAGTGGTGGAAATGGGCCTAAGGATGACAGCATCCTCGGGCTCTGCCGAGGCACCCGCAGCCACCGTAACCAGTGACAGCGGGAGGACCAAGGACTGCTCCTGGGAAGGTTGCTGCAGAGGGCCACAGTTTACTCGAGGGGCCCCTAGGGTGGCTGCGGGAGAGAGGGGCACCGATCCTGGTCCCGGTGCTTCTCTTTGTCCTTCTTCTTTTCATATTTGTGGGAGTCAGTGGGCGAGGAAGAAGCGCTCCTCAACTTTTACAACTTTTTTTCCATAGATGCCATCTTCTTCTTTAGGAGATGGGCTTCAAGGAGCCTGCTGGCTGGCGCTCACAGAGTCTCGGCTGAATCCTCAGCAGCCTCACAGTCCTCCTCGCGGTTATGCGCCGTGCCTAAACAAAAGACGCAAAGAGAATTGGAGTCCTTGTGCAGGAGTTGCGTGCCACAAGAATCACACTTGTTTTTATGCAACTCGGTGGATGAAGGAGAAGACATGCAAAACACTGAAGAATGGACTGTAAGAAAAAATGGATATAGACATAGAAACATAGACTTTGATGGCAGATAAGGACCACTTGGCCCACCCAGTCTGCCCATTTCCCTACCTACTGGATAAGCTGCAGATTCTAGTTAACCAACAGCCCATTTCCTGCAACCCCCCACTATAATTGCCTTATGTCTGTCCCATGCATGTTTGAATTCCTCCTCTGTTTTAGACCCCACAACCTCTCCAGGAAGGCGGTTCCATGCGTCCACCACTCTCTCTCCGTGAAAAAGAATTTCCTCACATTACCCCTGAGCCGTCCCCCCTCTAACTTTAAATTGTGCACCCTTGTTCTTACACATCTCTTTTTCTGAAAGATGCTACCCTCCTGGACTTTGTTGATTCCCTTGAGGATACTCATCCAAGAAATGGCAGTCGAACTGCAGCAATGATCTCTGCGAGGTCCGATGTGCACATGTTGATGGCGGGAAAGAACTGGAAGGCGGGTGTGGGTACCGCCCACTATATAGTGTCACGCGACATTGGGTGGGCAGTCCCACATCAGACACTGCTAGCCAAAGTTTACATGTGGTCCTGACTCCAGGGGGCGCAGTCCTCAAGGTTATTACCTACTGCAAGAGCACTCTTGAAGTAAGAACTGGTGCTCTAACCGGAGCCAGAACTGAACGTGTTTCCAATAGAACCGGTGTTGCCGGTTGTGGAACCGGTACCAAGCCCTGTAATGCCTGCAATATTTGAAGGGCTTGAGCCACAGCCTCCGCCAAGGGCATGTTCAGGTACTTTACTGAGGGCTCCTTTGGCTTTTCGCCTGAAGGCTCAGTATGTTTCTTCTTGAACTTTTTCTCAGACGGAGATGGTTCCGGAACCGGGTCAGTGGTTCTTTTTGTCTTGGAACTTTCCCCTTTGTCAGAGGCTTTAATCTCCGCATTTTGCTCTTTAGGAGGAGAAGACAGTTGATCAGGAACCGACCCGCTCAGTTCTTCCATTTGCTTTTTAAAGCATTCCTGGTGCTCTTCCATAGTTTTAGTCGGGAAAGTTTTACATATATCATAGTTGGCCTGGAAGTGTTGAGGGGCCTAGACAGCGCAAACACAGGCTGTGTTTGTCTGCTTTTGCGAAGATGTTCCCACACTTTGTGCAATTTTAAAACCTGTAGTTCCTGTCTTCTTTTTAGGCTTATCAGCCAGCCAAATGCCCTTTGGGGTAACCCTTGCCTCAGTGTTTGCGCACAGAGGTTCTTTGTCTTTTAGTTTTTTATTTTAATGGGTTCACCACAATATATCCAAGACACACTGTCTTAGGGTAGCTGGTCCATTCCACTGGGGTGTCAAACAGATGAGGCATACTGATGAGTCCTGGTAGGACGAAACACGTGTCTATGTCATCTGTTAGCACCCTTTGCAAACTGTGTGAGAGGCCTTTCGGCACCATACAATTCTGCTTAAAGTTGGACCAGCATAACATTCTGTGGTGATTTACATATGCAGCCCATGATGCTTTGCATTGTGTGGGCATGTGTGATTTTGTATAACCAAAGATAACCTTAAAAACACCACAATCAGACAGTTAAAGTCTGAAGAATAAATAGAAGATGTTATCCCCTCTTAGCTGTATGGTCAGTTACTAAACTGAAGAAAAAACGCAAAAAAATTTCAGAACTAATCAAAGTTTATTCAAAGGACTCCGATAGGGTCCCAAATGAAAAAAACTTACATTTTATTGAATAAAGAAAATACAGAAGTAGAGGAAATGCAGTCCCCCCACGGTTCAAAGAACTGCTGAGGAGCTGAAAATCTGAAGTAAAATACTTACTAAAATAGCTTTAAAATAAAGTAGAAAGTAAAGGCAGCAGATATAATGGTAAACTAAACTAGAATACTTATATTTCTGGTGAAACGAAGGAATTCTTCCACAACGATGAGGAGCAATCTCCAAGGCATCCTTACAGGCTGATGGAGAAAAATCTGAGCGATATAGAACACAGCAGTTGGTAGAGGCAGCAGATTTGAATGGTGGCACGAGCCAAAGGATGTTCTGTCATTAGCATATCATTCCAAAATTTCTCTGGGGCTGTTCAACACTGGAGGCTGACTGCTACAGTTAATCATATTGAAGAATTCCTGGGGTTAGAAAACAGGAATTGTTGACAAACACCCAGTTGAGCAAAAGCTCATGTATAATGGCCTCCTGAAAAGTGTCTACTTCTGGCCTCTAGTTCTACTTTGTGAACTATAGGCTAGAATGCTTTTTGTCTAAAGGTGACATTCTGGTCCCTGACAAGGAAAGCAATGCATTTTAATGGTGGGATAAAAAGAACCAAGGTGACTGGGGAACAGCGCTGATGTATACCCTGCAGGTGCATGTATGACACTGTGTGTAGTTGCTAGATATGGAGTCTGCCAGACCTAAAAGTTCTGGTTCTCACAGGGTTCTAGCACCTCTGACTATAATGCCCATGACTATGTGTTTGTGTTAATTCAGAAAGCACATTTTGGTTACTACATGTACTGTTGTTCACCTGACACGAGTTTTTCTGTATAGTAACTGCTGTTCCCAAAAATGTCATGGTGTTAAACATGTTATCTAATTTTTCCAAGTTTAAAAATATTTTAAAGTTCCCCATGTCACACAATGAAACATCCATTTATATTACTTTTCTTCCTTCTTTTACCCCACTCCTTTTTATTTACTTTCTCTTTTTAGATCTCCTCCTTTCTGACAGTCTGCCACTTTCATTCCTGTCTCCAACCCAATCCTGACAACTGTCTTCTCTGGGACTTAACCCACTCCACTTCTTACACCCCATGGCTTATGCCACACGGCAGACCTCTTTCATCGGGGTCTGGGAGGGCTATGGACTCCTCAAGGCAACTCAAGCCAGGGCTTGTCCGAAGCGGTGCCGCAGTCAGCGGTGCAGGGCCTATGGGTGGAGCGGCAGAGTCATCCTGCTTGGCTGGGACTACTGTCTGGATTTTTTCACACCAGACGCATGTGCTCTAGGAAAGCTTAGGTTCGTGCACATGGCTCCAGCTCCCTGCCTGCATTCCTCCCTCACCAGTACCCTCAGCGCATTGCCACCTGTGGTCACCCAGGTGGCAGTGTAGCAGAAAGGATGGCCACCCTCTCTCCTCAGAGGAAAGCATACTCTAGGACACTCAATTCATCTCCCCCTGGCCGGCCCCTGATGACAGAGGCTTGTTCCAGAGCCCAGGTCACTGGTGTTGCAAGCGTTAGCATTACCATTAGCAGTAGTGCTGTGCTGATGGACCGGCTGCCTTTTACCCTTTTTTGATTCTTCTTGTACGCCTCCCCAATTGATTTTCAGTGTCAACTAGACTGTGCCATTACTCTGACCAGAAAGGTGGATGAATGGTGGCCTTCATAGCCAATGACAGGGAGGGCAGATGAGTGGGGGCCTTCATAGCCAATGACCAGGCGGATCAGTGTACACCTTCACAACCAGTGATCAGAAAGACGGATCACTGGTGACCTTCACAGTCTACCATTCAATGATCAGTCAATGGGGGGGGGTGTGCAGGAATGCCGGCCCACACCCCCCCCAGAAGCTGGCGCCTCACCTCACAACATACCAGTTCCCAGCCAGCTCAAGCGTGAAACTCCAAGGCTAAAGCACACACCATGTGCTGTTGCCATGAAACTAAGATCATCCTCAAAAACATTATTTTTTAGTAAAATTATATCATTTACAGTATCAAGAATGCTTTGCCAAGAAGCCTTTATCATCATGAAAAATACATCTCAGAGATACCTTAATGCTTAAGTTCCTTATCATCCATAAATTAAGGAAGAGAATTTAACAGTTAACGAAGTTGGCATACCTTGGGACTTTAAAGAGCAAGTGCTTAGTAAGGATGTATATCTTAAAGAATGACGGTTTGGGGCCTTTAGATGCCACTGCAGTTATTCAATTTGCTTTTATTTGTTGCTTTACCTGCATTTTCATAATGTTATTTATATTTTGCCAACTGCTCATAAAAAAGAATCCAATGGAATTCTTGTATTATGATGTCAGAAAAGTTTTACTGGCAATGCTGACAGTATTGTAATGGGAAACTGCTAATCTGTTTTCAGATGTTTTATGGATAATTATAGAATGGCAAGAAACAATCTTGGACTGTGACTGGTCAGTTTGGGGCTGGACCCATGGCGTTGTCTCAGCATAACACCACAGATCTAGTCTCAGCAATGTGAGCCAATTGATGCTTTCGATTTGTCCATCTTTGTTTGCATCTTCTCTTAAGAAACAAAAATATTTTTCCACACAAACAAAAACATTCTTTAAAATAAGTTTTTTTTAATTCTGCATATAACAACAAAACATTGTATAATAGCAATAATGCCCTCCAGGGTGTGTGTCGTGCTGGGATAATGCCACGACTGGGATGAACCCTCACAGGTGTGGCATTATCCCAGCACGACACACACCCTGTCATATATTATTCATTTAATACCATGTTCTACCTTCAAAATATAGTATATTTAACAGAAATCTGTGATTTTAAATAACCTGTGATCTTTTGCTATAATTTAGTAGGTAACATTTTCTTCATAACCAGATTTTACTTGGGAAGAAGAAAAGAGAACCAATTATTGTTTTAAAAATTGTAAAATCATACAGATAGACCACATTAGTGCAAACATAAAAGGTACGTTTTTTTTCTGAAATAAGCATCTATTTCTTTTGAAAAAGAAAGAACAATATATTTAGTTTCTTACTGAAATACACTGGGCTCCTAAGTAGCTGGCGGCTTTTGACATCACAATACCAGAATTCTATTGAAGTCATATTTACAAACAGTGTGAAAAGCAAAGGTGAAAACCCACTTGTTTCACTGCGGTAATAAATATTGTATTATAAAAGTAGAAAGTAATTACAAACACATCAAAATACAATAAATAAAACAGCTGTCTATTAGTAGTAATCACCTGCTCTTTAAATGTTTTTAAATAGGCACATCTTGGCTAATATCATGTGTCTAGACTATGAATTCATATTTAAAAGTAAAAGCTTACCTTGGCGGCATATATAAGCTTCTTTACTTTTCGTTTTTGTTGCTCATCTACTGTAAAAAAAACAATCATTTACTACAAAATAATAAGTCATCCATCTGTCATGCTAAAAATGAAAATTACGTACTCACAGTCATTTTTGATTTTCTTGCACAATCCTCACCATTGATTCACACTGATGGGGTTCTCAGATGGAGATGCTAGGACCCCATGGGAGCCAGAACATCTCAGGAGGGCCAGTGCCAAGGTAGGCTGCCTGCATGCACGGCACAGCAAGGCTAGCTCTCGCTGCATGGCTTACCTCGGCACTGGCCCTCAACCACCTCAGTACCTTTTCTACTGAAGAGGTGCAACACCTAACCTAAAAGGGCAAAAGATAGCCCTTGTAACCCATGTTAAGTAGGGTCAACAATGGCCGGCCTGGTGGCACCCAGGGTTAAGGCATCTAGCCTTACCTTGCATCACACTGGCGACCCAGGTTCGGGAACGACCTCAGGTCGCTGGGGAGCCAACCGGTGGGGAGGGTAGGAGCAGGATTGACCTCTCCTGGGGTGGACACTGTCCCTCCCATAGTCCCGACACCACCGGGTGAGGTCCAGTGGTGGCGCAGGCGCAGAGGGGGCAGCTAGTAGGGTGGGGCGCTCCGCAGTGCCTGGCGTGTGCGTGCCTCCACATGCATACATTCAGTGCCCCGGATGTGCAAAGGAAAGGGCAGAAATGGGGAAAAACAAAAAAAAATTGTAAATGGGTGGGGGGGAAGGGTCAACAACAAAGAAAGCAGCATCTTCACAGCCCAAACCAAAGCAAGGGATGGTGAAGACCAATGAATAGAAAGAAAAAATTACTCACCTTACTAATTGTGTTTCTTCTAATGGAGTCTTGCTGTATTCTGACATATGCAGTTAGCCTCAGCACTTGAACTGCTCCAGAGAGGAAAGAGTTAACTCTATGCAGTAAGCATAGAACATTGAGCTCGGGCTCGGTTTCAAACCTCTGCCTGCAGCACTTCAAAGTGTAACCGTCAGACTCTTACAAGCTATTACTAACTAACTACACTTCTTAAAGTGGAAATTGTAAAAGAACATAGCCAACAGGCAACACATTTTTGTTTCCCCCAAAAGACTCAAGTCGAGAACCCAAAATAATAACCAGGTAGTGAACCAACATATAGCTACCAAAACATCATAACAATAACCCACTCTCCCCTTCTAGAAAGGAGGCGTGCCAAGTAGACCCCTGAGGTGCAACACTGTACCTGCCAGCCCACTTCCCAAAAACAAGTTCTGAGAGGGGAGGCAGGGAGGAAGGTAAGAATACAGCAAGACTCCATTAGAAGAAACACAATTACTAAGGTGAGTAATTTTTTCTTCAACAACATGAAGTCTTGCTGTATTCAGACATATGCAGACTACCAAGCTGTACCACCATGGAGGGGGGTACCAAACCTATTTTGGGAATAGGCTGTGCAGTACTGCTGTTCCAAACTAAGCATCACTCCTAGCCTGGATATCCAGAGAGTAATGTTTGGTGAAAGTATGAACAGTTTTCCAGGTGGCTGCTTTGCATATCTCTGGTAAAGGTATATCCCTGGCAGCAGACAGGGAAGCAGCTGTACCCCTAGTCGAATGAGCCCTCAGGCCCGAGTGGTATTTTGCCTAGCTTTTTTATAGCAGAATTCAATACAAGAGACAATCCACCTGGCAATAGTTCTCTTAGTAGCAGGCTTATCTTTTCCCACTTCACCATAAGAGAGAAACAGTTGAGGACATTCATACCTAAGTGCCTTAGTATGCTCAATGTAGTAGCTAAGTGCCCTCTTAACATCCAAACTGTGTAATCTCTCTCCGAAGAAGAATGATCAGTGAAGAACACAGGAAGAGACATGGACTGGTTCAGATGAAAATCTAAGACCACTTTGGGTAAGAACCTCCTATTAGTTCCAAGGACCACCTGATCTCTATGGAATGAGATCAAATCTGACTCCACTGACAGAGCTTGTAATTCACTAATACACCTGGCAGAAGTGATAGCTACCAGGAACACAGTTTTCCAAGTCAAATCTTTGAGTTTGGCTGAAGCCAGGGGCTCAAAAGGGGGTTGTATGAGCTGAGCAATGTAAACATTAAGATCCCAAGCAGGGGTAGGGTCTCTAAAGGGAGGGTTGGTATGAACCAAACCTTTAAAGAATTTACAGAAGACAGGATGAGATGTCAGAGAGGGAGCCTTCCCTGCTGACAAGAATGCAGATAAGCTGCTAAATGAACTTTTAAAGTGGCTGGCCTGAGGCCTAGACCATTAAGATGAACCAGGTTATCCAGAACTGTAGCCAGATTAGCAGTGTCTGATAAGAGAGCCTTATTGGAACACCAAATGCTGAATCTCTTCCATTTGGAATTATAAGTTTTTCTGGTGGCAGGTTTTCGAGAAGCTTTGAGAATATCCAGCACCCCCTGAGACAGGTGCAGACCTGCATACTCCAACTCTTCCAAGAGCCAAGCCTTGAGGTTGAGAGACTGAAGATTGGGGTACCAGATTCTTCCCTGAGAGAAGGTTAACAGGTTGTGCCTCTTGGAAAGAGATAGGGGAAGATGGACTGCTAGGGACATCAACAGGTGATACCACGGCTGTCTGGCCCAGTCTGGTGCAATCAGGATTATCCTGCATGGTTGTGACCTGATCTTGACCAGGACCTTGAATAACAGGGGAAAAGGAGGAAAGGCATGAAGGAATTTGCCACCCTAATCCAGAACCAGAGCATCCAGGGGAAGTGTGCCCATGACTGGAGGTTTGCAACAGAACGGATGATTGTCTGGGGCTGCAAAGAGATTTATCTCTGGAGTGCCCCACCTGGAGAAGACTACTTTCAATATGAAGGAGTCCAGGGCCTATTCCTTATGGCCCTGCGAGATCCTGCTCAGGGTATCTGCCAGCACATTGTCCTTCCCTGGCAGATGGACTGCTACTAGGGATGCTTGCAGAGCATAAGTCAGAGACCATATTTTCATGGCTTCCATGCATAAGGCCGTAGACCAACTGCCTCCCTGCTTGTTGATGTACCACACAATGGTGGTGTTGTCTGTCCTGACCTGAACCACTCTGTTCCTCACTGAGTCCAAGAAAGCTTGGAGAGCCAGGAATACTGCCCTGTGTTCCAGAAGATTAATATGAAGTAGAGACTTCTGAGGAGACCAAACACCTTGTGCTGTGAGGGCTCCCAGGTGGGCTCCCCAGCCCAGGAGAGAAGTATCTGTGGTTAGTACCACTGAATGAGTTTGACTGATGAATGGGACTCCTTGTCTGAGATTGTCCTGATCCAGCCACCATTGGAGAGCTTGGACCAGAGTCTGAGTCACTGGAATCAATTTGGTTAGAAGATCTTTTTTTTGAGACCAAAATGACCTCAGATGGAACTGAATATCCCTCATTTGAAATCTGGCTCCCTGTATCACCGGAGTGGAAGCTGCCATGTGGCCCAGGAGCTGAAGAAAATGTGTTGTTGGTCGAGACACCAGAAGGCAGAAAGAGGAGGCAAGATCTGTAAGGGCCTTCACCTATGCCAAGGGAAGAAAAGCCTTTGCCTGCACAGTATCCAACTCTACCCCTGTGAAGGTGAGGAGTTGTACTGGTTCGAGAACTGACTTTAGCAGATTGAGAAGAAAACCTAGAAAAGTGAGCAACTGTTGTGTAACTTCTAAGTCTGACTTGACTTGGTCTGGAGACTGCCCCACAGTGAGCCAGTCGTCCAGATATGGGAAAATGGAGATATTCTCCTGAGGAAGGCCACTACTACTGCTAGGCATTTTGTGAACACACTTGGAGCTGAAGTTAGGCCAAAGGGCATTGCTCTGAACTGATAATGGCCTGAAGGCAATTCGAACCTGAGGTACTTTCTGTGGGAGCACCTGATTGGGATATGAAAGTAGGCATCCTTGAGGTCCAGGGAAGCTAGTCAATCCCCTGGCCTTAGAGAAGGAAGAATTAACTCCCAGAGTCACCATTTTGAATTTTGGTTTTAAGATGTGCTTGTTTAGGTATCTTAGGTCTAGGATGGACCGCCACTCCCATCTTTTTTGGGGTAAGGAAATATCTGGAATACAGTCCCTTGCCCCTGTGCCGGGTAGAAACCCTCTCTACAGCCCTGAGGGTTAGCAGAGAGGAAACCTCTGCTTCTAAAGCAGTGGTCTCGGAAAGGTCTACAAGTGAAAAGGACTCAGCCCTCAATTTTGGGAACTTTGCAAAACTGAGAGCCGACCCCTGACTTACTACCTCCGTGACCCACCTGTCTGAGGTAACAGACTTCCAGGCCTGGAAGTAGTAAGCCAGCCTGCCTCCTACTGTGATTGGGAAGTTGACCCGGGCTGATACATATGGGTGTCTGCTTGGTAGGAGCCTTGGACTGACAGGAGGATGCAGCCCTGCTCATCTCCCTTCTACCTCTCCCTCTCCCTCTGAAGAACCCCCTCTGTGGAAAAGGAGAGGAGGCCTGCTCTTGGTAGAAAGGCCTGTGAAAAGCCTGCCCCTGCCCCTAGACTGCTGCCTCTGAGGAGTTGCCTGCCTTTCCTTGGCCTGTGCACTCCTGTAGGTGGTCCGATACTCATCCATTTTCTTCATGTAATTCTCTGTCTGCTCCCCAAACAGAGAATTACCCACCACAGGGAAATCCATGGCCTTAGCCTGGGTGTCCTGTGACAGGCTAGTACATCTGAGCCAAGCAAACCTCCTAAGAGACACAGATGTAGCCACGACTCGTGGTACCACATAATTCGAGTCCACAGCAGCATGAAATTGAATTCTGGATGCTTCAATCCCATCAGCAGCCATCTCCTCCAGCTCCATGGCTTGCTGGGGGGAGGCCTGTTTAGCCAGCTCCAGAACAGTATCCGATCTAGACTTCTGGTATCTGGCTGTGTAGGCCATATAATTTGCCTGCCTGGGTTCCAGTGAGGATGCCAAGTACTGGTTTTTGGCCATAGCATCTACCTTCCTACAGTCTTTCTCTGGGGATGTGTGAAGCCAAGGGTATGTTAGCCTTGTCACAGGCTGCAGCCTGCACTACCCCAACATGGCAGCATTGGTGGAACAAGAACTCTGTACCTGAGCCTGAAAGCATATACCTCCTGTCCATTCTTTGGGTTGTGCCTTCTATCAATGTGGCTGGCTGTTTGTGTTTGTCTCTCAGTAGTTTAGTTTTTGTGGTTGTTCATGTGTTTCTTCTTGAAGGAACTGGACCATTCTTAGACATAACATCTATGAACATTTCCTGGACTAAGAAACTACAAAACATCACCACCAGGTATAGGCATTCTCATCATAAATCAACTTTTTTGGAAAACCTCAAAAAGCAAAAGTGAGGTCAGTAAATCTTTTGTACATGTTTCTGGGTTGTGGAGTGCTGCATTGAATCCACATTTCATCTGACTTTCTTAAAGGACGTGTGCTTGTCTTTGAGGTCTATTCACAACGGTTTTGGAGAACAAAGGTAAGATTCTAACAAAGGAATTTTACATCCTGCATATGCCCTAGGCTGATGTTCATCACCTTCAGGAACTGAACACTTTCTGGGTCTTTGATCTACAGTAACAATCAGTTTTCTGGTCCACAGTAGCTCACCATGAGTCACTCAGGAACACTCACCCTTGCTACAGTAAACATTTGCAGTCTCCTGCAAAATCTGGCAACTCATAGATTAGGAGGACGAATCCTGTTTCTGATACTGCTATTATGCTTACATGGGGTATCTACTTCTGTTCCAATCAACAACCACTATGGAGAGAATACCTCACAACACAATGACTTTACTTTCTCCAACCAAACTGCCGAAACACAACATGGGCGTGCCTACACCACCCTTATCCTTCTGAAGGGTTGTACCTACAACTCGTTTCGTATGCTCAGAAAATACAAAATGACATAACTGGTTCATCTCCCATGCCACACTATTAAACTGTGGTTTCTCCTACTCCTCATCATCTTATTGTCAGGGGACGTATAACTCAACCCTGGCCCCTCTGTCCACCACTCTCCCACTGACCTATCAGCTGTCTCAGGAAAAGGGCTTCTCATTGCCCACATGAATATTAGGAGCATTACCAGGCACTTTGCTGATCTCGAGGCATGGATGAAAGTGTACAGTCCTGACCTACTCTGCCTATCTGAAACATGGCTCAAGCCTCACATTCCGAACTTCTAATGTTCCCTGCCCAATTATTCCTTGATATGGAGAGACAGGCCTTCCCCAAAACGTGGAGGGTGGGGGGGGTCGCTATCCTCTATAAAAACATCTTGATGTTACGGTCTGCCCACCCACTGGCTCACCCTCAGTCTGTGAGTCCCTACACACAACCATTGCCCTTGGTGCAAAAAAAACACACATAATCTGCGCCTACAACCCACCTACTGGAGGTATCACAGGTCTTCAGGATTCACTTAATCAAACTGTCACAATCGCCAAGCAAAACAAAGTCATAATCCTAGGTGACTTTAACCTAAACTGGCTGGGACCAACTCACAGCACACTGCTGACACGAACGCAGAGCTATAACCTGCACCAGATCTTAACTGAACCCACTAGAACCACCCCTTCTCTAACTACCTCCACCCTCATAGACTGGGTACTGGTGAATCGCCTTGACCATGTGCAAACTGCAGGCATCTTGGCAGATGCTATCACAGACCACTCCCTCACTTTCTGAGTATGGAGCCCGGAGACTGCTCCCCCACCCCCTCAATGCTACATCACAATTACCAACTTTGTCAAACTGGACATAGAAGCTTTCCTCTATGATGTATCCTGTATCAACTGGTCTGACATCTATCACTCCCATGATGTTCAAATAGCCCTTGATATCTTCGTTGATAATTTCACAGCACTTCAGGATAAATATACCCCGAAGGTCACCAGAAGGGTCGGGGTAAACAAACAAGATGGCTACACAAGGACCTGCTGGCTAACCTGCGCACACGGGTCAAACTCTGGAAGAAGTATAAAGTGTCCACACTACCGGAGGATTCCAATACCTACAGGGCCTCTCGGAGCGCCTGTAAAAAAAAAATAAATAAAATCAGAACAGCAAAGAGCATCTACTGCAAGGAACTGCGCATAAACTCTGCTGGTGACCCTAGAAATTCAAGACACACACATCAAGACCTTCCTTGGGGCTACGCAGTCATCGACCCCAGGGGATATGATCCTAAATGGTGTACATTGCAACGACTCGAACAATATAGCAAATGCCTTTAACAGATTATTCACGGACCTGTCTCAGCACACCTCGTCCTTCGCTTCACCTCCCACAGTATCTCAGCCTTACTGCACACCCCAGAGATCTGCATCTGGTGCTGACCACTGCCAACTAACTACTACCCCTCCTTTTCCACTTTAAAGCTATATCTAGATCTGAGGTCCAAAGGCTATTGCAAAACATATCCGACAACACTAGCCCCGGCTCAGATTCACTCGAGCCATGACTCCTGAAGCTAGCGGCACCATTGATTGCCTCGCCACTGGCCAAGATTTTCACTCTGTCTCTCTCTCTTGGTGTTGTCCCAGATCTCTGGAAGATTGCCTGAGTGACGCCTATCCTTAAAAAAGGAGACCCAAAGGATATCAACAACTACAGGCCCATAACCATCCTCTCTGTGCTAAGCAAGCGACTGGAGAAGCTTGTTGCAACCCAAACCATTGACCATCTCACAAAGAACAACCTTCTCTCAGACACTCAGCATGGTTTCAGAAAAGGGCACACTACCTCAACCGCTCTTCTCAAATTCTCCACCGATGTACTCTGCAACATGGACAAAGGCCTACTCACTGGAGTAGTTTTTATCAATCTTACCAAAGCTTTCGATCTTGTTGATCATCCCCTGCTTCTCTCAACCCTGCATAGACTTAACTTCTCATCCTCAGTAGTTAACTGGTTTAACAACTACCTATCAAACAGAGTACATCTTGTTAAATTCAACTCCTCTCTCTCGGATGTGACCAGCACTGACATCGGAGCACCCCAGGGCTCCATCCTGGGACCCCTTCTTTTCTCGCTATACATCAACAACATAGATTATGCCATACTCTCCTGCTCAGCTATCTTTTATGCTGATGATCTTGTCCTCTACTCCAGCGCTGACAAAGTTAACATCATTAACAAAAACCTCTCCTCGGATTTCAGGAATGTGCAAACATGGCTAAATGCTAATAAGCTCATCCTCAACACAAAAAAGACCCAAGCCATGCTATTTGGCACTGCCCCCAAACTCAGGGCCTGTAAGGAACCCCTCCTAGTCCACGACTCTTGGGGGTCTCTCATCGACTGTGTCATATCTTTCAAATACCTGGGAGTCCTTCTTGTTAAATCCCTTGATTTCAGCCTGCACATCCAGTCAATCTGTAAAGCAAGAAATGCCAAACTTGGAATCGCCTATAAGACCTGTCATCTGCTAACACCATCTGCCAATTTGGCAATTGCCAATGGTATTCTGCTTCCAGCGCTGACATATGGTGTCTCCACTTTTGCTAATGCCCATAAGACTGCTTTCCATAAATGGGATGTCACATACAACAACATATGTTGGTATGCCTCCTCTTCCCATCGCCTCAAACACCACTGCTCACTGTATAGCGACCTAGGCTGGCTCTCCCCAACTGCCTACCGATTATACTCCCAAGGGACCCTCACAGACTCTTTAATCCATAACCAAACCTCCTGCTCTCTTGCAGCTCTACTTGTACCACAGACACCTGCCCTTGGACTACGCTCGGCAAACAAATTTCTACTCACCATACCCAGGTGGCTTACTTCATAAAGCTCTGGAGCATTTCACTGCACCACCCCAACCACCTGGAACCCCCTTCCTCCTGCCCTGAGACAGGCTAACTCCCACCCAATCTTCAAAAAAGAACTATATCACCACCTATCCCGGGACCCCTGCACATGCTTTGATCCCACTTAATGCCTCACAGCTAACCACCCTATTTCGACCAAGACACTGCTGCACTTCTAAACAAGCTTTGCTATAAAATATCTTTATAGCTGCCACTTAGCCCAGCTTCAGTTATTTGCATGTACTAATGTGACTTTTGTCATCTCTGCATAGCTATATGTACAGTATTATCTCGAGTACTGTCTGATTTGATCTGTATTCTAACCTACCTGTACTATATACTATGTACCTGTACTATATACTATGTATTGTATAATCTCATCTCATTTTATGTATGTATTCTCCCAGGTTGTGCCTAAAATAGTCAACTTTGGCTAGTGCACCTAACCCAGTTAACAAAAACTAAATAAATAAATTATTTTATCTACAGGAGGTAAAGAATTTGGGGTTTGAAATACTTTCTGTGTCTGTTTCCCAAAGGATTTATGGAGGGGAACAGACAATCTCTTGGACTCTGGGATGTCAGTCATTTCCACAAAATCAGGCTCCTCTTGTTCCTCAGCAGCTTCAACCTAGGGAAGCTGGAGGGTCTCAGCCACTTTCTTGAAGAACAAGTAGTGGGATGGGGACTCAGAAAGCTCGGGAAGGGAAACATTAGAAGGCCTGTCTGGGGAGATGACCGGTTCAATGGGCTCACCCAGACCTTCATCACCATTATCATCGTCTACTTCTTCCTCCCCCTCCCACTCCGGTTCATAAAATTCATCCAGAGCATAATCCGGAACCAGGGAAACCGACTGAACCGAGCGCCTACCGAGAGGCGCCGGATCAGACGGAATTGGACGGAGCGATTCCACAATACTTATCGCCCTAGCTATTTCTTCGGCAGTTGGATGATGCGGTTCTGGATCCGAACCAGCTGATTTCCTCTTGCTCTTCGATTGAGCCGACCACTCAGGGTCAGATCTCCTCTTTTCCAAGGGAGCATCACCCAGGTCAGTGGGCACTCCCTCAGGTTCGGCAGGAACCATACCGGGCTGGCCATCCAGATTAGCAGACTTCTTGGCCTCCTTTTCCCTGAGCCTACCAAACCTCTTTTCCAGGGTGGCCTTCGGGACATTTCTGCAAATTTGGCAGTCTGAATCTAGGTGTCAAACCCCAGGCAATAAACACAAATGGTGTGAGGGTCTGCCTTAACAAAGGCATCCCCACACTCACCACAGTGTTGAAACACAGTGGGTCCGTTTTTTTTCTTGGGTTTCTCAGATATGGCCAGGCTAAAACTTACTCTTTACAGCTATGTAGCCAGGTAAGACCCCCCTATTGGTTCCCAACCATATTACGGGTCATGGGAAAAACCATGTAAAATTGCATTTTTTGAAACCGATACAAACCGGTACCTCACACTACAGAAAGAAAAAGAGAAAAAAGCCTAACACAATCAGTTCCTAACCAGACCGATCAACAAGTTTTTACAATTTCCACACAAAAATACAAGAATTTTAGCCTATGGTCCACTACCTACAACACTTGCTGTACCGCAGACAGGGATCTGAAGCCGAATAAGCGACAGAATCGGTGATTGAACTGACAGATTCTAAACCGAACCGACTGTAGTGAAGGAGCAATCTCTGGAGCGACTGTTCAGTTAGGCAGAGTAAAGAATCTGACGGTTACACTTTGAAGTGCTGTAGATAGAGGTTTCAAACCGAGCTCAAGCTCAATGTTCTAGGCTTCCTGCATAGAGTTAACTTTTTCCTCTCCGGAGCAGTTCAAGTTATCTAGTACTGGGGCTAACTGCATATGTCAGAATACAGCAAGACTTCATGTTGTTTGAAGAGTGAGCCTGGGGACAGTGGGTGTGTGAATCAGTGGTGAAGATTGTCCCAGAAGATCAAGAATTATGCTGAGTATGTAATTTTCAAATCTTCCTGGACCTATCTTCACCACTGATTCACAATGATGGTTTCGAGTACCAAACTCAGATGAAAGCCCCCCAAGGCAGTGTGGTAGGAGTCGGATCTCATTCAGGACAAGAGTCCATTAAGGATTGCCCTGCCTAAGAAGGCATGCTGCCTGGTATGGACATCCAGAGCATAGTGCTTAATGAAAGTGTGCACTGTGCTCTAAGTGGCAGCTCTGCAAATCTGAGCGATAGGCACAGAGCAAATCTCTGCCAGGGACATAGCAACCGGCCTGGTGGAGTAGGCACGGACATGGTCTTCCAACTTGACCTGTGCCACAGAGTAACACTGGTGGAGGAACAAGACTATCCACACAGAAATGCATTTGACTGTAACCGGTTGACCCAACTGGTTGAGGCTCAAGGAAACGAAGAGTTGCTTCGGCTGCCGAAAGTCCCTAGTTCTATCGAGATAGAACGTGAGGACTCTTAACGTCCAGAGAGTGGAGGGTGCACTCTCCATCATTCTGGAAGTTGGGAAAGTATGCAGGCAGTACCAAAGGCTGGTTCAACTGGAACTCTGACACCATCTAAGTAACAACTTGGGGTGTGTGTGAAGAACCACCTTATAGTGTATAGTGGAATGTTCTGTATAGAATTCCATCCCTTTCAAAATGCTGTTCTACCACCATTCCAAGGTCATGGAATGCTGTTCTACCCTACTGTGGTAGAACAGCATTCTAGAACCTCTAGAGACTGCATGAGTCAGTTTCATTTTGAAAGCAAAATAACTCGCAAAACACATTTTTCATACTGTACTATACACTATAAAAAATACAGGATGAGCAACTCTATACACAACCAGTGTGTTCTGCCACCTCGAAGTTCTGATTCCCATGGACCTCTCGAGCTTCGCTCTCAAGGTCAGAGGGAATCAGAATCCCTCTGTGGCAGAACACACTGGTTCTGCATAGTTGCCCATCCAGTATTCTCTATATCCTTATGGAAGACAGTATATGGAGGGTCTGTGACCAAAGCATGCATCTCGGAAGCCCTGCAGGCAGAGGTGATGGCCATTAAAACGCAGTCTTCCAAGTTAGGAATTAGAGGTCACACGTAGCCAAGAGTTCAAATGGCTTACAGGACAGCATGACCAACACAAGCTTGAGTTCCCAGACAGTGACAGATTTCCTGACTTGGGGGCCTTGTGTGCCAAATGCCCTTCAAGAACATCTTAAAAATGCTGGCCCGATGGTGCTGAGGGTTGAGGTGCTAGACGACACACCTTGCACCACGCTGGCGACCCGTGTTCAGGAATAAGCACAGGCTGCCAGGGGTCGGCAGGGAAGGGAAAGGACTGAGCATCCAATAACAGCCTCTCCCAGGGAAGGGTGGGCATGCCATCCCACTCACTGGTTGCCCCCCGGCGGAGGATGAGGGGTAGCGCCAGAGCCAAGGAGACAAGTAGTATGGCATTGTGACGTGCACGTGCCTCCATGCACGTGCGTTCACAGCTGTGAGGAGGACCAAGAAAAGAGGAAAAATCAGCTGCCAGAAAGCAAGAGCCCCCAGTACTCCGGCGCAGCATCCTCCGAGCTCTCAGGTCTGCTCGGATATGTACTCCGGAAGGGGGGAGGATAGCCCTCCTCCTTTCTGCCCCACCACGGGGGATACTCCGTGAGGAATACAGGGCCTGGGATATGCGGGGGGGGGGGTAAGGTGGTGGCTGGGGACTGGAGGAGGACAGAAGCAGCATACCGGCAAGGCCGAAGGAGGATTAAAAGGAAAAAAAAGAGCCTCTTAAAAAAAGGCAGTTGAACTAAAGTGAGGTTCTGAACTGGCTCGTAGTACACTGACACAGTGCACAAATGGACCTTAACTGAAGACTACTGCAATCCTGCATCAGAAAGGTCAAAAAGATAGAGACCTTGTCCGGTGGGCAACAGAATGGATCTATACAGGATTTGGAGCACCATTCAGAGAAATGTCTCCATTTGACTGCATTAGTCTTTCTGGTAGAGGGCTTATGAGCAGCCAGGAGAATCTCAGAGACCCTCTGGAACACCCTGTGCCTGCTCACTTCTATCTCTTCAGCAGCCAGGCATGGAGATGAAGGAAGCACAGGTTAGGATGAACCAGGGACCCCTGCGTCAAAGGATCTGTCCAAAGGGGAAAGGGTCTAGGAGGGGCAACTGACAAACTGTTGAGCAGTGGAAGTCATATTTGCTGAGGCCAGCATGGAGCAATCAGAACAAGTCTGCTCCTGAGTGCTTCCAGCTTGAGCAGTACTCTCTGAACTAGAGAAGTAGGAGGAAATGCATACAGAAAGCAATTTATCCACCGAAGCTTGAAAGCATCCTGACAGAAAACACCGTGTTCTGGATTTCTGGAGCAGAATCGAGGCAGTTTGGCATTGCGTGGGGATGCAAAAAGGCCCATCTCTGGGGCCCCTCAGTTGTCAAAGAGAGACTGCATAATGTCTGGTGCCAACAACCACTTGTGAGAGTCTACTTCTGTCTGGCTAAGCTCATCCGCTAGACTGTTCTGCACCCCTGACAGATAAATCACCTGGATCACAGATTCCTGTTCCAAACACCACTCTCACTGCTTTCCTACAAAAAGGATAAGAGTGTGCTCCCCCCTGTTTGTTGATGTAGTAAATGACAGACTTGTTGTCCATCTGAAGAAAGATGACCTTGTGACGGACAAAATTCACCAGGGCCCCTGAAGGGCATACAGGACTGCTCTTAACTCCAAGACACTGATGCGAAGATGGGATTCTGTACGGCTCCAGACTCCCGAAGTGTGGTGGCCCTGACAGCGGGCTCCCCACCCTAACAGAGACACATCCATGATCAGTGTTGGGTAAGTTACTTTTTCGATTACTTTCTATTACGTTTGGAAACTTGCTACAGGAAGCTCTGTGCAGTCACTGGCAAGGATGGAGAAGTACTAGAAAAAGTAATACATCTTACAATTATAGTTACTTCTTTTTATACAAAAACAATAAATAACGATAACAGATTACATTTTTTTAAAGTAATAGGTTAGTTACTAGTTACTTTCAAATAAATGCAATCAGTTACAGTTACGTATTTCTTTTGTCAAAAGTAACTTACCCAACACTGTCCGTGGTGAGGGTTACCTGAGGCTTCTGGGGGAGAGAAGGGGAGACTTCGGAGGAGACTGTCCTCCTGTGTCCACCATGCAAGCCATCGAAGCGGAAGCTTTGTCACTTTTTCTAGTACTTCTACATCCTTGCTAGTGACTACACAGAACTTTCTGGAACAAGTTTCCAAAAGTAACAGAAAGTAATAGAAAAAGTAACTTACCCAACACTGTCCGTGGTGAGGGTTACCTGAGACTTCTGGGGGAGCAGAAGCTTTGTCACTTTGATGGGGTAAGACTGAGGATGCATTGTTTGATACCATTGTGTGCTAAGCATCCACTGAGTTGTCCTCATGTGCAGGCGTACTAGAGGTACTGTGAAGACATAGGAGGCTACAAGACTTAACATCTGCTGCATGGAGTGAGCCCGAACGAACCTGTTCCCCATGATGAAGTAAGCCATTAGCAGAATGGCTTTCCTTCTGTCTTCCAGGAGAAAGGCCCTTGCCTTGGAGTTGTCCAAAAGGGCTTCAATGCAGAGGAGATGCTGAAAAGGTTGAATTTGTGATTTCTCTAAATTCAGTAGAACCCCCATGGAGGACAGGAACTAAGCTGATGTGGTCACTGTGTGTTCCATGCCCTGCTTGGATGGGCTGGCTAGTAGCCAGTTCTCCATATAGGGAAACACTTGGAATCCAAGTTTTTTGAGATGAGCTGTGAGAACCGCAAAGCACTTTGTAAAGACTGGAGGCACTGAGAATAGCCCAAAGGGCAGGACCCAGAATTGGTAATGCTGGCCCAAAGCCACAAAGCAGAGAAACTTATGGTGGCTGGGGTGGACTGGAATATACTGGTAGGCATCCTGCATGTCCAGGGAAGCCAACTAGTCCTGTGACTTAAAGTGGCAGCAGGATCCCCTAAGCAGACCATCTTGAACTTCTCCTGGTGCAGAAACTTGTTCAGTTTTCTGACATTGAGAATGGGGTGCATGTCCCCTGTCTGCTTTGGAATGAGGAAGTAATGGGAGTGGAAGTCTGTACTGTGCTCTGCTTCTGGCACTACTTCCACTGCCCTGTTGCTCAAGAGGCCCGCAACCTCCATGGCGAGGTCAGACACAGCATCTGACAGAGGGTACTGCTTCTTGGGAGGATAATCTGGAAGGATTGCCAAGAAATCCAGAGAGTATCCCTCTCGGATGATCCTTAAGACCCACTTGTATGTGGTGATGGATTTCCAGTTATGATAAAACTGAGTCAGACCCCTCCGGAGAAGACAGGTCTGCCTCACACAGCTGAGGCAGAACCGGGGCAAGAGTTTCAGAGGGTGACATTAGGTGCCTTCGAGGCCTGTGCCTTCGGCTGTGCTTTCTTCTGCTGCTGTGGAGCCTGAGATTTGACTTGACCTCCTTTGCCACGGAAGGACTGTTTACTGTGGTAAAAGACTCAGCCCTTCCCTCTTTGAGGGTGAGATGGGGCAGGTAGAGAAGTCTTAATGGCTGTTCTAGTCTTCTGAGAGGCCTCAAGGGACTGTTCTACCTGTTGCCTGAACAGGTAAGAGCCACTGAAGGGGACATTCATGACTTGCTGCTGGACATTGTTGGAAAAAAACAACGTCCGAAGCCAGGCCTGTCTCCTAATGCAGATAGATACCTGTGGCAGCAGAGTGGGGACGAGTGTCATATGTGTACATAGCTGCCTTTAACTGATGACTGTTGGACTCAACACCATGGGTAACAGTCTGAAGAATTTTCTGCTTAATATCTGACTTCGGCAAGGACTCCGTGATAGACTTTAGACAGGTCCATTGGGCATACTCCTACTTAGAGAAATGTCCTTGGTGGCTATTTGTATACTAAGGGTAGTTGCAGCTAAAGCTCTCTTTCCCATCAGATCTATCTTATGAGACTCCTTATTGATGGGATGTGCCATAACCTCTCATTCACACCACAAGAGCTCTTTGAGACTTCCACCACTTGTGCCCTATATACTCTTAGCACTGCATCCTGGGCCTTTCTAAGCAAAATCAAGCCATAATCAGCATGCCGCAAACAAATGTGAATCCCTCTTGAACCATAAGTGCTACACACAAAGTACGAGTGGCAAAGTTGTTCAGCACAACACTACCTTTCCAATGGTGCTATGCAATCAATTGTAATCAATTTGGTTTTTATTCTATACTAGCTGAAATACCAAACAACTGTGGGTTTTTTCAGATTTTTTCAAGGTGCTTAGATGAGTCTTGAGAGACAAATGTCAGCCATACACACCATACCATAAACAAATGTGAATAACTCCTAAAGTATACATGATAGACACAAAGTATCAGCAGCAAAGCTGTTCAGCACAAAATTACCTTTCTAACAGCGCTATGCAATCAATTCTAAGCAATTTGGTTTATTTAATATTTAGGTATAAACTGATGACTTCCTCTGACGTTTCCAGGCCTGCGTGAAAGTCAGCTGAATACATCTACAGGCGTTATTGGCCTGAGTGGCTATGCTTTCAGACACCATCTACAGGCATATCTAGGCCTGAATGAGGAAGGATGGCCTTGTAATTCCCAGCCAGAATGAAAATCTTATTGGCAGTGGGCTAGGAAGCCAGAAGAAAAACTTACTCACCATAGTAATCGTCTTTCTTCCAAGGTGTCCTTTAGCATCAGTAACTCAAAGCAGCTAGCTAACCAAGTAGTACTGCCTCGGAGGTGTAGTTTATGCTAATTAATTAGCATCAGCCAATCAGAAAAGACTTTGGAGGTGTGCTGAGAAGAGACTGCCTGAGAAGCCACCAGAATTTGTCTGAAGATAAATGGGCACATGCCCAAAGTTATGAACCAACAGGAATTCAAAATCATGCAAAAAGCATGTTTAACAATACACCAGAAGAACTTTGCTTAAAATGAAGTTCCAAGAAGAAATATAGTGTAACCCCCCTGTTACCCTGGGTTACTAGAATCCCAGTAAGACCTAGTGGTAGGCAGGGAAGGCAGCTTGAGAAACTCCAGTTAAATGGATTTCACACTGTCTCACTCTGCTCTTAGTCTCAGCTGAGACTGAGGGATGACATCATTTAAAACTGTCGCAGCTGCATAAGCCACATGGGAATGTTGCAGTTGGAGGTAAGAGTAGAATGTAGGGGAATTTGAAGTCAGTCAGTGAGTTCAGTAGAGTCTGTGCAGTGAAGAGAAGAGGTGCTCTGCTGTAGGCAGGCCCTCAGAGCTCTAAGCTCTGTCAAAGAGCTATTTTTTGTTGTATAGGTGTGTGTTCTCACCTGAAGAGGAACACAAGAAGAGCACATTGAAGTGGTGGAGACTGCTTTCAGTGGTTCAGGGCCCCATCCCTGCAGGGATTGGGGGGGAGGAATCAGCCTGCTTCCAGGGGTAACCCCCCTGGTCCGGCTAGGGAAAAGAAGCTGCCTGGTTTAAGTTCGCGCTGAGGCACTAGAAGCTCTGGAAGAGAGTTCCTTGAGGGGAAAACACCTGTGGGGCACCTGCAACCGAGGGGTGAGTTCGCTCTGCTAAAGGGCCATGTGTTTTCACCTGAATCAAGATGAAACTAAAGTGACTGTTACTGTGGGGTAAGGAAAAGACAGCCAAGTACAGTTTGGAAGATGTGGGGATTGGACTGCTTAACTCTGTGGGGGGTCTAGAGTAATGGAGAAAGCCACTTATTAAGTATGTTCAAGTTCAGCACAAATGGGATGTAAAGACAGTAGACTGAATGTGAAATACATTTAAAAAGAATCGACACAGCAAAGTGTTTTAAAGGATGATGTGTTACAGTCTAGAGAAATGGCCGGGTATGAATTATGGGAGCGAGAGGTGGGAGACCCCCCCCCCATCAGTAGTAACCAAATTCACCTCTACGGATTTGCTCTGGGACACCTGTTGCTTTCTCTCAGGTACCTGACCAGTGCCTGAGGAAAGTACTCAGACGTAGGATTGATGAGGAAGATTCCCTTATGGAGCAGAGTTGCTTATAGGTAGTTTAGGAAGCCAGCAGTAAATGTTTCCATGCTATATGGAAAGTGTCCAAGTGGCTGCCAAGGTAGATGAGCCAGGGAAAACCCAGAGCAGCGTACAAGTTCAGGCTGTGTGCCCAGTGTGTTTCAGAGCCTGAGGGCTAAAGTGATGAGGATGTGTTCTGGTCTCCTTAAATCTGCATTACCAGGAGTGTAGCCCCGTTGGGGTCCATCTATACTTTGTTTATTCTGTTAGATGTGAATAAAAGCCACACTTTAGAATCCCACTTCTGGTATTGGACATTATAGTTATTGCTTCCTTTGTCCGGAGTTACTTGGGTGCCCCTGTGCAGAGTAGCCAAACCTAGCCAATGTGCCGAGTGACACATATTCTCCCCGAACCCAGCCCACCAGGTAGTGCTGTCAATATAGAAACGGCATATCTGGGTGGGGGTTACAATAGCAAATTTGGTAGATGACAAAGGCAGAGACCTCTGTAGTGAAGTTATCAGGGGAGGAAAGGTGGGAGATTAATGATGCTAAAGGACACCTTGGAAGAAAGAAGATTACTACAGTGAGTAATTTTTTCTTCTTACCCCAGGGGTCCTTTAGCATGAGTAACTTAAAGCAGACTACAGGCAGTGTAGTTGGGAGGAGGACAGAGAACCTACTTAAGAGAGAGGCTCGGCAGCACCACCCTTCCAAATCTGGCATCACATCTAGACTGTACATCTAGGCAGTAGTGCTTAGTGAATGTGTGTGTACAGACTTCCAAGTGGCTGCTTTGCAGACATCCAGAAAAGGTATGTCTCTAGCAGCTGCTACCGAGGCGATCGTGCCCCTGGTAAAGTGAGCTCTGAGACCCTCAGGAGGCTGTTTGCCACCTTTGCCATAGCAGAAACGAATGCAAGAGACTATGAGAAATAGTTCTCTTAGTGGCTGGTTTACCTCTACCCACTTCTCCACAGATAAGAAATAGTTGGGTGGAAGAACCCCTAACCTGTTTAGTGTGTTCCAAATAGTGGAACATGGCTCTCTTAACATCCAGGCTACGGAGTTTCTGTTCCCCATTAGCGCACTTTTCAGTAAAGAACACTGGTAGGGTAATGGACTGGTTAAGGTGGAACTCAGATACCACCCTGGGCAAAACCTTTCTGTTTGTCCTAAGCTCAGCCTTATCCCTGTGGGGGATAATATAGTTGGGATCAGTACAGAGAGCCTGCAGCTCTGAAATCCTCCTGGCAGAAGTAATGGCTACCAGAAAGACAGTCTTCCAGGTAACATACTTGAGGTGGGCCGTAGCCACGGGCTCAAAGGAGACTCCATAAGCTTGGCTATACACGGATTAAGGCTCCAAGGGGGAACAGGTTCCCTAAAAGGAGGCTGAAGATGTGACAGGCCTTTAACAAACTGTTTCAACACCGTGTGGGAGTAAACAGATTTAGGCTTCCCTACTGAAAAGTAGGCCGAAATAGCAGCCAGATGTAGCCTGAGTGAGGAAGGCCTCACACCTAAGGCTTGGAGATGAACCAGACAGTCCAACAGAGTGGTGGCAGAGGCTGAGATGGGACTAGTCCTCTTACCTTTACACCAGATGGAGAATCTCTTCCATTTGGCTGCACACGTCTTTTTTGTGTTAGTCTTCTTTGCCATCCTCAGCATCTTAAGGACCTATTCTGAGTACTGAGAAGCAGGAAACACTAACTCCTCAAGAGCCAAGCTTTGAGGTGAAGAGACTGCAGGTCTAGGTAAGTCACCTCTGAGTGGGGTAAGGTGAGGAGTGAGTGGCTGAGGGGAAGGCAAATGGGCCTGATGTGTGAAATAGTTAACAGCAGGGGATACCAAACTTGCCTTGGCCAATCTGGGGCCACCAGAATTATAAGTGCTGGTTGGAGCCTGAGTTTCAGTAGGACTTTGAAAATGAGAGGAAATGGAGGGAAGGCATAAAGGAACTTCCCTGACCAATCCAACACCAGGGCATCTGTTGGGAGAGTTCCCAAGCAAAAGAGTTTGCCACTGCTAGGAAAGTCTGAATTCTTTCTGGTGGCAAGAAGGCCCTGCTCTGCTTTGTGTCCAGCTGTGCTCCAGTGAATGTTAGGAGCTGGGTTGGCTCTAAGTGCGATTTCTTTAGGTTTATGAGGAAACCTAAGGACAGCAGAGTGCTTTTTGTAACTGACAGAAACTCCTGGGCATGACTTGGGGATTTCCCTACTATCAGCCTGTCGTCCAGGTAGGGATACACTGAAACCCCTTGTTTTCTGAGATAATGCTGCTAAACCGCCAGACATTTGGTGAATACCCTTGGCGTAGATGTTAGGCCAAAGAGCATGGCGGCGAATTGGTAATGCCCTGAAGGAAGCCTGAACCTCAGGAATTTTCTGTGGGACTGCCTTATATGGATGTGAAAATAGGTGTCCTTGAGATCCAGAGAGGCTATCCAGTCTCTCTGTTGCAGAGACTGAATAACCATTTTTAGTGTCACCATCATGAATTCTGGTTTTGGGAGGTGTCTGTTGAGATACCCGAGGTCTAGGATAGGTCGCCACTCCCTGGTTTTCTTTTGGGTAAGGAAGTACCTGGAGTAAAGGCCTTTGTTCTTCTGCAAGGCTGGTACTTTTTCACCACCCTTGATGCCAGAAGATTGTTGACCTCCGGATCCAGCGGGAGTTTTTCTGGTAGGGGTTAGGGGTTTTGAAAACAGAGAACCACTTAAGACTGGCATCATTTTGAGGTGAAGAGGCAGACCCTTTTCCACTACCTCCAGGACCCACGTGTCTGAGGTTATGTGGGTCCAAGCTTGGAGGTAGTGGGAGAGCCTACCCC
The DNA here is from genome assembly GCA_016271365.2 of Neoceratodus forsteri. NCBI lineage: Eukaryota > Metazoa > Chordata > Ceratodontiformes > Ceratodontidae > Neoceratodus > Neoceratodus forsteri. The sequence continues at coordinate 965,759,869 of CM028134.1, read as the reverse complement.
CTACTGGTGGAGGGGAGGTGACCAAGGCATTTAATTCAGGGCTTAGACTAAGAAGCAGGGGCCTGGGAGGTAGCCGGTTTTCTCTGGCCTCTCCTGCTCCTTCCCCTATAGTACCCTCTTGTCGGAGAGTAGTCTTACTGAGGGAGAGGATATGGGTAATAGGGCTTGGGAAACTATCCCCTTCCTCTGCCTGCCCTGGGCTGAGACTTTTGGGTGGAAGACCTTTATTTAGTAGTATTGCTCTGACAGGTGGACTTGTACTCATCCACTTTTTTCATGTACTCTTCTGTCCTGGAGTCAAACAGAAGATTTTTGTCACAGGGAGAATATGAAAATTACGTACCTACCGTAATTCTGATCTTTCTGAGTATCTTCACCATTCATCACATATGGGTACTGGCCGGAGATCAGGACCTCGGCAGAACCTTTTTTTTTTTTTTTAAAAGGGTGCGCGGAGCCGACACAGCATCAGCGCCGCCCTCGAGGGTTGGCCGTTAGGCTGTGTCGACTCCGCCTGCCTACCAGTTCTGAGTCGCCGGAGAGGTAAGAGGAAGGGATGGAGGGTGGGACAAGAGAGTCCAAGGGACAGAAAAAGGAAAGGAAAAACTGAACTAAAAGGAGAAATAACGAGTGAGAGGACAGCAAAGAAGAGATGAGACTAAGGGGATTGGGTAGGGGCCCCAATCTCTGGAAGCGGGGGTAGGGAGGGAGGGAGAAAATTTAGGAGAGAGTGAGAGGTAACAAGGTATCTGAGACCCTTGTCCGTCACCAGATTGTATAGGAACTGCAAGGAGTAGTAAAGCTCTCTGCCAGAATTCAAGGCACAGAATAACTGGCAAATACCCCAGAAGCAGAGTCGGCTATTCTGGAAGAAGGACAGGGTACAGGATTTAATACTCTCTCAGGAAAGATGTTTGGTGAAAAAGGATTTTTTTTTTTTGTAAAACAGTTAGATGGAAACCAGAAGGGAGAACAGAAGGAGGGCAACCACAACCCCCACCCCATCGGGGTGAGACATGTAGTAGAGAAGGAGTGCTCGAGCTGTACCCTTTGAAGGAGAATACCCCTGTGTGTCCCTACTTTACCCCGCTCCAAAACAGGACGGGGAACCACAGAGGAGGGGCCCAGAGACTGAGGCCCCAGGGGATGAGTGGGTGGGGTTGTGATGAATGGTGAATGCAGAAAAGATCAGAAATGACGGTAGCTACGTAATTTCATATCTTATCTCGCCAATCTTCACCATTCATCACATATGGTGAGTACCAAGCCTCTCGAAGGGGTTGATTCTTACACCCCAAGGGACAGAGTCCCTAGCCCTCAGTGGGTGACACACTAAGGGTGGAACCTTCCAGGCCTGGGAGGCCGAGAGTGGGGAGAGTGAGGCGGGTTCCCCGGAGGAGAAGGAAGTTGCCCCGACAAGCGTCGCTCGCTCACGGAGAAAAGGTAGGTTCCTGGTGGGCGGAGCAAATCATCCTACGCCGGGCCAAGGGTGACAACCGGGAAAGACGTAGCCACGCCGATCTCCTGGTGCAGATCGCTGTCCCTACGACACTGGTAGCTACCTCATTGGCATCGTAAGATGCCCTCGCTTGGTGCCTTGCTAGCTCCAGGCCACGTGCAGAGAGTGCGATGGCTTGTCTGGTTTGCTCCGAGTCAGGCAAAGAAGCTAGGACCTGACCTAGCGTGGACCACAAGAACCTGTTGTAGGCTGCATAGTGGGCCTGGTGGGCGGAAATAGAAAAAAGCAACCGTGCCGAGTAGAAGGTCCTCCTCCCCCAAAAATCAAAATCCGAGGAGTCTTGATCCGGGGGCCGGTCACGGTGGAGGCGCAAGCCCATCAGGGTGTCCAGATGTGTCAAGCCAGACTGCGGATGAGGCATAGAACCTGGAGACTCCGGGGGAGTGCAATACCTCTGGCTGAGGTCCCTAGGGGCAGGAACTCTGGAGAAGGGCCTCTGCCAGAAACGCAAGGATGCCTCCCGAAAGGGAGCAGGCCAGGGCAGCATCACAAGGGTGGCCTCGCCATAATCGTCTAGAAAGGCGTGCGCCGTATGCTCAGGATTGTTAACAGAAGAGGGAGAAAGGTGCAAGTCCTGCAACATCCTCATGAGGAAGCGTTGATACTCAGAGAGATCAGCAGCCGGGGAGATGTGGACAGAGGGTTCCTCTCCCCCAGAAGAGGTGGATGAGGAGCTGGAGGTCACCATATGTTCCTAGGGTGGCTGCACGGGGGGAGGTTGAAAAACCTGGCTGTCCATAGCCCTAACGTAGGCAGGGAACCGGGCAGCCACCGCTCTGAACTGCTCCCAGGTGAGAGGGCCGCTAGGACCAAGAATGCCTGGGAGCGCTGGAGAATGTGGCAAAGGGATAGGGGCAGAGCCAAGAGAAGAAGTCGGCTGACCTCCGCCAGGGCTAGGGAGCGGACCATGAGCACCCGAGCAGGGTGCCCCGGAAGACTCCACAGCTGACAGCTGTACAACCACATTGGTACTGCCTTGGCTGTGCCCAGAAAAATCCCCCCAGTGAGGCGAACAGCTGAAGTCCAGAAGGACAGTCCCCTGCCTCAAAAGAATGGGACTCCTCAAGGAACCAGAGGGGAAGGGTGGAAATCACGCACTGGCCGTTCCAGGGCCCGAGTGGACCCCAGAGAAAGGCCGACGCGCTGACCCCACATCCCTTGACCCCTCAGAGTCCTCCTCCTCAAGAGGGCCAGCCTAGGTAGCTGGCATCTATGGGCAGCCCCCGAAGGGCAGACCCAGGGAACAGCACCCTTCCCTCCTGTAGGCTTCTCGATGGGCCCCAAAGTTGGGCGATCAAGACACACCACTGGAGGGGGTACCACCAGCAAGGGGTCGATGAAACCCCCAAGGCCAGGCTGCAGAGCAATAGTGGCATGCACCACTGCCTGCTGGTCAGGACCACTGACCCTAACCTCGGGGCACCTGACTCTCCTCAGTAGGGGGCTGGCTTCGACTCGTCGACGAGACCACAGGAGCGCCCTCCTCCACAGACAACCCTGAAGGGTGTGACTGCCCGTCTGACTCTGAGCTCGACTCCGACTCCGAAGAGGTAGAGTCCGAAGCTCTGAGCCAAACAGTAGGAGGGCGGGCAGAACCAACTTTGCCAGAGGGCCCGGCAGCCAGAGCTGTGTCCGAGACGGCACCCGTGCCCTCCGCAACCCGGCGGGCGGGACCTGCAGGAGGCACCAGGGCAGCTCAGCCAAAGGTCCAGAGCCAGAGCCAGATGCAGCGCCGTCAAATCTACTAGCGCCGCGGGTGGTACCAGGGACAGAGACGGCGCCAACAGTAGCTCCAGCAGCAACCTCGGCACCGAAAACGACACCGCCAGGCCCCACGGCGCCGCGAGCGGCACCGAGGACCAAAGCGGTGCCGATGATGGCCCTGAGGGCAGACTCGGTGCCGAACACGGCACCGACCGGCCCCCACGGCGCCATGAGCATGGACGGTGCCGAGGACGGCACCAACAGCCGGAGCCGAAGGTCCCACGGCACCGAGCCGCTGCAGGCACGGCGCAGGCGCTCAACCTCGCGCACGGGACAGCGCGAGGCAAGACACAGTGAAAGAGACAATGATCTTGTCCCACGCACCGCGAAAGCAGGCCGCGCCAAGAACGGCGCTGACAGGCCCACGCACGGCGCCGAAGTGACGAAGTCGGCACCGATAGGCCTCAGCGCCGCAACGGGCGCCCAGGCTCCAACGGCGCCGACCGACAGCATCGAGGACGCCGCCGACCCGGCCGCCCGAGCCACGGGAGCAACACTGGGGAGCCTTCACCCGGAAGGGGCGATTGCTGTGGAGCGCCCTGCCTGCCTCTCCGGAGGAAGCCAGACAGGCCTCCTGCGCCGCTGGAGGAGCCCTTAGCAATGGCTAGGCTACAAGCGTGCTGTTCCTCCTCCTCGGCTCAGATAGAACCGGAGGGGACCCGGAGGAAGGGCCGAGAACGCCGGCTTGGCCCGACGAGAGTAACCTCACTAAAGTCGGCGGAGCTTTGCCCCACTTTCAACGCTACGGCTGTTCGAGAGACGCGGCGGTCCATGGAGAAGCAGGCGTCACACGAATCCATGTCGTGAAGTGGGCCAAGACACGCAAGACACCGGTCGTGCTGGTCGGTGAAGGAATACTTTCGGTCGCACAGGCACCGACACATGGGGGGCCGACCCGTCTTTGAAGACTTTTTGCCCTCCGACCGAGACATGACCTACGGAGAAAAAAACACCACAAACAGACTCGATGTCGTAGAATTTCAAATAAAACGAAAGATCTTACGGTGACGTCGAGTGGAGGCAGAACCCAGAACCGGTAGACGACCGACGGACTGAACATCGATTTTTTTTCAAACAGGCTGAAGGCCTAAAATTGCAGAGAAGCTTCCCACGAGGCGACCTCAACGGCGGGAGACGAAGAACTGGTAGGCAGGCGGAGTCGACACAGCCTAACGGGCAACCGCCGAGCGCCCACGCAGTACGCCGGGCCCTCGAGGGCGGCGCCGATGCTGTGTCGGCTCCGGCCACCCTTTAAAAAAAAAGTCCCGGCGGGTCCTGATCTCCGGCCAGTACCCCTATGTGATGAATGGTGAAGATTGACACAGATAAGATCTAGAGCTTTAGACTGGGTATCCCATGTCAAATTGGTGGTTCTCAGCCAAGCAAACCTTCTGAGAGAAATGGCCTGGGCCATAACTCTAGATGCAGCATTGTTATTATCATCTACCATATGGAACTGGTACTTAGTTGCATCCAGGGTAGTCTTAGCAGTTTCAATTAAGTCCTGGACCATAGACTCAGACTCTGATTGAGCAACGGCCAGAACCAAATTCCACAAAGCCTTCTGGCATTTGTTATATAGGCCAAATAAGAAGAGAGGCGGAGAAGCAAAGAAGCAGAGGTGCAAGTTTTCTTTGCAATATAATCTATCTTTCTGGAGTCTTTGTCCGGCGGCAAGGAAGACAAAGGCACTCCAGCTTTACCACATGCAGCCTGCTGCACCACACCTCCATGCCCAGGGTGGACAGATAAAAATTCAGTGTCTGCCCTGGAGAGCTGGTATTTTTTTATCAATTATTTTATCAACCCCAGGTAAAGAAGTTGGAGTCTGCAGCAGTTTCATGGTGTTTCTCCTGAAAGCTTTGTAGACAGGGAGAACCATCTTCTTAGGAGGAGGGAGACCTTTAATTTCCCTGTAGTCATATCCACCTCTTCCTCCTGGTTAGACTCCTGGCAGGGTATGTCCACAGTATCCACCAGGTGCTGGAGAAAAGTTAGCATGGATGAATTTTACTCCAGATCTGAAGGGGAAGCACCAAAATGAAGATCAGGGGAAAAGTCAGGCTCTAGGGGAGTAACTTCTGAGGGATTATCTGGAGCATCATAATAATCATCTTCATCATCATCCCCACAGGCCCCTACATCAGAGGGTGCTGCAGAAGGAAGTTTGCTTGACAGGGCAGAAAAAACAGACCCCATGCCTTGAAAGGTCTGGAAAACATGCCAACCCTTTGCCATATCTTCAGCCGACAGCAGGTCCTTCTGAAAGACAGGGAGACTGTCAGGCTGTGCGTGCTTCAACTTCTCTATGTTTCTTATCCCCTGCCTAATCACCCTTACCATTACAAGGAGGACAGGATGCAATTTTTCTTTACACACTTTTTTTGGTGCCACTTCATCAGTGGCAGAATCAGACTTCCTTTTAGATCTAGGCACCTCATCAGTGCCCCTATTATTTTTATGTTTTGAAGAAACTTCATCAGCACCTTTGGAAGCTCTAGGTTTCAAAGGCACTTCATCAGCAACTGATTTATTATTTTTTCTTTTAAATACACTTTGTCAGTGCCTCTTTTAGGCTCAGAGCAAGTAGATCCTTCATCAGCACTTCTATTAGAATTTTTTGAAGGCCCCTCATTGGTAAGCCTGGGTCTTTTGGGGACTGAAAAGGACCCTTCCTCAGCCATCTCTCCAAGCCTCTTTGTTCTGTTTCTCAAGGTTCTGGAACAAAATTTTGAGCAAAGTGAACAGTAATGGTCTGGATCCAAACACTTTAAGCACAGATCATGGGTATCATCTTTGGCTACAATCCTATGACAATTTTGTCAAGTTTTAAAACCTGTGGGCCCAGTCCTCTTTTTTTGGATTTCTGACATGCCAATTGAGAGAAACCGTTTTAAATCAGATGGTTCCACTACTGTTAGTAATGGAATGCAGTCAGTTCCCTCGCGGTAAAGAAGAAAAAATTACTTACCATAGTAATCTTCTTTCTTCCCAGTGATGCTCAGACATTCATAACTTTGTGCAGTCATCCTGATGGGTTGGACTGCCCGGGGAGATGGAAAACATGCAAATGATAGAATTCTTTGCAAGTAAGCATCTTTCAAATACTGCCTTTACCAACTGTAGTGTTCTAAGCCCTTCAGATTTGTAAGAAGCCTGGAAGTCAGGCAACATGGAAAAATTTGACCATTATTAACTAATTAATAAAACATGGTTAATAAAATATTTTTTAGGAATAACCTAATAAACAACTTACTTGAAAAAAACCTCCAAGGGAGGAGCTATATCTAAATATAATAATGGTGTTCATCATAGATTGAGAAAAACTATGTTGAGAGACAGAAAACTCTGGTAAAACTCTGTCTCGCATAGAGAAATGTACCCAGAAGGATATGGCTATGTGGCACTAGCACGTGGAATGCAAAGGCTTAAGTTCTGGAAGGGGAGGATGGGAGGGAGTTATGAGTATCTGAGCATCACTGGGAAGAAAGAAGATTACTATGGTAAGTAATTTTTTCTTCTAACTCCAGTAATGCTCAGACCATTCTTAACTTTGTGCAGACTACCAAGCAGTACCCCTAGGTGGTAGGCACAGAACTTATTTTGGAAACAGACTTTGCAGGACTGCTGTGCCAAACTTGGCGTCACTTCTGGACAAAATATCCAAATTATAATGCTTTGTAAAGGTGTGTACTGATTTCCAAGTAGCTGCTTTACAAATGTCCAACAATGGCACCTCCCTAGCAGCTGCAATAGTGGCAGCTGTTCCTCTTGTTGAGTGAGCCCTCAGCCCAGCTGGGGACTCTTTACCTGCTTTATTGTAGCAGAATTGAATACACTGGACAATCCACCGAGAAATGGATCTTTTTGAGGCTGGTTTGCCCATTCCAACATCCCCATATGTAAGGAAAAGTTGTTTTTGTCTTGCCTATGGCCTTTAGTAGCTGTCATGTAGTAGCTGAGAGCTCTTTTCACATCCAGACTGCGAAGCCTTCTTTCACCGGAGCTTGCATGGTCTGTGAAGAAGACAGGCAGAGTGATTGATTGGTTCAGATGGAAATCTGAAATCACCTTGGGAAGGAACTGTCTGTCTGTTCTGAGGACTACTTTATCCCTGTGAAAGGAAATACAGTCCTGGTCGACACAGAGAGCCTGAAGCTCACTGATTCAATACTGAATAGAAGACTATTGCACAAACTGGGGAATATGGGTGTGGGCAGGACAGTAGTGCGGTGGGTAGGTAACTGGCTGGGCAGCAGGACACAGAGGGTGGTGGTAAATGGCTGTCACTCCACAGAGGGAAGAGTGACCAGTGGGGTACCACGGGGATCAGTGCTGGGACCGGTACTATTCAATAACTTCATCAGTGACATTAGCAGGACCTAGAAGGCAGAATTTCACTGTTCGCTGATGACACAAAGCTCTGTAACAGAGTAGACACACCAGAGGGTGTAGACAGAATGAGAAGGGACCTGCAGAAACTTGAAGAATGGTCAGGGGTCTGGCAGTTGAAATTCAATGCAAGGAAGTGCAAGATAATGCATATGGGGCACAAAAACCCTGGCACAATATATCAGTTGGGGGTGAGGATATAGCATGCACCAAGCAGGAAAGGGATCTTGGAGTTATCATCTCTGATGACCTCAAGGCAGGGAAACAGTGTGACAAGGCAGCAGGTAAGCAAATAGGATGCTGGGATGCATAGGCAGGGGCATCACCAGCAGGAAAAGGGAGGTCATAATTCCACCATACAAGACACTAGTGAGGCCGCACCTGGAGTACACTGTGCAGTTCTGGAGACCTTACCTACATAAGGACATAGACAGGGTAGAGAAGGTTCAGAGGAGGGCAACAAAGATGGTGCATGGATTGCATCACAAGTCCTATGAGGACAGGTTGAAGGCACTGAACATGTACTCCCTGGAGGAGAGGAGGAGAGAGGATATGATAGAGACATACAAGTATCTTACAGGGAGGAACAGGGTGCAGGAATGCACTATTTTTAAGCGAAAAGATGTTCCAGGACTAGAGGCATGGGATGAAGTTGGAGGAAGGACGATTCAGAGGAAACGGAGGAAGAATTTCTTCACAGAACGGTGGTGGACAAGGGAACACCTGCCAGAGGAAGTGGTGGGGCTGAAACAATCACGGATTTAAGAATGCATGGGATAGACATAAAGGAATTCTGGAGGTCAGGGGTAAGGGGCAACAGACTTCCTGGAAAACATAAACTGAACTTACAAACTTAAATGGGCAGACTGGGTGGGCCATAGGCCCTTATCTGCCGACACTGTCTATGTATCTATGATTCTTCTTGCTGAAGTAATTGCTACCAGGAAAACTGTTTTCCAGGTAACTTATTTTAAATGGGCTGTAACCATAGGCTCAAAGGGAGCCCGCATCAACCTTGCTATACATACATTAAGATCCCAAGCGGGCACTGGTGCGCTGTGAGGGGGGTGCAAATCCATTAGGCCTTTGAAAAATCTTTTGTAAATGGGATCTGATGCTACAGATACCTTTGTCCTAGCAGACAGGTATGCAGACACTGCTGCAAGGTGGACCCTTAAGGAACTGAGTTGCAGACCTTGTGAATGCAAGTGAGTTAGATAATCCAACGCCACTGAGACCCCTGCATCATTTGGGGTAAAGTTTCTAGTAGAGCACCAGAAAGATAATCTTTTCCACTTAGCAGAATAAGTTTTCTTAGTTGAAAGCTTCCTGTAACCTTTCAAAATGTTTAATACAGCGTCAGAAAGGTTCAAGCCTGCATACTCTAACTCCTCAAGAGCCATGCTTTGAGGTGAAGAGACTTGAGATTTGGGAATAGCAATGTTCCCTGATTGGAGGTTAGAAGATTGTGCCTGAGAGGCAAGCTTACTGGCTAGCTCACTGACATGGAGAGCAGAAGAGAGTACCATGGCTGCCTGGGCCAATCTGGAGCTATCAATATCAGAGAAGCTGAGAGGGATCTGAGTTTCAACAGTACCCTGAAAACCAGAGGGAAAGGGGGGAATGCATAGAGAAACTTGCCCGACCAATCCAGTACCAATGCATCCAGAGGGATTGTGCCCTGGGCTGGTGGCCTGCAACAGTACTGAGGCAACTGGTGGTTCTGGTGGGATGCGAACAAGTCTATCTCTGGAACGCCCCACCTGCTGAAAATTACCTGCACCACCTGCTTGTTCAATGCCCATTCGTGATGGGACTGATTGATTCGACTCAGTGTGTCTGCCAAGATATTGTCCTTTCCTGGCAGATGGATGGCTTGCAGGGACACCTTTAAAGAATATGCCAGAGCCCAAATTCTCATGGCTTCTGTGCATAGGGGACCTGATCTGGTGCCACCCTGCTTGTTTATTTAATACATAGTGGTGGTATTGTCTGTTCTGACCTGTACCACCTGCCCATTACCAGTGTAGAGAAAACCTTTAGTGCCAGCCAGACTGCTCTGAGTTCCAGCAGATTTATATGCTGGAGGGACTTGCTTCTGACCAGGTACCCTGAGTTGTGTGCTCCTAGATGGGCACCCCAGCCCAGCAGGGATGCATCTGTTGTGAGGATTAGTGAAGGATCCTCCTTCTGGAAGGGACTCTGTCTTAGGTTGGATTCTTTTTCCACCACAAGAGGGCTTGTAACAGGGGCCTTGTCACTGAAATGAGCTTTGAGAAGGTTTTTTTTTTCTCTCACTCCAATGAGTCCTGAGGTGAAACTGGATGTGCCTCATGTGAAACCTGGAACCCTGCACTGTACCTGTGGATGCAGCCATATGACCCAAGAGCTGCAGAAATTGTCTGGCTGTTTTCTGACCGTGCAACTTGAAGGAGTTTGCTATGGCCTGAAGACTTTGCACCCTGTCTAGCGGTAAAAAGGCCCTGGCCTGCAGGGTGCTGATGTCTGCCCCTATGAACTGTAAAATCTGTCTAGGGGAGAAGACAGATTTTTTCTGGTTTACTATGAAACCTAGAGATTCCAGAAGATCCTGTGTAAGCATTAGAGAGGTTGAGACCTGCTCTGGTGATTTGCCCACTATCAGCCAGTCGTCCAGGTGTGGAAAGACAGTCACTCCCTGTCTTCGAAGAAATGCCACAACAACTGCTAGGCATTTTGTAAACACCCTTGGTGCCGAGGAAAGGTCAAGGGTAGAGTTGCAAACTGATAATGACCTGATGGGAGTCTGAATCTGAGACATTTTCTGTAGATTCCTTTATGGGGATGTGGAAATAAGCGTCCTGTAAATCCAGAGATGCCAGCCAGTCCCCTTTTTGGATTATTGGTAGAATCCAAGCCAAAGTGACCATTTTGAACTTTGGCTTTTTCAGGTGCCTGTTTAAAGCTCTGAGATCCAAAATTGGCCGCCACTCCCCATTTTTCTTTGTTGTTAGGAAGTATCTGGAGTAAAAACCTCTTCCTCTCAGGGTTGCAGGGACTAATTCCACTGCTTTGAGCTGAAGCAGCTTCTGGACCTCTGCCTCTAGCAATGAAATTTGTGCTAGAGGTGGGGAGGTAGAAACCCTGGGGTTTTTTAGAGGAAGAAATTTGAACTGCAGAGACAGACCTTTGCTCACTACCCCCAGCACCCACTTGTCTGTGGTGATGGTTGACCAGAGGAGAAGGAAATGGGACAGTCTGCCTCCAACAGATAGGGAGGAGGCGGCTTGCATCTCAGGGGTTCTGCTTAGGCTGGGGCTGAGGTTGTGGTTGAGTCCCTCGCCTAGAGCCCCTTCTACCCATACCCCTTGAGTAGCCCTGACAGGGGTACTGCTGGTATTGGTGCATGGCTACTGGCTGGAAGAAAGGTCGTGATAAAAAGGGACGACCCCTAGCCCCCCTTCCATAGGGCCTAGTGGATGAAGAAGCTCTGTCTCTAGCAGAGTTACTTCTATAAGTAGCCTTATATTCATCCACTTTTTTCATATAGGCCACTGTGGACTCCCCAAACAGCAGATTTCCTTCCAATGGGAAATCCAGGGCCTTTGACTGGGTATTCTGAGTGAGGTTTGTGGCCCTAAGCCAAGCAAACCTCCTCTGAGCCACTGTATTAGCCATCCATCTGGCTGCAGTGTCATTCAAATCAGCAGCCATTTGTAACTGGTACTTGGCCGCCTTTAGCCCAAACCTGGCAGTTTCTGCCAGGTCATCTGACAAGGGTGGGGTGGTCTTCATGGACATTGCCAGTACCGACTGCCACAGGGATTTCTGATACTGGGCAGCATAAGATTGAAAAGTGGCCTGTCTCATGGCCAATGAGGCTGACAAACAGCCCTTTTTGGCCATACTGTCCAGTTTTCTGGAGTCCTTGTCCGGAGGGTGTGAGGACAGACGACCTTAGCCTTATCACAGGCAGCTTGCTGTATAACCCCTTGATGATCAGGGTGGGAGAAAAGGAATTCAGCTCCCTCCCTGTTCAGCAGATATTTTTTATCTATTCTCTTGTCAACAGGAGGAACAGAGTTTGGGGTCTGGAGAAGCTTCATAGCATCCTTCTTAAATAATTTATATACTGGAAGGAGGAGGGCTTTTGTGGGTGTTAAACCCATCATATTGAGGTACTCAATCTCCTCCTTATCTTCCACTTGCTCTGTTATGCTGATGTCCAGAGCATCTGCCATTCTTCTTACAAAGAAAATGGAGGAAAACCTCAGACACTCTGGGAGGACAGCCAAATTCCTACTCAGGGGAAACCTCTGGGGGAATAGGTTCGTCCTCATAAATGTCATCATCTCCTTCGAAATATTGTTGCTCCGGAGCAGGAGGCAACACAGCAGCAGCAACCTGGAGACCCTGGGGAGGGGCAGGAGGCTGAGGGATGATGTTTTGCAGAGCCTGGATAATTTTGAATGCCTGGGCTATGTCTTGAGCCGAAGGCATGACAGGCTGCTGCGCAGAAGTCCCTAGTTTAGCAAGAGAGGGTTCTGCATGTTTGAGCTTCTTTAATTTCTTTGAGGGAACCGGGGAGTCAGCCAGTTCTTTCCTTCTTTTTGCCCCTTTTCGCCTCGTGTCGGGCAGGGTAGAAGCACTTGTTAATTCAACCACAACAGACTGGGGTGTCAGCTGGTCAGAGCCTGAGGGACCCCTTGGAAACTTTTGTTAAGCCTTTCAAGGCTCACAACAGTTTTTTCTGGGAATGTTTTGCATATTTCACATTCCTGGTCCAAATGTTCAAAACCCAGACAAGCTACACATAAGGTGTGCTTGTCTGCCTTGGCAAACACATCTCCACACTTCAAACAGTTTTTAAAACCAGGTTCACTGGTTCTCTTTTTAGGTTTCTCAGTCATGGTGAAATATAAAATGAAAAACCTCAACCACTAATTATCAAAAGCTAATGCGGTTATTTAAACAGCTTAAAAGGCTTTACTTTTTTTTTTTTTTTTTAGCGGTCGGTTCCGGAACCGATGGAACCGAGAAAGGAGATGAAATATGAACCGGTTCAGCGGTTCTGTAACTGATGAAAAGTGGTTACAAATAAAAACTTCAAGGACCAGAATTAAATGGAAATGAATAGGTTCTTTAGTTAGAGAACCGAAACAAAGTTACAACTAGCTCGGATCCCTCACGGTTATACTGAACCGCGAGGAACCGAGAAAACAACAATTATAACCAATATAAACTAACAAATTAGTAGAGGCAGTAAAAGAAACTAAAAATACTTACGGTTTTTAAACTTTTTTCTTTCTTCTTCACGTGAAAGAGAGTGACAGAGACTCCGAGCGACCAGACTTTCAGGCGGAGAGAAAAATCTGAAGGGCTTAGAACACTACAGTTGGTAGAGGCAGTATTTGAAAGATGCTCACGTGCAAAGAATTCCATCATTTGCATGTGTTCCATCTCTCCAGGCAGTCCAACCCATCAGGATGACTGCACAAAGTTATGAATGGTCTGAGCATTACTGGGGTTAGAACTGCTATTTCTGAAGTAAAAAAAACGCCTTAAAATCGCGGTTCCTGAAGAAAAAAGGGAACCACTACAAAAGGTTTAAAAGGAACCATCGAAATACACAAATGCGGTTAAAATAAAATAAAGAAAATATAGGAGGGAACAGTGGAGAAACCGCAGAACCGCCCAATAAGCGTGGTTCCCGGGAACCAAGGAGAACTGCGATAAAACTAGTAAAATACACTCAGCACAGTAAAAAAAAAGAAACTGAAGAGATTTTACCACAGAAGTTCAAGAAAACTTGTTTTCTTGGCTAAATGAGTGGAACATCTCACAGGCACTGTTGTTCAGTTAGCAGAGAAAAAATTCTAGTGCCTTCTCAGGCAGTCTCTCCTCAGCACACCCCCAAAGTCTTTTCTGATTGGCTGATGCTAATTAATTAGCATAAACCACACCTCCAGGGCAGTACTACCTGGTCAGCTAGCTGCTTTAAGTTACTGATGCTAAAGGACCACTAGGGTAAGAATAAGTCTATTTTCAGGAGCAGTGTACTTACGATCTGTCGACAGACAGAAGGGAGGGACGCAGGCTTGGCCCACACTGCCTCCGAGAGAGTCTCAAAAGGAGATGGGATGGGATGTATAAGGTTGACTGGCATAGCGGGAACACTGAGCCTTTCCAGCCAGAGTAGTTTGCCTCGGTCAACTGCAGAGGGCTCAAAAGCAAGAGCTGCATACATAATGTGAAGTAAAGCCTGAAAAGTAAGATCCTCCTGTGGAACAGGAGTGGGGCCTGGAGTTGGATGATCCAGGCTGTAAAAAGTCATCATCCCCACCCTCAGAAATGATGGGGTCAGAGTCAGACTCATCCCCTCCAACTCCTCTCTGGAAAGAGGAACTGGGAGAGGACTGGACCTAGAAACACTCAGCTCAGCTCTTGGAGTCAGAAAGACAGGTGACACCGGCATCAGCAGCAGGGGAGGAGCCAGTGCCGGGACTGGGACCAGCCCCAAGGGAGCCAGCACCGGGACCAGCATCAAAGCCAGAAAGTAAGGAGCAGGTGTCAGAAACAGTGTCACCAAAGAGACAGAGCCCGGCACCATGGAGTCACTCAATGCTGAAGGTGGGGCCATATACAGTGGTGGGAATGGTGCCCGGACAGTCCCCCAAAGGCCAAATCCGAGCGCCACCCGTGGCGTAGGTCCAGCCAGCAGAGAAGTGACCAGAGAAGGTACACAGGCCAGTCCCAAGACAGTGACACTGAAAGTGGGTATGGCCTGTGGTACCAATGTCAGCAGCACAGTCACAGACAAGGACTCACAGGCCACTGCCGGAGCCAAACGCTCTACCTGGCTAGAATGTCCCAACTGCGTTTCCAGTGTCCCTACTCCTGTGGAACCCGGAATCAGCTCTGCAGGAAGGGTCATGCAAGCCAGATGCTGTACCCACTGCTCCATTAGAGCTGCCCATGGATGAAACTGTATACTGGAGTCCTGGCAGGAGGACAGGGAACAGCTCCGGGCCCAAGACCTCGAACGTCCACAAACAGGAGTCATCGGGGATAACGATGGTGTCAGAGAGGGCCTCCTACTCCCAGACTTGAAGATCTCATGGCAGATGTACCAGAGGGCAATCTCAGTGGTACCATTTCTTCCCCTTCTGATTAGAAGAGGAAGAACTCAAGGTCGAGCAGCATTGGGTCTCCGACTGGCATTTAGAATGGGCCCACTTCTTTTAGTGGTTATGGAAGGGCTGTCCTCCCTCTCAAACACAGGAGTTCCCTCATCAGAACCCCTCCCTCAGCGAGGGAAGTGGACTGGACACAGCCCCGCTGCCGAAGCAGCATGCCTAAAGAGGCTCCTTACTGTCACTGTCACCGTCCATGGTCTTCAGCCATTGTTTTGCAGGGTTGAGAGAAACTGACATAAAGTTGCTGTTTTTTTTTAAACTAAACTGACACAAAATAACAAACACATAGCTTTAAACATTGAAAAACAAACTGAACGCTGTTATCATATAGATGTGAAGTTATGACTTCCAGTGGGCAAGCGACGTCGAAAACGAAACATACTCAACAGTGGGAAAAAGGGCACTGAGGTGGTTGAAGGTCAGTGCCAAGGTAAGCCATGCAGCGCGAGCTAGTCTTGTGGGGCAGCGCATGCAACCTCAGCGCCGGACCTCCTGAAAAGTTCTGGCTCCCGCAGGATGCTAGCGCCTCCGGCTCAGAACTGATCAGTGTGAATCAATGGTGAAGATAGGTCCAGGAAGATTTTAGCATTTTAAACATTAGCAACAAATTTATAATACATGGTTGGCCTTTGTTCTCTACAAAGATCAGACTGCTCAGAATCCTGGTTGTGTGCTTTCTAAACTGTTCTGCGCATTCCTAAGTTTTATTGTGCGCATTCTGAAGGGAGGAGGCTAGCAACTATAGGCCAGTCAGCCTCACATCAGTGGTGGGGAAATAAATGGAAACCAATTTAAAGGAAAGGATAACAGAGTATCTTACATAGAAACTGACCGCAGATAAGGGCACTTGGCCTATCCAGTCTGTCCATTTTTATTGTGATCACTTATACTGCAGACCTGGCCTGGTCTACGGCATTGTCTCTTCCACTCCCTTCCTTTCCTCTACAATTTCCTTGTGCCTGTTTCAGGCTTTTTTGAATCCCACCACTGTTTTTGCCCCCACTACCTCCTCTGAAAAGCTGATCCAGGCATCCAACACCCTTTCTGTGAAGTACTTTCTCACACCTCTCCTGAATTTACCCCACTCCAGCTTCATATCATGACCCATTCTTCTAGGGCACCTATTCCTCTGAAAAATACCTCCCACCTGTACCTTATTCACCACTGTGAGGTATTTAAAGGTTTCAATCATATATCCCTGCTTCCTCCTTTCCTCCAGGGTGTACATATTGAGCTGCTTTAGCCTCTCCCCACAAGGCTTTTGCACACCAGCATCCCACTAGCTCTCCTGATTGCCTTGTCACACTGTCTGGCCACCTTTAGGTCATCCAATATGATTACCCCAGGTCCCTTTCCTGCTTGATCATTGCAAGTATCTCTCCCACATTTTGTACTCCACCCCCCGGTTCCTGTGGCCCAAGTGCATCATTTTGCACTTTTTTTTTTTTTTACATTAAACCCTAGCTGCCAAACCTTAGACTACTCCTCCAGCCATTTCAAATCTCTTAACATCCTTTGCACCCCCACCCCGAATGTCCACTTTGTTGCAGATCTTGGTGTCATCTACAAAGAGGTAGACCTTCCCTTCTAACTCCTCTGCTATGTCACTAATGAAGATACTAAAGATGACCGGCTCCAGCACTGACTGATCTTGAATTCAATGGACTACAAGACCAAAGGTAGCATGGATTCACGGGGGGGGGATTGATTCCTTCAACTGGGTGACCACAATCAATGGATGTGGCCTATCTGGACTTTAGGAAGGCCTTGGACACTGTACCACACAGGAGACTGATCTAAAGACACTGAACAGCCTACGCATGGGATTCAATGTGGTCAACTGGGCAAGAAACTGGTTAACTCCTCCCGGCTGACTCCCTCAACACATCCTCCTGCCCCTCACACCTTAAATTCTACCTAAAGAGGCCAATGTGGGTTGAAATATACAGATATCTATCCCAAACTAAAATATCAACTAGAACTGGACCTGATGCCCTTGATCTCAAACTTTTAAAATATGCCTTAAAGGAAGTCACATGTCCACTTTAACTAATACTAAGTTGTTGTCACGTCACGATGGCAAGATGGCGACGGTGTTGAGCTTGCTGCTGCCGTTGTGTGTCTAGCGCTTTGTTTTTAGCGTTTTAGCGTTTCAAGAAATCAAAACGTTACTTTTTTGTTCACTTAAACTCTATTCCTCTTCGGAAGTGGTTTTTAGTTAGATAGGGCTGAAGAAATGAGGAAGTTAGAATTCTAGTGATTACGAGTGTATGAGTAACGCTCCTTTTGGAAGTTTTTTCGCTTCTGGATTCTGTCTCCGCTTTTATTTGTTATTCGCTTTTCGGATTTTACCTCAAAGTTACTGAGTTTGTCTGAGCTAAATGGGGAGCTAAATCTGATCGCTTTGTGGTCATATGAAAAACTCACGAAGAGTTCTAATCCATGTTTAAATCCACGCTTGGTCTGTGGACTTAAAATGTGTGAGTCGTGAGTCGCTTGCTTAATCCATCAAGTAACTGTTGTTCTAAGAGGATCTATAAGGAGAACTAACAAGAAAGAATTATTAAACTGTGTACGGCTTGTTGCTGAAGCATTTGCCTGCCTGCTTTAAGGAAACTTGTAAGGAGGAGGACGTGTAAGAAGTTTTTCAACAGAGTACTGTTATTCCAGCTGCTATATAAAGATTTTGGTGATTCTATTAGTGATTTTAAGGACTTTGGTGGATCTATATGTGAGGTTGTGGTTGAGAAGTGTTAGCTGCCTCTCGGTTTCCGACCGGGTAGGAGTTGCCCAGCTTGCTCCCTGGGAAGCTGGGGGACCTAGGGCTTCTCCTAGACCGCACTGGGATTTGGCTGTTGGGCTGACTCATGGGGTGTTTTTAGCTGGAGTGCAGCTAGCGGGTAAGGTTGCTATAGAAGTAGTGGTTGCCTCTCGGTTTCCGACCCGGGCAGGAGTTGCCCATTTACCCCTAGGAAGCTGGGGGATTAGAGCTTCTTCTAGACCTTCTCAGGATTCGACTGTGGGCTGGCTCGTGGGATGGTTATAGCCAGGGTCATTGACCGGTAAGGCTGCTATTACTGTTGTTCAGGCATCACATTGATCTACCTGTCTCCTGGAAAATCGATTGTTTGAAGCATGGTCCTTGAAGTATAAGCTGCTGCTGGATTTGTGGACTCCTTCAGATCCCTTTGTTAGCTGAGTTGATTCAGATTTCTACCACTGGATTTTGTGTATTTATTATTTATCTGGACTTATCTGATTTTCCATTTGCTTTGAACACTCTGAAAATGTCCCTGCTATGTGAGAGGTAGTTTTGGGAGACTTTATAATATCTATTGCACTATTGCACGTGAGAGGTGCTTTAGTGTTTAAAAACACAAATTATTTTAAGTTTTATATTTAATGGTGTTTTATTGTTTAGGGTTAGTTTGAGTTAGAACTTATTTTAGTTTTATATATAATTTGCCTCCCTTTGTGAGAGAAAGGAAGCTTATTTGATAGGTGTGTTTATTTGAGTTAGTTTATTAGATAATTGTTATTAAAGATGTGTTTGGGGTTTACAACGATCAGGCACTATTCTCCCACTTGCTCCAGGACCTCCGCCTTTTATTGTCCTCGGTTGTCTAATGATGTTCTTAATAACTGCCGCATAGCTGAGTATAATGAGAAGGCACTTAAAGAAGTGATGGGCGGACAGAGTGGAAGATGGAGGGGATGGGCAGATAGGGATAGTTAGGTCAAGAGGCGCCCTGGGCAAAATGGGATCAGAAGAGGGGTCCTCCTTGTCTGATTCCCATACCCAAGGGCTCCACAGATTGTGGGCAGGTGCCGCGTTCCTCTCCAAAAACCCATCCAACTCGGGCGGTGCTATGTAATGCCAGGTCTATTAGGAACAAGACTGCTATTATTGTAGATCTTGTTGCAACATCTGACCTGGCATGTATCACCGAGACCTGGCTAGATGAGAATGCAGGTTCTATTTTAGACTCTGCTGCTCCGGCTGGGTTCTCGGTGATGCACCATCCGAGATTGGATCGTGGGGCGGGGGAGTGGCCATCCTTTTTAGATCAGATCTGAGTCTTGTGGAGGTGCCAGTTGGTAACGCCAGGTCTTTTGAGTGTATCCTGGCAGCAGGTGCAGAGTTTAGGATTTTCCTCATCTACCGTCCAGCCAGCGATGGTGCATAATTCCTGAAGGAATTCGCGGACTTCATCGTGGACATGGCATTGGAGTTGCCCAGATGGTTAATACTGGGTGACTTCAATGCCTGGGTCGATGATGAACTCTGGCACTTTGGAAAAAATTTCCTCCAACTTATGTCTATGTTGGGCCTGTCGCAGGTAGTACCTCTGCTACCCATATAGGGGGACACTCGTTAGACCTGGTGTTTACACTGGATTTGGATGTTATGCATCTGGGGGTGGAACCAAATGTGTGGACAGACCATCACACCATAAGATTCAGTTTTGGGGCACCCCCTAATAGGCCTGCCCCTACGGAGATGGTCCAGTATCGCCCTTTAAAGGGAGTAAACCCAGAGGGCCTATTAGTGGTACTGGACCTATCGGTGTTTTGGTTGAGAGCATGAGTCCAGGAGACCTTGCTCTTGCCTATAATAAGGCAGTGAGCAGGGCCTTGGACCAAATTGCTCCTGTTCGTGTTCACCCACTCACCCAGCGCCCAAAGACTCTATGGTTTGATGAGTCTTTGAAGGAACTGAGGAGAGTAGGGCGAAGGCTAGAGAGGGCTCATGGAAATCTTGCCTGGATGCTGACAAACTTAGATTGATGGATCATTATGTTATCTATCAATCGGCAATAACCCGTAAGAAGGCAGAATTCCTGTCCAGGAGATTGCTGCCGCCGGAACCGACCAGCTCAACTCTTTTCGGACCGTTGACAGACTGTGCAATCCACTCTGTCTACAGTCTGGAAGAGATTTTTCACAATAAAGTGTGATGAGCTTGCTCGGTTTCGCTGATAAGATTGCCAGCATTAGGTTGGATATCGCCAGGCTCATTCTTCAAGGGCTTGCAGTGATCGGCAGGGGAAACAAACACCTGTGTTGCCTGGTTTGACTTTGGTAGGCGGAGTTCATGGATATTGTGAGGATTGTCCAGATTATGCGTTCAACCAGCTGTAGTTTGGATCCGGGCCCTACGCCTCTATTATTAAGTTGCGTAGATACTATCTGTCCGATCATTGCTGAAATTGTTTGGAAATCTCTGGAGCAGGGGATCTTTCCTGATCCCCTAAAGGAGGCGGTCGTTCGACCACTCCTAAAAAAACCTTCATTGAACCCGAACTGTCCAGCTAACTACAGACCTGTCTCTAACCTGCCCTTTTTGGGTGAGGTTATTGAAAAGGTGGTTGCACTGCAACTGGATGACCATATTACAAATCACAATGTATATGATACTCTCCAATCGGGATTTAGGAAAAGACATAGTACTGAGACTGCTCTTGTCCGGGTTCTAAATGATCTCCTGATAGCGAGAGATCGAAAGGCGTGTACTATTTTAGTCCTTCTTGATCTCTCTGCAGCATTCGACAATGTGACCATGGTGTGCTTTTGGAACGCCTGCAGTTTTACTGCAGACTGTCTGGTACAGTTCTGCAGTGGTTTCAATCTTTTCTCACGGGGTGGAGACAGAGGGTTATCACCGGAATTTATTCCTCTGATGCCTTCTCTCTGCCCTGTGGGGTTCTGCAGGGCTCCATTTTAGCACCCATGTTATTCGCTGTCTATATGCTGCCATTGGGAGACATTATTAGGCAGTACAGCTTGGGTTTTCACTGCTATGCAGATGATACCCAGCTGTATTTGTCTTTTAGTCCCGGACAGGAAGATGCAGTCTCTATACTTAACAGCTGTCTATCCGAGATCAAGGATTGGATGAGTGCCAGCTGGCTAAGGTTAAACCCGGATAAGACTGAGGTGTTGGTGGTGGACCCAGGTCGCCTTGAGGCGGGTTGTAGGGCTGGGCTTCCTTCGGGCATATGGACTGATGGTGCCCAGCTCTCAACCTCAGACCGGAGTAGTAACCTGCATTATTATTGGCGATGGTTTGACCCTGAAGTTTCAGGTGTCATCCGTTGTCAAATCTTCCTTTATCATCTTAGGAATATCGCTCGGGTGAAACACCTGGTTCCTCCGGCTGACCTTCCGGTATTGGTCCATGCCTTTGTTACTTCTCGCCTTGATTACTGCAATGCCCTGTACCTAGGGCTACCAGGGGTTGATATCCGCCGCTTGCAGCTGGTGCAGAACGCAGCAGCCAGGCTTCTGACTGGGACATCTATGAGAAGTCATATTACACCTGTGCTGCGCGAACTGCACTGGCTGCCGGTTCAGTGGCGGATCACCTTTAAGGTCGGGTTACTGACCTATAAAGCCCTACACGAACAGGGACCGCGGTATCTTCAAGATCTTCTTGTTCCCTACTGTCCCTCTCTGCCGCTCCGCTCCACCGACGAGGGATTGCTAGAGGTTCCCAGGGTTCGCTTTAAAACCCTCTGAGCTCGGGCTTTTCTTATGCTGCCTCCTGTGGAACTCTCACCGTCGATACGAGGCTGCCTGACGCTGAGAGTTCTAAGTTAGAATTGAAAACTTATTTATTTAAACAGGCATATGGAGAGTGATGTTATTGTTTTTATTGTAATCATATTGTTATTGTTGTTGTATGTTATATGTATGTATTTTAATTGTGTATTTGTACAGCGCTTTGACTTTGAAAACCGCTTAAAAAATAAATTTTTACTTACTTACTTTACTTACTTACTAATATGCAACTTATTACTCTCAACAGGGCAGGTGCCTAGGATCTGGAAAACAGCCGATGTTACCCCTGTCTTCAAAGGTAGTGCCCCGATCTCCCTTCCAACTACCACCCCATCTCCATCCTGCCCACCTCACTAAAACACATGACAAAATTGTTACTGATCAACTTACTTGTTATCTGAACTAATACTACTTACTGTCATGTGAACAGCATGGCTTCCGAAAAAAAAAAAAAAATACAGTACTGTAACAGCCCTAGCTGAATACACTGAGTATCTTCCCTGTGCCTTGGACAGAGGGAAGCTTGCTGGATCCATTTTTATTGACCTGACCAAGGCATCTGACCTTGTCAACCATGCCCTGCTATGCCAAAAATTAGTTAAGCTTGGTCTTTCAGAGGATGCCACTCAATGAATATGATGATATCTAACAGGCAGATCACAAACTGTCAAATGTAGAGATTCACTATCAAGACTAATGGTTGGTTTCTCTGGGGTCCCCCAAGGATCAGTCCTTGGCCCCCTTCTGTTTAGCCTATTCATTAATGACCGCCCTGCTGTCTGCAATTCATCCAAACTCCTCCTTTATGCAGATGATACAGCTATCACCTTGATGAACTGCAGCCCAGCCATGCTTCAACGTAACGTCCAAACTGATTTCTCAGCAATCCAGGACTGATTTGCAACCAACCTCCTCATCCTAAACTCCAAAAAGACCATACATAAAAATTAGGTACTTACCGTAATTACTGATCTTCCCAAATATCTTCACAATTCATTACCTATGGGTCCTACCGGAGGTCAGGACTCTGTATGAAAAGAAAAAAAAGAGTGGACTCGCAGGTTGGCCAATAACCAATGCCGACCCCTCCCAACACTCAGTTCTGTCTGCCAGGCGATGGAGAAGAAAAAATTACTCACCTTAGTAATGTTGTTTCTTCTAATGGACTCTTGCTATATTCTGACATATGCAGTGAGTCCCAACCTTTGAACTGCTCCGGAGGTGAAAGAGTTAACTTTCCGTGCCAGGCATGGAATGCTGAGCTCGAGCTCGGTTGAGACTCTCTCTGTTGTTCTTCAAACTCAAACCGTCAGATCTTTACGAGCTAAACTCACTAAGGTCCTGTGTGGAAACTGTAAACCTACACTAGCCAACTGGCTACTAAATATAAGAACACATTTTTTGGTCCCAAAACAAAGACTCAAGTCAGGAGACCCAAAAATGAAAAACACTAACACCAAGTCACCCCAGAAAGGAGGGGTGAAAACAACAAGGTGGGCACCACTAAGTGCCAAACATGCACTGCCCACCCACATCCCAAAAAACAGAGGTTCTGAGAGGGCAGGCAGGGGAGGTCAGAATATATAAAGACTTCATTAGAAAAAACAACATTACTAAGGTGAGTAATTTTTTCTTCAAACAACATGAAGTCTTGCTATATTCTGACATATGCAGACTACAAAGCAGTACCTCCATGGAGGAGGGACAGAACCTACTTAGGAAATAGGCTCTGAAGCACAGCTGTGCCAAACTGAGCATCACTCCTAGCCTGGATGTCTAGGGAGTAATGCTTGGTAAAAGTGTGAACTGTCTTCCAGGTAGCTGCTTGACATATCTCTAGAATAGGGATGTCACTGGCAGCAGCCAGAGAAGCAGCTGTACCTCTGGTAGAGTGAGCCCTCAGGCCTGAGGGAGGAACCTTACCCAGTTTTTCATAGTAAAATTGGATATAAGAGACAATCCACCTGGCAATGGATCTTTTAGTGGCAGGTTTCCCTTTGCCAGCCTCACCATAAGTGAGGAACAGTTGGAGGGAGTCAAACCTGTGACCCTTGGTACGCTCTATGTAGTAGCTAAGGGCTCTCTTCACATCTAAGCTGTGCAGCCTCCTCTCGCCAGAGGAGGAATGGTCAGTGAAATACACTGGAAGAGATATAGATTGATTAAGGTGGAAATCTGAAACCACCTTAGGCAAGAACTTCCTATTAGTCCTGAGGACCACCTTATCTCTGTGAAAGGAGATAAAAATCAGGCTCCACTGACAAAGCTTGTAATTCACTTATGCGTCTGGCAGAAGTGATGGCTACCAGAAATACAGGTTACTCACCTGTAACAGGAGTTCTAGGAATGGTATATGTTGTTCATCCACACTTATTGGCAGGTTCCTTGCTGCTTTAAATCTTGCGGAAGGTCTTCAAGCTGGCTCCTCCCACCCACCGGGTGGTAAAACTCGGCTCCACCCCTTGGCGCCAGATCTGGCCCGCTGGAAGTCTTGCAAGTCGGCCGGGTTGGAGAACAGGATGAACAACATATACCATTCCTAGAACTCCTGTTACAGGTGAGTAACCTGTATTTCTAGGGACATGGATATGTTGTTCATCCACACTTATTGGCAGACTCTAGCAGTTCTCCAGGAGGAGGGAGGCGAGGCACACACCCCCGATACTTACTTGGGAAAGAGAGACTGGAGAACCGAGGCCCCAAAATCAGCATCCCGGCGTGACTCAAGGTTGATGTGGTAATGGGTAATAAAGGTGTGTGCTGACTTACAGGTAGCAGCCCTGCAGATTTCCTGAATAGGGACGTCCCTGGAAGCAGCTACCGATGCAGCACTATGACAGGTAGAATGAGCTCTTATCCCTCTGGGAGGCTCCATGCCCACCAACTTATAGCAGAGATCTATGCAGGAGGTGACCCACCTGCCTATCGTCCGTTTGGCTGCAGGTCTGCCAGGTGCGGCTTCAGCGTAGGTGACAAACAGCTGGCGAACCTCTCCCCGAATTTCAGCCGTGCGCTCCTTATAATAAGCGAGTGCCCTTCTAGGGTCCAAAGTATGGAGCCTGTATCTCCGCCTCGAGGTGGGATTGGGTAGAACACCGGCAGAGTCAACACCTGGTTAAGGTGAAACTCCGACACCACCTTCGGAAGGAATTTCGGTGGGGCGCGGGACAACCTTGTCCCTGTGGAAGACCAGGTAAGGAGACTCAATGCAGAGTGCCTGGAGTTCTCCCATCCTTCTGGCTGACGTGATAGCCACCAAGAAGGCGGTCTTCCACGACAGGTGAGAGAGTTCACACCTGTGCATTGGTTCAAATGGCTTGCCCATGAGCTTTGCCAGTACCAGCAGTAAATCCCACGGAGGTGGAGGTTCTACCAGCACCGAATGTGATCAAGGCCTTTGAAAAAGCGTAGACCACCTTCTCCTGCGCCACCGACTGCCCCGCCCACGCCCGTAAGCAGAGAGATGGCTGCCAGGTGCACCTTTAGGGTCGCCGACCTAAGCCCTTGACTAGAAAGGACCATAATAGTCCAAAATGCTTGCCAAGGAACAGGAGGAAGGGTCCAAGCCCTTACCCTGACACCAAATGGTTCATTCACCTCTTCCATTTGAAGGCATAGCATTTCCTGGTCGACTCCTTACGGGATGCCTCAACAACATTGAGGACCTCATCGGAAAGACCCAAGGCCTGGAACTCTAGCCGCTCAGGAACCAGGCCGTCAGGTACAGGGATTGAAGGTCCGGATGGAACACCTTCCCCTGATTGACTGAGAGCAGGTCCGGGCGAGCTGGAAGCTGCCTCGGGAGCCTGGAGCTGAGGCTGAGGAGATCTGGGTACCAGAACTGGCGGAGCCAGTCTAGGAGCTATCAGAATCACCCTCGCCTTGTCCCTCCTTGCTTTGAGAAGCACCTTGTGAATCAAGGGGAAACGGGGAAAGGCGTAGAGAACCGAGGTCCACAGCCTCGAGAGGGCATCCCCCTGCAGCGAGCCCTGCTGAGGGGGGCGGGCATGAAACAGCCTCAGCTTCGCGTTCTCCCTGGAGGCAAACAGGTCCACCTGAGGTGTGCCCCAGTGGGAGAACAGATCTTGTACTACCTCCAGCAGGAGAGACCACTAGTGAGATGCAACCCCTATCCGGCTCAGGGCATCGGCCAGGGTGTTGGAGGCTCCTGCCACATGAATGGCTAGGAGATCCGCCTCCAGGCTGCGCACGAGTGACCAAATGCGGAGAGCTTCCTTGCATAGAAGCATGGAGCGCATCCCGCCCTGGCGGTTCAGGTAGTACATGGTCGTGGTATTGTCCATCTGGACTCGGACCACTTGACCCCGGAGAAATGGAGCAAAGGCGGTGAGAGGCAGGCGGACCGCCGAGCTCCAGCAGGTTGATGGCATCGGGACTCCCTTGAGGACCAGAGGCCGTGCACTGGTGTTCCCCCAGATGGGCACCCCAACCCATCAGAGAGGCATCGGTCGATCAGAGACCGCCGGCTCGGGGTGGACAAGCGGGATGCCCTCCTGCAGATGGGATGGAGCGGTCCACCACTGGAGGCCGTTCCACATCTCTGAGTCACTATCACTAGCTGGTCAAGGATCGCCCAGCGTTGTGACCACTGGCTGGCTGATCCCTACTGAAAGGGGCACATGTGCCAGCGTGCCCAACGGACCACGCTGGTACAGGCCGCCCATGAGACCCAGGGAGGCGAGGAGTCCCGGTAGGGCGCCATTGCCCAACCAGAAATGATTGGGCAAAGGAGGTAAGAACTCGGCCCTGTCCGCCAGGAGCCGTGTTTGGCTCGAAGAGAGTCGAGCTCTGCCCGATGAACAGGATCACCTGCTTGGCTCGAGTTCGACTTGGCCTCGTTGATGAGAAGGCCGACTTGAGAGCAAACCTGGAGGGCCAGATCTGGACCGCTCCACCTCCGCCTGGAGGGGCTGCTATCAGCCAATAGTCCAGGTAGGGGCACACCGGACCCTCGAGCGCAGGGAATGCTGTCACCACTGCCATGCATTTGGTGAAGACCCTGGAGCTGGAGATAAGCCAAGGGCATGGCTCGAACTTGAGAGAGATCCCTCCGCTCAGCGGAGGAATCTCGATGTGACAGACGGATAGGGACGTGAAAGAATGCGTCCTGTAGGTCCAGAGAGCAGAACCACATGCCGTGTTCCAGAGATGGTATTATCTGCGCCAGAGTGACCATTCTGAAGGTTCGAGACCTTAGGAACTTGTTCAGGTCGTGTAGGTCGAGAATGGGGCACCAGCACCCGTCCGTTTGGAACCAGGAAATACCTGGACACGAACCCGGGTCTAAAGGGGGTCCTCTACCTCCGTGATCACCTCCTTTGAGGAGGAGAAGCGTCTCGGCTCGGCGAGCCGCCCAGTGAGGCCTGTGGACCCGAGGCCCCCGAGGTGCTATTGCCTGAAGCGCGGGGCCTGCTCAAATTCTAGAGGCAGGCCTTTCCCACCACCTTTCAGTACCCACCTGTCCGTGGTAACAGCGACCAGGCGGAAAGGAAGTGTCTGAGCCATCCTCCACGGGGGAACCAGGGTGAGGTGACAGGGATGGGGCTGACACCCTCAGCCCGTCACTGGGCAGGCTTGGAGGAGGGACCGCCGAGGGACCTCCTGGGCCTTACCTCCTGCTTCCTAGGTTGGAGGAAGCCGGCCTGGGTTTGGGATGCCAAGCTTGAGCCTGCTGGCCCTGGCGTTGTTGGGCCGATGGGGCCATGGCTTATAGAAGGACAAAAGGGCTTAGGCTGTGGCTTCGCGGCCTTTGTCCTTCTGAGCGGAAGGACCCGAGTCCAAGGTAGCATTGGACTTCTCGATCCTCTGCAGGTGACCTTCCACCCCAGGGTGAAGAGGCCAGTCCCCAAAAGGGAACATCCGCCAACTTGTGCTGGGTATCCGAGGTAAAGGTGGATATCCTCAGCCTAAAGCCCGGCGGCCGCATGGCCACTGCGGCCGCCACAGACCTGGCCATGAGTCCTCGATGTCTAAAGCAGTCTGGAGCTGCTGTTTGGCCACTGCCCTGCCCTGGTCCCGCACCTCCCTGAACGTAGTCTGCAGATCTGCGGGAAGATGAGGGACAACCTCATCCAGGGAGCCCAACAGGGCGTGAGAAAAATGTGCCATGAGGACGGCCGAACTGGCCTGATGAAGGCCGAGAGAGGACGCAGTATAGACTTTTCGCCCGGCATAATCCAATTTCTTGGATTCCTTGTCAGGAGGTTTGTCCACATCCCTAGCATTCCGCACGCCGAAAACGCTGTCAGTAACCAACCCTCGGCCGAGGGGTGTTCAAAAACCAGACAGGAGCCGTGGACTGACAGCCTCCTGGCCATCCTGGCGAAGGCGCAGGGCAGGAAGCAGGGACGCTGCCAAAGTTCCAAGGCGGACCCACTATGGCATTGGCCACGGAAAGGCCTCCGAGGAGATCCCTCGGTCCAGAATCTCGTGAGGGATACCTGGCCCGTTTAGAAATGGGTTCGAGCTTCATCCCGGTAGACTCCGAGATGAGTCGAAGCAACCCTAAGAAGGACGAAGGGCTATCGTCCACTGACTGCCCTCCCGAGGACTCCAAGTCCATGCGCTTGGAGAAGAGGGAGGAACCATCATCGGACTCAGAAGAGTCCTCAAAGAGCTGCCTCGGGCCTGAGCCACCCTCCACCTGCCGAGGTTTATCGGGAGTGAGGGTGACAGACAGCCTATGGGGCAAACCCAAGGCCGACCGGGAATTTTTGGTGAGCCCCAACTAATGGCTGTGGTGGAGGTTCCACCAGAATCGGTGGGGCAGCTGGAATTGGGCAACAACCGCCTGGGAACAGGCCTGGCTACAATGAGGGGTTGTTTCGCCGCTCGGTGACAGCCACTTAATGGCGGGAAGACGACTGGGTCGGCTTATTCCCGGTCAAAAGGAGTTGTTGCCACATGAGTTCTCGATTCGACGCAATTCTGGCGCTAAAGCCTCGTTCGAGGAAGAGCGGCGTCGTTGCTCACGGAAGTTAAGACCGAGACTTATGGCGCGTGGATCGGGTTGACCATGAGGATGTCCGAGATCGAGAGTCTCGACTAGGCCGAGGAAGGCGGTGAGTGCGTCAGAAACGGGCACTCCCTCGCTCGGATGATCCCACCGGCGCCGGAACCGGGAGGCACAGACGCCGACGGGTCCTCAACTCCCACCGGGGAACCGGGAGAGGGGATTCTCAGCTTCTCCAGCCGACAACTCCATCTAACGGGTCGAGAAAATCTCAACACGGTCAGAGGGAGTCTCGGTCAACCGGCCTGACGGGGACACCGTGAAGCCAGTGGCCGAGCTGAGGGGTCGACCAAGCGACTGTCGGCAAGGAGAGGGGATCTTTCCGCCCCAAGAGCGCCATGGAGAGACTTACTTTTGCTCTTTTGACCTGGAAAAAGGTCCCGAAGAAGTTGGACCCTCACCTTCGACGAGGGTCAGACAAAGCTCCCTAAAAGAAGGCCGTAGCACGAGGCATCGAGAGCGGACAAATGCCGCAGTTTAGGTAAGTTGCCCACGCCGCCTCCTTCTTCGAGGGCGATCATCTGCTCGACTGATTCCGCCGAGCCCGCCGCCGCTGGACACCGCTAACCGGGCCCTTAGATTTCACCGTGAATTTTTTCGGGCGCCCCAGTTGTAATCGGCAGCACGTCTCTCAAGGACGGAGGTCGAAAAGAAGAGCACAAGTCGCAGCGTCGCGGGTCGTTTCAAGGCCCAGGCAGTAGACGACGTGGAGTGCGGATCCGCTCTAGACATCTTCGCCCGCAAGGGCACCCGAAACCGGAGTCGATTTGTCCATCGCAGTCACGAGGAGGGCAAGACCAAAGTCTTTAGCAAAAACTTTGATTGAATCAAGAATTAGGAACCAGTCTTAATCACAGAGCTGCTAAGGAGGAAACCTGAGCTTCCAAGCGTAAGGAAGATCTGGCATCATGGGCGGAGCCGAGTTTTACCACCGGGTGGGTGGGAGGAGTCAGCTTGAAGACCTTCCGCAAGATTTAAAGCGGCAAGGAACCTGCCAATAAGTGTGGATGAACAACATATCCATGTCCCTAGAAACACAGTTTCCAAGTCAAGTACTTGCTCTGCTGAAGACAAAGGTTCAAGGGGGGTTGTATAAGCTTGAGCAATGGCATTAAGATCCCAGGTGGGGGCAGGGTCCTTGAAATGGAGGGGTTGGTGGTAGCAACTCTTTGAAAAACTTGGAGAATACAGGGTGAGCAGAAAGAGAAGAAGGCTTACCTGTTGAAATAAAAGCAGACACAGCTGCCAGATGCACTTTCAGGGTAGTTGGCCTCAGCCCCAAGGTATTTAAGAGGACCATATAATCCAGGACTGTGGGCAAATCAGCAGATTCTGGGGAAATATGCTTTCCAGAGCACCATATGGAAAACCTTTTCCATTTGGAATTATGAGAGGCCCTGGTGGAAGGTTTTCTGAAGTTTTCAGGATATCCATTACACCTGGGAGAGGTGTAACTCAGCAAACTCTAACTCTTCAAGAGCCAGGTCTTGAGATTGAGAGATTGAGGTCTGTACCAAACCCTCCCTGAGCACAGGTTAGCAGGTTGTAATTCCTGGGAAGACACAGGGAAGATGGACTGCTAAGGACAATAGGAGGGATACTAGGGCTGTCTGGCTCAGTCTGGAGCAATCAGGATCATCTTGCAGGGTTGAGATCTGATTTTGACTAGCACTCTGAACAGGAGAGGAAGGGGAAGCATAGAGAAACTTCCCTTCCCAATTGAGAACTAAGGCATCCAGGAGGACTGAGCCCAACACTGGGGGCCTGCAGCAAAAAAGGGGAAGTTGGTGACTGTCTGGGGCTGCAAAAAGATCTATCTGCGGGGTGCCCCATCTGGAAAATATCACCTCCAAGACCAGGGGATCCACTGGACCATTCTGTGATGGCTCTGGGAAATCCTGCTGAGAGCATCTGCCAGGACATTGTCCTTGCCTGGGAGGTGAACTGCAGTGAGGAAGGTGTTCAGGGAGTAAGCCAGAGACCACAACTTCATTGCTTCGGTGCACAAGGCCGTAGACCGAGTGCCCCCTTGCTTGTTGATGTACCACATTGTGATGGTGTTGTCTGTTCTGACCTGTACAACTTTGTTCTGAACAGATTTGGAAAAAGCTTGAAGTGCTAGAAAAACTGCTCTGAGTTCCAACAGATTGATGCGGAGCAGAGATTCCTGAGGGGACCACAACCCCTGGGTGGTGAGGTCACCCATGTGAGCTCCCCACCCCAAGAGGGATGCATCTGTAGTAAGGATTAAGGAGTGAGACTGAGTGACAAAAAGAACCCCTTGTCTCAGATTGCTCTGATCCTGCCACCAATGTAGGGCCTGGATCAGGGTTCGAGTCACTGGGATCAATTTGGTGAGAGGTCCTTCCTTTGAGACCAAAAGGCTCTCAAATGGAAACTGAATGTCCCTCATCTGAAATCTTTCTCTCTGCACTACCGCTGTCAGAAGCAGTTCATGTGCCCCAGGAGCTGTAGAAAATGCCTTGCTGGTCAAGACACCTGCAGGGTGAATGAGGAGGCCAGAGAGACCAGGGTCCTTGCCCTGTCCAAGGGAAGAAAGGCTCTGGCTTTCTCTGTGTTCAGCTCTGCACATATGAAGGTGAGAAGTTGGACAGCTCTAGGACTGATTTTGAAAGACTGAGAAGGAAACCTAGAGAGGTAAGCAGTTGCTGAGTTATCTGTAGGTGTAACTTGACTTGGTCTGGGGACTGGCCTACTATGAGCCAGTCATCCAGGTAAGGGAAGATAGCAATTCCTTGCCTTCTTGAAAAGCAACTGCTACCCGGCATTTGTGAATACCCTTGGAGCAGAGGTGAGCCAAAGGGCAGTACTCTGAACTGGTAATGGCCTGAGGGCAGCTCGAACCTAAGTAGCTTGGAGTGGAGCTTCAGTGAGAATATGGAAGTAGTCATCCTTGAGGTCCAGGGACGGCTCAGCTGGCCCCTGGCCTTAGAGAGGGTAGAATAATTCCAGAGTCACCATTTTGAATTTGGTTTTAAAGGTGCTTGTTTAAGTATCTGAGATCAGGATGGGCCGCCATTCTCCTGTCTTTTTGGGGTAAGGAAGTACCTGAGTACAACCCCTTGCCCTGGTGTGGGGGTGGAACCCTTTCCACAGCTCTGAGAGCCAGGAGGGAAGAGACCTCTGCCTCTAGCGCAAGTGCCTCTGGTGGATTTGCAGGTGGAAAGGATCTGGTTCTCATCTTTGGAAACGTTTTGAAGCTGAGAACCAGTCCCTGGCTTACTACTTCCAGGACCCATTTGTCTGATGTCAGAGACTCCCAGTCCTGGACAAAGTAAGCCAGCCTGCCCCCTACAGGTAGCTGAGAATCAGCCCTGGCTACCCCACCAGGGTGCATGCTTGGCAGGGGCTTTGGGCTGAGGGGTGGAAGCAGGCCTGCTTGTACCCAGTCTGCCTCTCCCTCTAAAGAACCCCTCTGGGCATAAGAAGAGGAGGCCTGGGCTTGGTAAAAAGGCCTATGAAAAGGCCTGCCCCTGCCTCTGGAAAGCTGCCTTTGAGGAGTGGCCTGCCTTTCTTTGGCCTGTGCACTCCTATAGGTGGTTCTATATTCATCTATTTTCTTCATGTAATTCTCTGTTTGCTC
Source organism: Neoceratodus forsteri (assembly GCA_016271365.2). Taxonomy (NCBI): domain Eukaryota; kingdom Metazoa; phylum Chordata; order Ceratodontiformes; family Ceratodontidae; genus Neoceratodus; species Neoceratodus forsteri. The sequence goes on along the minus strand of CM028134.1, from coordinate 965,727,821 downwards.
CCCAAACAGAGAATTACCCACAACAGGAAAATCCATGGCCTTAGTCCGGGTATCCTGTGACAGGCTAGTACATCTGAGCCAAGCCATTCTTCGAAGTGCCACAGATGTAGCCATGACTCTAGAAGACACATCATTGGAGTCTATTGCAGCATGGAATTGCACCTTGGATGCCTCAATCCATCAGCAGCCACCTGCTCCAGCTCCTTGGTAAGCTGGCCAGGGACCTGTTTTGCTAGGAGCCATAACAGTGTCCCATCTGGATTTTGATACCTAGCAGTATGGCCATATAATTGGCCTGTCTGAGTCCCAAGGATGCTGCCATGTACTGTTTCTTTGCCATGGCATCAATCCTCCTGGAGTCTTTGTCCGGGGGTGTGAAGCCAAGGGAATGTTTGCCTTATCACAGGCTGCAGCCTACTACTAACATGGCTGCATTGTTGTGTAAGGTACTCCATGTCTGAGCTGACAATGTATACCTCTTGTCCATTCTTTTATCCACAGGAGGTATAGTGTTAGGAGTCTTTAAAATTTTAAATGGCTGTTTCCCAAAAGATTTGTGCAAGGGAACAGACAGCCTCCTAGACTCTGGGATATCCATCATTTCTACATAGTCAGGCTCCTCCTGGTCATCCATAGCTTCTTCCATAGGAAGCTGGAGGGTTTCAGCCACTTTTTTATAGAACATGAAATGGGAGGGGGACTCAGAAAGCCTAGGTGGAGACACCCCTGAAGGTCTGTCTGGGGAGATGTCCGGGTCAATGGGCACATCCAGACTTTCAAATCCACATTCACTTTCCTCATACTCCTCTTCCTCCTCCTCCGGTTCATAAAACTCCTCTAAATCATAATCTTGAACGGTGGAACCGGCCAGAACCGCCCTGTCTGATGGGTGTCGGTTCGGTCGAAACCGTAAAGCGACGAACAATTTTTGATCGCTTGTTATCTCTTCAGCGTTGGAACAGAAAGTTTTGGCTCCACCAGCTGATTTTTCTTTTCTAGTTCTTTTAGCCAGAACCGACTCCTCAGAATCGGCTCTCCTTTTGCCCGAAGAAGTCTCGCCCTGGTCAGAGGGCACTCCTTCTGGTTCGGTTGGAACCGAACCGGGCTGGCCATCAGGTTCAGCGGACTTTTTGGCCTCCCTTTCCCTGAGCCTACCAGCTCTCTTTTCTAGGGTAGCTGCAGGGACATTTTTGCAAATCTGGCAGTCTGCATTGAGGTGGTCAAACCCCAGACAATAAACACAGGTGGTGTGGGGGTCAGCCTTGGCAAAGACTTCCCCACACACACTGCAGTGTTGAAACCCAGTGGGTCCGGTTTTTCTTTTGGGTTTCTCAGACATAGTGCCAGTCCTAACCAAACTTACCCTTTTATGGCAATCCGCCAGGCAAGACCCTCTTATCGGTTCCCAACCGTGTCACAGGTGATGGAAAAAAACGTAATAAAATCCGTTTTTTTTAGAACCGATAAGAACCGGTAACCACACTCTAAATCACAAATTAAGATTTTTTAAAACAACTTGATCGGTTCAAACCGAACTGATAAACCGTTTACAAGTTCCACACAGAATAGAATTAATGTAAAACCTATCTAGTACTCACAAATACCACAGACAGAGACTGAACCGACAGGTTGCGGTTTAAATTCGGTCAAAAACCAAGAAAACTGTACTTTAACCGACAAATGAACCGAGCAGAAGGAGAAATCTCCGGAGCGACTGTTCAGTGAGGCGGAGTAAAGAATCTGACAGTCTGAGTTTGAAGAACAACAGACAGAGTCTCAACCGAGCTCGAGCTCAGTGTTCCATGCCTGGCATGGAAAGTTAACTCTTTCACCCCCGGGCATTTCGAAGGTTGGGACTCACTGCATATGTCAGAATATAGCAAGACTTCATGTTGTTTGAAAGGGTAAGAATAGGGATAGAAGAGGGCGATGGTGCCTAAATAATAGAGGGGGAATAAATATGAAGCTGACTGAAAGAAGGGTTGTAGGCAAGATGGAGAACTAAGATAGGGGGTGACCAGAACACTGGGAAGTCCAAGGCAGAATAAAAAAACAACCAAAATATAAGAGGAAGGAGGAAGACAGAAAGGAAAAAGAACTGACGGGCTCCTTCCTGAAGGATCCCCCCCCCCCAACTCTCTTCCCTGCACAGCCCCCCCCTCTCCCTCCAGACATATAGGCCCAAAGAGAACCTGATGGCTTTCTGATTAGAGAGGCAAGTCAAGGAGTTGGCTTTGAGAGGGGTTCCAAAAGTTGAGTGGTCCAGCCAGAGGCTGACGGGGGATGGAGGGAGAAGAACCAGGGGAGGGAGAGGAGAAGACTCAAGTCAGGAAGGAATGGCCAGAGGCCACCCTTTCTCCCCAGAGTTTAGAGGGGTTTGCCGGAGAGATTCTGAAGAAGGAGAAGACCCCCAGCTCATACAGAAGTTTCCCTTGACAGACCTCAGAAATCCATCATACCTTCTGATTCTTACTTCCTTCCTTTTCTTTTTTAAAAAAGGACCACAGCTGTGAGCCCTTGCTGACCATCTAGGCTAAGGTTGAACCAGATAAACTCAGCTAAAAAACCCACACAGAAGGTAAACTGATGTCACCTTCAGGGATCACAGAATCTCCAGGATTTGGAGATCCCAGTTGGATTGAATCCTGCAATGGATGTTGGACAGGCTAAGAAGGAAAGCAATTTTGATCCCTGGATGAAGAAGTCTGAGACCCCAGAAGGAGACCTCAGAAGATAGAGTCTACCCTGCGGGGACAGCAGGCTCAAACAAGGGGATGACAAATTGCATACTTAGGAGTAGCTCAGGGTTTGCCCGTCAAAAGCTGTCCCTTTCCTAGACTGCCATCCCCAAGGAGGAAGAGAGAGAGAAAAAGAAAGGAATAACGCTGCCCAATGTGAGGTACCAGGGAAGGTGGGTGGGTGTAATGAATGGAGACAATATTTGGGAAGATCAATAATTTTACGGTAAGTACGTAATTTCCATGTCTTCACCAAATTAATCTTCACCATTAATTACCTATAGGTCCAAATGCCAAGATGGCAAACCCTGAGGGGAAAAAAACATTCCCCCAGCCTCCTGTAGAGGTAACCACAGAGTGCAGGCCAGTTTACAGGCTTATGAGCCGAGGAACTAGAAAGGTCAGCAACTCGAGATCCGAGAGGCGGACTGTGCACCTGCAATACCCACTGTGCCCTGCAAGAAAAGAAATGGGCACCACACTTGAATGAATGGAGACGATATTTGGGAAGATCAATAATTTTACAGTAAGCACGCAATTTCCATGTCTTCACCAAATTAATCTTCACCATTAATTACCTATAGGTCCAAATGCCAAGATGGCAAACCCTGAGGGGAAAAAAAACATTTCCCCCAGCCTCCTGTAGGGGGTAACCACAGGAGGTGCAGGCCAGTTTACAGGCCTGTAGAGGCCCGAGGACTAGAAGGGTCCAGCAAGCGCTCCCGAGATCCGGGAGGCGGACTGTGCACCTGCAATACCCACTGTGCCCTGCAAGAAAAGAAATAGGCACCACAAAAGGTGAGGATATCACCCGATGCCAAGCCAAGGGTGACAACCTGGATAGGCAAAGCCAAGCAGTCCGCCTAATGCAGACTGAAGAGCCTACCAGCCTCAAAGCCACCTCGCTGACATCGTACACCGCCCTAGAGAGGTGTCTTGCCAGCTCCAGGCTTTGAGTGGTGAGGGGAATGGCTTGCCTGGTTCCCTTACAATCAGGTAGAGCTGCTAGAACCTGTAATAACAGTGTCCAGATGTGCCTGGCATAGGCAACCTGGTGTGCCTGATAAGTCACTATCTGCAGTAGAAGGCGTGCTGAAGAAAACACTCTTCTCCCCATCGGTCAAACTCCTCTGAGTCAGCGTTGGGGGGTGGTCATGACGAGGGCGATGAAGCCCAGGTGGAGTATCCAGGAATCCCAGTTCCGAATTGGGCTGGGACATAGCACCTGCAGACCCCGCTGATGCACAGCACCATTGAATGCAGTCCCCAGGGGCTGGAGAAGGGGCCGTGGGATGCTGCCAGACAGCATGCGAAGCCTCCACCAATGGCCTCGGCCAGGGAGGGGTGACTAAACTGTTAGCGCTGTATTCACCCAAGAATGACAGCATCGCACAATCAGTGTTCCATCTGATGAAGTGGGAAAGATGAAGCTCCTTCATCATTTCCACCAGGAAATGCTGGTAGGACGCGAAGTCCCCATCAGCATAAAAATGGCATGAGGAGTCCCCTTCCTCCATGGAGGAAGCCAAAGATGAGGAGGTGTCCAAATCAGAACTTGGCAGTGCTGAAGTTTGAGGTCTGAAAATAACCTCAGAGATGGCCCTAAGATAACGAGGAAAAGCAGTCACCGCAGCCCTGAACTGTTCCCAGGTGAGAGGGCCTCTAGGGCCAAAGAACCCTGGGAAGGGGGAATAGATGGCAGAGAAACTGGAGGTGGGACAGCCTGGCCATGCCAGGGATGTCCTCTGCCAGAGCGATGGATTTGAGCAGAATGCCCCTGAAGAAGGGAAAGAACTGGCAGACACATCCAGCCCAGTGTGTTCAACTGTCGAGAGCCAGACTGGGGGTTGCTCTAGGGGAAAACCCCCAAGTGGGGAGGCCGGAGCCATGCAAAGTCCTTCGAAGGCTCCTATCCCCCACCAACCACAAGGCCCCTCTCCAAGGCAAGGATGTGTCCGAGCTGCGACCCCAACAGTCCTACGAGAAGTACCCCAAGAAGGTCATCTCCGCTTAGACCCAGTTCCACAAACCCTCTTCTTCATAGAAAAGGACCTGTCCCTCAGAGGGGGCACAGTAGAAAACTGCCTTTGAGGGGATAGCCCCAGCTTCCTCCAGAGAAGAGGTGGGGCCCTCCCCTAGTATCCTCGTCATCAGCCAAAATCCAGATAACAGTGGGTCTGGGCCTGGCCAATGGGAGTCTACTCGTCTCCCGTCTGGAACAGATCATGGTGCCGGAGGCTGAAGCAGTGTTGCCCACGGCACCGCCGGAAGATGCAGCACCGACCGCAACACCGCCAACAGACGTGACACTGACCATGAAGATGCCACCCAAACGGCGCCAGGTATGGCTTCGCCACCCAGAGAGACTCTGAAGAGGGCCCCCACAAGGCCCCCGGCACCGGAGGTGGCACCAGAGGAGTAAGTAGTGGCAGTGCCGCCCTCAGCACCATCCTGTAGCGCCAACGCCAACCCAGAAATTAAACTAGGCCCCAGAGAAGTCCGAGTAGAAACCAGGGAGCCTGGAACCCAGTCAGGATCATCCCGATCATCATACTCCGAAATGGGGGACGAGATCAGGGAGATCTCCAAATGGGCCACTCCTCAAACTCGCAACCCTCCGGCACCAAGTGAGGCACTGGAGGGGAGCCCGGATGCATGATCGACGTCACCCTGCTCACTGACCCCAGAGGTGGCGCCGGGAGCCTAGGCAGAAGCCAACTGCGGTCTCAAGGGGACCACCCGAGAAGAGCCCATGTACGGCCATTACACCACTTCGGGGGTCGTCCGGGTATCTGAGGAGGCACCAGACCATGAGAAGTTACCACCTGCCTCCCCAGAGGGAGACAGCTGCCCCACCAACCCCTCGCTGGGACCCCTTGGCCCCAGCAAGCTGTGGAGCAGAGAGGTCCCTTCCCCATTTGCTCATATAGGGCTGGGGGGAGGGGTCAGGGGAAGAGCCCAGAGACCGTGTCTTGACATCCCAAGTGCGATGATGCCCACCGAATGCTGGGGGTTCTCTACCCAACTGCACTGCACGAATAACGAGGGTACAAAAGTCCACAAGAACCAGGCATCACACTTGTCAATTGCGTGGTGGGGACCCAGACAGGAAAAACAATGGCCGTGGGGGTCCGATACCATCATGCAGTTGCCACAGGGGCACCGACGCATGGGGGCAACTCCCGTTTGTTTAGACTTAGAATGACGCCACGACCCCAGCATACCATCGTGCGACAAAATAATATAACAGGGAATACGATAAAACACACCCAGCACCATGAGAAAGGATAAAAACAGAAAAAAAACTCTAGCACCAAACGGCACCGGTACTGACGACACTGAGAAAACCTTCAAGGCCTAGGCATGACACACATACAGAAGCTGTCTTCCTGTGCAGGAGTCCTTCCTCAATGGCGGAAAAAACAGAACTGAGTGTTGGGAGGGGTTGGCGTTGGTTACTGGCCAACCAGTGAGCGCCATGTTGAATGCTGGCCTCGCGGGTGGCGCCTGTCCTGACGTTAGCTCCTCCAGCTCAGAATATTTAAAGACTCAGAACTCTTTTTTTCTTTCCATGCAGGGTCCTGACCTCCAGTAGGACCCATCGGTAATGAATGGTGAAGATTAATTTGGGGAAGATCAACGATCCTTTACACTTGGAGCAAAGTATCTTTCCCTGCCCTCACTGAACATTACAACCACCTCTGAGACACCTACGGAGCAGGTTTGCTCCTTCAAATACCTAGGACTAACCCTTGACACTGGCTTAATGTATGCAACACAAGTAGACACTTTAATAACGGCTGTCAACTCCAGATTTGGCCTGCCATACAGGCACAGGAGTACCTTCCCCCTTGAAACTGCTGGCAAGGAGCTACATTCTCAGCCTCACTGATTATGGTCTTGTGGTATACAGCGCAGCATGTGATAGAATCCTAGATAGGGTTAGATGCTTGCTAAACAGAGTTTACCATTTTGTTCTCAATACAAGGTCTGATTCCCACAGATGCATGTTATATAACAGCCTAGGTTGGCTAAACCTTGACTCCCAGTTGCAATACAACACACTTGTACTGGTAAAAAGGCCCTTCTGGGACTGTTATTACCCAGAGTCCAGGCTACGATAACCCTTTTTTGCCCCTACATATCTTACCAGGGGCCTAGAACAACACTCCCTTGTCACTCCTCGTAGAAAAAACACTCCGGGTCAAGCCAGCTTCTAACTTAAATTCTCAAAATTATAGAACTCCCTTGCCCCGTCCCTTAAGAGTCACTGACTCCCTTGCTATCTTTAAAGCCCTTCTACTTTCCTTGCTCACCACCCCTTCAAACCTCTGTGCTTGCAACTGTTGACTCCTTAGCCTTCTCCCTGCCCAATCTGACATCTGAGCCTCTAAGCTCAGTTTCTCAAATCAAATCAAAAAATCAAATCAAAATTTATTTATAAAGCGCTTTTCAAAAAATCAAAGCGCTAATACAAAGCAGAGATAAAACATCAAAAATAATAAATAAGAACAATAAAATAACCATAAAATAAACTAACCAAATGCCAGCAAAAATAGGTGACTTTTTCAGGGATCTCTTAAATGCTTCCACGGACAGGCACTCTCTAATCTGATGAGGTAGAGAATTCCACAGGGTCAGGGCCATAAAGGAGAAAGCCCTTGCCCCAGATGATTTATAACAGACCCTGGGAATCTCTAGCAACCCCTCGCCAGTGGAGCGGAGTGGGCGGAGAGGACGATAGGGACAAAGGAGATCTTGCAGGTAGCCTGGTCTCTGGCCATGTAGGGTCTTATAGGTCAGCAATGCGACCTTGAAGGTGATTCTCCATCGCACTGGCAGCCAGTGCAGTTCGCGCAGCACAGGTGTGACATGACAAGTTCTTGGTAGCCCTATCAACAACCTAGCTGCCGCGTTCTGCACCAGCCGCAGGCGACGGAGATCTACCCCCGGCAACCCTAGATATAAAGCATTACAGTAATCGAGATGGGAAGAAACAAAAGCGTGGACCAGCACAGGAAGGTCATCATGTGGAACAAGGTGTTTTATCCGGGCGATATTCCTCAGATGGTAAAAGGAAGATTTGACAGTGGCCGACATCTGCATCTTTAGTGTCAGCGCACTGTCAAAAATAACGCCCAGATTTCGCACCTGTTCAGAAGGTCTCAACTGGGTATCCCCTAATAAAAGACCAGAGAGGACCCCAGGAGTCAACTTCTTTGCATAATGACCCGGGTCAACGACTAATACCTCGGTCTTATCCGGATTTAGCCTCAACCAGTTCGCACTCATCCAATCCTGAATCTCAGCGAGGCAGTTGTTAAAAACCGAGACAGCATCATTTTGTTCGGGTACAAAGGACATATAGAGCTGAGTGTCATCTGCATAACAGTGAAAACTCAGCCCATAACGCCTTATAATGTCTCCCAACGGTAGCATGTACACCGTGAACAACACGGGGGAAGCACAGAGCCCTGCGGCACCCCACAAGACAGAGCAAAGGGGACAGAAGAAAAATCCCTGAAACTACCCTTTGACTTCTGCCTGTGAGGAAAGAATGGAACCATCTGAGGACTGTCCCGACAGTCCACAAAGTAGCCAGAGCGATCCAGCAACATCCCATGGTCCACGGTGTCAAACGCTGCAGAGAGATCAAGAAGAACCAAGATCGAACGGCTCTTCTGATCTCTTGCTCTTAGGAGGTCATTAAGGTACCGAACTAATGCAGACTCTGGGTACTATGCCTCTTCCTGAAACCGGACTGGAGAGGATTATAGACTTCATGGTGGTAAGAAAGTCATTCATTGTAACGCCATTACTTTCTAATAACCTTGCCCAAAAAGGGTAGGTTAGAGATTGGTCTGTAGTTAGCAAGGCAGTCGGGGTCAAGGGAAGGTTTTTTCAAAAGGGGTGTCACAATAGCCTCTTTCAAGGACTCTGGAAACACCCTTTGATCCAAAGAACCCCAGACTATCCTTGCAAGGATTGGTCCAATCGCATCCATGCATCCCACAAGGAGGCGCATAGGACCAGGATCCAAACTACAGCAAGTCGGTCGCAGACCTTGGACAATCTTCATGATATCCATGATCGCTGGCTGGTCGAAATCCATCCAGACAGGCCGGGGACACGTAACCCCATGTTGGTCACTGCAATGCTCGTTTGAACGCATGCCGCGGATCTCCGATCTGATTGATGACACCTTATAGTCAAAGAACCGAGCAAACTCATCACATTGTATTTTGAGAAAAGCTCTCCGATCCGCAGACAGGCTGGATTGCACAGTCTGTCGGCGGTCCGGAAGAGCTGAGCAGGTCGTTCTTGATGAATTATCTCCCTGGACAGGAATTCTGCCTTCTTATGGAGATTACTGATTGATAGTCACGTAATGGGCCATCAATCTAAGTTTGTCATCTTCCAGGCCGGATTTCCGCCAACAGCGCTCCAATCTTCGCCCCTTCCTCCTCAACTCCCTCAAAGTCCCATCAAACCAAAGGGATCAAGGGCGGAGGGAGAGGGGGCGAATACGGACAGGCGCAATGGAATCCAGTGCCCTCAACACCATATTATTATAGTGCACTACTAAGGCGTCTGGTTCCATGCACTCCATCGGCCAACTCGATAGGTCCAGCACCGCCATCAGACCCTCAGGGGTAACTCCCCTCAAAGGCGGTACTGGACCATCTCCAAAGGGTGGGTCTCATAAGGGGGTCTCGAATTGAACCTACAGAGTGATGGTCAGACCACCCGACTGGTTCCACCACCAGTCCCGTGATCTCCATACCCAAGGTGAACACTAAATCCAAAGAATGACCATGAATATGGGTAGCAGCGGTAACCACCTGTGTGAAGCCCAACAAACTCATTAGTTGGAGAAAGTCTTGACCAAATTGCTAGAATTCATCGTCGACCCAGGCATTAAAGTCCCCCAGAACCAACCACCTGGAGTGCTCCAATACCAGATCGACAATGAAGTCCGCGACTTCTTGCAGAAAAACTTTCTCGCCCTGTTGCTCACCTGTTCCATTTACCTCATCCCTAATGCTTTGTCTGCACTGATTTTCTGTCCTCTTGCTTAATTTACAAAATATGTACTTAATTTCTCTATTTGTATCTCATACTGCACGGTATATACTTTAATTGTAAAATGTACATCTGTTGTCACTCCTTCATAACACTTTTGCACCTTGACTCTAGACCCTTTTGAAAATAGGCTCAGCCCACAGGGTCTTGTGTGTAACAAAGAAATAAATCAATAAATAAATAAAGGATAGGGGACAGAGAGTGGTTATTAATGGCACTCACTCCGATTAGGGGAGAGTGACCAGTGATGTGTTGCTGAGCTCAGTACTGGGACCGGTTCTCTTCAATATCTTCATAAGTAGCACTGCAGAAGAATAGGAAAAGAAGGTATACCTTCTTGCAGATGACACCAAAATCTGTAACAGGAGAGATACTCATGTAACCCCCCTGCAAATGGGGGTTCCCAAAAGACTTCCAGGAGCTTGCTTGAATGCTCCAAGCCTGAATGGTGTTTGGCATTTAAGCCATTTATCAGTGAGTGTTTTTAGAGCCTCTGGTACTGTCTCTTTAAGAGCTGTCTGCTTGCAGACATAATTAGTTTGTATGGGGGGACTGTGTGCTTCTCTGAGTACCACTCGAGCTGCTGCCAATTCACTTCATTTTTGCAGTCACTAGGAGTGCAAAGGGAACCTATCTGAAAGATGTAACTGTTTGCCAGAAATTATTTAGAGTAATAATGAAATTACAGTTTGTCTAACCTGCTTTCTTTGCAGTCAGAACTGTGTCTGCTAGTTCCCCATTCTAGTTTTGAACTGCTGAACTGGACCAATCAGTGTGGGGTAGCTAGCTCTAAAATGGTGCCTTGGACGAATCAGAACTTGGACTCATAATCTGAGCCAGCCACAAGAGGATTGTATGGGCAGTGACTCTGGGAGATGTAGTTTAGACTTCAGTGCCTTTTTGGACCAACAGCAGCAGTCTATTGTGAGTGACAGCCAATCCAGTCAAGAACTGGGAGGAACTCAAAGGAAGTGCCGGTTTTGTCGGTTGGAGTTTGAGTTGAGCTTTGGCAGGAAGAAGGAAGGAGCCCTGTGCTTTTTCAGTGTGCAGTTTTAGTCAAAAGCGTGTGTAAGGCCCAGAGTTCCGGTCTGCAGCTTGTTAGGACTGAATCCGTCCTGTGAAAAGAATCAAAGGATCTCTGAAGAGTAGAAACCAGGCTCACCCTGTAGAAGACTGGAGGAATTGCTGAAATTGCACTCGGTCTGGCCAGAACTGAATCTGCTGTGTGTTCTCCCGGGCATGTGCAGTAATTGCGATCGGGATACAGATGGCCTGCCTGTTATAGTGCTTTCTTTATGGATGTGAAGAGGTTTGTACCTCAAGTGAGCCCCTGCTGACATTGAAGGACCCTATCTTATTGGGAGGTCGTGAGTACTAATTCAGGGTCGCTCCCTGTTGAATTGCCACATTAAATCCAAATGGAATTACTGTACTGCTGACTGTTTAATTCTCCTTTCTCTGTGTGAAAGGGCCCCTACCAGCTGCCACGGTTTGGACTAGCCACTAGGGCTTGGGTACCCAGGGACAGTAACTGATAGGGATAGGCCTGTGCAAAGAGCCATAGGTAGATTATTAGAGTGATAAGCTAATTAACTCTGATTTCCTCGTCCTTGTTATATCCCCTAAATAAATCAGAGCTGCTTGTTTCAGCAAAGTTATACTGCCTGAGGTATTTGTCTATGTTAAAGTACTGTACTGTGATTGTTGCACTGTATCTCATTTCACAGGAGGTCCCAGTGCGAACCAGACCTGGGGGTAAGTGTATACTGTGAAGGTAATTCTGATATATTGTGTGGGCCACTAGTGGGAAGAAAGGGGGGTTGCAGTGTCCCAGAGGGCTGTGACCAAGTTAGTTTAACTATTGCAAACCCTGACCTCTGGGTGGAGGCACCCGCCATTGGATCCAGACCCCTCAACCTGTTAGTGGCAAATCAGGCAGGGGTAGTAGCCCCTGGGATAGCGCCATCTAGGGGTTACATCTTGGAGGCTCACCGCTGGGATTGTGTGTCCTCTAGTGGCCATATTTACGAACCACTGTTAAGAAAAAATGGGTACCCGACAGAAGTGGCTGTGCACCGGCTGGTGGAGTGGTGTACTGGGAGGAGGATGGACCCCAAAATGCTATGCTATCCTGGACATCCCCTGGGTATCAATACGGACACTGTGCAGGAGTACTTTCCAAGGTGGAAGGTTTACAAAACCCTGTGGTGGTGGGTCGGCATGCTAATCTGCTCACCCACACTTTCCTGGCCCTAGTAGAGTTTGGATCCCATAGATAGCTCCAAAGTGCCACAGACCATTACCCCAGAGGGAGCCTCACTGCTTTGGAGAGTGATAACTAAGGACAGTAAAGACCCGGGGAATCAGCCCCACCACTATCTGAAACTTTTGAGGAGAAATTTGCTGAATGGTTGCTGGGAGAGGGAAAACTGTGGAGGACTTGAAGAAACTATTCTTGCCACCTGGGGTGTTCCTCCCCACCACCTCCTCTCCTGCTCCAGCCTGAATGGTGGCTGAACCAATGCAGACTCCTATTTCTGCACCTGCCATTAGTCACTACTCTTACGAAGGTTGAGGATCTTCTCTGGCACCTCCCACCCCCAAGGGAGGATGACTGGGAGACCTGGATAGACTATGTTGCCCCAAGTGCTAGAATGGCAATGCTTGGAAGGCGGCGAAGAGGGTTAGTGAGGCCTCCGGTCCTGCCTGGCTACCATCCTGCTAGCAAACAGGCCAGTAACCCTGAGGCCACTGCACAGGCCTATCTTGAGGCCTGGAGAATGTGATGGGAGCCCAGATTCTGATGAGGACCTATGGTGGAGAGTAAGAAATGCACAACAGTACCAAGGGGAGTTGTTGTCTGTATGTCTCTCGGCTGGAAAAATTGTTGCAAGAATGCCTCAGAAAGGGTAGTTTGCCAGCGATTGAACTGGACCGAACCAGACTGGACAGAATCCTTAAGTCTGCCCCCTTCTCAGAACTGCTGTTGCTTCAGTTACGCCTGGCAAATTGACTGAAATTGCCACCCTCCTATGATGAGTTAATGAGAGAAATTCGAGGAGTTAAGAAAAGGCGACCTCAGGAGGTACCTGTACCAACAGCTGTGGCTACGACCCGAGTGACTGAGGGTGACCCATCAAGTGAAGTTCAGGGGCAGAGGTTGACAGTCAATGAGTGCTCTGACAAGGAAAAAGATATGCCACAATGGGGCGAACTGTTGAGAGAGATCGAGAATTCAAAAACAGTCCTTTATGAAGGCGCATACTGAAATCGGCTGACCTATATCCGACTGCATCTGCTATGGGGTGGGGGTACCCACCCATGTATCTCCTGGTTGATAACAGCTCCAAACTCAATTCCTTGACCATGGAAGTGGAGAAACTGACTAGATGTCTCCAAATGCTTATCACGCGGACAGAGATGGCACCCAGGTTTCAGTTAGTAATACCCCGCCTGGCTCCCAGTGTGGCGCCGGCCAGCTCAAACTCCAGAAAATGTTTTGCTATAATTGTGGGAAAGATGGGCACATGAAAGGAATGCCAGTCCCCAAAAGACACTGACAAAGTTGCATATAGGCTACAAGGAGAGCTTCGGAGAAGAAATCATAGTTAAGAGGTGCACGACATGATCCCAGTGAGGGCAGCAAAATGCTAATTCATCGCCCTTGTGGCAAGGTCAGTTGCCCAGGCCCCACTACCGCCTCTCCAGACTGGTCCAGAATAGTGGGTCCCTCCATGGAGACCACTGTAAGGTGAATGGAGTGTCTACAAGAGCTGTATTAGAACAGTGGCTCCCAAGTGACAAATTATGTTCCAGGATTGGTATCAGAAGCATTTGTCAAACGTGCCCTTACAACCATTAGAAGGACTGCATGTATGGGGTTAAGTGAGAAGGCCTACCCCTATTCCGGGTATATCCGAATTTGGCTGTCTTTCCCACCTCACGTGGCTGGAGTGGCCGAACAAGTAGAGACCCTAGCCTTGTGTGTCCCCCACTGGACTGTATGATGGTGTCCCTTTGTTGATTGGAACAAATGCTCATATGTTAGGAAGGCTGGCACAGTTGTGTTATGAAAACAGGGTCAAGACTAGTAGAGCTTTAAGAGTTCGGCTTTAATTAAGAAGGCCTATGAGGCACAGAGAGATGCTGAGAAAACAGAACCAGAGGAACCGGTCGAATTGTATGGAAGAAGGATCCTGAGTCTCTGATCCTGGCGCCAAATGCCCAGTGTACCTTACAGGGAGGAGTCCGTATCAGAAAGGATGTTAAGAATAAAATATTAATGTTGGATGCACCAGGCGATGGAAATTGCCAGAGGACTGCTGGTCAAGCCTAGTATTTTGCCCGCTAGAGCCCATGCTTATGCCAGAAGGGTAATGGTCCAAGTTCATAATGTGTCTGAAAGAGACATTCGAGTAAACAGAGGTTGCATCCTGGCTAATGTGTATTGTGCAGACACTGCAGTGCTACCCAGCAGCAAGAGTTCAAGGAAGAATGACAGAGTAATGCCTGACTTGTTTGATTTCAAGCTCCCCGCTGCCAGCTGAATGGAAAGTGAGGATCAGTGAGAAGCTTGCCCAGAGAGACCAGGTGTTTTCTTTAAAGGAATGGGATGTAGGGATGCGTGCAAGGGCTGGAGCACAATATCCGGGTTGCATGACCTAAAGACCATTTCGGAGAGGTCTCAATGCCTGGCACCTGCCGAGGTTAGGGATGATGTGTGGAGGACTTCTGCATCTGTAAAGAGATGTTAGCTGCTGGTGCAATACAAGAATCTAGAAGCCCTTATGCTTCCCCATTGTGGTAGTGAGGAAAAAGAATGGAACAGTAAGGATGTGTGTGTGGATTATCGCATCTTTAAGCCGGGCGGACTATCCTGATCAGTACACAATGCCCGCATTCAGGATGCTTTGGACTGCCCTAAACGGGAGCAAGTGGTTCTCTGTGCTGGATCTCCGCAGTGGGTACCTACAGATCCCGATGGCCCCAGAGGACCGTGGAGAAAGACGGCCTTTATCTGTCATCGCTTGCTTCCAGTGAATTCATGAGGATGCCTCAAGGGATTTCAGGTGCCCCAGCCACTTTTCAACGATTGATGGAGTGCAGTGGGGGACATGAACTTACTAGAGTGCCTGGTATACCTAGATGATGTTATTGTGTTTGGCAGCTCACTGGAGGAACATGAGAGCAGATTATTTAAGGTATTGGACCGACTGAGGACTTTGGTCTTAAACTGTCCATTGATAAGTGTCAATTCTTTCAAACATCAGTAAAGTATGTGGGACACATAGTATCCACCGAGGGAATAGAGACCGACCAAGTAAAGTTGAGGCCTTGACCACCTGGCCACAGGCCAAAAAATCTAAAGAACTGCAAAGATTCCTGGGATTCTGTGGTTGAGTCCTGCTTCATCAAGGACTATTCAAGAGTGATCCGCCTTTACTTAACTCTACTCAAGTGTATCCCCAACCCACAAAAAATACCAAAAGTCAGCGTCTCAAGACTGAAAGAGTGTATTTTCATCAGAGTGAAGTATTTGGGCCCGCTGGACTCCTGATTGTGAGACTGCTTTTCATGAGATCATATATCAACTTACCCATGCTCCAGTGCTGGCCTATACCGATCCAAGAAAACCTTACGTCCTGCACACTGATGCTAGCTTACAAGGGTTGGGGGCTGTGTTGGCAGCACCAAGAGCGAGATGGCCTGAGACCAGTGGCCTTTGCCAGTAGAAGCCTGACCCCATCCGAAAAGAACTATCCTGTACATAAGTTAGAGTTCCTAGCTTTGAAGTGGGCTATTGTTGACCAATTCCATGAGTACTTGTATGAGGCTAAAATACTAGTAAAAACTGACAATAATCCTTTGACCTATGTGCAGACCTCAGCTAAGTTGGATGCCACTGGCCATAGGTGGCTTTCTGCATTATCTACATATGACTATGCTCTCGAATACCCGAGCAGGTCTGAACCACACAGATGCTGATGCTCTCTCCCGGAGGCCCTGTTCCCCAGAATGATTGGGTCCGATTAGCTAGAACCTGACGTTCGGCACTTCCCGGAAGTTTGACAGGGAGGAACAAATGTCCTCGGACGCAGTGGACTTGCATGGTGGATTGCTTGGGAGCCTCTGAGAATTGCATACCTGCTGCTTGTTGCCACTTTTCTGCAAATGAACATTGGTGCACTGCCTCAGCTGGACAATGACAGTATTCAGGCGGGCTCAATCCGTGATCCATGATCAAGCAGCTTTGAAGCCCTCTATGCAGGAAAAGATGTGTCCAAGTCGCTCCACTGATTTGAGAACTGCACTGTTATACAAAGAAGGTCCCTAAGTTGAAACTAGATCAATAAACTGTTATACAGAGAAACAGTAGACAGAGGGGACAAGTAGACAAACAACAACTAGTGCTGCCCACTGCCTTCGAGACTCAGTACTGAGGTCCTTGCACAACCACATGGGGCACCTTGGTATAGACAGAACACTTGACTTGGTGAGATCCAGATTCTATTGGCCTAAGATGGGGGCTGATGTGGAGCAACACATTCGAACTTGTAGTCGCTGCTTACAGAAAGCTTTGCCCCAGAGGGCTGCCCCTTGTTAACATCACCACCATGTGCACCTATGGAGCTGGTGGGTATTGATTTCTGAGTTTGGAGTCAGATCAAAGAAATATCAGTAATGTGCTGGTGGTCACCTGACCATTTCACGAGATATGCCCAAGCTTTCCCCACCAAAGACAGAAAGCATCCACTGTGGCCAAAGTACTTGTAGAAAACTTTTTTGTTCACTATGGGGCTCCACAAAGAATCCATTCTGATCAAGGAGAGACTTTGAAGTCGTCTGATCAAAGAGATGCTTTCTCTGTGGGGAGTCTAAAGTCCAGAACCACTCCTTCACCACCTCCCAGGGGACCCCATACCTGAACGTTTCAACCGTGACTTTGCTAGATATACGAGGTACCCTGCACCCAAAGGACAAGCCTAGATGGAGCCAACAAATTAGCACCCTGGTACATGCTTATAACTGCACCAAAGTGATGCACTGGATTCCTCCCCTACCGCCTGATGTTTGGAAGAGAAGCTCGACTACCAGTAGATGTGTGTTTTGGGGTCTCTCTGATGGGGTTCAAGCTGACAACTATTTACAGTATGTGCAAAAGTTAAAGGCCCAGCTAACTCATGCGTATCTAACTGGCTCAAACCATGGCTGCCAAAAGAAATCTGCCAACAAAGAAGGTATGATAAAAGGTGAAAGCACAGGAACTCCAGGAGGAGATCGGTATTGCTAAGAAATCTGGGACTGCATGGCAAGCACAAGATTGCTGACAGATGGCACCATCTCCCTCACATTGTAGTGGGCAAACTAGATGATCTGCCAGTGTACAAAGTAAGCCTGAGAATAATTCAAAGATGTAAAACAATGCATAGAAATCATTTACTGCCCATTGACAAATCTTGATTGAGTCTGAGCCCCTAGAAGATGCCCCTCTGGACCAGTGACTAGAGCTGCTGCTAAGAAAAGATCAAGAAAGTCTGCACCTACAGAAGCAAAGTTAAAGTGTTCCTCCACAAGTCCCAGTTGAGCATGGCTGTCAGTCCATATCGGAAGAAAGTGAGAGTGACTTTGAATACTATCCTTCTTACGAACTGAGTCAATTGTTTCGGGCAATCCCTAGTCAATACTGGAGATGAAGCTGGGCCTTCTGGACTGTCTAAGCCCCCAGCTTCATCCCTGGAGCCAATGCTCCCAGAAAGTGAATGCAAAGCATCAGATCAGATGAAATGGAATCATTGTGCATGGTTGAACTGTTTGAGCTTTCAGGGGAGGAAAATGATAGATTGGGGCAGACTGGTGATACACTGAACAAGAAGAGTATTTTGAGTGTTCTGACAGTCCACTGCCAGTGTCCGGCTCTCATGCGAGCCAAATGTTGTGGACTCAGAAACTGTAACTCCTGGAGCTGAAAGTGTTCCCAAGTTCTAGCCTCTCCCCCCATGGAGACTCCCTGACAAGTGAGGACAATGCCTGAAAATGAGGCTCAGGTGCAGAGACTATAACAGTTCCCCTAGAAAGACTGGTTCGAGCTGTAAAGCTTGTGGTGCACCTCAGTTATGATTCATTTGGGAGGCCTGTGGACTTGCCTCTCAAAGTTGTCCATAAAGGACTGTATGTGTCCCCAAGCTCATTGCCCAAACTGAGCATCAGTGCCCAACTCCAAGTTACTTGTGTGTTGCCCTCTAAGTATGGTGCCCTTGCCCCATCCAGCCCCAAGGTAACTGATAGGGAAGGGCCCCCTCTTCAGGTTTCATGTACAGAAGGTAATAACTTGAGTTATGGTACAATGTGTATGTAATACTGTGTAAAAGTGACGTACTGCAATGTTTCAGAATGTTCTTGGTAAAATGATATATTGACTGATGATTACATGTGCGAGCCTAATGCAAATGTATATATGGTTGCAATTTGAAACTTATGGGGTACTTGCTTGACGTGGACGTCAAGCTTTCCCCAAACCAGGAAGAGGCGTAACCCCCTGCAAGTGGGGGTTCCCAAAGACTTCCAGGAGCTTGCTTGAATGCTCCAAGCCTGAATAGTGTTTGGCATTTAAGCGTTTATCAGCAGTGTTTTTTAGAGCCTCTGGTACTGTCTCTTTAAGAGCTGTCTGCTTGCAGACATAATTAGTTTGTATGGGGAGTGTGTGTGCTTCTCTGAGTACCACTGAGCTGCTGCCAATTCACTTCATTTTTGCAGTCACTAGAGTGCAAGGAACCTATCTGAAGATGTCAACTGTTTGCCAGAAATTATTTAGAGTAATAATGAAATTACAGTTTGTCTAACCTGCTTTCTTTGCAGTCAGAACTGTGTCTGCTAGTTCCCCATTCTAGTTTTGAACTGCTGAACTGGACCAATCAGTGTGGGGGTAAGCTAGCTCTAAATGGTGCCTTGACGAATCAGAACTTGGACTCATAATCTGAGCCAGCCACAAGAGGATTGTATGGGCAGTGACTCTGGGAGATGTAGTTTGAGACTTCAGTGCCTTTTGGACCAACAGCAGCAGTCTATTGTGAGTGACAGCCAATCCAGTCAGAACTGGGAGGAACTCAAAGGAAGTGCCAGTTTTGTCGGTTTGGAGTTTGAGTTGAGCTTTGGCAGTGAAGAAGGAAGGAGCCCTGTGCTTTTCAGTGTGCAGTTTTAGTCAAAAAGCGGTGTAAGGCCCAGAGTTCCGGTCTGCAGCTTGTTGGGACTGAATCAGGTCCCTGTGAAGAATCAAAGGATCTCTGAAGTGAGAAACCAGGCTCACCCTGTAGAAGACTGGAGGAATTGCTGAAAATTGCACTCGGTCTGTCAGGAACTGAATCTGCTGTGTGTTCTCCCGGGTATTGTGCAGTAATTGCGATCTGGATACAGATGCAGCCTGCCTGGTATAGTGCTTTCTTTTATATGGATGTGTGAAGAGGTTTGTGTACCTCAAGTGAGCCCTGCTGACATTGAAGGACCCTATCTTATTTGGAGGTCGTGAGTACTAATTCAGGGTCGCTCCCTGTTGAATTGCCACATTAAATCCAAATGGAATTACTGTACTGCTGACTGTTTAATTCTCCTTTTCTCTGTGTGAAAGGGCCCTACCAGCTGCCCGCGGTTTGGACTAGCCACTAGGGCTTGGTGCAAGGGACAGTAACCTGTAAAGGGATAGGCCTGTGCACAGAGCCATAAATGAATTATTAGAGTGATAAGCTAATTAACCTGATTTCCCCTGTCCTTGTTATATCCCCTAAATAAATCAGAGCTGCTTGTTTCAGCAAAGTTATACTGCCTGAGGTATTTGTCTATGTTAAAGTACTGTACTGTGATTGTTGCACTGTATCTCATTTCACAGGAGGTCCCAGTGCGGAACCAGACCTGGGGTAAGTGTATACTGTGAAGGTAATTCTGATATATTGTGCCTAGGCCACTAGTGGGAAGAGGGGGTTGCAGTGTCCCAGAGGGCTGTGACCAGGTTAGTTTAACTATTGCAAACCCTGACCTCTGGGTGGAGGCACCACGCCATTGGATCCAGACCCTCAACCTGTGAGTGGCAAATCAGGCAGGGGTAGTAGCCCCTGGGATAGCGCCATCTAGGGGTTACATCTTGAGGCTCACCGCTGGGATTGTGTGTCCTCTAGTGGCCATATTTACGAACCACTGTTAAGAAAAAATGGGTACCCGACAGAAGTGGCTGTGCACCGGCTGGTGGAGTGGTGTACTGGGGAGGAGATCGACCCCCAAAATGCTATGCTTATCCTGGACATCCCCCTGGGTATCAATACGGACACTGTGCAGGGAGTACTTTCCAAGGTGGAAGGTTTACAAAACCCTGTGGTGGTGGGTCGGCATGCTAATCTGCTCACCCACATTTTCCTGGCCCTAGTAGAGTTTAAGGATCCCATAGATAGCTCCAAAGTGCCACAGCCATTACCCCCAGGAGGGCCCTCACTGCTGGAGAGTGATAACTAAGGACAGTAAGACCTGGGGAATCAGCCCCCACCACTATCTGAAACTTTTGAGGAGAAATTTGCTGAATGGTTGCTGGGAGAGGGAAAACTGTGGAGGACTTGAAGAAACTATTCTTGCCACCTGGGGTGTTCCTCCCCAACACCCTCTCCTGCTCCAGTGCCCGTAATGGTGGCTGAACCAATGCAGACTCCTATTTCTGCACCTGCCATTAGTCCGACTCCACGAAGGTTGAGGATCTTCTCTGGCACCTCCCACCCCCAAGGGAGGATGACTGGGAGACCTGGATAGACTATGTTGCCCCAAGTGCTAGAATGGCAATGCTTGGAAGGCCAAAAGCCGAAAGAGGGTTAGTGAGACCTCCGAGGTCCTGCCCTGGCTACCATCCGTGCTAAACGGGCCAGTAACCCTGAGCGACTGCACAGACCTATCTT
This sequence comes from Neoceratodus forsteri, assembly GCA_016271365.2. Lineage (NCBI taxonomy): Eukaryota > Metazoa > Chordata > Ceratodontiformes > Ceratodontidae > Neoceratodus > Neoceratodus forsteri. The sequence goes on along the minus strand of CM028134.1, from coordinate 965,707,072 downwards.
GAGGCCTTGAGAATGTGTATGGGAGCCCAGATTCTGATGAGGACCTATGGTGGAAGTAAGAAATGCACAACAGTACCAAGGGGAGTTGTTGTCTGTGTATGTCTCGGCTGGAAAAATTGTTGCAGAATGCCTCAGAAAGGGTAGTTTGCCAGCCGATTGAACTGGACCGAACCAGACTGACAGAATCCTCTTAAGTCTGCCCCTTCAGAACTGCTGTTGTTTGAAGTTACGCCCCTGGCAAATCGACTGAAATCACGCACCTCCTATGATGAGTTAATGAGAGAAATTCGAGGAGTTAAGAAAAGGCGACCTCGGGAGGTACCTGCACCAACAGCTGTGGCTACGACCCGAGTGACTGAGGGTGACCCATCAAGTGAAGTTCAGGGGCAGAGGTTGACAGTCAATGAGTGCTCTGACAAGGAAAAAGATATGCCACAATGGGGCGAACTGTTGAGAGAGATCCGGGAATTCAAAAACAGTCCCTTTATGAAAGCCACGCCTGCAAGTACGGGCCCTGACCTATATCCGACTGCATCTGCTATGGGGGTGGGGGTACCCACCCATGTATCTCCTGCTGATAACAGCTCCAAACTCAATTCCTTGACCATGGAAGTGGAGAAACTGACAAGATGTCTCCAAATGCTTATCACGCCGCAGACAGAGATGGCACCCAGGTTTCCAGTTAGTAATACCCCCGCCCTGGCTCCCAGTGTGGCGCCTCGGCCAGCTCAAACTCCAGAAAGTATGTTTTGCTATAATTGTGGGAAAGATGGGCACATGAAAAGGGAATGCCAGTCCCCAAAAGACACTGACAAAGTTGCATATAGGCTACAAGGAGAGCTTCGGAGAAGAAATCAGTGGTTAAGAGGTGCCGACATGATCCCAGTGAGGGCAGCAAAATGCTAATTCACGTCCCTTTGTGGCAAGGTCAGTTGCCCAGGCCCCCACTACCGCCTCTCCAGACTGGTCCAGAATAGTGGGTCCCTCCATGGAGACCACTGTAAAGGTGAATGGAGTGTCTACAAGAGCTGTATTAGACAGTGGCTCCCAAGTGACAATTATGTTCCAGGATTGGTATCAGAAGCATTTGTCAGACGTACCCTTACAACCATTAGAAGGACTGCATGTATGGGGGTTAAGTGAGAAGGCCTACCCCTATTCCGGGTATATCCGAATTTGGGATAGCGCCATCTAGGGGTTACACTCAGGAGGGGGTGTACAGAATGCATAGGGACCATGGGAAACTCAAGGAGGGGTCAAGGGCATGGTAGCTGGGTTATATGCCAAAAAATGCACAATCATGCGCCCAGGGCACAGGAACCCAGGAGTAGAGTATAGGATGGGGAGGGATACTGACAGCCACAAAGAATGAAAGGGACCTTGGGGTTATCACTTGTGACAAAGCAGTGGGTAGGGCCTGTGGGATGCTGGGATGGATATGGAGAAGTATCACCAGTAGGAAGAGGGAGGTTGTATTACCACTGTACTGCTCGTTGGCGAGACCCCACCTGGATCACCAAGTCCATTTCTGGAAGTCGCACCTCAGAAAGGATATAGACAGAGAGGAGGCCTTCCACAGGAGGGCAACTAAACTGGTGCAAAGGTTGCATTAAAAGCCCTACAAGAAGAGATGGAGAGATCTCAAAATATGCTCTTTAGAAGACAGAAAAGCAAGAGGGGGACACAACAGAGATCTACAAGTACCTCACAGGGGTGAACAAGGTATACAACGGGAGTCTCTTTCAAATTAATTAGAACACCAATACCAGACGTCATGCAATGAAGCTGGAAGAGGGGAAGTTTAAGAGGGATATGACGAAGAGTGGTGCACGTCTGGAACAGACTGCTAGTGGAAGAGCTGGAGGCAAAAACAGTAAGGGGCTTCAAGCATGCATGGGATAGACATAGGGGAATACTAGTAAATAGGCAGGGGAGGAGGCATGGCTGCCAGAGACCATTTAGGGCCTGCAGAGACACAGTAGGCAGGGTCTATCTGATCCCTTTCATCTGGGCAGACCAGGTGGGCCATGTGATATTTTCCTGCTGACAAATTCTATATTTCTATTTTGTTCAATGTTCATAACATTTGAAATTCCTCAATTAACCCACACCCAGGTGCTTACTAACCACAAGTGTCCAAAGTTATACCTTTTAAACAGTCTGTACATTTAATTTTGATTATAGAACAGAACAAAAAACTTGCAAGTTGTTTTTTTTTTGTGTGTGTATGGGGGTGGGGAGAACGTTTCTATGACTCCTGTGTAAAAAAAAAAAAAAATAAATAAATTACTCACCGTAATAATCTTCCAAGGTGTCCTTTAGCATCAGTAACATTAAGCAATTAGCAGACTAGGTAGAACTGCCCTGGAGGTATGGTTTATGCTAATTAATTAGCCTCAGCAAATCAAGAGAGAGCTTGGGGGTGTGCTGAGGAGAGCCTGCCAGCGAAGGGACCAGAATTTTTTTGAAGATAAATGGGCACATGCCCAGAGTTATGAACCAACAGGAATTAAAAAACATGCAAACATATGCCCAGTAAGAAACAAGAGAAAAACTTTTCTTAAAACGAAGTTCAAAGTGAAAACACAGCAAATTTGGGAGAAGACAAAAGGCAGAATCCTCTCCTGTACTGTAAGGTTGTCAAGGGAGGTAGGGTGGGAGCTTACTGATGCTAAAGGACACCTTGGAAGAAAGAAGATTACTATGGTGAGTAATTTTTTTCTTCTCACCCCAGGGGTCCTTTAGCATCAGTAACATTAAACAGACTAAAAAGCAGTGTAGTTGAGAGGCGGGTGGAGAACCTACTTAGGAAAGAAGCTCTGCAAAACTGCCCTACCAAATTTGGCATCTGATCTAGACTGTACATCCAGGCAGTAGTGCTTTGTGAATGTGTTTACAGTCTTCCAAGTAGCTGCTTTACAGACATCCAATAAAGGTATGTCCCTTGCAGCTGCCACAGAGGCAGCAGTGCCCCTATTAGAGTGGGCCCTGAGGCCCTCAGGAGGCTGTTTGCCAGCCTTATCATAACAGGAGTGAATGCAAGAGACTATAAAACGACAAATGTTCCTCTTGGTGGTGGTCTTCCTCTACCTACTTCCCCATTGGTGAGGGATAGCTGAGTAGAGGAGCCCCTGACCTGCTTGGTATGCTCCAAGTAGTGGAACAGGGCTCTCTTGATGTCCAGACTATGAAGCTTCTGTTCCCCATGAGTGGACTTTTCAGTAAAGAACACTGGTAAGGTAATGGACTGGTTATGATGGAACTCGGAAACCACTTTGGGCAAGAATTTTCTGTTTGTCCTAAGCTCAGTTTTATCCCTGTGGGGATAATGTAGTTGGGCTTAGTATAGAGTGCCTGTAGCTCTCAATTCTTCCTTGCAGATGTAATGGCTACCAGGAAAAACTGTTTTCCAGGTGACATACTTGAGATTAGCCGTAGTCATGGGCTCAAAGGGTGGCTCCATGAGCTTGGCAATGCATAGATTCAGACTCAAAGGTGGAACAGGTTCCCTGACAGGATGCTGAAGATGTAAAACGCCTTTAAAAAAACTGTCTGAACATGGGCTGGGAGTAAACAGATTGGACTTTCCAACAGAAAGATAGGCCGAAATTGCAGCCAAATGTAGTTTAAGTGAAGAAGGTCTTAAGCCTCAGGTCTGGAGATTAATTAAATAGTCCAAAAGGATGGCGTGGGAAGCTGAGAAGGGGTTAATCAACCTGCCTTTACACCAGATGAAGAATCTCTTCCATTTGGCTGCATAAGTTTTCTTTATGTTGGGCTTCTTCCATCCTCAGAATCTTAAGAACCTGTTCTGAGTACTGAGAAGCAGGGACATGGAAATTACGTACCTACCACAATTCTTGATCTTCTTGGATGAAGTCTCCACCACTCATTCACACTGATGGAACTATGCTGGAGGCGCAAGGACCCAGCGGGTGCAAACTTTTTTGCAGAAGGGCTGGCGCCAGAGATGGAGCTGCGAGGAGCAGCGCTCCGAGTCTCGGCTCGTGCGGCAATGACTGTCTCGGTGTTGACCCTCCAACCGCCTCAGCACCTTTTTTCCCCAAGGAGGTGCAGCGTAACTAACCTAGAATGATAGCCTAACAAAAACCAGAAATAAGATAGCCCGAACAACCTGTATAAGAAGGGTCAACAAGAAGTCTTCACAGCCTGAACACTGAGGGAATGAAGACCAACAACAGAGGTGAGCTCGGTGGGATGGTGGGTGGGCGTGTGAGTGGTGGAGACTTCATCCAAGAAGATCAAGAATTACGGTAGGTACGTAATTTCCATATCTTCCTGGACATGAAGGCTCCACCACTCATTCACACTGATGGGAGAATACCGAGCTAATAATCCCCCGAGAGGGCTGCAGGAGAAACCAAGAGCTCACAAATTCAGGACAGAAATCCGTTACGGATAGTCCTGCCAAACGAAAGATGTTGCCTGGCATGGACAACCAGGGCATAGTGCTTGACGAAAGTATGCACTGAGTTCCAGGTAGCTGCATTGCAAATGTCTGCAATAGGCACATTGCGGATTTCCACCAGGGATGCCGGGACTGCTCTAGTAGAGTGGGCGTACACTCTGTCCTCCAGCTTAACCTGCGCCATGGAATAACAGTGATGAAGACATGCCGAAATGCATCTCATAGTGACAGGTTGACCCAGCCAGACCTCGCTGAAGGAAACAAACAGTTGTTGAGCTTTGCGAATTTCTTGTGTTCTATCCAAATACAAACACAGAGCTCTTTTGACATCTAAAGAATGAAGAGTACGCTCTCCTTCATTTTGGAAGTTCGCAAAGTAAGTAGGTAGAACCAAAGGTTGGTTTAGATGGAATTCTGAAACAACCTTAGGATGGGTCCTAAGAACTACTTTTGTCCTTATGAAATACAGTATCACGGAGGGTCTGAAACCAAAGCATGTATTTCAGAAACCCTCGAGGCAGAGGTAATAGCCACCACAGGCCGTTTTCCAAGTAAGAAATTTCAGCTCACAGGTAGCTAGAGGCTCAAAAGGCATTCGAGTGAGCATGTCTAGCACAAGATTAATATCCCAGGCTGTGACTGGACGTCTGATTGGAGGTCTGGTATGCAGAATACCCTTAAGAAACCTCTTACCTACAGGTAACTGAGCCAGTGACAAGGAAAGTACTGGCTCATGATAAGCTGAAATGGCACAAAGGTGAACTTTGACTGTAGAGTATTGCAGACCTAATTTGAGAGGTCTAAGAGGTACTCTAGAACTTTATTTGGTGGACAGGAAAAAGGATTCAAAGAGGATTTTGTACACCAGAGAGAAAAACACTTCCATTTGGCTGTGTAAGTTTTTCTGGTGGCTGGCTTACGCACAGCCAAAAGGATATCTGAAACTCTACGAGAGACATTGAACCTGTTCACCTCTATCTCTTTAGGAGCCAAGCGTGAAGGTGAAGCGACCTCAGATTGGGATGGACCACAGGACCCAGGGTCAGAAGGTTCGTCTGAAGGGGAAGCGCCTTCAGAGGGGGTTCCGATATGGGAACTTGAGTAATGAGAAACCATATCTGTCGAGGCCAGAAGGGAGCAATGAGGATCATTTTGTCTCTCTGGGACTCGAATTTGAGAAGTACCATCTCAATTAGCGGAAAAGGAGGAAAGGCGTATAGAAAAGTCTTGTCCACTGCAGCCTGAATGCATCCTGACAAAATGCCAGGCCCTGGATTTCTGGAGCAGAAGAGAGGCAGTTTTGTGTTGAGTGGGGATGCAAAAAGGTCCAGGTCTGGAGTTCCCCACTCTGCGAATAGTGACTGAACTACGCTTGAGTTGAGAGACCACTCATGAGCATCTGTCTCCGTTCTGCTGAGACGTTCTGCCAGTTCGTTCTGCACTCCTGGCAGGTAGACTGCTTGAATTAGAGCCTTGGCAACATTCCCACACTCTCTTCACTTCCCTGCATAAAGGGTAAGAGTGTGCACCACCCTGCTTGTAATACATCACTGCTTTGTTGTCTATTTGAAGGAGAATGCTCATGTGACAGAGAATGTCCTTCAAAGCCCAGACTGCATAAAGGACAGCTCTCATTTCTATGACGTTTCTGTGAAGCTGGGACTCGTCCTGAGTCCACGCGCCTTGGGTGTGGAGATTCTGACAGTGAGCTCCCCATCCCGTCAGGGATGCGTCCGTGGTAATGGATATCTGATGATCCAGAGGAGCAAAGGGATACCCTTCTAAGAGGTTATTCTCCTACAACCACCAGGTGAGAGACTTCTTTAGCGGTTCTGTCACTTTGATAAGAAAGGACTGAGGATGAGTGGTTGGAGACCACAGAGTACTGAGCATCCACTGGGAGTTTCTCATGTGCAGACATGCTAAGGGCACAGTGAACACTGAGGATGCCATGAGACCCAGCATCCGTTGCATCGAGATACCTCGAACTGAGTTGTTCTCTCTGATGTACCGGGCCATCTGCAAGATATCGCTCCTTCTGTCCTTTGGAAGAAAGGTTTTCATAGAAAAGGTGTCCAGAAGAGTTTCTATAAAGAGGAGCTTGAGGGCTGCAACTGCGATTTTTTGATATTCAGCAGGACTCCCATGGACGTGAGGAAGTCTGAAGCCATGGCTACAGCGTCCAGAGTTTATTGTCTAGAGGGACTTGCTAGGAGCCAGTCGTCCAGATATGGGAACACTTGAATTCTGATTTTCCTGAGATGCGCTGCGAGAAATGCACAACACTTGGTAAAAACTAGTGGCACCAAGGATAGCCCAAAGGGCAGGACTCTGAACTGATAATGTTAACCCAGCACCACAAACCTTAGGTATTTGTGGTGCTTCGGGTGTACAGGAATAAGTTGGTAGGCGTCCTGCATGTCCAGGGAAGCTAGCCAATTGTGTTGATGAAGCAAGGGTAGCAGGGTCCCTGAACTTCTCCTTGTGAAGGAACTTGTTTAACTTTATGAGATCCAGAATGGGGTGCATGCCTCTGGTTTTCTTCAGGACCAGAAAGTAATGGGAGTAGAAACCTGTGTTTTGTTGATCCAGCTGAACTATTTCTACTGCCCTGTTGTTCAGAAGGCCTTGAATTTCGGAACAAAAAGGTCTGAGTTGTCGACAGCCTGGGCTGTCGTTTGGGAGGATGATCCGGAGGGGTTTCTGAAAGACTGAGAGGATACCCTTCATGGATTATCCGGAGGACCCATTTGTCTGATGTTATGGACTTCCATTGGTTGTAGAACTGAGTCAGACATCCTCCCACCACTGAGAAAGAGTCCCCCTTGGGCAGCTGAGGTGGGACCTGGGCCAGAAACTCAGAAGGTGGCACTGGGCGCTTTGGGCCCTTGTGTCTTCTGTTACGTTTTCTTTTGAGGCTGGGGGGCTTGGTTTTTGCTAAAACCTCCCCTGCCCTTGCCCCGAAAGGACTGACGGTTGTGAAATTGATGCTTGTTAACACCTCCCCTCCGAGAAGAGGTGGTACCGAGTCGGGGGCATCATTCGTGAAGCCCAAAATGCGTAGCCAGGAGTGACGATGGGTACAAATGCCTGCCGCTGCCGCTTGGGAAGCAGTATCGAAAGCGTCCATAGCTGCTTTAACCTGCTGGTTGCTGGACTCGATACCCCTGGTTATGGTCTGAAGTAGCTCTGAGCTAGTTTCCGACTTGGGCAGAGCTTCCACCATCTGTTTGAGCGAATGCCAAAGAACATACTCATAGTGAGAGAAATAGCCCTGGTAGCTGGCAATATGCATACCCAGGGTGGAGGCAGCAAAGACTCTCTTACCTAAGGTGTCTATCTTACGAGATTCTTTGTTTATCGGTCGGGCTGTAGATGGCTGAGGAAGAACGGCCTTATCATTCTCTGCCAAGACTACAATAGGGTCCACAAAGGCCTGGGAGGCCAAAATGGATCGATTCATGAGAGCAGCATACTTCCTGTCTATGGACTTAGCCACAGAAGGAATGAGACCGGGATTATTCCATACCATCTGAGAGAGCATCTCAAAGGATGGTTGTCCCGGGGGAGTTAAATCCATAGGGATCTTCAGGACATGGAAGTATTGGAGTCTTAAGAGCTTCCCAGGATTGATATCTGTAGTCTGGAGAGAAAGAGTAGAATTAAAATTTTTCAGCAGAGACTTAAGTGACAGGTCTTAGACCACAGGCTCTGCAACAGGATTAATTCCTGTTCCTTCAACGTCATCACCCAGCCGAAGGTCTGGGTCAGGCTCAATATCATCTCCAGACAGCCCAGGAGGGACTGCATGGACAGGAAAGGAGTGAAAGTCAGTAGGAAATGAAGAAGGGAAAGGAATCTGAGTCAAGAAGCCCTGAAGGCTGGATGACGCCGCACCAAGCCTCAGCACCGAAGAGGAACAAGGTGCCGAAGGTAAGGAAGTCAGTGCCATCTGAAACAGCCCAGCACATGGTGCCGACAGAGGCCACGGCGCCGAAGAAGCCTGCAGCGCCGAAAGGCCACCTGGCACCGAAGACAGTGCGACAACCCCAACAGTGCAAAGGGCGGCGCTGACAACACAAGTGGTGCCGAGGACAGCGCTGACAGACGCATTGGCACCGTAGATGGCGCCAAGACACCCATCGACACTAATGGCGCCGAAAGCAATCCAGGACTCCGAAAACTGTGATTTGAGGAAAAAGAAGGAGGAATACCAGTAGATAGAGGCATCGGTGTGGCCCCCTCTGCTGCAGCCATTTGAGGGGAACACTGTGCGCGAGTCAATGGCACGAAGTTGTGCAACTAGGGAGGTCAGCACCCTACCCGATCCCTCGAAAGGCCCAAGGGCCTCGGAGTGACCGGGCCTGGCAGCTGGACCAACCTCCGAGCCCACTGCTCCATAAGAGCGGCCCACTGATGAAACTGCTAATCTGAAACCCTTCCAAAAGGCGGGAAATGGCTTCAACGTCAAAGAGGTCAGTCACCAGAGACAGAAACCGGCGACTCTGGAGGAGGAGACTGACATCTGACCCCAATAACCAACCGTTGATGCACAGACATACCAGAAGGCGACCTTGAGTGATACCTTCTCTTTTCTGACCTGTGGGTCGAAGAAGAGCTCGAGGCTGAACGGTGCCGAGAGTGCGACCATTTTCTTTTATGATTTTGGGGGGACCGCCCATCACCTCAAGCATCGGACTATCCGTTGTCAGATTCCCCCCCCCCCCAGAGAAGGCGGCGGACTGGACCCAGCTCGGCTGACTGAACAGCTTTCATACGAAATCTCCCTACCGTCACCTGACCTGCTCATGGTCGATTCCGTCAATGTAGGCTGAAGACTTCTTTTCTTTAATAAGTATAGTTAAAAGCAAGCGGTACTTATTTTGAGATATATTACAAAACAATAAACTGAAAACTATGTTGCTAGTTTGAAGTTTGACTCCAAGTGGGCGAGCGACATCGTCACTGAAGCGCACTCGACGGTGGGGAAAAAAATGAACTGAGGCAGTTGGAGGGTCGACACTGAGACAGTCATTGCCGCACAAGCCGAGGCTCGTGGCGTTGCTCCTCGTGGCTCCATCTCTGGCGCTGGCCTTCCTGCAAAAAAGTTTGCTCCCACTGGGTCCTAGCGCCTCTGGTGTAGTTCCATCAGTGTGACTGAGTGGTGGAGACTTTATATCCAGCAAGATCTCTACCTCCTCAAGAGCCAAGGTTTGAGGTGAAGAGACTGCAGGCCTGGATAAGTCATTCCTGAGTGGGGAAGAGTCAGGAGTGAATGACTATGGGGAAGGCGAATAGGCCTGCTGCACGGAAGCGTTAGCAGCAGAGGATACCAAACTTGCCTTGGCCAATCTGGTGCCACCAGAATTAGTACTGCTGGTTGATACCTGAGTTTCAGCAGGACCTTGAAAATGAGAGTAAATGGAAGGAAGACATACAAGAACTTCTCTGACCAGTCCAGCACTAGGGCATCTGTTGAGAGAGTTCCCAGGACTGGTGGCCTGCTGCAGAAGAGAGGAAGCTGGTGACTGAGACGGGAGGCAAACAGATCTATTTCTGGGGTCCCCCACCTCCTGAATACTGTGGCAAGCACCTGTTTGTTGAGGCACCACTCGCTGTGTCTCTGACTGATGCGACTGAGGGCATCTGCCAGGGTATTGTCTTTATTTATTTATTTATATATTTATTATATCAGAATTACAATCCTTTGAGTCAGGGACTCATTTCCAAAGGCTCCTCATCATAAACATGCAGGACGGGTACCTAGTACAGACAGTGGTTGAAATAAAACTACAGTGCATTTAACATACAGTATTTGATTACATACAGAGATTAATAATAATAAACAGTAGAGAAACTTCTATATACAAAGATATTTACAATGTGGGTTGATTAGAGAATGAGAGGCCTATACAAAGGTGTAGCTACGAAAACTGAAGCCTCACAAATAATGAATAATCAAATACAATGCGAGTGGTAGAGGTCATATTGGTGGGACAGGCCCTGCAGGTAGGCTGATTTAGGGACAATTACAGTTGCGGGAGGTGACTAGATGGTTTCGGAGGGTTGTTTTACATGGACCAATCCTTTGTTCAGATATGATGCTAGGAGGAAGGATGTTAAACCATAAGGGGGATCTGTACCAGAGGCGTCCTGACTCTGGGTACAAGAAGTGAGGTCTTAGTGGAGCTATGGGTGGAGACAGTTGGGAGGGATGGGTTGGGTATCACAGCCAGGCCAGGTGGGGTCAGTCCTAGGACAATTTTTTGGGTGAGCAGACAGGCTTGGTAGCGTAGCCGCTCATAAAAGGAGAGAAAGTTTGACAGGGAGTATAGAGTACAGATGTGAGTGAGCCTATCAGCCCCAGTGAGTTGCCGACATGCTTTGTTAATAGAGAGCTTGATTTTGCTCAGGGCTGTGTTGTCAGAAGCACTATATACCAGTAGTCCATAATCCACCAGGGACAGAACTAAGGAGTCGATGGCTAGTCTCAGAGCTACCGGGGGAAGACAGGTCTTATGGCGGTATAGTAGGCCAATGCATATGTTGATAGAGGAGCAAAAGGTGCGGAGATGATCATGAATGATGAAAGCAGAGTCAAAGACAATACCAAGGTATTTCTAGGTATTGACCTTTTCAAGGGGGTGGAGGGAGCTGGACAGAACTGACAGTGCGGAGCCTTTGTGTTTGTTTTGGTTGTGAGTGAAAAGCACGGTCTTTTTTTTTTCAGATTAATTTCGAGTCTGCGGTGTAGGAACCACCATTCAAGCTTGGGTAAATGAGATTTGTAGGGCATGTTGGAGATGGTCAAAGTCAGGGTGGGGCGTGAAAAGGACCCCATCATCCACATATAGGAGTATGTTTTCAGGGCAGGAGTAGAGCAGTGTATTCAGATACAGGCTAAACAGTAGTGGTCTAAGGAAGGAGCCTTGGGGAACTCCAGAGTGGACCTGACTGGGGTTTGAGAATGTATTATTGAGTCTTACACATTGCGTTCGGGCTAATACGTAGTTGGCGAGCCAGTTTATTGGGCCTGAGGTGAAGCAGAGTTGCGTGAGGGTGTCTATGAGAAGAGGATGGCAGACCACGTAGAAGGCTTTCGACAGGTCAATAAAGACTGCTCCAGCAAGGTGATCTTTGTCAAGTACAGAGTGAATGAACATAGAAAACTCTAGGAGGGCGGTAGTGGTGCTGAAGCCCCGGCAAAAGCCATGCTGCTCCATGCCAGTGAGGTTGTGAGTGGTGAGGTAGTTAGTTATTTGATCTGCAATTATTTTTTCCAGGACTTTGGAGAGGGGAGAGAGGATGGATATTGGTCTGTAGTTTCCAGGGTAGGTACAATCACCACCCTTGTGTACTGGGGTGATCACTGTGGTTTTCCAGGCCAGGAAGAACTGACCAAGGCAGAGAGAGCGACTGAGAAGGCCAGTAAGGGGGGTGAGGACTACATCCAGTGTAAGGCGTAGGAGTCTGAGATCAAGAGTGTCATTGCTGTGGCTGGCACAGTCTAGGACTTTAAGCAGGTAGGGTTTAGCTTCGGATGGGGAGAGGACTCGAAAGTGGAAGAGGAGTATGAGAGGGTAGTTTGAGGGGGTCAGGGTCAAAGAAGTGTGGGGGTAGTATTGTGGAGAGGACTGAAAAGGTGTTGTTTAGGCTGCTGGCAATACATAGCGGGTCTGTGGTGATGAAGCCACCAATGTTGAGCTGGGATGGAGGTGGAGACTATGTTTTCCCATTTAGTTCCTTAAGATTATCCCAGAAATTATGGGTAGAGCCCCAGAAGGAGGCAAGGATATTCCTGTAATAAGCTGCTTTTGCATTACGGATAGCCCAGGTGCACTTGTTACGTGCAGCTCTGTAGGCTTGGCTATCAGCAGGTTTCCCAGAATCGAGGGCCTTGTGCCAGAGGTTATCCCTGAGGCACATCTACGTGATGAGGGAGGCGGTAAACCAGGAGGAGTTGTGCTTCTTAACTAGTGATTTGGAGAGAGGTACATAGGTGTTTCAGGCCAAGTTAAAGGAGTCTACAAAGTAACAGGGCCGTGTCAATGTTGGAGGCAAGTTTTGTAGGAGACAAGTCTCAGCTGGTAAGATGCTCACGAAATAGAGCCAAGTTGCCAGGGTGCAGGTGCCTCTTGGTGGTAAAAGTGGGTTTGGGTTTTTGCAGGTTACATGACCAGAAAGAGAGGATTGGGGAGTGATCGCTAAGGGCACTGGGCAGCAAAACAGTGTTAGAGATTTTTTGGGGCCTGTTAGAGAGTACTAGGTCCAGCAGAGCAGCGGTACCATTGGTTGGGAGGGGGCGAGTTGAGGAGATAACCAGTTGGGTGAGGTCAAGAGCAGCAAAGGCATCTTTGGCTTGGGATGCAGAGCTGGCAAGCCAGTTGATGTTCAGGTCACCCATTATAATTTGTTCCATTTTACTCAGTTGGTTAGAGAGGTGCTCTAACAGGGATTGTAAGACGAGATTCTGGTGGCGTGGGGGAATGTAGGCAGCAGTGATAGTGCCTGGAAGGTGAATGGCCAACACAGTCACATTGAGAGAATAGACCAGAGTCTGAATTTTCATGGCCTCTGTAAAGAGGACTCCTGACCTTGTGCCACCCTGCTTGTTTATGTAGAACACGGCAGTGGTGTTGTCTGGCCTGATCTGCACCATGTGACCTTTGATATGAGGGGCAAAGGTCTTTAGTGCCAAATAAATGGCCCTGAGTTCCAGGAGGCTGATGCGTGACTGACCCCTTTAGAGTCCAGGTACCAATGACAGAGGAATTGTCCAGGTGAACCCTCCATCCTAGAAGAGAAGCATTTGTAGTGATGATTTTCGCAGGAGTGGGGCCTGGAAGGGGACACCTACCAACAAGTTGGCAGTGCCCTTCCACCAGTGCAGGGCTTGAAGAAATGTCTTTGTGACTGGTTGTAGCTTGGATACAGCACTGCTCTTCTGGGACCAGTGAGAATGTTAAGTGTTACTGAACATCCCTCATTCTGTATCTGACTCCTGGCACCATAACTGTCATAGATGCCATGTGTCCCAGGAATTTTAAGAAGTGTCTGGCCGGCCTTGGCAGGCCCAGGATGAAAGAATTTGCCACCGACAGGAAATTCTGAATTACTTCTGGTGGCAAGAAGGCCCTGCTCTGCTTGGTGTCCAACTGTCCTCCGATGAATGTTAGAAGGTGTGTTGGCTCCAGATGGGGTTTCTTTAGGGTTATGAGAAATCCCAGGGAGAACAGGGTGCTTTTTGTGAGAGATAGGAACTCCTGGATTTGAGCTGGAGTTTTTCCCACCATGAGCCAGTAGTCCAGATAAGGGCAGACTGATACCCCTCGTTTCCTGAGATGTGCTGCCATGCATACCTCTCAACCTGTTGCCTCATAAATCAGGGACAGGGCTTACAAAAATAAGGGACACTGACCCCAATTCAGGGACACATCTTAAAAATTGGCAATATGTGCTCAAAAAGCTGAAAAAATAAGGGGATTGGTATAAGATGCATTTTCTGAAGAAAAATACATCTGTAACTTTAATGTTTGACATTACTTTGTGCTTACAAATCTTCACAGTTCAGTCAGAAAATCACAAAATGTTATGAGGGATAGAGGACAAGTTTGAAGCAATATCAGGAACATCCCTGAAAATCAGGGACAGTTGAGATGCATGCTGCCACAACAGCTAGACATTTAGTAAACACCCTTGGTGCAGATGTTAAGCTGAAGGGCATCGTTGTAAACTGGTAATGCCCTGAAGGAAGTCTGAACCTCATAAATCTTCCATGGGACTGCCTTATGGGTATGTGAAAATAGGCATCCTTGAGGTCTAGAGAGACTAGTCAATCTCCCTGTTGCAGGGACTGAATGACCATATTTGGTGTAACCATCTTGAATTTTGGTTTCAGGAGGTGTTTGTTGAGATAGCTGAGGTCTAGAATAGGTCGCCACTCCCCAATTTTCTTTTGGGTGAGAAAGTACCTGGAGTAGAGGCCTTTGTTTTTCTGTGAGGCTGGTACTCTTTCCACCACTTTTGATGACAAGAGGTTTTTGACCTCCAATTCCACCAGGAGTTTTTCAGTTGGTGTCAGGATTTTGAGGACAGAGTGCCCCTTAAGGCTGGCATCTTCTTGAACTGAAGAGACAGACCCTTTTCCACTACCTCCAAGACCCACCTGTCTGATGTCATGAGGGTCCAGGGTTGAAGGTAGTGGGAGAGCCTGCCCCCTACGGGCAGAGGGGAGGCGACCTGGGCATTGAAGTCAGGACTTGGTCCAAGTTGCAGGGGCCTGGTTAGTGGCCGTTTATCTCTGCCCTCTCCTGCCCCTTCCCCTGAAGTATTCTCTCATTTGGGAGTAGTCATATTGAGGAGGAGGATAGGGGTAACAAGGCTTAGGAAAATAACCCCTTCCTTGGTTTACCTTGGGCTGCGACTTCTGAGTGGAAGTCTTTTGCTTGGCAGTATTCCTCTGATAAGTGGACTTGTACTCATCCACTTTTTTCATGTACTCTTCTGTCCTAGAGTCAAACAGAAGATTTTTACTCCAAGGGAAGTCCATGGCCTTGGACTGAGTATTCTGTGTCAAGTTGGTAGTTCTCAGCCAGGCAAACCTTAGGGAAATGGCTTGGGCCATTACTCTGGATGCAACATTATTGTTACCATCTGCCATGTGAAACTGATATTTTGTAGCTTCCAGGGCAGTCGTAGCTGTTTCTATCAAATCCTGGACCATAGATTCAGATTCCTGTTGTGCAATGGCCAGAACAGAATTCCACAAGGCCTTCTGGTACTTGGCTGCGTAGGCCAGGTAAGAAGAGAGGTGGAGAAGCAAAGAAGCAGAAGTTTAGGCCTTCTTTGCAATGTAGTCTATTTTTCTGGAGTCCTTGTCAAGGGGTAAGGAAGACAAGGGTACCCCAGCTTTAGCACAGGCAGCTTGCTGCATTACACCCTCATGCCCAAGGTGAAGAGACAGAAATTCAGTATCCATCCTGGAGAGCTGCTATTTCTTATCCATGCGCTTATCGACCCCAGGCAAAGAGGAAGGGGTCTGTAGCAACTACATAGTGTTTCTCCTGAAAACTTTATATATAGGGAGAACCATCTTTTTAGGAGGAGGGAGACCTTTCTTTTCCCTATAGTCATCATCCTCCTCTTCTTCTTCCTGGCTAGACTTCTGACAGGGTACGTCAAGAGTATCCACCATGTGCTAAAGGAAAGTCAACAGAGGAATTTTCCTCCTGATCCATAAGAGAAGCACCAAAATTAGGATTAGGAGAAATGTCAGGCTCCAGGGGATCATTGTTTGGGGTACTGTCTGGAGCTTCATAGTAATCATCCTCATCCTCACCCTCGTAGGCCCCTGCATCAGAAGGGTGTTTGCTCGACAAAGCAGAGAAAAAGGATCCCATGCCTTGTGGGGTTTGGAAAACATGTCAAGCCTTTGCCATATCTTCAGCCAACGGCAGCTCCTTCTGAAAATCTGGGAGACTGCCAGGCTGTGTGTGCTCGTTTTTTTCTTTATGCTTTTTACCTCCTGCTTGATCACCCTTACCACTGCTGGAAGGAACAAGAAGTTGTTTATCTTTACATAATGTTTTTGGTGCCACCTCATCAGTGGCTGAATCTAGCTTCCTTATTGATCCAGTCCTATTATTCTTAGATTTTGAAGGAGCTTCATCAGCCCCTTTGGAAGCTTCTGTTTTTGAATGCACTTCATCAGCATATATTTTATTACTTTCTTCTTTCAAAGGCACTTCATCAGCACCTTTTCTGGGCTTAGAGTTGGCCCCTCATCAGTAAGTCTGGGTCTTTGTTTCGGGTCAGAAGACGACCCTTCCTCAGTCATCTCTCTAAACTGCTTTGCTCTTTTTCTTCAAGAGCAACTCTTGACCCAGTCCCACCAAGAAGCCCAAATAACCCTTACCTGCTCCTAAATTGAATTTGATTTTAATTTCTTCTATGAAGTGCCCCGATTTAGGAAGGGAAGGGATCGTGATTTTGCTCCGTGGAGCTCCGTCTCACTGATCCCTTTCACTTCCTTGTACCTCTGAACAGTGCACTCCACCCCGTGCTATGTTTTGTGACATAACTGTATGAGGAGGCAGGCGGGGTTCATTGCATTATGGGGCTACATTTAGAAGTTAAAATTATGTCGTTTAGATGGCAAGTTGGAATAAATAATGGCTACCGCTTAACTAACAAGGATGTAAGCAGTAGCCATTATTTATTCCAACTTGTCATCTATATGACATAATTTAAACTTTTAAATGCAGCCCATACAATGTACTGGACGCCGCCTCTGCCAGCCCTCATACAGTTATGTCACAAATGTAGTAGCGTGGGGGCAGAGTGCACTGTTCAGAAGTAAAAGGAAGTGGAAGGGATCACGAGACAGAACTCCACGGAGCAAAATTACGATCCCTTCCCTTCCTAAATCGGGGTACTTAGAAAAGGAAATTAAAATTAATTTCGATTTAGGGGAGGTAAGGGTTCTTTGGGCTTCTCTGGGGGGAATTCGAGAAAGAGCACGATAGCTGCTCTTTAAAGTTTTAGAACAAAATTTTGAGCAAACTGTACAGTAATGGGCTGGACTCAAACACTTTAAACACAAGTCATGGGAATCAGCCTTAGCCACAATTCTGTTACAGTTCAAACAATTTTTAAAACCTGTGGGTCCAGTCCTCTTTTTGGGGATTTCTGGAATGCCACTCCTCAGAACCCGTTAGAATTTGGAGGTTCCAATACAGTTAAATAATAGAATGTGGTCGGTTCCCTTGCGGTGAAGAAATGAAAATTACATACCTACTGTAATTCTTGATCTTCCTGTATATCTTCACCATTCATCACTGGTGGATGTAAGCCGGAGGGCAGCACCCTGCAGACGTTTTTTTTTTGCTAGGGGGAGGAGCCGGTGGTGCTCGTGGGCTGGCCAGAAACTGCTGTTGCCTCCTCCTCCACCTCAGTTCTGCTCGCCAGAGAGACAGGAGAAAAAAAAGAGGGCTAGAAAAGAAAGCAAGGGCGGGGTAAGGAAGCCTGAGGAACAGCATAAGGAAAAGGATAAAAACTGAAAAAGGGAGTAGGCCGACCAGAGGAGGAGGAGGAGAAGGATCTGGGAGAGTATGGGCTGAAAGGCCCCCAGTCCCTGGATGGCCATATATGGACAGGAAAGAGAAGAGATAGAGAAAGAGAGGAAAGAGGGAAGGAGGGGGAGGACCAACATACATAAATCAGGAAACTCAGATTTTTTTTTTTTTGTTTAAACTTTCTTTATGCACTCTCTCTACAGCGGAGACCCCCCCCAATCCAACCTTGTACGAGGACGTTCAACTGATCCTAGGTAGAGCCAGCCTCCACTGCAACAGCCTAAGCGAGGAGGACTCCAGCTTCCCCCCTATGGCGGGTCCTCCCCAGCGAGGAGAACCAGGAGAGAAGTCCACATCACCCTGAGCCCTCGACGCCAGCCATCGGGTTTTGTTTGGTCCACTGGATAGGTCATCCGTCGGTGGCCATCATGCTGCTATAGGAGAGGGATTTTTGGAGACTGTAGTTCCCCTGGGCTTGTGGGTGTCCGCCATAGCCCCAAATCCCTTGCATCCACCAGCTGGGCCATGCAATCCCCTGGTAGCCACCAGGGGATGCTACTGCACCGGCAAGGGCAAACACCCCTCCCAGAGGAAGGACAGCAGTCCTGGGACGCACTATCCTTCCTCATCCACACCGACCCCGGCTGCCCGTGATCGTTCCCAAGCACGGGTCACCGACGTGGCGCAAGGTGTGGTGTCCAGCGCGTCAACCCTCAGCACCATTGGGCTGGCTGGCAACTCAGATCTTGAGAGGCCAGGAACTGCCTCCAGGGAAAGGCTGGTAGCCAAACCACAGGTAGCTGTTACTGAGGCTGAATCTCAGTTTACTAATATCCCCTTCAAGGAGGAGAAGCATGGAGAAGGTCCCGCCTTCCTCCCTCCAATCCCTTGTGGGTGGATACCACCCTTGGTGAGGACTCCCAACTCCTCCCTCCCCCGGTTACCGTTTTCCAAAGGAGAACCCACAGGGTTCGGGGAGGGGGGGAGTGAGGATCCCACCTATTAATATATCCCTTCCATGAAAGGGAAGGACACAGGGAAGTGGAGAAGAAACAATATAAAGAAGGGAGTGAGGCCGGCCCGGTGGTGCTCAGGGTTAAGACACTGGACGTCACACCTCGCACCATGCTGGCAACCTGGGTTCGGACGCGAGCAAGGGGCATCGGGGGTCGGCAGGGTAGGGATGGGATTAATCGTTGTTACACGATGTCCCTGCACCCTAATTGATACCCTCAGAGGTACACCGTAGACAGCTAATGCTTATGCATAGGTTACATTAATACCTAGGGCTAAGGGCATCTACCATATAAAAGTAGATGTCAGGATATGAATGCATATTGTTGTAATCCACTTTGCTTGCTATTGCACACATATTGTACCATGTATTTTCTGTCTATTTCTTACTTGTCAGATGCCAAGACACCTGTCCTTGAAGTAATTATAATATGTAAGGCAACATTGCATCCTGTGGTGATGTGCATCACTACACTTTGTTACGCAAGACTCTGTATAAGAACTTTGTTCTAAAACTGATGACTTTACAGAATTATATAATGTTATCTTGGACCGTACAGCCACCCCTAATTTAGCCAATAGGGCTCATCTCTGTAACTAGAAATGTTTCTATCTTTTAGTAACCATAGTAATTATCACAGGTATATAATGTAATGCACAAGCTTTACACCTCGGAGACCCGAGAGATCCCAAGAGACTACAGAGAAACCTCGAGGTGTAGGGAACGCTTAGCACTGGCTCCCGGTTCGTATTGGTAAGAACTGCTTAGGGCAACTGTGATTTATCCCTTTTGTAGTAATAAACTTGTTTATTACTCAAATGCAACTTGTTTGTGATTACTTGCATTCCTAATATCGTCAAGAATCTGAAAGTGAGGTTCAGACCTCTTACAAATTGGCGACCGTGCGCAGGCGATATTTGGTGTTTGTAAGTTTTCACTTGTTGCTTAATCTTTTTATCTTCCCCACGGGGACTGTAGGTGTACATTCCCGTAACACCTCTCCCGTTTTTACAAAATTAGTTTGTAGTAACTTGCAAAGTCTGGCTGACTTTTTGGGTGTGGTCGATGCCGTCTCGACCCACTCCATAGCAGCTCTGAATTGCAAGCCTGCAACTTATACAGTAGCCCGGCTGTGTTTAAAGTACTCGTGTTGTGGATCGATACGCAACACGTTGTCTTTTTCACAGTTTGAATTTTCGTTTCCTCCCACACAATGGCCACAGTATCAGATATCTGCGCAGAACTGAGACTCGATGTCTCTAACTTCCTTGCCTCCCATGGAGGATGGACTGACTTCGCGCGGTACGCAAGTCAATCCGACAACCCTGTACTGGGGATTTCAACCCAGTATGCAGAGACGCGACAGTCAACCAATAAGTGTTGCGCTAAAGGGTTGCTGGTCGCCGCTCTCTACGCTGCTTTGGAAGCCTCCAAAGCGAGGTTTCGAACCCTTGATCTGCAGATCGCTTCTCTTAAGCAAGAGATGGGTTTACAGGAAACAGATTGTATTAGACTGCAGCAGAACTTGGAGTCTGAGCTTCAAACTCTACGAAATGAAAAGGATTCACTATTGCATCATTCAGCACAAGCTGGCGAACAAGAAATGTGTAATCTGAAGCAGGAGTGTGAAAGTTTGAGACAGGATAAGAGTCAGGTTGTACAAATGAATGATTTGTTGAGTACTGCGAATGCACAGTTGAGTGATGAAATGGGTGAGCTTCAGGATGAGATCAACCAGGTACATAATGATTTAGAAATAGCCTATAGGGACAATCGCGAATTGAGCGCCGCATACCGTGTTTTGCAAAAGCAGAAGCAGGATCAGGTTGATATGGATGTTGCAAGTGTGAATCATGATGAATGTAGAGCTAAGATGGCAACACTGCGCCATCAGCGAGAGGTTTTTGCTGGCCACGTTAAGGCAATGGGAGGCGTAGCCCCTGCCTTTCACCCGTCATCAGAGGGGGAGTTATCTGATGATGATGTCTCACAGAACAACGCCCAGTCACGCCCCTACTATGGCCCAGAATCCCCACCCAGCCATCCACAGTATGGCAGGTCCCTGCTCCCAACTCCCCAGGTCACACGTCGACGATGTCGTGACACTCATCATGGGAAACGCCAACATGGCGGCACCCATGATGGGGGGAGCAGGCCCAATCCTGGTCCTGACGGCACCTCCGGTAGCCGTTATTAGTGTGGAAGACAGGCAAGAGATAGAAACCATGACTGATAGAGCATTAGGTAATGTTCCTCTTCCTGAAAGGAGCCTGAAAGCTATTAAAAGTCAGATTCGACAGATTTTCCAAGAAGCTGGCACTCAGAAAGGTGTTGTCCGCACGCAGCCGATGGTGCGCGAGAGGCATTACCTTTGCCTGATCGACCACCTACTAATCCCCTACAAATGGCCTACTCTGTCCAGCAAATTGCTGACAGTA
Organism: Neoceratodus forsteri; assembly: GCA_016271365.2. Taxonomy (NCBI): domain Eukaryota; kingdom Metazoa; phylum Chordata; order Ceratodontiformes; family Ceratodontidae; genus Neoceratodus; species Neoceratodus forsteri. The sequence goes on along the minus strand of CM028134.1, from coordinate 965,686,117 downwards.
TTGGTCGGATGAGCCCGTCCAACAACCTTAGCTGTCACTTAGAAAAGGTGCGCTCTAAATGCAAGATGCTCAGCCTCGCTGCAGAATATCAGGTCCAAATACTACGCCAGACCATCGATCCTGGTTTATGGGCCAAAGTCCCCGAAGCAGTTCGCCAAGATGGGAACACTACCTTTGACGAGGTTGCAGCTGAGCTCATCTCCGCTCATAGCCCAGGTGTAGTAGGAGTGATGCTGGCATACCCCATAAAGCAAAATGCAAAAGAAAGCCCAGTGACCTACCACCAAAGACTCTGGATGGCTTACCGAGCAGGAAAACACCTGGCACAAGAATCTGCAGATGTAGATCTTTTGAATATAAGACCTTGTTCCTTAGGAACATGATCCCAGCAGTAAGAGAAAAGGTAGAGCCAACCACTTACCCAAATACGGAAAGGTTTGCCGATATTCTTCGGAAAACCGAGAGGGTGTATCAACTGTACATCCGTGATTTGGGATCCGGTTCCAAGAAAGTAGCTGCCGTGGAACCCGCCTCCGGGACCACGACACACTATACAGTGGAAGGGCAGGCCCAACACCAGTAGACCAAACATCCATCGGCCCCTCCAGCTGGTAACCAACAAAACCCCCAACAGGCCCAACAACAACAGCAGTGGAGAGGGAACCGAAATTGGCCTAAAAACAGGAGACATAAGGGCAGAGGGAAACCACCACAGAGAACGGGTCCTTCATATGGGGAGATAGCTGAAGAAAACCGAAAATTCCGAGGGCTCCTGGGATAAGTACGATCTGTAGCGGATGCTTTTCCCGCACAGACCCTTGAGGCAGTATAACCAGCGGCCCAGGCCACAACCGGCCATGGAGACACCGGAAGTACAAGCCCTCAGGCCCATACAAGCCTGAACCCAGAAGCTCCTCCCTATATTGCATCAGTACAGCACTGTGAAGTTATTCATGCAAGTCAGGCCCAACCTCTGCATGCCTCCGGCAATACGGAGTGACAATTACAGGCCCCAGTCCGTATTGTAAACAAGCTGGTCTTGAATACAAACGGAAGGCCCTGCACCGAGGCCGAGGGCCGCCGACTAGTAGTCTTACTGGATACAGGTGCAGCTGTATCTGTGTTACATGATGAACACCCGGACACGTCCCCTTGGTCTACCGGACGGAAGACCAATATGTCAGGAGTCGATGGTACTAGGCTGCCTGCATACCGTTCTCTACCCTTACCGGTAGAGCTAGGCCATCTGAAGGCCTCACATGCTTTCCAACTGATGGTACTGCATAATCATCCTAGTATCATAGGAATCAATTTCCTTGCACCACACAGCTGTGTGGTGAATCTAGCTAACATGCTGCTGATACAGATTCAGGGTCAATACCATACCATCCTAATCCACGATTCACATGTTGTGGCAATAATATCTGTTAATGACGAAGAGTATGACGTCATAGATTTGTCCAAGAATCATGAACCTTTTCCGAAACTTCTACCTGTTCTGCAACGACATTTGGAAGCGTTTGCAGTTAACAAGCATGACTGTGGTAGAATGCACACTGTCATTGAAGTGCCCAGCCCAGCACATGAAAGGCAAAGGCAATACCCTTTCCCAACTGAGGCCTTGCCTTCTCTTCGAGAAACGATCAAGTCACTCCTTAAACAGGGAGTAATTAGAACTTGTGTTTCTACTGCCAACTCCCCAGTCTGGCCCGTGAAGAAACCCAGAGGTACCTGGAGACTTACTATTGACTACAGGAAACTGAATCAGGTCACTCCCAGTTGTTCCCCAACTGTTGCATCGGCACCAGATGTGCTCCGACTTCAAACACCTGATCAGAAATGGTTCAGTGCCCTGGATATTTCCAAAGGTTTTTGGTCATTGCCATTGGCCCTTAAGAGTCAATATAAGTTTGCCTTCACCTTTGAAGGACGACAATATACGTGGACTTGCTTGCCGCAAGGATTCCTTAACAGTCCATCCCTCTTCCATCTCCACATGATGGATGCCCTACAGAGTTTCTCTACCCCCTCAATGTCTCTTACAATATGTGGATGACCTGTTGTTGGCCACGGCCACGCAGAAACAGCATTTGGATCTCTTGGATGAACTACTGACTCTCATCCAGAGAGCAGGCCTCAAATGTAACCCGGCCAAAGCACAATTATGTCAGAAGGAAGTATTCTTTCTGGGTCTGAAAAATAAAAATTATGTACCTACCGTAATTATGATCTTTCTGTGTATCTTCACCATTCATCACAGATGGGTACTGGCCGGAGATCAGGACCCCGCGGGAGAATTTTTTTTTTTTAAAGGATAGGCGGAGTCGACTCAGCATCGGCGCCGCCCTCGAGGCCGACGACCACGTGGCGCCGAGGATTAGCAAATCAGTTGCGTGACTCGCCTGCCTACCAGTTCTGAGTCAGCCGAGAGGTAGAGGAAGGATGGAGGGTGGGACAAGAGAGTCCAAGGGACAGGATAAGGAAGAGAAAAACTGAACTAAAAGGAGAAATAACGACTGAGAGGACAGCATAGAGGAAGGAAGACTAAGGGGATTGGGTAGGGGCCCCAATCTCTGGAAAAGGAAGAAGGGAGGGAAGGGGGGGAGAGAGAATTTAGGAGAGACTGAGAGGTAACAAGGATCCAGGACCCTTGTCCGTCACCAGACTGTATAGGAACTGCAAGGAGTAGCAAAGCTCATTTGACAGAATTCAAGGCACAGAATAACTGGCAATACCCCAAAAGCAGAGTCGGCTATTCTGGAGGAGGACAGGGTACAGGGACTTAGTACTCTCTCTGTAAAGATATTTGGTGGAAAAAAGGGAAGTTCTTTTTTTTTTTTTTTGTAAATTAGATGGATAACAGAAGGAGGGCAACTACCAGCTCTCACCCCGGAGGACTGAAGATATGTAGTAGAGAAGGAGTGCCACTCGAACTGTACTTCTTAGGGAAGAAACTACCCCCCTGTGTGTCCCAACTTTACCCCGCTCAAAAAGAGGGTTAGGCAGAGAGGGAGGAGGATCCAGAGACTGAAGCCCCAGGGGGATGGCGGGGGGATTGTGATGAATGGTGAAGATACACAGAAAGATCATATTACGGTAGATACGTAATTTTATATCTTATCTGTGTAGTCTTCACCATTCATCACAGATGGTGAGTACCAAGCCCCTGAAGGGGTTGATTCATTGCACCCTAAGGGACAGAGTCCCTTAGCCCCCAGTGGGTGACACACTGCTGGGAACCTTCTGGGCCTGAAAGGCCCGAGAGTGGAAGAGCGAGACGGGTCCCCCGAGGGGAAGGAAGTTGCCTCGACAAACGTCGTCTCACCCTACAGGAAAAGAGATAGGTTCCCTGGTGAGCGAAGCAAATCACCCTACGCCGGGCCAAGGGTGACAACCGGGAAAGGCAAAGCCACACCAATCTCCTGGTGCAGATCGCTGTCCCTACGACCCTGGTAGCTACCTCATTGGCATCGTAAGATGCCCTTGCTTGGTGCCTTGCTAGCTCCAGGCCACGTGCAGAGAGTGCGATGACTTGCCTGGTTTGCTCCGAGTCAGGCAAAGCAGCTAGGATCTGACCTAGCGCTGACCACAACAACCTGTTGTAGGCTGCAGAGTGGACCTGATGAGCAGAGATGGAGAGAAGCAACCGTGCCGAGTAAAAAGTCCTCCTCCCCCAGAAATTGAAATCCAAAGAGTCCTGATCTGGGGGCCGGTCACGGTAGAGGGCGCGAAGCCCTGTCAGGGTGTCCAGGTGCGCCAATCCGGACTGCGGATGAGGCATAGAACCTGGAGACCTGGGGGAGCGCAATACCTCTGGCTGAGGTCCCTAGGGGCAGGAACACTGGAGAAGGGCCTCTGCCAGAACGCATGGACGCCCCGAAAGGGAGCAGGCCAGGGCGGCACCACAGGGGTTGCCGCACCGAAATCGCCTAGAAAGACGTGTGCTGCATGCTCAGGATTGCTGACCGACAGGGGAGAAAGGTGAAGGTCCTCCATCATCCTCACGAGGAAGCGCTGATACTCAGAGAGATCAACGGCAGGAGAGATATGGACAGATGGTTCCTCTCCCCCAGAAGAGGGGGATGAGGAGCTGGAGGTCACCATGCGTTCCGAGGGTGGTTGCTCGGGGGGAGGTTGAAAAACCTGGCTGTCCATGGTCCTAACGTAGGCAGGGAACTGAGCAGCCACCGCTCTGAACTGCTCCCAGGTGAGAGGGCCGCTAGGACCAAGAATGCCTGGGAGCGCTGGAGAATGCGGCAGAGGGATAGGGGCAGAGCCGAGAGAAGAAGTCGGCTGACCTCTGCCAGGGCTAGGGAGCAGACCATGGACACCCGAGGAGGGTGTCCCAGAAGACTCCGCAGCCGACAGCTGTACAACCACGTTGGTACTGCCTAGCATGCACCCAGAAGAATCCCCAGTGAGGCGACCGGGGCCGTACAGATCCAGAAGGACGGTCCCCTGCCTCCAAAGAATGGGACCCCCTCAAGGAACCGGAAGGGGAAGGGTGGAAGTCCGCACTTCGGCTTCGCCCAGGGCCGGGTGGACCCCAGAGAAAGGCTGACGCGCCGACCCCACACCCCTCAACCCCTCAGAGTCCGAGAGGGTCCTGGTCCTCGAGAGGGACAACCTAGGTAGCTGGCAGCCCTGGGCTGTCCCGAAGGGGAGACCCAGGGAGCAGCACCCTCCCATCCTGTAGACTTCCCGATGGGCCCCAAAGTTGGGCGATCGAGACACACTACGGGAGGGGGTACCACCGCCGAGGGGTCAAGGAACTCTCCAAGGCCAGGTTGCATGGCAATGGTGGCACGCACCATGGCCTGCTGGTCAGTACCACTGACCCCAACCTCGGGAGAACCTGACGCTCCTCAGAGGGGCTGGCTGTGACTCAGTCGTCGAGACCACCGGCTCGCCCCTCCTCTGCAGACAACCCCGGCTGGTGTGAGACTGCCCGTCTAACTCCGAGCCCCGACCGACGAGGTAGAGTCTGAGGCCCTAAGCCAAACGGGTAGGAGGGCGAGGAAAGGCGACCTTACCAAGGAGCCCAGTAGCCAAAGCAGTGGCCGAGGCGGCACCTGTGCCTCCGTAGCCCCGCAAGCCGGGCCGACGAAGGCGCAGGGCAGCTCGGGCCAAAGGTCCTGAGCCAGGGTTAGCGCGGCTACCGTCAGTCCACTGGCACCGGGGCGTACCAGGAACAGAGACAGCGCCCGGACGGCAACCCCAGCAACAGCCTCGGCACCGACGACACCGCCAGGCCCCTCGGTGCCGCGAATGGCACCGAGGACCGAAGCGGCGCCGACGGCTCCGAAAGCGGACTCGGCACTGAACACGGCACCGCAAGGCCCCTTGGCGCCGCGAGTGGCACCGAGAGCACCAACAGACGACTTCGAAGGCCCCACGGCTCCCAGGAGGAAGCGGGACGGGCCTCCTGTGCCGCTGGGAGGAGGCCTCGCCAAGGCTAGCTACAGAAGCTAAGGCCCTCCCTCCTCGGTCCAGAGCAGAACCGGGAGGGGACCCGGAGGAAAGGCCGAGAGTGCGGCTTGGCCCGACGAGTGCGAACCCTACCCCGAAAGTCGGCGGAGCTTGCCCTACTTTAAACGCGTGCTGTTCAAAGGACGCGGCAGTCCATGGAGAAGCAGGCGTCGCATGAATCCATGTCGTGAAGCCGGCCAAGACACGCGAGACACCGGTCATGCTGGTTGGTAATGGAGTACTTGCGGCCGCACAGGCACCGATGCATAGGGGGCCGCCCCGCCTTAGAAGGTTTCTTGCCCTCCGACCGCGACATGCCCTACGGAAAAAAACACCAAAAATAGACTCGATGTCGCTATACTTTAAAATAAATGGAAAGATCTTACCGGCGACGTCGAGTAGAGGCAGAACCCAGAACTAGCAGGAGACCGACGGACTGTCGAACGCACAATGCAAAAGGCTAAGGCCTAAAACTATCTAACTTCTTCAGTTGGCTTCCCATGAGGCGACCTCGATGGCGGTAGACGAAGAACTGGTAGGCAGGCGGAGTCGACACAGCTTAACGGCTAATCCTCGAGTGCCACGTAGTACGTCGGCCTCGAGAGTGGCGCCGATACTGCGTCGACTCCGCCTATCCTTTAAAAAAAAAAAAAAAAAAAAAGGCTCCCGCGGGGTCCTGATCTCCAGCCAGTACCCATCTGTGATGAATGGTGAAGATTGACACAGATAAGATTAACTGACCAAGGTCAAAGCCCTACCTGGAAAAAGGTACAGGGATTACAAGACTTGCTGTTGCCTACTAGTGTAGCAACTCTTCGAAGGTTTCTAGGTATGGTAAATTATTTGAGAGATTTTATTTGTGATTTTGCTCAGAAAGCCGCTCCTCTGTATGAACTACTCAAAAAGGATGTTCCATGGACTTGGGGTCCTGTTCACACCCAGGCTGTGATGTCACTGAAGCAGGCTCTGGCCTCCACCCCAGCACTGGTCAACCCCAATCCTGCACTACCATTCCATCTGGAGTGTGCCACCTCTGACATTGCCATGTCAGCAGTGCTGGCCCAGAAGGTGCATGGCACCTTGAGACCCACTGCATATGCATCACGGCTCTTGACCCCAGTACAGCAGAAGTATGGCCTTTGTGAAAGAAACCTTCTGGCCACCTACTGGGCTGTCAAGCACTTCTTGTATATCATTGGGTACTCACCATTGATCCTCAACACTAACCACACGCCAACTACCTTTCTGCTCTCAGACAGAGTGAAGGATGGGTCAGTCTCTAACACTAGGCTGACACACTGGTCACTTCTCCTTCAGGATAGAGATATACAGGTCCACCCAACCAAAGTTCCATCTCTGCTAGCTCATGGTCTCCTTTTTCAGGGAGAACCCCATGACTGTACACTACAGTCACCTGATCTTCCAGATCCAGGTCCCTTCCTCCCTGCCACGCCACAAGTACTCGAGAGTACCTCTTTGTGCCGTATTTTTACTGATGGTTCAGCATCTTACTATCAGGGAGAACAAATTGCAGGAATAGGTACTTTGGTAGTCTACCCTTATGGGAACACTGTCAAGATATCTAAACGATGTAGTGTAGCTTCATCACAATATGCAGAGATGGCAGCAGTGGCCTGTGCCCTTGAGTTCATCCAACATGGAACTCAGGACACCATCATTTTTACAGACTCTAACTGGGTTTGTTGTTCCCTTACAGAATTCCTTCCTTTCTGGCAGAAGAACTCCATCCTCTCTTCTGACGGCAGCCCGGTGAAATACAAAGAATTGGTAATATACATACATGCAATGGCACAGAAATTCACACACAAACGTTATGTTCACAAGGTTAAAGCTCACTCTCTTCATGACTCCTATCATGCTTTCACTGACACCGCAGATACCCTTGCTAAGGAAGGGGCCCGGTGGGGATGTCTGGATGATGGACCATCCAGAAGCTAATGCAGCTGTACATGTTGCAGCCCTCAAAAAGAAATGAGTCTTTTTCTCCCCTGGACCTCTCAGCAGCCCAACATCTGGACACTGAACTTAAAGAGGTGTTCAGATTCCTTAACAAAGGTACTGAAGAAAGACTACCTACACATAATCCATACCGAAGGCATGAAGGTAAGTTGCACTTATCCCCTGATGACAAGCTCATTTGGATTCAACCCGATGACACTACCACCAAGTTGTGGGTAGTCCTCAGACACCTAAGATCTGGATTTTTGCACCAAGTACACGATACTCCTACTGGTGGACACCAAGGAGCAGAAAACACCCTCCAACGACTCAGGACCACCGCCTGGTGGCCTGGTATTACTAAAGATGTTAAACAATACATAGACAATTGCCTTGTCTGTGCACAAAACAATCCCATACCTACAAAACGAAATGCCAAACTTTTACCACAAAGACATTCTGGCCCTTGGCATGCCATCCAAATTGATTTTATTAGCCCTCTGACCAATACCAGTAGAAACAACAAGTATGCTCTTGTGGTAACTGACGTATTCTCTAAGTGGGTTGAGGCTTTCCTCACTAAGACATGCACCACAAAGACAACTGCCAAAATATAAAAATTACGCACCTACCGTAATTATGATCTTCCTGTGTATCTTCACCATTCATCACAGATGGGGTACTGGCCGGAGATCAGAGCCTCAGGAGCCTTTTTTTTTTTAAAGGATAGGTGGAGTCGACGCAGATCGGCGCCGCCTCGGGTCGATTTACTATGTGCGCTTTGAGGATTAGCCGTTGTTGTGACAACTCCACCTGCCTACCAGTTCTGAGTCACGGAGAGGTAAGAGGAAGGGATGGAGGGTGGGACAAGAGAGTCCAAGGACAGAAAAAGGAAGAGAAAACTGAACTAAAAGGAGAAATAACGACTGAGAGGACAGCATAGAGGAAGGAAGACTAAGGATTGGGTAGGGGCCCCAATCTCTGGAAAAGGAAGAAGGAGGGAAGGGGAGAGAGAAAAAATTACTCACCTTAGTAATGTTGTTTCTTCTAATGGAGTCTTGCTATATTATGACATATGCAGTATAACCCCAGGTAAGAACTGCTCCGAGGTGAAAGAGTTAACTTTCTCCATGCAGGGCATGGAATCTTGAGCCGAGCTCAGTTGGAACACTCTGTCTGTTGAAGCTCAAATTTAAACTGTCAGATCTTTACGAGCAAAAACTCACTAAGGTTCTGTGTGGAAGTCAGAACTCACACCAGCCACTGGCTACTAACTACAAAACACATTCTTGATCTTGATCCCAAAACAAAGACTCAAGTCAGGGGATTCAAGAAAGAAAAAATAAGTATAACACCTAAGCACCCAAAGAAAGGGTGAAAATAAAGTGGGCATCTATGAAGTGCCAACATTGCACTGCCCACCCACATCCCAAAAAAAGAGGTTCTGAGAGGGGCAGGTTGGGGGAGGTCATAATATAGCAAGACTCCATTAGAAGAAACAACATTACTAAGGTGAGTAATTTTTTCTTCAAACAACATGAAGTCTTGCTATATTATGACATAAGCAGACTACACAGCAGTACCTCCATGGAGGAGGGACAGAACTTACTTGGGAAATAGGCTCTGAAGCACAGCTGTGCCAAATCGAGCATCACTCCTAGCCTGGATATCCAGGGAGTAATGCTTAGTAAAAGTGTGAACTATTTTCCAGGTAGCTGCTTGACATATCTCTAGGATAGGGATGTCCCTGGCAGCAGCCAGAGACGCAGCTGTACCTCTGGTAGAGTGAGCCCTCAGGCCTGAGGGAGGAATCTTACCCAGTTTTTCATAGCAAAATTGGATACAAGAGACAATCCACCTGGCAATGGATCAGTGGCAGGTTTCCCTTTACCAACCTCACCATAAGTGAGGAACAATTGGAGGGATTCGAACCTGTGACCCTTGGTACGTTCTATATAGTAACTAAGGGCTCTTTTGACATCTTAACTGTGCAATCTCCTCTCACCAGAGGAGGAATGGTCAGTGAAGTACACAGGAAGAGACGTGGATTGATTAAGGTGGAAGTCTGAAACCACCTTAGGCAAAAACTTCCTGTTAGTCCTGAGGACCACCTTATCTCTATGAAAGGAGACAAAATCCGCCCACTGACAATGCTTGCAGCTCACTTATGCGCCTGGCAGAGGTGATGGCTACCAGAAACACAGTTTTCCAAGTCAAGTACTTAAGCTCTGCTGAAGACAATGGCTCAAAGGGGTTGCATAAGCTGAGCAATGCAAATATTAAGATCCCAAGCAGGGGCAGGGTCCCTGAACGGAGGATGGTGAAGCAACCCTTTAAAAACTTGGAGAACACAGGGTGAGCTGAAAAGAGGAGGGCTTACCTGCTGATAAGAAGACAGACACAGCTGCCAAGTGCACTTTTAGAGTAGCTGGTCTCAGGCCCAAGGAATTCAAATGCACCAAATAATCCAGGATCGGGCACGCCAGCAGATTCTGGGGAAATATGCTTACCAGCACACCATAAGGAAAATCTTTTCCATTTTGAATTATAAGTAGCCCTGGTGGAAGGCTTCCTAGAGGCCTTCAATATATCCAATACACCTTGGGAAAGGTGCAGGTCAGCAAACTCTAACTCTTCAAGAGCCATGCCTTGAGATTGAGAGATTTGAGGTTTGGATATCAAACTCTCCCCTGGGCACAGGTTAACAGGTTGTGATTCCTGGAAGACACAGGGAAGGTGGACTGCTAAGGACATGAGGATGGGTACCAGAGCTGCCTGGCCCAATCTGGAGCAATCAGGATCATCTTGCAGAGTTGAGATCTGATTCTGACTAGCACCTTGAAAAGGAAGGGGAAGGGGGGAAAGCATAGAGAAACCTCCCTTCCCAACTGAGTAGGAAGGCATCCAGAGGGACTGAGCCCAACACTGGGGGCCTGCAGCAAAAAAGGGGAAGTTGGTGATTGTCTGGGGCTGCAAAGAGATCTATCTGCGGGGTGCCCCATCTGGCAAATACTACCTCCAGTACTAGGGGATCCAGTGCCCATTCGTGATGGCCCTGGGAAATCCTGCTGAGAGCATCCGCTAGGACATTGTCCTTGCCTGGGAGGTGAACAGCCGTGAGGGAGGCGTTCAGAGAATAAGCCAGAGACCACAAATTCATTGCTTCGGTGCACAAGGCCGTATACCGAGTGCCCCCTTGCTTGCTGATGTACCACATTGTAGTGGTACTGTCTGTTCTGATCTGAACAACCTTGTTCTGAACAGATGTGGAAAAAACCTGGAGTGCTAGATAAACTGCACTGAGTTCCAGCAAATTGATGTGGAGCAGAGATTCCTGAGGGGACCACAGCCCTTGGGTGGAAAGGTCGCCCATGTGAGCTCCCCACCCCAAGAGGGCTGCATCTGTAGTAAGGGTCAAGGAGTGAGACTGGGGAGTGAAGGGAACCCCCTGTCTCAGATTGCTCTGATCCTGACACCACTGAAGGGCCTGGATCAGGGTTCGAGTCACTGGGGTCAACTTGGTTAGAGGATCTGTCCTTTGAGACCAAAAGGCTCTCAAATGGAACTGGATGTCCCTCATCTGAAATCTTGCTCCCTGCACTACTGCTGTAGAAGCAGCCATGTGCCCCAGAAGCTGTAGAAAATGCCTTGCTGGTCGAGAGACCTGCAGGGTGAAAGAAGAGGCCAGAGAGACCAAGGTCCTTGCTCTTTCCAGAGGGAGGAAGGCTCTGGCCTCTTTTGTGTTCAGTTCTGCGCCTATGAAGGTGAGAAGCTGGACAGACTCCAGAACTGACTTTGGAAGATTGAGAAGGAAACCTAGGGAGGTCAACAGTTGCTGGGTTACTTGTAGGTGTAGTTTGACCTGTTCTGGAGACTGGCCTACAATGAGCCAGTCGTCCAGATAAGGAAAGATGGCAATCTTTTGCCTTCTTAAATGAGCAACTGCTACTGCCAGGCATTTTGTGAACACCCTCGGGGCCGAGGTAAGGCCGAAGGGCATTGCTCTGAACTGGTAATGGCCTAAGGGCAGTTCGAATCTGAGGTACTTTCGATCGGAGCTTCTGATAAGAACATGGAAGTAGGCATCTTTGAGGTCCAGGGAACCTAGCCAGTCCCCTGGCCTTAGAGAGGGTAAAATAATTCCCAGAGTCACCATTTTGAATTTTGGCTTTAAAAGGTGCTTGTTTAGATACCTGAGATCCAGGATGGGCCGCCATTCTCCTGTCTTTTTTGGGGCAAGGAAGTATCTGGAGTACAACCCTTTGCCCTGGTGTATGGGAGGCACCCTTTCCACAGCTCTGAGAGCCAGAGGAAGAAACTTCTTCCAGGGCAAGTGCCTCTGATGGGTTTGCAGGTGAAAAGACCTGGCTCTCATCTTCGGAAATTTTTGAAGCTGAGAACCAGTCCCTGGCTTACTACTTCCAGGACCCACTTGTCTGATGTTAAAGACTTCCAGTCCTGGACAAAGTAAGCCAGCTTGTCCCTCACGGTAGTGGAGAATCGGCCCTGGCCACCCCATCAGGAGCCTGTTTGCAGGGGCTTTGGGTTGAGGGGAGAAGCAGGCTTACTAGAACCCCTTCTGCCCCTTCCTCTAAAGAACCCCTCTGGGCATAAGCAGAAGAGGAGGCCTGGGTTTGGTAAAATGCCTATGAAAAGGCCTGCCCCTGCCCCTGACATGCTGCCTTTGGAGGAGTGGCTTGTCCTTTCTTTCTCGCTTCTGCACTCCTATAGGTGGTCCTATACTCATCCATTTCTTCATATAATTCTCTGTCTGCTCCCCAAACAGAGAATTGCCCACAACAGGAAAATCCATAGCCTTAGACTGAGTATCCTGTGACAGGGCAGTACATCTGAGCCAGGCCATTCTGTGAAGAGACACAGATGTAGCCATGACTCTTGATGAAACATCATTAGAGTCTATTGCAGCATCAAAATTGCACCTTGGATGCCTCAATACCATCCGCAGCCACCTGCTCCAGCTCCCTGGCAAGCTGGTCAGGGGCCTGTTTTGCTAGGGCCAGGACAGTATCCCATCTGGATTTCTGGTACCTAGCTGCGTAAGTCATATAATTTGCCTGTCTGAGTCCCAAAGATGCTGCCATGTACTGTTTCTTTGCCATGGCATCCATCCTCCTGAATCCTTTTCAGGAGGGTGAGAGGCTAGAGGAATATTAGCCTTGTCACAGGCTGCAGCCTGCACTACCCCACATGGCTGCACTGCTGGGAGAGGAACCTCGTGATCAGAGCCTGATAAAGCATACCTCTTGTCCATCCTTTTACCCACAGGAGGATAGAATGAGGAGTTTTCAGAATTTTTACTGTTTCTAAAAGATTTGTGCAAGGAATAGACAGTCTCCTAGACTCTGGAATATCCATCATTTCCACAAAAATCAGGCTCTTCTTGATCATCAACAGCTTCCTCAACAGGGAGTTGCAGAGTCTCAGCAACTTTCTTGTAAACAAAAATAAGAAGGGGACTCAGATAGCCTGGGAGGGGACAATCCTGAGGGTCTGTCTGGAGATGTCCGGTTCAATGGGCACATCCAGACTTTCAAAATCACACTCACTCTCCTCATACTCCCTCCTCCTCCTTCCTCCGTTCATAAAATTCTCAAAATCATAATCTTGAATCGGGGAACCGTCCGAACCGAGCGCCTCCCCTAATGTTGTCGGGTTCGACGGAACTGGGGAAAGAGACTGACAATTTGAATAGCTCTGGCTATTTCCTCAGCCGTGTTGGAGAAAGAACTTTGGCCCCAAACTAGCTGACTTTCTAGTCCTTTTAGTTGGAACCGCCCTCAGAGCTGGCTCTTTGTTTGCCCAGTAAGTACGCCCTGGTCAGAGGGCACTCCCTCAGGTTCGGTTGGAACCGAACCAGGCTGGCCATCCGGTCAGCGGACTTTTGGCCTCCTTTCACTGAGCCTCACCAACTCTTTTCCACGGTGGCAGCAGGAAAATTTTTACAAATCTGGCAGTCTGCATTGAGGTGGTCAAACCCCAGACAATATACACAAGTGGTGTGTGGGTCAGCCTTAGCAAAGGCTTCCCCACAGAGGCCACAGTGCTGAAACCCAGTGGGTCCGGTTTTTCTTTTGGGTTTCTCAGACATAGTGCCAGCCTAACCAAAACTTGCCCGTTAATGGCAATCCACCAAGCAAGACTCTCTTATCGATTCCCAACCGTGTCACGGGTCGTGGAAAAAACCGTAATAAAATCCGTTTCTTTTAGAACCGATAAGAACCGGGAACCGCACTCTAAAGGACTAGAAAGTAATTTTAAACCCAATCTGATTGGTTCAAACCGAACCGAAAGACGTTTACAAGTTCCACACAGAAGAAAATAAACAAAAGCCTATCTATTACTTACAATACCACAGACAGAGCTTGAAGCGACGATTGCGGTTAAATTTCGGTAAAATAAACCGATAATTACACTTTTAAACCGACAAACGAACCGAGCTGCAGGAGGAATCTCCGGAGCGACTGTTCAGTGAGGCGGAGTAAAGAATCTGACAGTTTAAGTTTGAGCTTCAACAGACAGAGTGTTCAACCGAGCTCGGTCTCAAGATTCCATCCCTACATGGAAAGTTAACTTTTCACCTCGGAGCAGTTTTAACCTGGGGTTATACTGCATATGTCATAATATAGCAATACTTCATGTTGTTTGAATTTAGGAGAGAGTGAGAGGTAACAAGGATCCAGGACCCTTGTCCATCACCAGACTGTATAGGAACTGCAAGGAGTAGCAAAGCTCATTTGCCAGAATTCAAGGCACAGAATAACTGGCAATACCCCAAAAGCAGAGTCGGCTATTCTGGAGAAGGACAGGGTACAGGGACTAAGTACTCTCTCTGTAAAGATATTAGGTGGAAAAAAGGGACTTTTTTTTTTTTTTTTAATAAATTAGATGGATAACAGAAGGAGGGCAACCACCAGCCCTCACCCCGTAGGAGTGAAGATATGTAGTAGAGAAGGAGTGCCACTCGAACTGTACCTCTTAGGGAAGAAACTACCCCCCCGAGTGTCCCAACTTTACCCCGCTCAAAAAGAGGGGTAGGCACAGAGGGGAGGATGATCCAGAGACTGAAGCCCCAGGGGGATGGCGATGGATTAGGATGAATGGTGAAGATACAGAAAGACTCAATTACGGGTAGGTGCGTACTTTTTATATCTTATCTGTGTCAATCTTCACCATTCATCACAGATGGTGAGTACCAAGTCCCCTGAAGGGGGTTGATTCATTGCACCCTAAGGGACAGAGTCCCTTAGCCCTCAGTGGGTGACACACTAAGGGGGGGAACCTTCTGGGCCTGAAGAGGCCCGAGAGTGGGAAGAGCGAGATGGGGTCCCCCCGGAGGGGGAAGGAAGTTGCCCCGACAAACGCCGTCTCGCCCTACGGGAAAAGAGATAGGTTCCCTGGTGAGCGGAGCAAATCACCCTACGCCGGGCCAAGGGTGACAACCGGGAAAGGCGAAGCCACGCCGATCTCCTGGTGCAGATCGCTGTCCCTACGACCCTGGTAGCTGCCTCACTGGCGTCATAAGATGCCCTTGCTTGGTGCTTTGCTAGCTCCAGGCCACGTGCAGAGAGTGCGATGGTTTGCCTGGTTTGCTCCGAGTCAGGCAAAGCAGCTAGGATCTGACCTAGCGCTGACCACAACAACCTGTTGTAGGCTGCACAGTGGGCCTGATGAGCAGAGATGGAGAGAAGCAACCATGCCGAGTAGAAAGTCCTCCTCCCCTAGAAATCGAAATCCAAAGAGTCCTGATCTGGGGGCCGGTCACGGTGGAGGGCGCGAAGCCCGTCAGGGGTGTCCAGGTGCGTCAATCCAGACTGCTGATGAGGCACAGAACCTGGAGATCTGGGAGCGCAATACCTCTGGCTGAGATCCCTAGGGGCAGGAACACTGGAGAAGGGCCTCTGCCAGAACGCATGGACGCCTCCCGAAAAGGGAGCAGGGCTAGATGGCACTACAAGGGTGGCCGACCAAATCGCCTAGAAAGGCGTAAGCGCTGCATGCTCAGGATTGCTGACCGACAGGGAGAAAGGTGAAGGTCCTCCATCATCCTCACGAGGAAGCGCTGATACCGAGAGATCAATGCAGGAGAGACATGGACAGATGGTTCCTCTCCCCAGAAGAGGGGATGAGGAGCTGGAGGCCTGCGCGCTCCGAGGGTGGCTGCTCGGGGAGGTTGAAAACCTGGCTGTCCATGGCCCTAACATAGGCAGGGAACCGAGCAGCCACTGCTCTGAACTGCTCCCAGGTGAGAGGGCCACTAGGACCAAGAATGCCTGGGAGCGCTGGAGAATGCGCAGAGGGATAGGGCAGAGCCGAGAGAAGAAGTCGGCTGACCTCTGCCAGGGCTAGGAGCGGGACCATGGACACCCAAGGAGGGTGTCCTAGAAGACCTCGCAGCCGACAGCTGTACAAACCACGTTGGTACTGCCTAGGCTGCGCCCAGAAGAATCCCCCAGTGAGGCGACAGGGTCGATAGATCCAGAAGGACAGTCCCTGCCTCCAAAGAATGGGACCCCTCATGGAACTGGAAGGTGAAGGGCGGAAGTCCCGACTTCGGCTTTGGCCCAGGGCCGGTTGGACCCCAGAGAAAGGCCGACGCGCCGACCCCGCACCCCTCGACCCCTCAGAGTCCGAGAGGGTCCTGGTCCTCGAGAGGGCCAACCTAGGTAGCTGGCAGCTCTGGGCTGTCCTCGAATGGGAGACCCAGGGAGCAGCACCCTTCCCTCCTGTAAACTTCCCGATGGGCCCCAAAGTTGGGCGATCGAGACACACTACGGGAGGGGGTACCACCGCCGAGGGGTCAAGGAACCCTCCAAGGCCAGATTGCATGGTCAGTACCACTGACCCCAACCTCGGGGAGAACCTGATGCTCCACAGAAGGGGGCTGGCTGTGACTCGTCGTCGAGACCACCGGCTCGCCCTCCTCTGCAGACAACCCCGAAGGGTGTGACTGCCCATCTGACTCCGAGCCCAACTCCGACGAGGTAGAGTCTGAGGCCCTAAGCCAAACGGTAGGAGGGCGAGGAAAGGCGACCTTACCAAGGAGCCCAGTAGCCAAAGCAGTGGCCGAGGCGGCACCTGTGTTCTCCGGGAGGCCCCGGGCAAGGGGCCGATAGAAGGCGTGCAGGGCAGTTCGGGCCAAAGGTCCATGCCAGGCCAGCCGCGCGCCGGTTAAGTCCACTGGCACCGGGGCGGTACCAGAAACAGAGACGGGCGCCGACGGCAACCCCAGCAACAGCCTCGGGCGCCAACGACACCGCTAGGTCTTCCTTGACGCCGCCAACGGCACCGAGGACCGGGCGGCGCCGACAGCTCTGAAAGCGACTCGGCGTCGAACACGGCACCGCCAGGCCTTCGGCCGCAAGCGGCACCGAGCACCAACGGCGCTGAGGACGGCGCCGACAGACGACCCGAAAGCCCCATGGCACCGCGCTCAACCGGAGCCGAGGCGAGACATGGCAAAGGCACGCTGAATCCAGGGATTCAGGGTCACGGCAGCTGGCAAGCGGGCGCCGCAAAGCTCCACGCACCGAGAGACAAGTCGGCGCCTGCCGTTGGCGGTGACAGGGGCCACGGCACCGCGTATCAGCACCGACCACGCAGCCAACTCCAGGCCTTCCGGATCGCGGGAGCGACACCGGGAGCCTTCACCCCGCAAGGGGTGATTGCCATAGCGGGCGCTTCCCGCCTGCTCCCAAGAGGAAGCGGACGGGCCTCCTGCGCCGCTGGAGGAGCCTCAGCCAAGGCTAGGCTAAGAGCTGAGGCCCTCCTCCTCGGGTCCAGAGTAGAACTGGGAGGGGACCCAAAAGAAAGGCCGAGAGAGCGTGGCTTGCCAGATTTAATGCGAACCCTACTTCGAAAGTCGGCGGAGTCGCTTTACTTTAAACGCTGCTGCTCTAGGGACGCGGGCGGTCCATGGAGAAGCAGGCATCGCATGAATCCATGTCGTGAAGCGGGCCAAGACACGCGAGACACCGGTCATGCTGGTTGGTAACGGAGTACTTGCGGCCGCATGGGCACCGACGCATAGGGGGCCGCCCCGCCTTAGAAGGTTTCTTGCCCTCCGACTGCGACATGACCTGCGGAAAAAAACACCAAAAATAGACTCGACATCGCTATACTTTAAAATAAATGGAAAGATCTTACCGGCAACGTCGAGTGGAGGCAGAACCCAGAACTAGTAGGAGACCGACAGACTGTCGAACGCACAATGCGAAAGGCTAAGGCCTAAAACTATTAAACTTCTTCAGTTGGCTTCCCACGAGGCGACCTCGACGGCGGGAGACGAAGAACTGGTAGGCAGGCAGAGTCGACACAGCTTAACGGCTAATCCTCGAGCGCCACGTAGTACGTCGGCCTCGAGGGCGGCACCGACAGGCGCCGACTACTTATCCTTTTAAAAAGAAATTTAAAAAGGCTCCTCGGGGTCCTGATCTCTGGCCAGTACCCCATCTGTGATGAATGGTGAAGACTGACACAGATAAGATCCTGGTGGAACAGATTTTCTCCAAGTGGGGCCTGCCTCTTAAGGTAGACTCCGACAAAGGAACCAGTTTTACAGGTGAGTTGATGAAAGAGTCCCATGAACTCCTCTGAGTTCAACAAAAGTTCCACATACCCTATCATCCTCAATCCTCAGGTCAAGTAGAAAGAGACAACAGACGGATTAAGCAGATGCTTTCCAAATTCATTGAGGACAATCCCAAAACCTGGGATTCCCTGTTGCCTTTACTCCTTATGGCAATCAGGGGCACACCCTCAGCCACTACCCAGCTGACACTCTTCCAGGTGATGACTGGTAGACAGATGAGATTACCTGAACACTTGCTGTTTGACCTGCACACCGCGTGTCTGTGGATCAGTATGTGGAAAAACTCAGAAAAGACCTCATACACACACACACTTGTATGCTGCCAACTGCATGGGCAAAGCCCAGCAACAATCCAAAATACAATTTGACAAACACGCACAAGAAGTGGACTGGCAGGCCGGAGATCAGGTAATGGTACTTCAATTTGCACATCCCACCCACTCCTTCTCCAACAAATGGGAAGGCCCATACCCCATTGTCAACAAGCTCAGTCCGGCAGTCTATCAAGTTAGACTCCTACACAACAATAAATTGACTGACAAATGGTTGCATGCAAACCAGTTTAAACTGTACAAAGGAACTTAACTTACTTTTCCCAACCCCATTGGGCGGAATTGTACTAATATACTAATCTTTGATCTTCCTTCTCAGATATACTGACAAGATGGCTATCTTGTTCCTATATCTCCCCTCCTTTCAGGAATAATCCCCTGCGTCCAAGGCACGGTACCGGACCTCCTTCGACAACTGGATCCTCCAGCACCTCCTACAGAGGGAGTTTCCATCAAAATACCAGATACTATGATCACTGTCCAGGAAGGTTCCGATGCTTACCTCACTGCCTCGGTCGTTGCTCCTGACAAATCTACCCTTCAAATTGAGTGGCAAACCACATCACAAGGACAACTCCTCCTTGTGGCCAAACTCTCCAAAGGAACTTTTCAGGGTTGGCCCAATGCTAAATTATCCCCAAATGGTTCACTGTCCTTGTTACAAACTGCATTAAGACACTCTGGTTTGTACAACATTACTGCTTTAATAGATCCTTCTTACTGTAATTCTCTATCCAAAGATTCCGCTCGCAGATTTTGTGCTGTACACCACATGGCCTCTGCTGCCATGTATCTTTCTGTATTACCGCCCACTGATAAACAGCTTTTGGAATGTCCAAAACATAACCCTGGTCCCCGTAGTGGTCTCACAGCCACTGCCTTCCCAGGTTCTTTGATTAATAATTTACAGTTTATGCATATACCTGTTTTGTTTAACCTTACTTACTGGAATATGAAAGAGTTTGGTATGCGTCACAATACTAATACATCTGCATTTTATAGTATGTTACTACTTGATAGTTTAGCAGCATTTCAGATTCGTACGAAGGATCCCTTCACTGGGGTCTATTCTACTGAACATAGAGGTAATTTTAGGATGAAAACTCCTCCTGGTACTTTCAATCATAAACGTAATAAACGTGAAGTTGACAGTTCTGATGTTACAGGTGCTACAGGTACTGTCACAGGTCTTTTTGGTACTGCTATGTCTATCTGGAATAAAGCAGACATTGCTGCTATCAAAAGTCATTCTGTGAAGTTCTCCACTTGCTTGGTTAATAATGTTTTGCCTCCATTACTGCATGGTGTGGATGGCTTTAGTCAGGAAGAAAGATACACTGTACACAACATGCACGACATTGCTAAAGCATTCACTGATTCCAAAGATAAGATTAACGCACTTATACAACAGAATAATAGAGAAGCTGATAAACAATATATTGCTAGAGAAATACTCTGCCCCGCTGATGGCTCATACATTCTCACTACCATCAACAACCTCTTCCGTGATTTAGAATCTGGAAGAATTCCTGACATCATACATGATAGACGCATTTCCAGATGGTACTGTCCAACATGTAAACTTTCTAGTTGTGTTTCCATGTGTATGCAACAGACTTTATCTATTCCTCTCTCCACAGCGAGAAATTTGGGGTTTGTGACCAGACACCCTAATACTGGTCCTTGTTTCTCTACTAAGAAATGTTCCATAACAGATACCATGTTTGTTTCTTTTACTGTCTCCTTACCACGTTTTGATCCCACTACAGCTTTGTTCGACAAACTTGCACTGGCACACTCTACTGGGCATTTGGATGAAGATATCTACAGAGAACGCCTGATCTCACCACCCTTACTGGTTTACCATTCTTTCCTGGATGCCTGGTGGCACCACGCACGACTGTTGTGCTAAAAGCAATACATCTACCTGTGCCGATGTGATGTGTTTGATGTTATATGCCCTGTTTGTGGCTACTCTCCCGACAGTATTGATTGGACTTTCACTATGGATGATGACATCACTGACAATGGCACCAACTCTTTCGACTCAACTTTGTCTCCTGATCAGCTCTACCAGTCCTATCGTGAGGAAGCTCATCGCCTGTCCAAACGGATTTCGAAGACACCTTACACATGCCCTGTCCAGTTGCAAAAGTGGAGACTGCCTGCTGTGCGCTCACCATACAACTCTGATGGAGAGTACTGCATCGTCACGAATTATAAGACTTATACATATGGTTCTGTTACTTGTGCAATTGATTACCCCAACTTCTGTTTTGTTCCCCACCAGAAGACTGTTATTGGACATACTGTTATAACCCCGTCCCCCTTATGGATGCAGACATTATTGATGGTAACCCAGATTATCTACTCACACTGTCAGAATACTTGCCATATTTTAACGTACACATAGACCCACTTACACTCACGCTGAAATCCCTTTTAGACAGAAAAGACGCACACTTCATCCACATCAGCAATAATATAACCAAAGCCAATGAAGCTGTTCTTGACTTGATTAATGATGGAGATATGAATAATGCCTTAACTAACACCTGGTTTGAGATTACTTTTAAAGGTTTTGTTATTATACAAGCATTTTTGATATTAATTTTGATTATTATGCTTTGCTGCCTACAACGTACACTACGCCAACACCATGAGCAGCTTGAGTTCCTTTACAAGGCTCGCGCGTCGGGATTGTAAACGACCACTGCTCCTGTCCTTTCCCTGGATTGCCTGTGTTGCTCTTGGAGGCAACAAGAGGGGGAATTGTTACACGAGGTCCCTGCACCCTAACTGATACCCTCAGAGGTACACCGTAGACAGCTAATGCTTATGCATAGGTTACATTAATACCTAGGGCTAAGGGCATCTACCATATAAGAGTATATGTCAGGATATGAATGCATATTGTTGTAATCCACTTTGCTTGCTATTGCACACATATTGTACCATGTATTTTCTGTCTATTTCTTACTTGTCAGATGCCAAGACATCTGTCCTTGAAGTAATGATAATATATAAGGCAACACTGCCATCCTTTGGTGATGTACACCACTACACTTTGTTATGTAAGACTCTGTATAAGAACTTCTTTGTTCTAAAACTGATGACTTTACAGAATTATATAATGTTATCTTGGACCGTGGAGCCACCTCTAATTTAGCCAATAGGGCTCATCTCTGTAACTAGAAATGTTTCTATCTTTTAGTAACCATAGTAATTATCACAGGTATATAATGTAATGCACAGGCTTTACACCTCGGAGACCTGAGAGATCCCAAGAGACTACAGAGAAACCTCGAGGTGTAGGGAACGCTTAGCACTGGCTCCCAGTTCCTATTGGTAAGAACTGCTTAGGGCAACTGTGATTTATCCCTTTTGTAGTAATAAACTTTGTTTATTACTCAAATGCAACTTGTTTGTGATTACTTGCATTCCCAATATCGTCAAGAATCTGAAAGTGAGGTTCAGACCTCTTACATCGTCCAGAGGACTGTTCTCCCATCCCGGAGAGGGATCCAGGGAACCACTTCCCTGTAGCGGCCCCTGGTGGCGACCAGGGACACTACTAGAGTGCTGCAGTAAGGGGTGGAGTGCAGCAGATGTCAGCACGCTCGCAACATCATTGCACACTTGTATCCCAGGGGGCCAAAAAATAGGAGGAAAAACGGCAGCGCAAAGCCCACGGCACCTTGATAGCCGTAGCTTCACTGGCTGGCGAATGCCTGGAAAGAGGCGTCTGCCGGTAGTGGATCCTTGGCCGGGCACGAGGGCATTGGAGGGGGGCCCCTCTCGACGGTACAGATGCGTATGCCAGCTGGGCACACACAACTCCGGGGTCGGCAGTGAAGGAGAAGCAGTGGCTGGAGGTAGGCAGAGAATGTGGCTGCAGGAGGATAAAAAGAGGAGAAGATAAAAAAAAAAGACGGGAGCAGAGCGGAGTCCCTACCAGCCCCAGCCCCCCCCATCCCGGGGGACCAGAAGAATCAGCATACCCCGAAGGGGCAGACCGACCCTGGGGATCATACCCAGGACAAGGGAGAGGGGACCACCAGAAGTCCCCCACCTTGATCTTATTTGGAAAGCCCTATTTGCCCTCCGCCCAAGAGTCCCTCTTGCTGCCTCCTAGGACAAGGAGGGACGCCAAGGAATAGAGGGACCCAACTGGGTCCCAGAGGAGATGGGGCGAGCAGGGAGGAAGCATCGCCCAGGGACTGAGGCCTTCTGAGGGGAAGGTGGGTGGGATTCAGTGATGAATGGTGAAGATATATTGGAAGAGCAAATATTATGATAGGTACGTAATTTTCAAATCTTCCCTGTGTCAATCTTCACCATTCATCACTGGTGGGTGAGTACCAAGCCCCCTGAAGGTGGTCCAGTATTTCTCTGAGAGATTAGCATCCCTCAGCCCCCCGTGGGGGGAAACACAGAGGGAGGAGACTCTCTACAGGCCAGTTAGGCCTGGGACTGGTCGAGCGAGGCGGGGTCCCCCGTTCCCTGGGGGAAGGAAGGTGCCCCTGCAGTGTCTGTCTCGCCATCCAAGAGAAAAGGTGGGTCCACCGGAACGAGGAGTCCATCACTGTACACTGGGCCAAGGATGACAACCGTGATAGGCAAAGCCACACTGTCCGCCTAATGCAGATCGCTGTCCCTGCAACCTGTGAAGCGACTTGACTGGCATCATAAGACGTCCTTGACTGGTGCCATGCCAGATCTAGGCCTATCGCAGAGATGGCTATGGCTTGCCGGGTAGTCTCTGAATCAAACAGTGATGCCAGTGCCTGGCCCAGCATCAGCCACAGATGCCTATTATAGACAGCATGGTCGCCTGATGTGAAGCGATACATAACATAATTCGTGCAGAGGAGAAAACTCTCCGCCACAGGCGATCGAACTCCGCAGAGTCAGGATCTGGGGACTGGTCATGGACCAGACGTCTATGCGCAGTAGGGGTGTCCCGTCGCAGCAATCTCATAGTGGGATGCGGCAGAGTGCCTGGAGACCTCTGGGGTGCACAGTACCGATGTGGGCAGTCCACAGGGGCCGGAGCTGTGACAGACGGAAGCTGCCAGGCACTGTACGATGCCTCCTGGAAAGAGATAGGCCAGGAGGGGACCACCAAGTGGTTTGCACCATACTCACCCTAAAAGGCTTGCATTGTACGCTCGGTATTGCAACGGGCTATAAAAGAAATAAGCAGGACCTGGACCAGCCTTAGCAGGAAGCGCTGATACTTGGTTTGATCAGTGTCAGAGGACAGGTGGACAGAGGGCTCCTCTCCTCAAGCGAGGAAGACAAGGAAGCTGAGGAACCTGAACAGTCATACTCTGACTGCGGAGGGTAAGATGGCTCAAAGACCTGCTCATCCATGGCCCTAACATACTGGGGGAAGTCCGCAGCCTGAGATTTGAACTGTTCCCAGGTCAAAGGTCCAGAAGGACCAACATGGCCTGTGAAAAGGGGAGTTGGACACAGAGGCAAGGGGGAAAAACTGGCCAACGTACGAGGCATGCCTCTGCCAGGACTAAAAGACCTAGCACGCGATTCTGGAAGAACAGAGAATCCGTAGCTCTGCTCTGTCACCAGCCTGTGGAGCAAAGAAAAATGGTCAGGACTGAGCCCTGTAAGGAAACCTTCCTTATGAGGGGACTGGGGCTGCATGGATCCAGAAGGGCGGTCCCCAGCCCCCCCCCAACAAGGACTCCCTCAAAAGAGATGAGGGAGAGAACTTGGTTTCAGCACTGCGGCTCCTCTCTGAACCCCGAAGGACTGCAGAGGAGTGCCGCAGCCCCTCGCCCCATCAACTCAATCCCGCCGATTCTGAGGAAGACCTCTTCCTCAGACCCTGTGCCATATGACCCCCACTTCTGAAGGCTCCCCAAGGAGAACCAGTCCTAGCCTTAAGGTGATCGGCAACGGGGGCAGCAGCCGACCCCTTCCCCAAAGCTTGGACCTCAGATTAAAAAGTGGGTAGCATCTGGGAACAAGTGACCACCAAACAGTGTGGTTCACAATAAACACAGCCACAGAGTCAAACCATATAAAAACAAGAGTATTGGACTTTAGGAAGGCTGACTTTGGGAAAATGAGAGAGTGCCTCAGAAAAGCGCTTGCAAACAGGCAAGAAGGAAGGGTGGAGAAACAATGGGAAATAATCAAAACAGCCATCGCAGAGGCAACAAGCCCTTGTGTGACGCAAATCAACAAAACAAAACGAAGGAAAAAAACACTATGGTTCTCAAAAGAGGTAGAAGGGAAGGCTAAGGAGAAATGGATAGCATTCAGGAAAAATAAGGAAACACAGAAGAAGCAGGACAGAGAACTTTATCAGTTAAAGCAGAAAGAGGCAGGGAAGGCAATCAGAAGAGCAAAGGCACAAACTGAGGAAAAGAAAGCCAACTCTGTTACGAAGGGGGATAAAACCTTTTATAGGTACATTAGGGAACGAAGAAAGACCAAGGGAGGGATACAGAGACTTAATAAAAGGGAGAGAATGTGGGCAGAGGGTGGCAGTGAAAAAGCAGGGATACTGAACGAATATTTCTGTTCAGTTTTCACAACAGAAGAGGAGGGGGAGGTACCTAAACCAAACAAGAGGAAAAACTCTGAATAGGGGGGTCAATACCAGTCCATTCACAGAAGAAGGGTTTTGAAAGAACTTGTGAAACTGAGGGTGGACAAAGCAATGGGGCCTGATGGGATTCACCCAAGAATTCTAAAAGAACTAAGGGTAGAACTAGTAATGTCACTGACTACTCTCTTTAACAAATCATGGGAGGATGGGGGTACCTGAGGACTGGAGGAGGGCAAATGTGATTCCACTTCACAAAAGTGGGAGCAAGGCAGAGGCAGGAAACTACAGACCAGTTAGTTTGACCTCAGTGGTACAGAAAATAATGGAATCACTTCTGAAGGAGAGAACTGTTGAGTACCTAGAGGCCAGTGGAGCACAGGACCCAAAGCAGCATTTCACAGCAGGAAGGTCATGTCAGACGAACCTAATAGATTTCTTTGACTGAGTGACCAAAGTAGTAGACCAGGGAGGGGCTCTGGATATGGCCAAGCTAGATTTTAGCAAGGCATTTGACACAGTCTCACACAAAAGATTAATATACAAGTTAGCCAGTCTTGGAGTGGGACCCAAGGTGGTAGCCTGGATAAAAAACTGGTTGGACAACAGGACGCAAAGGGTTATAGTAAACGGAGTCCACAGTGAAGAAAGGAGGGCAAGTAGCAGGGTACCGCAGTATTCGGTACTGGGACCGGTCCTCTTTAATGTCTTTATAAGTGACATTGGAGAGCACCTAGAAAGAAAAGTATGTCTCTTTGCAGATGACACAAAGATCTGCAACAGGGCTGATACACAAGGTGGGGTGGAAAGGATGAAAAGCGACTTGGCAAGGTTGGAGGAATGGTCAAATATATGGCAGCTCAGACTCAATGCAAAGAAGTACAAGGTAATGCATCTGGGAAACAAAAACCCAGAGGAAGAGTGTACAATGGGGGGTGAGTTAATAACAACAACAAAATCGAAAGAGACCTAGGAGTAATTATATCAGATGATCTAAAGGTGGGCAAGCAATGTGGATAAGGTAGTAAGGAGGGTTGGGGGGGATACTGGGATGCATAGGGAGAGGCATCAACAGTAGAAAACAGGAACTTGTTATCCCTCTGTACAGACAGTTGGTGAGACCCCATCTGGAGTACTGCATGCAATTCTGGAGACACCATCTCCCCAAAGACATAGACAGAGTGGCGCTGTTCAGAGGAGGACAACCAAAATGGTGCAGGGTCTGCACCGGAAGACATATGAGGAGAGACTAAAGCAGCTTAATATGTATACCCTTGAGGAAAGGAGGGAGAGGGGGGACATGATAGAAACTTTCAAGTATCTCAAGGGAATTAAAGTACAAGAGGGTAGCATCTTTCAGAAAAAGAGATGTGCAAGAACAAGGGGGCACAATTTGAAGATAGAGGGGGGACTGCTCAGAGGTAATGTTAGAAAGTATTTTTTCACAGAGAGGGTTGTGGATGCATGGAACAACCTTCCAAGGAGATTGTGGAGTCAGGAACAGTGGGAGAATTCAAGAATGCATGGGACAGACACAAGGCAATTCTAGAAGCAGGTAGGAGGAAGTAAGCTGTTGATTAACTAGAACCTGCAGCTAATCCATCAGGTAGGGAAATGGGCAGACTAGGTGGGCCAAGTGGTCCTTATCTGCAGTCAAATTCTATGTTTCTATGTTTCACCACACCCACAGCAGCGAGGCCGCTGACCCACACCACCACGCCGGCGCCGCCATCAGCTCAGTAGTTGGCGTCAGTCACAGTCACCAGAGCCACAGGGGGGGCACCTGGGGAGGTGCAACAGTCCTGGGCCCTGGAGAACCCACAGACTCCAGGGGGTCAGGCTGCCAGTCTGGGTCAGCCTCTCAATCATATGGCTCCGGAGAGATGGAGGAGGTAGGCCCAGCATCCCTTGCAGCGCTGCCCCGATCACCGGAGCCCCAAATGACTCTGGGATCCAGGATGGCACTGGCAAGTGGTGCTGAGGAACGCCCCGTGCCAGACCCAGCAACCGTAGGCCACGACAATGGGGGAGCCTGCACCTCCGAAGAGGTGACTGTCAGGGCGGTGCTCCAGGTCCGGCCCTGGGTGGAGCCAGACCGGTCCTCTGGCACCACAGTTGAGACCTCCTCCATAGCAAGGCTAGATGAGGAGGAAGCCCCCTTCGCACCGGACCATGTAGGCCCGGAAGGGCAAAGAGTCCTACACTTGGACCAATGACAGCAACGCCACCCCCCCCAAAAGTCGATGGAGCCCTGACGACTTTCAACACGCTGTGCTTGAGAACGCGGCAGTCCATCGAGAAGCAGATGTCGCAGTAATCCATGTCATGCTGGGGTCCAAGACAGGAAAGGCAGAAATCATGCCAGTCCGTCACGGAAATTTGCCGACCAGAGGGTCACCGACGCATAAGAGGCAGGCCCACTTTCAACCCTGCCAGAGGAAGTGGTGGGGGCTGAAACAATCGAGGGATTTAAGAATGCATGGGATAGACATAAAGGAAATCTGGAGGTCAGGGGTAAGGGGCAAGAGACTTCTAGGAAAACATAAATTGAACTTACAAGCTCAAATGGGCAGACTGGGTGGGCCACAGGCCCTTATCCGCCGACACTGTCTATGTATCTATGTAACGAACGCTTCTTGTCCCCCGAACCTGGCATGATGCAATGGTAACTCAAAATATCAACAGAAAAGACTCAACGCCGTTAAGGAAAGAAAAGGAAAGGTCTTACTGGGTCTTCAGCAATGGCTCCGAGTGGTGAACGGCAAAACCAAGGCAGATTACTAAGGCAGTGTCAACAGTGGCTCCATGACAGACTAGGCCGAAATGACGCACTTCAAATACTTCTCAGCTGCAGGTGAGGTGCTGTTTCGATGGCATGAGAAGCAGAACTGAGGTGGAGGAGGAGCGAATGGCCATTTCTGGCCAACCTGCGCGTGCCACACAGAGCAGGGAAGATAAACAGGTTACTCGCCTGTAACAGTAGTTCTAAGAGTGGTATATGTTGTTCATCCACACTCTTTGGCATGTCCCCTTCTGCTTTAAATCTCACCGGAGGTGTTCAAGCTGGCTCCTCCCACCTACCCGGGTGGTATATACCTGGGCTCCACCCCATGACACCAGATCTTAGCCTGCTGGAAGCCAGGTTGTGTGCGTCCGCAGCCGGGGAGGTCGGGAGGGTCCGTGTGGATGAACAACATATACCACTCCTACAGCCACCGTTACAGGCGAGTAACCTGTTTTTCTAGGAGCGTGTATATGTTGTTCATCCACACTCTTTGGCAGACTCCTAGCAGTTCTCCGGGAGGAGGAGGAGGGAGGCAAGGCGCATACCCCCTACTTAGGGAACAGAGATTGGAGAACTGAGGCCTCAAAACCAGCATCCCGGTGTGACTCAAGGTCGATGTGGTAGTGGGTTATGAAGGTGTTTGCTGACTTCCAGGTAGCAGCCCGGCAGATCTCCTGGATAGGGATGTCCCTGGAGGAAGCAGCCACCGATGCAGCGGTATGGCGGGTAGAATGAGCTCTTATCCCTCTGGGAGGCTCCTTGCCCACCAACTTGTAGCACAGACCTATGCTTGATGTGATCCATCTTGCAATGGTCCGTTTGCTGCAGGTCTGCCAAAAGAGGCTTCAGCATAGGTGACAAATAGCTGGCAAAGCTCTCCACGCATTTCCGCCATTCTCGCCTTGTAGTAGGAGACAGCACGCCTCAGGTCCAAAGTACAGAGCCTGTACTCGGCCTCCGAGGTGTATTTAGGGTAGTACACCGGCAGAGTTAACACTTGGTTAAGGTGAAACTCTGACACCACCTTGGGAAGGAATTTCAGGTGGGGGCATGGGACAACCTTGTCCCTGTGGAAGACCAGATAAGGGAGTCCACCAAAAGCACCTGGAGCTCCCCTGTCCTTCTGGCAGACGTAATAACCACCAGGAAGGCCGTCTTCCATGACAAGTGTGACAACTCACACTTGTGCACTGGTTCGAATGGCTTGCCCATGAGCTTTGCCAGTACCAGCAGTAGATCCCACAGAGGTGGAGGATCACGCACCGGAGGGGATATGTGATCCAGGCCTTTGAAAAAATGCATGACCACTGTCTCCTGCGCCAACATCGGCTGACCGGCCCGCGCCCAGTAAGCAGAGATGGCTCTCAGGTGCATCCTAAGGGTTGATGACCGGAGACCCCCTTTGGAGGGAGACCAAACATAGTCAAGAATGTTAGTCACTTAACAGGACAAATGATCCAGACCCTTGCCCTGACACCAAATGGAAAACCTTTTCCATCTGAAGGCATAACATTTCCTGGTCGATTCCTTTCTGGATTGTATCTGCGCTGTGTTCCTGGATCTAAGTAAGGCATTCGACACAGTTGACCATGATCTTCTCCTAACATCCCTGAAATTCATAGGTCTGGATTCTCTTTCCCTGCAATGGTTCAATAACTACCTCTCTGGATGGCTCCAGCAGATTAAAGCCGAAAGTTATCTATACCCCGTTAAGCCATTACAAAGAGGTGTACCACAGGGATCTATCCTTGGTCCTATCCTATTCGCTATCTATATCAACAACACCGATATTAATATCAGAAAGGCCACTGTACACCTATTCGCCGATGATGTGGTACTCTATGTCAGTCATCCTCCCCCAGAAGCAGCCTGCAAAGATCTACAAACTGACTTCAACCTACTCCAGCACCAACTTCTGAGCAAAAAACCTTTGCTTAATGCAAAGAAGATAAAAGCAATGTTTATCTCTCTGTACAAGCATGCAGGATACACAGGAGCGCACGCACTCCCGACTTATCTCATATCCTCGGCGAAAATCTTGAATTTGTATCCAAGTTCAAGTACCTGGGAGTCTGGCTCGACAACAGACTCTCCTTACATACTAACATACTAAATGCCAGCAGATTAGGCCTTACGGTCTATCGAGTCTGCTCAAACCTCAGATCCCTAGTTGGGTGCCGAGCCCCCATGTTCCAGAAACCCTAAGACTTTCCTTCATCAAACATATGGAAGAAGTATTAAAAAAAACTCCGTCAGAGACTTGGCCTCTATTTTAGAATCAAGCACTTTCTCACAAGCAGTGCAAAGCTAAGTTTGGTCCAGGCCACGTTTCTCTCTATAATTGACTATGCTGACTTCTTATATAGTCGTTGCCCTGCCTCCCATTTGGGTAAGTTGGATACGCTCTATCACAGGGCAATGAGGTTCATTACAGGACTGCCATACGACACCCATCATTGCTCTCTATATGCAGCAGTTGGATAGACCTCACTCCATTTCAGAAGGGACAGAAACGCAGCACTTTGGACATTCAGAGCCATATCCAAGCAACTACCGCAATACATCTCGGATTGCTTCTCACAAACCCCTATAAGCAAATATGCTCAAAGAAGCTACTCCTCCATCCTGCTCCAAGTACCCAAAGTCAATCCCTACTTTGGAAGCACAGCCATCAGTTTCATGCTGCCCTCACTATGGAACAAACTGCAGAAAGTCCTGAAACTGAGTATACCCGTATCCATTACGTCCTTCAAAACCCTTTACTCAAAGCTGGTCAAGGAGCAATGCAAATGTTTTCAATAGCACAAAAGTGAATTGTGCCCTCTCTGCCTTCTGCATCTCTTCTCCTTCCTATCAACTTCCACATGGTCTGCAATCCCTCCGTACTTCCTCATGGTCTGCAATCCCACCATACTTCCACATGGTCTGCAATCCCTCCGTACTTCCTCATGGTCTGCAATCCTCCGTACTTCCACATGGTCTGCAATCCCTCCGTACTTCCACATGGTCTGCAATCCCTCCATACTTCCACATGGTCTGCAATCCCTCCATACTTCCACATGGTCTGCAATCCCTCCATACTTCCACATGGTCTGCAATCCCTCCATACTTCCACATGGTCTGCAATCCCACCATACTTCCACATGGTCTGCAATCCCTCCGTACTTCCACATGGTCTGCAATCCCTCCGTACTTCCACATGGTCTGCAATCCCTCCATACTTCCACATGGTCTGCAATCCCTCCATACTTCCACATGGTCTGCAATCCCTCCGTACTTCCACATGGTCTGCAATCCCTCCATACTTCCACATGGTCTGCAATCCCTCCGTACTTCCACATGGTCTGCAATCCCTCCATACTTCTCCCATAGCGTTTCCCTCTTGTACATCCTTCCCCCCCATCTTTCCCCCCACTGCCAACTGTTCACTTCCCTCCCTCCCTTCCCGACACCCGCCTCCCCTTAGCTCCCCACTGCTAAAGCTGCTGAAACCTATCACCCACCTCCGACCCAGATCCTTCATTGACTACTTCCTTGCACCCTATCAAATCCATCTTCTCGACCGTGTATACAAGTCAACAACACTTCCTCCATGCCACATTTCAATATTATATGACCTTAAAGTTATGTAAAAATTGTAAATAAAAAAATGGTACAGAGGTATCAGAATTTCCTGATAATTCAACTATGTAAATTGTACAAATCAACACTATGTATATTGTATCTTGTTCCTTGCTTTGCACTATGTTTATGTAATTGTCCCTGACCTAACCAGGTCCATCTTGCAAATGAGCATTGCTCAATGATGTCCGCCTGGATAAATAAAGATTTGATTGATTGATTGGATGCCTCCACCACAGTGTAGACATCTTCAGAAAGACCCAAAGCCTGGAACTACAGCCACTCAGGTACCAGGCTGTGAGGTGCAGGGATTGAAGGTCTGGATAGAATACCTTCCCCATGTTGAGTGATATCAGGTCCGGGCGTGCTGGTAGCTGCTCCGGGTGCCTGCAGCTGAGGCTCAGGAGATCTGGATACCAAAACTGGCATGGCCAGTCTGGGGCTACCTGGATCACATTCGCCTTGTCCCTCCTCACCTTGAGGAGCACCTTGTGGATCAAGGGAAATGGAGGGAAGGCGTAGAGAAGGCCTGGGTTCCATGGCCTCAAGAAGGCATCCCCCTGCAGCAAGCCCTGCTGAGGGGGGGGCCGGCATGAAACAGCCTCAGCTTGGTGTTTTCCCTGGAGGCAAACAGGTCCACCATTGGTTTGCCCCAGTGGGAGAACAGACTGTAAACTACCTCTTGATGGAGAGACCTCTTGTGGGATGTCTGGCCTAAGCGGCTAAGAGCATCCGACAGATGGTTTGAGGCTCCTGCCACATGGATGGCTAGGGCATCTGCCTCTAATCGGCTCACGAGGGTCCAGATGTGGAGTGCCTCCCTGCACAGCAGACGGGAGTGCGTGCCACCCTGGTTGTTGAGGTAGTACCTGGTCATGGTATGTTCCGTCTGGACTTGAACCACTTGACCCCGGAGCTGAGAAGCGAAAGCTGACAGTGCCAGTCTGACTGCTCTGAGCTCCAACAGATTGATGTGGCATCAGCACTCCCCGGGGGTCTAGAGTCCGTGTGCCCTTTCATCCCCCATGCGGGCTCCCCAGCCCATGAGAGAGGCATCAGTCATGAGGACAACCGTCGGCTCAGGGCGGACAAACAGGATCCCTTCCTGCAACTGGTCTGGGGCGGTCCACAACTGGAGAGCGTCCCACATCTTTGGGTTACAGTGACCAGCTGGTCGAAATGACCGTGGTGCTGAGTCCACTGGGAGGCCAGCTACCATTGGAAGGGGCATATGTGCAACCAGACCCAATGGACAACTGAGGTGCATGCCACCATGTAACCCAGAAGGAGTAGAAAGTCCTGGGCAGGACGCAATTGCTCAACCTGAAATGATTGGGCAAAGGAGGAAAGAACCTTCACCCTGTCCACCAGGAGATGAGCTCTGGCTTGACAAGAGTCGAGCTCTGCCCCAGTGAAGCACATCACCTGAGATGGCACGAGTTCCAACTTGGCCTCGTTAATCAGGAAGCCGAGCTGGAAGCAGGTCTGGAAGGAGAGGTCCCTGGACCTCTCCACCTCCTGTTGGGTGGAGCCTGCTAGGAGCCAATCGTCGAGGTAAGGATAAATCCTGATTCCCCGATGCCTGAGATGGGCCGCCACCACTGCAATGCATTTGAAGAAGACCCATGGGGCTGATGACAGGCCAAACGGCATGGCTTGGAACTCAAACAGGGTCCCTTCGACCCTGAAGCAGAGGAACCACTGATGGGATGGACAGACTGGGACGTGAAAGAACGCATCCTGCAGAACCAGTGAATAGAACCACATGTTTCGCTCCAAGGATGGTATGATCTGGGACAGAGTGACCATCCGAAAGGTGCATGACCTGAGATATTGATTCAGGTCGTGCAGATCTAGAATGGGGCACCAGCCCCCTGTCTGCTTGGACACCAGGAAGTACATGGAGACAAAGTCTGGGTCTGCTGGAGGATCTGCCACTGGAGCTACTGCCTCCTTGAGGAGGAGCTGAGTGACGTCACCTCTGAGAGCCGACTGAGTCTGAGCGGATACTCTTTCCTCCTGAGGGGCACGGGCTCAGCTTGGAGGGTACTGCTCGAATTCCAGAGGCAGTCCCTGACCGACCACTTTGAGAACCCACCTATCCAAAGTGACAACGGACCAGGCAGAAAGGAAGCGGCAGAGCCGGCGCCCCCACGGGAGGACCAAGAGCTGAGGTGATGGGAGAGGGGTTGACAATCCCAGCCCTGTCACTGAGCAGGCTTGGAGGAAGAGGCTCCAGGACCTGAACCTCGGCCTCCTTTACGGGCCTGTTGGGGTCCAGGCATGGGCCGAAGGCACCAAGCCTGAGCCTGCTGTTGCTGCTGGTGCTGTTGTCCACCTTGAAAGGAGGACTGCTGAGCCACAGAGGAAGAAAGCCATCTTCTTTTTCTTCTTCTCGTTCTTGCCCAAAGAACTCCTGGCAGAAGTAGTGTCCAAGATGGCACTGGACTGCTCAATGCGCTGAAGGTGACCGGCCAACTCCAGGGCTGAACAAGTCAGTCCCAAGGAAGGGCACGTCAGCTAGTTTATGCTGGGTATCCGCCAGAAAGGAAAAGAGCCTCAGTGAAGCCCTGTGATGAGAGGCAACTGCAGCAGCCATCGAGCAGGCACAAGAATCCCCAATGTTCAGGGCATCTGAAGCTGCTGTTTGGCAACAGCTAGGCCCTGATCCCGGATTTGCTTGACCGTGGTCTGCAAGTCCACTGGGAGATGTGGGAGGACTTTATCTAGTGACCCTAGAAGGGTGTGAGAGAAGCGTGCCGTGATGATGGCCGAACTTGCCTGACGAAGGCCCAAGGAGGAAGCCGCATAGACCTTCCTGACTGAATGGTCCAGAAGTTTGGACTCTTTATCAGGAGGTCGGTCAATGTCTGCAGAACTGCCAGTACGCCTGAACACAGAGGCGGTCACCAGGCTCTTGGCCGACAGGTGCTCTGTGAACTTCGCAAGGGACCCCATGGGCACTGCGCACTTGTGGGCAGACGGAGCTGGACAAGAGGCAGGATGCTGCCAAAGTTCGAGGGCCAGGCCGACAATAGCCTCGGCCACAGGAAAGGAATCCCTTCTCTTAAGGATGTCCATAAGAGGATACTCCACCTTTTTCTGGATTGGCTCCAGGGGCATCCCTGTAGATTCAGAGATGAGGCAAAGGATCCCTTGAAAAGACGAGGGACCTTCCTCCGTCTCCAGGCCAACAGTCGATTCATCATCACCTATATGTGAATGCAAGCCGGTGACGTCCAAATCCGAGGAATTCGGATATAACGGCCTACCACCCAGGTCACCTTCGACCGGCTGAGGGTGGTCCGGGGTGACCATGACTGACAATCACCAGGGAAACCTGGTGTCTGGTCTGTCTTTCTTGGAAGGAGCCCCTCCCATAGGCTGTTTGGACGGTGGTTCCACCACAATTGGTGGAGAGACCGTCTTGGGCCGAAGAGGTGGTTTTGCCAGCTCTGCAGGCTGAAGAACTGATTTAATTGGCTCCGAAGGAGTCGGCTTCAGCCTAAGAGGTGAAAGCCAGGTAATGGCTGGTGTAGAAGCCGGAGTGGGCTTGTGCCTGGTCAAAATTAGCTGTTGCCACATGAGGTCCTTATAGCACCAACAGAGTTTTCGACGGAGCCTCTCCTAATCTGAGGAGGACGAGGACGACCGATGGCATCGCCTCTTTTTAGAGCGCTTATGGCTCTTCCTTGGCCTGTCGGACGAGAGGGTCCAAGACCTCAATCGAGATCGGGTGGGCCGACTCAGTCGCTCGGTAGACACCAGCAGTGCCAGTGATTTCCCGGGATCAGGGACCACTTCTTCGATTGGAGTCCCGGCAGGCTGGGCCTCGTCATCTGGAAAAAACAAATTAGGGGTTCGATCGAGGGAATCGTCGGCGATATCGGACCGATGGGATCGATCACAATTTCCGCCTCATCGATAGATAATTCGGTCAACTGACCAAACAGCATAGCTGAAAAGCCAGTGGGTGAAAAAGCGATCTCCACCAAAGTCGAGACCACATGCTCCTGGGACAGAGATCTCTTCCACTCCCAAGAACGTCTCCGTTGAGACGAAGACGCTCCCGGATCCTTCTCCCGCTTGCAGGATCGAAAGGAGTGTGAGCCCGCAGGCGCCTCTCCCTTGGTCAGGAGAGACTGGCACAACTCTCTGAAGGAACCCGAGAAGGTGGAGCCCAGGTTGAGCAAAACGAAGAAACTCCGAGAGGAATCTGCAGCACGAGCCACTTCCTCCTCGAACGCTTGCATCCGTTCCAACTGCTTGGCGGATCCTGCAGCAGCGGAAACTGCTCACTGAACCTCCTTGGATTTCACCAGAGGGTTCCTCTTTTCCAGCCTCCCCTGCTTCAGGCGTCCAAGACGGTCGTCGAGGACGCGGGGATGAAAGGCAAGACACATACTGCATTTCAAGGTGTCATGGTCGACACCGAGGCAATAAACGCACGCAGTGTGGGGATCGGTGCACGACATCTTCTGGCCCCAAGGGCACCGACGAAATCTGGGGGAAGACTTGTCTTCCATGATCTAAGTAGCAAACCTGCGATCGCTAATGTGAATTTTCAGTAAAACCGAAGGTTTCAAAGCCAGGGCCTACAAAATGCATGAGCACGAGGGAGGCAACCTGAATCTTATAGCGGAAAGGAAGATCTGGGGTCATGGGGTGGAGCCGAGGTATATACCTCCCAGGTGGGTGGGAGGAGCCAACTTAAAGACTTCCGGTGAGATTTAAAGCGGATGGGGACATGCCAAAGAGTGTGGATGAACAACATATCCACGCTCCTAGAACCACAATTTCTGAAGTAAAAAAGTAGTGAAAAAACACAGTTCAGGAAGAAAAATGGGAACTGCAATTGAAACAAAATAGGAATCGTCGAAAATACACAAACACAGTTAAAATAAAACACAGAAAATAAAAAAGGAACCATGGAACCAATCGAAAAACGCAGTTCTCAGGAACAGACGGGAACTGCGAAAAACGATCCAAAAACACTCATCACAGTATAAAAAAGAAAACAGATAAGACTTTACCACACTAGTTCAAAGAAAAACCTCTTCTTGGCTAAACGAGTGGGAACACCTCGGAGGCAGTGTTGCTCAGTTAGCGGAGAAAAAATTCTGGTGCCTTCTCTGGCAAGCTCTCCTCGACACACCCCAAGCTCTCTTCTGAGTGGCTGATGCTAATTAATTAGTATAAACCAGTGGTTCTCAAACAATGAGGCCAGCCTCCCAAGGGAGGCCCCAAGTTGTTCCAGGGGAGGCTCAGTCAAGCCTGGGAATGTATAGTATTTAAAATTTTGGCTGTTTTGTGTGAAAGGATAAAACAAATTAAATATGGATAATTGCAGGTGAATTACTTTACTTATGTACAAATATGTGATCAGGAAGTCTCCACTGAGCCAAAGCTTGTTTATAGGTGTGTATTTATATGTAAACTAATGCCTGGGGAAGGCATGTTGAGTCAACGCTTGTTTCTACAATAGGTCTTTATATGCAAATTAGTGACTTGGAAAGGCACACTGAGTCATGACTTATTTCTATAGTAGGTATTTATATGTAAATTAGTGACTGGGAAAAGCAGAGATCCAACGCAGGTTTTCAGGTATCACCTGAGGTAAGGGAACAGGAAGTTGCTTAACAACAGGGTAAGAGAGAGAGAGAGATGAAGTGGCTAAGTTTGGTTGTTCCAGATAGAGAGGAAACAGCATAACAAGGGCCCAAGAGTCAGAAAAAAGGAGTGACAAGTGAAATCTGGGGTGCCAGGTCAGCGGTGGAGGGCAATAAGTTGAATAAAAAGAGAATATACTTAGTCAACTTTATTAGTTTTACTTTATTCCTGGTGTTCTGTGCAAAATAGGATTTTTTTTTTCTGTAGGGAGGCCCAAGATTTTTTTCCAAATTTGAGGGAGGCTCGAAATATTTTTCATGGCTTGAGGGAGGCTCACAATCACAAAGTGTGAGAACTAATGGTATAAACCACACTTCCAGGGCAGTTCCACCTATAGTAGTTAACTAACTGCTTAATGTTACTGATGCTAAAGGACCCCTGGGGTGAGAAGAAAAAATGACTCACCTTAGTAAACTTGTTTCTTCCCAGTGATACTCAGGTATTCATAACTTTTTGCAGTAAGCCCTTTAGGTAGGACTGCCCGGAGAGAATAGAACATATGCAAATGATGGAATTCTTTGCACGTGACAACTTTTCCAATGCTGCCATATACTAACTGCCAGTGTTCTAAACTTCCTCAGATTTCCTAGAAGCCTGTAGGCATACTCATGTAAGCAGAATACTGCAAGTATTTATGATTAAAAGAATTGAGAATTCAAAAACACCCATCTGTTAATTAAGAAAAAAACCTCCATCTGGAGAAAAACTCCAGCAATGTCAGAAACACCTGAAGAGGGGTGAAGACCATAAGCATTGTTTACCAAACTTATACCACTATATAGCAATGTATATACAGTCATAGTGATGTACCCTTTTACGGTAGCGCAGCATGCAGGAGTGCAGAGGCTTAAGTTCTGGAAAGGGAAGTAGGGTGGGAAGTTATGAATACTTGAGTATCACTGGGAAGAAACAAGATTACTAAGGTGAGTAATTTTTTCTTCTAACCCCAGTAATTCTCAGGTATTCATAACTTTCTGCAGACTACAAAAGCAGTACCACTGGAGGTGGGCACAGAACATTTATTTAGGAAATAGACTTGGCAGAACAGCTGTGCCAAACCTAGCATCACTTCTAGACTGGATAGCCAACAGATTTTAATGCTTCGTAAAGGTGTGTACTGTCTTCCAAGTAGCTGCTTTACAAATGTCAACCAGTGGAACATCTCTTGCAGCTGCCAGAGTAGCAGCTGTTCTCCTGGTGGAATGCGCCCTCAACCCTGCTGGGGGCTCCCTACCAGCTTTCGTATGGCAGAACTGAATACACTGGACTATCCAGCGAAAAGTAGATTTCTTAGAAGCTGAATTACTTTTTCCCACATCCCCATAGGTCAGAAATAATTGTTTCCTGTCCTGCCTATGGTCCTTAGTGGCTGTCACGTAATAACTGAGAGCTTTCTTTACATCCAGACTATGAAGTCTTCTGTCACCAGAAGTGGAATGCTCAGTGAAAAAGGCAAGTAGGGTATTGGATTGGTTAAGGTGAAAATCAGAGACTACCTTCGGTAGGAATTTTCTATTTGTTCTTAGAACTACCTTACCTCTATGAAAAGAGACATAATCCTGCTCCACAGAGAGAGCCCGGAGCTCACTCATTCTTCTTGCAGAAGTCATTGCCACTAGGAAAACTGTCTTCCAAGTGACATATTTAAGGTGAGCTGTAGCCATAGGCTCAAATGGAGGCCCCATGAGCCTGGCTATACAAATATTAAGGTCCCATGCTGGCACAGGTGCCCTGTGAGGGGATGCAAATGAGCCAAGCCCTTGAAGAACCTCCTAAAAATGCGTTCTGAAGCTAATGTTACCCTGGCGCCAGCAGAAATGTAGGCAGACAATGCTGCGAGGTGGACCTTGAACGAACTGGGCTGTAGACTCAGAGTGTAAATGAGAAAGGTAATCCAGGACAGCTGGAACCCCAGTCTGTAGTGGAATCAAATCTTTAGTCGAACACCAGACAGAAAACCTTTTCCATTTTGAAGAGTAAACTTTCTTAGAGGGTTTCCTATAGCCCCTCAGAATGTGAAGCACTGATTCAGAGAACTGTAAATCAGCATATTCTAGTTACTCAAGAACCAAGCTTTGAGGTTAAGGGACTTGAGGTTTGGGTATAACAGGGTCTCCTGACTGGAGGTCAAAAGGTTGCACCTCAGAGGGAGTCATACTGGCTTGGCCACAGACATGGAGAGCATTAGATAGTACCATAGCTGCCTGGGCCAATCCAGAGCTATTACGATTAGAGATGCTGAGTGGGATCTGAGCTTGAGTAACACCCTGAAAACCATGGGAAAGGGAGGGAAAGCATAAGGTACCTCCCTGACCAATCTAGTCAGGGCATCCAGGGGTACAGTACCCTGATCTGGTGGCCTGCAGCAATACTGTGGCAAGTGGTGGTTCTGGTGGGATGCAAACAGGTCTAGCTCTGGAGTGTCCCACCTTCTGAAAATTACTTGCACCGCCTGCTTGTTCAGAGTTAATTTGTGATGAGCCTGGTTGAGTCTACTTAAGGCATCCGCCAAGGTATTGTCCTTTCCTGGTGGATGGATTGCCTGCAGGATACTCCTAAAGAGTATGCCAGAGTCCAAATGTTCATGGCCTCTGTGCAAAGGGGGCCTGACCTGGTGTATCCCTGTTTGCTAATGTAGTACATCATGGTGGTATTGTCTGTTCCGACCTGTACCAACTTTGTCTGTACTAGTACTGAAAAAGCTTTCAGAGCCAGAAAAACAGTTCTGAGTTCCAACAGATTTATGTGCTAGAGGGACTCTGCAGCCGACCAGGTACCCTGGATTGTATGGTTTCCCAAAAAGGTGCCCCAATTCAGGAGGGATGCATTTGTTGTGAGAACAACTGAGGGAGATTCTCTCTCAAAGGGGAGCCCTTCTCTTAGATTGGGTTCTTCCTTCCACCACCATAAAGCTTGCAGGAAAGTTCTTGTGACTGGAACGGGTTTTAAGAGAGACTCTTCTTTGACTCCAGTGAGCCCTGAGGTGGAACTGGATGTCCCTCATTTGAAACCTGAAACCCAGCACTGTGCCTGTAGATGCAGCCATATGGCCCAGGAGTTGCAAGAACTGTCTTGCGGGATTGCTTTTGTTCAGGGTGAATGAATTTGCCACTACCTTCAGATTTCTGATCCTGTCTAGAGGGAGGCAGGCCCTGCCCTGCAGGGTGTCCATCTCTGCCCCTATGAACTGCAACTTTTGTGCAGGAATGAGAACCGACTTTTTGTGATTGATGATGAACCCCAAGGATTCCAGCAGGCCTTGGGTGAGGTTTAAATACTGAGTGACCTGTTGTTTTGATTTGCCCATCACCAGCCAATCGCCCAGATACGGAAAAACTGTCGCACCCTGCCTTCGAAGGTGTGTCACCACTGGTGCTAAGCACTTTGTAAAAACCCTTGGGGCAGAAGAAAGGCCAAAAGGCAGGGTTGAAAACTGGTAATGGCCTGAATGGAGTCGGAACCTGAGATATTTTCTGTGAGACTCCCTTATGGGAATGTGGAAATATGCATCTTTTAAGTCCAGTGATGCCAGCCAATCCCCTTTCTGGATTGTTGGCAGAATCAGTGCCAAAGTTACCATTTTGAACTTTGGCTGTTTTAGATGCCTGTCTAAGGCTCTGAGATCAAATATAGGCTGCCACTCCCCACTTTTCTTTCTGGTGAGGAAGTATCTGGAGTAAAAGGCCCTTCCTCTCAGCAGGTTTGGAACAGGTTCCACTGCTTTTAACAGTAACAGTTTCTGGACCTCTGCCTCCAGCAGGGTCTTTTCTGCAAGGGAAGGTGTACTGAAACCCCTGGCTGCTAGAGGAGGAAGGGATTTGAAAGCCAGAGACAGACCCTGACCCACTACCTCCAGGACAGACTTCTCTGTGGTGATGTTCAGCCAAGCCTGGAGGAAGTGGGAAAGTCTGCCTCCGACAGGGAGTGAGGAGGTGGCCTGTACCTCAGGGGGTCTGCTTGGCTTGGGGCTGAGGCTGTGCTTGAGACCCACGCCTAGAACCCCTTCAACCCATGCCCGTAAAGCACCCCTGCTGTAGGTACTATTGATATTGGAGTGTGGCCACTGGTTGGAAAAAGGGCCAGGCGTGGAAGGACCTGCTCCGCCCTCCTCTTCCGTAAGGCCTGGTGGATGGAGAACCCCTCTCCTTAGTAGAGTTGCTTCTGTATGTGGCCTTGTACTCATCCACCTTTTTCATGTATGCCACTGTAGATTCTCTGAAAAGAGCATTCCCCTCTAGAGGAAAATCCAGGGCCTTAGACCGAGTATCAGAAGTAAGTTCTGTGGCTCTTAGCCAAGCAAATCTCCTCTGGGCTACCGTGTTTGCCATCCATCTGGCTGCAGTGTCATTTATACCAGCAGCCATCTGGAACTGGTATTTAGCAGCCTCTAGCCCAAACCTAGCTGTTTCAGTTAGGTCGTCAGATAGGGGCGAGTGAGCTTTCTGAGACATGGCCAAAACTGACTGACACAGGGACTTTTGATACTGGGCAGCATAGGCCTGAAAGTTAGCCTGTCGCATGGTTAGAGAGGCTGACAGGTACCCCTTCTTAGCCATACTATTTTTCTGGAGTCCTTATCTGGTGGGTGGGATGCCAGAGGGACTCTAGCCTTGTCACAGGCCACTTGCTGAAAAACCCCTTGATGATCTGGACTGGAAAAAAGGAACTCTGCCCCTTCCCTTCCCTTTCCAATTGATATTTCTTATCCATCCTCTTATCCAGAGGAAGGATAGAATTTGGGGTTTGCTACAACTTAAGAACATCTTTTTTGAAGAATTTGTTCACAAGGAGGAGGAGAAGGGCTTTGGTGGGAGTTAAACCAATCATCTCCAGATATTCTAACTCCTCCTAATCCTCTACCTCCTCTCTTGTGGAGATGTCCAAGGCATCTGCCATTTTTCTCACAAAAGTGAAATGAGAAGAATAATCTTCAGATGTTCTCGGGGGTAAACCAAATTCTTGTTCAGGGGATACCTCAGGTAAAATGGGTTCCCCTTCATCCTCCTCCTCACATTCACTGTACTCCTCTTCTTCAAGGAAAAGGAATTCTGCCAGGCTGTCCTGCTAGAGCAGATGGTTGCTGAACAGGAAGCACTAAGCCCTGTAATGCCTGAATGACTTCAAAAGTCTGTGCAATTTCTTGAGGAGTAGGTATAATATTGGCAGGTACAGAAGTCCCCTGATCAAGATTTGGGGGTTCTGTGTGCTTTAATTGTTTTGCTTTCTTTG
The DNA here is from genome assembly GCA_016271365.2 of Neoceratodus forsteri. Lineage (NCBI taxonomy): Eukaryota > Metazoa > Chordata > Ceratodontiformes > Ceratodontidae > Neoceratodus > Neoceratodus forsteri. The sequence goes on along the minus strand of CM028134.1, from coordinate 965,643,866 downwards.
AGGGAACTGGAGAGTTAGCCAGTTCAGAAACCATCTTGGTACCCTTATCACCCGTCTCAGGGGTGGAGGTATGAACAGATGTGGGTTCAGCCATAGAAATAGGGGGTATCGGCTGGTCAGAGCCTGAGGGACCCCTTGGGAGTTTCTTTTTAGCCGTTCCAGGCATTTCTCAATGGTTTTCTCAGGGAATGTCAAGCAGATTTGACAATCCTCTTTAAGATGCGCATCTCCAAGGCAGGCCACACAAAGAGTGTGTTTATCTGCCTTGGCAAAAACATCCCCACATTGTATACAATTTATAAAACCAGGCTCACCAGTCTTTTTCTTCGCTTTTTCTGCCATCGAACCGATAAAAAGGTAACCGCTAAGTCAAAAAGATTTAAACAATAATATTAGGGGTTGCGGTCGGTTCCGGAACCGATTAGGAACCGATGGAACTTAACCGAAAAAGAATTTGGAACCGGGCTTAGCGGTTCAGTAACCAAAAAAGTACAGTCACCTGACGTGGGGGCGGTCCCCCGTCAGGTACTGCTAGCTAGAAATTTTTCCATGGGGTCCTGACGCCTGACGGTTTCAGTCCTATATGTAATTACCTACTGCAAGAGCCTCCCTCGAAGATCTACTGTTATGGTAAGTTCTTACATAACTGTACTATCTTACTTCGAGAGGGCTCTTGTAATAGGTAATTACATATAGGACTCAGGCCCAAGCAGTCTGGAACAAAGAAAAGCACTCGGGAGGAGGAAAACTACCAACTAATAAACCTCCGGCTGTAAGGGTCTTAAGAAAGAAGACGTTGCAGAACAGCCAACCTGAAGTCTGCTCTACAGCGAGAGGCAATGTCCAAACTGTAGTGTTTCGTAAAGGTTTGGACAGAAGTCCAAGTTGCGGCTGCGCAGATGTCTGCCGCTGACACATTCTTGAAACAAGCCGCAGAGGCAACTACTCCTCTGGTGGAGTGACCTCTGACTTGACCCGGCAGGGTCTTGTTGTACTTGTTGTAACTGAAAGTGATACAGTGAGCTAACCACTTCAATAGGCATTGCTTGGAAACTGCATTGCCTTCTCTTTTGTGAGCAAGAGAGACAAAAAGCTGATCCGATTTCCTGAGATCCTTAGTCCTAGCGGTATAGTATCTCAGCATCCTATGAACACCCAAAGCACGCAAGAGGTATTCCCCTTGATTGGAGTATTATGTAAAGAAAGTTGGCAGCTCAACGGATTGGTTCAGCGTTGACTCCGCTACCACCTTAGGGAGAAACTTAGGGTTAGTGCGCAGAGCTACACGTTCCTTGTGGAAAATCAAATAAGGGATTTTATACATCAGGGCCTGAAGCTCGGAAATTCGTTGAGTGGAAGTAATGGCCACTAGGAAGAGAGTCTTCCAGGAAAGGAATTTCAAGTCTGCTGAAGCTGCCGGTTCAAAGAAAGGCAGAGTAAGCTTCTAGAGAACAAAGTTCAGACCCCAAGGCGGCGCAGGAACGCAGATGGGGGGTCTCAAATGAGCCCCTCTGAGGAAAGTCTTACAGACTTCCAACTGCGAGAAAGTCCTGTCGCCAAAAGGGACATGGTAGGCCGAAATAGCCGCTCTATGGACCTTCAAAGAGACCCAGGTCAAAGAGGTGATGCATGTAGTCCAGGACTCTCTCAACCGTGCAAGAGAAGGGTTCCAAGTCCTTTGAAATGGCCCATATTGAGAAATGCTTCCACTTCACAGCGTAGGTGGACCTAGTGGAAGGCTTTCCTGCCTCCACCAAAATGTCTGCGACGAGCGAAGAAACCCCAAAACGGGCTTGAACTACGTCTGCAGGAGCCATGCATGCAACTGAAGGGATCTGAGACCTGGATGAACCAGGGTCCCCTGATCCTGAGTCAGCAAGTGCTGTGACAGTGGATGAGGAAGAGGAGGAAGAAGAGGTTCCTCTGAAAACTACTGTAGAAGAGAGAACCAAACTTGCCTGGGCCAGAATGGAGTGATTAGGATCATCCGGGCTCCTTCTGAGTGGAGTTTGTGTAAGACCCTCGAAATTAAGGGAATCTGAGGGAAGGCATAGACGAATCTGTCCCTCCAAGCAAGAGACAGAGCGTCCTGCCAAAAAATGCCATGCCCTGGAGCGAGCAAGCAGAAGGCGGGAAGTTTTGCATTAAGGGGAGATGCGAACAGGTCTAACTAAGGGGTCCCCCAATGGAAGAAGATGCCGTCTACTACCTCTTGATCCATTTCCCATTCATGGGCTTCGGCTGACAACCGACTGAGGTGGTCCGCCAGTGTATTGTCCACTCCCGGAACATGAACTGCCATCAGGTGAAAGCAGTGTTGAGTTGCCCAGCTCCAAACTCTCATTGCTTCCCTGCACAGAGGGTAGGAACGAGTTCCTGCCTGCTTGTTGATATACCAGACTACTCACATGTTGTCCGTCTGGATTATTAGATGACCATGAAGAATGCAGGAGCTCAGAGCTTGGAGAGCATACAGATGGCTCTGAGTTCGAGCACACTGATGTGAAGAGTTTGCTCGAGTCTAGACCAGGAACCCTGAGTATTGTGAGACCCCAGATGAGCTCCCCAGCCCTCTCCTGAGGCATCTGTTGTCAATGCTTGGGAGGGAGGTTCTATACAGAATGGAACTCCCCAGCAGAGGTTCTCCTGCACCACCCACCAATGCAAGTCCCTGACTATATGATCAGAGACTAGAACCTCTTGATCTAGGTCATCCAACGTCTGGTCCCATTGAGACCGAAGCATCCACTGAGAGATTCTCATATGGAGTCGAGCGCGAAGGACTGTCAGAATAGCGGCTGCCATGAGCTCGAGGAGGCGAAGAACAGACCGGGTGCCGACCCTTCTGCTGACTGGACAACAGAGTTGCCTGCGCCTGAAGGGTGTCCACCCTGTCCTGTGGCAGAAAGGCTCTGCCGATGGTCATGTCCAGGACTGCCCCAATAAATTGGAGTCTTTGGCAAGGGACCAGATGGAACTTGGCCTGGTTGATGGTGATACCCAGGCTGGTGAAAAGCTGCCGGATAAGGGAAAGAAAGCGTTGGAGTTCCTCCCTGGACAGGGCCGCCAGGAGCCAGTCATCCGGGTACGGGATAACCAGCACTTCCTGGATAGGTAGGTGGGCTGGTACCACCGAAAGACATTTGGTGAATACTCAGGGGGCCGAGGAAAGACCAAATGGGAGGGCCTTGAACTGGTAGTGGCTCCCCTGAAACGAAAATCTGAGGAATTTGCAGTGGGAAGGGCAGATGGAGATATGCAGGCAGGCATCCTGCATATCCAAACTGCACAGTCACTGTCCCTGCCGAATAAGCAGCAGAAGGCTCCGTACAGAGCATCCTGAAGCGTTTGTACTCTATGAACATGTTCAGGGAGCTGAGGTCTAAAATAGGTCTCACGTCTCCTGTTTTCTTTGGAACGAGGAAGAAATGGGAGTAGTAGCCAGTCCCCCAAAGATGGGTAGGGACTGGTTCTATCGCCGCCTTCAAGAGAAGGGAGGATATTTCTTCCTGAACCAGAGGAAGATGCTCCGGGGAGTAAGACGACTTGAGGGGTGGTCTTCTGGGTGGTTTCTGAAAAAAACGATTGAGTGTCCTTCCGCAATCAGCTGGAGCACCCAAGCATCTGATGTAATCCTCTCCCAACCTGGTAGATGGAAGGAGAACCTCCCTCCTACTGGTTCCTCTGGGGAGTCCAGAGGCTGTGGGAGAGGAAAGGAGTCACGAGGTGTGAGGCAGCACGGCGGCTGAGGCTCCTGCAGCTTTTTTGGGCCCGACATTTCTTGGCCCGCTTACCCTGAGGTTTCGTTCTCGGTCGAGAACGTCTGTGAAAGGGGCGACGCTGTCCCTGAGGGAGCTTGTACAAAGAGTCGATTTACTTAAGTGCTGTGCCCTTCTCTTGCAGGTCAGTGACGATGTCCTTGATATCCCCACCGAACAGCACTGAACCCCTCAAGGGCGCATGCTGAATAGCAGATTGCACTTCAGGGACCAATCCTGACACTCGAAGCCAGGCATGATGCCTACGGCGAAAGCCGCACTCCAACCAGCAGTGTCCACTGCATCGTACATGGCACGGAGCACGTGCTGACTGGCCGAACGAGCAGACCGGACAAGATCAGCCACTTCCTGCTTGGTTTGAGATTCAGGAAGGGGGTCCAATCTGGATTCCACCTGACTCAAGATAGTCTTCTGGTAGTCCCCCATATGCGTGACATAGTTCAGGGCCCTAATTCCCAGTGTGGAAAGAAGTGTGAATCTTCTTCCCGTATTGGTCCAGAAGTCGGGATTCCTTGTCTGGTGGAGATGAGCTGAGATGTTTAGGATTTACCGACCGGCCGTGAGCGGCGCTAATCATGACCGAGTCGGCCTCGGGGTGTGTATTCAAGGAATCCACACCATCTGGAGCCTAGTATAGCCGATCCGCCTTCCTCGGAAGGGGGGCTAATGAGGATAGTTGTTTCCAAATAGTGGAAACAAGGTCAGCGTGAGGCTCAATCCAGGGTGGAATCAATTTTGGAGCAGTTTCAGGCAGATCCAGGTGGGCACCGAGCTTCTTCCGCTGTGGATCTGGCTCCAGAGATTGCCACTGGTGGACCTCCTGGATCTTTCTCAGTAGCTCCAGAAAGAAAGGATCTTCCAAGGTGACTTCGGAGGAGTCCTTGGCACGGGATGGTTTGGAGTACGTGGCTCGTCAGGATCGGAGCACCTCCCTCAGTCTGACTCTGAGGTCTCCGAAGAAGAAGACTCCTGCCGCGGCAGGGAAGGAACTGACCCCTTGGGCAAACCTCAGAGAAGCGTATCCTCCCCACCCCTGGCGCCTGAGGGTTCACCTCTGGTGTCGGGTAGGGGGAGGAGTCTCTCACCTCCGGCACAGGGGACCCCGTGCAGGGTCCAGCACTGGTAGATGGCTCTCCACCTCCCTGGTGAGCTGAGCCTTGGCCCCAGTCCACCAGGCAGCCTGAGTCTCCTTCAAATCCACCGGCGGCTGAGGGGCCAGTGGAGGAGGAGGAGGGGGATACGGATACTGAGAGTATCCATAGAGCGAGTATCCGTACCCCAACGGCGGGAAGCCTGGCATCGGATACTGCGGCGCGGGATACTGCAGTCCCGGGTAGAATGGCGTCGGATAAGATGGAGTCGGACACCCTGGAACCAACAACTCTGTCGGCACAGAAGGCCCTGGAAGAGGCCCAGTGGGCGGGCCAGGAACAGGTGGCCCCGCGGGCGTCAGGTTCGGCGATGTGACAGCGGCCGGTAAAGGGATGTCGCTCAGTGTCGGGTAGGCCAGCTGCCGGAGCCAGGGATCCGCCCTGAGGGAGGGAGAGACCTGACAGCAGCGCATCAATGTCCTGTGTGTCGCCCGAGAAGGCGGCCTGAAACCCCGGGATCTAGCAGGGAGATGCTGGAGCCTCTGTACGCAGCTGCAAGCCGGGAATGGCAGACTGGTCGATAGGGTCCGTCGTCCACTCTTTCGCCATACGTTCGTTGGAGGAGCCGACAAATGCCTTACCGGCGGGATCCGGGCAGGCATCAGAGGAGTCAGCGTCTGACTTATTGGAACCAGTGCCCGATGAAGGCTGCGTGGAAGAAGAGGCCTTGGCGGGCAGCTTGGGGGCCGTGCACACCCCCTGAAGGGGCCGATGAATTATCGGCCCTGCCTGGGTGGATGTCTGTGGTACTGGCGTCCGACTTACCAGACCCGCTCAACCCGGGGGGCCGCGAGACAGCGCCCTTCCCAGGAGTGGTCGCCTCCTTTTTCCCCAGAGACTCCCGAGGGGCCTAAGCGCGAGCCTGATGGGAGGGACAACACCGCTTTGACGCTGCCAAGATGGCTGCCGAGGGTCGGTCCCCGGGAGACATTACCAGCACACGGGCGAACTCTAGCCAGAGTCGTGGTAGCCGTGGAAGTGGAGTCCTGCAAGCCCTCTTACGGTGTCCCTCAGGCTTAAGGGAGGTCTGCCTTAGCTTCTTCAGCCCTTCTCCATCTTCTTTCCAAAATATGGGCCTAGGCAGAAGAGGCACAGGAATGACCATCCTTATGTGGGAGTTGGCGCCGCACTAGCCCATTTGTTTTTATGCTAATCGGATGCTGCAGGGGACGACATACACAACGTTTAAATGAGAAAATGTTGAAAAAATGAGAAAAAAATTCGGTTTACAAGACTGACGATTGACTGACAAGCAGAGGAACATAACCGCGAGGCGCTATGACAAGCAGACGGCAGGAAAGAACTGGAAGGTGGGCGTGGGGGACTACCCCTTAATACTGACATCGCATGACGTCGGTCACCTGACGTGGGGGCGGTCCCCCGTCAGAGACTGCTAGCTAGAAATGTTTCCGTGGGGTCCTGACGCCCGACGGCTTCAGTCCTATATGTAATTACCTACTGCAAGAGCCCTCTCGAAGTCAGATCAACAGTTACAAAAAAAAATATTTTAAAATTAAATTTAGGCAAAAACAAAATGGTTTTTTTAGTCAGAAAACCCGACAAACCTAAAAATTAACCTGGTTCCCTCCTGGTTATACCGAACTGAGAGGAACCGGCAAAACAACTAGATAACTACAAACACTAAGTTTAAATACAATAAACAATAAGTATACGGCAGCAAAAGAACAGAAGTGATACTTATATATTTATAAGTTTCTTCACGTCAAAACAGCTAATTGAAGAACGACACTCCAAGCAACCAGACTGTTCAGGTGGAGAGTGAAATCTGAGGAAGTTTAGAACACTGGCAGTTAGTATAGGGCAGCATTTGAAAAGTTGTCACGTGCAAAGAATTCTATCATTTGCATATGTTCTCTTCTCTCCGGGCAGTCCTACCTAAAGGGCTTACTGCAGAAAGTTATGAATACCGGAGTATTACTAGGGTTAGAAATATACATTTTACAAAGTAAATGGCCCTCCACACACAACTTGGCATCTGTTTCTATCCTGAGGTTGAGACAACAGCATGTACAGTACCTCTCGAGCTTTGCTCTCGAGGTTCATATGCTATCATCTCAACATCTTGGTAGAAACACAGCCTTGTTTGTGTATGGTTACCCATACACTATTCTCTATATACCATGAATGCACAGAGTACTTTACAGTCACATTAGTAAATAATTATAGTCACAAAACTGAAGTCACATAAGCGGTTTCTATCAGATATTTCTTAAACTTTCATTTAATTAAGACATGCTGTTATCCTAATTAAGTTATAAATGATCACTCAGATTTGTGATTTTTGTCAGTATATTAAAATCAAATAATGGAAATGAGCACATAATATTATTCCACAGACCATTACCTTTAAAGGAAAGCAGCCCAAAACGTGGGCTCCCTCCCCCGGACAGCTTACCCTCCAGCTCTGACCAGCAAGAGCGGGATTTTCGAGTGCTGCAACTTTCTTTATTTACATTTTTAAAACTCAGGAACCCGGAAGTATGGAGCAGGCAGTGGGGCTCCATTTGCTGGAACAGTGTGGCGCCGCACCGCTCACTTCAATACAAAAGTATTGAAGCGAGCAGTGCGTCGCCGCACCATTCAGCAAATGGGCGTCTACCTCCCTCCATACTTCCAGGTTCCCAAGTTTACAATGCAACAAAGCAAGCTGCGGCTCACAAAACCCACTCTTGCTGGTCAGAGCTAAACTGGAGGGTAAGCTGTCCGGGGAGAGAGCCCACTGGCCGCTTTCCTTTAATACAGATCAACAACCAATCAAGGTTATTCTTTAAAATACATGATATTAAATACCTAAATATTCCCCGTTTTCTGTTTCACCTCTTATTTCTAGGTCCCACGTGTTGTTTTCTTCAACATTGTCTCCCTCCACTTCAGAGTCCCAGTCTTTTATCTTCAAAAGGCAAGCAGTCAAAGACTGAAAAATGAAAAACAGAATGCATGCATGACACTTTTAATGGGGAGCCAAAAAGGTCTGCAGTGAGATAAAACATTTGTAATAATTGGTCCCTTGTTTTTTTCCCCTAGAGAAACCTGGTTATAATTTGTTGTTACAGTATATCCAGTAGGTTATAATGGCAAACACACACCAGGTTTCCCTCATTCTAGGCATGCACAAAATGTTCTCATGCTCCTAACTCAACGGACGAGAAACCGCAGCTACACCACGCACTACAACTAGCACTGCCACTAGCGAAAAAACAGATTCTATCAATTACATAAAACAAAGCCTTGGGGGACAGTTTGAAACTCACATTTTATACACACACCCTCAATGTGGGATGCTATTATAAACCCCTTGAGCTTCGCTCTCGGGGTTTATGTGGCATCCAATACCTCGGGTGTGTATAAAATTCTTGTTATATACAGTCCCCCAGGCATAAAAATATGACAAGCAGTATAACAGGACCACTGCCCCCTAATAACAGGCATCATTCTGTGGAACCTAAATGCCCAAGTCACAGTTAAGTATCTTTAATGCATCCTGATATCCACTTTCACCACTTGCTACCCCATCTCCAGCTCCCTCCTCCGCTCTGCTTAGCTACATACCCTGAAGCATCTGGCAGAGACTCCTACATAACTCCCAATTCTCCAGTGTCTTTCTACCCTTTCTTTTTCCAGCTGCAAACCCTCAAGTTCTCTTAAGCACATCATCTACTTGTTGCTTTGTCTGGTTGGAGAAACTGGGGCTAAAAAAATCCTGGCCCTTCCACTCCCCTTTCACCCTCATCCATCCCCAAGGGTCATAGGATTCCAGTCGTAGTCTTGTCCTAAAAACTGATCACTTGCAGCTATGGGTTTAAACACTAAAGTCATCTGACCTAGTTGTCTCCAAGACCTGGCTGTCCCCCAGAATTAGTGACATTAACATAGCCCACCCTGACTACTCAGTTTTCCAGCAGGACTGGCATAAAAGGGGTGCTAGTTTTGCAATCAATGTTGCCCTCTCCTAGCACTCTGAGGTCGTACACCTCATCTCCTGCTCTCAACAGCTTTTTGTGAGCAAACTTTGCATCTCTTTTTCCTTCAGTTTAGAGTACAAATCTGGGGGGGGGCGCTGTGGAGCCCGAGCAAGATGGAGTCTACCTAATGTAACTCCGTAGATCGACTACTAAACTTTGTACTGCTAAATCCTTTTTTCCCCATTGTAAACGAAGATCAAACAATGGGAAACTGTGCTGGAACGCTACAACTTCATCATGGGCAATTCCCATAAGGATCTGAAGCGGGGATCGGGTGTAAAACCCAAAAGTTCAGCAACTGCTCCCACCACGAGGTCGGATAGGACCCGTACCGAAGAGATGGCCGAGATGTCGGGTGAGGAGGCCCTGCAGACAATCGAGGTAAAGTTTTCCCGACTGATCGCATCGGTGACAACCCCCCTCTGATAAATTTGATGGCCTCACAAATAGAGTGGCGGTTCTGGAATCCACCACTGAAGTTCTTCAAACTACTGCAGTTGAGGCAGTGAAACGGGCCGACTCAGCTCTCAGAGCAGTTACAAATGTAACTAAAGAAAGCTCACATTTTAAGAACCGTCTGGAGACCATAAGAAGTCAGATCCGATCACCTAATGTCCGGGTTCTGGGAATGCCGGAGGAGGCAGAAGGAGATCACCTATTGCTCTTTCTGCAAGAGTGGTTTCTTGCACAATTGGGGGAGGAAGTAGCATCTAAAACCTAAAGATTCCAAAAGGCCTATCATGTCATGCAGAGGGGTAGAGTAAAGAATCCGGAAGCACCGAGAGCGATAGTGTTGATGACCGATGGATCTGCTACTAGGGACACTCTCTTGGCCCTGGCACGTCACTGGGGCACCTTGCTCAAAGATGGCCAACGAGTGCAACTCTACCCTGACTTCAGTTTTGCAACCCATCAGAAATGGAAGAAATCTGATGGGGTACAGGCCTTACTCAGAGAAGCAGCTATTCCACATGGCATCCTCTTTCTAGCCCGTCTCCGCATTGCTTATAAGGGGAGAATTTTCTTATCTAATGACCCAGGAGAAGCTCTGAAATGGGCGCAGAAATATGTGGAGCCCAGGAAGCTAGTGAATGTCTCCGACAAGGGGTCAACAGACGAGGAAGATCCTTGAGGGCCATATTTCATCTTATTTTTCATCCAGAACTTGGACATTTGGCTAAATATATCTGTATGTTTTTTTTTCCTGAAGCTGTGTCTGATCTACAAAAAGTTAACAAGATGTTAAAAAATTAGCATTCTACGGGTTCTATTGTGGGGGATTATTAAGGTAGCGTTCTACATTGTTTTGGTGCCACTGATGAGGATTGGGAGCAGGATAGGGAGTATGCTTTATGTTATTTTCTCATTGCACATTTGTGCACAACTGTGGACTTACATGGTATCTTGGCTTATCCTTCTTTGAAGGATTGGACTTCGATATAAACTGAATGAACATTACTGGGACAGTAACCATGTCGCTCATGAAACATAGAAACATAGACTTTGATGGCAGATAAGGACCGCTTGGCCCATCTAGTCTGCCCATTTCCCTACCTACAGGATAGGCCGCAGATCCTAGTTAACCAACAGCCTATTTCTTCCTATTTCCCACAAGAACTGCCTTATGTCTGTCCCATGCATTCTTGAATTCTCCCACAGTTTTAGACCCCACAACCTCCTCAGGAAGGCTGTTCCATGCATCCACTACCCTCTCTGTGAAATAATACTTCCTCACATTGCCCTGAACCGCCCCCCCATCTTTAAATTGTGATCCCTTGTTCTTACACGTTTCTTTTTCTGAAAGATGCTACCCTCTTGGACTTTGTTGATTCTACTGAGGTACTTAAAAGTTTCTATCATGTCTCCCCTCTCCCTTCTTTCCTCAAGGGTACACATATTAAGCTCCCTCAGTCTCTTCTCATTTGGCTTCTCTTGCAGACCCTGCACCATTTTAGTTGCCCTCCTCTGGACTGCCTCTATCCTATCTATGTCCTTGCGGAGATGGGGTCTCCAGAACTGGACGCAGTACTCCAGATGGGGTCTCACCAACTGTCTGTACAGAGGGATAACAACTTCTGGTTTTCTGCTGCTGATGCCTCTCCCTATGCATCCCAATATATCCCCAGCCCTCCCTACTGCCTTCTTACACTGCTTGCTAACCTTAAGGTCATCTGATATGATTATGACCAGATTAAGAAGGTAGGAGAGCCCCTTTTGCTGTCAGCTGGATTTTGAAATGTACTAGCACTTTGTTTGAAAGTCTGCTGGTTTTTTGATACTCCATGACTTTTGGATTAAATTAGTTATTTAAAGCTGCGGTTGGATTTGCCTCAGCTTCTCCTACCATTGGTTGACTTCTTTCCCAGACTCTATTTTTCGATCTCCTGGTTGGTAAGAGGACCAGGACGCCTGTATTTATTTTTCCTTTGTTTTATTGTGTAGTTTTTGTTAATTTTTATCTTTCGTTTGATTATTGTGTGTATTTTGGGTAGTGGGAGTGCCCATTTTTTCCCTCTCCCTCGGCTGTGAGAAGGCGGGGTGAATTATATTTTACATGTATTTTATCCTGTGAAAGAGTATTTTTATTTATTTTATTTATTTTGTTGTTCTGGGTTAGAAGTCTATCTAGTTGGGGAGGAGGGTGGTTTTGTAGGTTTTACTGGGTTGGGTTTATTGTTTAAGTTTTTATTGTTTTGGAGGTTTTAGGATTATAAGTATTCAGAGCTTTAGACTAGTTTAGTTAGATACTGTATTATTTTGTCTAGTTTGAGCTTAATCATGTGTTGGTTGGTGGGCTCCATGGCGGTGCACTATTCATCCTCCTCTCTTCGCGCCCTCCGCCCTTTTTATACTCCCCCCCCCTTACAGTTTGAGACATACCAGCACTGCAGAGTGCTGGGGATTGCTCGTAGGAGAGTGAGGAGGGTGGAGGTGGGCGAACAGGAGAGGATGAAAGAGAGGGGCCACCGTATGGGGGTCGTTAAGTCCAGAAGGCGCCCTGGGGCAAAATGGAATCCAGACCAGGGTTTTCCCTGTCTGTTGCCCATACCCAAGGGCACTACTGAACTTAGTGGGCAGATAGGCCAGACAACTTCCGAGGTTTGTCCAACTCGGGCGGTGTTATGCAATGCCAGGTCTGTTAAAAATAAGACCGCTATTTTAGCTGATCTTATTGGTTCGACTGACCTGGCTTGCATCACTGAGAACTGCCTGGATGAAAATTCGGGCTCCATATTAGAGGCCATGATTCCTCCCGGGTACTTGGTGATACACCGCCCGAGACTGGACCGCGGGCGGGGGGGGGTGGCAGTCTGTTTTAACACTAAATTGAGCCTCACGAATGTGGTAGTAGGTGAGGCTGAATCCTTTGAGTGTACAGTAGTAGCAGGTGTAGACGTTCGAATCGTTCTCATCTACCATCCACCTGGAGAGGAGAAATGCTTCTTACAGGAAGTAGCAGACTTCTTCGTCGATATGTCGCTTGAGTCGCCCAAATTGATGGTTCTGGGCGACTTTAACGCCTGGGTCGACGATGAACTCTCACAATTTGGTCATCACTTCCTCCAACTTATGTCTTCTTTGGGCCTTACACAGGTAGTGTCCACTGCTACACATAAATCTGGGCACTCTTTGGATTTGACTCATCTGACGTGGGGGTGGAAGCAGTCGCCTGGTCTGACCATCACACAGTGAGGCTCAATTTCTATACCCCCCGAGAAGGCCTTCCCTTGTGGAGATGGTCAGGTACCGCCCATTACGGAATATTACTTCCCAGGGCCTTGCGGCAGTCCTTGACCTCTCATCCGTCGTTGTTGACTAGCAGTGACCCTGTTCATGAGCACCCCCTATCCCTTCACCCCAGGTCCCCCTGGTTTGATGGGACTTTGAGGGAGTTGCGGAGACAGGGGCGAAGGTTAGAGTGTTGTTGGCGCAAATCCGCCCTTGATGCCAACCACCTTAGATTGATGGAACATTATTCTATCTATCAATCTGCAATTACCCATAAGAAGGCAGAATTCCTGTCCAGGGAGATTGCAGTTGCACATAATCGACCGGCTCAGCTGTTTCGGGCTGTAGACAGACTGTGCAACCCAGCCTGTCTACAAATCGAAAAGCCTTTTCACAAATAGAGTGTGAGGAGCTTGCTCGGTTCTTTGCAACTAAGGTGGCTGACATCAGGGCGGGCTTGCGTCCAGTAATCTCTAAGGGTGATGCTGTGGAACAACGCGAGTCCACAATACCTCAGTTTTCTTGGAGTTCCTTTCGCCGACTGGAAGACGTGGATCTTAAGAGGATCATCCATAGTGTGCGGCCTACAAGCTGTGGCTTGGACCCTGGACCAACTCCCCTAATTTTGGGTTGTTTTGAGATCATTGGTCCAGTTATGGTTCAAATAGTCTGGTGTTCTTTAGAGTCTGGGGAGTTTCCTAACTCCCAGAAAGAGGCAGTGGTGACACCCCTCTTGGAAAAAGCTACTCTGGACCCAGACTGTTTTTCAAACTACAGACCTATCTCTAATCTTCCCTTTATTGGGAAGGTTATTGAGAAGGTAGTAGCAGCCCAACTGGAAGACCATTTAACCATCCATAATATCTACGAATCCTTCCAATCCGGTTTTCGGAAAAGACATAGCACCGAGACTGTGCTGGTTTGGGTGCTTAATGATGATCTGAGGGCGAGAGATCAGAAGAAACGTTCCATTCTAGTTCTTCTTATCTCTCGTCAGCTTTTGACACTGTGGATCACTTGGTGTTGTTAGCACGCCTGAGGTCAATTTGTGGAATGTCGGGAACTGTTTTAAAATGGTTCACTTCATTCCTTACTGGGAGATCACAAAGAATCGTGTCAGGGATTTATTCCTCCGGCTCAACTCCTTTGTTGTGTGGGGTGCCTCAGGGTTCAGTGCTGTCACCCATGTTATTCGCAGTGTACATGCTGCCCCTTGGAGACATTATAAGATGGTATGGGCTGAGGTTTCACTGCTATGCAGATGATATCCAGCTATACTTGTCTTTTGCACCTGACCAGGATGGAGCACTCTCTGTGTTTAACAACTGTCTGGAAGAAATCCAAGGGTGGATAGATTCTAGTTGGTTAAAGTTGAACTCTGAGAAGACGGAGGTGTTAGTGGTGGACCCGGGTGGTCAGTCAGTGAGGTCACATGGTGGCACGCCTTCTGGAATTTTTCTTGGCGGTGTGTCACTTTTGCCCTCTGAACAGGTGCGCAACCTTGGGATTGTCCTGGACGATAGGCTGACCCTTCAATCTCAAGTGTCGGCCATTGTCAGGACTTCCTTTTACCATCTTAGGAATATTGCCAGGGTGCGTCACCTTGTTCCGTCTGACTCCCTACCAACGTTGGTCTACGCCTTTGTGTCCTCGCGCTTGGACTACTGCAATGCCCTGTACTTTGGGCTTTCTGGGGTTGAAATCCGTCGCCTTCAGCTGGTGCAGAACACTGCAACCCAGGTGTTGACTGGGACAAGGAGATCCAGTCATATTACACCAGTGCTGCGTGAACTGCACTGGCTTCCTGTATGGTGGCGGATCACCTTTAAAGTCATTTTACTGACTTTCAAAGCCCTTCACGATCAGGGTCCAACATACCTGAAAGAACTTCTGGTGCCTTACTGCCCCAGCCAATCGCTCCGCTCGGCCGACGGGGGGTAGTTAGAGATTCCAAGAGTGAATTTAAAATCTTCAGGTAGCACAGCATTTTCTTATGCTGCACCCACTCTTTGAAATTATCTACCACGCCGGTTAAGGGAGTGCACCTCCGTGGAGATATTAAAGAAAGATCTAAAAACCTACCTATGGGGTTTAGCTTATCTTGATGATTAGTGGAAACTATTTATTATTATCTGTTATTGTTTGGATGATTGTATGGTTTGTTCTAACTAAATGTTGTTTTAATGTATTTTTGTATGTTTTAAATTGTTATTTTATATTGTGCTTGACGTAAAGCGCCTTGATATTCTTGAAAGGCGCTTTAAAAATAAAGTTATTATTATTATTACCCCCAGGTCTCTTTCCTTTTTGTTGTTGTTACTACCTCCCCATTGTGTATTCTTCCCTGGGTTCTTGTTTCCCAGGTTGCTTGTTTGCACTTCTTTGCATTGAATCCTAGCTGCCATACTTCTGACAGTTCCTCCAACCTTGCCAAGTCCCTTCTCATCCTTTTCACACCTCCTAGTGTATCAACCCTGTGCAGATCTTTGTGTCATCTGCAAAGAGGCATACTTTTCCTTCTAGTCCCTCTGCAATGTCACTTATGAAGACATTAAAAAGGACTGGACCCAATACTGAACCCTGCGGTACCCCACTAGTAACCCCTCTTTCTTCAGAGTGGACTCCATTTACAATTACCTTCTGTGTCCTGTTGTGCAGCCAATGTTTTACCCAGGCTACCATCCTGGGACTCACTCCCAGGCTGGTTAATTTGACTATTAATTTTTTGTGTGGGACTGTGTCACATGCCTTGCTAAAGTCTAGGTAGGCCATGTCCACAGCCCCTTCCTGGTCTACTACTTTGGTCACCCAGTCAAAGAAATCTCCTAGATTCGTCTGACATGACCTTCCCGCTGTGAGCCCACGCTGTCTTGAGTCCTGTGCCCCACCGGTTTCTAGGTACTCAACTATTCTTTCATTCAGAAGTGACTCCATCACTTTCCCTACCACAGAGGTCAAACTGACAGGTCTGTAGTTTCCTGCCTGTCTTGGTCCCACTTTTGTGAAGGGGAATCACATCCGCCTTCCTCCAGTTCTCGGGTACCACACCATCCTCCCATGATTTATTAAAAAGAGTAGCCAATGGTTTCACTAGCTCCCCCCTTAATTCTTGCAAATAGGATGCTTGGATGTATAGGCAGGGGCATCACCAGCAGGAAAAGGGAGGTCATAATTCCGCTATACAAGACACTAGTGAGGCCCCACCTGGAATACAGTGTACAGTTCTGGAGACTACACCTACATAAGGACATAGATAGGGTAGAGAAGGTTCAGAGGAGCACAACAAAGATGGTGCATGGATTGCATCACAAGTCCTATGAAGACAGGTTGAAGGAACTGAACATGTACTCTCTGGAGGAGAGGAGGGAGAAAGGGGATATGATAGAGACATCCAAGTATCTCACAGGGAGGAACAGGGTGCAGGAATACACTATTTTTAAGCGAAAAAGATGTACCAAGACTAGAGGGCATGGGATGAAGTTGGAGGGAGGACGATTCAGAGGAAACATGAGGAAGAATTTTTTCATAGAACGGGTGGTGGACAAGTGGAACACCCTGCCAGAGGAAGTGGTGGGGGCTGAAACAATTATGGGATTTAAGAATGCATGGGATAGACATAAAGGAATTCTGGAGGTCAGGGGTAAGGGGCAACAGACTTCTAGGAAAACATAAACTGAACTTACAAGCTCAAATGGGCAGACTGGGTGGGCCATAGGCCCTTATCTGCCGACATTGTCTATGTATCTAATTCCATCAGGCCCCATTGCTTTGTCCACCTTCAGTTTTAGGAGTTCTTGCAGAACCCTTTCTTCTGTGAAAGGGCTGGGATTGACCCCCCTATCCAGAGTGCTTCTGTTAACTGGATTAGGCACTTCCCCCTCCTCTTTTGTGAATACTGAGCAGAAATATTTGTTCAGTATCCCTGCTTTTTCACTGTCCCCCTCTGCCCACCCACCGTTTATTCTATTCAGCCTCACTATCCCTCCCTTTGTCTTTCTACGCTCGCTGATATACCTATAAAAGGTTTTATGTCCCTTCTTGACCGAGTTGGCTATCTTTTCCTCAGTTTGGGCCTTTGCTATTCTGACTTCCCTCTCTGCTTCCTTCTGCCTTAACTGATACAGCTCTCTGTCCTGCTCCTTCTGTGTTTCCTTACACTTCCGGAATGCTATCTTTTTCTTCCTGACTCACAGCCACCTCTTTTGAGAACCATAGTGGCTTTTTCTTTCGTTTTGATTTGTTTAGTTGCTTCACACAAAGGCTTGTTGCCTCTGTGATGGCAGTTTTGATGATTCCCCATTGTTGCTCCACACCTCCTTCTAGCCTGTTTGCTAGTGCTTTTTTCAGGCACGCTCCCATCTTGCCAAAGTCAGCCCTCCTGAAGTCCAGTACCCTCATCTTTGTATGGCTTGACTCTGTAGCTGAGTTTAACGTGAATCACACTGTTTGATGGTCACTTGTTCCCAGATGACAACCCACTTCTAGATCTGAAATCCTCTCACTGCCCCCGTTTGAGAGTACGAGGTCTAAGATTGCTTTGGGTTCCGAAACTAGCTGTTTGAGGCCTGCCACCTGTAGGGCATCAAGAATGGCTCTGCTCTTGGATGTGGTTGCAGCAAATGTGCTCCTGTTAACATCTGGCATATTCAGGTCTCCCATCAACAGCAGCTCCCCTTTCTCTGCCATTCTAAGAATGCCTTCTATCATATCCTTGTCCATTCCCTCCCCCTGACATGGGGGTCTGTACACAACCCCTGTGCGGATTGCGGTGCCATTTCCAGTCTACAAGGTGACCCATAGTGCCTTCTCTCCTCCCTGTTTACTCTTTTGTTCAGTTGCTTTTATCCCTTCCTTTACATAGAGAGCTACTCCTCCCCCTCATCTCCCCTGCCTGCCTGCCTCTCCTGTAGGTTATGTACCCTCGTATGTTAACATCCCAGTCATGGTTCTCTGTGTACCATGTTTCTGTGACTGCTACAATATCCAGGCATCCCTCTTCCATCAAGGCCACCAGCTCAGGGAGCTTGTTGCCCAGACTATAGGCATTGGTACTCATTACCCTCCATTTCGTGATGGTCTTACTCGTTTTTACCCCATCCCTGTCCTTCTTGCCTTTGTCACTTTCTCCATTTACCCCTGCCCTTCCCAGAGGGATGCTGGGAGGGAGAACTCTGCCAAATCAGAGATTGCTTAGAGGCTTACAAGCTCAGAACCAAACTCAAGGGAGCAAGGATCCCACTGGATGGAATTTGAGAGAAGGTTCAATCGAGCTGTTTGAACAGTTTGGATACAAAAGGCAGACTCTCTACACCTCCCGTCATACCCAACTATTTAAGCTGTAGCTGAGAGCTCAAAGACTGCCAAAGCGGAAAGTCTGTTCCAAAAAGAGAGCGCCCAACTTAGCAAGGGGAAAAGTTTATCTAGCACTTCGTTAAGTGTTACCACCAAAGTGTGTGTGTGTGTGTGTGTGTGGTGGGGAGGGGTTACGCCCTTAGAAGTTGCCCCTTTAAATAAAGAAAGAATGGGAACTCAATCGGACTCCCTGAAGACAAAGCGGAGATCGCCAACTCTAGAAGAGTAATGTCAGGACAAAGAAGTATCAGAGACTGACATAGGAGATCAGAGCTTGCCAGAGGGAGACCTTTAAAGGAGACAGAGCCAGAAACTGGCTGGTCTCCTAAACTGTGAATTGAACAGCATGGCCAAGAGAAACACCAATAAGTCACCTCTAGGGGTAGTCAGAAAGAGTTCTCTGAGAATAGCATAAGTCCTACTCGTCCTACTAGCATAGCCCTTCTCCCTCAGAAAAGGTATCTGTTCAGACGAGCAGACACGCAGGGTTCTTTTTTTTTTTTTTCTTGGCGTAAAGGCCAACAAAGAAGAGGGAAGGAACAAGCAGGGAGGGGGAGATGCCGGAGTAGAAGGCCCTAGAGGGGAAGGTGGACGGGTATCAGTAATGAATGATGAAGATTATAGCGCAGTGGTTTAAGGCTATGAGCTGCAAATCTGGTGACACAGAACAGACAAGACCTGGGTTTGAATCCCACAGCTTTCACTTGCATACTGTGTGACCCTGAGCAAGTCACCTAACTTCCCTGTGCTCCTAGGTCGCACCTGTAAAAAAGCTTTCAGCTTAGTGTGCTACTCCCGGTTAAACAACTAAATAAAAAAAAATTTAAAAAGATATAAGAGAAGATCAAGAATTACGGTAGGTACATAATTTTCATATCTTCCCTTGTCAATCTTCACCATTCATTACTCCTTGGGTGAGTACCAAGCCGTGAAGCCACAAAGAAAAACAGAGACAAGACCCACAGCCTCCTGTTGGTGGAAAACAAAGGAGAGAACCTTAGCTAATCAAACAAAAAGCCTAAGGCTGAGGAGAGCTAGGAGGTGTCCCTCGAAGACGAGGAGATGGAGGAAACCCTGAAGAAGTCTCCTAGCTCTGGTGGAAAACAGGCGGGTCCCTCGGAAGGCGGAGCGAATCATCCTATGCCGGGCCAGGGGTTACAACCTTGATAGATGAAGCCATGCCATCCGCCTAATGCAGATCGCTGTCCCTGCAAGCCTGGAAACCACCTCACTGGTGTTGTAAGATGCCCTTGCCTGGTGCCTTGCCAGCTCCAGGCCTATAGTAGAGAGGGCAATGGCCTGCCTAGATTGCTCCAAGTCAAGCATTGATGCTAGGAGCTAAGATAGCATCGACCATAGATGCCTGTTGTAGGCAGCATAGTGTGCCTGATGAAATGTGATGCACAGCATCGCACGACAGGAGGAGAACACTCTTCTCCCCAACTGGTCAAACTATAGAGAATCTTAGTCCGGAGGGCGATCGTGCGCCAGGCAGCGGTGCCCGGAAAGCAGTCTCTACATATGCCAATCCCGAATGTGGGTTGGGGAGAGAACCTAGGGACTCAGAAGGGGCACAATACCACCTCCTGCAGTCTGCCGGAGATGGGATAGGGTCGGCTGGAGACTGCCAGGAACGGACAGACACCTCCTGGAAAGGAATAGGCCAGGATGGCACTACCAAATGTTGGGCACTGAATTCACTGAGGAATTCACACGTCTCCCACTCGGTATTATCTCACCTAACAAAGGAAATGCGAAGATCCCTCACCATCCTCAACAGGAAGCGCTGATATTCGGTGAAATCGGCATCGGAAGAGAGGTGAGCAGTGGAGTTCCTCTCCTCCAGGAGGGAGGCGAGTATGATGGGGAACTCGAGAATGTCAGAGGACTCCCTGCGGTGGTGGGGATAGGCGAAACACCCGCTCATGCATGAATCTAACGTATGAGGGGAAGGCCGCCGCATTGTCTCTGAACATCTCCCAGGATATCGGCCCGGTAGGACTGACATGGCCTGGGGGGGGCGTGACTGCAGAGGAATGGGAGCGGGGCACCTACGAAGAAGCAACTGTCCTCTGCTAGGGCTCTGGAATCTGGAAAACGGAGCCTGAGCTGACAGGGTCCTGGATAACAAACCAGGTTGCAGAATGGAACCCTGGGTATGAGAACCTTGGCAGAGCCTGGAAGGGGGTCCTCCCCTGTGACGTGACTGGGGCTGTATGGATCCAGAAGGACGGCCCACAGCAACACCACCAGAGGGATTCGCTGAACCCATGAGGAAGAGGCAGGCCTTGGCGCTACAGCTTCTACCAACACCCCGAGGGGTGGCAGACGGAAGCTGTCCTGCTTCACCGCGCCCCCTCAACTCCTCTGACTTAGAGGATGCCCTTCTCCTCGACGACAGCAACAGAGTCCATCAAGCCAGGAGTCTTCCTTGTCAGCCCCCCGAAGACAGGACCCCAAGTCCACCCTGAGAGGGTGCGGCAGCACCGGAGACGGCTGCTGCCACAGCCCCCTGTAGGAGAACAACCCTCTCCCCAACCTCCACTCCATCTCCTCCCAAAAGTTCCAGACCACCCCCAGCCTGGGAGCCCTCAAAAGAGGACTGCTGTAGGGACTGAGGAATGGGCGCGCTGGGCCGCCTGACACCATGTCCCACCAAAGACTCCGATCCCGAAGAATCAGGGAGCCAGGATGGATCCACATCCGTATCATCCACTTCTAAGGAAGAGACGACCAGCAGGACCTCAATACTGGCCACCCCAGGAGTCTCCCGGGAAACTGCACTGCGAGTGGCACCGGTGCCACCTACAGCGCCAGTCAACACCCAGCATCCAAGACAATGCTGGAACCCGGTCCTGACCTGCCCACCGCCCCAGTCAAGTCCCCAGCACCGCTCTTGGCGCCGGGACCCGACATGACGCCGGCAGCGGAGTCGACCGAGCCCACAGCGCTGCTCAAGGCACCGAGCGCTAACACGGTGACACAAGTGGTGCCGCCCCGATCACCGGCGCCACTGGGATCTGAGATGGTGCCAGAAAGTGGCATCGAGGGTCCACCCACGCTGGGCCCGGCAACCACGGGCCTCAACACTGGGGGAGCCTGCACCTCCAAAGAGGTGACTGCCGAGGCGGTGTCTCCACCTCGGCCCCAAAAGGGACCATGGTGTTCCTCCGACATCGCAAAAGAGGCCTTCTCCTCCTCCTCGGCAAGACTTGAAGACAAGAAGGCCTCCTCCTCCTCTCCAGACTGTACAGACCTGGAAGGGGACCCAGATGAAGGGTCTGAAGTTCTTACCTGGGAGGCCTGAGAGCGACGCTGTCCTCCGAAAGTCGGCGGGGCCTTGTCAATCTTAAATGCCCTGACTTCGAGAACATGGCGGTCCATTGAAAAACAGGCATCTCATCTGTCCATATTATGGTTAGGTCCCAGGCAATGAAGGCAAACATCATGCTGGTCCGTGACGGAAAAATGACGGCCACAGGATCACTGATGCATGGCGGCACGACCCGCCTTCGACTTTCGTTTAGCTCCCGAACCAGGCATGATGCAAAATTAACACTCTAAACAGAAAAGCTCCCGGCGTTGTCAGTAAAATAATAAAGAACAGTCTTATCGGAAAACTTTGTCAGCGAAAAACTAACTAGGATGCAGGCGGCGTCGAAGAACAATGAAATAGGCCTAGTGGCATAGAAACTTTTTCTCGCTCCACGTAGCAGGTGCAGCCTTGATGGTGGGAGAAACAGAAGTGGGATGTAGGAGGAGTCTGCGGTGTCTAATGTCTGCCCCTCGCGCACTGCGTCACTCTCAGGGGCGGCGCCATAGGCGCCGACTCCTCTAACAAAAAAAAAAAACTCCCGTGGTGGGTGCGTGCCTCTGGCTACACCCAAGCAGTAATGAATGGTGAAGATTGACAAGGGAAGATCTGGACGCAGTACTCCAGATGGGGTCATGGGCTTAATTAAACAGTAAAAAGTTTTACTGGACAAGATAATGTATATTTATTTTGGATCCCCCCCCCCAAAGGATTTATCTTTAGGCAAGGAAAGAAAGAATGCATGTATTAAGAGGTGTGGCGCCCTCATTAGGCTGGATAAATAGTATGCAATGTCTTTGCTTGAATATCAAACTGTATTTTTTTTTTTTAAATAATAAACAAAGTTAAAAAAAAATAGAGTACAAATCTATATCTGTACAGTATCCTTCCTAGACCTTCCTTCTTCTGTCCATAGTCTTACTATTTCTAGTCAGCTCCTAATCCTGGGTCACTTCAACAACCGGACTTTCCCATCTGTGAACAAGCCAGTCCCTCCATCTCACGCAGCATATCTCCAAGCCAACCCAGCTGAACACCTCCATCACAAACCACTCTCTCCTTGACTGAGTTCTCTCCCCCCACCACCACTGCATTATTAGTGCAGGCACCCTTCCTGATACTCTCATGGATCACTGCAGGATTTACTGTATGCATAAGGCTTATCGACCAAAAGCCCCTTCCAGAGTCATTCAACTTCAGACTTTCAACCTATCTGCCCTGAATGCTGACCTCCATACCACAAACTGGTCTTTCAGCACTGCATCCTTGGATGTTGATGATGCCTTTTCCCCATTTCCAAGTATGCTTTTTCCTCTGTCTGGGACAAACACGGTCCCTTCTGTAAAATCTGCGTTTTGGGATCCCATCTTCCCTAGGTGTCTGCCGTGCAGTTTCTGCCTCCAGGCCAGAGACTCTGCCTGGCAACTGTATAATTCCACCGGCTTGCCAGCAGACCTTCTGAGGTATAAAATACCCCCATAATGCCTGCCCCAAGGCCACAAAGTGGGCCAAATGGGAGATATTTATCTTAAACGTCCAGAATATTAATTGGCCCTCCAAATTCTGGAAGGTTGTTCACTCAATCTTTAATCCTCCCACCCAGTCTCCCACCCCCACATTCCCATTAGATGCTCCCACTATCTACATTCCTATTAGAGGTAGCTACCACTTTTAACTCATTTTTCTCTTCCTCTGCCTGTTTCCTAATGTCCTTATTCCCTCCCACCCCACTTCCCATGTTCTTCTCCCTCTAATCTTCTTCCAGCTTCTCCCCCATTTCCACATCTGCTTCCTGTCAACCCACCTGGAGATCAAAGCCCTGATGGACAGGACCCCCAAAGAAGAAAAAAAATCACTTACCATAGTAATGTTGTTTCTTCTTAAGGAGTTCCTCACTATGTTTACACTTTATGCCGTCATCTCAGCAGAGAGTGACGTCCCAGAGATAGGACCTATGCAAATTTTAGAACATAGAATGTAGGTTCAAAGTCTGCATCCGCGCTCCATTCTAGCCGTTACTTAGATCTGTTACCAAGCCAGAGTGGAGCAGCAGCTAGCAAAACCAACTAAAAGGCTACCAAAAACTTTGAAGAAGTTTTATAGAATTTTAAAAAACAGCAGATATTTTTAAAGCAGATTTGATAAAAAATTGTCATGTAAACCATAACACAAACTTACAACTGTAGGAACTGCAGTAGTAATACCAACCTCAATAAAAAAAAATAACTGATTCTTGTGTGAACCTATTTCAGGTTCTGGAGTATAAATATAGTGAGGGATCCCATAAGAAGAAACAACATTACATGTTGTGAGTAATTTATTTCTTGTAACCCCAGGAAGAAACAATTACTCACCATAGTAATGTTGTTTCTTTTAATGGAGTCTTGCTGTATTCTGATATTATGCAGTTAGCCCCAATACTTGAACTGCCCCGGAGAGGAAAGAATTGCCTCTATGCAGAAGCACAAAACATTGAGCTCGAGCTCAGTTTTCAAACCTCCGTCTCTGGTACTTACAGTAGCAGCCACAGACACTGCCAGCTATTTCCCGAAATTTCTGTGATATTTCCAGATAATTAGATAAAAAAAATTCTCCCCTTATAAGTAATGAGGAGACGGGCTGGAAAGAGATGCCATGTGGAATAGCTGCTTCTCCGAGTAAGGCCCGTACCCCATCGAATTTCTTCCATTTCTGATGGGTTGCAAAACTGAAGTCAGGGTAGAGTTGCACTCGTTGGCCATCTTGGAGCAAGGTGCCCTGGTGATGTGCCAAGGCCAAGAGAGTGTCCCGAGTAGCAGCCCCATCGGTCACCAACACTATCGCTCTCTGTGCTTCCGGATTCTCCACTCTACCCCTCTGCATGACATGATAGGCCTTCTGGAATCTGGAGGTTTTAGATGCTACTTCCTCCCCCAATTGTGCAAGGAACCACTCTTGCAGAATAGGTGATCTTCTGCCTCCTCCAGCACTCCCAGAACCCGGATAGTAGGTAATCGGATTTGATTTTCGATGGTCTCCAGATGGTTCTTAAAATGTGAGCTTTCTTTAATTACATCTGTAACTGCTCCGAGAGCTGAGTCGGCCCGTTTCCCTGCCTCAACTGCAGTAGTTTGAAGTGCTTCCAGAGGCCGAAAAGAGGAAGCAAGATCTGTTAGGGCCTTTATCTTTGTCAGAGGAAGGAAGGCATTTGCTTGGATAGTATCCAATTCTATCCTTATGAAAGTAAGAATTTGTACTATTTCGAGAACAGACTTTGGGAGATTGAGAAGAAACGGCAGAGAACTGAGCAAGTCTCGAGTGATATGTAGAGCTGACTTGACCTGGTCAGATGACTGACCTACAATTAGCAAGTCATCCAGATATGGGAAAATGGAAATACCCTGCCTCCTGAGGAAAGCAACTACTACTGCAAGGCACTTTGTATACACCTTTGGAGCTGATGTTAGGCCAAATGGCATTGCTCTGAATTGATAGTGGCCTGAAGGCAACTCAAACCTGAGGTACTTTCTGTGGGAGCACCTGATAGGAATATGGAAATAGGCATCCTCGAGGTCCAGGGATGCAAGCCAACCCCCTGGCCTTAGAGAGGGAAGAATTATTCCCAGAGTCACCATTTTGAATTTTGGTTTTGAGATGTGTTTGTTCAAATACCTTAGGTCTAGGATGGGTCGCTACTCCCCTGTCTTTTTTGGAGTAAGGAAGAACCTGGAGTACAGGCCTTTGCCCCTGTGCTGAGTAGGAACTTTCTCTACGGCTCTGAGAGCCAGAAGAGATGAAACCTCTGCCTCTAGGGCAAGGGTCTCTGAGATGGATGCAGGTGGGAAAGACCTGGCCCTCAGTTTTGGAACCTTTTGAAGCTGAGGGCCAGTCCCTGGCTTACTACACCTCCAGGACTCATCTTGTCTAAGGTAACAGACTTCCAGGCCTGGAAGTAGTAAGCCAGCCTGCCTCCTACTGGAATGGGGGAGTCAACCCAGACTGACACATCATGGTGTCTACTTGGCAGGAGCTTTGGACTGGGAAGAGGATGCAGCCCTGCTCATGCCCTCCCTCGAAAGGACACCCCTCTGTG
This sequence comes from Neoceratodus forsteri, assembly GCA_016271365.2. NCBI lineage: Eukaryota > Metazoa > Chordata > Ceratodontiformes > Ceratodontidae > Neoceratodus > Neoceratodus forsteri. The sequence continues at coordinate 965,618,487 of CM028134.1, read as the reverse complement.
GGAAGGAAGAGGAAGCCTGGGCTTGGTTGAAAGGCCTGTGGACAGGCCTGCCCCTTCCCCTAGACTGCTGCTTTCTGAGGAGTGGCTTGCCTCTCTTTGGCCTGTGTACTCGTGTAGGTGGTCCTGTACTCATCCATTTTCTTCATGTAAGCCTCTGTCTGTTCCCCAAACAGAGAGTTATCCACTTCAGGGAAATCCATAGCCTTGGCCTGGGTATCCTGCAAAAGGATAGTACATCTGAGCCAAGCACGTTTCCTGACAGACACAGATGTAGCCATGACTCTTGATGCCACATCACTGGAGTCCACAGCAGCATGAAATTGCACTTTGGATGCCTCAATTCCATCTGCAGCCACCTCCTTCAGCTCTTTGGCTAGGTGGGGGGAGGCCTATTTATCCAGTTCCAGAACCATATCCCACCTGGACTTCTGGTACCTGGCTGTGTAGGCCAGATAGTTAGCCTGCCTGAGTACCAAAGAAGATACCAAATACTGTTTTTTGGCCCTGGCATCGACCTTCTTGGAGTCTTTGTCGGGGGGGGGTGAAGCCAAAGGAATGTTACCCCTGTCACAGGCTGCAGCCTGCACTACCCCAACATGGCTGCAATGACTGTATAAAAACTCTGTACCACAGCCTGATAGCATATACCTCCTGTCCATTCTCTTATCCACAGGAGGTAAGGAGTTAGGACTTTGTAAAATCTTTTTTGTCCGTTTCCCCAAGGACTTGTGAAGAGGGATAGGCAATCTTTTGGACTCTGGGATGTCCTTCATCTCAACAAAATCAGGCTCTTCCTCCTCCTTAGCAGCTTCAACCATTGGGAGCTGAAGGATTTCAGCCACCTTCTTGTAAAACAAGAAGTGTGAAGGGGACTCAGAAAGCCTGGAGGGGAGACATTGGAGGGTCTGTCTGGGGAGATGTCAGGTTCAGTGGGCACATCCAGACCTTCAAAGTCGTTATCTTCGTACTCATCCTCGGGATACTCTTCGTCTCCCTCCCACTCCTCATAGAAAGCATCTGGATCGTAATCTGATGGACTCAGATCCGAACGAACTGACCACCTAACCAGCGGTACCAGTTTGGACAGAACCGGGTGAAGCAACTGAACTATACTAATCGCTTTGGCTATCTCATCAGCGGTTGGAGTATGTGGTGCTGGATCCGAACCGGCTGACTTACACTTCCTTTTTGATGGAACTGAGCACTTGAGAGTCGGACCTCCTTTTGCCCGAGGAGGTATCGCCTAGGTCAGTAGGCACCTCCTCAGGTTCGGCCCCAACCTAACTGGGATGGCCATCCAGATCTACGGATTTCTCGGCCTCCATTTCCTTCAGCCTACTCAACCTTTTTTCTATAGTGGCTTTAGGAAAGTTTTTACAAATCTGGCAGTCTGTTTTGAGGTGGTCAAACTCCAGACAATAAACACAGATGAGGTGGGGGTCGGTCTTGGCAAAGGCCTCCCCACACTCAGAACAGTGTTGAAACCCAGTGAGACCATTTTTTTCCTTGTTTTTCTTCAGACATGACCAACCTAAACAATTACCCTAAAAGCTTTTATGCCAGGTAATAACCAACCCATTCGGTTACAAACCGTGTTCACAGGATTCCATTAAAGAGAACCAGAAAAGTCTGGTTCTTTGAAACGATCGACACCGGAACACCACACTAAATCCCAGAGAAAATAAAAACAATCAAAACAAGCAACAAGGTCGGTTCCTAACGGACCGACTGATTAGAAACAGAGACAAAATAATTTCCACAGATTTTTTAAATAAAAGACAAGTCACCACCTATCTACCACACTACCTGTACTGTAGACAGAGGCTGGAAATCTGAAAATAATACAACAGTCAGAAAAAATGAATACTAATTCAAACTACCGAACCAAGCAGAGGAGAAATCTCCAGAGCGACTTCACTGTTAGGCGGAGTAAAGAATCTGACAGTTACACTGGTAAGTACCACAGACAGAGGTTTGAAAACCAAGCTCGAGCTCAACGTTCTATGCTTCTGCATAAAGTAAACTCTTTCCTCTCCAGGGCAGTTCAAGTGCTGAGGCTAACTGCATAATGTCAGAATACAGCAAGACTTCATGTTGTTTGAATCCCTCATTTAAAGCAGCAGTACTAACAAATCAGGAAGTGATCTATCAAAATTCTGCTTTTTGGCTGTAAGCATGTGACCAAAGTTCCAGTTTCCATACCTGTAAATATTTTTTTTCTTGTCATCTTTAGTTTTTTAGATATTGTGACGGTACAATAAATATGGCGGCTGACTAATTTTCAGCTGAGCTTTTCCTTCAGGTCGCATCAGGTCTTTTGACTACAGCAGTACGACCCTGTGCTGACCATTCCCGATGTCCCTGCAAGTCATACACATGTGCAGTTGACAACAGAGGGGGTTCCAGTGCAACATGCTTGGGGGCAGAAATGTAAAAAAAAAAAAGCAGAGGATAACTGAGCAACTTACTCGGTGATAGTACAATGCTGGCAGGAAAGAGTACCAGGCATATGATCCGAAGAGCACAAGGAATAAACTATCAAAAAAGTGCAACTTTTATTTTCGTAGTACTGCTGCTTTAATGTTTACACTTTATGCAGACTCAGTAGCAGTACACTGCTCCCTCTCTACTGTATAAAGAACCCCTCTGTAACAAACTCCCTCTTATAGTGAACACCTTTGATGGCTCCCATTGTTCCCAAAATAAGCATCTTAACACCTCACTATAGTGAACAACTAGCTATAATCAACACCTCTGCTGGCTCCTGAGGTTTTCACTATCGAGAGGGACCACTGTACAGGACTAGAAATTCAGTTTAAAAAGTGGTATTCCCCACGGAATACCATTTAACAAGCTTTGGTATTCCGTCTTAAAAACTGGTATACTAAGCCTATTTTTTGTATACTACTGTTCAACTGTTTTTTCACAGCATTTAACAATTGGGAATACAGTTGTTTCTAGCCCAAACTGCCCTATTTAACTACATTTGAAAAAAGTTTTAAATTTTGTCATGCATCTTCTATGTAGAGGTCCTACAGAGAGTCCTGCTAGTCCTGTAATGGGGTTGGTCTTATTTTAAATCTGAGGTTTTTTTTAATACATATATATATGTGTGTGTGTGTGTGTGTGTGTGTAAAATCATCAGGCACATAATAAAATTCAAAGTATTTAAGGAAAAATTCAGCCTGTAGAGCTGCATTTAAAGAGTTTCACTCTCCAGCCACTGCCAGTCGTGCCACATATTCTTGATTTCTTCAACAGAGGTTGCTGCTGCCTAAAGACACACACATCTTTTGAAATCAATGTGTTAACAGTATTGAATAAGTTTCTCAGTGTGTTCTGTTTATTCCCCTGCAATCTAACTATTTCCCTGGCTACACAAATAGTTTTATTTTTCTCTCTTTTCTTCTTCTTATGATTGCTCAACCCCTGATCAAACTGTTTATTGAAGCACATTGTTTTTCTTGTATTTTTTTTAGCTGCAGTCAGTCCTGAGGTACATAACTTAAATAACCTGCCCAGTGATTCTTTCTTTATTTAGATACACTGCTGAGTCTTAACAAACCAGGTAATAGGAAAACTTAAAGTCTCAGTTTTGCACTCAGATTTGATAGGTCTTCCAGCACTGATTAGCAGCAATAAGATCACAGTTCACTTCACTTCACAGTTGTTTAGTTTTATTTACAAAAGCAGCCAGAATGGTCTTTTATGCTTTCGCCAGTTAAGCATCTCACAAAAGGTTTTTCCCCTTTTTTTTTTTTTTATATTGTAGACAGCAAGACTAGTTATGATTCTTTTGCCCAACAGTTTTTAGCAGGCAGGTTGCTGGTCCCAGATGTAAACAGGCTGGTGTCACCCGACACGATCACCACAAACAGCTGCAAAAAGGGTCCCAAGCAACTTTGTATTTTGCTCTCTCTCACACTACAGAGTGGTGTTTGGGGCTTAGAATCACAAAACGAAGAGAAATATGGTAGGCTTTCTGTCTAGTGCTTACAGGGTTGCAGTCCAGAGTCTGAGTCAGGTTTCAGAGGTGTGGCAGTGATGAGAAAGCTGTAACATGAACTGGTGCTGACTTCTGTTTACCAGCCGTGCCTTGTGCTCAGAGGATTGTGACAGGGAGCTCCTGCCCCTCTTGAGGACCGACCTTTTCTTAAATCTGTTGCAACAGTTTTATTTCTTAGCCTAATCTATTTTTTACAATTACTAGTCCATAAGGTTAGCCACCTTTGGGCACCCCCTTCCCTTTCTTGACTATGCTATAGTGTCCTCTTTAATTTTCCTTTTCCCTCTCAGGTCCTCGTACAGGGAGGTTATTGTGGTGACCTCTGAGCTGATCTTAAACAACAGGCTGTGTTCCTCATGTTTTTGATATAGGTAAAACGTACTAGGTGACTGTATATTATAGAAATTAAGTCAGTTGTGCTATTTAAAATGCATGAAAATTGCTGTAAACTGGGCGAGTCTGAAATCTCATGGTGATTTGCATATATCCCATGATGCTTTGTATTATGGAAGTATGTGTGGTGATGTGTTTCTTTGAAACTTGGCTTATTGTCAATGCCCTTTGGGGTAACCATTGTTTTAGTGCTTCTGCACTGAGGTTCTTTGTCTTTAGCTTGTTTTTTTATTTTTATTTTTTGAGCCCCTACCACTCAAGCAAACAAGGCCCGCATGGGGAGGCTAAATCTCGACAGATAAGTTAGATCAGATATCAGTAGGTGCTGACAAGTGCAGAAGAAGGACATACCTATTCTGTTACTGCAAACTGGTGTACTGAAGAAGGAATATGCCATTGCTGAAGGTTATTTCTGTATTTTGAATAAACATCACACAAAGATCATGTGTTGAACCTGAAGTTCGGTGTCTGGTCCATCTGTTATCCCACAACCCCTCAACAGACTCAGTGTGAGAAGTGGGTTAACTTGCTGGAAGCATCTGGGCTGGTCGAAGAGAGACGTTTTCTGGTGGATATTGCCCAGATATCCCAGGTGGGCCAATGCACCAGAAGTTGCCAGAGGAGAACCCAGAGAAGAAAGTTTGTGGAGTTCTGACCAGAACCATGGCTAACAGACAGAGAGAAGCTACTACCTGGACTGGACCTGGGAGCTCGGAGGAAGGCCAAGCCTGAAGACGACGAAGAGATGCAGGTTGAGGCAGACCGGTGGTGTGAAGACAACACCCAGGAGGTGAACATCCTGCTGAGGATGATCCACTGGATGAGGGGGCAATGGCTGGAGGCAGACCGACTACACAGAGAGGTGGAACACCAATGCCAGGTGCTCGAGAGGTCTCTGCCAGAGAGTTTGGATGAAGGATCGGAGGAGGATTTTTCGTGGGCTCAGCTGGAGGAGGACCCCCTGACTGAGCAGGATATTCCTTTGTTGCCTGTGTTCCCAGGATGTTACCCGCTGGAGGTCAGAGAGGCAAGTATGGAACTCGAATGTTTGACCCCAGGTAAGACTGTGCTTAGTGATACTGTGCTGGGGTTGAAGACTCCAAGCAAGCAAGAAGAAGCCTATGAGGCTGAAGGGACTTTTTCTTGTAGTGATACAGCTAAATCTATTAACAGTATTGACTGGGGTATACTGCAAGCTAAAGATGCTAATGTTACCAAACTGTTACAGTATGCTAAGGAGGGTATGCAGGTTAATGTTGGTGTGCGGGCAAAACAATGTTGGTGGTATGGACTGAAGAAGGGTGTTCCGTACCACAAGAGGCCCAACCCCTGTACAAAAAAAAGTGTAGATGCCCAGGTAGTTGTGCCTGAGGCTTACAGACAACAAGTGATGGAGGCTGCTATCTTTAGTCCCTATGGGCATCTGAGCCATGGTGGGGTATTAGCTCGATTAACCCTGCATTATTTACTGGCCAAGAATGTACAAAGAGGTTACAGCCTATCTTAAAACCTGCTTTGCATGCAATCAGTCAGAGGTACCTGCGGGGGACAGCTGAGGAACTAGTACCCAGGGTGTGGAAAGTGTCCCAAAGGGTAGAGGTCATTATAGAAAAAAATGGCACCCTTGGAAAAAGGGAAAACTCTCACACAGGTCACAAGGTACTAGATGGTAACAGCTGAAATAAGCACAAATATTTAAAAGGGATTGGAACCTGTGTTGGGGTAACACCAAGAGTGCCTACCCTCAGGTGTCTGTATCAGTAAGCAAGTAAAATGAATGACTCAAGAGACATAGTGAGTTTATGTGGAGGGGTTGAACCTTGGACTGGGCCCCTGCTTAAAACCGACAAGTCTGGTGGGGTTGAAGCAGGTAAATACTCACCCCCAGAGAAAGTTTTTCTATGGTGCTGGACTTTACAGCTGTCAAGATTTTCAGTCAATAAAATATGATGGACTTTCCCTAAAAGGAGATGGGAAAGTAGCATTAGTATCTGTTGAGAAATGTGTTAATGCCTCAAGGTGAAGGATGATGATATCCACTATGTTTATGATGGAATGTTTATCGTTAATAAGGACCGTGAGACAGAGATTTTGAAGATGGATGGGTGGAAGCTCCATCCCTTCCTAGGACAGGAAGGTGGTAAGCAGTCTGCAATAACTGCTTCCCTCTTAAGGTGGGGGATATGTGACAGGGTATGCAGTCTGCAATAACTGCTTCCCTCTTAAGGTGGGGGATATGTGACAGGGAGCTCCTGCCCCTCTTCAGGACCGACCTTTTCTTAAATCTGTTTCAACAGTTCTTCTGTTTCTTAGCCTAATCTATACTTTACAATTTCTAGTCCATAAGATTGGCCGCCTAAGGGCTCCCCCTTCCCTTTCTTGACTATGCTATAGTGTCCTCTTTAATTTTCCTTTTCTCTCTCAGGTCCTCATATAGGGAGGTTATTGTGGTGACCTCCAAGCTGATGTAAAACAACAGGCTGTGTTCCTTATTGTTGGATTTAGTATGCAATAGCACGATGTCATAAAATACACTGATGTATATACCTTATGTGTATGAAACCTGGAAATGTTGAAAATACCATGGCACTAGATGCTTTTGATAAAGGTAAAAAGTACTAAGTGACTCTATACTATAAAAATTAAGTTAGTTGTGCTATTTAAAATGCATGTAGATTGCTGTAAACTGAGTCAAATTTCATGGTGATTTGCATTATGGAAGTATGTATGATGTTGTGTTTCTTTGAAACTTGGTTTATTGTCAATGTCCTTTGTGGAAACCCTTCTTTCAGTGCTTCTGCACTGAGGTTCTTTGTCTTTAGCTTTTTTTTTTTTTATTTGTGCCCCCACCACCCAAGCAACAAAAACTTTCATAGGGGAGGCTAAATCTCAGCAGGTAATTTAGATTAGAGATCAGTGAGTCAGCAAGTGCTGACAAGTGCAGAGGAAGGACATACATATTCTGTTGCTGCAAACTGAGATGTATTGAAGAAGGAATATGCCATTGCTGACGGTTATTTGCTGTATTTTGAATAAACATCACACAGAGATTGTGTGTTTAACCTGAAGTTCAGTGTCTGGTCCATCTGTTATCCCACAACCCCTCTACAAGGATTTTTTTTATGAAATGACTATGCAGTTATCGTGTGTTCACGTTACTTTTTTTGGCATCCATATTTCACTGAAAGTGCAACAAAATGCATACAGAAAAAAGCAGAGAAGTACACTAGCAGTGGCCCTTCAAATTAAGGACCAGAAACAGGTATACAGAATGGATTATCAGCCAACAGTATTTGGTGTTCCGTGCATGATTTTTGGTATACACGGAACACCAAATAAAGGGGAATTTCAAGCTCTGCTATACTTTGGAAGGCTGGGTCCAGAACCTAGTCAGGAAAAAGGTTCTGCAAGACAGCAGTAAAGCTGGAATTCCTTTTTGGACTGTATGTCCAAACAGCAGTGCTTTGTGAAGATGGGTACTATTTCCACATAACCGCTTAGCTAATGTCTAACATTGGGATGCCCCTTGAGGATGCCATAGAGGTACAGGTATCCCTTGTGGAGTGTGCCCTTAAGCCTCCTAGTGGCATTTTCCCAGCTTTTTCATAGCAGAACTGAATGCAACAGACTATCCAACGAAAGACAGATCTCTTTGTAGCTGGTTTGCCTTTGCCAACCTCATCACAGGTAAAAAAAAAATATGAGACCTGACATCTTTCATCCAGTCCACGTAGATTGTCGAGACTCGTTTTAGGTCCAGGCTATGCAACTTTTCTTTTCCTGGACTGGAATGCTCTGGACAGAGTCCAGAGAGGGTCACTGACTGGTTGAGGTGGAATTTGGATACCACCTTGGGAAGGAATTTTCTGTCAGTTCTAAGAACTACTTTATCCCTGTTGGGAAATAAGTCAAATCAAATGAAAGTTTATTTATAATGCGCTTTTCAACATATCAAAGCGCAAGTACAAAATAACATCTTACATAATAAATAATAACACAAAAACAATAAAAAGCAACAATAAACCTATTCAAACGCTAATTCAAATAGATAACTCTTCAGAGACACCTTAAATGATTCCGTGGACAGGCACTCTCTAATCTGTGTGCAGAGGGCTTGCAGTTCACTTACCCTCCCTAGCAGAGGTCACTGCAACCAGGAAAGTACAGTTATATAAGAACTTACCATAACAGTAGATCTTCGAGAGAGGCTACTGCAGTAGGTATTTACCATCAGGACTGCGCGCCCTGGTGTCAGGACCACATGGAAAACTTTAGCTAGTAATGTCTGGCGAGGGGCCGCCCACCGATGTCACGTGACCGGTGTCAGCATGACCCTATATAATGGGCAGTACCCAGTCCACCCTCCAGTTCTCCCACCGGATACCTCAAAACAAAGCGACAGAAGAAAGGAGTGGGCTCATAAAGCATAAGTAAGGAGAAGCAGTAGCAGAAGCTGAGGGAAGGAGTGAGGGAAAGATACCTACTGCAAGAGCCTCGCTCGAAGATCTACTGTTACGTTAAGTTCTTACATAGCTGTACTATCTTACATCAAGAGGACTCTTGCAGTAGATATTTACCATTAGGACAGAGTCCCAAGCAGTGCAAGTCAGACAAGTCTGAAGCACGGGAGACAGGAAAAATCTGCAGGGACACAGGGAACTACGAAAGGAGGTCCTGAAGGACAGCTAGTCCAAAGCCAGCCCTGCGCCTAGAAGCAATGTCCAGACTATAGTGCTTCATAAAAGTGTGGATGGCGCTCCAAGTGGCTGCTGCACAAATGTCAGCAGCAGACATATTTTTTCAAACAAGCACCAGAAGCTGCCATGCCTCTGGAAAAATGCCCTTTGACTTCACCCGGCAAAGGTCTGCTGTACCTCTGATAGCAGAAAACAAAGTAGTTTACCAACCATTCGGACAAACACTGCTTAGAAACAGCAGCGCCCTTTCTTTTGGGTGAAAATTAAATGAAAAGTTGATCCGTTTTACAGACTGATTTCGTCCAATTTGTGTAGTACTGCAAAATTCTGTGAACATTTAAAGTGTGTAGAATTTCCTCCCCCTGATTAAAGCACTCAAGATAATATACCAGTAGTTGAATGGTCTGATTCAACGTAAACTCGGAAACCACTTTCAGGTAAAAACTTAGGATTAGTACAGAGAGCCACCCAGACTCTGTGAAAAATCAAATAAGGCTCCTTACACATCAGGGCTTGAAGCTCGGAAATCCTTCAAGCAGAAGTAACAGCAACTAAAAAGAGCGCTTTTCATGACAGACAGTGCATGTCGCAACTTGCAGCTGGTTCAAAAGGAGGCAAGGTGAGTTTTTTCTAAAACAAAATTCAAGTTCCACAGTGGAGCAGGGTTACGCACCAGGGGTTTCAGGTGGAGAATTTCCTTTAAAAATGTTTTGGAAACCTCCAGCTGAGCAACAGTTTTGCCTTCCACCGGGACGTGGTAGGTGGAAATGGCTGAAAGGTGTACCTTTAAAGAACAGTAACTCAGGCCTAGGTCAGAGAAAGATGCAGGAGGTACTCCATGACCTGAGGGAATGGGGCACAAAAAAGGGTCCCAACCTTTCGAGGTGGCCCAGATGGAAAATCTCCTCCATTTCATAAGTGGTTCACACGGAAGGCTTCCTAGGCTCCACAAGGACTTGGGCTACCCTAGGTGAAACACTAGAATATAAAGTGGCAATGTCAGAAGGTGCTACGCCTGAAGGTGAAGGGACTTCAGCCCTGGATGGACAAGTGTACCCTCCTCCTGGGTCAGGAGGTTGTGACAGACAGCTAGAGGAACCGGGGGTTCCACTGCCAGTTGCTGAAGCAGTGGAACCCATACTTGGCAGGGCCAATGAGGGGTGATTAAGATCATGCGAGCTCCTTCCACTTGCAGCTTAAGCAGTACCTTCTGCAGAATCGGAAAGGGAGGGAAGGCATACAAGAACCTCCCTGTCCAACAAAGTGATATTGCATCTCATCAAGTAACACCAAGCCCTGGAATGAGCGAGCAAAACTTGGGTAGTTTTGTGTTGAATGGGGAAGCGAACAGATCGAGATCTGGGCAACCCCACCAGTCGGATATGTCCTCGACCACTGATTGGTTTAGTTAGCACTTGTGAGCCTTGGCCTGGGTACAGCTGAGACCATCTGCTAGGACGTTCTGGACGCCTGGGACATGCACTGCCGTGAGGGAGATCCGATGCTGAATTGCCCAATACCAAACTCGCATTGCCTAACTGCAAAGGGGGTCCGACCGAGTGTCCCCCTTGCTTGTTTAGGTACCATACTACGCACATATTGTCCATGTGGACCAGCAGAGGACCTGGGTTTAGGATGTGCTGAAAGGCCTGGAGGGTGTACAGCACCACCCGCATCTCCAGCACATTTATGTGCAGGGAAAGCTCTGACTGAGAACAGAGACCCTGTGTCCTGTGGCTCTCTAGATGTGCCCCCCAACCCAGCTCTGAAGCATCCATGGTTAGAGTCTGGATGGGGGAAGGAGGCTGAAAGAGGACCCTTTTGCAGAGATTGATATCCTGCCACCAAAAGAGGTCCGACACATCTTGTGAACAAGGCCGTCCGATCTTTGGTCCCACTGAACCCTGAGCATCCACTGAGATATTCGCATGTGGCGCCTGTCCACAGGAACCGCAGGAATGGCTGCAGCCATAAGGCCAAGGAGGCGCAGCACTAACCTGGCCTAAATCCAACAAATGGAAGCCACAAACTGTGCCTGGCGCTGCATGGTTTCCGCCCTGTCCAGTGGGAGGAAAGCCTGACCCTGGGCTGTATTCAGCACCACTTCAATAAACTGCAGACACTGGGAGGAGGTAAGGTGAGACGATAGCTCACCGTAACCCCCAGTTGGGCAAATAGGTCCAGGGTATTCAAAAGAGAGAGTTCCAGCCATTCCCTCGATGTGGCTGAGATCAGACAATCATCGAGGTATGGGAAGATATAGTGGCCCTGATGCCTCAGGGCTGCTGCTACTACCGCTACGCACTTCGTAAAAAGCATGGGTGCCGAAAACAGGTCAAAAGGGAGGGCCATGAACTGGTAGTGTTCTCCCTGAAAGGAGAACCTGAGGTAGCAGTGGTGGGCCTGAAAAACAAGTATGTGCAGGTAAGCGTCCTACACGTCCGGGGCACAGAGCCACTGTCCCTTGTGTAACAGGGGCAGCAAGCCTGGAAGGGTCAGCATCCGGAATAGTTTGTACTCTATGTACAGATTCAAGGTGCTGAGTTCTAGTATTGGGCGTAAATCTCCAATCTTTTGGGGGATCAGAAAGAAGTGAGAATAGTATCCCCTTCCTACCTGGTTTGGAGGCATGGGATCTATGGCTGCTTTTTGCAGAAGAGCCTCTATCTCTTCTCTGATCAAGGAAATGTGCACCTTTGGATAATGTGAGGGACCCGGAGGGTTGTCTTGGGGTCTCTCCAGAAACTGTAACGTGTGGTCTTAAGATACTAGTTGCAGGACCCACAAATCATCATAGAGATCATACAATTATTTCGAGCCGAGACTGGCATATGCCCAGACCACCCTTTACTCAAAGGATACACACAAATGAGGTGGGGATCAGCTTTAGCAAAAGCCTCCCCACACTCCGTGCAGTGCTGAAACCCTCTTGGGTTTCTCAGACATATCACTTTTGCCAGGTTACCCTAAAGTGCCGGTGTGACAGGAAGCTCCTGCCACTCTTGAGGACCAACCTTTCTTAAATCTGTTGCAACAGTTCTTCTATTTCTTAGTCTATTCTATCCTTTACAATTTCTAGTCCATAAGGTTGGCCACCTATGGGCACCCCCCTGCCCCTTCTTGACTATGCTGCACTGTCCTCTTTAATTTTCCTTTTCCCTCTCAGGTCTTCATACAGGGAGGTTACTGTTGTGACCTCCATGCATATGTAAAACAGGTCGTGTTTATCGTTGCTGGATTTAGTATGTAATAGCACTATGTCATAATATACCTTACGTTTATGAAACCTATAAATGTTGAAAAATACCATGGCACTAGGTGTTTTTGATAATGGTAAAAAGTACTAGGTGACTATTATAGAAATTAAGTAAGTTGTGCTATTTAAAATGCATGTAAATTGCTGTAAGTTGAACAAGTTTGAAATATCATGGTGATTTACATATATCCCATGATGCTTTGCATTATGGAAGTAGGTATGATGTATTTCTTTCAAACTTGACTTGTTGCCAATGGTTACCTTTGGGGTAACCTTTTTTCAGTGATTCTGCATTGAGGTTCTTTGTCTATAGCTTCTTTCTTTTTTCTTTTTGGGCCTCCACTACCCAAGCAAACAAGGCCCGCATAGGGATGAAGGGTTTTCACAAAAAAGTGGTTAGATCAGAGATCAGCGTCAGTAGGTGCTGGCTAAATGCAGAGAAAGGACATTCATAGTCTGTTGCTACAAACTGATGTAGTGAAAAAGGAATATGCTATTGCTGCAGCTTATTTCCTGTATTCTGAATAAACATCACACAGAGATTGTGTGTTGAACCTGAAGTTTGATGTCTGGTCCATCTGTTATCCCACAACCCCGCCACAGACTTGGTGTTAGAAGTGGGATAACTTGCTGGTAGTGTCTGGACTGACCAAAGAGGGACGTTTTCTGGTGGATATCGCCCAGATATCCCAGATGGACTGATGCACCAGGAGTTGCCAGAGGAGAACCCGGAGAAAAAAGTCCGTGGAGTTCTGGCCAGAACCATGGCAGACAGATGGAGAGAAGCTGCTGCCTGGACTGAACCTGGGAGCTCGGAGGAAGGCCAAGCCTGAAGACGAAGACGAGATGCAGGTTGAGGCAGCCTGAAGGTGCACGAGCCAAAACCCAGGAGGTGGAGTCCCTGATGAGGATGATCCACTGGATGAGTGGACAATGGCTGGAAGCAGACCAGCTACGCAGTGAGGCAGAACACTGGTGCCAGGTGCTCGAGAGGTCCCTGCTTGAGAGTTTGGATAGTTATGTAATTATGGAAGTAAGTATGATGTTGCATTTCTTTCAAACTTGATTTGCTGCCAATGCCCTTTGGGGTAACCCTTTTTTCAGCGATTCTGCATAGAGGTTCTTTGTCTATAGCTTGTTTTGTTTTTTTTCTTTTCTTTTTGGGCCCCCACTACCCACGCAAACAAGGCCCGCATAGGGATGAAGGGTTTCCACTGAAAAGTGGTTAGATCAGTGTCAGTAGGTACTTGCTAAGTGCATAGAAAGGGCATCCATAGTCTGTTGCTGCAAACTAATGTACTGAAAAAGGAATATGCTATTGCTGAAGCTTATTTCCTGTATCCTGAATAAACATCACACAGAGATTGTGTGTTGAACTTGATGTTTGATGTCTTGTCCCTCTGTTATCCCACAACCCCTCCACAGACTGTGAGGCCGAGTAACTAAAAAACGTTGGTTACAAACCAGATCAAGGGCTGAGAAAAAAAACAAGAACTCGGTTTTTATGTGTCTGAAGGTCACCGGTACCCAAACACAGTAAAGTTTACACAAAAATACAGTATAAAAGAAGATCGGTTCCTCACCGGACCGACCAATGAAGAACCGAATCTTACCCCAAACTATCTATCTAAACTATACTACCTGTACTGTAGACAGAGGTTTGAAGACTGAAGGATAAAATAACAACAGCTGAAAAAACGAATGGAAAAACCACTAACAAACCGAAGCAGCGAAGGAGAAATCTCCGGAGTGTCTTCACAGTTAGGATGAGTAAAGAATCTGACGGTTACCAAGAATGTACCAGGCACAGGGGTTTGAAAACCGAGCTCAAGCTCAATGTTCTATGCTTCTGCACAGAGTTAACTCTTTCCTCTCCAGAGCAGTTGAACTGGATGGGATAACTGCATTTTGTCAGAATACAGCAAGACTTTGTGTTAGAAAGTGCGTTTCTCACTGAATACAGAAGTAAAGTATGTATTCAGTAAGTAAGAAGATAGTGGGTCAGCCTGGTAAGGCATACGAGGAGAGGTTGAAGACACTGAAAATGTACTCCCTGGAAGATAGGGGAGAAAGAGAAGGGACATGACTGGGACCTTCAAGTACTTGAAAGAGGTAAATAGGGTTGATAAGTGAAGTCTCTTTAAGCTGAGTGACAACCATAACACGAGGGAGCATAGTCTTAAGCTGGAGGGTGGGAGGCTTAGGAGGGAGGTCAGAAAGCACCTCTTTACAGAGAGGGTGGCGGACACTTGGAATGCGCTACCGGAAGAGGTCACCTCATTGAAGACAGAGGGCAGCTTTAAGAGTGGCTAGGATAGGCACAGGGGGAAAGTAAGGATCATGGGTAGGGAGGGCAGGGACAGTAGCTCATGCTGTGGATTCTGCAATACGAGCAGACTTGATAGACCAAATAGTCTTCTTCTGCTGGCTTCTTCGTATGTTTGTAAGTTAGCAGTTTCTTTGTCGTCCTACACTAGTTCCCCCTTATTGTTTAATAAAGGGCCAATGGACAAGGTCCCCCTCCTCTTTTGTAATTTAGGTAAGTGTAGAAAGACTTATAGGTATCCTTAACTTTAGTAACCAGGTTAAATTCATACTTGCTTGTTGCCTTCACAATCATCCTTTTGTGTTATCTTATTTTTTATATTTCTCAATATTGGTTACAGATTTTGTTTTCATAGCTTTTTTGTACAGCTTCTTCTTTTTGTTATTTATTCTTTTGATTTCCTGCTGTACCATGGAGGTATTCTTCCTTTATTACTTTATTTTTCCTTTATTGGCACATGTCTTGACATCACAAAATTTGTTTTGGTTTTAAACAAATCCCACGCTTCTGTCAGATTTTTATTTACGAAATCCTCTACCCAATTACAGTTTCTTAATTCTGACCTCATGGATTTGTAGTCTGCACTACTAAAGCTTTTATAAGTAGAGCAACCCATAATAGGTGTTTTACAGTCACTTGTGGTGAAATTAACTACTTCAATGGTCACTATTTCTCGGATAGAAGACCTGTCCTATCTGGAGTTCCTCAAGGGTCCATCTTGGGCCCTCTTTTATTTAACATTTTCCTCAACAACCTTCCTTATTCCTGTCAGGGTCACATCCTTTTATATGTTGACTACGCTGTCCTGTTTACTAGTGATCCAGACCCTAAAGTTCTTTAATCCAGGCTACAGAGTAATTTTGTAGTCGCAGAAAGATGGTTCCATAAGCATAAGGTAGTTATGAATTACAACAAGACTAAAACTATGCTGTTCTCCAGCTCCCAAAATAGGCACAGAACTTACCCTCTTTCTATCACCAATGAATAGGGCTCTCCCCTGGAGCTAGTTCAGCTCTTTAAGTATCTGGGATTACAATTGATAGTATGATGACACATGCCTATCACATCAGCAACATTGCTAAGGCTGTTAACACCCGCATTGGACTACTTTATAGGCATAAGCAATGTTTGACCCCAGAGGCTCTTAACCTGGCCATTCATAGCTCTCTTATCTTGCTTATTGAGTACGGCTTACCAATCTATGGATTAGCTACTGAAACAACTCTTTGCCGCATCATAGTTGCACTCAACAAAGCATACCAACTCTTTTCCGGCTCAGCCCGTCTGTCCCATACCTGCAACATGTACACTCATGCTAACTGGCTCCAATTCAAAGGTAGACTCAT
Organism: Neoceratodus forsteri; assembly: GCA_016271365.2. Lineage (NCBI taxonomy): Eukaryota > Metazoa > Chordata > Ceratodontiformes > Ceratodontidae > Neoceratodus > Neoceratodus forsteri. Next base: position 965,602,463 of record CM028134.1, on the reverse strand, counting down.
GTACCAAACATGTTTACTGTCCAAAAAAGTAAGCTTAGGCAAAATGCCCCCTGGTATGCAAAAGCTTATTACCCCCACTATCAACCGTCTTTGCACCAGAAGCTCTACAACCAGATTTTTAATATACACCGCTGTCGCACTTCTCTGGGACAAAGGTCCTTTGCCTACCGTGCCCTGCTATGGATGAACTATCTGCACCATGACATCACTTCAGCATCCACCTTGGGCTCTTTCAAGGTTAAACTTAAGCAACAGCTAGTTGCTGATGCCAGTTGTGACTGCTTCAAATAACCTTCCTTCTTGTGATCAGCAGTTATTCTAACCTTATGCTATCCTGACCATATGCATAACTGTTCTCAGCATGTAATTAACTGTTCTAAGTAGCTAATCATTCTTCTTTTACATTTCCTCTTGATCCCTTCCAATCTTTCCCCTTCCCTCTCTATGGCTTTCCACCTACTTCCCCCACCCCCATTATATCTCCTGAGCTCCCTTGCACACTTTAAAATGCTTTGTCTCATACCTACGCACCTCTGACAAGGCCCCTGGGCTAATGCCATCCCTTACCTTGTTGATTATTAGATATTAGGCGGAGTCTGTTCTCATTTTCCTGTAAAGGGTTGTTTCATAAGACCCCACCTCCTCTAATATGACCCTTTGAATTCCAGTTTTTAATCAGATTCGCACCTTGGCATATATTGTACAATGCCACATCTACTGGAACTTCTCTAGTTATACACTCTTGTAATGTTTTGCATAATTCCTTGTTTTATTTGTTCTCTGTCTTATACTTTTCCAATATGTATTGTCATCTGACGTGGAACCTATGAAATGAGCTTGTTCTCAAAGGTGTTACCCGAAATTTCAATAAATAAAACTATTTACTAGTGGACATGAGGTGTAACAGTTAGTTATATTTTCACCCATATTACTTATAATTAGGTCAAGAATATGTTGCCCTCTAGTGGGATTTTTAACATATTGTTCGAGCCTAGTTCATTTATGATATTTATAAATTATTTTTCTGATATCGTTAATCCTTGTACCTTTTCCCAGTCTATAGTGGGAAAGTTGAAATCTCCTAAAATTAATATTCTCTTATTTATATCTACACTGTTTATTTGTTTTAATAATAGGGCAGTTTGTTCAGTGTTGTATGAAGTTGGTCTGTATATCAATCCGAGGTTAATTTTTTTATCCTCGTCTGGAATCAAGTTTATCCAAAGTGTCTCAAGTTCTTTAAATTCTTCAGATGTTTTTATTTCCACTGCTTTAATATTTTCATCTATATAAATGGCAATACCACCACCAACTTTACCCACCTTTTTTTTTTTTTTTTTTTTGTAATTAGTATTTTCTCTCCTACCCAGCCTGCCACCCCTGACCATCAGGGAAGACAACCAACATCCCACTGCTTTCCATCCTACCCAACGGAGCCCCAGATCCCCACGGAGCCACGGCTATACCCCCTGGGCAGGGACGAGGTGGGGGCTCACACCAAAACTTACATGTCGTCGGTCCAGGACTCGGTAAGTGGGTGGAGGCAAATCGTGGGCATGTCCAGTCTCCCCATCTTCCCAGCGGTGGCAGGCTCTTTTTCCCCATTTTCCACCCTCCCCATACAGCTGACTCTCCCAATGTCAGGGTGCTGGGCGCCGACATCTACGCTGCAGTGCGGCCGGCCAACCCCATGTAGGGCTTGCAGTACTCCGAGCCTCCGCTCGGAGTCAGGCAAGTGTGCAGGCAATGGCCTGTACCCTCCCCAGAGAAGGCAAGCCGTCATGGGACGCTCCAGCCTATCTCCCCCTGCCGACCCACCAGCGACCCGAGTCCACTCCTGAACCCAGGTTGCCGGCGTGGAGCAAGGTGTGGCATCCAGTGTCTCAACCCTCAGCGCCACCAGGCCGGCTCACCCTGTTTTTTATAGAGTTTATATCCTTTTATAGTTTTATCCCACTCATCTCCTGGTTGCCACTAGGTTTCTGTAATGGTGCATAAGGTTATATTACTAGTGGCTAGTATTTCTTCAAGTTCTGTCATTTTGTTTTTTAAACTTCTTGCGTTAATTAGTAAGCACTTCCATTCCCTGTTGTTGGCTCTATCTGTAATGTTCATATGATGTTTAACAGTAGCATCCCCAGTTTCAGAATCTGTGGTAATCGCCTTCCATCCTGCCAGATGACCGGCGAACCTTCCGCCCACCGGTTCCTCTAACCGCAACAGAGGAGGAGGGGACGCGAGTCAAGAGGCGGAGGGAGGGATGGGGCCGCTCCTGAAGCTCTCTGGCTCTTGGCTGAGGGGGCCCGACATTTGGTTTGACATCTGGCCTGCTGGTGTTGTTTCATTTGTCGTCTCTCTTGGTGAAGAAAAGGTTGTTTGGGCTTGTAGCCAGTGCGATACATAGTCTGCACTGAATGTAAAGGCCTCCCCCTGTCCTGGAGGTTTGTAATGATGTCTTGGGCACCTCCTCCGAAGAGGACAGAATCCCGGAAGGGGGCATCCTGGATGGCAGCCTGGACATCAGGTGCCAGCCCAGAAACTCTCAGCCAGGAATACAGTACCTCCTCAGGGTGATAGCAGTGGTCGTACCACTAGCGGAGGAGTCAACAGCATCATAGGTTGCCCTCAGAGAGTGGCGAAAAGCAACTTTAGTTAACCTAATTGTTTCAGAGTGCTTCCTTCACTTCAGAGTCTGGCATGGCCTCAGTGACCGGCTCCAATTTGTGAAAAAATGACTTTTGGAACACCAACATGTGGGCCACATAGTTTAGAGCGCAAATAGCCAAGGTGGAAGAGGAACAAAACTTCTGCCCAAATTGGTCGAGGTGCTTTGACTCCTGATCAGGCGGAGAAGTGCTCATGTGTTTAGGTTTAGCGGATCAGTCGTGGGCCGCACTAATGACCACCGAGTCCGCTTTAGGGTGGGCACTCAGGTGGTCCTTGCCCTCTGGTGTACGGCAGGTCCTGTCCTCCTTCTTGGCTATGGCAGGAATGGACGAAGGCATCAGCCAAATGGTAGAGGCTTAGTCCTCATGAGGCTCCAACCAGGGAGGCATCAGGACTGGAGACAACTCCAGCATATCCAAATGCTTGGTCAGTCTCTTGCATTTGGGTTCCTGATGATCAGATTTCCACTCATAGGCCTCTGCAATCTTCTGGAGTAGGTCAGTGAATGAGGGGTCCTCCAGAGGAGACTTTGGTGATTTCTTAGTCTTAGGCTCGTCCGGTGGAGAATTCTCAAAGCCAGAAGATGAGGAAGAGGAATCAGAATCCGAGTCCAACTCAGATGAGTGGATCCGGACTGGAGACCAAACCCCAGTGCGGGGAACCTCTGTAAAAGTAACAGGAGGTCTGCCCTTTTCAGTGGCGGGAGTCATGCCTTTCGTCAGGCCTGACATGGAAGGGCAGCACACCACCGGCGAAGGAGACCCAGGCGTCAGATCCAGGTGCACCAGAATAGAGTCTGCCACCGGATGATGACTGTCCAACTCCGACACCAATTGGGACTTAGTCTTCGACCACCAGGACTGGATAATGGCCCTGAAGTCTGCCTGAGGCTGAAGAGGCGGAGGTGGGGGCAGTGGAGGCTGGTACACCAGCTGAAAATCAGGGGCATATCCCGGCGTCGAGTATCCTAACATCTGGTACCCTCATGGTGGATAGCCTGCAATATGGAAGTTAGGCACATAGCTCGACAGCAGGTACCCCGGCGAAGGGTGACCCGACATCTGGTACCCTGGCAGAAGATATACGGAGGTAGGGTAACGCTGCGACTGGTAGCCATGCATTTGGGAATCCCACGATGGCCTTGATGGAGGAACTGCAGGGTCAGAAGGAGGACCCTGTGGAGGCCTGAAAGGCAGGTAGGAAGTACCTGAGGGTAGATAGTCAGGCAGAGGGCCACTAGGGACTGAGCCTGACGACGGCCCGGAGGGTCCCTCCAGCAGAGGCGGGGAGAGGCGGAGGGCCCTGCAAGGAGAGCCCAAGGCGAAGGGTCCTGAGGGCTGACCGGGGGATTCACAAGGAGGTCCGGCTGCGATGCAGAAACAGTATCATCAGGCTGACGTCCTTCCAACTCCAGCTCCAGGTGCTTGAGAGAGGCCGGGGAGGAGGAGGAGGAGTACCCGGATCGGGCAAGCCCGCCAGGGAGTGCTGCAGTCGAAGCAGCAGCAGGCGCTTGGTGGTCACATCGGGCCTTTCATCAGAGCCCGACGGAAGCACCTGGGCTGTGTGGACATCGGGAGAACTGACATTCGGCTCATCAGCCGTGGCTGGGCGGTCACCGGGGCCTCTGGAACCCAACTCATCAGCCTGGGCTGGGCACTCGGAGGTTCTGATGAGCAATTTATCAGCCCCACCAGCAGACTTAGATATTTTGGTTTTGAGGGGCCTAAGCGCAGCAGGTGCCTCAGACTTAGTCGAGGCAACCGCCACCACCGTGACCAGTGGCGGCGGGGGGGGAACAAGGGCTACTCCTGGGTTAAAGCACGTTTGTCTGAAGTGGTGCCCCTCCTAGAATAAGAGGGCCGCTGGTCATCCGCAGTCCCCGAAGGGAGCCACAGGTGGGAGGGGGCCCTATCTTGGTCCCAGTGCTTCTCCTTGTCCTTCCGTTTCTTATGTCAGTTGGAGTCCAAAGAAGGGGAGGAAGATGCACAACACTGTGTCTACAACTCATTCTCCATCAATGCCATTTTCAGCTTCAAAACATGGGTCTCGAGGGCTTTCTGCCTCCGTTTCAGTGTGACCTGACTGAAGTTCAGGCAGGCCTCACAGTCCTCGGTCTAGTGTTCCGAACCTAGGCAGAAGACGCAGAGGGAATGGTCGTCCTTTTATGCTGGAGTTGAGTACTGCAGGAATCACACTTGTTCTAATGCGACTCAGGAGGCATCAGAGAAGACATGCACAGAAATATTTACTAAAAGGGACCAGGAATAAAAGTAAAAATCTAAGATGAACACTCATCCAAAATGGCAGTTGAACTGTAGCAGCGCTCTCAGTGAGGTCCGACATGCATAGGTCGATGGCAGGAAAGAACTGGAGGGCAGGCTGGGGACTGCCCACTATATAGGGTCACGATGACATTGGTCATGTGACATCGATGGGCAGCCTCCCACCAGACACAGCTAGCTAAAGTTTTCCATGTGGTCCCGACACCAGGCGGCGCAGTCCTAATGGTAAAAACCTACTGCAAGAGCCCTCTCAAAATAAGATAATGATTTTCCATGTGACATACTTCAAATCAGCAGTTGCCACATGTTGAAAAGGAGCCTTCATAAGCTGGGCAAGTTATATATTGAGGTTCCTATGATGGGACAGGGTCAACCGGACGTGGCTGAACCAGAATGGGCCTCACCATGGTAGATCATGGGTGCGCCTGGGCCTGCTGGAAGGACTGGCCCTGCCGGAGGACTAACTGCTGCCACATAAGCTGTTCGATGCACTGAGGGTCAGTGCGTGACATTTTTTTGTTGCACATTATGCACCATTTGAACCCTGGGCTGCTTTGGGGCTTGTCATGCTCCATACAAACAGGTTACTCACCTGTAACAGTAGCTCCAATAGTGGTATATGATGTTCATCTACACTTTCTGGTAGTCACCTTTCTCCTTTTGGTGGATTCTCCTTACCTGGTCTTCCACAGGGACAAGTTCGTCCTTCGCCCCAACCCAAAGTTCCTCCCGAACGATGTGTCCGGGTTTCACCGTAACCAGGTGATCAATCTCCTGGAACGTCTTCAAGCTGGCTCCTCCCACCCACACGGGTGGTAACTCCCTCAGCTCTGCCCCATGACACCAGATCTTGCCCACCCGAAGCAGTTGTGTATGCCAAAGCCAGGGGGGCTCAGGTGGGTCCGTTCTGATGAACATAATATACCACCCCTAGAACTACTGTTACAGGTGAGTAACAGTTTTTTCTAGGGATGTGGCTATGATGTTCTATCCACACTTTCTGGCAAACTCCTAGCAGTTCTCAGAGAGGAGGGAGGCAAGGTGCACACCCCCTACTTCGGAAACAGAGATTAGAGAACTAAGGCCCCAAAACCAGCACTGCAGTGTGACTCAAGGTCGATGTGGTAATGGGAAATGAAGGTGTGTGCTGAGTAAGGGTGACCTCCAGGTAGCAGCCCTGCAGATTTCCTGGATAGGGACGTCCCTGGAAGCAGCCACTGATGCAGCAATATGACGGGTGGAATGAGCCCTAAGGCCTACGGGAGGTTCCCTACTCGCCAGCCAATCGTCCACGTAGCTGCAGGTCTGCCAGGTGCAGCTTCAGCGTAGGTGAAAAACAGCTGGTGAACTTCTCCCCGAACTCCAGCCGTGCGCCCCTTATAGTATGCAAGCACTCGCCTCAGGTCCAGAGTATGGAGCCTGTGCTCAGCCCCTGAGGTGTGACTGGTGAAGTACACCGGGGATTGATCACCTGGTTCAGGTGAAACTTGGACACAACCTTCGGGAGGAACTTCGGATTGGAGCGAAGGACAACCTTGTCCCTGTGGAAGACCAGGTAAGGAGACTCCAGCGAAAGCGCCTGGAGCTCGCTGATCCTTCTGGCTGACGTGATAACCACCAGAAAGGTGGTTTTCCACAACAGGTGAGACATATCACACCTGTGCATCTGTTCGAATGGCTTGCCTATGACCTCTGCCAGTACCAGCAACAAGTTCCAAGGTGGTGGTGGTTCACGCACCGGGGGGAAAATATGGTCAAGGTTTTTTTTAATTTTTTAACATTTTTTTTCCCTCTGGGCATGGCCTGCAGAGCCTCAGCTTTGCGCTCTCCCTGGAGGTGAACAGATCCATCCAAAGGGTGCCCCACTGGGAGAACAGACTGTATACTATCTCTGGGTGGAGATACCACTCGTGAGACACCTCGCCCACAAGGCTGAGAGCGTCCGCCAGCTGGTTGGAGGCCCCTGCCACATGGGTGGCTAAGAGATCGGCCCCCAGGCTGTGCATGAGGGTTGAAACGTGGAAAGCTTCCCTGCACAATGGCAGGCAGCATCTTCTGCCCTGTTTGTTGAGTTAGTACATGGTCATGGTGTGGTCAGTCTGGACCCGGACCACCTGACCCCAAAGGTAAGGAGCAGAGGCAGTCAGAGCCAGCCTAACTGCTCAGAGCTCCAGCAGATTGATGTGACATCGGGACTCCTCAGGGGTCCAGAGCCGGGGACTCCATGTTCCCCCAAGTGGGCACTCAAGTCCATGAGAGAGGCATCAGTCGTCAGGATAACCATCGGCTCTGGGCAGACAAATGGGATTCCCTCCTGCAGATGTTCTAGGACTAACCACCACTGGAGAGTATCCCACATCTGCTGGGTCACAGTGACCAGCTGAATGAAGTGACCCCTGCGCTCAGACCACTGGCAGGCCAGTTCCCACTGCAGAGGGCGCTTTCTCCAGTGGGCCCAATGAACCATACTGGCACAGGCCTCCGTGCAACCCAGCAGGTGCAGGAAGTCCCGGGCAGGGCGCAATTGCCCAACCCGAAATTATCGGACAAAAGAGGAGAAGAGAGCCTCTGCCCTGTCCGCTTCTCTGGCTCTGCAAGAGTCGAGCTCTACCCTGATGGAGTTGATTGCCTGCGAAGGCACAAGTTCTGACTTGGCCTTGTTGACCAGGAGGCCAAGGGAGACGCAGGTCTGGCGGGCCAGGTCCCTGGAACGCTCCACCTCCTGCTTGGAGGGAACTGCGATCAGCCAGTCATCCAGGCAGAGGTAACCCCCGACCCTTCGGTGCCTCAAGTAAGCCTGCCACCACTGCAGTGCACTTAGTGAAGACCCTGAGGGCAGAGGACAGGCCGAATGGCATGGCCTAGAACTCGAAGAGGGCTTTTCTGCTCGGAAGCAGAGGAACCTTCTGTGAGATGGACAGATTGGGACATGAAAGAACATGTCCTGAAGATCCAGGGAGCAAAATCACATGTTTTGCTCTAGAAATGGTATGATCTGAGAGAGAGAGTGACCATCCTGAAGATGTGAGACTTGAGAAACTTGTTCAGGTCGTGCAGATCTATAATGAAGCGCCAGCCCCCTACCCCCACCCGTTTTGGCACCAGTAAGTACCTGGAGACAAACCCTGGGTGTTCTGGAGGATCCACGGCAGGAACCATGACCTCCTTGTGGAGAAGCTGGGCAATGTCGTCCAAAAGAGCCAAAAGAATGTATGCAGATACCAAGTCCTCCCGTGGGGCACAGGCTCGGCAAATAGGGTACTGCTCGAATTTCAGAGGCAAACCCTGACCCACCTATCCATGGTGACAGCAGACCAGGCAGAAGGGAAGTGGTGGAGCCAGCCCACCATGAGATGACCCAAGGGAGGTGTGATGGGCATGAGGGAGGCACCCCTCATCTCATCACTGAGCAGGCTAGGAGGAGGAGGACGGCCTGGCTGAGGAGCCACCAGGGCCTCTCCCAAAAGGCTTACAGACGACTAAGGCCACCGATTTGGGCCAAGATCACCAGGCCTGAGCCTGCTGCCCAGCTTGAGGTTGGGCTAGTTTGGCTGCAGGAGTAGAGAAGGACCAAAAGGGCTTTTTTTTCTGCTGCTTGGAGCTCTAGGGGTCCCTCTGAGCGGATGTCACTGAGTCCAAGGTGGCACTTGACTTTTCAATAAACCAGAGGTGGCCCTCGACTACGGGCCTGAACACGTCTGTGCCCAGGAAAGGGACATCCACCAGCTTGTGCTGGGTATCTGCTGTGAAGGTAGAGATCCACAGCCAAGCCCAGCAGCGCATGGTCACTGCGGACACCACGGAACGGACACAGGAGTCCCCAATGTCCATGGCTGTCTGGAGCTGTTGCTTTGCTACAGCCCAGCCCTGTTCCCAGACCTGTTTGACCATGGTCTGGAGGTCCACAGGTAGGTGAGGAAGCACCTCATCCAAAGTGCCCAACAGGGCATGGGAGAAGTGTGCCATGAGGAGGGCCGAGCTCCCCTGGCAAAGGCCAAGTGAAGAGACAACATAGACTTTTTTAGCCACAAGGTCCAGCTTCTTGGACTCTTTGTTAGGCGGCTTGTTGATATCTCCCACATTGCCAGAGTGCCGGAACACAGAATCAGCCACCAAGCCCTCAGCCGAGGGGTGTTCTTTAAATCCTGAAAGGGAGCTGGTAGGGACCGCATACTTGCGGGCCATCTGGGCCGACTGTGCTGACCAGAAAGTGGGACACTGCCAAAGCTCCAAGGCAGGACCAAGGATGGTCTTGGCCACCCGGAAGGCTTCGCCAGGGGAGTCTCCCCGGTCTAATATCTCGGTCAGGAGGTAACGCGCCCATTTCTGAACTAGTTCCATTTTAAGTCCTGTAGATTCAGAGATCAGGCGGATGAGGCCCATAAAGGAGGTAGGGCCTGCATCTGACGAGAGATTCCCGACCGACTGCACGTCCACTGGACAGGAGTGTGAGGAGGAACCCTCCGACTCCGTCATCGAAGAGGGGTCAATCACCAGAATCCCCACTGACCCTTCCCGGATGGTTAGGAGTGACAGTGACCGACAGCTGATGGGGAAGCCCAGAAGCTGGTCAAGACTCCTTGGTTGAAGAACCGGTCTTCGGCTGTTTAAGAGTCGGCTCCAAGGGAATCGGTGGAGACACCGGGATCACCCTAGCCGGGACCAACTCGGTCGGCTCCTGAGGTGGAGAAGGCACCAGCTGTTGAGACGACAGCCAGGTGTTGGCCAGGGCCAGCTTCATATCAGAAAACACCAGCTGTATAAGAAATATTCAGAACTGACCTACTGTATTCAACAATACCAATTGCTATATAGGGAAGGGGACAAGGAACTAGCACATAAAATTAAAGATGCAAAAGCCTCCTTACAGAAAATAATGGATACTAAAATCCAGCAAACTTTACTCTATCTTAAACTAAACAACTACATGGGGGACCCGAGGACGCGCTGGCTGGCCCAAAAGATAAGAACTCAGAAGTTATGGCTACCTATAATTAAGGCTAGAAAGGCAACAACGGGCCTATTAACCCACAGAGATGAAGAAATAAGGCAGATATTCATGGAATACTTTGCCAAATTATATCAACAACAGGATAGAAATGCCTCAGACATTAGGACTAAATTTTTAAAGGACTTGCCCCTTCCGCACCTAAATGAAAATCATAAAGCAATACTAACAGCCCCAATTAAAGTAGAAGAAATCCAGGCAGGGATCAAAAATCTTAAACAAAAACGCTGCCCGGGACCAGATGGATTTACATCTGAATGGTATAAACAATTTGACATGGAAATTACACCTCAATTGTTAAGGGTATTTACTGAGGTCATTAGGGGAGACGCTCCCCCTCCCTCTTGGGACTACGCGGTGCTATCCCCGATCCCAAAATCAAATAAAGACCCCTCAATCCCATCCATGTGCAGACCTATTTCTATCCTAAATAATGATTATAAAATTTTCATGATGATATGGGCGACTAGGCTGGAAACAATCTTACCCTTTATCATACAACAAGACCAGACAGGCTTTATAAAAAAAAGAAATACAACAGACAATATTAGAAGAACTTTTATCTTGATTGAATATATCCAAAAAGAAAAATCCCAGCGGCAATGCTAAGCCTGGATGCCAAGAAGGCATTCGACAGGGTGTCCTGGGACTTTTTATGGGACACCCTGTCGAAATTCCAATTCCCAGAAACTTTTGTGGGATGGCTGAGGAATATATATAACGCTCCCCGAGCATATGTACGTATCAATGGAGGCTTGTCTGCCCCTTTTCCCTTGACTCGTGGCACAAGGCAGGGATGTCCACTGTCCCTCTTATTATTTGCCATTTACATGGAACCTCTGGCGTCAGCTCTTCGTGAGGCCAAGGAGGTGGAGGGGATACCACTGGGTCAAAGGGAATACAAGCTTAACTTATTTGCTGATGATATATTAATGATTTTGTTGTCCCAGGAAACATCCATCCCAGCCGCATGGCAAATACAAAAAAAATTTGAAAAGGCAGGGGGTTTTAAACTTAATACAAATAAAACTGAAGTTTTACTTCTGAATTTTCGCCCTAGTAATGATCTACGCCGGATCTACCCTTTAAAATGGAACTCCACTAAAGTTAAATATCTTGGAATATACCTTTCCTCAAATTTAGAAGTAATAGAGACAATTAACTATGAACCCCTAACCCAAACAATCCAACAAGACCTTAAAAAGTGGTCAGCCTTACACCTCTCCCTCTTTCAACGGGCAGAATTGCTGCGAATGAACGTGCTCCCACGACTTTTATACCCATTTCAAAATATCCCTTTTCCCTTCGGGATTTTATTTTAAATCCTGGGAAAAAATCTTTTCAGGCTTTGTATGGGGTAATCACAAATCGAGGATACGTTATTCAATTTTAACATTGTCTCTGGCCCAGGGTGGTATTAATCTCCCAAATTTAGAATTATATGCAATAGCTGCATTCCTTAAAGTACTAATACTATGGATATCAGAGAAATTCTCGGCACCATGGAAAACACTGGAGTTCGAAATCAATGACATGTACGATATCCACAGACTTTTATTTTCTTCCCCGAGGCAAACCCCACCACTTAGGAACTTTACTAAGATCACAGCCAATGTACTAAAACTTTGGTATAGGATGAGAGAGAAACCATATTTGAATCAGATATATACGCATTGTATGGTATTTTCAAGAGATGAACATTTTATCCCATCACACTCAGACCTAACCTTTATACAATGGAGACAAGGGGGCTTATCTCATACCTTCCAATTCCTAGATGAAAAGGGAGTACGCTCATTTGAGGAAATGAGAACAAAATATGCACTAAGAAGAAATGACTTTTTCAGATATTTACAAGTGCGAAACTACATGTTAAGGAAAAGAAACATAGAAGCAAAAATACCAACCCCCATGAATCCAAGCTTAAAATTATTCATAGACACAATAAAAGGCCAATTAGGAGAACATTTGATAGGGAATATTTACAAAGGGCTTAGAGATTTAACCCAGGATTCGACATTATCCATCCTAGAGAGATGGAACTCAGACTTAGGTCTTTCAATATCCCCTACACTTTGGACACAAACAACAGGACAAGCCATTAAAATTACTTCCTCCATATTTTGGAGAGAATATGCATGGAAATGCAGAATTCGATATTTTCGCCCACCAGCTTTGTTGACCAAATATTTGCCAGATACATATGGCCACTGCTGGAGAAATTGTGGATGCACTCTAGCTAATTTAGGGCATATCATGTGGTCCTGTCCAAAGCTAATGCCATTTTGGTGCTCTCTCCAGGAGGAATTAAACTGCTTGGGTGAGGCAACAGAATCGTCAGCAGAGATGGTACTCCTATCTATATATACGGACAGGTCCCCCTCTTGGGAAAAACACTGATGCCAATCTTTCTACTTGCTGCAAAAAAAGTTCTGACTAGAAAATGGATGAAAAAAACAATACCAACGATACAAGAGTGGAGAGAAGTTATAATTGAAATATATAAAATGGAAGGTTTATCAGCAAAATTACAAGATAGAACATTAGGTTTCCAGAACAAATGGAGAGGATGGTCTCTATATCAAGCCCGTATAGATATAGAATTTGTACCTTAGGAAGGGGGGTGGGAGATTGGAGACCCTGCCTCATCTCCCTCCCACTTGTTTATACTGGAACAGGGAATAAAATATTTTAACATCTAGTATAAAGCGAAAACATGTAACCTGAACTAAGAATGGCTACCTCTGTCAAAAAAAAAAAAGAATGAAATGTGTACATTGTGTGTGAAATGAAAACCCTTTTTTTCAATAAAAAGCAAATTAAAAAAAAAAGAAAACACCAGCTGTTGCCACATAAGATCCTCGTAGTGTCAACGCAACTTGCGCTGAAGCCTCCCCTCACCCAAGGAGGACGAGGATAAAGAATAGCGGCGGTGCAGCTTCCCAGAGGGTTGAAAGCAGGAGTGCTGACGTCGGCATGAACCACTTGACCCCCAAGAGTACAACCAAGACTTCGACCATGACACTGGGGGACCGGCGCCGCATCTTGGTCGATGATCAGAGGTGGCAGGTCAGCGAACTGATCCGTCCCTCCAACAGTATGAGTCAGGACCGGAGTCCTGAATAAAGAAATGTTGGCCTCCTCACTCGACAACTAGTCAACTTGCTTGACGAAAATCTCACTAGGAAGATCAACCAGCGTCTCAGACAACTGGCCCAACTGGGTTACCATGGAGCCAGTTGCCTGGGCCAAAAATTCAACCAATGTCGGATCTGAAGAAGCGTGGTAATCGGAAGCCCTCAACCGACAGCGTTCTCAGTCCCACAATCGACGATGAGACTGTTTTTTAGTCTCTTTTTTTCCTTTTATCATATTTTCTACCCTGCTGCAGCACACTGCGGCTTGGGGCATCCAGCCGCAGGCTCCTCCCAGAGAGCTGGGTAGCTCAAACTGCACCCAGGAGGATCCAGGACAGCCATCATGCCATCCTGCTGGAGGGCTCCCCCTCTGCCTCTACCAGCCAGGACAGCACCGGACCCTCCCGATAGGACTCTGCCAAAGTCCTCCGAGCGGCTCATAGTGCAGCCATCAAGCTGCACGGTCGCGCCCAGCCATTTTCCTCCAATTGTCCCTGGAGCATGGCTGTGCAGTGATGACCAGGCACAATGTGCCGACGTTCCCCGAGCTCCCCCTCTAGTGTCATTAACGCTAGTAGTGCCCCAGGCATCCACAGGGGCCGCTACAGCGTGGTGAAATCCCCCAGCCCACCCAAGGACTAGGAGAGCAGTCTGCAGACGCTCGACCCCAGTCCTCCCCAGCTGACCCCCGATGGCCCAGGCTCGTTCCGGGCCCCAGCGTGGCGTGAGGTGTGGTGTCCAGCGCCTCAACCTTCAGTGCCACCAGGCCGGCTAGTCTCTTTTTTTTTTTTATTTGGATTGTGCCTCGAAGAAGGGCCCTGACAGAGGGCTACTCATCTGTAACAGTAGGTCTAGGAGTGGTATATGTTGTTCATCCACACTCTTTGGCATGTCCCCTTCCACGTTAAATCTTGCCAGAAGTCTTCAAGCTGGCTCCTCCCATCCACCCAGGTGGTATATACCTCGGCCCCGCCCCATGACGCCACATCTTAGCCCACTGGAAGCCAGGTTGTGTGCGTCCGCAGCCAGGGAGGTCAGGTGGGTCCGTGTGGATGAACAACATATACCACTCCTAGAACTACAGGTGAGTAACTTGTTCTTCTAGGAGCGTGGATATGTTGTTCATCCACACTCTTTGGCAGACACCTAGCAGTTCTCTGGGAGGAGGGAGGCACACATCCGCTCTAGATGATACTTACTTGGGAAATAGAGATTGGAGAACTGAGGCCCCAAAACCAACATCCTGGCGTGACTCAAGATCGATGTGGTAATGGGTAATGAAGGTGTTTGCCGACTTCCAGGTAGCAGACCGGCAGATTTCCTGGATAGGGATGTCCCTGGAAGCAGCCACCGATTTAGTAGTATGGCGGGTAGAATGAGCTCTTATCCCTCTGGGAGGCTCCTTGCCCACCAACTCATAGCACAGACCTATACATGATGTAATCCATCTTGCAATAGTCCGCTTCTCTGCAGGTCTGCCAGAAACAGCTTCAGCATAGGTGACAGACAGCTGGTGAACCTCTCCCCAAATTTCCGCCGTCCTTTCCTTATAATAGGACAGAGTATGTCTCAGGTCCAAAGTATGGAGCCTGTACTTGGCCTCTGAGGTGTAATTAGGGTAGTATACATGCAAAGTCAACACCTGGTTATGGTGAAACTCTGACACCACCTTCGGAAGGAATTTTGGGTGGGGGCGCAGGACAACTTTGTCCCTGTGGAAGATCAGATAAGGGAAGTCCACCAAAAGCGCCTGGAGCTGCCCTGTCCTTCTGGCAGATGTGACAGCCACCAGGAAGGCCATCTTCCACGACAAGTGTGACAACTTACACTTGTGCATAGGTTCGAATGGCTTGCCCATGAGCTCTGCCAGTACCCGCAGCAGATCCCACGGAGATGAAGTTCATGCACCGGAGGGGATATGTAATCCAGGCCTTTGAAAATGCGCCCGACCACTGTCTCCTGCACCAATGTCGGCTGACTTGCTCATGCCCAGTAAGCAGAAATGACTGCCAGGTGTACCCTAAGGGTCGATGACCACAGACCCCCTTTGGAAACAGACCAAAGGTAGTCGAGAATGTCAGCCACAGAACAGGATAAAGGATCCAGGCCATTACCCTGACACCAAATGGAAAACCTTTTCCATTTGAAGGCATAACATTTCCTGGTTGATTCCTTTCTAGATGCCTCCACCACGGTGCGACCAGTGATACCCAGGTGTTCGGAACTGGGTCCTCGATGGGGACTCCAACAGGCTGGGTCTCCTCATCGGGGAAGACAAGGACCGGAGTCCTTTCTAAAGAGTCGTCGACCAGGGGGGCGGCGACAGCGGGACAACTGGGTCGAGAACAATCTTGACCTCATCGGCCGTATCCTCGGTCGGCTGGTCCAATGGAAGGTCCGTGAAGCCTACAGCCGAGGAAGTGATCTCGACGGAGGTCGAGACCGCATTCTCCTGGAACTGAGACCTCTCTCGGTCCCAAAAGCGCCTACGCCAAGACGAAGACTTGCTTGGTTTCCTTCTCCCACTTACAGGACAGGGAGGAGTGCGAGCTCGCGGGCGCCTCTCCCCGGGTGGAAAGAGACTGGCACAACTCCTTGAAGGAGCCCGAGAAGGTGGAGCCCAGGTTGAGCAGAACGAAGAAGCTTCGCGAGTCCGCAGCACGAGCGGCTTCTTCCTTGAACGCCTGCATGCGTTCCAATTGCTCGACGGAACCCACAGCCGTGGAAACCGCCCACTTAGCCTCCTAGGATTTCACTGGAGGGTTCCTCTTCTCCGGTCTCCCCAGTTTTAGACATGCAAGACAGTCGTCCAGGACGTTGGGATGGAAGCCCAAACAGAAGCTGCAGGACGAGGTCTCATGGCCGACACTGAGGCAGTAGACGCATGTGAGGTGGGGATCGGTGCCTGACAGTTTTTGGCTGCAAGGACACCGGCGAAATCTGAGGGAAGATTTCTCCTCCATGATCGATGATGTGAAAAGGAGATCGCTAACTTGAATGATTTTTAATCTCGGTAAAACCGAAGTTTTGAAAGCCAGGGCCTAAGAAATGCGTGTGCACAAGGGAGGCAACCTGTATCTTCCAGCGGAAAGGAAGATCTGGCGTCATGGGGCAGAGCACCAACAGAACCATGGAGCAGACTTGTCATCGTCCATCGAGGTCATGATCGAAGACCATGCCTGAAGACAAAGCCAAACCCGCTATACCATAAATAGTGTTTCTCTTCTGAATTGTAATCCTCCCGGGTCGCACCTGAAAATAGGCACTTGTTGTCCAGCGTGCCTACCTGGTTAACAAAAACAAATAAATAAATATACCACCTGGGTGGGTGGGAGGAGCCAGCTTGAAGACTTCTGGCAAGATTTAAAGTGGAAGGGGACATGCCAAAAAGTGTGGATGAACAACATATCCACACTCCTAGAAAGCCTGGTACAGTTCCTTGAATGTTCCGTGAAGAAGGCACCCAGTGAAAGTGGAACGAAGGCCGAAGCTGAGGAGGAGTGAGCTGCAGCCTGGGCTGCCACCTCCTCAGTGCCACTAGCTGTTCGGCAGACCCCACAGCAACAGAGTCCACCCAACAGACATCTTTCAACTTAACCAGCGGGTTGTGTTTGTTTGGACAGCCTAAAGTAAGTCAGGCTTGATGGTCTTCAAGAACGGAAGAATGGAAGGTGTGACAAATATTGCAGGCCAGAGGGTCCTATTCGTGTCCCAGGCAGTAGATGCACAAGAAGTGTAGATCCATTCGGGACATCTTCTGCCCGCAAAGGCACCAACGGAACCATGGAGCGGACCTGTCATCGTCCATCAAGGTCATGATCGAAGACCATGCCTGAAGACAAAGTTTTTATTTTGAGTTTGGAAGAAAATAAAAAATTACTCACCTTAGTAATGTTGTTTCTTCTAATGGAGTCTTGCTGTATTCTGACTATTGCAGTGATCTCCAACCTTTGAACTGCCCCGGAGAACAAAGAGTTAACTTTCCATGCAAGGTATGGAACGCTGAGCTCGAGCTCGGTTGAAGCCTCTGTCTGCTGTTGTTTGAACCCCAACCGTCAGATCTTTACGAGCTAAAGTAGTAGTAAAGGTGACCAAAGTAGTAGATCAGGGAGGGGCTGTGGACATGGCCTACCTAGACTTTAGCAAGGCATTTGACACAGTCCCACACAAAAGATTAATATACAAGTTAGCCAGCCTGGGAGTGGGTCCCAAGATGACAGCCTGGGTAAACAATTGGCTGGAGAATAGGACACAGAGAGTAATAGCAAATGGAGTCCACTCTGAAGAAAGGGGGGTTACAAGTGGGGTACATGAGGTTCAGTATTAGGACGGTCCTCTTCAATGTCTTTATAAGCGACATTGCAGAGGACTGGAAGGAAAAGTATGTCTTTGCAGATGACACAAAGATCTGCAACAGAGTTGATGCACAAGGTGGGGTGGAAAGGATGAAAAGGGACTTGGCAAGGTTAGAGGAATGGTCAAATGTATGGCAGCTTAGATTCAATGCTAAGAAGTGCAAAGTAATGCACCTGGAAACAAAACCCAGGGGAAGAGTACACAATGGGGTGAGATACTAACAACAACAAAAATGGAAAGGGACCTGGGGGTAGTCATATCAGATGACCTAAAGGTGGGCAAGCAATGTGAGAGGACAGCAAGGAGGGTGGGGGATACTGGGATGCATAGGGAGAGGCATCACCAGTAGAAAACAGGAAGTTATTATCCCTCTGTACGGACAGCTGGTCAGACCCCATCTGGAGTACTCGTGCAGTTCTGGAGACCCAGTCTTCGAAAAGACATAGACAGGATGGAAGCTGTCCAGAGGAGGGCAACTAAATGGTGCAGGGTCTGCACCGAAGACATATGAAGAGAGACTTAAGGAGCTTAATATGTATAGCCTCGAGGAAAGGGGGGCATGATAGAAACTTTCAAGTACCTCAAGGGAATCAACAAAGTCCAAGAGGGTAGCATCTTTCAAAAAAAGAGGTGTGCAAGAACAAGGGGGCACAATTTGAAGATAGAGGGGGGCTCAGAGGTAATTTAAGGAAGTATTTTTTCACAGAGAGGGTTGTGGATGCATGGAACAGCCTTCCGGAGGAGGTCGTGGAGTCAAAAACAGTGGTGGAATTCAAGCATGCATGGGACAGTCATAAGGCAATTCTAGGGGGTTGGGGTAGGAAGAAGTAGGCTGCTGGTTAACTAGGATCTGCAGCTTATCCAGTAGGCAGGGAAATGGGCAGACTGGGTGGGCCAAGCGGTCCTTATCTGCCGTCAAATTCTATGTTTCTATGTATACTCACTGGGAGTTCTGTGTGGAAACTGTAAACTCACACTAGCCAACTGGCAACTAAATTTGATAAAAAGGGTTTTGTTCGGTTTCAAAGCAAAGACTCAAGTCAGGAAACCCAAAAAACAAAACACAACACACACCCAAAATAAAGGAGGGTGAGAAAAAGGGGGCACCTCTAGGTGCCAACACTGCTCCTGCCCACCCACATCCCAAAAAACAGGTTCTGAGAGGGGAGGTCAGAATACAGCAAGACTCCATTAGAAGAAACAACATTACTAAGGTGAGTAACTTTTTCTTCAAACAACATGAAGTCTTGCTGTATTCTGACTATTGCAGACTACCAAGCAGTACCTCCATGGAGGAGGGACAGAACCTACTTTGGGAATAGGCTCTGAAGTACTGCTGTGCCAAACCTAGCATCACTCCTAGCCTGGATATCCAGAGAGTAATGCTTGGTGAAAGTATGGACTGTTTTCCAGGTGGCTGCTTGACAAATCTCTAAGATAGGAATATCCCTGGCAGCAGCCAGGGAAGCAGCTGTACCTCTAGTAGAGTGAGCCCTCAGGCCTGAGGGTGGGATTCTACCCAATTTTTTATAGCAGAATTGTATACAAGAGACAATCCACCTGGCAATAGATCTTTTAGTGGCAGGTTTTCCCTTACCGACCTCTCCATAAGTGAGGAACAACTGAAGGGAGTCAAACCTGTGACCCTTGGTGCGCCTATGTAGTAGTTAAGGGCCCTTTTACTGGGCGTTGTGCAGCCTCCTCTTCCAGAGGAGGAATGGTCAGTGAAGAAAACAGGAAGAGATAGACTGATTAAGGTGGAAATCTGAAACCACCTTAGGCAAAACTTCCTGTTAGTTCTTAGGACCACTTTATCTCTATGGAAAGAAATGAACGGGCTCCACTGACAGGGCTTGCAATTCACTGATGCGCCTAGCAGAGGTAATGGCTACCAAAAACACAGTTTTCCAAGTCAAGTACTTAAGCTCTGCAGAGGACAAAGGCTCAAAAGGGGGTTGCATAAGCTGAGCAATGCAAACATTAAGGTCCCAAGCAGGAGCAGGGTCCCTGAAGGGAGGATTGGTGTGCAACAGTCCCTTGAAGAACTTGCAAAATACAGGATGGGCTGCCTACTGACAAAAAAGCAGAAACAGCTGCGAAATTTACTTTGAGTGTAGCTGGTCTGAGTCCCAAGCCATTGAGATGAACCATATAGTCCAGGACTGTAGGCAACCCAGCAGATTCTGGAAAAATATGCTTACCAGAGCACCAAATAGTGAACCTTTTCCATTTGGAGTTGTAAGTCTTTCTGGTGGAAGGCTTTCAAGAAGCCTTTAGAATATCCAGGACACCTTGAGAGAGGTGTAGATCAGCAAACTCTAACTCCTCAAGAGCCAGGTCTTGAGATTGAGAAATTTGAGATTAGGATACCAAACCCTCCCCTGAGAGGATGTCAACAGGTTGTAATTCCTGGGAAGAGACAGGGGAAGGTGGACTGCTAAGGACAGCAACAGTGGGTACCAGGGCTGTCTGGCCCAGTCTGGAGCGATCAGAATCACTTTGCAGGGTTGAGACCTGATCTTGACTAGTACCTTGAACAGGACAGGGAAGGGGGGAAAGCATACAGGAACTTCCCTTCCCAACTGAGCACCAGAGCATCCAGGGGGACTGAGCCCAATACTGTGGGTCTGCAGCAAAATAGAGGAAGTTGGTGATTGTCTGGGGCTGCAAAAAGATCTATCTGTGGAGTGCCCCATCTGGAGAAAATCTCCGTCAAAACTAGGGGATCTAGGGACCATTCGTGGTGGCCCTGAGATGTCCTGCTGAGAGCATCTGCCAGGACATTGTCCTTCCCTGGGAGATGAACTGCTGTGAGGGAAGTTTGCAAGGAATAGGCCAGAGACCACAACTTCATTGCTTCTGTGCACAAGGCCGTAGACAGAGTGCCCCCTTGCTTGTTGATGTACCACATTGTGGTGGTATTGTCTGTTCTGATCTGGACTACTTTGTTCTGAACAGACTTGGAAAAAGCTTGTATGCCAGAAACACTGCTCTGAGTTCCAAGAGATTGATGTGAAGCAGAGATTCTTGAGGTGACCACAGCCCTTGGGTGGTAAGATCCCCCAAGTGGGCTCCCCAGCCCAAGAGGGAGGCATCTGTGGTGAGGATTAGAGAAGGAGACTGAGCGACAAAAGGAACTCCTTGCCTTAAATTGTCCTGATCCTGCCACCACTGCAAAGCCTGGATCAGGGTTCGAGTCACTGGGACTAGTTTGGTCAGGGAATCCTTTCTCTGGGACCAGAAGGTTCTCAAGTGGAACTGAATGTCCCTCATCTGAAATCTTGCCTCCTGGACCACTGCTGTAGAGGCTGCCATGTGGCCCAGGAGCTGCAAGAAGTGCCTTGCTGGTCGAGACACCTGAAGGGTGAAAGAAGAGGCCAGTTCTATTAGAGTCCTTGCCCTGTCCAGGGGAAGGAAGGCCTTTGCTCTTATTGTATCCAGCTCCGCCGCTATAAAGGTGAGGAGCTGCACTGGCTCTAGAACTGACTTTGGAAGGTTTAGGAGGAACCCTAAGGAAGTGAGCAGTTGCTGAGTTATTTGAAGAAGTGACTTGACTTGGTCTGGAGACTGACCTACTATGAGCCAGTCATCCAGGTATGGAAAGATGGAGATCTTTTTTCTCCTTAGGAAAGCAACCACTACTGCCAGGCACTTTGTGAACACCCTTGGGGCTGATGTTAGACCAAAGGGCATTGCTCTGAATTGATAGTGGCCTGAGGGCAACTCGAACCTGAGGTACTTTCTGTGGGAGCACCTGATGGAAATGTGAAAACAGGCATCCTTGAGGTCCAGGGAGGCTAGCCAGTCCCCTGGCCTTAGAGAGGGCAGAATTATTCCCAGAGTCACCATTATGAATTTTGACTTTAAAAGGTGCTTGTTTAGGTATCTCAGATCCAGGATGGGCCGCCATTCTCCTGTCTTTTTGGGGGTTAGGAAGTGCCTGAAGTACAATCCTTTGCTCCTGTGTAGGGTAGGAACCCTTTCTATGGCTCTGAGAGCCAAGAGGGAAGAAACCTCTGCCTCTAGGGCAAGGGCCTCTGAAGGATTTGCAGGTGGAAAGGATCTGGTTCTCATCTTGGGAAATTTTTGAAGTTGAGAACCAGTCCCTGGCTTACTACTTCCAGGACCCACTTGTCTGATGTTAAAGACTTCCAGTCCTGGACAAAGTAAGCCAGCCTGCCTGCTACAGGTAGTGGAGAATCGGCCCGGGCAAATCCATCAGGGTGTCTGCTTGGCAGCGGCTTTAGGCTGAGGGGTGGAAGCAGGCCTGCTCATACCCAGTCTGCCTCTCCCTCTAAAGAACCCCCTCTGAGCAAAAGCAGAAGAGGAGGCCTGGGCTTGGTAAAAAGGCCTATGAAAAGGCCTGCCCCTGCCCCTGGAATGCTGCCTCTGAGGAGTGGCTTGCCGTTCTTTGGCCTGAGCACTCCTGTAGGTGGTCCTGTACTCATCCATCTTCTTCATGTCATTCTCTGTCTGCTCCCCAAACAGAGCGTTACCAATGACAGGAAAATCCATGGCTTTAGCCTGGGTATCCTGTGACAGGCTAGTACATCTGAGCCAAGCCATCCTCCAAAGGGCCACAGATGTAGCCATGACTCTAGATGAAGCATCATTGGAGTCCACAGCAGCATGAAATTGCACCTTGGATGCCTCAATCCCATCCGCAGCCACCCGCTCCAGCTCCTTGGCAAGCTGGTCAGGGGCCTGTTTAGCTAGAGCCATAACAGTGTCCCAACTGGACTTCTGGTATCTAGCTGTGTAGGCCATATAGTTAGCCTGCCTGAGTCCCAAAGATGCTGCCATGTACTGCTTCTTTGCCATGGCGCAATTTCCTGGAGTCCTTGTCTTGGGGTGTGAAGCCAAGGAATATTTACCTTATCACAGGCAGCAGCCTGCACTACCCCAACATGGCTGCATTGCTGGAAAGGAACCCATGTCTGAGCCTGAAAGAGTATACCTCTTGTCCATTCTTCTGTCCACAGGAGGTATGGAATTAGGAGTTTTTAGAATTTTAAAAGTCTGTTTCCCAAAAGATTTATGGAGGGGAATAGACAATCTCCTGGACTCTGGGATGTCCATCATCTCAACAAAATCAGGCTCCTCCTGATCCTCTACCGCTTCTTCCATAGGAAGCTGGAGGGTTTCAGACACTTTCTTGTAAAACATAAAGTGGGAGGGGGACTCAGAAAGCCTAGGAGGAGAAACACCTGAAGGTCTGTCTGGGGAGATGTCCGGGTCAACAGGCACATCCAGACTTTCATAATCACCATCATCATCATTATCTTCATACTCTCCCTCCTCTGGTTCATAAAATTCTTCTAAAGTATAATCCGGAACCGACTGAACCGAGCCCCTGACCGATGGTGCCGGTTTGGTCGGAACCGAAGTTAGCGATCGAACTATCCTTATCATTTTGGCTATCTCATCAGTGGTCGGAGACAGAACTTGTGGATCCGAACCGGATGATTTATCCTTTCTTTTTCTTTTAACCGGAACCGACTCCTCAGAATCGGTTCTCCTTTTGCCCGAAGAAGTTTCGCCCTGGTCAGAGGGCACTCCTTCTGGTTCGGTCAGAACTGAACCGGGCTGGCCATCCGGGTCAGCGGACTTCTCTGCCTCCCTTTCCCTCAGTCTACCTACTCTCTTATCCAGGGTAGCTTTGGGAAAACTTATACAAATTTGGCAGTCTGAATTGAGGTGGTCAAACCCCAAACAATAAACACAGGTGGTGTGGGGGTCAGCCTTAGCAAAGGCTTCCCCACACACACTACAGTGTTGAAACCCAGTGGGCCGGTTTTTTTCTTGGGTTTCTCAGACATGGCCAATCCTAACCAAAACTTGCCCTTTTTTCAGCAATCCGCCAGGCAAGACACCCCTATCGGTTCTTGACCGTGTTATGGGTCTTGGAAAAAAACGTAATGAAATCCGTCTTTTTTAGAACCGATACGGACTGGTTACCACACTCTAATAAAGACAGAAGTTTTTACACAGACCTGATCGGTTCAAACCGAACCAATCCAATGTTTACAAGTTCCACACAGAAAACCAATATAGAAAACCTATCTAGTACTCACGGTACCACAGACAGAGACTTTAACCAACAGGTTAGAAGCAGAAATTCGGTTGAAATCGAGTGAGAAAACGACACTTTAACTGACTTTTTTGAACCGAGAGAAGGGGAAATCTCCGGAGCGACTGTTCAGTGAGGCGGAGTAAAGAATCTGACGGTTGGGGTTCAAACAACAGCAGACAGAGGCTTCAACCAAGCTCGAGCTCAGCGTTCCATGCCTTGCATGGAAAGTTAATTCTTTGTTCTCCGGGGCAGTTCAAAGGTTGGAGATCATGGCAATAGTCAGAATACAGCAAGACTTCATGTTGTTTGAATCTGTAGATTTAGTAGTGAAGGGCCTACTCAGCATGAGAGCAATAACGAGGGAACCCCGCCTCTTCCAGCAGAAAGGAAGATCTGGCATCATGGTGCGGAGCCCAGGGAGTTACCACCAGGGTGGGTAGGAGGAGCCAGCTTGAAAACATTCCGGCCAGTCTTAAAGGGGAAAGGCGACTGGCAGAAAGTGTGGCTAGAACATCATATCCACGTCCCTAGAAAAAGGTGTTCTGCCAAAGAAAACCAACACCAGAGGGGAAAAAACAGCTGAAAATGTAGACAAAACAACTGGCCTACACTGCGCACAGAGAGCTGCGAAGGAGGAGACTCAACTCTTCCAACAGAAAGGAAGATCTGATGTCACAGGGCGGAGCCGAGGAAGATGCTACTCAGGTGGGTGGGAGGAGCTTGGCTTAAAGACTTTCAGACTGGATTTAAAGGGGAAGGGGAAGAAAGATTGCCAACGTGTGGATAGTGCACCATATCCACGTCCCTAGAACATTCATTACCTGTTGCTGGAAATCCTGAGAAAAAACTGAAGTTTGAAGCCAGGAGTGCCTTCTGATACAGAGAGCTGCTGCAGCAGAGCAAGGGGCAGTGTCAAAGGCTTCCACTGCTGCTTTGAGCTGGTGACTGTTCGACTCAATGCCATGAGTGACAGTCTGCAGGATCTTCTGTTTGTTGTCGGAATCTGGAAGAGATTCTGCTAGAGACTTAAGAGAGGTCTAAAGGGCATGCTCACACTTAGAAAAATGCCCTTGGTAGCTGCAGCAAAAGCCCACTTGCCCATAATGTCTGTCTTGTGCAACTCCTTGTTAATGAGGTGCGCAGTGAACTCCTGAGGGAGAAAAGCCTTTACATTCTCATCAGGGATGACAATTTTGTCAGCAATAGGCTGAGAAGTGTAAATGAGTCTGTCCTTAGGGGCAGTGTACTTACGATCCATCTGCCTGCAGAGGGAATAGAAGCAGTCCTATGTCATACCGCATCAGAAAAAGTTTCAAATGCAGGGGAAATAAGACTGACTGGCATGGTGGAAACATTCAGCCAATCTAAATGGAGATGTTTGTCAGGGTCAACAGCTGAAGGCTCAAAAGTAAGTGTAGAGTACATACTGCAGAAGACAGCCTGAAAAAAATATCTCTCAGAGGAACAGCAATAGGGTCTGGGTCAGAAGAGTCAAGACTATAAAAGGGTCATCATTGCCACCCTCAGCAAAGCAAATAAAAGTTTATTTACGGAATGCTATTCCAAACAGATCATAGCGTTTTACAAAAATCATAGATCATAAAACATTCAATTCAGCAAATAAAAACATTTAAAAACATATATAAAACAGCAGGATTAACTAGCACAGAATGCCAATTCAAATAAATAGGTTTTTAGGGCAGATTTAAAGGCCTCAACAGATGGGCACTCCCTGACCCAGCGAGGTAGAGAATTCCACAGGGTCGGAGCTGCAAAGGCAAACCTGAAGTTGTTAAATGGACCCTGGGAATCTCCAGCAATCCCTCATCGGTAGAGCGGAGAGGACGAAGGGGGCAGTAAGGACAAAGGAGATCTTGCAGGTACCGTGGTCCCAGTCCATGTAGGGCCTTATAGGTCAGTAATCAGACCTTGAAGATGATTCTCCACTGCACTGGCAGCCAGTGCAGTCCACGGAGCACAGGTGTGACATGGTAAGATCTTGATAAGCCAGTCAATAACCTGGCAGTAGTATTCTGCACCAGCTGCAAGCGGCGAAGGTCCATCCCCCGGTAGCCCTAGCCATAGGGCACTGCAGTAATTGAGGCACGTGGTCACAAAGGCATGGATCAATGTAGGAAGGTCATCAGGTGGGACCAAGTGCTTTATCTGGGCGATATTCCTCAGATGGTAAAATCAGGTCTTGACAACAACCGACACCTGAGACTTAAGCGTCAGCTCACTATCAAACATAACGCTCAGATTCCACACCCAGTCAGAGGTCATCAGCTGGTTGCCACCCAGCCATAGTCCAGATGGCTGCCCAGTTGGTAACCTCTCTATCCGATGACCTGGGTCCACAACCAACACCTCAGTCTTATCTGGATTCAGTCTCAACCAGTTGGCACTCATTCAGTCCTGAATCTCAGAAATAATGAGTTCAAGGTCAGACTCATCTCCTTCCATAGCCCCCCCCCCCACCAGCCCGAAGAACTAGAAGGGGGTGACCACAGCATAGGCAACAACAGCAATACTGGCCCAAAAAATGAGAGGTGTCATGGCGGAGGCGGCACCATGATCAGAACCAAATCCAGCATCGAGGGCAGCAGTGAACTGGACGCTGAGAATGGTGCCAGGCCAAACCCCAAATATCCACTCAGCACCAAAGTGACTGAAAAAGGTACTGTGGCCAGTCCCAAAGCAGTGACACTGAATGAGGGTGCGGCTAGTGGGAGAGGAGTCGGTGGCACAGTCACGGGCAAGGGTCCTGGGACTGCTGACAGAGCCAAATGCTCTTCTCGGATTGAAGGCCCTGCCCACGGTTCCAGGGCCCTATCCCCACAGGGCCTGGGACTGGCTCCGCAGGCAGAGGCAAATAAGCCAGACACTGTACCCACTGCTTCGTAAAAGCTGACCAGTAGTGGAACTGCCCAACGGGGTCCCTGCAGGTAGACAGGGAGGAAGTCTGGGCCAGAAATCTCAGCCTCCCATGAGCAGAAGCCATTAGTGACACTGATGGCACCGGTGAAGGCTTTCTGTTCCAAAACTTCGAAGACCTTGCGGCAGACCTCATAGAGGTGACCCTGAGTAGTACCACTTCTTCCCCTTCCTACGTGAAGAGGAAGAACTCTAGGTCAAGAGACACTGTGACCCCACCTGGTGTCGGGAACCAGTCCACTTTTTGTGTTTACAGGACGACTTCACTCCCTCCCGAACACAGGACTGCCTATCAAAAGACCGGACACTACCTTGCTACCGAAGCAGCTTGCCTAAGGAGGCTCCGTACTGTTACTGTCCACGGACGCTGACTTGGCAGGGCTGAAAGAGACTGAAGAATTTTTTTTTAGAAAACCACAAAGCTGACACAAAAACAATAAAAACTAAGCTGAAAATGTAGAAACTGAGAAAAACTGAATGCTGTTGTTGTACAGATGTGAAGTTGTGACTCCTGACAGATGAGTGACGTCGAAACTGAAGCAAGCTCGACAGCGGGACTGAGCTGATTGAGGTCTGGTACCAAGGTAAACCATATAGCACGAGCCAGTCTCATGGTGCTGCATGTGGGCGCATTCTACCTTGGCACCAGCCCTCCAGAAAGTTCTGGTCCCCACAGGGTCCTAGCACCTCTGTCTCAGAACCCATTAGTGTGAATCAATGGTGAAGACTGATTCCTGGAAGATCACCCATGCACCAGTCAGACAGAGGGGATAAAATTAAAAAGGCATACTGTAAGTGGCCCAATGAAAGCAGAAACACAGTCCTTTGCTTCATGCCAACCAAATGTGAAGAGCATAGCCAAGAGACATGGCAGAGTTGTAGCGTGACTGTCTTATGGTGAGCTACAACGGTAAAGACCCCAGCACAAAGTCACACATAGAAACTGTCAGGTGGAGGCCGCTAGACACCTCCATCTGAACAGATTACTGGAATGGACTCAGATATGAATACAGACAGCGTTCCTGTAGCCCAGGATGTTGAAGTTCCATTGTTAAAAGGGAATGACAGCTAGGAGGGTTCATCTCCTTGAGCTCTTTGTTGAAGACAAAAAGTCTGCAAAGTGCAACTGTGCAGAAGTGGTATGAGCCCTGAGACTGGGCCTGCTGTTTTTACCATGGTGCTGTCAGAACAAGGTCCGACAGTGTCGGAACTTCAAAGTGCCACTGCAGTTGCTCAGCTGGGGCTCTGCAGAGGGCCAAAGCCTACCCCCCCCCCGACCAGTATTCAACATGGTCAGTAGAACTGGTAACTGCTACAGCTGGATGGAAGAGGACTCCTGAAGGTGCATACCGGGATCCTGGGGTAGCTCCAAGCACTGCAGACATAATAGCAACTGCCAGACCTCCTCCACAAAAATCTCCTGTGCTGTCCTAAGGATTGCATGGACCACGCCCAGAACACATAATGAAACCGTCAAAACTGACAAACATAGACAACGCAGACTGCAAGAACGTGCTGGTAGCTGAGCAAATGGCTGCCCACCCTGTCTCTACAACAGTTGAACATGTAAATGGCACATTGGGATCCTCGTGACTCAAGTAATACACAGCAGGTAAACAATGCTGAAAACAAGACTGCTGGAAAAGGACGCTAATAAAGGGGCAGGGGAAGAGCAAAATGTGATGCAAGGCACTCCCCCAACTCACTGAAACAGATCCAGACGGTCACTGCTGATGCAACCATACCGATCCCCCCCCCCCCGGCTCGGGAAAAGAAGCTGATGCTAGTACCATCTCTAACACCAGACCAGGCACAATAGAATATGTGTCAGGGCTGGAGCGGGGGGGCAAACAGAGAATTTACATTCTTCAGCTGCACCTGAATCCTCACACTCCAGACAAGACCGGAAGAAGTAGTTGGTCCATCTGGGATGCCAAGACAAGGTTTCCAACCCCAGGCTGGAAATGCTGAAAGGAACTATGAAAGGGAAGGGAACCTGAGCCAAAACAAGAGAAGCTGTGCAGGGTCACCGTCACTGAATGACATACCTGTTTGCCTCTCTTGGGGAGCCTGCTCAGTGCAAGAATGCTGTAAGACTGAAATACAAAGGGGAGCCAACTATCATGCCGGATAGAATAAATGTAATAAAAACACTGTTAAAAAACACCATGGGTCTTGTACCAGCAGATTTTTATGCACCAATTCATGCGTCAGGGGAAACCGTGTCGGATGTTAGTTTTAAAACGGTTATGACTGTGCAGAAATTCGGGGTGAAATACACATCACTTACACACACCACTGTGGTCTCTCTTCTTAGCAAACACCCAGACAAAATCCATCATCAAAGTTATTACTGCCTTTTCCATAAGGAGGGTGTGAATATCTTGGACATCCAATACTGGCTTCAGCAAAGATGCAAAGTCTTGAACCGTCCATCCCCGATCATAGATACGGACCTTGTATGGACATGGGGATGAAAAATCCAAGTGAAGTTACACCAGACAAACACTGATATCAGCCATCACCCTGGGAGTTTTTATACTATGAAAGAAAGTGTGTGTGTGTGTGTGTGTGGGGGGGTCTGCCCAGATGATCAACCTAGGGTCTGTTACAAATGCGGCTTACAAAGACACCCTAGTTCAGTCTATGACAGACCCAGGTGCAACCTCTGTGTTGAATATGGCCACGTAAGTCTCAAATGCCCTAACCCACATAAATGCAACTTGTGTGAAGAGGATGGCCATTCATACAGCCAAGAGTCCACGGGCAGCCCACAACACAACAGATGGTTTAGACCAATAAGGTATCATTATCACTGGGCAAGCTAAGGAAGCTGAACTGCTACCCACTCCTCCCACTGGGCCTACTCCAGACAATGAGAAACAACAGCAGGCTCAAGAGGAACAACCTGCCACTACAATTCCATTCAAACAACAGGAATCCATCAATGACGCTTTATAAAAAGCATCATTCCACCAGAGTGTGATGCCTCAGAGACAGAACTTCACGCTAATTTGTTTTTTAAGTTAATAAGTTTTATTGATTTTTCCAGCGTACATACATGACATGTCATAGAATCATATTAAAAGTAGCAATGTAAATATAATAGACAGTACAGTTTCAGGCTCAGAGACACAGAAGATACAGCTGTATATTCAGCATCTAGTTTTAGAAAATAACATGGCAAGCATATTGTAAAAGGAGCACCAACCAGGGAAGGGAGCTCCTAAAACAGATAAAGGATAACAGTATCAAACCATCTAGCTATACCCACAAAACCTGGGGTGACTTCTCTGCCCTGAAAACAGAAAAGCATAACAACCACAAAGGCCAGGCAACAGCAATAAAATAATAGGAAACGATTAACATATACAGGATCACACAGCTTAAAGGGGACAGGAAATTTGTTCTAATTGGCAGCTGTTTATAATGTTCTTATTCTCAGAAATTATATGCATTCCCCTAAAGTATCCATATTTAACTGTACCTGAATAAAACATGACAGGAACAACTATATTTTGCATTATTTTGTTTTCATGGGCAGCATTCTGCTTCAGTTCTGTTCATGGAATCAATAATTTGGAGTTTTTACTATGACATGGTTTGTGTACAGAATGCTAATTATAATCTGCTGACCTATCAGAACTGTGCTTAGGGTTCTATGCACAAACCGTGACATAGTTATAACTCCAAATTATTGGTTCTTTGAAGAGAACTGTAACAGAATGCTGCCCATAAAAACAAAACAATGCAAAATACAGTTTTTCTTATTACTTTTTATTGAGATACAATTAAATATTGATACTTTAGGAGAATACAAGTCATTTTTGTGATTAAATACTTCATAAAAAGCAGTCAATTAGAAATGATTTCCTGTCCTCTTTAAATAGACTACAACAAGACTGTCGGGTAGCTGCCAGGGAGTAAGACAAAGTAATGGCAAAGGTTCAAGGTACCTTTATCAGCCGATTCCGGTTCTGGGTTTTAGATATGTAAGGAAAGGAACACAGCAGGAAGAAAACATTACTCACCTTAGTAATCTTATTTCTGCTAAGGGAATCTTACTGTATTCTGACTTATGCAGTATGGTCTCACCATAGGACTGCCCTGGAGCCGAAATGGTTAACAGAACCTATCCAAATGATGGAATGCTAGGCTCGAACTCGGTTTTCAAATCACTGTCCCTGGTAAACAGCTTCTAAACCGTCAGATTCTTAATGAAGCATGCACTAAGCAGTTTCCTACTACTATAATAATAATAATAATAATATTAACAACAACAACCCTCCCAGACAATAGTAAGGATACATTTAAGGGAATTACCACTTCCTTAGAAAATATTTCCAAAGTGGCATCACTAAGACTCAAGTCATCACCTCTGGCCTGGACATCCAAACAATAATGCTTGGTGAATGTGTGAACTGTCTTCCAAGTTGCAGCTTTGCAAATGTCCACTAGGGGGACATCTCTAGCAGCTGCTAGAAAGGCTGCAGTACCCCTAGTAGAATGGGCCCTGAGGCCTGCAGGTGCTTGCTTACCCACTTTGCTATAGCAAAACTGAATACAGGCTACAATCCATCGTGCAATGGATCATTTTGTGGCAGGTTTTCCTTTTCCCACTTCTCCATAAGTGAGGAAAAACTGGGTTTGATCCTGTGTGTGACCCTTTGTGTGGTCAAGATAGTAGCTGATTGCCCTTTTTACACCTAGGCTGTGCAGCCTACGCTCACCTGCGGTGGAATGGTCTGTGAAGAAGACTGGCAAAGTGATAGACTGGTTGAGGTGGAACTCTACCACCTTGGGCAAAAATGTTCTATTAGTTCTCTGAACTACTTTGTCTCTATGAAAAGCAATATAATCAGGCTCTGCAGATAGTGCCTGAAGCTCACTGATCATTCCGGCAGAGGTAATGGCTACCAGAAACACAGTTTTCCAAGTGACATATTTGAGGTCTGCTGTGGACATGGGATCAAACGGGGGCTGCATAAGCTGAGCAATGCAGATATTCAGATCCCACATGGGGGTAGGTTCCCTGTGTGGTGGATGCAAATGTAGTAACCCCTTAAAAAATTTCTTGAACATTGGTTTGAAGCCAAGGAAGATGTCTTACCTTCTGATAAATAAGCTTAGACAGCTGCCAGATGCACTCTCAAGGTGGAAATACTTAAACCTGTGGAATGTAAATGGGCCATATAGTCCAGGACTACAGAGAGACTAGCTTGGGCATGGTCCAAGCCCTTACCCTGACACTAAAAGGAAAATCTTTTCCATTTAGAGGTGTAGGTTTTCTTGGTAGAAGGCTTTCTGGAAACTCTCAGTATATCCATGACTACTCCTGAGAGATGCAAATCTGCGTACTCTAAGTCTTCAAGAGCCATGCTTTGAGTCTGAGTGATAGCAGGCTGGGATACATGATCCTGCCCTGTGAGGATGACAGTAGGTTGTACCACTTGGGAGACCGATTGGCTTGGCTACTGACGATAGGAGCATGGAGTACCAAGGCTGTCTGGCCCAATCTGCGACAATGAGGATCACTAAAGCTAGCTGAAGCCCGAGTTTGTTTAGTACTTTCAGTAACAGAGGAAAAGGAGGGAAAGAATACAGGAACCTCCCTTTCCAGTCCAGCAGAAGTGCATCCTGAGGAACTGTGCCATTGATAGGAGGCCAGCAACAATATTGTGGGAGCTGGTGATTGTCTGGGGCTGCAAACAGATCCACCTCTGAGGTGCCCCATCTCCTGAAAATGGTCTGCAAGATCTGTTTGTTCAGCGACCACTCGTGGCGGTTCTGGTTTATTCTGCTGAGGACATCAGCCAAGATGTTGTCCTTGCCTGGAAGGTGGACAGCTGAGAGGGAAACATTCAGAGAGTATGCCAAGGCCCAGATTCTCATTGCCTCTGTGCAGAGGGGAGTTGACCTTGTTTCCCTTGCTTGTTATATGTAGTACATGGTGGTTGTGTTGTCTGTTCTGACCTGGACCACCCTTCCTTTGACCTGATTGACAAATGACTGAAGAGCCAGAACTGCTCTGAGTTCTAAGAGGTTGATATGTAGGAGACATTCCTGCTTTTTCCATGTGCCATGTGCAGTGTAGTCCCCTAGATGTGCTCCCCACCCTAGGAGGTATACATATGTCGTTAGTACCAGAGAGGGGATCTGTTGCAGGAAGGGTACTCCTTGTCTGAGATTCTTTCTTTCCTGCCACCACTGCAGGCCTTGGAGAAAAGTGACTGTGACTGGAACCAACTTTGAAAGAGGGTCCTTTCTTTGGGACCAGTATTCTCTTAAGCGAAATTGGATGCCCCTCATCTGGAACCTGGCCCTTGGCAGTTGCTGTGGAGGCTGCCATGTGGCCTAACAACTGTAGGAAGTGCCTTGCTGGCCTGGAGACATGCAGTTTGAAGGAGTCAGCTACCTGGATAAGGTTGTCCACCCTGTCTTAAGGCAGGTAAGCCATCCCTTTTTGTGTATACAGTTCTGCCCCTATGAATCATAGCAGTTGAACTGGTTCCAGGACAGACTTTTTGTGGTTCACTAAAACCCCAGGGAGGAGAGAGTGTCTTGTGTTACTGACAAAGCCTCCCTTACCTGCTGGCATGACTGGCCCACTATCAGCCAGTCGTCTAGGTAGGGGAGCACTGACACCCCTTGTCGCCTCAGTTGTGCCACTACCACTGCTAGACATTTTGTGAACACCCTTGGAGCAGATGTCAGTCTGAAAGGCATTGCCCTGAATTGGTAATGACCTGATGGCAACCTGAACCTGAGGTACTTTCTGTGTGACCTTCTGATTGGGATGTGAAAGTAGGAGTCCTTCAGATCCAAGGATAGTAGCCAGGGTGACCATCTTGAATTTTGGTTTTGTCAGATGCGTGTTTAAGTATCTGAGATCCAGAATGGGTCGCCACTCCCTTGTTTTCTTTATTGTGAGGCAGTACCTTGAATATAATCCTTTTCCTATCTGGGTGGAAGGGACTGGTTCCACTGCCTTCAGCAGCAGAAGGCTTGAAACTTCATTTTCCAGCAGGGCTGTTTCTGATGGGATAGAGGGTTTGAAGGCCCTTGACCTCAGCTTTGGCATAGCCTTGAAGCTGAGGACAAGTCCTTGGCCCACTACTTCCAGGACCCACTTGTCTGTGGTGATATTTTCCCACTCCTGAAAGTAGTGGGCCAACCTGCCCCTACTGGAATTGGGGAGGCGACCCGAACAGTCCCCGAGTCTGTTTGGACTGTGCTACTGGCTGGACACTGGGACTAGTACGGCCACTGCCCCTCCTGCCCCTGAAGTATCCCCTAGGCTGGTACTGGGGGAAAACTTGAGGCTGGACAAAAGGCTAATAAGGAGTTCTATCTCTGCCACCCCTTGTATGGTGCTTCTGGGGGTTGGCAGCCCTCTCTTTAGCTGCTGCACTTTTGTAGGCAGCTTTGTACTTGTCTATTTTTTTCATGTATGCCTCTGTTTGTTCCCCAAACAGAGACACAGTGTCACAAGGAAAATCCATTGCTTTGTTCTGAGTATCCTGTGTCAGGCTGGTAGTCCTGAGCCAGGCGAACTTCCTTAGTGACACAGAAAATGCCATTTGCCTGGATGCAGTGTCATTAGCATCCACTGCCATCCTAAACTGTGTTTTTGAAGCTTCAATGCCCCTTTTTGCAGCTTCCTCCAGGTCAGCAGCCATGGGAGGGGGGGCTACCTTGGCAATCTCTAGCACCGTGGACCACATATTTTTCTGGTACCTGGCTATATAGGCCATATAAGATGCCTGCATAATAGCCAGGGAAGATTCTAGATAAACTTTCTTTGCCATGTAATCCACCCTCCTGGAATCCTTGTCTGGAGGGTGAGAGGCTAGAGGGATGCCAGCTTTGTCACAAGCTGCAGTCTGTACCACGCCTTCATGGCTGGGATGCCCAAAAAGAAAATCAGCCCCAGCCTTGGCTACCCAGTACTTTCTGTCCACCTTTCTGTCTGTGGGTGGGACAGAAGTAGGAGTCTGAAGCACCTTCATGGTCTGCTTTCTTATGGATTTGTGAAGAGGGAGGAGCAACCTTTTTGATGGTGGGACATCCATCATTTCTTTATAATCCTCTTCCTCCTCTATATCTTCCTGAGATGGGAGGTCGAGGGACTGAGCCACCTGCTTCATAAAAGCAAAATATGAGGTAAAATCCTTTGTTCCCTTGTCAGGGGAATCTGGTCTGTGAGGATCGGGGAAATGTCTGGGTCAATATGTTCCCCATAATCCTCATCTTCATCATCATGCTCAATTCTCAACTCATCATCCCCAAAAGGATCCCCACCTTGGTCTATTAGACCAGGGATTATTTGTGAACTGGGAGTTTGGGTAACCGGTTGCTTCCCAACCAGAACTGGGGACTGAAGGGACTGAATAATCCTAATCGCGTTAGCAATCTATTCAGCCAAAGGAACCACGGTTGGCTTCGGTTGTGGTTCCTGGTGCTTTTCCTCCTCCTTTTTAGCCACGACGGCTGGTTCAGCAGCCTTATCCGCAGTTCGTTTTTTAGCAGAGCTATCACCCCTGTCACAGGGCAGCCCCTCCGGTTCATCCGGTTGCTCAACGGCTGGATTAGCAGCCTTTCCAGTCATTTTTTCCCTCAGTCTTTTAAGCCTTCTATCAATGGTAGACTGAGGAAAATTGACATAAATTTCACAGTCTGTCTGCAGGTGGTCAGACCCCAGACAGAACAAACAAATAAGGTGTGAATCTGCTGTAGCAAACAGTTCCCCGTACTCGGTACAGTGCTGGAAACCTGTGGGTCCTGTTCTCTTTTTTGCTTTTTGTGACATAACCTAGATACCACACACTTTTTTTTTTGCAGTTATAAAAACTGATAACAAAAACCAGGAATTACCCTGGAATTTTCAAAATAAACAAGTCCAGGAGTTACCCCGGTTGAAATTAGACCCACAAAACGGGAATTACCCCAGTTAAAAAACAACACAAACTAACTGACTATACCGAGTCGGAAATAAAGATTTAAATTTAAAATACAATTAACACAAATTACAGTTTAGAAGCTGTTTACCAGGGACAGTGATTTGAAAACCGAGCTCGAGCCTAGCATTCCATCATTTGTCCATGACACTATCATCTTTGCCTCGTGCCCCTCCTGCGACAGTGTCCTCCCCACTCTCCAAAACGATTTCGATAGAGTCCAGTCCTGGTTCCTTGATAACCTGCTCACACTAAATGCAAAAAAAAAATGGTCACAATGGTCTTTGGCTCGAGACAGAAGCTGGCCTCCCTCCCAGCCCCCCGTTATCACCATCAAAGACGACTCTCCCCTGGAGCAAGTCTCAGCCTTCAAATACCCGGGAGTTTGGCTGGACATCCACCTTAATTTCTCCACTCACATTGAGGCGATCTGCACAAAGCTCCAGCACAAACTCGCCATCCTCTATCGCCACAAAGTGAGCCTACCAATCCCCACCCGATGCGAGCTGATTCGTAAAACTATCTTACCAGTTATTGACTATGCCGACATAGTCTATGGTACGGCCCCAGCCTCCTCTCTCTCCAGACTTGACACACTCCTCAATTCCTTCTGCTGCTTTGCAACTGCCTCACCCCCACTCACTCACCACTGCCGGCTCTACACTCCCCTCTCCCTGGCTCCGCTCTCCCATAGGCGAACCATTCACGGCGCCTCCTTTTTAGCCAAATACTGGCATGGGTCCCTCCCCCCCCCCACCTCACCTCCCTTCTCACCCCAACCTCCTCCCTAAGCTACCCTCTCCACCACAGAGACACCCGCACTTTCCACCTTCCTCGCCCTCTGACCGGCCAAGCTGCCTTCTCGTACTGCCTCCCCCTTCTCTGGAATAACCTCCCTTCCAACCCTCGCCTGGATCTTCTTGTTCCACCTTCACTCGACTCATCAAGCTCCTACCCACCCTGCACTGCCCTAAATGTACAAATGGTCCCAAAAATGCAACCGTTGCACCACTCAATCTCCATTCACCTACCCTAGCCACCAAGAAGTAGCTGATCTCATCTCCCTTCTCCCTCTCCTCATGAAATTGTTTTACCACTGATTCAGTGTATTTTATTGTTGTAAAATGCTGTGCAAACTGTCTGTTCCTTCAATCTACTGCTACTCTCTGTACAAAATGTACCCGGGTCGCACCTGGAAACGAGCCTCGGCTCAGTGTGCCTTTCCCGGTCATCAAATTTTAAATAAAAAAAAAAAAACCTGCATAGGTTCTATTAATCATTTTGGCTCCGGGGCAGTCCTATGGTGAGACCATACTGCATAAGTCAGAATACAGTTAAGATTTCCTGGGGTTTGAGAAGTATTTAGCTAATGTGTTAGTTACCACATGTGTCATACGATCTAATGATGCCATCTGAGTGAGTGAAAAAGCTCTGATATAGAAGAGATTTTAGTTGATTTCCAACAGCATTAAATAAGGCATTTAGCTTTCATGCTAATTTTAGAACTCAGAATACAAGTTCAAACTCTGCACTGTGGTCACGCTCCTCCCTCTTACTTTAACATCAGATTTGTTGCTCTGCTTAAAAGAGCAGTCACCCCGAAATATGTTCCAGCCTTCTGGTCAACAACGTATCTGTTATTTACTTGTTGTTTATTATTTTATAAAGTTCCATTAGTTTTCTATACTCTGCGTCAGGGTATTAATTTGCAGTTTTGTCCTGTTCCCGATCAGTTCCAGGAACTGGAGAAGGCCGCGCTACAACGCAGTTTCATGAAAACCTCTCAAACTTCTCGATATTTTATTACAGTGCTTTTGGCTATTTTACTCACTTATGTACACGGTTCCTGACTGAAAGGAACCAAACAGCTTTTTGGGTCTACATTTAGAACTGCTTTACCTAACACTTTAGAGGTTTTTCACTTTTCTGAGAAGAAAATACAGGTTACTCACCTGTAATAGGAGTTCTAGGAATGGTATATGTTGTTCATCCACACTGCCTGGCAGGTTCCTTGCCGCTTTAAATCTTGCCGGAAGGTCTTCAAGCTGGCTCCTCCCTCCCACCTGGGTGGTAAAACTCTCGGCTCCACCCCATGACGCCAGATCTAGCCCGCTGGAAGCCAGGTTGTGCGTCAAGCCAGGGAGGCGGGTGGGTCGTGTGGATGAACAGCATACCATTCCTAGAACTCCTGTTACAGGTGAGTAACCCTATGACTAGGGAAATGGATATGTTGCTCATCCACACTGTCTGGCAGACTCCTAGCAGTTCTCCGGAGGAGGGAGGCAAGGCGCACACCCCTACTTAGGGAATAATGACTGGAGAACCGAGGCCCCAAAACCAGTATCCCGCGTGACTCAAGGTTGATGTGGTAGTGGGTAATGAAGGTGTGTGCTGACTTTCAGGTAGCAGCCCTGCAGATTTCCTGGATAGGGACGCCTCTGGAAGCAGCCACCGGAGCAGCAGTATGGCGGGTAGAATGAGCTCTTATCCCTTTGGGAGGCTCCATGCCCGCCAACCTGTAGCAGAGATCTATGCAGGAGGTGACCCACCTGCCTATCGTCCGCTTGGTTGCAGGTCTGCCAGGTGTGGCTTCAGCGTAGGTGGCAAACAGCTGGCAAACCTCTCCCCGAACTTCAGCCGTCCGATCCTTATAATAAGACAACGCTCTTCTAGGGTCCAAAGTATGGAGCCTATATACGGCCTCTGAGGTGTGATTGGGGTAGAACACCGGCAGAGTCAACACCTGGTTAAGGTGAAACTCCGACACCACCTTCAGAAGGAATTTCGGGTGGGGGCGCAGGACAACCTTGTCCCTGCAGAAGACCAGAAAAGGAGACTCAATGGAAAGCGCCTGGAGCTCTCCCATCCTTCTGGCTGACGTGACAGCCACCAAGAAGGCGGTTTTCCACGACAGGTGAGAGATGTCACACCTGTGCATCGGTTCGAATGGCTTGCCCATGAGCTTAGCCAATACCAGCAGTAGATCCCATGGAGGTGGAGGTTCGCACCGGAGGATATCACGATCAAGGCCTTTGGAAAAGTGCCTGACCACCTTCTCCTGCACCACCGACTGCTTCCCGGCCCGCGCCGGGTAAGCAGAGATGACTGCCAGGTGCATCTTAAGGGTCGTCGACTGAAGCCCTTGCTGAGAAAGGGACCATAGGTAGTCCAAAATGCTTGCCAAGGAGCAGGAGGAAGGGTCCAGGCCCTTGCCCTGACACCAAATGGAGAATCTTTTCCATTTAAAGGCGTAGCATTTTCTGGTCAACTCCTTACGGGAAGCCTCAACAACGCTGAGGACCTCGTCGGAAAGACCCAAGGCCTGGAACTCTAGCCGCTCAGGAACCAGGCCGTCAGGTGCAGGGATTGAAGGTCCGGATGGAACACCTTCCCCTGATTGACTGAGATCAGGTCCGGGCGGGCTGGAAGCCGCCTCGGGAGCCTGGAGCTGAGACTGAGGAGATCTGGATACCAGAACTGGCAGGGCCAGTCTGGGGCTACCAGAATCACCTGCGTCTGTCCCTCTTCACCTTGAGGAGCACCTTGTGGATCAGGGAAATGGGGAAAGGCGTAG
The DNA here is from genome assembly GCA_016271365.2 of Neoceratodus forsteri. Taxonomy (NCBI): domain Eukaryota; kingdom Metazoa; phylum Chordata; order Ceratodontiformes; family Ceratodontidae; genus Neoceratodus; species Neoceratodus forsteri. Next base: position 965,563,475 of record CM028134.1, on the reverse strand, counting down.
AAGAGGCCCGGGGTCCACGGCCTTGAGAAGGCATCCCCCTGCAGCGAGCCCTGCTGAGGGGGGCGGGCATGAAACAGTCTCAGCTTCACATTCTCCCTGGAGGCAAACAGGTCCACCTGAGGTATGCCCCAGTGGGAGAACAGATCTTGTACTACCTCCGGCAGGAGAGACCACTCGTGGGACGCAGCTCCTATCCAGCTTAGGGCATCGGCCAGAATGATGGAGGCTCCTACCACATGGATGGCAAGGAGATCCGCCTCCAGGCTGCGCACAAGGGACCAAATGCGGAGAGCTTCCCTGCACAGAGGCATGGAGCGTGTCCCGCCCTGGCAGTTTAGGCAGTATATGGTCGTGGTATTGTCCATCTGGACCTGGACCACTTGACCCCATACAAGCGGGCCGGCGGTGAGGGCTGAGGCAGACGCTCGAGGCTCCAGTAGATGATGTGGCATCAGGACTCCGGGGACCAGGGCCATGCGCTCTGTGCTCCCCAGATGGGCACCCAACCCATCAGAGAGGCATCAGTCGATAGAGGACCGTCTGCTCGGGAGGACAAGCAGGATGCCCTCCTGCAGATGAGCTGCAACGGTCCACCACTGGAGAGCACTCCACATCTCCTGGGTCACTGTCACTGGCTGATCCAAAGTATCGAAGCGCTGTGACCATTGGCTGGCCAGTCCCCATTGTAGGGGACGCATGTGCCAACGGGCCCAACGGACCATGCTGGTACAGGCTGCCATGAGGCCCAGGAGGCACAGGAAGTCCCGGGCAGGGCGCAATTGCCCAACCTGAAATGATTGGGCAAAGGAGGAAAGACCCTCGGCCCTGTCCGCCGGGAGCCGTGCTCTGGCTCATAGAGAGTCAAGCTCTGCCCCGATAAATTGGATCACCTGCTCTGGCACGAGTTCCGACTTGGCCTCGTTGATGAGGAGGCCAACTTGAGAGCAAACCTGGAGGGCCAGATCCCTGGACCGCGCCACCTCCATTCTGGAGGAGGCTGCAATCAGCCAGTCATCCAGGTAGGAGTACACCCGGACCCTTCGGCGCCGCAGGGATGCTGTCACCACTGCCATGCATTTGCTGAAGACCCTGGGAGCTAGAGAAAGGCCAAAGGGCATGACCCGGAACTCATAGAGGGACCCCTCTGCCCTGAAGTGGAGGAATCACTGGTGGGACGGACGGATTGGGACGTGAAAGAACGCATCCTGGAGGTCCAGAGAACAGAACCACATGCCTCGTTCCAAGGATGGAATGATCTGAGCCAGAGTGACCATCCTGAAGGTTCGAGACCTTAGGAACCTGTTCAGGTCGTGCAGGTCTAGAATGGGGCGCCAGTCCCCCGTCCGTTTCGGGACCAGGAAGTACCTGGACACAAACCCCGGGTCTGGTGGAGGATCCGCCACCTTCCTGATCACCTCCTTTTTGAGGAGCAGGGCAGTGTCGGCTTGATGAGCCAACAGAGATGCTGCAGACCCCGTAGCCCCCCCATGGGGCGATGGCTCAGAAGGGCGGGGCCTGCTCGAACTCCAGAGGCAGACCCTTTCCTACCACCTCTAACACCCAGCGGTCCGTGGTGATAGCGGACCAGGCGGAAAGGAAGTGGCGGAGCCGTCCCCCCACGGGAGGAACCCGGTGGGGGGCAACGAGGCTGGGGGCGATACCCTTCAACCCATTACTGGACAGGCTTGGAGGAAGGACCTGCCGAGGGACCTCCTGGGCCTTTTCCTCCTTGCTTCCTGTTGGAGGAAGCTGCAGGCTTGGCTTTGGGGTGCCAAGCGTGAGCCTGCTGGCCCTGATGCTGGTGTTGCTGGGCCGGACGTGCCACAGGGGCAGAAGGTCGAAAGGACTTATGTTGCTGACGATGGCCCTTGTCCTTCTGGGCGGACGTGACCGAGTCCAAGGTGGCGTTGGACTTTTGATCCTCTGGAGGTGGCCTTCCACTCCAGGGCCGAACAGGTCGGTGCCCAAGAAGGGGACGTCCGCCAATTTGAGCTGGGTATCTGCCGTAAAGGTGAATATCCTCAGCCAGGCTCTGCAGCGCATGGCCACTGCGGCTGCTACTGATCAGACACTGGAGTCTCCAATGTCTAGAGCTGTTTGGAGCTGCTGTTTCGCCACTGCCCTTCCCTGATCCCGCACCTGCTTGACCATAGTCTGCAGGTCGGCCGGGAGGTGAGGGATCATCTCATCCAGGGAGCTCATGAGGGTGTGGGAGAAGTTCGCCATCAGTACGGCCGAGCTGGCCTGACGAAGGCAGAGGGAGGATGCAGCGTACACCTTGCGCCCGGCATAGTCCAGCTTTTTGGACTCCTTGTCAGGGGGCTTATCCACATCCCTAGCGTTCTCGGAACGCCGGAAAATGCTATCGGTGACCAACCCCTCCGCAGAGGGCTGTTCCGAAAAACTGGACGAAGAGCCAGTAGGGACCGCATACTTCCTGGCCATCCTGGCCAAAGGCGCAGGACAGGAAGCCGGCCGCTGCCAAAGCTCCAAGGCTGGGCCAACAATGGCTTCAGCCACTGGAAAGGCCTCTGTGGGAGAATCCCCTGGTCCAGTATCTCCGTGAGGGGATACTTGGCCCGCTTGGATACAGGCTCAACCTGCATCCCGGTGGACTCCGAGATGAACCGAAGCAGACCCATGGGCTCTCGTCCATCGACTGCCCCCGGAGGACACCAGGTCAAGGGGCCTGGAAAACAGGGAGGACTCGTCGTCAGACTCCGAGGAGTCTGCGAAGAGCTGCCTGGGGCCTGAGCCACCCTCCACCTGCCGAGGACAGTCGGGAGTGAGGGTGACCGACAACCGGTGGGGCAGACCCTGACCCGACCGAGAGTCCTTGGTCGGAGCCCCCGATTTCGGTTGTGGAGGCGGAGGTTCCACCACAGTCGGTGGGGCAGCTGGTCTTGGCCGAACAACTGGCCCAGGCTTGGGCACCTCGACCACTGCGAGGGGTTGTTTCGGCCTTCGGGTGACAGCCACTTAATGGCGGAGAAGGCGATGGCGTCGAGCATTCCCGGACAAAGAGCTGCTGCCACATTAAGTCCTCACAGCGTCGGCGCAATTTAGCCTAAGCCTCTCCTCTTCAGAGGAGGAAGGCAAAGAGAGACGGCGGCCGCTGCCGCCTTCCTCGGTGCCGAGATCGAGACCGCCGATGTCGGCGGGATCAGCTGGACCGAGACGAGGTCCGAGACTGAGACCCTCGGTGTTTCCGAGGGTGGGTTTGGGAAGGAGCGGAGGACACCCACTCCTCCCTCGGCTCGGGAGCCTTGACCGGGGACTCCGGCACAGGAGGCACAGGCAAATCCTCGGTTTCCACCAGGGGAACCGGTGATGAAGGGTTGTCGGCTTCACCAGTCGACAGCCCGTCTGACGGGTTGAGAAAAATCTCGACCGTGTCAACGGATGTCTCAGTCGGCTGACCTGACGGGGACACCATGAAGCCTGCAGTCTTAGCCGCAACCTCGACCGAAGTCGAGTGTCGACTGTCCGGGGAAGGGGACCTCTCCCGCTCCTACGAACGTCAACGGTGGGACTTACCCTTCGAGTCCTTCTTTTTTGACCGAGAAGAGTGTCCTGATGGACCCTCACCCTTCGTGGAGAGGGATTGGCAAAGCTCCTTGAAAGAAGCTGTGTAGGAGGATCCCAGAGAAAGCGGGATAAATGCCGCGACCGAGGAAGATGAGGATGCGGCCTGGGCCGCCTCCTCCTCGAGGGCGATCATCTGCTCGAGGTTGCTCAGCCAAGCCAGCCACATGGACACATTAATGGGCCTCATGGACTTCACCGGCGGATAACGTTTCTCAGGGCGCCCAAGTTGTAGCCGGGCAGCGCAGTCTTCAAGGACGTTGGCCGAAAAAGACCTGCACAACTGGCAGGTCTGCGGGTCGTGGTCAAGCCCGAGGCAGTAGATGCACATAGAGTGCAGATCCGTCCTGGACATCTTCTGCCCGCATGGGCACCGACGAAAACCGGGAGTCGATTTGTCCATCGCAGCCGCGAAGGAAGAATTTGACCGGAGTACTGAAAACTTTAAAATTATTTTCGGGTGAACCGAGGAGTTAGGATCCAGTCTATACGCAGAGCGTTAAGGAGGGAACCTGAGCTTCCAAACCGTAGGGAAGATCTGACGTCATGGGGCCGAGCCGAGAGTTTTACCACCCGGGTGGGTGGGAGGAGCCAGTCTGAAGACCTTCCGGCAAGATTTAAAGCGGCAAGGAACCTGCCAGACAGTATGGATGAACAACATATCCATGTCCTTAGAAATTATTTTATGTACCCACGTTTGTGAACTGAGAACAGAATAATTGTTTTTAAAAGGTCTTTCAACGATTGGCATGGTTGATGGACCTAAAAAGTGAACAGGACCAACACTCTTTAAAAACTGTTTAAACTGTTTTCAGCTTTCAGCTATCAGAGATGAGGCATGGTTCTAGGCGGATAAATGGTATTCCCTTCTCCACATGTGGGTTCAGCCACCACTGAATGACATCCCACATCAGCTGAGTCACTACGACCGACTGATCCAAGTGACCTAGTGCTGGGACCGCTGTCTGCTCAACTCCCACTGCAGGTGAAGCATCTGCTAGAGAGCTCAACATATCATGTTGGTGAAGGATGCCATGTACCCCAGCAGCCACAGGAAGTCTTGGGGAGGGTGTGAAAGCACAGCCTGAAATAGCCAGGGAAAGAAAGTAACATCAGATACCTGGTCAGATACCTGGTCCTCAGGGAGTTGGGCCTTGGTCTACAGGAAGTCTAGTTCTGCCCAATGAACTTGATCACCTGCAAAGGGACCAGCTCGGGCTTGGCCAGGCAGACCAGAAGTCCCATGTCCTGAAAGGTCTGGAGAGCCAGATCTCTGGAACTCTCTGAGGCCTCTGTGCCTTTCTGAATGACTGAGCTATCAGCTAGTAGTCTGGGTAAGGATACATCCTGATGTCCTTGTGCCAAAGGAAGGCTGCCACCACTGCCATGCACTTGAAGACCGTGAACATGGAAGACAGGCTGAAGAGTATGACCTGGAATTGGTACAGGATCCCCTCTGTGCAGAACTGAATGTACCAGCAATGGGACGAATGGACTGGAATGTGGAAGGACGAGTACTGGAGGTCCAAGGAGGAGAACCACATGCCCTGCTCCTGAGACAAAATGGTCCAAGTCAGAGTGACTATCCAGAACTTGCACTTCTGCATGAACTTGTTTAGATCATGTAGATCCAGTATAGGGTGCCAGTCCCCCCCCCAATCCATTCGGAACCACAGCATACTTGCACATATATCCCTGAGTAGCCAGCATATCTGGAACATGGGCTATCACCCTGTGCTCTAGGACCTGAGTGATGTCAGCTCTTAGAACAGAAAACGTGTCCTTTGATACCCTGGACTGCCATGACAGCCTGGAGTCAGTACTGTGGGAGAGCCTTGAAATCCAGAGGCAGCCCTCTGCCCACCACTTCTAGAACCAACTTGCACAAGGAAATGGTGGATCACTGCGGTAACAGTGGCGCAACTGACCCCTTAACTGAAGCCGGGCCAGGGACTGCACAGGAGGAGGGATGACACCCCACAATCCATCACTGCGCAGCATTGGAGGGGGCCTAGGCCACAGAGGCACCACCGCTTCTGCCCCACCCCTCTATTTTGCCTCTGGCCGCCCAATTTGGGCTTCAAATGCCAGCACTGAAACTGTCCCTGCTGGGGCTGCTGCTGAGGCTGCTGTGGTTGAAAGGGCCGATAATGGAAGGCCTTCTTTTTAGGTTTTTGGTCCTCATGCAACGGAGCTACAGAATCAAGGATGGCATTGGATATCTCAATTCTGTAGAGACGTCCTTTCACTCCAGGGCCGAGAAGATTGGTGCCCAAGAAGGGGACATTGGTCAACTTATGTGGAGTATCCACCGTAAAGGTGGAAAGCCTCAGCCAGGCCCTACTACACATAGCGACAGCCAATGACATGGCATGGGCACAGGAGTCACCAATTTCCAAAGCTGTCTGGAGCTGGTGATTAGCCAGCGACTGACCCCCATCTCTGACTAACTTCACTGGCAACTGTTTTGTCAGCAAGACATGGCCAATGATAGGTATCCTTACAGCACAGATGGCCTGAAGGAGACCCAGCAGCGTACACTTTTTTAGCTGTGTGTTCAATCTTCTTGGACTCCTTGTCTGGAGGCTTGTACATGGCTCCTTGGCCACCTGATTTATGGAAGGCCAATTCCAAAACCAAGCCCTCAACAGAGGGGTGGTTGGAAGAACCAAAAGAAAAAAGAAGCCCATTGGGACCGCACACTTGCAAACCATATGAGTGGAGGTTGCTGGGCAGGATGCTGGATGCTGTCAAAACTCCAGGGATGGTCCCAAGATGGCCTCAACCACCAGAAGGATGACCCCCTCCCCCCAAGGAATCGTCCTTAACTAGCATGTCAGTAAAGGCGTATTTAGCCAGCTTCTGGACTGGCTCCAAGGGCATATAAATGGACTCTGTCACAAGTCAGGTCAAAGCCTCAAAAGACACTGGCCCACGGTTGGAGGACAACTCCTCAACTGATTCCCACTCGAACATACAAGTCCTGGTCAAGACCATGGATGGACTCACCTTTGGACTCATCTAAGGATTCCTCAAAAATGGCCCTCGACAGTTTGCCACTACAGACAACCTTAGTATCCTCAAACTGGGCGATCTGTACCAAAAGATGGCCTGTCGATCCAGCCACAGCATGGGATTCCTTGGTCGGATACACAAAAAGGGGATGCAGTGGAGGTGGCTCCAGCTGAAGGGGCAGAGAACCAGACCTGGGGGGCTGCTGGGAAGATTGACCGGTGCAGGCCAAGAGATCAAAGGTCCAGGGACAGAGCCCTACCCCTACCAGCAATTTTTCCCTGTTGCCAAAGGAGCTCCTCATAGCGTCTATGCACTTTCAGTCAATGCCTCTCCTCACCCGAGGATGAGGAGGAAGAGAAGCATCGACGGCAATACCTTCAGTTCCAGCAGGATCCAGAGTGTGAGCAGCACCTTGACCTTGAACAGCAACCCTCTGGTCTACATCAACAGGTGTTCTCCATAGCATTGTGATATACCACCTGCCTCAGCAGGTTAAGCACTAGAGACTTCAGAGGCACGACCACAGGCAGAGGTTGATCCCGAGGCGACCAAGTCAGGGAATAAACTGAGCCATGTTCTCCTGAGTGAGGACCAGGAGCACCAGGGTGTGAGACTGACTCCTCATCGATCTCCTCAGACAGCTGATCGACAGGTTCAAGAAAGTTCTCAACAGTCTGCTTGACCGGAGCCAAGGTTGACAGGCCCGAAGGGGTTAGCACAAAGCCCTCACTCTTCCCCTCAACTGCAGGGAGTTCGACCAGGGCCAAGCGGTCAGGGAGTCAAAGTGGGAAGAACATGACTTTCACAGTTTCATGACCTGCAGTGACACAGCTTTGTGTGTTTCATGCTACGATGTGAAGGGCTCTCTTGGAAGGTTTGGGAGGGCCAGACACATTTCTCCAAAGTCATTAGAGAATGACCCTTAGACACAGGCCCCAGCTGGGAACACTGCTGAGACTGATAAGGAACTCACCGCAGCCATCTCCACCTCTTCTTCCATGACAGCTAGTTGTGTGCCCAATCATGCAGCTGCCAGGGCCTTTTTGTGATCTTTCTACTGACCAAGGGTCAAACGAGCTTTCCAGTCTTCGATGGAGGAGGGCAGCATGATCCAGCACAGAATGAATCTCTCAACGTCAGGTTGATCGCCCAGGCAGTACAAACACATGTTATGTGGTCCTGGGCCGACATTTTCTTTCTTCACCGGGTAAAGAACTTAAACCCCGATTCCCTATTCTCCCTCATTGATTGTGAGCTGGATTCAGAAGATTGCGGAATAACTTTAAGTTGAATATGGACTTGAAAAGTCGACAACTCTTAATTCCTTCAATGCCACAAAGCTGTGAAGGAGTAGATGAGTCCTTTCTACAGAAAGAAAGATCTGACGTCACAGGGTGGAGCCAGAGGATATACTTGAAGCTATATATAACTTTGAGCTTGAAGCCTTCCAATGACTCACCTGTTTTCAAGAAGACTGCCAGAGTGTGGCTTGTGAACTGTAAACACATTGTTAAAACACTTGTTTTCTTATGGCCCCTGCAGACAAACCTCATCCAAATAAATCTGTCACTACTTTCCTTTCGTGGCAGAGCAATGCCAAATGTTGTGCTTAGTACCAAGGCACTCCAAATATTTAAAGTGGGGGTCCTGAGCCGAGATAAGATAAGAAGCTTTACACAGCAAAAAGGTCATCAAGTGAAAAGTACAGTTACGTAAGAACTTACCGTAACAGTAGATCTTCGAGAGAGGCTCTGCAGTAGGTAATTACATATAGGACTGCTGACGGCCGGTGGCAGGACCCCTGAAAAATTTCTAGCTAGCAGTCCCTAAGGGACCGCCGCACGTCCAGGGTGACTCAAGCGCCAGACGATGTCGGGTATAAAGGGCAGTCCCAGACGCCCGCCTTCCAGTTCTTTCCTGCCACAGGCCGGAAGGCCCGGACGAGAGAGAGCAGATATTTCCTCAATGGAAAAGGAGCTGAAAAAGCCTAGGGGATGGAGGGCGGAAGATATTTACTGTAAGAGCTCTCTCTCAAGATCTACTGTTACGTAAGTTCTTACGAATTGTACTATCTTACTCGAGAGGGCTCTTGCAGTAGGTAATTACATATAGGACAGAATCCCAAGCAGTCTGGAACAAATGAAAGGCACCGGGAGGAGGAACTACTCCAAGAAGTAGCAAAGAAACCTTGCAAGCCTCAAGAAAGGAGGCCTTGCAAGACCGCTAACCCGAAGCCTGCTCTACGGTGAGAGGCAATGCCCAAACTGTAATGTTTAGTAAAGGTATGGACGGAAGTCCAAGTGGCGGCAGCACAGATGTCTGCCGCAGACACGTTCTTGAAACAAGCCGCAGAGGCTGCTACTCCACGAGTGGAATGACCTCTGACTTGACCCGGAAGGGTCTTGTTGTACTTGTCATAACAGAAAGTGATGCAATGGGCCAACCATTTTGATAGGCATTGCTTAGAAACAGCATTGCCTTCTCTTTTGTGAGCAAAAGAGACGAACAACTAATCAGTCTTTCTGAGATCCTTCGTCCTATCGGTGTAGTATCTCAGAATCCTGTGAACATCCATGGTATGGAGCAAGTATTCTCCTTGGTTGGAGTACTGCGTGAAAAAGGCAGGTAATTCAATAGACTGATTTAAGGTAGATTCCGCTACCACCTTCGGGAGGAACTTAGGATTCCTGCGAAGAGCTACTCGTTCTTTGTGAAAAATCAGATAAGGGATTTTGCACATCAGCGCCTGGAGCTCGGAAATTCTGCGAGCAGAAGTAATGGCCACCAAGAAGAGCGTCTTCCACGATAAAAACTTTAAGTCTGCGGAAGCTGCAGGCTCAAAGGGAGGAAGGGTAAGTTTCTCGAGGACAAAGTTTAAGTCCCAAGGGGAGCTAGAGTCCGACAGGGGCCTGAGATGAAGGACCCTCTGAGAAAAGTTTTGATACCTTCCAGTTGGGCAAATGCCTTATCAGTGAAAGGGACATGGTAGCTGAAATAGCCGCCATATGGACTTTCAAAGAGGAGTGACTGAGACCCAGGTTGAAAAGATGACGAGGTAATCAACAGAACGGTCACAGGACAGGAAAAGGCTCCACGCTCCTGGACGCAGCCCAGATGGAAAATCTTTCCATTTCTGGCATGAGGTGGACCTAGTGGAGGGCTTTTCTAGCTCCACCAGAATCTCGCCACCTTAGGAGAGACGCCAAAGTGAGATTGGGCTAGGTCTGCAGGAGCCATGCATGAAGTTGAAGGGACTTGAGTCTTGGATGGACCAGGGTCCCCTGATCCTGGGTCAGCAATCCTCAAGATAAAGGAAGAGGAAGAGGAGGAACCTCTGAGTATTGTTGTAGAAGAGAGAACCAGATTTGCCTGGGCCAGAAAGGAGCGATCAGAATCATTCTTGCTCCTTCCAAAGCAAGTTTCTGCAACACACGAGGGACCAGAGGAATTGGGGGAAAAGCATAGACGAATCTGTCCTTCCAGTTCAGAGACAGAGCGTCGCTCCAGAAAGCGCCTCGCTCTGGAGCGAGCGAGCAAAAGGTTGGAAGCTTTGCGTTTTGGGAGGAAGCGAACAGGTCTATCTGAGGAGTCCCCCAAATCTGGAAGATGCTTTTTAGAACTTTTTCGTCCAGTTCCCACTCGTGTGGCAGAGCCAACGAACGACTTAGCCTGTCTGCCAGGACACTGTAGACTCCCGGAACATGGATCGCTGTGAGGTGAAGGTTGCAAAGCGTTGCCCATTCCCAAACCCTCATCGCTTCCCTGCACAGCGGGTAGGACTGAGTCCTTCCCTGCTTGTTGATGTACCACACCACGCACATGTTGTCTGTTTGGACAGCTAGGTGACCGGGAAGGATGTATTGGTGAAGGGCCTGGAGAGCATACAGCACTGCTCGAAGCTCAAGCATGTTGATGTGGAGAACTAACTCCAATTTTGACCATAAGCCCTGGGTTCGGTGAGGACCCAGATGGGCTCCCCAACCTTCGCCTGAAGCGTCCGTGGTCAGAGTCTGATCAGGAGGAGGATGAAAAAAGGGTACCCCCCAGAATAGGTTCTCTCGAACCATCCACCATTGCAAGTCTCTTATCATCGGCGAGGAGATCAGTACCAGATGATCTAGGTCGTCTACCAGTTGATCCCACTGAGAGCGGAGAGTCCACTGAGAGATTCTCATGTGGAGGCGCGCGCTTGAACCGTCCGGATGGCCGGCGCCATAAGCCCCAGGAGACGGAGCACCGACCTCGCCGGAACCCTCCTGTATTCCGATAGAAGGGAAATCTGGGACTGGAGGGAGGCCCCCCTGTCCGGAGGCAGGAAGGCCCTGCACATTGTTGTATCGAGGATTGCCCAGATGAACTGGAGTCTCTGAGAAGGATCCAGGTGAGACTTGGAATGGTTGATGGTGATACCCAGGCCAGTGAAAACCTGCTGGGTGAGGGAGAGGAAATGCAGGAGTTCCTCCCTGGACGGGGCCACCAGGAGCCAGTCGTCCAGGTAGGGAAAAACCTGAACTCCCAAAGTACGCAGGTGGGCCGCTACCACCGCCAGGCATTTGGTAAAGACTCGGGGAGCCGAGGAAAGACCAAAAGGGAGTGCCCGGAATTGGTAGTGGTCCCCCTGGAATGCAAACCTGAGGTACTTTCAGTGCGAAGGGCCAATGGGGATGTGCAGGTACGCATTCTGCATATCCAGTGCACAAAGCCATTGGCCCGGCCGAAGCAGGGGCAAGAGGGTCTGAAGGGAGAGCATCCTGAACCTCTTGTATTCCACATATAGGTTCAGGGAGCTGAGATCGAGAATGGGTCTGAGATCTCCGTCTTCTTTGGTACAAGGAAGAAATGTGAATAGTAACCCGTCCCGTGAAGGTGAGGGGGGACGGGCTCTATGGCCTGCTTCGCAAGAAGAGCAGAGATTTCTTCCTTGACCAAAGTAAGATGGTCCCTTGAGTAAGAGGAGTTCAGAGGGGGTGACGTGGAGGTTTTTGCAGAAACTTTATGGAGTGCCCCTCTGCTATGATCTGAAGCACCCATGAATCCAATGTTATCCTCTCCCAGCCCGGAAGGTGGAGGGAGAATATCCCTCCTACCGGTTCCTCCGGGGTGTCCGGAGGCGGTGGGAGAGGGAAGGAGTCAGGTGGTGTGAGTCAGCGCCGCAGCTGGGGCACTCGCTGCTTTTTTGGGCGGCGGGGGTCTGGCAGCAGTGGGGGCCCGACGTTTACTGGCCCGCCTTCCCTGAGGTTTCGCTTGGGCCGGCTGCGTCTGCGAAAGGGACGGCGCTGTGGGGGATGGGACGGTACATTGAATCAACAGATTTAAGGGCCTTCCCCTTCTCCTGCAAGTCAGTGATGATGTCCTTGACATCACCACTAAAAGCACAGAACCTCTGAAAGGTGCTTCTTGAATTGCTGACTGCACCTCCGGGACCAGACCTGACACACGGAGCCATGCATGACGCCGAAGACTTACGGCGAACGCAGAGCTCCGTCCTGCAGTGTCCACTGCATCGTAGGTCGTCCTCAGAATATGATGACTGGCTGAACGAGCAGAACGGACCAGGTCAGCTAACTCCTGCTTGACTTGGGAGTCAGGTAAGGAGTCAATCTTGGATTCCGCCTGGGTAAGGACAGCCTTCTGGCAATCCCCCATATGTGCTACATAATTTAGGGCCCTAATCCCCAGTGTGGAAGAAGCACAGATCTTCCTTCCATACTCATCCAGAAGGCAAGATTCCTTATCCGGGGGAGACGAGCTCACATGTTTCGGGTGTGCTGACCGGCCATGAGCGGCACTAATCACAACCGAGTCTGCACGGGGGTGAGAGTCTAAAAAGTCTACACCCTCCGGAGCCTGGTATAGCCTGTTAGACTTCCGCGGAAGTGGGGCTAAAGCCGACGGTTGTTTCCAAATAGTGGAAACAAGGTGGGCGTGAGGCTCGATCCAGGGTGGCACTAGAGTAGGAGCCATAAGGGGCAAGTCCAGATGTTCGGCGAGTTTAACCCACTGAGGATCTGGCTCTAAGGAACGCCACTGATGGACTTCCTGGATCTTCCTGAGCAACTCCGTGAAGGAAGGATCCTCCATTGGAGACTTCGGAGGAGTCCTCGGCCGGGGCTTGGATGGAGAGCGCGGCTCGTCGTCTTTCTCAGAACACCCATCGAAGGCATCCAAGGAGTCCGAGAGAGAGAAGAAGAAGAGGAATTTGAAGCAGAGTAAGACTCCCTAGCTCGTCTAAGGGAAGGAACGCGTTCCTTAGGGGGGATCCCCGGATGCATGTCCTGCCCCTCTCTGGATCCCGAGGACAGAGCCTGGGAATCCGGGGGCGGAGAGGGAATGTGCCGTCTGAGGCGTGCAGGGAGCCGGGGGTGGCACCATCGCCGCAGGCAGCTCTCAACGTCCGGTGAGCTGAGCCTTGGCCTCAGCCCACCAGGAGGCCAGAGTCTCCTGGAGATCCACCGGCGGCCTAGGGGGTGGTGGAGGAGGAGGGGGGGATAGTTGTATGGATGAAATCCATAAGGAGAGTATCCGTAACCCGGCTGCGGGAATACCGGAGCTGGGTATTGCGACGTCGGGTACTGCGGCGTCGGTGGAGTCGGCGCCAGGTACTGTGGCGCAGGATACTGTGGATATGGGAAAACCGGCATCGGATAAGACGGCGGATACCAAGGCACCGGAGGAGCTGCCGGAGCAGACAGCCCAGTTGGGAACTCCACGGGAGGATCGACCCTGATAGGCCCCTGGGGTGGAGGGCCCAATGGAAGAGGAATATCCCCCGCTGGCGTCGGAGGGGCCAACGTCGGAACCAGCGTCGGCGGGGCCGGTGTCGGAGCCGGCGTCAGGGGAGCCGGGGCCGGCGTCGGAGCCGGAGTCTGGGGAGCCGTCAGATCCGGCTCTGTAGGAAGAGGATCAGACGGTGGCCCAGGATCCCGAGCCTCACCCGGGGCGGTGGGAAAAATCCCGGAGTCAGGCAGGGGGACCCGGGCTCCCGGACGGCAGCGAGGCTCGGGGAACCTGGGACGACAGGCGGACGAGGGTCTGCCGTGAGCTCGAGGCCCGGCGCACGCCGAGAGCCGGCGTGCGACTAGGGGCCAAATCGCCTGGCGGACGCCGAGGAGGCGGCGTCCAACCGGGGTCCCCGTCGGAGGCGGGCCGAGGATGTGAAGAGGCCGGTCCGATGGGGACGCTGCCGTCGCCGCCCGGCGGTCGGGCATCTAGCGGCCTTCTCCCGGCGGACATCGGAGGATCGACGTCCGGCTTATGGGAGCGCCGCACCAGTGAGCTGCAAGCCTGCGGTGGTACTGGGGCTGAAGCCTCCTTTTGCCCGGAGGGCACCCGGCAGGCTCAGCGCACCCGGCCAGGCGGGCCAGCGCCTCCTCCAAAGCCTTGGAGGCTGCTGTCGAGGCGTCCCCGGAGGGGCCGTTACTGGCGCGGCTCGGCGGAGTTGCGGAGGAGGAGCCTTCTCGGTGCCTTCCTTGTCCTGCTTCTTGTGTCCTTCAGGGAGGTCGACGCCTGCCGAAGCTTCTTCAACTCCTTCTCCATCGCGGACATCTTCTTCTTGAAGAGATGGGCTTCGAGAGACTGCTGGCGTCATCTGCGGGTGGCCGCGCTGAAATGAAGGCAGTGCGGACACTTGTCGACCGCATGGTCGGGGCCTAAACAGAAAAGGCAGTGGGAGTGACAGTCTTTGTGAGGCAGTTGGGCGCCGCACGAGTCGCACTTATTTTTTGAAGGGGACGACATACCGACGTTCACCTGACGAAGAAAATACAAAATACTGATACTTTTCGGAAAAACCGACAAAGCAACAGGACTGAGCGTTATGAACTTCACCACGAGGCGCTGCATGAGCTGACGGCGGGAAAGAACTGGAAAGCGGGCGTCTGGGACCGCCCCTTTATACCGACGTCGTCTGACGCCGGTCACCTGACATGGGGGTGATCCCTGCCAGGGACTGCTAGCTAGAAATTTTTCCGTGGGGTCCTGCCGCCGGCCGGCGTCAGTCCGATATGTAATTACCTACTGCAAGAGCCCTCTCGAAGTAAGATCTCGAATTAGGCTGCAATGGCACAAGGTTGAACTACAAAGTACAGTGAATGAAGAACCAAGGACCTCTCCAGCAAGGCTCCCTGACTAGAGCTGGGGCAAGACTCGGCCAGCGGGCGGTCAGCGTTCCTCTGCCACCGCCCAAGAGCTCCAGATCGGACACTTGGCTCAACAAGCCGAGGACCGCTCCATCAAGGCTCCCTGCCTAGACTTGGGTCAAGACTCAGCCAGCGGGCAGTCGGCATTCCTCTGCCGCTGCCAGAGAGCTCCAGATCGGACACTTGGCTCAAAAAGCCGAGGACCTCTCCAGCAAGGCTCCCTGCCTAGAGCCGGGGTGAGACTCGGCCAGCGGGCGGTTGGCGTTCCTCTGCCACCACCCAAGAGCTCCAGATCGGACACTTGGCTCAACAAGCCAAGGACCTCTCCAGCAAGGCTCCCTGCCTAGAGCCGGGGCAAGACTCGGCCAGCGGGCGTTCCCCTGCCACCGCCCGAGAGCTCCAGATTGGACACTTGGCTCAACAAGCCAAGGACCTCTCCAGCAAGGCTCCCTGCCTACAGCCAGGGCGAGACTCGGCCAGCGGGTGGTCGGCGTTCCTCTGCCGCCGCCCAAGAGCTCCAGATCAGACATTTGACTCAACAAGATACGGCAAACGTTGCAACCAATCGGAACACGAGTGCCTTCTTGGGTCCTGCTCCAAATGGTCCCCGCTCGCCCTAGCTTTACACTAGCTTTTTGGATGTTTTTTATTTCTTTCTCTATACCCTAAGAAAAATGTACAAATTATTATAATTGCTGAAACTGTGGGGGATTGTAAAAAGCTGCTTACTGTGGAAACTGTTGTTATTGAAAGGGATATCAGCCCCTTAGTGTTATTTAGGCAGCACCAGACGTTTAGGCGCCAAAGCAATCCACAAACTTGAAATTGCTAATTTTGCTGACTCCCTGCTGCTTTGCAGACTCTTTTGTCCCGAGCAGCATATAATTTCGACGCTTTTTCTTCTTTCCCCAGCCAAGGACCTCCCCAGCAAGGCTCCCTGCCTACAGCTGGGGCAAGATTCAGCCAGCGGGCGGTCGGCGTTCCTCTGCTGCTGGGCGAGAGCTCCAGATCAGACACTTGGCTCAACAAGGTACGGCAAACGCCGCAACCAATCGGAACACGAGCGGCTTCTTGGGCCCTGCTCCGATTGGTCCCCGCTCGCCCTAGCTTTACACTAGCCCCTTTTTGGATGTTTTTTTCTTGTTTTTTTCTCTATACCCTAAGAAAAATTTACAAATTATTATAATTGCTGAAACTGTGGGGATTGTAAAAATCTGCTTACTGTGGAAACTGCTGTTATTGAAAGTGATATCAGCCCCTTAGTGTTATTTAGGCAGCACCAGATGTTTAGGCGCCAAAGCAACCCACAAACTTGAAATTGCTAATTTTGCTAACTCCCTGCTTCTTTGCAGACTCTTTTGTCCCATACAGCATATAATTTGGAAGCTTTTCCTTCTTTCCCTAGCGAGGACCTCTCCAGCAGGCTCCCTGCCTGGGGAGCCAGGTGGGAGCTTCGCCAGCGTGGGCAGTCAGCGCCCTCTACACCGCCTCGAGAGCTCCAGATCGGACACTTGGCTCAACAAGGTACGGCAAACGCCTGAACTTTTCCGCCTACCCCACCTCCTTCTCCTTATTAAACAGAGCTTCTCATGCCCCCTTTTTCATAAAGTCATGCTCATTGGTCATACAGTATCCCAAGTTGAACACCATCCTATGATATCTGATTCTCTATCCATCTATTCCTACCCTAACCTCTTTATAAGGTGATCCTCTGCTAGGCTGTCCTGGTGGGTCTACACTTTTAGCCTCACTAGCAGTATCCCTTCCTATCTATCTCTCTCACTCACTCTGCAATCCTCTATTGTACACCTTAGTCTAGGATATCTCTATTAAAACTCTCTATGCCTCTATCTCTATAGAGTTCATTCTATCAAGGCATTCCACGTAGTACACGCTAGTTACGGATAAGTGGCGCTATCTACACTTAAATTGATCTTACTCGTGTACCTGTCCAGTCAGTCATAGCTCAGTTCCTCTGAGTAGACCCTCTCTCTATGAGGACTACCATCGAGACTAAGTTGTGGCTACTACTCTTGTCCCTCCTCTACCTGGAACCATGTGGACAATACAACCAGAAATATGATGCCCCGGGGGATAAATGTCTATTACCACTGCCCTGCTGTGGGCCTAATATAGGCTCAGTAGACTACGTATGTGCTTATCACCTACCCCAGCTACAGCGTAACTTACGGCCAGTACATCAGGATGGGATAAGATCAGAGCTGTACAAAGAGGATACACAGCCCCTGTTTTACAGTGCGGAACCCCAACCGGTACTCTTAGCCAGAGTACTAGTTATTGCTGTATTAGGACATCCAAACATCAAGATGGGGGTCCCTAGAACACCAACGGAGAACCTGTGAAGACGTCCTAAAAAAAGAACCTATAAGTTATCCATTTCTTCAATAAAAAAGCTTCTGCTCCTATTTCTACTATGTTCTGGTGATGTAGAACTCAATCCTGGGCCCACAGAGGCTATCAATTCTCCATCTGATTTGAACAGGCTCAAAGGTATAAGCTTCCTTCACGTCAACGTGTGCAGTTTACTAAAAAAGATTATTATGATCCAAACGTGGGTAAATCATACATCACCAGACATTTTGGTGTTATCAGAAACTTGGGTTAGACCTACCACAACTGACAGGGAAATTAACCTACCTAATTACCTACTATTCACAGCAGACAGACAGTCTAGAAGTGGAGGAGAAGCCATCTATATTAAGGACAACTTCACAGTAACCTGCCTTGACTAAACATCTGTGAGGAATGAGTATGAATGTCTAGCCCTTAAGGTGGTGGTTTTGCACACACCACAACACTGCGTGTGACAGGATGTTACAGACCACAGTCTGCTAGTCTTCAACTTTTAACGCATCTAGGAGACACCATAGGGAAAGGGTCTATGGAAACTATTATATTAGGGGACCTTAACTTTGATTGGCTAGCTAAGATTTCTACACCTCTTCAATCATTCTGTGATACACATGGTCTGACACAACTTATCAACGAACCAACCAGACCTAATAAAAAGAACCCAAGCAATAGTTCACTGTTGGATGTTATCCTTGTGAGGCAAAGCACATCTTTTCTCACACGCCGGTGTGTTCCTCAGTGATGTCAGTGATCACTGCTTCATCGCTAATGTAAGATCAACCAATAAACCACTAGCCCCATCAAAGTTCTCTATTAGAAGGTCAAGGAGAAATTTCGATCCTTATGCGTACCTAGATGATCTGAGTACTCTACACGCTGGCAAGATTTTTTCCTGTCAAAAACAGTACACTCAGCTTATGAAATCCTAAACGAAATAATACTAGGAGCCTTAAACAGACATGCACCACTACTGAAAGTGCATGTAAGAAATAAGCAATGCATAAGGTTCACCCCTGATCTTAAAACTGCCCTGTTAGAGAGGGATAAGCTTTGGAAAAAAGCATGGAAAACTAAGTCATTGTCAGACTGGTGTCAGTTTTAAAGGACAAGGAACATATGTACTAGGAAGATTAGGGACACTACAGCTGGGTACTATCGAACTGAATTGGATTCCTCTATCAAGAGCCCAGCTAAATTCTGGAACACTATCAACGATCAATCTGACCACACACACCAAGAAACTCACCTCAACAAAAATCATCTCTGGAAACAAGATTATCACTGACAGATTGGAAATCCTGGAATCATTCAACAATCATTTCACAACTGTAGGTCTCACATGCGACAACTCTCCTGCAAATTCGATGTGCTCCCAGCTTGGCACCCAGTATACTAATACCACAGTGACAAAGACCATATTCTCTCTGCAACCAGCCACCTTGAAACAGGCTGAAGATATGCTATGCCAGTTGGATACAAAGAAAAGTGATGGTGCGGACTCCCTCGACCCCTACTTCCTGAAGATTGCCCACTCAGAACTAGCAGTACCTATAACACACTTGTTCAATCTCTCCTTGTCCCAAGGAACAATCCCCTCGATCTGGAAAACTGCTCAGGTCATTCCATTATTTAAGTCAGGGGATACTCACGACCTTAACAACTCTAGGCCGATTTCCATTCTCCCGGTCCTATCTAAACTACTGGAAAAAATTGTAAGTATTCAACTGAGATGTTACCTTGATACTACGAATCTCCTAAACCCTAGACAATCTGGCTTCAAAGCCAAGCACAGTACCATAACGGCCCTAGCAAAAGTCACCAATGACTGGCAGAGAGATTTAGACAACAGGAATTTTATCTGTGCCGTGTTTCTGGACCCAAGTAAGGCATTCGACATGGTTGCACATGATCTGCTCCTCTTATCACTGGAATCCATAGGGCAGGATTCACTCTCACTACAGAGGTTTACCAGCTATCTCTCTAGACGCCTCCAACAGGTCAAGGCCAAAGGCGAACTCTCACCCCCTCAAGCCGCTGCTAAGAGGCGTACCACAAGGATCCATCCTTGGTCCTATCCTTTTCGCTATCTATATTAACAACATAGATGATAACATTACCAAGGCTACAGTCCATTTATTTGCTGATGACACGGTGCAATACATGAGCCGCACATCACCAGAAACAGCGTGTACTCCAACATCAACTCCTAAACAAAAAGCTCCTGCTTAATGCAAAGAAAACAAAAGCAATGCTCCTCTCTTCTGGCATGCATGTGGTAAACCCTACTGCCCCAGGATCTCTTTTGCAGCTATCCACAATTCTAGGGGAAAAATTAGAATTTGTTGCAAGATTCAAGTACCTGGGAGTCTGGCTTGACAACAGGCTTTCTTTCACAGACCATATGGAGGAATTGCTAAAAAAATTACGACAAAGGCTTGGTCTCTACTTTAGGATCAGCCACTTTCTTACAAGTGATGCTAAGTTAAGGTTGGTCCAGGCAACATTTCTGTCTGTCATTTACTATGTGGATTTCCTATATAGCCACTGTCGCAGCTCCTACCTGGCAAAACTGGATACACTCTACCAAAGAGCCTTGAGGTTTATTACAGGTCTTCCATTTACCACACATCACTGCTCCCTTTATGCAACAGTGGGATGGACTTCAGTCCAGGAGGAATAAAAATGCTGCCACTTGGTTATTCAGAGCACTATCCAATCAATTACCGCCATATGTCTCAGACTGTCTCCAGCAAAACATAAGTAAATATACCCTAAAAAGCTACTCTTATATCATGTTGAAAGTGCCCAAGATTAACTCTCACTTCAGAAGGGCTGCCATTAGTTTCACACTGCCCTCTTTGTGGAACAAACTGCAAAAAATGTTGAAACTTAGTATAACCATAACCATCACTTTCTTTAAGTCCCTTCATTCACACCTTATTAAGAAACACTGCCAATGCTTCCTGCATCATTAGCATGAACACACATATACACCGCACCACCATGTCTGACTAGTACTTCCTAGTCCAATGTACAACTCTTCTACTTTCCTCCCGTTATCCTCATCTCCCGTCTCTATGGGATTCTTCTATGTGCTCTCCAAAGCTGATTTTAAAATGAGCCTAAATGACTCATTACCATAATGAATAGCAATATTCTCCTCACCCTTTACCCCTACTCCTCACATTGCACTTACCATCTCTCCACTTGCCCCCTCATCTCACTTTTCCCTCTCCTTATTAATAGTTCACTTTCTACAGCTCTCCCTCCCCAGGTGGGCTCACAACCACAAATATCCCCTTCCCCTACGATTATCTCTGCAGGGGTTGGAAAGGAGTACATGATAAGTATTTATCCTCAGCCACCCCTTATATTTCTGTACACATACTGCACAATCATATGTTGCTGCTATGTACACATACACACATATATATGTCCAGGAAATTTTGTAAACGAGCTAGGGCTTATCCACCCATATGTTTTGCTGTGTTACCATGAATGATGCTATATTACCTTGTTTATTCAATGTACACTTTGTATTAACCCCTGACTCTGTAAATGTATATGTTTACGTCTTTGTATAATGTTTATCGTCCATTTGATGTTATAACAACCTTGTACCAACCAGGTCCATCTTGCAAATGAGCTCTGCTCAATGATGTCCGCCTGGATAAATAAAGATTTTGATCGATTGTTTGATTGATTGAACTGAGGTTGCTGGTGCCATTTTATATCTCACAGGCACGTGCATGGCCCTGGCCCCAAAATATATGACAGCCTACAGTCAAAGAGTGGGGATCTACCAAGAAGACTGGCTCAGAAGATTCACTTTATTAGAGAGACAGAAAGAAAAAATTACTCACCTTAGTAATTGCTTTTCTTCTTATGGAGTCTTGCTATATTAGGACTTATTGCAGTCAGCCTCAGCCTCTGAACTGCCCCGGAGATGAAATGGTTAACTCCAGAGTAATCTGGAGTTCCACAGCGCGAGGGCGCTATTCAAAGCTCTATCTGGGTTGTTTGAACCCAAACTGTCAGGTTCTTTACGAAGCTAAACTAATATAGCAAGTCTGTGTGGAAAAAGCCCTACACTAGCCATTGGCTACCTACTAGTAGTAGAACAACAGAACACAACAACAAACACATAATAAGAACAAAATTACCAATTATTGTTAGAATAACCCTTGACAATCACTACTAGGCCCCCTCTCCCCAAAAGACTCAAGGTCAGAGAGGGGCCATCTACTATAACAAAAACAGAAATTATCTAGTTCCTAAACCCAAAAGAAGAAAAGGGGGGACTAGAAAGCTAAAAGGCATGACACAGTGCATGCACAATTGTCAACCCCATACCCAAGTAGGGATTCTGAGAGGGTAGGAGGAGGGTTGTCCTAATATAGCAAGACTCCATGAGAAGAAAAGCAATTACTAAGGTGAGTAATTTTTCTTCAAACACCATGAAGTCTTGCTTATATTAGGACTTATTGCAGATTATACAGCAGTACCTCCATGGAGGAGGGTCAGAACCTACTTAGGGAATAGGCTCTGAAGCACAGCTGTGCAAACGAGCATCTCTCCTGGACTGGGCGTCCAGAGAATAATGCTTAGTAAAGTGTGGACTGTTTTCCAGGTAGCAGCTTGACAGATCTCCAAGATAGGAATATCTCTAGCAGCCGCTAGAGATGCAGCTGAACCCCTGGTGGGAATGAGCCTCAAGCCTGAGGGAGGTTCCTACCCAGTTTTTGGTAACAGAACTGGATACAAGAGACGATCCACCTAGCAATTGTCCTCCTAGTAGCAGGTCTTCCCTTACCCACATCTCCATAGGTAAGGAAGAGCTGGAGGGATTCGAACCTGTGACCCCTGGTACGTTCCAAATAGTAGCTAAGAGCTCTTTTAACGTCCAAACTGTGCAGCCTTCTCTCACCAGAGGAAGAGTGCTCAGTAAAAAATACTGGAAGAGAGATGGATTGGTTAAGATGAAAATCTGAAACCACTTTAGGTAAAAACTTTCTGTTAGTCCTGAGGACCACTTTATCCCTGTGGAAAGAAATAAAATCCTTTTCCACTGACAAAGCTTGTAATTCACTTATACGCCTAGCAGAAGTGATAGCCACTAGAAAAACAGTTTTCCAAGTTAAAAACTTGAGGTCTGCTGAAACGGGGGTTGCATTAGCTGGGCAATGCAAACATTCAGGTCCCATGCAGGAGTTGGTTCCCGAAAGGGAGGGTTAGTATGAAGTAACCCTTTGAAAAACTTGGAGAACACAGGGTGAGAAGAAAGGGAAACTGGTTTCCCTGAGGAAATAAAAACAGAAACAGCTGCCAAATGAACCTTCAAGGTAGCTGGTTTGAGGCCTAAAGAATTTAAGTGGACCAAATAGTCCAACAAAATAGGCAGGTCAGCAGATTCTGGAATAATCTGCCTCTCAGAACACCAAAATGAGAATCTCTTCCATTTAGAATTATAAGTGGCTCTAGTGGAAGGCTTCCTAGAAGCCTTCAAAATATCCAGGACACCTTGAGAAAGGTGTAAATCAGCAAATTCTAGCTCCTCAAGAACCAGGCCTTGAGGTGGAGGGAATTGAGGTCCGGATACCACACTCTCCCCTGTGCACAGGTCAGCAGGTCGTGGGTCCTGGGCAAGGTCAGGGGAGGGTGAAAAGAGAGGGACAGGAGAAGAGGGTACCAAGGCTGCCTGGCCCAGTCTGGAGCAATCAGAATCACTCTGCAAGGCTGAGTTCTGATTTTCACCAATACCCTGAAGAGGAGGGGAGGAGGAAAGCATGAGGAACTTTCCTTCCCAATTCAGTTGAAAAGCATCCGAGGAACTGATCCCAGAACTGGAGGCCTGCAGCAAAACAGAGGAAGTTGGTGGTTGTCTGGGGCTGCAAAGAGATCTATCTGAGGGTGCCCCAACTAGCAAAGACCGACCCCAGTACTTGAGGGTTCAGAGCCCATTCGTGATGGCCCTAAGAAATCCTGCTGAGGGCGTCCGCTAGGACATTGTCCTTCCCTTGGAGGTGAACCGCTATCAGAGAGGTGTTCAGGGAGTAGGCCAGAGACCACAACTTCATTGCTTCGGTGCACAAGGCTGAAGAGCGAGTGTCCCCTTGCTTGTTGATGTACCACATTGTTGTGGTATTGTCTGTCCTGACTTGAACTACCTTGTTCTGGACAGCTTCAAACCTGGAGAGCTAGGAAGACAGCTCCAGCTCCAGTAGATTGATATGAAGCAGAGATTCCTGAGGGACCAGACTCCCTGAGTGGAAAGGTCGCCCAGGTGAGCCCCCCAACCCAGCAGGAAGCGTCCGTGGTGAGGGTGAGGGAATGAAGAACAGGTAGGAATGGGACCCCTGTGGACAGGTTGCTTTGATCCAGCCACCATTGTAGAGCTAGGATCAAGGTCTTGGTCACTGGGACCAGTTTGGTAAGGGGGTCCCTCCTTTGAGACCAATAGGACCTCAAGTGGAACTGAATGTCCCTCAGCTGAAATCTCGCTCCTGGCACAACAGCTGTAGAAGCAGCCATGTGCCCTAGGAGTTGTAGAAAGTGCCTTGCTGGTCGAGAGACCTGCAGGGTGAAGGAAGATGCCAGGGCAATGATTTTGTCCACTCTTTCGGAGGGGAGGAATGCCCTGGCTAACTTTGTGTTCAGCTCTGCACCTATAAAAGTTAGTACCTGAACTGGTTCGAGAACTGACTTTGGAACACTCAACAGGAACCCCAGAAAGGTGAGAAGTTCCTGGGTGATTTGCAAGGGATTTTACCTGCTCTGATGACTGACCAGAATGAGCCAGTCGGCCAAGTAGGGAAACACAGCTACCCCTTGTCTTCTTAGGTGGGCCACTACTACAGCTAGACATTTTGTGAACACTCTTGGTGCAGAAGTGAGTCCAAGGGCATTGCCCTGAACTGGTAGTGGCCAGGGGCAGTTCGAACCTGAGGTACTTTCGTGAGAGGCCCTGATTAGGATATGAAAATAGGCTGCCCTGAGGTCCAGGGAGCTAACCAGTCCCTGGTCTCAAGGATGGCAAAATCATTGCCAAAGTTAGCATTTGAACTCGGTTTTACAAGATGCTTGTTCAGAAATCTTAAATCCAAGATGGGCACGCCAGTCTCCTGTCTTTTGGGGTCAGGAAATACCTTGAGTACAGACCCTTGCCCTGGTGGCAAGGGGACCTCTTTCTACTGCTTTGCAGTCTAAAGAGAAAAACCTCCGCTTCTAGTGCAAGGGTTTCTAAAAGACTTGAAGGGGAAAGTGTCTGGCTCTCATCTTGGGAAATTGTTTGAAGCTGAGAACCAGGCCTTGGTTACCACCTCCAGAACCCATTTGTCCGAGGTTAGGGACAACCAGTTCTGGCAGAAATAAGCCAGTCTGCCTCCACGGTACAGGAGAGTGGAGACACCCGTTAGGGTGCCTGCTTGGCAGGAGCAGCTTTAGGCTGGGGAGAAGAGAGGGCCTGCCTGTGCCCGCCTGCCTCTGCCTCTGAAAAATCTCCTCTGCGCAAAGCAGAGGATGCCTGAAATTGATAAAAGGCCTATGGAAAAGCCTGCCCTACCTCTGGGGGCATGCCTTTGTGGAGTGGCATGCCCTCCTTAGCTTGGGCACTTTTGTAAGTAGTTCTGTATTCATCCATCTTTTCATGTAATTTTCTGTTTGTTCCCCAAACAGAGAATTTCTATGACAGGAAAATCTATAGCCTTTGACTGGGTATCTTGGGACAGATTAGTGCATCTGAGCCATGCCAACCTACGGAGAGCTACAGAAGTGGCCATGACCCTAGAGGAAACATCATTAACATCAACAGCAGCATGAAATTGAACTTTAGAGGCTTCAATGCCATCAGCAGCCACCTGTTCCAACTCACCAGTCAGCTGGCCCTGAGCCTGTTTGGCCAACTGCAATATAGTGTCCCATCTAGATTTCTGATATCTAGCCACATAAGCCATATAATTAGCTTGTCTGAGTCCCAAAGAAGCTGCCACATACTGTTTTTTCGCCATGACATCAATCTTCCTGGAATCTTTATCAGGAGGATGTGAGGCCAGGGGAATATTAGCCTTGTCACAGGCTGCAGCTTGAACAACACCTACGTGAGTACACTGCTCAGTAAGGAAGTCTATATTAGGGCCTGACAAAGTATACCTTCTGTCCATTTTTTTATCTACAGGAGGGACAGAAAAAGGATTTTTTAAAATCTTAGTGGTTTGCCTCCTAAATGACTTATGCAAAGGAATAGACAACCTTCTAGACTCTGGAATATCCATCATTTCCACATAATCAGGCTCCTCTTGCTCATCCACAGCCTCTTCTAAGGGGAGCTGGAGAGTTTCTGCTACCTTCTTATAAAATCTGAAATGTGAGGGAGACTCAGACAACAAAGGGGGAGACTCAAAGGGTCTGTCTGGAGAAATGTCCGGTTCTATGGGCACTTCCAGATCTTCCCAATCACAATTACAATCATCCAAATCCTCCTCCCCCTCCTGTGGTTCATAAAAATCCTCAACATCATAATCCTGAACCACTGGACCTGAACGAGACCCCCTTCTTCCAACCATAGAGGGTTCAACAAGTCCCTGAGACAAAGACTGGACAATCTGTATGGCTTTAGCTATTTCTGCAGCAGAAGGAGAGACAAAACTGGACTCCACACTAGCTGATTTCTTTGTCTTTTACTTTGACTGGTTCCTCAGGACCAGCCTTTCTTTTGCCGAGAAGTCTACGCCCTGGTCAGAGGGCACTCCCTCTGGTCCAGCGGAGCTGGACGGGCTGCATCGGGTCAGCGGATTTTCTGACTCTCGTTCCCTGAGCCGGCCCAATCTCTTTTCCAGGGTGGCTGCAGGGAAATTCTTACACACCTGGCAGTCTGACAGGAGGTGGTCAGCCCCCAGACAATAGACACAAGTGGTGTGTGGGTCAGCCTTGGCAAAGGCTTCCCCACAGACATCACAGTGTTGAAACCCAGTGGGCCCGGATTTTCTTTTGGGTTTCTCAGACATAATGCCAGCCTATCCAAACTTGCCCTTTTTTTCCGGCCTTGCGAGGACAAGACACCCTTATCGGTCCCTAACCGTGTCACGGGTATTGGAAAAAACCCAATAAAATAATAGGTTTTTTTAGGACCGATAAGAACCGGGTAGCTCACTCTAAATGCAAAGAAAATGAGTTTTAAAACAAACCGATCGGTTCAGAGTGAACCGATAATGAGTTTCCACACAGACTTAATTTCTTTTACTTACGGTTACCAGATAGAGCTTCAAACCGAAAACCACGGTAATTTTAAACACTTTGCCGGTTCAAAGAACCGATAAAATACAATAAACCGCAAAACGAACCGAGGTGAAGGAGCTGGTCTCCGGAGCGACTGTTCAGTGAAAGCGGAGTAAAGAATCTGACAGTTTGGGTTCAAACAACCCAGATAGAGCTTTGAATAGCGCCCTCGCGCTGTGGAACTCCAGATTACTCTGGAGTTAACCATTTCATCTCCGGGGCAGTTCAGAGGCTGAGGCTGACTGCAATAAGTCCTAATATAAGCAAGACTTCATGGTGTTTGAATGTGAGATTTTTATGTATCCAATAATACCACAGATTCTGCTTAACCTACATTAAATCTTCTTTGTATCATTTTATATGAATATGCACTTACCATTACTTGACCGTCTTTACTGCTCAGAACTTCCTCCATGTCTTTCTTTGACAACTCAAACATCTTTATTTGTTCAGTGAGTTCATTAAATCTCTCACCCCATCCTTCAGCTTCTTTTAAGAGCTGTAATAAAAAAAGATGTTTTATCAAAATGCCTTAATGATTCCTTAATTCTACCAAACTCAAATGGTGTATTTAGGTTTGAGTTCTCACATCATCTACATAGAGATGCAATAACAAAATTGTCTGGAGTAGCACAGTAATATGTAAAACAAATTCTGACCACTGCAAAGCAGTATTAAAGATCTACCATCAACACTCCATAGGATAATTTGGTAATTTTTCTATTTCTGTGCCCCTTCCCCTCATCTGACTCAGGTTCTGGACAGTCCACACAGCTCCTGTCTTTAGTTGTCCAAAGGGCCCCACGGAGCTGCCTCCACTAGTGCAGAATATACACACCGGAGCCTATGGAGGTCAGGGATGTACCCTAGGCACCATATACAGTGAGAGGAGAGGAGTGTTTTACTCCTGTAAACCCAACCCCCAGGAGGTCAGCGTGGCAGGGTTAAAGGGCTACTAGAAGAATGCAAAGGCTAGAAAACCCAGTTGGTGGACCAGAGAAGTGCAGGAGGGGGTCAGGGAAAAAAGGCTGGCCTTTCGTAGTTTCAAGTGCTCTCGAGGGGTAAAGGACAAGGAGGAGTACCATAGGATCTCCAAATTGGTAGACGGGGTAGCAAGATCGGCCAAGGCAGACAAGGAGCTATGGCTGGCGCAGGGGATCAGGGAGGGGGAGAAGGAATTTTTCAGATACGTCAGGGAAAGAAGGAAGGGTGGGGGCAGATAAACAGGTTAAAGAAAGAGGGTGGTGGGCAGAGGAGGTTGTAGAGCATGCAGAGGTACTTAATGAGTACTTCTGCTCTGTCTTTACAAGAGAAGGGAATGGGCACATTCTAACGGGGGGGGGGGCACTCAGATCATGAGATCCCGGTTGGGCAGGTGAGGGAGCCTCTTAAGTCCCTGAAGACAGATGTCCTGGCTGCACCAATGGCAGAGCTATTCAATTCCTCCCTACAATCAGGATGTGTTCCACGGGACTGGAGGATGGCACATGTTGTGCCCCTCCACAAGAGTGGCCCGCGTGATGAGCCGGGAAACTACCGACCAGTCAGCCACAGTGGGTAAACCTTTGTAGTCCATCTTGAAGGAGAGGATGGTGGAGTTCCTGGAGGCTAATGACTTTCACAATGAACGCCAACACGGGTTCGTCCGGGGGACATCATGTCAAACCAGCCTAATCGAAGTTTACGACTGGATGACAAGATCACTGGACAGAGGAAGGCCGGTCGATGTCCTGTACCTGGACTTCAGCAAGGCTTTCAACTCGGTGCCGCATGGGAGACTGATAAGTAAGCTGAGGAGCTGGGAGGGGGGTGAATGGTAGGGTGGATTGGGAATTGGCTAAATGATCAGCTGCAGAGAGTGGGGGGGGGCTCCCATCTCCCAGAAGGCTCATCAGTAGGGTCCCTCAAGGGTCGGTGTTAGGCCCGCTCCTATTTAACGCGTTCATAGTGGACATTGGGGAGGGTGTTAGGAGTAGATTGAGACTTTTCGCTGACAACTCTAAACTGGGAGCTGCGGTGGACGGTGAGGAAGGGAGAAGGACACTACAGGAGGACTTGGACACACTCGAAAGGTGGTCTCACACTTGGCAACTGAGGTTTAATGCCAGGAAGTGCACTGTACTACATTTGGGTGTTAGGAATCCTAGGTATGACCACCATCTGGGGGACAGGGTACGGTCTCCAAGGGGAAAAGAGATCTGGGAGTGGTAATAGAGGCCAAAATGAACAACTCGAAGCAGTGAAGGAGGGCTGCGGCTAAGTCAAACAGGATGCTTGGGTGTACTGATAGAGAGATATCATCGAGGAGGAGTGAGGTTCTACTGCCCGTGTACAATTACTTGGTAAGGCCACACCTGGAGTACTGTGTGCAGTTTTGGCACCCCTACTTAAGGAGGGATGCTGTTCTTCTGGAGAAAGTCGAGAGGAGAGCGTCAAAGATGATTTACGGTCTGGGGGATAAGTCCTATGAGGAGAGACTTCAGGAGTTGAATATGTACTCCCTGGAGGCAGAAGGAATGGGGGGATATGACAGAGGTCTTTAAATATTTGAGGGTCTGCTCAAATTGAAGGAGGAAGGGAACATGAGGGGCCATAGCCTAAAACTAGTAGGGGGAGGTACAGTGGAGAAGTGAAGCGACACTATTTCATGGAGAGGGTGGTGGCACCTTGGAATGTGCTGCCACATGAGTTGGTGACAGTGGAATCAGTGGAAGGATTCAAGAGGGGCCGGGACAGATACATGGGAAAGGTGCAGGAGGGGAGGGGAGTGAACAGTAGGGAAGCTCAGGGGGTGGAACCTGGGAATGTGGGAAACAAAGGGGGAAGGGGCAGCTACAGGGACAAAATTGTGAGCTGCATCTCGAGCAGACGAGATAGACCCTTAGGCCTAATGTGCTGACAATTTTAGTATGTTAGTAAAGCACACATGCAAGGGCACTGCCTGTGTACTACCCACCAGACTTCTACTGCATGGCAGCCAAAGAATGAGGGTATTCAGTCAGGTGCTGTATCCATCTCTGCCGGTCCACAGTCGAAGTCCCTGACACGAGGCATGCATTAATCTATTTCTGCCAGCTGGCAGCATAACAAGCTACTGCTAGCAACACAGAATCATAGAATCTGTCAGCAGAAAAGAAGCAGTAGGCCCATCTAGTCTGCCCTGTTTTCCCTGCCTATTTCTACACCCTAGACCCCATTTGGTCACAGGTGTCCCTCCCATCTCCCTTTCCTCTACCTATTATGCCCATGTTCCTATCCCATCCATGCTTGAAGCTCACCACTATCTGTGCCTGACCACCTCTTCTGGCAGGCTGTTCCAGGCATCTACCACCTTTTCTGTGCAAAAGCATGTCCTCACATCCCTCTTAAACTCCACCTCCACCCCCCAGCTTCACTGCGTGCCACCGTGTTGTGGTACTCCTCCTCCTCAGAGTCTCCTCTCCTGCATCTTGTCCACCCCCTGTAAGGTACATATAGGTCTTAATCATATCCCCTCTCGCTCTCCTGTACATGTTAAGCTCCCACAGCCGCACCTCTTATGGTTTCTGTGCAACCCCTGCACCATTTTGGTAGTCCTCTGGACTGCTTCCACTCTGTCAATGTCCTTGCAAAGGTGCAACCTCCAGAACTAGACACAGTTCTCAAGGTGGGGTTTCACAAGTGAGTGATATACTACCTCATTTCTCCTGCTAGAAATCCCCCACTCCATGCACCCCAGCATCCGGCTAACCTTGCTTACTGTCTTGCTGCACTTCCCTGCCATCTTGAGATCATCAGATATGAGCACTCCAAGGTTCCTCTCTTGTTTAGCAACTGTCAGTACCCCCTTCCCATCTTATACACAGCCCCCGGTTCCCCACCTCAGGTGCATGACTTTGCACTTTTTGGCATAGAAACCCAGCTGCCACACTCTATACCACTCCTCTAGTTTCCCCAGATCTCTCTCTGAATTCTCTTCACCCCTTCCTGTGTGTCCACCCTGTCGCAGATGTTTGTGTCATCCAAATAGAGGCACACCTTCCTATCTAGTTCCTCAGCAATGTCACTTATGAACACATTGAAGAGGACAGGACCCAGTACCGGGCTGATCCTAGAGTGACGTTAATCATAGAGTGACCACTTTAAACTAATGTCACAGGTTAACAGTGTTTTTTACATAGAACATGTTTGTATCAATGGGAGTCCACGGTCCCATTTTGGGCCAAACCCTTTTATCTTTCTCTCTCTCTTTATCCTTCCTCTTCCCTCCTGTCTCGCTTTGTTCCACTATACTCTATGCCGATGACACTATCACTTTCTGTTCTCATTCTTCCATGTCATCCCTTAATTTCTAACTTCAACTACAGATCAATAAAATTAAGTCTTGGTTTGCAGATAATCTCTTGGATCTTAACAAAAAGAAGACCCAGACCGTGTTATTTGGGTCTCTCTCTCTCTCTCCCCATGTTTTTCCTTGCATGGTTCTTCTCTTCTAGGATGTCTTTTAAATACCTGAGTTTCATTCTGGATTCCTCGCTTACTTTCAAACAGAGAAGTCAAGTCAAGAACATTCCTATGGAGCACACAAGAACCAGATCAGCTCTTTGATGGGGTGTGGGGTCCCACCGACTGTTGTGGTGGGGGGAGGCCATGGAGGAAGTAGAGACTGAGCGAAGTCCTGGTATGTTAAGTGATAGGGTGGGCTGAACCAAGATGAGGGCCTAAACCGGAAAAGGAATAGAGACTACAAAACAAAACAAAAATAAACTTGGTCTAAAGGAGGCCTAAATTACATTTTTACATCTTTACTCAGCTTAAAAAGCCATACTTGGGTAAGAATTTGAGGTGGCACATGCACCACTAAGTCTATGAACTTGACGGCTGAGCTTTCAAACCCCAAACTTAAGGTTTTTCTAAGAAGCATGTTCCTGCATTAGCAGATTATATTAGGACAGGAACATTCTCTCAACTGACGCTCATAAAAAAAAAGAAAATAGCCTCCCAGGCCGTGCTGCCTATTTTAGAGTACAGTGATATTATCTATCATCACACAAACCCAACTATATTGCAACTTCTGGTTGTACTCTGCAACAAACATACTTGCTTTATCTTGAATAGTGATCATCTGACAAATCACTGTGACAAGTTTCTTCAACTTAACAGGCTTCCTTTGGAGAAACACAACAATCTCAACTGGCCAAAAATACAGGTTACTCACCTGTAACAGGAGTTCTAGGAATGGTATATGTTGTTCATCCACACTTATTGGCAGGTTCCTTGCCGCTTTAAATCTTGCCGGAAGGTCTTCAAGCTAGCTCCTCCCACCCACCCAGGTGGTAAAACTCTCGGCTCCGCCCCATGACGCCAGATCTGGCCCGCTGGAAAGCTCAGGGTTGTGCGTCGAAGCCGGGAGGTCGGAGGAGCCTTGTAGGATGAACAATATACCATTCCTAGAACTCCTGTTACAGGTGAGTAACCTGTATTTCTAGGACATGGATATGTTGTTCATCCACACTTATTGGCAGACTCTAGCAGTTCTCCTGGAGGAGGGAGGCAAGGCGCACACCCCCTAATACTTACTTGGGGAACAAAGATTGGAGAACCGAGGCCCCAAAACCAGCATCCCGGCATGACTCAAGGTCGATGTGGTAGTGGGAAATAAAGGTGTGTGCTGACTTCCAGGTAGCAGCCCTGCAGATCTCCTGGATAGGGACATCCCTGGAAGCAGCCACCGATGCAGCAGTATGGCGGGTAGAATGAGCTCTTATCCCTCTGGGAGGCTCCATGCCCGCTAACTCATAGCAGAGATTTATGCAGGAGGTGACCCATCTGCCTATCGTCAGCTTGGCTGCAGGTCTGCCAGGTGCGGCTTCAAGCGTAGGTGACAAACAGCTGGCGAACCTCTCCCGACTTCAGCCTGCAGCCCTTATAATAAGCGTGCGCCTTCTAGGGTCCAGAGTATGGAGCCTATATTCGGCCTCCGAGGTGTGATTGGGGTAGAACACCGGCAGAGTCAATACCTGATTAAGGTGAAACTCCGACACCACCTTCGGAAGGAATCTCGGGTGGGGGCGTAGGACAACCTTGTCCCTGTGGAAGACCAGGTAAGGAGACTCGATGCTTAGCGCCTGGAGTTCTCCCATCCTTCTGGCTGACGTGATAGCCACCAAGAAGGCGGTTTTCCACGACAGGTGGGGGAGACCACACCTGTGCATTGGTTCGAATGGCTTGCCCATGAGTTTTGCCAGTACCAGCAGTAAATCCCACGGAGGTGGGGGTTCCCGCATTGGAGAGGAAATGTGATCAAGGCCTTTGAAAAAGCGCCCGACCACTTTTTCCTGGCGCCACTGACTGCGACCGCCCGCGCTCGTAAGCAGAAATGGCTGCCAGGTGCACCTTAAGGGTCGCTCACCTAAGCCCTTGACTAGATAGGGACCATAGATAGTCCAAAATGCTCGCCACAGGACACGAGAAAGGGTCCAACCCTTTTCCCGACACCAAATGGAGAACCTCTTCCATTTGAAGGCATAGCATTTTCTGGTCGACTCTACGTGGACGCCTCAACGACGCTGAGGACCCTGCCGGAAAGACCCAAGGCCTGGAACTCTAGCCGCTCAGGAACCAGGCCGTCAGGTGCAGGGATTGAAGGTCCGGATGGAACACCTTCCCCTGATTGACTGAGAGCAGGTCCGGGCGAGCTGGAAGCTGCCGCGGAGTCCTGGAGCTGAGACTGAGGAGATCTGGGTACCAGAACTGGCGAGGCCAGTCTGGGGCTATCAGAATCACCTGCGCCTTGTCCCTCCTCGCTTTCAGCAGGACCCTGTGAATCAGGGGAACGGGGAAAGGCGAAAGAGGCCCGGGTCCACGGCTCAAAAGGCATCCCTTGCAGCGAGCCCTGCTGAGGGGGCGGGCATGAAACAGCCTCAGCTTCGCTCCCTGAGGCAAACAGATCCACCAGAGGTGTGCCCCAGCGGAGAACAGGTCTTGTACTATCTCCGGCAGGAGAGACCACTGTAGCGTGCAGCCCTATCCGCCTCAGGGCATCGGGCCAGGGTGTTGGAGGCTCCTGCCACATGAATGGCCAGGAGATCCGCCCAGGCTGCGAGACTAGTGACCAGATGCGGAGAGCTTCCTTGCATAAAGGCAAGGAGCGCGCCCCGCCTGGCGGTTTAGATAGTACATGGTCGTGGTATTGTCCGCCTGACACGGACCACTTGACCCCGGAGAAACGGAGCGAAGGCGGTGAGAGCTAGGCGGACCGCACGGAGCTCCAGCAGGTTGATATGGCATCGGGACTCCCGCGGGGACCAGAGGCCGGGCGCTGTGTTCCCCAGATGGGCACCCCAACCCATCAAAGAGGGCCGGTCGACAGAGAGACCGCTGTCACGGGCGACAAACGGGATACCCTCCTGCAGATGGGACGGAACGGTCCACCACTGGAGAGCGTTCCACATCTCCTGGGTCGTCCACACGCGCTGGTCCAGAGGGTCGCAACGCTGTGACCACTGGCCGGCCAGACCCCACTGGAGGGGGGCGCATGTGCCAGCGTGCCCAACGGACTACGCTGGTACAGGCCGCCATAAGACCCAGGAGTCGCAGGAAGTCCCGGGCAGGGCGCGATTGCCCAACCAGAAATGATTGGGCAAAGGAGGTAAGAACCTCGGCCCTGTCCGCCGAGCCGTGTTTGGCTCGAAGAGAGTCGAGCTCTGCCCGATGAAGGATATCACCTGCTTCGCTCGAGTCTGACTTCTGGCCTCTGACCAGGAGGCCCAGTTGAGAGCAAACCCGAGGGCCAGATTTCTGACCGCCCACCTCCAACCTGAGGGGGCTGCTATCAGCCAATCGTCCAGGTAAGGGTACACCCGGACCCCTCAGCGTCAGAGGAAAGCTGTCACCGCTGCAATGCATTTGGTGAAGACCCTGGGAGCTGAAGAAAGGCCAAGGGCATGGCCTGAACTCAAGAGGATCCTCCGCCTGAAGCGGAGGAATCTCTGATGAGACGATTTGATAGGGATGTGAAAGAACGCGCCCTGGAAGTCCAGAGAACAGAACCACACCGTGTTCCAGAGATGGTATTATCTGAGCCAGAGTGACCATTCTGAAGGTTCGAGACCTTAGGAACTTGTTCAGGTCATGAGGTTCAAGATGGGCGCCAGCCCCCATCCGCTTCGGGACCAGGAAGTACCTGGACACGAACCCTGGTTCTGTGAAGGGTCTCATCTCTTTATCACCCTTTTTGAAGGAGGAGGGCGGCTGTCGGCTCGACGAGCCTGTAGAGATTCTGGGGACCCCAAGCTGCCGCAGGGCGACTGCTCTGAAGGTGGAGCCTGCTCGATTCCAGAGGCAGGCCTCTTCCCACCACCTCTAAAACCCACCTGTCCGTGGTAACAGCGACCAGGCGGAAAGGAAGTGTCGGAGCGTTTCCACGGGGAAACTAGGGCTAGGTGACGGGATGGGGTGACACCCTCAGCCCGTCACTTAGCAGGCTTTGAGGAAGGACCGCCTGGGGACCACCCGGCTTTTCCTCCTTGCTTCCTATTAGAGGAAGCCGATGGCTTGGGCTTGAATACCAAGGTTCAGCCTGCTGGCCCTGACGCTGTTGTTGGGCAGGCGTGTGGCGGAGTAGAGGGACGAAGGACTTAGGGTTGGGCTTATGACCCTTGTCCTCTGTGCGGATTTAGACCGAATCCAAGGTGGCATTGGATTTTTGATCCTCTGGAGGTGGCCTTCCACCCAGGGCCGAACAGGTCTGTTCCCAGGAAAGGAACGCCCGCCAGCTTGTGCTGGTATCCGCGTAAAGGTGGATATTCGCAGCCACGCCCGCCGACGCATGGCCACAGCGGCCGCCACTGACCGGGCACATGAGTCTCCTATATCCAGAGCAGTCTGGAGCTGTTGTTTGGCTACTGCCCTGCCCTGATCCCGCACCTGCTTGACCGTGGTCTGCAGGTCAGCGGAAGATGAGGGACCGCCTCATCCAGGGAACCCAACAGGCATGGGAGAAATGTGCCATGAGGACGGTCGAACTGGCCTGACGGAGCGTCGAGAAGAGGCAGTATACACTTTCCGCCCGAGTAGTCCAATTTCTTGGACTCTTTGTCGGGCGGTTTGTCCACGTCCCTGGCATTACCGGCACGCCGGAAAACACTGTCCGTGACCAGCCCTTCAGCCGAGGGGTGTTCAGAAAACCCGGACAGAGAGCCAGTAGGGACCGCATACTTCCTGGCCATCCTGGCCGAAGGCGCAGGACAGGAAGCTGGATGCTGCCAAAGTTCCAGGGCCGGCCCGACAATGGCTTCGGCCACTGGAAAGGCCTCCGTGGGAGAATCTCCTCGGTCCAGAATCTCGGTGAGAGGATATCTGGCCCATTTGGATACGGGTTCAAGCTTCATCCCAGTGGATTCTGAGATGAGCCTAAGAAGTCCTAGGAAGGACGAAGGGCTATCGTCCACTGACTGCCCCCCAGAGGACTCCAAGTCAAGGCGCTTGGAGAACAGGGAGGAGTCATCCGACTCCGACGAGTTGTCGAATAGCTGCCTGGAGCCTGAGCCACCCTCCACTTGCCGAGGCTTGTCAGGCGTGAGAGTGACCGACAGCCTACGGGGAAGGCCTTGGGCCAACCGCGAATCTTTCGTCGGAGCCCCAGCTGTCGGCTGAGGTGGAGGCGGTTCCACCACAATTGGTGGGGCAGCCGGAATAGGTCGGACAACTGGCCTGGAAACAGGCTCCTCGACCACTACCTGGTCCGGTGGCAACCACTTAATGGCTGGAGAAGAGGCCTGAGCCTGCTTATTGGCCAGAAAAATTTGTTGCCACATGAGGTCCTCGTATTTTCGGCGTAGCTTACGCCGAAGCTTCCTCCTCGGCCGAGGAGGAAGAAGAGGAAGAGCGGCGACGTCACTTGCCGCGTGCCGAGACCGAGACCGCCTGTGTCGACGGGAACGGCTGGACCGCTAAGATGTCCGAGACCGGACCAAGAAACTCGCCAGGCAGAGGTCGGTGAGGCGGGAGCCGAGGATCGGCAACCTCGGTTCGTCGGCAAACCGACGGCCCTGATTCACCGTACGGGAGAGCCGACGATATCCTCAACCCTCACCGGGGAACCGGGAGGAGGGAATTGCTTCCAGCCGACAACCCGCCTAACAGGTCGAGAAAAATCTCGACCTCGCCGGGCGGGAGTCTCAGTCACCTGGCCTGACGGGGCACCGTGAAGCCAGTGGCCGAGCCGAGAATTCAATCAAGTCGATTGTCGACTTGGAGGGGGATCTTCCCGCTCCCAAGAGCGCCGACGATGAGACTTTCTTTAGACTTCTTCAATCGATGAAATGGACTCGAAGAAGTAGGACCTCGCCTTTAGTTGAGAGGGTCAAGCAAAGCTCCTTAAAGGAAGCTGAATATGAGGACCCGAGCGATAGAGGACAAAGGCCAGAAGAGGAAGCTGCTGGGCCTGAGCCGCTTGCTCTTCGGGCGACCAACCTCTCTAGTTGTTCATGGATCCCGCAGTCATGGAACCGCCAGTCGGGCCTCTTTGGATTTGACCAGAGGAAATCTTCTTCGGACGCCCCAGAAGTGGGCTGGCAGCGCGGTCCTCGAGGACGAGACCGAGAAGGAGGAACAGAGGTCGCAGCCATGGTCGTGCTCCTGGCCAAGGCAATAAACGCACGTGGGAGTGCGGGTCCGTCCGTCACATCTTCTGCCCACAGGGACATCTCCGAAATCCGGGAGTCGATTTGTCCATCGCAGCCGCGAAGGAAGAAGACCGAGAAAGTTATAAAAGGTTTTTTTTTTTTTGAAACCGGGCGATTTTAGCTGCCCAAAACTTAATCGCAGAGCGTTAAGGAGGGAACCTGAGCTTCCAAGCGGTAAGGAAGAGCTGGCGTCATGGGGCGGAGCCGAGAGTTTTACCACCCGGGTGGGTGGGAGGAGCTAGCTTGAAGACCTTCCGGCAAGATTTAAAGCGGCAAGGAACCTGCCAATAAGTGTGGATGAACAACATATCCATGTCCCTAGAATTCCTTTTATATTTGCAAATGATAAGAGAGCTCTGTGTTTTCAATCAAAGCTTTATTTTTTTTTTTTGGTCTCCACTAAATATTTTGTTAGGGACTTCTCAAATCGAGCTTTCTGATTACCTAAAACCAAAACTTCTTATGGACCTATTTCTCTTTCATTTGACACCCCTCCTAATTTAAGACAGTACAGTTGCATAATAACTTACCGTAACAGTAGATCTTCTAGAGAATCTCTTGCAGCAGGTCATTGCATATAGCAATATTCCATGATGCAGGCTTGAATCCATCCGGATGATTTATCAGCAGTCTACCTGGGACCGCCACCGACAACACTACATGTTGTGTCCTGACAGGTATAAAAGGGGGTAGTCCCAGATGCTCCTCAGTTCTTTTCTACCTCAGTGACTGTAAATACAGGTTACTCACCTGTAACAGGAGTTCTAGGAGTGGTATATGTTGTTCATGCACACTTCTTGGCAGGTACCTTGCCGCTTTAAGATGTGCTGGAAAGTCTTCAAGCTAGCTCCTCTCACCCACTCGGGTGGTAAAACCCTCGGCTCCGCCCCATGGCCAAGATCTGGCCATAGAAGCCAGGGTTGGCGTGGCTTGAGGGGAGTCGGGTGGGTCACGTGGATGAACAACATATACCACTCCTAGAACTCCTGTTACAGGTGAGTAACCTGTATTTCTAGGGACGTGGATATGTTGTTCAATCCACACTTCTTGACAGACTCCTATCAGGCTGTCTTTCACCAGTTTTCGGCCCACATACACCCTGTCTGGGAATGTGTCCAGGCCTCCTCTATACCCAATACGGACAGTGTTTCTATGCTTAGCCTGCTTGGGGGGGGTTAGTGGAATAAGCCTGCATAAGTACGTGTATTGGGACGAGCCCTCTGATTGTCAGGATGGCCAACATCGTGTCCCAGATTATTCTGATCTTGTGCATTAGGGGCAGAAGTGGAAGGGTGGGCACTGTCCTGCATTGGGGGGAAGGGGAGACCTGTCTTCCAGCTGACCCCATCCCCTTGCATCTAGGGCAGTGGACTCCTGTTCCCCAGTTATATTTTGCAAAGGAGGACTGGTGTCTGTGTTGATGCTAGCAGGGATGAGTAATACAGGATTCTGTGTTAGATTCAGTGAGGGGGTATTTCCAAGGGGTCTTCCATATCCACTAAATTCTTCTCCGGGCCAGGGGCTGTATGTGATGGTGATGTCCAAGGTTGGTCCTTTCATCTGTTCTAATCCAGCCAGCCCTTTTAGGGCTTTGGCAATAGTAACTCCTGTTACTAATATGTTCTCATCATAACTGGGGAGGGGGGAACCCGGTCTATCAACTGAAGAGGTGCCCCCATTATTACATGTACTGCCCCCCACCCTCTCGTCCCTTCTATCTCATTATTTAAAGTTTTGGACCGGACAGGTCCCTGTGTTGTGTCCCTGATCTGGTTCTTTCATTTTGTGTGACTGCTTTCACTCCTGCTCTCCCACCCCTTAGCAAG
The DNA here is from genome assembly GCA_016271365.2 of Neoceratodus forsteri. Taxonomy (NCBI): domain Eukaryota; kingdom Metazoa; phylum Chordata; order Ceratodontiformes; family Ceratodontidae; genus Neoceratodus; species Neoceratodus forsteri. The sequence continues at coordinate 965,524,598 of CM028134.1, read as the reverse complement.
TTGTCATGTACTTTTTCCTGCATTTTGTCTGGTACAATTTTTGGCTCTGTTACAATATTCTGGGTCTGAAAGTCGGTGAAAGGAAAATCAGTACCTGAGCAGCAGCGACCCGGCTGCTGATTTGTCATCGCAGATACTGATGATTTCTGTTGTGGATCATCCCCTTGATTCATACTCTCTCGTGCAGCTCCCTCCAGAAAATGCTGCTGCTGCTGTTGTTGTTCTTGTGACCGACAACCTTGCTCAGTCCATTCTTTTTGTGCGAAGACGTGTTCACTCATAGGGCGTTCTAGGCAATGATCCTCCTGGCCGCCGCCTGAGTGTTTTTGTGGGCCTAGCCTTACATAGAAACATAGAATTTGATGGCAGATAAGGACCGCTTGGCCCACCCAGTCTGCCCATTTCCCTACCTAATGGATAAGCTGCAGATCCTAGTTAACCAGCAGCCTACTTCTTCCTACCCCCACGCCCTAGAATTGCCTTATGACTGTCCCATGCATGCTTGAATTCCACCAGTTTTTGACTCCACAACCTCCTCCGGATGGCCGTTCCATGCATCCACAACCCTCTCTGTGAAAAAATACTTCCTTAAGTTACCTCTGAGCCGCCCCCATCTTCAAATTGTGCCCCTTGTTCTTGCACACCTCTTTTTGAAAGATGCTACCTCTTGGACTTTGTTGATTCCCTTGAGGTACTGAAAGTTTCTATCATGTCCCCTCTCCCTCCTCTCCTCGAGGTTATACATATTAAGCTCTTTAAGTCTCTCTCATATGTCTTCCAGTGCAGACCCTGCACCATTTTAGTTGCCTCCTCTGGACAGCTTCCATCTGTCTATGTCTTTGCGGAGATTGGGTCTCCAGAACTGCACGCAGTACTCCAGATGGGTCTGACCAGCTGTCTGTACAGAGGCATAACAACTTCCTGTTTTCTACTAGTGATGCCTCCCTATGCATCCCAGTATCCCCCAGCCCTCCTTGCTGCCCTCTCACATTGCTTGCCCACCTTTAGGTCACCTGATATGACTACCCCCAGGTCCCTTTCCATTTTTGTTGTTGTTAGTATCTCACGCCCCATTGTGTACTCTTCCCCTGCGTTTTTGTTTCCCAGGTGCATTACCTTGCACTTCTTAGCATTGAATCTAAGCTGCCATACATTTGACCATTCCTCTAACCTTGCCAAGTCCCTTCTCATCCTTTCCACCCCACCTTGTGCATCAACTCTGTTGTAGATCTTTCTGTCATCTGCAAAGAGACATTCTTTTCCTTCCAGTCCCTCTGCAATGTCACTTATAAAGAGTTTCTATTCGATGATGGGCTTTCGTCTCTTTCCTCCTGTGGCTTTTGGCACATGACTAGAGTTTCGTTCATGCTGCCAGCCGCAGTTGCTGGAGAGTCCTTTGCACAAACCTCCTTGACAGTGGAGGGGTCCACATTCTTGGGTGGGGCCGCTGACCCCTTTGATGCACCGGCGTCATCAAGCGGCTGATTCTCACAGACAGGCAGCTGCGGATTGCTGACAGGTACAGGGCTTGCTTTCAGAGAGGCTATTCTTAATTGCAGAACCTTTTGCTTCAAAGATAAACGCAGCTCTTCTTCCTCAAGTTGGGATAGCAGAAGCCCCGACTGCAGAGGGGGCGAATCACAGTATTCTCATTCCGAATTATTCAGAGCAGCAACATAATCATTATTTTTAGCTATGTCCGTGGTAAAAACGAGTCTCTCTGAGCCCATGCCTTCCTCCATTTTTCCTTCCACACAGATAGCATTTCCAACAGCCTCTTGCAATTTCAAGGCAGAGGAGGAGGCCAGCCGCCCTACCTCAGGCACATCCATCCTCTCCGAGGTAGCACCCGAAGTAGCCACCCTGGAATGACGGCCAAAGTCTGCACTACTGGAGAGTAGGGGAATTTTCCCAGTGCCCTGGCCAAATTTCCCCCATTCTTTAAAAATACCACCAACAGCTTAATCTGGTTCAAGGTCAGTTGGCATTCATCTGTATCCTCCATCTGGTTGTGCCTGAAACTAAGCAGAATTTGTCTAGTGCACTTACTCAGTCAACAAAAACTTAATAATAAAATAAATAAAGAATAGATACAACATGTATAAATGTGAGATTTCACATATATACACAAAGTAGCTCAGATACACAGATTTATCACACAGGATGTATGTCCACGTCTATTGCATAAATATATACATTTTAACCACAGGTAACAAAGGGAGAAAGAAAGAATAGAAACAGCAAGTGAAGGATGGGAGATAATGAGGGAAATCGTGGGACCATCTGAGTGGTCAATTCCTAGGTGCCACAAGAAAAATTTGATTGTGCAATCAGTCAGAAAAGAGAGACAAGTGGCAGAATAGACGAGGACAAAATAGATCCTTCAGTTTAGCTCTCTCTGCATAACAAATGGGACAGGGTCTTACCAAACACTGTCACACTACTGATACAGAATCAACTGGCAGGACCTTGCATGCATACCTCTCAAGTGTCCTGATTTTTCCAGGACAACCCGTTTTTGGCCCCCCGTCCAGACGTTCTGATCGCACTGTTGCAGATCCTACATGTTTGTCAATCTGACTGCTGTATAGAGACTCGCTATGTTACTTGCTTTACAACGACGGCGTTCAGACAGCTTCCAGGTACAGATACCAATCAATCTGATGTAATGCAACCATTGGGCTTGCTCATCTGTACTCGGGTCCAGCTCGGATAGTGGACAGTTTAAAGGGAAAATAAAGCAGCCAGCCAGCAGGGACTGACAGCCTTTTTCATTGCCCGCGACAAATGGCAAAATTTATAACCTGCCTCCCCCTCACGTCTATCTCCAGAGAACAAAAGGAGACCACCGCCCCAGCCATTTCCCATAGAGCCCCCTGCATCTGCAGTCATTTTTACAGATGCGGTAAGTGGAGCCTGCAGATGTTTTGCAAGTACAAAAGGAGTGATGTCATGTTTTCTGTCCGTGGAACTGACTGAAGGTGTAAATGGTCTCCTCCGCCTTACCCTCCTCCAAGAAATGTTTTCCACCCTCAAATAAATACGCTTTCATGTTAGTCAATGGTTGCAGGGTACTATTTTCTTTCTTAAATGGGCAATACAAGAACTGGAACCTGAGTAGTGGGAGGCAGCACTAGTTTTTTTGGGGGAGTAAGATCCACCCCCACTCCACCCGAGAAACTCCTAAAGATCCCCCCACCTTTTTTTTGATTTTTTTGATTCATGTGGGAGGGGCATGAGGTGGATCTAGTATGCGGGAACAACCGACTATCAGAGCTGCCTGGGGAAGTAATTAAGGACTGCCTGAAACTGCAACTAGGCATATCTCCCCCCCCCAAAAAAACACACACACAAGCTCCTAAAGATCCACCCCCACCTTTTTTTGATTCATGTGGGAGGGGCATGAGGTGGATCTATCATGTTAGAACAAGACACACTGGTTTGGGACCTGGACCATGCAACAGAACAAGTCTGTGGAGTGACTGAGTTGTGGAGCCCCTGCATTTTATTAAGGACTAGGAGAACAGAAGTTACTTAATGCCTTCAAATTGACTTAAAAAACCCTTGGAACAAATGATTATCAGAGCCACCTGGGGCCTCAGAAGGAAAGAGTAATTAAGGAGTGCCTGAAACTATAGCTCCCAAGGAAAATAATAGACACAGCGTTTTGATTCAAGTTGAAAGAGCCACAGGTTTTTCTTAAACATTTATATACTAAAAACAAAGTTCCGCTTTTGGGATTAACAATAGTTGTTTACTATATATATATATATATATATATATATATATATATATATATACATACACACAGACGCTCATATACACATACACACACACACACACACACATATATAGTTTATCTTTTTAGTAGTTTCAAAACTTTGAAAGCATTGATGTTAGTAATGCATTTAGAAATACATTGTTTAATTGTCTTTACAGTTAAGCATGCAGTTTCATGTGAGGGCACTTTTTTTGGGGAGGGGGTTCAAATTATTTTAATCATGGGCACAGTACTTGGTAAATACAATCCTTTGATGATAAAGTGTTTTTTTTCCTTTAAGTTTGAGAAGTATGTACTATATACAAGTGTGGCAGTGTTGTAAATGGGACTGGGGAATATATAATGGTTAAGTGCCTAGAATTTTTTTTTTAATATAACTGAGTTTATATGTGGCAAGTAGGTATGGGATAGTGTTTTGAATGTGGCAGTAGGACAGATTTGTTATGATAAATATATGCTGTCTTGGAAATAAGAAAAAATGTAAGGGATACATTTTGCTAAAAAAATGATATATATATATATATATATATCATAGGGTTTTCTTTCATATATTGTTGGAAGAAATAGCTACGGCTCATTTTGTACCATCAGCAAAAGGAGAGAAGAAAACATTGAACAAGAAAACAATTAGTGATTTTAAAAACTATTCTGATCAGAGCTGACAAAAAAAAATCTCAACTGTATTTTTTATTTTATTTTGTCAGGGACACTAGAAACAGGGTGTTACATCAGTGAGCACTGATGCCATTTGTCTGTTTTAGGGAAGTTGTGGGTGGAGTTGCCTTGCACATGTTAAAATATACTAGCTGCGATTAACAACTACTTGTAGAAGCAAAAGGTTGGGTGTTTTTTTCCCTACTTTCTTTTCGCTGATATTTTAAATGGAGCCAGGAAAAAAAGTAGGACTGAACAGATCAGAGCTGACATTAAAAGATGTGATGTTCCTAAGGTCTGTTGCATGCACTATGCTTTCATTTTTGTGGGAGGGGCATGAGGTGGATCTATCATGTTGGAACAACTGATGATCAGAGCTGCCTGGGGAAGTAATTAAGGAGTGCCTGAAACTGCATCTAGGCATTACCCACCCCCCCAAACACACACACATAAGCTCCTAACGATCCACCCCTACCTTTTTTTTTATTCATTTATATACTAAAAACATAAAGTTCAGCTTTTGGGATTAACAATATTTGTTTACCATATTCAATATATATATATTTATACAATAGGGGTGAGTGATAAATCAGTGAGATGAAACAGTGTATCATCCACTGCAGTGTGATATTTTTACCCTCTGCTCTACTGTGATGATATCAGCCATTTACACACAAAGGTCACCAATATCATCACTCTAGGCAGCTTTCCCCTCAGCATGCAAGAAACATCTGTGCTGTTACCATAGACATAAATGTAGAACCACATGAGAGGTCTCATTGCTGCCTGCAGCCAATTCAGTTAGCATTACAAAACACACCTATGCCCCACTCTAACTTCCAGATCATTACTGTGATACTGTCAGCTTGACTGCAGCCGGAATTCTAAATAGCACAGCTTCACAGAACACTCTACCTGCAGCTAACTCAATTATCACTAAAAAAACTCTCAGCTGTTCTGACACTCTGACTCTCAGCCCATTACCATTACTGTGATACTCTCAGCTTGACTGCAGCCAGACTTCTAAAGACTACAGCTTCACAAAAAGTCTGTTTCTCACTCTTACCTAAAACTAACTCATTTTGCATTGCAAAACACATTCATCTGTTTCCCAGAGTTTATAACACTGCCAGCCCATTCAGAAAAACTCACACACAGAATGAGCAAACACATAAACAGGAACAGAACACAAGACAACATAACAATACTTCTGAAACTCCTAGCCCTATTGTATAAATTGAATACATGATGTGCAGATCGTGTGCTATGGCAAATATTGTCACTCCTGCATCGTGAGCTCTGGATATGAGCTCACTCTGCAGGAGTGACAATATTTGCCATATCACACTCATGCCCATCATGTATCCTCTATATACATATATATATATATATATATATATATATATACACACACACACATACACACACACACACACATATACATAAAGAGAGTCTTTTTAGTAGTTTCAGAACTTTGAAAGCATTGGTGTTAATAGTGCTTTTAGAAATACATTTTTAATTGTCTTTACAGTTAAACAAGCAGTTTCATGTGAGGGCACATTTTTTGGGGGAGGGGGTTCAAATTATTTTAATCATGGGCACAGTACTTGGTAAACCATAGCCCTTTAATGATAAAGTGTTTTTTTTTTCCTTTAAGTTTGAGAAGTACGTATTATATGTAAGTGTGGTAGTATTGTAAATGGGACTGGGGAATGAATAATGGTTAAGTGCCTAGAATTTTTTTTTATATAATTGAGTTTATATGTGGCAAGTAGGAAGGGGATAGTGTTTTGAATGTGGCATTAGGGCAGATTTGTTAGGATAAATATAGGCTGTCTTGCAAATAATAACAAATTGTAAGGGATACATTTTGCAAAACAGTGATACATATAGAGTTTTCTTTCATGTATTGTTGGAAGAAATAGCTATGGCTCATTTTGTACTATCAGTAAAACAAGAGAAGAAAACATTGAACAAGAAAACAATTGGTGATTTTAAAAGCTATTCTGATCAAAGCTGACATTAAAAATAAATCTCAGCTGTATTTTTTATTTTATTTATCAGGGACACTAGAAACAGGATGTTAACACATCAGTGAGCACTGATGCCATTTGTCTGTATTAGGGAAGTTGTGGGTGGAGTTGCCTTACACATGTTAAAATATACCAGCTGCAATTAACAACTACTTGTAGAAGCAAAAGGCTGGGCGTTTTTTGTTTTCCTACTTTCTTTTCACTGATAATATAAACTGAGCCAGGAAAAAAGTAAGACTGAACAGATCAGAGCTGACATTAAAAATTGTGATGACCCTAAGGTCTGTTGGATGCACTATGCTTTCATTTTCGTGGGAGGGGCATGAGGTGGATCTATCATGTTGGAACAACTGACTATCAGAGCTGCCTGGAGAAGTAATTAAGGAGTGCCTGAAACGGCATCTAGGCATACCCCCCCCCACACACACACACACACATATATAAGCTCCTAAAGATCCACCCCCACCTTTTTTTTATTCATGTGGGAAGGGCATGAGGTGGATCTGTCATGTTGGAACAACTGACTATCAGAGCTGCCTAGGGAAGTAATTAAGGAGTTCCTGAAACTGCATCTAGTTTCTGTTAGCTAGTGTAATAAATAGTATTTTGCTAAATGCCACTTCAGCCTGCTACACCACTGTGTGTGTGTATTCCCAAGGTGACATATGCATTGTCATATATTAAATAGCAGCAGCCTAATATCTTAAATTGGACTGATCCAAACTCTAATTCCTAGGTACAAGTCTGTGAATACCAGAAATTAGAATATGTGTTGCTATGTAAAATAGGAGCACCCAGTTGTTATCTGGGAAAAATGTATGTATTATCCCAAATATTTATTTTTTGTTCTAATTGTGCACAGAGGAAAGAGTCACAGTTCTGATGTCAATCACAAAAGTAGCAATCAGTAGTCCATAGATAAAATGTTGCATCTTAATGTAGAGAACAGGGACTGCATCTGCAGAACAGGGGTTAGCCATGCCATGCAAGTATAGGCCAACTGAGTTATGATGTTTGGTTTGATTGCCCTCAATATGAATAATGAAATGTGCATTCATCATTGATTCTGATGGTGGGGTTCCAGGGTTCTGAATCAGTCTGTTTCTATCGCTATGAGTATATGATCATTACACAAAACCTATATTGCTTACCATTCCTTCCATTGAAATCTACACCTCCATATATTTTCCTACTAATGTGTCTGCCTTGCTTAGAATAGAAAATAAAACAAATCTTACTAGTTAAAAAGCACTGTATTGTTTCTCCATGCCTCCTTCACTATTCAACACAACCTCACTAACTTCATTATGCAGCCGTGGTGGATCTGATCAGATTTTGTTTGTAATGCGGTGCACTCTGAGGTTTGCACTGAACTAGACACAGCAGGAGGTGACAAAGGAAGGTTGGTCTAGCTTTCCGACACAGAAAATACATGAAATGTGGTTTTACTCATGAACACAAGGTAAGCGATGAGTCTTCGAACGATCTGTGATTTACTGCAGTGGATATGGTTGGGACACTTGCTAAGGCTGCTGCTGCTGAGGAGAGAGTCACAGAGCTCAGAGCCAACTATTCTATTCAAAAAGAAAATACCATCAGATTAAACTTTCAGCTTCAGAAGACTCACTAGGCAGAGCAGAGTCTCAACCATTCCTCCTATGATCAGCGTGTTGAGGGGCTTCCCAGACCATCCTAATAGCATTTGAGTCCCAGGAGTGGCAGCAGAACCAAACAGCTCTGGCAGGTTGGTGACAGCAACAAGCAGTGTGCTGATTTGTGTTTATGTGTCTGTTTTATGAAGCAGACTCTGGGTGTGGGACACTCAGTACAGCAGGAAGAATGTCTGCAGCTCAAGCCAAGAACAGTGTTTCTTGTAACTGTAGTTAGCATCCATGTAAAGGTATTATTTTAAGTTGGTTATGTACCATTTTTATAATTGCATGGTATACTTACAGCAGATGTTTTGGTTTAATATCAATTCAAATCACTTGTGGTGTAAACCGACTTTAAGGTGTACCTATTTATTTCAGTTGTGATATTAATGGCAGTTGTGTGGTTTGCTTAGCACAAGCATTATAATATATGTAATTTCAGTTCAGTTAAATCGCTGGCTTAATACGCTTAATTCTATGCTGTCTGTGATTTAAGCCCAAACAGTAAGAACATGCAATATTTTAAAGGATTCAGTGCAAGCACCTCTAGTATTTTAATGACTCATGCAGGAGCCTGCACTACTGAGCGAGTTCTGTTGAGCTAAAAAGGTACAGAAAATGTACTGCTTGACTTTTGTTTGGGGGAGCACACTCATGCCTACCATCTGTTTGGTAGCATGCAACAGTCTCTGACATCTAAAGTATAAAATAAAGATACTTGTTCTATGGCACTACACGATGATGTGATGTACAAATCACACAATGGCACGATGTGACGCTGCCACGCTGAATAAAATATGGTGTCCCTGATATTTTTTGTGGGGGGAGTGTCCCTGATTTTGGTCCTAGCAAGTTGCGTGGTATGCTTGCATGATGAGTGGATTAATCTGCATGCCCAGCTCCAATGTGGCAGGTCTTTGCTCCAGTGCAAACAGCTCACAGCTTCCCGAACAATGAGAAGCGCCCCAGGTTCCCCCTGGTTATCTGCACCGTGAGGAGCACAACTGTGCTTAGCACTTGCACTAAGCTGTTGAGCGTTCGTCTGATGGGTGTATATTCAGAAAGCTGTAGTGCTATTGCTATGTAGCGCCTGTTTTATTGCAACTGTCTGAATGCAGCACCCCCACTACACCTGTTATTTTGCAAATGCTAATAACATTAGCACTATATTTAGCGTGGACTCTGAATACACCACCCAAGGATTCCTAAAGGCTCTTAAAGCCACATTATCAAGCGTTAGAGGCCTGTGAATTCATAAATGTTGTCCTTGAAACACTATGATTCACTGATGACAAAACCCCACTGAGCAGTGGAATACAACATTCCAGAGTAGGTATTTTACCCTGTAACACTCAATGTGGTGGGTTACAGCCCTCGCCTTTGACTGGAGCTGTAAACTTGCCACTAAGCACGTTGCTGTGGTATAATACCAACTCTGGTCTGCCTTGTTTACTACATAAAGCAGTAGGGCTCTTAAGTCTTTTTAAAACATTTTACAGAAAACGGCTATTAGCTATGCACGTGCCTTGCTTCAGGAAACAGGGCACACGTGTGACCCTTCTTCACTGGTCCTAGCTAATCAGGATTCTGGATTTCAGTTCTACGTTTAAAAAATGGAGGTTAAAAAGTATATCTCAAATACCTGTTCATTACTTTCTTGAAGAAGAGAATTTTCCTCCCTTGCAGCTTGCAGGGATGTCTGCAGTCTTTCTCTGTTGATCTGAAATACCTTTACTGTGGTTCTGGCCTACAGTGTTTAAACAAAAACAAGATAATTTTTTTTTCCCTCATATTTGTCATATAGCCATTTTTTGTAAATAAAATCACATAGAGCAGAGAAAATGCTCCCCATCCAGCATCACAGCCCTCTCCAGCACCGATAGTAATATCTAAAAGTGAAATCACAGCAGCACCAATGATGGGACTGGTGCTCTTACTGGCACTGGCACCAAAGATGGCACCAGCACAGAAAGTGGGATCAGCTCCAAGGTGGCAGCAGTTACTGATGTCCCCAGCACCACAGTCCTTCTCATAAACATATAATCTCATTCAGCAAATATGAAGAGCACCAAACGCCAGTAAAAATGATAAAGCTTCCTTTACCCCCTTCAGTCACCATAAAGCTACCACCTTCAGGCTTTGCAAGAAATACACTGATTGCACTGAATCCAGCTAGTAGTACTACATAAAATATGTGATTTTATGGTGGGCCATAGGCCCTTATCTGCCGACACTGTCTATGTACTATTTGTCTGAAGACTGTGTAATCATTACAGTGTAACATTAGTGTGCACATCATGAGACGCCTTGGTAGGCAGTGGAAGCATTTCACCAGCAACACAGATTCTGGGCTTTGTTTGCAAATTCCATTTGGATATGTAAAAATTTCTAAAAATGATGCCTGACTTCATGGACTGACAAGCCCACTAACCACATCTGATACAACTAATACATCTTTTACACAGCCTGAAGGTAGCGACTTTATAGTGACTGAAGGGGTTAAGAGAAGCTATATGCTTTTTACAGCAGTTTGTTGCTGTTTAAATTTGCTACATGAGATGATAGGTCTATGCTAAGGAAGAAGTCTGGCTAAATGAACTCTGATGGTGAGCACTTTGTAGCAAAGTTGTGTGTTCCCATGTTGTTCCTTGCTCAGGCAGGGGGTGCACCTGTGTGCCATTTTGTTTTACCCCCAGTGTAGCTTTGTGTGTTTGCTTTAAAAAAAAAAATCTATTTTTTTCCTAATGTAGGGTCCCTTATTCATGCTGCATTTTTCCCACCCAATAGTCACTTTTTAATTACATATCTATTTCGGAACCCAGTTACATCACTTGAGCAGAGCCTAGAGCGAAACCTTCCATGCAGGGCTTCCTCAAATGATGTCACTGGGTTTCAGAACTTATAAGTAATTATATGTTCCTGCCAGTATTCATTTTATAAGTAATTATACAATGAATACTGGGCAGAAAGAAAAGTCAGCATGAAAAAGGAACACTAAATAAAGAAAAAAAATATAAGACTTTTTCAAAGCGAACACACAAAATAATATACTGAGGCCAGGATATTCATAGGACATTAAAGATCACTATATGGGTTAGTGACTTGCTAACACTACTTTGCACCCACAAAGCAAGGAAAGATAGCAAAATGCCATACTGGATGGCAAGATTAGGGAGCTGCTAACCCGATTGTGATTGCCCCCAACATATGTTGGTGCGCCAATACAATGCATCTGATAATGCCTTGCACATGCTGGCAGGTTTGGAGAGGCGTTAAGCAGCCATACTGTCTCCTCAAGCTAGGTCTTACAAACTGCACCCAACCCCCCAACACTCAGCCATACAAGCTGTACAATGTCCCTGGTGTCCAGTGGTCCCCCCACCTCTCAACACCCTACCACGACCGTCATTAAATTTCTCTGGTGTCCAGTGGTCCCCCACCTGATCACCTGCTCATATTACACAAACTACTTCCTAGGTATCCAGTGGTCTCCCTGCCCTATGTAGGTGCAATGTTTGCCACCAAACCAGCCCACCCTTTCCCCACAGCAACCGGCCACCCTTCTACAACAGATGTCCCCCATCAGTGACTGGTACAGACTCTTTGCTCACCTCTGTAGTCGGCCACTGACTGACAGTTTGCGACTGTGCACCTGTTGTAAACAGCTGCTTCTACAGTAGGCACCTGATCGCGAACTGTCAGTCAGTGTCCGGCCATAGAGGTGAGCAGAGGGTATGTGCTGGTCGCAGATCAGGAGGTCCATCTATTGTGGATGGGAGGCCAGCAAGTGGTGAAAGTGGAGACAGGACAGGTGGGTCGGGTGGGGAGCTTTGCACCTATAAGAGACAGGGGACCATTAGACATCAGGGAAGTAGGAACAGACTATTTAAATAAGGGTGGGTGATCAGGGCAGGGGACCACTGGACACCAGGAAATTTAATGACAGTCACGGCCGGGTGCTTGTGGGGCAGGATAAACCACTGGAGACCACGGAAGTGATTGTCTAAATACAGGCAGGTGATTGAGTAGGTGCCGAGACCACTCTACACCAGGGATACGTAACGTAGTATGTGGTTGTCAGCCCTGAGTGGCACGGGGAAGGGGGTTGCAATTCGCATATGCTCTGGGCCTATAATCAGGCCCTAATGAGATGCCGATGATCCCACAGCACCTTGCTAGTGCTACGGGGTCACTGGCATCTTAAGGTACAAATATGGCAAATTATTCCAGAGAAGAAATCACTAGAGTGCCCTAACAGCAAAATTACTCTTGTAATCCCCATAGCAAGTTACTGGCTTCATACCCCCTTTAGCCAGTAGGGGGCCAGGGTTTGCAATCGGAATAGTGCCTGTCTGGTATATTGGAACATGGCTTTAGCATTTGCAAATTGCTCTAGCATGTTCCAGTATACCTACAGTTTGCCCCAGGAGCAAACATTTAAAGGGCCTTAACCAGGACCTTTGAATATCCTGGCCTTAGGGTACTAAACAGACTTTGTACATACACAAATTTCCAAATATAACAAAAACATGGTTTATGATTTTTTTAAGTGCCAATATTTGACTTCAAATGTTTAGTTACAACCAGTGCTCCAGATAAAGTGTGTACCGGCCTGTTTTACTCACCTCATCTTAGGAAATACTCTTCAGAAATTTTTTTAATGAGTACCAGTACTCAACACGCCAAAGAATAGTGCTTCATAACATAACTGGTGATTCAAAAGGAACATTTTTTTGCCAGATTTACAGCACTTGTATGCATCCCACTTTTGTTTTACTCACTGTTTTAAAACTGGTAAGTAAATTCCTACCTGCCAACATTATTTGGAGCACCTGAAATTCTTATCTAGAAAAAAAACCTTTTTTTTTTTTTTTTTTTTTAATAAATGTACTCCTCAGTCCACTCTAGCAAGACATTTGTACACATCTGAATTTTGTTTTACTCACCTCACTTTCAGAAGGAGGAGTACAGGTACTCATCCCAAAAAAATCTTATCTAGAGCCCTGGTTACAACATTCTGATGTTGGTCACTGGTGCTTCAAAGACAAAAAAAAACCAAATCTTCCTAAGGAAAGCTGCGCTCACACAGCTTCATGAATCTGTCCCCTACAGGATAAATAAGGTACACCATGACAAATCACAGTAATCAAACCGCAGTCCAAAGGAATTATTTTGGACCAGAGTCTTTACAAGAAATTCAGAAGCAACATTTTCTGTTTAACTGCATCACGTTTGTGACATGCAAGCAAAATGACATACCTCTTCTGTCTGTGTTCTGAGTGTCCTGGATTCAGCTTCTAATAACTGAAGGTTTTTCTGAACATCAGCAAGCTGAAACATGGGAAAAAAACTTTGGTTCAATAAATAATTTTTTCCCACCAACTTGGTAGGCATGACCATGTATATAACACTAGTGGTAATACATTTTTCCTGATAAGTAGGAGATATGCAACAGACTTATTTAAAATATGCAGTTTGCCATCGCGTGAGGGAGCTGGACCATAACTCACAAATGGCAGAGAAATGAGTGAGTTATGAGAGTCCTGACCCTTCACAAGTGACTACAAACTGCATATTTTCCAGTCAGACCTTTCCATAGTTAGTTTATACAACACCAGTTTACTAATTACAGCTTCTAAATAGTACAGTTATGTAAGAACTTTCCGTAACAGCAGATCTTCGAGAGAGGCACCTGCAGTAGGTAATTACATATGGGACTGAGCGGCGGCAGGATCAGGACCCATGGAAAATTTCTAGCTTACGCGGTCTGGCGGGGACCGCCTTTATACTGACATCACCAGATGTGGGGGCGGTCCCCCGCCAGAGACTGCTAGCTAGAAATGTTTCCGTGGGGTCCTGATGCCACACCCACCTTCCAGATCTTTCCTGCCAAGGGCCAAAAAAGCAAGATGAGAGAGAAGCGGATATTTCCCTTCCTGGAAAAGGAGCTGAAAAAGCTAAGGGGGATGGAGGGCAAGAAGGCATTACCTACTGCAAAAGCCTCTCTCGAACATTTACTGTTACAGTAAGTTCTTACGTAACTGTACTATCTTACTTCGAGAGGGCTCTTGCAGTGGGTAATTACATATAGGACTGAGTCCCAAGCAGTCTGGAACAAAGAAAAGCACACGGGAAGAGGAAAACTACACACACATAGAACCTCCAGCTGTAAGGGTCTCAAGAAAGGAGACCTTGCAGAACAGCCAAGCCGAAGCCTGCTCTACGGCGAGAGGCAATGTCCAAACTGTAGCATTTCGTAAAGGTATGGACGGAAGTCCAAGCAGCGGCTGCGCAGATGTCTGCCGCTAGCACATTCTTGAAACAAGCTGCAGAGGCAGCTACTCCCCTGGTGGAGTGACCTCTGACTTGACCCGGCAGGGTCTTGTTGTACTACTTGTAACAGAAAGTGATACAATGAGCCTACCACTTTGATAAGCATTGCTTAGAAACAGCATTGCCTTCTCTTTTGTAAGCAAAAGATACAAAAAACTGATCAGATTTCCTGAGATCCTTAGTCCGAGAGGTGTAGTATCTCAGTATTCTGTGAACATCCAAAATATGCAAGAGGTACTCCCCTTGATTGGAGTGTTTCATAAAGAAAGCAGGTAGCTCAACGGACTGATTCAGCGTAGATTCAGCCACCAGCTTAGGGAGAAACTTAGGGTTAGTGTGCAGAGACTTTCGTTCCTTGTGGAAAATCAAATATGGGATTTTACACATCAGAGCCCGAAGCTCAGAAATCCATCGAGCTGAAGTAATGGCCACTAGGAAGAGAGTCTTCCACGAGAGGAACTTTAAGTCTGCTGAGGCTGCCGGTTTGAAAGGAGGCAGGGTAAGCTTCTCGAGAACAAAGTTCAGATCCTAAGGAGGGGCAGGAACGCGAATGGGGGGGTCTGAGATGGAGAACCCCTCACAGGAAGGTCTTAGAGACTTCCAGCTGCGCAAAGGTCCTGTCCCCGAAAGGGACATGGTAGGCAGATATAGCCGCCATGTGACCTTCAAAGAGGAATGGCTGAGACCCAGGTCAAAGAGATGACACATATGAAAAAATTACTCACCATAGTAATCTTGTTTCTTCAAAGGGATCACTCATTATGATTAAACTGATGCAGTCAGCCTCCTGTGCTGGACTTCCCGGAGAGATGGAATTATATGCAAATGATGGAACTCTCAATTGGCTCATGCCACTTTCAAACTGCTGCCCTAGCAACTGTTGCACTCGGAGTGCTGCAGATTCTTACGTACCCTAAACTGGGTGTAAGACCCACTAACTATAATAACATTTATATAAAATAATTTTTTGTCCTCTCAGGTCAAAAACCATCCCAATAAATAAACCTAAAAACCTTAAGACCACAAGGGAACTAACTGGTTAACAAAAGGTGAATCTCTATCCTGACCTATATTGAAAATATCCTAAAAACAGGGATGCAGAACAACCTTCATAGGTTTTTTTAGTAGGGGAGGCAAGGTGGGTGCTTTAATCATAATGAGTGATCCCTTTGAAGAAACAAGATTACTATGGTGAGTAATTTTTCCTTCTAACCCCAGGAATAACTCACTATGATTAAACTGATGCAGACTACCAAGCAGTACCTTTAGAGGTTGGGCAGAAAATCTATTTAGGAGACAGGTTCGGCAGCACTGCTGTACCAAACTTGGCATCACTTCTGGATTGCAGATCCAGGCTGTAGTGCTTTGTGAAGGTTTGCACTGTTTTCCATGTAGCTGCTTTGCAGATTTCCAATTGTGGAATGTCCCTTGAAGCTGCCACTGAAGCAGCTGTGCCCCTGGTGGAATGTGCTCCGAGGCCCAAGGGAGCCTGTTTATAAACTTTACTATAGCAAAACTGAATACATGCCACTATTCAGTGAGCAATTGTACGTTTTGTGGCAGGTCTGCCCTTACCTACCTCCCCACAGGTAAGAAAGAGCTGTGTCTGACCAGGTCTGTAAGACTTAGTTCTGTCAATACAGACTGCCACCGTGCCCCGAGCATTGCCTCCCTACTCCAGCGGCATCTCCAGCCGCTGCCGCTGACCCCTCAGATGACCTCAAGCCGCCCTCCTAATCCCAACGCCCGGACAAGCCTCTCAGACTGCCACCGCACCCCAAGCAGTGCCTCCCGACTCCGGCGGCATCTCCAGCCGCTGCCGCCGACCCCTCGGACAACCTCAAGCCGCCCTCCTGGTCCCAGTGCCCGGACAAGCCTCTCAGACTGCCACCGCGTCCCAAGCGGCGCCTCCCGACTCCGGCGGCTTCTCCAGCCACTGCCGCCGACCCCTCGGACGACCTCAAGCCGCCCTCCTGGTCCCAGCACCTGGACAAGCCTCTCAGGTACTGCCGCCAAAACTCCTGGAGACGACCAGCTTCCAACGGCTCTCCCATTGGTCCTCCTGCTGCCTAGGAGACTCCTGATTGGCCCGGCGGGTAGCCCTAAGCTCCCGATTGGTGCACCTTTTGACCGAGGTATCTAAGCTGCTGTACGGCTTTCTGAAGCCCTGCAACCGAACTGCCTTAGCGGTCGCTACCCGAGGCTAACAAAGCGCACAGCCAGCCTGCTTTTTCGGTCTAATGCATGATTTTAGGGATTAACTCTGTAACATTGTATTTTTGATCTATGTTGTCAATTACAGACACACTACTTCAGGCTTAAAAGCGCTGTAACCTTGTTATTTTTGTGTTGGTTGTAGTTATACTGCCTGTTTAAACTTATTGCTCTAACCAAGTGACTACAGCCCTGTTTTTGCTGCTTGTATTTCTCTGCTGCTTTTTTCTCACCGGCCATGGTCTATGGGAGCCTGCCTTTCAGTATTACTCGAAATCCCGCTCAACCGGCCACTTTTCCCAGACCCCCCTGCTGTTTTTCCTTTTCTCCCGACTCCTGCACTAAGCTAACTCTTGGCAGTCAGCCCCACCCTCCACTTTTAAATTTCTCTAACTCCTCTTAATCACCCTTCCTCTGTCTCTCTAAATCCCCTCCCATTCCTACCTCAATTGCCAATTTTCCTTTTGTTTAGAATCGCACCCCCACCAACTCCTCAAGCTCCCATCAGCCCCCCGCCTAACTATAGCTCCAACTTAATCTGCCTTTATCTAACGCTGTTCTCCCTCTTTCCTCGCAGACTGCCATCGCGCCCCGAGCGGCGCCTCCCAACTCCAGCGGCATCTCCAGCCGCTGCCGATGACCTCAAGCCGCCCTCCTGGTCACAGCACCTGAACAAGCCTCTCAGGTACTGCCGCCAAAACTCCTGGAGACGCCCAGTTTCCAGCAGCTCTCCCATTGGTCCGCCTGCTGCCTAGGTGACTCCTGACTGGCCCGGCGGGTAGCCCTAAGCCCCCGATTGGTGCACCTTTTGACTGAGGTATCTAAGCTGCTATACGTCTTTCTGAAGCCCTGCAACCAAATTGCCTTAGCGGTCGCTACCCAAGGCTAACAAAGCGCACAGCCAGCCTGCTTTTTTCTCCAGCCCCCACCACCCCCTCCCAGGCCTCCTATTAAATACACTCCTTGCCCCACCCCTTATACTTACTCTACCGTTACTGGCTCCTAGCTTCCTCCCTATCGCCCTCCTGTCAGCCGCAAACAACCGCCACTCTCCCCTCAACGCATATCTGGTTTCATTTCGCGCTCCTTGTGCTCCTTCAACCATGGCACAGAATTCAAGGAACCTACTCCTCATCATCTCCTTCCTATCCTACGCACCTACTTTAATTCCTCCTCTAACCTGCTACCCCACCCCTCCCCCTCAATCCATCGAACTTACTCTCCCTACCCATGTCCTCCACACTGCCACCTCTCCCCTTCCAGCCACCACTTGGAACTACTTTCCAATGAGCCCCCGCTTTTCACCCAGTCCTGCTCGTTATCGTCCATACACCAAATTACCCTCCATGCTTCAAATGCTGGGTATCCCAATCCACCTACTAGAAGGCACTCTCCCAAATCAAAATGTTTGCACATCCTTTCTCGCCATTTAACTACTGCCTTACTGCTCCTTGCCGCGGGGGACGTACACCCAAACCCCGGCCCGGCGCCCTCAACTTCATTGTCTCTCCCCCCGCCAAGGCCTCCACTAATAATCTGTCCAGCTCCCTCCCCCAAGGGCTATGCTTACTCCACCTCAACATTTGTAGCTTAGCCCCAAGCTTGATCTCCTCCAAGTGTTAGCCGCACAGCACGTCCCCGATATTATCTTCCTGTCCGAGACCTGGCTAAATCCTAAACTTCCAGACCCAGCCATTGCCACCCTGGGTTTTAATATCACTCGGCAAGACAGACCCTCCCGTGGAGGTGGAGTGGCTATCTATACCAAATCTGACCTGCACTTTTCGATCACGCTCACAAAATCTGAGCCCAAAGCCTATGAATTCCTCATGCTAAAACTGGCCCTGCCTTTCTCCCTCCCTATATATGTGGCTGGTATCTACTGCCACCCTGGTACCCCCGCCATGACAGTCACTGACCTCCTAACCCACCTAGCCTCCTTATCCCTTGCGGGTGAGCTCTATATCATGGGTGACCTAAATCACAACTGGCTATCCCCTGTGTTCAACAAAGCTTGTGCTGAGATTACTGCCCTCAACCTAGCCCAAACCATCTCCGAACCTACATGCTCAAACCCTAAGTCTAACAATCACTCCCTACTTGACTGGGCCCTCACCTCTCACCCCCACCGAGTCATCAGCTCCGGCCTACTTCCTGACTCAATAAGCGACCACCACATCACCTTCATAGTTCGCAAAATCCATCGACCAAAATCCACCCCAAATATTCTACTACAAAGGTCATACAAATCCCTAAACCTCGCCCCTCTCCTGGATGACCTAGCCTACTCTAGCTGTGACTTCCTCCTTACTAGTAATGATATAGATGAAGCCTTTGCACTCTTTCGGAATACCTTTCTCAGTGTCTGGGACAAACATGCCCCCCTGCGTTGAGTTAGAGTCCGGGGAGCCCACCTCCCCTGGATCTCCCCCCAACTAATTGCGTGCCAAAATGCCAGGGACAAGGCGTGGTGTTTATACAAATCTATGCACCTCCCTAGTGACAATATCTCCTACCGCGTGCTCCGTAACAAATGTACCAAGGCTACCCACTTAGCCAAGGCCCCGAATACTTTAATAACACCTTAAATGCCAACCTCGGTAGGCTCTCTAAATTCTGGAAAGTTATCAACTCCCTTTTCTCCCCTCCATCCTCAAGTCCCACCCCTCGCCTACTCACACAAGGGACTCTCATCACAGAACCCCTCGCAGTCACCTCCGAATTCAACACCTACTTCACCACCTGTGCCACAACATTACTTGCTTCTCTCCCAAAAATAACCTCCCCCTCTCAGTCTGAAACCCTTAAACCGCCAGAACCAAATTACTTCACTTTTAAACACCTTGCGCCTGCCAATACTTTAGATGCCCTACTCTCCCTGAACCCCGAAAAGGGTAAATCACCGGACGGGTCAGATACCAAACTTCTCTTCCTATCTGCCCAAGCCACTGCATCTCCCCTTGCCGCCCTCCTAAACCTTTCATTTGCTGCTGAATCAATTCCCACGGTGTGGAAACGTGCCACTGTTATCCCTCTACCAAAAGGAGGTGACCCCACCACCACAGCAAATTACCGCCCCATCTGTCTGCTCCCCACCCTAGAGAAGCTGCAGGAGCACCTAGTACTCTCGCAAATCTCTCACTTCCTCTCTGAGTCACACTTCCTCACGCCTTTCCAGGCAGACTTTGGAAAAAAAAAAAACACTCTACCACCACCTCCCTGCTGAGGCTCACAGATTCCATCCTTACAGGGATGGACAAAGGCCAAATTACTTCAGCCATCTTCATCGACTTAGCTAAAGCTTTCGACACAGTATCCCACCCTCTATTACTAACTTGCCTATCCACTGCTGGGTTATCCACATCAGCCACTAACTGGTTCAGAGCCTACCTGGAAGGTAGAACCCAGTCTGTAAAAATAGCGGACTCCATCTCATCTCCACTCCCTATCCTCACTGGTGTCCCACAGGGCTCCGTTCTCGGGCCCCTTCTCTTTTCCGCCCTACTAAATGACCTGCCTAAAACCTGCTCTACTACCTCTATACACATGTACGCGGATGACACTGTCCTCTTCACCTCCAGCCGAACCCAAGAAGTCGTCACTTCCACTCTTCAGGCTGATTTCAACAAGGTACAGCTCTGGTTTAACTCCCACCAACTCTCCCTCAATGCAAAAAAGACAGTCTCCATGACTTTTGGCTCTAAGCAGAGACTATCCAGACTCACTTCACAACCGATTTTCCACAACCTCGATGGAACAATTCTAGAGGATGTGCCCTCTTTTAGGTACCTTGGAGTCTGACTCAACCATCATCTGTCCTTCACCACCCATGTGGATGCTATCCAGAAAAAGCTACACCTCAAGCTTGGTGCTCTCTACAGGAATCGCAATTGTCTCCCGCCCCAAGTGAGACGTGAAATTATCCAGAAAATGATTCTACCTTCCTTTGACTACTGCGACATAGTCTACAGCTCGGCCCCAAAATCCACCCTATCCAGCCTGGACCCACTCTTCAACGCTTTCTGCAGATTTGCCCTAGATGCCCCCCCACGTTCACACCGCTGTGAGCTCTATCACTCACTGGCCCTCCCATCCCTGAGCAACCGTCGGCTAATTCACAGTATCAAATTTGTGTCCAACTTCTGGCTCAGTGCTCTCCCTTCCTATCTACCTCACCTCCACCCTCTCCTCCCTACCAACCCCTTCCCACGCCCTTAGGTCTTCTGATTCCTGGCTATTGACAATCCCTCTCCGGCGGACCACTGCAAGCCAATCAGCCTTCTCCTACCATCTCCCCAAACTATGGAACGCCCAACCGGCCCAAATCCGCCACTCCTCCTCTACATATTCACTATCCTCTGCCCTACTTAACTACTACGCTACAAGCTGTTCCTGCTCCTGACCCCCTCCCCTGTTCTGCTCAGCCCCCAGTAACTCATTTATCCCACTGACTATGTCTGTCTGCTATGGGCGCGTTCTAAATTCCTGCTCTTTCCTACCCACCCTGCTCTCAACCTCTCCATAGACAACAAGTCCTAGTCACCAGCAGTACAAATTCTCAGTATCACTCTATGTTTGTATTCTATGCACGATATTCCACCTCCCCTTATGTGTATCTGCACTCTGTAAACCTGTATGTAGCAATGTACCAAGATCCTAATGTAATCTCAACATTATGTATTCCCTGTACACTCTGTATCATGTACCATGGTCTCCTATGTATAACTCTATGAAATGTATATGTACATTCTGTATCATGTACCATGGTCTCCTATGTATAACACTATGTAATGTATATGCTATCTCCCATGTATCCCCCCCCAGGTTGCAACGGGAGATGAGCATATTTTTGCTCAGTGTGCCCTACCTGGTGAAACTGTTCAATAAATAAATAAAAGTGCCCTTTTGACATCAAGGGAGTGAAGCCTCCTTTCTGGAGAACTGGAGTTCTCTGTGAAAAAGACAGGTAAAGTGATGGATTGATTTAAATGGAAATCGGACACCACTTTGGGAAGGAATTTTCTATTGGTCCTGAAGACCACTTTGTCTCTGTGGAATGAGATGTAATCTACATCTGTGCACAGGGCCTGTAACGCACCGATTCTTCTGGCTGAAGTAATAGCAACCAGAAACGCAGTTTTCCAAGTAATATACTTCAAGTCTGCAGTTGCCATCGTTTCAAATGGGGTGTCCATGAGCTTGGCAATTCAGATATTCAGATTCCAGGCCAAAACTGGTTCCCTCAAAGGAGTGTACAAAAGATTAAGGCCTTTAAAATATTTCCTGAAGACTGGATGAGAGGCCATGGACCTCTCTTTACCAGCTGACAGGTAAGCTGAAACTGAAGCCAAATGAACCTTGAGTGTCGAAGGCTTCAGAGCTAAAGAATGCAAATGTGTCAGGTAATCCAGAAGAATGGCTAAGTCAGTCCTGGATGGGTCAACACCCTTATCTGCACACCATATGGAAAACCTCTTCCACTTAGAAGAGTATGCCTTTTTAGTGGAAGGTTTCCTGGGACCCCTAAATACTATCAAAACCTGTTCTGACAGTTTAAGATCCGCATACTCTAAGTCCTCAAGAGCCAGGCCTTGAGCCTTAGCGTTTTTAGGTTGGGGTACAGTATCCTGCCCTGGGAGGAAGTCAGCAGGTTGTGCCTCCTGGGCAGATGAATTGGAGGCACCACTGATAAGAGTCAACAGAAGTGAATACCAGTGCTGCCTCACCCAATCTGGTGCCACCAGTATCATTGTTGCCGACTGGCATCTCAATTTCAGCAGGGTCCTGAATATCAGAGGAAAGGAGGGAAGGCATACAGAAACTTCCCTGTCCAATCCAGTGTCAATGTATCCAGGGGTAGTGTGCCCCTGAGAGGAGGCCTGCAGCAATATATTGGTAACTGGTGATTTTCTGCAGAGCCAAGGAGATCTATCTCTGGAGTGCCCCATCGTCTGAAAATTGAGCTGAGAATCTGAGGATTCAGGAACCACTCGTGGTGGTCCTGACATATCCTGCTGAGAGAGTCTGCCAGTACATTGTCCTTTCCTGGAAGATGTATGGCTGCAAGGGATACCTTCATGGAGTAAGCCAGGGACCACAGCCTCATTGCTTCTGTGCACAGTGGGGCTGACCTGGTTCCTCCCTGTTTGTTGATGTAATACATAGTAATGGTGTTGTCTGTTCTGACCTGCACCACTTTGTTTGGAAGATGGAGAAATGCCCGCAGGGCTAGGTACACTGCTCTGAGCTCCAGCAGATTTATGTGCAACAGGGATTCTTGAGGAGACCATGTGCCACTTGCTGTATAATCCAACATGTGTGCTCCCCAACCCAGAAGGGATGCATCTGTTGTAAGAACTAAGGAAGGTTGCTCATTTTTGAAAGGAACACCTACTTGAAGGTTTTGTTGGCCCAGCCACCACTGTAGTGCCTGTAGGAGACTGTGAGTGACAGTAACCAGTTTGGACAGAGGATCTGTCCTCTGTGACCACTATTGTCTCAGGTGGAACTGGATGTCTCTCATTTGCAACCTGGAACCTAGTACTACTGTGGTGGTAGCTGCCATGTGGCCCAAAAGCCTGAGGAATTCTCTGGCTGGTTTGGGTTTTCCTGGTACAAATGAGCTTGCAATCTTCAGAATGCTGCTTACCCTGTCCTGTGGCAAAAAGCTCTGCCCAGGCTGGTGTTTAGTTTTGCTCCAATGAATCTGAGTACCTGGACTGGTGTTTGCTGAGACTTCTGCTCGTTTATGAAGAAACTCGGTGATTCCAGAGTAGACTTTGTTAGTGCTAAGGCCTGCTCTGTAAGTTGTAGAGATGGACCCACTACTAACCAGTTATCCAGATAAGGAAAGACTGAGACTCCTTGTTTTCTGAGAAACTCCACTACCACGGCCAGACACTTTGTGAATGCCCTTGGGGCAGAAGTCAGACCAAAAGGGAGGGCTGCGAACTGATAATGGCCTGAGGCCAGTCTGAACCTCAGAAACTTTCTGTCAGAAGGTCTGATGGGGATGTGAAAATAAGCGTCCTGTAAATCTAGGGAGGCTAGCCAGTCTCCCTTTTGCAAAGTGGGAATGATTAGTACAAGAGTGACCATTCTGAATTTTGGTTTCAGGATGTGTCTGTTTAAAAGTCTTAAATCCAGGATAGGTCACCAATCCCCATTTTTCTTCTTTGTAAGGAAGTATCTGGAGTAGAAGCATTTGCCCTGCTGGTTTAGGGGCACCGGCTCCACTGCCTTGATTGCTGACAGATGCTTTACCTCTGCATCCAGTAGGAGTCTGTCTGCAGATGTAACTGGTGCAAATGTTCTTGCTCTCAGCTTGGGCAGAGATTTGAAACAGAGTGCCAGACCTTGGCTCACCACCTCCAGGACCCACTTGTCTGTGGTGATGGTATACCAATCCTGGAGGTAGTGAGACAGTCTGCCACCCACTGGTGGATTTTTGGCAGGGGATGCGACCTGTACTAGACCGTCAGGGATTCTGAGTGGGCTGTGCCTGAATCACCGGGGAGGGAGAAGCTCTCCTCATGGCTCTCCTGCCCTTTCCTCAAAAATATCCTCTAGGCTGTTGTTGCAGCTGGGAGGCCTGAACTTGGAAAAAAGGTCTGGGATAGGGTCCTCTACCCCTGCCTCCCCTAGTCTGGGCCCTATATGATGGGGAAGGCCTATCCTTAGAATTACTTCTGTAGGTGGCCTTATAATCTTCTACCTTTTTCATATAGGCCCCTGTTTTATCCCCAAATAGAGAATTCTTCTCAAAAGGAAAGTCCATCGCCTTGGCCTGGGTGTCCAGGGTCAGGTTTGTGGCCCTGAGCCAGGCAAATCTCCTAAGGGAGACAAATAGTGCCATCAACCTGGCTGCAGAATCATTAGTGTCCACAGCCATGTGGAACTGGTATTTTGTGGCATCTAAAGCAGCTCTTGCTGTGTCCTGTAAGTCCACTGCCACCTCACCAGGCACTCTGTCAGCCAGAGTTAACACTGCATTCCAGAGTGCCTTCTAGTATTGCACTGAGTAAGCCATATAATTGGCCTGTCTAAGGATGAGAGAAGCAGCCATATACCCCTTTTTTCCCCACTGCATCCATCTTCCGAGAATCCTTATCTGGAGGATGGGTAGCCAAGGGGATTCTGGCTTTGTCGCAGGCAGCAGCCTGCACAACTCCTTCAGGGTCAGGGTGGCCGAACAGAAAATCAGCTGTTGTCCTATCAAGCTGATATTTCTTATCAACCTTTTTGTCAACTCCTGAAATAGAATTAGGAGTTTGGAATACTTGTAATGCTGCCTTTTTTAAGGACTTATGCATAGGCAGTAGTAAACGTTTTGTGGGGGTGAGCCCCATCATATCCAAGAATTCTGCTTCTTCCACATCTTCCTCTGTCTCCTGCAGAGGGAAGTTGAGTGTTTCCACCATGCTTTTAACAAAAGCATAATGCGAGGAATACTCCTCGGGACCCGGGGATCCGAACTTTTGTTCTGGAGAAACCTCGAGCTCTATCGGTTCCTCCTCAAAATCATCCTCATCCTCCTCCTCAGGAAAGGAAGCCTGAGGCTCCTGAAAAGGTGGAACTGGCACAGGAACCGGTGCAGTTGGTATTGGAACCGGGACTGCAGCTTGCCGTGCTTGCAAGACCTGTAAGGCCTTGGCAATGTCCTCAGCCGAGGGCATACCAGTTTTGTCAGCTGGGAGCTCCTTAGCCTTCTCAGCCAGAAGTGCAGCGACATGCTTTTCCTTACATTTTTTCTTAAGTGGCACAAGTTCAGTCCCTGAGTCCACTTGTCTTTTTGGCTTACCCTGCTCAACTTTATCTGATCCTTTATCAGGATCCTTAGCTTTACCTCCATCCTTTCTAGTGCCAGAGGTGGAGAAACCACTTTCACCAGTATTAGTAGAAGCAGAGGCCATTTCTTCCAAAATTTTGGACCTTTTCCTAAGAGTTTAAGGGCAAAATGTTTTACAAATGTCACAATTTGCAAAAATATGGCTAGTGCCCAGACAAAAAATACACAATGAATGTCCGTCTGCTTTAGCTATAATCTGGCCACAAGACTCCCACAATTTGAAACCGGTGGGTCCTGTGCATTTTTTAGGCTTAACAACAGGAACCTTTGACACTGAGCAGGAATCATTAAAGAAAAATGCCAAATTATCGGTTCCTTAGAACAGAATATTTTAACTATAAACAACCGCTAACGGTTCCGGGAACCGAGCATTACTCGGTTCCTGACACCGAGAAACTAAGTAATTCAAAAGGAATTAAAACAAGTATATGCGGTTAGGAACCGACCACAAAGAATTAACTAATATAAATATAGACTGAGGTAAAAATCTCACTAGAAATAGCGGAACCCTTGGTTCCAAGAAACCATGAAAGAACAGCTAAACATAGAAACATAGAATTTGACGGCAGATAAAGACTGCTTGGCCCACCCAGTCTGTCCATTTCCCTACCTAATGGATAAGCTGCAGATCGTAGTTAACCAGCAGCCTACTTCTTTCTACCCCCACCCCCTAGAATTGCCTTATGGCTGTCCCAAGCATGCTTGAATTCAACCACTGTTTTTGACTCCACAACCTCCTCTGGAAGGCCGTTCCATGCATCCACAACCCTCTCTGTGAAAAAATACTTCCTTACATTACCTCGTACTGAGCTGCCCCCCCATCCCTGCTCCTGGGTCAGCTAAACACAGTAAATCTTAACACAATAAACAAAATAAACTAAAACAAAATAAACTAAAACTAAGGCAGCGATCTGAAATATAAACTAAAAAAAACACTACTTATCGCCAGATAAATGGATTTAGAAGAGGCTGAAGGAGAGCTCGCTGGGACATCTTCACTAGGCAGGCAGAGTAAAGAATCTAAAGTACTCAGAGTGCAAAAGTTGCTAGGGCAGCAGTTTGAAAGTGGCATGAGCCAATTGAGAGTTCCATCATTTGCATATAATTCCATCTCTCCGGACAGTCCAACACAGGAAGCTGGCTGCATCAGTTTAATCATAATGAGTGATTCCTGGGGTTAGAAAGTCCAGGATTCTCCCAACAGGGCAAGAGAATGGCTCAAAGTCCTTGGAAGAGGCCCAAATCAAGAACTGTTTCCATTTCATGGCGTAGGTGGATCTAGTGCAAGGCTTCCTGGCCTCCACCAGAATGTCTGCAACGAGCTGAGAAACCCCAAAGCAGGCTTGAGCTATGTCTGCAGGAGCCACGCATGCAACTGAAGGGATCTGAGACCTGGGTGAATCAAGAGTCCCCTGCTCCTGGGTCAGCAAATGTCGAGACAGAGCAAGAGGAAGCAGAGGTTCTTCTGAAAATTGTTGCAGAACAGAGAACCAAATTTGCCTGGGCCAGAATGGAGCGATGAGGATCATTTGAGCTCCTTCTGAGCTGAGTTTGTGTAAGATCCTCAGAATCAAGGGAATCCGGGGGGGCACAGACGAATCTGTCCTTCCAGTCTAGAGACAGAGCATCCTGCCAAAAAATACCTCGTCCTGGACTGAGCGAGCAGAAGGCGGGAAGTTTTGCGTTTTGAGGGGACGCGAACAGGTCTACCTGAGGAATTCCCCAGTGCAGGAAGACCTCGTCTACTACCCCTTGATCTAGTTCCCATTCGTGTGCCTTTGCTGATGATCGACTGAGGTGGTCTGCCAGCATGTTTTCAACTCCCAGAACATGAACTGCTGTCAGGTGAAGGCTGTTCTGCACAGCCCAAGCCCAAACCCTCATTGACTCCCTGCTTGTTGATGTACCAGACTACGCACATGTTGTCAGTCTGGACAGTCAGATGACCGGGAAGCACGTACAAGTTCAGAGTTTGGAGAGCATACAGAATGGCCCTGAGCTCGAGCACATTTATATGAAGAGCCTGCTCGAGTCTGGACCAGGAGCCCTGGGTCCTTTGAGACTCTAGATGGGCTCCCCAGCCCTCTCCCAAGGGAATCTGTTGTCAATGTTTGGGAGGGGGGGGTTCAAGGCAAAAGGGAACTCCCCGGCAAAGATTCTCTTTTACCATCCACAATTGCAAGTCCCGGACCATGGGGTTGGAGACCAGAACCTCCTGGTCTAGGTCGTCCAATGTCTGGTCCCATTGAGATCAAAGCATCCACTGAGAGATCCTCATATGGAGCCGAATGCGAGGGACTGTCGGAATCGCAGTTGCCGTGAGCCCAAGAAGGCGAAGGACTGACTTGGCGCTGACCCGTCTGCAACTGAACAGCAGACTTGCATGAGCCTGGAGGGTATCCACCCTGTCCAGAGGCAAAAAAACCACGCCAATGGTCGTGTCCAGGGTCGCTCCTATGAACTGGAGCCTTTGTCAGGGGACCAGATGGGACTTTGCCTGGTTGATGGTGATACCCAGACTGGAAAAGACCTGTAGGGTAAGGAAAAGAGAGCGCAGAAGATCCTCCCTGGATGGGGTCACCAGGGGCCAATCATCCAGGTACAGGAATACCTGCACCCCCCTGGGTATGCAGGTGAGCCGCTACCAACGAAAGACATTTGGTAAACACTCGGGGTGCCGAGAAAAGACCAAAAGGGAGTGCCCTGAACTGATAGTGGTCCCCCTGGAATGAAAACCAAAGGAATCTGCAGTGGGAAGGGTGAATAGGGATATGCAGGTAAGCATCCTACTTATCTAAAGCGCACAGCCACTGGCCCTGCCGAAGTAATGGCAGAAGACTCTGGAGAGAGAGCATTCTGAACCATTTGTACTCCATGAACATGTTCAGGGAGCTGAGGTCTAAAATAGGTCTCACGTCTCCCGATTTCTTTGGCACCAGGAAGAAATGGGAGTAGTAGCCTGTCCCCCGAAGATGGGTTGGGATGGGCTCTATCGCCGCCTTCAAGAGAAGGGAGGATATTTCTTCCTGAACCAGAGGAAGATGTTCCGGGTAGTAAGATGACTTGGGGGTGGTTTCTGGAGAAACTCTATTGAGTGTCCTGCTATCATCAGTTGGAGCACCCAAGCATCTGACGTGATCTTCTCCCAACCCAGTAGATGGGAGGAGAAGCTCCCTCCTACTGGTTCCTCTAGGAGATCCAGAGGCTGTGGGAGAGGAAAGGAGTTAGGACGTGTGGGGCAGCGTCGCAGCTGAAACTTTCTCCGCTTTTTTGGGTGGGGGGGGGGCTTGGCAGCCGGAGGGGCCCGACATTTGTTAACCCGCTTGCCCTGAGGTTTTGCTTTAGGCCGAGAACGTCTGCGAAAAGGGCAACGCTGTCCCTGAGGGGGCCTGTACAAAGAGTCAACAGACTTAAGTGCAGTGCCCATCTCTTGCAAGTCAGTGATGATGTTCTTGACATCCCCACCGAGCAGCACCGAACCCCTGAAGGGCGCATCCTGAATAGCGGATTGCACTTCAGGCGCATCCTGAATAGCGGATTGCACTTCAGGGACCCAACCTGACACCCGGAGCCAGGCATGACACCAAAAACCTACCGCGAAAGCCGAGCTCCAACCTGCTGTGTCCACTGCATTGCATGTGGCACGGAGCATGTGCCAACTGGCCGAATGAGCAGATCGGACGAGGTCAGCCACTTCCTGCTTGGTCTGAGACACAGGAAGGGAGTCCAACTTGGATTCCACCTGACTCAGGATAGTCTGCTGGTAGTCCCCCATGTGAGCAACATAATTCAGGGCCCTGATCCCCAGAGTGGAAGACGAATACACCTTCTTCCCGTACTGGTCCAGAAGACGGCATTCCTTGTCTGGTGGAGACGAGCTAAGGTGCTTTGGATTTGCAGACCGGCCGTGAGCGGCCCTAATCACGACTAAGTCAGCCTTCAGGTGTGTGTTCAACGAATCCACACCCTCAGGAGCTTGGTATAGCCTATCCACCTTCCTTGGAAGCGGGGCTACCACGGACGATTGTTTCCAAATAGTGGAAACAAGGTCTGTGTGAGGCTCGATCCAGGGTGGAATCGATGTCAGAGCAGTTTCAGGCAGATCCAAATGGGCAGCGAGTTTCTTCCGCTGTGGATCTGGCTCCAGAGTTTGCCACTGGTGGACTTCCTGAATCTTTCGCAGCAACTCCAGAAAAGAAGGAGGAGACTTTGGAGGAGTCCTTGGCCTGGGACGGTCTGGAGTGTGTGGCTCATCATCAGGATCGGAGCACCCCACAGAATCTGATTCAGAGGTCTCTGAAGAAGAAGAAGAAGACCCCTCCCGGCAAGGGGGAGGAACAGACCCCTTGGGCAACCCTCGGGAAAGCGTATCCTCCCCTGCCCTGGCACCTGAAGGCACACCTCTGGTGTCGGGTGGGAGGGAGGGAGTCTCTTCCGGCGACGGGGATCCAGAACTGGGTCCAGCGTCGGAAGACAGCTCTCTACCTCCCTGGAGAGCTGAGTCTTGGCCTCAGCCCACCAGGCAGCCAGAGTCTCCTTCAAATCCACCGGCGGCTGGGGGGGCAGTGGAGGAGGAGGAGGGTGATATGGATATTGAGGATATCCATAAGGCGAGTATCCGTACCCCAATGGCGGGAAGCCCGGCATCAGGTGTTGAGGCGTCGGGTAGGCTGGTGTCTGGTATTGCAGCGCAGGATCCTGCGGTCTTGGATAATACGGCATTGGATAGGACGGAGTCAGATACCCGGGAATCAGAGGCTCTGATGGAGCAAAACGCCCTGGGAGAGGCCCAGCGGGCGCGTCAGGAACAGGTAGCCCCACAGGCGTTGGGTCTGGCATTGGGACGGCATCTGGTAACAGGATGTCACCCAGCGTCAGGTAGGCTGGAGTCGGAGCCAGCGTCCGAGGGTCCGGCGTCAGGGGATCTAGCCCTGCAGGAGGGAGACCTGATGGGAGTGTACTGGCATCCTCTGTGTCACCCGGGGAAGGAGGACTGAAATCCCCAGGGTCCAACAGGGGAGACACTGGAGCCTCGGTCAGCACCGGTGAGCGCTGTGGCGAGCCGGGGATGGCAGACTTGTCGATAGGGTCTGGCGTCGGCTCTAGCGCTGTGCGGCCGTCGGAGGAGCCGACGTCCACCTTATCGGCATGATCCAGGCGGGCATCAGAGAAGCCAGTGTCTGACTTATCGGAACTGACGTCCGGTGAAGGCCGTGAGGGAGGAGCAGTCTTGGCAGACGTTTTGAGGCCATGCGCTCCCCCGAAGGGTCTGGCGTCTTAGCGGCCGTGTCTGGGCAGATGTTGGTGGCACCGGCGTCCAACTTACCGGACCCACTCGACCCAGAAGGCCACACGGTGGTGGCCTTCCCAGGAGCGGATGCCTCCTTTGTCCCAGAGGCTCCCGATGGGCTTGAGTGCAAGCCTGACAGGAGGGACGCCGCCTTGGGCACCGCCAAGATAGCCATCGAGTGTCAGTCCCCCGGCGGGGATGTTACCTGCAAAACGGCGACTTCAGACGAAGTTGCCGTGGCTGTGGAAGTGAGTCCCGTGCTTCTCTTTTATTGCGTCCTCGGGAAGTTGAGGCCTGTCAAGCTTCTTCAGCTCCTTTCCATAGAGGACATCTTTTCTTTAAAATATGGGCCTCCAAGGACTGCTGCCTCCATTTATGAGTGGCGGCGTTGAATTGTTGGCAGTACTGGCACTTCTCCACGGGGTGATCCAGGCCTAGACAGAAGAGGCACAGAGAATGACCGTCCTTATGCGGGAGCTGAGCGTCGCATGAGTCGCACTTGTTTTTATGCGAATCGGAGGGAGTAGGGGACGACATACACAGCAATTTTTGATGATAAAAATCAAAAACCGTGAAACAATTCAGTGGATAAAACTGATGACAGACTGACAAAGCAGTAGGAACTTAACCGCGAGGTGCTTTCACAAGCTAACGGCACGAAAGAACTGGAAGGCGAGCGTGGGGGACCACCCCTTTATACTGATGTCGCCTGACACCAGTCACCTGATGTGGGGGCTGTCCCCCGCCAGAGACTGCTAGCTAGAAATTTTTCCGTGGGGTCCTGACACCTGCCGGCTTCAGTCCTATATGTAATTATCTACTGCAAGAGCCCTCTCAAAGTAAGATCTACTGTTTGCATGAAAGTCAACCGTTTCTCTCGGATTTCAACTGCTGACTTCAGTGCTGCATGAGGCTATTGTGAGGTCATCAGCACTGTGGCTTCTTTCTGACTGGCTAAGTATACTCTGTGACATCAGCAACCTAGAAATACAGAGAATAATGGATGGGCAACCATACACAAGCCTGTGTTGCCACAGAGGGATTCTGATTACATCACTGACCTCAAGAGAGAAGCTCAAGAGGTTTAATGCAATCAGAACCTGAGGTGGCAGAACAGGCTTGTTATGCCAATGGTTGCTCAGCCATTATTTTGTTTTGCCACCTTCCATGCTCCCAGGAGCCTCACTCTTTCAGGCCCCACATTGTGCCACTCCGCTGCCCACTTACTCACTTTCGCTGGCACCATCTACAGTCATCCAGTGCTTGAGTTGATTCTACTCCTCCAGTGGGGGTGAAAGATGACAGGGAGAAGCACGCTGCCAAAGCCTACATCAGGGCACAGAGAGGCTGGGTGGTGGATGGGCCACCAATCAGGATCAAGTGGCATGGGGGAGTGCGCAGGGAGGCTGTCACCCAGGCTTACTGGAACAGCATATTCATCTGTTCTCCCCCACCTCCTGCCTGGAGCATGCACCATGTTGACTCCCTGGGAGCGGGACCACTACATCACAAAACAGAGGAAAAGGGACCCACCACCGCACTGGAGAAGCTAGAGGGAGGGTTAAGAAGGAATAAAAGAAGACATACAACAATACCTATCTGATTAACTTCCCCAGCAAAAGAAACTCTCTCTACTTATGTAAGGCACCAGGCTAGGGAAAAAACAAAGGCAAACTCAATAGACCCCTCAGTAAGAAAACACCTAAATGCAAGTGGTCCGCATTCAGGTACTGCAGGCACTAAGAATGAGTTAGCTAGCAGGTTAGTCAATCTGATATCCGCAGCTAAACAGGCACAATTTCTAAACTGAAGGGTACTCCCTGTCATCAGGTAGCCCACACCTACTTAAGAGTTGCCCAATTCAGAGAAAAATATTAAATATTAAGGAAAGAAAGGACTGTCTTCCAGTGAGCTCTGCTATATGCATGCTACCCCATCAGTGGTACAGCTGAAACTGAGTAACTGCTTTATTCGGAACGTTCATGTCGCGGTCACAGCTTTGAGCTGTCCCACTACTCCAGTGGGGAAGCACACTACCCATATGTAATAATTCCCCAATGACAATGTCTAGTGACACAAAAGAAAAAATTACTCACCTTAGTAATTGCGTTTCTTCTAATGGAGTCTTGCTGTATTCTGACAAGTTGCAGTTAGCTTCAGCACTGGAACTGCCCCGGAGAGTGAAGGGTTAAAATTCTATGCCAGGCATAGAATGCTGGGCATGAGCTCGGTTGAAAACTCTGTCTGTGTCCATTTGAAACCCAATCGTCAGATTCTTATGAGCTAAAACCCACTGACTAATAATAATAATGTGGAAATTGTAAACTCCCAGTAGCCAACTGGCAAGAGAGACTTTGGATTCCCTAAAAGACTCATGTCAGGAAACCCAAAGAACAAAAATCAAGCAAAAAGAACAAAAAAATTCTTAATTAAACAACACAAAGCACCCAACACAACAGAAGTGGGCTAAAGACACCCCTAGGGTGCAACACTGCACCTGCCCACCCACTTCCCAAAAACAGGTTCTGAGAGGGGAGGCAGGGAGGGCAGTCAGAATACAGCAAGACCTCCATTAGAAGAAAGACAATTACTCTTCTGGTGACATCACCAACAGTATGGCAGCCTAACCGCAGAGCTCTAACCTCTCCTTAGCAGAAGAAAACTTTCCACACAGTCTCTAGCGAGTAGAACTGAGCAAATAATGCATAAATCACACAGTGGAGCTACCTCGGTGAAGAAAACCTGAACGAAAAACTTAAAACTAAAAAATAACCATCCTGTTTTGAGCCTGAAGAGTTCAGCCAGTGAAGGATCGCCGACAAGCATGGCAGAGGGAGAGACAGTCGGAAATGGAAACCCTGTCTCGTTCAAGGTTTGAAAACTCTACTTTCAGAAATTAAGCAAGAATTCAACAAGTTACACACAGATCTTAACAAAGTAGAGGCAAGGGTATCTACAGCAGAAAATCGTATCTCAACTGCAGAAGACGACTTAGTACTCATCTCCAGGGCGATTGAAATCTTGGCCCAACAACAAGAGCTTACGCATGCCAAATGCGTAGACCTGGAGGCCCGTTCACGCCGGGACAATTTAAGAATCTATGGCCTACCTGAAACAAGTGAAACAGGAGATATGGCTGATTTTCTGGGGGATCTTCTGTGCCATACACTCGATTTGCCTCAGGCCTTTTCATTTAAAATCGAGAGGGCACACCGTGCTGTTGTGCCTAGGCCTACATCAAACTCTGCCAGGCCCAGATCAATTGTGGCCAAATTTTCTAGCTACCGCGACAAGGAAATAATATTGCGAACTGCGTGGAGACAGGGGAAAATAAAGTACAACGGGTCGAGATTATTCTTCGATCAGGATTACCCTCCTCCCATACAACAGCAATGCTTAGCATATGCACCTCTCCTCCATAAGCTGAAAGAACTGGGCATTAAATTCCAGATGCCATATCCCTCACGATTGAGAGTCCATTGGGACACAGGCATTGAGATATACCATACGTATGAAGACGCTCTACAAGCCATGGGGAAAAAAGGGCATGAAGTTACATTACCAGCCTTTCGATCAGACCAAACCCCTAAACTCCAGAATACATGGCGCTCTGCAGCACTCCAGAATACCAGACGATCAGGAAACAAATCGACGAATGCTACTCTACAGGATAGTAAATCTACGCTACACAAGCTCACCCATCACCAGAGCATGGAGAAGATGGCAGACGAACAGGAAAACGACACCTGAGTGAGAACAAGATCACTTTGGACTTTAAACTAGGTTTAATCCTCTCCCTCAACGAGGAGGACTGTCCCTGCGTATACCCCGATCATCTTTATTGTGATTTATCACTATCACACAAGTTGGGGACTGAATTTTGGGAATATTGTCAACTTTAAGCAGTGATGGTTACTTTCTCTCTTAATTTTTGTTTTGAGAGATGAGCAGAGGGGGGAAGGGGATGTGGAGAGAAAGGCGCCACGACGTCTCGAAGGTTGATCCTACATCTGCCCTTAATACTTTTCTGTTTACTGCTGCTGCACAGACTTGAACTTGTTCTGATGGTGGACCGTCTGAACTCACATGCAGCAATGCTTTAAGTATTTAGAGAAAGAGTTATGACATAGACATTCTGACTCTCCTGCTTGCTATTTTTATTTATCATTTCTGGCCCTGACATTTCAGAGAGCACAATCGAATACCAGCGCTGTGGATTAACATCACCCTCTGTATTTACGAATAAGTACATGGGGAGCTTTACACTGTTGGGCCACTAGAAGGGGCAGTTTGAGCAGGATACAACTAATAAGTTCGGGTTTTATGGTTTTAATTAGTATACAATTGCGGGGGGGGGTAATGCTCTTTTTCCCTTTTTTTTTTTATTAGGAGATGTAGCTACGAGCGATGCAGCCATGGTTTAAGTTGGCTGGCTTCATAGCAGCGATTTTAATCCATTTCGCCTTAGTTTTTTACGAAAGGAGCACTTTCAAAACGCATCATACAGGAGGCGTGCCACCAGTGATGATAGGCCACGCCACCTGGTCAAGACTCATTTATTCAAGGGTCAAGGAGGAACGAGCCATTAATTTGGCCCCTTCTCCTCCTCCCCGATACTCGTTTGTTCTGGGGAATAGGGAATACGATATGATGTTCCCCTACCTTGGGGGTCACCTTGCACATAGTTTGTTACCTGGATCTAGGTATGCCCTGTTAGCGCCCAACCAGGGAAAGTTGTTTTTTATATGTTATAGATGTTGTTGTGGTTTTGTTTGGTTATATTTTTTCACTTGCATTATGAAACATACATGGCATTGCATCCTGTGGCAACATCAGGAAGAACATAGATTCCTGAACTATAACTGGAATACCTGGAACAATAAGGGAAAGAGGAGGGCTAAATACCAAAGAAATTATAGAAGAGAAGTGGGATTAGGCAGGGTTCGAGTAATACAGTATGAATATACCCCCAATAGTTTAGATGGCTAAGAAGATGAGTAAAATAATTATTTCCCATAATATTAATGGGCTCAATAATCCGGTAAAGAGACAAAGTCCTGACAGCCATTAAGAGGCAAAAGCCATCTTTTGTCCTACTGCAGGAAACCCATCTTGCAAGGGCTGAGCACCAGAAACTGGGGAAATTTGGATTTAGCCAAGTATTTTCCGCATCCTATGGGAAAGGGAAGAGAAGAGGAACATCAATTTTGGTTGCACGTGGAACACAGTTCCAATCAATATTAACATATGCAGACCCTGAGGGCTGACTGGCTATTCTGACTGGTAATCTGGAGGGTTCCCTTATCACCTTGGCATCACTGTATCTCCCACCAGGATCCACAAAAGAGGTTATCTGGTCCCTACTGCAAAAAGTTACTGAACTTCATATAGGGATGTTAATACTGGGAGGAGACTGTAACCAAATATGGGAACATTTAGATACTTCCAGAACTGTGACATGTAGGCAAAATCCAGCCAGTAAAGCGATTAAGGAACATCTGAAAAGTGCCTTTTGGGTAGATGCATGGAGAATGCAAAATCCAGGTAGGAGAGTATACACACTATTCTTATCCCCATGGCTCCTATGCTCGAATTGATTACTTTTTTATATCTGGAGAGCATCAGGGTCAGGTACTGGACTGTCAGCAGATGCCATCGGTCCTCTCCGATCACTCTCAACTGCTCTTGAAGGTGCATTGGAATATGGCTAGGGGACAAACTCTTTGGAAGTTTAATAATTTCTTGTTGAACTTGGAAGAGTTCACAACCATGGCCAAAACACGAATAGCACAAATAATACAGGAAAATGACTCACTAGACATTTCTAAAACCACTTTATGGGACACCACAAAGATAGTCTTTAAGGGGGATTGCATTAAGTATGCGACCCACTTTAAATGCCAGCAAACCCAGCAGCTAGATAACCTCCAGAAACAGCTGCAGGATTTACAGAGCCAGCATGCCAGTGGAGATTCCTCAGTGCAGGCTAATCTGCAGGCAACCAGACAAAAGATCCCAAAATTGTTAGAGATTAAGACAGAGCAGGCGTTGCAGCGTCTACGTCAGAGGTACTACGAAAATGGGCCTAGGGCAACTCATTTACTAGCACACTGGCTGAGACAAATAACATCTCAGACTACCATTACCCAAATTCAGAACCATAAAACTGGTCGACTGATTAGATCCCCGGAAAAGATATTAACTAGTTTTCGAGAATTCTATCAGACTCTATACCCTGGAACATACCCCAAATGCCTCACAAATAGAGACATACCTGGCGAAACTTAAACTTCCAAAGCTGACGCAGGACTTAAGGGATTTCATAGATGCTCCCATTACCTCATCAGAATTGGATACCGCAATTAAAAACTTAAAAACAAACAAGTCTCCAGGACCGGATGGGTACACTTCGGAATTTTATAGGTTTTTTAAAAAAGAACTTGAACCCTCTTTATTAGAGGCATGTATAACAGCACAATCGGGAGAAACATTTCCGGATACCTAGAATTATGCGGTAATTTCAAGCATACCTAAACCAGGTAGGGACATCACATATTGTAAATCCTTTCATCCTATACCTGTCCTTAATGTTGACTATAAATTATATGCATCAATATTGGGGAAACGACTGGAGACGGTGCTCCCTGATCTAATTGATCGCGACCAGACAGGTTTTGTCCCAGGTAGGCAAACCCAAGACAATATTAAAAGAACGTTACATATATTGCACCATGCTGCCCGGTCGGGGTCTCCCTTTCTGCTTTTAAGCTTGGATGCGGAGAAGGCCTTCGACCGGGTAGCATGGGAATTTCTAGGTTTGACCCTGAATGGATTTGGCTTCTCGGAATCTTTCACTAAAATTATAAATAATATATATTCCAGTCCCAAAGCATATGTGAAAGTAAATGGGAGAATATCACCACCGTTTCTCTAGAACGCGGCACCAGGCAGGGATGCCCCCTCTCCCCTCTTCTTTTTGCTTTATATCTTGAGCCTGTGGCTCAGGCAATAAGACAATCCGAAACAATACAGGGCTGGGAAAGGGGTGAAGAAGTGCATAAACTAGCCTTATATGCAGATGACCTGCTAATTTACCTCAAAAACCCAGAACAGTCTCTAACGTCTCTATGGGCTTGCTTAACAAAGTTTGGCTGCATGTCAGAATATCAAATAAATAAAGCTAAGACTGAGGTTTTACAACTTCAATATGAACCCTCTGAGAAGATCAGACAGACCTTCCCCTTTAGATGGGATTTATCATATAAAATACTTAGGGATACTTTTAAGCTCTCGATCTGACCAACTTTACTTCCTTAATTTTACCCCGATACTAGCTAAAATTAAGCTGGAATTGGATAGATGGGCACCGATTCCTATCCCCTTAACACAGAGAGTGGAGGGGGTTAAGATGATACTTCTCCCAAAATTTTTATTATCTAGTACAAACCATCCCCCTTTTCCACATTCATATTTTAATTTACTCAACAGGGGAATTTCCCGGTTTTTATATGGCAAGCAGAGACCAAGAGTCCGTCTCTCAGCCCTTCAGATCCCAAAGAAGGACGGTGGTTTATCCCTACCCAGTTTTAAATTATACCATTATGCTGCTCAGCTACGCACAGCCTTTTATTGGCTAGGCTCTTCATATTGGGGTAAATGGAAAATGTTGGAACTAAAGGAGAAAACCCTTACAAACTTAAACAAAACTCTCTTTGGGCAGATGATAAAGCCATCCTCACAATGGGAGGGAAATCCCTATACAGTATCTACTTTGGCCATATGGGTTAGGATTCTCTCGGACAAGGGGGCAAAGGGTTGGAGGCATCTCCTCTGGTCTGTTCCATATATGGATTCATTTACCCCTGCAAGATGGGACTCAGTTTTTAGGAATTGGGAGGGGAAAAAACCTGCATTTGATATGGCATTTCCTTGAAGGGAATGAAATAAAATCATTTCAAACATTGGTTACCAAATTTGATATACCCTGGTGAGACAGATTTAGATACTTTCAAGTAAGAAATCTTATCAGATCTATTCAAGCCCAATTAAAAGACGGAATTCCTTCTCCCCCACTAATTGCTAATCTTATTAGATTGGCTGTGGAGAGGAAACCGCCTACAACTCATATTATCTCTGTTCTCTATAAAGCCCTGCAGTCATGGAAGGGAGACTCCACTCTTTCTATAAGAAGGGCATGGGAAAAAGATCTGGATACTCAGATTTCAGATGAGTTATGGACCCTGACTTTGTCCAAGATACATTGGAGTTATCTTCTGTAAACTGGCAGGAATTCTCATGGAAAATCTTCATCAGATTTTTCCGAAATCCAGCTATACAAATTAAATACCAAAGGGAAGCCACCTCGACCTGTTGGAGGAATTGCAGACATTCCGCAGCAGCACTGGCCCACATATTGTGGGGGTTGCCCGACCCTAGCCCCTTTCTTTGGGGAATTACAACAGGCATTACAGGCTATTATAGATGCTGATCTACTCCTAACACCATGCCTTTATTTTTTTTCTGGATTTACCAAAAAATATAGAGATGCCTTTACAAGTAAGTTTTTGAGGACAGCCTGTTCGGCCGCACAAAAGGCCATAACAAAGAATTGGCTTTCCCTACAGGCCCCTACTCTTTTGATATGGCATATCATCATGATAAATATTTATAGAATGGAAGCTTTAACAGCCAAGCTTAATAAGAGAACCACTCAATGTGAGATTCTTTGGAGAAGGTGGGTCTTATTTATGGACAAAGAGAGACCAGATTTTATCCCATGATTGAGCACACAGAGGCTAATGCCCTGAACTCCTTACATAATACTACCCTTTTTGTGCTGAGTAGATCACCATCTAGATCTGAGTACCTGACTGTACCACCCTTTGTTGAGGTGGGGAATGATCTGAGTTAATAGAAACTTTATAATGGAATCCAGAGGTTCTCCAAACAGGAAATATGCTTGTAAAATGTAACTCTCTTAGGCAATAGTGTATTCTCAACTGATGATAACTTTCCTATTTTTTTATAATACTTATAAGTTATTATTTTTTAACCAGCCAAATGGACATCAACTTGTGCACTAAGTGATACCTGTATATATGTTCCCTACCTCTAAGTATGTATGTTTTGTCTATGTGCAATGCAAAAAATCATAAATAAAGTTTAAAAAAAAAAAGAAACACAATTACTAAGGTGAGTAATTTTTCTTCAAACAACATGAAGTCTTGCTGTATTCTGACAAGTTGCAGACTGCCAAGTAGTACTTCCAAGGAGGAGGACAGAACCTACTTTGGGAATAGGCTCTGAAGTACTGCTGTGCCAAACCTAGCATCACTCCTATCCTGGATATCCACAGAGTAATGCTTGGTGAAGGTATGAATTGTTTTCCAGGTGGCTGCTTGACAGATGTCTAACAAGGGGATATCCCTAGCTGCAGGGAGAGATGCAGCTGTACCTCTAGTGGAATAAGCCCTCAGGCCTGAGGGTGCAGTTTTTCCCAGTTTTTCATAGCAAAATTGAATACAGGACATAATCCACCTGGCAATGGTTCTCTTGGTGGCAGGTTTTCCCTTACCTACTTCCCCATAAGTGAGGAACAATTGGAGGGAGTCAAACCTGTGACCCTTTGTACGCTCTATGTAGTAACTAAGGGCCCTTTTAACATCTAAACTGTGTAGCCTCTGTTCCCCTGAGGAGGTGTGATCAGTGAAGAACACAGGAAGAGACATAGATTGGTTTAAGTGGATATCAGAAACCATTTAGGTAGGAACCTTCTATTGGTTCTAAGGACCACCATATCCCTATGGAAAGAAATGAAGTCAGGCTCCACTGACAGGGCTTGCAATTCACTGATACGTCTGGCAGAAGTAACAGCAACCAAAAACACAGTTTTCCAAGTCAAGTACTTGAGCTCTGCTGAGGACATAGGCTCGAAGGGGGATTGCATCAGCTGAGCAATACATATATTCAAATCCCAGGCAGGAGCAGGTTCCCTAAAAGGGGGATTGGTATGAAGCAACCCTTTGAAAAATGTACAGAATACAGGGTGAGATGACAGAGAGGAAGACTTCCCCACTGACAGGAAAGCAGAGATAGCTGATAAATGCACTTTGAGAGTAGCTGATTTGAGGCCTAGGCTATTTAGGTAAACCATGTAATCCAGAACTGTGGACAACTCAGTAGTGTCTGGAGAAATGTGCTTCTTGGAACACCAAATACTGAACCTTTTCCATTTGGAGTTGTAGTTTTTTTCTGGTGGCACACTTTCGAGAAGCCTTGAGGATATCCAGAACCCCTTGGGACAGATGTAAATCTGCATACTCAAACTCTTCCAAGAGCTATGCCTTGAGATTGAGTGACTGGAGATTGGGGAAACAAATCCTCCCCTGAGAGGAGGTTAGCAGATTGTAATTCCTGGGAAGAGACAGGGGAAGATGGACTGTTAAGGACAGCAGCAGGGGGTACCAAGGCTGCCTGGCCCAGTCTGGAGCAATCAGAATCACTTTGCATGGTTGTGACCTTACCTTGACTAGAACCTTGAACAATAGAGGAAAAGGAGGGAAGGCATAAAGAAACTTCCATTCCCAGTTCAAAATCAGAGCATCCAGAGGGACTGAACCCAAGACTGGGGGTCTGCAACAGAACAGAGGAAGTTGGTGATTGTCTAGGGCTGCAAAGAGATCTATCTCCAGAGTGTCCCACCTTGAGAAAATCACCTTCAACACCAAAGGGTCCAGAGACCATTCGTGATGGCCCTGGGAAATCCTGCTCAATGCATCTGCTATCACACTGTCCTTTCCTGGGAGATGGACCGCTATTAGAGAGGTCTGCCAGGAATATGCCAGGGACCATACTTTCACGGCCTCCGTGCAAAAAAGGCTGTGGACCGAGTGCCTCCCTGCTCGTTGATATACCACATGGTGGTAGTGTTGTCCATCCTGACCTGAATCACCTTGTTCTGTACTGACTGAGAGAAAGCTTATAGGGCAAGAAGTACTGCCCTGAGCTCCAGGAGGTTGATGTGAAGAAGGGATTCCTGAGGGGACCACAGTCCCTGGGCCGTGAGAGCCCCCAGATGGGCTCCCCACCCCAAAAGGGAAGCATCTGTGGTGAGAACCACAGAGTGAGCCTAAGAGACAAATGGAACATCTTGCCTCAGATTTCTCAGGTCCTGCCACCACTGAAGGGCCTGAATTAAGGTCTGAGTAACAGGAACTAGCTTGGTAAGAGGATCTTTCCTTTGGGACCAAAAAGTTCTCAGATGGAACTGAATGTCCCTCATCTGAAACCTGGCCCCTTGGACCACTGCTGTGGAAGCTGCCATGTGGCCCAAAAGCTGCAGAAAATGTCTTGCTGGTCGAGAGACCAGAGGGAGAAAGGAAGAGGCCAGCTGAGAGATGGCTTTTGCCCTTTCCAAAGGAAGGAAGGCTCTGCTCCTATAAAAGTGAGGGGCTGTACTGGTTCGAGGACTGACTTGGGAAGATTGAGAAGGAACCCCAGGGAAGTGAGAACTTGCTGGGTGACTTGCAGATCTGACTTGACTTGGTCTGCAGACTGGCCCACAAGAAGCCAGTCGTACAGGTATGGAAAAATAGAAATCACCACTACTGCTAGGCACTTTGTAAATACCCTTGGAGCTGAAGTTAGACCGAAGGGCATTGCTCTGAACTGATAATGGCCTGAGGGTAATTCGAACCTGAGGTACTTTCTGTGGGAGCACCTGATGGGAATGTGAAAATAGGCATCCTTGAGGTCCAGTGAGGCTAGCCAGTCCCCTGGCCTCAGAGAGGGAAGAATTGTTCCCAAAGTCACCATTTTGAATTTTGGCTTTATTAGGTGCTTGTTTAGGTATCTTAGATCTAGGATGGGTCGCCACCCCCTGTCTTTTTTGGGGTAAGGAAGTATCTGAGTACAGACCTTTGCCCCTATATGGAGTAGGAACTCTCTCTATGGCCTTTAAAGCCAATACAGACAAAACCTCTGCCTCTAGAGCAAGGGTTTCTGAAGTATTTGTAGGTGGAAAGGATCTGGGTCTCAGTTCCGGGAAACTTTTGAAACTGAGAACCAGCCCCTGGCTTACAGCCTCCAGGACCCACTTGTCTGAGGTAACAGACATCCAGTCCTGGACAAAGTAAACCAAGCCTGCCTCCTACTGGAATGGGGGAGTCAACCCGGGCTGACACATCAGGGTGTCTGCTAGGCAGGAGCCTTAGGCTGAGGGGTGGATGCAGCCCTGCTTATCCCCGTTCTGCCTCTCCCTCTGAAGAACCCCCTCTGAGAAAAGGAAGAAGAGGCCTGTGCCTGGTAGAAAGGCCTGTGAAAATGCCTGCCCCTAGCTTGCTGCCTCTGAGGAGTTGCCTGCCTCTCCTTGGCCTGTGCACTCCTGTAAGTGGTCCTGTACTCATCCATTTTCTTCATGTAATTCTCTGTCTGCTTCCCAAACAGAGAATTACCCACTACAGGGACATCCATGGCCTTAGCCTGGGTGTCCTGCGAAAGGCTAGTACATCTGAGCCAAGGCATTCTCCGAAGAGCCACAGATGTAGCCATGACTCTTGATGACACATCACTGGAGTCCACAGCAACATGAAACTGCACCTTTAATGCCTCAATCCCATCAGCAGCCACCCCCTCCAGCTCCTTGGCTAGCTGGGGGGAGGCCTGTTTAGCCAGTGCCAGTACAGTGTCCCACCAAAGAAATTCCATATCCGAGCCTGACAAGGTGTACCTCTTATCCATTCTCCTGTCAACAGGAGGTGCAGAGTAGGGAGACCTAAGAATTTTTTGTGTCGGTTTCCCAAATGACTTATGAAGGGGAACAGACAGTCTCTTAGACTCTGAGATGCCCATCATCTCTATGTAGTCAGGTTCCTCTTGATCCTCTACGGCCTCCTCAATAGGAAGCTTGAGGGTTTGAGCAACTTTTCTGTAGA
Source organism: Neoceratodus forsteri (assembly GCA_016271365.2). Taxonomy (NCBI): domain Eukaryota; kingdom Metazoa; phylum Chordata; order Ceratodontiformes; family Ceratodontidae; genus Neoceratodus; species Neoceratodus forsteri. The sequence continues at coordinate 965,480,861 of CM028134.1, read as the reverse complement.
ACAGAAAGTGGGGAAGGGACTCAGAAAGCCTAGGAGGGGAAACACCAGAAGGTCTGTCTGGGGAGATGTCCGGTTCCACAGGCACATCCAGACTTTCACCGTCATAATCATCCTCTTCAAAATTCCCCTCCTCCTCAAACTCTGGTTCGTAAAAATCTTCAGGGGAATAATCCCGAACTGGGGGAACCGACTGAACCGAACCCCTGCCAGAAGGTGCCAGATCGGTCAGAATCGGACGAAGTGATTCCACAATCCGAATCGCTTTGGCTATTTCTTCGGCGGTCAGAACATACAGCTCTGGATCAGAACCGGCCGATTTATCCTTTCGTTTTCTTTTTGTAGGAACCGATCCCTCAGGATCGTCTCTCCTCTTGCCCGAAGAAGTAGCGCCCTGGTCAGAGGGCACTCCTTCTGGTTCGGCAGAAACCGAACCGGGCTGGCTGGCCTTCCGGGTCAGCAGATTTCTTGGCCTCCTTATCCCTAGGTCTACCTAACCTTTTCTCCAGGGTACACTTAGGGAAATTCTTACAAATTTGGCAGTCTGAATCGAGGTGGTCAAACCCCAGACAGTAAACACAGGTGGTATGGGGCCTTAGCAAAGACCTCCCCACACACACTGCAGTGTTGAAACCCAGTGGGCCCGTTTTTTTTTTTTGGGTTTCTCAGACATGGCCAACCTAACTAACTTACCCTTTATATGGCAACCGCCAGGCAAGACTCCCCTATCGGTTTCTCACTGCGTCACGAGAGATGGAAAAAAACGCTAAAATTACGTTGTTTTTTTTTTTTTTAACCGATACGGACCGATAACCACACACTAACTTTTTCCTTTTTAAGATCTTGCTACAAGATCGGTTCAGCCAAACTGATCGGAAAAAAGTTTACAATTTCCACACAACAGCTACTAAACTAAGTACTTACGGTACCACAGACAGAGTCTCGAACCGAAAAACGGAATGAAAATTGGACTAAAACCGAAACTTTAACCGCAATAGAACCGAGCAGAAGTAGAAATCTCTGGAGCGACTGTTCAGTGAGGCAGAGTAAAGAATCTGACAGTTGGGTTTCAGAAGGACACAGACAGAGTTTTCAACCGAGATCGAGCCCAACGTTCTATGTCTGGCATAGAATTTTAACCCTTCACTCTCTGGGGCAGTTCAAGAACTGGAGCTAACTGCAACTTGTCAGAATACAGCAAGACTTCATGTTGTTTGAAACTACATACGCTCTGCTTGATTTATACAATAAGTGTGTTGCCAGAAAGTACAGTTAAGTAAGAACTTACCATAACAGTAGATCTTCGAGAGAGGCTCTTGCAGTAGGTATTCACAAATAGAACTAAGCTGCCAGGCATCAGGACCCACAGAAAAATCGCTAGCTATGGTCTCTGGCGGGACACTTCCCATGCCAGGAGGCAGGCGTCAGCTGACGTCAGTATAAAGGGGCGGTCCCTCATGCCCACCCTCTACTTCTTTCCCACCAAAAAGCCAGAAAAGCATGACAGGAGAGAAGAGGATATGCCCCCATAAACGAAAAGAAGAAATTGAGGGGGACGGAGGGAGGGAAGGTAATACCTACTGCAAGAGCCTCTCTCAAAGATCTACTGCTATGGTAAGTTTTTACGTAACTGTAATATCTTACTTCAAGAGGGCTCTTGCGGTAGATATTCACAAATAGGACTGAGTCCCAAGCAGTCTGGAACAAAGAGAAAAACCGGAAAAGTCGTTGTCATCCACAAATGACAGTCTGATCAGGGATCGCAAAAGGAGTCCCTACAGAACAGCGAACCCGAAGTCTGCTCTGCGGAGAGAGAGGCAATGTCCAAACTGTAATGTTTTGTGAAAGTATGGATGTAAGTCCAAGTTGCAACTGCACATATTTCTGCCGCTGACACATTCCTGAAACAAGCAGCAGTGGCAACTACCCCCCCGGTGGAGTGGCCTCTGATCTAACCCGGCAGGGTCTTGTTATACTTTTCGTAACAGAAAGTGATACAATTTGCTAACAACTTAGAAAGGCTTTGCTTGGAAACAGCATTGCCTTCTCTTTTGTTAGTGAAAGAAATGAAAATTACATACCTACTGTAATTCTTGATCTTCTCTTGTATCTTCACCATTCATTACTTCTTGGGTGTAAGCGAGGCGGCACTACCCGCTCACAGGAGCTTTTTTTTTTTTATTTAAAGGGCTGAGATATGGAGGCCGAGACCAACGATTGGCACATGCACGAGGGGCGGCTGTTAGTAGCTACAGACTTCTCCTCCATCTCAGTTCTGTGAGCCGGAGAGGCAAAAAATATATTGTGAAAAAAGAGAAAGCGAGGAAAGATAGCCAAGGGATAGCAAAAGAAGGAAAATAAACTGAAAAAGGAATAAGCCAATGGAGAACAGACAGAGGAGAGAGTATTCCTGCCCTAAGGGATCGCAGGGCCTCCTTTCCGGGGGTGACTCTAGGAGGAACAGATAGGGAGAAAAGGGAAGGAGAAAGAAAGGATGAAGAAAGCAGAAAGAAAGAAGAAGAAGAAAGAGTGGCATGTTGAGGAGGCAATAATGCCCAACGAGCATTGTTAGCTGAGAGGCTTAAGGCTCGAATTAACAAGGGAGCAAGAATCCCTGTTGGTAGTGCTGAAGAGAAGGTTCACCGAACCAGCTAGACAGACCAAGGAGGGCAGAGTCTTTGGACCCCAACATGCCACGTTCCTTTATCCTAGTTGAGAGCTCCCGGACTGACTGAGCAGACCCTTGTTCCGGAGAGCGCCCAGCTAGGAAAAAGCTGATTCCCAAGCAGCTTGGAAAGAGCTGCTCTAGAAGAGTATAGAAAGAAACTGAGCCTTTGAAGGCGGTTTGTAAGGAATATAGAGGGACTCAATCGGACTTGCTATGCCAAGGCAGATAGAGACTTGAGGCTGGCAAGATATGCCAGCGGCTGTAAATGCTTTTCCTGCAGCAATGCCCGCAGAAGAGCTCTTGAAAAAGGGGGTCAAGACAGAGCATGACTCACAGGCTTATGAGGAAACATGACTTGAGAAGGCAAGGGATTGCATCCTAAGCAGTCCGAAAGAGTTCCCTCAGCTTTAAGGAAAAGAATGGTATAACCGTACCCGTTCCTCTTACTCTGGAAAAGGGGAGGGTTTCCAGGGCTTAGTAATTGATTAGCAGAAGATTCTGGGACTAAATAACTGCACAGAAAGGGCTAGGCAGAGTCCCCAGAGTGCCTCGCCTGAAAATATGATGAAGTATAGTCGCGCATCTCCCTCACGACATAGCACTCCTGTAATAAATGCCCAAGAATCTTAGAGTAAAGAATTTCCTGGAAACCATTCAAGAAAAAGGCAAGGACAGAGATTTTTTTTTTGGCATAAGGCCAATAAGAGAGGGAACGAGGCAGGGAGGCGCCACAGAAGGAGGCCACTGAGGGGAAGGAGGTGGGATCAGTAATGAATGGTGAAGATACAAGAAGATCAAGAATTACGGTAGGTACATAATTTTCATATCTTCCCTTGTCAATCTTCACCATTCATTACTCTTGATGATGCCAACCCGCTTCCCCTGGAGGAAAGGTAAAACCCTGAGGAACAAGACCCCAGCCTCCTGTTGGTGAGAAACAGAAGGGAAGACCCTGGCTAGTTCAGAGAAAAGCCTAAGTGGGAGAAGAGCTAGGAGGTGCCTCCCGAGGACGTGGAGACGGAGGAAGCCCCTGCAAAAGTCTCCTAGCTCTGGAGGAAAAGAGACGGGTCCCCCGGAAGGCGGAGCGCATCACCCTACGCCGGGCCAGGGGTGACAACCTTGAAAGACGAAGCCATGCCGTCCGTCCTAATGCAGATCGCTGTCCCCGCAAGCCTGGAAGCCACCTCATTGGCGTCGTAAGATGCCCTTGCCTGGTGTCTTGCCAGCTCCAGGCCTATAGCAGAGAGGGCAACAGCTTGTCTGGTTTGCTCCGTATCAAGCATCGATGCTAGGAGAGAGCTGAGAGAGCATCGACCACAGGTGCCGATTGTAGGCAGCGTGGTGAGCCTGATGAGATGCTATACAAGCAACCGCACGAGAAGAAGAGAACTCTTCGTCCCCACGGTCGAACTGTAGAATCCGGGTCGGTGGGCGGTCTGGCAGCAGCAGCGCCAGAGGAGTCTCCAGGTACACCAAGCCGGGGGTTGGGGAGATACCTAGAGATTCCAAGGGGCACAATACCTCGCCGACAGTCAGCGGGGCTGGAGAAGAGGCGGCTGGCGACTGCCAGGAACGGATAGAGCCCTCCTGGAAGGATAGGCCGGAAGGTACCACCAAGTGCTGGGCACTGAATTCTCCAAGGAATTCACGCGTCTCCTGTTCGGTATTGTCTCTCCTTATGTAAGAGATCCGAAGGTCCCTCACCATCCTCGAGAGGAATCACTGATATTCAGTGAAATCAGCGTCCAAGGAGAGATGAGCAGGGGGTTCCTCTCCCTCAGAGGAGGGAGACGAGGATGATGGAGAGCTGGAATGCTCAGAGGACTCCTGCGGCGGTGGGGAGAGTCGAAAGACCCGCTCATGCATACATCTAACGTATGAGGGGAAGGCCGCTGCAGAACCCCTGAACTGCTCCCAGGATAACGGACCCGTAGGACCGACATGGCCCGGGAGCGGGGGTGGTGGAGGCAGAGATATGGGAGAGGGCACCTCACGGAGGCAATTGACCTCTGCCAGGACTCTGAAATCCGGGGAATGGAGCCCGAGCTGGCGGGGTCCCGGACAACAAACCAGGCATAAGACAGAACCCTGAGGACGGAGCCTGGAAGAGCCAGAGGAGAACCTCCCCTGTGAAAACCCGGGACACAAGGATCCAGAAGGGCAGCCCACAGCAACGCCACCCGGAGGTACTCTAGAGCCCGGAGGAAGGGCGGGTTCAGCACTGCGGCTCCTAGCCACCCCACCAGGGTGGCCAATGAAGCTCGAGGTCCCGTCCCCTGCCCTCAACCCTTGGGACTCCAGAGAACCCTCCTCCTCGACCGCGTTCCCGCCCCCAGAGGAAGCAACAGCACCGGGAGGCTGCTGTCACGGTCCCTGGGAGGGGCCTCTCCCTTAGTCCCCACCACGTCACCCCCCTGGGACTCAAGGCCACCCCTAGCAGGAGAGCCCTCAGGGGAGGACGGGAGGGGGGACAGTGGGAGGGGCCCGCTGCGCCGCCTGGCACCTCGTGCCAAAGGAGAACCCAACCCCGAGGAGTGAGGGTACCAGGATGGGTCCACATCTGGGTTATGGCGGCGTCCGAGGAAGGCGAGACCAGCAGGACCTCGATACTGGCCACTCCGGGGGTCCCCGTGGCAACGGCACCGGTACCAGAGGTGGCGCCGGTCAACCCCCGAGCACCAGCGACAGCCAGACCCGCCCTAGCTCTCCCGCGGCACCAGCGAGGCCTACGGCACCGCTCCCGGCGTCGGAAACCGATCCGGCGCCACGGGGAGGCGAGACCGGCCACGGCACTGCCAATGGCACGGGGCCAAAGCGGCGCCGCCAACAGCGCCACCCGATCACGGCGCCGCCAGCGCACGGGATCCAAACGGTGCCGCGCTTGATCACTGGCTGCCGAACGCGCGCTGGGATCCAACGGCGCCAGAAGGCGGGCGTCGAGGTCCACGGTGTCCGCCCAGAAATCATGGGCCTCGACACTGGGGAGCCTGCACCTCCGAGGTGACTGCCGAGGTGGTGTCACCGTGCGCCCCGGGAGGACCGCCACGTTCCCCGACACCGCAAAGAAGCCTCTTCGGCAAGAGAGAGGAGAGAAGCTCCTCCGCGGACCGTATAGGCCCGGGAGGGGACCCGAGGGAAGGGCCTAGAGACCTTACCTGGGAATCCCTTGAGCGACGCCGTCCCCCGAAGGTCGGCGGGGCCTTGCTGAGCTTGAACGCGCGGACTTCGAGGACACGACGGTCCATGGAGAAACAGGCGTCGCACGAATCCATGTCATGGTTGGGTCCCAGGCAACGAAGACACACATCATGCCGGTCCGAGACGGAAAAATGCCGGCCACAGAAGCACCGACGCAGCCAGGGCGCGGCCGATCTTGAAAGCGCCGCTCCAGAACCGGACATACTCGACAAACAATTAAGGCAAAAACAGTAGGAAAACACCTGATGCCTTACTAGATGAAAAGGAACAGTCTTACCGTGGTATGGCGTCGGTGTAACTACCGAGGACGGCGGAGTCGGAAATAGCCTGAACTTCGTGCTTTCACTGTCACAACGTAGCAGGTGCAGCCTCGTAGCGGGAGAAACAGAACTGAGATGGAGGAGGAGTCGGTGCTACCAGCGGCCGCGCATGAGCGCAATGCGTCGGTCTCGAGGGCGGTGCTGATAGAGCTGGGCCTTTTAAAAAAAAAAGCTCCCGTGGCGGGTGCGCGCCTCCAGCTTACACCCAAGAAGCAATGAATGGTGAAGATTGACAAGGGAAGATACAAAGAATTGATCTGTCTTTCTGAGATCCTTAGTCCTATTGGTATAGTATCTCAGTATTCTATGTACATCCAGGGTGTGCAGAAGATACTCTCCATGATTGGAGTCTTCTATGAAGAACGTGGGTAGTTCAATGGATTGATTTAATGTCGATTGAGCCACCACCTAAGGAAGAAAGTTGGGATTAGTGCGTATGGCCACCCTTTCCTTGTGAAAAATCAAGTATGGGATTTTGCACATTAGGGTTTGCAGCTCGGAAATCCTCCAAGCGGAGGTAATGGCCACTAGAAACAGTGTCTTCCAAGAAAGAAACTTTAAATCTGCCTCAGCTGCTGGTTCAAAAGGAGGCAGAGTGAGCTTCTCTAGGTTAAAGCTTAAGTCCCAAGGAGGAGCAGGATTGCGGATCGGGGGCCTTAAATGGAGACCCCTCTCAAGAAAGTCTTGAAGCTTTCCAATTGAGTAAAAGTCCCGTCTCCGAAGGGAATGTGGTAGGCTGAGATAGCTGCCGTATGTAGCTTCACCAAGCAGTAGCGAAGGCCAAGGTCATACAGATGCCTCAGATAATCCAGGACTTTATCGCTGGGCAAGAAAAAGATTCCAAATCCTTGGAGCCGGCCCAAACAGCAAAACGCTTCCACTTCATAGCATAGGTAGACCTGGCAGAAGGCTTTCTGGCCTCTACCAGAATATTCGCTACTAATGGGGAAATACCAAAGCGTGCCTTGGCTACGTCTGTAGGAGCCACGCATGATATAGAGGTATGCAACCTGCATATCCAAGGTACATAGCTGCAGTCCCAGCCGAAGCATGGGAAGAAGACTCAATCGCGAGAGCATTTGGAACCATTTGTACTCCACAAACTGACTGAGGGAGCTGAGATCTAACATGGGTCTCAGATCTCTGGTCTTCTTTGATACTAGAAAGAAGTAGGAATAGTAACCCATGCCTTGCAGGTGGGGGCGGGTTCTGCTGCTTCCTTCAAAAGAAGTGAGTGGATTTTCTCTAGTACCAACTGAAGGTGCGGGGGAGTACGAGGACTGAGGGGACGGTCTGCAAGGAGGTTTTTCGATGAATTCTATCAAGTGCCCTGCTGATACAAGCTGAAGCACCCAAGCATTTGCCGTTATCCTCTCCCAACCCGGCAGATGGGAGGAAAATCTCCCCCCTACAGTTCCTCTGATACTGACAGAGGCAGTGGGAGAGGTAGGGAGTCAGGAGGCAGAGGGCAGAGCAGCGACTGGAGCTGTGGAAGCTTTTTTGCTGGGGGGAGCTTTACGCTTATTCGGGTGTCTTGCTTGCGTTTGTATTTGTTTTTGGTGGTTTTGGCACCAAAAGGGACGTTTCTGCCCTTGGGAGCATTTGTACATTGTCTGGACAGATTTCAATGCCAAACCCTTCTCCTGCAACTCTGTGATGATGATCTTGACATCACCACCAAAAAGCACAGGAGCCAAACCTGACACACGGAGCCAGGCATGGCACCATAAGCCTATGGCGAAAGCCAAGCTCCTACCTGCCATGTCCATGCGCCGTAGGTAGCACGAAACATGTGTACAGGCCGAATGCGCGGAATGGACCAGGTCTCCCCATTCCTGTTTAGTCTGGGAGGGAATCCAGTTTTGCTTCCACCTGACTGAGGATGGACTTCTGATAGTCCCCCATAAGACCGACGTAATTTAGGACCCTCATACCCAGAGTAGAAGAAGTGTAAATCTTCTTCCCATACTGGTCCAGAAGTCGTGATTCCTTGTCAGGAGGGGACGAGCTGAGGTGCTTCGGGTTGGCAGGCTCGGTCGTGAGCGGCGCTAACCACCACCAAATCTGCCTTGGGGTGAAGACTAAGGAAGTTTTTACCCTTTTTTTTTTTTAAACACAAAAAAAATGCCATCTGGATGATAAAAGGCCTTCTTTCTATAAAATATAACCTGCACTTAGGATGGGCAAATTATTCCTGCAAGAAAGAGACTTCTTCTGAATGTTAAAAAAAAATTCTGCTACATACTGTAAAAGTTACATTGTTTTCTCCACATGTTCATGAGAAAAGCAACATGGTAAAGATACAAAGAAGGCAGGTTTAGGTCACAAATCAATAATCTGAAAACAATTCATTTTTAACAGTATTTAACCTGAAGGACATTTTGTACAGTGGAAACCCATTCTGTGTGTTGTAAGAATCTGCTAATATTTGCTTACCAAATCATTTTGTTGCTGCTCTCGTTTAGACTTCTCTGCTTCTAACTCTTGTTTAAGCTGTTCAATGCTATCCTGGAGTGCAATGTTTGACTTACTTAGCTTTGCACATGTGTCCTAAAAACACAAATTCAGAATTAACTAACTCAGCAGTTATGTTATTCAGAGCTGTAGCAGAATCAAACTTATTACACTGGTAACAAAAACAAATGCTGTATATTACAACACATTGATTAATAAATATTATGCACCTTGTTGTTAACCGCTATTAATAACCACACTGCAAAGAAGAATTAATTATCTACGTACCATAGTAATGTTGTTTCTTCTCAGGGATCCATCAATGTGATTTACAATAAGCACAATCTTCCTGCCAGAGTGTGATGCCCCCAGAGATAGAACTTTATGCTAATTTTAGAATTACATTTAAGTTTAGACTCTGCACTGTGGTCACACTCACCCTAACATGCTAATGTCAGATCTGTTCCTATAGCTAGGGAAAGCTGTGACCACTAAAACTGGCTAACTGGCTACCAAAACCATTTTTAATAATTTTCCTTAAAATTTTTAAACACCAAACAAAGTTAAAGTAGACAATACGAAAACATTTAACTGATCACATTCCAAAAATTGCTGAGGAACTGCAGTAAGGAATGCTCAAGAATCCTTAAGAAAAGAACCAATGGTGGTGTGAAACTATTTTCATGTTCTGGATGGCACAGCAGGGCTAGGGATTGTAAATCACATTCATGGATCCCTGGGAAGAAGAAAAAATTACTCACCTTAGTAATCTCATTTCTTCCAATGTATTCTTCCATATTCATAACTCTCTGCAGTTAGCCTGCTCAGCAGAACTGCCCGGAGAAATTGAACTATATGCTAATGATGGAATCATCATTGGCTCGTGACAATATTCAAACTGCTGCCCCCCACCTGTTGCACATTCTATCGTCTCAGATTTCTAGGAAGCCCACGAGGCAACCCATCTCAAACTACTTAAACCTGAATGCTGCCTAATGCAGCATGACTATACTATATGCCTATAAACTAAGCCTGATACTAATGATTATTGTATCAGTTACTATTCATAACAACCAGAATCACCTGGGGGAAAAATATAGATAAAAAACCACAGGATTAAAAGGTATGTGAACCTGTGTTTGGAACAATAACTAGAAGACCATGCAGAGGCTCTGGTTCTGGAAGGGGAGGCAGGGAGGGGAGAGTTATGAATATGGAGGAATACATTGGAAGAAACAAGATTATTAAGGTGAGTAATTTTTTCTTCTAACCCCATGTATTCTCATTTTCATAACTCTCTGCAGACTTCAAAGCAGCACCTTTGGAGGTGGGCAGAGAACCTACTTGGGAAAGAGGCTCTGCAGGACTGCTGTACCAAACCCGGCATCCTTCTGGACTGCAAGTCCAAACTGTAATGTGTGGTAAAGGTATGTACTGTTCTCCAGGTAGCTGCTTTACAGATCTCCACTAAAGGGATAGCCCTTGAAGCTGCTTTGGAAGCAGCTGTGCCCCTAGTAGAATGGGCCCTGAGGCCCGCTGGGGCCTGTTTTCCAGACTCTGTGTAACAAAACTGAATGCATTGAACTATCCAGCAAGAGACTTATCTCTTGGAGGCTGGAGTGCCTCTTTCCACATCCCCATAAGTGAGAAAAAAATTGTTGTTTATCACCTCTGTGATCCCTGGTTTGGGTCAAATAGTAACTCAATGCCCTTTTTACATCCAGACTATTGAGTCTGCGCTTCCCTGAACTGCATGTTCTGTGAAGAAGACTGGCAGTGTTATGGACTGATTTAAATGGAAATCAGAAACCACTTTAGGAAGAAACCCCCTATTAGTCTGAAGCATTACTTTATCATTATGAAAGGATAAATAATCCTTTTCAACACATAATGCTTGCAATTCACTTATTCTCCTAGCAGAATTGACTGCCACCAAAAACACAGTTTTCCAAATGACATACTGCAGATGAGCTGACGACACTGGCTCAAAGGGAGGTTTCATGAGCTGAGCAATTCAAATGTTCAGGTCCCATATAGGGACTGGCTCTTCAACAGGAGAGAGCAAGTGACATAGCCCTTTAAAGAACTTTTTGAAAATGGGATTAGATGCAAGGGAAACATTTTTCCCTGCAGAAAGAAAAGCTGAAATTGATGCCAAGTGCACCTTTAGAGATGAATATTTCAGACCTTGTGAGTGTAACTCAGTGAGGCACTCTAGCAATACTGGGACTTCTGCTACAAAGGAGAAATCTGACTGGCATCACACCAGATTGAAAACCTTTTCCATTTAGCATTATAGGTTTTCTTAGTATAAGGCTTTCTATGTCCCTTTAGGATGTCTAGAACAGCTTGAGAGAGTTTTAAGTTTGCAAATTCTAAGTCCTCAAGAGCCAGGCCTTGAGCCTGAGAGCTCTGAGGTTCGGATATAGAATCTTCCCCTAATGGGAAGTCAGGAGATTGTGCCTCTTGGGTAAGAGGATTGGTCTGGACATTGACATGGACAACAGGAGGGGGTACCATGGCTGTCTGGCCCAATCTGGTGCTATCAGTATCATGGACGCAGGCGGTGACCTGAGTTTGATTAGCACTCTGAAGATGAGAGGGAAGGGAGGAAAGGCATACAGATACCTTCCTGACCAGTCCAGGGCTAGGGCATCCAAAGGGACTGTACTGTTGACTGGTGGCCTGCAACAAAAGAGGGGCAATGTGTGGTTCTCGTGGGATGCAAAGAGATCCACCCCCGAGGTGCCCCATCTTCTGAACACCGAATCCAAAATATGTCTGTTCAGAGACCATTCGTAATGTGCCTGGTTGATCCTGCTTAGGGCATCTGCCAGGGTATTGTCTTTTCCTGGTACATGAATGGCCTGCAGAGTGAGTAGGCCAATTCCCAGATTTTCATGGCCTCTGTGCACAGAGGATCTGACCTTGTGACCCCTTAATTGTTTATGTAGTACATTGTAGTGGTGTTGTCTGTTCTGACCTGCACCACCTTGCGCTGTATGAGTTGGGAAAATTTTTTAGGGCCAGAAACACTGCCCAGAGCTCCAGCAGATTTATGTGGAGGAGAGACTCCACACTTGACCAAGTGCCATGGGTAGTGTGCTCTCCTATGTGAGCACCACATCCTAAACAGAGAAGCATCTGTGGTGAGGAAGACTGAGGGATTTTACTTCTGAAAAGGGACTCCTGCCCTTAGATTGTGGACATCTGTCCACCACTGTAGGGACCGAATCACAAACTGTGTCACAGGAATCAATTTGGACATTTTGTCTTTTCTTTGGCACCAGTGTGCCCTTAGATGAAACTGAATGTCCCTCATTCGAAGTCTTGCTCCCAAGACTACTCCTGTTGCTGCAGCCATATGTCCCAATAATTGCAAGTATCTTCTTGCTGGACGACTTTCCCAGCTTGAATGAAGCAATCAGTTGCTGAATAGACTGAACCCTTTCCTGAGAACTGGTAGTAGTGACCTGAAGGGAGTCTGAATCTGAGATATTTTCTGTGAGACTCCCTTATGGGAATGTGAAAACAGGCATCCTTTAAATCCAGGGATGCCAACCAATCTCCCTGCTGAATGACTGGAAAATCAGAGACAGGGTTACCATTCTAAATCTTGGTTTTACAAGATACTTGTTCAGTTGCCTTAGGTCTAGAATAGGCCGTACACTCCCCATTTTTGTTTTTGGTGAGAAAGTGGCGAAAGTATAAACCTCTTCCCTTCTGAAGCCTTGGTACCTGCTCCACTGCTGACCCACTATTTCCAAAATCCACTTGTCTATGGTTATGGCCTGCCAGGCCTGGAAAAAGTGAGTCAGTCTGCCCCGACTGGTAATTAGGGAGGCGGCCTTAGCAAAGAAGTCAGGGAGTTTGCTTTGATGGTGCCTGAGCCTGGGTGGATTACGAACCTCTCCTGGAACACCTCCTGCTTCTGGGTCTGTAATACCCAGTCTGCTGTGGGTATGGCTGTGGGGTAGCTGTGGGACAACTGGAGCCTGATAGAAGGGCCTACCGTATGAGGACCTTCCTCTGCCTCCCCTTCCATAAGGCCTGTATGAGGTAGAAGGCCTTTCCTTAGAGGAATTGCTCTTATAGGTGGCCTTATACTCATCCACCTTCTTCATATACTCTTCAGTTTGCTTACCAAAGAGGGAATGGTCTTGCACAGGAAAGTCCATAGCCTTAGCCTGGCTATCCTGTGTCAAATTTGTAGCCCTCAGCCAAGCAAACCTTCTCAGGGCTACAGTCAGAGCCATAATCCTAGCAGCATTATCATTGGCATCTGCTGCCATCTGGAACTGGTATTTAGATGCTTCTAGTCCAAACCTGGCTGTTTCTACTAGGTCATCAGAGATACAGGAGGGCACCTTCTCTAACATGGCCAAAACCAACTGCCACAGTGTTTTCTGGTACTATGCAGTGTAGGTCTGGAAATTAGATTGACCCCCCGGGAGGAAGCTAGATACCCTTTTTTGGACATACTGTCCACTTTTCATGAATCCTTCTCAGGTGGATGAGAGGATAAAGGAACCCTCGCCTTCTAACAGGCTGCCTGCTGGACTATACACTGATGATCAGGGTGAGAATAGAGGAATTCAGACCCTTTTCTGTCCAGTTGGTACTTCTTGTCAGCCTTCTTATCCAGAGGCGTGACAGAGCTAGGGTTTTGCAAGATTGCAAATAAATCTTTTTAAAGAATTTACTGATAGGCAGAAAATTTTCTTAGTGAGTGTTAATTATTTCCACGTACTCTGCCTCCTCCTCGTCTTCTACGACCTCGGTGGTAGCCAGGTCAAGGGCATCTACTATTTTCCTTGCAAAAGAAAAGTGTGAGGAAAAATCCTCAGGCCTGGGAGGAGAGCCAAATTCCTGCTCTGATGAGATCTCCGGTTCAATGGGCTCACCATAATCATCCTCTGGTATCCCATAATCCCCAGTATCCAAATCCTGGGACTCAGCATCCAAGGAAGGAGTAGACTCCTGAACCCTAGGAGGAGGGGTCGGCCTGAATTGACTCAATGACCTTAATGGCCTTGGCAATCTCCTCAGCAGAAGGCAGACTGTGAGACACAGAAGAATCCACTTTTGGTTTTTCCTGGGGTTCAACGTGCTTGGTGGTCTTAATTTTTTAGAGGGAACCGGAGAGTCAGCTGGCCCACTCAGCTTTTTCAAAGAGGTTGATTCACCCTTATCGGGGTGGTAAAGGAAGAAACTGCGGTTTCACCCACTGATTTAGAAGGTGTTGGCTGGTTAGAGCCTGTAGCACCTTTGTCCAACTTTTTCTGCAACCTCTCCCTTCTTTTCTCCACAGTATTCTGTGGGAATGACTTACAAATTTCACAGTCTGTGTTAAAATGCTCGGTTCCCAGGCAGACCACACAGAATTCATGCTTGTCTGCTCTGGCAAACACTTCCCCACATTTCACACAGTTTTTAAAGACTGGGGGACCAGTCTTTTTCTTTGTTTTTTCTGTAGGCTCCATTTTCAGGAGAAAAACCTTAACCGCTACAGATATTCTTTTTTTTTTTTTTTTTTTGCTGCGGTCGGTTCAGGAACCGATCAGGCTCCCCAGAATGAACTGATAAATTTGTCAACAGGAACCGGGTTAGCGATTCTCGGAACCGGTTCAGTGGTTCACCGTAACCAGGTTAGAGGTTACGAAGAGACCAAGTTAGTGGTTTCAACCAATATTTTAAAACAGTTTTAAATAATAAAATATATATGAAAACAAAGCTGAAAAGTTCTGCAACTAAAAGTCGGTTCCCCAATGGTTATACCGAACCATGAGGAACCAAGAAATTAACACTAAAACTGACTAGACTAAAACAAAGTTAGATATTAGAATAAAAGTAATACTAAATGAAGGCAGCAGTAAGAAAATGTTTGTATAATTAAATAAATTATACTTCATAATATAGACAACGAACGGCCTGAGGAGTCTCCAGGGCGGCCTGACTTGTGAGGCAGAGTAAGAAATCTGAGACGTTGATAGAACGTGCAGCAGATGGGGGCAGCAGTTTGAATACTGTCACGAGCCAATGATGATTCCATCATTAGCAAATAGTTCCATTTCTCCAGGCAGTTCTATTGAGCAGGCTAACTGCAGAGAGTTATGAATATGAGAATAATACATGGGGTTAGAAGAAAAAATTACTTACCTTATTAATTGTGTTTCTTCTAATGGAGTCTTGCTGTATTCTGACATATGCAGTTAGCCCCAGCACTTGAACTGCTATGGAGAGGAAAGATTTAACTCTATGCCAGAGCACAGAACGTTGAGCTTGAGCTCGGTTCAAACCTGTGTCTGCTGCACTTCAAAGTGTAACCTTTAGATTCTTATGAGCTACTACTAACTACACTCCTAGGTGGAAACTGTAAATAAACTAGCCAACAAGCAACCAATTTTTGTGGGTTCCAAAAGACTCAAGTTGAGAACCCCAAAACAATAACCAGGTAGTAAACAAACATAACTACAAAAAAACAACATAAACAAAAAACCCACTTCCCTTTTCTAAAAAAAAAAAAAAAAAAGAGCGGGGGGAGTGCCAAGTACACCCCTGAGGTGCAACACTGTACCTGACAGCCCACTTCCCAAAAAACAGGTTCTGAGAGGGGATGCAGAGAGGGAGAGAGGTCAGAATACAGCAAGATTCCATTAGAAGAAACACAATTACTAAGGTAATTTTTTCTTCAAGCAACATGGAGTCTTGCTGTATTCTGATACATGCAAACTACCAAGCAGTACCTGAGGGTACCAAATCTATGTTGGGAATAGGCTCTGCAGTACTGTTGTGCCAAACCTAGCATCACTCCTAGCCTGGATATCCAGAGAGTAATGCTTGGTAAATGTATGGACTGTTTTCCAGGTGTCTGCTTTGCATACTTCTAACAAGGGTATATCTCTGGCAGCAGCCAGAAAAGCAGCTGTACCTCTAGTCGAATGAGCCCTCAGGCCTGAGGGGGGTATTTTGCCTAGCTTTTCATAGCAGCATTGTATACAAGAGACAATCCACCTGGCAATAGTTCTCTTAGTAGCAGGTTTACCCTTTCCCATTTCACCATAAGTGAGAAACAGCTGAGGACGGTCAAGCCTAAGTGCCTTACTGCGCTCAATGTAGTAGCTAAGTGCCCTCTTAACAGCCAAACTGTGTAATCTCTCTCCTGAAGAAGAATGATCAGTGAAGAACACAGGAAGAGACATGGACTGGTTCAGATGGAACTCTGAAACCACCTTGGGTAAGAACCTCCTGTTCGTTCTAAGGACCACCTTATCCCTATGGAATGAGATAAAATCAGGCTCCACTGACAGAGACTGTAATTCACTGATACGCCTGGCAGAGGTGATAGCTACCAGGAACACAGTTTTCCAAGTCGAGTACTTAAGTTCTGCTGCAGCCAAAGGCTCAAAAGGGGGTTGCATAAGCTGAGCAATGCAAACATTAAGATCCCAAGCAGGGGCAGGGCCCTTAAAGGGAGGGTTAGTATGGAGCAAACATTTAAAGAATTGACAGAAAACAGGATGAGATGCCAGGGAGGAAGCCTTCCCCACTGACTGGAATGTAAAGACAGCTGCTAAGTGTATTTTCAGAGTGGCTGGCCTGAGGCCTAAACCATTAAGATGAACCATATAATCTAGAACTGCAGCCAAATCAGCAGTATCTGGTAAGACACCCCTTTTGGGACACCAAATGCTGAATCTTTTCCATGTGGAATTATAAGTTTTTCTGGTGGCAGGTTTCTGAGAGGCTTTAAGAATATCCAGAACCCCTGAGACAGATGCAGACCTGCATACTCTAACTCTTCAAGAGCCACGCCTTGAGGTTGAGAGACCAAAGGTTGGGGTACCATATCCTCCCGAGAGGAGGTTAACAGATTTTGTTTCTTGGGAAGACATAGAGAAAGACGGACTGCTAGGGACAGCAACAGAGGATACCAAGGCTGCCTTGCCCAGTCTGATGCAATTAGGATCACTTTGCATTACTGTGACCTTATCTTGACCAGAACCTTGAACAACAGAGGAAAGGTATATAGGAATTTCCCCTCCCAATCCAGCACCAGAGCATCCAGGGGAACTGAACCCATCACTGAGGGTCTGCAACAGAAAAGAGAGAGTTGATGATTGTCTGGGGCTGCAAAGAGATCTATCTCTGGCGTACCCCACCTTGAGAAAACTACTTCCAACACCAAGGGATCCAGGGACCATTCGTGATGGCCCTGAGATATCCTGCTCAGAGCTTCTGCTAGCACACTGTCCTTCCCTGGAAGGTGGAGTGCTACCAGAGACGTCTACAGGGAATAAGCCAGAGACCATAATTTCATGGCTTCCGTGCACAAGGCCATAGACCGAGTGCCTCCATGCTCGTTGATGTACCACATGGTGGTGGCGTTGTCTGTCCTGACCTGAACCACCTTGTTCTGTACCAAGTCCGAGAAAGCCTGAAGAGCCAGGCACACTGCCCTGAGCTCCAGAAGACTGATATGAAGTAGAGACTCCTGAAAGGACCACACTCCCTGTGTGGCGAGGGCTCCCAAGTGAGCTCCCCATCCCAGAAGAGAAGCATCTGTGGTTAACACCACATAATGAGTCTGGGTGATGAATGGGACTCCTTGTCTGAGACTGTCCTGATCCAGCCACCACTGGAGAGCCTGGATCAGAGTCTGAGTCATTGGAATCAGTTTGGTTAGAGGATCTTTTTTTCTGAGACCAAAAGGATCTCGCATGGAACTGAACGTCCCTCATCTGAAATCTGGTCCTTGCACCACTGCAGTGGAAGCTGCCATGTGACCCAGGAGCTGAAGAAAATGTCTTGCTGGTCAAGGCAGAAAGAAGAAGCCAGGTCAGTAAGGGCCTTTACCCTTGCCAGAGGAAGAAAAGCTTTTGCTTGGACAGTATCCAACTCTATCCCTATGAAGGTGAGGAGTTGCACTGGTTTGAGAACTGACTTTGGAAGACTGAGAAGGAATCCCAGAGAAGTGAGCAATTGTTGTGTCACTTGTAGGTTTGACTTGACTTGGTCTGGAGAATGCCCCGCAATGAGCCAGTCATCCAGGTATGGAAAAATGGAAATGTTTTGTCTCCATAAAAAGGCCACTACTACTGCTAGGCATTTTGTGAACACCCTTGGAGATGATGTTAGTCCGAAGGGCACTGCTCTGAACTGATAATGGCCTGAAGGCAATTCGAACCTGAGGTACTTCCTGTGGGAGCACCTGATGGGAATATGAAAGTAGGCATCCTTGAGGTCCAGGAAGGCTAACCAATCCCTTGGCCTCAGAGAGGGAAGAATTACTCCCAGAGTCACCATTTTGAATCTTGGCTTGACTAGGTGCTTGTTTAAGTATCTTAGGTCTAGGATGGTCTGCCACTCCCCTGTCTTTTTTGAGGTAAGGAAGTATCTGGAGTACAGACCCTTGCCCCTGTTAGGGGTAGGAACTCTCTCTATGGCTCTGAGAGCCAGCAGAGAGGAAACTCTGCCTCTAGGACAATGGTTCCGGAGATGTTTGCAGGTGGAAAAGACCTGACCCTCGGCTTTGGAAATTTTTTAAAGCTCAGGGCCAGTCCCTGGCTTACTACCTCCAGGACCCACTTGTCTGAGGTAACAGACTTTCAGGCCTGGAAGTAGTAAACCAGCCTGCCTCCTACTGGAATAGGGAAGTCGACCTGGGCTGACACATCAGGGTGTCTGCTTGGCAGGAGCCTTAGACTGGGAGAAGGATGCAGCTCTGCTCATCCCCCTTCTGCCTCTCCCTCTGAAGAACCCCCTCTGAGGAAAAGGAGAGGAGGCCTGTGTCTGGTAGAAAGGCCTATGAAAAGGCCTAGCCCTGCCCCTAGCCTGCTGCTTCTGAGGAGTTGCCTGCCTTTCCTTGGTCTGTGCACTCCTGTAGGTGGTCCTGTATGCATCCTTTTTTTTCATGTAATTCTCTGTCTGTTCCCCAAACAAAGAATTACCAACCAAAGGAAAATCCATGGCCTTAGCCTGGGTGTCCTGTGAGAGGCTAGTACATCTGAGCCAAGCAAATCTACGAAGATACACAGATGTAGCCATGACTCGTGATGACACATCATTAGAGTCCACAGCAGCATGAAATTGGATCTTAGTTGCCTCAATCCCAGCCACCTATCCCATCTGGCCTTCTGGTATCTGGCTGTGTAGGCAAAATAGTTTGCCTGCCGGAGTCCCAAGGAGGATGCCAAGTACTGTTTTTTGGCCATAGCTTCCATCTTCCTAGAGTCTTTATCCGGGGGTGTGAAGCCAAGGGTATATTAGCCTTGTCACAGGCTGCAACCTGCACAACCCCAACATGGCTGCACTGTTGGAACAAGTACTCTGTACCTGGGCCTGACAGCATATACCCCCTGTTCATTCTCTTGTCCACAGGAGTTAAAGAATTTGGTGTTTGGAGAATTTTTTGAGTCTGTTTCCCAAAAGATTTATGGAGGGGAATAGACAGTCTTTTGGACTCTGGGATGTCCATCATTTCTACATAGTCAGGCTCCTCTTGTTCCTCAACAGCTTCTACCAGAGGGTGCTGGAGGGTCTCTGCCACTTTTTTGTAAAGCAAATAGTGGGAAGGGGACTCAGAAAGCCTGGGAGGGGAAACATTAGAAGGTCTATCTGGGGAGATGTCCAGTTCAGTGGGCTCATCCAGACCTTCCACACCACCATCATCGTCGTCGTAACCTTCCTCCCCCTCCAAATCCAGTTCATAATATTCATCTGGACAATACTCCGGAACCGGAGCAACTGACCGAACTGAGCGCCTACCGAGAGGTGCCAGATCAGACGGAACCGGACGGACCGATTCCACAATACTCATCACTCTAGCTATCTCCTCGGCGGTTAGACGTTGTGGTTCTGGATCCAAACCGGCTGATTTCCTCTTTTTCTTTGATGGAACCGATCCCTCAGGATCAGCTCTCCTTTTGGCCGAGGAAGTATCGCCCAGGTCAGTGGGCACTCCCTCAGGTTCGGTCAGAACCGAACCGGGCTGGCCATCTGGATCAGCGGACTTCTCGGACTCCTTTTCCCTAAGCCTACCCAAGCTCTTATCCGGGGTGGCCTTCGGGAAATTCTTACAAATTTGGCAGCCTGAATCGAGGTGGTCAAACCCCAGACTGTAAACACAGGTGGGTGGGTCTGCCTTAGCAAAGGCATCCCCACACTCACTACAGTGTTGAAACCCAATGGGCACGTTTTTTTCTCTTGGGTTTCTCAGACGTAGCCATCCTAACACTTACCATGTAGCAGCTTTAAAGCCAGGCAAGACTCCCTTATCGGTTACCAACCATGCTACGGGGTGTGGAAAAAAATGTCTAAAAATACGTTTTTTTGAAACCAATAAGGACCGGTACCTCACACTAAGCAATGAAAGAAATAAAATCAACCAACCCAATCGGTTCCATACCGGACTGATTAAAGATTTTACAATTTCCACACAAAATGACAGAAATTAAACAATAACTAAACTAAAGTCCACTACCTACAACACTTACTGTACCGCAGACAGGGATCTGAATCTAAAAAAATAAGACAAAATATGGTATAAAACCGACGTTTAACTGTGACCGAACCGACAAGCAAAGGAGCAATCTCCTGAGCAACTGTTCAGTTAGGTGGAGTAAAGAATCTGACAGTTACACTTTGAAGTGCAGCAGACAGAGGTTTGAACCGAGCTTGAGCTCAAAGTTCTATGCTCTGGCATAGAGTTAACTCTTTCCTCTCCGGAGCAGCTGAAGTGCTGGGGCTAACTGCGTATGCCAGACTACAGCAAGACTTCATGTTGTTTGAAATATAGGTTACTCTCCAGTAACTGTAATTCTAGGGCTCATAAACAGTTTACATTCACACTCTGGCAGTTTCCTGGGAACAGGCAATCCGTCGGATATCTTCAAGCTGAGCTCCTCCCACTACATGGGAGGTATATCCTCCATCTCAGTTCCATGATGTCAGATCTTTGCACGCTGGTGGGTTGTGTGGATGTCAGCTGTATACCACTCCTACAGCTATGGTTACAGGTGAGTAACTTATATTTCTAAGGGCATGGATACAGTTCACTATCCACACACTGACAGACTCTAAGCAGTCCTCCAGGAGGCAGGGGCAAGGCACATACCCCTATTTGGCAAATGGAGATTTGAGGACCGAGGGCCCAAATACATCATCCTAACAGCTCATAAAGTTGATGCTGTAATGGGATGTAAGAACAAAATTACTAACAGTAGTAAAGTTTCTTCTTAAGGATCCTTCCCTATACTTAACAACTGCAGTCATTCTCCTAGAATAAGCTGTCCCAGAGCCTAGATTTTGATACTAATTATGTGATCTTAGAATGAAATTCAGAACTGCTGTGTGATCATGCTTATCTCTGCCCACAAACGTCAGATTTATTTCTGATGCTGGGGTGAGCAGTGGCCACTAAACTAGCTAAATGACTACAAAAAAATTATGCGGCATTTGAGAGCCTTGGAAGGCTCCCGAGTATGGCAGAACAGATCTAAAAAGATTAGATCACAGAGTAGCAGTTGTAAGGTACTGTAACAAGAAATGCCCAAGCAAACTGAAAAGACCTGATTCTTGTTAGAAACTTTTCCAAGTTCTAGAATGGGAGCATAGGTGCCGGAACAGGGGGGCCACTATGCCCATGGCCATACCACTTTCATACATGGCCCTATCAGTTTTTACTATCGTGTTAATGTATTAATAGGGGAGAATTTATCCCTTACATCCTTGGCTCTACCACTTTTCAGACCTTTCTGGAACCAGTGAAGGGGAGGTAGAGATGGGACTGTTAAGCATAGTGAGGGATCCCTTGGAAGAAATTATATTACTACAATTAATAATTTTTTATTCATGCCGCAGGAATCCCCCACCAAGCTTAACAACTGCAGACTACAAAGCAGCACACTGGGAGGCTGTGTACAGAATCTATTTAGGGAAAAGGTTCTGCAGGACAGCAGTGCCAAAGCTGGCATCGCTGCTGGACAGTGCCTGCAGAGAACAGCGCATTGTGAAAGCATGTACTGTTTTCCAGTTAGCAGCTTAACAGATTTCCTGCAAGGAAATACCTCTTGGTGGTGCCATGCGTGGAGTGTGTCCTGAGGTGGCAGCTTGCCAGTTTTGCTGTAAGTGAACTGTATGCAGAAGACTATCCAACAAAAAACTGCAGTCTTGGATACTGGTTTACCATTACCCACTTTACCACAGGTGACAAATAACTGAGTATTAGTGGACCTTACCTCCTTTGTATAAGTCCAAATAGTAGCTCAGTGCTCTCTTAAAGAGCTGCTGACGTCTCAAATAAATCTATGAAAAACATAACATTTAGGTACAATTCAGCTTGCATTCCATATATAGTCTACAGATTTCTCATCCCCGTTGTTTATTACTGAGGAAATTTTCATGAATACATGATCTTTATCACTTAGAGTTCATCTGCTTCTACAGCTTACTCCCTACATCAGGTCATAATCCTCGGTTGTGACATCACAGTCTGTTGCCATAGAAGTAACTGTGATGTCACAAGGGATGCATTATTACCTCAGGGTAGGGAGAAAGCAACAAGAACAGATGAAATCTTCAAGAGCAAAGATCCTGTTTTCATACTAATTACCTTAGTATTAAATAATGGGGAGGAGAAATACTGAACTAATGTGAGATACATGCTGAACTCTGTCTGCATGTTATATTTTGTTAAAGTTCTCCTAAAGGAGTCAGTTGCTTTTAACATCCAAACTGTGGAGTTTTTGATCTCCTGAACTAGATTTTGCTTTAAAGAACACTAGAAGTGTAACTGACTGGTTCAGATGAAATTCAGACACTACTTTAGGGAGGAATTTTCTGTTAGTTCTTAGGACTAGTTTATCCCAGTGGAAGATGATATGGTGAGGGTCTGTGCAGAGAGCATGTAGCTCACTCACCCTTCTGGTAGATGTCACAGCCACCAGGAAAACTGCTTTCCTGGTGACATATTTCAAATCAGCAGTTGCCATGGGCTTCAAAGGAAGCTCCATTAGCTGAACAATGCAGAGATTCAGGTCCCATGGTGGGACTGGATTCCTGACTGGAGGGTACAGGTGAATAAGGCCTTTAAAGAACTTTTTGAAAATGGGATGTGAGGCCAGCGATCTGTCCTTGACAGCTGAAGCATAGGCTGTCAGATGCACCTTCCGAGTTAAAGGTGTGATACCCAAGGACTAAAGGTGGACCAGGTAGTCCAAGACTGTAGGAAGATTTGCTTGAAGTGAACTGAACTGAGCCAACAGAGGAGCACATAGGAAAAATCTTTTCCACCAAGGTGTAGGTTTTCCTTGTTGCTGGTTTCCTGGAAAACTTAAGCATCTGCAAAACCTTTTCCGAAAGGTTTAATCCAGAGAACTCCAGTTTAAGGAGGTTTCCTGGTGTTTTAGCAATCCCATGTCAAAGTCATCATTTTTTGTCTAGTAAATGATGGTCATCTAAAAATTTAAAATACACAACAAAAAATATGGGTTGCCATGCTGTTTTTAAGTTACACTGGTGAGACAATCTCTCTTCCTGGAAAAAATCTGGAAGGGGTCAGATTGTTTCACGTGGTTATAACATCAATATTTTTGATGTCAAATATGAATGCAAAGCCAGCCCAGTGGCATTGAAGGTTGAGGCACTGGACGCCACACCTCGTGCAACATCGGTGACCCGGGTTCAGGAACAACCCGGGGCCATCGGGGGGTGGGTGGGGAAGAAGAAGATCGAGCATCTGGAGGACTGCTCTCTTCTCCTGGGGTGAGATCCAGGGAGCACCAAGCTCAACTGCAGCACCCAGCGGAGGCTGGGGGCATCGCTCAGTAGCAAGGTTTTGTAGAGGGGCTGGCGTTGGCAGGATGTCTGTGGGTGGACCCGAGCGGACTTCCATTGCATGCTGCACCAAGGGGGAAAGCATAAAGTAAAAATCCCTGCCTCCTGATAGGCAAGGGATGGTCTGTTGGCTGGCCACCATGCCCAGTGTCGGGTTTCTCTGCTCGCTCCTTTGCTCTCCTCCCTGCCTGGTCGCTCTTCTAGATTGTAGATAAGAGCACCAGAAAGAAGTAACAGCGGTCCCACCTCAGGGTACTCAGAGCCGGGAGGTCTGGTGGCCGGGTTAGTGGATGGACAGCTGGGGCCTCTAGAGGATTCAAGCGGAAGACTTCAGAGAGGTCGGATCCAGTACAAGCCGTGTGTCCATCTGGAGAGAGTTCAGAGTAAGGCAGTGCTACTGAGTTTGAAAAAAAAAAATATATATATATATATAACACAGTATATATATATATATATATATATATATATATAAATAAATGCAAAAGAAAATGTGAAACAAGAACATGTCATTTGTCATGATGCTTGCTTCATTTTTTCCACAAATGTAAAAATAAGGAGTAAATTACCAATACAATGACAGCCCCTTGAACTGATATTCCAAAGAAATGGGGAAATATTTGTATGTTTTTATACATAAAACCATTTCAAACCCATGTCATTTCCATAAAACATTTTTTGATAGATGTAGAATATGGTTATGAATATAGAAACATAAAGAAACATAGGGGTTGCCATGCTTCTTTTGGTTATATCTGCTTTCAAAGTTGCTGTTTCAGAGGTGATCAGCTTAGGACAAAAGTACCTGAAACATCCCAATAAAAAAATCCAAAACTTACAAGAATGCTGTTCAAACAATTCAAAAGTACATGCAGAATGGCAAAGACTTCAACTTAAAATAAACAGTGTAACCAAAGGCAGACAGATATTTAGGTAAAGCACCTTGAATGATACCAACTGCTGCAACTGTGGAAACTAATTTCTTTGCTGTCATCCTGTATATATTGTTAGCTGAACATGACATAATAGGATAAATCATTATTCTAATAATGCTTCAACATTTTTAAGAATGTACTTGTGCCAGAAAACATCCTTGAAAACTTTTGCAAGAGCATCAGAAAAATGGGAATTTGAAACACAAGGGAATGTCTTTAAGTAGCATGCCCTGAGCCAACACAGGGTTTTCAAATGTACCTCAGGGAAGGATGATAGGATGCTTGATGGACAGGGACAGAAACAGTTAGAACCAAGTTTGCCTGGCCCAATCTGGAGCTATTAGGATCATGTCTGCACTCTCCCCTCAGTTTCAGCAGCAGCCTCAGTAAAAGCAGGACTGGAGGGAAGGCATACAGAAACTTCCCTGCCCAACTGAGGATTAGGGCGTCTCTGGGACCATCACCACCGAGGGGGTATGCAACAGAACAGGGGAAGCTGACAGTTTTCCCAGGATGCAAACAAGTCTATCTCTGGTGTACCCCACCTTCTAAACACTACAGGGGAGCCGATGGGTGAATGCCTGCTTCCCCGCAAGTGAGTGTGGTGTGGTCAGGGCAAAGGAGCAGTGGTCGCAAGAGCACAGGGAGTAGCCAGTACTTGGGGATGGGGCTAGTAAAGAGGAAAGGGGGGTGAAGAGTGTTAAACCAAAACTTAGCGACACAGGTTGCACAATGTGCCAGACTGGTTAGGAAGTGAAGGCATGGAGACAGAATGGTATAGGAGGCAGTGGTGGGTGTGGTATGGGAGGCTGGAGGCGAATCAGCAGAATGCCTGGAACAATGGGTCGAGCTTGGCTAGGGATGATTGCGGCATTCGGCTATAGACCACATCTGCATAACTGAATGTGGGAAGGATCAGCTTAATGATTATTTCCTTCCTGATGGGTGGGGACAGACTGTCATTATGCCTATGAAGCATTCCTAGTTTTGGGCACAGCTTGTTGCGGATAGAGTCCAGGTGTAGGGAGAAGTCCAGTTTGGGGTCAAGCCAACTCCCAGGTATTTGCAAGATTCGACGACCGTGATTTTGGAGCCGTTAAGGACGTAAAAGGAGGAGGAGATATCATTTTGGCTAGTTTTTGTGCCGTGCCAAAGGCCATGGTAACCATTTTCTTAGTGTAAGTGATTTATCATCGAGCCATCTTAAGGCGTTCGCAAAATCGGATTGGAGAATGGGTTCAACCAGGGCCAGGGAGGGACCGGAAGTGAAGATTACAGTATCAGCATACATTTGAATATGAGAGGCTGAACAGGCAGAAAGGAGGTCGTTTACAAATATAGAGAATAGGGTAGGTCCAAGGATCGACCCCTGGGGTACACTAGCAATACATTATGTAATAAATGGTTATGGTGTGGTCTGTCCTGACCTGGGCAGACTGACCTCTAATGTGAGAGGAGAAAGCCTGCATTGCCAGATACCCTGCCCTACGCCCCATGAAGTTTATGTGCTCCTGATACTCCAGTGGGTTCCACACCCCACTCACAGTGAAATCCCCCAGATGGGCACACCAGCTCAGGAGGGACGCAGCTGTACTGGGTAAGAGTGGGTGATGGTTTGAGGAAGAGAAGCCCCTCCCTGAGGTTGTCTTCTTCTTTCCACAACTCCAGTGCCTATAAAAGGCACTTTGACACATGTACTAGTTTTAATAGTGGGTCTCACCTTGGGGACCAATGGGACCCCAGGTGGTACTCATTTGCAGGCTGACACCTGGGACTACTGCTGTGGATGAGACCACATGCCTCAGTAGTTGGAGGAAGTCTCTTGCATGCCTTGGTTGCCATACATCAAAAGGCCTTGCAAGCACTATCAAGTTTCCCCACACATTCTCGAGGAAGGAATGCCTTCCCTTGGTGGACATCCAATTCTACACATATGAAGTCTAGAGCCTGCTCAGGTTCTGTCAGACTTCTGGCGATTTATCAGAAATACCAGGTCCTCCAGTGTGTGCTGGGTGAGAAAGAGAGGACTTGGCTTCCTGGTGTGACTTTCCTGAGACGAATCAGTCATCTAGGTAGGAAAAGACCACCACCTCTTGCCTTCTCACATGTGCTGCCACTACAGCTAGGCACTTTGTGAACACTCTAGGGAGCTGAGGACAGGCTGAAAGGTAGGGCTGTAAACTAGTAGTGGCAGCTCTCCACCCTGAATCTGAGATATTTTCTGTGAGTGGGCCTGACTGCGATGTGAAAATAGGCAAGTTTCATATCCAGTGACCCAAACCAGTCTCCTTGTTGCAGAGATGGGATTACTGATGCCAGTGTTACCATCCTGAATTTTTCAAGTGATTTGTTCAGGTATCAGAGGTCTAAAATGGGTCACCAATCCCTATTTGTCTTGTGGGTCAGTAAGTATCTTGAGTAAAGCCCCTTCCCCCACTGGGGGGGGGGCCTTACTCCACTGCATTTGATTGCACCAACTTCTTTACCTCTAATTCCAACAGCAGTTTTTCTGTTGGAGTAGGAGGTCTGAAGGACATTTTTTGAACAACACAGTCAGACCCTGACTCCCTATTTCCAAGACCCACCTATCTGTGGTGATCCTTTCCCATGCCTGGAAAACATGAGTCAGCCTTCCCCCTCTCTGATAGTGGTTGGGTGACTTGTGCAAACTTGTCAGGGGTTCTGTTTCACCTGGCCCTGGGATGCTGGAGATGTGTCCATACGCCTGGGACCCCTTCTGCCTCTTTGTCTGAGGAAGCCCCTCTGTTGGGAGAAGAGGTGGTCCAGAGGAGGCCAACAAAAATGGTGCAGGGTCTGCACCAGAGACCATATGAGGAGAGACTAAAGGATCTTTATAAGTACACGCTGGAGGAAAGGAAAGAAAGGAAAGGAGTGAATATGGTAGAGACTTTCGAATATCTCACAGGTATTAGAAGGTACAAGAAGAAAGCATTTTTCAGAAAAAAAGATGCTCAAGAACAAAGAGGCATGCTATGAAGCTTGAAGGGGATAAGCACAGGGGAAACGTAAGGAAGTACTCCTTCACAGAGAGAGAAGTTGTTGCCTGGAACAGCCTTTCAGTGCAGGTGGTGGGGGCAAAAGCTGTGGAGGGATTCAAGAACGCAATGGACAGGCATAAGTGAACCGTAGGCATTAAGGAAGGGAGAGCTAAGCCGGTGATCAAGTAGGGTCTACGGTATTACAGCAAGTAGACAAAATGGGCAGACTGAGTGGGCCAAGCAGTCCTTATCTGCCGTCAGATTGTGTGTTTCTATGCAGTCAAAGGTAAAAAAAAGCACAGGAAAAGTATCCCGTACCACTACTGTCCCCCCCACGCACACATTCCAGAAGGCCTGCTGAAGTGGAAGCCTTTTCCTTCTCAGTGCTGCTCTTATAGGTGGCTTTGCATTCATCCACCTTTCTCATACAAGCCTGTCTTGTCACCAGATAGGGAGTTCCCCTCACAAGGGAAATTCTCTGCTTTTGTCTGTGTGTCTAAGGAAAGGTTAGTGGTACCGAGTCATCCAAACCTCCTCAGGGACACTGCATGTGTAATGACTCGGGAAGCAGTGTCACTGGCACCCAGTGTCATGTGGAACTGATACTTGGTGGCACGCAAGGCAGTTTTTGCTGTATCTGCCAGATCCTAAGCCAAGTCACCAGTAGCTTTTTCGCTCATAGCCCGAAATAGAGCTCTAAAGGGCCTTTTGGTATTGTGCTGTGTAGGCCATGTGTGCTGCCTGTCCCAACAGTACGGAAGCTGAGGTATAGGTTTGTTTGCCCATACTGTCCCATTTCCTGGAGTCCTTTTCCAGACACTAGGAGGGAAGGGGTACCTTGGCCTTGTCACAGAAGGCTGTACCACTCCCTCATGATTAGGGTGGGAGTACAAATACACCATGCCCTGTTTGTCCACCTGGTATTTCTTTTCTCTTTTATCAATGCCAGCAGGTGAAGTGGGTGCTGCCAACGCTTTACAAGTGGCCTTTTTGAGGGATTTGAGGATGGGTAAAAGCAACCTCTTTGTGGGGGTTAAGCCCATCCTGTCCAAGAACTCCACCTCATTCTTATCTTCAGCAGTCTCCTGCATTGAGAGGTTGTGGGTATTCACCATTTGTCTCACAAAGGAATAGTGTGAGGTAAAATCTTCTGGTGCACAAGGAGGGGAACCAAACTCTTGTTCAGGAGAACCATCAAGCTCTGTAGGATCTCTTTCCTCCTCCTCCTCCTCGTAGCAAAATTCCACAGGCACTGGGATAGGTACTGGAGCTGGGGGGGGGAGGCATACCTATAACGGAGAAACTACCATGCCTATGTCACATTCTCTGTTGAGGAGATCTTATTTTTGCCCACTGGTGTCTCTTTTCCTTCTTCAGGAGGAGGGACAGCAACATGTTTTTCTTTTACTTTTTTCTTAACAGGCTCAGTCTCTGGTGTCTGCTCAGAGGCCCTCTTATTTTTACTGGATTCAGGGTTCCCCCTTTAGACACCCTGACCTCTGAACCATCTTTAGCACCTTATCCTTATTTCTTTGAGGAGCTGGACCTTCTTCTGAGCCTTTAAGTGATAAAGAGGCAGACTGAGAAGCCATAAGGTCTTCTAATTTTCTAGCCCTTTTCTGTACTGTTTTAGGGCAAAACTTGATACAAAGTTCAAAAACTAGTAAACTTGTGATCCAGACTCAGGCACCTGAAACACAACTCGTTGCAGTCTGCCTTAGCCAGGAGCGGAAAACAAATTTTGCAATTTTTAAAGCCTGTAGGTCCAGTCATCTTTTTGGGTCTGTCAGTCCTGCCAATCTGATGACCTGAAAGCACTTTGGTACCTGTTTACTAAAGGAACCATAAGAAAAAAAAACTTATTAGAAAGAAAAAAGGCCAACTAGCATCTTGGTTCAAAAAGAAAAGGGAACCATTACAAGAAAATAAGAACCAAAAAGCAGTTTCTGTATTATTATTTTTTATTTTTTTAAGGAGAATAATGCGGTTCCCTGAAAGCAGGAACTGCACCACAGAGGCCTTTCTCCGGTTCCCAGAAACTGATGAGGAATCAGAGAAATAAAACATCACAGTCAAAAATATAGCCTAACGCAGAGCTATAGAAAACTAAAACTAAAATACTTAGAACAGGCCGGCCCAGTGGTGTGGAGGGCTGAGGTATCATGCCTCACCTCCTGCCACGCCGGCGATCCGTGTTCGCAGTGCAAGCAGGCCGCCGGGGGTCGGCTGGGGAGGGAGAGGATCGAGCATCCAAAGGATGGCTCTCCTCTCCCGAGGAGGCATGGGGCCGAACGGAGTCCGCTGCCTGCCTGACCCCTAGCGGTGGCTGGGGGTTGGCACAGTGGGTCCATACATAGGAGGCGGATGCAGGGCAGACACCCAGCATGCCGCGTATGGAAGCATGCATGGCTCGGCCATTGGCATCACTGCACGCCGCCGCGCTCAGAGAACGGGGAAAACGGAGAGAAGAAAATCGTCAGCCACAGGATGAAGCCCAGCCCCTCGCAGGCTGGACACTGGACTAGCTGGCACCTCGCCAGTGCAAGAGAGGTACGTTCAGTGGACACCGGGGTGATGGACGGAAGGGGGCTGGCGGCAGGAGTAGAAAGACAGTAGGAAAAAAATAAACAAATACTTAGAACAGGAAAAAAATAAACCATACACAACACTAAAGTCCTGGAGATTACTTCAGGGCAACTACTTCTTCAGGCGGAAAAATGAATAGGATGTCAGTGGGCAGAGGTGAGCATGACCACACAGCAGATATTTGAATTTCATTCTAAGATTCCATAATTAACATAAAATTCTAGGCACCAGGGCAGCTCATTCCAGGGGAACAACTAGCAACCATCTGCTTATCTGAAGGTCTGCCAGGCGCTGCTACAGTATATGTCAAAAAAAAGTTGCCGAGCCTCACCCTGATCTCCAGCCATACACACTTTATAATAAAACAGCGCTCTTCGCAGGCCCAGGGTATGGAGACTACGGCTGGCCTGAAGTCGGGTTTACAGATTCACAGATTTTGGACTAAGTCCAATGGCTTGCGCCTTTGTAGGACTTGACACTTTTCAGTTGTAATATCTAATCTGTTTGTCACCCATTTAAGTATCAAGAGATTTTTTGGTTGGTTAAGTGTACCGTGCATCACCTGACCCCTAGGGGTAAGTTTATCACCTGATTAAGGTGGAGCTCAGATACCACCTTCGGGAGGAATTTCAGGTGGGGGGCGAACGAAGGTCCTTGTGGAAGACCAGGTATGGAGACTCCACCAAGAGTGCATGGAGCTTGCTAATCCTTCTGGCTAATGTGATAGCCACCAAGAAGCTGATGTGCGTGGGCTCAAATGGCTTGGCTATGAGCACAGCCAGCACCACCAATAGGTCCCAATGCAGCGGAGATTCATACACCGGAGGGAACAAGTGATCTAGGCCCATGAAAAAGTGCCCAATCACCTCTTGGGCTACTGTCAGCTTCCCAGCTGACACCCAGTGAGCAGAGATGACTGTCAGGTGCACCTTAAGGGTTGTTGCTTTCAAGCCCGACTGAGAAAGGGAACAGAGGTAGTAGAAAACATTCACCATGAAACAGGCAAGGGTCAGGCTCCTTGCTCTGGTACCAGTCAGAGAAGCTCTTTCACTTCAATGCAAAGCATTTGCAAGTCAACTCCTTACAGGACGCCTCCACATTGTGAAGGATGTCATCCAAAAGGCCTAAAGCCTAGAACTCTAGTTGCTCAGGAACTGAAGGTCTAGGTGCAGGACCTTCTCCTGTTGTCTAGTCAGCAGGTCTGGGTGGAGTGTCAACCACCACGAAGGCCTGCTACTGAGGCTGAGGAGATCTGTGTACTAGAACTGTTTGTGCCAGCCTGAGCCTATCAGGATCATCTGCGCCTTGTCATTCCAGGCCTTGACTACAACCCTAGGGACCAAGGGGAAAGGAGAGAAGACATACATAAGGCCTGAAGCCCAGGGCCTTGTGAAGGCATCCCCAACTGTCCCGAATTGCAGGGGGCAGGCACAAAACAGACTCAGCTTTCTGTTCTCCAGTGGAGGCAAACACGTCCACCATGGGGGGGGGGCCCACTGTGAAAACAGGTGGCTCACCACCTCCTGATTCAGTAACCTCTTGTGCGACCTCTCTACAACCTGACAGAATTACTACTGCAAGATAGACTTCCAGTAGATCTGCACCCAGGCTGCACATGAGAGACCAGGGGCCAGATTTTCTAAGGGCCTGACATGGCCCAAAGACTAAGTCCCCGTGCGCAACTCCCTAGTGCGGAGAAAATCCCCACACCTGCAAAAATGCTATTTTCATCATTTTATGTGCACATGGGCAGCATTTTCCTTTTTTCCACAGCTGGGCAAAATATACTATAACTGGTAATACCAAGCATAGCATTCTTCCACATCCGTACAAAACAAATATGCGCAAGCTGCCATAAATTTGAAAAAAGGCTGCAAAAATGCAAACTTTTTGAAAACTGAGTGCATGCAAAAAAAAAAAAAAAGTGGTTGTGCAAAGAAACCCTGATAATCCCAAACTGCCTGTTCATGTAGAACATGAACATGATGTTGTCTGTCTGGACCTGCATGACCCGACCCTTAATAAAAGATGCAAATTCAGTAAAAGCCAAATGTACTGCACAGAGCTCCAGCAGGTTGATGTGGTGACACGACTCCGGGGTGACCAGAACCCATGGGCTCTGTGGTCACCCAGGTGTGCTCCCCACCACACCAGAGATGCATCCATCATGAGCATGATGGACGGCTCTAGACAGACAACTGGGATTCCCTCCTCCAGAAGCTGTGGGAGCAGCCACCACTGGATGGTACCCCATATCGACTGGGTCACTATAACTGGCTGGTATAAGTGACCTGGACACTGGGACCACTGATGGCCCAACTCCCACTACAGGTAGCGCATCTGTCAATGAGCCCCACAGATCATGCTGGTGGAGGATGCTATGTACCCAGCAGCCGCAGGAAGTCTCAAGCAGGGCGCTACAGCCCAACCAGAAATGACTGAGCAAAGGAGGTAAGATCTGATGCCTGCTTCGCAGGGAGGCGGGCTTTGGCCCACGCGGAGTCTAGTTCTACCACAGTGAATTTTTATCATCTGCAAGGGGACCAGCTCCGATTTGGCTGGGTTAACCAGGAGGCCCAAGTCTCAGCAGGTCTGAAGGACCAGATCTCTGGAAAGGCCGATGGTCTCCTTGGATGGCCGGCTATTAGCCAGTCATCCAGATAGAGGTCTACCCCCCTCCACCATCTATTTCTGGACCAGGAAGTACTTGGACACATATCCCTGACTGGCCAGGATGTCTGGGACATGGGCTACTGCCCTTCTCTCTAGAAGCTGTGCAATGTCCACTGTTAGGGCAGATAGTGTGCGACACCCTAGACTTCCAAGGAGCGTGGAGTCGGTACAGTGGAAGAGCGTCAAAATC
Source organism: Neoceratodus forsteri (assembly GCA_016271365.2). NCBI lineage: Eukaryota > Metazoa > Chordata > Ceratodontiformes > Ceratodontidae > Neoceratodus > Neoceratodus forsteri. The sequence continues at coordinate 965,448,009 of CM028134.1, read as the reverse complement.
AAGAGGCAACCCCCTGCCTACCACTTCTAACTGTGACATGGACAGCCAGTTCTGAGTGTTGTATTATTTTTTGTAATATAAAAATGGGTTATGGACTGTCTCTCTTGAGAAATGCTGAAGCAGCATGTGAGTATCACACACACACACACGCACGTTTTAGACACAAGGTGTTACCTGGAAGACCCAAAGCTAATTACAGACTTTAAGTAAGTTAATTATAGTTGTAGTTGCTAAGAAGGAAGATCATGAACCTGTAGAACGCTTAGGGGAGGAAGAGCAGGGTATGACATTTTAGTGAGAAGTCATAAAAGATGCTTTCATGTTCTGGAAGGGGGAAGCTTATCATAAGATCAAAGAGAGTCATTTGAAGAACATGAGTTATGCTGAGGTTGCAGAATTTAATGCTTGGAAAAGACATCCTGTTTTTATATAGATATATATTTTTTATATATTCTGACAGGAAGGAGTTAGGTGACCTCATGCAAATAGGTAGGGAAACCCAGCTTTTAAACATTATTCTGTTTTCCTTCTGAGACACTTCTATCTAGACTCTGAAAGAAACAACTGTGAGCACTTTAAGCAGGAATTTAGAGTGACAGAAAAATCTAAATACTGTAGTAAGAATTGCAGTGTTAAAACCTGTTTTGTTTAAGAGATCTGTATGTTTTGTGATATAATAGTTCTGTATTTTATGTGTTACTTTTTTATCTATTTTAGTAAAACTCTATTTTCAGAGCTTACTTGGTCTGTCTTTGATTGCTTTCCTTTACAAGTAGAGTATATATGGTTAAATCAGACACTGGACATAAGCTTGAATTGTGATACCAAACTGGAAAAGGTAAGCATTTAAATCTGAGGTCTTTTATTATAGTTTTTAAGGGTTCATTTCTGTACACCTGGTTAGGTGCCCATAGGCAAAGATATCTGGCCCCCCAAAGAAGAATTATCTGAGCCTGTACATTGGGTACGCTAACAAGAGGTTCACAGTTTGAATCCCTCCAAGACTTGAGACGAAAGGTTGATTTGAATCCACAAAAACAGACAACAGGGTTACCTTGTTCTGTTAACTGTTCACAAGACTATGCTCGGAGGCTGGCACTTTGGGAGTAGAGGGCTGACCTGCTGAGTGGGTTTGTGACACTAACGTCTATTCATCCGATGAAATGGCAGACCATTGCAGCAAAAAGTGGGGCAGCTGACCCCTGACTTGGAGCTGGGCCAGGAACTGGACAGGGGGCATGACACAACCCGTCACAGTGAAACTCTGGAATGGTGCTCTGGCATCAGGGGCCGATGGAGCACCACCTCCTCAGTCCCCTACTCATTTAGGCCTCTGGTCGCTGAATTTGGTTTTCAGATGCCAGTGCTGATACTGGCCCTGCTGAGGCTGCTGCTGAGGTTCGTGTGGCTGAAAGGGCCAGTATTGGAAGGCTTTCTTTTTAGGCTTTTGCGCCTTCTGGATCAAAATCACAGAATCTAGGGTGGCACTGTACTTATCAATGCACGTGAGATGTCTCTCCACCCCGGGCCGAAAGAGGTCGATGCCCAAAAATGGGACATCGGCCAATTTGTGCAGGTATCTGCCGTGATGGTGAAAAGCTGCAATCAGGCTCAGTAGCACATGGAGACGGCCACTGCCATGGTACGGGTGCAAGACTCGCCCATGTCCTTAGCCACATGAAGCCGGTGTTTAGTCAGAAGTGGACCCTAGTCCCTAACTAACTTCACTAACAGCTGCTTGTTGACAGAAAGGTGAGAAAGGACGTCATCAGCTAGGAATGACCAAAGTTAACATCATGAAAACGTAGCTGGACTGATAGAGACCTAGAGACACAGAGACCCTGCTGCATAGACTGCTTTGCTGCACGGTCAATCTTTTTGGACTTTTTTTTTCTCCCCAGAGGCCTATTCGTGTCCCACAGGCTACCCAATTTCTGGAATGCCAAATCAGACACCAGATATTCAGTCAAAGAATCTTCACCGAACTCTGATAAGGAACCGGTAGGGACCAAATACTTGCGGACCATGTGGGTTGAGGGTTCCAGAGCTCCAGGGCCTGTCCCAAGATGACCTAAACCACAGGAAAGGCAACACCCTGAGATTTGCCCCTGTCAAGGATGTCAGTGAAGGAGCATATAGCTCTCTTCTGAACTGGCTCCAAGGGCATGTCCCTGGATTCAGACATCAGCCGGACTCAAGCCCGAAAAGGCAATAGTCCATTGTCAATAGTAATCTCTGCAACTAACCCTCAGCCAACAGTGTGAGTCCTGGAAAAAGCCATACCTGACTCCTCAGAGCCACTGGATGACTCCTCAAAAACAGCCCTGGACCGTCTACCACCATGGACCACCCTAGTGTTCTCTGATTGGGTGATCTCCACTGAGAGCTGGCCTGGTAAACCAGCAGCAGCACAGGACTCCTTCGTAGTAGCACCCAACAGAGACCGTGTTGGAGGTGGTTCAACCCAGAGTGGTGGAGAAGTAGATGCAGGGGACATCTGCGTGGCATGGACTGGAGTGGGCACAACAGGCATATGTCAAGGGACTGTAGGCCTGGGGGGGCAGAGCCCCACTCCGCTCAGCAATAGACCACTGCTGCCAGAGGAGCTCCTCGTAGCATCAACACATCTCCATCGATGCCTCTCATCACCAGAGAACAAAGAGATTGAGGAGTGCCAATGGTGGTGCCTCTTGGTTAAGCGAGATCAAGAACATGAGCTGTGACTTGACCTCAGCTTCAACCACTGACCCAGGGGTCGACATCAACTAGGGTCCTCCAATGGGTTATGGTAGACCACATGCCTCGACATGTTGAGCAGGAGAGGCTTCGGGGGCATGAGCACCAGTGGAGTCTGCTCCAAGGATCACCCCCCCCCCCTTCGGAGACACTGACTGGGCACATCCTCCTGAGTGAGAATCAGGAGCACAGGGGTATGGGAGCTCCTCCAACAAACAGTCAACAAACTGACAGCAGAATCAAGGAGCTCTCAATCCTCCCTTCTAATGAAGGCAGCTTGACCGGAGTTAAGCAGCTGGGGAAGTCGAGAGAGTGGGAGGAACATGACCTCTCTTGATCCCACAACTTTCGACAGCGCCACTTATACTTTTTCCTCCACAATCAGATAGGCTCTCCCCAAAGGTCTGGAGGGGCATGTACATTTCTTGGAACACATCCGCGAAAGACCCTCCAACATTGGCCCCTGCCAGGAGCAGCGCCAAGACCAGGGCAGAACTCACCGTGGCCATCACCGCCTCTTCTTCCATGATCGCTATCTATGCGGCCAACCCAACAGTCGCTGGGGGCCTTTTGCAGTCCCTCATTGACTCCTTAGCTCAAACAAGAGCAAGATGGGAATTCCTGTCCTCAATAGCTGCGGGCAGCATGGTCTGACAAAGGCCTCAACCCACCATGTCATGCTGCATAACAAGGTACTAGTGACACATGTCATGCTGGTCAGTGATCAACATCTTCTGTCAGCATTGGGTGTAAAACTTAGACTCGTGTTTCCATCCTTCCATCATCGATTCCTGTCTCAAAGTCAGAGTCAGAAGACGTGAAGACTGAAAGTAGACTGAAAAGTCGAACAAAGTCATCGAAAGTACTTGAAGTTTTTCAGCTGCCACAGAGCTGCGAAGGAGGAGACCTGTTCCTTCCAACAGGGGAAACAAAACAAAACAATCTGACGTCATGGGGCAGAGCCGGAGGATGTACCGCCAAGAAGGTGGGAGAAGCTTAGCTGAAGATGTCCGACTGACTGCCTGTTCCCAGGAAACTGCCAGAGTGTGGATAATGAACCGTATCTACACTCTTAAAAACAACCTTTCTACAGTGTGTGATTTTTTAATTTAAACAGGAATGCATCAATGATGCTTTACAACAAGCATACTCTCCAGCAGTACCTTCAGAGGATGGGTCCAGAACCTATTTAGGAAAAAGGTTCTGAAAGTGCTTTGTGAAGGTGAGCACTTTTTTCCAGGTAGCTGCTTTATAAATGTCTAGAATGGTGATGTCTCTTGTTGCTGCTGCCACAGAGGCAGAGATGTACCTCTTGTGGAATGTGACCTTATGCTTCTGGGAGGTGTTTTACTAGCCTTTTCATAACAGAACTGTATGCAAGAGACTATCCAATGAGACAGCCTTCCTACCTGCTGGCTTACTTACAGGGAGGTGGGCAAAGCTAACAAAAAGCTGTGTACCGAGGGACCCGACATCCTTTGTCTGGTCAATGTAGTGACCCAGTGCTCTTTTTACATCCAGACAGTGCAATTTCTGTTCACCTGTACTGGATTAATCAGGGTAGAGCACAGGAAGGGCAAAGGGTAGAGACCAGAAAGGGCAATTGAATGGTTCAGCTGGAATTCCGACACCACCTTAGGTAGGAACAGTCCATTGGTCCTAAGGACTGCCTTATCCATGTGGAAGATTCTGTAGTTTGGATCTGTACAGACAGCTTTCAGATCGCTTACCCTCTTAGCAGAGGTAATGGCAATCAGAAGACTATTTTCCAAGTGAAATATTTTAAATCGGCATTAACCATAGGCTCAAAGGGAGCCTTTATCTGCTGGGCAAGACAGATATTTAGGTCCCACGGGAGGAATTAATTTCTCACAGGGAGATACAGGTGACTGAGGCCTTCAAAGAGCCTTTTAAAAATAGGTTGTGAGGCCAAGGACTTTTCTTTGCATGTCGATGTGTAGGCTGACACTCCTCCTAAATGTACCTTTAGGGTTGAGGGTCTCATACCTAAGGACTTCAAGTGTACCAGGTAGTTCACAATCATAGACAGCCTGCCTGCATTGGGATTATGTTTCTGGGGGCACACCAGTATGAGAATCTCCTCCATGTGGAGGAGTACACTATCCTTGTTGCTGGTTTTCTGGAAACATTCAGCATGCTCAGCACCTCCCTCAACAGTTTATAACTAAAGCATTCTAGCTCCTCAAGAACCATGTCCTCAGGCATGATGTTCTTAGGTGTGGGAATGTTATTCTGCCCCAAGACAGAGTCAGCAGGTTGCATCTCAGTGGCAGATTGACTGGAATCCTGCTAGACAGGATCAGCAGCACTGAGTACCAAGCCTGTCTGGCCCAGTCCAGGACTAGCTTAATAAGCACTCTCTGTATGAGTGAGAATGGGAGAAGGCATTCAGGAACTTCCCTGTCCAGTCCAGAACTATGTTGTCCTCTGGGACAGTGCTCCTTGTTGATGACCTGCAAAAAAAACTGTGGGAGCTGACTGTTCTCCCATGAGGCAAACATATCTATTTCCAGTGTGCCCCATCTTCTGAAGACTGAGGCCAGCATGTGCTGGTTCAAGACCCACTTGTGGTTTCCCTGACCAATTCTGCTTAGGGTGTCTGTTAGGACACTGTTGTTGCCTGGCAGATGTACAGCAGAAATATGTGTACCAAGGGTGGATGCTATTTCAGATCCTTGTAGCTTCTGTAAACGGTGGCAAAGGCTGTCAATTCCACGTAGAGATTAGACTAATGAGCTGTGAATGAGCCTGGTACATCCAGCAGACCTGGGTTTGATTCTCACACCTCCACTTACATACTGTGCAACTCTGAGCAAGTCACTTAACCTTCCCAGTGCTCCCAGGCTGCCCCTGAAAATAGGCATTTGTACACAGCAGGCCTTACACAGTTAACAAAAAAAAAAAGGTTTGAAGATCTTGTTCCTCCCTGATGATTACAGTTGGGAGGACAAGCATTACATTGCCAGCAATACTGCCCTGGGCTCTAGGAAACGAATGTGCTCCTGGGCCTCCTGTGGGCTCCAGATGCCACTTACTGTGATATCCCCTAGGTGGGCACTCACCCTAGGAGTGAGGCATCTGTTGTGAGGACACGTGTTGGGGATTGCTGGAGAAAGAAAATGCCCTCTCTAAGGTTGCTTTCCTACTTCCCCCACTCTAATGCCTGCATGAAGGTCTTTGTGACTGGAACTAGCTTGGATAAATGAATCCCACCTTTGAGACCATGGGTCCTCCCTTAGTTGATATTGAAGGTCTTTTTTTATATTTCAATTTTATTAGATTTTCAAAAATGAAGGAGTGCTACAAAGACAAGATGACTTTGCATAATATGGCAAGCCTCCCTAGAAGACAGCAGAGGAATAACAATGGAGAGGCTGACAGTATTTGGTATAGTGTGCCTGCTACAACCTAAGGCAGGAAAACTTGATTATTGAAGCTGTTCATAGGAAAAACTAGAAATGCAAGATTAATATTCAACAAACAAAACAAATGGGATCAGGAAGTCCAACATGAAAGTTTGTGATCTGCTGCAGTACAGCGTGCATTATAGAATAAAAGACAGATCAGTGTTTATAACATGTAGTGTCCAAGGTTGCCAGATTGTTAAAGTTTGGAGACGATTCTTGAAAGTGAAGGACAGTTGTTTCATGAGGTATAACCGATTAACTATGGCTAGCCAATGTTTAATCTTAGGGGGAGGGTCCAGCAGGTCAAGACCACTGGTGTCACCTTGGTGGAAAAGCCAGTTCTCTCGGGTGTCCCACAGGGGTCCATCCTAGGACTGCTCTTTAGCCTCTTCCTGAACAACCTCCCCAGCGTCTGTCATCAGAAATTACTAGACGATGACACACTCATGTTCTCCAGTCATTAAGACACACAGCTCCTTGAGAAACAAATACAGCATGAATTCAGGCACACTGAAAAATGGTTCGAGGCACACAAACTGATCCTGAACTATAACAAAACCAAGGTGATGACTTTCTACAATGCTAGGTGCAAGTACAAATCTCTGATCTTCTCCATCAAAAACCAAACAGAGATGATACATGAACACGTTCCTGAATTTAAATGCCTGGGCATTACACTGGAGAGTTCCCTCTCCTACCATAAGCACATTAATTATGTCGCTAAAGCCACCATTACCCGTATAGGTCTGCTATACAGGCACAAACACTGCATGACTGCTGACACACTCCGGCTGGCTATTTACAGCTCCATCACCCGCATCGTTGATTATGGGCTAGCAATCCATGGCTCTGCCTCTGCATCTGATCTCCGCAGAATTGTGCTTGCACTCAATACAGCATGCAGGCTGCTAACTGGGGTAGAACGACGTACACACACGTGACCTTTACGCGAAGGCCGGATGGTTTCCTCTCCTCAGCCAGATCCAGTATCAAACCTGCCTCTTAGCTAAAAAAGTCCTCCTCTGGATCATGCCACCTAGCGTTGTAAAGCTCCTCACCAACCACCACAGTGTCCAGCATACTAGAAGTTCACAACAACAAACCTTCCTGGTCCCCAGATGCTATACTACAAAGGGCCAGAGAGCTTTTGCCCACAGAGCTCCACTGTGCTACAATACTCTGAACAAAGAAACACTTACAGCTGCTGCTCTTGGCTCCTTCAAAGGACAACTCCGTCTACACCTCCGTTCAGCTAGCCATTGTGATGGCTTCACCTAACCTGGGGCCCTACGCTCCCTGCACATTACTTTAGTCAGTTCAGCAACCCCCGTCTGCCATGCCCTCCTCCCCCTGTCCCCCTTTCTCCCCCCCCACATCCACTCCCATCCTTCTGGCACTTGCTGATAATTTCCTCCCTCCCCTCTTCTGTGTTCCCATCTCCTCACCTTACTCTTTGACAAAGGCCTCCCAGCCAGCCTACCCTCCCTACCCTCTCCCTAGCAGCTCTTACATTATAGTTTGCCCTTGGATCATATGATCTCATTCTACCTAATATTGGCTCTTTTTGAGGTACTGTAATTAACTAAGCCTCACTCTCTTGCTTCTTTTTACTGTAACTATATGTAATTATGTCGACCTATGTATATATGCTTCCCTCCATTCTCTGACGTGGAACCTTTGTAAATGGGCAGTCTCTGCTCAAAGGTATTTTATAATCCTAGAATTCAATAAATAAATAAAAATAATAGTAGAAGACTCTTCCCGAAGACAGTGTCGAGTAATATCTTTGCATGATGTAACAAATAACATATTCAGCAAAATCCTGGCATTACCACAAACTCTCATACCCCTTGGGGAAATATTTAATGGAACATGACTAGCAGAAAGAGTGGGCATATGTATAAACACTTATTGGAAATGGGATTCAATCTCTTTCCTATATGTTTGGAGCAGAGGACATGACCACAAAATATGAACGTGGTCAGTCAGCCTGCACCTCCCCACATTTCCTCCAGCATGTACCCCATGTAGGAGACTTCTATAATAGGAGTGTGGAAGTACCAGAAGCGCACCCACACAAAAATTCTCTCCAAAATGGAGAGGGGTTGACCTTTACCATAGAGAAAGGCCACTGGTTCCAGGATTCAAGGTCAACATCCTCAGTGAGATCCTGGGACCATTTGTCGAAGATGAACCAGGAGTCCTTATTCTCAAGGACCCATAAACCTTTACCAAAATTACCTATCAAGTCGCCACATGTGAGTAACCAAGTTCATAGAGCGGGGAATCTTTTCCCAATTACTACCCTGTTCCATCAGGTATGCCCTTACTTGAGGTATGTAAAGTATTCTCAATTATTAAGGCCAAATTTGGTTTGAAGGTCTCCAGAACACAAGCCTTCGTTTGCAACTAAAAACGGAAAAATATGCCCTAGGTCAAGTTGCCTCTATCGCCTAAAAGTATGATCCGTATTTGTAGGTGTAAGTGCATAGTCAAAGGCCAACTGTCGACACAAAAACCATGGGAGTTGGGATCTTGGGGGACTGTCTAACTTCTTCCAGAATTTTAAACTACAAACTGTACATGGCATAAGGTCCCGCAATGGTGTTAACACCAAGGGGAAAGAAAAAAGATACCTGGAGGGATCATGCAGATCATTTCAATTAAATTCAATATGTTTTCGGAGGGCGGTGCAATACAGGTAAAGCCAACAGTAAACAATACGTAAATATGAGACTTCTACGTATAATTTTAGGTCTGGGAGACTAAGGGTGCCCTTGTCTCTTGGGAGTTGCAGGACTGAAAACCTGACATGAAGGTTTTTTTCATTCCAGATAATTTATTCCAGGGTCTGTAGTAAAATGTTCTGAGTAATATTGGCAAAGTCTGCAGAAAATACAAGTGGGGTAAGAAATTCATGCAGACTGTGTCAACTCGAGCAAATAACCCCAAAGGGAGCTGTGACCATCATCAGCTGTCTAGTGATGGGCTTCAAGTTAAGCAATTCCAAAGGAATCAAATGAATGAGAAGAATTACACCTAAATATTTAACGGTAGTTTTATTTCATTTAAAGAGAAAAGTATTTCTTAAATTCAGCACTTGGGCTAAAGTTTAATCGAAGGAGCTGTTTTAAGGATGTTCACTTCAAAACCAGCCACCAAGCCAAAGGCTTGAAGTTCCACATTTAGGGTTAGCATGGACTGCTCTGGAGATAATAGAGTTCACAAAATACTGTCAATGTACAAGGTTAACTTAAACATCCTACCCAAAACAGGAATGCCCTCTCTTTGGTCATCGTACCAAATAACCTCTGCCAGAGGCTCTATATATAGAGAGCAAAAAGCAACAAAGATAGGGGACACCCCGGTGGGCCCTCCACATTTAATTATTAGGCTGGAACAGACAGCGACTGACCCAGATCCATGCCTGTGGGACTTTATACAAATTCTACAAGATAGTGACAAAAGGGGGCTGGAAAATCACAGTTCGACAGGGTGTCTCAGACAAAAGGCCAGACACCCTGTTGAGTGCCTTCTCTGCATCTAAACTAATGACTACCACCGGTATCTCTCGCACTCTATATGTCTCATTAAGAAGCAAAGTCCTCCTAATATTGTCAAAGATGTGTCGTGTTCAGATAAAGCCAGACAGATCACCATGAATAATCATGCACAGAGTCTTCTCTAGCTTTGAGGCCCAAACTGCCACAAAAAAAATTATAATCATATTTAAAATGGACTGAGACCTAGAACAGGAGACATGAATTGAAGAAAAAGTTACTTACCATAGTAACCTTGTTTCTCCCCAGGGATACTCCAATATTCTTAACTCTTCTGCAATGTGCCCTTAAGGTAGATCCACCCGGAGATAGAATGTTATGCAAATGATGGAATCATTGGCATGAGCCACTTTTCAAATGCTGCCACCTATCAACTGCCTACATTCTAACCCTCCAGATTTCATGGACGCCTGGAAGGACAGGGCCCCATGGTTCAATATTATAAAGAATTAAATAGAAAATTCCTACACCCAACCTCCTACTGGAGGAACAAATATATTAATATAATTATATATTTTAAACAAACACAATCCCCTATGTCAGAATCACCCGAAAAGGAGAAGAAACCAAAGGACAAAGTTCTAACATAAGCAGAATGTGGCATACATACCCAGGGTACAATATGAAATGCAGAGGCCACTGATTCTATAGGGGAGGCAGGGTGGGAGAGTTATGAATACTGGAGTATGCCCTGAGAGAAACAAGGCTACTATGGTAAGTAACTTTTTCTTCTCACCCCAGAAATACTCCAATATTCCTAAATCTTCTGCAGACTAAGAAGCGGTACCCTTTAGAGGCTGGAAGAACCTATTTTGGAAACAGGCACTGCAGGACATAGAAACACAGACTTTGACGGCAGATAAGGGCGGCTTGGCCCACCTAGTCTGCCCATTTCCCTACCTACAGGATAAGCTGCAGATCCCAGTTAACCAACAGCCTATTTCTTCCTACCCCCCACAAGAACTGACTTATGTCTGACCCATGCATTCCTAAATTCTCGCACAGTTTTACGCCCCATAACCTCCTCAGGAAGGCTGTTCCATGCATCCACCACCCTCTCTGTGAAAAAATACTTCCTGACATTGCTCCTGAGCCATCCCCCTGTTCTTGCACATCTCTTTTCTGAAAGATGCTACCCTCTTGGACTTTGTTGATTCCACTGAGGTACTTAAAAGTTTCTATTATGTCCCCCCTCCTTTCCTCAAGGGTATACATATTAAGCTCCTTTAGTCTCTCCTCGTATGGCTTCTCTTGCAGACCCTGCACCATTTTAGTTGCCCTCCTCTGGACTGCCTCCATCCTGTCTATGTCCTTGCGGAGATGGGTTCTCTAGAACTGGATGCAGTACTCCAGATAGGGTTTCACCAACTGTCTGTACAGAGGGATGACAGCTTCCTGTTTTTTGCTGGTGATGCCTCTCCCTATACACCCCAGTATCCCCCCAGCCCTCCCAACTGCCTTCTCGCATTGCTTGCTAACCTTAAGGTCATCTGATACGATTACCCCCAGGTCCCTTTCCATTTTTGGTGTTGTTACTAACCCCCCATTGTGTAATCTTTCCCTGGGTTTTTGATTCCCAGGTGCATTATTCTGCTTTTCTTTGCAGTTGAATCCAAGCTGCTATACTTATGACCATTCCTCCAACCTTGCCAAGTCCCTTCTCATCCTTTCCACGCCTCCTTGTGTATCAACCCTGTTGCAGATCTTTGTGTCATCTGCAAAGAGGCACACTTTTCCTTCCAGTCCCTCTGCAATGTCACTTATAAAGACATTAAAAAGGACTGGACCCAGTACTGAGCCCTGTGGTACCCCACTAGTAACCCCTCTTTCTTCAGAGTGGACTCCATTTACAATTACCTTCTGTGTCCTGTTGTCCAGCCAATGTTTTACCTAGGCTACCACCGTGGGACCCAGTCCCAGGCTAGTTAATGTGATTATTAATCTTTTGTTTGGGTCTGTGTTAAATACCTTGTTAAAGTCTAGGTAGGCCATGTCCACAGTTCCTCCCTGGTCTACTACTTTGGTCACCCAGTCAAAGAAATCAATTAGATTCGTCTGACATGATCTACCCGCTGTGAACTCATGCAGCCTTGGGTCCTGTGCCAAACTGGCCTCTGGGTACTCAACAATTCTTTCCTTCAGAAGTGATTCCATCACTTTCCCTACTACATATGTCAAATTGACAGGTCTGCAGTTTCCTGCCTCTGTCTTGCTCCCACTTTTGTGAAGGGGATCACATCCACCTTCTTCCAGTCCTCAGGTACCACACCATCCTCCCATGATTTGTTAAAAAGGGTAGTCAGTGGTGTTATAAGTTCTCCCCTTAATTCTTTTAGAATTCTGGGGTGAATTCTGTCAGACCCCATTGCTTTGTCCACCTTCAGTTTTAGGAGTTCTTTCAGAGTCCTTTCATCTGTGAAAGGACTGGGATCGACCCCTCTATCAAGAGTGCTTCTGTTAATTGGATTAGGCACCCCCCTTCCTCTTTTGTGAATACTGAGCAGAAGTATTCATTCAGTATCCCTGCTTTTTCACTGTCCCCCTCTGCCCACCCACCGTCCTTTCTATTCAGCCTCACTATCCCTCCCTTTATCTTTCTAGGCTCCCTGATGTACCTATAAAAGGTTTTTATCCCCCTTTTTAACCAAGTTGGCTATCTTTTTATCAGTTTGGACCTTTACTATTCTGACTTCCCTCCCTGCTTCCTTCTGTCTTAACAGGTACAGTTCTCTGTCCCGTTCCTTCTGTGTTTCCTTATACTTCCTAAATGCTATCTTTTTCTCCCTAACCTTTCCCGCCACCTCCTTTGAGAGCCACAGTGACTTTTTCTTTTGTTTTGATTTATCTGCTTCACACAAAGGCTTGTTGCCTCTGTGATGGCAGTTTTGGTGTTTCCCCATTGTTGCTCCACCCCTCTTTCTAGCCTGTTTGCTAGTGCTTTTCTAAGGCACTCTCCTATCTTGCCAAAGTCAGCCCTCCTAAAGTCCAGTACCCTCACTTTTGTATGGTTTGACTCTGTAGCTGAGTTTATCGTGAACCACACTGTTTGGTGGTCATTTGTTCCCAGATGGCTACCCACTTCTAGATCTGAGATCCTCTCACTGTCCCCATTTGAGAGTACGAGGTCTAAGATTGCTCCCTCATGAGTGGGTTTCAAAACTAGCTGTCTGAGGCATGCCACCTGTAGGGCATCAAGAATGGTCCTGCTCTTGGATGTGGCTGCAGAAACTGTGCTCCAGTTAACATCTGGCATACTCGGGTCCCCCATCAACAGTATCTCCCCTTTCTCTGCCATCCTAAGGATGCCTTCTATCATATCCTTGTCCATTCCTTCCCCGAGACGGGGGTCTGTATACAACCCCTGTGCAGATTGTGGTGTCATTTCCAGTCTCTAAGGTGACCCACAGTGACTCCTCTCCCCCCCGTTTACTCTTTTGTTCTGTTGCTTCTATCCCTTCCCTTACATAGAAAGCTACTTCTCCCCCTCTTCTACCCTCCCTGTCTCTCCTGTAGGTTGTGTACCCTGGTATGTTAACATCCCAGTCAAGGTTCTCTGTGTACCATGTTTCTGTGACTGCTACGATATCCAAGCATACCTCTTTCATCAAGGCCACCAGTTCACGGAGCTTGTTGCCCAGACTACGAGCACTGGTACTCATTACCCTCCATTCCTTTTTGCCCCATCCCTGTCCTTATTGACTTTGTCATTTTCTCCACTTACCCATACCCTTCTCCCTATCGACATCTCTATCTTGGTGTTTACCTCACCTACTACCCTGATTTTTTGGGGGGTTTAGGATTTCCCTCCTCCTTTCCTGTGCCTCCCCCCTTGGCTAGTTTAAATGCTTGCCAATGAAGCATTTAAACCTATCACCCAGGATCCTGGTTCCCCTCCTGGACAGATGCAGACCATCACGCCAGTACAGGCCTGCATCACGCCAGATGGACCCCCAGTCCCCAATGAAGCCAAATCCCTGAGCTCTGCACCAGTTTTTCAACCACTGATTGAATACCATGGTGTGGAGCACCCTAGCCTCATCCATACCATAGACAGGCAGCACCTCTGAGAAGGTTACCGTGCATGCTACTTGTCTAAGGCCCCTCCCCAACTCCACAAACTCTTCCTGCACTGCTTTGATCCCTTTCTCAGCCAGGTCATTTGTCCCTAGATGGACAATGACATCTAGCTCCCTCCCCCGTGCAGATGCTCCAGCGATCCTGAGGATTCGTTCCCTGTTGCTCCAAGCCATGGCGCCAGGCAGGCACCTTACCTCCCTCCCCCCTTCCTCCCTCAGTTCTACCCCCCTAACAATGGAGTCCCCCACCAGGAGTTGTTTCCTTCCCCTGTGGGGTCCCATGCCACCCTCCTGTGGGTATCCTTTGTGGAGGTTCCCAACATGCTCCTTGGTCTCCACTGTGGGTGCCTCCACAGAGGAACCACACTTTGCCAGAACAGCATATGAATTGTGAAGAGGTACAACTGGAGGGATGCGCCTTTGTTCCACTGCCTACACCCTCCCTGAGCCCACTGTGGTCCAACCACTCCTCTTTCTTGGCAACCTCTGAGGCAATGGCAGTGGCCCTGGTGGTCCCTGGGTGAGAGAAGAGGTCCCCCAAATCCTGGGCAACTTAGCCTGGAGATGAGCAACCTCCTCCCTCATCCCAGAGAGGTGCCAGCAGATGGGACAACACCGCATCCTCCCGAATGTCTCCCAGAAGACTGCTGCTCCACAGCAACTGCACTGCACCACTCCCATCATGTCTTATTTCTGGCCACTTAACTGTTATTTGGAATACTTACTCTTTCCTCTGTTTATTTTTTTTTTCTCCCTACTTACTGCCTCTGTGCCCTTTAAGCTCCTGGTCTTCCTGTTCTGAGACAAGAAGTTCCTATATTTCTCAGCAGTCTCCTTACTTGGTAAGAGTAAGACCTCCAGCAGCTAGAGGGGGAACGGAGAGCTACTCTTTTCCTTCTAGGATGGTGAGTCTTTTATGGCTCTGTGATCACTCACTTTCTGCTCCCAAACAGGAAGTTCCTGTTGTCAGTCAAATCCTGTGCCTATAAAAGCAGAACTGGCTTAGGCTGGGGGGTGGAGGGGAGGGAAGGAGGGCAATATAGTCCCAGTAGAGAAGTACGGTTATAAAAGCAGCTCCTCCTTCTTCTTGGTGTTCTCTGCCTGTTATCTGGCAGAAGCTATCTAGGGCAGTTTTTAAATCTGGCTTTAACCCGGCTTCCTTCTAGCTAAGCCACTCCCCCTACTTTACAGCTCTTTCTACACTTAGTTAATTGCACAGATAACAATTCCCTTCAGCCACCTGAGACAAACACCTAGATAACAATTCACTTCAGCCAACTCAGACAAACACACTAACTTTTTGTTTGTTTTGTTTTTACCCTAAATTGAATGTCCCAGTAGTAGAGTTCTAGTTCTTTAGTCCCAGTAGAGAAATATAGTTATAACAGCAGCTCCTTCTTCTTCTTGTTCTCTGCCTGTTCTCTGGCAGAAGCTGTACCAAACCTGGCATCAGCCCTAGCCTGCATATCCAAGCTATAATGCTTGACAAATGTATGCACTGTTCGCCAGGTAGCTGCTTTACAGATATCCACAAAGGGAATATCCGTGGCAGCTGTCCCTCTTGTGGAGTGGGCCCTGAGCCCTGCTGGAGCCTCTTTGCCCACCTTTGAGTAACAAAACTGAATACACTGAACAATCCAGCGAGAAATGGACCTTTTAGCTGCAAGATTTCCCTTTCCCACATCCCCATAAGTGAGGAAGAGCTGTGTCCTGTCCTGCCTATGGGGCTTAGCAGCTGTCATGTAGTAGCTTAAAGCTCTCTTGACATCCAGGCTATGTAGCCTACGTTCACCAGAAGAAGAATGCTCAGTGAAAAACACTGGCAGAGTGATAGACTGGTTCAAGTGAAAATCTGAAACCACCTTGGGGAGGAATTTCCTACTGGTCTGGAAAACTACTTTATCTCTGTGAAAGGAAATGTAGCCCTTTTCAGTGCATAAAGCCTGCAGTTCACTGATCTGTCTGGCTGAAATGATGGCCACCATTTTCCATGTAACATACTTCAGAGGTGCTGAAAACATGGGCTCAAAAGGAGGGGCCATGAGTTGAGCAATATGAATGTTAAGATCCCAGGCTGGAACTGGTTCCCTGACCGGTGAGTACATATGGGATAGGCCTTTGAAGAACCTTTTAAAAATGAGGTTCGATGCCACAGAGACAGTCTTACCTGCTGAGGTATAGGCAGAGACTGAAGCCAAATGAATCTTTAATGTAGAAGGCTGCAAGCCCAAAGAATGCAGATAAACTAAACAGTCCAACACAAGTGGCACTCCTGCCTGTGCTGGCACTATATTTCTGCTGGAACGCCAGACAGAAAACCTTTTCCACTTTGCAGCATTGGTTTTCTTAGTAGAGGGTTTCCTATACCTCCTCAAAAGATCCATGTCCCCTTCAGAGAGATGCAAACCTGCATATTCTAAGTCCTCAAGAGCCAAGCTTTGAGCCTGAGAGACTTCAGGTTTGGGTAGTTATTTATTTAGTTTTTGTTGACCGGATAAGTGAACTAGACAAATCCTGCCTATTTTCAGGCACGACCCGGGGGAAGGGGTTACAGATGAATGCCAACTAACCTTGAATCAGATTAAGCTGTTGGTGGTATTTTTAGTGAATGAGGGAAATTTGGCCAGGACACCAGGGAAATTCCCCTACTCCACCAGGGAGCTCTTCTTCCTGTGTGCAGGAATGGAGGAGCACAGTTTGAAGCTGGACTGGGAGGAAGTGCTGATGTGGCAGGAGAGATGGCTGACCACAGTTTGGAACAGAACTTTAATGAGACTATGGAGACAGAGGATATAGATTCAGTCCCTGCATCACAAAGTATGGAGACTTTTATGGATATTTCTGGGTCAGTACAGAAATCTGAGGAGCATGTTAGCCCTACTGAGGGTCTAGAGTATGTGCAGCTTCAATCTACAGAAATGGAGAAATTACCTGGACAACAGGAGACAGTTGCAGAAGTTTTGAACCCTACTGTATTGGATTTGTTGCAGCGTGAAGAGGAGCGGCATCTACAGGCCCGTCGGATACTGCTGGCACAAATGGCTGACGCTTCTACAAAGGATGCATCAATATCACAGGCATTAACAGATACGGAGATGAAAACGACAAAGCTGAATACATCTCGGAGCCTGCAAAATATTGCTCCCCCAGACTTGGGATCTGAGCGGCAGGTTAGTGACGATGACTATATGACTAACTTGGTGAAAATGTCTGTGGGGAATATGTCAGGAATGGCAACCGTAGGTGTGCGACCCAGCCTAAGACAGCCCACAGTAACATCAGATAGCTTACCTGATCTTGATGTACTCGCTGGAGATGAAAATACGCAAGGTACAGAGAAACAAAAAATAGATTTACAGCTTGGTCTTAGTTGGGATGAAGCAGTAACATTAGAAATTGGACAAGATGAAACCTGGTCAGCCGAAAAGGCTTTCCTCGCAGCGGGCTGGGAAAGAAACCCTACAAATGGGCAATGGGTCTCGGGGATTTCCCCTGATATGAACATTTGAGGGCGAGGAGACTAGGCAGGCTGAGGTTCCTGCAACTACTCATCACGGAGAGACCCCTTCACCTCTGGAACTCCCAGAGGAGTTGTTGTTTACCCCAAATCCTATCTTAAACATACCAGGATCATCGACAACTTTGTTGACGCATAACCCAACCCCAAAACCCTAGCCTGGTACTGGGCCCCAAGCTAGAGTAAATAAAATGTCATATTCTGTGGTTACTTCAAGGACCATCAGTAAACCTAAGGGGTTGCCTCCACGAGGCCCTATGCAGCCAGCTAAATGGCATAATGCAGTTAGACTTCACTATCTTGGAGGTCTAACAGAAGTCCCAGATAGGCTGTATGTTGCTAGAAAACTACTGAAAGATTCACTGAATTTTTTTCGTAAATGAAGTGCATGCACTGATTCATGTGTCTGGTGAAATGACATTTGATGTCAGTTTCAAGACACAGCAAGGGCTGGAACGATTTTGGCTGAAATACCATAAATTACAAAAGACCCCATTATGTACACCCTTTTCTGTTCTGCCCCTATCTAGGCTCACCCAGAAGACAATAACTGTTTTATTTAGAAGTGAGGGAGTCAGTATGAATGACCTGACACACTGGCTTAAAACACAATGTACTGTACTTTCGGAACCAGAAGCAATTTTTGATTCTGAACAGTTGTGGACTGGGGGATGGAGGGTGCGAGTCATGCTCAAAATAACAGACACAGGGTTGGCTCATCTCCCCAATAGTTTCATTTTGGGTAGGGACAGAGGGGTCCTTTTTATTCCGGGCAGCCCAAAGCATGCTACCGCTGTGGGTCAGTAGCACATTTAAGTAGTGCATGTGACCAGATAAAATGTACGGTCTGTGAGGAACTGGGGCATTCGGGTTTTCACTGTGTTGAACAGGAAAGATGTAACCTATGTGGACTTTGCCATAACTTTCAATCTTGCCAATGGGCTGCGCACAATGTGCCTGAGTTGGCTGATGGCATGGAACAAAGGCTATATATAACCCTAGCCCAAAAACAAAGAATCTTTGCCCAGAAGGATCAAGGGGGAAGGGGTGAAGAAAGGGATTTGGCTGAACAGAGAAGGGAGGATAGGGCTATTCCCGACACTCTGGCACTAAATATTCCTACGACTTCAAACCAGACTCCACAGTTTGATAATTCCAGGGATTTCCTCCCCCCCTCCCCATGTCTCGACCAGCAAAATGACGGACAATGGGGTTAGGAGTTTAACTGAAGAAACTCCACAGATAGGAGCCCCTGACAGTGCGAAGGAACCTCAAACCATAGTGTTGTCTTCTCATGACTTAAGGTTAGCAAAGAAGCCTGGAATGGAAATAAATGGGCCACCCCCTCCACCTCAACAAACAGGATCACAATTTACTACTCTTCGGGTGACCCGTAGCAGAAAATTGCTAGACTCACAGCCATGTCCACTGGCAAGTCCCCCTCTTGAACAAATATGAGCTATTACAGTCCATGGGGGAGTCTTCAGATGATTCAGATTCCTCATCTGTGCAGTCTTCTATACCGGACCAAACTACTGATACTGAGGCACCAGTGGGAAAAAATGGAGCTCAGAAAAGAAAAGCCAGAACTAAACATAAGGAGTCTGCTACTCGTAAGGGTAGATTAAAGTAATAATGGCATTGTTTTCTTTTTCTGTTCTCTTCCTGAATGCTGATCCCAAGACATGTTTTTTATACTATTAATGTAAATAGTATCAAGAACCGAACTAAAAGAGATTTAGTTTTTTCTTATTTATTGTCTGCTGCCGGTATTATTTATTTATTTATTTACAAGATATTAGCTTTCACACGTTGCCTGAAGTAATGCAAGCCACTAGGGCATGGTACCCAAGTCCATCTTTTTGGTCAATAGGCCAGGAAGTAGCTTCAGGGGTTGGAAATTTGTTCCCCTGTACGAAAATGGCATTAGTGAAATTATATGATGTAGTTCCGGGATGGGTTCTTATTCTAGATATTAAATTTCAGCAGGTTTCTTATAGATTAATTCATTATTATGCTCCACAAACTAAAGCACTTTGGGTTGAGACGTGAAAATTATCTAGCCTTTTTTTTTTTTTTTTTTTTTTTTTACACACTTCGCAGTTTGTTATTTTTGGTGGCGACTTTAACTGCGGCTTATCTCTTAAAGACAAAACACATACTTCTAAAACAGTTAAAATATATTCTGATTCCCTTTTTTTGTCCTCCATGATAAAGACAACTAAACTCATTGACTCCTATTCATCATATACGGAGCAACACACACCGACATTTTTCAAAGGAAACTTAGCCACTAGAATTGATTTTTTGTTTATATCTTATCAATTATGCATTAAGAGGATTGAAGTACAGATAGCAGAATTCTCCGATCATAGGAGGGTGTCTGTTGAAATTGGAGACGTTAGTAATGTTCAGAAAGGACCAAGTACCTGGAAAATGAATACATCCATATTAGTGGATATGAGTTTTAAACTTCTTTTGACTGAATTTGTAGTGGCTAGAAAATCAGTGTTCATTTTATATGAGGATGCAGTACAGTGGTGGCTAGATACCAAAAGGGACCTGGGTTTTTTCTTGAAAAAATATAGTAAAACTGTATGCATGACCAAATATAAAGAATACTTAGCAATTTGGAATCACCTACAGAGATTATTTACATTGTCTATTTCCACTAAACACAATTACACCCCACAGATTCAAATTTTTAATGAGAAAATGCAACAGTTCCATATGGAAAAATCCCAATTCATTCGATACCAACAACAGTTTGGTACCACAGGTTCGACTGACTCAGTATGCCCTTTTGAAGCATGTCATTCCTGTATTAGTCATAAAGAAATGTTGTCCTTATATGATGATCAGGGTCAAATAGTACAAACTAAGGATGGGATTATGGCAGCAGTTACTGCCTATACTGGGGAAAAGTTTAGTCCAATCACTTTTGATACTGCACGAACTGCTGAGGTGTTATCCCACATTGATTTTCCTGGCATTTCTTTACCGGACAGTGCAAATCTGGTTACAGATATACATCTGGCAGAAGTGGTGGAGGGTATTCAGACTCTGAAAGTGAATACGGCCCCAGGCCCAGACGGTTTGCCATCTGAGTTATATAAGTTTTAGTTCCATACTGGGGAAGAACTGACCCAAGTTTATAACTGTCTGTTAAAAGTCCATCTTTGCTGCTATATTTAAATATGGGCTCTCTGATATATCTCTTTAAGAAAAGGGATAAAGAGTCATAACAAATTGGAGACCAATATGTTTATTAAATACTGATTTTAAAATACTGTCTAAAATATTGGCAAAACGTCTGCTGTCGGTAGCCACAGAGGTAATTTCGGCCAGTCAGACTTCCTCCATTCCTGGACAATGTATTCAAGATAATCTGGTGTTGATCAGAGAAATTTTTGAGAGAGGTCATTCCAATCTTTTAAATGGGTATGTCCTATCCTTAGATCAAAAACATGCCTTTGACACTATTCAACATGATTTTTTATGGCTTGTTTTGGCTAAATTTCAAATTCCAGGAGGTTTTATACAGTGGCTTAAACTGCTCTATAGAACTGCAACAGTTTTTCCACTGGTTAATGGATGGCATGGCCCACTGGTTGGGATTAAGAGAGGGGTAAGATAAGTGTGCTCCCTAAACCCCATTTTATATGGCTTTTTTCTGGATCCTTTGTTGCGTATGTTACGGTACTCCCAAGTCCTTTCCCCTATTGTTTCATCCTCTACATTACAAGTAAGCCCAGTTCTGGCTTATGCAGATGACATTTGTTTATTGGTACAAGATAAAGCCTCCATACTGGAGGCCTTGCAGTTATGCTCCACGTTTGGATCAGTGGCAGGAGCATGTCTTAACCTACACAAATGTGTAGGACAGAAGTTAGGACAGGAGAGCCCCACCCTGGTAAATATTGGGGGCATTAAATTTCGAACAGGTCCAATTAAAATTTTGGGAATCCATTTTGGAATGGAACATCCAGACCTTTTGAATTGGGAGGAGAAACTAGAGATAGCGCAACGAAAAGTAAATGGCTGGAACAGATGGAAAATGGGGACAAAGAAGGGAGTTTATTTAGTTAAAATTTACTTGGTTCCAGTGTTTTTGTTTATAAGTTATATTTTTCCACCACCAAAAACGTTAGAAACAAGATTACTGAGTAATTTTTTCCAGGCTGTATGGGAAAGTCGGCTCAACCCCATTCAACGAAATAAGTTATATTTACCCATTAATCAGGGGGGATTAAACATGATTCATCCTTTATTTTTTTTATGGCTAATTTGCGCCCCATTCTAATCCATATGGGTAAGGGATGGGAACCTTGGGTTTACAAGACAATGCAGATGTGGTTTCGGCTGTGGGAAAGGGGAAATTTGAGGGTGGTAAAACAGTTACAAACAGCCCCTATATATTGGAGAGAGACATTTACCAGACTTAGACAATAGGAGGTGACAACCCTGGGGATTATTTCTGGGCAGAGGAAACATGTGTATGTGGAGCCACTGGGTACAGTCTGCCAGGTACCAGTAGTGTTTGACCGCTGCCCAGAGGATAAGAGAATGAGGACTCTTCAGTTTTTACGAAATCCTAGGATCCCCCCTCATATGTGGGATCTGCACTGGTTCAGCTGCCATGGCAAACTCAATGTCAAGGGGAACCAGAAGCACAAACAGCTTTGTGACAGATATTGCAGTCAACTGGACTGTATTACTCAGGTTGAAACTGTAGAACACCTTTTTTTCCCCAATGTTCTTTCATTATAGGATTTTGGGATCTTCTGGCTAACACATGGCAGGCTCCGACCTTTGCTGTCATATCCCTGGATAACCTAATGTATGGTGAGGTATCTGGAACCTGGCAAGCATGGGATGGTGAGACATTAGAAATAATATTTACTGTATGTAAGTGGCAAATATGTTTGTTTGCTTTACAGCAAAAGCAGATTACACACCTAGAAATTTTGGGGAAAATAACTAAAGATCTAAAAAGGATTTGTATGACTGAAAGACAATGCAGTAAACTATCTAGTTAGCCAAATGGCGAGGCCTACCCTTGGATCACGGACTCAGATGCCCGTATACCTTGAAGGACAATTATAGCTGGTAGATACCAGCAGGACTTTTTTTCTTTGTTGTTATTTTCTTTTTTTATGCACAGTCAATTGATGAATAGTTTTTTGTTTTTTTTTCTCCTGCATTAAGGTTGTACTAGCTGTGTTTTGTGATTTATACATAAATCTGTGTTAAGGTGTGACAAATGTTTGTTTTTAGGTATGCTTTTGAAGGTTCCATTAGCATGAGTGATATTCATTTATTGTTTCCTTTAAGGTTTTTCCTTTTCTTTTCCTTCATGATTTTCTTTTTTTTTTTGGGGGGGGGTATATGGATTTGACGTGTGTGTGTGTGTATATATACATATATATATACATGTGGTTATGTTTACTTTGTATTTAGTTTCTGTTTCTAATAAAAATTTTCGATGAGTGCAATGGGATCTTTAACATCCACCTGAACTACCACCAATCCAGGCAGATGGGACCTCAGTTTAACGTCTCATCCGAAAGACGGCACCTCAGAAGTGCAGCACCCCTCTCATGCTGCACTACAGTGTCAGTACTATGATATTAACCCAAGTGCCAGATGTGGGAACTGAACCCACAGCCATCTGATCTCCCGGCCTCAGAGGCAGTAGGAGCCTCCCCTGATTGGAGGTCAGAAGATTGTGCCTCTTGGGAAGGTGTACTGGTTTGTCCACTGACATGGATAACAGTAGGGGATCCCATGGCTGTCTGGCCCAGTCTGGGGCTATCAAAATCATTGTGGCTGGTTGAAGTCTGATTTTCAGCAGTACCATGTAAACCAGGGGAAATGGAGGAAATGTATACAGGAATTTCCCAGACTAATCCAGAATGAGAGCATCCAGAGGGACTGATCCCACTGTTGGAGGCCTGCAACAGTACTGTGGTAGGTGGTAACTTTGATGTGAGGCAAACAGATCTATCTCTGGAATACCCCACCTCCTCAATAGAGTCTGCACCATCTGTTTGTTCAGTGACCATTCGCGATGGGCCTGACTGATTTGGCTTAGAGCATCTGCCAGGACATTGACCTTGCCTGGGGTGAAGAGCTTGCAGAGAGGATCCCAGAGAGTATGCCAAGGTCCAGATTCGCATTGCTTCTGTGCAGAGAAGGCTTGACCTTGTTCCCCCTTGCTTGTTTATGTAGTACATGGTGGTAGTGTTGTCTGTTCTGACTTGCACTACCTTTCCCTGTATCAGTGGTGTAAAAGCTTGCATTGCCAGAAACACTGCTCTAAGCTCTACAGACTGATATGTAGAAGAGTCTTTGCACTTGACCAAGTGCCCTGGGTAGTGTGCTCTGCCAGATGAGCCCCCCATCCTAATAGGGATGCATCTGTTGTGAGAACCAATGATGGAAGCCGTCTTTGGAATGTGATCCCTTCTCTGAGGTTGGCTTTCTCCTTCCACCATTGGAGAGCACGGATGAAAGTTTTTGTTACAGGGACAAGTTCTGAGAGAGAATACTTTCTTTGGCACCAATGAGCTCTTACGTGAAATTAGATGTCCCTCATCTGAAACCTGGAGCCCAGGATTGTGCCTGTGGCAGCTGCCATGTGCCCCAGAAGTTGAAGGAATTGCCTTGCAGGTCTTGGAACATTTAGT
This sequence comes from Neoceratodus forsteri, assembly GCA_016271365.2. Classification (NCBI taxonomy): domain Eukaryota; kingdom Metazoa; phylum Chordata; order Ceratodontiformes; family Ceratodontidae; genus Neoceratodus; species Neoceratodus forsteri. The sequence continues at coordinate 965,424,003 of CM028134.1, read as the reverse complement.
CTGAAAGCACCTGCCAGCTACAGAATGCTTTATACCCTGTCCCTGTGTAGAAAGGCTCTGCCCACTTTGGCATTCAATTCTGTTCCTATAAACTGCAGAATTTGTGAAGGAAAGAGAACTGATTTCTCTAGATTTAAAAGAAACCCCAAATATTCCAGAAGTTGCTGAGTGAGTTGAAGATGCTCTGTTAACTGCTGTGGTGACTTTCCCACCACCAGCCAATCATCTAGATAAGGGAATACTGAAACACCTTGCCTTCGCTAGTGTGCCACTACCACAGCCAGACACTTTGTGAATACCCTTGGGCTGAAATGAGACCGAAAGGTAGAGCTGAGAATTGATAATGACCTAAAGGAGTCTGAACCTGAGGTACTTTCTGTGAGACTCCCTTATGGGGATGTGGAAATAGGCATCTTTTAGGTCCAATGATGCCAGCCAATCTCCTTTTTGGAGAGCTGGCAGAATCAGAGATAGTGTTACCATTATGAATTTTGGTCTTGTCATAAACCTGTTGAGGACCCTTAGGTCCAAGACAGGACGCAACTCTCTGGTTTTCTTTGGTGTAAGGAAACATCTTGAATATAGTCCTTTTCCCCTTTGTTGTGGAGGCTCTAGTTCTACTGCCTTCAGTGACAGTAAGTGTTTGACCTCTTTTTCCAACAATTTTCTTTCTACAAGAGAAGCTGATATGACAACTTAGTTGTTTTGGGAGGGGAAGGACTTGAAACTTAAGGACAGTCCCTAACCCACTATTTCCAGAACCCACTTGTCTGTGGTGATGTTTTACCAACTGTGGAAATAATGGGTCAGTTTGCCCCTACTGGAAGAGGAGAGGCAGCCTGATCTAGAAAGTCAGCAGTCCTGCTTGGATTGAGGCTGAGGCTGGTTACCACACCTGCCCCCTCTCCTGCCCCTACCACAGAAGTACCCTTGCTGCAGATACTGGGGTGCCTGAGGGATTACCAGTGGTCTGATAAAAAGGCCTGGTATGAAATTGACTGCCCCTGCCTCCCCTATTAAAAGGTCTAGAAGAGGTGGAGGGTTTCTCTTTTGCAGAGTTACTCTGGAAGGTGGCTTTATATTCATCCACCTTCTTCATATAGGCTTCTGTATGGCTGCCAAACAAGGAGGTGCCCTCCATAGGAAAATACAGAGCTTTATTCTGGGTATCTTGTGTAAGGTTTGTGGCTCTTAACCAGGCAAACCTTCTTTGTGCAATGGTATTAGACACCCACCTAGCAGCAGTCTCATTACTATCTGCTGCCATGTGAAATTGGTATTTGGCAGCCTCTAAGCCAAATCTAGCAGTTTCAGCTAGGTCTGCAGAGAGAGGAGAAGGTGCTTACTCAGCCATAGCCAGAACAGACTGCCAGAGAGTCTTCTGGTACTGGGCTGCACAGGCTTGATAGTTAGCATGCCTGATGGCCAGAGAGGCTGACAAGTAACCTTTCTTGGCCATACTATATATCTTGTGAGAGTCCTTCTCTGGAGGGTGGGAAACCAGAGGAACTTTTGCCTTGTCACAAGCTTCAGCTTGCACCACCCCCTGTGGTCAGGGTGTGAAAAGAAAAAATTCAGCCCCTATCCTGTCAAGCTGGTACTTTTTATCCAACCTTTTGTCTAAAGGAGGGGCAGTCCAGGAGCCTGGAGGAGTTTTAAAGCATCTCTTTTAAAAAAATTGTTTATGGGGAGTAACAGCTTGTTAGTAGGAGTTAACCCCATCATCTCCAGATACTCAACCTCCTCCTCATCCTCTACAACTTCAGAGGTAGGGATGTCCAAGGCATCAGCAATTTTCCTGACAAAGGAAAAATGAGAAGAATAATCTTCTGTAGTCCTGAAAGGACAGCCAAACTCCTGTTCAGGGGAGACGTCAGGCTCTATAGGCTCACCTTCTTGTTCCTCCTCTTCCTCCTCTTCTCCACGCTGCTCAGGAAGAGAAGGTGGATTGGGGGGCACAGTGGTCTGGACTGGGGACTGTGGAAGCACAGGCAGCAGACCCTGTATGATTTTTATAGTCTGTGCAATCTCCAGAGGGGAAGACACAGCTGCAGGCACTCCAGACGTCCCCTTATCAGCAGGGGTTCAGTGTGTTTGTTTTTTTCTGCTTCTTTGCTGGAACCGGAGATCTAACCGGTTCATTAGTTCTCATCGTTACCATTTCATGGATAGTAGAAGCTGGAAATGGAAATTATGTACCTACCGTAATTGTTGATCTTCTCTTGTAGCTTCACCATTCATTACTGTTTGGCTGTACGCCGGATGCACACATCCGCTATGGTGATTTTTTTTTTTTTTTTTTTTAAGGGAGGAGTCGGCGCCAACAGCACCGCCCACGAGCATGACGCACCGCATGGCGTGCGAGGGGTGGCCATTACACACCACAGACTCCTCCTCATTCCAGTTCTGTAAGTCAGAGAGGCAAAATAAAAGAATCAGAAAGATAAGAGCGAGGCAAGAGAGCCGAGGGATAGAGAAAGGAAAGGAAACAAACTGAAAAAGGAATAAGCCGAAAAGAGGAGAACCCTACCTTAAGGGACTGCAGAGCCTCACTCCTTGGGAGACTGAGGGAGGAACAGATAAAGGGAGAGGAAGAGAGTAGGAAGAAGAAGAAGGATAGTGGGAGGAGGGAAAAATCTGCCATGAATTTTGGGTAAAACTGGCTTGAAGCTTACTAGCTCGGAGCTAAAAAGCAAGGGAGCAAGGATCCCTTCAGACAGAACTGGTTTAGATGGTTCAACCGAACCTTCTGCACAGCTTGGTACGACAGAGGCAGATTTCCCTTATGCATCCCGCTATCCTATTACCCATCACTCAAGCTGAGAGCTCACAAATTGTCCAAGGGAAAATAATCTGTTCTGAAGAGAAAAAGACCCTACTAGTACGTAGCCATATTAAGTACTGTGGGGGGGGGGGGAGCCCCAAGAAGGGGCAACCTATTTTGGGAGAAATAAACAGAGATAGGGAAGGAAACTCCTTCTGACTCCATGGCTGAAGACAGGGGTCAAAATGGTACCAGACCACCAGTTCAATGTTGGTAATTTTCGAATTGGGTTAGAAATTTTCTTTTGAATAGCCCCTGTTTTGCATTTGTAAAAGGCAAGATTCAGGAACACCAGCTAGGTCCGAGAAGACTGAGGGTTAGAGGACTGTCTCAGAAACTAGCTCTGCTGGCTAGTGGCTGACCCAAACCTGACCTGAAGGTAGAATTCCCAAAAAGGGGACACCTTCCAGACGGAGAATCAGAAAGAGTTCCCTCAGATGGAAAGGACGAAGCTCCACTCGCTCTTCTCCCTCTTCTAATCCTCCACTGTTTTTTAGAGAAGAACAGAAGGTCCAGAGGAACCAGGGGAACTTAGCCCCCAGTCGGCCTCGGGGGGGGGGGCGAGCAGGGCGGGGGAGATGCCCAAGAAATGAGGCCCATGAGGGGATGGTGGGCGGGATTCAATAATGAATGGTGAAGATACAAGAGAAGATCAACAATTCCGGTAGGTACGTCATTTCCATATCTTCCCTTGTCAGCCTTTACCATTCATTACTGTTTGGGTGAGTACCAAGCCCCCTGAAGGGGGCCTAGCACAGCGCTGAGGGAACAAGACCCTCAGCCTCCTGCTGGTGGAACACAGGAGGAAGAGACCCTGACCATACTAGACTGAGAAGTCTAAGGCCGAGGAGAGCTAGAAGGTGTCCCCTGAAGACGAGGAGACTGAGGAAGACATTGAAAAAGCCTCCTAGCCCTGCTGGAAAAAGGTGGGTCCCTCGGAAGGTGGAGTGGATCACCCTACGCCGGGCCAGGGGTGACAACCTCAACAGACAAAGCCACACTATCAGTCTAATACAGATTACTGTCCCTGCAAGCCTGGAAGCCACCTCACTGGTGTCATAAGATGCCCTTGCTTGGTGCCTTGCCAGTTCCAGACCTATGGCAGAGAGGGCAATGGCTTGTTGAGATTGCTCCGAGTCAGGCAGCAATGCCAGCACCTCAGCCAGCATTGACCACAAGTGACTACTGTAGGCAGCATGGTGTGCCCGATGTGATGCAATGCACATCATCTCACGAGAAGGAGAGAAAATTCTTCGCCCCCACCGGTCAAATGGTAGGGAATCCGAGTCTAGTGGTCGGTCGTGTGCCAGGCGCCGATGCCCAGAAGAAGTCTCTAGGAATGCCAAGCCCGAAGGAGGGTGAGGGTGAGAAATTAGAGATGCCTGTGGAGCACAATACCTCCTCCTGTAGTCTGCCCGGGCTGGGGAAGGGTCGGCTGGAGACTGCCAGGTGTGGATAGATGCTTCCTGGAAGGGGATAGGCCAGAATGGCACCACCAGGTGTTGGGCACTGAATTCGGTGAGGAATTTAGGTGTCTGCCACTCGGTATTGTCCCGTCTGACATAGGAGATACGGAAATCCCGAACCATCCTCGACAGGAAGCACTGATATTCAGTGAAATCATCATCAGAAGAAAGGTGAATGTTGGGTTCCTCTCCCTCCAAGGAGGGAGTTGAAGAGGATGCAGAACAACTGTCCATAAGACTCCTGCGGTGGTGGGGACAAGCGAAAGACCCGTTCATTCATGGCCCTAACATATGACGGGAAGGCTGCTGCAGTGGCTCTGAATGTCTCCCAGGATAAGAGCCCTGTAGGACCCACGTGGCCTGTAAGGGGAAGGGTGGCTGCAGAAGAATGGGAGAAAGGCACCTGCAGGGAAGTGCCTGTCCTGTGCCAGGACTCTGGAAACTAGGGAACGGTGTCCGAACTACAGGGATCCCTGAGATCATACTGGGTCGCAGAGCGGAATCCTGAGAATGCGAACTTTGGAAGAGCGTAGATGGGGACGCTCCCCTGTGACACACCTGGGGTTGCATTAGTCCAGAAGGGCAACCCTCAGCGCTGCCACTGAAGGGAACCCTAGAACCCAAGGAGGAGAGACGAGACTTGGAACTGCAGCTCCTCCCTTCACCCTGCAGGATGGCAGTGGAGTGCCACCGCCCCTTGCCCTGACCCCTCAACCCCTCAGACTCTGAAGATGCCCTCCTCCTCGACCCCAGCAAAGTAGTCCCCTGATCCAGAGGCCTCCCAAGGGAGGCCACCGAAGCTAGAGTCTCCAGTCCCCCTTGGGAGGGTGCAGCAGCACCAAGACTGGCAACTACCACAGCCCCTCCAGAGGAGACGACCCCCTTCCCAACCCCAATGGACCCTGGGCCACCCGCGGCCGAGGGGTCCTCGGAGGCAGACTGCTCCGGAGACTCAGGGACGGGGGCGCTGGGCCGCCTGACACCATGTCCCACAGAGATGTCCAATTCTGAAGAATCGAGCAGCCAGTCTGGGTCCAAATCTGAGTCGCCACCCTCCAAAGAGGAGACGACCAGAAGGACCTCAATACTGGCCACCCCGGTTGAATCTCTAGAGACGGCACCGCAAACAGTGCCAGCATCCCCGGAGGCGCCAGACAGTCCCTCCGCGCCACCCACAGCCTCAGAACCCAACTCTGACCCACCCATGGCCCCGGTGCCACCAGTTGAGTCGCGCAAGGCACCGGCGCTGCGAGCGGCACTGAGGGCCGAACCAGCACTGCATGCGGCGCCACGAACGGCCCCAGGATTCAAAACAGCGCTGTGGCAGAAGGCCAAGGGTCCGCCACTGACCCAGCAACCGTGGCCACACACTAGAGGAGCCTGCACCTCGGTTGAGGTGACTGCCAAGGCAGTGCTGATGACATGACCCCTGGAGGAGCCATGCTGCTCCTCCGACAATGCAAAAGAAGCCTCCTCCTCCTCAGCAAGGCTTGAAGATGAGAAGGCCTCCTCCTCGCCAGACCGTATAGGCCTGGGAGGGGACCCAGAGGAAGGGTCTAAGGATCTCACCTGGGAGGCCCGAGAGCAACGTTGTCCTCCAAAAGTCGGCGGGGCCCTGACGTCTTTAAATGCGCAGATTTCCAGAACACAGCGATCCATGGAAAAACAGGCGTCCATTCCAGTCGCATCTATCCATATCATGGTTAGGACCCAGGCACCGCAGACAAACATCATGCTGGTCTGAAACAGAAAAATGCCAGCCACAGGAGCACCGACACATGGGGGCGCGGCCCGCTTTTTCGATCTGCACTTAGCTTCCTAACCAGACATGATGTGAAAATAACCAAACACTGCAAAAGATCCTGACGCCAACAAAGAAAGGAACGGACTTACCGTACCCCAACGCGCCGGGATGGAGAACCGTATAAGGAGTCGCCGAAAACGGCACTGACAAAGATAGGCCTAATGGTGTACTACGAATTTCTGAATTCGCGCAGCAGGTGCCGCCTCGATGGCGGGAGAAACAGAACTGGGATGGAGGAGGAGTCTGCGGCGCCTTACGGCCGCCCCTCGCACACCATGCAATGCATCATGCTCGTGGGCAGCGCAGTCTCCTCCCTCAAAAAAAAAAAAAAAACTCCTGTAGAGGGTGCGAGCACCCGACGTACGCCCAAACAGTAATGAATGGTGAAGACTGACAAGGGAAGATCTGTGATTTCACCCACAGACCCTAAGGGTTTCGGCTTGTCAGAGCCAGAAGGACCCTTAAATCTTTTGTTCAATCTTTCCAGACATTTTTCATGCGTCTTCTCAGGGAAAGCTTGACAAATTTCACAGTCTGTTATGAGGTGATCAAAACCAAGACGGAAAGCACAGATAGAGTGCTTGTCTGCCTTAGCAAACACCTCACCACATTCTGTGCAGTTCTTAAAACCGGGTTCTCTGGTTCTTTTCTTAGGTTTTTCTGACATAGTGCTTGAAAAACAGCAACCGCAAAAAGAACCGACAGAAAAAAGTATTTAAATTTGAATTTAACAGCTGTTTTGTCGGTTACGGTCAGTTCAGAAACCGGGAGAACTGATCGGAACCAGGAACCAAGAAAAGGGAACGAAGAGTATTGGTTTGGTAACCGAGGCTATCGGTTACAATAAATATATAAAAACTAAAATTTAACTAACAAAATTAGCAATAATAAAGGGAAAATTCCCTGAAAAGTAGATAAAGAAACCTCGGTTCCTCAGCGGTTATCCCGAACTGTGAGAAACCGAGTAAAACTTAAAAAACACTAAACTAAACTAACAGTTAATAAAATTAATGAAGATAAATGGCAGCAAATGAAAATAAACAAAGAATACTTAAGAATAAGTGGTTGCTTTGATCTTCACTGACAAGTTGAGTAGGAGCAAGTCTCCGAGCGTCTGGTCCTGATGGGCGGAGAGAGAAATCTGAAGAGTTAGAATGTAGTCAGTTGATAGGTGGCAGCATTTGAAAAAAGTGGCTCATGCCAATGATTCCATCATTTGCATAATGTTCTATCTCCAGGCAGATCTACCTTAAGGGCACACTGCAGAAGAGTTAGGAATATTGGAGTATTCCTGGGCTGAGAATCTTCTCCTGGCTTTAGGAGAGCAGATATTGTGGCCCAGTTCCAGAATGTTGAGGATAGAAGGGGTAACAGTAAGGATGTGAAAGACTTATAAAAAACTCAGTAACAAACCCATTATGGCTGGGGCACTTTGCAGTTTTGGCCTCCTTGATAACTAAAAAAAATGTCATCACTTGATATGTGAGCTAAAAAGGCCTCTTGTTGGGCTGGCTGCAAAACTGGTAATTTTGTTTATGCTCCCCCACCCACACACCAGCCAATCACTCCTTCGGGTCACAAGGGCCTATGCTCATCCCAGGCTACTCCAATCCATGCACCGCCCCACATCGCAGCCACCGAGGGTACCCAGCTGTATCCCTTTATCGAGCGGGTGCCCTTCCTGCAATGGGAATTAGCCTTACCGGCCTGCCAGTGATCCTGGGTGCTGCTGGGGCAGCCATTAGTGGTCCGGAATCTCCGGTGGTGAGGGTCCAGGAGGCCCCAGCCAGTGCATCATTTTTCCTCCATTTTCCTACCATGGGAGAACGACATGCAGGACATCAAGGCAGACACCGACGTCTGTCATGCCCCCCTCCAAAGCAGTGGGACCCTGATGCACTGCTGTTCTCCCAGCTTCCGCTAGGAGTCAGCAGGTGCTGGGCCTCAGCCCCACCCTCCCCTCGAGAGAAGGCGAGCAGATATTGGACACTCAAGCCTTCCCTTCCCAGCTGGCCCTCCGACGCCTGAGTCCGTTCCCAAACCAAGGTCGCCGTTGTCGCAGCGGTGATTCTTTACACTATGCCAGTGGGCCAGCTGCAAAAACTGGTCATTTTAAGGTTAGAGGTACTGAGGGGCCGAGAAATCATTGGGTGCTTGGGCAGCATCAATCAATCAAGCTTATTGTTCGAAATAATATGTCATTACACAATAGAAACACACAAAATGCATAATTCATCACAAGATTTCAGTACAAATAGTCAGACAGGTAAAATTATCAATAAATACAGTACATTCAAATACAATTTAGTTTAAAACAGTTGAAGGACAAAAGTTCACATCTCACTCTGGAACAGGCACTGAATTACAAATTTTCCTACAACAACATAAAGCTATATACCTAAAAGCAAGTGCATACATTGGATGTGGAAAGACATCATTTGTAGCTTAATACCCTAACAAACTCTACTTTTCCTCAAAGGGAAAGCAGTGTGTAAACAGTTATTTCTGGGTCTGGGTCTGGATACCTACATTCCCTTAATACCGTAATCTCTAATCTCAAAACATTTGAGAAAGAGGATCCAAAAAATGGGATCACTTAGGGATTATAGCTCACGAATCACTTCTGGGTTATTTTTTTTTCTTCCTTTTTTTTTAGCTAGTGCTAAAAATCCTGCTAGATCCATCAAAAATTTATTTTCTGAGTTGAACAAATGATCCAGAAAATATTCAGTAGGAATAACATATGATGCAATATGTTTGGCCAAAATGTTTTTCCTTATTGATTCATACCATGGATATCTCATAAACGACATAATTAAGATTTTCAGGATCCGATAGCACTGACAATTTTCCAAGACAAACTGAATTTTATGATATCTAGCAGATAAAACATTACTGGGAAATAATTCAAAACTAAATACTGTTAATATTTGTCTATATCTGGGTTCCTCAATCAACAATAAGTATTCCTTTGATGAATGTTCCTGTATGCTATTTGATAGCCAATTTGAGACTTAAAGCTGTTTAATTTTCAACATATCCAGATCTTTTGCCTTGTTTTGAACAATATTTCTGAATATTTTTGTATAGTTTACTTGAATTTTTATAGACTGTTCTGTCCGATTTTTTTAACTGTAATAAACTGTAATTTTCTAACAGTAAATAAACACTGAACAGCCACCCTTCTTTATTTAATGTGAGATAGTTGGATGTTTCTTTAAGACACAAAGCAATAAGTGATCCCTTGGGTGCTGCCATGATTTTAAGCCAGAAATTAGTCTTGCATGCGCTCTTGCTGTAAACACAATTTGTCCCAATTGGGCTCTTACAGGTGAATTTGGAGCAGATCTAGGGAGACCCAAAGTTTTCTTGAAAGTTACATTAATTATGGGTTCCAGTGTTTGAAATGTATTATTCCCCCAATTTTCTATCGCATACAGTCCCTGACTAATCAACTTAGTATTAATAACGTTTATCATTGGTTCAATAGTCAGACCATACAATCTATTAAAATGTATGAGAGCAGAAGAAAAAATTACTCACCTTAGTAATGTTGTTTCTTCTAATGGAGTCTTGCTATATTATAGACATTAGCAGTTTGATCCAGCTCTAGAACTGCCCCGGAGTGAAATGGTTAATACCATTCCAAAATAGAATTTTGGCACCAGAGCAGCTCTATCTGTGTCATTTCAAACTTGAACTGTCAGATCTTTACGAGCCAAACTCACTAAGGTCTGTGTGGAAGCTGTAACCTACACTAGCCAAATGGCTACCTAAATAATAACAACCATTGATGGTCCCAACACCCAAGACTCAAGTCAGGGACCAGAAATACTAACACCATTCTAATAATATGAAAATGGAACATAAGTATAATAAACACACACACGCGTACACATACACACCCCCAAAGTCCCAAAGGGGACAAAATGCTAACAGGCATAAGCAGTGCCCACACTAAGTTGCCCGCGACCCCACCAAGTAGAGGTTCTGAGAGGGGCAGGTTGGGAGGTCATATAATATAGCAAGACTCCATTAGAAGAAACTACATTACTAAGGTGAGTAATTTTTCTTCAAACAACATGAAGTCTTGCTATATTATAGACATTAGCAGAATACACAGCAGTACCTCCATGGAGGAGAACAGAACCTACTTAGGGAATAGGCTCTGAAGAACAGCTGTGCCAAACTAGCATCTCCTGGCCTGGACATCCAGGGAGTAATGCTTGGTAAAAGTGTGTACCGTTTTTCAAGTAGCAGCCTGGCAAATCTCTAATAAAGGGATATCTCTGGCAGCAGCTAGAGACACAGCTGTACCCCTGGTAGAATGAGCCCTCAAACCGGGGCCTCTGCCCACTTTCTGATAACAAAATTGGATACAAGAGACAATCCACCTGGCTATTGATCTCTTAGTGGCAGGTTTGCCTTTCCCAACTTCACCATAGGTAAGGAAAAGTTGAGGGATTCAACCTGGACCTTTGTGACGCTCTATATAATAACTAAGAGCTCTCTTAACATCCAGGTTGTGCAACCTCCTCTCACCAAGAGGAGTGATCAGTGAAAATACTGGAAGGGAGATAGATTGATTAAGATGGAAATCTGAAACCACCTTAGGCAAAACTTCCTATTAGTCCTAAGGACTACCTTATCCCTGTGGAAAGAAATAAAGTCAGTCTCCACTGACAAGGCTTGCAATTCACTTAAGCGTCTGGCAGAAGTGATAGCCACTAGAAAAACAGTTTTCCAAGTTAGGAACTTAAGCTCTGCAGAAGACAGAGGTTCAAAAGGGGGTTGCATTAACTGGGCAAGACAAACATTAAGGTCCCAAGCAGGGGCCGGTTCCCGAAAGGGAGGATTAGTATGGAGTAATCCCTTAAAAACTTGGAAAACACAGGATGAGAGGAAAGAGGGGATGACTTTCCTGCTGACACAAAAGCAGACACAGCTGCCAAATGAACTCTCAAGGTAGCTGGTCTGAGACCCAAGGAATTAAGATGTACCATGTAATCTAACAAAATGGGCAATTCAGCAGATTCTGGGAAATATTTTTCCAGCACACCAAATGGAAAACCTTTTCCATTTAGAACTATAAGTAGCTCCTAGTGGAAGGCTTTCTGGAAGCCTTTAGATCTCAAGAACACCCTGAGAGAGGTGTAAATCAGCAAACTAACTCCTCAAGAGCCAGGCCTTGAGGTTGAGGGATTGAGGTCCGGATACCAAACCTTCCCTGGGCTCAAGTCAACAGATTGTGATTCCTGGGGAGGCACAGGGGAAGATGGACTGTCGGAGACAGAAGGAGTGGGTACCAGGGCTGCCTGGCCCAATCCAGGGCAATCAGAATCACCCTGCAAGGCTGAGCTCTGATTTTGACTAGTACTTTGAACAGAAGAGGAAAGGGGGGGAAAGCATAGAGGAACTTCCCCTCCCAATCCAGAAGAAGGGCATCCAGGGGAACTGAGCCCAGCACTGGAGGCCTGCAACAGAACAGAGGAAGTCTGTGATTGTCTGGGGCTGCAAAAAGATCTATCTGAGGGATGCCCCACCTGGCAAAAACTATCCCCAGCACTTGAGGATCCAGGGACCATTCGTGATGGCCCTGGGAAATCCTGCTGAGGGCATCCGCTAGGACATTGTCCTTCCCTGGAAGATGAACTGCTATGAGGGAAGTGTTCAGGGAATAGGCCAGAGACCACAACTTCATTGCCTCGGTGCACAAGGCCGAAGACCGAGTGCCCCCTGTTTGCTGATGTACCACATTGTTGTGGTGGTGTCTGTTCTGACTTGTATCACCTTGTCGTGGACAGATGCAGAAAAAGCTTGAAGAGCTAAAAAGACAGCTCTGAGTTCCAGCAAATTGATGTGGAGCAGAGATTCCTGGGGACCAGACTCCTGAGTGGAAAGGTCGCCCATTGGGCTCCCCAACCCAGAAGGGAAGCATCTGTAGTGAGAGTCAAGTCGTGAGAAGGGGAAATGAAGGGGACCCCGCTCTAAATTGCTCTGATCCTGCCACCACTGGAGAGCTAGGATCAAGGTTCGAATCACTGGGACCAACTTGAAAGGGGTCTCTTCTCTGAGACCAAAAGGTTCTCAAGTGAAACTGAATGTCTCTCATCTGAAATCTGGCTCCTGCACAACAGCTGTGGATGCAGCCATGTGCCCCAGGAGCTGCAGAAAGTGTCTTGCTGGTCGAGAGACCTGCAGAGTGAAGGAGGAGGCCAGAACCACTAAATTCCTTACCCTTTCTGGGGAAAGAAAGGCTCTGGCTAGCTTTGTCCAATTCTGCCCTATAAAGGTGAGTACCTGGACTGGTTCCAGAACCGACTTTGGTAGGTTTAGCAGAAAACCCAGGGAGGTGAGAAGCTGCTGGGTGACCTGCAGGTGAGATTTTACCTGTTCTGGGGACTGGCCTACAATGAGCCAGTCGTCTAGATAGGAAAACAGCAATCCTCTGCCTCCTTAAGTGGGCCACTGCCACTGCTAGACACTTTGTGAATACCCTTGGAGCAGAGGTATGGCCAAGGGCATTGCTCTGAACTGGTAATGACCTGAGGGCAGTTGAATCTGAGGTACTTCGATGGGATCTTCTGATTAGGACATGGAAATAGGCATCCTTGAGGTCCAGGAGGCTAGCCAGTCCCTGGCCTTAGGGAAGGTAAAATCATTGCCAGAGTTACCATTTTGAACTTTGGTTTCAAAAGATGCTTGTTCAGATATCTGAGATCTAAAATGGGCCGCCATTCTCCTGTCTTTTTTGGGGTAAGGAAGTATCTGGAATATAGACCCCTGCCCTGATGCAGGGGAGGAACCCTTTCTACTGCTCTGAGAGCTAACAGGGATGAGACCTCTGTTTCCAGAGCGAGGGTCTCTGAAGCACTTGCAGGTAGAAAAAGTCTGCTTCTCAACTTGGAAACTTTTGGAAGCTGAGAACCAGACCCTGGCTTACTACTTCCAGGAACCCACTTGTCTGGAGGTTAAAGAAGCCCAATCCTGACTGAAGTAAGCCAGCCTGCCCCCCACTGGTACAGGAGAATGGCCCTGGGCACCCCATCAGGGTGCCTGTTTCATAGGAGCTTTAGGCTGGGGGTGGGAGCAGGTCTGCCCACCCCTCGTCTGCCCTGCCTCTGAAGAAGCCCCTCTGAGCATGGGCAGAGGAGGCCTGGGTCTGGTAGAAGGCCTGTGAGGCTACCCCTACCCCTGGGGGCATGCCTTTGAGGAGTGGCTTGCCGCTCCTTAGCCTGGACACTCTTGTAAGTAGTCCTATATTCATCCATCTTCTTCATGTAATTCTCTGTCTGCTCCAAACAGAGAATTTCCCACCACAGGAAAATCCATAGCCTTATTCTGGGTATCCTGTGACAAACTAGTACACCTGAGCCTGGCCAACCTACTGAAAAGCTACAGATGTGGCCATGACCCTAGAGGAAACATCATTAACATCCACAGCAGCATGAAACTGAACCTTAGAGGCTTCAATGCCATCAGCAGCCACCTGTTCTAGTTCACTAGCCAGCTGGCCATGGGCCTGCTTGGCCAATTGCATAACAGTATCCCATCTAGATTTCTGATACTAGCTACATAAGCCATATAATTTTGCTTGCCTGAGTCCCAGAGAGGCAGCCATATACTATTTTTGCCATGGCATCAATCTTCCTGGAATCCTTGTCAGGAGGATGTGAAGCCAAGGAATATTAGCTTTATCACAGGCAGCAGCCTGAACTACCCAACATGAATGCATTGCTGAGAAAGAATTCTGTATCAGGGCCTGACAATGTATACCTTCTGTCCATCTTTTTATCTACAGGAGGCACAGAATTAGGAGCTTTTAAAATTTTAATTGTTTGTTTCCTAAAAGACTTGTAAAGGAATAGACAATCTCCTAGACTCTGGAATATCCATCATTTCTACAAAATCAGGCTCCTCTTGCTCATCCACAGCCTCTTCTAAAAGGAAGCTGGAGGGTTTCAGCAACTTTTTATAAAACATAAAATGAGATGGGGACTCAGACAGCATAGAGGAGATTCTAAAGGTCTGTCTGGGGAGATGTCCGGTTCAATGGTCACACCCAGACCTTCCCAGCCACATTCATACTGTTCATAATCCTCCTCCCCCTCCTCTGGTTCATAAAATTCCTCAATATCATAATCCTGAACCACTGGGACCGGACAAACCGACCTTTTACCAGATAGTGGTGGTTCGGACGGACCCCGAGACAGTGACTGGACAATTTGTATGGCTTTTGCTATCTCTGCAGCAGTTGGAGAAGGAATTTTGGACTCCAGACCTGCTGATTTTCTTGTTTTCTTTACTGGAATTGGTTCCTCAGAACCAGCTTTTCTTTGCCGAGGAAGTCTGGCCCTGGTCAGAGGGCACTCCCTCTGGTTCAGTTGGCACCGAACCGGCTGGCCAGCCGGGTCAGCGGACTTTGGTCTCCTCGCTCCCTGAGCCTGCCCAATCTTTTTTCAGGGTGGCTGCAGGGAAATTCTTACATACCTGGCAGTCTGACTGGAGGTGGTCAAACCCCAGACAATAAACACATGTGGTGTGTGGGTCAGCCTTGGCAAGACTTCCCACAAACATCACAGTGTTGAAACATGGGCCGGTTTTTCTTTTGGGTTTCTCAGACATAATGCCAGCCTAACCAAAAACTTGCCCTTTTAACGGCAGTGCTAGGCAAGACACCCTTATCGGTTCCTAACCGTGTCACGGGTATTGGAAAAAAACGTAATAAATCCGTTTTTTTTAGAACCGATAAGAACCGGGAACCGCACTCTAAAATAGTAACTTTTAGTTTTAAATGAGTTTTAAACCCACTTGATCGGTTCAAAACCGAACCGATAACTTACAAGTTCCACACAGACAAAACCTTCAATTACTTACGGTTACCACAGATAGAGCTTGAACCGAACGGTTTTGCGGTTAAAATAAAACTATTCTCGGTTAAATCCAACCGAGAAAACACTTTTTAAACCGAGAAATGAACCGAGCAGAAGGAGAAATCTCTGGAGCGACTGTTCACTGAGGCGGAGTAAAGAATCTGACAGTTCAAGTTTGAAATGACACAGATAGAGCTGCTCTCGTGTCAAAATTCTATTTTGGAATGGTTTTAACCATTTCACTCCGGGGCAGTTCTAGAGCTGGATCAAACTGCTAATGTCTATAATATAGCAAGACTTCATGTTGTTTGAAACTGTAATTCTCATTTTAGAAGCCATTTTATTAATATGATTAGACCATGACAAAATATTCAATATAGTAACTCCTAAATACATAAAGTGCATCACAAATTCTAGTGGTTGCAAATTCAAATATAGATTTCTGTATTTTCTTTGTATACCTATAACCATTACTTTTGTCTTTTGGATACTGGTGGACAGTTGTAATGTTTTACATAATTTTTCTAATGTGTTTAGACTTCTTTATAGCCCAAGTCTAGATGCTGAAATAAGGGCCAAGTTGTCCACGTACACTAAAACTGGAACTGAATGTTGTAATATTTTAGGCATGTGATTATTTGGATCATTGCGCTCAATCAACATTTCATTTATATAAAGATTAAATAGTGTTGGTGCCAAAACACATCTTTGACGTACACCTGTATTTGTCTGCATTTTATTCGTAAGCTCACCATTATTGATATATTTAACTTTAATCCAAGTATCAGCACAAATTCTCCTGATTAAATTTAAGAGGTTTGAAGCAATTCCAATTTCTTCCAATTTAAGCCAAAGAATTTCTCTAGAAATAGCATTGAAAGCAGCTGAAAAATTAATGAAATCAATGAAATGTTTTTGCTTTTTTAATCTTACAACATTTTTCGATAATATGAGAAAGTATAAATATTTGCATTGATGATCCCTTGTTTTGTTTTGAAAACCAACTTAAAGTGGGGATATTTTTTTGTTAGTTATGAACCAGTCCTGTAATCTACTTAACAATATTTCAGAATACATTTTGGCTATATTGTAAATAAGGCTTACTGGACGGTAGGTAATTAGCTGGGGTATTTTTATCACCTTTTTTATACATTGGAACAATGTGACTTCCTTTCCAAGAACCAGGGGTATAATCATACATTATGAATTTGTTTAACAAATCTGAAAGCAAAACTGCCCACCAATCCAATTCTGCTTTATAAAAATCTATCAGAATTTGATCCGGTCCCTTGTGTTTTATTGGATTTATAGCTTTTCACAGCCATAAGTCTTTCCTGTGGAGTAAACCAGATATTTTCTGTGTCAATCGGTTTAGGAGGATTGCTTGGGCAGTATGGAAGTCCTGATAAAACTTCCACACAAAGGGCCTCTATCCTATCATAATGGTGGACAACCTTACCCAATGCCAGGTCAAATAACCTAGAAATGCAAGCTTGCCTCTTGCGAGCCCAAAGTTGCTAGCTAGGTGACAGGACCCTCTCGCCCCTTCATAGTAATACTGCTATAAATAAGATAGGACCACTTTGATCTTTTAATCAAGTACGTCCAGAATTTCTTGTTAAACCTGACAAATCTGCAGCTTCACCCCTTTGCCCCGCTCGCTCCTCAGCTGTTGCAATGTACCCAGAGGAGTCACTAGGCCTTTGAGTTTTGCTCCCCTTTCTCTGACCCATCTAGCGTAGTATGAGATTATTTCACCTCTAAGGACTGTTCTGAGGGAGTCCCAGACCATGGAATCTCCAACATCTCCTGTATTATTACTAATCAGAAACTCCTCCACCTTTTCCTTTACTAATGACTGGAAAAATTCTTCTCTGAGCAGCGACAGATTCATTCTCCACATGGTGTGTTTACAATGTTTACCTAAGTCCCACTTGAAAAGATGAGGCGAATGATGCAACAGAAAACAGAAGGCCACTGAGGCGTCACGAATGGAGCACAAATATCTACAATGCTCAACCTACTCAAGGTAGATTTAAAATACTTTTGAGCTGGTGTGAGCTGGAACTGAATACTGAATGTCCATCTGAAATTTGGCCCTGGCACCATTGCCGTGGATGAGGCCATTTGGCCCAGTAACTGCAGGAAATCCCTTGCAGGCCTTGGCTGGCCCACTAAGAAGGATTCTACAGTAGCAATCAGATCTGATACCCTTTCCTGTGGAAGGAAAGCTTTTCCATTACAGGGTATCTCCTCTGCACCTATTAAGTCCAG
The DNA here is from genome assembly GCA_016271365.2 of Neoceratodus forsteri. Classification (NCBI taxonomy): domain Eukaryota; kingdom Metazoa; phylum Chordata; order Ceratodontiformes; family Ceratodontidae; genus Neoceratodus; species Neoceratodus forsteri. The sequence goes on along the minus strand of CM028134.1, from coordinate 965,406,762 downwards.
CACCTGAACTGGTTCTATTTGGGACATCCACACATTTATCACGAAACCCGGATTCTCTAGGGTTCTCTCTATCCTTTGAATAGAGCACCTTGCCTCTTGCTCTGTTCTTCCTGCGACTAGCCAGTCATCTAGGTAGGGAAACCACTACACCTTGCCTTCTCAGGTATGCTGCCACCATGGCTAGGCATTTTATGACGACAGGTTTCAAATTAATTTGTACAATAAAGCTGATTTTTTTTGCAGTTGAGTGCTGCCTGTGTTTGCATGGTTCTGTTTTAACTTGATACCTCGTACACTCAGCAGTGGAGCTGTTTTTGTGGCGGTGACTTTGTGAAGACCCATGATGCTGAAGTGAGGCCAATGAGGGGGTCTCTAAACTGGTAGTAGCAGTTTCCCAGCCTGAACCTAAGAGGTACTGGCAGTTTTCCAGCCTGAACTTAAGGTATTTTCTGTGAGTAGGTCTGACTGGAATGTGAAAAGAGGTGTCTTTCAGATCCAGTGACCCCATCCAATTTATTGATTGTGCCCAATGTGACCATCATGAACCTTTCCTTTTTGATATGTCTGTTCAGATATCTTAGATCTAAAAATCGGTCGCCACTCCCCGTTTTTCTTGTGTTTCAGGAAGTATGCTGAAACCAGGACTTTGCCCCACAATGAGGTAGAGACCTTTTCTGCTTCTTTTGCCTGCAGCAGTTTCTTTACTTCCGGTTCCAGCCAAATTCTTTCAGTTGGTGAAAGTGCTGGAAATTGATTTGGTCTCCGAAGTTCTGAAAACCTTTTGAATTGCAGGGACAATCCTTGACCAACTACTTCCGGACTCACTTGTCTGTGGTATTTTTTACCCATTCCTGGAAGTAGTGAGTCAGCCTTCCCCCCACTGGCAATGGTTGGACAACTTGGGCAAAACCGTCAGGGTTGGCTGAGGTTTGGGGGCTGGTGCTACAGCAACATATCTGAAGCCCCTCCTGCCTCTGCCTAGCAACATCTTTGGGGTTGGCACTCACAAGAAGCGTACAGATTTGGACAGCAGCTCCTACCCCACCTCCTCTTCCACAGGGCCTCTAGGAAGTAGAAGTCTTGTCCTTTTCAGTGTTATTTTTATGTGGCCTTGTATGTGTCCATTTGTTTCATCACCAAATAACGACTTTCCCTCAAAGGAGAAATCTATAGATTTAGTCTGGGTGTCCTGGAAAAGGATGGTTGCCCTTAGCCAGACAAGCCTCCTCAATGCCACAGCATAGGCTAAGACCAGTGAAGCACAGTCACTGGTGTCAACAGCCATGTGGAACTGGTATTTAGTGGCATCCAGGGTGGAGTTTGCTGTGCCACCTCACCATCAACCATATCAGTCCGTGCCAGCACTGCATTCCACATTGCTTTCTGGTACAGAGCTGTACAAGCCTAATAAGCTACTGGTCTCAGGAGTAAAGGAAGCTCTTGTGTACACTTTTTGGCCATAGTATCCAGTTTCCTTCAATCCTTATCAGGGGGCTGTGTCAAGAAAGACACCTTGGCCTTCTCACAAGCAGCTGCTTGGACCACTCCTTCATGATCAGGTCATGCATACAGGTATTCCACCACATCTGTCCCCCTGATTCTTCTTTTCAACTTTTTTATCAATGTCAGCAGCTGAATTAGGTGCTGACAAGATTTTTGAAGTAGCTTTTTGGAGTGATTTGTGGATGGGGACTAGCAGCCTTCTTCTGGGGGCCAGCCCCATCATATCCATGAACTCCGCTTCCTCCTCCTCCTCTGTTTCATGAGAGGGAATGTTAAGAGTTCTCACCATCTGTCTGATGAACGAGTAAAGGTATAAACCTCTGTGAGCCTAGGAGGGTAGCCAAAAGGAAAAATTACTCACCTTAGTAATTGCTTTTCTTCTCATGGAGTCTTGCTATATCAGGACTTATACAGTATGCCCATGGCTTTGAACTGCCCCGGAGATGAAATAGTTAACTCCAGAGTAATCTGGAGTTCCACAGCGCAAGGGCGCTATTCAAAGCTCTATCTGGGTTGTTTGAACCCAAACTGTCAGGTTCTTTACGAGGCTAAACTAATATAGCAAGTCTGTGTGGAAAAGCCCTACACTAACCATTGGCTATCTACTAACAGTAGAACCACAAAACACAACAACAAACAATAATGAAAACAATATTACCTATTATTGTTAGGATAACCCTTGACCATCACTACTAAGCCCCTCTGCCCAAAGACTCAAGTCCAGAGAAGGGCCCAGCTACCATAACAAAAACAGAAATTATCTAGTTCCTAACCCAAGAGAAGAAAGGGGGGACTAGAAGCTAAAAGCATGACACAGTGCTTGCACAAATGTCAACCCCATACCCAAATAGGGATTCTGAGAGGGTAGGAGGGAGGGTTGTCCTAATATAGCAAGACTCCATGAGAAGAAAAGCAATTACTAAGGTGAGTAATTTTTCTTCAAACACCATGAAGTCTTGCTTATATTAGGACTTATGCAGATTATACAGCAGTACCTCCATGGAGGAGGTCAGAACTAACTTAGGAATAGGCTCTGAAGCACAGCTGTGCCAAGCGAGCATCTCTCCTGGACTGGACGTCCAGAGAATAATGCTTAGTGAAAGTGTGGACTGTCTTCAGGTGGCAGCTTGACAGATTTCCAAAATGGGAATATCTCTAGCAGCGCTAGAGATGCAGCTGTACCCCTGGTGGAATGAGCCCTCAGGCCTGAGGAGGCTCCTTACCCAGTTTTGTAGCAGAACTGGATAAGAGACAATCCACCTAGCGATTGTCCTCCTAGTAGCAGGTCTCCCTTACCCACATCTCCATAGGTAAGGAAGAGCTGGAGGGATTCGAACCTGTGACCCTTGGTACGTTCCAAATAGTAGCTAAGAGCTCTTTTAACGTCCAAACTGTGCAGCCTTCTCTCACCAGAAGAAGAGTGCTCAGTAAAAAATACTGGAAGAGAGATGGATTGGTTAAGATGAAAATCTGAAACCACTTTAGGTAAAAACTTTCTGTTAGTCCTGAGGACCACTTTATCTCTGTGGAAAGAAATGAAATCCTTTTCCACTGACAAGGCCTGTAATTCACTTATCGCCTAACAGAGTGATAGCCACTAGAAAAACAGTTTTCCAAGTTAAAAACTTGAGGTCTGCGAAACCAGAGGCTCAAAGGGGGTTGCATTAGCTGGGCAATGCAAACATTCAGGTCCCATGCAGGAGTAGGTTCCCGAAAGGAGGTTAGTATGAAGTAACCCTTTGAAAACTTGGAAAACACAGGGTGAGAGAAGAAACTGGTTTCCTGCAGAAATAAAACAGAAACAGCTGCCAAATGAACCTTCAAGGTAGCTGGTTTGAGACCTAAGGAATTTAAGTGGACCAAATAGTCCAACAAAATAGGCAGGTCAGCAGATTCTGGGGTGATCTGCCTCTCAGAACTCACCAAAATGAGAATCTCTTCCATTTAGAATTATAAGTGGCTCTAGTGGAAGGCTTCCTAGAAGCCTTCAAAATATCAGGACACCTTGAGAAAGGTGTAAATCAGCAAATTCTAACTCCTCAAGAACCAGGCCTTGGTGGAGGGAATTGAGTCCGGATACACACTCTCCCTGTGCACAGGTCAGTAGGTCGTGGGTCCTGGGCAAGGTCAGGGAGGGCGGAATGAGAGGACAGAAGAAGAGGTACCAAGGCTGCCTGGCCCAGTCTGGAGCAATCAGAATCACTCTGCAAGGCTGAGTTCTGATTTTCACCAGTACCCTGAAGGAGGGAACAGAGGAAAGCATAGAGGAACTTTCCCTCCCAATTCAGTTGAAAGGCATCCAGAGGACTGATCCCAGAACTGGGGCCTGCAGCAAAACAGGGAAGTTGGTGGTTGTCTGGGGCTGCGAAGAGATCTATCTGAGGGTGCCCCAACTGGCAAAGACCGACCCAGCACTTGAGGTTCAGAGCCCATTCGTGATGGCCCTGAGAAATCCTGCTGAGGCGCCTGGGAGACATTGTCCTTCCTGGGAGGTGAACAGCTAAGAGAGAGGTGTCAGGGAGTAGGCCAGAGACCACAACTTCATTGCTTGATGCACAAGACTGAAGAGCGAGTGCCCTTGCTTGTTGATGTACCACATTGTTGTGGTATTGTCTGTCTGACTTGAACAACCTTGTTCTGGACAGTTTCGAAAAAACCTGGAGAGCTAGGAAGACAGCTCTGAGCTCCAGTAGATTGATGTGAAGCACAGATTCCTGAGGGGACCAAACTCCCTGAGTTGAAAGGTCGCCCAGGTGAGCCCCCCAACCCAGCAAGGACGCGTTCGTGGTGAGGGTGAGGGAATGAAGAACAGGTAGGAATGGGACCCCTGTGGACAGGTTGCTTTGATCCAGCCACCATTGAAGAGCTAGGATCAAGGTCTTGGTCACTGGGACCAATTTGGTAAGGGGGTCCCTCCTTTGAGACCAATAGGACCTCAAGTGGAACTGAATGTCCCTCATCTGAAATCTCGCTCCTGGCACAACAGCTGTAGAAGCAGCCATGTGCCCTAGGAGTTGTAGAAAGTGCCTTGCTGGTCGAGAGACCTGCAGGGTGAAAGAAGATGCCAGGGCAATAATTTTGTCCACTCTTTCGGAGGAGGAATGCCTGGCTAACTGTGTTCAGCTCTGCACCTATAAAAGTTAGTACCTGAACTGGTTGAGAACTGACTTTGGAACATTCAACAGGAACCCCAGAAGGTGAGGAGTTCTGAGTGATTTCAAGAGTGGGATTTACCTGCTCTGGTGACTGACCCACAATGAGCCAGTCGTCCAAGTAGGAAACACAGCTCGCCTTGTCTTCTTAGGTGGGCCACTACTACAGCTAGACATTTTGTGAAAACTCTTGGAGCAGAAGTGAGTCTGAAGGGCATTGCCCTGAACTGGTAGTAGCAGTGAGGTGGTTCGAACCTGAGGTACTTTCGTGAGAGGCCTGATTAGGATATGGAATTAGGCATCCTTGAGGTCCAGGGAAGCTAACCAGTCCCTGGTCTCAAGGATGGTAAAATCATTACCAAACTTAGCATTTGAACTTTGGTTTTACAAGATGCTTGTTCAGAAATCTTAAATCCAAGATGGGCCGCCAGTCTCCTGTCTTTTTGGGGTCAGGAAGTACCTTGAGTAAAGACCCTTGCCCTGGTGGCAAGGGGACCCTTCCACTGCTTTGCAGTCCAAAGAGAAGAAACCTCCGCTTCTAGTGCAAGGGTTTCTAAAAGACTTGAAGGGAAAGTGTCTGGCTCTCATCTTGGGGAACTGTTTGAAGCTGAGAACCAGGCCTTGGCTTACCACCTCCAGAACCCATTTGTCCGAGGTTAGGGACAACCAGTTCTGGCAGAAATAAGCCAGTCTGCCCCCACGGTACAGGAGAGAGTCGCCCAGACACCCCGTCAGGGTGCCTGCTTGGCAGGAGCAGCTTTAGGTTGGGAGGGAGAGGGCCTGCCTGTGCCCGTCTGCCTCTGCCTCTGAAAAATCCTCTCTTAAAAGCAGAGGATGCCTGGAATTGGTAAAAGGGCCTATGGTAAGGCCTACCCCTACCCTGGAGGCATGCCTTTGTGGAGTGGCATGCCTCTCCTTAACAGGCACTTTTGTAAGTAGTTCTGTATTCATCCATCTTTTCATGTAATTTTCTGTTCGTTCTCCAAACAGAGAATTTCCTATGACAGGAAAATCTATAGCCTTTGACTGGGTATCTTGGGACAGATTAGTGCATCTGAGCCATGCCAACCTACGGAGAGCTACAGAAGTGGCATGACCCTAGAGGAAACATCATTAACATCAACAGCAGCATGAAATTGAACTTTAGAGCTTCAATGCCATCAGCAGCCACCTGTTCAACTCACTAGCCAGCGGCCCTGAGCCTGCTTGGCCAACTGCAATATAGTGTCCCATCTAGATTTCTGATATCTAGCCATATAATTAGCTTGTCTGAGTCCCAAAGAAGCTGCCACATACTGTTTTTTCGCCATGGCATCAATCTTCCTGGAATCTTTATCAGGAGGATGTGAAGCCAGGGGAATATTAGCCTTGTCACAGGCTGCAGCTTGAACAACACCTACATGACTACACTGCTCAGTAAGGAAGTCTGTATTAGGGCCTGACAAAGTATACCTTCTGTCCATTTTTTTATCTACAGGAGGGACAGAAAAAGGATTTTTTAAAATCTTAGTGGTTTGCCTCCTAAATGACTTATGCAAAGGAATAGACAACCTTCTAGCCTCTGGAATATCCATCATTTCCACATAGTCAGGCTCCTCTTGCTCATCCACAGCCTCTTCTAAGGGGAGCTGGAGAGTTTCTGCTACTTTCTTATAAAATCTGAAATGAGAGGGGGACTCAGACAACAAAGGGGGAGACTCAAAGGGTCTGTCTGGAGAAATGTGCGGTTCTATTGGCACTTCAGACCTTCCCAATCACAATTACAATCATCAAAATCCTCCTCCCTCCTGTGGTTCATAAAATCCTCAACATAATAATCCTGAACCACTGGACCTGAACGAGACCCCTTTTTCCAACCAGAGAGGTTCAACAAGTCCCTGAGACAAAGACTGGACAATTTGTATGGCTTTAGCTATTTCTACAGCAGAAGGAGAGACAAAACTGGACTCCACACTAGCTGATTTCTTTGTCTTTTTACTTTGACTGGTTCCTCAGGACCAGCCTTTCTTTGCCGAGAAGTCACGCCCTGGTCAGAGGCACTCCCTCTGGTCCAGCGGGCTGGACCGGGCTGCATCGGGTCAGGACTTAGCCTCTGGTTCCTGAGCCTACGCAATCTCTTTTCCAGGGTGGCTGCAGGGAATTCTTCACACTGGCAGTCTGACAGGAGGTGGTCAACCCCAGACAATAGACACAAGTGGTGTGTGGGTCAGCCTTGGCAAAGGCTTCCCACAGACATCACAGTGTTAAAACCAGTGGGCCGGTTTTCTTTTGGGTTTCTCAGACATAATGCCAGCCTAACCAAATTTGTCCTTTTTTTTCCGGCCTTGCCAGGACAAGACACCCTTATCGGTCCCTAACCGTGTCACGGGTATAGGAAAAAAACAATTTAAAATACTAGTTTTTTTTAGGACCGATAAGAACCGGGTACCTCACTCTAAATGCAAAGAAAATGAGTTTTAAAGCAAACCGATCGGTTCAGAGTGAACCGATAATGAGTTTCCACACAGACTAATTTTCTTTTACTTACGGTTACCAGATAGAGCTTCAAACGAAAACGCGGTAAATTTAAACACTTTCGGTTCAATGAACGATAAAATTACTTTAAACACAAAACGAACCAAACTGAAGGAGCTGGTCTCCGGAGCGTCTGTTCAGTGAAAGCGGAGTAAAGAATCTGACAGTTTGGGTTCAAACAACCCAGATAGAGCTTTGAATAGCGCCCTCGCGCTGTGGAACTCCAGATTACTCTGGAGTTAACTATTTCATCTCCGGGGCAGTTCAAAGCCATGGGCATACTGCATAAGTCCTAATATAAGCAAGACTTCATGGTGTTTGAAGAATAGTTACGTGTTTACCATAACAGTAGATCTTTGAGAGACTCTTTCCTTAGGCCACTTTCTTTGGAACTATATCCGCATCAGCGCTAGGACCACACGGAAACTTTTGCTAGCCAGGGGCTACCCACATCAACAGCTACATAAACATAGGTGGCCCTATCTCTCCTCAGTTCTTTACCCACTGTCAACTGTACTCGGACTTACTTATATAAACAAATTTAACCTAGCCATTGTCATTTATTATTTTCTTATAATCACTAATAAATTAGTGATCTCGCAGACTCTGTAAGCCACCGAAACCAACAATGTACTGTAAGTGAAGAGAAAAAATATACAAGGACGACGCACACAAAGTGTGTGTCTGCTGCTCAGGCCTCTCTCACGTCAAGACTTGTGAGATTTGCCAGGGCTTCAATTAAGCAACCAGACAACGCAGGAAAAAGGTGCTCAAGAAGTTTTTGTTACAGAAAACTCTAGTGGCCATGCAAAAAGCCCACGATCAGAAGCTGCATCGCCAGCCCCATCGACCAAATCACCGTCCTCGTGGTCAAAAGATAACGAAAAAGACAGGTTGTCGTCGGGGCAAGAAGGATAAAGATAGAGCTACTTCTTGGGTGATCCAGTTTACCATTACAGCCAGCAGGTAGTCAGTCTACATTGTCATTGTCCGCTCCATTGGTGGTGATCCCAGCCCCCCTGACAGCTGACCAGACACCAAGATCGGGGCTTGGCTTATGCACTACTGTACCTACTAAGGACAGTACATCACAGTAGTCAACTCCAGTGGTCACGGACCCCAGCTAGGGTGTCATCGATGCACAGACAGTGCTGGTGTCATGTTCGGCTGTCATACGGCGTATAATTCCAGGTTTGCCTCTGCAGCCTCCATTATCATCAAGGGAGATTACTGCATCACAGACCCCATCAGCGGCCTCGGCTGGTACACAGCAAGCACCTCCTGGAGCAGAGGCCTTCAGTGTCGCCAGCGAGGTCTTCCATCTCCACAGGGACGAGAAGAACAGATAATCCAGACCTCTTAATGGAGGAGGATTATAAAGAAGAGGAAAGATATGGCGAGGAACATTATGTTTCACATTCCAGCTCCACTTTATCTGCTTACAGTGAGGGTTCTGTAGTGTATATACACACAGATATTCTCCTGAAGACCCTACCTTTCAAACAATAATGTTATCATGCATTGGAGGATGGGGCTGGTATTTGCATGATAAGGTATTCTTGGTTCAGGGTGGCTAGGTTTGCCATAGATGCGTAAACAGTTCTGAATGTTCCTTTTGGAGGCACCAAACTGTTTGGGTACCATGTGGAAGAGGCATTAAGAGGACTTCAAGTCTCAAAAATGACTTTCAGGCCAGTTAAATCCTTGTACTGCACACCTGGTAGAGACAGAGGTAAAAGATCCTTTCATCAGCCTGCTGCCAGAAGTGGCTGTCAGGCCTACCATCAGCAAGGCCAAGGTAAGGGTGTTGGAGCCTTGCCAGCCCCCACTCCCCTAGGAGCCCATTCCAAAGCCTCCAAAGCCAGTGGTGCTGGCCCCTTCAGCTCACCATAACACGTGCTGGATTCCCCCCAAACCACTTCGCCAGCAGAAGGTGGGGAGGGGGGGAATCACTTCTCCCTTCATTTAACACAATGGAGGGAGATTATTACAGACGAATGGGTCCTGGAGATAATTGCAAAGGGACATGCTCTTAAGTTGCTAGAAACCCCATCCAGAGCATCTTCTGTCTCTTTCAACTCATCTCCTGGGACATCTGTCCCTGCTGAAAGAGGAGGTACAAGCTTTGCTAACCAAACGTGCCACAGAACCTGTACCTTTATGCAGGAAAGGCAAAGGGTTCTACTTCAGATACTTCCTGATCCCCAAATGTACAGGTGATCTCAGGCCTGTGCTAGATCTGCGAGCCCTGAACTTCTACATAAAATACAAGAATTTTTGCATTGTCTCCCTGCAAAATCTGATTACCCTGTTGCAAACAGGGGACTGGATCTGCTCCTTAGCCATGAAGGATGCATACCTTCATATCAAGATCGGACAGCAGCTCAGAAAGTGTTTATGATTTATCCTGGAAGGGGGCACTTCCAGTTCAGAGTATTTCCCTTTGGCTCGTCATCTGCGCCTCGGGTTTTTACCAAATGCTAGGCTGTGGTGGTAACAGCCCCTTGCAGGGAAGGACTGTATGTATTGCCATACCTGGATGATTGGTTATTGAAAGCCAGGTCCAGGAACCAACTGGAACTCACCTTGTCTCGCAAAAGGTAAATGTTCGAAGACCTGGGGGTTACAGTGAATGTACTAATGTCAGTACTGACTCCTTGCCAGAGGCTGCAGTTCACAGATGCAATCCTGGATACAGAACAGGGCAGAGCATTTCTACCCCTGGACAGGGCGGAATGTCTCATGGCACAAGTGCAAATGGTGTACAGCAGTCATTATGTCCCAGCCAGGACTTTCCTGTGTCTCCTGGTATTATGGCAGCAGCCATTATGAGTGTGCCACTGTCCCGCTTACATATGCGGATACCACAATGGACACAGAGTGTAGTCGGACCAACTGTCTGACAACATGGTCAAAAAGTGCTTGTCGTGTCATATTTACGCAAGACACTGTAAGCTCTAAGTGCCGCTAGTGATAAATGGGTATCAAACTTGTGAAGCAATTTCACTAACATTATATACATTCTTTTCTCTGTACAAATTACCAACCTTTAAAATAGAAAAGAGTAGTGGCTCCAGTGAGTATATTTGCTTTCTTGTCCATACTAACCTGGTTCAGTCTGCATTACTAAATATATGAATTTGAAAGTCTCACACAGAAACCGTTTTAAAGGTAAACATTTTTTATATACAGGTGTGTACTAGGCAGAACTAAGTAGGCTCACGTTCTTAATTTATCTGGAGCACTTCTGGGTGTAGTGTATTAATACACTGTTTTTTTAACTCTGCAACTAATTACATTTTTTTACTGTTTGACCTATACACAAAAACACCTTCCACCCTGAGGAAGAGGTATGTGGACACCCCGAAATGTTGGTGAGTTTAGGGGTGTTTCTTCTTTCTGGTACATATGAGCAAATAAACGAAGATTTTAAACACTTTGGTGAGTGGTCTACTGTTCCTACTCTGTAAGCAGACAGTGGCCTGTACTGGAACTGACTACTTCCTGACTGAGTTTTTGTTTGCCCTTGGGATGATCTGGACCCCCCTTCCACCTTCCATGAATCAACCCAGAGACCCTGATCCTCAAGGGAAACAGCTCTAACTAATCGGCTAAAGGGAAATTCCACCTGGCTGGGAGGTTACATAGATACATAGACAGTGTCGGCAGATAAGGGCCTATGGCCCACCCAGTCTGCCCACTTGAGCTTGTAAGTTCAGTTTGTTTTCCTAGAAGTCTGTTGCACCTTACCCCTGACCTCCAGAATTCCTTTATGTCTATCCCATGCATTCTTAAATCCCGTGATTGTTTCAGCCCCCACCACTTCCTCTGGTAGGGTGTTCCACTTGTCCACCACCCGTTCTGTGAAGAAATTCTTTCTCATGTTTCCTCTGAATCGTCCTCCCTCAACTTCATCCCATGCCCTCTAGTCCTGGAATATCTTTTCGCTTAAAATAGTGTTTTCCTGCACCCTGTTCCTCCCTGTAAGATACTTGTATGTCTCTATCATATCCCTCTCTCCCTCCTCTCCTCCAGGAGTACATGTTCAGTTCCTTCAACCTGTCTTCATAGGACTTGTGATGCAATCCATGCACCATCTTTGTTGCCTCCTCTGAACCTTCTCTACCCTGTCTATGTCCTTACGTAGGTATGGTCTCCAGAATGTACACTGTACTCCAGGTGGGGCCTCACTAGTGTCTTGTATAAGCGGAATTATGACCTCCCTTTTCCTGCTGGTGATGCCCCTGCCTATACATCCCAGCATCCTATTTGCTTTACCTGCTGCCTTGTCACACTGTTTCCCTACCTTGAGGTCATCAGAGATGATAACCCCAAGATCCCTTTCCTGCTTGGTGCATGCTATATCCTCATCCCCAACTGATATATTGTGCCAGGGTTTTTGTGCCCCATATGCATTATCTTGCACTTCTTTGCATTGAATTTCAACTGCCAAACCCCTGACCATTCTTCAAGTTTCTGCAGGTCGCTTCTCATTCTGTCTACACCCTCTGGTGTGTCTACTCTGTTACAGAGCTTTGTGTCATCAGCGAACAGGTTACAATACTCCTTTGAGTTTTATATTTGCTATACCATGAACGACAACTAGACACCTCTCTTGCTGATTCTTTACTCATCACTGCTTTGACTGTTATTCACAGTTTTAACTCTAGCACTATTTTGCATTGACACCCTTTCTCACATACTCGTGTAATGAGGCACTATGGTCTAGTCGTTTGAGCACCAGCTTGGGAACTGGGAAATCATAGGTTCAATCCCTACCAGAGCCAAATACTCACTGTGTGACCCTGAGCAAGTTCCATAACCTCTCAGATCTCCAGTCTTCCAGCTGCAGATCAGAGTAAAGGCAGGACCCTACTGGAAACAAGATGATGCATCTCAGTTGGGCTCTCCTGGGTAAATAACTTAAAAATGCAAGGTGCTATTAGTGGACCAACCCACCGCCCTGCTAAGGGACTTAAAAAGCCAAATACTCACTGTGTGACCCTGAGCAAGTTCCATAACCTCTCAGATCTCCAGTCTTCCCAGCTGCAGATCAGAGTAAAGGCAGAACCCCACTGGAAACAAGATGATGAATCTCAGTTGGGCTCTCCTGGGTAAATAACTTAAAAATGCAAGGTGCTATTAATGGACCAACCCACTGCCCTGCTAAGGGACTTAAAAAAAATGCACTCGCCAGACCAGTAGACTGGCTTTTCAGCTCTGTGTGTGTGTGTGTGTGTGTGTGTGTGTGTGTGTGTGTTTCTCCATGTTCACCTGCGTATGTGTGTCCAGATCCACCTGTCCTGAATTTCCTGAGACATTCCTGTAACTCCCTCTCTTATCCTGAATTTGTACCTGGTCTCAACAGAATAGGTATAGTTATTTCTACTGCATGTCCTGAATTTTGAGATGTTCCCATGAGAGCTGTCCTGAATTTCGAGAATTGCCTGGAATTTCGACTGCTGTAAGGTGTTCACACATGCATGTGTGTGTATATTTTATATACGCACACTCATATTGGGAAGTGATAGTCACACAACATAAAGACTGAAAGAAAAATAGCAGCAAAAAAAAAACAAACAAGAGAAACATAAACCACATTAATGTCCCTCATATACATGCTAAGAAATCCTCATCATCAATTTCCCATTGGCTGCTAAGTATACAATCCATTAGATGTTTGTGAACTAAAAACCATTACAACTAATGTGAACAAAGCATGTCGCAGGATTATTCCCTTCCTAAAAGAGTCTGGAAGTACCTGGTTTGGGAGGCTATCACCTACTTTTAATGTCTAATATTTTTAATAATGTTTATTTCTGAAACTCTGCTGTGTTTATCCTTCTCTTCAACAGCTTTTCTTTAAGTCTCCTGAACAACTGAATTTAAATAGTCTTTCTGAGATCCAGGATTGGATGAGTTCCAACTGGCTGAGGTTGAACCCGGAAAAAAATGAAAATTACGTACCTAGTGTAATTCCTGATCTTCCTCTGTATCTTTACTATTCATCACTGTTGGGTGTCTGCTGAAGTCAGGCACCCGGGAAAGTTTTAAAAATTACTATTTGGAAGAGGAGCCACGCCGTTGGCACCACCCACAAGGCCGACGCGGCTGGCTGGCACTTTCGCAAACTGCAGCCAGAAGCGGCTGTTGGGACCTCCTCCCACCTCCAGTTCTGCTTGCTGAGAGATAGAAGGAAAAAATGATGGAGAAAGAAGGGTGGGGCAAGGGAGCCCAAGGAACAGCAAAAGGAAAAGGAGCAACTGAAAAAGAATAAGCCAATGAGAGGACAGATAAGAAAAAAGGGGGGCCTGAGGGTTATGGGCCAGGAGGTCCCAGTACCTGAACAACCAAGAGGGAAAGAAGAAAGAAAGGAAGGAGAGAAAGAGAGAGAGAGAGGGTTTAGGGAGCAAGGGATGAGGGAGGGGGGAGGCCAGGACCCATGAGGGCAAGGTCAATTAGAAGATCACCAAGAGATGTTCAAGGAGATTCTAGTTTTCAGAATTCCAGATGGGTAAGGCCACCCACAGCTCCGATCTCAACTCCGTAGGGGAAAATCACACTCCCTCCCCGCAGTTGCCACAAAGAGAAAACAGGTTTGAGGGGAGAAGAAAAGAGAAGGGACACCCTAAAACACACCATCCCCATCGGGGAAGGTAAGTGAAGATCACAAGTGCAAGGGAATTATGGTCAGCCCAAAGCCACCCATCCTGGAACTGACAATGGACTTCATGGGATGAAGGCATTCCATAAAGGATCAGGACAGATGAGGGGCCGGCCAGAAGACCCCGAGGGAAAAAACCCTAAAGGGCCCCACTCGCCTATTTTAAAAGCCCTCCTGAAGGCCTCCTGGTGGCCTGCCAGAGAGGAAGAAATAACCCAAGAGGGGTGAGTAGGGAGACGAAATGACACAGGGACTGAGGCCTTGTGAAGGGAAGGCAGAAGGGATTCAGTGATGAATGGTGAAGATACACAGGAAGATCAAGAATTACGGTAGGTACGTAATTTTCATATCTTACCTGTCAGTCTTCACCATTCATCACTGCTGGGCGAGTACCAAGAACCCCGAAGGGGGTCAAGAAACCCTAAAGGAATAACATCCCTCAGTCCCCCCCCCCCCCAGTGGGAGGAAGGGTGGGTGGGAACCCTCCATTAGCTCGTTAAGGCTTGAATTGGTCAGGACAAGGTGGGGTCCCCTGAAACCTAGGGGAAGGAAAATGCCCCTGAAGCTCCTGCCTCGCCCTGCAGGAAAAGAAATGGGTCCCCTGGAAGGAGGTGGCCAGTAACCTGCGCCGGGCCAAATGTGATAACCTTGAAAGGTGAAGTCATGCCGTCTGCCTAATGCAGATCGCTGTCCTTGAAAGCCGTGAAGTGACCTCATTGGCATCTCGCACAATGCCCTTGACTGGTGCCTCGCCAACTCCAGACCTATAGCGGAAAGGGCTATGGCTTGCCTAGTAGCCTCCAAATCAGGCAGCGATGCTAAAGCCTGACCTAGCATCGCCCAAAGATGCCTATTATAGGCAGCATGGTGCGCCTGATGTGACATAACTGCCAGCAGGCTCTGTGCAGAGAAGAAAACTCTCCACCTCAGCTGATCAAACTCTCGAAAGTCAGTCTCAGGAGGCTGGTTGCGGACCGGGTGTCTATCCCCAAAAGGGGTGTCCAGCTGTGTCATTCCAGAAGGTGGATGAGGCAAAGCACCTGGAGACCCACGGGTCGCACAATACCATCTCCAGCAATCCATAGGGGCTGGTTCCAGGGAGTACAGATGCTGCCAGGTGCTGTACGATGCTTGCCGTAAGGGAACCGGCCAGGACAGAACCACCAAATGGTGTGACCCGTATTCACCTAAAAAGGCTTGGGTCACACGCTCGGTATTGTCTCTTGCATAACGGGAGATGTGCAGCCGGCCCGATGGCACAGCAGTTAGATTTCCACTTGCGATGCTGGCGACCTGGGTTCGGGAATGGACCCGGGATGTTGGAGGGCCAGCGAAAAGGATTGAGCGTCCCAAGGAATGCTGTCCTTCTCCAGGGGTGAGGGAAGGGAGTGTGACCGCTGGGCACTGCAGCAGCCAGCACCAGAACTTAGTTTGAGTGGCGGAGCAGATGCTGGCCGTCACTGCACGTCCCGCACCCTCACATACAGGGGAGAAAATTCAGCTGCCTGACGCCCAGACGAAGCCTGCCCCTCTGCTCCGATGAGCTCCCAGGCTCCTTCCTGACCCAGCCCGACTTTGCAGCACTTGAGCCGGTGCCACAACCCTGCCCTGGGGGGTAAGCCAGGGTATCAGAGAGTCGCGGCTAATGTGGGAGTGGGAGCAGCGGGGACAAATAACGGGAGATGTGCAAGTCCCTGATCAGCATGGACAGGAAGCACTGATACTGGGCCTGATCCCCATCTCAGACACATGGACAGTAGGCTCCTCTTCCCCTGTGGAGGAAGACGAGGAGGTCGAGGAACTTGACAAGTCGGACTCTGGCTGCGGTGGAGGAACTGGTCGGAAGACCTGTTCGTCCACAGCTCTAACATACTGAGGAAAAGCCACAGCCTGAAATCTGAACTGGTCCTAGGTCAAAGGTCCCAGAGGATCAACATGGCCTGAGAGAAGGGAAGCAGAGTGGAGAGCCATGGGCGAACCTGTCACTTGATGTGACGTGTCTCTGCCAGAGCTAGCAGAATCCACAGGAGAACCTGGCATAAGCGGAAAACCGCAGGTCTGTAGATTCACCGTCTTGTCCTGAAAATTAAAATGGTGGGGACTTAGCCTTCTAGGGTGAGCTACCCTATGAGGGGACTGAGGCCGCATGGATTCAGAAGGGCAGACCCCAGCCCCATGCAAAGAGACCTCCTTATGAGAAGACGAGAGGAGGAGAAAAGGCTCAGCACCATGGCTCCATCCCCGACCCCGAAGGGCCATGGAAGTGAGTCGAGGTCCATCACCCCGTCTCCTCAACCCTGTGGACTCTGAGGAAGCTCTCTTCCTCGCACCCTGTGCCAAAAAGGCCCCCAACTCAGATGACCCCCAGATGGGGGCTGCCAAGGGGGGCTCGATCTGATTCTAAGAAGGGGATGGCACCGGGACGGCAGCCACCACCTAACTCAGAAACCCAATCGCCACCCCCACAGCAGTGGGATCACCGGTCCGCAGCTGACTCCCCAAGCCACCATCGGCTCGAGAGTCAGCAAGGGTCACAATCACCTGTGCTGTGGGAGGGGGAACATGAGGAGGCACAAGGCTAAAAGGCCGTGGGGAACACTCCAATTCTGAAGAATCAGGCTTCCAGTCCGGATCCGCTTCAGGATCGTCTGCCTCTGAGGGTCTGCTTCCAAGGAGGAGGCGATCAAGAAGGCTCTGGCCAACAGCCCGAGAGTTCCACCAGTCCGAGCGCTGGTGATCGGCCCTTTTACGGCACTGCCCGGTACCAGAGCAAAGCGGCACCAGGATCTGAAGCGGCGCCATCAGGCAGTGCCAAGAAACGGCCCATGCCAGGACCCACGGCCATGGGCCCCAACAACTGGGGAGCCTGCACCTCCGAGAAGGTGACTGCCATAGCGGTGCTCCCAGCCCGGCCCCAAACGGAGCCGGACTGGCCTTCCAGCACCATGGTAGGAACCTCCTCTACGGCAAGGCATGAAGAGGAAGATGAGGCCCCCCCCTTCACCAGATCGTATAGGCCTGGGAAGGGACCCAGAAGGAGAGCAAAGTGTCCTGCACTTGGACCAGCGTGAGCGATGACGCGCCCCCCCCCCGAAAGTCAGCTGAGCCCTGCCAACTTTCAACATGCGGTGCTCCAGAACTTGGCGGTCCATCTAAAAAGCAGACGTCGCAGGAATCCATGTCATGGTGTGGTCCAAGGCAAACATCATGCTGGTCTGTAATGGATATCTGTCGGCTGCAGGAATACTGACGCATAGGGGGCTGACCTGTTTTCTTAGATCGTTTTTTACCAAGACGACTGGACATGACAGAACGGTAACGTAAACAAAACAAGCAAAGACTCAAAGCTGCGAAAAAAAAAGAAAGATCTTACCGGGGTCGAAGGAGAAGAGAACAGCGTCGAAGGCTTTGAGGCGTCGACTAAAACTAGGCCGTGCAGAGTAGTCTCGAGCAGGGGTGCTGTCTCGACATTGGGAGATGCAGAACTGAGTTGGAGGAGGACCCAACGGCCATTTCTGGCCAACCCGCGAGCGCCACACAATGCGTCAGGCTCGTGGGCGGCACCAGCTCCGGCTCCTCCTTCCAAAAAATAAAAATAAAAAAAGTCTCCTGCAGGGTGCCTGACTCTGGAAGACAACAAACAGTGATGAATGGTGAAGACTGGCACAGGTAAGATCTGAGGTTTTGGTTGTGGACCCGGGTCACCGTGCTGAGGGGCTTTTGGCTAGGCAGCCTTCCAGGCTTTGGCTGAGAGGTAGCCAGCTGATGGACTCTATCTGGGCGCAGAATCTGGGCATTATTTTTGACAAGGGATTGACACTACAATCTCAGGTGTTGTCCGTCGTCAAGACCTCTTTTTACCATCTGAGGAATATCACCCGGATTAAACACCTGGTTCTGCCTGATGACCTTCCAACGTTGGTCCACACCTTTGTGACCACCCACCTTAACTACTGCAACTCCCTGTACCTAGGGATACCGGGGGTTGATATTCACCACTTGTAGCTGGTGCAGAACACGATGGCCAGGCTGTTGACTGGCTTTTCGAGATCTAGTCATGTCACACCTGTACTGCGCAATCTGCACTGCCTGCCTAATTAGTGGCGGATCACCTTCAAGGCCGGTTTACTGATCTATAAAGCCCTCCACGGACAGGGACCATGCTATCTGCAAGAGCTTCTGTGTCCCTACTGCCCCCTCCACCCACTTCATTCTGCTGAGGGATTGCTAGAGGTTCTCTGGGTCCGTCTGAAGACTTCTAGGGCGCATGCATTTGCATTTGCGGCCCCATTCCTACGGAACTCTCTACCTCACCGGATAAGGGAGTGCCCAACTGTGGAGAGCTTTGAATCTGCTCTCAAAACGTTTCTTCTGGCCTTCCCGGAGTACTGAATGAAATATTGTTGTCTGTATTTTATCTATGTATGGTCATTTTAATCGGTTTTAAATAGGTTCTGTACAAGCGCTATAATATGCTTGAATAGTGCTTTTATAAATAAACTTAGATTGGACTGGTCTTTAATGCCACTCATTGTCACATAGTTTGTAACATTCTCACTAAATTTATATACTCCTATGCAAATACAACTCCCACTCTTTCTGGACTCCGGCACGTTAAACAAAGCTCATGGCACACTGCTTTTGCTAGGAGCTGACAAAAATTCACACAAACTTTAAAGCCTGTTAGTCCTGTTCATTTTTTAGGTCTATCAGTCATGCCAATCGCTGAAAGACCCTTTGTTTGAAATACTCAGTTCCAATATGAAGTGCTTATTGAATAACTTTAAAAATAATTCCCCCCCCAACAGACAGTGGACAACCACTAGAAACAAAGCAGTTTGTAATTTAATCAAGAAATACAGGAGAAATACAGGAACTGAATGCAAGACTGTCAAAAAAACACTTTAAAAGTAAAGCTTTGTGGATTATAATGGCTTTTATTCAAATCCCCGTTCGTTCCCTCAAGCCAAGGCAGGAACTGCATTTTAATGCAGCCTTCTCTGGTTCCTGGAATTGATTGGGAACCAGAGAAACTGCAAATTATATCAAAAAAAATAAAATAAACACCCTAACTAATGCAAAGTATCGAAAAAATGAACTTATAAATGAAGAACAATCAAATGCAGAAAGAACTTGTTGACCAGAAGGCTGGAGCTGTACATCAGGGTGACTTCTTTCTTCGGGCAGAGAAACAGATCTGACGTGATAACACTACAGGAAGCATGAACACAGCGCAGACTGTGAACTTCCATTCAAATTCTAAAATTAGCATAAGTTCCATCTCTATGGCATCACACTCTGGCAGGAAGATTATGCTTATTATAAAGCGGTGGAACTGCTTCCACCAAACAGGAGGCGCTATCTACTGTACCTCTTATCCAGCGCACAGTAGGCGCATAGCCTTTTCTATCAAAACAGCTGATTTGTGCCATGGATTCTTGTCGAACAGTGATTGTCACTGTGTACGAGAAGTTGTGGCGCTTCAGCAAGTCGGAAATCTGCCATGCAACTTGGTGACGATGAACACAACAGCACACACAAACAGTGCATCATAGCAAGTAAAAAGCTCAATAAAGACCATGTTCAGTGAAAATAGTAAACGTAATCCTCTCAGATCAGTTAGTAACAGTACTTACGCCACTTGGTCCAATGGTCCAGTAAAATACGTCACAACACATGTCCCCCATGCCACAAAGAACATACCAATGCATACTGAAAAGCAGGGGGAAACAGTAGAAGCAGCGGAAAGCACCATGAAAACACCCTACAACAAAATGCACACTGAACATCATAACGCAGTTCCACCACTTTATAATATGTTTATAGGGCTAGTGGTGGTTGTTTCTTACAAGATAAGAATGTTATTTTATTTATTGCAAGATCAGTTTTACAACCTTTGAGTCAAAGACTCGTTTACAAAGGTACCTCGTCAAGAAAGGTGGGGGAGACGACAAATAGAGTGGTGTTAGGACAGGGATGACAGACAGGTTAGATACATAAAATATACATTTGGAGAGTGCAGACAGCGAGCTGTACTGGAGCAACTCGTGTAAGGTGCTAACATTGGTAAAACAACAGGAGGTACGTTATTCAATTAACAACATGTCGCAAATAATATGTAGAGTAAAAAGAGGACCGGCCAGCAAGGTGCTTGGAGATTATTAGGAAGGACGGCACAGTGCAGCTACAGACATTTACAGCATCGGTTGTTAATAATATGCTGGCGGAGGGCAATTTTGAAACGCCAATGCCTGGGATCTTGGAGATGGTTTCAGGAAGGAGTTGAACCAGGGACAGGGCAAGGTGGTGGAAAGATCTTTGCAGCGGGAGGTCCTTGCTCTGGGAATGATGAAAGTGGCTGCAGCGCGCATCGGGTTGGCAGGGATGAAGCAGCCGCTGCAGAGGTCCAGACCCAGGAGGGCAGAGACCTGCTATGGATTTTTGGCCAGTAGGCAGGTTTGATATTTCAGTCTTTCCTCAAGAGTGAGTATTTTTGTGGCGGAGTATAGCAGACAGGTGTGGGTTCTGCTGTGAGGCACGGTAAGAGTCTACAGGCTTTGTTGATGGAGGTCTGGATTTAGATAAGGCAGAGCATCAGCAGCTACGTAAACCGGAGTCCGTGGTCAGCCAGTGATAATACCAAGAGGTGATGGCAAGTTTTAAAGCGGGTTCGGAGACAGTCTTTGTGGCGGTAGAAGACCGATCCTGGGTTCATTGCAGATGCCAAAGCTTTAAGGTGGGCGTGGAAAGTTAGGCGGTGTCAAAAGTGATGCCCAGGTACTTGTAGGACGAGACTTGCTCAAGAGGAGGGGCATGCTGGTGGAGATGTGGAGGGAAAGTCCCTGGCATTGTTTGCCGATGAGAGAATAGCATGGACTTAGTTTTCTTTAGGTTCAGGACTAGGCGGTGCTTATTGAACCAGTTTTCGGTTTGGAGGAAGGCGCTTGCAGCATGTCTTGGAGTGGGAGTGGGTCAGGGTGTGATGCAAGGATAACAGCATCATCAGCATAGAGTAAAGTTTTACTGGAACAGGAGCTGGGGAGGGTGTTTCAGGAATAGGCTGAAAGGGTCGGGCCAAGGATGGAGCCTTGGGGACCCCAGTGTACAGGAAGGTAGGGGAGGGTCCCATTTAGTTTGACTCTCTGGGACCTGTTGTGTAGGTAGCTTGTGAACCACTTCAGGGGCCGCTCACGAGACCCAGTGCGCTAAGGGAGTTTAGTAGCAGGGGTGGCACACCGTGTCGAAGGCCTTGGACAGGTCTATAAAGACTGCCCCCCGAGATGACCTTTGTCAAGTGCTGAGTGAATGTGGTGGGAGAATTCCAGAAGGGCAGTGGGATCGCTATGGCCAGGCGGAAACCATGTTGCTCTGGACAAAGGAGGTTGTAGTTAGTAAGATATTCAGAGAGCTGTGTGTTCACTATTTTTCTAAGGCTTTGGATAGGGGGAAGGATGGAGATGGGCCTGTAGTTATTAGGCGAGTGCGGTCCCCAGATTTATGGATCGGGGTTACTTCAACTTGCTTCAGGCCTTAGGGAATTGTGACAGAGGGATTTGTTAATGATAAGCGTCATGGGGTAAGCATGACATCCAGCACAAGGGAAGTATCCTGGAGTCAAGAGGGTCATTGATAGGGTTCTGAGGCGAGGAGTTTTTATTAAGAAAGGTTTGGCATCGTGGGGTGAGATCACTCGGAGTGGAATTGTGGCCTGGAAATAGGGGCGTGGGTGGGTTGTGCAGCGGGTCTGAAAAGTGGGCCGGGGAGGACACTTAAGTCAGTGAAGGTTTGTTAAGGCAGTCAAGCGATACAGGTGGGGTCAGTCGAGACAGTCCCATTTATGACAATCTGGATGGAGGGGGGAGCGGGTCTTACCATTTAAATCTTTAATGTTGTCCCAGAAGGCTCTGGACGAGCCCCAGGAAGATGTCAATGCAGCCTGATAGAATTTAGCTTTAGCCTGCTTGATTGACCAGGTGCATTGATTGCAGGCTGTCCTGTAGGCTAGTCTGTCAGCAGGCCTACCAGAGTCGTTGGCTAAGTGCCAGAGGTTATCTCTCTTTTTTAGTTGTTGGATCAGTGCAGGAGTTATCCAAGCAGCAGTCCGTTTTTTTGTCCTGGGAGAGCTGAGGGGTGCATACAGGTCACAGGCGAGGTTGAAGGCAGTGGAGAGGTAGGTTAGGGCAGAGTTAACGTCAGGAGCGCTGTCCAATGGGGACCAGTCGGTATGGGCGAGGTGACGTTTGAGGTTGGCGAGACCTCCGGGGAGAAAGCGGCGGCGAGGGATCCTACTGTACCCAGGGCAGAGGGTGGGGGAGGACCAGAAGCAGATGACAGGGGAGTGGTCACTGAGTGAGTCCGCAGGACTTCAACGGAGACTATTTTATGAGGCCGGTTAGAGGGATAACATCCAGGAGAGAGCTAGTTCCTGTGACTTTGTTAAGTCTAGTGGGCTGAGTGACCATTTGGGACAGGTCAAGGGCAGCAAGCTCATTCTTCAAGTTATCAGCCGACGGGCTGAGCCAATTGGAATTTAAGTCACCCATGATTAATTGTTCAGCTTCGGGTAAGGTTGCCAGGCAGTCTAGGAGAGAGGTGGCCTAAGAGTCTTTGTGAGAACCGGGGTAGATAAGCCGCAGATTAGATAGAGTGGGCCACGTCCAGGGTAGGGTGAGATTTTTTAAGGTGATGGCTTGCCCCATGGTTTAGCTCAGGCTGGGGAGTGCGAGCCCAAGGACCGAAGGCGCAAGAGATAGCACACGCCCCACCACGCCTGCCCATCCTATCGGCCCTGAAATGGTAAAGCCAGGAAGGAGATGGCAGAGTCAGGCGTGCGGAGGAGAGCCAGGTTTCAGCAAGCAGGAGAATGTCCGGGAGTGTTGGGTGACCCAACATAGAGGCTGCAGTTTTCTTAGGGAGACTGCATATATTAATGAAGGCGACTCGAAGGCCTTTACCATCTGTGGGCCGGGGCATTGCTGGGACAACCGGCCCGGGGTTTGGGTTCACGTTGCCGGAGAGCAGGAGTAGCAGGAGAATTAGGCGCCTCGCACTGGTTTGGGCTGACAGAACCGCTCGCCGAAACCAGCACGAGATAACATTCTTATCTCGTAAGAAACAACCACCACTAACCCTATAAACATATAGTGGAATGTATCATTGATGGATCCCTGTTTGAAAATGAGAACTGGGAACAGTAACTTGCCAGGCGGGGACAACACAAAAAAAAAAAAAACACAAATTAGTCATTTAAAGATTATTGGAAACTTAGGACTTTTTTTCCCCTTTCCAGAAATAAATTTACAGTTGGCATCAACAGAACCCAGTTACACAAAATTCTCCCAAACTTTTTAATTTCAGAACCTTACATTTCTTATTATTTAAGACATTTTTAAGACCTATGAAATAGCCTGCCTGCAGTGACAGTGCTATGAGGATAGCATAGGGCTTCCGAGGTAAACATGGACAAATTCTGATTACCAAAAGAATCACAGAGTACCCTGGACAGTAGAGTGGATGGAATATCCCTATAAGTAAGTACATGTTTGCCCAGCATACAGCACCTGTCCTCATGACCTTAAATTACTATGTTTGTATGTACGTATTTTCATGAAAAGATGATTTTTATTTCCTTAAGACTACCTGTTCATATTGTTTATGCATGCAGTAAAGTCATAAACCTCTGCTTATGACATCAAAACCTGATGTCACAAAAATGATTCTGATCTCACAAGCAGAGGGTTCTTCAGTGCAGGAAATCTGGCAGGAAAAGAGGCAGAAAGCAAAACAAAAACAAGCTGTTTTCATGTAAAGGTCTTTGGTGACATTGTCCCACATTTCAAATTTTGGAGGAATGACTTGAGACGAGGCGTGCCAATGCCAGTTGTCACTGTTTAACAGATAACTAGAGCATTACTTTAAAATGGACATTCTTTTACTTTGACTGGTAGCAAGTACTAGCAATAAAACTTGTGCTCAATGCAAAACTTGTTGCACTGATTTCCCAACGCTAATGCGTTTTAGTCACATTCCTGATATCTGAGTCTCACGATATTCTGCAATGGCATTCTAGTCCATAGACTATTTCTACTCTAAGCCTTTAAAAAAAATTTAAAAAAAGAGCAGGACTATAAATTTCTAGTTGCTTAATTAATTTGATATATGAAAAGGTTCAATATGCCTTTTTCTAAAAGAAGGCAAACTGTGCTGTGACTAAAACTGACATCATGCTGTTTCTCGTGCAACAATGTGACTGAAAACACACAGTAGAGACAGCAGTGACAAAACCTTCATAAAGTGATATGCTGCAATATTTTTTCAACAACATTTTTGTTACACATACACCTCAGCAATAAAAGTAACACAAAATACACTGTGTATTTGCAGTAATCTTTAAAAAAAATGATTTTCTTTCTAATAATCTATCAAGGTTTACATCTGACTTGTCCAGTCATTGTACTAGCAGGAAGCTGCTCTGCAATAAAATAATTATACTCCTTTGTTTTGTACCTGAAGACATGACGTTTTTGTTGACTCGTTTAGTCGTTCTGCATCCTTTAAAGATGAATCCAATTTTTCATACTGGAAAAAGTAAGTATGCCATTTAATAATTTTGTCACACTGTCAACTAATGAAATTATGGAAATAGTAACTTGGACTAAAAAATGGTTTACCTGTTGTTTATAGCTGCTTAACGTTTCAAGAGTCTTACATTTTTCTTCTAATAATTCAGAAACTTCATTGCTAAGTTTTTTTTCTCGTGCTAACAAAATGAATTATGGCTGTTAATTTGTGAATTAATTCATGTGAAAAATTGTATACAAGCACTAAGCAGCAAGCAGTTAAAAATCCCTGAAACAAATACAGAATAACTTTCCTGTGATTAAATGCACAATACATTAACTCTAGAAAGCAAAGCTAGTGCTCCCGCAGTTGATTTTTAGGAAAATGACTGTGGCTGAACAAGGCTTGTTTTCATACCTTACGCAAGTACTGTACTCAGAAAGGACTGTATAGATTCTGAAGCACAAAACCAAAAGCTATGCGTCAGAACTGATCCTGTGTACTGTACTGAAATGTTTGCACATGTTCCACTAGCAATGCAAGTGTGAGGTGATGTATTTACTTATGTGTTTATTTACTTACCAGGCAGGCCTTTGGGCAACATATACCAATTTGTAAGGGAGACTTTCACCCAGAGAATAAAGTTACATACTGGCACATGCATCAAAATAAATCCAAATACATTATATGTAAGCAATAAAACACAATGGGGAGTGCATTAGACATTTCTAGAGCATGGTTGGGGCATAGTGCGGCACGAGGTTCTAGCGCACACCCCCAGAGTGTCTTATTGCACTAATGAAATGGGCCTCTTCATTGCACATGCATGTGAAAACTAACATTCATAAGATTAAGTAATAAAAATGTTAAATCTTTCTCTTAATAAATAAAATAGTTCCTCCGCCTATATCAGTTTACTGTTTTTATTTGTTCTTTGAGTTAAGGACTCTTGTCCTAGTAAGGCTTCCATAGTTGTAGTTTTTTATTCATTTGGTTGACATGGCAGTACCCCCCCCCTCCGATTTTTTTTTTTACTGGAGCGGGGAATGGCACAGCAGCTTCTCAAGCAAGGATGTGAGCAGCATCTCTGAAAGAAACAATCAGTAGTGTGCAGGAGTTTAACTGAAAACAATGGAAAAGTGAGGAGTTAAGGGAGGGAACTACTGAGCAGCTGGCAGGTTGGTTGTTGAGGAAAAGGAGAGAGAACGAGCAGGTGGGGGGGAAGATGGTGACCAGCATGTTTTTTCTATGTGCTGCATCCAGGTTATTTATTAACTGAAAAAAAAATTGAAAAATAAAAAAGTGACAGCGAGTGGCCAGTAGTGCGACCACTGAGTCAGAGAGCGAGCGGGCAGGTGGGCAGGCAACGGAAAACGCTGCTGTGAAAGCCACGTGCAGCATTTGAGACAAGTAATGAAACTGTAACAGTCAGTTGAACAAACATGACTAAAAAAAAACCTACCGACTTGGAGAACCTGCTGCAGCTACGCACTTTGTTCCCTGTCTCTGCCTGGGAATTGTCTCCTTGCTGACTTACCAACAGCACTGTCATGTTTTGTACATTATTAACTGTAAAGTGTGCCTTTTTGTCTCTTTTGTTCCTATTATACTGTGTGATATGTACCTTCTCTATGTACCATGTAACTTGCATTTATGTACAACACTATATATGTATTTGTTTTTACCTGTTTCTTGATTTGTACTCTCCAATGTCGTGCCTGAAAATAGGCAGTTCTGTCTAGTACACTTACCTAGTTACCAAACGCAAATAAATAAATAAAAGCTGGGAAATTTAGTTCAAGCGTAGTACATGAGGACTGTTGGGTGTTTTCATTCAGTGATGTGGAAAAAAGATGCCAGTTGTTAATTTTCCAAATGTTATTAAACATTCTAAATGAGTATTTTTTTTTTTTTTTTTTTGGGTACAGCATCAAGGCTAACATACTAAAATGCCAGCAGAATAGGCCTAACGGTCTTTCGCGTCTGCTCATTTGCTCAGCCCCCACCCTGGGAGCGGACCTTGCTGCCCCCCTCGCCTTCTCTGGCTTCTCCCTTCCCACTTCCGGATATTCTCGCTGCATTGGATTTTGCTTCCAGAACCCTTCCTCTGTACCTGTCCCACCCCCTCTTGAACCCCTCCACCATCTCTGCCTCCACCAGCCCCCTAGGCAGTGCATTCCATGGCTCCATCTCCCTCTCAGTGAAGTAGCACCTCCTCCTTTCTCCCCTGAATCTTCCCCCCTTCAGCTTCCAACCATGCCCTCTAGTGGCCCCCTCCTCCTTCCTTCAAAACACCCTGACTGTTCCTCCCCTATTTACCCCTTCATGTACCTGAAGACCTCTATCATGTCCCCCCGGTCCCTTCTCTCTTCCAATGTGTACATATTTAGCTCTTCAAGCCTCTCCCCATAGGTCCTGTCCTCCAAGCCCCAAATCATTTTGGTTGCCCTCCTCTGGACCCTCTCCAGCAGTTTAATGTCCCTTTTTAAGTGTGGCCTCCAAAACTGCATGCAGTACTCGAGGTGCAGTCTCACCAAGCAGTTATACAGAGGAAGTATCACTTCCCTCCTTCTGGAGGTGATCCCCCTAGCGATGCATCCCAGCATCCTGTTGGCCTTGGCTGCTGCCCTCCTACAAGTCTCTGAGTTGTTCATCTTGACATCCACCACCACCCCCAGGTCCCTCTCAGCCATTCGAGACTTGTAGCATTCTCCCCCCCCCAAAGGTGTACACTTGGCCCGGGTTTCTGGCCCCCAGGTGCAGTACCTTGCATTTCCCTGCATTGAACCTCAGCTTCCACTTTCTAGACCATCTTTCCAGAGCCTCCAGATCCCCCTGTAGGGCCACCCTCTCCTCCTCCCCATCCACCACCGCCCCCAGTTTTGAGTCATCCGAAAAGAGACTCATCTCACTCCTGATACCTGTCCTTATGTCAGAGATGTAGGCGTTGAAAAGGAGGGGCCTAAGGACTGATCCCTGTGGGACCGCACTAATGACCCTCCCTGGGAATGAGACTATCCCGCCAACTAATTGCCTATCCATCTGATCATCTGGTTCCCCACCCCCCATTTCTCCCAGCTTATCCAACAGGCCCACGTGAGGAACAGAGTCAAATGCCTTGCTGAAGTCTAGAAAGAGGATGTCCACTGGTCTACCCAGGTCCAAGGCACTCGTCACCCAGTCATAGAACTCCACAAGGTTTGTCTGACACGATTTCCCCAGGACGAATCCATGCTGTCTGTCGTCCAGGCACCCTGACTTTTCAGGTCCCCCAGCCTCTCCTTGACAATGCCCTCCATCACTTGCCCACCACCGATGTCAGGCTGACAGGCCTGTAGTTCTCTGCCACCTCCCTTGATCCCCCCTTGTGGATAGGCACTATATGCGCCACCTTCCAGTCCTGGGGCACCCACCCTGTCCTCAGAGAGGTGGTGAAAAGCTCCGCCAGGGGTTTTGCCAGTACATCCGCAAGTTCCTTCAGCACTCTGGGATGTAATTTATCTGGCCCGGTGCTTTCTCCGTCTTAAATTAAGGGAACTGAGGGCTTCCCTCACTCTCTCTGCTGTGATGTCCACTTCCGCTACCTCTTCTCCCTGCTTAGCCTTCCCCCCTCCTGCCAGTGATGCCTCCCCCTCTCCCCAGACCCGCCGATCGGTAAGGGTCCCCCCCTCCTCAGTATCACTGTCTCCTCCCATGTATGATGCAGCACCCCCATTTTCCTTGGTGGAAACTGAGGTGAAGTACTCATTTAGTAGCTCAGCCTGCTCCCCTGGGTCTTGTGCCCATCTCTCCCCTGTTTTAATCCTGCTAATCTGCCCCTTCACCCTTTGTTTTTCCCCAATGTATCTAAAGAATCCCTTGTTCCCTCTCCTAATTTCCCTGACCAGGTTCTGCTCCTTCCTTGCCTTAGCCGCCTTCACACCCTAGTGGCCCTTCTAGCCATCAGCTCATACTCCCTCGATTCCTTTCACTCCTTGAGCACCTGAATTACCTATAGGCTGCCTTCTTTCCCCACACTACCTCCTGGACCTCCCTAGTCCACCAGCAGGGTTTTCGGGCCCTACCGCATTTTCGTCTTACTCTTGCACAGGTGCTGGTAGCATCCTGCACCCCTCTCCTGATGATTTCCCACCTACTATCAGCGTCCATGTCTGACCCAATCCCATCCAAATGCTCTTTAAGGATCCTTCCCACTTCCTTAAAATCCACCCCCCCTGAAGTCAGTTACCTCCGTCTTTGTGCAGCCTTCTACCCCTCCTAGGTCCAGGTAGAACCAGACCGTGGCATGGTCACTCCCAGCCAACGGGTCCCTTACCTCCAGGCCCCCAATCTGGTCACTGTCTGCCAGGACCACATCCAGTACCCATGCCTCCTTGGTCGGTTCCCCCACCTGCTGAGTTAGGAACATGTCTTGAAAGACATCCAACCTCTGTTCCCTGGCCACCGAGGATGTCAAAGTCTCCCAGTCTGTTCCTGGCATGTTTAAGTACCCCAACACCACCACCCTTCCCGTGCCCAGTCTGCAGTGTCTCCCAACATCTGCCACCAGACTCTCCTCCAGCTCCTCTGCCAGTGCAGGGGGTCTATACACCACTCCTATTTTTACTCTCTTGCCCCCCCCCTCGTTATCAGGGTGACCCAAATTGCCTCCATGGTTCCCTCCGCCTCCTCTACTCCCCCTATGCCAATGCAGTTTTTGATTATCATTGCTACCCCTCCTCCCCTTCCCTCCCCCCGTCCTTCCTGAACATAGTGTAACCCTACAGGGTCAGGTCCCAGTCGTGTCCTGTGGTGGCCCAGGTCTCAGTGACCGCTGCCACATCCACCGCTCCCTCAATTACCATCGCCTGGAGCTCAGGCATTTTATTGCCCAAGCTCCTGTCATTTAGCAGGACTACCTTCCACCCTTTCCCTATACTTCCATTTCCCCTGCTCATATTCCCATGGGGATTGTGTTTTCCCCTGGTCTGCACTTTACCAGTCGGCCTTTTCCCGCATTCCTCCAGCTCCCCAGGGGGGTGGAGACAGAGTCCCTCCTTTATCGGCCCCACCTCGACAGCCTTTTCTCCCGTGCTGGCTACCAGCACTTGATTTTAGCCATGCGCTAGACACTTTTAGTGCACAACCATCAGCTAATCACAGGGCTAGAAATATTAAGCCCATTTTCTTAAGTCCAAAATAATTACAGTAGAATAATATGCAAGCAATAACACATGACAAGGTGTGGGTTACATGCTGATAAGAGCACGCCCAGGAGCGTACTAAGGCATGGGGCGCTTGCGCGAGTGCCTCATGCCAATGGTGCAGCATTAAGTACGTACACCTACAAAAGTGTGTTACTGCGCTTATAAAATGGCTGTCGGCATAAGCACCCCAGTAGAAAAAAAAAATATGTATACAATTAGAAAACTATGGTTAAAAGCTGTTAAATTTGTAAGACATAGAAAAATAGTCCCTCAGTACTGCATAGGCTATGTATGATGTAATGTGCATTTGTGTGGCGCCCCCCCCCCCCGTGTGTTCTGCAAGACAGAAACATTTATTTTTGTTTTTTTATTTACTTTCTTTTTGTTTGAGTTTTTTGTTTGTTATTTCAGGGTTTGGTGAGTTTGAACGTAACTCAGCGTGTCTCTGTTAGCGGCCGTAGAAAGCAATTTTTGTAATGATACACAGACAGTGTCGGCAGATAAGGGCCTATGGCCCACCCAGTCTGCCCATTTGAGCTTGTAAATTCAGTTTATGTTTTCCTAGAAGTCTGTTGCCCCTTACCCCTAACCTCCAGAATTCCTTTATGTCTATCCCATGCATTCTTAAATCCCGTGATTGTTTCAGCCCCCACCACTTCCTCTGGCAGGGTGTTCCACTTGTCCACCACCCATTCTGTTAAGAAATTCTTCCTCACGTTTCCTCTGAGTCGTCCTCCCTGCAACTCCACCCCTTGCCCTCTAGTCCTGGAACATCTTGTTCTCTTAAAAATAGTGTATTCCTGCACCCTGTTCCTCCCTGTAAGATACTTGTATGTCTCTATTATATCCCCTCTCTCCCTCCTCTCCTCCAGGGAGTACATGTTCAGTTCCTTCAACCTGTCTTCATAGAACTTGTGATGCAATCCATGCACCATCTTTGTTGCCCTCCTCTGAACCTTCTCTACCCTGTCTATGTCCTTATGTAGGTATGGTCTCCAGAACTGTACACTGTACTCCAGGTGGGGCCTCACTAGTGTCTTGTATAGTGGAATTATGACCTCCCTTTTCCTGCTGGTGATGCTCCTGCCTATACATCCCAGCATCCTATTTGCTTTACCTGCTGCCTTGTCACACTGTTTCCCTACCTTGAGGTCATCAGAGATGACTTCCCCAAGATCCCTTTCCTGCTTGGTGCATGCTATATCCTCACCCCCAACTGATATATTGTGCCAGGGTTGTTGTGCCCCATATGCATTATCTTGCACTTCTTTGCATTGAATTTCAACTGCCAAACCTCTGACCATTCTTCAAGTTTCTGCAGGACCCTTCTCATTCTGTCTACACCCTCTGGTGTGTCTACTCTGTTACAGAGCTTTGTGTCATCAGCGAACAGTGAAATTCTGCCTTCTAGGTCCTGCACAATGTCACTGATGAAGATGTTGAATAGGACCGGTCCCAGCACTGATCCCTGTGGTACCCCACTGGTCACTCTTCCCTCTGTGGAGTGACAGCCATTTACCACCACCCTCTGTGTCCTGCCACCCAGCCAGTTACCAACCCACCACACTACTGTCTGCCCACACCATATTCCCCAGTTTGTGTAATAGTCTTCTATGTGGCATAGTGTCAAAGGCCTTGCTGAAGTCCAGATAGGCCATGTCCACTGCCCTCCCCTGATCCACCTTCCTAGTCACCCAGTCAAAAAATTCAACGAGGTTGGTCTGACATGACCTCCCCCTGGTGAAACCATGCTGCCTTGGTTCCAGTAGTCCATTGACAACCAGATGTTCCACCAATCTCTCCTTCAGTAGTGCTTCCAGAGCCTCTGGGACTGGGCGCCTGAAAAATAAAATTTGCCTTGCCTTGCCATTATGCACCACTACCATTTGTAAATGTGAATACAGGCCCATATTACTTACTGGTTTGTTGGGTTCCCGCTACAATGTGCAGATTGGCTCATTTCTCCCATAAAAGTTTTGTAAGATATTAAAAGTCAATATGAATAAGCAGAAGTGCATGCCCAGTATCACAGCCCCACTTTGAGTGATTTTAAAGCATTTTTTTAGCCCCTGTTTCTAAAAACATCCTACTTGTCCAAGTACAGCTTTCTTTCTAACATCAGAACATATATGTTACTGAACTCAAACATAATATTATTTGCACAAGTATCAGGACCCACTATAAGGCAATGAGGCATTGACAGGCAGTATTGGGAGGCAGTATAGCGCAGTGGTTTAAGGCTCTGAGCTGCAAATCTGTGACATCCAGCAGACGAGACCTGGGTTTGAATCCCACAGCTTCCACTTACATACTATGTGACCCTTAGCAAGTCACTTAACGTCCCTGTGCTCCCAGGTCGCACCTGTAAAAAAGCTTTCAGCTTAGTGTGCTACTCCTGGTTAAACAACTAACAGGCAACGGGGATCCTGGAGGGTCACACGAGACTCCCTCAGGGATCGATGTGAGCACTGCTGCCCAAGTACAAGGCGGCATACAACACCAGAATGCAATGCAACGATGAACCCAGGAAAACAGGGAAAGCCCAATCAGCGAGCACTCGTTTTGGATGCACTGCAGGTTCCCTGTACACAGCAAAAGAGGTAATGTTTCAGGTGCGCTGCACCGCTTGTTGTGGTACAGAATCTGTCGTGTAAAAGGGGCTACTGTTAGAACCTTAAGACTTTTGTTACGAGCTATAGCAAAACAATACTAGAGTGGGAAGGACTGTACTCTTCAAAACACCGAGATTCTCCAAAGAGACAAGCTAACGGAAGACTAACTGGTGATATACCAAGGATAACATTCAAAAAGTCAGAAATATCCCTGAAATGTTAACTCAGTCATTTTTTCTTTAAAGGAGGTAGCTCTGTTTCCCCTACGATTTTGAAATCATTAGCAACAATAGCTAAAGAGACCTCCCAGATTTTAGCCAGTGTAAGAAACCTTGAGTCAAAGTATATAAAAACAAAATGTAACAAAAATAGTGACAAGGTTTTATTTAAGTGGATTACATCATTCACCCTAAGGCAAACAGTATACAACATTACTGTGAAATAATAACTTCTCCAATTATCTAACTTATCTCATCTCTTCCTAGCTCCTTAAAAGCAGGGAGCTCAATTTCAGACCACTGACTAAAGCCTCACAGTAGTTCAGCACAGCACTTGATTTCTGTGCGGCTTTAGCTCATGGACTCAAATTCTCTGCCTCTTGGCTTGTCCCCTGCTTAACTTTCGGCTCTGTTATAACTATCAGACAGCCTGATTTTCATCAACAGACCACTTTTTTGCCCCAAACCACAAAAAATTCCTTGTCTCTTTAAATTGACGCTTTCAGCTCTCAACTTTGATTTCTCTAGTTTATTATAGACTGATTATATCAGCAGCTTTTTAATATTTAAATTGCCCCAAAAAAGCACAAACTCCATGTCCATTCCATCTCAGAAGGCTTGTGCCAGGGACTAGATTGTTTTAGCCCTTTCATCTCCCTGCTCCTTTCACACTGTTTTTCTGTCTGCCAGTTTGTTTTCACATTTGGCCAAATATTGATTAGCCACATGCTCTCACAAACTCAGTGATGTCTGTTGTTTTTTTTTTTGCCTCTGATTTTAGGGCCTGCCCATTTGCAGCCAAGACAAATATCAGGTGGCTGCCGGTGACTGTGACATGCAGATTCGGTGCTCCAGGGAGGGAAATACGGAAGTCTCATGCAAGCGCAGAAGATTCAAGATAGCACTGGCAATCAGTATTTTTTTTGCCCCTCTCTCTGTAGTTCTGACTGCCCTGGCAAGAGAGGTGGTGAAAATTGGCTGCAGCGGACTGCTTTCGCCTCCACTGCGATCATGCACATAAAAACTTCAGCCACACTGCTTTTGGCTTTGCCGGTGGCGAGCAGCAAGTGGGACTGCAGAGACAGGAAATGATTTGTACATAGTTAACTGCCTTTCCATCTTCCTTTTCAATCCAGTTATGTATTCTGATATGCACTTACCAATTTTTAGCAAATAAATAATCCAGCTTTGGGGCGCCTTCAGATCTACACAGAGTTCCACTCTCCTCACCAGCTACTGTTCTTTCTTCTCATAAGTATAAGACATTCTATGACATCAATAACACAATTCCAGGCTATTCATCTGAGCAGCCTGGAATGGTGTTATTGATGTCTTGTAACATGGCATAAAAAAATTATAGTGAAATGCAGAGCAGACACTGGTCGAAATGCATCAGGTGATCAAAACCCAGTGGTAATTAACCCACCAGTAGAGCTCTCTGGCGTCCTACCAGAAGTGGCCACACGGTGCAGCACTGCGGCAGGAATGAACAGGATAGAGATCCAATGCAGTGGTAGAGGCCGCAGTTGCAGTACCTGTGCAAGCCACCTTAACAGTGCCAGCAGTCAAATAAAAGAAAATATCGGGAATGTGCTTAAAAAGGCTGACAGAGACACAGTGTCTCATGGTATGTATTCGTACTTGTAGATGGTGTCTCGTGCAAGAGTCACAAAAGAAGTGTAGGGATGCCGGCGACTGCTGTAGTAGCTTGGGGCACCTGGGAGAGAAGCGGGTCGACTGTCAGGATGAGTGAGAGAAATCCATGCAGCAGCAACAGGTGGCTTGCAGCTCAGGGCAATAGAACTCACTATCAGCAAGTACAGTTATGGAAGTGTAGTGGGCAGCATAGAAGCAGTTTGACAGATGGAATACAGGCATATTTGCACATTGTATCGGCATTGGCCCCAAAAAAAGAAATACATGTCTCCCAGAGTGCACCACAGTGATCTATGTTGGCAGTATAACAGGGAAGGCGAATAGAGGAAAATTGTTGGTGAGAATGAGAGAAAAAAATTACTCTGTGTCTGTGTGACACAGGAATTATATGTTCGCATTTCTTCAGAATTGCTCTACACTAGATAAATGTATGTGACAGGTTCAATGTGCATGCGCACCGCGATACATCTTCAGCAACTGAAATGTACAAGCCTGCAACATGACTTCTCCAGTACAATGACTCATCGTGTAAATCTGTCTGTGGTTTTCAGCAACACTGTAGTCGTAGGAATACTTCCCTTGCACTTGCCATGTTACAAGTGCATTAATCACCCTCAGCGTCCAGGTTCTACGGGGATTACACGCCACAGGAGTTGGAAGCACTGGCCGGGCGTCCAGACCCCCTCCAGCTGGGCATTAATCCACCGGTACAGCCTCCTCTGCTGGTGATTAATGCTTACACAGGATGTTTGGGCATTATGAAAAGAGAGGACAGCAACTGCTGAGGAGACGGGATTCAAGATAGTTACAAAGGCAACAAAATTAGATTATAGTATATGGTTAGCCTTTGTTCTGTATGAAAATCAACCTGCTCAAAATCTTTGTTGCGCACATTCTAAACCGTTGTGCACATTCCAAAGTGTTGCTGTGCACATTCCGAACAGCTGTTCTGCACAGTGCAAAGGTCATACAACTTAAATTTCTCATTTATTCCACAACTAGCTACTTACTAACCACCCAATGCCCACAGCTGTACCATTTAACTTTCAAAAGTCTGTAAATGTGATGTTGATAATTGAACAGAACAAAGAAATGGCAAGATTTTTTGTTTCCACTTCAGCGGGGGTCTGTCACTTCAGTGTAAAAAACATATACTATATAAAATAAAATATGGGCTACCACACAACTCAGCATGTATTTCCATCTCAGGGTTGAGATGACAGCATGGACCTCTCTAGTTTCATTCTTCAGGTTCATATGCTGTCATCTCAGCCTCTCGATGGAGAAACAGCCTTGCTGTGTATGGCTGCCCATACATTATTCTCTATATTAAATAAAAAGGACCAAAAACATCAGAATCACTGGTAGAAACTACAGTACAACTGGAGGGCATCTAAAACTCACTTCAGACATTCTCTCAAATATGGATGCAGGGCATCTCACAGGAGCGGTTTTCATTGCTCTTACGAAGGCCTTCAACCTGGTTGACCACCCAGTGTTCCTATCTGGCCTGCTTAACCTGGGTTTCTCTATTCCAGTTGTCAAATGATTTAATAGCTACCTATCAAACAGGTCTCAAATGGTTAAATTTGACTCAGCTATGTCAGACCGAGAAGCACCGCTGTGCCCCAAGGATCTATCCTGGGACCCACTTCTTTTGTCATTCTTCATCAATAATGTTCCTGGTGCACTGAAAAACTGTTCATCTCTCCTATATGCTGATGATCTTGTCATCTATACCAGTGGAAATGAAGTTGCTGATCTTACCTCTGCCCTCTCTGCTGATTTCAAAAACATTCAAAATTGGCTCTATGATCACAAACTGGTTCTAAATTCAAAGAAAACAAAGGCCATGCTTTTTGGTTCGGCTCTTAAACTTAGAACCTGTCTCACTTCCCTTAGGGTCCATGGTATGGGTGGAACTAAACTGGACTGTGTCACGTCATTTAAGTATCTCGGGGTCCTGCTGGATCAATCCCTGGATCGAAACTGTCATATTCAAACAACTTGCAAAGTGGTGAATACCAAACTGGGGGCTGCGCACAGGACAAGTTACATGCTAATGCCATCTGCTAAACTTGCCATTGCAAAGGGAATTCTACTTTCTACTCTTACCTACTATGCACCCATTCTGGCTGCTGCCCAGAAAACCTCTCTTCAGAAGTGGGATGTTATATACAATAACATATGCTGCTGTGCGTCCTCATCCACCCGACTAAAGCATCGCTGTCAGCTGTACAAAGACCTTGGCTGGCCCTCCCCCTCTGCAACTAGGCAATACTACCTTGGCTCTCTAGAAGATTCTATTATGAGGCTGAAAACTCCAACATCCCTGGCGGAGCTGCTACATCCTCTCACCTTTTCACATGACTTGAGGTTAATTGATAAATCGTTCCTAAAAATCCCCAGATGCCTTACCTTAAATGGAACTGCAGCTTTTTGACATGTGGCACCTCAATTCTGGAATACGCTTCCTTCCGAACTTAGGCAGATTGGGTCCCACCAACACTTTAAGACTGAACTCAGGCGACATCTCCT
Organism: Neoceratodus forsteri; assembly: GCA_016271365.2. Taxonomy (NCBI): domain Eukaryota; kingdom Metazoa; phylum Chordata; order Ceratodontiformes; family Ceratodontidae; genus Neoceratodus; species Neoceratodus forsteri. The sequence goes on along the minus strand of CM028134.1, from coordinate 965,370,159 downwards.
GCAGACTGAGCTTTGTACCTGTTTTGACCCACCACAGCTCACTCAGAGGCTCCTCTATCTCACTTACCCTGTTCCACTGTTTCTGGCACTTCTTTCGACCTTGCTAAATGGATATCGATTGATAGCATCGACCCCAGTGAGCCCAGCCAGCTTCTCCCTTTTTTCCTATTTCCTATACCACCATACAGTATATCAGTTATCTTCAGCCACTCTCTCCCCTATGCAATTCCCCTCCTTGCCTTTCCATTTCCCCATACCGTTCCCACTGTCTACACCTCTCCCCTACTTCCTAAACAGTTCTAATCTGCCCCATCCCATCCCACTCTGCAGTGGCTCCTTTTGCTTTAGTACCTACCTTACTCCATCTATCTCATATAAACTCCAACGTCAGCTCTAAAGTTGATACCTGCATTCTCCATTCATTGTACTTTCTTGTATTAATGTATAACCTCCTTACATAATTTATTTATGTTGGCTGTATTATTGTTCTACTGTTATGTCTCCAGTTTCTCCTATTTGTACCTATGGTAGGCTATTATTACCATGGAACATATAATGCAACCTGTGCTTTCCTGTAAGGTTTATGTCTTACCCATTTAACTAGATGCAATCTATATACTATGTTTTGACACCCAAATATGTAATGTTTGTTTCTTCCCTCACTGGCTATGTTCTGTAATTGTTTTCATCATGTTCTGTACTCTCCCGGGTCATGCCTGAAAATAGTCATGTTGTTGACTGGTGCACCTACCGGGTAAACAAAAATCAAAAAAATAAAAATAAATCTAGAGGTGTAAATACAGGTTACTCACCTGTAACAGGAGTTCTAGGAATGGTATATGTTGTTCATCCACACTGTCTGGCAGGTATCCTTGCCACTTTAATTCTTGCCGGAAGGTCTTCAAGCTGGCTCCTCCCACCCACCCGGGTGGTAAAACTCTCGGCTCCGCCCCATGACCCCAGATCTGGCCCGCTGGAAGCTCAGGTTGTGCGTTGAGCCGGGAGGTGGTGGGTGCGTGTGGATGAACAACATATACCATTCCTAAAACTCCTGTTACAGGTGAGTAACCTGTATTTCTAGGGACATGGATATGTTGTTCATCCACACTATCTGGCAGACTCCTAGCAGTTCTCCGGGAGGAGGGAGGCAAGGCGCACACCCTCAATACTTACTTGGGAAAGAGAGATTGGAGAACTGAGGCCCCAAAACCAGCATCCCGGCGTGACTCGAGGTCGATCTGGTAGTGGGTAATGAAGGTATGTGCCGACTTCCAGCTAGCAGCTCTGCAGATATCCTGGATAGGGACGTCCTTGGAAGCAGCTACCGATGCAGCAGTATGGCGGATAGAATGAGCTCTTATCCCTCTGGGAGGCTCCATGCCCGCCAACCTGTAGCAGAGCTCTATGCAGGAGGTGATCCACCTGCCTATCGTCTGCTTTGCTGCAGGTCTGCCAGGTGCGGCTTCAGCGTAGGTGACAAACAGCTGGCGAACCTCTCCCCGAACTTCAGCCGTCCGCTCCTTATAATGAGCGAGCGCTCATCTAGGGTCCAACGTATGGAGCTTATACTCGGCCTCCGAGGTGTGATTGGGGTAGAACACCGGCAGAGTCAACACCTGGTTAAGGTGAAACTCTGACACCACCTTCGGGAGGAACTTCGGGTGGGGGCGCAGGACAACCTTGTCCCTGTGGAAGACCAGGTAGGGAGGCTCGATGGAAAGCGCCTGGAGCTCTCCCATCCTTCTGGCTGACGTGATAGCCACCAAGAAGGCGGGCTTCCACGACAGGTGTGAAAGATCACAGCTGTGCATTGGTTCGAATGGCTTGCCCATGAGCTTGGCCAATACCAGCAGTAGATCCCACGGAGGTGGAGGTTCTCGCACCGGAGGGGAAATGTGGTCAAGGCCTTTGGAAAAGCGCCCAACCACCTTCTTCTGCATCACCGACTGCTTGCCGGCCCGCGCCCGGTAAGCAGAGATGGCTGCCAGGTGCACCTTAAGGGTCATCGACCGAAGCCCTTGCTGAGAAAGGGACCACAGGTAGTCCAGAATGCTTGCCAAGGGGCAGTCGGAAGGGTCCAAGCCCTTCCCCTGACACCAAATGCAAAACCTCTTCCATTTGAAGGCATAGCATTTTCTGGTCGACTCCTTACGGGACGCCTCAACAACGTTGAGGACCTCGTTGGAAAGACCCAAGGCCTGGAACTCTAGCCGCTCAGGAACCAGGCCGTCAGGTGCAGGGATTGAAGGTCTGGATGGAATGCCTTCCCTTGACTGACTGAGATCAGGTCCGGGCGGGCTGGAAGCCGCCTTGGGAGCCTGGAGCTGAGGCTGAGGAGATCTGGATACCAGAACTGGGCGAGGCCAGTCTGGGGCTACCAGAATCACCTGCCCTTGTCCCTCCTCGCCTGAGAAGCACCTTGTGGATCAAGGGAAATGGGAAAAGGCGTGAGAAGAGGCCCGGGGTCGACGGCCTCGAGAAGGCATCCCCCAGCAGCAAGCCCTGCTGAGGGGGGCGGCATGGAACAGACTCAGCTTCGCATTCTCCCTGGAGGCAAACAGGTCCACCTGAGGCGCACCCCAGTGGGAGAAGAGATCTTGTACTACCTCCGGCAGGAGAGACCACTCGTGAGACGCAGCCTCCATCCGGCTTAGGGCATCGGCCAGGGTGTTGGAGGCTCCTGCCACGTGAATGGCTAGGAGATCCGCCTCCAGGCTGCGCACTAGGGACCAAATGTGGAGAGCTTCCTTGCATAACAGCAAGGAGCGCGTCCTGCCCTGGCGGTTCAGATAGTACATGGTCATGGTGTTGTCCGTCTGGACCTGAACCACTTGACCCCGTAGAAACGGAGCGAAGGCAGTGAGAGCTAGACGGACTGCTCAGAGCTCCAGCAGGTTGATGTGGCATCGGGACTCCCGGGGGGACCAGAGGCCGTGCGCTCGGTGTTCCCCCAGATGGGCACCCCAACCCATCAGAGATGCGTTGGTCGAAAGAGAGACCGTCGGCTCGGGGCGGACGAACGGGATACCCTCCTGCAGATGAGCTGGAACGATCCACCACTGGAGAGCGTTCCACATCTCCTGGGTCACCGTCACAGGCCGGTCCAATGGATCACGGCGTTGTGACCACTGGCTGGCCAGTCCCCACTGAAGGGGACGCATGTACCAATGGGCCCAACGGACCACGCTGGTGCAGGCCGCCATGAGGCCCAGGAGGCGCAGGAAGTCCCGGGCAGGGCGCAATTGCCCAAACAGAAATGACTGGGCAAAGGAGGAAAGAACCTCGGCCCTGTCCACCGGGAGCCATGCTCTGGCTCGTAGAGAGTCGAGCTCTGCCCGATGAATAGTATCACCTGCTTTGGCATGAGTTCCGACTTGGCCTCGTTGATGAGAGGCCAACCTGAGAGCAAACCTGGAGGCCAGATCTCTGGACCGCTCCACTTCCTGTCTGGAGGGGGCTGCTATCAGCCAATCGTCCAGGTAAGGGTACACCCGGAACCCTCGGCACCGCAGGAGTGCTGTCACCACTGCCATGCAATTGGTGAAGAGCCTGGGAGCTAGGGAGAGGCTGAAGGGCATGGCTCGGAACTCGTAAAGGGATCCCTCCGCTCTGAAGCAGAGGAATCTCTGATGGGACGGACGGATTGGGACGTGAAAGAACGCGTCCTGGAGGTCCAGGGAGCAGAACCACATGCTTTGTTCCAAGGATGGGATTATCTGAGCCAGAGTGACCATCCTGAAGGTTCGAGACCTTAGGAACTTGCTCAGGTCGTGCCGGTCGAGAATGGGGCGCCAGCCCCCATCCGTTTTGGGACCAGGAAGTACCTGGACACAAACCCCAGGTCTGAAGGGGGATCCGCCACCTTCCTGATTACCTCTTTTTAGAGAGCAGGGCAATGTCATTGCTTGGGCCAACAGTGAGCTCTGCGGACCCGTGGCCCCAAAGGAGATGAGCTCGGTAGAACCTGCTCAAACTCCAGAGGCAAGCCTTTTCCTACCACCTCCAACACCCAGCGGTCCGTGGTGATAGCGGACCAGGCGGAAAGGAAGTGGCGGAGCCGTCCCCCCCAGGGGGGCAACCCAGGGGGGAGTGACGAGGTTGGGTCGGCACCCCTCAACCCGTCACTGGGCAGGCTTGGAGGAAGAACCGGCCGAGGGACCTCCCGGGCCATCACCTCCTTGCTTCCTGTTGGAGGAAGCCGTCGGCTTGGGTTTGGGACGCCAAGCGCGAGCCTGCTGGCCCTGTTGCTGGTGCTGCTGGGCTGGTCGAGGAGCAGGGACCAAAGGACAAAAGGACTTCTGCTGCGGATGGCGGCCTTTGTCCCTCTGGGCGGAGGTGACCGAGTCCAGAGTGGCATTGGACTTTTCGATCCGCTGGAGGTGTCCCTCCACCTCAGGGCCGAAGAGGTCAGTCCCCAAGAAGGGGACGTCCGCCAACTTGTGCTGGGTATCCGCCGTGAAAGTGGATATCCTCAGCCACGCCCTACGTCACATGGCCACTGTGGCTGCTACTGACCTGGCACAGGAATCACCTATGTCCAGAGCAGTCTGGAGCTGCTGCTTCGCCACCACCCTGCCCTGGTCCCGCACCTGGCGGACCGTGGTCTGCAGGTCAGGAGGGAGATGAGGAACGACCTCATCCAGGGAGCCCATGAGGGCGTGGGAGAAGTGTGCCATCAGCACGGCCGAGCTGGCCTGTCGGAGGCCAAGGGAGGACACAGCGTACACATTGCGCCCGTCAAAGTCCAACTTTTTGGACTCCTTGTCGGGGGGCTTGTCCACATCCCGAGTGTTACCGGAACGCTGGAAAACACTGTCGGTGACTAACCCCTCAGCAGAGGGGTGTTCCGAGAAACCGGGCCAAGAGCCGGTAGGGGCCGCATACTTCCTGGCCATCCTGGCCGAAGGCGCTGGACAGGAAGCAGGCCACTGCCAAAGCTCCAAGGCTGGGCCGACAATGGCCTCAGCCACCGGAAAGGCCTCCGTAGGAGAATCCCCTCAGTCCAGAATCTCCATCAGAGGATACTTGGCCCATTTGGACATGGGCTCGAGCTGCATCCTGGTTGACTCCAAGATGAGTCGAAGCAGACCCAAGAAGGACGATGGGCTATCGTCCACTGACTGGACCCTGAAGGACTCCAGATCGCACTGCCTGGAGAACAGGGAGGAATCGTCGTCGGATTCCAAAGAGTCTGCGAAGAGCTGCCTCGGCCCTGAGCCACCCTTCACCTGCCGAGGACGGTCGGGAGTGAGGGTGATCAACAACCTGTGGGGCAGGCCATGACCCGACCAAGAACTCGTGGTCGGGGCCCCCGACTTAGGTTGTGAAGGCGGAGGTTCCACCACAATCGGTGGACCAGCTGGTTTCGGCAACAACCGGCCCTGGGTGGGCAACTTGACTGGGCGAGAGGTTGCTTGACCATTCGGCGACAGCCACTTGATGGCAGGGTCTTCAGGCGAGTCGATTTAGGCCGGATAACAGCAACTGCTGCCACATCAAATCCTAAGTGGCGCTGGCGCAACTGCGTCGACCTCTCCTCACCGAGGAGGAGGGCGAAGAAGGCGGCGCCGCCCACTTGCCGACAACGGACTGAGACCACCGATGGCCGGCAGGAGCAGCTGGACCGAGAAGAGGTCTGAGACCAAGACCCCCGGGGGGACCGAGGGCGGGTCTGAGAAGGGGCCGGGGATACCCACTCTTTCCTCGGCTCGGGAACTTTAACCAGGGACTGCGGTGCCGAAGGAGCAGGCAGATACTCGGTATCCACCGGGGGAACCGGTGAGGTAGGGTTGTCGGCTTCTCCAGTCGACAGCCCATCTAATGGATCGAGAAAAATCTCGACTTCATCGACGGGAGTCTCGGCAGGCTGGCCTGACGGGGGCACCGTGAAGCCAGTCGGCCTCAGCCGCAACCTCGACCGAAGTTGACAGGCGGCTACCCAGAGAGGGGGACCTCTCCCGCTCCCAGGAATGCAGACAGTGGGACTTACCTTTCGACTCCCTTTTCTTGGGCCGAGAAGAATGTCTCGAAGGCCCCTCTCCCTTCGTGGAAAGGGACTGGCAAAGCTCCTTGAACGAAGCTGTATATGAGGAACTCAGAGAGAGAGCGGCATAAATGCCATGGCCGAGGAAGAAGAAGATGCGGCCTGGGCAGCTTCCTCCTCGAGGGCGATCATCTGCTCGAGCTGCTCAGCCGAGCCAGCCGCCACGGACACCGCCCAATGAGCCTCTTTGGATTTCACCAGCGGAAAATGTTTCTCGGCGCGCCCGAGCTTCAAACGGCCAGCGCAATTGTCAGAACATTGGCGAAAGAGCGGCACAACTTGCAAGCCTGCGGGTGCGTGATCTAGGCCCTGGCGGTGGCGCGCGTGGAGTCGCGGATCCGTCCCTGGACATTTCTGCCCACAGGGGCACCTCGAAAGCGGGAACAGATCTGTCCATGCGCAGCGAGGAAAAGAAGACCGAAGTTTGGAAAACTTAAAATCAATTTCGGCGAAGCGAATAATTAGGATCCAGTCTCAAGCGCGAAGCTGGGAGAGAACCTGGAGCTTCCAGCGATGAGGAAGATCTGGCGTCATGGGGCGGAGCCGAGAGTTTTACCACCCGGGTGGGTGGGAGGAGCCAGCTTGAAGACCTTCCGGCAAGAATTAAAGCGGCAAGGATACCTGCCAGACAGTGTGGATGAACAACATATCCATGTCCCTAGAACAACTGTTTCCTATAACCTTTAAAAGAAACTACCCACAGAAATTGGGTTATCTTTTAAAATATTGGGTTTCCATAAGTGCGGAACTGCTCAGTATGCATATTTGCAAACACAGGCTACATTTTTTGTTAATTCACTGAATGACCAAACCGATGAGAATTTATTACTTGTGGTACAACTTTGGAGCCTGTGCTATCACATGCTCATGCAGAAAGATTCATACAGGCAGGACAGTGAGGCCTCTCAAGGTATGCAGCCAAGAACACATTAAAGACATCAAACAAAGGAAAAAAATCCAGTGCTGGTGTGCAATAGTGACTTGGTGGATAACCTTCATGGGTTCAGAATCTGTCAAAGCTAAAATTAAAGGTAGAGACAGAAATACAGGTTACTCACCTGTAACAGGAGTTCTAGGAATGGTATATGTTGTTCATCCACACTCATTGGCAGTATCCCTTGCCGCTTGCGATTGCGAATGTCTTCAACTTGCCCTCCCACCCTGCGGGGATAAATTCTGTCTCAGCTCCCATGACGCCAGATCTGGCCGCTGGAAGCTCAGGTTGTCGTCCGAGCCCGAGGAGGTGGAGTGAGTGTGGATGAACAACATATACCATTCCTAGAACTCCTGTTACAGGTGAGTAACCTGTATTTCTAGGGACATGGATATGTTGTTCATCCCACACTCATTGGCAGACTCTAGCAGTTCTCGGGAGGAGGGGAGGCAAGACGCACACCCCATATACTTACTTGGGAAAGAGACTGGAGAGACCTGAGGCCCCAAAACCAGCATCCCAGCGTGACTCAAGGTCGATGGTAGTGGGTAATGAAGGTGTTTGCTGACTTCCAGGTAGCAGCCCTGCAGATTTCCTGGATAGGGACGTCCTGGAAGCAGCCACCGTTGCAAGCAGTATGGCCGGGTAGAATGAGCTCTTATCCTCTGGGAGCTCCATGCCCGCTAACTTATATGAGAGATCTATGCAGGAGGTTACCACCTGCTTCGTCCCGCTTGGCTGCAGGTCTGCGAATCTGACTTCAAGCGTGGAGTGACAAACAGCTGGCAGACCTCTCCCGAATTTCAGCGTCGCTCCCGCCTTATAATAAGCGGCGCCCTTCTACAGGATCAGAGTATGGAGCCTATATTAGAAGCCTCTCGAGGTGTGATTGGGGTAGAACACCGGCAGAAGTCAACACCTGGTTAAGGTGAAACTCCGACACCACCTTCGGAAGGAATTTGGTGGGAGGCATGGGACAACTTTCTGTCCCTGTGGAAGACCAGGTAAGGAGACCTCGATGGAAAGCGCCTAGAGCTCTCTCCCATCCTTCTGGCTGACGTGATAGCCACCAAGAGGGGGTCTTCCACGACGGTGAGAGAGAGCACACCTGTGCATAGGTTCGAATGGCTTGCCCATGAGCTTTGCCAGTACCAGCAGTAGATCCACGGAGGGTGGGGGTTTCCCGCACTGGAGGGAAATGTGATCAAGGCCTTTGAAAAGCGCCAGACCACCTTCTCCTCGCCACCGACTGCTTCCGGCCCTTGATAAGCGAGAGATGGCTGCTAGGAGCCTGCAGGGTCATCGACCTAAGCCCTTGACTAGAAAGGGACCATAAATAGTCCAAGATGCTTGCCAAGGAACAGGAGGAAGGGTCCAAGCCCTTGCCTGACACCAAATGGAAAACGCTTTTCCATTTGAAGGCATAGCATTTTCTGGTCGACTCATGCAGGGCGCCTCAACTACATTGAGACCTCGTGAAAGACCAAGGGCCTGGAACTCTAGCAGCTCCAGGAACCAGGCCGTCAAGGTGCAGGGATTGAAGGTCGGATGGAACACCTTCCTGATTGACTGAGAGCAGGTCCAGCGAGCTGGAAGCTGCCGCGCGAGTCCTGGAGCTGAGACTGAGGAGATCTGGGTACCAGAACTGGCGAGGCCAGTCTGGGGCTATCAGAATCACCTTGCCTTGTCCCTCCTCGCCTTGAAGCACCTTGTGGATCAAGGGAAATGGGGAAAGGCGTAAAGAGGCCGGGGTCCATTGCCTCGAGAAGGCATCCCCTGCAGGCCGAGCCCTGCTGAGGGGCGGGCATGGAACAGACTCAGCCAGCGCTTCTCCATGGAGGCAAACAGGTCCACCTGAGGTGTGCCCCAAAGGAGAACAGATGCTGTACTACCTCCGACAGGAGGACCACTGCGTGGGATGCAGCCCCTATCCGGCTCAGGGCGCCGGCCAGGAGTGTTGGAGGCTCCTGCCGCGTGAATGGCTAGGAGATCCGCCTCCAGGCTGCGCATCAGTGACCAAATCACGGAGAGCTTCCTTGCACTTAGAAGCATGGGAGCGTCCCGCCCTAGCGGTTTAGATAATACATAGTCGTGGTATTGTCCGTCTGGACTCGGACCACTTGACCCCGGAGCAGACAAGGCGGTGAGGCTAGGCGGACCATCAGAGCTCCAGCAGGTGATGTGGCATGTCGGGACTCCCTTGAGAGGGCCCAGAGAGGCCATGAGCCCGTGTTCCCCAGATGGCACCCCAACCCATCAGAGGCAGCACGAGGTCGACAGAGACCCCGTCGGCTCGGGGCGAGATGACAGGATGCCCTCCTGCAAATGATCTGGAGCGGTCCACCACTGGAGGCGTTCCCACATCCCTGTCACCGACTCTAAGCTGGTCAAGGGATGCATGCGTTGTAGACCACTGGCTGGCCAGTCCCCACTGAAGGGGCGCATGTTCCAGCGGGCCCAGCGGACCACGCTGGTACAGGCCGCCATGGGACCCAGGAGGCGCAGGAAGTCCCGGGCGAGCGCGGTGCCCAACCAAAATGATCGGGCAAAGGAGGAAAGAACCTCGGCCCTGTCCGCGCGGAGCAGCTCTGGCTCGAAGAGAGTCGAGCTGCGCCCGATGAATAGAATCACCTGCTCGACTCGAGTTCCGACTTGGCCTCGTTGATAAGGAGGCCCAGTTGAGAGCTTAGACCTGGAGGGCCAGATCTCTGGACCACTCCGCCTCCTTCCTGGAGGAGCTGCTATCAGCCAGTCGTCCAGGTAAGGTACACCGGACCCTCGGCGCCTCAGAGAGTGCTGTCACCACTGCCATGCATTTGGTGAAGACCCTGGGAGCTGGAGACAAGCTCGAAGGGCATGGCTTGGAACTCGAAGAGAGATCCTTCGCCGAGCGAAGGAATCTCTGGTGGAGACGGACGGATAGGGACGTGAAAAAGACCAGCGTCCTGCAAGTCCAGAGAGCAGAACCACACGCCCTTCAGGGATGGTATTATCTGAGCCAGGTGACCATCCTGAAGGTTCGAGACCTTAGGAACTTGTTTAGTCGTGTGGATAGAATGGGCGCCAGCCCCGTCGTTCGAACCAGGAAGTACCTGGACTCAACCCTGGGTCTGAAAGGAGGGTCCACCACCTCTCTTACCACCTCCTTCTGGAGGAGGAGATGGCTGTCGCCGACGAGCCGCCAGTGAGGCTGGGGATCTCGGAAGCCTCGAGGCGACGGGCCTGAAGGGTGGTGCCGTCGAATTCCAGAGAGGCAGGCTCTTCCCACCACCTCAAAGACCCACCTGACTCCGTGGTAACAGCCGGAGACCAGGTGGAAACGGAGATGTGAACCGTCCCCACGGGGGGGACCCAGGGAGTAGGTGTGGCGGGGATGAGGCGACACCCCAGCCCGCCTCACTGGGCAGGCTTGGAGGAGGGACCGGCCGAGGACCTCCTGGGCCCTTTCCTGCCTCCCTGTTAGAGCGTGGCTTGGGTTTGGGATGCCAAAGGCCAGCCTGCTGGCCCACGTGCTGGGCAGGAGGCGAGGCACAGAAGGGCGAAAGGGCTTAGGCTGTAGTTTTCGGCCTTGTCGCTTCTGACGGAAGAGACGAGCCAAGGTGGCATGGACTTCTCGATCCTCTGCAGGTGACCTTCCACCCCAGGGCCAAGAGGTCAGTCCCCAAGGAACATCCACCAACTGATGCTGGGTATCAGTAAAAGGTGGATATCCTCAGCAAAGCCCGCTGACGCGATAGCCACTGCAGCCGCCACCGATCTGGCACATGAGTCCCTATATCCAAAGCAGTCTGGAGCTGCTGTTGGCCACTACGCCTGCCCTGGTCCGCACCTGCTTAACAGTAGTCTGCAGATCGGGCGAAGATGAGGATGACCTCATCCAGGAGCCCAACAGGGCATAGAAAAAATGTACCATGAGGGCTGAACTGTGCTTCTTGAAGGCCGAGAGGGCCTTGGCGTAGACTTTACAGACCGACATAGTCAATTTCCAGACTCCTTGTCAGGAGGTTGTCCACATCCTGGCGTTGCCCGGTAGCGCGAAAGCTGTCGGTAACAACCCCTCAGCAGAGGGGTGTTCGAAAAAAAACCCGGACAAAGGAACGGTAGGACACACTTCCTAGCCATCCTGGCAGGCGCAGGAGCAGGAAGCAGGATGCCAAAGTTCAATGCGGACCCACTGTAGCCTCGGCCACGGAAGGAGCCTCCGTCCAGAATCCTCGGTCCAGAATCTCCGTGAGGGGATACACCGAGCCCGCTTGGAAGCGGGTTGAGCTCCATCGGTAGACTCGAGATGAGCGGAAGCAGTCCTAGGAAGGACGACAGGATAATCGTCCATTGACTGACCTCTAAGAAACCCAAGTCCAGTCGCTTGGAGAAAGGAGAATCATCTTCGGACTCGGAAGGAGTCCTCGAAGGCTTCTGCCTCTGGCCTAGGCCACCCTTCACCTGCCGAGGTCGGTCGGGAGTGAAGGGTAACTGACAACCCGATGAGTAGACCTTGACGACCGAGATCATGAGCCGGGCCCCAGTGGCTGGCTGTGGAGGCGGAGGTTCCACGAATGGGTGGAGCAGCCGGTTTTGGCCGGCCGAACAACGGCCTGGGTATAGGCTCCTCGGTTCAAATGGGGGTTGTAGCCGACCGTTCGGTGACAGCCACTTGTGCTTGGAAAGGCGCGGGTGTTATTCGGCCAGGAAACTGTTGCAACATAAGGTCCTCGTGCAGTCAGCGTAATTCCGGAAGCCTCCCCTCATCGAGAGGAGGGCGAGGGCAGCACGGCCACACGCTTACCCATGATCTGAGACGAGACCGCATATGGCGGTGGGAGCAGCTGGACCCTTGAAGGTCGAACCGAGACCCGAGTCCCCGGAATTTCCGGGGTCGGTCTGCAGGAGGTGTCGGCGAACCGCACTCCCTTCGGCTCGGAAGGTCCATCCGAGGGGCTCGGAACCGGAGGCACAGGCGAGCCCACGGGATCTCAACTCCTCCGGGGAACCGGGAGAGGAATCTCGCTGCTAAAGCGACAGCCCGTCCAATGGGTCAGAAAAATCTCGGCTTCATCAGTGGGAGTCTCGGCCAACTGACCTGACGGGGACACCGTGAGGCCAGTGGCTCAAGCCGAGCGGTCGACTCAGCCGACGGACGACGTCCGGAGAGGGACTCCTCATTCCCAAGAGCCGCCGACGGAGGGACTTACCTTTCCCTCTTTTGATCTCCATCACGTCCAGCAGACGCAGGCCCTTCTCTTTAGTGGAGAGGGACAGACAGTTCCTTAAAGAAGCCGGTAGGAAGAACCCAGAGAGAAAGGGATAAATGCCGCGGCCGAGGAAGAATCACGGCCGCGCGCCTCCTCTTCCGAGGCGACCATCCGCTCGAGCGATCCGCCGAGCCATGCATGGCCGCGACACCGCCAACCGGGCCTCTGGACTTCACCGGAGGAAACGCTTCGGGACGGCCCAGCTGCACCGGGCAGCACTGCCTCGAGGACGAGGGCGAGAAAGATGAGCACAGGTCGCCAAGCCTGCGGTGCGTCGCTCAGGGCCTAAGCAGTAGACACACGCGGAGGTGGATCCGTCGAGACATCTTCTGCCTGCATGGGCATCTCCAAACTGGGAGTCGATTTGTCCATCGTGAGCCATGAGGGATCGAAGACTGAAGTCTTTGCAAATTTTTATTTTAAATCCGCAAAACGGAGAAATAGGAACCAGTCGAACGCAGAGCGTTAAGGAGGGAACCTGAGCTTCCAAGCTGTAAGGAAGATCTGCGTCATGGGGCGGAGCCGAGAGTTATACCACCCGGGTGGGTGGGAGGAGCAAGCTTGAAGACCTTCCGGCAAGATTTAAAGCGGCAAGGATACTGCCAATGAGTGTGGATGAACAACATATCCATGTCCCTAGAAATGGAAATTACGTACCTACCATAATTCTTGATCTTCCTGGATGAACTCATCCACACTAGTGGGACTATGCCGGAGGTGCTAGGACCCCCCAGGAGCCAAAAATCTTCAGGAGGTGCCTGCGCCGGGACAGGACCGTGCATGTGTGGTGCTGCGAGACTAGCTCGCGCCATATAGACTGTCTTGGCATTGACCCTCCAACCGCCTCAGTACCTTTTCGACCAAAGAGGTGCAGCATAAACTAACTAAAGAAAACCCAATCATAACTTCCAGGCATAAGATGGCCCGGATGACCCCTGTAAGAAGGGTAAATTCAACAATGTCTTCACAGCTGGAACAAGGAAGTGAAGGCTGAAACAGAATGCGTGACCTCGGGGGATAGAGAGCAGGCATGTGAAAGAGCGGTGGAGACTTCATCCAAGAAGATCAAGAATTACGGTAGGTACATAATTTCCATATCTTCCTGGACTAAAGTACAGAGCTAAAAATCAACCCCCCCCCCCCTCCAAGTAGGGTGGTAGGAGACAGATCTCACTCAGGACAGAAGTCCATAAGGACTGCCCTGCTGAAGAAAGTGAACTTTCTGGCATGGACATCCAGAATGTGGTGCTTTACAAATGGAATGCACGGAGCTCAAACTCGCCACCTTGCAGATGTCTGGAATGGGTAATGTTACGAATCTCCACCAGGAAAGCAGCAACACACTCCGGTAGAGTGGTGAGAATCTGGCCTTCCAACTTGACCTGCGCCATGGATTAGCAGTGTCAAAGACATGCTACTAACCAAGCAGAAATACATCTCATGACAACAGACTGACCCAGTCGAGGCGTGGTGAAAATACAATAGTTGCTTGAACTGTGCATCTTTTTCATTCTGTCGATGCAGAATTGCAGAACCCTCTTAACAGCTAGAGAATGAAGGGAGCACTCTCCTTCAATCTGGAGTTAATGAAGTAAGTAGGGAAAAGCAAAACTTGACTAACAGTTACTGAGCCAGTGACATGCTCCCTACTGGCTCAAGGTACACCAAAAACACGCAAAGGAGTGCCTCCTCTGCCAAGTATTGCAGACCTGTGTATGACAGGGCCAAGAGGCACCCCAACACCTTACTTGGAGGGCAACCAAAAGGATCTAGACGGGACTTTGAACACCAGATGGAGCAGTGTTTCCAATTAGCCATGTAAGCCCTCCTGGTGGAAGGCCCACGCGCGGCTAAGATGATGTCTGTGATGGTCTGGGGAACCTAAACTTGCCCATTTCCATTTCCTCAGGAGCCCGGTATGGAAATGAAGGTAATGCAGGTTAGGATGGACTAAAATCCCTGTGTCAGAGGGTCCGCTCATAGAGGGAGTCATCTCGGAGGAACATCTGACAGACTGTTGAACAATATGATCATGTCTGTCGAGGCCAGTCTGGGACGATGAAAACCATCCTGCCCCCCTGTGCCTACAACTTGAGCAGTACCCTCTGAACTAAAGGAAAGAGGAGAAAAGCATACAGGAAGCGTCTTGTCTATTGCAGTGAAACCATCCTTCCAGAAAACACCAGGGTCTGGACTTCCAAAGCAGAGTGGAAGCAGTTTGCATTGAGAGCGGACGCAAAAAAAAAGGACCGGGTCGAACTGCCCCACTTGTCAAATAGCGACTGCACGAAGTCCGAACTGCAGAGAGGATAGGAGGGCACCCCACCCTGCTTGCTGATGTAAAACATCACAGCTTTGTCATCCATCTGAAATAGGATCACTTCGCAACAGAGGGCATCCTTCAGGACTTGGCGTATAAGACAGTTCTCTTCTCTAAGATATTTCAAGAAAAGATGAGGTTCCTTCTGGCTCCAAAACTGAGAGTGGAGTTCCTGACAGCGGACTCACCATAAGAGATTTTGTCTGAGGCTCTGTCATTTTATATGGAGGATTGCAGATGCGTGGTTGAAGACCACTGGTTGCTGTGTAGGATGCCATGGGCCCAATACCCGGTCCATTGAAAGAGCCCGAATAGAGTCATTTTCTGTGATGTAACAAGTCATCTGAAGTTGTCGTCAGTCGGCCCGGTGGCACAGAGGGTTGAGGTGCTGGACACCACACTTTGTGCCATGCCAGCGATCCAGGTTCAGGAACAAGCCTAGGTCGTTGGAGGTTGGCGGGGGGAGGGGAGAGGATGAGAGCGTCTGCCAGCTGCTGGCCCTCCGCCTCGGAAGGGGAGAACAGGTTTCCTCAGAGCTTGGCCGCCCCTGGTGGAGGCCGAAGTGGCTGCATCGCTCTGAGGACTGCCAGCGCTAGGTTGAGGAAGAGTTGAAGAGACTGGCACTGGAGCTGTGGTGTGCATCCACGGGCATACGTCACCACTTCTGGGGTCTTGGGAGTAGGACCAACTCACTAGGAAAAAAACAGAGGAAAAACATTGGGGGCCATCTAGGATGAAGCCTCCAGACCGGCTCAGAGGATCTGCCAGGGCGTGCATGGCACCATAAGATCCCGAAAGACCTCGAGACCAGTAGGGTTGGCAGACGAAGACAGTAGCCTGCTGAAGGAGAATAAACAGAACTGTACAAAAAAAAGTTGTATTTTCTTCGTCCTCTGAAAAGCAAAACTGATGCCCTGGAATAATCCAGGAGGACTCCTAATTAAAGGAGCTGCTGGGAAGATGAAACTGGTACCTTCCTCGAATTGGAAAACCTCTCCTGGGGAGAACAACTAAGAAGCTGTATCAACTGTTTTGTGCATCTCCTGCCCAAATGGGCTGGCTAGGAACCCAATGTTTAGGAAGTGAATACTTCAACACCAAGGTTTTAGAGAATTCTTCCCTGAACAGGTACTTGTTTAACCTTCTGAGGATAACAAATGGGTGCATGCTGCCCATTATCTTGGAACCCAAAGCAATGGAAATAGGAACCTGTGCTTCATTCTGCTGTGAAAAAACTTCTACTTCCCAGCTCCCGCAAAGACCCCATATCTCAGAAGCAAGAGAGTGTGACTGAGGGTGGACAGACTGGGCTGCCATCTAAATGGAAGGTCTGGGGACATTTCTGCAAAACTGGGAGAGTAGCCCTTTCGGACAATCCTGAAGGTCCATATGTCCACTGTAATGGACTTCCAGTGGTTGTAAATCCAAATCAGACGCCCTTCCTACTGCCGAGAGGCACCCCCCTCAGACAGCTGAGGCGGGGCCTGGGCTGGATCCACAGAGGTTGATACAGGGCGCTTTCGGGCCCTGTATCCTCCACTGTGTTCTCTTCAAGGCTGAGGGGTTGGTTCCTGATAAAAGCACCTAGGCTTTTTATCTTGAAAGGCCTGCCTGTTACGAGGATGTCAACAGTTCCTGTCCCTCTGAGAGGTAGCAGGCGCACTGCCTGTTTAAAAGGCAGCCCTACTGTTCAGAATGGCCTCCAGAGCTCAACCTGAGGGCCGAACAGATAAGCAGCATTGAGGAGACATTAGCCACCTGCTGCCAGCAGCAGCTGCCCTAGAGGCAGAGTCGTAGGTGTCCAAAAAAGCTTTTAGCTGATATTTGGGCTAATTGCCCCTAGCAATGGAGCACTGGAGTCCAGGAGGTACTTGACCATTGAATTGAGAGTGTTCCACAGGGTGCACTCGTGCTGAGAAATGTAGAAAGTCAAGAAGCAGAAGTCTGCCTTGGTCCACAGATGAGAACTGAAATGTTAAAATGGACCCCATATCCCTGAAGAAAAAACCTGAAAGAATATCTTCCATCGCACTGATACAGAAGGATTGCTTTCCAGCCCATAAAATGCGTTATCCACTGCGTCTTCGACAGAGCAAAACAGGGAGAGACTCATCCAGATCCACTTCTACCCCAGAATAACCTCCAAAAGGCAAGTCTAGGCCAGGAACATGGGAGACGCCGGCACCTGGATCGGCGTCGAAGAGTTCAGCACCATTGTAGGCTCCAGCACCACAGCACCGCAGGTGGTGCTGGCACCACACATGGTGCAGGCACCACGCTCAGCGCCAGAACAGCTACTAGACCTGAAGAAAAGGGGGTAAGGAAAGCTGTACTCGTGCCAGCCCCTGTGGGGAAAAAGAGAGGGGGCTAGGCATGAGGATTCGGCATTGATGGCGTCGGCACCTTAAAAGGCACCATGCACATCCTGGCCTGACTGACCCAGCCACGGCCCAGCAGTTCCGAGGCCCAAAGGCCACAGAACCGGGTCTACTGGCCAAGTCAACCAGGCAGACGCCGTACTCCCTGTTCTAAAAGAGCGGCCCAGAGGTGAAACTGCTCACCGAAGCCCCATCAAAGACAGAGACGGGAACCAGTGTCGAAGATTGCAGCCCTTAAGAGCACAGCCATAGAGGAACCCACTAGAGTCGATTCAGGCCTACCGCACTCCACTAACAATCCCCGTGCAGACATACCAAAGAGTGACCTCGAGCAGTACCGATTCTTCTTCCACCAACAGGAGGAGGAGGAAGAGCTCAAGGTCGAGCAGAGCCAAGTTCCCGATCGAGGTCGGGAACGGGACTGCTACTTTTGTGCTTCAGGTGGACTGTCCCCCCCCCCCCCGCAAAGGGTGGCGGACCAGACACAGCCCCATTGCCATCACAGCTTTCAAATGAAGTCTCCCTACCATCACTGCTACCGTCTATGGTCGACTCCGTTGATGGCAGGCTGAGAATTTCTTTTTCATTTTTTTTTTTTTAATAAAAAAAGAACACTGAAAATGGTAAGTTAATAGAATACTGAACGGCTATAGCTGCTGTCATATAGACAAAGACTTGACTCCCGACAGGTGAGCAATGTCATCATCGAAGCATGCTCGACAGCGGGAGAAAAAGAACTGAGGAGGCTGAAGGGTGAATGCCGAGACAGCCTATACAGGCCTATAGAGGCAGTATAGCACAGTGGGTTAAGGCTCTGAACTGCAGATCTGGAGACCTGAGTTTGAATCCCACAGCTGCCTAGGTGCCTACTGTGTGATCCTGAGCAAGTCACTTAACTTCCTTGTGCTCCCAGGTCACATCTGGAAACAAGCTTCCGCTTAGTGTGCTATTCCTGGTTATACAATGTTCCCTTTCCCTTTACGACGCAAGCTAGTCTCATGGCGCCATGCATGCGCAGCCCTATCCCAGCTCCGGGCTTCCTGAAGATTTCTGGCTCCCGTGGGGTCCTAGCGCCTCCAGCATAGTCCCACTAGTGTGAATGAGTGGCAGAGACTTTTAGTCCAGGAAGATCAACCATCATGCTGCCAGTCAGTTGGCACAGTGGTAGTGCTACCGCTGGTGACCTACGTTCGAGAACAAGCCTGGGGAGTCTGAGGGCTGGCCAGGGGGAGGAGGCTCGAGCATCCATGGACAGCTCGCCTTCTCCAGGGAGGGGAAACAAGGTTCGGTGCTTGGCTTGCCTCTGGCAGAAGCCGGAGGTACAGCCAGTATTTGCCACTAAGAGATGGGGGGGCATGACAGATGTCAGCGATCATGCCTTGACATCACGGTGCGTGTCATACCTGCAGAAAACAGGAAAAAAGCCTCCTGCACGTCAGGGAGACAGAGCACTGGCACAGATCCCCAGTCCTCTGCCTTCCCGGTGGCCCAACGAAACTAGAAGATTTGTGGTGTATGGTCCCCACCTGGGGGGGAATAAAAACAAGGACTGATGGGGGTACACCGGGTTAGGTAAGAAGAGGACAGATGCCTTGGTGACTCCCGAGGAAGTAGAGTGTAGGGGGACGGAAGGAGAGTAAACAGAAATTGCAGGAAAAAAAAAAAAAAACAGCCATCATGCTCCAGAAAGAAACTAGATGGATCTATAACATGGGCTCTCCAATTTCCGAGTGGGCTAAACGAAGAGCTGGCTCTCAAGCCTTCTATTTTATTTAAATGCATTAGCGTAATGTTTCCTGACGGCTTTTCTCCTTTCCCCTTTCCACACCCTCCCTTCCCCCTTTCTCCATCCCTTCTCTCCCCCCCTTTACTCCTCTTTTCACTCTTCCCCTTCCTTTTGCCTCTCTTCTTCAGATGGTGTGGGGAGCATTTGACATTGATTCTTTAGTGTACTGTTTTAAATATTCGATTCCCATGATGGCTCAGCACCTTGGTATTAATCTGCAGCGGTTATTCACTTGAGCTATGAGGTCAAAGTATCTTTTTAATTGTTAATAACTACCAATATCTGGCTATGTGTTGCTTCTTAGTCTACTTTTGATAGTAAATCCAGATGATGTCTTCAGTTTTTGATGCTGTGCAACCTTCCTCTATAATACTGTATACTGCAGACAGAACTACTGCACTGGCAGGAAAAGGACGCCATAATCTTCATTGCAAAGCAAAATGAAGCATTAGTCTTTTTATCTGGTGCCGCAATATATACAGTCAGTGTTTTTCCTGTTATATAAAAAAAAAAAAAGAAAAAGGTGTGTTGCAATAAAAACAAAAATTTGTGGTCCATTCATGTCTGCTCCTGCACGCAATTCTCTGCCAAGGTTCATCTCTCACTACATCTTCTCATGTATACATCTATATCTATATGCTGCCTCCTCTGCCTTACTCAAAATGCTGCATTTCAATGGTGACAAACTGTACAGCTGTTTCATGTGCTACTTTTTTTTCCTCATATGCCCTCAGTGCTCCTGCTGCCTGCCCCATTCTTGCTGCTGCCTCCATTCTCACAGCTCTCATTTGTTTGAGCTATTCACCTATTTGAGGTAAATGGCAACTGCAGAATGATACAGTGCCTATTCCTGTTTATACTGCTGTACACTGCTACCAGTTCTGTACTACTGCTGCTGTACAATCTTCCCATGTACCCTTTTCCTCCGGGACACCTCTGGAAATGAGCTACTATGGCTCAGCAGGTGTTCCCTGGTAAAACTCTCTGAATACGCAAATTAATAATTTTCAATGCAATGTGGTATGGTGTATTTCATGAGTACTATTGCTTTATTTTGAAGCAGTCTTAACAGAACTAATTTAATAGTTGCACTGGTGATCAGTAATTGTTTACACCTTTTTCCACTTTCAGTGTCTTTAGCTCTAACTGAAAATTAAACTAATGAGTACGCACATGATTTTTAGCACTAGCTATAAGTATTAAATGCAATTAAATTAGAACTTTAACATCATGTAATTTGAGATAGTGGTTAGAGTTAATCTGATTAGTTTGATGCCTTCTGAAATTAGATTCTGCCATTGAAATAATCTGGTCTTTCTTAAACTGAATGTAATGAGATAATTAGATGGTTACTTTCCTAATTTTTGTTAGACTACAAGAACAGCTTTTTGCCTGTGGCAGTCTCTCTCTTGAGAAAGTGTTCAGGTGTCACAAAGGGCCCTTGGGTTTCTGTGATTAAACCCTGCAATAAATGCACTGCACTTTTGCACTTTAATTCCAGTGCGCCAACTACTTTTCGTTTTCTAATCTATGATCTACATGCCCTAGACAAGGGAGGGGAAAAAAGAAAAAATTACTCACCTTAGTAATGTTGTTTCTTCTAATGGAGTCTTGCTATATTATGACATATGCAGTATAACCCCAGGTTAGAACTGCTCCGGAGGTGAAAGAGTTAACTTTCCATGCCAGGCATGGAACCTTGAGCGTAATCTCGGTTGAAAACTCTGTCTGTTGTTGCTCAAACTTAAACTGTCAGATCTTTACGAGCAAAACTCATTAAGGTTCTGTGTGGAAGCCGTAAACCTACACTAGCCCATTGGCTACTAACTACAAAAACACATTTGTGTTCTTGATCCCAAAACAAAGACTCAAGTCAGGGGAATCAAGAAAGAAAATTAAAACATAACACCCAGGCACCCTAAGAAAGGGTGAAACAAAGTGGGCATCTATGAAGTGCCAACATTGCGCTGCCCACCCACATCCCAAAAATAGAGGTTCTGAGAGGGGCAGGCTGGGGGGGAGGTCATAATATAGCAAGACTCCATTAGAAGAAACAACATTACTAAGGTGAGTAATTTTCTTCAAACAACATGAAGTCTTGCTATATTATGACATATGCAGACTCACAGCAGTACCTCCATGGAGGGACAGAACCTACTTAGGAAATAGGCTCTGAAGCATGGCTGTGCCAAATCGAGCATCACTCCTAGCCTGGATGTCCAGGGAGAAATGCTTAGTGAAAGTGTGAACTGTTTTCTAGGTAGCTGCTTGACATATCTCTAGGATAGGGATGTCCCTGGCAGCAGCCAGAGACGCAGCTGTACCTCTGGTAGAGTGAGCCCTCAGGCCTGAAGGAGGAACCTTACCCAGTTTTTCATAGCAAAATTGGATACAAGAGACAATCCACCTAGCAATGGATCTTTTAGTGGCAGGTTTTCCTTTTCCAACCTCACCATAAGAGAGGAACAATTGGAAGGAGTCAAACCTGTGACCCTTGGTACGTTGTATGTAGTAACTAAGGGCTCTTTTGACATCTAAACTGTGCAATCTCCTCTCGCCCGGGAGGAATGGTCAGTGAAATACACAGGAAGGGACATGGATTGATTAAGGTGGAAGTCTGAAACCACCTTAGGCAAAAACTTTCTGTTAGTCCTGAGGACCACCTTGTCCCTGTGAAAGGAGATAAAGTCAGGTTCCACTGACAATGCTTGCAACTCACTTATGCACCTGGCAGAAGTGATGGCTACCAAAAACATAGTTTTCCAAGTCAAGTACTTGAGCTCTGCTGAAGACAACTGCTCAAAAGGGGGTTGCATAAGCTGGGCAATGCAAATATTAAGATCCCAAGCAGGGGCAGGGTCCCTGAATGGAGGGTTGGTGTGAAGCAACCCCTTGAAAAACTTGGAGAATACAGGGTGAGCTGAAAAAGAAGAAGGTTTACCTACTGATAAGAAAGCAGACACGGCTGCCAGGTGCACTTTTAGGGAAGCTGATCTCAGCCCCAAAGAATTCAAATGCACCAAATAATCCAGGATTGTGGGCAAGTCAGCAGATTCTGGTGGAATATGCTTGCCAGAGCACCATATGGAAAATCTCTTCCATTTGGAATTATAAGTAGCCCTGGTGGAAGGCTTCCTAGAAGCCTTCAAGATATCAATACACCTTGGGAGAGTGTAGGTCAGCAAACTCTAACTCTTCAAGAACCAGGCCTTGAGATTGAGAGATTTGAGGTTGGATACCAAACCCTCCCTGGGTACAGGTTAACAGATTGTGATTCCTGGGGAGGTGCGGGGGTGGACTGCTAAGGACATGAGGAGTGGGTACCAGGGCTGCCTGGCCCAATCTGGAGCAATCAGGATCATCTTGCAGGGTTGAGATCTGATTTGACTAGCACCTTGAACAGAAGAAGGAAGGGGAAGGCAGAGAAACTTCCTTCCCAACTGAGAAGGAAGGCATCCAGAGGGACTGAGCCCAACACTGGGGGCCTGCAGCAAAAAAGGGGAAGTTGGTGATTGTCTGGGGCTGCAAAAAGATCAATCTGCGGGGTGCCCCATCTGGCAAATACTACCTCCAGTACTACGGGATCCAGTGCCCATTTGTGATGGCCCTGGGAAATCCTGCTGATAGCATCCGCTAGGACATTGTCCTTGCCTGGAAGGTGAACTGCTGTAAGGGAGGCGTTCAGGGAGTAAGGCAGAGACCACAACTTCATTGCTTCGGTGCACAAGGCCGTAGACCGAGTGCCTCCTTGCTTGTTGATGTACCACATTGTAGTAGTATTGTCTGTTCTGACCTGTACAACCTTGTTCTGAACAGATGTGGAAAAAACCTGGAGTGCTAGAAAAACTGCTCTGAGTTCCAACAAATTGATGTGGAGCAGAGATTCCTGTGGGGACCACAACCCCTGGGTGGTAAGGTCGCCCATGTGAGCTCCCCACCCCAATTGGGATGCATCTGTAGTAAGGGTCAAGGAGTGAGACTGGGGGTTGAAGGGAACCCCCTGTCTCAGACTGCTCTGGTCCTGCCACCACTGAAGGGCCTGGATCAGGGTTCGAGTCACTGGAATCAATTTGGTTAGAGGGTCTGTCCTTTGAGACCAAAAGGCTCTCAAATGGAACTGGACGTCCCTCATCTGAAATCTTGCTCCCTGCACTACTGCTGTAGAAGCAGCCATGTGCCCCAGAAGCTGTAGAAAATGCCTTGCCGGTCGAGGGACCTGCAGGGTGAAAGAGGAGGCCAGAGAGACCAAGGTCCTTGCTCTTTCCAGAGGGAGGAAGGCTCTGGGCTCTTTTGTGTTCAGTTCTGCGCCTATGAAGGTGAGAAGCTGGACAGGCTCTAGAACAGACTTTGGAAGATTGAGAAGGAAACCTAGAGATGAGAGCAGTTGCTGTGTTACCTGAAGGTGTAGTTTGACCTGGTCTGGGGACTGGCCTACTATGAGCCAGTCGTCCAGATAAGGAAAGATGGCAATCTTTTGCCTTCTTAAGTGGGCAACTGCTACTGCCAGGCATTTTGTGAATACCCTCGGGGCCGAGGTGAGGCCGAAGGGCATTGCTCTGAACTGGTAATGGCCTGAGGGCAGTTCGAATCGGAGGTACTTTCCATGGGAGCTTCCGATAAGAACATGGAAATAGGCATCCTTGAGGTCCAGGGAGGCTAGCCAGTCCCCTGGCCTTAGAGAGGGTAAAATAATTCCCAGAGTCACCATTTTGAACTTTGGTTTTAAAAGGTGCTTGTTTAGATACCTGAGATCCAGGATGGGCCGCCATTCTCCTGTCTCTTTTGGGGTAAGGAAGTACCTGGAGTACAACCCTTTGCCCTGGTGTAGGGGTGGAACCCTTTCCACAGCTCTGAGAGCCAGGAGGGCAGAAACTTCTGTTTCTAGGGCAAGTGCCTCTGATGGATTTGCAGGTGGAAAGGACCTGGCTCTCATCTTCGGAAATTTTTGAAGCTGAGAACCAGTCCCTGGCTTACTACTTCCAGGACCCACTTGTCTGATGTTAAAGACTTCCAGTCCTGGACAAAGTAAGCCAGCCTGCCCCCTACCCGTAGTGGAGAATCGGCCCTGGCCACCCCATCAGGGAGCCTGTTTTGCAGGGGCTTTGGGTTGAGAGGTAGAAGCAGGCTTACTTGAACCCCTTCTGCCTATTCCTCTAAAGAACCCCCTCTGGGCATAAGCAGAAGAGGAGGCCTGGGCTTGGTAAAAAGGCCTATGAAAAGGCCTGCCCCTGCCCCTGACATGCTGCCTTTGAGGAATGGCTTGCCTTTCTTTGGCCTGTGCATTCCTATAGGTGGTCCTATACTCGTCCATTTTATTCATATAATTCTCTGTCTGCTCCCCAAACAGAGAATTGCCCACAACAGGAAAATCCATAGCCTTAGACTGAGTATCCTGTGACAGGGCAGTACATCTGAGCCAGGCCATTCTCGAAGAGACACAGATGTAGCCATGACTCTTGATGAAACATCATTAGAGTCTACTGCAGCATGAAATTGCACTTTGGATGCCTCAATACCATCCAGCCACCTGCTCCAGCTCCCTGGCAAGCTGGTCAGGGGCCTGTTTCGCTAGGGCCAGCACAGTATCCCATCTGGATTTCTGGTACCTAGCAGCATAAGCCATATAATTTGCCTGTCTGAGTCCTAAAGATGCTGCCATGTACTGTTTCTTTGCCATGGCACCCATCCTCCTGGAATCCTTTTCAGGAGGGTGAGAGGCTAGAGGAATATCAGCCTTGTCACAGGCTGCAGCCTGCACTACCCCCACATGGCTGCATTGCTGAGAGAGGAACTCCATATCAGAGCTTGATAATGTATACCTCTTGTCCATCCTTTTATCAACAGGAAGGATAGAGTGAGGAGTTTTTAGAATTTTTACTGTCTGTTTCCTAAAGGACTTGCGCAAGGGAATAGACAGTCTCCTAGACTCCGGAATATCCATCATTTCTACATAATCAGGCTCTTCTTGGTCATCAACAGCTTCCTCAACAGGGAGTTGGAGAGTTTCAGCAACTTTCTTATAGAACATAAAATGAGAAGGGGATTCAGATAGCCTGGGGGGGGGACCCCTGATGGTCTGTCTGGAGAGATGTCCGGTTCAATGGGCACATCCAGACCTTCAAAATCACATTCACTCTCCTCATACCCCTCCTCCCCTTCCTCCGGTTCATAAAAATCCTCAAAATCATAATCTTGACCGGTGGAACCGTCCGAACCGAGCGCTTCCCAGACGGTGTCGGTTCGGACGGAACCAGGGAAAGAGACTGGACAATCTGAATAGCTTTAGCCATTTCCTCAGCGGTTGGAGAAAGAACTTTTGGCTCCACACTAGCTAACTTTCTAGCCCTTTTAGTTGGAACCGGCTCCTCAGAGCTGGCTCTTCGCTTGCCCGAGGAAGTATCGCCTCTGGTCAGAGGGCACTTCCTCAGGTTCGTTGGAACTTAACTACAATACTATCCGGGTCAGCGGACTTTTTGGCCTCCCTTTCCCTGAGCCTACCAACTCTCTTTTCCACGGTGGCAGCAGGAAAATTCTTACAAATCTGGCAGTCTGCATTGAGGTGGTCAAACCCCAGACAATATACACAGGTGGTGTGTGGGTCAGCCTTAGCAAAGGCTTCCCCACAGAGGCCACAGTGCTGAAACCCAGTGGGTCCAGTTTTTCTTTTGAGTTTCTCAGACATAGTGCCAGCCTAACCAAAACTTGCCCGTTAGTAGCAATCCGCCAAGCAAGACTCTCTTATCGGTTACCAACTGTGTCATGGGTCGTGGAAAAAACCGTAATGAAATCCGTTTTTTAGAACCGATAAGAATCGGGAACCGCACTCTAAAGGACTAGAAAGTTATTTTAAACCAATCTGATCGGTTCAAACCGAACCGAAAGACGTTTACAAGTTCCACACAGAAGAAATAAACGTAAGCCTATCTATTACTTACAATACCACAGACAGAGCTTGAACCGACCGATTGCAGTTTAATTTCGGTCAATAAACCGAAAATTACAACTTTTTAACCGACAAACGAACCGAGTAGCAGGAGAAATCTCTGGAGCGACTGTTCAGTGAGGTGGAGTAAAGAATCTGACAGTTTAAGTTTGAGCAACAACAGACAGAGTTTTCAACTGAGCTCGCGCTCAAGGTTCCATGCCTGGCATGGAAAGTTAACTCTTTCACCTCCGGAGCAGTTCTAACCTGGGGTTATACTGCATATGTCATAATATAGCAAGACTTCATGTTGTTTGAAAGACAGTTACTCTGGACAACTGCCCTTGAAGCGCTGTCAGGCAGCAGGGTGCAGGGAAGCAGCCTAATAATGCAATGTGCAAAGAATGTGTGTGTGTGTGTGTGTGTGTGTGCGCGCACCAAGCACCAAGTCAGTCAGAGAGAGTGGAATCTAAAGCGCTGGGGAGCAGATGTGTGCTATCCAATGCAGCTATATCCCCATGATTGGAAGGGAATTACAGTCGGAAAAAACTGCAAGAGATTCAGCTGGCAGAGACTACAGCCTTGATAATAAAGAACACACTCTAGATACTAAGCCTCTACGGCTGATACATCACTGGTAATAAAAAGATCAATCAGAAACAAGTGTTTCTCAATGCCAAATGTTTCCTTGCATGCTGCTGTACTGGGTCCTGCTTGGGTTCATGTTTACTGTTTATTTACCCAAGATAGACCAGATGAGATGTAAGAAAAAATTACTCACCTTAGTAATGTTGTTTCTCCTAATGGAGTCTTGCTGTATTCTGACTTTTGCAGTGATATCCAACCTATGAACTGCCCCCGGAGAGGAAGGAGTTAACTTTCTATGCAAGGCATGGAACGCTGAACTTGAGCTCGGTTGAGACTCTGTCTGTTGTTGTTTGAACCCAAACCATCAGATCTTTACGAGCTAAACTCACTGGGCATCCTGTGTGGAAACTGTAAACTTACACAGGTTTTTTGGTTCCAAGGCAAATACTCAAGTCAGGAAACCCAAAAAACAAAACACAACACATACCCCAAATTAAAAGGGGTGGAGGGCACATCTAGGGTGCAAACACTGTTCCTGCCCACCCACATCCCAAAACCCAGGTTCTGAGAGGGGAGGCGGGGGAAGGGGAGGTCAGAATACAGCAAGACTCCATTAGAAGAAACAACATTACTAAGGTGAGTAATTTTTTCTTCAAACAACATGAAGTCTTGCTGTATTCTGACTATTGCAGACTACCAAGCAGTACCTCCATGGAGGAGGGACAGAACCTACTTTGGGAATAGGCTCTGGAGCACAGCTGTGCCGAACCGAGCATCACTCCTAGCCTGGATATCCAGAGAGTAATGCTTGGTGGAAAGTATGTACTGTTTTCCAGGTGGCTGCTTGACAAATCTCTAAGATAGGAATATCCCTGGCAGTAGCTAGGGAAGCAGCTGTACCTCTGGTAGAGTGAGCCTTCAGGCCTGAGGGTGGGATCCTGCCTAATTTTTCATAGCAGAATTGTATACAAGAGACAATCCACCTGGCAATAGATCTCTTAGTGGCAGATTTTCCCTTACCAACCTCACCATAAGTGAGGAACAGTTGGGGGAATCAAACCTGTGACCCTCGGTGTGCTCTATGTGGTAGTTAAGGGCCCTTTTCACATCCAAGCTGTGCAGCCTCCTCTCCCCAGAGGAGGAATGGTCAGTGAAGAAAACAGGAGGAGACAGACTGGTTAAGGTGGAAATCTAAAACCAACTTAGGCAAAAACTTCCTATTAGTCCGGAGGACCACCTTATCCCTGTGGAAAGAGATAAAATCAGGCTCCACTGACAGGGCCTGTTAATTCACTTATGCGTCTGGCAGAAGTGATGGCTACCAAGAACACAGTTTTCCAAGTCAAGTACTTAAGCTCTGCTGAGGACAAAGGCTCAAAAGGGGGTTGCATAAGCTGAGCAATGCAAACATTACGGTCCCAAGCAGGGGCAGGGTCCCTGAAGGGAGGATTGGTAAGCAGCAATCCTTGACAAATTTACAGAATACAGGATGAGCTGAAAGGGAAGAACGCTTGCCTGCTGACAGGAAGGCAGAGACAGCTGCCAGATGCACTCTTAGTGTAGCTGGTCTGAGTCCCAAGCTATTGAGATGAGTCATACGGTCAAGGACCGTGGGCAAGCCAGCAGACTCTGGAGAAATATGCTTCCCAGAGCACCATATAGTAAATCTTTTCCACTTGGAGTTGTAGGTCTTTCTGGTGGAAGGCTTTCGAGAAGCCTTTAAAATATCCAGAACACCTTGAGATAGATGCAAATCAGCAAACTCTAACTCTTCAAGAGCCAGGCCTTGAGATTGAGAGATTTGAGATTCGGATACCAAACCCTCCCCTGAGCACATGTTAACAGGTTGTAATTCCTGGGAAGAGACAGGGGAAGGTGGACTGCTAAGGACAACAAGAGAGGGTACCAGGGCTGTCTGGCCCAGTCTGGAGCAATCAGAATCACTCTGCAGGGTTGAGACCTGATTTTGACTAGCACCTTGAACAGGAGAGGGAGGTGGGAAAGCATACAGAAACTTCCCCTTCCCAATTGAGAACTAGGGCATCCAGGAGGACTGAGCCCAACACTGGGGGCCTGCAGCCAAAAAGAGGAAGTTGGTGGTTGTCTGGGGCTGCAAAAAGATCTATCTGTGGGGTGCCCCATCTGGAGAAGATCACTTTCAAAATCAGGGGATCTAGGGACCATTCGTGATGGCCCTGGGAAATCCTGCTGAGAGCATCTGCCAGGACATTGTCCTTCCCTGTGAGGTGTACTGCTATCAGAGAGGTATTCAGGGAATAGGTCAGAGACCACAACTTCATTGCTTCTGTGCACAAGGCCGTAGACCAAGTGCCCCTGCTTGCTGATGTACCACATTGTGGTGGTATTGTCTGTTCTGAACTACTTTGTTCTGAACAGACTTGGAAAAAACTTGAAGTGCTAGAAACACTGCTCGGAGTTCCAAGAGACTGATGTGAAGCAGAGATTCTTGAGGTGACCACAACCCTTGGGTGGTTAGATCTCCCAAGTGGGCTCCCCAGCCCAAGAGGGAAGCATCTGTGGTAAGAATCAAAGAATGAGATTGAGTGACGAAGGGGACTCCTTGTCTTAGGTTGTCCTGATCCTGCCACCACTGCAAGGCCTGGATCAGGGTTCGAGTCATTGGAATTAGCTTGGTCAAAGAGTCCTTTTTCTGGGACCAGAAGGCTCTTAAGTGGAACTGAATGTCCCTCATTTGAAATCTTGCTCCCTGGGCCACTGCTGTAGAGGCAGCCATGTGCCCCAGGAGCTGCAGAAAATGCCTTGCTGGTCGAGACACCTGGAGGGTGAATGAAGAGGCCAGTGTAACAAGGGTCCTTGCCAGGTCCAGGGGAAGGAAGGCTCTTGCCTTTATTGTATCCAGCTCTGTCCCTATGAAGGTGAGGAGCTGCACTGGCTGCAAAACTGACTTTGAAAGATTCAGAAAGAATCCTAGAGAAGTGAGCAGTTGCTGAGTTATCTGAAGGTGTGACTTGACTTGGTCTGGAGACTGACCTACTATGAGCCAGTCGTCCAGGTATGGAAAGATGGAGATCTTTTTTCTCCTTAGGAAAGCAACCACTAACATACTAACATACTATTTGCCAGCAGATGAGGCCTTACCGTCTATCGAGTCTGCTCGAACCTCAGATCCTTAGTTGGGTGCCGAGGCCCTCCCATCCCTTGTGCTCCAGAAACCCCTATCATCCATCCCCACCCCCCTGGGACAGGCCATCATCTGATACATCCACTTTCTGTGTCTGTCCCACCCTCTCTTGAAGCCCTCCACTGTGGATCTCTGAACCAGCTCACCAGGCAGTGCATTCCAAGGGTCCACCACCCTCTCAGTGAAAAACCTCCTCCTCTTTTCCCCCCTCACCCTTCCACCTTCCAACTTCAAACCATGCCCTCTGGTGATACCTCCCTGCTTTAGCCTAAAGATCCCCTCCATGTTTACCCTATTTATTCCCTTGAGGTACTTGAAGACCTCAATCATGTCCCCCCGTCTCTCCTCTCCTCCAATGAAAACAGGCAGAGCTCCTCATGTCTGTCCTCACACATCAAATCCCCTAGCCCTCGTATCACCTTAGTTGCCCTCCTCTGTACCCTCTCCAGGAGCTGTACGTCCCTCCTCAAGTGTGGTCTCCAGTACTGTACACAGTACTCAAGGTGTGGTTTAACCAGTCCATTGTACAGCGGCAGAATCACTTTCTTGCTCCTAGAGGTGATCCCCCTTATGATGCATCCCAACATCCTGTTTGCCTTGCTAGCCGCTCTCCTGCACTGCTCAGAGTTATTCATACATGCATCCACCATGACCCCTAGGTCTTTTTCCCCTATTGAGGCCTCCAGCACCTCCCCTCCCAGGGTGTACCTGTGTTTAGGGTTTCCCGACCAAGATGCAACACCTTGCACTTGGTGATATTGAAATTTAATTTCCATGTGTGAGCCCAGCTTTCCAGGGTGTCCAGGTCCCCTTGCAGGGCTAACCTCCCCTCTTCTCCCTCAACTACTGCTCCCATCTTGGAGTCATCTGTGAAGAGACTAATTTCACACCCTATACCCTCCCTGATGTCCGATATGTATGCATTAAACAGGATCGGACCCAGGACCGAGCCCTGCGGTACCCCACTACCAACCTCTCTAGGGTTTGAGAGCTCCCCACAGACCACTACTCTCTGGGTGCGTCCAGCTAGCCAGTTTTCAATCCATCTGACCATCAAAGGGCCTACTCCTAACCCCATCAGTTTCTCCACCAGACCATTGTGGGGGACAGAGTCAAACGCCTTGCTGAAGTCCAAGAATAATACATCCACAGGCTTTCCCCTGTCCAGTTCTGATGTTACCCATTCGTAGAACTCCACAAGATTGGTTTGACATGATCTACCTGGCACAAACCCATGCTGCCGACTATCCAAACCTCCCACCTTCTCCAAGTACACCCCCAATCGTTCCTTTAGTATACTCTCCATTAATTTTCCCACCACCGAGGTCAAACTGATGGGTCTATAGTTACCTGGTACTTCCCTCGACCCCCCCTTTATGGATTGGCACCACATGTGCCTCTCGCCAATCCCTAGGTACTCTCCCTGTCTCAAGTGACCTGTTGAAGAGCTCCGCCAGGGGTGCAGCCAGTAGTCCGCCAATTCCCATAGTACTCGGATGAATGCCATCCGCCCAGGAGATTTGTCTTCATTAGGCCTTGAGGGCTAACCACACCCTTTGGCGGAGATAGCATCATCCGTCCCTCCGCCTTACTGGCCTTTTATCCTATCCAGATCCAGATGTGACACCCTGGGTACCTCTCTCCCTCTTGCTCCATTTCTGTTGCTCCCCTGATCCCACTCACTGCTGCTTCTATCCCCGTGCCTTGCTTTGACATATCCCATCCCACTCCTAGTGAACACAGAGGCAAAGTACTGAGTTAAATACCTCTGCCTAGTCCCTCGCCTCTTCCACCCACCTCCTTCTGATCTCAATCTGCTGAGATGGCCCTTAGTTTTTCTCCGCCTCCCCAATGTACTGGAAGAACCCTTTCCTCCATGTATCCCTGTGCCAGCCGCTGCTCTTTACTGGATTTTGCTCCCTCACCATCCGGTGACTTTTCTAGATGCAAGGTGGTACATTTCCTTATCCCTATCCCCTCTTGTTGTTTTATATTTTTTGTAGCCGCCTTCTTTTCTCTGACCACTACCTGTACCTCACTGGACCACCAGCATGGTTTATGTGACCTTGCTCCCTTACATTTCAACTTAGCGCAGATCCTGACTGCCTCATGAAGTCCCCGTTTTATGATCTCCCATCTCCTCACTACTGCCAGTCATTTTGTGAACACCCTTGGAGCTGAAGTTAGGCCAAAGGGCATTGCTCTGAATTGATAGTGGCCTGAGGGCAGCTTGAACCTGAGGTACTTTCTGCGGGAGCTTCTGATGAGAATGTGGAAATAGGCATCCTTGAGGTCCAGGGAAACTAGCCAGTCTCCTGGTCTTAGAGAGGGTAGAATTATTCCCAGAGTCACCATTTTGAACTTTGGCTTTAAAGGTGCTTGTTTAAATATCTGAGATCCAGGATGGGCCGCCATTCTCCTGTCTTTTTGGGAGTTAGGAAGTACCTAGAGTACAATCCTTTTCCCTTGTGTAGGGGTGGAACCCTTTCTATGGCTCTCAGAGCCAAGAGGGAAGAGGCCTCTGCCTCTAGGGCAAGGGCCTCTGAAGGATTTGCAGGTGGAAAGGAGCTGGCTCTCATCTTTTTTTGAAGCTGAGAACCAGTCCCTGGCTTACTACTTCCAGGACCCATTTGTCTGATGTTAAAGACATCCAGTCCTGGACAAAGTAAGCCAGCCTGCCCCCTACTGGTGGTGGAGAATCGGCCTGGGCAAACCCATCAGGGTGCCTGTTTGGCAGGGGCTTTAGGCTGAGGGGTGGAAGCAGGCCTGCTTGTACCCCGTCTGCCTCTCCCTCTGAAGAACCCCTCTGGGCAAAGGCGGAAGAGGAGGCCTGGGTTGGTAGAAAGGCCTATGAAAAGGCCTGCCCCTGCCCCCGGAATGCTGCCTCTGAGGAGTAGCTTGCCTTTCCTTGGCCTGAGCATTCCTATAGGTGGTCCTGTATTCATCCATTTTCTTCATGTAGTTCTCTGTTTGCTCCCCAAACAGAGAATTACCCACAACAGGAAAATCCATGGCCTTAGTCTGGGTATCCTGAGACAGGCTAGTACATCTGAGCCAAGCCATCCACGAAGGGCCACAGATGTAGCCATGACTCTAGATGAAACATCACTAGAGTCCACTGCAGCATGAAATTGCACCTTGGATGCCTCAATACCATCTGCAGCCACCTGCTCCATCTCCTTGGCAAGCTGGCCAGGGACCTGTTTAGCTAGAGCCATTACAGTGTCCCATCTAGACTTCTGGTATCTAGCTGTATAGGCCATATAATTAGCCTGCCTGAGTCCCAAAGATGCTGCCATGTATTGTTTCTTTGCCATGGCATCAATCCTCCTGGAGTCCTTATCTGGAGGGGGGTGAAGTCAAGGGTATATTTGCCTTATCACAGGCAGCAGCCTGCACTTCCCCAACATGGCTGCATTGCTGGGAAAGGAACTCCGTATCTGAGCCTGAAAGAGTATACCTCTTGTCCATCCTCTTGTCCACAGGAGATATAGAATTAGAAGTCTGTAAAATTTTTGTTGTCTGTTTCCCAAAAGACTTATGAAGGGGAATAGACAGCCTCCTGGACTCTGGGATATCCATCATCTCAACATAATCAGGCTCCTCCTGATCCTCTACAGCTTCTTCCATAGGAAGCTGAAGAGTTTCAGCCACTTTTTTGTAAAACATAAAATGGGAAGGGGACTCAGAAAGCCTAGGAGGAGAAACTCCTGAAGATCTGTCTGGGGAGATGTCCAGGTCAGTGGGCACATCCAGACTTTCATAATCACCATCACTATCCTCATACTCTCCTTCCTCCTCCTCCGGTTCATAAAACTCCTCTAAATTATAATCCAGAACCTGGGGAACCGACCGAACCGAGTCCCTAACCGATGGTGCCGGTTTGGTCGGAACCGGGTTAGCGATTGAACAATCCTTATCGCTTTGGCTATTTCATCAGCGGTCGGAGAAAGAACTTGTGATCCGAACCGCTGACTTATCCTTCTTTTTCTTTTAACTGGAACTCGATTTTCAGAGCTCTGTTCTCTTTCGCTCAAGAAGTTTTCGCGCCTGTCAGAAGGCACTCCTTCTGGTTCAGTCGGAACCGAACCGGCTGGATATCGGGTCAGCGGACATTTTGGCCTCCTTTCCTCAGCCTACCTACCTCTTTCCAGGGTAGATGAGGGAAAATTTTTGCAAATATGGCAGTCTGAATCCAGGTGGTCAAACCCCAGACAATCAACACAGGTGGTGTGGGGGTCAGCCTTAGCAAAGGCTTCCCCACACACACACTACAGTGTTGAAACCCAGTGTGCCCAGCTTTTTTTCTTGGGTTTCTCAGACATGGCCAGTCCTAACCAAACTTACCCTTTTTTCGGCAATCCGCCAGGCAAGACACCCTTATTGGTTCCTGACTGTGTTACGAGTCGTGGAAAAAAACAATGAAATAATTTTTTTTAGAACCGATAAGGACCGGTTACCACACTCTAAAAGTAGAAAAAACTCTTTTAAACAAACCTGATCGGTTCAAACCGAACCGAATCAACATTTACAAGTTCCACATAGAAGCAAACAATAATAAACCTATCTAGTACTCACGGTACCACAGACAGAGACTGAACCAACAGATTAGAGGGAATAAATTCGGTTGAAACTGAGAAAAAAAACGACACTTTAACTGACTAAATTGAACCAAGCAAAGGAGAAATCTCTGGAGCGACTGTTCAGTGAGGCGGAGTAAAGAATCTGACGGTTTGGGTTCAAACAACAACAGAGTCTCAACCGAGCTTGAGCTCAGCGTTCCATGCCTTGCATGGAAAGTTAACTCTTTCCTCTCCGGGGCAGTTCAAAGTTTGGATATCACTGCAATAGTCAGAATACAGCAAGACTTCATGTTGTTTGAATAGGTCATTTGTAATGGGGTCCTGCTTTTACACAGTTTTATACTGCATTTCCCCAAGATGATAGAGGTGAGATGCGATCTCATTTTTAGTGTGGTCCTGCTTTTATAATGTATTTTTCTAGGACGCATCTTTATTTTTTTATTAACTTTTTATTTATAGATTTTATGACATTACAGTAATCTGTATTACATAAAATACGTAGAATGAGGTACGCAGACCCCAAGTTGGATGTACAGCAGAGATACACAAGTTCGTGGTCATAAGAAATGTAGAGCCATATAGTCTAGAGGGCTACCAAACAATTAATTAAGGAGTAAAGACTATTCTTGGTACGCTGTAGGGCTTTTACACTCTCACCAGTACTCTGACTTGCTGTATGTCTAGAACACCAGCATATCAGATCTCCTACAGAACTAGCACCTGGGGGAGCTTAATGTTTAGTACCAATAGTAGGGTATGTTAATGAAAGCCTGGGCTCAGTAAAATTATATAACCTACCCACATATATAGGCCAGATATGGCATTCCGCCATGCAGGTACACAAAAAGTTAACTTGCAGGAAAACTGCATACGTTCACCAACTGAGAAAGTGGGATTACACACCAACATTTTAAACAGTTATGGTACTAACATATCAGTACTAAAAATAAAACAAATAAATAGATTTTTCAGTGAGCAGCCGATAGGCTGCTGGAAACACCTTTTTAACTGATCGGAGGCAATAACAGATCTACTGCTTTATATCTGACCCAGAAAAAGGAACACCCACAAGAGATTCGATCGGTAGAGTACACAGTGTGAAACTTGCATAAAACAGCTCTGTTGTTATAATTTACATTGAGGGGTAGTCCCTAATACCAGAGTCCACCTTCAGATCGAAAAACAGTTCCTTGAAAGGTCATTCTTCATCCTCATTTGAGGCCGTTTCTCTAGGTCACAGCTTGGAAATAATCTTCTCTGTGAATGCTGCCACAGATTCTGGATCCACAAACAACTGGGCTTTAGCGCTCTGACGCACCTGCAGGCGAGCGGGATAGGTGAGCTGTGCTTCAACCCCATTTTGAAGCAGCTCCTTCTTGATTTTTTGTAATTCTTTTTTTTGAGCCTGGGTTTGGGCCGACAGGTCCTGGAAGAGGGCTATTCTGCTTCCCTCCCACTTACATATGAACATACGAAAGAAGCCAGCAGAAGAAGGCCATTTGGTCTATCAAGTCTGTTCGTACTGCAGGGTCCACAGCTTGAGCTAATGTCCCTGCCCTCCCTCCTTCCCCACTCTTCCCATCCTCCCTACCCAAGATTCTTACCTTCCCCCATGCCTATCCCAGCCTCTCTTAAAACTGCCCACTGTCTTCAATGAGATGGCCTCTTTCAGCAGTGCATTCCAAGTGTCCACCACCCTCTCTGTGAAGAAGCACTTCCTGACCTCCCTCCTAAACCTCCCACCCTCCAGATTAAGACTGTGCCCTCTTGTGATATGGTTGCCACTCAGCTTAAAAAGACTCTCCTTGTCAACCTTATTTATCCCTTTCAAGTACTTGAATTTCCCAATCATGTCCCCTCTCTCTCTCTCCTGTCTTCCAAGGAGTACATGTTCGTGCCCTCAACCTCTTCTCGTATGCCTTGCCCTGCTGACCAGCTATCATCTTTGTAGCCCTCCCCTCTACCTTCTCCAGCAGGTTAATGTCCTTTTTGAGGTGTGGGCACCAGTACTGAACTCCATACTCTAGATGCGGCCTTACCAGTGACCTGTATAAGGGCAGTATGACCTCCTCTGTCCTACTACTGATCCCCCTAGCTATGCATCCCAGCATCTTGATTGCCTTTGCTGCTGCTTTCTTGCACTGTGTGGAGTGCTTCAGGTCACTAGTGTTCATCACTCCCAGGTCCTTCTCCTCCTCCTCTGATGCAGATACTCAGACTCCACCCAGGTAATACTCTGTCCTGGAATTCTTGGCTCCAATATGCATAACTCTGCATTGAAGCCAAGCTGCCAGTTCCTGGACCACCTCCCCAGCTTTTCCAGATCTTCCTGTAGGTCTCTTATCCCTTCAGCTGTGTCCACTCTCCCACAGAGCTTGGTGTCATCTGCGAATAGGCCCATTTTACTTTTAATGCCATCTCCAATGTCATTGATGAAGACATTGGACAATACTGGCCCCAGCACAGAGCCCTGTGGGACCCCACTGGTTACCTCTCTGGTGCCAGATAACTCTTCCCACCACCATCACCCTCTGGGTTCTGTCCCTCAGCCAGTTTTCCATCCATCTGAACATCTTTTCCCCAATTCCAAGATCCACCAACTTCCTGATCAACCTTTTGTGGGGCACAGAGTCAAAGGCCTTGCTGAAATCAAGATAGAGGATGTCTACCGCTTCGCCCCTGTGTACTGTCTTAATGACACTTGATATCTCCTCTGGAATGGGCCGCCTGCAGAAGTGGTATTCTCCCCGCAACTGTAGAGAGAGTGATGATGGCAGTCAGCGGTTTCTAAGCGGATCTCCTCGAGGTCTTGCACACTGAGGTGTGGCAAAGGCTTTTATAATTGTTATGTTCGAGTCCACTAGCAGTAGTTTAACGTAGTCGAAAATCAGCCTTTTAACTGTTGGTAGTAATTCCGCCTGTGAGCCAAATCGGAGAGGGAACCCAACGATACAGACATTAGCCTGGTGTGGAGTATTTTCCAGGCCATCGATTTTATTTTTGAGGAATGCCAAGTCCCTGATGATGGCTGCATTACACTCTGCCTGTCTTGTATTCATTGCCCTGGAGTTCCATGATCGCAACAGAGTTCTCTGCTTTTTTTGTGTCAGACTCTGTTAGTTTAGCTTCCACCGCGGCCAACCTTTTATTGGTCTCATCACCTGTTGCTTGGATTTTGGCCAGCATAGATAGGATTTGAGCTATTAGCAGTTCCTGTGGGGTTGTGTTACTCGATGTCCCAGGCCCAGGGCCTTTTGATGAACTGCTAGCAGAAATGTATACATCATGATTTTTTGAGGCATGCCTCGCATCTTTTTTGGGGCTCATTTTGGTTAGCGAGGTTTCCAATGCAATCTGGTGGGTTTACCTCTCAGTTTAGATGACTAATATATAGTTTATTTCCCGATCTAGATATTTTTCTAGTGGAGCTATTTTGTTTCTTTGCCGCCATGCTGCTGCTCCACAGCACCCCCGGAACAGATCATCTTAAATGCAACACCTACTTTTCAGTGGGGTTCTGCTGTATGAGGTGAGCTAACTCAAGGGGTATGCTGAGTAACAGGGGCCAGAATCTGCAAAAATAAACTTATGGAAAAATGTTGGAACAATTCAATGTTTCTATATAACTTAGTTGTTTTTTCACATTTTGACCCCAAATTTTCAACATAGTCGATGACTCCGTGTAATGATCAAGACAGTTGGATTTTTTTTTAAATGCTGTCTGAAAGGTGGTTTCACAGAGGGGAAGTGAAAACTTGTCTCAAAGAAGATTTGAAAAATGATGCCTGTCATGTACTTCAGGTGGGGTAACACAAGGTTATGAGCGAGCACTGAAAAATGTCAATATGCCTTCATAGCTCTTTTTTGGGGGCTTAATATTTTGACCCCAAATTTTCAACAGTCTTCTTATGATCCCACCTCATGAGCCCAGTAAGTGAACACTTTCAAAATCTGCCCAAAAGGTGATTTTGAGCAAGCAGTAGCTGCGAAAGGTGCTTGCTGGGCCAGGTTCACTAGGTAAGAGAACCATGGTCTTCTTGCCAATCTAGAGCTATCAGAAGGAAGTCTCCTCTGGACTGCCTGTTTTTTTTTTGCAGTACCTTGTGCACTAGCAGAAGGAGAAGAAACACATAAGCTCTATGGAACTCCTAATACTGAGACAAGGCATCCACTGCCTCCTTCTGAGGGCACTGATGTCGAATGAAAAACCTTGGAACCTGATTGTTTTCCTTCTATGCAAAGAGGTCGCTCTGCGGATGGCCAAATCTTCTGTACAGTAGATGGAACACTCTCAGGTTTAGAGACCATTCACGTGGGTGAACCCTTTTGTGGCTCAACAGGTCCACCTGCACATTCAGTTCTACCACTAGGTGTACTGCAGAGGGTGCCAGAAGGTCGTCTTCAGCCGACAGCAGAACCCTGGTTGCTTCTGCTAGCATGGTTGCACTCCTCGTGCCAACTTGACTGTTTATGTAGGACATGGTGACTGCGTTGTCCGTCCTCACCTTCACAGTTCTGGCCTGAATCCAGTTCTGAAAGTGAAACACAGCGAGGTACACTGCCCTCATTTCCAACATATTTATCTGCAGTATCTGCTCCTGTGTACTCCAGACCCCTAGAATTTTGATCTGGTCCAAAAACTCACCCCAGCCTGTCAGGCTGGCATTGGTTACGAGGATCATTTCCAGCAGTTCCTCCAGGACAGTCCCTTTGCTGAGATTTTCAGGGTTCTCCCACAACGTAAGGGACTGCCGTGCTGACAGTGATAGTGGAATCAGGGTCTGGTAGTCCTCCAAAGCTGGGGACCAGACCTCCAACACCTTGACAAAAACCACAGAGCAAAGGCCCCGAGGTCAGCGTTACCCTGGAAGGGTAATGGCCATGCAGTCAAATTTCAAAAAAAGAAGAAATTTCTTCATACTTACCATAATTTCGTTTTTTGTTCGCCCCTACATTGTCAATGGGTAGTCATTACAACTTGGTATAGTGCACCCTTACTAGGGGAAATGGCACAGCCCAAATCTTAGAATATTGGGCACATGAGGATTGCAGACAGCAGCTCTCCTGTCACTATTGACCACGTAGTGCCTCTACATATGTAAATAAAAAACATACCGGTAGACCGAAGGCACACAAATTAGCCATCTACACAGAAGCATCTCTGGCCAGAATAAAGTACTGTAAACAGTGGCCTACTTTGCAGATGACAGGGGGTGAGTGAATGCAGCTTGTCCTCCAATTCTGCATCTTGGCGGCCTGCATGATGATGCTGAGGGTTGAGGTGCTGGACGCCACACTTCGAGCCATGCCGGTGATCAGAGTTCGGGAACAAGCTTGGTCGTCAGGGGTCAACAGGGACAGGATCGAGCGTCCGATGGACTGCTCTCCTTTCCCTAGGGAGGGATCTAGGTTTCTCTGGTGCAGTAGAGACTCCCGATGGAGACCAGAGGTACTACTAGTACCTGTGGCAGCGTAGGGGAGGAGCGTGGCAGATGCCTATGGCTCATCCATGCTGGCACCATTGCACGCCTGTGCTCCTAAGGGGAAACCGCATGCACAAGAAAATCCCAAGCTTGGGGATAGGCGAAGGTGTCTCCAGAGTCACGGCCACACTCCCATAGTCGGGCTTGCTAATCCAGAAGCCCTCCTCCAACTTCGGGCTGGCGCATTAGATTCTAGATAGAGTGCCAGGGCATAGGCGGCCCCATCTCAGGGGGTTCAGAGCCTGGAGATTCACCAGGCTACGTCAGCCTTGGCAGAAGCAGGCTTCAGACAAGCGGCAGAGTCGCAGACGAGTGGGATAGTTGGAAAGAGTTCCCCAGGACCGGTGCAGAAATAAAGTCAACAAAAAAAAAATTCTGCATCTTTGCAGTATCAACCAGTGGCATAACTTATCAGACGACAGATGATGCGGGGCTGAAGCTAGTCCTCAAATTTTGCATCTTGGCAGGATCAGCAGCACCAAGCCAACTTGAAAGATGAAACAGACTCATTACATGGCAAAGGAAAAACTGCATGCAGTGAAAGCACTCACCTGCAACTAAGGAGGCACCCCTGGTTAACCGCAAATTTGAACTGGCTAAACTTGCATGACAGCAAGTAGTATTCTAATGCGGAACTGCTGTTTTTTTTGTTTGTTTTTTTAACATATCTATATAGACATAGGTGGAGAAGGTAAACGAGAGTTTTAACAGGACAACAGACAGGCACAGGCATATCAGACAATATTCTCCAGCAGGAGCAAGGCTCCCGTGCGGGCCCTATTGACAACGTAGGAGCTAACAAAAAAGGGAATTATGGTAAGTATAAAGACATTTCTTCCTTCTGTAGAGCTCCACATTGCCAATGAGTAGTCATTACAACTGGGTTCTAAGAAGCAGTACCCAGAGAAGAACCAGGTGGGGGAGAATATTGTTCCATATGTTAATCATGTATAGGAAAGGAATTTACCTGCCAACTGCCGCCTGCAAGACTCTGAGACTGGAGGCCACATCAACAGAGCTCAGAACATCCAAAATAAAAGAGTCGGGAGTATGACTGAATGGAGGATCATGGAGGTGCCTTACATAACCCTAGAAGAGGATGCCTTGACTTTCTCCACCAAGGAGGTGGCCATAGTTGCGTTTCAGAGAGCCTTAAAGAGAGTTGAAGGCCCTTTATTAACTGTGACATAAGTATTGGAAAGGCATACCCTCACCCACGTAGCTAGGGTGGTCTAGGAGACTTCTGATCCCTGTCTGACCGCTCCGAAAGGAACAAACAACTTGACAGATTTCTGGAACTCAAGAGTCCATCTAAGGACTGTCCTAACAGCCTGTGGCAATCTAAGCTGTGCCATTCCTTCTCTTTAAGGTGAGCAGTTTGCAGACAGAAGACGGAAGACAGATTTTTGGGTTTACATTGGAGGCCAAGGGAAAACTTCAGAAAGAAAGTGGTCCAAAGGCTCTTAGGAGTATGCAAGACCCGATTCATATCCCTTGGAGAAACATGAGATTGGAACAGAAGTCAGCTCCCAACGAAAACCCCCACAAAAACAAATAACCTCCTGGATAGTCTGTAAGGATGATCCCAAGGAGGCTCCCCCGAGGGAGCTCAAGGTCAAACCTTACCCACGCCTTCCTGTAAGAAAACCAAGACTGTAGAGCTGTACCTCCTTAAGGCCAGATTTTTTTTTTGGTCCAAGTCAAAAGGTGGTCCTTACAAGATGATAAGCTGTCACAGCCGGCCTGTTGGCACTGAGGGTTGAGGCACTGGACGCCACACCTCGCGTCACACTGGTGACCCAGGTTCAAAGAACAGACTCGGGCCACCGGGGAGGTTGGCAGGGGAGAGGAAGGATCGAGCATCCCAAGACTGCTCTCCTTCCTCTGGGGAGGGCTGGGGCACTGCAGCGCACTATAGCGGCGACTGGTGGAGGCCAGTAGCACTACAGCAGTGAGCAGCAGAGCGGGGGGAGAGCATGGCGGGTGTCAGCTCGTATGTGCTTGCACGCCATTGCAAGTCTGGCTCTCTGGGGCAAGGGGAAACCAGGTGGAAAATGGCGAGGCGCGATCTTGGCAGCTGATGGCCACGCCCGGTGCCACCCGAGAGGATCCTGCATTTAGAGTGACGTGAGCGATTAATGTCCAGCTCTGAAGGGGTGCCAGAATGGGCCCGGGGGCACGGGTGGCAGCAGATCGCGGAGATCTGCTCCATGGGGGGGGGAGAGACAGAGATGTGATTTAAAAAAAAAACATGATCATAAGCTGTCAATGAGGAATCCTCGTGGTAGCCACAAGCGTGTCAACCACCTTTTTAGAAAGCTCCTGCTCCTGGAGATTCCTCAGTTTTGGAGCCAGGCTACAAACTGCATGGCTCCCCGATGGGGAAGCAGAATGGATTCTTGAGAGAAAATGACTGAAACTCACAATCTTTATCTGCACCTGAAATTGAACTGAAGAAGAGCGATGCGCACTGTTCTTATCCACAGAACATTTATATGAAGGTGCTTCTCCAGTAAAAAAGACCAAGGCTATGCTCTTCTCACATCGCCAAAGCAAACCCAGTGGTGCCCCCCTCGTGATACTACCTAACACACTACACCCCACTGAGCAGATTTCCTCCTACAAGTACCTGGGTATCACCTTTGATTTGGCCCTTTCCTTCCATTCCCACATCAGCGCCCTTTCTGCTGCCACCAATGTCAGGATAGGACTACTATACCACCATAGGGACTGCCTCCCTCAAGAGGCTCTCAGATTAGCAATCACCTCCTCTGTCCTGTCACTAGTAGACTACGGGCTGCCCGTCTATGCGGCCGCCGACAATACTGCCCTTGCTAAAATCCAGCTCTCCATAAACAAGGCCTGCAGGCTTCTGACTGGTGCCCCAAGGCACACCCACACATGTCTGCTGTACTCCTCCACCAGCTTGCTCAATCTAGAAGAAAGGCTCTGCTTCCAAACTTGCCTTCTTGTAAAAAAAAAAAAAACCTACTTGGGCTCTCCCCGGGTCTCCACCTCCCTCAGTGGGCCTCCCCCTCAGTCTCCCCTTCGATGGCACAGCTAAAACTGGGGAGTTGCTGCTGCCTGGAATTCTCATGTACCCGACACTCTAAGATTTGGGCTGTGCCATTTCCCCTAGCAGGGGTGCACAATACCCAGTAGTAATGACTACCTATTGACAATGTGTAGCACTACAGAAAAACACAACTGCACATACCCCAATAATGCAAAGCACCATGGGAAGCATATGCAAATCCCCATAAAGGAATCTGCACCGGCTCAACTTTAAGCAGAATTGCATGGTGCCAAAAGGCCTCACAATGTAACCAGCAAAGGCTGAGAACGGTAGGCCCAGACACGTGTTCCATCCTTATTAGGACTCATAACTGTGCTATATCTGTAACTCAGTCCAGAGGGAGGTAGACAGCCTTATGAGGGTCTTACTTGTTTGGGTCGTGGGAAGCCAACAAAAGAGACGCAAGGCTACCGGCAACCCGTGTTCGGGATTGAGCACGACGCCGTGTTGGTAAGGGAGGAGAAGGATCGAGCGTCCAAGAGACTGCTCTCCTTCTCCCGGGATGGGGAGTGTCAGTTGTTGGCGCAGGACTGGCCCCTAGTGGAGGCTGGGGGGGGGGCAGCACGCTGACGCAGCAGATAGGGGGATGGAGATGGGGCAGATGCCTGGAGGAACGTGTACAGGTGCGTGCATGCTCCCTCCACTGGCATCATTGCATACCTCTTCGCCACAAAGCAAGAAAAAAGTGGAAAAAATTGACCTGGTTATGTGGCTTGATGGCCGTCCGCTGGAACGTGCGCCACCTCCAGAATGCATCACCGCCAATGCTGGATCCAGTCCTGATAGGGAAGATGAGGGTCTCCCAGCCATGAGGGTAAGCCATGGGGTATAAAGCGATGATGGCCCAAAGTGTGAAGGTGCAGGGACGGACAGTGGCCAGGGGACAGTTTGCCTAGTAGATACAGCCAAACCAGGGGCCAGGCAGGAGAAACACCAAAAAAAAAAAAAAAAAAAGACTCACTACGAAAGACAACAACCCCTGAGCAAAATGCTTACCACGCTACACTGTGATGTATCCTGTACCCAAGTTGTTCAATATTCTTAAAAAAATAAATAAAATGCAGAGACTGAAGCACTTGAGGCAGTAGCCAGGAGGGGGACATAAGCAACTTCAAGAGCCACGGTACCCGTGGCTTGTCACAGACCTAGTGACTTGCTTGACTACTTTGCTTCTGGGGAGGAACAAGAAGAGCCTTCCAACTCAGTAGGGTTTACCTATAGCGAGGTGGCATCTATTGTGCAGACATCCCTGACAGCGACAGACACAATGCCAAGTGTTGGCACTGTACTGTCAGGGATGTCGGCATGATTTCTTCAGGGGGGGATGCGGCCCCCCAACCCATGTGGGGGGGTGACCTCTACACCCCCCAGTCTCGAAATATACAACTCCAACTCGGAGTTGTCTCAAGGAGAGGGCGAAATACCGGGAGCTGCACTGCCGGTGTCAGCGGGGACAATCACAGCGACCTGATGCCTTCAGTCGAAATCTGTTGCTGTGATGGTCTTCACTGTGGAGGTGTTGCTCTACAGTCGGTACACCACACAGTAGTACCAGCTGTGGTGGTAGCTAATAGGCAGATGACTAAAAATGGCACCCCCAGCTGAATGATGACTGGCTAGTCTCCAGAGGACTCTGCTGCAGAGTGTAAACCAGATCCGAAGACAATGCCAGTGCCAGTGGTATTGCAAATGCCAGTGCAGGGACTACACTTGGCAGAGATATCTTGAGCGATGTCAACACCTGCACAACACAGACAATGAACAATCCACCAGTGCAGATGCCAACACCACCAGTAGCATGACTGCCGAGACCCACACCAAAGCCGGCACCGAAAGCCACAGTAACCCTGGTGCCAGAACTGAAAACAGCACCAACAGCTGACATTGACGTTGCTGCAGA
Organism: Neoceratodus forsteri; assembly: GCA_016271365.2. Lineage (NCBI taxonomy): Eukaryota > Metazoa > Chordata > Ceratodontiformes > Ceratodontidae > Neoceratodus > Neoceratodus forsteri. The sequence continues at coordinate 965,325,731 of CM028134.1, read as the reverse complement.
AATGGTCAACCATGGAGGAGTCAGCCCCAGCAATGTGGTGATCTGGCACCAAAAGCCAGCAAACTGTGGTGGTTGTTTCCCCAACATTCCAGAAGGGGCAAATGTACTCCTGTCACCACCACCACTTGAGACTCTGTCACAACCCCTGCTTAGGGGGGAGAGGGAGAGCATACTAGTTTTATAAACTGCACTGAGCAGTGAAGGGACCGGGGGAACGGTCTGGAGACCTATACTGCAGTCATCTGGGTTGAAACCTGCCGACAAAAGTCAGCCGTCCCAAATTCGGTGACTGAATCGCCAACATTCACTACTTAAAAGGAGAAGCAGGCGTCACAGATGTCCATGTCATATCTAGGCCCAAAGCAAACAAAACACAATGAATGCCGGTCAGAGTCGGCAGTACCAAGCCCACAACTACAATATCAGAAAAGTGGCCTGGGAGCATCACTGGTTTTTTTTTTGCAGCTGGACATACCATTGAGAAAAAAATAAGAAAGAAGAAAAGCAGAAACTGAAGTACCAATGTTTACTCATGGTACAAACTCAATGGCAGGAAAAACAGAATTGGAAGCAGTTAGAGCACCATTAACACTTACTATACATGGTGCTGAGGGTCACACATGCACCAGTGCCAGTACCCGGACTGAAAGGTTTACTTCTGCATGGTCCCAACCCATCCAGCCAAGGACCAAAGAGTGCAGCTCTAAGAAGCAGACTGATTCTTGGAAGATCTACCAGAGGGGGGGGGCAACAGAATGGCAGCCATATATACAGGACAGGCTATTATAGGAAACCCATCTATAAGTAGCCAATTTGAGATTCCTCTGCAGTCAAGATGTTGTACAGTTGAGTACCTGTGATCTTTAATGTAAAAATAAAAAGTGGACTTTATATTTATTGCACTCCTCAAACTGTGTTCATCTTGTGCATTAACACACATGCTGTATATGTATGTATGCATTATATACCCTTTAAGAGGAAGTAGTCTGGCCTTGTGGTTAGTGCACCAGCAGTGAAGCTGGATACCAGGTTTGAATCCCACAACCACCACTTACTCACTGTGTAGCCATGGAATAGTCTCTGAACCACTGTGGGCTTAAGTTCTCCAATTTCACTCTTTTTTTTTTTTTTTTTTTTTGTGGATTTTATTTAATCGCCCTGCTTACCGGAATTCTCTCAAGAGTCTCTCTCTTGCCACCTCCCTTCTACTGCCCTGTCTGAAGCTCTCCTCTACGGGAAAATCAGGGACAGACACTCCTCCCAACCACCCGGTCCACCAACCCAGGAGCGCAACCATCGTTGGGCCAGGGCACTCAAGAAGGGATTGGGAGAGCCAGAGGATCGAGCCCAACCTTGGAAGTGTGAAGGTAGGACCCTGGAGGGCACAGTCACCTATCCGGAAGGTGGGGGGAGTTCTAGCTTTTTGTCCCCCAGAGCGGGTTGTGCACGTGTTCAGCAGACCTCGCTTGCTGATGCCCGCCGCCGCTCCATCCCCTTTTTGCGGCATCGCTAACTTCAGTGCCCCCAATCTCCACTGGGGGCCACTGAAGAGCGGCACAATGCCCTCTACCCACCCCAGGAGAGGAGAGCTGTCCTCCAGATGCTCAATCCTTTCCCACCAAACCCGACCCCCAGCGACCCAAGTCCGTTCCCAAACCAGGTCACCAGTGTGGCATCCAGCGCCTCAACCCTCAGCGCCACCAGGCCGGCTGCTCTAATTTCACTCTTATCCATCTTGGTGCTCCTTGAATCTCCCACTATACTGAAAATAGCAGCAACATTGTCTCCCCCCACACCCCCGGCTGTAAAGCATTTGGGATACAGTTTGCATGAAAGGCGCTACATAAAACCAAATTACTTTCCTTTGTGCTCAATTGTGCTCATTTTTGCATTTGCTTGCGCGCTTGAGCAGGGAGCATCTTGTGCTAGTAGCACATTTCAGAGATGTGTCTTGTTGACGAATGCAGGGCACGCTATATTAGGTGCATCCCTCATTCCCCAAAAAGCCAGCATGCTAGCGCTGACACCAATATTATGTAAAGTGGACAGAACTTTTAAGAAAAGTGCCACTGCAATCAGAGACAAGCTCGTCACGCAGTGGCACTGATGACACGCCTCCCAACGTGCCTTTCCTGGTGAAGCATTTAAATAAACATGGCAACGGCGGCTGCAGCCATCTGCCACACACAATCCCCAGAAAGCAGACTTCGGGGCTGCCCAATCCCCCTGTCTGCATGTTTAATATCACCCCCCCAAGACTGTATGGCACACTGGGAGCCCACTCCAGTGTACCTGTGTTCAGAAGCCAATCGCTGTCGGCATGTTCCTGCCCCTGCCCCACCCTCATTGTGTGCCACACTAGGAGCCCACCCCACTGTGCCCAACATTTTTCTTATACCTGTAAAGAAAGAAAATCATCCGTGGTGTTCGTTTTTTTATTATTACCTGAAATAAAGAAAATGGTCCCTCACTGTCAGGTCTCCTCCCCCAAACCGCACCCACCTTCTGCGCACCCCACCTCCCCACTCCATATTTACCTCCAGAGGTCGGCGCCGCGATCTTCAGTGGAGCGAGAACACATCTGCACTCTTCAAAGCCGACCACGAACTGAAGAAATGCTGGTAAGCTGTATAATGGCATAAATGGGGGTGGGGGTTCAACTTAGGTGGATATCTCAATCATTTATTTGAATTTTGCTTCCAAATTTTCAACATGGGGTGCTTGGAATGCCACCTCATGAACACATGCACTGTCATCTCGTTACTCGGTCCCAAAAGGTCATTTTGTGATCACTGCACGGAATCACCTTTCAGGACCAATTAACAGAATGACAGTGCCACTGTTCATGAGGCGGGGTCCCAAAAAGCCTATCTTGCAAATTTGGTGGAAAAATTCCAAAAAATGACTGTTACGAGCGTGCGTTGGTAAGTTTCATCGCATGATCGTAACTTCTACAATTTTTAATATTTTCAACATCGTCATTTTTTCACACCTCCTTATGAACAGTACAGCTGTCATTTTTCACATCCTGTCCAAAATGTGTTTTCGCACATATGTCACACAATGGCATGGTCACTGTGCAATATCAGTGTTTGGGACACATCAACAAAATCACAGTGACACTGTTCATGACCGGAGTTCCTAAAATGCCTATGTTGAAAATATGGTTAAAAAAAATTCCCAAAATAATTGCACTACAGGCGTGCGTTTAGCAGTTTCTACGAACGCTCATGACTTCACCAATTTTTCTTATTTTCCCTCCAGATTTTCAGACCTCCTCATGAACAGTGCAGCTGTCATTTTTCACATCCTGCCTGAAATGTGTTTTCGCACCTCTGGCGCCAAATGGCACAGTCGCAGTGCAAAATCAACTTTCTGCTAACAAACTCATAGTGCCACTGTTCATGAGGTGGGGTCACAAATGGCCCATGTTGAAACTTTGGAGTGAAAATACCAACAAACGCTCAGGGTGTTAGGGTTTCCAACCATAACACCCCACCCTGTAGAGACTGACAGGCCTCACAGGTGTGACTTGGCACTGTCGGCTGTAATGCTCACATCATTCCACGCCCACTCTGCAGCTAGTGACAGGCATCGAGGTGTGCCTTGGACTCTTCAGCCCCAAAGTTCACTCCATTCTCCTATACTGCACCCATCTCAGCGTATTTCCTTATGGAGTGGGGTGAGCGTAAGGCCCAAAGACCCCAAGGCACACCGCGGCACCTGGCTGTGTCTCCGGGGTAGGGTGAGGTGAAATGGATTGAGTGTTATGGCCGACGACCCAAAGGCACACCCTAATGCCTATCACTCTCTGCAGGGTGGGGCTGGGGTCGGCGTCAATTCACTACTTAAGTGCCAATCCTATTGTGCGTCTCTCTAACTCCTGCACTACCAATGCCAATGCCAGCAAGCCAACATTCGGCATTGACAAATGCTTGTTTGCTGGGAGAGACAGAGGGTGAGAAGAGGAGGAGAAGAGACAGAGGGGGAGAAGAGAGAGAGGGACAGAGAGGGCTGAGAGAGACAGAGGGGGAGAAAGACAGAGAGAGACAGAGGGAGAGAAAGAGACAGAATAGGGAGGGGAGGAGGGAGAGAGGGGAAAGAGGAACCATACCTCTCAGCCTTCCCTGATTTTCAGGGATGTCCCTGATTTTGCCTCAAAATGTTCCTGTCCCTCCTAAAATTTGTGTTTCTGTGACTGAACAGTGGGTACACTGTATGCTCACAATATTGTCAAACTGAGTTACAGACTTGCTCTTCTGCAGACAAAGTATTTTACATCAATACTCTTACGCTGCCTGCTTTAGGGGATGGAACCAATTGTTAAACTGTATCCCTCATTTTACTTCTTCGTCACTGGTTTTTTTAAGCCATGTCCAAGTGCCACACACCACTGCAAATACCTGCAAGTGAACGTTCGGAATTGACAAATGCTTGTTTAAATAGTCCCTAAGCCTCCCACTAGTACCTTACTCTACTTGGACTTAAACAGTCAGTATCTTGAAATGTTCAGAGCTGTAGATGATGAAGGGATCATAACACTTAACTTGGAGGAGCTAGCCACCAAATCCCTTCCCCCTCCTGGTACCGCTAACTGAAAAGTTCCGCCCCTTGCCACCTCCACGCTCCAACATTTTGTGATGTGGTTGTTTGTAGAGCGTGGGGACATGCTACACTGAAATGAATAAGGCAAGCTTTAAAGTGTTTTTGGCCATATTTTGCAAGTCCACTGGGGTCAATTCAAAGCCACAATTCAACTAATAGTTAGGATAATGCACCAATTAGGGACATGATGGAAGCACCAAATTTGGTGCTCTTTAAAAGGAGCTAAGTAAACAGCATGCAAGAAATGCAGAAATCAGAAATGCAGTCTTGGACCTTTTTTATAGTAGCAAAAAATAATTCCAATGAGTCTGTGTTTTCAAAAGCAGGAAATATTTATTTCAGAATTTTTTTGTACATATTTGTATCAAATTTGCCAGGTATGTTAAGTAAAAAAGTTAGGCTTCCAAACCTGTGTCTCAATGAAATATGTCAACAAAAAGATTTACTAAGAAGCGTATAAAAACAAAGCTGAAAGATCATCCTCTTATTATTATGGACCTGAAGTACGAAATCAACTAGCACGACAGTATGTTGCCCCATCTGTAAAGTACTCAGTGTTTCAATGAAATTTAAGTAAGTTTATGGTCAATCTCTGTATGTAATTGTGAAAAGTAACTGAAAATGCTGTCTAAATTGTATGTTATGTGACTTGTTTACTAGGTGAATATATAGCTCTTTTGACAGATTTATTTCTTATTATTTAATGTATTTTAATGTACTGTTTTTATTCCCACTGTTGTACCCTTCCCCCATGTGTGGATGAAAATGGACCATTTAGATCCAGTCCACCTTCCTGGTTAAACAAAAATAAGAGAATGGAAAAAATGACAGATTCCATTTAGTAAAATCTTACAATCCATTTTTTCAGTTTTTACCCAAACTGATGGCCAATTCGCATGTTTGGAGGAGTTTGACCAAAATGCTGGTTCAAAGTGGTGTTTTCATGAAAAACTGGCTCCCAAGTGCTGGTTAAAATATGACAAAATTCCACATTTTACTGGTGTTTTCTGTTGAAAATGGACAGTCACTGGCCCTAAAAAAGTCACAATTGAAAGAGCTTAACAAAAAACATGGTAAGTAAAGATTCTCTTAGCTAGTCACCAATATCTTTGAAAGCAAATTCACTGCAAAAAAATGTACGTAAAGATAATGAAGAGCCATGTTAGTGTTCAAAACCTACCATTAAGCAGGCTAGTGCAACTGTAAGTATGGCTTGTTAAGGCTCCAGTGGACAGAGCTCTGCAGACCTATTGCTTTCAAAAAAGGACTCCACATTCCTTTCATTCTTTGTGACCGAACATGTTGGGAGTGTCAAAACAGTTGCCTCCGTGACCATGAAGCACTCTGCTCACTGTCTGCAAAATGTAGCACTGCACTACCACCCCAACCAACCCTCCCACCCAGCACCCCGAAACATAACAGTGACACTGGGGTGTGCAATCCCCAGTATCCCAATGAGCAATCCTCGGACCATTTTTTAACCTTGTAAAAAGTAAACTGTCTATCGCTGTCTTTGAGGCCATAACTGACCCACACCTCCCTCCCTCCCACTCAGCACCATCCCCCCACCCCAAGCCCTTACTTACTCATCAGGGGTCCAGCTCCATAATCCTCTGGACCGCAGTGCAGACACATCTTCACTCTTCAAAGCCGTACCATGAACTGAAGAAACAGGTATGCGGGTCAATGTATTTCAACTTCAGTCCCATAGTAGCTCCATAGTGTGTCCACATACTACAATACGGAAGTGGAAGCACCAGATCGTTAAGAAAAAGAAAAATCAAATGAATACATAAATGAAAAAACCAAAACAGTAAAACAAAACCATATTACCACTGTCAACCCGTGTGTGTGTTATTTATTTGAAATGTTTCACTAGGAAAGTCAATATGAACTGTAAACAGCTCGTTTCCAGAAGCATCTGGGGGTACAAGAGATGGGAGAGCAAGCAAAAGCAGAGCAATAAAATTGCAGTACAGAAACAAATACATATACATTGCAGTGTGGGACAAATTACACAGCAGTACAACCCAGACCATCAGGCCAAGGTAAACGGAACCATATACGGGTATAACATACATTGTAACACACAAGAATAGGTGATTCAGTAGGGCATAGGCTAAGGAGTGGATAACGCATTTGAAGTGCTAGCAGTAGGAGGTTGAGCAAAGGCTTAATAAGTAAGCATTAATCACCGACAGAGGAGGGCTCTACCGGTGGATTAATGCCCGGGTAGGGGGTGTTGACGCATGTGGCCGAAGGCCAAGTGCTTCCAAAAACCCACTTGGCATTAATCACCCGGTACAGCCCGACGCTGGAGGTGATTATTGCACTTGTATCACGGGCGCCACATAATAGGTTTCCGGTTCTGTGTGTCGTGTTGGTTTATCAGAGCAGTAAACATCAACGGTGACATTCAGTAATGTACAAAACACACTCTGGTTTGGTAACCGCCATCTGTTTATGTTACGATTTGTTTTCCCCGACAAACACAAAGTTCGACACTGTTAACGTCTACAGCATCATTAGTCTCCCAGTACCACAGCAGATGAAATCGAAGCGTATGATTCCTAACAATTTGCTTTCCAGACTGAATACCTGCACAATTCTGGTGTCTGTATCAGTAGCGCTGTGCTTCAATTGCATACTGTTATCTTTCCGTTACTCTTACCACTACAGCTCTCGTGTCGCTCGCCCCATTACTGATCGTCCACCCATCCTACTATTCGTTTCACTGCACACAACCAGGACATACCTATGCACTTTTCCATGTCTCAGGGTCCTGGACACGTCGCCAGAATGCACACTGTGACACCGCAATTTGCTGCTGATGTGTGTGTATGTGTGCCATGGGTGCACAGCCATTCTGCTTGCCGCTAATGTTTACTTGGATCTCCAACCTCCTCATTCCCGTCACAGTGCTGCACCATGTGGCTACTTGTGGTAGGGCACCAGCGGGCTATACTGGTGGGTTAATCACTGCTCATTTTGCATCACCGGACACATTTTGACTAATCTTTTCTCTCCATTTCACTCATTTCTTTCAGCCCATGTTACAAGTGCTAAATATATACCTAAGAAAGGCAGTTATAACACGAGTGGGGATGGGGAAGGATAGTGAGAGGGGAGGGAGGGAAAGGGGGAGATAGAAGAGAGACAAGCCAAGAACTATACCCCTTCAGGATGCTGAGAACCCTGCAAGGGGGACAGGACCCAGCAGAAGTAGTAGGCTGAGGACAGGTTTAATAAGTGGTAAAAGTATACCAAGGAAAAGTAGTTATAACACGAGTGGGGATGTGGGGAGGGGGGACAGAGAGAGAGGGGGGGAGAGAAGAGAGACAAGCCAAGGGCAATACCCCTTCAGGATGCTGAGAACCCTGCAAGGGGGACAGGACCCAGAAGAAAAGGAGGTGAGACAAGAAAAAATTACTCACCTTAGTAATGATGTTTCTTCTAGTGGAGTCTTGCTGTATTCTGACAATTGCAGTTAGGTTCTGCCTTTCAACTGCCCCAGAGAACATAGGGTTAACTTTTCTATGCATGGCATAGAATGTTCATCTCGAGCTTGATCGAAGCCTCTGCCTGTTGTATTCGAACTGCAACCGTCAGATCTTTATGAACAAAAACTCACTAGGTGTTCTGTGTGGAAACTGTAACATTTTTACTAGCCAACCGGCAAAAATATAATGTTTTTGGTTCTCAAACGAAGACTCAAGTCAGGAAACCCAAAAACCAAAAACCCATCAAATGAAACAACATTCCACCCAAAGAAAAAAGAGGGTGTAAAAGGGGCACCTCTAGGGTGCCAACAGTGCTCCTGCCCCTACATCCCAAAAACTTAGGTTCTGAGAGGGATGCGAGGTCAGAATACAGCAAGACTTCACTAGAAGAAACATAATTACTAAGATGAGAAACTTTTTCTTCAAACAACATGAAGTCTTGCTGTATTCTGACAACTGCAGGCTACCAAGCAGTACCACCGTGGAGGAGGGACAGAACATATTTTGGAAACAAGCTCTGAAGTACTGCTGTGCCAAACCGAGCATCACTCCTAGCCTGGATATCCACAGAGTAATGCTTGGTAAAAGTATGGACTGTTTTCCAGGTGGCTGCTTGACAAACTTCTAAGAGAGGGATATCCCTGGCAGCAGCCAGGGAAGCAGCTTACCTCTAGTGGAATGAGCCCTCAGGCCTGAGGGTGGAATTCTACCCAGTTTTTCATAGCAGAATTGAATACAAGAAACAATCCACCTGGCAACAGATCTCTTAGTGGCAGGTTTGCCCTTTACCAACTTCTCCATAAGTGAGGAACAACTGGAGGGATTCAAACCTGTAACCCTTGGTACGCTCTATGTAGTAGCTAAGGGCTCTCTTAACATCCAAGCTGGGTAGCCTCCTCTCTCCCGAGGAAGAATGATCAGTGAAGAAAACAGGGAGAGGTACAGACTGGTTGAGGTGGAAATCTGAAACCACTTTAGGCAAGAACTTTCTGTTAGTTCTAAGGACCACTTTATCTCTGTGAAAACAGATGAAATCAGACTCCAGTGACAGGGCTTGCAATTCACTGATACGTCCAGCAGAAGTACTGGCTACCAAAAACACAGTTTTCCAAGTCAAGTACTTAATCTCTGCTGAGGACAAAGGCTCAAAGGGGATTGCATAAGCTGAGCAATGCAAACATTAAGGTCCCAAGCAGGAGCAGGGTCCCTAACGGGGGGACTGGTGTGAAGCAATCCCTTGAAAAACTTACAGAGAATACAGGATGGGATGACAGAGAGGGAGACTTGCCTACAGACAGGAAGAAAAAATTACTCACCTTAGTAATGTTATTTCTTCTAATGGAGTCTTGCTATATTCTGACATATGCAGTGAGTCCCAACCTTCGAACTGCCCCGGAGATGAAAGATTTAAACTTTCCATGCCAGGCATGGAATGCTGAGTTCGAGCTCGGTTGAGACTCTGTCTGTTGTTCTTCAAACTCAAACCATCAGATCTTTTACGAGCTAAACTCACTAAGGTCCTGTGTGGAAGCTGTAAACCTACACTAGCCAACTGGCTATCAAACATAAAACAAATTTTTTGGTCCCAAAACAAAGACTCAAGTCAGGAGACCCAAAAATGAAAAACATAACACCAACTCACCCCAAGAAGAGAAGGGGTAAAACAACAAGGTGGGCATCACTAAGTGCCAACACTGCACTGCCCAACCATATCCCAAAGACAAAGGTTCTGAGAGGGGCAGGCAAGGGGGGAGGTCAGAATATAGCAAGACTCCATTAGAAGAAACAACATTACTAAGGTGGGTAATTTTTTCTTCAAACAACATGAAGTCTTGCTATATTCTGATATATGCAGACTACAAAGCAGTACCTCCATGGAGGAGGGACAGAACCTACTTAGGAAATAGGCTCTGAAGCACAGCTGTGCGAAACCGAGCATCACTCCTAGCCTGGATGTCCAGGGAGTAATGCTTGGTAAAGTGTGAACTGTTTTCCAGGTAGCTGCTTGACATATCTCTAGAATAGGATGTCCCTGCAGCAGCCAGGAAGCAGCTGTACCTCTGGTAGAGTGAGCCCTCAGGCCTGAGGGAGGAACCTTACCCAGTTTTTCATAGCAAACTTGGATACAAGAGACAATCCACCTGGCAATGGATCTTTAGTGGCAGGTTTCCTTTACCAACCTCACCATAAGTGAGGAACAGTTGGAGGAGTCAAACCTGTGACTCTTGGTACGCTCTATGTAGTAACTAAGGGCTCTTTTCACATCTAAGCTGTGCAGTCTCCTCTCGCCAGAGGAGGAGTGGTCAGTGAAGTACACTGGAAGAGACACAGATTGATTAAGGTGGAAATCTGAAACCACCTTAGGCAAGAACTTCCTGTTAGTCCTGAGGACCACCTTAACTCTATGAAAGGAGATAAAATCAGGCTCCACTGACAAAGCTTGTAACTCACTTATGCGTCTGGCAGAAGTGATGGCTACCAGAAACACAGTCTTCCAAGTCAAGTACTTAAGCTCTGCTGAAGATAAAGGCTCAAAAGGGGGGTTGCATAAGCTGAGCAATGCAAACATTGAGGTCCCAGGCAGGGGCAGGGGCCCTGAATGGAGGGTTGGTATGAAGCAATCCCTTGAAAAACTTGGAGAAAACAGGGTGAGCTGAGAGAGAAGAGGGCTTACCTGCTGAAATAAAAGCAGACAAAACTGCCAGATGCACTTTCAGTGTAGCTGGTCTCAGACCCAAGCTATTTAAGTGAACCATATAATCAAGGACCGTGGGCAGACCAGCAGGTTCTGGGGAAATACGCTTCCCAGAGCACCATATGGAAAATCTTTTCCATTTAGAATTATAAGTAGCCCTGGTGGAAGGTTTTCTAGAAGCCTTCAGGATATCCAATACACCTTGGGAGAGGTGTAAATCAGCAAACTCTAACTCTTCAAGAGCCAGGCCTTGAGATTGAGAGATTTGAGGTTCGGATACCAAACCCTCCCCTGAGCACAGGTTAACAGGTTGTAATTCCTGGAAAGACACAGGGAAGATGAACTGCTAAGGACAGTAGGAGGGATACTAGGCTGTCTGGCCCAGTCTGGAGCAATCAGGATCATCTTGGCAGGGTTGAGATCTGATTTTGACTAGCACTTGAACAGGAGAGGAAGGGTGGAAAAGCATAGAGAAACTTCCTTCCCAATTGAGAACTAAGGCATCCAGGGGACTGAGCCCAACACTGGGGCCTGCAGCAAAAAAGGGGAAGTTGGTGATTGTCTGGGGCTGCAAAAAGATCTATCTGCGGGGTGCCCCATCTGGAAAATATCACCTCCAAGACCAGGGGATCCAGTGACCATTCGTGATGGCCCTGGGAAATCCTGCTGAGAGCATCTGCCAGGACATTGTCCTTTCCTGGGAGGTGAACTGCCGTGAGGGAGGTGTTCAGGGAGTAAGCCAGAGACCACAACTTCATTGCTTCGGTGCACAAGGCCATAGACCGAGTGCCTCCTTGCTTGTTGATGTACCACATTGTGGTGGTGTTGTCTGTTCTGACCAGATTTGGAAAAAGCTTGAAGTGCTAGAAATACTGCTCTGAGTTCCAACAGATTGATATGGAGCAGAGATTCCTGAGGGGACCACAACCCATGGGTGGTGAGGTTGGCCATGTGAGCCCCCCACCCCAAGAGGGAGGCATCTGTAGTAAGGATTAAAGAGTGAGACTGAGTGACAAAGGGAACCCCTTGTCTCAGATTGTTCTTATCCTGCCACCACTGTAGGGCCTGGATCAGGGTTCAAGTTACTGGGATCAGTTTGGTTAGAGGGTCCTTCCTTTGAGACCAAAAGGCTCTCAAATGGAACTGAATGTCCCTCATCTGAAATCTTGCTCCCTGCACTACTGCTGTAGAAGCAGCCATGTGCCCTAGGAGCTGTAGAAAATACCTTGCTGGTCGAGACACCTGCAGGGTGAATGAGGAGACCTGAGAGACCAGGGTCCTTGCCCTGTCCAGGGGAAGGAAGGCTCTGGCCTTCTCTGTGTCTAACTCTGCGCCTATGAAGGTGAGGAGCTTGACAAGCTCTAGAACTGACTTTGGAAGATTTAGAAGGAAACCCAAAGAGGTGAGCAGTTGCTGAGTTATGTGTAAGTGTAACCTGACTTGGTCTGGGGACTGGCCTACTATGAGCCAGTCGTCCAGGTAAGGGAAGATGGCAATTTTCTGCCTTCTTAGAGAAGCAACTACTACTGCCAGGCATTTTGTGAATACCCTTGGAGCAGAGGTGAGGCCAAAGGGCATTGCTCTGAACTGGTAATGGCCTGAGGGCAGCTCGAACCTGAGGTACTTTTGATGGGAGCTTCTGATGAGAATATGGAAGTAGCCATCCTTGAGGTCCAGGGACACTAGGAAGTCCCCTGGCCTTAGAGAGGGTAGAATAATTCCCAGAGTCACCACTTTGAATTTTGGTTTTAAAAGGTGCTTGTTTAAGTATCTGAGATCCAGGATGGGCCGCCATTCTCCAGTCTTTTTTGGGGTAAGTAAGGACCTGGAATACAATCCTTTGCCCTGGTGTAGGGGTGGAACCCTTTCCACAGCTCTGAGAGCTAGGAGGGAAGAGACCTCTGCCTCTAAGGCAAGTGCCTCTGATGGATTTGCAGGTGGAAAGGATCTGGCTCTCATCGTTGGAAACTTTCTGAAGCTGAGAACCAGTTCCTGGCTTACTACTTCCAGGACCCATTTGTCTGATGTCAGAGACTCCCAGTCCTGGACAAAGTAAGTCAGCCTGCCCCCTACAGGTAGCTGAGAATCGGCCCTGGCAACCCCATCAGGGTGCCTGCTGGCAGAGGCTTGGCTGAGGGGGAAGCAGGCCTGCTTGCACCCCATCTGCCTCTCTCTAAAGAACCCTCTGGGCATAAGCAGAAGAGGAGGCCTGGCTTGGCAAAAGGCCTATGAAAAGGCCTGCCCCTGCCCCTGGGAAGCTGCCTTTGAGGAGTGGCCTGCCTTTCCTTGCCTGTGCACTCCTATAGGTGGTCCTATACTCATCCATTTTTCATGTGATTCTCTGTCTGCTCCCCAAACAGAGAATTACCCACAACAGGAAAAATCCATGGCCTTAGTCTGGGTATCCTGTGACAGGCTAGTACATCTGAGCCAAGCCATTCTTCGAAGTGCCACAGATGTAGCCATGACTCTTGATGACACATCATTTGAGTCCACTGCAGTATGGAATTGCACCTTGGATGCCTCGATACCATCAGCAGCCACCTGCTCCAGCTCCTTGGCAAGCTGGCCAGGGACCTGTTTTGCTAAAGCCATGACAGTGTCCCATCTGGATATCTAGCCACATAAGCCATATAATTCGCCTGTCTGAGTCCCTAGGATGCTGCCATGTACTGTTTCTTTGCCATGGCATCAATCCTCCTGGAGCCCTTGTCTGGAGGTGTGAAGCCAAGGGAATATTTGCCTTGTCACAGGCTGCAGCCTGCACTACCCCAACATGGCTGCATTGTTGTGTAAGGAACTCCGTATCAGAGCCTGACAATGTGTACCTCTTGACCATTCTCTTATCCACAGGAGGTATAGTGTTAGGAGTTTTTAGAATTTTAAATGTCTGTTTCCCAAAAGATTTATGCAAGGGAATAGACAGCCTCCTAGACTCTGGGATATCCATCATTTCTACAAAGTCAGGCTCCTCTTGATCATCCACAGCTCTCCATAGGGAGTTGGAGGGTTTCAGCCACTTTTTATAAAAACATAAAATGAGAAGGGGACCCAGAAAGACTATAGGAGACACTTGAAGGTCTGGTCTGGGAGATGTCCGGTCAATGGGCGCATCCAGACTTTCAAATCCACATTCACTCCCCTTATACTCCTCTTCCCCCTCCTCCGGTTCATAATAATTTTCTAAATCATACTCTTGAACCAGCCGAACCGAGCGCCTACCTGATGGTGCCAGTTCAGTCGGAACCGGGGAAAGCGACTGGACAATTTTGATCACTTTGGCTATTTCTTCAGCAGTTGGAGAGGAAAGTTTTGGCTCCCCACCAGCTGATTTTCTAGTCCTTTTTGCTGGAACCGACTCCTCAGAGTCGGATCTCCTTTTGCCCGAAGAAGTCTCGCCCTGGTCAGAGGGCACTCCTTCTGGTTCGGTTGGAACTGAACCGGGCTGGCCATCCGGTTCAGCGGACTTTTTGGCCTCCCTTTCCCTGAGCCTACCAACTCTCTTTTCCAGGGTAGCTGCAGGAAAATTTTTACAAATCTGGCAGTCTGCATTGAGGTGGTCAAACCCCAGACAATAAACACAGGTGGTGTGGGGATCAGCCTTGGCAAAGACTTCCCCACACACACTACAGTGTTGAAACCCAGTGGGCCCGGTTTTTCTTTTGGGTTTCTCAGACATAGTGCCAGTCCTATCCAAACTTACCCTTTTATGGCAATCTGCCAGGCAAGACTTTCTTATCGGTTCCCAACCGTGTCACGGGTCGTGGAAAAAAAACGTAATAAAATCTGTTTTTGTTAGAACCGATAAGAACCGGTAACCACACTCTAAAAGTACAATATTAGATTTTTTTAAACAACTTGATCGGTTCAAACCGAACCAATGAACCTTTTAGAAGTTCCACACAGAATACAGTAAAATATAACCTATCTAGTACTCACAAATACCACAGACAGAGACTGAACCGACAGGTTACGGTTTAATTTCGGTCGAAAACTGAGAAAACGGTACTTTAACCGACAAAATGAACCGAGCAGGAGGAGAAATCTCCGAAGCGACTGTTCAGAGAGGTGGAGTAAAGAATCTGATGGTTTGAGTTTGAAGAACAACAGACAGAGTCTCAACCGAGCTCGAGCTCAGCGTTCCACGCCTGGCATGGAAAGTTTAACTCTTTCATCTCCGGGGCAGTTCGAAGGTTAGGACTCACTGCATATGTCAGAATATAGCAAGACTTCATGTTGTTTGAAAGCAGAAACAGCTGCCAAGTGTACCTTGAGAGTAGCTGGTCTGAGACCTAGGCCATTAAGATGGACCATATAATCCAGAACCGTAGGCAATTCAGCAGAGTCTGGAGAAATATTCTTCTTAGAACACCAAATGCTGAATCTTTTCCATTTGGAGTTGTAAGTCTTTCTGGTGGAAGGTTTTCAAGAAGCCTTAAGGATATCCAGAACCCCTTGGGAAAGATGCAGATCTGCAAACTCTAACTCTTCAAGAGCCAAGCCTTGAGATTGAGAGACTGAAGATTCGGGTACCAAATCCTCCCCTGAGAGGATGTTAACAGGTTGTAATTCCTGGGAAGAGACAGGGGATGATGGACTGTTAGGGACAGCAACAAGGGATACCATGGCTGCCTGGCCCAGTCTGGAGCAATCAGAATCACTTTGCATGGTTGTGACCTTATCTTGACTAACACTCTGAACAGGAGAGGGAAGGGGAAAAGCATACAGAAATGTCCCTTCCCAGTTCAGAATCAGAGCATCCAGGGGGACTGAGCCCAAGACTGGGGGTCTGCAACAAAAGAGAGGAAGTTGGTGATTGTCTGGGGCTGCAAAAAGATCTATCTCTGGAGTGCCCCATCTTGAGAAATCACTTTCAACACCAGTGGATCTAGGGCCCATTCGTGATGGCCCTGGGATATTCTGCTCAGTGCATCTGCTAGGACATTGTCCTTCCCTGGGAGGTGAACTGCTATCAGAGAGGTTTGCAGGGAATAGGCCAGAGACCACAACTTCATTGCTTCTGTGCACAAGGCCGTAGACAGAGTGCCTCCTTGCTTGTTGATGTACCACATGGTGGTGGTGGTGTCTGTTCTGAAGAGGGGGAGGTACCTAAAACAAACAGTAAAAACACTCTGGATACAGAAGTTGATACCAGCCCATGTACAGAAGAAAGGGTTCTGAAAGAACTCTTAAAACTGAAGGTGGACAAAGCAATGGGGCCTAATGGGATTCATCTCAGAATTCTAAAAGAACTAAGGGTAGAACTAGTGACACCACTGACTACCCTCTTTAACAAATCATGGGAGGATGGGGTGGCGCCTGAGGACTGGAGGAGGGCCGATGTGATTCCCCTTCACAAAAGTGGGAGCAGGGCAGAAGCGGAAAACTACAGAAAAGTTAGTTTAACCTCAGTGATAGGGAAAATGATGGAATCACTTCTGAAGGAAAGAACTGTCGAGTACCTAGAGGCCAGAGGGGCACAGGACCCAAGGCAGCATGGATTCACAGCAGGAAGGTCATGCCAGACAGATCTAATAGATTCTTTGACTGGGTGACCAAATTAGTAGACCAGGGAGGGCTGTGGACATGGCCTACCAGACTTTAGCAAGGCATTTGACTCAGTCCCACAAAGATTAATATACAAGTTAGCCAGCCTGGGAGTGGGTCCCAAGATGATAGCCTGGGTAAAGAACTGGCTGGAGAATAGGACACAGAGAGTAAAAGTAAATGGAGTCCACTCTGAAGAAAGGGGGTAACTAGTGGGGTGCCGCAGGGTTCAGTATTAGGACCGGTCCTCTTCACTGTCTTTGTAAGCAACATTGCAGAGGGACTGGAAGGAAAAGTATGTCTCTTTGCACATGACACAAAGATCTGCAACAGAGTTGATGCACAAGGTGGGTGGAAAGGATGAGAAGGGACTTGGCAGGGTTAGAGGAATGGTCAAATGTATGGCAGCTTAGATTCAATGCTAAGAAGTGCAAGGTAATGCACCTGGGAAACAAAACCCAGGGAAGAGTACACAATGGGGGTGAGATAACAACAACAACAAAAATGGAAGGGACCTGGGGTAGTCATATCAGATGACTTAAAGGTGGGCAAGCAATGTGAGAGGGCAGCAAGGAGGGTTGGGGGATACTGGGATGCACAGGAGAGGCATCACCAGTAGAAAACAGGAAGTTGATATCCCTCTGTACAGACAGCTGGTGAGACCCCATCTGGAGTACTGTGTGCAGTTCTGGAGACCCAGTCTCCATGGAGGACATAGACAAGATGGAAGCTGTCCAGAGGAGGGCAACTAAAATGGTGCAGGATCTGCACCGGAAGACATATGAAGAGAGAGACTAAAGGAGCTTAATATGTATAGCCTTGAGGAAGGGGGGACATGATAGAAACGCTCTGAGTACCTCAAGGGAATCAACAAAGTCCAAGAGGGTAGCATCTTTCAAAAAATGAGGTGTGCAAGAACAAGGGGGCACAATTTGAAGATAGAGGGGGTGCGGCTCAGAGGTAATGTAAGGAAGTATTTTTTCACAGAGAGGGTTGTGGATGCATGGAACAGCCTTCCGGAAGAGGTTGTGGAATCAAAAACAGTGACTGAATTCAAGCATGCATGGGACAGCCATAAGGCAATTCTAGGGGGTTGGGGTAGAAAGAAGTAGGCTGCTGGTTAACTAGGATCTGCAGCTTATCCATTAGGTAAGGAAATGGGCAGACTGGGTGGGCCAAGTGGTCCTTATCTGCCGACAAATTCTATGTTTCTATGACCTGAACCACCTTGTACTGTACAGATTTGGAAAAAGCTTGCAGTGCCAGAAACACTGCTCTGAGTTCCAAGAGACTGATGTGAAGCAGAGATTCCTGAGGCGACCACAGTCTCTGGGTGGTAAGTTCCCCGAAATGGGCTCCCCAGCCCAGCAGGGAAGAATCTGTGGTGAGGACCACTGAATGAGACTGCGTGACAAATGGAAACCCGAGCCTCAAATTGTCCTGATCCTGCCATCATTGCAGGGCTTGGATCAGAGTTTGAGTCACTGGAATTAATAAGGGAATCCTTTCTTTGGGACCAAAAAGCTCTTAAGTGGAACTGAATGTCCCTCATTTGGAATCCTGCACCCTGGACCACTGCTGTGGAAGCTGCCAAGTGGCCCAATAGCTGAAGGAAATGCCTTGCTGGTCGAGACACCTGAAGGCTGAATGAAGAGGCCAGTTCCATGAGGGTCCTTGCCCTTTCCAGGGGAAGGAAGGCTCTTGCTTTTATCGTATCCAGTTCTGCACCTATGAAGGTGAGGAGCTGCACTGGTTCGAGAACTGACTTGGTAGGTTGAGAAGGAATCCTAAAGAAGTGAGCACTTGCTGGGTCACTTGCAGGTGTGACTTGACTTGGTCTGGAGACTGACCTACTATGAGCCAGTCATCCAAGTATGGGAAAATGGAAATCTTTTGTTTTCTTAGGAAGGCAACAACTACTGCCAGGCACTTTGTGAAGACCGCTGCAGCTGATGTTAGGCCAAAGGGCATTGCTCTGAACTGATAGTGGCCTGAGGGCAACTTGAACCTGAGGTACTTTCTGTGGGAGCACCTGATGGATATTGTGAAAGTAGGCTTCTTTGAGGTCCAGGGAGGCTAGCCAGTCCCCTGGCCTTAGAAAGGGAAGGATAATTCCCAAAGTTATCATTCTGAACTCTGACTTTAAAAGATGTTTGTTCAGATATCTTAGGTCCAGGATGGGTCGCCACTCTCCTGCCTTTTTGGGGGTTAGGAAGTACCTGGAGTACAATCCTTTGCCCCAGTGTAGGGTAGGAACTCTCTCTATAGCTCAGGGCTAGGAAAGAAGAAACCTCTGCCTATAGGGCAAGGGTCTCTGAGAGATTTGCAGGTGGAAAAGATCTGGCTCTCAGCTTGGGAAATTTTTTGAAGCTGAGAACCAGACCCTGGCTTACTACTTCCAGGACCCACTTGTCTGATGTAAGAGACGTTCAGTCCTGGACAAAGTAAGCCAGCCTGCCCCCTACTGGTATAGGAGAATCAACCAGGGCAGACCCATCAGGGTGTCTGCTTGGCAGGGGCTTTAGGCTGAGGGTGGATGCAGGCCTGCTCATCCCCCTTCTGCCTCTCCCTCTAAAGAACCCCCTCTGCAAAAAAGAAGAAGAAGAGACCTGTGCTTGGTAAAAAGGCCTTTGGAAAGGCCTGCCCCTGCCCTGGACTGCTGCCTTTAAGGAGTTGCTTGCCTTTCTTTGGCCTGAGCACTTCTGTAGGTGGTCCTGTATTCATCCATTTTCTTCATGTAATTCTCTGTCTACTCCCCAAACAGAGAATTACCCACTACAGAAAAATCCATGGCCTTAGCCTGGGTATCCTGTGAGAGGCTAGTACATCTGAGCCAAGCCATTCTCAGAAGAGCCACAGATGTAGCCATGACTCTTGATGGTACATCATTGGAGTCTACAGCAGCATGAAACTGAACTTTCGATGCCTCAATCCCATCTGCAGCCACCTGCTCCAGCTCCTTGGCAAGCTGGGTAGGAGCCCGTTTAGCCAGTGCCAGTACAGTGTCCCACCTGGACTTCTGGTACCTGGCTGCATAGGCCATATAATTAGCCTGTCTGGCTCCCAAAGATGCTGCCATGTACTGCTTCTTTGCCATGGCATCAATCTTCCTGGAGTCCTTGTCTGGGGTGTGTGATGCCAAGGGAATGTTTGCCTTATCACAGGCAGCAGCCTGCACAACCCCAACATGGCTGCATTGCTGAAAAAGGAACTCCATATCTGAGCCTGAAAGAGTATACCTCTTGTCCATTCTTCTGTCCACAGGGAGGTATAGAATTGGGAGACTTAAGAATTTTTTGTGTCTGTTTCCCAAAAGATTTGTGGAGGGGAAGAGACAGTCTCCTGGACTCTGGGATGTCCATCATCTCTACATAGTCAGGCTCTTCCTGATCCTCTACTGCCTCCTCCACAGGAAGCTGGAAGGTATCAGCCACCTTTCTGTAAAACATGTAATGTGAAGGGGACTCAGAAAGCCTAGGAGGAGAAACACCTGAAGGTCTGTCTGGGGAGATGTCCGGGTCAGTAGGCACATCCAGACTTTCACCGTCACCATAATTATCCTCAAACTCTCCCTCCTCCTCAAACTCCGGTTCATAAAATTTTTCCAGGGTATAATCCGGAACCGGGGGAACTGACCGAACCGAGCCCCTGCCAAATGGTGCCAGTTCAGTCAGAACCGATCAAAGCGATTCCATAATCCTAATCGCTTTGGTTATTTCATCGGCGGTCGGAGTATGAGATTCTGGATCCGAACCGGTCGACGTGTCTTTTCTTTTTCTTTTTGTCGGAACTGATTCCTCGGAATCGGCTCTCCTTTTGCCTGAAGAAGTGTTGCCCTGGTCAGAGGGCACTCCTTCTGGTTCGGTCGGAACCGAACCGGGCTGGCCATCCGGGTCAGCAGACTTCTCGGCCTCCCTTTCCCTCAGTCTACCTAATCTCTTTTCCAGGGTAGATTTGGGAAAATTTTTGCAAATTTGGCAGTCTGAATCGAGGTGGTCAAACCCCAGACAATAAACACAGGTGGTGTGGGGATCAGCCTTAGCAAAGACCTCTCCACACACACTGCAGTGTTGAAACCCAGTGGACCAATTTTTCTTGGGTTTCTCAGACATGGCCAACCTAACCAAACTTACCCTTTTTTCAGCAATCCACCAGGCAAGACTCCCCCATCAGTTCCTGACCGTGTTACAGGTCTTGGAAAAAAATGTACTAAAACCCATTTTTTTTTTAGAACCGATACGGACCGGTAACCACACACTAAAGTAAAGTCCAAATTTTACCTCAAGATGATCAGTTCAGCCGAACCGATCCACAGTTTACAAGTTCTACACAGAAAACAGAACAAAAACCTATCTAGTACTCACGGTACCACAGACAGAGACTTGAACCGACTACGCGGAAACAACAATTCGGAAGAAAACCGACCGAAAACCGATACGTCAACCGACTTTGAACCTAGCAGCAGGAGAAATCTCCGGAGCGACTGTTCAGTGAGGCGGAGTAAAGAATCTGACGGTTGCAGTTTGAATACAACAGGCAGAGGCTTCAACCGAGCTCGTGATGAACATTCTATACCATGCATAGAAAAGTTAATCCTATGTTCTCCGGGGCAGTTGAAAGGCAGGCCCTAACTGCAATTGTCAGAATACAGCAAGACTTCATGTTGTTTGAAAGGGGGTAGTGGAAGGGGAGTTGGGGGGCAGGGAGGCTGCTGAATAGAGGTAACCTAGAAGTGGAAATGAAGGGCATCAGTGGGGGGCAACAGAGGAGGAAAGGAAAATAGTAGTGTGCCGAACTGGTTGGGTTAGGGGAAGAAGGGGGGGTAAAAGAAGTGGGGTTGGCTGAGAAGTAATAACCAAGAGGACTGGAACGATTTAGGAGACCAGAAGATGGAGGGAGGGGGTATGGAGGAAGGAGGATGAGACAGTGTGTGCATTTGTGTAGGAGTAACCTTGAAACAACTTCAAGTGTACAGAGGCTCAACTAGGACAAAAGTCCCTAGCTCAAAAAACAAAACAAAAATAAATAAATAAAACAGTATTTTAATGCAGGCGGAGGAACTACTTTATTACAAAATACATAAAACAATTAAGAGTTTTTAACACAGAAATTATCTTTTTAAACATATATAATACAGTGTGCCATTTTCTAAGCATAATACACCTTTCTAGGTGGTCAGACAGTACCAGACCTTCCAGGGGCTATAAGGCCCTCTGTCTGTGGTGCCAGGTCTCATTACATCCCTGGGCAGTCCGGTACTGTCCAATACCGCCCACCCTGTTGGGTATTATTGCTTACTTAGAGCCTGTATTGTCCTCCCCCCAGCGCTGAAGTGAAGCGGTCTTCACTATGCTCCTGCACAAAAACGCACTGTACACAGGACAAGATGTACAGTGGCTCTGCGTGATGATTGGCTGAAATCCCATTAGTCACACTAGTGACTCATAACATCACAATCCAAACTTGCCCATGCTTTCTCAAGGTGGTGTAAGAGTTTGAAAACAAATGCATATTCCAGTTTACACATCACACTGTATATGATACAGCTGAGTTCTTCAGGCCCCTACAGTTCAACCCCTTATGTGCTCCACTGAACTGGTATGCAAGAGACTTCCGCCACTTATGCTAGGTCCATGTATGGCCATTTCATAAATGCTGCAGGTGTATCTGGCAGGGAGCCAGGTACATCATGGAAGTAAAAGCTCAGCTTCTGGAAAGTGAGGCTAATTGGCATCTGTGTGCACCTCACTAACCAAGCAAGAAGCTGTATTGGTAACAAAGTTAGCAACCTGCCTGCCCTTGTGACCAGAGGACAAGGGGAATCATTAGTGGCCTCAATATCAGAATGCTGACAGGGACATCTCAGGGGTGTAGCCACACTGGGAGGAGTATCCATTGTATTACAAAAATGTTTTAAAATACTCACCTATGTACAATCTGCTTCTGACCTGTTAAAAAAAAAAAAAAAAAGACAATAACAATATACTGGAACTGGAAATTTTGCGTCTTGTATTACAGAATATGGTTTACTTGAAAAAGTATAGGAGGTGGCAGAAAAGGCAGAATGGAGTTGCATAATGCTTGCGCTTCTTATGGGCTCTGCAGAGCGCTTCCTCTTCAGGACTCAAATATTCACAATACTCCTGGGGTCCGATTCTCAAAGCTCCTGGCAGGGCGCAAGAGACTTGCACCATACAGAATGTAAAGTGCCCCTTGTGCCATACGATGCGCCGGGAGAACTTCTCAATGGCTGCCTTCACCAAACAGGGCTTGTACCACCCATGCGCCCAGAAATGGGCTGCAACATGGCGCTAGGGGGCATGTGGCAGATGCATGCTGCCACATCCCCAACAATGTGATTCCCAGAACTCTTCCCAGAGAGAGAGAAATTCTAACTACTCAGGGAGAGTTAACCTGTTGTCAATGTGCCACGCCTCCGCCCCGCCCCGATCCCCACTGTCGGCCATAAATATATGTTTAATAATCATCATCTCCTCCAGGTGGTCTAGTGGCCCCCACCCACGCCCCGATCTGTGTAACAGTGTCTGCTCAAATCCCTTGGTAGTTAGTGTCCCCCCCGCCCAAATACCCAGTCTGTTCACACCAACATGTTGCTCAAACTCGGTAGCCGGGCGTGGCCCCCAGACGGCATCTCACAGTCACCTATACGAATACATCAATCTCCTCCTGGTGGCCCAGTACCTTCACTCTCACCTCAGCAGGCGCTCACCACCCCGCCCCCATGCCGAAGACAGCCAGCGATTGTATTAGTTTGATGTTTCTTCTGCCTGTTGCTGCCAGACTGAACTGTTACTTGAGCGCTATCAGTGCAGTGTACGACTCACTGGTGCGTACACCATACAGCAGGGTCACTGACAGTTCAGTCTGGACGCCAGCCGCAGAGGTTAGAGGGGTTGTACCAGCCGCCGGCTGCATTTCAGCTTGGGTGGGGGGATGGGGTGGTGAGCACTACCTGCTGGGGTGGGGGGCCACTAAACCACCAGGAGGAGATGATCATGTAACATTTCATTATGGGCGACATCGGGAATCAGGGCAGGGGGAGCCACTAAACTACCAGGGATTTGGGCAACATGTTTTATTTACCACACATTGTGCTGGGGGGCCACTAGACCACCAGGAGGAGATGATCATTTAACATTTCATCATGGGCGAGATCGGGTGGGGGGGGTCACTAGACTACCACGGATTTGGGAAAATGTTTTATTTACCACAGATTGAGGCAGGGAAGGGGGGCCACTAGACCACCAGAAGGGGGTGATCATTTAACATTTCATTATGGGAGACATCGGGGATTGGGGCAGGGGGCCACTAGACTACGAGGGATTAGGGCAAATTGTTTTATTTCACATAGATCGGGGCAGGGGGGCACTAGACTACCAGGGATTTGGGCAACATGTTTTATTTACCACAGATCAGGAATCAGGGTGGGGAGAGGGGCCACTAGAGCACCAGAAGGGGATGATCATTTTATATTTAATTATGGGCGGCAGCGGGGATCGGGGTTGGGAAACATAGAATTTGACGGCAGATAAGGACTGCTTGGCCCACCTAGTCTGCCCATTCTCCTACCTAACAGATAAGCTGCAGATCCTAGTTAACCAACAGCTTACTTCCTCTTACCCGCCCCTAGGACTGCCTTATGCCTGTCCCATGCATTCTTGAAGTCCCCCACTGTTCTCGACTCCACGACCTCCTCAGGGAGGCTGTTCCATGCATCCACAACCCTCTCAGTGAAAAAATACTTCCTCACATTACCTCTGAGCCGTCCCCCCTCTATCTTCAAATTGTGCCCCCTTGTTCTTGCACATCTCTTTTTCTGGAAGATGCTACCCTCTTGGACTTTGTTAATTCCCTTGAGGTACTTGAAAGTTTCTATCATGTCCCTCTCTCCTTCTTTCCTCAAGAGTATACATATTAAGCTCCTTTAGTCCTTTCTTTATGTCTTCTGGTGCAGACCCTGCACCATTTTGTTGCTCCTCTGGACAGCCTCCACTCTGTCTATGTCTTTGCGGAGATGAGGTCTCCAGAACTGCACACAGTACTCAGATGGGGTCTCACCAACTGTCTGTACAGAGGGATAACAACTTCCAGTTTTCTACTATTGATGCCTCTTCCTATGCATCCCAGTATCCCCGCCTTTCTTACTGCCTTCTCACATTGCTTGCCCACTTTAGGTCATCTGATATAATTACCCCATGTCCCTTTCTATTTTTACTGTTGTCAGTATCTCACCCCCATTGTGTACGCTTCCCTGGGTTTTTGTTTCCCATGTGCATTACCTTGCACTTCTTTGCATTGAATCTGAGCTGCCATACATTTG
Organism: Neoceratodus forsteri; assembly: GCA_016271365.2. Classification (NCBI taxonomy): domain Eukaryota; kingdom Metazoa; phylum Chordata; order Ceratodontiformes; family Ceratodontidae; genus Neoceratodus; species Neoceratodus forsteri. The sequence continues at coordinate 965,301,043 of CM028134.1, read as the reverse complement.
ACCATTCCTCCAACCTTGCCAAGTCCCTTCTCATCCTTTCCACTCCATCTTGTGTATCAACCCTGTTGCAGATCTTTGTGTCATCTGCAAAGAGACATACTTTTCCTTCCAGTTCCTCTGCAATGTCACTTATAAAGACATTAAAAAGGACCGGTCCCAGTACTGAACCCTGCGGTACCCCGCTAGTTACCCTCCTTTCTTCACTGTGTACTCCATTTACTACTACCCTTTGCGTCCTGTTGTCTAGCCAATGTTTTATCCAGGCTACCACCTTGGGACCCATTCCAAGGCTGGCTATCTTGTGTATTAACCTTTTGTGTGGGACTGTATTAAATGCCATGCTAAAATCTAGGTAGGCCATGTCCACGGCCCCTCCCTGGTCTACTACTTTGGTCACCCAGTCAAAGAAATCTATTAGATTCGTCTGACATGACCTTCCCATCGTGAATCCATGCTGCCTTCGGTTCTGTGCCCCACTGGCCTCTAGGTACTCAACAATTCTTTCCTTCAGAAGTGATTCCATCATTTTCCCTACCACTGAGGTCAAACTAACTGGTCTGTAGTTTCCTGCCTCTGTCCTGCTCCCACTTTTGTGAAGAGGAATCACATCTGCCCTCCTCCAGTCCTCGGGTACCACCCCATCCTCCCATGATTTGTTAAAGAGAGTTGTCAGCGATGTCACTAGTTCTACTCTTAGTTCTTTTAGAATTCTTGGGTGAATCCCATCAGGCCCCATTGCTTTGTCCACCTTCAATTTTATTAGTTCTTTCAGAACCCTTTCTTCTGTAAATGGACTGGTATCGACCCCCGTCTTCACAGTGTTTCTCTTGTTTGGTTTAGGTAACTCCCCTCCTCTTCCTTTGTGAATACTGAGCAGAAATATTCGTTCAGTATCCTGCTTTCACTGTCACCCTCTACCCACATTCCCTCCCTTTATTAAGCTTCAGTATCCCTCCTTTGGTCTTTCTTCGCTCCCTAATGTACCTATAAAGGTCTTATCCCCTTCTTAACAGAATTGGCTATCCTTTCCTGGTTTGGGCCTTTGCTATTCTGACTGCCTTCCAGCCTCTTTCTGCTTTAACTGGATACAGTTCTCTGTCCTGCTCCTTCTGTGTTTCCTTACATTTCCTGAATGCTGTCATTTTCTCCCTAACCTTCCCTGACACCTCTTTTGTGAACCATAGCAGTTTTTTCCTTCGTTGTGTTTTATTGATTTGCTTTACACAAAGGCTTGTTGCCTCTGTAATGGCTGTTTTGATCACTCCCCATTGTTCCTCCACCCCTCCTTCTTGCCTGTTTGCTAGTGCTTTTCTGAGGCACTCTCTCATTTTCCCAAAGTCAGCCCTCCTAAAGTCTAGTACTCTTGCTTTTGTATGGCTCGACTGTATGGCTGTGTTTATCGTGAACCACACTGTTTGGTGGTCGCTTGCTCCCAGATGGCTACCCACTTCTAAATCTGAGATTCTTTCTCCATCCCCATTTGAAAGTACCAGGTCTAAGATTGCTCCCTCCCGAGTGGGTTCCGATACTAGCTGTCTGAGGCATGCCCCCTGTAGGGCATCAAGAATGACCCTGCTCTTGGATGTGCCTGCAGCAAAGGTGCTCCAGTTAACATCTGGCATATTCAGGTCCCCCATCAACAATATCTCCCCTTTTTCTGCCATTCTAAGAAAGCCTTCAATCATTTCCTTCTCCATTCCCTCCCCCTGAGATGGGGGTCTGTATACAACCCCCATGCGGATTGTGGTGCCATTTCCTGTCTCCAGGGTGACCCAAAGTGCCTCATCTGTTCCCTGTTTACTCTTTAGTTCTGTTGCTTTGATCCCTTCCTTTACATAGAGAGCTACTCCTCCTCCTCCTCTTTTACCCTCCCTGTCCCTCCTGTAGATTGTGTATCCTGGTATGTTGACATCCCAGTCATGGTTCTCTGTGTACCATGTTTCTGTGACTGCCACAACATCCAGGCAACCCTCTTCCATCAAGGCCACTAGTTCAGGGAGCTTGTTACACAGACTACGGGCATTGGTACTCATCACCCTCCACTTTTTGATAGCCTTACCCCTTTTAGCCCCATTTCTGTCCTTACTGCCTTTGCCTTTTTTTATATTTAAATCTGTTCTGCTCCCTAATAACTTCTGTACCTTGGTGTTTACCTCACTAATCACCATGTTTTGTGGAGGGAGGCTCGGATTTCCCTGCTTCTTTTCAGTGCCTCCCCCCTTGGCTAGTTTAAATGCTTGCCAATGAAGCATTTAAACCTCTCACCTAGGATCCTGGTTCCCCCGGACAGATGCAGACCATCGCACCAGTATAGGTCTGCATCCCTCCAGGTGGCTCCCCAGTCCCCAGTGAAGCCAAAACCCTGAGCTCCATACCAGTTTTTCAACCACTCATTGAATTCCCTGGTGAGAAGTGCCCTAGCATCTCCCTTGCCATATACAGGCAGCACCTCCGAGAAGGTTACCATATGCGTTACTTGTCTAAGGCCCCTTCCCAACTCTACAAACTCCTCTTGCACTGCTCTGATCCCATTCCTAGCCAGGTCATTTGTCCCTAGGTGGACAATGACGTCCAGCTCCCTCCCTCATGCAGCTCCTCCCACAATCCTGAGGATTCGCTTCCTGTCCCTCCAAGCCGTGGCGCCAGGAAGGCACCTTACCTCCCTCTCCCCTTCCTCCCCCATTTCTACCCCCCTAATGATTGAGTCCCCCACCAGGAGTTGTTTCCTTCCCCTGTGGGGTCCCATGCCACCCTCCTTTGGGTCTCCTTTGTGAAGGTTCCCAGCATCCTCCTTGGTCTCCACTGCAGGTACCTCCATAGAGGAACCACTATCCACCAGAAGAGCGAATGAATTGTGGACAGGTACAGCTGGAGGGATGCAACTCTGTTCCACCACCCTCTCCCTCCATGAGCCCACCCTGGTCCAGCCTCTCCTCTTTCTTGGCAACTTCTGAGGTAGTGGCATTGGCCCTGGTGGTCCCTGGGTGGGGAGGAGGTTTCACAAATCCTAGCCAGGTCAGCCTGGAGACGGGCAACCTCCTCTCTCAGACCAGAGAGGTGCCTGCAAATAGGGCAGCATCGCAGCCTCCAGAATGTCTCCTGGAACACTGCCGCCCCACAGCCATTGCACTGCACCACTCCTATCATGTCTTATTTTGTGTCCCCTCTACTGTTTCTCTGGATGCTTACTCTCTCCTCTCCTTACAACTCTCACCCTTCCTGTTCTGGGACAGCAACTTCCTATCTTCTTCAGTAGCCTCCTTCTTCCTTACTCAATATCAGACCACCAGCAGCTGGGGGAGAGTGAGCTACTTTTTCTACTTTAGGGTTGACAAAACCAAAGTTTCTCTATGATCCTTTCCTTCCTTCTGCCAAACAGGAAGTTCCTGTTGACAGTCAAATCCAGTGGCTATAAAAGTAGAACTGGCTTTGGGTGGGTGGGATGGAGGGCAATTAGTAAGAAAAAAGGCTAGCAACAGGAAGTTGTAATTTTGACTCACCTGCTTTTATAGTGTCTAAACCACACCCCCAGGTAAGCTCTCTTTCCTCCTACTGGTTTAGCAAAGTCAGCTGATACAGTACCCTTTCACTGCACAGAATACACACTGACCTTCTTTCTTTTCTTTCCTTTTTTAACCCTAAATAAGTCCCCTTCTACTTCTAAAAAAGTTATCTGTCTACTTAATCTTAACAGACACTGACTCCTGCTGAGATATACGTTTTAAATTAAGAAGAAAATGTAGCTTCTTTTAGTTAGCTGCTTTCTGCTCTACAAGCAAGGCTAGCAACAGCCGCTTGCCTTTGCTGCAAAAGCTTGTGGCAAACCTCTCCCATGCGCCAAAGTGTTTGTTGCACAGAGAGGTGCCACCAGGGACCAAGGCGCTGGAGCCCCTCCTGTACCAGAATCTGGTGCCGGGTCCATGGCACACTGGGCTTCAGCGCAAGCAGCTGTTTGCTGCAGCTTACGTCGATCACAGCCCCCTTTGAGAATCGAGCACCTGGTATTTAACTGAGCAGACTTTTCAGCAAGACAGGACTTCCCCATAACTATGGTGAAATGAAAACCAGGGTGGGTCATGTCTCCTAGCTCACACATCTTTGCTAATTAACTACTTGACCAAACTGCCTCCCCCCCAAAACAGTATTCCATCTTGAAAACAAATGGTGCTATCAACAACGTATTTGATACCGCAGTTAAGCACCAGTCTTCAAGTCCCTGCATACTGCAGCTCCCCTTTGCTCTCTAAGACTGCTCACATTTTTAAAGATATACACACACACATATACATATACATACACATGCAGTTCTCATAAATAGTAACATATGTTAACACAACACAGCTCATGTAAATCTTGCATTCATCCAACAACAGTGAAAACATAGTGTGCTATTATTCCCAGGCCCACTGGTTAATGTTTGCATAGAATATTAAAAACCCATTTATTTACAGTTTGCTGTGGGTCTTGTCTCTGAAATGAAGTTTGAAAATATGTATGATGTACTGCTGTTTTATCCTATTTTATCTTTTGTATGGTGTCCTGAGCCCTTGGGATTGGGCACCACAGATATAAAACTGCCTTGCCTTAACTGAAAGCATGCGACACATACTGGTCATGGAACCCCATGTTCTAAATGGTTCTGACTTGCTAAAACTTTAGTATCCATTCATGCTCCAGCAAAAGGCAAAGTGCATGCATTCTTATTTCATTCAAAAGTTTTGGTAACAGATGACTAGGTGTATTGCCGCATAGAGCACACAAACAGTATCATCTCAGATTATTGCACAAGGGGGAAAAAATAGCACGCACTTGTGCCCAGCAATGTCATCAGTCAACACAGTGGAACAACTTCAAGAAGATCATCAGTGGGGGAGGAGGGGAAACAATGGAGGAAGACTGGGGAGATAGTAGTGCTGAGAATTAGAGTAAAGTAGGGCCACAGGGCAGACTCGATATGCTTAGTCTTCTTCTGTCCTTAGTATTTATGTTTTTGAGATTCTTTAAAAACACACACACACACAGATCTGGCCTGTATTCCTTCATCCCTACAAGAAACTTAACAGTACTTAATTATCATTGTAGACGGATTGGAAGAAGCTTTAAAAACAATTTAATTAATCCTGAAACACAGATCTGTTAGCTACATCAAGGAAACCTTCCTCACTGGGACATAGCACAGCCTAGTGGTTAAAGCCAGTGTTATGAGCCTGGAGACGTAGGCCTGAATTCCCTCCACTGTCACTTACTCAGCGTAACCATGGCAAGTCTGCAAATCTCCCCACGTTTAACCTCCTCCCATTTCTCTTTGTGCTTTACCCCTGAAATTTAACTCCCCTTCCCTCAAACTCAAGTAACCTCCTTGTTTTCACCTAATGACTGATGCAATGGTTTATGGCTTGTACTGTGCATTAGGATCCAGGGTGGTCTGAAACATGCAATGTGAATATGATTATACAAAGATTTATTACCATTAACAAGTGAATATTTGTACTTTTTGCAAATGTTTGTTCCTTGCTGTCTGATACTCGGTACCAGTGCACTTCACTTGTCTCTCTTAGCCATTATAAATTTTGCCAAGATTGTAAATGTTGCACCTTGCGCCATCTGAAACACTGCTTTGTATACTGCAACTGTTACTTTTTTTTTAAACTATTGTACTGTGCACCTGTCATTTTTTATGTATTTTTTAATTTGCCATATTTCTTACCTTCCTGTAAACCCCTACACAACCAACTGCACCTGTAAACGAGCTCCGGCTCAGTGTGCAGTATCCAGTCAACACAACTGAAATAAATGCATGACATAAAAATCAACCAACCTCCATAACATTAAATCAACCAACTTCCCTTTCTCATAACAAATAAAAAATACTTAACAACAATTACTGTTCAGCAATGAATCTGAAATCAGGGCGGATTCATCCCTCCCCCCCCACATCTACTTTTCTGATCTTTACAGAAATACACCTCTGTGCATTAAGAATATTACACTGATTTTGTAAACAGAATTATGCTAAATATAAATTGAGGAAATTTCTTTATGGGCCTGGTCATGTCTTGAACAGAGACCAAACTATTTAATCCATTTAAATCATCTTGACTTTGTCAAGGAGTGCCGGGTTTAAGTCCTCGGAGGTCCACTACTGAGAAAAGGACCAACATGGCAATACTGCATTATGCTCTGCTGTAAATTTTATTTCAGTTGATAATCACATTTTTCTTCCTAGTATCGATACTGAAAATGTAGGAGTGGTGCTCTGACAGACTGCAAGGTTCCTCATAGCAGTATGCACAGTGGCAACAGCATGTCTCTTTCCACTTCTGCATGTCAAGCTCCAGTTCAGGAGCACAGTGGAAGTGGTGGTGCATGGTGCTACACGCTTCCTCCCCTGCCAGTACCCTAACAATGTTCCTTCTCCCACCCCATACAAGATACAGTTCAGATTCACAATGGTGATATAAGACTACAGCTGCAAGCTTCTTCAAAGCCAGTGTTCTACGTTGGCATTTTTTTAGGGCTGCAGCCAGCCAGGTCATACTGTGATTGAAGTCAGGATGCGTTCTGCAGCTGTGCCACTGGAAAGTAAGGTGGGGTGCATGTGGTCAATGATAAGTGAGTGTTGTACATTCCTGTTGCTCCTTGCAGCTCTCTGTAACACTTTCCTAAGTCTGCAGTGGCTGCAAGGAGATCTGTGCATGACAGCTGCATGAGGGAGTGGAAAACCCCTTAAGAATGTGACAGCTGAGCACTAGAGAACATACATAGTGACCTCAGCATACACCACTACAGGCACAGTTCTGGACATGCAATTCTACTTCTGCAGGTATGCATCTCTCTGCATGTAACTCCTCCCTCTGTTGCCACCCAATCCCCCCTCATGAGAAAAATAACATGATCTGCACTTGTCAGCATGACATTCCCCCTTCCAAGCTGCATGGTTCTACAGAAACCACTTCTGCCATGTTGATAAAGGCAGCGGTGAGACAGGCATCTCCCAGCCCAAGGAAAACATATTTGATTTATTTCCGAGAAGCAGGGTAGACCGTTCCTTCCACCATCCACGCCGCTAATGCAGTGTCGGCAGTCGGGGGTAACAAACTTTCTTTAGCCACCTGTGATGGGAGTGAAATTCCCTTGCTTATTGCCAAAAGGACCAGGGAAGGGCAAGGTTGCAGTAAAGTTGCAGAGCTGTGTTAAGTTTCTCCTGCCCAAGCAAAGCATTTATTACAATTATTTCTGAGGAGTGCAGCAGATACCCAACTACTGGTTACACAACCTGAGGACTCTCAGTGCTGGCACATGGCGGGGGAAGGGTTATAAACTTCTTTGGCTCTCTGTAATGCAGCGATGTTCTCCTGCTAGCTATCCAAAGCACAGGAGGGGGAGGTATAGGTGGCAGGGCCACTGAAGAGTTGCGTCACGAATCTCCTACCGACCTGGCTACCAAAGCAACCATGGAAGGACAGGTTCCTTTCCCTTAACAAAACTCTTAGGAATGGAGCAGGCACCTCCTCCCACTGGCTGCCCAACCTAACTTCCGCAGTCTTGGTGGAGGCAAACTTTCTTCTACTCTCTGCACTGGAGTGAGGTTCTCGTGCTGGCCACCAAAATAAAAAAAAGTTGTGAATGACAGCTTACAGTACATACTGCAAGCCCACTGGTCGACGGTGTCAACCAATGGGCTTGTAGTGATTACAGTAAGCTTTCATTCATTGACAGTTCAGTCGGCAGGCAGCTATTGAGGTGTGCAGAGGGCTGTGCTGCTCGCTGGCTGACTGAACATGCTTGGACAGGGAGAACGAGGTGGGATGTGGGTGCCTGAGTGGGTGGAGGGGCCACTACACTATGGAAAAGAGGAAAGGGGAAATTATTTTATTTGAATGGGGATCAGGATGGAGAGGAGGGACACTACACTGTGGAAAAGAGGGCAAGGGACGTTATTTTATTTTATTCAAATGGGGATCGGGATGGGGGGACACAATACTATGGAAAAGAGGGCAGTGGAAATTATTCTGTTTTTATTCAAACGGGGATCAGGATGGGGAGGGTGACACTACACTATGGAAAAGAGGGCAGGGGAAATTAATCTTTTTTTATTGGAATGGGGAGAGGGAACACTACACTACAGGAAAGAGAGCAGGGGATATTATTCTTTTTTATTTGAACGGGGATTGGGACAGGGAGGGGGCACCACTCCGCTATGGAAACAGGGCAGGGGAAATGCTTTATTATCCGAACAAGGATCCCGGTGGGGGGGTACTACACTATGGAACATGGGCAGGGAACAGGATTATTTTTTAATCAAACGGGGATCGGGACAAACAGAGCTGGGGTTTGAGGCTGCACAGGACTGAGCGCGGGTGGGGGCTGCAGGCTGCACGGTGCACGGTGCATCCTGCCGGGTGCATCCCTGCTGAATGTATGCAAATGCAGCCATAATGGCATGCACATGACCTGTTTGCATCTTGCATGCCTATTGGCTGCATTTGCATTTTCCTGGCTGAATAGCTGGAATTTGAGCCCAGTGCATCTGGGGATGAGGCATGCATCCCCATTCCAGGTATTCAGGCCGTCCCCCAGGATGCGCTGGCGCATTGTCAGCGACCCCCATTTGCGCCACCCAACAGCACTGCTATATTCAGATGAGATGCACGATCATGCATCTCACTTGAATATAGCATTTTTTTGCACCGGCACATTTATTTGGGCGATGCATCTAGATGCGCTGGCCATCCCCCGAGCTTTGAAAATAGGGGGGCCCTATCTCAATAAATAGGTACCAAGTTAATGAATGTATGAGGGATCTGTGTAACTGGATTACAAATGAAAAACTTGGGGATAGCTATACTTAAAGCAACCCTCCTTTATAGCAAATCTATGCAAAATACTAAAGTAGATTCAAAACAGGAAAAGGGCATCTCACAAGACAAGAGAAAAGGGGCAATGCAAACCAAAATAAAAAGGGACATACATACAGTTTTCTACTCTAATATGCACAGCTGCTTATATTATAATTTATTTATTTATTTTTTTAAACACAGGTTAAATAAAGCTCATAAGTGACTTACCGCCTGACAAGTGCGGCACACCAAAACAAGTGTTGTAAAGAATCCAATAAATGCCGTAAATATTACTGCCTCCCATGGTAAACCATAAAGATCAGGCCCAGGCCTCATGTCTTCTGGTAATGCTGCGACAACCTTTATAAAGAAGGACAACAATGTTAAAGTAGATCTACATACACAAGGTTTTTCTAGCCAAAGCTATACTGTTAATCGAGTTAGGCCCCAATAATACCGTTCATCACTTTTTTCTGTTGTTGCTTTAATTCTTTGGTAACCAGGTAAGGTCCACTAGGCGCGAGGCCCATTTACAGGGGTGACCTGAGAGCACTGAGGAGGTTCAGTGACTTACTCAAGTAGAGGTTGTGGGAATCAAACCCAGATCTGCTGGATGTACCAAGCTCATTCATAGCTCATTATTCTAACCTCTGGGCTATTCTGCCAGCACCTTTCTCCTCAACAGGGTGATGTAGGAAACACAGTATAATAGAACTTTTGATTCAAACTCAGTAGCATCTAACTAATACTGTACTTTTAATAAATTCTGAAAGAATAATATGCAGTTTAACTACAAATTCTGAAAGAATATTAAACATGCAGTTCAACTATATAAAAAATTAGCATATAGAATTCAGACAAAATATTGCAACATCTATGGACTATAAGCTTTCACATTACATGCAGTTCATTACACACGGGAATGTAATTTCCCCCCGAGGTTCTTAATCAAGTCCCTCTGTCGAAACAGGACTATTATTTGAAATAAGCCAAGCTAAATTTACACAAAATCAGTCTTATTTAAAAGTGCCCAAACATGTATTTCTGCTGGGTTACCTGTCAGTCCTTTCACTAATAAGTAAAAATCTGAACTTTTACTTAGCCAGTCATAACTGCTGTGTCGAGCAGTATAATGCTCGAGTGGTTCCCTTACAAAAAGAAATTACAAAACCGGGCATTTCCTGAGCAAAATACACAAGACAAGCACCAACCCCATCTTTATTCTTTCATTTTTCTCCCCAGTTCTTTCTCTGTGTCCTTTTATAGTATTTTTCTCTGCAGGTCTCCTTTTCTTTCTGCATCTCCTTTACTGTCCTTTTTCTTCTCCAAGATGCTACAAATGCTGAAGCTGCAATATTATTGGGACCAGGACCAGTTTTAAACATAGAGGTGGGAAACACGGGCATGTTGTGAAAAGATGGGGGCTCAAAAAAGGAATGGGGCACCCCCATGCTTAAATGCCTTTGGGGAACACCATACCTCTCAACCTTTCTTCACCAAAATGCGTCACAAGCTGCGTGACGAATGAGTAAAATGTGGGACATATCATCAAACATGGCACTGCAAGCTCAGAACACTGGCCATCAGTGCACTTGTGTTCGTAACGTTTGCTGCTAATTGAGCACAACAGATAATTATGAATTTCTGCTTTAAAATCTCTGTGGCAAATGTGGAATATCACTACCTCCATGTGGACAAAGGATTTCTGAGAGGTAAAATGAGTGACATATCTCATACTAAGGTTCTTATTAAGGTCTTTGAACGAGCAAGAAGGTGTTTGCCCATAACGCTCTTATACCAAGCCAAATGATAATATGAAAGGTCATAACCTGTATTGACTAATTTGTCCAACCTATATTTAAAAATATTCTTAGTTTCACTGGTAATAACATCAAGAGGTAGTTTGTTCCAAGGGCCCACGGTTCTAAGTGTAAAAAAAATACTGGCTGCTAGTATGTTTAAACTGTTTTCTTATTAACTGTAGAGAATGACATTTGTCATCATAGGTATGATATTTAAATTGTAAACCTAGCTCACTCATAAGATAAGGATCTTGAATAATATCAAAAAGGAATAATAAATCTCTTAAACGATGGGTAGATCCCTATTGTCCCTGTTAACCCTCGGCCTCACTACTCCAGTGTTCCTACCTACCCTCCTGTCCTCCCCTCCTCCTTTACCACTGCTCCTCCCCCTCCCTCCTCCTCCACACACCCCATATGCTCCTCTCCACCTCACCCCCCATCCGGACATTATCTTTCCTCCCCCCCTTCCCGGCTCCCTTGGGCATCTGATCACACAAGCCTTCTCTGCCTGTGCTGCCCTACCCACCCCTGTGCACTAAACACCCTTTCTCATCCTATCGCCCCAGGCAGAACTCTCCATCTGCCACCCCTGACCAGAGCAGTTCTCCTCCTTCTACTCCTGACAGGGAACATACATCCCAACCCAGGCCCTGCCCCTCCCACCCACCCACTCGGCCCACTGGTCTCCAAATAGCCTCCATGAACATCTACAGCCTGCTGAAAAAATTTGACGCCCTACAGTGCTGGGCCATGGCTCATCAACCAGACATCATAGCCCTGGTTGAAACCTGGCTGTCCAAATCCACCCCTGACTCATTTGTCTCCCTCCCAGGGTACACCTTATACCGGGAGGACCGAGTAGGCAAACGAGGGGGAGGCTGTGCAATCTACACTAGGGACACAATACTTGGACACGCACTCCCCACCCCTGCCCTTGTAAATGGGGCCCAGGCTCTTACCCTCAAACTCACCCCGGACCCCTCTAGGAGCCCTCTCTATCTCACCACGCCTCATTGCCCCCAAAGAACCAGCACTGCCCCTGGTATCTTTAACTGACTACCTGGTCTCCCTCCACCATAAGGCGGAACAAATCCTAGTTGGGGACTTAACGTGAAATTGGCTCAGCACCTCCTCTTCCACGATCAGAGACTCATTTGCCGCCCAAGACCTGACGCAACTCGTCACCCAGCCCACGAGAATAAACCCTAAGAGAGGTACCAGCACCCTTCTGGATGTTATTATAACCAATCGACCCCAAAAAATCCAAAACATCCAGGTCCTACCAGACTCCCTAAGTGACCACTCCCCTATCCTATTTCATTGGGCAGTCCCCAATCCCAAACCCAAAGCCCAGACCACCCTCCGCAGGCGCCTCCGCCCTGGTGGGCTGCAAAAACTTAAACTATTCCTCACCCAGATAAACTGGCACCCCATTCATCGTGCAACTGACATTGACACTGCCCTCGCCTTCTTCACACACACACCTTCAACATGGCCTGTGACCTCTTTGTACCCTTCACCAAAATCCGGTCCAAAAAGCAGAATGCACCCTGGGTTAGCCCTGCCCTTCTACAATTGCTAAGAAATCGGGATAACCTCTGGCACCTTGCCACTGAAACGGGTCGGCTGTCTGATAGGCAGGCTTACAATGCAGCCCGGAATAAGTGCTCTTGGGCCATCCGGAAAGCCAAGGCCGACCATTACCAGGCCACCCTTACCTCCTCCTGGGGCTCGGCCCGGATTTTCTGGGATAATATTAAACAACTAAATGGAAAACCTCACTCCCCTGCCCCATCCCAGCTCACTAGCAATGGCACTACCACCACCGAGCCTGCCACCATAGCTAACTGACTCAACACCGCTTTCACTGACCTTAGCTCAGTCCTCCCTAGTAATTTCTTTGACCCTCCCCCCAACCAACCTCCCCCTGTCCTCTAGCACCCCAGCTTCCACCTGCGCAAGATTTCCGCCCGGGAAGCCAGACCCATCCTAATCAAAGCTTTGAATAGCAACAGTCCGCAATGACTCACTGGACCCCAGTATCCTCAGGCTGGTGCTAGATGAAGTCCTTGCCCACTCACCAGCCTAATTAACCGATCGCGCTGCCTGGGACAATCACGGCTTGGAAACAGCCATAATCACACCATCATAAAGGGGGCGACAGGTCGCCGGGCCAACAACTACCGCCAACTCCACCTCCCCCAAAGCCCTGAGAAAGTGGTGGCCATTCAAATCACTGATTATCTGGCTAAGCATAACATCTTATGCCCACAGCAACATGGCTTCCATGCTGGTCACAGTACCAGCACTGCCCTAATTGAATTCTCCAACTTCCTACACCCTCCTTGGATACCAGCTCCCTAGCTGGTGCAGTGTTCATCGACCTCTCAAAGGCTTTCGACACCATCTCCCATCCTCTTCTGCTGAATGCTCTCTGCCACACTGGTCTCTCGGCTGGCCCCCTAGCATGGTGCACAAGCTATCTAGCCGCTCGATCACAGTGTGTAAAAATCAATGGGATACTCTCGGATACCCGTCCCATTCACTCTGGGGTTCCCCAAGGCTCCATCCTGGGCCCCCTTCTCTTCTCACTCTTTCTGAACACCCTGCCCAGTGCATGCCCTGGCAAAATTCTCCTGTATGCAGATGATGCTGTCCTTTTTGCCATCCACCGCAATCCCGTCTCCCTTCAGGAAACCCTACAGCAGTCTTTCAATAATGCCGAGCTTGGTTTAAGGGCGCAGACTCGTCATCAATCTTAAAAACCAAAGCTATGCTCTTTTCCCACCCCCAAAACAAAGCTAGCAACCACCCACTCTATATCCTTCCTAGTACCAAACAGCCACTGGAACAAGTCTGCTCCTACAAATACCTTGGGGTTACCTTCGACTCAGCCCTCACACTTCACAACCACATTGATGCCCTAACATCCGCCACTAACACACGGCTTGGCATCCTCTTCCGCCACAGAACCTGCCTTCCCCCAAATGCGCTCCGGCTCGCTGTTACGTCCTCCATTTTGTCCCTTGTAGACTATGGTCTACCAGTCTATGGTGTTGCCGACACGACTGCACTCAAAAAAATTCACTTAATCCTGAATAAAGCCTGCAGATTGATTACTGGTGCCCCCAGGCTCACACACACCTGTCAGCTGTATGACGAGGCTAAACTCCTTACCCTGGATGAACGGCTCCGATATCAAACCTGCCTCCACACAAAAAAAACCCTACTCGGGCTCTCCCCCACTGGGGTAACGGCATCCATCCACCAGATCCCACCCACTATTGCAACACGGTCATCCAACAAGACCACTCTAATGGTCCCCAGATCAAGAACCAGCCGTGGCCAGAGATCCTTCTGCTACAGAGCCCCATCCTGGTTTAACTTTCTCCCTGCCCCCATCACCAATGCCACCACCATCTCCAAGTTCAAAACCACCCTTCCAAACCAACTCTTCAACACTCGTAGCTGCTCCTGTCTCTGACAGTAGCCTCCACCCCGACTTCTCATGACAACGCCCACCGGGCGGCTCTCCACCTAGCCATCCCCACCACCGCTTCACGGTACACCGTACCAGTGTTCCCATTTACCCCCATCTGTACTTGATTCAAGTACAAATTATGAAATTCAAGTACATTTTTGTGTGAAGGGGGTACACTGTACCCCCATAATTCTGTTTGAAGTATATGTACCCCACAAAAATGTTGTACAAATGGTAGAATGAACCCTTATAATTTATTTCGTACCCCTGAACATTTTTGGAGAGGGTGCAGTGCACCCCCAGATCTGCAGCCTCAATGGGAACACTGCACCGTACCTATGTCTAACCTGGCCAGTGTCAGCTGTTTCATTGTATACCTATTAGATTGCTCAATTTTTGATACCAACTTCTGTAACACCTGTTCTCAATTACATGTACCCTGTAACCTAAATGTATTTTGTCTGACCTCAGTGTGACGTGGCGCCTCTGTTGAACGCCTATTGTTTTGCAAACCTATGCTATGTAACCTAAAACTCTACGTATGTCTTTAATGTGATGAGGTACCTTTGGAAACGAGCCTCTGGCTCAAAGGTTGTAAACTGATTTCACAAATAAATAAATAAGGGCATAAGGTTTAATGTTTGTAGTCTATTATTATATGTTTCATTTTTTAAACCTGATACTTTTTGGATAAAACGCCTTTGAACCTTTTCGAGTGAATTCCCGCTAGTTTTTTTATACAGGCACCACAACTGGGCTGCATACTCTAAATGTGGCCTAACGTAAGATCTGTATAGGGGCATTAAAACCTCAGACTTACGTGATCTAATGTTACGCAAAATAGACCAAACTGCCCGATTAGATTTATTAATGATACCGTGAATATGTTTATTGTATGACATATCATATGAAATGGTGATTCCCAGATCTTTCTTATCTGAAGTACTGATGAGGTTAGAACTGCCCAGTTGGTAAACATAATTTGAGTTATTGGTTCCTAAATGCATGACTTTACATTTGTTTGAGTTTAATTTCATACCCCACTTATCTACCCATGCTGTAATAGTATCCAAATCCCTTTGAATGGCTATGGCTTGTGCTACGTCACTGCAAGGACCACCTATTTTAACATTGTCAGCATATTTGATGGTAATTGACTGGCAATCATTAGTCATATCTGCAGTAAATGCCTAAAAGAGGCACAGGCCCAAAACTGAGCCCTGCGACACCCCACTAGATACATTACCCACCTCTGATGAAGAACCATTAATAACAACATTCTGTGTTCTATCTTGTAACCAATTACTAATCCAATTAATGATATGACTATTTATATTTAGGTTATGAAGTTTAGTAATAAGTGCCCAATGAGGCATGACATTGAATGCCTTACTAAAGTCAATAAAGACAATGTTGCAAGGTGTATTATAATCAAGAAAGGAGCCAATATTCTCAGAAAAACACAAAAAATTAGTGAGACAACTTCTACCACTTTTAAATCCGTGTTGCTCTAAGTCTTGACAATTTAACATCGGTGTTATAACATCTTTAATAAGACTCTCTAGAACTTTACATACAGAGGATGTCAAACTTATGGGGCGATAATTCTCCCAGTTGTCTTTTGGCCCTTTTTATGTTGGCGCGCTTGTGCAGCCAACACCTTGCAGTAATGCAGATTTGGAGGTGCGGTCACTGTTGGGCGAATGCAGGGCACGCATCAGTAGGTGCGTCCCTCATTCCCCAATCAGCCTGCATGCAGACGCCACACCATGCATACATAATGCGGCGAGCACATCTAAGGAAAAGTCCGATGCAATCCGAGCAAAGCTCATTCGACGCAGCGGACCTCCCAACATGCTCGGCCACACTATAAACATGGCAGCCGCCTAACTGCCGACTTCAGGGTGCCTAATCCCTGCTGGCTTACCGTGGCCCCAATGATAGGGTTGGACGGGGAATGCACTCCCAGTCGGGCATAAAGCACCTCCAATTTGTTAATGCCGAGGGGATGCCCAATCCACCTTGGCTCTTGCCCCCACTTTCCTTGTGTGCAGACGGGATGCCCAATCCCGTCGGCATAAATTAACCCCTTTTGTTGTGTGCTGGGAAGGTGCCCAATCCCGTCAGCTGCAGCACCCCCAAACAGTTAGATGGTATGCTGGGAGCCCACCCCAGCGTGCCAAATTCCTGAGAAAATAAAAGTCCTGCAATGTTTGTTTTTCTAACCCTGTAACACAAAACGGTCCCTCAGTCTTCCTCCACAGCCGCACCACCTTCCTAGCACCCCTGCCTCCCCACCCACCACCCCCCTTCTTTCACGAGTCACGGTCGTACCATCGCCATTGAACCAGGAACACGCCTGCACTCTTCAAAGCCGACCGCTAACTGAGGTAAGCTGTATAATGGAATAAACTGGGTTGTTTCAACTTTGATGCATATCTCAGGCATTTTTGAATTTTGACCCACATTTTCAATATAGGGTTTTGGGACCCCTCCTCATGAATTCTTGCACTGTCATGGCGTTATTTGGTCCCGAAAGGTCATTTTCACAGTCACTCATTGGAATCACCTTTACGAGGGCGAAACAGCGACAGTGCCAGTGTTCATGGAGGGGCTTCAAAAGGCTATGTTGGAAATTTGGTGGGAAAATCCAAAAAATTACTGTTTTACGACCGTGTGTTGCGCAGTTGCTACGCACGCTCGTAACTTAGCGAATTTGTTATATTTT
Source organism: Neoceratodus forsteri (assembly GCA_016271365.2). Taxonomy (NCBI): domain Eukaryota; kingdom Metazoa; phylum Chordata; order Ceratodontiformes; family Ceratodontidae; genus Neoceratodus; species Neoceratodus forsteri. The sequence continues at coordinate 965,284,189 of CM028134.1, read as the reverse complement.
CATGCCACATGTTCGGCACTGGCATTTTTCCACCCTTCTTGTGAACCGATTACAGCTGTCATTTTCATCCTGCCGAAATGTGTTTCGCCCGAGCAGAATATACGGTCAATGTGAAATCAGTGTTCAGAACAAATTGCTGACAATGACAGTTACACTGTTCATGAGCAGGAGTCCTAAAATGCCTGTAGCTAAAAATTTTGTGACGATACTCCATAACATGACTGTTACGAGCATGCGTAGCACAGTTTGCATGCACGCTCGTAAGTTCGCAAATTTATAATATTTTCATTCCAGATTTTCATCATTGCCATTGTTCTGCACCTCCTTATGAACCATACAGCTGTCATTTTTCACATCCTGACCAAAATGTGTTTTCGCAGCTCCGGCGCAGAATAGCGTGGCTGCTGTGGAAAGTCCGTGTTCGAGACACATTATGAAAATGACATTGACACTGTTCATTAGTAGAGGTCCTAAAATGCCCATGTTGAAAATTTGGGGCCGCAAGTCCATAAAATTAGTGTTTTACAAGCGTCCGTTGCACAGTTTGCACGCACGCTCGTGACTTCGTGCATTTGTAATATTTTCACTCCAGATGTTCAAAATTGGCATTTTCCACACCTCCCTATGAACAGTACAGCTGTCATTTTATACATCCTGGCTGAAATGTGTTTTTGCACGTCCGGCACATAAATTGCACAGTCGCTCTGCAAAATCAGTTTTTGGGACAGTTTGAGGAAATGACGATGACACTGTTCATGAGTAGAGGTCCTAAAATGCCTATGTTAAAAATCTGGTGCCAAAAGTTCATAAAATGACTGTGCTTCAAGCATGCGTTGCGCAATTTCCACGCAGCCTTGTAACTTCGTAAATTTGCAATATTTTCATGCTAGATTTTCACCACTGGCATTTGTGCACACCTCCTTATCAACAGTACAGCTGCCATTTTTCACAGTCTGCCCAAAACGCATTTCCGCAACTGTGGTGCACAATGGCGTGCTCGCTGTGGGAAATCACCTTTTGGGATATATTAACAAAATCACAGCGCCACTGTTCATAAGGGGAAGTCCCAAAATACCTATGTTGAAAATGTGCCTAAAATACTCCCACAAATAATTGGGTCGGAGACGTCTGTTGCGCAGTTTGTATGCATGTTCATTGCTTCACCAATATTTCATATTGCCACTCCAGATTTTCAACGTTGCTATTTTTTACGCCTCCTCATGAACAATACAGTTGTCATTCTCCACATCTTGCTCAAAACAGTTTTCGCCCCTCTGTCGCTAAATGGCACAGCCGCTGTGCAAAACCACGTTTCAGCTAACAAAGTGATTGTGCCACTTTTCATGAAGTGACCTGACAAGCAGCCCATGTTGAAAATGTGGTGTGAAACTACTACAACATGCCTACGGTGTTAGGGTTTCCAACTGTAGCACCCCTCCCGGTACGGATTGACAGGAGTCAGGGCTGTGATGTGGGATTATTGGATGTAATGCTCATGCCATTCCACCCTCCACACCCACCCTGCAGCCACTGACAGGCATTGTGGAGTGTCTTGCACTGTTCGGCCACAAACTTCACCCCACGCTCCTATACTGCGCCCACGTCAGCGTATTTCCTTATGGAATGGGGTAAGTATAATGCCCAAAGACCCCAAAGCACACCACGACACTTGTCAGCGTCTACAGGGTAGGGTGAGGTACCATGGCATGAGCATTATAGCTGATGACCCAAAGCCACATCCCAATGCCTGTCGCTCTCTACAGGGTGGGGGTGGGGTTGTCGTCACTTCAACACTTCACTGCCATTCCTCTTATGAGTGTCTAGCTCCGCCACTGACAATGCCAGTGTGACAACATTCAGCATTGACAAATGCTTTTTTATGTATTGGTATGACACGCCTTCTTCCATTCATCTGGGATGTAATTTTCTATCAGGAACTTTTTGAATATGATCTTTAATGAGAGAGAAATATATTTAGCTAATAGATGCCCTGCTAGATTGTCAGGGCCAGAGCAATATTTATCCTTAAGTATAAGCAATTTATTAAATATTAGTTTTTCTTGAAAAGTTATAGCAATACCCTCATTTATATTAATAGATTTTGATGGATTATAGTTAGTGCTAGTGAATATATTACAGAATTCCCTATTAAATAAGTCAGCCATGGATTTAGGATCATATACTATTTCATTATTCTGCAAAATTGGGCCGACTTGGCAGTCAGGTTTTTTTAATGAATATATGAACAGAAACCCTTACTATTATTTTTTTTGGCACTGTTGGCAAGCTTGTACTCCCATCTTGATTCTGCCTTCTTGATGGATGATTTACATTTAATCTGAATTAATTTATAAGCTTCCCAGTTAGTGCTTGATCAATTCTTTACATAGTTATATTTCTTCCTTTTTAATCTTATTAATCTTTTAATAAAGGGGTTAATCCATTTGGGTGATAGTTTTTGACTACGAACTTTGGGTTTGGAGGGAACAAATGCATCTCTTATATCGGAGATAATTGTTTTCAAAGTAAACCAACTGTTTTCTGAATTTAAGTTAGAGAGGATGGACTTCCAATTAACCTCCTTAATAACCTTTTCAATACAGACAAGATCCACTTTATTACATAAATAGATGTTAGTATTATTACAAGTGGATGTATGAAATGTATTGATGGTATACAACATAGTATTATGATCACTACCTGCAATAGGGTCAATGATTTTTAAGTCTATAATGGGTAGAACTACAACCGCTCAGCTGTAATGAGTGACAGCTGAGAGGTATGGGGAACACTGGCGGTTGTTTTGTTTTTATATATACTAAAACCATTTTATCGATATAATGTGATTTTCCCCAACAGGCAGGAAATGAGCCTCTGTGTGAGGAAAAGATACATGTCATGGCGTGCTGAAAAACTCTATACAGTATGTTTCAGATACGCATGATGTCATGGGACAAACAACAAGAGGAAGAACAGGACCATTCTTTCTTTTGTCTTTGCATTTCAAGTTTTTAAACTTGTGTATGAAGTGGCAATTTTTGATGCTACCTAGTGATTTTTTTCAGGTTTCTACAAAATACTGACTGCTGGCATTAGCAAGATTCAAGTCTCATAGCTTTCCCAAAAAATACTGAATTTCAGGAAATGTCATGCTTTACTAATTTTGCATGAAATCAGGCTCCCTGCGCCCCCAACCACCATGAGTTTATCTGTTTCTGCTACTTCTCCTGCCCTGAAGTCACAATCCTCTGCCTGTGACATTACAACCTGTTGCTACAAAAGCGAGTCTGATACAAAATACAAAGGACTGTGACTTCAAGGCAGGAAAAACAGCAGGACCAGATAGGCTAGAAGGCCTAGAGTCGATTTCTAAGCAAAGTGTCTTCAGTAATAAATGACAGTACTAAATTCGAATTCCGGGGGAATTTTATGTAACAAAGTTCAGCTGATGCCAACTGAACATTTATTTGCTGAAATTTTGAAGAAAATAATTTTAAGATCATAGAGAATTCTAGCATATCATAACCACTCCCCAAATACACTTCATAAGCAGAGATAAATAAGTACGATATGCAAACGTATGACTTAAAATAGAATTTCTATACTCCCCCCCCCCAACACACACACACACAAGCACTGTGGTTAAATAATACTGCAATAACTGTATACTCGGTAACATAATGGATTCTCTAGACAGCATTCCATGCACTCTTATAATAAATTAGTCAGGTCTATTGGCAGCACTGTGTACTAAACCTAAACAATTTTGTAGTGAGCTGCCAGATACTGGCCATAACACGGAAGGGAAAGGAAAGGGAACATTGTTTAACCAGGAGTAGCACAGGAGCATAACAGCATCCAATAAAAGGGAGGGTCGCACTGTCACACAGCATCTCTCCTAAAGCACTACTGCATGCGGGGTGCTATGCTCTCTCAAAACCACCGTGCTTCCGTCATGCTAAAGGTACACCTCTGGAGCCAGCGTTTCAGCAGTTGAAAACCTGTGCACGTGCAGGGAAAAGTTACAAACGGGAGGGGTTTCTTGCACAGCTGCACTTTTTTTTCCCCACATGTGCTCGATTTTCATACAGGTTACCTTTTCGCACTTTTTCCATAATTTATGGTAGCTTGTACAAATTTTTGTTGCACTGCTGCAGAAAAATGCTACGCCTTGTGTTACCTGATGAAACATGTTTTTGCGCAGCTGTGGAAAAAAGGAACATGTTGCCTGTGCACATGAAATGCTGAAAACAGCATTTTCGCAGGGTGCAGGGATTGTCCCCTGTACCAGAGAGTTGCGCACTGGGTCTTGGTCCCTGAGCCACGTGAGGCCCTTTGAGAATCCAGCACCTGGTCCCCAGTATTGACAGTTACAGGACTGGGAGACCACAGAGAATGAAAAGAAGAAAATGAAGGAGTCGCTAAAGGAGAATTGCACTGAACCTGTTAAGATTTTCACTAAAAAGGCAGATTTTTAAATACTGATTTTAATTCTGGTACTGTTCAATCTCTAGAGGCTTTATTGTTATCCTAGTCGTTGTATGTTTTTTGTTTTACTTTGTGTTTATTATTGTACCAAATAACAGACATACAGTCACATTCATTAACTTTGGATATAACACAATCACATCTGTAACCATGAGGGCGCCATTCCTCTTAATGCAATCTGGTAGTCCATCCAAAATTAAAAGACATGTCATGTGGGGGTAATCCTGACATGAGATCCGTAAGTAATATCAAATAAATCTAAAATTATGTAATGAGTCCAGAAGCGGCATGGTATAGTTCCAAATGTCTCAGTAGATTTTGCAGTCCTTATGCTTCCATCCCCCATAGGGGGCAGAAGAGACCAACCATGCTATTTATTTTTTATTTGTTGAAGTCTAGGAATTACAACCCTTTGAGTCGGGGACTCTTTTTCAAAGGCTCCACGTCAGTAAAAGTAAAAACAAAATAAAGTACAAAAACGCTAATCGATAGAACAACTACAACTTTTCCCTGAGACACAAGTACAACCTTATTCAGGAACTTTACATTTTATCTAAACATACTACTATGTGCATCGGAATTAGCAAGCGCTAAAAAAAAAAAAAAAGAGTAACTCAGTTCTCTTTTCTTAATCTTAAATTAGGCGCTACAGAATTTAAACTAGAAATACCAAGACTGTTTAAGAAGGAGGTATATGAATATTGTCCATCAGTCCCCAAAATTTAATTAAAAGATTTAATGTCTGAACCATACAGTCAGTAGCAAAGACCAGACTGCATGGTCAGATCACAGGATTATACCCCTTCCACATACAAAGGTAGAGAAAACCTGTAATTCAGTCCAGGTTAAATTAAGCCTCAAGTGTCTTCTTCATCGGATGAGGACTCTTCTCTATCTTTTTCTCTGGGTTTAGTCACATTATTCTGTCACCATTTTAAATTGTCAGAGGGGTCAGAAAAAAGAAAATCTTTCCTCGGTGGATTATCCTCAGCCGCGCAGGGAATACCATTCTGTGCGGTACTCCAGACTCTCGGAGCATTGCACGGGCCCCTAACATTTTACGCTTCTGTCTGGTGGCATACCCGATATCGGGGAACATCAGGATTAACTGGCCAACAACTAAAAGCATTCGCTTCTGCCGAGCCATTGCCAGGGGACAGTCCTAGAAGCCCACCCAGTCAGTTACTACAACAACAACAGTTTGTGGCGCCTCAGGATTGTCTGGATGGCCCCTTGGGGTAACACAGTAAGCCTTCTGGAACCTTAGAGCCTTAGGAGCCACCTTTCCACCAAGCTGTTGCACTACTCAAGCTTGTAAAAATAACAGGTGGTCTCCTTCAGCACACTCCGGCAGAGCCCAGAAGTGCAACTTTACAGCTCGAGTTTGGTTCTCCAGGGTCTCCAATCTGGATTTCAGGTGGCCATTTTCTTTAATTCTAGAAGTCACTACCCCCATTGCTGCGTCCACACTTTTGGTGGCCTCAGATGTATCTAGGGTCACCAATTCTATCGAGGACTCGATACCGGCAACCCTGTAATTTAAATTATCAAATCTGTCAGCGAGTCCTGCCACCATAGAGATCAATCTGTTAATTTTTACAGAGAGAAACTGCAAGGTTTCTTGTCCTGCGTCAGTTCTCTCCAGATCACGGCCCTGTGTCAACCGCACGGTCGGAGCTCCAGTAAAGGTCTTTGATTTAGCCCCATCTCCTGGTGCCTTATACTTTTTAGGATTTCCCATTTTAGCGAACAACTTCTGAAGCACACTGCTATGTAAAATAAGTTGTTTGGTTCCCGAAAAAGCAAGTTTTAAACTATATTGGCACAAAAGAAATGCAGAGCTCTACTGAGATGCAGCCATCTTGCTTGGGCTCCACAGCACCCCCTTCCCAGTTGTTGTTTCTGATTTACACACAGGTAGTAAGTACCATTTTAGAACTATATGACATAGTTACATGTATGTCCATTGCTCAGCTCTTCTATTGTTGGTACAATGCATCCATACTCTACTGCAAAACTCTGGGGCTGAGAGGGACATAAACTGCATCACACAGTTCTAAAATGGTACTTACTACCTGTGTGTGTAAATCAGGAACACCCATTGCAGTTAATAATATGCGAGAAGAAAAAATTACCTTAGTAATGTTGTTTCTTCTAGCGGAGTCTTGCTGTATTCAGACATATGCAGTGATCACTAACCTTTGAACTGCCCCGGAGAACAAAGAGTTAACTTTCCATGCAGGGCATGGAACGCTGAGCTTGAGCTCAGTTGAAGCCTCTGTCTGCTGCTGTTTGAACTCCAACCGTCAGATCTTTACGAGTTATACTCACTGGGCATTGTGTGTGGAAACTGTAAACTCACACTAGCCAACTGGCAACTAAATTTGATAAAACAAAAAGGGTTGTTTGGTTTCAAAGCCAAGACTCAGGTCAGGAAACCCAAAAAAAACAACACACACCCAAAATAAAGGAGGGTGAGAAAAAAGGGGCACCTCTAGGTGCCAACACTGCTCCTGCCCACCCACATCCCAAAAACCAGGTTCTGAGAGGGAAGGCCGAGGGGGAGGTCTGAATACAGCAAGACTCCACTAGAAGAAACAACATTACTAAGGTGAGTAATTTTTTCTTCAAACAACATGAAGTCTTGCTGTATTCTGACATATGCAGACTACCAAGCAGTACCTCCAAGGAAGAGGGACAGAACCTACTTTGGGAATAGGCTCTGAAGTACTGCTGTGCCAAACCAAGCATCACTCCTAGCATGGATTTCCAGAGAGTAATGCTTGGTGAATGTATGGACTGTTTTCCAGGTGGCTGCTTGACAGATTTCTAAGATAGGAATATCCCTGGCAGCAGCCAGGGAAGCAGCTATACCTCTAGTAGAGTGAGCCCTCAGGCCTGAGGGTGGGGTTCTACACAATTTTTCATAGCAGAATTGTATACAAGAGACAATCCACCTGGCAATGGATCTTTTAGTGGCAGGTTTACCCTTTCCGACCTCTCCATAAGTGAGGAACAACTGGAGGGACTCAAACCTGTGACCCTTGGTGTGCTCCATGTACTAGCTGAGGGTCCTCTTAACATCCAAGCTGTGCAGCCTCCTCTCTCCAGAGGAGGAATGGTCAGTGAAGAAAACAGGGAGAGACATAGACTGATTAAGGTGGAAATCTGAAATCACCTAAGGCAAAAACTTACTGTTAGTTCTTAGGACCACTTGATCTCTATGGAAAGAGATGAAATCAGGCTCCACTGACAGGGCCTGCAATTCACTGATGCGCCTGGCAGAGGTAATGGCTACCAAAAACACAGTTTTCCAAGTCAAGTACTTAAGCTCTGCAGAGGACAAAGGCTCAAAGGGGGGTTGCATAAGCTGAGCAATGCAAACATTAAGGTCCCAAGCAGGAGCAGGGTCCCTGAAGGGAGGATTGGTGTGCAACAATCCCTTGAAGAATTTACAAAATACAGGATGGGCTGATAGAGAAGAGGGCTTGCCTACTGACATAAAAGCAGAAACAGCTGACAAATGTACTTTGAGTGTAGCTGGTCTGAGTCCCAAGCCATTGAGATGAACCATATAGTCCAGGACTGTAGGCAACCCAGCAGATTCTGGAGAAATATGCTTACCAGAGCACCAAATAGTGAACCTTTTCCATTTGGAGTTGTAAGTCTTTCTGGTGGAAGGCTTTCAAGAAGCCCTAAGAATATCCAGAACACATTGAGAAAGGTGCAGATCAGCAAACTCTAACTCTTCAAGAGCCAGGCCTTGAGATTAAAAGATTTGAGATTCGGATACCAAATCCTTCTCTGAGAGGATGTCAACAGGTTGTAATTCCTGGGAAGAGACAGGGGAAGGTGGACTGCTAAGGACAGCAACAGTGGATACCAGGGCTGTCTGGCCCAGTCTGCAGCAATCAGAATCACTTTGCACGGTTGAGACCTGATCTTGACAAGCACCTTGAACAGGAGGGGGGGTGGGGGCATACAGGACCTTCCCTTCCCAATTGAGAACCAGAGCATCCAGGGGGACTGAGCCCAAGACTGGGGGTCTGCAGCAAAATAGAGGAATTTGGAGATTGTCTGGGGCTGCAAAAAGATCTATCTGTGGAGTGCCCCATCTGGAGAAAATCACTTTCAAAATTAGGGGATCTAGGGACCATTCGTGGTGGCTCTGAGATATCCTGCTGAGAGCATCTGCTAGGACATTGTCCTTCCCTGGGAGGAGAACTGCTGTCAGAGAAGTTTGCAGGGAATAGGCCAGAGACCACAACTTCATTGCTTCTGTGCACAAGGCCGTAGACCGAGTGCCCCCTTGCTTATTGATGTACCACATTGTGGTGGTACTGTCTGTTCTGATCTGGACTACTTTGTTCTGAACAAACTTGGAAAAGGCTTGCAGTGCCAGAAACACTGCTCTGAGTTCCAAGAGACTGATGTGAAACAGAGATTCTTGAGGTGACCACAGCCCTTGGGTGGTAAGATCCCCCAAGTGGGCCCCCCAGCCCAAGAGGGAGGTGTCTGTGGTGAGGATTAGTGAATGAGACTGAGTGACAAAAGGAACTCCCTGCCTTAAATTGTCCTGATCCTGCCACCATTGCAAAGCCTGGATCAGGGTTCTAGTCACTGGGACTAGTTTGGTAAGGGAATCCTTTCTCTGGGACCTGAAGGCTCTCAAATGGAACTGAATGTCTCTCATCTGAAATCTTGCCCCCTGGACCACTGCTGTAGAGGCTACCATGTGGCCCAGGAGCTGCAAAAAGTGCCTTGCTGGTCGAGACACCTGAAGGGTGAAAGAAGAGGCCAGTTCTATTAGTGTCCTTGCCCTGTCCAGGGGAAGGAAGGCCTTTGCTCTTATTGTATCCAGCTCCGCCCCTATAAAGGTGAGGAGCTGTACTGGCTCCAGAACTGACTTTGGAAGGTTTAGGAGGAATCCTAAGGAAGTGAGCAGTTGCCGAGTTAGCTGAAGATGTGACTTGACTTGGTCTGGAGACTGACCCACTATGAGCCAGTCATCCAGGTATGGAAAGATAGAGATCTTTTTTCTCCTTAGGAAAGCAACCACTACTGCCAGGCACTTTGTGAACACCCTTGGGGCTGAAGTGAGACCAAAGGGCATTGCTCTGAATTGATAGTGGCCTGAGGGTAACTCGAACCTGAGGTATTTTCTGTGGGAGCACCTGATGGGAATGTGAAAATAGGCATCTTTGAGGTCCAGGGAGGCTGGCCAGTCCCCTGGCCTTAGAGAGGGCAGAATTATTCCCAGAGTCACCATTTTGAATTTTGGCTTTAAAAGGTGCTTGTTTAGATATCTCAGATCCAGGATGGGCCGCCATTCTCCTGTCTTTTGGGGTTAGGAAGTACCTGGAGTACAATCCTTTGCCCCTGTGTAGGGTAGAAACCCTTTCTATGGCTCTGAGAGCCAAGAGGGAAGAAACCTCTGCCTCTAGGGCAAGGATCTCTGATGGATTTGCAGGTGGAAAGGATCTGGTTCTCATCTTGGGAAATTTTTTGAAGCTGAGAACCAGTCCCTGGCTTACTACTTCCAGGACCCACTTGTCTGATATTAAAGACTTCCAGTCCTGGACAAAGTAAGCCAGCCTGCCTCCTACCGGTATTGGAGAATCGGCCCAGGCAGACCCATCAGGGTGTCTGCTTGGCAGGGGCTTTAGGCTGAGGGGTGGAAGCAGGCCTGCTCATACCCCGTCTGCCTCTCCCTCTAAAGAACCCCCTCTGGGCAAAAGCAGAAGAGGAGGCCTGGGCTTGGCAAAAAGGCCTTTGAAAGGGCCTGCCCCAGCCCATGGAATGCTGCCTCTGAGGAGTGGCTTGCCTTTCTTTGGCCTGAGCACTCTTGTAGGTGGTCCTATACTCGTCCATCTTCTTCATGTAGTTCTCTATCTGCTCCCCAAACAGCGAATTACCAATGACAGGGAAATCCATGGCCTTAGCCTGGGTATCCTGTGATAGGCTAGTACATCTGAGCCAAGCCATCCTCCGCAGGGCCACAGATGTAGCCATGACTCTGGATGAAACATCACTGGAGTCCACAGCAGCATGAAACTGCACCTTGGATGCCTCAATCCCATCCGCACCCACCCGCTCCAGCTCCTTGGCAAGCTGGTCAGGGGCCTGTTTAGCCAGAGCCAGCACAGTGTCCCACCTGGACTTCTGGTATCTAGCTATGTATAGGCCATACAGATAGCCTGCCTGAGTCCCAAAGATGCTGCCATGTACTGTTTCTTTGCCATGGCATCAATCCTCCTGGAGTCCTTATCTGGGGGGTGTGAAACCAAGGGAATATTTGCCTTATCACAGGCAGCAGCCTGCACTACCCCAACATGGCTGCACTGCTGGGAAAGGAACTCCGTGTCTGAGCCTGAAAGAGTATACCTCTTGTCCATTCTTCTGTCCACAGGAGGTATGGAATTAGGAGTTTTAGAATTTTAAATGTCTGTTTCAAAAGATTTATGAAGGGAACAGACAATCTCCTGACTCTGGATTTCCATCATCTCAACAAAATCAGGCTCCTCCTGATCCTCTACTGCTTCTTCCATAGGAAGCTGGAGGGTTTCAGCCACTTTCTTGTAAAACATAAAGTGGGAAGGGGACTCAGAAAGCCTAGGAGGAGAAAAACCTGAAGGTCTGTCTGGGGAGATGTTCGGGTCAATAGGCACATCCAGACTTTCATAATCACCATCATCATTATCTTCATACTCTCCCTCCTCCTCCGGTTCATAAAATTCTTCTAAAGTATAATCCGAACCGAGGGAACCGAACAACCGAGCCCCTGACAGATGGTGCCGGTTCGCCGGAACCAAAGTTAGCGTATTGAACTATCCTTATCGCTTTGGCTATCTCATCAGCAGTCGGAGAAAGAACTGTGGTTCCAGCCAGATGATTTATCCTTTTCTTTTTAACCGGAAACTGACCTCAGAACTTCTCCTTTTGCTCAAGAAGTTTCGCCTCTGGTTAGAAGGCACTCCTTCTAGTTCGGGTCGAACTGAACCGGCTGGCCATCCAGGTCAGCCGGACTCTTGGCCTCCCTTCCTTCAGTCTACCTACTCTCTTATCCAGGGTAGCTTTGGGAAAGCTTTTACAAATTTGGCAGTCTGAATTGAGGTGGTCAAACCCCAGACAATAAACACAGGTGGTGTGGGGGATCAGCCTTAACAAAGGCTTCCCCACACACACACACTACAGTGTTGAAACCCAGTGGGCCTGTTTTTTTCCTTGGGTTTCTCAGACATGGCCAATCCTAACCAAAACTTACCCTTTTTTCGGCAATCCGACAGGCAAGACACCCCTATTGGTTCCTGACCGTGTTATGGGTCTTGGAAAAAAACATAATGAAATCCGTTTTTTTTAGAACCGATACGGACCGGTTACCACAAAGTCAGAAGTTTTTTTGTTGTTTTTTTTTTTTTTACAAACCTGATCGGTTCAAACCGAACCGATCCAATGTTTACAAATTCCACACAGAAACTAATATAGAGAAACCTATCTAGTACTCACGGTTCCACAGACAGAGACTTAAACCGACAGGTTTAGAAGCAGAAATTCGGTTGAAAAAAACAACACTTTAACCGACTTTTTTTGAACCGAGTGAAGGAGAAATCTCCGGAGCGACTGTTCAGTGAGGCGGAGTAAAGAATCTGACGGTTGGAGTTCAAACAACAGCAGACAGAGGCTTCAACCGAGCTCGAGCTCAGCGTCCCATGCCCTGCATGGAAAGTTAACTCTTTGTTCTCCGGGGCAGTTCAAAGGTTGGTGATCACTGCATATGTCAGAATACAGCAAGACTTCATGTAGTCTGAAAGGATGGAACAACAACAGAATTGGAACCAATACTGAAACAACGTTCTTTAGGTTTAGCACAGTTCTTTAAAGAGTAGAGCAGGAGAAAGTATGTATCATGTCTCAGATGCTTGGTCAACAACCCAACTTTTCACTTACTGTATTTTATGTGGGTTACATTAGTCTGATTCTCTCCCTCACACTGATAATCGGGGTCACCATGGCTGTACCCTTTCTCTGGCCAGCAAGGGCTGTCTTCACAGTCAGCACAACTGCCTGTTCTTGGTTAACTAGCAAGAGGTGCATGAATAGCCAGTGGCCATTACCCTCGTCCCTGGGAGGGAAGCCCCTTGCTGCATCAGTGTATGAGTCTCCCAAGTACTGGTTTGGTATCAATCTAGGGTTACCACCATTTAAGTAGCCCAAATCAGGACATTTCAAACCAAAAATATTTTTTGCACGACAATATGTAACCTTGACCAACACAAGACTCTTTTCTCCAAATAAGCTGAACTAAGATTACATGTTACAGTTTTTTAGTCGTTCATATTGTTGCTGTTATTTTGAGGTATTTTATTTAAAGAATAGAAGTTTTCTGCAATATCTAGATGAAAGTCAGAAAATATTTTTGCTCCTTTAGAATCAGGACATTTTTCAGTTTTCCTGTTTGTATTTTGGCAGGACAAACCCCCCAAAACCACACTGTCCTAATAGAATCAGGACAGGTAATAAAAGTAAGCAATAACCCAGGACAGGGTATGGGGTTACTGGGGACTGATCAACATCCGGGCACGTTGTGAAGCATGAGATTGCAGGTTGAGTGCCCTCACAGCACCAGGGGTGTTGATTAATCCCCAATAAGCCCATACCCTCGAGTGGGTTACTGCACTTGTAACATGGGGTTAGCATATTGTTATAAAAAGAAAGAAAAGTCAGATAAAATGATGAGAAACTACAAAATTTATGAAGTATCCTTCCCCCATACAGAGTAGTGCCACTGTTTCAATGCCGGTGATATATATTGAACAGTGTGCCTGTGTGCACAGACGACAGGGACACTCTTCAGACAACAAAAAAGTTAACATTTCACACAGCTGATTGTAAGCAAGTTGCATAAAAAAACAACATATGCACCCACTGTCCCAAGGGTCTCTCTGTCTCGGCTCTGTGCTTCTCGGTCGGTGTCTGTCTCTCTCTGTCTCTCTCCACACTGCTGACAGCCAGAAAAGTCAAGAGACAGAGAGACACACATAGGACACTGTTTGAATGTGGATAAAATAAAATAAAAAAAAAACAAGATATGCATGACCCACTGTCCTGTGGGTCTCACGGTCTCTGGTGTCTATTTCTTGGTCTGTGGCTCTCGCTCTCTTAATTAAACTGTCAGTCACTCTCTCGGGATGTCACAGGAGAGCTCGGTGCAGGTGCTCGGCAAAGTGCCTCTGCTTCTCGGTCAGTGGCGCGCGTACATTCGCTCTCACTCTCTCTCTCTCTACATACTGTCGACACCCAAAAAAGTCAAGAGAGACAGTACACTGTTCGTGCATAACAACAAAGAAGTACATGACAGCTTGGCAAAGTGGTACACAACACAGAAACTGGACTGGAGGCACTGTGGGAGACACTGCGACTGAAAACTGTGGAGCGACTCTGGTCGGTGAGGCAAGTGAGCTTGTGTTGGTTGCAGCGGCGGCAGCAGGAGGGAAGGTGAAGCAGGTTAGAGACAGGGGCTAAAATCTGTAAGATGCACCTTATGTAAGGTTCATTATATCGAGAAATGGCAGAGTGAGAGCAGGAGACAAGAGATCCAGTACAGGGGAGCTAATTAGCTTTATTTGGAGGTCCTGCTCTGTCGCTCCCACTATGTCTCTCTCACTGATCTTATTTACTACACATTTTAATGGCTGCCTGTTAGCTTTCGTCTGTTACGCACAGAATGAGTGCTCGCAGGACCTGCCCAGGGATTTGGGTTTAGGAACACTTAACAACAACTGTGTGTATATAAGGGTTAATCAACAGTCACCTGATACTCTTCTACCAATGAGGTGACTGCATTTCAGTACCCCATGTTATAACCCTAAATCAATCACCTTTAATATATATGTGTGATACTGGGGAGAAGGGGGGTCCAGGGAAATATATGACTCTTTGCAGAAGATATAAAATTTGTGAAAGGGTAGCCAGTGAAGAGGGCATAATGGCCATGAGGGTGGACCTGGAAAGGCAGGGGAGGTGGTCTTCGGTGTGGTAGTGGAAACTGAAAGCCAAAAAGAGCAAACTAATACCCAAAGGAGCCCGAGAACTGAATAAAAGATGGGGGAAGGAGTGCAGAAAACAGTGTAAAACAAGGACACTGGGCTATTAATAATTAAGAACTCCTTCTGCATGGTGTATAAGGGCTGTAAGTACAGCAAATGGCATGCTGGGATGCAGAGGAAGGGAGGCCAGGAGAAGGGAGAGGATCCCAACCTACTACAGATCTCTGGTTAGACTGCACTTGGAGAACTGTGAGTAGTTTTGGGGCCTCACTTGAAGGAGGACAAAGACAGGCTGGAGGAGGTCAAAGGAGAGTGACCCAAATGACACAGGGACAGCAGCGGAGGTCAGACATGGAGGAGGTTGGAAGACTTCAATATGTACACATTGGAAGACAAAATGAGAGGGAAGCATGATGGAGACATTCAAATACCTCTGCTGGATAAACAAGGTGGACAATAGGGAGCTATTCACAATGAGTGGTAACAGGGGCACCAGGGGAACTCCATGAGAGGGTTGGAAAGGACATCACGAAGTACTGCTTCATGTAAAGGGCAGTGGAAACATTGAAAAGGCTTCCAAAGGAGGTTTTATGAGCTAAAACAGCTGAGAGGTTTAAAAGACAGAGGGACAGACATGTGGGAAGGGTGTAGGTGGGATAGCAGTAGAGGAGGGGGTGGAGAAAAAAAGGACACTGGGAGCATTTCCCACTAAAATACATGTTTTGGCCAGACTGGATGAGCTGCAAGTCCTTTATCTGCTGATAATATATATGGTTCTATGATTCCACAGTTAACATGACAATCCTTTCTCTAGAGATCTCCAAGGGAGAGTCACCTTACTAAAAAAAAAAACAAAAAACAAAAAAAAATTAAAAAACACACTCCTGTATCAGGTGGGGCTCCGGGGTGCCCACAGATCAACGTAACTCCACACAAAATTCTTGCATGGATTTAAACAGCTAGTGTACTGCCTAAAACTAACATCAGTTTTTAAAAGCATTCGGTCATTACACCTTTACATCTAAGGTAGATTTTCTTTTCCCTTGGTTTAATTAAAACTTTGTTTACCTGATGTTAGTAGGTGTGATGTGTAGGACAGCACTCTGCCTGGCAGCTGACATATCTATCTCTAGTCCCCTCCACTACATCACCAGCATTGTGACCTCCCTGACTGTGACATCACTGCTGCTTAGGGACAGCCAACTGTGATGTCAATGAGATCACAATGTCGATGATGTAGTGCTGAGGGATAACGACGGACAGTCATCTGCCAGGCTAAGAGCTGTTCCACATATCCAGCACAATATTTAATTTATTCTTTTGGTAACCAGGTAAGGCCCACTAGGAGCAAGTTCCTGTTTTCAGGAGCAACTCGGGAGCACTGGGGTGTTTAAGCAACTTGCACAGAGTTGCACAGTATGTAAATGGAGGTTGTGGGAATCAAACCCAGGCCTACTGGATGTACCAAGCTCATTACTCTAACCTCTAGGCTGTACTGCCAGACCCATATTATCACATGGAAGATTTTCTAATAAGCGAAAGGAAAAAGAAAAATACTTTGGAAACAAAATGCTACACCTGACTACTACTTAAAATTTGTCTTATTTTCCTGTCTGCCTGTTTCGGTTCCACTAGCTCTTTAATGATACCCTTGTCCTTCAAGTGCAGCCCACCATGAATGTCTTTTACACCAGCAATATCTCTTTGTAAGCCATTAGTCTCTCCGCTTTGTCCCCAACCTCTTAGTATGTGTGCTTCGAGTCTCTGTATTGCCAGTTCAGCTTTACGTGCCAGCAGAGTGGTAATTTGCAGTTTTAGCCCTGTAATACAAGATTAGTGGCTAACCTATCCACTCTAATTTATATACTGTCTCCCTTTGCTGCAGCTACAGCTCCCGCTCCTGTTTTTTGCTTCCATATGCCGTGTACCTTATAATTTCTCCTTGCATACAGGCCTTGTACGTTTCCACACTATACCAAGGTAGTGTCTTGAGTCTCATTTAGCTGACAAGAGTAAATGGAGCCAGCTCCATAGTACTTAGTGACGGGGGGATCGCTCTGGTACACTGCCAACCTGGGATGTCAGAAATGGAGACCATCAGAGAAGCTGAAAGAGCGTCCACCAGGATGCTCTTCTCCCAGGGGTAGGGGAAAGCATGCACCTCTCAGACAGAGGCACCTGGCTGTTACGTGGGACCACTGCTGGTGTGGGCAACCACGTGCAAGTGGGCCCCGTCCCAGGATGCCAACCTGATACACATTCTAGATGGTGTGACATGGGGTGGGTGGTGAGAACAAGCAAAAATGCAGGCCCCAGAAAACTTTGTGAAAGCTTCACTGTATGCCTGCCCACACCATTGGACCTTCTTCGGTGACCTTCCCACTACCAAGCCCCTGGTGCCCAGTAATGGCTTTAGGAGCACTCTTTTCCCTCTCCTCCTTTGCCCTCCAAGACTAGGGGGCAAGGGAGGGATAGAACTGAACCAGCACCAGAGGGGACATACTCAGATCTGGCATATGATGGTGCAGGCGACAGTGAGTATGGCAAGCAGTGGAGTGGCACAAAGTGGGACCTGAAACAATGAGGCTCCTGGGGCCAGAGACAGTGGCAAAAAAAAAAAGGGATACTTCCTTATCTTATTCCTAAAAGTCAGAATCTTGAGTTAATAAGGGACCTAAATGCCAGTTAGATGGTTCAAATGTGACAGTGTCCAATGACAAAGAAGCCATGACCAGGGCAGGGCCAGAGATGACAGGGGAGACAGATGTATCCGATAGCATATCCATGTGCTGAGAATAAGGTGCAGTCCTTTTCTATCAGCTGTAAGAGGTGTCATACATCTGACAGACTTAGTTCGGCCTGGAACGCCTTTACTGCCTATGTAACATTAACATGTCTATCTGGGGATCCTGAACTTCTGTCATGCATTCTGGCTAGTACCAGATTAAATGTCCCCCCTACCAAAAGCAGACCATGCCCCGGGTTAAAATCTGCCATGGACTGATTGAGATTGCCATAAAATAGAGTACTGTCTGAATTTGGGCCATACACATTGCAAAGTACAAATGACCAGGGGTCAGAACTGGCACCAGACCACTAGCTAAATGCTGGTAGATTTTGTATCAGGCTAATAAGATCTTCCTTTAACTAGCCCTGCAGGCTTGTACTGGAAGAGGTAACATTTCAATAAGTATACCAGCTGGGCTAGAAAAGTCTGTTGGGCCAGTGGAGTTTCCCAGTCACTAGCCCTGCTGGACAGTGGCTACAAAACTTAATTCTGACTCCTAAATGCAAGACTCTTTAATTGGACCTTTACAAGTAATCATATTTGGTGTCCAGAATTCACCAGAGGTAAAATTTTTTCAGTAATATGGATACCCCACTGTGATGCCTGTATAACAGGCTCTATGATGCCGGTTTGACAACTAATTGGCCGACCGGCATCACAGCGCCAGAGCTCCACGTCGACCGCAATTTGCATTCATCAGAAGCCATGCACATTGACTAGAACCCTCACCACATGTGGGGACTTGCCTCGCTTCACCCCACTCCCGTATTTTTTTAGATTCCAACTTCAAGTCGGAGTTGGTTCGGGAGGGGGTTCAAGACGAGAGAAAGTGTTGCTGGGTCCCAGGCAGACTTCTACAGTGACATATCGCTGTTGACGGTATCGATGTATATCGCTGTACAGGGGGTATACCTGTATAATACAGCATGTCCCCCCCAACATTCTCTCTTTAACTTACTGGGTTGTTGGTCATTTAGGGAAGTCTCATGGAGGAATGCTACATCCGCCTTCGGGCAACACAGATGGGTTAAAACCAAGTTTCATGGGCACCACGTTGAATGTATTTTCTATGCTCTGTCCTACGAAAATTTTCCCGTTTGTTGTTGTACCTCACACAAGTAATCTTAACTAACACAGGCAGTTGCCTCCAGAACACATCAACACGGTCACACTCTCGACCTGATCTTCTCATTAGGACTTGACATTAGTGCAGTCAAGGCTGATCCAGTCTTTTTGGTCAGATCACCGTGCAGAGTCATTCCTTTGTGGGGTTCCCTGTTTTTCTACATCCTCTGTGGAGATGATCCAGTACCGAACAAAATGTAATTTAGAGCCTTCAAGCTCCAGGAGATACTGGATGTCTCAGGTATGCTGCTCGTTTGTGTACAAGGGGCTGAGAAAGCCATGCAGCACAATAATATGATTCTTATGACTGCCTTAAGACTCCCCAGCACCTTATCACATTCGTCCCTTGATGTCCCATTGGCTCACCATGGTATAGTGATGAGCTGTGTCAGCTGAAGACTAAGGAATGGAAGTTGGAGCATTCTGGAAAAGGTCCCAGTCTCAGGACAGGTTGGCGCTGAAGACTCATTAAGGTATCAATGGGCAATCAAGCTGGAAAAGAGAGAGTTCCTGTCAAGTTCAACTGCAGCAAAGGGGGGGGGGTCAATCAGCTCAGCTCTTTTGTAGCGTAAACAGGTTGTTAAATCCCCTCTGTCTGCAAACAATTAAAGCTTTTTAGCAGAAAAGTGCAAGGAGTTTGGTAAATGTTTCTCAGACAAGGTGTCCTCCATTAGATCCAGTATCTCTTCAAGTGGCCTGTCATGGGCCAGTAGTGGCTGACCCTTTAGCGATGTATCTGCCGATCTGGTCTGAGTTTCAGACAGTTTTTGAGGCTGAGGTGCTCCAGGTAATCTTTAGTTTGTGACCCATCTGCAATAAACTAGACCCAGAACCAACCTGGTTGCTTTTGGGGTGCGGCGAGTCCCTGGGTCCGATGATCACTGAGATTGTCAGTGGCTCCTTGAGGGAGGGTGTTTTTTCCATCTGCCGTGAAAAAGACAATGGTTAGATCCCTCCTGAAAAAGCCCTCCTTGGACCCTGATGTTCTGGTGAATTACAGACCTGCCTCTAACCTTCCTTTTTTGTGGAAGGTTATTAAGAAGGTGGTTGTGGAGCTGCTTGTGAATCGAATGGAGAACTTTAACATCTTCAGACCTCTTCGGTCTGGTTTTCTGCCCTGCCACAGCACTGAGACTGCCCTGGTCAGGGTGTCTCATGATCTCATCCTGGCAAGAGACAGAAGACTCTGTTCCATCGTGGTCCACTTGGATCCATCCCCCCAAGAACGCATCTGGAAATGGGCCATTTAAGGCTCAGTATGTTTTTCCTGGTGAAATGCTTTAGTTAATAAATTCATTAACAAATAAATTTGCCACAGTTGAGCATGGAGTGCTACTGAATCACCTGAGGAACTATGCAGGTCTCACACACACAGTTCTGCGCTGGCTGGAGTCCTACATAACCGAAAGAACACAGCAGCCTGTCCTAGGTAACTTCCATCTCTGGGGCTTTTGCACTCTACTGTGGGGTTCCCCAAAATGTGATCCTTACCCCTGTGCTGTCTTCTGTATACAAGCTGCTTTTTGGGGAGATTAGATGGTATTATGATGTTGAGTTTTATTGTTATGCAGATGATAGTCATCAGTTGTACATGTCTTGTTCCCCGGTGGAGATTATGCGACTATGGTGCTGGGGCAATGTCTCGCCGAGATAAGTGACTGGATGGCCTCTAACTGGCTAGGTCTCAACCCAGGGAAGCCTGACGTCATCATATCTGAATCAGGCCGGTGGGGCTCAGCAGTGGCAGGAGGTATGGCAGATCTCTCATAGCTGTTGATGCGGTTAAGAATCTTGGGGTCGTTTTGGATGGCATGCTAAAATAACAGGTGTCAGCGGTGGTCCAATCTGGCTTTTACCACCTTCAAAACATCACCAGGATCAAACCACATTTGGCTGCTGCTGACCTCGTGATGATGACAATCTGTGCTTTATTTATTTATTTATTTAGTTAGTTAGTTTTTGTTAACCTGGTAGGTACACCAGGCAGAAGCTGCCTGTTTTCAGGTGCGACCCGGGAGAGTTACAACATAGTTGATACATTAAGTAGCCCAACCTAGAGGTGTTGTTAACACTCTATACTTGGGGTTATCTTGAGGTCTGATGTGACTCCTGCAGCTAATCCAAAATGCTGCAGCCTGGCTGGTGGCGGGATCTTCTCAGAGTGACTACATCACGCCAACCCTGTGTGCGCTGCACTGGCTGCCTATGTGGTGGCACATGATCTTAAGATATGCTTGTTATCATATAACCAAGGCCCTACGCGGTTTGGGACCTGACTATTTGAAATATCTGCTGGTCTCTTACTTCACAGTCCGACCCTTTCGCTCCACTGATGCAGGCTTGCTTGTTGTCCCCCCCAACCCCCAACCTGAGATTATCACGGGACAGGCTTTTCGAGTTTTGGCTCCAATGCAGTGGAACTTGCTGCCTGGGAATACCCATATGGCCACTCAGTGAAGGCCTTTAAAACCTCCATGAAAACGTATTTATTTGAATAAGCTTTCCCTGGCTGGCTAGTCAGTTAGTGAATTCTGCATTTTATGAATTTGACTGATTAGTTTTATAACTTATATGCTGCATGGTTTATTTGTTCTGTATTATCTGATTTTATATGTTATGTACTGAGCTCTGAGCCGTTGGGAAAGGGCACTAAAAAGAAAAAATTCAATAAATAAATGAATACAAAGGGGCTGTGCAAATCCTTGACATTTCATGATATACATTTGATTTCCTCACCCACTGGCAGAGTGATATACTAAAATTTATTGCAGAAGTGATTTTAAACCTTGAAGAAACGGAACATTTCTCCTTCTCCTTCTCAGTGGTCCACATAAAATTACATTCCTGGTGGGACACTGTCCCCTTAAAGAAACTAAAAAGCTTAAAAAAAAAAAAAAAAACACAACACACACTGAAACATCCACAGACTGACACCACCATCAGCTCCCCCCCTCAACTTCCCCAAAACCCAGGGATCATCCCCTACACAAGAGAACAATCAGCAATCAGGTCAAGTTTGTTGGGCAGATCCTAGAACAGACCCCTAAAGCTCTAACATCGAGTCAAAAAAAAACCAAAACATTCATAATACTGTGCTGGCAAAAAACAGCACCACTGTAAACAGTAATTTGAGAACAAAATACAGACAGCTAACACAGCCGAGCAATAGTACAGTATATCCATTATGAAAATTCATCAGGGCTTCTTTACTGGTAATGAGGTCCAATCTGACGCCGACAGTAATATCTGGGAGGGAAATCGCATTGGAGCTGAAGGTGGTCCCAGCACTAAAGGTGGAGCCGGCACTAAAGCCAACACCCAAGCTGCAGAGAGCGCCAACAGCGAGGGAGTAAAACCCAGGGACATCACAGACATCCTTATTGGTACTATGGGCACTGCCAATACAGTGTGGAGGACCCGTTGCTCCATTAGAGCAGTCTATTGACTACCTGTTCGTTTGCAACATTACCTAAAGGCAGTGGGGTATCAGAGAGCAAGGGGCAGCCCTGAATATAAGACAACAGAGATGACTTGTTTTAATAAATGTACTTCACATTGGGTGTGGCTTCTGTGCAGTAAAGGTGTATGGGTTGCCTAGTTTTCTTTAGAAATAAACTTGGGAATGAGGTAAGAGTGATGGATGGAGCAGCAGGTGATAGGGGACCGGGATTTTTTCTGTTTCCTGCTATTTTTTGGAGGAAGGCTGCTGTACTTCACTGCAAAGTGGTGGTAAGTTTTAGGGTGTTCTGTGTTTTAGTTGGTTTAGCTTGTGGGAGGAAGAGAAGGGGACCCTTCTGCATTTACATGCGTTTTTCTGAGCTGTATTTGTTATTGCAATTTGGTAGGATGGATATTTGAAAGTTACTCCTTTCTTGTACAGTGTTGAATTCATGAATTAGGGAACATAACAAATAAACTGACGAAAAGGCAACTGACTAGATGCTCAGTGTTCAGCCAAGAACCAGGCTCAAGTCCCACTTGCTAGATGCCCGAATCTGTTCCTGCCACAATACCTGAGCCAACCCTCGTACCCCATACTATCCACAACTGTACAAATCTGGACCTCCAGACTTAGAATCTATCCTTATGTTTGCTTTGTACCTGTATTGCAATAACTAAAAAAATAGGTACTATGCCATCATCCTCTTAACCACTATATATGCCTTAAAATATGTACTATGGTAGCACCTAGTATGTCTTACCTCTGTAACTTAACCCGGGTCGCCCCTGAAAAAGGGATCTCCGGGGATGAATAGGCCTACCTGGTCACCAACACTGAATAAATAAATAAGCTCTTCTCCTGGCCAGCTCACCTCAAGGTGTTCTGTTGGAATCCAGGAGGGTGACCACTCTAGTACCATAACAACATGCTCTTGCAACACAGTTGAGGATGCAGAGCCCATTGATCATTTCTGCATTACACTTGCCTACTTCCATTTCCAACTTCAACCTTCAGATTGTAAACATAGAAACAGAGAATTTAATGGCAGATAAAGGCCCCTTAGCCCACCTAGTCTGCTCATTTTACCTACCTACTGTAACACTGCACACTTTAATTGATCTCCAGTCCCCCTTATGCCTCCCCCATGCCTTCTTGAATCCCACTACAGTTTTTGCCCCCACCACCTCCGCTGGAGGCTCTTCCAGGCATCGACCACTCTTTCTGTGAAGTTGTACTTCCTTACATCTCCCCTGAGCCTACCAACCCCACTCCAGTTTCATAGCATTAGAAACATAGAAACATAGAAGTTGACGGCAGATAAGGACCGCAAGGCCCATCCAGTCTGCCCATTTCTTTTTCTACCTTATAAATGTGCCATCGGCCTTTGCTCTGTCAGTGGCCTATCTATTCATAGTCATTTGTATTGCTCCCTTATGGCTATCCCATGCCTGTTTGAAGCCCTGCACTGTATTCATAGCCACCACTTCTTGTGGTAAGCCATTCCATGCATCCACCACCCGTTCTGTGAAAAATAATTTCCTCACATTCCCCCTTAATCGGCCTTCCTCTAATCTCATGCTGTGTCCTCTTGTCCTGCTATTTTTCTTATATTTAAACATGTTAGACTCTTTCACCTTGTTTATGCCCTTAAGGTGTTTGAATGCCTCGATCATATCACCTCTCTCCTCCTTTGCTCAAGGGTATACATATTGAGCTCCGTTAATCTGTCCTCATATGTCTTCTGATGCAGTCCCTGCACCATTTTGGTTGCCCTTCTCTGGACTGCCTCAATTTGGTTAATGTCCTTGTGAAGGTGTGGCCTCCAATACTGCAGCTGTACTCAGATGGTGCCTAACCAGTGTCTTGTACAGAGGGATTAATACCTCCCTCTTACGACTTGTGATACCCCTACTAATACACCCTAACACCCCCTAGCCTTACCTACTGCTTTAGGAGGTCTGCTTGGATGATTTTAGGTCATCAGTGATGATGATGCTCAAGTCTCTTTCTTCCTTTGTGACTGCTAGCAACTCCCTCCCAGCCTATAGGTGGCTTCGGGTTTCTCTTCCCTATGTGCATGATTTTGCACTTCTTTGCATTAAATCCCAGTTGCCACTCTTCTGACCATTCTGCTAGTTTATCCAGATCTCTCTCATTCTGCCCACCCATCTGGATCATCTACTCTGTTGCAGATCTTGGTGTCATCTGCAAACAGACAAGCCTTACCCTCTAGTCCATCTGCAAGGTCACTAATGAAGATGTTGAAGAGGACTGGCCCCAGGACTGATCCCTGAGGTACCCCACTTGTGACTTGCATCTCTTCTGACTGTATACCATTTACCACCACTCTCTGTTTTCTGCCCGTCAATCAGTTTGCCACCCAGTTGACCAACTTCTGACCCACCCAGCCTACCCAGCTTATTTATCAATCTTCTATGTGGAACAGTGTCAAAAGCTTTGCTGAAGTCAAGGTAGGCGACATCAACTGCTCCCCCTTGGTCCACCACTCTGGTTACCCAGTCAAAGAAATCTATGAGATTGGTTTGACAGGACCTTCCTTTTGTAAACCCATGCTGTCTTGGATCCTGTGCCCCTATGGATTCCAGGTGTTGCACTATCCTTTCCTTAAGGAGTGCCTCCATAATCTTGCCCACTACTGAGGTAAGACTGACTGGTCTGTAGTTCTCCGCCTCCTCCCTGCTACCACTCTTGTGGAGCGGGATCACATGAGCCCTTCTCTAGTCTTCTGGGACCTCCCCTGTGCTCAGAGACTCACTAAACAATTCTGCTAATGGCTCTGCTAGTTCCTCCTTTAGCTCCTTAAGTGACCCTGGGATGTATGCCATCAGGTCCCATTGCCTTATCCACCCTGAGCTTATGGCTCTTGTGGGACCCTTTCTTTTGTGAAAGGGAGTAGTGCTCACCTCCCTCCCCCTGTGTCCATGATGCTGAGCTGTGGGTCCTGCCCTACCTTCTCTCTCAGTAAATACTGAGCAAAAGTATCTATTTAGGATAGATGCCTTTACAGGTCCTCCTCCTCACATGCTCCTTTTCTCCATTAAGCTTAGCAATACCCCTCTGGACTTTCTCCTTTCACTAATGTATCTATAGAAAGTCTTGTCACCTTCTTTTACTGTTAGGTGCTAGTGTTTCCTCAGTTTGGGACTTTGCCTGCCTTACTGCCTTACCTGCTTCCCTTAGGGCAGTTTGGTATGCCTCCCTATCTTCATCCGCTGTGTTCCTTATATTTCCTGAAGGCCAGCCTTTTGGCTCTGACCTTTTCTGCTACTGTATTTGAGAACCAAAGTGGTTTCCTTCTTCTTTTGCACTTCCTTTTCTGTCTAACACAATGGGATGTTGCTTCAAGTATTGCATCCTTAATGCTTGCCCACTTTGCCTGTACCCCTCACCTGTGTTTCTTTTTGCCAGGGCTAGCTAACTCTGTTGGCCATCTTATCAAAGTCAGCTCCTCTGAAGTCCCATATTTTGCCTTGGAATGGGATGATTTAGATGTAGTAGCCAAACTGAACCATACCATGTGATGGTCACTGGCTCCCAGGTGACCGTCTACCTGGAGATCTGTGATCCCTTCTTTGTTAGTCAGTACTAGATCTAGGATAGCCCTGTCTCTTGTGGGTTGCTGTACCAGTTGTTTGAGGCCCTCCCCCTGCAGGGAACCCACTATGAGTCTAGTTCTGGCAGATGTTCCTGCTGGTATTGACCAATCTGTATCCGGCATGTTGAAGTCTCCCATTATCAGAACCTCCCCTTTAGCTGTCATGTTTTGTATATCTTCTAACAGTAATGTGTCTATGTCTTCCCTCTGGTCTGGGGGCCTGTAGACAACCCCAGTTCTTATGGCTGTCCCATTTCCTGTTTCCAGGGTGACCCACAGTTCTTCTGGCTCCTTATGTGTATTCTGAATTTCTGTAGCTTTGATATTTTCATTAACATACAGGCCCTCCTCCCCCTTTTTGCACCTTGGTCTCTTCTGAACAATACATAGCCAGGTACTGAAGTCTCCCAATTGTGGTTACTGGTAAACCACGTCTCACTAATTGCTACTATGTCCATTTAGCCTCTGACATTGTTGCCTGCAGGTCTGGGATCTTACTTCCCAGGCTGTGAGCATTTGTGTACATGATTTTCCATTGGCCAGATTTTGGTGCGTTGATTGTTGGGTGAAGTTTGGCATTACCCCGTGCGTCGTATGGGGAGACAAACCTTTTTTCTTACCTGGTGATGCAAATGAATGGCAAACATGCTGAATTCCTGTTTGACCACTAGCTGAGGGGAGGGTGTTCTTCCCATTCAGCATTATGGGGTGCTGCCCTCTCCCCATTTGCTAGTTTAAATATTCATAAAAGGCGATCAAACTTCTGCCCCAGCGCTGACTCCCTCTTTAGTCAGATGCAGTCCATCAAATTTAAAGAACTTTCGCCTCCCAACTGTTGCCAGTTCCTACAAATCTGTGTCCTTTTTCCTGGCACCAGCCCTTGAGCCACGTGTTTAGCTCCCTATCTCCCTTCTCTGACCTTCCGTCCATCTGCTCCCCTCTCCCAGACTGGCAGGATCTCAGAGAAGGAGATGCTGACGAAATAGATGATAGTTTGTCACCCAGCCTAGTCAGGTGTTCCTTGGTCTCCACAACTGACTGGCTGGCAAGATCATTAGTCCCTATGTGTACTAGGACATCAATGTTTTCTCCTGCTTTGTGAACAATTTTTGCAATGCGGTCAGTGTCTCTCCATGCTGATGTACCTGGGAGACATCTGACCATCACCCCTGGCTGGAGATGGGTATCAACTCCCCGAATCATGGAGTCTCCTATGATCAGAAGTTTTTTGGATTTCCTTTGTGCTTGTTTTGTTTTGGTTCCTGATTTGGGTGAGTTTTGTTGTGCTAGCTCCTGTGCAGAGTGTCCTGCTCTGCAGTGTCTTCTGCCTCTTTATTTGATTTCAGAGATAGAGGCAGATACCTGTTTGTAGTGTTTATATGGTTTTGGAGGTAATGTGTTGGAGAGCAGAGAGTGATGGGGTACCTGATTTGCTCCTCCTAACCACCTGCCAACCTCCTGGACCAATCACCTCTCATGGCGAGGTTTTTCTGTTGGATGCTGGGAAATGGCGGTGGTTCTTATAATGTATTTCCTCTTCAATATGAAATTTGGGCGTGCAATCTCTGCCCATGCTGCCGGAGCTGAGCCCTAAGATCTCAAAGGCCCAGCATGTAGGACAGTGTCCTAAATCCTGTAAGACTGTCCTTCTGAAAATTGTTCCACAGTACCTGCAGTTAATGAAATCCATTCCAAATAAGTTGCTGGGTTTGTAACCTAGTCAGAGTAATTAGAAGGAAAAAAAAAGGAAAAAAATGCAAGTAATGGTTTAATTGTGCTTTGTTTAACTTGTTATAACAAGCTAAATTACTAGTGCCCCTGTAAATGAGATCACCTTGTGGAGGCCCCACTGATCCGCCCTTCCTGCTCTGCCACAGGAAATGTCACAACTGTGGTACCCTATAAAAGGAGTGTAGCGTGGGGTGGTTGGGGATGGGGGTGGGTGGCTGGGCCCTTCCCCTGCCGAAAAAGAAGAACCACGGACGAAAGAACAAGGAGGCAAGAGCAGAAACAATCAGTCAACAACAAATGCAGTAACCCTGAAAGCTTATCCTAATGTTAGATAAAACTGTAAAACCTGTAAAGCACCACCTGTAATAATTTCAGAGAAGATATACGCTGTAAGAAACACTTTGCTCCAGAGAAAAATAAAGCAGTAACAGAAGATATACCTTGCAAAAGACAATTTGAATCAGAAGATTACAGGAGTAATCTGTTAGCACACACATGTAGGCACACCTTGTAATAATGCAGAAGAAGGTACATCAGCAACAACAATTTGAATCAGAGAAAAAATAAAGCAATGAAATGTTAGCAACAAACAGTAGCAATCCCTGTGAGTAAAAAATAAAAACACCACCACACAGTAAATCTGGTAGCCAAACTAAGTCTTAATCCTTTTCCCTTGCTCTGGTAAGTTTCTCTACTCTGCCTTTCAAGCAGTCTTAGAAGGAAAGAGTTCAGGTGAAGCTAGGTGCCTTGGCCAGCAAACCAAGTCTTCTACCTCTTGTTGGTATGAGGTATCTGAAAATCTTTGTCATATCCCCCCTCTCCCTTCTTTCCTCCGGTGTGTACACATTGAGGTCCTTCAATCTCTCCTCATAAGGCTTTTAATGCAGACCCTGCAACGTTTTAGTTGCCCTCCTCCAGACCCCCTCTACTCTATGTCCTTCGGAAACGTGGTCTCCAGAAATGGACACACTACTCTAAGTGAGATCTATCCAGTGATTAATACAGCATATCACCACCTCCCTCTTTCTGCTGTTGATACCCCTACCTATGCACCCTAGCATTCCACTGGCTCACCCCACTGCCTTATCACACTGTTTGTCTACCGTAAGGTCATCAGATATGACTACCCCTAGATCTCTTTCCTGTTTTGTGGTTGCCAGTACCACTCCCCCATTTTGCACTCTATCCCTGGGTTTATGCACCCCAAGGGCATGATTTTGCACTTCCTCACACCGAAACTTAGCTGCCACAGTCTTGACCACTCCTTAAGCTTTCTTAGATCCCTATTCATTTTTTCCAGCACCCCACTGTAGTGTCTGCCCTACTGCAGATCTCAGTGTCATCTGCAAAAAAGCATACCTTCCCTTCTAGCCACTCTGCAATGTTGCTAATCAAGATATTAAAGAGAACTGGTCCCAGTACTGATCCTTGTGGCACCCTGTTGGTCACCCTTCCTTCCTCAGAGTGAACTCCATTTACCACCACCCTCTGCCTCCTATCCCCCAACCAATTTCTTATTCAGTTTACCACCTTTGGATCCACTCCTAGGCTGCCCAGCTGGTTTTCAAGTCTCCTATGCAGAACAGTGTCGAAGGCCTTACTAAAATCTAGGTAAGCCACATCCACCACTCCACCCTGATCCAATTCCCTGGTCACCCAGTCAAAGAAATCTATCAGATTTGTTTGACATGACCTCTCCCCAGTGAATCCATGCTGCCTCGGGTCTTGTAAGCCACTGGATTCAAGATAGTTCACAATCCTTTACTTCAGTAGTGAGTCCATTAAGTTCTCCACTACCGAAGTCAGGCAGACTGGCCCCACCACTGAAGTCAGGCTGACTGGCCTGTAATTGCCAGCCTCCTCCTTGCTACCACTTTTGTGAAGCGGGACTACATCTGCCCTCCTCCAGTCCTCTGGGACCACTCCTGTCTCTAGAGAGAGGCTGAAAAGGACCATCAGAGGTGCAGCCAGTACCTCTCTGAGCTCTTTCAATATCCTTAGATGTATCCAGTCTGGCCTCATTGCCCTGTCCACTCTCAGATTTGCGAGTGCCTTCAGGACTCTCTCCTCTATAAACAGACTAGTGTCCACCTCCCCTCCTTCAATGCCCCTGACATGTATCTGTAGTCCCTCTCCTTCCCCTTCCCCTGTGAACACTGAACTAAAGTATTTGTTCAGGAAGTCTGCCTTTTTCTTGTCCCCTTCCACACTCCCTCCCTTAGCTTACAATCCCTCCTCTTGGTCTTTCTTCTTTTGCTTACATACCCGAAAAATGTCTTGTCCCCTTCCTTTACTGCCTGAGCTATTTTCTTCTCAGTTTGAGCCTTTGCACTCCTGACTGCTTTCCCTGCCTCTCTCTGCCTCTCCTGATACACCTCCCTATCCTCCTCCTCCCTCTGTGTCTCCTTATACCTCCTGAATGCTAACTTTTTTACCTTTACCTTCCCAGCCACCTCTCTAGAGAACCATAGCGGTCTCTTTTTCTTCTTATGTTTGCTTACTTACCTGATGCAGAGGTTTGTTCCCTTTACTATCCCCATTTTTAGTTTTGCCCACTGTTCCTCCACTCCACCCCAGTCCTCTCCCCTGCCAGGGCATCTCTGAGGCATTCCCCATCTTTATAAAATCGGCCCTCCTGAAGACCAGGACCCTCACCTTTGTGTGGTTTGCTTCTGCCACAGTTGTTATGCTGAACCACACCATACAGTGATCACTGGTCCCTAGGTGGCCACCCACTGTGACATCTGCAATACTGTCCCCGCTGGGGAGTACAAGGTCCAATATTGCTCCCTCATGAGGGGGCTCCTTTATTAGCTGCCTGAGAAGTGCCCCCTGCAGGGAGTCTAGGATGTCCCTGCTCTTAGATGAAGCCACAGCTGGGATGCTCCAATCAACATCCAGCAGACTAAAGTCCCACATCAGCAGTACCTCCCCCTTATCTGCCATCTTCTAGATGGCTTCCACCAGAACATTATCCATCACCACCTCCCACCCACCATGCTGGAGGTCTGTAGATCACATCAGTGTGAACAGCAGTTCCATTCCACATCTCTAGGGTAACCCACAGTACCTCTGTCCCTCCCAGTGTTCCCTGAATCCCTGTTGCTTTTATGCTATCCTTCACATAAAGAGCCACTCCTCCCACTTTCTTACCCACCCTGTCCTTCCTGAACAAAGTATTATCTGCAATAGCAGTTTAGAGACATTATTGTGCCTTTTTTGTTGTTGTTGACAATCAGGGGATCAATTTTGTTTCTCTGTATTATACCTTCTCCAATATGCCTTTGTCCCTCCTTAGATATGGACTCCAAAAAGGTGTGCAATAATCCAAATGTGGCCTTACATAGGTTTTATATAGGGGCATTATACAATATATTAATTTTTGTTATAACATGGGCACTTTAAAATGTCTAATCCGATTGGTAGAGTGACTGTGCATGGCCATATATTAATCTGTTATACCAACAGCTAGAGTGAGTAGGTGTTAGGTGAAATCCCTACTCATGTCTAGCTGTTAGGTACATATACTGGGTAGTCGGAAATTGTTGTCGTGCGTGGAGTGCCTCACTGTGTACATGAAGTATCAGGAACCGAGTGGGCGTTTTGTTTCAGCGGCAGAAGTTGCAGGTTGCTCCTTCCCATATCGTGGCTTCTACCATGTTGCCGCAGTCACTGCGAAATCATGAAACAGATGCTACCCACCCACCCAGATGGATCGTGGAGGAGGGAGCGGGTTACCAGAAAGCCACGAGTAGTATGGCACCAGATAAGAGAAGAGGGCAGCAGGCACCGTTGGCTACTCTTTGCAGCAGCAGTTCCATGTTGCTCCTTCCCCTAATGGTGAGGTCACAGCAGAGACGAGATAGTGGAGAAGGGAGCAGTGACACAAGGAGAGCAGCAACAGGGTTAGGGGAAAGCGAAAGTAGCAGGCTCCAGACCAGGGAACAGGGCAGCAGACATGGGGCGGCAGCAGTGCAGACAGCGAAGAAACACTTCCAATCACAGAAGGAGAGCAGCAATAGGGTTACGGGGAAGCCGCGAGTAGTGGCCACCAGACCGGGGACTTGTACTCACACAAGGAGAGCAGCAAACAGCCGGCAGCTTGGGGGGAGTGGGAGTAAGTTGGGCATCACTTGGGACGAGTTCCCACCCACCCAGATGGATAGCATAGGACGTAGCAATTACTGGTCTCCAAGCGGGAACAGAAAGAACGGAATCATTTTGCAGCCAGAGTGGGACAGAATATTTCCCCTTCCCACCTCCCGTAGCAAAACAGACGGTGAATCGTGAACACTCGTGATAGAGGTACGTTTCTATAAGCAACATATTCATTAAGTGGCAGCGTGGAACAACTAACAAGTCTTTCAACTAAGAGAACTGTGTCAGACTGACAAAAAAAAAAAAAAAATCAAGTAAACGAACCAACAGAATCACTGCAAGGACTACTTTTTTAAGTGGCAATTTCAGTGGAAGGATACGAAAGTCAGACAGGAGAGTTAACAAAATTTTTTTAAAACTAAATAAAATCTGTAAAACTTGCTTGAGCCCATGTTATAAGCGCAATAACCCACTCTTGTATGCGGGGTTACTGGGGATGAATCTGGACTTCAGTAAAGTATTTGACTCAGTGCCGCATGGAAGGCTGGGAAGTAAGTTAGTAGGCACAGGGGCGGGTGCAAAGCTGGTGAGATGGGTAGGGAACTGGCTTCAGGGAAGGCAACAGAGGGTGGTGGTGGGTGGGGAGCTCTCACACCCAAGGGTAGTGACAAGCAGTGTCCCACAGGGCTCGGTGTTGGGACCAGTGTTTGGGATATTCATTACAGACATATCATTGGACATCAAGAGCAAGATCAGTCTGTTTGCTGATGATACCAAGGTAGGAGCGATGGTGGATGACCTAGGGGGATGGCAGAGGTTGCAGGATGATCTGGCAAAGCTTGAAACCTGGTCAGACACCCGGCAACTGGGGTTTAATGCCAAAAAGTGCAAGGTGCTGCATTTTGGGATAAAGATCCCAAGGAGGAGTTACCAGTTGGGGGGAGTGCAGCTAGCCCAGACAGAGGAGGAGAAGGATCTGGGGGTGCTCATTGCAGGGTCAATGAAAAACTTGGCACAATGTAGGAAGGCAGCTGCAAAGGCCAACAAAATGCTGGGTTGCACTGCAAGGGGTACATCTTCGAGGAGGGAGGAGGTGATTCTGCCACTGTATAGGTCATTAATTAGACCGCACCTGGAGTACTGCATGCAATACTGGCGCCCGTATCTGAAGAGGGACATTAAGTTACTGGAGGGGGTGCAGCGCAGGGCAACAAAGATGATCAAGGGGCTGGGGGACTTATCATACGAGAGGAGGCTGAGGGAGTTGAACATATACTCGCTGGAGGAGAGGAGGGACAGGGGGGACACGACTGAAACCTTCAAGTACATGAAACGAATAAACAAGACAGGTACAGAGGGGCTGTTCAAAGTAAGGGAGGGGAGGGACACCAGGGGCCATGATACGAGACTGGAGGGAGGAAGGTTCAGGAGGGAGATGAGGAGACACTTTTTGACAGAGAGGGTGGTGGCTGGGTGGAATGCATTACCTGCAGAAGTGGTATCCAGTAGAACAGTGGACTGCTTCAAAAGGGGGTGGGAGAGGACAAGGGGGAAGGTCAATGAAGGGGAAGGGTGGAAGGGAGGGGCAGCTGCAGAATAAGGGGTGCTAGCTGCATATTCGAGCAAACTTGATAAGACCTCTAGGCCTTTATCTGCTGGCAAATTTCGTATGTTGGTAACACCCTGGGTGCTGTGAGGACACCCAGGCTTCGCCCTCGTGCCTTACAGTGCACCCAGGGTGTTGATCAATCCCCAGTAACCCCACACCCTGTCGTAGGTTACTGCTTACTTAAAGGGATACTGTCAACCCCTTTAGGCCTCAAAGTGTCCCTAGTTTAAAAAACACATTATGAGTGCTCACATTCTGGAGAGACTGCTGATGTAGCTGGTTGTTTGCTTCTTATTCTTTTTGTTTTATTTTAAAAAGTGAAAAACAGACTGCCTGCCATACTGGTGTTACCACACAAATACATGTTTGTTTACATTTCTTGATTAACTCCCACTACAGCTTTCTTAGATGACTTAGGAACGCATCCAACACAGTCTAGCCACTCATTATGCAGTGGGAGTAGAGGGAACTATTGCATCATGAGTGGCTGAAGTCTTTGGGGTGCTTCTAACGTTCAGGAAGAATTCAGTAAGAACATATCCAGGATCTGAAACAAAACAAGGCTGGTTGTAGCTATACATTAACATGCTTTGCTGCTCTACTAAGCAAGGAGCCAGATAAAACAACCAGCAACATCAATGAATTTTAGAGAAGGTAAGCAATCATACAATGTGGGGTTTTAACTAGAAAAAAATATGATGCTGCAGAACAGTACGACAGTGTCCCTTTAGAACATGGGCTCAAATAAACAAGCAATCCTATAGGCTAAAACACTAAGAAAACGGGACGTTATTTCTCAACAACGCCCGCTCCGACCCACAATATGCCTAGTAACTTAATCACCCACCTGTTGGCAGCAAACCCACGTTATACCCACAATCATTCCACCTTGCATTGTTGCAGAGTCGCTCCACAAACAAAAGCGCCATAACACAGTACTTCAATGATCGCAACAACAGTCAATTTTACTTTAATAAGCGACAATTTAAAAAAATGTTCAAAAACCTAAACAAATTACCAAACGAAATGACACTGCTCCAGTGAACAAAAAATCTTGCAAAGCAAGTGACCGTTTTCTTTCATTAAGCACCACTGACTTAAAGTGGAAGACGAGAGGCGGGAACCGGCGACAAAATGCCAGACATAGTGGGCAATACAAGTATTTGAGCAGTGGGCAGATAGCAAAAAATAGACATTTAACTTAAAAACTGACTCAACTGCCACACTAAATAACTTGTTCAGACAATTTTATGCCAAAGCCCGAACAGAAACAGGGCAACAATACTCTGTCAGCGGCTACTGTTCCCTCCGTGCTGGTTTAACAAGGCACCTCAACTGTTCTGAAATTGGTCACAACATTTCCCTGATAAGAGACCCAGCATTTAAAACATCTAACAATGTTTTTGCTTCTATACTAAGGCAACTCAAGAAAAATCAGCTGGACACAGCTACTCATCACCCAGCCATCACATTCCAAGACTTGCAAAAATTCAAAACTTCCCCAGCCCTCTGAGCCAACAGTGCACCAGGATTAGTAAGGAAAGTTTGGTTTGACATTCAGATTCACATGGCTAGACGAGGACGAAAGGGCTTGAGGCAACGCGCACCACAGTCATTCCGAGTAAAAACCAGTGACAATGGACACAAATATATTACTTTAAGCCACAAGCCTGAAACTAAAAATCACAAAAAAAAAAACCTGTAACCCAACAAATAATCACAAAGGGGTTTTATTTTTGAAAGACCAAACGACCCACTCTGTCCTGTGAAATCATTCCTTAAATACCTCAGCAAAATACCAGAAGATGCACAATGTTTCTATCTTTACCCTAGAAGGCGGTCACAAGACTCTCTACAAAGGGAGAAAATATGGTATACCCATTAGCCCATGGGGAAAAACTTCTTAGGATCATTAATGACAAAATTAAGTACTGAAGCTGACTTAAGCCAAAAGTATACTAACCACAGTATATGAGCAACAGCAGTACAGCTATTATCCAATGCAGGACTAAGCCCATGAGAGACTGTCTCTGTCACAGGACATCATTCTGAAGCAAGCTTAGCAACAGAAAACACTGGAGCAGTATCTTGGGAGCACATCACACCACTGTACCAATCCAAGACAACACACAACATCCTACCACAGTGGTACAAAGATCCACACTGCCACCTGCAGGAAACAGCGTACAAACACCAGCTTCAGCAACAGCAATAAGTACAGTCATTAAAACAATTTTTTTTTTACCTTTCATACTTTAAGCTACATTATTCATTATAATAAGTACTATCTATAATAACACATCTTTTTTTTTCAGCACTACAACAAAATCCATTCAACCTGATGCACTGCAGTTTCACAGGACCAGTCAACTTCAACTACCAGAAATAGATCATCTTTCTATCACAACTGAGTAAATAAAAAGTGCAACCCGCGATTTAACTGCGTTTGTTTATTTTTCCTTTCCATTTCCCAAAAGACACTATTTTTTCTCCCATTTAAAAACATTGCAATTTAAATAAAGTTCAATCAATCAATCAATCAAATTCTTTATTTATCCAGGCGAACACCATTGAGCAAGCTCATTTACAAGGTGGACCTGCATTACACAAGTCAGGTGACAATGCATTTATATACAGACAGACAGTAGATGCAAGAGTACAACAGTACAGGTAGGCCTGCAATAGACAGGAAGAGTGAAAATACATTTGGGTTCAGGTAAAAGACAGTCGGTAAGGGTATACATAACAATAGGGTAGCAAGTCAGTAAAAATTTATACAAGATACAACAACATACATGGTTTAGTATTCCTGCAAGGTAAAGGCATTATAGTCCAGCGAAGAGATTACTTGAAGTGAATGCTACAAGCGAAGAGACATACATAGTCAGTTTAAAAAGACCCAGGCGTATCAAGGGGGAGACATATGTCGGGAGAAGTGGGCAGCCAGTTGGGAGGGGGGTCTGGAACTGGGATAATACTAGAAGCGAAGGAATGAGATGCTGTGGGTATACAAGGAATAGGTGGGTGAGGGAGGGTGAGATTTAGGGTGGTAGATAAGTAGGTGGCTCAGGGACAAGTTATGCACTGATACAAGAAGGAAGGAGGATGGGAAACGCAGGGAGGATGTAGAAGGGGGGTGTAAGTAAGCTAGGATCATTGGAAGCAGTTGCAGGCTTCTGTAATGTATTTTGAGTATAAGGACTTAAACACAGTAATACTAACAGGAGTCCTCAGTTTCAGTGATTTCTGTAGCACATTCCAGAGTGATGGTAGAACGAATCCTATAGAAGCTCTCCCAAAACGCGTTACAGCTTTGGGCACTTTCAGAGAAATCAGTGAACAGCTTCTTAGGGCACAGGTTCCAGGCATATTGAGAGTCAGGCGATCAACAATGTACTGCGGAAGTTTGCCAGTGTTAGCTCTGTCCAGAGAGCTGCATTTTCATTTCGTCTGTAGTGTAGGGAGGTCCAACCTAACGCCGCATATAAAGAGCAGTGATGGGTGGAGAAGGGGAGACCAGTGATGAAGCGCAGGGCTCTGTGGTAAAGTATGTCCAATTTACTGAGGTATGAAGTAGCACATTGGCTGTATGTAAAGTCGGCGTAATCAATTAGGGAAAGGAACGTAGACTGAACTAGCTGTCTCTTGGCCTCTGTAGTTAGTAGGCGGTTTAACCTGAAGAAGAGACCTAGTCTCCGCCTCAGTTTTTTTAACAAATCCTCCACGTGGTCTGCAAAGGAGAGTATGAAGTCTAGCCAGACCCCCAGGTATTTGAATTTCGGCACAAATTCCAGCGTTTCTCCTAGGAGGGTGGTGATGAGGGTAGAGCAGGGTAGGCTGCATGGTTATTAGGTGAAAATAGCATTGCCTTTGTCTTTTTAGCATTAAGTAGCAATTTTTTTACTAAGAAGCTGGTATTGAAGTATGTTGAAGTCAGCTTGCAGGTCGCTACAGGCAGTTTCAGGAGTTGTACGGCTTAGGTAGATCACTGTATCATCTGTGAACAGATGAATTTTCGCCTCATTGATGCCTGAGTCTATACTGTTGATGTAGATGGCAAATAGGAGTGGCCCCAGGATGGATTCCTGAGGGACACCTCTTTTTAACAGATTTGAGGGAGAAAGTTCACCTTCGGCCTTGACCTGTTGGTGCCTATCAGAAAGGTAGTTGTGTAACCAATGCAAGGAGGTAGAATCTAGACCAATAGCTTTTAATGAAGAAAGGAATCGGCTGTGGTCGACAGTGTCGAAGGCCTTACTTAGGTCTGTAAAACCGGCGCAGACAAATTTTCTGTTCTCTAGCTCGTGCTGCCAGTCATTTGTCACCTTGGCCAGGGCTGTGATTGTACTATGTTCAGTTCTGAAACCAGATTGCATTGGGTTTAGCAGGTTAGTGCCATCTATGAAAGATTTCAGCTGGGCATTCACAATTTTTTCCAGAAGTTTTGATAGTACCGGGAGAAGGGAGATGGGCCTGTAGTTGTTTAGATCACAGCGGTCTCCGGATTTAAACAACAGAATAACATGTGCGCTCTTCCACAGTTTGGGGAGGGTCCCTTGAGAAAGGGACAAGTTAAATAGATGCGTAATAGGTATGGCCAAGACATGATAGGCAATCTTTAGGTAGTATGGATCGAAGGCGTCAGTGCCAGCACTACTTCTGGTGTCCAACTGGAGGAGGAGATCTTCGTCCTCTTTTAGTGAGGCAGGAAAGAATGAAAAGACTGCATCTGAGGGACTAGATTCTGAAGGTTGCGTGGTAAGCTGGGAGCGTAGGTTGCGTACAGGTGAGTTATCAAAAGCTAGCCCTGCAGTATTAAAGTGATTGTTGAAGGCTTGTAGTATCTCTTTATTGTTGTTGATAGTTACATTGTCAGAAATAACTTTTGAGGGGAGAGTATTTCCTGTGGTATTACCAGGAAGTTATTTTATTGTGGACCAGAACTTGGTAGGGCAGTTGGAGGCAGTGTCGAGTTCAGAGCAATAGAAGTTGGACGTGGTTTCCCGAATTAGCTTTGTACGGTGGTTTCCGGCTGTTCTGTAAAGATGCCAGTCTTCGGTTTTGTGGGATTTGCGTGCTAGCTTCCAGAGCTTGTCTCTTTTTAATAGTGCTGCCTTGATGTCTGCTGTAAACCAACGGCACTTTCTAGCCTTTATGCGGGTTTTGACTAAGGGTGCGTGGGTGTTAAGAGCGCTAGATAAAATTTAGTGGAAAATGGCATATGCTTTTTCTACTGATTTGGCTAAACAGAAGGTCTACCAAAGCAGGGAGGCTTTCAGATCATTGATATATGCAAGTGGGTCAAAATTCTGTTTTGATCTTTTGGTAGAGAACTTTGCTGAGGCTGTTGGTTTAGGGACTGCTCTTACACCTGCAATAAAGCAATGGTCACTAACATTGGCAGAAAAGATCCCAGCATGGGAGAAGAAATGGGGTTTGCTTACTAGAAGTACATCTAATAGTGTACTTTTCATAGGGTTTTTCTTATTGATACGAGTAGGTTCATTAATAAGTAGAGTGAGCCCATGAGAGTCACAGAATGATATAAGTGGAAAAGATGAGCTTGATAGCGAGTCGTAGTTAAGGTCCCCTAGTATAATTGTTTCCATTGTGTCGGTTACTATTATAATTCTTCAAACTTTGTGTCTGCCACTCTTTTTTTCTTTCAAACTACAAACTCATATTCTAAGTGTAATAATACCCTCCAGGGTGGTCGTTATGAGATACAATGGACCTTCCAGGGGGCCTGTGGTGTCGGGCCTCATTATGCCCCTGGGCGGTCCGTTATATCCCAATCACGCCCACCCTGTCGGGTATTATTACTTACTTAATGCATCCTAGGATCCTATCTGTAGTTATTGCCACCTTTTTGCAATGTTTTCCCAGGGTCTGGTCATACCTAAATCCCTTTCCAATTCTACCACCTTTAACTTTTGACTTGCTGATGAATAGGATCCATTGGGGTTATTTCATCCCAAATGCATAACTACACACCATTCATTATTAAATAACATTTTATGTTTTTCTGCCCAGTTACTGATTTCCTCTTTATCTCTCTCGTAAGGATTTTTTGTTTCTCCTCTGACTCTACCTCACCCCAACTTTCGTGTCGTCCACAAACTTTTTTACCCAGCTTAGAACTTGTACATGCAAATCACGGACAGAGTCAGAAAACAGTATCAGTCCCAAAACTGACCTCTGTAGTACCCCACTAGTTATTGCTCCCTCCCCAGACAGTATTCCATGGATCCTAACTTTCTTTGTAACACGGCATTATTGAAGGCTCTACGAAGGCGCCCCGAGATAGGCGCCTGCCGATCACGTGGTGCAGAGCAACCGACGGCATTGTGAGCGATAATGCCGTGTTGCTGTGCTGGGGCAGCGTTCCGACTCCAACACGGCATTATTTCTCATAATGCCGTGTTGGGCTTCAACAGCAGAAGACCAACACGCATTATGAGAAATAATGCCGTGTTGAGACGAACGCTTCCAGCAAGCAACACGGCATTATCGGCTCACAATGCCGCGGTTGCTCCTGCACCACGTGGACGGCGGCGTTATGCTTATCGCGGGCGCCTGTGAGAGCCTTCAATAATGCCGTGTTACAAAGTAAGAATAAAGTCTATGAAGATTGCCTCAGTCTCCGCGCCTTTTTCTTAATGACTTGTACTCTGCTTGTCCTGGTACACATTGTCCATCCGTTACAAGCATTAATCACCAACAGCGTCGGGCTCTACCAGGGATTAATGCCCGCTGGGGTTGAACCTCGGGCCGCCTCGTGCAACAACGCCTGGCGGGGCGTAGTCTCGTAGAGCCCTCCTCTGCGGTGATTAATGCTTACATGTTCTGCTGGTAAGCCATGATCTAACCCAACTCACTGCTTCAATCAATCTTTATTTTACCAGGCAAAACACCATTGAGGTAGACTCATTTACAAGATGGACCTGGATAGTCACAATAGAATGAATATAGCAATAATTGATTATACAAAAAAATAATGAAAGAAAACACATACAGTGATGCAGTGAATACAATGAGTATGAACAGTGTAACATGAACAATCAAAGACACTTAATAAAGATAATATTAAGGAGGCACTAACAATCCATACAGCTCGGTACTAAAAACAAAAAGAAGAAAAGGACCTATGACAATATATACAAAGTGTGCCACAAAAGGGTGAAAACTGATAGGAAAGGAATATCAGCTAGGGGCTACAGGCAGAGGAACAGCCAGGGAAAGTAGGGAACAGGAATGAATGCATTAAGCTCATGGGTGAACAATGGTAAGGTTAACAGGTATGGAGAACAGCCACTGGGTAGAAGTCAAATCACAAAGAATAAGTACTAGCGACAAAAGCAATTGCAGGTCTCCTTAAATGAACATAGGTACAGAGTTTTGAAAAAGGACAGTTTCACTGGCATTGCAAGTGTCAGGGTTTTCTGAATGGAATTCCAAAGAACCGGAAGGGTGTGGCTTATTGCAGATTTACCATAACGAGTTCTGACCTTAGGGACTAGAAGTGAGATATACAAAAGGCTTCTCAAGGGGTAGTTTCCAGCACTGCAAACAGGCAGACAATTTACAATATACTGAGGGAGCTTGTTGGTGACAGCTCTATAGCCTATAGGTCCAGAGGACAGCATTTTTTTTTTTGTCTTCTGAAGGATAGTGAGTTCCAGCCTACCTTGGCATACAGCTCACAGTGATGGGCAGAAAATGGCAAGGCAATTATGAATCTAATCACTCTGTGGTATAGAATATCCAGTTTGGACAGGGCAGTGATAGGGCCTTGGCCATACAAGAGACCTGCGTAATCCAGAAGGGGCATAAAGGTAGTCTGGACCATCCTAATTTTAGCTGTCAGAGTAAGGAAATTCCTAATCCTAAAAAATAGTCCCAGTCTCTGTTTTCATGTTTTAGATAATTCGTCAATGTGGTCAACAAAGGATAGTTTGTGATCTAACCAGAATCCAAAGTATTTGACCTTCGTTACAAACTCCAGGG
Source organism: Neoceratodus forsteri (assembly GCA_016271365.2). Classification (NCBI taxonomy): domain Eukaryota; kingdom Metazoa; phylum Chordata; order Ceratodontiformes; family Ceratodontidae; genus Neoceratodus; species Neoceratodus forsteri. The sequence goes on along the minus strand of CM028134.1, from coordinate 965,243,239 downwards.
AGCTCACCCAAAAGTGTGAATATTTGTGGGATTATACCAAGAATGCTGTGTTTGGAAGCATTGGCCAATGGGGCAAAGATCATGGGCTTAGTTTTTTTTTTTTGGCATTTAGTAGTAGTTTTAGCTCCAGTAGATTTTTCTGTAATTGGTTAAATTCACATTGGAGAGCCCTGCAGATGAGATCAAAGGTTGGCCTATCTGAGTAGCGAATGGTATCGTCAGCAAACAGATGAATATTTGCTGACATGATACCAGCATTATGTTATTGATATAGATGGTGAAAAATAAGGGTCCTAAAATAGACTCTTGGGTACACCTCTTAAAAGGGTTTTCAAAGGGGAGAGGTCCCCATCTGCTTTAACCAATTCTTGCTGATCAGTTAAGCAATTAGTAAACCAATTCAGAGCCAACTGAGCCACCCCAATATTTTTTAGCATGACCAAGTGGAGGTCGTGATCAACAGTATCAATGGCTTTGCTCAAATTAAGAAACAAAGCACACATGTAGTTCTTTGCATCCACAGCAATTTGCCAGTCGTTCAGAGACCTTTGCAAGTGTAGATACTGTGCTTTAATATCCAATTGTAACTTATCCATCTTATCAAGTAATTCTGCATAAGCACTTTATCAATTTTGATTTTCAAAAGGTGTTTCAATAATGTCAACTGGACTACCGGCATCTAAACTACAGCTTTTTCATTATAGAAGGCAATTAAGTTAGTTGTTAAGGATCTTCCGCACACAAAGCCATGCTGGGTCGCATCTCATGTTTCTTACAAGGGTCTCTATCACCTTCCCGAGTACCACTGTCAGACTTACAAGCCTGTAATTACCTACAAATTTTTCTTTTTTTAATCTCCCTTCTTACAAATTGGTATCGTTGCTTTTTTCCAGTCATTCAGCACTATTCCCTCATTATATAAATTTGAACTACTGATAGTAAATGTTAGTGGCTTCCAATGTTATTGTGAACTTCCTTAAGAGCAGGTTCCTAGGTAGCTGCCTGCCACAGCCTGATGCGATAACTGACCTGCTCAGTAGTAATGTGTCTGAAGTGTGGCATAAGGGTCCGTTGTTGTTAAAAAGTAATTCCATCGTAATTTTGCATGGCACAGCAAAAAAATACCAACTTCCTAGTTCATATCATATTTCGTCAGTCATGTAGTTTTGTTTTTGATGTCACAAAAATGGTTGTGACAAGACTTATTGAGTACTATATGGATATTTCACCTGAGCTTGCTACCCTTTTGCCAGGATTGCAAAGCCTCATTAGTCGATCGATCACTTTTGCTTTACCAAAATCCCAACTCTAAAGGGTATAAAATAGGTGGAAATATCAGCCCATAGTACTCACTGGGGAGCACTCACGAGCCTTCTGCTTTGTGACATCACAAACAGGGATGCATGATGACATGGGGGCGTGCAGGCCAAGGCAGGGAAGTCTGTGTTTTTTTTGCTGGCATGCCGAACACACATTTATGAGTGGAATTACTTAACAACAATGGACTTTAATGCCACACTTCAGGAAATTACTACTGAGCAGGTCAGTTATCGACCAGGCTGTGGCAGGCAGCAAAGAAAAAATGACTCACCTTAGTAATGTTGTTTCTTCTAATGGAGTCTTGCTATATTATGACATATGCAGTTTGTCCCAGCCTTAGAACTGCTCCGGAGGTGAAAGAGTTAACTTCCATGCCAGGCATGGAATCTTGAGTGCCAGCTCAGTTGAAAAAACTCTGTCTGTTGTTCTTCAAACTGAAACTGTCAGATCTTTACAGCAAAACTCACTAAGGTTCTGTGTGTGAAGCTGTAAACCTACACTAGCCAACTGGCTACCAATATTAACACATTTTCTGGTCCCAAAACCAAGATTCAAGTCAGGGGACCCAGAAAATAAAATAAAATACACACCTAAACACCCCAAAAGAAGGGGTAAAAACACAAAGTGGGCATCATTAAGTGCAATACTGCACTGCCCACCCACAACCCAAGAGCAGAGGTTCCGAGAGGGCAGGCGGGGGGTCATAATATAGCAAGACTCCATTAGAAAAACAACATTACTAAGGTGAGTAATTTTTTCTTCAAAAAACATTAAGTCTTGCTATATTATGACATATGCAGACTACACAGCAGTACCTCCATGGAGGAAGGACAGAACCTACTTAGGAAATAGGCTCTGAAGCACAGCTGTGCCAAACCGAGCATCCCTCCTAGCCTGGCTGTCCAGGGAGTAATGCTTGGCGAAAGTGTGTACTGTTTTCCAGGTAGCTGCTTGACATATCTCTAAGATAGGGATGTCCCTGGCCGCAGCTAGGGACGAGCTGTACCTCTGGTAGAGTGAGCCCTCAGGCCTGAAGGGGAACCTTACCCAGTTTTTGATAGCAAATTGATGCAAGAGACAATCCACCTGGCAATGGATCTTTAGTGGCAGGTTTCCTTTACCAACCTCACCATAAGTGAGGAACAGTTGGAGGAGTCAAACCTGTGACCCTTGGTACGCTCTATGTAGTAACTAAGGGCTCTTTACATCTAAACTGTGCAGCCTCCTCTGCCAGAAGAGGAATGGTCAGTGAAGTACACTGGAAGAGATATAGATTGATTGGGTGAAATCTGAAACCACCTTAGGCAAGAACTTCCTGTTAGTCCTGAGGACTACCTTATCTCTGTGAAAGGAGATAAAATCAGGCTCCACTGACAAAGCTTGTAATTCACTTATGCGCCTGGCAGAAGTGATGGCTACTAGAAACACAGTTTTCCAAGTCAAGTACTTAGCTCTGCTGAAGACAAAGGCTCAAAGGGGGTTGCATTAGCTGAGCAATGCAAACATTAAGATCCCAGGCAGGAGCAGGGTCCCTGAATGGAGGGTTGGTGTGAAGCAATCCTTGAAAAACTTGGAAAATACAGGTGAGAAGAAAGAGAAGAGGGCTTTTCCTGCTGAAATAAAAGCAGAGACAGCTGCTAAATGCACTTTCAGGGTAGCTGGCCTCAGCCCCAAAGTATTTAGATGGACATATAGTCCAAGACTGTGGGCAAATCAGCAGATTCTGGGGAAATATATGCCTAGAGCACCATATGGAAAACCTTTTCCATTTGGAATTATAAGTAGCCTGGTGGAAGGCTTTCTAGAAGCTTTCAAGATTTCAGTACACCTTGAGAAAGGTGTAGGTCAGCAACTTCTTAACTCCTCAAGAGCCAGGCCTTGAGGTTGAGGGATTTGAGATTCGATACCAAACTCTCCCTGGGCACAGGTTAACAGATTGTGATTCCTGGGGAGACACAGGGGAGTGGACTGCTAAGGACAGAAGGAGTGGATACCAGGGCTGTCTGGCCCAATCTGGAGCAATCAGAATCATCTTGCAAGGTTGAGGAGATCTGATTTTGACTAGCACCTTGAACAAGAGAGGGAAGGGTGGGAAAGGCATAGAGGAACTTCCCTTCCCAATCGAGAAGGAAGGCATCCAGAGGGACTGATCCCAACACTGGGGGCCTGCAACAAAAAAGCGGAAGTTGGTGATTGTCTGGGGCTGCAAAAAGATCTATCTGAGGGATGCCCCACCTGGCAAATACTAACCTCAGTACTAGGGGATCCAGTGACCATTCGTGATGGCCCTGGGAAATCCTGCTGAGAGCATCTGCCAGGACATTGTCCTTGCCTGGGAGGTGAACTGCCATGAGGGAGGTGTTCAGGGAATAAGCCAGAGACCACAACTTCATTGCCTCGGTGCACAAGGCCGAAGACCGATTGCCCCCTTACTAGATATGTACCACATTGTAGTGGTGTTGTCTGTTCTGACCTGTGCCACTTTGTTCTGAACAGATGCAGAAAAACCTGAAGTGCTAGAAAACAGCTCTGAGTTCCAACAGATTGATGTGAGCAGAGATTCCTGAGGGGACCACAATCCCTGGGTGGTGAGGTCACCCATGTGAGCTCCCCATCCCAAGAGGGACGAATCTGTAGTAAGGGTCAAGGAGTGAGATTGAGGGATGAAAGGAACCCCCTGTCTCAGATTGCTCTGATCCTGCCACCACTGCAGGGCCTGGATCAGGGTTCGAGTTACTGGGATCAATTTGGTTAGAGGATCTCTCCTTTGAGACCAGAAGGCTCTCAAATGGAAATGAATGTCCCTCATTTGAAATCTTGCTCCTAGCACTACAGCTGTGGAAGCAGCCATGTGCCCTAGGAGCTGTAGAAAGTGCCTTGCTGGTCGAGAGACCTGCAGAGTGAAGGAGAAGGCCAGAGCCACCAGGGTCTTTACTCTTTCTAGAGGAAGGAAAGCTCTGGCCTGCTTTGTGTCCAGTTCCGCGCCTATGAAGGTGAGTAGCTGAACAGGCTCTAGAACTGACTATGGAAGATTGAGGCGAAAACCTAGAGATGTAAGCAGCTGCTGGGTAACCTGAAAGTGTGATTTGATTCTCGCCTGGAGACTGACCCACTATGAGCCAGTCGTCCAGGTAAGGAAGGATGGCAATCTTTGCCTTCTTAAGTGAGCAACTGCTACTGCCAGGCATTTTGTGAATACCCTTGGGGCAGAGGTAAGGCCAAGGGCATTGCTCTGAACTAGTAATGGCCTGAGGGCAGTTCGAATCTGAGGTACTTTCGGTGGGAGCTTCTGATGAGAACATGGAAGTAGGCATCCTTGAGGTCCAGGGACGCTAGCCAGTCCCCTGGCCTTAGGGAGGGTAAAATAATTCCCAGAGTCACCATTATGAATTTTGGTTTTAAAAGGTGCTTGTTTAGGTATCTGAGATCCAGGATGGGCCGCCATTCTCCTGTCTTTTTTGGTGTAAGGAAGTACCTGGAGTACAGTCCTTTGCCCTGGTGTAGGGGAGGAACCCTTTCTACAACTCTGAGAGCCAGGAGGGTTGAGACTTCTGTTTCCAAAGCAAGAGCCTCTAATGGATTTGCAGGTGGAAAAGATCTGGTTCTCATCTTGAAATTTTTGAAGCTGAGAACAGTCCTGGCTTACTACTTCCAGGACCCACTTGTCTGATGTTAAAGACTCCCAGTCCTGGACGGTAAGCCAGCCTGCCCCTAATGGAGAATCGGCCCTGGGCATCCCATCAGGCTGCCTGTTTGGCAGGGGCTTTAGGCTGAGGGGTGGGAGCAGGCCTGCTCGTTCCCCGTTTGCCTCTCCCTCTGAAGAACCCCCCTCTGGGCATAAGCTGAAGAGGAGGCCTGGGCTTGGTGGAAAGGCCTGCCCCTGCCCCTGGAAGGCTGCCTCTGAGGAGTGGCTTGCCTCTCCTTGGCCTGTGCACTCCTATAAGTGGTTCTATACTCATCCATTTTCTTCATGTAATTCTCTGTCTGCTCCCCAAACAGAGAATTACCCACAACAGGAAAATCCATGGCCTTAGCCTGGGTATCCTGTGACAGGCTAGTACACCTGAGCCAAGCCATTCTACAAAAGCCACAGATGTAGCCATGACTCTTGAAGATACATCATTAGAGTCCACTGCAGCATGGAATTGCACCTTGATGCCTCAATACCATCAGCAGCCACCTGTTCCAGCTCCTTGGCAGCTGGCTAGGACCTGTTTCGCTAAAGCCATAACAGTATCCCATCTGGATTTCTGGTATCTTGCAACATAGGCCATATAATTTGCCTGTCTGAGTCCCAAGGATGCTGCCATGTATTGTTTTTGCCATGGCATCAATCCTCCTGGAGTCCTTGTCAGGGGTGTGAAGCCAAGGGAATATTTGCCTTATCACAGGCTGCAGCCTGCACTACTCCCAACATGGCTGCATTGTTGTGAAAGGAACTCCGTATCAGGGCCTGACAATGTGTACCTCCTGTCCATCTTTTTATCCACAGGAGGTAAAGAATTAGAGTTTTAAAATTTTTATTGTCTGTTTCCAAAAGATTTATGTAAAGGAATAGACAATCTCCTGGACTCTGGGATATCCATCATTTCCACATAGTCAGGCTCCTCCTGTTCATCCACAGCTTCTTCCAAAGGGAGCTGGAGGGTTTCCACAGCATTTTTATAAAACAGAAAATGAGAAGGGACTCAGAAAGCCTAGGAGGAGACACCTGAAGGTCTGTCTGGGAGATGTCCAGTTCAATGGGCGCATCCAGACTTTCAAAATCACATTCACTTTCTTCATAATCCTCCTCCCCCTCCTCCGGTTCATAAAATTCCTCTGTATCATATTCTTGAACTGGTGGAACCGACCAAACCGACCGTTTACCTGATGGTGGCGGTTCGGATGGAACCGGGGAAAGCGACTGGACAATTTGGATCGTTTTGGCTATCTCTGCAGCGGTTGGAGAAGGAAATTTTGGCTCCACACCTGCTGATTTTCTAGTCCTCTTTGCTGGAACTGGCTCCTCCGAGTCAGCTCTTCGTTTGCCTGAGGAAGTATCGCCTGGTCAGAGGCACTCCTCCAGTACGGTTGGCACCGAACCGGGCTGGTCATCCGGGTCACGGACTTTTTGCTTTCCTCGCCCCTGAGCCTACCAACTCTCTTATCCAGGGTAGCTGCAGGGAAATTCTTGCAAATCTGGCAGTCTGCATTGAGGTGGTCAAACCCCAGACAATAAACACATGTGGTGTGTAGGTCAGCCTTGGCAAAGCTTCCCCACAGAACACTACAGTGCTGAAACCCATTGGGCCCGGTTTTTCTTTTGGTTTCTCAGACATAATGCCAGCTAACCAAAAACTTGCCTTTTTCCGTACCGTCGTAAGCAAGACACCCTTATCGGTTCCCAACCGTGTCGCGGGTCGTGGAAAAAAACGTAATGAAATCCGTTTTTTTTTTAGAACCGATAAGAACCGGGAACCGCACTCTAAATGTAATTTAATAAGTTTTAACAACAACTTGATCGGTTCAAACCGAACCGATAACAATGTTTGCAAGTTCCACACAGAGAATGTAAAACCTATCTATTACTTATGATACCACAGACAGAGCTTGAACCGACCGGTTGCGGTTAAAATAAACATAATTGCGGTTTAAAAAACCGAGAAATAACACTTTTTTAACCGAGAAATGAACCAAGCAGTAGGAGGAATCTCCGGAGCGACTGTTCAGTGAGGCGGAGTAAAGAATCTGACAGTTTCAGTTTGAAGAACAACAGACAGAGTTTTTTCAACTGAGCTCACGCTCAAGATTCCATGCCTGGCATGGAAGTTAACTCTTTCACCTCCGGAGCAGTTCTAAGGCTGGGACAAACTGCATATGTCATAATATAGCAAGACTTCATGTTGTTTGAAACAGATAATAGGAACCTGCTATTTAATTAGCCTTGGTTGGAGATTGTGCAGTCTTGATGATTTACTGGCTTTTAGCTCGTTTACTACATATTCCGTATCTTTCTCTGTAAATATTTTACAGCTTAACAGCTTTGGTGTTCTGCAGTGATTTACCCACATATACCAAATCTAAGTTACCCTTATTATATACTGAGCAGATAAACTTATTCATCTCATCAGCCATTTCTCTTACACTGTTTGTTTACCACCCTTTAGTATTGGTCCTACCGTCCTGCCTGCGCCCTTCCCATTATTGACAAAGGCATACAATGATTTGCAATTATCTTTTGTGTGTGCTGTTTTATTTTAAACTCCACCTTTTTCCTCTCTCTCTCTAAGCATATGTTTAGTTTTCCTTTGCTCATTTCTGTACCTATCCTCATTTAAGTCACTAGGATTCTCTTTTACCCTTCTATATGACTTTTTTTTGGCCCTAATCTATTTCTTAACCTTCCTTGTGAACCATACAGGCATTCTCCCTTGTTGTTAAATTTCTTCACTTCTGGCACATGTTCACTTTCTAGATCTAAGAGTTTGTTTTTCTGATTTGGTTCAATATTTCCTCTATACTTTTGTTCATGTTGTTCTTCCAAACCCATATCCAATGTGGCCTTTATTTTGCCAACACTTTCTGTATTGTAATTTCTCGAACTTCCACTCCTCTTGTTCCTTACCAAAGCTGAATTTATTTTGAAATTAATCATATTACGTTCGCTTATTCCTAAACTTTCATATATTTGCACATTCCTTACTTGCATGTTGAGATTTGTAAGAATTAGGTCTAAAATACTATTGCCAGAGTCTGTTCTTTAAAGGCGACCTGCAAATTACATATTGCAGCCCGCTCCCGTCCCATGGGGGGTCTTGATGCCTAAATTAAATACAGCAACACCGGAACGGGTCATTGCTGTAAGTATTAATTTAGGCATCAAGTCCCCCATAAAAACAATAAAATAAGAATATTAATACCCCCTCCACTGCTGCTCCACTGGGAGCATTGGTGTTAGCAATGTCACTAAATGGGTGGAATACCCAAGTAAACTTGTGCTCACTCGATCGGGACCCGCGTGGCACTTCCATATTCGCCGAAAAGCTTCGGCAATATTTTTAAATGTACAGATTATTCAAAAAATGGTACTGATAGCAGCCTCAGACTCCCGCCGGAGCTTAGAAAGGTATATGGGACGGGAGCAGGCTGCAGTAATTTTCAGGTCACCTTTAACAATTTGCTGTAAAATTTGTTCTTCCATAAATATTACCTCAAAAGCAGTATTACTACTCATCTTTTCCCAGTTAATGCCAGGTAAATTAAAGTCTCCTACAATAATTATGTCCTCATACTTAGAGGCCTCAATGACGTCATCCAAAATTGCCTGATTATACTCATTTTCACTATCTGGAGGTCTGTAGCACAGGCCCAATACAGTATTATTGTCTTCCCTTTTTTGTCACTAGTTTAAGCCATCAACTTTCTGTATCTTGATTTGTGTTTCTAATGTCATTTAATTTAGTATTTTCTATATCTGTCTTTGTATACAAACACATCCCTCTATCTTTTCTGTCTGCTGTAGTCTTATAGTCTTTAACCTGGTATTTCTTTGCTCCAATCCTTGGTGTCATTCCACCATGTCTTGGTGACTGCCACTAAATCTGCATCTTCTTTAAGCATTGTTATTTCTAGTTCAGATTTTGTTTTAAATATTCAAGCTATGTGCATTAGCAAGTAGTGTCTTATATCCACTTGCGTTAACACTGGGTAAATATCAGTCTATCCCACTCTGATATTTTGTAATTTTTCACTATGTCTGTACTCTCACTCCCCCAGGTTGCATCTGGAAACGAGCCTTGGCTCAGTGTGCCTTTGCTGGTTACCAATTTTTAAATAAATAAATTCTTAATCATCCTTTGCCTGGTCTTGCCTGCTCTAGGAATTGGGATTATTTCTGAGAACACAATTTATCACCCTCTTTTCTCTAATATACTGCTTATTTTAATAAATTCTTCTACATTATTTGTACCTATATGTAATACCACCAATGACTTGTCACCCGCTTCCTTTAGGAAGTTTATCATTTTTTCAATATTTTCTTTATGTGCCTCTGAGAAACTGCTAGTAGTTCTATTCTCTTTATGCGGCGCACATATATACTTATCTGTGTATCTTAAAATTGAGTCACATACTATGTAAACCTGACACTTCTCCTGAGCTGTGTTGCGTCCATGCAATTTTCTATCTGCACCTCTTTTTCCTTAGTGCTACTTGGGTCCTCCTTGGTGTCAGTTTGTATTAGGGTGTCAAGCTATTTCGAAGCTCTACCTCATATGACATAACACTTCATCCTTTCTTGGCTTTAGGACTCTTTCTAACCAAGCCCCATTCTTCATCTGACTCCATCCCATGTTCTCTATGCCTTTTTTTATTATTTCCACTGTGATCCTTTTCATTACCTGTATTTTCTATCATTACACCCTCTGTTTGTAAGCTATCCCCCTCTTCATTTTGTGTTTCTTCCCTTTCTGATCTTAATAAGATCATCCTTCTCACTCTCTCCAGTTCCAGCTTAAGCTCTATTAGTTTTAAACATTAAATCCCCAATTTCTTTATGTTGGTCGCAGCTGAAGGCTCCAAAGTCTGGAGCAGACTTTAGGCTGAACTTAGTGCAGGCAATACACATGCTCCCTTCTTCCCCTGTTGTCAGTATGAGAATATCTCTTTTCCTTGTCCATTTTACACCAATTTACTATCGGTCTTCATTACAGAAAATGCACTTACATTCTTATCTACTGCTTATTTATTTTTCACTGTCTGGCCCCCTGATTCTCCCTGGCTGATACTGGCAGACTCGGCCTCTGCCAGTGCCCCCTCTACCCATTGTTCGCCGACACGTGCACTGGCCCTCAGACTTGTAAGGCCAAAACAGGAAGTAGCGCTCATTCTCACTTCTGGTTTTAGCACTCCTTCAAAGTTGTTGAAACTCAAGTAAAATGCCTTAGTAAGGCTCTAACCTGCTGCTAATACCCTTACAGGGCTAAAACCCATTAAAACGTGCTGCTACACAGCCTTTCGCAGCCCAATGGACCTGCCAGTCCTCCAAGATACCAGAATGCTCTGCACTCACGGAGATAGATACAAGAAAGACAGCTTTTTATCAAAGTTATTTTTCTGTATTTCTTAGCGATAGAGGTAGATTTGATTTAGGGAAATTTTTGTTTCCCCAGGTAGATCTTTCCTGGCAGAATTTAGCCCTTTTTGCTAGGCACTGCTAGCCTAAAGGCAGCACACTTTTTTCTCCCAAATTCAACAGCGAGTACAAGTTTTTGAAAATGTTTGCCCTTATAAATGGTTGATAACCTAGCCAGCAGACAGAACAAACTAAACATAAGGGTACTCGACTTTCTTTTCATCCCATGTTATTCTTGAGGTGAGATACGTGGCTTACGATTTTTGAAAACCTCCCGTTTCCTCGCCGGGCCCACAATGGTGGATCCAAGCACAATTAGCTGGGGTTGTGTTGCTGGTCATCAGAAAAACGTACTACAGCAGCACCACCATGACACATGCTTTCCTCTTGTTTCATCTTGCGTTGTGAATTACTGGTTTGCTCATTTACTCTTATATTTCTAAGTTGGTTTACACATGCCTTCTTTGTATTGTGCCTGCTTTTTGTATGATTCCTGCTGTAACCTCATAGGTTATGCCTGAAAACAGGCAGTTCCTATCTAGTACACTTACCCAGTAAACAAAAAACTAAATGAGTAAAATGTCAATATTGTGGCTACAGAGTGCACAACTGAAGTGCAACTCGAGGAGAGAGTTTTGAAACCTGCTGGGAGCCATCATTTTTACAGCTTTGAAGAAAGTTACTTACAACACCTTTAGAAGATATGCAGTTACTGGTATCAACAGCTGCACCAAGCTAAGCCGAGCTTCTGGACCTCTCCACACCAGCCATAGCCTTCCCCATTTCCCTCCTCCATCCCCGAGACCTGGAAACAGGCTACTATCACCCCCCCCCCCAAAAAGGAGGTGATCCTTGTACTTCTGGAAACTATCATCCCATATCCTTGCTTCCCATTAGCCAAGCTCCAGGAACATCTTGTCCTCTCAACTCACCCCATTCCTAAACTCCTCCTATTTCACTCCTTTACAGACTGGTTTCAGAAAGTACCACTCTACATCAACATCCCTACTCTGGCTCACTGACTCCATCCAGTCCGGTATGGACCACAGCCTTCGACGCTGTGTCACACCTTCTCCTGGACAAGCAGAGCTCTTTGCCTCCTCAATCAGCTGGTTCTGCTCATCGCAAGCTGTCCTTATTGGAAACATCCTTTCCTCTAAAGTCCCCATCTGCTCAGGGGTCCCTCAAGGATCATCATGGGCCCCATAGTCCATACTCTTCTCTATATTACTACATGACCTCCCCCCTCCTTCTGTGTTATCCATATGTATGCAGATGACATTGTGCTGATTTTGAGTATGTTCAGTGTTGGTTCCATTCAAACCTTTTGGCCCTCAAAGCCAAGAAAACTGTCTCCATGACTACTGGCTCCCACCAGAGGCTTGCCAGACTCTCTTCCCCTTCCCTTTCACACCCTTGATGATACTATGCTTACTGACATCTCCTCATTTAAGTACCTTGGCGTCCAGCTGAATCAGCAGCTCGACTTCTTGGCATACACTGATACAATCAACCACAAGCTTCACCCCTAACTGGGTGCATGGTATAGAAACAAAACAAGTATCCCTCTCCCTAGTCACAAAGATGATGCATCTCTGACTACAGTGACATTGTCTACAGCGCCACTCCTATGTCCACCCCTGCCAGACTGGACCCTGACTGCCCCCCTCATGCACACCACTGCTCTCTCTGCTCCTTCCTCTCCTTCCCTTAATGCCAGATGCCTCATACACTGTGCCTCCAAATTCTGGTTTGGCTCTCTCCACCACTACCTCTCTGCCCGCCTTTCTCCCCCCCACCTTCCTCCTATCCCATCCACAACACTGCTTCTCATTCTCCCCCAAGAAAACTTTCATGGCCAAGCTCCCTTCTCATATCATTTTCCAAAACTCTGGTTTCCCCCACCCATCCACTCATCCCTGTCCTTCTCTTCCATCATATCCCTTCTTCGTGACTTTGCCACCCCCTCCTGCAAAGGTTCCTTATCCTGGACCCTTGTATTCCAAACTCCCTTGTTTAACATCCCCCTTATCCTCCCCACCTGTAAGCAACTTCTACCCCCCGCTACCCGTGCCTTAATCAGTTAATCCATCTGGTAATGCTGAGCTCCTGAGCCTACCACCTGCACTGACTTTGCAAGCCCACACCTTAGCAGTCTGAGGTGCTGCTAACCCTGCTACTATTCTGTCACTGTTCCCTTTACTGTACAGCATTTTAGCACTGGTATCTAAATTTGCATTAAAGCTTCTCTTTATTTTTGTAGTCCTGAATATTCTGCCTGAAAATTAACATGCACTGTTCTTTACTATTACTCTGTTTTACTGCATGCATTTTACTGCACTTAGTTTCAGTACTACAGAACCTTACATTATGTATTTTCACTTGCACATCATGTACTGTATACTCCCCTTCCCCAAATTCCCCGGACACATCTGGAAACCTGCCATTACAACCTCAGTATGTCTTTCCTGGGGAAACTTTTGAAATGAAGAAATACACTCTGTGCTCAGAATATTCAGATCCAAAGCCACCCTTGCAGCCACTCTGACTCACCATGTGCACAGCTACCACCAACAGTCAGATCCTAGGTCAACCTGAAGAAGAAAGTCAAAGTCACTGTGGAGACCCCAAACCCAGCAGCTTCACTGAACTACCAAGAGGATGGATGGGTAGGTAGTGTCTGGCTGTGGATGAATACCACTAGAAAAAGCAGTTACAACTTCTACCACCATACTATATTGCCTATAAACAGTGCCCAACGGGAGGATAAGTGTTCACTTAGGAAAGAGGTTTTCAACTCTGCAGCCTGCCCCATAGTTTGAGTTTCCACAAGACAGCAGGTTGACATAACAGTTGGCAGTGAAACTTTAGGTGGATGTCCATCCAGATGGCTGATTTACAGATATCCAGCAGTGGGATGTCTCTACAGGTTGTCACTGGAGTGCCCTTCTCTCCGGCTGAATGGGCTTTGAGACCAAATGGCACAGGAAGAGAGGCAAGACTGCTACAGCAAGAAATGTAGGATTCGGAAACAGGAATGTAAATTGTTTAAGCTCAAAGTCTAGAACCCTACAGCATTTTGGCTAACCCATGAAGCTAAATGACCCAACTCTTAGCCAGAACTTAAAAACAGATGTAATCCCACTACAAATAGGAGTTCCCATAAATGCCTTTCTGGGCTGCCTAATGCCCATTGCCAGGATGGTGTTGTGTCTGCAGTAGCTGTATGCGTCTGCATGAGAGTGCTCTACTAAGCCTCCATGCCTGTCTCTTTAAGAGAGCTATATTCTTTGTGAAAACATTAGTCTGGAATGGGTCAGAGTAATTAAAGCTCATGACCAGCCCAACTGTCCGTATTTCAGCTCCATTCTGCAGTTGCTGTTTGCGCAGAGGGAGCTCTGTTATGAAAAGTGATTATTTGCTGTTTATCTGCTATATTACTAATAATATAGGAGTTTGTCTAACCTGCCTTCCATTGCAGCTTGAACTTCTGCATGAGAGCCACCATTTTGGTTCTGGACTACCAGTGTTGGACCAATCAAACCTCAGGGGACCTAAAATGGAGACTATCCCCAGAGATCTTGTGGGATTGAAATCTGTAAGAATTGTAGTTTTAAGGTTTGGCACCTAAATGGACCTAGAGGGGTAGCCCTTTCTGTGACAGACAGTTCCATCAGCCAACCAAACTTTTTGGATAACTGGGAAAGCCCAGAGCTGCCTGCAGCAGTGTGTCAGTTGAGAGTTGGAGTTTGGAGAATGAACAGCTCGAGCCATCGAGCAACTGCTCCTGCTAAGAGCAAGGGAGAATCGGCGGGAAGACTCTGCTGGCCTGCCTGTCACATCTTCCTGTGTGAAGTAATGCCTTGAGAGTGGAAATCAGATTAATCCAATTACTTGAATCGAGATCTGAACCTGAAGAGAAAAGTGTGTTATTGTTGCCTGCAAGTGGACCGAAGACTTGCTCTAGAAGCGATCGGCCTGTCAGGTACCAAAGTAAGCCTCAGATCGAAAGGTTTGCGCAGAGAACCTGCGATATTGCAAATGGACTTTTATCCTAATTGTGGTCAAATATTCTAGTGTTCTAGTCTAAGTCTGCTGAATGTCCATTGTGGGTCGCGATTCGGTTCCCCATGGCGTGTTCTGCTACGCCAGCTGGAGGCTAGTTCAGCATTCATCATGGACTTCATCCGAACCATCTGCTCTGCCTGGGCCTTGCCATTCTGGCCTAAGCCACTGCTCCCGATTCAGAGACATTCCAGCGAAAGACCCGTTTGGGGTTTCGGCCCCCTGCTCAACACCACCAAATGGATAGCGACCACCATGGTGAGTCGTGTAGGCCCTGCATCACCTGGCAATCCAGTACAACATCCAGAGGTCTTCATTTCGTCTTCCTTGCATCCTGGTCTGGGTAGCATGAGTACAAACAGGGTAGCTCCCTGCAACATAAGCTACAATCATTGTGTGCCATCTGATTTGCTTGTTTGGGTTTATTACAACAAACTGAGCTATCTGGCTCCGGACTACAAATTCTGGGTTGAGTGCATGCTAATTGTTTTCTTTCCTAAAGGCCCCAACAACAGCTGCAATGCCGGCCTAACTCGGGTAACTTTTAGGCTAGCCTGTTTAACAACTGGGTACCCAGGGTTGTGTGACTGTGTCAGAGGGACTTACAGTGCATGCTTGTTCAGCCTGAATTTAATCAGATCTGCTAATCACCTGCTAGATTCACGCCCCAACCTTGTTCACATCCCCCTGAATAAATCAGATTGTGATTGTTCACGTTTAACCTGGCTAGGGTGTACCTTCTTGGTGGGGATATTATACTGCCTTTGAATTGTTGTATCACTGGTCTTGTTTTCCAGAGCAATTGCAGCAGATCCAGCCCTGGTGGTAAGTGCAAGGAGTGTGAGCATATCATTACTGTCATATAGTATATGTGACTGCCTTATTACTGAACTGTTTAGGCCACTAGAAGAGTTGGCGGGTAGTTATAATATCCCAGAGAGCTATACCAACAGCAGCTACACTACCCCAAAACCATTCCTTCTGGTGAAGGCACCCATTCACTGAGCTCAGGCCCTTTAACTTGTGCCTAGTCACGTAGGCAGGGGTCAATCAATCAATCAAAATCTTTAGTTAGCCAGGCAAACACCGTTGAGCAATGCTCATTTTCGAGGTGGACCTGGATTTGTAGTGAGCAACAGAATAAAACAAAGTACAGTATATATAATAAGTACAGCATAGAACATTGACAGTAAGATATGTTAGGGTCAGGTGATACAGTAGAATTACAACATGAACAAAGATGAGGTATATAGTATTATATGGTGATCCAAAGTAAAACTCAAGAACACAATGGCTATATTAGTCGAAAGCTTTAGGTTGAAGCTGGCAGCAAGAAAAGGGTAGGGGTATAGATGGCAGGTGGTAGAGGCAGGAAGGTAAATGTTGAGGGGCAGCCACAGAGAGAGAGGAGATAGAAGGACAGATATCTCAAATTGCTGAGAAGAGTTAGAGCTGGAATGCAGTCATGTCTGGGGTTGGGGGAAGGAGGGGGAGAAGGAAAGGGCCAATTATCAGAAATGACCAAGCCCTAGACAGCAGTGGCTCAGAGAGCAACAGGACCTTTTTGAGGGTCATAAGTCAGGGGAAACAGGCACAAGATTCCTTAATTTGACGTAGGAATAATGATTTAAATCCTGTTAAGCTGAAAGGGTGAGTTCATTTCAACATTTTTTTGCAGCTTGTTCCATATTTGAGGTAGCACGTAGCTTATGGCTGATCTGCGGCTACATGACTTTGCCTTGTATACATATAAGGAGATATAGGAGGTACTTCTTAGGGCATACTTTCCAAGAGCGCACAAGGGGTAATAGCCCATAGGATATTGCCACCCAGGGGTTACACATAACTGAATTTTTATTTGTAGCCTGTAAAGCTAGAGCAATAATTTAGCTAACTAAATAATACTTTATGTAGCAAATATGGAAATACTTAAAATGCTATTTGGCTAGTGCAGCTTAAACACAGAATGCAGGTGCTCATAACATTCAGAAGGTGCAGAAATCCGCACCCCAACAGAAGTGAGGTTAAAATCCGGGAATGAAATAGTCTAGTTAATGTGAATTTCTGAAACTGCCTAGGGAAGGAACTCTCAGTCTGTCTTTATTATCTTTATGAAAAACCAAGGAGTAGAGGCAACTAGAGAAAACTTGGAGTTTGCTAACCATTCTGTCACTTGTGATGACCACTGGGAAAGTCACCTTCTAAAATAGATACTGTAAATAATAGATAAACGGAAAACCAGCACCGTAACCAAGGCTTGTACAGAAAGAGTCTCGCTCGAGACTTAGAAAGTAATTAAAAGGACTCACCGACTCTTGGAGTAGTAGTGGCTGTGACCACAATAAACTTTAATATTCCAGCAGAGTAAAATCCAATATAAAGCCCAAAGTGAGTACCGGTAAAGAATACAGCCTAACACACATTAACACACTTCCTGGTTGGGTATCTCGTCACCTGACACGTTTCGCCCAATCAAGGGCTTTCTCAAAGATTCCGAGACATTGCTGAACCAGGTCCTTAAATACACCGAAAATTTAAAGAGATATTTATCCGATAACCCAATTAAACACACAGTATAAAAAACAAAATGAACAAAAGCAGTAAAAACATGGTGTGCATAACTATGAACCATTAGATCACTTTTATAATACAAGATTTTTCTGGTATTTATATTCTCCAGTCAAAAATCCAATACATTATGCACAAAACATAAAGTGCAACATTTGTAGCACTATACCATATGGCAATCATTAACATTATTAGAGTCAAACCTGTCGAAAGTGAGAAAGATTGCACCCAGTTGTAAAGCCATGCAGCACGATATGCTGGTGCAAATCTGTATAAGAAAAAAATAAAGAAAGAATGTTAAAAACATGATTATGACATTATCTCATATTGTACAAATTATGCTTTCAAAAATGGCTTAACTTCAAATCTACCATTTAATCCTTTGCCATCCATTGCTTTAAATGTATAAATCCAATATTGTGCCCTTTTCAGCAGTAAATTATTGAGGTCCCCCCCCCCTCTCCTGGACAAAAATGGTTTCTCTAAACCTATGTAAGAGAATACATGTTGATTTTAGATCTCATCTTAAACACATGCATAGATATGGCATTAGTTAAGTCCTCATTTAAAATTGCTCTTTCATGTTCCCCAATCCTGGTTTTAAATGCCCTAATCGTCTTTCCAACATAAAAACAACCGCACTTGCATACAGCAAGGTATATCACACCTGTAGTGCTACATGTAATGAAACCCCTTATTGGAACATCTGTTCCTTTGATGGGGTCCTTTACAGATTTTGCAGTAATAACTTTAGAGCAAAATTTGCAGTTTCAACATTTATTGCAGCTATTTTCCCTTTTTGGAATCCACATTCTGGAATTATGTTGTGAGGGCTGCAGAGAATGCACAATTTGGTCTTTATGGTGTTGCCCCTCATGTATGTAAACTTGGGTCCTTCACACCAAATTAGTAAGGCCTGGGTCCTGTTTAACTATATACCAATGTTTTTTAATAACGTTGACTATAGAGTTAGACTGAAGATTAAAAGTACTGACAAAAGTTAGTTGAGGGTCTCTTTTTTTTTTTTTATTATTTTGTATTGGTTTGTTACTTTGGAACAAATCTGTTCTGGGGACCCGGTCAACAGTTTCTCTGGTATTGCTCAGTAGTGTTCGTGAGTAACCTCTCTCAATTAGTCTATCTGTCAATTCATCTGCTCTCATTTGAAATGTGGAATCAAAACCACAATTTCTTTTGGTCCTGATGAATTGTCCCTTTGGTATAGCTTTAATAACATGTTGTGGGTGATTGCTACTGGCTAACAGTATAGTGTTTCTATCTGTAGGTTTACGGTATATGTCAGTAGTGATACCACCCTCTCCATCTTTTTTTATAACCAAATCCAGTAGCAATCACCCACAACATGTTATTAAAGCTATACCAAAGGGACAATTCATTAGGACCAAAAGAAATTGTGGTTTTGATTCCACATTTCAAATGAGAGCAGATGAATTGACAGATAGACTAATTGAGAGAGGTTACTCACGAACACTACTGAGCAATACCAGAGAAACTGTTGACCGGGTCCCAAGAACAGATTTGTTCCAAAGAAACAAACCAATACAAAATAAAAAAAAAAAAAAAAAAAAAGACCCTCAACTAACTTTTGTCAGTACTTTTAATCCTCAGTCTAACTCTATAGCCAACATTATTAAAAAACATTGGTATACAGTTAAACAGGACCCAGGCCTTACTAATTTGGATGACGAAGGACCCAAGTTTACATACCGCAGGGGCAACACCATTAAAGACCAAATTGTGCATTCTCTGCAGCCCACACAACATAATTCCAGAATGTGGATTCCAAAAAGGGAAAATAGCTGCAATAAATGTGGAAACTGCAAATTTTGCTCTAAAGTTATTACTGCAAAATCTGTAAAGGACCCCATCAAAGGAACAGATGTTCCAATAAGGGGTTTCATTACATGTAGCACTACAGGTGTGATGTACCTTGCTGTATGCAAGTGCGGTTGTTTTTATGTTGGAAAGACGATTAGGGCATTTAAAACCAGGATTGGGGAACATGAAAGAGCAATTTTAAATGAGGACTTAACTAATGCCTCATCTATGCATGTGTTTAAGATGAGATCTAAAAAATCAACATGTCTTCTCTTACGTAGGTTTAGAGAAACCATTTTTGTCCAGGAGAGGGGGGGACCTCAATAATTTACTGCTGAAAAGGGAACAATATTGGATTTATACATTTAAAGCAATGGATGGCAAAGGATTAAATGGTAGATTTGAAGTTAAGTCATTTTTGAAAGCATAATTTGTACAATATGAGATAATGTCATAATCATGTTTTTAACTTTCTTTCTTTTTTTCTTATACAGATTTGCACTAGCATATCGTGCTGCATGGCTTTACAACTGGGTGCAATCTTTCTCACTTTCGGCAGATTTGACTCTAATAATGTTAATGATTGCCATATGGTATAGTGCTAAAAATGTTGCACTTTATGTTTTGTGCATAATGTATTGGACTTTTGACTGGAGAATATAAATACCAGAAAAATCTTGTATTATAAAAGTGGTCTAATGGTTCATCGTTATGCACACCATGTTTTTACTGCTTTTGTTCATTTTGTTTTTTTTATACTGTGTGTTTAATTGGGTTATCAGATAAATATCTCTTTAAATTTTCGGTGTATTTAAGGACCTGGTTCAGCAATGTCTCGGAACCTTTGAGAAAGCCCGATTGGGCGAAACGCGTCAGGTGACGAGATACCCAACCAGGAAGTGTGTTGATGTGTGTTAGGCTGTATTCCTTACCGGTACTCACTTTGGGCTTCATATTGGATTTTACTCTGCTGGAATATTAAAGTTTATTGTGGTCACAGCCACTACTGCTCCATGAGTCAGTGAGTCCTTTTAATTACTTTCTAAGTCTCGAGCGAGACTCTTTCTGTACAAGCCTTGGTTACCGTGTTGGGTTTCCGTTTATCTATCTACTGACTAATTTAAACCCAAGCACGACCGACCTAGGTGCGTCGCAACCTCTGTGTATAATACTGTAAATAATAAATATCAGTGGGCTCAAATGGGGCCCACAGGTTTTGGAAACACTAGGTTCAAGTCCCAGGACAGAGATGCAACTTTGATAGGGGAAAACACTGAAGTACCAGTTTTAATAAAAAAATCTTTTGAACACAGGATCTGTGGCAAATGTGTGGAAAACAGCTCTGCACATAAAGGCAGAGACTGTCGACAAGTGTACCTTAAAGAGCTTGTGACGCTTCTGGGAAAATGTAGGAAATTAAACATTATTTTAGTTGTATTTCTGGTTATCTTCCCTTAATTTCTATGACTAAGAAAATCTGTATGGAATTAGGAACCTGGTCCTGTGAACAACTTCTATTTCTGCTGCTTGCGCACAAATGATGTCATAATCTACCGCTTCTGTCATCATGATGACACTAAGTTTGCCAGGGTAGTGGGCCCATCTGAGGATGGGGACAAACTTCAGAGGGAACTAAACATGCTGAGCAAGTGGAATCTAAGATTCAGTGTAGTCAAATCCAAGGTACTACACTTAGGGATGAAAAACGCAGGCAGGTCCTACACTTTGTGTGGTGCTCCTCTTGCTACAGTGATGGGGGAGAAAGGACCTAGTGGTCATAACCTGCAAGGGGCTGAAGCCACACAAGCAGCATATGGCTGCTGTCAAGAAGGTCATCAAAATGCTGGGGTGCATCGAGAAAGCGAGATCATCATACCACTTTACAAGGCCCTGGTCGGACCCCACTTGCAGTAATGAGTGCAGTTCTGGGCTACTCAATACAAAAAGGATACTGACACACTCGAGACCGTACAATGCAGGGCCACCAAAATTATCAGGGGTATGGGGGGACAAAAGCTATGAGGAGAAGCATCAGATGTGTTACAACTTTATTTCAGAAATATATTCTATACAGAACAGTTTCTATAAGTGATCAGAATGTGTTTAGCACACGCTGTGCAGATAGCAGGCATTCCTGGGCTCAGATACACTCAAGTATTTCCAACAGGCAGTTTAAACGCTCTCGCACTCGGTGAAGAGCATACAGAACTAAGTTAAGAATTTCATGAATCCTACTAATTGCTGTGGGTGTCAGTTTATTAACCCCATTTGTGATTACAATCCATAACAGACCAGTACTTGTGCCATAGCAGACCTCTTGTGGATGGTCAGATCTGCCCCTATGCAGTTTGTCATAACTTTATTGCTCTGTTCTTTATTTATCAGCAGTGGACTTGACAGTATTATGCTGTCCAAACCACACTTGCCAAAACAGTACCGGTCATGTTGGTGCCTTTAGGTTCTGCACATAGTCCCACCGAGGGAAGCAATGGAGGATGACTCTATCGCTGCAGTAACAGGCCCCAATGGGCACTATCAACACCAGAGCATAAGTCTGGGTCTTTCTCTCAGAGCTGGATAAGTGCCAGCAGATCTGATACCAGGGCAGGCGCCCCTGGACCTGGAGTCACTTGCCACCATGCAAGGCATCACCCTAGAACAAGTGGCAGATTGGGCCTTTTTAGCAAATTGGTTGGCCTGCTCTGGAGGGACCTCTTGGATATGTCCTTCAATAGGGACTATCCTCAACAGGGTTTTAAATAATTGATTAGCAGTTTTTTTTCTTGGGACAATACTAACTACACAAAGTATTTATATAGGTTTTCTAGAAGTGATATGTTCGTTAAACACAGTGAGGCAAGTGCTATGCATTTTCACAATGGTTTAGCACTTTTATGAGCAAAACGCTACTCAGTTTTTAGAGTTAAATAAAACCCTGCTCAAAGAGGTGGTTCTGTCCCAAATATGCCAGACACTGGGGCTGAGTGTCAGCACAGGGAGGTGCAGTGCTTGGAAGCGCCCAACCTTGGCCTTCTCCAGCAACAGCATGACCCAAGGAGAAAAAGTCATTTTGTTTTTTTAAACCATGACGTATGGGACAGCGGTACCACTTATAGTACTACTAAGGTCTCAGGTGTGACTGAAAAACTAACTAGCTAAAACACAATAACACATCATTCCAGTTCAAAGACTGTGGTCGTGCACTTCAGAATGGCAGACTTTGGCAAGATGGAAGAAATGCTCAAAAATAAATTGGCAGGATTAGATAGAGCGGAAGGGGCAGAAGACAACTAGGACATCAAAGAAGAGTGCAATGAAGGTGAAGACATTATGCATGAGAAAGATCCAGAAGAACAAAAAGTCAATCCACCAAAGGAAGGCCACAAAGATGATCTGAGGGCAGCTGGGGAAACTGTATGAGGATAGGAGGGAATACCTGAATACTTATGTAACCCCCTACAAATGGGGGTTCCTGAAAGTCTTTCTTGGGCTTGCCTAAATGCCCACTGCCAGGCTGGCATCCTGTGTCTTGGCGTTTTAAAAGTGTCTGTATGAGAGTGCCTTGATGCCTCTGTGAGATGTCTCTAACAACTGCCTATTTGTGGTGTAAAACTAACCTGTGTAGGGGCCGAGTAGTTTCAGGCTCAAGTCCCGCCCAGGCTGCCAGATAATCGCTCCGTTCTGCCATTGCTAGTTGCACAGAGGGAGCTCTGTTAGAAGCTGTACTTATTTACTGATTAACTACTGTAATAGTAATGATATTGTAGTTTGTCTAACCTGCCTTCTTTGTAGCATGGACAGTTCTGTTTGTCGCCACCATCTTGGTCCTGGACTGCCAGAATGGGCCAATCAGTACCTTTGGGGACCCTACAATGGAGTCTGTCCCCAGGGGTCTTGTGGGAGTGAATTTCTGTAGAAACTGTAGTTTTGAGACTTTGGTGCCTAAATGCACCTGGAGGGGGAGCCCTTGCTTTGACAGACAGATGAATCAACAAATCGAACCTTTCAGACCGAAAGGAAATTCCCAAGCTGCCTGCTGCAGTGAGTCATTCTGGAGGTACAGCTTGGAGAGTGAACAGCTCGAGTGATTCGAGCAGCTGCTCCTGCGTAGTTCACACAGAAGATTGGTGGGAAGGCTGAATTTGGCCTGTCTGCCTGCCTGCTGTCCCTCGAGAGGGAATCCTTTGAAAGGTTTAGCAATCGGACTGTATCTGAACTGGAGTGTGACAACACCACTGAAGAGTGACCAGATTTAAACCTGAAGAAGAACAAAGATTTGCTGTACGCGATCGGCCTGTCAGGACTTCCAGTTGCCACAAAATTCCTGTTTTTTGCTTAAAGACACTGATACTGCTGCTGGACTGCTATCCGCATTGTGGTATGGTGATTGCTTTACTATAAATGTGCTGTTTGCTATTAGTGGGTCGCGATTTGGTTCCCCACTGTTTAATTGTGCCACACTTGTTGGAAGCCGCATCCAGCCTTCCCAGACTGATATCTGAACTGTCTTACCCAGCCTGGGCCTTGCCAGCTACTCATGCCACACAGAAGACCATCGACGAGAGAACTGCCTGGGGATCAGCCCCCCTGCTCATCACCACAAACAGGAACACCACCACGGTGAATCGTGTGGGCCCTGCTTCTCCTGGCAAACCAGCAAGTCATCCTGCAGACTCCATTTCATCCATCCTGTGTCCTGTACTAGGTAGTGTGAGTAAACACCAGGGTAGCTCCCTGTAACAACAGCTCAAAGTGTGTCATCTGATTTGTTTTGTTTAATCATCATGAACTTAGCCTCCTGGCTCCGGATTACAAATTGTGTGTGGTTGTCCATGCCTTTTCTTTTCATCACAGGGCCCCCAACAGCTGCGACACCAGCCTACCCCAGGCAACGTTCCAGGCTAGCCCACCTTACTTCTAACTGGGAATTCAGAGCGTGTGACTGTGCAGGGACTAAAAGTGCATGCATAATTGCCTGACTAGATCAGTTTCAGAATCAAGCAACTTGATTACGCCCCTCCCTTGTTCAATTCCCCTGAATAAATCAGATCTAACTCTTTCCGCATTTAATCTGACTGTTGTTCCAGTTTGTATCAAAAGCACTGTACTGTTATTTGCTGTGACTAACCTTGTTTTGCAAGGGGTCGCGAGGGTCGAACTAGTGGAACCATCCCTGGTGGTAAGTGCAAACAGCGTAGGGAACTGTATGCTGAATAGGGGCTACTGTGAAAGTGTTTGCTGCATATTGTCTAGGCCACTAGAAGGGAAAGAGGGAGGTTACAGTGTCCCGGAGGGCTGTACCCAGGTTAGCCTTGTTATTAATAACAACCCTGTCCTCCAGGTGGAGGCACCCATTTCAGTACCCAGGCCCCTTAACCTGCTACTAGCCAAGCAGGCAGGGGTAGCAGCCCTTGGGATAGCGCCACCTAGGGGTTACACTTATACACTGAAAGCAAGGAGGGGAAAAGGGGGGATATGACTGAGACATACACATTCTTTCAAGGAATCAACAGGATGTTTTGTAAGGACTTGTTGACGAGAGCACAGTAACTAGAGGACATGGGTGGAGACTGGTGGAGGGGAAGATTCAGAAGATATAAAAGGAAGTTATTCATAGAGCAGATGATAGATGAATGGAATTTATTTATTTTATTTTTTTGTTTACCGGGTAAGCACCATAGCCAAGACATGACTATTTTCAGGCACGACCCGGGAGATTACAGTGGGTGGGAATACATACATTAGCAATACATACATTTTGCCAATCAGGGATAGCAACACAGATACAGCACAAGATCAAAATTACAATTTGTAGACGTAGTTGATAATAGGTAGAGATAAACAGGGAAGAATACATACATTTTGAATTTAGTGAAATCATCAATGACACAAGGATTTCACAAGTTGCAAGCATGTGTGACAAAATAGGCATAACAGTAGCATACATTTTGTGACTATAACTCACTCACTCTTTCTAGCAAACCACTGGGTTGAGAGCAGCTTGAAACAGATACAAAACATACAACATAAGTGCTTATAATCTGGACTAGAAGACCTAACCAGAGAGTAGTTTTTAGCAGCTGGGGATGTAAGGGAGAGGGAGTCAGATAACAGGTTCAAGGGGGTTTGAAGCAGGTACAGGAGACCTGGCTAAAGAGGAAGCAGCGAAAATTACTTTTAAACTGAGCATGATTAGGGCTAGGCGATCCTCAAGAGGCAGGGAGTTCCAAAGTTTGGCTGTCAAGTGAGAAAAGGCGAGGGGGCCTTTGTTTGATTTACATCTCAGTATTTTCAGCAGTGCTTTATTAGATGAGCAGAGGCCATGGGCGGGGGGCAGCGGAGTTAATAAGCCAGCGAGACTGGGATGTTGGTTCTAATGACATTATCAGTCAGTGATCCAAGAGCGGGAGTACGAGCATCAAAAGGGGCAGCCAGTTCAGATCCGCATAGAGCAGACAATGGTGTTTCGACCAGGGAGAGGCCAAGGCATACCTACATACGCTGTTATAAGTGGTGTCCCACTTCCTGAGGAGAGTCGAGGATGCATTGAGATAAGTGACTACCCCATAAGATAAAGGCGGCAGTAAGATCCCACGGGCTATGGCTAATCTGGCAGGCTGCGTTAGGTTGTAGCTGGTTTTGTAGGCTACACCAATTTTAGCATTAACTGATTTACAAGTAGTCGTTATATGCTTGACAAAGTTAAGATTTTCATCAAGGAGTACTTCTAGATATTTAAAAGAGCGGACTGGATCAAGAATCATCCCACCCTGTCCTGTGACTTTAAAATGGTCCCGGCTGTTATTTAATTTAGATGCAGAACCAAACAACATCATAAGCGTTTTACCAGCATTAAGGATTAGTTTGTGTTGGAAGAGTCAAGACTGAATAGATTTAAAAGCAGTAGTGAGGGTCAAGTTGATATAGCGTATATTTTTATCATAACAGTATAAGACCAGGTCATCCGCGTACAGGACAGCCCAGCATTCAGGGATATCTGATGAAATATTATTAATAAAAATATAGAAGAGAAGGGGACCTAGTATTGATCCCTGGGGAACACCTAAGTTAATGGTCATTGGGCTGGACACTGCAGAGTTGAATCTAACAAACTGAGTTCTATCACACAGATGGCTATTGAACCAGTCCACCGCTGTTTGAGAGAAACCAAGGGCTAAGAGACTATCTAGAAGATGAAGACAATAATCAACAAGGTCAAACGCCTTTGTAAGGTCAATAAAAACTTCCCCCATGTGGCGGCCGTTGTTAATAGCTATTAGAGTATCATTTACAAGGTGCAGCAATGCTGTAGAGATACTACGCCCTTTACGAAATACATATTGGATATTGGGAGTTGGTTGAAGCCAAGCCTGTGACAGGGTTTAAATGTGGGTAGGACATATATGAGAAAAATGGAATCCACCGGCAGAAGGACTATCTGGAGAAGGGGGTGTCAATCATCAATGAGAAGGGCTATCAGAACTCTAAATACAGCCCAACATTAAGTCATGCATGCAGCTAGGCAGGGAACTGACCAAACTGGATTAGAGATGCAGCAAATTTAAATTTCGCCGGCGAAGTGGGCACTTCGTGTTGCGGTGGGCAATGCAAAGTGCTCACTCCGCCTTGTCATTACCACTTTGCGTTAAGGCAGAATGGCAACGCGAAGTAAGGCAAAGTCATTGTTTTTAATGGACTTCGTGTTACTCATTATGATTTTAAGTGACCCACTTGGTGTTTCATATTTGGCAGCCCCCCCCACACTTCAATCACACAGCTTACAGTACTGTAAGTCACATGCCCTTTAGCTAGGCAGGAAGAAAGTGAGTCATACAAGCAGACACTTTTACTTTCTCCTGTGTAAACAGAGAGAGAGAGTAGTGTGTTTTGTGACTGCTGATACTTTGAGATCAGAGAGGAGGAGATTTAAACTTTGATTTAGAGATTTAGACCCAACAGCTTTTTTAAAAGCTACATTTTTTTGTCTTTTCTGTACTCTTTTTTACTTAATTTACTCTTTCTGTAAATTGTATTTTTCTTACAGGATTAAGTAACTATTAAAAAAATTAATATTGTGATTCGTGACGTGATCAGAAATTGTGATTTGTGACTGCATTTGTGACCGTCCATGATGATGAAGAACGTGATTTGTATCATGAATGACTCATGATAATGGTCCCGACTTAAAAACACATATTAATGAGTACAATGTTCATGCAGAATTATGCACCACACCTATCCAGTACTCTGAAGGGAAGTCAAAGAAACAACTGTGACTTAAATTAGAGATGGAGACTGGGCCCTAAAGAGATGCAAATGCACAGACAGATTAAGATTGTGCTGTGCACTGAAGAGATGCAGATGCAGATGCAAAGGCACAACACCTAACCAGTGCTCACCATCAGAAATTCAAAAATCTGGAAAAGAATTCCTTTTCTGGATGGGGCAGGCCGTTGGGGGGCAGTGTACTGCTGAAATTATGTGGCACAATAAAAGGTGTCTGATTTGATGACACGCGTCACATGCATACACACACACACACATACACACTAAGTAATGCATAACAAATTGAAAACTTCAGTAATATAATCACATATTTTAAATAAATTATGCAGTGCTGCACCACAACAATCAGCAAAAAATGGCAAGAATTATTGAAAATATTACTGTGTGTACATTAACACAGTTATACAAGAAAAATATCACCAAAACAGAAAGCTCTGTCTTTTTCTCCAAGTTAATCTACCTACACCACAGATACGCACCTCCCCCAAAGCACACTTCCACTGTCTCTCAGCACACAGACTGAATATTGTACATTAACATTCAATATCCATATACAAACAATAAACGCTCGATGGTATAAGCACAGGAGGATTTCCTATAATCGATGAACTAAAGTTTCAGCAAAACAAATGACCCCAAAAGGCTTTTTTTAACAACTTTTAGAAGGTTTGAGTTGCAAAGCTCTCAGAGCAGATTCTCTCCTACAGCTTCATACACACACTACACCAAACTGAGGCTGTGCAGAACAATCCAGAGCCCATGTGACCTGCAATCCCATGAAACACTGCAAAGTTTGCCTTTGGAGCTTAAAAACAAGGTGAAGTGAGGCGTAGTACATTGTTTTCAATGTACTTCACCTTAAGAATTGGTGGAGTAGTGGTTTGGGAAGGCAGAGTAACGTGAAGTCATTGTTTTCAATGGACTTCGAATTACTCATTATAACGCAAAGTACTCCGCGAATCCACCTTCACTCCACGGATCACTTCGCAGAGCGAATTGGAGCCACTTCGACCACCACTAAACTGGATGGACCCCAGGGACTTTTTCTGTCGACATAATCTATGTTTCTATAAAAATTAAAGAAAGGACACCCAAATCTGTGGGGCTACGTGGGAGCTGTCCTGCAGTGAAAGAAAAAGATCGGACAGCTGGGTATGAGGTGAATGGCTGAATCTGAACACTCTGTGGGCACAGTGCATGCTCAAGCATAAAACATAATATATGGCTATAGATTAATCCACGCTAACAGAAACAACTATACAACCTATGGGGGATCCTCCCAAGAGTTTAAACAATTCAGCAGAATGTGCTACCCTGTTTGCTTAAACACGGGATAAGTTAATTTCTAGATATATTTGGGGAGGTAAAGTGCCTCAAGTGAAATACTCCACACTCCAGCTATCCAGGACACAAGGGGGACTAAATCTCCCAAACATGAAAAGATATTCCCAGGCAGCTCACATACATATTTCTTTACTACATGTAGCTACAGCTTATAGGACGTATTAGAAAGACAGTGAAGTAGCCCTAAATGGACTGGAGAATTTTCCGCCCTACATATTTGGAAATCCTCCGAGATGTCTCCCATTCTCAACTGGTTAAAGTTGAACTCAGAGAAGACAGAGGTGTTAGTGGTGGACCCGGGTGGTCAGATAGCAAGGTCGCATGATGGCACGCCCTCTGGAATTTTTCTTGGCATGTCACTTCCGACTTCTGAACAGATGTGCAACCTTGGGACTGTCCTAGACGATAGGCTGACCCTTCAATCTCAAGTGTCGGCCATTGTCAGGACTTCCTTTTACCATTTTAGGAATATTGCCAGGGTGCGTCACCTTGTTCCGTCTGACTCTTTACCAACGTTGGTCCACACTTTCATGTCCTCACGCTTGGACTACTGCAATGCCCTTTACTTTGGGCTTTCTGGGGTTGAAATCCATTGCCTACAGCTAGTGCAGAATGCTGCAGCCCAGGTTTTGACTGTGACAAGGAGATCCAGCCATATTACTGCGGTGCTGCGCGAACTGCACTGGCTTCCTATACGGTGGCGGATCACCTTTAAAGTCATTTTATTCACTTTCAAAGCCCTTCATGATCAGGGTCCGACATATCTGAAAGAACTTCTGGTGCCTTACTGCCCCGGCCGATCGCTCCGCTCGGCCGATGAGGGGTTGTTAGAGATTACAAGAGCGAGTTTAAAACCTTCTGGTAGTATAGCATTTTCTTATGCCACACCCACTCTTTGGAATTCTCTACCATGCCGGTTAAAGGAGTGCACCTCCGTGGAGGTATTTAAGAAAGATTTAAAAACCTACCTGTGGCACTTGGCTTATTTGGCAGATTAATGGAATCTGATTGTAACTATTTTGCTGATTGTATGGATGTTTTTATTGTTTATTTTAATACGTGATGTTTTAATGAAATTATTTTATTTATATGTTTGAAATTGGTATTGTATGTTGTGGTTTTGATATGTAAAGTGCCTTGATATTCTGAAAGGTGCTTTAAAAATAAAGATTATTATTTATGAGCTTCACCTCAGAATTCCTGAGAAGCTGGATACAAATGTAGAGAACTCTTCTATCTCCATCAGAGAGAAGATATCTAAGTACGATCCTGATTTCTCATTGGGATTATTTTAATTTACATTACATATTTCAAGCAGTAGGCCCCATGGGCATTTGTTCTTCCTCACGTTTGCAAACAAAGTATAAACTCCCCAACAATCAATATAAATTTTATGAGATTTTGAGAGATGCACTGTTACCATTTGAGGGAATTACAACAGAAGTAGCCAGATCCCCTTTTCTCCTACTCCAGATGGTGATATTTCACTTAGGAGAACAGACCCAAGAACATATTATTGAGAACTTATATTACGCACTGAGGGTATATGATAAGATATATTTAGACTATATTAGAATTAAGTGGTCAAAGGTTATGAACACAGAACTAGATGTGGAGCAATGGCAAATTTCAACTACACTATACTCCAGAATCTCCTCCAATGTTTCCTTGTGGGAATATGCATGGAAAGCCAGAGTAAGATATGTTAGAACCCCAGAAATTACGGCAAATTTTAAGAGACACAGATATGGGAGATGTTGGAGGGGATGTGGACAGAGGGAGGCAGGGATGGAACATATTATATGGTCATGCCCATATATACTGGAATATTGGCAAGAAATCATAGAGGAGTTAAATGCTGTATATGGGAGGCCGGAGATACTTATCTCGACCTTTGTATTTACAGCAATACCTCCTCTGAGAATCAAGGTACAAGGGTCACTTTTCAAAATGTTATCTCTATTAATACTGGTGGCAAAAAAAATTAACCCATCTATGGCTTTCCACTCAGATCCTGACCAAAGAGGCTTGGAGAATACGGACATACGAAATGTATAATTTAGAAAGGATCTCAGCTAAAATGAACAACAGGATGTCTGCTTTTGATAATTGATGGAGAATTTGGATGCTGTACCAACTGGAACACTATGGGGACTTTATTCCTTAAATACACATTAGTATACTTGAAGCTATGTGGGGTACTTAACCCTATTGAGGGGGGGGAGAGGGATTGGAGACTCTAGGCCAGCTAGAATTCTATAGGAAAGATATTATGTTCCCCCCTACTACCATTATTTATATGATACTTCCCAATACAAACAATATATCTAGGCCCACAACAGATAAATTTTGCTTGAGATTTTACAGATCTGGAGATCTTTGAATGTATTTAGCTGTGTCTGCTTATCATTATTCATTGTACTATTTCTGAATGTACCTATGTATTGCATTTGGTATTATAACAAGCTGCTAAAACCAATAAAATATCATTAAAAAAAAAAAAAGAAACAACTACAAAAACTGTTTTTAAATGTACGGACAAAGCTAGCCAAACAATGGTTCAAGATATCAGGTATATCCTGCCATCAAAAAGAGACATGCTAAAAAGGTTAAATTGTTCCCCCACTAACAAATACTTAATGCTTCATTTTAAAATTATTCACACACTCATTAGCAGTTGAGTGTAAACTGTATGTACACAGAGGTAATGATGCCTTAGGAAGCAGTCTATACAATGCAATGGGCCACATTTTCAAAAGATTTGTGCCGTACCCACTGCATTGCACACAGAATGGTTGAGAGTTTGAAAAATATGGCCCAAGACACAATTTAGTTCATATTTTCTGTATTCCTCTTCCACTTGCTCCTTATTAACAGGATATTAGCATGAAAGTAATAGTGGGGGTCCCAGGTATATCATCTGCTTCTGCACCTTATGCCACAACCTGAATTCATAATCCTTAGCTTGTCACATCAGTTTGTTGCGGTGGATTTTATAAGAACACAAACAAAGGATTAGGGCTTCTGGAGGATAAACTGCACACTAGAGTCCTGAGAAACAAACCTTAAATTGGGATTACATTTCTTGAGCTTTAGGAGTTATGCCAGCACTGTTTAGAATTAGAACCCGATAGGTAGCATGGCACAGAATTATTGGGGCTCACTCGAGAGCTATATGGGCTAGAGATGGGGTGAGGCTTATCCGATTCCCCCAAACCCCAACAGTGTTAGTAATAAAGTACAAGGGATCATTTTTTAACCTGAAAATGTATTAGATAGAAGCAGAACTGGAGAAATGTCATGTTTATCAAAGTGTTCTTAAGGTATCAGGACATCGAAGGTGAAAAGAGGCACTGGGAACAGAGAACAGCTGGTACAGTCAGATATGGATACCTGGTGATGCAGTTCGCACTTGTCAAAATAAAAATAATCATGCAGGTCTTCAGAAACAGGCTATAAGAACAGGATGTCGTCATTTTACTCTAAACGTATAAGGAATGTCATCATCTTAATAAATTATCTACATGACAACTTGTACTTTAGTCTCCCATCTAACTACCCCAAGAAATTACTGAGGCTAAGCAATTTAACTTCCCCTTTTGTTTCTAAACGCAGCAGCTCAGGAATACATTTCAGCTCCAAATGGTGCTGTATTCAACGATCATATTAAAACTCGTACAAACTGACATCAGCATGAAAATACAACCGTGTTTACAAACTTCAGGCTTCTGGACTTCCACTGTAAATCCTACCACTGGTGTTGCAAACCAGCTTCAAGACAATGGAGCAAGCTTTAACTATAACAAAAAGATGCATGTATTAACCATATAATAAAAGCAACGCTCAGACTACTAGTATTATTGTAACGGTCTAATAAATGCACCGCTCAGACAACTAATATTATTACAGGGCCTTAATTTTTTAAATGGAGCTATCAGGAACTCTACAGCCTAACGGATCCGGTAAGCAAGAGTTATTTCCCGAGGTCGCGTTCAGTGACTCACTTCTCTTAGTTTCTCCATGGCCAGAGTGTAGTAAAACTCTGCAGTCGTGCCAAGGCCGGGTCTGTCAGAGGCGTCGGGGACAAAGTCCCTCGCCCGTTCCTCACTCATCTTTTCACGGTTTTAGCGAGCCTCAACGCATAATACATTCACTCCATCTGTTATCGCCGCTGCTGGTACCCTTCCGACCGGCTGCACAGCAGAGACGGACGCGCGCAAGACAACGCAGCGTGCAGGGGGTTGGGGGTTACTGTCAAACTAAAAAGACGTGGTTTCAGAAATACCGCATTTCTGTGTTTACATAACAGTCTTCCTGAGCAAAACTGCAAATACAAATATCAGGCTGGCTAATACGAACGGTAGTTTTGTCGACCAACTGGAAAGAATACTGAGAACATATATTTGGGCGCCCCCTTCCCGTGGGCAGCGTTTCCCGAAGTCCGTTGGTACGTCACCAACTGAAGGCTGCCACAGTGACGAGTAAAAACCAGAGGAAACGTTGCGAGTGACTCGGCAGGGTTCGTGGCCACAAAGTTGGGGAGATTTTTTTCATAGCGCTGTTTAACAACGTATTGACCAATAAACCGCCACATATTCGTCGGATGCTCAAAGAGGCGTGTCATGTATTCCGAGGCCATTCAAAGATCGGATCAATAGCCAACCATTCCATTACAAATAACTGTTAAGTTACCAATAAAGTTGGCTATAACTTTTAATCAAAAACCTAGGTTTGTTTTTGCTTTAATAACAGCGTGTTTTCAATGCTGGTAAACTTAAAAACCGGTAGCACAATGAGGTGCTTAATGGTGATGAGGCGATGACACCTGCACCGTCATACAAAAACGTAAGCTAAAAAGATCGTTCAAGTTACATGGTACATCATGTAATCACTAACCATGCACTATGCTCCTGCCGCATTAATTACATGTGTTTCTCCCAGCTTTTGTTAGCTGTCTAAATAAACTGCAGTGGGACTGGCTCCCATAATCTAGGGCCTAAAACAGTATGAGAAAGGCTGGGCATTATAGCCACGTAATTACATTGCATTTGTGCTAATTGTACCGTACCTGTACAACTCACCTCTTCTTCTTCTACATTTGTCATTTCGGGTATCAAAACCTATTCATATAACTAAACAGTCTATATATAAATCAAAGCTCATGCTATGTGGCAGTGTATGTAATGTTGCTATCACTATACTATTCCTAGCTATACTGTAAGTGATCCTGTCTGGCACTTGTTGCGAAGGGGTGACACAGGTGGATTAAAGACTCCCAACACAATGCACCAAAAAAAAACCAACGAATTAGTACTGGTATTTGAAACTTGGATTCCTTTTAGTATTTTAAACAATTTTTGATTTTGAAACTGGGAAAGCTATGTACCTCAGTATTTTTGTTTTGTTTTGTTGTTTTTAAGGAAACAACCTAATGATTCCTATAACAGGTAAACTCAACTGTTTACATAAAATGGACAAAGAAATTCCAGCACACTGATTGGCCAAGATTTGATTCTAGACTTCTAGCCATGTCTTTGTGGGAGCACAACACCAATGGCTAAAAACTAGCTACCAACCAGGTGCAGTTTGTTCCATATTAGTATGACAGCTGCTTAGAATTTTTATTTTTTGTTGTGCGGGTAGGTACACTGATGAGACCAGGCACCTTTTTCAGGTACAGCTTGGGTGGGTACCACAAACATCCAGCAGCAGAAACCTGGGTCTGAATACCACTGCTTCCACTTACATACTGTGTGACCCTGAGGAAGTCACTTAACTTCCCTGTGCTCCCAGTTCGCGCCTGTAAAAAAGCTTTCAGCTTAGTGTGCTAATCCTGGCTAAACACAGCTAAGAAAAAAAAAAAGTACAGTGTGAGAGTAGCAAAAGTATGATGCAGTAACATAACAATGTGCATATGATACAATAAATCAGAGATATCAATGTAACCCCTAGGTGGCGCTATCCCACGGACTACTACCCCTGCCTGCTTGGCTAGTAGCAGGTTAAGGGGCATAGGTTCTGCAATGGGTGCCTCCACCCGGAGGTCAGGGTTGGTAGTGGTCAAACTAACCTGGGCACAGCCCTTCGGGACACTGTAACCCCTTCCCTTCTAGTGGCCTGAGCAATACACGATAATCACCTTCACAGTACCCCTTGTACACCATACCAGTACCCACACTGTTTGCACTTACCACAAGGGCTGGTTCCTCTGGCTCAACCCTGGGGACCCCCTGTAAAACAAGGTTATGAACAGTAAATAGCAACAGTACAGCACTCTTGGCACAAACTGGAACCACAGTCAGGTTAAATGCAGAAAAAGTCAGATCTGATTTATTCAGGGGACTTGAACAAGGAAGGGGTGTAATCAGGTTGATTGGCTTAAAGGCTATATTAATCAAACAGTTATGCATCCACTTTAAGTCCCCATACAGTCACACACACTGGGTACCCAGGTAGGAAAACGGTGGGCTAGCCAGGAACGTTGCAGCTGGTAGGGGCCCTGTGATGGAAGAAAGCAACATACACAACACACGCTACTTGAAATCCGGAACCGGAGGGCTAAGTTCGTGAAAGAAAAAGCAACAAGACAATCAGATGACAACACTTTAGATTTAGCTGTTGTTGCAGGGAGCTGCCCTGATGTTTACTCATGATACCCAATACTGGACACAGGCAGGACGAAATCGAGACTGCAGGTTGTTGAGCTGGAGTGCCTGGAGAAGCGGGGCCCACTCAAATTACCGAGGCATCGTTCCTGTTCAAGTGTTGAGCAGGGGGCTGATCCCCAGGCAGGTCTCTCATCGATGGCTTTCTCTGTGCAGTGGGTAGTTAGGCTGGGCCAGTGTGGCAAGGCCCAGGCCCAATGGAGACGATTTTGGATTCAGTCCATGGGGCTGGATGCAGCTTCCAGCAAGCAGAATACAGTTCAAACCACAGTGGGGAACCAAATTGCGACCCACTAGTAGCACACAGCGCATTTACATGTAAGAAAATTCTAATGCAGCTTCCAGCAAGCAGAACACAATTCAAACCACAGTGGGGAGCCAAATCATGACCCACTATAAGCACACAACACATTCACTGTAAGGA
This sequence comes from Neoceratodus forsteri, assembly GCA_016271365.2. NCBI lineage: Eukaryota > Metazoa > Chordata > Ceratodontiformes > Ceratodontidae > Neoceratodus > Neoceratodus forsteri. Next base: position 965,207,613 of record CM028134.1, on the reverse strand, counting down.
AATTCCACTGTACCAGGCAAAAGGCTCTCTGGTCGTAATTACAGAGTCACTGCACAATTCGAGAGTTCAGAGGTGGCTGGAAGTCCAGATAGGCCAATCGCATTCAGCAAATCTTCGGTCTTCTTCGGGTAGGAGCCTGGTCACAATTCAGTGGCTTACTTCGGTCTCAAAGTTCAGATTCAGTCCAAAAAAAGCACAAGTCCCCTCTCAGGGACAGCAGGCAGGCCAAAACTCAGGCCATTCCAGTGTTCTCCCACGTGAATCTATGCAGGGCTCTTGTTTGAATGACTCAAGCTATTAACTCTTCACTTCTCAACTCAGATCTAACTGAAATTGCAAGCAGCCTGGGAATTTCCCCAAGATCCAAAAGGCTTGGTTGGCAGATTCGTCTGTCAGTCACAACAAAGGCTCCCCTCCAGGTTATGTTAGGCGCCAAAAGCCCAAAACTACAATTCCTACAAGTTTTGGCCCCACCAAGCCCCTGTAGGCAGGCTCCAATCTAGAGTCCCAGATGTACTGATTGGCCCATTCTGCAATCCAGGACCAAGATGGTGGAAACAAACAGAACTGTCCATGCTGCAAAGAAGGCAGGTTAGAACAAATTGCAATGTTATCACTATTCTAACAAATAATCAGCAAACAAGTACATCTTCTAACAGAGCTCCCTCTCAGATTAATTATGACTGCAATCCAGGCAGCTCTTAAAGAGACCGTACACAGAGGCTATACAGGCACTCTTTGGCAATACATTTAAACTGCTAAAACGCAGAACACCAGCCTGGCAGTGAGCATTTAGGCAAGCTCAAGGAAGACTTTTCAGGAACCCCCATTTGTAGGGAGGGGTTACATAAAGTAACACTTCTGTGCAAATCTTAACAAAGTATGTTTAAAGTAAACATAACACAGGACACCAGCCACTCAAAGATAAAGGTGCTAGATTTCAGAAAGGCTGACTTCCAAAAAATGAGGAACAGCATAAGTAGCCAGTTAAAGGAAATAGAGGTTGAGGAGGTGGAGGTCATGTGGGGGAGACTCAAGAGAGCAATAAAGACTGTCACAGATCAATGTGTCAGATGGATCAGCAAAGCAAAAATAAATCCTCAATGGTTTTCTAAGGAAGTGGCTACCACAGTCAAAGAAAGAAAGAAGGCGTACAGCATATACCAGGAAACCAAAACTGAGAAAGACTGGGAGTCGTACAAGGAAAAAATTAGAGAGTCTTAACAAACAAATTAGAAAGGCAAAAGCCCAGAAAGAGGAAAAAATAGCAGAAGGGGCAAAGAGAGGAGATAAATACTTTTTTTTAGATACATTAGGGAACGTAAAAAAGCAAAAGGGGGATAGTAAAGATTGCTACTGAAGAAGGGAAATGCACCAAACATGACCCAGAGAAAGCCCAAATCCTCAACAAATACTACTGCTCAGTGTTTACCAAAGAGGACCCGGGGATGGCCCAGCCCTGAAAAAACACAACACCTCAGGACCAGGGGTCGACACAAGTCCCTTTACAGAAGCTGAAGTACGGGAGGTGTTAAATAAACTAGAAAGAGACAAAGCCATGGGACCAGACGAGATGCACCCCAGAATCCTTAAGGAAATGGGGGCAGAATTAGCAGCCCCTCTGGCACTTCTATTCACGAAATCCATAAAGAGCGGTGTGGTACCCGAAGACTGGAATAAGGCAATAGTGGTTCCACTTCACAAATCAGGCGGTTGCAATGAGGCTAGTAATTACAGACCGGTGAGCCTCACGTCTATAGTAGGGAATCTAATGGAGACACTACTCAAACAAAGGAGCATAGCATTCCTCGAAACTAGCGGCCAACAAGACCCTAAACAGCACGGTTTCACAGCAGGAAGATCGTGCCACACAAATCTGCTTGAGTTTTTTGACTATGATACAAAAATAGTGGATGACAGTGGGGCAGTAGATGTGGTCTACCTACACTTTAGTAAGGCCTTTGACTCAGTTCCACACAGAACGCTGGTACAGAAGCTTGACCTCACGGGTTGGTCCAGAAGTAGTCAGATGGGTACAAAACTGGTTACAATGCAGAACCCAGAGGGTACAGGTTAATGGAATGAAATCAACGGAAGGCAGGGTGACCAGCGGGGTGCCCCAGGCCTCAGTGCTGGGGCCTCTGCTCTTCAATGTTTTTATAGTAGACATCTCTGTCAGACTGGAAGGGAAGGTGTGTCTTTTTGCAGACGACACCGAGATATGTAACAGGGTGGACACCTCAGAAGGAGCGAGCAAGATGGAAGCTGACCTCAAGAAACTAGAAGAATGGTCTGTAGTGTGGCAACTGAGATCTAACATCTTGTGTTGTTCCAGTCCGGCCAATCTCAGTTTAAACAAAAATTAATAGTTTAAAGGGAATAGCCCATTTCCAATCATGGCATAGCTAAACAATCTTGAACAGATTGGAACATAATGAGCCCACTCACCAAGTATATCAAAAATTATTTATTTTTCATTTAATATTTAAGCAGTTCAAAACAACGTAGTTGCTGTCACACATTTCAGATTATTATCCTTCATCAGTGATATACTTGTTTTGTTATGTGTGACCCCTTTCAATTCATCTGCTTCTTTTTTTAGATGCATTTTCAAAAAATACCGCATTCTCCTCATGTTCAGTATGTTTGTTTTTTTGTCAGTTCTTTTCTCAATTTGGTGCTTGCTTTGTTTCTTTCGATTAATTTGTATTATCTCTGTTCAAGCATAGAAACATAGAAGTTGGCGGCAGATAAGGACTGCAATGCCATCCAGTCTGCCCATTTCTTTTTCTACCTTATAAATGTGCCATCGTCCTTTGCTCTGTCAATGGGTTATCTATTCACACTTATCTGTATTGCTCCCTTATGCCTATCCCATGTTTGTTTGAAGCCCTGCACTGTATTCATATCCACCACTTCTTGAGGTAGGCTGTTCCATGCATCCACCACCCTTTCTGTGAAAAAGAACTTCCTCACATTACCCCTTAATCGGCCTCCCTCTAATCACATGCTGCGTCTTCTTGTCCTGCTATTTTTCTTATATTGAAACATGTTAGATTCTTTCACCTTGTTAATGCCCTCAAGGTGTTTGAATGTTTCGATCATATCACCTCTCTCCCTCCTTTGCTCTAGGGTATACATTTTGAGCTCTGTTAATCTGTCCTCATATGTTTTCTGATGCAGTCCCTGCACGATTTTGGTTGCCCTTCTCTGAACTGCCTCAATTTGGTTAATGTCCTTGTGAAGGTGTGGCCTCCAGTACTGTATGCAGTACTTCAGATGGGACCTAACCAGTGTCTTGTAAAGAGGGATTATTACCTCCCTCTTACGACTTGTGATACCCCTACTAATACACCTCAACATCCCCCAAGCCTTCCCTACTGCTTTAGTGGTCTGCTTAGATGATTTCAGGTCATCTGTGATGATGATGCCTAAGTCTCTTTCTTCCCTTGTGACTGCCAGCAACTCCCCTCCCAGCCTATAGGTGGCTTCAGAGTTTCTCTTCCCTATGTGCATGATCTTGCACTTCTTTGCAGTAAAGCCCAGTTGCCACTCTTCCGACCATTTTGCCAGTTTATCCAGATCTCTTCTCATTCTGCCTACCCCATCTGGATCATCTACTCTGTTGCAGATCTTATTGTCATCTGCAAACAGACAAACCTTACCCTTCAGTCCATCTGCAATGTCACTGATGAAGATATTGAAGAGGACTAGCCCCAGGACTGATCCATGCGGTACCCCACTTGTGACTTGCATCTCTTCTGACTGTATACTGTTTACCACCACTCTCTATTTTCTGTCCGACAACCAGTTTGCCACCCAGTTGACCAAATTCTGACCCACCCTGAGCCTACCCAGCTTCTTAATCAATTTTCTATGTGGAACAGTATTGAATGCTTTGCTGAAGTCAAGGTAGGTGACATCAACTGCTCCCCCTTGGTCCACCACTCTGGTTACCCAGTCAAAGAAATCTGTGAGATTTGTTTGACAAGACCTTCCTGTTGTAAACCCATGCTGTCTTGGATCCTGTGCTCCTATGGATTCCAGGTGTTGCACTATCCTTTCCTTAAGGAGTGCCTCCATAATCTTGCCCACTACTGAGGCAAGACTGATTGGTCTGTAGTTCCCTGTCTCCTCCCTGCTACCACTCTTGTGGAGCGGGATCGCATGAGCCCTTCTCCAGTCTTCTGGGACCTCTCCTGTGCTCAGAGACTCACTAAACAGTTCTGATAATGGCTCTGCTAGTTCCACCCTTAGCTCCTTTAGTACCCTGGAATGTATGCCATCAGGTCTCATTGCCTTGTCCACCCTGAGCTTATCGAGCTCTTGTAGGACCCTTTCTTTTGTGAAGGAACTAGTTCTCACCTCCCTCTCCCCTGTGTCCATGGCACTGAGCTGTGGGCCCTAACCTACCTCCTCTTCAGTAAATGCCGAACAGAAGTATCTATTTAGGATAGATGCTCTTACATGGGCCTCCTCCTCACATGCCCCTTATCCACTTTGATCTTAGCAATACCCCCTCTGGACTTTCTCCTTTCACTAATGTATCTATAGAAAGTCTTGTCACCTTCTTCTACTGTTAGTGCTAGTGTTTCCTCAGTTTGGGCCTTTGCCTTCCTTACTGCCTTCCCTGCTTCTCTTAGGGAAGTTTGGTATGCCTCCTTATGTTCATCCCGCTGCATTCCCTTATATTTCCTGAAGGCCAGCCTTTTGGCTCTGACCTTTTCTGCTACTGTTTTTGACAACCAAGTGGTTTCCTTCTTCTTTTGCACTTCCTTTTCTCGCTAAAACAATGGGATGTTGCTTCAAGTATTGCATCCTTAATGCTTGCCCACTTTGCCTGTACCCCCTTTCCTGTATTTCTTTTTGCCAGGGCTAGCTTAACTCTGTTGGCCATCTTATCAAAGTCAGCTCCTCTGAAGTCCCATATGTTTGCCTTGGAATGGGATGATTTAGTTATAGTGGCCAAATTGAACCATATCATGTGATGGTCACTGGTGACCTTCTACCTGGCGATCTGTGATCCTTTCCATGTTAGTCAGTATTAGATCTAGGATATCCCTGTCTCTTGTGGGTTGTTGTACCAGCTGTTTGAGGCCCTCCCCCTGCAGGGAATCCACTGTGTATCTAGTTCTGGCAGATGTTCCTGCTGGTATTGACCAATCTGGATCTGGCATGTTGAAGTCTCCAATTATCAGAACCTCCTCTTTAGCTGTCATGCTTTGTATATCTTCTAACAGTAATGTGCCTATGTCCTACCCCGGTCTGGAGGCCTGTAGACAACCCCAGTTCGTATGGCTGTCCCATTTCCTGTTTCCAGGGTGACCCACAGTTCTTCTGGCTCCTTATGTGTATTCTGAATTTCTGTAGCTTTGATATTTTCATTGACATAAAGGCCCACCCCACTCCACTCCCCCTTTTTGCACCTCGGTCTCTTCTGAACAGTACATAGCCAGGTACTGAAGTCTCCCAAGTGTGGTTTCTAATAAACCATGTCTCGCTAATGGCTACTATGTCCAATTTAGCCTCTGTCATTATTGCCTGCAGGTCTGGGGACTTGTTTCCCAGACTCTTGACTGTTATATTACCATTATTTCCGTTGACCGTTTGGTGTGTTAGTTGTTAGGCGGGTCTGTGCGCTTCCCTGTGTGTCATATGGGGAGCCGGACCTTTTTCCTTACCTGGTGATGCAAATGAACTACAAACATGCTGAACTCCTGTTTGACCACTAGTTGAGGGGGGAAGGGTGTTCTTCCCATTCGACGTATCGTGTGCTGCACTGCTCTCCCCATTTGCTAGTTTAAATATTCTGCAAAGATGTCAGACTTCTGCCCCAATGCACTGACTCCCTCCTTAGTTAGATGCAGTCCATCAAATTTAAAGAACTTTCACTCCCAAAACTGTTGCCAGTTCCCTACAAATTTGTGTCCTTTTTCATGGCACCAGCCCTTGAGCCACATGTTTAGCTCCCCATCTCCCCTTCTCTGACCTTCTGTCCATCTGCCCCTCTCTCCCAGACTGGCAGGATGTCTGAGAAGGAGATGCCGGATGAAATGGATGATAGTTTGTCACTCAGCCTGGTCAGGTGTTCCTTGGTCTCCACAACTGACCGGCTGGTGAGATTGTTAGTCCCTATGTGTACCAAGACGTCAATGTTTTCTCCTGCTTCCTTAGCAATGCAGTCAGTATCTCTCCATGCTGATGTACCTGGGAGACATCTGACCATTACCTTTGGCTGGAGATGGGTATTAGCTTCCTGAATCATGGAGTCTCTTAAGATCAGAAGTTTTTTGGATATCCTTTTTGCTTTTTTTGTTTTGGTTCCTGTTTTGGGCGAGTTTTGTTGTGCTAGCTCCTGTGCCGCAGTATCCTGCTCTGCAGTGTCCTCTGCCCCTTTGTTTAATTTCGGAGCTAGAGGCAGATACCCATTTCTAGTTTTTATACGGGTTGTGGAGGTGATATGTGTGAGCGTGTGGGTATAAACAACTCAAGAAGCAAAGACTGGAGACAGTACTTCAGGTTAAACACACATTTACTTCATGTGTGTGTTGTTTATTGAAGAATCAAAACAAAATAAGTAAAAGGAAAAATAACACTGTTTTGGATTAAAAAATTACAAATCAAAGCCTGGCTTACCAAGAGCGTTTCAGCTACATCAGAATAAAACTTACACCATAGAGTGGAAGTTACTAAAAGTTCCCACTACATCTATGGTACTTCCCTGGAAGAGAGGATATGTGCTCTCTCCCACCAATCTGTTCTAACTGTGTACTAGAGCTCCTTATATACCTCTATGGAGCAGAGAACAAGAGGTCACATGATTGTGTAGATCCTCCCCTATTTTTATTATTAACAATTCCTTCCTTTATACAAATTATAGGAATATCAAATCCTAAGTATACTTTGCATAAAGATATGATTGCATCATAAAGTATTCCAATTTCCAGAATTTGTTAATAGAAAAGACAAAAAACAAGGTTGCATATTTAATGGCTCATTAGAACAAAAGGTTCTGCCTACAATGAGGAGTTAGGTTAGTATTCTGTCCTATAAATAAGCCTCATGTTGGGCTGCTGTTCCCCTAATAGAAACCTATCCCTTTAAGGCACAGAACCAAGCATTTAGGTAAGCAGCAAAATGATTTTGTTACATACATCACTTATTCTTACTTCTTAAAAGACCTAATAGTTTGCTTTAACTACCCTGATTAATGTGGCACAAATAAATGTAAATATAAAACATGTTTTCTCCAGAGAAATTGTGAAATGCAGAGTTTTACTTGCTCTACAGCCGACTCCCCGTTTAAACCTAGAGAGAAGATGCAGGGAGAATGGTTGAAACTTTACTTTTACTAGCAGACTGGCTAGCCGACTGCTGCCACTGCCATTACCAAAGTGTGTTTGACTTCATTTAACAATTAAACAACAAAGAAGGGGGCAAGAGAAGAAGCGGGTCTTCTTGTTTTATGTATCAGGGAAAAGGCAGTTTCACTGTAAAGTGCAGGATTAGCGCTTTCATTTTTCCCTTTACAGCTTGACCTAGCACTTTCATCTGCAAAAGCTATATTTAGCCTACTAATACTACATATTTCAGCATAAGACTGCTTATTTGCTAAAGGTTTTTTTTGAAAGGAACTTATTACTTTATTTTAATGGGGCATTTTCAGATGAAGCTAAACGACCCCCCCATTTCTGAGGAAACTATATCCCAAGGCAGGAAAAGAAAAACAGCGGGGAAAGAACAGTAAGGAGCTATAATAGGAGGCCACCCTATTATAGTGGGAAAAGGGGAAGTATAATAGAAAAGCAAGACTGCTGCAGCAGATTTAATAAAGAGTATAGGGCATAGAAAAGGGGGAATGCCTCGAGATATTGGGACAAAAAAAAACAAAGACAAACCCATAATTTATAGGGGCAGAACTGCCACAATATGTTGTAGAGCACCAAATGATGGGGCACCCGATTTGCCCCTCCTAACCACCTGCCAACCTCCCAGACCAACTACCCTTTGCGGTCGAGACGCTTCTGTTGAATGTTGGGGAAATGGTGGGTGGTTCTTATAATATATTTCCTCTTGAATATGCAATTTGAGGCGCGCAATCTTTGCCCATGCTGCCTGGAGCTGAGCCCTTAGATCTCCAATGGCCCAATATGTAGGACAGTGTCCTAAATCCTGTAAAACTGCCCTTCTGAAAAGTGTTCCGCAGTACCTACAGTTAATGAGATCCATTCCAAATAAGTTGCTGGGTTTATAACCTGGTCAGAGTAATTAGAAGGAAGAAAATGAAAGCAAAAGTTTGATTTTGTGTTTTGTTTGTTTGTTTGTTTTTGTATAACTTGTTATGACAAGTTAAATTACTTGTTCCTCTGTATATGAGGTCACTGTGTGGATACCCCTCTGATCAGCCCCTTCCTGCTTTGCTACAGGAAATGTCACAACTGTGCTACCCTATAAAAGGAGTGTAGTGTAGGATGATTGAGGATGGAGGTGGGTGGCTAGGCCCTTCCCCTGCAGAAAAAGAAGAACCATGAATGAAAGAAACAAGGAGGTAAGAGCAGAAACAATCAGCCGGTGACAAATGCAGTAGCCCTGAAAGCTAATCCTAATGATAGATAAAACTGTAAAACCTGTAAAGCACCACCTATAATAATTTTACAGAAGATATACCCTGTAAGAAACACTTTGCTACAGAGAAAAATAAAGCATCAACAGAAGATATACCTTGTAAAAGACAATTTTAATCAGAAGATTACAGCAGTAATCTGTAAACGCACACCTGTAGGCACACCCTGTAATAATGCAGCAGAAGGTATACCCAGCAACAACAATTTGAATCAGAGAAAAATAAAGCATTAAAATGTTAGCAACAGACAGTAACAATCCCTGTGAATACAAAATAAAATAACAACACACGGTAAATCTGTCTAGCCAAAAGAAGCCTTAATCCTTTTCCTTGATCTGGTAAGGTTCTTTGCTCTGTACTTTCAAGCAACCTAGAAGAAAAGAGCTCAGGTGAAGCTAGGTGCCTTTGCCAGCAAACCTAGTCTTCCATGACCTCCTGCTTTCTCTGTCATGGAGGTGAAGGTGTGGCTTTTCGCAGATGACACTAAGCAATGTAACAGAGTGGACACCTCAGAAGGAGGAACAAGATGGAAGCTGATCTCAAGAAACTAGAAGAATGGTCTGGAGTGTGGCAGCTGAGGTTTAACACCAAAAAGTGCAAGGTCATGCACATAGGAAAGAAAATTCAAGAAAGGAGTATTACCTAGGAGGCGAAAGACTGGCAGCCTCAAACTAGGAGCGAGATCTGGGAATCATAATCTCAGACAACTTGAAGGTTAGTAAGCAGTGTGAGAAGGCAACATTGAAGGCCAGCAGAATGCTGGACTGCATTGGGAGGGAATCACAAGCAGGAGGAGAGAGGTGGTACTATCACTGTATAGATTGTTGGTCATGCCTCACCTGCAATACAGAGAGTCCAGTTCTGGAGGCCTCATGTCATGAAGGATATTGACTGGGTGGAAACAGTACAGAGAAAGGCGACAACAATGATTCAGGGTCTGCAGTACAGTCCTGTGAAGAAAGACTTGGGAACTGAATATGTACTCCCTGGAGCAGAGAAGAGAGAGGGGACATGATTGAAACATTCAAGTGTCAGTGTCAGTGGCTCAGTAGGTAGCACACTCGCCTCTGAGGCCGGGAGATCAGAGGGCTGTGGGTTCAGTTCCCACATCTGGCACTTGGGTTAATATCCCAGTACTGACACTGTAGTGCAGCATGAGAGGGGTGCTGCACTTCTGAGGTGCCGTCTTTCAGATGAGACGTTAAACCGAGGTCCCATCTGCCTGGATTGGTGGTAGTTCAGGTGGATGTTAAAGATCCCATGGCACTTATCGAAAGAGTAGGGAATTTCCGTGTCCTGGCCAAATTTCCTCACTCACTAAAATACCACCAACAGCTTAATCTGGTTCAAGGTCAGTTGGCATTCATCTGTATCCCCCTCCCCCGAGTCGTGCCTGAAAATAGGCAGGATTTGTCTAGTGCACTTACCCGGTCAACAAAAGCTAAATAAATAAAAAATAAATAAAGTACATAAAAGGCATTAACAAGGTACAGGCACAGGAACTTTTTCAGTTCAAGAAAGGCTCCAGGACCAGGGGACACGACCTCAGGCTGCAAGGAGGGAGGTTCTCTACCAACACCAGGAAGTTTTTCTTCACAGAAAGAGTGGTGGACACCTGGAACAGCCTTCCCAAGAGGTTGTGGGGTTAACACTGTGGGAGAATTCAAGAATGCATGGATAGACACAAGGAGCTCTGACTACAAGAGGCAACTAGAGTGTCAAATAGGTCTAAAACAAATGGGCAAACTAGATGGACCTAGCGTCTCCTTCTGCTATCAGCTTCTGTCTTTCTATAGTGCAAACAGATATAAATGTAACAGCAAATGTGACAATACAAAATATAACCAGAAGAACAGTGATGAAATTGTGCTGCTTATGAGGCATTATCATTTTTAAGCAAGTCTGCTTTTGGATACTCGTCCCCACCACACAAAATTCTTAACGCATTTTGCACTTTCAGTGCGTTTTCCCATTCATTGCTGAGTTTTTCATGTGTTTTTTTTAATACAGCTCTCTTCCATTTAATTTTGGAGTTTTCTTTAGGTAAACAGCTCACATGCTCGCTCACCCTGCCACATGTCAGCTCACGCCCACTCCAACCTACTCGGTTACATCTTCTCTTGCCCATTCAATCGGGCTAAGGAAAACATTTGTTAATTAAAACTTGTAACAGCATAAATTGTAACAACCCTCTTTTTACAGTATGGGGCGGTGGTTGTTACCCATTATAACCAGCTGGGAAAGGGTGCCCTAATACCATCCTCTGTGGGTGAAACTGGTAGTGGAGGAACTTCAGTAGTATACAGATGGGGTGCCCTTATGGTAATGTGGCAGTACCAAGGCGGAAGACTTAAGGCAATGCTTCAAGAGATGCGAAGGTGAGTCCAAAGTGAGCAGGAGGGAGCATTAGCTCTGTGCCCTCACTGGATATGTACCCATGGTTACTCAGAGTGGCCAGCTGGGACAACCCAGGAGAAGGATGCCATCTGAAAGAATCAGCCAGGCACCACCAGCATGGCATTGAGGTATCAGGGATACTCATGCATGTCCAGCAGTGGTGGACATGTGGCTTGCTCACTAAGTGACTGGATGCAGGCTAGGGCAAGAGGCACAGTAGACCCGAGGTGTTCTCCCACCTGGAAGCACTGGTGCTGGCTGCATTCAGCGCCCAAGAGTGGCACATGGTCCTGTACACCACGCAGTGGTGAGGGTGTTGATGCAACATTGAGTGGGACCCTGAAGACAGCTAAAGAAGACCTCAGGCACATGAGACACATCCCATGCCAGTGGGGCTTGTGGAGAAGGATCTGGGATTGGACCTACTGTGGGAAGTTTACCACGACCACCAGGTGGATGTGAGAACTTCGGGGGGGGGGTCCCCTCAAGGAACATCTTCTGATGGCTTGAGATGGGTTCCCCTGAAGAGTCATCTTGGGCATCCTGGTGGAGGGGTGACTCTGGAGATATGCAGCCTGAGATCATCAAGCATCCAATATGCATAGATACATAAATACATAGATGTTGATGGCAGATAAGGGCCTAGTACAGCAGTCTGCCCATTTGCACATGTAACTTTGCTTCTTCCAGCTTCTCTAGACCTAGGTTGTTTCCTTCTCCCATCTACCAGGATCCCTGATGCCTAACCCACGCATTCTTAAATCCTGTAATCCTTTCTGCCCCCACTGCCTCCTCCAGCAGGGCGTTCCACTTGTCCACCACCTTCTCCTTGAAGAAGTACTTTCTCACATTCCCTCTGAACCTCCCCCACCCTCCATTTTCATCCTATGCCCCCTAGTACTGGAGCATCTTTTTTTAATGAAAAATTGTATTTTCCTGCACCTTGTTCCTCCCCGTGAGGTACTTACATGTTTCAATCATATCCCCCCTCGCCCTCCTCTCCTCCAAGGAGTGCATATTGAAGTCTTTCAGCCTGTCTTCATAGGTTTTGTGACGTAATTTTTGCACCATCTTGGTTGCCGTCCTCTGAACTGCCTCCATCCTGTCTATGTCCTTACATAGGTAAGGCCTCCAGAACTGGAAATTGTACTTGAGGTGTGCTCACCAATGTCTTGTAGAGTGGAATTATGACCTCCCTTTTCCTGCTGGTGATACCTTTGCCTATGCATCCCAGCATCCTATCTGCTTTTCCTGCCTCCTTGTCGCACTGACTCCCTACCTGAGGTCATCAGATGATAACCCCTAGGTCTCTTTTCTCTGCTTGGAGTATTCTGTATCCACCCGCTGATATATTGTACCTGGATTTTGTACCCCATATGCATTATTTTGCATTTCTTCATCTTAAATCTCAATTGCCACTCCCTTGACCAGTCCTCAAGCTTCTGCAGATCTCTCCTCATTCTATCCACACCCTCTGGGCGGTCAACTCTGTTGCAGAGCTTTGTGTCATCAGGGAACCCGCAAATTCTCCCTTCTAGGTCTTTTGTAATGTCACTGATAAAGATGTGGAAGAGGACTGAACCCAGCACTGATCTCTGTGGTATCCCACTGGTCACCCTTCCCTCTGCAGAGTGACAGCCATTTACCACCACTCTCTGTGTCCTGTTATCCAGTCAGTTCCCTACCCACTGCACCACCGCCCTACCCACTCCCACGTTCCCCAGCTTGTTTAACAGCCTTCTATGTGGCACAGTGTCAAAGGCCTTGCTGAAGTCCAGGTAGACCATGTCCACTGCCTCCCCCCGATCCACCTCCCTTGTCACCCAGTCGAAAAATTCAATGAGGTTAGTCTGGTACAACCTTCCCCCCTGTAAAACCATGTTGCCTAGGGTCCTGTAGACCATTGGCAACCAGGTCTTCCACTACTGTTTTCTTCTGTAGTGTTTCCATGATCTTCCCCACTACTGAGATCAGGCTGACTGGTCTGTAGTTTCCTGCTTCATCTCTGTTCCCACTCTTGTATAGGAGGACTACGTCAGCTGTCCTCCAGTATTTGGGTACCTCTCCTATTTCCAGTGACTGGCTAAATAGGGTTACCAGAGGTTTAACCACCACCTCTCTTAGCTCTCTTAGCACCCTGAGGTCTTAGATTCATAGATGTGTGATGGCAGAAAAAGACCAACAGGCCCACCTAGTCTGCCCATTTGTCTAGCTATCTGATAGGACATGCCCCCCAACCCTCAAAGCTCCCCTGTGAATGTCCCATGCCTTTTTGAAGCCTTCCACTGTTGCTTCTCTTACCAACCCTTCTGTGAGTGTATTCCACTTATCCACCATCCTCTCTGTAAAACAGTACTTCCTAATGTTACCCTTGAACACCCCCCCAACCTGTAACCCATGCCTCCTCGTCCTCTGATTCCGCTATGGGGCCAGGTGTACCCCATCTGGCCCCATAGCTTTATCGACTCTTATTCCTTCCATTTCCTTTACGACCCTTTCCTGGGGAAAAGGAGATATCCATTTCTGTGCCCTTCCTACCCTTTATACTCCTTTCTGGCCCATTACCCACCCCTCCTCTGTAAAGACTGAGCAGAAGTACCTGTTCAGTATGTCTGCTTTGCTGTTGTCATCCTCCACTCTACTCCCATCCTTCCTTTTCAGCCTCACTATCCCTCCCTTTGCTCTCCTTTTTTCAATGACATACCTATAGAAGGTTTAGTCCCCCCAATCACTGATTTTGCAATGCTTTCCTCTCTTTGTTCTTTGACTTCTCTTGCTGCGCTCCTGCATCCTTTTGTTTCTCCTGGTACCTCTCCCTGTCCCTTCTGCCTTTGTCTTTTGTATTGTTTGAAAGCATTTTTGGCTTTCTATTTCTCTCTTACCTCCTTGGAATACCATAATGGTCTTCTTCCTTTTCCCCATTGCTAACCTGTTTTACAGAATTGTGTTGCCCTTGTTGTCCCTGTTATGAATACTGCCCACTGTTCCTCCACCACTAATTTCCTTCCTATTCCAGGTAGTGCCTCTTCCACGCATTTCCCCATTTTCCCCCCAAATCTGCCTTCCTAAAGTCAAGGATTCATGTTTTTGTGTGACTGTGTTCTGCCCCTTCAGTTATGTCAAACCACATTGACCAGTAGTCACTGTTCCGCAGGTGCTCCCCTACTGTGACCCCTGTCACACTGTCCCCATTTGTAAGCACCAAGTCTAGTATTACCTCCTGCCGTGTGGGTTCCATGACCAGTTGTTTAAGGAAGGGAATCCAGGATAAACCTGCTCTTGGTTGATGCTGTTGCTGGGAGGCTCCAGCCTATGTCTGGAATACTGAAGTAACCAACCACCAGTACCTCCCCCTTGTGTGCCATCCTTTGGATAGCCAGCATCATCTCCCCATCCATCTCCTCCCTCTGGGATGGTGGTCTGTACATTACCCCTGTGTGAATGGCTGACCTGTTTTTCTTTCAAGCTTAACCCACAGTATCTCCCCCCTTCATGTTCCCCTTGAATCTCTATGGCCTTTATGTTATCTTTCACATAAAACACCATTCATTTCCTCTTCCTGCCTGCCCTGTCCTTCCTGAGTAGATTGTAGCTTGTTATGGCCATCTCCCAGTCATAGTTATCATTACACCAGGTCTCTATGATGGCCGCAATGTCCAGATCCGGCTGTCCCATGGCTGCCTCCAGGTCCTTCATCTTGTTACTAAGGCTCCAGGCATTGGCACACATGGCTCTCCAGGATGTGACTTCCCTCCCTGTTTTGTTGCCCTGAGCCCCACCCCCACCCCCACTTCCTGGGTGCTCTTTCCTGTCCTTCCTGTCTTCCATCCTTATGTTGAATTCTGCCTCCTGTCTTCCACCCTTATGTTGAATTCTGCCCTCTGTCTATCCACTCCTTGGGTACTAGTGTAGAGCATATGCTCACAGGGGGAGGGTACTAAGCCTCCTGACCTTCCTGACTCCCCCCTTAGCCAGTTTAAATGCTTGCTGCAGAAGCATTCAAACTTCTCACTTTGGACTAAGGTCCCTTTCCTTGATGGATAGAGGCCGTCATCCTTATACAGGCTTGCATCCCTCCAGGTGGGGCCCCAGTCTTCCATGAAGCTGAAACCCTCCTTTCCACACCCTTTCTTCAACCAGGAGTTGAATTTCTAGATGTGGAGTGATCTAGCCTCCCCCATGCTGTGGACAGGTAGTACCTCTGAGAAGGAGACGGAGCATGCTGTCTGCTTTAGGCTCCCCCCAACTTCCTAAAATCCTCCAGGATTCTGGCTATCTCTACCCTGTCCCCTGCCAGGTCATTTGTCCTCAGGTAGACAATGACATCCAGTTCCTCCCTCCTTGTTATTGCCCTTGCAATCCTATGGATCTGCTTCCCTTCCCTCCTCTCCATGCTGTGCTTCTTGGAAGGCTCTTCTCTCTCCCCTCTGCTAGGTGCCCCTAACTTCACTCCCAGGACAGTTGAGTCCCCCACCAGGTGTAGCTTCCTGTTCCTTTGGGGTCCTCTACCCCCCTTTCCTTGGGCTCCATCATTGGAGGACCCGCCCATCCTCCTTGGTCTCAGCTGTGGGTGCTCTTGTGGGCATTCCCTCCTCCAAGACAGCGTAGGAGTTACTTAGCTGGACCGGGTGGGATGTGCTTCAGAGCCCTCCCGCAGTCTCCTGAGCCCACTGTGGACAAACCAGTCCTCCATCTGGGCATCTTTTGAGGTTCTGGTTGTGGACATGGTGGCCTCTGGGTGGGGATAAAGGTCTCCTGAATTCTGGCCAACTCGGCTCAGACATAGGTGTCCTCCTCTCTCATCCCAGAGAGGTGCCTCTGGATGGAGCAGCACCGCATGATCCAAAATGTTCTCCTGTATACTGTGGCCCTGAACCCACTACACTGCACCACTCCCTGCATCTTCCCTGGCTGTACGTCCAGTACCCCCTGCAACCCTTGTGTCCCTTACTGTACTTTGGCTCCTATTTTTTTTAAATAAACTTACCCTGCTGTACTACCTGTGTCAAATGCTAATGCACAATATTATACCTTGCATGCAAGGGATCCTGTACTACTACCTTAAGTGTTCACCAGCTCTCACCAGGAAGTATCCTGTATCAGCTGCCTATAAAAGTGGATAAGCACGGCTGGGTGGGAATGGGGAGGGAGGGTTGGGTTACTCCCTGCCTGGAGAAAAACAATCATTGCAAAACAACCAACAACACAGCAAGAACCAAAATCTGCCTTCTGTAGTCCTTCTCCAGTGCTTTCTCCATGGCAAATATCCCACGGCAAAAGACCTTAAAAGTGGAGAAAAAAATTAAAACTGACCTTTTTTCAAGCCACAGCCAGACTGCCCTTAAGTCTTACTGCCAACCTCTGTGTTTCCTTCTCTTGGTCAGATGAAACAGATACAGTGCTGAGAAAGTAGGAGGCTCATCTCTGAGGCATGTTGCAAGGGACACCTCAAACAGTATAAAGTACATCCAGGGCCTGTTCAGCTGAACCGCTGTCTAGGCCAGTGATTTGTAGAGTGCATATGGAGAAGCGCCAAGGCAGCAATGCAGGCAAGGATTTGGAGCTTAAAGTTCACCCTATCCTTTAGGTGCCTTGCAGGTGTGCTGTGAGTGGAACTAAGAAATGGGATATGTGTGCAGGTATGAGAAGCCAAGATCACACAAGTTGGGGATATGGCAATCTCCTGGCAAGATATTGCGAATGATATATGGGTAAGCCCCCAAAATTGCCTCACATAGTTAATGCAAAAAGCAGGGAGAGTGTCAGAGACTGCTCTGAGGGATACTGCTATGAGCAAGGGGATACAGAAGGTGCAAAAGCAGGCCTCTACTGCTTGGCTGGCATGCAAGGCAGTCTGAGACAAAAGCTGGAAATGGTTATTAAGGGAACTGAATTGTTGTAATGAACTGTGTTGAGCTGATGAACTAGTGTACTTGGGCCTGTGGTTTCCAAATGTAAAGATGAACTTTGCCCTGAAGACCTCTAGTAAGTAAGGTGCTTTAAGTCCAGTGGTTCAGTATGTTTCTCCATCTACCCAAGGTGCTTACATCCATTGACTCCAGCAGGCAGTCAAGCAACCCATATTGTTGAGTGCAAGAGGCATCTGACAAGACTAACACCAGCTACCCCTTCCCATTGGAGTTTACTGAGCCATGCCCACCCCCATCCCCAGCCAGGGAATTGGTGCATGTTGGGTGCTGTGAGAGGGGATTGCAGAATAATTTCACTTTTGAACAAGCATACGTTTTCTCCTGGATGTCACCACTGCTACCCACTCTCCAGACAAGTAGTAACAGATGTAAACAGTATTTTCCTCTCCACATCACAGATTCCGCCTGCCTGCCCACTTCCACCAGTAGTTTATTCACCATAAACAGCTCCACAGAACCAATTGAATATTTTAAAGTAATGAAAAACAAATGAATACATTTGAATTTTCATTAGCGGCAAGCAACAGCATCTGCCTATTGTCACATATAATACAAAATACAAAAGTGAACTTGTATGGAAACATAGAAACATAGACATTGTTGTCAGATAGGGTCTTTGGCCCACCTAGTCTGCCTCATTATCCCTAACAACTGTTCTCTTTCATGCTGTGCTGGAATTGAGTTGTATCCCTCCCCCGACTACCAGTATCCCTCTATGGCTATCCCAAGCATTCTTAAAATCTGTAATTGTTTCTGCCCCCACCACCTCTGCTGGTAGGCTGTTCCATTTGTCCACCACCCTCTCTGTGAAAAAGTACTTTCTCACATTCCCTTTGCACCTCCCTCCCTCCAGTTTCATCTTGTGCCCCTGTGTCCTTAAGCATCTTTTTCTCTGAAAAACGGTATTCTGGGGGGTGCTAATGAGCACCGTGTGAGAAAGATGCGAATTTCCACACTCAATATAAATAAATGTAATATTCATCAACTTTCCGTGATATAAAGGCATCAGGCAGATTCAGGAATTATCAGGAGCATGGATGAATAGTTGGTCCCCAGCAAAACTAACGGAATACAGCAAAACCCGGCCCAGGGATGCGCCATATCCCAGCGTGGGGGCTATCTCCCATCGGCCGCCAAGCTGGCAGTTTTGAGTAGAGTGGTTGGAGAACAGGTCCTGCAGGGGCTTAGCCCACACCTAGATGCATTTGAATCTGAAATTGCAGTCCTTACCTCAGAAATTGGGGAGCAATCTAAACGTATTTCAGAAGTCGAACAGAGGGTTTCGGACTTAGAAGATGCAACCCAGAAGATCCCAAATAAAGTGCTGACCCTGGAAAAGAGTTGGAGCAGTTCCAGGACATCATGGATTACCAAGAGAATTATAACAGATGGAGCAATTTGACCTGAGGGTCTTGCAGAAGGGAAAGAAGGCAAGAATGCACATGAATTCTGCTCGACAGTTCTGCCAAAGCTTTTGGGGTTGCATCCAACAAATGAGAGACTCAAGATTGAAAGAGCTCATAGAGCATTGGCTCCCAGACCACTGGACGATCATCCTCCCCGACAGATTATATTTTGACTGCATAATTTCCGGGACAGGCAGGAGGTGATGGCGGCCTACAGGGAAATGAAGGGACTAATCTACGAGGGCTGCAAACTTACCTTACATCAAGACCTTTCCCAGTTTGTTCAGGAAAAGCGACAGGCTCTTAATGAATCCATGAACATTCTGAGGGAGAGGAACATTGAATTTTTTCTGGCCTACCCAGCAACGATCCATCTCCGTGTAGAAGGTGCATCATACTCGTTTTGGGAGCCCCACAAATTGAAGGTCTTTATTGCGGACTGGGATAAGAAGAATACAGGAAAATAAAGTTGAGCCTGGCGCTTGCTTGTCCTGCCTGATTGCTCTTCCTTTTGGGTGCTGTGAATAGCTCTGTGGGGGTAAGTGTGCCTGGGGCCTGGGGTTTTCTTGCCTCTAGAGACTCCTATAACCCCACGAGAGGTATAATATTCTTTTATCTGCTGCTTCTTACTGGAACTTGGGACTAATGGTATACAAGGGGACAGTAGATTTATTATAAATTGTGTTTTAGGGAGCCCTCAGAGACCTGTCGTACACTGCATGTATGCTCCTATTACATGATTGCCTATGAATGGCCCACCATAGGGAGCAGGGGGATCGGAGCTCCAACAGTTTGATTGCTGACTTTGGTCTCTTTTCCACTGCTCAGAAGGGCCATTTTTGCTGATAAATATTTGTTGCAAATATGGGTGGGAGGGGAGGATTTGTGTGAGAGGGTTTTTTCTCTTAGATCTCAGAACATGCCAGTCAGTAAGGCTGTTAGTTCTAACACTGTTTTAAGTAAGTCTACACGACATTGTGATAACAAGTTAAGACCAATGCAGGCGGGGGGTTGGGATGTTATGAATGTTTTGGGGAAAACATTCTATGTTGATTGTTTTGTTGTTTGTTCATATTGCAACCTGTTCTATAATGTTTGTTGGGGAAGTTTCCTATCATGTGTGCCTTGGAGGTTAGGTGGGAAATGGGCAAAGCGTACTATTTGGAAAGTCACTGCACAAAATGGGTGATAAAGGAGACAGTGATGTCATGATCTCCTGGAGAGTCAAGGGGATTAACACCCAAATTAAGAGAGCTAAAATTCTTGCTGTGCTAAAATGAAGGAAGGTGCAAATTGCTGTGCTCCAGGAAACACATCTTCTGACCAAGGAGCATGCGAAGGTTGTAGGAGGGTGGGTTGGGTCCTATTATGCAGCATCCTTTTCGTCGCATAAAAGGGGAGTCGTAATACTAATAAGTAAAAATCTACCCTTGAAAGTCACACAAGTTATAAAGGATAATGCTGAAGGTAGATATGTTTTTGTTAGGGGTACACTTCATGGCTCTGAGATTACGATTGGCAGCATCTATGCCCCCTCAACATATAACCCTACGTTCTTCCAGCACCTTCTTAATGTACTTAATAGGGAACAATTCCCTGGATTGATTATGGGGGGGGACTTCAATTGTGTGATGGATTGGGCACTAGGCTGTAATAGGGTGTGTAAGAGGCAAAACAGGACCACCAAAGTCTGGGTGATGGGTCTTTGAGACTTAGATCTTGAGGACAGCTGGAGACAGTTGTACCCGGAGCTTGAAGAGTATACATTTCCCTCTATCCCACACGACTCCTGGTCAAGGTTAGAGTATTTATTTTAGTTTCTCGGGATCTATTTCTTAGGATCCGAGAGGTTTCACATAGCTCTATAATGTTGTCAGACCATGCAATAGTACAACTAAATCTTATGGGAGAGGTGACACAGAAATCTAGGGGGCAGTGACGATTCCCCTCATATTTACTTTGTAAAGAGGAGTTCCGTGACTTTAAAATCATCCTGGGAAGAATACTGGGCCAATAATAAGGATTCAGTTCCTTCTGTGAGAGTAGTGTGGAGGCGGAAAAGCATTTATGAGGGGTGCCATTATTAGTTCTACAGTAAAATAAAGAAAGAGCGGACAGCAAGAATTGAAGCACTGGAAAGTTTTAAGGCCCCTGAATTACGGGGTCCTGCATACTAATAAGGCCGAGGATAGACAACAATTAAGGGTGGCTAGAGAGGCTTTGAATGAAACTGTCACTGGAATGGCAAAAATAACAATGTTCACCAGGCAGAGACTGTATGAATGAGCAAATAAACCTGGGCCCGTGCTTGTTAGACTGATGAAAGGTGGGAAGGTTTCAAGTAGAATTCTCTCGGTCAAAGGTAAAGGGAATACAATTACAACCAAAGAGGAAGAAATTAGGGATGCTTTCAGCTCTTTCTATGCTAATTTATATTCTGAGGAATGTAGTGGAAGTGAAGAAAAGTCCAGGAATGTTTTGGATAGTGTCAAGCTCCCAACTCTATTGGAGGAGCAGGCAGGACAGTTGGGTGCAGAGATTACAGAGGTGGAGATTAGATGGGCAATCGTGGGTCTCAAATCAGGAAAGGCTGGAGTGCCCGACGGGTTCAGGGCTGAATATTACAAGGTGCCGAACAATGAACTATCTCAGCCACTGTGCAGTCTTATTAAGGCGGCTGGGGGGCTACCCACCTCGTGCTCTTTAGCCAACATTTGTTTATTACTTAAGCTGGATAAAGACAGCACAGAATGTGTATCCTACAGACCTATTTCTTTACTTAATTATGACTCCAAAATTGTAGCTAAAGTGCTTGCCCCATGATTGGAACAATTGCTCTCCTCGATAATCCACCCAGATCAAATGGGCTTCATCCATGGTCGAATGTCCTACCACAATCTCAGAAGGCTATTCAACATGATCTGATGGGGCATGAAGCATCTGGGTGAGGCCTGTATCATTTCTATGGATGCTGAAAAAGCATTTGATAGAATTGAATAGCCATACCTTTTTGAGGTATTAAAAAGATTTGGGGTGGGGGCAAGTTTTATTTCATTAATAAAACTTTTATATGGCAAACCCATAGCCAGAGTGATAGTGAATGGAATCCCTTCGGAGGAATTCCAGATGTTTAGGGGCATGAGGCAGGGTTGCCCTCTCTCCCTTCCCCTACTTTTTGCGATGGCTATCGAGCCTCTTGCTTGTAAGATATGAGAGAGTCAGATAATTCAGGGCATAGGAATAAAAAAGGGGACGCAACATCGCCTCTCATTCTATGCTGATGACTTCATGCTGTTTCTGACTAACCCAGGGGTATCAATTCCAGCATTACTGGAGGTAGTCCAAGATTTTGCCTCATTCTCAGGCTATAAACTCAATTTATATAAATCTGAGATTATGTATCTGGATAAGGATAGGGCCAATCAGAGGAAAAATACCTGGGGTCTCCGACATGTAAGCCAAAGTTTTACTTACTTAGGTGTTAAAGTAGGCCGCAATTTGAATAAACTGTATGAGCTTAACTACACCCCAACCTTCAAGAAAATACGGGCGGATCTGGATAGATGGATAGGTCTCCCCATATCATGAGTGGGAAGGGTTAATCTTATAAAAATGAATGTGCTTCTGAGGATACTATATATGCTACAAATGATACCGTTCAGCCCCACGATAAAGGACTTTAAATATCTAGATAAGAGTTTTAGTAACTTTATCTGGGGAGGAAAGCATCCTAGGATGGCACTGAGTAAACTTAAGGTGTCTAAATTTAATGGGGGCCTAGAATTTCCGGATATACAAGGTTACTTCCTGTCAGTTCAATTTAGATATATCTATAATTGGGTAGCTCGAGGAGGGCTGCAGTCTGGCTGGACCTGAACGGGCAGACTGCCTGCTCAGCTTATGGCTTACCTTGCAAAGGGAGGATAAAGCCTATGCTCGCTAAGCACATCCTAATCCTATGGTGGTAGCAGTGTTGGAGGCATGGAACTGTATAAAGAAGAGAGGGTGCACCATGGGGATACCATGTTACCAGTACCCATAGTCAGAAACCCGAGTTCCTGCCTGGGTGAGAAGATGCTGGCCTACCATTTGGGAGGCCAAGGGGTCCAGTGCCTAGGGGCCTTGTGGGAACAAACAGGCTATGTACTCTTTTGAGCTCAAGAGAAGCTTAAATCTCTAACACCCATATGTTTAGATACCTGCAGGTCAGACACTATGGGGAAAAGATCATGGTGGAGGCCACAAGGGATCAATAATAGTTAGACTGGAAAGGGAAATTAGGGAGCCTGCGCAAATGAAAAATACCTGATTGAGAGGGTGTCTAAGTTAAACAGGAGTCCTTTAGAACCCCTCCAACATGAGTCGATCTAGGTGGGCAAGGGAACTTTGCATCCCCATTAGCGATGAAATGTGGAACAGATATCAAGCTCACATATGGGTCTACTCTCCTGCAACAGATTAAAGGAGGCACAGTGTAAGTTTCTTGCCCCAGGAGTCCTTTAGCATCAGTAACTTTTTTGCACTTAGGTGCAACTGCCCCAGAGGTGTGCCTTTAAGAGATATTTAAATGAGCGTAGGGCCAAGCCAATCAAAAGATAGGAGGGGGTGTGAGCTGAGTGAGAGCTGTTGAATGCTTCAGAATTTTTTCTCTGCTGGACTGAGCAATATTGCCTCTGAGGTGTCTTCCCAACTTTCCTTGTTGACAGCCTCCTAGTGCTTATCTGGGTAAAGTTTTCCTCATAAATGATCTTCTTTAGTGTGCTGAGTAAAAGTTTTACTTTTTCATTAGCGGTGCGTAGATTTTTTATGTTCAGCGTGATGATGCTATTTTGATATATACATATATATATATATTTATTTTTACCTCGACTATTTAGTTTAAAGCCTAATTTTATCGCGGGTGCTTATTTTCAATGGTTTCCTTCATTTTTGGGGCAAATTCTTGTGGGGAACGTCGAACAAGGGACAGTTGCTTTGTTTTTTTTACCTCAGACCTCACTGGGTTTACCACGAGGCACCTGCAGTAGATTTCAAATTTAAACAGTGCCTGGGGGTTTTCTCTCTAGATTGGCAATTATGAGGAAACCTTTTTTGTTATATTACTGGACCTTGGTATCATCTGTGTCAGGACTGTCCGTAACGGTAAAGGCAGCCACCTGTGCACAGTTGAGTATTGCTGGGTTTCTATTAAGATTGGCACTGGTATAGATCCCAGTTTTACAACCCCCCAAAAAAAGAAACTCTGTCTGTTTTAGCGCATTAACTGGGGCAGGACTGGCCGGTGGCATTTTCACAGAAATCTGCACTCAGTTCATAGGTCTAGAACTGCTTTGCTTTGCTTAAATTGGTGAACGTAGCAGACAAACCTTTATTATGGCTGATGATAAATCAAAGGCATCCCGACGAGGGCCATTCGAAAGTACTAATACCAAAAGCAGAGGTGCTGAGGAACCCTCAGATCCCAGCCAAAAATAAAGCTTCCAAAGATGAAGTTCCTCATTAATTGAAAAATAATGAGTGACGAAAAAAGGAAGCTCGATCAAGCCTGTGATGAAGTGGCTAAAAAGAAACTCTGTCAAGACAGATATGCTCCCATTGCTCCTGAGAAAGCCAATAGCGAGACAACAGGCAACTTAAAGCATACAGAAAAAACAAAACACTTACAAACTGCGCAGGTTCTTCCATCAGTGCAAGATATAGAAAAAGCATGGCAACTGTTTCAGACCCTTCAAAAGATGGGTCCTCGATTTACTGGGGCTGACAAGCACTCTTCCACAGTTCTCTCTTCTGTAGACTGTGAGGGTGACGCAGATGATGCTCAATTTTATGATGCCCCGACATGGATTTTGAGGGCCTTGAGCCCCAGGAGTCCCCAGACCCTCACCTTGGGGATCCTCCGGGTGACCACGAGGATCCTTCCTCTATGTTTACATTTACACAAAATATGCTGAATACCCTGGACCTTCCTATGCAGGAGCCCAACCAGGATGTCGATGAAGACGAAGATTATAGGGAGATGAAGGGTCTTTCATCCTCAAAGACCCTGGTCGTCCCTATCTATAATTCATTTAAAAAAAATACCATGAAGGTGCTTCAACACCCCACTTCAGTATCAGGGTTGATAAGCTGCTTGAGAGGAAAATATAAATTGTCTAAAATGGTACCGAGTTCCTGTCTGCACACCCTAGCCACAAAAGTATAGTGCAGCAGGCAGCTTGTCAGAAAGCTGGAGTCTCCTTGTCACCCTCTCCCCACAAGGATTCCAAGAAAATTGGCTTTATAGCTTAGAAAATGTATGCCACAGCTTCCTGCTTCTCTGGTTTTCTTCTTCATGGCATTCACGGCCAAATATCAGAAAGCCCTTTGTAATCTGTCCAGGCTATCGCCCACAATGGATCAGATTCTATGGTGCAGGAGCTGGTGGATATACAAAAACTGCCCTGGAAACTACTATGTATCAGTTCCACATGGCAGATGACAACAATGATGCAGCCTCTTGGGCGATGGCCCATGCCATCTCTCTGAGATGCATTGCCTGGTTGAGAACAACCAGTCTGACCACAGATACTCAGAACAAGGCCATGGATTTTCCCTGTGATAAACCCGCCACCCTTCAGAGATCCCGTCCTGGGGTGGTAGGGGCAGAAATTTTGTTCCCAGACCTTACAATCCCTATTCCCAATCTGACTTTAGCCAGGACAGGGGTCTTTCAGAGGCAGGGGTAGAAGGGCCAAAGAAGAGCCACCTCTACCCAGCCATCTGCCTCTCAGTCTAAGTCCTGATGTGAGTGTCCAGGTCGCTTCCTGTTTCTGGTTGAGGCAGACTCTCTCACTATCTTCAGCACTGTTCCCTCATCACGTCGGACAAGTGGGTGCTGGAGATAGTGGAGAAGGGTCTGCCATTACAGTTCAAGCAGCTGCCAGCCCTCAAGTGTACCCAGGTGTCAAAACCTCTGTCCCCGACACAGATACCGCTGTTGGAAATGGAGGTACAAAACCTTCTGGCTTTACGAGCAGTGGAAAGGTTCCCCACCCATGAGAAGGGCAAGGGTCTCTACTCCAGGTATTTTCTGACACAAAAGAAAACTGGGGAGTGGCAACCTATTTTAGATTTCAGATATTTAAACAAACATCTGAAAAAACCCAAATTCAGAATAGTGACTCTGTCACTGGTAATACAGTCCTTACAGCAGGGAGACTGGCTACCCTCCCTCGATTTAAACAATGCCTACTTCCACATACCCATAAGGAGATATCACAGGAAGTTTCTCAGGTTCAAAATTCCTTCCAGTCACTATCAGTTCACCGCAATGCCCTTCATTTTTTCCTCGGCCCCAAGAGTCTTTACCAAGTGTCTCACAGTGGTAGCAGCACATCTCAGGAGACTGGGTGTCGCTCTCTACCCCTATCTGGATGACTGGCTCATAGTAGCAAAGTCTCCTTGCCAGGTCAAGGAATCTCTTTCCCTCACAGAATGCACTCTGGAGTCTCTGGATTTCCTGGTAAATCTAAAGAAATCTCACCCGGAACCCACCCATCTGCTTACCTTCATAGGGGCCCAGCAGGACACTCAAAAGGGATATGCTTTCCTCCCGCAGGAAATAATTCAGAGTTTCCTTTCAGTGGCAGATTCTTTTGCCCAGGAACAGCCAAGACCAGCCAGACATTTCCTCAAACTTCCGGGACATATGGCCTGTATGACTGCAGTAGTCCAAGGGGTCAGGTACAGGATGAGACTCCTGCAAGCCTACCTCAGAGCTCGCTGGTCTCAGAGAAGCAACAAATTTTCAAAGTTGATACCTGTGTCAGAGCAGTTCCTCCAAAACTTGCTGTGGTGGAAGAACCCTGCAAATTTGCAGGCAGGGGTTCCCTTTCAAGCTCCTCTTCCCACAAAGGTGATCACCACAGATGCCCCCCCTTTGGGCTGGGGAACTCATTTAGACAGTGCCTCAGTAAGCGGCAACTGAACTCCTGAAGAGTCACAGGTGCACATAAATCTTTTGGAACTCAGAGCAGTCTTACTAGCTCTCAAAGCTTTCGCTCCCAGCATAGAAGGGCAGGCGGTTCAAATTCAAATGGACAACACCACTGCAATGTTCTACATAAACAAGCAGGGTGGTACCAGATCAGGAATACTGTTTGGAAGCTCTGAAGCTCTGGTCTCTAGCGTTCTCCCTGGGAGTCAACATCACAGCTATTCACCTCCCAGGTAAACTCAGTACTCTAGCAGATACTCTAAGCCGCACCAGTCAAGGTCAGAGTGAATGGACACTAAACAAGCAAGTACTGGCCACAGTGTTCAGGCGGTGCGGCACGCCAGACATGGATCTGTTTGCCTCTCCTCTCAATTTTCAGCTTCCTCAGTACTGTTGCAGACCCCCAGTTCCGGGAACACTTTCTCTGGATGCCCTGATCTTGGACTGGTCAGGGAGGTTCCTATACACATTTTCTCCCTTACCCCTGATATTAAGGGTTTTGCCGAAACTCAGACAGTAGCCTGCATCAATGATCCTAGTGGTTTGGATTGGCCAGGCAAGCCTGGTACCCTCCTTCTCTCAATGTCCTGCAACAGGCCCATTCACCTGCCTCCGAATTGCTCCCTGCTGACCTTTCCTCAGATGGGAGTGCAGTACCCAGACATACACTCTTCACCTCAAGGCCTGGTTCTTGAGGAGTTAGTTTCATCCTCATAGTACTCTGAACAGGTCCTTAAGATACTGAGGATGGCTAAAAAACAAACACTAAGAAAACTTATGCAGCCAAATGGAAAAGATTTTCCCTCTGGTGCAAGAGCGAAAAGGTCGAACCCCTATCAGCTTCAGACCCTCAGCTGCTAGACTACCTGGTACACCTACAGGCGTCAGGCTTGAAACCATCTTCACTCAAGCTACACCTGGCGGCAATTTCAGCCTACCTTTCAGTGGGAAAGAAGAAATCAGTTTTTTCCCTCATTTTTAAACAGTTTTTCAAAGGCCTCTTGTACCTCCATCCTCCAACCAGGGAGCCTGTTCCTCCTTGAAGCCTGAGCCTTTGCATAGATGGGCTTATGAATCCACCTTTCAAGCCTATGTCCACGGCCCACATCAAGTTTGTAACTTGGAAGATCGTCTTCCTGGTAGCCATTACATCTGCCAGGAGGATTCAGACCTACAGGCCCGGCTGTGCACTGAGCCGAATTACATCATCCCTCACAACGATAAAGTTGAGCTCAGGACAAATAGGAAATTTCTGCCAAAGGTGGTTTCAGAGTTTCTCTTGAACCAGTCCATTACTCTGCCTGTCTTCTTTACTGAGCCATCCACTCCTGGCGAGCAAAAGCTCCACAGTTTGGATGTCAAAAGAGCCATCTTTCACTACCTAGAGCATACTAGACAGTCCAGAGGCTCTTCCACTCAGTTGTTTCTCACCTATGGGGATGTAGGCAGAGGAAGACCAGCTACCAAGAGAACTGTTTCTCATTGGTTGGTCTCTTGTATTAGTTTCTGCTATGAGAAAGCTGATCAACAACCTCCAGTGGGGCTCAGGGCCCACTCCACCAGGGGCACTGCAGCCTCACTTACAGCAGCAAGATACATTCTCCTACTGGATGTCTGCAAAGCAGCTGCCTGGAAATCTGTGTACACCTTTGTGAAACACTACAGTTTGGATGTGCAGACCAGTTCTGATGCCAAATTTGGCAAGGCGATTCTGCAGAACCTCTTTCCTAAGTAGGTTCTCTGCCCAACCCCCACTTGGTACTGCTAGGTAGTCTGCAAAAAAGTTACTGATGCTAAGAAGAAAAAATTACTCACCGCAGTAATCTTCTTTCTTCCAAGGGGTCCTGTAGCATCAGTAAGCTCCCAACCTTCCTCCCCAGTTCATCTGTTGGAGAAAGGCTCTTATGTCACCTTTTACCAAATTTGGAGTTTCTTATTGATGAGTTTTAGCTCATGTTGCTGTTGTTTCTATTTCCACTTTTGTGGACATGTGCATGTTTTTTGAATCCTGTTGATTCTTTTTCAGGGCATTTGCCCTCGTTTTTCCTTGAAAAAATTCTGACGCATTCAACAGCTCTCACTCAGATCACACCCCCTTCTGTCTTTTGATTGGCTTGGCCCTACGCTCATTTAAATATCTCTTAAAGGCACACTTCCAGGGCAGTTGCACCTAGCCAGCTAAGTGCAAAAAAGTTACTAAAGGACCCCTTGGAAGAAAGAAGAATACTGAGGTGAGTAATTTTTTCTTATCCACCACCTATATTACCCACCAGGAAGGGTTAATAAATTCAAACCAAGAATTCCCTTTATATGTGGTAGATGTTTAACAGAGAGGGGTACTTACCTGCATTATTTTTGGGAATACAAAATAGTGGATATTGGGAACAGGCAGGTGCTGAAATTGGTGTCATGTGGGATCAGCAGCTATGGATGATCTCAGTGTCTCTGTTATTAGGATTGGAGCAGGATGGGAATGGGGATTGGGCCTTGTATCCAAGGTGGATACAGATTCTTCTTATTCTAGCCCGTCAAATTCTTTTACACACCTGAGTCTCCTGTGCGACACCCACATCCCATATGTGGAGGTGTCTGCTATTGTCCACCCTGGCAATGGAAAGACTAACATTTGCTCTGAGGGAGAAGGTGGAATTATTTAATAGACTTTGAGCATCATTCACTGCCGCTCTCTCCCCTGCTGAATTGATCATTTTCTCTGAAGGGTATGGGGGTATAATTTAAAGTTGAATGTAACCTCTTGAAAAATCATACACTACACATTTGCCTACTCCACCAAATGAAATTTTATTTTCTACACAAGGTACACACCAGCTATGATTAAATATCTTATTTTTTAACTAAAGAACAAGACTACACTGTTAATGTTTGTGGATTCAGGTTATCTGTTACGCTGATATCTTAGTTTGATCTGTTCTGTAAATGCAGTTGTAAGCATTAATTATGACTATCACTTCTTATATAATTTTTCAACACTGTTGCAGATGGACTTCTCTTGCAGATATATGGACTTTATTTCAGGTTTTTAAATTTCAAGACTGTTGGTAGTTTAATATACATGGACTTTATTTTAGGTTTTATAAATTCCAAGATTGTTGGTAGTCTAATACATGCTCAGTTTAAGGCAGAGCCAATTATGTATTATTATTATTATTTATGAGCACTGAATGTGTTTTTTTCTTTTTTTTTTACTTACTGTGTAATTAGTATGTATGTCATGGATGTCCATATATTTTCAAGGAATATAATAAAAATATTATACAAAAAAAATTTGTGTTCTCTTGTACCTTATTCTTTCCTGTGAGGTACTTAAATGTCTTGGTCATATACCTCCTCTCCTCCAGGGAGTACATAATTAATTCCTTCAGCCTATCCTCTTAGGGTTTGTGATGTGATCCCTGCACCATTTTGACTGCTCTTCGAAGAACTGTCTCCACCCTATCTATTTCCTTACATAGATGAGGGCTCCAGAACTGGACACAGTGTCTGAGGTGTGGCCTTACTAATGTCCTATGTAGTGGAATCATTACTTCCCTTTTTCTGCTGGTGATTCCCCTGGCTATGCATCCCAGCATCCTGTTTGCCTTTCCTGCTGCCTTGTTACACTGCGTGCTACCTTGAGGTCATCAGAGATGATCACCCCCCAGGTCTCTTTCCTGCTTGGAGCATTCAGTTTCCTCCTTCCCCAGTTGATACGTTGCTCCTGGGTTTTTGTACCCCATATGCATTATCTTGAACTTTTTTGTGTTGAAACCCAGCTGCCAATCCCTTGACCAGTGCTCCAGCTTCTTTAGAGTTCTCCTTATTCTACCTACTCCCCCTGGTGTGTCCACCCTGTTGCAGAGCTTAGTGTCATCGGCAAACAGGCACATTTTCCCATCTAGACCCTCAGCAATGTCACTGATAATGACATTGAAGAGGACTGGACCCAACACTGATCCCTGTAGTACCCCACTGGTCACCTTACCCTCTGTAGAGTGAATGCCATTTACCACCACCCTCTGGGTCCTATTGTCCAGCCAATCTCCCCACTGCACTACCTTCTTTCCCACCCCCATGTTCCCCAGGTTGTTTAGAAGCCTTTTACGCAGCATGGTGTCAAAGGCCTTGCTGAAATCCAGGTAGGCCACATCCACTGCCCCCCTCCCCCCGATTCACCTCCCTGGTTATCCAGTCAAAGAACCCAGTGAAGTTAGTCGGGCATGACCTCCCTCCCATAAAAAACATGCTGCCTTGGGTCCTGTAGACCACTGACAACCAGGTGTTCCACTGTTCTTTCCTTCAGTGGTGTTTCCATGATCTTTCCCACTACTGAGGTCAGGCTAACTGGTCTGTAGTTCTCTGCTTCCTCCTTGTTTCCACTTTTGTATAGAGGGACTACATGAGCTCTCCTCCAGTCCTTGTTTACCTCCCCTGTTTCCAATGACAGGTTGAACAGAGTAGTCAGAGGTTCTGCCAACACTTCTCTTAGCTCCTTCAGTATCCTGGGGTGTACCCTATCTGGTCCCATACCTTTATCAACTCTTATTGCCGCCAGTTCCCTGAGGACTCGTTCCTTTGGAAAAGGACCTGCATCCATTTCTGTGCCCCTCCTGCCTTTATTGCTGGCCCATTTCCTGCCCCTCCTCTGTAAAAACTGAACAGAAGTATTTGTTCAGTATATCCACTTTTTGGTGGCCATCCCCTACACTACCCCCATTCTCCCCTTTCAGCCTCACAATCCCTTCCCTTGCCTTCTTTTTTTCACTGATGTACCTGTAAAAGGTTTTGTTCCCCTTTACCACTGAGTTTTCTATGTGTTCCTCTGTTTATGTCTTGGCTTCTGTAACTGCCTTCCCCGCCTCCCTTTGTTTTTCCTGGTACCTCTCCCTATCCCTCTCCTCCTGTGTCTTTTTGTATTGCATAAGTGCTGTTTTCTTTGCTTTAACCTTTTCTGCTACCTCCTTAAAAACAAATAGTGGTCTCTTCTTTCTATTCACCTTGCTGACCTGTCTGACACAGAGTTTTGCCACCATTGGAATCCCTGCTTTGAAAGTAGCCCACTGTTCCTCTACCCCTTTTCCCCTTCTCCAACCAGTGCCTTTTCTAAGCATTTTTCCATCTTTCTGAAATCCACCATCTTAAAGCCTTAGATTCTTGTCCTTGTGTGGCTTGGTTCCACTCCCTCAATTTCAAACCACACTGTTTGGTGATCGCTATTCCCCAAGTACTTTCCTACTGTAACCCCTGCCACACTGTCCATGTTTCTAAGCACCAGGTCCAATAGTGCTGTTTCCTGTGTGGGTTCTATGACCAGCAGTGTAAGGAATACCCCCTGAAGGGAATCCAAGATGTTCCTGCTCATAGCTATTGCTGTCATGAGGAGGCTCCAATCCACGTCTGGTAGATTGCAGCTACCGACCAGCAACACCCCTCCCGTGTGCACCATCCTTTGAATTGCCAGCATTATCTCCTTATCTATCTCCTCCCCCTAAGCTGGTGATCTGTATATTACCCCATGAGGATGGATGTCCCCTTTCTCCTTTCTAATGTAAACCCACAGTATATCCCCACCTCCCTGTTCCCCTTGAATTTTTGTGGCCTTTATGTTTTCTTTCACATAAAGAGCCACTCCTTCCCCCTTCCTGCTTACGCTGTCCTTCCTGAATAGATTGCAATCCGGTACGACCACTTTCCAGCTCTGGTTTTCATTATGCCAGATCTCCATGATGGCCACACTGTCCAGGCCAGATTCCACCATGGTAGCCTCGGGGTTACCTATCTTGTTATTCAGACTTTGGACATTTGCAAACATGACTCTCCAGGATCTGGTGCCCCTACTCTGCTTTGCTCTCTTGCCTCTCCCTTTTCTGATCACAATCCTTGTCAGACCCTCCTAGTCCCCCTGTCTTTGTGTTGAGTTGTGCCCTCTGTTGGTCTATTTTTTTCTTGAGTTCCTGTGTAGTTTGTGTGCTCACGGGGGGGCATATTTTGTCTACTTTCCTCTCTTCACCCATGGCTAGTTTAAATGCTTGCCAGTGAAGCAGTTAAACTTTTCAGTAAGGATCATGGTCCTTTCACTGGATGGATGTCGGCTGTCACCTTTGTACAGTCTCACATCCCTCCAGGTGGGGCCCCAGTCCCCCATGAAGCCAAACTCCTCTTCTCCACACCATTCCTTTAACCATGAATTGAACTTCTGGATGCAGAGTGTCCTAGCCTCCCCCCTTGCCATGGGTAGGCAGTACCTCTGAGAAGGACACAGAGCTTGCTACCTGCTTTAGGCCCCCAACTCCTTGAATTCCTCCTGTATTCTGCCTAACGCTTCCCTATCCCCGCTTGGCCATTTGTCCCCAGGTGGACCCCGACATCCAGCTCATCCCTCCTTGCTATCACCTTTGCGATCCTCATGATTTGCTTCCCATCCCTTCAAATTGTACCTCCTAGGAGGCACTTGACCTTTCTCTCTTCCCCTACTACTTGTCCCCAAATCCACTCCCTGAACTATTGAGTCCCCCATCAGGAGTAGCATCCGCTTCCTTTGGGGTCCTCTACCCCCTACCCCTGGGGCTCCATTTCGGAGGACCCACTCATCCTCCTTGGTCTCAACCTCAAATGTCTTTGTGGGACTCAACTACTCCTCCAAAACAGTGTACTAGTTTCTAAGTTGGACTGGGTGGGGGATGTGTTTCAGACCTAACTCCCTTACCCTCCCCGAGCTCACTGGTGTCCATCTCCTCCTCCTTTTGGGCAACTTTTGAGTTAGTGGCTGTGAACTCAGTGGTTCTTGGGTAGGGGTGGAGGTTTTCTAAATCCTGGCCAACTTGGCTCGGAGGCTGCCGAGATGGAAAAAAATGGAAAGTCAATGTAGCCATTAATGTGTATTTGAAAGCAACAAAATATTAGTCCCAGAACAATTGAGTAGAGCCGCACAGAGGGATGGGTGCTCTAAGACAAAGCAATATCAAAGCAGGACAGTCTTGGCACACCACAGGGGCACAAAAAACTCTCCACATGAGGGACATAATAGTAATACTTATTTTTACTTGTGTATTTCAAAAAAAACAGTGGCAACAGACGAGTACAGAACACAAAGATGCAAAGTGCAAGTGCAGACACAGAAAAACTCCTCACGCACGTTTCACCCGAACATGGGCTTGGTCCCATTAACTTCTATGGCACACGCTCATGTGCTGGGCATGTAATGAACATGCTGTTCCTGAGGACTCATTATTACGTGCCCCGTGTAGGGGTGGATTGGAGCTATAGGGAAGTGGAAGGGTCGGCTGGCCACCTCATAAGAGCCAAAACATGATCCCTTCCCATCACTTGCAGGCTTTTCCAAAAATTTAGTGCACTTTGACTATTGCCAGCCTAAGCTACCAAAGTAACTAGTAGCCTTGGGAAATAATGTTGGAAAAACACTTTAACAAGGAAGAAAAGAAATCCCCAACTATCCTGAACATGGATGGCACAGAGGTCATTGGCCCCACTGACATTGGCAACAAATTTAATGATGGCTTCACCAGCTTGAGTGTCTGTATCCTTCCATGGTTCCGCCCATCTCATTGTAGCAACCTGGAGACCAACTTCGCCTCATGGACAGTACTGATCTTGGGCAACCAATATTCTATTTTAAGGCCATCAATGAAAGGGAAACCCTAAGATACATAAAAGGAAGTGTTAGGCCAAACCAGGGTAGGAAGTGTCAACAGTGATGTGACGCTCATCTACCTGGCCATACCAGAACTATCTCATCACCCTGTCGCCAAAGTCTTCAAACTCTCCTTGTGTCATTCACACTTCCCTAGAAAATGGAAGTTAGCACTTGTCACCCCTGTTTTTAAAAGTGGTGACAGGACCAACATTGCAAATCACAGGCCAATTTCAATCCTCTCCCCTCTCTCTAAGGTACTAGAGAATGTTGCCAGTTATCAGCTCATCTCATTCCTGGACAAACATGCCCTCCAATGTGCCCAACAGCATGGTTTCAGGAAATTCAGCACTAACAGTGCTATGGTTGCATTCACAAATTACCTTCATGATGCACCGGACAGTGGTGACCTGGTCAGGGCTATATATCTATAGAAAGAGAGAGAGAGAGAGAGAGACAGACTTTACAGAGGCCTTTGTTCTAGTGAATCCCAAGCTCCTGTTACAAAAATTGACTGGTTTGGGACTATCCCTGGACACTGTCCTCTGGTCCAGTAGCTCTCTCTCCAACTGACGGGGAGAAGTCAGAGGGTGGTGGTCAGTGGGGTGCACTCTGGAGAGACTGGGGTGTCGAGCAGGGTCCCTCATGAGTCGGTGCTGGGGCCCATTCTGTTTAACATATACATCAGCAATGTAGCAGAGGGGATTCAGGGGAAGGTCTACCTCTTCACAGATGACACAAAACTCAGCAACAGGGTCAACACCCGGCGGGGAGTGGGGGTGGAGGCAATGAAGAATGATATAAGGTTACTGGAAGGGTGGTCGGGAACATAACAGCTGAAATTCAATGCCAGGAAATGCAAAGTGATGCACTTGGGGAGGGGGAATCCAAATACCACATACACACGGGGGAGATGGCAACAACCAGGCAGGAGAAGGATCTAGGGATTAAAATCACAATTGACCTTAAGGTGGGGACCCAGTGCAGCAAAGCAGTGGGCAAGGCTAACAGGATGCTGGCGTAAGGAGAGGGATAACCAGCAGAAGGAGAGCAGTGCTGATGCCACTTTACAGCTCCATGGTGAGGCCACACATGGATTATGGGGTACAGTTCTGGAGGCCCCATCTAAGAAAGGACATAGATGGCATGAAAATGGTGCAGAGAAGGGTCACTAAAATGGTGCATGGGCTAAGAGGGATGGCATATGAGGAGAGGTTGAGGGAACTGGATTTGTATCCTCTGGTGATAAGAAGGGAAAAGGGACATGATTGAAACATTCAAGTATGTGAAGGGGATCAATAAAGTGGGGAAGAGCTTATTTACAGGGACGGTAGATACAAGAACTATGGGGCATGGACTAAAGGTGGAGGGGGGAAGGTTTAGGGGAAATGTTAGGAAGTATTACTTCACAAAGAGAGTGTTTGAGCCCTGGAACAGACTGCCAGAGGAGGTGGTGAGTACCAGTACAGTGGAGGGATTCAAGAAGGCCTGGGACAAACACAGAGGGTTGTCAAGGGGAGGACAAGCGGAATATTGGGGGGGGTGACAGCTAGAGGGAGGGAATGGGCAGACTCAATGGGCCAGGAAGGCCCTTTTATATCATCACATGTCTATGAATCTATGAAATTGTACAAAAAAAAGATCAAAATTGGGGGTACGGTCTCCTCAGAAATGTTAGTATCTGTGGGGATTCTGCAAGGCTCCATCTTAGACCTCTGTTATTTGGGCTTAATTTAGACCAGCAACCTGAAGCCTGTCACTTGGCTAACATCCTCCTGTAAATGAATGACACTATTATTTACAGCAGGCAGCGCAACAAATGTAGCCTCATCTGAGCCCACAGCAGCAACTTTCAATCAGTGGCAACATGGTTCTTCATGAACAACCTTGTACTTAATTATCAAAACCTTTTACAGGTACATAAGTGAAAAAAGAAGGACAAAGGGAGGGATGGTTAGACTGAAGGGGGAGGATGGGAGCAGCGTGGAGGATGACAACAGTAAAGCTGACATATTGAACAGGTATTTCTGCTCAGTCTTTACTAAGGAAGAGGGGTAATGGGTCTGAAGGAAGTACAAGGGTGAGAATGGTGCAAATGGACACAAGTCCCTTTACGAGAAAGGGTCCTGAAGGAACTGGAAGTAATAAGAGTGACAAAGCAATGGGGCCAGATGGGGTGCACCCCAGGGTCCTTAAAGAACTAAGAGAGGTGGTGGCTGAACCTCTGGCTATCCTGTTCAGCCAATCACTGGAAACAGGGAGGTACCCAAAGACTGGAGGACAGCAGATGTAGTCCCCTTATACAAAAGTGGGAACAAAGAGGAAGCAGGGAACTACAGACCAGTCAGCCTCACCTCGGTAGTGGGAAAGATCATGGAAGCACTACTGAAGGAGAGATTGGTGGAACATCTGGTTGTCAATGGACTACAGGTCCCAAGGCAGCATGGTTTCACCAGGGGGAGGTCATGTCAGACCAACCTCATTGAATTTTTTGACTGGGTGACTAGGGAGGTGGATCAGGGGAGGGCAGTGGACATGGCCTATCTGGACTTCAGCAAGGCCTTTGACACTGTGCCACATAGAAGACTATTACACAAACTGGGGAATATGGGTGTGGGCAGGACAGTAGTGTGGTGGGTAGGTAACTGGCTGGGTGGCAGGACACAGAGGGTGGTGGTAAATGGCTGTCACTCCACAGAGGGAAGAGTGACCAGTGGGGTACCACAGGATCAGTGCTGGGACCGTCCTATTCAACATCTTCATCAGTGACATTGCACAGGATATAGAAGGCAGAATTTCACTGTTCGCTGATGACACAAAGCTCTGTAACAGAGTAGACACACCAGAGGGTGTAGACAGAATGAGAAGGACCTGCAGAAACTTGAAGAATGGTCAAGGGTTGGCAGTTGAAATTCAATGCAAAGAAGTGCAAGATAATGCATATGGGGCACAAAACCCTGGCACAATATATCAGTTGGGGGTGAGGATAGCATGCACCAAGCAGGAAAGGGATCTTGGGGTTGTCATCTCTGATGACCTCAAGGTGGAAACAGTGTGACAAGGCATCAGGTAAAGCAAATAGGATGCTGGGATGTATAGGCAGGGGCATCACCAGCAGGAAAAGGGAGGTCATAATTCCGCTATACAAGACACTAGTGAGGCCC
This sequence comes from Neoceratodus forsteri, assembly GCA_016271365.2. Classification (NCBI taxonomy): domain Eukaryota; kingdom Metazoa; phylum Chordata; order Ceratodontiformes; family Ceratodontidae; genus Neoceratodus; species Neoceratodus forsteri. Next base: position 965,170,470 of record CM028134.1, on the reverse strand, counting down.
CACCTGGAGTACAGTGTACAGTTCTGGAGACCATACCTACGTAAGGACATAGACAGGGTAGAGAAGGTTCAGAGGAGGGCAACAAAGATGGTGCATGGGTTGCATCACAAATCCTATGAAGACAGGTTGAAGGAACTGAACATGTACTCCTGGAGGAGAGGAGGGAGAGAGGATATGATAGAGACATACAAGTATCTTACAGGGAGGAACAGGGTGCAGGAAAACACTATTTTTAAGCGAAAAAGATGTTTCAGGACTAGAGGCATGGGATGAAGTTGGAGGAGGACGATTCAGAGGAAACATGAGAAAGAATTTCTTCACAGAACGGGTGGTGGACAAGTGGAACACCCTGCCAGAGGAAGTGGTGGGGGCTGAAACAATCACGGGATTTAAGAATGCATGGGATAGACATAAAGGAATTCTAGAGGTCAGGGGTAAGGGGAAATAGACTTCTAGGAAAACAAACTGAACTTACAAGCTCAAATGGGCAGACTAGGTGGGCCATAGGCCCTTATCTGCCGACACTGTCTATGTATCTATGTATCAAAAAAACAACTAAAACAGCTCTCACTCAAAGGAAAAAATACACACCCCTAGATATATTCAGTGTTCTGGGTACTAGGCTGGAACAGGCTGAGTCCTTCAAATACCTTGGGCTCCACCTACATGACACCCTTGGCCTGCTTTTCAGAGGACGCAGGGCTTGTGTTAAGCTCAGTGTCCAGCCCTTTTTTGGCATAGCTGCGCCAAACACCTTTGCTGCAGCTGTGCCTGATTTTAGTAGGTCGGGCACAGTTACAACAGTTTACCCAATTTACGGCAGCTAACACTAAATAGTTGGTGCAAGCCAAATTTTTTGTGCAAAAATGGTACTTGGGATTACCACAAGCTAGACCAGGAAAAAGCTGATCTGACTTGTGACAGTCAGCGTACAGTATGAAAAATCCTGATTGCCAGCCACAAGCTTCATGCGCAATATGTTCGGTGCACACAAGGCTTGCAGCATTCGGCAGCTTTTGAAAATTCGGTCCCCTGTCATTTGTTCCCCATGTTGATAACCTTGTAAAAACTATCAACAAAAGGCTAGGTGTCCTGTACAGAAACAGGAATAACCTGTGCCAGGATGCCAGGCGCCTCATTGTATCTAGTGCTATCCTTTCCTTGATTGGTTATGGCCTGGTAGTCTACTCTGTGGCCAATCAGTCTGTTATGGAGAGAGTCAGAGTACTATACCACAAAGCATGCAGATTGGTCCTGGGTGTGAATAAATGCACCCATAGCTGTGATATGTGCACACAAATCAGTTAGTTACCCCAAATGAGTAGGATCAGATGTGCTTACTAGGGAAAAAGGCTCTCTTATGTGTTACCCCTCCCAGCTTAAAAACCCTGCTTGAATTGGGCCAAAACCTGTCCCACACCAGAAGCATGACAGACCACAGACTCCAGAAAACTTTCTACAGGACTGGCCATGCGCAACGCTCCTTTGCTGCCAGAGTAACCAACTGGTTAAATAACCTACCAAGCATGATATACAATTTTAACAAATTGAATCAGTTCAAAAGATCACTTTGGGCACATCTAACTGAACAGGGTAACTACTCCAGTACCTAACTGGTTGGCCTTATTTTCCTTGCCTACCTGATAATGTGCTCACTGTTGAACTTGTGAACGTGTGGAGAGGGGAGGGACACTGGTCCTTTATGAATTTAGGCAAACAATGGAAACTGGGATGATGGCACCTTGTAATAAATGCCTCTGCCATCTAGTCCTCTGTCCAAGCTTCATTAAGTCCCTTCTTTTGGACTAGAAACATAGAAGTTTCTGGCATATAAGGACTGTTAGGCCCATCCAGTCTGCCCGTATACCCTACCTGTATCAGCTGCCGCAGACCCCTACTTGGTCATTGGCTTTAGCTTCCTTCTTCCCACCTCTAGGGTTCCCTTATGCATATCCCATGCATGTTTAAATCCTGTCATTGTGCGTGCTCCTACCACCTCCTGGGGTGGGCTGTTCCAAGCATCCACCATCCTTTCTGTGAAAAAGAACTTCCTCACATTACACCTTATTCTGCCCCCCATATCGTGTCCCCTTGTTCTTGTACCTCTCTTGTACTAAAAGATGTCTTCCACATGCACCTTGTTTATGCCCCTAAGATACTTGAAGATTTCTATCGTATCTTTCGTTCCCTCCTCTCTTCCAGTGGTGATACCAGATGACCCGTCCAAACAGCAGACTCTTCAGGCCCTGAAGACGGGGTTCGATTTCAGTACCCACATCCTCTGAGAGGTGTACGATGCAGTGGATACCTCTAGACAGGTGTTGTCATCAGGCATTGATCTGCAGCACCACACCTGGCTTAGGGTATCAGGCTTTGCCCCTGATGTTCAGTCCAGTATTCTGGACTCCCCTTCCATGGGTATAAGCTGTTCAGGGGCGTGCAGGACATTATCTGAGCTCAGAACTCGGGAAGGACCTTAAAGTCAGTCCACTTTATGTACCACACCATTTAAATTAACATAGTGCCCTTTTCATTGCTCTCTAAGAGGCATCCAAGAGTCTCTTCCAAAGCCCAGGGCAAGTGCAAGCAAGGTGCAGCCCTACCTGTGCCCTCCTCCACCCCTCCCTGGGTCACCAGGGGTCCCATTTTGGATCTGAAGCATCTGAACAAGTTTGTGTATCACACAACATTCAAGATGGAGTCCCTGAGGTCAGTCATTCTTATGGTTCAGCTGGGGGACTTCCTAACTTCAATAGATCTGACAGATGCCTACCTTCACATTCATATGTCAGTCACACCAGAAGTATTTCAGGTTCTCGATACTGTGCCAGCATTTCCAGTACAAAGCACTTCCCTTCAGCCTTGAGACAGCCCCCAGGGTCTTCTCGAAGGTGCTGATAGTCCTAGTGGCTCAACTTTGGAAGGAAGGGTATTATGTCTATCCTTTTCTGGACAATCTGCTTATCCATGCACCAACATTGTCCTTGGCAAGGAAGTCAGTGCTTAGGTTGCTGGAGACATTTGACTCCCATGGCTGGGTGGTGAACTGGAAAAAAGTTCTCTCGAACCATCTCAGACCTTGAAGCACCTGGAGGCAGTCTTCAGCATGAGACAAGGAAGGGTTTTCCTGTCATCATCTTGGATGGAGACTCTCTTGAAGGAAGTTCAGTGACTCAGGCATCAGCCCTCAGCCAACTACATGTCCTAGGTCTCATGGTGGCAGCAATAGATCTGGTCCCATGGGCTCGTTTTCATATGCGGGGCCTGCAAATGGGACTGCTGACAGCCTGGGATCTGACTTTGGAAGATTATCAAGCCAGAATCCCCCTTCCCCTCAGCTATCTCACTCCCTGAGTTGGTGGGTGAGTGTGGAAAATCTGAGCAAAGGGGTTCCGTTGGAACTTCCCCCAGAACTGGTTTTAACAATGGATGCTGCCTGAACGGTTGGGGAGCAGTCCTGGATCAGCTTCCCACTCTGGGGACTTGTTTAGTCCAGGAACAACATCTCCATATAAATGTTCTGGAAATCAGGGTGGTTCGCCTAGTGCTTCACTTTCAAAATTGTCTGCAAGCGAAAGCGGTGAAAATAAGGTCAGACAATGCCATCACAGTTGCATACATAAATAATCAAGGAGGCACAAAGAGCAGGAAATGCTAAAAGAACCACAGTTTCTAGGAAAACCAGTGATACAATCCAGTCCGGGGTGCCACAAAGGTAGCTGACCTTTTAGAAACACAGAGTTAAAGCAAAGTAGCACACTCCAACAAACAAGGCATTCAATTTGCAAGTAAAACAAATTGTCTTATTTTGCCACAATGTACCAGCCTCTGCTGACTAACCAAGAAACCCCTGCGCTCGAGCTTGCGGCTTCCCAAGGGAGTCCCCTGGAAAGACTGCAACAGTCAAAGCCGCAGGGTTTCTTGCATAGACAGCAGAGGCTGCAGTTTTGTGGCAAAATAAAAGACAATTTGTTTTTACTTGCAAATTGAAGCTGTGTGCCTTGTTTGTTGGAGTGTGCTATTTTGCTTTAACTCTGTGAAATGCTAAAAGAAGCCTTCGATTTTCTCAGGTGGGCAGAGGAGAATCTTCCCTCTCTGTCAGCAGTCCAGCTAGCAGGAGAGTTGAACATTCAAGCAGACTGGCTCAGTCACGAAAATGTTCACCTGGGGTAGTGGATGCTGAACCTAGAGGTGGTAAACCTGTGCAAGAGATCCAGCCATCCTCAGATCAATGTTTGCCTCCAGTTGCTGTGCTCAGACTTCAAGGTTTTTCAGTCGTTATCAGTGTCCACAAGTGGTGGCAGTGGACACTCCATCCGAGGAGTGGACCATCAACAGAGCATATGTGTTCCCTCCACTGCCTCTTCTTCCCAGGGTCATACAAAAGATAAGACACTCAAGAGGAAGTTTTCTTCTAATAGTTCCAGAGCGGCCAAGAAGACTGTGGTTCTCGGATTTAGTGAACCTAGTTCAGCAAGCACCTTTTTGCCTTTCAGTGCAGGGAGATCTTCTGTCTCAGGGTCCTATTCTGCACTCAAACCAGGAGTGATGCAGCTTGTGGCCTGGCTTCTGAAAGGAAGAGTCTCCTAAAACTTTTTTTTTTCTAGAAAAGTAATGGATAATCTAATGGCTGCAAGAAAGTTGTCTGCCTCTGCAGCTTATGCCTGTGTATGGTCCACCTTTTCTGCATGGGCCAGAAAGAAGGAGCTCTGACCTTCTAAGGCTTCAGTTCCACAGATCTTGGATTTCTTGTAGGAAGAAGTGGAGACAGGTTTAGCCCTGAGCTCTCTGAGAGGCCAGGTCTCTGCTCTCAGTGTATCCTTGGGCAGCATCCCCCTGGGTACTAATAGAAAGGTCATTTATTTTCTACATGCAGTTAGCAAGAGTCAATCTATCTTTCAATCCCCAGTTCCTTCATGGGATCTAAATATGGTTCTGAATGCTGTTTGTAAGGAGCCTTTTGAACCACTGTCATCCATTCCGCTGGATGTGATATCTTACAAAGTTGTGTTTTCTGGTGCCTGTATGCTCCGCCAGGAGGATTGGTAAGCTCCAGGACTTGTTGCACTAAGACCCCTACCTTATTTATGCATAAAGAGAAGGTGGTACTTAAAACAGTCCTGTCTTTCATTCCAAAAGTGCCCATGGCCTTCCATGTGAACCAGGAGATATGTTTTCCATCCTTTTGTCTGCAACCATCTCAACCAAAGGAGAAGAAGTTGCACAAGTTAGATGTGCGATGGGCTGTTAGAACATACCTCAAATGGATGGATGTCTTCCAGAAATCAGATAGCCCGTTTGTTCTCTTTGAGGGAGCCAAACAGAGTCAAGGGGCCTCGAAGTCCACTCTAGCTAGGTGGGTGAAGGCTTGCATTGCTAAAGCCTGTGTCACAGAAAAGAAGAGGCCTCCGGCCCTTATCAGAGCTCACTCCACCAGGGCTGTGGCGACTACCTGGGTGGAGAGGTGTGAAGCATCTGTTTTAGAGTTATGCAAGGCAGCCACATGGTCCTCTGTCCACACATTCACCAAACACTACAAATTGGACATTCAGAGTTCTGCTGTTGCAGCATTTGCTCGCAGAGTTTTACAGGTAGCAGTTCGTAAGTGATCTGTTACAGCATATTCTTCTTTGACATATGGAATAATATTGTCCCCCCTCCCATTGGATCTGGGTACTGCTTTTTAGAACACAATGGTAATGACTTCCTATTGCCAATGTGGAGCATTACAGACAGAATAAATTAACTGCTTACTTACTGTAATTTCCTTTTTGGTTAGCTCAAACATTGTCAATGGGACCCACTCAGGAGCCTGCTCCTGTGGGAGAATATTATCTAGTATGCTATGGGGATGTCCATTATTTCACAAAAAATCCCTTTTTGCTTTTGATATTCCCCACAGAAGATGTAACTGTAAAGTGTTAGATGGTCAATTCTGTAATTGTTAAGAGTAGTGGCGCCCTCATTGGGAACTTATATGTACTGTGATGTAATATCTATGCTTGGAAATCGGACTATATGTTTGTTTTTCTACAAAATAAAGTTTAAAAAAAAATTCCTTTTTGACTTGGACATCCTTCTATTTTGTTCTGCTACACTGTTTTATTATTATTAAGAAAGCAAAGATTTTTCAATCAGGCTGGACCACACATCTTAACAAGTACAGTTGTACGACATTTTGGTGCTTTCCTTGTTACAGGTGGTTCTCATGGCATGCAGTTTGTTTGCCAGAGTTAATCACTGTGTTTATTGTCAGTTTCTAAGTTGCAGAGGATGTTGCTGGAATGGGACGAGTAGGCTGTCCTTCTGCCTTGTCAGAAAGAAACTCAGTTTGAACAAGTCAAGAGCCAGCTATGAGAGGCATCCTTTTTCCGTATCCATCAGCAAGGTAAAACAGTTTTCCATTTAACAATTAGAAGGCAGAGTATATTCAGGTTCTTCTGTTTTATGTGTTATGTTGTATCATTTATAAAAATAGACATTATAGTAGTTAAAGTTATTGAGGCACTGCGAGGTCCATATGCCCAGCATTCTAAAGCTTGGGCTGTACCATTCCCCTTGTAGGGGTGCACTATACCCAGTGGTAATGACTTCCCATTGACAATGTTGGAGCTAACATAAAAGGAAATTACGGGACTAGGACAAAACTTGGTACATCAAGACATCTGCCCCACAAAACCACATATGCAAAATGTCATGCAAATCCATGGAACGGTTGCAAAGTTATTAAAGTGTAAATGTTGGGGTTTAACACTGAAGTGCCTGTACAACCCTAACTATAGGGGCATAGTCATGCCCCTATAATATATAGCAAGGAAATCTACATAACTCTGTTATTATATAAGGCCTATAACCTATAAGGCCCTACATGGACAGGGCCCTGGCTACCTGTTAGACCTTCTGTCACCTGCCCTCTCCTCGCGCTCTCTTCATTCATCCAATGAATGCCTACTGACCATTCCCAGAACTAGGCTGAAAACAGCCGGCAATAGAGCTTAGTGCCGCAGCTCCAGTTCTGTGGAATTCTTTACCGACTATGGTCAGAGAGGCTTCATCGGTGGATGTTTTAAGGCCCAGCTGAAGACTTTCTTCTACTCTAAGGCATTTAACGCTTAGAGATGGATTTATTGTTAGGTTTTAAAAAAAAATTTTGTATTGATTTGTATTTATATGTGAATTTATATTCTTTTATATTAAATATGTTTGTTTAAATGCTTGTATGGCGCCCAGAGCCTCCGGGATTGGGCGTCTTTTAAATAAATTTTGCCTTGCCTTGCCTTTGCCTAGTAAGAAGACAGGAACGGTATCAACATACAATGCACTGTGCTGTAAAAAATTGTAATAAAAATAGTTTAAAAAGGGTATGCGGCACAAACGTACTGTGATAAACACACAATAGCTGAAATCATATTGCACAATTATCATAAAGAAGGTACCACTGATAGTTAAAAATGGCATTGGTATAGGCAGGGTGGAGGAGGCTGAGGGGAGTGTGGAAGACATGTGGGTCACCTTGCAAATGCAGGGGGGCAAGAGAGTGAAAATAGGGGTGGTATACAGACCAACCATGCTGGCAGAGAGTCTGGAAGAGAGTCTGGTGGCAAATGTTATGGATCACTGTAGATTGGGCAAAGGAAGGGTAGTGGTGATGGGGGACCTAAACATGCCAGGGACAGACTGGGGCACTATGACGTCTCTAGTGGCCAAGGAACAGAGATTGCCGGATGTCTTCCAGGATGTGTTCCTAACCCAGCAGGTGGGGGAGCCAACTAGGGAGGCCCAGACACTGGTCATGGTCCTGGTGGACAGTGACCAGATTAGGGGCCTGGAGGTGAGAGACCTGTTGGTGGGGAGTGATCATGCCATGGTCTGGTTTTTCCTGGACCGGGGGGGGGATGAAAACCACACAGACGGTGGTAATTGACTTTAGGGGTGTGGATTGCAGGGGTATGGGAAGGATCCTTAAGGGTTATCTGGACGAGATAAGGCCAGATATGAATGCTGACAATAGGTGGGAGATCATTGGGGAGGTTCAGGAGGATGCCAAGTCCTGTGCAAGGGTGAGGCACAAATTTGGTAAGGCCAGGAAACGGTGTTGGTGGACCCGGGAAGTTCAGGAGACAGTGAGGGAAAAGAAGGCTGCCTATAGGCACTTCAAATGCTCAAGGAGCGAGAGGGATCAGGGGGAGTATGAACTGATGTCCAGGAGGGTCACCAGGGTGGTGAGATTGGTTAAGGTGAGGAAGGAGCAGAACTTGGCCAGATATATCAGGAGGGGGAACAAGGGGTTCTTTAGATATATTGTGGAAAAAAGGAAAGTGAGGGGGCAGATTAGCAGGATTAGGTCAGGGGAGGATGGGCACAGGATGTGGGGAGCAGGCTGAGGTACTAAATGAGTACTTTGCTCAGTTTTACCACAGGAAGTATGGGGGGGCCACGCCATTCGGAGAGGGATGGGAACCTGCGGGGTGGCGGGACCCTTAGAGACTGGGGCCCTGCTGAGTCTAGGGAGGGGGCTGGGCCAGCACTGTCAGGTGGGGGGAAGGCAGAACAGGAGGCAAAGGGGGGGGGACAGGGAGGTTGAAATCCCAGTAGAGAGTGTGAGGGAAGCCTTCAGGTCCCTTAGGATGGAGAAGGCACCAGGGCCAGATGAAATACATCCCAGGATGCTCAGGGAATTGGTGGATGTCCTGGCTGCCCCCCTGGTGGAGCTTTTCAGCATCTCTCTGAAGATGGGGTGGGTCCTCCAAGACTGGAGGGTGGCTCATATCATGCCTATCAACAAGGGTGGATCAAGAGAGGAGGCGAGGAACTACAGGCTCATTAGCCTGACGTCGGTGGTGGGCAAGATGATGGAGGGTATTATCAAGGAAAGGCTGGGGGGATACTGGAGCAAATAGGGTACCTGGATGATGGCCTGCATGGCTTTGTCCTGGGAAGATCATGTCAGACAAACCTTGTGGAGTTCTACGATTGGGTGACGAGTGTCCTTGACTAGGGTAGGCCAGTGGACGTCCTCTTTCTAGACTTCAGCATTGTGTTTGATTCAGTACCTCACAGTGGCCTGTTGCCTAAGCTGGGGGAAATGGGGCTGGGGAAGCAGATAATCAGATGGATAGGAAATTGGCTTTCGGAGCGTATTCAGAGGGTGGTGGTTGGGGGAATAGTCTCATCTCCAAGGAGGGTCATTAGTAGGGTCCCCCAGGAATCAGTCCTGGAGCCACTACTGTTTAACGCCTCTGACTCTGACATGAGGAAGGGTATCATGAGTGAAATGAGTCTCTTTGTGGATGACTCGAAGCTAGGAGCGGTGGTGGATGGGGAGGAGGGGAGAGTGACCATGCAGGAGGACCTGGAGGCTCTGGAGAGGTGGTCGAGAAAGTGGAACCTAAAGTTCAATGCAGGGAAATGCAGGGTTCTGCACATGGGGACCAGAAACCCAGGCCAAGTGTACGCCCTGGTGGGGGGGACACACTACAAGTCTTGAAGGGCGAGAGGGACCTAGGGGTGGTGGTGGATGTCAAAATGAACAACTCTGAGACTTGTAGGAGGGCAGCGGCCAAGGCCAATAGGATACGGGGATGCATAGCTAGGGGGATTTCCTCCAGAAGGAGGGAAGTGATCCTCCCTCTGTATAACTGCCTGGTTAGGCTGCATCTCGAGTACTGTGTGTAGTTTTGGAGACCGCACTTAAAAAGAGGCATTGCACTTCTGGAGAGGGTTCAGAGAAGGGCAACCAAAATGATCTGGGGCTTGGGGGAGAGGCTTGAGGAGCTCAACATGTACACTCTGTAGGAGAGGAGGGACGGCGGGACATGATAGAGGTCTTTAAGTACATAAAGGGGATAAATAAGGGAGGCTCAGTCAGGGTGTTCCAAAGGAAAGGGGGGGCAACCAAAGGACACAGATGGAAGCTAGAGGGGGGAGACTTAGGGGGGAAAGGAGGTGGTGTTACTTCACTGAGAGGGTGGTGGAACTATGGAATGCACTGCCCAAGGGACTGGTGGAGGCAGATACTGTAGAGGGGTTCAAGAGGGACTGGGACAAGTATAGGGAGGGTGAAGTTGAAGAAGTCCAATACAAGGGAATATCTTGGACAGGGGTGGAGAAACCCAAGGGGTGGGACAGCAGAATCGGTGCCCAGTATGGGTGCTGACTATAGAGCAGACACGAAAGACCATAAGGCCTACTCTGCTGGCATTTTAGTATGTTAGTATGTTAGAAAGCATTTTGTTCAGTCCCAAGTGGCAGTGTGCTTTAAGTTTGTAATGCTAAGCTCTTTCCTGTTGTAACAAAAGCTGAATGAAATCCCCCCACTCCCATGCCCAATATCACTTTTTCCAAACCTTGGAATCTGAAGACATGTCCTTGCCCCGACTACATAACTTGGACTGGCAATGCATTATTTGTGTCTCCTTTTTTCTAGTCTCCTCAAAAGTTCTAAAACTCGCATCTTCAATTGACATAAAGTCTTTGCAGTATAGAATGCTTTGCAGATGCAATGGGCTGCTTAAGCAATTCCAGTCATGTTACAGTTAATAATCTGCCTGTTGTGTTTTGTAACTCACTTCAGTAACAGGACATACAAATGAAGCACCCACCTGTATCAATGTGCAAAATGTACAGCGTACACATCTAAAGACACCTTAAGAAAAAGGAGTTAATTTTGCAGTCTGTTTTGTCTTGTCCAAACTGCTTGTTATCATATTTGCTGTTACAGCCTCTTATGAAGACCATGCATAGTAAACTGTTGATCACTTTTTCTAGCTTCACTTTGGTTTGTAAAATATGCCAGTTCTTTTTTATGACTGAGTGTATCTAATGACTATGCGGAGCAACAGTGGTAACAAAATTTAAAAGATTTATGTGATTAAAAATTTGAATTTAGATCTTTTAAATTTTGTTACTACTTTCGCTCTGCAGAGTAATGTGATACACTTAGTAATAAAAAAGAACTGGCACATTTTACAAACTGAGGTGAAGCTAAAAAAAGTAAACGGTTTACCATGCATGGTCTTCAGAAGGGGTCATAACATAGCAGATATGATAGCAAGCAGTTTGCACAAGATAGAAGAGACCACAACACAAACTCCTCTCCCTCAAGATGCCTTTAGATGTTTACACTGTTCATTTTGCGCAACGATACAGGTGGGTGATTCATTTATACATCCTGTTACTAAAGTGAGTTACAAAGCACAACCCACAGATTATTAACTGCAACATGACTGGTATTGCTTATGTAGCCTGTTGCACCTGCTAAGCATTCTATATTGGAAAGACTTTATGTCAATTCAAGACTCAAGTTTCAGAACGTTTAAGGGGCATAGAAAAAAAAGAGACAAAAATAATGCCCTGGCAGTTTATGTTATGCAGTTGAGGTAAGGACATGTCTTTAGATTCCAAGATTTGGAAAAAGTGACATTAGGTATATTGGGGGAGGGGGGAGTTCGATCCATTTTTGTTACAATGGCAAAGTGCTTGGCAGTACAAACTTCAACCACACTGCCGCCTGCAGACAGAATGAAATGTGTTTGTTTGGGGGGGTTTTGCAACCTTTTTAAAAATACTTGTGCAATATTATTCCAGCTATCGTAATTGAAAACAGTAGGTTTGTGCTGCATTGCCTTTTTTAATTATTTTTTTTATAATGAGTTAATATAGTACAGTGCATTGTATTTTGTGAGACACCAGGGAAAAGATGGCAAAGGGAAAATGATTGGCCCCTCATGGAAAAGGATCTTTTTTTGTGACTTGTGATACAAAAAAAGAATCTTTTTTTGTATCACGAGTCACAAAAAAAGAGTTATAATCTTAAAAATAAAAAATATTTCAAGACCATTTCTCTAACACTTAAGTTCAGAATCCATCTAAGGGGGTCCCGATAGGCAAGCTACATTTGTTGGTCATTCTCCAGAATGTAATTTTTGTTGTTTTCCAAACTTGAATTTTTAGGGATAAAAATGGAAAACAAGATGGCAGCACACAAAACAGATTCTTTCCCTCAAGAAAAAGGATCCCTCATGCAAACAAAATTCATACAGCTATGTTGAAGTACCTACTGAGCATGCTCAGAACCCGAAATTAAATAATTGTTTTTTTTTTACTTGCTTTCTTTTCCCTGCTGACTTCCTGGTTGGCACCACTCATCCAGGCATCCTCCTTCTTAGAGCCAGCCACCGTTCGGTCAGTTCCCTTGATTCCACTTCTGAGTGGCCATCACCTCTTCCCCTGTGGATTACGCCCTGTGGCGGGGCAGCGGGGAGACCACCTCTCTCCCGCCAGGACCGGATCCAGTTCAGCAATGCCGTTCTGAAGCCGGGGTGCCCGTAAGATGGCCATCAAGCCAGTGCAACCAGGACGCCATTTTTTCCTTCCTAGATTTTGATCACTGTGGAGCTTGGAATGCAGTGACGTCAATGACATGTTTGCACATGCTCCCGTGCACTCCACCTCAGGTTTTTGCCAAGCTCTAGCCCTACAATTATGGCACCATGGCGCTGATCCCCAACCTCTGCCAGGGGTCAGGCGCACAGTGACCATGGGTTCCCCCCACCCCAAAGATGGAGAGCAGTCCATCAGACACTCAATCCACCTTCCTCTGCTGACCCACAATGACCCCTGCTCACTCTTGAACACGAGTCGCCGGCATGGAGCAAAGTGTGGCATCCAGCGCCTCAACCCTCAGCGCCACCAGGCCAGCTACAGAAATGTTAAAATTTAATAACTTTGGAATGGATTAATATTTTGTCACTAAACCACCATAGGAAATCCCCCTGAGCCAAGCCCTTTCTACCCTGAACGTTTCAGGTCAAAATTCCAAACAATCTAGGAGCTAGATGATGACAAAAAAACCCCAGCAAAAAACAACAATGTTGTTATTTCTTTCTCTCTCTCTATCCCCATCTCAGAATCCACACATCTGACTGAAATGAAACTTTGCAGGTCAAAAGATTTGTCCCCACGAGATCGTGCATGCAAACTTTCGTGCAAATCTGTTGAATGGTTACGACGATATTAACGTGCAAAAATTGGGGTTTAACGTTAAAGTGTCTGCTCAGCCCTAACTATAGTGGTGCTACTGTGCCAGTATAATTATAGGGGCACAGTCATGCCCCCAGATTTAGGGTTGAGTAGGCACTTCAATGTTAAATCCCAAATTTTGCGCTGTAATAACGTCACAACCGCTCAATGGATTTGTATGAAAATGTGCATTCACCACTGCCTAGGTAGATCTCTGGATGTGACATGTTAGTTTTAGTCAGATGTGCATTTTCTGAGTTCCAGAGAGGTGAAAACTGACTTTTGCTCATTGACTTTTCTATGAACTTGCCTACAGCCCAGATGGTTTGGAACTGTGCTGTGAAATTATCAGGGCACTAAGGGACTAGCCCACAGATGTGTTTTTTGCTAGTTTGAAGAAAAATAATAATCTGTTCAAAGTTATTTATATTTCTAATTTTGATCACGTGGCTGCTAAGCATGCTCAGTGAGGACTTCAAGATAGCTGTATGAAACAAAAAAGGAATCCTTGTTTGTATGGGAATAATCCTTTTTCATTTGAAGCCATCTTGTTTCATTATTTCAGCAACAAAAAACTTTTAAGAGCCACTAAAATGACACTCTGGGGAGTAACCAACACATGGAGCTTGCTTATTGGAACCCCCTTTAGCTGGATTCTACATTCCAAGAAATGCCCTTAAAATGTATTTTTTTTTTTTTAGATTAAAATTCTTTTTTCATATCGCATGATATGAAAAAAGATTCTTTTTTCATATCATGAGTCATGAAAAAATATCCTTTTTTTGTATGGGAAATCAATGTATTTCAATGTGGTTTTCAACTTTGGAGCATAACTTGACAATTTTTGCATATTTTTTCACCAAATTTTCAACATGGCCTTTTAAGAACCCCATCTCGTGAACTTAGTCAGTGGAGTTTCGCAAATCTGGCCCAAAAGGCAATTTTGCAGTCACTTAGTGAAATCACCTTTCAGGCATGATTTCAAAATTTTCACTGCCTTTGTTCAAGAGGTGGGGTCATAAGAAGGATATGTTCCTAATATGGTGTAAAATATGTAAAAATTGCAAAGTTACGCTCATACGTTTAAATTTAACTATGCTTGCTTGTAACTTTAGGAATTTTAAATATTTTCACCCCAGATTATCAACATAATCATTTTTTTACATCACCTCATGAAGGTGATAGCTGTTATTTTTCAAGTCCTGGCCAAAATGTATTTTCTCACTTGTGGCGTGGAATGTTGTTGTAGTGGCACAGAATGATGTTTCGGCGGGGACTTGAACATTCACAGCACAGCATTCATGAAGTGGGGTAATAAGGCTATGCTGACAGTGTGGTTGCTGTTTTGGCTGTAATGCTTCAACAACATACATGTATGCATCTATGAAGAGATGGGAGTGCAGGGCCCAGAGGGCCCTGCACTCCCAGAGGCAAATGAGGATACAATTATACTATCTCAAAAAGTAAGGAAATTCCTTGCAAAAAAAAACAAAACTCTGTTAATGCATCAGTTAAGGTTAAAGCGACAATAGTAACAAAATGTGGTGTTAGGGTTCCCAACTGTAACACCCCACCCCCACTTTCGAGGCAGCAAACCAGGTGTGTGTGTGCGCTTTTGTGGTTTCCAGCCAACGCTCACTACCTTCCATCAGTAAAGAAGCTGGATGATGGTACATTGTATGGACGATGGGGAGAGTGTTAGGGTGGAGAAACCCAAGGCAGACACCACGCCTGGTTTTGCTGCCTGCAGAGTGAGAGGGTGGGGTGTTAGGGTTAGGAACCTGACTATATTTCCTATCTTTTTCCTTTAACTCCTAACTGAGGATGAGCAGAGTTTTTGCAAAGAATGTATATGCAGTATATATATCTTCATTGCAAAAACTTCATTAGTGCATCAGTTAGGTTGAAGAGACAAAAGTATGGAAATGAGATGTTAGGTTGAACCCCTAACTCCCCTAGGCATCAGGGTATGCCATGGGGTCATTATGCCCAACTCTTACCCCATTCCATGTGTAAATAGGCTGACATGGTATAGTATAGGAGAATGGGGAGAGAGTTAGGCCTAATGACCCATGGCACACTCCGATGCCTGCTGGTATGTGGAGGATGGGAATGGGTTGGTAGGGTGGGGGGCTTAGGGGCTCAACCCATTAACCCATTCCAGAATTATTACATTTTAACATTTCTGTTCTGAGCATGCTCAGTAGCACTTCAAGTTAGCTGAATAAAATGAAAAAGTAATCCTTTTTCATATGGGGCCAATCCTTTTTCGTGAGGGAAAAAAATCCTTTTTCATTTGCCACCATTTTGCTTCCACTTTTTTTTTTTATAAAAAAGCCACAAAAATGACATCCAGCTTACAGACCAATGTGACCAGGAGCTCCGGCCTCTCTTGAGGACCGACCTTTTCTTAAATCTGTTAAAACAGTTCTTCTATTTCTAAGCCTAATCTATCCTTTACTATTTCTAGTCCATAAGGTTGGCCATCTGTGGGCACCCCCTTCCCCCTTCCTTGACTATGCTACAGTGTCCTCTTTAATTTTCCTTTTCCCTACAGGTCCTCAGATAGGGAGATTACTGTGATCTCCAAGAATATGTAAAACAGGTTGTGTTTATTGTTATTGGATTTAGTATGTACTAGCACTATGTTATAAAATACCTTGATGTATATACCTTATACTTATGAAACCTGTAAGTGTTAAATACCATGGCACGAGGTGTTTTTGATAATGGTAAAAAGTACTAGGTGTCTATTATAGAAATTAAGCTAGTTGTACTATTTAAAATGCATGTTAATTGTTGTAAACTTAACAAGCCAGAAATGACATGGTGATTTGCATATATCCCATGATGCATTGCATTATGAAAGTATGTATGATGTTGTATTTCTTTGAAACTTATTTCTTGATAATGCCTTTTGGGGTAACTGTTCTTTCAGTGATTCTGTATCAAGGTTCTTTGTTTATAGCTTGTTTTGTTTTTCTTCTTTTGGGGCCCCCACTATGTAAGCAAATGAGGGCTTGCATAAGGGTTATGGCTACAGCTGAACTAATAAAACCAGATCAGAGATCAATGTCAGTAGGTACTGACTAAATGCAGAGAAAGAACAGGCATGGTCTGTTGCTGCAAACTGATGTACTGAAGAAATATGTTATTACAAAGGTTATTTCTTGAATTTTCGAATAAACATCACACAGAGATTGTGTGTTGAACTTGAAGTTCGGTATTTGGCGATCTGTTATCCCACAACTAACACATCTATCTTGCTTATCAGGACTCTGTTAGGTAGATTCTGCAAGTAACTGTTGAAGACATGACCTGGACATTTTATTTTTTTTTTTATGATTTATGTCCTTTTTTCATACTCACTTCCACTTTTTCACATGGGCTTTTTGTTCTAGCCCATATGAACAAAAGTGGTTCCTATATTTTTAATATGTCTAGTGGCACCCCCCACCCTCTGATAAATGTCCCATATATTTCAATCTTTCCCTGGTGTCTAGTGGCACCCACCCTCCAATGCCGTCCCCATAATTATTCCTGCTTTCCCTGGAGTCTAGTGACACCCCCCCCACACTCTGATTGTCATCCCTGTTATTAATTTATATTTCTTTGGTGTCTAATGGCACTCCCCATCCTCTGACACCATCCCCATAATCTTTGTATTTTTCCATGGTATCTACTGGCATCTCTCACCCTCTGATCACCCTCACCATTTATATTTATTCCTTCCCTGGTGTCTAATGCCCCCCAACCCCACCATCTGATCGCCGTTCTGCCTGTGATAAAGAAAATGGTCTCTCAATGTCTTTTTTTTAACCTGTAAAAAAGAAAACAGTCCCTCGCCGATCCGCCCACCCCCCCCCGACCTCCCTCTGAGCACACACACACACACACACACACACACACACACACTAACTCACCCACCTGAACAGGTCCCGGGGTGAAGATCCACTCTCTGATTAAAGACACATCTTGCTGCTGGAAATACCGACTGTTATATGAGAAAGTAATGTAAGGGCGGTTCAATGTATTTCAATGAAGTTTTCAACTTTGTGGCATAACTTTGCCATTTTTGTATATTTTGAGCTCAAATTTTCAACATGGCCTTTTTGGGATGCCACCTCATGAACAATGCTGGTGGAATTAAACAAATCTGGCCCAAAAGGTGATTTTGTGGTCACTTGGCGAAATCAGATTTTATGCAGGAGTTGAACATTTTCTCTGCCCTTGTTCACGAGGCTGGGTCATAAATGGGGTGAAAATCTTTCACACTTACCCTGTGCAGCCCTCATGGTGTGCACTGGGGAGGCCTGCAGTGCTATTAGCATTCACACTTCCTCCCCCCGATTTGCACAGCTCAGTCACTTTGCTGGCATCTTGGGACATTAGGATGCTAGATCCACAGCTCTCCTACCTTGGAAGTACACAAGTTCTGCACCTCTGGCGAAGCCTTCTGTTGAGCACTGCCTCCCCCTGGTGCCCATAGTTACTTCTATATGGTGTTCTTTGTTGTCATGTCAAGTTTCCTGTTGCACTGTTTTCTATCTTGTTTTGGGCTAACTACAAGTGTACACACATATGGCACAGTGTTAGAGTTTCCCCAGTATCAAGTAAACTATGTGATGATTGTTCTGAGAAATATTATATATAAGGCAACTATTGGTCTGCCCTGCAGATGTACACTAGGGGCCAGACAATCTTGCAGGGAAAATTTCTCAGATATCTTATGTATTCTCCCTCTGGGTGTTCATGGCTAGTCAATATACTACTATCTATTCACAAAACATAAATGGTCTTAACAACCCAGTAGAACACAATAAGGTGCTGATAGCCATAAAAAAACTCTGCCTGACCTTTATCATGCTCCGGGAGACCCACCTCTCAGAACAGGAGCACCAAAAGCTTACAGAATTGGGATTCTCTCTGTTAGTGGCCTCCTCTTATAAACAGGGTAAATGGAGGGGCACTGCAATACTTGTACCGAGGCAGACCCATTTTCAATGTACTGACATGCACTCAGACCTTCAAGGACATTTGGCAATAACTTCTGGGTAGTATCTGGTGAAAGAAATCACCGTAGCCAGTATCTACCTCCTGATGCTGACACTGGTGATCCACTGTGTTCTAACCAAGGTCCTACAATATCAGAAGGGCATACTTCTTCTAGTGGGAGATTATAATCTTATTGTTGACAGCAGGGATACTACTAGTTTAGTTTTCAAGATGGTGGCCTTGCTGGGCTAGCCACTAGCTGCAAAACCAGTATACTCTTATTTGAGCCTATTTGAGTTTTGTTTTACTTTTGTTTTATTGACATTTTTATTTCTGTTTATTGCCGTTTGGTATTTAGTCTACTGGGTGACTACGGGACTGGATGAGCGTTTGTTGTTTCCCACTGTAGCTGCCGATTGTAGTGAAATGGGCTGTGGACTGTGAATGGAACTATCTTTGTCCGTTTAAGTGGCTAGTTTATTTTTCAATAGCTTAACAGTTCACTGCTCTCATCTATTGGAATTTTAACCACAAATTCATTTTCAGTATTATTTTTTGTTTTAGACTGTGTAGAGCTGGTCAAAACCCTGCTGACTTGCCCTGCTGATTTACGTGGGATTGAATTTCTAAAGCTGGAGGCACACTGTTCTGCGGTCAACGTTTGGAAGTTAGTGCTGGCGGTATTGAATTGCACTGCTCTGAAACTGTGATATCTGGAGCTACTTTTGTATATCTTACTGGGATTTTGTGGGGTGATATTTTCCTGGAAGAGGACATCTTGATCTTCTTGTTCATTTCAGTGGCTTCTCGGTGGACTTCGGAGCTTGGGAAGGTAGGGGGCTTTGGAAGGTCTGTCCAGCACTGGTGTGGGAGGTGACCACTTTTGGGTGGTCCTGCCACGAGGAGATGCTAGTCTAGGAACCTCGGAGGTGGATGTAGTTACTAGCGTCTCCTAGGATTTCCTGGGCTGCTGGCACAGTAGGCGGAGCCACAATCGGGGAGCCGTGGTGGTGGGTCTGCCTAGGTGGTTTGGATTACCTCCTGGGTAAGCACTGGTTTGACTCTGCCTGGGTTTCCTGGTAAACAAATTCCTAGCTCAGAGAAACTTTTAGACTGCTGAACCTTTTCTCATGAAATTACAAGGAAAATCATGTGTAGAAATCTGCCCCAGGTAGTGAGAGTGCCTGAAATTTGGTTAAATTCTGCTTACAGAGTTAGTGTGCTCATTCAAAGTCAAGTGAGAGCTGACTTTGAAACACTGTTTAGTTTTATTCTTCGGAGGTGAGAGCTCTGATAGTCATCATTTCTTCAAGACTTGACAAGATTTGATTGTCTTTGATTGGATCCTCCTACTGTGGTACACAGGTCGAAATAAGTGACTAGGGCTGTATGTTTAATTTCTTGGATTAATTTGAGGGATTTAAAAGCTCGCTTGAACTGAAGGAATTGTGTTTATATAATTAAGTGTTTCTGTTTAGACTCTCCCTAGCTACGTGAGAGATGTTGGGGGGGGGCTTAGTTAATTTGTTAGAGGAAAGAGAAGTTAAAACTGGGTTAGTCATATGGTTTAAATATTTTGTTAGATTTGTATTGATTTATTTGTAAATTTTTTGTTTGAGAGAGTAATGGAATAGATTTTAATGTAGTTGCAATTTTTTATTGATAGTGAGTTTTTAAATAGGCAATATGTGTTGGGATCATGTTTAGGTGGGCAGGTGCTACTCCCCTTCCAGGCTGAGACCTGCACCTTCAAAATTCCCTTTACAACCGGTATATAGATGCTGTCATGCCTTGGGGATTGCTACAGAGGAGTCGGGGGCCTGGCCGGGGAGGAGCGGGTGGACGGATAAGAGTGGTGAGGTCGAGGAGGCACCGTGTGGCAAAATGGGTTCAGGATAGGGTCTTCAATGTCTGGTACCCATACCCAAGGGTTTCACTGATAGTGGGCAAGTTGTCCATTCCTCCAAGGCCTCTTATCCAACTCAGGGGGTGTTATGTAATGCCAGGTCAATAAAGAACAAGACAGCAATTATTGCTGATCTTGTTGAGTCCTCAGACCAGGTTTGCATCACAGAGACCTGGCTGGACGAGAATGCAGGTCCCATATTGGAGTCAGCTGTTCCAGCCGGGTACTCAGTGATATCAGCCGAGACTGGATCATAGAGGTGGGGTGTAGCCATTTGTTTTAAGATGGAACTGGGCCGTGTAGGGTTCCAGTGGCGACCACTAGATCCTTAGGTGTATCATGGGAGCAGGTGTGGGCAGTAGGATTCTGCTCATCTACTGTCCATCCGGTGATGAGAAATTTTCCTGCAGGAAGTTGCAGACTTCATGGTTGATATGGTGTTGGAACCCTCCAGGTGGTTGGTCCTGGGGGATTTCAATGCCTGGAGTCGATGATAAACTCTTGCACTTTGGTCAAAACTTCCTCCAACTGATGATTTTGTTGGGCTTCACACAGGTAGTTACCGCTGCAACCCATATTCAGGGTCATTCACTGGATCTGGTGTTCACCATGGGGATGGAGGTCGCTGACTTGTTAGTGGAACCAGTTGAATGGTAGGACCATCACCCTATAAGGTTCAGTTTCGTGGCTCCCCTGTGAGACCAGCCCCTTTGGAAATGGTCGGTACTGCCCTTTGAGGAGTAACCCCAGAGGTTCTGTTGGTGGTACTGGACCTATCGAGTTGGCCATTGGGATGCTTGGACCCAGGTGAACTAGTAGTGCGCTATAACTACGTGGTGCTGAGGGCCCTGGATTCCATAGCTCCTGTCTGTGTTCACCCCCTCCCTCTCCGCCCTTGGTCCCCTTGGTTTGATGGGACTTTGAGGGAGTTGAGGAGAGTGGGGCGAAGGTTGGAATGTTGTTGGTGGAAATCCAGCCTGGAGGGGGACAGATTTAGGTTGATTGCCCATTATTTGGACTATCAATCAGAAATCTCCTGTAAGAAGGCAGAGTTCCTGTCCAGGGAGATGCGACAGCAAAGAATCGACTGGCTCAGCTCCTCTGGATCATGGACAGGCTGTGCAATCCAGCCTGCCTTGGGGTTGGAGAGCCTTTCACAAATAAAGTGTGATGAGTTTGCTCGGTTCTTTGCTGGTGAGATGTCCTCAATCAGGTCGGAGATCTGCTTAGTGGGTTCAAATGAGTATGGCGGTGGTCAATGTGAGGGCACAAGCACTCGGTCTGTCTGGACAGGCTTTGACCAGCCAGCGATCATGGATATCATAAAGACTGTTCAGGGCTTGTGACCGACTTACTGTAGTTTGGATCCTGGTCCTACGCACTTCCTTGTGGGGTGTATGGATGTGATTGGACTGGTCCTTGCTGAGATAGTCTTGTGCTCGTTGGACCAGGGGTGAGAGGTTGTTGTAACACCCTTTTGAAGAAAACTTCCGGTGACCCAGACTGTCTTGCAAACTACAGACCAGTCTCTAACCTGCCCTTTTTGGGCAAGGTTATAGAAACATAGAAACATAGAATGTGATGGCAGATAAGGACCGCTTGGCCCACCTAGTCTGCCCATTTTCCTACCTAACAGATAAGCTGCAGATCCTAATTAACCAACAGCTTACTTCCTCTTACCCCCTAGAACTGTCTTATGTCTGTCCCATGCATTCTTGAATTCCCCCACTGTTCTTGACTCCACGACCTCCTCAGGGAGGCTGTTCCATGCATCCACAACCCTCTCCATGAAAAAATACTTCCTCACATTACCTCTGAGCCGTTCCCCTCTATCTTCAAATTGTGCCCCCTTGTTCTTGCACATCTCTTTTTCTGAAAGATGCCACCCTCTTGGACTTTGTTGATTCCCTTGAGGCACTTAAAAGTTTCTATCATGTCCCCTCTCTCCCTCCTTTCCTCAAGGGTATACATATTAAGCTCCTTTAGTCTTTCTTCGTATGTCTTCTGGTGCAGACCCTGCACCATTTTGGTTGGCCTCCTCTGGACAGCCTCCACTCTGTCTATGTCTTTGTGGAGATGGGGTCTCCAGAACTGCACACAGTACTCCAGATGGGGTCTCACCAACTGTCTGTACAGAGGGATAACAACTTCCTGTTTTCTACTATTGATGCCTCTCCCTATGCATCCCAGTATCCCCCCAGCCTTCCTTACTGCCTTCTCACATTGCTTGCCCACCTTAAGGTCATCTGATTTAATTACCCCCAGGTCCCTTTCCATTTTTACTGTTGTCAGTATCTCACCCCCCATTGTGTACTCTTGCCCTGGGTTTTTGTTTCCCAGGTGCATTACCTTGCACTTCTTTGCATTGAATCTGAGCTGCCATACATTTGACCATTCCTCCAACCTTGCCAAGTCCCTTCTCATCCTTTCCACTCCATCTGGTGTATCAACCATGTTGCAGATCTTTGTGTCATCTGCAAAGAGACATACTTTTCCTTCCAGTTCCTCTGCAATGTCACTTATGAAGACATTAAAAAGGACCGGTCCCAGTACTGAACCCTGCGGTACCCCACTAGTAACCCTCCATTCTTCACTGTGGACTCCATTTACTACTACCCTTTGCGTCCTGTTGTCTAGCCAATTTTTTATCCAGGCTACCACCTTGGGACCCATTCCAAGGCTGGCTAACTTGTGTATTAATCTTTGGTGTGGAACTGTATCAAATGCCTTGCTAAAATCTAGGTAGGCCATGTCCACAGCCCCTCCCTGGTCCACTACTTTGGTCACCCAGTCAAAGAAATCTATTAGATTCACTGACACGACCTTCCCATCATGAATCCATGCTGCCTTGGGTCCTGTGCCCCACTGGCCTCTAGGTACTCAAAAATTCTTTCCTTCAGAAGTGATTCCATCATTTTCCCTAGTTGTGGGAGTACACCGGCATAGACATGTATTATGACAGTGTCCTCTGCTCCAACCTTGTTGTACCCAGTTTTCAACTGTCTTACATGCCATTTTCAGAGATAACCTTCAGTTATCTGACAGAATGTTGCTATATTTAGACCCCCCCTACTGGTTTTTGAGGCGCTAACACCAGAAAACTATTGTATGTTTGCATGGTAGAAGCCAACAAGATAATCACAATGCTTTAACTTACTAACCTGATTCCCACAGTAAAACAATGGCAAGATATAATGTTACAGCTATATGAGATGAAAAATTGATCAAAACTGAATCACTTTGTATCTAAATTTGAAACTTTGTGGAGTAGATGTGTCCAATATATGATGAACCACAGAACAGACTTTGTACCTTGAAATATAGTACTCGTGACTAACCACAATAACAGTTAACATATCCCTACATTGTTACTTGACTACTGTCAACAACAGTTAACCTATCCCTATATTGTTACTTGACTGCTGTCAACAACAGTTAACCTATCCCTACGTTGTTACTTGATTACTGCCAGCAACAGTTAACCTATCCCTATGTTGTTACTTGACTGCTGTCAACTTGTATAAGCTTGAAAGCCCTTTAGTTTCCTGTGTTGTACTGCTCTTTGTTTTGTCTGATAATGGCATAAATCTTATTTTTAATAGAGAAATTAAAAAGAAATGTTTTCACAAAATCTTGAAAAGCACCTCCATGGGCTGAGATGCTTCTACCCTTAAAATATCAGAACAAAATTCTAAGCCGTTCTTGCTTTAGATGCAAGAAAAAAAAGCAAAGAAATAACGTTTTTTTCACATTTTTACACTCCATGGGTCTCAAAACCCTAACAAGTGGTCATCACATAACTTTCCATGTCATCAAAACTTGGCACCCTACCTGTGCATGCAAAATGTCATGCAATTTTGTCAAATGAGGCCAAAGTTATTAAGGCTCAATCTCATGAAGTAAAATTATTTTTGGTGAAAATAAAACAGCCCATGAAAGTAAAATTCTTCTTGTATCATAGGGTTATCTCAGAAACCCTACTGAGCAAGCTGAGAAGCTAAAAACATTATAACTTGAGATGCAACTGAAATTTTTTCACAAAACCTTCAAAGAGCACAACATTGGGCTGAGCCCTTTCTGCCATGCAACTTCCCAAAACAGAAACATAGAAATTGTTGATAGATAAGGACCGCCTGGCCCATCTAGTCTGCTCGTAAGCCCTTGTACTGGATTACTGCTTCCGACCCGCAGCTGTACCTCTATGGTTCCCCTATGCCTGTCCCAAGCATGCTTGAATCCATTGACAGTGCTCGTTCCCACCACCTCCTGAGGCAGACCATTCCATGCATCTACCATCTTCTCTGTGCAGAAGAACTTCCTCACATTCCCTCTTAACCTCCCACCTTCCAATTTCATGTTATGCCCCCTCATTCCTCTGCTTCTCCTGTAATGGAAAATGTCTCCCTCCTCCACCTTGTTACATACCCTATAGGTGCTTGAATGTTTCTGTCATGTCCCCTCTTTTCATCTTTCTTCCAGTGAGTACATATTGAGGTCCCTTAATCTTTCCTCTTAAGTCTTGTGTTGTAAGCCCTGTACCATCTTAGTCACCCTTCTCTGGGCCGTCTCCAGCCTGTTACTGTCCTTACAAAGGTGTGGCCTTCAGAACTGCACACAGTACTCAATGTGAGGCCTGACCATGGTTTTATATAATAGCATCACTACCTCCCTCCTTCTGCTGGTGATACCCCTGCCTGTGCACACCAGCACGCCACTGGCCCTCTCAGCTGCCTTAGTACTCTGCTTTGACATTCCAGTAGGAGGCAGGCTGGCTTACTTCTTCCAGATCTGGAAGTCTGTGACCTCAGACAAGTGGGTCCTGGAAGTAGTAAGCCAGGGACTGACCCCCAACTTCAAAAACTTTCCAAAAAGAAGGGCCAAGTCTTTTCCACCTGCATCAGTCTCAGAAACCCTTGCCCTAGAGGCAAAGGTTTCCTCTCTTCTAGCTCTCAGAGCTATAGAGAAGGTTCCTACTCAGCACAATGGAAAAGGACTGTATTCCAGGTACTTCCTTACCCCAAAGAAAACAGGGGAGTGGCGACCCATCCTAGACCTAAGGTATCTGAATAAACACATTTCAAAGCCCAAATTCAAAATGGTAACTCTGGGAATAATCCTTCCCTCTCTAAGGCCAGGGGATTGGCTAGCATCTCAGGACCTCAAGGATCCCTACTTCCATATTCCTATAAGGTGCTCCCACAGAAAATACCTCAGCTCTGAGTTGCCTTTAGGCCAATACCAATTCAGAGCCATGCCATTCGGTCTAACATCAGCTCCAAAGGTGTTCACAAAGTGCCTTGCAGTAGTGGTGGCTTACCTCAGAAGACAGGGTATCACCATCTTTCCATATCTGGATGACTGGCTGTTAGTGGGTCAGTCTCATTTACAGGTCAAGTCAGCTCTTCAAACTATCCAGGACCTACTCAGCTCCTTGGGTTTTCTTCTCAATCTTCCAAAGTCTGTACTCGAACCAGTTCAACTTCTCACCTTTATAAGCACAGAGTAGGACACTGTACAAGCAAAAGCCTTCCTTTCCCTGGCAAGGGTAAAGGCCCTAGTGGATCTCGCGTCCTCCTATCGACCTCAGGTCTACCGCCCAGCAAGACAGTTCCTCCACCTCCTGGGCCACATGGCAGCTTCCATGGCAGTGGTGCAGGGAGCGAGGTTCAGACAAGGGACATTCAGTTTCATCTGAGGTCTTTTTGGTCTCAAAGAAGGATTCACTTACCAAACTGATTCCAAAGACTCAGACTCTGGTCCAAGCTCTCCAGTGGTGGCTGGACCAGGACAACCTCAGATAAGGGGTTCCATTTCTCCCTCAAGTCCCATCAGTAGTGTTTAACTACGGATGCTTCTCTCCTAGGGTGGGGAGCCCACCTGGGAGCCCTGACAGCTCAAGGGCTCTGGTCTCTGCAGGAGTCTCTCCTTCATATCAATCTCCTGGAACTCATAGCAGTTTTCCTAGCCCCGCAGAGCTTCTTGGATTCAGTCCAGGGCAAGGTGGTCCAAGTCAGAACGGACAACACCACCACAATGTGGTACATCAACAAGCAAGGAGGCACTTGGTCCTCGGCCTTGTACACAGAAGCCATGAAGCTGTGGTCTCTGGCCTATTCTCTTCAGACTTCTCTAGTAGCAGTTCACCTTCCAGGGAAGGACAACATACTAGCAGATGCTCTGAGCAGGATTTCATAGGGACACCATGAATGGTCCCTGGATCCTCACGTACTGAAGGTCATCTTCTCCAGGTGGGGCACTCCAGAGATAGATCTCTTTGCAGCACCGGACAATCATCAACTTCCTCTGTTTTGTTGCAGACCTCCAGTCCTGGGGACGGTTCCCCAGGATGCACTCTTTTTGGACTGGAAGGGCAGGTTTCTCTATGCCTTCCCTCCCTTCCCTCTGCTGTTCAGAGTTCTGTTCAAGATCAGGACTCAACCCTGCACAGTGATACTGGTGGCTCCAGATTGGGCCAGACAGCCTTGGTATCCTCTACTGCTGTCCTTGTCAGTGTCACATCCCCTGCCTCTGCTCAGGACATACAATCTCCTGTCCTCCTCCCAGGGGCGGATCTGGTACCCCAATCTCCAGTCTCTCCATCTCAAGGCCTGGCTCTTGAAGAGTTAGAATATGCAGCTCTACATCTTTCTCAGGGAGTTCTGGATATTCTGAAGGTCTCCAGGAAACCTTCCACTAGCAAAACTTACAACTCCAAATGGAAAAGGTTCAGTATTTGGTGCTGTCAGAAAGGCATCCTGCCTGATTCTGCAGACATTTCCACAACCTTAGACTATCTAGTTCATCTCAATGGTTTAGGCCTTAGGCCTGCCACTCTGAAGGTTTATCTAGCAGCTGTCTCTGCATTCCTCTCAGCAGGGAAGGACTCTTCCCTGGCATCTCATCCTGTTTTCAGAAAGTTTTTCAAAGGTCTGGTTCACATTAACCCTCCCTTTAGGGAGCCCACTCCACCTTGGAATCTTAATGTCTGCATAACTCAGCTAATGCAGCCACCCTTTGAACCTCTGGCTTCGGCCGAATTGAAGTACCTAGCCTGGAAAACTGTGTTCCTGGCAGCTATTACTTCAGCCCGGCAGATTAGTGAGTTACAGGCTCTGTCAGTGGAACCTGACTTCATCTCCTTCCATAGGGACAAAGTAGTCCTCAGAACCAATAGGAAGTTTTTGCCCAAAGTGGTTTCAGAGTTTCATCTGAGCCAGTCTATATCTCTCCCTGTGCTTTTCACCGACCATTCTTCTTCAGGTGAAAGAAAGTTACCTGATCTGGATGTTAAGAGGGCCCTTAGCCACTACATTGAGCATAAAAGGCAAATAGAAATGACTGTCTTCAATTGTTTCTCACTTATGGTGAAGTGGGAAAGGGTAAGCCTGCCACTAACAGAACTATTGCCAGGTGGATTGTTTTTTGTATATAATTTTATTATGACAAGTTGGGTAGGATGCCCCCTTCAGGCCTGAGGACTCACTCGACCAGGGGTACAGCTGCTTCTCTAGCTGCAGCCAGAGATATACCTTTGTTAGAGATCTGTAAAGCAGCCACCTGGAAAACAGTACATACTTTCACCATGCATTATTCCCTGGACATCCAGGCTAGGAGTGAGGCTAGGTTTGGTACAGCAGTACTGCAGAGCCTCTTCCCAAAGTAGGTTCTGCATTCCCTCCTCAATAGGAAACTGCTTGGTAGTCTGCATTATGTCTGAATACAACAAGACTTCATGTTGTTCCTTCTTGGGTTCTTGTCTTGAGTCTTTTGTGGCCCAAGAAGATATATTTTGCCCTTTGGCTATATTTGAACAATTTCCATACTTTAGTTACTAGTTAGTTAGCTCTTAAGAATCTGACAGTTACACTGGGAAGTACCACAGACAGAGGTTTGAAAACCGAGCTCGAGCTCAATGTTCTACGCTTCTGCATAGAGTTAACTCTTTCCTCTCCGGGGCAGTTCAAGTGCTGGGGCTAACTGCATTATGTCTGAATACAGCAAGACTCCATTAGAAGAAACAACAATACTATGGTGAGTAATTTTTTCTTCTCCACCCCCTCTGGGGTATCCACTCTATTACAGATCTTGGTGTCGTCTACAAACAGGCAGACTTTTCCCTCCAGCTCCTCTGCAATGTCGCTAATGAAGACGTTGAACAGGACTGACCCCAGGACCGATCCGTGTGGCACCCAC
Source organism: Neoceratodus forsteri (assembly GCA_016271365.2). NCBI lineage: Eukaryota > Metazoa > Chordata > Ceratodontiformes > Ceratodontidae > Neoceratodus > Neoceratodus forsteri. The sequence continues at coordinate 965,142,356 of CM028134.1, read as the reverse complement.
TGGTCACCTTCCTCTCCCCAGACTGCACCCTATTTACCACCACCCTCTGCCTCTTGTCTGTTATCCAGTTTCTAACCAGTTTACCACCCTGTCCCCATGCCCAGCCATCAACTTTTTGTCAGCCCTCTTATGTGGGGCCGGTGTCAAAACTGCTGAAATCAAAGTAGGTGGCGATCCACTGCCCACCTGATTCACTTCCTTTGTCACCCAGTCAAAGAAATCAACCAGATTTGTCTGACATGACCTCTCTGCTGTGAATCCATGTTGCCTATGGTCCTGGGCTCCGATGGCTTCTAGATGCCCCACAATCCATTCATTAAGCAATGTCTCCCATTATTTTCCCCACTACTGAGGTGAGACTGACCAGCCTATAGTTCCCCACCTCCTCTCTGCTGCTGGATTTGTGTAGATGTACTGTACTGCATGTGCCCTCCTCCAATCTTCTGGTACCACCCTGTGTTGAATGACTTGGTGAACATGGTTGCCAGAGGTTCTATCTCCTTCTCAGTTCTCTTAATATCCTTGGGTGTATGCCATCTGGTCCCATCGCTTTGTCCACCTTCAATTTAGTGTTCTCCTGCAGGACTGTTTCCCCTGTGAATGGACTATTATCCACTTCTTTATCCCCTTGACAACTGCTGTGCTGCTTTGGCCCCTGTCCCTCACCCTCTTCTGTGAATACCGAACAGAAATATTTATTCAGTATTTCTGCCTATTCCATGTCATCCTCCTTGCATTCCCCTCCCTCTCCCTTGAGCCTAGCAATCCCCCCTTGTTTTTCCTCCTTTCACTGATGTATCTGAAGAATGTCTTGTTCCCTTTCTTAACTGACTGTGCTAAACCTTTCTCAGTCTGTGCCTTTGCTCTCCTTACTGCCTTTCCCACTTCTCTCAGACACTCTGAGGTACTCCTCCTGTCCTCCTCCTTTGAGTCTTCTGACATTTCCGAACCCTTTCCTTTTTGCCCTGACCTTTTCGCACCTCTCGAGAAACACAGTGGCTTTCTCCTTTCTTGCCTTTGGATACCAATCTGATGCATTGGTTTGTTACTTCTGAACAGTATCTAAACTGTGTTTGCTCCATAGATGGGCACAGAAATGGGCGAAAAGTATGGAACAGATTATAGCTAAACATGCTCACCCTGGAAAAACATAACGACCTCTGGGTTATCTCGGACTCCAATGGTACAGATGGAGAGCTAGGCATTCTGGAACTGGGGTGGGGAAGTAGATCCAGACCTGGACTGAAGCTATGCACTCTCTCTCTCTAAAATAAGCTAGGAAATCACACAGTAAGATTCTACCCCTCAAAACCAGGGGTATTTAAACAGGAAAGACCCAAAGTGTTACAGAACTCACGCAACAGTTGGCAGAGTTGAAATCTTCTTTTGATGTTAAAATGAAAGTGTTGTAGAGCTTGTGGAGACTTAAACACCATAGAAGAACCCTTTTGTACACTAAATTATAAGTTATTAAACATACTGAACTGTTAGAAAGGCTGTGGTTTAAATGTCAAAGCTCAGCATAGTCCAGTGAGCATTGACTGATGGCATGCTGAGAGACATGCATGAGTGGTGCATCTTGCACTGCAGAGATTACTTTAATTATTTTCAAATGAAATTATGAGCATAAAATGTATTATAATTAAATCTGTAGTAGCTGATTCTTAGTGCTCTTAAATCGGCTATTAAAACACTTCCTTTTAAAATGTTAGCCTTAGGACCTCTTTCCCCTGATAAATCTGGATGTTACCAGTGAAACACCATTGGGAAATTTAAGAGTGGCCAAGAGTGAGGGAGTTGGAAATGAAACTTAAATTTCAACTGCCAAACCTTGACCACCTGTCTAGCTGTTGTAGATCCCTCTGCAGCTCTCTGATTTTATCAGGTTTTAGCTTGAGAAATGCAATAAAAATACAAGGGGCTTGATTTTCAAACCAGCCCTTAGACTGACACAAGCTGCAGCAAACAGCAGCTTGCATCAAATGATGGTCCGCCAGGAGACTCTGTACACGATTCTTGAACAGGTGGCGTCCCGGCACCAAACTCCCTTATTTTTGCTGCAACTGCACTGTGCATCAAAGCGATGCATGGGAGGGTTTGATGGAGGTTGCAGTACACCCTCTGGCAGTGCCCTCAGGGAACTAGTTCCCTACAGCAGATACACAACCCCTGGCAGGTACCCTTGCATGTGCGCGATGGGGGGAGGGGGCCAGATGTCACCCCGGGCAAGGGGATGTGGGCACTGTGCCCCATGTGATACTGGGCAACATTGGTGGTGCCATGGCAGGTACAGCCCTATGCCATGTAGCCGGGCACAGAGAAGTGTCAAACAGCACCCAGAAACTGCTGTTCTGTAACAACTCATTAGCATACTGCACCATGCAATAGCCACAGTATGCAACATGCCACCATGCGGAGAGCAATTCTTACCTGGGGCTGGTCCCTGCCCACTATCCTTGCACCATTGCACTGTCTGTCTGTTGTTTCTCCAGGCTCATTCGTTGGACCACTCAGCCTATGGCAGCCAGGGAAAGAATGCCAATGGGGTCCCCATGATAGAGGTGGCCCAGGGGTTGCTGGTCAGCAGGGGTATCCCTGATCTTGAGGACCGCATGGCGTGGCTGGTGCCATTGGCATGTCCTGGTGCAGCACCAGTGGGTGCCCCCAATGACCACTGTGTGGGAAGCCACAGTATGGCCACTGAGTTGGCATGTGCCTTGTGTGTCCCCTGGTATCCCCAGCAGGGCATTGTTGTTCCATAGTCCCTGGCCTTCCAGAGCACATTGTTGCCCATCCTGCCATGGGCCATGGTGTGCCTCCTGGTGCCTGTGCCAGGTAACCCTGACCAGCCGTCTCCTATGGCCAATGTGGGCACATCCCACTTTGAGACCAGTTTTGGCTGGTCTAAGGCTGGAGGGGGCAGCTGGGGTTCCAAAATCCTGATCATGGGGTTGTGGAAGCTTGCATCCGTTGCAAGCCCCACTCCACCTTGGTGCCTCCTATGACTCAGCTCAAGCCTGATGCTAGCAGGTTTGGTGCAGGCAGCCCCCACTGGGGGTGCAGGCTTGCTTTCAGAACTGGGACTGATGCAAGGTATGGCACACTGTTCCCCTTGTGTAATTTATTTTTTGTATTCTAACCCAAGTACTTTGTGTCAGTCCTGGCTATTTGAAAATCGAGCCCTAGGAATCATCATAGACTTTGGCATACTGAATAGTGTTATCAGAAATGTTTTACAGGGCCAGTATCTTTCTTATTAATTTTCTAAGACAAAAACCTGACAGTGCCCTTATTATGAACATAGAGTCACTCAGACTGTTGTGACAGGTAACCAGATCATACCAACAAGAAAGAGAAAAACGGCACCACACATGAAGTTTGAAATAAAGGCACTCTATTTTATTCAAAGTGCTGGCAGTGCTAATCATAGAAACTTAGAAAGTGATGGCAGAAGGGACCCTTTGGTCCACCTAGTCTGCCCTGTAATAGTAGTACTCTGCGTAGCCTCCTAATGCGTGTTGTGTGTTAGGGCTCCCTTGTGCCTATCCCATGCATTTTTGAACTCCCTCACTGGTTTACCTCTACCACCCCTAGGGACAGGCTATTCCACATGTTCACCACCCTCTCTGTGAAGAAGAATTTCCTGATGTTGGTGGTGAACTTGCCCCCTTGTAGTCTCAGGTCATGCCCCCTAGTCCTACTGTAGGTTTCTAGCATTTGTGACCATTGCCTTCCAGGAATGTGCCCCTTTTTTCTTGTGAGGGGGCAACCCCTTTCAGGACTGCTGTGCTTTACTGTTCACACCTGAGAGGTTGTGCATGCTGCTAATGTTCTGAGGAGTGTTGCCTGACACATTAGCGGTTGATGTGAGTGGCTCCCCCTTCCCCTCTCTGAAGTTGTTTGTGTGTCCACTGTCCTTTGGGGAGTGGTGACTTGCACACTGACAGTGTGGCTGTGTGTAGTCCTTATCTCCCCTTTGTTCAGTTTAAATGATCCACGTAAACATTGAGTTTTTGCCCAAGTGCCCGGACACCTTGCCTAGTCAGGTGTAAGCCATCATACTTAAAGAATCTTCTCTCCCAGAAGTTCTTCCAGTTTTCTATGAAATTGAATCCTTTTGGTTGACACTGTTCATGCAGCCATGAGTTGAAATCATTAACTTCATCCTCTCTGACTCGTTTGGTGTGTCCCCCTTTACCCAATATTGGTAGAACTTTTGAGAAGGCTAGAGTGGACGAAAGGGAAGTCAATTCGCCTGCTAGTTCCTCAAAATGTGTTTTGGTCTCCTCCACCGTGTGATTGGCCAAGTCATTTATCCCGAGATGAATTGTGACATGCATTTGCCCCACGTTTGCTGTAGGTGGGGTTCCACATCGCGGATCATGGAGTCCCTAATTATGAACAGTTTTATCGTATTGTCCTTATAGGTAATATTTTCATTTTGTTTTACTAGAGTTTCAGGTGGCTGGTGTTTTGCATCTCAAATCACTGTGTCTGAGACAAGTTCAACAGGCGTAAACCGATTTTTGGTTGTGGTGACCAGGTTATGCTCTAAAAAGCAAAAATTCACAGTGTAGGCATAGACAGACTTACTAGGTGATGGCAATTAATGACACAAACAGACAGTCCATAGTGGAGTCTTGACAGGTTTTGCCATGAGCTTTCTCTACTTTTACACATTAGCACTGACAGCACTTTGAATAAAGTACCTTTATTTCAAGCCCCTTGTATGGTGCTGTTTTTTTCTGTTCTTATTATTCTGCGGGACTGGCAGTATAGCCTAGTGGTTCAAGTAACGAGCTGTGAATGAGCGTAGTACATCCAGCAGACTGGGGTTGATGCCCACAACCTCCACTTGCATACTGTGTGACTCTGAACAAGTCACTTAACCTCCTAGTGCTCCATGGTTGCCCCTGAAAACTGGCACTTGTGCCTAGTGGGTCTTACCCGGTTACCGAAGAAAAAAAAAAAAGGTGCCACAGAAGTACAGAGAAAGTCGCTTCAATGAAAATCGCTATGCCACTTCTGCTTGTCAGTCTAACACCAGACTCCCAATGATGTCATCAGGCTGCATGTCTATGTCCCACTACAGCAGGACATACAAATCAAACAACAAATCAAGAGCTACACTGCATAGCATTCAATAAAACCTTTTTTAAATGTCAAACAAGAAATGAGGGATAACAAACTAATCACGGGAGTTGTAATAACACCCTGACTGAATCAGCACAGGTTGCAATTTAACAAATAGGAATAAGTTTTGCACATGATCTTTAACAAGTGATATGCAAGCAATAAACCACGACAGGGTATGCATTATAGAGATATAATAACTGGGTCTTCCCTTTTGCCATAGAAAAACCATGGTGTTATTTGCTATAATAAAGGAGTGTTTTTTGGGGTTTTTTTTACGGCAAACACATGCATGGTTTCCCTCACTCTGCACAAGCGCCTGCTGCAGTTCTTCCTCCCGGACTGTTGGCCAGCTTGTCTTTCTACTGGACACGGAACCGCCACTCGGACTCAGTGGTAAGTCACTGCCACAAACAAAATCAATAAATCATAATATAAAAAGTAACATTTTGGCTCTGAGCAGAAATAAATGAATTTAAAAAAGTTGAAATACATAAATAAAAATGACTGCAGACCACGCCTCAAACCTAAGCGGATTACGGCTGCACAGGAACATCTTTTATTTTATATAATTGCTGTGGCCAAGGAAGACCCAACAATTATATAAAATAAAATAGGGGTGGTGTGTGTAAACTTGAGTTTACACACACCCAGGGTTAGATACTTTACAAACACCTTGAGCTTTGCTCGGGGTTTATGTAGCATCTAACCCTCTGGGTGTGTGTAAACTTCTCACATGCACACCACCCATACTTATTCTATATTTAATCCAGAGCTAGGTGATGGTTCTCAGCCAATGAAAGATTTTTCTTACCATTTTATAAATTGACATATTTCACATTAAGTAATCAATGTAACGTGTTATCTGTGTTGTTTCTTTTTATCTCCACTAGTATTGTATACATATATTTATTATCACTGAGCAGTGGGGGGATGGTTATAAAGGGTACTAGAGCTTATATCTGTCTCATACACCTTAGTATGTACCTTAGTTCCGATCAGATACATAAACATTCACCAACAGTACCTCTGTTCTATTCAGTATAGTAAACAAAGGTCCAGAGAAAGATTGGTTCAGGAGTAGCCAACATTCCTGCTGACTTTTGACTCCCTGATTTAAAATGAGTTGGTGCTGGCAGTGACTAAGCACAAAAGAAGATTATCGGTTTTTAAATCATTCTCTGCATATTTTCCCAGACTTATCTGATAATACAAATTCAGAGACATAAGATGCTGATGCTGGAAGCATAATTCAATGAAAAAGGATCTCAAGTCACATTGCTATACACTGCTAACTTATGGGTGCAGTGCAAAGCAGCTCACTGCAGAGGGATGTATATTTAAAGAGCAGCTGATGCCTTTGGGAAAACTTTGGAAAACATAATATTTAGACATATGTCAGTTTGTATGTCATATACTTTGTACAGGATTCTCCTCTCCATTATTTATTACTGAAGCAGTTCCCACAAAAACATGATCTTTATCTCTAAGAGTTCACCTGTCTCTATAGCTTATTCCCTGCCTGAAATTATAATGCCCTGTTGTGACATCACAGTCTGTTGCTGTGGGAATAATTGTGATGTCACAAACAGAGTATTATGACATCAGGTTGGGAAGAAGCAATAGGAGCTGCTGAACCCTCAAGAAACAACTATCCTGTTTTTGAAGTAAATTACCTCAGTAATAAGTAACGGGGATAAGAAATACTGAGCTGATGAGAAATATAAGCTGCTTTGTGTCCAAATAGTATGTTTTTGAAAGTTCTTCTCGAGACGTCGGTGGCTTTTTTACAACTATAAGATTAAGCTACAGATTTCTTGTGATGCAAAATGTGATAATGACCAGGGGGCTAGACAGAGCAAACACAGATGATTGTGGAAATGTCAGGAACAGCCCAGGGGGCAGAATCTCAGACTGAAGCTAATGCTGAATCTGATGATACTTTTCTCTCAGTTTAAAGAGCAATAACTCACTTTAAGAGCAATATAACCCCTTGAAGTAAAGACTTAATCCTAAAGCAGTTATTCACCGGTTCAAGGACATTGTAATCTATTTCTGAGCCCCTGTGTTTTTGTGATGATAATGATATGTGGCCAGTGGTAACTTGAAGAGTTATTACCACTGTGAATGCTATAGCCTACTTCTGTCTCCAACACCGGCATCACAGGAGCGGGAACTAGATATCATTGTCTACCTTGGGACAAATGACCTAGCTAGGCATGGAATCAGTGCAGTGCAGGATGAATTTGTGGAGTTGGGGAGGGGCCTCAGACAGGTAGCAAGCACGGTTACCTTCTCAGAGGTGCTGCCAGTCCATGGCAGGGGTGAGGCTAGGGTACTGCAAACCATGCAGTTTAATGAATGGTTGCAAAACTGGTGCAGAGCACAGGGATTTGGCTTCACTGGGGACTGGGGGTACACCTGGAGAGATGAAGGTCTATACTGACACGATGGTCTGCATCTGTCCACGAAGGGAACCAAGCTCCTAAGTGACAGGTTTAAATGCTTCCTTGGCAAGCTTTTAAACTAGCCAAGGGGGGAGGTGATGATAAGAGGCAGGAAGTTTCAAGCCTCCCCCCACAAAACATGGCAGGTAGTAAGGTAAACACTGAGGTACAGAGCTCAACAGAGGGCAGGACAGGGGTAAATGGAAAAATAGACAAGGGCAATAAGAGCAGGGATGGGGAAAAAAGGATAAAGCCAACATTAAATGGAGGGCAATGAGTACCAATGCCCGTAGTATCCTTAGTCTGGGAAACAAGCTTCCTGAGCTAGTAGCCCTGATGGAAGATGAAAAATTGGATATTGTGGCAGTCACGGAAACATGGTACATGGAGAACCATGACTGGGATGTCAACATACTGGGGTACACAGTCTACAGAAGGGACAGGGAGGGTAAAAGAGGAGGTGGAGTAGCTCTATATGTAAGGGAAGGGATCAAAGCTACAGAACTAAAAAGTAAAGGGGGAGGACAAGAGGCACTCTGGGTCACCTTGGAGACAGGGAATGGCATCACAATCTGCACAGGGGTTGTATACAGACCCCGTCTCAAGGGGAGGAAACGGACAAGAAAATGATGGAGGACATTCTCAAAATGGCTGAAAAGGGGAGATACTGTTGATGGGGGACCTGAATATGCCAGATTTTAACTGGATGACATGTACTGCAGCCACATCCAAGAGCAGGGTCATTCTCGATTCCTGCAGGGGGCAGGCCTTAGGCAGCTAGTGTTGGAACCCACTCGGGAGGGAGCAATACTAGACCTGGTACTCTCAAATGGAGAGAGGATCACAAATTTAGAAGTCAGTAGACATCTGGGAACAAGTGACCACTGCACAGTGTGCTTCACAATAAGCACAACCATGGAGACAAGCCATACAGAAACAAGGATACTGGACTTTAGAAGGGCTGACTTTGGCAAAATGGGTGAATACCTGAGGAATGCACTAGCAAATGGCCAAAAAGGAGGGGTGGAAGAACAATGGAGAAAAATTAAAACTGCTATCATAGAGGCAACAAGCCTTTGTGTGAAACAAATAAAGAAAACAAAGCAGATTAAAAAACCACTATGGTTCTCAAAAGAGGTGGCAGGGAAGGTTAAGGAGAAAAGGCTGCATCAAAAAAGTATAAGGAATCACAGAAGGAGCACGACAGGAACTGTATCAATTAAAGCAGAAAGAAGTGGGGAAAGCAGTCAGAATAGCAAAGGCCCAAACCGAGGAAAAATAGACAACTCAGTTAAGAAGGGGATAAAACCTTCTATAGGTACATTAGGGAGCATAGAAATGTTAAGGAGGAATAGTGAAGATTAATAAAGGAGAGGGGTGGGCAGGGGGACAGTGAAAAGGCAGAGATACTGAATGAATACTTTTGCTCAGTATTCACAAAAAGAAGAGGAGGTTACCTAAACAGTCAATAGAAGCACTCTGGGTGAGGGGTTGACACCAGTCCATTTACAGAAGAAAGAGTCCTGAAAGAACTCCTAAAACTCCAAGGTGGACAAAGCAATGGGCCTGACAGGATTCACCCCAGAATCCTAAAAGAACTAAGGGAGGACCTAGTGACACCACTGACCACACTTTTAATAAATCATGGGAGGATGGGGTGGTACCTGAGGACTGGAGGAGGGCAGATGTGATTCCCCTTCACAAAAGTGGGAGCAAGGCAGAAGCAGGAAACTACAGACCTGTAAGTTTGACCTCAGTGGTAGGGAAAATGATGGAATCACTTCTGAAAGAAAGAATTGTTGAGTACCTAGAGGCCAGCAGGGCACAGGACTCAAAGCAGCATGGATTTACAGCAGGAAGGTCATGTCAGATGAATCTAATTGATTTCTTTGACTGGGTGACCAAAGTAATAGACCCAGGAGGGGCTGTGGACATGGCCTATCTGGACTTGAGCAAGGCATTTGACACAGTCCCACACAAAGACTAATAATCAAGGTTAGCCAGCCTGGTAGTGGGTTCCAGGGTGGTAGCCTGGTAACAAACTGGCTGCACAACAGGACACAGAATGTAATAGTGAATGGAACACATTCCGAAGAAAGGGGGGTCACTAGTGGAGTACCTCAGTGCTCAGTGCTGGGTCCAGTCCTCTTTAACACCTTTATAGGTGACATTGCAGAGGGTCTAGAGGGAAAGGTATGCCTTTTGCAGATGACACAAAGATCTGTAACAGAGTTGATGCACAAGGGGGGGTAGAAAGGATGAGAAGGGACTTGGCAAGGTTGGAAGAATGATCAGACATATGGCAACCTAGATTCAATGCAAAGAAGTGCAAAGTAATGCACCTGGGAAACAAAAACCCAGGAGAAGAGTACAAAATAACGGGGAGGTACTAACAACAACAAAAATGGAAAGGGACTTGGGGGTAGTCATATCAGATGACCTAAAGGTGGGTAAGCAATGAGAAAGTCAGTAAGGAGAGCCAGGGGATACTGGGATGCATAGGATGGGGCATCACAAGTAGAACAAGCATTTGTCAATGCTGAACGTAACTTGCAGGTATTTGCAGTGGTGTTTGGCATGTATGGTGCTTTTACCCTAATGCCCTGTGCGATTGCTGTATTTGCACAATAAATTTCAGCATGACCTTTTGTTACCCTCATTCTGCGCTGCATAAGGGGTAACACATTTTGGGCAGGATGTAAAAATGACAGCTGTACTGCTCATAAGGAAGTGTGGTAAAATGGCAATGTTGAAAATCTGGAGTGGAAATATTGAAAATTCTGCAACCCACGAGCGTGCATGGAACTGTGCAATGCCCGTCAGAAACAGGTATTGTCAGGAATTTTTCACAAATTGTCAACATTGGCATTTTAAAACCTCTGCTAATGAACAGTGTCACTGTGATTGTCTTAATGTGCCATACATTGATTTTGCATAATCGACCGCGCCATTGTGTACTACATGGGCGGAAATGTTTGGGCAGATTGAAAAATGACAGCTGTACTGCTCATAAGGAGGTGTGGTAAAATGGCAATGTTGAAAATCTGGAGTGAAAGTATTGAAAATTTGCAAACTTACGAGCATGCGTAGGAACTGCACAACGCACGCTCGTAAAACAGTTATTTTTAGGAATTTGTTCACCAAATTTTCAACATAGCCATTTTAAGATCTCTGCTCATGAATTGTGACACTGTGATTTTCTTAATGTGTCCCATACACTGAGTTCCACACAGCGACTGTGCCATTATGCGCTACATGGGTGGAAACATGTTTTGGGCAAGATGTGAAAAATGACAGCTGCACTGCTCATAAGGAGGTGTGGTAAAATGGCAGTGTTGAAAATGTGGGTGAAAATATTGAAGTCGCCAAACTTACTGGCGTGCATAGGAACTGTGCAATGAACAGTCGTAAAACAGTAATTTTAGAATTTTGTCACCAAATTTTCAACATAGCCATTTTAAGACCTCTGTTAATGAACAGTGTCACTGTGATTTTCTTAATCGTCCCATACATTGATTTCTTCACCACTGCATCGTATTGCAGCTACATGGAAACATGTTTTCGGCAGGATATGAAAATGACATCTGTACTGCTCATGAAGAGGTGTGGTAAAATGGCAATGTTGAAAATATGGATGCAAATATTGAAAATTATAAGCGTCGAGCGACATAGTAGGAACTGCGCAACACGCCATCAACAGTCATTTTAGAATTTTTCACCAAATTTCAACATAGCCATTTTAAGACCTCTGCTAATGAACAGTGTCACTGTGATTTTCTTAATCATCCCATACATTGATTTACACTTGACTAAGCCATTGTAGCTACATGTGCAGAAACACGTTTTGGGCAGGATGTGAAAAATGACAGCTGTACTGATCCTTAGGAGGTGTGGTAAAATGGCAATGTTGAAAATCTGGAGTAAAAATAATGAAAATTCGCGAACTTCAGAGCCTGCGTGGGAACTGCATAGCGCATGCTCCTAAAACAGTCATTTTTGGAATTTTGCAGAATTTCCAACATGGGGTTTTGGGATCCCTTCTCATGAATGATGTCACTGTCATGGCATTATTCAGGCCTAGAGGTGATTTCAAGACAGTGACCGCGCGGACTGAAAATCACCCTTCCGGCCCGAATAACGCCATGACAGTGACATCATTCATGAGAAGGGGTCCCAAAAACCCCATGTTGAAAATTTGGTGCAAAAATTCCAAAAATGCCTGAGATATGCAATAAAGTTGAAAACCCCCTATCTAGCCCATTATACAGCTTACCGCATTTCCTCAGTCGCGGTCGGCTTTGAAGAGTGCAGACGTGTTCCCGGTCCACCGAAGATCATCGCGCCGAGCTCCGGAGGTAAGTATGGGGTGAGTGGGGGTGTGGGGAGGCTGGGTGCGCAGTGGGTGGGTGCGGGTTGTGGGAGGGGACTGGGAAACCACGTGGGACCGCTTTTCTTTTTACAGGTGTTTTTTTTTTAAATGGACTACGGGGATGCTTGCCACACTGGGGTGGGCTCCCAGCATGGCAGAAGATGGCTGGGGCGAGGAGCTGACGGGGATTGGGCACCTCGTCGGCAAAACAACGGAGGTTTGCCATGCTGGGGTGGGCTCCCAGCGTGGCAGAAGGATGGCTTGGGGGCAGTGGGCCGGCAGAGTTGGGCACCCTGTCAGCAAACAACGTTTGCCACGCTGAGGGCTTGTGTGGCACTCAAAGCTTTAGGGGGGGCGGCGTGACGCGGTGCTCGTATGACAGCGGTGGTTTTCTTTGAAGCAGAAAACCACCGCTGTCATACAGAGCTCCTGCACCCATTGGTGCAGGACTGCCATGCCTGCTCACGGGAGCACTGGATTGCAAGGGAGAGGCAGACCTCCAAGTGTGCTACTCTCCCAAAATGTTCTTTGTGCATGCGCGCAAGCGAACGTAAAAAGGGAAGTGGTTATCCCTCTGTACAGACAGTTGGTGAGACCCCATCTGGAATACTGTGTGCAGTTTTGGAGACCCCATCTACGCAAGGACATAGACAGGATGGAAGCAGTCCAGAGGAGGGCAACTAAAATGGTGCAGGGTCTGCAAAAGAAACCACATGAAGAGACTGAGAGAGCTTAATATGTATACCCTTGATGAAAGGAAGGACGGGGACATGATAGAAACTTTAAGTACCTCAAGGGAATCAACAAAGTCCAGGAGGGTAGCATCTTGAAAAAAAGATGTGTAAGAACAAGGGCACAATTTAAAGATAGAGGGGATGGCTCAGGGGTAATGTGGGAAATTTTTTTTCACGGAGAGTGGTGAATGCATAGAACCGCCTTCCTGGGGAGGTTGTTGGGTTTAAAACAGTGGGGGAATTCAAACATGCATGGGACAGACATAAGGCAGTTGTAGTGGGGGGTTGCAGGAAGTAGGCTGTTGGTTAACTAGAATCTGCAGCTTATCCAATAGGAAGGAAAATGGGCAGACTGGGTGGGCCAAATGGTCCTTATCTGCAGTCAAAGTCTATGTTTCTATGTGCCTTAGTATGTACTCCTTCTCATTATTCTGTTCCACTCTTTCACATGTGCCTAGTAGGATATGTATAACATGGGATTGTATTCTGTGCATGTATCATGGCTGCTGCTGTTGAGGTCTGCTGTATCCAGTACATATAATACTGTACTATTGTTATCTTTTATTCTCCCACTACTACCCCACCCCTAGGAAACACCTGGAAATGAGTCAAGCGTGGCTCAGTGCGCTTTCCTCGAAAAAAGTTTAAATAAATGATTGAAACTTATCCTCTTACTGGAGTGCGTTTTCAGGCTACTCAGAAAGTGACTTTAAAACTGTTAAAGCCAAATATATTACCCCTACAAATCTGACCTGTGTCACTAAATGGACCCTTGACATTATGTGTGCCGACCCTAGAAAAATAGGAGGAGGAGGAGGAGGAACAAACCTGTGCATGTGCCAGGGTGATAGCTGAGATGCTAAATGGATACTATGCTTTGGTGTTCACCAAAAGGCCCGGGGGGAATGGCATCAACTGAAACCATGATGCAAGTCGCGGATATTGCACCATCCTGGTAGCTGAGTACCTATTATACTTCAAGATAAGTAAATCCCAATGAGCAGATAAGATACATACAAGGATCATGGTGGTGGTAGTAGTAGTAGTAGTAGTAGTAATAGTAGTAACAGTAGTAGTAGAGTTCCATTTATTAAGCACTTTTTCATAGCTCGAATTGCTGAACACTAATAACTCGGTAGTGATTACTACAGTGAAATTTGCAGATGCACAATAGAACAGCATAAGATTTAGAAAGCCAAACAGGCATTACAATGAAACATAGAATGTGATGGCAGAAATGGACATAGCTACATAGATACATAAATGTGGATGGCAGATAGGCCTACGGCCTGTTTAGTCTGCCCATGTGCACACGTACTTAGCTTCCTCAAGCTTCTCTAAAACTAAGTTGCCCCTTCCTCCGACTACCAGGATCCCTGATACCTATCCCATGCATTCTTAAATCCTGTAATCATTTCAGCCCCCACCGCCTCCTCAGGCAAGGCATTCCATTTGTCCACCATCCTCTCCTCATGTTCCTCTGAACATCCCTCCCTCCAGTTTCATCCCATGTCCCCTGATCCTGGAACATCTTTTCTATGAAAGATTGTGTTTTCCTGCACCTTGTTCCTCCCCTTGAGGTATTTATATGTCTCAGTCATATCTCTCCTCTCCTCCATGGAGTACATATTCAAATCCTTCAGCCTGTCCTCATGGGCTTTGAGATGTAATCCTTGCATCATCTTGGTTGCCATCCTCTGAACTGCCTCCACCCTGTCTATGTCCTTATGTAGGTAAGGCCTCCAGAACTGGACACTATACTCCAGGTGTGGCCTCACTAGTGTCTTGCTTAGTGGAATTATGACCTTCGTGTTGGTCAGCGGCACAAGACCTGCCAGGTAATAAAAAAACATATATTAAAGTTTAGTCCCATTATAAAAAATAGTCATATTCCTCCCTCTATGATAGGTAATTTGTTTGTAACCCCCCTGCAAATGGGGGTTCCCAAAAGTCTTCCAGGAGCTTGCCTGAATGCTCCAAGTCTGGGCGGTGTTCGGCGTCTGAGCTGTTTAAATGTGGTTCCAAGTGAGTGCTATTTGAGCCTCCACGTACTGTCTCTTTAAGAGCTGTCTGCTTGCAGACTTAATTAGTTTGTATGGGGGACTGTGTATTTAATGCTCGAATCCCGTCCGAGCTGCTGTCAATTCGCTTGGTCTCTGCCGTCGCTACATGTGCACAGGGGGAATAGGTACCTTTTCCTGACTTTCATCTTCCCCAACAAAAACTTCCCGTACTCGTTCTCCCGACTGTGCTTTCTCACGACAGTACTTTTCCTGATTATCAAATCACTGATACCGCGTACAAAAAATAATTGCATGAATCAAGAGCAGTCACTGTTTCCACATGAGCAAGTGTCAGTAATCAATCAGTAATCAAGTAACCAAGAATCAACAGCGCTCACATGTAACACATCTGCTGTGTTTAACTTCAAACAAGGGAATCGCGGTTTGTTTAACTGTTTACTTGGTAGCTCATTTATAGCCCACATCTATTAGCCTCACCCCCCTTGTGCAATCATGGCCGAAGTGTGCAGTATTGTCCCATCCCAGTGAGGTAATAATAAGCTCTGTGTTGGCGGTTACCTGCTTGTTAAAGAAAGGAATCATGGTGATATACTGTATTTTACTGGTGCTGCCAAAGTCGGAAGTCTCTGAAGTGTCTTGGTCGGGCCACCACCGTTCTTGTGGGTGGCCAGCAGCACCTTAGAAATCACCGAGAGCACAATCACGCTAAATAGAACTTATGGATTTTAATTTTGTGGATTACTGATGGTGACACGATGCAGTTCTGACCCAACACACCTAGCGCTGCACTTTTCTCTCATCTCCAGGTAACAAACAAATGCTGATTTCAAATGCAGTTAATGCGGTATAAATGCTGCTGGGAACAGTTTGTCTCACATTTAAAATGCAGTTTGACTCTGATAATTGGCAAATCTGCACACTAAATGTCGGAAATGTTATGTCGGGAGTAGTAGGGGTTACGGGCAATGTGAGTCGGATTTCATTGTCGGTAAAATAAATTTCGGGAAGGTATATGTCGGGAAGTGGTACGGATCCAGCAGAGGGAGCCTTGTTGAAATATATAACTGTTTGTCAGAAATCATTTAGAGTGACTGAGAAAATGTAGTTTATCTAACCTGTCTCCATTTCAGCACGAACTGTTTCAGTGTAGCTTTTTCATTTTGGTCCTGAATAGCTGACTTGGACCAATCAGGATGCTAGGAAGACCCTAAAATGGAGCCTGTGGACGAATTGGAACTTGGACTCTCAATTTTGAGCCAGCCACAAGGGGATTGTATAGGAAGTGACTCTTGGAAATGTAGTTTTGACCTTGGCGCCTTTTTTCACCAACAGAGGGAGTCTTATTGTGAGTGACAACCAGACCAGCTCACAGAATGGTGAGGAACTCTAAGGAAATGCCATGCTCTGTTACTGAAAAGTCAAATCAATTGTGACAGTGAAGAGAGAAGGAGCTCTGTGCTTCTGCAGTGTATAGTTGCGCGTGGGAAGCACATGTGAGACCCTGAGGTTCGGCCTGCAGCCGTTGTAAGTGCCAGTTCGGACTGAATCTGATTTGTGAGGAGAAAGAAGGAAGTCTGAAGAGTGGAAACCAGGCTCACCTGTAGAAGACTGGAGAAATTGCTGAATCACGCTCAGTCTGTCAGGAACTGAAGCTGCTATGTGTACTCCTGGGTATTTTGCAGTAAAAGCGATTGGGATCAAGGAGCAGCCTGCCTGGTATAGTGCTTTCCTTTTACATATGAATGTGCATAGTGCTTGTGGGGAATCGCTATTTCCAATCCCCTGTGCTGTGTGCTGTGTGTTGCAGAGGGAAGTAAACCCCAGCTTGTCTCAGACTAAATCTGGTTGTTATCAACTGCAGTGGGGTCCAGTCACAAGGACCTTGTTTCCATGCCCTGTTGTTCTGGCAATCCAGAAGAACATCAACCATCTGGTCCTCAGCTTGGGTATTGTGAGTACAAATCAGGGTATTTCCCTGCAGCCTGTTTTCAATCACAAGTGTGTTATCTAATTCTTGTTGTTTCACTGCTTATGGACTGAGCCATCCGGCTCCAGATTACAATTGGGTATTGTGCATATTGTTTCTTCTACAGGGCCCTATCCATCTGCCTGCGCCAACCCGAGCAATGGACCTGGCTAGCCCCCAACCTGGGTACCCAGAGTGTGACTTTCAGGACCCTGTATGTGTGCACAGTACTGTGATTTAATGCCACCAATTAACCTGATTTCCCCCTCCCGTGTTACTGCCCCCTAAATAAATCAGATTTGTTGTTGTTATACTATATACTGTCTGTGGTGTTGGTACTTATGGAAACAGTATTGTGTTTTGCTGTGTATGTTGTTTAACCTTATTTTACAGGGGGTCCTCAGAGACGTGCAGCAGAATCAGTCTCGAGGGTAAGTGGTATCTATATGAGTGAACAGTGTGTATACGTGGGGCATCGGGGCTGTAACTGGTGTACTGTGTGAGCCACTAGAGTGAATAAAAGGGGGTCTCAGTGTCCCAGAGGGCAGTGACCAAGCTAGTCTATCCACTACAAACCCTGACCTCTGGGTGGAGGCACCCACCATAGGACCTAGGCCCCTCAATTTGTCTGTAGTTAAACAGGCAGGGGTAGTAGCCCTTGGGATAGCACCACCTAGGGGTTACATCTTGGAGGCACCGCTGGGATTAGTGTCCTCTAGTGGCCACATTTCCAAATTACTGTTAAAAATAAATGTATACCCCAACAGAAGTGGCTGTACACCAGTTGGTGGGGTGGTGTACTGGGCAGGAGATTGACCCCCAAAATGCTATACTTATCTTGGATATCCTACTGGGTACCAGTACGGACACTGTAGAGGAGTACTTTTCAAGGTGGAAGGTTTACAAAACCCTGTGGTGGCAGTCGACATGCTAATCTGCCCACCCACACTTTCATGGCCCTAGTAGAGAATAAGGACCCCATAGATAGCTCCAAAGTGCCACAGATTATTACCCCAGAGGGAGCCCTCACTGCCTGGAGAGTGATAACTAAGGACAGTAAAGACCGGGGGGAATGACGACCCCCCCCCACTATCTGAAACTTTTGAGGAGAAATTTGCTAAATTGTTGCTGGAGGAAGGGAAAACTGTGGAGGATCTGAAGAAACTATTATTACCACCTGGGGCATTCATCCCCCAACACCTCTCCCACTCCGACCTATTATGTGCCCCTCCTTCTGTGCCAGTGCTAGCCCCTATGCTTGTACCTGCCATTAGGAAGCTCAAAGTATTCTCTGGCATCCGCCCCACTCCAAATGGGGAGATCGATCTGGAAACCTGGATAGACTCTGCTACTCTTGTGGTACAGAACTGGCAATGCTCTGAGGCAGAAAAAGGGCTCGCCTGGGGAGAGCCTCCAGGGACCCCCTAACATACTTTTTGCTCCCTGAGGGTCTCTGACCCTGACGCCAAAGCTCAAAGAGTACATAATTGCCCCTTGAAAATGTGTTTGGGGCACCATTAGTGTTGAGGCCTTGAAATGGAAGCTTTAAGATGTTAGACAACAGCTGGAATTGTTATCTGCCTATATGGATCGATTAGAGGAATCTTGCAAAATATTTTTCAAAGGGGTTGGACCGTGAGTGAAGTGGACGGGTAAGACTGGATCATATACTCTGCTCTGCCCGGCACTCTAGCTGGGTGTTGCTCAAATTGCAACTGCATCAAAGGAAATCTGGTCCCTTGCCTTTCCATGTGTTGATGAAGGAGTGCGGGAAGTTGAGGAGGAGGAAGGGTTTTCAGAACCCTGTGCAGTCGTGCTACTACATCCCCTGCCCCAGGTGCAGGGTCAGGCGCTGATGATCTGGAATCACCGAAATCACAGACAGAACCCGAGACCCAAATGTCAGCCAAGGGGGCCCAGCCAGAGAGGATGGCTACGATGTTCTGCCATGGGATGAACTGCTGAGGAGATTAGAGAAGCAACAGACAGTCTCATCATGAAGGCGCTCCTAGAGTATGGCCCTGACACTTGCCTGACTGCTTCTGCTATGGGGTGGGGGCCCACCCAGGCACCTCCTGCTGACAACAGCTCAAAACTTTATGTCTTGGCTATGGAGGTGAGGGAACTGAAGAGATATCTCAAATGTCCAACCCACCGCTGGCTGAGGTGGCACCAAGGTTTTCTATTGATAGTACCAATGCTGCAGCCCCAATGTGATGCCTCGGTCCCCCAAACTTGAGACATATTTTGCCATAATTGTGGGAAGGATGGGCACATGAAGAGGGAATGCCGGTCTAAGGAAAAAAAAAAGACTTGGAGAGAGTGGTGAGCCGGCTACAAGGAGAGCTTTGGAGCGCAAAACAGTGGCTAAGAGGTGCACGAAATGACCGCAGTGAAGGTCCCAGAAATGCTAACTCACGTCCTTTTGTGGCTAGATCATCTGCCCAGGTCCTTGCTACCGCCTCTCCAGACTGGTCCAGAATAGTGGGTCCTTCCATGGAGACCACTGTGAAGGTGAATGGAGTGTCTACAATAGCTGTATTGGACAGTGGCTCCCAAGTAACAATTATGTTTCAGGACTAGTATCAGACGCACCTGTCTGATGTACCCTTACAACCATTGGAAGGACTGCATGTCTGGGGGTTAAGGGAGAAGACCTACCCCTATTCCGGGTATATCTGAATTTGGTTGTCTTTTCCCACCTCCGTGGCTGGAGTGGCCGTGCAAGTAGAGACCCTGGCATTAGTGTGTCCCCCTACCGGACTGTATGATGGGATTCCTCTACTAATTGGGACAAATGCGCATATGTTTGGACGGTTGGCACAGTTGTGTTATGAGAAACAAGGGTCAAGGACTGGTAGAGCTTTGAGAATCCCGGCCTTGATCAAGAAGGCCTATGAGGCACAGAGAGATGCTGAAAAAGTAGACCCAGAGGAACCGGTTGGAATTGTCTGGAAGAAGGATCCGGAGTCTCTGATTCTGGTGCCAAATGCCCAGTGTACCTTACACAGGGAAGTCCGTATCAGAAAGGATGTCAAGAATAAAATCCTCATGCTAGATGCACCAGGCGATGGGAAATTGCCGGATGGACTGCTGGTCAAGCCAAGTATTTTGCCTGCCAGAGCCCATGCTTATGCCAGAAGGGTAATGGTTCAAGTTCATAATGTGTCTGATACAGAGATTTGAGTAAATAGAGGTTGCACCCTGGCTAAGGTACATTGTGCAGATACTGCAGTGCTGCCCAGTAACAAGTGTTCGGGGGAGAATGACAGAGTGATGCCCGACTTGTTTGATTTTGGGGACTCCCATTGCCAGCCGAATGGAAGATGAGAATTAGTAGAAAACTTGCCTAGAGAGACCAGGTGTTTTCTTTAAAGGAATGGGACGTAGGATGTGTGCAAGGAGCTGAGCACCACATCCAGCTGCATGATGAAAGGCCATTTTGTGAGAGGTCTCGACGCCTGGCCCCTGCTGACATAGATTATGTGAGATGGCATCTGCAAGAGATGCTTGCTGCTGGTGTAATACAAGAATCCAGGAGCTTGGGAAACAAGTTACCAGAGTTCCAGGCCATGCTGTTCGTGGGGGGGTGGATGTGGCGGCAGTCACGGAGATGTGGGCCAACAAAAACCATGACTGGGACCTAAACGTGCGGGGGTACACTATGCTTAGGAAGGATAGAAAGGAGGGCAGAAGGGGTGGAGTGGCTATGTTCATTAGAGATGACATAGAAATTGCTAGGGTAGAAGAGGCAGAGGGAAACGTGGAGGCCTTATGGGTCACTAAGATCCCAGCAGGAGATAAGGTCAAGCTGGGTGAGTATAGCCCCGGGATGGAGATGTTCTGGAGGATGGTTTGCTGGACAACATCATTGCCCAGTGTGGACCAAAGGGAAGGAGTGGTGTTGATGAGGGACATAATATGCCAGGTACAAACTGGGAACCATGTCCTCTAGGGTGGCCAAGGCAGAGGCTGCTGGACGGCTTCCAGGATGTGTTCTTAACACAGCATGTGATGGAGCCCACAGGGAGGGCATGTCCTGGACGTGGTTCTGGCAGATGGGGATCTGTAAGGACCTGGTTGTGAGGATCCCTGACTGGGAGTGACCACAATACTGTCTGGTTTCAAATAAGCGTGGGGGTGAGATCTAGGACACTGGCAGTGGACTTCAGGGGAGCAGACTTTGTGGGCATGGAAATATTCTCAAGGATCACTTGAAGGGATTACATCAATGACAAATGTGGAAAGGAGATGGGAGGTCATAAGCAGGGACTTCATGAGGCAGTCAGGACCTGTGCTAAGGTGAAACGTAAGGGGCAAGGTCACATAAACCATGCTGATGGTCCAGTGAGGTTCAGGTAGCAGTCAGAGAAAGAAGGCGGCCTACAAAAATATAAAACAACAAGAGGGATAGGATAAGAATGTACCATCTTGCATCTAGAAAAAGTCACCTGGATGGTGAGGGGCAAAGTCCAGATAAGAGCAGCTGCACAGGGGATACATGGAGGGGTAAAGGGTTCTTCCGGTACATTGGGGAGTGGAGAAAAACTAAGGGCCATCTCAGAAGATTGAGATCAGAAGGAGGGTGGGTGGAAGTGGTGAGGGACCAAGCAGAGGTATTTAACGAGTACTTTGCCTCTGTGTTCACTAGGGAGGGGGATGGGATACCTACAAAGCAAGGCATGATGGGGATAGAAGCGGCAGTGAGTGGGATCAGGGGAGCAACAGAAATGGAGCAAGAGGGAGGGGAGAGGTACCCCAGGGGTGTCACATCAGGATAAGGATAAAAAGGCCAGTAAGGTGGAGGGGACGGATGACGCTATCTCCGCCAAAAGGGTGTGGTTAGCCCTCAATGCCCTAATAAAAGACAAATCTCCTTGGCTGGATGGCATTCATCCGAGACTATATGGATTGGCGGACATACTGGCTGCACCCTGGTGGAGCTCTTCAACAGGTCACTTGAGACAGGAGGGTACCTAAGGATTGTGAGAGGCACATGTGGTGCCAATCCATAAAGGGGGTTGAGAGAGTACCAGGTAACTATAGACCCATCAGTTTGACCTCGGTGGTGGGAAAATTAATGGAGTATACTAAAGGAACGATTGGGGTGTACTTGGAGGAGGTGGGAGGTCTGGATAGTCGGCAACATGGGTTTGTGCCAGTAGATCATGTCAAACCAATCTTCTGAGTTCTACGAATGGGTAACATCAGAACTGGACAGGGAGAGCCTGTGGATGTATTATTCTTGGACTTCAGCAAGCGTTTGACTCTGTCCCCATAATGGTCTGGTGGAGAAACTGATGGGGTTGGGAGTAGGCCCTTTGATGGTCAGATGGATTGAAACTGGCTAGCTGGATGCACCCAGAGAGTAGTGGTCTGTGGAAGCTCTCGAACTCTAGAGGGTAGTGGGTACCAGAGGGCTCGGTCCTGGGTCCGATCCTGTTTAATGCATACATATCGGACATCAGGAGGGTATAGGGTGTGAAATGAGTCTCTTCGCTGATGATTCAAGATGGGAGCAGTAGCTGAGGGAGAAGAAGGGAGGTTGGCCCTGCAAGGGGACCTGGACACCCTGGAGCTGGGCTCACACATGGAGTTAATTTCAATGTCACCAAGTGCAAGGTGTTACATCTTGGGCGGGGCAACCCTAAACACAGAGTGCACCCTGGGAGGGAGGCGGGAGGCGTCAATAGGGAAAAAGATCTAGGGTCATAGTGGATGCATGTATGAATAACTCTGAGCAGTGCAGGAGAGCGGCTAGCAAGGCAAACAGGATGTTGGGATGCATCGTGAGGGGATCACCTCTGGGAGCAAGGAAGTGATTCTGCCGCTGTACAATGGACTGGTTAGACCACACCTGAGTACTGTGTACAGTACTGGAGACCACACTTGAAGAGGGACATACAGCTTCTGGAGAGGGTACAGAGGAGGGCAACTAAGATGATCTGAGGGCTAGGATTTGACGTATGAGGACAGACTTGAGGAGCTCTGCCTGTTTTCATTGGAGGAGAGGAGAGGAGAGACAGGGGACATGGATTGAGGTCTTCAAGTACCTCAAGGGAATAAATAGGGTAAACATGGAGGGGATCTTTAGACTAAAGCAGGGAGGTATCACCAGAGGGCATGGTTTGAAGTTGGAAGGTGGAAGGGTGAGGGGGGAAAAGAGGAGGAGATTTTTCACTGAGAGGGTGGTGGACCCTTGGAATGCACTGCCTGGCAAGCTGGTTCAGAGATCCACAGTGGAGGGCTTCAAGAGAGGGTGGGACAGACACAGAAAGTGGATGTATCAGATGATGGCCTGTTCCAGGGGGGTGGGGATGGATGATAGGGGTTTCTGGAACACAAGAGGGGGGGGAAGGCCTTGGCACCCAACTAGGGATCTGAGGTTCGAGCAGACTCGATAGACCATAAGGCCTAATCTGCTGGCAAATAGTATGTTAGTATGTTAATCCAGAAGCCCATATGCTTCACCTATTGTGGTAGTGAGAAAAAAGAATGGGACAGTAAGAATGTGCGTGGATTATCGCACCTTGAACCGGTGGACTATCCCTGATCAGTATACAATTCCCCGCATTCATGATGCTTTAGACTGCCTGAATGGTAGCAAGTGGTTCTCTGTGCTGGATCTTCGCATGGGTACTACCAGATCCCGATGGCTCCCAGAAGACCGTGAGAAGACAGCCTTTATCTGCCCACTTGGTTTCTATGAATTCATGAGGATGCCTCAAGGATTTCAGGTGCTCCAGCCACTTTTCAATGACTAATGGAGTGTGCGTGGGGACATGAACTTATTAGAGTGCCTGGTGTAACTAGATGATGTTATTGTGTTTGGTAGCTCACTGGAGGAACATGAGAGCAGATTATTCAAGGTGTTGGACTGACTGAAGACTTTGGCCTAAAACTGTCCATTGATAAATGTCAATTTTTCCAAACATCTGTAAAGTATGTGGGACACATATTCTCCACCGAGGGAATAGAGACTGACCCAAGTAAAGTTGAGGCCTTGACCACCTGGCCACAGCCCCACAGTCTAAAAGAACTGCAAAGATTCCTGGGATTCTGTGGCTACTATCGCTGTTTCATCAAGAACTATTCAAGAGTGATCCATCCTTTACTTAATCTTACTCAAGGTTACCCTCCTACCCACAAACAATACAAGAGGTCGGTTTCTTCTGAGCCTGAGAGAGTGTATTTCTGTCCCAGTGAAGTATTTGGAGCCAGATGGACACCTGAGTGTGAAGCTGCTTTTCATGAGATTATATATCAACTTACCCACGCTCCTGTCCTTGCCTATGCAGATCCAGCGAAGCCCTATGTCTTGCACAATGATGCTGGCCTGCAAGGCTTGGGGGCTGTATTGTACCAAGAGCATGAGAATGGCCTGAGACCAGTGGCCTTTGCCAGTAGAAGCCTGACCCCATCCGAAAAACTATCCTGTACATAAGTTAGAGTTCCTAGCTTTGAAGTGGGCTATTGTTGACCAGTTCCACGAGTACATGTATGGGGCTAAGATACTAGTAAAAACTGACAATAATCCTTTGACCTATGTGCAGACTTCAGCTAAGTTGGATGCCACTGGCCATGGGTGGCTTTCTGCATTATCTACATACGACTATGCTGTTGAATACAGAGCAGGCCTGAACAACATCAATGCTGATGCTCTCTCCCGGAGGCCTGTTCCCCGGAATGACTGGGTCAGACTGTCAGAACCTGATATTCGAGCACTCTGCCAGAAGTTTGACAGGGAGGAACAAATGTCCACGGACGCAGTGGACTGTATGGTGGATTGTTTGGGACCCTCTGAGAATTGCATACCTGCTGCTTATTGCCACTTTTCTGCAATAGACATTGGTGCACTGCCTCAGCTGGACAATGACAGTATTCAGCGGGCTCAATCCCAAGATCCCATGATCAAATCAGCTTTAGTAGCCCTCTATGCAGGGAAAGATGTGTCCAAATTATGCTCCACTAATTTGAGAACTGCATTGTTATACAAGGAAGGTCCTAAGTTAAAACTGATCAATAGACTGTTATACAGAGAAAAAGTAGACAGAGGGGGACAAACAGACAAACAACAACTAGTGCTGCCCACTGCCTTTCGAGACTCAGTACTGAGGTCCTTACACAACCACATGGGCACCTGGTATAGACAGAACACTTGACTTGGTAAGATCCAGATTCTATTGGCTAAGATGGGGGTTGATGTTGAGCAACACATTCGAACTTGTAGTCGCTGTTTACAGAGGAGAAGCCCTGCCCCCAGAGGCTGCCCCCTTGTTAACATCACCACCAGCACCCCATGGAGCTGGTCTGTATTGACTTTCTGAGTTTGGAGCCAGATCAAAGGAATATCAGTAATGTGCTGGTAGTCACTGACCATTTTGAGAGATATGCCCAAGCTTTCCCACCAAGGACCAGAAGGAATCCACTGTGGCCAAAGTACTTACAGAAACTTTTTTGTTCACTATGGGGCACCACAAAGAATCCATTCTGATCAAGGGAGGGACTTTGAGAGTCATCTGATCAAAGAGATGCTTTCTCTGTGGGGAGTGCGAAAGTCCAGAACCACCACTTACCACCCCCAGGGGGACCCACAGCCTGAACGTTTCAACCGCACTTTGCTAGATATGCTAGGCACCCTCCACCCAAAGGACAAGCTTAGATGGAGCCAACAAATTAGCACCCTGGTACATGCCTAAAACTGCACCAAAAGTGATGCCACTGGGTTCTCCCCCTACTGCCTGATGTTTGGAAGAGAAGCTCGACTGCCGTAGATGTATGTTTTGGAGTTTCTCCTGATGGGGTTCAAGCTGACAACTATTTACAGTATGTGCAAAAGTTAAAGGCCCAGCTAAATCATGCGTACCAACTGGCTCAAACCATGGCTGCCAAAAGAAATCTGGCCAACAAAGAAAGGTATGATAGAAAGGTGAAAGCACAGGAACTCCAGGAGGAGATCGGGTATTATAAGAAATCTGGGACTGTGAATGGCAAACATAAGATTGCTGACAGATGACACCATCTCCCTCACATTGTAGTGGTCAAACTAGATGATCTGCCTGTGTACAAAGTAAGGCCTGAGAATAATTCAAAAGATGTTAAAACAATGCATAGAAATCATTTACTGCCCATTGGAGAAATCTTGATTGAGTCTGAGCCCCCAGAAAGTGCTCCCTCTGGACCAGTGACTAGAGCTGCTGCTAAGCAAAGGCAAAGAAAGTCTGCACCTACAGATGCTGAGTTAAAGTGTTCCCCACAACAAGTCCCAGTTGAAAATGACTGTCAATCCATGTCAGAGGAAAGTGAGTGCAACTTTGGGTACTACCCCTATTACTGAGTCAGTTGTTTCAGGGCAACCCCTAGTCAATCATGGAGAGGCTGGGCCTTCTGGACTGCCTGAGCCCCAGCTTTGTCCCTGGAGCCAATGCTCCCAGAAAGTGAAGTGCAAAGTATCAAGTCAGATGACATGGAATCACTGTGCATGGTGAAACTGTATGAGCTCTCAGAGGAGGAAAATGATGAACTGGAACAGACTGGTGATATACCAGAACAAGAAAGAGTATTTTGAGTGCCCTGACGGTCCACTGCCAGTGTCAAGCTCTCTATGTGAGCCAAGTGTTGTGGACTCAGAGATTGTAACTTCTGGAGCCGAAAGTGCCCCAAGTTCTAGGCTCTGTACCCCAGTGGCGACTCCCCTGACAAGTGAGAACAATGCTGAACATGAGGCTCAGGGTGCAGAGACTGTAGCAGTTCCCCCTAGAAAGACTGGTCGAGCTGTAAAGCCTGTGGTACACCTCAGTTATGATTCCCCTGGGAGGCCTGTGGACTTGCCTCTCAATGTTGTCCATAAAGGAGTGTATGTGTCTCCGAGCTCATTGCCCAAACTGAACATCAGTGCTAACTCCAAGTTACTTGTGTTGCCCTCTAGGTATGGTGCCCCTATCCCATCCAGCCCCAAGGTAGCTGATAGAGAAGGGCCCTCTCTTCAGGATTCATGTACAGGAGGTAATAACAGGTTATGGTACAATATGTGTATAATACCGTGAAAAGTGATGTACTAAAAGTTTCAGAAATGTGTTTCTGGTAAGGTGATATGTTGACTGATGATTACATCTATAAGCCTAATATGATACTGATGTAAATGTATATGGTTGTATTGAAACTTATGGGGTACTTACTTAATGAAGCATAAGTTTTTCAGACCAGGAAGGTGTAACCCCCTGCAAATGGGGGTTCCCAAAAGTCTTCCAGGAGCTTGCCTGAATGCTCCAAGTCTGGGCGGTGTTCAGCGTCTGAGCTGTTTAAATGTGGTTCCAAGTGAGTGCTATTTGAGCCTCCATGTACTGTCTCTTTAAGAGCTGTCTGCTTGCAGACTTAATTAGTTTGTATGGGGGACTGTGTATTTAATGCTCGAATCCCGCCCGAGCTGCTGTCAATTCACTCTGTCTCTGCCGTCGCTACATGTGCAGAGGGAGCCTTGTTAAAAGATATAACTGTTTGTCAGAAATCATTTAGTGACTGAGAAAAATGTAGTTTATCTAACCTGTCTTCATTTCAACACGAACTGTTTCAGTGTAGCTTTTTCATTTTGGTCCTGAATAGCTGACTTGGACCAATCAGGATGACAGGGAGACCCAAAAATGGAGCCTGTGGACGAATCGAACTTGGACTCTCAATTTTGAGCAAGTCACAAGGGATTGTATGGGCAGTGACTCTGGAAATGTAGTTTTGACCTTGGAACCTTTTTTCACCAACAGAGGAGTCTTATTGTGGTGACAGCGAACCAGAATTGTGAGGAACTCAAAGAAAATGCCCTGCTCTGTTACTAGAAAGTCAGATCAGTTGTGAAAGTGAAGAGAGAAGGAGCTCTGTGCTTCTGCGGTGTATAGCTTCACGTGATAAGCGTGTGTGAGGTCCTGAGGTTCGGTCTGCAGCCGTTGTAAGTGCCAGTTTGGACTGAATCTGATTTGTGAGGAGAAAGAAGGAAGTCTGAAGAGTGGAAACCAGGCTCACCCTGTAGAAGACTGGAGAAATTGCTGAATCGCGCTCAGTCTGTCAGAAACTGAAGCTGCTGTGCGTACTCCTGGGTATTTTGCAGTAATTGCAATCGGGATTGAGGAGCAGCCTGCCTGGTATAGTACTTTCCTTCATATGAATGTGCTGGTGCTTGTGGGGAATCGCTGTTTTCAATCCCGTGCTGTGTGCTGTGTGTTGAAGCAGGAAGCAAACCCCAGCTTGTCTCGGACTAAATCCGGTTGCTATCAACTGCAGTGGGGTCCAGTCACAAGGACCTTGTCTCCATGCCCTGTTGTTCTGGCAATCCAGAAGAACATCCACCATCCGGTCCTCAGCTTGGGTATTGTGAGTACAAATCAGAGTATTTCCCTGCAGCCTGTTTTCAATCACAAGTGTGTCATCTAATTCTTGTTGTTTCACTGCTTCATGGACTGAGCCATCCGGCTCCGGATTACAACTGGGTATTGTGCATATAGTTTCTTCTACAGGGCCCTATCCATCTGCACCTGCCAGCCAACCCCGGGCAATGGACCTGGCTAGCCCCCAACCTGGGTACCCAGAGTTTGACTTTTCAGACCTTTATGTGTGCATGGTACTGTGATTTAATGCCACCAATTAACCTGATTTCCCCCTTCCGTGTTACTGCCCCCTAAATAAATCAGATTTGTTGTTGTTATACTATATACTGTCTGTGGTGTTGGTACTTATGGAAACAGTATTGTGTTTTGCTGTGTATGTTGTTTAACCTTATTTTACAGGGGGTCCTCAGAGACGTGCAGCAGAATCAGTCTCGAGGGTAAGTGGTATCTATATGAGTGAACAGTGTGTATACGTGGGGTACTGGGGCTGTAACTCCGTGTACTGTGTGAGCCACTAGAGTGAATAAAAGGGGGTCTCAGTGTCCCAGAGGGCTGTGACCAAGCTAGTCTAACCACTACAAACCCTGACCTCTGGGTGGAGGCACCCGCCATAGGACCTAGGCCCCTCAACCTGTCCCTAGTCAAACAGGCAGGGGTAGTAGCCCTTGGGATAGCGCCATCTAGGGGTTACATGTTCAAAAGAACTTTCTCTGATAAAGGAATCACTGAATTAAGTGATATAATACAGAATTTACGTCATTTAAAGCTCTACAAGACAAGCATGGAATAAGTGACAGGGCACTATTTCAGTACTATCAAATCAAAAGACTGGAGATGGGAAAATACAAGGCATGTCCCCCCAACTTTTTCCTACATCTAATTCACACTATTATAGTCCCCCTCAACTTTAACTGCCACTTTACCCAGAACCACCCCAGGCCAGAAGAAGGTGCCTTGTATTTTCCCATCTCCAGTCTGATGTTCCTTTTATTCCCTCAGTCCCAGAACCTCAGTTGATAAGTGGTGCTGCACGTAAATGTCACTCACAAGGACCATTGAAAGTACTAGCCAATGTGTTACATCACTGGATTTTTCATCCCCCTTCAGTGCCATGTTTGATAGCCATAGGACCCCTTGCTATATACACTAAGAAGGGGATCTCTAGTAATACATACCAGTTATTAGTTCACATTGTAAAATTAGTCCATACACTTGGGAACAGCAAATATTGGCTGCATAACCTGGACACTGTCACATACAGTACCATGGGAACATCTTGAGCAACGTATCCTTTACCACCGTTGGTAGAATTGTTGTAGAGTTGCAGATGCCTTCAACCTACACCAGAATGACAAAAGAATCAAGAAGGCCCACACTGCTGTCCTACAAGCTTACACACAGCCCCACACCTACAAAGAGCCCAGCTACACTGGCCTCCATAGCCAGGATGAAGAACAGATTTGTTTTTAATTACCTTTTTGCCCCTAATTGTGCTTTCATTTCAGTCCTGGTGCTCAACTTCTTCTCACTGCTCTGTTGCCTCTTCTTGGACAGAGTACACCATACAACTATGGCTTACTGGCCATTGTGGAGTTCCTTTCCACCTGGCTATGGTGTAATCAGCGTGAGTCGAACTGATCATAGTGGTAGGGCGCTGCAATTTATTTATTTATTATTTATTTAGTTTTTGTTGACCGGGTAAGTGCACTAGACAAATTCTGCCTATTTTCAGGCACCCACCGGGAGAGGATACAGACAAATGTCAACTGACTTTGAACCAGATTAAGCTGTTGGTGGTATTTTAGTGAATGGGGGGAAATTTGGCCAGTGCACCGGGGAAATTCCCCTGCTCTCCTGTAGGGGGACCCTTGGCTGGTTCCAGGTATGGATTCCCTCAGTCTGCCACAGACAATGGAAGGGGATGGAGGTGATGTTCGGATTGTTCAGGAGCATGATCAAGTGATGTTTGAGGTACTGTCACTGTTATGGCTGCAGCTGGAGATGAGACAGCAGACGACCGCGGCTGACTATGGAGATGGCCTTGGAAACTACGAATTTGTTGTATATGGTACAGGAACCTCCACTAGAGTAGGGGCCCATTACTGAAGATGAGAAAAAGAAAGTGTGTAGAACATAGTCCTAATGCACCTACATCCGGAGGCTGCACCTTTGGGTTCTGATTCGATTCCTTTTCCATTCACGGCTGAGAAGGCGTCATGGCAGCCTGAATTTGCATTACAAAAGGCAGGGTGGATTTTGCTGAATGATATTTGGGTCTCTGATCCTCAAATTCCGTTGTCTGGTTCTCCAAAAACCATGAGTTTTACTGTTTCTTCTGATGGCGTTGTTTTGCATTCTGTGTCTGAGTTGGACGGCTGCTGTCAGGCTGAGAGCGGTTTTGACGGGGAGGGATCCACTGGGTGCGGCTCTGCCCTTTGCTGCCCTGTATCAGATGCCGACTCAGGAGTTTGGTATGAGTCAGTGTCGGGGAGCAGGAGTCTACTGCACAGCTACGGTCGGGGGAGCCCTGGCTAAGTCCTCAATTGCCATCACAGCCTTTACCTTCAGGTATTTCTTTCAAACAGAACGCTCCTATCTTATTAAATACTCATTCTAGGACCGATACTGGTCCTGAGCACGGGACTAAACCTGGTAGCTATGCTACCTTATTTAAAAAACCTGAGGAGGCTGCAAGGTGAAGATTTGTGGTTAGATTATTTTACAAGGGGGGCTAGACTATCCTCCTAACAGAAACTATGTGGGAAAACAGTTGTTGATTGATTCTTTACATTTTTCACCTGCTGAAGTGTATGCCTTGATTCATACTTCTGGAGACCATAATTTTGATGTCAGTTTTTGAACAGCAGGCCTTTTGGACAGGTTTTGGACTGCATATTATGGGGTTCGGCATACAGCACTGTGGAAGCCCTTTGTAGCAATCCCCATTACTAGGCCTACAGTGAAAGTGGTGACTGTGTTGTTCTGGTATGAGGGGGTAAATGTTTTGGACATTCTTTACTGGTTGGAGAAACGCTGTACTGTGAATAGTTTGCCTGATGCAATCATTGACGATAATGGATTTTGGATGGGAGGTTGGAAGTTTCATCTACAGCTTCCTATATCTGATGATGGCATTCAACACCTGCTTAATTGTTTTTTCTTGGGGAGAGATAGGGGGAAATTATTTGATCCTGGGCAGCCACGCTTATGTTATAGGTGTGGCTCTCTTCACCATTTAAACTCAGAGTATGATGAAATGTTCTATGTGTGGGGTTTTGGGTCACTCTGCTACGACTTGTGTGGTTCCGCCCAGTTGTAATCTTTGTGGGTCTGAAGATCACGTTTTTTTTTCCTGCCCTTGGGCAGAACATAACAACGCCCACACAGAACATGATTTTTATATTAATAAATCCTCTAAACTGCATCACACACACATGGAGGCTCCCGTCGGCAGACATCGGCTGCTAGAGATAGCTACACTTCTCCTGTTCCCCTGGAGGCGAGACAGGGGCCCTCTGCCTTCTCCTGTGTGTTCTGCTAGCTTGAACTACGTACTGAGACATTGATACAATTCCCATCTCCCCTGAGGCTCATATGAAGCCCCCCCTCCCTGTAACTGTGGTTTTGGTAGAAGAACCCCAGCTGTACACAAGACTCCTGCTGACTCAGATGGGTTTTTGATTGTGCCCCAGAAAAAGTCCTTACCCAAATGGGCTGTGAGGAGTAGAACTCGGCCTGCGGTAGAAGTTTCCAATCCTTATGAACTGTTGCAGAGTTGGGGGGATATCATGGATGATGCTGATTCAGATGCTTCTCTTTCTTCTACTCATGGGGATCCCCCCCAGTGGAACCTCAGAGGCTGGATCTGTCTCCTTTCCAGTCGATGATTACTAAGATGGTCACCAGGGCGAACAGGAAGAAATTGTCCTGAGGCACATTAACATTTTTGGATGCCTCTTCCTACACTTCATTTAGCTAGTCTTAATGTGACTAGTATTCGTTCAGTATATAAATGAAAAGCTACTTTTGCATTATTACAATCTCTGACTTTTGACATTTGTTTCCTACAGGATACACGACTGTATACTACTCAGGATGTGCAAGTGGCCTCGCAAGAGTGGTTTGTGGGACAATCCTTTTGGTCTGTTGGGCAGGATTATGCTCTGGTTTGGGCTTTTGCCTCACTTCTTCTGCAATTCTGTACAGAAGATGGTTGATATTGATCCGGGAAGAGCTATGTTATTGGATGTAGATTGATGCTGTTTCTTGTAGACTGATCAACAATTGTGCTCCAAACAGAAGGCCCAGAGGTTGTTTTCTTTCATAAAGTTCTTCTCTATTTATGCAGGGGTGGTTGGTGTTTTGGGGGTGACTTAATGGTATTGAAACAAATTGTGGAGTGAGTAAAATATACTGTGATAGTGTTGCCCTAAGTGCAGTTTTGAAACAGGCTGCCTTGTGGGATGTGATGGCTGAGATGGCAAAACTGACTTTTTTTAAAGGATCTCTTTCCTCTAGAATAGATTATTGGTTTCTTCCTGAGATGGTGCCTATACTTGCCCTCCAGGTCCTTATGGCGGAAACTTCTGATCACTGTTTGGTGGGGATTGTTGTGTCCCCGCATCCTACGATGCTTCGAGGAAGGGAGTATGGTGGCTTAATGCTATTATTGACTATGCCTGATACAGTGGTTGTTTTTAAGGATATTGTGGCAGATGGATTATCGATTTTTGATTTGTATGATTCCATGATTGATTGGTGGGAGGACACCAAATCCTGCTTTATTGCTGTTTTCCATATCACCAGCGGTTTCGTGCTTTTTCTAAACATCAGGCCTATTTACAATGACGGCAGGAATTACAGGATTTAATGTCTCAGGTGGTAAAAGGGGGTGACCCCTGCGTTGCTGAGATTGCTCTCTTAAAACGGGACTTGATGAAACTCCAGTATGACAGACAAAAGTCATTAGAGATGGAGCAGCGGTTTGGGACACAAGGGAAAAAGGAGCAGACGACTCCATATGAGGATCGTAAGGGTAGAACTAAACTGAGACATTTGTTGGCTCTTCAGGATGATTCTGGATGATTAGTGACAGATAATGTTGGGATTCTGCGGGTAGTTGAGGATTTTATTACCTCGCAATTTCAACCCTTCTCTGGCAACCTGGAGGATATGTCGCTCCTACTTGATACTGCTGATCTCCCTCGGCTTGAGCAACACATTGCAGATAGCATGATAAAGGATGTTTCCATGGAATTGGACATTGTGGTGAAAAATTTAACTGACAATACTGCCCCTGGCTCAGATGGTTTGCCGGGGGAACTTTATACATTTTTGTGGCATCTGATGGCTCCAGAATTATTACGGGTGTATAATGCATTTCTGACTGAAGATAGGATTATGGACACTATGTATCACGGGCTCATGATTCTTCTGCATAAAAGGAGAGATCAGGCTTCT
Source organism: Neoceratodus forsteri (assembly GCA_016271365.2). Lineage (NCBI taxonomy): Eukaryota > Metazoa > Chordata > Ceratodontiformes > Ceratodontidae > Neoceratodus > Neoceratodus forsteri. Next base: position 965,108,848 of record CM028134.1, on the reverse strand, counting down.
CTTCATAACTGGAGACCCATCACCCTTTTGAATGTGGACTTTAAAATCTTTTCTAAATTATTATGTACTCGGTTACAGGCTGTTTTGGCCCACTTATTGCATTATTTACAATTTTGCTCGGTGCCTGGGAGATCAATTCAAGATGCTTTAATATTGCTTAGGGAATTGTTTGAATCACATTCATTGAGATATGTTCTTAGTATGGACCAAGCTAAGGCTTTTGATCATATATGGTAAGAATTCCTTTGGTGTGCTTTAGGGAGGTATGGGATCCCTACATCATTTGTTAACTGGTTGCGACTTTGTTAGGCTTTAGCTCATGTTACACCTGTGGTGAACGGTTGGGTCGGCAATAAGTGTTCTATCCATCGAGGTGTCCGGCAGGGTTATCCGCTCAGTCCTATTTTGTATGTATTGGCTCTTGATCTGATTATTAGAATTTTAAATAGATCTTCACTGTTGTCTGGGGTTCACGGGTTTGGTTTGGAGGGTTTTAAGTCTATCAGTTATGCGGATGATCTTTGTGTACTGTTTCCTGACTCTCGGTGTGGAGAACTATTACTTAAGGTGTTGCAATCATTTTTTAGCGTAATAGGGGCTCGGGTGGATCCTGATAAAAGCATTTATTTACCTCTTTCTGGACCACGGAGTCGTGTTGCTAGTATTGGAAAGGTTCCTGTGTTGGATTCCTATGAGAAAATCTTAGGTCTTTATTTTGGAGGTGAGGACCCGGCAGTTTATAACTGGGAACTTAGTATTAATAGAGGGAAGGAAAGAGTCAGTAAATGGCGAAAATGGACCATGAGTAAATGTAAACATATTTTTATGATAAAATCCTTTTCACTCCCACTCTTTCTTTATGTGGGACATATTTTTCCTTTACAGAAATGACTCGAAACGGCTTTGATGGCAGTTTTTTTTTTACGGGATTTTGTTTATATTTGGATATTTCTCATGGGGGGGGGGTTAGGATGCTTAATCCGATTGTGTTTTTCTTTACATTATTTTTGACTACTAATTTAAAACCGGTTATTTCTGGGTCTTCAAAGCTGTGGCAGTTATATATCACTATTGTTTTATAGGAAAGTTTGAGAGAATGGGAACGTTCTTGTTTTATTTATAGAAATAAAAGAAAATATGTTTTGTCACTAGGATGGGTTTTGATTTTTGACCATATTGAGCAATGGTTGGTCTCTTTTCAGGATGTTATTCGCTGTCTAGGAAATCTCTATATGGGGACATTTTAGTTCGGCATTTCTTTTGCCTAGCCCTTTGAACAGTTTCAAGATTCTGAATGGCAATTTATTAAGCCAGATTGATGAATGAACGTTTTCGAAGCAGATGTGGGATATTATGTGGTTGGGGTCCATAGGAGGATTAATACCAGGGAATCATAAACATAAAATTTTGACTGATAGGGTTTGTTTGAGACCTACCTGCATTGGGCTTGAAGAATCTGTGGATCATATTTGTAACCCCCAAGGGGCGCTACCCTTAGGGCTACTACCTCTGTCTGCCCCCACAGAGGCAGAGTGAGGGGCCCAGATCTGTTGACGGGTGCCTCCATCCAGAGGTCGGGGTTAGCACAGTTAAGACTACCACAGTTACAGCCCTCTGAGCTACTGCAACCCCCCCTTCGTCCCATTAGTGACTCACACTGGGTAGCAGCAATTCTATTCACCAGTACACTTACCCCACGGAAAATATAATCCAGCTCCCTTCGGGGAACCCCTGTAACGTAAGGCACAGTTATGTTGCAATCACCAAACAGCAGTTCACCATTAACGTACACAATAGCCAGGATGTAGCTGTGCAAAACAATCTGATTTATTCAAGGGGGAAAACAACAAGGACGGGGGGGATCAGGTTAATTAGCTTATCACTATATTTATCTACCTAGGACTCTGTGCACAGGCCTATCCCTATCAGTTACTGTCCCTGGGTACCCAAGCCCTAGTGGCTAGTCCAAACCGTGGCAGCTGGTGGGGCCCTTTCACACAGAGGAAAGAAAAAGTTAGTTAAACAGTCAGCAGTACAGTAATCCCATTTGGTTCCAATGTGGCAATTCAACAGGGAACTACCCTGAATTAGTACTCATGACCTCCAGGCAAGATAGGGTCCTTAAACGTTAACAGGGCTACTCCTGAGCTCCACGAGACTCCTCACACATTTATATGGCAAACTGCAACAGGCAAAGTCCTTTAATGGCAGCAGGATTTAACTTGAGCTCCACACACATTTATATGGTAACCAGCAACAGGCAAAAGTCCTTTAATTGCAGCAGGATTTACTTGAGCTACACAAGCCTCCTCGCACATTTATATGGTAAACAGCAACAGAGGGGTACCACACCAGGCAACTGCTTCCAATGCTCCCCCAAACTCACCATCCCTGAAATACTGCAAACGGCAGCTTCCACTTGTCTTCGGACCGAGCGCGATTCAGCAATTTTCTCCAGTCCTACTTCAGGTCGAGCCTGGTGGGTAGCTGTACAGAGCACAGCCTCCTCTGACCGCCCGCCGACGGGTTTCGTCCGCTGGAGCCGACAACACAAAAATGGCTGCTTCAGGCCTTCCCGCGCTTCCCGCGCGAACACTCTTCAGCGCAGAAGCACACAGCTCCTCCCTCCTCACCAGCCACAACGCATATAAAACTGGCAGCACCAAGCACTCCTTCCAGATCGGGCACTACCCGTTGCCATTGGCTGGCTGAACATGCCAGTCATTTCCTCTAGCCTTCAGTGGTGCAAAAAAGCGCCATAGCCCATAATGCCTTTCCCAAATTACAAGCAGTCCCTCTATTGGTCAGCCGACTCTGTAGAGTCTCGAGGTACTGATTGGCCCAATTCAGCAGTTCTGGAGCAAAATGGAGGAAGCAATCAAACAGTCCTTACTGCAAAGGAAGACAGGTTAGAACAACCACATTATCATTATTATTTTACATCGTTTCCATCATACAATCGCATCCCCCAAGAGAACTCCCTCTGCACCACTAGCGATGGCAGAGGAATCATTCATTCAGTGTCCAGGCGGGACTCGGGCATACTAACCACAGTCCCCTCCATTTTAGTTACTTACGGCTGCAACAAGCAGCCCTTAAAGACAGCTCACGGAGGCTTTTAAAGCGCTCACTGGCTACCCAATTAAACGCCTTTAGGCGGTGACTAACCCTAGCACCAGGCATATCCGGAACCCCCATTTGCAAGGGGTTACATTTATATTTTGCTTGTCCTTTTATTCAGGATTTTGGGTGTTATGGGAGATCATTGGGGTCGACATCCTTTTCATGTTTTTACCACTCAACAATTGTATTTTGGGATTTTCCCTTCTAGCTGGAATACTTATAGTTTTAGCACCTTGAATGTGATTACTGTTATTCTCTTGTACTGGATCTGGCAAGTACAGTGTAGATTTATTTTTCAACAACAACATATAACTGCATTAGAACTGTATTATTCTGTTTTTACTGCTATCACTGCATTACAGGATCAGGAATTTGTGACTCTGAAACGGGGTATTTGGGAGCGATATTGGCTGAACTTTTAGTCTCAGTTATTTCCTGCCTGGGGTTGCTCCATTTTTTTGGTTGCCATCATTCTTCTCCTTGATGGATATTATTGGTTTTTTGGATGTACTCCCCCGCTTCATCTCTGGGACGGGGGGTTGGGTTTATGCTGCATTAGGATGTTGCTTTTTGGGTATGATGATGTACTACTTCTTTATGTTCTTGCTTTTTTTTGGTGTTTTTTTTTTTCTCTTTTATCTTTTTCCATGATGCTTCCCCTCCTGTTTTAGTTGGGGGGGTCTTTTCCATCATAGGATAGGATTTGGGTTTTTCAGATTTATTTTGACAGTAATTTTGAAAAAGTATGACGATAATACTTATCTGATTTTTTCTTATGATTTATATATCATTTTTGTGTGAATTAACACTGTTTTATATTTCTTTTTTATGTTTAAAATAAAATTCTCCTACTCTTCTAGTGTGGGGGGGGGAGATGGTTTGGCTAAGGGTATTGTGTGATATGTTTTTTCCCCTTTTGCTTTAACCTTTTTGAGGTAATATGAGTAATACTGCTTTGTATATATATGTGTTCCTTATAAAGCTAAATGCTAATTCCCCTGCTCTTTTTTGGAGGAGGGGTCTGGTTATAGTATGTTTTCTGTATGTTTGGGACTACTGTATGATGTAATGCTTATTTTTGGTTTTGATCTTTTATTATGGTTTTGTATAATGCAATATTGATTTGTATATAATTTGTTTATAATTCCAATAAAATTCCCCTACTCTTTTCGAGAAGTGCCATGGGATCTTTAACATCCACTTGAACTACCACAAGAACAGGCAGATGGGACCTCGGTTTAATGTCTCATCCGAAAGATGGCACCTCAGGAGTGCAACACCCCCTTCATGCTGCACTGCAGTGTCAGTATTAGGATATTAACCCAAGTGCCTGGTGTGGGGCTAGAACCCACAGCCTTCTGATCTCCGGCCTCAGAGGCGAGTGTGGTACCTGCTGAGCCACTGACACTAATGTGGGAGGGTTCAGCCATTTCAGTGCCTGAAGACAGTGGGAGTCATTGGCCCATGCCATCATATGCTGAAAAGTGACTGGAATTGCTTAATGTTTCATGGTCTCCCAGCACTCACAGTGAACATGCATATGCTTGCAATGCCTTGGGGTGCCAGATGGCTCATGGTCACTGTCAGTGGCACAACAACTAGGCCATAATCAGGTATCATTGCAGGACTGGCACCACAAAGCCACCCAAACCTGGAGGAGGGTGTCCTCATGGTCATACTCCTACCCCACCCTTCTGGCCTCTGCTCCTGCCATTCCAGGCTTTAGGCATGAATCTGGAGTGTACCAGGTGGTCCACACTGCCTAACATGGAGTTGGCTTCTGGAGGATGCTTTTTATACAACATACCACTGGGACGAGTACACAGATGACTAAGTAGATGTTTGGGTTGCTCTGAACCTAGGCTTCAACACATTAACTTGTACCAGAAGCCTGTTTATATTTATGAATTTAAGAAAATCTTAAAAAGTAGAAAAGTTGGGTGTGGGATTTAGTATGGTGAATCAACACAGGTCTAATGCGGTCTCATTTGCATGAGAAACCCTTCCCTTAGTTCACTTGAGTTTTTCTCTGGGTAATGTCTCCAAATTTGGGATCTTTGCTAGTATAGTAATCCTGAAATACTCATGCACTGTCTGCTCCATTTGCTATCTGGAATATGCAGCCATTCAAAAGTCTCCTGAGTGGTTAACATGGAGTAAATGGTATGTTTTACAGAGCAGATACCTACCGTCTGTTTAAATTATCATTAACCTCAAATAGCATACTGCAGATAAAAAACCTGCACTATACTGTTAGACAGCCCCCACCCCACTCTCTGTCACAAACAAAAGTGACATGTCCTCCCATTGCTAGATGTCTTAAAAAGCTTCCCCATGGTACAGCACACTCAGCACCCAGGTCTCTTTGCAATCCTTGCCATATTTATTTTTCCACCACCTCTACCAAGAAAATTGGAATACTCTACAGCACTTATCTCTTATATTTCTAACAGTACCAGTGCCCTTAATCATTTGTCCAGCTACATAGCCACAGTTTAGTTACATCCACAGAGGGATACCTGCTGTCTCTGCTCCAAGGCTGAATACATGCTGACTGACAGGAGCATGGCTGTGCCTCATGACAGTGTGGAGTATGACTGTGATTCTGATTTTTATGTCTGTGAGAAACCACTCAAGTATAAGATCTACTTTCAGTGAAAAGCTCTTCCCCAAGTCAATATCATTAAAGTTTTTACTTTGGGGTAATATTTCCAAAAGTGGCGATTTGCCAAACCATTATAACCATCTCTTTCCTTTCTCTGAGTATTGGCAGAGCTGTCAGCACTGGCGTCAGCCTTCTACGGTATTTCTTTTTGCTGTTCTTTAATTTTATTCTTTTATTTTGCATTGCTGCTCCTTTGTCTATCCTTGAGTTATTGTATGCTCAATCATGTTCAAGTTCCTCTGGGCTATTTACCTTCTTTGAATTTGATGTTTTCAGTGCAAGTTAACTTTCCTTTTATAATTGCCGTTTTGGCACATTTATCTAACATAAATGTCACCCTGGTGTCATCAGAGAAGGTCATGACAATGCTTCTCAGATGTCTTTCACATGAGTTACATAGATACATAGACACTTTCAGCAGATAAGGGCCTATGGCCCACCCAGTCTACCCATTTAAGCTTGTAAGTTCACTTTATGTTTTTCTAGAAGTCTGTTGCCCTTACACCTGACCTCCAGAATTCCCTTATGTCTATCCCATGCATTCTTAAATCCCATGATTGTTTCAGCCCCCACTACTTCCTCTGGCAGGTTGTTCCACTTGTCCACCACCCTTTCTGTGAAGAAATTCTTCCTCACGTTTCCTCTGAATTGCCCTCCCACCAACTTCATCCCATGCCCTCTAGTCCTGGAATATTTTTTTCACTGGAAAATAGTTTATTCCTGCACCCTGTTCCCAGTGGCGGAGCCAGGTTTGGGAGCATTTGGGAGCCAAGGAGGGCCATTCAGTCAATCATGGGCTCCACAACGGGCACTGCACAGTGAATAAATATGGTGGTGGGGCACCGCTACTCACACTGGGGTAGCCAGGAGGGGGCGACCGTCCCCCCAGCCCCCCCAGCTCTGCCACTGCCTGTTCCTCCTGTAAGGTACTTGTATATCTCTATCATATCCCCTCTCTCCCTCCTCTCCTCCAGGGAGTACATATTCAAGTCATTCAGCCTGTCCTCATAGGACTTGTGAAGTAATCCTTGTACCATCTTTGTTGCCCTCCTCTGAGCCTTCTCTACCCTGTCTGTGTTCTTACGTAGGTAAGGTTTCCAGAACTGTACACTGTACTCCAGGTGGGGCCTCACTAGTGTCTTGTATAGTGGAATTATGACCTCCTTTTTTCTGCTGGTGATGCCTCTGCCTATGCATCCCAGCATCCTATTTGCTTTACCTGCTGCCTTGTCGCACTGTTTCCCTACTTTAAGGTCATCAGAGATCATAACCCCAATGTCCCTTTCCTGCTTGGTGCTTGCTGTTTCCTCACCCCCCAACTGAAATGTTGTTCCAGGGTTTTTGTGCCCCATATGCATTATCTTGCACTCCTTTGCATTGAATTTCAACTGCCAAACCCTTGACCATTCTTCAAGCTTCTGCAGGTCCCTCCTCATTTCTGCCTACACCCCCTGGCATATCTACTCTGTTACAGAGCTTCATTTCATCAGCAAACTGGGAAATTCTGCCTTCTAGGTCTTGCGCATGTTGCTGATAAAGACATTGAATAGGACTGGTCCCAACACTGATCTCTGTGGTACCCCACTGGTCACTCTTCTCTCTGTGGAGTGACAGCCATTTACCACCACCCTCTGTGTCCTGCTGCCCAGCCAGTTACATACCCACCACACTACTGTCCTGCACACTCTCATATTCCCCAGTTTTATTTTTTATTTAGTTTTTTTCTTTTTTTTAACCAGGTATAGCACACTAAGCTGAAAGCTTTTTTACAGGAGTGACCTGGGAGCACAAGAAGGTTAAGTGACTTGCTCAGGGTCACACAGTATGCAAGTGGAAGCTGTGGGATTCAAACCCAGGTCTGGTCTGCTGGATGTCACCAGATTTGCAGCTCAGAGCCTTAGACCACTGCGCTATACTGCCTCGTTTAATAGTTTAATAGCCTTCTATGTGGTATAGTGTCAAAGACCTTGCTGAAGTCCAGATAGGCCATGTCCACTGCCCTCCCGATCCACCTCTCTTGTCACCCACTTAAAAAATTCAATGAGGTTGGTCTGGCATGACCTCCCCCTGGTGAAACCATGCTGCCTTGGGTCCTGTAGTCTGTTGGTAACCAGATGTTCCACCAATCTCTCCTTCAGTAGTGCTTCCATGATAGAACTTCAAGAGCTTCAAGTTATTTACAAATAGGAGGTTAGTTATTTTTGGGGTTCCATGGTGTCTCTAGAGTTTAAACTGGACCCATGCCCCCAAGAGGCTGAAAAAGACTTCCTAGTAGATTGAGGGTGTGGCAGAACTAAAGTGGTGACAGGGACCTCACTCACAAAGAAGATACCCACGAAGCACTGGGTGTTCAACTTCTTCCTCTCTTATGGTGATTTTTGGGGCTTGAATAAAAGCTTTGGGAATTACACTAATTTAGTGTGTCCAGTCACTTAATTTCTCTGTGACTGCATTGCAACTTACGTGTTTATGACAAGGAATCTCCCTTGAATCTTCTTGCTGAATTTTGATACAGTACGTGGGATATGCTCAGGCCCTTATTATGATTTCAACTTAGGGTGGTTTTCCATATGCTCACTGTGATCCAAGACGTTGATCAGAGTAGTGTGAGTTCTGTATATTTTTGGGCATTCAAGGATCAAAGAGTATCAGGTACTGTAACATTGCCTTTTAATGGTCTATCCATGCTATGTTAAGGTTGCAATTGTTCTCTTAGATCACCATGATGATTTCTTCAGCATAAACTGATCTTTGGGGGCATATGGTTTGCTTTTATCATCTCTTTGTTTCATTGCAATGAGCTTGTTGGGAGTTTGAGAGACTCTCTCTAGCTTGTATTTTGTGGACAATCAGGTTATTAGAAGATAGCGCTTACAATTTGAGGGGCCTGATTTTGTGAGGAGGAATATGTTGCTAGGCAGGAAAGATCTGCCCAAGTCATTCACACAGTTCTTTTTCACAGTTAACTAAGTAGCAGGGATATTACTTTCAGCCAGACGTTGGGCATGACATCTGAACCCACAATTTTCAGCTGGGGCTTTCTTTAGCTTTACATCAATCTCCTTACTGTAGATGTAATATGTCTCTGCCTTGGTGGTAGTGTCTACAGAACTTGGGGTTTCTAAGTACTCATTAACACATGCAAAGCTAAGCATAGCTTTAGTGCACATTGGATTCTTTCTCTTCTTTGCATGCAAGTATATGAACATTTTACTTTTACCACAAACTTCATCTTCTTCCAGTGAAAGTAATATGGTTAATAAAAGTACATTTGACATTTTTAAATGTCTACATATGCTTTAATTTTAATGGACTCTTCCCTGTGAGTTTGCTGTCTACTGTGTACAATATGCAGATGATCAGTTAGAGTTTGTGGTAGACTGTTGGTTAACTAGGATCTGCAGCTTATCCAATAGGTAGGGAAATGGGCAGACTGGGTGGGCCAAGCAGTCCTAATCTGCCGTCAAAGTCTATATTTCCATGTTTCTCTGCTCTCACTTGCTGTTTCTGTCTTTTCTCCTCTATTGCATAGCTTCAGTTATAAAATATATGTAAATCTGTATATGACACTGGGATCCCTTGGTTTGAAACTGTATATAGTTATACTGTGAAAATGACTGCAGAAAGCTATTTGGAATTTAGGGGGTTAACCTGAGATGCAGTTTGAGCTCCTCTCAGGCTCGTTTGCAAACTCTTTTGCAAAGCTGTCAACAAGAGGTCAGTTCTGGGGCACCATGTACTATTTTGCTGCACCTGCAAGGAAGGAAACTGACAAAGTTCTAAAGCAGTTTGAGAAAAGCAGGATGTCACTTAACAAGTTCCCAGGCAAAGACTTATAAAAAGAGAATCAATGCTTTTGCTAGAGTGAGTGAGAGACTGAAACTTGGAATTAGAGATACTCTCAGATGAAGGACTTTGTATTCTCTGTTTGTACTGGCTTTGTAAATAGTTATAATGAACATTATTTTTTATCTTACCTTTGCCTCGATGACAGTGTAAAGGATAGAAATAGGCCAGTAATTCTGTAGCGGTTCTTAGCACCCTCTTTATGCACGGGAACTAGATGGACCACTTTCCATGTGATAGGTAGGTCACTCTACAGGAGGGACATATTAAAAAGTGCTGTTCTGGGGGCAGCAAGAATGTGGGCTGCCAGTTTAAGCATCCTGGGTTCAAGCTTGTCATGTCCTGCTGACTCTCTTTTTTTTTATCCTCAATAGTTGGACTAGTACCTCCTGTTGAGAAAACAGCTTGAAGTGGAATTCAGGCTGAAACAGTAAAGGGGTGACAGAGCCTGATGGGGAAGGATCCAAGGGAGGGTTATCAAGCTGTGCCTTAAACAGCATTAGATAGTAAAATGAATCAGTTGAAAGCATTGGATGCAAGGTCAGGGTCACTGATGGATTTGGTTTTCTGCAGTACATCCTTGGGGGGTGAGGGGGGAGCTCACACTGCCTTTGAAAGGGCTATTTATCTGAGACCAAAACTGTTTGGGGTTTTGCAGGTTTTTGGACTGCAATTTCTTTAAACATTGCACTCTAGCTTTCTTAATATTGCCTTTACAGATGTTTCATAGTGCTCTATAGTTTTGTCATTCTGGGTACTGGCCTGATACTCTGAAAGTTTCCCAGGCTTTGTCTCTTTTTTTCATGAGCTGGTGAAGATCAAGTGTTAGCCAATTTGAGCACAAGCCCTTGACTCTTTTTGATCATAGGAGCATGTCTGTTAACTATCCTAAGGAGACCGTATTGTATACTAGAAAGTCTAGGGCAGTATTGACACTTTTGAGTCTCTCAGTCTCTTCCCAGTTGCATGTGGTTAGGTCCTTTGTGAAGGCACTTTCCTTAAGTTGAGAATAGTCCCTGACTATTATAGTTCTTGGATGTGGTTTAGTGAAACCATTACTTCAAGTACAAAAAATTGGGGAATGATCAATGAGTGAATCGGTTAGTATTCCAGATGTATTGATTCAATCTATTCTGTTGATCAGGAGCCAGTGTAGGAGGGTGCAGTTACCCGCCTTGGCATTGTGGGTAGGTTCGGTAATGATTTGACTGAGGTGCAGGTCATGTAGTGGTACCTTGAAGCTGCAGGGGCCATCATTAATCCAAATGAGGTTGAAGTCTCCCAAGATTATTATCTCACCAAGAGAGAAGGACCCTATGCAAGTAACAAAATCATCAAAGACTGGTCTAGCCATGGAGGGAGGGTTGTATACACAGCCAATGCACAAAGGCTTAGTGTCCCCTAACATAGGTTTCACTATCAGACATTCATAGTGAGACTGATTTAGTATAGGCAGGGAAATTTCTGTCACCCTGATGTGGTCTTTAAAACTGGTCACAGTACTCTGGGTGCGGTCCTACCAGCGATCTATACAGAGGCAACACCACCTCCCTCTTTCTGCTGGTGATAGCCCTCCCTTGTACCCCTGCATTCCATTAACTTTCCCAGCTGCCCTGTTGCACTGCCTGGCCATTTTTAGGTTGTCAGATATGATTACCTCCAGGTCTCTTTCCTATTTGGTTGATGCCAACACCTCTCAAACCATTTTGTACTCTGCCCCTGGGTTTCTGTGCCCTAAGTGCATGATTATGCACATTTTCACATTGAAACCCAGCTGCCATCTTTGACCACTCCTCAAGTTTTCTCAGGTCTCTGCTCATTCCCCCCAGAATGTCAACCCTATTGCAGATTTTGGTGTCATTCACAAAGAGGCAAACCTTCCTTTCCAGCACCTCTGCAATGTCACTTATAAAAACAGCAAAGAGGACCGGTCCCAGCACTGATCACTGAGGCACCCTGCTGGTCACCCTACCTTCTTCGTAATGAACTCTGTTTACCAACACCCCACTCTGTCACCTATCCCCTAACCAGCTTCTTACCCAGTTTAACACCTTTGGAACCACTCCTAAGCTGCCCAGCTTACTTTCGTTGAAAGCCTTACTGAAATCTAGGTAGGCTACATCCACTGTTCCTTACTGATCCAATTCCCTGGTCACCCAGTCAAAGAAGTCTATCAGATTCATTTGACATAACCCCCCCTCAATGAGTCCATGCTGCCACAGGTCTTCCATCCCATTGGACTGAAGATATTCCACAATCCTTTCATTCAGCAGGGATTTCATTAACTTTCCCACCACCAATGTCAGGCTTATAGTTGCCAGTCTCCTCCCTGCTAGTTAGCACTAAGATCAATGCAGTCACCATAGATATTCCCCTACTGAACAATTATGTGAGTGAAAACCTATTTGTCAATTTGTTGCTTGGTAATACATCCAACATATAGTGGCTTAGTATCTACGTGCCCTCTCGTGCAGTTGTTTCCTCCTTGGAGTTCTTCACCCGGGTATTGGCAGAACACTCACCTGGTGAGCTGGTAATACTCGGGGATGTCAACCAGACTTGGGCATCCAAACCTGTCAATGGGCTGCAGGAACTTACTCTTGATGCTAAACCTATTCATGTGATCACTGTACCTACCAGAACTAACACCAGATCTGGGAACCATACTCTGCTAAAATGGGTTTTAGTCTCAAACCCCTCTAGAATTATTTCAGTAGGAATATTCTCTGATTGCCTCAGCGATCATGTGCCCATATTCTGTGTATGGAGAAACAAGCTACCTGGCCTACCCCCTAGAATATTTATGTCCAGCATAGAAACATAGAATGTGATGGCAGATAAGGACCGCTTGGCCCACCCAATCTGCCCATTTCCCTACCTAATGGATAAGCTGCAGATCCTAGTTAACCAACAGCCTTCTTCCTCCTACCCCCCCAAGAATTGCCGTACGTCTGTCCCATGCATTCTTGATTTCCCCCACTGTTTTTTACTCCACAATCTCCTCAGGAAGGCCGTTCCATGCATCCACTACCCTCTCCATGAAAAAATACTTCCTCACATTACCTCTGATCTGTCCTCCTTCTATCTTCAGATTGTGCCCCCTTGTTCTTGCACACTTCTTTTTCTGAAAGATGCTACCCTCTTGGACTTTGTTGATTCCCTTGAGGTACTTTCTATCATGTCTCCCCTGTCCCTCCTTTCCTCGAGGGTATACATATTAAGCTCCTTAAGTCTCTCTTCATATGTCTTCTGGTGCAGACCCTGCACCATTTTAGTTGCCCTCTTCTGGACTGCCTCCATCCTCTCTATGGCCTTGCGGAGATTGCGTCTCCAGAACTGCATGCAGTACTCCAGATGGGGTCTCACCAGCTGTCTGTACAGAGGGATAACAACTTCCTGTTTTCAACTGGTGATGCCTCTGCCTATGCATCCCAGTATCCCCCCAGCTCTCCTTACTGCCCTCTCACATTGCTTCAACTTTGTACCAGAAGACTTTATATCTGCTCTCTCAGTGATAAACTGGCACCCTATAATAGAGCTCCTCAGCCTAGATGAGGCTGTTGAATGCTTCTCAAAAGTATTCATGTCCACGGCCAATCAGTATGCCCCTACAGGAAGCTTAGGGTGAAAGGCAAGTGTCACAGATGGCTCACTGCTGTCCTCAAGAAACAACTGACTCTCAGAGATAAAGCATGGGGGCTCTACAAGACATCAAACCTTAGACTCAACTGGGAAAGGTACAGGGCTCTCAGAAACAAATGTAAGAAAGGGACCAAGGCAGCAAAAAGCCGCTACCTGAGAGGTCTCCAAGATAGCCACATTTGTGATCCAAAAAGATTCTGAAGTCATATAAACTCCTTATTTCGAGATAGTGCCAGCACACGGGGGGATCAATTATGGTCAGTTATCAAAATTCAGATGACCCCTATGTAGCGGCCAAAGCCTTTAACACCTTTTTTACGAACCTTGACAAATATAAACCCAAGACATCTGGCTCCTTTCCCCCAAACCGATGTTTTGATGATAAAGAAACACCTCAATTTCACCTGAGGTTGGTCAGGGAAACTGAGGTGCTACCCCTCCTGAAACATCTCAAACCAGACTCCTCCCCTGGATTTGACCAACTCGAGCCCAGGCTACTAAGAGCAGCTACTATGGCAATTGCGCTCCCTGTCACCATATTGATCAACAGTTCACTTAGGGAAGGGTCTGTTCCTGGCAAATAGAAAGTGGCCATGGTAGTCCCTATTCACAAGGGAGGATCACGTGTCAATGTCGAAAATTATAGACCCATATCAATCCTTTGCTCATTAGCTAAGGTACAAGAGAGACTGGTCTTCAATCAGCTCCAGGACTATCTACAGCAACATCTCCATCTCGCAGATAATCAGCATGGCTTAAGAAAATGCCATGGCACAGATACTGCACTTGTCAAACTTACTTGTGATGTCCTGAATGCAATAGATAGAGGGTCAGTGACGGAAGCCATATTCATTGACCTAACCAAGGCATTCGACTTGGTAAACCACCGGCTGCTCCTTGGTAAACTTAAGCAGCTAGGTCTTGACATACTCTCTCTGTCCTGATTCTCCAGTTATCTAGCTGACAGATCACAAAAAGTGAAATGGAAAGGGGACTATTCCAGTTGCTTGGCAGTCACCGATGGAGTCCCCCGGGGCTCTATATTAGATCCTCTGTTATTTTCAATATTTATCAATGACAGGCCTAAACTGTGATAAGCGGAATCTACTGCTATATGCAGATGACACAGTGGTTTACTGGACTAATCCTAACCCCAGCACAATTGTTGCTGGTCTTTCCACCAGTTTGAAAGCCCTAGAAAGATGGTTTGCCTCCAATCTGCTGGTAATGAAAGATAAGAATACAAACGCTGTACTATTCGGACCCAAACGTCTAGGTGCAAATAGGCAACACCTGCTCCAGCTGACTACAGTGGCTGGTCTCCAGACAGATGTGCTTGACAAAGTGAAATACCTTGGAGTTTACCGAGATCAAGACCTGACCTTCAAACCACATGTAGATTTCATAACCAAAACAATTCACCAGAAACTTGGCCTTCTTTATAAACTGGGCAACTCTCTGGCACCGGACTCAAATGCTCACATAGCAAGGAGTACCCTGCTTCCTGCACTGGTCTATGGTTCCCCGGTATTATACTTCCTAAGGGAAGGTGAAACTCATAAATTAAATGTGTTGTACAATAAAATTAGTTGCTTTGCCACTAATGCACTGCCAAGGAGACACCATTGTGAGTTTCTTACGGAGTTAAGCTGGACCACGCTGGAGCACAACTTACTTACCCTCTCCTTTGCCTTACTGTTAAGCTTACCAAAACCCATACCCCTCCTAACCTAACTGGGCTATTGACCCCAAAGCCTCTGAAGTGTGCCCTTCATCCAACAAACATCAATCTACTTGAGTTTCCCAAAAAAGAACCAACCTTGGAAAAAGATCCTTCACATACTCTGCCCCGTATTACTGGTGCCCTCTCCCTGATAACCTAATCAACATCAACTCATTAGAAGGGTTCATGGCTGGACTGAAAGGACTTTATGCAGGAGGCAATGAGTGGGAGGAGAGACCCAGGATGCATAACTGTGGAGAAAGGGAAGGGCAGTACCCAAGATCCTGCTGCAGCACTTGTTTATTTAGGCCCAGAAACGGTGTAATTTGGGGCAGTTACAAATGATATGCTGGAGGTATGCTCCGGTAGCTTGGCATCTCCAGCACACATCTTGGTTTATAAAATCCCAAGGTTTTATGTCTGGCTGGAGTGTGGTACTACAGGTGTATGATTTTATTCTGGATGAGAAGGCTTCTGGTGTCCAGGCAGGCCTTGTGAGTCAAGAGCCAAAGTTAAGCCCGTTGGGACTCAGATATTTTGGCACCAAGGGACCAAATGGGACTGTTTAGATCTTGCACCATCTGATGGGTGAGGGACATTCATAATGATGGCTTTACAAATCAGTCCCACTTTGCTCCTGGGGGCCTTTTCCTGTGCATGAAGAGGGGAAGGATATGGAGATGTGAGGAGTCAGCTGCTTTAGGCAGTTGCCTGTTGCACTGCATGTTTGTAGGTACTCCAGAAATTCCTGTTAGGGAGGTTGAATGACCTTTTGAGGTTCTCAGAGGAATCCAAGTGTGTGGTAGTAGGCTGACAAATATCAGAAGGATGGTTCAGACCCCGAGCACTTCAAGTGTCCAAATATATTGGGCACTCTCCCACCTTGATTAGTGGGTTCCTCCAGAGGGGGAGCAGGGATTGGGATAACAATGGAATCTGTAGCCACATTTCTAGTTTCCTCCAAGCCTTCAGGGAAGGGGCAATTATAGGGCCAATGTTCCTCAGGGCAGGGAGTGAGGAAGAAAGGTTAGCAGAGGGGTCTGACATTTACCACCCTTTAGGGGGTTCACTTGAGGTAGAATGGGAGAGCCATTGTAGTCCCTGGGCACACCTGAAAGCAGTATAGTATGCATAGAACCAGGGTAGCCACCTTTCTTCCAGTGAACTCTGTGTCTAACCCTACTGTAGCATGGCATTTAACCCTTCCAGAGGAAGTCACCTACCATAGCATCTGTTTTAGAGAACCACCATGCAGGGATGTTCACAGACAAGTGGGCGAGGCAATGTATTAATTTTGGGGCCATGATCATTTTAACCACAGACATTTTCCTGCCAATTAGAGGTGCAACAGCTTCCATCAGGTCGCAGTCCCCCTTAAGTTTTGTTTTAGAAAGGAAGTGAGGTTCTCTGAAACAACCCCCATGGGGTCTGGGCAAATCCAGATCCCCAAGTATTTTATCCACTTGGGTGACCACTGCAAACCAAAGGGAGTCACTAAATTCTGAGAGCAGTGATTATTCAGTGGCAGGACCTCCATTTTATTGGGGTTAGTTTTGTGGCCCAAGATGTTGTGAAAGTCTTGGAAGATAGTAAGGGGAGGGATGAAGGAGGGGGCTCTCAGCATAGCTTTATGAGATTCAGATTGTGTCAACCAATCTTATCACATTCTTTTGGGAGGAGCAGGGAGGTGGACTTTGGTTGGGCCATAGACATAGTCATTTTTCACTTTAGCACACCTTTGATACTATGGCTCATGATAAGCTTCTGGTCAAAGTAAACTAAGGCAGCATATAAAATATATACACCAGACAGATTGTTAATTGTCTAGGGGGCAGGAAGCAGAGGGTTGTGATTGATGTGCACTACTTTATTTATTTATTCATTTCAATTGCAGATTAATACCCTTGAGCCAGGAAGGCTCTTTTACAAAGGTTCCATGTCAAGTGGACAAGAAACAAAATTTACATAAACAGGTTACAGAACATTCAGAGTACACAACTGGTTACAGGCTGTACAGGTAGCAGGCAAATATGCCAATAACAGTGTCAGAAGTGTTATAAGGTGTTGGAATGCAATTTGACATTCTAAACTGGTCACATTAAAAAACAGGAAAAGGAATCAGTCAGATACGAACCATATAGCAAGGTAGGAGCAGCCTGAGGGGGCTTTGTCACAGTATAAGGGGATTGGGCTGAGGGGACGAGCAGGGTAGGGGTAGCCCCCAAGATGCTTTGTCAGAGAGGGGGTGGAGAGAAAGGAGTGGGGAGGGAGGAAGGAAGGGGGAGGTAAGCAGAGGGATAAAAAGTTTTGATGGAGATTAGTCACAGGTATTTATTAATTGCATTCACGTAGGTTCTTTTGGGCCAGCAGGATTTGCAGTTCTCTTTTAAAGGGTTCAATTTTTGTGTGTTCCAGGGTGGTAGGAGGGAGTTCATTAAACCAGGTGGGCCCACGGTAGGAGAGAGAGAACGCTGTGCAAGGCTGGTTCTTTTGAAAGGTAAATGGAGCACACCCTTAGCCGAGCTCTTGGTGACTTTTGAGTAGCTGGAGCGCTGGAACAGAGCTGCGGTGGAGTAGGGAGTGAGTAAAAGGAGGGCTTTTTTGCCTATTAGGCAAGCCTGATACTTCACTCTTAGGTGTAAAGACAGCCAACCAGTAGAAGAGTAGAGGGCACAGGTATGGGTTCGGTGTTTAGCCCCCAGGACCAGGTGGCAAGCCTTGTTGAGTAGTACTTTTACTCGATTTAGGGCTGAGTCTGTGGCAGCACTGTAGATGACGAGGGCATAGTCAGTGACCGACAGAATGGAGCTTCGGGTGACTAGGCTTAGAGCCTCTGGGGTCATGGCTTGCCTGTGCCTATAGAGGATTCCTAACTTAATATTAGCGGATTTGACTACATGGTCTATATGGTGCATGAAGGAGAGGGTGTCATCAATATGTACCCCAAGATATTTAAAGGTGGAGACTTGTTCAAGCCATCCCCTTGCTGGCTAAAGATAGTCAGGTGTTCAGCATTCCTTTTGGCATATGGCAAAGTTAGGTGCATAATTTTTGTTTTTTTATAGTTTACTATTCTAGGTGGAGAGGGGTACTCAGTGGCATCCCTAAGGGATTGATGCTGGGACCACTGCTTGTCAACATACTTATCAACAATCTGGAAGCTAGACACTCCAGCAAGCTGCTTGAGTTTGCTGAAGGCACTATGCTGTCTAGGGTGGTGGACTCCCATGAGAATGGAAGCAAACTTCAGGAGAACATGAACATGCTGGGCAACTGGTCAGACTCCTGGGGCCATATATTCAAAACTAAGTGTGGATGCTAAGAGGTGTTTGCCTGCATTAACTAGGTTTTGTGTCCAACTCAATCTGTGGGGTCTATAGTCAGAGACCCCCACCATGTGGGCAAAACCCGTTAGCACCCAAGCATTAATATACTGCTGTGTCCATGCAAATAAGGGGGTCCCCCCTCATATGGGTGCAGCAGCATATTTAGTGGCTTGCACCAGTGGTAAATAACACCAAAATAGGTGCTACTTGTTGCCTTTGCAAACCTCAACTTAATGGGGCACAAGGCCCTGGTGGCGGGATGCGATTCTACAGCCACCTGCTCCCCCACCACCTGAACCCCAGCTCAGTGAAACAAGGGATGCCCTGGTTTCCAGTGGCACCCCCTGCCTTCTGATCACTTGTCCCTGTATAGCACTTGTGTTCCCTGGTGACTAGTGCCACCCCCTATCCTTTGATCACTCGTTCCTGTCTAGCACAAGTCCCCTGGTGTCTAGTGGCGCCCCTGCCCCCCAATCACCCATCCCTGTAGTGTTCATTGTCTCTCTGGTATCTAGTGGCACCCCAGCCCACCGATCACTCACCCTGGTAGTTAACACTGTCTCTCTGGTGTCCAGTGGCACCCCCACCCTCTGATCACCTGCACTTTTACTTAACACTACCTCTCTGATGTCCAGTGGCACCCCCCACCCCTGATCACCTGCCTGATGGAAAAGCCTCCTCCTGGTGTCAAGTAGCATCCCCACCAGGGAATTGTTTCCAGTAGGGTGGGTGATCAGAGGGTGGAAGTCTCCTAAGACTAGGAACATGGTGTTCCATACCAGGATGGGTGTTCAGAGGGTAGGGGCTGCCACTAGACAGCAGGGAGTACATTTACATAGCAGGGATGTCATTCAGGGGGTGGTCACACCATGTCTGACGTGACAGGTGACTGCAGGATGGGCACAAACCTGCCACCAATTCCAGTGAGCCTGTAATGGGCATGCTAATGGTCTCTTAGCACCTTGCATTCCCAATGGACTTATTTGCATTTTGCGGCTGAATATCTCGCCATGGCTTCTGGTGCTCTCTGGTCTGGGGACGCAGTTCCCTATGGGCTACATATGGCCCAGGTTCACATGCCTTACCGATGCACCAACATGGCCCTGTATTCAGTCAGATAGTGCCAGTGCCCTATTCAACTGAATATGGCAACCTCCAGATTGGGCACAAGCACAAGTGCAGTGCAAACCCTTGCGCTCCGCTTTTGCATGTATTTGAATATCTAGCTCCTGGAGTCTTAGAGTCAGTGTAGCCAAATGCAAAGTGCTACACTTGGGGAGGAGAACTAGAGGTAGGTCCTGGGTGTCATAATAGACAAGGACCTAAAGCATGGCAAACAGTACACAGCTTCTGTCAGAAAAGGAAAGGGGACATTTTTTATCTAGGACAGGCACACTGAGCTGAAGCCTGTTTCTTGGTGCAATCTGGGAACACAAGGAAGTTAAGTGACTTGCTCAGGATCACACAATATGCAAGTGGGGGCTGATGGGATTCAAACCCAGGTCTTCAGCTCAGTGCCCTAAACTACAGCACTATACTGCCTCCAAGGTGGAGGTCTCAGGGTGCTGGAGGGGGTGCTGAGAAAGGCTGGAATAATTCTGTGGTGCATTAAAAGGGTGGTAACTGGCTGCAGGATTACTTCCCCATCTCTGCTTGTAACCACCCATTTTTTTTTGACTCTTACTTTATTCTCCTGCAGCCACTGACCTGCCAATCTTCAGCCACCACTCCACCTTCACCGCCGACCCCGGAGAGGGTCACGCCCAGCTGGTATATGCAGCTGTACCCTCGAAAGAGACATCCCCCATGTTCCCGTGCCAGGCCAGGATCCAATACCAGCATGCGGCCAATCCAGGCATCACCGGCCGGTGAAGTAGCGGCCATCAAGCTGCCATGGACATTGCTGCCATTTTTCCTAGTTTCTTTAGCCCTTCAGACTGCGAACATGCAATGACATCAGGCACAGCGTGCCGACATCTACCACACTCCGCCCCTTGCTGGCACCACTCTAGCAGTGCCCCCAGTCATTACCAGGGGCTGCTGCAGAGCGGTGGCACCCCGGAACCCTCCCTGAGATAGGAGAGCAGTCCGCCGGATGCTCAATCCTATCCCTCCCTGCTGACCTCTGATGGCCGGGCTCGGCGTCCGAACCCGGGTCGCCAGCGTGGCATGAGGTGTGGCGTCCAGCACCTCAACCCTCAGCATCCTTGGGCCGGCGAGTAACCACCCATTTTTTATCCCCCAACTGCCCTTGCCCCTCAGCTTGCCACGTGCAGCCCGAAGGAGTGGCAGGCTGAGGGACAAGGGCAGGTGGGGGAAAACAAAAGGTGGTGATAAGGGTGGTGACTGGCTGACTGAGAAAGGCTGGAATAAGTCTGTGGCACATTAAAAGGGTGGTGACTGGCTGGCTGCATGGTGCTGAGCAATGGGGCATTGCTCTGGCACGATGGTGAGCTGGGTTTGTGCTCCAAGCCCAGATGTCAGCAGTGGAGGGAGGCAGGGAGGGAGTCAGAGCTGGGCTGGGCTGCAGCGTTCTGCTGCTAGAGTGGCCCCTGGTGGTGGCCTAGCAGAGGTGTTCTTGGAGGCATGGGTGACCACACACACTGTTGAATGCCCCCACCCCAGGATGCTACTGTGGACGCATGCATGTGGAAGGTGGGTGGGGCCCCAGAAAAATGGAAAATCACCACCTCAAGCCAGACAGATGATGGCTACCATGTCCCACCATGCTACAGTCTTGACAGGTGCACCACTCCTGTCCCCCGTGCCTGTCATTCTGGAGGGGACAGAGCCTGTTACTCCTCTCCCCGTGCCCTCCCCCTAGGAGGATGGAGACCTCCAGAAGGGATAAGCCAGAACCATCCGCATGCAAGTACTGTGTGGGAATCAGCTGGCAGGAGTTCGTAGTCCAACAGGGTCAGTATTTAGCCCGAAGGAGTGGCAGACTAAGGGGTAAGGTCAGGTGAGGGGGATAATGGGTGGTGCCAAGCAGAGCAGGGGAAGTAATCCTACCATTTTACAAAGCCCTGGTCAGGCCTCTCTTGGAGTACTTTGGGCAGTTCTGGGCTCCCATTAGAAAAAGGACACTGAGGCAGTAGGTAGGGTACAATGCAGGGCCACCAAAATGGTCAGGTAATAAGGATAAAAGCTATGATGAGAGACTGGAGACCTTAAATATGTCCGAAAAAATATAAAGCCACTGTGCTCAGTTTGAGAAATAACTCACTTGAATGTAAATAGAAATGCTTCCAAAACATCGTATAAAAAAGGAGGCTGAAGGGAATGTGATCTTAGTCTTATGCACTCTGAATGGTATTGATGAGGTCAAACAGATGGGAATGTTTGAGCCTGTCTGCTCCAACAGGATGCTGGGACTTGCCCTGAAGCTCAAACTGGTAAATTCAGGGGTAATGTTAGGAGGCACTTCTCCCAGAGAGTGGTGAACCTATGGAATAGCCTACAGTACGAACAGGAACAGTAGGTATGAAGACAGTCCAGGCATTTCAAGGTAAGCCTGCACATGTTTCTGCTTACCAAGTGAATAGGGGTGGGATGAATATTCAGCTTGTATTTGCTTCGTATATGAATGGTGCCCTGTCTCCACTATTCGCATTTGGTTGAATATCAGCTTAAAAAACAATTACATATCGAATACAGTCATTACATATAGAATACCACATGGGGGGAGTGCATAACGAGAATGTAATAACTGGCATTATTTTTTTTCTCATAGGGAACCAAGGTTATAATTCGCTGTTATAACCCGCAGGTTATAACGGTGAGCATGCGGCACATTTTTCTTACTGTCCGCACATGCGCAAGAATCCTGAGAGGACAATTTCACAGCAACCAAAAGCTACTGTTTCTTGGCATGGCTGTCGGAATGGACCAAACTCTAAAACACAAAAGCTCACTCCCAGAATGTCACTGCCTTCGTTCCACAGCTGACTCTCAATAAAATAAACTGACCTTTCAATTTAATTTGTAAGCCTGCACCTCGTCCTCACTCCAACCACAACTGCCATTGCCGCGCCTGTGCTGCTATCTCTCTGCTACCTCAACCACTCCAGCTGCTGGGACAAATTTAAATAAAGAAAAATAAAAAGTACAGGTTCAGACATATAGGAAAAATGATAACTTTAAACCAAAATGAACACCGAGGGACCAAGGATCTCCACAACTAAAGATGTCTCCACAGCAACACCATCTAGTGGCCAGGCAGTACTACAAATCACACAAAATGCTAACAATGAAAATAATAATGCCAGTAATTACATTTACAATAATGGATGGGGAAGTGTGCTTAATGAGAAATTAATGGTTGCCCGAGGTGTGGGATGCTACATTTTATTAAAGCATCAGAGGGGCAACCAGTAATTCAATTAAGCTACATTCCCATCTTTTATTTACAATTGCTGGGCAGCAATTTTTCCAGCCTTGGTCTTGTGTCCCTGTGTCTCACTCAGTCTGGCACACTGACACACACAGACTGACACACACACACACACAGTATGTGTGTCTGTCCCTACTTTATTTATTTATTTTTACTTTTTTTGAGGTTTAATTTATTTATTTTTTACTTGCCTCCAGTTTCAGGCGGCGTTCCGTTTCGGCATGATTGATGGCACTGCACTAATTTTGTGAAGCAAACCATTTCCCCATATTACGAACAGCAGGATCGACCAGATAGACTTTAAAAAATATGTAGAAGGCAGGATTAACTAGATAAAAAAAAAAGAAACAATGACTCCCGTCTGCTGACTCCTCGCTATGCTGACATGCCGCCATGTTTTGGAAACTGAAAGCCTGCCCAGGACGAGACGCACAGCTAATCAGAGAGCAGTTTTTCTTGACTGACTCAGCGCGTGCTCCCCATTATGACTCAGGAGTTATAACTGGAAATTATAACTTGGTCAGGCAATGGACAAATTTGATGACCAGTTATAATGAATTAAAGTCGCCTGTTATAGCGGACACCTGGGCTGCTGATTATGTGATGTTGAGCCTTCCCTGATACTACCTTACAGTACAATACTGCAGCTGTGGAGATGGGGCTCCCTACTATTGTCTGATCATAGGATCCTGCTAACAAGGTGTTAACTACTACAGTCTAGAGCTTGGGTGAGAGGGCAAGCCGGGAGTATCTGGAGGTTCTTGCATGCTTGAGTTGGAATTTCTTTTACTTTGGCTGTGAGTAGGCAGAGCTGGTTTCACTTTCTTTTTAGTTCCTTTTAGCCAGAAACCAGACTTTGTCCTACTTTTCTGGGGAGGCTGCGAGTAGGTAGAATGGAGCGGAGCACCGTAGCAGAGTCATAGTTCATTTACTTTTTACCTTTGGGTTGTGATCAGGGAGAGTGGACCAGAGTGTTAGCTATTTTACTGTCAGTGTCCCTTCCCTTTACTTTCTCTGTGCACCATCTCATAATCACAAAAGCAGGGTGGGAGGCAGGAGTGAGAGGAGGAGCACTGGTGAGTCTTTCGCATTAAAGTCCTACCTTAGATTTAAATCAGCCAATAAAGGAACCTACCTTATAAAACAACAGCAGCTTGAATCCTATTGGATCTTATTTTTTGAGTAAGCCCAATCAATATACCTTATAAGAGGTTTTGTCATACAGGGCCTTTTACAACAGTCTTACATTACTCATTTAAAAATTTGGACTATGTAATTTTTATGCTGGACTTTGAAAACACCAGTTGAGATTAGCTGAGCCAGAAATGAGGTATGGGAGCACGTGAAAGTACTTTAATTAAGCTTGCTACAAACATCCTACCTCCCTCCTTCTCTTCCAGGCGTCTGCGGCACATTACTCTCATTTGCAATGGAACAAGCAGTCTTTGGCAGTCCTCACTGTGCTTCGTTAAGTGGTGAAGCAACAGGTTTCTATAACAGTTAAGATTTCTCATTAGATTTTGCACTGCCAGGAGCTAAATACAGATAGTTTAGGTGCACTATGATTTATTTATACATTATAAATTAAAACTATATACTATTCAAATTCATTATTCCACGAATAGTGTCATGAACTATTTGGTATGTGGTCGAATAGTAGAAAGTACTATTTGTCCCACCCTGACAAAGGAATCACAGGGTATGCTGGGTAGTTAGGTGGGTGGGAAATCTATATGAACTGGTACGTGTTTGCACAGCACACTCACTGGTCCCTGCTTATAAAGTAGGAAGGGGCAAACATAATGGGCCTATAGTATCAAATTACGGTGTTACTATGGCCCCAAAACTGATTCTTACATAGAAACATAGAAACGTAGAATTTGACGGCAGATAAGGACCGCTTGGCCTACCTAGTCTGCCCATTTCCTTGCCTGATAGATAAGCTGCAGATTCTAGTTAACCAACAGCTTACTTCCTCCTACCCCCACTGGAATTGCTTTATGTCTGTCCCATGCATTCTTGAATTCTTCCACTGTTCTTGACTCCACAACCTCCTCAGGAAGGCTGTTCCACGCATCCACAACCCTCTCCGTGAAAAAATACTTTCTAACATTACCTCTGAGCTGTCCCCTCTATCTTCAAATTGTGCCCCTTGTTCTTGCATCTCTTTTCTGAAAGATGCTACCCTCTTGGACTTTGTTAATTCCCTTGAGGTACTTGAAAGTTTCTATCATGTTCCTCTCTCTCCTTTCCTTGAGGGTATACATATTAAGCTGCTTTAGTCTCTCTTCATATGTCTTTTGGTGCAGACCCTGCACCATTTTAGTTGCCCTTCTCTGAACAGCCTCCACTCTGTCTCTGTCTTTGCGGAGATGGGATCTCCAGAACTGCACGCAGTACTCCAGATGGGGTCTCACCAACTGTCTACAGAGGGATAAGAACTTCCTGTGTTCTACTGTTGATGCTTCTCCCTATGCGTCCCAGTATCCCCCTAGCCCTCCTTACTGCCTTCTCACATTGCTTGCCTACCTTAAGGTCATCTGATATAATTACTCTCAGGTCCCTTTCGATTTTTGTTGTTGTTAGTATCTCACTCCCCATTGTGTACTCTTCCCCTGGGTTTTTGTTTCCCAGGTGCATTACCTGGCACTTCTTTGTATTGAATCTGAGCTGCCATACATGTGACCATTCCTCCAACCCTGCCAAGTCCCTTTCCATCTTTTCCACCCTACCTTGTGTATCAACCCTGTTGCAGATCTTTGTGTCGACTGCAAAGAGACATACTTTTCCTTCCAGGTGCTCTCCAATGTCACTTATAAAGACATTAAAGAGGACCGGTCCCAGTACTGAATCCTACAGTACCCCGCTAGTTACCCTCCTTTCTTCACTGTGAACTCCGTTTACTATTACCCTTTGTGTTCTGTTGTCCAGCCAATTTTTTATCCAGGCTACCACCTTGGGACCCACTCCAAGGCTGGCTAACTTGTATATTAATCTTTTGTGTGGGACTGTGTCAAATGCCTTGCTAAAATCTAGATAAGCCATATCCACAGCCCCTCCCTGGTCTACTACTTTGGTCACCCAGTCAAAGAAATTTATTAGATTCGTCTGACGCGACCTTCCCGCTGTGAATCCATGCTGCCTTGGGTCCTGTGCCCCACTGGCCTCTAGGTACTCAACAATTCTTTCCTTCAGAAGGGATTCCATCATTTTCCCTACCACTGAGGTCAAACTGACAGGTCCGCTGGAGGGGTCAGCAGGGGTGGGTTGAGGATCGAGAGCCCGATGAGGTGCTCTCCTCCCAGGGAGGAGGGAGGGTTGGGATGGCTCAGCATGCCAGCGGCCCTGGTGGAGACTGGGGGTCACTTCAGCATGTAGGGCAGCACATGATCAACGAGCCAATGCAAGGCAGGGTTGCTGCAGTGCCATTGAGCGGGCGCATGGCCACGCCTCGGGAGAAATCAGAACAAGGAAAATCCTGTCCATAGGGTAGGTGATGGCACCAGCCCCCATGCCCACAGCTGGGTCCGTCCTGTCTGGCATTTCAGGTTCCTTCGCCTGGGCCCTCACCCGCAGTGGGAGTCTATGAGTAAGTGCACCCAAAGAAGAGTGGTGGCTCCACCCCGGAGGGGTTAAGCTGAGGGTGCCAGCTGCTAGACAAGGGGGAGGAGAGAGGAGGTTCAGACAGGAGGACTTTGGGCAGGGCAGGATCTGGCTGGATGCCCGAGAGAGGCCCCATGGACCGTGACCATGAGAGAAAAATAATTGAAAAAAAAAAACAAAAAACTGTCAGGTCTGTAGTCTCCTGCCTTCTTCTCACTTTATTCCAGATAGGTTTAGAGCAGAATTTGAATGCTTTTTTTTCATATTATAGTCATCTTAACCTGAACATTAGTCTCTCAGAATAAAAGTAATTGTGTTTTTAGCAAATAAACTACTAACATGGTTCATGAAAAATGAAAAATTAGAACTTGTTAAAGAATACGGCTATTTAGGGGTCACCTTTTCAAACAATATTAAATGTTTAAAACACTTAACAAATGAAGTTAGAAAATTGAGTTAAAATTCTATGGCTTTATAAAGATTTAATGTAAAATAGGGAGGGCCCTCAATTTCTCCCTGCGTTATGTACTGGGGAAATTAAACTTGATCCATTAGCACTTTAGAGATCTGATGTATGGGGTAACACTCAACGTAAGAGGCTGGAAAAAAAACTTCTTCAGCCTTCTATTGTTTTCTGCTGAACATCTCTCATTCTACTGTGGGTTATTTAGTAAGCGCTGAATTAGAAAGAGTTAATAGTGAAATCCTTGTTAAATTAAGACTGATCACATGCTGGCAAAGGACACATAACTCTCATGACAATCCATTACCTCTGCTTTGTTTAAAAGGGGAAAAATGGCTTTGGACAGTCAGAATAAAGCCTCAGAATGGGTTCTGGCCCTTAAATCTTTCCAGCTGAAATTAATATGATTCTCTTGTGGACTGACTTTGAAAGGGATATACTGATCTCATTTTCACATTAAAAAACTATAAAGAAAACACTGTTTAAGAAGGCACAGGAGCAGGACATACTCTGTGTAAATCATAGTTGTTCCTGTGGTTAGCATTAAACAAATCTGACCATGTGTTTGAGCCCCATTTGACGTTTCTATTAAAATCTGAAGTCTGGCGTATTATTACTTTATTTTTACTCCAAATCTATCCTTCTGAATTTAAACACTTGCGTGATGCACCTACTCCTAATGCCTATCTTGCCCTGTAATTTGGGCTATTAGAAAAACATATCACATGTGATTCTTCACCATCCCCTTTATGCTAAATGCTAAATGGAGACAACATTTCTGCAGCCCATGATAAAATAAAGGCTTATCAGCACAATTTAAACAATTATCCATATGTTTTACTCAACCCATAGGACATTAATGATGCTAGTATGCTTATCAATTGTTTCAAGCCAGTGATTAAAATGAGGGAAAACACACAGTCTTTTTAAATTAAATAAATAATTGATAGCTAATTTTTGTATGGTCTCTAATACAATGTTCTGTAAATTACATGACAAGAGGGATAACAATAACTGTTACTATTAGTGGAGAAGTCATATAATAACTGTTATTATTAGTGGAAAAGTCATATAATAATGGTTTTTAATTTTCTGCCTTCATGTATGTCTTCTTTTCAGTGCTGTAATGATCAATGTTGGTCAAACAATAAAACATTTGAACTTGAACTATCTCCCTTTATAGGTGATTGGTTCTACCATTATATGCACTTTACGTTATGTATACTTTAGTTGGCAGCTGTATTTATTTGAAAATTGATAGCTGGGAGAGGCACACTGAGCTGAGCCTCATTTCCATGTGCGACCCAGGGAAGGGGAGCAGGAGAAGCACAGTACAATACATGAAGCAAGTCAATAGTGCTGCATTTGGTAAATACTCTGGTATAAAAATGAGTAGTTACAAAAATAGTGCGGACACAGCTCAATATGAGATGCCAGTTCAAGTGCAAGGGAAAACGACTATCCACAGTATAGTTACTAACTGGCAACAGGCGAGGGACCTGAAGACAAGCTTATGCCTAACCCTGTAGTAGATGGAAGAGCAGTATGCAGGTACAGGAGACCCAGCTGCAGGTGTTGAAATTAAATTTTTGCAGCCACTAGCCAGCAGAGCTAGTGACTGGGAAAATCCACTAGCCCCACAGACTTTTCTACTGGCCCAGCTGGTGTACTTACTGAAATATAATTACTAGGTCTCGTTTTTCGGATTGGAAAACCAGGTTGTAATTTCACCGTTATAATCAGCTGGTTATCACGGCAAACACACGCCAGGTTTCCCTAGTTTGATGCATGCACTAGCCACGATCTTCCTCTTCTCTATGCTGTCCCCCACCGTCCCCATTCCTCAGGGCTGTACAGTTCACTGACTGACACTAGAAGTCAGTGGTAATTTTTTTTTTTTAAACAAAAATATCACTGGCCATAAAAATGTTTATTTTGAGTGTGAAATTAAAAAACAAAGTAAACACTGCTTTTGTTCAGGAGCCACTATGGACTGCGCTGAAACCCAAATGGTCTGCAGCTCGACTCCATAGAGAGATCCATTTATTTTATATAATTGCTGTGGTGAAAAAATGATCCCCAGCAATTATATAAAATAAAGGCTGGGTAGGTGTGTAAACTCAAATTTTACACCCCTCCCCCTCACTGTGGGATGCCTTTACAAACCCCTCGAGCTTCACTCTCGGGGTTTATGTGGCATCCCACACCTCGGGGGGATGTAAAATTCTCATTATAACCCCTTATCCAGTCATTATTCTCTATATTATATTGTCTGATACAACCCTGCAGGGCTACTTAAAATTTTATTATTCTAGCCTGATATGAAATCTACCAGCACTTGGCTAGTAGGCTGGTGTAAATTTTACCCCTACAGCTGGAGACCCAACTATTGAGGCAAGGCCGAGGGGCAGGGGATGTCGGGTAACAGGAGAAGGTAGGGTGTAGTTGGAGTTTCAGCGGTGCCTGAGGGAGCCAAGGATGGGGGACTGGCAGAGGGAGGAGGGACGAGGGAAGTTTGTTCCAGAGTAAGGGAAATCAATAGAAGAAGTCTGCACACTAGTACAGAAAATGATTCTCCCTATTTTTGACTACGGGGATGTAGTCTACAGTGCCGCTCCTAAGTCCACCCTAGCCAGACTGGACCCCCTATTCCACTCTTTCTGCCATTTTGCCCTTGATTGCCCACCTTCCTCCCACTGCTGCATGCTCTAACTGACTCTCAATCTTCACTCGCTCCAGGAAGAAGAAGAATCAGCATTTATACAGCACTTTTCATACACAGTGTATCCCAAAGCACTTTACAAGCAGTGCTAGACTGGTAGTGAAGGACTGCTGACAGTGTCACTGTGCCAAGCTCATGGCCAAGTACTGGTCCCAGTCCTTGTCTCTGTACCTCACCTCTGTGTTAGCTACCCCTACCCCTCCTGTATACTCCTTCAGGAATTCAGACTCCTGCCTTCTGGCTGTACCGCACATGTCCTCTTCGGCTGGCCAAGTAGCATTCAGACATTGCATGCCTAAATTATGGAACTCCCTCCCTGCAAGGATCCAGCAAATGCCCCCATCTCAGCACCTGAGCTACCTCATCAATGCACACTTCTCCTCAACCTGTGCATGTGGCTAAGATGTGTCTGCCAATGAACTAATAGCCCAGTCCACTCTCCTCTTACTGGTACTGACCTTGAGTTTTGATGTTTTGTTTGCCTTGCAATGCTGCCATACCTCATATGTTGATGTATAATTACTTATTTGCTATGCTTCTTATAACACTTACCTCTGTACATTCATGTTGCACCATTGTATTCTATATATTGTATGTATAGTTTCTCTCTGTTCCCCTTCCCCAGAACGCACCTGAAATTAAGCAGTACTCTGCTCAGTGTGCCCTCCTGGTAAAACATTTAAATAAATAAATAAATAGATTGCCAAGCAGAGAGCAGGGGTGAAGAGTGGAGAAAGTGTGAAGACCCCTGGAACAGAGAAAACAGGAGGTGGGGGGGGTTGGGAGGAGAGAGGCCAGGTAGTAGGGAAGGGCACCAAACCAGTGTCTGGATATGAAGGAGGTACAGTGAGCCTGGTGAAGTGAGAGTAGAAGGAGGATGTAAAGAGAGGAATAGAGAGAGCAGTGGTGAATATGAAGGGTGGGAGTTTGTAGCAAAGGGGCAAAAGGAGTTGCAGAGGGTGTCCAGTCTGTATGGCTAAGATTATGGTAGTTGAGAATATTGCTATACAATGCAGTTATGTATATTTATTTACCTTACTTTTTATTTGTGGATTATCATAGTACAAAGTGGCAAAATGTACATACAACCAAAGTACAAATGCATTCATTGAGCAGAGGCACAACGATATCTGTTCAGGATATTCGTTAAAAGACTAGTTAGTACAACATGTTGTTCAGATAAAGTCCCTCCACTCCCTGAGGTATGAAGGAGAAAAAGACAGGGAGAATAAACCCATAGGAGTTAGCACTCTTACCCCATGATACTGCAATTAATGACTATTTGCTGAGTTTCACTCCCACTCACGGAACTGAAAGGGTTGTTGGGGCTAAACGTTTGCAAACTAGATAAAGTTCAATGGTAAAAATTACCTGCGCTTGGTTAAGTTAAAATGGAACCCTGCACAAGCGCAGCTCCTCAAAGCGACCATACGGGGGAAGGATAATTCACAGGGGACATTAAAGTCCACAAACTGAGCGGTGCACATCAGCACACCTAAAAAAGTAGAACTGTCCGGTAGAACACTTAATAAAAATTCACAGGCATGCACACCTGTATAACACCGGGTAGTTGTTTAAGGTTGAAACTTATAACAGGCATGCACACCTGTATAACACTGGGTCATTGTTTAAGATTGAAACTTATAACAGGCATGCACACCTGTATAACACCGGGTCATTGTTTAAGATTGAAACTTATAACAGGCATGCACACCTGTATAACACCGGGTCATTGTTTAAGACTGAAACTTACAACAGGCATGCACACCTGTATAACACTGGGTCATTGTTTAAGATTGAAACTTATAACAGGCATGCACACCTGTATAACACCGGGTCGTTGTTTAAGATTGAAACTTATAACAGGCATGCACACCTGTATAACACCGGGTCGTTGTTTAAGATTGAAACTTATAACAGGCATGCACACCTGTATAACACTGGGTCATTGTTTAAGATTGAAACTTATAACAGGCATGCACACCTGTATAACACCGGGTCATTGTTTAAGATTGAAACTTATAACAGGCATGCGCACTTGTATAACACCAAGTCATTGTTTAAGACTGAAACTTATAACAGGCATGCCTGCAATATCAACAATCATGGAGCATCTCTGGGCCTAAGAACATCCACAAAAGCCTTAGGGTCCCATACTTTACCCTGCAAGGTTAAGTAATCAGCACAGTCCAAAAGTTTTCAATCTGGATCCCCATCCACATCATCCTCCGGAGCCCCCACATCCATTTGAGCCAACAGTTTTTCTGCAGAATTAGCAGCTGCTTCAGGATCGGTGAAAATATGAGGCTTATTTTTGTGGGTGATTTCCAAGTGAGCTGGGTACAGTAAGTTAAGTAACCGAGCCTTCACGCCCTTTGCAAGTAAGGATTTCTTTGTGATTTTCAGCTTTTTTTTGTGATCGAGCGTCTGTGAAGTAGGTCTGGGAAAAACCCAAGTTACTGCCTTTCATACAATATCCCCTTTGCTTCGTGCAGCCTGTAGCAGTGGAACTCTGGCTTCTGGCATTAAAAGCGTTGCGATGGCTGTTAGTGGCCTCTCTCTCTGGCTCCTCCTTGAGGATTCGAACGCAGTGGAATGGTGAAGGCTTGGACAAAGCGACTCCCATATCTCTCTGTAGTAAATTCAAGTCCTCAAAAATTAACTTGTCCAGTGTAGACAACAATTCCGTTCAACCTGCATACTGTGGGGGAAAAAATCTCACAATATGGATGTTGCATTTTCGTAGCCCTTTCTCCAACGTTTCCACCTTAGTTTGGAGGAAACCAGCATCACAGATCAGGCCTGTGGCAACCTCGGATTGATGCTCTGGAGTGCTGGTAAACTCAGCAATAGTGTTTTTGTGTTCAGTAATCTTGCCATCCAGGTCAGTGAGCTTCTGGTCCACAGTAGCCAAACGCTTGTTCATTTCATCTCCTGTCGCTTGTAATTTATTCAGGATCAGAATGATCTGAGCAAAGTCGGATGCATTAAATGTAGTCAGGCCTCCAGTCTTCAATGACACGCTAGTCCCAGGCAAGTTAAAGTATGTTTCAAGCCCTGAAGCCATGGGCTGCCGGTGTTTTTTTGGCCCCATAGTGTTCTACAAGTGATCCTCTTGCCAGTGATGTGCTCAAAAATAAGCAGAAAGTAGTAAAAATGATTAATATTTAACTAAATTATTAAGCACACTGCAGAGCGTCAGTATAGATGTCCGCCCTGTTAGATGCTCCACAGTGCCCCCCATATGTGAACATATTTAAATAAGAAAGAAGACCTTCAGTCAGTCGCATTTATTAATATGTAAACCATGTTAAATGGTTATATAAAGTCCATTTTCAAAAACAAACAGAATACAAATATTGTTGTAAATGTAAAAAAATATGAGTGCAATATAAAATGTGAGTGCCTTTTCTTTTAATTTGATAATTATTGTAGTTTTTAGGCTAATGAGGTCTTTATTGTTGCTCTGCTAACAGCAACTGTTCTCAGCACAAGACAGAAGCCACCCTCCCACACGCTTCTTGACAATGCCTCTGAATCACTCTAAGGGGCTGCTCCTGTACACCCCTCACCCCCCTCTTCCACCCCCGTCTCCATGCTAGGATGGGTCTCTGACTCCCTGGCCTCAACCCTGCCTCCTTGACCACTTTTATTAGAGGCCCCCCTCCTCCCCTTCTAAAATCCTGTCCTTACTGACCCTCCGCCCAACCTAACCTAACCTCTAGTACCTCTGCACCTTACCTGCACTTGTAATCAACTAAAGTTGATGTCCATATGCTGTATAGTGTTTTAAATGTCTAAGAAACTCTGTAACCTGTTCCTGATTGTTGGTCTGTTCAGTGTCTCAAATGTACTGAAACTCTGTAACCTTCTTGATTGAATGTCTATACTCTGTTCACATGACGTGGAACCTTTGTAAAAGAGCCTTGGCTCAAAGGTTATTTTCCGAATATCAAATAAATAAATAAAACTACCTCCACATCAACACAACATAAAAACAGATCCCTTAGTGACAAAAAACATACAACATATTTTCACACAGAATATGACATTTTGTAAAAAGAAAAGTTAAAAATTTAAAATAAACCAATGCAATAGACTATGGTCTGGATCAGGTTTGCATGCATTGTGTACAGACCAGGCCCAAGGTTACCAGGCTGCAGTCAGTGGACCACCTGGTAGACTGATCAGTGTACTCCTTACCACTCATTTATGACCACACCTGACCTCACCCACATAAGATGAGGTCTTCTAAACAAGTAAAAGAGGTGTTCTCGCTGGCCCGGTGGGGCTGAGGGCTGAGGCGCTGGATGCCTTACCTCGTGCTACACCGGTGACCCGTGTTCAGGAACGAGCATGGGCCATGGTGGTTGGCAGGGTTGGAGAAGGATTGAGCATCCGAAGGACTGCTCTCCTTCTCCGGGGAGGGGGGCAACAGTGGTTGGTGTGCAATTGGCCCCCGGTGGAGACTGGGGGGCAGTGCACCAACGCAGCAGAAGAGGGGCAGGGTTGGGGCAGATACCTGGAGGAGTGCATGCAGACGTGTGCATGCTCCCTTCACTGGCGTCATTGCACGCCCCTCCCTGCAGGGGAGAAAATCGAAAATACTCCTTGGCAACATAAAGGCTGCCCTGGAGCTTCCATGATCATGCCCGAGTTAGCTTCCTCACAGGCCCACCCTCCAGGTCTCCACAGTGGTGTGGTATGTACCCACTGCGATGTGACCTGGGGTGGCTGTGGCAGGGAGGTATGAGCTCTGGCTGTGATCGGGAAGGCAGCCATTAAGGCAGGCTGCACAAGTGGGGGAACCAAAGGCACAACCTCCCAGCTGAAGGATATAAATAAATTAAAAAAAAAAAAAAAAAAAAAGAGGTGTTCTATTTTACGCCCAGTAACATTTCAGGTCATTGACATGTTTTGGTTATAAAGGATTTTTTCCAGCAGTTGGGCCACCATTCATAATGCAGCGACCCGAGTATGAGAATGAACTCCAGCTGTCAAGGGCCTAGCCAGAGAGGAGTATTGAGCATCCCAACAGATGTTCTCCTTCTCCAGGGAGGGAAGGCGGCATGTACACTGCTATACTGTCACCTGGTTGATTACAGAGACACCCATGGAGAGGGAGGACGCCTCTTGACGTAGGTGGGGATGGCTCACTGTGTGTGCACACACCTTGCAATAACATCTCTGCTGAGGCATCTTGTGGGTTGAGGAGAAACATGGCAGTAAATCCCCAGTCAGCTGCAGTGTGGGAGCTCTACATGGCACTTCCAGTCCTAAAGCTCTCCTTTGCAGATGCACACCTTAAATGGATAATCAGAGAGGGGGCACCAACCCTCCATCCTGGCCACAGGGCAAGTGGAAAGGTGAAAGAGCAGCTACAAGGTAGGAGGGTGACAAGGGTCGGGGTGATGCCTGCCTATAAAGCCTGATATGGGCCTGGCTGGAGCAGGAAGGATAAACAGAAAGTAAAGAAAGAAGGATTTTTTTTCAGAAAATATTGTTTTGTTGAGGTCTTCTGTTTTCTGGTGTTCCGCAGCTATAGAAAAAGCCACAGACATTGGGACTAGTGGGAAACTGTCACAGAACTTTGGCTGATCAAAAGGCTATGGAATTTGAAAATGACACTGTATGGTTCCGGTGAATCCATGTCCTACTGTGCATAGCTGCCTCCATACAGTGTGCTCACCAGTGGCACTGTTTGGCATCACAGCACGAAGCCACTTTTTTAAAAGCACTAGCCAGTCTGCTTGCTCAGGAGGGAACTCTTAGTTTTATGTAGGTTGAGAGCTGGCTGCAGGGCAGACAACAGAGGGTGGTTGTAAGGGGGGAGACATCCAAGCCAAGGCCAGTAATGAGTGGGGTACTGCAGGGTTCAGTGCTGGGCCCTGTTTTGTTCACTGTCTTCACTGGAGACACTGCAGAGGGGGGGTCAAGAGTAAGATCAGCCTGTTCGCGGACGACACTAAGATTTGTGCAAAAGTGGACAATGAGGAAGGCACTCAGAGATGATCTAGTTAAACTCGATCACTGGTATAGGGAGTGGCAGTTGGGGTTTAACACTAAAAAGTTCAAGGTCATGCACCTTGGAGCCAGAAATCTCAGGAACAGCTACTGGCTGGGGGGAGTGCAGGTAACGGCTTCAGAGGAGGAAAGGGACCAGGGGGTAATAGTCACAGGGGACATGAAGGTATCAGCACAATGTAGGAGGGCGGCAGCAGTGGCAAATAGGATTCTGGGGTGCATTGCCAGAGCGATCACCTCTCGAAAGGGAAGGTCATCCTGTCATTGTATAGATCACTGGTGAGGCCACACTTGGAGTACTGTGTACAGTACTGGCGCCCATACCTCAAGAAAGATGTGAGATTACTGGAGGGGTTGCAGCGTAGGGCTACAAAAATGATAATGGGATTATGGGAGTTGCCGTATGAGAAAAGGTTGAAGGAGCTCAACATGTACTCGCTGGAAGACTGAAGGGTAAGAGGGGACTTGACAGAGACCTTTAAGTACTTGAAAGGCATAAACAAAGTCAGGGAGGGAGGATTGTTCTGCTTAAAGGGGGATGGGTCACTAGGGGGCACAGTCTGAAGTTGGAATGAGGGAAGGTTTAGGAGGGAGATGAGGAGGCACTACTTCACAGACAGAGTGGTGGCAGGTTGGAATGCACTGCTGGAGGAGTTAATCACTCAAGGACAGTGGATAGCTTTAAGAGGTTGGGATACAGTCAAGGGCAGGGTTAGTACAGACAAGAACACAAAGTGGGTTGAAGGACCAGGAAAAAGGAGGAAGGGAGGGGTTTGGGTGGGGGTTGGGCAGCTGTAGTGATATGAAACTAGGAGCTGCACAGTCGGGCAGACTTGATAGACCTGTGGGCCTTTTTCTGATGGCAGTTTCGTATGTTCATATGTGTCTTGTGGCATATGGCCACATTCTTAGAGTGACAAGCATCCGCTTTTTTTATTGCCTCTTGCTCTGCAGTGTCTCCCATCTGCTAGGGCGATCTCCCAGCTTCACCCACACCTTCTCTGCCACTTATCTCACCTCTTCCTATCCCAGGCTTCCCATCAGGGGTGGGTTCTGTGGGGAGTCAGGCACCTCAACTCCGCACCAAAATGACAGGAGGAGGTGGAGGACAGTCAGTGCATCGCAGCCCGAGAGTAAACTGCTTCATCTTGCATGCCTGCAGTTTTTCCATGCTTTCCTTCCTTGCCCCAAAAGGATGTGCGTGGAGCCAGTCGGCGTCTATCCTCCTACTTTCAGCAGTGGCTGCAGTGCCACCCGTGGTCACACAGGTGGCTGTAGTGCAGCAGAGTTTGTGAACTTCCCTGTGAAGCAGAACATCATTTGGAATGCTCAGTCCTCCTCCCCCCCAGCCCACCAACAACTCAGGCTCATTCCTGAAGTTAGGTCACCTGTGTTGCGAGTGGCAACCTTAGTGCCCCTGCCGTGCCATAAACTCTTTGTAACAAGGAGATGTTACTCCTTATGATGTGCTCAAATTACTGATCATAGGACATACACAGAGGCTGGGCATCACTAGCTCACAGAAACACACATTCAGAGAACAGGTTGTAAAAAAAAAAAGTGATTTCTCAGAAAATGCTGATGACCTCATGGACTGTAGTAAGGAAGACTAGGGGAGTTTAAAATCACAGAACCCTTTGTCTAAGAAGGTCAATCAAAAGGCACATGTACAGTACTGGTACCTACAGCGCCCCCATCTGCAATGTTAGGCCTGCATTCCTTGAAACGCTGCCGATCAGCATTTACATGGTGCTGCTGTCGTTCAATGCAAGGCACTGGAACCACACAGCACTTCCTGAGTTACAATGTTTCCAGCTGCATCGGGGACAGGACGGGGGCTCGTGTTAATCTGCGAAACAAGTAACTGCTGTTATGAGTAGGGCCATTCTGAAGGGCAGTAACCAAGGGTTGGCGAGTTGGGGTTAAAAGAAAATATGGGACTTTCTTGTGTTGAACATGGTGCGGAGTGGCACAGGGCTGCATCGGTGCAGGCAGAGCAGTGTGTTTACATGCTAGCTAAAAACACCTGCACCGCTACCCAAACTCACAAAACAAGAGATCGTCCTGCATTGCAGCGGAGTAAGTTACAATGCCCCACAGGCTGTTTACACAGCTTGATCTGCACCAGGGCAGCTCATCTGGACCACATGAAACAGTGCAGATCAGGTCATGTAGACATCAGACCAGCCCTGGGCTTGAGAGCTGTACCTCTGCCTGAGAGCTGTACCTCAAAGGAACTGACAAATTCACTGCAACTGTAACCAAGCTATTGAAAACCTTGTTCTGAGAAAAAAGGTGATTTGGGAACAGTGTGTACCTGAATAAAAGATAGCTTATGTTTGTAAGAATGATTCAAAGGCATCTCAATTTCATCTCTGAAAAGCAAAGGGTATTCTTCTGTCTTTGGAGAGATGCCCAGAGACCACTCAGTGTTGGATGCTCAACTACTGTACAAGTAAATGGTGCACCAGTGCAAGTTCTTTGCTGGAGTTACACAGGCAGTACTAGCTGCAGCACTGCTTGAGATCAATCTTCTTAATGTACTACTGAGTTAAGGAGCTGTGTGCAGTCTGGATATAGAAGATAAAAAGAGTAGTGACACACCCAGCAGCAGCTGAGTGACAAAGAAAGAAGTAACATCACAGAGGTAATAAAGGATCCCTTGGTTTCATAAGAAGCATGCTTCCTGGGTTAATTCTACGGGTGCTGCTCCATCGACTGAGCTGGGTTGCTTTAACTAGTACATAGATTGTCAGGAGCTCAGCACCAGCAGCAGTTTACTGTGTCTGTTCCACATTACATGCAAAATGCTGCATCACTCCCCACCCCCCACGACCACCACACTGAGCCCACGTTGGTGGAAATAATTTCTACTGACATAGGGATTCTTTTTGTCTCCCCCACAAAAAAAAATCGTTGCTATATGAGCACTGCAAGAACAAATTACGTCGTAAATTAGTACTTCATTGGATGTGGTGAACTTAAACTAAATGTAGACGTGAAGTCCCTTTATTAATATGCTGCAGTACTTTAACTGCTGCCAAAGAACTTGGGCTGTTTCACAGAAGCTGAGAGTCCCTGCCATACAAGTTAAGTCTACAGTGCCACATAGAATAGGGGGACTTGGGTTTAGTCCTGTGTTAAACCTATTATAACTTTTAAGATCTGCTACTTATATCTTCTAACTGCTCAACCTCTTCAGGGTTTCATGTTCATAGCACCAAGTCCAAACAGCAAATAGTTGTGCTCAAATACAAGAGGGGTTCGCAACCAAGGGAGACACCCTTCAATAAAGCACAATTCAAAGGTAGCACTCACAGAAGAAATGGACAAACCACACGTGGAACAAAATTGTTCACATTTATTTTACACCACTGTGGAGGCCCACAGTGGTGTTAAATAAATGTGAAAAATTTTGTTCTTACGTGCGGTTTGCCCATTTTTTCATATTCATAGTACACCCTCTGTCAACTAATAGTTTGTGGCTTCCATCAGGTCTACAAGTGAATGCTCTCTTCCACTCACTATGAGCCCAAGCAGTGTCAAATACATCACCTTGGGCCGTCCCGTTGGCATAGCGGTAGCGCTACTGCTCGCAATGCAGGTGACTTGGGTTCGGGAAGGGGCTTGGGTCATAGGGAGCCAGCTGGGGGAAGGAGGATCAAGTGTCACAGAGGACGCGCTCCTCCTCTGGGGGGGGGGTGGCGGGTCCTGGCACTATATTGCCTCCTGGGTGACCACAGGTGATAGTGCACACAGGATGGCACAATAGTTGGGAAGAGCTGTCTAATGTCATCACGCTCCACACGCTTGTGTGCATGAGCTTTTGCCACCACTGGAAGTGAACATCCCAAGTAAGGGGGAAGAAGAAAAAAAACCTGGACAGTGCACCATGATGGACCCAACCCCTGTAGGCACTGCATAGGTGGCAGGGCACTCTCCTGGGTGACACTTGATACATTCCATCAGTGGGGCTGAGGTGACCTGTCAACCCCTGCAGTGGGGGTAAGCTGTGGAGAAATTCACCCAGGATGAAAGACAAGCCCCTGAGGAGCTGGGTGATGTGGCTGGAGGTGGGGGTGTTGGGCAGGAGCCGCAAGCCTGCACCAGTGACATACAGCATTAATGTAAAAAAAAAAAAAGATGCATCACCTTTGCCTACTGTTAGAGCCCAGACCTGTGAACCTGGTTACTCGGGCTTGTATTCCATTACTGCCACTTACTAACTGTGTGGTGCTGACCACGTCATTTTAGCCTCCCTGTGCTCAGTCTCTCCACAAGTTCTCTCTCTTTCTTTGTGCTGCTTGAATCTCTACTTGCAGCTAATGGTGGCAGCATACTATATAAGACCAGAATTCCTTTCCTTCCTTTCATATTGGTGCACTTCTGCTGTCTGCAGGGTGCACCTGATTCCAACAAAGCCCTTTCTTTCATCCTAGACCTATCTTCAAAAAAGCAGTTGCCCACTTTATGTTGCTTATTCTACCATGTCATCATTTGAATCTACTCTTGAGTTGAAATTTCTTGGCAGTCCCAGATTACACCCTGACCTCTTTTTTGAGAGGTGGCATCAGCAACCTTGCGGGCCTACTCAAATTCACATGTGGTAATCACAGTACAAATCAAAAAACAGAAATTCCAGCAGCGCTTTCTGTAAATGGAGCAATCACAACCTTCTCTTCGGGGTACTTCTGTATTATGTTTTCTATGTGTTTCCAAAGCTATTTCATCCTGGAAACATTCTCATCATGAGAGAGTCTTTCATCTGCTCTGCCTTCTTTTCAGAGTTTTTGATATGATGCTCCAAATGGAAGCAAATGACCTTGCCAGATAATATCTCCTGCACTGTCAACAAAGTTCCCTTTGTCTCTGTTACATTAGTTGTCAATTGTTTTCGCCTTGCAGAACTTGCAGACTACCTGAAACACAACATTCTGTAAGGAGGCCTGGAGGAAGGACAGAAGATATGAATGTGCCTTTTAGAAGACTGAAATTAAGCCACAACTAACCTCATTATCAGTGATAAATTCTGCTGAGGATAAAATGGAGGATTTCCCCTTCAAAGAATTCATCACCAATAATGAATTTCATTTTGATTTTATTTATTTATTTATTTATTAGTATTTCGCCAGGAAAGACATACTGAGCTAAAATAACTCATTTCCAGATGCATCCTAGGAGTGTGTGTGTGGGGGGGACAGCTAAATATATATATATATATATATATATATATATATACACACATACACACATTCATACAAAAGTTCAGATACATAGTAATGATAAATACAGAGGTAGATACAATATATATACAGGTGTACAACAAGTGAGAGCACAGAAGTCTGGTCTGCGGAGAAGGTATGTACTACATTTACAAATAGGATGCCTTAGCAGGCAGGTAAGGCGATGTAGCATAAGATCCTAAAGGGCACCAAGTTTGGGCAGCAATGGGGATTATTTTTTTTTTAGTTGTTTAACCAGGAGTAGCACACTAAGGTGAAAGCTTTTTTACAGGAGCGACCTGGGAGCACAGGGAAGTTAAGTGATTGGCTCAAGGTCACACAGTTTGCAAGTGGAAGCTGTGGGATTCAAACCCAGGTCTGGTCTGCTGGATGTCACCAGATTTGCAACTCAGAGCCTTAAACCACTGCACTATAGTG
This sequence comes from Neoceratodus forsteri, assembly GCA_016271365.2. Taxonomy (NCBI): domain Eukaryota; kingdom Metazoa; phylum Chordata; order Ceratodontiformes; family Ceratodontidae; genus Neoceratodus; species Neoceratodus forsteri. Next base: position 965,067,658 of record CM028134.1, on the reverse strand, counting down.
CCTCAATAGGCTGTAGAACAGAAAAATGGGAGGAGAGAAGAAGCAAAGCGATTGGAGGTCAGCGGTGTTAAAGGCAGTGATAGGAGGGAGAGGTATGGGAGCGGAGTAGAGAGGATTTGAAGGAGGCAGAGAGAATGGGTAGAGGGAGACAATTCCAAAGTTTAGGAAAGTGGAATGAGAAGGCAACTTAACCAGCAAGTAATTCGCGAGAAGGGATCTGAAGGGAGCCAAGCCCAGAAATTACGAAGGGAGTAGGGGGAGGAGGTAGAAGGTGAGAGGAGGGAATCAAGATAAGGGGTAGGGAGGGAGGAGAACCAGAAATTAGAGGTGAAGGAGGAGCACTAGGTTAGATGGTGATCCTGAAGGGAGGGGAGAGACAGAGAGCAAAGAGCACAGTGGTGAGTGCAGGCAGGGCAGTTAAGCGTGAAGTGGCAGAAGGAATGGAAGAGGGGATCCAGTCTGGCTAGGGTGGACCTAGGGGCAGCACCAAAGACTATGTCGCCATAATCAAAAATAGGGAGAATCAACCTAGTTAGGATGTCTCAATGGGCAGGTAAGGGGATGCAACTTTTGTGCCTATAGAGGGCACCAAGTTTAGGGTGGAGCTTTTTGAATATGGCATCTATGTGCTGGGAGACATGGAGGTGTCGGTAAAGCCAGACACCGAGGTACTTCAATGAAGATGCATCGTCAAGTGAGTCACCATCTAGTGTGTGGAAGGATGGGAGGGACTGGAATTTAGAAAGCCTCAGTCTAGTGCCAAAGCACATGGAGACCATCTTTTTGGCATTTAGCGATGATAGCTGATTTGACCTAAATCATTTCTGGACTGAGTCGAAATCAGGTTGCAGCTTGGATCTCAACTCATTTGGAGAGGACCCAGAGACATACAGCGTACATGTGAATGGATGCAGATGAGCAGGCAGATGGAAGGTCATTTAAAAAGATGGCGAACAGGAGGGGACCAAGCACGGAACTTTGGGGGATGCCAGTGGTTATGGGGAGTGAAGGGGATATGGCGTCACCAAGTTTCACAGATTGAGTTCTGACAGTGAGGTATGAGTTGAACCAATTAGTGGCAGGGACTGAGAGGTCGCTGATCTCATTTTATGCAGTAGGAGGGGGTGGGAGACAGTATTGAAAGCTTTCGCTAAATTGACAAAGATGGTGGCAGTGAGCAGACCCTGGTCCATAGCAGTGTGGATGGATTCCGTGAGTCAGCAGAGGGAGGAAGTGGTGGAGTGGAGTTTGTGGAAACCAGATTGCAGAGGCTTGGCACAGAACACCAGGAGGAAGGAGTGCTGTGTGACTGAACTTCTCTACTGGGACTAAATAAGTAGAACTCTTCTACTGGGACCTTCAATTTAGGGTAAAATAAACAAAACAAAAAAGTTAGTGTGTTTGTCTGAGTTAGCTGAAGTGAATGGTTATCTGAGCAGTCATCTCAGATAACTGAGCAGTTATCTAGGTGTAAATCTCAGGTGGCTAAAGGGAATTGTTATCTGTGCAATTTAATTACATGTAGAAATATCTATTAAATAGGGGGAATGGCTTAGCTAGAAGGAAGCTAGATTTAAACACTGCCCTAGATAGATTCTGCCAGAGGCTTGGCAGAGAACACCAGAAGGAAGGAGTGCTGTGTGACTGAGCTTTTCTACTGGGACTATATTGCCCTCCTCCCAAAAGCTAGTTTTACTTTTATAGGCACAGGATTGACTGACAACAAGAACTTCCTGTTTGGGAGCAGGAAGTGAGTGATCACAGAGCCACCAAAGACTCACCATCCTAGAAGGGCAAGAGTAGCTCTCGGTCCCCCCACCAGCAGCTGGAGGTCTGACTCTGAGCAAGTAAGGGCTACTGAGAAATATAGGATCTTCTTGTCTCAGACCAGGATGATCAGGAGCTCAAAGGGCACAGAGGAAGTAAGTAAGTAGGGAGAGAAGGAAAAAAAAAACAGAGGAAAGAGTAAGGATTCCAAACAACAGTGAAGGGGCCAGAAGTAAGACATGATGGGAGTGGTGCAGTGCAGTGGCTGTGGAGCAGCAGTCTTCCAGGAGATGTTCTGGAGGATGCGGTGTTGTCCCATCTGCAGGCACCTCTCTGGGCTAAGGGAGGAGGTTGCTCATCTCCAGGCTGAGTTGGCCAGGATTTGTGGGACCTCTTCTTCCATCCAGGGACCACCAGGGACACTGCCATTGCCTGAGTGGTTGCCAAGAAAGAGGAACAGTTGGACCACAGTGGGCTCAGGGAGGGTGAGGGTGGTGGAACAGAGGTGCATTCTTCCAGTTGTACCTCTCCACAATTCCTATGCCGTTCTGGCAAAGTGTGGTTCCTCTATGCAGGCACCCAGAGTGGAGACCTAGGAGCATGCTGGGAACCTCCACAAGGGAGACCCACAGGAGGGTGGCATGGGACCCCACAGGGGAAGCAAACAACTCCTGGTGGGGGACTCCATTGTTAGGAAGACAGAACTTGAGGAGGAAGGGGAGAGGGAGGTAAGGTGCCTGCCTGGCACCATGGCTTGGAGGGACAAGGAGCGAATCCTCAGAATCGCCGGAGCAGCTGCACAGGGGAGGGAGCTGGATGTCATTGTCCACCTAGGGACAAATGACCTGGCTAAGAAAGGGATCAGAGCAGTTTGTGGAGTTGGGGAGGGGCCTTAGACAAGTAGCATGCATGGTAACCTTCTCGGAAGTGCTGCCTGTCTATGGCGTAGGTGAGGCTAGGGTGCTCCACACCATGTGATTCAATCAGAGGTTGAAAAACTGGTGCAGCGCTCAGGCATTTAGCTTCATTGGGGACTGGGGGTCCACCTGGAGTGATGTAGGCCTATACTGGCATGATGGGCTGCATCTGTCCAGGAGGGGAACCAGAATCCTAGGTGATAGGTTTAAATGCTTCATTGGCAAGCATTTAAACTAGCCATGGGGGGAGGCACTGGAAAGGAACAGGGAAATCCTAGCCCCCCAAAATCAGGGTAGCAAGTGAGGTGAACACCAAGATAGAGATGTCGATAGGGAGAAGGGCAGGGGTAAATGGAGAAAGTGACAAAGGTAATAAGAACAGGGATGGGGCAAAAAGGAGTAAGGCCATCAGGAAATGGAAGGTAATGAGTACCAATGCCCGTAGTCTGGGCAACAAGCTCCCTGAACTGGTGGCCTTGATGGAAGAGCAATGCCTGGATATCGTAGCAGTCACAGAAACATGGTACACAGAGAACCATGACTGGGATGTTAACATGCCAGAGTACATAACCTACAAGAGAGACAGGGAGGGGAGAAGAGGGGGAGGAGTAGCTCGCTATGTAAAGGAAGGGATAAAAGCAACTGAACAAAAGAGTAAACAGGGAGGAGAGGAGGCACTGTGGGTCACTTTAGAGACTGGAAATGGCACCACAATCTGCACAGGGGTTGTATACAGACCCCCATCTCAGGGGAAGGGAATGGACAAGGATATGATAGAAGGCATTCTTAGGATGGCAGAGAAAGGGGAGATACTGTTGATGGGAGACCTGAATATGCCAGATGTTAACTGGAGCACATTTGCTGCAGCAACATCCAAAAGCAGGGCCATTCTCGATGCCCTACAGGTGGCATGCCTCAGACAGTTAGTTTCGGAACCCACTCGTGAGGGAGCAATCTTAGACCTTGTACTCTCAAATGGGGACAGTGAAAGGATCTCAGATCTAGAAGTGGGTTGTCATCTGGGAACAAGTGACCATCAAACAGTGTGGTTCACGATAAACTCAGTTACAGAGTCAAGCCATTCAAAAGTGAGGGTACTGGACTTCAGGAGGGCTGACTTTGGCAAGATGGGAGAGTGCCTTAGAAAAGCACTAGCAAACAGGCTAGAAGGAGGGGTGGAGCAACAATGGGGAAACAGCAAAACTGTCATCACAGAGGCAGCAAGCCTTTGTGTGAAGCAAATAAACAAATCAAAATCAAAGAAAAAGCCACTATGGTTCTCAAAAGAGGTGGTGGGGAAAGTCAGGGAGAAAAAGATAGCATTCAGGAACTATAAGGAAACACAGAAGGAGCAGGACAGACAGCTGTACCAGTTAAGGCAGAAGGAAGCAGGGAGGGAAGTCAGAATAGCAAAGGCCCAAACTGAGGAAAAGATAGCCAACTCAGTTAAGAAGGGGGATAAAACCTTTTATAGGTACATCAGGAGCATAGAAAGACAAAGGGAGGGATAGTGAGGCTGAATAGAATGGACGGTGGGTGGGCAGAGAGGGACAGTGAAAAAGCAGGGATACTGAATGAATATTTCTGCTCAGTATTCACAAAAGAGGAGGAGGAGGAGGAGGAGGTGCCTAATCCATTTAACAGAAGCACTCTTGATAGGGGTCGATCCCAGTTCTTTCACAGAAGAAAGGGTTCTGAAAGAACTCCTAAAACTGAAGGTGGACAAAGCAATGGGGCGTGATGGAATTCACCCCAGAATTCTAAAAGAATTAAGGGGAGAACTGGTGAAACCACTGACCACTCTTTTTAACAAATCATGGGAGGGTGGTGTGGTACCTGAGGACTGGAGGAAGGTGGATGTGATTCCCCTTCACAAAAGTGGGACCAAGACAGAGGCAGGAAACTATAGACCTGTCAGTTTGACCTCTGTGGTAGGGAAAGTGATGGAATCTCTTCTGAAAGAAAGAATTGTTGAGCACCTAGAGGCCAGTGGGGCACAGGACCCAAGGCAGCATGGGTTCACAGTGGGAAGGTCATGTCAGATGAATCTAATTGATTTCTTTGACTGGATGACCAAAGTAGTAGACCAGGGAGGGGCTGTGGACATGGCCTACCTAGACTTTAGCAAGGCATTTGACACAGTCCCACACAAATGATTAATTGTCAAATTAACCAGCCTGGGAGTGGGTCCCAGGGTGGTAGACTGGGTAAAACATTGGCTGGACAACACAACACAGAAGGTAATAATAAATGGAGTCTACCCTGAAGAAAGAGGGGTTACTAATGGGGTACCGCAGGGTTCAGTACTGGGTCCAGTCCTTTTTAATGTCTTTATAAGTGACATTGCAGAGGGACTGGAAGGAAAAGTATGCCTCTTTGCAGATGACACAAAGATCTGCAACAGGGTTGATACACAAGGAGGCGTGGAAAGGATGAGAAGGGACTTGGCAAGGTTGAGGAATGGACAGAAGTATGGCAGCTTGTTCAGTGCAAAGAAGTGCAAAATAATGCACCTGGGAAACAAAAACCCAGGGGAAGATTACACAATGGGGGGGAGGTAGTAACAACAACAAAAATGGAAAGGGACCTGGGGGTAATCATATCAGATGACCTTAAGGTTAGCAAGCAATGTGAGACGGCAGTAGAAAGGTCTGGGGGCATACTGGGATGTATAGGGAGAGGCATTACCAGCAGAAACCACGAAGTTGTTATCCCTCTGTACAGATAGTTGGTGAGACCCATTCTGGAGTACTGTGTCCAGTTCCGGAGACCCCATCTCCGTAAGGACAGACAGCATAGAGGCAGTCCAGAGGAGGGCTCCTAAAATGGTGCAGGGTCTGCAAGAGAAGCCATACGAGGAGAGATTAAAGGAGCTTAATATGTATACCCTTGAGGAAAGGAGGGAGAGGGGCGACACGATAGAAACTTTTAAGTACCTCAGTGGAATCAACAAAGTCCAAGAGGGTAGCATCTTTCAGAAAAAGAGATGTGCAAGAACAAGGGGACACAATTTAAAGATAGAGGGGTGGTCTAGGGGCAGTGGAGGAAGTATTTTTCACAGAGAGGTGGGTGGATGCATGGAACAGCCTTCCTGAGGAGGTTGTGGGGTCTAAAACTGTGGGAGAATTCAAGAATACATGGGACAGACATAAGGCAATTCTTGTGGGGGGTAAGAAGAAATAGCCTGTTGGTTGACTAGGATCTGCAGCTTATCCTGTAGGTAGGGAAATGGGCAGACTAGGTGGGCCAAGCGGTCCTTATCTGCCATCAAAGTCTATGTTTCTATGAAAGGGGTGAAGAAAGAAGAGGAGTCAAGGAATGGGGTGAGTTGGGAAAGAACTAGGGTAGGTAGGAGGGAAATAGGATGGAAATTCCTAGGAGAGGAAGAGTCGCCACCTTTATGCAGTGGAATGACAGTACCATGTTTCCAAGACTCAGGAACAGTAGCAAGGGAGAAGGAGAGGCTGAGTACAGAGGCAATAAGAGAGGTAATGGCATGGGCAGAGAGGTGTAAGAGTTTTGGGTCAAGCCCATCAGGGCTAAAAGAACTTTCAGGGAAGAGGGTGGAGAAACCTGTGGGAAGAAAAGGAGTAAGTAGTGGGGAAGGGAGGGGTGGAGGGTGGGAGAGGAGAGCAGATGCACATGGGATGAAGTAGGTGTTGAAGGCAAAGACCACAGAGGAAAGTCAGAGGCTGGGGAGGCACCAACATTTTATAATGGGGAAGGGGCGGACTGGGTTGGAGGGGAGAAAAGGGCATGAATAACTTTCCAGAACTTGGAGGGGTGACTTAAATTCCTATGGAAAGAAGAGGAGAAAAACTCAGATTTGTCTAGTCTGGTGGTTCTGGTGCATGAATTCCACTGGATGCGGTACTTGTGAAGGTCAACAGGGGAGCCAAATGACTTGTATGATTTCCAGGCCAGGTTACGTGGATGATGGCAAGCCAGAAGTTCCGCTGAGATGGGAGCCTTGGACCCTGGTTTTGCGAAGGGGAACATGCTGGTCCCAGATCTGTTTAAATCTGGAGTGGAAGTATTCCAGGGCAGTGTTAATATCAGTAGCTTTGATCTTTCAAAAAAGAAGTTCAGTTTGTTCTGCCCTTTATTTTTGATTGCCATGTCCTTCCCCACCATTTCCAGTTAAAGCAGAAGAATGCTATGAGCAAAATCTCAGCAGTTTTGAATCTATGGTTGAAGTTTCTAAATAAATTGATATCTTTATTGGCTGTTTACGAACTTCCTGTTCAGTGGCCTATGCAGCTAGTATAGTGTTATACTTGTGCAACTATGTTAATTTAGTTTTGGACGTTCGCACTCTCTATTCCAGAGGAATTACCACCCTGTAGGGGTACCAAAGGCAAGGAACCCACGAAGAGGGTTCCACCCCTAGAAGTGCCATGGGATGATTCCCATGGCTAAAGGTACCTTAGGAAGGATCCCAAGGAGAAAGGTGCTGGCACTGGAGGAGGAGGGGAGGATGGTGGGGCAAAGAAAAAGTGCTTCAGAAGGAGGCTGAAAGGAACTGCTTATATAGCTCAGGAAGTGGGAGTAGCTAGCTGCTTGTCCATTGAACTACTGGCCCAGCCTTCCAATTCAATGGTCTATGCAGCCAGTATAGTGTTATGCTTGTGCAACTGTGTTAGTCTGGTTTTGGCCATTTGCACTGTCTATTCCAGAAGAATTACCACCCTGTAGGGGTACCAAATGCAAGGAATCCTTGAAGAGGGTTCCACCCCAGAGGTGCCACATGATTATTCCCATGGCTAAAGGTACCTTAGGAAGGATCCCCCAAAAGAAATGTAGTACAAAGCATATAAGTAAGCAGGAGCTGTGATGTATTAGTAGAATAAAGCATCAGGCAGCTTGAAAACGTAATGAGATGCTCAGGTTTGCGTTGCATGATTCGATGTTGTGTTGAGAATGAAGGGACCTTCTAAGGAGAGAGAGAACAGCAGGGACACCATCCAACAACAGAATCCTACCTAAAGAAACTAGGGAATACTACCATGCCAACTAACAGTTATGAACTGAGGCACGGAGGAGAGAAAAAAACCCTATGAGGAGGAAATCTCTGGAGATTGAAGGCCTAGGTCACCTTCCCTCCAGGCTTGGGATATTTTATTTAGTGACGGCTTTGCTGCTGCAATTTGGAAACCCAATTAAAGGGAGGTGGAAAACATTCCAATTTGGAGGAAAGCTCTCACTCAATCCCTCTAGCAGGAATGCCGTGGAAGGTTGCGAGAGTGCTCTGCAACATCAGGGGCAACCAAGGCGGGAGGAGGAGAGCAACGACTACTGAGGCACTCATCTGGCCTACTCATCCTAAACACAAACCAGGTGAACCAGAGGCAGTCGTAGGGAGAATGTGGTGAAGTTGCCTTGCTAGGGAAACCACTAAAGCCAATGGATAACCATTACAGTGGAACCACTAGAGCCAAAGGAGATCAGAGTAACCACACTTCACAGCTAGTCTTAAATTCTACACCAAGAGCTCCTGTCATGGAATGAACAGCTAAGGCCAAGATGGAGCGAAAACATTTCCAGCTATGGGCCAGGTGAGAAGGATCCCGCCCCAAGTCAGGCAAGCTTAAGATGTGGACTTAGAATGCAGAGCGAGACCATCGGCTGCAGGGAACCCTGCACCAGAATGGTATGGCTGGCATGCCCCAGAAACTGATAAGGAACTGAAAAACTGGTGAGCAGCTGAATGAGCACTGGTGTGCTGAGGCATTAATGAGTGTTTAGTGCTGAGACCTTGCAAAGGTTGGATGCAGTAGTAGCGCAGCAGACATCCCAGAGGCTGAAGCCGAGGGGATGGCGATAGGCATGAAGCAATGATTGCATAAGTAAGAGTGGACCTGCACATAGGTCTGCAAAATGTAGTAGCAAAGGAGCAGCACTGGAATTAGTGAGGCAAGCCAGCCAGGCATGAAAGCCAATAAAGGTGATAAATACTCTGAGGATTTTCCAGCAGCGGCAGGATTTAGAACACAATAATTAGCCCATAGGGCTACGACTCCCCAAACACCTCCAAGTCCCCGCTGTAGGAAAAACAAGAATGTGATAGAAGGGCCAAGACCCACATGCAGGTATTGAAACTAATTTACAGCATCAGCAGTAGCTTATCTGACCTCAGAGTATAACAGGGTGTACAAACATAGAAGCAGCTTCTGTATTGAGTACACTGAGTTGTAAACTGCAATAAACATAAAATAAAAGGAGTCATAATGCTCTGAAAACAGCTGTCACCAGGCAGTGCAATGAAATTGCAGCAATGAGATAAGTAGAATGAGTTGAAAGAGCATAATTGTGCTGCATAGCTAGGGTTCAGAGGGAGCCTGAACCAGGTGAAAACCATTAAGTATGCAACATGGAGAGCAGCTACGGTTGAGCTGAAACACACAGATAATGTTTGCAGTTGCATGGCAAGTAATTTGAGAGTTGTGAGTAACTCTGAAAGCAAGTAGTATAAGCTCTGGAGCAGCAGTATGCTAGGAGCTTAGAAACAAAGCCCCAAAAAAGACAAAACCAAAACGCAAACACGGAAAACAGGGAACAAAGGCCCAAAACAAAAAACAAAACCACAGAAAGCAAGGAGCAAGGACAGAAAGAAGCATACAGCTGGAGGCAAAATACAGACCGGTAGCAGGAAAACAAACACCGAAGTCCAGCAGAGACAAACAGAAACAGCAAGGTGGGGGGGCATAGGCCCCAGCCAGCTACAGGACAAACCAACAGAGCCTCCGGCTGGCAAAGAAAAGGTGCTTCAGAAGGAGGCTGAAAGGAACTGCTTATTTAGCTCAGGAAGTGGGCAAGGCTGGCTGCTTGTCCATTGAACTACAGACCCAGCCTTCCAATTACTGCTATTGTTAACATTTTAAACAAAAATATCATGTTCTCAAAACATTGTCAAGTTTTAAAAGATTAGTTCAAACAGTACTGTATGACAGTTTGATTTCTACAGCAGCAAACACAGTTGGCAGAATAGTAACCGCTGGAAAATGAATCTGGTTAACTACTAGTAACAGTTACACTTGAAATGTAATTTTTATGGGATATCAAATGAAAAACAGCACCTATACAACATGCAGGATTTACTTATATTAATCACCTTAGTATTAGAAAAATGTGGCTTACCTTTTCTCTTAAGTTTATTTACCTTGTTTGTATATGGTTCCAGTTTAATCCAGATTGGCTTTAAAATATTAAAAATTTCAAGTATATGCCAATGATATTTGCTGTTAGATGTGTCGTTTTCTATATTTATTTAAAAAGACAAGAACAAAGAAGTGTCACTTGTTAGATTTTAATAAAACAATGGTTGATGTTTTCTACTGGTTTGTGTAGCACAATAATGTTAGTTTTTTAAATTTTAATTTGCACATACCATTTAGTACATCTTCCTCTTGGAACTGTGAATCACTCTCTGATAAAGCTTTATTTCTCTTGACAGCAGTATTTGCTAAATAATCACGGTTTCCTTTTTGTGCACCCATCTGTGAAATTGTATTTGGCTTTAATTGTTGGATGCTGTTGTGATATTGCTCAAAAGGGATTTTCAGAGAATGATCCTTGTCTTTTTGCTGAATTATTTGATCAGAAACAATTTTGTGCTCTTGAACTCTTTTAGGGTTTTCCTCAGACCTCATTGTGTCATCTTTTCTTTCCTTCGTTTGGCTGTTGCTAACTGTTGTTTCAGAATCACTTGCCATGACACTTTCTGAGGCCTTCAAGTCTACAAAAGATAGAAAAAAGCCACAAGTTGTCCTTTTAGCATGACATATATATATATATATATATAAAATAAAATATACTGTTTGGTGGTCAATTAATTACATCTTATATAGGGCCTCTCAAACATAACATCCTAAACTGCTGTACATGCCTTAACATCGTTCTAGAACTCAGTACCTTCATAATCCACATAAACGATTCCTCTAATTTATCCATAACCTGCTCAAACAACCCTGTCTTGATGTTTTCTTAAAGGCACACATGGATGGGGATTTCCTTATACCTAGTAGACTAGAACTTCAGAGATATGAGGCTGGATTTTGAGAACATTTAGATACCCCTCCCCCAACTGCTCTATTTTTATTGCAGTTTAACCCTTGAGTCAGTGGACTACCTTCACCCATATTTTCAATCTTCCTTTTGCAATTTTCTTTTTTGAAGCAAAATTATCAGAAATTTCTAACCTTTTAAATGATTGGATATTTAACAGAGAATATAAATACCCTTACATACACTTTTTGGAGCAATATACAGTGCTAGCCCCAGTTGTTCCATCCCTCCCAGCCACAGTGGTTTCTCTAGTCCTATACTTTATTAGCCATTCCCTGTTGAGTAGCCTGAACCTGAAGAAAGAAAGAAAGAAAGAAAGAAAGAAAGAAAGAAAGGATACACACTGGGGAAAAATCCACAGACAGACTGGTATCATTGGGATCATGGTTAAGCACTTAAAGGAGGAAAGTGACCTGGAGGTGATAATAAACAACAGTCTACATGCTCCTTCCCAGTACAGTACAGTATTTGGGAAAGCTAGCAGGATGCTGGGATGTATCAGGTGGGGTTTCACTAGTCACAGCAAAGAGGTGATGTTGCCACATTACAGATCATGTAGGCTGTATCTTGTGCTTGTGGCTATATCTTGTACTGCTAACACACTTTGTCACGTACTTGTCAGCTTTGTATAATTCTCAGTCGTATGTGTTGAACCTTTATTTTTCCCCCTAGGTACATGTAACTAATCCCGGATTGCCCCTGAAAAAGGGACTGTCACGGTCTCAGTGGGCTTACCCGGTTACCAAAATTTAAATAAATAAATAAAATAAGATCACTGGTTGGCTCACACCTGGAGCACTGTATGCATTTTGGATTCCGGATCTAAAGAAGGACTGGGAAAGGTTAGAGACTATGCAGCGAGGGTTACAAAAATGATCCAGCTGCAGCCGGATAGGCCTATGAAAAAAGACTGGAAAGAATGGACAGTCTAAACATGTACTCTCTGAATGACAGGAGGAAAGGAGGGGAGATGATAGACACATACAGATAAATGCAGGACCATAAGATGTTGGACTTCACAGAGGCATTAAAATTAAGGAACAGCACGGTTAACAAAATACTGTTCCACCATGATTTCTGTTGGTTCGCATCTTCACCCCCTCCCACCGGACAAGGGTGCAAATAGACAGTATTGTCTGAAACTCCTTTCTGGCCCCAGTAATACTCAGGTATTCATAACTCTTGCAGTGACCCTTTGAGACAGAACTGCCCAGAGAGAATGGAACACATGCAAATGATGGAATTCTTTGCATGTGTCAACTTTTTTTAAATGCTGTCTTGAACTACCTGCCTTAGTTCTAAACCACTCAGATTTCACTCTCTGCCTGTCAAGACTAGACGCTCGGAGTTCTTTTTTTTTCTTCCTATTGTTTAACCAAGAGTAGCACACTAAACTAAAAGCTTGTTTACAGGTGTGACCTGGGAGCACAGGGAAGTTAAGTGACTTGCTCAGGGTCACACAGTATGCAAGTGGGGCTGTGGGATTCAAACCCAGGTCTCCAGATTTGTAGCTCAGAGCCTTAAACCACTGCGGTATACTGCCTCCCAACATTCCTCTCCTCAACATTTATTTGTGACATGAAAAACTTATAAAAAACATATAAGTATCTTTTTTCTTTCATCTGCTGCCTTTTACTTACTGTAATTTTAAGTTAAACTGTAATTTTAGTATTAAACTGTTGTTTTTCTTGGTTTCTCCCGGTTCAGTATAATCGGTGGGGAACCGAGTTATTTTAGCTTATATCGGGTTTTCTGACTAAAAAAACTCTGTTAGTTTAGTTTAATTTTGTTTAAAAACCTTTATTTTAGTAACCGCCTTATTGGTTACTGAACCAATGACCTCAGTTAATTTTTCTTCGGATCCTGGTTCTAGTCGGTTTCTTTATCGGTTCCAGAACGACCGCAACTACTAAATAATACTTAAATTTTAAAAACTATTTTGCTGTTTCATTTTGTATCGGTTTCCCAATAGAATGTCCGGAAAACCTAAAAAGAAAACCGGTGAACCTGGTCCATTTGTGCAGGGGCAGGAGGGGCTCCAGGCGGGATCTCAATCCCAGTCTCAGCCCCAGAGTAAACAAACACCCTGATGTGTTTTCTCAGGTTGCCTCCCCTCTACCTGTTGGAGGCAGGCTGGCTCATCACCTACAGGCTTGGCAAGAAATCACCACAGACAAATGGGTCCTGGAGGTAGTGAATCAGGGGCTATCTCTGAGTTTCAAATCTCTTGCTGTTCTAAGACCCAGAGTATTCAGACCATCCTCCCTCGCAGAAAAGAAGCTGTTGGAGGAAGCAGTTTGAAACCTGCTACTGTCAAAGGCAGTGGAGCCTGTTCCAGCTCAGCAGAAAGGAAAGGGGTTGTGCTCAAGGTATTTCCTTACCACAAAGAAAAATGGGGAGTGGCGGCCTGTCTTAGACCCAGGGTACTAAACAAGCATTTGACACAGCCAAAGTTCAAAATGGTAACATTGGCATTGATTCTGCCAACACTCCAAAAAGGAGACTGGTTGGCATCACTGGACCTAAAAGATGTTCATTTCCACAACCCCATAAAGGAGTCTCACAGAAAGTACCTCAGGTTCAGACTCCCATCAGGTCACTACCAGTTCTCAGCCCTGCCATTTGGTCTCACTTCAGCTCCAAGAGTGTTCACAAAGTGCCCGGCAGTGGTTGTGGCACACCTTCAAAGGCAAGGTGTCACAGTGTTCCCATATTTGGACGACTGGCTGGTGGTAGGAAAATCACCACAGCAAGTCAGGCAGTACCTCCAGATCACCCAGAGGCTTTTGGAGTCCCTTGGGTTTCTGATAAACCACAAAAAAATCCATCCTTCTACCTGCACAAGTGCTGCAGTTCATAGGGGCAGAGATCAATACCCTGCAAGGCAGGGCCTGCCTGCCTTTGGACAGGGTAAGAAGCATCCAGCTGATTGCAGACTCATTCAGCCTGCATAAGCCAAAAACTGCAAGGCAGTTCCTACAGCTCCTGGGCCACATGGCTGCAGCCACAGGCACAGTCCTAGGTTCCAGGTTCCAAATGAGAGACATCCAGTTCCACCTCAGGGCACACTGGTGTCGGAGAAGAGGTCCTCTCTCAAAGCTGATCCCAGTAACAGAAACCTTGTTACAAGCACTTCAGTGGTGGAAAGAGGAATCCAATCTAAGAAAAGGGGTTCCCTTTCAGGAGGAGTCCCCATCAGTTCTCACACCAGATGCATCTCTACAGGGGTGGGGTGCCCACTTGGGGGGACCACACAACACAGGGCACTTGGTCAAGTGCAGAGTCACTCCAGCATATAAACCTGCTGAAACTCAGAGCAGTGTTTCTGGCACTAAAGGCCTTCACAACATTAGTACAGTACAGGGAAAGGTAGTACAAGTCAGGATGGACAATACCACCACAATGTACTGCAGAAACAAGCAGAGAGGTACAAGGTCAGGTCCTCTGTGCACAGAAGCTATGAAAATCTGGAGCCTGGTATACTCTCTGGGAGTTTCCCTACAGGGAATCCATCTGCCAGGGAAAGACAATACCCTCGCAGATGCTCTGAGTCAAATCAACCAGGCCCATCACGAATGGACCCTGAACAGGCAAGTGGTGGAAGTGATTTTCAAGAGGTGGGGTGCCCCAGAGGTAGACTTGTTCGTGTCCCACCAGAACCACCACCTGCCACAATACTATTGCAGACCGTGAGATTGGGGAACAGTCCCCCTGGATGCTGTAGCTCTGAATTGGTCAGGAAAGCACCTGTATGATTTTCCTGTCTTCCCTCTGGTGTACAGGGTATAGCTCAAGCTCAGGTCCCAATCAGCATCAATGATCTTGATAGCACCAGACTGGGCCAGGCAGCTATGGTACTCTGTGCGGCTCTCCATGTCTGTGGCTGAGCCAATACATCTTCCTTGGGGGCACAGTCTGCTAACCTCCAACCAGGGGAAGTTCCTGTACCTGAACCTCAGGTCACTCAGGCTCAAGGCATGGCTCTTGAGAACCTAGAATATCCAGGCTTGCATCTTTCTGAAAGTGTCTTGGACATTTTAAAGGGTTACAGGAAGCCCTCCACTAAGAAAACCTATGCTTCAAAATGAAAAAGGTTTTCTGTTTGGTGTTCAAGCAGGGAACTGGTACCAGCACATGCAGGTCCCAGCTGTGCTTGACTATCTTACCTACTTACATTTACTGGGCTTGCAGTCCAGCACCCTCAAGGTCCACCTGGCTGCAGCATCTGCTTACATATCAGCTGAACAGAATGTTTTTATGGCTTCAGATCCTACCTTCAAAAGGTTCTTTAAGGGCCTGGCCCATTTGCACCCCCTCACAGGGAACCGGTGCCAGTATGAGACCTAAATGTGTACATAGCTAAGCTTATGGGGCCCCCCTTTGATGAGCCCATGTCTTTGGCTCATTTGAAATGTCACATGGAAAACAGTTTTCCTAGTGGAAATGACTTCTGCAAGAAGAATCAGTGAGTTCCAAGCTCTCTGCATTGAGCAGGATTACATTTCATTCCACAGGGACAAGATGGTCCTGAGAATGCACAGGAAATTTCTCCCTAAAGTGGTTTCTGATTTCCACTTGAACCAAACCATTACCCCACCTATCTTTTTCACTGAGCACTCTACTTCTGGTGAAAGGAGACTCCACAGTCTGGATGTCAAGAGAGCTCTTAGCTACCGTCTGACAGCTGCTAAGGATCACAGGCAGGACAGAAAACCACTGTTCCTGAATTATGGGGATGTGGGAAAGGGTAACCCAGCATTGAAAAGGTCATTTTCTTACTGGATAGTACAGTGCATCCAGTTTTGTTACATTAAGGCTGAAAAGGAACCCCCAATAGGATTGAGGGCCCATTCCACAAGATGCACTGCTGCTACCATAGCAGCTGCCAGGGATGTTCCATTAGTGGACATCTGTAAAGCAGCTACCTGGAAAACAGCACACGCCTTTACAACGCATTACAGTCTGGACATCCAGTCCAGGGGTGATGCTAGGTTTGGCACAGCAGTTCTGCAGAGTCTGTTTCCAAAGTAGGTTCTGTGCCCACCTCCACAGGTACTGCTTCTTAGTCTACAAGAGTTATGAATACCTGCGTATTACTGGGGTTAGAAGAAAAAATTACCATAGAAATGTTGTTTCTTCCTAGTGATACTGAGGTATTCAGAACTTCCTATCCTGCCTCCCCTTCTAGAACCAGTAGCCTCTGCACTCCTAAATACTGTGTGCTCAGGGGTATGAGTGCCACTTCCTGGCGCTGTCTTTCTAACTATGTTCACAGTGGTTTCCCCCTTTTTCAGGTGATTCTGACATTTTGGGGGTACCTCTTAATGTTTTACCCTCCAGTTGGAGGGTTTATTTAAGCAATATACCATGACAGAGAGTGGGTATATTGGTGGATTTATCACGCCCGGTGTGGTTTGGTCACGAGGTGTAGCCGAGTGACTTAACCACACCAGAAGTGGTAAATCCACCCATATACCCACTTTCTGTCATGGTATATTGCTATTATACAATGTTCAACTTCTTTTTTTTTTTTTATAATGATATAAAACTTTTACAGTAGGTATACTGGAGGATTTATCACGGTCATGTGATGTGTTTTGACCAATGAGGTTACAGGATTTTCATACCCCATTGTATAATTGGGTGTCAAGGGTGTGATTATCATTATTATTGTTGTTATTTAATATACGTAGTCTTCGGGGACCTGTCTTTCCAGGCGTCCAGGAAATCTGAGGGGTTTAGAACTAAGGCAGTTAGTTCAAGACAGCATTTGAAAAGTTGGCACGTGCAAAGAATTCCATCATTTGCATGTGTTCCATTCTCTCCAGACAGTTCTGTCTTAAAGGTTCACTGCAAGAGTTCTGAATACCTGAGTATCACTGGGAAGAAACAATATTACTATGGTGAGTAATTTTTTCTTCCTGTTCAACAAAAAGCTACAAAAATAAACCACCAGGGGGCAAAATGCTAAACTGGAAGGAGGGGGTGGAATTCAGGAGGGATGCCAGAAAGTATTTCTTAATGGTGTGGGTGGTGGGTAGGTGGAACAGTCTACCCAGTAACATGATCAAGAGTGGGACTATCGCTGTTGGAGTTCAAAACGCAATGGAACATTTTCAGGTTGGTAATTGGGAACAGACGAAAGGCAGGGGAAGTGGGAGCTCTGATAGGGAAAAGGAAAACAATGTAAGAACATTAGGGCAGATTCAATAGACTCAGAGGGCCTGATTTTCAAAGGGCCGAGAATGATGCAAGGAGCAAGCTGGGTCAAAACTTGAGTCATTTCCGATTTTCTAATGTTGCTTCTGTCAAAAGCAGAACTGCCTGCACCAAAGTGGCTTGCATAAAAAAAATGGGTGCACAATGTGGCAATGGGGTTTACTTCAAAAAAATGATGTACCATCCCCTTTTTGGGGATTTTGTTAGGCGGAAGCTGTCAACATTACATCAAAGATGCATGCTGTTGTTAGACCAGCCAGAGCTGGTCTGACACTAGAGCATATACAGAAGCCCACAGCGGGTGGGCAGACCTGAATATAGTACTATGTATGGCATTTTGCTGCAACAGTCCTGCTGCATTGTAGACATCGTAATGCTGTCTGCAGCATGCAAAATACTGCATCCAGAGGCCATTTCAGCCACCATCATTTTTGACTCTGCTTGTGTCATTTTTTGCTCCATCTCACGCCTCATATTTTTGACTCCAGTTACATCATTTTTTGCTGCATCTCACTCATGCATCATAAGTTTGATCCAACTTGCATCCTTTTTGCTCCATCTTTTTTGAGTCAGCTTGCATCATTTTTGCTTCATCGCACTCCAGGCATCATATTTTTGACTCAGCTTGCAAAATTGTTGCACAATCTTACTCCATGCATTGATTTGTGACTCAAATTGCATCCTCCTGAGCTTGCATCATTCTCACCCCATGTGCCACATTTTAGACACAACGGTCCTCTTGCATCAGTTTGGGGGACTTTGCCACAGAGGGTGCTTTTCTTGCAAAATATGGCACACAGTATTTAGCGCACCTGGATTTGATGCAAGTTGGTTGTTTAAAGCACTTTGCATTGGTCTAAGGGCCCTTTGAAAATCCGGCCTGTACTTCATCAGCTATATAACTATGCCCTCTGGCTACACTATTCCTACACAGTTTCCTTTGTTCCTGCCTGAATCACTGAAATGTAATCATATAACTAAAGTTTTCATCTTATATTCAGCCCCGTCATTATACAATACTCTAGTACTCTCAAACCACTCTTTTCTCCCTCATGTTTCCTCAAATTTCACTTGCCATTCATCCCCTAACCTATCACCTCTGGAAACAATTTGAAGCCTCACATTACAATGTTCTATTGACCTCACAAGCCCTTCACACCAACCACCAGGGTCCTGAGAACTTTATCTACATAACTCCATCCCTCACCATGTACTATACTGTAATATCATACATGCTCTCCAAAATATAATCTTTCTCAACAGAAAAGACTTCTTCCCTGTGACAGCATTTTAGATGCTGATGTGAAAGTCTTTCTTCTTTCCCCTTGATAAATCCTTTCCTCCCCCAAGTTTTGTATTATAGCAGCAGTCCCTCCCCACTGCCTGTGGCAGGGTCATTTTTTGTGATTACAAAATCTAACTTCATATATTGGCCTCTTTGCTCCCACATGTTCTCAACTTTTAAAAAAGCCAGGTGACATGCCGGCCTGCCAGTGCAGCAGTAGGGCTACCGCCTGTGGCGCCAACAACTGGAGGTCAGGAGTGACCTCCGGAGTCAGAGGGTCAGCTGGGAGGGAGGAGGACCAAGTGTCCCAAGGACTGTTCTCTTCCTCCAGGGAGGGAGGGGAACAGTGGTCAGTGTTAGCCTGGCTCCTAGTGGAGGCTGGGGGCTGGCACACTTACACTGCAAATGGGGGGCGGAAGTGGGGTGGATGCTTGGGATGCTGCACATGGGAGCATGTTCGGCACCGCCAGTGGCGTCATTGCATACTACCGCCTCCATGCCAGGGGAGAAACAGAGGGAAAAATACTGCTGGGCAGTAGGATGAAACTGATCCTCTGCAGGCTCCACACCCGGCTAGCTGGGCACCTCTGGTGAATTGGATCCTGTCTCAGTTGGGTTATAGGGGGCCCTGCTGGCCCTGGGAAAGCCCTGGGGAAGAGCCAGAGGAGTAAGTCCCAGTGGATGCCAGGGTGATGGGGCTGGGGGGACCAGTGGATGGGGGCCGGTCAGCAAGGAGCATAAAGAAAAAAACTAAAAACAAGGGAAAAGTACTGAAGCATTGTACAAGAAGCACACAGTGTAGGACCCCGTTAGGATAGTGGGAGGTGGGAGATAAGGTAAATGCAGACATGGAAGGAGTAATCACAGGAGAATGACTTTTGTGATAACTGCTTAAGTACCTAAAGAAAGGGCAGGGGAGAGTTGAAGTGGAAAAATACAAAATACAACTAATGCAATTCACAATGAGATTCAGCAAGAGCCAGTATGGCTGCAAAATAATGGTATATTGGGCAGTGAGAAATGTGTAAACTAGCAATTTTTGCACTAACTACTGAGCCACCAAACTGCATCTTCTAGTTGTTGTGATACACACATACTAACTAATACATATGCACATATATATGCATATATATTCTAGTGTAACAGCAGTGCATTGTCTATACACATTTTTAAAGATTAAGAAAAAGACATTGGGGGACCATTTTCTTCTTTTCAGGCTCCAAGGGACATTGGATTGGGAGGGAATTGCCACTAGATGCCTCATTAAAATCAGCAATGGCATGTATAAGGCTGAAACTGATCTAGATAGTGGAGGAATGTAAACTATCAAGTTTTGCACTAACCACTGAGTCACCTAACTGCACTTTCTAATTGTTGTGATACCCACATACACTGACTAATATATATACACATATCTGCATATATATTACAGTATAACATAGCAATGCACAGACTACACACACAGAGCATTGCCACACACACATGCTAATACACATACACTGCCTTATATGGCATTTATTTACTTATACATCTAACCCTAACTTTTACTGTATTTAGGATAAGCACTGTGTTTTGCACCAACTCATTGTATGAATCTACAGAATGACTGGGTAACTAACGTAGTGGACCAGGGAGGTGCAGTGGATGTCGCCTATCTGGACTTCAGAAAGGCCTTAGACTTTGTGCCCCATAGAAGGCTGATTAACAAACTACGCAGCCTAGGGGTGGATCCTAAAATAGTTCTGTGGGTGGAGAACTGGCTGAATGGCAGGAGTCAGAGGGTTGTGGTAAACAGGGAGAACTCTGGAGAGGGAGAGGTGACACGCAGGGTGCTGCAGGGGTCATTGTTGTGGCTGGTCTTCTTCCGTGTCTTTATTGAGGACATTGCAGAGGGACTGGAGGGGAAGGTATGGCTCTCTGCAGATGATAGAAAGTTATGCAATAGGGTGGACACACCAGGAGGTGAGGGAAGACCTTAAAAAACTGGAGCAATGGTCTGAAGAATGACAGCTGGGATTCAGTGCAGAGAAGTGCAGGATCATGCACACTGCACAAGAACCCAGAGGTAAAGTACAATCTAGGTGAGGAGGTACTGATAGTTAAAAAGCAGGAAAGGGACCTGGGAGTTATCATCTCAGAGGACCTAAGAGAAACTAGGTAGTGTGATAATGTGGCTGAAAAGGCTATCCAGATGTTTGGATGCATAGGGAGAGGTATCAGGAGTATAAGAGGGAGGTCATTTTGCCCTTGTATAAGACACACATGAGAGACTGCATCTGGAATACTGCATCCAGTTCTGGAGGCCCCATCTGAGAAAGAACATAGGCAAGGTGGAGGTGGTGCAGTGGAGGGCAACTAAAATGGTCCAGGGCCTGCGATAAGACCTATGAGGAAAGACTAAAGGAGTTAAATATGTATTCCCTGGAGGAAAGGGGGTGGGGGTGGGGACATGACTGAAACATACAAATACATCTCCAGTATAAATGGAGTACAGGAAGAAAGCATCTTCCAAAGTAAGAGATGCTCCAAGTCGGGGTACAAAATGAAGTTAGAGGGGAAGGCTCAGGGGAAATGTGAGAAAATATTTTTTCATGGAGAGGGTGGGACACCTGGAATAGCCTACCAGAGGGGGTGGTTGGGGCTAAAATGGTCACAGAATTTAAGGAGTGAAGTGAATTAGGTTAACTGTCTGTATTGAAAATGTTTTTTTTTTTTCATGTTTAAAGAGTGGTATGATGAACTGCATGTTTTTCTTTTGTGATAGCATATAGTATAGTAGCGTAGTGACTTCCTAGCAAACTCGGGTCAGGTAATTATTTGTGTTTGTGTCTGTGAAGGTTTTGATATAGCATTTAAAATTAACTTATTTTGTAGACAATTGTATGGCCATTAACAAGTTTTAATAACATGTTTTCATGATTTTGCAGTGTCCATTTTGATATTTAGGAGCATAATTTAATATATGTTTATGCACACAGATTTTTTCAAAAACTTTTTAAAGAAAGCAGATAAGCAAGTGCATACATTGTGGAACTATAAAGGTAATGTGGAGGCTATTCCACTCCATATTACAATTGAGGCTGGCAGTATAGCCTAGAGGTTAATGAGCTATGAATGAGACTGGTACACCCAGAAGAACTCGGTTTGATTCCCGCAACCTCCACTTGCATACTGCGTGACTATGAGCAAGTCACTTAACCACCCCAGTGCTCTCAGGCTGCCCTTGAAAACAGGCACTTGTGCCTGGTGGGCCTTACTCAGTTACCAAAAGAAGTGAAAAAAAAAAAATTGATTACGGTATATGAATTATTTTGTGAGGTATGTTAGCAGTGAAACATTGCATACTAATTTTATGATGAATTTCAGCCAATTCCCTGATGGAGAAGTCTTTATGATTTATTTATTTATTTATTTATTAAAATGTTTCACCAGGAAGGGCACACTGAACAACAAGTTGTTCATCTCATGGTGCGTCCTGGGGAGAAGGGGCATAGGGAGAAACAACATGATTTACAATACATCCAATGAGCAGCATTAAACAATTGGCAATACTGTCCTGGAGACAACAGATTCAATAGTGCAGACATACAACTTACAATATATACATCGAATAACATTAAATGTAGGTAAACTTATACAATGCAATAATAAGGTTAACAGTTCAAAATAAAGGAAGCTTGTACATAGAAGTATTGTTAAGAGAGGAAAACTGTTTATGCAGTTATACAACTAATATGGCTAAGTGCGACCTGCAAGTGAATAGCAAGCAGAACATGAGTTGGAAGCAGTGTGCCAGCTGACACTGGAGGGGATAGTGACTTAGCTGCAGGAACAGTTTACCGCAAGAAAGGTTTGGAGGGCTAATGAGATGGAGTAGGGGGAGGAAGAGTGACGAATCTGAGGAGGGAGGGCATTCCATAACTTGGGTAGGTGATGCGAGAAGGCCATCTGTCCTTCCGTAGTAGACCGACAAGGGACTACTAGTAGCTGAGAGTCATATGACCTAAGGGAATGGTCCGGAGGGGAGACACTAGATAGGGAGGAGGTAAGATATGGTGGGAGTGAGCCAAACCAAAATTTAGATGTGAATTTAGCGCAGTGGAGGTGGTGGCGATTTTCTAGGGAGGTAAAAGCCAAAGAGTGATAAAGAGAACAGTGATGTGTGAGAGGGGAGGCATCTAGAGTGAAGCGACACAAGGAGTTAGAAAGGGTCTCCAATCTGGTTAAGGAGGACTTAGGAGCGGCACTGTAGGCTATATCACAGTAGTCAAAGATAGGTAGGATCATCTTCTGGGCTAGTTCACACCTGGCTGGTAGCGGGAGGCAGCTACAGTTCCTTTATGATCTCGAGATGACGCATGGTTTAGAATTAAGCAATAATGCCCAACAGGGTCTGTGTTGTGCTGGGATAATGTCATGCCTCAGGTGGTTGGGCACGCGTAGGCCGAGTGCGTCCAATACCTGAAGTGTGACATTATCCCAGCACAACACACACCCTGGAGGGCATTATTGCTATTATACAATGTCTTGTTGTAATACAGAATAAAACAAATAATTTTAAAGAATGTTTTTGTTAGTGTTAAAGAATATTTTTGTTTCTTAAGAGAAGGTGCAAAAAAAGAGTAAGTAAAGGTCATCATGGTCCTCTACATTGGTTCACATTGCTGAGACTAGACCTGTGATGTTGTGCTAGGATAACATCATGGGTCCAGTCCCAGACTGACCAATCAGAGAACAGGATTCTTTCTTGCCATTGTATAATAAAGAATATTGTCTGATGAACAATAAAACTATACACTTCATGTGAAAGTAGGTCTCTGGTCTGATTTCTCAGTTATGGTTCCATGTTTGTCGGGCCTGTCTGAGGTCTTTTAACATAGCATCTGAAATCTGAAATCTCCTTCCTCACTCTCAGTTACCCTTTATGCCTGGGAAAACCTGAGTGACTTGACATGTTTATGAGCCTATGAATCTTTCTTCAAAGATAATTGTAGTCAAATTGAAGCTTAGCACACAAAATAATGCTTTGAAACTCTCCTCAGCAGACTGCTACAATTAGTGTGCTGATAACACAAAACCTCCAATATGATCTAGTCCGTTAGGAAACTGGAGGGCTTGCTTTTTCTACTGAAATAGCAAAACGACTGCAAGGCTTTGCCCACTGCAGCCGTAAAAAGTAGTTATCACTATAACAAGATAGGCTAAGCATGCATCCCAGCAAGAGGCTGTGTTTGGATACTGGCTTGGTAAAGACCAACCTACATAGGGGTGGGGAAGTAGCCTTCGACCCAGGAATGGAATGATACTGATAGCTCTGAAAGAGGGGCTGAAATTGATTGTCTGCAGAACATATTCAAATGTGGAATGAAATGAGATCCTAGGATCTAACATATGAACTTGTGCACTTCAATAAAGCATGGATGTGCTCAAAGGCATTTAGTGTTTTTGACCTGTTATGCGCAGTACTGAAGTGTTACATAGCATCCTATTCAGGGAAAGCAAAATAACAAAGGCTGAGGGTTATTAGGGAACTCCTGGTCAGCCATAAATACCCTTAGACACAGGAGGTTCCTCGGGGCTATACCTGCCCCTACCACCAGGTTGCACCAGAGAGGGGGTTACATCTGCCTTTCTCCTATCATCTTTAGCATGGCCAGTGGCTAGCATTTTATTAAATATGACCCCTTTCTCCTGATGGCATTCTCTCCTGGTATCCACTGTGTGCAGTCCCTGGGTGTCTTCTGTTTTTTTTCCTAAAATGCATTACTTTGTTGTGTTTTCTATCAAGCCTCACCTCTCTCATTGTCCCCTAGAACTTTCCCACGCATCCCCACTGGTATTCTTGCTCACCTCCCACTGTTCTAAATTGTGCTTAAACTCCTCTCTGCCTTTCTTAAAGGGGAAGGATGGTGAACAGAGTCCTTCATGTTTAGAAAGCCCATGAAAAGCTCTATTGAATCAGGTATTGGGCCTAGCTGTAGCTAGCAGCAGTCTGGTGATATCAATTATTAAGTCTACCCTATATTTATATAAAGCTGCACCATTTTATGGAAACTTGTGACATCATGCAAGGTGAAGTATGACTAACCGCAATATAGCTTCACTCTATGGCATCACAGTTTTCAGATATGTTGACTGTGCACCATCAGTGTGGGGCAGATTTAGTTATAGATACAGCAAATATGGAAGTGTGCCAGATCCTTGTTAGTCCAATACCTAATTTAAAAGAGCTTTCCATGGACTTTCAAACAATGAAAAATGCTGTTAGTGCCAGCCTGATAGAACAACAGGAGTGCTACTGCTTGCTATGCCAGGAACACCAGTTCAGGAATGGATTCGGGTCACTTGGGTACTGGTCAGGGGAGGGATGATCCAGCATCCCAGTGAGAGCTCTCCTTCCTTAGGGAGGGGGACACAACATTCTACTGTTTGCCTGTCACCTGGCAGGGCCAGGAGACTGCATAGCAGGACTGCAGCAAGGGGAAGGAAAGCTGCTGGATTCTGGAATGCATTCATGTGTATGCATGTCATTGTAAGCCAGCACCCTTGGGTAGAAAACCAGGGGCTAGTGTAAAAAGCCCTGGTCTGCCATTGTGCTGGCAACCCCCCCCTCAGCAGGATTGACATAGCAGGCCAGCCACAACTATCATCCAGGGCAAGTGGTGGGTAGCCTGTAGGTCAATGAGAAGGTCAGTTACAGGGCTGGAGGGGGTCTACCATCGGGTGAGTCAGGGAACAAGAAAAAGATTGATTAAAAAAAGAAACACCATTCATAGATGTACTCTTTTAATTGCCATGTATTTTAACTAAGCTAAGACGGCTAATGTGGAAACTGAGCTGAGAATTGCAGAAGGGGTCAAGGAGGGTGAGCAAACCTTCTTTCATTATATCAAAGAAAAGAGGAAAATGAAAGAGAGAATAGTCAGAGTGAGAAAAGAGGGGATATGGCTGAAACTGGACAGTAAGAAAGCAGATATCCTGAACAAATACTTTTGTTCACCAGAGTTTGGGGTTGAATGGGCAAAGGGTAGAGACAGAATTAATATCAGAGTGCTCAGGGATCTTAAGACCCTTATGGGGAATATGGCACCGGGCCCCAAGGACATATACATCCTATGGTGCAGAGAAAGATGGACAGATTCTGGGGGCACCACTGGCAGATTTATTTAAATGCTCCCTATCAATAGGAATGGTTTCAGAAGACTGGCAAGTGGCTAATGTAGTGTCGCAACACAAGCACGCAGACAAAAACAACCCCGGTAACTTCAGGGCAGTCAATCTGACTTTGATTGTAGGGGAACCGAGAAGACCATTATAAAGGAACACCTAGTAGAATTCCTGGAGGTGAACGGGCTACAGGATGAGTGGCAACATGGATTGGTGGTAGGCAGATCATCCCAGACTATACTGATCAACTATCTTGATTGGCTCACTAAGGCAGTGGACATATGTTTGACCACAGATGTGTTGCAACTGGACTTCAGCAAGGCCTTTGATGCTGTTCCACACAGAATGCTGGTTAAAAAACTGGGTGCCCAGGGGTGGATAAACTGAGTGGATGGATGGATGGATGGATGGATAGGGAAGTGACTAGGGAGCAGAGCCATAGAGTAACAGTCACTGGCGAATTCTCTGAGGTCAGGGAAGCCATGAGCAGGGTGCCACAGGGATTGGTCCTGGGGTCTGTGTTATTCGATATCTTTATCTGTGACATAGTGGAGGGTACCTCAAGCAAGATCTGTCTCTTTGCAGAAGATACCCAGATCTGCGGAAAAGCTGACACAGAGGAGGGAATAAGGGACATAAAAAGGGGCCTAAACAGGCTGGAGAGGTTATCCAAGTTATGGCAGCTTCACTATAACTCCAAGAAAGGCAAAGTTTTACATGTTGGCAATAAAGATCCTTAAATAGACTGCTGGATGGGGGGGGAGTGGTTCAAACTTTGGAGAAAAGGGACCTGGGAATCATCATCAGTGACAACTTCAGGTCTACGGTCCATTGTAGTAAGACAAATGGAAAAGCAAGTAGGATGTTGGGGTGCATAGGAAGGCAGTTTACTAGCAGAAGGAAGGAGGTAAAAAATATGAAAGCACCATAACGAGAGGGTGCGGGTGGAAGCTTGTGGGGCTGGGGTTTAGGAGGGATGCGAGAAAATTCTTTTTCATGGAAGGGGTGGTGGAAAAATGGAATAGTTTACCCAGAGAGGTAGTTGAAGCCAGGTCTGTGGCAGGATTCAAACATGGATAGGATAGACACAAGTGGACAGCAAGGGCTAGGGGAAGGGGGAGGGTAGAAAGCCTGGAGATGGGAGGGGGTGCTGAGACACCATTAGGGCTATCAGCTCAGTAAATTTAGTCCTGCATTAGGTCAGATATGGAGTTAGGCAGGTATAGGGGCATACTTAATTACTATAATGCTCTGTATCTAGGGTTGCCGGGAGTGGATCCCCGTCGACTGCAGCTGGTGCAGAATGCTGCAGCCAGGTTGTTGACTGGGTTATCAAGAACTTACCACATCACACCTGTGCTGCGTGAACTGCACTGGCTGCTGGTGCGGTGGAGAATCACTTTCAAGGTCGCATTGCTGACCTACAAGACCCTACAAGGTCAGGGACCGGGCTACTTGCAAGATCTTCTTCGATCTTACCACCATCTTCGCCCATTCCGCTCCACTGACGAGGGATTGCTAGAGATTCCCAGGGTTCGTTTTAGTCAAGAAATGTACGCAGGGGTTTGTAGTCACTTTGAGTGGAGTTCACATTGTGAGCCTGGTCGATTTTTTCCGCGGCGCTATCCGCCAGCAAAATGAGATACAGATATCCATATACAAAATGTAGCGCATTACTGGAATCGTGACCTCTGAGTACCTGCTGGGTCTATCGGCATAATAGAGATGAACATTGCATTGTGACATCACACTATCACGCTAATTATTTATGAGACTAATCAAAATAGGAAAGAAAGATAAATAAATAAATTAAGGTGGGGGATTTCATGAAGGAAAGAAAATTAGTTAATTTAAAATCCCCCACCTTTAATCTATTTGTTTATCTTTCTTTCCTTTGATTGGTCTACATAAATATTAAGCTTGGATTGGTTTAAATAGTGTGATGTCACTTATGACAAATGTATTTAAATGCTCAAGACTTTAATTTGGTATTATAATTTCTTGAAGGCATTCCTGCCGAAGGCGCTTAGGGGTTCTCACATTCGGTGAAAATAAAGCACAACAATTGTTGTAATGGACATCTGTACTCGCTTTTTGCTGTGGATGAGCGCCACTTCTTGGAGAGGTATTGAGTTTTAAGGTTTTTCCTTAGTAGCGAACTCCTCCTGCAAGTGTGAGCGCAGGAATTTTGCTTTTTGGAACTTTGTGCTGACTTATTCTCGATTATCTGCAAACCGCCAGACTTTTACTGTCTGTGGAGGAAACGCTAAGCAAAACGGATTATAATACACCGTACAATTGTTGTGAGAGCCAGGAAATACACCGCGGATTACATTGCAAGGGCCTGTGTGTTTTTCTATCCACTCTGGTTTACTTTTTGGCTGGTGTCACGTAATTTGAACTGCAAAAGACATGTTGAATCGGCGTAGTGATGTCAAAAGTACCAGGATGTGGTAACCAGGAAATTGAAACAGACATTGGAGACGTAAGTTTCTGCTTAGCAAACATCAGTTCCCTGCAGTCACGGAGACTTGAATTAAGAGCAGTTTTAGAGGGAGAGAATACAGCTGGAACACAAGAACAGATGGAGAGTACTAAAGGTAACATCAAAACTGCATTTTTGAAACTTGAGCGATTATTAATTAAAGAAATAAATCTCAGTTATAACATATTGTCCTTAGAGGCTTATAGAGATAAAAAGCAAGCACTGCGAGGCTTACAAGTTCAAAAGACACCGTCTTGCTGTTTGGACTCATTTAAACAAAAAGATGAATGGCTAAAAATTTCAGAAACAGCATCCTTAGCATATATTGAATTATTAATTGAGGAGGACAGTGCAAATTACGAGTGTCTGTCTGAAGAAATTCAACTAGCAAAAGAAGAAGTAGGACGTTTCAAAGAACATAGCCTATTTTCTAACTTAGACAAATCATTAAAAAATAAGATTGTAAAACACGAAAAACAGGTCCTAGAGAGAAAACGTTATAAACATAATAGAGATGACACCGACTATTTAGCAGGTGTTGCATATATCCCCAAAAAAAGCACCAAAGAAAGATCATTAAGCAGAGGTCGCTCAAGAAGCAGAAAACCTTGGGAAAAGAACATTATAATAGAGAACCAAAAGAATTAGTAGAAAATGGAATGTAGGACAGAGATCTGTATTTATTAATCCAACCCCCATGACTTTTTTAGAGAAGAAGAGAGAAGACGGCGCAAGAAGTGAAGAACCAGGAGAGGAACAAGAGGTGGTAAACATAGGAACATTAACCAACAGAAAGCATTTATTGCGTAATCAGAAGATTCAAAAAAGCAAATAATTAATCTTAGTTCGTTCACATTAAACAATAACCACCTGAGCTTACTTCAAAAAGGTCTAAATTTTGTTCCAACTCTGCCTATAGATAATTTTAGTATTTTTGTTGATCTATTTAAGTTATTTCGCAAAATCAAATTGAAAATATTTTTTGCTAAAAAAACAGAGTTCAATACCAGTGAAGAAATGGGCTTTTTGGAAATCAAGAAAACAAATGAAGGGACATTGGATGAGACATTGGACTTTCTTTTAGTTGAAATTGATAAAGAAGAAGATCTAAGAGGAACTAAGAAGCAGCCATCTTTAGAATGTACCAGAGAGAATGTAAGAAATAGGGAGATGAATATCTCAGGAAATGTTAACTTAGCAGAAACAGAGGGACTTTCTATACCAGAAGATTTTGAGAAGATAAGGAACATCATGTTTAAAAATAGTTCAGTTTTCAGTCCCTTTATTATGAATAGCAATGTGGCTGCTTTTGAAAACACAGTACTATATAAGGTAAGAGAACTATTGAACAACAAAAAAAGTAACAGAATCATTTCAAATCTAACTAATATAGAAAAAGAGGCTCTGAAAGAATTCACTACTAATTCAGCAGAAGTAATTAAAAAAGCAGATAAAGGTGGTAATATTGTACTAATGGATAGACAGAGATACTAAGAAATGGTGGAAGTTTTACTATTTGATGTAAACAACTATAAGAAACTTTCATATAACCCAACACATGTATTTAGAAAACAGTTATGTGAACTATTGGATGAAGCCGTACATAGGGGAGATATAAATGACCAAGAATTTAAATATTTATTCTGTGATCATCCAATAATTCCAACTCTCTACTGTCTTCCTAAAATCCATAAAAATACAACAAATCCACCAGGAAGACCAATTGATTCCAGTATTGGATTTATTACTGAACATTTAAGTGAATTTGTTGACTTATATTTACAATATAGTATGGTACAATTACCATCATATCTGAGGGATACTGGAGATACCATCAACAAGATGTATAATTTGACATGGGACAAAAATTATCTATGGATCTGTATAGATGTAGAAGCCCTATACACATCTATAAGACATGTTGATGGTATTAGAGCAGCTCAATACTTTTTGTTAAAAGATCAGGAACACGCTGGTGCCCCAGTACAATTTCTAAAAGAAATATTAGAATTCATACTATATCACAGTTATTTTGAATGTAATAATGAATTTTATTTATAAATATGTGGCACTGCAATGGGAGCATCAATGGCTCCAGCATATGCAAATCTCTTTTTAGGATTATGGGAATTGGAGACACTCTATGATTCTAACATAAATCCTTATGCAGATAATATCATACAATGGAAAAAATACATTAATGATTGTCTCTGTATATGGAATGGGGACAAAGAAACTGCAGAAAAATTCATTCAGTGGTTGAATCAAAATGATTTAAACTTAAAATTTACAGCAGTCATTAATGAGTGTACTATAAATTTTCTGGATATTACCATAGAGGGTGATAGAGAAACTGGTTGTATCTCTACAAAAGGATATAGAAAGGAAAGTAGTACCAATTCATTATTGAGAAATGACAGTTCACACCCAGCTAAATTAAAAAATTCTATACCATACGGGCAATTGGTTAGATTAAGGAGAAATTGTACATCTGACACTGATTTCGAATTACAAGCAGAAGAACTGTTACAAAGGTTCATAGAAAAAGGTTACAAAGAGTCAGTACTAAATAAAGCTCTAGTTAGAATTAAGGACAAAAAACAAAAAGATTTTTTAGTAAAAAGAACAAAAGAAAAATAATATGAAAATTGTCAGGTAACTTGCTCACTGGAATTTAATGCAATTTCAGGAGCTGTAGGTAATGTTGTTTGGAACAGCTGGGATATACTAAAAAGTGATCCTGAGATAAGCAACATTTTGCCTGAAAGACCAAGAATAACATTCAGACGTACATCCAGTCTTCAAGATAAACTAGTGAACAGTCAATTCTCACAGAATAACCCCAAAAAAGAGACATGGTTACCACAGATGCCTATAGGAAACCACAAATGTGGTAACTGTAACATATGTAAATACATGCATGTACTGTATGTAACAGCTGTATATTACCAAATAATGTTACAATTGAAGTTAGAGAGTTTATTAATTGTAAAACTCCTTTTGTGGTGTATATGCTATGGTGCCATTGTGACTAGTTTTATATAGGTAAAACCACTAGACCACTGAAAGAAAGAATTCAAGAACATGTAAGGTCCGTTATTAATGGAAAATTGGACACACCTATAGGAAGGCATTTTTCCTCTGTGCATAACAATAATGCTACATGTTTAAGATTTATGGGACTGGAACAAGTAAAAGTCAGTTTCAGAGGAGGTGATAGGCCAAATAAGTTGTTACAAAAAGAAAGCTCCTGGATTTTTAAAGCAAATACAGTGGCACCTTTTGGACTTAATGAAAGATGGGATCTTAAACCCTTCCTGAAAGAATAGACAATTTTTGAATGTCTCAAATAATTAATGAGATGCTCTCTATATGAATTGTTATGCATATTGTCATTATGTTAGATAACGATTTCTATCATGTCTTCTCTTTCTTATAAATTTCTGCAGGTTTCAAAAAATCTAAAGAAAAATCTCCCTTCCGGTACAGAGGGCAATACAGTTCAAAAACTTTTCCGGTCTAGATGGGTCTTCTTGAATCCTTCTGCATCTATCCCTCTACAACTGTAAAACAACATAGAAGTAAAAACCTGTTTTTTGTTTTATATACTAATTTTGGATATAAATGTATTCTAAAGTGTATACAAGTCATGAATAGTTGACAGGCTGGAATCTAATGCAAAATGTACTTTTTAGCTGGGTAATTTGTTCCTGAATTTGAATCATTTAATGTTTATAAAAGTTTGGTGTATCCCTAGTTATCTAGAAGAACCCCTGAAAAGTATTTAAAACATAGAAAAGATTCATTATACTGGTAACACTGAAACTTAGCATAAGTTGTATCCCATAATTTGTATAATCCTTGGATTGCAGGTAAAAGAATGTAAAATTGGGAGTTTATCCCATTTTGTTTTTTGAAATTTTAATGTTAGTTTAAAGTTAACTAATTTTCTTTCCTTCATACCGAAACCCCCACCTTTAATCTATTTGTTTATCTTTCATTCCTCTTTTTGATTGGTCTACATAAATATTAAGCTTGGATTGGTTTAAATAGTGTGATGTTACTTATGACAAATGTATTTAAATGCTCAAGATTGTAATTTGGTATTATACCCCCTTGAAGGCACTCTGCCAAGGCACTAGGGGTTCTCACATTCGGTGAAATAAAGCACAACAGTTGTTGTATATGGATATCTGTATCTCCGTTTTTTTTGCTGTGGATGAGCGCTACTTCCTTGGAGAGGTATTGGAGTTTTTCGTCTTCAGTCATCTGGGGCCAGAGCTTTTTCTTTTATGGCCCCAACCCTGTGGAATTCTCTATCTTGTCAGATTAGAGAGCGTCTGTCCACGGAGTCATTTAAGGAGTCTCTAAAAAGTTATCTGTTTGAATAAGTTTACTGCTACTTTTATTGTTTTTATGCTGTTATTTATTATGTTTGATGTTATTTTGATATGTAATTGTGCTTTGATACGTAGAAAAGCGCATTAGAAATAAATTTTGATTTGCTTTGATTTGATTTGAATGGACCACTAGGTATTTATCTGCGGGCGAGTTCTGTGAATCTATATATCTATGTCTTTAATTTTTATTGCATCTTTAATTATAGGTGGAAAAGTATAGTGTAACATATAAGCATAGTAACATGGTAACGTAGTAATTTAAGGTCAGAAGAGGCTCTAGGTCCATCAGGTCCATGCCCCTTGCTTCATAAGCGAGGGTTAATAATTATGCTGCACAAGCATCTATCAATCTATATGGACTGCCCACCCACTGTGCTACCCAGAATACCATGTGATTTCCTTGGTAAGCAGAAATTTGTCCAGGCATACCTTGAAGGCCAGTACTATCTTCATAACTGTACTTTGTATGGCATATAAAACTGTATTGATGGTTTTATCCATTTTTGGAACATAAATGCTGCATAAGGATAACCTTAAAAGAGCTGATGACACGTTCAGGAGAACTTTAACAAAACATAGAAACATACTAGTTGACGGCAGATAAGGACCGCAAGGCCCATCCAGTCTGCCCATTTCTTTTTCTACTTTATGAATGTGCCGTAGGCCTTTGCTCTGTCAATGGCCTATCTATTCATACTCATCTGTATTGCTCCCTTATGCCTATCCCATGCCTGTTTGAAGCCCTGCACTATATTCATATCCACCACTTCCTGAGATGGGCCATTCCATACATCCACCACCCATTCTGTGAAAAAAGAACTTCCTCACATTACCCCTTAATCAGCCTCCCTCTAATCTCATGCTGTGTCCTCTTGTCCTGCTATTTTTCTTATATTGGAACATGTTAGACTCTTTCACCTTGTTAATGCCCTTAAGGTGTTTGAATGTTTCAATCATATCACCTCACTCTCCCTCCTTTGCTCTAGGGTATACATATTGAGTTCAGTTAATCTGTCCTCATATGTTTTCTGATGCAGTCCCTGCACCATTTTGGTTGCCCTTCTCTGGACTGCCTCAATTTGATTAATGTCCTTGTGAAGGTGTGACCTCCAGTACTGCACGCAGTACTCCAGATGGGGCCTAACCAGTGTCTTGTAAAGAGGGATTATTACCTCCCTCTTCCGACTTGTGATACCTCTACTAATACACCCCAACATCCCTCTAGCCTTACCTACTTCTTTAGAGGTCTGCTTGGATGATTTCAAGTCATCGATGATGATGACACCCAAGTCTCTTTCTTCCCTTGTGACTGCCAGCAACTCCCCTCCCAGCCTTTAGGTGGTTTCAGGGTTTCTCTTCCCTATGTGCATGATCTTGCATTTCTTTGCGTTAAACCCCAGTTGCCACTCTTCCGACCATTTTGCTAGTTTATCCAGATCTCTTCTCATTCTGCCCACACCATCTGGATCATCTACTCTGTTGCAGATCTCGGTGTCATCTTCAAACAGACAACTCTTACCCTCCAGTCCAGCTGCAATGTCACTGATGAAGATATTGAAGAGGACTGGTCCCAGGACTGATCCCTGCTGTACCCCACTTGAGGCTTGCATCTCTTCTGACTGTATATCGTTTACCATCACTCTCTGTTTTCTGCCCGTCAACCAGTTTGCCACCCAGTTGACCAACGTCTGACCCACCCTGAGCCAACCCAGCTTATTAATCAATCTTCTATGTGGAATAGTATCGAAAGCTTTGCTGAAGCCAAGGTAGGCAACAGCAACTGCTCCCCCTTGGTTCACCACTCTGGTTACCCAGTCAAAGAAATCTATGAGATTAGTTTGACAGGAACTTCCTTTTGTAAACCCATGCTGTCTTGGATCCTGTGTTCCTATGGATTCCAGATGTTGCACTATCCTTTCCTTAAGGAGTGTCTCCATAGTCTTGCCCAATAATATTTAGACACAGTCCATCTTGTATTTCCCATTAGTGCTGTATTCCTCCTCCCCATTATTTATTTCTGAGGTCATTTGTATGAAAACAAGATATTTGCTCCTGAAGAGTTTGTCTATTCCTACTGCTTTCTCCCTACCTGAAGTCATACAGCACTGCTTGTGACATCACAGTTACTCCCATAGCAACAGATAGTGATGTCACAATAGAGGATTATGACTTGAAATAGGGAATAAGCTGTAGAGGCAGATGGACTCTGAAGGAGCTCTGTGGGACAAAAATCATATATTCATGCAAATTTTCTTAGTGATAAATAATAGGGAGGAGAAATATACAAGATATTAATGGAATGAATGCAGAGTTATACCTAATTATTATGTTTTTTTAAAGTTTTCTTTGAGACGTCAGTAGCTCTATAATCTGACTTCTAGCTGAGCTTCATTTCTTAGCTTTACATTTATGTAGCTCAAAACATTTTTTCATTGCACTGTGTCATTTGAAATGTTCAGCCTGGAACTGGAAAACTACGATATACGTGTTGTAATGTCTTTAATAGTAGGAGGATGGAACATTTAAAAATAGGTTTTAACTACAGTATTTGCTAAGGAAACATCAATTATTTTGTATACTTAGTACAGAAATGTCAAAACGATTATAAAGTGATATGAGAGTTTATCTGAATATGATACATTCTCAGTAAATGCCATCCAGATCTTCCTGAGTTTTAATTCTGTTTCTGTACTTTCAGTGTTCAGATCTTTGACTTCCTATACATAGATACATAGACACTGTCGACAAATAAGGGCCTATGGCCTTCTCAGTCTGCCCATTTGAGCTTGTAAGTTCCCTTTACGTTTTTCAGGATGTCTGTTGCCCTTACCCCTGACCTCCAGAATTCCCTTATGTCTATCCCATGCATTCCTAAATCCCATGATTGTTTCATCCCCCACCAGTTCCTCTGGCAGGGTGTTCCGCTTGTCCACCACCCTTTCTGTGAAGAAATTCTTCCCATGTTTCCTCTGAATCACCCTCCCTCCAACATCATCCCATGCCCTTTAGTCCTGGAACATCTTTTTCACTGGAAAATAATGTATTCCTGCACCCTGTTTCTCCCTGTAAGGTACTTGTATGACTCGTTCATATCCCCTCTCTCCCTCCTCATCCAGGGAGTACATATTGAGGTCCTTCAGCCTGTCCTCATGGGACTTGTGATACAATCCCTGTACCATCTTTGCTGCCCTCCTCTGAACCTTCTCTACCATGTCTATGTCCTTACATAGGTACGGTCTGCAGAACCGCACACTGTACTCCAGGTGGGGCCTCACTAGTGTCTTGTATAGTGGAATTAAGACCTCCCTTTTCCTGCTGGTGATGCCCCTGCCTATGCATCCCAGCATCCTATTTGCTTTACCTGCTGCCATGTGTTAAAGTTCCTGGTGCATGCACCCCTACACTCTTCCATGCCTCTCACAGGTAGTATTTGTGAGAAAGTGACAGATGTAGCTACTTGCCTGAGACCCCTCCCCAATTTCATAAACTTTTCCTGAACTTCCTTAGGCTCCCCATTTGCCAGGTCATTAGTACCTAGGGAGATAATGACATCCAGTTCACCCTCCCGTCTTGCCTTCCCGGCAGTCCCCAGGATCTTCCTCCCATCCCTCCATGCTGTGGAACCTGGTAGGCACGTCACCTCCCTGTTCCCCCCCTCGTGTGTTCCTAGCTGGATCCCTCTTACGATACAGTCCCCCACCAGGATTCACTTCCTCCTCCTCTGGGGTCCACTGCTCTCCCCAATAACAAAATGCCTACACAAAGGCTTAAAATTGAACCCAGCTACTGGACAAGAAAGACTGATGCAACTGACTCTGAGGATTGAAATCAAAATGTATACTATACGTTTACTCTTATCAGATGGCAGCACTGCTGTTCTGCTCCGCTTTTGAGCGCTGTCCTGAACTGAAATAACTATGTTTTTATTTTACTTACAGTTGTATTTTTTTAAATTTAAGTCAGTCTGTATGCCAGGCAGCTCTCTCTGGTGATTTGTGGCTTTTTGAATTGCTGTTCTGAGAGTTTGTCTACCTCCAAGCCAGCGGGTTCATGACCGGGCGTCCTTGAGCCTTGGCGTTGTGGGGCTGTTTTGCTCCACTTAGTTAACAAGCTATGTGCTGTTCTTCTAAAGAGGTAAAGCCGGCTTTATGTTTTAATGTTCTACAGTATTTTGAAGTTTCTCATCTTCTTTTGGTGCCCACCATGAAGGGGATTGTTTGTTAACTAGGGCATCCTTGCATTAACCCCCTTCAATTCGGGAGTTAACTACGATGCCCAGCTGGCACTGGTGCCCAGTTTGATGCCAGTACATGTAGTTGGGTGGGGCCCTAGCATCAGGCTATAAAAGGGTTGATGCGGTGGGAAAACAGGGTCTTCATGCGCTATGCTGTGGGGTCCAAGAAGTTTCCACAGAGTCGGGGCTGGGGG
Source organism: Neoceratodus forsteri (assembly GCA_016271365.2). Lineage (NCBI taxonomy): Eukaryota > Metazoa > Chordata > Ceratodontiformes > Ceratodontidae > Neoceratodus > Neoceratodus forsteri. The sequence continues at coordinate 965,030,926 of CM028134.1, read as the reverse complement.
CCCAAGACCGGAGTGGCTGATAGCCACCCTGGGTCCCAGAGTGAAGGAGATCCTAAGCAGAACATCTGGGATGAGCAGAAAAAGTAAAGAGTGCCATCTGCACTCGTTGAGGAGAGTCGGAGAGCTTGCCTAGCTCTGTGTTAGGTGATTCCTAAGTGAGGTCAGTGGCTGCCATGATAGGCCCAAGACTGGAGGGTGAGAGGCCAGTTCTGGAGGACCGCGGGGTGGCAGCTCAAGGCCCTTTGCTGTAAACCCATGTCCACTGGTGCAGAGGTACCTTATCCAGCATTGTGACTGCCCAGGGAAGAACTGACGCCCAGTTTCAGCCCCTCTCGGAGCTGTGTATGGGAGTGCCAGAAATGTAAGAACTGTGCCACTTAGTGAGAATCGGGTCATTTAGAGCCCTGCTGCTGTGTCAAAAAAGGGGTGAGTTAAGCATGAACTGTAGGGGTAAGGTGAGAGCCTGAGTAAACTGCTGCCTACCATCACAACCATTCTTGGTAGCTTGTCCAGCTCCACATGCGTGAGGGATCCAGGTTTGGGACTTGTGTCCCCAAGAACTGTGCCATGGCCCTAGCCATTGTACATTGGCCAAGAATCAGATGTGCCCACAGCTCCATGGAGTGGAGTGACTTGCGTTGTGGCTTGATCTTTATGAATTGTTTCAGAAAATAAATTCTGCCTATTTTGCAACGGTATTTTGGTCTGGACATTTGATTCTGTTCCCTGCCAGATGATCCTGTTTTAATTGTGTTGTACTATTCTGTTGTGTTAACAAGTTTTGCCTCCCAGAAAGATACAACTGCCCCTCTGGCCGCTCTTGAAAGGACCCTCGATGGAGATATTCTGTCACCATGTTGAACCTGGATTCTCAGGTACTTATTCTATCTTGTGCAAGTGATTTCTGGACTGTGTCTTTGGTAGTGGCAGTCCCCGCTTCCCTACAAAAAATTTACCATGTGATACCCCTAGGTAAGGGAGGGGGGGAGGTTACACTTATAATGTATATTTCGGGTTGAAAAAAGGAATACCTGGGGCCACAAGAGTGACTGATTAGCGGGGCTCCTTGTGCGTCATGTTACTATTACCACTGCATGACATATTGAACATTGAGCAGCCCATAAAGTATTTGTTTTGTGCCAAACTTTGAAAAGTTAAAAACAAAAAACGTAACTGGCTCTCTTCATTTGGGACTAATGTTATGAGCTTTACAAGCACTGGACTTATTCCCACTAACAGAATCCCAGAAAGCCAATGGGGAATAAGTGGCAAATATCTAGGAAGCAATGCTGAGGATTCTGATAACCCAAGTGTAGTGCATCAAAGGTGCTGATAGGTGTATTTTTTGCCTATGAAAGGGATGCTGACATTGCCTAGGGCCAGGGGCGCTGTATTAGCTTTAACTATCTTGGAGAGGAAATGCTGCACTTAGTGGATGTTTTTTTCCCCTTACTTTCTTGCAGGTAAAATGACCTACAGGTTCCCCAGGGTAAAGAGAGCCTGGTGATGTCGGAGGCCAGACAGGCCAAGACCCGAGATGGAAGGACGTCATAGGAAGAAGAACAAACAGGTCTTTGAAGAGAAAATTACAGAATCCCACTTTATGAACAGGCAGCTGTCTTTTAATTATTTGAGATGCTTCAAATCATCCCTGGCTCACTTTTGGTGCAAATAAGATGAGGTGAAGTAACCTGAGGAGACGGACCATGTCTACATAAAAAAAAAAAAAAAAAAAACAAGTAACAGCCGAACTATAGGAAGGAGTTGATCTATAACGGAACTTTAATCTTTAGATCACTTTCAAAATCTGGTATGCATGTCTGAGAAGGGGATATTGACCCCCATTATAGAGGTAACACTTTTATTTCCTGTAAAATTTTAAATAACACCAGAAAGGGAAAAAAAGAAGACTGCATTAAACTTAATATAAACTCTGGCTCACTTGCTAACTTTTTGAAAATATTTTGAATTTATAATGCCCATTGGAGGTCTGCTACAAACGTCTTAGTGCATTTATACAATTTAAGTGTTTTTTCTTTTAATCTTGTTCTGATTTTGTCCTGTTTTTCAACTATATGGTTGATGACATGTATAGCTCGAGTTAATGCATCATAGACACTATTATTATGGCTCATAGGAGTAATGTTTTAGATTATTATTAGAAGACATAATTAATAACTAACTCAAATCGGATTCTCTTAGATAAGCATAATGGCTTAATGTACCCAAACTAACTCATCCTTATTGATGCTTATGAACGAATACTAAACTTACATTTTGTTGAGGGTTAACTTTTGAGATTTAAATAATTGATTTGTTTGATTTTTATTTCAACAAAAAGCTAGTCATTTTTTTCATCCTCTATGTCTGTCATGCTATTTAGTGGTTTTCACTCTGACCTGAAGAAGAGAGTTTTATCTCTCAAAAGCTAGTCTCAGAAATAATTTTGTTAGTCCAATAAAAGATATCACCTGCAACGTACTTTTTTTTTTTCTCTCTACATTGTTGACTGGACTTACACGGCTACCACATTTCTTTTTTTCATAGTCTTCAAACTGATTTTACAGTCAGACATAGGGCTGTGTGGTGCTTTTGCCCTGTAATGGGGGGAGGTACAGTACGTCCAGTTGAATGCCCCAAGTTCCAGTCATGAGCTACCTACTGTGGAAATCTGGGGGCAGAAAATGTCTAATAGGTCATAATGTGCATATAGGGACAGGACCAGCTGTTGACCTGCATGTAGCTAGCATCTGGGCCTCTCAGGATCCCCATTCCCAAGTCTGGCAGTCAAGGACCAGTAATGGCCTAAATGTGATGTCAAGTAGGCTAATAGCCAGGATGGACTAATCCTGGTATTTGGCCCTAAATTGATATGGTACTGCCTTAGGGTAAAGAGGACGTACAGAGATTTGTCCCTTAGCTAGCTTGTAATGGGTCTGTCACTGCATAAATTGATTAATTGACAAAGTATGCTCTCAGAAAGTAACAGAAAAGTTAATTGTGTTCTTGGTAACAGGAGAGGGTTTAGCTGAGCTCTCCTTCTCTGAAAATTGGGCATCTTGCTGTCTGCACATTTACTCTGTGGGACCGCCTCTGTTTGTTAGTTTAAAAACTAAGGAATGGGCTTATTTTGCCCCACAACAGATGTGGTCATAGCGGTAATATAACAACTTATGGATAGCTTATGGATGGTTTGTTGGAAACTAAAATAGAGCTTTGTAGTATAGAACAAAATAAAACAGGATCTGTTGTATGATAGTTTGAAATGTTCTATGCAACATATGAGTGGATTAATTAAGTACACCTGTTAATTATTTACTATTTATACTGTGCTACAGTGCTAGATTCCATGCACTGTTTCTACTACAATGTCTATTGTGTTTTTATGCATATTTTTATGTAAGCAATAAGATACGATGGGGTGTGCATTGAACAGATATTACCACACACCCAGGTGTGTAGTAAGTGGCCGAGTGCCTTCGGCCCTGGAAGTGCAGTAATATCTGTTCAATGAACACTGAGAGTGTCTTGTTGTGCTTATAAACTGGGCTAATTTTTGTTTTATAGAATCAAATGTTTACAAAAATCAACTTTATATATATAAAAAGGGTGATTATTATCAGTATGTCTGACAAAATAGTCCTTCTGCCAGGTATTAAATGACATCATTAAATTTGCTACTGTGCTTCTATTCACCAGCTGCTAGCCAGGACTACCTCCCCAACCAATGAAGCCCGAACGATGACGGTACATGCAGCAAGCTAAAAAACATCATATTTGGGCTATATGGGCACTGCCTGTAATAGACAAAAACAGCATTGCAGTGGCAGTGGCTCAGCAGGTAGCACACTCACCTCTGAGGCCAGGAGATCTGAGGGTTGTCAGAGGGCTGTGGGTTAAATTCCCACACCTGACATTTGGGTTTTCAGAGGGCTGTGAGTTCAATTCCCACACCAGGCACTTGGGTTAATATCCCAATGCTGACACTGTAGTGTAGCATGAGGGGGTGCTGCACTTCTGAGGTGCCATCTTTCAGACGCGACATTAAACTGAGGTCCTGTCTGCCTGTTCTGGTGGTAGTTCAGGTGGATGTTAAAGATCTCATGGATCTTATTGAAAAGAGTAGGGGAGGTTTTATTGTAATAACATCCAACGCATAAATACAAAAACGTAAGTAAAGTCACACTAATTATAAAAAACCATAAAGTAAAGAAGGAAAAAGGGAAAACACATTTAGTGTTAAATAACACAAACAATAAAGTTGAATAAAAAAAAACCTACAAATGCAAACTGCTGATCCTAACACAAATATATTCCTTTATATATTTGAATGGAAATCCCAGACAAACAGCAAATCCTAGCTGTATTCTCTAGGCAATATTTCAAAGTTGAATCATTTATATTTGATAAATCTTGAGAATCCATTCCACCAAGTGGAAACCTTTCTGGACGTATGAACTGCTAAATCTGAAATGTACACTTTCTCCATAGCTGGACGTATAAGATTCCCCACCATCTCATAAGGCATTAGTCTTTGGTACAGAACCCACTGACATCTGGCCTGCCATAAATACAATGTCAGACAACAACAAAAAGTGACCAGTGTCTCCTTATAGTAACAGTTCTCTAAATTATAAAATTGTCCTAAAACCAAATTATCATAATGTACATTTTGTAAAAACCCCATATTCCATTTAGTGGCAAGGTAATCCCAAAGAGACTTTGCATAAGAACAGTGAATTAGAAAATGTTCCATGGTTTCCTCCTGATCAATACAAGCCTCATAGGGACAATTCCTTTCATTCCTAGCTTTATACTTCACATTCCCTCTTACATATATTCTCCCATAAACCGCTAGCCAAAGGAATTCCCACCTCTGAATAGGGATTCTCATATTGGTCAACTTGGACAAAACTCCTGGGATTTGGGGGGACGGACAATTTTTGAAACATGGTTCAGATGGATAAATTGAAGACATCACTGCTGTATACAACTGCTGCCCTGATTTTTCAATAATTTCTTGTGTCGATAAACCCCATTTATACAATTTTTGAGCAGCAGGTGTAAACCATTGTGGAATATGAAGGTGACCAGACAGTTTAGGAGGAGATGCTTGCCAGATAGCAAAGTATCGGGAAAGGTTCAGTTTAATCTAACAAAAATGTATTGTATCTGCAGGTATCAGGCCACATTTGATGGTTTGAGAAAAAAATAAAGTATGAAAAAAGACCACTGGGTCTACCATGCCCAAGCCCCCTTTATCTTTTTGCAAGTATGTGTACTGTCGCTTAATGGGGTTAAGTCTATTTCCCCACAGCATCTGAAAAAAGAGGCTATATAATTTAGTTTCAAACTGAATAGGAAGTGTAAAAATCATAGTAGTATACAGAATCATAGGGATAATAAACTGCTTGATGAGTCGTATGCGCTTAAATTTAGTCATCCTCCAATGTCTCCACCTCTGAACTTTAAGTTCCACAAGAGCTAATGTGGAATCCCAATTAAAGGAGGGAATGTTTTGTGCTCCAAAATGAATGCCCACATTTTTAAAGGATCCGAGGAGACCAAGATCCCATCTATAGTGACTGGAGCAGGGTAGCCGGAGCCAATAAACAGGCCTTTGCTTTTTGTTTTATTTAATTGGGAGTTAGAGAGAAAAGAATATACACTCATAAATTTCAAAAAGGAGGGCACTTGGGTATAGTCAGAGAGGAATAAACAAATGTCGTCCGCATAAGCTTGTATATAAAACACCCTTTTTTTATCTGGCCCGGCACTCCCAACCATCTGGGAGTTTCCGTTAAAAGACGGATAAGAGGATCAAGTGTAAAAATATAAAGGAAAGGACTTAGGAGACAACCCTGCCGAACTCCTGTTGTCATTGAAAACCCTTCCGTAACCTGATGTCTAATTACTGGGTGCACCACTGCTCTATGATATGAAGATTTAATCCACTGTACTATTTGTATAGGAATGCCATATGTTTCTAAGGTTAAAAAAAGAAAAGGGTGATATACCCTATCAAAGGCTTTATACTGATCCACAGAAATAATACATCCAGTCTCCCCTTGTAAAGCAACATAATCAGTAAGGTCCCTGATAATCATTAGGGCCTGTTGAATCTTCCGATTTGGTAGACCACAAAACTGCAAAGGGGAAAGTACCAGATTCGCATAATGTTTAAGCCAAGCATTAATAACTGTAGCCAATATTTTGTAATCAGAATTTAAGAGTGTGCTTGGTCTCCAATTATCCATAGAGGATTTATCCCTGGATTTAAACAAAAAAATCAACAAGCCTTCAGTAAACCAAAGAGGGGTACAGAAAGTAGACATAAAAAAACAAAAACTTTTTTCCAAACAAAATGACAATGGTGCTGAAAAGGTTGTATAAAATGTGTTCGTCAAACCATCTGAACCAGGGGAAGTGCCATTCTTTAAAGTTTAAATGGCCTGCTCAATTTCAAGGGCAGTATGGGTCTTGCCAAACCAAAAGCTCTATCTGGGATAGTCAGAATAGGTATTGTCTTTAAGAATTGCTTTATTACCTCTTCTGTAGGGGATCTGAGAAATTATAGGAAGACATAAATTCTTTTATAATGCCATGTAATGCCTCTATAGAAGTCACAGTGACCCCTTCTTTATTTGTCAAGGCTTCCAAAAAGGTGGAATCCTTGAATTTCTGAGAAGATTCAAAGGGATCCCCATGGGGGGATTTCTTAGTCTCATTCTGGAGCAGAGCATTCATAGTCTATGCTCTGTCATATTGGTACTCCACCATTTCTTTTTTTAGCATTGTAATTTGGGCCATGTAGTCCTGTCTAGAGGTATTAGCAATGGAATATAAATTCTGTAGCTGTTGTCTAATTTTTAAATATTTATGAAATTTGTCATTTTCACTGAATTTCCCATGTATCAAAAAACAAGATTTAAAATCTGCTTTGGAGTCAGCCCACCAGTCTCCTAAGTCCTCATACATAAAGCTAACAGACAGATGAGCCTTCAGTACGTATGTTATTTGACCAATAATCTGTTGATCAGACAAGATGAAGGAGTTTAACTTCCATCTTGGCTTGACACGTGACTGCTCTGGAAAACTGAGAAAGGAACAAAGTAACAATAAATGATCTGAAAAATCAGTGGATATAGTCTGAAATCAAAATTTTGGTAAAGATTTAGAAATGAACATATGGTCAATAGTAGAAGTATATTTATTTCTTTAAAAAGTAAACTTTGGTCCAGAACTCTGATATGCACTACAATTTAAGAAGTCTGCCATCTCTACCAGTTTCCTCAGAGCATTTGAATCACAATATACCTTATTTCCCTGGCTCGCTGGCCCACCAGAAGCAGATTTTATACTGTAGTTGAAATCTCCACATAAGAAAACCTTATAAGAAGTAATTTAAAAGGGCCGTAAATGATCCAAAAGAGCCACACGATCAGATTTGACCTGCGAACCATAAACATTAATCAGTCTGCAGTGTATCTGTTTCCATAAGGCATCTAATATCAGAACTCTGCCTGGAATTAAATCTATTAATTTAATGAGGGTAAAATCATACGAATTAAATAGAAAACCTATACCATCCGCAGTTGCTGCACCAAATGACCAATAAGAAGGTCCCCAAACCCATTCCCTTTGGAAAGACCTTGCCTGGTCACTACTAAACATCCAGGTTTCCTGCAAAAAACAAATATCAATAGCACTGCTGTGAATATAGTTATACGCCACATGTCTCCTTCTGGAATTTAACAGGCTGTGGACATTTAATGATCCTATACTGAGAGGAGCCACTTATTAAGCAGTATCATGCTCAGGACTCCTTTTTCCTTCTTTTTTTTTCTTTCCTTTATACTCAGGTTGGCTTTGGAGCTGAATACTATGTTCTGTTTTGGTAAGTTGGGAGTCAGAATCCCCCATGTCCATCTCAGAGTCCCCCCATTAAGTGGCTAAAGCGGAAAAGGGGTTTTTAGACTCCACTTCCATAGGGGTTTGGAAACGGCCTACCTTAAGATTCCTAGCTAATCTTCTTACTGGTAAGGTGGTAGAAGATGGTTGACTGGAAGGAGCAGAAACATCTTCTATAGGATCAGTATAACACATGGGCAATGAGGAGGCAAGAGGCAGAGTTAAAGAAGAGGAAGAAGGTGGGGGGGGTTGACAGGTTCCAACTCCGCTCCCAGGGGAAGGATAAGAGGGGAAGGTGGAGGGGGGGCTCTAAGGAACTATAGTTGGGGGATCAGGAACTAGGGAAATAGTAGTCTGGGTAGAAAGAGAATTATGTGCTTGCTGTATGAGAAGATCTGGACTCAGGCAAGTGGTATTATTCTTCGCTGCCCAAGAACACTCAGAAAAAACATGCCCAGTATCTTCGCAAAGACCACACCTAGTGTTATTTGCGCACTGGAAGGCAATGTGCCCAATCTCCCCACAATTGTCACACCTAGGCCTGTCACAGGAACTAGAAAGGTGGGTTCTAGACCCACATTTATAACAGGCCCTTGGTTGACCAGCATAAAAACAAACACCCCTATCACCCCCAACAGAAAAGAATTAGGGATGTGATCGATGCCAGAATCAGTTTGCCCTGGTCCAAAACATCTCTGAATCTAAGATAGCCTCAGGCTATCACATTTCAGGGTTAGCCAGTGAGTTATATCCTCTGCATGGACCCCCTCATTTCAACACATTACAGTGACATATTTAATCAGTGGTTTGGTTAAAGGGATAACCAAAAAAAAGGGGTCCATGTAGGGGAAAACTTAACTTGGCTATACCTCTCCTAAAATAAATCAAGAGCGAAAGCTAATATCAAAATTGTCCTCCCCTGAAATGTTTATAAATGCAAAAACTTCTCTCAGAGAGAAGTGCAGAGAGTCCTTTAGTAATAATTTGCCCATATGGTGCCTGTCCAATCGAACTTCTAGGCCTCCTTGATATCGTATGCGTACGGCATTCCGCCGTGGAGCTGCTTCCTTTCTGATTTTAGAAAATATATCCAAGAGGAGGGGTTTCTGTGTTTCTGTGGAAACTTGAGGTATCTCCCCCACAGTGGTAGGTGTCTCCGGGACCACACAAGTGGCAGAAAGTTGTACAGCAGGGACATCTGGCTCTAGGCTGGATACAGTCTCAGTATGTAATGACCTGTTCTCAATGGGTTGTGGAGGTCCATTAGTTGCAATTTGGGTCAATAAACCTGAATTTAAAGCAGAATGTGGGACATTTGGGTGCCATTTGAGTGAATTCTGAGTAAAGTTAAGCATAGGGTCTCAAGCAGGGGTAGGGAGCCAGATGCCTTGAACATTCTGTGGCCATCCAGCCTCACTCAGTGCTTTCTGAGGGGACCAAGGCTCACATGAGGTCACTGTAGGTAATGAAGCAATCACGTTTTTCCTCTTGGTAGTAAAGAACGAGGATTCAAGTTATTGATGTCCTGGGGTGGGCCCTAGTATTGCAACAGGTGCAAGAACAGGGGGAGACGTCTATTTGCTGTTGTTAATGCTGAACGTTTTTCTTTACATTCCTCCCTCATCCCAGATTGAGACACATGATCTCAAGTAGAAAAGGTAAACACAGTCGTACCATCCTGAATATGTGGGGAAGTCTGGTAAATCACATCTTTCTTGTCTCCATCAGGGTTTGTAGCCATTAGAGTGCTACGAAAAACAAACCCAGTAGATTTAGATAGGTTTGGGACATGAGACTCTTTAATACCATCTGCATTAACATTAGCCTGTAAAAGTACATCAGTCTCCATAAGTCCTGCTTTTCATCCAAGATCTGTTTCAATACTTGCAACTGCAAGAGGCATTTCTGAGCAAGGAGCATCTTATATAATCTGTTCTACCGGCTTTTGGCATGAGTGAACTTGCACTCCTATACTGCCAGCCTCAAGTGTATGCTGCTCGATAACTGCAGGCAATAATTCAGGAAAAACAATACTGGCAGACTCATCTGGCTCCCCTGCTTTCTCAGAAACTGCTACGTCATCCTGTAATGCAGGCCCGATGAGAAGCGGGTCCGGAGTTTTGACAATCAGTGCGTCAGTCTGCAGTCGGGCAAGTTGCTCTACCAGATGCCCCTTTTCAGATAAATGTCTCATTTTATTTAAACAACATTGCCTGGAGGGATTCCTTCAGCAGAAGATCAGCTTGCTGCTTGGGAGATGTGACAGCCTCATAATTTTGTACTCTTAAATCCTCAATCGAAATAAATAGTTCTTTGTCACTAGTATGTTTGAAATCCAAACCACATCCATAAAAATCTCAGTTCACAAAGTAAATCACCAGAAAGAAGGATCTGCTCCCTTTCATTTAGGATGTCCTGCTCCACTGGAGCTCCACTCGAAGTGGCCATGGCTCACAGTCAGCAGGTCCCCCTACAGCTCAGTAGGGGAATTTTTTATTAAGTAATACATAAATCAAGTATAGACAAAGGATAAATAGGTGAAAAAAATCATTCAAAAACATACGTAAGATATTGAAAATCAGGAGTCTTATACAGGAATCAGAAAAGAAAAATATTGCTTCATATTTCAATTAGATAAACCTGATTACATCAAAAAGGTAATACCTGTCCAGTAAGATGCAAATTGATTAGGAGAAAGATATTTTAATTCCATATCCCTGAGGTTTATCAGCGTTGATTCAACATATTGAATAATAACCCGTGGACAAGTTGGTATCTGTTGCAAGACATATTTACATCTTGCTTGCCACATATAATATTTGCAAGCTGCGAATATTACCCTCAGAGTACTGGGATGAAATGGACTCCAAAAACTGGGGAAAATTCCTAAAATAAGGGCAGGATAAGTGATTCTACTTAAAAAAGGCCATTTCCATTTATTTGCCAAAGTTTTCCAAAATAAAAGGGCGTCCGTACAAGTAAAAAAGAAATGTTCCATAGATTCTTCTATATTAGCACAAGATGGTTTGGGACAAAATCTCTCTTGTGTTGACTTGTGTTTCAAATTCCCACGAACTTGTAATCTACCGTGACAACATAACCAGGAGATATCCCACATATGAGGAGGTATTCTTTTATCTTTGAGAATTTTAATTGCAGTTGTGGTGTGTGATGGAGGACATAAGGGAAATCTTAATATCAGTTCATCCATATGTAACAAATAATTATATAACTGTTTTCTAGTTAAGCCTAAAATAGAAGATTTAGTCACTTTCCAGAATCGAAGAATACGAAAACTATCAATAACGTAGGATGGGGTGGAAGGTACGCGAGAAGCTATGGGTGGGAGATCAGTCCATGCTAACATTAACGAATCGATTGCTTTTGATACCCAAGAATCACATATAGTTAATGTATAGGTGTGACTCTGTAAAATATGGTGTAAAAAAAAATAAAGAAAAAAAAATAAAGGGTTTATCATTCTTAAACCTCCTTGATTTGGGGTTAAATATGTGAACTGTCTCTTAACAGGGTTCAAGTGACTACCCCATAGCATTTGAAAAAAAAGACTAAATAATCTAGATTCCAGATGTTTTGGAGGACAGAAAACGTGACTTAAAATAAAAAATGCGGGATAAAATTTTTGATCACCATAATTAGTTTCTTTTACTTAATTTCCATGTTTTCCAAACCACGTACCTTATTTTCACCTAAGATTAATTGTTTGTCCCAGTTGTAGGTAGAAATGTTTGGTGTATTGAACCATATTCCTAGTATTTTCTAGAGTAGTGCACTCTAATACGATGTATTATTGTTACATCATTCATGATGTGGTGTAGGGATACATACACTTTTCTCCATATTTAGTTTACTTCCGAATATGGATGTAAAAGATTGAAATGTCTGGATAGCTTTACCACTTGAGAGAGTCAGCACATAATAAGACTACGTCATCTGCATAGGCAGATATTTTAATGGGTAGCAAACTGGGACATGGAGCTATGCCTATAATTTCTGTATTCCTTTGTATTTGTCGAATGATAGGATCTAACACAAAACATATAATAACGGACTCAAAGGGCAGCCTTGCGGAGTCAATTCGTTGTAAGAGGGTGGGACCACGAAACCCATTTATTATTGGAAAGAAAGATGCCAATGATAGCATGTATGAAATCCATGATATGAATCGGTCAGGGATGCCGTATAGCGATAGTGTGTATAATAGAAAATTGTGATATACGAATCAAAAGCTTTCGATTGGTCTAGAGCAAAAGATATCCAGATATTTTATTACGTATTTTTCTCAAAACTTCACGTAACAGAAAGATTTGTGTGAATGGTTCTACCTGGTATAGCACAGGTTTGAGGAGTATCAATCAAGTCTGGTGCAACCAGTCTTAACCGGGAGCAAAGAATTTTGGAAAAAATCTTGTAATCTGTATTTAAGAGATGTAGAGGCCTCCAGTTTTTAAGGGAAGTTATTTCTCCTTTTTTGTATATAAATTTCAAGCCAGATAGGCCAAAACCCGATGTTGTATCCATTGTATCTAAGATATAATTAAAAACTTGAGTCAAAATTTCCAGTAAATGTTCTCTAAATGTTTTGTAGAATTCGTGTGTTAGACCATCTGGTCCTGGGGAAACTTTTAACTTTAGACATGAGATAGCATTGGCAACCTCTTCCTGTGAAATCCGGCCAATAAGGTTAGGAATACAATGTGTTGGTATCTGAGGGAACTGAGGTAAAGAAAACGAGGGTACATCTGTGGGATAATTAGGAATAGTACAAAAATAAGTCTGTAAATATTCAGACATTACTGTTATCATCCCCGGGATAGAAGTTACTGTAGTACCCTGAGCATTTTGTAAGCCATGCATAACCGTGGAGTGAAGTCTATCTTTAAAAGCAAAGAAAGGATCAGCAGATGGAGAAATAGAAGTGCCAGTTGTCATAATATAATCTAATGATCGAGCTCTATCATATTGATGTGAGAACATACTTGATTTTATCTTGGAAATTTGTGATGAATAGTCTATTGAAGATGTGGACTGAAGTGACATTAGTTTGTACAGTTGATTACGGTACCTCAAATAAGTAAGATAATTATCTCGGGCAGTTTTTTTTCCCAATGCTTTGAAATAAATAGCCAGATCCTTCTTTGTGTCATTCCACCATTCCCACAGAATCGTAACATATCATGACTGAAAGACGTGCTTTAAAAAGAACATGTATCTGAGATTGTAGGTTTTGGAAATAAATAAAGAATTATTTAATTCCATAAAGAATGGTGCATTATGGGTATGTTAGGGGAATCAATTGAAAGTGACCAATCAGAAGGCAATGATCCGAGATCTCATTTGGGAGTACAGCAATATAATGTGGGGTGTATTGACGAGAAACAAAGAAATAGTCAATTCTAGTACGATATATTGATCTGTAATGTGTATATCCCGCATCTGAATGCAGTGAACGATATGCATCAACTAATCCAGCATTTTTTATCAAATTGGATAAAGCTATGGAATCACAATAAATTTTTTTCCCCGATGATATTCTGTTTTTTGCATCAATTGAACAATTAAAATCTCCACCCCAAAAAATATATTTACGTGTGCATAGAAATGGTTTGATTAACTCCAGTAACTCTATTCGAGCAGCTTTGGTTTGTGGACTGTAGATAACTATAACTCTAAATGGTAAGGAATGTCTGATGAAATCCATGATTAATGCTCTTCCTGGGAGTATATCAACTATACGAGTAACTGAAACTTGGGTTGAATAAAGAGAATAGCTATACCATCCGCTGAATCAACTCCAAATGTCCAATAAGATGGACCTTTATACCATCCACGCTTTAGCTGTTGAATATCATATAAAGTGGAAATATGGGTTTCTTGTAATAATAAAATATCCAGGGCCAGGGTGTTTGCATAATGTAGAAGCTCATTCTCTTCTTGTAGCCTTTAAGGCTGCATACATTTAAAGAAGCAATACGTAAATCCATAGGTAATTTCTATATTATCCACTACCATCAGTTACTGCCATATTTTTCCTTTTTCTACCCCCTTTTTTTGGTTTCACCAATTTCTTTCTGGCAACATCAGGAGGTTTAATAGTAGGGGTATCAACATCAGCGGGTACTGCAGACATATCTGAATCTCTGTCTGAAGCCTCCCTCTCTCCCTTCAAGCAATCAAATGTATTAGATGTGGGGATATCAGGGGGTTTAAATGATTTCTGAGCAGCAGCCCTTGTGACCCGTTTAGCAGTCTGAAAACCTTCTTTATCAGTAATAGTGGCAGAGGACAGTGTGATGGACAAAGGTTCAGGGGAGATCGGTAGAAATCTTTACTTGGGTAACTTGGCTCTGTTGTGGCATAGGGGCTTGTTGTCCCAGAGAAACTGACACATCTTGGTCAGAAGAGAGGGGCAAGGGGGTCAGAGACATCAGGTGGAGGGGAAACATGTTCTTGCGCTTTAGCTTGCGCCTTTTGCACCAGGGTATCAGAGTTCCAGCCTTCCGACCTGTTTCTACTTGCCCATGGACACTGATGATAAGCATGTCCCGTTTCACTGCACAAATTGCATTTAAAGACATTTATACAAGACATGCTGGAATGCCCATATCCCCCACAAAGACTACATTTAAGCAAATTGCATGTACTACTTAAATGAGTAGTGGCACCACATTTATAGCAAGCTCTAGGCTGGCCTCCATAAAAACAAACCCCTCTATCTTTACCAAGGAAAAACTATTTGGTAAGTGTACAACTTCTGAATTAGCTTGGAATAATTTCACCTTGAACCTACAGCCACCCGTCCATAGGCCCTCATCATCTAAGATAGCTTCAGGAGGGGAGAGGACGTTACAGCAATTTTGTAACCAATGGTAGATATCGCTGACGCTAACACCCTCATTCCTGAACATAATAGTCACGGTTCGGATCGTGGGTTTAGATAGAGGTATGACAGAAAAGGGAGTCCGAATGGGATCATTTTTCTGTAAGGTATATAAGTGCCAAAAACGGTCTAATCCTGTAGATGTTTTAAAACTGACATCAAAGGTTTCCTCTCCTGAAATATGTATCAGGGCGTAAATGTCAGAAGCTACGAAATGCAGTCTATCTTTAAGAAGGGTCCTGGCTACTTAATACCTATTGGGAAATTCAGGAAGTCCCCCCCATAGCGAAGACGAACTGCATTCCTACGGGGGGCAGGTTCAAGCTTGTTTTTAAAAAGGTCTGATAGTATTTGAGGTCTACCAGGTGCCTGTGTAGTGGCGTTTTTGTCTGGAATAGGGCTCAGTGTAGCAGATGTGCCTGGTTTAGGATCTTCTAAGAGTGGGGTGTTATTATGTGGAGATTCTAATAGTGTACGAGAAGGGGATATAACAGGTTCTTGAGATAAGATGGTCTCAGAAGTTGAGGGACCGGGGGTCTGGTGATACGTGTAGAGATATTAAAGGCATATCGGGTGTCTTCCTGTGGCCCTGACTAATCCCTTGGTCAACAATATCCATTATATCCCCATGAACTTGAAGATGTGGTAGAAGTTGATACTAGTTTATTTGAGTCTTTTATAGTTAATGGATTAGGATGTGGTACCTCATTGGAGCTCATATCCATTGCAGGCCTGTTGGTGGAGTACAAGACACTGTGTGTGGCTGCATTCCAATTTGGATCCGGCACCCAAGTCCCTGTCAATGATTGTGTCCATCCTGCTGTAGATAATACCTCAGAAACTGACCAAGAAGCCTCCGGGAGTTTCTTTCTCTTCTTTTAGTCCAAAACGTGCACGCAATACATCCGTGGTAGTAGGAGATTTAGGAACAGTTACGTGACTGGGGATATCAGTATTTGTAGGGGCAAAAGGTCCCATCGTAGACCGCGGAGTCGGCTCCCGCTTTTGGTCGCAAAGTTCCCCGCTATGCTGTAAGACAAAACCGGAAAGCGGTGGGGGAAGGAGTGATGTTACTCCCGCCGTGTCTCGAGAACTTCGTTCCGATGGATAGAGTGGTGCAACACAGGTAGAAACCGAGTCTTCTACTGCAATACACGGTGATTTCGTTTGGAAAACTCCTTCGTCTAGTACCTCTTGCTGTAGTGTTACACTTGTGGGACGGTTCGTATCATCTTTTGTAATCTCAGTAATAGTAGCGACTGGCGTTATCGGCAGAAAGGAGATCAAGGAGTCTGCATCACAGTCAGTTCTATCTCTAACTGACTCATCCATTGTGCCAGCAGAAACGGAAACTCCACCCTACAGAGTAGGGGAATCTCCCTGGTGTCCTGGCCAGATTTCCCCCTATTCACTAAAAATATCACCTACAGCTTAATCTGGTTCAAGGTCAGTCGGCATTCATCTGTGTGTGTGTAGGGTGGGGGTAATGGGGGAGAAACAGCTGCAGAAAGTGGGGTGCTAGCTGCGCACTCGAGCAGACTTGATCGACTGTGCAGCCTGTTTCTACTGTCAAGTAGTAAGTAAGTAAGCATGCACAGAAGTGTCTCTTACAAGCAGGTCTGACTGTATTCAAATTTACTTTATTTTTGTTATTTTTATTTAATAACACATGAAGATGCTACAGCTATTGGCATCAGAGACAGAGGGAAGAGAGATGCTGCAGGAGTGGAAAGCGATCAGCATCTCAAGGAAGAAAAAACAGTTCATTCATGTGTTTTTTTTTTCCTCGCGTGATAACTGTAGGGCTAAAAATGTGCTTTTAACAAAACCTAGTGCTACGTTTATTTGACTGATCATTTCTTTGCTAGGAGTGCTGGTAAGAACTAAAAATAAAATCATTAACTACTTTTCTGTAGCGTCTTTATACATGTATATGTGGCCCAAAACAAAGCAAAGTGAATTATGGAGTGAGTGAGCAGTGGTGTGAACACTGAGAGAGCTAAAATGACAGATAACCAATGATCACAAGGGCAAAGCATGAGGTTGCTTATTCAAAGGGGGACAGCGATAATGGCTTCGGCGATACATGGCAATTGTCCCCCACACTCACAGTAATCGAAATTAAAACCATCTACATTTTACAAGGTGTGCTGCCAAGTGTGGGTTTTGTGTAGAGTGCTGTCATCGGGTTGAGCAGTGCAGGAACTGGGAAGGTGAATGAGACAAAGAGTAGACTGGCAGGTGGAAAGCTGTTGTGTGGCAGGGGATACCAAAACAGTAAGTAAGTGAAAAAAAAAGAAAAAAAAAATGGCTGCTCCGCAAGTCTCGTCATGTGCTTATGTGGTTCTTTAAATCCTTTCTGAGTGGAAGTCCAGGTACATTGGTGAAATGGAGGGCATCATGCAAGTTGTGATGACATGGGGGACACAAATTGTAGTGAGTGTCTGCCAACGGTTGGGTTAACTTTCCCTTGCTGAGACAGAAAAAAATTGTGGAATTTGAAAATCCAACGTTCTAATGGCTCACTGATTTTTGTTTTACAATGGGGTCCCTCTTTTGAGTACTTGTTATTACCTGTGCATTGAACGGATTTACAAAATGGGTTGAATAAAATGTGAAACCCCATTGGCGGATTGGGTCTGCGTGGCCATTCATTAATCCCCAGCATACGCATAGTTGCTGTAAAAGGGATAAAACTGGTATCCTAGGGCTTACCGGCGCTCCTTACCTTGGCCGTCAGCAAATGAGTTGGCTGAATATCGGTATCAACTTTCAACTTGGCACGCTTAGAAACAGAGCAGGTAAACAATTTTGAAAAGGAAAAGTTAACAAATGTTTTAAAATACTTAAAATAGCTAAGAGGATTCCTCATAGTAAACCCTCTTGCTTAGTGAGAAATAGGGCCACCATGTTTTTTATTTTCAAAAACCCGTCCACATGCAACTGACAACCAATGAAAGCCAGCGCTCGACAGGGAGGTACGTCTGCTCCCTCATGGACTACTTTTCTTGGCAGACAGACACAGTCAAAAAACAACAACGATTTTAAATAAAATTAAGCAGTAACAATTTTTTTTTCCACTCAAAAAACATTCCATTTTATAAGTGCAATAACCCACTCCAGCCCCATGGATGTATTGGGACATTAATGTACTTCCCGACTGGTTGAAGTCACTTGGGCAAGCCCTCATGCCTCACAACGCACCTGGGGCGTGCATTAATGCCCTGATACACCCAGGGTCTGTTGTGGGTTATAGCATACTTGATGCACAGGTAACAACCAATCAGAAAGTAGAATTTTCTCTCCCCATTTTATAATGTCTTCTATTGTCCACTTGCAATGATATGATGTTCGAACATTAAACCTTAAAAACAAACAATACTCTTTTACCACTGCACTCAATAGATGTGTGGACATGTGTTCCTTTGACATAGGTGAAACTCAAATACAATCATGTTTGGCTGAAATCTGCTTTCATGATGGGACCACATGCAGAGCAAGACTGCTATCCAGTGCAGCTAGTGTCAGTTTCATAGATTCTTTTCCCTTCCATGGTTTAGGTGAATTCTGTTTCTAACCAACAAACCGCAGGCTGTGTAGTATGGTGGTTAGCTCACAGAACTGTGAAACAGACTTGAAACTCACCCCAGCCTTTGGCTCACTGTGTGACCTTGGATATATCATTTGACGTCACTGTGCCTCAGTCTTGTCTACTGCAAACTGGGGTAAAACTAGGACTCCACTGAAAATAAGATATTGCGTCTCAACTGGGCTATCCTAGGCAAATCAAAGGTAAAAGTAAAATAAAAATAGATATAAGCACCTAACTAAACAAGACAAGTTATAAACCTAACTAAACAAGACAAGCTTAAGGACTTCTGCGACGAGCATGGGCTCACTCAGATTATCTCTGACGTTACACGACCTAACAAGAAAAATCCTGACCGAAGTTCACTTCTGGACCTTATACTTGTCAACAAGCCACATAATCTCTCTCATGCAGGGGTCTTCCACAATGATCCGAGTGATCACTGCACAGTTGCCTGCATTAGGTGCTCCCCACACCTCCGCTCCACCTCTACTTTCAAGCTAAAGCGCAACCTAAAATACTTCAGTCTCCCGGCCTCCCTGACACATATTGGGAACATGAAGTGGCAGGATTTCTACCTTACACCCTCTGTGTCTGAAGCATTCTGTATCTTCCAGGATCTGCTGGTAAACGTTATCAACAAACATGCACCCTTAAGGAAAATTAAATCCAGGAAACGTGAACCTGATTGGTTTAGCCCACTACTTAAGAGGGCCTTACAGCATAGAAACACCCATTGGAAAAGGGCTAGGAAGTCGCAGTCTGACACAGACTGGCTTTCCTTCCGGGTAGCCAGAAATGCCTGCACCAAACTGGTAAGGATGGAAAAACAACAATTCTTCCAGGCAGCCCTGGAGGCAAACAAAATCTGTTCCACCAATTTTTGGCAGATACTGAGAGAGGTTGAGGGACATTCCCCTGCCACCCTGCTACTAGTCAAAATTGTGGCAAATAACACCTCCTACACAGATAGGTCTGAGATCCTCGATCAGCTCAATAACCACTTCGCCACTGTAGGCATCGCATTTGACACATCACCTGTTAGTAAACTGAGCACCACAAGCACCACCAGCATAGCTACTAGACCAACCATAGCCCCCCCCTACTGACCGTCCCCTCTTCAAGTTCCAGCCAGTCTCCTACAAACAGGTGAAGGACCTGCTCCTCTCGCTGGACACAAAAAAGGGCGCTGGTGCCGATTCGCTTGAACCCTTCTTCTTAAAAGCAGGTTCGTATTATCTGGCAGCTCCAATTGCCCATCTCTTTAACAGCTCATTATTCCAATGGGAATTGCTTCCTAGTTGGAAAACCGCGCACATTATCCCCCTGTTCAAGTCAGGAGACCCCACTGACTTGAACAACTACAGGCCTATTTTGTTGCTTCCTGTTTTATCCAAGCTACTTGAACAAATTGTAAACTCTCAATTAAGGAGTTACTTGGATCGTGAGAAAATCCTTAATCCAGTCCAATTGGGTTTCAGACCCAAGCACAGTACCGTGTCTGCTCTTGCCAAAGTGTCAAATGACTGGCTAAAAGCCCTGGACAGTAAACAGCACATCTATGCACTCTTCCTTGACCTCAGCAAAGCATTTGATACGGTTGATCATTTCATACTTCTTGATTCCCCGAGTAGCATTGGTCTAACCTCTGCTGCACTAAAGTGGTTCCCCTGCTACCTCACAAATTGTAAACAGCAAATTAAAGCCCCAGGGGAAATCTTCCCATTAAAATTACTGCCCCGAGGTGTTCCGCAAGGTTCCATTTTGGAACCTATCCTCTTTGCCCTTTACATCAACCGTATCGACTCTGGCTTGGTTGCTGGAAACGTTCATCTCTTCGCGGATGACACAGTCCTCTACACGACCAACCCCTCCTTGGATATTGCATACAAGGAGCTACAGCAGGATTTTATCATCCTCCAGCACAACCTGCTGAATTTAAAGCTCTTGTTAAATGCAAAAAAAACCCAAAAACTATGATTATCTCTCCATCCCACAATACGGGGATACCTGGGATCCCACAGATTATTACCCTCTTTAACAAACCACTAGAGCCAGTGGATACATTTAAATATCTGGGAGTCTGGTTGGATAACAAACTCACCTTTGGTGTACATCTAAGCAAGTTAGCAAAAAAGCTAAGGTGGCACCTCAGTATTTTCTACCGCATAAGACGCCTACTCACCCTGGAAGCTAGAAAGCGGCTGGTTCAAACAACCTTTCTTCCCCGATCGAATACGCCAACTTCTTATACAGTCATTGCCCACAGTATGCGCTCCAAAAGCTGGATACACTCTATCGTCATGCATTGAGATTTGTTCTTGACTTGCCCTTGCAGAGTCATCACTGCTCATTGTACCAAGCATTAGATTGGCCATTCCTCTCCACAAGGAGGCAAATAAATGCCCTCATGTGGCTATTCCGGGCTTTGTCCAACAAACTACCACCCTATATCTGTGACCTGTTTGAATGTTCAAAGGGTGCCTATGGACTAAGAACTCATCCTTTGTCCTCCTTAAGCTACCACGAACAAGGACATGTCTTGGCTCAACTGCCATTAGCTCCTTTTCACCAGCGCTTTGGAATAACTTGCAAAAATTACTTAAAATCTCCCTGCTGCCCAGCCATTTTATATTTAGGGGGCTGCTCCATAGAGGCCTGAAAACGGCGTGTGATTGTTTCAGGTAAAGCCTTACCTCACTCAACTGAGTCCCTTAACCTCTGTAATCCTGGTCCGCCTATTTCCCATGTCAGCCAGCATCCCTTTAGGGCAACCAACCCCCCCCCACCTCCACCCTCCCATCAATTAGCTTTGCAGGGGGCCTCATTCTATTAGGCTGCCCTATTTTCCCTCTCTACTATGTGTCTGATACCCTTTCTTCCCACTGCCCTTCTCTATGTCCCTCTTTCCTTTCCTCACTTGTACTCTATAAACTATAACCTGTATACACTGCGCCTTAAATGCCTATATTTACACTTGCTTTACATGTCTGATTCATCCAAGTACTGATTTTGTATATTGTAACTGCCTGTACCGATGTCTACTTTTGTATGAAGTTTTGTCTACTGTAAGCAAAAGTGTCCTCTGTGTCCAGGACCATCTTGAAAATGAGCTTGCTCAATGATGTAACTGCCTGGTTAAATAAAGTTTGATTGATTGATAAAAAAGGGTCCATATACCAAATACTGTGTTTTTGAAAACACATTTTAATAATAAAGATTTTTTTTTTTTACTGTATTAGTTACCATTGGATAGTATACTGTTGCTCAAGTCCATCACCACCACTCCATCTGCCTTTCTGCCACTCATCGGCTGACACACTCACTAATTACAGGAGGCAGTCATGCCTGTGGCTGTGGCATTGAAATTAGCACAGACTGACTGAACAGCCAGCATGACTGAAGAATAGACAAGCCGGTAATTTGGCAGCACCAGAAGAGTTAGCTAATACAGTGCTACAGTGGTTAATAGCGCCGTAAAAATGAAGGGTGCATTCCACAAAGGAGCTCAAGATACATAGAAAAGGTGTGTTAAATGCATGTTGCACTGTGGGTTGTGAAGGAACTGCGCACAACGGGGCAGGATTGGCTGCTCTATGTGTAGAGATGTGCCGGATGGAGTAAGAAGGGGTGACTCCATGGGAAAATGGAGATTCCTACAGAATAGCCCTTAATTCCACCATACAAAGACAGTGAGTGCCCCATGCAGATTCACTGCAGCAGTGTCATCTGAGAATTGCTGTGCAGCTGGTACAACAATGCACATGGGTTAAGGGTGAAAACTAGAATCAGTCCTGAGCTAGAATGGTCCAGTACCCAGAACAGATTAAGCTGGTGTCGTATTTGACATCACCCTCCTACTAAAAGGGCTCCCCATCCACTAGAGTGACCATTCCATGCCATAGAAACATAGACTTTGATGGCAGATAAGGACTGCTTGGCCCACCCAGTCTGCCCATTTCCCTACCTGTTGGTTTAGGCTGCAAATCCTAGTTAACCACCGGCCTACTTCCTTCTACCCCCAACTAGAATTGCCTTATATCTGTCCCATGCATTCTTGAATTCCCCCACTGTTTTTGACCCCACTACCTCCTCTGGAAGGCTGTTCCATGCGTCCACCACCCTCTCTGTGAAAAATACTTCCTCATGTTGCCCTTGAGACGTCCCCCCTCTATCTTCAAATTGTGCCCCCTTGTTCTTGCACATCTCTATTTCTGAAAGCTGCTACCCTCTTGGACTTTGTTGATTCCCTTGAGGTACTTGAAAGTTTCTATCATGTTCCCCCCTCTCCCTCCTTCCTTTCCTCTAGGGTATACATATTAAGCTCCTTTGGTCTGCTTCAAATGGATTCTGGTGCCAACCCTGCATGATTTTAGTTGCCTCTCACAGGCTGCCTCCATCCTGTCTATGTCCTTGCGGAGATGGGGTCTCCAGAACTGCATGCAGTACTCCAGATGGGGTCTCACCAACTCTCTGTACAGAGGGATAACAACTTCCTGTTTTCTACTGTTGATGCCTCTCCCTTTGCATCCAAGTATCCCCCAGCCCTCCTTACTGCATTCTCACATTGCTTGCCAACATTCTTCATGTCCAGTACCCCCCCAAGACAACATGGACAACCCTCCTCTTATGCCCTTGACTGGCCTCCATATGAAAGTGTGATTGAAACCAAAATGTAATGAAAATATGTATTTTATTAAATTGTGGTTGCAAAAAAGTACATACAGCAGCTGGGCAGTCTCCAGTCCATTGGGGCAATGGGTTTTCTATTGGGGGTCCCCTTGGGGAGCAGAAGCGAAATGAACAAAGGCAGTGGGGGGAACAGAAGAGGAGGATGAGGAGGGTGCCATGCTCCACTACACAGACCTGGGGGTCCCTGCCACAGGACTGGACATAAGAGAGAGCCACTGGATGATGGAGCAGCAGGACATGCAGCCCTAGCAGGGGGAGGGGGGAGCAATGTGCGCCACTCCTACAACTAGACGTCTGCTGCCTTGGGGGCCAGTAGGGACCCATGGTGTGTTTTATTTAGACTAGCATCTGGACTTCAAACATTGTAGCCCAGTTGCCTTGCAGGCCAGGCCAAGGTGTGATGTGCCCCAGAGACACCTATGGACCAACATATTTTGCAGTGTTAAAATGTATAAAAAATTTATTTTTTACATACTGAACTGACTATAACCTTGTTTTTATCTATGGCTGTGCAGTGTGCAAGGGGCCGATTGTGATTTCCATGGAGGGTGTTGAGGTACCTTGCCATGCCTCCTTTGCAGTGTGTGACCTTTGTCGGGGTGCATGGATGTCCACTCAGTACTATACTGTTTGTGTGTAGCAGATTTTGGACAGTGTCCCAATTATACTGAATGAGAAGATGTGCCATTGCTACTGCAGCCCCCTGCTGAGGTAGTTTCGAAGCCTGAGTTCTGCATGTGTGAATTCCTATCTTGAGCTGTGGAGTGGCATCCACATGCACAAATTGTTCATATGTCTGCTCACTCTCCTAGGCAGCACTCCTCACAGTGAGTATGTGGATGTGTGTACAAAGCACCTCTGCACCATGCATAATCTGCACTGGGGATATGCGCCCAACCATGCAGCACACCTTTCCCATGCAAGTGCCTATGCACCTTCGCTGCATGGCAGTGCAGCTCTTCCTGACCCTTCAGGGACTGGGATGTAAGGTACTGATCCAAAAAAAAGAAAAGATGGGGAATCTTTTAATGAAACACGCTTCCTTCTTTGGAGCAAGTTCTCAAACAAAAAATAATATTTTTGTAACATAGAGGAAAAGAAAGAAATCAGATATTTCATGTAGCACCTTTCATATATACTGTATCCCATAGGGTTTTACGATCCATTAGGAGTTGTCAGTAACCATTAGGCATGTACAGATAGGTAACGGAAAGGTCAGGGGAGGTTAGATACAGAACGGAGAGAGAGAGAGAGAGAGCATTTAGTACAGGGAGTTCAAGTGACTTGCTCAGGGTCACATAGTAAGTTGTGCTTGTAAGATTCAAACTTGGGTGTCCAGGTTCCCAGCTCTGAGCTCAAACCACTAGGCTATAAGGCTGCCATAAACTGTACTGAACTCCTGAAACAGAACCTGACCCCTAAAAAGAACAACTGTATCTGGAACCAAATGTACGTGATAGATCCATATGATGTTTCTCAATATGAATACTGATATTACAGTACCTCTTTCCTTGGCATGCAACAGTGCTCTATGGGCAACAACAGGTGGCCCTTATTATATTTCATCACTTGCACTTGTCACTCTATTGCAACACTGTATGGTTCCATCTGCACTGTAGAGCAGAGAAAGAAAGCACTGGGAAAAATCCAGTGGCGCTCAAACAACGTACATGTAGAGAAAGAGCAAAGAGCACCCACTATCCAGACAAAATAAACACGCTGGACGCATAAACACAATGCTAAAGCCTAGCAGTTTGCCAGGCAAAACATGAATCTGTTCCGCATTTCCACCACTTTTGTGCCTGGTCATCTTTTTTGTAAAGGTTTGCCACAATATACATAAAGGACTGACACTATCATAGTGTTTATGTGTCCAGCGTGCTTATTTTGTCTGGATAGTGGGTGCTCTTTGCTCTTCCATCTACACTGCACAGTTCCACTTGGATGTAGAAAACCCCTATAAATTAGTATGCATGCACATCATACTTGGTCCCAGCTCATGGGGTGGGGGGGATGTTGATAGACCTAGCATCCTTTCTGACCTTTAATTACTATGCTACTACTGTACAACTAGGTATAAAAAATTGTACAACTAGGTATAAAAAATTGTAAAGTCCCACTTGGACGTTACTTGAGAAATGATACAGTCCTACTTGGGACTGCACTTGAACAATTGTACAGTCTCACCTAAACATAGAACCACAGCATTTGTCAGCAGAAAAGGACCACATGGCCCACCCAGTTTGTTCAGATGTTCCCTCCCTATTCTGTCTCCGCAGACCATAACTGGTCTCTGGTGACCCTCCCCCCTCCCTGTCTATTTACCAGTACTCCTCAATGCCTATCCCATGCATACATGAAGCCCCCCACTGTTTTTGCCCTCACTACCTCAGCTGGTAGACTGTTTCGGGCATCTGCCACCCTTTCAGTGAAGTACTATTTACTCACATCACTCCTAAACTTCCCCCCTTCCAGCATCATTACATGCCCTCTTAATCTGGTGCACGTCCTCATTTGAAACATACTCCCCCTCCTGTTCCCTGTTCACCCCCATGAGGTACTTGTAGGTCTCCATCATGTCCCCCTTCTCTCCTCTCCTCGCCTCTCCTCTCTTCTCCTCTAGGGTGTACATGTTGAGATTCCTCAGTTTCTCCTCATAGGGTTTCTCGTGCAACCCCTGCACCATTTCAGTTGCCCTCCTCTCGACTGCCTTCAATTTGTATAAGTCCTTTGTGAGTTATGGCCTCCAGAAAGGACAGTTACTTACCAGTAACAGTAGAGCTTCGAGAGAATCTCCCTTATTGGACCACACCTTTGGAATTGTAAGCTGTCAGTGCCAGGACCTTTTGCCTAGCTGGGGGCTGCCCACGATTATGTGAAACATCAACGACTATAAAATGTGGGCGGTCCCCCACTACTCCTCTGTTCCCCACTAGAGATAAGCTCAGAGGGTCACTTACCAAGAGGAACCAGGAGACCACACCAGGACCAGACACACAAGAAGAGACTGGGTCTGGTGGCAGAAGACACATATATTGCACAAATCTGTACCTTCTGCAAATGCAGTAGGCCAGCCAGCTGGTACCTCAGAAAAGGGGGGGGGGGAATGAGGGTGGGTGTGCTGTGGCCCAATGGAGGAGATTCTGTCAAAGATCAACTGTTACTGGTAAGTAACTGCTCTGTCTTCATCAAGGACATCTTCTCCATTGGACCACACTCTTGGAATGATTTCCAAGCACTACAATGTCCCCAGGGAGGCTGGCAAAGTCTGATATGAGATCAGGACAGGAGGCCTTGCAGAACAGCAAGACCAAAACCAGCACATCTGTAGGAGGTAATTAGTAAAAGGGTGGATAGTGCTCCATGTGGCAGCAGCAGACACAGCCCTGGAAACAGGCAACAGTGGTGGCCATACTATGAGTAGAGTGGCCATGGACAGCCCCAGGAATTTCCCTACTATACTTCCTATAGCAGAATGAGATACAGTTAACCAGCCATTTGGACAGGTACTGCTTAGTCACTGAGGCACCCTCTGTTCCAGGGGCAAATACGGAAAACAGCTGAGAGGACTTTCTACAGTCCTTCGTGCACTCTGGATAGAAATGCAGAGTTCTGTGCACATCAAGGGTGTGGAGCAATTCTTCACCCTTGTTGGCACACTCAAGATAATACACTAGCAGGTTAATGGACTGATTCAAGGTGAAATCAGACACCACCTTAGGTAAGAAACGCTTTCACTTAAGTGAATACATATGTCTGGTGAAGGGCTTCCTAGCCACCAGTAAGACATTAACCACTTGAGGAGATACCCTAAAATGTGCAGTGCCTACATGCTCAAGAGCTAAGTGTGGAGGTGAATGCTGTAGAAGTGGAACCCATATGTGGTGAGGTCAGAGGGGGGTGATTAGTATCAGGGTGGCCCCCTTTGCCTGCAACTTTAGAAGGACCCTCTGAATGAGTGGGATCGGAGAGAATGTGTACTGGAACCTCCCCCACCAGGATAGGAACAATGTGTCTTGCCAAATAAATTCAGGCCCTGGAGTGAGCATGCAGAAATGTAACAGTTTGGCATTACATGGAGATGCAAAAAGGTCCAACTATGAAGAGGTCAGTTACCATAGAGGTCAGCAGTTCCCACTCATGTGTCTGAGACTGGCATCAACTTAACCCTCCCTACTAAGATGTTTTGGACTCCTGGGATAAAAATGGCTGTCAATTGCAGGCCATGAAAGCATGCCCATCGTGATACTATTATGACTTTCCTGCTCAGAGGGTACAAGTGAGTGCCCCCTTAGTTGTTGATATTGTGCATCACACTCATGTTGTCTGTTGGTATCAACAGGGGTCCTGGAGAGAGATGCTCTTCAAAGGTCTGGAGACCCTATCTCCAGAACATTGATGTGAAGAGCCACGTTCCCATTCTGTCTACAATTCCTGGGTCTGGTATAGGCCCAGGTGGGCACCCCATCACTTCCCAGAGGCATCCGTCATGACAATGTACTCCAGAGGTGGGGAAAAGAAGGGGTCACGCTGCAGCAAGTACAGGAGTTCCATTCACCACAGTAGAGACTTTCTCAGAGGGATGTGACAAGGATTGTATGTTCCAATTCACCTATTAGTTGGTCCCACTGTACCTGAAGAATCCATTGTGGCCTTCTTATATGCAGGTGTGCTAATGGGACAGTTACAGAGGCAGCTGCCATAAGACCCAGGAGGTAGAGCATATTCCTGACGGACACACAATGACTCCTGTGCACGAGCTGGGCCTGAGCAGTCAGGGCCTCTACTCTGTCCTGGGGCAGGAATGCACTGCCCACTCCTGTGTCCAGTAGTGCTCCAATATATTAGCGTCACTGGCACAGAGTGAGAACAGATTTCATACATTGACCATAATACCCAGCTCCTCAAACAGCTGCTGTGACTGAGATACTGAGTGCTGAACCATTTCACTGGATGGGACCTGCAGGAGCCAGTTGACCAGATGGGGAAGACATAAAGCCCTTCCCTCTGGAGGGCTGCTACCACAGCTGCAAAGCATTTGGTGAATACCTGCAATGCTAAGGATAAGCCAAAGGACTTGGAACTGAAAATAGCAGTCCTCCAGGGTGTATCTAAGGTACTGCCTGTGGCATTTTCTTTCTTATTTGTTTTTGTTGATCTTTTTCTCCCCTCTCTCCTGGTGATCTATGTTCTGAAGGGTGACCCATTCCCGGCCCCCTCCGACGTCCACCAGATTCACCGACAGTCTTCTCCCATGGCTTGCCCCCCCTAGAGGGGTCCCCAGGCCCCCTCTGAAGATCAGATTTAGTTCTGGTTGGTGCCTGGCTGGTTGGGGAGCGGGACCTGCTATCCTCTCTGTCATCCAATTGCCGGAGACTTTTTCTCGCTTTTTCTTCCCCTCAGAAGAAGGGCGTGCAATGACGCCAGTGGTGGTGTCACGCACGCTCCCATGCATGGCATGCTGGGCATCTGCCATGCCTTTTCCCACCATGTACAGCATCGGTGTGCCAGCCCCCAGCCTCTGCTAGGGGCCAGGCAAGCACCGATCGTTGATCCCCCCCTCCCCTGGAGGAGAGCTGTCCTTGAGACACTCAATCTTCCTCCTGGCTGACCTCCGGTGACCTGCTCACACCATGAACACAGGTTGCCAGCATTGCAGAAGGTAAGGCATGATGCCTCAGTCCTTCATGCCACCCGGCCAGCTCACCTGTTGCATTTTCTGATTTTGATGTGAAGGTAAGCATCCTTCAAATCCAGAGTGCAAAGCCTGTCTCCTTTCTGCGTCTGGTCCTCCAAACCCACCACCCTCTCCCCAAATTTTTGACCTTAGATATTTCTCAAAATATGATTCTCCTTGCTCATTCTGTGATGGAAGGGCAGTCAGCTGCCTAGTCCTGCACACATTGCGTGGTGTTAACTCTGTCCTGGGTTTCCTCACTGCAGCCCTGACATCTAGAACAGGCACATCCCACTAACCACCTGGAGAGTGCGGGGTGGAAATACGAGATGACACTCCAAAGCCCTCCTCCAGAAGATGAAGGAGAGGAGTGCCAAATGGGCAGCACATAAAGCTACCCCCTCCCTCTCCCACTGAAATGAATATAGACACCTGCATAACATCTGCAAAAAAGAGATCAAATCGCACAAGGCTGAGTACCTCAAAAAACTTGAAATGTGGACCCTTGGCAACCCCCAAAATTTTTGGTCGGCATTCAACTCCCTAATCACACCCAGAACCAAATAAATGCCGAAAAACTAAAAACTGGGGCAGGAACCTTAACTGACCCATCCAAAGTGGTCGAAGCCCTTAATACTAAATTCACGGACCTGTCCGACTACTTTGATAAACTTCCCCTCGAGGACCCACCAGTGGTTCTGTCAGCCAGGTCACTGACTACCGTAGTGTTCCACCCTTTCACTTTAAGGCCATCTCCCCAAAGGAAATTTGTAAGCTCCTCGTGACCATCCCCAACCATTACAGTGCAGGTAGTGATGGCACTTGCCTGAGATTTCCAAAAGTTGGTCTCTTTTAAAACCCCTGGCTATGGTATTTGACTTACCTCTTCCTTCATACCCCCTATCTGTAAGCAAGCCTGGGTTGTCCCCATTTTCAAGTCCAGCGACTCTACCCTCCTTGTCAACTATCACCCCATCTCCATCCTCCCCCAGCTGAGAAAAATCCTCAAAAAGACTGTTTTTCATTAGATCTCAGACTATGTCTCAAAACACAGCCTCTTCTCTCCCCAACAACACAGCTTTATGAAAGGCCACAGGACCACCGCTGCACTGACTTGCTTCACAGACCACATTTTAACTGGCAGGGATGAAGGCAGACTAACTGGCACCAACTTTTATGGATCTCACCGAGGCCTTCAACCTGGCCGACCATAACATCCTGCTAGGTAAGCTGAGCTGTACTCCGTCAGCTCCGTCATGACCACAACATGGTTTTGTGATTACCTTTCAGGCTGCACCCAAGTGATCCACATGGGGTGGAGGGGGTACAAATTCCAGCACTTGGGTGGTCCAAACTGAGGTCCTTAAGGATCCATACTTGGACCCATCTTGTTTTCCCTGTTTACCACCTTCTCCCCCAAAGGTAGCATCATCTGCAACTTGCTACTGTACGCCAGTGACCTTAGCCTCTCCCACAATGCAAGGACCCCAGTGATACTATCAACCACATTCACTGAAAATTTAGGAACCATCCAAAAATGGTTCCTTGCAAACAGACTCTTGGTAAATGCCCAGAAGACTAAAGCCATGCTGTCTGGATCAAAACCCAGACTAACTAGGTGGGCAGGTGATACTACCCCTCTTCACATCCTCTCCCCAAGGGCTCACCCTTGAGTTAGTAACTACCTTCAAATATTTGTTAGTCACCCTCTACCCCTCCCTGACATTCTCTGACCACATTGGACTCCTGGTCTGTCAGGTGAGCCAGAGACTAGGAGTTGGCCTCTGGCTCAAGGATTTCATGACCCTGAAGTAAGGCTTGCCATGTCCTGGAGCACCTTACTGCCCTGCTGAACTACTGTTCACCCATCTACATACAAACCTCATCCTCTTGCCTGTCCAGACTCAACAAAACCTACAACAGTTTCTGTAGGTTTGCCCTAATGGCCCCTTACTCAGGGTCCTAGGCTAGCCGCCCCCTCAGGTTCACTGAGATTACCGCCTAGGTTACCTCATTAACAAATCCATTAGGGAAAATGAGCTGCCACCCCTCTATTCCCTACTTAGGCCAAAGCCCTGCCATCAAGGCCTATGGTCCTGCTCCAGCCTTCTGTTAGCATGCCCACAAGTTACTACGTGTATGGGCCAGAAGGCCTTCTCCGCAGCTGCCCTGAGTCTTCGGAATAACATACCTACTCCATTACGAACCCTGGGATCACACCCTTAATTTAAATCCCACTACATGACCTCCCTCAATGCTACCATTACCTGTAAATGTCCCCCCGACAATATGATGGCCCCCTCCACAAGCGTAGCATACGCTTTCCCACTTGTCTTGCTTCGACACTTGGTTTACTTAGTGCCTGGGTTGTGAAATTTGAACTTGGCCACGGGTTGAGTGTCAGCCTCTATCTCTTCTCTGCTATCTTGCTATTCTCATATATGAAAAGGAAAAAAAATTAAAAAATTACCACCACCACCCCCTAACAAGTCCCTCTCTGATAGTGACTGTGTGGCTTTGGTGGGCAAGTGTATGCTTGGAAGGCTGGAAGGCTGAGCAGTGAAAATGAACTGACTTTGGCAAGGCTCTTAAAAGAGCTACATTAGTGATTTGCAGCAGCAGAAACATTGTTTTAAGCTAAAACAACAGCTAGCAGGCTAATTCTAGCCTTTTTAGACTTATAAGGGCAAACAGCATTTTTGCCAAACCAGTAGTCGCTACAGCCACTTCTGGTCCTGACACTATAACAGAGGACACCAGAGTGAGCATTGCCAAGGACTGAGAGGGGTCCAGGAATGCTGCATTTCAAATGAGATAGGACCATAAAGGAACTAAGAATGGAGAAGGAAATGGTGTTTATCACACTGGCAAGCGGTGAAACTGGGATTTATGCATTGAATGTAATAATTTTAGCCTCAAGTCAACAACAGATTTCGACGCTTTTACATGCAGTCAATGCAAGGAGATTAAAGATTTAAAACTAAGCATTATAGAATGGGGGAAACTTAAAAGCTTAAACCTGCTTCAAGCAGTAACAGAGGAGACTGCAAGAGACGTTATTAACAACACAAACACACCTACACCTGATGATTGAGACAAGAATGTGCAACTCAAAATAATAGGAAGAGGCACAGCGAGGAGGAGGAAGAAATGGATGATGACTGGGCTGTAGTAGGTAATGAATAAAAAATAAAAGAAGGGAGGCGGGTGATGTTGTTTAAAGTAAAACTATATAAGAAGTTTTATCCACTACTGCAAACTGATGGTAATGAAACAGCTGATGACTCCATAACAAAAAGTATTCAAACAGAAAAAAACATCAGATAATAAAATTACATGTATACGCCCAACTGTGTGGTACTGGGAGACTCCATACTTAAATTTACTGACAAATACATCTGCAATCCCGACAAACATAATAGAACCTGTAGTAGTTTGTGGGTGCCAGAATCATGGCTATTGAAAAATGTCACTCAGAATACTCAAACGTGTAGATGAGAGGCCACTAGTGGTGCAAGGTGCATGCTGCTACAAATAATGTGGGCAGATATGACACAAAGGAAATTAAAAAACACTTATCCAACTCGACAACACGCTAGAAACAAGCATTTGTCAATGCCGAATGTTTGCTTGCTGGTATTAGCATTGGAAATACAGGAGTTAGACAGATGCAGAGAAGGAATGGCTATGAAGTAGTGAACTTCACGCCAAACCCACCTCCACCCTGTAGAGACGGACAGGCACTGGGGTATGCGTCTGGGTTGTCGCCCATAACGTTCATGCCATTTCACTTCACCCTATCCTGCAGACACAGACAAGTGCTGTGGTGTACCTTGGGGTGTTCAGCTTTACAGTCACCCCACTCCATAAGGACATACGCCGAAATGGGTGCAATACAGGAGAATGGGGTGAACTCTGGGGCTCAAGAGTCCAAGGCACACCTTGATGCCTGTCACTGGCTGCAGGGTGGGGGTGGGTGGAATGGCATTAGCATTACAGGCGGCAATCCAAAGGCACACCCCTGATGCCTGTCAGTCTGTACAGGGTGGGACATTATGGTTAGAAACCTGAACATCCCAGGCGTTTGTTGGTATTTGCACTACAAATTTTCAACATGGCATTTTTGTAACCCCCACCTCATGAAAGCATTTGAGACCTCTTTTCATGAACAGTGGCATTGTGATTTTGTGATTGAGTCCCGAACAGTTCCCACAGCGACCGTGCCATTGTGCGCCAGATGTACAAAAACACAGATGGGGCAGTATGTGAAGAATGACAGCTGTACCATTCATAGGGAGGTGTGAAGAGATGGCAATGTTGAAAATCTGTAGTGAAAATATTAAAAATGCTCGAACTTCCGAGTGTACGTGGAAACTGCACAATGCATGCGCATAACACAGTCATTTAGTGGAATTATTTCACCAAATTTTCAACATAGGCATTTTGTGAGCTCTGCTCTTGAACACTGCCAGTATGATTTTCTTACTCTGTCCCGAGCATTGATTTCCTACAGCAACCACGCTATTCTGTGCCAGATGTGTAAATGCATATTTCAGGCAGGGTGTGAAAAATGACAGCTGTACTGTTCATAAGGAGGTCTGAAAAATGCCAATGTTGAAAATCCAATGTTGAAAATCTGACATGAAAATATTACAAATTTGCAAAGTTACAAGGGTGTGTGGAAACTGCACAACACACGCTTGTAACACAGTCATCTTATGGACTTTCATTACCAAATTTTCAACATAGGCATTTTAGGACCTCTGCTCATGAACAGTGTCACTGTTATATTCTTAATCTGTCCCGAACATTGATTTCCCACAGCGACCGCGCTATTCTGCACTGGAAGTGCGAAAACACATTTCAGTGAGGATGTGTAAAATGACAGCTGTACTGTTCATA
Organism: Neoceratodus forsteri; assembly: GCA_016271365.2. Classification (NCBI taxonomy): domain Eukaryota; kingdom Metazoa; phylum Chordata; order Ceratodontiformes; family Ceratodontidae; genus Neoceratodus; species Neoceratodus forsteri. The sequence goes on along the minus strand of CM028134.1, from coordinate 964,997,254 downwards.
AGGAGGTGTGGGAAAATGTCAGTGTTGAAAATCTGGAGTGAAAATATTACAAATTCGCGAAGTTACGAGTGTGTGTGGAAACTGCGCAACGCACACTTGTAAAAGTCATTTTTTGGATTTTTTTCACCAAATTTGCAACATAGGCTTTTTGAGAGCCCACCTCATGAACAGTGGCACTGTCATTTTGTTAATCAGTCCCGAAAGGTGACTCCGCACAGTGACCACGAAATCACCTTTTGGGACCAAATAACGCCATGACAGTGACTGAATTCATGAGGAGGGATCCCAATAACATCATGTTGAAAATGTGGTGCCAAAATTCCCCAAAATGTCCACCATATGCATCAAAGTTGAAAAAAAAAACCCTATTTATGCCATTATACAGCTTACCGGCATTTCTTCAGTTCACGGTTGGCTTTGAAGAGTGCAGATGTGTTCCCAGTCCACCAAAGATCATCGCACCTGGCTCCGGAGGTAAATATGTAGTGAGGGGAGGTGTGGGGAGGTAGAGTATGCAGAGGGTGGGTGCGAGTTGGGGTGGAGGGGCACCGGAACAGTTCGAGGGACCACTTTCTCGTTTTACAGGTAAAAAAACAAAACAAACGGACAATGTGAGTCGGTTTTCTTTTCTCGCAGGTGTGTTTGGTACACTGGGGTAGACTCCCAGTGTACCACCTGCATTTGTGAGGAGGGGGACCGAAGCCGACGGGGATTGGACACCCTCCTCAGAACAGGCATGCAAGCATTGGGGGGCCATTATGCTGACAGGGAGTGGGCTCCCCCGTCGGCAACTGGAACTGGGAAGGGGGAGACTGAAGCCAACAGGGATTGGGCCCCCTGTCAGCACAGAAATGTGTGTGGGGGGTGCATGATGCTGAGGGGGATTGGGCACCCCCTGGGCACACAACTGAAATGTGGGGGGCATTATGCTGATGGGGAGTGGGCTCCCCCATTTGAAAATGATCTGGGTCGAGGGCATGCTGACAGGGGGATTGAGAACCTCTGTCAGCTTTCTATGCGCCTCTGAGGCAGCGGCATATAGCCGCCATGTTTCTGGTAATATTACACCAGGCAAGGTACTGCCATGCAATGACAGGTTGCTCCCTCATTGCAGCAGAATGGCTGATACTGCTTGACCATTTCTGCAGGTTTTATTGGAACATTGCTTGACCGTTTCTGCAGGATTTATTGTAACTCAGATAATTTCACAAAGGAGCTATGATTGAGGGATTGATCTAGTCTCTGCAGGGGAAGCTACACAAAGAGCTGGACTAATGTGACTCAAGTGGTGACTATGAACTAGTATTTTTGAATATCTGGGAAGAGCTGTCAAAGGGGCTAGGGTACTGCTACGGGTGGTGGGGAAAACCTGGGGGAGTGAGGTGCATGAGTAGGGTGCGCTCACATTGTTTGAAACACTATTTTTCTGCCTAGGTTGGAGTCTTGCAATGTGTTGGGGGTCGAAGCTGTCTTCTAACACTGGCCTGTTGCAGGTTAGATAACTTTCATTATCCATAACCTAGTGACATAGGTGACATAGCTATGGTGGCCTCTTTGGTAGGATGGTGGGCTGTAGCGGATGTGGGGCGGCCATGGTTCTAAATTGGGCTTGGAGGATGGCAGGTTGCATGGTGTGTAAACAACTCACACAGCTGAAGGAGGAAATAGGGTGGCGGGGTGGGCACTGTACAGGGGAAGGGGGGCGGGGGAGTGTCAGAATCGGCCAGAGTTGGAGAGGGAGGGGGCAGGGGAATGCAGCAGGGGTTTGGGCATATGGTTTGTGAGTACAGGGGCTCAAAGGAAGGAGGATGGGAGGGGGTCCAGTTGATGCAACAGAGTGCTGGAGGAGGATAACAGCAAATCCAGAAGTGAGATGAGGAATCCTGAGGCAGGAGGCAAGGAGGCAGCTAGGGTCAAGGAGGTGTGGAGGGTCATAGGACCAGGTAAAGGTAGGGAGATGCCTGAAATTCATGGATAGTCTTCAAATAAGGCCTCTACCGGCAACAGAAAGGGTAGCGTGGAAATAGAGCATGAAAATGGATTTGCACCTCTCACTCTACTAGTAGAAGAAGTAGTGGAGGGGAGCGACTGTGAGGAGCCAGCAGAGGGGGAAGCAGGGATGAGGAACTTGGGCGATGCAGGAAATGACCTCTTGAGAGCAGAATCACTGGGCGGTAAAGGGATTGACCCTTTGGGGACACACCAGGGTGAGGTACTAGAGGAGCCTGGGCCCAGGGTAGGAAGCAGCGAGGTGACTTTGATGAGAGAGGCAAAGGAAACAAAAGTGCTTGGGATGGGGCCCTCGAGGGCCGGCACTGGGAAGGTGTGTAGATGGCAGGAGGAATGAGCAGCAAATGAAATGGGAGATGCACTGGGGGGGGGCGCACATAGAGGGACCTATGCAAGCAAAGCAAGTGTTGAGGAAGAAAAATTTCTCTAGGGGATATCAGGGCTTGATAAATCTAGAAATAGCACGTATGACGAGAGCAGGCAGCAAAAGAGCCAGTGGCGAGACTAGGGAAAGAGCCCCAAGGAAGAGCCAGTGTGACACGGAAGGGGGAGGGGTGCCTGCTGCTGATGGGTCCGAGGGGTGGGGGGTGCCTGGGGCTGATGGGTTGGCTAGGGTTAGGAGCAGGGTTGAAGCAGCACTAGGGTGGACAAGGCAGTTGGGGCAGTGTGTAGGGATAAGAGGGACAGGGCTGCAAGTGACTCTCATATAGGGGGGCCACTAGTCACCCAGTTGAAGGGTGGGGCCGGAGTAGGGTAAGAGATAGGGGCTGGGGCAGTGGCCTGCAAAGGGGGTGTGCCTAAGGATATGGGAGGAGTTAGGGTGCTCTTGTCAGGGGACTCCATGATTAGAGATATTCAGTGGGAGGGACAGGGTGAGGGGAAACCCAGTCCTGTTGGGGTCAAGAGTATTTCCGGGTTGACTGTGCACAAGACAAAACACCTGGTTTATTCACTGGCACAGGGTTATGGAGGTTCCCCTGAAATCTTAGTGCACCTGGGCACAAATGATGTTGCAGGAAATAGTGTGCTGGAAATTCAGGCTAGGTTCCGTGAGCTTGCCAGGGTCTGTCACGCCAACGACTGCTCTGTCTCCTTCTCGGAAATCCTGCCAGTGCCGAGGGCCAATGTGGAAAACAAGCAAAAAATTAGGGAAGTTAATGAGTGGTGGGGTAAAGCTCAGGGGTACAGGGTGGTGGGCGATTAGGGGTTACCTGGGAGGACAAGTGGCTATATGCAAGGGATAGGCTTCATCTCAACCTGTTGGGGAAGGAGGTACTAAAGCAGAGACTGACCAAATTTATTCAGGCAAGATGGGGTTTAAACTTGTGAAGGGGGGACGGGGGAATGTGTGCATGAACCTAGCATGACCCACACGGGAGTGGCAGACTGCATGCCGGGGGCGGCAAGTGGGCAGCTGCGTGTAACCTCTTGGGGTGGAAACAGGATGTGGGGTAGGGGTAAGGGTTGGAGAGTGGTCCTGATAAATGCCTGGAGCTTGGGAAACAAAATGTCTGAGCTCCAGGCAATGCTGGCGGATGGGTAGGTCGATGTGGCTGCTGTCATCGAAACTTGGACCACCCCTGGACATGATTGGGACTTAAACCTGAGTGGGTATACTGTGCTCAGAAAAGATAGTGCAGTGGGCGGGGGGGGGACTAGCACTGTTTATTAGGGACAACATTGGGATAAGCAGAGTGGAGGAAGCAGAGGGCAATGTGGAGGCCCTATGGGTTACCATGCAAACCCCGGGGGGGCAAGATGGTCAAAACGGGGGTTGTCTACAGGCCCCCCCATGCTGGCTGATGATCTGGAAGATAGCCTGCTGGCTAATATTAAGGACAACTGTGCTCAGGAAGGAGGTGGGGTGGTGATATCGGGGGACCTTAACATGCCAGCGACAGATTGGGAAACTATGTTGTCCCCATTGTCCAAGGAGCAGAGGCTGATGGACGTTTTTCAGGACGCATTCCTAAATCAGCTGGTTGTTGACCCAATGAGAGAGGGTTGTATCCTGGATGTAGTCCTGGTTGAGTGTGACCTAGTTAGGGAACTTGAGGGTGGGGGAACCCCTAGCTGAAAGTGACCATGCCACAGTCTGGTTTGTATTGGACCTGGGGGGGGGAACAGATCGCACAAGGATGATGATAGTTGATTTTAGGGGAGCAGACTTCAAGAGCATGGGGCAAATCCTCAAGGGCCACTTGGAGGGGATTAAGTCAGGCATGGATGCGGAGAGCAGGAAGGAAATCATACAGGAGGCTACCATGTAATGTGCGAGGGTGAGACATAAGTGTGGTAGGTCTAGGAAGCCATGCTGGTGGACCAGAGAGGTCCAGGGGGTGGTACAGGAAAAGAGGGCTGCATACAGTAGGTTCAAGCGTTCGTGTGGGGTCTTGGATAGGGATGAGTATCTCCAAACGGCCAGGAGGGTTACCAGTGTGGTGAGAGGGGCCAAGGCTAGGACGGAGCAGAGGCTGTCGCAGGGGATCAGGAGGGGGGAAGGGTTCTTTAGGTATATACTGGAGAGAAGGAGAGTAAGTGGGCAGTTCAGTAGGTTAAGGATGAGGAAGGGGTGGGCGGAGGAGGCAGGTGGGCAAGCAGAGGTATTCAATGAGTACTTTGCATCGGTCTTCACTAGGGAGGATGCGGGGAGCCACAGGAAAGGAGGGCACAGGGGGCAGAAGGGGGCAGGGGCCTTAAATGTTGAGGTACCTGTTACTCAGGAGGCTGGAAGAGCTGCTCTGTATGGGGGTGGGCACGCTGGATTGGCTGGGGGGCAGGAGGCACGGATGTTGAAATCCCTGTCGGCAGAGTGTGGGAAGCGCTCAAGTCCCTAAAAAAGGAAATAATTCTGGGTCCTGATGGAATCCATCCCAGGGTACTGTGGGAATTGGCTGATAACCTGGCTGCACCCCTGGCAGCCCTTTTTAACACTTCTCTAGAGATGGGGAGGCTGTCCAAAGATTGGAGGGAGGCGCACATTGTACCCATCCACAATGGAAGTGCCAGGGAACTACAGGTCTGTCAGCCTGACATCGATGGTGGGAAAATTGATGGAGGCCATCCTAAAGGGAAGGCTGCAGGGGTTCTTGGAGGAACAGGGATACCTAGATGATCGCCAGCATGGCTTCATCCCGGGCAGATCGTGTCAGACTAACCTTGTGAAGTTCTACGACTGGGTGACAACGGTGCTCGACCAGGGACTTCTGCAAGGCATTTGATTTGGTCCCCTACACTGGTCTGCTGGGTAAGCTGGGAAGGATAGGGGTGGAAGCTCAGATGGTCAGGTGGATTGGGAATTGGCTATCTGGGTGTTCTCAGCGGGTGGTGGTAGGGGGGCTAGTCTCGTCTTCCGGGCGGGGTCATAAGTGGGTTCCCACAGGAATCAGTTCTGGGGCCGCTCCTGTTTAACGTTTACATCTCCGATATCAGGGAGGGCATCAGGAGCGAAATGAGCCTCTTTGTGGATGACTCTAAGCTGGGGGGGTGGTGGTGGATGGGGAAGAGGGTAAGGTAGCCCTGCAGGGGGACCTGGATACTCTGGAGAGATGGTCATGCACCTGGAAAGTGAAATTCAACTCCAGGAAATGCAAGGTGATTCACCTGGGGTGTAGAAACCCAGGCCTGATGTACACCCTAAGAGGGGACATACTGCAGGCTTCTAGTGAGGAAAAGGACCTGGGAGTGCTGGTGGATGCCAAAATGAATAATTCTGAGCAATGTAGGAGGGTCACAGCCAGGGCAAATAGGATGCTGGGTTGCATCGCCAGGGGGATTACCTCAAGACGCAGGGAGGTGATTCTGCTGCTGTACAACGGCCTGGTCAAACCGCACCTTGAGTACTGCATGCACTTTTGACATCCACACCTAAAGAAAGATATTCAACTCCTGGAGCGGGTTCAGAGGAGGGCAACCAGGATGATCTGTGGTCTGGGGGATAGGACATACGAGGAGAGGCTTGAGGAGCTCAACCTATTCTCGCTGGAGGAGAGGAGAGACAGGGGGGATATGATTGAGGTCTTCAAGTGTCTAAAAGGGGTGAATGAGGTAAACCTTCATGGGGTCTTTCAGAGGAAGGTAGGAGGGGCCACCAGGGGGCACAGTTGGAGGCTGGAGGGCAGGAGACTCAGGGTGTAAGAGGAGGAGCCGGTACTTCAGTGAGAGGGCGGTGGAACCATGGAATGCACTGCCTGAGGAGCTAGTGGAGGTATCTACGGCGAAGGGGTTCAAGAGAGGCTGGGACAGATACAGGTGGGGGTGAAGCTGAGGAATGCTTATCGGGGGGAACTCTGGCGGGGGAAAGGGGGATCATGGGAGGATGGTATCAGTACCCATTCAGGGTACTGACTCCTGAGCAGACTTGATAGACCATGAGGGCTACTCTGCTGGCATTTTTAGTATGTTAGTATGAAACCAGTGATTGGTCACAAGAGATTCTGGGATGTACATTATTCTTTTTTTTTATTTTTCTGTTTTTACCCCCACCCCAACCTAGCACTGTCATCCAATCGCCTTACTTGTTGGCCACCTCTTTCCATCGAGGACTCCCCCTAAGTAGCTCTGGCTTACCCCCGAGGCGGGAATGTGGTGGTGGGGGGGGTGCCCCAAATCCCCTTCCCAGAGGAGTCATCATCAGGGATCCAGGCAGTACTGCAGCTGCAGGCAGGTGAGGACCCACTATCGGGTCCTTGTGTCAATGTTGCACTGGGAAAGCTATTTTTCTATGTATGCCCTCCCACAGTGTGATGTGCCATGACGCCAAGGCTTACACCGGCGTCCATCACGCTCTCCCTCCTGGTGCGGTTATCAGGGCTGTGATACCTCTGTCTGTCACCAGAGGTCAGACCACCCCAAGTCAGTGTGCCCACCTCCCACAGAGGAGCTGAGCAGTCCATTGGAAGCTCAGGCATCCTCTCCCCGGCCAGCCCTCTGACTCCTGGATCTGCTCCCGAACCTGGGTCATCAGCATCACAAGCAGAAATCCAATTGCTGTGCTGATGGGCCGTCGGGATGTACATTATTCTGCAAGAACAGAAGAGGAAGGAGAGGAGGGGGGGTTTCAATATATATAAATGACAACTTAGAGTGTGGGGAATTAAGCATCATAAAAGACCAATGCAAAGACATTGAAACCATATGGCTGCAGTTCAGTACAAACAAAGGGAAAAGGCCAAAGTAGGATTATTTTACAGACCAGAGATGAAATAGTAAAAACAACAATTCAGGGAGACATTCTGTTGTTGGGAGATTTTAATCTCCCAGGGATCAGCTGGGAGGAATTTAGTGGCACAACAGTCATAGAAGCGGAATTTATTGAAACACTATTAATGCAAGGACTAAACCAAAACGTAATGCAACCAACTACGCAAAGCAATATTCTAGATTTAATCATAACAAATCTTGACTCTGAAATAACAAACATAAGTATTAAGGGGAATTTAAGCACGAGTAACCAAAGTGTGATTGAATTTAGTATGAGTTTGGGACTGCAGAGGAACTACGGAACCACTGAATCAAGGAATCATTCCAGAGGGAATTATAGAATGATAAATGACATATTAAAAAAAAATGGAAATGGAAACAAGAATTAAGGGATAACTCTGTAGAAGAATGCTGGAATCTGATAAAAAAAATGTTAGTTAAAATAGAACCAAAATTATACACCGATCAGGAAAAAATATAACGGCAAAGGAAAATATAAATTTGGTTAACAAATAGGGTTAAAAACAAGTTAAAAAAAGGGAGGGCATACATGAAATTAAAAAAGACCCCTCTGAACCAAACCTAAGTGCCTACAAATGGGAGTTAAGATAAACAAAAAATATGAGCAGGAATGAAAGGAGGTTGAATTTAAAATTCCACATACAAAACGTAACCAGAAATCTTTTCTGTTGTATGTGAACAGTAGTAGGGGATGTGACAGATCGGTTGGACCAATACCACACAAACTGGGACTGCGACAAATAAACCTAAAGAAATCCCAGATACATTAAACAATTATTTTTGCTGTGTACATAGAAATAAAAATAATGATCAAACTTTACATGTGTCAAACACCAAGGTTGAATCTAGGCAGCTAGGCAACTACTATATGAATTCTAACATCCTAGCACCATTCCAGTCAGGGTTCTGTCCTAACTACTCAACCTCCACTTCCCTACTCCGGGTCATCGACCACATACACTTCAGCTCAGATAAAGGGCTAGACACAGGGACCATATTTACAGATATAGCAAAGGCTTTTGACACCATGGACCACCCCTGGCTCCTATTCAAACCAGCAGTCTCCACAGCCTTCATATGGTTCCATTTCTACCTGGAAAACCACACTCAATCCATCATGTTAGGCCTGCACACCTCCTCCACCCTCCATGTGTCCCTAGAGTCCCTCAAAGTTCAGTCCTGGGACCCTGCTTTTAACCATATTCAACAATGGCATCCCCGTGTCCATCTCAGTCAGCAGCATACACATGTATGCAGATGACACCAACATCTATGTGTAAGCCCCCCTTAAAGGAGGAGCTTATTGCTCCCATTAGGACCCCCTTTCCCCCCTATCCCCCCCGAGCTAGGGAATTCATTAGTGCTCTGCTGGATGCCTCAAGGTGGTGGCAGAAGGCAGGTTTAGGGAGATATATAAGGCTGGAGACAGGAAGTTCGGGGCCTTTTCCAGCCCAGGCAGTAAGTAGGCCTGGGGCTGGAGGGGGCAGCTGGAGGACCAGAGAAGGCAGGCAAGAAGGGAACCTGGCAGTCCAGGTGGGCCAACGTGGGGACCCCCCCAAAAGTGCAGATAGGGATGGCTTTGGCAGTGACGTGGCACCAAGGAGCAGAGGAGGAAGCTCCATGGGGAGGATGGTCAGCCAGTATACCTGCATCACTGGGACAGGGATGGTGTAGGTGGTTGTGGTGTGCCAGGATAGGCAGGAGCCCATAGAGATCCTGTGGTAGTGATTACTCAGGCTGCCAGGGCTGTGGGGTCAGTGGCAGGGTCCTCACAGGGAAAAGGCAGTGTCAGTGGGCTGTTCTTCATACCCAGTGTGGCAGGGTGGCCTGAGCTTAGAAGGATCCAGGGGGGCCTTTCACCCAACTTGTAGGGCCTGCGTGGAGGGGCAGGTCCTAGGGCACTGGCATTAATGGGCCAGGCAGGTAGCATGTCTTAGGACAGACCTTGGAGGGTGCCTCTGGTGGGGCTTTAATGCAAGCCCAGGATAAGTGGACAGAGATGTGGGGCAAGGAGCTGTGTACCCCCCTTTTCCAAAATTTACCATCTGGGAGCACTGAGAGAAGTGGGGTGCTCAGAGGGCCTGGGCGGTGGCAGGGCCTGGGTCCCACCCATGGCAGGGTAGCCTGGGTGAGGTAGCTCGAGTGCTGGAACAGGGCCAGGTTTTGGGCCGCTGCACCAGAAAGACAGAGAGATCTTAGCTGAGGATGTGGGATTGGTGCTGTGAGTTAGGAAGCACCAGGCATGTTCAGGTTCAATGTAAAGCCAGGGAGGTTGGGTTACAGGGCCTGGGTCAGAGAAAAAAAATCCTGGCACCCTTATTAGATTTGGGCCGAGATCCAGGGGCCAGGTGGGGGAAGCAACCCATTTTCTTGCACCGGAGATGGGGCAGCTGACCAGTGCCAGACCAGTTAAGGAAGGTCGTGGGTGGGTAACCCAGGAAACAGAGAGAGAGTTTGGCTTACCAGCACCAGGGAGCAAGGAGCCTATGGGTTTCTTCTAAAGTGGGTCCTTGGGTAAATCATCCAAGCAGTTAGAGAGACGAAATCCTGCTTGTGCTGCCTGTAATCCATTTGTGCTGCTCAGAGTGTCCAGCTAGGGTAAATTGTACAGAGTTCAGATAGCCTGCATGGAGCTGCTTTATTCATTTGGTGGAAGATGAGACCCCTGCATTCCTGGAATCATTTGGGGTGCAGGAGCTTAAAATAAAGAAGCCAGTTTTGGAAGAAACTGATAGTGATGTTCTTCTTATTTGAGTTAGTTCCATCTTTGTTCAAGACACTTGTTGGTCCAATAAAAGGTATAAAACCTTCCATCTTCTCCTGTTTTGCAAGGACCAGTACAGCTGGAATCTCTTTCTACAAAACAATGGAAGATACTGCAAATTGCTGTCTGGAATGGCAACTCTGCAACATGAAGAAAAAGGAAGCCAAATTTGACAGCGACATCTACTTCCTAACTGCATGCAAAAAACAGAACATTACACCTAAAGGACTTCGGATCTACAACCCACTGCAAACTACATACAATTCAAGGTATGCAGAACAACTTTGTTGCAGGACATCTGAGAAACTCAGGAATCGTCTTATTCATCAAATATACGCTAGAAAATCTCACCTTAAAAATAAATTTTCTGAACTTTCACACACCCTTCAAGGAAACAACAACAACATATCACCAGGATTTAGCTGTGATCTCCAAACACATTATCAAAAAGCTCTCCAGGCAGCCTTATCACAGAAGAGGAGGAAACTCCGAGAACTACAAGACAGCAGCTACAACAACACCTTGACTCATCTGGGGGAAGTAAACCACAGCACTAACATTGTGGAACAGGATAATACACTGCAACAACCACAACCTATCTAATAAAGAACTTAGTATGAGCTGAAACATTTGCACTATCCAAGGGCTTAATTTTCTGCCCCACACAGGAATTTGATAACATTAGATTATGTGGGGAGATACAAAGATTTTTTAGACAGGTTCGTCTAAAAGAATATTTCTTCAATAAAAATGACATTCAGACAACACATTATAACAGCACAAAGAAAACATCAGACTGGACCCCTCGGAGTGGACGCAACCCCAAGTTGGATGCCTACATCAACTGCTTCCGTGGAAGAATAAGCTCCCAAACCCTTAGCAAACAGCAGAAACTCCTGTACAATATTACACCACTAGAAAAGAGGGCAATACAAACTCTGAATAACAACCATAACATTGTAATAAAACAAGCTGACAAGGGTGGAGCTGTGGTTGTGATGAACACAGAGGATTACATTAAAGAGGCACACAGACAGCTGTCAGATACAGCTTACTATAGAGAACTCACTGAAGACCCTACTATACAATATACAGAAGAATTTAAACAAATCATCATGCCTCTACCTAACAACATCCAAGAACAGTTAAAAATACTAATTCCAAACAAACCTACTCCAGGGACATTCTATATACTATCCAAGATACACAAACCCGGGAATCCAGGACTACCCATCATCTCTGGCATTGGCACACTCACTGAAAACATTTCAGGACTCATTGAATCCATTTTAAAACCACTAGTAAGAGCTACTAGCAGTTTTATTCAGGACACCACCAATTTCCTCAGGAAACTGAAACAAAATGGACAACTGCCACCGATCACTATCCTAGCCACAATGGATGTCACTGCCCTGTACACCAACATCCTACATGAAGATGGCATAGCAGCATGTCAGAACTTTTTAAAGGAAAACACAGCCACAGGAGACATTCCAGAAACCACCATCAGCACCCTAATAAAATTCATTTTGACACACAACTTCACCTTTAACGGCAAGCACTTTTTACAGATTGTGGGGACAACCATGGACACTGCAATGGCACCACAATATGCCAGTCTTTTCATGGCCTACTTAGGGGAGGATTTTTTAAAACACCACCCTTACAATCCATCTGTTTACCTCCGATTTATTGATGATTGCTAGCCTTGCTTGTAGAGCAGAAAGCAGCTAACTAAAAGAAGCTACATTATCTTCTTAATTTAAAACGTATATCTCAGCAGGAGTCAGTGTCTGTTAAGATTAAGTAGACAGATAACTTTATTAGAAGTAGAAGGGGACTTATTTAGGGTTAAAAAGAAAGAAAAGAAAGAAGGTCAGTGTGTATTCTGTGCAGTGAAAGGTACTCTATCAGCTGACTTTGCTAAACCAGTAGGAGGAAAGAGAGCTTACCTGGGGTGTGGTTTAGACACTATAAAAGCAGGTGAGTCAAATTACAACTTCCTGTTGCTAGCCTTGCTTGTAGAGCAGAAAGCAGCTAACTAAAAGAAGCTACATTTTCTTATTAATTTAAAACTGATATCTCAGCAGGAGTCAGTGACTGTTAAGATTAAGTAGACAGATAACTTTATTAGAAGTAGAAGGGGTCTTATTTAGGGTTAAAAAAAGAAAGAGAAGAAGGAAGGTCAGTGTGTGTTCTGTGCAGTGAAGGGTACTGTATCAGCTGACTTTGCTAAACCAGTAGGAGGAAAGAGAGCTTACCTGGGGGTGTGGTTTAGACACTATAAAAGCAGGTGAGTCAAATTACAACTTTCTGTTGCTAGCCTTTTTTCTTACTAATTGCCCTCCGTCCCACCCAAAGCCAGTTCTACTTTTATAGCCACTGGATTTGACTGTCAACAGAAACTTCCTGTTTGGCAGTAGGAAGGAAAGGATAATAGAGAAACATTGGTTTTGTCAACCCTAAAGTAGAAAAAGTAGCTCACTCTCCCCCAGCTGCTGGTGGTCTGATATTGAGAAAGGAAGAAGGAGGCTACTGAAGAAGATAGGAAGTTGCTGTCCCAGAACAGGAAGGGTGAGAGTTGTAAGGAGAGGAGAGAGTAAGCATCCAGAGAAACAGTAGAGGGGACACAAAATAAAACATGATAGGAGTGGTGCAGTGCAATGGCTGTGGGGTGGCAGTGTTCCGGGAGACATTCTGGAGGCTGCGATGCTGCCCTATTTGCAGACACCTCTCTGGTCTGAGAGAGAAGGTTGCCCGTCTCCAGGCTGACCTGGCTAGGATTCGTGAAACCTCCTCCCCCACCCAGGGACCACCAGGGCCAATGCCACTACCTCAGAGGTTGCCAAGAAAGAGGAGAGGCTGGACCAGGGTGGGCTCAAGGAGGGAGAGGGTGGTGGAACAGAGTTGCATCCTCCAGCTGTACCTCTCCACAATTCATTCGCTCTTCTGGTGGATAGTGGTTCCTCTATGGAGGCACCTGCAGTGGAGACCAAGGAGGATGCTGGGAACCTTCACAAAGGAGACCCAAAGGAGGGTGGCATTGGACCCCACAGGGGAAGGAAACAACTCCTGGTGGGGGACTCAATCATTAGGGTGGTAGAAATGGGGGAGGAAGGGGAGAGGGAGGTAAGGTGCCTTCCTGGCGCCACGGCTTGGAGGGACAGGAAGCGAATCCTCAGGATTGTGGGAGGAGCTGCACGAGGGAGGGAGCTGGATGTCATTGTCCACCTAGGGACAAATGACCTGGCTAGGAATGGGATCAGAGCAGTGCAAGAGGAGTTTGTAGAGTTGGGAAGGGGCCTTAGACAAGTAGCGCATACGGTAACCTTCTCGGAGGTGCTGCCTGTCTATGGCAAGGGAGATGCTAGGCACTTCTCACCAGGAATTCAATGAGTGGTTGAAAAACTGGTGTGAGCTCAGGGTTTTGGCTTCATTGGGGACTGGGAGACACCTGGAGGGATGCAGACCTACTGGTGCGATGGTTTGCATCTGTCCGGGAACCAGGATCCTAGGGTGAGAGGTTTGAATGCTTCATTGGCAAGCATTTAAACTAGCCAAGGGGGAGGCACTGAAAAGAAGCAGGAAATCCAAGCCTCCCCACAAAACATGGTGATTAGGAGGTAAACACCAAGGTACAGAAGTTATTAGGAGCAGAACAGATTTAAATGTAAAAAGGCAAAGGCAGTAAGGACAGAAATGGGGCTAAAGGGTTAAGGCTATCAAAAGTGGAGGGTGATGAGTACCAATGCCCGTAGTCTGTGTAACAAGCTCCCTGAACTAGTGGCCTTGATGGAAGAGGTTGCCTGGATATTGTGGCAGTCACAGAAACATGGTACACAGAGAATCATGACTGGGTATCAACATACCAGGATACACAATCTACAGGAGGGACGGGAGGGTAAAAGAGGAGGAGGAGTAGCTCTCTATGTAAAGGAAGGGATCAAAGCAACAGAACTAAAGACTAAACAGGGAGCAGATGAGGCACTTTGGGTCACCCTGGAGACAGGAAATGGTACCACAATCCACATGGGGGTTGTATACAGACCCCCATCTCAGGGGGAGGGAATGGACAAGGAAATGATAGAAGGTTTTCTTAGAATGGCAGAAAAAGGGGAGATATTGTTGATGGGGGACCTGAATATGCCAGATGTTAACTGGAGCACCTTTGCTGCAGGCACATCCAAGAGCAGGGTCATTCTTGATGCCCTACACGAGGCATGCCTCAGACAGCTAGTATCAGAACCCACTCGGGAGGGAGCAATCTTAGACATGGTACTTTCAAATGGGGATGGAGAAAGAATCTCAGATTTAGAAGTGGGTAGCCATCTGGGAACAAGCGACCACCAAACAGTGTGGTTCACGATAAACACAGCCATACAATCAAGCCATACAAAAGCAAGAGTACTAGACTTTAGGAGGGCTGACTTTGGGAAAATGAGAGAGTGCCTCAGAAAAGCACTAGCAAACAGGCAAGAAGGAGGGGGTGGAGGAACAATGGGGAGTGATCAAAACAGCCATCACAGAGGCAACAAGCCTTTGTGTAAAGCAAATCAATAAAACACAACGAAGGAAAAAACCGCTATGGTTCACAAAAGAGGTGGCAGGGAAGGTTAAGGAGAAAAGGACAGCATTCAGGAAATATAAGGAAACGCAGAAGGAGCAGGACAGAGAACTTTATCAGTTAAAACAGAAAGAGGCTGGGAAGGCAGTCAGAATAGCAAAGGCCCAAACCGAGGAAAGGATAGCCAATTCTGTTAAGAAGGGGGATAAGACCTTTATAGGTACATTAGGGGAAGAAAGACCAAGGAGGATACTGAAGCTTAGTAAAGGGAGGAATGTGGGTAGAGGGTGACAGTGAAAAAGCAGGGATACTGAATGAATATTTCTGCTCAGTATTCACAAAGGAAGAGGAGGGGGAGTTACCTAAACCAAACAAGAGAAACACTCTGAAGACGGGGGTCGATACCAGTCCATTTACAGAAGAAAGGGTTCTGAAAGAACTAATAAAATTGAAGGTGGACAAAGCAATGGGGCCTGATGGGATTCACCCAAGAATTCTAAAAGAACTAAGGGTAGAACTAGTGATATCGCTGATTACTCTCTTTAACAAATCATGGGAGGATGGGGTGGTACCCGAGGACTGGAGGAGGGCAGATGTGATTCCTCTTCACAAAAGTGGGAGCAGGACAGAGGCAGGAAACTACAGACCAGTTAGTTTGACCTCAGTGGTAGGGAAAATGATGGAATCACTTCTGAAGGAAAGAATTGTTGAGTACCTAGAGGCCAGTGGGGCACAGGACCCAAGGCAGCATGGATTCACGATGGGAAGGTCATGTCAGACGAATCTAATAGATTTCTTGGACTGGGTGACCAAAGTAGACCAGGGAGGGCTGTGGACATGGCGACCTAGATTTTAGCAAGGCATTTAATACAGTCCCACACAAAGATTAATACACAAGATAGCCAGCCTTGGAATGGGTCCCAAGGTGGTAGCCTGGATAAAAATTGGCTAGACAACAGGGACGAAAGGGTAGTAGTAAATGGAGTCCACAGTGAAGAATGGAGGGTTACTAGTGGGGTACCGTGAGGTTCAGTACTGGACCGGTCCTTTTAAGGTCTTTATAAGTGACATTGCAGAGGAACTGGAAGGAAATGTATGTCTCTTTGCAGATGACACAAAGATCTACAACAGGGTTGATACACAAGATGGAGTGGAAAGGATGAGAAGGGACTTGGCAAGGTTGGAGGAATGGTCAAATGTATGGCAGCTCAGATTCAATGCAAAGAAGTGCAAGGTAATGCACATGGGAAAGAAAAACCCAGGGGAAGCATACACAATGGGGGGTGAGATACTGACAACAGTAAAAATAGAAAGGGACCTGGGGGTAATTATATCAGATGACCTAAAGGTGGGCAAGCAATGTGAGAAGGCAGTAAGGAAGGCTGGAGGGATACTGGGATGCATAGGAAGAGGCATCAATAGTAGAAACAGGAAGTTGTTATCCCTCTGTACAGACAGTTGGTGAGACCCCATCTGGAGTACTGTGTGCAGTTCTGGAGACCCCATCTCCGCAAAGACATAGACAGAGTGGAGGCTGTCCAGAGGAGGGCAACCAAAATGGTGCAGGGTCTGCACCAGAAGACATACGAAGAAAGACTAAAGGAGCTTAATATGTATATTCTTGAGGAAAGAAGGGAGAGAGGGGACATGATAGAAACTTTCAAGTACCTCAAGGGAATTAACAAAGTCCAATAGGGTAGCATCTTCCAGAAAAAGAGATGTGCAAGAACAAGGGGGCACAATTTGAAGATAGAGGGGGGACGGCTCAGGGGTAATGTGAGGAAGTATTTTTTCACTGAGAGGGTTGTGGATGCGTGGAACAGCCTCCCTGAGGAGGTCGTGGAGTCAAGAACAGTTGGGGACTTCAAGAATGCATGGGACAGGCATAAGGCAGTCCTAGTGGGGCAGGTAAGAGGAAGTAAGCTGTTGGTTAACTAGGATCTGCAGCTTACCTGTTAGGTAGGAAAATAGGCAGACTAGGTGGGCCAAGCGGTCCTTATCTGCCGTCAAATTCTATGTTTCTATGTTTCTATGACGTTCCTGATTTGGACAGAAGGTGAAGACTCTCAAAAAATTCCATCATGATTTTAACAACTTTCATCATTCCATAAATCTCACTATTGAATACTCCACCACCAGCATACATTTTCTTGACACCACAGTCAGTATCACTAAAAATGGACATATACAAACTGCTCTTTACAGAAAACCCACTGACAGACACCGCTACCTACATAATTCCAGCTTCCACTCAAATCATACAAAAAAATCTGTAATCTACAGTCAGGCGATTCAAAATCATCGAATCTGCTCCGATGAGAGAACAAGAGACAGACAGCTCTCCACACTTCAGGATTACCTAATTCAGCAGGGCCACTCTCCAAGACAAATTGACAGATAATTTGAATGGGCCATACAGATACCATGAGACAATCTGCTGGAATACAGGCAAAGACATCAAACTGACCGCACACCCCTAGTGGTCACTTACAGCCCCATGCTAAAACCCCTTCAGGAAATTGTCAAAGAGCTACAACCCATGCTGAGAGAAGATGAAACACTGAAAGACATCTTCCCTGAACCACCTGTCATTGCCTATAAGCAGCCCCCCAGCCTCTTGAACATAATAATTCATAACAAACTCCCAGCAGATCAAAATAGCCAGAAAACAAGAGGGGCAATACCATGCAACATGGCAAGATGTAAGACCTGCACCCACATATGCACCCAGGTCACCATTAAGACAAGCCAGAACAACATAATACAAATTAATGGATCCTACACTTGTCAATCCAGCAATGTGGTTTACCTAATTCAATGCAAGACATGCATAGATGGTTGCTATATTGGGGAAACTAGACAACCGCTGAAAACCAGGATGAATCACCACCGTCACACAATAGTAAACCAGATTATCAGCACTCCAGTAGGAAACCATTTTTCACAAACAGATCGCTCTCTCTTGTATTTATCTGTTTTGATACTAAGAGGCAACTTCAGAAACACACAGGACAGAAGGACATGGGAATTGAAATATATTAATTTAAATCTAACATTTCTGGACTGAATCGGGACATTGGTTTCATGATACACTATGGTAAACTGTAAATCTTTTATTGTGTACTAAATCAAGTCTCTGTTCATCACACTTTGATTCTGTATTTCTCTTATTTTTTTTTCCTCCTAGTTCTGCCTGACCCCCTCACTGAGCAGGATATTCCTTTACTGCCCATATTCCCTGGATGTTACCTGTTGGAGGTCAGAGATGCAAGTATGGAACTTGAATGTGAAACCCCAGGTAAAACTGTACCTAGTGATACTGTGCTGGAGTTGAAGACTCCAAGCAATCAAGAAGAAGTCTATGAGGCTGAAGGGACTTTTTCTTGTATTGATGCAGCTAAATCTATTAACAGTATTGACTGGGGTATACTGCAGGCTAAAGATGCTAATATTGTCAAAATGTTACAATATGTTAAGATCAAGGAGGTGGTACATGTGTTTTATTTTTATTTTTTTGATGAAAAAAATACAAAGGAGGAGACAGGTGGAAAATAGATTGGAACCTGTGTTGAGGTAACACCTAGAGTGTCTACCCTCTGGTGTCTGTATCTGTAGCAAACGAAATGAAGCAAGAGACATAGTGGGTTTATGTAGAGGGGTTGAACCTAGGACTGGGCCCCTGCTTAAAACTGATATGTCTGGTGGGGTTGGAGCAGGTAATTACTCACCTCAGAGAAACTGTTTCTATGATACTGGACTTTTTAACCGTCCGCTTTTATCCCTTCCTTTACATAGAGAAAATGGTAATGTTGAAAATATGGAGTGAAAATATAACAAAAAATTGGTGAAGTCTCGAGTGTGTGTAGAAACTGCACAACGCACACCTGTAATTAAATTATTTGGGGGATTTTTTTCAGCAGATTTTCAACATAGGCATTTTGGGACCTTCGCTTCATGAACAGTGGCACTGTAAATTTCTTAATCTGTCCCGAACGTTGATTTCTTACAGCGACCACGCTATTCTATGCCAGAAGTGTGAAAACACATTTTGAAAAGGTTGTGAAAAATGACAGCTGTACTATTCATAAGGAGATGTGTAAAAATGCTAATGTTGAAAATCTGGAGTGAAAATATTACAAATTCGTGAAGTTACGAGGGTGCGTGGAAACGCAATGCACGCTCATAACACAGTCATTTTATGGACTTTTGTCACCAAATTTTCAACTTAGGCATTTTAGAACCTCTGTTCATGAACAGTGTCACTGTGATTTTCTTAATGTGTCCCAAACACTGATTTCCCACAGCGACCGTGTTGTTCTGCGCTGGAAGTGCGAAAACACATTTTGGCCAGGATGTAAAAAATGACAACTGTACTGTTCATAAGGAGGTGTGAAAAAATACCAATGTTGAAAATCTGGAGTGAAACTATTACAAATTCACAGACTTATGAGTGTGCGTAGAAACTGCAAATGCATGCTCGTAACACAGTAATTTTTTGGAATTTTTTCACCAAATGTGCAACATAGGCTTTTCGAGAGCCCACCTCATGAACAGTGCCACTGTCGTCTTGTTAATCGGTCCCAAAAGGTAAGTCCGCAGTGACCACAAAATCACCTTTTAGGACCGAATAACCAGATGACAGTCACTGAATTCATGAGATGGGGTCCCAAGAACCCCATGTTGAAAATTTGGTGGAAAAATTCAGAAAAATGGCCAAGATATCCATGTAAGTTGAAAAAAAAATACATTTATGCCATTATACAGCTTACCGGGATTTCTTTAGTTTGCGGTCGGCTTTGAAGAGTGCAGACGTGTTCCTGGTCCACCAAATATCATTGTGCCGGGCTCCGAGTAAGTATGGGTGGGGTTGGGGAAGTGGGGTGCAGAGGGGTTGGGGGGGGCACTGGACTCAGTGACGTACCATTTTTCATTTGCAGAGAAAAAAAAACCCGGGAAGGATTTCTGCATTTTCAGGTGCTTTGGCATGTTGGGGTGGGCTCCTAATGTACCACCTGAGTGTTCCATAGGGGGGGTCTAAGCCAATGGGGATTGGGCCCCCCCATCAGCAGAATGATGGGGGGACGGGCGCATGAGCCAAGGGGGATTGGGCACCCCCTCGGCACACAACAGATATGGGGTATCATGCCGACGAGGATTGGGCTACCCCATCGGCAAATGAACTGGGGAGGGGGCATGAATTGTAGGAGGCTTACATTTTGCATATGGTCAGTACCGTGGGTTCAGGCTGTTGCTATCAACAGGACTAGGGCGGTGCTTGCTTCGCAGGCTGCAAATGCTAGTAGCATTATTGGGGCTTTCGTGTAAGTTGTTGCTTCTACTTGTAAGGGTCACAATGACAGAGCAATGCTGGCCCCAACTCATGTATGTAGATGAACTGCAGAACAGCAGACCATTCTCTTACACTGACCGCTGCAATCAGGAACACCCTGGCATCACAGCTGATTGTTCCATGATGAGGCACTCTCTGATTGCAGTAGTCAATTTGTTTGAGCATAGTGGCATGCTCATTAACTGCAGCAGGCCCCTCTATTGGCACAGAACAGACCAGCCCCAGAACAGACTGCTGTCGTTTGGCACAACACTGCCGTGCCTCCACAACCTGCTTGTGAAGGAAGCTGACGCAGTGTGTTTCTTGCGCGTGTGCTCAAGCAAACACAAAAAGGGATTGAAACAAACTGTGGGGAATTACCAACCTATCAGCCTAACAGCCATCCTAGGGAAGGTGATGGAGAGGCTGTTGAAGGAAAGGTTAGAGAAAGAAATATCTGACAGGGAGTTACAAGATAAATCACAACATGGCTTTGTACCAGGCAGAACATGCACCACAAATCTCATATCCTTTTACAATAAGATAAGCATCTTGTCTGGGTAATTCCAGTTGACACTATATTTCTGGATTTTACTAAGGCTTTTGGCACAGTGCCACATCCTCAACTAATTGCAAAAATGAAGAATATGTGTATTAATAATAAATTAATTCACTGGTTTACTCATGGTTGGTAGACAGAACTTAACATGTTAGAATAAAGGGGATAGTCAGCCCACTGGCACAGCAGTTGGATTTCTGCTTCTGACGCCGACGACCCAGGTTCCGGAGAGGACCCGGGAGTCAGAGGGCTGGCCAGGGGGAGGAAGTTTGAGCGTGTGAGGGACTGCTTGTCTCCTCCAGGGGGATGGGGGAACATTGACTCTGGACTGGCCTGACCTTTGGTGGTGGCAGGAGGTAACACAGGCCCGAGCGCACATCAAGAGGGAAGAAGTGACAGACGTCGGCATAGGCCATGGCATCATTGCACATCATGCTCTAGGGGGTGTACACAAAGAAAAATTACTCACCCGGTGTGACACCGATGATGGGGCCCTGATAGATGACCCTCATCTGTCTGCACTGCGGACCACCTAGGAGGACTCCAACGTAAGACTTTATTCCAGGCTTGATTCGGGGGGGGGGTACTATGGGATGGGGCCCCTTCCACCACGTCCCTTCCTGGGGGGTCTAAACCAGTGCTCCATGCAGGGTCCTGGGTGGGCAGCAGAAGCAGGTCAGGCAGTCGGGTGACAGTGCTGGTGCAGAGGAGGGGGTAAAAGCAGAAAGTAAAAAAAAAAAAATAAATGAGATACATTTAGATGAGGGATGGGTGTTCAGTGGTGTGCCCCAGGGGTCCATTTTGGGACCATCACTTTTTGGGACATTGCTTAAGGAAACTATCCTTACAAATAGCAAACAACATAATTAAATTTGCAGATGATATAAAACTGGGGGGGAGTAGTAGATGCAGCATATAAACATGACTCACTGGTGAAGGATTTAAGGGAAATAGAATTATGGGCACATAACAACAATATGTTTTTCAACATCGAGAAATCTGTGGTGCTTCATATGGGTCGTACAAATCCAAGGACTATTTATAAATTAATTGACACCAATCTATGACAAGTAGAAACAGAGAAAGACCAGGGGATCATTACTAATAATAACCTGACACATGAGAATTACTATAAGAAAGTAACCCAGATAGCTAACAGACTCATTGGTTGAATGAAAAAAAAAGCATTTTTTTAGTGTGGGGCTCCAGAACTGTGTACCATTATCCAAATGTGATCTGATGTGTATTCTGCATAACGGTAATATGCAGTGTTCTGTCCTTGACAAAAAAATAGAAACATAGAAGCATAGATAGGGTAAATTTGCAGACTAGGTAGGCCAAGTGTTCCTTATCTGCCATCAGATTCTATGTTTCTATGTTTCTGTTTGTTTCAAGGGCAGAACACTGCATATTACCAAAATACGAAACATACATCAGATCACATTTGGATAATGGTACACAGTTTTAGAGCCCCCACGTCAAAAAGGATATTAAATTACTAGAAGGCATACAGAGGAAGACTAAGAGAATAATACCCAGATTAAGAAATACGTCATATTGGTAGAGAATGAGAGATATAAACATGATTATTGTGGAAAAAAGAAGACATAGGTGAGCCTTATTACAGCTACACAAGGTTTTAGGGGATGAGGAGCTTATGGACGATTCTGGGTAAGAATATGCCAATAGAGGATATTATTAAGGGAAAGGGAACATTGTTTACCCAGGAGTAGCACACTAAGCTGAAGCTTGTTTCCAGATGCGACCTGGGAGCTCAAGGAAGTTAAGCGACTTGCTCAGGATCACACAGTATGCACCTAGGCGGTTATGGGATTCAAACCGAGGTCTCCAGATTTGCAGCTCAGAGCCTTAACCCAGTGTGCTACACTACCTCCTCAAATAGCAAACAATATAATTAAATTTGCAGATGATATAAAACTGGGGGGGAGTAGATACGGCATATAAACATGACTCACTGGTGAAGGATTTAAAGGAGACAGAATTATGGGCACATAACAACAATACGTTTTTCAACACTGAGAAATCTGTGGTGCTTCATCTGGGTCGTACAAATCCAAGGGCTATTTATATCCTACATTAGACAAATAAACTTGAGTAGATCAAAGAAGAATTGAGACAAGTTCTTTACAGTACGGGCTGTGAGAAAATGGAATGCGTTACCAAAAGAGATAGTTGACTTCCGGTTCTGCCACGGATCAGGCAAGCTGCTGAAGACTTAGCTCGCTGGTTAGCCCGTTGGAAATCCCTCTTTAAAATGAATAAATAATTGATTTTCGCCATTTATAAAAGAAGCCAAATGTTGGGTGGATCGACTGTTAAGGAAAAGGGAGCCCGATCCCGTTCACAACAACCAAAAGGGGACAAAGATGTTACTGGTGCCCAAAATATTGCTCCGAGCAATGCAATGAGCTTAATACACATGGTGGATCAAGCTGCAGCCTACGACACAGATGAGGAGACAGACAAACTCACCAGATGGAGATTTGATGTTCTCCTTAAGGAGATCAGGGAAATGCGAGCCGAGAAAAAAAAAGCAGCGTTCCTTCAGTTAAATCAGAAATTACAGCAGGTAGAGTGCAGGGTACAAGAAACTGAAGACCGTATTTCACAGGCCGAAGACAGTACTCTCCACATAGGCCAAACAGTACGCGCTCTGTGTTAGCGTGTCACTGAACTGGAAAATAAATGTGCTGACCTGGAAAGTCGTTCTAGACACGACAACCTGAGATTGTATGGGTTGAAGGAGGGAGCTGAGACAGGCCAAATGGCCGAATTTATAACAGATCTACTGAGAGACGTATTGGAGCTGCCAGCTACATATGAGCTGAAAATTGAATGAGCGCATAGAGCGTTATTACCCAGGCTGAAGGAAGAATCAGCATGTCCCAGATCAATAATAATAAAATTTAGCAGTTATCGAACAAAGGAAGACATCCTTCGTCGAGCATGGCAGAAAAAAGAGGTTAAGTACCCGGATTCGAGGTTATTTTTTGATCAAGACTACCCCACTATAATTCAAAAGCAATGACTGGAGTATGGTCCAATATTAAAACTCCTGAAAGATAAGCAAATAAAATTCCAAATACCTTACCCGGCATGACTAAGAGTTCACTGGAAAGATGGTCTCGAAGTGTATGACTCAGCACAGGAGGCAAGTGCGGCCCTTTTGAAGCATGGATTGGAGCCTCCTGCCCCTTTAAGGCCTCCAGTACAGAAACGGAAAGAGTCAGCGGGGCCCTGGGAGCAAGCGCCATCTAGGAAGCGAAAACAAGCATCCAGCCGATTTGCAATGTGTTCAACTTCAATGTTATTGGAACTAATGAAAAAACTACCAGGATATGTGGACAGCGACGAGGGCGAGGAAGATGATCCTTGAAGGGAAGTGTTTTCTTTTAATGTGGTGTTACTTTCCTCCTTCTTTAATTGAGATCTTGTCTCGTATACCCACCGAGTGATATGTGAGTGCCATTCTGGACTGTTCAGGGACATTAAGAGGCAACGAGGTGTCGTTCTTTTCTAAGCATATAAAAGTAACTGAGACATTGGTTCTGTTCTTAGAAAGCAGACATTTCTTGGCCACATCTAGTCTAGCTGCTCCAGATGGGATCTTTTCATTCTCTTTTCCCCCCTTCTTGTCTCCCTCCCCCTTATAGCTAATTAAGAATGAACCAAGAAGTGTTGGTCCATTACTTAGTGGTCACTTCCTTCGTTAGTCATCAAAGCATGGAGAAGGACCTGATCAAAATGCACTGAGGGGTCTGGGTGGGGGCGGGGGCTGTTGTTGGGGGGGACAGGAGGGAATGTGCAGTTGTTGGGAAGCGTAAACAGGGACAGACCGATACCTTAATGACCGATGCTGCGCGACCTGCGCCCTTTCATCCCCCTTCCAGTTTCTGATGTTACTATCAGACGCTGTCGGGAGATGGGGATTGGTAGGGATAGTGTTGGTCGCGCACTATCAAGAAATTCCAGTGTGGGTTATGGGAGGATTGAAGTTGTCAGGTCCAGGAGGTGCCCTGGGTTGATTTGGGCACATGGGAGAGGCCAGTCGTGTTTGGTGTCCATCTCTAGGGAGCCTATTAGATCCAATGGCCAGGTAACCTGTGGGGCTGCATCACCCCCAAATCCCCTGATGGCAGTGCTTTGTAATGCCAGATCGATCAGAAATAAGACAGCAATTATTGCTGCCTTGATTTCGTCGGTCGATCTGGCTTTTATCACGGAAACCTGGGTGGGAGACGATGCGGGCCCAATTTTTGAGGCTGCAGTCCCCCCTGGGTATACCGTGGTGCACTTCCCCAGAGTGGAGCGCAGGGGTGGCAGTGTAGCCATCTGTTTTAGATCCAGCCTGACCTTCACCGTGCACCCGGTGAGAGCCCCGGGTTCTTTGGAATGTGTGGCCATCCGGGGAGGACCTGATGCGGGCTGCAGGATCTTTCTCATTTATCACCCTCCTGGGTCGATGGGAGAGTTCCTGCAGGAGGTCGCAGATTTCATTGCCGTTGCATCATTGGAATCCCCCAGATGTGTTTTTCTGGGGGATTTCAATGTTTGGTTCGACGATGTGAATCATGGACGTGGTCATGAACTTTCCCAGATCATGTCCTCCCTTGGTCTGACGCAGGCAGTTACTTTACCAACTCATCGGGATGGCCACATGTTGGACCCGGTGTTCTCACTGGGAGTTGATATTAGTGATCTTAAGATCAATCCAGTTCTCTGGTCTGATCATTGCACGGTCCAGTTCACGCTTGGGGCTCCCACCATAAGCCCTTCCCCTGTTGAGATGATTCACTGTCGCCCTTTACGGGGTTTGACCCCTGAGGGTTTTCTGGCGGCAGCGAATTTGTCTAGGGTGGGTGATGCATGCGCGGGAGGTGTTGTGGTCGGAGTTGACGCCTATAATGAGGTGTTATCCGACACCATAAACTCCCTCCCACCTGTCCGTGTATGACCCAGGACTTCTTACCTGAGGTCACCATGGTTTGATGGTGAGCTCAGGGAGATGAAGAAACTGGGTTGGAGATTGGAGCACTGCTGGAGGAGATCCCATCTGGATGCGGACAGATTGGCCCTGCGTGCCCATTATGTTGGGTACCAGGAGGCAATCAACCGCAAGAAGACAGTGTTTTTGTCTGGGAAGATTGCTGCTGGAAGGAACCGACCGGCCTCACTCTTCCGGACCATTGATAGACTTTTACATCCTGTCTGTCTATGGCTCAGGAGGGTTTTTTCCAACACGGACTGTGAGGATTTCGCTCGGTTCTTTTCGGATAGGGTGTCTGCGATCTGGCAGGTGGCTCCTTCAGCCAGCAATGTTACAGCTGGCGGTGATCGTCTGATGTGTTCTGAGTGCACTCCGTCTGGTTGGGGAGAGTTTAGACCAGTGGAGGATAGTGAGGTTATTGAGGTAGCAACCAACGTGAGGCACACCTTTTGTGAACTGGACCCGGTATCAACGCATTTCTTAATGAGATGCGTTGACTCTGTTGGCCCGGTGTTTGTCATGATTGTACGGTGCTCCCTTTCCGAGAGTGTCTTTCCAGATGCCTTGAAGGAGGCTCTGGTGAGACCCCTCTTAAAGAAGCCATCTTTGGACCCGGAGATCAGGGCAAATTACCATCCAATCTCTAACCTTCCATTTTTTAGGAAAGGTTATTGAGAAAGTGGTAGCGCTTCAGTTGGAAGAGCACCTCATATCCCACGAGTTGTATGAACCCTTCCAGTCGGCTTTTCGTGCCCGACATAGCACCAAAACTGCACTTGTTTGGGTGCAGAATGACTTACTCAGGGCTAGAGATCAGGGAGACAAGACAATTCTTGTTCTCCTCGCTCTCTCATCAGCATTTGACACTGTGGACCATTGTGTGCTGCTTGCTCGCCTTGGGGACCTATGTGGACTCACCGGTAATGTCATCAAATGGTTTGAGTCCTTTCTAACTAACAGGAGGCAGCGGGTTATGATGGGAAATTTCTCATCTACACCCAGTCTGCTTCTTTGTGGAGTTCCTCAGGGATCAGTATTAGCTCCCAATGTTGTTCGCAGTGTATATGCTGCCTCTGGGTGGGATCATTAGGAAGTATGGCTTGAGTTTTCATTGCTATGCCGATGATACTCAGCTATATTTTTCCTTTACCTCAGGAACATCCAATGCAGTGGATGTGCTTAATATCTGTCTGATCGAGATTAACGACTGGATGGCCTCCAGCTGGTTGCGGCTGAACCCCGATAAGACGGAGGTATTAGTAGTGGAGTCGAACAGAGTTCGTGATAGGATGGCCTCTGACACAGAAACTGGGCTTGTCCTAGGGTCTGTGCCATTGAAGGCCTCCTCTTGGGTGTGAAATCTTGGCGTGATTCTGGACAGAGATTTAACCATGGAGGCTCAAATATCCTCTGTGGTTCATACCTGTTTTTACCATCTCAGAAACATTGCCAGAATTAAACCCCTCATTCCGCCTCTGGACCTCACTACTTTGATACATGCCTTAGTCACATCTAGGCTTGATTACTGTAATGCGCTCTATCTCGGGGTCACGGGAAGATCTCTCCGCAGATTGCAGCTGGTGCAAAACGCAGCTGCCCGATTGCTGACCGGGCAGCAAAAGTTTTGTCATATTACATCAGTTTTGCATGAATTGCACTGGCTGCCAGTCAGGTGGAGAGTCCTCTTTAAGGTGGGTCTTCTTACCTATAAAGCCCTACATGGACAGGGCCCTGGTTACCTGTTAGACCTTCTGTCACCTGCCTTCTCCTCGCGCCCTCTTCATTCCTCCAGTGAATGCCTCCTGACCATTCCCAGAACTAGGCTGAAAACAGCCGGCGATAGAGCGTTTAGTGCCGCAGCCCCCGTTCTGTGGAACTCCTTACCAACTATGGTCAGAGAGGCTTCATCGGTGGATGTTTTTAAGGCCCAGTTAAAGGCCTTTCTCTTTTCTAAGGCATTTAATGCTTAGATAAAGATTTATAGTTAGGCTTAGTTTTTGTAATGATTTGTATTTATGTGTAAATTTATATATTTATTATGTTAAAATGCCTGTTTAAATGCTTTGTACGGCGCCCAGAGCCTCTGGGATTGGGCGTCTTTTAAATAAATTTTGCCTTGCCTTGCCTTAAAACAAACAGACCTGCTACAATAGGGTAGAGGATTATTTTAACCAAGATGAAGAGAACGGAGTTTGGCAATTAAATGGGGGATATTGCTCCTTGTACGCTACTGATTCTGAAGGATTAACGTAGAGAATCGGTGGGAGGGAGGTGGGTGTTTGCTCACACCTCTCTCATGACAACAGCTGATAGTAAAAAAAGCGGGCTAGCTGGGGAGCTGGCAAAACACCTGTGCCCAGCGTATACTAACGTATCCTGGTCCACTGGTACTTTACTACACTTGAGCCCCGCTAATTTGGCGCAGACTCAGTAAAGGGGTCCCTTTAAATAGGGAAATACTGTACCCCATTTCCATCACTTCCTAAACTATTAGGAAGGGCAAAAAGGCCTCGCTTGGCCAGGCCTTCTTCCTTGGAAGTTACAAGTTGCTTTTTTTCTTTTTCTCTTTTCTCCCTAAAGTTACCTCTGGGGGTACATGTACACAAGGTTATGCTGGTATAATGCAGTTTCAACCGGCCTAGTTGTAGTTATAGAAGTTATAGATCTTAAAGTTATATTATTTTTACTTAAGTTGTTATTTGAGAGATGCTGTCTGTTCCCCTGCCAATTTCCCACTCCCTCAGAGGTCACTCTCCACTCTGTACTGGGATAATCAGATAGGGCATATTCAGGGAAAGAAATTTAACATAAATAAAAATGGCTAAGACAAATACTGCTATACTTTCCTTCAATGTCAATGGATTAATGAATCCAGTGAAGTGAAGTAAAATTATTAGCTATATCAAGAAGTCTGGAGCACAATTTTGTATGCTCCAGGAAACACATCTCTCCTTGCACGAACGTGAGAAATTAAACAGATTTGGATTTTCCAGGGTTGTGGCTTCTTCGTTCCAAGGGGGGCGCCGAAGGGGATTGGTAGTTTTGGTGAGAGATGGAGTGGCCTTTGAGGACAAGGACTCTATGGTAGATAAAGAAGGTTGCTTAGCAGCCCTGAAGGGTGTCTATAATGGCCAAAGGGCTACAATAGCCTCAATATACATCCTCCCGGGCTCAGATTATAATTTGTATAGGAGGAAATTAATGAAACTGACTGAATGGGCAGAGGGAACTTTAATTATAGGTGGAGATCTGAATTTTGTACTGAATGATTATTTGGATACCTCATCCAGGACACCCAGTTCGGATAGGAGAGTGGCCTCTAAGGTTAGCAAGCTCTTGATGGAATTAGGCTACTTAGATGCATGGAGGGATTTTCATGGGTTGAAAAGAGATTATACCTTTTTCTCTGCAGTACACAAAGCATATACCAGAATAGACTACTTTTGTTATCGAAGGAAAGTATTAATTAGTTAAAGAAAATTGATATAGGGGAGATTTATCTTTCTGATCATGCACCCCTGTTAATGCAAGAAAAGGACCCTGTGGCACCTTAATCTATCCATGCTACAGAGAAAGGAAGATCAGGAGTCAGTAAGGGAAATGATTAAGGATATCTGGCTCCATAATGATACTCCTGAGGTTTCTTCTGCAACACTTCGGGATACAATAAAAGCTGTCCTTAGGGGGAATTTAATGTCAAAGGCAGCACATTATAAGAGAGAGAGAGAGAGCTCTACAATTACAGATTAAGGTCCTAGAGCATTCTCTGAAAGAGAAATATGATGCTAAAAAAAGAAAAAAAAAGGTGCTGGCGGCTAGGAGATCCCTCAATTCTATCCTAGAATACAAGGTAGAAAAAAACATGCTATACCTCAGACAAAGGTATTATGAGGGAGGCCCTTGGGCATCCAGATTACTAGCTAACAGATTAAGGCAGAAGAGGGCCAAAGCTACGATAACTAGGATTAAACACCCTAATATAGGTCATCATAAGACAGATATGGTGGAAATAGCAGAAACCTTTACTGAGTTCTAGCAGGAACTATACAAGATGGGTTCCCCACCTGAGGAAAAGAAGATAGCCAAATTTTTAAAGGAATTGCAACTACCACAGGTTGGGGAGGAGGGAATGGCTAAACTAGTCTTGCCAATAAAAGAGGGTAAATTATGGCCGAAATAGCCAGAACTAAGACAGGGAAGTGCCCTGGAATGGATGGATATCCAGCTGAAATTTTTAAGCTCTTTAAGAATCAGATTGTACCAATTCTAGAAAAGGTATATAACTCGTTACTAATAGGACATGGCGAAATTCCACAGTCTTGGAAATACACAGTGGTAGCGGTGTTGCCCAAGCCCGCCAGGGACCCCTTGCTCTGTGCCTCGTATAGGCCGATATCAATATTGGACACAGACTATAAAATCATGGCTGGCATAATGACCAGGTGTCTTGAAAACATTTTCCCACAGATTGTGCATATAGACCAGACGGGCTTTGTCATGGGCCGTCAGGCACAGGACGGAGTCCGCCGTGCTTTGGATGTCTTAGACTACTTAAATAAGACAAAGAATGCAGCTCTGGTCATGAGCCTAGATGCAGAAAAGGCATTTGATAAGGTGCTGTGGCCCTTCTTACCTGGCGGGTTTTGGCTTCCTAGAGGCCTTTTGCAAACTGATCTCTAAACTATATGTCACCCCTAAAGCATGTGTGCGAATAAATGGACACGTGGGGAGGTCATTCCCTTTGGAAAGAGGCATGAGGCAGGGATGCCCTCTCTCTCCCCCCTGTTATTTGCCATTTTTTGTGGAACCATTAGGACAGGCAATCGGTCAGAATCCAAAGATAAAAGGGGTAGAGATAGGAGGGATAGAACATAAACTAGGGCTATATGCAGATGATGTTCTGCTTTTCTTAGGTAGTCCGGAGACTTCCCTCCCCGAGGTATTTATACAAATACAGAAGTATTCAGAGGTCTCTGGTTACATTCTGAATACAGCCAAGACAGAGGTTTTGACGTGTTCCTTCCAAGTCTCCCCAGAGTTTAGGAAAAGGTTTCCCATGAGGTGGGGGATGGATAAATTAAAATATTTAGGGATTTATCTAGGAGTAAACCCATCAAACCTTTTTAAAGATAACTATCCCAACCTGGTAAGTGGCATAACCCAGGACTATAGGAGATGGGCCCTTTTGCCCCTGCCCTTGCACTTGCGGGTTCAATCCACAAAAATGAATATACTCTCCCGGTTTTTATATTTATTTATGGGGGTTCCCTGCATAGTTCCTCATCAAATGTTGGAAATCTGGCAGAAACAATTATTGTCTTTCATCTGGGGGGCAGGAAGACCACGGATCTCTGGAGACATTTTATATTTACCTAGGGAAAAAGGGGGATTGGCAATCCCACGCTTACCAGGTTACTGGATCACCTCACAGATGAAAATAGCATTAATGTGGCAACATCCTAGTTACATCTCCCATTGGAAAGAAATGGAGGTGGGACAGGTGCATGATCCACCTCTGCAGGCCATCATTTTTAACAGGCAGTTGCAAGCCCAGTTGGGAGGTCATACGATGGTGGGGATCGAGGCAGCCTTAGAGGGATGGAGGCGTGGAACCTGTAGAGGAGGTACAACAAGACATATGTGGAAGTATAATTGGTGGGCTTGGGATATGCACTTCATTCCGGCAACACAAGATCCTTGGTTCAAGATGCAGGCCAGCAGGGGATTTCATTCCCCGTGGCAGATTTTGAAGGGGGAAGCGCCGATCTCGTTTGAAGCAGCACTGACACTTTTTAAATTAAACCCAAAGGACAGATTTAAATATTATCAGGTAAGAAACTGGGTCTGGGCTGAATTAAATAAGTCAGCAGTAGGGGGAGCTGTGGATCTGCCCCCCCCCATTTGAAAAAATATGGGCCTCAGCAAAGGGGCGAGGTGTCATCACCCTACTATATTCTAATTTTTTAGTAGATCTTGGGTATAACTCCAGGGGGATTAAAAACAAATGGGAAGAGGAACTAGGGAAAAAACTAAAAGAATTTACGTGGGAAAGAAGTTGGAGGGCAGTGTGGGGCACGAACCACTCACCCACTTGGCGTGAGTTTAAGTGGAAAACCAGAATGAGATAGTTTCTTGTAGCCAGGGTCCAGGCTAAACTTAAACCTGGAGGCAGCTCTGCCTGTTGGAGAGAATGCAGGGAAACCTTGGCTAATCAAACACACATAATCTGGCAATGCTCTGGTATAAAAGTCTACTGGGGAGAAATTATAAAGCACTTAAAAGTACTCTTTACAGAAATCACAGAGATAGGCCCTGAACACATGGTGCTGGGGATAGACCCCGAGAACTTGAGGGGAAGGGAGGAAAGTATCTCTGGCATACACTGGGCCAGATATTCAAAAGGGTTGCGCCTGTGCAAGTCCGAACTTGCTCCATTCTGCGATATTCAGCAGGAGGCAGTTGCGCCACTGAAAACAGGCTGAGCAACAGCGCAATGCAAATGAATGCATGCTGAACTGGAGGGGGAGGAACCATGCATAAACTGCACAGCCTGATATTCAGCCGGGCTGTGCAGAGTTGTGCAGGCGCAACCCCAACCTGCGCCTGCACAACTTTGAGCCAAAAAAAGCTTGAGTCGAGGGCCACCCACAGGTGAGCTGCTGCATTGCAGGGCGCAACACAGCAGCTGCTACCTGTGGCTGGCCCCCAACCCACTCCCTGTGCCCCCATACCTCTCAACTGTCCCTGATTTTCAGGGACATCCCTGAGTTTGCCTCAGAATTTGTCTCTGTCCCTCATAAAATATGTATTTTTGTGACAGAACACTGGGGATTGTAAGCATAAACTAATGTTAAATATTAAAGTTACAGATTTCTTCCTATTCAGAAAATGCATCTTACATAAATCCCCTAATTCTATCAGCTTTCTGAGTGAATACTACCACATTTTAAGATGTGTCCCTGATTTGGGGTCTGTGTCCCTGATATTTTAAAGTCTTGTCCCTGATTTATGAGACGAGAGGTTGAGAGGTATGCCCCCCCTGCAGCCCGATCGCTGGCAAAACAGTGTAGAATCCCCCTCACCACCCCCCACTGGCCCGATCGGGGGCATAATTTAACCTCCCCACCAGCCCGATCGCGGGCAGCAATTGTCCCTCCCGAACATGTCCCTGGTGGTCCAGTGGACCGTAGATCGATCGTGGGATGGAAGTAAGAAACACCCCCGAACACATCCCTGGTGCCTAGTGTCCCCACACCACCGCCAAAGCCTCACCACCCTGCTCCCCGGCAGCGGCAGCATCCCCTGCCTGCCGCCCGCCTCCCGCCGACTGACTGCCCGGTGAGAGCTGCATGCCACTGGTGCAGAGCAAGAGCCAATGGGCATGCAGCCCATACCGTCTAAGACAGTCCAGTTTTGTGAATGAATACATTCTTGCTCTGCACCAATGGGCGTGCAACCCTACCGGGCAGTCAGTCGGTGGGCGGCGGGCGGCAGCGGGGTGGGATGCTGCCGCCGACTGCCGCCGGGGAGGGGTGGTGAGGTTCATGGTGGGTGGGTGGGGACACTAGGCACCAGGGATGTGTTCGGGGTTCTTACTTCCATCCCGGATCGGGATTTACGGTCCACTGGACCACCAGGGATGTGTTAGGGGTTTCTACTTCCATCCCGATCGGGATTTACAGTCCACTGGACCACCAGGGATGTGTTCGAGGGGGAGACATATTGCTGCCCGCGATCGGGCTGGTGGGGGTTAAACTATGCCCGCGATCGGGCCAGTGGGGGTGGTGGTGGGGATCTACACGCTTTTGCCCATGATCGGGCCGGAGGGGGGTATCGGCCCGAGGGCTGCTGCCTGGCAGGGCGCCAGGTGCAAGTCCTCGATCGGCGCATCTCGCATGCTAATGGCATGCAAATGAGGCCATAATCAGATGCAAATGGCCCCCTGCACCTTGCATGAATTATGGCCCCATTTGCATGTCAGCTTTTGAATATCGGGATTTTGCGCATGGCGCAATGGTACTGCGCCACCGCAAGTTGAATGCTCCACTCTGACAACTTGCGGTGGTGCAAGTTCCACTGCACCATGCACAGTGGCTGTGGCCCGGGGGTGATATTCAAAGGAGTTGCTCAAGGGCGCAACTCCTTTGAATATCGCTCTGGACACACCCCTGCGCAACTATTTTGTGCAGCGCAAGGGCTTGCGCCACAAAATAGCGCAGTTTGAATATCTGGCCCACTATGTGTAGCAGCACTTAAAGCTCTTATGAGGCGCTGGCTACTGAAAGATAGCCCTTCTATAAAAGAATGGGTGAGCATAGTAACTGCAATACAGGAGACGGAGAGGATTACATTTGCAATCCGATATAGGCAGGCCCAGTTTCTCAACAGATGAACTAGATGGGAGATGTATGTTGCAAACATAGGCTAAAAGATCATTTAAATCTCCCCTACCTGGCCTGATACTGGAAACTTGAAAGAAAAACATGAAGGAAGTGGAGTAGGAAAGCAACAAATGGTGTATCGGTTAGATAGAGGGCACAATGGAGCGGAGGGGTTGGAGGGGGACAGTAGTCCTTTTTTTTTAAGTTATTATATGTATAATTTAAATGTATTTATTTTGTCTTTTTCCTTTTTTATGATGTCTAAAAGTGACTTGATCAACTTTGAATTGAAGACTGTGATCTTGTAATCATAGCCCAAAGAAAAATGTATTAGCAGAGTTGTAGTTGGGCAAGACTCAATGAAAACATATAATTTCCAACATATATATATATATATATATATATATATATGACAGAATTAACTGCTTAGCAATACTCTGTTTAAAAATAAAGTATAGAAAAAAAAAAAGATAGTTGAGATACCATCATTCACTAGGCTCAAGGCAGAGCTGGATAAACATCTGGTAAAAACATGAGGCAGTGTAATGTAAATCCACTAGGAGTGGGAGACGGTCTGCTTACTTCTATCTAAACAAACAAGTAAACCAAGTAAATCTGGGGTACCACAACGACTCTGGAATTTGTTTTTGTAATGATGATACATGTTAGCACTGTGCTGCCACACAGACTCTCTATTCTATAATAATTACTTGCACTAATGTCACTTTTACCCAATGATTTATCTCTGTGCCTTTTGTTTTGTATCACTTAATGTACAGTAACAACTTACTATACCGTGTATCTCATACTTGTTTTTTTTTGTTGGGTTTTTTACCTTGTTTGTGCCATCTTTATGGCCTGAGTTGTCCCTGAAAATGGTCCCTGGGATCAGTGTACTCACCTGGTTAACAAATAAATAAATAAATAAAATAAAAGAGGAATGAGAGCCTTAAGAGACACCATCTGAAAATACTTGTATTCGATGAATTTGTTCAGGGCTCTATGGTCCAACACAGGATACAAGTCTGTGGCTTTTGGGATTAGAAAGTACTTTGAGTAAAAAATACTGCTCCTTTCTTTGGGAGTAACTGGCTCTATGGCTGTTTTCTGAAGCAGAGACTGAGCCTCTTCCCTCAAGAGGGACAGGTGCCCCTAAGGGTAATGAGAATGAGGTGGGGAATGGACTGGAGGCTTTGAGAGCATACAGTGATAACACTACCTCCCTCCTCCAGCTGGTGATACCTTTCCTTATGTACCCCAGCATCCCACTGGCCCTGCCTACTTCCTTGTCACACTGCCATGCCACTTTGAGGTAATCAGATATTATAACCCCAAGATCTCGTTCCTGCTTAGTGATCGACAGTACAACCCCCATTTTATACTAAGCCCATGGGTTTCTATGCCCTAGGTGCATGATTTTCTACTTTTTGGCACTGAACCCCAGTTGCCATACCTTTGACCACTCCTCAAGTTTTCCAACGTCTCTACTCATTCTCTCCACCCCCTCCTGACAGTCCACCCAAGTACAGATTTTGGTGTCATTTGCAAAAAGTCATACCTTTCCTTCTAAGCCTTTTGCAATGTAACTTATGAAGACATTGAAGAGGACCAGTCCTTGTACTGAACTCTGTGACACCCTGCAGGTCATTCTCCGCTCATTAAAGTGAGTGCCGTTTAACACCACCTTGTGTCACCTATCCATTAGCAAGTTTTTTACCCAGTTTACACTGTGGGCCCCACCCCTAGACTGTCCAATTTCTGTATTAGCTTCCTATGTGGCACAGTGTTGAAGGCCTTGCTGAAGTCCAGGGAGGCCATGTGCACTGCCCATCCTTCATCTATTTCCCTGGTCACCCAGTTGAAGAAATTGATCACATTTGTCTTGCATGACCCCCCCCCCCCCCAAAGTGAACCAAATGCTGCCTTTGGTCTTGCAACCCACTGGATTCAAATATTCTATTAGACTTTCTTTTAACAGGGTTTCCGTGAATTTACCCATCACTGATGTGAGACTGACCTGTCTATAGTTGTTAGCCTCCTCCTTCCTGCTGCTGTTATGGAGTGAGACTATATCAGTTCTCCTCCTGCTTCTGGAACCACTCCTGTTTCCAGTCAGTTGTTGAATAAGGCCATTAGTTGTGCAACAGGCTCCTTCCTGAGTTATTTTAGTATATGTGGATTTATTCCATCCATTCCCATGGCCTTGTCCACTTTGAGGCTTGCAGGTCACTTCAGGACTCTTTCCTCTGTAAATGGACTTGTGTTCACCCCTTGTGTTGCTTTTTGTCCCCCACCCTTAGTTCTCTTCACTTTAGTAGCAACTTCCTGTGTAGCACTGTGTTAAAGGGCTTACTGAAGTCCAAGCAGACTACACTGACAGCTAACCCCTTCACCACCCTTGTCACACAGTCAAAACATTCTATTAGATTCATCTGGAGCACCTCTCCCCGGTGATTCCATGTTGTTTACTGGCCTGTAATCAATTACATTCCAGGAATTCTACTAATCTCTGTTTCAACAGGGTCTCCATCACTTTCCTCACTACCAAAGTTAGGCTCATTGTCTTGTAATTCCCTGGTTCTTCTCTGCTGCCATTCTTGTGTAAGGAGACAACATCTGTCTTTTTCCTGTCCTCTGGAACCACTCCTTATTCCAGAAAGCAGAACAAGTCCATCAGCGAGGCAGCCAGGATATCTTCTAGTTCCCTTAACATCCTTGGGTACAATCCATCGGGGCCCATACTCTTGTGAACTATTAGTGCCCTTACCCTTTTAAAATCCTTTCTTCTGAAAATGGTGTAGCATCCATCCCCTTGCCTGCCTCCGCCTTACCTTAGTATGCTCCCTTTGGATGCCTCCTCTCCACTCTGAACGCTGAGGAAAAGTATTTGTTCAGTTTTTCTGTCTTTTCCTTGTCTCCCACCACCCATTCTGACCCCACTCCTTAGTCTCACTACCTCCCTTTTGACTTCCATTTCTCACTGATGTATCTAGATTATATCTTGTCCACAGGGTTGGACTGGCTTACAGAGGTCTCATGTGGAAAGTGAATACAGGGACCCACCTGGAAAATCTATAGGGTAGGGCCCAGGGTGACACACATATATCAATATTCCATTTAAATTTGATAAACTAGCTCAGTGTTTGCATCTTTTATTTCCCTGCAGTATTCAAAACACATCTATTTAATTAGAAAGCCCCTTGGTAAACACCAACAGTTGTGTTTACCTAATCAGGGTCCGAGAAACACAATTCTGTCCTTACTTTCTTACAATAGTGGCCAGAAATATGTTTTTCCACTCGACTGTTGGTATTGCTGCTAAGTGCAACCCTGATTTTTAGCAGTATCTCCAATGATACTGTCTGTGAATGGGTATCTGTAATTCTGAACTCACAACTGGTTTTGTTAAACAGTAACTTATTGACTTCTCTTACAACCCACCCAAACGCATTCTATCTAGTCTCACTGTTAATTCAGGGCACTGGTTGCTGTTCCACCATGATGGAGCTGGTCATGTTAGGGGACTTCAACCTTAACTGGCTTAAAGATACCCAGTCTGAGTATAACAATCTGCTAAAGCAGCTGAATCTCTCCCAACTTATCATCCCCCCACACAGACACCCTCAACCATAAGTCCTCAAACCACTATCTTTTGGACTGGATCTTCACAAACTGAGAGGACCTGGTCCTCCAGGCAGGAGTCCTGTATGAGTCCATCAGTAACCACTCTCCAACCTTTTGCATTTGGTCCTGTGAATGCCCCCTTCCCCCACCAAGATTCTTTCCTTTAGAAACTTCTCTAAATGCAGCATTTCCCACCTGCTCTTTGACGTTAGGGTAGCCAGCTGGTCAGTCCTCCACACCCTCGCCAATTTGAGCACAGCTCTGGGCTTCTTTACTGTGGCACTAACCTCCATACAAGACAAGCTCTTTCCTGTCACCACCCAGAGAGTGTGGGGGTGGGAACACTAGATGGCTATCTAAAGAACTCAGAAAAATGAAAGAAAGGGATGCCGTGTGGGCAGCACACAAAGCCACTCCCTCGTCCTCATCCTGGAAGAACTAATGAAGGCTACACAACCATTGTAAACAAGAGGTACAATCTCTTAAGGCAGTCTATATTAAAAACCTTCAAGTCAGGAACCTGGGTGACCCCAAACATTTCTGGTATTCTGTGAACTCCCCTTATCAAACCCAGGAATAATCAAAGTGCCATCAAGCTATGCAACAAAGGTGAATCCTTAAGTGACCTGAACCATATCACTGAGGTGCTAAACACCGAATTCTCTGACCTCTCCAACTACAAGGACAAGCTGTTACCCAAGCACCCTTCTCCTACTCACAGCAGCCACTAATGAACTCATATTTCCACCTTTCCACGTTAAGGTCACCTCACCTGTGAGATCTGTCATCTCTCTAAGGCTCTCCCCAAGTATGGCAGTGCTGGTTATGATGGTGTCTGCCCAAAGTTTCTTCAGCTAACAGTCAATTACATTGTTAAACCTCTGGTCACCTTTTTTTAACCTGTCCCTGACCTCCTCGTTGGTTCCACCATTATGGAAACAAGCCAGTGTTTTTCTGATAGTTAAATCTACCAACCCTACACTTCTCAACAACTACTGTCCAGTTTCCATCCTCTCCTAGCTATGTAAGATCCTTGAACCTGTTTTCTCCTCACCAACATGGTTTCAGGAAGAGCCATAGCACCACTACTGCCTTAACATGCTTCACTGACCATGTTGCCAAAGGTATGGATGAGGGTAAATTCATTGCACCATTTTTGTGGATCTGACAAAGGACTTTGATCTAGTGGACCACAGCATCCTACTAGACAGACTACAAATCTTTGGGTTCTCTGACATGACCTCATCCTGGAGCTGCAATCATCTCACAGGGAGAACCTAGGTGATCTACACTGGAGGGGGAGGCACCTCCAACTCAATGAGTGTCAAAAGTGGGTCCCTCACAGATCAATACTTGGACCAGTTCTGTTCTATCCTATTGTAAACACTCTCCCAACTGAGTGCAAAGGTTGCCACAGGCTCCTCTATGCAGAGGATTGAATTCTCTTTCACAGTGCCAAGACCCCAGCTGACAGTAGTAGCCACAGACATGGCCAGATATTTCTAGATATTTCGTGAAATTTCTGAAGAGTTTCTCTCTGTTGTCCCTACTATGTAAATGGAGAAAGCAGGAGATTTCTCGAGAAATATCACAGAAAATTCAGGAAATATCTGCTCATGTCTTTGGCTGTGACTGTAATGTATTCTCCATCTTCACAAATGAGTTTTACACCACCAAGAGGTGGTTTCTTATAAACAAGCTCCTAGTTAATGCCAATAAAACTGATGCTATGCTGTTTTTCCAAACACAGGCTTGCCAAATGGCTTGGGGGG
The DNA here is from genome assembly GCA_016271365.2 of Neoceratodus forsteri. NCBI lineage: Eukaryota > Metazoa > Chordata > Ceratodontiformes > Ceratodontidae > Neoceratodus > Neoceratodus forsteri. The sequence continues at coordinate 964,958,020 of CM028134.1, read as the reverse complement.
GCTCAAACCCATTGGATATGCGGTCACCGGATGGGATCCCCCTACCAGAACAAGTAACTACCTTCAAATACCTTGGGGTCACACTTGACCCATTCCCGACCTTTTCAGACTACATTGGAGTCATGGTTGGGTGAGTGACTCTGAAACTGGGTGTTTGTTTCCAGCTGAGGGATCTTATGACCCCTGAAGCATGGTAGGCCATAGCCTAGGGTATGCTACTACCCCTTCTGGACTACTGCACCCCTGTTTATACCCAAACCTCATTTACCAACCTGTTCAGGCTCAACACAACTTATAACAGCATCTGTAGAATTTGCTTTGTTTTCCCCTTATTCCGCTATTATTGCTCCCACTATCAGGCCCTTGGCTGGCTCTCCCCACAGGCCCACCTCGAGTACCTATTGGGCATCCTTGTTGACAAACCCTGTGGGATATGGAGTCCTTACCACTGTTCTTCTTCCTCAAACCCACACGTGGCACCAGAGGCTGAGGTCCTCCTCACATTTCCTCCTAGAATATCCACAGGCTGCCACCTGCATGGATAAATAGGCCTTCTCCATTGCCACCCCTAGGCACTGGAACAGTTTGTCTAGGTCCCTCCACTCTCTACACTAAACTCCCCTTTTCAAATCACACTATGAGTGCCCTCTAGCTTCCTCTGTGTAAAAGTGCCCCCCCTCCCGATATGGAGACTCGAGGAATATCAAGGACTAGATTTTTATAAGTGCCCCAGGTCTCATTTCCTGTATTGTGTCAGTACCTTTATGATACATAGATACATAGACAGTGTCGGCAGATAAGGGCCTACGGCCCACCCAGTCTACCCATTTCAGCTTGTAAATTTACTTTATGTTTTCCTAGAAATCTGTTGCCCCTTAACCCTGACCTCCAGAATTCCTCTATGTCTATCCCATGCATTCTTAAATCCTGTGATTATTTCAGCCCCCACCACTTCCTCTGGCAGGGTGTTCCACTTGTCCACCACCCGTTCTGTGAAGAAATTCTTCCTCACGTTTCCTCTGAGTCATCCTCCCTGCAACTCCATCCCTTGCCCTCTAGCCTTGGAACATCTTTTTTGCTTAAAAATAGTGTATTCCTGCACCCTGTTCCTCCCTGTAAGATACTTATATGTCTGTATCATATCCTCTCTCTCCCTCCTCTCCTCCAGGGAGTACATATTCAATTCCTTCAACCTGTCCTCATAGGACTGTGATGCAAACCATGTACCATCTTTGTTGCCCTCCTCTGAACCTTCTCTACCCTGTCTACGTCCTTACGTAAGTAAGGTCTTCAGAACTGTACACTGTACTCCAGGTGGAGCCTCACTAGTGTCTTGTATAGTGGAATTATGACCTCCATTTTCCTGCTGGTGATGCCCCTGCCTATGCAACCCAGCATCCTATTTGCTTTACCTGCTGCCTTGTCACACTGTTTCCCTACCTTGAGATCATCAGAGATGATAACTCCAAGATCCCTTTCCTGCTTGGTGCATGCTATATCCTCACCCCCAACTGATATATTGTGCCAAGGTTTTAGTGCCGCATATGCATTATCTTGCTCTTCTTTGCACTGAATTTCAACTGCCAAACCCCTGACCATTCTTCAAGTTTCTGCAGGTCCCTTCTCATTCTGTCTACACCCTCTGGTGTGTCTACTCTGTTACAGAGCTTTGTGTCATCAGCAAACAGGGAAATTCTGCCTTCTAGTTACTGTGCAATGTCATTAATGAAGATGTTGAATAGGATCGGTCCCAGCACTGATCCCTGTGGTACCCCAATGGTTACTCTTCCCTCTGTGGAGTGACAGCCATTTACCACCACCCTCTGTGTCCTGCCGCCCAGCCAGTTACCTACCCACTGCACTACTGTCCTACCCACCCCCATATTCCCCAGTTTGTGTAATAGTCTTCTCTGTGGCACAGTGTCAAAGGCCTTGCTGAAGTCCAGACAGGCCATGTCCACTGCCCTCCCCTGATCCACCTCCCTAGTCACCAGTCAAAAAATTCAATGAGGTTGGTCTAACATGACCTCCCCCTTGTGAAACCATGCTGCCTTGGGTCCTGTAGTCCATTGACAACCAGATGTTCCACCAATCTCTCCTTCAGTAGTGCTTCCATGATCTTCCCCATTACCGGGGTGAGGCTGACTGGTTTGTAGTTCCCCGCTTCCTCTTTGTTCCCACTTTTGTATAAGGGGACTACATCTGCTGTCCTCTAGTCTTTGGGTACCTCTCCTGTTTCCAATGATCGGCTAAACAGGATTGCCAGAGGTTCAGCCACCACCTCTCTTAGTTCTTTAAGGAATGGATGTCATTGTCCACCTAGGGACAAATGACCTGGCTAAGAAAGGGATTAGAGAAGTGCAGGAAGAGTTTGTGGAATTGGGGAGGGGCCTTAGTCAAGTAGCACGACGGTAACCTTCTCGGAGGTGCTGCCCATCTATGGCATAGGAGAGGTTAGGGTGTTCCGCACCATGGGATTCAATCAGTGGTTGAAAAACTGGTGTGGAGCTCAGGGATTTGGCTTCATTGGGGACTGGGGGTCCACCTGGAGTGATGCAAGCCTATACTGGCATGATGGGCTGCATCTGTCCGGGAGGGGAACCAGGATCCTAGGTGATAGGTTTAAATGCTTCATTGGCAAGCTTTTAAATTAGCCAAGGGGGGAGGCACTGGAAAGGAGCAGGGAAATCCTAGCCCCCCCAAATAATCACGGTAGTAAGTGTGGCAAACACCAACATAGAGGTGTTGATAGGGAGAAGGGCAGGGGTAAATGGAGAAAGTGACAAAGGCAAGAAGGGCAGGGATGGGACAAAAGGGAGTAAGGCCATCAGGAAATGGAGGGTAATGAGTACCAATGCCCGTAGTCTGGGCAACAAGCTCCCTGAGCTGGTGGCCTTGATGGAAGAGGGATGCCTGGATATCGTAGCAGTCACAGAAACATGGTACACAGAGAACCATGACTGGGATGTTAACATACCAGGGTACATAACCTACAGGAGAGACAGGCAGGGGAGAAGAGGGGGAGGAGTAGCTCTCTATGTAAAGGAAGGGATAAAAGCAACTGAACAAAAGAGTAAACAGGGAGGAGAGGAGGCACTGTGGGTCACCTTGGAGACTGGAAAGGGCACCACAGTCCGCACAGGGGTTGTGTACAGACCCCCATGTCAGGGGGAAGGAATGGACAAGGATATGATAGAAGGCATTCTTAGAATGGCAGAGAAAGGGGAGATACTATTGATGAGAGACCTGAATGTGCCAGATGTTAACTGGAGCACATTTGCTGCAGCCACATCCAAGAGCAGGGCCATTCTTGATGCCCTACAGGTGGCAGGCATTAGACAGCTAGTTTCAGAACCCACTCGTGAGGGAGCAATCTTAGACCTGTACTCAAACGGGGCAGTGAGAGGATCTCAGATCTAGAAGTGGGTTGCCATCTGGGAACAAGTGACCATCAAACAGTGTGGTTCACATTAAACTCAGCTACAGAGTCAAGCCATACAAAAGTGAGGTACTGGACTTTAGGAAAGCTGACTTTGGCAAGATGGGAGAGTGCCTCAGAAAAGCACTAGCAAACAGGCTAGAAGGAGGTGAAAGCAACAATGGGGAATCATCAAAACTGCCATCACAGAGGCAACAAGCCCTTGTGTGAGTAAATAAACAAATCAAAATGAAAGAAAAAGCCACTATGGTTCTCAAAAGAGGTGGCTGTGAAAGTCAGGAAGAAAAGATAGCATTCTGGAAGTATAAGGAAACACAGAAGGAGCAGGACAGAGAGCTGTACCAGTTAAGGCAGAAGGAAGCAGGGCGCGAGGTCAGAATAGCAAAGGCCCAAACTGAGGAAAAGATAGCCAACTCAGTTAAGAAGGGGGATAAAATCTTTTATAGTTACATCAGCGAGCGTAGAAAGACAAAGAGAGGGATAGTGAGGCTGAATAGAATGAACGGTGGGTGGGCAGAGGGGGACAGTGAAAAAGCAGGGATACTGAATGAATATTTCTGCTCAGTATTCACAAAAGAGGAGGGGGACGTGCCTAATCCAATTAACAGAAGCACTCTTGATAGGGGGGTCGATCCCAGTCCTTTCACAGAAGAAAGGGTTCTGCAAGAACTCCTAAAACTGAAGGTGGACAAAGCAATGGGTCCTGATGGAATTCACCCCAGAATTCTAAAAGAATTAAGGGAGGAACTAGTGAAACCACTGGCTACTCTTTTTAATAAATCATGGGAGGATGGTGTGGTACCCGAGGACTGGAGGAAAGCGGATGTGATTCCACTTCACAAAAGTGGGACCAAGTCAGAGGCAGGAAACTACAGACCTGTCAGTCTGACCTCTGTGGTAGGGAAAGTGATGGAGTCACTTCTGAAGGAAAGAATAGTTGAGTACCTAGAGGCCAGTGGAGAACAGGACCCAAGGCAGCATGGATTCACAGCGGGAAGGTCATGTCAGACGAATCTAATAGATTTCTTGGACTGGGTGACCAAAGTAGTAGACCAGGGAGGGGCTGTGGACATGGCCTACCTAGACTTTAGCAAGGCATTTGACACAGTCCCACACAAAAGATTAATAGTCAAATTAACCAGCCTGGGAGGGTCCCAGGGTGGTAGCCTGGAAAACATTGGCTGCACAACAGGACACAGAAGGTAATTGTAAATGGAGTCCACTCTGAAGAAAGAGAGGTTACTAGTGGGGACCGCAGGGTTCAGTATTGGGTCCAGTACTTTTTAATGTCTTCATCAGTGACATTGCAGAGGGACTGGAAGGAAAAGTATGCCTTTTGCAGATGACACAAAGATCTGCAACAGAGTTGATATACAAGGAGGCGTGGAAAGGATGAAAAGGGACTTGGCAAGGTTGGAGGAATGGTCAGAAGTGTGGCAGCTAGGATTCAATGCAAGAAGTGCAAAATAATGCACCTGGGAAACAAGAACCCAGGGAAGAATACACAATGGGTGGGGAGGTAGTAACAACAACAAAAAGGAAAGGGACCTGGGGTAATCATATATCAGATGACCTTAAGGTTAGCAATCAATGTGAGAAGGCAGTAGGAGGGCTGGGGTATACTGGGATGTATAGGGAGAGGCATCAGCAGCAGAAAACAGGAAGTTGTTATCCCTCTGTACAGACAGTTGGTGAGACCCCATCCGAGTACTGTGTCCAGTTCTGAGACCCCATCTCCACAAGGACATAGACAGGATAGAGGTAGTCCAGAGGAGGGCAACTAAAATGGTGCAGGGTCTGTAAGAGAAGCCGAGGAGGAGAGACTAAAGGAGCTTAATATGTATACCCTTGAGGAAAGAAGGAGAGGGGGACATGATAGAAACTTTTAAGTACCTCAGTGGAATCAACAAAGTCCAAGAGGGTAGCATCTTTCAGAAAAAGAGACTTGCAAGAACAAGGGGACACAATTTAAAGATAGAAGGAGGGTGGTTCAGGGGCAATGTGAGGAAGTATTATTTCACAGAGAGGGTAGTGGATGCATGGAACAGCCTTCCTGAGGAGGTTGTGGGGTCTAAAACTGTGGGAGAATTCAAGAATGCATGGGACAGACATAAGGCAATTCTTGTGGGGGGTAGGAAGAAATAGGCTGTTGGTTAACTAGGATCTACGGCCTATCCTGTAGGTAGGGAAATGGGCAGACTAGATGGGCCAAGCAGTCCATATCTGCCGTCAAAGTCTATGTTTCTATGTTTCTATAACCCTGGGGTGCACCCCATCTGGCCCCATTGCTTTATCAACTCTTATTACTTTCAGTTCCTTCAAGACCCTTTCTCATGTTTGTTTTACATCCTGGATATTCTGTACATCTTCATTACTTATTGCCACATCACTCTCATAACCTTGATGCATTATTTGCATATTTGTACTGGTGCCTCTGTATGTATTTGTTGTTGGCTTATATACTCTTTGCCTGAGCAAATTGACTGTATTGTTCCATGCTTACCATGTATGAACTAATGCTTTTGTCATTACTGTTCATTTTTTGTGCCGTCTTGATGGCTTAAATCTTCCCTGAAAATAGTCATTGGAACCAGTGGACCCACCTGGTTAACAGATCAATAATTAAATCAATGGTCATGGGAATTCTAGCCATAAAACTATATGAGGTTACTTGTTTCTCTTAAACAGTATTTAGAAATGCCCTCCTATGTTGGTAATACTGAAAGTTAAGTAATGCTTCCTACTGTAAAATCTCTTATATGATTGTTATAACTTACCAGCAAGGATGTCATTTTGTAATCTGTGTTCTATATGTGAATTTAAATAAAAATAAATTACAAAAAGTCAATGACTTTGGTATCCCACCCTCACCGGTCACTGACCAAGTAAGTCTCTTAGAGCTTTTAAACTTCATCCTCTAACTTATCTGTAGTCTGTGCTGGCTAATATTATATATCTGCTTCCTTTGAATCCTTGTTTTAACCAGAGATATAATTGTTCAAATTACTGTTTGATGCAGTGCTACTTTCACTTCTGGTATGTGCCATTCTGATGTTAATTCTTGGACTGCACGCTTGTCTTCTACTCTGCCACAATTATTTTAGTACCAACTTTACTATAACAAAATCTCCAAGAAGTCCAATAGTCTTAGCAGTTAAGAAACCCACAGTTCTTTGTGCTTGGGGCACCCTCATTCTCTAAAAAAACAAAATTATTTTGTTTTCTGACTTCTTTCATTTTCATTATCTTCTTCACTCAACTTCTAGTTTGTGACCTCTGCCTTCAGTACGGATATGATTTTGTACTGTATGGGACATTCCTGTAGCATGGTGCTAGCATACCTGGGGTAAATTTGTCAACTCCTTTCTATACTAAATGTTGAATATTGGCCTTTTTTATATTCTGTTTTGCCTCTCACATGTCCTTTCTGTAAAGATTTACAAAGATTGTTACTCAGACGGTTCGTTTCTGAGGTATTCTTGAATGCCTCAATTATACAAGTTATCAATGAGCAAAGGTTCACTAGGTTAAAACTGTGATTTCCTTTGGCTACTAGTTGGTTACCCAAGTCAGCAGGCAGTTTGGATTCCATTTGTTTTAACCTGGGTTCTGCCAAGTCCTTACCGTCACAGATGTCCTCATGCAACAAGTGCTTCTCCTCATCTGTTAACTGCTTTAATCCTGAAGTTATTAAGCTACTTTCCATAAATATTGGAATTTCTTGTGACTTTAATGCTGTATCTTCAGAGAAAAGGAGCTGGGATGATTGGTGCTGCAATACATTTTCATCATTGTCCTTACAATCTAAAGTCTCAGAATGAACTACACTACTAGACTGTGTTATTTCTAATCTTGAATACATTGGATTGCTGTATAAGGTTGGTTCATTATTGTTCAGTTTTTCTTGCATAGCTATTCCTGCATCACTTAAAGAATTACTTTTATCAGGCTGAAACGCTAATGTCAAGGGTTGGTCCTGTAAGGACAATATGTCACTTTGTAATACATAATTATGGTTCAATTCAGCAGAATGTTTAGTTTCAGAATCAGTCTTTGTTCCCTCTTCTTTCTTTGGTTGCATCTTCTCCTGTGATGAATCATAGTCAGGAGTGAACCTTTCACTGTGCTCTTGCACTACCTTTCTAGGAATATTTTCTGGCAATGAGACATCCTGTCTTACATTGACATGTTCAGCAAAACTTAACAGTAAAGGGTTTTCTTGGGTAACCTGTTTGCCATTTGTATGTTCCTGAAGCAATGAAAAAGTGTTGTCTATGTCAGATGCCCCTTTTGATTGTGAAATAGATGACTCTTCTTCATTTAAAGTATGACCATCTTGTGCAGAGATAGCAGCTTCCTGTTTTGAAAAAAATGTTGTTAGGAGTTTTCCTACAGATGTGTGCTCTTTATTGGACTGCACTTTCCAATGATGTTCGTTTGTAATTTTCCTTACTTCAGAATCTGTAGCATGCTGTTCTGAATCTAATCTTTCTAACCATTCTCTGTTTTCTAAAATATCTTGTGTAGGATTTTTTTGCAAACAGTCTTTTTCTATGGAATAGGAATCAATATTATCATCATGTTTTGCAGAAACTTTTAATACTTTACTTTGATCTGCAGTAGTGAGATGTTCATCTTGTGAAAGGGCTGCAGAACACTCATGCAAGACCTTTTGTTCATACAACTGTTCCTCTAAGAACGGGACACCAGAGTCCGAGATAGGGGACTTGGCTTTTTCAGAATTGCCTGCTGAATTACCTTCCTCCCAGTCTTCATTAATTTCATCCTGTGGAAAAGATTCATTTTGATATACAGAACATACATGCTTTGAAATTGTATTTGATATTAAACTATGTTGGCCATGCTCTTCTGTAGCAGTGGGTTCATATGTCACAGTATCATTGTCAGATACTGAGTTATGTATTGAAAATTGCCCCGCACCATTTCGTATTTCACTCTGTTCAACTATTCGTTGTTCATTACAGTTATTATTGTCAGAAACTATTCCATCTTGCACCAGTAAATCTATTTTATTATGCATTCCTGATTCTACTGTTGATGTTTGGTCTTGTAACTCACAATTGTTTTGTAAAACAGAGAAACTATGATTTTCGATTGCTTGGTTGCTGTCTTCCATTATTTTTTCATCATTTTCAGGCGTGTCTTTAGTTTGTATTATGGATGAAAAAATGTTCTTTTCTTGGGTATAATCCCTACTTTGACTCAGTTCTTCTAAATCTTCTATTAGTTTCTGTTCATGATGTTTTTCCGTATTCACATTTACTTTCTTTGAGGGCTCTAAGGTAAAACTATCCTGTTCTTGAATATTTTCTTCAAACTCTGACGTAGGGCGTCTAGTAGTACTATTCATTACTGCTGAGTGACTTATAGAATATAATGACTGTTGTTCTTTAGAGTCAGTGGACTTTGCTTCTCCTGATTCTTCTGCATCTGGTGAATTTGAATTTTGATTTTGGCTGATTGTAGGCAGAATTGTCTCTGTGTTGACTTCTTTAACATGTTTGGAAGCAGCACCCTCTTCCCACTGTTCATGTTCAACTTGTGCCCCACTAAAAGTAAGCATGTTACTGTAAAAACTTTCATACCAACCTGACTGATCCATCTTCTTTTCTACTGCTGCTCCTGCTTGCTCCTCTTCATGCCCTTCACAGACTTCCTTTTCATCCTTATTTTGACAGTCCATCTTTTGTGCCGTGGATTGTGATTCAGCTTTGTGATGATGACTGTTACCAAAGTTTAGAAGATTACCAAAGTCCATGTATCGCCAACCCATCTTTTCCTTGGCCTGAATGTCTGTTTTTTCTGCACCATCTTGGGTATTTATACTGTCAATTTTCTCTTCATTTTCTTTAATATCTTCATTAGCTTCTTCATTAATGACTGATGTTTCCTTTTTATCTCCAGCTGTGACCTGTTCTGTTTTAAGCTGGAGAAGAGTGTTGTCAGAAGTTGTGACCTCTTCTGTTTTAAGCTGGAGAAGAGTGTCATCAGAAGTTGTGACCTCTTCTGTTTGAAGATGGAGAAGAGTGTAATCAGAAGTTTTATCTTTGCCTCTTTGTCTAAAGCTTAAAATGTCACTTAAACCCAAATTAAACCAACTTGACTTTGATCCCTCATCATCAGTGACTTCTTCTAGCTGTTTATCTTCACTTTTTTGCTCTATTTCTTCATTCTGTGGCATCTTGCTGTCTGTAAAACTTACTTTAAGAGTCTCAGAATTGTCTTCCCTTTGACTTGTAATGCTGTCAGATATAGAATCACTTGAGCTGATATGCTTCTGTGTTTCACTGCCTGTATCTGGTAAAACTGGCTCTGATCTCTTTTTACCAAAACCTAGGAAATCTGTTACGCCTCCACCAAACCAGCTCGATTTTTCAGGTTCGGGTTCTACTTGTTCATTTACTTCTTTAAGCTCACTGGCTACAGCAATTTTTCTGCTCCTAAAAGAGTTCTCCTGCAGTGACTCAATGACTGGCTTTGTGTCTTCTTGGTCTTTGTTGCTTTCCAGGCCCAGCCATCCCTTAACATGAGAGCCTATCCAGCTTGATTCTACATATGAGTCATGAATGTACTTGGCTTCCTGCCTCTCAACATAACTTTCTGTCTCACTGGCTTTTAAAGTGTCAGAAGAGTCCATGGAATTATGAACGTCCTTCATCTCTGGCTGTTGACTTAAGTCTTTCACAGATCCTGTAGTTGCATGGCCTACACTGTTGTACTGTAAGTCTTTTAATGAAACATGCATATGTTTTTGAAGATTACCATCAGGAAAACCTTCTGAGCCTTCTTTTCCAGCATTAGGATTTTCAAGCAAACTTGTATCAAAATGTTCATTGAGTCCTTTGCCATCTTCGCTCTCAGGAATATATTCATCTCCGTTGAGACAAAAGAAGTCCGTTTCCTACATGGAAAAAAGTATAAGGAGATCAGATTTCTTCAGAAATACATTTATTTGGGACTAGAATGGTGGTTTAGTAGCTATCTGAATACAGACTCTTGCATAGAGGTGATATGATTTGATTTCTGGCTCACTATTTTTTATAATTTCAACTTTAGAAGCAGATATTTTATGTGCCACTGCCCACTCTACCAGGTAAAGGGTTACTGTTTGGAAAGGATGTCTAGTGGAGGGGGAAGGATTCAACCAGCTTTATATTTCTGAGTTAGTACATGCCACTGCAATTATAATTGCCACTGGCAAAGCCCATTGAAAGGAAGTCTACAGTGGTGATACAGCCCGTCACCAATCAGCACTCCTATTAGTGTCTGCCACTGCAAATGTACTATACAATGGAACATTTTTACAGTGGAATTCAGTGACAGAATAGTGTTGCTGTGCATGGTTCATAGCTGTCAGTCATCTGTTCTGTATGGGAGTGGTCTGCTGTTGTGCATGGACAGCCTAGGTAATCAAAATCATACAAATCAAATCACTGGCAGAACATTATTCCACAAATTGAAGTAACTTTTCCATTCCCCAAATTCTGAAAGTTTACATTTAAACAATGTGGTTAAGCTAATGTGTTTATTGTAAGTAGGGATGCCACCTGCCTGTTTTTATCTGATTATCTGTTTTCAGAGTCCCTGTCCAGTTATCCAGTTCTGCTAGGAGACACATAGTCAGGTTTTTAAGCCATTTTGAGTGTTCACATACTCCTTAAACAGATTCAGTCATATTATTCATTGTATGTGCTACATGTCCTGGTTACACACATATCATATATGGTTGGCCTTTGTTCTGTATAAAAATCAGCCTGCTCAAAATCCTTGTGCATATTCTAAACTGCACACTGGGTCATAATGTCATACGCTTAATAGCGTACGGCATTATGGTGAAACCCGGACCTGTGTGCACTCCGAGTTGGACACCCCCCCGGAGTTGGAATCCTTAGTGGGGGGGGTTCAGGAAGCACAACCACTCCCATAATGTGTGGGATGGGGGCAGGAGCCCCACAAAACAATAAATAAAAAGTAATCACACAACGTGATTCTGCCGCACATCATTCTGCTGTGCGACATTATGACCCCGTGACTCTAAACTGTGGTGCACATTCCAAGGTACTGTTGTACACATTCTAAGCAGTTTTCAGCATAGTTCAAAGCTCATAAAATGTTAAATTCCTCATTTACCCAGCACCTAGCTGATTGCTAACCACTCATTGCCCAATCTTGTACCTTTTAACTTGTAAAAGTCTATAAATTTAATTTTGATCATAAAATAGAACAAAGAAATAGCAAGATTTTTTATTTTCTTTTGTTTTTATTTAGGGAGGTAACACTTCCATGATTTCTATGTACAGAACCATATACTATAAAAAATAAAATATGGGCAAGCACACAATTTGGCACGTGTTTCCATCTTGGGGCTGAGATGACAGCATGGGCCGCTTGAGTTTCGCTCTCAAGGTGCATACGCTGTCATCTCAACCTCTTGATGGAAACACAGCCTTGTTGTGTATGGCTGCCCATACATTGTTCTCTGTGTTTTGTTGTCATACAGCTCTTTCTCTGTAAAAGCAGTCAACATGGGAAGTATAACAGTTTAGACCATTAGCAGTAACTTAACCTAGTTTTTTCAATTCTGCAAGAGCTGCAGCAAAGCTAGGCAAAAAGTCTGACCTTACCATTTGTAACAGTAAAAGATTAAGCTATCTTCCACTTTCATTTATTGGTGAACTTTCTATATCTCTACCGGGTTTTAATAATTCTTAAATGTCTAAAATATTTTCCTCAAGAAAAAAGAATGGTCACTGCTTTTGGCTTTGAAACAGTATTGTGGACCTGAAAAGAATTTGACACAGAAAACATAATATATAGTATACAATATAGGAAGCAAACAATGTATACATTTGTTAAATATCCTTATATACTATTTACAGTATTTCCCTCCCCATTTCAGGTCATAGCTGTGCATGAGATGTTCTTTATCTCTGTATGCTTACCTGTTAAAATAAATAAATAAATAAATAAACAAATAAGTTAATTGATAGTACTCATCTAGAAAAGCAAATTCAGCAGATACAGTATATGAACATATGAATTTGCTGGCAGATAAAGGCCCACAGGTCTAGTAAATCTGCCCGATTGTACAGCTCCTAGTTTCATATTACTACAGCTGCCCCAGCCCCACCCAAACCCCTCCCTTCTCTCCTTTCTTGGTCTTTCCCCCCTTTGTGTTCTTGTCTGCACTAATCCTGCCCTTGACTCTATCCCAACCCCGCTAAAAGCTATCACCTATCCTCAGTCTGATTAACTCGTCCAGCAGTGTGTTCCATCTCACCACCACTCTCTCTGTGAAGTAGTGCCTCCTCATCACCCTCCTGAACCTTTCCACTTCCAACTTCAGACTGTGCCCCCTAGTGACCCTTCCCCCTTTAAGCAGAACAATCCTGCCTCTCTGACTTTGTTGATGCCTTTCAAGTACTTAAAGGCCTCTGTCATGACTTCCGGTTGAGCCACCAGGTGGAATGCAGCACTGAAAAGACTGCGCTCCTTGGACCTGACAATCAGACTCCCAAAATCTGAGCAAAATCTGAAAAGCTCCTACACAAAGAGAGCAGGGGAGTCAGAAACCTGAATGGGAGCCCGAAAAAAGAAGACGTCAACCTCAGTTGCTGGGCAGCAAGCTAAACATACTAATGACTCTCCTACTGCTGATTCTGGCCTACCAGACATGGCGGATGCCCCGCCAGCTCCTAATGGGCAACCCAGCAATGCCGTGATCTTGGCAGAACTCAAAGGCTTCAGGGATGAAGTGTAAACTTTTTGTTTGGAGTTGTCCACAGAACTAGCCAAAATAAACCAGAAAGTTGCAGATTTGGAGTCAGCCCACACTGACATCGACGCTGGAACCGATAGCTTGGAGAGGGTTGTGGTGCATTTATTGAATGAACAAAAGCTTTTAACTGACAAGTGTGAGGACCTTGAGAATAGGTTGCAGAGAAACAATTTACACATACATGGGATCCCTGAGGATGAGGAGGGACGGAACATGCTTAAATTTGTGGTCACTCTATTAAGAGAGGTTTTGCAGCTCGATCCGGCCACTAAGCTCAACATAGAACATGCTCATAGAGCACTCACCCCAAAACTGCAGCAGGCCAACCAGACACCATGCTCTATAGTGCTCAGGCTGCTGAACTATGCAGTAAAACAGCAGTTGCTGACACGAGCATGGCGTATGAGGGACATTCAATATAAAGGCAGATGCCTCTACTTTGACAATGACTGTTCTCCTAAAATAGCAGCCAAATGAAGGGTCTATGCCCCAATACTCTGCATCCTGAAGCAGCAACAGTTGAAGTTTTTTACACCATACCCAGCAAAACTCACAATAATGTTCCCTGAAGGCCCACAAACCTTTAAAACTCTAGATGAAGCAAGTAAAGCTCTCTAGGCCAAGAATATAGTGGTGGCCCAGTAGATGACATCAGACTCCAGGGATATGGAGGCACATCAATCAGGAAATCTCTGGGAAAAGGCACAGAATGCACAATCCAGAAAGTGACAGGGCTACTCAATCCTACAAGATGTTAAAAAACTCCTACATAAGTTCCAGAGAACTGCTCCTGAGTGACCCCTAGAACAGGGAGTTCTGGTAACTTTTTTGGCCCACGAGGAGAGTCGGGGCTTCTTATTTTCAGGGATGCTGCCTGCATGACCTGAGGAGATAACTGAGGGGACGCAATAGAAATGTTATTCAATGTGGTTTTCTTTATTACGGGATGGTATTACGATGTATCCTTTGCAGATTTTGGGGAGGGGAATGGGGTACAGGCTTGCGTGGTTAATACATGATAACATCCGTATTGAATTTGAGCCCCTTATGGCATATATGAGTCTGCGGTGCCTAGGGATGAGCCAATGAGAACCTGGCCTCCCCCCTTGTTTTTTGTATTACCCCTTGGCCACTAATCTCTATAGGGTGATGGGCTCCTTTATCAACCCCAACTCGTATCATTATAGTTGTGTCCCATGGGATGAACCCATAAACATGCACCCCACTAGACGGCCATTCGGTGACAGCCCTGTGCAGCGGATATCTGGGCAGTATTTACTCTTCGATCATCTGATAAGCCTGGAGCTGCATGTGCTGATTGTCTGTGTCATGTTATTTTTGTGCTTACATGGTGCTGGGGGCCATCAGATTCATGAGTCTCCCCCACAGGGAAATAACACTCTTCCCCTTACAGGTGGGAGTAGAGATCCCTCCCTACCTAGGGAGCCATTACAGATTTTTTCTGTATGCTTTGTAAATAGGTTACTGTTTTCTTGTTATGGCTGGAACCTTAATAGTGAGTGCCATAAGTTGTACTTCATGACAGAGCATTACCCTCTAAGTCACTCCTGGTGGTTACCACACATTATGACATGTGTCAGGTTTATCAGGACATACTTTATTGCCAGGAACACAAATATACCACCACTAGAGGGCAGCAAACACTATTTCCATTCCACGACTGTTTTGGTTGTATAAAACTGTTCTCAGTTCTACCACCCTATCTTATTGGTGTACCTCATTAATAGATGGTAGACATAATTTGTTAAAACTAGGCAACAGGGGTTCAGGCATACAGAAAGTTAAGCTTGTTCATTTAGTGAAAATTGATACTGCTTACCAGCACTCTGAGTTGTGGAGAATTGAGAGGGAACAACGTAACTTCCTGTGTTGGAAGGAGAAATTAAAGGGGATTGGGTCCATATATCATAAAGTGGTTGTCAGCCATATAAAACGGGTAAGTCCTCTTTAGTATTGTCCCTTAATATTAATGGGATTCATAGCCCAGTTAAGTGGTCTCGCTTACTCCAATTCATTAAAAAGGACAATCCAGAGGTCATCTTTTTGCTGGAGACCCACCTGTCTTCTCCCGAGAATGAGAAATTTACCAAATGGGGGTTCCTAAGAGTGGTGGCTTCATCTCACAGCTTGGGCAGGAGACGGGGGGCTGCTACCCTGATCAGAAGAGGGGTGCCCTTTGCCCTACAGTGGATGGTTACGGACCCGGAAGGGAGATACGCCATTGCCAGGGGCACACTGCATGCCTGCCCAGTTACCCTGGCCTCTGTTTATTTGCCTCCTGGGGCTTCAAAGGGATTGGCCCAGAAATTTTGTTTGCAACTCCTGGAAGTCCTCCGGGGCAGCTCCTGATGGGTGGAGACCTGAATATAACCCTGAACCCTGCCAAAGATGCCTCTGTTTACCTTCCCCATAGGACCAACCCCCTCCAGAAATATGTGAAGGGCACGATTGCCTCATTGGGACTAGCGGATATTTGGCACCACTGCTTTCCCTCTCAGAGGGAATATACTCATCTGGCTTCTGGATCAGGGGTGGCATCCCAGATTGACTATATATTTACCACCGCAGATACTACATGATGTGTGGCATGGGGCGACTACATTGTCAGACCATGCTTCAATATACACCAGATTTGATTTAGGTGGGGGACATAAAACACATTTCTGGCATTTTAATTTGATGTACCTTAGAGCTCTGGAGTTTAACCAGATGGTCAAAGATAAGATCCCACAGATTTTGGGGGAAAACTGCAGCCCGTATGTCTTGGCAGTGATGCAGTGGGGCACCCTTAAGACAGTATTATGGGGAAAAATCATTGCCTACTCATCCAAAAAAAACAGGGAGAGAGAGGCACAGCTGATCAGGCTTCAGAGGGAGTTGAAGGATTGCAATCCTTATATGTCCAGAGAGACAAAACTGTAAAAGTACAATTACTAACCACAAAACAAAAAATCCAAAAATATCTAGACCAAAAAATAGAGCAACAACTTTTTTACCTTAGGCTCACAGCTCATGAGGGGGGGACCCTAGGGGGCCAGGACCCTTGCCCGTAAACTCAGAATGCATAAGGCAAGAACCTGGGTTATGGCTATGCAAGATCCAGCTACGGGGAAATGAGAACACCACCCAAGGGCAATTAGATGAATCATGGCTGAATATTATAGGGATCTGTATAGGGCATACTCTGAAAACCATACCCAACAGATAGAGTCCTACCTCAACAAATTACAACTTCCTAAACTGACTACCTCACGTATAGACACCTTGAAAGCCCCTATAACACTAGCTGAGGTGGAAGGAGTGCTGCGGAAAGCCAAAACCCAGAAAGCCCCAGGACCCGATGGATATCCACTGGAGTTTTACAAAGCTTACATGGAGGAATTAATACCACCCTTACACCTTGCGGTCCATGAGATACAGAAAGGAGGTACCTCCCCCCTTTCCTGGCAATACGCAGTGATATCTGCCATACTTAAACAGGATAAAGACCCTCAACTCCCTTCATCACATAGGCCAATTTCAATGCTAAATTTCGATTACAAAATATCATGCCCCTGTTGATTAACCCTGATCAGGTTGGCTTTATTAAAAATAGGCAAGTGCATGATGCAGTGTGACAAACCTATCTACTTAAAGAATATGCGGCGACCCGCTCAATCCCCTTAGCACTCATTGGATTAGATGCCGAAAAGGCATTCGATAGGGTTGCCTGGCCTTTTTTGTGGGCAACCCTATCTAGATTTGGTCTCCCCGAGGAAGTCATCCAACAGTTGCAAAATGTTTATAAACACCCCAAGGCTTATTTAAAATTAGATGGCTCCATCTCTAACCCTTTTCCCCTACAGAGGGGAACCCGCCAAGGATGTCCCCTCTCTCTCTTGTTATTTGCCTTATATCTCGAACCCCTGGCTCAGACCGTTGGAACACACCCGGAAATTGAGGGAACACCCATGGGAGGTACAATATATAAAATTTCATTATTTGCTGATGACATCCTCCTCTCTTTGACCTCTCCAGATATATCAATTCCAAAGATTTGGGAACAACTGGAGGCACATGGAGAGATCTCAGGATATAAAATGAACCAACAAAAAACTGAGGTATTGCTCTGTGATTACAACCCCTCCCCAACTCTAAAACAAGTATATCCCTTTAAGTGGCACAAACAAACGATGTGGCACTTGAGGAATTCGCCTCACCAAAAACCCGATACATGCAGATATAGTGAATTTTAAATCCCTAACTCAAAATTTAACTGAAGACCTTGCAAGATGGTCAAATGTGCCATTAAGTTTTCTGGCTCGAATAGAAACTATCAAGCAAAATATATTTCCCAGAATTTTATTCTTCTTGCAGACATTACCAATAGTGCCAACTCAGGCATACTTTCAGACTTGGAATAGGCTTATCTCTCGCTTTATATGGCAGGGGAAGCCTCCCAGGATCCAACACTCTGTGCTGCAGCTATCCAGAGATAGAGGAGGCCCAAACCTACCTAATCTTATAGAATATGCCCAAATCTCTAAATTAAGGGTCTTGCTCTCCTGGATAAACCCTAGTTATGACATGCCCTGGAAGCAATTTGAGTTGACCTGGAGCAATATCTTCGATTTAACAGATTATCTCTTTGGACATCCTCCTGGATGCTTGCCCCTCTCCAGGTTCCCACAGTGTACTGCTGAGGTGCTGAAGCAGTGGCTCCATGTGTTCAATAAAAGACTTGCGCCTATGGAGGCAATGTTTCTCAGATCATTGGTGGTAAACAGTGCCTTCCCACCTAATGCCATGGACAAATTTATGTTTCAGTGGTATAAATATAATATTAAACATATCTTTCATTTGGTGGGCCAAGAGGCCTATACTCATTTGCACAGCTACAGTCACAACACAAATTGCCCCAGGCCTTCTTCCACAAATACCTGCAATTAAAATCGTACTTGTAGCCTACAGAGGAGGCCCTTGCAGCAGTAGCCGAGAACCCCTCCTTAAAAATAAAGCTACTCCAATCCCAGAGGCAAGGAGCTAATATGGACCTCTGCATCAGTCTTCTCTATGCTGCCTTGAGTGAGAGGCCCAGTGACTCCACTGAACCCATTAGGACAAGATGGTCCTTGGAGTTAGGGATAGATACACTAGTGAGGGATAGATATACTAGTGACATTAGTGAGGCCCCACCTGGAGTACAGTGTACAATTCTGGAGACCTTACCTACAGTACGTAAGGACATAGACAGGGTAGAGAAGGTTCAGAGGAGGGCAACAAAGATGGTACATGGATTGCATCACAAGTCCTATGAGGACAGGTTGAAGGAATTGAATATGTACTCCCTGGAGGAGAGGAAGGAGAGAGGGGACATGATAGAGACATACAAGTATCTTACAGGGAGGAACAGGGTGCAGGAATACACTATTTTAAGCGAAAAAATGTTCCAGGACTAGAGGGCATGGGATGAAGTTGGAGGAGAGGACGATTCAGAGGAAGCGTGAGGAAGAATTTCTTCACAGAATGGGTGGTGGACAAGTGGAACACCCTGCCAGAGGAAGTGGTGGGGGCTGAAACAATCACGGGATTTAAGAATGCATGGGATAGATATAAAGGAATTCTGGAGGTCAGGGGTAAGGGGCAACAGATTTCTAGGAAAACATAAACTGAACTTACAAGCTCAAATGGGCAGAATGGGTGGGCCATAGGCCCTTATCTGCTGACACTGTTTGTGTATCTATGTTTAGAAAATGGGCGAGTAAAACCTAGCATCCTGATTGGCTAGGATGCTGACCTAAGCGGGCGGGTATTTCTCGAAAGAGCCCGCAAAAAAATAAGTGCAAATTCAGGGTGCCGCGTGCCTTGAAATACTATTGGCACCCTTAACTTTCAAACTCCCTAGCCATGTTTGTCATCTCACTTAACCACATTCACTTTAGCAACTCGCAGCTCGCTGCCTGTACCCCCGCTTCCACACCAGAACATTAATTCGATGAAAACAGTTTTTAGCCGCCTGAAAAATGTTTAAAGGAAATGCCAGCACTCACGATACTCCATAGTAAGGAAACCAGTCTTTCAGCCTTCTTCCTACAAGTCTACCACATCGGATGGCCAAAGTGTCGGGAAAGGCAGCGGAGAGACAGCGGGAGAAGCACCGAGCTAAAATATCAAATGTGTAATAGACACTGACCCAGGCAGCGGGGAAAGATGTTTTTTTCCCCAGTACATTTAAACTCAGTAGCGCGAGCAGGTCATGTGCTCCACGCTAGTGGCAACAGCTTTCTCTGGCGCCGCCTTGCCTTTAACCCTGCTCTCTGACGACGAAGACAACAAAATACATAAAATAGGTGTTTTGTTTGTACTGTACACAACCGTGCCTTGTTTTCTTTTCTCCAGTCATCGCCTTCCGATATGATACCCGTGCATCAAAGTTACGAGTTGTGCCATACATTTTATCATGCGGTGGGGGGGAGGCCTGGAATATCTGAATCCGTTTAAAAAAAAACAAAAAAAAAACGGGAGGAATACAGCACCTTTATCTGAAAATAAATAAAAGAAATGCAGTTCTGTGGTTCTGAGGCAACCTATAAAGCGTAATGGCTAGACACAGAGCATACTGCTTTTAAAACAATAGCTACAGTGCCCCTAGTGTCAGTACTAACAATACATACATCATTAAAGAAAACAATTCTAAGGTGGAGGAACTATTTTCTAACAAAAGTTACTTTAAAATAATTTTCCTTAACTTTTTGTATTTAACTTATTTTTTGATTCTGTGCCCATTTTCTAAGCGTAATAATACTCTCAGGGTGGGCGGTATTGTGCTATACCGGACCATCGGGCTATAAGGCCCTCCGCCTGCGGCGTCGAGGCCTCGTGTCGCCCTGGGCGGTCGGTATAACCTGTCTCCTGTGTGTGCTTACCTTGAATTGGCGGGTGGCTTGTCTCACTTATGCTGAGGGCCTCTGGGTCTCCTTATTGGAAAGAGTATGCGTGGAAGTTAAGATATAGATTTTTGCAATCCTGCAGTGGTTGCCAGGTTTGCAGGGGACCCTGAGTTGAGGGCAGATGCTGGGGGGGGTGGGACTGTCCAGGCAGATCAGACCCACATTTTGTGGGAATGCAGCTTGCTGGACTCCTACTGGAAGGAGGTAGTGCAGGAGCTGTGGCAATATGCGAGGTCCCAGACCTTTTTACTCCTAGGTATATATTAACCGCCACTACCCCCTTTGGCCTGAAAGAGAACAAGACTATCTACCTACACACCATACTGATGTTATTAGCAGCAAAAAAGGTAATAACTAGACTCTGGGGGACAAATAGACTACCAACTAAAGGAGCATGGCTAGACTTGGTAAGAGAAATGTATAATCTGGAAAGGATGGCAGCCAGATTAAGAGATAGGGTGGAGATTTTTGATATAAAATGGAGGTAATGGACTCTATACCAGCTAAACACTTATCCTGATTTTGTTCCCTGAAATTAATCAAATTAATGTGTAAGTTAAGATGATATCTGATATTTTTCTTTTCTATGGAATCAACTGGAAATTGTGCTGGGAGCAGCTTTTAATGTATAGTTTTACATGCTGAACAATATGTACATGTAGCAATATCTGGGTGTGTGTATATACCCTAGTGCCTAATAAAAACTTTATTATAAAGGTGTCTATTATATCCCCTCTTTCCCTTCTCTCTTCCAGTGAATACATGTTGAGCTCCCTCAGTCTTTCCTCATATGGCAACTCCCCCAGTCCCATTATCATTTTTGTAGCCCTGCGCTGCACCCCTTCAGTAATCTGACATCCTTTTTGAGGTATGGGCACTAGTACTGCATACAGTACTCCAAGTGTGGCCTCACCAGTGTTCTATACAAGGGCAGGATGACCTTCTCCTTTTTAGAGGTGATCCCTCTTGCAATGTACCCCACCATCCTGTTTGCCCTTGTCGCTGCCCTCCTACACTGTGCTGATACCTTTCTGTCCCCGGTGACTATTACCCCGAGGTCCCTTTTCTCCTCTGAAGCTATTACCTGCACTCCCCCCAGCCAGTAGCTGGTCCTGGGATTTCTTTCTCCAAGGTGCATTACCTTGCGCTTCTTAGTGTTAAACCCCAGCTGCCACTCCCTAGACCAGTGTTCAAGTTTAGCTAGGTCCCCCCAGAGTGCCTGCCTCCCTTCCTCATTGTCCAATTTTGCACAAAGTTTAGTGTCATCTGTGAACAGGCTGATCTTACTCTTGACCCTCTCTGTAATGTCTCCAATGAAGACATTAAACAAAACAGGGCCCAGCACTGAACCCTGTGGTACCCCCACTTGTTACTGGCCTAGGCTTGGATGTCTCCCCCTTACAACTACCCTCTGTTGTCTGCCCTGCAACCAGCTCTCAACTCACCCCACCAGTTTCTCCCCCACCCCCATGTCCCTCAGCTTGCTCATTAACCTCCCATGGGGCACCAAGTCAAAAGCCTTGCTGAAATCTAGGTACAGGACATCCACAGTGTGGCCTTCGTCAACTATCCTAGTGACCAGTCGAAGAAGTCGATTAGGTTAGTTTGGCATGATCGTCCCGAGACAAACCCCTGCTGTCTCTCATCCTGTAGACCATTACTATCGAGAAAGGTTATCAACCTCTCCTTTAGAATGGTCTCCCTCAACTTCCCCACTATGGAAGTCAAGCTTACCAGTCTGTAATTGCCCGGTTGGTCCTTGGGTCCACTCTTGTGAAGGGGCACCACATGAGCCATCCTCCAGTCCCTGGGTACCTTCCCCATCTCCAACGAAGTGTTAAAGAGGTCCATCAGGGGGCCTGCCAACACCTCCACCAGTTCCTTCAGGACCCTTGGGTGTACACCGTCTGGTCCTGGTGCCTTGTCCACTCGCAAGGCTTTAAGACCCTTCAGAACTCTATCCTCTTGGATGACCCCATCTGTTATCTCTGCCCCCTTCACCCTTGCCCCTTTCCCTTGCAGTATTGGACCATCCCTTTCTTTTGTGAACACCGAGCAGAAGTACACATTGAGTGCCTCTGCCTGTTCTTCCCCTTGTTCCGCCCATCCCCCTTCCCTCTTGATTCTAACAACGTCATCTCTACAACTCCTCTTCTCCCTTATGTATTTAAAGAACCAATTTTTTCCCTCTCTGATCCCCTGAGCCAACTTCAGCTTCTTTGCTGCCTTGGTTGCCCTGACTGACCTGGTCACCTCCCTAGACACCTTTGTGAACACCTCTCTGTCCTCCTCACGTCCTGATTTTTTTTAACTTAATGAAGGCCAATCTTTTTTCCCCTCACCTTCCACTCCACTTCCTTGCTGAGCCAGCTAGATTTTTTGGACCTGGACTGCTTACTCTGAGATTTGGCACATGTGTTCGTGGCCTCATTCAGCTCCTTCCTAATGATTGCCCACTCCACTCAGCATCCATCACTGGGTTAATTTTAGCTAAATACCCCTCTAGGATGCTGACCATTCTGGCAAAATCTGCTTTCCTGAAGTCCAACACTCTTGTCTTGGTCTTAGCCAACTCCCTCCCTGTGTTAAGGAGGAACCACACTGAGCGGTGGTCACTTCCTGCTAGAGGGTCCTGTACTACCACATCCTGGACTTGATCACCATTTGTTAGCACCAAATCAATATGCTCCCCTCTCTAGTAGGTTCCATCATCCCTTGCACTAGGTAGCTGTCTTGGCTAGCCTTCAGCAGCACCTGTTCCCTGGCGTATTCTGTAGTTACTGTTTGCCAGTCAACCCCAGGTAGGTTGAAGTCTCCCACTATAACTGTATTTCCCTTGCCACTGACCTTCCTGATTTGCTCTCCCAGCTTCCTATCCAACTCCTCACTCTGTGAGGGTGGCCTGTACACCACCCCCATCCTGAGCTTCTTACCTTTAGGGCTTTGGAACAATACCCATATGGCTTCTGGCCTCCCTCATCCCTCTCCTCCCTGGCACACAGTATCCCCTCTCTGACATAAATAGCCACCCCTCCAGCCCTTCCCCCCTCCCGGTCCCTGCGGAACACCTTGTAACCCGGGATTGTAAGATCCCAGTCATGGTATTGGGTGGCCCAGGCCTCTGAGATGGTGGCAATATCTATCTCTCCCTCTACCATCATTACCTAGAACTCTACCATCTTGTTTGCTAAGCTCCTTGCATTCAAGAATACTACAGTCCAGCTTGTGCCCCACCCTTCCTCTTCCCGTCTCTCCCCCTTCCACTTTAGTCTTGGTAACTTTCCCTCATTCTCCTCTCTCTCTCTGGGGGGGGCCTTCCAGTCTCCCCTGGAAGGTGCCTCCTCCCTGCTATCTGACTCAGCCCTCCCCCCCCCTCCTCAGTTTTAAATCTATGTTGTTTTTAATGTACTTCTCCAGCCCCTGTCCCAATGTCCTTGTACCCTCAATGCTGAGATGCAGCCTATCCTTGACATAAAGCCCATATTTTCCATGTCTCACCCCACTCCCTACTACCCCATACCCCATTTCTGCACACCACCTTCAGTCACTCATTAAACTCTAGAGACCTGGGTTTGAATCCCACAACCCCCACTTGCATATTGTGTGACCCTGAGCAAGTCACTTAACTTCCCTGTGCTCCCAGGTCACACCTGTAAACAAGCTTTCAGCTTAGTGTGCCACTCCTGGTTAAACAATTGGAAAAAAAAAAAAAAAGACTCCGGTATTCTTAGCTTCCTCACCGTGCTTGCCCTAGGTACTGGGAGTACCTCGGAGAATGTCACTGAGCTTCCCACCCAATTGCAGATACCCCCCACTTCTCTGAGCCTCTCTTGTACTTCTTCCACTATACTGCCCTCTAGGTCATTTGTTCCTAGGTGCACAATGATATGAGGCTTTCCTCCCACTTTCTTCACACATTTCTGAATGCACTGCCCTACACTCCCCGCTGTTATACTGGCATACACTCCACCTAGGTTCGGCTCTTCCTTGTTTCCTTACTTCCTCATCTCACCCCCCTGAGCACAGAATCCCCTAATGCAAGTACTTGCTCCCCATCCTTTGCACTTCCCCCATGGTTTACCCTCCTATGAGCCCTTTTCCTCAGTGTCCTCTCCTTCCGGAGGAGGAAAGGATAGCCAATTCTGTTAAGAAGGGGGATAAGACCTTTTATAGGTACATTAGGGAGCGAAGAAAGACCAAAGGAGGATACTGAGGCTTAATAAAGGGAGGGAATGTGGGTGAGGGGACAGTGAAAAGCAGGGATACTGAACGAATATTTCTGCTCAGTATTCACAAAGGAAGAGGAGGGAGGTACCTAAACCAAACAGAGAAACACTCTGAAGATGGGGTTGATACCAGTTCATTTACAGAAGAAAGTTCTGAAAGAACTAATAAAATTGAAGGTGGACAAAGCAATGGGGCCTGATGGGATTCACCAAGAATTCTAAAAGAAATAAGGGTAGAACTAGTGACACGCTGACTACTCTCTTTAACAAATCATGGGAGGATGGGGTGGTACCTGAGGACTGGAGGAGGGCAGATGTGATTCCTCTTCACAAAAGTGGGAGCAGGACAGAGGCAGGAAACTACAGACCAGTTAGTTTGACCTCAGTGGTAAGGAAAATGATGGAATCACTTCTGAAGGAAAGAATTGTTGAGTACCTAGAGGCCATTGGGGCATAGGACCCAAGGCAGCATGGATTCACGATGGGAAGGTCGTGTCAGACGAATCTAATAGATTTCTTTGACTGGGTGACCAAAGTAGTAGACCAGGGAGGGGCTGTGGACATGGCCTACCTAGATTTTAGCAAGGCATTTGATACAGTCCCACACGAAAGATTAATACACAAGTTAGCCAGCCTTGGAGTGGGCCCCAAGGTGGTAGCCTGGATAAAAAATTGGCTAGACAACAGGACGCAAAGGGTAGTAGTAAATGGAGTCCACAGTGAAGAAAGGAGGGTTACTAGCAGGGTACCGCAGGGTTCAGTACTGGGCCGGTCCTTTTTAATGTCTTTATAAGTGACATTGCAGAGGAACTGGAAGGAAAAGTATGTCTCTTTGCAGACGACACAAAGATCTGCAACAGGGTTGATATACAAGATGGAGTGGAAAGGATGAGAAGGGACTTGGCAAGGTTGGAGGAATGGTCAAATGTATGGCAGCTCAGATTCAATGCAAAGAAGTGCAAGGTAATGCACATGGGAAACAAAAACCCAGGGGAAGAGTACACAATGGGGGGTGAGATACTGACAACAGTAAAAATGGAAAGGGACCTGGGGGTAATTATATCAGATGACCTAAAGGTGGGCAAGCAATGTGAGAAGGCAGTAAGTAAGGCTGGGGGGATACTGGGATGCATAGGAAGAGGCATCAATAGTAGAAAACAGGAAGTTATTATCCCTCTGTACAGACAGTTGGTGAGACCCATCTGAGTACTGTGTGCAGTTCTGGAGACCCCATCTCATGAGAACATAGACAGAGTGGAGGCTGTCCAGGGAGGGCAACCAAAATGGTGCAGGGTCTGCACCAGAAGACATATGAAGAAAGACTAAAGGAGCTTACTATGTATACCCTTGAGGAAAGAAGGGAGAGAGGGACATGATAGAAACTTTCAAGTACCTCAAGGGAATCAACAAAGTCCAAGAGGGTAGCATCTTTCAGAAAAAGAGATGTGCAAGAACAAGGGGGCACAATTTGAAGATAGAGGGGGACTGGCTCAGAGGTAATGTGAGGAAGTATTTTTTCACAGAGAGGGTTGTGGATGCATGGAACAGCCTCCCTGAGGAGGTTGTGGAGTCAAGAACAGTGGGGGAATTCAAGAATTCATGGGACAGACATAAGGCAGTCCTAGAGGGGGGTAGGAGGAAGTAAGCTGTTGGTTAACTAGGATCTGCAGCTTATTTGTTAGGTAGGAAAATGAGCAGACTAGGTGGGCCAAGTGGTCCTTATCTGCCATCAAATTCATGTTTCTATGTTTCCATCCACTGCCCTTTTCCTCCTCCCTTCTTCACTTGCACTTTCGCCTGCTCTCCTCCTCCTTCTCCTCCTCCGTTCCTTCTGTGCTCACTCCCTTCCATAACCCCTCCCCCTCCACTACGTGTACCTCCTCCCACTGCCCCCTGCATTTTGACTCCCCCTTCCCCCAACATGTTTTGGCCTTTCTCCCCCTTTATTTAGTGTGTTTGTGCCAATTCAACCTGATTCCATGCCACTCCCCACTTCTACCCCACAGTCTTCCCTCTCACCTTGTACCCTGTATTTCCCCCTTCCCTCCTGGTCCCCTGACTCTTGTTCTATGGTGCCTTCCCCAACCTCCTGCTCTATTTCATCAGCCAGTACTGCGTACCTGTTTGTTGCCTCCAACCTCCTGCCCCAGCCCTCCCCTGTAATCTCTCCCTGCCTCTGCTTATGCTGAACCTCTTTTCTATTTCCTTTCTGTCTGCCTATATTCCCTACCACCTGCCAACACCCCCTTTCGGCGCTCCCAGGACCCTGTGAACTTGTTCCCCCTGGCCAAGTGCCCCTTTCTGGCCCTTGGCAGCCTGGTCTATCCTGTGATGGAGCCCTCCCTGCCTCTCTGCCCCATCTCCTCCTCACCCTCTCATTCCTGTCCCCTCTCCCCAGTTCCCATCTCAAGCTCTCTATCTCCAGTGTAAGCTGTCTGAACAGCCTGCACACTGGACACCCCCCCCACCTTCCACCAGGTTCCCAGAAACAGTACTGCCCCACACCCATTGCAGCTCACAACTCTCCCAGCCTCCCAGTGCCCCCAACCCCAGTCATCCCTATCCCTCCACTCTTCCCTCCCAGCTCCAGTATGTTCCAGTATGTTAACATTTTCGTTGTACTACTGTTTTAAGTATTGTCTTTTATTGAGCCATTAAATTCTTTGCTGACATAACAAATGGCTTTAGATTAGAAGCAATGCACTGTTAGTCATGAAAACGGGTGGATGTAAGGGCGGAGTTTGGTGTGTGGTTCTGTATCTTGTTTTCACCTTATCCAAAGGTAGCAGCCCTAACTGCAAGTAGTTTGAATGTCTTATGGTTTGATAACTTGAAAGCTGTTACTGCAGCCGCTCCTCATTGTTTGAAAAAAAAAATTATTACTCAAAAAATGTGTAACATTGACTTAACTTTACAAACATTCCATTATACACTACTGATGACAATTTCTATGCTTTTTTAAAAACAGTGGATGCGGGAAAGCCCCCCAAATCTGTAATTCCATTTTGGGATTCTGCTGACATCAAAGCACTTTTTATTCATTTAATTTTATTTTTTATTTATGTCTTTGGTAACCAGGTAAGTGCACTGATCCACTGGACTATTTTCAGACATGACCTGGGCCACAGATGTGGCTACAAAATAACATAATCAACAGAGACGATGTACAAAAATAGCAATAGTACAGAGTAACACATATAATACAACATATACAATATAATACAAAATTTAGTAACGTACCTCCAGATGAAGTAATTAACATGTGATGGGGACAAAGCAGGTCTGCAAGCATAGTTTCGGTGTTTAAGGTCTATCTAAGATGCTGGCTCGGGGTCATAATACTACTGAAGACATTATGCCGCATAACAAATGCGCTGCCGATACAGCACGATTTCTGCCATGCAGCGTCATAGTTTTTTCTGTGGGGTCTCTGCCCCCCACCCCCGTTATGGGGGCTGCACCCCGAACCCCCACTAAGGATTCTCAACTCCGAGGGGGGGGGTTACCTTGGGGAGCACACAATGTGGGAAAAAAATAAAATGTCTGGGACCAGGAATTAAACCCGGTCCCAGACACAGCGCCTGGGTTCCTGCTGCTGTGGCTCAGTCCAGTGAGCCACGGCAGCTTCTCGGCAGAACTCAGTCCCAGCAGAAGTCTTATCCTCTGCCCGGGATTGTGTGAATGGTGCAATACCGTGTACAGCAGTATACGCGGTATTGCACCATTCGCTGTCATGGACAGCGTTATTTCAGGTTAGCTATAATGTAACATTATGACCCAGTACGTAAGATGCCTACCTGGTGTAACAGTGGGCAGTAGGCTAAATTAGTAGGTGCATGAAAGCTTACATAGAGCATACAAGCTGACAGTGATCTAGGATAATTAGGTGCATAGAAGCTCAGACTTGCTAGAGAAATATCAAAACAGTGGCTCAGTAGTACTGCAAAGAGATAAAACAGGTTAGGAGAGCAGAGAGTACCATGAGGTACGATGCAGGTAAAGAAGGCTAGGTGGCAACAGGGAGGTGAATTGAAGGAAGGGGAGGGGTCCCAAAAGATGGCACAGCAGGTCCTCATGCCACGATGGCCCGCACCCACTAGTGCTATCTTGGGGGCAATTGATGCTGGCAGAGAAAGCTAAGGGACAAGCAGAGTGGGAAAGGCCAGAAATATAGGGTGATGGAGTTGTCCCAACAGCTCACCAGGTCCTAGTGTCTTGATAGCCTGCTCCCTCTGGTATTGTCTTGGGGGCAGTTACAGCCTGGCCCAACTAGAAGCAAGTTGCGCAGATTGGTTTTGAAGGACAGATGGGTGGCAGAGGAGTGGATGGATGCAGGTAATTGATTCCACTTGAGCATTACTCTCTTGGTTTGTGACATCAGCAGAATCCCTTTGTTGAACAACATCTCTGATGGGCACGTTTCCCCATCCATTGTTCTGTATATGGCTGGAATTTCCAAAGCCAACTGAAAGGCAGCCTACGATGGCAATGCAGCCCTTCACCTATGGGTCCTCTTGTTGTTCACCGGCAAATACAGTTGATGGCATGAAAGTGGTAATGTGCAGAAAACAAATATTGTTTGTCTTGCTCATACCAAACAGCATGCACTATGTCTCATTCCACCATTAGAAGGCAAGATAAGCAAAATGTGCACAAATTCTAATTTTAACAATTTCAGTCAATTCATGTCTGTTGTCCTTTATTTAAAGACTACCCTGTCAACAGATATTTTTTTAAGTTGTTTTTCTTTGTATGCATTTTTTTAGTGCTCGTAAAAGGTACTGTATTGACAGCACTGGAACCTGAAGTCCTCTGTTTATCCACAGGACAGGTACAGCAGGGGCAATCACAGTACAAGCTTCCCCACACTGCCCCACCAGTGTGCCTCAACCCTGCATGGAGGAGGCACCAGATAGGTGAGAGGGTAGTTCCATGCCATTCTGTCCTTGCCCTCTCATGTGAGACTGCCAACAACAATGCCAATTAGTGAGAGTTGTGTTGGTGGCTTTGTGATGTGGACATCTACCCACTAAGAACTAAACTGAGACCACTGCAACTCATTTCATATAAGCCACTGAACAGCCCTTAGGTGATAAACGGCTTTTGACCACTACTGACCTCTGCTGGATATGAACCTGTGATCTAGATGTGAAAGACTCCTTAACCTGCTACCAATCCACTGAGCCATCCAGTTCCCCCATCAAAAGATAATTTTGATATAGTATAAACTAATAATTTATTTAGAGGAACTAAGAATTTATATTATTCAGTAAAATGTGACCAATGCCATGCTGATAAGGTAGGACTACAAGCATACTGTAATAGTACTGCCAAAGATGTCAACATTATCATATGCAGTCAGCTTTAAAGGTTTTATGTTGACAATTCTCTTACATCAATTCTTTTATTGCTTTTTAAAATCCACTTAAAATACAGATGAATTGATAGTGACAAATTGATCAAGTAAGCGATAAGAATATTTGTTTACTGTCCTAAAAGAGCACACTTGGCTAAAGCTCGTTTCAAAGTCACAATCACATGCTGATGTCAAACTTTAAATATTTGTATTTGTATGTTTGTAGAAATACTTTGTAATAGGCTGTTCTATTGTCTTGTTTTATGGTTGGTCACAATTGTAAATGAGAAGTACCCCTCTCAATTTGCTATCCAAATAACATTGAATTGAAAGTGTGGCCTGGGGTGGGGGTGCGATAGTAGAGGATACAATTGGAAGAAAAAAGAAACAGAGGAAAAAGATGCTACAGTGCAAGAATACAGGCACAAAACTCAAAATAGATTAAAACAGGCAAGCGATAAGACATGAGAGGGTGCCGTTATGGCGATAGAATAACTGGTGAGCAATTGTTATGTTTACTTGCACATGCACAAGAAACATGATGTGGCAGCTTAGGAGAGAAGTGGGTTGTGGAGGTGCAGGACTGTGGCAGCCAATGCAGGCACTGCATTTGTGGCTTGGCACTGTTCGCCCAATGCAGGCCCAGTGTCCTGATGACACTGGTTCTGCACAAGTGCCACCAAGTTGAAATGATTTGGCCGCTGCAATGAGGGGCTGCCTCGTCATTACAGCATCAGCCATCCCACTGCAATGAGGGAGCGACCCGTCATTGCAGGGCGGTACCTTTCCTGGTGTAACATGTCCTTATGAAATGGCTGGTAGCAAAGCAGCATTCTAATTGGCTGCTACGAGAGTGCTAATATGTCTAACACCATGGGAAAAAGATCAGGCCAAGCTATGGCAGGTGGGCATTGATTAGTGTGATACTGCCCACAAAAAATGTTCAGAAATCAAATAGACGCCATCTTGTTTTGTGCCACAAGTGATGCCACCCTTACTCTGAAGGTAACCGCCCAAAAAACATTTTTCATGGCTCACTTCTCCCAGATTTAACATCTTCAAATAAAATGCACAAACTGCCACGATTGGAATCCCAGCCCACCCGCTAAGTCTATGGCTGAACAACCTGCCTGCCCGCTCGCTCGCTTTGTAACTTAACACCGAGCAAGCGGGCACTCCGTACTTCACTCCCTTAGCGCCACACCAGTGATATTGTAACAATATTGTGCATGTAGTTTTAAAAAAGCATTAGCTCAACCTGAGAGAACAGCTTAATCAACAAGTTATGGAAGATTTTCGTACTTCATTTCCACACCGATGTAACGACTTTCTCCTATCTCCTCCAAACTAAACCAGTGTATTCTCCGTACTACTACCTGCTGCCCTAACATACACAAATTATAAAAGAAAGACAGCATAATTTCTTTTCCAACACTTTCAAAACTCAATGAAGTAGAAATACTGCTAGTTGGGGAGGAGGGTTGCATGACAATTACATGACAGGAGGAAAGAAATACAAGTAAGGATGCCTTAGCAGGTCAAAAGTCCTCAACTCAAAGAAACAAACAGGTGAAGGAACTATTTTATTAAAAAATAAGACAAATATTTAAGCTTTTCACTATGAAATACTATGCATTTTAGTTATGACATACATCTGTATTTTGGATAACCATTTCATAAGTGCAATAAGACACGACAGGGTGTGTGTTAGACACTTTAACACATGGCTAGGAGGCGTAGTGAGGCACGAGGCCCCTGTCAGTATGCCCCCGGCCCAGTTAAATTGTCCTCCCCATTTGTTGTGTGCGAGGGGTGCAATCCCCTCAGCATCATGCCCCCAAACAGTCATTCTTTGCTGACAGAGGCCCAATCCCCGTCGGCTAAGTCCCCAATCCAAAAAGGCAGGTGGCTTTACTGGAGCCATCAGTGTGCCGAAAAGCCTGCAAAAAAAAAACTTCCCGGACGTCTTTATTTCTTTTCGTCCCTGAAAGAAAGGAACGGTCCTCAGCAGGTCGGGTCCCTCCAACCCACTCACCTACTGCGCACCCTACCTCCCCACCCCCACTCCATACTTATCTCCGAGCCCGTGTGATGATCTTGGTGTACCGGAACACGTCTGCACTATTCAAAGCCGACAGTGAACTGAAGAAATGCCGGTAAGCTGTATAATGGCATAAATAGTTTTTTTTCAACTTTGGTGCATATCTCGGGCATTTTTGGGAATTTTGGCACCAAATTTTCAACATGGGGTTATTGGGACCCCTCCTCATGAATTCAGTCACTGTCATGACATTACTCAGTCCTGAAAGGTGACTTTGCAATCACTGCACGGAATCACCTTTCAGGACCGATTAACGAAATGCCAGTGCCACTGTTCATGAGGTGGGCTCTCAAAAAGCCTATGTTGCAAATTTGGTGAAAAAAAAATCCAAAAAATGCTCGCACTTCCAGCGCAGAATAGTGCGGTTGCTGTGGGAAATCAGTGTTCAGGACACATTAAGAAAATCACAGTGACACTGTTTATGGCAGAGGTCCTAAAATACCTATATTGAAAATTTTGGTGACGAAAGTCCATAAAATGACTGTGTTACGAGCGTGCGTTGCGCAGTTTCCACGCACCCTTGTAACTTCACAAATTTGTAATATTTTCACTCCAGATTTTCAAAATTGGCATTTTTTCATACCTCCTTATGAACAGTACAGCTGTCATTTTTCATATCTTGGCCAAAATGTGTTTTCGCACTTCCGGCGTGGAATAGCGCGATCGCTGCAGAAAATCAGTGTTTGGGACAGATTAGGAAAATCACAGTGACTCTGTTCATGAGCAGAGGTCCTAAAATGCTAATGTTGAAAATTTGGTGACAAACGTCTATAAAATGACTGTGTTATGAGCCTGTGTTGTGCAGTTTCCATGCACCCTCATAACTTCGCAAATTTGTAGTATTTTCATTCCAGATGTTCAACATTTGCATTTTTTTCAGCCCTCCTTATGAACAGTACAGCTGTCATTTTTTTTCACACCCTGGCCAAAATGTGTTTACGCACTTCTGGCACACAATGGTGCAGTCGCTGTGGGAAGTCAGTGCTTGGGACAGATTAAACAAATCACAGTGACACTGTTCATGAGCAGAGATGCTAAAATGCCTATGTTGAAAATTTAGTGACAAAAGTCCATAAAATGACTGTGTTATGAGTGTTCATTGTGCAATTTCCACACACCCTCGTAATTTCATGCATTTGTAAAATTTTCACTCCAGATTTTCAACATTAGCATTTTTTCACACCTCCTTATGAACAGTACAGCTGTCATTTTTCATATCGTGCCCGAAATATGCATTTACACATCTGGCGCAGAATAGCATGGTCGCTGTGGGAAATCAATGTTCGGAACAGATTAAGAAAATCATAGTGACAGTGTTAAGTGAGCAGAGGTATAAAATGCCTATGTTGAAAATTTGGTGAAATAATTCCACTAAATGACTGTGTTACGTGCATGCGTTGCGCAGTTTCCACGTATACTCAGAGGTGCGAGCATTTTTAATATTTCCACTACAGATTTTCAACATTGCCATCCCTTCACATTTCCCTATGGATGGCACAGCTGTCATTCTTCACATCCTGCTCGATCTGTGTTTTCGTACATCTGGTGCAGAATGGCACGGTTGCTGTGGGAACTCAAAGTTTGGGACACATTATCAAAATCACATTGCCACTCTTCATGAGAAGAGGTCCCAAATGCTTTCATGAGGTGGGGTCACAAAAAGGCCATATTGAAAATCTGTAGTGCAAATACCAACAAACGCCAGGGGCGTTAGGGTTTCTAACCATAATGTCCCACCCTGTACAGACTGGCAGGCATCAGGGGTATGCCTTTGGATTGCTGACTGTAATGCTCATGTCATCCCACCCCCACCCCCCCAGCCAGTGACAGGCATCAAGGTGTGCCTTGGACTATTCGGCCCCAGAGTTCACCCTATTCTCCTATACTGCACCCATTTCAGTGTATGTCCTTATGCAATGGGATGACTGTAAAGCTGAACACCCCAAGGCACTCCTCAACACGTGTCAGTGTCTGCAGGATAGGGTGAGGTGACATGGCATGAACATCATGGGCAACGACCCAAACACATACCCCAATGCCTGTCTGTCTCTGCAGGGTGGAGGTGGGGTTGGCGTGAAGTTCAATACTTCACTGCCATTCCTATTCTGCATCTGTCTAACTCCTGCATTTCCAATGCTAATACCAGCAAGCAAACATTCGGCATTGACAAATGCTTGTTTTGTGTGGGCCCATCCAGTTTATTTCCGTAAAATACAAGTGGTTATTATGGGAGACGCGCTGCTTTTAATTCTGTGAGCACGAGCCGGTGGTCAGTGATGTGGGCGAAAACAAAAATGCCAACACCCGGAATCGCGACGCAAAAAGGGTGAAACTGGAATGGTGGCAAACGTTTGACCCCTTCCCTAAGGTGCTATGACCTCAGAGTTAGTTATAATAGTAAGGGGGTGTGAAGGGCAAAGCCCTCTCAAAAAAAGAAAAAGTCGGCATTCCGGTTTCGCACTTTGTGACTCATGATTCCGGCTTTGCTCTTAGGGATTCACCCGTATTACATAAAACCACACAAGCCCATTCTCAGCCATGCAGCTGCTGTCATTAAACATTCGCACTGCAGGTGTGAGAACCTTTGCTCTCACTGTCTCTTTTAACAAGAAAATGAAATGGCTTTCAAAACCAGTGCCCTTATAAGCTGTATAAAAGGCTATTTACCATTAGAAAATAATCTTACTAAGCTCAAGTTTGATCCCAGTGGCTCAATTGCAGCATTCGAGTTCCCACTTTTAGTTTGGCTATTCGTTTTCAATAATTTCTTGTTGGAAAAAATTGCTGCACCAGAAACTATAAAACTAATGCATGGGGTGGACTGTTTCACTTGAAATTTAATACACACCCTTGGTGTGTGATGCTGGATAAACCCCTTGAGCTTCACTCTTGGGGTTTATGTAGCATCACACACCTTAGGTCTGTATTAAATTCTCCTAGTACACTACACGCCGTGCATTATTCTCTATATAATCACTTACCTCATTTATGTTGTTAGGCATGAGGCTCAGCCATGAAATGCACCTCAGAAGTGCGATTACTCACCATGGGCCCAATGCACGAATATGTGAAGTGGCATGTAGCCACCTGCACCCATTGTGCCCCCTAAGCAGGATGCACAAAAAAGGGTGTGCATCCCGTATGTACCTGATCCCCTGGCCGCGCGGACAGCAACGTACCAGGGGTGGGTGGGGAGCATGCTGGCAGTATGCGGCATGTGCTATGGTGCATATTGCTGTCTGCGGGGGGGCGGAGGACCCTGCTGCAACACCAGTATGCACCAGCACGCAAACAGCCCCATGCCAAGTCCAGGCAGCCTATAGTAAACCCACTGGCACAACAGCACCCCCACCCCAGTCCCGTATGCCTGAGACCCACACACACATCATTGCCCCAGGCATGTGACATCCTAATGCAAGGGCCACCCCCCCACCACAGGACAGCCCCCATCCTCGGTGTTGCACAAGCATCCCCCTCACACCCACAAAGGAGCCTCGGCTGAACCCTCCCTCAACCCATGCCAGGCACTCTGCCACTCCCAATGGTGACCTGTCCCTGGTGGCACCCAACGCCCAATACCCCCACACCTGCCAGCCCTGTTCCTGTATGCGTGAATGCGGCCCTCCCCAACACATGTCCGCCCCACCCCCCCAGTGCCAGACATTCCAACCCCCAATGACATGTCACCCTGTCCCCGGTGGCGTAGCAGAACCCCCCCACACACACACCCACAGTGTAGCCCTGGGCAACAGTAACCTGACCCCTGATCCTGTAACCCCAGCTGGTACAGTGGTGGCCTATGTGTGACCCCTCCACCTCTGTGGTACCAACAACACACACCCCCTGTCCCTGTACCTGTACCTTCCAGATGGTGCCATGGCTTGGGACGGCCAGTGGCACAGCCCTCCTCACACCTCCTTGGCCTCTGGCTGTCCAAATGATGCTGCTAAGCACAGCACTTATTTATAGCTGTGCATTACCAGCATCACTTGGATGGCCAGTGGCTGAGGAGGTGTGATTAGGGCTGTGTCACTGACTGTCCTGAGCCATGGCACTGAATGGAAGGTATAGGGACCGGTTGGTGGGTGCTGTCGGTGCTGCAGGGTGGGGGGGTCCACTGAACACCAATGATTGGCCAGAGGGCCAGGATCTGGGGTCGGGGGGTGGTCCAGTTGTCCTGCACTTGGTGGGGTGGGCTGTGTGCACAGATAGGGGTGTGGGGTATAGGTGTACGGGGGGGGTCTGCAACCATGGGGCCAGTGTCCCTATGTTTGCAGGGGGTGGGCAGGGCTGGTGCCCCTATGTGTAGCGGGGGGTGGGTCTGCCATTCCTACACTGGGGCATGGTCGAACGGGTTTGGGTCCCTGTGTTCCCTATTCATGCACCCAGACCCACACTGGCAGGTGCAAGTGATCCACTATGGGACCCAGGACAGGCATTTGATTGGATGCCCGCCTGGGTCTAGTACTCCATCCCCAGCCACCCTGCACAGTCCTGTGCATTGGGGTGGGTGGGGCCATTGACAGGTAGTGGCCATTTGTGAATACCGGCCTTTGTGCACCTGTCCAAGGGTGCAGAGCTATACAGGTGGGATACGCACCTCTGGCATGTAATTTCTGCCCATTTGTGCATAGCCTCCCATAACTGCACACTTTGGAGTGTTTTATTGCACTTATAAAATAACCTTTTGGTTGGCCTAGTGGCATGTAGGGCTGAGGCAGTGATGCCTTACCTCCTGCCATGCCGATGACCCATATTGCAGGTCGTTGGGGGCCGGCCGGGGTGGAAGAGGATGAGCATCTGGAGGACAGCTGTCCTCTCCCAGGGAAGGTGGGGAACAGAGACTGGCATTCACCTGACACCTAGCGGAGGCTAGGAGTTGGCACGCCAGATCCTGTACAGCGGGGCACGGAGCTGAAGCAGCCGAGAGGTGTGCTGTGGGCAGACGTGCATGTGGTGGGGCCATTGTCAGCACTGCACACTCCCCTCCCACAGGAAAAAGTGGAAAAATTCTGGTCCGGGCAAGTGGCATGATGGCTGTCTGCCACAGGTGCTGCCCCCGAGAAGGCACCACTCGAAACTGGATCCAGTTCTGGTGGGCCGAGTTGGGGGCTCCCCACCACCCTGCCATGGAGAGTAAGCCATGAGGGTAAGAAGGTGCGTGCCCGAAGGTTGGGGGATGGGGTTGGGTGGACAGCTGAGGGAAGGGGCTTACCGGGGCCAGAGGAGGAAAAAAGTAGTAGCAAAAAAAAAAAATAATAATAACCTTTTAATACTTGACTTAAAATGAATAAAACTAAGAAGAAATTATTTTAAAAAGGTGCAGAATAAAGACCTTTCATTGACATATGCTTCCATTTTAATCTAGAGAGAAAACATTGTCCATATTCTGGTAACGGGGGCAGCCAAAACAATAAAAGAAAATGAAAGCCCTGTGTTTCAAACATATTTATTAAAAAAAAAACACTTCAGTTACTTAATTTGCCTTTCCAAACCAATGCAAGTATTTTTATAGAAATGTGTTCAAAACTGTTAAAAATGCCAGGTTTAAGAGGTAGTTATTGCCTGAACAGTGTCACCCATCCTTGATTCAAATGCATGTGCTGTTATGAACTTCAGGACTTTCTTTAAGCAGTTTTGGTCTGCCTCTGCCCATTTTACTGTGTTTTTCCACCATTTCATTTCTTTTTATATTACTTCCTCCCTTCCTCACCCTATTTATTTCTGCCTTACCCCATATTCAACAGATGGAATGTTTACCATACAATACAGGAATTAAAAATTCTGCACAAACTAGTAGATTGTTCCTCTCCCAACATGAACACACACAACAAGGGCCTCCTGTGGCAGAGCTAGAGCGTGCCTCAGGTTAATCCATGACTGGGTGAACAGTCAAGATTTCACTGGTAAGATAAGAGGGTGACTTTTCATGGTCAGCAAAGGAACACTAGTAATGGTATTTACTCACCTGATAAAGGTGAGTATTTGAATACCCTTTATAGTACTCCGCAGTCAGAACCGTTGGGTGTTTCTTGTCCATCCCATAGTTTGATGCACGATCCAATCAAAATCAGGCTGGCTCAGGCCAGCCCCTTCTGAGAATCTCCAGTTTACTTTGTGCATCAAAAGAGGTTGGTTGCGATCCAGATCTGCTACCAATAACTACTAACTTAATTTGCAAGGTAAATCACTATTTTCAGCTATTCACAAGCCTGGTAGCCATCAGGGTTATAACCCTGTTTAAATGGTTAGTCTCAGATAGTGCAGAATGTTTGCATCTAATTTTACTGGCTTCAAAAAGCTTAGGGCATAGATAAAAAAAATTGTGTGTTAGCAAGGCACAGCACATCTGGGAAGGATACCGTCCTGTAGCATATCTTACCCATATCGTCACCATAGCTGTGCATCTCTGCCACCAGATAATAAACCTCCTTTGGTGATTATTTGCTGTGCCCATGTGCAGCTGCTTTATCCACATTTTGGAGATCCCTCGTGGAGCGCCCTCTGGACAGTAGCCATACATGAGAGAGTGGCAGAGCACACTGGCAGTGAGGTCCCTCCTGGAGCCCCCTCCCCAGCCAGCCCAAGCATACCCCAAAACAGTCTGCCTTACCTCTGCTCACCTGCATGGACTGAGGACCTCTTGTAGCTTCCTCAGTCTAACGCAACACATCTGGGAGCAAAGGGGAGTGATTATGTTTTTAAAAACATTGCTGTACCTGAGACTCATTCCCCGCTGTGCAGCCTGTGAAATAAATGCTGGTCATCTGTCATTTGGCCTCAACGACACCCCTCCTTACCCCTCCACCTACCTTTCTTCTCCCTACCCACCCTCTTACCTTCCTCCTGAGTTACTCATGTATATATTGTGCAGAATTGTACATATTTATTTTTTTTGTTTTTTTCTGCATATATTGTTATTTTGCTGCTTATTTACCATGTAATTCTGTATAGCCCTTGCCTAATACTGTACTAAGTCTGTTGTTCTCTGTTACATTTGTAATCCTTGGTTGTATATCTACCTTTTATATTGTTCTACTGCTTATGTATATCTGTCCAGGTCCACCTTGAAATGAGCTTGCTCAATGGTGTTTCGCCTGGTAAAATAAAGATTGATTGGTTGATCGATTGATTGATATCTCCCCCAAAAAAACAATGAGTTGCTGAACCAGTGTCTGAGCCCTGCACACACGGGCCACTCCATTGCTCCAGCACTGCAGTCCTTTGTCTCGGTGGGCAATAAATTAACAACTTCTCTGCCCACCGAGACTGCTAGAAGCCATATTGTCCCCTCTCCTCCTCTCTACCTGTCCCAGAAAGCCGTGAGTTCCCACGAGACTGGGAAACAATTGGCAAGGCATACAGCTCTTGCAAATCTCACAGGAGCTCTCGCGATAGCGCTGCGGCCATCTTGGCTGGGATCAACCAAAAGAATAGAGTGGTCCCAAATCTCGCTAGCTCCCATGAGATTTTACGGTGGCCATCTTGCCTGGGAATGCAGCAAATCACACCATATATCAAAGATACATGTTAAAGGCGCAACACTCATTTAAAGTGGTGGCAGGATTGTTTAATCAACGGACAGGGAAATCTTCATTACCTACTAGACTGGGCAAGCTGGTTGTACTTTATGTGGCAATTTATCATGCAGAGCCCATACCTGATGCAGTTCTTCTTATCCCAAACCAACAGGTTCAAGGATAAATCAGGCATCATAAGGAAATGCAGGGAATGCAGAATACTTTTTCCAGAAGCTGAAGAAAGGCACACGGCCTATGCAGTGTGCATGCTAACATCCAACAGGGGCTCCGGGGACATGGATGAAGGAAGATTGGACTCCGAGACTCTCCCACCACCACCAACCATCCCAATAGCGCAGGACGCCAGCCAGGCACAGCTATTGTTCCAGCTTCTGGACTCATTTAAGGCCAGTATCCCATACCAGCTTCTAATAAGCTAAGCAGCCAGGGAGAAGACACCATGCGGAAACATCTCAGATTGGAAATGAAAAGTACCATGTCAGAGACCCCGGCAGACCCAGATGAGGCTACCATAGACAAATTAACCAGGATGTGCCACGGCGATAACATTGATGAACTCATCAAAATGGTCAGGTCGGCCCCCAGAATAGCAGAGCAGCCTGGACAGCCAACCACATCGGAGGACCCCCAGCTATCAATGGGGGGGGGTCAGAAGTGAAAACCCACTTCCCAATGTGCAAGACAATTGAGACTATCCTCAACAAGGAATACGATGCAACTGAACCCACCAGAATGCCTGAACAAAGCATGGTGGGTAACTGGTACCCCCTGTCCCAGACGCAGAGTGAACACTGGGGAAAAGCACCTAAAGTGGACCAGCCGGTATCTGAACTCTTCAAGTGTACCACCATCCCCAATGAGAGCACGGCAGCACTTAAGGATTCCATGGACAAGAAAATAAAGAAGCATCTCAGAAAAATGTATGGGGTCTCAGGCATGTTACGCTCAGCCGATACAGCAGCCTGGTTCACAAGCAGAGCCCTTTATAGGTGGCTGGATATCCTGACCAAGAACATCCCAGAGGACTCTCTGCAGGTGGATGCAGCCAAATTTGCAATTCAGGCCGTAAAATACATAATGAATGTGTCCTCAGACATTCTGAGATTTGGATAAAGGGCAGCTGTCCTAGCAAACAGGGTTAGGAGGGCATTATGGCTCAAGTTGTGGCAGGCGGACAACGAATCCAAAAGCACCCTGATGAAGTTACCATTCAAAGAAGGCACCTTATTTGGTGAGGGCTTAACCCCATACCTCAAGAACAGAGGGGGTAAACAAGTCCAAGGGGACAAAGATGTCTACCTACCATCAGACAGGTCCATTCACCCTAAAGGGAAAATTTTCAGACCCAGAAACCAGACCTACAACCCCCAGGGATCCAAGCAATGGAACCAAAGACCCAAATTCCAGCACAAGTCTTATGGCAATAAAACAAAGAACAATGCTGGCAGGGAATATGGCAATGGCGGGCACAAGCCAAATTTTAAAAACCAAGGAAAAAAGCAATGAAGCCACGCGGGCCCAAGCAAAACCACCAATAGCAGGGAGACTGCAAGAGTCTGCAAAACAATGGGCCCAAACAACAGCAGACAAGTAAGTGAGGGAAGTGGTAACAAAGGGATATGCCATTGAATTCATCAACAAACTGACTCAGCACAGACCGCTGGTTTCCCCAATCCCAAAGTGCCCAGAGAAGGAACAAGCAATACAATTGGTGGTACTGGACCTGCTACAAAATGGGGCTATGTCATCCGTCTCAGTGAAGGAGAGAGACACAGGGGTTTACTCCTTGTTCTTTGTAGTCCCAAAGAAAAAGGGGGGAATGCATCCAGCTCTGGATCTAAAATACCTGAACAAATTTGTAACATACAGGAAGTTCAAGATGGAGATGTTACGGTCAAACCTACTAGCCATCCAACCGGGGGACTATCTGACTTCAATAGATTTGAAGGACACCTATCTGCATATAACAATTTGAAAGTCACACCACTAGTATCTGCGATTCAACATACAGGGGGAACACTATCAGCATACCTGCCTGCCATTCAGTCTGACCTCAACCCCTCGAGTATTTACCAAGACACTGGTCATCCTGGCTGCACACCCAAGAAAAGAAGGTGTGCACGTCATCTGCTACCTGGATGACGGGTTGTTATGGGCAAGAACAATGGAAAAGGCTCGTTTCATCACCGACATTGCAGTACAATGTCTGCAAAAATATGGCTGGGTAATCAACAAGGCAAAGAGCCAGCTAATACCATCGCAGTCCCCTTGTCCACTTGTGCACAATTATAAATACCCAGCTCAACCGAGTGACCCTGACATAGGAGAAAGTGCACAACATCTGCACTCTGGTCAAAGGGATCATCCACAGACCCAGCAGGGTGGTCTGGGACTACCCCCAGACGTTAGGAGTCATGGCAGCCCTAATAGACATGGCGCCATGGGCCAGACTGCACATGAGATTAGTGCAGAGGTACTTGATCATGACATGGGATTAGACCACTCAAAATTTCAGAATTCAAGTAACTCCTCCTGTAAGGATACTCTCCGACCTGAGGTGGTGGGCTCTAAGAAAAAACATACTACGAGGACGACTGCTAGCACAATCCTCCACGGCAGTCATCACCACGGATGCGAGCCTAACAGGTTGGGGGGCAACTTACCTGAACCATGTCACTCAGGGACTATGGTCACAGAGCGAATCAACACTTCCAATAAATGTGCTGGAGATGAAAGCAGTATGCCTAGCACTGACATTCTCCAAACCATTCATTGCAAACAGGGCAATTCTAGCGAGATGCGACAGCCAAGTGAATGTGGCATATTTAAACAAGCAGGGGATTTGAGAAGCAAGTCCATGAACATGGAATACCTCAGACTCTTGCGCTGGGCAGAACAAAATGTGCCGTAAATCACAGCAATCTACCTGGCGGGTTCAGTCAACATAGAGGCAGATTGGCTAAGCACAGTATGAACATATAAAAATGCCAGCAGAAGCAGGCCTTGCGGTCTATCAAGTCTGCTTGATTGTGCAGCTAGCCCCTCAACCCTGCAGCTGCCCCACCCTCCCACCCCTCTTCTCACAGCCCCCCTCACCCTGTCCCAATCCCTCTTAAGGCTGCCCACCATTCTACAGGATACCACCTCCTCGGGCAGAGCATTCCACCTGTCCACCACTTGTTCAATGAAAAAATGTCTCCTGATTTCCCTTTTGAATCTTCCCCCCTCCAATCTCAGCTAATGCCCTCTCATATCCCTCCCTCTTCTAAGCTGGAAAATCCCTTCTGTATTAACCTTATTTATCCCCTTAAGGTATTTAAAGGTTTCAATCGTATCCCCCCTATCTCTCCTCTCCTCCAGGGAGTACATGTTCGGCTCGCCCAATCTATCCCTGTAGGACTTTCTCTCCAATCCCTGGATCATCTTGGTTGCCCTATGTTGCACCCCTTCCAAAAATTTGATGTCCTTCTTCAGGAATGGGCGCCAGTATTGCATGCAGTACTCCAGGTGTGGCCTGACCAGAGATCTGTACAAGAGAAGGATCACCTCCCTATTTCTGGAGGAGATTCCCCTTCCTATACACCCCAGCATCCTGTTGGCTTTTGCTGCCGCCTTCCTGCACTGAGCTGAGTTGTTCATGCTGCCTGTTATAAGCACCCCCAGATCCTTTTCCTCATCAGTGCTTTCCAGCTGCACCCCTCCCAGCTGATAGCTCCTTCTCTGGTTCCTAGCTCCAAAACACAGTACTTTGCACTTCTTGGCGTTGAACCCCAGCTGACATGTTTCTGACCACTCCTGTAGTTTGGTCAGGTCCTCCTGCAGCCCCTTCTACCCTTCAATGTCATCTACCACAGCTCCCATCTTTGTATCGTCAGCGAACGGACTGATCTTACTCTGGATCCTGTGTGAGATATCAGCTATGTATATCCTAAACAGCACTCATCCCAGTACCAATCTCTGTGGCACCCCGCTCATCACTTCCCTT
Source organism: Neoceratodus forsteri (assembly GCA_016271365.2). NCBI lineage: Eukaryota > Metazoa > Chordata > Ceratodontiformes > Ceratodontidae > Neoceratodus > Neoceratodus forsteri. Next base: position 964,914,623 of record CM028134.1, on the reverse strand, counting down.
GGTGATGAGGGTTCCCCCCCCCACCACCCTCCGCTGCCTTCCATTCAGCCAGTTGATGATCCATCTGGTCATCTTTGTTCCCGGCCCTATGTATTCCAACCCTCCCCCCAGCCTCCCATGCAGCACAGAATCAAAGGCCTTGCTGAAGTCCAAATACAGGACATCCACTGCATGGCCCCTGTCCAGCTCCCTGGTCACCCAGTCATAATACTCAATTAGATTAGTCCAAGTTTCTGTAGTGTATTGGTTATCACGTTCACCACGCAAGTGAAAGGGCCCTGGTCCAAAATCAGGCAGAAAATTTTGTTATGTTTGCAGATGACACGAAGATCTGCAACAGAGTAAATGATCCAGATGGGGTGGGCAGAATGAGAAGAGATCTGGATAAACTGGGAAATGGTCAGAAGAGTGGCAACTGGAGTTTAATGCAAAGAAGTGCAAGATCATGCACATAGGGAAGAGAAACCCTGAAGCCACCTATAGGCTGGGAGGGGAGTTGCTGGCAGTCACAAGGGAAGAAAGAGATTTGGGTATCATCATCTCCGATGACCTGAAATCATCCAAGCAGACCACTAAAGCAGTAGGTAAGGCTGGGGATGTTGGGTTGTATTAGTAAGGGTATCACAAGTCGGAAGAGGGAGGTAATAATAATCCCTCTTTACAAGACACTGGTTAGGCCCCATCTGGAGTACTGTGTGCAGAACTGGAGGCCACACCTTCACAAGGACATTACCCAGACTGAGACAGTCCAGAGAAGGGCAACCAAAATGGTGCAGGGACTGCAACAGAAAACCTATGAGGACAGATTAATGGAGCTCAATATGTATACCCTAGAGCAAAGGAGGGAGAGAGGTGATATGATCGAAACATCCAAACACCTTAAGGACATTAACAAGGTGAAAGAGTCTAACATGTTTCAATATAAGAAAAATAGCAGGACAAGAGGACACAGCATGAGATTAGAGGGAAGCCGATTAAGGGGTAATGTGAGGAGGTTCTTTTTCATAGAAAGGGTGGTGGATGCATGGAATGGCCTACCTCAGGATGTGGTGGATATAAATACAGTGGAGGGCTTCAAACAGGCATGGGATAGGCATAAGGGAGCAATACAGATGAATATGAATAAATAGACCATTGATAGAGCAAAGGCCGATGGCACATTTATAAGGTAGAAAAAGACATGGGCAGACTGGATGGGCCTTGCGGTCCTTATCTGCCATCAACTTGTATGTTTCTATGTTTTGTTAAAGTTCTCCTGAACGTGTTGCCAGCTGTTTAAGGTTATCCTTATGCAGCATTTATGTTCTAAAAATGGATAGAACCATCAATACAGTTTTATATGCCATACAAAGTACAGTTATACAAAGTACAGTTATGAAGATAGTACTGGCCTTCAAGGTAACTTCTATGTTTCCATGTTTCTGTGTTTAGATTTGTCTGGCAGGATCTGCCCAAGACAAACCCATGTTGTTGGCTGTCCTGGAGACCATTGTCCTCCAAAAAGATCACTTGCCTCTCCTTTAGGATTGACTCCATGAGCTTCCCCGCAAGTGATGTGAGGCTCACTGGTCTGTAGTTGCCTGGTTCATCCCTAGGGCCACTTTTGTGAATGGGCACCACATGGGCCATCCTCCAGTCTTGTGGTACGCATCCTGTGTCCAGGGATATATTGAACAGGTCAGTCAGTGGTCCTGCCAGGATCTTCACTAGCTCCCTGAGTACCCTAGGGTGAATGCCATCTGGTCCCGGTGCCCTGTCCACCCTCAGTGCCCTTAACCCTTCTAGAACCCTGTCCTCTGTAATCCCTATGTCAGTTACCCCTTCCCCCCCTCTACCCACTCCACCCCTCTCTTGGGATATCTGCCTGCCTTTCTCCTTAGTCAACACAGAGCAGAAGTATTCATTTAATGCCTCTGCCTGACCCACCTCCTTCTCCACCCACCCTCCTTCCTTCCTAATCCTCACAATCTGGTCCTTGTTCTTCCTTCTTTCTCTAATGTATCTGAAGAAGTCCTTTTCTCCTTCCTTAATACCCTGTGCCAGCCTCAGCTCTCTTGAAGCCTTGGCCGCTCTGACTAGCCTGGTAACCTCCCTGGACTTCTTCTATATTCATCCTTTTCAACCCCTCCACCTGATGTTTTGAGTTTCCGAAAATGCCTTCCTCTTGGCTCTCACCCCCTCCATAACCTTTCGAGTCAACCAACTGGAATTCTTTGCCCTTCCCTTCTTACTCCTTGTCTTTGTACAGTGGCCTCCATCGGTCCTTTTTTAATAATATCCCATTTTTGAGTAGCATCCATGTCTTGTTGAATTCCTGCCAGAGACCTACCCAAAATTTCCCCATCCTTTTAAAGTCTGATCCAAATAACCATAAATCAGGCAGAATGGAAACTCAACCAAAAGATATTTCACGGAATTCAGAAGAAATGGGGACCACTGCAGATAGACCTCGTGCTCTCACAACAGAATAAGCTACTGTCAATATACTGCTCTAGATTCTCAGACCACAAGGCACAGAAAGTGGACACTCTATCATCACTGTGGCAATTCGAATGAGCCTATGTGTTCCCACCAACCACCATGTTGAACAAGGTCCTACACAAGATACAAGCCACATGGTCAACAGTAGTCCTAGTAGCACTGGACTGGCCCAGGAGACCATGGTACTCACTAATACAAGCGATGGCAGTGGACTCACCAATGCCATTACCCTGCTGGCTGGACCTACTGAGCTAAGGCACAATCCTACACCCGAACCCAGCAACACTGAAACTAATGGCTTGGCTGCTGAAAGGGACAGACCATTAAGCCTGATCTACCATACCCAGGTAGTGGAACATTTACTGCAATCCAGGAGACAATCTACCAACACAACATATCAAAGACAATGGCAGAGCTTTCATAAATGGCGCATGGAGAAGGGAACTTCTTCTGTTGCGGGATTGCCACAAATCCTGGATTTTCTCAATGATGAAGCAAATAAGGGGCTCAGCCTGGCATCATTCAGAGTACAGATTTCTACCATCTCCTCCATAAAGGGTTCACTACCAGGAGTGGGTTCTATAGGGTCACATGCTGATGTAGTCAGGTATCAAAGCAGTCACTTTAGCATTTCCAGGATCAGACCAATGTGCGCACCCTGGCAACTAAACATAATATTAGAGGCACTCCAAGGCCACACTTTCCAGCAGGAGTCACTGCACTGGTGTACTCTAAAAAATGTATTTCTTGTAGCTATATGCTCAGCTAGAAGGATAGGAGAGTTACAAGCACTATCATGCAGAGAACCTTTCCTCACATTCCACAACGATAGGGTCACACTCAGAACAGTCCCTTCATTCTTCCCAAAGGTAGCAACTCCATAGCACATATCTCAGGAAGTTCAACTAAACTTCTTAGAAATAGAGCAGGATGCTGACACAGGGGTACCTCACCCCGGATGTCGGCAAAATTCCCCTATCAACAAAACAGGTCCATGTAACCCACCCACCAGGACACATCTGGAAACAAGCTATCACAGCTTAGTGTGCCTTTCCTGTTCAAAAAATTGCAAATAAATACCAAATGAATAAAATTATGAGCAGTACTTCATTCTTTATGTTGATTGTGCACATGCGCAAGAAACATATTAAACAATAATAGCCAAACGGTTGTGGAGGCGCGGCACTGTTTTGGCCAATGACCCCAAAGCCTTCAGAGGCTTGGTCTACTTTCCCCAATGGTGTGGCATGCTGCTGCTGACACTAGTTCAGCCAGCGTGCCACAGCCTTGAGAAGTTTTAGCCGCTGCAATCAGGGGCTGCCTCATCATTGCAGTGTCATCCGCTGCAATGAGGGCGCGACCCTTCATTGCAGAGCTCCCTTGCATTCCCCGACTGTTTGCTAAGGGGGTGCCCAATCCCTCTCAGCAGAGACCCCCCCATACCAGTATGTGCTGATGGGGGTGCCCAATTCCCATCGACATAATGTCATCCTCCCACTTTTGTTGTGTGCCAGCGGTGGTGCCCAATCCCCATCGGCATGATGTGGTCCCCCCTTTTGTTGTGTGCGATGGGGTGCCAATCCCCCAGTGGCTACAGCCGCCCTTCCCCAAAAAAGAAGTCCTTTGGCACACACGGGAGCCCACCCAGCGTGCCATCTCCCACAAAAAAAACGGTCTTGCAATATTTTTTATTTTTCCCTGTGAAAAAGAAGCGATCCTCGCGGTCTCCCTGCCCACCCCTCCATAACCCGTGCCCACCACTGAACACCCCTGCCTCCCCAGCCCCCACCCCATCTTACCTCCGAGTCCAGCGGATGATCTTCAGTGGACCGGGAACACATCTGCACTCTTCAAAAGCGACCTGAACTGAGAAATGCGGTAACCTGTATAATGGAATAAATAGGTTTTTCAACTTTGATGCATATCTCAGTCATTTTTGAATTTTGGCACCAAATTTTATGGGACCCCTCCTCATGAATTCTGTCACTGTCATGGCATTAATCGGCCCCGAAAGGCGATTTCACGGTCACTGCAGGAATCACCTTTTGGGACTGATTAACAAATGACAGTGCCAGTGTTATGAGTGGGCTCTCAAAAAACCCTATGTAGCAAATTTGGTGGACTTCCAAAAATGACTGTTCTGTCTGCGTTCTTGCCAGTTACTATACACCTCGTAACTTTGTAAATTTAAAATATTTTCACACCAGATTTTCAACACTGGCATTTTTCCACACCTCCTTGTGAACAGTACAGCTGTCATTTTTCACGTGCTGGTCAAAATGTGTTTTCGCACTTCTGGCGCAGAATAGTGTGGTTGCTGTGGGAAATCAGTGTTCAGTACAGATTACGAAAATTACAGTGACACTGTTCATGAGCAGAGGTCCTAAAATGCCTATGATGAAAATTTGGTGCCGATACTCCATAAAATGACTGTGTTACGAGTGTGCATTGCAAAGTTTGCAAGCACACTCGTAAGTTCGGGAATGTATAAAATTTTCACTCCAGAATTTCAACATTGCCATTGTTCTGCACCTCCTTATGAACAGTAAGCTGTAATTTTTCAGATCATAGCCGAAATGCGTTTTCGCACTTCCAGTGCAGGATAGCGCGGTCGCTATGGGAAATCCATGTTCGGGACACATTATGAAAATGACAGTGACACTGTTCATTAGCAGAAGTCCTAAAATGCCTATGCTGTAAATTTGGTGACGAAAATCTATAAAATGAGTGTGCTATGAGCGTGCATTGCGCAGTTTCCACGCACGCTTGTACCTTCGCAACTTTGCAATATTTTCACTCCAGATTTCCAACATTCCCATTTTTCCACACCTCCTTATGAACAGTGCAGCTGTAATTTTTCACATCCTGGCCGAAATGTGTTTTTGCTTTTCCGGAGCACAATAGCACGGTTACTGTGGGAAATCAGTGCTCGGGACACATTAAGAAAATCACACTGACGCTGTTCATGAGCAGAGGTGCTAAAATGCCTATGTTGAAAATTTTGTGATGAAACTCCATAAAATGACTGTGTTATGAGCGTGCGTTGTGCAGTTTCCATGCACCCTTGTAACTTTGCAAATTGGTAATATTTTCACGCCACATTTTCAACACTGGCATTTTTTCACACCTCCTTATGAACAGTACAGCTATCATTTTTCACATCCTGGCCGAAATGTGTTTTCACACTTCTGGCGCAGAATACCACAGTTGCTGTCAGAAATCAGTGTTTAGGACAGATTAGGATCGAGCAAGTTGTGGGGGGAGTGACTGAGCTCAACTGAGCTCTGTCGGGACTGCTGCGGATTTCTTTGTGGGCAGGAAAAGGCACCAACGTAGGCAGGAGCCCAGTACAAAAGGGCAGCCTGCAGCACCGGGAGACACAGAACAAGCGAGTGAGGGAGGGGGAGTGAGTGAGCTCAACGGAGCTCTGTTGGGACTGCTGCAGATTTCTTTGTGGGCAGAAAAAGGCAGCAATGCATTCAGGGGCCCAGTACAAAAGGACAGCCTGCAGCGGTGGAAGAAACAGAACGAGCAACTGAGAGAGGGGGAGGGAGTGAGCGAGCTCAACGGAGCTCTATCGTGACTGCTGTGGATTTCTTTGTGGGCAGAAAAGGGTGGCAATGCATGCAGGAGCCCGTACAAAGGGCAGCCTTCAACGCCGACAGAAACGGAATGAGTGAGTGAGAGAGGACGAGTGAGTGAGGTCAACGGAGCTCTGACGGGAGTGCTGCAGATTTCTTTGTGGGCAGAAAAAGGTGCCAGCAGAGGCAGGAACCCAGTACAAAAGGGCAGCCTGCACCACCAGGAGAAACAGAATGAGCACGTAAGCCAGGTGGAGTGAGCGACCTCAACGGAGCTCTGTCAGCACAGCTGTGAATTTCTTTGTGGGCAGAAAAAGGTGCCAATGCAGGCAGGAGCCCAGTACAAAAGGGAAGCATGCAATGCTGGAAGAAATACAACAAGTGAGTGAGAGAGGGGGAGTGAGTGAGCTCAACGGAGCTCTATCGTGACTGCTATGGATTTGTTTGTGGGCAGAAAAAGGTGGCAATGCAGGCAGAAGCCCAGAACAAAAGGCCAGCCTGCAGCACCGGCAGAAACGGAACGAGCGAGTGAGAGAGGTGGAGTGAGCGAGCTCAATGGAGCTGTGTCAGGGTTGCTGCAGATTTCTTTGTGGGCAGAAAAAGGCAGCAATGCACGCAGGGCCCAGTACAAAAAGGCAGCTTGCAGCATTGGGAGAAACAGAACAAGTGAGTGAGAGAGGTGGGTGAGCGAGCTCAACGGAACTCTATTGTGACTGCTGAAGATTTCTTTCTGAGCAAAAGAAGGCGGCAACGTAGGCAGGAGCCCAGTACAAAAGGGCAGCCTGGAGCGGCGGAGAAACGGACCAAGTGAGTGAGAGCAGGGAAGGAGTGAGCTCAACGGCGCTCTGTTGGGACTTCTGCAGATTTCTTTGTGGGCAGAAAAAAGTGCCAACAGAGGCAGGAGCATACTACAAAAGGGCAGCCTGCAGCACCAGGAGAAACAGAATGAGCGAGTGAGACAGAGGGAGTGAGCGACCTCAACAGAGCTCTATAATGACTGCTGCGGAGTTCTTTGTGGGCAGCAAAAGGTGGCAATGCAGGCAGGAGCCCAGTACAAAAGGCCAGACTGCAGCGCCGGCAGAAACAGAATGAACGAGGGAGAGAGGGGGAGTGAGCAAGCTCAAGGGAGGTCTATCATGACTGCTGCAGATTTCTTTGTGAGCAGGAAAAGGTGGCAATGCAGGCAGGAGCCCAGTATAAAAAGCCAGCCTGCAGCGCCCACAGAAACGGAATGAGTGAGTGACAGAGGGGGAGTGAGCGACCTTAACGGAGCTCTGTCAGGACTGCTGCAGATCTCTTTGTGGGCAGAAAAAGGCACCAACACAGGCAGGAACCCAGTACAAATGGGCAGCCTGCAGCAGCGGGAGAAACAGAATGAGCGAGTGAGAGAGGGGGGGTGAGCAAGCTCAACGGAGCTCTATCGTGACTGCTGCAGATTTTTTTGTGGGCAAAAGAAGGCGGCAACGCAGGCAGGAGCCCAGTACAAAAGGGCAGCCTGGAGCAGTGGCAGAAATGGGACGAGCGAGTGAGAGTGGGGAATGAGCGAGCTCAATGGAACTCAGTCAGGACATCTGCAGATTTCTTTGTGGGCAGAAAAAGGTGCCAACAGAGGCAGGAGCCCACTACAAAAGGGCAGCCTGCAGCGGCGGGAGAAACAGAATGAACGAGTGAGAAAGCGGGAGTAAGTGAGCGAGCTCAGTGAAGCTCTATCATGATTGCTGCAGGTTTCTTTGTGGGCAGAAGAAGGCGGCAATGCAGGCAAGAGCCCAGTACAAAATGGCAGCCTGCAACGCCGGCAGAAACAGAATGAGTGAGTGAGACAGGCGGAGTGAGCGACCTCAATGGAGCTCTGTCGGGACAGCTGCGGATTTCTTTGTGGGCAAAAAAAGGTGTCAACACAGGCAGAAGCCCAGTACAAAATGGCAGCCTGCAGCAGCGGGAGACACAGAATGAACAAGTGAGGGAGGCGGAGTGAGGGAGCTCACTGGAGCTCTGTTGGGACTGCTGCGGATTTCTTTGTGGGCAGAAAAAGGCAGCAATGCATGCAGGGGCCCAGTACAAAAGGGCAGTCTGCAGTAGCAGGACAAACAGAATGAGCGAGTGAGAGAGGGGGAGGGAGCGAGCTCAACGAACCTCTATCATGACTGCTGCAGATTTCTTTGTGGGCAGAAGAATGCGGCAACGCATGCAGGAGCACAGTACAAAAGGGCAGCCTGCAGTGCCCGCAGAAACAGAATGAGTGAGTGAGAGAGGGGGAGTGAGTGAGCTCAACGGAGCTCTGTTGAGACTGCTGCAGATTTCATTATGGGCAGAAAAAGGCACCAACAGAGGCAGGAGCCAAATACAAAATGGCAGCCTCCAGTGCCAGGATAAACAGAATGAGTGAGTGAGACAGGGGGAGTGAATGACCTCAATAGAGCTCTATCGTGACTGCTGTGGATTTCTTTTTGGGCAGAAAAAGGCGATAGCATGAGCAGGACCCAGTACAAAGGGCAGCCAGCAGCGCCGACAGAAATGGAACAAGCAAGTGAGAGGGGGTGGGTAGAACTCAACGGAGCTGTGTTGGAACTGCTGCAGATTTCTTTGTGGGCAGAATAAGCCACCAGTGCAGGCAGGAGCCCAGTACAAAAGGATAGCCTGCACCACAGGGAGACACAGAACGAGCGAGTGAGGGAGGGGGGAGTGAGTGAGTGAGCTCAACGGAGCTCTGTTGGGACTGCTGCAGATTTCTTTGTGGGCAGAAAAAGGCAGTAATGCACTCAGGGGCCCAGTACAAAAGGGCAGCCTGCAGTGGCGGGAGAAACAGAACGAGTGAGTGAGCTCAATGGAGCTCTATCATGACTGCTGCGGATTTCTTTGTGGGCAGAAGAAGGCAGCAACGCAGGCAGAAGCCCGGTACAAAAGGGCAGCCTGCAAAAACAGAATGAGTGAGTGACAGAGGGAGAGTGAATGAGCACAACGGAGCTCTATCGAGACTGCTGCAGATTTCATTATGGGCAGAAAAAGGCACCAACAGAGGCAGGAGTCAACTACAAAACGGCAGCCTGCAGCGCCAGGAGAAACAGAATGAGTGAGTGAGATGGGGGAGTGAACGACCTCAATGGAGCTCCATCATGACTGCTGCAGATTTCTTTGTGTGCAGAAAAAGGTAGCAATGCAGGCAGGAGCCCAGTACAAAAGACCAGCCGGCAGCGCCAGCAGAAATGGAACAAGCAAGTGAGAGAGGGGAAGTGAGTGAACTCAACGGAGATATGTCGGGACTGCTGCAGATTTCTTTGTGGGCAGAATAAACCACCAATGCAGGCAGGAGCCCAGTACAAAAGGACAGCCTGCACCAGCAGGAGACACAGAACGAGCGAGTGAGGGAGGGGGAGTGAGTGAGCTCAACGGAGCTCTGTTGGGACTGCTACAGATTTCTTTGTGGGCAGAAAAAGGCAGCAATGCACCCAGGGGCCCAGTACAAAAGGGCAGCCTGCAGCGGCGGAAGAAACAGAATGAGCGAGTGAGAGAGGGGGAGTGAGTGAGCTCAATAGAGCTCTATCGTGATTGCTGCAGATTTGTTTGTGGGCAGAAAAAGGCGCAACGCAGGCAGGAGCCCAGTACAAAAGGCCAGCCTGCAGCACTGGCAGAAACAGAATGAGCGAGTGACAGAGGAGGGGTGAGCAAGCTCAACGGACCTGTGTCAGGACTAAAGCAGATTTCTTTGTGGGCAGAAAAAGCCACCAACAGAGGCAGGAGCCCAGTACAAAAGGCCAGCCTGCAGCGCCAGGAGAAACAGAATAAGCGAGACAGAGATGGGGGAGTGACTCACCTCAATGGAGCTCTGTCGAGCCAGCTGCAGATTTCTTTGTGGACAGAAAAGGGCGCCAATGCAGGCAGGAGCCCAGTACAAAATAGCAGCCTGCAGTACCGGGAGAAACAGAATGAGCGAGTGACAGAGGGCCAGTAAGCGAGCTCAATGGACCAACGCAATAAACATTTGGCATTGACAAATGCTTGTTTTAATTGGTTTATTTGTGTAAGGAGAGTGTGACAATCAGGGAAGCAATGTTTATTTAAAAAAAATTCTTTTTAAGGCAGTCTTATTTTTAGGGTCGAATTGAGGGTTTTTAGTGAGTACAGGTGACTGCCATCTACATGTATGTGAGGACAGGTCAGTTCAGGGTGTAGGGGGACTGATTTGCTCACTATGTGATGTGACTGCAAACAAGCCCCAGTCCTAAGGAGTGCAATTATGGTGACATAACTACACTCCTTGGAGGGCCTGTTAGCCAATCAGATGGCCCAATGTTTTTTACTTATATATTTTGAGGTGCACAGTTGCTACTATACAAACAGTTGTGGAAATTGAGAAAAATCACTGGAGACCTCACCACATTTAGTGAAGGAACGGTACTCCTCAGAGGGATCTGTTGGCATATTTCCCCCCAATAGCATGCTGTATTAGTACTGCACACTTCACGTGGTACAATTGTATGCTATGTTTTGTTTTAACAAAATACAACTGAGCAAACACATTTACAGTATAATCATTAAAAACCAAACACTGTTAGTAGAACTATATTAAACGTGTGCTGTTGTTGTACATGAATTATAGTGGTGCTGTAGCACTGCCCTTATTAGGGTTGAGTAGGCACTTCTGTGTTAAAGTAGAACTGTCTTGACCCTGTAAGTCAACTTTTTCTGTAGAAAATGACTTTTAGATACTGTTGCCAATTCTCTTACTGTTCAATCTCTACAGACTTTTTTGTTATCCTAGTGGGTGTTTCTGATTTCTACACAGGTAGTAAGTACCATTTTAGAACTGCATGATATAGTTTATATCCCTTGCTCAGTTCTTCCATTGTTGGCATAACGCATCCATGTTTTACAATAGCATCCTGTAGCTGGGAGGGACACACACACTGCATCATACGATTCTAAAATGGCACTTACCACCAGAGTGTAAATCTGAAATGCTCACTGTGGTTACTATTAGACCCACATAGAATAATAATAGAATTGGAACCAGTATTTAAAACAATTAAAAAACTGCCTTTACTGGAAAAAATAGCTTTCAGGTTTAGCACAGTTCCCCTTTAAACCATGAGTTGTTTCACCTTAATAACATACAGTTTGAACACCATGAGCACCCCCTGCCTACACCCATGCAATCCACAACAGTTCAGACACATACAGTCCTTACACTTAAAGGCACTCCTCCCAGCCCAACCAGACCCCCTGCCTGCCCCAACACAGAAATGAACACCAACAGCTATCCCTCCTACTTCCTTTGCAAGCAGTGAGCAGAGTTGGGGGTCCGGGGCTGCAGTCGGACCTGTTGCTGTAATGGCGCTCAAGGCTGCCTGAATACAACAGGACAGCTAAACTGAGTCCCCTTAATCTCTACAGATGGAGGGCTGCTGCACAGATGATCGCTACAGCCACTCAGGCACCACCAGGGATTTAAAACAAGAGCTGGACTATGGCAGACAGCCTGCCATCTGCCTCCTCCTCCTCCTCCTCCTACACTGACTGCTTGCAGCACTTGCCCATCTTCTCCTCTGCTACCAGTGCCCACCAGCAGTCAGTAGTGTCATTGGGTGGCCCCCATTGGAGTGGTCAACCGAGCTCCTCGACTTGCTATTAGCCCCCGCAGTCGATGCTCTTTTTTTACTTCCTTCCATGTCTGGTTGCATTTGCTTGTTTCCAAACACCCAATAAATTTTTTTTTCGGAGTGTCTACTTAGATACAGAATATTAAATATATCAAAATAAAATATAATTGCTTTGAAAAAGATAGAAGCCTTTATTATGGCTCGGTTTCAATGTATGGTTGGAGAATGCTGAAATCTCATCTTGATTGTTTTACTTCCTTATTGTTATTTTGTATTTTCAGGTTAAATCAAATATAATAAAATATAACTGTGTTTGAGAAGACAGAAGCTTTTATTATGGCTCATTTTGGTTTGATCCACGCACACTGAAGCGTTGAAGCAATGAGATCACCACGATTTTGGTAGCCTTGCACAATTCCTCTGATCCTAAAAATATTTATCACAATGATTGTATAATTGTAGGTCTATATTCAAATGTCTTTAATTCATTATAATTACACACTAAGAAGAATGGTCTTAATGAGTACATTTAAGGTTTCACAATTTGACCTTTTTCAATTTTAATGACCTCCCAATCCCCCAGTCATCAGTTTATTTTATCTAAACATTTCTTTGCTCAGTTCATCAATAGTCCAATAACTTTAGAACAAAAACTATATAAATTTTGGGTTTGATTTTGCACAAATATTAACTTCTCTCTGAGCTAAAAATGCGTAGGAGATAGTTGTATATACTTTTCTATTTCTGCAAACTTTTACTTTGGAAATTTGTAAAAAAATATTAAAAATAACACTCGACCTTTTGCCCGGTCTTGACCTCCCATAAAGGGAATGGCTTAAAACTTATTTAGGAGTCATTCAAGAGTTATCCCGAGGTAAAGATTTAGTAAACTATACATTTAATGCATTTTAATAGTAGAAGTTGCCAAAAAGAACATAATAAAAGAAAATAATCAGTCGTACAGCATAGATGTCTAAAAAATATCAAACCATTTGCTTCTAAAAGTTTCACGGACAGCCAAGTCTTCTTTATGTGTGTGAGCATTATTTTCTTTTGTGTCTTCCATCTTCCCCCATCTGGTCAGTGACAGCTTCACATATAGATATTGCTAGTTAATAATTACTAAAATTAATCTGCTGCTTTTTTCCTGAAAAGATTTAACATGATCCCATCCTGAAAAGATCTAATGTGCCCCCAAGAAGCATATCATTTTGTTTCAAGTGTTTTTGTTTTGTTCATATTAAGAACTAAAGAATTCCATTGGCGAGCTCTACATTGCTAGAATGACTTCAGCAGCTGCTGTTAAATTAGGTTTGACGTGATAGAACCCATATGTTCTGGTAGCATAGTGGTTTCAGAAATCAGGCTGTCAGACATACAATAAAAGTTATACTAAACAAAAGTAAATATCTCTGAAAGTATAGGAGCTACTCATAACCCTTTAGTATGAAAGTTGTGCGGAACAATACTGCCTTTCAAATGAGCCTATTTGTTTAGCTGCAAGAAATATATTTTTTAAACTATGGACATCTGATTATCTGAATTTTCATTTTTCTTCACAATTTTCACCTTTTGGATGGCTATATTTAAAAATATCTAAAGAATTCAGATTAGTGACTATCCTAATTTGAAAGGTCATTTTATCCTGAACAACTTTCATGTTGCTTGTATATTATTCACTTGTGCACTTTCCGAAATATTTACATGTGTTTGGCATGACTCCTACTGTGTTCACTCAGAGAGAAAAAAAATGAGGTTGTTTGGAAGACCATATTTTACAAAATGTAAAGAATTCAGATTAGTGACTACCTCATTTGAAAGTCTTTTTCCCTAAATAACTTTCACGCTGGTTGTTTTGGCGCACCTTAAATAGTTTTAAAGATATTTAGATTTGTTTGGAAGGTGTGCACATTTGCTCTCAGAGAAAAGCAGCTTTGAGTTATGTGTCCATCATTCTAAACAGAAAGAAGGGAATACTTTTAACTGCTGTAGGGATTTGCAGTGTTATGGAAGGATACCCTGAAAACTACTAAAAAATGTGTTCCACAGCAACCCCTTTTCAAGCTAATGCCATATGGCTGTAGGCTTCACCCACATCCATAACAACTCAAAGGGGCACAGTCAACTCCCTAGGCTTCAAAGTGCCACAAGCTCTAAAAACACATTTTATGATTCATCACATTCTGTAGAATTTTCTGATGTAAATGGTGTTTTGATTCTGCTTCCTACCTTTTTTTAAGTGAAAAACAGACTGCCCACCATACTGGTGTTACCTTACAAAAAGGTGTTTACATTTCGTGACCAACTCCCATTGTATCTTTCCTGGATTTGGAAACACCCCCGACAGTCTAGACCAGTGGTTGTCAACCTTTTTTGGTCAGCAGCCCCCTACCAAAAACACGCGTTGATTGTACCGCGTTAATTGTTTTTCAATCTGACAATTGTAAAAAAAAAATTTCTATGTGTGGGGGGATAAATTACTTATCTAACTGGTAACTAACAGTAATGGACAGTTGTCCAAATAAAACCAAAAATCACTTCGGAGTAATGGCACGTCTTGAGCCGCTAGGTGCTGTGGGGGGGGTGTGATAAATGACTTATCTGGCAACTCAGAAATCACAGTAATACAGAATAACTAGCACTGTCCTGGGCAGCAAACTATCTGCTTTATTCATGTATATTCTTGCACTGTCCTTAGCAGCAACTTATCTGCTTTATGCTTATATATTCTTGCACTCTGTAAATATCTATTTAAGAACCACAGAAATCACTACTGTAACACAGCACATGGAATAACTAGCACTGTCCTTAGCAGCAAATCACCAGCTTTATATATTTGTTTATATTTGTATATTCTGGCACTCTATAAATATGTATTTACTAGGCACTTGGAGCATAAAGCTACGAGTGATCGGGCATCACGGAGACATTCACTCCTGTTACCTAAGCTGGGTCAGTAATTGGTTGAGAGGAGCCAAAAGCGAGCAGCACGTAATGAGGAGTCATTCAAATAGTTAATTAGTTAAATCCTGTCAGACACAGTCTCTCATTAACGAGCAGAGAGAAAGAGAAATGAGCGACACTCCCCACACGTACAGCAGTCAGGCAAGTGATTAAGATTTAAACGTCTGAACAAGCAAGTAAATTGCTATATTATTAGGCTACTAATCTTATGCAGCTTGTGATCATTCCCTTCCAGTGCAGCCAGTGGTATGAGTGATTAATAAATGAGCTGCAAATCAGGATCTTAAAGTATGTCACCGAAGGTTGTAGGTTAAAAACAATAATCGAAACAAGCTGCAAATAGAGAGGTGGAAGTGGCGGCACATGGGGGAGAGAGAGACAGTCAACAAGTAATTCAATGTTGCTAGTCTTAATCAGTTCCCAGATTGCTGATGATTTAAACTGCGACAGCAAAATGTAAACAATACCGCGCTTTGCCTTTGAATTTACTGACTGTTCCGTGGACCTCCTGGCATGCGCTCGTGGACCCCTTTTGGGCCGCGGACCCCCGGTTGACAACCACTGGTTTAGATACTTGTGATGCAGTGGGAGAAGAGGCTATTGCATTATGAGTGGCTGCACTCTTTGAGGGTGTTCCTAATGTGCAGGGAGTATGCAATAAGGGTTGATCAAGGAGATGAAACAAGACATAGTTGGGTATAAATACACCATTAGCATGCATTTCAATTCTATTAAGAAAGGAAGCAGAGAAAACAACCAACACCATCAGTGAATTATAAAGAAGGTAAGCAATCATAAAATGTGAGTTTTCAACTATGGGTGGCAGTATCCCTTTAACAGGCATTCATCTGTTATTACACTAAAATAAAAAGTGATCACAAAAAATCGGTTAGTATACCAGATTTATTTTATTATCCTTTTCTCCAGGAGCAAGCACTGTGGTCAGCCCCTGCCCACCCTTGACCTGCGATTGCTGCCGCCAGGACTTACCGTGCAGTCCCCCCATGGATTACCCCCAAACCAGTGTCCCCCTCACTAACTGCATCCAGAGAAGGCAGTCCTGGGTGGCAGTGTGGGCTGGTAGGTGAGCCAGGCATCATCCGCCTACTCCATTTTTTCCTTGTTCTCTCCCAAACTGGCGACGTGCAGTGACACAGTCATGTGTGTGTGTGTGGAGGCACACACCCATTATGTGTTTGCTGCTGGCTGTCCCAGTCTAAGTCACTCCCACTGACCTGCCACCATACCTCCACATGGTGGAAATGCTTGAGTGTCATAGCTCACCCCCCCTTCCCTGAAGAGGAGAGCAATCATCTTCAATCCTGACCCCCCAGCAACCAGAGTCCATTTCTGAACCCAGGTCACTGGTGTGAGTGGTACTGTGGCATCCAGCACCTCAACCCACTGCACCACTGGACCAGCAGTATAGCAGATCTTTTAATGGAATACCTAAACCTGTAACTTGGTACTCTGTCAAATACACCATTTTTTTTGCCCTTAAAATTCTATCACTGTTAACTAATACATCACTAACTCAGTCTTATTCTGCCTCCTTTTTCACCATTTTCTCCAGATGCATTCTCTGTTTATTTGACCGCATTTGACCGTATTTGACACAAACCGCCGCACAGACCACCCTAGCCAGACTAGACCCCCTCTTCAATGCTTTTTGCCACTTTGCCCTCGATGCCCCCCCACGATCACATCACTGCTTGCTTAATTGTTCCCTGTCCCTACCTTCTCTGAGTAACCGCCGCCTAATTCATATCGCAAAATTCACTTCTAACTTCTGGCTCGGCTCCCTTCCGCCCTATCTCGCATCCACCCTATCCCCCCCACCTACCTCCTCACACGCCCTCATGTCCGCTGACCCTAGATTACTACGCATCCCTCACTGTAGGACCACCTCTGGCCAATCTGCATTCTCTTACCTCTTCCTTAAATTCTCAAATGGCCTGCCCACCCAGATCCGTCACTCTTCATCCAAACTCTCCCTTTCCTATGCCCTCGCTAACTTCCTTGCACCTAATTGCTACTGCCCCTGACCACCCTCCTGTTAGCTCCTCCTCCTCCCCTGCTCCCCCGCACCTGACCAGCAGCCCAGCCATCGCCTAATTGTCTGGCTTATATACTACCCTACGCACTATTCCCTCTCTATTACCTACTCTTCCCACTCTCAATTTCTCCCTCTCCCCTCTACTTAGCTCCCCAGCCCCCTCCCTCCTCACCTAACCTCTCCCCTATACATCTACACTTCCTCACCCTCCTACTCTACCTCTCTCTTGCTCTCCAAATCCTTCCTTTCTACTTGATTGCTTCTCCCTGTAGCTCAACTTCCGCCACTGGCTCTCAAGTTCTGCTACTACTACCTCTGTTCTATAAACTGGCACTTATGTATTTCTTGTGTTGCCTCGATGTGTACCAATGCTTTGTATACCTGCCCCTCGATCATGTTCTGTACTGCTCTTACCCTGCGGGTAACCACGATTTAACACAACCTGTATTTGCTGTGCTGTACTGCTTTGCTATGTATCATATTCAAATGTAATCCTCCCAACTATGTGTATTATCCATATTGTGCTACTGTAAGTTCAACTACTGTATGTATATCTGTCTCCTCTGTACCCCCCCCCCAGGTCGCACCGTGAGACGAGCATCTTTTTGCTCAATGTGCCTTTCCTGGCGAAACATTTTCAATAAATAAATAAATAAATAAATTTGGAAAACGTAGCAACATTTCGATCATCGTTCTCCCACCTGTGTAATAATCCCTCAGAGAGGCCAGAAACTGGTAGTTCTTGGCAGATGTTTTTGATGAACAATCTCTGCAAGTAGTGGGAGGGTGATACTGCTTGTTTAAACTATCCTATTGTATGGCAGATTCTAAACTGGGGTGCAGTCACTAAAAAATGCATCCAGGCTACCTCTGGGAATAAGACTGCTTCTAAAATAATGCAGCAAGGACCGATTCCTAGTGGAGAATTCTTTATTACTCCCAAGGATTTAATGTGGGATTGTGCAAAGCAAAAGCATATAGAAGCTTAAAAGGAATGTACCTCCTGACAAACAATAGTACTGTACCCACCCTTGGGGGTATTAAACCTTTCTTTCTTGAGCTGCACTACATAAACATTTTGGTAGTACATTTTTGAAACGAGAACTCTGACATTAATTGAGCCATGCTTAGCCATTATGTCCTCAAATTTTCATGGCCCCCAAGTTGCCATCCCACTTCACAGCACATAACTTACACCCTGTAAATGTGACCCATAATGTGTTTAATGGGTATAGCACAGTGGTTTAAGGTTCTGAGTTTCAAATCTGGAGAGCTGGGTTTGAATCCCACAGCCCCCACTTGCATACTGTATGACCCTGAGCAAGTCACTTAACTTCCCTGTGCTCCCAGGTCGCACCTGTAAACAAGCTTTCAGCTTAGTGTGCCAATCCTGGTTAAACAATTGGAAAAAAAAAAAATTTTGTTTCAGATTTATAAAGTGCCACTTAAGGGAAAGGGAAAATTGTTTAACCAAGATAGGCACACTAAGCCAAAGCTTATTTCCAGGTGTGACCTGGGAGCACAAGGACGTTAAGTGACTTGCTCAGGGTCACACAGTATGCTAGTGGGGGCTGATGAGATTCAAGGTTTGCAGCTCAGTGCCCTTAACCACTGCACTATACTATACTGCCCATACTACACTTAAGTGTTCATTAGGGGGTGGGACTTGGGCATCTTGAAAATATGTGCCCAATTTTTTTCCAGTTGTTTAACCAGGATTGGCAACAGTGTCAGTGGTTCAGTAGGTAGCACATTCGCCTCTGAGGCCAGGAGATCAGAGGGCTGTGGGTTCAGCTCCCACATCTGGCACTTGGGTTAATATCCCAGTACTGACACTGTAGTGCAGCATGAGAGGGGTGCTGCACTTGTGAGGTGCCGTCTTTTGGATGAGACGTTAAACTGAGGTCCCATCTGTCTGGATTGGTGGTGGTTCAGGTGGATGTTAAAGATCCCATGGCACTTATCGAAAAGAGCAGAGGAATTTCCCCAGTGTCCTGGCCAAATTTCCCTCATTCACTAAAAATACCACCAACAGTTTAATCTGGTTCAAGGTCAGTTGGCATTCATCTGTATCCCCCTTCCCGGGTCGTGCCTGAATATAGGCAGGATTTGTCTAGTGCACTTACCCGGTCAACAAAAACTAAATAAAATAAATAAATGGAGCCAAAAGGGCCAAAAATGGCCAAGTTATGACTAGAAGAAAAACATATATGGGGGGAAAAGCATAAGTCCTAAAATGTACATCCTGTAATCCACATGGGGGTAGTTTCTTCTGCAGTTTTTTTTTTTTTGGTATAAACCTTGCTATTTGTGGACATTTTGGGTCCAGATTTCCAGGGTGTCTAAGTCATCACTGCACCTAATTTCCATTTAAGAGGTACCTTTGTAATGTAACCCCAAATGTGTTTTTGGGAATTCACCCAAAATACATTTGGGTCCATTTTTAAAAGGGGCCATTTACGTGATCATGAGGTTGGGTGGTGACTTGGCCACTCTGAACATCTGGGGCCAAAATGGTCCCCAAATGGCAAACATAAAACCAGCCCACATGCATGCCCAGTATGCACAATTTGGGACTTAGATTATTTTCCAGTTACTTTTTTTATGGTAAGTAGAGGAGCAGGTTGAGAGACATTGAGAATCTGAGATGAGGGACCACAGCTGGCTGGGAACCTGTGTGTGTGTGTGGGTGGCTCGGTTGCTAGAGTGTGGATGAGGGTGGGAAGCTTTTTTACTACATGCTAGGTGGAGGGGATACCAGTGGCAGGGTTGGGCACTCACCACTGGTGTATCAGGCTGAGGAACAGAGGACTACCAGCAGTGGGGTTTAGCTCCTGCTGGTGAGTTATTTAAACATCTTAGAGGCAGGAGGGGTTTACAGGCAGCAGCTGGACACCTGCTGCTGGGTTATTTTATAACTGGGCAGGTAGCTGGACAGGAGGGTTGACACTAGTCGTCGGATTGGGCATCCCCTCTAGGTTATTGAAACATCCAGCAGTCATAAGAGAAGGGAGATATTGTTGGTGGGCTTGAGCATCCACTGCTGGCTTATTTAAACATTGGGTGAGCAGGAGGGGAGTACCAGCGGTGAGGCTGTGCACCCACTGCTAAGTTATGTTGTCATCGCTGGGTGGCTGTGTAGGAAGGGGATACTGTCGGGGGAGGGGCTGGGTTATTTAAACATCAGGTGGGCTATCCAGACTGGGATACCAGCAGCAGGGTTGGGCATCCACCAGCAGTGCTAACTGATTTACGTGGTAGCCAGGAGAGGGGATTGGCAGCATGGTTGGACACCCACTGCTGGTGGTCTTTTTCCAGATCAGGCAGATGGGAGAGGGGGTGTCAGCGGCAGGGTTGGAAACCTGCCATTGGAAGCAATGGAGAGTGTCACATGGCTATTTCCTATCAAGAGGCACACAAATGGCACATGTAAACACATTTCAAATCACAACAGTGGAAACTGCTGTTGATGGTTCCATGTCATAATGGCGATCACAGAATAGCGATCGCTGTTTGGGCGAGTGTACATAGTTGAAAATTAATTAAGGTGATGTACACTTGTAGCGACCAGAAAATCGGTGACTGTGGTTTTCTATGTTGTAGAGAGGCTCTGCCCCACTTTCTATAAGGATTCTTAACTACAGGGGTGCATGTTGAGGGTGTGTGTAAAACTAAAAAAAAAAAATTCAAACCCTGACCCAATGCAAAAAAATGATCATGCCCAGAACCAAACCTGGCACCCTCCCAAACCCAGCCTGCCACTTACCAACCATGCCACATGGCCAGCACAGCCGCCGACCACTGCACTACACCCCACATACCTTCCCTCCCCTTCTGCCCATTGTGCAATGTAGTCCCTCCTCTCCCCCCCCCCCGTGCATGAATATATAGCCACATCCTATCTCTGTAATCTCCTACCCTGTATCCGATGCATACCCTGCCAGGTGGTTCAGAACCACAGGTGCCATGATTGAGCTGCCTTTTTTAAAGCGCTCAGTCGTGGTCACCTTGTTCACTGGATACCGCTGTAGAGGTGAAGCGTTCTGCGCATATGCAAAAACATGATATTCTTTTCTTAATAATTTAAAAATAACTTTTTCCAGTAAAACCACCTATCAAAGAATCATCATTGGACCAAACTGTAAAACACCAGAATGATTCAGTTTTCAACTTTCAGTTATTTTTGAGCTGTGGGGGCAATAACATATCTTTAAAAGAGCATTTTTATGTGACTTCACCATTTTCAAACTTTTGAACCATTAAATCGATCATTACAAAATTTTTAGGACCTAGAGATTCTAACACCTGGGGCATACATGCCAAATCTCAGGCTATTCAGTCCAACAACAGCCTTGTTATAAGGTGCAAAAACAGGGGGTTAACATAGAATTGCATTTGTAACCCTACCTACAGGTGCACTACTGTGTCCCTATAATTAGGCTGTTGCAACTCATGAAAACAGGTACATTGAAATGCCAGCTGGAGTTTTCATACAAGACGCGTGACAATGAAAGGGCACCATGCAGTCTGAGTGAAAACTGTGTTTTTTGGCACAAATTGCAGCCAGTCAGTGTCCAACCCCAGTAGTTCTCTACAGACCCCTCCTTTGGGATTGGGTTCCTGACACCATGTGCCCAATCCTCTTGTTGGGCAATCACACACACACTAAATAAAATAAACATTAAAGCCCCTTCCACCCATTAGCACCATCAGATGTCTACAGACATTGTAGAGCATTGGGGATTGCCTGTAGAGGCAGAAGGCAGGGTTTGGCAGGACCTATTGTGGGGAATGTGGCTGGGGGATCGGATTGGGGTGGTGGGCTCTAGGAGGCACCCTGGGGCTAAATGGGGACAAGACAGGGGACCCCCATGTCTTGTGCCCATACCCAAGGGTTCCGACTTTAGTGGGCAGATATCCAATGGACCAGCCTCATCTACCTAACCTTCTTGGATGGTGTTATGCAATGCCAGATCTATTAATAATAAGACAGCGATTATTGCTGATCTTGTTTCAACATCTGACCTGGCTTGCATCACTAAGACTTGGCTGTATGAGAACACCAGCCATATATTGGAATCAATGGTTCTTGCTGGGTTCTCAGTGGTTCACTGCCTGAGAAAGGATCATAGGGGTGAGGGTGGAGCGATTTGGTTTAAATGGGACTTGCGCCTCATGGCTCTCCCAGTGGGAACAACGAGGTACTTTGAATGTGTGGCCATTCAAGGAGTTGCAGGTGCAGGTTGCAGGATCCTTCTCATTTACCGTCCTCTGGGGAATGAGAAGGAATTCCTGCAGGGAGTCACAGACTTCGTTGTCGAACTGGTGTTGGAGTCGCCCAGATGGATTATTCTGGGCAACTTCAACGCCTGGGTCACTGATGAACTCTTCACCGTTTGGACAAGACTTCCTCTAACTAATGTACTTATTGGGCCTGTCACAGGTGGTTACCTCTGCAACCCATGTACATGGCCACTCCTCAGACCTTGTCTTCTCACTGGGATTGGAGGTCACTGACCTCATGGTGGAACTAGTCACTTGGTTGGAACACACATACTGTGAGGGTCTTTTTCAAAGCCTCCCCAATAGACCTTCCCCTTAAAAGATGGTCCAGTACCGCCCTTTAAGGGGTCTGACCCCGCAAGGTCTTACGGTGGTGCTTGACCTATCAGGTATGATGAGTGTTTGCGATGAGCCAGGGAGTTGGTATTGACCAATAATACGGTTATTGCTGAGGCCCTTTACTCTATCATACCAATCCAAGTTTGTCACCTCACTTCACACCACAGATCCCCTTGGTTCGATGGGACTCTCAAGGAGTTGAAGATGAGGGGTTGAAGGTTGGAGAGGTGCTGGCGGAGGTCCCCGGTCTGACGGGGATAAGCTTATTTTGATGTACCATTATAAGGACTATCCGTCCACAATCTCCTGTAAGAAGGCAGAGTTCCTGTCCAAGGAGATTGCTGCAACAATCAACAGACCAGCTCAGCTCTTCTGGACTGTCGACAGGCTATGTAACCTTGCCTGTCTTCAGTCCATGAGAGCCTTTTAACATTCTGGATGTGATGATTTTGCTCTGTTTTTTGCTGATAAGATTGCCTCCATCAGATCAGGGATCTGGTCAATGCTCTCTATTGGGCATGCAGTGATGAGATGGGAGCCGTGGGCATTTAGTCCTTCTGGTTTGACTTCAACCAGTTGGCAGTCATGGATGTCGTGAAGGTCATCCAGGAGTTGAAGCCCACCTAATGTAGTTTGGATCTGGGTCCAACAAGCCTTCTTCTAGGGTGTGTTGATGTCATTGGCCCGGACCTTGCTGGGAGAGTCTCGTATTCTATAGTGAGAGGGGTCTTTCCTGGGCCCCTGAAGGAGGTGTAGTAAGACCACTCCAGAAGAAAGCTTCACTGGACCCGGACTGCCTAGCTAACTACAGACCTGTCTCTAACCTTCCCTTTGTGGGAAAGGTTATTGAGAAGGTGGTGGCCCTTCAACTGGAGGCCTATTTATCAGCTCACTACATCTATGATCCTCTCCAGTCAGGTTTTGGGAAAAGACACCATACTGAGGCTGCCCTGGTTCCGGTGCTCAATGATCTCCTGGTGGTAAGGGATGGAGGAAGACATTCCATTCTTAATTTCCTTGATTTCTTGGCTGCATTTGACACCGTTGACCATGGGGTGTTGTTGGAGCACCTGCAGGTTTGTTGTGGACTGGCTGGTACAGTCCTCAACTGGTTCCACTCTTTCTTCACTGGAAGGTTGCGGAGGGTGATGTTAGAGACTTTATCCTCTGCACCACTGCCCCTGCCACGTGGGGTCCTGCAGGGCTCCATTTTGTCCCCCATGTTGTTCATGGTGTATATGCTAATGCTAGGGGACATTATAAGATGGTATGGGCATAGTTTTTACTGCTATGCTGATGATACTCAGCTATAGCTGTCTTTTACACCCAAACAGCAGGAAGCAATCTCAGTGTTCAATCAGTGCCTTGCTGAGATCCAAGACTGGATGAGGGCCAGTTGGATGAGGTTAAATCCGGACAAAACTGAAGTGCTGGTGGTGGAACCTGGTCACCCGAGGGTTGGTATGCAATCTGGTCAAGTCTCTGGGCTTAGGCTCGGGGACTGCCAGTTGCTCACATCTGTCAGGGTGAAGAATCTTGGAGTTGTACTAGACTGGGGCCTAACACTTGAATCTCAGGTGTTGGCCATGGTCCAGTGTACTTTCTACTATCTTAGAAATATCACCAGGATTAAACACCTGATACCCCTGAGTGATCTGCCATCGCTAGTCCATGCTTTCGTGATGTCACAGCTTGATTACTGTAATGCCCTTTACCTGGGGCTATCGGGGTTTGATCTTTGCCACCTGAAGCTGGTGCAGAATGCAGCAGCCAGGTTGTTGACTGGTCTTTTGAGATCATATCACATTACACCTGTGCTGTGCTCTCTGCACTGGCTGCCTGTTAGGTGGCACATCACCTTTAAGATTGATTTGCTGACCTATAAGGCCCTGCACAGACTGGGGTCCAGCCACCTGCAAGACCTCCTACAGCCTTATCACCCACCCCGTCCCTTCTGTTCAGCTGATGAGGGTCTTCTTTTAATTCCCAAGGTTCACTTAAAATAATCAGGTGCCTGTACTTTTTTGATTATGGCACCCACCCTGTGGAACTCATTGCCTTGCTCCTTGAGAAAAGTTTCATCAGTGAATGCCTTTAAAAAGGGAGTTGAAAACATTTTTATTTAGAGAAGTCTTTCCATCCAGCTGAGTTATTTGACCTAAGAAACTATCCATTTAGGATTGTATTTATGTATTTTAAGTGTTTATATAATTCTGCTCACTTGTTCATCGCCTTGAGTCAAAATGAAAAAGAGCACTTTATTAAATAAAAATGATGATGAAGTTGCCCTCCTCCCCCAATACATGTAAAAAATACCCTAGCCCCCTCAGCCTACTTAGCACCCATACCCCCCTTCTCCCTGGCACCCATAATCCAGCATTGATTGATTAGCACAACTCTTCCACCACCTCAGCCAGCCACTGTCAACCAAAGAGAAAAAAAAAAACAACTAAGTCCCAAAATGCAATATTCATACATGCATTGGGGCTTACTTTTTTTCTTTTTTATTTTTTTAGCTTATAACATCGCCATTTTGGGCCCAAATTTTCAGTATACCACCCCTCATGACTACATAAAAGGCACCTTCTAAATTCAACTTGAAATGTGTTTTGGGAACTCAACCCCCTAAAACAAATTTTGGGTCTGATTAACAAAGTGTCTCTTCAGTGGTCTTGAAGGGGTATGGAGTGGTGGCGGCTTGGGTGCCCTGAAAATTTGGGTCAAAAATGGCAAAGTTATGAGCTAAAGAAAAAAAGCTCAGTTCCAATGCAAGTGTAATTACCCCATTTCAGGGCAGTTTTTTTTCCTGTTTGTTTTTTTCTCTTTAGTTGACAATGACCGGTCGAGGTGAAGGGAAGGTTTTACCAAACAGCCTATTCTGGATTATTACTTTTTTTTAAAGGTGGTTGCCAGGGTGAGGGTGTTTTCCACTTCTGTAGTAGTAAGAGGGTGATATGGGATGTAAGGGGATGGAGAAGTCTGCTACAGGTCCAGTGCAATGTATGTAATTATGCAGTTGCTTCCTGAGTGGCCTGCAGGGCTAGTAGTAAAGCAAGCTACAGGTCTGGTGCACTGCATATCACTATGCAGCTGCTTTGTAAGTGGCCCACGGGGACACTCACGAAACAAGCTACCAGTCTGGTGGAGCGATCATCCCTATGCAGGTCTGGCACAGTGTGCATCACTATGTGGCTGCCTCGTGAGTGGCTCACAGGGCCCTTCTTGAAGTAAGCTACAGGTCTGGCACATTGAGCGCCATGTTGCAGTGTTCCTCGTTGCATGTAAGAAAGGCAAAAGCTAAAGATATCAGCTATTAAATGTTTTTCAAAAAGAAAAGACATTAATTTAAAAAATACATCAATATATCTACTAAAGTTGAAGCACAAAACATGCAAAGCAGGAAAATGAAAAACAAGGGTAAAAGTCCCTGGAACCCTGGCAAATCGGTAGTTTGGTATTCCTCAGGGTTTGAGTGATCACACAACTCAGTGTTGTTGTTAACCTAATATGGGAACTGTCTCATTAGACAACATAAATAACACAGCAGTGGTTGTATAGAGGGTTCAGTGGTTGCATAGAGGGTTCAGGTGTTAGGGTAATGCCAACACTATGTTGAGGGTCATTTAAACTCGAGGAACACCTACTGGTCAAGATTCCAGGGACTTTTTACCCAAATTTTTCATTTCCCTACTTTATACTCTGTGTGTGTCAACCCTAATGAATGCAGTAATATAGTGTTGTGCAATTAATATATAACAAATAAATATTATTATACAAATTTGACATAAAGACAGGAAAAGAGGTAAACCACACAAGGATAAGGGTCTTGCAGTTTACAGGGGTGAATTTTAAAGAAACGGGAGATTTCCCCAGAAACTGCCTTGGGGAGGGGGGATTGCCAGGGAGGGGTGGAGGCACAGTGGGGGAAACTAAAGAGGGCATAATTAAAGAAACCACTGCATAAAAAGCAGAAGAAAAAAAAAAGACTTTTATGGTTCCCTAAGGAAGTGGTAAATGTAATGAAGAAAAAAAGGAGGCATTCAGGAGGTATAAGGAAACAGAGAGGGAGGAGGAAGACAGGGAGGTACAGTATAAGTAAAGCAGAAGGAAACAGGCAAGGCGGTGAAAGAAGCAATGGCTCAGACAGAGGAAAGGATTGCCAAAGGGGTCAGTAAAGGGGATAAGACTTTCTTCAGATACATAAGTGAGAAAAGAAAGGGATAGTGATGATTGGAAAAGTGGAGGGGGGGGGAATGTGCAGAAGAGGACAAGCTGACATCTTCAGCCCCTTTATTCTGCTCCCCGAGCACACATCAGGCATAATGGGGGTCTTTCCGCACCAAAACCTCTGCCCAGGGGTACCAAGCAGGGGTGTCCGTTGTCACATTTCAATCTGACAGTTTATTAACTGCACAACATCATTTATTGTTTAAGCACTAACATGCCCGCGCACCAAGATCTACATAGGGTGCACTGCATGTGCCCTTAAGGAAAGAATTCAAGAGCACGTCCATTCTATTCTTAGGGAGGAACCAGATATCTTCGTTGGTGCACATTTTGCATCATTTCATGATACCAATCTTGATTGCTTTCATTTTTATGGGAATTGAACATACACCAATAAATGTAAGGGGAGGGGACAGGCAGAAAAGGTTGCTACAGAGTGAGACCAAATGGATATTTACGCTTAAAGCCCATTCTCAGTTTGGTTGGACTGAAAATATTGATATAATTCCATTTCTTTGAGTTGTTACATGTGTGTTTAGGTTACATTCCAACTTACCTATACATTTTGTTAAAAACATTTTATTTCTTTCGTTGTTTTGCCATTTATTTTGTTTTGTAGATATCTGTCAAGCTCTTAAAAGTAGATCTAGCAAAAAAATTGGTTTATATAAACAATTGTAATAAGCACCTTCATTTACAGCTGCTTGTTTGTACAGATTTCATGGCAGATTTGATTATAATGGGCTTGTCATATAACGGGGAAATTTGTTACCTGTTTCTGTTTTACATGCTACTGTTGCTATTATGCCTATTAATTCGTTCCAGTTTTTTTATTTACTTTTTTAGGAGTTATTTATTTAGGAAATGGATTCACTGTGGTGCCTATTGAATGTTGTATCAGTGCTGTGTACTCTGTATAATAATAAACTGTTTCTTTAAATTTTTGGAATAAATCAAGGAGTCCAGCACAGAACCTCCACCTCCTGATGAAGCGTCACGTCTATGATGTGAAGCGCCAGGGTATTCATGCTATGGTCTTTCATTTTGTAAAATACACCAGATGGCTTTTGCTAAAAACTTTTCTGAGTGAGTCGTTTTATTTCTCTCCCAAAAAAGAGTGCTACTGTTTGTACTTTCTGAGCTACGAAATACCTGGGGATCCAATTAACAAAAAGTCTAGGTTATTTTGAAATGTTAAATTATGAACCCCTAACAAAGCAAATACATGTAGATCTTAAAGCATGGACAATGATTTCCCTTTCTTTGCTCAGCAAAGTAGAAAGTATTAGACCATATGTGCTTCCTAGGCTACTATATTTTTCGAAGATGTTGTCCTGGTCATAGCATGGTACTATTTCCATTATGGGAATGGGACAATTTTTCATTTCCTTTGGGCAAGCCATAGGCCATGGATAACATTTTCTATACTGCAACTGCCAAAAGAGAAAGGAAGCCTTAATTTGCCTCATCTAAAGCTATATTACCTGGAGACAGAGTTCACTATTAAAACTTTATATAACATGGATAAAATATTGTTTGCCTTCCATATAAATAATATTCCATTTCACCATTTCTTTAGGTTTACTGCTAGAACAATATAGCAACAGAGACTTGTATGTCAGCAATACTTCCCTCAGACACATATAGCTTGGTTGAGAGCCCTAGCCTATGACACAACATACCCTCTTAACGCCTTAGATACGACACTCCATATGTGGAGTAGATTAGGCTTGTACTATGCTCACCAGCGCTATGACTCTCAAGGTTTTAAACCCTTTACCACTTTGCAACATGAATTTAAACTCCTGCCTGGGGCTGTTATGCATTATTTGCAATTGAGATCTTATCTGTTAGGAAAGGGACAGGCCTTTAAAATATTGCCCCCAATACTCATTTATTGTTTATAGTACTGACTTTCTATCAAAAGGGGGACACATGGCAGCATTTAGTTGGTATTTTATATAGGGGATTACTGGAGCTGGTCTTAGACATATCAGTCGCTATCGTAAAAAAAGGACTATTGAACTACAGATGGAACATACCATAGAGACCGGGGACAAATACGTTATTTCAAGCTATTGGATTACCTGTTTCATCTATTGGAGAGGTTGTGAATGGAAGAGAAGAATGAGGTATTATATACTCCCTAATATCCAGATGAAATACATGGCTCCATTTTACAGAATCTGTTGGAGGCGATGAGGGGAGGTAAAGGCAACCTATAGTCAAATAAGTCATAAACTCTAAACTGTCTGTTGCTTATTATGTTGTGACTATCTGTAATACTGTTTACTTTATACTGTCTATGCTTGCTCCATTTTTGTACCCTGCATTGTCTGCACATCCCTTGAAGTCATGCTTTATTCCTCTGTAACCCTTGTCTTTGTATGAATAGTCCATGTAATCTCCCAGGTCGCACCTAAAAATAGGCATATTTATTTATTTGATTTTTGGTAACCAGGTAAGAACACTAGACAACAGTGTGCCTATTTTCAAGTGTGACCCGGGAGAGTATAGTGCATAAGAACAAGAACAAATAACAATTTACATTTTCGTCATACTAGGTTACAATATATGAACACACAGCATTACGACGGCAGAGTAATATAAACAGGAGGAACAGTAGCTCATACAGGCAGCTCTGATTAAGCGAATGATTGCATAGTAGCAGTACACAGAGGATTATAAACCTTGTTTACAGTGAGCAAAACAGAGAGAGCAACCTAGAGCATTAAGGTTTTACATAGCATCTGAACAGACTTGCTATTACCATGGATGAGCATATATTAGTGCTGTAGCTTGAGTTATCACAAATGTACAGTTTAAACCAATTTGTGGCAAAGTGCTGATCTATGGAGTACCAGCACATAAGTTTGTGGCTGAGGTACCAACAGGCTAGGAGGTGGTGAGGTGAGAGAGAGAAGTGAGTAGAGTAGGCAGGCGGGCAGGGTTGGGAGTTGGGAAGGTTAAGGGGGTTGGACGCATGTGCAGATAGTGGATTGGAAGAGATGGGCTTTTAGGGCTGACTTGAAGGAGAGGGTGGAGGTGGAGCTATGTGTTGTTTGAGGAAGAGAGTTCCAGAGTGCAGGTGCAGAAGATGAAAAGGCCTGTTCTCCCATTTTGGTAGCACACCTGGGCGTGACATGTTGGGTGGGATCGTGAGATCTGGATCTGAGGGAGTAGGCAGCATTAACACTAGGAGAGGGTGGGATGGTTGTAGCAGGACAGGGGGACTGTAATTGTTTCATATAAAGCAACCTAGTGTGAGGGATCGGAAAGTTGGGATTGATAGCCACCCTAGGGAGTTGTAGAGTGTGCAGTGCTGAGCAAGACAAGAAAGTGAGAGGGCAAAGCAGCAGATACTGTTTTATGTGATGTCCCACTTATGCAAGGAATTAGAAGGGGTGTTAGAGATCAGTAGGGAACCACATTGCAGTCAGGGGAGGATAGGCCCTGGGCAATGGTCCACCAGGCAGGGAGTGTGAGTAGATGCTTGAGGCGGTAGACCATCCCAATACAAGTGTTAGCGGCTTTGCATTGGTTTGTGACATGGAGATGGAAATCCAGGCTAGGGTCTAAGGTGATGCCTAGGTATTTGAATTCCTGGACTGAGGAGATAGGGGAGCCGTTAATGCATCTGATGTCTAGGGGAGAGGGCAGGAGGCACGTCAGATCCGGGATCCAAATAACATAGCTTGCAATTTTGTGGCATTAAGGACCAAGTTGTTATCCACAAGCCATTTCTGTATAAGTGTAAAGTCCTTGCTTAGCTGCGAGTCGACATGTTAAATGCTTTGGGTGCTGTGATATAGGGTTATGTCAACTGCATACATAATGATTGAGGAGGAGGTGGTGACAGCTGGGAGATGATTTTTTAAAATAGAGAATAGTAGAGGGCTGAGTATAGACCCCTTGGGGACACCCCAGGAGATTGTGGGAGGAAGCTGTGCCAAACTTGATGAACTGACTACTCTTGGACAGGTAGTTGGCAAACCACGAGGTGGTGTGGGGGGATAGACCCAGGGAGGCTAATTTATTGGTGAGAAGGGAGTGATCTATGAAGTTAAAGGCCTTAGATAGGTCTATAAAGACAGATCCTGTGAGACAGCCCTGATCCATGGCAGACTTGATGTCGTTGGAGAATGTAATGAGGGCCGTTGTTGTGCTATAGCCTTTGCGGAAGCCATGTTGGCAAGGGGTGAGGAGGTTGTATGAGTGTAGCTAGTCAGTAAGTTGGGAGGCGACTATTTTTCAAGGAACTTTCCTAGGAGGGGCAGTAGGGCAATTGGGCGATACTGGGATATGTTATTTGGGGCCCCTTTCTTAGGAACTGGGATTACCTTGGCTACTTTCCAGAGAGTGATGGGACAATGTTGGAAGTGAGGGATAGATTGAAGATGTGGGTGATGGGGAAAATGAGATGTTGTGCTCCAAATTTTAGAATCTTGGACTCGATCCCATCAGGGCCTGGAGCAGCATTCAGTGGTAAGGGTTTAAGGAGATGCAGGACTTCACCCTTTGAGACCACTTTCAGGTAAAAAGGAGGATGGGTTATAGGGGGTGAGGGCCTTGGATCGGGGGAGGTAGAGATGGGAAGAGGGAGAGGTCTGTAAAGTGGGCATTGAAAGCAATGGCTATAGTGAAGGGCTTGTTGCAGTGTGAGCCATTTGTGATCAAATTGGTAGTAGAAGATTGAGAATAAACACCCAAGAGCCCTTTCAAGTGACCCCAGAAGCAGCTCAGGCTACCGGCAGAGGCTGTAAGCTTATCTTTGCAAAAGGAGCTTTTGGCTTGCCGAATATCTCTTTTGCAGTAATTTTGCAGGGCATGGTATTTATGCCAGTCCTGGGGATCAGATGATGTCGTGTAGGAGAGCCAGAGGAGATCTCTTTTTTTTATAGAGGGAGAGGAGGTCACTGTGCAGCCATGGGGTAGTGGAGCCACTAACTCCCCTTCTAGTGAGTGGGAAAAGTCTATCTTGTAGATTAGAGATGAGTGATTGGAGGAGTTCTTGAACAGTGTTTACATTACAGGTGGCTAGGAGGGGGAACCAATCAATGAGCTGTAGCTCGGTTGCGAGCATGATGGGGTCAAAGCTGGTAAGGTTTCTGAAGGTAAGGATCTTGGGACAGATTTTTAGGGTATGTGCTTTCCGCAGGCAGTAGGTAGGACAGTGATCACTGATGGAATCCAGTAGAATGCCAGACTCTGAGAGCATGTTGGGACAATTGTTGAGCATCCAATCTGACAAGGTGGAGGATGTGGATGAGCCTCTTGAGGTGGAGCGTGTTGTATCAGAGATAATTTGGGAGAGTCAGGCTCTGCCGATAAGCAGTTTGTAGGAGCTCCACTTGTGGCTGAGCCAGTCGAGATTGAGATCGCCCATAACAATAGTATTGTGCTGGCCAATTGAGGGAAGGATGGAGCTGATGAGAGCGGTTAGCCCTGTGGTGCCACCTTTTAGTGGGTTGTATACACATATGATGTCAGTTTTTTGGCATGACTAGCGGTAAGTGTGGCATGGAAAAATTCACATGGTAAGGTGTTACTGGTGGGATTGGAGACCATAGACAAATTGAGGTGGGACTTAAAGTAAATCAGAAGGCCACCTCCATGCTTAGGGACGGGGTAGTCGAGATGGAGTAAGAAGTAGTGAGAGAAGTTGCAAAGAGCGTCAGGGGTAGAAGGTTTCAGCCAGGATTCAGAGATTCCAAGGATATCAGGAGAGTAGTGTGCTATCCAAGCTTCAGGGTCAGTCTTGTTCACCATAAGGCTGCGGATGTTTAGACGGCACATTTTGATGCCTTTGTGGCCATCCCACAGTGGTGGTGAGGGGGGACAGGGGACCTGGGTTACTTTCCACGTCGCCATCTAGGGTGAGGAACAGGAAGCAAGTCCACATGGAGGTTAACTTTGAGAAGCAGTACCAGCTGGGGTCAATGGGGTGGGCTTCTTTTTGGGGGAGGGCGGTTGTGACAGCTTCATTTTGTAGTGTACTATTTCAGAGGAGTGGGGAGTTCACTGGGAAGTGGCCAATAAATTGGAGAAGTGGAAATCATTGGAGATTGGAAGGGGGCCGTGCAATGGGCATGCAACAGGTAGTGGTAGTGAGTCTGCCAGAGTGATGGACAGTTGGAGGAGTCCAAGCACGAGAGTGGACCTGAATATTTGCCTGGCTGACAGGGTAGGAATGATGGCACTGAATAGAAGGTCAGTCAGGATGGGGTAAATTGTAGAGATCTGTTGAGGCTCCTGCACTAGGCAATAGCCTGAAAAGTAATAGGTTCTGTGGAGCTGAGAGATAATGTTTGGATATGTA
This sequence comes from Neoceratodus forsteri, assembly GCA_016271365.2. Lineage (NCBI taxonomy): Eukaryota > Metazoa > Chordata > Ceratodontiformes > Ceratodontidae > Neoceratodus > Neoceratodus forsteri. Next base: position 964,881,776 of record CM028134.1, on the reverse strand, counting down.
GTAAGTCAGGACTTTACAGGTATTTTATGAGGACCATATGTTTAGGTTCAGGTCTGCAGATGGCTTAAGGATGGAAAGCAGGAGAGAGAGAGAGCAGAGTTTAGGGTTTAAGTAAAATTCCTCATGTGCTAACGAAGGTTTTATCCTGCATTCTATGGAATTTACTTATAGTGTATGGTGGAATGCGGTTGTATATGGAAAACCACACACCACATCCTGCAGTAGTGACATCTTCAGTAACACAGAATGACTTTTTGTTCTGCGTTAGTGAGGACATCATAATACAACAGACTCCATCAGCAATTGTGATTCGTCTGTTGCTTTGTGAGAGTTGTGCGCGTGTGCTGGCCTGCAGCAGTTATTGATCCAGTGTGGTCAGCAGAGCGGACCTAAAATGGGAAAAGTGTATGATGTTTTTTATTTGACATGCCAGCTGAAGACATTGGGACCCACCATACACTATCTAGAACAGTGTATGGGTAAACATACACTACTCAGCTATTTTTTCTCCTCGTGGATACAATGCCGACTTAGGGACCGCTCAAGCTTTGCTCTCGAGGTCATCAGTTGCCACTGTATCCACTCAGTGGAAGAATAGCCTTGTAGTGTATGGTTACCATACACTATCTATATTGTGTTGCCACCCTCTAGTGGAGGACTAGTATAAGCTGTTAATGGCAGAGTGGGGAGATAAACTTTCTAGGTAATATGCACCACGCATGCATCAACACTCCTAAGATACTCCCCTGGCTATATAAGGAACAACGGCCAAGGGTGGGCATGGTGGGGGGCGGGTGGGGAGCCACCACGCAGCAGCAGGAAGAGCTGTGTTCACAGCAGGATGCTGCAGCAGCTTGTTTCGGTCTGTGCCTCGCTGTTGCTGGGGGTAGGGCAGGTCGGAGCTCCGTGTGCCAGAGGGCTGCCGGAATGCTCACAGAAAGGATTTTCTGCAAGGAAATATAAATACAGATCAGGGGGACTGTGGCTGATCAGGTTACAGGCAAGATTCCAAACAGAAGTCTGGGCTGCTGGACTGCTCTAATTTTCTTGCACTCATAAAATTTTACAAAACAGGCAGAAAATACATTGACTGCGTTAAAATAAAATCTCTGATTAAGCTTGCAGGTTACTATTTAAAAACATCCACTACACATGGCAGTCCAGTCTTGCAGTCTCAAAAATAAAGATTCTGGCTTAAAGGAAATACAGAGAAAAGGTCCCAAGTTCATATGTTTGTCTAGTGTTCTTACCCAATCAACAAAAACTAAATAAATAAATATTTTGACAATGTCTGAAATTACAGGGTTTCTGGCAGGGTACAGAAGGGGCACTGGAGTCCATGTTTCCAGACATGGTTTCACTGACCCTGCCCTTGGTCCTCTTGGGAATCCTGCCACCTTGGATTTGACATATTGCATTTAAGTTAATATTGATCTTGTTAACAACAGCAAAAAACATGGCGATGAGGCTGTGGCTCTCTCCTAAAGTAACTACACTACCTATTTGACTAAGATTTGTAATACAGCTATTTCATGGAAAGATTGATCTATAAAATCGGGGGCAAGAGCAAAAATGTACTGATTTCTGGGGACAATGAGTTCTTTACCAGCTAAATGTTAACCCAGAATTCGTTCCATGACACAAGAATGAAACTGGAATGTGTGATATTATTTTAGATTTAAGTACTAAGTTTAGCTGACATGGCCTACGACATGTCTATTGTATTTTGTTTGTGTGTATGAGGAGATATGAGGATGAATTTCTGGAATAGCATGTCTTTGGGGGCCTCTTGGAGACAAAAAGCCAGACATGTGGACTCCATTGATGAACTTTCATGGGGCAGTTGTCTCCTCCTCCTCTTCTGATATATGTGCCTCCTTCCTGTTGATGACCACTGGATTTGGATATGTGCTGCTGTCCTTTGTACTGTGTACATTTTCTGTTCACTGTTATAATAGAACATTGTAATAAAAACTAAAAAAAAAAAAAAGAAAATATTGACATCCTAAACAGGTACTGCTACTCAGTTTTCATGGGGGGCAGAGGCACCAGAGAACAGCAGGAATGGTGGGGGGAGATAGACACAAGTCCATTTTCAGAGGAAAGAGTCCAGAACGGACTTGCAGCTCTGAACGTGGACAAGGCTATGGGATCAGATGGGATACACCCAAGGGTACTAAAGGAACTCAGAGAGGTGCTAGCTGCCCACCGATAACCTTTCAACAGGTCACTGGAAGCAGGTGTGGTTCCAGAGGAATGGAGAAGGGCTGACGTGGTCCGCCTACATAACAGTAGCAGCATTGGGGAGGCTAGCAACTATAGGCTGGTCAGTCTTACTTCATGGGTGGATAAATTAATGGAAACCCTACCGAAAAAGAGACGAGACTGGTAGAGTATCTTCAGTTCAATGGGCTGCAAGACCACAGTCTGCACGGATTCACAGGGGGAAGATCATGCTAAACAAATCTGATAGAGTTCTTTGACTGGGTGACCAGGGAAGTAGATCAGAGGAAGGCAGTGGATATGGTCTATCTGGACTTTAACAAAGCCTCCAAAACTGTGCCACACAGGTGGCTGATAAAGAAATTAAACAGCCTAGGGGTGGGATTCAAAATGGCAACTTTGGTAAGAAACCAATTAACGTATAGGAGACAGACGGTGGTGGCTAACAGCACTCTGTCTAATGATGGGAGAGTGACCAGCAGGGTACTATAAGGCTCAGTACTGCAACTGGTCTTCTTCAATGTCTCCATAGGGGACATTGGAGTAGAACTGGAAGGGGAAGTATGCCTTTTTGCAGATGATAAAAATCTGCAATAGGGTGGACACTCAGGAGGTGGTGGAGAGAATGCACAGGAACCTAGGGGAAACTCAGAGAGTGGTCAAAAGCATGTCAGTTGGGGTTCAATATTAAAAAGTGCAAATTCATGTACCTAGGGCATAGGAACCCATAGGAATCCAGGAGCTGAGTATATGATGGGGGGAGGTATTGACAATCACAAAACAGGAAAGGGACCTTGGGGTCATCATATCTGAGGACCTCAAGGTGTCAGGTCAGTGGGATAAAGCAGCAGGTAGGACAAGTGGGATGCTGGGATGCATAGGGAAGGGTATCTCCAGCAGGAGGAGGGAGGTGGTGTTGCCACTGTATCGCTCACTGGTGAGACCCCACCTGGAACACTGTGTACAATTTTGTAGACCACTCATCAGAAAGGACATAGGCAGGGTAGAAGCAGTCCACAGGATGGCAACTAGAATGGTGCTGGGGTTGCATGAGACGCCGTACATGGAGAGACTGAGGGGTCTTTCAGCATGTACACTCTAGAAGAGAGGAGAGTGAGAGGTGACATAATAGAGGCCTACAAGTACTTCACAGGGTGAGCAGGGTGCAGGAGGGAAGTTTCTTTGAAATGAGAAGGAGCACCAAAATCAGGAGGCATGCGATGAAGCTATTGGGGGGGGGGTACATGAGGGGGGAGTTTAAGAGAGATGTGAGGAAATATTTTTTCACTGAAAGTGTGATAGATGCCTGGAACAAACTGCCAGTGGAAATGGTGGAGGTGAATACAGTGGGAGGCTTCAAGCATGCATGGCATAGAAATATGGATGTATTAAAAGACAGACAGAGAGAAGGGAGGACTGCTGGAGATCAGTTAGGGTCTGCAGAGACAGATTATTTATTTATTTGCTTTTGGTAACCGTGTGGGTGCACTAGGTATGGGAATGGCTATTTTGAGGCACGACCCGGGAGAATACAGGTAGACAATACATAAGCACACCATGTGACGCAGCACATGAAATAGGTAATACAGTGGAAGGGGGTCAGAACAATCAACATTAGAGGTTGAATGAAATACAGTTTAGAACAAGGTCAGGGTACAAGCAGTATAACATTAGACAATGTAATATGGTATGAACAAGTGCAAAAACAACTGAAATACTGAGTACAAAAAAAAGGATGAGATAGACAAAATATATACAATAAGTGCCTTTGTGGTAGTTAAGCTTTACAGAGACGGGAGAGGAGGATGTGATAGAGGCAGGGGAGAAAGGGGTGAGGGTGGTGGAGAGTGTGCAAGGGGAAGGTCAATAGAGAGAGGTGATAAAGCAGATTGGAGGGGAGTAGATGCAGGGGGGTGGTGAGGAAAATGGAAAGAGGGATCTATGGTGGGTGGAAGCAAGCACAGGGGTTAGAAGCACGTAGATGATCTCGGTGGAGTTTCTTGAAACTGGCATGGGTGGGAGCTAGGTGGATAGCTTGAGGTATGGAGTTCCAGTACTTCGGAGCTGAGTGAGAGAAAGCTTGTGCACCCATAGAGGTTTTGCATCTGGGGATATAGAAAGGGGCTAGGTCTGTAGAGCAGAGCCCATAAGCGGGGGACTGGGAGTGAAGGATGGAAGCAAGGGATTGAGGGAGACCTGATGTAACTATTCCGTCAATTAGGGAGCCATAGGACTGAAGTTGATGGGCAGTGGGAGAGGGCCAGTTTAAGTCAGCAGAGGGCTGGCAGTGGTTTTTAAATCTTGGTGATGCAGAGGCGTAGTGGCAGATGTTGTTATAGGTGGTGTCCCATTTGTGGAGGGAGGACTTAGTGGCACCTAGGTAGGTGACCGTGCCATAGGCCAGGGCCAGGAGTAGAAGGCCTTGTGCAACAGCAAGTCTGGCAGATGGGGTGAGGGCATAGCTAGTACGGTAGGCCCCTCCAATTTTCGAGTTGACAGATTTACAGATGGCAGTAATATGTTGATCAAAAGCCAGGGATTTGTCCAGGAGAATCCCCAAGTATTTGAAGGATCTGGAAGTTACAAGTGGGGAGCCATCTGCACACGAGATATTGAGGGAGTTTCGATTTCCCTTAAGTCTGACAGAAGAGCCAAAGAGCATAGAGTGTGTTTTGCTGACATTGAGCACTAGTTTGTTCTCTGTCAGCCAGGATTGTATGCTTAGGAAGTCAGAGGCAAGACAGTGGTTTATGTCTGAGATATTTTTGGCACTATAGTGGATGACAAGGTCGTCTGCATAGAGAAGAGATGAGCAGGTTGGTGCTAGCAGCGGGGGGTCATTGATGAAGACAGAAAAAAAGCAGAGGGCCCAGTATAGAGCCCTGAGGAACACAAACTTGAATAGAGGAGAGATCCGACATGGCAGAATTGAAAACTACGGCTTGCTTCCTGTTTAAGAGGTAGCTCTTAAACCATGCCACCACTTCAGCAGAGAAACCAAGGGAGCGAAGTTTTGATAGGAGAAGGCTGTGGCTGACCAGGTCAAAAGCCTTGGTCAGGTCAATGAAAACCACTCCTGACAAGAGGCCAGCATCCATGGCAGCATAGATGTCATTTGTTAGTTTTAGGAGGGCAGTGGAGGTGCTGTGGCCTTTTTGGAAGCCATGCTGGGCGCCAGAGAGGAGGTTAAATTTCTGAAGATAAGCTATGGTTTGAGTAGCCACTAATTTTTCCAGGATTTTCCTGAGCACCGAAAGAATGGCAATGGGTCAATAATTGACAATTTCTTTTGGATCATTTTTTTTAGGAATTGGTGTTATTTTGGCTATTTTCCAGATATCAGAAAAGGTGCCGTGCCACAGTGACAAGTTAAAGACTTTGGTTAAGGGGGAGGCAATGATAGGGGTAGCTAATTTCAGAAGCTGGGGTTCAAGCCCATCAGACCCAGAGCTGGTGCTGGCCGGGATAGCAAGTAGTAGCTTTAGTACTTCAGTTCTTGTGATAGTCTGGAACCGAAAAGGTGGATGAGTGGGCATGGATTTTGAGTCTGTGGGGGAGGACGTAGTGCTTCCGGGGGGGAAGGAGGCCAAATGACTTGGTAGGTTAGAGAAGTGATGGTTAAAGGAATTGGCGATGGTCACCGGGTTGTTACAATGAGTGCCATTAAGCAGCATGTCATTTGAAGTGGCATTGTGATCTGTTCCCAGAAGGGTTTTTATGATTGACCAGAATTTCTCTGAGTCACCTGCAGCTTTTGTTAATAAGTCTTTGCAAAATGCGCTTTTAGCTAAGTGGATATTTCTTTTGCAGGTATTTCTCAATGACCTGTAGGTGTCATGATCAGATTGAAGTCCAGAGGCCTTGAAACGCCACCAACTTTTGTCTCTAGCCCTTATTTGGGAGACAAGGTCCTGGTTAACCACTTTGACTCTGGGAGCGTGGATATCCTGGAGAAGTCCAAATCTTGTTAGGAAGAAGTCAAGGGCTGACTGAGCATTACAGGTAGTGAAAATTGGGGACCAGTCAGTCGTAGAGAGATCGTACATAAACTGTGTCTGATTAACATTACCAAGATTGTGGAAGGTGATAAGTTTTGGGGGAGGGGATGGCCGACTAGGGGTTCGCCAGATGCAGAAGATAGGGGAGTATTCACTTGTTGCATCTGCAAGGGTACCAGTTGAGGCTATACTGTCAGGGCAGTTTGTAGGGACCCAGTCAATTAGTGAGCTAGACCGGGGGGAAGCCATGACCCTTGTTGGGTCAGTGATAATCTGGCGAAGGTTGTATCCCTGTACTATGGTGTGGAAGGGCTGGTTTGCTTTACTAGTCCAGTTCAGGTTGGAATCCCCTAGTATGAGAACCTCATTTCGTCCGATCGTAGTGTCTACCTGGGAGAGGAGCTCCTTAAGACCAGAGATGCCGCCGCCAGCTGGGTTATAGGCACACACTATGTGCAGCTTCTTAGAGCCAAGTTGGAGGATTGCATGAATTGATTCACAGAGAGTGAGGGGGGAGGAGACGTTCCTTGATAGTGATAGATGAGATTTATAGAAGATGGCAACACCACCACCGTGCTTAGCTAGGGGTCTGTCTTGCCGCATTAGTTTATAATTAGATAATGAGCACTGGGAATCAGGGGTGGATGGTTTTAGCCAGGTTTCGGACAGGCAGAGAATGTCAGGGTTATGCAGAGCAACCCAAGCCTCAAGTTCAATTATGTTGCAGGACAGGCTCCTGATATTTAGGTGAGTAATGCAGAGGCCCTTGGTGTGAACTGAGGCTGCGTCAGAGTAGGGTGAAATACCTATGTGTCCTGGATTTAATTCAATATCTCCAGCTAACATAAGTGCTAGTAGTAGTAGATATCACAGTTTACGATGGACAAAGGGGGTAGGCAGTGTGGGGTTGCAGGACAGGGATTTATGAAGGGTGAAAGCTACATGGTAAAAGAACCTGTTAGGGATAAGGAGAGGTGTGCTGGCTAAAGGCAAGTAAGATTGTGTAGCCCCGCTGTAGTTGAAAGATTCCCTGGGACGTGTGTTGTGAAAATTTCAAGAGGGTGGGCAGCATGACATAGGGATCCTAGGGAGAGGTGCAAGAAAGAAGCAAAGAAGGAGGAGGAGTGTGCAAGAATTTATGGATGGTAGGTTTTTAACTGAGAAAGCCATTGCTACAAGAGTCAAGATTGGAGCCTAGTAAAGTATAGGCTTACACTTAGGTGGAAGCTTTGTGGCTGAATCAAGAGGATTGGACTGAGACGCTGTAATACAGTGTAGTTTAAAGCTTATGGGAGGGGAGGCAGCAGATTACTGACAGAGTGTACAGACTGCCCTAGTGGTGAAGAAACATAGGCTGCAGATGGGGAAAAGGGGGAGATAGTTTAAAACCAGCAACGCCTACTAGGCATTCCCTAGCTAGCCTACACTATATAACAAAAGCCAGTTAAGAGTGGGAGTGGTGGGGGGGCGGGTGGAGAGCAGACATGAAGCGTCTGCGGGAAGGAGCTCTTAGTCCAAGTTTCAGCAAGCGGGAACCTTACAGGGAGGAGCCGCGCTTTGGGCTGCAGTGTCCTTGCAGTTGGTTTCCTAAAATGCTGTCCAGGTCTACGGCAGAGAACATTTGGACAGACTGGGTGGGCCAAATGATCCTTTTCTGCCAACAAATTCAATGTTTCTGTGTTTCATATATGAACATACATATGAAATTGCCAGCAGATAAAGGTCTTATGGTCTATCAAGTCTGCTCGCTTGTGCAACTAGCAGCCCTTATACTGCAGCTGCCCCTCCCCCATGCGCATATGAATAATTTCAGCTGGTACATTAAAAACATCATTAGGCAATGAACTTCATTTTTATCAAATGTATTGACTTCATGCTTCAGATTATCAGACCTCCTAAGTTTAGAGTATGCATGATCTCCAACTGCAGTTCTTTAGAAGTTGGCACAAAAAACTATTTCAACATGATTTGAGTTGATTTATTTTGTTATCTGGGTAAGTGCAATGGTTCTGGAAATCATCTTTACAATAAGTCTTATTACGGGGTTCAAACATTTGTTGGATAAATTCCCAAAATGCATATATTTGGGATAACACAATTGAAAATCCTACATGTAGTGGCTCTTGGACCTCAATATGCAGGCACTAGAGACTGGGTGGGGGGGGGGCATGACTGAAACATATTAGTTTTTTCACAGGATAAACAAAGTGGACATTGGGGAACTGTTCACCATGAGTGAAAACATATGCACAAGGGGTCACCCATTGAAACAGCTGGGAGGGAGATTCAGGGAAGACATCAGAAAGCATTTTATTATGGAGAGGGTAGTGGATAAGTGGAACAAGCTGCTCTAGGAGGTGGACTGTGCCAGATCAGTGGAGGGATTCAAGCGAGGGTGGGATAGGCATATAGGGCTGGTTGGGACAGCAGAGGAGGATGACACAGGGAGGGTGAGAGAATGACCACTAGGGCACTCGGATCATACCATAGGTAAATCTGACATACTGGATGAGCCAATGGGCCTTTTCTACCATCAGTTTCTATGTTTTTATGTAAAATGCCCAATTTGGAACCTAGTGGTTTTGATTTTCTCCCAAAAATCTGTAAAAAGAGGACAGGCACCAAAGGCATGTCTTAAACATAGAAACATAGAATCTGATGGCAGATAAGGACTGCTTGGCCCACCTAGTCTGCCCATTTCCCTACCTAACGGATAAGCTGCAGATCCTAGTTAGCCAACAGCCTACTTTCTCCTACCCCTCACTAGAATTGCCTTATGTCTGTCCCATGCATTCTTGAATTCCCCCACTGTTTTTGACTCTACGACCTCCTCAGGAAGGCTGTACCATGCATCTACAACCCTCTCTGTTAAGAAATACTTCCTCACATTACCTCTGAGCCATCCCCCCTCTATCTTCAAATTGTGCCCCTTGTTCTTGCACATCTCTTTTTCTGAAAGATGCTACCCTCTTGGACTTTGTTGATTCCCTTGAGGTATTTGAAAGTTTCTATCATGTCCCCCCTCTCCCTCCTTTCCTCGAGGCTGTACATCTTAAGCTCCTTTAGTCTTTCCTCATATGTCTTCTGGTACAGACCCTGCATCATTTTGGTTGCCCTCATCTGGACAGCCTCCACCCTGTCTATGTCTTTGTGGAGATGGGGTCTCCAGAACTGTACACAGTACTCCAGATGGGGTCTTACCAACTGTCTGTACAGAGGGCCAACAACTTCCTGTTTTCTACAGGTGATGCCTCTCCCTATGCATCCCAGTATCCCCCCAGCCCTCCTTATTGCCCTCTCACATTGCCTGCCCACCTACATGTATAAGTACATGATTTATTGATAGATCTGAAAGGAACAAATTTTAGTTTAGACAACCAGTGTATATTTTACACAACAGCTGTAGCAGCAGTGGCGGCAGCTTTTTTCTTGGAACTGCACTGTACCGTACTTTTTCTTTCAGTCCCAGAATTGGGTTCAGGAAGGTTTCCACCAATTTCCACCACAATTTACAAGAACTAATGATTTATGTGAACTTTTTTTTTTTAAACTGAGCACATGCAATGAGCAATTCTGCCCTTTTTAGGAATGACCAGGACCAAGTTGATACTGTACAAGGATATAAAAAGTATGCATTAGACAGCAGCATATACAACAGTTACAGCTTGTGAGGTACTGAACACACAAAGAGTACTGTGAGGAACAATGTCGAAACAAGTCTGGGTGTGAACGTTTTGCCTTTTCTCTGAGGTAGGTTCACAGTTTGCTATGGAATATTGTGTGATTGTTGCTGAAACAAACTACATACTGCAGTGTTTATTGTTTACCTCGGTTGAAACTTCTACTTCTTTTGACACGTATTCTTCTTCAACATTAACTGCATCCTTTGGAAAATATCCAAACTGCATTCCAATCTAGGAGTGAAAAAGCAACAGTCCTGTTACATTTTGTTTATAAAGCCACTGCTAGTTTATTGATGCGTTTGTGTGGTTTTTGTGTCATTGAATGTCTTTGTAAGCTATGTAGCTGACCTCAGTTAATTTGTCACTGCAACCAACATGCTATGATAGAGACATGCCCATCAAACCATACTCATATTCAAAATGTCTTGACAGCGTCTTATAAGCATTTAGATAATTACATTTTGCAGGACAGATGTATGGATCATTTCTAGTGAAAACTGGAGGACAGTTAACATCGGCTTACTGGCCTCCACCTGCCCTAAACCACCTCAGTATGAGCCTTGGTCTGTAAAGTGCTTTCAAGTCAACACAGAGCTGAGTTTATATAACATCCTTCATGAAAAAGCTTCGCAGAAAGCTTCACATTAGTGTTGCTCAGATAGTGCTGTTGTGGATCTGATTACCATCCATCGGACACTGATTGCCATCCATCGGACAGTGCCAGTATCTGACCTAGGATCTGACCGGAAATCTGACCAAAGTTGGATGTAGGATCCGAGGTTGGATCCTGAATGATCCAAGGTTGGATTCAGGGATCTAAGGTCAGATCCAGGGATCCGTGATCAGATCCATCGGATCCTTAATCAGATACATGGTTCTGAAATGGATCCATTGCTCAGATCCATGGATCCATTGGATCCAATGCATTTGTCGGATCCGTGCACTGGATCTGAGACAGTCGGATCCATGGTCGGATAGCGCTACTATCCAACCACATCAACTATCTGGCTGAACGTCTGGTACCTGTTGGTATCCTAATTTCTAGGATACTATCTGAGCAACACTACTTCACAAATGTACAGTGAGAGACATTAGAAAATACAAACTATAAACTGGCAGTAAGGGTAAGAAACTAGAATAGCAAGAAAGGTTAGGTATTGAAGGTGAAGGACAAAAAAGTGGGCTTTTAGTTTGGGTTTAAAAGGTTGTAGAGAACCAAGTAGACAGATACAGTAGGAAGGCTTTTTCAGACTACAGATGCAGCCAAGGGAAAGGATTTACTACTAGTGGCTGATAATTTTACAGAAATAAGTGAGGAAAAACAAATACAGTATCAGAAGAACACAGAGGTTGAGTCGGACAGCATAGGTAAATAAGATCAACACGGTAGTTAGCAGCACTTGTATGAAGAATTCTTAATTATGATAATTGTAATGTTTAAGAGTATTCCAAAATGTATGAGTAACTAGTGTTGGTCATTAAGGATGTGAGTGATGCATTTAGATTTTTTAGAATGACTAAGGAGATGGGCAGCAGCATTTTGGACATGCTGAAGTTTGGCAGTGGAAGTTCTGGGAAGGCTAAAGAGACATTATAGTTAATCTCTAACCCCATCTGCTTAAATCAACACTCTTCTATTCTTCCCTCATCGACAGGTCCTCTCCTCTCCTCTCCTCTCCCTCCTCTCCCTCCTCCTCCTCTCCTCTCCTCTCCCCTCCTCTCCTCTCCTCTCCTCTCCTCTCCTCTCCCCTCCTCTCCTCCTCCTCTCCCCTCCCTCCTCCTCTCTCCTCCTCTCCCTCCTCTCCCCTCCTCTCCTCTCCTCTCCTCTCCCTCCTCTCTCTCCTCTCCTCTCCTCTCCTCTCCTCTCCTCTCCTCCTCTCCTCTCCCTCCTCTCCCCTCCTCTCCTCCCCTCTCCTCTCCTCTCCTCTCCTTGACACATTCTATAAGCTAGCGGTATTCATGATGCTTTTAGTGATCACAGAATGGCATACTGCATCAGGAAACTGCATCGCCCTAAAGCACCCCAGCACATTTGGTACAGGTCATTCCAGTTTTTTGCCCCATCCTGTCTCCTGAATAATCTTCACCAATCTGACTGGTCCCACTTGCAGTGTCCATTGACAATGACAAAAACTTTCTCCTCCTTTCTTCCAGTCCCAATTTATGCCAGCTTGGACAAACATGCCCTCTTCAGGAGGTCTAATTTCCTGGATCACAGTACAACTCATCACACAGTTCAAAGCCTGTAATTCTACTTGGTATCTCCATAAGATCTATGACTCCCCAAAGAACTTACTAAGGTATAAACAATTCTAAAATACCAACAAAAGGGCTACCAGTGAAGCCAAGATAAATTACTTCAAAACAAACCTCCATAACAACCTGAACTTCCTTGCCAAGTTCTGGAAGGTGAGGCCTCCATTTTTACCCCCACCCCACCTACCCAGTTGATGGCACGGGGGTCGTAATGTCACTGACGAAAACCATGTGGTGATAAATGCTGCAAGCAAAACAGCGTTCATCAACATAACGTTGGTAAAAATACAGGACCAACACAAAAAGTACACACCATTTAAAACAATTCGACTTTGGGGATGGAAAGAAACCGGGTGGGGGGATTCTGTTTCTGAAAAAAAATGTTGTAACACCAGGAGACCTGGGGAATGAAACCATGGTCCCAGATCTCCAACCCTGCCATGTGCTGGTGCCTTAGCCACTCCACCATGGGAGCAGCTCGACCAGTCACCACACACACACGGCAACTTGATCCCTTGCATGTATCAGCACAGAGTGACAGGGGTAGCAGTAATTCCCTACTACTTATATACCCCTGTCACTCTAAATGCTTTCGCACTTCACACAGCATGCTTCTTGCCGCACTATTATTGTAGCGCTATACTGACCTGGTATCCCAGTCAACGCCCCCAGTCCTCTAGCTTGTGAGATCCAATCTCTAACTCATCTGAGGTTGCGGTGCTTTTAATAATTTTTTTTTACCTCCTGTGCATTCACCCTGCCCTCCTCCCCTTCCCCACCTCTCCCCCTGGCGTGCCACTATCTTCTTCTTTTCCCCTGTCAATTCTGCTACCACTTTGTCTGCTCAGTGTTCTTTTAACCCCCTCCTAAGGTCACAGCCTGGATGGTTTTACCTCCAAACCTCTCCACCTCTCTGTTTCTGCTATTGTTTCCCTGTTGCTCTCTATTTAAACCTTTTATTCAATCTTGAACTGGTTCCTTGGGTCTAGAAACAAGCCAAATTCCTTCTCCCCACAAAGGGTGGACTCCCCATCTCTGAAAGACTACCACTTCATCTCTCTTAACCTTGAATTGGCTACGGTGCAGGACAAATGTATCCTCTCTCAGCTCTCCTACTTAAACAAATTATCTTTCTTCTTCCTCTTTCAGTTTGGCTTCCATAAATCCCACTCTACATTATCCTCCCTTCTTCGGGTCACTGATTCCATCTTGAAAAGCATGGATCAGGGCCAACTCACTGCAGCCATATTTATTGATCTAGCCAAGAGCTTTGATACTATGGCTCCATCCCATCCTCCTTAATAAGCTGGTGGGGACTGGACTCTCTGACCATGTGTTGGCTAGTTACACTTCTGCTTCTCCGATTGACAGGTGGTCCAGGTTGGTGACACTTTCTCCTCTTCCCTATCAGAACTGGAGTCTCACAGGGCTCCATTCTAGGTCCTATCCTATTCTCTTTTTTTTTGGGGGTGTTCTCTATATATACTCCTTGTCTTGGCTAGCCTCTCTCACACATGCCCCTCCCAGCCCTGTCACCCAGGTGCTCCCAGGGACTTACCATGCCCATTCCCCCACAGTTTGACCTCCTTCGTGGGGTGCCAGGAAGCTCTCTCGACCCACTGGTCAAAAATCTGTGGGGCCAAGCCTGGGTCACCAGTGTGAGGCATGTGAGGGGTCGGTGTTCATCCTACCAGCCAGGAGGATTTTCCTTGTGTTTTTTACCCGATATGGAGGAGCATGCATGCAGTGATGTCAATGGTGATGCTGTTTATGCCCCTGTCTGCAGCATGCCAAATGTCTGCCATTCCACTGCCCTCATACTGCGGTGCCAGTGCTCTGTCCCCCAGCCATCACTAGGGGCCAGTCAAATGTCAGGCACCATGCCACCTACTCCCAAGAGGAGGAGAGCAGTCCCTTGGATGCTCAATCCTCCAACAGCAGCACACTGATTTTCAAAAAAACAACAATGGGTTTGTTATGCAGGTCAATAGTGCAAATACATAGTGCAAACGTCAGCAAATATCAGTGTGTAACCCCCCACTGGCCACTTGATTAACTAGTAAGCACACCTCCCATATTTTTCTGTCTAGGGGAAAGATAGGGGTGGGGGAACAAAGCACTAAGTATTACTGAGACGCAAAATGACCATTACTAAACCCAGGTTCTGAGGTGAGAACTTTTGCTAGGGGCTATGCCAGGTCTGAACTTCTAGAGGGGTACCCAGTAATTCCACACAGGAAGCAGTAGCAAGATTGTCCAAACCAGGTTGGGGTTCCAGAGTGTGGTTTTATTCCAAAGTTGGTACTCAAAAGCAAAGGTGAACCCCCAAGGGTTTACACTTCATGGCACAAGGCAATGCAGAACAACAACTGTAGCAGACAGAAATTCTAAACTTCCCGTATTGCATAGGACTTCGAACCCTTTTCAGCAGAAAAGCCTCAGCTGAAACACACATCTTCTAGTGGCAATTGCCACAACAGAGCACACTGTTTCTCCTAGTGGCAAGGGCCACAACTTAGAACATTTCCCATATGGCATAGGATTTAGAGGGCTGGCAATGTGGCAACTGGCCACGATGGAGCACACTGGTGCTCAAGATTAGAACAACCCACACCAGGGGGTAAACTTTCTCTTCAGGCATTGGCCACCATGTTCTGAAAAAGCAGGCGCCCTTACAGAACCCGAAGTGCAGAACTGGTCACTCCAGTTGGGGGATTGCCCACCTTTTGTTTCCTCAGTCCATACCCAGCCATTCTTTCAGAGTTACACCTCAACATTTGCATACCGTAGAACTATGCATCTCGGAATGACTCTCACATTCAGCATTATGACCACACTACTTCTGAGTGTAAATTACAATTCTGTACAATGTGCTAAATCTCACCGGTGACACCACGATTGTCAGCCAACTTTAGGAAAAGGCATGAGAACAGTCTCAAACAGAACTGGGTGCTTAGGTCCCTTTGTCAGAGTAAAACCCCAAAGAAAACAGGCAAGAACAGGTACATTCCTCCTGGGAACCCAAAGTCAGATTACTCACAGTTGTCAAAGAAAAGGCAGCTTCAATGTCCTGGATTAAATCAGGGGATTGCCCCTTGGATCCATTCTGCAGTCCCTCCTCATCTCACCAAGAACTCCTGCTAGACAGTTTCCACTACTTCTACAAGGCAGGCAGGTGTTTCTCAGCACTAGGGTGAGAAAAATGAGCTCTCCTCAGAGCCCATGCTGCAGCTTTTTACTCCTCCACTGCTCACTCTGGCTGCTGCTGGATGACACTAACTGAAAATTCTAAAACTCCCCATTCACAGCTAGCTACCATGGCTGATGCTGCTGCAAGAGTTCTAAATGACATCACCTCTCTCTCAACTCAGCTGAGACCAAGTAAACAGAGAGGGAGCAGGTGAAAACCATTTAACCAGTTATTCACCAGCTGCCTTCCCTACCTAGCACTGACACTGATGGGATTCTAGTAACCCCAGAGGACTGGGGGTTACAAGTGCATTAATAACAGACCTACCCCAGTCCAACTGCCAGCCACCATGGTTGACCTGCATAATAAACCCATTATTGTTTTTTTTGGAAAATCAATGTGCTGCTAGCCTGCTATTTACTTTTTGGCAATCAGACCTACACCTGATGCGTACCTTTCCTTTTGTGTATGACACAAAGTTAGCCCATACTTTTTTGTGAAGTCCTGACCTGGATTCACATAGGTGGAGCACCCCTTTTCATATAGTGTGCAGGTTTTCTCCATTTTTTGAAATTGCCAATCCTCCTCCCCCCTGTCCAACCCTCAGACATTTTAAGTTCACTCCCAAACTTGGGTTGTCAGCTCTGCAAGCAGTAGGTCTACCACTGTGCCAGTGGTCCTATCCTGTTCTAGATTTTTCTTAACCTAGCCACTGTCTGTATCTCTCTATGCAGACAATACTTTAAAGGGAACAGGAATTGATTACTTATGTGCAGCTGTTTGAAATGTCTCTATTTTCACAAATTATATTCATGCCTCTAAAATATTCCTATTTAACTATGCCTGAAGAAAAGCTGAAGCTGTCAGTTGTGTTTTGTATTGTTTTCTTTGTATGGACAACATTTCATGCAGTTCCTTTCATGGAGCCAAGAAATTTGGAGTTTTGACTATGTTATGTTATGGTTTCAGAATCTTGGGCACTGTACCGATCAGTTCATGCTCACATTTCTGAACCATAACGTGACATAGTCAAAACTCCAAATTCTTGGTTCCATGAAAGGAACGGCACAGAATGTTGTCCATACAAAGAAAACGATACTAAACACAACTGACAGCTTCAGCTTTTACTCAGACACAATTTAATAGGGATCCTTTTGAGGTATTAATATAATTTATGAAAATAGAGACATTTCAAACAGCTGCACATAAGTAATCAATTCCTGCCCCCTTTAATCTGCCATGGGTGCCTTGGCCCCTGAGCTGGAATTGTTGTTATAGCAGGACTTCTAGCAATATCCAGCACTGGTTCTGCTTAAACCAACTCTCTCATATCTCAAAAAGATTGTCTGCCTGACCTGTGGTACCAAGCTGAGACTCATTAGACTACACTTAATACCAGTGTTCACGACTGTTGATGAAGCCTCCTTTTGAAGCAGTCCTCCACTTCAAGCCTTGATATAACTACCCTTATTGGTGCCTTGCACAAGGAGATCCACCCTGGCTCAGTGCACTGTATCATAAGAACCCCTGTCTTTCACTAACAGTCTGACACCAAGTCATTCTCAAAATAATCCTTCCAGTGTTTGATTACAGGGGATATGGTCTACAGTGCTGTCCATAAGTCTACCCTTGTCTTTGACCCCCTCTTCTATTCATTCTGTCACTTCACCCTTTGCATTAACCATTGTTTCTTTTACCTGAACCTCTCCCTACTCTCCCTCAAGGCTAGGCATCTCATTCATTGCTGCTTCTTCCTTTCCAAATTCTCTCTCTCTTTCTCTCTCTCTTCCCCCTTTCCCTTTCCCTGCTGGTTTTCCTCACTTATCTCTCATTCTAGCTTCCTTTGCCCTCTGCTTATCCAATGACCACACATTCTCTGTCTTCTGCAGTAAGATGCCTACTGAGCAATCTGCCTTCTCCTCCTGCCTCCCTACCTCTACACAGCCTCCCTTCCCCTTACCCATGCCTCTTCTTCCTTCCTCTACACAAATCCCTTTTAAAGGATTACTTCCCCCCATGAATATATTTAACTATATCTCTCTCCCCATGCCAGTTTTTCCACCATCCTTTCCCATCTTCCTAGCTCTTTGGCAGCCTCCTATCCCCCCATGCCTGCTCCTCCCATCCCCTTCCCTCCCTTCCCCCTTGCCCTCCTGCCATTTCATTTTCCCCACCTGCAGTTGTGTTACTGATATTTTAAGTCACTGTCCATGTGTTCTTTGTTATTACCAAGTTGTAGCCACAAGCATGCTGATTAAGCCTGTCTACCTTGCAACCCCCCCCCCCAGCCTTGCTCCTGCAGCTGAGACAAGTACCCGTGCTCAGAGGGGAGGTAGATGCTGGCTTATCTGCTCCAGTGCATGAAGAGGAGATAGATACTGACTTATCTTCTCCTGTACCGAAGTTATCCCATCTTGCTCTCTGCTTATTCCCTTCCCCTCCCTGTCCCCCTCTTGCCCCAACCAGATGGGTTATTTCTGCTCCACTGTGTTTCCTACTCTGATTTGTCTCTCCTCCACTTCAACCATAGTTCAGTGTTATTGAATTCATTGCCTCTGTATCAGTGTCTGTTGTTTTACTTGTAAAACCGATTGTATGAAAAATTACATCTGCCCCTGCACCCTGAACATCTGTTGTAAATTACTACTGCGCTTGCCTATACTGCATAATTTTGTAAATTCTGTACATACATTTTCATCTTGTTTTTGTATATTTATTGAGCTGTGCACTGTATTGTAAAGAGCATTGTGCACTTATCTGTTGCTGTGATGTATTGTTCTCTGTACCTCCCTTGTTACCCTCCCCTGGGTTGCCCCTGAAAAAGGGACATTTTGTCTCAGTGGGCCTACCTGGTTACCAAAATTCAAATAAATAAATAATAAACACCTATTTGCACTATTTGCTGTATTTGTTTTTCAGTTATCTATCGTGCTTTATTTCTCCCTGCATTTTTATTTATTGCTCCCCCTTTGTTATTTCCTTCTCCCAGGTCACTCCTGGGAACAAGCTCTAACTCAATGTGCCTTTTCTGGACAACGCTTTTAGATAAAGAAAACTAGAATATAGCTATGGGATGACTTGAGTCAGGTAGAACGAATCAGAAAGCAAACAGTCATTAAAAGAGTCAAAAATGTAAAGTTGTGTTATGTACCAAGAAAAATGTTTTTCCAAAAATCGTTTCAGCTACAGTTAATAAAAATATTGGCATACTTGTCAGATCTACTCTTGTAGGTATGTCCTATGTTGCACACCTTGATTTTTTTTTTTTTACTTTTTTTGACCCAACCTCTTACCAGGGTCTACAGTGGTATTTCTAAGCCAAATGTGGCGGCCACCTTTTTTTCTTCAGAAAAATAAATACATAAAAACATTAATAAAATACTGAATTTTTGGTGGAGCTAGGAAATGTTACCACCAAATTAAACTGGAAGATGCCTGGAATCTTTTATAGCTAAAAAAAAAGGTAGGGTCAAATTTTTAACTTCATTTCATTACACTGTTACTTTCAACTAAGAGAGAAGATGGCCAAAAATGAGATAGATGGAAAATAGACCAGTACCAAGGACAGAGCCCTGGAATACACCAAGGAGGAGTTGATAGAAAGTAGGTGACTATCACCAAAACAGTAAAGAATGATTAGCGCAACAAAACAGAAACCAAGAAAGAAAAGGACCAGAAACATTAACATAGTGTTCAAGGTAATGAAAAAGAATAGCATGATCAACAGTTTCAAAGGCAGCACCGAGATCAAGTAAGACAACAAAATCAAAATGTCTCTATTTATTTGCAGTTTGTTGACTGAAAAAGGCACATTGAGCCAAGGCTTATTTTTAGGTGCGGCCTGGGGAAGGGGACTGACTATTTTCTTTGCAATTAATGCTTTTTCTCCCCTGCCCCGAGCAGTCCTCTAGACACCAGCCACCCCAGCCCCATCTCCCCAGTTTTCCACCAGCACTTACCATTCCGCAAAGGCAGCATGGCCTGGATGATTGTCGGGTATGGGTCTTGTGGGTGGCTGGAAGTTAGTGGTTGCCCAGGAGTCCATTTTTTCCCTTGTTTGTGTCCCTTGCCCAAGGGGTTGTGGGCGTGCAGTGCCACCCAGAAGTCCTCACTTATGGAATATCAGTAGCCGCTACTCTGCCCCTTCCCTATCTTGACAGTCCCTGGCTGCCATACCCCCAGTCAACATTAGGGGCTAAGTAATGCTGGGCACTGTAACCCTCCCTCTGCAGGAGAGGAGAGCACTCTTCTGGGTACTCTCTCTTCTGCTGACCCCCACAACCCATCTCTATTTCTGGACCTGGGTCACCAGCGTGGTGGCAGGGGAGTTACCAGTGACTCAGACCTCTGAGCCACTGGGCTAGCTCTGGAACAGGATTGACAATAGGTGGAAGATAGCAAAAATAAATAGTTCAGTGCAGGACGCAGTTGTGATATACAAGATAAACAGTGCAAAAATAGGATACAGCCATATAAGGATGATATAATACACTGCGTGTTACTTAATTTGCTACATTGTGAATGTGAATCTGTATTAGGGTTAAGGGAAAACACCCTATCAAGGGTAGGGTGTTGTAGTAAATAGCTAAAGGGAGTTTCAGGCAGATGGATCTCAGTACAGCTAGTACCAAGTGTAGTTAGGTTTTCTTAAGAGTCCATTAGCTACTGTGGGGACGGGAGCAGTCAGATAAAATAGAGAAGAGGTACAGTGGGGACATAGTCAGCTTTAGGGACTGTTGGGTGCTCATCTCCTGGCTACGCTCTTAGGCGAGAGAACACTGGCCATTATGTAGGGTGTTTGCAGAGCTCAAGGCACAACTGGTAGCAGCAAAGGAGGAGATATCCCAACTGTATCCTCAGCTGAGCTGGTACCCTCAGAGTCACCCAGCAACCCCCATCCCCACAGAGGACCTCTAGACCAGGGGTTGAAGGGTAACAGGAAGGGAAGGGGTGGAGGGACAGCCACAAGGAGGTCATCTAGGCCCACTGTATCCAGACAGTAAATCAGTTTGCCCCACCTGAGGAGCAGAAGGTACCAGACTCCTTCAGTGGGGGATCAGAGCCCACTGGGAAGGGTGAACAAGATGACTTGGTGGCACCCAGTGGTAGGAGCAGGAGAAATCAAACCCCTGGTAAGTCTATTCAACAGCTCACTGGGGATGGGGTGGTTCTGAAGGATTGGAGGGTGGTGGATGTGGTTCTACTTTCTACAGGGGGTAGAGGAACAAGCAAGGAACGACAGACCTGTCAGTCTTACCTCTGTTGTAGGGAAGCTGAAGGAATCACTGATCGAAGAGAACCTTGTAGACTACTTGGAAAGCAATGGGCTACCAGATAGTAAACATCATGAATTCATGGCAGGGGGGTCTTGTCAATCTAACCTGATAGTTTTCTTTGACTAGGTGATGAAGGGATTGGACAGGAGCCATGCTGTGGTTTTGCTCTACTTTGGCAAGACTTTTGACTCAGTGCTTCACAGATGCTTGCTGAAGAAGATGGAGGATCTAAGAGCAGCTAAGTTCATAGTAAGCTGGATAGGTAACTACCTAAAGGGGAGGTAGTAGAAGGTTGTGGTTACTGAGGTCAAATCAGAAGAGTGGGAGGTTGCAAGCAGGGTACCACAGAGATCTATCTTTGGTCCGGTCCTCTTCAGCATGTTCGTCAGCAATATTAGTGAAAGAATCCGGGGCAGGTTGTGTCTCACTGCAGATGACACTAAGCTCTGTGGGAGGGTGGATAGCGAGAAGGGAATCAGGGAAATGCATAGTGATTTACAAAAGCTAGAGGGGTGGTGTAAGGTTTGGCAGTTGAAATTCAATGCCATGAAGTACAAGGTAATGCACCTAGTAACAAGAATCTCAGGACAGAGTACTGGATCGGTGGGGTGAGACTTAGCACTACAGCCGAGGAATGGAACCTTGGAGTTATCATCAGTGACTCCCTCAAACAATCAAGTCAGTGCAACAAGGCATATAGCAAAGCAAGTAAGATGCTGGGTTGTACTGGGAGGGGTATTGATAGCAGACGGGTAGAGGTAATACTTCCCCTATATAGATCCTTAGTGAGGCCACATCTGAAGTACTGCACCCAGTTCTGGAGTCCTAACCTCAGGAAAGATAGGGATAGGCTGGAGATGGTGCAGCACAGGGTGTCAAAAATGATTCAGGGCCAACAGGGTAGATCCTATGAGGAGCGCCTTAATGCACTGAACATGTACTTGCTGGAGACCAAAAGGGAGAGGGGAGGTATGCTAGAGACCTTCAAGTTCCTAAAAGGAATTAACAAAGTGAACTGTAGGGAACTATTTAGCTTGAATACTAGCTTGTGATCACATGGACGTGAGTGGAAACTAACAGGAGGGAAGTTTTGGAAGGACATGAAGTTATTATTTTACAGAAAAGGTGGTGGAGCCAAAATGGTAGGTGCAAAAACCATTGGTGGTTTCAAGCATGGCTGGGACATAATGAAGGGTATAGTGGTTGCTTGGGGTGGCAGAATCTGGGAGCAGAATGGGGGGGTTGGGCAGTGCTAGGACCTGGAGGGACAGTAGGTCCCAGGGCTAAATAAGTAACTTGGACAGACTGGATGGACCATGAATCCTTTTCTGACACCATTGTCTATGTTTTTATGAAATGTGTTAAGGAGCATTCTAGTGGTGGGGGACTTGATGATTAGAGGGGTGGAGAAGGTGGTGGGAAGCAGGGGAAAGGGGAGGGGAGTGGTCAGATGCCTTCCAGGTGTATCAGCCATCTGGGACATGGACAGTATAGGGAGGCTGGTAGAGGAAGATGGAGGGGAGCTTGAAGTGCTGGTACACTTGGGTACCAATAATCTGGTGAACCAGCTAACTGAGATGGTGAAACACAATTTTCAAAGACTGCAGGAAAGACTGGAGGCACACTTGGCTTCCCTGGCCTTTTCTGAGGTGCTCCCTGTGTGCGGCGGGGAAGTGGGGGGGGTGATAGGTGAAGGGAAGAATGAGGAGGGAAGAGACTGAGAAGTTTAATGGGTGGCTGAAGGGATGGTGTCAAGAGGAGTGGTGCCATTCTGTGGGGGACTGGGGGCTTCTGGGCAGGAGGTTCTTTAAGGGTGACGGCTTTCACCTGACAAGATAATGGGCTAGTGCACTGGGGCAGAAGTTTGATATCTATGTTTGCTGACATTTAAACTCAGTGGGGGGGGGCATTAAGACAGGGGGACCATAGAGGAACAAGGACATAAAGGGAACCCAGCTAAGACTCCCCCCAGAAATGGAGGCTAGAAACAGAGGGGAGGTAGGCATCCAAACAGGGGTCCATAAAAAAGTAAAAAAAGGAGTCAGAGGGCAGGGGCACACAGAATGAACAAGAGGCAGGAAATTAAGGGGGAAATGGAGAACAAGGGGGAGACATGCTAACAAGAAGAGTATGGTTATAGGCACGTGCTGGAAGGCAGTCTGCATAAATGCCAGGAGCCTGTGCACAAAATTAGTGAGCTCCAGGTGATGGTGGCAGATGCAGGATTAGACCTCATAGCCATTACAGAAACCTGGGCTGCTGGCAATAATGGCTGGGACTTAGCAATACCTGGATACACCATGTATAGAAAACATATGTGTAGGGAAAAGAGGGTAGGGTAGTCCTTTATGTCAAAGAAGACCTAGAGGCAGTTGAGGAATGGTCCATCAGGAGAGAGAAGGGTGGGACAGAATTGCTGTGGGTGCAGGTCATGACCACATTGAGTAAGAAGCTACACATAGGAGTGGTCTACAGATTGCCCAGATGGGGACAAGGGAGACGTTGAACTAGGGACAGAGATTCAGAAGAGGGCAGCAAAGTGGCCTGTAGTGGTGGTGGGGGATTTCATTCTACCAGACATAAACTGGGACATTCCAGCAGCTAAGAGTGCCAGGAGTCAGACCCTGGTAAATACATTGCAGGACTACACCTCAAAAAGGACATTAACCTTCTGGAGACGGTCCAGAGGAGGGCTACAAAGATGATAGTGGGTCAGCAGGTTAAGGCATATGAGGAGAGGTTGAGGGTACTGAACATGTACTCCCTGGAAGACAGGAGAGAGAGGGGACATGATTGGGACCTTCAAGTACTTGAAAGGGATAAATAAGGTTGATAAGGAGTGTCTCTTTAAGCTGAGCGGCAACCATAACACTAGGGGGCACAGTCTTAAACTGGAGGGTGGGAGGTTTAGGAGGGAGGTCAGGAAGCACTTCTTCACAGAGAGGATGGTGGACACTGGGAATGCACTGCCAGAAGTGGTCATCTTGCTGAAGACAGTGAGCAGCTTTAACAGAGGCTGGGATAGGCAGGGGGGAAAGTAGGGATCATGGGTAGGGAGGATGGGAGGAATAGGGAGGGAGGGCAGGGACATTAGCTCAAGCTGTGGACCCTGCAATACAAGCAGACCTGATAGACCAAATATCCTTCTTCTGCTGGCTTCTTTGTATGTTTGTATGTTCATATAACTATTTGTTGGTACAGATGGTGGTCAGAGAACCCACAAGGCATATTGCCATTCTCAACACAGTGCTCACTCCACAGAAATGGGAGGCAGGGTGAGGATTGGGGAGCCTTTGGGGACCAGTGACAATAACAACATATGGTTCGAAGTGGCCCTGGGTACCAATATACCCTCATCAAAGATTGTGGTTCTGGATTTCAGAAAAGTAGACCATGACCAGATAAGAAACTAGTCAAGGGTAAGTTGAGGGGAGTGGATGAAATCGGGGGGGGGGGGGGATTAAAAGAGCCATTCTAAAGGCAACTAAGTCATGCCTGAGAATGGTTACCAAGAGTAATGGGCACAAGAGACAAATCTGATTCTCAGAATTCAGAGAGGCAGTGTGGGCTAAAAAAAGGGCTTTCATTAGATGCAAAGAGAAACGGAGATGAGGAATGGGGTGAATACAAGTTAAAGATGAGGGCGGCTAAAATGTGATCAGGCATGCAAAAGCAGATACAGAACTGCATATTGTGGAGGGAGACAGGTATTCAGATGCATTAGGGAAAAAAGAAAGATGAGAGATGGAATTATTAGGCTGACGGAGGGGGAGAGGGTAATAGAGGAGGATCAGCAGAAGGCAGCCATTCTAAATGACTTTTGCTCTGTGTTCACAGTAGAGGATAGCGGGCCCTTGCGTGAAACTGGCATAATGGCTGCTGCAGTAGGGATCCCAAAAATGGGGCAGGTGATGTTTACGTGAAACAGCGTCATAAAAGAGCTAGCAGACCTGAAAATAGACTCCATGGCTGGGTGGGATGCACCCAGGTGTGCTCAGAGAACTGGCTGAACCCCTGCAGGGCTGTTCAGTGGCTTCCTACAGTTAGGGGTGGTTCGGAAAGACTGGAGGCTAATGGATGTAGTCCCACTCCACAATGGAGGGGACCTGTTAGTCTTACCTCCACAGCAGGTAAACTAATGGAAACACTAGTCAAAGAGGACCTAGTGAACTACCTGGAGAGAAATGGGCTCCAGGATGGTAAGCAGCATGGGTTTATGGCAGAGGGGTCTTGTCAGACCAACATGGCTGTATTCTTTGACTGGGTAACTAGGGCAGTGGACAAGAGACAAGCAGTGGATTTGCTTTACTTTGACTTCAGCAAGGCATTCGATTCTGTGCTGCATGGAAGGTTGCTAAAGAAGAAAGAAGATTTGCTAACAGCAAAGGATCTAGTTATATGGCTGGGAAGCTGTCTAGGGGTAGACAGCAGAGGATGGTGGTAAGGGTGAAGTCAGGGGAGAATATCACGAGTGGAGTGCCACAGGGTTCAGTCCTGGGGCCAGTCCTTTACAATATGGTCATCAGTGACATAGGAGAAGGTATATAAAGCAAGATGTGTCTCTTTGCAGATGACACTAAGTTCTGTGGCAGGGTAGACAGCAAGAAGTTCCAAATGCAAGCACTGGAGCAAGGAAGAAAATACTCAATTATAATGCAAATGCAGTTTAATGAAGAAATGCTAGGGCCACATACAACCCTCACCCCTAGTGCCTCGGCAGTGAAGCCTTCTAATGGGGTATAAGCAACAGACAAAAAAGCACACACAAATACTGAAACCAATTATGACATCACAAATCACATGATATAAATTCACCAATAGACACACTAGAATCAATTTCAAATAGTGTCTTAGCCATAAAGAAATTTACCAAATTGTAAAACACCATGATGAAGTCCGTGGAAGTTCATATCTCATTGATATAGTACTACAGTATTCATTATATATATACATATATATATATATATATATATATACACACACACACACACACATATATATATATATAAAAGCCAAAGCAGCATTTGATTACTATATGAGAGTATCCAACAATGAAAGAACTTCGCATTGAGAAGTCTGTATATATTACCTAAGAATCATAAGGATATGGTGGCTCCACCTGACCACCCGTTTGTGGCAGGTTTTAATTCTCTGACTGACAGACTTGGAAAATTTGTGGATTTCTTCCTACAAAAATGTGTATTCAAACTCCAATCCCATATCCAGGATACTACTGATTTGATAAATAAATTGGAAACTTTAGAATGGAATGAAAATATGACCTGGATTAGTGTGGATATGGAATCATTGTATACAAGTATCAAGTATGAGGATGGCACGGCAGCTTGTCGATACTTTTTGGAAAAACATGTAGAGAAGGGGAATTTTCCGATAGATTTTCTTTTGGAAGCATTAAGATTTATTTTTGAGCATAATCATTTTGAATTTGGGACAATCACTTTTTACAACTGTGAGGCACTGCAATGGGTGCCTTTATGGCACCATCATTTGCTAATTTATTCCTTGGACATTGGGAGGAAGAGATTATTTTTAACCCCGAAATAAATCCATTTTTCACACGTATCCATTCCTGGCAATGTTTTATCGATGACATCATCTGTGTTTGGTGTGGTGACCAGCAGAAAATCGAGGAATTTATGAAATGGATGAATTGTAATTATTTAAACCAAAGATTCACGTCAATTTCAAGTAAAGATGCTGTAAATTTCCTCGACGTCAACATATCCAAACCAGATGGTGCGTAAGAAATCATTAAAACTAGGTGTTACAGAAAAGTTACAGCTAGTAGTTCTGTACTAAGGGCAGATAGTGTACACCCAGTGATATTAAAAAACTCTGTCCCCTTTGGACAGTTCCTCTGCTTACATAGAAACTGCTCTGATATAAGTGATTTTGAAGCACAAGCAGCTGAACTTGAAGCTAGATTTATTAAAAGAGGATATTCGAAAGAATTGTTACTAGAAGCTAAAAGAAAAGCAGCTATTAGACCTAGAGCTAACTTGCTGAATAAAAAGAAAATCCAAGGGCAAGAGAAAGAGAGTGAAGCTCCTTTAGTAACATTTGTCACTGAATTTAATAAGTGGGCAGGGCAGATTAAGAATACTGTGTACCACAACTGGTCTATTTTATTGGGGGATCAGCAGGTAGCAAGTGTGGTAGGGAACGTTCCCCATGTTACATTTAGCAGAGACCCTAATATTAGAGACTGTTTGGTTCATAGTCGTATGAAACCAATGGAAGAAACACAGAATTCAAGCTGGTTACAGCAGAAACCAACAGGGATGTACAAATGCTATAAATGTAACATTTGCTGTTATTGTAATCAGGGGCATAACTTTGAACACCCGAGCAAAACAGATTTAAAGTTTTCTGTAAAATAATTAATAACGTGCAGTACTGCATTTGTAGTATATGTACTATGGTGTTCGTGCAGTAAAATTTACATTGGCTGTACCGTACTACTAGAGCTCTTAAAACTCGCATCCAAGAGCATGTGAGAAATGTTGTGAACTGCAAGCTGGATACACCAGTGGGAGCGCATTTCTCACAGTACCATGCTGCCAACCCAGTGGGACTTAGATTTATGAGAACTCAGTGGATCCCGCCCATGAAATTCGGTGGGGAAGGGATAGAGTTAACTTGTTGTTTCAAAAAGAAAGTGAATGGATTTTTTAGACTGGCCAGTGTGAAACCAGATGGGCTGAATGACCAGTGGGATTTAAAACCCTCTCTCAGAAAGAGATAAATAGATTATGGCCTAGTGACATCTTACAGATAGTAATATATGGGACCTAAATATACTGAGAAATGAACATATGGTCTTACAGAATTTATAACACATGAAATTTTGAAATACTTTTGAAATAATTAGAACATGTTTTGTGCAGTGGTTCTTTTTATTGTATAGTCTTTCTTCCATTCAGGAAGACGGTATTATATTATATTATAAAATGGATAAAAAGGAGTGGTCCAAATCCAAACTTCTGATTGTATAAAACATGTCACATGACCATGCGTATATCAGATGAGGACACCTACACTTTTACCTCCATCCAAACAATTTTGATATTTTATAAGATAGATAAACCACTCTGAGGTGTGCGGTTGCGCCTGATATACGTACGCCTTGGGCAGTTGACGAACACCAAGGTGTGCGTATATCAGAGCGTGACCGCACACCTCAGAGTGGTTTATCTATTACTTATGTAATATGGTATTTGTGAGATGCAATACTTAAGTAGATCCCTGTATAAGTGGCTCAGGTGGGATTAAACCTGAGTGGGTGATCACTGAATTATTTGCTAAAATATGTCTCTCTTGGCATTAACTGCAAAGACATTATCCAAATCTCTCATTGCAAAGTTATTTCACTGTTGGATACTCTAATATAGTAATCAAATGCTATTCTGGCTTTAATATATATATAATGAATATTGTAGTACTATATCAAAGAGATACAAACGTCCACTGACTTCATTATGATGTTTTACAATTTTGTAAATTTCTTCATGGGTAAGACACTATTTTAAATTGATTCTAGTGTGTCTATTGTTGAATTTATATCATGTAATTTGTGATGTCATAAATGGTTTCAGTATTTGTATGTGCTTTTCTGTCTGTTGCTTATACCCCCTTAGAAGGCTTCACTGCCGAAGCGCTAGGGGTGAGGGTTGTATGTGGCCCTAGCATTTCTTCATTAAACTGCATTTGCATTATAACTGAGTAGTTGCTTCCTTGCTTCAGTGCTTGCTTTTGGAACTTTGCTACATTGGGCTGGCTGCTCATGCTATTAGCACCGATTCTCTTTGTCAGCATCGCGGCAGTAATTTGTAGATCTTTTAGACAGCAAGAAGGAAGGGGTTAGGGAGTTGCAGAGAGATAAGTAAAGATTACAGAGGTGATCCAAAGTTTGGCAGTTAAAATTGAGTGCCAGAACATGCAAGGTGATGCACATAGGGAACAAGAACCCCAGGAAGGAATATTGGATGGGAGGGCTCAAACTGGACACTAACACTGAGGAAAGGGACCTGAGAGTCATCATAAACGGCTCCCTAAAACACTCTAGCTAATGTAACAAGGCCTACAGCAAGGCATTGGGGCATATCAGGAGGAAGGGGTTGAGAGCAGAAGGAAGGAGGGGATACTACCTCTCTGTAGATTCCTGGTGAGGCCGCATCTGGGATACTGTGCCCAGCTCTGGAGTCCCTACTTAAGGAAAGATACAACCTAAGGAAAGACAAAGACAGGCTAGAGATAGTACAGTGTATGGTAACCAACATGATTCAGGGTCAACAGAGCAGATCCTGTGATGATCAACTTAAAGCTCTGAACATGTACTCACTGGAGACCAGAAGGAAGATGTGAGAGAGACCTTCAAGTTCCTGAAAGGAATGAACAAGGTACATTGTGGGAAAATGTTTAGCAGGACTGGTGAATCAAAAACACGGGGGCATTTGTGGAAACTGACAGGTGGGAGATTCGGGAGGGACATGATAAAATGTTATTTTATAGCGAGAGTGAGCCATGGAAGAGCTTACCAGCATAGGTGGTGGGTGCAAGAACTATTAATGGTTTGCATGGCTGGGACCAAGTAAAAGGCTTAGTAGTTACACAGGGGGAAGCAGAAAGGCAGGGTGCAAGGTGCAGGGGAGGTGAGGGCACTAACCTGAACTGAACATTAGGTCCCTGCATAGGAAAGAATAAAACAGGACAGACTGAATGGACCAATGGTCTTTTTCTGCCAACATTTTCTATATTTATGTGTTAAATATGAAAATTAGGTAAGATGCAAAATACAGATACTAGCATATGACCAGACAAGCTGGTGATAACACCTTAAATGAAAATAGGACTTGCATTACAGAAAAAGCATTAGAGTACAGGAGGGGTAGTAGGGGCAATAGGCAGGGGGTATAAAAGGGGTGAGGGAGGCAGTGGCTAGACCAGTGAGGAGCCAGTGAGAAACTGGCAGTCAAAACAAAAATATACATCAGAAGCAGTGATTTGCCAGAGTCTCAGCCCAGCGGGAGAGCTCCTGCAGTCATGATGGGTTCGTTCCTCAAACCTGGGATGTCAGAAGGCTGGTGGGAGGAGGATTGAGCATCTCAGGGGACAATCTCCTCCTGCAGGGGGTGGCGCAATACAGGCCTCACTGCTCTCCAACCAGCTGGGCGCCCACAGGTGGAGGTGCAGTGAATGCCTGAAACTGCTGTCTGGTTGCCTTGCAGTCTGTTGTACGTGTGCATGCTGATGTACTGACTAGCACTGGCACTCATTATAAGAAACTGAAACAAATGGAGCCTAGGTATGCCAGGATAAAGACCCTTGACTCACTTAAACCCTGGGCCAAGGTTGGCAACTTGTAGTCTGGTTGTGTGTGTAGGGTTCCCCCCGCCCCCCTCCACAGTGGGCAAGTTATGGGGATGTGGGCTGGTATGGAAGTGATGGAGTGGGGGGTAGCTGCCAGCAGGATAGAATAATAGGCATCATGCAATTCCACGAGTATAAACACATGTTTAAACAGTGACTGCCCAGTAGTGGGCTAGAGGGACAAAGGCAGGAGTAATAAGGGGAGGGTGGGGAATGAACAGGCTTTAATCAGTATGGGCAGGTGGAGGAGGGGGCTGCTATGCAAGAGCAGTTGTGTGTGGAGATGTCACAGAGGACGGATTTGAAGGAGAGGGAGGAGCAAAGAAGAACAAGAGGGATGTTATTCCAGATTAGGGGGAGTCAGAAGAAAAAGGCAGATTACAGCAAGGTAAAGAGAAGAAATAGAAATCAGAGGAACAGACAGTAAGAGGAGAGCAGGGAGAAGAGTGAGAAGAGCTAACAAAAGGGAACTGAACTAGAATTTAGAGAGGAAGGAGTAACAGTGTGAAAGTCGATGGGTCCCGAGAGAAGGGAGGGAAAGATTAGAGTAGAGTAGAGGAAGCAGTGGTACATGCAGAGATGGCAGCTGATGGAGAAAAGATGGAAGCAGCCTTGCCAGAATGGTTTTAGCGGCAGCACTGTACATCAGGTCCACATAATGAAACACCAGGAAACTCATCTGAAGGATAAGCTCCCAGCGTCCCGGGAGTGGGTTTCTGGATTTATTACATTAATGTGTGCCAAATTTGAGAAAGATCTTTTTATGGATTATGGCATCCACAGTGATCACTGAAGGAGAAGTCAAGATTAAATTGTTGGAACGTGTAGGTACACTACTAACGACTAAGAGCGCAATCCACACAGGCACCCCAGGTATGCACCAATCACACATATCTGGGGTGCATACCCCCTCACACTCAGATGCCTGTGCACACGTCAGTACTGATGTTCCATGGCCCCCAGGAACCATGCAGAGTGCAGTATGGAGGGGCAATGGGCAGGTCATGGAGAGGTGCCATGCTGGATACCATGCATCCAGTTTGATGTCCAGGAAAGTTCCACATGGATCCTGTGGACTTCCATATCCTGGTAGGAGCACCATCCTGTTCTGTATACAACTGGACTGTGCCAGTATAACCCCAACCAACCTCATTGGCTCAGAGTGCCAGAGGAGGGTGATGGGGAAGCTAGTCAGGTCCCAGAAAATGTCTAGTAGGCAGGCGGGGGGGGGCGAATAAGTGCTATGGCAGCCCCTGGGGCACGTAACCTGTGCCCCCTCTGCTAGCCTTCCTCACACATCGTAGAATTCATTATGTGAATCAGGTGCTTGTATGGCCCTACCCTTGAGTCTAACCCTGACCAAGTCTGATGTGTAAGTGCAATGGTGGCACTGACTGGGTGCGGAAGGGGCACACACCACAGGTTGGAGATGCATGGAGGTCACCGCCTGTGCAGATTAGGATCTGTGAACATCACTGATCCATGCAGGCATCCCTCTGTGGGTATGCATCATTTTATAGGTTGGACTCTTGGTCCAAAGTATGATCACAGTTGTGTGTGGGAGAGAGTAGGTAATTTAGGTATGTTTTATAAGGCAAATGGTTTCACAAATGATAACTACTGAAACTTTAGCCTAATGTCGTGAAACCTTGTATTTTCACCCCAGAGGTACCATAGCACAGTTGCCCAGTTACTGTTACTTTTCGAACCCTAATTCAGGATCTCCAGGCTTTTTAAAAAACAGAGAGCAGTCTTAATAGTATGTTAATTGTTAATGACATTCACAGTAGTTATGTTTGGTACAGTATATCTGTTTGACACCAAAGGAATGGTAATTTATAAATGCAGCATGCATTGCCAATACATTTCTAAATATACAACATTATACTTTTTGTGTATCTGAAATGTAGTTCAGCATAACACATGTGCATTTTCTGGACTGCTAAAGGACTGACTTTACCAAAATTGGGGGAGCATCTGGTCATGGAAGAAAAGCAGTCCATAGTCTGGAATGGGATCCAGGAAGTCACAAAAACCTTTTTGAAGCACACAGGAAGAAGAAGAACAAACACAGGAAACCCCTCTGGTTCATATGGCAGGTTATAAGTGCTATAAGAGAGAAAACAGTTTCCTACAAGAAATACCTACAAAAAGGCTCTAAGGGAAGAGGACACAGTGGACTACCTAGGCAAACTCAGGACACCTAACAGGGAGGTGAGAATGGCAAAAGCTAGTGCCGAGTTGAGAATAATACAGGAAGTCAATGATGTTGACTAGACCTCTTTTTGGTACATCTCAGAAAAAAAAGAGGACGAAGGAAGGTATTGTCAAACTGAGCTAAGGGGCAGTGTGGGTGGAGGACAGACGAGGAAAGGCAGAAGTACTGAATGAATACACCTGCTCAGTATTCACAAAAGAGAAGTAGGGACCAATATCTAAAAGTAGGATAGGAATAGGGAATGTGCAGTCAAGCGAGAAGCCAGTCATGGAGGAAAGGACCCTTAAGGGACTAATGGCCTTTAAACTGGGCATATTGGCAGGGCCAGATGGTATACACCCAAGGGTGTAGAGAGCTGGCAGCAGTTCTGGTGATCCCTCTGGTCAAACTGTTCAGTAGCTCTCTTGAAACAGGCATGGTGCCATGAGAGTGGAGAACTGTGGATGTGGTATCCTCGCATAAGAGTGGGGCAAGGGGCCGGCCCACCAGTGCAGTGGTTGGTTTTCCACTTGTGACGCTAGCGACCCAGGTTCGGGAACGAGCCCGGGAAGCTGGAGGGCCAGCCGGGAGAGGGCTTGAGCGTCCAGGGACTGCTCGTCCTCTCGGGGGAGGAGGGAACAGAGCTCGGCTCTTGTCTGACCTCGGTGGGACCGGTATAACAAGACCGATCACACGGCATGATAAGCCAGACGTCGGGCGCTTAGCGCTTGACGTCAGGGACACGTACATCACGGAGAACACCGTGAAAACACCTCAACGCCCTCCTGGTAGGCGGAGCACCAGGCCCCGACCCTCAATGCCCTACCTGCCCAGAGCAGCATCCCGACGAAAGATAGACGTCTCGGGGTGCATGGGCTCCCACCCCGTACCTCGCCTGGGGGGATAACCACGGCTCCATGGGGGATGGACTGCACTGGTCACCAGGTAGGTGAGCAAGGGCTGAAAAGGCCTTAGAGTGTCTCCCAAAGAGAAGGGGGTCACGAGGATGAGGGGGAGTAAATAAAAAAAAAAAGAGTGAGGCAAGGGATGAGCCTGGGAACTATAGTCAGCTTAACATTGATATGTTACATGCTGATGGAAACCAGTCTCAAAAAATGTTGGTTGAGTTTCTTGAGGCAAACAGGCTCCAAGACGTCAGGCAGCATGAGTTTATGACAGGGAGGTCATGGCAAATGAACCTGATTAATTTCTTCGGCTGGGTAACAAAGGCAGTGGACATACTGTACTGGATTTCAGCAAGGCCTTTGACTCGGTCCCCCATAAGAGATTGGTCAAGAGTTACTGGTCAGAAGCAGTGATCAAGAGTGTGGCAACTACGTTTCAATGTGAAGAAGGGCAAGATCATACACTTGGGTGCAGAAACCCAGGGGGCAGAGTACAAAATGGGGTAAGTGGTACTGGCAACCATCAAACAGGAAAGGGATCTGGGGGTAATCATATCTGATGACCTAAAGGTGGCCAAACAGTGTGACAAGGCAGTGGGCAGAGCCAATGGGATGCTAGGGTGCATATAGGGAGAGGTATCACCAGCAGGAAGAGGGAGGTGGTGATACCACTGTATAAATCACTGGTGAGACTGCACCTAGAGTACTATGTTCAGTTCTGGAGACCACATCTCCAGAAGGACATAGACAGGGTAGAGGCTATCCAGAGGAGGGGAACTAAAATTGTGCAGGGTCTGCATATAAAGCCCTATGAGGAGAGACTGAAGGACCTCAATACGTACACCCTGGAGGAAAGAAGGGAAAGGGGGGGATATGATGGAGACCTTCAAATACCTCATGGGTATAAATTAGGCTTAAGAGGGAAGCCTTTTTCAGAGAAAAAGATGCTCAAGAACAGTGGGTCATGATATGAGATTGGAGAGGGGTAGGCTCAGGGAAAATGTAAGAAAGTACTTCACAGAGAGAGTGGTGGATACCTGGAACAGCCTCCCAGGGGAGGTAGTGAGGGCAAAAACTGTAGTGGGATTCAAGAAGGCATGGGATAGGCATAAGGTAATCTTAATGGTAAGGAAAGGGGGAAGCCAGAGATCAAGTAGGGTCTGCACTGTTACAGTAGGTAGGGAATATGGGCAGACTAGGTGGGCCAAGTGGTCCTTATCTGCCATCAATTTATCTTTCTATGCTTCTGAGTTGGAAGACCTGGAGGTGGGAAGGGCCAGAAATGACTAAGTGAGCATCAAGCTGATTAGTGAGGAGAACCCAGAGGGTGGGAGTCAGAGGAGAATACCCAGGGATGAGAAAGGATGTCAACAGGATATCACAGTGCCAGCACTTGGTCCAGTACTCTTCAGTGTGCTCATAAATGACAATAGAGACAGCATTAAAAGCATAATGTGCCTCTTCATGGAAGACACCAAGGTCTAGAGGAGGGCGGACACAGGGAAGGAGATCAGGGACTTGAGGGAGGACCTCAAAAAGCTGGAAATATGGTTCAGTATCTGGCAAAAGTATTCAGTGCCAACAAGTGCAGTGTCATGCATGTGGGCAATAAGGACCCTAGGGTCAAGTACTAATTGGGAGGAGTGACCATCACAGTGTCCAAAGAGGAGAGAGACCTGGGGATTGCAATCACAAGCAATGTGAAACCTGCTACATAGTGCAACAAGGCAGAGATGAGGGCAGATAGGATGCTCGGTTGAATAAGCAGGGGCTTCACCAGCAGAAGGCAAGAGGTCATACTGCCGTTGTACAGATCAATGGTGCAACCGCACTTGGAATACTGTGTACAGCTCTGGAACACAAAAAAGAACATTAACCAGCAGGAGGTGGTACAGAGAAGGGCCAAAAAATGATTCAGGGGCAGCAGGGGCTATCGTACGAGCAGAGGCTGCAGAACTTGAATATGTACTCGCTCAAGGATAGTAGGGAATGTGAGGACATGATAGAGACCTTTAAATACCTCAAGGGATTTAACACAGTAAAGCCCAGTGAATGTTTCTAGACCAGAGATAACAAGAATATGAGGGGTACAGCTACAATCTGACTACGATAGGTTCTGGAAGAAGGTCAGGAGGCACATCTTCAAAGAGACAGTGGTGGTGGAGTGGGACAGGCTGCCACAGGAGGTGGTGAACAAGAAAACCATTGATGGCTTCAAGAGGAGGTGGGTTAAAGTTAAGGGATGAGTAAGAGTGTCCTGGTGGGGGGGGGGCAGAGTGACATGTAAAGAAGAATACACGGGCTCAGCATTTGGCAGACTCAATAGACTGTAAGGCCTTCTTCTGCTGCCAAATTTGTATGTATACACATTAAAAATTAAGCATACTGTAGCTAATGCTTCCCCCCCCCACTCTGTGTTTGTTTTCTGGTCACCCAGACCAATCCATATCTGGACTGGTCCCTCCAGCCTTGCCACTGAGTTGCCTATGTTTTGCCCTCTTTGCTGGTGCACTGTCACAGGACTTGGCTAAAGGTGGCCAGTAGTCAGTGCAAGGGCCTGCAAGGGACCGGGTCATCACTGGGCTGCAGTCAGAGGGTTTTTCTTCCATATTCTCGCTTGGGGTCAATGTGTGTGTCTCCGCAGAGACACTTCTGGCATACAAGCATGGGATCCCCCCCCTTGCTGTCCAACGGTGCTGTCACCTAAGTTGCTCTAGGTGGCAGTCAGCCATGGGACACAGGAAGAAGAGCTGTCCTATGGATGCTCAATCCTCCCTCCCCCCCAGCCAACACTCGAGTGACCCAGGTCCATCACCAAACTCGAGTCGCCGGTGCAGAAGGTGGTAAGGCAGTCAATGCCTCAGCTCAGCACACCACTGGGCCAGCCTTCCTAATGCTTTTTAAAAATTTAACACAGCACATGCAATATGTTTTAGATGTATGGTGTAGCATAGCCAGTATATCTGAAAAATGTATCATAGCAACTCTAATGTAATTGTGATATATATAATAGTGTAAACACAATTTTTCTAGACATAACAAATACATTAGGAGGTGGACCCTGACCTGGGCACACCAGGAGACCCTACTGCCACTGAGATGTGGCGCCTTCCAACAGCTGCTCTCCCGACCTCTTGGACCTCATCGGAAATCAAAAGGAAGTGGCCCCTGACCCTGGTGCACCAGGAGTCCCTACTACCACCGAGAAGCAGAGTTTTCCAACAGCCGCTTTCCTGACCTCCTGGACTGCATCGAAAATCGAAAAGTACGTCTCTCCACATTTGCTGACTGCTCCCTTTGAATTCAGCTGCCAGAGACTCCAATTGGCCAGAACTGTACAACCAGAGCTCCCCATTGGCTACTGTTGCGAGCCTGCTCGGAACTGAAATTTAGCTCTCCCTTGCTAAATCCATGACTCTGCCACTTCAGCAAGACCCTAAAGGGGCCCCTGACCTGGGTGCACCAGGGGCCCCTACTGCCACCAAGAAGTGGCACCTTCCAACAGCCACTCTCCTGACCTCCTGGACTGCACTGGAAATCAGAAGGAGGCGATCCCTGACCTGGGCACACCAGGAGCCCCTACTGCCACCGAGAAGTGGTGCCTTCCAACAGCTGCTCTCCTGACCTCCTGGACTGCATCATAAATCGAAAGATATGTCTCTCCATGCTCGCTGACTGCCCCCTTCTAATTCAGCTGCCAGGGATTCAGATCAGCCAGAACTGTACAACTGGAGCTCCCCATTAGCTACTGCTCCAAGCCCGCTCAGAACTGAAACTTGGCTCTCCCTCACTGAGTCCAAGGCTCGGCCACTTCTTCAAGACCCTGTAATTCTGGATCTTTTACCAGTCCTACAGCTGGACTTTGTGATTTTCCTGCTCCTACTATTTTGCTAATTATCTCATTCAATAGACTGTATATCACTGCATTCTGTGCCTGTTTAGACTAGGTTGCCTGCATTGCTAGCTAGCTAAACTTTACTCTCAGTACTCAGTGCAGGATTGTTAAACTTTTCCTTTAAGTGATTATGTGCCCATTGCCCGAACTGCTGATTTTAATGCTGCAAATGTGGTAGTGCTAACATCTTTGGTTAATTTGCTAGTTTCAGCTTATCTCTGACCAGCCTAGGAAGTGACTACAGCCCTTTCTTGAAAAACTTCACATTTTAATTTCCAGCTAACTTAACTCTGATCCTGCCCCTCCTCTGTCTTCCCGCTCACAGTCTGCTCATACCCTCCAGCCCCCCCCCTTTCTCTGTCTGTCTCCCTGGGCCACTCTTGGCACCTCTAGCCAATTAATCTCTCACACCTCCATTGTCTAAATCTAACTGCTTCTGACTGCTCAGCTCTCTTCCCCACCCACTGCTTTGCACTATTTAACTTGGTATCTTCTCTCCTCCTTTCTCTTCCCTTAGGAGGCGGCCCCTGACCCGGGCGCACCAGGAGCCCCTACTGCCACTGACAAGTGGCGCCTTCCAACAGCCACTCTCCCGACCTCTTGGACTGCATCAGAAATCGAAAGGTATGGCTCTCCATGCTTGCTGACTGCCCCCTTCGAATTCAGCCACCAGGGACTCCGATTGGCCAGAACTGTACAACCAGAGCTCCCCATTGGCTACTGCTGCGAGCCCACTTGGAACTGAAGCTCAGCTCTCCCTCACCAAGTACATAGCTCAGCCACTTCTACAAGACCCTGTAATTTATCCTTCCCACCCTCTCCAGCCCCAACCTCTATTAAATCCACACTAACTCCTCCTACATCTCTAATAGCAGACTCCCATTGGATCCTCCTGTCACCCCGTCCTTAAAGGTTCAGTGGACTCCTGCTCCACCCTAGCCTTAAAGGCACAGCGTACTACTTTCAACCCTAGCACTCACCTATCAACCTTAACTTGCGAGCCCAACTCCAACACACATAACTACCTACTACTGCTACCAGGGGTCTGTCCCACGTGGCCCACCTTCCTCAACCCTCCCTTTGGGCCTCTGCCAACTGCTTTTACTCTCCCCGACGGTGGAAGAGTAATCAATTAAAAAATGTGCCATCCCTTCCTCCTAGTACTAGTTCAAATCCTGCTAGCTGCAGTACCTGGAAGTCCCCAAAGACCCCACACTCTGCTCCTGCATCTCAACTCCTGCCCTGGTTCTGGCAATTTGCTGAAAGTAACTGGTGTTACTTCTCCCCTGGGGACCTACCCTACAAATTACACTCCACCGACTAACCTGTTGGCCCTAGGCTCAGCCCCCGGCTGGGGCACAATTGCACTGCTAGCCCCCACGGATACCTCCCTAAAGATCAAGCTGCCCTTCCCTGGCAAAATCAGATCCTGTAAGGTCCATACCATACTTATCATGACCTTCTCTACCAGTAAAGCGATCCTAATTCTACTCCTCCTATCAGGAAATGTGCACCCAAATCCTGGCCCCACAATGCCCACGAGGCCCAGAGCGTGTAAAGGGCTTTGAATAGCTGCCATGAATATATGTAGCATCCTTGCCAAATTTGGCCAATTCCAGGCCTGGATGTCCCTTCATAACCCGGACATTGCCTACCTAACAGAGTCTTGGCTAACTAGCAAGACAAAAAGAAACAAGATCACTTTGCCAGGCTACGAGGCCTTCCGGCTTGACAGTAAGGGTAAGAAAGGAGGTGACTGCCTAATCTATATCAGGGACTCTCTCCATGGTACTGTCCTCCCCATAACCAAGGTGGCTGATGACCACAATCTCCTGGCCGTGAGAGTCCAGATCGGGCAGCATGGCAAGTCCCTCATCATTGTATCGGTCTACCTACTACCTAAGAAAGCCCATGACTGCCTCCCAAAGGTCCTTGAGGCAGTGGCCTCACTAAACAAGGATTGTGAACTTATAACTGGAGACTTAACATTAACTGGGACTGCAAAGACTCAACCCCCCAGAGGGATGTTGTGGGGAACTCATACCTATCGCAGCTAGTCAATGAACCCACACGGAGGAACTACAAAACAGGCAAAAACACCCTTATTGACTGGATCCTCTCCAACTCCCCCTCCTGGATAACGGAGGTCACCATGCTGTCTGACACCCTGAGCGACCACTCCTCTATCACCTTCAGATGGTCCAACAAATTCAAAAATAACCCCCTCCCATCACAATTGAAAGCAGGGTCCTAGGCAAAGGTCGGCTAAGGTCTCTCAAAGCTGCCTTCTCTCTCTTTGACTGGTCACCCATTGATGCAATGCCTGATTTAGACCTTGCCCTGAAGTTCTTCATTGATGGGTTCAACCGGATCATAGATACATAGATACATAGACACTGTCGGCAGATAAGGGCCTATGGCCCACCCAGTCTGCCCATTTGAGCTTGTAAATTCA
The DNA here is from genome assembly GCA_016271365.2 of Neoceratodus forsteri. Lineage (NCBI taxonomy): Eukaryota > Metazoa > Chordata > Ceratodontiformes > Ceratodontidae > Neoceratodus > Neoceratodus forsteri. The sequence goes on along the minus strand of CM028134.1, from coordinate 964,842,308 downwards.
CTTTATGTTTTCCTAGAAGTCTGTTGCCCCTTACCTCTGACCTCCAGAATTCTCTTACGTCTATCCCATGCATTCTTAAATCCTGTGATTGTTTCAGCCCCCACCACTTCCTCTGGCAGGGTGTTCCACTTGTCCACCACCCATTCTGTGAAGAAATTCTTCCTAATGTTTCCTCTGAATCACCCTCCCTCCAACTTCATCCCATGTCCTCTAGTCCTGAAACATCTTTTTCACTGGAAAATAGTGTGTTCCTGCACCCTGTTCCTCCCTGTAAGGTACTTGTATGTCTCTATCATATCCCCTCTCTCCCTTCTCTCCTCCACGGAGTACATATTCAAGTCCTTCAACCTGTTCTCATAGGGCTCGTGATGCATCCCTGTACCATCTTTGTTGCCCTCCTCTGAACCTTCTGTACCCTATGTCCTTACGTGGGTAAGGTCTCCAGAACTGTACACTGTACTCCAGGTGGGGCCTCACTAGTGTCTTGTATAGTGGAATTATGACCTCCCTTTTCCTGCTGGTGATGCCCCTGCCTATGTATCCAAGCATCCTATTTGCTTTACCTGCTGCCTTGTCACACTGCTTCCTTACCTTGAGGTTATCAGAGATGATAACCCCAAGGTCCCTTTCCTGCTTGGCGCATGCTGTATCCTCACTCCCCAATTGATATGTTGTTACAGGGTTTTTGTGCCCCATATGCATTATCTTGCACAAACCCTTGACCATTCTTCAAGCTTGTGCAGGTCCCTCCTCATTCTGTCTACACCCTCTGGCATGTCCACTCTGTTACAGAGCTTTGTGTCATCAGCAAACAGGGAAATTCTGCCTTCTAGGTCCTGTGCAATGTCACTGATGAAGACGTTGAATAGGACTGGTCCCAGCACTGATTCCTGTGGCACCCCACTGGTCACTCTTCCTTCTGTGGAGTGACAGCCATTTACCACCACCCTCTGTGTCCTGCCTCCCAGCCAATTTCTTACCCACTGCACTACTGTCCTGCCCACTCCCATAGTCCCCAGTTTGTTTAATAGCCTTTTATGTGGCACAGTGTCAAAGGCCTTGCTGAAGTCCAGCTAGGCCATGTCCACTGCCCTCCCCTGATCCACCTCTCTTGTCACCCAGTCAAAAAATTCAATGAGGTTGGTCTGATCTGTGATAATTATGCCACAGTAAAAAGGAGGAAAGTCCGTGGAAGCAACAATGGCTGGATCATGGGGGAACTCCTTGCCCTGATGCGTGAAAGGACAATCTTTGGTCAAAAGCCAGGTCCTCTGGAAACCAGCATGACTACCAGTCCTACAGTGCCTCCAGAAATAGATGTACAGTGCTCATCAGACAGGCCAAAGCAAGATTTCACAAGGAGCGGCTGAACAGTAGCTGGGGAGATGGCAAGAGGTTCTGGGAGATTATCAAAAACCTACTTGGGAAAGATGAAAAAACACACCCCCAACAGCTCCTCATCAACAGCACTTTCTCATTAGACCCACTCTTAATAGTGGAGCCCTTCAACCCTGCCTTCACTGACCTCAGCGCAGTCCTGCTCCCCCTCTTACCTACACCCCACTGAAGCATGCCGGCATGCCAATACTTCCACTCTCACCCTCCTGAATTTCTACTTCAGAAGGGTGATAGTAAAGGAGACCTTGGCGTATGTAAAAAAAAAAGTTCTTGGGAAAATCAGAATGAGGGGTGATGGAGTGGACATGAAACTGGTTTCCATCACGCTGGATGAACTACTTGTTCTCATAACCAGGCTATTCAACAAATATCTCACCCTAGCGAAATTCCCTGAGGTCTGGAAACAAGCACTGGTGACTCCCATCCACAAGAGTGGGGGCAGGACCAGCAATGTCAACTACAGACCCATCTCCATCCTCTCCCCCCATCAAAGGCGCTAGAAAAGATCATAGCGGACCAACTCACTGAATACCTCAATAAATACCAACTGCTGTGCCCCAACCAACATGGATTCAGGCAGAACCATAACACACCACTGCTCTGGTGGAGTACACAGAATACTTTCACAATGCTATGGATGAAGGCAAACTGTTCGGGTCTGTGTTTATAGATTTAACAAAGGCCTTCGACACGGTGAACCACACCCTCCTCCTGGCACAGCTGTGGAGCCTGGGGGTGGCTGCCAATGCTGCACAATGGTTCCAGGACTACCTGACTAACCGGATCCAGAGGGTTAGAGAAGGTCAAACAGAGTCGGGTTCCAGAGGCATCACACTGGGAGTCCCCCAAGGGTCAATCCTGGGACCCTTACTTTTCAGCATTTTTCTGAATGATCTTCTGAAGGTCTGCGACACCAAAATCATCTGATATGCTGACAATGCAGTCATCCTCAATAGCAACCAATGAACTGAGACTCTTCAATCAGAACTGCAGGCATCATTCCATCTGCTTGGGGACTAGTTCAGCGAACATAAGTTGTTACTTAACTATAAGAAAACCAAGATAATGCTCCTCTCTAGCCCACAGCTCAAGAAAAGGTTCCCCACTCTCACCATGTCAAACAATGTCCACGTGCCACTGGAGCAAGTGCACTCATTCAAGTATCTGGGGATCACCCTAGATGACACTCTCTCCTTCGTTCACCACATAGATCAGGTGGTTAAGACAGTCAGCTTCGAGCTGGGAGTGCTCTACAGACACCAGAAGTGCCTCACGCCAGATGACCTCTGCCTTGCAGTCTCAAGTTCAATACTATCAACCATCGATTATGGCCTGGTAATCTATGGTGGAGCCACTGACACGGCTCTAAAGTGGGTACAAATAGCCCTAAACAAGGTGTGCAGACTCACTTTCTCCACAGATCACCTCACTCACACCTGCTTACTCTATGAGCAGACAAATTGGCTACCACTGGGTTGCTGAATCAGATTCCAAACCTGCCTGTTTTTCAAAAAGGCTTTCCTGGGAAAGGCACCCCATTGCATAACCAATATCCTCCCAAGGGCCGGCTCGGTGTATTGCACTCGAGGCAGAGAGCCAGGGGCTCTCTCAGTCCCTTTTCAGAGAACTGCACTTGGACAATGTGCCTTTTCATACAGAGCACCTTTCTGGCTCAATGAAATTCCAGAAGCTGCTCTCAACTCCCTTAGTGTCTCTAACTTCAAATCCAAACTAAAGCACAACCTTGTCTCAAGCTCTGCCTGTGACCGTTTCATGAATGCCTAACACCACCTCCCCCGTGTCACACCATAATGGCCCCCCATGTCTCCCCTCCTTAAGTCCAGAGCTGTATATTTCCCCCGACCTGCCTCCCATCCCTGTGTCACCCCCCTTTTTGTTCCACTATTTTTCCACCTAAACTTGTAGCCCACCAGCTACCCCCCTGCACATCCTGTTCTCCCCCTCCCTGCCTAACCCACCGCTGCCAGACAAGGCCTCTTGCTTAAGGCTACTCTTCACCCTCCCCACATCCTAACCCTGACTTCACCTCTCCTGGAGGAAGTGTTTTTCCTGAATTCTACTCTGCTCTAACACCCACCAACACCTGCTCATGCCCAGCGGTCCGGTGGAAGCCTCCCTATACCCACCCTCCTGCTTCCTCTATCTCTTGTAGTAGGTTATCACTGTGCTCTTGTGCATACTTAGATTATTTTCTGTATTGCAATGTAATTTGATCTGTTATCTGTATTTGACTCTTGTCTGTATTCTTGTGTTGTATGACATGGAACATTTGTAAAAGAGCTCATGCTCAACGGTTTCCGAATCCCTAAATAAATAAATAAATAAATAAAAAATAATACAAAACTGGAAATGCAGTTCCTGCAACTTAAAGTGAGCTTGCTCCACCTCCCTCATCCACTAGTATGCTGACAATACTGTCTTGTTCACCATCAGCCAATCTCCCTCTGATGTTGAAGCCAAACTCCAGCTCGACTTCGATAAGATCCAGCATTGGCTCGCCTCCCATCAACTCTTCTTGAATGCCAAGAAAACAGTTTCCTTGACCTTTGGCACTAGGCAGAGACTTGCTCGGCTCCCTGTTCTGCCCACTTTTCACACCCTGGATGGGACGCAACTTGAGGCTACCACCTCATTCAGATATCTTGGGGTCAGCTGGACCAACACCTCAGTTTTCTCAGGTCACATCGTCGCTATCCTGAAAAAAGTGCACCCCAAGCTCGATGCCCTTTATGGGAACTGTAATTGCATCCCTCTTATGGCCAGGTGTGTGATTGTCCAAAGGATGATTCTCCCCATTTTCAATTACTGCAATGTAGTCTACAGTGCTGCTCCCAAATCCACCTTATCCAAATTGGACTCCCTCTTCAGTTCTTTCTGCCGCTTCACCCTTGACTCTCTAGTGCGTACTCACCACTGCGACCTTTATCACTCTCTCTCTCCTTCCCCTTCACTTGCAAACCAGTGCATCTCTAACTGCGCCAAATTCATCTCTAAATTCTGGCTAGGTTCTCTACCTATGCATCTTACCTCCTCCCTCTCAATCCCTCCTCTCCCAGCTCACTCTTTAAGGTCCTCTGACTCATGGACCCTTGTTGTCCCTCATTGCTACATGCAGGCAGGTCAGTCGGCCTTCAAACACCGCTTCCCCAAAATCTGGAATGCTCTCCCTTCCCAAATTCATCACTCATCATCCCTCCATTCCCTCTCCATTGCCCTTCTAAACTTTTTCTCCTCTAACTGTACCTGTTTCCCGCAATACTAATGCTGTCCTACAATTCTCTGTTGATCCCCTCTCCATCAATGTCTTAACTTATCAACTTCTGCTCTTATAGTTTGTAAAACCCACTCCCTTAATCTGACCAATCATTGTTTATGCACCTTTTCTCTATGTATATTGCAATCATTGTAATTCAGTACTGCCTGTATGATTCAAATTGTTGTACTGCACTTTTCTGTTCAATTTAATGCTTTAATTTGTACTTTGTGTTTTGAAACTCCCTGTACCCTTCCCCCCAGGTCGCACCGGGAGACGAGCAACTTGTTGTTCAGCATGCCTTCCTGGTGAAACATTCCAATAAATAAATAAATAAAAATATCTACATTGAGCAAGAAATCTCCGTTACATTAGCAGTAATAAAGTCTTGCACTCATTACCACTCCTGGAAAGAATGCTGCCCACAAACTTTCTTTTGGTGCCATCTCCAGTACATTTTAATATGCTAAATTATTTTTTGTGGCATGGCAAATCCATTTTGAATTCTGCAGGGTAGGTCTCATAAGTCATTTACGAACATAAGAAGGCAAACGTTGATTTAAAGCTCACCGTTTACTCAAAGGGGCTATCCTGTAATGTTGTTCTTCATACAATAATCATCCAGATTTGACTTAAATTCTACCATACTCCTACTAGACGAGAAGCTATTCCTTAAGGAAATGGCGGACTTCGTGGTCGACCTGTGGCAGGTCATGGGCTGATGGTACTGGGTGACTTTAATGCCTGGATAACTTAACTCTCGTAATTGGACAGCACTTCTCCAATTGATGAATTCATTGGGCCTCTCACAGGTGGTTACCTCTGCCACTCATAAACATGGCCATTCCCTTGACCTGGTCTTCCTTCTGGGGATGGAAGCCTCTGACGTGGGGGTGGAACCCATCGGATGGTCTGACCATTACACTGTAAGATTCAATTTTTGCACCCCTCTTCGTAGGCCAGCCCCTGTGGAGATGGTCAAGTACCGCCCTTTACGGGATGTGACTCCCGATGGTCTAACCGTGGTGCTTGATCTATCAGAATTTCCAGTGGCGAGCTTGGATCCAGAGGTTTTGGTTCTGACTTATAATAAGCCCATTACCTCCGCTCTGGACTCCATTGCTCCAGTCCGTGGTCGTCCTCTCTCCCTTTGCTCTCGGTCGCCATGGTTTGACGGGGACCTGAGGGAGATCTGCGGCGACTAGGATGCAGGTTAGAGGTGTTACGGAACCGCTTAGAGGTCGACTATCTTAGACTGCTAGAGCACTATCGACTCTATCAGTCAGCAATTGCCCGTAAGAAGGCAGTATTCCTGTCTGGGGAATTGGCTGCTGCTCAGAACCGACCGGCCCAGCTCTTTCGAACCATAGACAGGCTGTACAACCCAGCCTGTCTACAGGTTTGTAGAGCCTTTTCACAATTGCAGTGTGAGGAGCTTGTTCGGTTCTTCGTAGATAAGGTGGACGACATCAGGGTGGAGACCCACGCAGTACTCTCTACGGGAGCTGCCATGGACCAGCCCCGGGTCACTATCCCTCTTTTTTCCTGGAGTTCCTTTGAAAGGCTGGAAATTGTGGATGTTATGAGGATTGTCCAGGGTATGCGCACTACATGCTGTAGTTTAGACCCGGGTCCTACAGCCCCGATAATGGGCTGTGGGGAGGTCGTCATCCCGGTTCTGGCACAGATAGTCTGGTGTTCACTTGACTCTGGTGAGTACCCCTGCTCCCAGAAGGAGGCAGTGGTGACACCAGTGTTGAAGAAGGCTTCTTTGGACCCAGGCTCTCTCACTAACTATAGGCCTATCTCTAACCTTCCCTTTGTGGGGAAGGTAATTGAGAAAGTAGTGGCCGCTCAGTTGGACAACCATCTGACCATCCATAGCATCTACGACCCTCTTCAATCTGGTTTTCGAAAGAGGCACAGCACCGAGACTGCACTGGTTCAGGTGCTCAATGATCTCCTGATGGCGAGAGACCAGAAAAAATGGTCCATTTTGGTTTTGCTTGATCTGTCATCAGCATTTGACACCGTGGACCATGGGGTGCTGCTTGAACACCTGAGATGCATCTGTGGGCTTTCAGGTTTGGTTCACAGATGGTTTACTTCTTTCCTCACTGGTAGAACTCAGAAGGTGGTGTTGGGGGTGTTTTCCTCCGATCTTACCTCTCTGTCCTGTGGGGTGCCTCAGGGCTCAGTGCTGTCTCCCATGTTGTTTGCGGTGTACATGCTTCCCCTAGGAGACATTGTAAGACGGTATGGGCTGGAGTTTCATTGTTATGCCGATGATACCCAGCTCTTCCTGTCTTTTGCACCAGACCAGAATGGAGCACTCTTGGTGTTTAATAACTGCCTTGGTGAGATCCAAGGTTGGATGAGGTCCAGCTGGCTGAAGTTGAATTCTGGGAAGATGGAGGTGATGGTTGTGGATCCTGGTCACCGGATAGGGGGGTGGGGAGCAAATCATCCCACAGGTTTATTCCTTGGGGATGTTGAGCTCCCTATCTCTGAACAGGTGCGCAACCTAGGGGTGATTCTTGACGATCGGTTGACATTATGTTCTCAGGTATCGGCTGTCGTTAAGTTATCCTTTTACCATCTGAGGAACATTGCTAGGATCAAGCACCTTGTTCCATCCGGGGACTTGCCTACATTGATCCATGCCTTTGTGATCTCGCATTTGGATTACTGCAACTCCCTTTACTTTGGGCTTCCCAAGGGTTGATATCCGCCACTTACAGCTGGTGCAGAACTCCGCAGCCCGGTTGTTGATGGGGATTCCTCATTCTTCCCACATTACACTGGTGCTGCAGGAACTGCACTGGCTGCCGGTTCAGTGGCGGATCACCTATAAAGTCAGTTTACTGACTTATAAAGCCCAACATGGACTGGGCCTTGACTACCTGAATGAGCTTCTGGTCCCTTACCTCCCGGAGCGACCGCTCTGCTTGTCCAACGAGGGGTTGCTGTAGATTCCGAGGGTGGTTTTAAAATCTTCTGGGGCCCGGGCTCTTATGTTCGAGGCACCGACCTCTGGAATTCTCTACCCCGTTGGATCAGGGAGTGCATGACTGTAGGGGGGCTTTAAACAAGCATTGAAGACTTATCTATGGAATAAGGCATATGGGGATGGTGTCGATGTGGATTGACTGAACTTGTTTTGGTTATTTTATTATGATGTTTTATTGTGAAATAATTTTAACTATGTACTGCGCCTTGACTTTGAAAGGCGCATTATAAATAAAGTTTATTATTATTATTATTATTATTACTACCCACCACCTCCAGCACGGGGGAGCATTCCACACAGTCACAATCCTTTGATTAAATCAAGAAGCTCTTCACCCTTTCAGTTGTAATATGTGGGATCTAGTGTTATGATACTGATTTTTAATTTCTAAGTAAAAGTAAGTAAAACTTTATTTGTTTAGCGCCCAATCCCAGGGGCTCTGAACGCTTTACATAGAGGTGCAAACATTTAAAACATATATCAATAATAACAATAATGTAAGTCAGAGTCAGTGCAATTAACATTTCTTAATAAATAATAAATCAAAACTCTAACACCCCATTAAAATACTACTAAACATTAAAATCTTGTTTAAACAAGTGTGCTTTAATTCCACATTTAATGCTCTCCACAGAAGTGGCCTCTCTTACAGATTGAGGCAACGAGTTCCACATGACGGGCTTGGCGACTTCAAAGGCGCAGTCTCTGGATGTTTTGAGCCATGTCCTCGGGACCGTGAGAAAGCCCTCTGTGGAAGAGCGGAGTGAGCACACCAGGCAGGCAGGTGTCAGAAGGGTCCAAAAGGTAACCAGTACCTACTCTGTTTAGGGCCTTATAGATGAGCAAGCCCACCTTGAAGGCAGTCCTCCACCTGACCGGCAGCCAGTGCAGTTCGCGCAAAACCTGGGTTCAATGTGTGGTACATAGCATAGTGCTTGTGTATACTCATGAGTTTGGATATTACGTGCTTGAGGTTTATGAACTTAGACTTTGGCCTTTCTCTGTTTCCCACCCTTGGTTGTAAATGCTGGGTAGGAGTAGGAATAAAGGCCCCAAAAGATTATTAATGGTTCAATCACCTCCTCCAACTCCAGAGAGTGTGACCAGTAGCATGCAGGAGAGGAAAACCCCCCTGTGTAGGAAGCCTCAGAGGACCCATGACTATTGACCTGCCTGTCCTCTGGGCAAGCTTTGAGGAGTTCATCCTAAATATGGCCTGTGGTTTTGGTTCTGATTGAGTCCAAGAGTTTAAATCCTTGCTGGTCAATGAGTCATGCCCTCTGAGTCTTGATGGTGAGCAGAAAGTCAATCCAGAAGTATAAAGATTCTGGAAGATGGAGAGTCCGATTTGGATTGATGTCTGGATGAGGGAAGATGATTAATCCATGTCCAGGGTTTCTATATAGGAAAGGAGAACTGGAAGCTGAACACAAGGATGAATCCAGGGAACTAAGTCTAGGGATGACTGAGCACTAGATGGTATCCTCTGAACTGAGAGAGTAGGCAAAGAGACCTCCACAAAAGTCAGACAGGAGGGTCCTTCACAGAGACCTTGAGATGGCGTCAACCGAGATCTCTTCGTAGGTCAAGGCACAGACGCAGCCAAGATGCCAGGTATGTTATTGCAGAAAGCAGGAACAGCAGACAGAGGAGAAGGAGCATCTGATGAAGCCACTGAAATTCAGGGAAGAGACATGTGATGACATGATAGTAGTGACAGCATCAAATGATCACTCAGAAGAAGAAGAAGAATCAGCATTTATTTAGCGCTTTTCATACACAGTATCCCAAAGCGCTTTACATGTTAGCCAGGAGTTAATCCAAGTCACTATTTGGGTGTTTAGCCCTAAGTTCTATAAGACCTCAATTAATTAATTATGTGGCGCTGTGTCAAAGGCTTTACTATAATCCAAGAATACCACATCCACTGTGTATCCTTCATCCAGTGCCTTACTGACCTTGTCAAAGAATTCCATTAAATTTGTCTGACATGATCTCCGCTTTGTGAATCCATGTTGAGTTGTATCAACCAGGTGAGCCTTATTGATAAACTTTTCTATATCTTTCTTTATTATCTAGTCAGTCTATTTAAAATATAATTAAACATAGCCAATGAAATTTTAAAATGTACATGAGAATTCCATGGTGCACTTCGGTATTTATGTGTGGTGACTTTTCTGTATGTTCACCAGCTTAGCAGGCAGCAGGGTGCACCAGTTCTCTTTTATCCCTGTATATAATTCCCCTACTCAGCCTGGGGACCCCATGATAAATATAAAATTGCAGAAAGACACTGAAGAAAGACACAGGTGGGTAACAGGATATGCAAGGCTTGCATGCATCCCAGTCTTTACACAGGTTATCCTGGCATCCATTCCACCATGTAGCTGTATTTACAGCCTACAATGTTTGTTGTTTGTTTTAATTGCTCTTTATTGAGCAACTTGGGTACATAGCTCATATCACATAAAATGATATATTAAGATCTGTAATTAATTTACAGGTCACTCAAGAGTTAAGTATGGCAAAGCCACACCATAATTTCCAGAGGTGTGTCTCATTATATGTGATAAGGGATTATTCAAAAGCTAACCCTCACCCATCAATCTCCCGGTCAGGAGAGAGTAATTCTTCCCCATCAGCACACCCTTCATTAGAGTTGTGTCTGAGATGCCAGCAGGGTGTCTCTATATAGTGTCCAGTGTGCCATCTCTGCATGAAACTAGGGGTTCTTAGATGTATTTTACAGGTTAGCTCTTCCATATTTTGTATTTCATATACTATATCTAACCATTGCTCATATGTTGATGGCTCATCTTTAAACCATTTTTGAGTTATGGCCTTGTGCACAGAGGTCACTAAAATGTTCCACAGATACGTCTTGTCAAGGCCTTCGACTCCTGCTGCAGGGAGGCCCAATGCTGTATGTGAGATAGTGAATGGGGTGTTCAATCAAGAACAAATTTTGTAATGTGGCAATGACCTGTTGTCAAAAGTTTATCAGGGATAGGCACGCCCAGAAGATATATGAATGATGTGCCCGCATCTCTGCACATTTTCTCCAACAACCTTGGGAGGAGTGTGTCTTCTATTTTCCTTGAATGACTGGTGTGTAGAAAAAGGAGATTCTGATCTTCCAGGCAAATTCTTGCCTTAGTGGGGAACTTGTGGATTTCATGCCTGATTTGAAGACTGCAGACCAGTCCTTATCTGAGAGATCTAGGTTATTTTCTTGTGTCCATTTTTGTTTTATTGATAAGGCATGGTCACCATGTAAAGGTCTAAGGTCTTTATAAAGGGAAGAAATATGCCCCTTTGTAGTTTCTTGTTTCAGGATCACCTCCATGGCATCTAGCAAGGGTTTTGCTGATGAATTGTCTGACACCGTGTTACTTTGCTCTATTATGTATGCCTGAAGTTGAAGGTATCCAGAATGGTCGGAATTAGACAGATGGAATGCTTGTTTTATGGTCTGAAAATCTGAGATGATACCCCCTCATATAATTTGTATTGAAAAATAGAGGTCTGAGTGGGCCCAGCACCAAAAAGTTAGGTCTACTCGAGATGGCTGAAAGGAGTTCCACGCAAACTATTTAAAGGGGCAAATAAGGTGACCTATGTTGAATATTTCCCTTGTTCTGTTATGTTCCACTCAAGGTTTTGCACATGGTGAGGAGGGCCAGGTCCCCATTTTTCTTTTTACAGGTCAAGTCCATGGCTCTTGTGGTCAAAGGTGGATCCCCTTCTTGTCTTTGCTCTATCATCTTCCAGTTGGTTGTGTAGTCAAGGATGGTCCACAGGAGTATGGTTTTAAAATGCATGGCAAGATAATAATCTTCCAATTCTGGTAACGCTCTGCCCCAGAGGTTTCTGCAGCCTGTAGGAAATCATATTTAAGTCTGGGGTGTTTCATATTCCAGATATACTTGGAGATAGTTTGTTGCCATTTTTGAAGGTAAGTTTTTTGGATTACGATTGGGATGTGTTGAAACAGGTACAAGTAATGAGGGAGAATATTTATAGTTTATCGAGTGGATCCTGGAGTATATTGGAAAATTGAGGCGAGCCCATTGATTTAAGTCAGCTTGTGCCTTCTTGGTGAGGGGGACAAAATTTGTCTCAAACAGTTTGGACAGGGTTTTGAGAAGCTGAATTCCTAGGTATTTGATCTGCATCACATTCCAGTTTAAAGGTAGCAGTTGGGTTATATGTGCTGAGGGCTTATAGTAGAATTTAAGTACTTCTGTTTTAGTTTTGTTAAGGGAGTATCCTGTGTGTTGTCCAAATGTCTCAAGGGCCGACCAAACCTCTGGTCTGGAGGTCTTGGGGTGGGCCAGGTATAATAGAACATCATCTATGTATAGAGATATTTTCTGCATGAAACCTCCAACCTCTATTCCCTGTACTTTATTGTAGTCTCTGATGCTTTTTGCAAGGGGTTTGATAAATAAGGTGAACAGGAGGGGTGAGAGGGGGCAGCCCTGACAATCCCCCTGTGTAAGTTGAATCTAGATGAGGTGCCCCCATTTGAGCAGGCATATGCCTGAATAGAGATGTAGAGGGTCTGTATAGCCTCTATGAATTCCTGTGGGAAGCCGAAGTTCTCTAGAGTGAAGAAAGGAAAGCTCCACACCATCTAATCAAATGCTTTTTTGGCGTCAAGGCTCATGAAGCAAGTCGGGGTCTGGGTACGTCTAATGGCCTTGATTGCATTTATTGTTCACTTGACATTGTCTGGGGCCTGTGATAGAACCTGTCTGGCCTAGGTGGATGACGTTAGGAAGTAAGGGGTTAAGTCTGTTTGCTATGATAGAAGTGAATATTTTGTAATCAGTATTAAGAAGGGATATTGGCCTATACGAACCACATAGGGTTGGGTCTTTTCCGACTTTAGGCAGAATTGTTATGGTGGCATAGTTCCAAGTGTGTGGCAGGACTCCTCTCTTCTCCTCATACCTCATTAAAGACTCAGTTCAGTAATGAGCTTCCCTCTTTTTTAAGTGCTTTTTAAAATTCTCCACTAAAGCTGCCTGAGCCTGGGCATTTTCCTGTCTTAAGAACCTTGATCGTTGTTAGTATTTCTGTTCGGGTTATAGGGGCAATCAGTTTGTTGCCCTGTTTGGGTGTTAATTTGGGTAGGTTTAATGCTTGGAGATAGTTACGTTTGGCTATTAGAGTGGCTTCCTGGTGTGGACTCTATAGGGATTGGTAATAAGAGACAAAGGAGTTCGAGATTTGCTCATTCCTGTGGACCGTCCCACGTTCAGGTATTGAATTTTTGTGATGGCTGCTTTGGCAGCTTGTTCTTTCATTTGTTTTGTTAAAATGTTGGTAGCTCTGGCTCCCCCTTCCTAATATTTCTGTTTCAAGTACTGGACAGCCTTTTCTATTCCCACTTTTTGTAGATATTGGATTTTCAGTTTTAATTGTTTTATTGCAGCATCTACCTGCTTATCCCATTTTTCGCTTCTGTTAAAATTCAGGTCCTGAAATGTGTTAGTGAGAGCTGTTAGTTTTTTTTTTTGCCTCTCTCTTTTCCTATGGACTGCTATAGACATTAACATCCCTTGTTAGATTGTTTTAACTATGTCCCACAATATTTGCAAGGAGGTGCCTGGTTTGTCATTTCATTCAACTGCCAATTATAGAGTTGATTTTAAATCTTTTATGATTGTGGTATCTCTGAGGAGAGAGACGTTCAGTCTCCAATGTGTCTTCTTCAAGAGTATATGAAGATCTACCTCAAGGAAGACCAGCTGATGATCTGACAGAGTTTCATTTATTTATTTAGAGTATCGGAAATTACTACCTTTGAGCTAAAAGCTCCTTTACAAAGGATCCACGTCAGACAATGGGAGGGGGAAACATATACAGGAGTAACAGTTGCAGCTAGGAGGCATTGTCAGAAATCAGGCAAGTTAGAACATAATAAAACCAACATAATAAAACCATAGTGCAGGTAATCATAATCAGAAACAACTCAGAAGTAATATACAGATAGTAACTACTGTCAATGCTACCTGCTGATACTTTGTATATGCTGTATTATTGTATCTCACTTTATTTTTATTATTATTATTTTCTTGTGTGTTGCATCCCATGTATATTGTCCCTTGTTCCTTGTTGACAAACCCAGGTCCACCTTGAAAATGAGCTTGCTCAACAGTAGTCGCCTGGTTAAATAAAGACTTTGGTTGATTGATTGAATATCATGGTTAGGAATTAATTGGTAGCAGCTAAGATAGCATTGTCAATAACCCAGGAACCCGTAACCAGGAACAACTCAGGATTAATATCATGGTTTGGAATTCATTAGTAGCAGCTAGGATAGAACTGTCCATAACCAAGAGGAAAAAGAGGGTACTGTGGTTGTGGGGGCGGGGGTAGGCTGTAGGCTAGTAGGGGTGAGGGAGAGCGGTAGAAGGCATAGGTTAAGATAAATAAGACATGCAATGTGGTGAGATAGGGAGGGAGAAGGAAGTGGGGCCTCAAGAGTGGTGGTGGTAGAAGCAGAAGGTGGGGCTTAAAATGCACTGCTGGGTAGGGCAAAGTGACCACAGAGCTGATATCCCTATCCACATTGAGGAACATTGGGTCATATCTCTTTTGTGAATGAAGTAAGTATCCAACTGAGAGTATATTTTGAATCAAGGAGAATAAAAGGTGTAATATTTTACCGTTGAATACTTAGTCCCCCCACTCATCCTCTAACTCCAGCTCCTGTAGAAGTAACTTAAACTGTTTTATTGTCCTGTTGTTCGTGCTTGGGATCTGGGAGGTTGTGTCAAGCGTCCTGTTAAGTATTAGATTCCAGTCCCCTCCCATGATGAGGGTGTCTCTCGACCTTTCTGTGACTTGCTCGAGCATGTTCGAGCAAAAAGCATAGGAGGAGCCCGATGGGGCACAAATATTAACCAGGGTAACAGAGGTGTCTTGAATTGATCCCATGACTATCGGGAATCTAGCCCCTTGGTCCACTATCACCTGGAGGCAGGGATCAGTGTCATAACCCCTAAGTTTTTCCCATGGTCAAGGGATGCTTTAAAGGTTTTGGGGTATCCAATTCCTGAATTTTAAAGCTTCATGAGGGGTTAGGTGTGTTTTTTTGCAAGAAAATGATGTCACTCCTCTGGGTTTTAAGATATTTAAGTAGTTTTCTTTTTATTGGGTTATTTATGCCATTTATGTTGTAAGTTAAGACTTTTGTTAGAGTTCTTAACATGGGTCTGTCATTTTTAACCTATCCATTTGGATCAAGTCTATCTGTTCTTGCTGAGCTATATAATTAGGTATACCCTGAACATCTAATGCAACCAAGCATGAGAACAATTGAAACAGAGAACCATATACAACATTCAATATAATTTACAGTTGAAACCAAGAACCAAGAACCAAAACTTGATTGTGAACTAGTTTTGCCAGTAATAGACACCCCTTCAGTACAACAAAGATGGGTTTAAGTATAATTTGCCTGACATTACAGGGTGGCAAGGGATCCTTTCGGGCATCTGTGGCAACTCCTTCATCCGCCACACCTCCTTGACTTCCAGGTTCAAGTGGGAGAAAGTCTCCATGTTTGGGTTTTTTCCCCCAAATGAGGAAAAAAGCTAGCTGATTGTGCTCAGGTAGAGGAGCCAGAGACCTATAAGCAGGCCAAACGTCACCATATTTATCATTATGATTTAAAGGAATCTAAAATAGGTATTCTGCCCCCCTCTCTGTCTAAGTATTGAACATTTAATTAAATGGCTGCCTTTTCATGGCACAAGGCCCACTTTATTACGTTGTATTGGTGAACTTTTTCCCATCAGGGAATAATTAATTTGAATTATTATGTGCAGACAGATCCCCTTTTCTCTGAAGTAATTACAAAGTGAGTAATCCTCCCTCTCCACCCCTAAGCACTAGAGGTGAGGTGAGGTGATTAGGATGAGAGACTGTAAACAGTCTGGGGAATCCTGCCACTTGTTCTGGGTAATATAGCTTAGAAATGGACATGGTGTGTCCCACATACTCTTCTCTCTCCACCCCCCCCCGGCCCACTATGCCAGGGTTGAGTGAAGTTATGAAACATTTGTAAACTCCTAGGCAACCTCTATGTCATTAGTTGATTACTTAACCATAGGATTGCTGTTCAAGTGAGAGTGCAGTCAGTAAAAGTAGAAAACAGTAGGTTTGTTTTTCAGGTCTCTCCAACTACAGAATTTTCCATGGTATATGGTATAATGGCAGTGGGCTGCCTTTTGATGGGAGGGTATATTAGTTAATGTGAAAGGTTAAAAAGGAAATTCTCACATGGGAGCAGTTTTCACTTATGCTCCCTATTCATTCTTAATGCCTGGTGGTGCACATAATGTAGGTGGGATGTACCACTGTGGATCCTAAGAAGCCATCGTGTCCAGCCCAGGGACGGGCAGGAAAAACAAAGAATTGTTAAGGGCTATATTTAGTAGAGGCAGACCAAATGACTGTAAGTTCCGGTGAACACAGTCAGGATGTGGACCGTTGGTTAGGTCCCAAGTCAGCCTGGTTACCCTGTGCCGGAGATGCATGGTGAATTGACCAACTAGGCCTAAAGTATGTATGTACAGAAAAGCGGCCACCAACAGATAAAACTGGAGCCAAACACCAAAGAATTCAGAAGAAACACTCAGAACGGCTACCCAGTAATCAATATAAATTCATATCCAATGCTTGGAGTATGATTAAAACAGCTTTAATAAAGATAGCTGAAGAAGCAGCAGCAGCAAAGACGCTTCACGCCAGAAGATGCTTTTCTAATGTAATGCATTACATTGAAAAAGCGGCTTTGTGACGTGAAACGTGCATCTGTGGCTTTTTAACTGCTGCTTGCTTCAGCTATCTTATTAAAGCTGTTTTAATCATACTCCAAGCATTGGATGTGAATTTATATCAATTACTGGGTAGCCATTCTGAGTGTTTCTTCTAGGCCCAAAGTATTCAATCTCTGAGTGAGTAAGTGAAATGTGAGTCAATGTTGAGGGGACCTACAGGGCAGGTCTGGCAAGGGCCTTTGATATGAGCCAGGCAAACCGAAGAGCAATACTCTTCCCCCCCTTTGGTCCCCTGCAGTATCTGTTTCAGTGCTCACAAGTTGAGTTGAGGGTCCAGAAGCAGTTGGGGGTCAAAGTGAGAAAACTACTCAGCTCCATAGCTGTCAGCTCAAAAACTATTTTTGCTGGGTTAAGGGATTAGGCTAGTCCGTGGCTGCTCGGTGACCTGGAGAGTACGCCGATGGTATCGCTGGAGTTTCCTGGGATTTATGATGGACTGTGGCTCTGCTCAGTGATTCTACCATAGTTTCTTAGCAGGGAACTGATGTTCACACAGAGACTGGCAGGTTGGCTGGGAGATGCTCCTGTTCCATTGGCATGTCCTCCTCATGCAACCTCCCAGGCAGATTGCAGCAGGTCCCTTCCAAATCACTCCTTATACAGAGAAGGAAGATGTACTCTGAGCTCCTCCAGGTGTGTAGCCACCTCCAGAAGGTCCGCAAAGGTTTGGGGTCCCATGGGGGTCTCCAGGTGCAATGTGGCAAGGTAAGGGAGCTAAGTTTTGATGTTCCAAGCTTTGAGTTGCTTTAACGCCTGCCACATGGTGTGACAGTGCTCTTGTACTACTGTAGTATAATCATTGCAGATGGAAATCCTGGAGTTTTCATAATGGTGGTCTTTGTGCTGCCAGGCTTGCTTAATGATTTCTTCCTTTGTGATATAGGAGGTGAGCTTTATGATGGACGAGTGAGGTAAGGCTCCCACATTGGCAGGTTTAGGGTCTAAGGATCTGTGAGCACAGGCGATGCTGAGAACAAAGTCTTCCGGGAGGTGTAAGATTTCTTGTAGCAAGGCTTGTATAAGTGTAATAGTATTCTTGGCACACTTTTCAGCCTCTTCAGGGACACCACAAATTCTAATGTTTTGACATTGGCTGCACTCTTCAAGGTCATCCAGTTTATGGATTAGCTCCCTGTCTCAAACTAGCAGGTAAAGGAGGAGGTAGTCATGCCTATCCATCGGTTCCACTACCGCCATCACACATTCCTCCATTTGCTCCATACAATGTTCGATCTGTTTGATTTCAGAGTGGAGCTATGTAAGGGCATGATCAATTTTAGTCACCATTATGGCTGTTTGTTTAATTGTAGCCACTAAGTCTAGGGTTTCATCTGCATCAGGCTGGCATTGCTCCTGTGGGCCTTCGTGGGCTCCTGTATCAGCTGAGATGTGGGATCTGTCTGTGTAAAGTATCTCTTTTCATTTTTATGCCAGCATTCCCGATTGTCTGGGTGGTAGAGCTTTACAGCAGGTGCCCTTTGCTGGAGAATCATCCTTGATGAGGCAAATTATAGTGGATTTTGCCCAGGGGATAGATGGCACAGCAGACTCAAGCTGCCACTAGGTGGATGATGTCACCGGAAGTCCAGTGTCTGACTGTCTGACCTCATGCATCCCCATCCCTGAGTACCCAAAGCAGAGAAACAGTCAGGGCGTTGCATCCTGACTGTAGAAGCACACAGCTTCCATGTCTCCTAAAATGGAGTTATTATCCCATGACTGGTTGGGACCAAGTGCAGTCACAGACATGCCACTTAGAGCAGGTTGGTTGGCCCTACAGTATGTAGGACACTCACCATGCTATGTCCCCCCCCCACTGTGCAAGCCCACCTGAGCCCTGTATCTGCAAACAGTATTATACAGCCCTTTCTGCATTCCTTACTTTGTAAGACAACCAAGCACCCAAGCCCTAGACTCCTACACACTAGTGAACCTCTCACGTCCCCCCATGCAAGCCCACCCACAGCTGAGCCCCAGATGCATAAACAGTATTAACCATCCACTTCCTACATCATCTACTGTACATGCCCACTCTGCACAACCCAGAAATTTGCCTTCAATTCTGCAACTGCAATGCAAACACTTGATAACCCCACCCAGCACCTTGAAACCATGAGCAGCACCACCAGTAGAGGGCGCTAGACACAGCCACTTTCTGTTCCATAATTTCCTCCCCTTCCAAGGTGTTGTTTTCATCTGTCCCTTTCTATCCCCCAGTAGCAATTCTCCCCCTCTCTGAGTAGCAGCCTTTCTGAGATTGCAAATTTTTTCTTCTCTGGCAGCACTTCAATGCCATTGGCTCCAGGTGGTCAGAAAGCGCTATTTCAAATCTTGCACTAGAACATTAATGAGCATGGTCAGGATAGCAGATGTGTGTGTTATCAGGTGGTCCAGTTTTAGAGAATAAAGGCAGAATCAGGGGCTGTAATAACAAGTAAAACATTTGTGGGATTTGTTGAGGAAAGCAATGGATGTTAAATCCTTTTTTTTTTTGCAGAACAGGGGAAGTGACTGGTTAGTGGTGCCAGCTCACTAATAGAGTGAAAAACATGGTGCCAACTCGGAGCTTAACATTCTGTGTGAGCACCATGATTTTAGTTAAATGACCAGTAGGTAAAGGGACTAGTTATTTGCTGGTCTCTGTTGCCTGATACCTGGGCAGGTGCTGTCTGCTATCAGCCAATCAGAAACCTGTATTGCTCCAACCCATTTTCTAATGAGAAATAGAACTAGATATGTCAGTCACCAGGTAAAGTGCTGCTCTGTACATCATACCTAATACTATCAGATTGAAAACCTTCTAATGAGCAAACGGAGAAAGAAAACCACATTAAAAATAAAAAGTAACACCTCAGTTGACTGCCTTTAAAAATTAATAACATTTTCTGCCTGCTAGTTTGGCACTACTAACTCTTTATTTCTGTTTCTGCATCCAGGGCTCAAGTGCTGGGTGAGATTGCATAGCGGTGGACAAAGGAAGTTGATATCTAATACTGTTTGGGGTTCTGATGTTCTGAGTGGAGGTACATATGGGAGGGTAGATAAGTGGCCCATGGCACAGAGGGTTGAGGTGCTGGATGCCATACCTTGCTCTACGTCGGCGACCCAAGTTCAGGAATGGGCTCGGATTGCTCAGGAGTCGGTGGGGAGAGGAAGAATTGAGCATTCATAGACAGTTCTCCTTCCTCTGGGGAAGGGATCACATGGCGTGCTGTAGACTTACACCCAGCGGTGGCTGGGTGTCAGCACAGGCGCGCCACCAAGAATGGGGAAGGCCCACATCCACGGCGACAGGCTGCCTCCACTGAGGCAGAGCCAGCCACTCCACCCGTTGCAAGCCCACGTTATCAGCTTGGCAGGCCAATGCACTGATACTGGGCCATCAAGTGACCCAAGACATACCGTACCTGTTTTGTAAGGCAGAACAGTTGGAGAGGGTTTTTTTTTTGCCAGACTGGTGGTTGCTGTGTCATAACTTGTAGAGCATATGCTGGGTGATGCTCTTTTTTTAATTTTTTGTTATTAATTGTAAACATGGTGAGCTGGGTGGTAGGAATATGGGTGCTAGTTTTGATTTTTTGTGTTTTTTGGGAGGGTAGTTGTCCTGTACTTGCAATGAGGTCTTAATTTCATTTCAGTTTATTAAGGATAGACCATTGAGCCAAGTCATTTACAATGGTGTCCTGAGTCTGACATAACAATTACAAAAAATAAAAGAAAAACATTTGAATACAGAGTTTGAAATACTGACAAAATACACAACTTTCAGAAAGTTAAATATTAACTCATATAGTTCCAACACAATTAGCTCAATAAAAGTATGTAATCAAATGACTCTAATACAACAATCTTTTACTTTAGGCAGTGATTTATTTCACAACCCAGTCAGTAATCTGAGATTTAGATGACAATTTTCCAATCTGTTTATAAAATAACAAGGTGAAGAGTTCCAAGCCAACAAAATTACATAACCTGTATCTGTTTTCCAGTATTTACTCTAGGGATAAGAATTTCTATTGATGTTTGGAATATAAACATGCTAGCACAGCATATTATTAACCTTTCAGTTAAGTACTCCGGTTTCATGCAATTTAGGTCAGGTGGGTCATCATAAGAAAAGGCTGACACAAACACACCCATGTGATCTGTGTAACTCTATTTGGTTGTTTTTTTCCTACCCATGTTATAATGAAAATTATATCACAGATATCTCTGTATGTTATGCAGGACTGTCTTTTTTTTTTTTGGCCCTCTGTTTAAACAAACAAAACTTCAGTACTTACACTTCCAGCCCATAAATCGTCCCTTTTTCCTGAAAGTTTGTAGTATACAAAGATGACTTCTCCTGCTTTAAAATTCAGATATCTGCAGTCAGGCCCTTTGAAGTCTTTGTTGGCTTGGACTCTACTTATTGTTCCTGAAATGAAATTGCAAAACAATATAGTAACAATTTAAAAAGCACTTATTAACTGCTGTATTAAGCTACATCTAGTGCAATGATTATATATATAGTACATGTGAAGGTGGCAATCTACATCTAGTTCAATGATTATCCCACTCAGGAGGGAGCAGTCTTAGACCTGGTACTCTCAAATGGGGATGGAGAGAGGATCTCAGATCTAGAAGTGGATAGCCGTCTGGGAACAAGTGACCACCAAAAAGTGTGGTTCATGATAAACACAGCCGCAGAGTCAAGCCATACAAAAGTGAGGGTACTGGACTTTAAGAGGGCTGGGAGTCAAAATGGGAGAATGCCTCAGAAAAGCACTAGTAAACAGGCAAGAAGGAGGGGTGGAGGAACAATGGAGAAAAATCAAAACTGCCATCACAGAGGCAACAAGCCTTTGTGTGAAGCAAATAAACAAATCAAAACAAAAGAAAAAAACACTATGGTTCTCAAAACAGGTGGCAGGGAAGGTTAGGGAGAAAAAGATAGCATTCATGAAGTATAGATAGATAGATAACAACTTTTATTTTTTGACAGGAAAATAACTTTCAGGACCAAAAAAGGCCCTGTTTATCAAAGTTGTCCTGTTTTAAAAATACAGTTTCAAGGTACAAGAACATAATGTAATAATATATTACAGGAACAATCTTACACATATAACAAACATAATTACACTGCATACATTACAAAAAAACATATAGATACACAATTTATCAGAGAATTCAAAAGATTCATGACAAGGAATAAGTATGCGCATTTCAAGATGGACTGATGGATTAAATGTCTAATAAAGTGCAAGGGAATTTTTCATTTTCAATATTTCCGTACTAGAACCAATATAATGGGAAAGGGGGGGGGAGGAAAAAGCAAAAAGGAACAGAAAAAAGAAAAAGGGGGGAGAAAGGAAACAAAATTCATTATCAAATACAACCTAATACCCTATATCTAACACACACAAATACATCAGAAAATAATCTGGAAAACCCAGAACAAGAAAAAAATTTTGATTTGTTCTAAATAACACCATAACAAGCACATCTATCTCTCCAAATGATATCCAAAGAGTGCTTGGATTTGTTAAGACTATCAATAATTCTAATTTCTGGATCTATCTCATTCCATATTTTTGGTAAATAGAAATGTCTTTGCATTTTACTATGGATATTTAGTTCCAAAGGAACTTTTTGACATCTATGTTTTAAGTGCCTCAAATTATACCTATAAAAGATAGGGACATCAAGAGAGTTCATACCATGTTTAACTTTCCCCCCATACTCATTAAAGGTTTTATACCCTACTATTTTTTTTTGGCGAGTTACAAGAGAATCCCAACCAAGATCTTGAAGTAAATTACAGTGATGAGTGAAGAAAGAACATTTTGCTACATATCTTGCTATTCTATAATATGTTTTGTCCAGACAATTTAATAGAGATTTAGAAGCAAACTGATATATTAAACTACCATATTCTAATGTTGGTAAGAGTAGTTGTACAGCCACTCTATTTCTTGATTCTTTTGATAGAATCGATGTTTTCCTTCTTAACACTTAACCTTTTTAGTTACATTTGTTATATGAAAGGAAAAAGTAAGAGAACTATCCATATAAACCCCCAGATACTTGTATACCCGGACTTGTTCTAACACTGGACCCCTTAGGGAATAAATATTTAATGTTTGATTATAAGACAGTTTATTTTTCGAATGGAAAAGCATTACCTGAGTCTTCTTAGTACTAAGGACCATTTTGGATTGTATTAGCCAATTTTATGAAATATCAAAATCATATTGTAAAATTTTCTGTAAATCATCCAAATTTTTAGCTTTCCCTATAAGAGCCATATCATTTACACGAGTAAATCTTACTATTTTGAATACACGATGGGAGAGAATTTATATAAATCAAAAATAACAAAGGGCCCAAGATTGAACCTTGGGGAACTCCCCTAAAGGTACCCTCTTTGTCTGACATTATTCCATCTATATATACCTGTTGTGTACGTTCAGTCAAGTATGATAATATCCATGTCTGAACAGGTTCCAATATACCCATCTGAGCCAGCCTTCTCAATAATATATTAAAATCAACTAAATCGAAGGCATTTGACAGGTCGACGAACACCGCCCCAACAGACTCTCGGGCCTCAAGACCATTTGCCACAGAGTCCAGGAAGTCCATCAGGGCATGAGGAAACACAAAAGGAGCATGACAGAGAACTGTACCAGATAAAGCAGAAGGAAGCAGGGAAGGCAGTCAGAATAGTAAAGGCCCAAACCAAGAAAAAGATAGCCAACTCAGTTAAGAAGGGGGATAAAACCTTTTATTGGGACATTAGGAAGCAAAGAAAGACCAAGGGAGGGACAGTGGGGGTTAATAAAGGGGATGGTGGGTGGGCAGAGAGGGACAGTGAAAAAGCAGGGATACTGAACAAATACTTCTGCTCAGTATTCACAAAAGAAGAGGAGGTGGAGGTACCTAAACCAATCATTAGAAGCACTTTGGATAGGGGGGTCGATACCAGTCCTTTCACATAAGAAAGGGTTCTGAAAGAACTCCTAAAACTGAAGGTGGACAAAGCAATGGGGTCTGACTTGATTCACCCCAGAATTCTAAAAAAACTAAGGGGAAAGCTAGTGACACCACTGACTACCCTTTTTAACAAATCATGGGAGGATGGTGTAGTACCTAAGGATTGCAGGAGGGTAGAAGTGATTCACCTTCACAAAAATGGGAGCAAAGCAGAGACAGGATACTACAGACCTGTTAGCTTGACCTCAGTGGTAGGGAAAATGCTGGAATCACTCCTGAAAGAAAGAAAGAATTGTTCAGTACCTAGAGGCCAGCAGGGCACAGGACCCAAGGCAGCATGGATTCACAGTGGGAAGGTCATGTCAGATGAATCTAATAGATTTCTTTGACTGGGTGACCAAAGTGGTAGAGCAGGGAGGGGCTGTGGACATGGCATACCTAGACATTAGCAAGGCATTTGACACAGTCCCGCACAAAAGATTAATAAACAAATTAGCCAGCCTGGGAGTGTGTCCCAGGGTGGTAGCCTGGATAAAACATTGGCTGGACAACAGGACACAGAGGGTAATAGTAAATGGAGTCCACTCCGAAGAAAGGGGGATTCCTAGTGGGGTACCACAGGGTTCACTATTGGGTCTGGTTCTTTTTAATGTCTTTATAAGTGACATTGCAGAGGGACTGGAAGGAAAAGTATGCCTCTTTGCAGATGACACAAAGATCTGCAACAGGGTTGATACAAAAGGGGGGTGGAAAGGATGAGAAGGGACTTGGCAAGATTGGAGGAATGGTCAAAAGTATGGTAGCTTAGATTCAATGCAAAGGAGTGCAAACTAATGCACCTGGGAAACAAAAACCCAGCGGAAGAGTACACAATGGGGGGAGGTAGTAACAACAACAAAAATGGAAACGGACCTGCAGGTAGTAATATCAGATGACCTAAAGGTAAGCAAGCAATGTGAGAAGGCAGTAGAGATGGCTGGGGGGATACTGGGATGCATAGGGAGAGACATTACCAGTAGAAAACAAGAAGATGTTATCCCTCTGTACAGACAGTTGGTGAGACCCTATATGGAGTACTGTGTACAGTTCTGGAGACCCCATCTCTGCAAGGACATAGACAGGATGGAGGCAGTCCAGATGAGGGCAACTAAAATGGTGCAGGGTCTGCAACAGAAGCCATACAAAGAGAGACTAAAGGAGCTTAACATGTATACCCTTGAGGAAAGGAGGGAGAGGGAGGGACATGATAGAAATTTTTAAGTACCTCAGTGGAATCAACAAAGTCCAAGAGGGTAGCATCTTTCAGAAAAAGAGATGTGCAAGAAGAATGGGACTCAATTTGTAGATAGAGGGGGATGGCTCAGGGGCAATGTGAGGAAGTATTTTTTCACAGAGAAGTTGGTAGATGCATGGAATGGCCTTTCTGAGGAGGTTGTGGGGTCAAAAACAGTGGGTGAATTCAAGAATGCATGGGACAGACATAAGGCAATTCTTGTGGGGCGTAGGAAGAAGTAGACTGTCGGTTAATTAGGATCTGTAGCTTATCCAATAGGTAGGGAAATGGGCAGACTAGGTGGTCCAAGCGGTCCTTATCTGCCATCAAAGTCTATGTTTCTATGGTACGCTGCATCTAGGGCAGTGATTATACACAAGTGAAGATGGCAAGCTACATCTAGTTCA
Organism: Neoceratodus forsteri; assembly: GCA_016271365.2. Lineage (NCBI taxonomy): Eukaryota > Metazoa > Chordata > Ceratodontiformes > Ceratodontidae > Neoceratodus > Neoceratodus forsteri. The sequence continues at coordinate 964,817,116 of CM028134.1, read as the reverse complement.
GTGATTACGCACAAGTGAAGATGGCAGCCATTATGCATCCCGTCATCCCCATACAGACATGGAAAACTGAATTGTAATATATGGATAGTCAGTCTTCCCATAGGGAAACAGTAACACCCAAACTTCGTAATACCATTCATTTGGTGTCAGAAATGGATAATACCATCAAGCTGATGTCACATCAATGGAATGACTGATCTAAAGTAATCAAAAAAATCCACATACATTGTGTACAGTAACAGTCAACTTGTAATCAAAAATGTTGCATTCTCTGATAGAAAATACCTTACTAATATAATACATCTATTTATTAAAAACAATTCGAAATTATCAATTGGTTGGCTAGAATTTCATCAAGGGGTTCTGATGACATCGCAAACACAAAATTTGTAATGGCAACAAAACTATTAAATCAAATATTAAATGCTTATTGCTCAATGCTCATGGTTTATCCAACAAAACAGAGTCTTTGCTTGAACTCATACACAAAAATAATTACAATCTCATTACAGTAATGGAAACCTGGTGGAACACTACAAACACACGTGGAAAGAATATTAAAGATAGTAAGGATTAAGAAGGACGGGCGATGGGTAGAGCAGGGGGGAGAAAAGGCAGAAGCACTCAATGACTACTTCTGCTCAGTATTTATGAAAGAGAGAGGGGGAGTGCTAACCAAGGGGGGTGGGGGTCAGTAAAGGCTGGGGAGGGAGTAATGGATGGGGTGATCACAGAAGGTAGAGTTCTGGAGGGCTTTAGAGTGCTGAGAGTGGACAAGGCACCAGGGCCAGATGGCATTCACTCCAGGGTACTGAAAGAGCTAGCAGAGATCCTGGCAGGGCCCCTGGCAGGTCTATTCAATGCCTCACTGAATTCAGGATGTGTACCCAAGGATTGGAGGTTGGCTCACGTGGTTCCCCTGCATAAGAGCAGCCCCAAAAATGAACCAGGGAACCATAGACCAGTGAGCCTCATGTCCATTGTGGGAAGCTAATGGAAATGACCCTGAAGGAGAGGCTGGTGTCCCTGCTGGAGTTCAGTGGGCTGCAGGACAGTAGACAGCATGGCTTTGTTGCAAGCAGATCCTGCCAAACCAACCTGGTAGATTACTATGACTGGGTAACTAGGCAGATGGACAAGGGCCATGCAGTGGATGTCCTGTACCTGGACTTCAGCAAGGCATTTGATTTGGTGCTGCATGGGAGACTTGGAATAAAACTTGAAGGCACAGGGGCAGGAGCAAAAATGGTGGGATGTGTGACAAACTGACTGCAGGAAAGGCAGCAGAGGCTGGTGGTGGCAGGGGAACTCTCATCCCCAAGGGCAGTAAGGAGCGGGGTATCACAGGGCTCGGTGCTGGAACTGGTGTTATTTGGGATATTTATTGCAGACATTCCCATGGGCATCAAGAGCAGGATCGCATGTTTGCTGACAACACCAAGATGGGGCGGTGGTGGATGACATAGAGGGGTGGCAGAGTTTGAAGGAAAATCTGAAAAACTGGAGACCTGGTCGGACACTTGGCAGCTGGAGTTCAATGCCAAAAAGTGTAAGGTACTGCATTCTGGGGCAAAATAATCCAAGGAGAAACTACGAACTGGGGGGAGTATAGCTGGTGGAGACTGAGGAGAAGAAGGATCTGGGGGTGTTTATCACGGGATCAATGAACAACTCAGCACAGTGTAGGAAGGCAGCAGCAAGGGCCAACAAAATGCTGGGTTGCATCACAAGGGGAATAATGTTGAGGAGGGGGAAGGTGATTCTGTCACTGTATAGATCATTAGTTAGACCTCATCTCGAATACTGCATGCAGTACTGGCACCCATACCTGAACAGGGACATTAAATTATTAGAAGGGGTGCAGTGCAGAGCAACTAAGATGATACAGAGACTAGGGGACTTACCGTATGAGAGTAGGCTAAAGGAGTTGAACAGGTGCTTGCTGGAAGAGAGGAGAGACAAAGGGGATATGATCGAGACTTTCAAGTACATGAGAGAGATAAACAAGACTGGTACGGAGGGGCTATTCAGGGTAAGGGTGGGGAGGGACACTCGAGGCCATGACATGAGATTGGAGGGGAGAAGGTTCAGGAGGGAAATGAGACTTTTTTACAGAGAAGGTGGTGGCAGGGTGGAATGCATTACCAGCAGAGGTGGTAGCATGTAAAATAGTGGGCTGCCTTAAAAGGGGATGGGACAGGGCAAGAGGGAGGATAAAGGGAAGGGGCGTGAGGAGGGAGGGGCAGCTGCAGAACAGGGCAGCTAGCTATAAAGTTGAGCAGACTTGATAGACCAAATGGCCTTTTTCTGCTGGCAAATTTCGCATGTTCTTATAAAAGGATACAATCTATACTACAGAGACAGACTGTCAAAAAGAGGTGGCAGTAGCAATGTATATATATATATGTATATGTATATGTATATTATACTGGTGCCATAGTGCCAGTATAGTTAGGGTTGAGGATCACTTCTATGTTAAACCCAAAATTTTGCACCTTAATAACTTTACGACGGTTCAAAAAGATTTGCATATTTTGCATGCATAATCTCTTGGGGTAGGTCTCTTGATGTAGTACATTTCATGTGAATCTGTTGTGTGGTTTCTGAGATACAGAGTGTTACACACCCTATATTTACGTGTTTTCTGTTTCTTTGTCCACCTGTATCTCAGAAACTTTTTAAAACTGTGATCTGAAATGTTCAGGATAGAATGCCTTTGCCTCACAGATATGCCTTTTGCTGGTTTGGTGAAATAAATATTATTCCATTCCAAAGTTATTTAAATTATGAAGTTCCAATAATTTTCAATGGGAAAAAATAGATGTCCAACATGGACATGGATTCATTTTTGCAGGAGCTCATGCATTTTCACAGACATGGGAAATCCTTTTTCGATCTGCCGCCATTTTGTTTTCTCAGTTAGCGAGAGAAACAAAAGAAAGAAAATGCATAACAATGAATGAATTAAAAATAAAAACATCAGAACCTAGCTAAATGGGACCCATTTTTTTAATTCTGGCAAGAAACATGTTTTCTGGGCACCCAAAATCCCAGCTGCCAAACTTAGTGAGAGGAGTGCTTCCCCCTTGTTCTCTGTATGAGAACAGTGGGCATTTTTTTGACATCTGCAGCCACAGCTGGAACTCATGCTGCTGGCTGCAGATTTAGCTGTGAGCCATCATTTCTCTGGTATCGAGTGGCACCCTCACCCACCAATCAGTGTCCCCTATCCCTGGTCTAGTGGTACCCCACGCTCTCATATCTTTCCTGGTGTCTAATGCCACCCTCCCACCCTCCAATCCCCACAGTTTGTTTATTTATATAAACTGACACTGGGATTTCCACCCCTGGTGTCAGAAAATATTTGCCAAAACTGGGGGCTCAGTCCCCGTGTTGGCATTACAAACCACCCGAGCAGTGTTGTACCTGTAAAAAATAACAGTCCCCTGGCATCTTTTTTTTAAACCTGAAAAAAAGAAAACGTCCCCTTATCATCCCCACTGTCCCCCTTCCAATCCCGACCCTCCCACTGAGTACCCACCACCCCACATTCCCCCTTACCCTGTACTTACCACTGGAGGTCATAGGCTGTCATCTTCTGTCGACTGTGACACATCTGCATTCTTCAAAGCTGAACCATGACCTGAGGAATCAAGGAAAGTGCTGTGTAATGTATTTCAATGGTATTTTGAACTTGTGTTCATAACTTTACCATTTTTAGGATTTTTTTCACCAGATTTTCAACATGGCCTTTTTGGGACTGACCTCATGAACACTGGCACTGTTATTTTGTTACTTGGGCATGGAAGGTGATTTCATGGTCACTGCGCGATATCACCTTTCTGGACTGAATAACAAAATTTCACCACCAGTGTTCATGAGGTGGGATCCCAAAAAGGCCATGTTGAAAATGTGGTGAAAAAATTCCTAAAAATGGCCAAGTGTGATAGGGTGAGGTACCCCCCCTTTTTTGTGTTGTTTTGATAAAAGGTCCAGGATGTACTACGTTCCCTTATCAGTGTCATGCTTGTATTGTTCTATGTTGGTTTATTGGGCTGGCCACCCACTTTGTTTATATGTCTTATCTTTTCATGTCCAAATGTCCATCTCTCCTTTTTCAGTACATCATAGGAACACTTTTATACCTCCAAAACAAACCTTGTAACTATACTCAAGACAACAGGACTGCTACTATCTTTTGAATGCAGTCTGGCACCTTGGTTCTGTATGTCTGGAGCTAGTATAAGCATCTCATAGTACATTAAAAATGAATATGTACCTGGTTAATTTATAATCTGAAATTGAAACAGGTTCGCAGGCTCCTCTTGTTTTAAAATGCCTGCTTTGTGCCCATTTGTTAGAGGGTTTTTTAGTAAAGAAAGCCTCTGTAGTTTAAATTGTCAGGGTGCTGTGTTAAAATGTCTTGAAACGCCCCATTGTGCCCTGCTGTTCTTTTGAGGGTTTACTTGCACCTTGCAAGCTTCAACAAAATAATTAAAAGAACTCTTGGTCCTTTTATGCTGATTTCGGCAAAGTTCCCTGTAAAAGGGCAAAAGCTCTACAGAATTCATGTATCGCAATGCGATAGTGCGAGCGCCAGTAAAATAGAGGCAGTATGGCGCAGTGGTTTAAGGCTCTGAGCTGCAAATCTGGAGACCTGGGTTTGAATCCCACAGCCCCCACTTGCATACTGTGTGACCCTGAGCAAGTCACTTAACTTACTCATGCTCCCAGGTTGCACCTGCAAACAAGCTTTCAGCTTAGTGTGTCTCACCTGGTAAAATAATTGATAAAAATAAATAAATAAATAAATACCGCATGAATGTTCGTACTATCGCGAAGCAGTTTTGCTTGCCAGTGTTTACTACACTAATGTGTGTGCTAAATAAACCAGCAGGATGTGCTGTACACACTCTCTGGAGGTGGAACAAGGAGGCTTTTGGCTGTTTTAGGAACTCCTGAAAAATGAAGGTTTTCCCTGTTGTCTAGATGTTCCAGAGCACCATTAGAGCTCCTCCTCCAGCTGCAGCAGTTCCCCTAAGAGCCGGCTGGCCAAATCTTAACCATTTTTATGCTGCAGCCAGGAGGGGCGGTGCTTCCTGATGCCAGTTTGGATCTTAAAAACCCTAAAAGAGTGTACTCTCTTTTTGAAACTGCATCTATGTTGTTATATTGACTTCAAGATGTATAAAGATTGTAAATAAAAATTATTTGTACGGTATTTAAAAAAATAATGTTTAAAATAAAGACTCTGGGGTAGAGTTAGAGTGTCACATGTCCCTGAGCAGTATATAACTTGTTCACCTTGAACAGGTAGGCAGTGTGTAGGAGAATGTGAAGCTATTAACATCCTGGAGAAAGCTAGCTGCTCCTAGCCGAATTGTTTTTACTTTATTTTGTATTTTGCTTCTCTTTGATTTTACCGCCTTCAATTCGCTTTATAATTGTACAAAATAAATATTTTATTTTGCTGCTATCTTGCCTCACTGGTCCATCATTACCTACACTGTCTCACACCAAGTTATGAGCATTTATTGAAATATGTCTACGCACATGCATAACTTTGGTAGTTATTTTGAGTCGAACATTTCAGCATAGCCATTTTTTCACACCGCCTCATGAACAGTACAGCTGTCATTTTTCATATCCTGTCCAAAATGTGTTTTTGCACTTGTGACAAAGAATGGCATTTTGGCATGGATTTGAACATTTTAACCTATGGGGTTTATGAGGTAGGGTCATAAGAAAACTACGTTCAAAATTTTGGGTCAAAATATGAGAAAATGCCAAAGTTATGACCATTCGTTGCAATTTCGCTACGCCCGTTCGTAATTTGGAAATTTTAAATATTTTGATCCCAGATTTTCAACAAGGCCTTCTTATTATTGACCTCTTGTATGTCACAGCAGTTAATTTTCAAATCCTGCCCAAAATATGTTTTCGCACCTGTGGCTTGGAATGCTGTTGCAGTTGCACAGAATTATGTTTTGGCGGGGATTCGAAAATTTTCTGTATCGGGTACATGAGGTGGGATAATAAGATGGTTATGCTGACAATTTGGTCACTGTTATATAAACTGAAGCACAAGGCCCATTCTCCTAAACTGTACCCATCTCAGCTTATTTACTTATGGAATGGGGTAAGTGTTAGGGCTGACAACCCCAAGGCACACCCCAGACACCTGTCAGGTGTCTGCAGAGTAGGGGTGGGGTGTTAGGGTTGGAAATCCTAACACCACATTTCCCTACTTTTGTCACTTTAGTAACAACCCTAACGGATGCATTAATGAAGTTCTGTGCTTTAACAAAGTTTTGTGCAATGAATATATTAGGGCTGCAAGTTCGGTTCGATCAAAGCTAAAAAAATGTTGAACCCCTATGGTTCTCCATAGTCTGACTGTGGTAGAACTTGTATTAAAGAAATGCAAACTTTGCGAACTTTGGGTCACCCTGAAAAGCAAAAAAAAATCACATACTACCAGATGCTGGGCTTCAGTGCCGCGCATGCTCCTTCAGTTTCTCTTCCTCCAGTGGCACACGTGATGAGCCTCAGACAGCACTGAGAAGCACGCATGCACCAGTCCCTTTTAGAAAAAAAATGAGGAGAAAGGGAGGGTATGCCTGCTACATGGGGAAGGGGGATTGGTTTGGGATAGATTGCCCTGTGTAACTGTACAATAACTCAGTCAGCTATTGGAGGGTGTCGCAGAGAGACCCACGTGGGTCATACTTCTTGAGCTGCTTGCTGCAGTGCACGCAGCACATTGTGGAGAATTAATAGAGAGCAGTTATGTGTATCTGTTCGCTCTCAAGCATTTTTGGTGGTGGATCAGTAAAAAAAAAAAATACATGTTTCGGCAGTCTCTCCTTCACTTTTATGATAGGCAGCAAGGTGGGGGAGCTGGCTTAGGCAACTTTTTTGTTTTGGGAGGGAAGAAAAATTTAACAAAAAAATGAGCATAATGATGAATGACGTGTTGGGCCTGGCAGACAGCTTTGGTGGAGTGGTGTGACTGTCTGAGGCCATTTGTTGTCTTTCTTGTATGAAACTGGGGGTAGCTCAGCTGACCTTAATATTTCTGAGACTAAGAGCTCCCTGATCCGATTCTAGACTGAGCAATTCATCACACACAGAAATTATAACAGCAGCAGACTGTATGAATCAAGTGGTTGTTGTAACTTGTGCATTTGTTTTTTTGTTTAATAACTTCTGTGTATAGACTAGAGGAGTGTGTATGCACATGAGCACAGCCACATTCAACCTTTATTAACAAATCTCTTCCACTGGCTTACAGAACAAGGAGAAACATTTCATAAAGAGCCTGGAAAGTGGAAAAAAAGAGTAAAAGTATAAGTTTTTGCTTGGCTGCTTTCTTTGGTTGACTGGCTACTAGCCTGCTACTGTCTGTAAGTCCAAATTGTAAATCTTAATTACACAGATAATTAAAATAAAATAATCTCAAGAGAAAGTAGTCTTTCAGTCTGGGCAGGGAGTAGCTTCTGGAAATAAGGCAAAGTGCAACGATGTGAACTCAGTGCCCACAGGGGGGTGGTGGTGTAAACTGTAACTGGGTTATATCAGCTGCCAATATACAAATCTAAAATAAAACCTCTGTCTTAATACTTAAAGTACTTGACTCGATGCAGCAAGCAGTGCTATATTTTCCTGTTAGGGAGAAAATATCCCTGTGCCTTACTACTTAAAGTACTTGACCCGACGCAGCCAGCAGTGCTGTATTTTTCTGTTTGGGGGTAAATTTCCCTGTTTCTTACTAAAAGTACTTGACTCGATGCAGCCATGAGTGGTAAAAAAAAAAATAGCAGCACTTCTCAGGCAATCCAGGCAACAGTAACAACAGTACAGAAAATTCAGGACTTGCAGGAGTAACCCGTCGTGTTACACAGAGGATGAGCACAAGGGCCATCATAGTGCTGCAGCCAGTCTTAGTAAGCAGAGTGATGGATGATGATGATGATGGTGAGGAGAAAACAGATGAGAGTGAGGGGGAAATCAGTGGACCAGATCCTGAGTTTGTAGTAGATAAGGCAGCAGTCAGTATGTCAAGTAGCAGTAACTCTGGGGAGTGGGATGAAGAGGAGGAATACAGAGGCAGAAAAAGAACAAAAATTAGTTCTCGGAAGGATGGCTGTGGTGCTAAAAAAACATTAATGATAGTGGGGCATAACTTGAAGAGTCAGAAACCCACACATGCAGAGGAACAACAGAGGACAGAAGATGGACAGGCTTCACGAGGGGAAGAAAAAGATGCAGTTCAACCAGTCAGAAAGGTTGTGCATCTTCAAAATTACGTGCAGATAGGCATGGAAAGACCTCAAAGAGATAGTGGAAGTAGTAGTGGCTGTGATTGTGGCAGTGGTAGTAATGAACCTATCCTCACTATAAGCAGCAGTGCAACAAAATCCATGAAATCCATAGTGTGGGATTTTTTCACACAAGATAAATCATCTGGCAGCCATGTGGTTTGCAAATTATGCAAAACAAAATTAAGTCATGATAAAATGGGTACTCGACTGGGAACATCAACAATGATAAGACATATGAACAAGTCTCACATTTATCAGTATCAGAAAGCACAAAAGGAGCACACAAAAGTTGTTGCACTTCTGCACTCAGCTCAGGAGGATGAGGTAATGGATGTTTACCAAGGCGATAAAGTAACTCATGCGGAGATGGAGGATGATGAAAGTCTTCCTTCCAGTCAAAGCACAGCTTCCTCTATTTCTCATTTCTTTACCCCTCTGAATCCACCACCACAGCTCAACCAGAGTCATATACCATCCATGGCCACAACATCCACCCCTCATGGTGGTAAAGGTCAAGGGAAGCAGCCCAGAAAATCAGGAGATAGCAGCAAGCATAGCAGGCATCAAATTTCTTTGAAAGACTGCTTTGAGCGGTCACAGAAATTTAAGCCCAACAGGCCTGAGGCAAGGCAATTGACAAAGGCAATTGGGGAGATGATAGCCACTGACTTGCTCCCATTCACATTTGTGGCTAACCCAGGTTTTAAAGCACTCATGGAAATCGCTGGGTCAAAGTATCAGGTCCCCAGCTGGACCGATTTCTCCAGTGTTGCCATTCCAGATTTGTATGATGCTGTTTGGAAAAGCGTGTCTGATGCTCTGAAAGGTTCAGTGGGCAAAAAGGTTCATGTCACGACAGATATGTGGACCAGTGGTCAGACGATTGACTATATGGCTGTGACTGGCCACCAGGTAAACTTTCCTCCCTCCACCTCCTCCTCCTCCTCCTCCTCCTCATCATCATCATGTGGTTGCACTGGTGACAGCAGCAGCAGCAGCAGCAAGAAGCAAGGGACTTTCACAGTTCGAAGGCAGGTAGCTTTATGTATTTATAGTTTTGAAAAAGATCACAAAGCGGAACATCTTCTGGAGGGCCTCGAAGAAAAGTTTGCTGAGTGGCTGACTCCAAAGTCCTTGCAACCAGGGTTTATAGTGTCTGACAATGCTCAGTAAGACTTGGTAAGTTTACACACGTACCATGCTTTACACACACTATTAACTTGGTGGTAAAAGACTTCATCAGTGAGGACCGAAATGTGCAGAACTTGATTGCAGCTACCTGCACTATGTGCACCTACTTTAGCCATTCTGTGAAAGCTCGAAAATTGTTGCGGCAGATTCAGATTGAAAACAGCCTTCCTCTCCACCAGATGATACAGGAAGTTCCAACCTGGTGGAATTCCACTTACTATATGATGCAGAGAATGCTTGAACAACAGAAAGCCATCCATCAATATGCAGTCCAGCATGGCATTGGGAAAGGAGATGTGAATATCAGCCCCAATCAGTGGCGTCTGATGGAGAATCTTTGTTGTATCCTTAAACCCTTTGAGGAGGCTACCCAAGTGGTGAGCGCTGATGGTGCTGGACTAAGTCAGATCCTACCCTTAATTTCACTCATCAGGATGAGACTCCAGCGTCTCGAGTCACAGTTCTTTGACAATGATGACATCAATGCTGCATCACTTGTTGGAAAAATGATACAAACCTTCCTGGCTGATGAGCGCATTGTAAATATGTGCAAAGCTGAACATTACATTTTTGCCACACTTCTGGACCCTCGGTTTAAGGATACAATTGAGACATTCTTCAATCACATGACTTTAAAGACCTGGAACACTATCGTGAACTGTTAATTGAAAAAGTGTCAGCATGTATAGTTGAGAAAAGTAGTACATCATCAGTGCCCTTTTGGCAACATTCAAATACTGAACAAAATCTGGTGGAGAGGGAGGGAGGGAGCACAATCTGCCATTGCTGCTGCTGCTGGTGCCACCACTACTGATGTTTTGGGTCATCAAACACAAACCCGAACTGCTGCTACAGCACAAGAGGACAAACCACTGTGGGACATGCTGTCAGACTTTGGTCTAATAAAGACAGCTGGGAAGGCTCAGCCGGCTATAGTGGTACCAGAAGTCCCTGCTGCAAAAATGATTAAGGATTACATGGAGGAGACTGTAACATCTCACTGCAGGTGATGAACCATTGCTTTATTGGCAACAGAAAAAATTGGTCTGGCCTTCTTTAACTGAGATCACAATTGAATACCTCAGTTGCCCACCTGCCAGCACATATTCAGAAAGAACTTTTAGTGCTGCTGGGGGCAATAATGAATGACAAAAGAACATGTCTTTCCACAAAGAATGTAGAGAGGCTCACTTTTTTTAAAATGAACCTGCCTCAATTCAAAAACATATACTGTTCCAAATTTATGCAGTTTGACAGCACACAGATGGCATCATGTCCTGCTGATGACAGCGATGATGATGGTGAAGGATTCTGCTGCCACTAGTAACCACTAGCCTTTCCAGCTGTCTTTCCTCCACTGGTGGGTCCCTCTGTCTCCTCCTCTTCCTCGAGTTCAATTCATTTCAGAAACAAACATCCACTGCTGGTTCTTATGTGCCACTAAGGCCCAATCTGACTAGCACCAGAAACTGAAGGACCACTGCATATGGCAGTTCAGCTAAAATAACCAGAAATGGCTACACATTGTCACACAGCTCTCTCTCTTTATCCATTTGTTTTATTGGATTTTTACTACAAAATACACACACTCGATGAATACTTATTACTGGCTGTTAACAAACAAAACATTAATAAAAAAAAATAAATAATAAATAACTGTTCTTCTGGTTCAATTCCAAGTGGGAATTTAATTTAAAAAATGTTTTTTTTTTTTTGCTGTAAAATGTCAACTTTATAATACATTCCCAATTTCAATGTTGCACCCAATGACATCCAATGTTTTGATCTGAAGGGAACTATTTACCAGATAGAAACTGTTTTCATCATAACCTGTAAAATGAAAATTAAAAAAAAAAAAGATTTTACAAAATGCTGTTCCCACATACTGCACTAATTGACTATCATGACAATAAAAAAAAATCCCTGATCTTACTCTAGCCCCCGTCCGAAACTCCAAGCCCTCCAAACCCCCTGGGACACTCCCTCTTACAAATACTATTCACCCTCCATTGTTAGACACCAAACCATGCACGTGACCTGGCATCACAAATACAATTTGCAGATGGTATACTGTTATGGGTTTTTCAATTATTCTAAGTAAAGATGAGGAAGGGGCAGAAGTTTGGGAGGGTGGGATAAATAAAGTAATATTGACGTAGTTACCTATGGGAGGTATAGGGATCAGGGCAGGACAGTGCGGTGGGTAATGTATTACTAACATTGACAGTTACTCAGAATAACAGAAAACCCCAAACTAATAACTACACAGGCAAAGTTTAAAGTAGAAACGTAATTTAATCCACACAATGTGGTAAAGCAAAACGCCATACTGCCCCAGCACTTTGGCACCATGCCTTCCTCCGGGGGGGGGCACTGAGGATGGTAAGGTACAGAGGTACAGAAGCGCTGGGGCAGTGTGGCATTTTGCTTTACCACATTGTGTGGATTAAATACATTTTGTACTGGAAACTTCTGTCCATGTACTTATGTGGTACTAAAGCAGCTAAAGCTATAGGTACCATGGGTGGCAGTTATTTTGAACTGGGCTCTATTAGTACCTGAGTCTAACAGTGGGGAAAGATTTAAAATTATTGTAACAGGGTGTAGCTCAGGGGGTTAACCCTTTGGGCTGCCTGTAGCCAGATTTAAAAAGCTAAAGTTGTCAGGGATAATATTCGAGTCATATATCATCCCTGACCTTTACCGCTTGCTAAATCTGTTTCAACACTAGTATTTTTAAGCATCTGCTGGGTAACTAGGTGGTTCTATAATATATAAGCAGTAAGCGCACATTCCACCTGGTTCTACTTAACAATAAAAAAAAATCCACATATTTTATTTTGCATGTTTGGGAATATACACGTAATACTAAGATTCTAACTTTAAGAATGGTAAGTTTTGCAAAGCTTTCGAGCACCGAGACAGAATCCTATGCACCAAAGCTTTGCAATACTTAACTGTATTATACCATTCTTAGTACTACATGTGCTTTCCCAAACAAAAAACAATAATTCTGTGGATTTCTTAGTTAAGTAGAACCATGTAAAATTTTTTTTGCGTTATATATTATAGAACTTTGTTATACCATGTAGAACCTGGTTTGACTTAGTAGAACTTATTTTTTTACATAGTAGAACTAGTTTTATTAGGTAGAACCTGGTTTTACTTGGTAGAACTTGATTATAAATGGTAGAACCCGATTCTATTGGGTTCTACCTGGTAGAACCAGGTAGAACCAGGTAGAACTTTTTTGGGTTCTACTCAGAAAGGTGCAAGGTAGAACTTTTAGAGGTTTGCACAGCCCTAATATATATATATATAGATATATATATATATATATATATATTATAGTGGCGCGGTCATGCCACTATAGTTACGGTTCAGATGTCACTTCTATGTTAAAGTCAAACTTTTGCGCATTAATAACTTTGGACCCATTAAACAGATTTGACTGAAATTTGGTATGTGCAGTGGAGCATGGTAGATCTCTTGATCTGCCAAATTTTGTTTTGGTTGAATTTACAGTCTTTGCGTACGAATACATTGAAAAATGCAAAATTATCCATTTTTGATGGCAGCTTTTGGGATTTTGGATGTGGTCCTGAGTGGCCGTCGTGTGGTGTGCCACTCTGCAAGATGGCTCATTTGAAAGAGCTTTGGTGGCCAAACATGCCGCTTTTCATTTGGTGAAAAAATATTAAGGCATTCAAAAGTTATGCCACTTTTTAAGTTCCCATTATAAGTCAATGGGAAAATTTATATGTATGTTTGCGAACAAGGAATGGGATTCTGGCCATCTGGTCCCGCCTGGCAATCAAAGAATTTGCAGCCTCGCGGTTCATGAATCTTGTCCCCGAGAATTTTTGAAATTTTTTTATCACGAGGTCCGCCATCTTGTTTTTAATTTTCTGATCAGAATACATCTCGGCTCAGGGGTCACGCCTGAAGTAAAACTTGGATGGGATTTACTCAGGGGGCTCCGATCTATCGAGCCATGCCTTTGGTTTCATCCAAATCGGTCAATGTCAGTGGCTCAGTAGGTAGCACACTAGCCTCTGAGGCCGGGAGATCAGAGGGCTGTGGGTTCAGTTCCCACATCTGGCACTTGGGTTAATATCCCAGTACTGACACTGTAGTGCAGCATGAAAGGGGTGCTGCACTTCTGAGGTGCCGTCTTTCGGATGAGACATTAAACCGAGGTCCCATCTGTTTGAATTGGTGGTAATTCAGGTGGATGTTAAAGATCCCATGGCACTTATCGAAAAGAGCAGGGGAATTTCCTGGCCAAATTTCCATCATTCACTAAAAAAAAAAAAAAATACCACCAACAGCTTAATCTGGTTCAAGGTCAGTTGACATTCATCTGTATCCCTCTCCCCCAGGTTATGCCTGAAAATAGGCAGGATTTGTCTAGTGCACTTACCCGGTCAACAAAAATGAAATAAATTAAAATAAATAAATAAAAAATAGAGTTATAAGCTTTAAAAATCTTTGATCACGGCTCGCTAACGATCTTTGATCGCGAGCCTCCAAATTCTTTGATCGCGAGATTATTTGATCACGATCTTGCATCATGACCTAAAAACACAAATATCTCAGCTGAGGGGTGGGTTAGGGACACAAATGAGGGTGGATTTTGATCAGGGGGCTTCGTTCTATCGAGGCATGCCATTGGTTCGGTTCAAATCTGTCAAAAAATCACTATTCACCATTTTTTATTCTTTGATCATGACTGTGCAATTTCTTTGATCACAAACCTGCAAATTCTTTGATCACAAGTTTCTTTGATCACGATTGTGCATCGTGAGCAAGGGACAAGGATGGCTGGATTAAAAATTGTTATTTCTCAGCCCAGGGGTGTCCTAGGAAGACAAATGAGGGTGGGTTTTGCTCAGGGGGCTTCGTTCTGATGAACCATAGTGGCGGTTTACCACAATTCTTTGTATTTTTTTAATTACAGCACTTTTTGTTCTTTGATCGTGAGCCTGCAAATTCTTTGATTGCAAGCTTGCAAATTCTTTGACCGCGAGATTCTTTGATTGTGATCATGCATCGCGAGAGAGGGACGAGATGGCAGGATTAAAAATTATTATTTCTCAGCCCAGTGGTGTCCTAGAAAGACAAATGAGGGTGGGTTTTGCTCAGGGGGCTTTGTTCTGATGAACCATGGTGGTGGTTTACCACAATTCTTTGTGTTTTTTTAATTACAGCACTTTTTGTTCTTTGATCGCAAGCCTGCAAATTCTTTGATCGCTAGATTCTTTGATCGTGATCATGCATCGCGAGCGAGGTATGAGATGGCCAGATTAAAAAATCAATTTTCTCAGCCCAGAGATGCTCTAGGAAGTCAAATGAGGGTGGGTTTTGCTCAGGGGGCTTCATTCTGTTGAACCGTGGTGGTGGTTTACCGCAATTCCTTCAATTTTTTGATTTATAGCATTTTTTATTCTTCATTCGTGAGCTTGCAAATTCTTTGATCGTGAGCCTGCAAATTCTTTGATCACGAGATTCTTTGATCGTGATCTTTAATTGCAAAATAGGGGCAAGATGGCCAGATTTTTTATAATGAAATAGATAGGGACATTTTACTAATCTTTGACACTGAATATATCGGAAATGGTTTGGTCTTTTTACTTGAAATTTGGAGGGTGTTTACGGCATGTCCTGTGGATGTATATTACAGTGTTTACATGTCAGAAATGTTTTTTGGTGGAGATATGGCGTGGCGCAGTTTAGGTTCTGCGGACAGTGTTTTGCTTGTGGTGGTGGCTTGAAATTGATAGGATACCTAGCCTTAGTGTCATGGATGTAGTTTTCAGTCGTTGTGTGTGTGTTAAATGTCAACAGGTGTGGAACTGTGCCACTCTGACAAATGCAAATTTCAAACTTTGACATGTTATATCTCGGACATGGTTTGGTCTTTTTACTTGAAATTTGGAGGGTGTTGACGGCATATCCTGTAGATGTTAATTGTGGTGTTTACATGTCACACAATATATTTTTTGTGGAGATATTGTGTGGCGCAGTTTACGTTTTGTGGATAGCGTTTTCCATTGTTCTGCTAGATTATCATTTGTTTGGTGGCTGGCCTTGCTGTTGTCAATGTACTTTTTAGTCATTAGGTGTGTAATGTTATTGACGAATTACACTCCACCAACTTGCATAACTTTCTACTTTTCTATTCTTTTCTTAAAAATAAGGAAATTCTATGCAAAAACATTGTTAATGCATCAGTTAGAGTTCTTCTACAGTGACAAAAGTGAGGAAATTCGATTTTAGGGTTCCCACCCTTGAACTCCCAACCCACCCCGCCCCCATCAACAGGCATTGGGGTGTGCCTTGGGGTCGCCGGCCCTAACTCTCACCCCATTCTCCTACACTGCACCACCTCAGCTTGTTTACACATGGGATGGGGTGAGAGTTAGGGCCGATGACCCCAACGCACACCGATGCCTGTTGGTGGGGGCTGGGTGGGGTGCAAGGGGCGGGAACCCTAAAATCAAATTTCCTCACTTTTGTCGCTGTAGAAGAACCCTAACTGATGCATTAACGAATTTATTTGCATAGAATATATGTGTATATATATATATATATATATAATATATACAGTGAATAATGCATGGGTTGGTGTGCGTTATGAGAATTTAATGTACACCCGAGGTGTGGGATGCTACATAAACTCCAAAAGCGAAGCTTGAGAGGTTTATAAAAGCATCCCACACCAAGGGTTTACATTAAATTTGAGTAACCATTCCACCCCATGCCTTATTTTATGTAATTGTTGGCCATCCAATTCTTTTCTCCCCCCCGCAAGTAAAATCATTAGCACCATCATTAACATCAGTTCTGTTTAATTCTGGCATTGGCAGCTGAGTAAATTCTAGTAGTTTTAACCTTAGTGGTTTACCGGGATTTCTGGTGCCCAGAAAAAGTATTTTTGGCCCTAAATTTGAAAAACAAACATCAGAATCTTGCTTGTTTAGCTCAGTTCTGGTGTTTGATTTTTAAAATTACAAAGGTTTTATGTATTTTCCAGACGTTTTAGTTGCTGGAAAAAAAAAAACAAGATGGCGGTTCGCAAAAAAGGATTTTTTCGTCATAAAAAAGGATTTTTTTCCTCATGAAAAAGGAATGGATCTCGTGAGAATGAATCCTTTTTCGTGAGAACAAACCCTTTGTTGAACTTTATACAACTATCCTGAAAAATGAACTTCCCATAGGATATAATGGGAACTTAAAAACGTAATAACTTTAGAAACCTAGAAACACAGAATTTGACGGCAGATAAGGACCGCTTGGCCCACCCAGCCTTCCCATTTCCCTACCTAATGGATACGCTGCAGATCCTAGTTAACCAACAGCCTACTTCGTCCTACCCCCAACCCCTAGAATTGCCTTATGACTGTCCCATGCATTCTTGAATTCCACCACTGTTTTTGACTCCACAACCTCCTTAGGAAGGCTGTTCCATGCATCCATGAAAAATACTTCCTCACATTACCTCTGAGCTGTCCCCTCTATCTTCAAACTGTGCCCCCTTGTTCTTGCACACCTCTTTCTTAAATATGCTACCCTCTTGGACTTTGTTGATTCCCTTGAGGTACTTAAAAGTTTCTATCATGTCCCCCCTCTCCCTCCTTTCCTCGAGGGTATACATATTAAGCTTCTTAAGTCTCTCTTCATATGTCTTCTGGTGCAGACCCTGCACCATTTTAGTTGCCCTCCTTTGGACTGCCTCCATACTGTCTATGTATTTGCAGAGATTGGGTCTCCAGAACTGCATGCAGTACTCCAGATGGGGTCTCACCTGCTGTCTGCACAGAGGGATAACAACTTCTTGTTTTCTACTGGTGATTCCTCTCCCTATGCATCCTAGTATCCCCCCAGCCCTCCTTACTGCCCTCTCAACAGTTTGATATTTGCAACAGTTTGATATTTTTGTGCCAAACTAACAGTGGCAGTTCTGTTACTGAAGTTCTTTCTACTGTAAAAAATCAAAACAAAATTCCACACCTTCTGGGCACAAGGCGATGAGGGAAAAACTGCAAAAAATTGTAACTTTTTACTTTTTTTCACTATCTGAATCTCAGAATCCGCACATCTGACTGGAGCCAAACTTACCACATCAAGGGATCTACCCCACAGTACACAGCATACAAAATTTTGTGCAAATCCATTGATTGGTTGCAAAGTTATTAAAGTACATAATTTGAGGTTTAACATTAGACAGGCTACTGAACCCTAACTATAGGGGCACAAATGTGCCCCTATAATATATTTTATATATATGTGGTACTTTTTCATGGAGAGGGTGGTGGACCCTTTGAACAGCCTGCCACTGGAGGTAGTGGCAGCCAGGATGATCAATGAATTCAAGCAGGTATGGGATAGACAGTATAGTCACCTTAGCAAGACAAACTGATAGTGGAGGGTAGAAAATCCAGGCAGACTAGATGGACCACACAGTCTCCTTCTGCTGACAAAGTCTTATGTTCTTATCTACCAGTGGTGCAGCAGCACTATAGTTAGGGTTGAGCAGTGGTTTCTATGTTAAACCTCAAATTTTGCACTTTAATATCTTTGCAACCGTTCAACGGATTTGCACAACATATTGCATCAGCTGGCTTGTGAGGGTAGATCTCTTGATATGCCAAGTTTTGTTCCAGTCGGAAGTGTGGATTCCAAGATGCAGATAGTGAAAAATGTAACAAATCACAGTTTTTAGCTGTGTTTTTGTCATCACCTTGTGCCCAGACAGTTCGGAATTTTGATCTGAAATTTTCAGGATAGAAAGGGCTTGTTCCACAGATGTGCCTTTCACTGGTGTGGTGAAAAAATATGAATCCATTCTAAAGTTATTAAATTAAAAAATGCAGGTTCTGAGCATGCTCAGTAGCACATCAAATAGCTTTATGAAGTTTTTGTATGGGAACCTTTTTTTGTATGGTTTTTGTGAGGTTTTTCATATGCTGCTATCTTCCATTTTCCCCTTAAAATTCTAATTTGGAAAACCACAAAAATGATATTCTGGAGAGTGACCAACACATGTAGCTTGCATATGTGGAGCCCCTTAGCTGGATTCTGCACCTTAACTGTAGAAGAAATGTCCTTGCCATGATGTTTTTTAGATGATAAATCTTTTTTCGTGACTCATGATAGAAAACATTTTTTCATATTTCAAGCCACAAAAAAAGATTCTTTTTTGTGTGGGAAACATCATTTTTCCTTTGCTGGCATCTGTTCCCTAGTGTGTAGTGGCACCCCCACCCTAAGCATTCCCGTAACACCACTATATTTCCCTGCTGTCTAGTGGCACCCCCACCCTCTGATTTCCCTCTCTGTATTTTTTTCTCTATTATTGCATGTGTCTAGTGACTCCCCCACTGCCCAGTTGCCGCCCCTGTAATTGTTGGCTATTTCCTTGGCATCTAGTGGCACCCCCACCCTCTGAGCACCACCACCAAACTTATTTATTTATTTCCTTGGTGTCTAGGGGTGCCCCCCCACCATCCTTTTCCTCATAATATGTTTGTTTTTGCTCCCTGGTGTCCAGTGGCATCCCCTCACACTCCAATCACTATCTTCATAATATTTGGTTTTGCCATTGGTGTCCAGTGGTATCCCCCAACCTCTGATCCCCTCTCTTGTTAGACATGTAATAAAGAAAATGGTCCTTTGTTGTCTTTTTTTTAACCTGTAAAAAAGATAATGGTCCTTCGCCGATCTGACTACCCCACCCCGACCTCCCACAGAGCACCCACCACCTGCACCCCCCACACACACACTCTCACTCACCTGAACAGGTCCCATGGTGAAGATCCATTCTCCAATCGAAGACACGTCTTGCTGCTGGAACTGCCGAATGCGATATGAAAAACTAAGGTAAATGCAGTTCAGTGTATTTCAATGGGGTTTTCAGCTTTGATTCATAAAGTGATACAGTTATGTTTGCATATTTTGGCACCAGATTTTCAACATGGCCTTTTTGGGGCCCCACCTCATGAACGATGCCAGTGAAATTCGCAAATCTGGCCTGAAAGGTGATTTTACAGTCATTTGGTTAAATCACCTTTCAAGTGGGATTTGGAAAATTTCACTGCCCTTGTCCATGATGTGAGGTCATAAGAAGGCTATGTTAACAATGTGGGGTAAAAATATGTCAAAATGGCAAAGTTACGTCCATGCATTGAAATTTTTGTTATGCTCACTCATAACTCTGGTAATTTTAAATATTTTGACACCAAATGTTCAACATAGATGTATTTTTTTTACACCACCTCATGAACGTGACAGCTGTCATTTTTCAAATCCAAGCCAAACTGTCTTTTTGCACCTGTGGCATGGAATGATGTTGCAGTGGTGCAGAATCACTTTCTGGTGGGGATTTGGACAGTTTCAATACCGGGTTCATGATGTGGGGTAATAAGAAGTCTATGATGACAATTTGGTTGCAGTTTTGGTAGAATGCCCTGTGCTTCCACAACAGTGTACATATATGCATCTATGGATGGATACTGTGGGCCCTGCATGCCCACAGGCAAATAAGGATATCATTAAACTATCTCAAAAAGTATCGATGGATGGGAGTGGACCCTGCACTCCCACAGGCAAATGAGGATGCAACGATACTATCTCAAAAGGAAAGGAAATTCATTGCAAAAAAATTAATTAATTGCACTAGTTAGGGTTAAAGTGACAAAAGTAGGAAACTGTGGTGTTAGGGTTTCCAACCCTAACACCCCACCCCTACCCTAAAGGCAGCAACAGGAATGGGGTGTGCCTTGGGGTTGTCAACCCTAACACTCCACCCTCCCCATTCTCATATACTGTACCCATCTCATTGTATTAACTCATGGAATGGGGTGAGTATTAGGGTTGATAACCCCAAGGCACACCCTATGCTTGTTGCTGCCTGTAGGGTCGGGATGTGTTGGGGTGAAAACCCTAATGCCACATTTCCCTACTTTTGTCACTCTAACTGTAACTAGTGCATTAACAAAGTTGTTTGCAATGAATATATGTGACAAAGAACCAGTGGTGTAGCAAGGGATTTCAAATTTGTACACCAAGCTGCCACACTGCTACCCCCACCCCAATTGTCTGAACCCTCCCACCTGACACAAGCATCATTTAGTCTGTGGCATACAGTATATTCTAAATATGAACTGTTGCATTGTGACAAGTCTCTGTACCACATTGAGGTAGCTAGTCCCATAGATGTTCATTCATAACACTAGCCATTCAGTCATGAGAGTGTCAGACTAACAGACTCAATTTGAGCTTTGACTCCTAGCCACACCCCCGTGTGATCCAATCACAGCTAAAAGGGTACCCATCTGACCCTATGAGCTAGAAATACCAGGTGGAGTAGAGCACAACAGGGAGTTGATGGGAGGATAACATTTAAGTGGAGCACTTTTTAAAAAGTTTGTATTTCTATCACTTAGCTCTTCTATCCTCTATTTTAGTTTAGGGTGATAACCTGGGGAAGGGAATTCTCTGTAGTTGTGAACCAGAATGATGTTAGGGGTCAGCGCAGATTAGGGTATCAGTTTTCCCACACACTATAAGTAACACCCTAACTCATTTTCTTTCAAACATCTTTACCCCTAAAAACGTCATTTTCAACTTTTCCACCCGCTAATAAAACCATATTCCACATCTTTCATTCAACAAAATAATTGGAGCTATAAATTTTCTTTGCATTTTATAATTCCCTGTACATGGCATTCCATTACAACAGGGTTCTTTTGGGCAAAAGGACAATCAGACCCCCAGTCTGAATTTTTAGATCCATTCCAACTGAACCCTTTGTACAGCATAAAGGGGCACATGCTCTCTTGTTAGTGAACAGTTTGTGGACAAATACTGTATACTAAAATAGATGTCTATGTGAAACTGACACAATTCAATCATTTCTGAGCAGCACAAAATAGGAATGACTTATAATTGT
The DNA here is from genome assembly GCA_016271365.2 of Neoceratodus forsteri. Taxonomy (NCBI): domain Eukaryota; kingdom Metazoa; phylum Chordata; order Ceratodontiformes; family Ceratodontidae; genus Neoceratodus; species Neoceratodus forsteri. The sequence goes on along the minus strand of CM028134.1, from coordinate 964,795,648 downwards.
TTATTGTTCTACAGTTGCAAACAGTCATTACAATTGCCATTGCACAAACAGTAAACACATTTCTATCCTTACCATCCATTTTTGATATTGTATAATGTGCACTGTTTTTTAAATATAAAATAGTAATGATTCATATATTCTGTGCTATATCTGAAACCTACTGAACCTCTTGGGCCCAGATTATAATTAAGCAATAATGCACAACAGGGTGTGTGTTGTTCTGGGATAACGTCACGCCTGGGGTGATTAGGCACGAGGTCACGCAGGCCGAAAGCGACTAATCACCCCAGAAGTGATGTTATCCCAGCACAACACACACCCCGGAGTGCATTATTGCTATTATACAATGGCTCATTTGTAGAAAAATTACAAGAAAATGAGAAAAATATGTTTAAAATGCTTTTTTCCCCACATTTTTTCTTAGGGTAGGTATACATATTGAAAAAATAGACCACGGTTTCCATTGTCTGCAGCAGGTGGAGCTGTTGATATGTCTCTGCGCTGTATTTTGTTTTAGGTATGTCTTTGCCTGTTTGCGTCTGAATAAGCCTCCCAGCATATTCATTTATTGTGCCCTGCCTTGTCAGCCTACCAGGTAAATTATTGAAACTGTCTACTGTGCTGTTGTTTTTTAGTTCTGTTTGTGTGGCTACGATGTGCTGACCAAACGGTTCCTGAAGTGGTCAGCTACTTGCTCAGCTTTAAAATACTGCTCGCTCTGCTTATATCTGTGTATGGTTTTGAATGAGCGAGCCTGACCGAGCAGGAACTGAAAATAAGAGCCCTCAGCGGAGAGACGGATCTCCGTGAGCCATCAGAACTTTTAAATCAACTCACACTATTTTTCCGTTCTCCTTAAGCTGTCTTCACTCACCTTTCCACTGAACAAAAGACTATACTTAAAACATACAGCACAGGGCTCTTATTTTCAGTTCCCACTCAGTGAGGCTCGCTCATTCAAAACCATACACAGACATAAGCAGAGCGAGCAGTATTTTAAAAGCTGAGCAAGTAACTGACCACTTCAGGAACCGTTTGGTCAGCACATCGTGGCCACACACTCGCGTGCTCCATTATTTACAGCAGCTGCAGTATTGAAAAAAGAGGAGAATACAGAAAAGAGTGAGGAGAAGAAAAATATGTTTGGGGGATTAGTGTGTCGAGTAGGAGTAGATTGACAGTGTGTGTAGTTGTGGCGGCAAGTGACTTGGGACAATAAATGCAGGTTGAGAGCGGGAATGCTGTAGCGAGCTGCCAACTGGCGATCAGCTGGCTGCGTGAAGTGATCCCATTATGGTTGATGTGGTCATCAATGTGCTGGGACAAGACCCGTGATGTTGTACTGGGATAACATCACGGGTCCAGTCCCAGACTGACCAATGAGAGCCCAAGATTTTTTTTGCCATTGAATAATACACTGAAGACCAACAGGTGACATACCATTTTTAAACTTTTTATCATGTGTTCTATCCCAACTATGCAGAAAAAAGTGACTTTCGTATAAAATACTTTTTTTGTAAAAGTGTATTTCTTTCTTGATCCAAAGTGCTATGCAAACAAGCTAGCAAATATCAGTAACATTAGCAAATAGTACATAATAATAATTCATGCATCCATCCCTCCATTATCTCTCTCATTGTATCCTATGAGAGATCTGCACAACAAGCCAGCCATTTCTATGTGTGTGTTTTTTGTAACCACTTAACTACACATCACAGACCCATCCTAAACAACATTCTGACACAGACTCTGACACCCACTCCACATACATTTGATGACAAATTTGAAACAGAGGAAGACATTGAGACAAGTGGAATTGAAAGGAAACTATTTTGCAGTGCAAATATCCAACTGTGAAGAGTGAAGACCGATTGAAGAAAGTGCCGGTTGATGGTAAAATGCCTTAAAGATTAAGGAGTCAGCAGATAAGCAGCAGTCCAATCCAGGAGGAAAGTCAAAGTCGAATTTGATTCAGTATTCAGTGAGCTAATCAGTGCCGTGCAACACTGCCTGACTGCTACTGCACTTCAGTCTCCAGCTGCTCCAGTGCTTTTCCCTTCCAAGTCCTGACTAGTCACAGGCTACAGTCCCACTCCAACAGAAATGCTGTGTTCCCATTGCCACCAATGTCAAATGCCACCACCATGACCACAGTGGAAATTTCTTCTTTTCCACAGACAGGCTTGCTTGCTAGCCTAGTGACTCTGTTCAACACACCGCAGATGATCCTTGAAGTCTTCTTGGCTTCATTCTCCTTCCTTTCTTTCTTCTTCTTTGGCTCAGCTCCAAGATTCCAAAGTAAAAGTACCTGGCTCCTAAATTTATGGGAACATTTAATCATGCCGCCCCTGACAAGCCACACCACCTACCTGATGCCACAGACAATCACAATCTGCAGTAATGTGGCCAATGATGTGGACCTGATTAAGAACTTCAGGTATGTCCGCAGCTGAGCTACCCAGCCTGCCACAACAAAGCTGTAAGAGAAAGCTTGCAAAAGCTAAACAAAGGAAGTTAAACCTAAATCAGAGACACTAGGAGGCCATGCTGGCCAGCTGGTTTGCTACCCCCTGCTACTAAGTTTAGTATGCCATGGTGTACTTGGCGTATCAATGCCTACACCCTTGCAAAGAACCTCAGTGTGCAAGCACTGAGGCAATGGGTACCCCAAAGGGCACTGGCTGGGAAGCCAAATTTCAAAGAAATACAAAATCACACATACCCCCATAATGCAAAGCACCATGGGCTGTTTATGCAAATCACCACAGAATATTATGTTGGTTCAACTTTAAGCAGAAATGCATGGTCCCAAAAGGTCCTCACATAGTATGCAAAGGGCTAAAATATATATATATATATATATATATATATATATATATATATATATATATATATATACATACAATACACACACACACACATACATGTGTGTGTGTATAGAATACAAAGAAGGAATAAAAATAATAAATATAACTGACAAAATCACCACAAATCACAGAATCATTATGGATTAAAATTCCAAATATCAAAAATAACCCACTAATAATTGGTATCTGTTACAGACTTCCAGATTCAGCAATAGCAATAACCTCAGATATCTTACCCAAAACTGAAAGCACTTGCAATATGGGTGACACTGTATTCTTGGAAGATATAAACACAAGAGATATTGATTGGAAACAAAAAGCAACAATAACTACTGGAGGTAGAACTCTCCTTAACATAATTGAACAGTTTAGAATAAGTCAACATGTGGTGTTGTCAACTCTAATGCTCACCCCATTCTCATATACTGTACCCATCTCATTGTATTTACTCATGGAATGGGATGAGCATTAGGGTTGACAACCCCAAGGCACACCCCATGCTTGTTGCTGCTTGTAGGGTAGGGGTTGGGTGTTAGGGTTGGAAACCCTAATGCCACATTTCCCTACTTTTGTCACTTTAATCTTAACTAGTGCATTAATAAAATTGTTTGCAATGAAGATATATATATATATATTTATGTATATGTGTGTATAGATATTCAAAAGAAGGAATAAAAACAATAAAAATAACTGACAAAATCACCACAAATCACAGAATCATTATGGATTAAAATTACAAATAACAAAAATAACCCACTAATATTTGTTATCTGTTACAGACTTCCAGATTCAACAATAGCAATAACCCCAGGTATCTTATCCAAAATTGAAAGCACTTGCAATATGGGTGACATTGTATTCTTGGAAGATATAAACACAGGAGCTATTGATTGGAAACAAAAAGCAACAATCACTACTACAGGTAAAAATCTCCTTAACATCATTGAACAGTTTAGAATAAATCAACATGTTGCAGAAGCAACTAAAGCAGAATACTGTAGTTATAGCATCTGAGACTGTCAATGTTGACAAGTGTATTACAGGTCTACCTCTCTTAGGAAGTGATCACAGCTCTGTTTCCTTCACAATTAACACTGAATACCAACTCATAAATGGCATAACAGAACTATATCTATACAAAAAGGTTAATTTAAATTCAATTAGTTTGGGACTACAGGAAATTAACTGGGAAAACATATTACAAAATAAAACAGTAGAAAAAATGTGGCAGGCATTAAAAACAATAGAAAATCCTTGTTCAAAATACATTCCATGAATCAAAAAATGTAGGGCAAATTGTGCTGTACCAAAATTGTTAAATAATAAGGTTAACAATTTGATACATACAGTAAAAAGAACAGATCTTATAGAACATATCTGAAAAACAAAGAAGACATTTTTCACGGAAATACAAGAATCATTTAAAAATGCAACTATGCAATGAAACAAGCAAAATCTGAAATGGAACTAAGAATAGCAAGAACAGCAAATAAGACAACAAATTATTTTTCAGCTACATCAGTTTGCTTAAAACAGTACTATTTGGCCATTCTCAATAAACAACTCCAACATTACAGACCCATCTAACGCAGCAAATATATTAAATAATTTTTGTTCTGCATTTTCAGCAAAAAACAAATAATACATAACAAAAACATACAATTATCAGAAACATTTGAAATAACAATGAAAGAAATTAATAAAATTAAACCTAAATTCATCACCAGGACCAGATAAAATAATTAATGGGATGCTTACAATTGTGTGAAATGAGATTGCTTAACCACTAAAATACATCTTTGAAAAATCTCTAAATACACCTGATTTATCGAAAGACTGGAAAATGGCTGAAGTAACACCGATTTATAAAAAAAATATGTATAACAAACCAGACAAAACAAATTATAGACCCATCAGTCTTACCTCAATTCCAGGTAAACGTTTAGAGAGTATTATTAAACAGAGGATCTTAACACAAATAGATAATTTAGATCTCAAACAACATGGATTCACTAAAGGAAGCTCTTACGTCACAAGATCCTTAGCATCTATGAGAAAAGTACTAGACCATCCCACGTTACATAATATTCTTAGATTTCAAAAAAGCTTTTGATTTAGTGCCCCACTGTGTAATATTAGAGAAGATGGAAAAATTGCAAATTAATAATTCAATAATACACTGGATAGCAAACTGACTAATTAATCACACTCAGATAGTGGTAATCAGTGGACATAAATCCAGAATAGGCAGGGTGGAGCCCTCAGGGATTGGTTTTGGGACCAGTAATATTCCATATTTTCTTTTCTGATTTAACCAAAAATGGATTAAATAGCTCATCAAAGTATGCAGATGACACAAAACTAGGTGGACCGTGCAACAAGCAAGAAAAAAAAGAAGGTATACAAAAAGACCTTGACAAAATATCAGAATGATCAATAAAGTGGGAAATGCAATTTAACATTGATAAATGTATAGTAATGTATTTAGGCTGAAACAACATCGATCATCAGTACTGACTTCATGGAAATACATTACTGGGCGTTGAATGAGAAAGGGACTCAGGGGTCATAATATCAAAAGACTTTGAGAATAAAAAACAAATTAATGAGTCAATAGGTAAAGCAAATAAGATTCTCTGGACTATCAAGAAAAAATTCAAATCTAAACATAAGGAGGTAAAATATCTATTATACAGAGCATATATTCAACCCCATCTTGATTATGTGTCCCAGTTATGGTGTGTATACAAAAAAAAACTGAAACAGCAGACATCGAAAAAGTCCAAAGAAAATAAAAATTATAGCTGAAGTAAAAGGTATGTCTTAAACTGACAGAATTAAGGAATTAACCTTAATGACACTGAAACAGCACAGATTCATAGATTCATAGATGTTTACAAGTTCAAAGGACAGATGCCCATAAGTGAACTCGCCTCCACTTTTCAGTGGTGGAAAGAAAATTTTCTATCACTCATATATGTGTCAATTCTTTTTTTGAACTGCTGAAGATTATTACTATTGACAATATCATCAGTAAGTGAATTCCAGATCGGAGGGATTCTCTGAGTGAAGAACATGGAGCGTTTATTTGTTTTACATATCAATGTTTTAAGTTTAAAATTATGTGATCTTCTTTGATTAAATCTTAGATTTTTTCTAATCCAATTGTGTTTAGCAGAAATTCATTTTGATAGGCATTAAAAACATAAATTAGATCTCCTCTCAGTATTCTATATCCCAAAGAGTATAATTGTAGTGTTCTAAGTCTGGACCCATATTCCGTATATGATACACTGTCTATTATTTTAATGGCTCTATGTTGGACCCGTTCTACCATCCCTATATAGCCTATGGAGTTCGGAGCACAAAAAGAAGAACAATAGTCTAAATGTGAGAGAACAAGACAGGAATATAATGGTAGAATAATGGATGACTTCCTACTTGTAATGTGTCTCAAGATATTATCAAGAATCATGTGGCATTTTTTGACAGTTATATTAGTATGAGAATTACATTATAAATGATTGGATATTGTAACACCCAAATCTTTTTCTTCTGTTGTTTCCACTAAGTTCACATTTTGTATTGAATAGTTAAATTCCTGGTTGTTATTACCCATGTGCATTACTTTACATTTCTTAACATTAAATTTCATTTTATTTTCAACAGCCCAGGTGGCTAATTTATTTAGATTTTCTTGTAGGGTATTGGCAGATGTTGTATCATTAACTAGACATCCAATTTTACAGTCATCAGCGTACTTGTTGATCCAGACTTCCTTGGAGTTTGCATACTGGAAATCAGTATGTTAAATAAGAGAGGGCCCAGCACAGATCCCTGTGGTACTCCACTAGTGACTGGGCTCCAATCTGACTCATGCCCATGAATAACTACCCTTTGTTGTCTTTTGGATAGCCAAGATTCAATCCATTTGATTATGTTATTATCCACTTTTATTTTAAGTAGTTGTTTGATCAAAATCTCATGGGAGACAGTGTTGAATGCCTTTTCAAAGTCTAAAAAAATGATCTCCACTGGGATCCTATTTTCTAGGGCATCACTGACTGGCTCAAAGAAATTAATTTTGTTAAACATGACCTCCCTGGTGTGAAACCATGTTGTGACATATCCATACAGCCTGTATTGATAATATGGTTGGAGATTTTATTTTGGATCAAACGTTCAATAATTTTGCTAATTAGAGATGTTAGGCTGATAGGCCTGTAATTTGATGTCATCTGTTTATTGCCACCCTTATAAACTGGTGTTATGTTAGCTACCTGCCAAGTTTGTAATGCAGTACCACAATTCACAGACATATTGAATAAGTAAGTGAGTGGACCAGTAAGTTCTTTCGAAAGTTCTTTTAAGAATTTGGATATATGCCATCAGGTTCTGGAGATGAATTACTTTTTATTACATTAATTGCCTCAAGAGTATTATGTTCGGAAAAATAAGAAATGAAATCAACTGAAGGTTGCAAATTAAGATTAAAGGATTCTTTGGGACTAAAAATACTTGTAAGGTATTGATTAATCTCAGATGCCATTTCCTGTTCATTAATTATGGTTTGATCGTTCGATATTAATGGCCCAATCCCAGTAGAATTTTTTTTAAGAGAATCGATGTAGTCATAAAACTTTTTTTATTATCTTTAATATTTGTAGCTAAATTGATTTCCAGTTTTTGTTTTGCCGTTCTTATTTTATGTTTAGTTAGTTTTGCCATGGACTTAAACTTAGATCAATCAGAATCTTTTTTGGTATAGGAATATTTTTTATAGGCCCTGTTTTTTTTATTTATTAATTGTTTAATGTTGTTGGTCCGCCAAGGAGGTATTCTGTGTTTAGTACTTACATTTTATTTAACCCTGTCTGGAACCCATGTATCTAAGCAATATAGTCTATTTTTAATTTAATTTGTTCCCATATACATTCAGTATCATGATCTATTAGATCATTTTACCAATTCCAAGCAGATAAATACTGTTTTATACTAGTGTAATCAGCTTTATAGTAATTTTTAAATTTACTTATTCCTTTATTGCTTTTAACAATTTGTGCAATGTCACATGCTATCATATTGTGATCACTGTTCCCTATAGGTAGTAGTATAACTGGGGAAGAACATAGGTTGGGATTATTAGTAAAAATAAGGTCCAGAATATTATTATTCCTTGTAGGGTGATTTACCAATTGATCTAGGCCTAATTTGAAGGTGGTTTCTAGGAATTTTTTCTCAAGGGGGTCATTGGTATTGTTTCCCAATTAATATTTCAGAAATTAAAGTCTCCCAATAACATTAAATTGCTAGCTACCGATATATTTTCTAGATGATGTAGAAAGGTTAGATTCTCTTCATACTTTAAACTTGGAGACCTATAACATAAGCCAATTGTTAGAGTTTCTTGGCCAAGCATGATCCTAGCCCTTAATATTTCAACTGAAGTGTCTTCAAAAGATATCTCATGGCATGTATATTTATTAGATACATATAGTGCTAGACCACCACCTTTGTTATTTTGTCTGTTCTTTAATAACTTTGAAAAGCCTGGAATGTCTGTATTCCAGTCCTTGTCTACAAACCATGTTTCAGTGATACAGCAGATGTCAATTTTTTTACTTATAAGAATATAACTTAACTCATCCATTTTATTTGTTAAGCTGCGTGCATTCAGTAATGACAGTTTTGTATTTTTTATATTATCTTGACGTTTATGTTTTTTATTGTTTTTATGGTTATTGGTGATATTGAGGTTATTCAGACCAGGGCTAGGAAGCCTATTTGTGTGTTTTTTCTTTTTATTCTTTTTTCCTTAATCTTGTAGTTAGAACAGTACGAGATCTGTAATTCTTATTGTTCAGGTTACTTGAGTACCTTGTAACTGATGGACATGATATGGATATAATTATTCCCCCCCATGAATTAGTTTAAAACTGTATTTGTATAATTATTGAACTGGTGACTAAGGATTTGTGACGCTTTTTTGTTTAAATGTAACCCATCGGTACTGCAGACTTCATTATTTCCAATAAACTACTCCCAGTGTGTTATACAATTAATATTTTGTTTAAGGCACCATTTTCTTAGCCAGTTACTGTATTTATTTCTTTTAGAGTGCAATTTTGTTGAAATGTTGCTCTAGGAACTGGCAAGATCTCAGAGAAAGCAAAAACACAACCTAACTCAGCCAATTTATTGGTAAGGTTAACAAATTCTTGTTTAATCTGTTGAGGTGATTGGAAAAAGGTGTTATTGGCCCCTGCATGTATAATTACTATTTTATTTTCACCACTCGTACAGATTATGTCATTTACCATTTTGGTGATGTCACCGATTTTAGCTCCCTTAAAGCATGTTAAAGTTCGATGGGCTTTATCTGTGTCACATATGGCTCGATCCACCCCTTTGACAATAGAGTCACCCAGAACAAAGATTTCAGTATTGTGTTTTTGGGAAGAATCTGTTTCCATTATATCACTAGATTTCTCCAGTGTTATGTGTGCAGTTTCTGGTAGTATTAATGGTACATCTTCCGTCATGTCTTTTTGACATTTGTCTGTACTAGAATGTGGTTTATAAAGAACTGGAGCAGTGTCTGTATCTAGTGGTATTAATGGTACATCTTCCATTGTGTCCTTTTGACACTTGTCTGTACTAGAATGTGGTTTATGAAGAACTGGAGCAGGGTCTGTGTCAGGTGTTATTACATCATTTGAAACACTAGTAGACCCAATATTTGGTCATTTGCAACATCAAGTGCTAGGGGATCAAACATATTGGAAATTTCTATATTAAAATGATCAGATTTTCTTCCCCTCCTTTTTTTGGGATGTTTTAAGTGTTGCACCAAGAACCAGGCATCTTCTAGATCGGTAGTTTCTTCATCCTCCCTAACTCTTTTTTTATTCATTGTAATATTAGTCATTGAAGTGGGAGTTGATTTACATGGTGTTTTATTATTTAAGGAAGTAGTGATGTGAGCTAATTCTGCTATGGAGGATGATGACTGTAGTTGTAAACTGACCTGTACTCATTTGGCCATATCTAGTTGGCTACTTTCTAGTTTGCCAAGCCTTTGACTAAACTGGGATAACGGCTGTGACATCTCTGCATTCTCAATACATTTAGTACAGGGCAGACTGGATGGGCCTTGCGGTCCTTATCTGCCATCAACTTCTATGTTTCTATGCTTCTATGTTTCTATATTACAGGTAAATAAGTTATTTGGTGGTCTATCAGTTACAAACATGTACATCTTGCAGGATTGACACAGTATGCCAATATCACCATTATTTGTTTGAACAAGTAAATCCATGGTTACAATCTGGTACAGAGTAAATGTAACAAGTGAGAAGTAATTAAAGTAAACCTGTTTGGTATTTATTGCTTTTGAGGCCTATGTAGGTAGTGAGGTATATACTTACTACTAAGAGGATCCTACTTTACGCCCTTCATGCCTGACATGCTTAACACGTGCTGACACGCGTGTCTTTGCATGCTCATCGCCACGCAAGGCCGCGCCTGCCCTGCTCGGCTCGCCCTGCTCACTGACAGCTGTGTTTTAAGTGGTAATTTGACCCGATAGTCACATTCTTGGGTCAAATACCACTCGTGGATAGTGCATTTTAAAAATAAAATATTAAGCCTTGAAATACTTGTGCAGTTCAAAATACTGCTACTGGTGTAGTAAATGGCTGTTTTTATGCCCCTAAAGAAGAAATAAAGCATTTAAATGCAGTCTGTAGTCCTTCAGTAAAGCTGAAAGAACTACAAGGCTCTCTTCCTGGTTCCTGGTTTAGGAACAAGGATTCCAACAAGTATTAGGTTCACACAAACACAAGACAAAGTTTCATGCAAGTTAAAATAATACTAGCATCAGCTCAGAGAGCAGTACTCAATATTGTATCGGTTTTACAGCTGCCTGCTCACTAAGAGCCAAGTTTTAAGGGGTAATTTGACCCAGAAGTCGTATTCTTGGGTCAAATACCACTCATGGATAGTGCATTTTAAAAATAAAATGTTATGCCTTGAAATACTTGTGCAGTTCAGAAATCACTGCCAGTATCACCAAATTGAATTTAAGAATAAAAGTGACACATATGTCCATCAAAGGGGATTAACACAATACTATTCAATAGTACAGAGTAATATGGAATAACGCCTAAATGCTCCTATACATCCTATGTATGATCCTAAGTATAAGTAAGATCCTAAGTATGAAGCTTGCAATTGATGATTCCCCATCTATAATGTGATGTAGTACCTGTTATAATGATTGCAAGGTGGAATAATAGGGCCAGTAAGGTGTTGCAGCAGCTAGGGGAGGCATTTGTCTAATGTTCTGGGTCTGTGCCCTGGCCATTGCTGTAGGTCAACAAGGGGAGGCTTGAGTGTCCCACAGTATGCTCTCCTCCTTGGAGGCAGAGTACCAGTCCTCTCTGCATTGCTGGGCACAAGAAGGGGTGAGGGAAAAGGGGTACCACTAGACAACAGATTCTGCTTGGCATGGGTTGGAGAGATGAGACAACAGGGGTTGGGTGGTATGGCATGGCAAGAGGGAAAGGATGCCACTGGACACTGAGGACTACATGGCTTGGGAAGGTGTGAGGGAGGGAGCACCACTGGACAACAGGAACTGTTTAGTATAGGACAGGGTGAAGGAGGTGAATGCCACTGGAAACAGGGAATGCTTGTCATGGAATAAGGTGAAGGGAGGCATGTATCACTGGACATCAGGGAGTGTTAGGGATGGAGTGAGGGAATGGGTGCCACTGGACACCAGGGAATGCTAAGCATGAGAAAGTGAAACGGAGGGAGATGCCATGGTGCACTAAGGACTCTTCGGGATGGATTGCAGGTGGGGCTGTCACTGAACACCAGGGACTGCTTGGCATGGGCCAGAGTGAGGGAGTGGGTGCCTCAGGACACCAGGGAGTGCTAGTCATTGGGGTGAGGAGAGGGAGTGGTGCTACTGGACAGCAGGGCACAAAATGGCAAGGTAAGACAACTTTTAATTTTCAGGCTCCCAATCCCAGAGGCTCTTGTTGATACAAATTATGCATCATCTCTTTTTAAATATCCTCTTAAAAATTAATAAAAGTTAGTTGCAAAGTGCTACATTTAGTGCCAACTGGGGTTGTAGCATGAAGTTGCAAGATGGGGAGGTGCTGTGTTGGGGTTGGAATAGGTTCTTCTTGGTCTTGATGGTTGTGTGGTGTGGTGTTTCGTCAGTTTAAATGGTTGCTTGGTGCAGCCTTGGCATCGCCATGGCTTCAGCACCCTCTTTCAAAGCATACAAAAGGATTTGTTGGTGTGTGAGTGTGCCAAGGTAGGGGTGCTACTGTTGCTGTTTCAGGTGGTCATTTGGGCTCTACAGCAGTGTGCCACATGGTGGCTTGTATTTAGGAGAGCTGCTGAGTGAAGTTTATTTTTAAAGCATACCCATCTTACACTTAAGCACTGTACCTGCAAAGAATTTTATATTGTTCTGTGCAAAGTATTGACAGTGCTGCTGTATTTGTAGATGTTTTGTAAGGCACCCAGAGCCTGTATGATTGGGTGTCTAAGAAATAAAAAACTACTACTACAATGCCATGCCAGTGACCTGGTTCAGGAGGTGACTCAAGGTGCACAGCAGTCAGCTGGGCTAGGAGATAGTGCAGACCAGGTAGGGAATCACACTGTACCCCAAGCCCTAGAGACCCTTGTGATGGGCCAGGGAGGTAGCTCCCCCACCAGAAGTTCTGCTGTGACTATCACCATCTAGGGGCTGGAGGGAAGGGAAAAGAAAAAGTGGAAAATCACCAGTGCTATCAAAATGTCAGTCAGGGTACACTTTTGCCCCATGCCATGGATTCCATCACCCACCAGATTCTGTTTCCCAGAGGAGTATGCCATCCCCCCATCCCAGGCATTGCCACAGGGAGAAGCTGTGATGGAGCAGGCAGACTGACTAGTGGTCAATGAAGCTGGGTAGTTACCCTGGCTTGAGGGGGCAATGTTTATTTTTATATATAAAATGGCAAGAAAAAATCTAGAAACTTCACTGGCTGAGAAATGTATATCTGATCATGCAATAAATTCCTAGCACCACACAGTCAGGTGCCAGATCTCATCACCAAGGCAAAAATGCCTCATTACCTACTAAATCAGGGGCTATATCATGCATGTATTTTGTTATTTAAAATGTATTTAAACAAATGAGTTATCGCTGCAGCAATTATATAAAATATCAGAGGTGTGGTCGCGCTCCGGTTTGTTTTCGGCTGGTACGCCCGCACATTTGTCATGTCCCGCATTTTTAAAATGTTTTGAAAAGTTTTTTTTGCCTCTTTGTGTTGGAAATTAGCACATTTTTAAAAAAATAACTTACCGCTGAGTTGCAGTCACGGTTGACTTTTCAGGCCGAAGGCAAGCAGGTGAGTGGTTGGGAAGCAAGGAGCTATGGTGTGCAGAGTGAAGGAAACCATGAGTGTATTTGCCATAATAAACACTCCTTTATTATGGCAAATTATGGCATAGTTTCCCTATGGGAAAAAGGGGAAGCCAGTTATTATATATAGAATAATACATAGGGAGGTGTGTATAATGGGAATTTTACACACACACACAAGGTGTGGGATGCTATATAAACCCAGAAAACTAAGCCTGAGGGGTTTGTAAAAGCATCCCACACTGAGGGTGGGTGGAAAATTCAAGTTTTCACACCTCCTCATGTATTATTCTACATTTAATGCACGCCCCAGGAGCTCTTGCTGACTTTGTTCAGTATATTAACAGTGTTAGCCCCTGTGACACTTGGACAGCTGGTTCTGATCACTGTATCATTTTTTTTGTAAAATAAAAATGGGTTATGGACTGTCTGTCATGAGAGATGCTGAGAAAATCCAGTGCTCTTGGAGTGACTCGCCACCCCCCACCCTCCCAGGTTTCAGCTGAAAGATGAAAGCCACGAGAAAATGCTTGAAACAGCATGTGTGATCACACACACACAGATTTCAGATACAAGGTGTTACCTGGAAGGCCTGAAGCTAATTACAAGCTGGAAGAGGCTTGAGTTGAGCATATCCATTTTATGACCACAACCAAGTGTACTCCTTTCATAAGGAGGAGGAAACCAGGTTTAGTAAACTGGTGCAAATTCATAAATGCTGATGTCTGTGTGAGAGGGGAAACTGATCAATAGATCAAAGAAATGTCATTTGAAGAACATGAGTCATGCTGAGGTTGCAGAATTTAATACTTGGAAAAGACATCCTGTTTTTATATAGATTTTTTTATATATATATTCTGACAGGGGGGAGCTAGGTGACCTCATGCAAATAGGTGGGGAAAACCAGCTTTTAAACATTTTTCTGTTTTCCTTCAGAGACACGTCTATCTAGACTCTGACAAAGAAACATATTTGGAGCACTTTAAGCAAGTATTTAGAGACAGAGAGAGAGAGAGAGACAAATCTAATTACTGTAGTAGGAATTGCGCTGTTTAAAACCTTGTTCTTTTAAAAGATTTGTATGTCTTGTGATATAATAGTTCTGTATTTTGTGTTTTACATATTTTTATCTATTTAAGTAAAACTCTTTTTAGAGCATACTTGGCCTGTCTTTGAATTTCTTTTATTTGCAAGAAAAGTATATATGGTTATAGCTGACACTAGGCATAAGCTTGAATGGTGATACCAAACTGGAAAGAGAAGTATTTTAAATCTGAGGTCTTTATAAAAGTTTTTAAGGGTTCATTTCTGTACACCTGGTTAGGTGCCCATAGGCAAAGATATCTGGCCCCCCCCCCCAAAGACAGAATTAACTGAGCCTGTGCATTAGGTACGCTAGCAAGAGGTTCACAGTTTGAATCCCTCCAAGACTGGAGACCAAAGGTTGATCCGAACTCACAAAACAGACAAGAGGTTTACCTTGTTCTGTTAAACTGTTCACAAGACTGCGCTCAGAGGTTGGCACTTTGGGAGTAGAAGGCTGACCTGCTGAGTGGGTTTGTGACAGCCCCCACCTAAAATTCATATTAAATTCCAGTTTTGAGAGAATTCCCTTTCTGGATATCATGATCAGCAAAAACAGGGAGGGGGGGTATTACCAGAGGAACATGTAGGAAACCCATTGAAACTGGCTAGCTCTTGTCACTCCCTCCACACTGCGAACAATGACCTCAAGACTGTTTTGTAGAGCAAGACGCAATTGTAGCTCTGAGGTGGAATTCCAGACAGAAATTAACAATCTGGAAAATAGATTTGTTATCTGCAGCTACTCTGAATCCACTATCACAGCTGCCAAAGAGAAATACCAGGGCACCAGTAGGGAAGTTGTACTAAGACTCAAATAAAAGAGGCATGAGCCAGAAGCATGCTCTTATTTTATTACAACTTATGCAATTACTGTAGATCCAGTAGGATAAAGGAGATCTTACACAAACACTGGTGGGTTTTAAGGGCAGATGACCAACTGAAAGACATCTTGTCCACGCCGCACCATATGGTCTGCAGGTGGGGGAAGAATCTCCCAGACAAACTGGTCCTCTCATCCCAACCTAAGGCCAGGACCAATACCTGGTGGCCCCCTTCCCAAGAGGTTTCAAGCAGTGCAAGCACAGCAAATACTGTAAAGTTATAAAATACGCAAATAGCTTTATGAATCCAGAAGAAAACAGGGTACTTGAGGTACGTTATTTTATCACAGGTGACACTACATATGCCATTTCCTTGGCTGAATGTGCCCGTGTTTTTTTTATGTTGGGAAAACGAAAAGGAAATTAAAATACAGAGTTGGTTACCACATTAGGGCCATGCAGTCCAATAATGAGGAATATGTTCTAGCCATGCTTGTTAACTTGTAGAGGGCCTGGGCCAACATCAAGCTCGGTTTACTGGTATTGAGCATGTTACCCTTGGGTCTGGAGGGGTAACAGGGATTTGGCTCTGGCCAGAAGAGAACATTTCTGGATTTTTAAATTGGGGCAATGTACTGACCAGGTCTAACTGACCACGTGGGTCTGGTCCCAGTTTTTATTTTTTTCTCTGCATTCCTTGCTCCAGGCTGGCCACTCTTTTGGGCAATCTAGGTCCCTGCTGGTGCCCCTGCTCTGATGCCAGCCACCACTACCTCATATTTGCAGCCGCCCAGGTAACCCAGATGTAACCCTTTACTGGGTGGGTCCCCCTCCTCTGAGGGAGATAGGCACCGGTAGGGGCTGGCCAGCACACACTACTTGGCCCAGGTGCTGCTGAGGTGGATCCGGGCTGCATCGGGCGCTTGGCAGCAATGGGAGCCGGCAACCGTCATCCGGTCAGCCATGGAGCACTTTTCCACTTTGCAACCTGGGGGCGTGGTGTGCCACAACATCAAGGCATAAGCTGACATTCTCTACACTCCCCTTAGTCAGTGGGACCCCAGTGCATTGCCATACCCCCAGCCTCTGCCAGGAGTCAGCAAGCACTGGGTCCTCAAACCACCCTCCCACTGAGAGAAGGTGAGCAGTCTCTGGATGCTGTAACCTTCTCTCCCCAGCTGGCCCTCCAGCTCTCTGAGTCCATTCCCGGACCTGGGTCACTGGCGTCACAAGCGGAAATCCAACCGCTGCACCAATGGGACAGCTTGGTCCCATTTTTGATGTAAAACTGAATTTCATCTGTGACCTTCATTGGTCTTTGATCTAAATATGCAAGGCTCTGATTTTGATTCTGGTTATGTAAATACGAAACATGTATATGTTCTGGATGGTACGTAATAATTTATCTTTTGTTCTCATTTATTACAGGTACTTTCTCTATGCACCACTTTACAAGCCCTTTGGTTGGTTTGTAGATGCACTTTGAGGACGTAGCGTGACACATCTTTGGGAGTCTGTAAGCCTCAGGATCAGGAAGTGTCCTGTGTGCTGGTCTGGCACCATCAGTCGGTCTTGTTTTTCCTTTTCTACACCTTTCTTTCCCCTTTTCTGTCCTCCCCACCCCCTTCTTTGTCCCTTTCTTTTTCTTGTAACTTCACACCTGTTCTCTTTCTTATACCTTTGAGAGAGGCCCCCACTATAGAGGCCTTTAAGAGTCGTCTTAAGACCTTTTTATTTGTGCAGGCTTTTGGAGTTTAAGTTATATGTATGATATTTTAATTCTAATGTACACGGTATGACATACTGTATAGTTTTTGTGCGGCGCCCAGAGCCTCTGGGATTGGGCGTCTTTTTAAATAAAATTGACTTTTACTTTGACTAACTAGGAAATACTCATGATAAATACATTATGGTATGTTTCCAGTTTTTTTTTGCTCCCCCTGCCCCTGGGATGGCCACTTCTTCAGGCCTCCTAGGCACCCTATCTGACACCCTACCCCCCAGCCCCCACCTCACACTGCAGCCAACACACCCCAGGGTAATCCGTCGTAACCCTTCTCTGGATGGGTTCCTCTCCTCCGAGGGGGGATGCGCTGGTGGGGCAGCCAGCGCACTCTTCAACTGGCCCTAGGTGCTGCTGCTGAGGTGGGTATGGCTGGCTATGGGACTTCTGTGTTGGTTGGGGCCAGCAGCCATCATCCAGTCAGCCCAGGAGTTGTTTTTTTCCTCCTTGTTTTTTCCCCAGAGGTGTGGCATGCCACAGACATCAAGGCACATACCGACATCCACTACATCCCCCAGTCAACAGAGCCTAGTGTGCTGCCATGCTCCCGGCCTCTGCCAGGAGTCAGCAGGCACTGGGCTGCATTCCTGCCCTCTCCCCCCCCCCCGGAGAAGGCGAGCAGTGTCTGGCGCAAGCCTTCTCCCCTGGTAACCCTCCGGCACCCTGGGTCTGTTCCCGAGCCCAGGTTGCCAGCGTCACAAGCGGAAATCCAACCACTGTGCCAACGGGCCGGCTGCATTTACAGCTTTTAATACATTTTACTCTACTTGTCTGTGGGAGAGTAATAATTAAAATTTACTGTACCATTAATCATAAACTGGGACATATTGAGTGAATTACAAATGTTTGGAGACACTGGTGCTGTGAATGGACTGGTATTGGTGGGAGAAACTGGTGCAGCATTTTGTACTGTTGCTGTGTCACTTGTGCTACTGTTCAGATTATTCTGGCTTACTGGGTTTGATTCTCTTGTGGGTGCTTTCTGATATTCTTGGCTACTATCTGGAGAACATTTAGATTTTGACGTGGAGCAAGTTGGAAAATACACGATCAGCTGGACGGGTGGGTGGGAAATGATCTATGCTCTCTGTGCTCACATATTAATTTCATTAACATGTGGTTGGCACTGGTATTTCACAGCAGGGTATTTCTAGGGCATTAATGCACACTTGGTTTTGAGTTGGGTGTGGTAATTTAACCAAAGTGTGATTGGTATTTCAAAGAAAATGAATTGCCATGTTACAAACTGAGTTAAGTACTGTCCACATGCATTGCATATAATGCAATAACACAGTTATTGAAATGTGTGCAAAAACTGGCTTAAAACAGCACAGAAGACA
This sequence comes from Neoceratodus forsteri, assembly GCA_016271365.2. Lineage (NCBI taxonomy): Eukaryota > Metazoa > Chordata > Ceratodontiformes > Ceratodontidae > Neoceratodus > Neoceratodus forsteri. The sequence continues at coordinate 964,777,316 of CM028134.1, read as the reverse complement.
CTGGACATGTTAACATACTGTAGTTCGGACTGAAGGAAACAAAACATATTGGGTGGTGAGGTGCAGGATTGGAAACGGGAGGTGTGAGCCTAGAGAAGTGCTTTCAGAAAAGAGGGGGAGGGGCAGAACTGATGGAAAGAGGAAAGTTAGACCAAAGGTAAAACAATCTGCATAAGAAGGCAACTCGACCTACAGGCATTTGACTTGAAGAAAAGAAAAAGGAAAGGAACAAGAACAAAGGTCAGTGTTTCAAAGGGAATAGAAAGAGGGAGAAGAAAACAACAGGAGGGATTTGAGCTAGCTATGCAGTAGGTGGAATATTTTATTCATTTATTAAATTATTTATTTATTTCAAAATTGGTAACTATTTTCAGATGTGATGGGGGGGACAGATGTTTTGTAAGAGGAGGATAGGGTGAGAACAGGGTTGCTAGCATTGAGGGTAGATAAATCCCCAGGCCAAGACGACATACACCCAAGGGCACTGGCAGAGAAGCTTGTAGGTCCCTTGGCCGACCTGTTTAGTGGGTCACTGGAGTTGGGCGTGGCACTGCAGGACTGGAAAATGGCACATTTATTTTATTGAATTTTGTTGACTGGGTAGGCCCCCTGGGACTACAGGAGTCCCTTTTTCAGAACCCATAGAGTTGTCCAAAAGATGACCCAGGGAACTACAGACCAGTCAATCTGACCTCAATTGTGTGCAAGCTCATAGAGATCCTACTTAAGGAAAGGTTAGTAGAGTATTTGAATGAGAATGTTCTTGGGAATGAGAAGCAACAGGAGTTTATGGAAGGGAGGTCATGTCAAACAAATCTAATAGACTTCTTTGATTGTGTCACTAAAACAGTGGAGAGGGGCCAAGCAGTGGCCATCCTTCACCTGGACTTCAGCAAGGCCTTTGACTCTGTACCCACAACAGGTTGATCACAAAGTTGACAGACCTAGGGGATGGCAACAAGTTCACCAGGTGGGTGGAAAACTGGCTGAGGGGCTGAACAAAGAGCGTGGTGGTGGGAGGTGAGCTCTCCAGCACCAGGTAGGTCACCAGTGGGGTCCCACAGGGCACAGTGCTCAGACAAGTGCTCTACAATGTCTTTATCAACAATATTGGGAATGATTAAGGGCAAAATTTGCCTATTCATGGACGGCACTGAGCTCTGTGGGAGGGTGGACACAGCAGCAGTGGTGCCGGAGCCAGGGGGGCCGGGGGGAATTGGTCCCCCACCTTTAAAAGCAGGGGGGCCATGCCTTTCACTTTTTTGACACAAGAACCATGTGCACAGCAGAAAAAAAGGCACTCATGGCTTGTCTGGGCCTTTGCCAGCTGGGGTTCATCAGGTTCGACTTCAAGTTCAAATGAACCCCCTTCCGTGAACCTCGATTTTTTTTTTTGTGTGTGTGTATGTTTTACAGTGACTGTGCTGTCTCTTTAAATCCCCTTCCCACTGCCAGCAACTGTAGAGGATGCCCTGTGCATCATGTCATCCCTGCTCCGCTCCTTAGAACCCACCCCTACCCCAGTCAGATTGCCAATGACCAATATGAGTGTGTAACTGACTTGGATGAGAGCTACAATGATTGGCCACTGTTGCTGCCATAGATGAGAGTGCACCACACTTCAGCACTGTTATGTCTGGGCCTGTGCGTATCGTTTGCTTATAGCTGCAGTCCACAGCTAAATGTGATGGAGAGCGGGATGAGTGTTGGTGCCTTAGCTGCTCATTTTGGGCAGGTGAGACTTACAGTACTGCTGCTGCTGGGCAGATAATTCCTGAATTTCGTTGTAGTACTGGCTCTCAGACTGCTGACTGTAAAAGCAGTGGTGGTATTATTACTGAATAGACTTGGTGTTATTGGAACTGCTTTTACTGTGACTGTGCTCAGAATTGTACATTTATGAGCAAGTGCAAACCCATTAACTAAGTTCTTGTTTGGAGTGGATCTGATTTGTTTAATGCTGTTTTGTCTGTTTGTTGTATATATTTATAATACTGGGCAGCGGTCACGTTTCACTATGTTCTTTTCCTTTTTTTTCTTTGATGCTCTCAAGTCTGCCTCCCCGTTAATTTATTCTTGCTATTTCTGAGTTCCTAAAACCGGGTACAGTAACAGGCGAGGGGGCAGTACCATGAAAAGTATACAGTAAAACACATGAAACTTTGGTGTTGGAGTACCACACACTCACTGTTTGCTTTACTACTGCTTTTACAGGATGTCGGATGCTCAAAGCAGGATTTTCGAATTTCAAACGTGAGCCTGGAGCTCTCTTTCTACTCCGCAAATCAGAGCAAGTGAAGGGGGGGGCATGCCCAGTTTTTCCCCTTTATCTGGTTGCTTTTACTACCAGCAGCACCTCCCATTGCTCCCTTGCTTCTTCTTGCATCCCAACAAAGGAATGACTGGAGTAGGACAGAAAAAACACTGAAGTAGCAGCTGCAGCAGCAGCAAAGCCCTCTGGCTTTGCAGGAGTTGGGGGTAAGAGCTCAGAACCACTATGGGAAACTTTCCTAGTGGCAGCTCAGGCCATGGACACAAAGAATGAGGATATCCTGCAGATGATGTGGTGATCAGAAGAGCAAGATATCAATGGCGGTAGTAGGATGATGGGCGGTGCCACTGGAAAACTGCAAAAAGAGTTACCCCAAATTGCGGAGCTTTTTGCAACAATTGCGGGGAAATTGTGGGAGTTCAACTACATATCCTGAGTGCTTCACAGTAAATCTTTTAATGTTTTCTGCAGCATGTATTAGTCAGTATGAACTACTAAATGAAAACACTGCCACTTGATTATGTTTAAAACATAAAGAAAAGTTTATGTTCCTAAAATGAATACTAAACTAATAAGCTATCGTAAACATTGCCTATCTTCCAAAATTTAAAAACATCTGCCTCATACAGTGCTCAATAGATTCTACGAAATGAGCCACAGCAAATCAATATTGAATAAATCCAGAAGAAATAACTGTTTCTGTTTCTGGATGTAGAATAAAGAAGCCTGATCAACAGCTGTTTACAGTGCTCTGCCAGCTGTTCACCCACTTTGGTACAAGAAAAAAATAAGCAGATAGAGTGGTGAATAATTGAGTTTTAGTAAAATGTCAAAGAGTTTAATGTTCATAATTTGCACTGTAGGTACTGTACACTATTTTTGAAATCACATATATAAACATTTAATCTGGGGGTTATTGGGGCTGGCAGTATAGACTAGAGATTAGTGTAACAAACTGTGAATGAGCTGGGGACATCTAGAAGACATGGGTTTGACTCCCACAGCCTCCACTTGCATACTGTGTGACTCTGAGCAAGTCATTTAACCTTCTCAGTGCTCCTGGGTTGCCCCTGAAAACAGCCACTTGTGCCTAGTGGGCCATACCCGGTTACCAAAAAATATAAAAAAAATACCAATATCAATCAATCAATCAATTACTTTATTTAACCAGGCATATACACCATTGAGCAAGCTCATTTTCAAGATGGTTCTGGACAATAGTACATTGCAGTTCAGTACAAACATAACACAGGTAAGGTAGTAACAAAAATGTAAGAAACATTTTACAGGTTAACCACAGCAGGCCAGTACCTAATAGCCTGTCATGATGGTGAACACATGCAATTCAGACCAACAGAATATAGGTAAAAGTAGAGGAGCAAAAAATCCAAGACACTCTTCAGATAGTAGTATATAGATAAGAATTGGGGAAGGCAGGTGAGAAGAAAAAAGGTGTGTTAGAGGGAGGTGACAGGAAGAAGAAGAAGGCCAGAGTAAGAGGGAATGAGCTAAGACAGCTGGATTTCCCTAAAAGGGAAGTATCTTAATTGAGATTTTAGACGTGGGATTTGTGAGAGGAGCCTAATGTAGGTTGCTCAGTATCTTCTAAAACAGTTGCAGGCTTCCTTCAACAGCATGGCTAGTAAATCTTTAAATGTGAATAAGCCTGGGAGTGAGGAAAGTTTTAAAGAGCTTTGCATGGTATTTCATAGCGATGGGAGTGAAAAATTGATGGCAGCCGCGACATATGATGTATTTACTCTAGGAATCTGGAAGCAGAGTAAAGAGAAACGTCTCAGGCCATACGATCCCTTGGCCTGTGTGAAGAGGCTCGAAATGTTAGTAGGAAGATTATTGGATAGCGCTCTATAAAGCCAGAGTAGAGCATTTCTTTTCCTCCAAGCTGAAAGTGAGGGCCACCCTGATTCCTGGTACAGTAGGCAGTGGTGAGTGCGAAGAGGTAGGTTGAAGATAAATCTTAGGGCCCTATGGTAGAGTGTGTCAAGTTTGTTGAGCACTGTTGAGGGACAATGAATGCAAAGAAAGTCAGCATAGTCAAGTAAGGGTAAGAATGTGGTTTGTACTAGTCTCTTTCTACATTCTGGGGTGAGCAGATGTTTAATACGATAGAATAAGCCTAGCCGCTGTCTTAATTTCTTCGAGACTTCATTCAAGTGGTATAGAAAGTTAAGGTTATTATCCAGCCAGAACCCAAGATATTTAAAGGTTTCAACTATTTCGAGAGGTTCATCTAGAAGTGTTAGAATCTGGGGAATATGTGTTGGTCTGGGGGCTGGCTTTGGAGAGAGAGAATCATGGCTTTAGTCTTTTTGGCGTTGAGGAGGAGTTTGTGTCTGATGAGATAATGTTGGAGAGTAATAAAATCTTGCTATTTTTACTGCGTCATACACTAGTCAGGTTACTCTGTAATTTACCTTTGTTTTACTCTGGCTGCAATGATTTTGTTTAAAGATACATGTTCAGATGCATTTTATGTGTTTCATAAGCTTGTTTTTAGGCTTTAGTCAGGTTTGTATTGTAGTCTTAGCATGTGAGCATCTAGGTGGTAGATTGCTAAGAGCGAGATCACTGTTAGCAACTAGCTTATTCAAGTTTATAATCAGTAGGGCCATTCAAAAATCCTCAGCTGTTTGAATCAAAACTAGTCTGAATGAAAGTAAGCTCACAAGGACAAAACTGTCCTACCACTTGCTAAAAGGCTTCATACTGTAGTTAATACCCCATTTAGGTGAATGGGATAATTTGCATGTTTTCTCCCATCTTTTGTTTCAGTCTCTGTGGCAACAAATTTTTTTCTGATAGACTGCTTCAACACAAAGCAAATGTTAAGTGTTTAAGTGTACTTATGCTTGGCCAGTGGATTTTGAAACCAAACAAGACAAGGATTCAGAAGAAAGCAGTGTCACATAAAACCCTTGCCCTACCTTGCTCTGCACTGTTTCGGCCAAACCCAAGTCTGCATGCAAAATTGTCAATATGTCTGAGAGTATTTTATTAAAAATGTTAATACTTTTTACACAATTCAATGTAAAAACTCAAAAATTGTTAGAAATTGCGGAACATGTCAGTTTTAGCAGAGAATTGTGAAAATTGTGGATTCCACAAAAAAATTGAGGGTGCAATTTTCTAGTCCTGATGATGGGTCAGGGATTAGGCTGGCAAAGGTGAAATGATGTCTGATTCAGGCCACTGAGGATAAACTGTGTATTACAAAAAACAAATGCTGTCTGGGATGCAAAAGAATAATCTCTGTGCCTATGCCCACCTTATCATCATACCAGCATCTGTTTGATTCACAGACTTGTTTAGGGTGCAGGCATAGTGGGCACGTCAAACACATTGCATAGTGTTTTCAAAAACAGCAAAACAAATGTCATACCATATGTTGTGGAACAAGCATTTCAAGCAACGTTACTTGTTTTCTTTTTCTTTGTAAGATTATGTATTTCTGGCCTCTCTTCTTGTTCTTTTTCCTTTCTGGCACAGGGTATCGCAAGGGAATTTAGAGCACCTGATATTCTCAGTTCCATCTTTTTGCCCTGCCCATTTCAAAGCCACACAATTTAATGGTGATAAGGATGCCATGTCAGGCACTGCCTGTCTAAAAAGGAGGATTTTACTTTTGCTGGATCTGGATTTGCAGTGGCAGCATTGCCATCTGATGCCCTGGTGGACTGGATTTTGGCTCCCTGACTCACTGCAACAGTCCTGCAGCCCACTCAGTTGGGAGCTGAGTTGACTGGGGGAAGAAAGCAAAGGGTAATGGTAAACAGTGTCAAATAAGAAGATGGGATTATGACAACTCTGGTTCCATGGGGGTCAGTTCTGAGTAGGGGTTGTTAGCCGGTATTTAACTATGTTTTATGGCTGTTAAGAGTTTTTATTGTTTATTATGATGCTACAGTTAACTTCTAATGATTGGATGTGTTGTTTTTCCATTCAGACAGAGACATCTCTAGAATTTTATTTTGGTTTCCACTTGAGTCAAGGGTGGGGGGAGACCTAACAGAACTTTGTTTTTATCTTCAATGTAAGCCTTAAAATGCACCACACAGCACCTAATCAGGGGCCTGTACTTTTATGTTCATGGCCCCCACCCTGCGGAAAACTTTACCTTGTTAGATACAAGAGTCCCTGACTGTGGGGAGCTTTAAAGCTGCTTTGAAGTCACATTTATTTGAACTTGCGTTTGATTGCTCTGTATAGTATTGTTATTTGATATTGATTGTTTCATTGTTTTAATTGTAAAGGCACTATGATCTTTTGGAAGAGTGCCTGTTTTATAAATAAATAAAGTGAATTGAACTAAAACCCCAGAGCTTCTGTGGGCCTAGCGTCCCCCAGCTTTTTTAAAGAAAATTTTCTTGACTACCCCCTTAACCTCAGACCTTGGCCCCCCATTTTTAGAAAGGCTCTGGCATCCCTGCATAGCAGAATGGATATATAGCCTAAAGGAGGATCTGGAAGAGCTAGAGAGGTAGTCTGGGATTTGTCAGCTTGACTTCAGTGCAAAAAAATTAAAAGTTATATACACTGGAGCCAAAAATCGGAGGACTGAGTACAGCTTGGGAGGAGTCCAGGTATCTGCTTCAGAGGAGGAGAAGGACCTGGGAATAATGATCACTAGGGACCTGAAACACTCCACATGATGTAAGAAAGTGGCAACAAAGGCAAATAAAATGCTGGACTGCCTTGTCAGAAGGATCAGCAGCAGCAAGAGGAGGTAATACTGCCCTTGTACAGATCATTAGTGAAGCCACATCTGGGGTACAGTATTGGTGCCCATACCTTAAAATTTACATAAACCTGCTGGAGACAGCCCAATGGAGGGCAACAGAGCTGACCATGGGCAAGTAGAGTAGGATGTATAAGGACAGGTTAGAGGCCCTGAACATGTACTCCCTGGAGAAGAGGAGAGAGAGAGAGAGAGAGAAAGAGAGAGATGGGACATGATTAAGACCTTCATGTATTTGTAAGAAATAAATAGGGTGGACAAGGGGGGCTCTTCAAGCTTAGTGAGACTTGAAACATGAGGGAACACAGTCTCAACTTGGAGTAGGGTGGAGAGGTTTAGGGGAGAGGCTAGGAGGCATGTCTTCATGGACAGGGTGATGGCAGGTTGGAATGTGCTTCCAGGAGGAGGTGGTTTTATTAAAAATAGTATGCAGCTTCAAGGGAGGCTGGGATAGAGTTAGGAGAAATGCAAGGGTCAAGGGAAGGGCAGACGGAGGGGAAGGGCAGACTTTGGGTGCAGGGATGCAGGGTCAGTAACTAATGCTGAAGGCCCTGCAATATGAAGAGACTAGATAGACCTAATGGCTTTTTTCTGCTGGCTTCATCTTATGTTCGTATGTTTGTATGTGACTCATGGTAAGCACGTGTAAAGAGAGAAAAAGCTAGTCAAAACCAACCAACCAAACAAACTTATTCTTGTTTCTCAAATTGGATTTTTGTAGTGTTAATGGCAGTTAAAAATCTCATGTCACTCATCGTAACAGGAGAATGTTTATTAAAGCAATCCAAAAACAACATATATCATGCATCATAATTCAGCAACCTCAAGCCCCACCTTGTAAAATAAAAGAACACACTCCATCACCTACAATATACCTAGAAATACATCTCAGTGCTAGTAACCATCATGAATGAAATAAAAAAAACACTTGCAATGACTACTAACCCGTTAAATCATGCACAATCGTAAGACACCCAAGACACTTTTTTCCCCACCAAATATTGAAGGATTGTCCAGGAACTGTAACAAATTCATTCTGTATATCTTTCCTAATTCATCTGATATTTCATACAATAAATCCAACTGAAACGCCTCTTTTTGTTGAAGCACATACTGACAGCATATCTTCCAGATCCAGTACTTCAGAGAGGCAAAAAGAACAGTAAGATTATAATATAGATATCTATTATGCATCAGAAGCCCTATGAGGAAAGACTCAGGGAGTTAAATATGTATCTGTAGAGCAAAGGAGGGAAAGAGGAGACATGATAGAAACATTCAAATACTTTAAGGGTATCAATAAGGTACAGGAGGATGGCATATTGCACAGAAATATATGCTCCAGGACAAGGGGGCATGTTATGAAGCTGGAAGGGAGGAGACTTAGAGGGCCAGGGTTGTGAGGAAATACTTCTTTACGGAAAGGGTGGTGGGTACTGAAATGGTAAAAGGTTTCAAACATGCATGTGATAGACACAGGGGGACCTTAATAACAGGGCTGGGTGGGGGGTAGAGCCTGGAGATCAAATAGGGTCTATGGTAGCACAATAGGTAGGGACCTTAGGGCAGGCTAGGTGGGCCAGGAGGCCCTTTTCTGTTGACCGCTTCTATGTTTCTATTATAAACTGTATTATTTACTGCGTTCATTTGGAATTATTCCTAAAACAAGTGTTTCATACTTAAGAGATACAAACAAGGGTTCATTCCATGTCCCTGCAAGCAATGTCCAAAATTGTTTACTGAAAGTACAGTCTAAAAAATAAATTCTCTGTAGTCTATAACTGATTGGTGCAATGTTGTCTAGGACAGTAGTGCTTTAAAATGCCTTTATGTTTGAGATTATTTCTGACATTGAACCTACCATGGCAGCATAACCATAAAATGTCCCACAGCTTAGCATGCATTCTTTTCTCGTTTAACTGATTAATTACGAATGGTACTTTATCCGCTGGGCAAGGTTCAAACTCTGGAGGAGCCATAAAAATGTTATCTGCAATGGTTCTATGATGGTTTTCTGGGAGCATGTGTGTAGTTGCCTTGCAGTTATGTTCTGCTGTTCTATTTTATAAAAGCAGACTCAAAATATACTGGCAAGGGGGGGGGGGGCATCCAAAAAAATCAGTGGACAGCAGGCTCTGTTACCCAAATTGTGCATTAGAAACCACAATATTTATCAGGAGCCAGTAGGAGCTGTCTCATATTTCAGAATAAAAAAATACAGTTGTAAAAAACCCCAACCAGATTAATCATGTCCAAACCACCCTTTTTGATGGGGAGGTGAGTAATAGTCCTCTTGATGGGATTTAGTCAGCCTCTCTGTAAGAGCAAAGCAATGATGTGGCACTGTGTCAGGCTTTGTATCTTTGCAAAGGGCATCAAAGCAAAGGAGTGCTGCACATGCTACTGTCTCTTCTGTGAAGACCTCCCTGGAGACTGGAAACTGCACCACAATCCGCATGGGGGTTGTATACAGACCCCCATCTCAGGGGGAGGAAATTGACAAGGAAATGATAGAAGGCATCCTTACGATGGCAGAAAAAGGGGACATATTGTTGATGGAAGACCTGAATATGCCAGATGTTAACTGGAGAACCTTTGCTGAAGCCACATTCAAGAGCAGGGTCATTCTCGATGCCCTACAGGAGGCATGCCTCAGACAGCTATTGTTGGAACCCACTCGGGAGGGAGCAATCTTAGACCTGGTACTCTCAAATGGAGATGGAGAGAGGATCTCAGATCTAGAAGTGGGTAGCCATCTGGGAACAAGTGACCACCAAACAGTGTGGTTCACAATAAACACAGCCGCAGAGTCAAGCCATACAAAAGTGAGGGTACTGGACTTAAGGAAGGCTGACTTTGTCAAAATGGGAGAGTGTCTCAGAAAGGCACTAGCAAACAGGCAAGAAGGAGGGGTGGTGGAACAATGGGGAAACATCAAAACTGCCATCACAGTGGCAAGCCTTTGTGTGAAGCAAATAAACAAATCAAAACGAAAGAAAAAAATGACTTTGGTTCTCAAAAGAGGTGGTGGGAAAGGTTAGAGTGGAAAAGATAGCATTCAGGAAGTATAAGGAAACACAGAAGGAGCAGGACAGAGAACTATACCAGTTAAAGCAGAAGAAAGCAGATAAGGCAGTCAGAATAGCAAAGGCCCCAGAAGTATAAAAAACAAACAAACAGAAGTATACAAAAAAGAATAGCAAATACCCAAATCGAGGAAAAGATAGCCAACTTGGTTAAGAAGGGGGATAAAACCTTTCTGAAAGAACTCCTAAAACTGAAGGTGGACAAAGCAATGGGGCCTGATGGGATTCACCCCAGAATTCTAAAAGAACTAAGGGGATAATTAGTGACACCACTGACTACCCTTTTTAACAAATCATGGGAGGATGGTATGGTACCTAAGGACTGGAGGAGGGTGGATGTGATTCCCCTTCACAAAAGTGGGAGCAAAGCAGAGGCAGGAAACTACAGATCTGTTAGCTTGACCTCAGCGGTAGGAAAAATGATGGAATCACTTCTGAAAGAAAGAATTGTTAAGTACCTAGAGGCCAGAAGGGCACAGGACCCAAGGCAGCATGGATTCACAGTGGGAAGGTCATGTCAGATGAATCTAATAGATTTTTATGACTGGGTGGACCAAAGTAGTAGACCAGGGAAGGGCTGTGGACATGGCCGACCTAGAATTTAGTAAGGCATTTGACACAGCCCCACACAAAAGATTAATAAACAAATTAGCCAGCCTGGGAGTGGGTCCCATGGTGGTAGCCTGGGTAAAGAATTGGCTGAACAACAGGACACAGAGGGTAATAGTAAACGGAGCCCAGTCTGAAGAAAGGAGGTTTACTAGTGGGGTACTGCAGAGTTCAGTACTGGGTCCGGTCCTTTTTAATGTCTTTATAAGTGACATTGCAGAGGGACTGGAAGAAAAAATATGCCTCTTTGCAGATGACACAAAGATCTGCAACAGGGCTGATACACAAGGAGGGGTGGAAAGGATGAGAAGGGACTTGTCAAGGTTGGAGGAATGATCAAAAGTATGGCAGCTTAGATTCAATGCAAAAGTGGAAAGTAATGCACATGGGAAACAAAAACCAGGGAAAGAGTACACAATGGGGTTATTAACAACAAAAATGGAAAGGGACCTGGGGGTAGTCATATCAGATGACCTAAAGATAAGCAAGCAATGTAAGAAGGCAGCAAGAATGGCTGGGGGGATACTGGGATGTATAGGGAGAGGCATCACCAGTAGAAAACAGGAAGCTGTTATCCCTCTTTACAGACAGTTGGTGAGACCCTATCTGGAGTACTACGTACAGTTCTGGAGACCCCATCTCTGCAAGGACATAGACAGGATGGAGCCAGTCCAGAGGAGGGCAACTAAAATTGTGCAGGGTCTGCAACAGAAGCCATATGAAGAGAGACTAAAGGAGCTTAATATGTATACTCTTGAGGAAAGGAGGGAGAGGGGGGACATGATAGAAACTTTCAAGTACCTCAAGGGAATCAACAAAGTCCAAGAGGGTAGCATCTTTCAGAATAAGAGATGTGCAAGAACAAGGGGAAACAATTTGAAGATAGAGAGGGGACAGATCAGAGGCAATGTGAGGAAGTATTTTTTCACAGAGAGGGTGGTGGACGCATGGAATGGCCTTCCTGAGGCAGTCATGGGGTCAAAAACAGTGAGGGAATTCAAGAATGCATGGGACAGATATAAGACAATTCTGGTGAGGGGTAGGAAGAAGTAGGCTGTTGGTTAACTAGGATCTGCAGCTTATCCAAAAGGTAGGTGTGCCAAGCAGTCCTTATCTGCCATCAAAGTCTATGTTTCTCAGTTTTGGCAGGTAACTCAGCACCGCCAAGAGGGGGCAATTGGGGTGCTTCATGGGTTGGGGGAATGGACTATCATTACTGGAATCATGGGGGGAGACAGGTGGAAGTTGATGTGCTGCATCAGTTGGGGGGGGTAGTATTTCTGTATTACTAGGGCCATGGAGGAAAGAGCAACAATTGCTATACTGGGACTTAGGGGGATGGAGAGGACATGGGGTGCTATGGGGTCAGGGAAAAGGTAAACCTTTTTTAGGGATGCTACATTTCACATAGCAGTCTTCATTGGTGAAGTGCCATTCTCCCAGGCATTTGGCGAGGGTGAACTTCTCAAAGCTTTTTTCACCGACTTCTCCCTTTATGAAGGGTGACTTGTCAAAAGGTTTTATTTTTTTACCTTACAGCAAAGACAGCATGAAGCATCATTTGCAGACTTCATCAATCCCTTGTCCCTGGACCAAGTACTGTAGTTATGAACTACTTTATTAAAAGGTGGAAGCCCCAGATGTAGATTTGTTTGTATCCAAGGAAAAAAGAAGGTAACCTCTGTTTTGCTGCAGACCTCCATCTTTAGATACAATCCTAGAGGAGGCTCTCAGCATGTTTTGGAGGGACAAATTCCTCTGATCCAGAAAATGCTTCTGAAATTGAGGAGGGAAACAGCAACCATGACATTGATAACAGTAGTGGAGCTAGAGGGGGAGAAGGGGGCAGTTGCACCCTTTGGACCCCTGGCTGCAAAACTGGTGCCCCTCACCAAGACGTGTGCCAGTTCCCGACTTCATCCCTCTAAGATAGGGTGACATGGTATCCCGGTTGTACTGGAGCAGTCCTGATTTTCTTTGCATTGACCTGTGTCTCAAAATTATTTTTATGGTGGTGGGCGGAGCCTACAGCCATCTTGTTATCTGTAGCTGGAAAATGGAGTACCATGGAACACATATTTTGGACTTTTCAATGTATCCTTCCATGCCAACTGAAATAAAATACTCCCTTCTTTTTGTTAAGAATGTTGGAAACATAACTCCAAACTGCTTATCAGATGCCATTAGGAAACTGAAACAGCTTGTTAAGTATTTGTTAAATATTGGTTGACTATTAAACTGGAGATTTGTTTACCCCCCTCAGAATGCAACAACTTGCATATTTAAATACTTAGCATTTAAACAGATTCTTACTACTAGTTTCACTTGGGAATGTATTGTCTTTCAAGAAAGAGTCATACTGTACCTTATAAATGTCACCCTTTCCCAGCAAATCTATAATTTAACTTATAAGAAAGAAAACAGACTCTGCACTCTCAGAAACAAATAGTTATAAATTGCTGTGCAAAGTTGATTGGCAAGGTGCCCGAACAAAAGCCCTATAGCCCCAGCGCTTCGGGCCTTTAGCGGGCCTTCCTCAGGGGGCGGGTCTAAGGAAGACAGACATGCTCATCAATTTATACAAGTGAAATAATGTGAAACAGGTGCAAATACTTGTGAATTAAAAATATGTAACAAACAAAAATGTTTGGTAACACAACAGGTCTCAAGAGAAAATCATTCTATATAAATTTCAAATTCTTTAGGTTAAGCTCTAAAGTTAGAGAAGATATTTGTAATAAGAATTATAAGACCTTATTGAGTTAAATGCAACATCTCACCAATAATCAAAGATACATGGTATTCCACCCTATGCTGCCAATACCAGTTTTTTAAATACAGTTTATTATAATAGTTTATGTAGTCAAGATATTAGTAATCTAATGGCTTCATGATTACATTTCTAAGGTTTTCTTTTAAGCAAAATAGGAAGGTCAAATCCATAGTGCAAAAGGTCAGATTAAGGAATTTCTCACAAATTGTACCAGGTGAAGAATTCATCGGCCAAATAATTCCTATTACCAAATAATCAATATTTAAAAGTTAAAATAAGAACCTTTGCACAATGAATTGGAGGTTATAATAAAGAAAGGAAACTTTTACATCTGAAAAATCTTGGGAGTTTTTTTAAGAGAATAGATTTAGTCAACACTGGGACATAGCTAGAAAAAAACTTTAATATCAGTTCTGGAAAGTGGTAGTAGACAGACTGTTTTAGTTCCAGAAATCTCTATGTTATCTTAAAGTTAGAAGTGTTGTTGGGGAGGAGGCATAATTCACAAAATGTTAATTAAGCAATCTGACATGATGGGGTGTGCATTACGGTGTGATAACCACACTCCTAGGGGCGTAGTTAGGCATGAGGCCGAAGGCCGCGTGCTGGTCATCCCTATGAGTGCGGTTATCACACCATAATGCACAACCCCGGAGTGTCTTATTGCGCTTACAAAATGTCCCTTTATTTTTAGAAGCAGTTTTTTTTTTAATTTTAAACACATTTTTAAATAAGTAAAAATGTAAGTGAACCTGTGCTTTTAACATAAAATAGTCCTTCCACCTATTGGTGCAGTGTGTGCCTCCCTGACCACTTAAGCTTCATATTCCCCTGCCAGCCACACCAATTCACAAATGCTGCTTTTCTCATTCTAAGTATGACACATAGCCCCCTTATTTTATTTCATTCTCCTCACTCTGTAGACAAAACTAAAAGGAAGCCATGACAGAGGCTTCTCAGTTCCCCAGTGTTGCAAGCATCAGCGTGGTTCAAAACTGCCACACTCACTGACAGCATCATGAACTGTTCGCTCTGTCTTAAAAGATAAACAGCAGAGTGAGTCATTTACTACATTTTCTCTTTGTTTATATAGTATTATTGCTTACTTTCTTCATTCTGTTTTTTTTCCCCTCTGTGTTTCCCCACATTCAAGAAATTGAATGTTTATCATGGAATGTTTACCATGGAATAAAGGGATTCAAAATTCTGCTTAGTTCTAATAGCAGAATGTTCCTCTACTAACATACTGTACACACAGACAACAAAATCCTGTTTTAGAGCCAGAGACTCAGTTATTTCACTTGTCAGGGAAAGCAGAAAAGAGTTCCCTGACGAGCAGGAAAAGATAGAAGGGGGATTTTTTACTGTTAGCAAACAAACAGTTGTAATGAAAACTATAAACAATACTTAATGTTTCTAATTTGTTTGTGTGTGTAAGGAGAGTGTGACAATCTGGTAAACAACATTTAATTAATTTGTTTTATTTTATATTCAAGATAATTTTAATTTTAGGGCCCAGTGGAAGGTTTCTACTGTGTAAAGGTAGCGCCCATGTTAGTGGTGGAAAATCAGTTCTGGTTGTAGGGAGACCGATGGAAGATAGTTCTGGTTGTAGGAGGACTGATCTGCTGATTGCGTAATGTGGTTTAGGACCTGGATGACTGTGCATATACAGAGAATTAATGTACGGTCAGCTGATCTCTTTTGGCCAATGAGATTTCTAGATTTTTTGTTGCCATTTTATAATGTTAATGTGTGCACTGTCTCCTGGTTTTGACTGTTTACTAAATCTATAATTTACACTTTTCTTTTAACCTCTAAAGACACTATCTGATAGGTAGTGTCTCAGACATATGCCAGGTCTTCAGTGAACTACCCAGACTAAATCATGGCCACAACATTCAAAATAAATACTGCATTCTAATATGTTTTAAAACAATAAAGAGACTGTTTATGTCACTGAACACACTGAAGTTCAGTTTAGAGTAGATTTCCTTTAAATATTTCTTATCCTATATTTTGTATCCTGGGTACACAAACACACACACACAGACACTGTACACACTGGATAGACCATCCTAATGGCCACAACATTCAAATAAATACTGCATTCTAATATGTTATAAAACAATAATTATACAATGGCAATAAAAAATCCTGGAACCTGATTGGCTGTCTGCCCTTGGCAACAGTGAGGTTATCTGAGCACAACCTCACTGTACTGATTTGTTGTTGCACTGTTTGCATCTTCTCCTAAGAAAAAAAAATATATTGCCACACTGAAAATCTATTAAAAAGTTTTTTTAATTTTATTTTATTTTGTATAACAACGACCCATTGTATAATAGCAATAATGCACTCCAGGGTGTGGGTCGTGCCGGGATAACCTCACTTCTGGGACATTGGATGCACTTGGCCTGTGGCCTCATGCTCAACCACCCAGGTGTGAGGTTGTCCCAGCACGACCCACACCCTTTCATGCATTATTGCTTAAAGAAACTGTTTATGTCAGTGAACACAGTAAAGTTCAGTATAGAGTAGATTTCCTTTAAATATTTCTTATCCTATATTTTGTATCCTGGAAAACGCAGGGGAGATGCTACATTTCATTGTTATAGGGATCTTCATTTACACATTTTTGCACTGTATTTACTCAGGCTGTCACAGATTAGATGCAATATCTTGTTTTCAGTGGGGTCATGATTTTACCATTTTGATAATGTATTTCTTCAGGGTAGCCTAGTCCAGGGCCCCCATATTCAAAGGAGATGCACGGCGCATCCTGGCGGAAAAGGGAGATGTGCCACATAACTCCAACAATGCACCACAGTATGGTATTCAAATGTGCAGGATGCACTGGCCCCAAGGGAATGGTCCAGGGTGCACACAGATAGTATGCCGTGCAAGTCGAGGGTGTGTTTCCATGCATATGCCACACTGCGGCATAGAAACATAGAAACATAGATTTTGATGGCAGATAAGGACCGCTTGGCCCACCCAGTCTGCCCATTTCCCTACCTATTGGATAAGCTGCAGATTCTAGTTAACCAGCAGCCTACTTCTTCCTACCCCCACCCCCTAGAATTGCCTTATGACTGTCCCATGCATGCTTGAATTCCACCACTGTTTTTGACTCCACAACCTCCTCTGGAAGGCCGTTCCATGCATCCACAACCCTCTCTGTGAAAAAATACTTCCTTAAATTACCTCTGAGCCATCCCCCTCTATCTTCAAATTGTGCCCTCTTGTTCTTGCACACCTCTTTTTTTGAAAGATGCTACCCTCTTGGACTTTGTTGATTCCCTTGAGATACTTGAAAGTTTTTATCATGTCCCCCCTCTCCCTCCTTTCCTCGAGGCTATACATATTCAGCTCCTTAAGTCTCTCTTCATATGTCTTCCGGTGCAGACCCTGCACCATTTTAGTTGCCCTCCTCTGTACAGCCTCCATCCTGTCTATGTCCTTGTGGAGATTGGGTCTCCAGAACTGCATGCAGTACTCCAGATGCGGTCTCACCAACTGTCTATACAGAGGGATAATAACTTCCTGTTTTCTACTGGTGATGCCTCTCCCTATGCATCCCAGTATCCCCCCAACCCTCCTTGCTGCCCTCTCACATTGCTTGCCCACCTTTAGGTCATCTGATATGACTACCCCCAGGTCCCTTTCCATTTTTGTTGTTGTTAGTATCTCACTCCCATTGTGTACTCTTCCATGGGTTTTGTTTCCCAGGTGCATTACTTTACTTCTTAGCATTGAATCTAAGCTGCCATACATTTGACCATTCCTCTAACCTTGCCAAGTCCCTTCTCATCCTTTCCACCCCACCTTGTGCATCAACTCTATTGCAGATCTTTGTGTCATCTGCAAAGAGACATACTTTTCCTTCCAGTCCCTCTGCAATGTAAGCATAAAGACATTGAAGAGGACCGATCTAATACTGAACCCTGCATTTCTACTAAGTACCCCCCCTTTCTTTCAGGTGGACTCCATTTACTATGACTCTCTGTCCTAATCTCCAGCCAATTCTTTACCCAGGCTGTCATCTTGGGACCTACCCAGGCTGGCTAACTTGTATATTAATCTTTTGTTTGGGACTGTGTCAAATGCCTTGCTAAAGTCTAGGTAGGCCATGTCCACAGCCCTCCCTGATCTACTACTTGGTCACCCAGTCAAAGAAATCTATCAGATTTGTCTGGCATGACCTTCCCACTGTGAATCCATGCTGCCTTGGGTCCTGAGCCCCTCTGGCCTCTAGATACTCAACAATTCTTTCCTTCAGAAGTGATTCCATCATTTTCCCTACCACTGAGGTTAAACTAACAGGTCTGTAGTTTTCTGCTTCTGCCTTGCTCCCACTTTTGTGAAGGGGAATCACATCTGCCCTTCTCCAGTCCTCGGGTACCACCCCATCCACCCATGATTTGTTAAAGAGGGTAGTCAGTGGTGTCACTAGTTCTACCCTTAGTTCTTTTAGAATTCTGGGATGAATCCCATCAGGCCCCATTGCTTTGTCCACCTTCAGTTTTAAGAGTTCTTTCAGAACCCTTTCTTCTGTAAATGGGCTGGTATCAACTTCTGTATCCAGAGTGTTTCTACTGTTTGTTTTAAGTACCTCCCCCACTTCCTTTGTAAATACTGAGCAAAAATATTTGTTTAGTATCTCTGCCTTTTCACAGTCACCCTCTGCCAACCCTCCCTCCTCTTTATTAAGCCTCACTAGCCCTCCCTTGGTCTTCCTTCGCTCCCTGATGTACCTATAAAAGGTTTTATCCCCCTTCTTAACTGAGTTGGCTATCTTTTCTTCGGTTTGGGCCTTTGCTGTTCTGACTGCCTTCCCAGCTTCCTTTTGCTTTAACTGATACAGTTCCCTGTCCTGCTCCTTCTGTGATTCCTTGTACTTCCTGAATGCTTTCTTTTTCTCTTGAACCTTAACTGCCACTTCCTTTGAGAACCATAGTGGTTTCTTACATAATTTTGTTTTGTTAATTTGCTTCACACAAAGGCTTGTTACCTCTGTGATGGCAGTTTTTTCATTCCCCATTGTTCTTCCACCCCTCCTTCCTGCCTATTTGCTAGTGCATTCCTTAGGCACTCACCCATTTTGGCAAAGTCAGCCCTCCTAAAGTCCAGTACTTTTGCCTTTGTATGGCTTGACTCTATTGCTGTGTTTATTGTGAACCGTACTGTTCGATGGTCGCTAGTTCCCAGATGACTACCCACTTCTACAGAGCAGCATGGTCCAAAGTGAGGCCATGAATAGCTGGCCTAACCCAGCCAGCCACCCACAGGTGGCCAGAAGTGCACCCAGGTGCACAGCAGCCTGGCAGCCCTGGTAGACTAGAGGTACCCCCTTCCATCCCCGATTGATCCAACTCCATCCCTGAAGAGCTCCATAGTGTAGGGCCCCCCCCAGAACCAATCACACCCGAGGAAACCACGGTGCATATCCATAGCATAGAGAACCCCCACCCACCGCCTCAGTACATAGACACCCCTGCTCCCCCTCATACTCGACCTGTTGTGGAGACTGGCACTGCCCTCCACACCCTGCCATGGCCAGCCACCAACTGCACTGGACCCGGGCCAGGAACCTGTGCTCCAGAATGACCCAAGGGGCTGTACCATGTATTGGGCACTATGTAAGCTGCAGACCCAATAGTGTATGCAGCTGTGTGTATGTCCCTGGCAAACCGTAAGAGGGAATTGACATACCTCTAATGCATGCATTGTTGATGCTGTATCTTCCTGCTGTCATACACCGCTGCAGGCCCACACTCTCCCCCATTCCCCTGTGTAACATACCACCCTCCAGACTGCTGAGGTATCCTTGGTGTCATGGGGTGCGGTATCCTGCAATGCTATTTGCAGTGTACGCTCCATGCTGGATAATGAGTCTGTGGTTCCCTGATTGTACAAATGAATGGGAGGTCGACTGTAACACGCCTGTTCTGGGACCTGTGTGAGTGGGTACAGCATCAGCTGTCACCCGCACTGAGCAGTGCAATGGCACCAGGACAATGGATCCATATGCGAGAGCCTGAGGTGTATGGCCACTGGGCATTATTGCCTGCACACAGCTTGTGCCTATATATGACACATTCCAGTGTCCTACTGCCAGTGGTCCACCCCCAAAAAATAAAATGCCATTTCTTCTGTGAGCTATCCAGGCTAAATACATAACACTCAGCAGGCATATTCTAGGAAACTGCACTGCAAAAATGTGTAAAAGGAAGACCACATTGAAACTGCCTCTAAGCAAATCTGCATTGTGCAAAATCATTAGAAATAATGGTAAAAGCATCCCAAACGCTCTCTCCACAGCCATATTGGCTCTGACCAGAACTTTTTTAAACTAGTGTTTTGTCCTTGTTTTAATCACAAACCCAGTTTCCAGTATGGGAAAATCATCCTTTTACTGTAGCAATGTTGCCTCTAATCTCTTGACCCTTTAAACTTAAAAGTTTTGCTTGCCTTAGTAGTCTTGTCCCGTGGGTGGAGTTGCACCCTTTTTCCCTGCTTGCCTTACAGCTAGGCATGAGTCTACTCCTTCCTCTGAGACCAGGCTGACATATCATGCAGCAATCCTCTAACTGTGATTGCTCCACTGGTTAGCATAGAACTCTCTGGCTTGCCCAATGACAGCATGCACACACACCACCAAACAAACTCTGCTGCCACCAATGTGACCGAGTTTGCAGCTTGGAAGCTTGGTGCATGCATGAGTGCAGTGTGCTCGAGTTTGAGGGACAGTGTTTTTTTGGTGTCAGATGATGGGACACACAATCACTGCTCGATGCTGATGCTCAATGCCATTGCACCTGTTCGTAGATGACCAGGATATTCTCACTTGAGATTCCCTTGGTTTGATGGGGATCTCAAGGTGATGAAGATCAGGGGATGCAAGCTGAAGCATTGCTGGTGGAGGACCTGGTCAGAGGAAGACAAAATGGCATTGCACGCTCGATATTATGAGTACCAAGGGGCAATCAACCATAAGAAAGCAGAGTTCCTGTCCAGGGATACCATCTCAGCTCTTTCGGACTGTGGGAAGACTCTTACATCCAGTCTGTCTACAGCCGAAAAAAGCTTTCACAATCACTCTGTGTGAGGAGTTTGCTCTGTTCTTCTCTGACAGGGTGTCTTCCATCCAGTCTGGGATCCCATCAGTGAGGCAAGTTTTGCCTCATGGTAATCAGCCTGGCGTGGACAGAGGCGCTCTGTCTGTCTGGGATGAGTTTAAACCATTTGAGGTGGCTGAGGTCACTGAGGTGATCTCGAAGCTCAGGCACACTTATTATGAATACTATTCAGTTATCTATTCCTGTTGGTTAGTCTCGATGCCTACAGTACATGGTGCATATTTTGTAATTTGTTGTTGGATTTTATGGCCTTTAGTCGAACCTAAGCAAGCCTACGGTTTGGAATTTGTTACCCTGTATGTGGATTCGAACTGTTGGCTGCGTTTTTTGGAGTACCCCTGGATTATATTTGTGTGTGGCTAGTGGATCGTGGGGAGTGGTGATCTGGTGGAGTCATCTGGAAGAGCCTCTAAGATAAGTGGGACATGAAGTCTTAGTGACATTTCTGGTGGATTGAATGCTATTCCTTAAGATTGGTAATTCTGGGCTCTAATAGCTGGGCTTGCAGGGTTCCTGAGGGACCTCAGGGTCAGTGTCACACACAGAGGTGGGTAGTGGGGTAGGCTGGAGGGCTTGTCCTTTATTCTCCTTCCTCTAGACTCCTGGGGTAGCCAGCTGGGGGGGCTGACTCCTCCTGGAGCTGAAGTAGTGGGTCACTGACTTTCTGGGGTAATTTTTCCCTTTGGTAGGCTGATTGGAACCTGTGGCCTGCTAGTGGCCTTTCTGCGATTCGAATCAGAGATGGAATTTGAAGTCTGAGATTTCGAAGACTGACCTATATTGTTTGCTGCTTTTACTGACATTCAGGTGGGTTATCTGATATTTGTATCTTGTGCTTATGCAGTAGCTGTATTTGGAAATATCCACAGCTAGACAGGACCTCTGCTGACTGCAATTATTTTTTCTTTTTGTTTGTTTAGCGGAAATAATATGAGCAGTGAGAGTGCCTTATAACATCTTTGATTCCACCTGTTTTCCGGTATTGTGAGAGATTCCCAGAAGGTGGCTTCTAAATTATTTCCTTTGTTTATTATTTTATCTTTATTATTATGTAATTGTTATTATTTTGTTGTTTGTTTATTTTTTGTGAGAGTGCTTAATTTGTTTTTTAAGTACCAGGTAGTGAGAGGACCTGGGAGTAATTTAAAATTGTTTTTGGTTAATTTTTGGTTGACCCCCAGGCTGTGAGAGGACCTGTGGGTTTAATCAATAAATTAGATTTTGTGTTAGGGAGTTGGTTTAGTTTAATTTTAATTTTAGTTGTTTCTTATAATTTGAAGTTGTATAATTTTAGTTGTAGGAAGTTCAAGAGTAGCTTAGGAAATTTTTTGTGGTGTTTTTGTAATTTTATTATATTTATTGTTCTATAAATTGAGCAGCTAGATGTGCCTGCTTGCCCCTCCTGTCTTGTGCTATTCGGCCTCCACTCTCTGTGCCCTCCGCCCCTTCTCTTTACCCCCCATGCCTGTTTATGTTTATCATCATTGTCGGGCACTGGGGATTCGTTCGAAGGGGGGGAGTCGAGAGGAAAGGGTTGGGGTTGTGCACAACGGAGTGAGCAGGGCCTTCCCATAGGGGTGGTTAGGCCCAGAAGATGCCCTGGGGAGAAATGGTATCTAGAACGTGGTGATTCTGTTCTCATTCCCATACCCAAGGGCACCTCCAGTTTGGGAGGGCAAGCGGTAGGGACAACTCATCAACCTCGTCCAACTCGGGTGTTGTTATGCAATGCCAGATCTGTCTGCAACAAGACTGGCCTTATTGCAGATTTTGTTGCGAGGACAGACCTGGCTTGCGTTAGCGAGACCTGGTTGGATGGGAATGCGGCCCCTTTTCCGAGGCCGCTGTTCCCACCAGGTACTCGGTCATACACCGCCCAAGATTGGATCGCGGGGGGGGTGGTGGTGGTCTGTTTCAAGACCGAATTGGCTCCAACTGGTGTACCAGTCGAGGAGGCCAGGACATTTGAGTGTACTGTGGTAGCTGGTGTAGGGTGCAGGATTGCCCTCATCTATCGTCCACCAGGTGATGAGAAGCTTTTTCTGCAGAAAATAGATTTCACCGCCGACATGGCCTTGGAGTCGCCCAGACTGATGGTTCTGGGCAACTTCAATGCTTGGGTCGATGACGAATCTTCACTTTTTGGTCAACATTTCCTCCAGGAGATGACATCTCTGGGCTTTACACAGGTTGTTTCCTCAGCTACACACAAGGGAGGTCACTCTCTTGACCTGGTCTTCCTCCTGGGGATCGAAGCCTCCGACTTGGTGGTGGAACCAGTTGGTTGGTCCGATCACTACTCAGTTGGGTTCAATTTTGAGGCCCCCTGGGTAGGTCGGCCCCTGTGGAGCTAGTCAGGTACCGCCCATTGCAGGACGTGGTCCCTGAAGACCTGATGGTGGTTATTGACCTCTCGTCGCTGGATGAGTTTTGCACTGATCCTGAGCAGCTGGTAGTGGCCTATAATAGGACCATATCGGTAGCACTCGATCAGATTGTGCCAATCCATGTTCGCCCCCTTCCGCATTGTCCCGGCACTCCATGGTTTGATGGGGCTCTGAGAGGATTGCGGAGGATGGGGCATAGGTTGGAGCGTCGTTGGAGGAAGACGACCACTGATGCTGACCACCTTATTTTGCTAGAGCATTATAAACTTTACCAAACAGAAATTTCCCATAAGAAGGCAGAATTCCTGTCCAGGGAAATTTCTGTTGCACGGAATCGACCGGCTCAGCTCTTCAGAACTGTTGACAGACTGTGCAACCCAGTCTGTCAGCAGATCCATCGAGTTTTTACTCAAATTGATTGTGAGGAGATCGCTCGATTCTTTGCGAATAAGGTTGAAGACATCAGGAGGGAGTGTCTCCAACCTCATTCTTTCGGATGAGACGTTAAACCGAGGTCCCATCTGCCTGGATTGGTGGTAGCTCAGGTGGATGTTAAAGATCCCATGGCACTTATCGAAAAGAGTAAGGGAATTCCCCCTGTGTCCTGGCCAAATTTCCCTCACTCACTAAAAATACCACCAACAGCTTAATCTGGTTCAAGGTCAGTTGGCATTCATCTGTATCCCTCTTCCCCGGGTCATGCCTGAAATTAGGCAGGATTTGTCTAGTATACTTACCCGGTCAACAAAAACCAAATAAAAAAAAAATAAAAATAAAAAAAATAAAAAATTCTAAGGGTGTTGCAGTTGATCGGTGCCCTGTTGCAGAGCCCGGAGTTTCCTGGAATGCCTTTGACCTGACGGATCTTGTAGATACTATGAGGATTGTCCAGGAGATGCATCCCACGTGTTGTAGTTTAGACCCTGGCCCTACCTCCCTGATTTTGGGTTGTAGCGAGATCATCGGCCTGGTCTTAGCTCGGATTATCCGGTGTTCTTTAGATACGGGAGTATTTCCCAGCTCCCTGAAGGAGGGGGTGGTGATCCCCCTTCTGAAGAAAGCTTCTTTAGACCCGGATGACCTAGCAAACTACAGGCCAATCTCCTGCCTCCCTTTTGTGGGGAAGGTTATTGAGAAAGTTGTGGCTGCTCAATTGGATAACCACTTGACCATCCATAGTTTATACGAACCTCTCCAGTCTGGTTTTCATAAGAAGCATATCACTGAGACTGCTCTGGTTCGGGTGCTCAATGATCTCCTGATGGCGAGAGATCAGAGACACCATTCTAGCTTGGTTCTCCTTGATCTATCATCAGCTTTTGATACTGTGGATCATGGGGTTCTGCTCGAATGCCTGAGGTCCATTTGTGGGCTGTCGGGTACAGTCCTCAGATGGTTTTCATCTTTCCTCGCAGGGAGAACACAGAGAGTGGTCTCGGGTTGTTTTCATCCGGGGCCTTCTCTCTCTGCCATATGGGGTGCCTCAGGGCTTGGTGCTGTCCCCATGTTATTCACCCGGTATATATATGCTACCCTCGGAGACAGCAGCAGGCAGTATGAGCTGAGGTTTCACTGCTATGCTGATGATACCCAGCTCTACCTGTCTTTCAGCACCTGACCAGGTTGGCGCTATCTCAGTACTGAACAACTGCCTCGCAGGCATCCAAGACTGGATGAATTCCAGCGGTGTAAAGTTGAACCCAGGAAAGACTGAGGTTATGGTTGTGGACCCAGGTCATAGAGTAGAGGGACTGAGGACTGGTCTTCCCTCTGGTTTAATCCTGGGGGTGGACCAGATCCTCACCTCTGAACAGGTGCGTAACCTGGGAGTGGAGCTTGACGTTGGTCTGACCCTTCGACATCAGGTGTCTGCAGTCGTCAAGCTGGCCTTTTTCCATCTTAGAAACATTGCCAGGATTAGGCACCTTGTTCCACCCAGTGACCTGCCGGTCTTGGTCCATGCCTTTGTGACATCGCGCCTTGATTACTGTAACTCCCTTTACCTAGGGCTTCCTGGAGTTGATATCCGGCGCTTGCAGCTAGTGCAGAATGCGGCAGAACGTTTGTTGACTGGGGCTTCTAGAAGATCACACATTGCCCCCGTGCTGCGGGCTCTGCACTGGCTGCCAATACAGTGGCGGATCACCTTTAAAGTGGGTCTTTTGACCTACAAAGCCCTACATGGTCTGGATCCTGATTACTTGAAAGAGCTCCTGGTACCTTACACCCCTCTGTGACAGCTCCGCTCAGCTGACGAGGGGTTGCTGGAGATTCCGAGGGTAAATTTGAAGTCATCTGGTGCTCGTGTGTTAGGATTTGCTGCACCTACCCTCTGGAATTCTCTGCCCCGTCAGCTCCGGGAGTGCAGGACAGTGGGGAGTTTTAAGCAGGCACTAAAGACTTTTTTATGGGAAAAGGCGTTTCCTACTTTATTCTGATTTTGTAGTGCATGTATTTGAATATGTGTTTGTATTTGATTTTATATTGAATGTATTTGAATATGTTTTTATGTTTGTATTTGCTGTGCAGCGCCTTGAGATTCTGAAAGGCACTCAAATAAATGTTATTATTATTATTTGAGAAGTTTATTGTATATAGTTCTGTAAGCTGATGCCTTCTGAGTTATTTTATCACCCAGTGTTATGGTCATTACCTTTATTGTTCCTGTTATACTGCTGCAATGTCAATATTTTCCTGTAATACTACTGTAATGTCAATATGTTCCTATTATACTGCTATAATGTCAATATTGTTCCTGTTATGTACTATAATGTCAATATGTTCCTGTTATACTGCTGTACTGATTATGTGTATCCATCCAGGCCTACCTTGTGAATGAGCTTGCTCAAAGGTTCTCCACCTGGCTAAATAAAGATTGATTGATTGATTAACTAGAGTGGACCCAGGCCGACTCATTTCTTGATGAGATGTGTCAGGACCATCAGCCCAGTGTTCACTGGGATTGTCCGGTGTTCGATGTCGGAGGGAATCTTTCCAGACACCTTGAAAGAGGCTCTGGTGAGACCCCTCTTGAAGAAGCCATCTCTTGACCCTGATGTTCTGGGGAATTACTGTCTGATCTCCAACCTGCCATTTCTGGGCAAGGTTGTTGAGAAAACAGTGGTGCAACAGCTCGAAGAGCACCTCATGTCCTTTGATATCTATGAGCCATTCCAGTTTGGTTTCAGGGCCAGGCATAACACTGAAACAGCATTAGGGTGCAAAATGACTTCCTTAGGGCTAGAGATAGAGGAGACAGGTCAATTCTTGTGCTCTTTGATCTCTCATCAGCTTTTGACACCATGGATCACACTGTGCTTCTTGATTACTTTCGAGAGGGTTGTGGACTCACCGGTACTGTCATCAACTGGTTCCAGCCCTATCTCTCTGGCAGGAAGCAGTGGGGAGTGTAGGAAATTTCTCCTCCTCCCTGAAGGAGTGCCTCAGGGCTTGATCTTGTCGCTGATGTTATTCGCGGTGTACATGCTGGCCCTGGGAGAGCTCATTAGGTGCTATAGTGTGGGTTTTCACTGCTCTGCAGATGATACCCAGCTATATTTGTCCTTTGCCCCTGGAACATATGATGCCACGGAAATGATTAACAACTGCCTGGCCAAGATCAATGACTGGATGTCCTCCAGCTGGTTGTGACTGAACCCCAACAAGACGGAGGAACTAGTGATTGAGGCAGGTCACGGGTGTGATGGAAGTGCCTCTGGAGTGGTTTAATGATTGTTCCTGGGATCCACTCCATTGATGGCTTCCTCTAGGGAGTAGACCTTGGCGTAATCCTGGGTGACAGATTGATACTTGAAGCTCAGGTGTCATCTGTGGTCCAAAGTGGTTTTTACCACTTGAAGAATATCGTCAGGATTAAACCCATAGTTCTGCCTGAAGACCTACCGTCACTGGTGCATGCCTTTGTTACATCGAGGCTTGATTACTGTAAATTTCTATATTACTGTGGGGTCACTGGAGGGACCCTCTGCCTGCTGCAGCTGGTGCAGAATCCAGCAGCTCAGTTGCTGATGGGCCTGTCTAGGTCCAGTCATGTGACCCCAGTCCTGTGGGTCTGCACTGGCTGCCTGTCAGATGCAGGATCACCTTCAAGGTGGGCTTGCTCACCTACAAGGCCCTATATGGACTGGGCCCTGGCTATCTGGCTGATCTCCTCACACCTGCCACCTCAGTCCATTCCCTCTGGTCCTTGACTAGGGACCTCCTCGCTGTTCCAAAGGTCAGATTAAAAAAGTTCAGTGACTGTGTCTTAAGTGTCACCAGTCTGGCACTGTGGAACTTCTTTCCAGTTTGTGTTAGGGAGGCCCCGACAGTCGAGACTTTCAAAAAGGGTCTAAAGGGTCATCTGTTCTGTTTGGCTTTCCCCAATGAAGGCAATTGACCAATACTAGTTATTCTAGTTATTTTAAGATTTTATTAACTCTTTTAAATATTTATGGATCTGTATGTGTGGTCTTGTTTGTTTATGATCTTACCTGTTTTTATGTAAGTTGCCCAGAGCCCCAGGGATTGGGAGCCACATAAATAAAATTGCCTTGCCTTGCCTTACTCTCTTGCTTTGTGGTCAGTCTTCTCTGTTTTACATTATTTATCTGGACCAGTACCTTACTGATATAATTAGAAATTAAATCCTGAGGTTTGATTGGAGGAGAGTCAGGACAGGAGAAGGGAGCATGAGGTGGTGGGCCTGTGGGGGTGGAAGAAGCTTGAAGTCAATCAGAACATCCAGCTACTGAGCGAGAGAGAGAGAGAGAGAATGAGGAGGTAAGATGTAGGAGTCACATTAGTGAGCAAAATTTGTGCACAAAAAAAAAGAAAAGTCAGTAAATTAAAAAAGGAAAATCCTGAGAAGACAGAATAACCAGGTTAGGAGGTCAGAGGGGCATGAGGTGGGGCCCATGCCACACAAATCAGGACTACCATCTGTGTGACTCCCTCTCTCTGAGTGTGAAGAGGGTGGTCATTGATGTGAGTAAAAATAATTAGCCTTTTCTCACCCAAATGTCGGACTTCTATTAAATAAAATCCTGAGGAGGATTAGGTTTTTTCCTGGAATCACAATTAGGAACATTTCTGAAAACGTGTTTATTTCTTCTCAGTAAGCTCCAAAATGCACCAGAAAGTATCTAAAAACACAGAGCTTTTTGGGGCCTGGTGGATCCCAGATTTCTGGCTTTACATCAAACTTTTTAGCATGCACTTTGTGTGCACAACCTATATCCAGCATTTTTTTGTGCACCTTGTGCTCATGTCCCAGTTCCTAACTTAGGAGATCTGGTCTCCCTTCTCTAAAAGTTATAAATCTGTGCGCTGCATTTGGCTACTAGATGCAGGCGACAGAGCAAACTACCCATATTTATGTGTGAAAACAGAACAGCAAACAGGTAAGGTAGAGATGAGTGTGTGTGCACATGTAGAATGATGTGCTTCTCACTTGCAGACAAGCTGGGCTGCCTTTAGTTTGAAATCAAGTGGTTCTGGCCTGGTGCACAGGAATATGGGGTAAGTACCACTCTGAGCCTCTGTCTCCAGCCTTACAACTCATAAATGTGCATTTCTCACTAGACTCTCACAGTTTGTCTCAGCTCTCATCCTCTCGTTGAACTGAGGACACAATTGTTGCAGTGGGAGGAAGGGAGAGACACAATTACTGCTCCCAGGAGCCCAAATAGACAGAAACTTTTACAATCTCATCGGCACCCTCTTAATGCACATCTTTTGTGCTGGCACTGGTAGACTCATTAATTAGTTGTATAGCTAAAATACAGTTCTTACACAATTCCAGAAGGTTGCTTATTTTATTATCCATTATAGATAAAAAAACACTAATTATGCACAGACCACACCACATTTTCAAATTGGAACTCACTTGCTGACATCTTAGTGCCCCTGATTGTTTGTTGTGCCCTCCCAGCTCACAAACCTGTCTCTGCCACTGACTGATAACCTCAGATTGGGTCAGACAATCATAACATGATGGTATTCACTAGGAGTATGCAAATACCTTATTTCGACTATTAGCTGAGCATTTGTATCCGGGGGTCCCAATTCTTCATTATTCATCATTTGTTATTTGTTAGCTGGTACTGGCTGGGAGACTACAAGATCTCCTGAGACTTCTGTCCAATCAGAGGCCACTTTGGAAGCTCACCGAAGGCAGGTTATGTGACCCAGCACTTGCAGAAGCTTCAGGCAAGAGAGACAGGTGACTTGAGCCACTGCAGAGAAAGAATTGACTTCCATCCACTTGTTAAAACTAGACAAAAATCAGACGTCTTAACATTTTTTGTTCCTTCTCTAAATTCCAAGCTTGAGAGGGTCGAGATTTTACACTGTAGGGTAGGGGTGTTTGAATCCCATAATTGGAATATTCGAATGAATATTCGTATTTGGGGCTCCAGATGTTTGTTATTCACTATTCAGCCCCAAATAAATGTTGTTTTTTAAATAAGACATTGTAACACTGTTAAAGTCCACCACTTCCATCCCTTTCCAAGTACAGCTGTTAATTCTGCCATGAACACCCCTAACAGCCTTTCAGCAGCCCACAAAGGCAACAAACTACTGCACTGGTCCGTGATCAGGTGACAGACAGTTATCATAGCTTGACCAAAGGCTATACACGAGGTGATGTCTTGTGTCTTCTGTAGGGCAACTAAAATGGCACTGGCATAAGTGCATTTTATGTGCACCCTGGAAGAGAGGAGAGCGAGGTGTGCCATGATAGAGACCTGTACAAGTACCTCACAGGGGTGAAGAGGGCAAATGAGGGGAGTGTCTTTCATATGACAAATAGCACAAGTACCAGGGGCAATGGGGGCATGTGATGAAGCTGAAGGGGGAGCTCAAGACAGATGTGAAGAAATATTTATTCACGGAAGGCATGGTAGATGCCTAACACAGACTGCCAGCATAAGTGATGGCAACAAAAACAATGTGGGGCTTCAAGCATTCATGAGATAGGCATGGGGTGTATTTGGAAACAGGCAGGGAGGCAGCAGGGTTGCTTTAGGGTCTGCAGAAGAGACTGATAAGGCAGCTATGGATGATATGGGCAGACTGTGTGGGCCAAGCGGTCCTTTTCTACCAACAGATAATTAGTAACCTAAAGTACACAACAGTAAGTGCACTAAAACATGATACAGTATTTCAATATTTCTAGTTTAAGAGGGGCCTCATGGTGGTCCTGCAGTTATATACCAGGGAGTGGAGAGTTATTTAAGTAAAATATTTAACGTGATAGAAAAAAGAAAGGGTGAGCTAAAAAAAGGAACATTACACTGTCATACCATTAGGCAGATCAAGAGCAGTACTGTACCACCAGTTTTATGTGGGCAGATCATATTTGTAGCCAACTACTGGTAAGTTTAGCTTAATGAACACTAGCTGTTCAATGGGTTGGGGGTCCAGCTTGGAACAGTGTGGGTCAACAATGTCACCAGCAGTGCTAAACATCCTCTCAGACAGCACACTTGTAGGAGGGCAGCTTAGGTATTTCAAAGCAAGCTCTGCCAGGGGAGGAGACAAGTTCATTTTCTGAATCCAGTAGCCCAGTGGATCAACTTCAAATAGCTCAATTAATTCTGCAAATTAGTCATTAAGTACATTTTCTGCAGAGAGAGAGAGAGGCTGAGACTCTGAGCATTTGTGTTGCTGTTGATGCAATGATGTACTGAGTAATGCCCAGTCAATCTCCTCTGCACTGCCACTATGCTGTCTTTTCCCATCTCCACCAGTACCATACGATTCCAAATCACCACATGCCTGTTTCTCTCCATCAGGAACCTGAAATGGAGCATCTTCTTCCACTTCCAAGTGTCTCACTGCCTGCATGGCACTATTTAACACTTCATTCAGCTGATACCTAAAATGAATCACCCTGTGGCTGTTGATGGCTATATGAAGGCTCTCGCATTTGAACCTAAGGTCCAACATGGTAGCAAATATGTGATGGAAGTTATCCATGACTGTGGTGAACCTTGCATCAAGTTCTGCATCGAGATGAATAACAAGTTCCGTGACCTCTTATGTACTCATTGTATTCTCAGCCAAAAACCGTTGTAATGATCTTTTGAGAATAAGCACAACTGGGATAACCTGACTAAGTAAGGCTGTAGTAACACTTAGGTCATGTTTATGCCTCTCAAATGGTGAAAGAACCTTCACCATGCCCTCAAGAACTAACCAATCATGATGTCCTAGGACCCCTCCAATGTCTGCCTCCATAGACATTTTGTGTAGTGCCCGCTTTTGCTCCAGCAGTCTTGAAAGCATCAGGTATGAAGAATTCCACTGATTGCTAACAACTTGTATTACATAATGTTGGGGCAGACCAAGGCATTCCTGAACTTCTCGTAATTTGTTAGTGGCTTTTACAGAGGGACGGAAATGGCTACAGATGGAACGGGCTGTGGATAATATGTTGTTGGCCCTAGTACTGTTACACAGTGCATGAGTCACCACTAAATTCAATGTGTGTGCAAAGCAACAAACACTCACAAAATGGCCATCATTCATGGCTTTCACCGTGTTTGTGCCATTGTCAGTAACAAAAACCCAACTTTTAAATTGGTGTTAACACCAGTCCAAGACTGCAACACGGTCTTGCAGGAATGAGAAAATAGTATGTGCTCTGTGGTCTTCCTCTGTCAGTCCGATGTTAAGCAAAGTTGACCTAATGTGACTACCAGATTGTCGGAGGGCCAAGGGTGAGCCGCAAGGTGATGCATTGGAAACAGCAGCAGCAGGCTGTTGCACACACCAGTGTGCAGTTAAGGAGAGATAGGCATGCAGGTAGTTATCGCTAGTCCATATATCTAATGTGCAGTGAAAAACACCACCAACAGCCTCTCCAGGCAGAGCAGCAACAGCAGATCACATGCCATCATACAGTCATGGCAATACACAGTGTGAAAATGTAGTATAAGATGGTGTCTGATAATGTGGGTGCAAATAGTGAAGAAGCCAGTATCTTCCACAATTGAGATAGGCTGGAGATTGAACGCCATCATCTCGGCAATCAGCTGTGTGATTTGCTGTGCTGACGGATGTGAGGCATGATACTTTGTACATGCATGCAGAGCATTCATTACTGGAACTGCCATGGGCGACACTGATGTGGACCGCTTCACTGGTAGTGTGCGAAGTGCTGATGACTGTCTCTGCCTTGTAGAATCACTGGAGTCAGAAGTGATCAGAGTAGAGGGACTCTGTGTTGGTGAGGGGGAAGGAGTGCCGTGACTACTGGGCTGCTCAAAATCAGATCTGTTGGTACCTCCACCACTGCCAACAGTTCATGCCCGTCTACCGGAGGGATTTGATCTTGGTGAAACCAAGGGTCCAAATCCAGACCCAGATGAGCTTCGATACAGCACGGGGTGCTTAAGCTTCAAGTGGTTCTGTAATGATGTTGTGGATAAGTCAGAGAATGATTTCCCTCGGCTTATAGTGGCATTGCAAAAAGAACAGACTGCCTTCCTTTTGTCCTCCTTTAACACAGTGAAATGCAGCCACACAGCACTCTTAACACTGTGGTTACCAATGATTCTGGTAGCACCACAGCCCCAGTTCTTTTTTCAACAGATGTGCCTGTCTTGTCCTCATGTTCTTGTGGACTGAACATGATATGTGCTACCAACTGAGCGTGGCAGAACTGGTATCACATCCACCTCTGGACCAGAAGGTTGTGGGTTCTCATTCCACACTGAGATTGGACTCCTACCTAAAAACTCTGGCACCCGAGTGCAGTATTAGGGGGTTGCTGTACTGTTGAGGTGTGCCGTCCTTTGGATGAGACATTAAACCGAGGTTCCTTCTAGCCATCCTGGTGCTGTCCTGGTGGGTGTCAGGTGGAAGTAAAAGAACGCAGGGTATTCTTCGTAAAGAGTAGGGGACATTCCCGGTGTCCTGGCCAACATTCCCCTTCCCATAAAACTGGTTCATGCAATTATCCAGGTTGTGTGTAGGTGCTAATGTGTGATATGACTGCCACTACACATTCAGTCACTTCACTACCAGTCTAGCATTACTTGTAAAGTGCTTTGGGATACACTGTGTATGAAAAGCACTATATAAATGCTGATTCTTCTTCTTCTTCTTGTCCTGTGACCACTGTCCCTGATGGTGCCATGCCAGTGCTGCCATCACTTACTGTGCTACAGGCTGTGACTGAGCCTGCCGAAGAAATGTCAGTGTTGCTTGTTTGGTTTTCTTAGGAGGAGGGGGCCCTTTACACTTACTGCTGCTTCTACTACTCTGGAGACTAGTGCTACTCCTAGAGGCTCTTTTTCCTGCCACCTTTTTTTTTTCCTGCCCTCACGGTACATAGCATACTCTGCCTCATCCTCAAAGTCACTCACATTTGCCTCTGATAAAGAAGATGATGTGTCACTGGGCAGTTCTTGTGAAGGGAAATACTCAGAACCAGATGACTGGTCCTCCTTTACAACTTTTTCAGGAGTACTGAGAAGCTGAGAAGCAGAAGACATAACTCAATCAACTACAGTTGTCATACTGGTAATATTCACCATGGCAGGGATAACAGACTATGGTGATAGTGTTACAGTAGTGGCAGGGTTCATAGTGTGACTAGTGGCTGGAGTGACAGTTACAGTTGCAGGACTGGCTATAGTAGTCATGCTGCCAGTTATTGTGGAAGACAGGGTCTCTATGGTGGTGGTAACGACAGATGTGATGGTACTGGTGAGAGATGGGGACACATTGGTGGTTATGGTGGAAGTCGAGAACAGTGTCCTTCTGCTTATGCTTCTTGTATCATTTTCTCCTGTGCCAGCCACAATACTACTGCAGCTGGGAGAAATAGGTTTGGAAGGGGCAAAGAATACATCTGGGCGTCGAATATGTCCTGACCATAACTCACATTCAGATTCGCCATCACCAACCTGTTCCTCCGTTGTAGATTTGCGCGGGCTGGACCAAGTACATTTTTTACCACCTCTACCTAACACCATTGTCTATGTCAAAAATTTGTAAACACTCTCAAGTACTGTAATACTTTGTAAATGTACAGAAGATCTGATTTATTTTAGCACAAAAAAAATCTAGCATACAAGGCATGCATGGTGTGGGGCAGTGCAACTGTGTGGCATCACTGCCAGGCCCAAAACTGTGGGCAGTGGGAGTGCAATCAGATGACTGCCCTCTGAGACTGCTGGCTGCTACTGACTTTCATGAAACCTGAGCCCAACCTCAGATTACACCACCAATATTTTTACAGACAGATTTCTTCAGAACTACTGTAATACTTTTTATTTTTAAATGTACAGATTAAATTACTGATTTATTTTAGTACAAAAAAATTCTTGCAAGCAGCGTGCAAGGCAGGCAAAGGTCATGTGCACGCAGTGCGACTGTGTGGCGTCACTACCTGGCCCCAAACTGTGGGCGGTGGAAGTGCCCTCAGCTGACTGTCCTCCAAGACTGACAGCTGCTACTGAATGTATGGATTGACGTACTGATTTATTTTAGTGTAAGCCCCAAATGGGCTTACCTTGTAGGGCTGCAGCCCCATTGCCCTTTGTTCACATCCCATCAATGGCTCCGGGTGGGTTCTGGACCCAGTGGTCTCGTAGTTGCCTCTGTGGCTGTAAGTCATCTTGACTCTATGTCTCAACCCCCGAGTAGACAGGGGCTGAGCTCCCATAATGTATTGGCATATTCTTGTGCTGGGGAGGTTTGTTTTGGGGTATTAGAGGTGATGTGAGCCCTGTACTAAATATAAACAAAAGACATGGCGGCCTGAGCTCCACTGAGCATGTGCGACCATCTGCAGGCAAATTAAAAGGAGCCATGGCTCTTTGTGAAGAATGGACATTTCAGCCACTATTAAGTGGTATCCCGGACTCTTGGAAGACATGGGAGCTAGGGAACAAGTGAAATAGTAACCAGAAAGTCTCCGGTTTAGGGGGAAATTGTTTTCAACTCTTTTAAGGGCTCATGTTCTCATATTTAAGGATTGTAATGTTTTAAGATTAAAATATTCCGAGATGGCAGCCCCCACAGGACTAAGGAACACAGGGGGCTACTGGGTAAAGGCTGTAGGGCATTGTATTTGCACAGGATGCCAATAGCCAATCAGAGAAGGGCTGGAGAAAGACTATAAATAGGACTGGCAGCCTGCCAAAAAGAGAGGTTACCTCCAAGGGGTGTGCAGTTCAGCTGAAGTGGGCTTCACAGTCCCATAGCTGCACTCAGGTCCCAAAGCCTAAAGGATCAAAGTATACTGAATACTACCATATAAAGCAAGCACTGAGTTTGCAACAGGAAACAGAACCAGGTTTTGGAAGTGGCTGCAGACACCTCAGCGCTAGAGTTTCTGCAGAGAGAGAAAAGCAAGCTGAAAGCTATGAAAAGGGAGCTGAAATGCTTGTTCAGTGCTGTTTGAATTTGGAGCTGACAGACTTGTTTAAGGCAGTTTTGAATTTTCTAGTTGGAACCCTTGTATCTGAGTCTGAGCTTCCCCTCCTTGGAGAAGTGTTTTCTGGAAAGTATTTCAGCAAGGGGAGTAATCGAGAGTACTGGTGTCAGAGACTGTCAAAGGACCAATCTGCCTAAGACAGAAAAGAGGACTGCCTAGAGTTGGGTCAGGAGACCGTGTAAAAGACATCTGTAAGTTATTCGCCCAGTGTGTGTGAATGAGAGGGCCAAGGGGACCAAGTGCTATTCACCATCCTTAGGCTGAAGACCTGCACCGTGGGACAACAAAAGGCCTGCCTAATGAAAACTGTTTACAAAGGCCTCCCGGTGAAGAGGGCAAGGGTAAGTGGGTGAGGATCAACTGCTTCTGCTCTACAGTGCTTCTGCATTGTTTTTGCATCATTCAGAGACCTCCACGGTACCGTGCAACTGTGAATGTGACTGCCTATCGGCCAGCTACAACGCCCCTGTGAGGACTGCAAAACTGTGAGTACCCCAAGCTGCAGTTTTGGGGAGTTTAAGTATATAGCTAGTTAGATTGCAGGGACAATCCCCAAAAGAACTGTGTGAGATTCCAAGGTCGAGCAGAGATAAAGTCAAGTGTTGAAAGTGCTTAAAAGTTAACTGGGCACCACCGCAAGATCTCAGGCCTGCAACACCAGTCGGTGAGGTACCCACTGCAACAGCAACAGTTATGGGTGTACCCTAAGGTGGGAGACAAAGAGCCTGTGTGGGGTTGTTTGGAAGTGTTTAAAAAGGGTTTTATTGCCCTTTATGTCCTTTATCCCTCGTCTCCAAATAAACCTCAATATTGTTTGCATGTTAATTTCTGTGGCTGTAAATCTGTGTATCCTAGTTATTGGGTGTGGGGGGATGGTTATTGATTGGGTAAGTGTACCAGGGGGTGAATATTGTTATTTCCTGAGGGGTGGTAACCTGCAAGTTTTCCACAGGTATTACCTGCCACTGCCCCAGGTGGAAGCACCACGCTAACAGACCGTCAAGTTGCAGAACCCAGGCCGGGCCCCTTGTAGGTGTGTCCCTGGTACACCCAAAGTCTCCTGAGCAGCCCAGGTGAGTAAAAGGGCCATTACATTAGCAAAATAAATTCTTGCAAGCAGCCCACAAGGTAGGCAAAATTGTGCATGCAGTGCAACTGCGCAGCATCACTACCTGTCCCTAAACTGTGGGCGGTGGGAGTAGAATCAGCCGACTGCCCTCCGAGATTTCTGTCTGCTACTGGCTTTCGTGAAACCTGAGCGCCCCCCAACCCCAAATTCTTATTATTTACACTACCAAATTAAAGACAGATTTTTTTTTAAAATAAGTGCAGCAGTCAAGCTAGAAGTTAGAACTGCTGTAATTAACAGATATAAAATAGTTTCAGTTAAACTGTTTTCTTCTTCTTCACCTCCATAGAGCACAGAGGCTTACGAAATCAAGCTAGTGAAACTACAAGTCTCTTTCTGCACAGCTCCTGGCAAAAAATCACTAGATCAGATGATTTCACTTGGGGAAAAAACCTCCCACTAGTACCAGGCACTAAGAAACACAGTACACTCCTACACCTCCATAGAGCACAGCATGGAGGCCTGTGAAATCAAGGTAGTGAAACTGCAAGTCTCTCTCTGCACAGTTCCTAGAAAATCACTAGATCAGATGATTTCTCTGGGGGGAAAATCCTCCTACTGGTACCAGGTGCTAAAAAACACAGTACACTAACAAAAAAGCAAAGGTTTTGTGATGTAAATATAATTTGCTAGTGCTTATTCTCTCCCACTCTCAGAGTTCTCTCCACCGCGTCTTTCCCTGCTGCAATGTGGCAGTCACATGATCTGACTTTGGCAAACTCTCAGCAATTGGCCAACAAGTCCTGTGAGATCTCAAAATCCCACAGGATAGCCGACCTGGATACTGGTCGAATAGTGACACTATTCGGTATTCAGGTTCCAAATACCGAAGAGCAAATTACGGAATTTAATATTCGTTACTTGCACACCCCCACAGTAGGGTGAAAATTAGGCTTTTAAGAAAGGGAAAATATAAGGGCTGTTTAGTATTTACTGAGTGAGACAGAGAGACAAGCAGGCAGGCCCCAACAGCACATGTGCACACACAGAGGCTGTGTGTGTGTGTGTGTGTGTGTGTGTGTGTGTGTGTACTAAACAAACAAGATTTAAACCTGTAGTGTAGTGAAGAAAACTAACAGCTTCAGGGAGGAAAGTTTTGTAGAGGTTAATTTTGATTAGAAATGTAAGGTTTTTGTAACTGTGTTGTCTGAAACAAAGAACAAGGCAAGTAGGCTACCTGAAATGCAGTTAGCTTAGGAACATTTTTCCTATTGTCGATGGCTTGGCTTTGTACCCAAGAAAAAATTTAATTTTTTTTTTTTCTGAGAATTTAGTCAGCCTTGACTATTAGTTGACGGTGAGACTTGTCAGCTTAATATTGCTGCAGTAACTTGAGTGACTTGCTTTAATAATGAATTTAAATTTAATATCAGACATCATCCTGTAAGGAACCCAGGCATGGGTCCCTCCCCGGCCACTTAAGCAACTGCGAGTGCACTGTAGCTGGTAAGGGTGGGACTAGTTGGCTGACTCCCACTGCTTCATGTAGCTGCTTTTCTGTTTTCTGTGTGTGCACTCAAGACATTTTTCTAAGTTTGTGGCTGTGGGCCCAAGAAGTGGTTTAAAAAAACAATTTTCTGAGAAAAGGTTAGTTAGACTTGACTATTACAGTAGTTGACAGTGAGACTTGTCAGGTCAGCATTGCTGCAGTGGCCTGAGTGACTATATTTCATAATAATATAATTTAAATGTAAGTATCTTCCTGTGAGGAATACAGCCATGGCAGCTAGAGGACGTAATACCAGAAAACTTTGTTGGTCCAGCAGCACCAGCAAAGCTGCAGCAGGTGTTGAGCAGCAGCAGGAGATGGTGAGCATACTGTAGAGCGACACTCAGGGCACATTCGCAGTGCTAAATTATGTTGTATCCCATCAAAGCCTGCACTTGCCACCAGCACCAGTATGGTGTCAGCCAACACCAGGGGAAAAAACATAAGTAGCATTCACAGTACTAGTAGTGCTACTAGGAGGACACTATTAACTGGCAATGATACTACCAATGTGAATGTGTCCTCTTCAGCCCTTGCCACTGCCACTACTATCACCAGGACGAGGACACCCTCCTTAATAACCACTACTGCTCTGATCCAACACCCGTCCTCTGAGACTACTAGTATGCCAACTTCTGCTGCAACAGTGGCCCTGATAGTCACTGCTGCCACCATGACTGAGACCACTCCTGCCACTGTGCCTGAGGCCACTCCTGCCACTGTGACCCAGACCACTCTTGTCACTGTGACTGGGACCAGTCCTACCACTGTGACCATGATGACCACCAGTACTGCTATGATGTCACCAGCCACTACTTCCACTGTGGCCACAGCGAGTTGCAAAACTATTTCCAGTACCGTGTCCACCCCTGCTTGGACACCTCTTGTTTCTCAGCCTGTCTCCTCTACTGTTGAACTTGTCAGTGCAGATGAAGAGGAGGTGCACTCATCCGAGTCTGAGTACTTTCCAACAGGAGATTTGCCCGCTGATTCATCATCTGAGGAGGCTAACCTAAGCAACTTTGATAATGAGGCAAAGTATGGGGAGTACCTTAAGAGCCATAAAGCAAGAAAGTCAAATGGCCAAAAAAAACCTCAACCTCTCAAGGTCACAGTGGTAGAAGATGCTTTGCAGATGAAATATATGGCTGCTCCTCCCCTTAAAAAACTCGGCAAGCCACTCTTTAGCGTTTTGTTCAGTAGGCTCCATCCCAGCCTGAACAGCCAAGTACAGCAGGTGCAGGGCCACCAGCACTGTCAGGGCAAAACCCGAAGATGCAGGTCCAAACAAGAAAGGCTAGTGGGGGCCAAAAGAGTGGTGCTGGCACTGGTGACACTAGCCGCATGAGTGGTGTCAGGAGCAGTAAAAGCATGGTATGATTACATTTCACGTTACTAAGAAGATAACAGAAAGGCAGTGTGCACTCTGTGCAGTATGGCTATCACCAGGGGAAATCTTAGCAAATGTAATAACCACCTCCTTAATGAACCACCTAAAGGGGTAAAACATCCCCAGATGTTTAAAGCATCAGGGTTTGTTCTTGTAGTTCCATCAGACCCATCTCATGGGGATAATGCAGGCAGTGGTGCTGGTGGGACTGAGAATGGCACAGGATATTCTGTCTCTGAAAAAAATTCTGCTGTACCTGCTGTTGCTACCATTCCATCTCCTTCAACACTAGAGTCATCCATGCACCCCAAGCACTCTTGCCAGACACCGGTCCCCTGCTATTTGCACACCCTCTGGCAAGCCTGAAATATCCCCCCATCCATGGTCAGTGCCAATAGTGGAAGTGTTCCAGGCCAGAACTAAATACCAGTCATCCCATGCAACAGTTCAACACATCACACAGCTCACAGATGAAATGATGGCACTGGATCTGAAGCCCTTTTCACTTGTGGAAGACACTGGCTTTTCAGACTTCTACAGCTCTTTCAGCCACGGTATCAGCTCCCATCACATTCCACATTTTTACACACTATGGTGCCATAGATATATGAGGGTGTGAGAATGGCAATTGCCACACTACTGTCAGAGGCTGAGGGTGAAGTTTTCCACTGTACCTCAGACATCTGGAGCAGTACAAACTCCACGCATGCATATAACTCCTTGACTGCACACTGGTATGTGCAAAATCCTATGTCTCCTGTTCTGGATTCCTCTTTCTTTCCCTGTGTCACTGTTTCTTCCTTCATCCCTCCACAACCTGGCAGTCACTCCAGGTGTGCTGTTCTTAATGTGGGTCTAATGGAGAAAGACCACATGTCACTGAACTTCCTGGCATTCATTCAAAACATGCTGCAGTCATGGACAGTTGGTACCATTTACACTTTTTCTTTGTCACAAACAATGGGGTAAATATGATGAAAGCAGCTGCTGATGGAAATTTTGTCAGCATTCATTGCTTTGCCCACACCTTGAACCTAGTGGTCATGTCTGAGACTGCGCTATGTCACAGTCCTGAGGCTAGCAAGATTGCCTCTGCAGTACACTCTGACTGTGCTCATTTTCATCACTCTGTAAAGTCGACTAATCAACTAAGAGATGTGCAACAACACCTTGGTCTGTCTCAGCATAGCTTGGTACAGGATGTCACTACCAGATGGAATTCATCACACCCAATGTTGTCTAGAATATTCGAACAGAAGAACACACTTAATGACATGATAATGGAATGCAGCATTGGGGGAGTGCTAGGCCACCATGTGTGTTCACTAGCTGATGCTGTGGTGAGAGT
Organism: Neoceratodus forsteri; assembly: GCA_016271365.2. NCBI lineage: Eukaryota > Metazoa > Chordata > Ceratodontiformes > Ceratodontidae > Neoceratodus > Neoceratodus forsteri. The sequence goes on along the minus strand of CM028134.1, from coordinate 964,736,481 downwards.
ACTTGGACCATTTGAGAGCAGCACCCATGATTTAAGTACGTCCAATGCCACTCTGAGTCAGGTGATCCTAGCAGTACATATACTAAAAGCATCCATGGAGAGATATGTGAAGGAAAACAGAGATTCCAGATCGGGCAGCTGTGCTCCTTGAGCAGCTGCAACCTGAACCATACCTGGTCACATAAGCTAACCCATGACAGCTCATGTAAAACAGCTAAGACACCTCAGCATATGACAGTAACAGTGCATAGGGCAGCTCATCGTATGCAGGAACAGAGCAGGGGGGAAAGGCATAACAGCGTAGATGAGAACAGCGTGGGGGTGCAGATGAGTGCATAGCCATTACAGCGAATGGAAAGAGGGAGCAGAGCTGAACAGCGTATGGCTATTACAGTGAATGGCAAGAGGGAGCAGAGCAAAACAGTGCCAACCGGAACAGCTCCTGTCACCAGTATCTTCTTTCTGGGGGGGTCTCCCCCACGCGAGCACGACACCACCAAAGTCCGGACAGAAAGGAGGTGATGTACCACCCAGCAGCACCTGTAGCATAGCGGGTGAGCACACACCATCAAACACCAGCGCTTGCCGACAGCCAGAAGTTCAGGACCCGCTCCCGCCGCCAAACAAACACATCACCGCCGCCCATGCCAAAGCACAGCATATGACCATGTACTCCCACTGGCCTCAGGATGAATGCCCCAGTTCACCGCTGCCACTTCTTGCAGGCTCACAGATGCCCACCACTTGCTGAAGCCAGTGCCACCCCACCGCAGCCCCCAGCCTAAGGGAGGGCCTACCAGGTAAGCTCCATTTACTTTTTATCATCATCTCCATGGAGTGTGGCCGGAGGGCAGCAGCACTAAACCGGGAGCTGCAGAGACAGAGGGACATACCAATGTGAGCAGGTGGAGGAGGGGGGGCCCGATGCAACAGGGCCAGGAGCTGCGGAGCACCGGAGGAAGGGAAGGGACAGGGGGGATAGGCAACATGCAGGCCCAGGCACACCCCTGTCCCCTGTGAATGGACAAGGGTGATGCAAATGGTAACAGGCACACACCAGGCCAGAAGCCTGGATGGATACAGGGCACTGTCAGTCATGTAGCCAGAGCATAGGGACATACCGTGTGCATATGGCTTCCAGAATGGGCACAGTGTGGGCCTCAGCAGGATGGGGCTGTGTACGCAACAGTGTGTGGGTCTGCTAGTGGTCGTGCCATTACCATGTGCCTGACCACCCTGATGTGCGTATGCACAGTCTCTGTGGCTGCAGAATGGGAGGTTTGCCTCCCAGTGGCATGCGTCCCCTGGGCCACAGCCGGCTGCACACAGTGGGCCATGCATGCTGTAGTAGTGGTGCCACATCGGGTCTCAGGAGTCCCTCACCTGCTGAGCCCTGATGCCTGCCCAGAGTACACCCCCAGAGACCTACACACATATGGTGGGAAGAAAGACACACTGGGCTAGGGAGCATACCTGTGTAGCTGGACTAGAGGATGTCTGTGTACCTGTGTGATAGGGGGAAATGGGGCATCGGCAGCCCCTTAAGTAGTGCACTGCCACACCTGTTGCCTTGTTGTGAAGGTCCACCTACACAGTCAGAATGCAATGAGCAATGCCAAATGTATGCAGCTGTCCCTCATTGTGGCCTGCCTGGCTGTTATAATGCCACAGTGCAGGCAAATAACAGCAACACACATCCCAGCGGGGCGGGGGGGGTTCAACCAGCCACAGGTGCAGCCACTCTGCCCCAGCCCAGTCCCCATTTAAGGCAGGCCACACTCTGGGGCAGGCATCCAGTATCTGTGAACTGCCTTGGCTGTGAACATGCCACTGGTATATGTCCGATCACAGAAGGGTGCACCCTTGCTGCACCATGCCGGGTACCTCTACCGACAGCAGCGTGTGCACATTGACCGCACGTATTGTAAGTGCGTTGAGTATGACAAGGCACGATGCCCGGCACAGGTGCATACGCAGGGAGAGGATGTGGTACATGACACCACCAACCACAACCATGTGCCTGACGTCGCTGCTATTGCAGCCCAAGGGGTGGTAGCGCAGGTGAAGGACTGTGCCAGACATACCAATGACACATGCAGTGCACTGGTGGCAGCCTGCATGTCTAGCATGCCTGCATCAGTTACAGGGAGACTGCTTGCCATGCCCCTCATGAAGCATGCCTGTGCCAGGGCCAGGGCTGTGGCTCACAGGCCACCTGCACAACCTGCAACTCTGAAGGACCTCAGGATACCACCCGAATACACAACCCAGGAGTCAGGGGACACATTCCTCCAGTACGACAGTGGTCCTGGGGAATACATGCTTCTTGTATTTGCCACACAGGCAACGCTTGCCCATCTTGTGGGCTGTACCAGACTCCTGGCTGATGGAACATTCTGGGTTACACCGCTGCTCTTCCATCAACTGTATACCGTCCATGGGCTGCTGGAGGGTACTACATTCCCAGCTGTGTACCTACTCATGAGCACCAGGACCATAGCTGCATACATGGCAGCATTCCAGAAGATGGTGTCCCTGTGCCCAGGCCTTGTGCCTACAATGGTCCTCACAGACTATGAGCATGCTGCCATGAGGGTCTTTGCCACGGTCTCTCCTGGTGTGGGGGTTGCAAGGGGCTGTTTTGGGTGTTGCTAGGGGTTACTGGGGGGCTGCTGTGGGGTATGCTAGGAGGGCTGCTGTGGGGTTGCTGGGGGTGGTGTGGGGGCTGCTAGGGAGGCTGTTGTGGGGTTGCTAGGGGGCTGCTGTGGGGTTGCTAGGGGGTTGCTGGGGGTTGGTAGGGGCTGCTGTGGGGGTTGCTAGGGCTGATGTGGGGTTGCTAGGGGCTGCTGTGGGAGTTGCTAGAGGGCTGCTGTGGGGGTTGCTAGAGGATGGTGTGGGGGTTGCTGTGTGGTTGTTAGGAGGTTGATGTGGGGTTGCTAGGGGCTGTTGGCAGTTATAGAGGGTTGCTAGGGGGCTGATGTGGGGATTACTAGGGGGCTGCTGTGGGTTGCTAGGGGCTGATGTGAGGGTTACTAGGGCTGCTGTGCGGGTTGCTAGGAGGCTGCTGTGGGGGTTGCTAGGAGGGCTGATGTGGGGGGTTGCTAGAGGGGCTGCTGTGGGGGTTGCTAGGGGTTGGTGTGGGGTTGCGGTTGCTGTGGGGTTGCTGTGGGGGTTGCTGGGGGCTGATGTTGGGGTTGCTAGGGGCTGTTGTGGGCATTGCTGTGGAGGTTGCTGGGGGCTGCTGTGGGGGTTGCTGGGGGTGGTGTGGGGGCTGCTAGGGAGGCTGTTGTGGGGTTGCTGGGGCTGCTGTGGGGTTGCTGGGGGTTGCTGGGGGTTGGTATGGGGGTTGCTGTAGGGGTTGCTGGGGTTGCTGGGGGCTGATGTGGGAGTTGCTAGGGGGCTGTTGTGTGGGTTACTAGGGGTTGCTAGGAGGCTGCTGTGTGGGGGTTGCTGGGGGCTGCTGTGGGGTTGCTAGGGGCTGATGTGGGGTTGCTAGGGGGCTGCTGTAGGAGTTGCTAGAGGGGCCGCTGTGGGGGTTGCTAGAGGGTTGGTGTGGGGGTTGGTGTGGGGTTGCTGTGTGGTTGCTAGGGAGGTTGATGTGGGGTTGCTAGGGCTGTTGTGGGCATTGATAGAGGTTGCTAGGGGCTGATGTGGGGATTACTAGGGGGCTGCTGTGGGAGTTGCTGGGGGCTGATGTGAGGTTACTGGGGCTGCTGTGCAGGTTGCTAGGAGGGCTGCTGTGGGGTTGCTAGGAGGGCTGATGTGGGGGTTGCTAGGGGGACTGCTGTGGGGGTTGCTAGGGGGTTGGTGTGGGGTTGCTAGGGGTTGCTGTGGGGTTGCTAGGGGTTGCTGGGTGTTGGGCATTGCTGTGGAGGTTGCTAGGGGGCTGCTGTGGGGTTGCTAGGGGGCTGATGTGGGGGTTGCTAGGGGCTGTTGTGGGCATTGCTGTGGGGGTTGCTAGGGGCTGATGTGGGGGTTGCTAGGGGTTGTGGGGTGCTGTGGGGTTGCCAGGGGTGTGCTGTGGGATGGTGGTTCCACTGTTTGGGTCCACTTGCACTGTTCCTGTCTGCACTGTTCTGCCTGTTAGCTGTTTTGATATTAGCTGTTTTGCATTAGCTCTTCCTGCGTTACCTGTTATTGCTGACTACATTATGACCCCGTGCCAAGCTGAACTGGATGCAAGGGTTGCAAAAGTGCTGGATAGTCGCAGCCACATTTTTGCAACCACGTTGGAGCCCCAGTACAAGTGTTAGATAACTCACATGGCTACAGATAGCCACAGAGTGATTCATTTTCAACATAAGCTGTGAGATGAACTGACTAGTGGCATGCGGGAACTGGTGACACCGGCAGCTGGTGCAGAAGGTGATGATAGAGAGGAAATGCATCTGGCAGGTCTGGTCCCACTGGTGGAGATGTGAAAGAAATACCTTTTACTGACAGCAGCACTGATGAGAGTGAGTAGGCACTGCTTAGCACATCTTTATGTCCACAGCAACATAAAAGGACATTTCCACAGCCTTTTTCTGTGAAAAATATCTTGAACAACTATTTTACAGTCTCTTGAGCCATTTCAGGTTGCTCCATTATGCTACTGGGCACATCAGATGCATTCATCCCCTCACTTGGTGAAAATGGCTATGAGGTACATCAGTTGCCCCCCCTTCCCCACAAGTATGCCATCCGAGAGGATGTTTTGCACAGCTGGTGAGGTTGGTGAGTCTCATTGTTCAACAACAGACTCTGAACACATCCAACAGCTTGTTTTCATCAAGCTTAATTTGCCATCAATTGGGTGCAAATGTGAGTTACGCCCATAAAAAGAGAAATATAGTCTCAAGTCTGCTTTTGCTGACTGTTTTTCTTCAAAACATAACCTGTGTATGTTCCCCTATACTTCCTTCCTGCAGTATTTAATGTATAAATCTTTGTTATAATATAAATACATGGGGCCTGATTCTCAAAGCCTCTAGCATGGCACAAGGGGCTTGCACCAAAAAAGAATGGTGCAAGGTGCCCCTTGGGCTGAAAGATAGGCCAGAAGAAATTTTCAGAGGCAGCCTGCATCAAATGCAGGCTGTCTTCCCCAAACAGGGCTTGCACCATCCCTGCACCCAGAAATGGGCAGCGACAAAGCGCTATGGGCCATGTGGCAGATGCAAGCTGCCACAGCTCCATACTTGCAATTCACATAAATTTCCCAGAGGGAGAAATTCTAAGTTCCCTTAGATCAGCCAGGGCTGGTTGAAGAAGACTTAGAAAAATCTCACCTTGGAGTGTTGCTAGTCACAATAGTACCACGGGATCCTCCTTCCCAATCCCTGATGTGCCAAACAAGTGGATACATATAAGAATCCCCCCAATCCCTGACATGCCCCACAATCATATCTATATGTGAATCCCCCCCACCCAGATCCCCAATATGCCCCACAATTAGAATGTATATGAAACCCCTGATCCCTGCTGTGCCCCACAATGTTAACATACATAAGATTCCACCCAGATCCCCACTGTGCTGCACAATTATAAGTTGTATAGAAGACCCCCCTCCACCCATATCCCTGATGTCCCCATCAGTATGGCACATAACAGAGCCTCTCATATTGGTGGTCCAGTGCCCCCAACTCTCCTTCCCTCCCCAGTAGGTAGTGACCCCCCCATCCCCATACAGAGCCGGGGAACGGCACAGCCCTCCTCACACCTCCTACCCCCAACTAGAATTGCCTTATGTCTGTCCCATGCATTCTTGAATTCCCCCACTGTTTTTGACTCCATGACCTCCTCAGGAAGGCTGTTCCATGCATCCACAACCCTCTCTGTGAAAAAATACTTCCTCACATTTCCCCTGAGCCATTCTCCCTCTATCTTCAAATTGAGCCCCCTTGTTCTTGCACATCTCTTTTTTTGAACTATGCTACCCTCTTGGACTTTATTGAGTCCCTTGAGGTACTTGGAAGTTTCTAACATGTCCCACCTCTCCCTCCTTTCCTCGAGGGTATACATATTAAGCTCCTTTAATCTCTCTTCATTTGGCTTCTGGTGCAGACCCTGCACCATTTTAGTTGCCCTCTTCTGGACATCCTCCATCCTGTTTTTGACTCCACTGTCTCCTCTAAAGAGGGAGAAATAGTTAAGTGCATAAAGTGCCGAATGTTTTGCTTAAGACCTACATATGAGTCATCAGGGGAATTCACTTGTAGGAAATGCCTGACACTTTCTATTCTGAGTAAAGAACTAAACTGCATAAACAAGGAATTAGCCAGTGCACAGTAAATAAGAAAGACTGAAAATGTCATTAATGGACCGCCTAAACTTAATGCAGCAGAGAATGCCATAAGAACAGGACATACTGTCACAGACAAATCAGGAAATGTAGCAAAACAAGCTAAAGTGGAGTTACAAAACAGGAAATCAATACAAAACAAATCTTGGGAGAGTGAACCAATGGGTAGTCTGGGTAATCATCCTAATCCAGGTCAAGAGGAAGCACAGATCTCAATCAACCTCACAGAAAATGAATGGTGGTTGGCAAGCACCAATAAAAGACCTAACAATGGAAGAAGAGCTATGTGCCCAGCACATGATCCAACCCCCATCAGTCTGACAAACTCCTTCAGTCCCCTGGAAAATGCACACCAAGCACTCTCAGCATCACCCCTACAAACTCCAGAAGTAAAAACAACTTGGTTATAAGGGACTTCATTGTAAGGTTTACTGACTCAGTTGTATGCAATGAAAATAAGGAAGTAAATACTGTATATTGTCTCCCTGAAGCAAGAATTATTGGGGTGCAGTAGCGCCACTATAGCTAGGGTTGAGCAGGGTTTCTATGTAAAACCCCAAACTTAACACTTTAATAGCTTCACAACCATTTAATGGATTTGCACAACATTTTGCATGTGTGGTCTTGGGGGCAAGATCTGTTGATGTGCCAAGTAGTGTTCTGGTCAGCTGAGTAGATTCTGAGATCTAAATACAGAAAAAAGTGAAAAAATCTGGGGGGTTTTAGCTGTTTTTATGTAATCACCTAGCACCCAGACAGTTTAGAATTTATCTCTGGAATTTTCAGGGAACAGAGGACATAGTCCACAGTGGTACCTTTTGCTGGTTTGGTGAAAAAATATTACTCTCTTGCAAAGTTATACGAATTTGTCATTCCAGTCCTGAATATGTTCAGTATGGTTCTTTTGGATAGCTGCTTGGAACAAAAAAATGATTTGCTCCATATGAAAGATTATCCTTTTTCGTATTGGGGTAATCCTTTTTGTGAGAAAAAATGATTTTCTCGTGTGGCTGCCATCTTGTTTCTATTTAAAAAAAATGTGAAAACCCATAAAAAATGAGATCCTCCAGAGACACCAACATATGTATCTTGCTAATCAGGACCAAGCTAGGTGAATTCTGCACTTACATTTTGGAAAAGAATTACCCAGAATGTGTTTTTTATACATTAGTAAATCTTTTTTGTTACTCAATTTTCTTTTTTCATATGTACATTTGAAAAAAGATCCCTTCATATGAAAAAAGAATTTGGACTTCGTCTTTTTCAGATTTTTTTTCCTTTTTCGTGTGAATGAAACAACCTCATGAAAAAGGATCTGTTCATATGAAAAAAAAAATCGGGAAAAAAAACTAATTCATATAAATAAAAACAACTCACGAAAAAGGATCCCTTCATTCAAAAAAAAAAATTTGGACTTAGTTTTTTTTTAGATTCTTTTTTCATATGAAGGGATCCTTTTTCTTGAGCTTGTCTCGGTTATACGATAAAAGAATTTGGACTTAGTTTGTTTTTCCACATTTCAACTTCAACAAGCCCTAACTCCCTCAATACTTAAAGTTAAGGGACAATCTACAGTATATATCAAAACAAAGATCTTAATCTACCACAAGAATAACACATAATACACTCCCACCGCAAAAAATATTAGCGGCTATAAAGAAAAAAACAAAAATTAAAAACTACAAATTCCCATAGGATAACATTGGAATTTTAACAAGTCATACAGCCAAGCAAATAAATTGCTTTTGGGAAAAATGAGCCCAGTGCTTCCACACCAATATGGGCCCTGCACTTTCACATCCAAATGGAAATGTTACACATGTCCTGAAGGGACCTGCATGAATGTGGATACTATTAAACTGCAGAGTGAGGAAATCCTTAATGGGTAATGACCATAACATGGTTGAATTTTCCTTGGAAATAAAAATAGCTCCTCAACTGGGGGTTACAAAGGTCATATGTTACGACTTCGCCAACTATGATTTGCTTAGGACACTGGTTAGTAAATGGAACTGGAAAGAGGCATTTGGGAACCAAGACACAAACACAATGTGGGATACCTTTAAATGTTTCCTACTGGAGAGAGTAAAGGAGCATGTACCAACTGTCAGTAAATACAACCCCAAGGGGAAGATACCACCATGGTTCAAACAGAAAATCCATAAGTTAATTAAATCTAAAAATAGGCATTATAAGAAGGTCAAAAAAGAGGGCACCAGGGAATATAGGGAGAGATATAAAAAGAATTACAGAAACTTAAACAAACAATTAGAATGGCAAAGAAAAATATGGAACATAAACTTATGACAAAGGTAGCTGATAACAAGAAAGCTTTCTATAACTATATTGGAACTATGAAAAAAAAAACAGAAATAATGTCAGTCCTTTAAATGTGGAAGGGAAAGTAATTAATGAGTGCCAGGTTATGGCTTTGGAATTTAATAAATATTTTCATAGCATATATCAGAAGGGAGCTCCACTTCTGTACAATACAAAGGTAATGCCTAATAGTAATATAAACATAACCACTGACACGACTGAAGGGAAATTGCTGCAGTTAAACCCTAATAAATCCCCAGGGCCAGATGAACTCCACCCAAGACTCTTGAAGGAGTTAGCCCTAGTTATATCAAAACCTCTTCAGACCATTTTTCAGCATTCAATTATAGAAGGGAAGGTCCTGCAAGATTGGACATCAGCCAATATCACCCCCATCCAAAAGAAGGGGCCTAAGGTGGAATGTTCTAATTATAGGCCCATAAGCCTGACTAGCATTGTGGGTAAAACCCTAGAGTCCCTGATTAAACATAGAAACATAGACTTTGATGGCAGATAAGGACCGCTTGGCCCACCTAGTCTGTCCATTTCCCTACCTACAGGATAAGCTGCAGATCCTATTTAACCAATAGCCTATTTCTTCCTACCCCCCCACAAAAATTGCCTTATATCTGTCCCATGCATTCTTGAATTCTCCCACAGTTTTAGACCCCACAGCCTCCACAGGAAGGCTGTTCCATGTGTCCACTGCCCTCTCTGTGAAAAAATACTTCCTCACATTGCCCCTGAGCCATCCCCCCCTCTATCTTCAAATTGTGTCCCCTTGTTCTTGCACATCTCTTTTTCTGAAAGATGCTACCCTCTTAGACTTTGTTGATTCCACTGAGGTACTTAAAAGTTTTTATCATGTCCCCCCTCTCCCTCCTTTCCTTAACGGTATACATATTAAGCTCCTTTAGTCTCTCCTCGTATGGCTTCTGTTGCAGACCCTGCACCATTTTAGTTGCCCTCCTCTGGACTGCCTCCATCTTGTCTATGTCCTTGCGGAGATGGGGTCTCCAGAACTGGATGCAGTACTCCAGATGGGGTCTCACCAACTGTCTGTACAGAGGGATAACAACTTCCTGTTTTCTGCTGTGATGCCTCTCCCTGTACATCCCAGTATCCCGCAGCCCTCCCTACTGCCTTCTCACATTGCTTGCTAACCTTAAGGTCATCTGATATGATTACCTATAGGTCCCTTTCCATTTTTGTTGTTGTTACTGCCTCTCCCCCATTGTGTATTCTTCCCCTGGGTTTTTGTTTCCCAGATTCATTATTTTGCACTTTCTTTGCATTGAATCCAAGCTGCCATACTTCTGACCATTCCTCCAATCTTGCCAAGTCTCTTCTCATCCTTTCCACACCTCCTTGTGTATCAACCCTGTTGCAGATCTTTGTGTCATCTGCAAAGAAGCATACATTTCCTTCCAGTCCCTCTGCGATGTCACCGATAAAGACATTAAAAAGGACTGGACCCAGTACTGAACCCTGCAGTACCCCACTTGTAACCCCTCTTTCTTCAGAGTGGACTCCATTTACAATTACCTTCTGTGTCCTATTGTCCAACCAATGTTTTACCCAGGCTATCACCCTGTGACCCACTCCCAGGCTGGTTAATTTGACTATTAATCTTTTGTGTGGGACTGTGTCAAATGCCTTGCTAAAGTCTAGGTAGGCCATGTCCACAGCCTCTCCCTGGTCTACTACTTTGGTCACCCAGTCAAAGAAATCAATTAGATTCGTCTGACATGACTGTTCCACTGTGAACCCAAGTTGCCTTGGGTCTTGTGCCCCACTGGCCTCTAGGTACGCCGCAATTATTTCCTTCAGAAGTGATTCCATCACTTTCCCTACCACGGAGGTCAAACTGACAGGTCTGTAGTTTCCTGCCTCTGTCTTGCTCCCACTTTTGTGAAGGGGAATCACATCTGCCTTCCTCCAGTCCTCAGGCACCACACAATCCTCCCTTGATTGTTAAAAAGGGTAGTCAGTGGTGTCACTAGTTCTCACCTTAAATCTTTTAGAATTCTGGGGTGAATTCCATCAGGACCCATTGCTTTGTCCACCTTCAGTTTTAGGAGTTATTTCAGAACCCTTTCTTCTGTGAAAGGACTGGGATCGACCCCCCGGTCCAGAGTGCTTCTGTTAATTGGATTAGGCACCTCCTCCTCCTCTTTTGTGAATACTGAGAAGTATTCATTCAGTATCCTTGCTTTTTCACTGTCCCTGTCTGCCCACCCACCGTCCATTCTATTCAGCCTCACTATCCCTCCCCTTTGTCTTTCTACACTCCCTGATATACCTATAAAAGGTTTTATCCCCCTTCTTAACTGAGTTGGCTATCTTTTCCTCAGTTTTGGCCTTTGCTATGCTGACTACCCTCCCTGCTTCCTTCTGCCTTAATTGGTACAATTCTCTGTCCTGCTCCTTCTGTGTTTCCTTATACTTCCTAAATGCTATCTTTTTCTCCCTAACCTCACCACCACAGTGGCTTTTTCTTTCATTTTGATTTGTTTATTTGCTTCACACAAAGGTTTGTTGCCTCTGTGATGGCAGTTTTGATGTTTCCCCCATTGTTGCTCCACCCCTCTTTCTAGCCTGTTTGCTAGTTCTTTTCTAAGGCACTCTCCCATCTTGCCAAAGTCAGCCCTCCTAAAGTCCAGAACCCTCACTTTTGTATGGCTTTACTCTGTAGCTGAGTTTATCATGAACCACACTGTTTGGTGGTCAATTGTTCCCAAATGGCTACCCACTTCTAGATCTGAGATCCTCTCACTGTCCCCATTTGAGAGTACAACGTCTAAGATTGCTCCCTCACGAGTGGGTTCCAAAACTAGGTGTCTGAGGCATGCCACCTGAAGGGCATCGAGAATGGCCCTGCTTTTGGATGTGTCTGCAGCAAAGGTGCTCCATTTAACATCTGGTATATTACTGTCCCCCATCAACAATATCCCCCCTTTCTCTGCCATACTAAGGATGCCTTCTATCATATCCTTGTCCATTCCATCCCCCTGACATGGGGGTCTGTATACAACCCCTATGTTGATTGTGGTGCCATTTCCAATCTCTAAGGTGACTCACAGCACCTTCTCTCCTCCCTGTTTACTCTTTTGTTCAGTTGCTTTTATCCCTTTCCTTACATAGAGAGCTACTCCGCCCCCTCTTCTCCCCTCCCTGTCTCTCCTATAGGCTGTGTACCCTGGTATGTTAACATCCCAGTCATGGTTCTCTGTGTACCATGTTTCTATGACTGCTACGATATCCAGGCATCCCTCTTCCATCAAGGCCACCAGTTCAGGGAGCTTGTTGCCCAGACTATGGGTATTGGTACTCATTACCCTCCATTTCCTGATGGTCTTACCCCTTTTTGCTCCATCCCTGTCCTTATTGCCTTTGTCACTTTCTCCATTTACCCCTGCCCTTCTCCCTATTGACAACTCTATCTTGGTATTTACCTCACTTAGTACCCTGATTTTTTTGGGGGGCTAGGATTTCCCTGCTCCTCTCCAGTGCCTCCCCCCCTTAGCTAGTTTAAATGCTTGCCAATGAAGCATTTAAACCTATCACCTAGGATCCTCGTTCCCCTCCTGGACAGATGCAGACCATCACGCCAGTATAGGCCTGCATCCCTCCAGGTGGACCCCCAGTCCCCAATGAAGCCAAAACCATGAGCTCTGCACCAGTTTTTCAACCACTGATTGAATCCCATGTTGTGGAGCACCCTAGCCTCACCCATGCCATAGACCGGCAGCTCCTCCGAGAAGGTTACTGTGCGTGCTACTTGTCTAAGGCCCCTCCCCAACTCCACAAATGCTTCCTGCACTGCTCTGATCCCTTTCTTAGCCAGGTCATTTATCCCTAGGTGGATAATGTCATTCAGCTCCCTCCCCTGTGCAGCTGCTCCGGAAATCCTGAAGATTCGCTCCCTGTCCCTCCAAGCCATGGTGCCAGGCAAGCACCTTACCCCCCTCTCCCCTTCCGCCCAAAGTTCTACCTTCCTAACAATGGAGTCCCCCACCAGGAGTTGTTTCCTTCCTATGTGGGGTCCCATGCCACCCTCCTGTGGGTCTCCTTTGTGGAGGTTCCCAGCATCCTCCTTGGACTCCACTGTGGGTGCCTCCATAGAGGAACCACACTTTGCCAGAATGGCATATGAATTGTGGAGAGGTACAACTGGAGGGATGCACCTCTGTTCCACCATCCTCACCCTCCCTGAGCCCACTGTGGTCCAACCACTCCTCTTTCTTGGCAACCTCTGAGGCAACAGCAGTGGCCCTGGTGGTCCCTGGGTGGGAGAGGAGGTCCCACAAATCCTGGCCAACTCAGCCTGGAGATGAGCAACCTCCTCCCTCAGCCCAGAGAGGTGCTTGCAGGTGGGACAACACCGCATCCTCCAGAACGTCTCCCGGAAGACTGCTTGCACGTGGAAATGAGCCTTGGCTCTGTGTGCCTTTCCCAGTTACCAAGGTTTTAAATAAATAAATAAATAATATTTATACTGGACTTAACTATGGGTCTAAAAAACTGCTGCATCAAATATGCTGATGACCCCAAACTAGGCGGTCCATGTGTCACAGTAGAACAGAGTGCATCAGTACAGGAAGACTTTGATCTTATTGGCAGCTGGGCAAAAAGATGAGAGATGAGTTTTAATACTGAAAAATGCATGGCTACACACCTGGGGGAACAACACATGCCAACAGTACAAACTGAGCAATACGATTCTGTTCTACACTGCACGTGTAATGGATCTGGGTGTCTCAGTAACAACATATCTAGAAAATAAATCACAGTGTAATGTTGCAGTCAATATGTACTCACTGGAGGAAAGGAGAGAGCGAGGGGGGGCATGATAGAAACTTTTAAGTGCCTCAAAGACATAAACAGGGTGCAGGTGAAAGACCTGTTCCAATGCAGAAAAAGTACTAGAACGAGGGGGCACGATATGAAACTGGAGGGCGGTAGATTAATAGGTAATGTGAGGACATTTTTCTACACAGAGAGGGTGGTTGAGACTTGGAACAATCTGCCACAAGAGGTAGTGGGGGAAAGCACAGTAGAGGGGTTTAAGCATGCCTGGGACAGGCACAAGGAAAACTTGGTGGGGGAGAATGATGAAAAGCCATTGATCACATAGGGTCAGTGACCGCATACAAAGTATAGGGCCTATGGGCAGACTGGATGGGCCTGGCGGTCCTTATCTACCGATCATTTCTATGTTTCTAAAGCAAATAGCATATTGTGGGCAATTAAAAAGCACATAATATCAAGAGACAGGTGATATTTCCATTATACTGTGCTTACGTAAGACCCCACTTTAACTATGTCACACCGTTTTGGAGCCATATAAAAGGAAGGACACTAACACTATGGAGAGGGTATACAAAGGTGTGCAAGCAAAACAATAAATATACTTAAAAAAAATGTTATACTCAAAGATTGGCAGACGTTAATCTGATGTCACTGGAGCATCATCATCTAAGGGGAGATCTATTACTCAGGCATGAGGCTATCAAAGATGTATACCTTTTAAATGAAATAGGGTTTGGATTTCAAAAATGCCAGAAATACTAGTGGTCACCCACTACAAGTAGCAGGACAGCTTTTTAAGATGAAAAAAGACAGTACGTCTTTACACAAAGTGGTGAACCCATGGAATGCACTCCCCTTTGAGGTAGTCATTGGTAAAGATAAATCCAATAAAAAAAAAACTAGATAGCTTTTTAGGTCAACCTTATTCACTAAAATGCAGCCTCCTAAAAAAGATCTCATTAATCCAGGCCTGGGTCGCCCACACCTTGCCAGACTTTCTGGTAATTTCTGAGACATGGCTTAAACCTGCCACACATGGCAGGGAAATAAATCTACCCAACTACCAGCTATTCAAATCAGACCGCCTGACAAGGGGTGGTGGAGTGGCTATCTATGTTAAATCAAATATTTCTGCATCTTGCCTTAGTGTAACATCAGTACCCAAAGAATTTGAATGTTTATCCCTTAAAATAGCTCTCCCCAATATGACAGCTTTTCAATTGGTTGGCTGCTACAGGCCCCCCTCTGCCGGCCTTCAACTCCTTAATCATTTGGGAAACATAATTAAATTGGGCCCAGAGGACACCATTATTTTAGGTGACCTGAACTTAAACTGGCTCTCCAATGCATCTGCACCCCTAGTATCTTTTTGTGACACATATGGATTCACTCAATTAATAAATGAACCGACAAGAATTAACTCAAAAAACAAAAGTAACAGCACCCTACTTGACATTATGTTGGTAAACAAACCGCACCTGTTTTCACATGCTGGAGTGTTATTCAGTGATATAAGTGATCACTGCCTTATTGCAGGGATAAGATCATCAGTCAAGCCATCCAACCCTGCAAAATTCTCCAAGAAGAAATAAAAAACCTTAACATCAAGGATATCTCCATGATCTATATCATTCTGTACGCTGGCAAGAATTCTACCATACAGCTTCTGTGGAAACAGCACTCAAGGTGCTAAATGACATTATCATAGGCGCCCTCAATATTCATGCACCTTTCACTAGCATTAGAATAAAAAGCAAATCCTGCCGCTGGTTTTCTGCTGATCTTAAATCTGCACTGCTTGCTAGAGATAAACTCTGGAAAAGGGCTAGAAAGACCAAGGATCCGTTTGACTGGCTTCAGTTCAGAAAAGTCAGAAACAGCTGCACCAAAAAAGTGAGAGAAGCCAAGGCTGCCTTCTATACAGCCGAGCTTGATGCCTCCTACCTTAACCCAGCCAGATTCTGGGGCACCATCAAGGGGATCCTAGGGCAGGACTCCAGTACTTCCTTGCCATCCCAAGTACACCTTAATAATGTTGTTATCACTGACAAGCATGAAATTTTAGATGCATTCAATGATCATTTCACTACAGCTGGCCTAGCTTTTGACTCCTCCCCAGCAAATCTACTACGGTCACAACTTAAATTCCAGTCTATTGATGGTCAGAAGACTGCCTCTTCATTTTCCTTCAAGCCTATTTTATTAAAACAAGTGGAAGACCTACTGCTATATCTAGACACCAAGAAAAGTGCAGGTGCAGACTCTCTGGACCCCTACTTTTTAAAAATTGCTCTTCATGCCATCGCAGTTCCCCTAACTCATCTTTTTAATCTGTCCTTATCCACTGGTTCTGTTCCTACATTGTGGAAAACAGCACAAGTGTTTCCCCTCCTCAAATCAGGGGATCCCATGGATCTCAACAATTATAGACCTATATCCATCCTACCGGTGCTGTCTAAAATGTTAGAAAAACTGGTAAGTATCCAACTAAGAGACTACCTCGATGCTAATAAACTCCTTAACTCTGCTCAATCTGGGTTTAGGACCAGACACAGTACCATTTCTGCAACAGCAAAAGTAACAAATGATTGGCAAACTGAGTTAGACAAAAAAAGCAGCATCTGTGCTGTATTTCTTGACCTAAGTAAAGCCTTTGATACGGTGGATCATGAGCTGCTGATTTCCTCACTGCATTCCTTAGGTCTGGATTCAACCTCTCTTGGATGGTTCAGATGTTACCTCACTGATAGAATACAGCAGGTGAAAAATGAAGGTGTCCTATCCTCCTCAAAACCACTTCTAAGGGGAGTACCGCAAGGATCCATCCTGGGCCCTATCATTTTTGCTATATATATCAATAACATTGATTCCAACCTCACTGTTGCCAGTGTTCACCTTTTTGCTGATGATACTGTCTTGTATGTCACTAATCCCTCGCCATCAAAGGCCTGTGAGTTATTACAATCAGAATTCTCCCTGTTGCAACATCAACTACTTGAAAAGAAACTACTTTTAAATGCCAAGAAGACAAAGGCTATGTTCTTTTCCACCAATATATATTCTTCCACTCTCTCATCAAACACTCTTCCCCAACTATCCACCATCCTTGGAGAAAACCTTGATTATGTGGATAAATTCAAATATTTAGGGGTATGGATTGATAACAGACTTGATTACACTCATCATGTTGAGGAGCTCCTGAAAAAACTCAGACAGAGGCTCGGCCTATTCTTCAGAATCAAACATTACCTAACCAAAGAGTCTAAACAAAGACTAATACAGGCTTCATTTCTATCTCTCATCGATTATGCAGATTTCCTATATGGCCATTGCACTATGTCCTATTTAAGTAAATTGGATACCTTGTACCACAGAGCTCTAAGATTCATCACAGATCTTCCTTTCAACACTCATCACTGCTTTTCTATAATGCTGTTGGCTGGACATCCTTACATCTTAGGAGGAATAAAAATGCTGCTTTATGGATTTACAAAGCTCTGTCAAACAAACTTCCACCTTATATTTCTGATTGCTTTACTCTGGCTACACCTAGATCATATGCCCTAAGAAGCAATAACCTTATCACCTTGAAGTTACCTAAAGTCTGTACCCGGCATGGGAGGTCTGCAATCAGCTACTTTTTAGCATCTACCTGGAATTCTCTGCAGAAGACCCTAAAGTTGAACACCTTCATCCCTATAGTATCCTTCAAAAAACTCTTCATAAGTCTCTTTCCTGAGATATGCAACTGCTTTCACTAAGCCTAGTCCCTTCTTACCCTTTACCCCCCTTTTTTTCTCTCTATCTCTGTTTGTATACTTTTTAAACTTAGCTACAATATACCCTACAATCCATTGCCATTCCCTTTTTTATCCCCCCATATCTACTTCCTTAAGTATCTATCCAATTATAACACACCTAACCACTTTCACAATCCCAATACCTCACAGTTATTTGTGTCAAACCTGTCTGATTTATTTTGTTTAGTGGTCCAAAACCATTAGCTACCTTGCTTGTATATACGTTCTTTATTACTGTACCTGTTTATTTATATTAAAGTCTTTGCCTCTTTCTCTGTATTTGTTTATGTATGATACTGTACTTTATTTTGATCTTGACCTATCAGGTCCATCTTGTAAATGAGCTTTGCTCAATGATGTCCGCCTGAATAAATAAAGATTTTGATTGATTGATTGATTGATTGAAAATATTACTAGCAATGGAGCATACTAGGCTAATTGCTTTCTTAGCTCCTGCGAAACCTTTGTTTGTATGAACCTTTGTATGTATTAATGTTTAGAAAAGAATGAGTCCCATGAGACAATATCCCATTGAATGGAACATTCCAAGTACAGTACAAAACAATAAACAAAATGAGAAATGACACAAAAAATACATTTAAAAGTTGAAAGTATTACAGATATGCTAAAACCTTTGTTTAAGGGTGGTAAGCTGGGGTCAAGCGAGTTTCCAAAATGCAGATGCAAAACACAAAGCCCTGCCCAGTTCAGAATAAGCCGTATGTACAAGAAATGTCAGATGCTAGACATCACGTAATTTTGTAGCTATAATGGAGGTCAAAATCTAATGAAGAGATATGGAGCTGAAAGACTTTTACTGCTTTATGCACCATTTTTACCCAATTTTACTGCCTTTTTGCCTCCAAGAAGATCAATTCCCAACTGCTGAAGCCATAGTATAGTAATGACTATCAGGTTTAAAGTTTAGAATAAAAGGTAGAAGTCTGTTATAAACCTGTGACAGGGGATCTAAGGTGGAGGCAGTGGCAAATTTGTAAACTAAGTAATCATAATCAAGGAGGGATAATACTGCTTGCTATGTGATCCTTTGGTGGTCTTGTTGGGCCAAACAATGTTTGGCACAGAGTGTCAGTCCACATGAGATTTTAAAGGCCATGTAGGGTCAAATAATGGTCCAAGGTATTTGCAAGAAGAGACAAGTTTCAAAGATGAGCTATTTAATTTTAACAGTGAATGGAAAATGTGAATGCTTCAGAGCATGGTTGGTTCCAAAAATCATGCACTTAGTTTGAGTTTGATTAACAGTTAAACAATTGCGATGAAACCATAAAGATACTTGATCAAAGTCTTGTTTAAGTTGAGTTTGCCCAGTGTCCAGTGATTTGTGGGCATTTCTTGCAGGGTTGTTCAGTCCAAAGGAGTCAAGTTACATCCTTCTCCCCAGCTATTCCTGAGCCTGCTGGGCTTAACAAGCAACACTGCATAAAAAGAAATACCATGCCAACCAAGCGAGGAAACCACCTGGCATAGCTGGAAGAAAACCACTAGGGAAAAAGGGTGACCTGCTTCTCCTGCAGCAACAGGGATGTACCCAGTGTGAAGGTTGGTATAACTTTGATCTAGTGCGCAGCACACATCCACAGACATGGTGACAGTCAAGTGGAGTTAGACGTTGATAGTTTTTTTGGTTGGCTTGGAGCCCTAAAAGGCCATCACCCCAGTTTTTGCATTCTTCTTTTGGGTAGATTGGGAACCCTATGGTGGGTGCCAAACCATGTTTTTTTACAAAAAGCTGCCCTACTTGCAGGGGAGAAACTAGGGAAAGGCATGTAGCATTAGAGGTGCCAACCAGCAAACACATGGTGAGCTGCCCATAGGCCCTGGTTCCGCTACAGCATGGAATGGTGAGTTTGTGTGGTAATCAATGGTGAAGATATTTTGGAAGATCAACAGTTATGGTAGGTATGCAACTTTCATATCTTCTAATAACCAGTCTTCACCATTGATGCCCACTTATGGGTCAGAGCACCAAGTGTCCCTTTTTCTGAGAGAGAGCCTGGCTCACCTTGAGGATAAAGATATCCTCAGCCCTCTATGTGTGGGACAACATCTGAGGTCAGGGGCTCCTAACAGGTCTGGCAAGACATGAGAACAATCAGGGCCAGGCAAGAGGCTCCTGTGGCACAGGAGCAGCAGGGTTCCCCAACAGTTCCTGTCAGACCCTGGGGTAGAAGAAATGAGCCCCAGAAATGTGATTAGAGCACGTTTTGCTGGGCCAAAGGTGCCAGTCTGGAAGGGCAAAGTTATGCCATCCATTGGATACAGACTACGTTCCCACCAGTCTGGAGGCCACCACAATGGTATTGTAAGATGCTATCCACTGGTGCCATGCTACCTTCAGGCCCTGAGTAGAAGGGTCTGTGGCCTGCCTGACTGTCTTTCTTGGTGGCAGTGTAGCTATCAGGCTGTGTAGCTGCAACCATAGGCAGCAGTTATAGGTTGTAACGTGAGCCTGATGTGCAGAGATATACATTAGAGCATGTGCCGAAGTGAAAGCCTTCCTCCCAAGAGCATCCGTGTGAGTGAAATCTGCATCTGGGGGTCAGTCGTGCATGAGGCTCCATGGCCTCAGTGGGGTTGCAATACCTGAAGTCTTGAAGTGGGTGAAGTACCTTGTCATCAAGGCACAGGTCAGGAATCATAGAGAAAGCCCAGGAGTAGTTGCAAAATTCCACAAAACTGTTTATTTCTAGTCAGTTGGAGATGAGAGGTGGGCTGTTCCTGTCTCCATCTGGGGATGGGTGAGGGAGATGTGGGAGGACTGGCACTGCTGGGTGGGGCAGGTGGGAGGCCACTAGACTACCAGGGATCTTGGGGGGGTTTAATAATTAGCCATTTGCAGCAATACATTCAGGTTGGGGACTGGATGGGGGGGCACAGCTGCCCTGTGGGGTGAATAGCAGTGTGGGGTTTGGGGGCTTGATGTGTGTGTGGGCTGCCCTGCAGGGAATTTACAGTTTGGAGGTTCTGGGGGTGCGAGATGCCCAGCTGGGCACCTCTGCTATGGGGGATCAGGAGCTGGGGGGTTGTGGGTTGCCCTGTGTGGTGACGACGAGGGGTGTTCTGAGCATGGGGAAGCACATCGTGCAGTGGGTGCAGCGGGTCTACTGAACCCCCAGAGAGTGAATATACAGTTACACCAGTCATGTGATGTTATTTTCTAGACTTTAAAAGGCCTTTGATTCGTGCCTCACTGGGCCTTGATACAGAAGCTACAGCTCTATAATATAGAGCCAATATATATATATATATATATATATATATATATATATATATATATATATCAGATGGATCACTAATTGGCTGTCCAAAAGGAAGCAGTGGGTTATAATAGATGGCCATGTTAGTAGCTGGAAAGATGTTAAAAGTAGTGTTCTGCAGGGATCAGTTTTGGCCCCACTTATTTTCCAGGTCTTTATATCTGATTTACTGTATCTACAAACATCAAAAGCAAGAATATTAATTATGCAGATGATTGCAAAATCAGTAACATCTGCAAAAAATAACTGATTACATGATTATTCAGGAGGATTTAAAGTTATTACAGTCTTGGTCCATAAAATGGAATCTATATTTTAACATTTCTAAGTGTTGTGTCTTGCACTTTGGGAAAAAATCCCAAATATCGATATTATCTTTATGATAGTATTTTAGTAAGTAGTGATGGTGAAAAGGATTTGGGGATCACAATTAACTTAAGCATGTCATTTGATTCCCATATCTCAAACACTATTAGTAAAGCAAACAAGATATGGTGGGCAATACGACGTAATATAACATTCAAAAACCCAGATATTTTGATGCCTTTATACACAGCATATGTGAGACCTCACTTAGATTTTGTGTCACAGTTATGGAGTCCATATAAAAAGAAGGATATAGTAAGAATTGAGAGAGTTCAGAGAAGGGTGACAAAATATTTTGTATCCTCCAAATCGCTTTCATATCCAGACAGGCTCTCCAAATTTGATCTGATGTCCCTAGAAGATAGAAGGGCAGGGAGTGATCTCTTGCTCACATGGGACATCATTAACGACGAATACCTGTCTGTAGAAAGTGGTCTGGATCTTAAACAAATTAGAGTCAATACCAGAGGACACCCGCTGCAACTAGCTAGAAATAAGTGTAAAACCGAAAAAAAGGGCTCACTACTTTTCACACAGGATAGTAAAGCCTTGGAATAAGTTGCCTATAAATGTTATCGTCAGTGACAGTAAGAAAATTTTTAAGAACAGACTTGACAGTTTCATGAAATCTAACAAGTTGCCAAACCACTATATGTAGGTCTGAAGCTCTATGGGCGTTCAGCCTTTTGCTTCATACAGTTTCTTAGTATGATTCTTAGTAAATGCTGGTGTAACTTAACATTGACGGTTCTCCTCCAGGGGTTCTTGTAAAATCCCAACATTGAGGACTTTATTGCTGCTCTACTAGAATATGGCACAACTGCTGCCGTAAACACCCTAGCGCCATGTCACAGGGGGTTTATGGCGCAACTGCTGGCGTAACTGCTCTTTGGTGCAAGTGGCCTGCGGCATGTCGCAGGCCACATTGTAGAATCCAGTGAGTCGCAACTGCTGGTGTAAGTTATTACTTGTGCCATTCTTTTTGGCGCAAGTGCTGTTATGCCAGGCATATCTCTTTTAGAATCGTGCTCCTTATGTTTATCTGCCATAGGCTGATAATCTATCAGCAGTGCCTCAGCTGAAACAGCTGGCTCGTACTTTATCCATTGCTAATTGCATTTGATCTTGTATTGCCCTGTACTGTTTGTATCTATGCTGTGTTAATATTCCTGCTTGATTCATGTACTGTTTTTTCTCCTATATTGTATTATACTGTTTCATACAGTACTACCTGTTCTGTAACCTCCTTGTATTGTATTTCTTTTTTTGAAGCATCCTGGGTCGTACCTGAAAATAGGAGCATTCTGCGTCTAGTGTACTTACCTGGTCAATAAAAGCTAGTAACTTTTAAGTGTCTCCTGTTATTGTCTAAAATAATCTGCAGGGAACAAGGCATTTGAAGGGGCAGCCCCTGTTCTCTGGAAATCCCTCCTGACAGAATGGAGGTTGTTGAGTGGCTCCTCGGTGACAGATTCCCTGGCCCTACTAAGTAATATGGATATACTAGTTTCTATTCATCATGTGCTGTGCTATGTTACTCTGTTTATGCTATTTATGGATTCTGTAGCCTGTATCTATGTGCGTATTTCTATCATACTGTAAGGTGCTCTGAGTTTTCCAGAACGGCACCTAATAGAAACACCTACTTATATGCAAAAAGAAACTGATTTTCAATAACCTTGCAGTTTCCAAGTATAAACTGTATGGAAAAGATAAGGGGAAGTGTCCCTGTATGTGACAGCGGGGATAACTTGTACCAGAGTGGAAGAGGTGGAGAGTAAGACTGAAGTATTGTGGGTACAGGTACAATCCACTAGGGAGAGGAAATTAAGGAAGGGGGTGGTCTATGGACCACCTTCCCACAAGTAGGAGGAGTTGGACAGGGTACTAGCATCTCAAATCATGGAAATAGCCAGTAAGGGGGAAGTAGTAATAATGGGGGATTTCAATGTACCTGGGGTGTACTGGAAAATCCGGGCTACCTCCTGCACTATGGAGCAAGTACTGCTGGATGCATTTCAGGGAAGTTTCCTGGCCCAGGATGTCATGGAGCTCTCTAGGAGAGGGCTGTACCGGACCAGGTCCTGTCCAACTCTGAGCATGTTTAGGATGTAAAAGTGGAAGTGTCACTTGCAGGTAGTAACCACCACATGGTGTGGTTCCACCTGGCCATGGGCAAGGGGATGATCAGAACCAGGACAAGGGTTTGGGACTTTAAGAGGGCTGACTCTGCTAGGATGGGAGAAATTCTAGCAGGCCACTTTGCTGGGATCAGGAGGGAAATGGATGTAGAACATAATATAGGAGGGACTGATGGAGGCCAATAGTGAGTGCACCAAAGTGAAAAGTAGAAACTATGGCCAACAATCCCAGCTGGCACAGCAAGGAGGTGGCAAAAGCTGTAGGTGACAATATGGCAGCCTTCCGGAAGTACAAACATTCTCAGAAGGAGTAGGATAGGGTGGATTACACTGCTAAATCAAGGGAGGCAAGCAGAGTGGTTAGGGTGGCAAAGGCTACAAGGAAAGTAAAACTAGCACAGGGGTTAACATCAGGGGAGAAGGCCTTTTTTCAATATGAAAGAGAGAAAGGAACATAAAGGATAAGACAGTCATATTAAAAAAGGAGGGTGGTTTGGCAGAGGGTAGTGAGAAAGTGGAGGTACTTAAATACTTCTGTTCAGTCTTCACTAGAGAGAAGGATGGACCAGTGCCCCAATGGAATAGGGGGGATGGGAAGTCAAGGATGGCATCATTCAAGCTGCTGGGGTGCTTAATGGCCTAAGGGCCCTGAAGGTGGATAAATCCCCAGGGCCAGACTGCGTGTACCCGAGGGTTCTAAGGGAACTGGTGGAGGCTCTGGCGGATCCCCTGGCAAACCTGTTAAACACCTCTCTGGAGTCAAGGATCATGTCCCGAGATTGGAAAACTGAACATGTGGTGCCTCTCCATAAAAGTGGGCTGAAAAATGAGTCAGCAAACTACAGGCTAGTCAGACCTCAATAGTTGGCAAGCTGATGGAGATCATCCTGAAAGAGAGATTGGTGAGCTTTCTGGAAGATAATGGGATGTGAGGCAGCATGGGTTTGTGCCACAGAGGTGCTGTCAAATGAACCTAATTGACTTCTTCAACTGGGTCACCAGGGCAGTGGACAAGGGCCAAGCGGCTGATATCCTCTACCTGGACTTCAACAAGGCCTTCTACTCTGTACCTCACAGGAGACTGATCAGGAAGCTAAAAGACCTGGGGATTGGGGCTAATCTTGTTGGGTGGGTCAAACGTTGGCTGCAGAACAGAAGCCAAAAGATAGTAATTGGGGGGGGGGATCTCAGAAGCTAGGCCTGTGACCAGTGGGGTCCTACAGGGCTCTGTGCTCAATCTGGTGCTGTTTAACATATTCATAAGTAATATTGTGTATTGCTCCCCAGAAAGCTCCATGACACCCTGTGATCTACCTATTACCAAGCGTGTACCACCAGTGTATGCCTGTAACACTGGTTGCTTTTTTTAATCTAAGCGTTATGTACTGTACTGTTTTGTTTGCTGTGATGTATTGCTCTCTTGACGAGGTGCCTTTGTAAATGAGTATTTGACTCAAAGGTCTGTAAACTGATGATCAAATAAATAAATAAAATAAAAATAAATAAAATAAACATTGTGGATGGGATCAAGGGTAAGATCTGCCTGTTCGTGTGTGACACAAGCTCTGTGGGAGAGTGGACATGGAGGAGGGGAGACAGGAACTCAGGGAAGACCTGGCTAGGCTAGAGAAGTGGTCTGGCATTTGGCAACTGGGATTCAATGTTAAAAAGTGTAAAGTAAAGCACTTGGGTGTGAAAAACCCAGGGACCAAATACTGGTTGAGTGGTACGCAGGTAACCAGGTCAGAGGAAGAAAGGGACCTGGGTGTAATTATCACAAGTGGCTTAAAACACTCAGCACACTGCAGGAAAGCTGCAGCCAATGAAAACGGAATGCTGGGCTGCATAGCCAGGAGAATTACTAGCTGGAAGGCGGAGGTTATTCCACCGCTGTACAGGTCTTTAGTGAGACCACACCTAGAGTAAAGTGTGCAGTATTGGTGCCCTTATCTTAAAAAGGATATCAGCTTGCTGGAAACGGTTCCAAGAAGGGCAACCAAGATGATACAGGGTCAGCAAGGCAACATCTAGGTGAAGAGGCTCAGGGGGCTCAACACATACTCTCTTCAGTACAGGAGGGAGGGGAGAAACATGATTGAGGCCTTCGGGTACCTTAAAGGTGTAAACAGAGTGAGCACCATGGACCTCTTCAGCCTTAGTGGAAACAAGACCACTAGGGGTCACAGCCTAAAGCTAGTGGGAGGAAGGTTCAGGCGGGAGATGAGGAGGCACTTTTTCACCAAGAGGGTGGTAGCTAAGTGGAATGAGTTGCTGGTGGAGGTGGTATCCCTAAAATCAGTGGACAGCTTCAAGGGAGGTTGGGACAGAGTGAGGGGGAAAGTTGCAGGTAGAGGGGGTGAGAGGGGCAGGGGGGCATTTGAGAGGGGTAAAGGGGGATGGGCGGCAGTTCCCTCTATAAACACAGTGGGGACTGCACACTCAAGCAGACTAGCTAGACAATAAGGCCTTTATCTGCTGGCACATTAGTACGTTCGTATGCGACAACGGAAACATTGTTCGTTTTACAGATTCCCCTTTCAGCAGGAGTGCTTCAGAGTGAAGCCATTTTATGGACCATATAATTCACACTGCCGCAAGCAGAACTTACAAAATAAATATAACAAACTACCAGTGCTATATTTTAAAGTGTTCTTCAGGGGCATCATTGAGGGCAAGACCGGGGTTGCACTTGAGACCCCTACGATGTCACTTGCAATCCCCATGAACCTCTAAAATGAGGATTCCCTAAGGCTTGATCATATAAAATCTGGTGAGTGAGGGAGCTTTGCTACCCCTATGATTCTGGGGAAATGAGACCGTGGAACCCGTATGCTTCTTGTAAAATGATGCCACTTGTGTTCTTTAATTTCACATTGATTTTCTGTCTGCACATTTTATTACCTACCGTACAGTATGTGTACTGAGATTGCTCACCTTTGACTGAAAAATGTGCTGTTCACTACACAAGTGTTACTGCATGCCATTTAGAATTGTGCAATAAAACAAAAGATTTCAATACAGTGCAAACACAACATCTCATAACTAAAGAGCACGTAATTCTATAGAACCACTATGCCATG
This sequence comes from Neoceratodus forsteri, assembly GCA_016271365.2. NCBI lineage: Eukaryota > Metazoa > Chordata > Ceratodontiformes > Ceratodontidae > Neoceratodus > Neoceratodus forsteri. Next base: position 964,710,399 of record CM028134.1, on the reverse strand, counting down.
TAGCATGGAAGAGTTATTTTGATAGTTTAGAAACAAAGGAATTTTTCTATTTTGTTAATTTGATAACTGGGTAAATACACACCAAGACAAAGGCCCATTTCAGGCATCATCCAGGCAAGAAAACTGGTTGTACAAAATGACATGCACTATAAGACAGGACAATGAAAACATACATGCATACATAAATTGAATATTGACTTACACTGGCAATAGGAACATCATAAGAATAGTAGAGTTACAGACAGCGGCGCATAGAGTTATCAATCAAATGTTTCTTGTAATGAACTTTAAACATTAAAAAAGAGGAAAGTGATCTTAAAGTGACCATCTGCCTTACGTGTTAAAAACCTAGGTGTCGGAGAGTAATTATCTTGCTTTTGAATGGCAGGATCACAGGAGACTGTTTTGTGTGAACTTTGATCTGTTATTTGTTAATTATAAAATATTATTCTAAATATTTCAACATTTTTTTGAAAACTGTTTTTATTGATAACATTCTGTGCAGATATGATCTTAAATCTCCGGAGCATCTTGGTCTTATTTTTTTTATGTTATTGCAAATTCAAAATGACTATAAAAAATTAAGTACTATAACAACAAGTAAAAGTTGTAACTTACCTTCACATTCTGGATCACCACACTTTTTCAGTTCTGATAGCATCTTCTGACACCACAAACCTGTTACTAAATTAAAAAATAAAAGCAAAATCCTGTAGTTCACCAGCACCATGTTTGTACGGGGACAGGCCCACAATAGCTACACTTTGAACAGCACTGATGAAGCTGTTGTCCTCTCAATAGAGATGTAGAAAAAATACACGGTTTACTTTGTGAAATAGTTCATTCCAAACAAAACCGACAAAAGGTTTGCAAATCTGTTCTAGTTTTCATTTAAAGGCAACCCAATGGTAGCACGTCCACAATATGTGGAGTCAAAAATCCAGACTGCTCAGATAAGTTTAATAATTAACTTGACCGGGTAAACAAAGGCTGAGGAATCCAAATGACGCTGCAAGGAGATTCAGCAGCTGTAAAGTTACAAAGATCATTTTATTTAAAAAAAAATGTTACATGTACGTGAGTCAGGGGTTCAGGAAAAGGAAATTGAATTTTGTTATTTTTCCCTCCAATAATTTATCTCTAAGCAGTGGGAAAGTACAACCAAGATCATTTAAAATCATGACAAACTACAGCAGAACTTGAATAGGTGAACATATGTGCCACAGACCATTTGACTCCTATCCCATAGAGATACAGTCAAGTGACACTGTGACTTTCACTGGGCGGCAGTGTGATCTACTCATCAGGTCACTGAGCTCAACTGGTGGAGCATTGGGATGGTATTTTTGGGGCCTGGGTTAACTTCACAGTTAGGTCACAATTTTTCAGTCTCTTACAATGTGTGTCTCAAATCTTTAGTACTGACTAATACTGTACCAGTACTGCCTTAAAGGACAACTGTGCTAAATCTGGAAGTCAATTTGCCCTGTAGAACCTGTTTTAAAATACTATCCCCAGGTCTGTTATTGTTCCATCTTTGCTGATCTTTTAGTAAATTCCATACGTGTTTCTGGTATACACGATAGTAAGTGCCATTCTAACAATGAGCGGTGATGTCACACACTCTACATTATCTGAGCCCTGAGTTGTTGTCCAGAGATGTAACTGAGAATGTTTAAGATGAACTTCTGAATTGTGGTCATGCAGTCTAATTGCAGATTTATTTGTCCGCTGAAGTTGCCAGCCTGCTACCTGGGTTCAGGAATGAGCCAGGGCCGCCGGGGGTCGGCGGGGGAGAGAGAGAGGATCGAGCATCCGGAGGACAGCTCTCCTCTCTCTCTCTCTCTCTCTCTCTGGGGTGGGTTTCAGGCCATTCTGGCACTGCAGTGGCCCCCGGTAGAAACCAGAGGAACTGCGCATGCCAGGGGACTTCAGTAGCAGGATGAGAGCTGCGGCAGGCGGCCTGATGCCATTGCACATCACATCTGAGTTCTCGTGGGGGGGGGGTTGTGGGCGTAAGCTCTCCAAGAAAAATCCCTCTGCCACCAGATAGATGATGGAGGGTCTGGGGGTGCAGTCTACCACTTCCAATGCCAGGCTCCTCCTCCCACTTTCTCTGTTCTCCATCCCGGAGGCCGCCCAACTGGATTATAGATAGAGCACCAGGAGGTATAAAATCTAGTGGTCCTGCCTTGGGGGACTCTGAGTTGGGGGGCTGGGTGGCCGAAGGGAACAGAGATACCCTGTCACAGGGGAGTGGGAAGGAGCTTCAAGCGGGAGGGATCAAGGCATCCACCGAGTGACCACTCCCGAAGGAGTTTGGGTCGGTAGAGTGCATAAATAAAGTGTAAAAAAATATATATATATATTTGTCCGCTGAAGAGTTCAGATGTTCTGGAGTCCTGTTCCAGTCCTTATGGCTGCCTTTGAATAAAAAAAAATGTTTTTTTTATAACATTATTTAGTGGTTCAATATCCTGCATAAGTTTACTTAGTTTTTAATATTTTTTATAGTAATTATGGCTTTTTCCTTGGTTCCATAGTGGTTCCTGGAACTAAGAAAACTGATTTTCAGGGATTCCTGGTTCAGGTTGTCACTATTTAAACTGATTTAAAATAAATACTGTATTTTTTAATTCTATTTGGCTTCATTTTTAAAATGGTGGTGTTTCTTTTATGGAGTACAACAACTAAAACAGTTTTGGCACAATTTGAGGTCAGTATGGCATGAAAGAAAGGCCTAAGAAAAGGCAAGGCCCCACAAGTTTCAAAAGTGTGTTTCCTGTGGACAGTTCCTGGTGAGGGCTGATGGTCATTAATCATGTTTTGATTGTTTGGGCCTGGATCAAGATTTGAAGACTGTAACCTCTGTTAAGTTTTTTGTCTGGAAACAAAAAACAGAGGGTAGCTAAAGGTGAGTCGCTGTCTGCCCCAACTTCTAGTACAGTATCACAGCAGCGTCCTCCTGTAAAAATACAGTAATAATGCAGGGGTGTTCCTGTGATGGTGGAAAGCACTCATCAGATAGTTCACTCTTCTTGCAGTGGTCCCCAAGCTGAAAATGGGCTGAAAAAGGCTGAAAGCAATCATCTTTACCCAAAGAGTTTGACAAAACTGTTACGCCATCCTCAAATCCCTATCAGCACAGGGCGTCTCTTAAAGAGATCCCTGACGCAAAAATATCAAGAAAAAGAAAAGGTGTTTTGACCAGCTGTTGTCCACAATGTCTGGGAAAAAGAAGCAAAAGGAGAAACACAGTATGGTTCATCTGCCTGTGAGGGGGTTAGGGCAACCATTGAAACAACCAATGGATCCTTTGCAGAACCAGTCAGGGCAACCAGTCCCCGAAAATAGGATACCCTCTGTGAAGAACATCAAACACTAAACATTCACTAAAAATACCACCAACAGCTTAATCTGGTTCAAGGTCAGTTGGCATTCATCTGCATCCCCCTCCCCCGGGTCGTGCCTGAAAATAGGCAGGATTTGTCTAGTGCACTTACCCGGTCAACAAAAATTAAATAAAACAAATGTAGCAATTCTTCCAGACCATGCAGGCTATGGAAATCCCGGCTGCTGCCCACCCCAAATCCAATATTCTGAACACGGTTTTGTTGAGGAGGAGACGCAAAGCAAAGCAATCTTTATTTATTAAACGCTATTCCAAAATCAAGATCATAGCGTTGTACATAAAAACTCTAAAAACGTGTAAAACTATAAAGCAGTTCTAAAACAATTAAGAATAGGTAGTCAAATTTCAGATTTCAAACAAATGCCTGAATGAATAGCTAAGTCTTTAAGGCAGATTTAAAAGCCTCAGTGGTTGAGAAAGAGAAGTGTAACACTGCCCCCCCCCCTTTGTGTTACTCAGACAAGGCAACAAACCACAAGTTGACAGAAAATGAGTATTACCTTTGGCATTAGGGCAAATACTTAGCTTGGGCATCTCAGAGGTTGGGGAGTAGTACACAAAACAACATTTCTATTTTAACCCAGGTCAGGGAGAAAGGTGCCAGGGCTATGCTGTGTCTCCCATCTGTGGGACCCCAAAAAACATCACTCAGGTCACTAAAAGATGGATTGTCCACAACCAGAAATTTGGGATGTTACTGTATGGCTTTATATTCCTGATAGTGTTAACAGCGAGTAAGGTGGTGCCCCCAGGGCCTGTAACTGTAATTTACAAATGACACTTGTTGCAGGCAAAACTATTTCCAAACTTTCTTGCAGGCAAACTGGTTTCTTCCACAAACACTTCCCACAGATGTCCAGCCCTATTTCAGGAGACATGGACTTACTTCTGCCAGCCCTATTTCGGGGACCTTGGACTTACAAAAGAACACATTTTCCACACCTGCCCAGGCCTATTTCTGGAATCATGGACTTCCACAACCGTGCAGGGTTCCTGGACCTATTTAAAGCATTACTAGGTGACTGTAGTTCACATATAAAAACAAATTTTCCTCTGGGTAGGGTTACCATCTGTTCCGATTTTCGCAGGACAGTCCTGATTTGGGGCAGCTGTGTCCTGAAAAAAAAAAATACTACATTTCCTGACATTATGGTAAGAAAAAAATATTTTCTGACTTTCCTCTAAATGTTGCAAAAAACTATAACGCCTTAACTAAAATACCTTAAATGATAAGAAACTCTAGAAACAACTAAACAACTACAACACTTGGTCTTAATTCTGATTATTTAGAGAAAACAAGTCTGTTGCATTGGTTGAGGTTACACACTGTCTGCATAAAATCATGTTTCAGTAAGAAACGTCCCACTTTGGACTTCTTAAAAGAAGATAACCCTACCTCTGGGTAATCAGTTAGATCTATTTGCACCTGGAATGAGGGGATAGCTGACTCTGGTCACAAACTAGATTATCTCTACCATTACTTTAGGATTCAGGATTCTCTGCCACACAGGGGCTACAAGAGGCATCCTACTGTACAAACATCATGTACAAGGTTCATGGCACCTGTGTCTGACAGACACCAGAAAACTCCCACTTGAACGCTTGGAAAGTATCTTGAAATCTTCAGATGTCACACAAGTCCATTTCTTTAACTTGTACACTCAAAGTCTCTACATTTTGGGCGGTGCTGGTAACTCTTACAGTCTGTTGGGGAATTGCCCCAAGTACTCACTGAACCTTCAGTCCCATTCTCTCTTTCTACTGTGAAGAGTCTTCACCCCCCGAGGCTTCACAGGATCTAGGAGCCACCACTTCCCAGGAAACCAGCCTTTGGATTACTGAACTATGGCAAGAAAATGAAACAGAAGGTCCTTACCTCTTGACAAGAGTGCCACAAGCAGCTCTTGCCCTCAGAACTCTCAGTGAGCTCCTCTCACTTCAGACTCCAACTTCAGACTACCACTGACAGCTCCAGCAACAGCTGTTAGCCAAGTGTGGCTTATGCTGTTGTGAGAGTTCCAAACAGCATTACTTCATCCTCTGCTCAGCAGAGTCAGGCAAATGATGATGTAATGTTTTACAGAGAGCATATAAAACCCACTAACACTGCCCAAGCTATCTGCCTGATCTAAAACTGATGGGATTCTGGTAACCCCAGGAACTGGCTGGTTACAGAAGGAGGAACTGATTGAGCCTGAGGTGCCCCAGAACAGGACTTTGGTCCCTTCCCAGGATCAAAAAGAATTATATTTCATATTCTGCATTTGTGGGCCAGATGGCTGCTATGCTTGACCTACAATCCACAGAAACAGAAGAGGATATAGAGGAAGCAAATCTTATGAGCATGTTGTGACTGACATCCTCTAAAAGGATGTTGATTCCCATTCACAAGTCCCTCAAAAAGGCCATTGCTAGGTATTCCGTGAGGTGGGCGCATGGGGAAGGGCACCGTCCATAACGGCGACCCCTTCCCAGTGCAATACCTCACAGCGATGGGAGGGTAGGGCGACCGGATAAGGGGGTGGGCGAACTGGGCGACAAGATGTCGCTATGTGTACACGCATGCAGAGGAGTGAGCACAACGAGCGTGAGCTGGGAGGAGCGGAGAAGCTGTAAGGAGTGGCACTGCGGTGGATTGCTGAGCTGCGTCGGGGCATTGGGGGTTGGCTAGTGGTTGGGGTGGGTGAGGTACTGTGTTCGGGTCTGGGTACTGGTGCGATTTTATTGCACCTGGCCCGAACCTTTATTTTTTAATGCTTTCACCTCCCCCACATGTACCCTCTTGGAGTTGAGAATCTTTAGTGGGGGTGGGGCTATGCCCCGCATAGGTGTGGGGGTCAGCCTCCCACCACAGAAAGCACTAAAATACATGTCCCGGCACCATTGTCCTGTGCGCCGGGGTTGTCAGAGTGCCAAAAATGTTTTCAGCACTCTGACTGTACGAGGTGATTGCCTTTAGGTGTTCACCATTATTACATAGAACCCCACTGCCAGGCTCCTAGCCACATCCTTTTCAATATTGGCAATTGATGAAAAAAATGAAAAAGATACCAGGTAAACAGGGATGGCTGACGCCCAAGCTGATCATGAGGAAATGAGTGGTCCAAGCAGCTGCCTGTGAGACTTCAAAAGTCCCACTGACAGCTACTCTGCTGACAAGGATACCAGAAAGCTGGACAACAGGCATGTAAGGCCTGTACTACAGCAAAGTTCCTCTTGAGGCAGGCAGCCTATCTTTGCTACTGTACACCGCACAATATCAGCAGGCAATGTGGAATAGCATCTTTCCTCAGTGTGATAGTTTGCCCTTAGAGGAAAAGACCCACCTGGCACATGCTTTGAGAGATGGCCTAGAAGCTGCAAAGTCCCGATATCAAACAGCAATTGATGTGAATGACACTGCTTCTAGGGCCCTAGCAAATGCAGTGTCAGTCAGGAGATCTGCATGGCTCAGGTCGTCATCTTTGACACAGGACATACAAAATGAATCCATTGACTTCCCCTTTGAAGGCCCTTCTTTTCTGGGGAGAACTCAGAGGCCTACATGAAAAAAAGGTGACGAAGAGATAGGGAGCATACAAAATCCATGGACCCGAACAACCAAGGAAAAATGGCACCATTTACTCTTATGTGAAGGAACAAAACCAACAGTACGTAGCCTTACACCCATCAGTGCAGCAAATGCTTTTGTCCCAGGCAGAGCAGAACCGACTTACAAGAGGTGGGAAAGAGTGGGCCTAAATAGTTTAGGAGGCTTACTAATAGAAGGAGTAATAAGATCTTTCCCAGACCTTCAGTCAGATTTTCAGCTTCTAAACCGTGACTTTTACTATTATTTACAAGCTAGGCATTATCTTACAGAGAAAAAATGACCAAACAAGCATGGAGAGAACAGTTAGGCCATCTAAGACAATTGGTGGGTAAGCTTTAAGGACAAGCACAGGCGGAAGACACTTAGTTTCAGTGCTACATAACACAGGCCCCTCAATAAGTAACACACAAAGAAGAACAGTGCAGCAGATGTGGGAAACCGAAAAAGAGATGTCCTTGGAGGACAAAGAATGGGACCTGTATTGGCACCTTGCATAGAGGATCACTGCTTCTAATGGGTGACATGAACACCGCTGGAAGATAATTAGTAGGTTCTTCAAAACCCTGGTGATCACTGCCATTTTTAATGCATCCTATTCTGACAAATGCTTCCTACTGAATTGATTATGCTGTACCACTGTATTACTGAAATGCTCCCTATTGTATTGATTCTGCTGTACCTTTGTTCATTCTCAACTGTATATATGTAATATATCTTACTGATGCTATGCTATCCCAGCTGTAAATATGTAAAATGTTTATGCCGTATTGCTGTATATGACCCTAGATCCTTTAAAAATAGGCACAGCCTAAAGGATCTTGTGTGTAATAAATAGAAATAAATAAAATGCTGGCGAGACTGTAAGCAGTGGGCTACACATGAGCATGTGTTCTGGGGATGTCCGAAATTAGCTCAGTACTAGGAGGAGGTGACTCAGGGAGTTGGGGAAATCCTGGAGATTGATCCCTCAAAGGAGATTCAAAACTTGGTGTTGGGCTTCCCACCAGCGAGAGTTAAAAACTAAGAATAAAAGATATTTGTACTCTATTTTAGTTGCAGCTGCAATGAAGGCCATAACTCAGAGGGCCACCCACAAAAAAGAGGGTGGCTGGAGAATTTTTATTTTTAACTCTTTTTCTAGTACTGGCTTCTGGTTGGCACCTTTCGTCTGTGCTTCCCTCTCGTCTTCAGCCACCATCCGGTCTGCCCCCAGCTTCTAGGGACCTCACCTTCTTCTCCCATGGCTTACTCCCTGTGGTGAGGTGGCATGGAGCCCCCATCTCTCTCACTAAGTCCAGATCCAGTTCCAGTGATGCCCCCGAAGCTGGGGCACCCATTGGACAACCATCAAGCCGCCATGACCAAGGATGCCATTTTTTCCACTTACACCCCTTTGTGGCATGCAATGACGTCTGCAACATGGTCATGCATGCTCCCACATGTGCCACATCAAGCGTCCCCCGCTCCCCCACCCCTGAAATCATGGCACCATGTCACTGACCCCCGACCTCCGCTAGAGGTCAGGTGCACAGCGGACACAGGTTCCCCCCCCTTCCCGGAGATGGAGAGCAGTCCATTGGATATTTGATCCATTTCCTCCCCTCCAACCCACAGTGACCTGTGCTTGCTCCTCAACCCAGGTTGCCGGTGTGGCGCGTGGTGTGGCATCCAGCGCTTCAACCCTCAGAGCCAATGGGCCCGATGGTGACTGGAGACTTGTAAACAAATAGTGGTAATGGAGTGGATGACTGCCAAGTTGAGGGACACAACAAAAAAAATGAAAGCAAGGTGGCTTCCATATTTTTCCTTTCTGTAGCACTCCACATTGTCAATGGAAAGTCAGTACATATGGGTAATGTGCACCCCTACTAGGGGAAATGGCATGGCTCAAGGCCACAACCAGCACAGAATCTTGGGCACATGAACATTCCGGACAGCAGCAACTCTCCAGTTGATGCTGTGCCATCTAAGGGGAAGCAGCATAGAAGATTTCTCTGAAGAAAAACATGTATTTTTGGAATTTAATTCTTAGGGCTGCGATTCAGCTGAGTAGGTTGGGACTGTCACAGGCCCACTCCTGGGGGCTGGAATTCCCTTGGCTACAGTGAATCTCCTTGTGATCAGGGTCAGGGATACCCCATCTCTGTCCTTTTAGCATGCTCACTGTTTCAAAACTATGCCAGAGGATCCTGAAGCGCCCTCTCTTCACATGAGGGGGTACAAATACAGTCTCGAGTCTGTGTTCCTGGGAGAGGACCCTCTTGACCACTGCACAACAAACCAGAAAGCCATAGGCGTGTATAGGCGTTCATAGGACGCCCTATAACACCCTATATGTGTCTTTCCCCAGAAATGCAGAGACCAGTTCAAACTCTCAGAGACCCCTCCTGAGACCTTTCGTATTCCCCCTTCTTTTGTCCACAGACTCCCTTGTGGTACTTTACTTCCGTAGTGTTTGGGCCTTAAAACAGTCACACAGGTGTAGTATAGTTTTAACAACTCTTTCCCAAAACAACACACACAAAAGACACTGGCAGAATTATCTTAAAATGAGCCAAAGGCTTTATTAATTAATTAATAAACACAGTAAATAACTTAAAGAAAGATAATTTTAGACATTGGTTAAATGATATGGAAAATAAAATTGAAGTATACAAAAAAAACTAAACTTTGAAAATTCTAGTTTGAAAGTTCTACCTCCAGTCCTTAGTTGCTGAATTTGAAGTGCAAAGTGTTCTTAAAAGTGGTAGCTGAGTCTTGGCTCATGTGGCCCAGGAGACTATCTTGAAAAAGAAATTGTCTCTGTTCTCTAAGCAGACAGGGTCCCAAATGGAGTCTTTCACACAAACATCAAACAGGCAAAAGGTCACAAGCAAAAGCACTGATCAAGTCTTGCACTCCTGTTTTATGGGCTTCTCAAAGGGCAGGTCCAGTGAATATTGACCTGCCCTGCAGTTGGCTAGCATTCTGTCTCCATGGCTACACAACCAATCAGCTTTTAATATTTTATTATAAAAAACAAATGTTCATTTCTGCAGATAACACAGGGCTTAGAAGCAAACCAGTTTCAGCCTGAATTCCAGGAGCAGAGCTGCCCCCCCAAGATTACTACAATCAAACTAAACCGAGCACAGCAATTTCCCCAAATGCTAGTCTATTTAGCTGTAATTAGATTACCACTGAGAAGTCCTCTCAAGACAAAAGGTCCCCAGACATCCCAGCTCCTCTAGATGCTGAGCTCTATTAAGACACAAATGTATGCCTGGCCTTCCAGCCCTGCTTAATTAGCCCGTTCTGTTTCCTTTTAAATGGTTTAATCACAATCTGGTCCCTGGCTAGAAGCTAACAGTTTCTCTGCCTAGTAACAAGAAATGACATCATTTTAGGGCCCATGGTTTTCTTTGTACCCATGATCCCTTTCAAGTTACACTGGGCCACCATGGGCATCTCTGATGCATTTCTCACATAAAATAATATGAAATATGATTAGAACAATAAGGTATGGCCTTATCTCGACACAGGGGCTACCCCTAAATTTAAAATTGTGCCTGTTATGCCGTGACTTTCAAATTGGCTAACCTGCCTTTTTCCCCATTTCCACTGCCTGTCTGTGCTTGGATTGGGGGCCATGTTCCGCTACACTTTTCTAAGGGTGTTTATTTCTTATCAGGTCTCCGATTCATTTTTTCTGGTGCCTCAGGTAAGTATCCTTCTCTTTTGGGCATGATTGTTAGGGTCTAGTACTTAGCCTTTCCCTTTTCTTCCTAGCATCTATATTGGTGTCATTCCCCTGAAAAGGACTGTTACAGGGCTGTTATTGGTTTTACTTTTAGCAGTAGGTGCCCTGAGTGCTGAACACGGTCTGGTGAGGTCTTGGTATTTTTCTTGCTCTACGGACTGTGTTTCTGACTTGGTTATCAATAGGAAGTTTCTCTGTGGAGACAGATGAAAAAAACAAGAAAGAAAATACTGTAGCCTTTCAATCAGGCTTTTTACTTGGAGGGAGGGAGACCTTCAGAGTGCTGATCATCTTTTCTAACGGCTCTTCTGAGCCGCATTGATTCCCACCATTATACAAAGCCTGTCAGTTAGGCTCATGCTCTGTTTTCTTCCAGGCAGCCATCCTGAGCCTTAGTGTTTCAGTTTCATGCCTCTTGGCTTCGGGGTGTGCCTTCTGATGTGGTGATATCGTGCACAGCAACGTGACACCATATATGCGTGCACTCAAGCAATCGTGTATGCGTCACTACCTTCTCAAGTACTAGACGTGGTGGCTGTGTTTTCCCAGCTTGTATCTCATACTTTTTGGCCATGATCGTACCTACTACAGGCTGTTGGTCCTGTAAGCTGGTACTGTCTGTCCGCTCCAACTGTTTTTCTTGTGCTTTCCCCTACAGCAGAGTGGAGGGGATCAGAGCAGAGCAGCTTTCTTTCAGTATGTATAACAAAACAAAGTTCCTTTGGCATTTTCTGGGCTATAACCCTTTGTTATAGTGACATTAGCACCATGGCTTATAGGAGACCTCTAGTTTGTAAATGACATAAGACCTGCAGAAGGGTAATGTGGCCTCTCTGTTGGATTCCTATTGCCCCCATAGTGTAACTCAGGCTAACATGTCTGTAACAGTTCTCCCCAGTCAAAACTCTGAACTGGGGGGGTGCACGTGGTGTACCAGCTGGCAGTGGCAAAGCAGAATTGTGTAAATCTTTGTTGCTGTTAGGTGAGCTCTTGAGCCCTGATGTTCTGTAGGACATCCCTTTCGACACACCTGACACCAAGCTAGGCCTTCAGGTCAGGGGGGCCCAGACAGGCATGTCCGAGTGTGCCAGAGCAGGACAAGTCTGCTAATCTTGATCTGCAGGCAGACCCCAACCTTGACCATGCAGAGGGTCAGGAGGAGGATACCAGGGATCTTGGGGAAAATCCTGACCCAAAAGTGTTACTTGACAATGAGAATGACCCCTCTGATGAGGAGGAGGAAGGGGAGTGGACAGAGCCAAAGAGGAGGATTCCTATCCCTTCCCTGTTCGATACCAAATCTCTGTCCTATCTGCTAACTGACGCTTGTAGAACATTGCAACTGAAGGAGGTACAATTCATGGAGGCCTTAGATGTGAACCCTATCTTGTCCATGTCCTCCTCTGCTCCAAAGTGTTTTCCAAACTTTATTCACTGTGACCAGATTATTGAACAAGAATGGGCAGGTGCAGACTAGAGGAAATATCTGCCAAAACCTAGGGTATGGTGTTTGCCTTTTATGGAAGAAAATACCCGCAAGTGGGAAACCTCTTACCCTGGCTGATAAGGCTGTACATAACTCTGTAAGGCACACAATTATCCCAGCTGAGGGATCTCTGACCCTAGCAGATACGCACGATGAGTGAGTGGATGCTTCATGCAAAAGAGCCTTCACCTCCAACAGAGCAAACCTCTGCACCTTCTATATGCATCCTTTATTGTTGTCAGAGCATTAAACTTGTGGGTTATGATGCTGGGTAGTTTTGTTTTCCCAGATTCTGAGGGGGTGAGCAATTTCATAGCTGGTATCTGTGGCCTCCACCTTTCTAGGGGATGCCATATTGGAGAACCTGTGATTGTCAGCTTGCTCCGCTTATCACATTGTGTCCACCATGCAATGTGTATGGCTAAGGCATTGGGTCATGGAACAGGCGACGAAAGCCAAGACATTTAATTTAGCCTTTGAGGGAGGCTTGTTATTTGGATCAGGCCTGGATAACATTTTGAAAGATATCCAGGATAAAAAGGGACATCTTCCGGTATCAAACCAAAAACCAAAGGCCAACTCAACTTTGAAAGGCTAAATAGTCGGACAACAGAGGCAGTATCAATGGGGTTTTCATCTCTTTAGGAACTTCAGAAACCAGAGGAGTAAAAGATCCTACTCTAGGTTCAAGGGCAATAGTGGAAGAGGTGCCTTCATCCAAAAATGTAATGGAGATCTAGGGTGAAGAGGTGGCACATCACAATGAGGTTACGTGGGCCCATCTCCGCCCCCTGTCTGTGGTGGAAGACTGCAGAGTTTTTATGCTAGTTGGGCCTAGTTAACATCAGATGCTTCAGTCCTGGAGTTTTTGGCATTAGGCTACTCAATAGAGTTTACAACCATTCCCTCATAGGGATGTTTTCTGCCATCCCCTGTACCAAAGGACCCAGTGAAGAGTCAAGCAGTGTCTCAAACATTAGATCACCTCACACAGATCAGGGCAATGGTTTGGTGACTCCCGACGAACAAGTTCAGGGATTCTACATGATTTCTTTTGTGGTTCCCAAGATGTCAGGGGCGTCAAATCTATTCTGGACCTGAAACACCTAAACAAGTTTAATCACCACACGTCCTTCAAGATGGAGTCCTTACAGTCAATCATCCGAACTGCCCAGTCGTGGGAATATTTAGCATCCATAGATCTGAGTGATGCATATCTCCACATTCCCATTCAGCAGTCTCATCAGAAGCTCTTCAGGTTCTCGGTCCCGAGACAACACTTTCAGTAAGGGCACTTCCCTTTGGACTGGCAACAGCCCCCAGAGTGTTCTAGAAGGTGCTCATAGTTTTGACAGCACAACTTGGGCAGGAGGTACATCATGTCTATCCTTACCTGGATGACTTGCTCTTTGGAGCACCTTCTGCCATACTGGTGAGGGAATCGTGACCAGGACCCTGGAAGTTTTGGAATCCCACAGTCAGATAGTCAGTCAGGAGAAAAGCTCTCTCAGACCATCTCAGACCCTGGAGCACCTGTGAGCATGTTCAGGATGGATGAGGGGAAGGTTTTCCTCTCAGCAGCTAGGAAGGAGACCTTGATATGAGATGTTCAGTGGCTGGGGAGCCAATCGTCAGCTTCAGCTCACAGTACTGCGGATTCTGGGTCTCATGATGGCAACAATAGAACTAATCCTGTAGGTTCACTTACACATCCATCCCCATCAGACCAAGTTGCTGGCAGCATGAGACCCAACTGCAGAGGACTATCAGGTCAGGATTCCAAATCTCCACTCCTACGACAGTCGCTGAGTTGGTGGGTGAGTTTAGAGATCCTAAGCAAGGGGTCCACCTTGGAAGACCCCCAGAGCTGATCCTGACAACCAATGCCAGCTTGTCGGGCTGGGCTGCAGTTCTGGACCACTTTCCTGTTCAGGGGTCTTGGTCTGAGCAGGAACAGCACCTGCACATCAATGTCCTGGTGATCAGGGCTATACGCCTCGCTCTCCTTCATTTTCATGAGCTGGTACAATCAAGAGCCATGAAAATAAGGTCAGACAATGCTATCACGGTGGTGTACATAAACAATCAAGGAGGCACAAAGAGCAGAGAGATGTTAAGAGAGGCAACTGATCTTCTACTGTGGGCAGAGGAGAACCTTCTGTCTTTGTCGGCAGTTCACTTGGCGGGAGAGTTGAACATTCAGGCAGATTGGCTAAGTTGCGAGAATATCTACCCAGGGAAGTGGATGCTGTGCCTGAAGGTGTTCAACCTTCTGTGCAGAAGGTTTGGTCATCCACAGATCAACCTGTTTGCCCCCAGTCAGAATGCTCAAGTGCAGAGGTTCTTCCACCAATACAGGTGTCCACAGGCAGAGGCAGTGGACGCTCTGTCACAGACATTGAATTTCTGCAAAGCATATGTCTTCCCTCCTCTGCCATTTCTCCCCAAGGTCATATGCAAAATAAGACACTCAAGAGGAGGGTTTCTTCTCATAGCTCCAGAATGGCCCAGAGAGCAGTGGTTCTCTGACCTAGTGAATCTAGCTCAACACCCTTTGTTCTGATGCCCAGTTTGGGGAGACTTTCTCTCCCAAGGTCCCATTCTGTATCCAAATCCAGAGTTGATTCAGCTCGTGGCCTAGCTCCTGAGAGGAGGAGATTCCTGAAACAGGGTTTTTCCAGAAAGGTAGTGAATACCCTGGTGGCCATCAGAAAGAATTCCACCTCTGTAGCTTATGCTCGTATGTGGACCACCTTTTTTGGCTTGGGACAAAGAAAAAATATCCGGCCTTCCAAAGCAGCAGTTCTGCAGATTTTGGATTTTTTGCAGGTGGGAGTGGAGAAAGGTTTGGCCTTGAGCACCTTAACAGGAGGCAGTATAGTGCAGTGGTTTAAGGCTCTGAGCTGCAAACCTGGAGACCCAGGTTTGAATCCCATAGCCCCCACTTGCATACTGTGTGACCCTGAGCAAGTCGCTTAACTTTCTTGTGCTCCCAGGTTGCACCTGGAAACAAGTTTCAGCTTAGTGTGCCTCTCCTGGTTAAACAGTTTCCCCTTCCCCCTTTTCCCCAACAGGTCAGGTGTTAGCACTTGGAGCCTCCTTGGGCTTGTTCTTAGGGACTAAGTGAGAGGTTATCTGATTCCTATGAGCTGTCAGCAGAAGCCAACCCCTGTTCCAATCCCCTATCTCTCCATTGGATGTGAATCTGGTTTTGAGTGCTCTTTGTAAAGAACCCTTCAAACCTCTTTTGTTGGTACTACTAGATGTTCTGTCCTACAAGGTGGGTTTTTTAGTAGCTATGTGCTTAGCCAGGAGGATTGGTGAGCTCCAGGCCCTGTCCCACAAAGAATCTTACCTTGCCATTCATAATGTCAACGTGGTGCTGAGAACAGTTCCATCTTTTATTCCGAAGCTTCCTACTGAACATGCTTTCACATGAATCAGGAAATCTGTCTTCTGTCCTTCTGTCCGCAGCCAACTCATCCAAGAGAGAAAGAGTTGCACAAGTTAGATTTGCATAGGGTAGTTCAGACATATCTTAGACGGACTGCAGAGTTCAGGTCAGATAGGTTGTTTGTACTTTTTGGAGCAGCCAAAAAAGGACAAAAGGCCTCAAGGCCACCTTGGGAAGGTGGATGAGGGCATGCATTGCCAAAGTTATATCGCAGTAAAGAAGAGGGCTCTGATTCTCATCAAGGTTCAACCCACCAGAGCAATGGCCACCTCCTGGATGGAGAAAAGTGAGGCATCTGTCTTAGAATTGTGCAAGGCAGCAACGTGATCCTCCATCCACACATTCACCAAGCACTACAGACTGGATGTTCAGAGTTATGCCGATGCAGTCTTTTTTTTTTTTGTACATTATTTTTCTGCACCTACCAGACTGGGGCATCCTTCGGGCTAGCTTGCTCGGCGTCACCTTCTACCGCCCACCTGAACTGATCCACCGACAGGACATGAGGTTTAGGATCCCCACCTCTCCTGGCCCCAGAGGAGAAGGCCAGGGATCCCCAGGGTAGAGTCGGCATCACGGCCGGTGTTGGGCATGTGCAGCGTCTGCCCCTGAAGGTTCGCTGTCATCTCACCCGACTGGCAGGAGATTTTTTCCTTGCATGTCTAGTTGCCCCAGGAGAGCAACATGCAGTGACGCCCATACATGACTTCCTGCTGGTATCTGTTACTCTTCACCTCACACATCAGCTGGTGTGCCTGTGTTACCCCATCCTATTAGAGGGTCGCAGACACCAAGCAGCCTGGATCCCTCCCCAGGGAGAGGAGAGCAGTCCTCCAGATGCTCCATCCGCTCCCTCTCCTGCCAACCCATGGCCACCCGAGTCTGTCCCCAAACCCAGGTTGCTGTCATGGCGTGAGGTGTGGCGTCCAATGCCTAATCCCTCAGCGCCACTGGGCCAAGCCGATGCAGTCTTTGGTTGCAGAGTTTTGCAGGTGACAGTTAGCGGGTAAATTCCTTTTCCCATTTCTTTTTTGCAGTTTTTGTATTTAACAATATTCTCCCCCACTTGGTTGGATAATGGGTACTGCTTATTAGAATCCATATGTAGTGACTACCCATTAACAATGTGGAGTGCTACAGAAAAAAAAAGAAGTTTCTTCATACTTACTGTAATTTCCTTTTTTGTTAGCTCCAGCATTGTCAATGGGCCCTGCCTCGGAGCCTGGCTCCTGATGTAGAATATTGTTCAGTATGCCAGAACTGGGATGGCCATTGTGTTCTGAGGAAGTTTTTGATTGTAAGTCTATTTGGACATCCTTCTATGATGTACCTGCTGACAATTATACAAAAAAAAAAAAAAAGGAAGAGTCTGAATCCAAATATTGGTTACTGGCTCGTAGATTAACAGGTTTCAATTTTTCTGAACAATAAGGGTGCGTCATTGTTACAGGTTGGTGCTTATACTGTTTGCAGTTCCTTTCCAGTGTTACCTTTTTTATTAATTCCTTTGACAAATCTCTTTCTAGTTGGTTCAGAAGTTTAAAGAAGCTCCACCACATGAGAGAAGCAGAAGATGAACCTATTTCTGTCCTTCCACTCTCCAGATGCAGTACGGAATCATTTATTAAAGGAATACCACATGACAGGGTATGCGTTGTGCTGGGATAATGTTACGCTTCAGGTGGTTGTGCATAAGGCTGCAGGTGGAGTGCTTCCAACACCTGAGAAGTGACATTATCCCAGCATGACACACACCCTGAAGTGCATTATTCTTATTATACAATGACTCGGCTGTAAAGGAAAAAAGATTAAAAAACATGTTTAAAATTAGTTTTTTCTTTTATTTTTACTCTGTGTAGGAACATGTTTAGGAAAAAAAGTCTGCAGTTTCTGTTTTTCCCACTAGATGGTGCTGCCAGAATATACTGTCTTCTCTATCTCCGCAGGTTTTCTTCTGCACAGATTTTTTTTCTGTCCCCACACACAGGTCTGTGTCTGTGCCTGTCTCTTTCAGCCTGTTTTTGTTTCACTGTGTAAGAAATTCAGCAGTTTCTTATCTGACCTGAGCAGCACAGCTGCCAGCTGATCCCAAGGGTCATGGCAGCTGAGACAATTGGCGAGAGAAACAAGAAGGGATTGCTCTTGTGTAAGTGAAGCACCATGTGGTTATGAACAGTACACGCGCTCACCCACTTGCTCACAGCTCTCAGTTACACTTCTGTAGCTTTAATTAAATAGTAGAAAAGAGAACTTAAATGAAATTTTCATGCCATCTTTTTTCCCACAAACCAAGCCATGTCAGTGAACTGTGTGACTGGCAATTACAGTCTCTGCAGTTTACTCAAGCTGCTGGATTCAGGGAAGAAAACGGCAGTGAAAGTTAAACTTATTCTGTAGATTGCAAGCTCTGGTTTTTAAATGTATCACTGAAGAGGAATGCCGTGAAGGTAGTTAGCAGCGTGGGAGTGGAGCATGTGTAGGAGAAGTCGCTTTCTGTGGTGGTTTGTTCCTTTTAAATTTGATGTAGTCTTCTGTCTGCTGGAACTAGATCCATGATGTTATGCTAGGATAACAATACGGGTCCAGTCCAAGACTGACCAATCAGAGACCAATATTCTGTCTTGCCATTGTATAACGTATCTTCTTTTTAGGAAAAGGTATGAGTATGGAAAAACGTATATGCATTGGTTCATTGCAAGACTAGCAATATAACATATGAGTTTACTCTTACATAATTAGGGGCACTGCGAGGACAAAAGTGACTGGAGAGTTGGTGCTGTCTGGAATGTTCATGTGCCCAAGATTCTATGTTGGCTGCAGCCTTGGGCTGTGTCATTTCATTTCCCCTAGTAGGGGTAAACATTACCCATGTGCACTGACTAGCCATTGACAGTGTTGGAACTAACAGAAAAGGAAATTACAGTAAGTCTGAAAAAATGTCTTCTATCTTGAAAAAACTCTAATAGCACAGTATTAGATCAGTTAGCTGAGCTGCCGTGATACATAATGTGTGCGCTACCTACTAATGAATGTTTTTGTCTCCTTCCTCATCACTTTCTTGAACTTTTCTATGAATCTGGCTGTCCATGAAGACAGATCTGGGTCACCCCCAGGTCCCCTGGACTTCAGGTGGGGCAGCTTCTCTTTTGTCTTCTCTACAGACAAACTGTGTTTCTCTTTTCTCTCTTCTTCCGCTATGCTATGGATATCTTTCAGACAAGACAAGTAACAGGTCAGAGATGTGGCCATGAATTGTCATTTCTTTTGGAGGAGGGTCGAGGGAGGGGAATTGGAAGTAAAAATCAAATTTTAAGGAAGTTATACAAATGAGTTGTGGCAATACCTATGAAATCTGACTGACAGAAGTGACAGGGATAGGAACAACAAGCAGAGTTAAACAAGGTTATTGCTACAATATTGTTATGTGTATTTTGTTTGCGTTAACTTAATCTGTACCCCAACTGAGTTTTCACCCTGTCCTGGATTTTTGTAGTATGTCTTTTTGCTGTAATGTGTAAGCATGGTCAATACAACAAAAACAGCTCCTCCGTGTAAAAAAGGTGCTCGAGTGCACAACGAATCCTCCAAACACAAGACTCAGCACTCAAATGTTGGCGTTTAAAGCAAGCATAATTTAATTAAACAGAACGCCTTTACAAAGCCAACCGGCTAAAAAGTGCACAGCAAGTCAAACTCCCTTTGAGTGCTGTGTCTTGTGTTTGGAGAATGTGTAAGCATACCTGTTTTATGATAAGCACTTGAATAATATTCATATAAAAAAAGCAGATGAACAAAAAGTACATTTTAAAAACTTAACTGAAAAGGAAAGGGCCTCCGCCACCTATAGGCACTACAGAAAGGGATGTATGGAATGAGCTTCTTACAGCAAACCCTATGTGCACCATGAATGCCCAATTCAGTTGAGGGGGGCACAGGGAGAGGCAGAGGTAAGGAGTAGCACAGCAGAAGTCTGCCTCAGCTCCTCCAGCCCAGGCAAAGTCCAACGCCTGACAGTTCTGCCCATGTTGCCCCAAATTCATGGCCAGTAGGATGACACCTGTCTCATTGTCTCCCGGAATGGGAGAAAATTACCACAGGATACTGAGGTAGGGAAAGCCCTGGGACCAAATAAATTTATAGGAGAATGTTTTTTAAATGTCTAGCGGTGTTCTTCTCCCCATACATCTCCCTACATTTAGTAATTCTCTAAACACCTCATATACAAGTATAACCGGGTCACTACGCAGATGTTACAAGTGTTTCTTTCTCCATTATTACTCCTACCTTGCACCCATAGGGGCCAAGCAAGGTTGAGAGGCCTGGGCTCATTAAACTTCTTACCTGGGGGGTTTGGGTCAGATGGGGAATAAGGGAATTAGCGTGGTGCCTCCACCCAGAGAAATCGTGGGCCTGATCACAAGTAGAATACAGCCCCCAGGTTGTAGTACCAACTCACCTCCCCAATAACTATTGGATGCCACCCAAGACCCAATCAGTACCAGCACTGACACTCCAATACCATTTTCACACACTTTTGTACCAGTTAAGGGGAAATGTACAGAAGTTCTTTTTTACAGAAAAGGTGGTGGATGCATGGAATAGCCTGCCCCAGGAAGTGGTGGCAGACAATACAGTGGCGGGCTTTAAACATGCATGGGACCTAAACGAAGGAATAATAGAGACAGGAAGAAAAAGCTAAAGCCAATGACCAGATAGGGTCACTCAACACTTCGTTAGGCAGCTTAAATGGGCAGAATGGATGGGCCTAGTGGTCCTTATCTGCCGCCAGCATCTATGTATCTATGTATTACTAATAATACGGTCAGACAACAAATTTTAGAAACTAACAGCAGGACTTAATTAATCAGCAATGCAGGTCCTGTAAAGGGAACAGGGGTTATGCAAAATGGTCTAGTAATGATTTTAGGCAGTAGCAACACTATCATTACTTTCACTATTGTAATGTGCATCACCCCAAGCAATGCACTTTTCTGATGACCAGACCCTTTATCGGAGCTAGTGCACTAGACCTCCCAACACCCACACACAAGACTGCAACCAAGTCCTACTCTAATGCAAAGCTTCCCACTACCCTCAATAACAGATACCCACAGTTTTCATTAACTTTCACAGCAATCACATTTAGTTATAAACTGCAGTCCTGTTCTAACTACCGGGTGCCCAGGTAAAGGATACACTGTTGCAGGCCCGATGCTGTGGTGACTGGCATCTTGCATTGGTGCAGTTACAGATACGCAAGCTTGATTTACTCCAACTGACTTTTTGGCTAGCACTTTTTATGTCAAAAGCAAATTGTGGGAATCCAAAACAAATTTGTAATCGAACAGGGAAAATCCAAACAGCAGTAGTGTTTTCTTGCTGTGAAGCCAGTACTTGCGTGTCCTATACGAAAGTAGTCTCAGGCATTTCTGGATGGTGATTTCACAGCAGCAAGCATATGATGGTTATAGGCCCTGACTAAGCCCAATCACTGTATCACAGCTCCTTTTCCTCTAAAACAACACGTGACAGCGTGGCAAGTTGGGAAGGGCCAAAACCAATGAGCTACCACACATCACCCAGTGGGCAATCACGTGATCAAGGGTACAAGTAACCTGGAGACAAACGCCTGACCACTTTCTCCCTCGAACACACCAGACAGAGTAGAACAGCTTTTTCTCACCTCTAATTGCAACGGTCTGCAGATGGCTTCAGCAGATTTCTTCTTGTACAGCAATGCAGATTATCTCAGATGGAACTTCCAACAACCAGATTTACGCGTACCAGCATCCCTGGCTCTGAGGCCTGTCCAGGCCCTCAGTCCTCCTCCTCCTCAGCACCTCTTTCCTTTCCAACCACTTGAGAAGGACTGCTCTGAACTCCTTCTAGGCTGGGGGAAGGGTTCAGATCAGCTCATTCCTCTTTCAGTCTTTCACTGGTTGTCCAACTTCTCACTAACTCTCTCGCACTCTCAGTGGCTACAAAAGGGCACCAAGAACTGTCTTGCTGCTGTTCCTGTAAAGTGCCTTTGTTCTTTTCAAGACCCTTCCATTCTGGTTGGTTGATCATGGGGTCAAGGGTCACAAGATGCAATTTCCATCTATTTACATTCAGTTCCAGGCCCAGCTGCTGTTTCACACAGTTTACTGGCTGCTGCCTGCTATTTTTAACTTTTTGCAATGCTGAATCCAACTGGGATTTTAGTAGACACACGCACAAAACAGGATGACAACTCTTTTTATCTTTGCCTCCAGCACCAGTCCCAGATGGTGAATGCAGGCACCACACATGGATGCCCTCGAGCCTCCAGAGACTCAACTGGTAAGCCCCACCGTTGGTGGGGTTACACAAGCCAGATAGTCGGAAGGAGGCTCACATCTCAGTGATACATAAGGTAAGGTAAGGACCCTATGAACTGTGGAAGTTATAGTCTGATTGCTCTATTAAATCAAGATGTTGTTTGCCAAAATCTTGGCTACCTGTCTGCAGGTAGTGATTGGTAAACTGGTCCACTGTTATCAAACAGTTTTTGTCCCTAATAGAAATCTGAGAGACAACATACGTAGACTCTTTAATGTCATCATGACCACTGGGGGGGACTAGGCCAACAGATTGCATATGCTGTGGATGTGGAGAAGGCCTTTGACAGGCTGAACTGGACCTTTTTACAAGCCATTAACCACAGGATAGATTTTGGAGCTCAATTTTGTGACTAGGTCTGAGAGTTGTTCTCGAGCCATTGGTGACAATGAAGGCCAATAGTACCCTGTCTGATGTGTTCCAGCTACACAGATGTATAAGACAGGATTGCCCACTCAGATGCCAATTGAGGACCATGCCAGGGGTCATGAGGGGGTTCTCCAGCTTGCCTACCCCCTCTTCCCTGCCGATTGCCGCAGTATCACCTGAATTGAGCCAAAAAGCAAAGAACTGCTCCATTAGGAACCCAGCTCAGCCAACCCTCCCCTGCTGCTTCCCGGACCATTCTGAAGATGACAGACAACATCAGAAAGTCCTTTTGTTTCAGCTGGGTTTTAAATGTGGCCACAACCAGACTCACAACAGACACCGACTGAGGACCGCGCCAGGGGTCGTGAGGAGGCTCTCCTGTTTACCCCCAACTGATCACTGAAGAACCTCCAGAACTGAGCCAAAAAGCAAATAACTGCTTCATCAGGAGCCCTGCTTAGTAGACTCTTATCCTGCTGCCTCCTGGACCAATCGGAGGATGGCGGCCAACATCAGGAAGCCCTTTTGTTTCAGCTGGGCTTTAAACTTGGCCGCAACCAGCCCCATGGCAGACACCGACTGAGGACCAAGCCAGGGGTTGTCAAGGGGCTCTCCTGCTTGCCTCCCCCGTTCCCCACAGATTGCCATGGGACTGCCTAAATTAAGCCATAAAGCAAAGAACTGCTTCATTAGAAGCCCAGCTTAGCTGACCCTCCTCCTGCTACCTCCTGGAGCAATCGGAAGATGGTGGCTGACATCAGGAAGTCTTTTTGTTTCAGCTGGGCTTTAAACTTGGCTGCAACCAGCTGTAACAGCTTTATAAGACTGTTACACCTAGAGAATAGGGATAGCTAGTAGTTTTAGTGTATTTAAGAAAATAAGTTGTCAAGGACTTAGGTTAAAGTTCCAGAGTAGGTAGGAACTGCCAGGTAGGTATGGGGTGGCCCCTGCAGTAATATGAAAAGCAGATTTAGAATCTAAAATTGTAATAAATAAGTAATTAGCTGTTTAAAATAGATTAGCTATCAGAAATCAGCATGAGCATATTATTAATTGAAATAGTAGGATGTAGCACAGATTGGAAGTTGAAAAGGACTCCTGGCCTTGGTTTCCCTCACACACATGCAGTTTTGTTCATTTTTATATGATTGGCAAAGTTTTGTAAATAAAATGTAGTTTTTCTGCTTAAAAATGGTAATCACAGCCAGCCCGGTGGCGCTGAGGGTTGAGGCGCTGGACGCCACACCTCGCTCCACGCCGGCGACCCGGGTTCGGGAGCAGACTCGGTTCGTCGGTGGGTCGGCCGCGGGGAGATAGGCTTGAGCGTCCAACCCACAGCCTCGCTTCTCCAGGGAGGGGACTTTGCCGATGCCCGACACTTGCATGACCCCGAGCGGAGGCTCGAGGAACTGCAAGCTCCACCTGGGGAGATGGGCGGCCATTGAGCAGCACGGACATCGGCGCATGCGTCGTGACATCGGGGAAGGTTACTTGCTGCTCGGGGAGGGAGAAAACGCGGAAACAAGCCTGCCTTAGCCGGGAAGATGGGAGGACCATGGCCATGCCCACGATTTGCCTGTGCCCGCCCAGCAGACCACAGACCGACGAAAGTGTAAGTAATGGGGTTTGACCCCTCACCTCGTCCCCACCCGTGGGGTAATCCACGGCTCCATGGGGCCTGTGGGTCTGTGTGGGTAGGGTTCCGGGCAGTGGGATGTCCAGTTGTCCCCCTGAAGGGTCGGAGGTGGCAGGCTGGGGAGGAGAAACAAATAGTAATTTCAAAAAAAAAAAATGGTAATCACAGCCATTGGTGGCCAGTGGGCTAGTAAACGATCACCCTGGCTACTGTAACATGCCCTGGTGGTCCAGTGGTTGATTTGGTCTGCCTGGGTTGCCTGATGGTTTTTAAAGATGTTTTATTATATTAAAAAAAAAAATCACTCCTGAAATAAATAAAGCTGCTCTGTGGTTGTTAAATAAAAGAAAGGGCAGAGTGGCAGCTGCAGGCGCCCAGCATGCCAACGGTAATGAGGGGGGGGAGTGTGAGAGACCGAGAGTCGATCCCACAGCCCAGCGCTTCATGCTCAGACTAAGGAATCCACAGGTCAGCTTGAGGGCGGCCGATCCTCCACTCTGACGTGGGTTGGAAGTAAGGCTTCAGCCTACAAGTGGAACCTGCTGTGCGAAGCTGCGAGAGGGAGACACACCGTGGGCTTCTCTTGAGGCAGGATCAACCTCATATTTTTTCCCTCATTTTAGATGTGCAGGTGACAAGCACCAGGAAAAATGGTTGTAGGGACTGGCTCACAAATAAAATAAATATAAAGAAAGAGCACAGTCTGACAGGGACTTGTGGAAGTCCCCCACAAGCTAACAAGGCAAGCATTTTGTGGAGAACTTACAGAGGAGCCATTTTTGTAATGCAGAGGGTGCGAGTTGATGCCCAGGAACCCACGCTTCACACTTGTCAAATACATGAAAAAATACATTAAATGAATAAAGTAACAACATAAAGGGGGCTAGGGGAGTCCTGGGGAGATAGTAGAAATACACAGATTTTATACACATGTTCACAAGTAAAAACAGAGCAGTTTAAAACGGAGCTCTGTTTTTACTTAGAAACATAGAAACAGAGAATTTGATGGCAGATAAGAACTGCTTGGTCCACCTAGTCTGCCCATTTCCCTACCTAACGGATAAGCTGCAGATCCTAGTTAACCAACATCCTACTTCCTCCTACCCCCCACTAGAATTGCCTTATGTCTGTCCCATGCATTCTTGAATTCCCCCACTGTTTTTGACTCTACGACCTCTGTTCCATGTATCCACAACCCTCTCTGTGAAGAAATACTTCCTCACATTACCTCTGAGCCATCCCCCCTCTATCTTCAAATTGTGCCCCCTTGTTTTTGCACATCTCCTTTTCTGAAAGATGCTACCCTCTTGGACTTTGTTGATTCCCTTGAGGTATTTGAAAGTTTCTATCATGTACCCCCTCTCCCTCATTTCCTCGAGGATATACATCTTTAGTTCCTTTAGTGTTTCTTCATATGTCTTCTGGTGCAGACCCTGCACCATTTTGGTTGCCCTCCTCTGGACATCTCAACCCAGTCTATGTCTTTGCAGAGATTGGGTCTCCAGAACTGTACACAGTACTCCAGATGTGGTCTTACCAACTGTCTGTACAGAGGGCCAACAACTTCCTGTTTTCTACTGGTGATGCCTCTCCCTATGCATCCCAGTATCCCCCCAGCCCGCCTTACTGCCTTCTCATATTGCTGGCCTACCTTTAGGTAATCTGATATGACTACCCCCAGGTCCCTTTCCATTTTTGTTGTTGTCAGTATCTCGCCCCCCATTGGGTACTCTTCCCCTGGGTTTTTGTTTCCCAGGTGCATTACTTTGCATTTCTTTGCATTGAATCTAAGCTGCCATACATTTGACCATTCCTCCAACCTTGCCAAGTCCCTTCTCATCCTTTCCACCCCACCTTGTGCATCAACTCTGTTGCAGATCTTTGTGTCATCTGCAAAGAGACATAATTTCCCTTCCAGTTCCTCTGCAATGTCACTTATAAAGACATTAAAAAGGACCAGCCCCAGTACTGAACCCTGCGGTACCCCACTAGTAAACCTCCTTTCTTCACTGTGGACTCCATTTACTATTCCCCGCTGTGTCCTGTTTTCTAATCAGTGTTTTACCCAGGCTACCACTCCCAGGCTGGCTGATTTGTTTATTAATCTTCTGTGTGGGACTGTGTCAAATGCCTTGCTAAAGTCTAGGTAGGCCATGTCCACAGCACCTCCCTGGTCTACTGCTTTGGTCACCCAGTCAAAGAAATCAATTAGATTTGTCTGACATGACCTTCCGCTGTGAATCCATGCTGCCTTGGGTCCCTGCCCCACTGGCCTCTAGCTACTCAACAATTCTTTCCTTCAGAAGTGATTCCATCATTTTCCCTACCACTGAGCTCAAACTGACAGGCCTGTAGTTTCCTGCCTCTGCCTTGCTCCCACTTTTGTGAAGGGGAATCACATCTGCCCTCCTCCAGTCCTCAGGTACCACACCATCCTCCCATGATTTATTAAAAAGGGTAGTCAGTGGTGTTACTAGTTCTTCTCTTAGTTCTTTTAGAATTCTGGGGTGAATCCCATCAGGCCCCATTGCTTTATCCACCTTCAGTTTTAAGAGTTCTTTCAGAACCCTTTCTTCTGTGAAAGGACTAATATCAACCCCCTATCCAGAGTGCTTCTATTAACAGGATTAGGTATTTCCCCCTGCTTTTCCATTGTGAATACTGAGCAGAAGTATTCGTTTAGTATCCCTGCTTTTTCACTGAAAGCTGCATACAGTTATAAAAATCCTTGCTTTACATATGTAGTTTTCTAGATCATGCTGCCAAGCCGTTTTTTTTGTCAGAATTGTACCAGACTACACAGAGTGATAGATGTAAGAGTCCTACATCACATAAAAATTACTTAAAGTAACAGAAATGCAAAATAAGGGAGTCGGTCACTATCTCAGAAAGGGAGAGTGGTCCTTATAAAAGTAAATCCATGCAGTCAGTTACACAGGAGGTAGAGCTAAGAATGGGAAAAATGAATATTCCATTCCTGAGTGAAAAAACTGCTTCGGTCAGTGTAAAATGCTCAGAAGTGATAATTTATTCAATTTAATGTTAAAAGATTGTTAGTCTTAGTGACTTAGCGTTCCTGAGGGTTTCTTAATACAGTACAAATTCAGCAGAGAGCTAAGGAGGACAGCTTTCTAGCCATGACAATGAAAACATGCTTAAACTTAAAGAGAGTGCTTATTTTTTGTGATTAAGAAATGTGTTTTAAAATGAGACTCAAAGTTATAAAAAGAAAAGGGGGAAGCCTAGGAATGTTGAGGGGGCAGCTGAATTTCCATTGTGGCTTATGCTGCTGCAGAAAGGATTTTAATTGGTGCTGAGCCTCTGGATAGGTCAGTGTCCTCTCAGTGACCACAGATTAGCATGTGCAAATGAGTTGTGGTTATAAAAGTAGCTGCACAGCCAGCGTGCAGAGATTCTGAGCAGGAAGAGTGACCGAGAAGGAAGGTGCCAAGCCAAGTGGGTGTCCTGTCTGAAGAGGCCTGATGCAGTGATACAGCCTGATAGTGACAGCCTTTATTTAAAAACAGTATAGGATTAGGGAATCACCTGAATCCCAGTGTAGGGTCCGATAGGGCAGTAAGTGAGAACAGGGTGGTAATAGAAAGTCTGTTGCTTCAAGTGCCTGGTGAGTTTGTATGTCAAGTTTTCCTCACAGAGGAAGAAAAGTTGCAACGTGAAAAAAATCTTGCCTCTCCTGATGACATCAGAAACTGCCGACTCAAGAGGGCCCTCCAACAACAACAACCACCTTCGCTAATTCTTCAGCAACTTCAACAATAGAATTTCTTCAGAAAACCCAAGGAGTGTGGTATTGTACAAAACCTTATTGATACAGTTTGGGGACTATTTTAAAAGTCGAAATGACATTGATTTACAAATAATTTACCTCATCCTTCTGAATTTAAAGAGGCTTTTGTCATCTGAAGGACTGAGCAGTGCAAGGACTGAGGGGGGATAATATCACAACTTTTAATGTACCAGTATTCAATATGTCGTTCCTGAATGTTTGTTTTACAGCAATTTATGTGTAGAAATGTCTAAAGATTTTAACTGATTTAAAGTATAGCAGGAAATATAGTAATTGTGTAAGTGGATACCAAGGTAGTATCTGGCAGAAGGGATCAGTGGGCCGACTGAGGTAGGATAAGGCCTAGTAGTCACTGTACACCCTTAAGGCAAGTGAATCATATGGCACTGGGGTCTGAGGTAAGGTCTAGTGCTGGATAACTGTGTAACTGGACACCAGGGAGGGTATCTGGCAGAAGGAGTCAGTGGACTGACTGCTCAGAGGTATGGCACAGTAGTCACTGCATTCCTTATATCTAAAGTGTGAATAAGCTCAAGGATCAAGACCAGGGAGGGCACTTATCCTGAGACCTGTGTGAACATCTGGAGGGCTGGTGGGTGGTGAGTGCCTGCAGTCTCCAGGGGTAAAGTGAATATGCTGGAAAGCTGGTGGGTGGTGGGTGGTGAGTGCCTGTAGTCTCCAGGGGTAAAGTGAATATCTGGAGGTCTGGTGGGTGGTGAGTGCCTGCGGCCTCCAGGGGAGAAATACAAGGAGGTTAGTGGGGTGGTGTTGCCCTGCTAGGAAAAAGTAAAGTGATAAAACATACTGCTAATTCATGTGTATTTATGTATCACTTGTGGCTGTTAGTTCAGAGATTTATTTAATCTTTTCAGTAAAAATGTACCTTTTTTCTCAACAATCCAAGTGTCGGTGTCCTTGCTTACAGTGCCAGTGTCTCACATTCCCGCAGGTCTCCAGGTCAGTCTGGTGCAGCATTTCCTACTCTTGGCAGCTCTTAGATACTCCAGTTTGGGAGGTAAGGTACTGTACTCAGGTAGGACTCAACTGGGAAAGGGTTGTCACAGGGGAAAGAACAAAGAATCCTTGATGTCACCTATCTCTGTGTGGAATGGTCCCACCTGTGGCCAGAGGTTAATGCAGTAGTGGGTGTGTCATCACACCGCATTGTGGCAGATGCCAACTGAGGACTAAGCCAGGGGTTGTGAAGGAGCTCTCCTGTTTGCCTATTCACCTCACCCCCCCCCACTGATCACTGGGGGACCACCTGAACTGAGCCAAAAAGCAAAGAACTGCTCCATTGGGAGCCCAGCTCAGCCAGCCCTCCTCCTGCTGCTTCCCAGACCAATCTGAGGTTGGTGGCCAACATCAGAAAGTCCTTTTGTTTCAGCTGAGCTTTACCAGCCATGCAGCAGACACTAACTGGGGACCGAGTCAGGGGTCATGAGGGGGCTCTCCTGTTTGCCTACACACCTACTCCTCCCCACTGATCACCACAGGACCACTTGAATTGAGCCAAAAAGCAAAGAACTGCCCCATTAGGAGCCAAAATCAGGCCGGCCCGGTGGCGCTGAGGGTTGAGGCACTGGATGCCACACCTCGCGTCATGCTGGCGACCCGGGTTCGGGAATGAGCCCGGTCCGCTGGGGGTCGGCAGAGGAGAGAGAGGATCGAGCATCCAGAGGATTGCTCTCCTCTCTTGGGGAGGGATCCAGGGGTAGACTGGCACAGCAGCAGCCCCCGGTGGAGGCTGGAAGCACTGCAGCATACAAGGGCTCACAAATAGGGTAGACGTTGGGCAACTGTCTTCCGGACGTGGGTGGGAGCACTCACGTCGTGGGCTGTACAGCATTGCACGTCCCACATTTGGGGCATAACTAAGGAAAACACACAGCCTCATGGATAGGCAACGGCACCTCCACTCTCCCGACCACACTCCACCGCTAGTTGCACTCCTCTCCTGGGCCATGCCCAGCCCGGCCCGAATTCTAGATAGAGTGCCCTGGGCAGATAGGCGGACCCACTGGGGCCCAGAGCCGGGGGATAGCGGGCTGGTGCCAGAACTAGGAGGCCCCTCAGGCATGGCAGTAGAGTTGGGGGCATAGGAGGATGCCTGATAGAGTTCCATGAGACGGAGGAATAAAAACAGAGTTTGAAAAAAAAAAAGGAGCCCAAATCAGTCAACCCTCCTTCTGCTACCTCCCAGCCCAAATGGAGAATGGCTGTGTGTATTTCTTCCATGACCCCCAAGCTTTCCTCTGCACTAGCAGTCCAGAATGCTAAGGGCTGCAGTGTACAGGGTGTCACACTGTGGGTGTCAGCTGTGGGAGTCGGCCGTTAGACAGTCACACTACCCAAAGTAGACAAACCCTGCCACACATTCATTTGAACTGCCATTCTTGGGATGCTAGATGGTCTTGCTAAAGCCAAGTTGAACATTAATTTTTTTATATATTTCATTTTGTTAATGCATCTTCTTTGTTCTTACAGGTAAACCAATTATTGCTTTAGAATATATGAAGGTATCCTATGCTATATGCCATAACCACAAGGGAAGAAGATTTGACTGCTGCTGTCTGGTTTAATATACCCAACACAATTCTGATATATATTTATTTATTTAGTTAGTTATTTGTTTGTTTATTTAAAGTTTGATGAATGGTAAAGGCACACTGAGTCGAGGCTCATTTCCACGTGTGGCCCAGGGGAAAAGGGAAAGTGGATAAAAACAAGCAGGCAGTTATGAAACAAATGAAGGGCAATATCAATAGATTCACATGCAATATAGTAGTTAATAAAAATAGCAGTAGGAATACGTTGAGGTATATGGCAACAATACAGTACATAGGTGACATTAAAATTGTTTTATAAAGGTATGCAGTGGGGGGGGTCAAGGCAGATTTAATTCAGATGAGGTGAGTCCTCATTCAAGAGGGAGAGGGTGCAAGGAGTGTGAAGGCACATTTGAGGGGGATAGGATTAGCAGAGAGGGGAAGAAGTTGGGTCCGAGGAGGGAAAGAAGGGAGGGTTAGAGGGTGCATGTGACAGGAACAAGTAGGGCGGAGATGGGCTTTAGCAGCTTGGTGAAGAAGAGGTGGGAGCCCATTCCAAAGGGAGGGGAGCTGGTATGAGAAAGCAGCCTGACCAGCATGAGAGCAGGGGTGAGGCATAGAGAAAGAGCGGGAGTCTCTAGTGTGAAGGGGGTAAGAGGAGGGAGCAGAGGGGGAGAAGGAGAAGGGAGGGAGGCAAACCAGTATTTACCAGTGAGGGCAGAGCAGTGGGAATGGTGATGCAAGGGTAGGGGGTGATGGAAAGAGAGGAATAAAGGGAATAGTGATGGGTGCAGGAAGGAGAGTTTAAGGCAAAGTGACAGAAGGCATTACAGAGGGTGTCTAGTCTGGTGAGGGTGGAGGGAGGGGCTGCACTATAAACCACATCTGCATAGTCAAAAATAGAGAAGATCATTTTGACAAGCAGGTCCTTATGGACTTCAATGTGGAGACAGTCCTTGTTTCAGTGAAGGATGCATAATTTGGCGTGAAGCTTTGAGTGTATAGTGTCAATTTGGGCTGAGAAGTCCAGGTTACTTTCAAGCCACAGTGTGGACTACTTCCAGTTGGGTACCATTAAGGGTGGAAAAGACCGGAGAAGGTAAGAGCCTTGCTAGCTTTTGGCTAGTGCCAAAGGTAATGGACACAGTCTTCTTTGTGTTTACTTTGAGCTGGTTGGCTGGGAATCAGTGTAGCACATTGAGAAAAACCACGCTGGAGGGAGGATGCAACCACAGACATGGAGGGACCAGATGCATAGATGACTGTGTCATCTGCATAAATGTGAATATGGGAGGAGACTCAAATGGATGGGAGGTCATTTAGAAAAATAGAAAATAGTATTGAGAATAGGATGAAGCCCTGGGAGACTCTTGCAACTATTGGAAGTAGGGGGATAATGAACCACCTACCTGAACAAACTGCTGATGGTTAGTATGGTAAGACTGGAACCACTTAACTGCAGGAGTTGAGAGACTGGCTGAGGTCAGCTTGTTTAAAAGGAGAGGATGGGATACTGAATCGAGCACCTTAGCAAGATCAGTGAAAATAGCTGCTGTGACGAGACACTGGTCCATCCCTGCAAGGACAGAGTCAGGAGAAGGGAGGGGATTGTGGAGTGTTTTTTCCTGAAATAACTGATATAGGTATAAGTGGTGGTGTTTAATGATTCCCTCTAAGTGACATAAACCTATGAGCATATGTTGGCTAAACCAACAAAACAGCTTAGTTCTACTGCTGATATACCGCAGTTATAAAGTGTGGTTAATTTGATTCTCTCCAGCAGGCCATAACCTATGTGCTTATCTGGCTAAAGAAACAAAACCAGCTTAGCTATACTGCAGAGTTAGATAATAGTTTCTGTTTAACAATGCTGTCTAGGAGGCAATAACCTGTGTACATGTCTGGCAGTATCAACAAAACCAGCTTAGTGACACTATTTTCTGCCGTTAGTTTAAATCTGGTGTGCTGTTATAGTTACCTGAAGCCATTGTCTCATTCCAAAAGGGTGGTCTTAATCAGAGAAACACCTTTTTCCCTCTATAATGTCAGCTACCATACAAAATGTGGGTGGTAACCTTACTGTTGTTGCTCTCCATAGGTAACCCCCTCCTCAAAAATGTGACCTCACACCCTATATCACAATACAGATATATGCCATGGGGAATGCAGCCATTTACATCTGAACATGGCTGCCTCTGGTCTCTGAACTGCTCCATATTGGCAGATCATCTAGTGACTGCTCCCCTTTGTTCTGTACCCCACTCATAATATTTTTGAGGCCATACAACTGCTCCACCCATAGCACTGAAGCATCTTTATCAATTGCTTAGCTGTATCAGACAAAGGTTAACACAAAACTTCTGAGAAATAATTTTAAAGTCATTAAACATACCATCATTCTGCTCCTACTCAGCTCAGGTAATTTTGACAAGTCATAAAAGCAAAGTTTGATTCTCAGCTACTGTATGGGGCTGAAATTTGGAATTTAAGGAACTTAAACAAGGTACTCACTCCATTATACAAATATTTACCTATAATACTAAGTGTGGGACATTCCTGTCTGGCTGCTTATTTGAGATCTGAACTGGGTCTAAATAACTTGGAAGCTTTAACAGAGTCCAGAAAAGTAAACTATTGGATCAGCTTTACAAGAAAGGAAGAAACATTGCTAGCCAACATGACCCTAAAAGAAAAAGAAAAGTGATACAATTAAGCAATAAGGCATGACAGGGTGTGGTATATCATGGGATATCGTCAAGCCTCGGGTGGTTGGGCATGAGGCCACAGGCCGAGTGCATCCAACCACCCAAGAGGTGACGATATCCGATGATGTACCACACCCTGGAGTGACTTATTGCTATTAAGAACCGAGTTTCAAGTTTTATAAATAAAAAAAATAAAAGAAACATGTTTTAAAACATTTTATGAATGAGTTTTTTGGTGGTGTAGGAGTACATTTTGAAAAATAGTTCTCAGACAGTACGAAGCAAGGAGGCTGGTGGCACCGGAACTTTTTTGAAGCCGTGATAATGTAGCCTGAAATCATCATGGCTTCAAAGAGCTCTCGGACAATCAAATTCCTCTATTTACGATCCTCAGTTCATAATATAGGTTTCAACATGGGATTCTGGTTTACAACTTTAATGAAAATATTAAAAAAACACAAACTTCTTAACCTTAAAAGGGTAACAGAACAAGGAATTACACTTAGCTTGAAATATAAAACTTACATCACAAAGAAAATTGTAAATAACTGGATCTCAACAGACTTACAAATAATTAAACTATCGCATTATTCAAAATGGTTCTCAGAAAATAACTATTATTTTGATTTTAAACCATATTTGGAGATTTTGACAGACACCGAGTTGAGAGCTATAGTCTTGAATTATAAGTTCAAACAAGCTAAGAGCAATATGTTACTCTATCATAAATTAAAAGGTCATATATTAGCCAATTGTGATTGTAGTGGGTGGGGGGTGAGGAGAATCTTATTCATGTATTATGGTTCTGTACATGGTATCAAGTGCAAAGGGCATACTGGTTGAGCTCATTTTTAAATAGCATGTATCCAACAGATAAAATACTATTAACCAACATATTGTTTCACACAGAAGATGCGTGGTCCATTGAACGTCTTGCTAAGTTCTTATTAGCGGCCGGCAAAATTAGAAGAAAGATAGACATAACATGAATGGATATAATATAACCTGCCTATATGTATATATTTATTACAAGGAGCTCAGGATGTATTAAAGGAATAATGCATGACAGGGTGTGTGTCATGCTGGGATAATGCCACACCTGGGGGGGTTGGGCATGAGGCCATAGGTCAGGCGCGCCCAATGCCCCAGGCGGGCGTTATCCCAGCAGCATGACACACACCCTGAGTGCATTATTCCTATTATACAATGCCTTGTTGTTATATATAAAATAAAATAAAAATTTAAAGAATGTTTTATTAGTGTAGAAAAATATTTTTGTTTCTTAAGAGGAGATGCAAAAAAGTATATGGGGTCCAAACAATGGGCAATTGGTTCACATTGCTGAGACTAGACCTGTGACGTTATGCTGGGATAACGGCATGGGTCCAGCCCCAAACTGACCAATCGCAGTCCAAGATTCTTTCTTGCCATTGTATAATGCAATATTTAAAATCAGTATGCAATTTATATTGTTAAATCTCAAATTTTTATATGTTTCTGATTCATGTATTGTCTTTTTTATGATGTATTGTACTACTATTCTTTTGTAAGGCTTTATAGCCACACAAATAAAGCTTTTGATGATGAGATAATGTTGAACTCAACCCAGGGCCCTCAGATCCTTGCCTAACTCCTTCTAAATTTACTAACCTACCGGGATTAAAAATTATCACGATCAGTGTTCGTAGCCTAATTAACAAGATTGACAGTGTGAAAGTTTGGATATATCCAAGGCCCCTGGAATTCTGCGGTTCTGTGGTTGCGGAATTTGCCGCAGAATTTGCATCATGCCGCAGAATATATATAGTGCCGCAGAATTCATTGTTTTTGGTAAATTTTGATATAAATATACTGTTTTTCCATAGTGTCAGGCTTTCTTTCCCACCTCGTTTATCTTGAAGCCCCTCCTCTATGCTCAGCATATGATGTCATTGATGACATCACATCATAGTTAGCCAATGACAAGACTGCATTCTGCCAGAGAAATGAATAAATCACGCTGCAGAAATCAGAAAATGCTGCCACAGAACACCAAGGGTCCTGGATATAGCTTATCAACCCTGACATCCTACTACTCACTGAAACCTGGCTTAATAGTTCAGGGGACCACAAATGTCACAATGATCATTGATTACACCCAGTATCGCCAGACTAGAACCACCTGAGGTGGAGACATAATCCTCTATATAAAAGAAAAAGATTCTTCAACTATTAATAACTCGCTGTTGTTACCTCAAGAATTTGAGTGTCTGGTGGCCACGCTAGCATTATCCCAAAAGGAGACCATCAATATTGTTGGCTACTGCTGGCCCCCCTCTGGTGGTCTGAAGATAATTACATACCTAACATATGTCCTTGGTTCTCACAGAAATGAGACCATAATTATGGGAGATTTCAATCTAGATTGGTCCTCATCAAAATCCACTGACTACTTGGAGTAAGAGAGAGAGAGAGAGAGAGAGAAAAGTGATGAAAAAGCATAGATAATAGAGAGCACTATACATTGATGAACTGATATTTATTTATGCAGTAATAGAAGTTTTAAATTATTCTATGTTTCTGATTGATTTTTGCTTCGGTTGTTCATATGATATTTAATAAGGTATTTAGGTGTTGCCTTAAAAATATAGCTATAGCAAATATTGTAACTATAATATCAATATCTATTTTTTTTTATCCCTTTTCCTCTCTCTTCTCCCCTCTCTTGTGGTCTGTCTTTTACTTAGTAGTGCCTCTCACTACACTTGTGAATGTACTGTAGAATTATGGGAAGGCTGTTTACATTGTATGGTACATTATATTGTTGAGCGTGTATTGCATAATGTATTTATACATCATTAGAATGTACTTTATTATTCACGAGCACTTTGACTTGATTTGTCCAAATCAGCTTCTAATTTACATTTTGCACACTATTTGAACAGGTCATTGCATTACCTATGATGCCTTTGATAAAGCTTGAGGGGGTGATGTGAAATAACAGGCACCAGTGGGGGGGGGGGGTGCTACTCCTTATGTGTTATGTGCTAAATAAAGCTATTAAATGACTCCAAGATTGTGGTTATTTCTTAAACTTCTAGGATGTTTGTAGCCCAACTAAGTTGTTTGGTCTTGAGTGGGATTTTGCATTCAAGGGCTTTCTCACAGGTGGCACTAATCTGTCCAGTAATTCTGTACACCTGGGCAGACCAAATAATGCTGGCAAGGGAAACTGTGCAGTTTTACACACTGTGGGATAGACCTAGGAAGGAAACATGCAGCTTATTGGTATCTTCCCCATATATTGGCTTTCCACAATGGCAGTAGTGAAAAAGCTGCTTACCCCTCGATAACATTGTCAGTCCCAAAAGAGTAGCTACCAGACAGAAATACATTTGATTGGTGAAAAATGTCAACAAGCAAAAACAGCTTCCACTGGTTCATCGTTTACTCTGACAGTGGGAGAAAAGGAACTGAAGTGAATGGGCCTACTCATGTTATATAGATGACACTGTGAGCTACTGATGTGCATGCAGACACATCAATGAGGGCATTCCCATCATTAAAATGCTTCATTGTACTATGACTGTATGCAGATACCCTCAAAGATTAGCAGAAAAATACAACAAGATAACAAATAAAAACTTTATTTTCAGTGGAGTCCTGATTCTACCCTAGTTTACAGTTAGGAGACAGAACCACAGGGAGGTTGTGTTTTGCACAGCGTTTGCAGTGAGATTTAAACCTCTGAAATCCTGTTTTAGCTCTGTGTTCTAACCACTGGACCACAAAACTTTCTGTAAGCAGTCTATAGAAAAGATTTACCAATCTTTAATGAATGCATGGGTGTCTATGGACAGAAAAAGACTCATGGTCCATTCAGTTTGCCTGATTCCTACCTAAACCCTCACCAGACGAACACTGGCTTGACCTCTAGCAGGTCAATCATCCCTTAGTTCTGCTTGAACACTTCCCCACCAACCTCACCTTGTGTCTGTCCCACCTCTTCTTGAAGCTTACATCCATGTTAACATTGGCCAGCTCAACTGGCAGAGGGTGCCACTTTTCCACCAACCTCTCCATGAAGAAGTACTTTCTCAGATCCCTCCTAAATTCCCACTTGCCAGCTTATAATTGTGCCTTCCTTCTGACTGACTCCTTGCTAGTCTTATCCAGTTGCTGGTCTCCACATGATTTATACCCTTCAGGTACTAGAAGGTTTCAATCATATCTCCGCTCTCTCCCTCCTGGCCTCCAGTGATTACATATTGAGGTCAGCCAGTCTTTCCTCATAAGTCTTCCCCTGTCAGCCAGAATTCATTTTAGTCCCTTTCCTTTGGATCAACTCCAGGCTGTCATGGATCTTTTTTAAGTGAGGTTTCAGAACTACACACAGTACTCCAGATGAGACCTTACCAATGACTTTTGCAGTTGTAGGATCACCTCCTACCATCTGCTTGAGAAGGTCCCACGTATACACCTGCTTCCTCATATGCTTTGTTACACCAAGCTGAGGTCTTAAAGCTGTCACTAATTAATACGGTGGAGGACACTTATAAGAACATTGGATACATGCACATTGTGTTTATAAGAATATGTTTTTTAAACTTAGCTTTATTATGAGAAGAAAATTCATTACACGTCTTAGAATCACAGTGTCACTGGCATAGCAGCTTTTGACCAACACTCAAATGATAACAAGCATAGGGAGTGACCCCATATCTTATAAGAACATTTTTGCTTGGTGTTTAGGGTGTGCTTATAACTGGGCTAACCCCCAGATCCTTCTTTTTTGAGGTCTGATCAAGTCATAGCCCCTCCAGCCAATGTTCAGTCCTTAGATGCCCTCTGCCCAAGTGCATAAATTTGCACTTTTTGGCACTGAATTTATGTTCTCAAACATTGGACCACTTTTCCAGTTTTCCCAGGTCTCATCAATTCCCTCATAACCTTGTCAGCATTCACCCTGCCACACATCCATGTGTCATCAGTAGATGGACACATATTGCCCTGGATCCCTTGGCCAGTATCACAAATGAACACATTGAAGAGCACCGGGTCAGGACAGACCTCTGTGCATCCCTTCTCATAACCCCCAACCTCAGAGTATGTACCGTTTAGTACCACCCCATGGCTCCCCCCCATCCAATTCCCTACCCATCTAGTGGCTTTCTCCACAATACTCAAACCCCTCATTTTTTTTGTTTTACCAGACTTGTGGGGTACAGAGTCAAGGGCTTTACTAAAGTACAGGTAAAGGATGTCCAGTGCTTGGTCCTTATCCAGCACTTGTGACACAGTGTGGAAGAAATCCATGAGAATAGTCTGACAGGATTCCCCTTCACAGAGTCATGCTGCTTGCTGTCCTAGGGTCTGGGGGACTCCAGGAAGTCTATCTGCTAATCCTTGATTATTGCCCAAAGGAGCTTTCTGTCATTCTGTCTCCCTTCCACCACCACAGTGAAATGGCTAAGTGATGACCTGTGAAACTGGTCACATGCACTGTAGGTGTGATGAATCTCTTCCGCAGTCTTTACCATGAATTTGTTAGTGAAGGCAAAAGGTTGAAAATGTTTTTAATCATGTGTAAATAGTTTTATTTTTTTCTTTCATACGAACTACTGCTGTTCAATGATGCTCTCTGTCTCTCTTTATCTGTCTCAGCCTTGGAGGTGGAATGCCAGAATTTTGCAATTCCCTAGAAAGAAGTGATTTCAGAACTGAATGAGGGTTACCACAGATGGATCACAACCACACAAGAAGAGTATCTCTCTATTTCTAAAGCTCTCTAGGTTCATCTGTCATTATAGCATTTGCAGCACTGGTTTCAAGTATGCTACTAGATAAACTTTTTTCTAGAAATATTTTATTATGTGGTATAGGTTTTTTGTATGCAGATATTGACTCCACTGAAATGTCACTGATTTATATTTTTAAAGTATGTTCATTGAGTTTTCAAATATATAAAGAACGTATATACAGAATCATATCATATGTCTGGACATAGCATATATATTTATGGACATCACTAGAAATGAGCTTGTCTCAGTTGCATCATCTTATTCATTTATTTGACATCAATAAAAGTTTTACTACTACTACTACTACATATGTCCTTCAACATCTTACGGCACTTATGAACATGCAAATACTTATGCCATACAATGAACCTTCCCGAGGAAAATTATCAACATACAAAAACAGTTCATGGTCCAAGCTAAACAGAGCTTAGAACATAAAACTGAACAAAGAACTTGTACACAAATAAACAGTTCATGCAATGCATCAACCTCTCCTTAGTAACTGATATAGCACTGAAGTATTAATCACCAGTCTTATATTCCTACTTGCACTGGTATTTAAAGTATGCTGAACTCAGAGAATACCCGAATGAATTAACAAGGCATTAATAAAGGGCAGTGAGACCAAATATGGGTCTCAAATCCTTTTGAATTGATCACTTGTAACACATAGGGTAGGTAGGTTAAAGTTTTTCTTGATTGACCTCTTATGGTCATTTCAATCAGTTAGAAATTTACAAAAACACAACTGGTAGACTCATACATACACAAATTCATAAGAAACATAGTTTTAAATATACATAATAAAAGTATACATATGCAGCCAGACTTCTCTTTTACACTGTTGCACTGTTCCCTTTACAGGATCCATTCTTGCAGTCTGTAGACTCCATACAGAATACACATGCTATTAACTACCTTTGGGGTGTAACTTATCTCTTTTTTTCCAAAAATAATTTTTATTGATTTTCTATGGTGTAAATATAG
Organism: Neoceratodus forsteri; assembly: GCA_016271365.2. Lineage (NCBI taxonomy): Eukaryota > Metazoa > Chordata > Ceratodontiformes > Ceratodontidae > Neoceratodus > Neoceratodus forsteri. The sequence goes on along the minus strand of CM028134.1, from coordinate 964,670,522 downwards.
AAATAACAAAAACATACAGGCATCACATGGGTAAGTCAACATTGTACAAAAATCCTCAGACAAAGAACCTCTTAAATCATTTTTGTTAATAAATAAACATAATCTTGAAAGACAAATGGATTTAGACTCCCCTGAGTATAGCTATTTTTCCCTAAAGTCATCAAGGGACCATTTGTCAATTTCCATATTAAATAACACTCAAATTGATTTGAAGTTCTTAAAAAATCCATTATTATATAAGGTTGTTAAGAAAAGCATCTTACACTCATACTGGGGAAAAGGAAGCTTCTCATCCTCATTTTTCCAGTTTTTTAATAAGAGTCTTTTAATTGCCATAACATTGGCTTGGAGAAGATTTTTCTCTATCTGTGATAACAATTTGACACTGCACATTTCTAAAAGTACAAATTTGGGATCATTCCAGTCTGGGAATTTAAGTCCCATTTGTTCAATTATCTTTAAAGCCTTATACCACCAATTTTAACCAACTTTACAACTCCAAAACATATGTAGCATGTCAGCCTTTTCCTGCTTACAGTGCCAACAAGAATTATTTTCTAATAACTTCATTTTAATAATCTATGTAGAGTGTAATACGCTCTATTTAAATTTTTTTATTGAATGACACGGTCTGTAGTTAGGCTATAGTGTGTTACTGCCTCACTAGCCAGACCCCATTGTGTCAAATTGCATTTATAGTGTAGGTCTGACTTCCATTTCTGAAATGATGATTTGTACACTATCTCAAATGACTTTTGAAGATTGTACAATAAGCAAGAGGACAGTTTACAACCTTTGTTATTCAAAATGTTCAGTAAAGAGTCCTCCATAACCTCACTGTTTGGAGCCCTTTCCCATCTCAAATAATCCTTCTTGTACATACTAATAAGTTGATTAAAAAAAAAATTGGTTAGCCTCCAAATGATATTCCACCCTTGTTTTATTTTCCCAGGATATATGTTTCCCTCTAGAGAACAAATATCTCCATTTTTTATCCCTTTCCCTTCCCAGATTTTATTTTGAATCTTTTTCCCTCTTATCCGATAATTGGGATTACCCCAAATATTATTTTCAGGAGATAAATGAATCGCCCACTTAGTTTTATTTGTATACTTAAATACACAGTCTGACAAATATCTCAGTATAGTACGTTTAGAGTTTTTATGTATCCTATATGTATAGAGGAGTTGAGCAATATCAACCTGTTCTAAATGGGAAAACTGAATTAAATTATTTATCCAGGATGTTATTGGCTTGTCAGCATCCATATCTTGGGCCCAAAGCAAAACCATTTTAAACATATATACTAAATGATATTTACCTACGTCGGAGCACGCCAAACCCCACTTCTCAAGAGGCAGGCAAAGCTTGTCCCAAGAAATTCTTGGTTGCTTTTTATGCCAGATGAACGTTTTTAAAAGTTTGTTAATTTGTTTGAACCAGTTATCAGGGATTGGGGTTACTATCAGTTGAAATCTAAAGGATAAGAATGGGATTATCATCACATAATTGTTTGTATCTTCCCCCATAAAGTAATAGGAATTTCTCCCCAGCACTGCAATTTGAACTTCATTGACGTTGAAAGCTCATGAAAATTTAATTTGTATAAAGAGTTAATTTTGTTATGAATATTTGTTCCCAAATATCTCATACCTTCTTCTTTTAATTCTACATTTAGGTGCTGTTTAATTTGTTCTGGGTTCTGAATGTGAAAGGTTATCATCTCAGACATAGCCTCATTTATATTGTATCCTGCTACAGTGGAGAATATTTTAATAATCTTAACCAATTTCTGAGAACTATTCACTGGGTCTTAATCTAATTTCATTTAATAGAGGCGCCAAACCTAAAACAAAAAGTGAAGGGGACAGGGGACAGCCCTGACGGACTCCCCTATGCATTCTATAACTTTTGACAAATTTCCATTTATTCTAATTTGAGCTTGGGGTTTGGTATAGGTAATTTGAATAATATTAATCAAATCTTGGGGAAATGCAAAAGCCTTAAGCATATTAAAAAGGTAAGGCCATTCCAACATGTCAAACGCCTTTGTCGTGTCCAAAGCCATGCTCGCTGTGGGGTAGAAATACTTTCCAAATATTCTATAAGAAATTTAATTTTTATCAATCCAGACTGAATAGTCCTAGTAGGAATAAATCCTGTCTGATTAATGTGAATCAGTGATCCCAACAAACGTGTTATCCTATTATTTAGTAATTTGGCAAATATTGTATAATCCATGTTCAAAATTGAAATGGGTCAGTAATTTTCAGGTTTATTTGTAGGTTTCCCCTGCTTAGGAATTACTGTAATGTAAGCTTGGGAGAAGGACAGAGGAATCCTTTTTTTAACTAGAATTTGGTTGAATAACATTTGTAAATAATGTAATAGTGTTGATTCCATAGCTATAAAGAATTCCAGTGAAAATCCGTCCATACCTGGTTACTTAGATTTTGGCATGGAATTAATTGTTTCTTTAATTTCTATCATTGAGAATTCTTTAATAAGCTCATCTTGTTCCCCCTGTTTTAAGGCAGAGTCTGCATTCCTCACATAATATGCCAATTCTTCCTGAGATGGGGAACAATCAGAGTCATATAATTTAGAATAAAATTGGGCAAAAACCTCCATAATGGCAGCTTGACTATTTACTGTTTCACCATCTTCTGATACCAAGGAGGTACTCTCCCTCTTCTCCTTCTCCATAGCCTGCAACCTATTTACTTATGTCTTACCCACCACTTCACTATTTGTTTTCCAGTTTTTATTATACCAGGCCCAGCGCCTTTTCAGATTATAATATTCTGTTGATTCAATCAATTTTCTCAAATCTTTTAATTATTCCATTTTGGAGCTGTCCCCTTCCTTCACTGCCTGTTCTAATAATTTTAGTTTATCCTCTATTTCCTTTTGCTCATCCTTCTTTTGTTTGTTCCTCCATGTGACCTCCAAGATGATTACCCCCCCATAATGTTACCTTAAAGACATCCCAAGAATCAATTATATTATCTTCTGTGATTGAATTTTCCTTCATAAAGAATTTTATATTTTCCAAGACTTTCCCTGTAAAAGATTTATCTTGCAATAAGATGTTATTTAATCACTAGAGCCGAGTTCCCCTAAATTGTGCAAAACTCAGAAAAAGGTCAAAAGACACTGGACTATGGTCCAAAATTAACCTAAGTTCTATATTTGACTTAGCCCCTATACAGTTAATCAAAAAGTCACTGGATATAAAAATATAATCAAGTCTTGAATGAGCTGAGTGCTGAAAGGAGAAATAAGTATAATCATTCATATCAGCATTAAAATCCCTCCAAATATCAACCAGGTTGTTCAGGTCCAAAAAAATGTGTACTAACTTAGATTTATATTTGTCCCAACCAGAACTTTTGGAGGTTTTATCTAACTCCCCATTAAAAATACAATTGAAGTCTCCTCCAATAATGTAATAAGCTTCACTCCATGTAAAGAAAAGTTTATTCAATTCCACTAAAAAGTTGTTATAATCTTTAAAGGGACCATATACTGAGCCAATTACAATAATTGTACCATTGATTCTTGTTTGGACACATATAATTCTCCCCTGTTTGTCCAAGGCAGAATTCAAAATTTCCCCTCTAAAATTTTTAGCAAAAAGGACTGCTAGCCCAGTACTTTTGTTTGACATCCCGGTGGAGAAATAAAGATTACCAGCACACTTTTTGTTTAATTCGTTCCATTCTTTTTCACATAAAAATTTTCCTGTAATGTGGTCACATTTGAATTTAATTTTTTAATTCTTGACAAGACTCTAGATCTTTTTACTGAGGAATTTATAGCATTTACACTCCATGTGCAGCCTCTAAATCATCCCATCATAGCAATTTACAGGGAAATTTGAGGAAAAAAACATTTAATAGTATTTGTGACTTTACACCTTGATGCCCAACTAATAATATTAACATCACTCTACTTAACCTCTCATCCCCCCTCCCCCCATGATATATGCCTAAACAAAAGTCTGGCATACTAACCCATACCACTTGATGACAAGAGCTGGGATGAAGACTAGTCTCCCCCTCCCTCCACTCTCTAACCTCAGGGCTGATACCATAACCCCCAATTTATGTTTCTATAAGTCTTGATACAAAGTGATTATCTGTTTGTTGTTTCCAAAATTTATAAAGTTACCCATTATCATGGCCAACAAATATTGTAAGTAAATGAATTTTCAGATCTAGAAAAGCCTCAGCTGAAGAATTATAAATTAATTGTTGATTATTCAACAATACTTTTAGCTCTGAGGGGAAAATCACATAGGCCTTGATATTATTTTCCCATAATTTCTGTTGTAACCCCACAAATTTCTTTCTTTTTTCCCATAATACCTTGGAGAAATCATTTTTAAAATACATTGATTGCTCTCTGTAAGTAAAATATTTTTTCCTATAGTAGGCTTGCATAATAGTATTCTTTGCCATCTGAGGACAACATTTTCACTATTACAGGCCTAAATCTCACTCCTTCTTTCCCTTCTTCTAACCAGTGCACTCTTTCTATTACTGGGACCTCTACTTCTAATGGTAGCAAAGTATGAAAAATGTCAGACAAAATGGATTTTAATGAAAGTTCCTTTTCTCAGTCTGCCAGGATCCCAAAAAATCTGAATATTTCATCTTCTCACCCTATTTTCTTCTTTATCAAATTTTGCCTCACATAATGTTAGTTTCTTTTTTATTTTCTGTACATCCTGGTTAAGAGGAGATACCAGATCTTGTAACTCAGAGTGTCTTTTCTCCAAGTCCATTAAATGATTTGTTTTGTTCTAATTTGCTGTCCATCCTATGAATATTGTCTGCCAATAAATTGATTGAATCTGGTAATGTTATTAATTTGCCCATTGTTGACTGAAGAATTGACATATTACTTATTAATTTTAAGGCCTATTCAGGAGGTTCCTCAGATGTTAATACTGATGATGCTTCAGGGCCTATTCCTTCCTTACCCTGAGATGAAATTGAGGTGGAAGGAGTTGATCTATGAGTATTAAGTTCAACCATCTCTGTTTCCAAATCCTGGTCTGTTTTGTTTGAGGCAGCTAATGCCTCCCCAGCCTCCCCTTTAGGGGAAGGGCTCTCAGTTACATCTGAGCTTGAAGCTTGTTTAACGTTGACAGCAGAGCTTTTCCCCCCTCTTCTCCTTTTTCTTTTCACCTTCTGATTTGGGAGCCATTACTGTAGCTTTAATACCACTTGAATTACAGCAGTTCTTGGAGGGGAGTTTTAGCTGCTTCAATTTCTTAGTTTTGACATCAAGTCCTGAATTGGAATCCTCTAATAAAGTGACTCTATTTTTCAGAATTTTTAAATTCTCTCCAGTTGCACAAAAAAGCTTGGATAATATTTTCCCCTTTAATTTAGCTTCTTGCTGCACATCTTGCATATATGACACAGATTTGAGACAAAGGCCCCTTTGCACCCTTTGTTCAGAGTAGGAAGAAAGCTCATGAAAAAAGCCCTTAATAGTAATGTAATGAAAGTCACAAATGTAAAAGTTGACTTCAACGGTTTTCAGTCTCAAAGATCAAGTGAATGTTGAAAACGATGAATAAATACATTTGTTTTAAATCACCGACCTTTTTCATTCAGTTGAGGGTTTTCCAGTTTCTTTCCATGTAAATCACCTCAGTTAATACCACACCAGCCTTTAGCCAAGGCTTCCCCAGAGTCCACTTGGTTCCTCATTTTGTTTGCCCAGTGGAAAATATAGTACTGTACATCTTAGCAAAAGGATCTGCATTTTCCCAACATCCATTCAAACTTGACTGAATCCCGGTTCTTGAACTGAAAAGAAAATCCAGGCCTTCCAAAGTCAGGACCTTAGGATGCCAACCTTCACCGCATGCTCATTAACTCAAATGCCGTATGGAGAGTTTTTGGCTTACGCTTTTACTGACACTGAAGCAAACTGCATCCAAATTCTTCCGCTCTAGACAAAAGCGAGTGAAATTAATACGGCCAACTGTTTTGAAAAAGGAAAACCATTATCGAATGCCTTGACTCATGAGGAAATATGCATTTCAATGGAGGGGTGAGGGGGAGAGCCACACACCATGCTGTCTAGCTCAGAGACCAACGCATTGCGTCACTATGCAGCACCCTCAGCTGCACCAGGGTGTAACTTATCTCAACTACTTTTGATCTGGTAGTTCCTATTCTAAAACTACTAAATGATTTTCTTATCTCAGGTTCAGCAATTAATATTAAATACAGTTGCATTCTATGGAAAGCATACATTTCCCTTAGATGTGAATTAAATGTATATGATGCTATTGCCTCCAGGTCTTCCTCTAATGTTATTGGCTGAAGTACTTATTTGAATTCCTCTGTATATTTTTCACTAATCATAATACCTCACTGATGGTAATCCCATAATATCCCCAAATGCATTTATTTAATAAATTCTGGACCTTAACCAATGAGAGTACAATAGACTCATTCTTCATCATGTCAGCTTGTTCTAAAAGTTCCTTTTTAGGTAAATTTTATTCCATAGTCTACAGTCTCAGCCAGTAGCTTAAGAGGCAAATTTCTTTTTTACTTTAATTTGTGTGAGACCCAGTTCGGCTCTAGTAACTGACACTGGAGTTCCTTTAGGTAGCCCAGTCAAGAGTTTCATGAATTTTTATTGTCAGGTCTTGTAAAGCACTCACTTTCCATATGCTCACAGTTAGTCTCCATACAAGTATTGTGCCTCAGCTTTTGCTGTGTCTTCTGTTACGATAGCATCAACACAATACCCCCATATAGGTGTGCAAATCTTGTTCCCACAAATTATCTATTTAATTTTCCTTGTGATGTTATTTTCTGATTAGTCCAACTGAAACTGTATGCTATATTTAAACCCAATTATTTTTTAACTTGTTCCAAGTCCAAGCCCTTCAGAGTCCATTTACTCACATTTTTTTTCTTCTTTCAAAAACTTTATCTTGAATCATTTATATTTGTTTGATGTTTTAAATAATTAAATGATTTTTTTCAAGTATGTCATGTTGCTCCTGCAAACCCATTTTTTGTTTAGAGAGAAAACTACAAGGTCATCTGCATAAACCATTAAGCATATCTGAAGGTACTTGATTTTTGGTAAATGAAACATGTTTGTGTTCAGTGTCAATAACACTGGATTAACTTTACAGTTAAAAAGTATTGGTGCTACTATGCACCCCTACTTAATTCCTTTGATTGTTGTCAATTTCTCTGTGTACTCTCCTCTGTTGCTATATCTTGACCCAGTCCCTGAAAACAGTTCAATTATGATAGTTAGGAAATATTCCTCCATTCCATTTTCCAGAGTTTCGGTCTGAACAGGGAAGCAAATGTTGCTTTTAGGTCGATGAAGGCTGCATACAATACTTTCCCTCCTATCTATACTGTAAATATTTAATGTCCTAGACCTGGTGCTGACAAACAGTAACAAGGTCAAGGAGGTGAAGGTGGGGTGCCACCTGGGGACAAGTGACCACAAATTGGTCTGGTTCAGGGTCAATTCTAAGGAGGAAACAAATCACCCTAAGACACGGGTTCTGTTCTTCAGAAGGACAGATTTTGATCAGATGAGAATATGCTTTAGAGATATCCTCAAGAGAAAACCAAAAGAGGGGGGTGGAAGTATGCTGGACTAACATAAGAGAGGCAATAGCAGAGGTCACTGACAAATTTTCCAGACTGATCAGTAAGACAAGGAAAAGGAAAAATACTCTCTGGTTCATAAGAGAGGTGGCAGCTGCAGTAAAAGCAAAGAGGCTAGCATTCAAAAAATACAAGGGCTCAAACAGCAACAAGGATAGGGACGCTTACAAAAGCAGCTTGAGGGAGGCTTCTAGGGTGATTAGAGTGGCAAAGGCACAAACCAAGGTGGAAATTGCACGGGGGTAAAAGGAGGTAAAAACACCTTCTTTAGGTACATAAGTGACAAAAGGAAAAATGGGGGGTATAGTTAGACTAATAAGCAGTGACGTGAAGAAGATAGAAGAAGACAGAGAAAAGGTATAGGTCTTAAATTAGTACTTTAGCTTTGTCTTTACAAAGGAGGAGCCTGAAAATGGGCACACCACTAAAGGAGTTAATAAATGCACAAGGGGGGGTAGACAAAAGCCCTTTCACAATAGAGAGGGTAAGGACAGAACTCAATAAACTAAAGATAGATAAAACCATGGAGCCGGATGGTATCCACCCACACATACTGAGAGAACTTAGGGATGAACTGGCAGCACATCTAGCAGATCTTTTTAGCAGATCCCTGAGAGAGGGAATTGTTCCACAAGACTGGAAAAGGGCAATAGTGGTTCCCATACATAAAGGAGGGAGCAGGGAGGTGGTGGGTAACTACCGCCCTGTCAGTCTCACCTCGGTGGTACGCAAGAATGATGGAAACCCTGCTAAAGGAAATAATTTTAACTTTCCTGGAAGGGACTTGACAGCTGGACAGCAAGCAACATGGTTTCATGGTGGGTAGGTCCTGCCAAACTAATCTGTTCGAGTTTTTGTGACTTGGTTACTGAGACAGTGGACCAAGGGGGAGCCATAGATGTTAGCTACCTCGACTTTAGCAAAGCCTTCGACCTGGTCCCACATAGAAGGCTGCTAAATAAGCTTGAGTGTACAGGAGTGGGACAGGAAGTGGTATCATGGGCTAGGAGCTGGCTTAGTCAGAGGAACCAGTCAGTGATGGTCAATGGGGCAGCATCAGGGAATATGGGGTGACCAGTGGGGTGGCACAGGGGTCTGTCCGGTCCTTTACTCTTCAATATTTTCATAAGTGACATCACTGAGGGACTGGGCGGGAAATTGAGTTTGTTTGCAGATGATACAAAGATCTGAAACAGAGTGGACACTGCTCAGGGAGTGGAACAGATGAAAAGTGACCTGCTCAAGCTACAGAAATGGTCCAACATGTGGCAATTAAGATAGAATGCAAAAAAAAAATGCAAAGTGATGCATCTGGCAGGAGCAACCCAGGGGCAGTCTATTATTTGGGAGGCAAGCAGCTAACAGCCACCAAACAGGAGCGGAATCTTGGGGTCATCATCTCTGATGACTTAAAAGTGGGCAGACAATGTGAAAAAGCAATACAAAAAGCCAGCAAATTGCTGGGATGCATAGGAAGGGACATCACATGCAGAAAGAGGGACGTGATCATGCCACTATACAAGCCCCTGGTAAGGTCCCACCTTGAGTACTGCATACAGTTCTGGAGGCCTTATCTCAGTAAGGACATGGACAGACTAGAGATGGTACAGAGGAGGGCAACAAAAATGGTACAAGGGCTCCATCAGTTGCCATATGAAAGCAGATTATGGCAACTCAACATGTACTCACTGGAGCACCACAGAGATTAGGATGACATGATAGAGACATTCAAGTTCCTGAAGGGCATAAACAGAGTCCCTACCCAGGAATGCGTTCTGATCAATAGCTCCACAAGGACAAGGGTTCATGAAATGAAATTAAGGGGAAGGAGGTTCCAGGGTAACATGTGTAAGTTCTTCTTTATGGAAAGGGTGGTGGCTCCATGGAATAGCCTACCTGCAGAAGTCATTGACTCCAAAACAGTAGGACAATTCAAATCTGCTTGGGGTAGGCAAAAGGGGATTGTCTCTAAGAAATTTTAAGGGGTGGTAGCACTCAGGGCAGACTAGATGAATATTTGGTCCCCATCTGTCGTCACTTTCTATGTTTCTATGTAATGTACAATTTGTACATAACAAGCAATTATCAACTATAATGTCATTTTGTTATTATGACAATCACTATGTAAGTCTATTATACGATATTTGTTCACCCATTTAGTCAGCCTTTGTAATAATATTTTTGCAAATATGTTTGACTAAATATTAAGTAAAGAGATTGGTCTGTATATTTTTGGGTCAGGTTTTGATCCCTTCTTATGTATAGGGACCACAATATTCCTCTTACAACTTTCTGGGATGTGACATGTTTGAAGGCATTTATTGTACAGCATGGTCAGGACATGAGCCCACCGATCCAAGCCATTTCCTACAGTAGTACATCATGACTATTACAACATACCTTGCATGCTGTTTATAGTGCTCACCAGAGCCCCCCACACTATAGTTCAACCACATGGAAATCACCTGCTACTCTGTCAGTAGTTGTGGGTGAAGTAAATAAAACTTTGCGCTTTCCGTAGCACATAGCTTTGTGGAGTGATATGCTTCTTGAAGTTCGCACTGTGCTCCTATGTGGCACGCAAAGTTTGCACTTCGGGAAGTGACAAGATACGCGAAGTGTGCTAATTCACTCATCTCACAGCTATTTTCAGTGAATTACTATGCAAATTCTAGCGTAGCAGGTAGTGGCCAATTCACCTCTGCTACTCAAAGTGTGTAGAGGGCCACTTTGTGTGAACTTCATAGATACATTTTTAAATTCACAACAGACCTGTCAGTCAACCACTAGTTAAGTGTTAAGTCCCAACTGCTTGGGGCAAGCTCATGCCATTGTCAGGGTATTGGATAGTCACCCCTGGTCCCCCATCCTACACCAATCCCTCTCCTTTTCTCACCCCAAATGACTCCAAAAGCATGCCTCAACTCCCTCAATTGTTGCACTTATGTTCAATATATTTAAATACTGCCTTTATTGTAACCTTGAATTTCATGTCTACTTTCTCTGCACCCTGTACTACCTGACTGTATTGTACTGTTTCTGTCTCTCGGGTTGCCCCTGAAAAAGGGACCATGGGTGCTCAGTGGGCCTACCCGGTCATCAAAATTAAATTATAAATAAATATAAGTGTCATCATTAGCACAGTATTGTACTGTGCCATAGCTGACTGTGAAATTGAAAGAACCATATTTGCTTGCCCATGCTGCTCAATAAAATTGTGACTTTATGGTGTATTTATTTTATTAAAATAAAATCTCAAACAGCCATGGGGGATTGCACAAAAATGAGGCATGGAGAATGAGGACAGAGAAGCCATGAGGAGAGTGAAAATGCATGTATAGAGAAAGCACATCTCTCCCTGAATGCAGCCCCAAGTACTTTTCCTGAAATATTTTTAATTTTAACTTTTTAACAAAAAAAAAATGTCTTTCACGGGAGAGCTTGCTGAGGCTTGGAGACCAGACAAGACTGAGACTAGCAAGACCGAGTCTGGACCAAGAATCAACTGGCTGTGTGGAGGGAGGGTGGACTGTGAGAGACTGCCAATGAGCAGTGTGGAGCACTATACCATATTAGGTATGGAGAAGAACATAGAAACATAGAAGTTGACCGCAGATAAGGACCACAAGGCCCATCCAGTCTGCTCATTTCTTTTTCTACCTTATGAATGTGCTATTGGCATTTGCTTTGTCAATGGCCTATATACTCCTACTTATCTGTATTGCTCCCTTACGCCTATCCCATGCCTGTTTGAAGCCCTGCACTGTATTCATATCCACCACTTCCTGAGGTAGGCCATTCCATGCATCCACCACCCTTTCTGTGAAAAATAACTTTCTCATATTACCCCTTAATTGGCCTCCATCTAATCTCATGCTGTGTCCTCTTGTCCTGCTATTTTTCTTATATTGAAACATGTTAGACTCTTTCACCTTGTTAATGCCCTTAAGGTGTTTGAATGTTTCAATCATATCACCTCTCACTCTCCTTTGCTTCAGGGTATACATAATGAGTTCTGTTAATCTGTCCTCTTATGTTTTCTGATGCAGTCCCTGCATCATTTTGGTTGCCCTTCTCTGGACTGCCTCAATTTGGCTAATGTCCTTGTGAAAGTGTGGGCTCCAGTACTGCACGCTTATCTCCAGATGGGGCCTAACCAGTGTCTTGTAAAGAGGGATTATTACCTCCCTCTTACGACATGTGATACCCCTACTAATACATCCCAACATCCCCCTAGCCTTACCTAATGCTTTAGTGGTCTGCTTGGATGATTTGGGGTCATCTGTGATGATGATGCCCAAGTCTCTTTCTTCCCTTGTGACTGCCAGCAACTCCCCTCCCAGCCCATGGGTGGCTTCAGGGTTTCTCTTCCCTACGTGCATGATCTTGCACTTCTTTGTGTTATACCCCAGTTGCCACTCTTCCGACCATTTTGCCAGTATATCCAGATCTCTTCTCATTCTGCCCACTCCACCCCATCTGGATCATCTACTCTGTTGCAGATCTTGGTGTCATCTGCAAACAGACAAACCTTACCCTCCAGTCCATCTGCAATGCCACTGATGAAGATATTGAAGAGGACTGGCCCCAGGACTGATCCCTGACATACCCCACTTGTAACTTGCATCTCTTCTGACTGTATACTGTTTACCACCACTTCTGTTTTCTGCCCGTCAACCAATTTGCCACCCAGTTGACCAATTTCTGACCAACCCCGAGCCTACCCAGCTTATTAATCAATCTTCTATGTGGAACAATATTGAAAGCTTTGCTGAAGTCAAGGTAGGTGACATCAACTGCTCCCACTTGGTCCACCACTCTGGTTACCCAGTCAAAGAAATCCATGAGATTAGTTTGACAGGACCTTCCTGTTGTAAACCCATGCTGTCTTGGATCCTATGCTCCTATGGATTCCAGGTGTTGCACTATCCTTTCCTTAAGGAGTGCCTCCATAATCTTGCCCACTACTGAGGTAAGACTGACTGGTCTGTAGTTCCCTGCCTCCTCCCTGCTACCACTCTTGTGGAGCGGGATCACATGAGCCCTTCTCCAGTCTTCTGGAACCTCTTCTGTGCTCAGAGACTCACTAAACAGTTCTGATAATGGCTCTGCTAGTTCCACCCTTAGCTGCCTTAGTACCCTGGGATGCATGTCATCAGGTCCCATTGCCTTGTCCACCCTGAGCTTATCGAGCTCTTGTAGCACCCTTTCTTTTGTGAAGGACTAGTGCACACCTCTCTCACCCCTGTGTCCATGGTGCTGAGCTGTGGGCCCTGCCCTACCTTCTCCTCAGTAAATACAGAGCAGAAGCGTCTATTTAGGATAGATGCTTTTACATGGCCCAAAGCCTCGCTTGCAAAGTTGGATACACTTTACCACAGGGCCATCTGGTTTATTACTGGCCTCCCCATCCCTACCCATCATTGTTCCTTGTACAAAGCTGCAGGGTGGTCCTCTCTTATGTTTAGGCATACTAGAAACGCAGTCCTTTGGACTTACAGAGTCTTCTTGCAGCAGCTTCCACAATATATAATAGACTGTCTCCCACTAAGTGAGCCAGGAACGTATGCCCTAAAAAGTGCATCCTACATCACATTATGTATCCCCAGGGTTTCCTCTTGCTATGGCAGAGTGGCCATTAGTTTCCTGTTGCCAACACTGTAGAACAAAGTACAAACATTATTGAATTGAATTATTGAAATTAAGCTGCCTCCACAGTATGAACGTCTTTAAATCTCTATATGCTAGGTATGTGTATGAGCCTTGCAGTTGCTACCCCAGCCCCTAATTTTAGTCCAAAGCATCAGGCTACTGCCCTCTGAGCGTAGTTGAATTTATGATCGCTTGTAACCTTTGGTGACCTTAACTCTGTGAGCGTCTTATGCCTTAAATGTTTTTCCCCTCTAGAAATCCCTGTAGGATTATTATCTTTTCATGGCTTTTGCAGCTGCTACACCTTACTAACCCTGCTGTCTTTTACATATTGCTTATTCTGTGGCTCTTATTCCCCTACCCTGTACCATTTATCTGCCCTATTTTATGTTTGTATTCCCTTTTCACTGCATTCCACTCTTACTCTCTCTTTCCTCTGTCCCCTAACTCTCTTCCCTGCCATAGGCTAGCCCTTCAGGGGCTCCCTGCCTCTCAGGTGGGAGAAATGCAGATACTGGGTGGTTGTTGCTTCCATAGCTGCTGCCTGAGACACCTAGACTGGATTCCTCACTAGCAAGGTGCAGCATTGCCGATTCCCAATTGGAACGTAAGCACTTTTCTACTCTGGCGTCTGATTGGCTCCTGCAGTCTGCCCCTGTGTCTCCCTCGATACTAAGCTAAAGTCTTATTTTCTGTATAAAACTTGCACAAAAAAGAGCTGTACTTATTTATTGCCTAATAGTTATGACCTCTTTTTTTTCCTGTTTAGAGTGTCAAGAGTTGGGACTCTGTTTGATTACACTCCATTCTGAATTTCTGTGGTTGGGCCAGTCTTTAGGTGTCAAGGAATACCCAATTCTGTTGTCCTGCTATTTTGGTCCTCCTGCTGGTTCAGATGTTCCATTGTCCATGGCACAATACTTAATACCGACCCCTTCATCCATCCCCTGCCAAGGATATGCTCTTCATGGGCTCACTGCCCATGGGCGTGGGAAACCCGGGCACCGGGCAGTCAGCACTGCCTCTACCACTGCCTGAGAACCTAAGCTCAGACTCTCCTTTAGCAAAGCACAGCATTAGCAGCCATCCAATCGGAATGTGAGCACTCCTCGGCATTGGCTTCCGATTGGTTCCTGCAGTTTGCTTCTGTGTCCATTCTAAACCAAGCATAAATCTGATTTCCATGCCGAAATTTGCCAAAAAAGAACTGTAATTACTTTGCTCCTTGACTGTTAAGACCCTTATCCTTCTGTTTAGAGTGTTATATTTAGGAATACTGTTTGATTACACTGCTTTTGAAATTATGTGCTTGCGTCTGCTCCCTACACGAGCAGCCAATCACTTCTCCCTACTGAAGTTCCTACTAAGCCTCATCTTATGTCCTCCTTAAATATTACAGAAGCACTCTGAACTTATATGACTGATGTAACATTGAGTACTTACTTGCATTAATTGCATTAATTGTTCTTTACTTGTGTTATTTGGCTCTATTGTAAATATCTCTGTATGCATTGCACCATTTGACCCGGAGCTAACCAGGTCCATCTTGTAAATGAGCTTGCTCAACAATGTTCGCCTGGATACATAAAGATTTTGATTGATTGATTGATTGACATGGTCCTCCTCCTCACACGCCCTCTTATCCCCTTTGATCTTAGCAATATCCCCTCTGGACTTTCTCCTTTCACTAATGTATCTATAGAAAGTCTTGTCACCTTCTTTTACTGTTCGTGCTAGTGTTTCCTCAGTTTGGGCCTTTGCCTGACTTACTGCCTTGCCTGCTTCCCTTAGGGAAGTCTGGTATGCCTCCCTATCTTCATCCCACTACTTTCCCTTACATTTCCTGAAGGCCAGCCTTTTAGCGCTGATCTTTTCTGCTACTGTTTTTGAGAACCAAAGTGGTTTTGTTCTTCTTTTGCACTTCCTTTTCTCTCTAACACAATGGGATGTCGCTTCAAGTATTGCATCATTAATACTTGCCCACTTTGCCTGTACCCCTTCACCTGTATTTCTTCTTGCCAGGGCTAGCTTAGTTCTGTAGGCCATCTTATCAAAGTCAGCTCCTCTGAAGTCCTTTATTTTTGCCTTGGAATGGGATAATTTAGTTCTAGTGGCCAAATTGAACCATACCATGTGATGGTCACTGGCCCCCAGGTGACCGTCTACCTGGAGATCTCTGATCCTTTCCCTGTTAGTCAGTACTAGATCTAGGATAGCCCTGACTCTTGTGGGTTGTTGTACCAGTTGTTTGAGGCCCTCCTCCTGCAGGGAATCCAGTATGTGTCTAGTTCTGGCAGATGTTCCTGCTGGCATTGATCAATCTGTATCTGGTGTGTTGAAGTCTCCAATTATCATAACCTCCCCCTTAGATGTCATGTTTTGTATATCTTCTAACAGTAATGTGTCTATGTCCTCCCCCTGGTCTGGAGGCCTGTAGACAACCCCAGTTCGTATGGCTGTCCCATTTCCTGTTTCCAGGGTGACCCACAATTCTTCTGGCTCCTTTTGTGTATTCTGAATTTCTGTAGCTTTGATATTTTCATTGACATAAAGGGCCACTCCACCCCTACTTTTTGCACCTTGGTCTCTTCTGAACAGTACATAGCCAGGTACTGAAGTCTCCCAAGTGTAGTTACTGGTGAACCATGTCTTGCTAATGGCTACCATGTACAGTTTAGCCTCTGTCATTATTGCCTGCAGGTTTGGGATCTTGTTTCCCAGGCTGCAAGCATTTGTGTACATGATTTTCCACTGGCCAGATTTTGGTGTGTTGGTTGTTGGGTTGAGGTCTGGCATTTCCCCTGTGCATCGTATGGGGAGCTTGAACTTTTTCCTTACCTGGTGATGCAAATGAACTACAAACATGCTGAACTCCTGTTTGATCACTAGCTGGGGGGGGGGAGGGGTGTTCTTCCCATTTGACATATCAGGTGCTGCACCCCTCTCCCCATTTACTAGTTTCAATGTTCTGCAAAGACATCAAACTTCTGCCCCAATGCACTGACTCCCTCCTTAGTCAGATGCAGTCCATCAAATTTAAAGAACTTCCACTCCCAAAACTGTTCCCAGTAACCTACAAATTTGTGTCCTTTTTCCTGGCACCAGCCCTCGAGCCACATGTTTAGCTCCCCTATCTCCCCTTCTCTGACCTTTGGTCCATCTGCCCCCTCTCCCAGACCGGCAAAATCTCAGAGAAGGAGATGCCAGATGAAATGTATGATAGTTTGCCATACAGCCTGGTCAGGTGTTCCTTGGTCTCCACAACTGACCGGCTGACGAGATCGTTAGTCCTTATGTGTACCAGGACATTAATGTTTTCTCCTGCTTCCTGTACAATTTTAGCAAAGCGGTCAGTGTCTCTCCATGCTGATGTACCTGGGAGACATCTGACCATTACCCCTGGCTGGAGATGGGTATCAACTCCCCGAGTTATGGAGTCTCCTATGATCAGAAGTGTTTTGGATTTCCTTTTTGCTTTTTTGTTTTGGTTCCTGTTTTGGGTGAGTTTTGTTGTGCTAGCTCCTGTGCATGCATACATGTGATATCTCCCTCTTTACGCAGGAGACTCCTGTTTTTTTTTTTTTTGACTGAACTCCCTCCCTCCCTTCTGGGAAACAAAATCTCCTACTTAAGTAAAATTCTGTCCAAAATATCCATGTTTTTTTGGGCAGATAAAGACACATAAAAATTAAATCAGTGATGAACAATGTATCTGATAACTTTATACAACTAGTTGTTTATTCTTTTTAGTGCTTATTCTTGACAAAATGAAATACATTCAATTTTTGTAATGACTTTTTTTCTTATTTATTTGATGCCATTTAAGGACAAATTCATGATGTTACGGCATCTCCCTACTAACAGGCCAATCTCCCTCCTAATTTGACCCAAATCTCCCTCTTAAGCCAGTTGGACATATCACATGTATGCCTGTGCTGCAGAGTCCTGCTCTGCAGTGTCCTCTGCCCCTTTGTTTGATTTCGGAGATGGGGCAGATACCTGTTTGTTTTTTTTATATGGTTTGTGGTGGTGATATGTTGGAGAGCATCGAGTGATGGGGCACCCGATTTGCCCCTCCTAACCACCTGCCAACCTCCCAGACCAACTACTCTCTGCGGTCAAGGTGCTTCTGTTGGATGTTGGGGAAATAGTAGGTGGTTCTATCACAGATTCACTCAGCAGGTCAGGCCCTCTACTCCCAAAGTGCCAACCTCTGAGCACAGTCTTGTGAACAGTGAACAGTGTCCGTTTTTGTGAGTTCGGATCAACCTTTGGTCTCAAGTTCTGGAGAGATTTAAACTGTTAACCTCTTGCTAGCATACCCAATGTACAGGCTTAGATATATCTGTCTTCAGGGGGCCAGATATCTTTGCCTACGGGCACCTAACTAGGCATGCAGAAATGAACCCTCAGATTTAAAGTGCTTCTCTTTCCAGTTTGGTACCACCATACAAGCTTATGTCTGCTGTCTGCTATATATATAAATATTTCTTAGCAAAAGAAAGCAATTCAAAGACAGACCAGGTATGCTCTAAAATTAGTTTTTACTAAAATATATAATAATATGTCAAAACATACAATACAGAACTCATATCACAATACATACATATCTTTAAACAAAACAAGGTTTAAAACAGTCTAATTCCTACAACAATATTTAGATTTGTCTGGCTTTCTAAATACCTGTTTTCAGTGTTCAGATGTTTTCTTGGTCAGTGTCAGATAAAAGTGTGTCTGTAGTGAAACAGAATAATCTTTAAAAGCTGGTTTTGCCCACCTCTTTTGCCTGAGGTCATCTAGCTCCTCCATGTCAAAATATCTAAAAAATATATATTTCAATACAACCACAGGACATAATTTCAAAGTATTAATTCTGCAACCTTAGCATAACTCAATTTCAAATGACACCTCTTTTATCTCATGCTGTATCCTCCCTCGCACAGGCTTCACAGGGTCATTTACACCTTACACCCCTATGTAACATCCTAGCTTCCCCTTCTAATGTCATAAACCTTGTTTATGATTTCTCTCTTGACAAAATTAACTCAGAGAAACAGGATCCTTGATTAAAGTCTTCCATGTAACACATTGCCTCTAAAAACTTAGTGTGTGTGATACACATGTTGTCAGCATTGCTCTTAGCTTGCATCTGTCAGCTGAAAACTGGGGGATAGTCATTAATACATTTTATATAAAAAATATGATACAGCACTCAGAACTGGCTGTCTACATCACAGTTCTTAAAATATATTTCCTCCTGAATATGCCATTTGAGGTGCACAATCTCTGCCTGTGCTGTCTGGAGCTGAGCCCTTAGATCTCCAATGGCCCAGCATGTAGGACAGTGTCCTAAATCCTCTATAACTGCCCTTTTGAAAAGTGTCCCGCAGTACCTGTAGTTAATAATATAGATTCCAGATAAGTTGCTGGGTTTATAACCTGGTCAGAGTAATTAGAAGGAGGAAAATGAAAGCCAAAGTTTGATTTTGTGTTTTATTTGTTTTTGTATAACTTGTTATAACAAGTTAAATTACTTGTGCCCCTGTAAATGAGGTCACTGTGTGGATACCCCTTTGATCTGCCCCTTCCTGCTTTGCTACAGGAACTATCATGACTGTGCTACCCTATAAAAGGAGTGTAGTGTGGAGTGGTTGGGGATGGGGGTGGGTGGCTGGGCCCTTCCCCTGCCAAAGAGGAAGAACCGCAGATGAAAGAAACAAGGAGGTAAGAGCAGAAACAGTCAGCAACAAATGCAGTAGCCCTGAAAGCTTAGCCTAATGATAGATAAAACTGTTAAGCCTGTAAAGCAGCACCTGTAACAATTTCACAGAAGATATACCCCGAAAGAAGCACTTTGCTACAGAGAAAAATAAAGCAGTAACAGAAGAAATACCTTGCAAATGACAATTTGAATCGGAAGATTACAGGAGTAATCTGTAAGCACACACCTGTAGGCACACCTTGTAATAATGCAGCAGAAGGTATACCCAGCAACAACAATAAACAACAGAGAAAAATAAAGCAATAAAATTTTAGCAACAAACAGTAACAATCCCAGTGAATACAAAAGAAAATAAAAGCACACAGTAAATCTGCCTAGCCAAAAAAAAACCTTATTCCTTTTCCTTGCTCTATCCTTACAAGCAACCTAGAAGGAAAGAGTTCAAGTGAAGCTAGGTGCCTTTGCCAGCAAACCTAGTCTTCCACGAGGTGAAAGCCTTTAAAATTATACATTTAAATACTTTTCTTTAAATTCAGTGTTTAACTGTGCATGACAGGTGGGCAGGCTGTGTGAAGTAAGAGTGGACGGTCTGATCAACTACATTTTTGATGTGTCAGACAACCATGTATGACAGACAAATTGGGGTCACACTGAGTAGTCTGTTATAAGCAGCATTTATAACATGGGGTACTGAAAAGCAGTAACTTAATTGGCGAAAAACCATCAGCTGACTGTGCATTTAGTGGTGGTACATAGAAACATAGAAACACAGACTTTGACGGCAGATAAGGACCACTTGGCCCACCCAGTCTGCCCATTTCCCTTCCTACTGGATAAGCTGCAGATTCTAGTTAAACAACAGCCTACTTCCTTCAACCCCCCACTACAATTGCCTTATGTCTGTCCCATGCATGTTCGAATTCCCCCACTGTTTTAGACCCAACAACCTCCCCAGGAAGGTGGTTCCATGCATCCACCACTCTCTCTATGAAAATGTTATTTCTCACATTACCCCTGAGCCATCTCCCCTCTATTTTTAAATTGTGCCCCCTTGTTCTTACACATCTCTTTTTCTGAAAGATGCTACCCTCCTGGACTTTGTTGATTCCCTTGAGGTACTTAAAAGTTTCTATCATGTCTCCCCGCGTCCCTCCTTTCATCAAGGGTATACATATTAAGCTCTCTCAGTCTCTCTTCATATAGTTTCTGATGCAGACCCTACACCATTTTATTTGCCCTCCTCTGGACTGCTTCCATCCTGTCTATGACCTTGTGTAGATGAGGTCTCCAAAACTGCACACAGTATTCCAGATGGGGTCTCACCAACTGTCTGTACAGAGAGATAACCACTTCCCTTTTTCTACTTGTAATGCCCCTTCCTATGCATCCCAGTATCTTCCTGGCTCTCCTTACTGACTTCTCACATTGCTTACCCACCTTTAGGTCATCTGATATGACTACCCACAATTCCCTTTCCATTTTTGTTATTGTTAGTACCTCCCCTGCTATTGTGTACTCTTCTCCTGGGTTTTTGTTTCCCAGGTGCATTATTTTGCACTTCTTTGCATTGAATCTAAGTTGCCATATGTCTGACCATTCCTCCAACCTTGTCAAGTCCCTTCTCATCCTTTCTACTCCCCTTGTGTATCAACTCTGTTACAGATCTTTGTGTCATCTGCAAAGAGACATACCTTTCCCTTCAGACCCTCTGTAATGTCACCTACAAAGATGTTAAAGAGGACTGGACCAAGTACTGAGCCCTGAGGTACTCCACTAGTGACCCCCCTTTCTTCGGAATGTGTTCCATTCACTATTGCCTTCTGTGTCCTGTTGTGCAGCCAGTTTGCTACCCAGGATACCACCCTGGAACCCACTCCCAGGCTGGCTAACTTGATTATTAGTCTTTTGTGCATGACTGTGTCAAATGCCTTGCTAAAGTCTTTAGTCAATATCTTTTTATTTGATTTTTCTTTCAAAACAAAAACCATAACAAGCAAAACTTTCAATATATAAGATAGTAACAGCTATCATATTATAGTACATATAACAAATAATTAGAAATAAAGAGAAAAAAGATACAGCCTCAAAAAAAATATCATCTGCATCCTATTCTAAGGTGCTAAAAATATATAATAAGCTGTATTGAAGGATTGCCACATCTCATATATTTAAACAACAACCAGTCTATTGATACCATAACTAGAAAAAGAAGACAGAAGGTGTGGAATTCTGTATTATATACAATCAGTAGACGTAGTCTTGCACATGCTGTCTAGAAGTTGTACAATAATTCTCTGTGTCTAATTCAATATTATGTGGTTTACATTCCCCTGTTGTTCTTTTCAGAAGTAGTATCCTTTCCTTAGTAGTAAGAAGAAGAAAGATATAAGGAAAGAAGAAAAGTATGGAAATAAGTAAAAAAGAAAGAGAATACAGAGAGCTACTCTGAGATCCAATATTTCTCTGAAACAGTAACATACATGGAACATGAGGAATCAATTCCATTTTGATTAACAATAACCTATTGTTCATAAGAGTGTTACTTAAATAAACCTATTTATTTGTAAGAAAAGTATAAATCATACTCCATTTATGGTCAAAAACATGTTTCTGTCCTAGTATGGAATATGCAATTTTCTCTAGACGTAAGATTTCTAGGCATTCACTCCTCCACTGAAGGTGCTTTATCGTCTATCCAATTCCTAAGAATGACATTCTTAACTGAAGCTGATATGACTTGAACAGTATATTTGTGTTTTTTAGTCCATAAAGGAGCATTTTCAATGTGTCCAATAAGACATGTTTCAAGATTCAGTTTGTTCTGGAACCCTGGCATATCATCAAAAAGCCTAATAATGCTTAACCATAAGCTTTGAATTTTATCACATTGCCAGAACATATGAATTAAGTTAGCATTCTCTGCACCACATTTGTTAGAAGTGGAAGAGTTACAGATGCCCATCATAAATAGATGGTATGGTGTATAGTATAAGTTATGTAAGGATTTAAATTGCACTAGTTTCATACTGACTGTCTTAAAATGTTTTAAGGAATTGTTCCAAATAGTTTCCCAATCCCAGTTGTCTACATTTTCCCCTAGAACATTTGACCACCATCTAATATTTTCTTGATCTATGCCCCTTATACATTCTATAATTAATTTATAAAATTCTGAAATAGATGAATGCGACTGCATGCAAGCAAGAAAAACTATGGTGTTTTCATTTGTCCTAGATCTGCTCAAATCATTGTGATAATAACTCAGTAAACTTGTTGTGAGAGAGACATATTTAGAATAATCTTGAGGGGGTAATTCATATTTTTGTACCATGGATTTAAAAGGGGTCGCTGCATTACACACAATAATGTCTCTAATATTAGATATACCCTTCTCATACCAGTCTCTAAAGTGTGCTAAAGCCCCATCAATCAATATATTGGAATGACCCCATAGAGATTGCAAAGCAGAGTATTTAATGTCCATTTTTAAAATATTCTTCCACACAGATATTAGTTGTAAGTTATCTAAAATGATTTTATTTTTAATACTTTTAAAAGGTTTAGCAAAAATCAGAATTGAAATATTAACATTCTGAATATTTAGTATATCTCTTTCCATAGATAGCCATTCTGGTATCTCTTGTCCACTGTTCGGAATTATAAAGCCATTTCGCAGTCTGGGACATCCTACAGGCTAAATAGTAGAAGTAGAAATCAGGGAACTTCAACTCTCCATTTCTTTTAAGTCTAGATAATTTATTATGAGCCATCCTGCATCTCTTATTATCCCATAAGAATCTATTCACACAACCTTGTAATTCTGAGAATCACCTTTTGGGTATAAAGAAAGGAAGCATTTGAAAAATGAACAACACTCTAGGTAGAACATTCATCTTAACTGCCTCCATTCTACTCCAAAGTTCAATGGCAAGCAATTCCACTTGGCTAGAGAATTTATAACATCTATTTTAAGCTTTTTTAAATTTTCCGTGCATGTTTTCTTTGCTGTTTTATAAAGAGTAATACCCAAATAATCTATTTTCTCTTTTTCCCATCTAATACCTATATTCTCAATATCCCTTTTTTTCACAAGCCCTATTGAGTGGTAGAAAGACAGACTTTTCTTTATTCAGTTTATATCCAGAAATATTTCCGAAGTCACTTACTATTTGGAGAATCTTAGGGATTGAGTTTGTTGTATCTTGTACTGAGATGATAATATCATCTGCATAAAGAGAGGTAAGATGTTCTTTTCCCTGTATAAGGACCCCTTTTATACCCTTATCTGTCCCTAGTTTTCTGACCAATGGATCTATTGTTAGATTAAATAACATTGGGGAAAGAGTACAACCTTGTCTAGTTCCCCTTAGGAGTGCAAAACCAGAAGACACCAGACCATTTGTTATAACATAAGATGATAGATTATTGTATAATAATCTGACCCATTTTGAAAAATTGTGTGGAAAACCATATAAGTCAAGAGTATTAAATATATGTGGCCATAATACCCTATCAAAAGCCTTTTCTGCATCTAGAGCAAGTAAACCAGCTGCAAAGTTAAATTTGTTTGTAACTTCTAGAATATCAAATAGCTTTCTAGTATTGTCCGCTGCCATTCTCCCTTTCATGAAGCCTACTTGTCTGGTGTCAATTAGAAAGGGTATAACTTGTTCTAATCTATCAGCGAGAACCTTAGCCAGAATTTTAATTCTGTGTCAATAAGTGATATAGGCCTGTAATTTTTACAGTTATCCAATTCCTTCCCTGGCTTAAGAATAAGAGTAATTAAACCCTTCATCATGTTGTAAGGAAAAGATTATTTTTGCCATGCTTCTGTATATACATTGTTAAGAATTGGAACAATCTCATCCCTAACTTTATGAAAGAAATTAGAGGAGTAACCATCGGGTCCCGGAGCCTTATTACTTTTAAGAGCTTTAATTGCTGCACCTATTTCGTCATTTGTTATTGATTTGTTTAAGACATTTTTATACTTCTCAGGGACTTTAGGTATTTGCATTTCTTTACAGAATTGTTCCAAGGTGTCAGTCATAGGAATCACATCAGAGTCATATAATTCTTTACAGTATTTCATAAATTCCATATTAATTTTATTTTGACCAACTATTAATGAATTATCATCTAACTTTTTAATATTACAGATCTTTGTATTACCTGCATTTTGTTTTAATCTGATAGCCAACAATTTAGTAGCTTTGGGGCCAGAGTCAATATAATTGAGTCTAGATTTGCTTATTGCAAATTCCATCTGTCCTCTCATTAGTTCAAAGTATTCAGTTTTAAGTTTGGACTATAGCGACTACTGTTCATTTGATGTATCCAATAATTAATCTCTTTCAGCATCTGATATTTTTTAAGGATCTCCTGTTGTTTAACTTTGCTTTCTTTTTTAAGTCTGGAAGAGGTACTAATAATATATCCCCTTATATAACATTTAAAACATTCCCATATAGTCAACCAAGAGGTGTCTTCTGGTTTGTTACATTCCCCAAACAGCTTGATTTCCTGTTTAAGTCTCTTAATAAAATCTACATCTTCTAATAAAAAAATTATTAATCCTCCATCACCTGGATGAAAGTGACAGAATACTCTCTTTAAATGTCAGTAATACAGGTGAATGATCTGAAATAACTTGCTCTAAAATGCTACTGAACACTATCCTGTCTGCAAAGGTTTCTGGTATATAAATTTGATCCAATCTTGAACCAGAATGACAATGTTCCGACCAAAAAGTAAAAGACTTTTCTTTAGGATAGAATAATCTCCATGCGTCAATTGGGCCTAATACACTTATCATATTTCTAAGATCTTTGTCATTTTTATTACTTCTGTATCTCATGTTACTCCTATCTAGTTGTGGATCAATTTTACTATTGGTGTCACCTGCAAACAGAATAGTACTCTCCAAGTAAGACATAAGTTTTGAATAAAGGACATTAAAAACGTCATGCGAGAGACCAGTTGGTCCATATACATTTACTAGCGTAACATTCTCATCATCCAACCTACCATGAACTATAATAAAGTGACTGAGGGGATCTGTAATAACCTTATCCATTTGGAAGTTAATTCCTTTCCTAATTAGAATTAAAACACCTGCTTTCTTGGAATTGAGACCCGTACCGAATACTTGACCTACCCACTCCCTTCTCATTAAATAGATGTATTCATCATGTAAATGGGATTCTTGTAGAAATGCAATGGATGGATTCATTTTCTTTAAGTGTCTTAGTACCGAGTACCTCTTAAGTTTATGATTGAGACCCCTCACATTCCATGTTATTAAATTAAAAATCTTACTATTGGCCATATCTGGTTACATTTGGTATCCATGTTACTCTATGATTATATATTATTAGGCACAATCCTATGTTTGTAACTGTATGATACACACTATGAGATCTTTCTGATGAGATCTGTACAAAAAAAATTGGAATCAGACAACTAAGTGTATAAAACAGATAGTGGTGAAGGAAGAAAGACAGAAAAGAGAAGTCAGAAAATCCATTCTTATAGCATATAACATAATAGGACCCATCCCCTCTCCCACTCCCCAGTCTATTCCTGAATGAGGACATCAAGGGTACCTGTCACTGAAAAATCTGGTTCCCAGATACCTGTCACCCGCATTAAAGAAAACAACATAGCCTGGTAGTATTGGCAACATCAATGTAAATAACAAGGCAAACATCATATACATATGGCTGCACATTAAAAAAGATGTATCCTAATAACAATCTGGTCTAAATAGTAGAATATACATTTGAACGATAGGTTTAAGCCTTTAAATACCAGACTAGTAAAATCTCACATATGAATACATATGAGTGCTTGTTTCTATTAATGACAAAACCAGTTCTATGTCTTCCTGAAAGACGAATGCAATATTTAAAATAATATGTATAAAGATGATAGTAGCATTAACTGGTGTAGTTCACCTAGTTAGAACACGGCATTCAGAGAGAGAAAAAAAAAAAAACAATTAACCACAAACCCCCCCGCATCCTACCTGTGAGAATAACAGTCAAATCAGATTTACACCATACCTCCAAAACTGAAGTAGTAAGTGATGCAATGAGATAGTCAACTGGTAAACCTGCGTGAATTAAATTGAATGTTAGGACAGTTAACACAATGTAACAGTTACAAACACATCAGCAATATTCCAGCAAAAGAAAGATAAAAAAGGGAAAGAGAACATTATAAGTGCTCAGCTATTGTGTTTGCATCGTAAAAGGTCCAATAAATAGCAAAACTACATTTCCCATAAGTCTCTAAAACAATGTGCATGCTCAGAATAGATTCTCGAGTAATGATGGAACATTCATAGTCTGCACGAGGACCCTCTTTAAGAGCGTTTTTAAAAGTCAACTGAATAAAGAATCCTTTGAAAACAAGATGGTGTAATTTCAAAAAAAGTGTTCAGATCACTCTCTTTGCTCGTCGCAGGCCACTGATAGTGAACCTTCAAGAACAGTAAGCAGTCCAGCATAGTATGATAAATCGCATAAAAGGACATTTCTGATGATCCAGATTACAACAGTGGAAGGAGAAAACCAAAGCAAGCAGCACCAGACAGCACAATGTAGTTAAATTAAAGTAAAATATAGTACCAACATGCTAGACCCCATTTCACCCTCATTCCAGACCCCCATGCAGCCACAAGAAGAAGAGCATACAAATTGTAAAAAAATTAAAACAAGGCGCTGCATCAGCATGTGGACTAAAAGCAAAACAAAATGGTTATATTAAATGCACGCTGAAAATAGAAAATAGAGTTAAAAATCTACGTTTCGACCTTAGGTCTTCTTCAGAAAATATCTAAAAGAGAAAAAAAACAAGTTAGTGTAGAGGAGAAATAAAATGAGAGAGATATATATGTGGAGAAAGAAGAAGGGGGAGGCTAAGGGAGAAGAAGTGATAAATGGTAAGATTAAGAGAGAATCTGTGAAACAAAAAGGTGATGATGGGAAAGATAAAGCATAATGGAGAGAAAGAGCTGGGAAGTTCCCAGGTGGAGACTAATTAACAGGGCCTTGTAAGAAGGCTGAAAGGTGACAAATGTGTGGAAGGAGACAGAAATGGAGACATATGGTGAAAATGAAAATAAATGAATACAAAACAAATTGAATTTAGGAAAAAAGGATGGCTGAAAGATGTTAATGGAAAATAAGTCTATCATTTAAACCAGAGGGCTGCTGGGAGCCAAGGCGGATGATCAGCTTGGCTTCCATGTTTTTTCTATGGTCAGGATCCCAGAAGCCCTGCTGAAGGACACAAACAGAAAGGTCATTGACATTGTGGTCCCTGGAGATAAAGTGGGATACAATGGGTTTAGCAGTTTCACCATTCCTGCCTGCTCTGTAATGTTCCCCGAAATGGTCAGCAGGATGCCTACCAGTTTCTCCGATGTAAATAGCTGAACATTTCCTGCAAAGAATACAATACACCACATTAGTGGCGGTGCATGAGAACTCCTTGGTGATGTGAAAAACACCTGTAGGCCCCCGAATCTCAGTCACACTGGAAATAAATTTGCAGGTGTGGCAGCGAGCCCTGTTGCAAGGTTTGGTACCTGGGGTTGAGGAACTGTTAGGAGTGGGTAGGCTGCTTTTAACCAGGAGATTCCGCAGGTTAGGTGGCCGGCGGTAGGAGGCAATAGGTGGTTCTGTAAAGGAAGCACCAATGTTAGGGTCAGTTTTCAAAATGTGAAAGTTACTAGTGATGATCCTGTGAAGAGACGGTGTGCTCTGATGGAAAGGAAGAACTAGTGGAATTCGCCATTGTTCTTGTGTGACAGTATCCCTCCTGTGGGGGTCAAGGTTACGGGGCATGTTACTGACCCGGGAGAGTGCTCTGTCCACTGTGCTTTTAGGTATCCCTGTTGATAAAAAACTATGCATTATTTGGGTCTGCTCAGCAAAATCATCCTCTTCACTGCATAACCTGCGAAGTCTAAGAAACTGTGAATAAGGCAGGCCATGCTTGACATGTTTAGGATGGAAGGAGCTATGGAGGAAGAAACTGTGAGAGTCAGTGGGTTTGTAATAGACTGATGTCTTCAGACCAGTGTTCTGGACTGAGAGCTGGATATCCAGAAAAGGCAGTGTAGAGGAGGATACTTCAACAGTGTACTGAAGGGAAGGATGGGCCGTGGTGAACTTGTCAAGGAAGACTTGGAGGGTCTCCCTGGAGCAGAAGGTGGCCCCCACACAGTCATCAATGTAGCATTTGTAGAGTTCAGGCACAGTCCCCGTGAATGTGAGAAAAAAAACGTTCCTCCACCCAACCCACAAACAGATTAGCAAAGCTGGGACCCATCTTGGTACCCATGGCAACTCCACTGACCTGCTGAAAAAAACTGTTATTAAAAGAAAAAGCATTGAGTGTAAGAACCAGTTCTGCCAGATGAGTTAGTGTGTGTGTGGGTGGCTGCTGGACTTCCCACTTGTTCAAGAAATGCTGCAAGGCTGTCAGACCATCATCATGGGGGATCACTGTGTAAAGAGATTTGATGTCCATGGTGAAGATGAGCTGATAAGAGTCACTGAATCTGAACCTGTCAAATAACTGGAGAGCATGGTTAGTGTCTTTAACACAGGAGGGCAGGGACTCAACAAGGTGTCTCATGAGGCCATCCAAAAATGTGGAGATGTGGGATGTGGAGCAGGAGCAAGCAGACACTATGGGACGACCTGGGTTACCTGTTTTGTGGATTTTGGGAAGAAGATAAAACCTGGATGTCTGGGGATGCTGAACTATGAGTCTCTTAGCAGAAGCAGGAGCTCATTGTTTTCAATAGCAGAGGTGATGGTGGTAGTGACCTCTGTCTGATAGTCAGCAGTGGGGTCCTGTGGAAGCGAAGAATAAAACCTGGTGTCAGAGAGTTGCTGTGTGGCTTCCGTGATGTATAGCTCCTTTTGCCAGACCACAACAGCACCTCCCTTATCACCTAGTTTAATAACAATGTCATTCCTACATTGTAGAGATCTGAGGGCTGTAAGCTCACCAGGTGTCAGGTTGGAATGGTTGTGCCTGCAATGAAGATTAAAGTTAGTGGTGTTTTCCATGCATTGGTTAACAAAATAATCAACAGTAGCAAAACATTCTGGAGGGGGTGTCCATGCACTTCGCTGGGGATTGATGTCATTGATAATTCTGGTGATACTGTCATCATCTGTGGGAAGGAGTCATATTAGAAAAATGAGCTGCAAGGCGTACTCTACGACAGAAGCACTGCAGATCAACTTGAACCTGGGGTGCATCAAGATATCTGGGTGTGGGCACAAAAGAGAGACCTTTGCTAAGGAGTGATTGCTTATCTTGTGTCAGGGAAGGTCTGGAGGAATACAAAATACCAAATTGTTAGGTTGTGTCTGACTCGAGGGGCTCATGTTGGTTGTTGATCTGCTGGGTGAGACTGGAGTTTTGCAGATTTGGTATCCTTGAGAAACTGAAAGAGAGTGGAGTTAAGGTTTTGGATGCAGTGCTTAATAAAAAGAAGGTTATGTGGAGCTGTTCGCTGCAGGAAATCCTTTTGCCTTTGAATGGTTTTGTCTACAGAGATCAGCTGTGTTTTGATGGAGAGAATGGTGTGCATGATGAGTTTCCTAGAGAAAGTTTTCAAAAGCTTGTTAGTAGAGGAAACATGTGTCTCAGATCCAAATGAACAAGGATGAAATTTCAAACAGAAACCTTTAGGAATAATACCCAGGTATGCATTTGGAAAGAAACTGTAAGTGACTGCAGAGTTTAGTCTTAGAGCAAATGGCAGAAAATAATCCAAGAGAAGGCTTAGAAATATGAGAAGGGAATGCAGACATAAAAGAAATGAAGGAGCATCATAGAGAATTCAGAAGAGATTTCAGATAAGGCATAGTGGGTCGCAGCAAATGTAGCATACAAATTGTAAAAAAACCAAAACAAGGCGCTCTGTCAGCATGTGGACTAAAAGCAAAACAAAATGGCTATATTAAATGCACGCTGAAAATAGAAAATAGAGTTAAAAATCTACGTTTCGACCTTAGGTCTTCTTCAGGAAATATCTAAAAGAGAAAAAAAACATGTTAGTGTAGAGGAGAGGTAAAATGAGAGAGATATATATGTGGAGAAAGAAGAAGGGGGAGGCTAAGGGAGAAGAAGTGATAAATGGTAAGATTAAGAGAGAATCTGTGAAACAAAAAGGTGATGATGAGAAAGATAAAGCATAATGGGAGAGAAAGAGCTGGGGAAGTTCCCAGGTGGAGACTAATTAACAGGGCCTTGTAAGAAGGCTGAAAGGTGACAAATGTGTGGGAAGGAGACAGAAATGGAGACATATGGTGAAAATGAAAAATAAATGAGTACAAAAACAAATTGACTTTAAGGAAAAAAAGGGATGGCTGAAAGATGTTAGTGGAAAATAAGTCTATCATTTAAACCAGAGGGCTGCTGGGAGTCAAGGCGGATGATCAGCTTGGCTTCCATGTTTTTTCTATGGTCAGGATCCCGGAAGCCCTGCTGAAGGACACAAACAGAAAGGTCATTGACATTGTGGTCCCTGGAGACAAAGTGGGATACATTGGGTTTAGCAGTTTCACCATTCCTGCCTGCTCTGTAATGTTCCCCGAAACGGTCAGCAGGACGCCTACCAGTTTCTCCGATGTAAATAGCCGAACACTTCCTGCAAAGAATACAATACACCACATTAGTGGAGGTGCATGAGAACTCCTTGGTGATGTGAAAAACACCTGTAGGCCCCCGAATCTCAGTCACGCTGGAAATAAATTTGCAGGTGTAGCAGCAAGCCCTGTTACAAGAAGAAGAGGCGCAGAGCATGTGTTGACTTTACCCCACTGAACCATAACATCAGTACGCTCACCTGCTTGATGTTAGCATGACACAAAACTGTCTGACTTTAAAAAGTGAATGGGTTTCTTTACCTGAAGTCAGCAGTGCATGCACTGTATTTCAGCATTGCTCCATCCGTTTCTTTTACATGCATAACGTAAGAGAAATCGCACCCTCTGGCTGTAGCAAGCCTTCACTTTCCACGTCAGAATAACGGCAACTCTCTCTTAGTCAAATTAGTAGCAAGGGCCTTTGTTTTTTTTTTGTTTTTTTTTGATTAGCAGAGATAAAGCCACAAAAATGTTTGCATGATTCTTTGGGTGAGCGCTAAGCCACAACGAATCTCAATTGAGAAAATTACAGCATTAGGCAATGCATTCATTTTCTGACCTTATTGCTATGCAACAGAGGCACAGTAAATAAAAACAAAGGGGGAAATCATAGTGATGTTAGTGGCTTTCCTTTAAAACACATATCTGTAAACAGATTTATATTTATTTTCTGTGCACATCTGGGTTACTTGTTGGAAGACTCCCCCCCCCCATCATTATGCAGATTAATCAGAGACATTCAGTGTTGGTTTAGAATGAGAAGTCTACAAAAAGGGCAGGAAAATCCCTTTTAAGGCTAATCTTAGATGCCTCATATCCATTATAGTCTTTTGGACCTTCTGTTGACCATACTCTTACAACTGTTGGATATAGCAAGCTGTACTTAATGTTTGCATCTCTGAGCTTTCTCTTAATAGGGAAGAAAGCATCCTGTCTCTTTATGACCTCTGGGGGTAAATCATTAAAGATTTTAATTTTATAGCCTTCATAGTCAATGGAGATTTTGTCCCTTAACTTACGCTGGCACGTGTATTTTATGTTGAAAGTACAGAAACTTAAATACAAAGGATCTGGGCCATGCATTAGGACCTGGATTTAGTTTCAATGATCTGTGTGCCCTTTCCAGCACATAGCGAGCACAGTCAGGAGGAGGACCAGCAATTGAAATCTAGTAATTTATTAATAAAAGCCAAAGCATCATTTCCTTTGAGTCCTTCCTTAACCCCAAGGATGCGTAAGTTATTTTGTCTGCTTCTACTTTCTAAATCTTCTATTTTAACTTCCAATTTGGAGATTCTTTTGTTGCTGGTTATACCCTCTCTGACATCCTTTTCAATTTTATCCTCCACACTACTAATCCTGGACTCAGGATCTGAAATCTGTATTTTATGTTCATCTGTTTCTTTTCTTAACTGCTTTAAGCTGCTGGACATATCATTAACAGTAACACATATAGTTTCCATCTTAGCCATAATTTGATTAAAGTGGGTAACTAAGTGGTTGTGTGGAAACTTGTGTGGAGATTTCCTGAGTCTAAGCTATCATCACTATCCGTGCTAACTTCAGAAATTTGCCTCTTAGAAGGATTCCCCCCCCCTATCTTTTTCTCAGAAACAGAAATGCTAGTATTGTAAGAATGCACCTGTTGGTATTCTATGTTTTCACACTCCATCATGATAGAAACAGCTGATAGATATTTGCTTATTCCTATTACTCAATTAAACTATTGATTGTATAACAGACGCAAACAATTACGGTCTCTTTAAGGTTGTAAATTTCCTGAAAGCGTTTCTATGATGAAGCAAGCAAGGCCTCCTCATCTAGGTAATCAAACGAGTCTAAAAGAAACGTAGAAAGCAGACTTAGCCAGTATACAAACGGCTTCGGGTTAAAATGCTTTCTCTCTTTTCCAAGTAATATTGAATCTGTCAGACCTGGATGCTGAAGAGCAAGGATGCTTTCAAGACGTTGTGTTTCAGTCAGCGCGGTAAAAATAACGTAAAAACAAATGTGTTTTTTTTCCTTTTTGGTACAAGTGACGGACATGTAAATCGATTAAGTTAGGGGACTAGAGCAATACTACGTGTAATTACAAGGAGGGAATGATGAACAAATAAAAACAAATATTGCAAGTAGTTTGCGCGAGTGATGGTTAGGCCAAAAATATCATGGAGCTTGGCGAGGTGTGACCGCCTTGACTGCCTGCATTCGATCGAATCATCTCCTTGCTAAAGTCTAGGTAGGCCATATCCACAGCCCCTCCCTGGTCTATTACTTTGGTCACCCAGTCAAAGAAATCAATTAGATTCATCTGACATGACCTTCCTGCTATAAATCCATGCTGCTTTGGGTCCTGTGCCCCGCTGGCCTCTAGGTACTCAACAATTCTTTCATTCTGAAGTGATTCCATCATTTTCACTACCACTGAGGTCAAACTTACATGCACAGTTGCTGTCAATTGGCTACATGTAGGATCCCTCCTCAGAGCCCAAAACAGCAGAAGTACCAGGCAGCCATTGTGGGATCACAGAGAGTAGCACAGCAAAGCTGCTCACTTCAATGGATGTCAATTTCTCTGTGTTTGGGCACCTCACAGTAAATCAGTGGCTGAATGTCCATTTCTCCGATGGACAGCTTCCAAAAAACAAAAGTATGAGCCTCCCCCTCCAGCTCCCACCACTGTGAACTCTATCACTCTCTAACCTTCCTTCCACTATCTCACAGACACATCTCTCACTGTGCCAAACTAACCTCCAAATTCTGCTTCGGGGGCTCCCCTCCTATCTCTCATCCTCTCTCTCCACTTCACTTCCCCCCACCTACTCTCTCAGATCAAATGACGCCCACACCTTGATGGTCCCTCACTGCTCCACCCTCATCGATCAGGCTGGTTTTGCCCATCATTTCCCTAAAATCTGGAATCCCCCCCCGAAATGTAACACTCCTCCACCAACTACTCCCTTACCTCTGCCCTACACAATTACCTTTTCCTCAGCTGTTCCTGCTTTAATCCACCTTAATACCTATCCCCAGTTTCTGCCTTCCTTCCATGCCCCCCCCCGGCAGCGTTCTCAACATCCTGAAGGGAGAAATCAGGAAATGGCTACCCCTTCTCCTCATATTCAGTTATTGTCTCTCCTCCTCTTTTCTCCACCTGCCCTTCTGGGTCACCAGTGTGCACAACCTAACTCCATCCTTTTTACTCCAACAGCATTTGCGTACTACCTCAAGCCTGCTCCTAGTACACTCATGCACTATAAATGGTTCTATTGCATTATTACTGTTTTGTACATTTATAAGATTTTGGACATGTATTGTAATTTGCCCAATGTTCCACTACTGTTTATTGTACAATACCTTGTGTTCCAACTGTTGCACAACCTTACACTGTTGAATTGTTTGTACTACCCACATACTATTGTAACTGATCATCCTTCACAACCCTATGTAACCCCTCCCCCCAAGTCGCACCGTGAGACGAGCAACTTGTTGTTCAGTGTGCCTTCCTAGTGAAACATTTCAATAAATAAATAAATAGAACAGAGAGTGATGGTGAGAAGCACAGTAGGCACATTACTATATGTGGCAGAGATCTGGACATTCTGGAGAAGGCGAAAGATGAGCCCAACACCCAGAAAAGCACAGCATGACCTGTCAGTGTCCTAAACAACTGGCTGAGTAGTTGCAATACTTTCATCAGTTTCAAAGACATCTTTGTGCAGACCCTAAGTGCACTTTTATGGGAGTTTTATGGCAGCGAGCGAGGTTTTCATGGGAAAGTGTATATAGTAAGCACACTGGTGTGCCTCAGAGCAGGGATAAACTGTTTCTTAAATAACCCTGACAACAGATAAATAAACATGAATGACCCAGCCTTCCAATCTGTCAGCAATATTTTTATTGTAGTACTAAAGCAAATTCACAAAGAAGGGCAAGATTGTGCTGCTCACCACCCCCAATCAGTCACTCGGACTTATGCAAACTAAGGTCATCCGAAGCACTGTCCCCTAATACAGTCAGGTGACTGTGGTTTAAGACTCAGCTTGGACTTGCTCATCCTGGTTAAGAAGGAGTCCGTGAGTTAAAGCAGGACAAAAAGATGCAGATGGCACAGAGTACTTGATGCTAACATTTAATCTGCACACAAAAAATCATAACAGCATACATGAACCAAACAAAGAAAGCCAGCATGTCTTCCTCTTTTCAGACCACAGAAACGTCAATTGCCCAATGCAGATGTTTAAGAAGAATATTAGTAAGTGCCCACTGAATGCACCAGCCCTGTACCTGCACCCTAAAGGGGTATTCCATGTGTGGGGTGAGTACTTGTGCACCCAGCAACCAATGGGTGTCAAATTCTTGGGCAATATTATGGCCAAAATGTCTGAGGAAGTGGGCTTGTCACAGCCATACGCTAACCATTGCATTTGTAGTATGGCTGTACAAATACTTCCAATTCGGGGCTATCATCCCAAGAGATCATGAGTATCACAGCACACTGCTGTGAGACTAGCCTCAGGAACTACTGGAGCACCTCCAATGCTGACAGACAAAAACTGGAGCACACTCCTCAGTTCAGCTGTCACATCAGTCAGTGACATCAGCGTCCCAGTGTCGAGCGCAGCAGGGGAACAGACACCCAGCTGCAAAGCAAACAGCCAGCCTGTAGATTCCGTGGGCAAGTCCGAAACCTACAAAAGCCATCCTCCATCTAGTGGTCAATGGAGCCTCCCCAAGCCACAGTTGCCAGCAGAGAGACAGACCAATGCAGAAGCAGCCGCAGAATGCTGCCTCATCATGAGCAAGTCCGAAAGCAACAAATGCCATTCTCCATCTACTAGTCAGTGGAACCCCCCCTCTGACCCACAGTCACAGCTGCCAGCAGAGAGACAGACCGATGCAGAAGCACCCGCAGCATGCTGCACTGTGCAGAGTTTAGAGATGCAGATGAGGCTGCCAGGGTTTAGCATGAAGAAATGTACTATCTATGGCCCAGTGGATTTCCACTACCATAGCAAGTGACTGTGGTGACAGCATGGAACCACCCTGCTGCTGGCGCAGGCTGTGGTAGCTAAGCGGTGTCTCATAGGTGCGCAGTTGTTTGAAGTTGCCAAACAGTTAACACTATATCTGACTAGACAAGTGTCGCCTGAGAATGTCACAGTTCTTTGAAGTTAATGAAAGCAGATTAGTTCTTCGAAGTCACAGCAGACGTCTGCAGCACTGTTCATTGTATCAGTCTCTGGAAATGGTAACTGTGAGCTCTGTAATAATGTAACTGGTTCTAAAGGTCTGTTACAATGTTGAAGTTCAGCAATGGAGATATGTAATACAGTATTAAAATTCAGCAACTGAGCTGTGTAATAATGTAACTATTTCTAAACATCTGTTACAATGTTGAAGTACAGCAATTGAGCTGTGTAATACAATATTAAAGTTCAGCAATTGAGCTTTGTAATAATGTGTCTTTCTAAATGTGTGTTACAATGTCAAAGTTCAGCAGTTGAAGTCCTGAGTGTCAGGACAGAGAGGCACATTCTTTTGTGAGGTGAATATTTCTAAAAGTAGTTTACAATGTTACAGTTGAGCAATTAACGTCATGAATGTCAGGGGAGAGAGGCACATTCCTTTGTGAGCTGTGTCATAATGGTAGCATTTATGAACACATCTTACAATGTGCACTCATTTTAATTTACGTGCACAGTATGTATATGTGTCTGCATCTCTATTCTGAACATCTTGGCACTGTTAGCCAGTGTGTGCACTGCAGTTCCACAGTGGAACTACTTCATATGGTGGAAGAACACTTAATATAGGTTCAAGTTTTCACTGCTGAAGCAACGTATTTCTCTTCATTTTGTGAACATTGTTGTTACCTCATGTTATAAGAGCAATAACCCACAACAGGGTATGGGGCTACTGGCCATTAATCAACACACCGGTTGTTGTGAGGGCACTCAGCCCGCGGCTTCATGCCTCACAATGCACCCCGGGTGTTGATTAATCCCCAAGAACCCCATACCCTGTCATGGGTTATTGCTTACATACTGTATTTCAATTGGCATTTTGTCCTGACCAGGGTCTTTCTTTAAAGTTTGTTATTGCTTCAAGTGTTTCTTCAATGCGCATTTCTATAAAGGGAAAGAAAAGAGGAAACTGTTTAACTAGGAAAGGCACACTAAGCCAGAGCTTGTTTCCAGGTGCGACCTGGGAGCACATGGAAGTTAAGTGACTTGCTTAGGGTCACACAGTATGCAAGTGGGGGCTGGTGGGATTCAAACTCAAGTCTCCAGGTTTGCAGCTCAATGCCCTTAACCACTACACTGTACTGCCTCCATGTCATGCAGCATACAAGTCCCTGTATGCCGAACACTAATGGGTTCTGTCCATTGAAAAACATATTCCCATTATGTTTGACCCAATCCTTAAGATCTATATGCAGTGTCAGTTCTTTAAAACAATCACTAGTGCCTTTTGATACATACTGCCAGAATGTCTCACTGTCATTTGTTTTTAAGATTGTAATATTAATTCACAACCTTTTCTCTAGATGTTTTTTTCTTTTCATCAAGGAAAATGTTAAGGCTTTTATACATTATGTAGATGTATTCCTTTTTTTCCTCCCATTTTTCTGAATACTCTTGTTTTTTTTTGTTTGTTTGTTTGTTTATACATCCTTTGTACTTTTGACACTCATCATCAAACCAGGTTACATTAGATTTTTTCTTCTTTATATCTCTATATAAAAGTGGTGTTATTTCTGTAAACCAGTCTATGAAATGGCTGTAAAGCTGTTGATTCTCCAGAGCTTGTAAAGCATTCAAACCCTCCCAACCCATTATACCATCTCTTGCTTCAGTTACACATTCCTCAAGTTCTCCACTCCTCATCAACCTTTTTTGGTATTAAATCCCCGGTCATATACTGAGTGAGATGCTGCAGGGGGAGACACGTTAAGATGAGCTCCTCCCACTGTGTAACAGTTAATATTACATGGGACACCCAAGTGTTCTGGATACAGTGCCTAGCTAGAACCTGTAGTAGTTTGATGTTCCTGTTATACAACAAGCATCTGTCAATGCCAAAAGTTTGCTGTGTGCTCTGGTGTCATGGGGGAGGAAGGGGATGTTTGAAAATTGCTTTAGTGAAGTTGTTTGTGAGGGGGGATCCCAAAACACATATGTTGAATATTTGGGGCAAAAATATTTAAAAATTGTTAAGTTATGCTACTAAGTTGAACCCCCTATTGAAATACATTGATGCTAAAACCCCCACTGAAATACATTGAAACGCTTACCTCAGTTCACGGTTGGGCTTTGAAGAGTGACGATGTGCCTGCAGTCCAAGGTAGATTATGGTGACGGACCTCCAATGGGTAGGTATGGGGGATGTGGGTCCTGAGTGGGAGGGTAGGGGGTTGGGTTATGGCGGAATGGACAACGATGGAAGGTTTTCTTTTTTACAAGGGAAAAAAGCAACAAGGGATCATTTTTGGTTTTTCAGGGAGTTTGCTGAACAGATGAGGACACTGGGGGATTGGACACCCCCAGTGTCTGTATACTGTTTTTTGGGGGGGTTACACAGTGGACAACAATGGATGGACAGATGACACTGGGGAATTGGGCACCCCCCATGTCTGCATACTGTTTGTGAAGGTTTACACAGTGAACAAAAATGGACAGACAGTTAAGGACACTGGGGGACTGGGTGCTCTCAGTGTCTGTATACTGTTTTGGGGGGGGTTTCACAGCAGACAATGATGGATGGTTTTCTTTTTTTTTTAGGATAAAAAACAAGAATTTGTCAATGCCAAACATTTGATGTGTTGAAAGATGTCCACCTCTGCACCTTGTTTATGCCCTCAAGGTAACTGAATGTATCTATCATGTTCCCCACTCCTTCCTTTCCTCCAATAAGTACATGTTGAGGTCCTTTCAATCTCTCCTGATATGTTCTGTGTTGCAAGCCATGTACCATCTTGGTTGCCTTTCTGTGGGCTGTCTCCCCCCTGTCAATGTCCTTGCGCATTTGCAGCCTCCAGATTTGCACACAGTACTGTAAGTGAGGCCTCACTAGTGCATAATACAATGGCATCACCACCTCATGCCTTCTGCTAGTGATACCTCTGCCTATGCATCCTAGCATGCTACTGGCTGTCCTTGCAACATGCGTACTGTGCTTTGACACCTTTTGGTCTTCAGAACAGATAACTCCTAGGTCCCTTTCTTCCTTGGTGATCTTCAGCACTTCCACCCCATCCTGTAACTCTCCACATGTTTCCCACTTCTCAGGTGCATTATTTGGGCTTCTTTCCATTGAACCTCAGTTGCCACTCCTCAGACCATTTTTTAAGCCTCTCCATGTCATGGGATGAAGTTGGAGGGAGGACGATTCAGAGGAAATGTGAGGAAGAATTTCTTCACAGAACGGGTGGTGGACAAGTGGAACACCCTGCCAGAGGAAGTGGTGGGGGCTGAAACAATCACAGGATTTAAGAATGCATGGGATACACATAAAGGAATTCTGGAGGTCAGGGGTAAGGGGCAACAGACTTCTAGGAAAACAAACTGAACTTACAAGCTCAAATGGGCAGACTGGGTGGGCCATATGCCCTTATCTGCTGACACTGTCTATGTATCTGTGTATCTATGTCCCAGCTCATTTTCTCCACCCCTTCTGGAGTATTCACTCTGTTACAGATGTTGGTGTCATCTGCAAACAGGCAGACAGACCTTTGCTTCTAGCCCTTCTGCAATGTCTGTAATGAACAGGACTGGTCCCAGGACTTATCCCTGAGGTACCCCGCTGGTCACTCCCTCTCCCTGGACTGGATCCCATTACCACCACCCTCTGCCTCCTGTCCATCAGACAGTTTCTAACCCAGTTTATCAGCTTGTGTCCCATTGCCAGACTACTCATCTTGTTAATCAGCCTTCTGTGTTGGACGTGTTTGAAGGCTTTGCTGAAACCAAGGTAGGTCACATCAAATGTCCCTTCTTTGATTTATTTCCTTAATGAGGCATTAGGGCTTCCAACCCTAATGCCCCACCCTAACCCTGCAGAGACTGACAGGCACTGTGGGTATCCCTTTGGGTTGTTGGCCATAATGCTCATGCCATTCCACCCCCCCCCTGCAGACATTGACAGGAGTTGTGGTGTGCATTGAGGCCTTCGGCTCTAATGTTCACCCCATTCCATAATGAAATAAGCTGCGATGGGTGCAGTATAGGAGAATGGGGTGAACTTTTGGGCCAAAGACTCCCAAGGCACACCTCAATGCCTGTCACTGGCTGCAGGGTGGGAGTGGAATGGTGTGAGCATTACAGCCGATGACCCCAAGGTACACGCCCGACGCCTGTCAGTCTCTACATGGTGGGGGGGGTGAGGCGTTACAGTTTGAAACCCTAATGCCTCAGATGTTTGTTGGTATTTTCACACCAAATTTTCAACATGGGCTTTTTGGGACACCACCTCATGAACAGTGGCACTATCATTTCATTATTCAATTCCAAAAAATGATTTAGTGTAGCGACTATGCCATTCAGCACCACAAGTGCTAAAACACATTTTGGGCAGGATGTTAAAAATGACATTTGTACTGTTCATGAGGAGGAGTGAAAAAATGACAATGTTGAAAATCTGGAGTGAAAATATGGGAAACTTGCAAAGTTATGAAGCGTGCATAGAGACTGTGCAATGCACACCTGTAACGCAGTCATTTTTATGTTGGCATGCTTGCGCAGCCAACATCTTGCGGCAGTAGGGATTTGGAGGCATGGTCGCTGTTGGGCGAATGCAGGGCATGCATCAGTAGGTGTGTCCCTCATTCCCCAATCAGCCTGCATGCCGGCACCACACCATGCATACTAATGTGGTAAGCACATCTAAGGAAAGGTACACTGCAATCCGTACAAAGCTCGCCAGACACAGCGGACCCTTCCTATGTGCTCGCCACATTGTCAGCATGGTGGGCGGCCACCCAACTGCTGACTTTGGGGGAGCCCAATCACCCTGCCAGCTTACTCTGACTGCAAAAATTTGCCGACGGGGGAGCCCACTCCCTGTCAGCATAAAGCAGTCCCCCCCCATTTCTTAGATGCTGAGGGGGGTGCCCAATCCCCCTTGGCTCTTGCCTCCCCCCTGCTTTCCTTGTGTGCCAATGGAGGTGCCCAATCCCTGTCGGCATAAATTAACCCCCCCTTTTGTTGTGTACTGATGAGGGTGCCCAATTCCCCGTTGGCTGCAGCAACTCCCCCCAAACAGGTAGGTGGCATGCTGGGAGCCCACCCCAGCATGCCAAGTCCCCTGAAAGAAAAAACCTGTCCCGCGATGTTAATTTTTTCCCTCCGTAACATAAAAACGGTCCCTCGTAGTCTCCCTACCCACCACCCGCACCCATCCACTGTGCACCCTGCCTCCCCACACCCCCCTCACCCCATACTTACCTCCGGAGTCCAGCATGATGATTTTTGGTGGACTGGGAACACGTCTGCACTCTTCAAAGCCAACCACGAACTGAGGAAATGCCTTTAAGATGTATAATGGAATAAATAGGGTTTTTTTCAACTTTGATGCATATCTTGGGCATTTTTTGGAATTTTTGCACCAAATTTTTAACATGGGGTTTTTGGGACCCCTCCTCATGAATTCTGTTTCAGTTATGACGTTAATCGGTCCCGGAAGGTGATTTTGAAGTCACTGTGCAGAATCACCTTTCAGGACTGAGTAATGCAAGGACAGTGGCAGTGTTCATCAGGTGGGCTGTCAAAAAGCCTATGTTGCAAATTTGGTGGAAAAAAATCCAAAAAATGGCTGTTTTACGAGCGTGCATTGCACAGTTGCTATGCACGCTCATAACTTCGCCAATTCGCAATATTTTCATGCCAGATTTTCAACATTGTCATTTCTCTACACCTCCTTGTGAACAGTACAGCTGTCATTTTTCACATCCTGGCCAAAATGTGTTTCCGCACTTCCGGCGCACAACACCGCTGCTATTTCCATCAAGCTCAGCTGTTTGTACATCTAAATTGCAACCTGAAGATCAGCGTGCTGCAGCCCAGGAGATTTAAAGTGTAAACCTGTATGCTTGAACTGTTTAACATCATTCCTGTGCTTTCTTACTTTGTGCCAGTGCTCCTACCTCTGGGGGACTTTGTTTGATGGTTTGCTGTGCTCCGGTAAACCGGAAAAAAGTTAATCGATCTACAGCAGCAAGTGGGAGGAGAACCAGGGACCAGCATCACAGAGGAGGAGGGGCAGCTTGTAATAAAAGCCTCATGCAGCTCAATCTCAGGTATGCTGCTATTTCCATCAAGCTCAGCTGTTTGTACAACATCTAAATTGCAACCTGAAGATCAGCATGCTGCAGCCCGGGAGATTTAAAGTGTAAACCTGTATTTTTGAACTGTTTAACATCATTTCTGTGCTTTCTTATTTTGTGTCAGTGCTCCTACCTCTGGGGGACTTTGTTTGACTGTTAGCTGTGCTCCAGTAAACTGGAAAAAAGTTAATCCATCTGTGGCAGCAAGTGGGAGGAGAACCAGGGACCAGCATCACAGAGGAGGAGGGGCAGCTTGTAATAAATGCCTTGCGCAGCTCAATCTCAGGTATGCTGCTATTTTCATCAAGCTCAGCTGTTTGTACAACATCTAAATTGCAACCTGAAGATCAGCGTGCTGCAGCCCGGGAGATTTAAAGTGTAAACCTGTATTTTTGAACTGTTTAACATCATTCCTGTGCTTTCTTACTTTGTGCCAGTGCTCCTACCTCTGGGGGACTTTGTTTGACTGTTTGCTGTGCTCCGGTAAACCAGAAAAAAGTTAATTGATCTGTGGCAGTAAGTGGGAGGAGAACCAGGGACCATCATCACAGAGGAGGAGGGGCAGCTTGTAATAAAAACCTTACGCAGCTCACAGCGCGAGTGTGAGTGGCACGAGAGCCACTCCAAAGAAAGAAAAAAACAAAGTCTTAAATGGGAGAGTTCAAGTTAATTTGAAGTAAAAAAACTTTAACTAAAATAGTGTAGTATAGATAGGTCTGTTTCATGATTGCATCCTGACTTCTAGTGAGTTGTGAATAACATCAAAGTTTTGGGGCATTTACCATCATCAGAAGCAGGTTTCTTTTTACGTTTACGTTGTTTTAACAAAATTAGGTATTTTTTAGCCTGCAGGTTAATTGTTTTATTTTTGACATTGGGTGGGGCTGAGTTTTTGGATTCAGTGCTGTATTGAAAATGTTGGTGTTAAACCTCTTAGGTTGTTTGATTCTCTGTTCCCTCCTGAGTGTTGCAAGTTTAAAAGAGCCTAATATAACCAAAAGATCTATAAATGACAAATGTTTAATAAATTGGTTAATCTCTTGTAACCAATTACAGAAAAATAATGGTCATAAATTAAGGAGAAATTCCTTTCAGGTTTACTGGAGAAGGCAGGTCTCAGGAGGTTGTTACAGACCTTTGAACCCCTTTAAGTTTAACACTTCAATTTCAAATTTTTCAGGGGTTTGCTGTCTGTTGTTAATGCTGGGGGGAGACATTGAAATGAATCCGGGACCTGAAAATTAAAAAATTAAAATTTTACACGACAATGCATGTAGCATTGGGACAAAAAAATGATACCTTTGCAACTTTTTGGTTAATAATGATCCATGTGTATTAGGATTAAATGAAACATGGCTCTCTAAGAAACACCAAGCTGATGAATTTGGTACTCAAAAGTATCAAGTGTGCAGGGCAGACAGAAAATCTAGAGAGGGAGGGGTAATGCTTTTCACCAAACGAACCTTGGGTCATTCAGAAATCTTGTTACAAAATAGTGAAAATAATATAGAATTCTTAGTGGTATATTTAGGGCAGATAGAGTTGGTTATTTCAGTTGTCTATTCACCTCCAAAAACAAATATATCAGATTTAGAAGTAATATTAACAAAAATAACAGACACAGTGGGTAGTAGGCCTTTAATTCTGATGGGTGATTTAAATTGTGATTGGAAAAATATAATGGGGAGACATCTAAAAGATATAGTTACTACTTTAGGGTTAAAACAACTTATAAAAAGCCCTACTAGATATACCTCTAATACAACAAATGGATCCATTTTAGATTTAATCTTGGTCTCCACTCAAATTGAAATTGAAGCTTCGGGTATTTTACCTCCATGTCTTGGAGATCATAATCCGGTCTGGGTTACTTTGCCTCAGTCCCAGTTTCAGCAAAATTTGGTCTATGAAAGCCAAAATTGGTCTAGAGATTATAGAAAGTTTTCAGAGTCTCGATTTTTGGAAAGTATAAATAAAGTGAACTGGGATCGTTGTAGACTAATTCCAGATATTGATACTGCGGTAGAATATTTTACCCAGACTTTTGGAGAAATCTGTGATTTGCATGCACCAAAAATTAAAATAAAAACAAAACTTTTCAATTTGCCATGGATTAATGATAGATTATTAAAGCAAATTCGAATTAAAAATAGAATTTGGAAAAATGCATTGAAAATTAAATCGGAAGAGGACTGGATTCTTTTTAAGGTTGCCAGAAATAAGTGCAAAAGGTTAGTCAAAACCTCTAAGATGTCCTATTACAAAAATAAAATTGATATGAGTATTGATCCAAGACGTTTTTGGAGAGTGGTTAAGCAATTCACTAAACCAGGTAGTAATTCCTTAGTGGGAATAACTAGGTTAAAACATGATGAGATTTGTATTGAAAATCCGAAGGATATTTCTAATGTATTAAATAATTTTTTTGTTGACCTTCCTAATTGTAAAACTCCTTATAAGCAAGATATGGAACAAACCAAAATAACATCTTCACATAGTGAACTCCCCCCGTTTAGATTTAAAATCTTGACTATTACTAGTGTTTAT
Organism: Neoceratodus forsteri; assembly: GCA_016271365.2. Classification (NCBI taxonomy): domain Eukaryota; kingdom Metazoa; phylum Chordata; order Ceratodontiformes; family Ceratodontidae; genus Neoceratodus; species Neoceratodus forsteri. Next base: position 964,625,927 of record CM028134.1, on the reverse strand, counting down.
AAAGTACTACAAAAATAAATATTCATAAAGCCTTTGGAAATGATGGCCTTGAGGGCAAGTTCTTGAAGTTAGCAGCTTTTAATATAGCACCAATTATTACTTATTTATTTAATTGGAGTCTCCAAATTGGTTACTTCCCTTTATCTTGGAAAGACAGTAGAGTAAAACCAATCTATAAAGGGGGGAGTGGTAGAAGTAAATAATTATAGGCCTATAGCCTTATTACCTCTTTTATCAAAAAGTTTGGAGAAACTTATCTTTGTACAGGTTATGGATTACTTGGACAAATATAGTTTGTTAACATCAAAACAATCTGGTTTCCGAAAAAACTATTCCACTACAACAGCTCTTTGGGAATTTAGTGATTTGTTAAATAAGTCCTTAGGAAATAATATGGAGACAGCGGTAATTTTTGTAGATCTTTCAAAGGCTTTTGACCTGGTGGACCACCCCTTATTGTCGAGAGACTGCAAGAGATAGGTATCAGAGACGGTCCCTTAAATTGGTTAAAATCATATCTGGGTAACTGAACTCAGAGGGTGGAGGTACAGGGTTGCTTATCGGATAGTAGAAATGTTAACAGAGGTGTTCCACAGGGATCAATCCTGGGACCTCTTATGTTTCTTATATTCATAAATAATCTTCCACTGGTGGTCGAACATACAGAGATTCGGTTATATGCTGACGATACGGTAATTATTGCATCTGGTAAAACAGAAGATGTATTACAATCAAATCTGCAATCAGACTTTTCAAAGATCGAGGGGTGGTTCACCAGGTCAAAACTGATCATGAACACAAAGAAAACGAAATGTATGAAATTTTCATTAAAAAAAGTAGTGATATTATTCATAAACTTTATATTCATACTGAAAATTTAACTAAATTAGAACAGGTTAAGGATTATAGTTATTTGGGAGTGATATTTGATGAGCATATGTCATTTTCTTCTCATATTACAGAGTTAGTAAAAAAGGTGAATAAAAGGGTGGGGGCTTTAATGAGAAGTACGGAATGTTTAACGATAATAGATAGGAAAAAGCTGGCTGATCAGCTAATTATTCCAGTGCTAAGATATGGTGAATTGATATATAGGAGAACTAATAAAACACTTCTGGCCAAGCTGGATAAAACTTATTTTCAAGTGGCCAGATATGTTCTAAAGGGGAACTATCGTACTCATCATTGTTTATTACTGAACAAAGTGAATTGGTTACCTTTGGAAATAAATTATTTATGTCATTGGTTAACCATAATTCATAAAATGCAACAACTCTGTTTAAATCATCCAATTTCATTACTGCTGTTTCCAGTGAAACAAAATTGTAAAAGACTATTAACTAGATCAGTTCATTTAAACAAGATTACTGCAGAAAAATCACGAAACAAATATGGTGATTGGACTTTAATTTCTTAAGCTGCTAGTTTTTGGAATTCTCTTCCTGTAGATGTAAGGGAAATTACAAATCATTCTACATTTGTTCACACCATAAAAGAATTAAATATCCATGTCTGTAAGTGTTGAATATTTTTTTCAATGCATTGTAGAAATTGATAAGATTTCTTCTTTTTTTTTATTGATAAAGGAAGAAATTTCCTTTTATACGTTTTCTTGTATTTTGTTATTTGGTTTTATTTATTGATGTGTTTGTCTATGTATTACTGTGGAACTTTGTATGAACTTAGATAGGGATTGCACAGGTTTGTCTTGTAAACTGGACTTTTGTCCAAATGACATGTATTACCTGTATAAAAATAAAATTTTACCTACCATACCGCAGTCGCTGTGGGAAATCAGTGTTCAGGGCAGATTACAAATATGACAGTTACACTGTTCATGAGCAGAGGTCCTACAATGCCTATGCTGAACATTTGGTGATGATACTTCATAACATGACTGTGTTACGAGTGTGCGTTGTGCAGTTTGCAGGCACGCTCGTAAGTTTGCGAATTTATAATAGTTTCACTCCAGATTTTCAACATTGCCATTGTTCTGCACATCCTTATGAACAGTGCAGCTGTCATTTTTCACATCCTGACCAAAATTGTTTTCGCAGTTCTGGCGCAGAATAGCATGGTCGCTGTGGAACGTCCATGTTCGAGATACATTATGGAAATGACAGTGATACTGTTCATTAGCAGAGGTCCTAAAATGCCTATGTTGAAAATTTGGGGCTGACAGTCCATACAATTAGTGTTTTACAAGCGTGCATTGCGCAGTTTGCACGCATGCTTGTGACTTCGTGCATTTGTAATATTTTCACTCCACATGTTCAAAATTGGCATTTTTCCACACCTCCTTATGAACAGTACAGCTGTCATTTTACATATCCTGCCTGAAATGTGTTTTCGCATGTCCGGCGCAGAATCGCACGGTCGCTGTGCGAAATCAGATTTCGGGGCAGTTTGAGGAAATGACAATGACACTGTTCTTGAGCAGAGGTCCTAAAATGCCTATGTTGAAAATTTGGTGCCAAAAGTCCAGAAAATGACTGTGCTGCAAACATACGTCGTGCAGTTTCCATGCAGCCTTGTAACTTCGTACATTTGCAATATTTTCATGCCACATTTTCACCACTGGCATTTGTGCACACCTCCTTATCAACAGTACAGCTGCCATTGTTCACAGCCTGCCCAAAACCCATTCCCGTAACTGTGGCACACAATGGCGTGCTCGCTGTGGGAAATCACCTTTTGGGACACATTAACAAAATCACAGCGCCACTGTTCGTGAGGGGAGGTCCCAAAATACCTATGTTGAACATGTACCTAAAAAACTCCCACAAATAATTGGGTTGCGGATGTCTGCTGCACAGTTTGTATGCATGTTCATTGCTTCACCAATATTTCATATTGCCACTCCAGATTTTCAACTTTGCCATTTTTTTATGCCTCCTCATGAACAATATAGTTGTCATTCTACACATCCTGCCCAAAACTGTGTTTTCGTCCCTCTGTCACCAAATGCCACAGCCGCTGTGCAAAACCACCTTTTAGCTAACAAAGTGATTGTGCCGCTTTTCATGAGGTGGCCTGACAAGCAGCCCATGTTGAACATGTAGAGTGAAACTACCACTACACGCCTATGGTGTTAGCAGTGGAGTAACCAGCCTTAAAAAAAGTGTAGGCACCAATAATCTAAACTATAGGCCGGGGGTCTGAGGGCCGCCTAGTCCCCCAGAAAATGTTAGTTTTTTTTGTGCATTCTGGTGCATTTTGGGGGTAATCTGAAACAGAATTAGCTACCTTGATCCCCCCTCCCCATGCCTAGTAAGTTGCACTATAGTCCTTTCTGCAGTTCCCACAATTCAGTGAGTTGGTTAAACCACCCGCCTGTCAACTCCTTTCCTCCTGAGTCCCTCCCATCCCAACTATAACAGGTAGGGGCGTAGGCAGGATTTTTGGAGGGTGCTTGGATATGACATTATTTTATTTATTTATATATGATATTTATGAATAAAGACAAATAAAAGCTGGGATTTGAGGGCCACCAGGCCCCCAGAAGCTCTGGGGTGTTACATGCCCTGTGGTGAGTTTTAGGGTTTTTCTTGAAGAAAAAACACAGTTTTGTTACATCTTGCCTACTCCTAATTTCAAGAGAAATGTTTCCCCCCATGGAATCAGGGGTGTTGAAGTCTGCTGTTTAAATGGCTGTGGACAACTGGCTGTCAAACAATGCCATCAACCACCTACCCCACACATTAAAAATAATGTGGAACTGCATAGAACAAATATCTTGGAGGGGTAAAGAATATAAAGGCCCTGGTCACAGAGGGTACACCCAGAAGCTGAGAGGCCATGTCCAGGCAATCTCACTAGCTAGGATCTGTGACAAAGAGAATTACCAACCATCCAGTGTGGTACCCATAAAACTGTCATGATCTCTCCCCAACTGCATCTGACCCAGAGTTAGACACCAACATAAAAGAGCACTCACCAAGAGACTAAAAAAAGATTTTTATTTTTAAATGGCAATTTTGAAACTGTTTGCAGCTATTAAAGAGTTGATAGCAGACCTTTTGACATAGGGAGCACTGCAAGACAGCTATTACAGTAAAGTTACTGTCACTGGTACAAGAAAATAAAAAGCCACAGCTACCCCTGGAGGAGGTCAATCATTCCAACAAGATGGTGAGGGGAAAACAAATCAAAGACAGAGACCAGTTTGGTGAGAAACAAACTACTGCTAGGAACCCAGTGAGCCATAAAAGTCTGGCATTCCAGGTCATAGGGCTTCCTTCCTGTGAATCCTCCTCTCCAGCAAATTAAAAGAAGAACAAAAAGTAAATGGCAAAGTAATGAGAAGGCCTGGGGTCTCCTGTGAGTCCACTTAATTGCTGTCCTAACACAAAGCGTAAAAGAGAGATCAGTAAGCGGGAGCTGATGCCCCATGGAGAGAGAGGGTGGTCCCACTCATCTGTGATCTGCCACTCTGCGGTTCAACCAAGAAGGACTAGGACAAACATAGATCTTTGGGTTGAACAACTGGTTCCGAAGCAGTCAACTATGAAATATGAAAACCGCATCAGCCACCAGGCCACAGATTTGTCATGCTCTTTTTATAGTGTATAGTCTTTTCACGGGCACTCCCTCCCTGACTGGTGCCAAATCAAATGGCCAATGGTATGTGTCCCCTGCCAGCTTAGCACCACCCTCTGCTTGTTTTGCAGTTCAGTTGGCACTGTGCTGTGCCCCCCACCCACCACACCACTGCAGCAGCACCAGTCACAGTGAGTCAGTACTTACACCTTCTGCCTACTGCCCCCAGTTAAATAAGTACATGGCTACTTGCAGGACCACATTGCAGATGCCTGACAGTACACATGTGTGACAGTGACTTACTTGAATTTGAATGCTTTTGCTTCACTTGCAGCAGCAGCAGCCAGCAGTGAGCACACAAGCTCTTCCAGCAGTCTGTATTACAATAATATGTGGCCCCTGCCAGCTTAGCGCCACCCTTTGTCTTGTGCAAACTGAAATTCCCTCCCACCACCTTCACTGCTTGTTTGGCAGTTGGCACTGTGCTGTGCCCCACCACAATATCATAACTCACCCCCCACCCACTACATCACCAGTCACAGTGAGTCAGTCCTTACTCCTTTTCTCTACCTCCCCAGTTAAATAAGTACTTGGCTACTTGCAGGACTAGGTTGCAGATGCCAGACAGACAGTACGCTGTCTTAAACACTTGTGTGACTTACTTTAATTTGAATGTTTTTGCTTAACTTGAAGCAGCTGAGCCAGCAGTGAGCACGCAGCCTCCACCAGAAGTCTGTATTCTTCTCCGCTCTGACCAAACTTTCTTCGTGATCATGTGTGCCAAAAGTGCCATCACTCGCCAGTCTATAGCCTAGGCTAAGTCTGACCAATGCCCACAGCCTGCCTGACAGTCCAATGAACAACCCCGCAAGACAACACTCGTGATCCGATCCTACTCAAGCCATAAGGCATGAACCCTTGGTTTACACTCCACGACTCCTGGCCAACAACACTAGTGGTGGTGTACTGGCAGTAATTTTGAGACGTGGCAACAAACAAGAAGGCCAAGGCATGAAGCAAGTAGCATCAAAACAGCCGGCAAAGGGCAAACCCTTACCCACTGTAGAGAGTGATTTTACTATAATGTGTGTCTTTGCACAAATTTTAATATTTGGCAAGGGACAGGCTACAAAACCCCAAGTATAATCTGATAAAGCCAGTAAATGGGTGCATGACCAAATACGCAGAAAGACAAGAGTGTAAAAAGGTATGTATACACAACGCAGTTACAACACAGACATATTACAAAATGGTGGCTAAAAACAAAACTTATGTGTGTGAAATGGTGATTAAAAACAAAACTAATATGCTGCATTTCCCCAAAATGATGTAGGCTATGTGTCATATTTGTCATAGCTCTTATTTATCATAGTTACACAGTAACCTATCAGCATGTGACAGCAGCTTGCTAAGGAGAAGAGTACATATACGGTTATAAAGTATATTGCATTTCTTTGTAACTGTCTGCTAAGATATTAATAGAATTTGACCCATATATCCTGCACTTGCTTAAGAGTAAGTATATCTTGTTAATATTATAGTTTAAACTGCAATGCAATTTTTATGTTTTACGTATAGTAGGAAAAGGGCACAGTTAAATGTGTATAACAAAACCAGTTATTGTATGTGTTAAGCCTACATGCATGTATGTCAATGGAGAATTTGCTAAAAGCAAACTGTCATTAGTTATACAATGCTGCCATTTTGTGGGGATAGGCATTTATTACTTCATTTATTCATGCTTGTCACAATGCGTACCACAGGAAATGCAGAGGTAAATTCTCCAATTACAGAGCTAATATACCAACATTGCCTTGTTTGGAGACAGGATATATATGCTGTATTTGTTCAATTGTATATAAGCTTTGTAAGTTCTGCCCAAAAACAGAACGGCTTTTTATTTTTGTAACTGAAGCTACGACCTTTGTACAAGCTTAAATGTTGTATCCAGACCAAGTAAAGCTTCATGAAATCTCCTCTGTTCTCCATGTGGTCTATAAATATATATCTAGGTGGTCTAATAGAGAGTATTGAGAGAGGGAGCCAGACTCTCCTTGGAGATCCCATTGGGGTCTCCCTGTTACACCCACCAAAACAAGGACTGAGCAGCAGCACCAGTCCACACAGTCCACAGCTACCAGCACGTTCCTTCGAAGCTAGGCCCAACTCATCACAAGCAGTCAGTCTCCCTCCCGCTCCTCCTGATTCCTCCTTACTGTTGGTGACAGCGTCCTGCTTACGCTACTTCCAGCCTGGGCCATCAGTGCAGTCAATTACTTTCTCCCTCCCTGGTGCAGTTCACTCCATTTCTCCTGGCTCCCCCCAAGGCCCCAATCTACTAAGCAAGGCCAGCTTGTTGTGCAAGCTGCAACGATGGTTCTCCTCCCACCCCCCCAACTAAGTGTCTGACTGTGACACTGCCGCTGCCAGCGACCACACTTCACCACACTCTATTGAGGCTCTCTCTCTCTCTGGATCTGGCCTGACCCACTCCACCTCCTCATCTCCGTGAACACACCCCCTGCCGGCCCACCTACACCCTTTCAACCAACCTCCATACACTAACCCCTGACCCGACCAAGGCTAAGGTCCGGCCGACCTCCAAAAGCTCAGGATTTTTAAAGGGTCAGCTTGAATTTTTTTTTGTGTCAAGCTGAAAAAACTGTATGCCCATGCATACAATAAGTATGCATGGTTATGCCACTGGGTGTTAGGGTTTCCAACTGCAGCACCCCACTTGGTACAGACTGACAGGCATCAGGGCTGTGACTTGGGATCATCGGATGTAATGCTCACGCCATTCCACCTCTCCCATGCCCACCCTGCAGCCACTGACAGGCATTGTGGTGTGTCTTGCACTGTTCAGCCACAAACTTCACCCCGCACTCCTATACTGCACCCACGTCAGTGTATTTCCTTATGGAATGGGATAAGTATAATGCCCAAAGACCCCAAAGCACACCATGACACTTATCAATGTCTACAGGGTAGGGTGAGGTACAATGGCATGAGCATTATACCTGACAACCCAAAGGCACACCCCACTGCCTGTCGCTCTCTACAGGGTGGGGTGGGGTTGGCGCCACTTCAATACTTCACTGCCATTCCTATTATGCACCTCTAGCTCCACCACTGCCAATGTCAATGCCAGCGCGACAACATTCAGCATTGACAAATGTTTGTTTTCAATATTTTCAGCAAATTTTTAACATGGGCTTTTTGGGACCTCCTCTCATGAACAGTGGCACTGTGATTTTGTTACTCCATCCCAAAAGTTAATTTCACAAAGCAACCACACCATTCTGCGCAACTGGTGCAAAAACACATTTCAGGCAGGATGTAAAAAATGACAGCTGTACTGTTCATAATGAGGTGTGAAAAAATGGCAATGATGAAAATCTGGAATGAAAGTATTAAAAATTGGTGAAGTTATGAGCGTGCATAGAACCTGCACAATGCAAGCTTGTAATGCGGTCATTTTTTAAAATTGCTTCACCAAATTTGCAACATGGGCTTTCTGGGACCCCACCTCATGAACAATGGTGCTGTTGTTTCATTACTCAGTCCCAAAAGGTGATTCTGTGCAGTGACTGTGAAATCACCTTTCGGGATCAAGGAACAAAATGACACTAACACATTCATGAGGTGGGGTCCCAAGAACCCCATGTTGAAAATTTGGGCCCAAAATTGCTAAAAATGGTGAAGATATCAAGGTAAGTTGAAACCCCTATTGATTCCCATTATACATTTTACCTTGAATTCTTTCAGTCTGCCAGTCGGTTTTGAAGAGTGCAGACATGTCCCACTCCACAGAAGATCATGTCCGACAACCTTAGAGGGTAAGTATGAGGTGGGGGGTGCAGGGAGGTGGGTGCGCAGAGGAAGGGTTGGGATGGGGGAAGACAACGAAGGATGGTTTTTATTTTACAAATGGAAAAAAACAGTAAAAGACTGCTAGGGAAGGTTTTCTGAATTTACAGGTAAAAAGAATACCTATAAATTTAGGCACACTGGAATGGGCTCCCAGTGTGCCACAAATTACAATAGTGGTGGGGGGGTGGCAATGTGGGATTGGGCACCCCGATGTCGGCTAGGGATGTAGATGGTTGCAATCCAACACCGGGAGTGGGAATCCCGGTGCCAGAAAGGGAATGGGGAAATCGTTTAACCAGGCAAAGACACACTAAGGGGCTGCAGGAAACAGGGAAATTGTTTAACCAGGGAAGCTGCAATGAGCTGCAGCAGGGAATGGAAAAATTGTTTAACCAGGGAAAATGCACTGAGCTGCAGCAGGAAATGGGAAAATTGTTTAACCAGGGAAGATGCACTGAGCTGCAGCAGGGAAAGGGGACATTGTTTAACCAGGGAAGACACGCTAAGGGGCTGCAGGGAACAGGGAAATTGTTTAATGAGGAAAAACATGCTATGCTGCAGCTGAAAGGCTCGCATTTCAAAGGACAGAGCTGCATGCAGCGTCAGCTCTGTCCTTTGAAATGTCTGCCGAGACCAGCCCCCTCAGCAAAACAGTGTCATCAGGACACTGCCTGCTGATTTGCCAACCACAGACCAGCCCCTGCAGCTCCCCTGTTTAACAACTTTCAAATCAACAAGTTCATCTGCATTTGCGCACACAACAAACTTAAAAATCACTCCTCCTCATCCTGCTCCTCATTTTCAGAAAGCGTGGCTGGGGGTGTAACTGGGATCCAACATACTGGATATGGTCTGAACTACTGTGGCAACCATCGCAGTCTAAAATAGTTGTAACTTTTCATAGGACCAGGAATCATGGAAATAAGTGCCCAGTTCCTTAAAACACCTGCCACAGATAGGGCACACTCCAGGATTAAATTTATTTACCCCCTGGCGTGGCTGGCATAAGCGGTTTATGAATTTGTATTGGACTTCCTTGTATGTATTACATACAAAGAGCCCCATGCATGTAGTGCAAATTTCTTGCCAGTCAGTTCCACAACATACCCTCAACTGTAAAGGAGAGTCCATTCCCAGCATCCTACTTTGTTTAACTAAGACTAATATCATTTACGTGGGATGGAGACGTTTGCTCATGACAACTTGTTCTAGTTGTTCTATTCCCACCTGCGAAGGCTCCTTCCTATCTAGCCCCCCAATGTAAATGCCTCAACTGCAGATATAACAAACTCTGGTCAGAGCCGATATGGCTGTGGAAAGCTTTTAGGAGTGGCAAGAGCATTGAAAAGAATATGTGGTGCTCTCAATGAACCGGAGTCAGCCATAACTAATACTGTAGTGATTACAGTATTGCACATGCATGATTCTCACACATGTGCAGTTTGCCCCAGAGTCAGCCATGCGCAACATGGCAGCATGGACATGACTACGTATGTGCGATACTCACACATGAGCAGTTTAAGTCAGTTCCAACATGTTGCACATGGCGGACGTCACTTCTGCAATTGTGGAAAAGAAAAGTAGTGCACTGGGAAGGGGGTGTGTTTATGTGGCCCACAGAGGGGAAGGGCTGCATAAACAGAATCATTGGAAACTATGTCGGAACACTGTGGCAGCGCACCAGACAGCAATCCGATCACATGCTTCCACAATGCTTTTATACGTACATAGAGACATAGAATTTGATGGCAGATAAGGACCGCTTGGCCCACCTAGTCTGCCCATTACCCTACCTAATGCATAGGCTGCAGATTCTAGTTAACCAACCGCCTACTTCCTCCTACCCCCCCCACTAGAATTGCCTTATGTTTGTCCCGTACATTCTTGAATTCCCCCACTGTTTTTGACTCTACTACCTCCTCAAGAAGGCTGTTCCATGTATCCACAACCCTCTCCATGAAAAAATACTTCCTCACATTAACTCTGAGCCGTCCCCCCTTTATCTTCAATTTATGCCTCCTTGTTCTTGAACATCTCTTTTTCTGAAAGATGCTACTGTCTTGGACTCTGTTGATTCCCTTGATGTACTTGAAAGTTTCTATCATGTCCCCCCTGTCCCTCCTCTCCTCGAGTGTACACATATTAAGCTTCTTTAATCTCTCTTCATATGTCTTCTGGTGCAGACCCTTCACCATTTTAGTTGCCCTCCTCTGGACAGCTTCCATCCTGTCTATGTCCTTGTGAAGATGGGGTCTCCAGAACTGGATGCAGAACTCCAGATGGGGTCTCACCCACTGTCTGTACAGAGGGATAACAACTTCCTGTTTTCTACTGATGATGCCTCTCCCTATGCATCCCAGTATCCCACCAGCCCTCCTTACTGCCTTCTCACACTGCTTGCCCACCTTAAGATCATCTGATATGACTACCCCCAGGACCCTTTCCATTTCTGTTGTTGTTATTAACTCACCCCCCATAGTGTACTCTTCCCCTGGATTTTTGTTCCCCAGGTGCATTATTTTGCACTTCTTTGCATTGAATCTAATCTGCCATACATTTGACCATTCCTCCAACCTTGCCAAGTCCCTTTGCATCCTCTCCACCCCACCTTCTGTATCAACCCTGTTGCAGATCTTTGTGTCGTCTGCAAAGAAACATACTTTTCCTTCCAGCCCCTCTGCAATGTCACTTATAAAGACATTAAAGAGGACCGGTCCCAGTACTGAACCCTGTGGTACCCTACTAGTAGCCCCCCTTTCTTCAGAGTAAACTCTGTTTACTATTACCCTCTGTATCCTGTTGTCCAGCCAATTATTTACCCAGGCTACCACCTTGGGACCCGCTCCAAGGCTGGCTAACTTGTTTATTAATCTTTTGTGTGGGACTGTGTCAAATGCCTTGCTAAAGTCTAGGTAGGCCATGTCCACAGCCCCTCCCTGGTCTACTACATTGGTCACAAATCTGATGATGGCATATCTGCAGAGCTTTGCCTATGCTGCCATAAAAATCTGGCTGCTATTTATCACTTCAGAAGGCAGATTATTGCAAATGTCTAATGTCCTTTGTGTGTAATATATCTTATGCTTGCTTGTTTTAAAATTGTTTGGCCTAATTTGTTGTTCATGTCCCCTTACTTTTTGTTCCATTCTAAAATTTTAAATTTAATTCTTCCATTAGACAGACTACCAGATGGAGTGATGGGACTAAATTGGTGGAAGAATTCAAGAGGGCATGGGACAAGCATATGGGGCTGAGTATCAGTGGGAGGGCAGGGCCTAGCAGGGAGTGGGAGATGTAGGGGGGAAAAAGGGCAGACTAGATGGGCCAGTATGGTCCTTTTCTGCCATCAAGCTTCTATGATTCTATGATATGATATCATTCATTCCCCCAATATGCCTGTTATGCAGTGTATTTACCCCCATCTATTCCCTCCGCAACTCTCCCTATAGGACCCTCGCTGTCCCTGCCTGTACTTCCACTTCAGAGAGATCTGCCTTCTCCTATCACTTTCCAAACATTTGGAACTCCCTCCCCTTAGATATCAGTTCTGCCCCATCTACTCGTTCGTTGTTCTATCTTCTTCGGCACTATATTTCCCTATCCTGCAATTGCACCTGACCCACCTCTCCTTCATTACCCCTCCCTTCCCTCTCTTCTGTTCTGTTTCCACTACTCTGCCCCCTTCTACCCCTCCCTAAGCATGCCAATAGCCTATGGCACTAGCTGGGTTTACATCAAGTACTGTTCATACCCTTGGTGTTCCACTCCTGGGGGTAAGGCTTGCCTTCCCTCTTCTCCTTCACTCCTCTTTTATTCTTCCCTTTCACAATTTCACTTAAAGCATCCACCTTTTGTTCCCAATCCTCCCCAACCCTTTCCTCAAGTTAGCCACACCTACCTTTTCTGTGCCAGTATTCTGTTCCCCATTTGATCCCTCACCACTCCCCCCATACCCCTGCCAGTTCCCTTGTGGGGTGTGCATTCTGGAGGGTAGGCATTCTCAACCATCTCCCACCCCCATCCCCTATCCTGACAAGGTTTCTGACTTATTTATTAGTGAATTTTGTTGACAGATAGGCCCACTGAGACAAGAAGTCCCTTTTCCAGGGGTGACTGACGGAGGGTGGGGGATGGGATACAGATGGTAACCAACTAAAACTGAACCAGATTAAGCTGTTGGTGGTATTTTTAGTAAATGGGGGAAATTTAGCCAGGACACTGGGAAAATTCCTCTATTCTTTTTGAGAAGTGCCATAGGATTTTTAACGTCCACCTGAACAACCACCAGAACAGGCAGACAGGACCTCAGTTTAACATCTCATCCAAAAGACGGCACCTCAGGAGTGTAGCACCCCCGATGCTGCACCACAGTCATGTAGTGCTCCCAGATTGATCTGGCATTTTCCCTGTAATGCCAAGGCAATTTCATTGTGTTTTCCTGTATTCTACATTATTTCCTATGGAAGCAGAATTGCTCTGTTTTCCTGTATAACCAATGCAAGTCTATGGGAAGAATTTCCCTGTAGATGGCTCCAAATCCCTGTAAAATACAAGAATCCTTGTAGATCTGGGAGACCTTAAATGTCAGTATTGGAATTTAATCCAATTGCCTGCTGTGGGGATAGAACCCACAGCCTTCTGATCTTCCAGCCTCAGAGGCGAGTGTGCAACCTGCTGAGCCACTAACATTGCTACTTACTACCCCAAGTGCTAAAAAAGCAAAATGCATCTGTGTTGAAATGTTTTGTGCATATGTATATTTTATTTTATATATTTTTTTTATTTATTGAAATCTCAGAAATACAAACCTTTGAATCAGAGACTCCTTTACAAAGGCTCCACGTCAAAATAGTTCACAAGAAATATTACAATGGTACAATGACAGAATACAAAGTGCGAGAACAGATTACATACAATATACAAAGAAGCAATGTGTTGACATGCCATACAGTGCAAGTTACAATCAGGGGATTAAATGCCAGGCAGGTTTAGGTTCAAGATAGCAATGGGGGGGGGGAGCATGGGAGACAGGGGCAGAAAACAAGGGGAGAAAGTAGATGGAGACAGAAGGGGAAACAAGAATAGGAATAACAAGGGGGAAGGGGAAAGTAGTACTTGGTGCTGTCAGTAGTGACATTGTCATAAAAAAATGAGGATTAGTGGTAGAGGGGTAATTAGAGGAGGGAGAATATATTTTTATTTATTTATTTATTTGCTTTTGTTAACCGGGTAAGCACACTAGACAGCCAAGTGCCTATTTGCAGGTGTGACCCGGGAGATTACAAGGTACATACATGAACAATTTTCAGGTGCGACCCGGGAGATTACAAGGTACATACATGAACATTGGGCAAAAACAAGTGAAGGATTACATTAAAGAGTATTAGCACACAGGGACAATACAAGCAACAGTACCTACGCAGGGATTTACATTGCAGGCAGTAGGAAGAAGTACAGTGTGGTTTCATCATTCAGGCAGCAATGTTGTAAGGCTTGCAGGTAGGCAAAGAGGAGTAACATTGGAATAGAGTCAAGCCAGAGCAAGATAAGGGAGTGCAAAGTAATAATGCTCACCCTGTTGGGCAGGTGGGCCTAAGTGGTCTATTTTTCTAGTAAACTGTGAGTACAGGAAGTGTATAAGCGCAGATGTACTCTACCCAAGTCATATTGTTTAGGTAGCATCTCAGTTTGTTGGGGCGTCACAGGCTGAGAGGGTTTGTCTAGTGCAGAGACAGGTGGAGGCCATTTTGAGAAAGCCCCAGAGGGAGGCTTTAAAGCTCTGGTGGGAGGGAGAGGAGCAAGTGCTTGATGGAAGAGAGTTCCAAACCCTGGGCGCATACGCAGCGAAGACTCGGTCACCCATTTGTGTGTGAGTTTTTGGTACCATATATGCTATGTATAAGATTATAAAAGTAAGTGTGTGTGTATATACTTAAAAACATATATGTGTGTATATGTATAATGTGTATATGTATGTAGACTACATTCTGGATGGCTAGCGCTGCCTGCCTATCCCACAAAAATGTTTGGTATAGCTTTACATTTATTCGGTAGTATGTACAGACTTGCAGTAGCTCCATGTATAATTTTTATTTGGATCTTGTATTCAAAATTGTTTTCCATTTTCCCCTTTCCCCCAGAATACATCTGGAAACAAGCTATTGTAGCTCAGGATGCCTTTCCTGGTGAAACTTTTCTAAATAAATAAATAACGTAGTCTGAGGCGTTTCAAATGTTCTTTCTATGTTTTATGTTCCAAACCCTTTCCTGTTGCCTTCCTCTGAATAAATACAATTGTCTTCCTATTAATAATAATAATATTTAAGGCTCCCCAAAACTGTGAGCAGTGATCTATGATAGATACCTATTGTATGAAGTTACTGCATTATGATGATATGCAGCTGTATACCAATGTTGAGATAGCTACATTACTGTGTTTATGTATTTTTAAAAATCCATACATTGTCTACATACTAATGATACAGCCAAGGATGCTCCTCACAATCTGTAACTTTTTTTTTTGTACCACTGTATTCATTTTTGGGAAATCATTTGCAACCTGGCATGTGCTCTGCTTTGTTAGGTTAACAATGGGTTAACCTTATCAACTGCAACATGCTCTCTCTCTCTCTCTCTCTCTCTCTCTCTCTCTCTCTCTCTCTCTCTCTCTCTCTCTCTCTCTCTCTCTCGCTCTCCCTCCTTCCATCCCTCCCCCTCTCCATTTATAACACAGGGACCGCCCCTTACTACCCACACCAGAAGTGACCATTTACACAAGAAATTATTTAGCTTCACATCACAAGTCAAAGTAGGATTGAAAAATAAATCTCACTGAACTAATTGTTTTATTAGGTCTTTGACTAAGGACCCTTCTCTGATTTGTACTTCTTTGCCTTCAACTTTGGAATGTCAGTAATGTGAGGGAGGTGCACTGACTAGTAACATAGCATAGCACAGAAGAAATGGGATTCTTAAACACATGGTCCTCAGTCTAGAAAAGCTGTGAAGGGATTATGTGAATATAAAGGAGATACAAATCAACAAAAATCCCATATAATCAGATATGTACTAGCTACTAAGTCACTTAAAGCAGGCATGAGGAGAGAGACAAACAAGCTGAAAAAATAGCACAAACATACTAAGATGCCAGCAGAGTAGGTCCGAAGGTCTAACTAATCTGCTTGAAGATCAGCACCTGGTAGATGCATCCTTCACTGCCCTCGCTTCCTTCATCTCCTCCATCGGGTGTGCATCACCAGCTCTGGCATTACTCAGTTTAATCTTCCCCCATACCTGTCCCAGCCCATTTTGAAGCCCTCCACCATTTTCAGTTCCACCAATTCCCCTAGCAACGCATTCCATGGCTCCACCACCATCTCAGTGAAGTAACGTCTCCTAGTCTCTGCCCTGAGCCTCCCTCCTACCAGCCTCAGGTGTACTCCCTGGTGGTCCCTACCTCCCGCAGCTGGAAACTCCTATCAGATCATGCCCTATTTACCCCCTTTAGGTATTTAAAGACCTCAGTCATATCCCCTCTGTCCCTCCTCTCCTCCAGGGAGTACAAGTTAAGATCCCTGAGTCTCTCCTCATAGGTCTTTTCCTCCACCCCCTGTATCATCCTGGCCACCCTCCTCTGGACCTTTTCAAGGAGTGCAATGTCCTTTACTAACTGTGGTCACCAAACCTGCACACAGTATTCAAGATGTGGTCTAACCAGGCAGTTATACAGAGGGAGAATCACCTCTCGCTTCCTGAAAGTTGCAATGCATCCCAGCATTTTATTCGCTTTGGCCACTGCCCTCTTGCACTGTTCAGAGTTATTCATTTTAGCATCCACCACCACCCCCAGATCCTTCTCCCCATCCATAACCTGGAGGCAGTATAGCGCAGTGGTCTAAGGCTCTGAGCTGCAAATCTGGTAACATCCAGCAGACCAGACCTGGGGTTTGAATCCCACAGCTTCCACTTGCATACTGTGTGACCCTGAGCAAGTCACTTAACCTCCTTGTGCTCCCAGGTCACTTCTGTAAAAAAGCTTTCAGCTTAGTGTGCTATACCTGGTTAAACAACTAAAAAAAAAAAAAAAAAAACCTGCAGTTTCTCCCCTCCCAGTAAGTATTCTTGAGATGAGTTTCAAAGTCCCAAGTGGAAAACCCAACGTTTCTTAGCCTTAAACTTCAGCCCCCAGTTGCAAGACCACCCCTCAGGGGTCTTCAGGTTCTCTTGAAGGGCCCTTCTGCCTTCCACCCCATCCACCACTGCCCCCAGCTTGGAGTCATCAGCAAAGAGGCTCATCTCACTCCTGATACAACTTCTGATGTCAGAGATGTAAGCATTAATCAGAAGTGGGCCCAGCACCGACCCTTGTGGAACCCCACTGTTGACCCTCCTAGGAGATGAAACCACCACCCCCAACCATCATCCTCTGCCACTGCCCAGTTAGCCAGTTTCCTATCCACCAAACCATCTTCTTCCCCATCCCCATTCCCTCCAACTTAACCCTCAGCCCAGGATATGGCACTTAGTCAAACGTCTTACTGAAGTCTAGAAAGAGGACATCCACTGGCTTTCCCTGGTCCAGTGCCATGGTCAGCCAATCGTAGAACTCCACAAGGTTAGTCTGACACAATCTGCCATGCACAAAACCATGCTGTTGATCACCCAAATGGCCTTCTGCCCTCAGGAACTCATCCAGACTCTCCTTCAAAATGGCTTCCATCATTTTTCCCACCATGGGCATCAGGCTGACAGGCCTGTAATTGCCTGGCTCCTCCCGTAGCCCTCCTTTGTGGATGGGTACAATGTGAGCCATCCTCCAATCCTGAGGCACACACCCCGTCTGTAGGGAGAAGCTAAACAGTTCCACCAGGGGAACAGTCAATACAGCCACCATTTCCTTTAGCACCCTTTAGCAGGCTGTCTGGACCCGGTGCCTTATCTGTGTTTAGGGACCTGAGGGCTTCCCATACTCTACCAGCAGAAATTTCACAGTCTGTTACCTCCCCCCTTCTTCAAAACTGACCCCCCTCCCCAATGAGGTGCCCCCCTTTCCTCAACTCGGCCCCTCTCCCCCCGTAAGGTGCTGTCCCACCATTGGCTCTTGTGTAGACCAAGGCAAAGTAATCATTCAATACTTCAGCCTGCTCCCTGGCCTCCTTGGCCCACCCCCTCACTGTTTTCAACCTGCTAATCTGCCCGTTCACTTTTCTGCTTTCCCTGATATACCCAAAGAACCTTTTATCACTTCTCCTGATACCATGAGCCAATTTCTGCTCCACCCTAGCCTTAGCCAATCTCACCTCCCTGGTCACACTTTTGGATATGTTAACATTTTCCTCCTTGTCCTTAACCCCACGTGTTCACTTGTATTGTCTGTAAGCCCCCCTCTTCTCCCTTACCATTTCCTGTACGTCCCTGGTCCACCAGCACAGTTTCCTGGTTCCCCCAACCTTGGGCCTGACCTTAGTACAGGACCTAGTAGCTTCCAGTAACCCTCTTTTAATAACGTCCCAGCTGCTATCTGTGTCCATGCCCAGATTGCTCCCCTGTAAATGCTCCCTGAGGATCCCCTCCATACCCTTGAAGTCTGTGCCTCTGAAGTCGAGTGCTACTGTTTTAGTATGATTATCCTCTCTCCCCAGGTTCAAGGAAAACCAGACTAAGGCATGATCACTCCCTGCCAGAGGGTCCTTGACCTAGAGATTCCTAACCAGGTCGCAGTCTGATAGGACCACATCCAGGATATGACTGTTCCTTGTTGGATCCGCCACCAGCTGGAACAGGAATGCATCCTGGAAGATGTCCAGCAAGCGCTGCTCCTTCATTGACAAGGATGACATAGTTCCCCAATCAGCCCCCAGTAAGTTAAGGTCCCCCAGCACCAACGTTCTTCCCTCCCCCCAACCACAATGCTCCCAGGGATTCTCCACCAAGCCTTCCTCCATATCATCTGCCTGCAAGGGCAGCCTGTATACCACACCCAGCTTCACCCTCTTAACCCCAGGTGCTTGCAAGGTAACCCATACTGCCTCAACTTGCCCCTCCACCCTGCATACATATATGCCATTTCTAATGATGACTGCTACCCCCCCTTCCCTACCCACAGTTCTGTCCTTCCTGTACATTGAGTACCCCACCAGGTTGAGGTCCCAGTCATGCCTTGGCGTAGCCCACGTTTCTGTAACTGCTACTACGTCCACCTCCCCTTCAGTTAGCAAAGTCAGCAGCTCAGGCATCTTATTTCCCATGCTCCTGGCATTCATCAGGACCACTGTCAATCCCTTCCCCCTGCCCTCACCTGTCCCCTCAGCCCCCGACCCACCAGCTGCTTGCCTACTGTGTTGCAACTGGTCTGCTCAACAGAGAGAAGGGAGTAAAACTGCACAACCTGGTTCAAATTATAACCCTTCCTACCCGTATCAACACTTGCACCTCCTCCCACCCTCTCATTGACTGGGTAATTACTAATAGAGAGGACAGAATCACCCAGGCAGCCACCCTATCCGATTCCTTGAGTGATCACTCCCCCACCTTTGCCATTTGGTCCTGTAAGGCATCCTACCCCCCGCAAGTACCTAACGTTTTGTAACTTCAGCTACCCTGACATATCCCTCTTCCACAAGGATGTTAATGCCATCAGCTGGAGGGACCTCTATGCTCACACTCATGTTAACGCTGTGGCTGACTACTTTACTAGTGCTCTGTTAGGCTTATGGGACTGACACTTCCCAATCAACACCAGGAGAGTCAGAGGCAGGTGCACGCGTTGGTTAACCCCTGAACTCCTCTTCCTCATGAAGGGGAGGGATCATAAGTGGGCAGCCAACAAACTGACCCCTTCCACTACGCTGTGGAATGAATACTGCCACCTGCGCAACTGTTGTAAACACATGGCCAGATCCCTAAAATGGAACTATCACCTCAAGATACAGACAGCCTCAGCAACCCAAGGAAATTCTGGGACGCAATAGGCTCCCTCTTGTGCCCACACACAAGTAGCCCCAACATTAGAAACACAGACTTTGAAGGAGATAAGGACCGCTTGGCCCACCTAGTCTGCCCATTTCCCTACCTACAGGATAAGCTGCAGATCCTAGTTAACCAACAGCCTATTTCTTCTTATCCCCCACAAGAATTGCCTTATGTCTGTCCCACGTATTCTTGAATTCTCCCACAGTTTTAGACCCCACAGCCTCCTCAGGAAGGCTGTTCCATGCATCCACCACCCTCTCTGTGAAAAAATACTTCCTCACATTGCCTCTGAACCGCCCCCTACCCTTTATCTTTAAATTGTGTCCCCTTGTTCTTGCACATCTTTTTCTGAAAGATACTACCCTCTTGGACTTTGTTGATTCCACTGAAGTACTTAAAGGTTTCTATCACGTCCCCTTCCTTTCTTCAAGGCTATATATATTAAGCTCCTTTAGTCTCTCCTCATATGGCTTCTCTTGCAGACTCTGCAATATTTTAGTTGCCCTCCTCTTGACTGCCTCTATATTGTCTATGTCCTTGCAGAGATGGGGTCTCCAGAACTGGATGCAGTACTCCAGATGGGGTCTCACCAACTGTCTGTACAGAGAGATAACAACTTCCTGTTTTCTGCTCGTGATGCCTCTCCCTATACATCCCAGTATACCCCCAGCTCTCCCTACTGCCTTCTCACATTGCTTGCTAACCTTAAGGTCATCTGATATGATTACTCCCAGGTCCCTTTCCATTGTTGTTGTTGTTGTTGTTACTACCCCCATTGTGTAATCTTCCCTGGGTTTTGTTTCCCAGGTGCATTATTTGCACTTCTTTGCATTGAATCAAGCTGCCATACTTCTGACCATTCCTCCAACCTTGCCAAGTCCCTTCTCATCCTTTCCACGCCTCCTTGTGTATCAATCCTGTTGCAGATCTTGTGTCATCTGCAAAGGCATACTTTCCTTCCAGTCCTTTGCAATGTCACTTATAAAGACATTAAAAGGACTGGACCCAGTACTGAACCTGCAGTACCCACTAGTAACCCCTCTTTCTTTAGAGTGGACTCCATTTACAATTACCTTCTGTGTCCTGTTGTCCAGCAAATGTTTTACCAGGCTACCACCCTGGGACCCACTCCCAGGCTGCTTAATTTGACTATTAATCTTTTGTGGGACTGTGTCAAATGCCTTGCTAAGTCTAGGTAGCCATGTCCACAGCCCTCCCTGGTCTACTACTTTGGTCACCCAGTCAAATAAATCAATTAGATTCATCTGACATGACCTTTCCGCTGTAAACCCATGCTGCCTTGGATCCTGTGCCCCACTGGCCCCTAGGTACTCAACAATTCTTTCCTTTAGAAGTGATTCCATCACTTTCCCTACCACAGAGGCCAAACTGACAGATCTGTAGTTTCCTGCCTCTGTCTTGGTCCCACTTTTGTGAAGGGGAATCACATCCGCCTTCCTCCAGTCCTCAGGTACCACACCATCCTCCCATGATTTGTTAAAAAGGGTAGTCAGTGGTTTCACTAGTTCTCCCCTTAATTCTTTTAGAATGCTGGAGTGAATTCCTTCAGGGCCCATTGCTTTGTCCACCTTCAGTTTTAGGAGTTCTTTCAGAATCCTTTCTTCTGTGAAAGGACTGGGATCGACCCCTCCTATCAAGAGTGCTTCTTTTTATTGGATTAGGTACCTCCCCTACTCCTCTTTTGTGAATACTTAGCAGAAATATTCGTTCAGTATCCCTACTTTTTCACTGTCCCTCTCTGCCCACCCACCATCTATTGTATTCAGCCTCACTATCCCTCCCTTTGTCTTTCTACGCTCCCTGATGTACCTTTAAAAGGTTTTATCTCCCCTCTTAACCGAGTTGGCTATCTTTTCCTCAGTTTGGGCCTTTGCTATTCTGACTTCCTTCCCTGCTTCCTTCTGCCTTAACTGGTACAGCTCTCTGTCCTGCTTCTTCTGTGTGTCCTTATACTTCCTGAATGCTATCTTTTTCTCCTTGACTTTCTCCGCCACCTCTTTTGAGAACCATAGTGGCTTTTTCTTTTGTTTTGATTTGTTTATTTGCTTCACACAAAGGCTTGTTGCCTCTGTGATGGCAGCTTTGATGTTTCCCCATTGTTGCTCCACCCCTCCTTCTAGCCTGTTTGCTAGTGCTTTTCTAAGGCACACTCCCATCTTGCCAAAGTCAGCCCTCCTGAAGTCCAGTAACCTCACTTTTGTATGGCTTGACTCTGTAGCTGAGTTTATCATGAACCACACTGTTTGATGGTCACTTGTTCCCAGATGGCAACCCACTTCTTGATCTGAGATCCTCTCACTGTCCCCATTTGAGAGTATGAGGTCTAAGATTGCTCCCTCATAAGTGGGTTCCAAAACTAGCTGTCTGAGGCATGCCACCTGTAGGGCATTAAGAATGGCCCTGCTCTTGGATGTGGCTGCACAAATGTGCTCCAGTTAACATCTGGCATATTCAGGTCTCCCATCAACAGTATCTCCCCTTTCTCTGCCATCCTAAGAATGACTTTTATCATACCCTTGTCCACTCCCTCCCCCCCGACATGGAGATTTGTATACAACCCCTGTGCGGATTGTGGTGCCATTTCCAGTCTCTAAGGTGACCCACAGTGCCTCCTCTCCTCCCTATTTACTCTTTTGTTCAGTTGCTTTTATCCCTTCCTTTACATAGAGAGCTACTCCTACCCCTCTTCTCTCCTCCCTGTCTCTCCTGTAGGTTATGTACCCTGGTATGTTAACATCCCAGTCATGGTTCTCTGTGTGCCATGTTTCTGTGATTGCTACAATATCCAGGCATACATCTTCCATCAAGGCCACCAGTTCAGGGAGCTTGTTGCCCAGACTACAGGCATTGGTACTCATTACCCTTCATTTCCTGATGGCCTTACTCCTTTTTGCCCCATCCTTGTCCTTAATGCCTTTGTCACTTTCTCCATTTACCCCTGCCCTTCTCCTTATCGACATCTCTATCTTGGTGTTTACCTCACTTACTACCCTGACTTTTTTGGGGGGGCTAGGATTTCCCTGCTCCTTTCCAGTGCCTCCCCCCTTGGCTAGTTTAAATGCTTGCCAATGAGCATTTAAACCTATCACCCAGGATCCTAGTTCCCTCCTGGACAGATGCAGCCCATCATGCCAGTATAGGCCTGCATCACTCCAGGTGGACCCCCAGTCCCAGTGAAGCCAAATCCTGAGCTCTGCACCAGTTTTCAACCACTGATTGAATCCCATGGTGTGAGTACCCCAGCCTCACCTCGTCATAGACAGGCATCACCTCCGAGAAGGTTACCGTGCATGCTACTTGTCTAAGGCCCCTCCCCAACTCCACAAACTCTTCCTACACTGCTCTGATCCCTTTCTAAGCCAGGTCATTTGTCCCTAGGTGGACAATGACATCCAGCTCCCTCCCCTGTGTAGCTGCTCCAGCGATCCTGAGGATTTGCACCATGTCCCTCCAAGCCACCTCCCTCTCCTCTTACTCCCCCAGTTCTACCTTCCTAACAATGGAGTCCCCCACCAGGAGTTATTTCCTTCCCCTGTGGGGTCCCATGCCATCCTCCTGTGGGTCTCCCTTGTGGAGGTTCCCAGCATCCTTCTTGGTCTCCACTGCGGTTGTCTCCATAGAAGAACCTCACTTTGCCAGAACAGCATAGGAATTGTGGAGAGATACAACTGGAGGGATGCACCTCTGTTCCACCAACCTCACCCTTCCTGAGCCCACTGTGGTCCAACTGCTCCTCTTTCTTGGCAACCTCTGAGGCAACAGCAGTGGCCCTGGTGGTCCCTGGATGGAAGAGGAGGTCCCACAAATCCTGGCCAACTCAGCATGGAGGTGAGCAACCTCCTCCCTCAGCCCAGAGAGGTGCCTGCAGATGGGACAATGCCGCATCCTCCAGAACGTCTCCCAGAAGACTGCTGCTCTACAGCCACTGCACTGCAACACTTCCATCATGTCTTACTTCTGGCCCCTTCACTGTTGTTTGGAATCCTTACTCTTTCCTCTGTTTTTTTTTTTCTTCTCTCCCTACTTACTTACTGCCTCTGTGCCCTTTAAGCTCCTGATCATCCTGTTCTGAGACAAGGAGATCCTATATTTCTCAGTAGACCTCTTACTTGCTCAGAGACAGACCTCCTGAGGCTGGGGGTGGAGAGCTACTCTTACCCTTCTAGGATGGTGAGTCTTTGGTGGCTCTGTGATCACTCACTTCCTGCTCCCAAACAGGACGTTCCTGTTGTCAGTCAAATCCTGTGCCTATAAAAGTAGAACTAGCTTTGGGTGGGAAGGAGGGCAATATAGTCCCAGTAGAGAAGTCCAGTCACACAACACTCTTTCTTCCTGGTGTTCCCTGCCAAGCCTCTGGCAGAATCTATCTAGGGCAGTGTTTAAATCTAGCTTCCTTCTGGCTAAGCCACTCCCCCTACTTAATAGATCTTTCTACATGTAATTAAATTGCACAGATAACAATCCCCTTCAGCCACCTGAGATTTACACCTAGATAACTGCTCAGATAAGCATTCACTTCAGCTAACTCAGACAAACACACTAACTTTTTTTTGTGTGTTTTTTTACCCTAAATTGAAGGTCCCAGTAGAAGAGTTCTACTTCTTTAGTCCCAGTAGAGAAGTCCAGTCACACAGCATTCCTTCCTCCTGGTGTTCTCTGCCAAACCTCTGGCATAATCTATCTAGGGCAGTGTTTAAATATAGCTTCCTTCAGGCTAAGCCACTCCCCCTACTTAATAGATCTTTCTGCATGTAATTAAATTGCACAGATAACAATCCCCTTCAGCCACCTGAGATTTACACCTAGATAACTGCTCAGATAACATTCACTTCATCTAACTCAAACACACTAATTTTTGTGTGTGTGTGTGTGTGTTTTACCCTAAATTGAAGGTCCCAGTAGAAGAGTTCTAGTTCTTTAGTCCCAGTAGAGAAGTCCAGCCGTACAGCACTCCTTCCTCCTGGTGTTCTCTGCCAAGCATCTGGCAGAATCTATCTAGGGCAGTGTTTAAATCTAGCTTCCTTCTGGCTAAGCCACTCCCCCTACTTAATAAATATTTCTACATGTAATTAAATTGGACAGATAACAATCCCCATCAGCCACCTGAGATTTACACCTAGATAACTGCTCAGATAACCATTCACTTCAACTAACTCAGACAAACACACTAACTTTTTTTGTGTGTATTGTTACCCTAAATTGAATGTCCCAGTAGAAGAGTTCTACTTCTTTAGTCCCAGTAGAGAAGTCCAGTCACACAGCACTCCTTCCTCCTGGTGTTCTCTGCCAAGCCTCTGGCAGAATCTAGCTAGGGCAGTGTTTAAATCTGGCTTCCCTCTGGCTAAACCACTCCCCCTACTTAACAGATGTTTCTACATGTAATTAGATTGCACAGATAACAATCCCCTTCAGCCACCTGAGATTTACACCTAGATAACTGCTCAGATAAGCATTCACTTCAGCTAACTCAGACAAATACACTAACTTTTTTTTTTTGTGTGTGTGTTTTTTACCCAAAAATTGAAGGTCCCAGTAGAAGAGTCCTACTTCTTTAGTCCCAGTAGAGAAGTCCAGTCACACAGCACTCCTTCCTCCTGGTGTTCTCTGCCAAACCTAAATTCCCCTTCTGGACTACTCACCAACCCCTCCAACGTGGCCAAAGCACTCAACTCCCAATTGACAGACCTAACAGTCCTCAGCAAACCACCTCCAGGTAACCCCCACCCCACGCCCAGTAATTCTCACCTCCCCCCCCCCTCCCCATGCCCCTACTCTCCCGCCTGCCCCACTCACTTACTCCCTGCCCTGGATCCAATATTGTCCCCAAGCCCCTCTCCTTCCACACCACCTCTCACCTCCTTTCTGCTTTACTCCCCCCAAGGGACACCTTTAAGCTACCCACCCATAGCAGCCCTGGTGCTGATGGCCTCTCCTCTGTTTTTCTAAAACTAATCTCCCCAGTAATTGCCAGGCCACTTACCTTTATATTTAACCTTGCCCTATCCATCTCCTCCATATCTCTCACCTGGAAGTCTGCTAAGGTGGTTCCTATCTTCAAAGCGCGGGACCCCACTCATCTGACAACTATCGGCCAATATCTATTCTACCCCACCTAAGCAAACTCCTTGAAAAGGTTTTCCACCACCAGCTATCCAAATATCTCAATGAACACAACCTCCTATGTGCCCAGCAACACAGCTTCCATAAGCACCACAATGCTGCGATGGCATTGACTCTGTTCACCAATCACATCCTCACCAACATGGATCACAGCTGTGCTACAGGTGCAGTCTTTGTCGACCTATCAAAAGCCTTCAATCTGGTAAACCACACCCTCCTCCTCTCAAAACTGCAGTCTATTGGCTGCTCCAAAGAAACCACTAAATGGTTTCAGTGCTACCTCTCAAACCATTCCCAGTCAGTCTGTATCAGCTCAGTCACTTCTCCTGCCATGTCTGTATCCACTGGAGTTCCCCAAGGGTCCATCCTGGGCTCCCTGCTCTTCTCCATCTTTGTCAACACTCTCCCCTCCAACTGCCTCAACTGCAACACCCTCTTTTATGTGGACAACCTAGTCATCTTCCACAGTGACAAATCTCTTCCTCGAATATCCTCAGTCCTTACCCAGAACTACAGTGCTGCCCATAGCTGGTTCTCCTCCAACTGACTACTAATTAACACCAAATAAAACAGGGCCATGCTGTTTGCATCTAGGCCACTCCTAACTAAATCCACCACCGACAATTCATCCCTTCTTATCCTAACTCCCAGCGGTCCTCCCATGGAAAATGTCTCCTCCTTTAAATATCTGGGGGTCACACTCGACCCCACTCTTTCTTTCACTGACCATGGCAACACTGTTATTCACAAGATAAACCAGAAACTCGGGGCTGCTTACCGCATAAGGCCATACCTGTCCAATGAGGCCCGCCTAGCTATAGTCTGAGGAAACCTTCTCCCTATACTGGACTACTGTTCCCCTATTTACTCTCATGTCTCTACCACCCTACAACAGCGCTTGACACTTTGCGCTGTCTGCCCCTTTCTCCACACACCACTATGACCTTTACAGTTTCCTCAGCTGGCTCAATCTACAGGGCCGCTTTGAATTTACCCTAGGCTGCTTTGTGGACACCATCTTAAGACACAATGATGTTTCCCCTTCCTCCAACCTCTGTAAGCTCCGTACCTCGCCTGGGTGCCTCCGCTTCTCTGCTGTTCCACCTCTTGAGGTACCATGCACCACGACCAATATGGGAGGGAATGCCCTATCAGTTGCTGCCCCCGCTTTCTGGAATGGGCTTCCCACACCATTTAGATCCTCCAACATCCATATTTCCTTCAAGAAAAACCTCAAATCCTGGCTGCTTACCAAACACTGCTGTAAATGTGTGCACCAGCAATCCCCCCACCTTCTTGACTACCCTAAAGTTACCCTACTCTTATCCACCCTTCATCACTGCCATCTTCTGGTAGATAGTCAATTGCACAGAGGCTGGTGTGGGAGTTAGCTGGGTTCTGCCTAATGCTGTAATTCCTGTGCTCCACTAATCTGCCTTGTGTTGATTTTTTTCCTTACTTATGTTATATTGTTGTACTTATCCTTATTTATGTTGTATTATTTCCCTGTAACAACTGGTGTACTCACTCTACCCTACTGCATTGTAGTTCTACGCGTTGTATTATCATTGTGTATATCATGTATTATGCTCCACTTGCCTCTTGGCCCGGGTCATGGCTGAAAATGGTCTCCTGGACCAGTGCACCTACCTGGTTATGAAAGTCATAAATAAAATAAATTTCATTCAACTGGCATAGTGATTTGTAGTTGTGGAAGGATTCACTGAAAACTCCAAAAGTTATGCTTCAGTATCCCATTTTTAAAGCTAAAACAAAATGGCTGTAGCCTCCACCCACAGTCATAAAAAAGAACTGCATGTTTTGAACAGCCCACACCTGGTTCAACTCATCAAAGGGCTGAATACCTGCCCCCATTGCTAGGTTCCCCAGGCACATGATTCCCCTCAGTTGCCAGTCCATGCAGATTGGGATCTCTATACCAGGGAGAAATTCCACTCATCCTTGGCTATGACGACCAACAACATGGGTTCTGTATTACCCTTCCTTTCCACACAGCATTTACCATGTCTGAAATGTCCATTCTACCGTAGGATTGCATGCACTGAGCCCTCTATACCTGTTGTATCCCCACACCACTGCTAATTAAGCATGTGGCAGATATGGTGATCCCAAACACTCCAAATCAAGCCATGTTGCCCTATCTGACAGTGCTACCCAATCCTGCATATACTGTATATCTGGTTTGTGCCACCAGATAAGAGTGTTGTATGTCAGGAAATTTATGACCACCCTGTTGGCCATCTTGTTTAAGTCTTGGAAGACTCACTCTAGGTCTCTTTCATGTCCAGTGTACTACAGTCTTCCATGTCCACAGAAATTTCACTTTGGCTCCTATGAATGCAGGTGAGCCCTATTGTGAGTATTTGCACAGGGTAGAGAAGTTTAGGCAAGCTAGTCTTCTTGATGAGAGTGAGCTGACCCAGCCAGGACAAGGATAAATTCTGCCACCTCTCTAGCTCTGCCATTAAGACATGTAATAAAGGTCTATACTTTTGCCCATACAATCCATCTACTGATGGACCCACCTTGATTCGCAGGTATGAGATGTATTCCCTAGCCAAGGTGAAAGGTGTACTAAGGGGGTCCACCCACTAGTGTGCCAACCCCAAGCCCTTCAGATAGGACTTTTGCAGATTCATCTGACATCTAGAAAAAAGGAGAACTCCAGGTTATACAATAGGGCCAGGATCAAGGTGGCCAGCACTGTAATGTACTACAGAAGATCATCTACACACAAGATGATCTTGCAGTGTTTCCCTGACTGTAACAAGAGCCACTGAATAGCTTGGTGTCCCTGCTTTTAAAAGCCAGAGGCTCTATGCCAACGTATAAAGGAGTGGGGCTAGGGGGCACCCCTGGTGTGTACCCCATGGAGTGGAAAGACATCAGAAGGACAGCCATTTATCAGAATACGTGCCATCAGCCCCTGGTATAATAGTTTGGTCATTTCTATGAAGGACTGCCCCAGACCAAAGTGCTTCATCACTTTGAAGAAGTATTCCCACTATATTCTATCAAATACATTCTCGGAGTCCAGGGAAAGCATGAATGCTCCTCCTGGATGCTGAGAACCGCATGAGCCACATTCAGCAATCTTCTCATGTTATAATAGGCGAGCCGGACCCAGACAAATCCTGTCTGATTGGAGTGAATTACCAGTCCCAACACCATCTCCAATCTGGAAGCCAAAATCTTTGCATATTTTGTTGTCATAATTTAACAAAAGAAATGAGGCAATAACAGCTGCACTCCAAAGAGTCATTTCCTGGTTAAGGGAAGGCACAGATCAAGGCCTCCAAACAAGTGGGAGGGATGGCAGTGTGTTAAATGGCCTCTGCATATACTTTCGCAAAACATTTACTCAGTGGCCCTCTCATGTATTTAAAAACTCCCCAGAGAAACAGTCGGAGCCACTGACTTTGCCTTTTTTAAGTGCTTGGATCACCCGACTAACCTCCTTAAAGATGGCAAGGCAAGGCAAATTTTATTTATATGGCGCCCTTTCCAACAGCTCAGAGTGCCTCACAACAATAAAAGAAAACAAGAATAGGTTCAAAAATTCAAAAAACAGCAAAATAAATACCTTAAAATCTAAATGAAAACAGTAAATAAGATAGATGCATCTAGAGTTAATTAATAATTTGGAAAGGCCTGCATCAAATAAGTATGTTTTTAACCTGTGCTTAAAGGTATCCACAGTTGGGATACAGCATACTGATTCTTAGAGAGAATTCCACAGTAAAGGGGCCGCAATTCCAAAAGCCCTATCCCCGGACTGTTTTAAATGGAAATGGGGAACCAGAAGTAAACCTGCATCTGTGGACTGGAGGGGGTGAGAAGGAGTGTAGGAGTTCAGAAGATCTTTCAGGTAGCTTGGGCCCAGCCCACGTAGGGCCTTGAATGTTATCAAGCGAATCTTAAAAATGATACACCATGGAACAGGAAGCCAGTGCAGAGCCTGCAGCACCGGTGTGATGTGGTCACTACGATGAGTTCTCGTCACCAACTGGGCCACGGCATTCTGGACTAACTGCAGTCAGTACACCAAACTTCCAGACAGCCCTAAGTATAGAGAATTGCAGTAATCCAATCTGGAGGTGACAAAGGCGTGGACAACCGTCTCAAGGTCGGCTGGCGCCAAATACAGTTTAATTTGGGTGATATTGCGAAGATGATAAAAACATTCCTGACTACCACCGACACCTGTTTTTCAAATGTTAGTCTGCAGTCAAGAATGACACCCAAATCCTTCATTGCATCCATGATCTTGGCCCCAATACATCTGCCTGCTCTGCCTGAGTTGTAGCATGAGAATTTTATCAAGGAACACCTTAGCCTAGCCCAGTCTCCCCTGACATTCTGAAGTGTAAAGAGTTCTGTAGAACTGGGCAAATTCTTTACTAGCAGAGTGGTGGGGGCTAAATCGGTGGAAGAATTCAAGAGGGCGTGGGACAAGCATATGGGGCTGAGTAATGGGGGGAAGGCGGGGACTGGCAGGGAGGGGGAGGTGTAGGGGGAAAAAAAGGGCAGACTAGATCGGCCGGTATGGTCCTTTCTGCCATCAAGCTTCTATGATTCTATGATATGATAATATATTGGGCAGTATTTACCAGCCTTCCCATACCAGACCTGAAACTAGTAATTATGTTGGAATCCCTTCTATCCCAAGCAATTGAACCAGTAATGGGTTTGGCTTGTTGCTCCATTCAAAGAAATGAGTAAAATTGAGCTACTGTTCTTTAATGCCCTCAGCAGGACATTTAATGCCTTCAGAGCCATGGCCAGTTTGGGTAGGCACTCTGGTGACTTGTCTGTATAAGACTGTTTTCTAGAGTTTTGAGTTGTTTCTCCAGTTCTAGAAGCTTTTCTCTCCAAACCTTGCACTTAACTGCTACATATGAGATAAGCATGACATGTAAGTAAGCTTTTCCTGCCTCCCAAAAAAACCCTGTCAGAGGAGGCCTTAACTGCATTCATAGAGGCACAAATCTCCCTTCAGTATTAACATAGTCTATAAATTCATCTGACATCAGGCAGTACGGAAGGCTAGAATGTTGATGGGACAGTCGGGCCACTCTATACTGTTTTGTTGTTTGTGTATGATGAACATTCAACTACGTCTACTTATTGAAAAAAAATAAAAATAAAATGGTGCCTATTCCATATCAGGATCAGGATTTCCACAGCCTCTTCTTGCTGTACCACTGTCTGCAATTTCCTGCCAACCCCAAGGTCTTGGAGCAAGCACTGGGCAGGGGTTGGGTACGGGTGAGTTTAATCTGTGGTATGTAGTCATATTTTAGTCATGAAAAATTGAAATGTAACTGTTTTTAAATGAGGGACTATAAATATGGCAACTTAGCTTCTGTAATCCCCTTCCCTGATAAAGACTGGAGCAGTCGAAGCGCCAGGGCTTCTGATGTGAGGTCTCCTCCAGGTACTGGACCTGAGCTGGAGTATGCACTGATTACCTGCATTGCTGGTTTACACATGATGCTGATGTTATGTTACTGTCACTTTAAATGGCTGTGAAAAGCACTTATTAAGTTGGATGGGTCTGCAATAAAATGGTCCTGTGATTTCACAAGCTGAGAGCAGAAAGACAGTTTTGTTCAGTCTGACTTCTTGGCATATTAGGGTGAGTGCTCCACACTTCTCTTTACCTGAAGTCAGGGTACTGGTCTATAATTTCCTGGGTCCCCCATCTCCCCACTCTTGTGAAGGTGCACAATGTCTGCTATCCTCTAGTCCCTGTGTGCTACACCCATCTCAACTGAGATGCTGACTAGATCTGTCAGTGGGCTTCCTGAGGCTACCCCAGCTCCCTGAATACCCCTGGGTGTAAACTGTCCAGTCCCAGGGGAATTATCTACCTGCAGCCCCTTCAGTCCCTTAAGCACCCTTTCCTCTGTGGTACTACCCATTTCCATATTTGCTACATACTGTACCTAGATGCTGATCTGTGTCAGTGCCCCCCCCCCCTTAGGCTTTGAAGACTGAACAGAAGTATTCATTTAGAATATCGGCTATTCCTATGCCTTGGCCATTCTCAGTCTCTCGCTCTCTCTTCCACTTTTGTTCTTTTTCCTTTCCCTGCCATATTTATAGAAGGCCTTGTGACCTTGTCTTTTTTCCTTAACCTTCTGTAATCTTTAGTTCTACCTCTGCCTTGACCCTCCTCACTGCCTTATAGCTTCCTTTGTCTTGACAAAGAGAGCTCCCTGCTTGCCTTTGTCTGTTCAGCTTTGTACACTTTGAAGGCCACCTTTTTTCTACCACAACCTCCATGAAAAAAACACATACATACATAGATACATAGACAGTGTCGGCAGATAAGGGCCTATGGCCCGCCCAGTCTGCCCATTTGAGCTTGTAAGTTCACTTTGTTTTCCTAGAAGTCTGTTGCCCCTTACCGCTGACCTCCAGAATTCCTTTATGTCTATCCCATGCATTCTTAAATCTTGTGTGCCTCTTATTCCTCTTCCTCTTGCCTACCTGTCTGAGGCAACCTTTATCTACCTCTAGATCCCTTCTTTGATATGCTCCTACTTGCTTACTACCCATCTATTATTTTTATTTTTTTTATTATTCTTTGATAACCGGGTAAGGCTCATTAGGCACAAGTGCCTGTTTTCAGGTGGCACTGAGAGGTTAAGTGACTTGCCCGGAGTCACACAGTATGCAAGTGGAGGCTGTGGGAATCAAACCCAGGTTTGCTGAATGTACCAAACTCATTCACAACTCAGCTGTACCCTAAGCGCCTTAGTTCCTCCTCCATCTCCTAAAGTCCAGGACCATTGTCTAGGTCAGCTCCATCTGTGATTTCAGTGCTATGCCTAACCACACTGCACTGTGGTCATTAGACCCTAGCAGCTCTTCCATTAACTCTCCAGTGCTGATTTAGTTGGTCAGAAGTATTGAAGATTGAGAATGGTCATGTCCCTAGTCTGTTCCTCCTTTAGTTGAGTCAGGAAGTAGTCCTGGAAGTTGTCGACCAACACCTGTTTTCTGGTGTTCTGCGCCATTGGGATGCTCCAGTTAGTGTCCGGTGTGTTGAAGTCTACTAACAGGACGACTTCACCTCCAGCTACTGCCTACCTGATCACTTCATCCAGAGCCATGTCCACCTCTTCTGTCTGATTAAGGGGTCTGAAGCCCCCCTCAAGCAGCCAACCTTCCCCTCATCCACTGTAAGCTCTGCACAAAGTGATTCTACCATGCCCCCACCCCATCTCTGTCTCTTCCATCACTGTAATACATTCGCTGACCTATAGTACAACACCCACTCCTATCGCCATTAGACTGTCCTTCCTGAAAAATATTTTGTCTGGGGCTGTGAGGTTGCAGTTATTTTGGCATGATGCCAAGGGGTGATACCAACATTTGTGGCACTGCCATTTGCTGAGAAACAGTGGTTGGCAAATTCTAGGCCAATCTCTGAACATTAACGAAAATATGTTGTAAACTAGGGGAGTTTAATGTTTTTCATAACATGGTAGAAAATGGGATTTTTTTTGTCAGAGGATACATTGGAAAGAATACATCATGTAGCTGGATCTCCAATTAAGATTTCTGATAGACTCGCTGCCAGCTATCAGTTCAAGCATTAGTGATGTGCAAAAAATTCAGATTTGCTCGTCCAATACAAAAACAGTCATTGCTGCCTCAACCAAGCTCATTAATGGGTCAAGAGTGACACCGTGTGGGCACCTAGGTGAATCTGGAAGACAATTTAGTCCAATGCCACCATAGCCACAGTGTGACCCTGAACAAGTAACTTTCCTGTACTCCAGTACTCAACGCTATCAAAACTGGCATTATATTTTATTAATTTTTATTTGTGTGGCTGGGGTTTCATGATGCGTAGACCATTAATTAAGAGACATTACCTTAAACCATTAAATAAGTGATAATATGATAAGTGTGTAAATAAATAAATAATCACTATACCAGGCAATAGACTGATTTTCAAGTGCATGAAGTAACAAACCGATGGCCTGGTACTGTGTATCCATGAGACAATCAGATTATTGATGAGGATAGTGATTACACTCATATTAGCATTATTATCGTATGTGTATACACATACGGTATGTGTAAAAGGCCATCACAGGTTCAGTTAGTGCTCCCCCCACACACACAAACCTCAGTTTACATTGGACCCTTCCCCCCCCGGTGTGTGCACTCACCTCTACTTACATATCTTTTTTTTTTTTTGTAAAAAAAAGTTTATTTTTAAATACATATTTCAAGCATAATATTTTGCTCTGCCACGTCCCATCTAAAGTTCAGGCTACCTCCTCTCCCTGTAATATAGCTTCCCTGTCCCTATCACTTACATAATCTTATTTCATAAATTTAACCCCCAACACACTCAACCCAGCTGCTAAGCACCCTCCTTCCATGTACCATACCATGACTGAAAGGAAATGTGTTTTATTTATATGCGCAATGCTTGTGCTGTTGGCACACATTGAACTCTGAAAACAAGCAGTGTCAGTGGCTCAGCAGATAGCACACTCATCTCTGAGGTCGGGAGATCAAAAGGCTGTGGGTTCTGGCCCCACACCAGGCACTTGGGTTAAAATCCCAGTACTGACACTGTACTGCAGCATGGGGGGGGTGCTGCACTCCTGAGGTGCCGTCTTTCGGATGAGATGTTAAACTGAGGTCCCATCTGCCTGTTCTGGTGGTAGTTCAGGTGGATGTTAAAGATCCCATGGCAGTTCTCGAAAAGAGTAAGGGAATTTCCCTAGTGCCCTGGCCAAATTTCTCCCCATTCACAAAAACTATCACCAACAGCTTAATCTGGTTCAAGGTCAGTTGGCATTCATCTGTAGCCCCCTCCCCCTGGGTCGTGCCTGAAAATAGGCAGAATTTGTCTAGTGCACTTACCCAGTCAACAAAAACTGAATAATAAAAAAAGAACTGGTCAGAGCCTCAACGGCTGCTAAAGCTACAGCATTAAGATAATGTGGCTGACATTAAATGCATTTGCAAGTAAATCGAAGCTGACCACCTAGCACAGCACTAAGGCTACCACTTGCTATCCATCCAACCCAAGTTCCTGCCTCAAACCTGAGATACAGTATGTGGTGCAGATGAGCAAGGCAGGGTTCCAGGGAGGGAGGGGTTAGGGTTTTGCAGGAAGGAACGATGCCCCCTTTCAGAACAGTCTTATGTCAGTACACACTTGTTAGCTTGTCATGAGATGCAGAGGCATCAGAAGACCAGAAAGGGGCCAGCAGGTGAGTTCAGAAGGAAGCAAAACTCCACTGCACTCCTGGAGGGAATAAGCATCCAAACCATGTTCCATGTCAAAAACGTAATTATGTGCCCACTGAAATAGATACAAAATTCCAGTTGGACCTATGTATGCCAAACACGCACGGAAGAAAATTACCCCAGAGCTTTGCTGTAAAGGCTTCATCAGGAGGTGGAACCTACTAGTCAGTTTCACAACTTTAAAGGTCCTCATACATGACATCATCATCGGGAGAATTCAAGAATGCATGGGACAAGCATAAGGCAATTCTTGTGGGGGGGTAGGAAGAAATAGGCTGTTGGTTAACTAGGATCTGCGGCTTATCCTGTAGGTAGGGAAACGGGCAGACTAGGTGGTCCAAGCGGTCCTTATCTGCCGTCAAAGTCTATGTTTCTATGTTTCTATCATTCAAATTTACCAATAGTGCTACACAAAGTACAAACAGCCCATTGTAGTACATGTATAAAGATAGTGAAATCCCCCCCAAAATGACGTTAAAAAATGTGTAATAAATCCACATCACAGGCAGCCTATTTCAAAGACTTAATTCCTCATTGCTTCAAGATGGCCTTAAAAATGCATCTATTTCACCTGGCATATAGATACATACATAGA
The DNA here is from genome assembly GCA_016271365.2 of Neoceratodus forsteri. Lineage (NCBI taxonomy): Eukaryota > Metazoa > Chordata > Ceratodontiformes > Ceratodontidae > Neoceratodus > Neoceratodus forsteri. Next base: position 964,590,502 of record CM028134.1, on the reverse strand, counting down.
TACATAGACAGTGTCGGCAGATAAGGGCCTATGGCCCACCCAGTCTGCCCATTTAAGTTTGTAAGTTCAGTTTATGTTTTCCAGGAAGTCTGTTGCCCCTTACCCCTGACCTCCAGAATTCCTTTATGTCTATCCCATGCATTCTTAAATCCCGTGATTATCAGCCCACCACTTCCTCTGGCAGGGTGTTCCACTTGTCCACCACCTGCTCTGTGAAGAAATTCTTCCTCACGCTTTCCTCTGAATCGTCCTCCCTCCAACTTCATCCCATGCCCTCTAGTCCTGGAACATCTTTTTCGCTTAAAAATAGTGTTTTCCTGCACCCTGTTCCTCCCTGTAAGATACTTGCATGTCTCTATCATATCCCCTCTCTCCCCTCCTCTCCTCCAGGGAGTACATGTTCAGTGCCTTCAACCTGTCCTCATAGGATGGTGACTATGCAGAATAATTCTGTTTGTACTTTCATGTAATGTTGCAATCTGTGGATTTTTACTATCTTATTGATTTTAGTATTGTATTATTGTACAGCGCTTTGGTTTTAGAATTGCGCTCCGTAAATAAAGTTTATTATTATTATATAAAACAGCAATATCCAGTCCATAATAGATAGGAAAAATAGATAGAAATGATACAGCCATCCCAATGCCAATTAAAGTTCTGCGATCAACTTTACTTAAAAGGCCTAGTCCTGATTTCTCTGATGGTGCAGAAGAACAAAACTGGGCTTTTTTTTGGGGGCTATCAAAGAAGACAACAAATAGAAATCCACAAGAGGATAGGTACCTAAAATTAGAAATAGAAAAAAAATCCTTATTATATTTTGTAATTGATATCTTCATGGATATTAAGAAAATCAAACACAGGGCTCATGGACTAAAACCTGTACATAGAATCCCTCCTGGGTCCCTATACCATTTAGTTTCAGCAGCTATGTGGCAAGACAGTGATGATGATGATGATGAAGGAAGATGGATAAGTGGATAGCTGTGTGTGGGTGGGGAGCGGAGGGTCAGTGTAGCATGAGAGTTCACCATCAATTCTCCCTGACTAGGATCAGCGACTATATAGCATGTTCCCCTGCGGCAGGACTGTCATGATAACCTGACTGTCCGCTGCACCAATTAATACACTTTATTGATAAGGGGAGGGAGAAGAATATTAACTTTTTCTTTATACAGATATGTTGGGGGTGGGGTGGGGAAAATTTGGTTTCTATGGTATTAGAAAGACTACTGTCTCTCCATCAAAAAGGACTTTGAATCCCAGTATTCATTCAGCCCCCAAGACGGATTTGACTTAAGTTTAAATATCCAATAACTCTCCCTTTTCAGTAGTAGATTCAGCCTGTCACCCCCCCTCTTGGGAGCTTTGACATGCTCCAGTCCCATAAATTTAAGACATCTGGGGTCACTGTCTTGCTTCTCCAAAAAATATCTCCCCACCAGAGTGTCCAGTCTTTTATTAGCCATGGATCTAATATGCTTTTGTATTCTTTCTTTTAACATTCTAACTGTTCTACCCACATAATACAAATCCCAAGGACTCCATAGCACATATATTACAAAATTTGTAGAGCATGATATGAATTCTCTGATGTTACACTCCCAGGGCACATTATTGCTTTTGAATTTCTTGCCTTGAATCCCATATTGGCACACATTATATCACTTACATTGAAAGTGACCTTTGGGCTGGTAATTGTTGGAAGATACCCTACACTTCCTACAGCTTGCCCACCAACAAGGGGCCAACTCAGTTACTGCACAGCTGACCCAGGTTAAAGCAGACCTAGACAAACTTGCCCTTGAACAACCGAAATAACCCTACCTTTCTACGCCAAAGATTCTATGAGACTGGCACTTGGTTGGCTGGCCCAGTGATGTTGAGGGTTGAGGCCCTGAACACCACACCGGCAACCTGGGTTCGGGAACAGACTCAGGCCACTGGGGGCTGGCAGGAAGAGGAAGGATTGAGCATCCCATGACTGCTCTCCTTTCTCTGGGGTGGGTGGGTGGGAGCAGTGCATGCGCTGCAGCGGTGACTGGCGGAGGCCAGCCACACTGCAGTGGCATGCCTAGCAAGGAAGGGAGTGAAGTGGGCATCAGCATGGACGTGCTCAGACACCATTGCATGGCTGGCTCCCCGGCGACTAGAAAAAGTGGAAAATGGCGGGGCGAACTTAGTGGCTGATGGCCATGCCCCATGCCCCTGGACACGAAAGGCACCTTCGTCAGGGTGTGGCTGACCCTGTGCAATGGGGCAATTATCTGCGCACCAGACCAGGTCCGGGGGTGTGGGTGCTGGTGGCCAGAGGTCATGGGGCCCACTCCGCTAGGGAGAGAAAATGTTTGATGATAAAAAAGAAAGAGAGACTGGCGCTTGGTCATCCCACCTGCTAGCATATCAACTTCCCAAACAGTGTTGTTTAATGACTATAACAGCAATATCACACCTACATTCCAGCATCAGATTAACACAATACCATGACATACCCCAACAAGCGTTTACAGCCTATTATGAGACTTTATATAATTCTGCCTATATCCCATCACAGAAGGAAATAGATGACTTCCTGTTTAAGCAGTCTCTACCCCGCTTAACAGCTGAACAGACACAACAATTAATGCCGCCTATCTTTGTGGCAGAAATTGACCTAGCGATCAATGACTCCAAAACTATGAAAGCCCCTGGCCCAGACGGATATGAAGTTGAATTCTATAAATTCACTAATGACGAACTACAGCCTATTTTATTAGCAGACTATATAATGCAGTCTCATCAGGTAAGCCCTCCACCAACCTGATTATTTGCAACTATCTTGGCAATTTCAAAACAAGGGAAAACCCCACTCCATTGTTCCTCATATCACCCCATCTTGGTATTAAATGCAGACTACAAATTATGCATGTCCATATTAGCACACTGGATAGATGGACTTTACCTAATTTGATCAACCATGACCAAACTGGCTTTATTCAAACCCGCACCACAACTGATAATATTCGTAGAACTCTACATGTCATACATCAGATACAACAAACCCCCTTTCCCTCTGCGTTGTTAAGCTTAGATGTAGAAAAGGCTTTTGACTGAGTGCCCTTGCCCTTTCTATATGCAGTCCTTGAACGATTCAGGTTCTCATTCTCCTTAATTAGTCTCTTTCAGAATATATATCATTCCCCGCAGGCAAGTGTCCAAATTAGTGGTCACCACTCCCCAAATTTTCATTTGCATCAAGGCACCTGACAAGGCTGTCCTTTGTCTCCCCTACTTTTTGTGGCCCATTTTGAACCTTTGGCCCAAGCAATCGGAGACCTTTAGTGGAATCCCCACTGGAGAGGAAGACCACTGGATAGCACTATAGGCAGACGATGTGTTTCTCTGTCTGTGCAATTCAGAGGTCTTCCTTCTGAGGGTCTTTGATATCATTGCTCAGAATAGTAGAGTAGCTGGGTACCGCCACTTGAATATGGCAAAAATGGGGACATTGGGACCCATATTCAGAGCTGGCCACATGCATGCGTAAAATGATGTGCCACACAAAAAAGATGGTCCGGCTGACTCTGCCACTATATTCAAACAGATTGTGCAATCCGATGCGCACCCAGGATGCGCAGAGCACAGCAGGGGGTCACCAAGTGATGTACAGTGCATCCAGGGTGTGGGGCTGAGAACCGTCCATAGGGGAATGAGTGGTGCATACCTGTATGCACCGCAGCCCCCATGGGTGATATTCAGCTCACATATGCAAATGAGCCCATTGGGCATGCATGGTACAAAGAGGCCATTTGCATGGCTGCACCTGATGGAATGCACCGGGCCCGTCCCCAGCCTCGATAGCCATAGAATTAATGAAAACTCCCCGATCACCATTGTAGTCTAGTTCCCCCCCCCTTCCCCTGTCCTGATACTAGTGATCATAATAAAATACCTCAATACCCTTTCCCTGGTAGTCTAGTGTCCTCCCCCCTGCCCCGATAACAGTGATTGTAATAAAATACCTCAATACCCTTTCTCTAGTAGTCTAGAGGCCCCCCTCCCCTGCCACAATAACAGTGATCACAATAAAATACCTCAATCCCCTTTCCCTGGTAGTCTAGTGGCCCCCTCCATCCTGATAACAGTGATCATAATAAAATACCTCAATCCCCTTTCCCTGGTAGTCTAGTGGTCCCACCCCACAACGATAACAGTGATCATAATAAAATACCTTGATCCCTTTTCCCTAGTAGTCTAGTGGCCCCCTCCATCCTGATAACAGTGATCACAATAAAATACCTCAATCCCCTTTCCCTGGTAGTCTAGTGGCCCCCTCCATCCTGATAACAGTGATCACAATAAAATACCTCAATCCCCTTTCCCTGGTAGTCTAGTGGCGCCCCTCCATCCTGATAACAGTGATCATAATAAAATACCTCAATCCCCTTTTCCTAGTAGCCTAGTGGCCCCCCTTCAATGCCCTGATAACACTGAGCATATTAAAATATCCCAATCCCCTTTTCCTGGTATTCAAGTGATCCCCCCACCCCCACCCTGTTAGCCGATGACCCACCACCCTGCTCCCCTCCAACCAGACTGCAGCCAGCAGCTGGCACAACCCAATCACATTACACCATCCAGCCACCGACTGAGCTGGACAGGAGCACTGTACATTATATAGTACATGCCCACTGGTTGACTGGTCAACCAATGGGCGTGTACTATATAATGTACAGTGCTCCTGTACAGTTCAGTCCATGGCTGGCCAGTGCGGTGTGAGGTACACACTGTCTAGACTGTAAGTAACAGCAAAAAATATTCAGTGTTAAGTACAGGCCATATTATTTTTAAAAAAAATTTTTGCCACTCTGTATTGCAGAAAGTGAACAAGATGCTGTCACAAAACTTTTCATATCATGTGACTGACAGCCTGATCACACAAGCCAAATTTTGGGCTATTTTTTCAAACACCCAAATTATTAAGTTGCAAAAATAGGGGTTTTACATTAAACAGCCTACTCAACCCTAACTACAGTGGCACCACCATACCCCTATAATATATATCTATACAAACATATTCCTGAAAACAGCCATTTGTGCCTAATGGACCTTGCCCAGTTACCAACAAATAAAAACAAACAATCAAACAAATAAAGTTCAAGGCCAAAGGTAGTATACTTTAATTTTGCAAGACAATCATATTTCTGCTAGGATAGTCTCCTATTATGCAACATTTTGAAGGAAGACATTTTTTTTTCTGTACCCCTTCCACAGCTAGAATACAAGGTAACATTATGATCACTGTTGTCATTTCACTGAGAATAAAGTGACAGATGTGAGTTTGCCATTGGATAAACAGTTTGCAATTACCTTCGGATTGGAGGAGATGGTCCACATGTAGCGTCTCCAACACTGGTATTAAGATAAAAAAATTGGAGAATTCACTGATAAAATATTGCTTCAATCATAGAATAACTGAATTAATATAATTTCAGGTTTTTTTTTTTGGGGGGGGGGATTATGAATCGAAAGGTTGTGTCAGACTCCATTTTATTTACAGTCACTGATGTAAATGGTGACCACTTAAAATTCAAGGAAAATGATTTGACCACTAGTGTCCTTTTATTGTCAAAAGGAATTACAGTTGTGAGTTGTGAGCACTAGCTTCTGATTGGAAGAACAGAGAGTTCTCCCAAGAAGGTTGTGATCTGAAAATGGGATCCAGTTTTTGGCCCCGACCTGTAAAATCGTTAAACATCAAAAATCATTTAAACAATGTGCCATACAAATTTGGAACAAACTTGCAGTTGAGATACAAAATATTCCTATGTTTTACCAGTTTAGAAATACTGTAAAGAAAGACTTGTTTTTAAGCTCAGGATGTTTTTGCACATAACTTACACATTGCATTGTTTCTGTATGTCATAATTGCGATTTATTATTGCCCTGTTATATTTTTTCATATGCAATTTTTGTACGTGCAGATGTATTTACTGTATTTTCTTTGTTACGTGTTCTTGAGTGTCTTTGACTCTCACTGGGTCAAGCCTGTAAAAGGGCCATGCGGCCCAGTGCTTTTTTACCCAGTTAACAAAAACAAAATTAAATGAAAATGAAGGGTTCAGATGTAGTATAATTTATAATAAATAATGATAGATGGCAAGCCTGGTGAATAGGGGGTTAAAATAGGGTTACTCACCTGTAAATGTAGGTGGAGGAGTTGTCTATGGTGTACATCCACACCTCTGGCAGAATTCCCTTCCCCTTTAAATCTGGATGAAAGGTCTTCAAGCTGGCTCCTCCCACCCACTCGGGTGGTATCCTCCTCGGCACCGCCCTGTGACATCAGTTCTTACATGCTGGAAGAAAGACCAGTGTGCCACTTGCCAGGGGAGGTTGGGTGGGCTGTGTGGATGTACACCATATACCACTCCTACAACTATGGTTACAGGTGAGTAACCCTTATCTGTGAGGACGTGGATATGGTGTACTATCCACACTTCTGGCAGACTCCTAGCAGTTCTCTGGGAGGAGGTGGTAAGGCGCACACCCCCTATTTAAGGAAAAGAGACTGGAGAACTGAGGCCCCAAAACCAGCATCCTGGTGTGACTCGAGGTTGATGTAGTAATGGGAGATGAAGGTGTGCCCTGCAGATCTCCTGGACAGACACATCCTTGGAAGTAGCCACTGAGGCAGTGGTATGTCTGCTGGAATGAGCCCTAAGCCCAACGGGAGGCTCCCTATCAGCCAACCAGTAGCAGAGATCGATGCAGGAGACAATCCGCCTGACAATCATCCACTTAGCTGCTGCACTGCCAGGTGTGGCTTCAGCCTAGGTGACAAACAGCTGGTGAACCTCTACCCAAACTGCAACTGTATGCTCCATGTAATAAATGAGCGCTCACCTCAGGTCCAATGAGTGGAGCCTGTGCTCAGCTTCCGAGGTTGGGCTGGTGAAGTACACCAGGAGATAAATCACTTGGTTATGGTGGAACTCTGAGACAACCTTCAGGAGGAACTTCAAGTTGGGGTGGAGGACAATCTTGTCCTTGTGGAAGACCAAATAGGCAGACTCCACTGAAAGCGCCTGGAGCTCACTGATCCTTCTGGCAGAGGTGATCGCCACTAAGAAGGCAGTCTTCCATGATAGGTGAGAGATGTCACACCTGTGCTTCGATTTAAAGGGCTTTCCCATGAGCTTTGCCAACAGCAGCAGCAAGTCCCAAGGTGGTGGTGGGTCATGCACCAGTGGGGACAAGTGGTCAAAGCACAAAACCACCTTTTCCTGTGCCACCATCAGCATACCAGCCCACACTTGGTATGCTGATATGGCTGCCAGGTGCATCTTGAGGGTCATCGACCAGAGGTCTGACTGGGAGAGGGACCACAGGTTGTCCAGGATGCTAGCCACTGAGCAGGACAAGGGGTCAAGCTCCTTGCCATGACACCAAATGGAAAATCTTTTCCATTTGAAGGCATAGCACTGTCAAGTGGACTCCTTCCAAGAGGCCCCAACTACATGGAAGACCTCGTTGGAGAGACCCAAAGGGCAGGGCAGGAGTAACCCAGGGACAGTTTACTATCTGGGTAGGGAGAAACTAGCAGCCACCCAGCAGGAGTGGGATCTATGGGTTATCATTTCATATGACCTGAAAGTAGGCAGGCAATGCAAAAAAGCAGTGGAAAAGGCCAGCAGAATGCTAGGATGCATAGGTAGGGGAATGACAAGTAGAAAGAGGGAGGTGATCATGCCACTATACAAGTCACTGGTAAGGCCCCACCTTGAGTACTGCATCCAGTTCTGGAGGCCTTATCTCAAGAAGGACATGGATAGACTAGAGACGGTGCAGAGGAAGATAACAAAAATGGTGCACGCTCCCCATGAATTACAGTACGAAAGCAGATTAGAGGAACTCAACATGTACTCCCTGGAGCAGTGCAGGGATAGAGGAGACCTGATTGTTTATGCACTTCAGGAACTTGAATGTCTCAGAGTCCCTACCCAGGAGCTCTTTCTGGTCAATAGCTCCACAAGAACAAGGAGTCAGAACATGAAATTACAGGGAGGAAGATTCAGGGGCAACATGCGTACATTTTTCTTTATGGAAAGGGTAGTTGATCCATGGAATAGCCTACCTGCTGAAGTCATTGACTCCAAAACAGTAGGGCAATTCAAATCTGCTTGGGATAGACACAAGGGGATTGTTTTAAAGAAATTCTAAGGGGGGGTAGGGCTCAGGGCAGACTAGATGAATCTTTTGTCCCCATCTGTCATCACTTTCTATGTTTCTATGTAAAGCCTGAAACTCTAGCAGCTCAAGAACCAGGCTGTTAGGTGCAGGGACTGAAGGTCCAATGAAAGACCATCCCCTGAGAGCACGACAGCAGGTCCAGGTGGAGAAGCAGATGCCATGGAGGCCTGCTGTTGAGGCTGAGGATATCAGGGTATGAGAACTGGCATGGCCAGTCTGCAGCCACCAGGATCATCTGTGCCTTGTCCCTCTGCACCTGGATCAACACCTTGTGAATCAGGGGAAAGGGAGAGAAGGCATACATGAGGTCTGGAGTCCAGGTCCTCACGAAGGCATCATCCAGCAGTGTCCCGCACTGAGGGGGCCGGCACAAAACATCCTCAGCTTTGTGTTCTCCCAGGAGGCAAACAGGCTGAGCTGAGGAGTGCCCCATAGGGTTAACAGGCAGTCGACTACCTCTTGGTGAACAGACCACTCATGAGACACTTTGCCCACTTGGCTGAGGGCTTTCACCAGCTGGTTGGATGTGCCGGCCACATGAATCACCAGAAGGTCAGCATCCAGGTTTCACACAAGGTTCAAGATGTGGAGAGCTTCCTGGCACAATGGGAGGGAATGCATCTCACCCTGCTTGTTGAGGTAGTACATGGTGGTTGTGTTGTCCATCTAGACCTGGACAACCTGGCCCTGAACATGCGGAGCGAATGCCGTCAGTGCCAGATGCACTGTATAGAGCTCCAGCAGGTTGATATGACATCGGGACTCCTTAGGGGTCCAGAGCCTGTGGACTCTGGTCCCTGAAGTGGGCACCCCATCCCAGCAGAAAGGTATTGGTCATGAGAGTGACTGTTGGCTCCGGATGGACAAATGGGATGAAGATGGTCTGGGACTAGCCACCACTGGATGGCTTCCCACATCTGCTGCATCACCATGACCAACAGGTTGAGGAGACCATGGCACTGACAGCAGTGTCCGCCAGCCCCCACTGCAGGGAGCGTTTCCTCCAGCAGGCCCAATGGACCATGCTGGTGCAAGCCCCCATGTATCCCAGGAGGCACAGGAAGTCCAGGGCAGGGTGCAACTGCCCAACCCGAAATGATCAGGCGAAGGAGGAAAGATCCTCCACTCTGTCCACCAGGAGATGGACATGGGCCCAAAGGGAGTCCAGTTCTGCCCCAATGAACTGAATGACCTGCAAGGAACTGAGTTCTGACTTGGCCTCTTTGACTAGGAGGCCAAGGGATGATCAGGTCTGGAGGACCAGTTCCCCAGACTGCTCCACCTCCTCCCTGGAGGAACTGGTGATCAGCCAGTCATCCAGGTACGGATACAGCTGGACTCTTTGGTGCAGCAGGAATGCTGCCTTCACCCCAATGCACTTGCTGAAGACCCTGGAGTCTAAGCTGAGGCCAAACGGCATGGCCTGGAACTTGTACATAATCCCTTCCGGGCAGAACTGCAGGAACCGCCGGTGGGATGGACAAATGGGAATGTGAAAGAAGGCATCCTGAAGTTCCAGGAAGCAGAACCACATGTCTTATTCCAGGTACGGAATGATCTGATTCAGAGTGACCATCCAGAATTTGCGCGACTGAAGAAACTGGTTGAGGTCTTGCAGATCCAGTATGGGGTACCAGCCCTCCATCCATTTTGGAACCAGAAAATATCTGGAATAAAACCCTGCACTGGCCATTTCATACTGGACACGAGTCACTGCCTCCTTCTGAAGGAGCTGGACAATGTCCTCCCGAAGGGTGGACATGTTGACAGACACCACGTCCTCGCATGGGGTGCGGGCTCAGCTGGGTGGGAGAGCATCAAACTCTGGAAACAGACCCCGGCCAACCACCTCAAGCACCCACCTCTCTGAGGTAATGACAGACCAGGCAGAAGTGAAGTGGTGGAGCTTGCCCCCATGGGAGGTCCTGGGGAGGACAGGATGTGCGGAAGGAGGGCACCTCAGCCCATCACTGTTCGAGCTTGGAAGCAGTGGTGAGACTAACTGAGGAAACAGCAGACCCTCGGCCACTGGACTTCTTCGTAGCGAAAGAGGATTGCTTTGGACAAGGCCACCAGGCCTGCTGTTGTCCTGCATGGGGCTGAGGTGGTCTGGCCACAGCTGCAGAGTAGGGCCAAAACTGAAATGGGCTTTTTCTTAGTTTCCTGGCCCTTAACATCCTTTTGCACAGATGTGACAGAGTCCAGGGTGGCGTTGGACTTCTCAGTGTGTGTGAGATGGCCATCCACACTGGACCAAACAAGTCAGTGCCCAAAAAGGGGACATCGGCCAATCTGTGCTGGGTATCGTCTGTAAAAGTCAAAATCTGCACACATGCCCTGTGGCACATGGCCACTGCTGCAGCCACTGACCTGGCACATGAATCACCAATGTCCAGGGCCATCTGGAGCTGCTGTCTAGTCATGGCATGGCCTTGATGATGGACCAGCTTGATGGCAGCTGCAGGTCAGCCAGAAGACAAAGGATAACCTGATCCACGGTACCCAACAAGGCATGGGCAAAGCTGGCCATCATAACAGCCAAACCATCCTGCTGAAGACCAAGGGACAAGGCCACATAGACCTTCATGGCCACATGGTCCAATTTCTTGGACTCCTTGTTGGAAGGTTTATCCATGTCCCTGTTAATGCCCATGTGCTGAAAAACTGAGTTGGTGACCAACCCTTCAGTCAAAGGGTGGTCAGTAAACTCAGACAGGGACTCAGCGAGAGCCATGTATTTTGGACCATACGGGATGACGGCATAAGACAAGATGCTGCCACAGCTCCAGAGCAGAGCCAAAAATGGCCTTTGTAAGAGGTAAGATGACCCCTGAGGAGTTGTACCTGTCGAGGATCTCTGTCAGGATGTACATTGCGCATTTCTGGACAGGCTTCAGCAGAATCCCCATAGACTCAGAGATCAGGTGGAGCAGGGCCCTGAAGAAGTAGGCCCCTGCTCCACTTAAAGATCCTCCCGGGACTCATGGGTGAAGCTTGGGGTCCAGTGAGAATGCATTGAGGAGCCCTCCATGTCCAAGGACTCTTCAAATACCAGGTGAGCTCCCCTCAACAATGTGAGGTTTGTCGGCTTGAGCCACTGTGACTGACAGCCAACAAGGAAGCTTGGTGTGCCCAGACTTAGAAGGAGAGCCTTCCTTGGGTTGCAGAGGTAGGGTCTCCACCAAAACGTGTGTAGAGGCCGATGTCGGCCTAGCCAGGTGGGGGGGGGGGTGACTGGGCTGAGGTTGCGCTGGCCATGGGAGCACCAGAGGAGGCTGAGGCACAGGTAGCAATCTGTTGCCAGTGCCAAGGAGTAACTGTTGCCACATGAACTCATAACGGTGCCACATCTTATGGTAGAGCTGATCTTCCCCCAAGGAGGAAGAAGAAGAGAAGTACCAGCGGCTTCTCTTAGCTGAGTGTTGAGAGCGGGATCGATGGCCATGTTGGCAACCACTCAACCTCAAGCTGAGAGACCGTAACCTAGACCTCAACCGCCGTGGAACTGGTCAGCAAGGTGAGGTGTGGACAGGTGAAGGATGTCTGGGATCCTCCAAAAGGTTGGGCTCCTGCAGAGAAGGGTCTGGCTCATCGTACTAATCAGGCCCACCCTGGGAACGATCAGGCAGGACCGGGATCCTGGAGACAGAATCTTCCCCCTCATCCTGTGACAATGTGTTGACCAGGTCAAGAAAAATCTCTACCGCCTGGACAAGTCCAATGGGGACTCCATGGGGCCAGCAGCCTGGACAGAAGCATCAGCTGAAGCCAACAGCTCAACAGCCATCAAGTTAGCAGAAGCGTGGGAACCAGAAGCCCAAAAGCGCTCTCAGTCCCATGACCTGCAACAGGACTTCTTACTCTTGGAGTCAAGTTTAGAAGATTTCAACCCCTGGGAAGGGTCCACCATGAGAAGTGGAAGAGACTGACAGAAGTCCCAGAATGCGCTGGTAAAGAAGGCACCCATGCCCACCAGAATCAGGGTGGACACGGAGGAAATGTTTGCTGAGGCCTGGGCTGCAGCCTTCTGTAAGGTGGCAAGCCTGCAGCTGTGGAAACTGCCTTGCAGGTGCCCTTGGATTTAACAGGAGGGTCCCATTCATCCGGACAGCCCAGGAGGAGGTGAGCATAGCAATCCTCCAAGGTAGAGGGATGAAGGGTGCAGCACAGGCCACTAGCCTGTGGGTCATGGTGCGGACCCAGGCAGGAGATGCGTGGGGTGTTTGAGGCAGTGCACAACATTTTCTGGCTGTAAGTGCACCATTTAAAACCGTGACCAGATTTCGGGTCACCCAATTCCACAATTTGAAAAGCAAAAGCTTGAAGACAAAAACAATGACAATATTGGTTTGAAAAGTTAGGGCCTACACTTAGCATGGAGCTGCAATGGAGGGAACCCGATGCTTCCAGAGGAAAGGAAGATCTGACGTCATGGGGCAGTGCCCAGGAGGATACCACCTGGGTGGGTTGGAGAAGCCAGTTTGAAGACCTTCCAGACAGATTTAAAGGGCAGAGGAGTTCTGCCAGAAGTGTGGATAGTACACCATATCCACATCCCTCCATGTGGCTGTTCTAGCTTTAGCTTTAGCATGGTAGCCAGCACACAAAACCCATCTGTTCAGAGGTCAACACTGTGGGCACATAATCAGTTTCATGCCAACTACCTGTGAAACATTAGGTGCTGTCTGAAGTAACCAAGTGGTGTGCTACCATATTCATGATAATTCCACAATCTTTCTCACCATTCTTATTGGACTGATAAATCCTACATAGAATAGGATTTGCTTTTTTATAAAGCATTTCATACACGACACGGGTGCTTTTCAAAATAATTTCCCCATTAATGGTAATGTACGGATGTGTGGAGGACACTGCAGCATCTTTTAAGTGACCAGCACACAAAAAGCCAGACAACTGAATTTAAAACTGTTTTACTGAGAATGTAGAACAGAACATTAGGAACATCTTCTACTCTTCGAGCGAATTCCACAGGATCTGTCAACTTCCACAATGACACTCACCCAAGAAGGGCAGAACTGACATGGCATTTTGCATCACTGCACGGACCTTATTCTGCCCCCCCCTCCAAAAAATGCCACACTGTAGTTATCACCTCAAGCCCCCAATGAGGTACTTGAACTCAAAACCTTGTACATACATAGGGATTATCCAAGCTTTCCTTTTTATCCATATCGTATTTATTCATATTTATACTCCCAGTGGACTTGTCTGAAATGACCATACCCCACACCCATGTTCAACTGTCTTTGGATTTCAGCTGCATAAATATTTTTGCAAATGTAAAATGTGATTGTGACCTTGTGCCTGCTGAGGAGTGTCCATCTTCCTTCAGTACAAGACCATGGGTTTTCAGTGAGTTACCTGCTGTTAAGTGGGAGAGAAAATGCAGACAAGAGGCAACAAGAAGCATTGGCAAACAACCTGTTTATTAATATGGCTCATTTAACAGCAGCATAGTTTGCTAAGAAAAATAGTGGTATGGAGTTTGTGACCCACCTTTGGTAACCAGAAGATACCAACAAGCCTTTACAGTAGCTCTTTTGTTAGACAGTGAGCAAAAAGTTATAAATTTAATGCAATAGCAGTATAAATGAAGTCACATATATCAAAGTTATTTTTTGCTCTCCTGAAGCCAGCCTAGTGGCGCCGAGAGTTGAGGCGCTGGACGCCACACCTCGCACCACACTGATGACCCGGGGTCTTGAGCGACCTCCAGTGTCGGAGGGTTGGCTGAGAGAAGGAGGATTGAGCATCTCACGGACTGCTCTCCTCCTCCAAGGAGGGTGGGGAGGAACACCCGTGGATGTGTTGGCTCCTGGCGGTGGCTGGAGGTCGACGCAAGCCGCGGTGACTTAAAAGGGTTGGCGCAGGTGGGCAGTGCACAAAAGGTGCACATTGCAGCATCATTGATGTTCTTGCCCACCTGCACCATGTGGAAACCAGGGTACAAGTCAAAAATAGCCCCAATCATCCAGTGGTCATGAAGAATGGCCCCCGCAGTGCTGCACTTGACACTGCCAGGGGTGTTCCCTCTGGCCCTGACTCCCCAAGGGTCTTCCACACTGTGGGGTGTGTGAGCTGGTTTGAGTGGGTGAGAAGGAGAGGATGTGAGCTCAGGCATGATGCCTGGTGCAGGGGCCACCAGGGGCAGACCAAGACAAGGGGGTACCATAGGACCACCCCTGCCGAGGAGGTAAGACTGCAAAAAACTATTTTTGCTCACCTGGTACCTAGATCAAGGTGGATGACAAAACAAATATTCTCAGTGTAGGTCCATCAGAATAGAAGCCTGACAGCATTTCATTCAGCTACTTGATTGTTCTCAGAAAGTTCTACTTAAAGAACTTCAACTGTAACTTTCTTGAGACAGCAGCACATCCAGCCTTTTTACCACACAAACCCATGGCATTGTATAAATCAAATATGACATAGTATCAATAAAAATATGACTGGTATTGTATTGTGATCTGTGACCCCGGTGACATCAACCATGGCATTATCACTCATGAAATCATGGGGTCATTGACCACTCATAAAAAATATCAGGACACATACCATATCACATATATAGACATATATACACATACCATATCACATATATAGACATATATACACATACCATATCACATACACAAGGGTATGTGCAAGCTAAAATGTGAAAATAAATATGTTATTTTTGCTTATGACATAACCAAAATTAAAATAAATGTTTATTTCTACTTTGGACAGATCACTAAGGAACAGTTAAAATGGGACAGCAGCTTGCACAATGACTGATGACATCACAATGGCATCTTCTGCACGTAAAACAACGCAGAGAAGTAAGAAAAAGCTCTTCATAAAATAACTATTTTGCAAGTTTTTCAATACATTTTATAAACTGAACACACAATGGCTCGACACAAAATGTGCCAATCATCATTTGTGTGAGGGCAGGATGTATACAACTCCCTTGTGGCTCTGCCACTCGTGAGGTATTATCCTGCACCCCCCCCCCCACTCATGAAGATAAATGGCATATTTTGAGTGAGATCACTGCAGTGCCCTTATTTCTTTTATTTACCTTTTCTGAGGTCTAGTCATGATGTAATTTAACATATGCAAGTGCCCCCAGTAAGAGTAAAAACTAACACTCTCTCAATCGCACACAAAGAGGCAAAAATTCTGATCTGCAGCCAGACTAGAAAGTAAATAATAATGGCCAGTTTTGAAGTTTCTGTTTTACATACAAAGTATTGTGGCTATTAGGATTCATTGTTTTTAGAAATATATTTTTCAGCATTTATCACTCTGAAAGCCATAAATAGGGCTGTGTGAAATTTTCATTCCACATGTGGAGTTTTGGTGGAATTACAGATTCCGCAATTGGCAGAATTGTTTGGAAAATTCCAGAAAATATCACCAATAAGTAAATCACAGGACTTTGAAAAAGAAAGGGCACATAAACTGTGGAATTTCTTGTTTTCCACTGTAAACATTTTTTTCCATGAATATGAATGGCTTACTTAGGTTATTTTCCCCCGCCAGCAAATTTACATCATGTTCTACGTATACCACACACTTTTTTTTTTCCATGGATGGGTTGGAGTTCCATGGGTCGGGTGATATTTAGGCTGAAAAAAGCCAATTTTCTGTGGCATATCATGGGAGGTGTTATCTCACAAAAGCTCTACAGAAGCATAGTGCAAAATATTCACACAGCCCATCGTGAAATGGTTACCTTTTTAAAAAATCTGTTGCACATTCTGTAATTAGGGGGATAGCAAGGTATACTGTATAGTCAGCTTTCAATTATTTTTGTTTGTAGTATACAACATAAAAATACAGGTGTCACAAAAAGCAAGAGTTTCTGCATTAGTCTGGGTTTTCTTTTCCCCAGTGAACATCCTATTTTTATAGTCTAGCCTATTTTCCATGTAGGACTTCAGTTAGCAAGACTTGCACAATCTGTTACAGTTCACAGAGGAAAAGTACCCAGCCTTCCAGAGTCCTAAAGGGGAGTATAGTTGAGCAGGATCCCACAATCTGAAAGCCCCTTCAAATTATGTTATGGAATTAGGTGTCGGCAGTTAGGGGATATCACTGTATAAGTCTGTCCTATATTAAATGAAGGCAGCAGCCATCTCATGGAACCTTCGAAACAGAAAGTGATGTCCGATTTGGGGGAGCTATGTGCAGTTTGTCTTGGCTCTATTTAAAGTGATTTACCAAGTTCCCCCAATGTCATGTTTGCAGATCACCTTCCCTTCATTGAGTGATACAAAGCTCATCTGCCCTGAAGTTAAGTATTAAATATATTCAGATGCTTAGTTTTTTAACATTTTTGTGCCACAGTTGTCTCTGCATGTTATTTTCTTTGTTTGAAGTTCGCACATGAGCAGTGTATCCACATGCATGAGTGACATCAGCACAGGGAAGGTGTTCCCACTGCACCTTTCTCACTGCTCATTCATTCATCTTTCCTGGACCCAGCCTCAGTGAGTGCAGATCCAAAACTGAACTGGCAAAAATGACAGCACTGATGACTGAAACTGTTTATTATATTGACAGCTGTTATACTTGCTTTTGGGATTGCAGAAGTGGTGATTTCTCCCAATTTTCAATTTTACTTATCTGACTAAGCTCTGTGTCCTAGGTCCATTGTTTCTAGGAACATCACAATCTACATTACTTGAGTACAGTGTTACAGTTTTAATAAGTGCTGCAAGTACATAATTATAACAAGTCTGTAAAAAAATACATTTTTTTAACTGAGTGGAGCTGTAATCTGTAGTGTATTGGGACACAAAAGGATGACTTTTGAACTGGGCAGATCTATAAATTGAAGTAAGCTTTTCAGTATTGGTACATAGAGGTCTGTATTAAATGGATGACTATTTCAACAGTTCAGAATTGTAATGTGCAGTAAGAGTATAAGCACTGAGCTGCACAGTCCAATCCCAGGAGAACAGTGCAATAAACTCTGCATTTTTAGCAAGTGCTGCTTCCAGTGTGATTGCTTCAGTAAACTGCCTTTGCTATCGCATTTCTGATTGTCACCATCATTATAGACAGTTTATATTTTTTCTTGTGCTCCTGTGTTTTCTTGGGCTCATTTGGTGTTCTCATGCAAACACCATAACGCTGATCACCAAAGTATGCTTAGATGTGCATGAATAAAGGGACATGGTGCACTGAATTGTTTCTCCAGCTTGCCAGCTCCTCGCTAAGTTTATAAATGAATGCAATAAAATCAGTTATATACTGTACATAGTTATACTGTACATAGTTTACAGTGTATCTCAAAATTAAAAACACTTAGTTTTTTAACATTTTAACATACAGTCTTTATTTATAATTAGGATTATAACATCATTGTGTGTGCTCTGGAGCATCAGCAAAAGAAGAGTCAGCAGTTGCCATCCTCTCCCGACACTGTGGTACCAATGTACAGCTCCTATGGTGTTATATTGCAAAGTGTGCTAGTCAGTTCGGCATACTTAGGGAATAATGTCTGAACCAAAATACGGGCTGCACAGCAATGAATGCAGGGAGTCTACACAATGCACCATTACATTGGTAACGCATGGTAGACAGTATAGTGTAGCATCTGCTGTATTCACTGTACACTTTACGCATGTGCATCAGAGATCCACTGTAATGGAAAAAATGGGAAAACACAAATGACTTGACACAGACCAAAGTGGTAATGAAGTATGGTGACATAAGTGAGGAAGGGTGGTTCAAATACAGTCTAACACTTGAGTACCTACCACAAGGGTATGTCACTTTTTGTAGTGGACCAATCAAACGGTACTTAGGCTATCTAAACATAAATGTGGTCTCTTTCTCCATGAGAAGGGTATTGACAGTGTCATTTTTAACCTTGGAGGGTGGGGGATGACCACCGACTGTACTGTGTGTTTTTTGCTCAACTCATAATGCACCTGGAGGCACACATGTGGCAGCAATAAGCCAATGCCAGGATGGTATTATAGATGCTTATGCAGACAGTAATGATAGCTGCAGTCTGTATAGTTCCTGAGCACTTAGAGGTAACACAAAGCTGGTGCAATAATTTGTAGTTTTAAATTTATAACATGCCATAAACAGGGGAACTGGTGACTTCAACACATTACTGAATCACTGATACCTCTAAAGGGGAAAGTACAAACAGGCCCCCCACCCCCAAACACACACATACACAGAGAAGAAAGCTATAGCGTAGACCAGTTGGCACTAGGGCAAAGACAGACCCAAACAGTATAAATAATTTACAGAGAATAAAAGTTCTATGCTGCAGCATTTTTCTAAGTGTATGTGTGCAGCTGGGGGGTTTGAAGTGGTTGGGGTACAAGGTGCCTGCTTGTAATGTCCACCCTGTGCTCCATCAGAGTGAGTGACTGATAAATCAATTGGCGGGAGGGCACTACTAACTAGTACCAGGTGAGGAATTTGGACAAATTGTGAGCCATTTATCCTGCTCAAGCAATGCCACCAGATTGAGCCGTGCTCTCAGTGTCAAGCTGGAGTGGCCAACAGCTCATTCGCATAGGGAAAGCAATCCCCCCCCCAAAAAAATACAAAAACCCAGGGTACTATCACTAGCATTTGTGTGGGCACATTGATGCTGGAAGTAACAGAACACACACCATACCTCGATTTTGCACAGTAAAATGACAGCAATGACGGGAACCAAACCGTAGCACTAAGTAGCAAAATATAATATTAAGTCTGTGTTGCTAAGTCTGCTCTCACTGCTGTACTGGAATGGATCAGGACTACTGCTGTGACTGCCTGAGTTACTGCTCACATCATTCTCGCTACTGTCATAGGGTCATCCTTATGGGGATCTACTATGCAGTGGCTGTCAAATTGTGGCACTAAGTCAGTGTCCGAAAGATCACTGTTAGTGCAGGACAACATAATGTTCATCATCTGACCCTGAAAATGAACTGCTTGACATTGCTATTGTCATGCTGCATGCTGTGACCAAGAGCTCTATCAAGACAGAATTGCTGTGATCAAGAACTAATTTTAATTGCAGAGCACAGATCTTCTTGTGGTGACATTGCAAAGGTAATGAGTGTCAAAGGTCACCAAATACAGGCTCCAATACATAAAATGACTCCTCCTGGTTTGTGAGGGAGAAAACTTGATTTAATTTGCTAAAATAGGCTATGCATCTATCAAAATACATTGCAAATCAGTTCTATATGCAGTCACCTTATAGTATATGCATTCACATATCAAAACTTGGTAAATCGCTTTAAATGGCTTCTGCCATAAAAAAAGTATTGGGTAGACACAAAGATTCTCTGAACTTCTGATACCTATGGGTAAGACCAACAACTTGTTTAAAGGCTATATAAACCACAGTTTTTGTTGTTAAGACAATATGTAAAATAGACTCTAGGGTGTAATAGACATTATAAAATGGGGTGGGAAAATCCTATGCTCTGATTGGTGGAATCTGATTGCATGACCGTGCATTATTCCAGCACATGTCAGAAATTCTTGACTTTCTGAACCTCACTACACAGTTCTAAAATTAAAAATCACGGACGTCATTATATAACTGCAATAAGGCAAGTCAGGTTGTGCGTAATTGTTATGGGATAACAGCACTTTGAGTATATAATACACCTGGCTTTACCTTATGCCTAACTTCATCAAAGACCCCCCAGATGAATAGGCATTTCCTTGAAATGTACAGGTAATCATGTGGATTTTTGGCACTGCCCTGTTTGTGTACTTACACTTTGGTAAAATTACCAATAAATCTTCTGGTAACCCTGTTAGAGTGCTCATTCACTCTCACCTTCCAAGTTCCTACTTTCTGCCCTTCCCCTACCTTCCTCCTATTTGGCCCCTTGTCCCTCTTGGGTGACTCACCCCCCCTCCATTTTTCCTTGTTTCCTGTTTCAGACCCCTCCTCTAGTCTCTTTACTAATCCTATCCTCTGAGGACTTCTTCTCACTCCTTACTCTTTTGTATCTAGTACCTGCCCTCTCACCTGTGCAATTTACACTCTGCCTGGCTTCCCTCATTTACTATGTGGCAGGGTATACTTGTATGCCTGCAATAAACATGGGTCAGGCTTAGTCTTGACAAGCACAGCAGCAGATCTGATCTCTGAAGTTAAAAAGCTCCATAAATATGGCACTATATTCTAAGAGACACTCATGTATTGTATCATGAGATTACCATGCTGGTCAGGTGCAATCTCAGAGGCAGCTAGAGGCAGAGCATAAAATACTTACCTGCACTATCTGGGATGCTACTTTTTATGAGGGCTGTGTTTCTACATTCAATTAATTTAAAATCAGCATAAGCAGTCTTTTACCTTACACCCCAGTCTCTTCACTACAAGATTAAAAAGAGGAGTATATAATTCTCTTTTAAGGTTTCTCATGTGTGCATCTGTGTTACACACCCTAGCACATCCCACCCTCATTAAAATTTTTGCTAATTCCCACGTCAAACATCTGCCCTCATGCACTGGTGCCCTCCCTGAAAAACAACCAGTGCTTCTCCCAAAATGCTCCCCAGTACCAATAAAAAAATACCCTCTTCCCACACCACCCCTTTAGCCATGAGTAGAGTAAGCAATACGACACAATGGGGTGTGCATTAGACAGTGCTAATGCATGGCCAGGGGTGTGCCCTTGGCTGTGCATTACAACTGTCTAATGCACATCCCTGAAGTGTCTCATTGCACTTATAAAATGGGTCACTGTATTATATATGTTTGGGGAAAAATAATTTTCTTTAACTCTTTAACTGTTGCTGGCTTGTCTGGAGGAGGAGGATTAGCTTGAATCTTTCTTTAACTGTTTAATTGTTGCTGGCTGCTGGGGGAGGGTTTTTTTTTTTTTGCCCAGAAACAGAGGAGCCAATCAAGTAGGAGTTACTAGTTTGAATCTCTCTTTAACTGTTCAAGGAAGCACTTTGTCTGTTCATTGTGCTTGCTGCTGCAAGAGTAGGAGTGAGTTTGAATCTGTCCAGGAGGCATTTTGTCTCTGAGATTTTTGCCCTCCCACCCACCCCCACCTCCACACATTATTAAATGCTTAGTTAGTTGGGAGGAGCATATATACTCTGCCCAGGGGTGGGCTGATAGCCAAAGAGCAAATAAAATCAAAAGGAGGAGGAGCTGCTGATTATATCACATAAGTGGACATCTGTACATTTAAATTGCATGATCTTGTCAATTTCACTCTGTTAGGAATAGGATAAGTTTGACAGGGGCACAGAGCAGAAAGGGGCAAGGGCTGCAGAAAAATATTAGGGTCATAAACAAAGAAACTCTGTTAAAGGGAGAGAGACTGTAAAAAAACTAAAAGAGGGTAGAAGCATACTTAAAGAGTACATAGGATGGCACAAGGAGTGGTGCAGTGCAGTGGGTGCAGAGGAGCGGTGTTCAGAACTTTCAGGAACTGTGGTGCTTCATCATTTGTAGGCACCTCTCTGGCCTGAGGGAGGAGTTTGCCAGCCTTTGAGCACAGTTGGCAGGAGCACTGGGGACCTTTTCCCCCACCCAGGGACCACCATACCACCAGCCACTGCCACAGAGGGTACTCAGTCAGAGGCCTGGATGGACTATGGTAGGCTCAGGGAGATTGAAGAAGGTACAGCTCAAGCACTGCCCCCCCCACCCAGTACAACTAAAGAAAAACTATGATGTTCTCAAGGAGAGGGAGAGCCTTGAAAGGGAAGCCAAGGTTTTGACCAGTGGTGAAGGGCAGATCCACCAGGAGGGAGGCACATGGGACAGGGCCAGAGAAGGCCAGGAAAGAAGGAAGCTTCTCCTAGTGGGAGATTCAGTAGTTCAGGGTATGGAGATAGGATCAGGCATCAGGAGGGAGAGGGAGGTTATGTGTCTCCCAGGAGGCACAGCTCTGAGGGAAGGGAAGCAGATCCTGGTTAAGGGAAAAAAAGGATCCGGCTGTGGGGGTGGACATGGAGGTTACAGTACAGTGAAAGGGGGGTCAGAGCGAAGAGTAGGGATGGCATTGAGGATGAGGGAGCTCCAGGTGGAAAGGGGGACAAGTCATGTACAGAGGGTGTTAGGGGAAGGGGTAGGACTGGGGAGGTGGCTGGGAGTGGAGTTAAGGGTACAAATAAGGATGCAAATGTGCAGGGCAGGGTTGACTCTCAGGCAGGCACAAGGAAAGAGTGTTTGGGGGAAGGATAAGAAATTAGGGGAAGAAACGTGCCAGTGCTGGTGAGTCCATTCTAAAAGGGGTCAGGTGGGGGAGTAAAGGGGAAAGACATAGTCGCATATGGGTAGAGTCTGCACCTTGGTTGATGGCAGATAAAGCCAGACAGGCTATTCTTAAGTGTGCAAAGAGGGGAATGCATAAACCACATGAGATGGTCACGTGGGTACAAACGACTTGGCAGGGGAACAGGTAGAGGTGGTTAGGGAGAAGTTCATGGAACTGAGTAAGTTGAGTGAGGAGGTAGGGAGCTCAGTGGCCTTCTCTGAGATACTCCCAGTGCCCAGGGCAAGTACAGCAAGGAAGGGTAGGATAGATGAATTCAACAGTTGGCTGGGAAATTGGTGTCAAACCTAGGGGTACAGGTTAGTGGGAGGCTGGGGCAGGGTCTGGGACAAAAGGGATCTGTACGCAGGGGACAAATTACATTTGAGCAAGGAGGGGAGGGGGGTGCCAAAACATAGAAACATAGAATTTGACGGCAGATAAAGACCTCTTGGCCCACCTAATCTGCCCATTTCCCTACCTACTCAATAAGCTACAAATCCTAGTTAACCAACAGCCTATTTCTTCCTACCCACACAATAATTGCCTTATGTTGGTCCCATGCATTCTCGAATTCCCCCACTGTTTTTGACCCCACAACCTCCTCAGGAAGGTCGTTCCATGCATCCACCATCCTCTCTATGAAAAAATACTTCCTCACATTGCCCCTGAGCTGACCCCCCTCTATCTTCAAATTGTGTCCCCTTGTTCTTGCACATCTCTTCTTCTGAAAGATGCTACCCTCTTGGACTTTGTTGATTCCCTTGAGGTACTTAAAAGTTTCTATCATGTCCCCCCTCTCCCTCCTTTCCTCAAGGGTATACATATTAAGCTCCTTTAGTCTCTCCTCATATGGCTTCTGTTGCAGACCCTGCACCATTTTAGTTGCCCTCCTCTGGACTGCCTCCATCCTGTCTATGTCCTTGTGGGGATGGGTCTCCAGAATTGGACGCAGTACTCCAGATGGGGCCTCACCAACTGTCTGTACAGAAGGATAACAACTTCCTGTTTTCTACTGATGATGCCTCTCCCTATACATCCCAGTATCCCCAGCCATCCCTACTGCCTTCTCACATTGCTTGCTAACCTTCAGGTCATCTGATATGATTACTCCCAGGTCCCTTTCCATTTTTGTTGTTGTTACTACCCCCCATTGTGTACTCTTCCCCTGGGTTTTTGTTTCCCAGGTGCATTACTTTGCATTTCTTTGCATTGAATCCAAGCTGCCATACTTCTGACCATTCCTCCAACCTTACCAAGTCCCTTCTCATCCTTTCCACCCCCCTTGTGTATCAACCCTGTTGCAGATCTTTGTGTCGTCTGCAAAGAGGCATACTTTTCCTTCCAGTCCCTCTGCAATGTTACTTATAAAGACAGTAAAAGGAACCGGATCTAGTACTGAACCCTGCGGTTCCCCACTAGTAACCCCCTTTCTTCCGAGTGGACTCTGTTTACTATTACCTTCTGTGTCCTGTTGTCCACAGAGATTAGAAGAATACATAGAAACAAAGATTCATTTAAACTAGGCAGTGAGGGTGGCGAGAGGGTTGCTGAAGGGAAGGCTCTCCAGAAAGGGGAGACAAATGAGCCTACCCCCATACAAACTGGGTTGGAAGCAGGGAGGGATCGAAGAACGGGACTGAGAAGGGTGGGAAATTGATTAATGAATGTAAGGGAAAATTTTGGAGGGTTGTCTCCTTGAATGCAAGGAGTCTGGGGAACAAAACTGCAGAACTACAGGCTCTGTTGGCAGAGGGGATGGTGGACATAGCTGTCATCACAGAAACATGGGCCAACCAATACCAAGACTGGGACCTGATGATCCCAGGGTATAGGATTTACAGGAAAAATGGGGGGAAAAGAAAGGGGGCAGGGTAGCGATGTACGTAAGGGAAGGGAAGGGATAAAGTGTGCAAGGGAAGAGGGGGAGGAAGGTAGGATAGAGGCCTTGTGGATGCAATTCCAGGACATGAGGAATAGGATTCTCAAGATGGGGGTGGTATACAGGCCACTGACTCAAGGGGAAGACCTGGACAGGGAGCTGGTGGAACAAATTAGGAAGGTGTGTGAGAATGGTAACACAGTGATCATGGGGGATTTCAATCTACCAGGAGTGGATTGGGGTACCTCAGCCACCTCGAGTGCTAGCTAGCAAATACTCCTGGATGCCTTCCAGGACTGCTTCCTGGTACAGATGGTCACTGAGCTGACTAGGTTGGGGAATACACTGGATCTAGTTCTGGCCAACACGGAGGCTGTAAAGGAGGTGGGGTGGAGGATCTGCTGGCTGTGAGTGATCACCACTCAGTGTGGTTCCCACTTAATATGAGCAGAGAAGCAGCGGGTACAGGGACCAGGGTGGTGGACTTCAGACAGGCTGACTTTGGTAGGATGGGTGAAATCTTAAGGGGGCATCTGGAAGGAATACAGTCACACTGGGATGTAAATCAGAAAAGGGGAAAAACTCTAATTGGGGATATTGGAGGCTACTGAGACATGTGCCAGATTGCAGAGCAAAAAGGGAAGAGCTAAAAAACTGAGCTGGTTAAGTAGAGGGGTCTTAAAAATGATGAGGGCTAAAAAAGCAACATTCAATAAATTCAAGAAATCCAGAAAGGGGGAGGATAGGGAGGGGTATGTGAAGAGGTCCAAAGAAGTTACCAGGGGAGTCAGAGAAGCTCAGGCCTCCAGGGAATTGAGGCTGGCCAGGGCATCAGGGATGGGAAAAAGGACTTCTTCTTATACATATGGGAGAGAAGGAGCTGCAAGGACCAGATAGTGAGATCAGGAAGGACAGGGGGTGGGCAGAGAAAGGGGTGGCTCAAGCAGAAGCACTGAATGAGTACTTCTGTTCTGTATTCATGAGGGAGAAAGGAGGGCAGCTACCACAGAGGATGGGTAGGAGTTGGAGAGGGGGTAATGGACGGGGTGATCACTGAGGGTAGAATATTGGAAGGGTTAAGGGCTCTGAAGGTGGATAAGGCACCAGGACTGGACCGCATACACCCCGGGGTGTTGAAGGAAATGGCCAAGATCCTGGCTGGATTGCTGGCGGAACTATTTAATACCTCCATGGACACGGTGCATACCACATGACTAGAGGATGGCCAGATGAACCTAGTTGAGTATTACAACTGGGTCACGAGGGAATTGGACAAGGGTCATGCGGTGGATGTCATATACTTGGACTTCAGTAAGGCCTTCGATTCGGTACTGCATGGGAGGTTGGGAGGGAAGTTGAGATACATGGGGGTGGGGACTAAGATGGTTAAATGGATTGAGAACTGGCTGCAGGGGAGACAGCAGAGGGTAATAATGGCAGGGAAACTCATCTCCAAGGGCTGTGATGAGCGGGCTGCCGCAGGGATCAGTACTGGGGCCAGTGCTGCTTGGAATATTCATAGCAGACATCTTGTATGGTGTCAGGAATAAGATCAGTCTGTTCACTGATGATACCAAATTGGGGGTGGTGGTAGATAACATAGCAGGTTGGCAGGGGCTGCAGGATGACCTGACCAAACTGGTGGAGTTGTTGGAAGCATGGCAGTTTGGGTTCAATGCAAAAAAGAGCAAAGTCCTGCACTTTGAAGCAAAGAACCCAGGGAGGGGTTACCAGCTGGGAGGGGTGCAGCTAGGTTCCATTGAGGAGGAGAAGGATCTAGGGATGGTTGTAACAGGGAAGATGAACAATACAGAGCAGTGTAGGAAGGCAGCATTGAAAGCCAACAGGATGCTGGGTTGTATCGCGAGAGGGATCTCCCAAAGATGCAGGGAGGTGATCGTGCCTCTCTACAGGGCACTGGTTGGGCCACACCTGGAGTACTATGTGCAATTATGGTGCCCATATCTCCCATATCTGAAGAAGGATGTGAAATTACTGGAAGAGGTACAATGCAGGGCAACTAGGATGATCTAGGGATTGGAGGACAGACCATATGAAGAGAGGCTGAGAGAGATGAACATGTACTCCTTGGAGGAGAGAAGGGACCAGGGGGATATGATTGAAACCTTTAAGTACGTAAAGAGGATAAACAAGACAGGCATTGAAGGGATACCCAGTCTGAGGAGGGGGAGGGACATGAGAGGGCACTGCCTTAGATTGGAAGGGGGAAGATTTAGGACAAATGAGGAGACACTTTTTCATGGAGGAGGGTTGTGGCAGAATGGAATGCTCTACCAGAGGAGGTGGTAGCCTGTAAGACAGTGGGTAGTTTCAAAAGGGAATGGGACAAGATGAAAGGTGGGGTAATTGGGAAGAGGAGGGGGGTGGGGCAGCTGCAAGATGAGGATGCTAGCTGCATACTCGAGCAGACTTGATAGACCAGGTGGCCTATTTCTGCTGGAAAATTCGTATGTTCATATGTTCATAATTTTTATGTTTAAATGTGAAAACTCTTAAAAGTTCACCAGCCCCGTGGTGTGGAGGGCTGAGGCGCTTAGCGCCTTATTTCCTTCCACACTGGGGACCTGAGTTCAGAGACAGAGTCGGCTTCTCGGGGGCTGGCAGGGGGAGGGAGGATTGAGCGTCCTATCGGACTGCTCTCCTCCCTCGGGGAAGGGAGTTCTGTGACCCGCTGCTTGCCTGCCACCTGGAGGTGTCTGGGTGGTAGCGCAGTTTGGGCACACACTCACTGGCCAAACACAGGTGTCTGAGGACATCTCCATGAAGGTGGAGCTCGCCCGTCATGCCAAGGCATGTGGGCGGCTGCAGGGGCACTAAAAACAGGAGGGAAAAACCCCTCTGGTCACAGGATGATGTCTGACCTTCAGAGGCCCTGCTCTGGTGACTCGGAACACCCTACTGTGGAAACAAAAGGGTAAGTCCCAGGACGACCAGGGATGGTGCCGGGAGGTTTGGTCAAAATGGGGTTGGCCAGAGGCATAGGGGGCATAAACTGCTGATAAAAAAAAAAAACTCTAAAAGAGTTTCACTTATTCTGTAATAAAATAGTTTCTCTGCCTACATTAGAATGCTGTTTGCTTTCTTTTAGCTATTTAAGCTAGGGAATTTTTGTCTTACTGGAGCCTCTGTGGTAAGTTGGCTTAAAACTGTTAAAACTCTTGTTTGACTCTTTTTATTTATACAGTCATGAAAACATAATTTTTAGGGATGACATTATATTATTGGATGGATTACAAGTGGAATGAGCAGGCAAACAAGTGAGCGCGAGTAAAGCCGCGACCACTTCTGAAGCGAATAGAGCTTTGACTGCTGCAAATTAAACGGTTTGTGATTTGGATTCCCGAGGCATGGATTAAGTACTGGTAAGTAAGATCATGCTCCTAATGTTTAAATTTTATATGCATATGCATTAGGTCAGCAAGTGAGGGAGCCGAGAGGAAAGCATGTGAGCGGGTGGTGGCAGTAGCTGGTGGAGGCAGGTACAGATGCTGTTTTTTGTTACTATGAATTGTGAAAGAGAAAAGGGTATCACAATGTGGCTAGTTCAGCTCATAAAAATCATAGGGGAAGCAGTAAGAATGAACTGGACACTGGCTTTTGGGTCCGTGAGGCTGATCTGGTTTACAACAAAATGGCGGTCGGTATAATTCGAATCAAATTGAACACTCCATGTATGCACCTAGATTTTATTGGGGTGCAGCATCCAGGTTGGCAGCACTTGTTTTTACCTGTGCATTAGGCATATCTAATGCACAGGTAACAGCCAATCAAAGTTATGGATTTTTCTTTCTTATTTTATAAAATGTTTTTACGGCTGCGTAGGCAGAGCTCCGCAGACATTGAGCCATCACTGTAGGAGAAAAAGGGTCTGCCACCAGAGCGTGACCCTGTGTTCTCCTACAGTAATGTGGCATCATCTTTACAGTGCTCACTCTGCAGCTTGCTCGCACCCCCCCCCCGCAGGTGCACTACTTCCCAACTGCAGTTCCGACAGAACTGCACATGCGCAACTAGCGTGCATGTGCAGTTTTGTCGCCACCACCATCTTGTGAATGGCACATGGTTGCCACACCAACAGCTGTGCCATCCACTCCAAAACCACCACCGCTGCAATAGTCGTTTGCTGCTCCCGCTGCACCGGTACTGCTGCTCCACCACTTGCACAGGTAAGGGCCCTACGCAGCTGTGACGGCTCTGACCAGAATTTGTTTTATCTTGTTTGTCCTGATCCTCACATGGCACCAGAAGAATCTCAGAGAAGATTACTGTCTCTACAGCTACCATAAGCTTCCTGCCTAATTCTCAGTCCTTAACTCTCTCTACACTGCGTACTGCCAGATCATGGGTTCCTGGCTGAATCATCAAATGTGGCTTTCCCTCCCCAGGTTTAAAAATCTTCTCCAGTCTGGGCAGGACTCTGTTTACTGCTGCTCCAGGCAATGCAGCACACATACCTGTCTTTCTAGTTGGAGGTCTACACCAATCTCCCCTTCTCTCTTACTGTGGAGTCCCCCAGCACTATTACTCTCCTCTTCCTTCCACCATACTCCACCACCTTCAACATTCTGTTATCAAGTGTGGCCACCTTATTGCCCAGCCAACAGGAATAAGGAATCCTTCCATGGCAGGTCATATAGGAGGGGCAGGGAAAGCTGATCACTAGAGTCCACCCACTACAAAAGAAAAACAAGAACTAGCCAGAGCCAATAGGGCTACAGCTGAGGAATTTGGGTAAAAAAGTTTAAAGTTAGTTTTGTAATATTTTTACACCAAATTTTCAACCTAGCCTTGCTATGATGTTGCCTCATGAAGAAAGGCAGATATAATGTTCAACTCCTGGCCTAAAGGTGATTTTGTACATGGACTGTGAAATCAATTTTTAGGATGCAGAAACACATTTTGGGCCGGAGTTAAAAAATGACAGCTGTCACATTCACAAGGTGCCCTAAAGATATTGCTATGTAAATTTGGGTTAAAAACAGAGAAAATTTCCAAAGTTACAAGCCTGCATTCGCAAAATTCAACTTAGGCTCATAACTGTATTGTTTTTTTAATATTTTATACACCAAATTTTCAACATAGCCTTCCTATGACCCTAGCTCACGAACAAGGGAGAGAAAATTCAACCCCTGGGCAAAGTGATTTCACAAGAGGATCATGGAAGCAATCTTCGGATGTAAAAACATTTTGGTCAGGATTTGAAAAATGACAGCTGTCACATTCATGAGGTGCTGTAAAGATATGACTATGTTGTAAATTTGGGGTAAAAATATTGAAAATCACCAAAGTTATGAGTCTGCGTCCACAAATTTCAACGTAGGCTCATAACTTTATTGTTTTTTAATATTTTACACCAAATTTTCAACATAGCTTTCTTATGACCCCGCATCATGAACAAGGGCAGAGAAAATTTTCAACTCCTGCCCGAAAGGTGATTTTGCACACACACTGCAAAATCACCTTTCAGGACAGATTTGCTTAATGTCAGTTCAATTGTTCATGAGGTGGCATCCCAAAAAAGGCATGTTGAAAATCTGGGCCAAAAATATGCAAAAATGCCCCCAAGTTATGCCACTAAGTTCAAAACTCTATTGAAATACATTGAATCACAGATCTGTTTCTTCAGTTCACAATCCAGTTTTGGAAAATGAAGACGTGTCTGCGGTCCAGAGAGGATTATGGTGTTGGACTCCCGATTAGTAGTAAGGGCTTTTGGGGGTGTGGGGTGGTGGATGCTGAGTGGGAGGGTCAGGTGTGGGGCTCTACAAGCCACTAAAGACTTTGATGGACGGTGTCCTGTTTACAGGTTAAAAAAAATTAAAAACAGTGGATTCCTGTACTGGGGGATTGGGCACCCCCTAGTGCAACTATTTTGTTTCTTGAGGGAGGGGAGGTGGTGGGTGCTGAGAGGGAGGATCGGGTGGGGATATCTTTAATAAAGAAAAACAATCCTGACACTGGGGATTGGGCACCCCTGTGTCAATGAGTGATTGCACTAGGGAAGATTGGGCACCCCAGTGCAACTGTTTTGTTTCATGGGGGAGGGGTGGTGGGTGCTGAGAGGGAGGGCTGGGTGGAGGCACTGGTATGCTTCCCAACACTGGATTGGACACCCAGAGTGCCACTCATATGTTTCTGGGGGGTGGGGGTGGTGGGTGCTCAGAGGGAGTGTCGGGTGGGGGAGTCTAGGGAGAGGGATTGACCAGTGGGGTGCTGCAGGGATCGGTCCTGGGGCCAGTCCTGTTCAATGTCTTCATTAGTGACACTGCAGAATGTCTGAAGGGAATTTTTTCACCAAATTTTCAACATAGCCATTTTAAGATCTCTGCTCATGAACAGTGTCATTGTGATGTTCTTAATGTGTCCCATACATTGATTTCACACACCAACTGCGCCATTGTGTGCTACGTGGGCGGAAACATGTTTTGGGCGAGATGTGAAAAATGACAGCTGTACTGCTTATAAGGAGGTGTGGTAAAATGGCAATGTTGAAAATCTGGAGTGAAAATATTGAAAATTCATGAACTTACGAGTGTGCGTAGGATCAGCGCAACAAATGCTCCTAAAACAGTCATTTTGGGGAATTTTTTCACCAAATTTTCAACATAGCCATTTTAAGACCTCTGCTCATGAACGGTGTCACTGTGATTTTCTTAATGTGTCTCATACATTGATTTCGCACCGACTGTGCCATTGTGCGCTACATGCGCGGAAACACATTTTGGGCAAGATGTGAAAAATGACAGCTGTACTGCCTTATAAGGAGGTGTGGTAAAATGGCAATGTTGAAAATCTGGAGTGCAAATATTAAAATTACGAACTTACGAAGCGCAGCATAGAATCAAGAATGCACGCCAGAAAACAGTCATTTTAGGAATTTTTTTCACCAATTTGCAACATAGGCTTTTTGAGAGCCCACCTTATGAACACTGGCACTGTCGTTTTGTTAATTGGTCCCAAAAGGTGATTTTGCACAGACAGTGACAGAATTCATGAGGAGGGGTCCCAAAAACCCCATGTTGAAAATTTGGTGTCAAAAATTCCAAAAAATGCCTGAGATATGCAGCAAAGTTGAAAAAACCCTATCTATCCCATTATACAGCTTACTGGCATTTCCTCAGTTTGCGGTCGGCTTTGAAGAGTGCAGACGTGTTCCTGGTCCACCGAAGATTGTCGTGCCGAGGTCCGGAGGTAAGTATGGGGTGAGGGGGGTGTGGGGAGGCAGGGTGCGCAATGGGTTGGTGCGGGTTGTGAGACGGGGGCAGGGAGAAGCGCCGGGCAACAGTTTTTGTATTTACAGGTTTTTGTTTTTTTTAATAAGACTACGAGAGACGTTTGCCACGCTGGGGTGGGCTCCCAGCGTGGCAGCTGGAAGGCTGTTGGGGGAGCTGGAGCTGACGAGGGATTGGGCACCCCCGTCGAATATAACATCATTTTTGCCATGCTGGGTGGCTCCCAGCGCAGCACCTGGATGCTTTGGGGGGGATGTGCAGCCGACGGGGGATTGGGCACCCCTGGGCCATACAGTGTGGGGGGAAGAGGGAAGGCAAATGAGCACGCAGTATGCATGCGTGTGTGTGTGTGTGTGTGGAGGGGGGAACTCTGCTCACTGAAGCGGAGCTCTCCCTTTCAACTGTACGACCACTGCATTTTCGACTGCTGTCATAGACAGCTGCAGCAGTGATTGGGGAACTGGGGTCGCGCCTGCAAACACACTGACTGCATTGGAAGACAGGTGTCACACCTCCGAAAACTCGGATGATGGCACTATGTTTCTTGCACATGCTTGCAAGCAACATAAAAATGAGTGAGTGAAAGCAGACTGTGCAGTAGCCTGTTATAAACAGAGCAGTCCTCCTCGCTAGGGGACAACCAGAGGGAAGGAGTTGTGTGGCTCTATCATGGACATTCTCTCAAAGATCTAGTTACTGATAAGAAATAAACAGATCTTTTTCAAGGATATCTCCTTCATAGCCACACACACTGGACAAATAAAAGGAAGTACAGCACCCCAACACAGGAGGTATGGAAAAGAGCAGGGCAATACCCCCTACAGGTGGAGATGCAGGCTTGAGCAGGGGTTTGGGAGGGAGGCGCTCCCAGTGGAAGATGTCAGTGTAACCCCTAGGTGGCACTATCCCAAGGGCTACTACCCCTGCCTGCTTGGCTAGTAGCAGGTTAAGGGGCCTGAGTTCTGAAACGGGTGCCTCCACCTGGAGGTCAGGGTTGGTAATGGTCAAGCTAACCTGGGCACAGCCCTCTGGGACACTGTAACCCCCTTCTTTCCCCTCTAGTGGCCTAAACACTGTACAATAATCACTTTCACAATACCCCTGGTACACCACACAAGTGCCCACACTGTTTGCACTTACCACCAGGGCTGGTTCCTCTGGCTTGACCCTGGGGACCCCCTGTAAAACAAGGTTATGCACAGCAAATAGCAACAGTACAGTACTTTGAGCACAAACTGGAACCACAGTCAGATTACATGCAGAAAAAGTTAGATCTGATTTATTCAGGGGACTTGAACAAGGGAGGGGCAAAATCAGGTTAATTAGCTTAAAGGTTATATCAATCAAGCAGTTATGCATGTGCTTTGAGTCCCCCACACAGTCCACCTCTGGGTACCCAGGTGGAGAAGAGATGGGCTAGCCAGGACCGTTGCTCGGGGTTGCAGCTGGTTGGGGCCCTGTGAAGGAAAACACAACATGTACAGTACACAGTATTTGTAATCCGGAGCCAGAGGGCTCAGTTCATAAGGGAAACAAAACAACAAGACAATCAGATGACACACTCAGATTAAACTATTGTTGCAGGGAGCTACCCTGGTATTTACTCACGATACCCAAGACTGGACACAGGCTGGACGAAAATCAAGACTGCAGGTGGTTGATCTGGAATGCCAGGAGAAGCAGGGCCCACACGAGTCACAGAGGCGTCGTTCCTGTTCAAGCATGGAGCAGGGGGCTGGTCCCCAGGCAGGTCTCTCATCGATGACTTCTCTGTGCAGTGAGTAGTCTGGCTGGGCCAGTCTGGCAAGGCCCAGACTGCATGGAGACAAATTCGGGTGCAGTCCATTTTGGGCTGGATACATCTTCCAGCAAGCAGAACACAGTTCACACAGTGGGGAACTAACTCACAACCACTAGCAGCTCATAGCACATTTACATGTACGGGAATTCTACTGTACTAGGCAAAGCGCTCCTCGGTCACAATCGCAAAGTCTCTGCACACACCGGAAGCTTAGGGGTAGCTGTAACTCCTGACAGGCTGGTCGCATTCAGCAAAATCTTCGGTCTTCTTCAGGTTGAGCCTGACCCACTTCAGTAGCTTACTTTAGTCACACAAACTTGAATTTAGTCCAAAATAATTCTCTTCTCTCCTCTCCCTCTCAGGAGCAGCAGGCAGACATACAGGCCAAACACTCAGCCTTTTCCCCGTTCTCCCATGCGAATCCACTCAGGATTGCTGCTCAGAATTACTTCAGCTCCTTCTTCTTGAGCTTCCAGCTCAGAACTAAATGAAAACTGCTAGCAGCCCGGGACTTCCCCAAGATCCAAAAGATTTGGTTGGCTGATTTGGCTGTCAGTCAAAGCAAGAGCTCCCCCTTCAGTTGCAAAAAAGGCACAAAAAGTTCAAACTACAGTTCCTACAGATTTTGAATTCAGACAGCTCCTGTAGTCCGGCTACATTTTAGGTCCCACCAGTACTGTTTGGTCCAATTTGCAGTCCAGGACCAAGATAGTGGAGACAAACAAAACAGTCCTTGCTACAAAGAAAGCAGGTTAGACAAACTACATTATCACTCTAAATGATTTTCAGTAAATAGTTACATCTTTCAACAGAGCTCCCTCTCAGATTACTTAAGCTGCAATCAGGCAGCTCTTAAAGAGACAGTACAGAGAGGCTATACAGGCTCTGGTAATCACATTTAAACTGCTAAACACAGGACACCAGCCTGGCAGTGAGCATTTGGGCAAGCTCAAGGAAGACTTTTTGGGAACCCGCGATTTGTAGGGTTACACCCTTCCCTGCCTGGGAAAACTCATGTCCACGCTAAGTCCGTACAATCATAACATTGAAAGTGCAACATATACAATATATCTATACCATTAGCATGCTATACAAGTACTATCTGATTCATCAATTGGCATAACTTGTCACTTTACTATACATTTCAATGTACTCCACTGTATCATTTCCATTCTGACAATACATTATGCATATTTCACACAGGTAAATTGAACATTACTATACAGAATCATGTAATAACTTCTTGTATTCTAAACAATGCAAGAGGGGGCCCTTCCCTATCAGCTAACTTGGGGCTGGATGAGGCAGGGGTACCATGGTGAGAGGGCAGAACAAGTAACCTGGAATGGCCCGTCAAGCTCAATTTGGGCAGTGAGCTCTGAGAGACATAAACACCTTTATGGACTACATTGAGAGGCAAATTCACTGGCCTCCCGGGAGAATCGTAACTGAAGCACACCACTGGCTTGACAGCTCGGCCAGTCTTTCTGGGGTGAACAACCACAGTCTCTGTACTTTCAGCAATGGTCTTGGAGCTTTCATCACTTGTGAGGGGTGCCTCTGCATGAAGGGGAATGTCCAAGCTGGGAGCACTGTCAGCCCCTTGCTCTTTAGTCTCTTTCTACAACACTTGGCTCATTTTGAAGACACTCTGGCACTGAAGGGGGGTTGTCAGCACTCTCATAGTGTTCCTCAAGTTCTGGCATGTCACCAGAAAGACTCATTCCATCAGCCTCTCCTTCAGGCAAATCATACAGTTCCACAATGCACAAAGACTCAGCATTCTCAGACGTGATACTTTGCACTTCACCTTCAGGGAGCATTGGCTCCAAGGATGATGCCGGGGCATTAGGCAATCCAGAAGGCCCAGCGTCATCCCCGTAATTCAACACAGGATTTCCATGAAACAACTGACTCAGTTCATATGAGGGGTAATAGGCATTATCACACTCACTGTCATCCGAGTTAGACTGGCAGTCACTATCATTCTGGGCCTGCTGCAGGGGAAGTCTTAAATCGGTAACCATGGGGGCAGGCTGACTCTGTTTTTTTCTTGCAGCAGCACGAGTCACTGGTCCAGGGGAATCAACCTCGGTGGGTTCAGCCTCAATTATAACTTGACCAATAGGTAGCAAGTGATTACGGTGCATGGTCTTGACAGCTTTGGAGTTATTCTCTGGACGCACTTTGTACACTGGCAAATCATCCAACTTTCCAACTATGACATGGGGAAGATGGTGCCATCGATCAGCAATTTTATGTTTACCATGCAATCCTAAATTTCACAACACACAGCCTCCAGGTCTAAGCTCTTGAGCCTTTACTTTTCTATCATGTCTCTCTTTGTTGGCTAGATTTCTTTTGGCGGCTATTGTCTGGGCCAGTTGATAGGCATGGTTCAATTGAACTTTCAGTTTTTGTACATATTGCAGGTAATCTTTGGCTCGGACCCCATCGGGAGAAACCCCAAAACAGACATCAACAGGCAGCCGGGCCTCTTTCTCCCGAAGATGAGGCGGTAGGGAGAGAACCCGGTAGCATCATTCTTTGTGCAATTGTATGCGTGTACCAAGGTGCTAATCTGCCGGCTCCATTTATGCTTATCTTTTGGGTGGAGGGTGCCTAGCATGTCTAGCAGGGTGTGGTTAAAGCATTCTGGTTGAGGATCCCCCTGCGGGTGATAAGGGGTGATTCTTGACTTTCGCACCCCCCATAGAGAGAGCATTTCTTTGGTTAGCCGACTCTCAAAGTCCCGGCCCTGATCAGAGTGAATTCGCTGGGGGGCCCCATAGTGGACGAAGACATTTTCCACAAGCACCTTGGCCACAGTAGATGCTTTTTGATCTTTGTTGGGAAAAGCTTGTGCATACCATGTGAAATGGTCCGTAACCACTAACACATTGCCAATGTTTCGCTGATCAGGCTCTAAACTCAAGAAGTCTATGCAGACTAGTTTCCATTGGGGTGCTGGTAGTAATGTTGACAAGGGGGAAGCCCTCTGAGGCAGGACTTTTCTCTGCAGGCAGTGACTACAAGCCCTTACATGGTACTCAACATCGGCCCCCACCTTGGGCCAGCAGAATCGAGATTGTACTAGGTCAAGGGTCCGGTCGATACCGAGGTGGCCCATATGATTGTGGAAGGACCTCAGAACCAAATCTTTGAAGGCTGTGAGCAGGACCAATTGTTGCTTGTCTATTTGGCCACCCCAATCTACTGTCTCTCTATACAACAACTGATTAAGCAGCTTCAACCTGGGGTCTTCTTTAAATAATAAAGTGGTTCATAGATCAGAGGAACGTAACCTGGACACACCTTTTCCTGCATGAAGGGCATCAAGTGCTGGCTGAATCATAGGATCTCGGGATTGAGCCCACTGAATGCTGTCATTGTCAAACTGAGGTAGTGCACTAATATCTAGAGCAGAAAAGTGGCAATACACAGCCGGTATGCAGGTGTCAGAGGGGCCCAAGCAATCTGCTAAGCAGACCGCTGTGTCCGTAGACATCTGTTCATTTCTATCAAACTTTTGGCACAATGCTCAGATGTCAGGTTCAGACAGCCTGACCCAATTGCTCTTGGAAATGGGCCTCTGGGATAGGGCGTCAGCATCAATATGATTCAGGCCCGGTCTGTATTCGACAGCATAATCATATGTTGACAATGCAGAAAGCCACCGGTGCCCCATGGCGTCTAACTTAGCTGAAATCTGTACACAGGTCAATGGGTTATTGTCAGTTCTCACCAATATTTTCACCCCATAGAGGTAATCATGAAACTGGTCAACAATGGCCCATTTTAACACAAGGAACTCCAACTTGTGCACAGGGTAGTTTCGCTCTGACGGGGTCAAGCTCCTACTGGTGAATGCCACTGGTCTCAAACCATCCTCATGGTCTTGATACAGTACAGCTCCTAGACCCTGCAGACTGGCATCAGTATGCATCACATAGGGTTTGGTGGGATCAGCATAAGTGAGGACGGGGCATGGGTGAGCTGGTATATGACTTCGTGGAAAGCTGCTTCACAGTCAGGCGTCCAACAGGACCCGAAAAGTTCACCTGGGTGGAAATATGCTTTGTCTGGTTCTTTGATGGCCCTTTTTTGTATTTTTGATTGTTAGGCGGGTAACCCTGGGTAAGATTCAAGAGTGGCAGAATCACTTTGGAATAGTCCTTTATGAACCGGCGGAAGTAGCCACAGAATCCCAGGAAACGTTGTAGTTCATTCAAATTGTGGGGCTGGGGCCAAGTAGTCAAGGCTTCAACTTTACTAGGATCAGTCTCTATCCCCTCTGTAGATACTATGTGCCCCACATACTTCACAGAGGTTTGGAAAAACTGGCACTTGTCAATGGACAGCTTGAGGCCGAAATCTTCCAGTCGGTCTAGTACTTTGAACAGTCGACTCTCATGTTCCTCTAAGGAGCTCCCAAACACAATGACATTGTCCAAGTACACCAGGCATTCCAGCAAATTCATGTCTCCCACCGCTCGTTCCATCAGTTGCTGGAAGGTGGTTGGAGCACCTGATATCCCCTGTGGCATTCTCAAGAATTCATAGAACCCCAAAGGACAGATGAAGGCTGTCTACTCACGGTCCTCCGGAGCCATTGGAATCTGGTAATATCCACTGCGAAGATCCAACACCGAGAACCATTTGCTCCCATTCAAACAATCCAGAGCATCTTGTATACAGGGCATGGTGTATTGATCGGGGATGGTCTGCCAATTCAGAGTTCGATAATCCACACACATTCTCACAGATCCGTTCTTCTTACGCACAACTACAATGGGAGAAGCATATGGCCTCCTGGATTCTTGTATCACACCAGCCGCGAGCATTTCCTGCAAGTGTCTTCTCACATCGTCTATGGCTGCAGGGGCTAGGCGTCGAGACCTCTCTCGAAATGGCTGTTCATCATGCAGGCGTATGTGATACTCTGCACCCTGGATACATCCCATGTCCCATTCCTTCAACGAGAACACTTGATCTCTCTGGGCAAGTTTCTGGCTAATTCTAGTCTTCCATTCAGCTGGCAACGGGGAGTCACCAAACTCAAACAAGTCGGGAGGCACTGTATCTGTCTTGCAGGGTGCTTGTTGCTGGGCAACACTGCAGTGTCTGTGCAGTGTACCATAGCTAGGGTGCATCCTCTGTTCACCCAGATCTCCCGATCTGACACATTATGAATCTGGACCATCACTCGTCATGCAAAGGCATGCGCACAAGCTGGCAAGATGCTGGGCTTAACCAATAATCCTTTCGGCAATTTTCCATCACCTGACGCGTCCAACATTAGTATTTTGTTCTTGACATCTTTGCAGAGGCGGACCTCCCCTTGAACAGTACACTGGGTGTTAGGGGCCAGTACCATTGAATCGGGATCCTTCTTCCACACGACTCCTACCAGTTCATCCTGGTCCACTCCCTTGGGGTTCTGTTGCATATCATAGGCCATCTTGATCACAGTGGGAATTCTTAGGGCCCTCCCA
The DNA here is from genome assembly GCA_016271365.2 of Neoceratodus forsteri. Taxonomy (NCBI): domain Eukaryota; kingdom Metazoa; phylum Chordata; order Ceratodontiformes; family Ceratodontidae; genus Neoceratodus; species Neoceratodus forsteri. Next base: position 964,551,572 of record CM028134.1, on the reverse strand, counting down.
GTCCGTTGAACTTGTTTCTCATGACAGAGTTGTGCCAGTCTCCCAAACATATGGGCGTTGGCCCCAATTAACAGGGGAACCCCATCATACAGTCCAGTAGGGGGACACACTAAGGTCAGTGTCTCAACTTGCTCCTCTACACCAGTTACAGCTGCAGGAAATGACAACCAGAGGTGGACATATCCTAGGTAGGGATAAGACTTGTCGTTCAGCCTCCACACATGTAGGCCTTCCAGGGATTGTAGGGGCACAGCAGATAAGTGTTTGTCATACCAGTCCTTAAATACAATGGTCACTTGCGAACCACTGTCCAGCACAGCCTGAGTAGGAATACCATTCACAGCCACGGTAGTCTCCATTGAAGGGCCCACTATTTTAGACCAGTCTGGAGGGACAGCAGCAGGGGCCTGGACAGATGATTTAGCCACATAGGGATTTGAGTTACAACTTCTTGAACCCTCACTGCGGTCATTTTGGGCACTCCTGGACTGCTGATTCATTCTCTGAAGCTCGCCTTGAAGCCTATATACAACTTTATCTAGGTCTTTTGTGGACCAGCATTCTCTCTTCATGTGCCCATCCTTCCCACAATTATGGCAAAATATGTTTTCTGGGACTTGGGGTGGCTGCGGCATCACACTGGGAGCTGGGGCGGTGGTACTACCAACTGAAAACCTTGGTGCCATTTCTGTCTGCTGTGTGGTGAGCATTTGGAGACATCTCATCAATTCTCTTACTTCCATAGTCAAGACATCGAGTTTCGAGCTGCTGTTAGCAGGAGATGCCTGGGTGGACACCCCCACCCCCATAGCAGATGCAGTTGGATAAGGGTCAGTGCCTGTACTTGGAGGAGTGGCCTTCATAAAGAGACTGTTTTTTTGTTTCCCTGAATTCCCTCAGAAGTTCATCCCATGGTGGCACAACCTCATTGGTCCCCACTTCGGAAGGGCCTTCCGATGCCGTGATCACTTGGGCTGCACTCACCCTAGAACTGCAATCCCCCTCTTCATCTTCAACCTCCCGGAGCTCTTTTATCAAGTCACAATAATCCGGTGGGTTACCCCTTCTATCTGGGAGCCTTAATTGAAAGAGCTGCAATTTAGAATGCTGTGCATGTTGCAGTATGTGCCCCAACCTCACATGGTTTAAGTCACTGGTGGCTACCCCACCTTTTTGGTAAGCCTTCTGCAGCACTCTTTCCAGATGAGTAACATATGCAGACAAACTTTCCCCTGGCCATTGTTTTATACCTCAAAATTTCCACATCAAGTTCTCCCCTGACTCAGTGCTCCCAAAATTGCCTTCAAGTGCAGATAGGTACTTCTGGGCAGATGCATCAGGGTTTGTGGACCTCAGAAATTTAGTGGCCTCTAGGGCGGGACCCCTCAAACTTTCTATGATCCTTTTCCATTTCTCAGCCTCCGCACACTGCCATTCAGGTACCAAAGGGGCAACACAATCTATCCAGGTCTCCCAATAATCCTCCCCTTGGGGAGGGTGCCGGAGAAGATTCTCAACCTTCGGTAAGAGTCGTGACTAATGACAGATACAGACATAGGAGCCAGCATTGGCATGGGTACAGAAGGAGGGGCAATAATGGGTGCTGGAGCCGGAAGGGGTGTTGGGGGAGGAACACCTCCAGGTGGCAGGAATAGCTTCTTTAAGTCCTCCACAGTTTTCCCTTCTTCCAGCAACAACTTAGCAAATTTCTCCTCAAAAGTCTCAGATAGTGGGGGCTCATTCTCCCAGCGGTCTTTACTGTCTTTAGATATCACTCTCCAGGCAGTGAGGGCTCCTTCGGGGGTGATGGTCCGTGGCACTTTGGAACTGTCTTCTGGGTCCTTACACTCTACTAACACCATGAAACTTTGGCCGAGCAGATTAGACTGTTGATTCACCACCACAAGGTTTTGTAAACATTCAACCTTGGAAAGCACTCCCTCTACAGTGTCCTTATTGGTACCCAGGGGAATATCCAGGATAAGTATAGCATTTTAGGGGTCGATCTCCTGCCCAGTACACCACCCCACCAACTGGTGTACAGCCACTTCTGTTGGGGTAGCCATTTATTTTTAACAGCAATTCACAAATTTGGCCATTAGGGGACGCTAATTCCAGCAGTGCCTCCAAGATGTAACCCATAGGTGGCACTATCCCAAGGGCTACTACCCCTGCCTGCTTGGCTAATAGCAGGTTAAGAGGCCTGAGTTCTGAAACGGGTGTCTCCACCCGGAGGTCAGGGTTGGTAATGGTTAAGCTAACCTGGGCACAGCCCTCTGGGACACTGTAACCCCCCCTTTCCCCTCTAGTGGCCTGAACACTGTACAATAATCACTTTCACATTACCCCTAGTACACCATACAAGTGCCCACACTGTTTGCACTTACCACCAGGGCTGGTTCCTTTGGCTCGACCCTGGGGACCCCCTGTAAAACAAGGTTATGCACAGCAAATAGCAACAGTACAGTACTTTGAGCACAAACTGGAACCACAGTCAGATTACATGCAGAAAAAGTTAGATCTGATTTATTCAGGGGACTTGAACAAGGGAGGGGCAAAATCAGGTTATATCAATCAAGCAGTTATGCATGTGCTTTGAGTCCCCCCACACAGTCCACCTCTGGGTACCCAAGTGGAGAAGAGATGGGCTAGCCAGGACCGTTGCCCATGGTTGTAGCTGGTTGGGGCCCTGTGATGGAAAACACAACATGCACAGTACACAATATTTGTAATCCGGAGCCAGAGGGCTCAGTTTGTAAAGGAAATGAAACAACATGACAATCAGATTACACACTCAGATTAAGCTGTTGTTGCAGGGAGCTACCCTGGTATTTACTCACAATACCCAAGACTGGACACAGGCTGGACGAAAATCGAGACTGCAGGTGGTTGATCTGGAATGCCAGGAGAAGCAGGGCCCACACGAGTCACAGAGGCGTCGTTCCTGTTCAAGCGTGGAGCAGGGAGCTGGTCCCCAGGCAGGTCTCTCGTCGATGGCTTCTCTGTGCAGTGGGTAGTCTGGCTGGGCCAGTCTGGCAAGGCCCAGACTACATGGAGACAAATTCGGGTGCAGTCCGTTTTGGGCTGGATACATCTTCCAGCAAGCAGAACACAGTTCACACAGTGGGGAACTAACTCACAACCCACTAGCAGCTCATAGCACATTTACATATATGGAAATTCTACTGTACCAGGCAAAGCGCTCCCTGGTCACAATCACAAAGTCTCTGCACACACAGCTTAAGGGTAGCTGTAACTCCTGACAGGCCGATTGCATTCAGCAAAATCTTCGGTCTTCTTCAGGTTGAGCGTGGCCCACTTCAGTAGCTTACTTTAGTCACACAAACTTGAATTTAGTCCAAAATAATTCTCTTTTCTCCCTCTCCCTCTCAGGAGCAGCAGGCAGACATACAGGCCAAACACTCAGCCTTTTCCCTGTTCTCCCATGCAAATCCACTCAGGATTGCTGCTCAGAATTACTTCAGCTCCTTCTTCTTGAGCTTCCAGCTCAGAACTAACTGAAAACTGCAAGCAGCCCAGGACTTCCCCAAGATCCAAAAGATTTGGTTGGCTGATTTGGCTATCAGTCAAAGCAAGAGCTCCCCCTTCAGTTGCAAATAAGGCACAAAAAGTTCAAACTACAGTTCCTACAGATTTTGAATTCAGACAGCTCCTGTAGTCCGGCTACATTTTAGGTCCCACCAGTACTGTTTGGTCCAATTTGCAGTCCAGGACCAAGATAGTGGAGACAAACAAAACCGTCCTTGCTACAAAGAAAGCAGGTTAGACAAACTACATTATCACTCTAAATGATTTTCAGTAAATAGTTACATCTTTCAACAGAGCTCCCTCTCAGATTACTTAAGCTGCAACCAGGCAGCTCTTAAAGAGACAGTACAGAGAGGCTATACAGGCTCTGGTAATCACATTTAAACTGCTAAAACACAGGACACCAGCCTGGCAGTGAGCATTTAGGCAAGCTCAAGGAAGACTTTTTGGGAACCCCCATTTGTGTGTGTGGGGGGGTTACATCAGCGTGTTGCACTATGTCAAGCCACCATACCCCTTGAGTGTCTGCGGGAACACAGGGGAAAAAAAATGTGGAAACCACCTTGACTGGCAGGATGACAGCTCTGCTTCTCGCAGGCTCCGCACCCACCTACTGGGCACTTCTTCCCACATCTGAGCTAAATACCTTCCAGGAACTGGGGCTGTCTGGGAGGCTCCACCACAGGAGTAAATCTGTGAGACACTGCCTGGGATGATTAGGGTAAGTCCCAGGTACGGAAGGTTGACGGGGCTGGGGGAGTGGAGTCTGATAGGGGCTGGTTGGGCAATCAGGGGAAAAAAATTAATGAAAAAAAAATAACACATCTTATGGATTTTGGATGCTGAGACCGAAATAAAACAAGCCATGAAGGCTACCATGCCTATTGTGGCTTCCTCCATAACAGTAGCAGAGAGCTCCCTATCAGCCTGCTGATTAACAATGAAATGCAGGAGGATAGCCACCTGGATCTAGGTAGACACTGATTAGATACCTGCTTACCCAGCATATACCATGCAAATAACAAAAAGCTGAGGGTACAGATGGATAGCCCTATTGCAGTCCACATAAAAGCGGAGCACTTGGTGGATGCCATAGAGTGCAGGAGCACCTCACCTCACCTTGATTTTGCAGGTTCAGGAAGAATACAGGCAGGTTAACCGACTGAATCAAAGTGAATTCAGACACCCGCAGGAACCTAGGGTGACAAAAAAAGGCCACCCTAGGTAGGCAAAAGGTCAGATAAGGTGGGTTAACAAACTGAGTTTGAAAGCCAGACAGCTGGCATACCGAGGTATGTGCCAGTGGAAGCAAGGTTTTCAGGGCAAAAAATTAGGTCACTGGAAGTGGAAGCTCTGAACAGTCTGGGTCAGGAAATCCAGAACCAACTTGAGGTCCCATGATGATAACTTATGGACCAGGGTTTCATGTGCAGAATACCACTCACAAATCTGCAGGAAACCTCCAACTCAGCCAAAGACCCTACATCAGTGAGTGCGTGATAGGCAGAGATGGCCAACAGATGCACTTAAAGCCTGGACTGACACAGGAAGACCAAATACTCCAAATCACTCTGGACAGGGCTGGTGAAAAGATTCAGGATTCTGATGGACGCCAAACACTAAAGCACTTCCACTTTAGTAAGTGTGCAGATGGGACAATTTTGTAGCTACCAGCAAGACAGATGAAAATTCGGGAGACATACAAAACCATGCCTGCTCAATGTCCTTAGGACTCAGGCATGCACCTGCAGGGATGGGAAGTCTGACTGCAGCATATGACCCTGAAACTGAGACAACAAACCCAAGCTGAGGGTCAGCTTTAATGATGGTTCCACTGCCATGTCCCACAACATCAGGAAAAAGATCTGTCTGGTTCACAGAGGGGCCATCAGAACCATAGTGGCCAGCTCATTCTGGAGCATAACCAGGAGCTGCTGAATGAGAGGGATCAGGGGCAGGGGATGTACAAGGACCATCCCATCCAGCAGGAGGACAATGCACCCCACCAGAAAATGCCAGGCCCTGAAGCAAGCAAAAAATGCTGCAGTTTTTCACTGTGTGGGAACTCAAACATGTCCAACTGTGGTGTCCCATTCACTGAACAGAAGTCCTGTCACATCTCTCCAACTCCCCTTCATGATGCTGTACAAACAACAGAGGGGCACAGAGTATCTGCCAGCACATTTTGCATGCCTGACCAACAGGTTGCATTAAGGTGCATGTGTGCTGCACAGCCCACTCCAATACCCACGTCGTTTCCAGACGGGTACATGTCATTTTGCTGCTGACTTTTCACTCCCCGACTTCTTGCTCCCGACATTGTGCTCCCGCTCAGACTCACTTCTATGTCAATACACTCCCACCCGAATCGCTCCCGCAGTGTCAGTATTCAAGATTCAATACACATTACTATGTACTGTGATGTGATTTGTATGTGTTATTCAGTGGAAGGGTTGTGATTTGTATCACTATTCAGTCCAAGGGGCAGAAAGGAACTATTCAATCAATTAACTTGCTTTGGCCAACCACAGCTTCTGGAATTGTGAAGTTTTAAATAATTTGACCTTAGCCCACTGCTGTTGCATTTCTACTGTCTAGTAGCTTTGCATCTTACAATGGCTTGTCGCTTTGTCCTGTCGTCTTGCTCCAAGAAAACACTGGTAGATGACCAGAACTACCTGTACACCTTCCATAAATGCGGTCACAAGGATAAAGCAATATGGCAGTGCAAGCATGCAGTTAAAAAGGTTAAGGTTTGCAATGCCAGGGCGCATGCTGTATCATATGATGACCCTGCCATCACTTTGCTGTTTTCTCAGCATACCCACGCACCAGACCCCTATGCAGTAGAAAAACATGATGCAGTGAAAAACGCAAAGGAGAGGGCATGATCCATGCAGGATACTACAGCTCAAGTTGTGCTGCATGCTAAACAAGAGGTGTCACTGGCTTCACAGGGAAAAATCATCGAAAAAAACTTAAAATGAACTATTCAAAGGGTTCGAGTACATGGTGCTCCTCCTAACCCAAGAGACTTATGCCAGCTGCAAATACCAGACTGCTACACTATGTACCAACCAGACTCTGCCAGTGAGCCTGAAAAGTTTTTGCTCTTTGATAGTGGACCAGGGCTAAATTGTATTTTAATGTTTGGTACAGAGAGCAATCTCAAATTCATAGAGCGCTGTAAGTTGTGGAATGCTGATGGTACTTTCAGTGTTCTACCACCACTTTTTATGCAGTTATATGTCACAATGGGTGAAAGGTTTAGGAATGTGCAGCCAACTGTTTTTGTGCTTTTGCCAGGGAAAACGCGAGAGTGTTATCAAAGTATGCTCACCGTTTTGAAGGACCTTAACCCCAACCTTAGCCCTGAGGTGGTGATTATTGATTTCGAGTGGGCAACGATTGCTGCATTTAAATCTGTGTTTCCCAAGGCAAAACAAGTTGGCTGCTTTTTCCACTTTACCCAATGTGTGTATTGTAAGATACAGGCAGAAGGGTTGGCAGTACAGTATGCACAGGACTTGGAATTCGCACTTAAGTGCAAGTATTTACCCGCACTGGCTTTTTACCCTTCAGAAGAAGTAATCATACGCTTTGAGGAAATCACTGAAGACAGTCTGAATATTTTCCCTGAAGAACTGACGCCAGTAATAGATTACTTTGAGGATGTGTGGGTTGGCCGGAGAAAGACACATGGAACTGCATGCAGACAACCACATTTTGCCATTGAGTTGTGGAATCACTCACAAAGTGTCTAATGGCACAGCTAAAACTAATAATGTGGTTGAGGCATTCCACCGTGGGATGCAGGGTATCCTTTGCATGGTACATCCCACGGTGTGAAAATTTGTTGAAGGCCTCAGGGGAGTACAAAGAAAACGAGACTCAGAGGTGGAGCAAATTACTGTGGGCAATCCACCGATAGCATTACGGCATGTGTACCATGACAATATTGACAGACTAGCCTGTATCTTGGAGAAGTGTGCAGATCGCACAACGGAAGAATTCTTACGTGGGGTGGCGCATAGCTTCAAATAATAGGGTCCCAGTCGTCAATGTTTTTAAACTTTTGAATTAAAGATTTATCATTTTTAACTCACCAGAAACTTGGAATTCTCTTGGAACTCAGATAATAACGAAAACGTCATGATGCACTTGGTTACTATGGGTTATATTACTTGCTATGGTTTCCACCACTTCCTATACTACGTTGCCATGGTTTTCTGCACTACGTTGCTATGGTCTCCTGCACTACCAAGAGCTGCACATCCCTCACTACCATTTCGGTAAGAGATATTTACATTAAATTTATGTATTGTGGGCAGTGCTGCAATTATTACAAAGGGAGCAGTTTGCAAGTAAGAGATAAAGGGAGCGAGTGAATTGACAAGGAGTGTAATGTCATAGGTGCGAATTGACGCAGGAGTGAACTGTCAGGAATGATAAGTCAGGGAGTGAAACATCGGGAGCAAATTATTGTTTTCCTCTTCTGGACACATGATAAGGAGTAGGTTCTCCCATTTGTTCAGGTAGTACATGACACACTGGTTGTCTATCTGGACACTCAACATCTGTCCTTGAACCTGTAGTGTTAGTGCTTGGAGTCCATATAAGATATCACCTTCTCTCCGGTGTATTTATATGGAGACTATAGTCCACTGGGGACCAGACCCCCACCCCCCACTTTGAATCTGGAGGAAAGCAAGGTGGGCACCCAACCCAAGGTTAGATACATCTGATGTCAGAGTGACCTTAGGAGCGTCCCTAAGGAAGAGAGCTCATATAAGTAGATGTTGTCTGTCCTGCCACCACATGGATGCCTTCCCCAGAAGGGCACAAGCCCTGATTTGGTTCGAGAGATTGGTGTACTTGAGATCAGTGAGACAACAGGATCCATTTAGGACATTAGGGTAAGATCCATTGAGGAATATGTATACTGTATGCAGACAAGCCAATGGAACCATAAATAGAAAACTGTCATGAGTCCCAACACATGGAGCATGGTTCTGGCCTCCACAATGTCACTTTTGGCCACCAGCCCTTCCTGAGCTAATAAGACAACTACCTGATCCTCCAGAAAAGAGCTTTTGCCTGGGACATGTTCAGCACTGCTACAATATCATATACTGTAACCTCTGACTAGAGATAAAACAAACTTTAGCATGTTGAGCAGGACACCTAGCCAGTCCATCAACTACCTTGGTTTGTTGACAGTGTGAACAGTCAGGTTCGTAGAGAACCCCTTCAGAAGCTAGGCGTCTAGACTGGGAACACATACAACATCTCCCATTGAAGGGCTGCAGCTAGCACCACAACACATTTAGTAAATACATGCGATGCAGAGGACAAGCCAAAGGGTAATATTCAGAACTGGAAATGACCACTCATCAGCCAAAAACAAAGATACTATTGGTGGCGTTTCCTGATTTTTATGTGTTGATAAGCATCCTTCATTTCCAGTCTCCGTGAGATGGCAGCAGAAGGAGTGACCCCAGAGAGAACATGTGAAACTTTCTGTAGGTCACATGCTTATTCAGTGCTTGAAGATCCAGGATGGGACAAAACCATACGTGTTTTCTTTTTGAGGTAGAAAGTACAGTTACGTAACAACCTACCGTAACGGTAGATCTTCAAGAGGAGCTCTTGCAGCAGGCTACACCGTTAGGACTAAGCTGGCACATGCCAGGACCCCACAGAATACTTCTAGCTAGCAGTCTACAGCAGGGGATTTCCCCCTGACATCAGACCACCCCCGATGTCAGCCAGTGGTAAGGGGCGTGGCCCCTCAGCACCACCTCAGTTCTCCTGCCGAGACCTGGTTTACACAGAGATGGAGAACCGAGGAGGTTGTAACAACCCTAAGAAAGGAGAAGAAAAGACCAGGGGGAAGGAGGGAGGGAAAGCAGCGCCTGCTGCAAGAGGTTCTCTCAAAGATCTACTGCTACGGTAAGTTCTTATGTGACAGTACTACCTTAATTCAAGTGGGAGCTCTTGTAGCAGGCTATGCCATTAGGACTGAGTCCCAAGCAGTACAAAGGATAGACCCAGGTCAGACAGGCAGTGGTTAAATAAACCAGTGGAAGCTCTCAAGAGAACAGACCCTGGAGAATGGCTAATCCAAAGCTGGATCTCCGCCTAGCAGCAATGTCCAAACTGTAATGCTTGACAAAAATATGGACAGAACTCCAAGTAGTAGCAGCACAAATATCTGCTGCTGACACATTCCTGAGAGATGCGAAGGAGGCAGCAAAACCCCTGGCAGAGTGACCTTTAACTGGTCCTCCTGGTAAAGGCTTGTTATATTTACGGTAACAATATACAATGCAGTTAACTAACCACTTGGATAACATCTGTTTAGAAACTGGGGTCCCTTCAGTTCTCAGGGTGAAAGAAACAAACAACTGGTCAGCCTTTATGACAGGTCGGATGCGGTCCAAATAAAAATGAAGCATCCTGTGAACATCCAGAGTGTGAAACAGAGCCTCCCCTTGATTCGAGTACTCTGGATCATAGACAGGCAAATGGATGTCCTGATTAAGGGTAAACTCAGACACCGCTTTCAATAGCAACAGGATTAGTTTGCAAGGACAACTGGGCCTTGTGGAAAACTAAATAAGGCTCTTTGCACAACAGATGCAAAACAGAAGGTGCCACGCTCAGGACCAGGGTAGGGTGCAGGGTACAGGGGTGATGACCCAGAGCAAACACTGAACAAACACCAATTGTACCCGCACTCCAGAGCCAGGAGCTTTTTTTATGCTTCAGTGAAGTAAAAGCCAGACAAAATAGATAAATTAGATGAAGTCTGTAGTTGTTTAAATTCAACAATTCAGTTCAGTACAGACATGGAGAGCATTTAGCTCCTCCACAAAATCAGTATGCCCTGGCACTTTGCCATGTAAGGCTTCGTCAGGATCTCCCCTGGTCCCATTGAACTCTGAGAGTCCACAAAGGCACTCTCTTGTGAAGCCATGCCAAGGGAGTGGTCGCAATGATGGCTGCCATGTGACCAAGAAGCTGGAGGACAGCTCTGGCTGTGACCTGGCGTGACAGGTGTAACCCCCCTGCAAATGGGGGCTCCCAAAAGTCTTCCAGGAGCTTGCCTGAATGCTCCAAGTCTTGGCAGTGATCGGCGTCTGAGCTGTTTAAATGTGGTTTCAAGTGAGTGCTATTTGAGCTGCCATGTACTGTCTCTTTAAGAGCTGTCTGCTTGCAGACTTAATTAGTTTGTATGGGGGACTGTGTATTTAATCCTCAAATCCCGCCCGAGCTGCTATCAATTTGCTCCATCTCTGCCGTTGCTACATGTGAAGATGGAGCCTTTTTGAAAGATATAACTGTTTGTCAGAAATCATTTAGAATGACTGAGAAAATGTAGTTTATCTAACCTGTCTTCATTTCAGCACAAACTGTTTCAGTGTAGTTTTTTCATTTTGGTCCTGAATAGCTGACTTGGACCAATCAGGATGATAGGGAAACCCTAAAATGGAGCCTGTGGATGAATCGGAACTTGGACTCTCAATTTTGAGCCAGCCACAAGGGGATTGTATGGGCAGTGACTCTGGGAAAGGTAGTTTTGACCTTGGTGCCTTTTTTCACCAACAGAGGGAGTCTTATTGTGAGTGACAGCTGAACCAGCCAACAGAATGGTGAGGAACTCAAAGGAAATGCCCTGCTCTGTTACTGGAAAGTCAGATCAGTTGTGACAGTGAAGAGAGAAGGAGTTCTGTGCTTCTACGGTGTATAGTTTTGAGCGGGAAGCGCGTTGGAGGCCCTGAGGTTCGGCCTGCAGCCATTGTAAGTGCCAGTTCAGACTGAATCCGATTTGTGAGGAGAAAGAAAGAAGTCTGAAGAGTGGAAACCATGCTCACCCTGTAGAAGACTGGAGAAATTGCTGAATCACGCTCAGTCCATCAGGAACTGAAGCTGCTGTGTGTGCTTCCGGGTATTTTGCAGTAATTGCGATTGGGATCGAGGAGCAGCTTGCCTGGTATAGTACTTTCCTTTTACATATGAATGTGTGTAGTGCTTGTGGGGAATCACTATTTCCAATCCCCCGTGCTGTGTGCTGTGTGTTGAAGCTGGAAGCAAACCCCAGCTTGTCTCGGACTAAATCCGGTTGCTACCAATTGCAGTGGGGTCCAGTCACAAGGACCTTGTCTCCATGCCGTGTTGTTCTGGCAATCCAGAAGAACATCCACCATCAGGTCCTCAGCTTGGGTATTGTGAGTACAAATCAGGGTATTTCCCTGCAGCCTGTTTTCAATCACAAGTGTGTCATCTAATTCTTGTTGTTTCACTGCTTCATGGACTGAGCCATCCGCTCCGGATTACAATTGGGTATTGTGCATATATTTTCTTCTACAGGGTCCCTATCCATCTGCCAGCCAGCCAGCTTGAACCTTGGACCTGACTAGCCCCAACCTGGGTACCCAGAGTGTGACTTTTCAGACCCTGTATGTGAGCACAGTAATGTGATTTAATGCCACCAGTTAACCTGATTTCCCCCTCCCGTGTTATTGCCCCCTAAATAAATCAGATTTGTTGTTGTTATACTATATACTGTCTGTGGTGTTGGTACTTATGGAAACAGTATTGTGTTTTGCTGTGTATGTTGTTTAACCTTATTTTACAGGGGGTCCTCAGAGATGTGCTGCAGAATCAGCCTCAAGGGTAAGTGGTATCTATATGAGTGAAGAGTGTGTATACGTGGGGTATTGGGGCTGTAACTCCAGTGTACTGTGTGAGCCACTAGAGGGAATAAAAGGGGGTCTCAGTGTCCCAGAGGGCTGTGAACAAGCTAGTCTAACCACTACAAACCCTGACCTCTGGGTGGAGGCACCCGCCATAGGACCTAGGCCCCTCAACCTGTCCGTAGTCAAACAGGCAGGGGTAGTAGCCCTTGGGATAGCGCCACCTAGGGGTTACACAAGGAAATCCTTTGGGCTTGTGCCTGAAGGTGATCTGTGCTGTCGGAGGGAAGGAAAACTTTCCCGTGGATGGTGTCCAAGACTTCCCTTATGTATTGTAGCATCTGGCTGGGCTATGGGGAAGATTTTGGGAGATTCAGAGTGATCCCCAGTTCTTGGAACAGCATAAAGTTCTCTTTCAGGGTTTTCAGCAGCTGGTCCCTTGTGGGAGCTGTTAGGAGCCAGTCGTCTAGGTAAGGGAAGACGTAATTACCCTTTCTCCTGAGTGCTGCAGCCACCACTGCCAGGCACTTGGTGAAGACATGGGGAGCCGAGGACAAGCTGAAGGGCAGAGCTCGGAACTGATAGTGATTTCCTCTGAAGGTGAAGTGCAGGAATCTTCTGTGTGATGGCAGGACCTTGATGTGAAGGTACGCATCCTGCATGTCCAGATTGCAAAGCCAATCCCTTTAATGGAGCATTGGGAGTAGGTCTGGAAGCATCACCATCCTGAATTGCTTGTACTCCACATAGTTGTTCAGGTGGCTGAGATCCAGTATGGGGTGAAGATCTCCCATCTTCTTGGGGACCAAAAAAAAAAATGGAAGTAATAGCCCTTCCCACTTTGGTTTGGAGGAATGAACTCTACAGCCCATTTGGACAGAAGGGCCTGGATCTTTGCTAGGATCAGGTTGGCGTGTGACGGGGAGTAGTCGGAGGGAACAGGAGGATTGTCTGGAGGTAGTTCCAAAAACTCCAGAGCATATCTCCTCTCTATTAGTTGTACAACCCACTGATCTGTTGTGACCTTGGTCCAACCCTCAAGGTAGAGGGAGAACCGACCCCCTAACGCCACCCTCAGAAGCTCCGCTAGAGGAAGGGAGGCAGGCAAGGAGTCAGGTAGAGGCATTGGGGGTGGGCAAAGGGGCTTGGGAGGCCTTGGCAGTTCTCTGGACCAAGTTCCCTGAGGGCGGGGAGGAGGCCTTGCATTTAAAGGTCCCTCTGGGCTGCTGGTCTTTGGACTGCTGGACTGCTTGGCAAAAAAGGCTGGCATCTGGAAGGAGCTGGTTCCGACTTGTACATTCTATGGACTGACTGGACAGTCTTTCAGGAATCCTGGAGGCCCCTAATAATCTTTTTGGTATCTTCCCCAAAAAGAACCGGGCCCTGGAAGGGGGCATCTAAGATGGTCTCTTGGCGGGCCTGGCAAAAGCCGGAGACCCTAAGTAAGGAATACCTGTGGAGACAAATGGCAGTGGCAGCAGCCCTGGCGGCAGTGTCAGCTGAGTCATAGGAAGAGTGAAGAACATGCTTTCCAACATCCACACCTGACTGGAGGATGTCCAGCAACTTAGACATCTGAGAAGAGTCTGTTTGAGCTTTTGCCAATTCCAGAGCCTTTTTCCATAAGGAATTCTGGTATTGGTCCGTACCAGTCAAAACGTTAAGTGGTTGGATGGTGCAGTTGACTGAAGAATAGACCTTGCAGCCAAACTGGTCCAACCTCTTAGACTCCTTGTCAGGAGGCTGAGAGCTAAGGTGTTTTGGTTGTTTGGTCCTACAACGGGCCGCAGTCAGAACCATGGAATTGGCCCTAGGTTGCTCCACCAAGGAAGGCTTGTTTCTAGGGGTTCTATAGAGCCTATCAGCTTTCTTGGGGACCGCCAAAGCTGATGAGGGGTGTTTCCAGGCAAGCTTAGTCACATCCTGGAAAGGATCCACCAATGGAGGCATCACCAGAGGCTTAGGATCATTCAGCTGGAGGAACTTGGTGGGTCTGTGTCTCTCTGGGTCCAGGTCCTCGGTGTCCCACCCACTGAGGAACTGGATGTGTCTCATTACATCCACAAATGTGGGATCATCCAGGGGAGACCTTAGAAAATCCTTATGGGTATCCAGAGGAGAAGGAGGGGAGAAATTCCCATCTGATGACCTGAATGAGGAGGAAAAGCTCTGGCTGGAATCCTCCGATGAGGGAGTGTGAGTGTAAGAACATTGGGACTAGCGTCCATGGGAGTGATGTCAACACTTGGAAGAAGAATGGTGCTGTTGTCCATGCCATCTATGAGACCCCTCGTCAGAGTGATCTGGAGGAGGGGTGGTCATTTTTGGTGGCAGTGAAGGTTTTCTGGGTGGAGGGGGAGTAGGCTGCTTAGGAAGGGCCAGAGGCTGGGCTCCGGAAGGAGTGGGTTCGGGGCCCGAGGGGGCAGTTGGGCCCCTAGGCAGAAGGTTCCCTTTAATAGTGTTCCACCAGGAGTTAAACAGGGCCCGACATCTGTAAGCAAGACCAGCAGGACGCTGGAGGGCCCGGATGCCGGGGAAGGGACATCAAAGGGCCCCGGCAACGGACCCATCGGAGCCTGTCATCAGGTCCTGACATGCAGGGTTAGCTTGCTGCAGTACTGCAGGTGTCAAGTTATCTGGCATCAGGTTAAGGGGCGACAGGTTAGGGGGCACTGGGTTAGAAGGCACTGGAGTAGCTGGTGTCCAGTCCTCGGTCATCAGTTCAGGAGAGGCTGGACTAGCCGGAGATGTCCAAGGGTTGGGCGATGATGGGGATGGCATCGCCCGGTTCGGCTCCAGAGAATCCGAAGTGGAGGCAGGCATCTGCTGACACCGGTCTGGGATACTGGCCAGTGTTGGTTGAGATGGCGTCTGCTGAGGGGAACGGACTCCCTTTTTGAGCTCCTGCTCCTGGTGTCGCTTGGAGTCGCTGGACCCTGAGGTCTGGTCCAATGACATGGACGCCCTAGCTGGGCGGGCAGTGGGCTCTGACCAGCTGTCCAAAGAGGTAACAGCTGATCCACTTGGCTTAGGCCTGGTAGTGTGTTTGTAAGGCCTAAGACTCAGGAGAGTAAGGGCCGATGAAGGCCCATGCCCCAAAGAGCCCCTGTCAGACATCAGGACTAAAGTGGGAGGATTTGCCAGTGGGAGCCTAGAAGAAGTGAGGGTTGCTGGGGGGGGGCAGGGCCCGACTTCCCATGGGAGGAGGAGCTCGACAGGGCCGCCAACTTGTGTGGGGACCTGGAGCGGGAGTCCGACCGGGGTCTTTCCTTGTCCTTGTCCCGGTGATGATGCTTCCCGCTGGATTTCTTCTGTTTATGGGCTGAAAAAGAGGGAGAGGTCCCCAGAACTGAGGAAGAAGAAGAGTTGTGTTCCAAAGGTGTCCTTTGCATGGCAGACAGTTCTTTTTTCAACAGGTAACTCCTCAAGATCTTGAGATGTCAGATCCTGGTCCTACGATTGAAGCTTAGGCAATGTGGGCAGCCCTCAGAGTTGTGGTCGGAGCCTAGGCAGATAAGACAGGCCGAATGGCCATCTTTTGACAGTATTTGCTTGCCACAGGCACACTTGGATTTCTGCCACTCAGCTGATGAAGTTGGAGGAGAAGATATGCACGAAGGAGTAGAAAAATATTGCAGATTTTAACAGAAAATAACAAAACACGAGTAAGAGCAAAAGGCATCCGTGGAGCTGATGTGCGAGGGTCGATGGCAAAAAAAGAACTGAGGTGGTGCTGGGGGATCACCCCTTTTATACCAATGGCCAACATCAGGGGCCGGCCAATGTCAGCGGGTAGTCCTTCACTGTAGACAGCTAGCTAGACATTTTCCGTGGGGTCCTGGCTAGTCCTAACAGTGCAGCCTGCTGGAAGAGCTCCCACTCGAAGTAAGATCAGCAGATTCTGTTCTGGATTGCCTTTTTTCTCCCCCCAGATTCCTCCCTTAGGATAGACAGGTGCTCCTATGGATAGTGATACAGCTTGTGTGTGTGTGTGTGTGTGTGTGTGTGTGTGTGTGTGTGTGTGTGTGGTGTGCACGTGTGCGTGTGTGTATGTTGAGGGGGCAGTCTCTGGAGGCTGAGAAATGAACTCTATGTACAAAGTCGTACTGGATTATTTCCAGGACCCACTTGTCTGGAAGTGACGTTCTGGCACCAGGGCAGGAACATAGATTCTGTTCCCCATATGAATCCCTGAATGTGGAGCAGCAGGGAGATGTACTACATCAGAAGGAGGTGAAGGAAGAAGCCTGCTGTTCATAATCTCAACATAACCTTTTGAACCCTTGCAAGGAGCACTCACATACTGCTAATGGTACCCTCACCCCTCCCATGAACGGAAAGGATGAGAGTATCAGCAAAAAAAGCCTCCCCCACATTCACTAGGCTGTTGGGGCTAGGGGCTAGGGACTTCATAGATCAAAGGGTCCAATGATATGCCATGAGCTCATTCAGAGTGGCCTTTGCTGAGGGGCCAAATAGTTTTTCATCCCCAAAAAAGAAGTTCAGAACGGATTGCTGTAAATCAGGGGCAAAATTATCACCTCTGAGTTGGGAATGGCTACACATGTGCATTCCAGAGGTCGCTGCCCTGGGAGAAGGACTAAAGGCACCCTAGGCCAAATGCAATAAATGCCTACCAGCATCTAGGCACTGGGCTAGATACTGTTTAGCTTCAGTTTTTGCTGAACTTTAAGTCAGGCTATCCACAATCTTGGCCTTTGATTTCCACAAGCAATGCTGGTACATCACCATGTATGTATTTATTTTATTTATTTATTTATTTATTCAATCTCAGATTACAAATACATTTGAGCACCAGGTAGCTCATTTACAAAGGTCCCACGTCAGTAGGGAGGTTAACAAACAGACATAGGTTGAATTCACCATTAAATTTAGAAAAAAAAAACTAACAGTGTAGCCTGCTGCAAGAGCTCCAACTCAAAGTAAGATCACCAGATTTTGTTCTGGATTGCCTTTTTTTTCCCCCAGACTTCCTCCCTTAGGATGGACAGGTATGCCTGGTAGTTTGCTATTAGGACACCAAATGTGACTGAAGCAAATGAAATTCATGTGCTAACTATAACTGCTGACCTTCCAGAATATCTTCACCATTGAATACCAATTATGAGTCTGGGCTGGAGGCACTAGGACCCCACAATGGCCACTGGGAATGGTGCCTATGCACTCCCATGTGGTGTCACGTCCTAGCTGATTACCACTGCTGCCTCCCTCATCAAACTCAATTCTGCTTGCCAAGACAGAAATAAAGTGGGCAAAAATAAAGAGAGGGCTAAGAAATTTCCTAGCCCAAGGAACAGGGAAAAGATATAGGAAAAACAAATAACAAAATCCAGCTACCAAGCTCTGGATAGAGAGAGGGGCACACTATGTGGCAGTAGGGGTAGCTGGGTACGGAATCAGAGCCTCACACCATTAGCCAGACAACAGATGGGTAGTGTCTGATATCTAAGGCAGCAGCCCTGAAGCATGTGGTTCTGGCAGAAGAAGCTAAGAGGGGAATGCCCAGAATTGTGCCCCCCCCCCACAATTGAGATGGCACAAATGTACCAAAACAGGAATGAATCACAGACTCCTGAAGAAAAAAAAAATGAAAATGACGTACTCACCTTAATTCTTGATCTCCTAGGAATATCTTCACCATTGATTCGCACTAATGGGTCTTAGCTGGAGGTGCTAGGACCCTGCAGGGGCCACATTTTTCCAGGAGAGCTGACTCTGAGGTAAGCTGCATGCACAAGCAGCACTGTGAGACTGACTCGCGCTGCATGGCTTACCTTGGCACCAGCCCTCACCTGCCTCAGTACCTTTTTTACTGAGGAGGTGTGGCATAACCGAATAAATACTTAAGGGTTTTACTATGCTGCATCAACGCCATTGTCAATGTTTGACATAGCAAGATCCCCAATGTCGACAGGCTAAATTTCACCTCTCAGACATTGGAGTGTTCTCTATTGGGGGGATGCGCATCCCGTGCCCCCCCCTCTATAAATAACTAAGTCCAAGTTGTCTCAAACAGGGGGCAACAGTTGATGAAAGGATGAAATTTCACTCTCAGGTCCCCACAGCAACAATCTAGAAACCTGTCGGGAATTGTTACTATAGAGACCCCAAATCATCGGGGCTTCCATACGTGCAGTCAGTACCATACTTATGCACTTAACCAAAGGCATAAGATAGCCCTGGTGACCCGTGTAAGAAGGGTCAACACTAAGTAACACAGTGTTTTCATAGCCCAAACCAAGAACAAGGGGTGAAGACCAACAAACAGACAGGAGTAAGCCCAGGGGATGGAGAGTGGGCATGTGAATCACTAGTGAAGATATTCCTAGAAGATAGAACAGTTACATAAGAACTTACCATAACAGTAGCTCTTCAAGAGAATCTCTTGCAGCAGGTCACACCTTAGGAACTATAGCCATCAGGTACCAGGACCACATGGAAACATTTTTGCTAGCAGTCTATCTGGGGCGGTCCACGGTGATGTCACCATGCCTATGTCCCCTATATAGCTGTGGGAGACCCAACATCCTCCTCAGTTCCATGCCGCAGACCATCCAGTAAGGACGCGCTTCCAAGTGAACCGAGGGAGAGCCTGAGAGAATTGCCAGGAGTATGGGAAACAGAAGGTTTACCATCCCGGAATGGAAAAGCAGAAAAGGAGAAACTATGAGTCAAGGGGAAAGGAGGGAGGGACGGCATGACTTGCTGCAAGAGATTCTCTCAAAGATTTACTGTTACGGTAAGTTCCTACGTAACTTTTCTATCTTCTTCGAGGATATCTCTTGCAGCAGTTCATACATTAAGAACGAGTACCAAGCAGAACTGTATAGAAGGACTTCCGGTGATGTCACCAACAACATGGAGACTTAACTAAAGAGCTCTCCCTCTCACCATCCACAAAAAGTGATTCCACTCAACCAGGACAACAGTAATACACTCGAATATGCATAAATCACATCATGGAACTACACCTATGAGAAGATCCTGTTCCAAAAACTCAAAGTTGAAGCAAGATCAACCAGGATTGAGCCCTACAAGTTCTGCCACGAGCGGAAGAGAGTCCTCTATGAGTACAGCGGGAGGAGACACCGAATCTGAAATGGACACTCTTTCTAGGTCGAGATTTGAGATGCTCCTAGCCAAAATAAAGCAATTCAGGATGGAGACAAAGCCTGAGTTCAGTAAACTACATTCAGATCTAAATAAGTTGGAAACCAGAGTCTCCGCTACGGAAGACCGGGTTTCAACGGCCGAAGATGACCTAATACAGCTCTCCAAAGTAATGGAGTACTTAGTACAACAAAATGAAAACATGACGGCCAAATGCCTTGACCTAGAAGCACGATTGTGAAGAGACAATCTCAGGATCTATGGCCTACCTGAATCGGCTGAGGTTGGAGAAATTAGTGAATTTATAGAGGATCTACTTCGCCATGTGTTGGATCTGCGGCAGGCCTTCTCATTTAGGATCGAGAGAGCACATCAGGCACTGGTACCCAAACCTACCTCTGCTACAGCCAGGCCTTGATCGATAGTAGCCAAATTTTCCAGTTTTTGAGATAAGGAGAAGATCCTAAGAGCAGTGTGGAAACAAGGCCAGGTAGAATACAACGGCGTCTGTCTGCTGTTCATTCAAGACTACCCTACAGTGATACAGCAGCAACGACAGGCCTATGTACCTCTGCTGAGGAAATTAAAAGATCTAAATGTTAAATTTCAGACACCATACCCATCATGAATGCGAGTACACTGGAAATCTGGAACTGAGATGTACCATACAGCTGAAGAGGCCCTCCAGGCCTTTAGGAAGAAAGGGCATGAAATCTCAGAGGCTGCCAGATGCAGAGAGCCACCCCCACTCTACAGAATCCATGGCATCCGAATGGCTCTCAAAACGCTAATCGAGCAGGAAAAAAAGCAGCGAGCACTACCCTTCAGGACATTAAAAGAATGTTATATAAGCTTATGCACTCTCAAGACTCTGGGGACACGCTGCTGGAAAAACAACCTGACACCTGAAGAAGGGAGCCATCTGGTGGGGTTTGTGATCATTATGATGGACTCTCCTCCTGACATTCCTTCCCCACAGGGACATATTGGATTTACGGTGTTTGACTGGATTAATGGTTCCTTTTGTTTGTTCAAATATCTCATAAGATCCTGACTTTCTAAACATAGAGAACATTAGCTTGGGGTATGTCAGTGTGGGAGAAGGGGTGAGGAGGAAGGGTTGGGGGGTTCTCGACGGGTCGTCCACTGCAAGGTGATGGATTGCTGTATATATGTTAGCCTGGGGGTCACTGAGTGGTGCTGGGTGGGGAATCCTTCCTCCACTACATCTTGGGCTGTTTTCCTACTGCACTGCCTCTGACCGAGCGGGAGTTGCCTCACCTGCCTCTGGGGAGTCAGAGGAGGATCTGGGGTTCTCTTAAGTCACCCAGGGGGTATACTTTATTGTTTACCCTTAAGGCGTCTGTAGTTGCGGGTCACAGGTGGTGGGGAATTTGATTAGTTTGGGGTGATGTAGAGGGGAGGAATGAGATGGTTTGCACACTCTTGGCCTTTCCAGAAAACCCTTTCTCTATGACGGAAGATTACAGAATGGAATTTAATGGCTGATTAAATCATCGGACTGACTGCTGACTCAGTTTAGGAGATTTGAAGCTTAATTTCATTAGGATTTGGGACCGTAGATTGTTGAGTTCAAAGAAGAATTAAATCCAGTAAGACACCCTCTTGGAGAGAACATTTCCTGCTGTTTGATTCTTTTATATTTTTGGTTTGAATTATTTTATTGTTGTTCGGGCAGTGAGAGTGCCCAAATTATTATTATTTTATTTCCAGGTAGTGTGAGTGCCTGGGAACCTTAATTATTTATTTTATAATATGTACTGATTCCCAGGGTAGTGAGAGTACCAGGGGTTGAAAATTAATTGTATTTATTATCATTTTTGTAAGTCTATTTATTTTTTATTTTTTTCTCGGGACTTGAACTCTCTTTAGAGTGGACTCTGTATGGGGTTTCTTTTTTCTTTTTGTTTGATTTCTAAGACTTATTTTTTGGATTGTTTTAATTAGCTATTTTAAAGGAAACAGTTTTTAAGTTGCCTATATCTGGGAAATGCTGGATAATTGGGATTTATGCATATATTAATGCTCCATTTTATTTTTGTTATAAGTGTTTGATTATATATTATTTGTTTGTATTTGATTTTTGTTCATCATATATTGTTTTCTTTTATGAATTATTTATTATAATGTATTGGGGTGATTTAGCGACGGTTGAGCATTATTCCCCCACCAGACTCAGGGAATTGTGTCCCTTCGAATGTTCACCATTATCATCCGATACCTATTTTAGGTGTCATGCTTTGGGCATTCTGAGGAAATGTAAAGAAGGTGGAGAGCTGAATCAGGTGGGGGACAGGAGGGGGGGTGGGCGGATTGGGGTGGTAGGGTCCAGGAGACACCCTGGGGTGAAATGGGGCCAAGATAGAGGTTATTCTTGTCTTGTTCCCATACCCAAGGGTTCCAGTTTTAGTAGGCAGGAGCCAAGGTCTTCCCAGACAGCTCATCCAACCTTGGCAGTGTTATGCAATGCCAGATCTATTAAAAACAAGACAGCTATTATAGCTGATCTTGTTGGGTCAACTGACCTGGCTTGCATCACCGAGACCTGGCTGGATGAAATCCAGGCCCTATATTGGCTTCGGCAACACCAGCCGAGTTCTCGGTGATATACCATCCAAGGTTGGATTGTAGGGGCGCGGGTGTAGCCATTATGTTTAAGACTGAGCTGGGCCTTGTGGATGTGCCATTGGAAGTACCAGATCCTTTGAATATATCTTGGGTGAGGTGTAGGTTGTGAATTCTCCTCATCTACGTCCACCAGGAGATGGTGGAGAATTCCTGCAGGAGATAAAAGACTTCATCGTCGACATGGTGTTGCGGTCCCCCAGATTGATAATTCTGGGGAACTTCAATGCCTGGGTCGATGATGAACTCTCACATTTTGGTCAAAATCTCCTCCAGTTGATGACGTCACCGGGCCTAACACCTCCTCAACCCATATAAAGGGTCATTCATTGGATCTGATCTTTCTTCTGGGTATGGAGATTGCTGATTTGGGATGGAACCAGTCAGCTGGTCTGACCATCACACCATAACGTTCAGTTTTAGAGCTCACTCTAATAGGTCTGCCCCTATGGAGATGGTTCAGTACCGCCCTTTAAGGGGTATTAATCCCATTGACCTAATGGCGGTACTGGATCTATCGAGCTTGTCTGGTGAATGCATGAGTCCAGATGATCTCATGTTAGCCTATAATAAGGCTGTGGGAGATGCTCTGGACAAGATTGCTCCTGTTTGTGTTTGGCCTCTCACCCTCCGTTCAAGGAGCCCTTGGTTTGATGGCTCTTTGAAGAAGTTAAGGAGAGTTGGCCGAAGCTTGGAGAGAGCCTGGCGGAGGTCCGGTAGTGATGCTGACAGGCTTAGGTTGATGGCACATTATGATGGCTATCAATCAGAAATCACCCGTAAGAAGGCAGAATTCTTGTCCAGGGAGATTTCTGCTGCACAGAATCGACCGGGTCAGCTTTTCCGGACTGTTGACAGATTGTGCAATCCAATCTGTCTCCAGCCCAGAGAAGTTTTTTCTCAGCTAAGATGCGAGGAGTTCACTTGATTTTTTGCAGATAAGGTTGCCAGCATCAGGTCTGGCATCGGTCCGACCTCTCCTTCAAGGGATTGTAGTGGTCGACGGGAAGTGTTATGCACCCGGTCTGTCTGGTCAGATTTTCACTGGCTGGAGTTCACTGACATTGTGAAGATCATCCAAACATTGCGATCAACCTGTTGTAGTTTGGATCCGGGTCCTACGCCCCTTTTAGTAGGATGTTTAGAAGTTATCTGCCTGATCCTTGCTGACATTATCTGGAAATCCTTGGAGAGGGGGGTCTTTCCTGACCCCCTCAAGGAGGCGGTAGTTCGACCACTCCTTAAAAAACCCTCCTTGGATCCAGATTGTCTAGCTAACTACTGGCCTATCTCTAACCTGCCTTTTGTTGGTAAGGTTATTGAAAAGGCGGTTGCGTTACAACGCGTTGCGTTGGATGATCATCTTACAACTCACAATATCTATGATACTCTCCAATCTGGTTTCAGGAAGAAGCATAGCACGGAGACTGCCCTTATCTGGGTGTTGAATGATCTCCTAATGGCTAGAGATCAAAAGGCACGTACCATTCTGGTCCTTCTCAATCTCTCTGCTGCATTTGACACCGTGGACCATTGCGTGCTGTTGGAGTGCCTGCGGATCTATTGTGGGCTGTCTGGAACAGTCCTCAAATGGTTCCAGTCTTACCTCACAGACAGGTTTCAGAGAGTTGCCACTGGAATTTATTCCTCTGGCGCTCACTCCCTGCCTTGTGGGGTACCACAGGGTTCCATTCTAGCACCCATGTTGTTTGCAGTGTATATGCTGCCATTGGGAGATATCATCAGATGATACAGTCTGGGTTTTCACTGCTATGCAGATGATACTCAGCTGTATTTGTCTTTTCTGCCTGGGCAAGATGATGCTCTCTCCGTGCTAAATAATTGCCTTGCTGAAATCAGATTATGGATGAGTTTTAGCTGGTTGAGACTGAATCCGGATAAGACTGAGGTGTTGGTAGTGGACCTAGGTCATCCAGTGGTGGGTTTGGGGGCTGGACAACCATCGGGCATATTGCTCGGTGGTATGTCGCTCGCTACCTCTGATCGGGTACGAAACCTGGGCGTTATTTTTGATGATGGCTTGACCTTAAAATCTCAGGTATCAGCTGTAGTCAAATCCTCTTTTTATCATCTGAGGGATATCACCCGGGTGAAACACCTTGTCCCACCGGGTGATCTACCAACATTGGTCCATGCCTTTATCACTACCCGTCTTGATTACTGTAATTCCCTCTACCTTGGACTACCTGGGGTTGACATCCGCTGCCTGCAGCTGGTGCAGAACGCGGTGGCCAGGCTTTTGACTGGGACTTCTAGAACCAGTCATATTACACCTGTGCTCCGCGAACTGCACTGGCTGCCTGTTTGGTGGTGGATCACCTATAAGGTTGGTTTACTAACCTTTAAAGCCCTACATGATCAGGGACCCGGCTACCTGAAAGATCTCTTGGTACCCTATTGCCCCCCTCCATCCTCTCCGCTCCGCCACCGAGGGATTGCTGGAGATTCCCAGGGTTCCATTACAAACATCAGGATCTCGTGCTTTTGCTTTCTCAGCACCAATCCTGTGGAATTCTCTACCTTGTTGGTTAAGAGAATGTCCAACCATCAAGAGATTCAAAATGGAGCTAAAGACTTATTTAGTTTAGCATATCCTAGTTATGATTGATTAATTTATGTCTGTTTTTAATTTATATGTATGTACGATCTGTTTGTACAGTGCCTTGGTTCTGAAAGGCGTTTTAGAAATAAAGATGATTTGATTTGATTAGCCGTCCTGAGCCCCTACCCTTACAGGAGCTGCTGAAAGAGGTAGGTTTAAATTTTAGAAGCCTGCTCAGAGGTCAAGTTCAATGGGGAGCTTTGTAACAGGGAGGGTACTTAGCACATTGGGCTGGCTCTACCCCGGGATAGTGGCCCAAGCTGAAGTACAGTACTATATGGGAGTCACTAGGGGGCCCGGTGAGACAATATAACGCTTGAGTTGCTGACCTCTGCGACTATCTATGTGATGGATGGATTTTATCTGCGAGGTCAACAACAGCTCTACAGAGAGCTAGTTCAGTTAATATAGGCCTACCTAATCCCCAGAGAAGAGAAGTCATGTAGCAGGTAAGAGGCACCATTAATGCACTTATTTTTCTTGGGTCAAATTTGTAAATGGGAATGGGAGTTGAGGCCCCGACTTGATACAAACGTTGAACAGGCCCCAAGATAATAGCGAGGGTTTCATCTCGGTGAGGTACATCCTTCAGATAAAGGGTCTCCCACAGCCTGGATCTGCCCCTGATATGAGAAAGAATAAAAGTGCACCGAGGAGGTCACTGGAGGCCTGAGTAGCTCAGGGTGGTCTGTCGAGAGGGAGGTCCCCGATGATTGCTGGGGATTGCCCTCCGGGGATGGTTCTGATTACGTTGGGGGACAGGCTAGATGCATGGGGTTGTTTAGTAACCTAACTTACGAGTGATATCCCCTATGCAATGCTGGGCAGGATGTATTTTTGGGTATTCATTTTGTAATAGCAGTGTAAACTTAGGGGAGGTGATTGGGGGATCCTCGGTTGAACAAGGAGCTTCGCTGCCTAATACAATGACAATGTGGGTACAAATAGGGGTTGTTTTATCTGCGGGAGCACTCCTGAGGACTACGACACCAATTAAGGTGGAGTGGAAAAGGGGAGGCGGTGTTAAGGTCCCACACAAATGTATGATGTTGTGGGGATTGAGGCAACAAGATGGACTACTATGTGGAGGGTCACAAGTGTCCACTAAGGGAAACAGCTATTGCTGCAACTGTGGGTCACTTAGGTATTAATACCCCTGGGTAATACAAGATAAAGCATAGACCCACGACAGGAAGTAAAATGGTAGTCCCCTCGAAGTATTAGTAACGCCCCTTGATTGGTGATAGATCACCATATACACGGAGGATGGTATGGCTTTATAGAGGTGCTTCAGCCTTCACACAAGGAACAGGAGGGGAATACATGCCATTGAGGCCCCGTATTAGCACAAGCCTGCACAGGAGGGAATGAAGGTATGATGGGCAGCCCATCCTGGAGGGACAACGCTTTCGCTAGAGGTGCATAGTGTTAAGCTATAATAAGTTATAAAAAATGTGGATCCCTATTGTGCTCCTTACTTTAGCCCTCTCACATTAATGTCGGGTACTGGGATGAGATGAAATGCGAGTGCCTCAAAACAGTTGCAGCTAGGTGTCTCTCGCAGATTTAAGTTCTTAGACTGAACACATCCTTTTTTCATTCTCTTCCCTTTACCAGTGTTATAAATAATAGGATGGTTCAGGCAACTTCACCTGCAAAACCCAGATAATTCTCTAGAGGTATTTAAACCTATCATCAGATACCCCCTAGTGGGGAGATGGAGTACAATAGTGTCTCCCCTTATTATGTAATATCCTTAATTGATGCTATCCCCCTGCCCCAGCAAATGGTCCAGAGACAGATGGGATTAGCAGGCTTGTAAGGCAGACAGAACAGCCCTCATCTCTAGGACACTGATGTGGAGATCTGTCTCCACTCTGGACAACTGAATTTGATAAGGCCCCAGATGAGCTCCCCAGCCCAGCCCCGAGGCTTCTGAGGTGAGCATCTGATAAAGGAAAGGAATGAGGAAGGGAACCCCTTACTAAAGATTGCTGGGGCCATCCACCGGAGCAGCACCTTTGTGACCAGAGAGAAGACTGGACTTTGTTGTTCAAAGTTGGTGGTACATTGATTCCACTGGACTCGCAAAGCCATGGAGATATCCTCATGTGCAGTTGGGCAAGAGGAACCTTGACAACGGCTGCAGCCATGAGGCCCAAAAACCAGAAGAAGACTCTGGCTGAGACATACTTGCTGTTGAACAGCAGCTGAGCCTGAGCCCCCAGGTGATCTTCACCATCCTTGGGCAGGGAGGTCATACCCTAAGCCATGTCGAGTACTGCCCCTGTGTACTGTAGGTGCTGGCAAGGGGTTAAGACTGACTTGGGAAGATTGACAGTGAACTGCAAAGCCTGGAACAGTTGTCTGGTACATGCTAGGGTCTGAAACAGGAAGTCTCTGGACTGCACTCTAAGTATCCAGTCGTCCAGGTAAGGGAAGACATAGGATCCTTCCCTCCTGAGGGCAGCTGCCAGCACTACCAAGCATTTGGCTGAGAAACCCAGGGTGCAGAGGACAAACCAAAGGGCAAGGCCCAGAACTAATAATGTTCCCCCCAGGACTAGAACCCTAGATACCGCCTGTGAGAGTACACACAACTTGATATGCAGGTATTGAGCCTGCAGGTTTAGGGAACATAACCAAGCACCCTGATGGAGGTGGGGTAGCAGGACCTGAAGGGGACACTATCTAGAACTTTTTGTACTGGATGGAAAGATTCAGGTTTTTTTAGGCCAGGATGGGCCATAAACACCCTGTGGATGTAGTGCCTAGAAAGAAAAGTGGGTAGAACCCACTGGTCCATTGAGCCTCAGGAACTGGTTTGATGGCTCATTTGTTTTCCTGTTTTGCAGCAGTGTGTGAATATCCAGCCCCAGGAGAACTGACCCATGACCTGAGGGTAATTGGACTGAACTCGATGAAATACTGGGGGTCAATTCCTGGCATTCTACAGTGTATCCTCCCTCTGTGAACTGCAGGACCCAAGCATCCATAGTGAGCCCCCTCCACCCAATCGTATACATAGAAACATAGAAACATAGACTTTGATGGCAGATAAGGACCACTTGGCCCACCTAATCTGCCCATTTCCCTACCTACAGGATAAGCTGCAGATCCTAGTTAACCAACAGCCTATTTCTTCTTCCCCCCAGAAGAATTGCCTTTTGTCTGTCCCATGTATTCTTGAATTCTCCCACCATTTTAGACCCCACAATCTCCTCAGGAAGGCTGTTCCATGTGTCCACCACCTTCTGTGTGAAAAAATACTTCCTCACATTGCCCCTGAACAGCCCCCCATCTTTAAATTGTGTCCCCTTGTTCTTGCACATCTCTTTTTCTGAAAGATGCTACCCTCTTGGACTTTGTTGATTCCACTGAGGTACTTAAAAGTTTCTATCATGTGCCCCCTCTCCCTCCTTTCCTCAAGGGTATACATATTAAACTCCTTTAGTCTCTCCTCGTATGGCTTCTCTTGCAAACCCTACACCATTTTAGTTGCTCTCCTCTGGACTGCCTCTATCCTGTCTATGTCCTTGCGGAGATGGGGTCTCCAGAACTGGATGCAGTACTCCAGATGGGGTCTCACTAACTGTCTGTACAGAGGGATAACAACTTCCTGTTTTCTGCTGGTGATGCCTCTCCGTATACATCCCAGTGTAACCCCCTTGTTACCCCGGGTTACTAGAATCCCAGTAAGACCTAGTGGTAGGCAGGGAAGGCAGCTTGTGAAACTCCAGTTAAATGGGTTTCACACTGTCTCACTCTGTTCTCAGTCTCAGCTGAGACTGAGGGATGACATCACCAACAGAACTATCGTGGCTGCATGAGCCACCTTGGAATCTGCAGCAAAGAGAGTTGGTTAGAACGTTGGGAGGTTTTGAAGTCAGTCTTCAGTTCAGTCTTGAGTGAGTGTGTATGAAGTTGGGAGCTTGCTGAGAAAGCAGCTCAGTGAAGGCTCTAGGAGCCTCAGCCCTGACAGTGGGCTACTTTTAAGTAGAAGGGTGTGCGTCTCCACCTTAAAGAGAGACACAAAAGATAACTGAAGTGGTGGAGACCACTTTTTCGGGTCTCAGTGCCCCCTCCCTCAGGGGGCAGGAAAAGTTTCCTGCAGATTCCTGGGCAACCCTAGTTCTGCTTGTGAAGGAAAAGCTGCCTATGTGTTCCAGTGTTTATTTGGGAGAACAAGATTTTTGAGTCGTCTGTGGGGCACCTGTAACGTAGGGTGAGTGTCTGCTCTTGCTAAAAGGGCCTATGTTTTTCACCCTGGGACTTGTGTGACAATGTGGGGATTGAACTACTAAATATTGGGTAGCCTAGAGTAATGGGCTAAGCAAAGTAAAAGTAGGTTCAAGTCCAGAGCTTGTTGGGATGAAAATGATATGTAGAGGAGATGTGACAGACGTCTACTCAGAATCTACATTTGAAAGTTCAGTAAAGGAATTGTTCAGTTTCCAGAGAAATAGCCGGGTATGGGCCGTGGGAGCTGGAGGTGGGTGGCCCCCCATCTTTAGTGACCAGGTCCACCTCTACGGATTTCTTCCGTGGATTTCTACTTTGTCTCAGGCACTTGGCCAGTGATGAGGGAAGTACCCAGACATGGGATTGTAAGGAAAATTCTCTCTAGGAGTCGAAGACTCTAGTGTGGTTTGGGGAGCCATGACAGGATAATTGGTTCATTCCTCAAATGGACCGCAGATCAAGTGGCCGGCAGGGGAGCCGGGCCAGTGGGGAAAACCCAAGTGTGTACAAGTCGGGCTGTGTACCCAAAGCTGCGTGCAAGTCCGGGCTGTGTGCCTGGTGGGTTTAGAGCCTGAGGGCTGGAAATAGTGATAAAGTGTTCTGTTGTCTCTAATCTGTATTACCAAGAAATGTAGCCCCATGGGAGTCCATCTATGCTTTGTTTGTTCAGCTTGGATGTGAATAAAAGCCACACTGAAGAATCCCATTCCTTGTTCTGGACATTACAGTTATTGCTTCCTGTGTTCAGATTTACTTGGGTGCCCCTGTTCAGAGTAGCCAGACCTAGGTTCTCTGTGCCGAGTAACCTCATCCTCCCTGAACCCAGTCCCCACCAGGTACTGCTGTCAGCTTCAACAGCATGCCACCTGTCATTTTGGCAAAAAGGCAGGGGTGAGAGGTTACAAAAATGGAGGCACCACTTTGGATTTTGTTCTGGGAAGGAAGGTGCTTGGGCAAGGGGGCTAGCATTTTGGCTATCTGGCAGGGGGTAGCCCAAAAAGCTGAAGCAATTTCCCTAGTGTATTGCTGTGTGCTGTGGATCTTGTGCTGCAGTTTAAAATTTTCCAACTGTTTACCAAGGAGCAGTAAAGCCAAAGAGTGTGCCCTTGTCCTGCATCAAATTGTTTACACCATTTTTGCCTGTTTTAAAATGAACTGTGGTAAAGAAAAGTGTGGAAGACTAGGGGTAGCAACAGGAAAATTGTGCCCTGGATGTTTGAAATGCTTTAAAATGAACTGTTGTAAAGAAAAGTGTGGAAGACTAGGGGTAGCAACAGGAAAAGTGTGCCCTGGACGTTGGAAATGCTTTTTGGAAGAAATGAGAGACTTGCAGGTGTAATGGCTATGTTAAATGGCTGAAATGGGCTCCCGCAGTGGAGTCAATTAGAAAAAAAAAAAGTTGCATTCTGCAGTTTAAATTTGCCTGCTCAACGATTGCCATGAAGAGAAGAGCCCTCGCGAGGAAGAAGAGGCTAATTTGCATGGCGTCATGTGATTGGTCAGGCTGAGATCAGTCCCGCCCCTCAGCCAGCTCTACAGAGACTGCCCAAGCATTCGAGAGGGAGTGTGAGTGGAGTGCGTGTACTGGCTAGTGGAGGAGCGTCGCGGAGTGTTAAAATCACTGTAAACTTGTTAAAAATAGAATTTCTAGTTTAAAATCGGGCTCAACCCACTAATCGATCATTGGAATTGCAAGTTTGGTGGTTGAAAAGACGATCGGTAGGACTGCCCACCCGTTTCTGTTCTGAGGCCTCCAAGAACTGGCTCCAGGCCGTTTTTCCCCATCGCAGCAAACTGCTACTGATAACAATAAGTAACAACCTAAAAAACTGCTCAAACAGTGATTTTCTGCCCTATGCCATATAAATGTGTGTGCAGCAGTGTAGTCGCTTTGCAAGTAATGACTGTGTAAAGTCCTGCCAGCAAGTGCAAGTCTGTTAAGCCATTGACTGTGTGCATAGAAATGAATTCAGCCTCAGTTTAAAGTTTGAAGCCAGAGAGAGACTGTGGGTTGTAGCCAAAGTGCAGCACTAGTTATACAGGCAATCCTGTGCTAAAAACCTGAAGCTTTAAGGAACTGGTAATCAAAGAAATGTTTCCATCATGTAAAAAGTCTGTGGAAAATCCTGTAAATGTGTTTAAAGCAAGAACAGAGCAAGTTGTGCAGTTTGAGCAAAAGTTATCAGTAGTTTGTGTAAATGGGGTGCGCGGTGGCTTGACCCAGATTCTAAATGTTGATGCACAGGAGTGATGCCGCCGCCATTACAGGTGGGGTAGTTAAGTAAACACAGCAGCAGTGGAGCGATTTTGCAGCTAAAGAGTGTGTTCAGTAAAGTGGGACTTTCAGTTACAGTGAACCTTTGTTTGTTTTTCTGCAGTTATGGCCTCAGGACCAGCTCATTACCCGGATCATGCCCGGGTTGCAGTAACAGCAGCAGTAAATAGACTGAGGGATATTGAAAAGTGGTGCTATGGAGGGCAACTGCCTCCTCATGTGGCGATTCCTAATTATCCAGTGCGTGTAAGTCAAATATGCTTGGGAGCTGGAAGGGTCGTCTTCATGATTCCTCACTGTGCTGGATGCCTAGAAAAATATGGCTTGTATAAAGCGCTTCCAATTCGTTTGGCTCCCACATGGACAAAAATTCAGGAACCTGCAGTGGGCAGCACACAGCACCAGGCGGAGCCTGTGGAGGAAGGCCCCTCGGGGGAGTGTGGCACAAAGCTAGAGGGTGTAGAGTTAGAGACAGAACCAGAAGTTGAAGTTTCGGATGCTGGATCCCAGAAGGAAAGTTCGGATAAAGCATCAATAGACCCCTGGAGGGGGGGGGCCTAGCCCAAGTCTCTTAAGTGAAGATGAGATGTGGGAGGCCTTTGAGTGGGAGGTGTCGATCTCTGTGCCTAGTGATGAGTGGATAGTCTCAGGAGTGAGAACGACTGCTCACTCCTGGGCTCAGATCCTCAGTGAAGAGGAAGATGAGGGGGAACCTATGTGGCCTTGTGAAAAAGAAATGGGTACACAGCCTCAAGATCTTGCCTCGGAGGAATGCAAGGAAGAAAGTGGTGATGCCACTGCCCTGGCTTTGAAAGAGGAAGAAGTCAGGGATCCGTTTCTAATTTCTTTAAGGATGCGAAGCTGGCAGAACCAGGACTGGCCACCCCCAAGCCAGGCCAGCGGTCTCAGATTGACCAAAGCAAGTAAAGAGGAGAGACTGGTTCGTAGGAAGGCAAATGAGATCTATGGTATGACCATTCCTACCATTCCTCGGAAAGTCTGGGAGGAGATTGAGAACCGCAGGAAATCCTGGATCTGGGAAGAAGCAATGAAAAGTGTGCATCCTGGGGCTAACAAGAATGTAAAGAACAGACTGTTTCACGAGAAGTATACCCAGTGGAAGACAGGCAGGACACTGTTTATAGACAGAGTGTGAATAGTGGATGGAGAGGGACGTGAAATCTCCCACTGTGTGAATTATGTGCTCCCAGATGGGGTAATAATTCAAGCTCCTGACCCCCAGTACTATTGGCCTCAGTGCAAGGACCTCCCAGTAAATGTGCCCATGCCTACTAAATGGAAAGCCGAGCAGTGGTAGTCAATACTGCCACACCAGACTGTGAAGTGCCTTTATTGATCCGCCAATATGAACATCCAGGACTCAGGTGCCCCACATTCATTAGTATACAGTGTACTGGCCTTTCCAGCATCCATCGACTGGCCCACCAGATGAGTTCATATCCAGAGAGGACACCAGCCCAGCTGTATCCTGTTCCTCGCCGGGTAACCGGATGACGTCGGACCAGCTGTTTTCTTTTTGTTCCTGTTCTAAGGTTCCATCTCCAGAGATGACATCAACCCAGCAGTTCCCAGATGTGCCCTCCTGTGGTTCCCGGAAGATGTCCGCCCAGCTGTGTTGGAAGAAATGTTGCCAGGGAGAGTCTTCGTCAGAGGTGCAGGTCGGTCCCAAAATTTCCATTCTACAAGTGGCTGCTAAGTCCGAACTTTTCTATCTTTATGACATTGCAGTACACACCCTACACTAGCAGACTTCAAAATGTGTGAACTGTCCACAAAGACTCTCCCCTTCGGGACTTTGGCCTGTTAGAACTGTGCTTCACCAGGCTCTGGCCCAGGAGAGACTCTTTATTGGACTAGCCTTCGGGCATTGTGGTCACTAGTTGGCACTTTTAGGGCACTCCATCCCCCCCCAAATGTGTATTGTAAATAATGTCGTGGTTTTCTAATGTAAATACTGTTTTTCTACCTTTTTCTAAAAAAATATTTTTGGGATTCTTTAGTGTTTTGATGGTAGGGGTTTAGGTAGACTGTGTATGCAGATTAGGAGTGTGTGTTGTCTTTCTTTTTCTTACAGGTGTTCCTGGGAAGACAGACGAGAAGACAAGAAAGAGGAGGAGGGGCTCATCGGAGTTTCTCATTAGTACTTTAGTGTGTAGAAATTTAAAGTACTGTGGTGTTATTGTTGTTATTACTGTATTAACCCTTTCCTTCCACAGGTGTGGTTGTGGGGGTAGGGAGGAGACAGTAACATGGTATAAAATATGGTATTTTAATGGTGTGTGGTTGCAGGTTGCCCAAGGTCAGGGAGGTCCCCGGGTTGTTTTTGTTATGGGGGTATTAGGTTTGAAGCAGATAGGTTTTCCCTAGAGGGTTAGCGGGGATAGACAGGCTGTGGTCCTGAATGGCCATTGGGACCACAGTGCTGATCTATCAGGGCTATGCTCTGGATAGTTTTCCCAGAGCCACTAGGTGTCCATATGTAAGTGGATAGTGTAGAGGCTGAGATGTCAGCTAAAGGCCTCTAGGCCCTTAGTGTTGCCTGCCTGTGCTTGCACATGGTAGGAGGGGGCCTGATCACCCCCCTCCGCAGGTAGCACATAGGGTGGGATGGCCTAAGGCCGGGTAAATAATGACTGCGGACAGTCATTTTCCTGGTCAAGGGCGAGTGTAACCCCCTCATTACCTGGGGTTACTAGAATCCCAGTAAAACCTAGTGGTAGGCAGGGAAGGCAGCTTGTGAAACTCCAGTTAAATGGGTTTCACACTGTCTCACTCTGTTCTCAGTCTCAGCTGAGACTGAGGGATGACATCACCAACAGAACTATCGTGGCTGCATGAGCCATTTGGAATCTGCAGCAAAGGAAGTTGGTTAGAACGTTGGGAGGTTTTGAAGTCAGTCTTCAGTTCAGTCTTGAGTGAGTGTGTGTGTGAAGTTGGGAGCTTGCTGAGAAAGCAGCTCAGTGAAGGCTCTAGGAGCCTCAGCCCTGACAGAGGGCTACTTTTAAGTAGAAGGGTGTGTGTCTCCACCTTAAAGAGAGACACAAAAGATAACTGACGTGGTGGAGACCACTGTTTTTGAGTCTCAGTGCCCCCTTCCTCTGGGGGGGGCAGGAAAGGTTTCCCTGCAGATTCCTGGGGCAACCCCCTAGTTCTGCGTGTGAAGGAAAAGCTGCCTATGTGTTCCAGTGTTTATTTGGGAGAACAAGAAGATTTGTGAGTCGCCTGTGGGGCACCTGCAACGTAGGGTGAGTGTCTGCTCTTGCTAAAAGGGCCTATGTTTTTCACCCTGGGACTTGTGTGACAATGTGGGGATTGAACTACTAAATATTGGGAAGCCTAGAGTAATGGGCTAAGCAAAGTAAAAGTAGGTTCAAGTCCAGAGCTTGTTGGGATGAAAATGATATGTAGAGGAGATGTGACTGACGTCTACCCAGAATCTACATTTGAAAGTTCAGTAAAGGAATTGTTCAGTTTCCAGAGAAATGGCTGGGTATGGGCCGTGGGAGCTGGAGGTGGGTGGCCCCCCAATCTTTAGTGACCAGGTCCACCTCTACGGATTTCTTCTGTGGAATTCTACTTTGCCTCAGGCACTTGGCCAGTGATGAGGGAAGTACCCAGACGTGGGACTGTAAGGAAAATTCTCTCTAGGAGTCGAAGACTCTAGTGTGGTTTAGGGAGCCACGACAGGATAATTGGTTCATTCCACAAATGGACCATGGATCAAGT
Organism: Neoceratodus forsteri; assembly: GCA_016271365.2. Classification (NCBI taxonomy): domain Eukaryota; kingdom Metazoa; phylum Chordata; order Ceratodontiformes; family Ceratodontidae; genus Neoceratodus; species Neoceratodus forsteri. Next base: position 964,516,660 of record CM028134.1, on the reverse strand, counting down.
GGCCGGCGGGGAAGCCAGGCCAGTGGGGAAAACCCAAGTGTGTACAAGTCGGGCTGTGTACCCAAAGCTGCATGCAAGTCCGGGCTGTGTGCCTGGTGGGTTTAGAGCCTGAGGGCTAGAAATAGTGATAAAGTGTTCTGTTGTCTCTAATCTGTATTACCAGGAAATGTAGCCCCATAGGGGTCCGTCTATGCTTTGTTTGTTCAGCTTGGATGTGAATAAAAGCCACACTGAAGAATCCCATTCCTGGTTCTGGACATTACAGTTATTGCTTCCTGTGTTCAGATTTACTTGGGTGCCCCTGTTCAGAGTAGCCAGACCTAGGTTCCCTGTGCCGAGTAACCTCATCCTCCCCGAATCCAGTCCCCACCAGGTACTGCTGTCAGCTTCAACAGCATGCCACCTGTCATTTTGGCAAAAAGGCAGGGGTGAGGGGTTACACCAGTATACCCCCAGCTCTCCCTACTGCCTTCTCACATTGCTTGCTAACCTTAAGGTTGTCTGATATGATTACCCCAGGTCCCCAGGTCCCCAGGTCCCTCTTTCCTTTTTGTTGTTGTTACTACCCTCCCCCCCACTGTGTAATCTTCCCCTGGGTTTTTGTTTCCCAGGTGCATTATTGTGCACTTCTTTGCATTGAATCCAAGCTGCCATACTTCCGACCATTCCTCCAACCTTGCCAAGTCCCTTCTTATCCTTTCCACGCCTCCCTGTGTATCTCACAACATCTCACAGAACTCCTAAAACTGAAGGTGGACAAAGCAATAGGGCCTGACGGAATTCAGCCCAGAATTCTAAAATACTTAAGGGGCAAACTAGTGAAACCACTGACTACTCTTTTTAATAAATCATGGGAGGATGGTGAGGTACCCGAGGACTGGAGGAAGGTGGATGTGATTCCCCTTCACAAAAGTGGGACCAAGACAGAGGCAGGAAACTACAGACCTGTCAGTCTGACCTCTGTGGTAGGGAAAGTGATGGAGTCACTTCTGAAGGAAAGAATAGTTGAGTACCTAGAGGCCAGTGGAGCACAGGACCCAAGGCAGCATGGGTTCACAGCGGGAAGGTCATGTCAGACAAATCTAATAGATTTCTTTGACTGGGTGACCAAAGTAGTAGACCAGGGAGGGCTGTGGACATGGCCTACCTAGACTTTAGCAAGGCATTTGACACAGTCCCACACAAAAGATTAATAGTCAAATTAACCAGCCTGGGAGTGGGTCCCAGGGTGGTAGCCTGGGTAAAACATTGGCTGACAACAGGACACAGAAGGTAATTGTAAATGGAGTCCACTCTGAAGAAAGAGGGGTTACTAGTGGGGTACCGCAGGGTTCAGTATTGGTCCAGTCCTTTTAATGTCTTCATAAGTGACATTGCAGAGGGACTGAAGGAAAGTATGCATTTTGCAGATGACACAAAGATCTGCAACAGGGTTGATCACAAGGAGGCATGGAAAGGATGAAAAGGGATCTTGAGGTTGGAGGAATGGTCAGAAGTATGGCAGCTAGGATTCAATGCAAAGAAGTGCAAATAATGCACCTGGGAAACAAGAACCCAGGGAAGAATACACAATGGGTGGGGAGGTAGTAACAACAACAAAAGGAAAGGGACCTGGGGTAATCATATCAGATGACCTTAAGGTTAGCAATCAATGTGAGAAGGCAGTAGGGAGGGCTGGGGGTATTCTGGGATGTATAGGGAGAGGCATCAGCAGCAGAAAACAGGAAGTTGTTATCCCTCTGTACAGACAGTTGGTGAGACCCCTTCTGGAATACTGTGTCCAGTTCTGGAGACCCCATCTCCGCAAGGACATAGACAGGATAGAGGTAGTCCAGAGGAGGGCAACCAAATGGTGCAGGGTCTGCAAGAGAAGCCGTATGAGGAGAGACTAAAGGAGCTTAATATGTATACCCTTGAGGAAAGAAGGAGAGGGGACATGATAGAAACTTTTAAGTACCTCAGTGGAATCAACAAAGTCCAAGAGGGTAGCATCTTTCAGAAAAGAGACTTGCAAGAACAAGGGGACACAATTTAAAGATAGAAGGAGGGCGGTTCAGGGGCAATGTGAGGAAGTATTATTTCACAGAGAGGGTAGTGGATGCATGGAACAGCCTTCCTGAGGAGGTTGTGGGGTCTAAAACTGTGGGAGAATTCAAGAATGCATGGGACAGACATAAGGCAATTCTTGTGGGCGGTAGGAAGAAATAGGCTGTTGGTTAACTAGGATCTGTAGCCTATCCTGTAGGTAGGGAAATGGGCAGACTAGATGGGCCAAGCGGTCCTTATCTGCTGCCAAAGTCTATGTTTCTATGTTTCTATGGCTGCAGCAAATGTGCTCCAGTTAACATCTGGCATATTCAGGTCTCCCATCAACAGTATCTCTCCTTTCTATGCCATCCTAAGAATGCCTTCTATCATATCCTTGTCTATTCCCCTCCGCCTGTAGTGGGGGTCTGTATACAACCCCTGTACGGATTGTGGTGCTATTTCCATTCTCTAAGGTGACTGACAGTGCCTCCTCTCCTCCCTGTTTACTCTTTTGTTCAGTTACTTTTATCCCTTCCTTTACATAGAGAGCTACTCCTCCCCCTCTTCTCCCCTCCCTGTCCCTCCTGTAGGTTATGTACCCTGGTATGTTAACATCCCAGTCATGGTTCTCTGTGTACCATGTTTCTGTGACTGCTACAATATCCAGGCATCCCTCTTCCATCAAGGCCACCAGTTCAGGGAGCTTGTTGCCCAGACTACGAGCATTGATACTCATTACCCTCCATTTCCTGATGGCCTTACTCCTTTTTGCCCCATCCCTATCCTTATTGCCTTTGTCACTTTCTCCATTTACCCTTGCCCTTCTCCCTAGCAACATCTCTATCTTGGCGTTTACCTCACTAACTACCCTAACTTTTTTTTTGGGGGGGGGCTAGGATTTCCTGCTCCTTTCCAGTGCCTCCCTTGCTTAGTTTAAATGCTTGCCAATGAAGCATTTAAACCTATCACCTAGGATCCTGGTTCCCTCCTGGACAGATGCAGCCCATCATGCCAGTATAGGTCTGCATCACTCCAGGTGGACCCCTGTCCCCAATGAAGCCAAATCCCTGAGCTCTGCACCAGTTTTTCAACCACTGATTGAATCCCATGTGTGGAGCACCTAGCTCACCTACGCCATAGACAGGCAGCACCTCGGAGAAGGTTACCGTACGTGCTACTTGTCTAAGGCCCCTCCCCATCTCCAAAAACTCTTCCTGCACTGCTCTGATCCCTTTCTTAGCCAGGTCATTTGTCCCTAGGTGGACAATGACATCCAGCTCCCTCCCCTGTGCAGCTGCTCCGGTGATCCTGAGGATTCGCTCCCTGTCCCTCCAAGCCATGGTACCAGGCAGGCACCTTACCTCCCTCTCCCTTTCCTCCCCCAGTTCTACCTTTCTAATAATGGAGTCCCCCACCAGGAGTTGTTTCCTTCCTCTGTGGGGTCCCATGCCACCCTTCTGTGGGTCTCCCTTATTACTTATTACTTGGTATGAAAGAGCAGAAGAAGGCCAGAGCCCATTGAGACTGTTCCCCACACTATGTGGGACATTATTTATCTATTATCCCTCAACCAAACATCTAATTTGTTTTTAAAGACAGTGGCACTAGTTGTCTCTACCAATTCTTGTGGCAAAGTGTTCCATACAATGGACGCTCTTATTGGAAAAAAGGTTCTCCTTTTGCTGGTTTTATAAGTTTTTACTTCAAGCTGTTTATTATGCAGTCTCGGAACATGTCTCCTTTAGATTAGACCACATTTTTCCATTAGATCTGGTGAATTTATTAAATTAAAAACGATAAGCATATCACCTCTTAATCTTCTAGTTTGAAGAGAGAAGAGACCAGTAGCTTTTAATCTGTTCTGATAACCCAAGTTTGTTAATCTTGGAATCATTCTAGTTACTCTCCTTCGAACCTGTTCAAGAATTGCTATGTCTTTTTTTTGTTTTGGATTCAGAAAGGGGAGCCATAGTCTAGATACGGTCTAATGTATGCCCTAAACAATGGAGTAAGGCATTGTTCAGTGCAATTAACAGAAGTGTGTTTTATCTGCCTCAAAAGTCTGTTGGTGGTTCCCAGCATCCTCCTTGGTCTCCACTGCAGGTGCCTCCATAGAGGAACCACACTTTGCCAGAATGGCATAGGAATTGTGGAGAGGTACAGCTGGAGGGATGCACCTCTGTTCAACCAACCTCACCCGCCCTGAGCCCACTGTGGTCCAACCACTCCTCTTTCTTGGCAACCTCTGAGGCAATGACAGTGGCCCTGGTGGTCCCTGGATGGAAGTGGAGGTCCCACAAATCCTGGCCAACTCAGCCTGGAGATGAGCAACCTCCTCCCTCAGCCCAGAGAGGTGCCTGCAGATGGTACAACACCGCATCCTCCAGAACGTCTCCCGGAAGACTGCTGCTCCACAGCCACTGCACTGCACCACTCCCATCATGTCTTACTTCTGGACCCTTCACTGTTGTTTGAAATCCTTACTCTTTCCTCTGTTTTTTTTTTTTTCTTCTCTCCCTACTTACTTACTGCCTCTGTGCACTTTAGGCTCCTGAACGTCCTGTTCTGAGACAAGAAGATCCTATATTTCTCAGTAGACCCCTTACTTGCTCAGAGGCAGACCTCCAGCAGCTAGGGGGGCCAGAGAGCTACTTTTGCCCTTCTAGGATGATGAGTCTTTGGTGGCTCTGTGATCACTCACTTCCTACTCCCAAACAGGAAGTTCCTGTTGTCAGTCAAATCCTGTGCCTGTAAAAGAAGAACTAGCTTTGGGTGGGAGGGTGGAGAGGAGGGAAGGAGGGCAATATAGTCCCAGTAGAGAAGTCCAGTCACACAGCACTCCTTCCTCCTGGTGTTCTCTGCCAAGCCTCTGGCAGAATCTATCTAGGGCAGTGTTTAAATCTAGCTTCCTTCTAGCTAAGTCACTCCCCATAATTAATAGAACTTTCTACGTGTAGTTAAATTGCACAGATAACAATCCCCCTTCAGCCACCTGAGATTTACACCTAGATAACTGCTCAGTTATCTGAGATAACTGCTCAGACAACCATTCACTTCAGCTAACTCAGACAAACACACTAACTTTTTGTTTTTTTGTGTGTGTGTTTTTTTACCCTAAATTGAAGGTCCCAGTAGAAGAGTTCTACTTCTTTAGTCCGAGTACAGAAGTCCAGTCACACAGCACTCCTTCCTTCTGGTGTTCTCTGCCAAGTCTCTGCAACCTGACTCCCAACCACTGCCTCCTGAAAAACAGAAGGGGGGGCCAAAAAATGGGGGACAGGAGGGTCTTGTGCTGTCTGGCATCTACCCAGGGCCTGGCATTTGGCTTGAGCCCATGAAGGTGCCATGGAAGGGCGTCACCAGGTCCCTGGCTTGGCATAGAAGAGGGAGTGGGACCAACTGCAGTGTCTGGCCAGAAGTTTGTGGGGCTGATACAATATCCTGCACATCCACCCCGGAAATGGCAAGGCCATTGAAGTGGGTAGACAGTATGGGCTGTAACACATCCAGGGCAGCCGTAAGCACCCTACACCAAGGATTCACCAAAGAATACCCACTCCCAGCAGCCCCAGAGGGGAGGGCCCTAAGGGAATCCAGTGCCTAGGGATCCTCTGTAAGGACATGGGGCAGCTTCTGTGGTGTGGCCCCAAAGGGCAGTGGCAGCATCCAAGAGGGCAAGGTAGGGTAAGCCAGCGTGAAAGATGGAAAGGCAGTAGCCCCCTACCGTCCTGCTGGCTGGACCCTTTATCCAGGGGACGAGAGCAGAGGGGCAGGCCGGACTCTATCTCTGGAGGGTTGCCCTAAGAGACCCTGGTACTGAGAGCTTACCATCTGGGGCATAGAAGGGAGCTGGGGAGGGGAGCAACAGCAGTCAGCTATAGCCCTATCCTCCAAGGCAGCTAGCAGAGAGCCAGGGTAGCATGCCCCTAGTGGCCAGAGTAAGCACCTCCTAGGCATCTGGGAAGGGAGGGGAGGGAGAGAGAGAAGGGGGAGCCTGACCCACCTAAAATACAGGCAGAGTCCCCCAAGTGAGGGTTGCCTAAGCCACCTGCGAGCTAAGGAAAACTGCTGCCGTGCTGGGAGGAAAGAGGATCAGTGGGGGAGGGGGAGAATAGTGCGCACTGAGCACAGGTTGCACACCCCGAGGACTGGCTGCCAATATGGACCGGGGGGTCCTAGCCTCATCAGCCTGTTCCCCACCATGTGGAAGGGGGGAGGGGCATGGGATCCATGAGGAGGGGAACCTGGCACAGATGGAGGAAGCCCACCGCCTCCCAGGAGTTCCTTACAGCACCGATGGGGGGGGAGACTCCTCGGCATCGGTGGACAATCAGGAATGCCAATGCCCTAGTGTCACTCCAGAGGCCAGAGGGGCCAGTAGGTGGAGAGAATGTCTCGGGGCCCAAGATCTGGCCTGGCAGGGATCCCAAGGATGACAGGCTGGCATAGGCCGAACCAGGTCCGGAGTGGTGCCTGACTAATGGCTCCGTGGCAAGAAGGGGTCCGATTGGTCAGGGTGCACTGGTGGCAGGTGCTGGGAGTAAGCAGGGTGCCCAGTGAGCCCTGGTCAGAACAGGATTGGCAAAAAGACCCTGCCTGTTGCACCTCAGCAAAAAGAGGGTGGCAGGGATAACAGAGGAAGCAGGGCCTGGGAGGGGAAGGCCTGATACCAATCGATCCTCACCAGTCAATAAAAGACCAGGTGGGACACCTGCCAAAGCCCACCCTGAGGAGGCGAGTGTAAGGGTGGCAGGACGAGGAAATCAATGCTGATAGAGGAGCGCAGCCCCAGGATTGAGGAGCCCATGGAGGCCAGAGAGGGACCATCATGGAAAACGCTGCTGGAGTCGTACCCAGTGGAATCTGAGGGTGTTTGGTGCCAGGCTGTAGCATTGCCAGAGTGGAGGAGTTAAATAAAAGCCATCTTAGTAGTCCCAGCAGTGTGTGGCACAGCTCCAGGAAGTGCAGTTCAGGGAAAGGAGCTCACCTGGAGATAAGTGTTTTTATTTGTTTTAGTTGCAGCAAATGAGTGGTACAATTTTTAATGAGGGGCTGATTTTGAACATTTGTGGGAATTTTTTCAGGACTGGGAGATGGGAGGACACCCAGAGAGGGAGGGTGAGGGAAGGACTAGAGGGACATGCTGAACATGAGCCTTGTGACTCGGCTGGGTCAATTGGGCAGCTGGTGTCACTATTTATTTCCTGAGGGCCAAGCAACACCTTGGGTGAGTGACCCCGAGGCATGAGTGCCATGACGCAGGAGTGTGGCGTCTGACTAGATGGTGTCTGTAGAGTATCAGCAGGGAGGACAGCAGGCAGCAGGCCACACTGGGGAGGAGAGAGGAACCTCTTAAAGGTGGATCAACTAGGTATGGTGCAGAAGTATAATACATGGTGGGGTGCCCAAGGTGCACAAGGAATCCTAGAGAGCGGAACAGGAAGCAGGCATGGGGGAGGGAGGCTGTTTGTGGGTGGTTTAGCAGGACAGGAGGTGGGACATGTGGTATGTTGCAATGGATGCAGGGCAGCCATGTTCCTGGGGATTGCATGGAGGGCAGGGGGATGTACTGTGTGTAAGCAGGTGCAACAGCTTAGGGAGGATCTTGGATGGTTGTAAAGGGAGCTGAGTAGATGGGTGGACAGGGTTGGGGGGAACACCAAGGGAAAGGGGACATGAGGAGGCCTTCACCAGAGGTTGCAGCAGGCAAACAAAGGGTAAACGAGGTGGGGAAACAAGATGGGCAGACAAACAGGAACAGCTGGGGGCAGGGACCAACGACTGGAGGGTGGCCAAGCACTGGAGAAGACAAGAACAGGGGCAGGGAAGGGATATAAGTCACAGGTAGGGGTGGCTGGAGTAGCTCAGAAAAGGAAGATTGACAATGGGAACAGATTCTCCATTTTGTCTAGCCTGGAAGAGCAGGAAGGGGCCAAGAAGCAAACTACAGAGAAGGAAAGGGAGGAGGACATTACGAAGGGCAAGGGACACAACGGTGAGTCAGAAGGCACAAGTGATAGCCCAGGAGGCAGCAGATGCATTGAAGGAGGGTGGTAGAGCATCAGGAACTGGGGGGCAGGGAGGAACATGTAGACAGTGGACGAGGAGGTGCAGTGGGCAGCCCTGGAAAGGACAGCACATGGGGGAGGAGGGGAAACAAAGAAGGAGAAGTGTACGGTTCAATGGGGACACAGGGAGCCAGTGGCAAGGGGTGTTATGATGGGGGGGGGGTAGCAGGTACAGGAAAGGGGAGATAAGCAGATGAGGAATGGTGATGAGGGGGGAATCAGATAGTCTGGGCGAATTGTTAGAGGAGAGAGAATGGGTAAAGAACAGGGGCTAAGTGAATGGCACTGGGAAGGCACAGGAGTACAGAAGCAAGGGGGAAGGAGGGAACTAGGGAGGGATCAAGTCAGGGGGGCAAAGCATTAGAAGGCAATGCATGGGTGAAAAAGATAAAGGAGGGAGGGTCATCATTCTGGGAGACTCGATACTTAAGGGTGTAAGATGGGGGGGGGAAGGGGCACCAGAAAAAGCAGCATTTGAGTGGAGTGCATGCCAGGCATGACAACAGGAAGAGTGGGATAGCATATTAGCAGTTCAATGTGCTTATGCAACTGGATGAGATGATATGAGATGATGCTTGTGTAACTTGATTTGCTTTGTGGCTTTCTGCCTCTCTATCCGTGGGATATACCACCCTGTAGGGGTACGAAGCAAGGAACCTTAGAGGAGGGTTCCTCCCTACAGGTGCCACGGGAATGAATGCGTTGGCTAAAGGTAGGTTAGGAAGAAGTCCACGGGTAAGAGAGATAAGCCGCTGGAGGAGGGGTGGATGGTGGGCAAAGAAAAATGAATCCTGGTGAGACCCAGGATGTGTGACCTTTTAAGCCCGATGGGGAAGTGACGTTGTTGCTCTGCCCAATGAACCTCGGGCTTAAAGCCCTCCCATTCAATGTGCTTACGCAACTGGATGAGATGATATGAGATGTTGCTTGTGTAAATTGATTTGCTTTGTGGTTTTCCACCTCTCTATCTGTGGGATATACCACCCTGTAGGAGTATGACACAAGGAACCCTACAGGAGGGTTCCCCCCCCTACAGGTACCATGGGAATGTATGCGTCGGCTAAAGGTAGGTTAGGAGGAAGCCCAAAAAGAATACCCAAAGATGTTGATCTTTAAAGAGGTGAGGATGATGAATGAATTCTGAGAAGATGATAAGGGCTGATGGAGGGAGGGGAAAGCTGGGGCCACCATCCCCCTCCATCCAACAGCGGAACCTAACTAACTAGCTAACTGAAGAAAGCACTAACTCTAACTAATATTATGACCATTGGCATGGAGGAGAGGAAAAACCCCCTTTGAGAAGGAAACCTCTGGGGATCCAAGGCCTAGGTCGCCTTCCCTGCAGGCTGACGATGTTTCATTTGAGGACATATTTCAGTAAAGAGAATGGTTCATTAATGAGGGATAGGAGTAGGCAGGATGATGACGGGATAGGGAAAAAAACCCCAAAGAAGCACAGATTAAAGAAGGAACATGAGGCAGCAGGGACCTGAGAAGGGTATGTTCGAGTAGTCGGTGGGAGGGAGTAGCTCCATGTAGAAGTCAGAAGAGCAAGGGGTATCCAGATGTGCTAATGAGAAGACTCCAGATGTGCTCACGAGGAGACTGAAGATAATGCAGACTGGCTTGACTGAGCGATGTGAGTGAGTAGACACTGAGGCTGATGATACATGCTTGATTATGCAATGTGAATGATTAGACCCTGAATGATTCGACCCTGAGGTTGTAGTCGATGAGGTAGTATAGGATTCAATGATAGGAATGCTCAAGTAAGCGATGTAAATAGATAAACTTTGAGGTAAGGATGAGTGAATGATGACTGGAGTAATGAACCTGATACATGCGGCAGGACGGCCACGGGTCGATGAGGTGGCATAGGAGTCATGATAGGTATGTCCAAAAAGAAATATCAATTGCAGGCCTCAATTGGAGTGAATCTTGGATGGCCAGTTCAGAATGTGAAGAGGAGGAGACAGGAATGAACTTGAAAATGAACTTGTTCTAAGGTAGTGGGAGCAAGTAGGCTCCTCGAAAGGAGGTAGACACCAAGGCCAAGAATGCAAGTCAGGAACCAGACAGTAGGTGAACCAGAGGGTACGCTCAGGATGACTGATCGAGAGGAGCAAAATTGTATGACGTATGATGAGGAATGAAGCCATGAGTGGAGAGAATTCATGACAGCTGGGATGAGAATAGGGAGGGACAAGGCAGAAGAAGGTGAAATAGGAACGGATGAAGTACGAAGATGGATTGAAGCCATGGAGGCTGGTACAGGAAAGCGAGATATGAAAGGACGAAGGACGGTAGGGAGGTCAATGGGGTAGCGTAGGACCCAGCTGGAATGGAATGAGAACTGCAGTAAGGTGAGTCGGATGAGGCAGGACGGAGTCAGCCAGAGCACATGATTAAGGATAGGTATATCCATGATCGGAGGCTCGATGATATAAGAAATGGTTAAATTTGACCGGAGACAGGAACTTGAGAAATGCGGCAGGAGGGCCACGGATCGATGAGGTGGCACATGATTAATGATAAGTGTGCCTAAAAGAAATATCGAACAGAGGCTGGGAGCAGAGCGAATCCTGGATGGCTGGTACGGAGCTAGAGAACCGGTCACTGGCATAGAAATGGCTCTTTCATGGCATGATCAAGAAATAGCAACTGAGAGCCAGGTCACATAGGAATGCAGAGTCATAGAGCGAGGTGATTAAGCAGGCTCCTTAAACCTCAGGAAACACCAAAAGAAACAAATAAGTTTGTAGGGCAGAGTTAAAATGCTCCACCATCAGGCACTGACAAATCTGACAAGGTAGAGAAGTCCACAGGGACGGGGCCACAAATTCAAACATACGGACAGCAGATGATGTAAAACAAACCCTGGGAGACTCTGTTCTTGCAACAGGGAATCATAACACCACAGCAAACAGCACCCGAATCCGAAGTGAAAATAGGTCCCACAATGCAACTGAAAATTGAGCCACCAATACTGTGCAGAAAGCCACTTCCATGCCAGGTAGATATCATGCACCTAGGCAACTTGGAAATGTCATAGCCGGAGACCACGTGATGCAGTGCTCTGAGTAACAGCTCTTTGAGACTGCTCCCATCGCCCAGCATCAAAATTGAGCTTTATCTCATTCTTTTTCAACTCTCCAAACTCTTCTTCGGTACAAATTACTGCTGGTGACAAGAAGGAAAGAACTGGCCTCAAGAATGGAAGCGGAGATGCGTCTCACATTGCCGAAACACACTCCTCCTGTCTCCCCAGAGAAAACGAGCAAGTGCTCCAAGGCTCAGCAGGGTCTTAGCGGTAAGCTAACTACCACTGCTACCACTTCAACTAAGGTCTCTGATATGACTCCCCTTACTCTTGAGTGATTCCTCTTGGAATTCAATCCACACAGAGAGGATCTAAAATCTTTAACTGCAGATGTCAAACAATTGGCATCTGCGCTTGATGATCTCTCCACAAGGATGGCAGATAATGAAATACGCCTTATCTCCTCTGAGAAGTGAGTGGACCAAATAATAATGATGCTGTAGATAATAAGCAAATAATCAAAAAACTGAAATCTAAAATAGAAGATTTGGACGGAAGGAGTCGCAGAAATAATGCAGTCATTATTGGCATTCCAGAGAAAGAAGAGGGGACTAATACCATCCTTTTCAAACAAAGATTCGTAGAAAAGCTAGCAGGCTCTTCACCTTTTGGAGCTGCCTACACCATAGAGCAGGCCCACAGAGCCCTAAGACCCATGCCACCACCTGATTCAACACCTCAGCCTCTCATCTTCAAATTCCTGAATTTCCAGGAGAAGCTATTTTTCTTGGGAAAAATTAGAGAATTACAAGAAATCCAATGGGAGGGAACTAGAATAAGCATAATATCCAGCTTGGCTGCAAGTACTGTTAGTAGGATCTTGGTCCACATTTGAGGATACCGATTCAGCCCAAACCGCTCTCCAGAAAGCCTTACCAGATCTATTTCACAATCACTGATAGGAGACTGGTGAAAAAGCTGGTTATCTGAACACAGAAATACAGGGAATAGTATCGATTTACTATTGACTGTTCCACTTTGAAGGAAAAGAAATCCTGAATCACTCTCCTTTTTGTTTATTTGATTGTAAATCATCAAGAGTCTAGTATAAATGTGCTGATCATACTAAACTGAAGGAACTGTTGCAGACACTTGGTTGTTCCAGGACAATTTGTGACTGTGATCCTGAGCCATTACATTTATTTCAATTCTTGATGCTCAACAGGGACACAAGACATTATTAATAAGGACTGAATATAGACACTTGGCTTCCATTTAATTGTTTTGCTGAGAGAAAAACACTTTTTAAGATGTATTCACAAAATTAGCACTAGAGCAATGTATATTAATTAGGGCCAATCACCACTAGAGGGACCACTTACTTCAGGCTACAGAGAACTTCATTATAGTTCTCCTGACATTTGTTTTGAGTGGAAACACTGGACTTTAGTTTGCCTATGACAGACTCGAACAATTACACTTATTACAGCCATTTTTACTTTACTAGAATATATCCTCAGGATCCTTGATTATGCAGTTGAATGTTTAAATTGTTGTTGTTAGCACTACTCTAGTAGGAGGTTATAAGTATGAGAAACATGGGGGAATTTATCTCTACCCCCGCCCCCCGCTATAATGGAGGAAGGGAAAAAGAAACATATGGAATTTAACTATTTAGAGACCGGATTTATTCTTACGGTCTGTTACAGCTTCCGATGAACCAAATCGGGGCTCAATTGCTGTTACTATCATCTTTATTAAGCTGAGCGATGGGAATGCAGATTGGGAGGGAGGTAGAAAGGTAGTACTGTATAGCATTGTACAAACAGAATGGGGGGACGGGAGGGCTGGGTTTTTGTTAAGTCTTGTGATAACATTCTGAATACCTTTAATAATTACATGGGTGATTACACTGAAGGAAAGACTGGGCCAAGGAATGGGAATAGGGTTAGGGGGGTAGCACAGCACTATTAAGTAATACAGTAGCAAAATCTGTACTGACTATTATTTTTCTCTGATTTTACTGGGGTTCTCATGAGAATGCACAATGGCTAAATCAATTAGCATAGCATCGTGGAATGTGAAAGGGGTCAGGCAAAAGCCTAAACAGTACCAAGTGTTGAAACGCCTAAATTTTTTATCAGCAGAGATTATTTTTATACATGAATCTCACTTATTAGATTCTGAATCGCTTAAACTGCGGAGGCAATAAATTGGTCAGGTATTCTCAGTCGAAGGTTCCACTAATAGTTGTGGAACGATGATTTTTAATTCATAGAAGGCTCCCTTTCTCACCTACTAAAATAATTAGAGATACTAAGGGCAGATTTATTTTTGTCCAATGTAATATTTTTGCTAAAGAAATACTATTAGGTAGTATGTATGGTCCAAACCAGGATACACCAGGATTTTTCACACAACTTATTCAAACTTAAGTCCCTTTCTATCGATCCCAATGATACTCGGAGGGGATTTTAATCTGGTTTATGACCCTGTATTAGACAGGCCCGGACATCACAGAAAAGGTCTTTCATCAGCCCAACGGGCATTCAGGGAACTGAGAGACCAGGTTGGATTATGTGATATTTGGAGGATTTTACATCCCCTAGATAAAGATTACACATATACATCCCAGGTTCATAAATCCTCATCCAAGATTGATTATTTACTTCTTTCTCATTCATTTATTCCTGGAGTTATGGATGTCTCGATCCAACCTGGCCCTCCCTTGGATCACTCTCTTGTATTATGTCAGTTGACAGTATTGTCATTACCCAAAGGAGGGGCAAGATGGAAATTCAATGATCAGATACTGAAAGATCCTGGTTTGGTCCACGTAATTCAAGAGCATACAGAACAATTTATAGAACTTAATCAGGGTACCACAACGAGACCAGATATTGAATGGTGCACCTTTAAGGCTTATCTCAGAGGGATACTTAGTAATTTAGCTTCCAAAAAGGAAAAAAGCAAGAGAACAACGAATGTCCCAACTGTTATCCCAAATCAAAGTTATTGAGAGAGAGATTTGTCTTCAAATACCCCTGAATCTACTAGGCAGAAACTAATTAAATTGAGAGCGGCCTATCTAGAAGCATTGAGAGAAAAAGCAGAATATGCCATATTAAAAACACAAGCTTCTTACATAGATCAGGAGGAAAAGACAGGACGTCTCCTGGCCCTTAGAGTTAAACGATTGGAATCATCCCGGTATATAGCCTCAATACGCTCTCAATCAGATGGCTCATTGAAAATCACCCCGAATGAAATTATATCTGAATTTACAGATTATTATAAAAATTTATATGACCCTATGCCAAATTCCCCAACTGAGAATTGCTTAGAAAATTATTTGAAAGAGGCCAGTCTACCCTGTCTCACTGAAGACCAGCAAAAAGTTCTACTATCCCCTATTACCTTTAAGGAGCTATCTGATACAATTAGAGACTTGCCTTTAAATAAAACCTCAGGGATAGATGGTTATTCATCAAGTGCATGCCACTGTCATGGCACTTAAAGCTTCTAAGGTACTCCCCTCCTCTCCAACTCCCGTCTCCTAGTTTAACCTTCCTACTACCTGCCTTATACAGACTGATCGCCAGAGGCTACGTGTAACCCCTGAATAAACTATATGCAAAGTACTACCAATTGCTTACATGTCATGATGATAACTATGCCTGTACCCATGCCTGCATCCACTGCTTTTCTTTTACCATGCCTGTAACCATGCCTGTATCCACTATTTTTCTTTACTGTAACCACCTCATGATGTAACTCACAATGCCTCAAATGTTCCTTATGTCCTCATCGCTGAAAAAGAGACCTTCGGAGCTCAGTGGGCCTACCCGGTCACCAAAATTTAATAAATAAATAAATAAATTCAGCTAATTTCTATCAAGAATTTAAAAAACAAATCAAATTATCCCCTTGCTGCTTCCCCTTTACCAGAATATACTCTCAGGAGCACAAACAGATACATCCCTTTTTGAAGCAGTTATTGTACTCATACCTAAACCAGGTAAATCACCCAAGTTGGTCACGAATTACCCCCCTATTTTCCTACTGAATCAAGATGTTAAAATCTTATCTAAATTGCTTGCCTCTCATCTTAGCTCTATAATTTCTACCATTATTGGCCCGGAGCAGATTGGATTTATGAAGGGAAGATCCTCAACGGATTAAGTTCGTACCCTGTCTCATGTCTTCTCGGCAACCAGAGATGCCCCCTTTCTTGCAGCTCTGGTCTTCCTGGTTGCTGAGAAGGCATCTGACAGGTTAAATTTGCAATACTTGTTTCAGACTCTAAAAGCTTTTGGCTTCCCCTGTGCTTTCAAAAGTGGATTAGAGCTCTATATCAGTCTCCAACTGCTTGAGTGTCAGGCAATGGGGTCACCTCAGAACCCTTTACTCTTTATTCAGAGATGAGACAAGGTTGTCCCCTCTCCCCATTACTTTTCAATTTATATTTGGAATCATTAATCCGTAAATTGCAAACCTGCCCAGAAATACAAGGCATCCCAATACAACCTTGTGAGATTAAAGTCAATGTTAGATGTTATAAACACTTTTAGCCAAATCTCTAATTATAAATTGAATGTAAGCAAAACATTTGTCTTCTCCCTCAACCGCAAATTGTTTAAATCAGATATTTTGAAACAGGGACTTGCCTGGCAGCAGGACTCACTAAGATATCTAGGAATCAAACTCTCTAGACATCCTGGACATTCACTCAAGCTAAATTTAGACTCCCTGGTTCATCTCATAACTCAAGACCTCACCAGATGGTCTTCCCTTCCACTTTCAATTTGGGGAAGGATCAATTTACTTAAAATGAACGTTTTCCCATGCCTTTTCTATCCCTTTTCACTACTTAATACCTGGCTTCCTCTATCCTGGTTTAAGAAGGTGCATAGTACTTTTGTAAAATTTATCTGGTCTAATAAAACACCTAGAATTGCATTCCTTAAATTAGTGGCACCTAAACTTAGAGGAGGCCTACGCCTGCCTCATCTAGGACTTTACTTCTGGGCCAGTCATATTAATAAATATTTAAGATGGCTTTTACCAGAAACTACACATCACTCTCCATCCTGGCTTAAAATAGAGTTAACCCAAATTCGGTTCTGTAGACTAGACCCAGAAGCTCTTTTGTATGTTAGAGAAGGCCTCCTTCCCATTAAGTTCAAAAACACTCCTATAGCCTTGTCTATCAGGGTTAGTTCCCAACTCTGTCACTTTCTCAAATACCATAATAGAATAGACATTAACCAACCCTTATTTGGAAATCCTAATTTCAAAATAGATGATAAAACTATTTCCCCAAATTGGCTGCCGTACTTAAGGGAGATACAAATTAGCAATCTTATAGAAGAAGGAGGGTCATGGTTATCAGTTAATGATATCAAACAGATGTTTAAGATTCCAAATAACTATTTTTTTAAGGTAATTCAACTACGGCACCTATTAATAAAAGTTTTAGGACAAGAGCCTGAGTTAATAGTATCCCCTTCCCTTCCAAAAGAAATGTCTCAATTAGTGGGTCATCCAAAGGCAGTTTCCAAAATTTATGGAATATTGTTTGATTGGTTATATCCAGACTGTTTTGGACCGACCCATTACTGGTCTACCTTTTTCCCCAATCTTAACATAGACTGGACAGTTCTCTGGTATAATTGCCACAAATTTGTAACCCAAGACAGACTAAGGCTTATGCAGATGCACATCCTGCATAATTTATATTTTACTCTGCAAAAAATGGCCAGATTTGGATTGACACCTTCATCTTTATGTGTCCGATGCCTTCAACATGAAAGTATATTATACCATATTTTCTGGTCCTGTCCTAAAATCACCTCTTTTTGGACAACCATCCAGCATAAAACAGATCCAATTTTGGTTTACAGGATCTGTTCACACCTGAAATATGCCTTCTAGGAGATTATTCGGATATTAGGGTTTCTGACAGGAAATATTACATGGCTCTTATTTCTAGGTCTGTAAAGAAATTGGCAGTAAGACATTGGGTAGATCAGGAAGAAATCTCATATGAAGAATGGTTAACAGAACTACTGGCAAACATTAGAATTGAACGGATTATAGCAAGCCTGAACAACAGATCAGGAAAGTTTAAAAAATGTGGGACCCCTTGCATACTTTATATTCTATATAATCAACCTTTGCTGCTGTACTTTCTGTATCAAATATGTACTTTCCCTTATCGATATAACTGTGCTATAATGTTTTAAGGAACAGAGTAAGAATGATGGTGTATTAGAAGGGTGGGTACTTAGATATGTGGTGGTATGGGGGTGGGCAGATTCATTTTGATACATCAACCATTGTGTACAGTATCTTAAATATGTATATCTGTCCTCTGTATCATAAAATCTTCTCAATAAACTTTAAATGCGAAAAACGAAATGTTGTAGCCAATGCCACAAGGGAACTGAATGCCCAAGGCCACGTGGAAACTGCATCCCAGGTAACATGCAGAAATGTCAAGCCCAGTGGTGCCTGAAAAAGACATACCGAACAGCACCGAAAGTGCATCTCAGATGCCATGTGGAAAGTACAGGACCTATGCCTTAGGACGATCAGCAGCAGATAGGAGGGAACAAGGAATCAAGTGCAGAAAAAAATGAGGAGCGAGGAGAAGGAGCTGCCGGAGACTGCCCTAGCAGGCAGAATGGGTCCCACAGGAGAGAGCTGTCCCAGGAAGAAGAGGAAGCTACAGACTGCAAAGCTGCTGAAAGAGGATGAGTGGGAGCGATGATCAAACTGCTTGACAAGCACTGTGGGACAGGGTGAGGCGCGCAGCATGGCCAGGGAGCACGAGCGACCTGGAGGGGGGAGGGGGGGTTACAAGGCAGGAGAGGCATAAAGTTGAGGTACAGGGAAGAGGGGGCAGGAAGGACCAAGCTGAAGCTAGGCAGAAACACGGCACCAGGAGCCATGCAGCGGGGGGCAGGGGGGGGAGAGAGAGAAAGAGACACAACAGGCACAGGTCCGAGCAGTCAAAGGTCAAGTACGAACCTTCCCAGAGCAGCAAGCAGCCGAGGAAGCCACAGTGGCAGTGAATGCCAGAGTGGCAGAAAGGGAAGTGGGCAACAACCGTGAAAAGAAACGGTCGCCGACAGTGGAAGCACATTGAGAGAAGCGCTCAAAAGTGCTGACTGAGAGTAGAGGGTGAGGAGCTCTCAAAAGCACCAACAGAGATGGGTGTGGAGTGAGGAGAACAAACGAAAGCTGCAGGACAAGTGGCACGGGGGAAGGAAGCAGCAACCAGAGGCTGAAAAGGGTAGAAAGAAACAAATAGCAGATGCAGAAGTGATGGCAGAAAATGCGCAGGGTAGAAGGAGGGACAAAGCCTCCTGCAGCAATGAAAAATGAATCCTGGTGAGGCCCAGGATGTGTGATCTTTTAAGCCTGATGGGGGAGTGACGTTGTTGCTCTGCCCATCGAACCTCAGGCTTAAAGCTCTCCCAATGTGTGGGGAAGGTAGGGGAAAAAACTCACATTGTGGTGCACCTGGGCATGAATGACCTGGAAGGGAGAAGGAGAGAAGAGGTGCAGGATAGTTTCATGGAGCTGGGGAATCTATGCAGTATGGGGGGAAGGTCAGTAGCATTCTCAGAAATCCCACAAGTACCAAGAATGAGTACAGCCAGGAAGCAGAGCATCACAGACTTCACTAAATGGCTGAGGGAATGGTGTGGGTCAATGGGGTATGGATTGGTAAGGGAGTGGGGCAACAAGTGGGATAACACAGACCTGTACCCACAGGACAGGCTACACCTTAGTAAGGAAAGCTCACTTGTATTGAAGCAGAGGTTAGGGTAATTTATCAAACAAAATTATAATTTAAACTAGGTGGGAGGGGGCCAAGGGGTGGGAAGTCACCAAGAGAGGGAGTCATGTGGTCCTCTTCCCACAGCAAGGCAGGAACCAAACTTAAGTAGGAGAAGGGATGGGAGGGAGGGCAAAGGCACAGAGCAGGTAAGATCAGGGTGGAGGGTGGTATCACTAAATGCTAGCAGTCTGGGGAACAAGATAGCAGAATTGCAAGCATTGATAGTGGAAGGGAAGGTGGACATAGCTGCCATCACTGAGACATGGGCAACCCAATACCATGACTGGGAATTAGCCATCCCAGGTTTTAAGCTATACTGGTGGGACAGAGAAAAAGGGAAAGGGGGGTGGCTATTAACTTTAGGGAAGAGATAAGGTGTAATAGGGAGGAAGGCAGGGCAGAAGCCGTATGGGTGCAGTTACACAACCCGAGGGGTAGTAAGGTCAGATTGGGAGTTGCGACCCAGAAGGAGGAAATTGATAGGGAGCTGGGGGAGCAGTTAAGGAGGCTTAGTGGCAAAGGGAGCACTGTGGTGGTTGGGGACTTTAACCTACCATGGGTGGATTGGAGCATTCCAGCTAACTCATGTTCCAGTGGGCAGATCCTCCTGGAAGCCTTCCAGGACAGCTTCCTGACACAGAAGGTAACAGAGCCATCTAGAGAGGGAAACATCCTGGACCTGGTACTGGCAGTTGGGGAGCAAGTCAGGGATGTTGGGGTGGAGGAACCGTTCGCGGGACGTGACCACCGCACAGTGTGGTTCTTAATCAATCTAGGTAAGGAGGTAGCCACTACAAAGACTAAGGTTCTGGACTTCAAAAGGGCAGACTTTGGCAGGATGGGTAGTATATTGGAAGGGCACATAGCTAGCATCTGCCCAAACATGGGTGGTGAGCAAAAATGGGCAGTCATCAAGCTGGGCCTGACAGAGGCCACTAGCACGTGTCAAGAGTCAGAGCAAGAAATCCAGGACCAAGAAGCTGAGCTGGATGAAGAGAGAGGTAGGGGAGAGGGTGAGGCAAAAGAGGGCTGCATTTAGAATCTACAAAAGATCAACAGAGAAGAGGACTGGGAGGAATATGTAAGGAAATCCAGGGAAGTGAGTAGAACAGTAAGGGCAGTCAAGGCATCGAGAGAACTCAGGCTAGTGCAGGGGATCAGAGAAGGTAAAAAGGATTTCTTCAGGTATATAAGGGAGAAGAGAAAGAGTAGAGATCAGATTGTTAGGCTCAAGAATGGCAGTGGGTGGGCAGAAAAGGGGGCAGAGCAGGCAGAAGTACTCAATGAGTACTTCTGTTCAGTATTCACCAGAGAGAGGGATGGGACCGTACTGGGGGGGAAGGGAGGGGTGGGAGTGGGGGGAAAAATTTACAGATGGGGAAATCACAGAGGAAAGGGTGTTGGAGGGCCTTAAGTCCCTAAGGGTACATAAGGCACTAGGACCAGATAGAGTTCATCCTAGACTACTGAGAGAGTTGGCAGAAGTCCTGGTGGGGCCGTTGGTGGACCTGTTCAACACCTCTCTGGAAACAGGGTGCATGCCCAGGGATTGAAGGGTGGCACATGTGGTGCCCCTCCATAAGAGTGTGTCCAAGGACGAACTAGGGAACTATAAACCTGTGAGCCTAACCACAATTGTAGGAAAGCTTATGGAGACTATCCTCAAGGAAAGGCTGGTAAGATTTCTGGAGGATAGTGATCTCCGGGACAGCAGACAGCACAGGTTTGTCTCTGGCAGATCCTACCAGATGAACCTGGTTGACTTTTTCGATTGGGTGACTTGGCACCCTGGATAAGGGTCATGCGGTGGACACCCTCTACCTGGACTTCAGCAAGGCCTTTGACTCAGTGCCTCACGGTAGGCTGACCAGCAAGTTGAGCAGCCTGGGAGCAGGGAGGAAGCTGGTTAGATGGGTCAGGAACTGGTTACAGGATAGATAGCAGAAGGTAGTAGTGGGGGTGAGGTATCGGAGCCCAGGGCAGTAATGAGTGGTGTGCCACAGGGCTTGGTGCTGGGACCAGTGCTGTGTTTAACATTTTTATTGCAGATGGGATAGAGTAAGACCAGTCTCTTCGCTGATGACACCATGATCTGTGCAGAGGTGGATAGGGAGGAAGGCGGTAAAGTACTCCAGGAGGATTTGACAAAACTGGAGGAGTGGTCTAACATGTAGCAACTTGGGTTCAGTGCCAAGAAGTGCAAAGTGATGCACTTTGGAGCCAGGAACCCTGGATACATTTACTGGTTGAGGGGGATGCAGTTGTCCATGTCAATGGTTGAGAAGTAGCTGGGTGTACTGGTAACTGGGGAAATTAACCACTCAGCCCAGTGCAGGAAGACAGTGGCAAAGGCCAAAAAAATGCTGGGTATGTCACAAGGGGAATTACTTCCAGGCAAGGGAAAGTTATCCTGCCCCTGTATAGGTCCCTGGTGAGGCCGCACTTGGAATACTGTGTGCAGTACTGATGCTCCTACTTGGAAAAGGACACCAAGCTACTGGAGGGGGTACAGCTCAGGGCAACAAAAATGATTCTAGGATTGGGAGACAAACCTTATGAGCAGAGACTGAGAGAGCTCGATATGTATTCCCCTGGGAGATGGAAGGGAGAGAGGGAATATGTTTGAGACCTTCAAGTACCTGAAGGGTATGAACAGAGTAAGCACCAAGAGTATTTTCAAACTAAAAGGTGGTAGGGAAACCAGGGGACACAGTCTGAAATTGGAAGGAGGCAAATTCAGGAGGGAAATGAGGAGGAACTATTTCACCAAAAGAGTGGTTACAGGGTTGAACGGGCTGCCAGAGGAGCTGGTATCATTACGGACAGTGGGCAGCTTCAAGAGGGGGTGGGACAGGTTCAAAAGGAGGGTTCAAACCGTGTGGGGGCAGGGGGTGGGTGTGAAGGAAACACGAGCAGAAACAGTAGGGGGAGAGACAAGGGGAGGGGGGTAGCTGCAGGCTAAAATGCTGCACACTCAAGCAGACTAGATGGACCATAAGGCCTGTATCTGCTGCAATTTCGTATGTTCGTATGATAGCGTAATCATGGTTGGTGCCACATGAAAGCAGCGCCTTTTAGCTTAAAGCCAAAGTCTGCCACCAGAGCCATAAGGGATCTGAGGGGTGTTGGATGGCAGGCAGTAGCATCACCAGAGCTGACGACGTTGCAGTCACAGTCAGTGCCACAAGAGAGTGGCAATGGGGAAGGCACTGAGGAGGGGAGCACCCCCCCAGAGGAAGTCGTTTAGGTAAAGCAAAAGGCCCTCCTTGGGACTGCAAGACTCAGGAAGCCTCAGGAAAGGACTAGAAATAAGGGGGAGCCCTGCTGGAGACCCTTGCTTCCCCAGGAAGATGTGATCCGTTGCTACAGAGAAACAAGGACAGCGGGCAGAAGTGCCGTAGGCCAACCCAGAAAGAACCAATACCCACAAAAAGAAATGTAGAGGAGGGAGGCGACATTCCAAAAAAAGTGGTTTTGTGAACCGAAAAACACTGGTTTTAAACTTGGAAATCAAAGTAAAATAAAAAGAATAAAGAAAGCGGTTGACTGAAGCGTCAGAGTCTCCGAAGAGTCTGATGTGCAATGGCTGATGGTGAGAAAAGAACTGAGGAGGGTTACAGGGGGACATCAACATGGTGACATTACCATGGGTGACCTCAGATAGACTGATAGCAAAAATGTTTCCATGTGATCCTGGTGCCTAACGGCTATAGTTCCTAAGGTGTGACCCGCTGCAAGAGATATCCTCAAAGAAGATCAAGATTTATGGTGAGTACATAATTTTCATATCTTCCAAGAATCGATCTTCACCTCTGATTCACATTATTGGGTTACAGTACCAAGCTCAAACAAAATCCCCCAGAATAGAGCGGTAGGAGCCAAGGGCTCACTCAGGAAAATAATTCAGCTGCCAGACTTAGACATCTAAGGCATAGTGCTTAACAAAAGTGTGCACTGTGCTCCAAGTCATAATTCTGAAAACGTCATCAACAGGCACAAAGCAAATGTCCGCCAGGGACGTGGCAACTGCCCTAGTGGAGTGAGCACATCCCTGACCTTCCAGCTTGACCTGTTCCATGGCATAGCAGTGGTGCAGACAGCTCACAATCCAGGCAGAAATGCAGCAGCTTGTAATGGGCTGTCCCTTTTGACTGAGATTGAAAGAGACCAAGAACTGTTTGGATTGCTTGAAGTCCTTAGTTCTGTCCAGGTAAAACATAAAGGACCCTTTTAATATCCAGTGAATGGAGAGTGCACGCTCCTTCATTCTGGAAGCTGGCAAAGCAGGTAGTTAGCACAAGTGGCTGATTCCGTTGGAACTCCGACACCACTTTTGGTAAGACCTTAGGGGGTGTGTGTGAAGAACTGGGCTTGTCCTTATGGAAAACAATATACGGGAGACCTGTGACCAAGGCATGGATCTCAGACACTCTGTGAGCAGAAGTTATGGCAACTAGAAAAGCTGCTTTCCAAGTTAAAAAAAATGCTCACAGGTTGCAAGGGGCTCAAAAGGCTTGCGGGTGAGCATATCCAGCACAAGGTTCATATACCAGGCAGCCACTAACTTCCTGATGAGAGGTCTGGTGTGTAAGATGCCCTTTAAGAACCTCTTGAACAGTGGCAGCTGTGCCAGGAAGAGGGTACTGATGGACTCATGGTATGCAGAAATAGCATAGAAGTGGACCTAGGACCTAGACTGTGAAATACTGCAAGCCAGCATCAGAAAGGTCCAGCAGGTACTCCGGAACCTTAACAACTGGGCACACAAAGTAGTCCATGTGGGTTTTGAGCACCAGATGGAAATTGTTTTCCATTTGACTGTGTAAGTCTTCCTAGGGGAAGGTTTATGGGCAGCAAAAAGTATTTCAGAGACCATCTGAGATACCTTGTACCTGTTGACTTGTATCTCTTCAGAAGCCAGACCTGAAGGTAAAGGGAGCAGAGGTTGGAATGGACCAGTTGACCCTGAGTCAGATGTCCATTCTGAGTGGAAGAATCCTCAGTTTGCTGACTGACAGTCTGTTCAACAGAGGGAATGACATCTGTTGAGGCTGGGAGGGTGTAAGAAGTATTATCTTGTTACCGTGCGCCTCCAGTTTGAGCAATCCCATCTGCATTAGAGGGATTGGTGGGAATGCATACAGAAATAGATTTTTCCAATACAGACTGAATGCATCCTGAAGGAAAATGCCATGTCCTGGATGTCTGGAGCACCATCAAGGCAGTTTGGCACTGAGTGGGGATACAAAAAGGGCCTCATCTGGGGTGCACAACTCGTCGGCCTGTGTTCAGCTGAGCTCATCTGCCAGAGTGTTCTAGACTCCTGGCAGATAGAAGGCTTGGAGCAGGATCCCCTGCTCCAGGTGCCAGTTCCTGACTATCACTGTCTCTCAGTAGAGGGGTAATAGTATTAACCTCCTTGTTTGTTGATGTAATAGATCACAGACTTGTCTGTCTGAAGGAGGACAGTTTTGTGGCTGACAAGATCTCCTAGGGCTCGCAGGCCATACAAAAACAGCTTGCATCTCCAACACACTTTTCTATAGATGAGTCTCTGATGGGTGTCAGACACCTTGAAACATAGAAACAGAATCTGACAGCAGGTAGGGCTGCTTGGCCCACCGAGTCTGCCTATTACCTTGTGTTTGGAGACCCTGACAGTGGGCCCCCCATCTCAACAAGGAGACATCCGCAGTGACAGTCTCCAGAGGCTCCAGTTGGGAGAAGGAAAGCCCTGGAGGAGACTGTCCACCACTGACCATCATGTGAGACACTGAACCAGGGCCTTGGTCACCTGAATGGTGTAGGTCTGAGGATGTGATGGTTGTGACCACTGCACACTGAGCATGCACTGAGTCATTCTCCTGTGCAACCATGCCAGGGGCACTGAGAACACTAAGGGGGCTATAAGACTGAGCACGTTGCATGGAGTTCACTTGTACAGTTTTGCAGTCTATGATGTAGCATGCTGTCTGCAGGATTTCCTGCATTCTGCTCTCTAGTAGAAAAAGCTTCGGCCTTGCATGTATCCAGAAGAGCTCCTATAAACAGCAGCTGCTGTGAGTGTTGGAGATGAACTTTCTCTAGATTCAACAGAACCCCCATGAAAGTGAGGAACTGGGTGGCTGTGGCCATTGCCTGTTTCATCTCCTGCTTGGATGGACTGACTATTAGCCAATCATTCAGGTATGAGTAAACTTGAAGTGCTTTCTCAGGATTTACTGTGAAAGACTGAAATTTAGAAGACCGAGTGTCAGGATCCCAAGACTGACTGCCCAAAACTCAGAATCCGGAATCCTGACACTCGGTAATTGCCCACAGCAGAGTTTTTTTTCCATGTTTCAAGGGGCTTCGCCTCCGCACCCCCCCACTTAATAGAACAAACTCTGCCGCTGGCAATTACTGAGTGTCGGGATTCCAAGTTTTGGGCAGTCAGTCTCATGATCCTGACATGGTCTTCTAAATTTCGGTCTTTCATAATACTTCCCTTTCTCAGGTGTGCTGTGAGAACTGCAAAGCACTTAGTAAAGATTAGAGGTATGGAGAAGAGCCCAAAGAAAAGGATTCTGAACTGGTGAGTTGCTCCAGCATGAAGAGTCAGAGGTATCTGAGGTGACTGGGGTGTATCAGAATGTGATGGTATGCATCCTGCACATCCAGGGAGCTAACCCATCCAGGAAGAAATAAATTGTGAATTTCTCAGTCCAAGAAACTGATGAGATTTTTGAGGTCAATGAAGAGGTGCATGCCCCCTGTGAATAAATCAGTGGTCCAAGCCAGAAATGTCTTCTGATGCAGATCTCTGCAGTGGTCGAGTGCATAGGATAGCGGCTGTGTAGGCCCATTTTCCCACAGCGCCAAACTTGTGTGACTCCTCATAAGAGGGTGTGCAGTGACCTCTTGGGGGAGAAAGACTCTGTCATTCTCAGGGAGAAAAAAAAAGGTGTCAGCTAAACCTGAGAAAGATACACTGTATCGCCTAGTGGCAGTGATTTTTTTTTTCATCTATCTGTTTGCAGATAGTATTGAAGCAGGCCTACTACAGACCGCATTAGACAGGGGCTGAAATGCGGGTAGAATAGAAGGACTAAATTGACTGGCACTGTAGAAACATTTAACCACTGCAGATGGAGACATTTACCTTGATCAATGTCTGTAGGCTCAAAATGAAGAGCAGAAGCAATCTTGAGGCACAGCAGTAGGGCCTGGCTCTGAAGAGTCCAGGTTAAGAAAGTCATCGTCACCGCACTCAGAGAAGATGAGATCAGGGTCAGACTCGTCCTCTTCTACATCCTCCCTGGTGGAAGGAGTGTAGAGAAAGGTGGATCACAGGACCTGTAATCCAGAAACGTGGCCCTAACAACACCGATGACACAGGCCCCAAGGACGAGGGGCCGGAGCAAGGGGCAGTGCCAGAACCCAAACTGAATCCAGTGCCAGGAGATCCCAGCCTCCTGGCATTGAGGCTGGCATCTAGCACTCCGGGCACTTAGGGCAGGACTGGGACTAGCACCAGAACCGGCACCAGGCAGGCCCCTATGGGCTCAAATTTGGTGCCAGAACAAGGCCTAGTGCCAATGACCCAACCGGCACCAAAGTGACTGGCAATGGTACCTGGCCAGTCCCACCAAGTGACACAAGGTGGGGGTGAAGCCAGTGGGACAGGAGTAGGCAGCACAGTCACTGGCAAGGGCTAAAGAGTTGCTGCTAGAGCCAAACACTCTACCCAGCTTGAGAGCCCAGCCCACGGCTCCATTTCCACTGACCCCGAAGGGCCAGGGCCCGGCTTCACTGGCAGAGACACAAGAGCCTGATGCTGCACCCACTGCTCTGAAGAGCTGCCCAAGGGTGGAACTGCCTACCAGGGTCCCCATTTATAGATAGAGGGAGACTGTGGTCCAGAGGCCCCCAGGAATGTCGATGGCACTGGTGATGGTCTCCAGCTCCAGGAGACTGAGATTCTTGTGATAGACCTCCCAGAGGATGACATCGAGAGGTACGATTTCTTCCCCTTCCAAAGGGAAGAGGAAGAACTCAAGTCTGAGTGGCACCGAGAACCCAACCAGACTCGGCAATGGACCCACTTTTTTCAGCTTCAGTAGAACTGTCCTTCCACCTGAGCATAGGACCGCCCATGACCCTTACCAGTGTCAGTGGCTCAGTAGGTAGCACACTCGCCTCTGATGCCAGGAGATCAGAGGGCTGTGGGTTCAGTTCCCACATCTGGCACTTGGGTTAATATCCAAGTACTGACACTGTAGTGCATCATGAGAGGGGTGCTGCACTTCTGAGGTGCCATCTTTTGGATGAGACGTTAAACTGAGGTTCCATCTGCCTGGATTGGTGGTAGTTCAGGTGGATGTTAAAGATCCCATGGCACTTATCGAAAAGAGTACGGGAATTTCCCCAGTGCCCTGGCCAGATTTCCCTCATTCACTAAAAATACCACCAACAGCTTAATCTGGTTCAAGGTCAGCTGGCATTCATCTGTATCCCCCTTCCCCAGGTCATGCCTGAAAATAGGCAGGATTTGTCTAGTGCACTTACCTGGTCAAAAAAACTAGATAAATAAAATGGTCAGAACCCTTCCTCGGCAGAAAAAATGGACTGGAAACAGCCCTGCTGCCAGAGCAGCCTGCCTAAAAAGGCTCCCTACTGACATCCTCCAAGGCCATTGAGTATAGACTCAATAAAACTGAGAGAAAACTGACAGAATATTTTTCTGACACAAAAATAACTAACTTCAAACACTAAAACTGAAAAGAACTGAATGCTGTTGTCCTATAGGCGTGAAGTTCTGACTCCTGGTGGGCGACCGACGTCATCACTGATGCACACTTGATGACGGGGGGGGGGGAAAAGAAACTGAGGTGGTTAAGGGCTGGTGTTGAGGTAAGCCATGCAGCGCAAGCCAGTCCAACAGTGCCTAGCATGCATGCAGCTAGCTTACCTTGGTGCCAGCCCTCCTGAAAAGTTCGGGTTCCTGCAGAGTTCTAGCACCTCTGGCTAAGACCCATTAGTGTGAGTCAATGGTGAAGCCCAGTTCCTGGAAGATCAACCTCATGCCACCAGATAGAGGACTGACAAACCATCAGTTAATCTATGCCGCCTTTTCCAAACAGTAAAAAGTAGAAGGGGACCTCTAGTGCCTGTAGAGCTGAACAGTCCAAAGAGTTGAGATTTGTCCGTCTCCCTAGTTACCCTAAAGGTAGAGAACTAATAGCACAGCTGGCACAGAGGAGGAAAGGGGTATACCAACCATGGATAACCTGGCAAAGGCAGAATAAAAAAAACATGACCTGCTTCCCCTGCAGCAACAGGGATGTACCCTGAGTAAGAGCTGGTGTAACTTGATCCAAGCCAGTGCGTAAAACTCCTCCACAGACAAGTTAAATGGAGTTAGATTGGAAGAGTGACCTGAAACACAGGTCACATTTAGTAACTAACAGGGATCTACCACAAAAAAGTGATCAATCCCAGGCAGGGAGGAGGACAAGAAGGGAGCTACCTCCTCCTCCTCCTTCTCCACTTTTTTTTTTTGGTTGGTATGAGTACCCTGAAAGGGAACCCTCACCCTAGATTTGTAGTTGTTTTTATTTTTTTTGTTGGTGGTAGTGGGAACGCACTCACGCACCCTTTTTTCTTTTCTGTAAACAAGTACTGCATATACTTTATAGGGAGTGCAACTGGGTAGATGCCATGGCACTAAATGGTGCCAGCCAGCAGAAGCAGGGTGAGCTGCCCAGAGGCCCTGGCACTGCTGAGTGGGAGATGGTGGGGTGGGGGTGTGATAATCGATGATGAAGATATTCTGGAAAATCAACAGTTATGGTAAGTACGTAACCTTCATACAAACACAAAATCTGATGGCAGATAAGGCCCACTTAGTCTGCCCATTTTTTCCTGCCTAATGTATCATCGCAGACCCTACTTGATCTCCGGAATATTCCCCCCTTGTCTCATCTCTAAGGTTCCTTTATGCTTACCCCATGCTTTCTTGAACCCTGTTACAGTTTTTGCCCACACCACCTCCGCTGGGAGGATGTTCCAGACATCCACCACCCTATCTGTGAAGAAGTACTTCCTCACGTCTCCCCTGAATCTATCCCCCTCCAGCTTCATAGCATGACCCTTAGCCTTGAGCATCTTTTTTTCTGAAAAATGCTTCCCTCTTGAACCTTATTCATACCTGTGAGGTATTTGAAAGTGTCTCTCATATCCCCCTTTCCCTTCTTTAATCCAAGGTATACATATTGAAGTCCTTAAGTCTTTTCTCATAGGGCTTTTTTTTTCTTTTCAGACTTCATTTATGCTCCTCACCGGTTCCTTAGACTTCCTCTCTGGTGTGGTCTCTCGGTCCAACCTTTGTCTCGCCAAGGCTGGGATCTTCACTGTCCGGACTTTTCATCCTCAAGGCGGTCCTCTAACTCCAACAACCACTCTGCCCCCAACTCTGAGCCCCCCGGGGTGGGACCACCCTAGCTCCTCCGGTGCTCTATCTAGAATCTAGGGGAGCAGCTAGGGAGCAGAGGACACACAGAAGGCGACCAGGAGAGATCCGGCGAGGGGCGTGGGGGTTGGCCACTGGACCCACCAACACCTGTCCAGATGCCGGAGCCATTTTCACTTGTTCATTGGTCCCGGGCATGCAGATATGCAATGATGTCCAGCGCAGCGTGGGTGCATTCCTGCACCTGCCTGCAGGACATCTGCCGCTGCCCCATACCCTCCATAGCGTGCACTGCATCAGTCGAGTCCCCCAGTCTCCACTAGGAGCCGCCAAAGCTGTGTAGTGCATACATCCCTCCCCCGAGAAAGGAGAGCTGCCTGACAGCAGCTCAATCCAAGTCCATGCTCTCCCCCCTCTACCGACCCCCATGGCCTGAGCTCGCTCCCGAACCCGGGTCACCAGCATGGCGTGAGGTGTGGTGTCCAGCACCTCAACCCTCTGTGCCATCGGGCCAGTTCCTTATAGGGCTTTTGATACAGACCCAGCACCATTTTGGTAGCCCTCCGCTGGACCACCTCCGCTCTTTCTATGTCCAGTCCCAGTACAGATCCCTGTGGTACTCTGCTGGTCATCCTCCCTTCCTTGGACTGAACTCCATTTACCACCACCCTATGTCTCCTATCCCTCAGCCAGTTTCTTACCTAGTTTACCACATTTGATCCCACTCCTAGGCTACCCAACTTGCTTGCTAATCTCCTATGTGGAACAGTGTCAAAGGTCTTGCTGAAATCCAGGTAGGACATGTCCACCACTCCTCCCTAATCCAATTCCCTGGATACCCAGTCAAAGAACTCCATTAGATTTGTTTGACAAGACCTCTCCTCTGTGAATCCATGCTGTCTTGGGTATTGTAAGTCACTGGATTCAAGGTATTCTGCTACCCTTTCCTTCAGTAGTGATTTCAATAGTTTCCCCACCACCAAAGTCAGGCTGATTGGCCTGTAGTTGCCAGCCTCCCCCCTGCCTACCACTTTCGTGAAGTAGGACTACATCTGCTCTCCTTCAGTCCCCCAGAACCACTCCTGTCTCCAGTGAAAGCACTGAACAGGTCTGTCAGAGGTGCAGCAAGCACCTCCCTGAGTTCTGTAAGTATCCTTGGATGGGCTCTGTCTGCCCCCATTGTCTTATCCACTTTCAGATTTGCGAGTTCTTCAGGACTCTCTTCTGTAAATGGACTAGTGCCCATCTCCTTTCCTGTTGCCCTTCACCTTCCCTTTCTTCTGTGAACACTGAACAAAGGTATTTGCTCAAGCTGTCTGCTTTGTCTTGGCCCCCTTCCACACAACCCCCCTCTTAGTCTTACAATCCCTCCCCTGGTCTTTCTCATTTTGCTTACATACCTAAAAAACATCTTGTATTCCTGGGCTATTTTCTCCTCTGTTTGCGCCTTTGTGCTCCTAATTGATTTTTCTGCCTCCCCCTGTTACTCCAGATACAGTTCCCTATCTTCCTCTTTCTGTGTCTTCTTGTATGTGCTGAATGCTAACGTTTTTGCCCTTACCTTCCCAGCCACCTCCTTTGAGAACCAAAGCAATCTTTTTTGCCTCTTGCCTTTGCTTACTAGCCTGACACAGGTTTATTGCTTTTTCTATGCCCCTTTAGTTTTCCCAAAGTTCCTCCACTCCACCCAAGCCCCCACCCACCCACCCCAAGGCATTCCTGAGGCATTCCCATCTTTTTAAAATCAGCTCTCCTGAAGTCCAGGACCCTCTTCCTTGCATGGTTCAATTCAGCCCCAGTACTTATATTGAACCACACAGTGTGACGATCACTAGTCCCCAGATGGCCACCCACTGTGAAGTCTGCAACACTGTCCCCATTAGTACAAAGTTCAGTATTGCCCCCCCAATGAGTGAGCTCCCTAACTAGTTGCCTGAGGAACTCCCCCTACAGAAAGTCCAGGATGTCCCTGCTTCTAGCTGAGGCCGCAGCTGGGATGGTCCAATCTACATCTGGCAGACTGAAGTCCCCCACCAGCAGCACCTCCCCCTTATTTGCCATCTTTTGGATGACTTCCCCCAGAACCTTATCCAACTCCTCCCCCTTCCATTGCTAGAGGTCTGTAGATCATGCCAGGGTGTACAGTGGCCCATTCTCCTTCTCTAGGATGACACACAGTACCTCTCTCCCCTCCCTGTATTCCCTGTACCTCTGTCGCTTTTATGCAATCTCTCACATAAAGAGCAACTCCTCCCCCCTTTTTCCCACCCTGTCCTTCCCGAACAGAGTATAGCCTGGTATGGCTATAACCCAGTCATGGTTCTCAGTGTACCATGACTCTGTAATGTCAATAATGTCCAGGTCAGCTTCTGCCATTATGGCCTGCAAGTCCAGAATTGTATTCCCCAGACTTCGAGTGTTGGCACACGTGGCCTTCCATCTCCTAGTACCACGCTACTCCCCAGCTCCCCGTTTTCCTTTTTTGCCTTTTCTCCTTACCGACTCTGTTCTCATTCCCATCTCTCTTCACTACTACTAATTTGTTTTTCTTTCTATTAGGTACCCTTGGGGTTTGTCTCCCTTAAGGTTCTCCATGCTGACTACTCCAGTTTATGGGGGTGGACAGTTTCCTTCCGTCACCCCCCTTGACTAGTTTAAATGATCACTAATGTAACATTTAAACCATTCACTAAGGACTGTGGTCCCCCTCCTGGACGGATGCAGGCCATCTCCCCTGAACAGGCTGTTATCCCTCCAGGTGTGACCCCAGTCCCCAGTGTAGCTGAACCCTTCCTCCTTGCACCATACCCGCGACCACTGGTTGAAGCTACTGGTACAGAGTGCCCTATCCTTCCCCCTGTCATAGACAGGCAACACCTCAGAAAAAGGTCACTGAGCTTGCTACCTGCCTAAGAGTCCTCCCCGACAACTGAACTCCTCCTGTACTATCCCCTTCCCATCCCTAGCCAGTTAATTTGTTCCCAGGTGGACAATGACATCCAGCTATCCCTCCCATCTTTCTGCTGCCCTAGTGAACATCATGATCCTCTTTAAATCCCTCTGAACTGTGGCACTGGCTAGGCACCTAACCTTCCTCTCCCCCTCCCTTCCTGTCCCCAAATCTATCCCTCTCATGATGGGGTCCCCCACCAGGAGTTGTTTCCTTCTCTTCTGGGGTCCTCTGCCGCCCTTCTTGGGTCTTCACTATGGAGGACCCACACATACTCCCTGGTCACTACCCTGGGTGCCTCCATGGGACGGTCCTACCCCACCAGGGTGGTGTAGGAGTTGTGTAATGTTACTGGAAGGGGAATGTGCCTCTGTTCCACTGCCCTCACTCTCCCTGAGCCCACTGTAGTCCAGCTGCTCCTCCTTCCAGGCATCCTTTGACGTAGCAGTGTTAGACTTGGTGGCCTCTGGGTGGGGGAAGAGGTTCCCCGAATCCTAGCCAACTTGGTCCGGAGACTAGTAGCCTCCCTCCTAAGTCCAGAGAAATGCATGCAGATGGGGCAGCACCACAGTCTCAAGAAGGTTTCCCTGAAAATTACTGCCCCACAGCCACTGCACTGCAGCACTCCCAGCATACTTACCGTTTACTCTTCCTATTTCCGTTTTGTCTTTTAAAACCCTCATTCCCTTACCCTATATATGGTGTTTCACCTACTCACAGGTTTTTGTGTCTTTTGAAACCCTTTTGTTCTCTTACCATATATAGGGTGTTTCACCTACTCCAAAATGTCTATGTACCCCCATCTCTCCTTATTCCCTTGCAGTGAGTGTGCTAGATTAGGATCAATCTTCACTATTGATTCACACTAATGGGTCACAATACCAAGCTTTCTTATCTTTCTGAGGAAGGGGCTGGCTCATCCTGAGGGTAAAGATATCCTCAGCCCTCTAAGTGGGAGAGAACACCTGGGGGCAGGTGCTCCTCACAGGCCTTGTGAGACCTGAGAATGGGCAGGGCCTGCCTGGGCCTCCTGTGGTACAGGAGAGGGAGGGTTCCTTTGACTATTACGGCTTCACCCTAGGAAAGAAAAAGTGAACCCTTGGAAATGTGGGTTAAACACCTTACAATGGGTGAAAGGTGCCAGTCGGGAGTGGCGATGCCATGCCATCCATATGGTGCAGACTGCAGTTCCTGTCAATCTGGAGGCATCATAAGATACCCTCACCTGATGCTGAATCAACAGACTTTCAGGAAAACATAAAGTGAACTTACAAGCTCAAATGGGCAGACTAGGTGGGCCATAGGCCCTTATCTGCTGACAGTGTCTATGTATCTATGTACCTCCTGGCCCAGGGCAGAAAGGTTAATGGCATGTCTGACTGACTGATTCTGCAACAGTGTAGCTAAGAGTGTGCTTAACTGCAACCATAGGTGACTGTAATGGGTTGCCACATGTGTTGGTGTGCAGAAATGCACATCAGAGTTTGTGCCGAGGGACAAGCCTTGCTACTAAGAGCCCAAGAACATCCATCTGAGCAGAATCTGTCTCTGGAGGTCAGTCACATGTGAGGTGCTGTGGCCCACATGGGGACTGCAGTACTTAAGTCCTGAGAAAGGGTGAGACACATCACCAGCAGACCCAGTGGAAGGATGATACGTGTGAGGAGGTCCCTAAGGATGGGTGGGTTGGAGCAGGGATGCCTGCACGCTGCCCTGGATGCCTCTTCAAAGGCTCTAGGCCATGGAGAAACAATAGTGTTGACACTGGGAACTCCTTGTAGCTTAACAGCAGGGCTACCGGACCACAGCTTGTACACACATGTAGGTCAAGCGCCTGGAGCATCTCCATCAAGAATCATTGATACAAGGCGTACTCCACAGTGCAAGGTAGGTGGACATCGATGGAGACAAGATGCCACTTACGGGCATTGATGCAGCCAGAAGAAGGGCCTGGATTGGGCCCTGTCAGAATCCCTGTGCCAGTTCTCTAAGGTGCCAATGAAAGCCAGGTAGTGTTCCCATGTTAATGGCTCCTCGGGGCCTATAAATGAGGGCATTCTTTCTAGGAAATGGTAAGGCCAATTTAGTGAGAGCTGAGACTCCTGGTCTTGGGGGCCATGGCCTGGGCTGTGGAACTGCATAGGGGGCCTCGCTCATGGGGAGGGCCTAGCAGAGCCACCTGAGGATGTCCTCCTACATTCAAGGAGTGACCTGATTGGTGCCCATGGAGGGGAAACCCCAAGTGAAGAGAGTGGACTCACACAGATCCCACAGGGTGACCATGGTTCTCACCCTTGACGGTGATGTCCAACAGCTCTAGAGAAAACTCCATCTCAAGGACATAATCTGACCTCGAGTCAGCAATGCCCCTGGTACTGGGCTCAGGGCTGGTGATGGCCTCAGAGATAGGGTTTTGCCTGTAACAATGGCCGGCACCATCCTTGACAACGCTCTCAGCACTGACTTTGACACAGCGCTCACATCCATTACCCTCCTTGGTGTTGCAGTGATTGTGGAGTCAGGGACAACTTCTGAGAAAACATAATTGTCAGCTCCTAGCTTGTAGACAGGCCCAGGATCGGCACCATTGCCATCGCTGCCTCCATCACTGTGTCTGGCCATCGCCCTCCTTGGTGTCTCTAACAACACCATGGATAGTGATAACATCCGAACCACCAACAGCATGGACAACAGCCTCAGTGTCATTCCTTCTCCTGACACAGCGGTGTCAGGAAGTGGTCCAGCATCCTTACTGGCACCACTGTGAACAGTGACAAAAACACTGGCGACACCAGAGAACAACGCAAGGTGTCCATCAGTGTAGTATGAGCATACCGCCTCACCACCAGGGACATCTGCTTCTCAGGGTAGGCTGACTATGGAAGGTTTGCAGTCAACCATTCAGAAGGTGTCAACTGTCCATCAGACCCATCCACCTGAATCTCCAACACCTCAGCATGGTGAGGTGGAGAAGAACTCACTTCCATGGAACCAGAGGTCCTGGGAAGACACTTGGGGAAAGGCCTAGAGACCTAATATTGGAAGCACAAGTGTGAGGCCTGCCTCCAAAGGTGGGAAATCAGACAAACCCACCTTAACACATGATTCTCAAGGGTACAGCAGTCCACAGAGTAGCAGACATTGCATGCATCCATGTCCTGCTCT
Source organism: Neoceratodus forsteri (assembly GCA_016271365.2). NCBI lineage: Eukaryota > Metazoa > Chordata > Ceratodontiformes > Ceratodontidae > Neoceratodus > Neoceratodus forsteri. Next base: position 964,481,110 of record CM028134.1, on the reverse strand, counting down.
GGTCCAAGACACACTGCACATGACTGATGCCAGCCCATTACAGCCATTGTTTTTCCACGGGGCAACAATGCTTAATGGGCGGCTGCTGGACTTTGCTCTTAGATTCCCCTTTCTTCTCAGACATTGGCATTGTGGAAAATAATAAACAAAGAAAAGATAGCACCATGATAAAAAGAACATATATGGCGAAACAGTTAAATTCTTGCAGCAACAAGGTGAACTGAGGCACAATGCTCCCACAGAGTGCACTCAACAGCGGGAATAACAGAGTTGAGGTTGGTGAGGGAGCTGGCAACAGTTATTGACTAGTGGTAACACTACATGGGGGTATGCAGGGGCTGTGTCTAGTAGCCATTGCCAGCCTCCAAGCCAAATGCTTTGCTCCCTCAGGGTCTCAGTGCCTCCGACCCAGACCCATACGTGGGAGGAAATAAATTACTCACCGTAGTAATGTTTCTTCTCAGGCATCCATCAATGTGATTTACAATAAGCATCATCCTCCAGCCAGAGTGTGATGCCCCAGAGATAGATCTTTATGCTAATTATAGAATTTAGAACGCAAGTTCAAATTTTACAATGTGGTCACATGCCCCATAGTGCTCTGATGTCAGATTTGTTTCTATAGCTAGGGGAGCTATGACTACTAAAACTAGCTAACTTGCTACCAAAGATTTCTGTAGTTCTTATTTAAAATTTTTGAAAAAACACCAAACAAATTCAGGACAGACAATAGCAGAAAGAACATTTAACTGTCCACATTTTAATAATTGCTAAGGACTGCAAAAGAGAATGCTCAGGCAACCTTGAGAAAATAATTGATTCTTGTGTGAACCTATTTTTACATTCTGGAAGGGGAGGCAGGGTCGGGGATTGCAGATTACATTGTCAGATCCCTGAGAAGAAACATTACTTTGTTAAGTAATTTTTTAATTCAAACCCCAGGAATCCATCAGTGATGCTTTACAATAAGCAGATCCTTAGTGGTACCTTGGGAGGACAGGTCTAGAACCTACTTAAGAAAGAGGTTCTGCAAGACAGCAGTTTCAAAACTGGCATCCCTCCTGGACTGTATGTCCAAACAATAGAGTTCTGTGAAGGTGTGCATCATCTTCTAGGTAGCTGCTTTGCAAACATCTAGAAGGGGGATGCCCCTTGTAGCTTCCAGAAGTAGACATACTCCTTGTGAATTGTGCCCTTAGGCCTTTGGGAGGTATTTTTCCAGCTTTTTCGTAATGGAACTGTAAGCAGGAGGCTATCAAATGAGAGAGAGAGAGAGAGACCCCCCCTAGTTACTGATTTGCCTTTGCCTACCCAGGGTGCCTACCTCACCATAGGTAACAAAAAACTGTGTACCATAGGACCTGACATCCTTTGTCTGGTCCAGGTAGTGGCCTAGTGCTCTTTCTACATCTGGACAGTGCAGTTTTTGTTTGCCTGTGCTAGAATGTTCAAGACAGAGCACAGAGACAACAACTGACACAGCCTTGAGCAAGGAACTTCCTATTAGTCCTAAGGACTACCTCATCAACGTGGAAAATAATGTAGTTTGGATCTGTACCAGGGCTGGCAGCTCACTTATCTCCTGGCAGATATCATAGCCATCAGGAAAACCGTTTTTCATATGACATATTTTAACTCAATAATAGCCATTGGCTCAAATGGAGGCTCCATCAGCTGGGAAGACAGTCAGGTCCAAAGGAGTGACTGGCTCTCTAACAAGGGGGTGCAGGTGACAGGCATTTAAAGAACCTTTTGTAAATAGGTTGTGAGGCCAAGGACTTGTCCTTGCCTGCTTATGTGTAGGCTGACTCTGCTGCCAGTTGTACCTTCAGGGTCAAGGGTCTCTTATCTTAGGAGTGTAGGTATACTAGGTAGTCTAGTCCTGCCTGCATTGGGATTATCTCTCTGGAGACATACCAGTATAAGAGTCTCTTCCATTTATAGGAGTGTGTTTTCCTTGTTGCTGGTTTTCTTAAAACCTTCAACACTTTCAGAAACTTCTCTGACAAACTCAGGTTAGAAAATTCAAACTCAAGAACCATGCCCTCAAGCGTAATGTTTTGAGGTCTGGGAATGTTCTTCTGCCGTGAGACGTCAGCAGGTTGTATCTCAGTAGCAGATTGGCTGGAGTCCTGATGGACAGAGTCAGGAGCACTGAGTACCAGTCATGTCTGGCTGATGAGAATCACTGTTGCTGGCTCTCTCCTGAGCTTTATGAATACTCTGTATGAGTGGGAATGGTGAGAAGGCATGCAGGAACCTCCCTGTCCAATTTGGCACTAGTGCCATCCGGGACTGTGCCACTTGTTAGTGGCCTGCAACAAAACTGTGGGAGCTAACTGTTATCCAAAGAGGCAAACAGGTCTGTTTCTGGACTGCACCATCTCCTGAAGACTGAGGCCAGCACTTACTGGTTCAGAGTCCACTTGTAGTTTCCCTTGCTTATTCTGCTTAAGGAGTCTGCCAGGACACTATCCTTGCCTGACAAATGTACTGCAGAAATCTTTGCATCCAGGAAATAAGCTAGATCACAGATCCTAATGGCCTCTGTGCAGTCCTGAGGATCTTGTTCCTCTGATTGTTTATGTACTACGTCATTGTGATGTTGTCTGTCTAAATCGGAACAGAGTGAACTTGTGGCTGTAAGATCAGAGGGAATGCATATAGAAACTTCACTCTCCACGTGAGAGGGACATGTCTCTCCAAAAAACTCCAGGCCCTGGAGTGAGCGAGTAGAAAAGCAGCAGTTTTGCATTGCGTGGAGACACAAAAAAGGTCCAACTCTGGATGGCCTAAACCTGCAAAGAGGTCATTTGCCACGGAGGTCAGCATTTTCCATTCATGTATCTGAAACTGGGATCAACTTAGCCTGTCTGCCACGATGTTTTGGATTCCAGGGAGAAAAACTGCTGTAAACTGAAGGCTGTGAGAAAGTATCCACTGCCATACCTTCATTGCCTCCCTGCATAGAGGGTACGGGTGCTCCCTTGTTTGCTGATATAGTGCATTACACTGACATTGTCTGTTCTTATCAACAGGGGACTTGGAGAGATGTGTTCTGTGACTGCCTGGAGACCAAGAAAAACAGCCATCATCTCCAGAACACTGACGTGGAAAACTGCATACCAGACTGTCCACATACCCTGGGTCTGAAACTGTCCCAGGTGGGCACCTCAACCCAACCCAGAGGAATCTGTTGCGAAGATTTGTGCTGGTTTTAGGGAGAAGAATGGGATGCCCAAAAGAAGGGGTTCCATCTAACACAGCACAGATTTTCTCAGAGACATGACAAGGGCCATTTGTTCCAACTTGTCCTCCAACTGGATCCATTGTACCGAAAGTATCTCAACTGCAGAATTCTCATATGGAGGTGGGCCAAATGGACATTTACCATGACAACTGCCATAAGCCCCAGGTGGCAGAGCATAGTCCTGAGAGACACATGGTGGCTCCGATGTACCAGACAGGCCTGAGCAGCCAAGGCTTCAGCTCTGTCCATGTCCAGGAATGCACTGTCCACTGTCAAGTCCAAGACTGCCCCAATATACTGGAGGCACTGGCATGGTGTCAGGACTGATTTTGGTATACTAACCATGACAACCAAGTCCTCGAACAATTGCTGAATTTGGAAAACTATGTACTAAACAGCTTCTGCAGATGGGACCTGCAGGAGCCAATTGTCCAAATAAGGGAAGACATAAAGCCCTTCCTTCCAGAGAGTCACTACCACAACTGCGAAGCATTTGGTAAATGGTGCCAAGGATAAACCAAAGGGCAATACTCGTAGCTGAGAATAGCTGTCCTCCAGGGTAAAGCAGAGGTATTTCCAGTGGCCTGTTTGGATTCTGATATGAAGGTGAGCATCCTTCATGTACAGAGCACAAAGCCAATACCCTGTTTTGCAGAAGAGGAATGACAGCCTAGAGAGAGCGAGAGAGAGAGAGAGAGAGAGACACAATGGTCTCCGTACCCAGGGTTCCCACCAGACCGAGTGGGCTGGTAGCTAGAGGACCGGCTGCATCCTCAAATCCTCTTCAGGCAGTGCTTTACAATACTAGGTCGATGAGGAACAAGGCCGCTATTTTTGTGTACTTGATTTCTTCTGTTGACCTGGCTTGCATCATGGTGAACTGGCTGGGTGACAATGCGGGCCCTGTTTTTGAGGCTGCCATCTCCACTGGGTATACCATGGTGCACCTTCCGAGGAAGAATAGCGGGGGTGAGGGAGTGGCCATCATTTTTTGATCCAGTCTGGGCTTCTCGGTGCACCCAGTTGGTAGCACCCAATCTTTTGAGTGCGTCGCTGTGCGTGGGGGTGCAGGTGCAGGTTGCAGGATACATAGAAACATAGAAACATAGAAGTTGACGGCAGATAAGGACAGCAAGGCCCATCCAGTCTGCCCATTTCTTTTTCTACCTTATAAATGTGCCATCGGCCTTTGCTCTGTCAGTGACCTATCTATTCATAGTCATTTGTATTGCTCCCTTATGCCTATCCATGCCTGTTTGAAGCCCCTGCACTGTATTCATAGCCACCACTTCTTGTGGTAAGCCATTCCATGCATCTACCACCCTTTCTGTGAAAAAGAATTTCCTCACATTCCCCTTAATCGGCCTCCTCTAATCTCATGCTGTGTCCTCTGTCCTGCTATTTTTCTTATATTTAAACATGTTAGACTCTTTCACCTTGTTTATGTCCTTAAGGTGTTTAAATGTCTCGATCATATCACCTCTCTCCCTCCTTTGCTCAAGGGTATACATATTGAGCTCCGTTAATCTGTCCTCATATGTCTTCTGATGCAGTCCCTGCACCATTTTGGTTGCCCTTCTCTGACTGCCTCAATTTGGTTAATGTCCTTGTGAAGGTGTGGCCTCCAATACTGCAATAGTACTCCAGATGGGGCCTAACCAATGTCTTGTACAGAGGATTATTACCTCCCTCTTACGACTTGTGATACCCCTACTAATACACCCTAACACCCCTAGCCTTACCTACTGCTTTAGAGGTCTGCTTGATGATTTTAGGTCATCAGTAATGATGATGCCCAAGTCTCTTTCTTCCTTTGTGACTGCTAGCAACTCCCTCCCAGCCTATAAGTGGCTTCAGGGTTTTCTTCCCTATGTGCATGATTTTGCACTTCTTTGCATTAAATCCCAGTTGCCACTCTTCTGACCATTCTACTAGTTTATCCAGATCTCTTCTCATTCTGCCCACTCCATCTGGATCATCTACTCTGTTGCAGATCTTGGTGTCATCTGCAAACAGACAAGCCTTACCTCTAGTCCATCTGCGGTCACTAATGAAGATGTTGAATAGGACTGGCCCCAGGACTGATCCCTGAGGTACCCCACTTGTGACTTGCATCTCTTCTGACTGTATACCATTTACCACCACTCTCTGTTTTCTGCCAGTCAACCAGTTTGCCACCCAGTTGACCAACTTCTGACCCACCCGAGCCTACCTAGCTTATTTATCAATCTTCTATGTGGAACAGTGTCAAAAGCTTTGCTGAAGTCAAGGTAGGCGACATCAACTGCTCCCCTTGGTCAACCACTTGGTTACCCAGTCAAAGAAATCTATGAGATTAGTTTGACAGGACCTTCCTTTGTAAACCCATGCTGTCTTGGATCCTGTGCCCATGGATTCCAGGTGTTGCACTATCCTTTCCTTAAGGAGTGTCTCCATAATCTTGCCCACTACTGAGGTGTAAGACTGACCGTCTGTAGTTCCCGCTCCTCCCTGCTACCACTCTTGTGGAGTGGGATCACATGAGCCCTTCTCCAGTCTTCTGGGACCTCTCCTGTGCTCAGAGACTCACTAAACAATTCTGCTAATGGCTCTGCTAGTTCCTCCTTTAGCTCCTTTAGTACCCTGGGATGTATGCCATCAGGTCCCATTGCCTTATCCACCCTGAGCTTAGCAGAAGCTCTTGTAGGACCCTTTCTTTGTGAAGGGAGTAGTGCTCACCTCCCTCCCCCCTGTGTCCATGATGCTGAGCTGTGGGCCCTGCCCTACCTTCTCTTCAGTAAATACTGAGCAAAAGTATCTGTTTAGGATAGATGCCTTTACAGGGTCCTCCTCCTCACATGTTCCCTTTTCTCCATTAAGCTTAGCAATACCCCCTCTGGACTTTCTCCTTTCACTAATGTATCTATAGAAAGTCTTGTCACCTTCTTTTACTGTTTGTGCTAGTGTTTCCTCAGTTTGGGACTTTGCCTGCCTTACTGCCTTACCTGCTTCCCTTAGGGCAGTTTGGTATGCCTCCTATCTTCATCCCGCTGTGTTCCTTATATTTTCTGAAGGCCAACCTTTTGGCTCTGACCTTTCTACTACTGTATTTGAGAACCAAAGTGGTTTCCTTCTTCTTTGCACTTCCTTTCTGTCCAACACAATGGGATGTTGCTTCAAGTATTGTATCCTTAATGCTTGCCCACTCTGCCTGTACCTTCTCACCTGTGTTTCTTTTTGCCAGGGCTAGCTTAACTCTGTTGGCCATCTTATCAAAGTCAGTCCTCTGAAGTCCCATTTTTTGCCTTGGAATGGGATGATTTAGATGTAGTAGCCAAATTGAACCATACCATGTGATGGTCACTGGCCCCTAGGTGACCTTCTACCTGGAGATCTGTGATCCTTCTTTGTTAGTCAGTACTAGATCTAGGATAGCCCTGTCTCTTGTGGGTTGCTGTACCAGTTGTTTGAGGCCCTCCCCTGCAGGGAATCCACTATGAGTCTAGTTCTGGCAGATGTTCCTGCTGGTATTGACCAATCTGTATCTGGCATGTTGAAGTCTCCCATTATCAGAATCTCCCTTTAGCTGTCATGTTTTGTATATCTTCTAACAGTAATGTGTCTATGTCCTCCCCCTGTCTGGGGGCCTGTAGACAACCCCAGTTCTTATGGCTGTCCCATTTCCTGTTTCCAGGGTGACCCACAGTTCTTCTGGCTCCTTATGTGTATTCTGAATTTCTGTAGCTTTGATATTTTCATTAACATACAGGGCCCTACCTCCCCCCTTTTGCACCTCGGTCTCTTCTGAACAATACATAGCCAGGTACTGAAGTCTCCCAAGTGTGATTACTGGTAAACCACGTCTCACTAATTGCTACTATGTCCAGTTTAGCCTCTGACATTATTGCCTGCAGGTCTGGGATCTTATTTCCCAGGCTGTGAGCATTTGTATACATGATTTTCCATTGGCCAGATTTTGGTGTGTTAGTTGTTGGGTGAAGTTTGGCATTACCCCTGTGCATCGTATGGGGAGACAAACCTTTTTCTTACCTGGTGATGCAAATGAATGGCAACGCGCTGAATTCCTGTTTGACTACTAGCTGAGGGGAGGGTGTTCTTCCCATTCGACGTATGGGGTGCTGCACCCTCTCCCCATTTGCTAGTTTAAATATTCTGCAAAGACGTCAAACTTCTGCCCCAATGCACTGACTCCTCTTTAGTCAGATGCAGTCCATCAAATTTAAAAGAACTTTCGCTCCCAGAACTGTTGCCAGTTCCTACAAACTGCAGTCCTTTTCCTGGCACCAGTCCTGAGCCACGTGTTTAGCTCCCCTATCTCCCCTTCTTCTGACCTTCCGTCCATCTGCTCCCTTCTCCCAGACTGGCAGGATCTCAGAGAAGGAGATGCCGACGAAATAGATGATAGTTTGTCACCCAGCCTAGTCAGGTGTTCCTTGGTCTCCACAACTGACCGGTTGGCGAGATCATTAGTCCCTATGTGTACTAGGACATCAATGTTTTCTCCTGCTTTGTGAACAATCTTAGCAATGCGGTCAGTGTCTCTCCATGCTGATGTACCTGGGAGACATCTGACCATCACCCTGGCTGGAGATGGGTATCAACTCCCGAATCATGGAGTCTCCTATGATCAGGTAGTTTTTGGATTTCCTTTGTGCTTGTTTAGTTTTGGTTCCTGATTTGGGTGAGTATTGTTGTGCTAGCTCCTGTGCTGCAGTGTCCTGCTCTTGCATGTGTCTTCTGCCTCTTTATTTGATTTCAGAGATAGAGGCAGATACCTGTTTGTAGTGTTTATATGGTTTTCGGAGGTAATGTTGAGAGCAGAGAGTGATGGGGCACCTGATTTGCTCCTCCTAACCACCTGCCAACCTCCTGGACCAACTACCCTCTGCGGTCGAGGTTTTTCTGTTGGATGCTGGGGAAATGGCGGGTGGTTCATATAATGTATTTCCTCTTCAATATGAAATTTGAGGATTCTCCTTGTTTACCAACCCCCTGGGGCTAGAGGGGAATTCTTGCAGGAGGTAGCGGACTTAGTCATTGACCAGGTGTTGGGAGTCCTCAAGGTGTTTAATCCTAGGGGATGTCAATGCCTGGGTCGACGACAAAGCCTCAGGTTTCAGTTACGACCTTCTCCAGTTGATGGAATCACTGGGCCTGTCACAAGCAGTTGCTGCTGCTACCCATCAACATGGCCACACTCAGTCTGGTGTTCCAGCTGGGTCTTGAGACTGACAATCTCAAGATTGATCAGGTTGTTTGGCTGACCACTGCACCGTGGAGTTCAGCTTTGTGGCCCCCATGAAAGTCCTTCCCCTGTGGAGATGGTCAGCTATCGTCTGTTAAAGAGTGTTGACCCAGAGGGACTATTGGCGTTAACTGATCTATCCAGAGTTGATGCACCATATGTGTTTGGCACTGAAGAGGCAGTGGCCACCTATAATAGGGTGGTTACTGAAGCTCTAGATAACATTGCACCAGTCCATATACAACCCAGATCCTCTCACTTGAGATCCCCTTGGTTTGATGGGGATCTCAAGGTGATGAAGATCAGGGGTTGGAAATTGGAGCATTGCTGGCGGAAGACCCAGCTGGAGGCTGAAAGACTGGTCCTGCATTCTCACTATGTTGAGTACCAGGGGGCCATTTCCTGTAAGAAGGCAGCATTTCTGTCCAGGGAAACTGCTGCAGGGAGAAACAGACTTTCTCAGCTGTTATCGGACCGTGGACAGTCTTTTACATCCTGCCTGTCTCTGGCCGAAAAAAACTTTTTCAACTACTTTATATGAAGAGTTTGCTCTGTTTTTCTCTGACAGAGTGTTGGCCATCCTGTCGGGGATTCTGCCAGGGAAGCTGGTGCCTTGCAGTGGTCGAGTTAGGAGTTTCAGAGGCACTCAGTCTGCTTGGGAGAAGTTTAGGCCAGTGGAGGTGTCTGAAGTGACTAAGGTGATCTTAGAGTTGAAGCACACCTTTTGTGAACTGGACCTGGCACCGACATATTTCTTAATGGGATGTGCCGATGCCGTCAGCCCGGTGTTTGCCAGGATTGTCAGGTGCTCGATGGCGGAGAGGGTCTTCCCAGTTGCCTTGAAAGAATCACTGGTGAAGCCCCTCCTAAAGAAATCTTCCCTTGACCCAGACGTCCTGGCGAATTACTGTCCGATCTCCAACCTGCCATTTTTGAGCAAGGTTGTTGAGAAATTGGGGGCACAGCAGCTTGAGGATCACCTGGTGTCTTTGGTTATCTATCAGCCATTCCATTTGGGTTTTCGGGCCAGACATAAAACTGAAACTGCTCTAGTGAGAGTGCATAATGACCTGCTTAGGGATAGAGATAAAGGAGACAGGCCAGTTCTTGTGCTCCTTGATCTCTTCTCAGCTTTTGACACTGTGGATCACATCATGCTTCTGGATTGACTCTGTGAGTTCTGTGGACACGCTGGCACTGTCATCAAATGGTTTGAGTCCTATCTGTCGGACAGAGTGCTGCGGGTGGTGATGGGGAATTTCTCCTCCTCCCCAATCCCTCTGTCTTGTGGTGTACTTCAGGGTTTGATCTTGTTGCCGATATTGTTCGCAGTGTATATGCTGCCCCTGGGCGAGATCATTTGACAATACAGTGTGGAGTTTCACTACTATGCAGATCATACCCAAATGTGTTTGTCTTTTGCACTTGGAACATCAGGAGTTGATGTGCTTAATAGCTGTCTAGCTAAAATCAATGACTGGATAGCTTCCAGCTAGTTGAGACTCAACCCAGCTAAGACTGAGGTGCTGGTGATCGAGCCTAGTCACGGACATGATGAGTTACCACCAGGGGATGACTCTGGACTGGTTCTGGGGCCTACTCCATTGGTGGTTTCTCCAAGGGTGTGAAATCTGGGCATGATCCTTGATGGCAGTCTGACCTTTGAAGATCAGGTGTCACCTGTAATCAGCAGTGGCTTCTACCACTTGCAGAACTTTACCCAGATTAAGCCCCTCATTCCTCCTGAGGACCTGCCGACACTAGTACATGTCTTGGTGACCTCTAGGCTCGACTACTGTAATGCTCTGTACTTCGGGGTCAAGGGAGAGACCCTCTGCAGGTTGCAGCTAGTGCAGAATGCAATGGCCCAGTTACTGATGGGCTTTTGGAGATCCAGTCATATGACTCCGGTCTTGTGTGCTCTGCACTGGCTGCCGGTCAGGTGGAGGGTCCTTTTCAAGGTGTGTCTTCTCACCTTTAAGGCCCTATATGGACTGGGTCCTGGTTACCTGTCTGAGCTCCTGACACTGGTGTCCTCTGCTTGCTTCCTATGCTCCTCTTCGAGAGGCATCCTGGATGCTCCCAGGATTCGTCTCAAGACCTCCGGAGATCGTGCTTTTATTGTCTCCAGGCCAACCCTATGGAACTTGTTTCCACCTGCTGTCCAGGAGGCTCCCTCGATTGAGATGCTTAAGGGGAGGCTAAAGGCCTACTCTTTTCAGCCTGGCTTTTAACTGTTGATATCATCTTTAAGTTTTGGTGAGTCCCGTGAAGGTGGACTATTGGAAACCTCTACATTGCTCAATTTTAATCTTGTTATATTTTAATGAGGTTTTACTATGCTTTTATTTACTGCAGTATGTCTTGTTTATGTTCGGTGCCCAGAGCCTCCAGAATTGGGAGCCTTATAAATAAAATTGCCTAGCCTTGGTTTGCCATGCAAAACTTTTTATATTCGATGAATTTGTTCAGAGTTCTGAGGTCCAAAACTGGACACAGGTCCCCTGTAGATTTGGGGACCAGAAAGTCTATGAAGTAGAACCCCCTGTTCCTTTTGTTTGGAAGGGACATGTTCTATGGCCTACTTTTGAAGCAGGGATTGTACTTCTTCACTCAGTAGTGTAGCGTTGTGTTATTGTACTTAAATTATCAATTACAAATGAGATGAACGGAGATGAGGCTGATGGCGGAAGAATTTAATGATTATAACAATAATCACAGTGAGAGATTACAAGTGGTACATTCTTCATTCTTCAAAATAACAGTGTAGGCTGGCTTGCTTATATAGTGGAAGACAGCATCATTATTTCCTATGGTTGTCTATGATTGGTTCATAACAAGTACAAACATCAACTTAAAAGGCAATTCACCTTTTGGTATATGTATGAGCTCATCTTTTGGTCAGCACAAAAGTATAGATAGTGTACATTCTATTATTATATATGGCTAGTAACAACTGTTACTATCAGTTACCAAGGTCTAGGAGGAAGAAATAGATTTGGACTTAAGAATGTGCATACAACCATTTTGGTCTGTCCTGATAATGACAAACACTAAAGATAGTCAGAAGGGATAATTTAAACACTATTCTGTGTTTCTGCTTTGCAATCACATAAGACAATTGTTTGATATTACTCACATGGTCAACACAAATATCAAAAGGTACCTTAATATTGCAACTTGTGGTTTAGTTTGTCTTGTGGCTTTACAAGTTTTATATGATCCAGCTTCATAGGTCAATATTTGTTACACAGTTATTTGTTACACATTATGTTTTAGACCAAAATGAGGTTTACCTGAAAATATTGGGACAAACTTCTTTATCCCTTGTTACAAGCCCCCCTTGGCCCAATATTTCCTAATTATTATTTGTGCAACAATGCAGCTCCTCGGAGCATGTACATCTCATTACGTATTTTACGAATAGTAAGTCTTAAGCGACACAGGCCTATAATTACCAAGAACACTAAGATCACTTGCAACACAAGTAAAGCTTTAAAAGACAGGACTCCTAAGGGTCCCCCCCTGCATAGCTATAAATCAAGTGCTCATTATCACTCTCACTGAGCAATTCATTTACAACTGTTTGTGCCTTATGTGTAGGATGTTGGATTTGTATCAAATGAGTATCTTTTTGGTTTAAAAATGACTGTACAACTACTGTTAACATTTATATTTCAACCAGAGAAATCTAAGTTTATATGCACTCTACTGTACTTTACATTATTTACAAGCATTTGATCAATAGGTGTTGATGTAAGTCCCCTCTCTGGCCCTGTTGTCACATTTGGGCATTTGGTTGGTGTTACAGTTAAGTATATGGCATCTGAGACTGCAAAACGTAATGAGTTGTTTACACCAGCATAGTTACAAACACTATTATTACCCCAAAGACAGAAGGACAGAGTTAACACATAAACACCATTGTCCTTTGGTGTGGCTCTGTTTATAACAAGAAACCCATTTTTTTGTTCCCAGTCCATGTAGCTTTGCAGTGATTCAGTCTTGAGCTCTGAGGCACAGCTAGACCAGCTGTTAAGTATGTCCACACACCAATTTGTAGAAAAGTCAGTGTTCATATTGCTGGCTGCTGGATGGCTGATTAGCAGACACACTGGCCAGGGGTGCTTTAGATTGTGCATTGAGTCCTTTTAATGGAGCAGCCACACACACTGGCATGGCATTTGTGTTGTGGTAGTTGATTACACCCTGGCACACAGATTAACAGTCCATAAAAAAGTAATAGTTTACAATAAACCATTAAAAACACAGTCCATAGTAAAGCAATAGGTTTGCATAAAGTACCAGCCATGTTTGAAACAAACAGCAGTGAAGAAAATGGATGTCTTGCTTGAAGATCAATTGAAGAAGAATCTTCTTGCTGAAGTTAGGGGATTGCCCCTACCCCAGACTTAACTTTACAGTAAGTAGAAACAATAAGCTTGATTGCAGAGTTTAAACTGACTGGACCTTTTTCAGTTGATTTAAAGTTTTACAAATAGATGTAATTTTGCTAAAAACATTAAACTTGCAGAGGTAATAAAAAGTTAAATTGCATGGTTCACTCTTGGTGTGCTTTCATAAAAACACACATTTTGTGAAAAATTGTGCTTTAGGTATGGAATACATATCAAGTCTGAACTGGTAGTTGAAACACAAGAAGGTCAAATAAAATGCAAAAGGTCACATAGTGTGCATGCAAGGGTCGCTCAAACCCAGTTATTTTTGTAGTGTTCTTGAACACTACTGATATTAAAATATCTTTAAATAATAATAGAGCACGAAATGAAACTGCTGGCCAAGACAGTACCCACACATATACATACACAACAAGAGATACTTAACATAAAATAAGACTGACATTATTTGACACCAATTTGCTGAGGTAATGCCCATAGTGTTATTAGAAAACTGTACGTGTTTTAGATATATGATGCTGAAAATATTACAGCCACGAGCATTTAGAATCAAGGTTGTCCCCTCCCCCATCAAATGTAAAGTGTGTTTTTCTACTGGAATGTTGCTGTATGGTAGCAACATTGTTTTTAATACTGCAGCTTAAGGTATTAATGCACTGCATAGGAAAGGCAGTATGTTTAGACTTCTTGACTAATGTTACATTGCACAGGAAATGAAAACAACTTTTCATGTAATTAACTTAAACATTTTTTATCCAAGGACACTTGAATACCATATTTAAAAGTATGCCAACATTATTTTTAAGGAGAATATTTTGTCCTTCAGAAACGCTAGTGTTACTGATAACATTATTAATCATGCCAAACAACTCAGGGTGGTTTGTTTGGTTATGGTAGCAATCACAGAAGAACAAGTGGCTAGCCTTTGCTCTAGTCCACCCCACAGCATACTGAGAGTATTTAGAATCAGACTTTTTAACATTAGAAGAGGCAAGGTCTTTGGGCATTAAGTTAGTATGCCTTGCCAATACCATTGGCTGACTATGCAAGTTTGCCATATCTGACTTTTTACTCCTACATTTTAACTGCTCAGATACAGGAGTTAGCACGCTGTAAAGTGCTTGTTTTTAGATTTTAAGACATTTACATCTTACAAACGTGCTATTTATTAACAGAAGCTGTGTTATAGTTTATATTGCAATCAATAAAAGAGAATTATCCCTATCTAAAAGACAAAGGTCTCCCTGTACCTTTACTAACTGTAACTTTAGTTGTTGGTTTTTCTCTTGCAGGGATTCTGGCTCTTGACTTATTTGCATTTCTAAACTATCTATTTTTGACTGTAGCTGGATTATTACATCTTTCTGCTCATGCAGCTTTCTTTTTTTTTTTAAAGTCGCATGTGTTAACGAATTACCACCTGGCTATATTATCACAGACTTTGTACAGTATTTGCTAGTTTCTCTTTTTTATTTTTTAATTAAAATACTGCTGTGCCTGTTGATCATGGTTTGTATGCTCCTCCCTTTAGGTGTTTCCCTAAGAAACAACCTATTAATGTTTTCATACTCATTTTTCATCTTTGTGCTTGCCTTGCCTTTACAGCCGGGTGCACTCATGCACTGGTGCCCTGGTCCGTCTGGTTATGTCTTACGGCTCCCCTGTGAGGTCCGGCTTGCAAGTCCCAGCACCTTCACTTACCTACTCTGCCCCATGAGTTCCTACAGAGTTAAGCATTATTTTTATTTAAAGAAATTGGAAAACATACATCACCTGATTAGCAAGTGGCTAAAACTGTCTGTGTACACCTTTTTCTCTCGCTTTAAGCCAACAGCACTGCGTCTCTGAGCGTCATCACCCTGCTATGGGGGGCTCCAGAGCATACAGCACCAGCGATCTGAGTCACGGCACCAAATGTAGCGTTGTGTTATTGTACTTAAATTATCAATTACAAATGAGACAAACGGAGATTAGGCTGATGGCAGAAGAATTTAATGATTATAACAATAATCACAGTGAGAGATTACAAGTGGTACATTCTTCATTCTTCAAAATAACAGTGTAGGCTGGCTTGCTTATATAGTGGAAGACAGCATCATTATTTCCTATGGTTGTCTATGATTGGTTCATAACAAGTACAAACATCAACTTAAAAGGCAATTCTCCTTTTGGTATATGTATGAGCTCATCTTTTGGTCAGCACAAATTTATAGATAGTGTACATTCTATTGTTATATATGGCTAGTAACAACTGTCACTATCAGTTACCAAGGTCTAGGAGGAAGAAATAGGTTTGGACTTAAGAATGTGCATACAACCATTTTGGTCTGTCCTGATAATGACAAACACTAAAGATAGTCAGAAGGGATAATTTAAACACTATTCTGTATTTCTGCTTTGCAATCACATAAAACAACTGTTTGATATTACTCACATGGTCAACACAAATATCAAAAGGCACCTTAATATTGCAACTTGTGGTTTAGTTTGTCTTGTGGCTTTACAAGTTTTATATGATCCAGCTTCATAGGTCAATATTTGTTACACAGATATATTATGTTTTAGACCAAAATGAGGTTTGCCTGAAATATTGGGACAAACTTCTTTATCCCTTGTTACAAGTAGGGACAGGTGGCCTGGAGGACAATGAGAAGGATGTGGAGGGTGCACTGGAGGTTTGGGGAGCAGTTCTAGTACATGCCCTTTTTTCCACTTTTTTCAGGACCCATTCATCTGTGGTGGACTCCCTCCATTTTGGTAGGTAAAGGGAGATCCCCCCCCACACACACACACTTATACCCCTGGTGGTAACTGTGGAGGAGCTGGAAGTAAAGAGTCAAAAGATGCCAGTGTGGCACAGCTGCCAGAACTGGAAGCTTTGGTCACTTTGGAATGGCCACCTGGGGAAGCAGGCCATGTAAGAGGACCGCCTCCTCTACCACGATACTGTGGATGGTAGCCATGGCCTCCATGGCACCTAGCCCTCCAAAATGCAACTCTACCATGACCTCTGAAATTTCAGGGGTCAAGGTCTTCAGACCTCAGAGTCATTTTGGAAAGTTTAGGGTGTTTTAGTGTATTATCCACAACGTGTCCAAATAACCTGAAGCCTCATTAGGAGGCATTTAGTATGGCCTATTGTGTACATCAGTAACAAAGCCTGCCAAACTGAGCCAGGAATATCTCCTGAGGTAGGTGCCAGAGGCACCTGACCTGGCTGCAGCATCGGATGTATTGTATGCTGACTTTACCAGATGTTATTCAAGATCAGCTGATGCAACATTAAAAGTTCTGCTTTTACAGGACTATCAGGCAAAGTCTGAAATCATGGCAGACATTAAGAGGCTATTTCAGTATTTATCACGTAAGCCTGGTAACTTGCAACATGAAGCCCCAATGTGGCAGAGGCATAAGTCCTCCTGTCCTTGACATCCAATTTCCTGGATTCCTTGTCATGGGGATAAGGTGCTAATGACCCTAGGTACTCTACAGTGCTCATGAGCAGTCATGATTACCACAGAACTGGTCTCAGCCTGGGAGGCAAAACAGGGCTTGATAGACAGAGCAGGGTACTGTTTGTCAGCCTTTCTGTGAACTGCAGGGCAAAGTACTAGGCCTGTGCCAAACAGCAAACATAGCACCCTCCAAAGCAGGGTACACAGGTTCTTATAATCCCCTCCAGGCATACTACCCTCAAGCATCCCTCCTCACTGCCTCAGCTCCTCCTCCTCTCCTACCCCCATTACTGGGTATAGGATAAATCTGTCTCCTCTTCCTTTTCATCCCCCCCATTCCTCCTCCCTTGCTATTTCCCATCTACCACATACTCAATGCAATGCCCTCCCTATTTCTCCCCTCCTCCCCCTCTTTCTCCCATACCACCCCCTCACTACCACTCTTCTTTCTCTTTTCCCACTAACCCACTCCTAACAAAGCTTCACTGAGCTGCCTATGACTTTTACTGTATAATTAACTCACAACACAATTCCTTGACAATGCCTTTGGCTGCTATTATTGTAACCTTATTTGTCTTTTTTTTTTTGTAAGTTCCATTGTAATGATTATGTTATGTTTTGTACCTTATTGCCTTGGTGTGGAACCTTTGTAAAAGAGCCCTCAGCTCAAAGGTGTCATCCAAAATACAAATAAATAAATAAAATAAATAAACAGGAGGTAGAACTAGTGGGTACTGCTGTTACTTCTAAGAACTCCATTAAATTTCTCTTACTGGAATCCTCCTATTCACTCTCAAATCCCATTACATTCTGAATGTGTTTGAATAAGGATTGAAATGAGGGACCTTCTGTGGGGAGACCTGGGGTTAAACCACAGAGTCCTCACTGCAAGAGGATAAGGCTGAGCTGGAAGAAAATCCCTTCATAGGAGACCTCCTCTAACTTTCATCATTTAAATCCTCTTCGATGTCCAGATCATCAGGATGATACTTTATCTTGTCGTCCAGATCGATGATGAAGGCTATCAATGGAGATGGTGGAGGAGGCAGTGGCAGCTGTACCAGTGATACTGTAGGCATGCCTTTAGCTCCCACTGACGACAAAGGTACTAATGAGGAAAGGCCCATCGACTGGACTGACACCAACGCTGTCAGTGCCAGGAACAGGGGTGCTACATTTATGAAAACAATGCCAGTATAGCCTAGAAGTTGATGCCACTCAGCTGTGGGTTTTGTGACTGCCGTCGGGATAGAAAATGATGACGGGGACGACATGTGGTTTGTGATAGGTATGACAGCACCAGAGCCATGCCTCAAACCTGGTATCTCAATGACAGTTGGGGGGAAGGCTGTAGATGACACCTGTCATGGGATGGGGAGTGAAGGAATACACAGACAACAGGCAATGCAGTACAACACACCTAACAGGTGTGATTTGTATTAAAACAAAAAAAAAAAAAATTAATTTAGGAACTGTCCACATACAGAAAAGAAAATGCAAAAACAAGCACAGCTCAGAGAAAACAAGCAGCTATCTCCCTAATATCTCTGTGCCCAATCTCCTGTTTTGAGATCTAACCTAGGTGATCCTCTTAGGTTCACTCCCAAACCGAATCTTAAGTCTGGGTTATGAGGTCAGTCTTTTATGGCTTGAAAGCTCCTCCCCAAAACCCAAGGTCCGCCTTCACATCATTTAATTAGTACGTTATTTTCTTACAAGACAATGTCCCCATTTAAAGACAAAAGAAACACATCAATAATAATGAATAGTCAGTACTTTTACTCATAAATACAGAAACTAAATGCTTTTTATGCAGAAAATTCTTCTGGAATAACAATGAGCTTCATTATAGAGAAAGCCCCGCCCCTTTTTCTTCTGCTAGACATCTGTCAACCAGATATAAGGAGGCAGAGTGGTGCACTAACTCCCTATAGGAGACTGCACCACACTACGAGAAGGACACTGATTGGGACCCTGGAAATGAGAGCAGACAGCAGACGACTCTGTTTCTTGAAGACAGAAAACAGAGCTAAAGATTAGGTATGCTATTTTTCTGTCTCAGTTTATGCTTTCCTCACGTAGGTTTTCCTATACTTTATAGGACTGTTCCACCACTTGGCAAGGGCTTTTTAAACCCAAAAGGGAGTCACTCCCGTCCAGGCCATCGGTCTTTTAAAATGTACCATTATAACCCACATTGGTACAGTGGTAATAAATATTATTCTCCCAGCCGCGTTCTGTGGCTAAACCAGAACAAAAAACTTACAAGGAACAGTAACAGAATACACCGTTCATTGGGTGCAGCTTGCCTCCCTTTGTATACTTTATTATTCAAGAGGGAGCGAGTTGCCTCCCACACCTTGCAGTTGTTTCTTTGGGGTTAAACTGGACCCAACAGAAAACTCCACTACATAGCACATGGACTCTGCAAGATTGTCTGCCTGGGGGTAGCTGGAATGTCTGACTGTACAGCCATACAGCATGGCGTCACTCTTGGGCAGGATGATTGAGAAAACTGGGAGAGGAACAAATTGATACACCTTACTTTTTGTACTATTGACTTGACAAAACCGTGGTACCAATATACTTACTGGTACTCCTCTTCCATTTTGCAACAGAGCGCAAAACACAACACGCTAACATAATATCATACAAAACAGCAGGTATGAGGGTCCATTTCCAACAGTGTGGTCATTAAAATTACAGGGTTTTGATAGAAAAGATAAAAGAGAACGTCAGCGAATAGAGGAAATTACAGTAGGTGGCCCTTCTACTGCAACACAAATAAGAAAGCAGTAATAGAAGAGACGATAGAAAGTGCTAGGTGTTGTTGCAACAGTCTATGGGGGGGGCAAACCCTATACAGACTCACACCAGGAGGAAAGGGTACCTCTGTTGCATACCTCCCCGCTTAAGTGAAAACCAGTGTCAAGTTACTAGTTTTGAACCACATTCCCTATGCTACCAATTCCAGTAGGGAATGGGATGGAACTTTCACCCACGCTCACAGAAGCTCCACCCAGGGCACCCTTACTAAACATATAACAGTCATATTCTTAATCATACAACACAATACTATACTTTTTGCCCTGGGGTACATATGTACTATTTATCTACTTAACATTGTCAACATTGGGAATTTACAGAAGGTCAGACTGCACCATATCTGGATAGATAGTAGCATTCTTATATTGACTTCCAGGTTGATGCTTGATATCAAATCTATAAGGTTATAGTGCCAGATACCAGCAAAGAATTCAAGCGTTTTTGTCCTTCATTTGGTTGAGCCTACTTAAAGGGTTGTGGTCAGTGACCAACATAAACTGACTGATTTCCCCACAAATAAAATTTTAATGCCTCAATGGCCCACTTAATAGCCGAACATTCCTTTTCGATAGTCGCATATTGCATTTTCTTGTGTGCAATTTCCAACTAATATAAACAATAGAATGTTCCTCTCCACTGATAGTCTGGTACAACACCGCCCCTAGTCCTGTTTCAGATGCATCAGTGTATACCTCGAATGGTTGGCTTAAATCAGGGGATCGTAGCACAGGGGATGCACAAAACACTGCCTTAATAGAAGGCATTATCACAAGTAGTGGACCAGGGGACCTTATTGGGTATTTTCTTTTTGTGAGGTCTGTTAGAGGAGTTGCAATTGTGGCAAGCTCAGGGACAATTCTTCTGTAATATCCTGCTAGCCCTAAAAAGGATCTTATTTGTTTTTTTGTTTCAGTAATAGGACAGTTAGCCACAGCCTCAAACTTTTCAATCTCAGGGCGTACCACTCCATTACTCAATATAAAACCTAAATATCTTGTTTCCCTCATAGCTAAAGTACATTTGGATGGATTAATGGTTAAACCAGCTGTTTGGATAGCTTGGATGACATTGGTTAAATGGAGGAGATGGGATTTTCAATCTGTACTATACACAACCACGTTGTCAGGATATGCTGAACAATACCCTGAATGTGATGTTAACGGTTGGTCCATATACTGCTGGAAGGTTGCAGGGGCACCATGTAAATCAAAAGGCACATACACAAACTGGTACAGACCATTTGGAGTACTGAAAGCCTTTTTGCTTTTTTTTTTTTTTATTTTATTTTTATTAGAATTTCATCAGTTATACATACAAAATTCTACCAAGGATAGGTAAAATCACCAGCACAAAATCTCACATTCACATTGTTATTGCAGGTTAGGTAGTATTCTATCCTTCATTTAACCACATTGGGGAGAAGACACGTTTTCTTTCACAACCTTCAACTCAACTTGGAGCATAATGCAGCCAATGCTATCTTGTATTAATACAATAAACATTCGTGCAGGATAGGTTTACCAGGCTAATCCAAGCCTATTTTACTGCTTTATAATGTGTGAGAGTTACTTATTGAACCCTTGATAAAGCTACTCCATCTCAGCTTATTTTCAAAGATTGTTTTGATATCAATTAAACAGTTTTCCCAACTTGATGGAAATAACTCAATTAGCCTATATTGAACAGTTATCCAGTGGTGTTATGTTACCAAACATTGTGTGAGTGTTTCGATTACTTCAAAACAAGAATTCCCCTTCTATATCCCTCACTTCCACTCTCTAACTAACAGGAAGCAATTACCACCAGCTCATAAAACTTTAAACATATTTGAAAACTTATTTATACCCCCTAGGAGTATTTTAACAGGTTACTAAGTTAAAGCGGTAGTTTACATCAATATTTCAGAATGCAGGACCCGATGTTCAGAGTTCAGCGAGGCCTACGGACCTCGTGTTAGCCGACGCCATGCAAAGTCCTTAATATCACCTTGAGTAGGACGAAATATCCCCGGGATACTCACAGTTCAGTCCCCGGTTTCAGCCAGCTCGTCTTCCGAGTCAGAAATGTCCCGGTTCTGAACCTCCCTTCGTGAACGAGCTTTAGCGATGCAAGCCCCGGCTGCTTTGGGGTCCGTAAATAAATACATCTTTCGGTCCAGGGTGAACTGGAGTCATGCTGGGAAGTCCAGCCGATAGGGAATGTCCAATTCTTTTAATTTCTGAGTCACACCGTCAAAGGCTTTCCTTCGGTTTCGTGTCGCAAAGGAGTAGTCTGGAAAGAAAAGTATTCTGGCACCTTCATATTCAATTTTTCTTCCCAGTTCCCTAACCACCTGTAGGATTCTATCCCTCATGTTGGAAGATTGAGTTACCATCAGCATGGTGTGCGGGCCTTCCTCCGGGTTGTGGGCCCGCCTTGGGGTGATTCGATACACCTTCATGAGTACTGGCGCAAACTCGAGACCCAGGGTCTCTGGCATCCATCTCTCCAAAAAACTAACCGGGTCGTCCCCCTCTGATCCTTCTGGTAGACCCAGGATTCGTATATTCGGTGCCCTAATGGAGTTCTCAAGCTGTTCAATTCTAGCCTTCAGCATGCTCTGTTCTTTAATTGAGTTCGCTACTGCTGCTAGAGCTTTGCCTGATGTCCGGTTCGATTCTTCCATTACCGGATTCATAGCCTCCAATGTAGATTCCACCTTTACCAGGCGTTCTGTATACGAGTCGAATTTCTTATCCAGAAGCTGGATGGATTTAGTTAGCGCATTCACCCTGTTTGTAATGATTCCAGGGATGCTGGAGGTTCGCGCTTATCATTCTGTTGGAGGCTAGGGCCTTGAGCTGACGATGGCCCCACGACCATTTGGTCTTGTTTCAGGTTGTTTCGGGTTCGACCCATCTTCCAAAAGCAGGTTTCCCTTCTCTCTAGATAGTAATGGCTTTAGTTGAGTCTTCAAATAGCACCAAGTCACCCGTTAGGATCGCTGTTTTAAGCAATTAAACTTTCGTGATGGAGGCGCTCACCAAGGGACGTCTGCCATGCTGGGCTGCTAGCTCCGCCCCCGCCTTTTTTGCTTTTGACAGCTCCTCCAAAGGTATCTGCCAGAAACCTTTTGTTAGGTCAAGAATGAAAATAAACCTGTGTTGTCCAATGCAGTCAATAATGTCATCAACTCTGGGGATTGGGTAATTATCAAATTGTGAAACCTGGTTTAATTTACGAAAATCCAGGCAGAGGCGAATTCCTTATTTTTTTTGGTACTATTACCATGGGTGATGATCACGGACTGGTGGAGGGTTCAATGAATCCTAATTGTCTTAGTTTGTCTATCTCCTGGTTGACATCGGTCCTAATTTTCTCTGGGAGTGTGTAAGCTTTTTACATGATGGGTGCAGAAGCTGTTTTGATTTCATGTCTAACCCCAATGGCTTTTCCGGGTATACTAGTGAATGCTTCAGAAAAGTGCTGGACAAGGTGGGCTCGCTCAATCCTTTCTTGATCTGACAGGTCAGGACTGATTTTAATATCAAACATACTCTCAGGGATTTCTAATCATCTGTAGGCTACCTCCATCTCTGTATCATTGTTTTCAGAAAGTACATAAAGACATGGCTCAGTCTCTGGTCTGTCATTCCATTTTTTTAATAAGTTGGCATGATAGATCTTGGTAGCCAATTGTCTGTCAGGGGTCTCAGTTTTAAATGTGACAGGGCTAGTTTATTCTTTAATCACATAAGGTTCCTGCCACTTCATGAACAGTTTATTCTCGGAGGATGGCAGAAGTAATAGAACTTTATACCCCCTGCCAAAATGTTTTAGTTCTGGGTTTCTGGTCATATACCATCTTCTGCTTCTCTTGGGCCTGTGCACAATTCTGGTGTGCTTGCTGGGTGTAGGTAACTAACCTTTTTCTTAAGTTTGTCATATACTCTAAGATGTTGGTGTATTTGACTATAGTGTCACCCTCCCAGGCTTCCTTCACCACATCAAGCAGTCCACATGGATTCCGTCCATACAATAAAGCAAATGGGGAGAATCCCATGGAGGCCTGTGGTACTTCCCTATATGCAAAAAGGAACAGGGGTAGGGACAGGTCCCAATTCTTTCCTTCCTCATCCACAAACTTTCTGATCATGCATTTCAGTGTCTGATTGAAAAGCTCAACAAGTCCATCCATTTGAGGATGGTATGGTGAAGTTCTAACAGCTGTTGCTCCCAATAACCAATAGAGTTCCTTCAATAAGGCGGCACTAAAATTGGCACCTCGATCAGTTAGGATCTCCTTGGGAATTCCCATGCGGCTGAAGAACTCCACCAATTTTTCTGCTATTGTGGGTGCTACCGTAGTACAGAGGGGAAATGCCTCTGGATATTTTGTAGCATAATTACAAAGCTCTAGTATGTATTTATTTCCCTTAGTACTTTTCTCAAGAGGGCCTACCACATCCATAGCTACCCTTTCAAATGAAGTGGAGACTAATGGTAGAGGTATGAGGGGTACTCTCTCTTTCTTCCCAGTCTGGCTAATCCTCTGGCATTCTGAGGAACTTTTATAATAATCTGCAACGTCTTCATGTAACTTGGGCCAATAAAAATGCTGCAGTTTTCTGGCAGTTGTTCTTTCCCTCCCTCCCTGCGTGACCAGCACTAGGTAAATCATGACCAAGAAACAGGAGATCCTGCCTATATTTTTCAGGAACTAATAGTTGTTCCACCTTTTCCTGAGTTGTAGGATTTGTACATGCTCTATACAAAATACCCCCCTTTTGGGCTATTTCTGGATTCCCAGGAGTTACCTCCTTACCCAGCTGCAAGAAAAATTGGTTAAGAGATAAATCAGATTTCTGTTCAGTCACAATATCAGTTAGTTGATAAACTGGCATTACCTCTTCAGTCCCTTTGATGTTTTCTTTTTTGAGCTTTTGAAATTTTTGGTTCTCCAGTAGTTCCATAAATATCTTCCTCGAAAGGAAAATGTGTTTCCAACTGTTCTTCCTTTTTCTTTTGGGCCCTGGTGGTTACTGCAACTATCTTTGTTTCACAAGAAGTGACAAGAGTACCAAAATTGGGATAGTCCTGTCCAATGATGATAGGAACTGGTAATGTCGGTACCACCCCCACACTAATAGGACCCCACTGTCCATTGATGCCAAGTTCTAACACAGTGGTCAGATACTGCTGGACATCTCCATGTATACATATGACCCCAGTGGAGGCAGTAGTAGTAGGCACTGGAAGAATTAGGTCTGCACAAATTAAACTTTGCTTGCTACCTGAGTCCACAAGTTCATCAATTTGCCTCCCATTTAACTGGACTTCAATGATAAAGTTATCCAAGTTCATCAAAGATAGGTAAGCATGGTCTTTCTTCATTTTAGGACAGTATCTTGCTACATGGCCAAAACCATGGCAATAATGGCACTCAATATTAAGATCAGTCATTCCGGTTTGAAATTCCGTTCCATCCCCTTTTTGTTTTACTGTCCCTGACCCAAGTGAAGGAAAAGATGTGGGTCTTACTGTTTGTGTAGTGGTCGTGGAGGGAGCAGGTGTGGAATTGTCTGTCCTTCTGTAGCTCTTACTCATTGGTTGGCGAGCAGACAAAAAATCCTCAGCAAGGGTTATGGCATTGTCCACACTCTCCAGATTATGTTCACGAATCCACAACTGGACCTCAGAAGGCATAATTTGTATGAATTGTTCCAATACCAGCTGTTCCATAATGTCCTTCACACTCTTCCCATCTGATTGTAGCCATTTAGTACACAAGTCATTTAAATGGGAATAAGTCTCTCTGGGTGGAATATGGGACAGGTGTTTCAAAGAGCGAAACTTTTGTTTGTAGGTCTCAGTGTTTATATTGTACCTTTTAAGTATTTCTTTCTTGACAGCAGTATAGTCATTAGCCGTTTGACTGTCCGTGCTGGTATAGGCCAACTGCGCTTTCCTGGTTAAGTGAGGAGCCAGCCTGACTACCCATTGTGTTTGTGGCCACCCACATGCTTAGGCCACTCTTTCAAAGGTAGTCATGTAGGATTCTATGTCATCAGAAAGTGTCATTTTGGTGAGTTTTATGTCCCTGGGATTAGTCTTGGCTGCTTCTTGTCCAGCACCAATAATCTGGAAGGATTGCATCATGTCTGCCTATCATTGATCTTGTATTCTTCTTTGATTTTCTCTTTCCTGAAGATCAATGTCCCTTTGACGTTCCAATTCAATTTGTCTCACAGCAAGCCATTGCAAGAATTCCCCAATATTCTCTGGTGGGACATCAATCTGTTTCTCAGTCAGCTCACTCATACTGGCATCAGGCTTTGACTCTGAGACCTCAGCAGGAATGGGTTCTTTTTCAGCTTTTGGTCGGGTGACTAGGTCCAGGCCAGGGAGTAATGGTTCCCCAGTCTTAGTCATCTGGGCTCGAGTTTGCACCCCTTGAAGCTTTACTTCTTCCAGTTTATGTGTCATGTACGTGACACCGTCTAGTGTATCCTTGATACTAAGACTAGTATCTCATGCTTGGAGTCCCCCAGTATACTTGGACCTCCAATACACCCCACTCCTGGTACCAAAATGTCATGGGATGGGGTGTGAAGGAATACACAGACAACAGGCAATGCAGTACAACACACCTAACAGGTGGGATTTTTATTAGAAGAAAAAAAAGAATTAATTCAGGAACTATCCACATACAGAAAAGAAAATGCAAAAACAAGCACAGTTCAGGGAAAACAAGCAGCTATCTCCCTAATATCTCTGTGCCCGACCTCCCCTTCGGAGATCTAACCTAGGTGATCCTCCCAGGTTCATTCCCAAACTGAATATGAAGTCTGGGTTCTGAGGTCAGTCTTTTATGGCTTGAAAGCTCCTTCCCAAAACTCAAGGTCCACCTTCACATCATTCAATCAGTACTTTCTTTTCTTACAAGACAATTTCCCCATTTAAAGGCAAAAGAAACGCATCAATAATAATGAATAGTCAGTACTTTTACTCATAAATACAGAAACTGAATGCTTTTTACACAGAAAATTCTTCTGGAATAACAACGAGCTTCATTATAGAGAAAGCCCTGCCCCTTTTTCTTCTGATGGACATCTGTAACCAGACATAAGGAGGCAGAGAGGTGCCACTGGCTCCCTATAGGAGTCTGCATCACACTATCAGGAGGACACTGATTGTGACCCTGGAAATGACAGCAGATGGCAGACGACTCTGTATTTGAAGACAAATGGAGAACACAGAGCTTAAGATTAGTTGTTCCATTTTTCTGTCTCAATTTATGCTTTCCTCCCCTAGGTTTTCCTATACTTTATAGGACTGTTCCGTTGCTTGGCAAGGGCTTTTTGAACCCAAAAGTGAGCCACTCCCATCCAGGCTGGTGGTCTTTTAAAATGTACCACTATAAACCACAGTGGTAATAACTGTTTTCCCAGCCGTGTTATGTGGCAAAACCAGAACACAAAACTAAGAAGGAACAGTAACAGAATACACTGTTCGTCAGGTGCATCTTGCCTCCCTCAGTATACTTTATTATTCAAGAGGGAGTGAGCTGCCTCCAGCACCTTGTGGTCATTTCTTTGGGGTTAAACTGGACCCAACAGAAAACTCCACTACATGGAACGTGGACTCTGCAGAACTGTCCACCCAAGGAGGTATCCAGAATGTCTGACCATACAGCCATACAGCATGGCGTCATTCTCGGGCAGGATGGTTGAGAAAACTGGGAGAGGAACAAATTGATACACTTTTCTTTTTGTACCTTTGACTTGAGAAAACCCTGGTACCAATATACATACTGGTACACCTCTTTCATTTTGCAACAGAGCGCAAAACACAACACACTAACATAATATCATACAAAACAGCAGGTATGAGGGTCCGTTTCCAACAGGGTGTGGTCGTTAAAATTACAGGGTTTTGATAGAAAAGATAAAAGAGAACGTCAGTGAATAGAGGATATTACAGTAGGTGGCCATTCTACTGCAACAGAAATAAGAAAGCAGAAATAGAAGAGACGACACAAAGTGCTAGGTGCTGTTTCAACAGTCTTTGGGGGGGGGGACAAACCCCATACAGACTCACACCAGGAGGAAAGAGTACCTCTATCACAATGCCACTGGACTTACCCTCCTTTAATGGAGACTTCGACCTCACCAGTGAAGCATGTTTGTCTCTATGCTTATGGTGGCTGTAAAAGGAGCGTTTTGATAACTATTTTTCCTTTTGCTTGGATTTCTCTATTATCCTCACCAACCTTGGCAGCAATAAGGTCGCTGATCATCTGGGTGTTTCCATTCCTGTGGCAGATGGTCGTGAGGGAGAAGCCAGCTTGGAGTCTGCAGCCTTCGCTTGCGCTTCCATGGCCTTGATGGCAATGAAAGTTCAAGAGCCTTCTTCCGGCATATCCTTGTGGCCTGATTAAAGGACATCTACTTGCAATGGTGCTCAAGCCACTGGTATATAGACAGTGGCTCAAGCACCCCAGTCCCCCCTCGAGTTCCAGTATATATTCATTAAATAAATTACCATAGAAACATAGAAACATAGACTTTGATGGCAGATAAGGACCACTTGGCCCACCCAGTCTGCCCATTTCCCTACCTACTGGATAAGCTGCAGATTCTAGTTAACCAACAGCCTGCTTCCTGCAACCCCCCAATATAATTGCTTTGTGTCTGTCCCATGCATGTTTGAATTCCCCCACTGTTTTAGACCCAACGACCTCCTCAGGAAGGCTGTTCCATGTATCCACCACTCTCTCCGTGAAAAAGAATTTCCTCACATTACCCCTGAGCCGTCCCCCCTCTATCTTTAAACTGTGCCCCCTTGTTCTTACACATCTTTTTTTCTGAAAGATGCTACCCTCCTGGACTTTGTTGATTCCCTTGAGGTACTTGAACGTTTCCATCATGTCCCCCTGTCCCTCCTTTCATCAAGGATATACATATTAAGCTCTCTCAGTCTCTCTTCATATGGTTTCTGATGTAGACCCTGCACCATTTTAGTTGTCCTCCTCTGGACTGCTTCCATCCTGTCTATGTCCTTGCATAGATGAGGTCTCCAAAACTGCACACAGTACTCCAGATGGGGTCTCACCAACTGTCAGTACAGAGGATAACCACTTTTTTCTACTTGTGATGCCCCTTCCTATGCATCCCAGTATCCCCTGGCTCTCCTTACCGACTTTCACATTGCTTACCACCTTTAGGTCATCTGATATGACTACCCCAGGTCCCTTTCCATTTTTGTTGTTGTTAGTACCTCCTGCTATTGTGTACTCTTCTCCTGGGTTTTGTTTCCCAGGTGCATTACTTTGCACTTCTTTGCATTGAATCTAAGTTGCCATGTCTGACCATTCCTCCAACCCCAAGTCCTTCTCTTCTTTTCTACCCCTCTTGTGTATCAACTCTGTTACAGATCTGTGTCATCTGCAAGAGGCATACCCTTCCTCCAGACCCTCTGCAATGTCACTTATAAAGATGTTAAAGAGGATTGGACCCAGTACTGAGCCCTGAGGTATTCCACTAGTAACCCCCTTTCTTGAATGTGTTCCATTCACTATTACCTTCTGTGTCCTGTTGTGCAGCCAGTTCGCTACTAGGCTACCACCCTGGGACCCACTCCCAGGCTGGCTAACTTGAGTTATTAATCTTTGTGTGGGACTGTGTCAAATGCCTTGCTAAAGTCTAGGTAGGCCATATCCACAGCCCCTCCCTGGTCTATTACTTTGTCACCCAGTCAAAGAAATCAATTAGATTAGTCTGACATGACCTTCCTGCTGTAAATCCATGCTGCTTTGGGTCCTGTGCCCGCTGTCCTCTAGGTACTCAACAACTCTTTCTTTCAGAGTGATTCCATCATTTTCCTACCACTGAGGTCAAACTTACAGGTCTGTAGTTTCCTGCTTCTGCTGCTCCCACTCTTTGTAAGGGAATCACATCTGCCCTCCTCCAGTCCTCAGGTACCACCCCATCCTGCCATGATTTGTTAAAAAGTGTGGTCAGTGGTGTCACTAGGTCCCCCCTTAGTTCTTTTAGGATTCTGGGGTGAATCCTGTCAGGCCCCATTGCTTTGTCCACCTTGAGTTTTAGGATTTCTTTCAGGACTCTTTCTTCTGTGAATGGACTGGTGTCAACCCCCCTACCCAGAGTGCTTCTATTGTCTGGCTTAGGTAACTGCTCCTCATCTTCTTTTGTGAATACTGAGCAAAGTATTCATTCAGCATCTCTGCCTTTTCACTGTCTCCCTCTGCCCACCTCCCTCTCTTTATTAATCTTCACTATCCTCCCTTAACCTTTCTATGCTCCTAATGTACCTATAAAGGTTTTATCTCCTTTTGACCGAGTTGGCTATTTTTTCCTCGGTTTGTGCCTTTGCTATTCTGACTGCCTTTCCTACTTCTTTCTGCTTTAATTGATACAGTTCCCTGTCGTGCTCCCTCTGTGATTCCTTATACTTTTTGAATGCTGCCTTTTTCTCCTTAACCTTCCCTGCCACCTCTTTTGAGAATCATAGTGGTTTTTTACTCCGCTTTGTTTTTTTTTATTTGTTTTGCACAAAGACTTGTTGCCTCTATGATGGCAGTTTTGATTTTTCTCCATTGTTCTTCCACCCCTCCTATTTGGCCATTTGCTAGTGCATTCTTCAGGTGTTCACCCATTTTGCCAAAGTCATCCCTTCTAAAGTCCAGTATCCTTGTTTTTGTATGGCTTATCTCCATGGTTGTGCTCATTGTGAAGCACACTGTGCAGTGGTCGCTTGTTCCCAGATGTCTACCGACTTCTATATTTGTGATCCTCTCTCCATTTGAGAGTACCAGGTCTAGTATTGCTCCCTCCCGAGTGGGTTCCAGCACTAGCTGTCTAAGGCCTGCCCCCTGCAGGGCATCGAGAATGACCCTGCTCTTGGATGTGGCTGCAGTACATGTCATCCAGTTAACATCTGGCATATTCAGGTCCCCCATTAACAGTATCTCCCCTTTTTCAGCCATTTTGAGAATGTCCTCTATCATTTTCTTGTCCATTTCCTCCCCTTGAGATGAGGGTCTGTATACAACCCCTGTGCGGATTGCGATGCCATTCCCCATCTCCAAGGTGATCCAGAGTGACTCTTGTCCTCCCCCTTTACTTTTTATTTCTGTAGCTTTGATCCCTTCCCTTATGTATAGAGCTACTCCACCTCCTCTTTTACCTCCCCTGTCCCTCCTGTAGATTGTGTACCCTGGTATGTTGACATCCCATTCATGGTTCTCGGTGTACCATGTTCCTGTGACTGCCACAATATCCAATTGTTCATCTTCCATCAAAGCTACTAGCTCAGACAGCTTGTTTCCCAGACTATGGGCATTGGTAGTCATTGCCCTCCATTTAATGTTGGCTTTATCCTTTTTTCCCCCATCCCTGCTGTTATTGCTCTTATCTATTTTACCATTTACCCCCGTCCTGCCCTGTGTTGAGCTCTGTACCTCAGTGTTTACTCTACTACCTGCCATGTTTTGTGGGGGAGGCTTGACTTTTCCTGCCTTTATCAGTACCTCCCTTATCTAGTTTAAAAGCTTGCCAAGGAAGCATTTAAACCTGTCACCTAGGAGCTTGGTCCCTTGTGGACAAATGCAGACCGTCATACCAGTATAGACCTTTATCTCTCCAGGTGGACCCCCAGTCCCCAATGAAGCCAAAGCCCTGTGCTCTGCACCAGTTTTGCAACCATTCATTTAACTGCATGGTGTGCAGTACCCTAGCCTTACTCCTGCCATGGACTGGTAGCACCTCTGAGAAGGTTACTGTGCTTGCTACCCATCTGAGTCCCCTCCCCAACTCCACAAATTCATTCTGCACTGCACTGATCCCATGCCTAGCTAGGTCATTTGTCCCAAGGTGGACAATGATATCTAGTTTTCTCTCCTGTGATGCTGCTTCTGCAATTGTGAGGATTCGCTTCTTGTCCCTCCAAGCCATGGCACCAGGCAGGCAGCTTACTTCTTTCTCTCCCTTCCCCAGTTCTAACCCCCTAACAATTGAGTCCCCTATCAGTAGCTGTTTCCTTCCCCTGTGGTGTCTCTTGCCACCCTTTTGTGGGTCTCCCTTGTGGATGTCCTCAGCATTCTTCTGGGTCTCCACTGAGGGTGCCATCATAGAGGAACCTTGCTCTGCCAGAATGGCATATGATTTGTGTAGAGGTACAGCTGTGGGGCTTCGCCTCTGGTCCACCACCCACACCCTCCCAGAACCCACTGTGGTCCAACTGCTCTTCATACTCCGAAACCTCTGACTCAGTGGTTGTGGCAGTGGTGCTCTTTGGGACGGGGAGGCCTCCTTAGTCCTTGCTAGTTCAGTCTGGAGGTGGGCAACCTCCTCTCTCAGAGCTGACAGTTGCCTACAACAGGACAGCAACGCAGTTTCAGAATGTCTCCCAGAAAACTGCTGCCCCACAGCCAGTGCATTGCACCACTCCCACATGTCCCGCCTCCCTTATTATATACAATATGTAATTATATATATATATATATATATATTATTATTTGTTTTGTGTACCTACTTTATGCACGCTGCAGGGTTATTAGGAATATGACAGTTCTGCCCCAAGACCTGTTAGGAAGTGATGTCAGAAATGTGGCTATAAAGGAAATGCCACGCCTGGTGGGGTGGGGAAGGGTGGATGGGTAGTGCACAGCCACTGGTGACTGTTAGAAACAATCAAATACACAACTGCTCCACCACCCTGGTGAGTACTGTCCTTCATAGTAATACAACTAACACCACAATTTACTAGACCACGACTCCAACACAAACCACTCTACTGAGTCCAGGGATAAAAATGAACTCACTCCTCAGCCAGCAGGACACTTAAAATGTTACAAAAATATCCTTCCAAATCCTAGATCTCAACCCCAGCACTCAAGCAAATTCAGTTGTATCTCACTCACTCTGGTTATAAAATTACTACACTCACCATGTCGCTTGTAAAATTGTATTTTAGGGTCGGTGCAAGCAGCATATGTTATGTGAAAGGGTTTCAAGATCGTGAGGCAAAACCTGAGATGATGATGATGATGCATGTTTGCCTTTTCCTGTGTATTGCTTTAATATACAGAGATATTAAAATTTCTGTTTTCTACACCCGGTGTTTTTTGTACAAACGGTGCCCATATGCCATGTGGGTGCAGCCACATAGCAAATAGGCACTGTTTGTAAAAAAAAAAACAGGAAAAAAATCAGGAGATTTTAATATCTCTGTATATTAGGGCAATACACAGGAAGAGGCAAAACTGCATCATCATCTTGTGGTTTTTGCCTTCGCGATCTCCCAGGGGGCTCCACTTCATATAGCAACATACCAGCTGCACCTACCCTAAAATAAAATTTTACGAGTGACAAGGTAATTTATTTAATGAATATATACTGGGACTCGGGGGAGGGTCGGGGTGCTCGAGCCACAGTCTATGCACCAGTGGCTTGAGCACTGTTGCAAGTAGATTTCCTTTAAATCCTTTTTCCTTTTCAATTTCATTTTTCAATTTTGCTGGGGTTAGACCATGGAGCAAGCTCATTTATAATGGTGACCCGTGATAACAAATGACATACATACATACATACGCATACTAACAATATTCAATAGATATTAATTCAACACGTATTACAATATACAATAAATACAATAAGTATTAACAATACATCTAAATCCTATACATAGATACAATCATTTCAACATGCTTTACAGTTCACATAAAAGACAATACAGATTTAATTATTTAACCATAGTACTCCATCATCATCATAGAGTCAGCCTCAACCACACTTAGATTTTGTATTCAACTTGTGTAAAAAACAATCTTTAAATACTTTTACTGAAGGGAGCTTACTATTGGACAGACAAAACTCATGTGGTAATTTGTTCCAATAACAAGGTACCATTTGGCTAAAAGAATACATAGACCTTTGTGTTTTTGTTAATGGGGCAATCAATTCTCTATAGGCAGGGTTTCTTAAGGAGGGATTTATGGAGGGATTAAATCCTTGGCAGATCTCATAAGTCCTCTTTGTTTGTTTATTTGTTTAACGGGTTAGCACAACTGGAAATATAATCCTTTTACAGGTGCTACCCCAAACACATACAGTGTGCGCGTCATCCCTGTAGATCTTGAAACAGCAGGTAGAAAACCTAAATAAAGGTTCTTTCAATGGTGGCTTAAAGTGACTCTGATTAAACAACTTTAAAATGAAAAACACAGCAGAAACAACAGTCCTGTTCCTCTGCAGGTCCGATAAGCGGTCAATGGCTAAAGAAAAATTAAAGAGCAAGGGGGCCTGTCATCAAGGCACAGGTCAGGAAGCATAAGAAAACCAGGAGCAGTTTCAAAATTCGCAAACAGCATTTTATTTTTCTCAACAACAGCAAAATAAAAAATAAAAATTATTGTGTATAACTATTTGCAAAGGCAGTACAAACAGATAAAACAAAGTCCTTCTTCGGAGGGTATCTCTTAATTCCAAGTTTCAGTCTCTCACTCTCCTTTTCTCTCTAGCAAGGGCACTGCTGCACTTTTTTTATAAGTCTTTGCCTGGGAACTCGTTAAGTGAGCCTGTTTCTTATAGAATGTTCTTGTAAGTTTACAGAATGTTCTTGTCAGTTTCATTCCTTGCCGGTGCAACAAAACAGTAGATGGTGTCGGAGAACTGACCTCTTGTTCACAGCTCTGTAAAGAGCTTAAAAACTGCATCTCAGGTTAACCCCTTGAGTTCCCAATAAACAGGTTACTCACCTGTAACAGTATTTCTAGGAGTGCTATATGATGTTCATCCACTGTCTGGAAGTTGCCTTTCCCTTTAAGCACTGCCAGAAACATCTTCTAGCTGGCTCCTCCCACCCACCTGGGTAGTAACTCCCATGGCTCCACCCCATGATGCCATATCTTGCCCACTGATAGCAGAGTTTGTGCAAAGAAGCTGGGAGGTTGGGTGGGTCCATGTGGATGAACATCATATACCACTCCTAGAACTACTGTTACAGGTGAGTAACCTGTTTTTCTAGGGATGTGGATATGATGTTCTATCCACACTGTCTGGCAGACTCCTAGCAGTCCTCCAGGAGGAGGGAGGCAAGGCACACACACCCTGGTCACAGCAGAGGGAGGTGTACCTTACTTTACATTTTACAATTGTTATTGTTCTTTTCAGTGAAGGGGCTTACAATACTGCTTTGGAGATTGGGAGTTTAAACCAAGAGGGATTGAAATAGTGTTTACTGTGTCTTTCCTTGTGCACAGCTGACTTGTTTGGAATTGTTCTTTGGTGACTTTTGCATTGCAATATTTGTAATACTGTGAGTTATTCACTGGGCTAAGGATTTGACATAAGTCCTGTAGTGAGTGCAGGTTAGAGGGCTGTGTATTCGATCCAGACAGTGCCCCAGGGGGTGGAAACTGTTTTTTTGTTTTTCTCTGTGTGCCTTCAAAGGCCAGACCAGGCTGTGCCAGGAAGTGCTTACATCACAGCTACTTATCAGCCAATAGCTTTTGGAAGAGTCTTACAGACCTGATCAGATTACTATAAGCAAGTGGTTTATAGCAGATTCATCAAAAAAGCTAATATTCTTCAGGTGGGAGCTACCTCTAACCAAAAGCTGAAATACTGAACTTAGAATCAGCAGGAAAGACAGTCTTGCTTACAATAGAGGGAGGTGTACCTTACTTTACATTTTACAATTGTTATTGTTCTTTTCAGTGAAGGGGCCTGCAATACTGCTTTGGAGATTGAGGGTTTAAACCCAGAGGGTTTGAAATACTGTTTACTGCGTCTTTCCCTGTGTACTGACTTGTTTTGGGGCTGATTGCTTTCAGAGCACAAATCACCAGGCTGTATTGGGGCTGGGGAGGTTTACCTGTGTTTAACTAAGCTGTTTGTTTTTTTCTGTGCTTGTTTAGCAGGGTATTTTCCCTGTTAAATTGTTGTGTAGGTCGTCTTGCTGACAGGAAGGTCAACACTCATCGTAGTGGTGGGTCAGAGCTTTCAGCTGATTGTTTCAAGAGGGCACAGTTTGGGCCCCAACCCCTCCATTCCTTCACCCCACCCACCCCAGTGCCATTTCCTTTATACCAGGGGTTGTGACATAATTTCCTCAAGAGGGCAAGGCGCATACCACTGTCATATCCCTTCCAGCACACTGCACTGACAATATAAGCGTACACATTACACTATATATATATATATATATATATATATATATATATATATATATGTAACAAAACAATAACTGGAAAAAAAAACTTACACAGGATAAACAGAAAGGTAGACAGACATGTGGGGAGTAGTGAAATGTACTGGCTGTGATGCAACATTCTTCTGGGAGTCTTTCTGGAGGCTGAGATGCTACCTTATTTGCAGGCAACTCTCTGCCCTGAGGGAGAAGGCTGTCTATCTTCAGGCCACACTGGACAGTAGTAAGGGAACCTCCCCCACCCAGGGAGCACCAGGGCCACCACCACTACCTCAGAGATTGCCAAGAAAGTGCAGCAGTTGGACCACAGTGGGCTCAGGGAGGGTGAAGGTGGTGGAACAGAGGCACACCCAGTCAGTTGTACCACTCCACAATCCATACACCATTCTGATGGAGCATAGTTCCCCTATGGATGCACCCACAGTGGAGACTAAGGAGGTTGCAAACAACTGTCGCAAGGAAGCCCCACAGGAAGGAGACAGAGGGCACCACAGGGAAAGGAAGCTGCTCCTGGTGGGGGACTCAATTATTGGGGGGACAGAACTGGGGAGAGCAGGGAAAACTGAAGTAAGGTGCCTGCCTGGTGCCATGGCTTGGAGGGACAGGAAGTGCATCCTCAGGATCACGAGAACAGCTGCATGGGAGACTGAGCTGGATGTCATTTTCCACCTAGGGACAAATGACTTGGCTCAACATGAGACTAGAGCAGTGCAGGAGGAGTTTGTGGAGTTGGGGAGGGGCCTAAGGCAAGTAGCACACACAGTATCCTCAGAGGTGCTGCCTGTCTATGGCAAGGGTGAGGCGAGGGTACTTTGCACCATGTGATTCAATGAATGGCTGAAAAAATGGTGTGGAGCACAGGGGTTTGGCTTCATTGGTGACTGATGTTCCATCTGGAGGGATACCAGCCTATACTGGCAGGATGGTCTGCATCTGTCAGGAAGGGAACAAGTCTTCTGGGCAATCGGTTTAAATGCTTCATTGGCAAGCTTTTAAACTAGTCAAGGGGGGAGGCACTGATAAGCAGCAGGGAATTCCCAGCCTCCCCCTACAAAACAGGGTACTAAATGAGGTAAAGACCAAGACAGAAAGGTCAGTAGGGAGCAGAACAGGGATAAATGGAGAAAGCAAAGTCAATGAGGACAGGGATGGTGCTACAAGAGGTAAAGCCATCAAACAATGGAGAGCAATGAGTACCAATGCCCGTAGTCTGGGTAACAAGCTTCCTGAATTAGTGGCCTTGATGGAGGAGGAACATCTGGATATTGTGGCAGTCACAGAAACATAGTACACACAGAACCATGACTGGGGTGTAAACATACCAGGATACACTATCTATAGGAGGGATAGGGAGGGTAAAAGAGGAGGAGGAGGAGTAGCTCTCTACGTAAGGGAAGAAATCAAAGCAACAGAACAAAAGGGTAAACAGGGAGGAGAGGAAGCACTGTGGGTCAATTTGGAGACAGGCAATGGCACCACAATCCACACAGGGGTTGTATACAGACCCCCATCTCAGGGGGAAGAAATGGACAAGGAAATGATAGAAAGTATCCTTAGAACGGCAGAAAAAGGGCAGATATTGCTAATGGGGGATCTGAAAATGCCAGATGTTAAGTGGAGTGCATTTGCAGCAGCCACTTCTAAGAGTGGGGTCATTCTAGATGCCCTACAGGGGGCATGCCTTAGACAACTAGTATTGGAACCCACTCAAGAGGGAGCAATCTTAAACCTGGCACTCTCAAATGGAGATGGTGAGAGGATCACAGATTTAGAAGTGGGTATCCATCTGGGAACTAGTGACAATCGAACAGTATGGTTCACAATAAACACAGCAGTACAGTCAAGCCATACAAAGGCAAAGGTACTGGATTTCAGGAGGGCTGACTCTGCCAAAATGGGTGAGTGCCTAAGGAATGTACTAGCAAATGGGAAGGAAGGAGAGGTGAAAGAACAATGGAGAATAATCAAAACTGCCATCACAGAGGCAACAAGCCTTTGTGTGAAGCAAATAAACAAAACAAATAATGTAAGAAACCACTATGGTTCTCAAAGGAGGTAGCAGGGAAGGTTAGGGAGAAAAAGAAATCATTCAGGAAGTACAAGGAATCAAGGAAGGAGCAGGACAGAGAATTGTATCAGTTAAAACAAAAGGAAGCAGGGAAGGCAGTCAGAAAAGCAAAGGCCCAAACTGAGGAAAAGATAGCCAACTCAGTTAAAAAGGGGGATAAAACCTTTTATAGGTACATCAGGGAGTGAAGAAAGACCAAGGGAGGGATAGTGAGGCTTAATAAAGGGGAGGGTGAGCAGAGGGTGACTGTGAAAAGGCAGAGATACTAAACAAATATTTTGCTCAGTATTCACAAATGAAGAGGGGGAGTTACCTAAATCAAACAACAGAAACACTCTGGATATGGGGGTTGATACCAGCCCATTCACAGAAGAAAGGGTTCTGAAAGCACTCTTAAAACTGAAGGTGGACAAAGCAATGGGGCCTGATTGGATTCATCCCAGAATTCTAAAAGAACTAATGGTAGAACTAGTGACACCACTGACTACCCTCTTTAACAAATCATGGGAGGATGGGGTGGTACCCAAGGACTGGAGGAGGGCGGATGTTATTCCACTTCACAAAAGTGGGAGCAGGGCAGAAGCAGGAAACTACAGACCTGTGAGTTTAACCTCAGTGATTGGGAAAATGATGGAATCACTTCTGAAGGAAAGAACTGTTGAGCACCTAGAGGCCAGAGGGGCACAGGACCCAAGGCAGCATGGATTCACAGTGGGAAGGTCATGTCAGATGAATCTAATAGATTTCTTTGACTGGATGACCAAAGTAGTAGATCAGGGAGGGGCTTTGGACATGGCTTACCTAGACTTTAGCAAGGCATTTGACACAGTCCCACACAAAAGATTTATATACAAGTTGGCCAGCCTGGGAGTGGGTCCCAAGATGGTAGCCTGGGTAAAGAACTGGCTGGAGAACAGGACACAGGGGGTAATAGTAAACGGAGTCCATTATGAAGAAAGGGGGGTTACTAGTGGGGTACCGCAGGGTTCAGTACTAGGACCAGTCCTCTTTAATGTCTGTATAAGTGACATTGCAGAGGGACTGGAAGAAAAAGTATGTCTCTTTGCAGACGACACAAAGATCTGCAACAGAGTTGCTACACAAGGTGGGATGGAAAGGATAAGAAGGGACTTGGCAAGGTTGGAGGAATGGTCACATGTATGGCAGCTTAGATTCAATGCAAAGAAGTGCAAAGTAATGCACCTGGGAAACAAAAACCCAGGGGAAGAGTACACAATGGGGGGTGAGATACTAACAACAACAAAAATGGAAAGGGACCTGGGGGTAGTCATATCAGATGACCTAAAGGTGGGCAAGCAATGCGAGAGGGCAGTAAGGAGGGTTGGGGGATGCTGGGATGCATAGGGAGAGGCATTACCAGTCGAAAACAGGAAGTTGTTATCCCTCTGTACAGACAGCTGCTGAGACCCCATCTGGAGTACTGTGTGCAGTTCTGGAGACCCAATCTGTGCAAAGACATAGACAGAATGGTGGCAGTCCAGAGAAGGGCAACTAAAATGCTGCAGGGTATGCACCAGAAGACATATAAAGAGAGACTTAAGTAGCTTAATATGTATAGCCTCGAGGAGAGGAGGGAGAGGGGGGATATGATAGAAATTTTCAAGTACCTCAAGGCAATCAAAGTCCAAGAGGGTAGCATATTTCAGAAAAAGAGGTGTGCAAGAACAAGGGGGCACAATTTTAAGATAGAGGGGGGATGGCTCAGAGGTAATGTGAGGAAGTATTTTTTCATGGAGATGGTTATGGATGCATGGAACAGCCTTTCTGAGGAGGTTGTGGAGTCAAAAACAGTGGTGGAATTCAAGAATGCATGGGACAGTCATAAGACAATTCTAGGGGGTGGAGGTAGGAAGAAGTAGGCCATTGGTTAACTAGGATCTGCAGCTTATCCATTAGGTAGGGAAATGGGCAGACTGGGTGGGCCAAGCGGTCCTTATCTGCCGTCAATTCTATGTTTTTACTTTGGGAACAGAGATTGGAGAACCGAGGCCCCAAAACCAGCATCTCGGCGTGACTCGAGGTCAATGTGGTAATGGGAAATGAAGGTGTGTGCTAACTTCCAGGTAGCAGCCCTGCAGATTATCTGGATAGGGATGTCCCTAGAAGCAGCCACCGAAGCAGCAGTATGGTAGGTGGAACGAGTACTTAGCCCTCTGGGAGGCTCCCTACTCACCAACCTATAGCAGAGATCAATGCAGGATGTGATCCACCTGCCAATCGTCCACTTGTCTGCAGGTCTGCCAGGTGTGGCTTCAGCGTAGGTGACAAACAGCTGATGAACCTCTCCCAGAACTCCAGCCATGAGCTCTTTATAATAAGCGAGCACTCACCTCAGGTCCAGAGTATGGAGCCTGTGTTCGGCCTCTGAGGTGTGATTGGTGAAGAACACTGGTAGAGTCATCACCTGGTTAAGGTGAAACTCTGACACAACCTTCAGGAGGAACTTTGAGTTGGGGCACAGGACAACCTTGTCCCTGTGGAAGACCAGGTAAGGAGACTCCACTGAGAGCACCTGGATCTCACTGATCCTTCTGGCTGCCATGATAGCCATCAGGAAGGCGATCTTCCACGACAGGTGAGACATGTCCCACCTGTGCATTGGTTCAAATGACTTGCCTATGAGCTTTTCCAAAACCAGCAACAAGTCCCACTGTGGTGGTGGTTCATGCACTGGAGGGAAAATGAGGTCAAGGCCCTTGAATAAGCACCAGACCACTTTCTCCTGTGCCACTGACTGCTGACCAGCCCACACCCAGTAAGCAAAGATGGCTGCCAGGTGCACCTTAAGGGTCATGGGTCATCAACTGAAGTCCCCCTTGGGACAGATACCACAGGTAGTCCAAAATGTTAGCCACTGGACAGGTCAAAGGGTCCAACCCCCTTGCCCTGACACCAAATGGAGAATCTCTTCCATTTGAAATCACAGCATTTTCTGCTTGATTCCTTGCGAGATGCCTCCACTATGATGAGGACATCTTCAGAAAGACCCAAAGCCTGGAACTCTAGCCATTCAGGAACCAGGCTGCCAGGTGCAGGGATTGAAGGTCCTAGTGGAGTACCTTCCCCTGATTGATGAAATGCAGGTCCAGGCATGCTGGAAGATGCCTCGGGAGCCTGTTGCTGAGGCTGAGGAGATCAGGATACCCAAAACTGGTGGGGCCAGTCCAGGGCCACAGGGATCACCAGTGCCTTGTCCCTTCTGACCTTGAGAAGCACCTTGTGGATCAAGGGAAGTGGAGGGAAGGCATAAAAGAGGACTTGGGTCCTCAGCCCTGAGAAGGAATTCCCCTGCAGCGAGCCCCGCTGAGGGGGATGAGCACAAAACAGCCTTCAGCTTTGCATTCTCCCTAGAGGTGAACAGGTCCACCTGAGGGGTACCCCACTGGGAGAACAGAATGTGAACTACCTCCGGTGGAGGAACCACTCGTGAGATGCCTTGCCCACCTGGCTGAGGGCATCCGCCATCTGATATGAGGCTCTTGCCACATGGTTGGCTAGGAGATCTGCCTCCTGGCTGTGGACAAGGATCCAGATGTGGAGAACTTCCTTGCACAGAGGCAAGGAGTGCATCCTGCCCTGCTTGTTGAGGTAGTACATGGTCATGGTATTGTTTGTCTGGATCTGGACCACTTGACCGTGGACAAATGGAGCAAATGTGGTCAGGGCTAGCTGAACCACTTGGAGCTCCAGCAGATTGATGTGGCATCGGGACTCCTGGGGGTCCAGAGCCCATGGACTCAGTGTTCCCCCACATGGGCACCCCAGCCCTTCAGAGAGGTGTTGGTTGTCAGGATGACCATCGGCTTGGGGCAGACAAACTGAATCCCTTCCTGCAGATGTTCTGGGATAAGCCACCACTGGAGGGCATCCCACATCTTCTGGGTCACAGTGACTAGCTGATCGAAGTGACCTTTGCGCTTCGACCACTGGCTGGCCAGCTCACATTGGAGGGAGCGCATATGCCAATGGGCCCATCGGACCATGCTGGTGCAGGCCTATAGTAACCCAGAAGACACAGGAAGTCCTAGGCAGGGTGTAAGTGCCCAATCAGAAATGACTGGGCAAAAGAGGAGAGAAGCCCCGCCCTGTCCATCAGGAGCCGAGCTCTGTGCAGAGGAAGCCGATCACCTGTGATGGCATGAGTTCTGACTTGGCCTCATTGACCAGGAGGCCAAGATCAATGCAGGTCTGGAGGACCAGGTCCCCAGACCGCTCCACCTCCAGCCTGGAGGGACCCGCTATCGGCCAGTCATCCAGGCAGGGGTACACCCAGACCTCTCAGCATCCCAGGTAAACTGTCACCACTGCTATGCATTAGGTGAAGACCCTGGGGGCTGAGGAGAGGACGAAAGGCATGGCTTGGAACTTGTAAAGGGCTCTCTCTGCTCGGATGTGGAGGAACCTTCAATAGGATAGACAGAACAGGACATGAAAAAACATGTCCTGAAGATTCAGAGAGGAAAACCACATGTTTTGCTCCAGAGATGGTGTGATCTGGGACACAGTTACCATCCTGAAGGTGCAAAGCCTGAGGAATTTGTTCAGGTCGTGCAGATCTAGTATGGGGCGCCAGCCCCCCCCCAATCTGAGACTCTTTTATTCATATTTTTGCCATCACAGAATTCTCTTTATCATCTTTATCATGCTTACCTGATGGCTGACCAGCTTCATGTTTTTCTGCTGCCCTCCTTTGATGGAAACTGCCGTTTATAAGATGAACCCTCATGCGTGCTTTCCACCATCATTAGGAATGCCCTCAGAGCCTTTATTGTGTTTTGCTGACAGAGGCAGACCAAGAAGCCATAAAATCTCTCTTTTTTTGGCCCTTTTCTACTGAGTCTTAGGGCAAAACATTCAGGCACCTTAAAGCAGAAAACAATTTGCAAAATTTTAAAGTCTGTAGATCTAGTAATTTTTTTAGGCCCATCAGTCATGCCAAACCACTGTAGACCTTGTAGAAAATGTTTTAGCAGGGTACTAGGACAGTTACAATTTAGTTCACCAACCAGTTCAATTCATATTCAAAAATCATTTTCATCACTCTCAGAAGAGATGGTTTGGATGTAAAAAACACTTTTTTCTTTTTGCTCCTCCTGTGCATCCACCCCCCCCCACGACTGGCCACTCCTTCA
Organism: Neoceratodus forsteri; assembly: GCA_016271365.2. Classification (NCBI taxonomy): domain Eukaryota; kingdom Metazoa; phylum Chordata; order Ceratodontiformes; family Ceratodontidae; genus Neoceratodus; species Neoceratodus forsteri. Next base: position 964,438,483 of record CM028134.1, on the reverse strand, counting down.
GGCCGCCAATGGTAACCCCTACCCACCAAGTCATCCCTCCACCATTATTACTGTCCCCATTATATCATGCCCTGGGTGACCAAATGTATCCCTTTGCTGGGGGCCCACTCCTGTAAAAAAAAAAAAAAATGTTTCTGCCAAAATGAGTGGTTTTCTGCCTGTTCTCTCAAGGCAGGAACCATGTTTTACTAGCGGTTCCTGAAACCGAATAAAAAAACTAAATTTACACAAAATAAAGAAATACCCTAACTAACTCAGAGTGTTGAGAAACTCACTCAAACTTAATAAAAACAATAAAATATATAAGGAAGTTAAACTGTTGACCAGAAGGCTGGAGCTGTACTTCAGGGTGACTGCTCTCTTCATTTGGAGAAACAAATCTGACATTAGAGCACTAGGAGACACATGACCACACTGCAGAGCTCAAGCAGAGTCTGCCTGCATTTGCCATACGTGGGACAAAAAACAAACAGGTTACTCACCTGTAACAGTAGTTCTAGGTGTGGTATAGGTTGTTCAGCCACATGTTCTGGCAGTGTCCTTTCCCTTTAAGATGTGCCAGAAGGCCTTCAAACCAGCTCCTCCCACCCACCTTGGTGGTATATCCCTTGGCTCCACCCCATGATGCCAGATCTTGCCCGCTGGAAAGCAGAGTGTGAGCATCGAAGCTGGGAAGGTTGGGTGAGTCCGTGTGGATAAACAACACATATCACTCCTAGTAAGTACAGTTACGTAAGAACTTACTGTAACAGTAGATCTTTGAGATGAGCTCTTGCAACAGGCTTTTACCATTAGGACTATGCCGCCAGGCACTAGGACCCCATGGCAAACTTCTAGCTAGCAGTCTCCAGCGGGTACTGCCCCAATGTCGACCGATGGTATAGCGGGGGCAATCCCCAGCCCCACCCCAGTCCGCTCACCGGTGACCTGGTGAAAGGACCAGCAGGTGAACTGGGAGGGAGCATACCATAGAAAGAGATATGCAGAACTCACCAGGTGGAAGGAGGAAGGGAAAGTAGCGCCTGCTGCAAGAGCGCCTCTCAAAGATCTACTGTTACAGGAAGTTCTTACGTAACTATACTATCTTACTTCATGTGGGAGCTCTTGCAGCAGGCTATTAACATTAGGGCTGAGTCCCAAGCAATCCTAAGAAAGGGAGAAAGGTAAATCTGGGAGGAGGCTAGAAGCACTGTAGCCCTAAGGAGGCAATTAAGACAGAAGGCCTTGGAGGACCACAAGGCTGAAACCTGCCCTTCCCCTAGAGGCAATATCCAGGCTGTAATGCTTAATGAAAGTATGCACTGAGCTCCAGGTAGCTGCTGCACAGATGTCTTCAATGGAGACGTTATGTAAAGAGGCAAATGAAGTAACCACTCCCCTAGTAGAATGACCCCTAACTGGCCAGGTAGGGGTTTGTTATACTTGTAACAGAAAACGACACAGTTGACCAGCCATTTAGAAAGTGTTTGCTTAGACACAGAGGTGCCTTTGCAGCATGGTGCAAAGGCCACAAACAATTGCTCTGTTTTACGGTGTGGAGCAGTGCAGGTAAGGTAGTAGCGTAACACCCTGTGGACATCCAAGTTATGCAGGATCGCTTCCCCTCTGTTTGAGTGATCTGGATAGTAAACAGGAAGGCTGATGTCCTGGTTTAATGTAAGCTTGGACACCACCTTTGGCAAAAACTTAGGATTCATTCTCAAGGACACCCTGTCCTTATGAAAAATTAAATAAGGCCCCTAACACATCAGAGCCTGAAGGTGGGAAACTCTCCAGGCTGAAGAAAATGCAACTAAAAACAACGCTTTCCAAGAAAGGAAGCGCAGCTTGCATTCCACAGCAGGCTCAAATAGGGGAAGAGTTAACTTCTCCAGCATAAAAAGAAGATCCCAGGGTGGAACTGGATCTCTAGTTGGAGGCTTGATATGTAATATGGCCTGCAAAAACGTACGGGACACGTCCAGTTGTGCTAGGGTTTTCCCTTCCACAGGTACGTGATAAGCACAGAGTGCAGAATGATGTACCTTTACAGAAGAGTAGCTCAGGCCTTGATTCGACAAGGAGAGGAGGTATTCTAGAATCGAGTTCACTGGACAGGTAAGCAGGTCCAGGTGATGGAGTGAAGCCCATAAGCAAAACCGTTTCTACTTCATGGCATAGGTGGATCTGGTTGAGATCTTTCTCGCTGCCACAAGAATGTCCGCCACTTCCTGAGAGACCCCATACTTAGTTTTGGCTAAGTCTGCAGGAGACAGGCATGAAGATGCAGGGATTTGAGGTCTTGGTGAACCAGTGTCCCCTGATCCTGAGACAGCAAGTGCAAGCTCAGCGGCAGCTGTATTAGAGGCTCCACTGCCAGCTGCTGAAGTAGTGGGACCAAATCTGTTGAGGCCACAAAGGAGCGATGAGGATCATCTCTGCTTCTTCTGCCTGAAGCTTCAGCAGGACCCTCTGAAGAATGGGAAAGGGAGGGAAGGCATACAGAAACCTCCCTGTCCAACAGAGAGACAAAGCGTCTCACCAGAAAACACCAGGCGCGGGCTCTAACGAGCAGAAACTGAACAGTTTGACGTTGAGTGGAGATGCAAAGAGGTCCAACTCTGGACAGCACCACCTGTTGAAAAGCTGATCTGCTACTGAATGGAGGAGCTCCCACTCATGAGCCTTGGTCCAAGACCGGCTTAGGCTGTTGGCCAAGACATTTTGGATGCCTGGAACGTGAACAACGGTGAGGTCTAAGTGGTGTTCCAGGTCCCAATACCAGACCCTCATCACCTCCCTGCAAAGGGGGTATGAGTGTGTGCCCCCTTGCTTACTTGTTGATGTAAAACACCACCAATGTGTTGTCCATCTGGATAAGAAGAGTGCCTGGTGACAGGTCCGTCTGAAACGCCCTCAAGGCATTCAGGACTGCTTGCATCTCTAGAATATTGATATGGAGTAGTTGCTCATCTGGAGACCATACCCCCTGGGTCTGTTTGTCTCCCAGATGAGCACCCCAACTGAGACCGGAGGCATCCATAGTGAGAATCCATCTCAGTAGCTCCTGACGGAAAGGGACCCCTCGTACCAGGTTGGAGGGGTCTAGCCACCAGCAAAGGGTCCTTCTAACTGGGTAGGCAACCCTAACTGGTTGGTCTAGATTGTCTGACCTTTGGTACTACTGCACCCTGAGCATCCATTGTGGGACTTTCTTATGCAGGTGAGCCAGAGAAACCATGGGAATGGCCACCACCATGTGCCCTAGAAGTCTGAGGAAGGTCCTGGCTGGGATCTGAGGAGCCATGTCTACCTCTCTGGCTACACTCCTTAGACTATTCCCCCTTTCCTGAGGGAGAAAGGCCATGCCCTGAATGGTATCCAGGACCACTCCAATAAAGAGAGTAATTAGCTGAGCTCTGGGAATGACTTTGAGAGATTCAGGGAGATCCTCAGCTCTCGTAAGAGAGTAAAGGTGTCTCCGAGAGTGCGAAGAAGTTGAGCTGTGGATGGAGCTGCCAGGAACCAGTCATCTAGGGAAAGACACAATGGTTCTGGTGTCTGAGAGCCACAGCCACCACTGCTAGACATTTGGTGAAGACTCAAGGAGCAGAGGAGAAGCTGAATGGTAAGGCTCAAAATGGGTAATGTTTCCCCTGGAAGTGGAACCTCAGGAACCTCCAATGGGGAGGAAAGACCCTTATGCACAGATAGGCCTCCTGCATATCCAGGAAGCAGAGCCAGTCACCTTGATACAAGAGGGGAATGAGGCCTGGCAGGGTAACCATCCTGAACCTTTTGTACTCTATAAAGAGATTTAGTGAGCTGAGGTCCAGAATGAGCCGAAGGTCTTCTGTCTTTTTTGGGACCAGAAAAATTGAGAATAAAAGCCCTGCCCAGGTTGTTCCAAGGGGACTGGCTCTATCGCCCGCTTCTGCAATAGGGCTTGAATCTCTCCTTTGATCAAGAGAATGTGTGATGGAGCATAATGGGAGGACCCTGGTGGCATATCCAGAGGGATCTGCATGAACTCAAGAGCATGTCCCCTCCTTACGAGGTCCAAGACCCACTTGTCCAATGTGATGTTGCTCCAACCCTTCACATAAAGGGAGAAGTGATCCCGTACTGCCTCCCCATCACCTCTGCTGGAGGAGGGGGACCAGAAAGTCACTGGGTAGACCCAGGGGTGGGCAGAGAGGGCTGGGAGGACTTACGGCCTCTAAAGGTGGAGCTCCCAGAGGTCTGGGCTGGTGCTTTTTTCTTGAAGCTGCCCTTCTGATGAAACTGGCCATGGGTATTCTGCCCTGAGGTCTTACAAAATGGCCATGTGTGAAAGGGCTTTTGATCCTCCTTATACATCTTTTAGGCAGATCAGATTGACTTTCCTGAGTCTTGGAGACATGAGATGAGTTTCTCGGTCTCCTCCCCAAAGAGAACAGAATCCTGGAATGGAGGTCCAGGATCCCGGACTGCAGATCCTGTGAGAATCCTGAGACTCTAAGCCAGGCGTGGCACCTATGGCAAATGCCAGATGCTGCTACCCTAGAGGCCATATCTGCAGTGTCATACGAGGCCCTCAGAACAGGAGTGCCTATGTTCAAACCTGACTTAAAAATGTCCAGGAGCTCAGTCTTTTGCGCTGAGTCTGGAAAACCCTGAGCGACCGCTAATCTCTTCTCCCATAATGCATTCTGGTACCGCACCATATGCATAAGGAAATTCAGGGACCAGATAGAGCAAGTGGAGGCAGAATAGACTTTCTTGCCCACCTGATCTAAATATCTGGACTCCATGTCAGAAGGTTGAGAACTAAGGTGCTTTGGCTGTTTTGACTTGTCAACATGGGCAGCCGTGATAATCATGGAGTCTGCCTGAGGGTGTTCTACCAGAAAGAGCTCATCCCTCGGCACCTTGTACAGCCTGTCTTACTTCTTTGAGACCACTGGAGTAGTAGAAGGATGCTTCCAAGTGATCCATGTAAGATCCTGGAAAGTATCCACAAAAGGAGCGACAACCAAGGGTTTGGGCTCCTTCTGCCTCAGGTAATTTGCTAGTCTCTGGCACTTGGAATCCAGATCCTTCATCTCCTACCCGTTGGAGGACTGGATATGCCTCATGATGTCCATGAATGTGGGATTGTCAGGAGGTGACCTAGGGGTGTCCTTCTCATCTGGTGACACTGGCCTCTCCCTCAAAAGGGAATGGTCAGAACCCGAGCTAGCTCCAAACCGTGGCCCCTAGAAGAATGGAAAAATGATCCTGAGAAGGATCTGTGCCCTCCAAAGGAATGTCGCCCACTAGGGGACCGACAACGGCTAAAGGACCAGTGATGGAAGTCGGAACGGTGACGGCTGGTTGAGCGCCGACAATGACTGTCAGACTGACGTTGGCTTGATGACCACCCCGGCTATGGGAGAGGCGTGTCATACTAAATGACCATAAGCGGTTACTGGTGTTGCCCTTTTTGGGTAAAGTCTGCCCACGGGAGTTCATGGAGCAGCGTGAGCGAGACTTGGTTCTAGGCCTAAGAGAAGATGGCTTAAGCACAGAGAAGAAGGTTTCCCAGCCGAGCTTTGGTCCTTTTCCTTAGCCAGAGCCGGTACTGAGTCTGGCTGCAGTGGAATACCATCCTCTTTGACCTGCTCCCACCAGAACTGGAACAGTTCAGTCATTTCTTCTTTTGTGAACTGTGCAGTGGCCGACCCACCTGAAGGCGAAGACCTCTCTGGCATGAGAGAAGTGATAGGAGATGAAGGAAGGTTCGACAGGTCCATAGGCGAGGGAGTGGACTGTTCCCCCTGGTCCTCTGGCATGGACACCCTGTGGACCGGTGAACGTTGGGGCACTGAGGAGGCCTTGCCCAACGGATGCTCCTTTTCTTGGACCGACAACAGCCTGGAGCTGGTTGGCTTGGAGGCAGACATCGGTTTAGAAGTTGCAGTCGATACCACTGAGAATCGGTAAGCCATGACTGGTCAAGAGACCGACTCCCAATCCCTGGAATCAGAGGCCTCACCCAGGCCTTACACAGTGTACCTGGGTGGGGGGGGGCAACGCTGGGATCTTATACTGTGGGACCGAAGTCCCCATGGATAAAGTAGAGGTCCCGACCCCTGTGGTAGAGGAAGTCCGCAAGGGAATAGCCTTCACCTTCAGGGAAGTTTGGGCTATAAGAGAACTGGAGCCCTGCTTGCCATTCCCTGACACCAGTGTTTTGGTGGGAATGAAAGCCTCTTGAAGCCCTGTAGATTGTTGAGAGTGGTGGGAAAAATGGTCAGACCCTCCAGAGTTTGACCCCGAAGAGGGTTTCTTTCGGTGTGGGGACTGGGAGCGCGAATGACCCTTAGACTGACCCCAGTCCTTTTCTCAGGACTTCTAATCTGAGTCCTTCTTTTTATTCTAATGTTTAGGCCAAGAAGAAGCAGAAGAAAAGGATTTTCCTGCTGGTGAAGCCTGCATCACTGCTACCTGCTGCTCCAGAAAATGAGCTTTGAGTGCCTTCAGGTGACAAATCCTAGTCCAGCTGGTAAAGCCTCTGCACACCAAGCAGGCTTTGGTGTCATGGTCAGGCTCCAGGCAGAAGACACAGGCCTCATGTTTATCCTTCGTCGGTATATGGTGACCACAGGTGCACTTTGTCTTCTTCTTCTCAGTGGAAGAGATGGACAATGGTGAAGACGACATACAGCAATCCAAGAGATGAAAATCAGACTTTTTGACCGAGAAAAAAAGGAGATTAGGAGACAAACACTAGTTCTTCCAAAAGTCTACCGAAGAGCCGATGGCAACAGGACTGCGGTGGGAAAAGAACCGAGGTGGAGCTAGGGACCACCCCCAATATACCATCGGCTGACGTCAGGGTGAAGCCGGCATTGGGGTGGTCCCACTGGAGACTGCTACTTAGAAGTTTGTCGTGGGGTCCTAGTGCCTGGCGCCATAGTCATAATGGTAATAGCCTGCTGCAAAAGCTCCCACTCGAAGTAAGATCTGCTGTTACAGGTGAGTAACCTGTTTTTCTAGGGATGTGGATATGTTGTTCTATCCACATGTTCTGGCATACTCCTAGCAGTTCTCTGGGAGGAGGGAGGCAAGGCACACCCCCCTACTTTGGGAACAGAGACTGGAGAACTGAGGCCCCAAAACCAGCATCCTGGAGTGACTCCAAGTCAATGTGGCAATGGGAAATGAAGGTGTGTGCTGACTTCCAGGTAGCAGCCCTGCAGATTTCCTGGATAGGGATGTCCCTAAAAGCATACTAGGATTCATACTAGGATTGGTGGAGAGCCATGGAGTGGTAAGGCTCATAACTGCTGTCATATTTAATAATAAGAAAACGAAGGGTGAGACAGGATATACAAGTCCAACCTGTTTTTAAAAGATATCTTAGTATTACTAATAATGACATCCATTGGTAGTAAATTCCAGGGTTTCACCACCCGTAGTGTATAAAAATATTTACGTGCTATGTAATTAAAACATTTATTCTGTAATTGTAGAGGATGACCTCTAAGATTATATGTATCTTCCTTATATGTCAAACCTAACTTAACCATCAATATAGGATCTTTAACAATATCGTACATCACAAGGAGATCCCCTCTTAGTCTACGAGTAGATAGTGACATCAAATTTAATGTTTGGAGTCTAAGACCATATGGAACATCCTTCATTCCCTTAATAAGTTTGGTGAATCCCCTTTGTACTTTTTCTAATTTGATAATATCTTGTTTCCTAAATGGACACCAAAACTGTGATAAAAAGTCCAAATGTGGACGAACATAAGCACGATAGAGTGGCATTAATACATCCCTCTCTCTAGATTTAATATTTCTTTTGATGGCCCAAATAACACCATTTGCCTTTCTTATAATTGTATTAATTTGAAGGTCAGGTAGAAAATTATTTGTTACAACGACCCCCAAATCCTTTTCTGTTTCAGAAACTGTTAGTACCTGGTTATTCAAGATATGTGAATTTTTGGGGTTATTTTTTCCAAAATGTAAAATTTTACATATAATATGATTCAGTTTTATTCCCCATTCTGAAATCCATGCTGTAATTTTATTCAAATCATTTTGTATTATTTTTATTTGATCTTCATTATTACATGGCCCTCCGATCTTAATGTCATCCGCTTACTTGATGATATTTGATGAGCAATTATTTGAAATGTCTGCCATAAATAACTGAAACAGACAAGGGCCAAGCACAGACCCTTGGGGAACGCCACTTGTTATAAACCCCGGGTGAGAATGGTGACCATTAATTAAAACCTGTTGAGTTCAATTGGTTAACCAGCTAAATATCCATAATACCAGAGTCAGATTAATGTTTAACTGGTATAATTTTTTTAATAAGGCCCAATGTGGGAGTAGGTCAAAAGCCTTACTAAAATCTAAATAAACCACATCGTATGCCTGTCTGTTATCCAAGTGAAGGCTAACCTCCTCATAAAAAGGGAGCATGTTAGTCAGACAACTCCTTCCCTTTTTAAATCCATGTTGTTCAGGATCAATTTCTTGTAATAATGAAGTCAGCAAATCTTTAATTAGACTTTCCAGTATTTTGCACATTGAGGAGGTTAGACTGATTGGTCTATAGTTTTCGCCTTGGTTTCTAGGACCATTTTTATGAATTGGAACAACATATATTGTACTTCATAATTTAGGCACATAATTTAAATTTAAACAGTTTTCATAAAGAAGTTGCAACAGTAAAGCTATTTCATTAGCCAACAAATATAATAGATGGCCAGGTATATTGTCCGGAGATACACTGTTTTTTCCTTTTAGCCCCAGTAATTTAGACTGTACATCAGTGATCAATATAGGTATATAGCTACCCACTGAATTATTAATGTTCATATCTGTCATGTCTTTTTGAAAGATATTGCAGTAAAATTAATTGAGAAAGTTAACCATCTCGATAGGAATGTGAGTCAAACAATCATTCACTAGAAGTGGTCCCACCTGACAGGTGGTTTTTTTTAAGAGTTTATATAAGCAAAAAATGATTTGCTATTATCCATACGGGTGTTTACAGCAAGTTTATGCTCCCACTATTTTTTAGAATTCCTAATTCCTTTAATACATTTCTTTTGAATGCTCAAATATAACTTCCAATTATTCACAGTTTTGTTTTTTAAATAAATGGCATAATGCTTTCTTTTTTTTCTGATAAGTTTTACCAAATTTTTTGTCAGCCATTTAGGATTAGAAGTGACTGAAGAGTATTTATGTATAAATGGTACAAAATGTTCCCTTAAAGAATGAATTTTATTGCATAAGAAATAACAGTATTCTTCTATACCAACTTTATCAAGTACAGATTCCCAGTTGATATTATCAAATCCTGATTTCAAACTATTAATATCTGCTTCTTCATATAGGTAGACCTTTGTACTATTACAAGTGGTGATAACAGTTTTACAGATTTTAAAGGTAATAGAGCAATGGTCACTACTACCTATAGGAGGACTCACCAAAATATTTTTTATATTAACAGACTTACTGTAAAGAATCAAATCAAGGAGGTTATTACGTTGTTAGTTAGTACCCTCTGATTTAAATTAACTGCTGACAAACATCAATGAAAAATGTTGCAGCTGCTAGATCGTCCCTATAGATGTAGTCCAGTCAATATCACTCAAGTTAAAATCTCCTGTAAGTGTAATATCCCCAATAGCACAGGCAGCATTTATTTCATTAATAACAGATTCCAAATAATCAATGGATGAACTGGGGGGGGGGACGATAACAGACACCCATAATCAGATACTGGGTGATATTTAACAAAACTTTAAGCCATAAAGTTTCAGGAGTATCATTATTATTTCTAATATCATCCGAGATATCTAAAACCTGAAGAAACTTTTTTACAAATATGGCAACTCCTCCTACTTTCCCAGATTGTCTATTGAGCTTAAAAGATGTATAGCCCGGTAACATTAAATCCCAGCAAGATTTAGCATCCCCCCAAGTTTCTGTAATAAGCACAAGGTCTATATCATCACTACAGACAATAATTTTTAACTCATCTAATTTATTCGTAAGGCTTCTAGCGTTAAAGTAAAGACATTTTATGTCACTTGGAGATATTTTATTTCCCTTGGCACATTGTTTATTTCTTTTATAGGAACACTGTTCATGATTATTACCTATTCGAGGAGAGAAAGAGATCTCTCCCAATTCAATTAGTTTAAATGCTGATTAATGTGACTTAACAGATGGTGTCCTAACAGTCTATTACCCATATAATTTAAATGCAGGCCATCTTTACTATATAGATCGTGTCTAAAGATATAGTCCTCCCAATGGGTAATGCAACAGAGATTTTGGCGAAGGCACCATCCTCGAAGCCAATTATTAAACAGACGTATGTTATCATTAAACTGTTTTGATGCTCTGGGTATGGGTAAAACTTCAGAAAATGCTAAATCACATCGAATGTCCATTAGAGTGTTAGTAAGGGCAACTATATTCTGTTTGATAGTTAATACATTATTATACATGAAGTCATTGGTTCCAGCATGAATAATAACTAGGGGGTCCATACCACCTTGGGCTACAATGTTACGGATCATATTGGTAATGTGAGCGATCCTGGCTCCCCTGAAAGAGGAACAAGTATGATTTTCTTTGTCCACATTACAAATGATTCTATCCAAATTTATTATCATAGAATCTTCTGTAACAAAACAGCAGCTACTGACGCAGCAGTATGGCGGGTGAAATGAGCCCTAAGCCCTAAAGGAGGGTCTCTACCCACCAACGTATAGCAGAGATCAATGCAGGATGTGATCCACCTGCCAATCATCCACTTGGCTGCAGGTCTGCCAGGTGCAGCTCCAGCACAGGTGACAAACAGCTGGCAAACCTCTCCCTGAACTCCAGCCATGCGCTCTTTGTAATAGGCACACTCACCTCAGGTCCAAAGTATGGAGCCTGTATTCAGCATCCAAGGTGTGATTTGGGTAGAACACCGGAAGAGTCATCACCTGGTTCAGGTGAAACTCTGACACAACCTTCAGGTGGAACTTCGGGTTGGGGCACAGTACAACCTTGTCTTTGTGGAATACCAGGTAAAGAGACTTGACTGAGAGTGCATGGAGCTCCCCAATCCTTCTGGCTGATGCAATGGCCACCAAGAAGGCAATCATCCATGACAGGTGTGACATCTCACATCTGTGCATTGGTTCAAATGGCTTGCCCATGAGCTTTGCCAGTACCAGCAATAAATTCCATGGAGGTGGAGGCTCATGCACCAGAGGGGATATGTGATATAAGCCTTTGAAAAAGCACCAGACCACTGTCTCCTGTACCACCGACCACTGGCCGGCCTGCACCAGGTAAGCAGAGATGGCTGCCAGATGCACCTTAAGGGTCATTGATCAAAGTCCCCCTTTGGAGAGAGGCCACAGATAGTCCAAAATGCTAGCCTCTGGACAGGTCAAGGGGTCCAGCTCCATGCCCTGACACCAAATGCAGAATCTCTTCCACTTGAAGGCATAGTATTTTCTAGTTGACTCCTTCTGAGAGGCCTCCATGACAGTGAAGACATCTTCAGAGAGACCCAAAGCCTGGAACTCTAGCCACTCAGGAACCAAGCTGTCAGGTGCAGGGATTGAAGGTCCAGGTGGAGTACCTTCCCCTGACTGATTGACAGCAGGTCCAGGCATGCTGGAAGACATCTCAGGAGCCTCTTGCTGAGGCTGAGGAGATCTGGGTACCAAAACTGATGGGGCCAGTCCGGAGCCACCAGGATCACCTGTGCTTTATCCCGCCTGACCTTGAGCAGCACTTTGTGGATCAAGGGAAGTGGAAGCAAGGAAGGTATTGAAGAGGCTTAGGGTCCACAGCCTCGAGAAGGCATACCCCTGTAGAGAGCCTTGCTGGGGGGGCGGGCAGAAAACAGCCTTGCTTTACGTTCTCCCTGGAGACAAACAGGTCTACCCGAGAGGGTGCCCCACTGGGAGAACAGACTGTAAACTCCTCCAGATGGAGAGACCACTCATGAGATGCCTTGACCACCCAGCTGAGAGCATCTGCCAACTGACTGGAGGCTCCTGCCACATGAATGGATAGGAGATCTGCCTCCAGGCTGTACACTAGGGTCCAAGTGTGGAGAGCTTCCTTGCACAATGGCAGGGAATGCGTCCCTCCTTGCTTGTTGAGGTAGTATATGGTCGTGGTGTTGTCCATCTGGACTTGAACCACTTGACCCCAAACAAATGGAGCAAAAGCAGTCTGTGCCAGCTGATCTGTTTGGAGTTCCAGCAAGTTGATGTGGCATTGGGACTCCTCGGGGATCCAGAGCCCAAGGAATCTGTGTTCCCCTAGATGGGCACTCCAGCCCATGAGAGAGATGTCAGTCATCAGGATGACCATCGGCTCGGGGCAGACAAATGGGATCCCTTCCTGCAGATGCTCCAGGATGGTCCACCATTGGAGAGCATCCCACATCCTCTGGGTCACCATGACAAGCTGGTTGAAGTGACCTTTGCACTGGGACCACTGACTGGCCAGCTCCCACTTCAGGGAGCGCATATGCCACCAGGCCCATCAGACCATGGTGGTGCAGGCTGCCATGTAACCCAGTAGGTGCAGGAAGTCCCAAGCAGGGTGCAAGTGCCCAACCAGAAATGATTGGGCATAGGAGGAGAGAACCTCCACCCTATCCTCCGGGAGCCTGGCTCTGGCTCAGCAGAAGTCGAGCTCTGCCCCAATGAAATTGATCACCACCTGTGTGGACATAAGTTCTGACTTGGCCTCATTGGTAAGGATGCCCAGGTTGATAAAGGTCTGTAGGGCAAGATCCCTGGACCACTCCACCTCCTGCCTGGAGGGACCTGCAATCAACCAGTCATCTAGGTAGGGGTACACCTAGACTGCTCAACACCTTAGGTGGGCTGCCACCACTGCTATGCATTTGGTGAAGACCCTGGGGGCTGAGGAAAGGCCAAATGGCATGGCCTGGAACTCATACAGGGCTCCCTCTGCCTAGATGCGGAGGAACCTTCAGTGGGACTGATGGATCGGGATGTGAAAAAACGTGTCCTGAAGATCCAGAAAGCAGAACCACATGTCCTGCTTGAGAGGTGGCATGATCTGGGACAGAGTCACCATCCTGAAGGTGCAGAACCTGAGGAACTTGTTCAGGTCATGCAGATCTAGAATGGGGCACCAGCTTCCCATCTGTTTTGGCACCAGGAAGTACCTGGAGACAAACCCTGGGTGTGCAGGAGGATCCTGTACCTAGGGCTGTACTAACTGCTATATGCTGTGCCTCTGTATAAGATAGCTTACAAATGTAAATAGTCAGACCAATTGCTGTTATTTCTTGTATTTTTTGTCTCTGTACTTGTGCACTTATACTCTGTAACTACCTCTTTGTGCTGTCCTTCTGTCAAGACGTGGAACCTTTGAAAAAGAGCATTTTGCTCAAAGGTTATGTCCAAATGATGAAATAAATAAATAAAATAAAATAAATCCATGAGGAGGAGTTGGGCTATGTTGTCTTGGAGAGCTGACCAAGTGTGTGCTGATATCAAGTTCTTCCATGGAGCTTGGCTTGGCTTGGAGGGTACTGTTTGAATTCCAGAGGCAGACCCTGACCGACCACTTCCAGAAATCACTTGTCCATGGTAACAGTGGACCAGGCAGAAAGGAAGTGGCAGAGCTGGCCCCCCACAGGAGGACACAGAGGAGATGTGATGGGCATGGGGTGGCAATCTCCAACCCGTCACTGCACAGGCTTGGAGGAGGAGGAGGACCCGGTCGCGGAACCGCTGGGAACTTTGCCTCTGGGCTTTCGGAGCACCAAAGCTACTGACTTGGGCTGGGAGCACCAAGACTTAGCCTGCTGCCCAGACTGATACCGGGCTGGTTTGGCCGCAGGGGTGGAAGGCCGAAAGGACTTGCGCTTCTGCTGCTCAGAGCCCTTAGATTCCTTCTGGATGGACTGGACAGAGTCCAAGGTGGCACTGGACTTCTCTATGCACTGGAGGTGACTGTCGACTCTGGACCCAAACAAATCAATGCCCAGAAAGGGTACATGTGCCTATTTATGCTGAGTATCTGCCATGAAGGTCAAGATTCTCAGGCAAGCCCTACGTTGCAAGGCGATCACAGCTGCCACCAAGCGGGCACAAGAATCCACAATGTCCAGAACTGTCTGGAGCAGCTGCTTGGCTACAGCTCAATCCTGATCCTGGACCTGTGATCATGGTCTGGAGGTCTGCAGGGAGATGAGGAAGCACCTCCTCCAAAGGAGCCCAAAAGGGCATGGGAGAAATGTGACATAATAACGGCCGAGCTTGCCTGGCGGAGACCGAACGATGAGGCAGCGTAAATCTTTTTTGCAGAGTTGTCCAATTTTTTTGACTCCTTATCTGGAGGTTTATCAACATCCCTATGACCCGAGTGCCGAAACATAGAACTGATCACTATCCCCTCGGCCGAGGGGTGTTTTGTCAATCATGATAGGGAACCTAGGGGCACCCCATATATTTGGCCCATACAGGCTGATGGCATGGGGTAGGAAGCAGGGTGCTGCCAAAGCTGCAGGGCCAGGCCGACAATGGCCTCAGCCATTGGGAAGGCCTCCATCAGAGAATCCCCCTTATACAAAATATCAGTAATGGGATAACAGGCCCACTTCTGCACAGACTCCATTGGCATCCCCGTGGACTATGAGATAAGATGGAGGATGCCCAAGAAGGACAAAGGGCCCTCCTCCATCGAGAGATCCTCCACTAAGTCCGTGACCAGATGGAAGTGTGGTGAGGAATCATCATTATTGGACTCTGAAGAGTCCCTGTAGAGCGGCCGACCACCCCTGTCACCCTTGACCCACCGCGGACGGTCAGGTGTAAGAGCGACAGACAGCCAATGTGGAAGCCCCTTAGCCAGCCAAGATTCCTTGGACAGGGCCCCGGACACTAGCTGATGAGGTGACGACTCCACCACAATCAGTGGAGAGGCCAGTTTAGGCTGAGCTGGAACGGTCTTCATCAGCTCCGCAGGCGGAGTGGTGGTGTCGACCAGCTCTGGAGGCATGGGCATCAGCCTAGAGGGTGATAGCCAGTTGATTGCTGGGGTGGGAGCCGGGGTTGGCTTTGGACCAGCCAGAACCAACTGTTGCCACACAAGGTCCTCGTAGCGCCAACGCAACTTGCGTCGAAGCCTCTCTTCAGCTGAGGACGATGAATAGCGACGGTGCCATTTCTTATGATGCCGAGAATGGCGCCGGTTGGATCTGCTCAATCCACTAGATGAAGATAACCGAGGCCATTGGGGGGGACCAATGAGATTACTTGGAGGGAGCCGGGGAGTGCCGCAGCTCCTACTGGTCTTCAGGAGTCTTAGGGTCCGGCCAATTGGGTCAGCTCGTTGGTCAGTAGGACCGGAGTCTTAAATAGAGAGTTGTCGGCCTCATTGAGAGATAGCAGGTCAACTGGGTTGAGAAAAATCTCGGCCAGATCATCGACCTGCATCTTGGCAGGCTGGCCTGACGGGGGCACTGTGAAGCCAGCAGCTAAGTCCGTGGTTTTGACCATGGTCAAAACGAAAGTCTTCTGAGACTGAGACCGCTCTTGGTCCCAAGAATGTCGATGGAGAGTCTCCTCATTTTCTTTCAACTCCTTTTTGTCGCAGGAGCACGAGCTGTACAAACCTGAAGGGCCCTCTCCCTTAGTCGGGAGAGACTGGCACAACTCCTTGAAGGAGCCTGAAAAGGTAGAGCCCAACTTCAAAGGAATGAAGGCTGAAGCCAAAGAGGGCCACTTGGTGGCCTGAGCTGCCTCCTCCTCGAAGGCTGTCATCTGCTCCAACTGCTCGGTGGACCCCGTGGCCGCAGAGACCACCCAGCGGGCTTCCTAGGATTTGACCGGTGGGTTCCATTTTTCTGGCAGCCCAACTGCAAACAGGCGTGATGGTCATTGAAATGAGTGACAAATATTGCAGGCCTGGGTATCATGCTCGTGACCCAGGCAGTAAACACACGTGGCATGCAGGTCGGTACGTGACATCTTCTGCCGGCGGGGGCACCGGTGGAAACCGGGCGAGGAATTTTTCTCCATCGCAGTCTCAATCAAAGATCGTTGCGAAGGAAAAATTCTTATGAGTTTTAGATTTGGAAGTAAATCTGAAGATTTGAGTGCCAGGGCCTACTCAACACAGGAGTGGTAAGGAGGGAACTTGCTTCTTCCAGCGGAAAGGAAGATCTGGTGTCATGGGGCAGAGCTGAGGGATATACCACCCAGGTGGGTGAGAGGAGCCAGCTTGAAGACTTTCTGGAACATCTTAAAGGGAAAGGACATAGAAACACAGAATTTGACAGCAGATAAGGACCGCTTGGCCCACCTAGTCTGCCCATTTCCCTACCTAATGGATAAGCTGCAGATCCCTAGTTAACCCACAACCTACTTCCTCCTACCCCCCCACTAGAATTGCTTTATGTCTGTCCATGCATTCTTGAATTCCCCCCAATGCCAGAACATGTGGATAGAACAAAACATCCACATCTCTAGAAAAAAGGCTTTTTTTTTTGTGATACAACATAGGTGGGTTATAATGTGGTGAAACTTGTATGAACTTATGTATTTTCTTTTTATTGAGTGAGGGATACATTTGTGACCAGCCAAAGTAGACTACATTTAGGGGTCATATTATAACAACTGTGTCTAGCCCTGTAGCTTGGTGGAGGGGTGAAAACTGTCTGGCCTGGGGCCTCAGCTAATTGATAATGGGAGGGAGGACAGGTTGGTTTTGGCAGGGTGATGTGGCAGCCAGGGGACCAACCACAGACCTGGTAGTGCAACAGAAAGTACCACCTTAAGGGGCTGCATAAGAAGGCTAAAAGCAGCCACCCCCTAACATGTCCCCAACACATTTACATCCCAGTGAAGGAGTGGAGCAGGTGTAAGCCTAGTGTCTTAGGCATCCACAGGAGGAAGCAGGGGACTATGCCGGTCAACTCAGGTAAGGCATCTGTTCATCTGTGTTGTCGCATTCACAGCTGGGAAGAGTGGAAGGTAAAAGGCAGGCCTAAACTAGGAACACCAGCAACACCCTATCTAGAGGGACAGTATAAACAGGTTACTCACCTGTAACAGTGGTTCCAGGAGTGGTATATGATGTACATTCACACTTCTGACAGTGTTCCTTTCCCCTTTAATTCCTGCCGGAACATGTTCAAGCTGGCTCCTCCCACTCATTCGGGTGATAACTCCCTCGGCCCCCCCCGTGATGTCAGATCTTGCCTGCTCGAGCCGGCTCGGTGGTGCTGGAGGGCTGAGGCACCATGCCCACCACGCCATGTCGGCAACCCAGGTTCAGGAATGACCTCGGGTCATTGGGGTACTGGCATGGGGGGGAGGGATGGAGTGGAATACTCTGAGGGTGGTTATCACCCCCCCATAGTTCCGCTGCCACCAGGTGAAGGTCCAGTCATGGCATAGGCAGAAGGGGCGGCAAGCCAGGACGGCATCTTGGAACGTGGCATGTGCGTGCCCGAGAAAGGGCCGGGTGAAAAACAGGGGGAAAACACTAAAAATGTAAATCAAAAAAAAAAGATCTTGCCCACTGGAAGCAAGACCAGTATGCCACTTACCAGGGGAGGTCGGATGGGTCAGTGTGGATGCACATCATATACCACTCCTAGAAATACAGTTACATAAGAACTTACCATAACAGTAGATCTTTGAGAGGAGCTCTTGCAGCAGGCAACACCAGTAGGACTAAACCGCCTGGTGCTAGGACCATACAGAAAATCTCTAGCTATAAGTCTACAGCAGGAGACTGCCACTGATCCTATGGTATAAAAGGGGTGGTCCCCCAGACTTACCTCAGTTCTCCCATCAGAGACCCTAGCACCAAAGGCAAACAAATGGAGAACTGAGACAGTTCCATAAAGCCGAGGAAAGACAGCATAGCTGAAAAGGAGAAGAAGCAATCGGGGGAAGGAGGGAGGAAGCAGCAGCTGCTGCATCAGCTCCTCTTGAAGATCTACTGTTATGGTAAGTGCTTACGTAACTGTACTATCTTACTTCGAGGGGGCTCTTGCAACACGCCATACTGGCAGGACAGAGTCCCAAGCAGTACTGGAACTAACCCCAAATCAGCCAGGAGGAGGCAAAAACAGACGACAGGTCAGTCATGACAAAAGTCTCTGAAGGACTGCAAGCCTGAAACAGGCTTTGCATCTGGAGGCAATATCCAAACTGTAGTGCCCAACAAAGGTGTGGACTGCACTCCCAAGTGGCGGCTGCACAAATATCTGCAGCGGACACATTTCTAAAGCAGGTGGTAGAGGCTGCCACAACTCTAGAGTGGTCCTTAACTGGCCCAGGCAAGGGCTTGTCATTCTTATGGTAACAGTATGCAATGCAATTTGCCAACCATTTAGACAAACACTGCTTTGACACAGGTGCCCCTTCCCTCTTAGGGGCAAACAAAACAAACAACTGCTCATCTTATGAACATGCTGGGTGCAGTTAGTGTAATAACATAGCACCCTGTGAACATCTAGAGTATGCAACAAAGCCTCCCCCTGATTAGAATACTCAGGGAAATAAACTGGAAGGTGGATGGATTGATTTAACATAAACTCAGACACTACCTTAGGCAAGAACTTAGGACTGGTACTCAAAGACACCCAGTCTTTGTAAAAAAACAAGTAGGCTCTTTATACATCAGAGCCTGGAGCTCAGAAATCTGTCAAGCAGAAGTAATAGCAACTAGAAACAACACTTTCCACAACAGAAAGCGTAGCTCGCAAGTTGCTGCTGGCTCAAAAGGAGGCAAAGTGAGCTTTTCCAAAATGAAAAGAAGGTCCCAAGGTGGGACAGGGTCCCAAATGGGAGGTTTCAAATGAAGGATGCCCTGCAAAAGTGTGCAGGAGAGGTCCAGTTGGGCAACAGATTTGCCATCTATAGGCGCATGGTATGCAGCGATGGAAGAAAGATGCACCTTGAGTGAAGAGTACTCCAGGCCGGAGTCTGACAGGGAGAGGTGGAGGTGATGGCGGTGGAGGCAGGCATCCGGTCACCTGCCAAAAGGACTGTTGCCAGGTCATCTTTTGGACGTGGGGTAACAGGCATCAGCTTTGGAGGTGGCATCCAGTCCAGCTCTGTGTTGGAGGAAGGCATAGAGGCCTGGCGGCACTCCGAAGTCTTGGATGATGTCTTCAGAGGAGACAAACTATGTTTCCTATGGCATTCATGCTCCTGGAGCCTGCTAGTGTCATTCAACCCCTTGGGCCTGTCAGACGACCCCAAGGTCAAGGCCTTGCAGGCGACTGGTTCCGACCTGTCACCCAATGAGGAAGACGCCTGTTCTACTGACTTGGACCCTAGTGCAAGCTTGAGGAGTTGAATAGTCAAGTACACAGGGGCTTCAGACAGCCTGACCCCAGAAGCCTCCCCACCAAGTGACTGGGAAGAGGCAGGAGGCTTCTTAGGGGGTACCCCGGGAAGAGCTAGGGAAACTGGAGGAACTGAACCAGACCTGGCGTCAGAGGTCAAGGCCCTAGCAGACTTATGCTGGGATCTAGGACGTGATTCTGACCTGGCTCTGTCCTTGTCCCTGTGATGATGTTTACAGCTTGACTTCTTCTCTCTGGAGGAGGAATCCCTGGTGGAAGAGGAAGACGAGCTATATCCTGAATGGGATTTTTGCATGGCGGCCACTTGTTGTTCAAGAAGGAACATCTTGAGGGTATTCAAGTGGCAGATCCTGGTCCTCCTATTTAATTTCTGGCAGTGCAGGCAGTCATCTGAGTTGTAGTCTGGGCCTAAGCAGAAAACGCAGGCCGAGTGGCCATCCTGGGCCTGGATCTGCCTATTGCACGTGCACTTTAATTTCTGCCGCTCAGATGAGGAGGAAGACTGAGAAGACATGCCTGGGATTACAAGCTGATGTCGGAAACTTGATGAGGAATACTGAGTGAAGCATGAAAAATGGTGGTCGATTGGAGTAAGAGGCATCTGTGGAGCTGAAATGCAAGGATCGACGGTGGGGAAAGAACTCGGGTAGTGCTGGGGGACTATCCCTTTATACCATATGTGACGTTGGGGCAGGGCTGGCATCAGGGGCAGTCCTCCACCTTGGACTGCTAACTAGAAATGTTTCTGTGGGGTCCAAGTGCCTGCCGGCATAGTCCTAATGGTGTTACCTGCTACAACAGCTCAACCTCGAAGTAAGATCTGTTTGTTCTTTGTTCAGTTCCACAGTTTATTGCAAGGCAACTTATTTTTACCAATCTATTGTAAGGTATAAATGTCCTGTATATTTTTGTTACACTGATTCCATTTAATGCATTTTATATTCTGTATTTTTGTATCCATTATCTCCTTTGAAATAAATGAAATGGTTGCATTCAGAAGGTATAAGGAGACACAGAGGGAGAAGGATAGAGAGGTGTATCAGGAAACAAGGGGAGGCAGGGACAACTAAGGAGTCCAAAAGGCACAAAATGAAGAGCGAACAGCCTGACTGGTGATGAAGGGGGTCAAGACATTGTTTTAGGTATGCAGGCAAAAGGAGGAAGGACAGAGGTGAGGTTTAAGGCTAAAAATGTAAAGGGAGTACAGTGCAGAGTGAGTCTAGGAAACAGCAGCCATCCTGAACAAATACTTTTGTTCAGTGTTCACAGAGGGAGGAGAAAGGGGTGGGGCATAATAAAGTAACAGGAGCATTGAAGAGAAAAAAGTGGACACCAGTCCATCTGCAGAGGAGAGTGCCCTGAAGGACACGCTAACCTGAAAGTAGATAATACAATGGGAACCAGACCAAAGGTGGTAGCAGGGAAAAGGCTGGCAATTATAAGCCAGTCAGTCTGACATCAGTGATAATAAAGTTAATGGAGTCTGAAGGAAAGCATTGTGGAATACCTTGAATCCAGAGATTTACAAGAGCCAAGGTAGCATGGATTCCTCGGGGGATGTCAAACCAATCTAATAGCGTTGACTGAGTGACCAAGGAATTAGACCAGGGTAGAGGCATACCTAAATTTTAGTATATTTCAGTAATGCATTTGACACCTTTTCACAAAGGATGCTATTAAGAAAGCTGGGTAGCTCAGGAGCAGGTCCAAATGTGGTAAACATATTAAGAAACTGATTAAAGGATAGGAGACAAAAGATGGTAAACAGAGTTCACTCCAAGGAGGGGAGGGTGACCAGCAGGGTGCCTCAGGATCCAGAGATCACTGCTGGGACTGTCATCTTTAGTGTCTTTATAGGTGACATTGCAGAGGAACTGAAAGGGGAAGGTCTGCCTCCTTGCAGATAAGAAAATCTGCAATAGGGTGGAAACTCAATGTGACAGGGTAGAATAGGACCTTGTCCCAGTTGTTATGGAGAAAGTGTTTAAATGCAATGATCTGTTCTTTCCTTTTCCTGTCTCTTGTCTGCCTGGTTGCGCAACCAAATTTTCCTGTGGAACCTAGGAACTGATCGCCCCGACAGTCTTACAATTACTTGCCTCTCGCTGTCTCTCAGTTTCCCTTGCTGTTTGTCTTTTCCTCCCTTGCATATCTGCTGGTATAAAAATATATGCAAATTATTATGTGGAAATGTAACTGATGTTTGGATCCCACTGCATGGAAATTAAATAGTGTTAATTTTTGAAATGTATATAATTATAGTTTGAGATGATTGTAAAAAAGCTATTGGGAATTAATGAGGTTATCTGAGTGCAATTTCTAAGCCTTTTGCAAAAGAGCTGTGGAGAAGGGGCCTCTGTTCTGGGACACCATGTTCTAGCAGCACCTGCTTACAAGGACATTTAAAAAAAAAACAGGATGCTTGTTAAGAAGGGGGGTTGTTGCACGGACTTATAAACAAGACAGAGTTGCAATGGCTTGGAGATGGACACAGAGATTGAAGGAAAACTATGATGAATCTGCTGTTTATTCTTCCTTTGTAAATAGTTATTCTGAACAAGTTTATTTTTTTATGTTTTACTGCTAGTGTAAATAAATATTTTGGGGGGGGAATTTTACAACTGCTCCTGGTTTTTCCTATGCTTTCTGACCTGTGCCTCAATGACAGATAGTGTTAGCCTAAGTGGGATTTACACCATGAATACCCTAAGACAGGAGTTTTGTGCGTAGGTACTGGACCTAATACCACAGAAGCACAGAGAAAGGTATGGATTCTGCAGCAACAAGCCCAGGAGTGGTTACCAGGAGAATGGCAGCCAAACTACAGAGAAGTCCAAGCTGAGATTGTACAGGCAGCACTAGTTATAGAAAAAGAACAGGCAGTGATGGAACCTGAAAGCCGGATGGACTTTTTCAAATGGGCTATACAACAAAAAGAGATAGAGAAGTGGAGGAGAGAAGAGAAGCAGTGACAGGAGCAGTGATGGCTGGATGCCTTGCAGGCTAGCAAAGGCGGAGGATCTGGCACAGATCCAGATGAGCAACAAAACACAAGCAACTTAAAAGCCATCAAACTTACAAAGTTGTGTCCCTCGGTTGATATCAAGGCATACCTGACAACTTTTGAAAGAGTTGCCACAGTCTGCCAATGGCCAAAGCAGCAATGGACAATCAGACTGGTACCCTACCTGACAGGGAAAGCCCAACTTGCCTACAGCAATATGGTCACTGCACAGTCAGAAAACTATGACCTAGTGAAAAGTGAAATCCTGAAAAGGTATGGCATCTCAGGAGAGACCTACAGACAGAGATTTCAATCTCTGAAGTACAACTCAGTCGACAATCCTCGAGAAGCCTTCACCCGACTTGGAGAACTTCTGATAAAATGGCTCCAACCAGAGGGCAAAACAGTCCCACAGATCATTGACACATTTGCCATGGAGCAATTCATTAACATCCTGCCTACAGATGTGCAGCTTTGGGTAAAGAACATTGACCAGAAAGTGGGGAAAAGGCTGTTTCTTTGGCAGAGGACTACCAAATGGCCAGACAGATGCCACAGCAGCAAGGTAATAGACAAGCACCGGTAAGACACTCTTTTTCCCATTTAAACTCCAAGTATGTTCAGAACTCTGGTGGGGGTAACAAAGACATCATTTGCCAAAACTGTAATGAGCCAGGTCATATTGCAAGAAATTACCATAAGAAGAGTGGCACTGGAGCAGATTTGTCCTTAGCAAATTGGGGCAAGTATTTAACAAATGTGAAGGTGGGGGATAATACTGTAAAGGGACTCACTGATTCAGGAAGCAGGCAGACCCCAGTGCATGTTGAAGTGTTGGGAAAACACTGTGCAAAGGGACCACGTACTGGTGTCATCTGCATCCATGGGGACACTTGACACTATTCCACCACCCAAGTGACTCTGACCATTAAGGGTGTGTCACATCAAATGAAAGTGGGGGTGGAACCTAAGTTACCTGTACTTGTGATTATTGGAAATGACTGTCCAGGATTTACTGAGTTGATCTCAGAGGAACTGAACCCTGCAGTTTCAGCAGCAGTGGTAACAAGAGCTCAGGCAAAGAAAATTCCACATGGTAGGGACACTTTTCCTTTCAGTGATTTTGATTCGGACTTGTTTGAGCACAGCTCCAAGATCCAGAAATCCAGGAAAGAAAGACGATGCCTGAAGAAACTGTGGCAACAAATGATTGATGGACATGAAGGGTTAAAATATGAAAATGTTGAAACTAAGCTGATAGCTTGTTCATACTGGGATTCATACTAGGAATGACAGATGTACAGAAGGCAGTAGCCCATATAAGTACATCTCCAGAAACCTGGAAACATTTATGCACGATTTAGTAAATCTCTAAGTTTGTCTTGAAGGTCTCATGACTAATTGTATTTAGGAGAGATTTAGGAAGAGCATTCCATATTGGTATAATTCGCTGTGTGAAAACGAAGCATCTATTGTCTGTCCTAGGACAATTTAACGCCAACTGATGCATATTACTTCTCAGATTACAATCTCTTATATTTAATGTCATACCTAAATCTGACATCAGTTCTGTAACTTTTGATATTTTGAACATTGGCAGTAGATCGCCCCTAATTCTTCTTAATTCCAGCGAGTAGAGAACTAGTTCCTCAAGTCATTCATCATAATTTTTGTTTTGCATATTATCTATCATTTTGTCACTCTAGGCTGAATTCTTTCTAGTCTGTTTATATCGCTCCTCAAGTAGGGACTCCATAGTGGAGAACAATAATCTAAATGGGGGCGTATGTAAGCTCTATACAGCGGGAGGATGCATTCCCTATTTCTGGAGACAAAGGATCTTTCGACACACCCTATTATTCTATTAGCCTGGTTCCTAATATAATTGCAATGATTACTAAATGAGAAATCTGCTCTAATGATGATTCCCAGATCCTTTTCTTCTATTATCGGGGTCAATGGGTGGCCATTAAGATTATACTGTTGATTTTTATTGGCATCACCTAGATGCATTATTACACATTTGTCAGCATTATAAGTCATATTATTAAGTTTTGCCCATTCCTTGAGATTTTTTAGATCTTTAGTAAGATTGGATATATCTTCCTCAGTTCCAACTTTGGCTGCAATTTTGGTATCATCTGCAAATTTAATAGCAAAATTCTTCAAATTAGTTGTCATGTCAGATACAAATATGGTAAATAGCACTGGTCCCAAGACGGACCCCTGTGGTACTCCACTGGTGACAGTGCCTATACTAGAAGAGTGTCCCCTTATACACACGACTTGTGTGCAATTCTTAAGCCATTTGTTAACCCAGTTAACCAATATACTATTTATACCTAGCATATGCATTTTATTGATCAAGGTACTATGAGGCACTTTATTGAATGCTTTACAAAAGTCCAAATACACAACATTCACTGGTATCTTATCATGTAACAGTTTGCTCACGTTTTCATAAAAAAGCAGATTGCTCGTAAGGCAAGACCTTTGGTTTTTAAACCCGTGTTGAGTGGGGTCTATTAGTTTTTTGTTTACCATCTCTTCCTCTATTCTTGTTTTAAGGATAGTTTCAAAAAGTTTACCCAATATGCTGGTTAAGCTAATTGGTCTGTAGTTTGATACCTCACTCTTATTGCCTTTCTTAAATATTGGTGTTACGAGGGCAGATTTCCAATCAATTGGTACTAGTCCTGAAAATAGGGACAAACTGAAAATTTTGTACAGTGGTTCAAATAACCATGAGGCAATTTCTTTTAATAGTCGTGGAAGAGGTTTGTCTGGCCCTGATGATTTATTAATTTCATCTAATGTTGTCCTTATTTCTTGTTTAGTAATCTTAGTAATTTTGTTGTCTGTTCCCTTATCAGCATTACCTATATGTTGTTTTGTTGTTAAGGTTGGGTTAAAGATGGAACAAAAATATTTGTTAAACTCCTGTACCATATCTTGGGGTGTTACAAGTGTATTTTGACCAACTACCAGAAATCACAATCAGTTAACAATGTTTCTCTCCAGGGTTATTTTAAGCAGCTGGGAGTGAAACCAAATCAGAGTGGCCAATGTTTAAAAAATGTAATGGGTTACTGTACAGAATTTGGGTTAAACCCCAGACACAGGAACAGACAGAACAATTGGTTATACCACAGAAGTATAGAACAGAGTTGTTACAGATAGCACTTGATAGTCCTATGGCTGGTCACTCAGGGAGGGACCACACCCCTTGCCAGATTGCTGTACAGATTTTACTGGCCTGGAATTCATGAAGATGTTGCTACCTACTGTAATTCCTGTGCTGAGTGTCAGAAAGTAGTTCCAGTCACTAGAAAAGACAGGGTGCCCCTGGTGCCCCTACCCTTCATAGATGTGCCTTTTGAGAGAATTGCAATGGGTGTGGTTGGTCCTTTAGACAAAAGTAAAAAGGGTAATAGATTTAGCCTGGTAGTATGTGACTATACTACTCGATACCAATAAGCAGTTCCAATGCGTACTGTCACAGCTTCAAAAGTGGCAGCAGAGCTTGCAACAATTTTCAGCAGAGTGGGCATACCTAAAGAAATTATTACTGATCAGGGTAGTAATTTTGGTACTGCATTACTTAAGGAGCTCTACGGACTACTAGATATCACTGCCATAAGAACCTCCCCCTATCACCCTCAGACAGATGGTCTTGTTGAGTGTTTTAACCAAACCCTAAAAATGCATGTTAAAAAGGTTTGTAAAAGGGGAAGGGAAAGATTGGGACCAATACTTGCCTTACCTGCTTTTTGCTTACAGAGAAGTGCCACAGGCATCAACAGGCTTTTCACCATTTGAAATGCTGTATAGTAGGCAGCCAAGAGGGCCACTGGATCTGATAAAAGAAATGTGGGAAGATAACCCCACTCAGAAACAATCTATAACGTCTTATATGTGTGCCCTAAGAAAGAAGCTGACAAAATATGTTGAAATTACCCATAGTAATCAGGAAGAGGCCCAAAACCAGCAGAAAGTATATTATGACCATGGGGTAAAAGGAAAAGTTTTCAAGCCAGGTGAAAAGGTTTTGCTACTGTTACCCACAACAGAAAATAAACTGTTACTGAAGTGGCAAGGACCTTATAAAGTGCTTAGACGTACTGGCACCATTGACTATGAGATTGAGACCCCAACAGGAAAAATCCTACTAAGGTATACCATGCTAACCTCCTCAAGAAATGGGTTGAAAAAATGCCAAAAGCAACTATGCTAGTTTTATCAGAAACTGATAAAGAAGATATTGATGTAGCTTATGATAGACTGGAACAAACTGTAAATGCTGATGCTGTAAAGGTGAATGTTTCCTTAACCTCAGAACAAGCTGCAGGCATTCGTAATGTGCTCAAGACATTTAACAGTACTTTTACCACAGTACGAAGCTGAGCAAAAGGGCTTGAGCACATAATAGTGCCAAGGAATGCTCTTCCTATTAGGCAAAAGATATACAGGTTACCAGAGTGGTTAATAGCAGACATGGTTAAGGAAATACAAAAAAATGAAAGAACTAGGTAACATAAAAGAGTCGAAGAGTGCTTGGTCATCTCCAGTGATGACTGTAAACATAAAAAAAGGGGCATTAGAATCTGCCTTGATTTTAGGAAACAATCAAGTGCCAGCATTTGACAGTTATCCTATGCCTAGAATAGATGATTTGGTGGCAGACTGGGGAGTGCAAAGTATATCAGTACCCTCAATCTCACCAAGGGTTATTGGCAAATACCTTTAGCTAAAAAATCCAGAGAGAAAACTGCATTTGCCACTCCTGTTGGATTCTATCAGTTCACCACCATGCCCTTTGGTTTACATGGTGCACCAGCTACATTCCAGCATTACATGGATGTAATTTTATCCCCTTTACACTCGTTATTATGCTGCATACCTGGATGATATCTTGGTGTACAGTCCAGACTGGAAAAGCCACCTGGAACACTTACGAGTAGTTGTCCAAGCTATCAAAAATGCAGGTCTATTAATCCTACCAAATGAGCATTGGACATGCAGGAAACCAGATATTTGGACTATGTTTTGGGAAATGGAGAAGTTAAGCCAGAGGTTTCTAAAATAGAAGCTGGAGCTAACAGCTCTGTCCCTAAAACAAAGAAACATATCAGGTCATGTTTAGGGCTGGCTGGGTATTATTGGAGATTTGTTTCCAGCTTTGCTGAGTTAGCTACTCCCCTCAATGAACTCACAAAGAAACTGTTCCCAAATAATGTGAAATGGACCCCAGAGTGTGATGAAGCTTTTCAAGCCATTAAGGCTGCATTATGTTCAGCCCATTTTAAGGAGACCAGACTTTGAGAAACCATTCTTGTTACAAACAGATGCATCAGAGGTATGCCTAGGTGCAGTCCTGAGTCAAAATATAGATGGGAAAGAACAACCTATTCTGTACATAAGTAGGAAGTTGCATGACAGAGAGAGAAGGTACTCTACTATTGAAAAGGAATGTTTAGCAGCAACGTGGGCCATGGAGTCCCTTACATTTTATTTTTTAGGAACTGACTTCATACTTACAACATATCACAATTCTCTATGACGGCTTAACCAAAATGAAAGATAAAAATTCCAGAATCACAAGGTGGTACCTGGCACTACAGCCATTTAAATACAAGGTGATACACAAATCTGGTCAAGAGAATAGCAATGCTGATTTTCTGTCAAGATATGGATCAGGAATTGAGGGTTCTGAAGGTTGAAAAACAAATGTATGAGTTTAAACTTTACTGTTTGCCGTACTGTTATAGAAAAACCAGATACTGCACATGTGCTTAATTTCTGATAAAAGCTAATATTATTAGAGTATTAATAGAAAGTTTTGGAAACCTGTTTGATAAAACAGATTCCCTCTTAAGGAGGGGGTGTATGTGACAGGGTGGAATAGGACCCTGTCCCAGTTGTTATGGAGAAAGTGTTTAAATGCAAGGATCTGTTCTTTCCTTTTCCTCTCTCTTGTCTGTCTGGTTGCGCAACCAAATTTTCCTGTGGGACCTAGGAATTGATCACCCCTACAGTCTCGCAATTATTTGCCTCTCGCAGTCTCTCAATCTTCCCTTGCTGTTTGTCTTTTCTTCCCTTGCATATCTGCTGGTATAAAAATATATGCAAATCATTATGTGGAAATGTAACTGATATTGGGATCCCTGTGTATAGAAATTATATAGTGTTAATTTTTAAAATGTATATAATTATAGTTTGAGATGATTGTAAAAAGCTATTGGGAACTCAAGAGGTTACTTGAGTGCAATTTTTAAGCCTTTTGCAGAAGAGCTGTGGAGAAGGGGCCTCTATTCTGGGACACTTTGTTCTAGCAGCACCTGCCTGATACTTACAAGGACATTTTAGAAAAAACAGGATGCTTGTTAAGAAGGGGGGTTGTTGCAAGGACTTATAAAAAAGAAAGAGATGCAGTGGCTTGGAGATGGACACACAGAGGTTGAAGGGAAATTATGATGAATCTGCTGTTTATTCTTCCTTTGTAAATAGTTATTCTGAACAAGTTTATTTTTTTATGTTACTGCTAGTGTAAATAAATATTTTTTTGCACATTTTACAACTGCTCATGGTTTTTCCAATGCTTCCTGACCTGTGCCTCGATGACATTCAAGAGTGTGTGTAAAGAATGAGCAGAGACAGTACAGTTACATAAGAACTTACAGTAAAGAACAGTTACATAAGAACTTAAACAATAGATCTTTGAGGGTGTCTCAGTCATGAGGTCACATACAGAACTTCACTGTCGGTGAAGCAGGATCCACATGGAAGATTTTCAGCAGTACTACTGGGGCCTGTCACACCAATGTCACCTATCATCACCAATCCTATGAAGGTATGAGCAGCCCCGCTCCCTTGTCAGTTCTTTCCCCTGGAGACTAGGGAGCAAAATCCATATCATGGGGAACCAAGGACAGAGGGAGAGGTGCCCAGGTCAAAATAAAAGGCTGGATACACCAGTAAGCCAGTTCTGAGAAGAGAACTGTGTAAGAAGGGGATGGTGGGAGGAAAAGCAGACCTGATGACTGAGATCCCCTCAAATAACTGTTGCTATGCTAAGTTCTTATGTTAACTGTTCTATCTTCATCAGGGGTATCTCAGTTATCAGGTATCATATATGGAATGAGTCCCAAGCAGTTGCAGGTGCAGTAGAACAGTCTGTGAGGAAGGCCAACCAAAGCCTAGGACAGGAGACCCTGGCCAAAGCCTGTTAGGGCTGTACAGGCAATGTCTAGACTGTAGTGCTTAGTGAAGGTGTGGATGGTACTCCAGGTGGCAGCCTCACAGATGTCAGTGGCTGAGACCCCCTTGAAACCGACCACACAGCTAACCATGCCCCTTGTAAAGTAGACTTTCACTACCCCTGACAACTCATTGCCATGCTGGTTGTAGCAGAACACAATACAATGTGCCAACCTCTTGGACATTGTTTAGAAACCTGAACACCCTCTCTTCCTGGGGTGAAAGAAACAGAAAGCTGCTTAGACTTTCTGCAATCCTTAGTTCAGAGCAGATAGTACTTCAAAATTCAGTGCACATCTAATGTATGGAGCAGTGCTTCCCCTGGATTGGCATGCTCAGCAAAATAAAGAGGTACATGGATAGATTGGTTCAGGATAAATTCAGATACCATCTTGGGGAGAATCTTAGGATTTGTGCACAGACACCTTGTCTTTGTGAAAAAGTCAAATAAGGCTTCTCACCCCCAGAGAGCCTGAAGCTCAGAAATCCTTCAAGGAGAAGTAACAGCAACCAAAAATAATGCTTTCCAAGAGAGAACGCATAGCTCGCAAGTCACGGCTGGCTCAAAAGGAGACAGGGTCAACTTCTCCAAAGGAAAATTTAAGTCCCAAGCTGGGACAGGGGAACAAATTGGAGTTTTCAGATGCAGGATGTCCCTGAGAAAGGTACGGGACACATCCAACTGAGCCACAGGATGACCGCCCATGGACTCATGAAAGGCAGAGACAGCCGAAAGGTGCACCTTGAGGGAGGAGTACTGGAGACCCCAGTCTGACAAAGATATAAGGTAGTCCAGAATCTGGCTCACTGGACAAGATGATGTTTTGCAGCCCAAATGGCAAACCTCACCCACTTCATAGCATATGTGGCTCTAGAAGATTACATCCACCACCCTCTGGGACACCCCAAACCAGGCGATGGCTATGTCCTCAGGAGTCAGGCATGCAGTCAAAGGGACTTGAGATTGGGATGGACCAGGGTCCCCTGAGCCTGCATCAGTAGATCCCTGCACAGGGGCAGAGGGATCAGAGGTTTCTCTGCTAACTGTTGCAGTAATGGAAAAAATATGCCGTGGCCAGACTGGTGTGATCAGGATCATGCTGGCCCCCTCCATCTGCAGTTTGATTAGCATCGTCTGAATCACAGGAAATGGAGAGAAGGCATAAAGGAACCTCCCACCCCAGGAGAGGGACAATGTATCTCACCAGAAAACTCCAGGCCCTGGATCTAGCGAGCAGAAACTGGGCAGTTTTGCATTGAGTGTGGATGCAAAAAGGTCCAACTCTGGATGACCCCATCTGGCAAACAGATCTTCTGCGATGGACGAGAGAAGTTCCCATTTGTGCATGCTGGACTGCATCCTGCTGAGGCTGTGTGCCAGAGTGTTTTGCATGTCTGGGACTTAGACTGCTGAGAGAACCAGACTGTGGTCTAGTGCCCAGTATCATACTCTCATGGCCTCCCTGCATAGGGGGTACAAATATGTCTCTCCTTGCTTGCTTGTTGATCTAAAAGACAACATTAAGATTGTCCAACTGGATCAACAGCTGACCGGGAGGAGATGGTTCGGAAAAGGCTGCATGGCATACAGGACCACCCGTATCTCCAGGATGTTGACAGGCAGGGAGGATTTGATCTGGGGCCATGAGCCTAAGTTTGAAAAGGACCCAGGTGTGCTCCCCAGCCCGAATTGGTGGCATTAATGGTGAGGATCTGCTGGGGGGAGATCTGGAATGGAACCCCCTCCATGTCAGGTTCTGTGGGTCCATCCACCAATGGAGCACCTTGCAGACTGGGAAAGAGACCAGCACTACCTGATCTAATTCATCCATGTGTTGGTCCCATTGCACTCCAAGTGTCCAGTGGAGGACTTGTATGTGCAGCCTGGCCAAGGGGACCATGGCAATGGCAAAGACCCAA
This sequence comes from Neoceratodus forsteri, assembly GCA_016271365.2. Taxonomy (NCBI): domain Eukaryota; kingdom Metazoa; phylum Chordata; order Ceratodontiformes; family Ceratodontidae; genus Neoceratodus; species Neoceratodus forsteri. The sequence continues at coordinate 964,406,940 of CM028134.1, read as the reverse complement.
AAGCCTCAGATACACCCTCGCAAGAATATAATGGCTCTGACCTGAGCCTGGACAATAAGACACTCTGCCCTGTTGAGAGGCAGAAAGACTTTGCCCTGCACCGAGTCCAGGACTGTACCTATGTACTGCAACCTCTGCAATGAACTTGAGAAAACTGACAGTGATATCCAGGGAGAGAAACAGCTGAAGGGTTCTCTCCAAGGTCAGAAGGAATTGTTCTTTGGATAAAGCCTTTAGGAACTAGACGTCCAGGTCGGGGAAAATGTATAGTCCCTCCCTCCAGAGACCTGCAGCTACCGCTGCTAAGCGCTTTGTAAAAACCTGTGGCACAGAGGATAAGCCAAAGGGCAATACTTAGAATTAGTAGTGCTTGCCCCGAGAAAGAAACTGGAGGAATCTCTGGTGTGGTGGAAACAGCAAGATATGCAGGTAAGCATCTTGCATATCCAGGGAGCATAGCCAGTCACCCTGCTTGAGGAAGGGCAGCAGTGACCATGCAGAATTATTGGTACTGGATATAAAAACTGAGGTCCTTGAGATCCAGAATGGGCCTCAAATCTCCAGTTATTTTGGGGACCAGGAAGAACCTGGAGTAAAATCCTGTTTTTTTGGTTCCTGTACACTGGTTTGATGGGCTTTTTCTGCAGAAGGGATTGTACCTCCTCCCAGAGGATGGTCAGATGGACTGGGTTATAGGTGGAGGAGTCTCTGGAGGCATCTCTGTAACTTCCAGTGTGTGACCCCTACAATCTGAAAAATCCAGGCACCTGAAGTGATGGTTCTCCATAGATTGAGACGGATGGAGAACTGACCTCTGACCACAACCTCTTGGCTGGGGACTGGAAGGGGGGGCCTAGCAAGGAGTCAAGCTGAGGTGGAGCCAGCCACTGGGGCTGATCTGTGACCCCTGGGATGCTTTGCTGCAGCGCCAGAGGAGGAGGGGACAGGCAAGGCAGAGGAGGTCTTTCTCTTACCCTGAGGATGGGAAGCTGCTCTGGACTTGTGGGATACCTTGGGAAAGGAAGGGCACTGTCTGCTCCTAGGCTGCATGTGATAGAGGGAGTGGACAGACTTGATAGCCCTGCCAGATGCCTGCAGATCATTGATGATGTCCTGGACATCTGGCCCGAATAACTTGGGGGTGTTGAACACATTCTGCTGGAAATCTGCAGCAAAACCCTAGACCCTCAGCCAGGAGTGCCTATGAAGGCAAATGCCTTGGTGGTATTAATGACCACCAAGCAGGAAAGGGACCTGGAGCAATCATCTCTGATAACCTAAAGGTGGCTAGGCCATGTGACAAGGCACAAATGAAAAAATGTGAGCACTCAGCACCTCAATTAAAAAGCACCACTCTAAAATGATAGGTATATTTTATTCCGTGCCAAAAACACAACACCATGCCACTTGACACATTTTGGACAGACGGTCCTTTATCAAAGGCATAGGTCCAAATGTGCTTTGCTCTTAAATACCCCTAGTATTGTGATGTCATCTATCCACATCACCATTCAAACTATGACCATGTGTGCAACCCAATAAACTGGTGCTGAATAAAATACACCTTTATATGTTTTAGAGTGGTGCTTTTTAATTGAGGCGGCACGAGCCCGATTTTTTTCATTGTTTGTGCACTTTCTATTATCGTGAGCACCCCCATCCCAGTGTAATTTATTTTTGTGGATTTAGTGCGACAAGGCAGTTGGGAGAGCTACAGGGATGCTGGGATGCACAGGAAGAGGTATCAACAACAGAAGGACGGTAGTGGTGTTGCCTCTGCATAAGGACAGAAAGTGCAGAGGAGGGCAATTAAAAATGGTGTGGGGTCTGCATCAAAAGTCCTACAAGGGGAGATTAAAGGAACTCAATATGTACACCCTAGAAGAGAGGTGTTTTTGAGAAAAAAAGGTGCTTAGGAACAAGGGGACATGTTATGAATCTGCAGGGGGGGATTCAGGAAAGATGTGAGAAAGTGCTTCTTCACAGAAAGCAGTTGTGGATTCCTGGAACCGTTTACCAGCTAAGGTGGTGGGGGCAAAACCAGTGATGGGGTTCAAGAAAGCATAGGATAGATATAATCTTAGTGGAAAGGAATTAGGGAGGGAGGGAGAAAAAGTTGGAGATCAAGTAGGGTCTGCAGTGATACTGTAGGTAGGCAAAAATGGGCAGACAGCATGGGCCAGCAAATTCTGTTTCTATGAAAGCACAAGGGGTCATTTGCTGGTGTGGAGGGTATATTTTGCACTCACACACTTTCGCATAAATGCACAAAAACATTTTTTTAAACTGAATTCCGTCTCTTGAGAGCAGGACCTTTTTTCTGTTGTGTTTCTGTGCAACCTGGCTTATTCTCTTGGTGGCTGGCAGTATAGCCTAGAGGTTAGAGTAATGAGCTGTGAATTAGCTTGATACATTCAGCAGACCTGGGTTTGATTCCTGCAACCTCCACTTACGTACTGTGTGACTGAGCAAGTCACTTAACCACCGCAAGATACACTTTTCTTAAATGAATATTGCTGTGTCTCATTGGTTAATATCTTCTGAAGGGCAGTAAATAGAAATTATGTACCTACTGTAATTCTTGATCTTCTCTTGTATCTTCACCATTCATTACTGCTTGGGTGTAAGCCGAAGGCACGCACCCGCCATGGGAGTTTTTTTTGGGGGTGTGAGGGGTCTGCCCTCGAGAGAGAGAGACACACTAGGTGGTGCACGATGGGTGGCCGTTAGGCACCGCAGACTCCTCCCTCCTCCATCCCAGTTCTGGAAGCCAGAAAGGTGAAATAAGGATAAGAAAGGGAGAGCGAGGCAAGAAAGCTGAGGGATAGACAAAGGAAAAGATATAAACTGAAAAATGAATAAGCCGACAGAGGACAGGAAAGAGGAAAACCTACCCTATGGAACCGCAGGGCCTCACTCCTGGGGTGGCTTCGAGGGAGGAACAGATAAGAGAGAGGAAGAAGAAGGAAGTAGAAGGAGATGTTGGGAGGGGGAGAAAGTTCTGCCAAATTGTGAGATAATTGGTTTAAAGGCTTGTAAGCTCGGAACCAAAGGCAAGGGAGCAAGGATCCCATCCAAGAGAAGCTGGCGAAGAAGGTTCAACCGAACCTTTTGCACAGCTTGGTACACAAAAGGCAGACTTTCTACACCTCCTGCCATCCCCAACCCCTAACACTCAGGCTGAGAGCTCACAGATTGCAAAGGCAGAAAATCTGTTCCGGAGGGAGAGTGCCCAACTAGGAAGGGGAAGGGAGCCCACTAGCACCTTGTTGCGTGCTAATACAGATGTGTGTGTGTGTGTGGGGGGATTTGAAGCCCTACAGAGGGCAACACCTTGTGGAAAAGGACAGAGGGGGAACTCGATCTGACTCCCCAAAGGCAAGGGCAAAAATCAAATCACCAGCTCAAGGCAATTGAAGTGCCAGAGCAGCGTTTAACTGACAGAGACTGGCAAAAATAGGAAGATCCAGAGATGCCAGTGGGGTCCCAAACCAAAGGAACAGACCATTTAAGGGAAGGTTTTGTTAACTGGAGATTGAACAACATGGCTTAAGAAGGGGCCAAAAGGTTACCTTCAGGGGCAATAAGAAAGAGTTCCTTCAGGAGAAAGATAAATTCTACTCGTTCCCCTCTCTTTCCAATTTTATGCTATCCGTTCTGAAGAAGAACAGAAGACTCAAGATTTTTAAGGATTCAGGCTTTTAAGGCCATGAGAAGAAGGGAGGACGAACGAGCAGGGAGGAGGAGATGCCAAAGAAGGAGGCCCATGAGGGGAAGGTGGGTGGGGATCAGTAATGAATGGTGAAGATACAAGAGAAGATCAAGAATTACGGTAGGTACGTAATTTCCATATCTTCCCTTGTCAGTCTTCACTATTCATTACTGCTTGGGTGAGTACCAAGCCCCCTCCCAGAGTGGGACTAAGAAAAACCCTGAGGGAACAAGACTCTCAGCCTCCTGCTGGTGAAAAACAGAAGGAAGAGACCCTGACCTTACAAGACAGGAAGCCTAAGGCTGAGAAGAGCTAGGAGGTGTCCCCTGGAGATGAGGAGACAGAGGAAGCCCCTGCAGAAACCTCCTAGCCCTGATAGAAAAGAGGTGGGTCCCTCGGAAGGCAGAGCGAATCACCCTACGCCGGGGCCAGGGGTGACAATCTTGATAAATGAAGCCATGCCATCCACCTAATGCAGATCACTGTCCCCGCAAGCCTGGAAGCCACCTCATGGGTGTCATAGGATGCTCTTGCTTGGTGCCTTGTCAGTTCCAGGCCTATAGCGGAGAGGCAATGGCCTGTCTGGATTGCTCCATATCAGACATTGATGCTAGAAGTTGAGAGAGCATCGACCACAAGTGCCTGTTGTAGGCAGCATGGTGTGTCTGATGTGATGCAATGCACAACATCGCACGAGAAGAAAACACTCTTTGGCCCCACCAGTCAAATTGTAGGGAATCTGAGTCCAGTGGATGGTCATGTGCCAGGCAGTGGCACCTGGAAGGAGTCTCCAGGAATACTAATCCCCAGGGTGGGTTGGGGGGAGTACCTAGGGACTCAGATGGAGCACAATACCTCCTTCTGCAGTCTGCCGGGGCTGGGATAGGATCGGCTGGAGACTGCCAGATGCGGATGGACGCCTCCTGGAAAGGAATAGGCCAGGATGGCACCACCAGATGCTGGGCACTGAATTCACCAAGGAATTCACGCATCTCCCACTCAGTATTGTCACGCCTGACAAAGGAGATACGGAGGTCCCCAACCATCCTCGAAAGGAAGTGCTGATAATCTGTGAAATCAGTGTCAGAGGAAAGGTGAGCAGACGGTTCCTCTCCCTACGAGGTGGGAGCCAAGGAAGGTGGGGAACTAGAATGTTCAGATGACTCCTGCGGTGGAGGGGACAGGCAAAATACCCTCTCATGCATGTGTCTAACATATGACGGGAAGGCCGCCGCAGTGCCTCTGAACGTCTCCCAGGATAACGGCCCCATAGGACAGACGTGGCCTGGAAGAGAAGGAGGTGGCTGCAGAGAAATGGGAGAAGGGCACCTGTGAGTAGGCAACTGTCCTCTGCCAAGGCTCTGAAATCCAGGGAATGGAGCCCAAGCTGGCGGGGTCCCCGAAATCAAACCAGGTCGCAAGACTGAACCCTGGGGATGCGAACTCTGGAAGAGCCCAACGAGGGAATTTCCCCTCTGATGCACCTGGGGCTGCCTGGGTCCAGAAGGGCAACCCACGGCGGTGCCACCAGAAGGGTCCCCCGAGCCCAAGAAGGAAAGGCGGGGTTCAGTGCTACGGCTTCATCCTGCACACCAAAAGGTGGCAGAAAGGAGCCAACGCCCCTCACCCCTACCCCTCAACCCCTCAGACTCCGAGGATGCCCTCTTCCTCGACTCCAGCGATGGGGTTCATCGACCCCGAGACCACCCCCCCCGAGGACTGAGCCTCAAATCCACCCTGGGAAGGAGCAGCAGCACCAGGGCTGGCAGCTGCCACTGCCTCTGGGGGGACAGCCCCTTCCCCGACCCCCAAAACACCCTCCCCCATAGACTCCAGGTTACTCCCAGCCTGGGAGTCCTCAGGGGAGAACTGTTCTGGAGACTCAGGAATGGGGGCACTGGGTCGTCTGACACCGCACCTCTCAAAAGACTCTGACGCCAAAGAATCAGGGTGCGAGACTGGGGCCACATCTGAATCGCCCACTTCCGAAGAAGAGTCGACCAGCAGGACCTCGTGCGGCTACCCCAAGAGTCTGCTGGGAAGAGGTGCGCCGACGATGCCGGTGTCGTCGCAATGCCGCACGACCGCTCCCAGTGCCTTACCCGTGGCACCGATACCTGGCCCCAACTCACCACTGGCCCCAGTCAAATCCCCGATGCCATGCTCGGCCCTGGAATCCAACACAGTGCTGCTAGCAGAGTCAACCAGAGAAGCAGTGCCGAGAAGCAAGCCGGTGCCGCAAGTGGTGCCGCCCCAATCACCGGCACCGTGAATGATGTAGGGATCCGAGACGGCACTGTCAGGTGGTGTCAAGGGTCCACCAGTGCTGGACCCAGCAACCATGGGCCGTGACACTGGGGGAGTCTACAGATCTGAGGAAGTAACTGCTGAGGCGGAGTCCCTGACATGACCCTGGGAGGGGCCACAATGTTCCTCCGACACTGCGAAAGAAGCCTCCTCCTCAGCAAGGCTTGAAGATGAGGAGGCCTCCTCCTCACCAGACCGTATAGGCCCAGGAGGCGACCTGGAGGAAGGGCCTAAAGTCCTGGCCTGGGAAACCCGAGATCGACGCCGTCCTCTGAAAGTCGGTGGAGCCCTGCCGACTCTAAACGCGTGGACTTCAAGAACACGGCGGTTCATTGAAAAACAGCATCTATCCATGTCGTGGTTAGGTCCCAGGCACCAAAGACAGACATTATGCTGGTCCATCATGGAAAAATGCTGGCCACAGGAGCACCGACTCATGGGGGCACGGCCCACTTTCGACTTATGCTTGGCTCCTGAACTGGACATGATGCAAAAACAACTTTAAAACAGAAACGTTTCTGACGCTGTTGAAAAAAATAAATGAAATGGTCATGCCAGTGTCAACGGCATCGGGAAAATTCAAACCGGTATGCAGGATCGAACGAAGTAGGCCTAATGGCACAGTTGTGAACACGTCTCACATGCACAGCGGGTGCTACCTCGATGGTGGGAGAAACAGAACTGGGATGAAGGAGGAGTCTGTGGTGCCTAACGGCCGCCCCTCACGTGCCATATAGTGCGTCGCTCTCGAGGGCAGTGCCACTGGTGCCGACTCCTCTCAAAAAAAAAAAAAAAAACTCCCGTGGCGGGAGCGCTCCTCCGGCTTACACCCAAGCAGTAATGAATGGTGAAGATTGACAAAGGAAGATCTGAGGTTGCCCACCTCTTGCTGCTGATTCATTACACATGTCACTGCCTTGGAAGCATACCACTTAATCCTGCCCTCTGCTGTGTCTCATTGGTTAATACCCTCTGAAGGCGGTAACTGAGGTTACTGCCTGTTGCTGCTGACTGGTTAGTCATCTGGTCTCTAAATGGACCTCCCACATGTTTTTTCTTGCTCTGATTGGGTGGTTCTAGCTTGCCCAATTGGTTGACATATAGAAAGCGCCTTTTTTAAAAGACATGTTTTTTTAAGGAAAGTTGTCTCCAAGGCAGATCCACCTCCGAGACAGCCCTGCCTTTGAGGCAGGAATGGATAGGGCTGCCTACCAGGCAGGGCTTTAACCTCTATAGCTAAAGACCTGAGCTTCACTGCTGTGCCAGCTTGGTGGTGTAGTGGAAAGGTCTACAGCCTAATAAACAAGAGGTTGAGAGTCTGAATTCACACACGGTCCCTTCAGTTCTCTTTTGTCAGAATTTCATTTGAGTGGTGATCTATGGCAGCATGGTGTTAAAATAGTAGGTATATAAGAAAAGGGACTTACTGTAGCTACGAGAAAAAATAACTGCAACAATAAAGTTTTGCACTGGTGGAGGATCCAAACCACTTTTTTAAAACAAATATTGCCTCTGAGGCACAGCTAAGTCATTTTTCTTCCATACTTCCTATTCTAACACCATTCTGCCATGGATCACCACTCAAGTGAAATTCTGACAAAAGAGAACTGAGGGGACCCTGTGTGGATTCAAACTCTCAACCTATCATTTATATCAGGCTGTACACCATTCTAGTACACCACCAAGCTGGCACAGCAGTGAAGCTCAGGTCTTTAGCTATTCAGGGGGTTAAGTCAGTGTCAGTGGCTCAGTAGGTAGCACACTCACCTCTGAGGCCGGGAGATCAGAGGGCTGTGGGTTCAGTTCCCACATCTGGCACTTGGGTTAATATCCCAGTACTGACACTGTAATGCAGCATGAGAGGGGTGCTGCATTTCTGAGGTGCCGTCTTTCGGATGAGATGTTAAACCGAGGTCCCATCTGCCTGGATTGGTGGTAGTTCAGGTGGATGTTAAAGATCCCATGGCACTTATCGAAAAGAGTAGGGGAATTTCCCCAGTGTCCTGGCCAAATTTCCCTCATTCACTAAAAATACCACCAACAGCTTAATCTGGTTCAAGGTCAGTTGACATTCATCTGTATCCCCTTCCCCCGGGTCGTGCCTGAAAATAGGCAGGATTTGTCTAGTGCACTTACCCGGTCAACAAAAGCTAAATAAATAAAATAAATAAATAAAGTCCTGCCTAGGAGGCGGCCCTATCCATTCCTGCCTCAAAGGCAGGGCAGGGCTGCCTTGACAGTGGGTCTGCCTCAGTGGCAATTTTCATTTAAAAAAAGTGTCTTAAAAAATAAGTTTTCTGTTTGTCAACCAATCAAGGGCAGGCTAGAACCACCCAATCAGAGCAAGAAAAAATGTGGGAGGGCCATTTAAAGACCACATGAATAATCAATCAGCAGTAACCTTGGTTGTTGCCTTCAGAAGGTATTAACCAATGAGACACAGTGGAAGGCAGGATTAAGTGGTCTGCCTCCAAGGCAGCGGCATGTATAACCAATCAGTAGCAACAGGCTGCAACCTGAGTTACAGTCCTTCATAAAGTATTAACCAATTAGACAAAGCAGAGGGCCGGATTAAGGAGTCTGCCTCTGAGGCAGCGGCATCTGTAACCAATCAGCAGCAAGAGGCGGGCAACCTCAGTTACTGCCCTTCAGAAGGTATTAGCCAATGAGACACAGCGGAGGGTGGGATTAAGTTATCTTCCTCCAAGGCAGGACTGCCTCAGAGGCAATATTCGTTTAAGAAAAGTGTCTCTTGCTTTAAGGACCCAGTGCTCTCAGGTCACCCCTGAAAAGAGGCATTTGTGCCTAGTGGGCCTTACCTGGTAATCAAAGAATAAAAAAAACCTGCACTGCAGAATGCGGCTGTGCTAGGGAGCGTTTTCTACTGTCATCCCAAAGGCCTCGAACAGTTGCATCATTTGGGACAGGGTGTGAAGAACTTCCCAGGAATTGGTCTTCAGGATCCATTTCTCCAAATAAGGGAATACATAAAGCCAAGGGCTGCCGCAACCAATACTAAGCATTTGGTAAATACCTGTGGTGCAGAGGATAAGTTAAACGGCAACAGACAACTGAAAGCGCTTGCCCTCCAGCATGAAGTGAAGGTATTGTCCGTGACTCTGTCTGATCCTGATATAAAAAAATCAGGGTAGTAAGCGAGGTAAACACCAAGATAGAGACATCGATAGGGAGGAGGGCAGGGGTAACTGGAGAAAACAGCAAAGGCAATAAGGACAGGGATGGGGCAAAAAGGGGTAAGGCCATCAAGAAATGGAGGGTAGTGAGTACTAATGCCGTAGTCTGGGCAACAAGCTCCCTGAAGTGGTGGCCTTAATGGGAGAGGGATGCCTGGATATCGTGGCAGTCACAGAAACATGGTACACAGAGAACCATGACTGGGATGTTAACATACCAGGGTACACAACCTACAGGAGAGACAGGGAGGGGAGAAGAGGGGGAGGAGTAGTTCTCTATGTAAGGGAAGGGATAAAAGCAACGGAACAAAAGAGTAAACAGGGAGGAGAAGAGGCACTGTGGGTCACCTTAGAGACTGGAAATGGCACCACAGTCCGCACAGGGGTTGTATACAGACCCCCATCTCAGTGGGAGGGAATGGACAAGGATATGATAGAAAGCATCCTTAGGATGGCAGAGAAAGGGGAGATACTGTTGTTGGGGGACCCGAATATGCCAGATTTTAACTGGAGCACCTTTGCTGCAGCCAGATCCAAGAGCAGGGCCATTCTCGATGCCCTACAGGGGGCATGCTTCAGACAGCTAGTTTTGGAATCCACTCATGAAGGAGCAATCTTAGACCTCATACTCTCAAATGGGGACATTGAGAAGATCTCAGACCTAGAAGTGGGTAGCCATCTGGGAACAAGTGACCACCAAACAGTGTTGCTCACGATAAACTCAGTTACAGAGTCAAGCCATACAAAAGTGAGGGTACTGGACTTCAGGAGGGCTGACTTTGGCAAGATGGGAGAGTGCCTTAGAAAAGCACAGAGGGGGTGGAGCAACAATGGGGAAACATCAAAACTGCCATCACAGAGGCAACAAGCCTTTGTGTGAAGCAAATAAACAAATCAAAACGAAAGAAAAAGCCACTATGGTTCTCAAAGAGGTGGCGGGGAAGGTTAGGGAGAAAAAGATAGCATTTAGGAAGTATAAGGAAACACAGAAGGAGCAGGGCAGAGAACTGTATCAGTTAAGGTAGAAGGAAGCAGGGAGGGAAGTCAGAATACAAAAGGTCCAAACTGAGGAAAAGATAGCCAACTCGGTTAAGAAAGGGGATAAAACCTTTTATAGGTACATCAGGGAGCGCAGAAAGATGAAGGGAAGGCTAGTGAGGCTGAACAGAATGGACGGTGGGTGGGCAGAGAGGGACAGTGAAAAAGCAGGGATACTGAACGAACACTTCTGCTCAGGATTCACAGAAGAGCAGGAGGGGGAGGTACCTAATCCAATTAACAGAAGCACTCTAGATAGGAGGGTCGATCCCAGTCCTTTCGCAGAAGAAAGGGTTCTGAAAGAACTCCTAAAACTAAAAGGTGGACAAAGCAATGGGCCCTGATGGGATTCACCCCAGAATTCTAAAAGAATTAAGGGGAGAACTAGTGACACCACGGACTACCCTTTTTAACAAATCATGGGAGGATGATGTGGTACCTGAGGACTGGAGGAAGGCGGATGTGATTCCCTTTCATAAAAGTGGGAGCAAGACAGAGGCAGGAAAGTACAGACCTGTCAGTTTGACCTCTGTGGTAGGAAAAGTGATGGAATCACTTCTGAAGGAAAAAACTGTCGAGTAGCTAGAGGACAGTGGGGCACAGGACCCAAGGCAGCATGGGTTCACAGCAGGAAGGTCATGTCAGATGAATCTAATCGATTTCTTTGGCTGGGTGGCTAAAGTAGTAGACCAGGGAGGGGCTGTGGACATGGCCTACCTAGACTTTAGCAAGGCATTTGACACTGTCCCACACAAAATATTAATAAACAAATTAACCAGCCTGGGAGTGGGTCCCAGGGTGGTAGCCTGGGTAAAACATTGGATGGACAACAGGACACAGAAGGTAATTGTAAACAGAGTCCACTCTGAAGAAAGGGGGGTTACTAGTGGGGCACCGCAGGGTTCAGTACTGGGTCCAGTCCTTTTTAATGTCTTTATAAGTGACATTGCAGAGGGACTGGAAGGAAAAGTATGCCTCTTTGCAGATGACACAAAGATCTGCAACAGGGTTGATACACAAGGAGGCATGGAAAGGATGAGAAGGGGCTTGGCAAGGTTAGAGGAATGGTCAGAAGTATTGCAGCTTGGATTCAATGCAAAGAAGTGCAAAATAATGCACCTGGGAAACAAAAACCCAGGGGAAGAGTACACAATGGGGGGAGGTAGTAACAACAACAAAAATGGAAAGGGACCTGGGGGTAATCATATCAGATGACCTTAAGGTTGGCAAGCAATGTAAGAAGGCAGTAGAGAGGGCTGGGGGGATACTGGGATGTATAGGGAGAGGTATCACCAGCAGAAAAAAGGAAATTGTTATCCCTCTGTACAGACAGTTGATGAGACTCCATCTGGAGTACTGCGTCCAGTTCTGGAGACCTCATCTCCGCAAGGACATAGACAGGATGGAGCCAGTTCAGAGGAGGGCAACTAAAATGGTGCAGGGTCTGCAAGAGAAGCCATACGAGGAGAGACTAAAGGAGCTTAGTATGTATACCCTTGAGGAAAGGAGGGAGAGGGGGGATATGAGAGAGACTTTTAAATACCTCAGTGGAATCAACAAAGTCCAAGAGGGTAGCATCTTTCAGAAAAAGACGTGCAAGAACAAGGGGACACAATTTGAAGATAGATGGGGGATGGCTCAGGGGAAATGTGAGGAAGTATTTTGTCACAGAGAAGGTGGACGCATGGAACAGCCTTCCTGAGGAGGTTGTGGGGTCTAAAACTGTGGGGGAATTCAAGAATGCATGGGACAAACAAGGCAATTCTTGTGGGGGGAGGGTAGGAAGAAATAGGCTGTTGGTTAACTAGGATCTGCAGCTTATCCTGTAGGTAGGGAAATGGGCAGACTAGGTGGGCCAAGCGGTCGTTATCTGCCGTCAAAAAATAAAATCTATGGAGGTATGCCTCCTTCATGTCCAGGAAACACAGACAGTCCCTTTTTTGCAAGGGGGAATCAGGGCCTGCAGAGACACCATTCAAAACTTTTTGTATTCGATGTACAGTCCGAGGTCTCTGAGGTCCAACACAGGACGTGGAACTCCTGTCCCCATTGGAACTAGGAAATATCTGGAATTGAACACTTTGTCCCTGTCTTGTGGGGGAACAGGCTTGAGAGCATGTTTTTGAAACAGTGTCCGAACTCAGTCTTTTAGAAGAGACAAGTGGTTGGGAGGTTAAGAGGAATGGGATGGAGTTTGTACTGGAAAGGTTTCTATCAATTCCACAACATGCTCCTTTTCTATTATTTAGGACCCATTCGTCTGTAGTGACCTCCCTCCACTGCTATAATGCAGGGAGATCCTTCCCCCCACCACTTTCACCCCTGGAGGCAAGATTCCTTTGTGTACTTTTGCATAGGCACCAGGAAGATGTGTACCCAGGAGAGTACCACCACCTCTACCACAGAACTGCTGATGGTATGTACAGTTACCTCTGGCAGCAGGCTTATGAAAAGTTTCCCTACCACGCCCTCTGGTTGGAGTAAGACCTTAAAGTCATTTTGGAGGAATGAAGGTCATGGAGTACACTTTCAACATAACTTCCAAATAATCTGGAACCCCTAAAGGGAGCATTCAAGACAGCCCGTTGCATCAATACCAAAACTAGCTACTCTAAGCAAGGCGTAACATCTAATGTAGATGCCAAAGGCTGCAGCTCTGGCAGAGGCATCAGACACATCATAAGCTGCACACAGCATATGTTTGCCAACTTCAGAACCAGCTGACATGGTTTCAGGCAAGTCAGTCTTGGCAGGACCATCAGGTAAAGCCTGTACTGCAGTGCATGCAGTTTTCCATAGGCTATTCTGACATTTTGTCATGTACGAACATAAGAATTTGCCAGCAGATAAAGGCCTTACGGTCTACTGAGTGTGCAGCTAGCAACCCTTATACTGCAGTTGCCCTCCCTCCTACTCTATCCATCAGGTTTTGAAGCAGTCCACTGTTCTACAGGATTCCACTTCTGCAGGCAACGCATTCCGCCCAGACACCACTCTCTCCATAAAAGTGCCTTCTCATTTCCCTCCGGAACCTTCCCTCTTCCAATCTGAGATCGTGACCTCGAGTGTCCCTACCCCCCTTAACTTGAATAGTCCCTCTGTGCCAGTCTTGTTTATTCCCTTCATGTACTTGAATGTTTCAATCATGTCCCCCATCTCTCCTCCAGTGAGTACATGTTCAACTCCCTCAGCCTGCTCACGTAGGGCATGTCCCCTAGTTCCTGGATCATCTTTGGTGCCCTGCACCCCCCCCAGTAACAATGTCTCTCTTCAGGTATGGGCACCAGTGCTGCATACAGTACTCCAGGTGTGGCCTATCCAGTGACCTTTACAATGGCAGGATCACCTCTACTCTCCTTGAAGATATACTCTGGGCAATATAACCCAGCATTTTGTTGACCTTTGCAGCTGCCTTCCTGCATTGTGCTGAGTTGTTCATTGAGCCTGTTATAATCACCTCCCAGATCCTTCTCCTTCTCCTCCTCTGCCACGGCTAGCTGAACCACCTTCTCTCTCCCCAAGCTGGTAGCTCCTTCTTGTTTTTTTTGCCCCGAAATGTAGCACCTTGCACTTTTTGGCATTGAACCCCAACTGCCAGGTGTCCGACCAGGTCTTCAATTTTGACAGATCATCCAGCAACCCATGCCACCCTCCCAGGTCATCCACTGCTGGTCCCATCTTGGTGTCACCTGCAAACAAACTGATCTTGCTCTTGATGCCCATTGAGATGTGTGATATGAACACTCCAAACAATACTGTTCCCAGCAATGAGCCCTGCGGTACTCCGCTTGTCACTGCCCTCAAAAATGAGAACTCCCCTCCCACCACCACCCTCTGTCGCCTTCCCTGTAACCAGTTTACTACCCATCCCACCATTTTCATTCCTGCCAGCTTACTAACCAGCCTCCCACGTGACAAGAGTTGAATGCCTTACTGAAGTTCAGAAAATAGCAGTTACGTAAGAACTTACTGGAACAGTAGATCGAGAGAGAGGTTCCTGAAGTAGGTCTTTACAGAGCAGGACTGCGCCACCCTCTGGCGTCAGGACCGGCTGGCAAACTTCTAGCTAGTGATCTATAGTGGGGGACTGCCCCTGACGTCACATGACGGACCTCAGCGTGACTGTATAAGGGGGTGGTCCCCACGCCCGCCCTCCAGTTCTCCCAGTGGAGACCTCAGAAGAGGAAACAGGATAAGAAAAAATTACTCACCATAGTAATGTTGTTTCTTCTAATGGAGTCTTGCTGTATTCTGACAATATGCAGTATGACCGACCGGTTCAGCTGCCCCGGAGAACTAAGAGTTAAACACTAAGCAAAGGCGTAGAACGTTGAGCTCGAGCTTGGTTTTCAAACCACTGTCCTTGGTACATTCTGTGTAACTGACCAGATTCTTACAAAGCTACTAATAAGAAAGCGAAATAAAATAATCTATAACTAAACACCTCAAAGATAAATATACACAAAGATAGGGCATGAAGAACACTCAAGTCACTGATGCCCAGAAAAAACACCACCCACTGGTGAGTAAAGGAGTTAACAACTGGTGTGCAGAGACCCCGCTTCCCTAGGTTCCAGAGGGAAGGCAGGGTGGGAGGTCAGAATACAGCAAGACTCCATTAGAAAAAAACAACATTAGTATGGTAAGTAATTTTTTCTTCAAACAACATGAAGCAGTGCCCCATGGAGGTGGGCACAGAACCTACTTAGAGAATAGGCTCTGCAATACTGCTGTGCCAAACCTGGTATCACCCCTGGCCTGGTGTCCAGGCAATAGTGCTTAGTGAATGTGTGAACAGTTTTCCAGGTAGCTGCTTTACAGATGTCAAGCAAGGGGATATCTCTGGCAGGTGCTATTGAGGCAGCTGTCCCCCTGGTAGAGTGAGCCCTCAAGCCCACTGGTGGCTCCTTACCCAGTTTGCCATAGCAGAACTGAATGCAAGCCATAATCCATCTGGCAATGGTCCTCTTTGTGGCTGACCTGCCTTTACCCACCTCATCACACATAAGGAATAACTGAGTACAGTCCTTCCTATGGTCTTTTGTTCTGTCCATGTACTAGTTGATGGACCTTTTTACATCCAGGCTATGCAGCCTATGTTCACCTGAACTGGAATGATCAGTGAAGAAGACAGGCAATGTTATGGACTGAATCAGATGAAAGTCTGAGACTACTTTGGGGAGGAACTTTCTGTTAGTATGTAGAACAATCTTGTCCCTGTGAGGGGCAATGTAACTGGGTTCTACTGACAGGACCTGAAGCTCACTGATCCTCCTGGCCGAGGTGATGGCCACCAAAAACACAGTCTTCCATGTCAGGAATTTGAGCTCTGCTGAGGATATGGGCTCAAAAAGGGGCTGCATAAGCTGTGCTATGCATATGTTAAGGTCCCAGAAAGGGGTAGGCTCCCTGTGAGGGAGGTGAAGGTGGAGCAACCCCTTGAAGAACTTCTTGAATACAAGATGGACAGCTAGGGAAGAGCTCTTCACAGCTGCCAGGTATGCAGTAACAGCTGCCAAGTTTACTTTCAAGGTGGAGGGTTATAAGCCCAAGGACTGAAGGTGAACCAAGTAATCCAACAGGACTGCTAGGCTGGCCTCCTGTGAATCCTTGTCCTTCTGGGTACACCAGATGGAGAATCTCTTCCATTTGGAGGAGTAAGTTTTCCTGGTGGAAGGTTTCCTGGAGACCCTAAGGATGCCCAGGACTCCTTCAGAGAGATGCAGACCTGCATACTCTAAGTCTTCAGAGCCAAGCCTTAAGTTGGAGGGACTCGAGGTTGGGGTTAACATCAACAGGTTGTGCCTCCTGATGAGGCAAAATGGACTGGCCACTGACATGGACAACAGCATAGAGTACCATAGCTGTCTGGTCCAATCCAGAGCTATCAGAATCATGGTGGCGGACTGAACCCTGAGTTTGACCAAGACTCTGGGTATCAGAGGGAATGGAGGAAAGGCATACAGGAATCTGCCCAACCAATCCAGCAGCACAGCATCCAGAGGCACTGAGCCCAGTGCCGGGGGTCTGCAGCAGAAGTGAAGCAACTGATGATTGTCTGAGGCTGCAAAGAGATCTATCTTTGGAGTGCTCCATCTTCTGAACACTGTCATCAGAATCTGTCTGTTTGAGGACCATTCATGATGACCCTAGTTGATCCTGCTAAGAGCATCTGCCAGCACATTTTCCTTCCCTGGCAGGTGAGCTGCTGACAGAGAAGCTTTCAGGGAGTAGGCCAGGCTCCAGATCTTTATAGCCTCCATGCACAGCGCTGAGTACATTGTCCCTCCTTGTTTGTTGATGTAATACATGATAGTGGTGTCTGTTCTAACCTGTACCACTTTACCCTGTAGCATTTTAGCAAATGACTGAAGTGCCAAGAACACTGCTCTGAGCTCCAGAAGATTTGTGTGCAGCAGAGACTCCTGCTGGAGCCAAGTCCCATAAGCAGTGTGCTCCCCTAGGTGGGCTCCCCACCCTAGTAGTGAGGCATCTGTGGTCAGCACTGCTGAAGGAGCTTGCTGAAGGAAGGGAACTCCTGCCCTGAGGTTGTCCCTGTCCTGCCACCACTGTAGAGCTTGCAGCAAGGTGGCAGACACTAGAATTAGTTTGGACAGGGAATCCTTCTTCTGAGACCAAAAGAACCTCAGGTGGAACTGGATGTCCCTAATCTGAAATCTGGCACCTGGTACCACTGCTGTGGTAGTACCCATGTGGCCCAGGAGCTGTAGGAAATACCTTGCTGGGCGAGGAACCTGAAGATGAAAGGACTCTTCCAACTGAATGATAGCATTCACCCTTCATGGGGGCAGGAAGGCTTTTGCTTGAATTGTGTTCAGCTCTGCCTCTATGTAATCCAGGATTTGGACAGGTTTCAGGACTGACTTCTTCAGATTCACCAGGAACCCCAAAGATTGGAGGGTATCCTGTGTGAGGACTAGAGCTTCCTCTACCTGTTATGGGGGGGGGAGGAATGACCCACTACCAACCAGTCGTCCAGGTAGGTGAAAAAAACATGATTCCCTGCCTTCTTAGGTGTGCCACAACCACTGCTAGGCACTTTGTGAAAACCCTTGGGGCGGATGTCAGTCCGAAAGTCATGGTCCTGAACTGATAATGGCCCAAAAGCAGTCTGAATCTGAGGTACTTTCTGTGAGGACCCCTGAGGAAGACTCTCGAGGAGTCGAAGCGCTGGGTGATTAGAGAAGCACGGTTTTGTGTTGGTCTCCAATAAACCTATTTGTTTTATTTTGCATACCTTGGACTCATTATAGCCTTATTGGAGTACCCGAGTGCCACCATACTTTGGTTTGTTTGTTGTGGCTTTCAGTGAGACTGCCCGATGGGGATGTGAAAGTAAGCATCTTTTAGATCTAGGGATGCTAACCAATCCCCTTGTCGGAGAGTAGGTAGAATGATAGCCAGAGTGACTACCTTGAACTTTGGCTTTGTAAGGTGCTTGTTCAGGTATCTCAGATCTAGAATGGGCCGCCACTCCCCATTTTTCTTCAGGGTTAGGAAATACCTTGAGCACAATCCTTTTCCTTTGTGCTGAAGTGGAACAGGTTCCATGGAAACCTCTGCTTCCAGCAGAGCTGTTTATTTATTTATTTTTTATTTATTTCAAATTTGGATTAATGCCTTTGAGCCGAGGGCTCGTTTACAAAGACTCCAAGTCAACAAGGAATACAAGACATTTACAGGTGATGAAACATTGCAGAACAGAAAGACATCAACTAACAAGTGACATTAGTGTGCAGTTACAACATTAAGCAGGGTACAAGAAGTAAGGAGAAACAGGACCACACTTCCAGAGAAACATATTACTGCAGCACTAATTAAGTGCAGTACAGTGTTTAACAATCATGTTACAGTTCAGACAGGGTGCTCCCAGTCTGCAGAAATGCATGTTTTAGCAGCCAAGGTGAGGCTATGTCAAGGGGAGGTAGTAGGTGGTGGGAGGGGGAAGTGGGCAGTTGTGGAACAGGAGGGTGGAAGTGAGAGAGGGTAGCATTTGATGGGTGTGAGAACCGCCTTCAGAGGCCATGGGTTAACAGAAACACTGGCAGTCAGATTTGCTGGCAAGAAGAGATCGAAGCCCATTTTTAAAGTAGCCAAGTCTGGGGGAGTTGGCAAGGTCTGCAGGCAGATCATTGAACCATTTAGGCCCACAGTAGGAGAGGGATCTTTGGCCAAGGGTGGTTTGTTTGAAGGGAACAGTTAGAACAGTCCTGGAGGCACTCCTTGTGCATTTAGATGGCTGTGCAGGCTCAAAGAGGGCTGAAGTAGCCGTAGGCATGGACCCCATCAGGGACTTTTTCGCAAGGAGGCAGGCCTGGTATTGGAGTCTGTGGTGGAGTGGGAGCCAGCCAGTTTCCTTGTATAGGTCACAAGGTGAGTCATTTGTGTACTCCCAGGACCAGGCAGCAGGCCTTGTTGAAGATGGTTTGACCCTTTTAAGCGCTGTGTCTGTGCCTGCCCCGTATATGACAAGACCATAATCCACAGATGAGAGAACTGAACTGCATGTAACAAGTTTCAGGGCAGCCGGTGTCATTGAGGTGTGATGTCTGTACAGGATGCCAAGCTTCATGTTGGTGGACTTTACCAGTTGCTCAGCATGGGCAGTGAAGGTGAGGGTGTCATCAAGGTGAATCCCTAAGTACTTGAATGTATTGACTTGGTCTAGTACTTCTCCTTCGCTACTAAGTATATGCAGTAAGGACCCTCGAATCTTGCTCTGTGGGGTGCTGAAGAGCATGCTCTATGTCTTTTTGCAGCTGAGTAGCAGTTTATTTCTGGTGAACCAGGATTCCAATGCACAAAAATTGTGCTGAAGTTCAGAGCTAATTGATCCCAGATCTTTCCCTGGGACGGAGATAACGGCATCGTCTGCATAGAGTACGGAGTGTGCAGGACAGGTAGAAGGCATGCCATTTATGAAAAGGCTGAATAAGAGAGGACCGAAGACAGAACCTTGTGGGAACCCTAGGTTTACTTCCCTGGGCTCAGAGATTATATTGCCAATCCTGACCCGTTGAGATCTATGGGTTAGGTAGCTATGGAACCAGGCCACAGATTCCATTGACAATCCTGTAGAGAGGAGACATTTCAGTAGCAGTTGGTGACTGACTGTGTCAAAGGCCTTGGTGAGGTCTATGAAGATAGACCCCACCGCCATCCCTTTATCCAGGACTCCATAAAGCTGAGTGGTGTACTCTACTAGTGTGGTGACAGTGGAGTGACTGTTTCTGAGGGGGTGGCAGGTTTGAATGATCTTGCTCCTGTTTTTGGGAACAGTTTGAAACTGAGAGCAAGTTTGAAACTGAGAGCTAGACTCTGGCCTACTACCTCCAGGGCTCACCTGTCTGAGGTGATGGATTGCCAAGCCTGGAGGAAGTAGGCCAGCCTGCCCCCTACTGGTGGTGGGGAGGTGGCCTGGACAGACATCTCAGGGTGTCTGTTTTCAGTGTGTAGTGGACCGAGAGGTGGAACCAGCCAGCCAGTGCCTCTTCTGCTTCTACCTCTAAAGTAACCCCTACACTGCTGGTAGGAGGGGAAGGCTTGAGCCAAATAGAAAGGCCTGGGGTAAGGCCTCTCTCTACCTCCTTTAGTTTGTTGCCTTTGAGGGGTCACAGCTTTCTCTTTGGCAGCTGCATTCTTGTAGGCTACCCTATACCCGTTCATCTTTTTCATATATGTCTCTGTTTGCTCCCCAAAGAAAGAATTTTGTGTAAGAGGGAAATCAATGGCATTGTTCTGCATGTCCTGGGAGAGACTGGTATACCTCAGCCAAGAAAACCTCCTGAGGGAAATGGCTGAAGCCATAGAATGAGGCGCTGCATCATTGGCATCCACTGCCATGTGAAACTGGCATTTGGATGACTGAACCCCTTTACTGAACAGCTCCTGTAGGTCTGCTGCCAATTCAGGGGACGCCTTCTTAGCTAAGTGTCCCACTGAGTCCCAGAGGGACTTCTGGTACCTAGATACGTAGACCATATGGGATGTCTGCCTGATATCCAGGGAGCCAGCTAGATATCCTTTTTTTTGCTAAGGAGTCAATTTTTCTTGACTCCTTATCAGGAGGATGAGCGATGTGCCAACTTTTTAACAAGCTGCAGCTTGAACTACCCCCACATGACTGCAGCAGCTACTCAAAATTTCAGTGCCATTGCCAGCCAACACATACTCTGTCCATTTTCTTATCCACTGGGGGGACAGAACTTGGGGTCTGGTGAATTCTTGAGGTCTGCTTTTTGAGGGACTTGTGAATAGGAATCATGAGTCCCTGGGAGACAGGGAGATCCATATTCTCCTTATAGTCATCCTCTTCCTCCTCCTACTCCTGTCTAGTCTCGTGGACAGACAACTGAAAAGTTTCTGCTACCTGTCTCATAAAAGAAAAATGAGAGGTAGATTCCCTTGTAGGATGAGGAGGAGACTCGTACTGAGGATGATCAGGAGAAACCTTGGGCTCAACAGGTTCTCCCACATCCTCCTCATCACCATAATCTTTATATTCAGAACCATAATATTCCTCTGGATCCAGAGAGCCTGAAGGAACCGAACCAGCAAGCACCTGAACCGAGGTATGCACAACTGGTCGTTGAGCCGGTTCACCCCAACCAGGCTGCAACGACTGAACTATGCATATAGCTTTTGTGATCTCCTCAGTGGTTGGAGCTGCAACAGTTTGCTTCCACGGTTCCAAACCGCTTTTTCTCATCTTTTTAGTGGGGCCCGTATCAGGGGCAGAGTCCGCTTGTCTTTTACTTGAGGATTCACCTTGGTCCAAGTGTTCAGTAACCGGTTCAGCGAGTTCTTTTGAACTGGCCCGGACCTTATTGGAGGTTTTCTCCATTCTATCCCTCAGTTTACCCAAACGCCTATCTAGGGTAGATTGAGGAAAGTTTTTACAAATGTTGCAGTCTGATTGCAAACGGTCAAAACCCAGGCAATATAGACACACAAAGTACAGATCAGACTTAGTAAATTGCTCCCACGCTCAGTGCAGCGTTGAAACCCAGTGGGGCTGATTTTTCTCTTGGGTTTCAGTGACATAACCATTACTAAATTTAGGGCTTAACCCAGGGGCTTAGACCGGTTAAGCGAATCTAATTAAAATTGTTTCATCCAAAAATGGTTTAGTCAGGCCCAGATAAATAGAAATAAAATGATGCATTTACCCCTGATGGCTTTAGTAAGGCCGGGTACAAGAGAGAGACAAAGTTTTAGGCAGGAAGCGGTTCAGCGCCTGCGTTAAAAACTGAGAAAAAATCCCCATTTTTAGTCTAAAACTTTGAACCGGATCCCCAAACAATAATGAACACTTCATCACAAGAAAGGAAAAAAATATCTTTGGTTTCCTTCCGATCACGGAGAACCATTTGGAAACCAAAAACTTTCCCAAATGAAGTTAAACCTAGACTAGTCTAACCTGTAACTAGACAGAGGTTTGAAAAACAAAATAAATAAACAGTAGTTTAAAGGACCTTTGAAATGTGAAATTCAAAGAAGAAGTTGAGGAGCAGTCTCTGAGGTGTCTTCACAGGCGAGTGGAGTAAAGAATCTGGTCAGTTACATAGAATGTGCCGAGGACGGTTTGAAAACTGAGCTTGAGCTCAACGTTCTATGCATTTGCATAGTGTTTAACTCTTAGCTCTCCGGGGCAGCTGAACCGGTCGGTCACACTGCATATTGTCAGAATACAGCAAGACTTCATGTTGTCTGAAAGGAGCAACAACTCCTGAAGCCACGAGCTGCTAAAAAAAAAAAAAATTAAAAATAAAAGCCCTGGGAAAGGAAAAGAGGAAAGATACAGGAGCTGGGCAAAGGAGGGAGGGAAACTGAGACCTACTGCAGGAACCTCTCTCAAACCTCTACTGTTACAGTAAGTTCTTATGTAACTGCTATATCTTACTTCGAAAGGGTTCCTGCAGAGGGTCTTTACAGAGTAAGACTGAGTATCAAGCAGTCAAACAAAAAGAAAGTCCGAGACTAGGTTCCAGGAGGAGGAAGTGTCTGCCAACTAGAGGCCTACCTAGGACAGGAGGCCTTGTAGGACAGTGTTTCCGAAACCGGCTCTGCGCCCAGAGGCAATGTCCAGACTGTAGTGCTTGGTGAAGGTATGGATGGAAGACCAAGTGGCCGCTGCATGAATATCTACAGTGGACACATTTCCAGGAAGGCCGAAGCAGCCATGCCCTAGCCTGAGTGGCCTTATACTGGAAGGGCTTCTACTGGTGTAGATGTACGAGACGCAGTTAGCCTACCATTTTGACAAACCCTGTTTGGAAATGGCCTTGCCTTGACACTTGGGAGTGAAGGCATCAAACAACTGGTTAGACTTTCAGTCCTGTTTGGTCCTAGAAATGTAGTATCTCAGAATCCTATGCACATCCAAGGTGTGCAAGAGGTATCCCCCCCCCCCAGTTGGAATACTCTAGGTAGTATACCAGCAGTTCGACATTCTGATTGAAAGTAAATTCCGGAACTACCTTTGGAAGAAAGAAGTGTTAGTCCACAGAGCCACCCAGTCTCAGTGGAAAATCAAATGAGGCTCCTTACAAACTAGGGCCTGAAACTCTTCGAGCAGAGGTACTAGCGACTAAAAAGAGCATTTTCCAGGATAAATAACGCGTGTCGCAACTTGCTGCCGACTCAAAAGGGGGGCAAAGTAAGTTTTTCTAAAATAAAATTCAAATTCCAGGGGGGAACCGGAATCTGGACCGGAGGTTTGAGATGGAGGATCCCCTTAAGAAAGGTTTTGGAGACCTCCAACTGAGCAATGGTTTTACGCTCCACCGGAAGTAGGTAGGCTGAAACCGTAGATAGGTGTACATTCAGCGAGGAATAGTTTAGGCCTGAATCAGACAGGTGCAAGAGGTACTCAAGGACCTGGGGTGCCATGCAAGAAAAAGGGTCCAGACCTTTGGCTGCGGCCCAAACAGAAAATATCTTCTATTTCATAGCATACGTGGATCTCGTGGAGAGCTTTCTGGCCTCCACTAGGACCTGAGAGACTCTGGAAGATACACCAAAGTGTGAGACTGCTATGTCCAGAGGTGCCATGCATGCAGGTGGAGATACTTGAGGCTCGGATGCACCAGGCTGCCCTGCTCCTGAGACAGAAGGTCTTGGGAGAAAGGAAGAAGAACTGGGCATTCCATCGTCAGCGGCTGCAGCAGAGGAAACCAAAACTGAAGAGGCCACAGAGGGGCAATGAGAATCATGTGGGCCCCCCTCTGCCTGGAGCTTCAGCAGAACCTTCTGCAGAATAGGAAAGCATACAGAAATCTCCCTGTCCAAGATAGAGACAGCACGCCCCACCAGAAAACACCACGCCCGGGAACGAGCAAGCAAAAGCTGGGTAGTTTGCGCTGGATGGGGAGGCGAAAAGATCAATTTCTGGTCGAACCCATTGAAGGAAGAGATCTTCCACTACCTCCTGGTTTAGCTCCCACTCTTGAGCCCGAGCAATGGTGCAGCTGAGACTGTCCACCAGGACAATGTGGATTCCTGGGACATGGACAGCTATCAATGTCAGGCCATTCTGGACTGCCCAGTACCACACCTGCATCTCCTCCCTGCAAAGTGGGTACAATCAGGTGCCTCCCTACTTGACGTACCAGACTGTGGCTATGTTGTCAGTCTGGATCAGGAGTGTTCCTGGAAGTAGGAGGGATTGGAAGGCCTGGAGAGCATAGAATGCTGCCCACATCTCCAGAATGTTGATATGCAGATGCTCCTCTATGGGAGACCAAGTTCCCAGAGTCTGGTGGTCTCCCAGGTGGGCCCCTTCCAACCCTTTCCCAAGGCATCCATCATGAGGATCATGGAGGGGGGTTGGGGGTGGAAGGGAATCTCCCCCCCCCCCGAGAAAGGTTGGTTAGATCCTGCCACCAGAGGAGATCCCTCTTCAAGCTGTTGGAGACTAGGATTTTGTGATGCATGTCATCCAAGCATTGATCCCATTGGACCCAGAGGTACCACTGGGTCACTCTCATGTGCAGTCTGGCAAAAGGAACTGTGGGTATGGCAGTCACCATAAGACCCAACAGGCAGAGGATAGAGCGCACTGAGGTCTAGTGAGAGGAGGAGACCAGCGCCGTTTGTTGAAATCAGGGTTTCCGGCCTGTCCGCAGGAAAAAAGGCCATGCCCTGGACCGTATCCAGCACAGCTCCAATGAACTGGAGGTGCTGGGAGGGTGAGAGCAGAGACTTGGCACAATTCACAGTGATGCCAATTCTGGAGAAAAGATCCAGGGTAGTGGAAAGAGAATCCATCAGACTGACCTGAGACGGAACTGACAGTAGCCAGTTGTTCAGGTAAGGGAACACATAAATCCCCTTGCGGCGCAAGGCTGCAGCCACCACCGTCAGGCACTTGGTAAAAACCCGAGGTACTGAACAGAGGCCAAAAGGAAGGGCCTTGAATGGATAATGGTTCTCCTGAAAGAAGAACCACAGGAAAAGGTGGTGGGATGGGAGGATGGGGATGTGCAGGTAAGCATTCTGCATGTCCAGTGAGCACAGCCAATGGTTTTGTTGGAGCAGGGAAAGGGGTCCCTGGAGGGTCAACATGTGGAACCTCTTGCACTCGATGAAGAGGTTGAGCAAGCAGAGATCTAGAATAGGTCTTGGATCTCCCATCTTTTTGGGCACTAGGAAGAAGTGGGAGTAATATCTCCTTCCTGTCTGCCCTGGTGGAACCGGCTCTATGGCAGACTTTAGCAACAGAGCTTGGATTTCCTGATGCACCAGGTTTATATGGTCTGACGGGTCTAATGAGACCTTCCTGGCAGATTGTCTGGGGACCTCTCCAGGAACTCGGAGTGTCCTCTTGCGACAAGCTGGGGCACCCAAGCATCTGCGGTTATCGCCTTCCATCTTTCCAGGTGGAGGGCGAACCCCCCACTGGCTCCTCCAGAGATGTGAGAGGAGGTGGAGGAGACCCCCTTGAGTCAGGATGCAGAGGGAAGACCCACTTTGCCGCTGCTGGTGGCCTTTTGGGACTTCACCTGAGGAGTCTGGGTACCGGAACCGGTGGCACGTTTGCCCTGACGTCTGCCCTGGTTTTGCCTATTCCACATCTTTCGGGGCGTGACGAAAATCCTGCTTGGGTTTCTGGCCCGAGCGGCACATGGAGCGGACATCTTTAAGAGACCTCCCGCTCTCTTCAAGCTGTTATGTCTTTGACGTCACCCCCAAAAAGGACGGAACCCCTGAAGGGGCGTCCAGCAGGGTGCTCTGTACATCTTGCACCAGTCCCACAAGACGGAGCCAGGCCAGGCACCTCAGGCAAACTCCTGTAGCAGTGCAATGAGCCACAGAATTGACAGAGTCATAAGTGGCCCGTAAGGCATGGTGGCAAGAAGACTTGCCAAGTCTTACTTTATCTAGCAGCTGATTCTAGAGTTCCTCATCCAGAATGGCCTGGAGTTATTTTTCTAAGTTGGATAGAGCTGACGTCTGACAGGGCACCATGTAGGCCACGTAATTTAAGGATCGTATGGCACAGGCAGAGGAGGCGTAGACCTTGTGGACATATTGGTCCATTTATTTGGACTCCTTATCCAGTGGAAATCACTGACGGCTGTTGCCATATGGTAGAGGTTAAGTCCTTGTGCAGTCTCAACCAAGGCGGAATCGGGAGGGGGATCCACATTGGTGAGGTCCAGATGTTCTGCCAGCCTCTTTCTCTTGGGGTCCATCTCCTGGGATGCCCAACAATACGCCTGTTGAATGGACCGATGAAGTTCCACGAAGGAAGGATCCTCCGGAGGAGATTTTGGTGACTCTTTGGGTTGAGGGCTGTACTGAGTCAGAGTCGGAGGACTCTGGTCTGCTGGGCAATGGAGTAATGTCTGGAGCCGCCTCCTTGACCCTGACACTTAAAGGAATCCTCATCGGACGCCTGTTCAAATCCCTATCGGATGTCCGGTCCGTAGGTGATGGGCTTCTCATCTTGTGGGTTGGGGTAGACACCACGACCGATTGTGGCTAGCCCAACTCTAGTAAAAGTTGGGACTTAACATTCTTCCACTAGGTTGGAATAGTTTCTTGCGGTTCCAGCTGGGGTGGAGGTGGTGGTGGCCGGTTGCCCGGCTACCTCGTGGCATAGGGGAGATAGTCAGGCATCTGGTACTAGTAATGATATAGATTATATCCATGGAACATGTGACCCTGGCCCGGCGTCAGGTACCCGGGCATCGGTCCTTGCGTCTGGTAGCCCGGCGATGGCCCTCCCAGTGTCACGTAGTAGGGGAACTGAGGTGGCGAGTAGCCAGGATAGTTGCCCATGGGGCCAGATGGAGGAGGGGCAGAGGGCCCAGGGAGTGGTGGTGCCACGGGCCCACTGGGGCAGATGGGTCTGTAGGCAGGCCTGGTGTTGGGGCAGGAGCCCCAGAAGGGCCAGCAGGGAGCTCCGGCATTAGAGCGAAAAGTCCTGGTCCACATCCATATCAGAGGGAGGGTGGACTGGGGAGTGGCCCAATGTCAGATCTGAGATGGGTGAGGGGGATAAGGTGAGCGGCACCCCCGTCGACTAGTCCGCCAAGGAGGGCAGGAGTCTCAGAGGGAAAACCTGACATAGGAGAAGTCTCCTGGACAGCAACACTTGAATCCCTCGGAAGCCAGGGGAGAGAGATGTCAGGTAGGGTCAGTGAGGTCTGGGAGGGAGAAACCTCGCAGGACTGAGGGGAGCTTGGAAGCTTGCTCTGCACGACGTCGGAGGTCACATGGGTATCCGACGGGAGAGCCACCGCCGGGCAGAAGTTGGGTGAACTGGCGACCGACTTAACGGCGCCAAGCTGGTAGGCATTGGAGGAGCCAATGACCAACTTACAGGGAGAGGTCGGGCCGATAACAGCCTGGATGCTGGGGTTAGGCAGGACAACCGAGGCTGGGTGCCCGGCAGCGGAGATGGAGTGCGACATTGGCTGAGCTTTCAACAGGTTCCGAAGGAAGATCCCTCAGAGAGGAGACCCCCCCCGACTGTCTACTAACCAACAAACCAACAAGGGAATTCACGCTCACGTTAACTGTAGGATGCATGATAGGGTGGCTAACCCCAAATATTCAATCGAACTTTCAAAATACTACACATTCATCCTAAAAAGTAACTAGATCTACTGCAAAGTTCATCTAAAGGCTTTTATTTCCCTTTTCCCAAGAAATGCAGTTTAGTTTCACTGTTGTGAGATACAAACCCATAGCACCTCACCTCTCCGTGAGGCTCCAAGGGGCTAACAAATAATCAAAAGGACCAACAATTTAAGGTGTGCAGACTAGTAACATCATAGCCTTAACAGGCTTCTCATTAATTATTTCCAAAAAATATATATAATGTGTTTACATAGTAAGTGCATTACAGACTCCGTGCAATTAATTTATATCAAAAAGTCTACAAAACTGTGTTATTTTCTCAAGGAACTGATTATAGTTATTTACTTAACCGTTCTAACATAAAAACATTTTCAACTATCAAACGCATATGTATTTTTCATATGTTAATTCTTTTAATTTCATTCCACTTTTCCAGTTTTCAAAGTGGGAACAATAGAGTTGAGAGAGCCCCTCAGGTGCCCCGGGTCCTCTTAATCTTAATAAACTGTCATTTATTTGTTCCACATTGGAGTGTCACATTTGTTCCTAGAAAATGAGTACTTATTGCTTTTTACAGAGTCACATCCTCCTGTTTTTGATCAGTGACTGTATAAAACCAAATTGAAGTTTTGTTTTTTTTCTTTAAGTCTTTGGTAACCAGGTAAGGCCTGCTAGGCACAAGTGCACGTTTTCAGGGGTGACCAAATAACTTGCTCAGAGTCACACAGTATGCAAGTGGAGATTGTGAGAATCAAACCCAGGTCTGGTCTGCTGGATGTACCAAGCTCGTCACTCTAACCGCTAGGCTATACTACCAGCCCAAAGTTCTGCTTCCACAAGTGTTTCATCACTTGGTACAATTATTTTAAACTTTTTTTTTTTTTTTTATCAGTTTCCAAACTTTGTAGTTGATCTACAAAAGGATTACAGCCCCCTAACTTTAGACAGTGGCTGTATGCAGCCTGATTTAAAGTTTTAATCACTTAATGCAATAACTTTAAACATTTTTTACCAGTTTCCAATCTTTTTTGTAGAAAAACTACAATTCAATCTTCATGATACACACTGTGACACAACAATCCATATATACACTTGTTTATGGCTCTTTGCTAAGCAAGACTCAAAAATTCTCTTTGGCTAATTTAACGATCCTTTTACTCAAATATAACGTGTATTGAATAGGTAGCGGAGGGAAAAAGTAGGAAGGGGTTGAGGGGGCAAAGGCAAAAAGGAGGGGGAAAAAGGGGGAGAGGCCTGAAAGAGGGAAGTGAAAGGAACAAACAGGAGGGAAAAAGTGGAGGTGGGAAGGGGATAAGATTAGTCAGAGGAAGGGGATTTTTTGGGGGAAGAGAAGGACGGGGGGAAATGGGACCGAAGAGAAAGAACACAGCATATCCTCCTCCATTTCATTCTTTCATTTCAAATAGGGTTTAAGATCCCATATTTCATTCAGTCCAAAGGGACTCGCTCTTTATTCTGTATATCCAATAACTTTCTTTCTTTAGCAACAAATTAGTCCTATCCCCACCGCTCTTTCCAATTTAGCAACTTCTATGCCCATACATTTCATTCCACTTGGGTCTCCTCCATGGCTTTCAGTAAAATGTCTACCTACTGCCTTGTCCATGTGTTTCTTTCTAATATACCCAATGTACTCTCGGATTTGTTCCTTCATACTCCTAACAGTCCTTCCTATGTATTCTATTCAGCATGGACACCAACTAATATATATAACAAATGCAGTGTCACAGGTTATTAGATCCTTAATGAGAACATCCTTATTTTGTTTAAATGTACTCAGATTGTTCCCTTCATTCACATATTGACATATGTTACACCTTTTAACCTTGTACATGCCCTTGGGTCTTTTTGGAATCCATGTTTCCTTTATATTTTGAGGTAAATTAAAATGGCTGTGGACTACTTTGTCCTTCATATTCGGTGCCTTCTTGAATGAGACCCTAGGATTAGGGCCTACTGACTGTCCCACCTTATCACCTGCCAGTAATATTCCCCAATTTTTCCAGATCACATTACCGAGGACCCCAGCTATGTTGTTATATTCTAGGGCCATATTCAGGTATTCCCTGATCTGTATTTTCTCTGGTGCACAATTACCTTTGTGTTTTTTCTCTCACATCCCTTTTTGCCTTGTCGATTGTTTCCTGAATGTACCCCTTATTCCTGAACCTCTTTTCTAGCTCTTTTGCTTGTATTTCAAAATATGATTGATCTGTGCAATTCCTGCATATCCTAAGCATCTGGCTATAGGGAATGGAATTTTTCTATTTTTTTTTTGGATGGGCACTTTTATTATTCAGAAGGGCATTTGTAGCCGTTTCCTTTCTACATCCTTTAGTTGTTATTTTCTTAGTGTTAGGGTCTCCCATTATGGTAACATCCAAAAAGTCAATCTTGGTTCCACCTATCACATAAGTGAATCTTAAGTTTGAATCATTCATATTAAGTTTGTCCACAAACTGTACAGCCATTTCATCAGTACCTTTCCACAAACAGAGGCAATTATCTATGTAACAAAACCATTTGATTGTATTGGTGCTGTAAGGGTTGTTTGTTACATTACAGATCTGTTGCATCTCCCAAAATCCCATAAATAAATTGGCAAATGTTGGTGCCATCACTGCTCCCGTGGCTGTACCAAATGACTGAACAAAAAAATTAACAGTAAAGGCATTATGTGTTAAGATAAATTCAAGTGCATTAATAATAAATTATGTTGGTGCTGCTTCCTGATATTTACTATTCTCTAAGTAGAATTTACATGCTCTAACACCTCGATCATGCTTAATGCTTGTATAAAGGCTCTCCACATCCATTCAAGTTGTGACACTTTATTTATGGTGTCCCCTTTGTCCCTCAAGCAGGAAGGAAGTAAGTTCTAATTCTAGTGATAGTTTTTCTAGAAAGAAGTTAACAAATCTGCCTAAAATCTCAGTAATTGACCCAGTTCCTGAAATTATTGGGCATCCAGATGGATTCAAGATGTTTTTGTGTATATTTGTGGGAGGGCATATAGTGTGGGCATAACTGGATGCTCCTGCCAGACGTACTCGTGTTCCTCCGCAGTGATCTCTCCATTTGTTACTGCTTGACTCCACATTTGACTAAACTCCCTCCTATAAATGAATATAGGATTGCCTGCAAGCTATCTATAATTATCACTTTCATTTAGTAATTTCATCACCATCGCTACATATGCATCTTGATTCATTGTCACTCTTGTCTGTGGGTTTAATTTATTTTTTTTCTATTTCCCTCCGGTCACGGCCCGAGGAGGCACCTCTCAGATATCGTACCTGTTCCTGCCCGCCTGAGATCCCCCTGAACCTGTGCCTCCTCTCTCCCCCACCCCTCCCACAGCCAGCATCCCCAGCTTAACCCCTCCAGGGTGGGGCCACCCCTCCTCACTGGGCGCTCTTAACTTTATAGACTCTGGCTGTGGGAGTGGGTGTAGGCCCATGGGCAGAGGACCTGGAAGACCAGGCAGGGTGGATCCGGCAGGGGGTCAGGTGCAGTCGCCTCCCCCTTGGAGCCAGGCTTTTCCATGTTCTGATTGCCCCTCCCCCCCACATGACGCTCTGGTGCAAGGCAACCCTGCCAGCGTCATCCCACATCATGTGGCGATGCTGCAAGCGCCCCTGCTCTCCACCAGGTGCCACTGGCGCACCGAACCATCCCCCACCCTCCCCCGACGGAGGAGAGCAGCCAGGCGCTCAATCCTCTACCATCCCTGCTGACCCCTGAGCTCGCTCCCAAACTCGGGTCACCAGCGTGGCACAAGGTGTGGTCTGTGGGTTTAATTACTACCCCTTCCGTCTCTATCAGTTCTTTCAGTGCTTGTTTCTCGTGGTTGGAAGTGTTGTGGTACTTGAATCTGTTTTTGTTTGCAAGCAATTCATTCACCTGTCTGAGAAAAGGAAATTACGTAGTTACTGTAATTCTTGATCTTCTTGGACGAAGTCAACACCACTCACTCACACTAATGGGTATGCCAGAGGCGCTAAGACCCCGCGGGAGTCAAACATATTCAGAAGGACCAGTGCCAGGATAGGACCACACATGTGTGGCACCATGAGACTAGCTCGCGCCTGTACAGGCTATCCCGGCATTGACCCTCCAACCACTTCAGTACCTTTTCGACTGAGGAGGTGCAACGTAAACTAACAAAAGAAAACCTAGCCCTAACTTCAAGGCATGTGAAGGCCCAGAAGACCCATATAAGAAGGGTCAATTCAACAATGTCTTCACAGCCTGAACAAGGAAGTGAAGACCAAAACGGAATGAGTGAGCTCGGGGGATGGTGGGTGGGCGTGTGAATGAGTGGTGGAGACTTCGTTCAAGAAGATCAAGAATTACGATAAGTACGTAATTTCCATACCTTGCTGGACTAAAAGTCTCGACCACTTATTCACACTAATGAGTACCGAGCTAAAAATCAAATCCCCACCAAGTAGGGTGGCAGGAGGCAGAGCTCACTCAGGATAGAAGTCCATAAGGACTGTCCTGCCGAAGAAAGTTAGCTGTCAGGCATGGACACCCAGAACATTGTGCTTTATAAAGGTATGCACTGAGCTCCAACTGCCGCCTTGCAAAGGTCTGTAACAGATATATTATGAATCTCCAAAGCCGCAACCGCTCTGGTAGAGTGGTGAGAATCCAGCCTTCCGACTTGAGCTGCATCATGGATTAGTAGTGTCAAAGACATGTTACTAACCAAGCAGAAATACATCTCATGGCAATAGGCTGACCCAGTCAAGGCATTTGGAAAGATATAATAGTTGCTCAGATGCGTATCTCCTCATTCTGTCAATGCAGAATTGCAGAACCCTCAACATTCAGAGATAAGGGGAAACACTCTCCTTCATACTGGAGTTAACGAAGTAAGGAGGGAGAAGCAAAACTTGAGTACATAGTAATGGTAACTGAGCCAGTAACATGTTGTCTATTGGCTCAAGATAGTGCCGCTTGGTAAGCACCGACACATGTGTTTACCTAATCGGGCCCAGGGGAACACAATGCTGACATTAGTTTTGGAAAAAAAGCCCCAGAAATATGTTTTCCATGATTTGCACCACTGTACTTTTGCAAATTGCGAAAGAACGGTGCAACACCTTCACAAAATTTATGAATGTTTCACACCGTTCTTTTGCGAATTTGCTGAAAGTGTCACAATTTGCGACACTACAGTCTGAAAATGCAAAGAGGTGAACACTCTCTGCAGAGAAAGGCAGACCTGCGTTCCGACAGGTTCATGAGGCACCCCAAAATTTTACTTGGGGGCAGCTAAAATGATCCAGACAAAACTTTGCGCACCAGAAGGTGAAGTGAAACCACTTAGCTGCCCAAGTCCTCCTGGTGGGTGGTCTATGCGCAGCTAAGAAAATCTCTGTGATTGTCTGGAAACCTAAAACTTGCACAGTTTCATCTCCTCAGGAGCCCGACATGGAGATGAAGGAAGCATAGGAAGGATGGACCAAGTCCCTGTGTCAGAGGGTTCGTTCATAGAGGGAGTCACCTCAGGGGAACTTCTGGCCGACCGTTTACGCAAACTGTATCTGCCGAGGCCAGTCTGGGATGATGAGAATCATCCTGCCTCCGGTTGCCTACAACTTGAGTAGCACCCTCTGAACCAAGAACGAATACATCCTGACAGAAACACCAGGGTCTGGATTTCTGAAGCAGAATAGAGGCAGAATTGCATTGAGAGGGGACGAAGAAAGAACCAGGTCTGGGCTGCCCCACTCATCGAATAGCGATTGCACAATCACTGAACTGACACAACGTGCTCAAAGCGCCACTCTCACCTACCCACGGCCTTCCTGCACAAAGGGTAGGAGAGTGCTCCACCCAGGTTGTTAATGAAAACACCACAATTTTGTCATCCATCCGCAGTGAAATCACTTCGTGGCAGAGGGCCTCCTTCAAGACTTGGAAAGCATATAAGACAGCCCTCATTTCATTTTATGAGATGATGCTCCTACTCCTGGCTTCACACCTGAATGTGAAGGTCTTGACAGTGAGCTCACCAACCTATCAGGAGACCAACTGTGGAAACGTAGAAACATAGAATTTGATGGCAGATAAGGACCACTTGACCCACCCAGTCTGCCCATTTCTCTACCTAATGGATAAGCTGCAGATCCTAGTTAACCAGCAGCCTACTTTTTCCTACCCCCACCCCTAGAATTGCTTTTATGACTGTCCCATGCATACTTGAATTCCACCACTGTTTTTGACTTCACAATCTCCTCCAGAAGGCCGCTCCATGCATCCACAACCCTCTCTGTGAAAAAATACTTCCCTTACATTACCTCTGAGCACCCCCCATCTTCAAATTGTGCCCCTTGTTCTTGCACATCTCTTTTCCGAAAGATGCTACCCTCTTGGACTTTGTTGATTCCCTTGAGGTACTTGAAAGTTTCTATCATGTCCCCCCTCTCCTCGAGGCTATACATATTAAGCTCCTTAAGTCTCTCTTCATATGTCTTCCGGTCCAGACTCTGCACCATTTTAGTTGCCCTCCTCTGGACAGCTTCGATCCTGTCTATGTCTTTGCGGAGATGGGGTCTCCAAATTTGCACATAGTACTCCAGATGGGGTCTCACCAGCTGTCTGTACAGAAGGATAACAAATTCCTGTTTTCTACTGGTGATGCCTCTCCCTATGCATCCCAGTAACCCCCCAGCCCTCCTTACTGCCCTCTCACATTGCTTGCCCACCTTTAGGTCATCTGATATGACTACTCCCAGGTCCCTTTCCATTTTTGTTGTTGTTAGTATCTCACCCCCCATTGTGTACTCTTCCCCAGGGTTTTTTTCCCCCAGGTGCATTACCTTGCACTTCTTAGCATTGAATCTAAGCTGTGGAGATAGCGATCTGGGATTTAGAGGGTAAGGGTAGACTGAGCAGAAGCTAGGCCAACTGAGTCTACCATATAAGTAATTTTGTTGGAGGTTCTGTTATTTATGTGGATACGTGGTCAGAGACCACTATTTGTTGCGGACTAAGGCGTAAGTCCCAGCATCTGCTGCATTGAAAGCGCCTGGACAGAATTGCTTTCCGTGAGGTAACGAGACGTCTGAAATGTCATTTCTTCCGTTCTCAGGAGGAATAACCCTCATCCTGGAGGTATCCAGGAGGGCTCCTATGAAAAGCAGCTGCTGGGAAGGTGACTCTGGTACCTTCCCCCGATTCAGAAAACCCCTCCTGGAAGAAAGAGCAGAAGCTGTGGCAACTGCTTCCTGAGACTCTAACCCGGATTGGAGCCAAATGTCCAGGAAGTGAAAGCTTGAATACCGAGGTTGTAGTGAACGCCTCACTGAACAAGTACTTGCTTAACCTTTCAAGGTCGAGAAAAGGGGTTATGCCACCTGTGAAACAAGCAAATGAAGTAAGAACCTGTGTTCTGACTTGATGAGGAACAACTTCTACTGCGTCAAGAGGCGTCCGTCTCAGACAGCTGAGGTGGGACTTGGGCCGGATCCAGGAGGATGGTACTGGGCTCTGTGCCTTCTGCTGCAAAAATCTTTTTTTTGGCTGATCAGTTAGTTCCCGACAAGAGCTTCCAGGCCCCTACCATGAAAGGACTGGATGTTACAAAAATTTATTTATTTTTAACCAGGAGACGCACACTAAGCTGAAAGCTTGTTTACAGGTGCGACCTGGGAGCACAAGAAAGTTAAGTGACTTGCTCAGGGCAACAGTATGCAAGTGGGAGCTGTGGGATTCAAACCCAGGTCTCCAGGTTTGTAGCTCAGAGCCTTAAACCACTGCACTATACTGCCTCCTTAGACGAATGACAATGGTGTTGTCCCTTGGGGGGGGCAGCAGGAGTCTAAGCACTCTCCAGAGCTCAATCTGAGGGCCGAACCAATAATCGCTGCCAACAGTAACCATCCTAGGGGCAGTGTCATAGGGGTCTATAAAGGCTTTAGCTGATTATTGGGCTATAAGCCCCTATCAATGGAGTGGTAGAGCCCGGAGGCTCTCGACCACTGTATTTAAAGTGTTCCACAGGGTGTACTTGTACTGAAGACTGAAGGAACTCCAGACGTAGAAGTCTGCTTCAGTCCACAGAAGTCTGAAATGTTATGGTGGACCCCATATCCCTGACGTAAAGCTCCATTACAGGCTCTGCTGATACAGAAGGCTCACCTTCTAGCCTCTAAAATGAGTCATCCACTGCATCTCCGACAAAGTAGGACAGGGAGAGACTCATCCATAGAAACATAGAAGTTGACGGCAGATAAGGACCGCAAGGCCCATCCAGTCTGCCCATTTCTTTTTCTACCTTATAAATGTGCCATAGGCCTTTGCTCTGTCAATGGCATATCTATTCATACTCACCTGTATTGCTCCCTTATGCCTATCCCATGCCTGTTTGAAGCCCTGCACTGTATTCATATCCACCACTTCCTGAGGTAGGCGTTCCCATGCATCCACCACCCTTTCTGTGAAAAAGAACTTCCTCACATTGCCCCTTAATCAGCCTCCCTCTAATCTCATGCTGTGTCCTCTTGTCCTGCTATTTTTCTTATACTGAAACATGTTAGACTCTTTCACCTTGTTAATGCCCTTATGATGTTTGAATGTTTCAATCACCTCTCTCCCTCCTTTGCTCTAGGGTATACATATTGAGTTCAGTTAATCTGTCCTCATGTTTTCTGATGCAGTCCCTGCACCATTTTGTTTGCCCTTCTCTGGACTACCTCAATTTGGTTACTGTCCTTGTGAAGGTGTGGCCTCCAGTACTGCAAGCAGTACTCCAGATGGGGCCTAACCAGTGTCTTGTAAAGAGGGATTATTACCTCTCTCTTCTGACTTGTGCTACCCCTACTAATACACCCCAACATCCCTCTAGCCTTACCTACTGCTTTAGAGGTCTGCTTGGATGATTTCAGGTCATCTGTGATGATGACGCCCAAGTCTCTTTCTTCCCTTGTGCCTGCCAGCAACTCCCCTCCAAGACTATAGGTGGCTTCAGGGTTTCTCTTCCCTATGTGCACAGTCTTGCACTTCTTTGCGTTAAACCCCAGTTGCCACCCTTCCAACAATTTTGCTTGTTTATCCAGATCTCTTATCATTCTGCCCACACCATCTGGATCATCTACTCTGTTGCAGATCTTGGTGTCATCTGCAAACAGACAAACCTTACCCTCCAGTCCATCTGCAATGTCACTGATGAAGATATTGAAGAGGACTGGCCTCAGGACTGATCCCTGAGGTACCCCACTTGTGACTTGCATCTTTTCTGACTGTATACCGTTTACCACCACTCTCTGTTTTCTGCCAGTCAACCAGTTTGCCACCCAGTTGACCAATGTCTGACCCACCCCAAGCCTACCCAGCTTATTAATCAATCTTCTATGTGGAACAGTATCAAAAGCTTTGCTAAAGTCAAGGTAGGCAACATCAACTGCTCCCCCTTGGTCCACCACTCTGGTTACCCAAAGAAATCTATGAGATTAGTTTGACAGGACCTTCCTTTTGTAAACCCATGCTGTCTTGGATCCTGTGCTCCTATGGATTCCAGGTGTTGCACTATCCTTTCCTTAAGGAGTGTCTCCATAATCTTGCCCACTACTGAGGTAAGACTGACTGGTCTGTAGTTCCCTGCCTCCTCCCTACCACTCTTGTTGAGCAGGATCACATGAGCCCTTCTCCAGTCTTCTGGGACCTCTCCTGTGCTCAGAGACTCCTCACTAAACAGTTCTGATGATGGCTCGTGCTAGTTCCACCCTTAGCTTCTTTAGTACCCTGGGATGTATGCTATCAGGTCTCATTGCCTTGTCCACCCTGAGCTTATCAAGCTCTTGCAGGATCCTTTCTTTTGTGAAGGGACTAGTGCACACCTCCCCCCCCCCCCCGTGTCCATGGTGGAGAGCTGTGGGCCCTGCCCTACCTTCTCTTCAGTAAATACTGAGCAGAAGTATCTATTTAGGATAGATGCTTTTACATTGTCCTCTCATATGCCCCTTATCCCATTTGATCTTGAATACCCCTCTGGGCTTTCTCCTTTCACTAATGTATCTATAGAAAGTCTTGTCACCTTCTTTTACTGTTCGTGCTAGTGTTTCCTCGGTTTGGGCCTTTGCCTGCCTTACTGCCTTCCCTGCTTCCCTTAGGGAAGTTTGGTATGCCTCCCTATCTTCATCCTGCTGCATTCCTTTATATTTCCTGAAGGCCAGCCTTTTGGCTCTGACCTTTTCTGCTACTGTGTTTGAGAACCAAAGTGGTTTCCTTCTTCTTTTGCACTTCCTTTTCTCACTAGCACAATGGGATGTTGCTTCAAGTATTGCATCTTTAATGCTTGCCCACTTTACCTGTATTTCTTTGTGCCAGGGCTAGCTTAACTCTGTTGGCCATCTTATCAAAGTCAGCTCCTCTCAAGTCCCATATTTTTGCCTTGGAATGGGATGGGATGATTTTGTTCTAGAGACCAAACTGAACCATACCATGTGATGGTCACTGGCCTCCAGGTGACCTTCTACCTGGAGATTTGTGATCCTTTCTCTGTCAGTACTAGATCCAGGATAGCCCTGTCTCTTGTGGGTTGTTGTACCAGTTGTTTGAGGCCCTCTCCCTGCAAGGAATCCACCATGCGTCTAGTTCTGGCAGATGTCCTTGTTGGTATTGACCAATCTGTATCTGGCGTGTTGAAGTCTCCCATTATCAGAACCTCCCCTTTAGCCGTCATGTTTTGTATATCTTCTAACAGTAACGTGTCTATGTCCTCGCCCTGGTCTGGAGGCCTGTACACAACCCCAGTTCATATGGCTGTGCCATTTCCTGTTTGCAGGGTGACCCACAGTTCTTCTGGCTCCTTATGTGTATTCTGAATTTCTGTAACTTTGATATTTTCATTAACATAAAGGGCCACTCCACCCCCTTTTTTTTTCACCTCAGTCTCTTCTGAACAGTACATAATCAGGTACTGAAGTCTTCCAAGTGTGGTTACTGGTAAACCATGTCTCGCTAATGGCTACTATGTCCAGTTTAGCCTCTGTCATTATTGCCTGCAGGTCTGGGATCTGGTTTCCCAGACTGCGAGCATTTGGGTACATGATTTTTCCAATGGTCAGATTTCAGTGCGTTAGTTGTTGGGCAAGGTCCGACTTACTTCATCTATAGGTAAAGTCTGAGTTTCCACATAGTTGCTCTCATTATCTAGAAGGTCTTCTTGGATGTAGCACCCCATGTCCAAACTATCCTGCTTTCCTATGTCAGAGAAGAAATACTTCAATTTGATTTTTCTAAAAAAAAAAGTCCATAAAGAAGTTTGGAAACTGGTGTAAAAAAAAAAAGTTTAAAGTCATTGCATGAAGTGATTAAAACTTTAAATCCGGCTCCATACAGCCACTGTTTAAAGTTAGGGGGCTATAATCCTTTTGTAGATCAACTACAAAGAAGTTTGGAAACTGATTTTAAAAAAAAAATTTAAATAATTGTACCAAGTGATGGAACACTTGTGGAATTAGAATTTCAGTTTGGTTTTATACAGTCACAGATCAAAAACAGGAGGATGAGACTCTGTAAAATGCACAAAAAAAGAAAAGTACTCATTTTCTAGGAACAAATGTGACATTCCAATGTGGAACAAATAAATCACATTTGATTAAGAGGACCCAGGGCACCCAAGGGTCTCTCTCAATTCTATTGTTCCCACTTTGAAAAGTGGAATGAAACTAAAAGAATTAACATAAGAAAAATACATATGAGTTTGATAGTTGAAAATGTGTTTGTTAGAAGTTATATAAATAACTATAATGAGTTCCTTGTGAAAATGACACTTTTGTAGACTTTTTGAAATAAATTCATTGCACTGAGTCCATAATGCACTTGCTATGTAAACACATTATATATATTTTTTGAAATTAACCAATGAGAAGCCTGTTAAGGCTATGATGTTACTAGTCTGCACACCTTATATTATTGATTACTTGTTACCCCTTTTGAAGCCTCACGGAGAGGTACTAAGGGCTTGTATCTCACAACAATGAAACTAAACTGCATTTCTTGAGAAAAGAGAAAATAAAAGCCTTTAAACTACAAACTTTGCAGTAGATCTGGTTGCTTTTAATTATCTGAATGTGTGGTATTTGGACAGTTTGTTTGCCCACTGACCGGGGGGGGGGGGGGAAGAAGAGAGGCATCCAATCCTCCGAGACCGATACAGATCTAGGAGGTGGGGTACTCACCGATGTGGAGGGCCCCACCTCATGTGGCATCAGCTGTCTGGCGACGTTGAGAGGGAGAATTGTCCTGCTCCTGGTATTTCTCCTTTTTCTCTGAAGTGGGCGAAGAGGAGCATTCTCCTCAGATCCTGAAGCTCTTTTTCCATAGATGCAAGTTGTTGTTTCAAAAGGTGAGCATCTAGGGCCTTCTGAAGACGGGAGCACATGGCCTGATTTAAGGATTGGCAATCTGCTACCTTCTGTTTAGGACCCAGGCAGAGAATGCATCGGGAGTGGTCACCCCCATGCGGGATCTGCACACCATACGTGGAACACTTTCTCTTCAGTCTACGCGAAGACATGCAATACAGTTGATCAAATAAGTAAATGGTAAAATACTTAAGGTTAAAGACACTGTTCTACTGTGAGGTCCGACGATTCATGTCGATGGCGGAAAAGAACTGGAGGGTGGGCGTGGGGACCGCCCCTTTTAGTCACGCCGATGCCAGTCATTTGACGCTGGGGCAGTCCCTCCACTATAGAAGCTAGAAGTTTGCCGTGCAGTCCTGACACCAGGGGGTGCAGTCCTACTCTGTAAAGACCTACTGCAGGAATCCTCTCGAAGAAAGATCAGGACATCCACTGCATGGCCCTTGTCCAACTGTCTAGTTACCCAATCATAGTAATCCACCAGGTTGGCTTGACAGGATCTGCCTGTGACAAACCCAGGCTGCCTAACGTCTTGCAGCCCATTCGTCTTCAGAAGGGGCACCAGCCTCTCCTTTAGGATTGTCTCCATCTGGCACTTAGCAATCTGCAGGTTTAAGGATGCTGAGGTATAAGTGCATTTGCCCATTACTTCCAGATTCTTTGTTTGGCGGCAACGTACTCATGTGTCCATCTGCCATAATGACTACAAAGTCAGTTTCAGGCTGTGCAGTATAATAAGGCTTCACAGATGGATCAGGGTACTGCTTATCAGCCTCCCATGAGACTGCAGGCAGCATACTGGGCCTATGCCAGGGAGCAAAGGTAGCAAGCCTCCTCTAACGCAGGATATACAGAAGGAATATTAATTGAACATGTGAAAGAAACCTCCAAAACGTTAATGAGATTCTCTTTGGTGGAATAATCTTCTTCCTCAGCAGCAAAACCCCGACAGACCGCATATGCTGAAGTAGAGCCTTAAAGGATGGATCCTCAGGTGGAGACATGGGTGTGTAAGCCACAGAATCTTGCTGCAGGATAGGGTGAAGCTAGAAGGCATGTTTCCTTCTGCACACTGCTCCTCATCCCTGAATTGCTCCTCTAGCTCCCCTTTCAATGTCCATGAGGTCAGGATTATATTCCCCCTTGTTGACACCAACAGGAAAGACAACAGGAGCACAGACAGAGCCAACAACGTAGATGGCTGCTCAGGAGGAGGAACTGGTGTTGTTCTGGAATCTGTCAGCTAAGGCCCTGGTTCAGGTGGCCCTGTCAATGATAGAACTATCGCCACCAGCAGCAGGGTAGCATGTCTGAAAAGGATGGCAGCACAGCCAGGGAGTCGATGGCACCCTAAATGGGGTTCAGAACCACCTACATTGAAGAGAGAGCACAACAAAGGTGGTAACGCACTGTCCATAGCAGCTCTGTGCAGCGCCCTGATCTTGGTGACTCGACGGTCAGGGGGTGCAGTACACGTCGCTAGAGTGGATGTAGACAAGGACATACCCAATTTTAATGGCAACCTCGACCCCAGTGTTGAAGTGGACTTGCCTTTGTGTATATCCCCCAAAAAAAAAAAAAAAAAAAAAAAAAAAAAAGAGGTCTTTGACAACAATTCTCAGTCTCTCTTTGACAACAGTTTGTCAGAGGGTGCCTGTGTTGCAGCCCGCTTGCAGCTATTCTTACTGATCAATGGCGAGAGAGAAGCAGGAGCGGAATCCGTAGCCTTTTTCAAGGCGTTCACTGCTTTTTGGGTAAGGAAGATTTCTAAGGCCTTCCATTGGTGTCACCTTGCAGCCTGGTTAAAACTCTGGTAGATCTCGCAGGCTCTCACATCGCAAGATAAGCAAAAACAATACGTACAAATAGTGCAAGCGTCGTCTACATAGATTCTGTAGTCACAGGAACAAAAGCAGCACACACAGACAATGATGAAGGAACATATAAACAAAACAAAAAAAGCCAGCAATGGCTATTTCAACATTGTTCTCAGCAGGTCAGACGAGGATGACTGACGGGATAAAAAAACTGAGGAGTGTTGGGCCAGCAAAAGTTTCTAAGTGGCTGGTCCCGACACGGACTGCTTACAGTCACAGAAGTGTGGACAAATGGAGAACATATCCTCGATGAAGACTGTGTGCTACTGATTTCTGCAACTTAAAAACAGTCAATCATTCTGTGAGCTCCAGGCCAATTAGCAAAATTAGTTTAATCAGAGATGTACCACTTTAATTTAGCTATCAAAACCAAACATACCCCAGGCATATTTTGAAATCATCCTTAACTAATTCCTGGGTTTTATTTATAGGGGAACACTCAGCACAACAGACCCCACACCCCAATCTGGAGCTGGTCCCAATGTGTTCCTTGCGGACAAAATAATTTCTTTGTTTTACTGTTTGCTGTAGTATAGTAAATTACATCAGACTAATTTTGCTTAGATGTAGGCTGACATCTTACTACAAATCCCAGGATCCACTGCAGCTGACAGAGTGGTAGGCAGCAGTAGGAGAGGAGATTCAATAGCCTGCAGTGCACGTTAAGAGCTTTTATAATCTCAGATGTCTTCCAAGACTGCTTTTCTCCAGGGGCCAAGTAAAGTTTTCCACGATTGTGCACAGCCCATGGAGAACAGCGGAGCCAGTGAACAAAAGATCAACGCTCACATAAACTAACATGTCCTGCAGGCTACCGAATCTTCCCACTGCTGCCTACTGCTCTGATGTCATCTGCAGGGGATCCAGGGATTTGTAGTAATGGAAGACGTCAGCCTACAACTACGCAAAATTAGTATGATGCAATCTGCTATACTACAGTAAACAATAAGCAAACCAAAATGTTTTTGCACACGAAGTGCACATTGGGACCAGTCCCACTCGTGTATGGGGGCCCTTGGTGGTGACTGTTCTTCAAAACACCTTGAACTACTAATTTCCATATGCCCAGCAAGAATGTTTTTCAGCTTTCAAGCCAATTCAGTATTTAAACAGAAAGTGAACAAACCAATTCACACGTTAAATTAATGCAAGATTTCTCTAGGACAAAATGCAAACCATTTACAAAGGAAAAAGATGAAGACACAAAATGGATTGCAGTTGCACTGCAGGATGTACCTTTCAAAATAAGCTTCCTGCTTTTGTAAATTACAAGCAATTAAGCAGGGTTTTCCGTTAGAGAACACCATCAACCTCTTTTGAAATATAAAGCTGTCAAACCCCCAATTTTTGGAGGACAAAGAAAATATCAGTTATATAAGAACTTGCGTAACAGTAGATCTACGAGAGAGGTTCCTGCAGTAGGTCTTCACATATAGGACTGCAAACCTCCTGGTGTCAGGTTTGTGCGGCAAATTTCTAGCTAGCAATCATTAGCAGGGAATCGCCTCCGGCGTCACCGATCAGGCGTCATCGTGACAGTATAGAAGGGGCAGTCCCCACGCCTGCCCTCCAGTTCTCCCACCACAGACCTCCGTAGAGGAAACAGGAGTAAGAACAGGTTACTCACCTGTAACAGTAGTTCTAGGAGTGGTATATGTTGTTCCTCCACACTGTTTGGCATTGTTCCTTTCCCCTTTAAATCTTGCCAGAAGTCTTCAAGCTGGCTCCTCCCACCCACCCGGGTGGTAAATACCTCGGCTCCGCCCCATGACACCAGATCTAGCCCACTGGAAGCCAGGTTGTGCGCCTAAAGCTGGGGAGGTCGGGTGGGTGCATGTGGATGAACAACATATACCACTCCTAGAACTACTGTTACAGGTGAGTAACCTGTTCTTCTAGGAGCTGGATATGTTGTTCATCCACACTGTCTGGCAGACTCCAAGCAGTTCTCCGGGAGGAGGGAGGCAAGGCACACACCCTCTACTTAGGGAATAGAGATTGGAGAACAGAGGCCCCAAAACCAGCATCCCGGCATGACTCTAGGTCGATGTGGTAATGGGTAATAAAGGTGCTTGCTGACTTCTAGGTAGCGGCCTGACAGATTTCCTAGATAGGGATGTCCCTGGAAGCAGCCACCGAAGCAGCAGTATGATGGGTAGAATGAGCCCTTAGCCCTTTAGGAGGCTCCTTACCCGCCAATTCATAGCACAGACCTAAGCATGATGTAATCCATCTGGCAATGGTACGCTTGGCTGCAGGTCTGCCAGAAGCGGCTTCAGCGTAGGTGACAAACAGCTGGCGAACCTCTCCCGAATTTCCTCCCCCTTCCTTATAGTAGGGAGAGAGCATGCCTGAGGTCCAGAGTATGGAGTCTGTACTGCATCCGAGGTGTAGTTAGGGTAGTATACCGCAGAGTCAACGCCTGGTTAAGGTGAAACTCTGACAC
Organism: Neoceratodus forsteri; assembly: GCA_016271365.2. Lineage (NCBI taxonomy): Eukaryota > Metazoa > Chordata > Ceratodontiformes > Ceratodontidae > Neoceratodus > Neoceratodus forsteri. Next base: position 964,362,853 of record CM028134.1, on the reverse strand, counting down.
CACCTTAGGAAGGAATTTCGGTGGGGGCGAGGACAACTTCGGCCCCTGTGAAAGACCAGATAGGGGAGTCCACTGAAAGCGCCTGATCTCCTGCCCTTCTGGCTGGACGGATAGCCACCAAGAAGGCCATCTTCCACGACAGCGCGAAGCAGACTTGTGCATGGGTTCAATGGCTTGCCCATGAGCTTTGCCAAAACCAGCAAAAGATCGCCCGGAGGTGGAGGTTCACGCACGGAGGGATATGTGATCCAGGCCTTTGAAAAAGCGCCCGACCACCTTTTCCTGAGCCAACGTTGGCTGACCGGCCCGCGCCCGGTAAGCCGATATGGCTGCTAGGTGCACCCTAAGGGTCAATGACCGAAGACCCCCTTTGGAGCGGGACAAAAGGTAGTCTAGAATGTTAGCCACCGAGCAGGATAAGGGGTCCAGACTTTTACCCTGACACCAAATGGAAAATCTCTTCCATTTGAAGGCATAACATTTCCTGGTCGATTCTTTTCGAGATGCCTCCACCACGGTGTAGACATCCTCCGAAAGACCCAAAGCCTAGAACTCTAGCCACTCAGGGACCAGGCTGTGAGGTGCAGGGATTGAAGGTCCGGATGAAGGACCTTCCCCTGGTTCAGTGATATCAGGTCCGGGCATGTACCCAGCCGCTCCGGGGTCCTGCAGCTGAGTCTGAGGAGATCTAGATACCAGAACTGGCGTGGCCAATCTGGGGCTACCAGGATCACCTTCACCTTGTCCCTCCTCACCTTAAGTAATACCTTGTGGATCAAGGGAAATGGAGGAAAGGTGTAAAAAAGGCCTGGGGTCCACGGCCTCGAGAAGGCATCCCCCTGCAGCGAACCCTGCTGAGGGGGGCGGGCATGGTACAGCCTCAGCTTGGTGTTCTCCCTGGAGGCAAACAGGTCCACCAACGGTTTGTCCCAATGGGAGAACAGGTGGTAAGCTACCTCTGGATGGAGAGACCACTCGTGGGATGTCTGGCCTAGGCGGCTGAGAGCATCCGCCAGTTGGTTCGCGACTCCTGCCACATGGATGGCTAGGAGATCCGCCTCCAGCCGGCTGACGAAGGTCCAGATCCGGAGCGCCTCCTTGCATAGCAGACGGGAGTGCGTGCCGCCCTGTTTGTTGAGGTAGTACATGGTCGTGGTATTGTCCGTCTGGACTTGAACCACTTGACCCCGGAGCTGAGGAGCGAAAGCTGACAGAGCCAGTCTGACTGCCCTGAGCTCCAACAGGTTGATGTGGCATCGGGACTCCTCTGGGGTCCAGAGCCCGTGAGCTCTGTGGTCCCCCATGTGGGCTCCCCAGCCCATGAGTGAGGCATCGGTCATAAGGACGACCGTCGGCTCGGGGCGGACAAATGGGATCCCTTCCTGCAGATGACTCGGGACGGTCCACCATTGGAGAGCATCCCACATCCTCTGGGTGACCGTGACCAGCTGGTCGAAAAGACCCCGACACTGAGACCACTGGGCGGCGAGCTCCCACAGAAGGGGGCGCATGTGCAGTCTGGCCCAGCGGACCACCGCGTGCGCCTGCCATGTAACTCAGGAGGCGCAGAAAGTCCCGGCAGGCGCAGTGCCCAACCAGAAATGATTGGGCAAAGGAGGAGAGAACCCCGCCTTGTCCAACGGAGCCGAGCTCTGGCTTGACGAGTCGAGCTCTGCCCGATGAAGCCCATCACCTGAGAAGGTACGAAGTTCCGATTTGGCCTCGCTGATCAGAAGGCCCAAGTGTGAGCAGGTTCGAGGGTCAGGTCCCTGGACCTCCCACCTCCTGAAGGAGGATCCAGCCAGGAGCCAGTCGTCCAGGTAGGGTAAATACGAACCCCTGACGCTGAAGATGGGCTGCCACCACTGCAATGCATTTGGTGAAGACCCTTGGGGCAGATGACGAGTCGAATGGCATGGCTCTGAACTCGTAGGGTCCCGCCGACCCTGGCGGAGGAACCGCTGATGGGACGGACGGATAGGGACGTGGAAAAAGCGTCCTGAAGATCCAGTGTACAGAACCACGTTTCGCTCCAGAGATGGTATGATCTGGTTCAGAGTTACCATCCGAAAGGTGCGAGACCTGAGATACCGATTCAGGTCGTGCAGATCTAGAATGGGGCGCCAACCCCCCATCCATTTGGGCACCAGGAAATACCTGGAGACAAAGCCTGGGTCTGAAGGAGGATCCGTCAATCGGGACACCGCCTCTTTGAGGAGGAGTAGCGCAATGTCGTCCCGAAGGGCAGACTGGGCGACTGAGATCCTTTCCTCTCGTGGAGCATGGGCTCGACTGGGAGGGTACTGCTCGAATTCTAGGGGCAGACCCTGCCCGACCACTTCTAGGACCCACATGTCCGAGGTGATACCGGACCAGGCGGAAAGGAAGTGGCAGAGCCGGCCCCCCACAGGAAGACCCAGAGCTGGAGTGACGGGTACGGGGGAGGCCACCCCGGCCCGTCACTGGGCAGACTTAGAGGAGGAGGAGGAGGAGGAGGTACCTGGACTAGCATCTCGGCCTCCTTTGCGGGGCTGCTGGGGACCTTGCTTGGGCCTAGGGCGCCAAGCCTGAGCCTGCTGCTGTTGCTGACCCCCCCCGGGAACGGTGGCTGTCTGACCGCAGGGGAAGAATGACGAAAAGGCTTCTTCCTGCGCTTCTGCTGGTTCTTACTTGAAGAACCCTTAGCAGAGGTGGCATCTAAGGTGGCATTAGACTGCTCGATGCGCTGCAGATGACCTGCCACTCCTGGCCCGAAGAGGTCGGTGCCAAGGAAGGGCACATCAGCTAGCTTGTGCTGAGTATCCACGGGAAAGGAGGATAGCCTCAGCCAAGCCCTGTGGCGAGTGGATACCGCTGCAGCTAGTGAATGGGCACAGGAGTCACCCATGTCCAGAGCAGTCTGGAGCAGTTGTTTAGCAGCAGCCCTGCCCTGGTCCCTGACCTGCTTGACCGTGGTCTGTATGTCAGCTGGGAGGTGAGGAAGAACTTCGTCCAGCGACCCCAAGAGGGCGTGAGAGAAGTGTGCCATAATCACTGCTGAGCTTGCCTGACGAAGGCCCAAGGAAGATGCTGCATAGACCTTCCGGGCCAAGTGGTCCATAAGTTTGGACTCTTTGTCCGGAGGGCGGTCAGTATCCACCAAGCTGCCTGTCCGCCTGAACACTGAGACAGTCATAAGGCTTTCCGCCGAGGGGTGCTCAGTAAACCCCGTCAAGGGCCCTGTGGGCACCGCGTACTTACGTGCCATGCGGGCAGATGGAGCTGGGCAGGAGGCCGGACGCTGCCAGAGTTCCAAGGCCGGGCCAATAATGGCTTTGGTGACTGGAAAAGCCTCTGTAGGGGTATCCCCCCTCTTAAGAATATCCATAAGGGGATATTCCGCCTTTTTCTGGATAGGCTGCAGGGACATCCCCGTCGACTCAGAAATGAGCCGGAGGATGCCCTGGAAGGAGGAAGGCCCTTCTTCCAGGCCTGACACCGAAAGCTCATCATGAGAATGAAGGCCAGTATTATCGGAATCGGAAGAGTCCCGATATAAAGGCTGACCACCTAAGTCTGCCTCGATACGCCTAGGACGATCAGGGGTGACCATAATTGACAGTCTGAGGGAGACCTGAAGACTGTCGGGCCTCCTTGGAGGGAATCCCCCCAAGGGGTAGCCTAGGTGGAGGTTCCACCAATATTGGTGGGAAACCTGAAACCGGCTGCGGCGGAAGGTGCACCAGAGCCCCCGAAGGGACCGGCACTGGAGAAATCGGTGTCGTTGGAAGCCGAAGAGGCTGAGGCCAAGAGATAGCCGGGACCGCCGAGGGAGCTGGCTTCTGACCTGCTAGCAGGAGTTGCTGCCACATAAGATCCTCGCAGCGTCGACAAATTTTTCATCGAAGCCTCTCCTCGTCTGAGGAGGAAGAGGAACGGTGGCGGTGCCTCTTGCGGGAGTGTTTGTGTTCTTTTCTGGGTCGATCGACCGAAGAGGACTTACTCCTTGATCGAGACCGATGGTGTCGGCTTTGACGATCGGGAGAGACCGGACTCGGTGAAAACAGAGGATCCGGTTCTTGTCCCTCGATCGGGAGGCCCGCGGGATGGGTCTCCTCGTCGGGGAAGGAGAGAATCGGCGTTCTCTCCAAGGAATCATTGACAGGTGTCGGTGATAACGGCTCGATAGGGTAGAGAATAATCTCGGCCGGATCAGCCGACCTCGCTTCTAAGCCCGGTCCAGATGGAAGGTCTGAAAACCCGCGTCGAGGAGGCAATCTCGACTGTCGAGACATCGGACCGCCTCCCGTCCTAGGAGCATCTTCTTCACTCAAGAAGAAGTTTTAGGGTCCTTTTCTTAGAACGGGATGAGGCGAGCTCGAGGCGCCTCACCCTTGGTAGGGAGAGACTGGCACAAATCCCAAAGGATCCTGAGAAGGAAGAGCCTGATTGAGCGGCATCAAGAAATCCTCGCTGTCAGAGGCTTGGGCGGCTTCTTCTTCAAGGCCATGCACTCGAGCTGCTTCATGGATCCCGCAGCCACGGAAACCGCCCACCTGGCCTCCTTGGATTTTGCACTGGCTGCGGAGCCCAGTTCACCCAGCTTCAGGCGCGCCTGATGATCCTCCAAGACGGTGGGATGGAAGGAAGCACAAATAGAGCATTGCGAGGTATCATGAATAGTACCGAGGCAGTAAATGCACGAGAGGTGGGGATCGGTGCGCGACATTTTCTGTCCGCAAGGACACCGGCGAAACTCGGGGGACGACTTGTCATCCATGTCCGAATCAGTCATAAACTCTAACTTAAAGTTTTAGAGCAAGAAGATGCGGTGAAAACCGTCGAAACGAATCCAGGGCCTCAACACTGCAGAAAGCACGAGGGAACCCGAATCTTCCAGCGGAAAGGAAGATCTGGCGTCATGGGGCGGAGCCGAGGTATTTACCACCCGGGTGGGTGGGAGGAGCCAGCTTGAAGACTTCCGGCAAGATTTAAAGGGGAAAGGAACAATGCCAGACAGTCTGGATGAACAACATATCCACGCTCCTAGAAGGAGTAAAACCAACTCCGAAGGCCTTGGGGGCTCCTGAAGCGAAGCCCTGGTAAAGGGGAAAAAAAGGGACAAAGCAACAGGAGCTGGGGGTAGGTGGGTGGGAAATCTAAACCTACTGCAGGAACCTCTCTCGAAGATCTACTGTTATGGTAAGTTCTTGCGTAACTGATCTATCTTACTTCGAGAGGGTTTCTGCATTAGGTCTTCACATACAGGACTGAATACCAAGCAGTCCAAGGTAAAGAAGGAGTCTGGGACTAAGTTCTAGAAAGAAGGAGCGCCTGCCAACTAGAGACTTTCTTCATGAAAGTAGGCCTTGCAGAACAGCGAGGCCGAAAACTGGCTCTGTGCCTAGACGCAATGTCCAGACTGTAATGCTTGGTGAATGTATGGACAGAAGACCAAGTGGCCACTGCGCAGATGTCCGCGGTAGACATTTCTAAGAAAGGCCAACAAAGCAGCCATGCCCAGAGTAGAGTGGCCTTTCACCTCCCCCAGAAGGGGCTTCTCGTACTTGTGGTATATGTACAAGATGCAGTTAGCCAACCATTCTGACAAACCTTGTTTGGAGATGGCCTTGCCCTGGCATTTGGGAGCAAAGGTCACAAATAACTGGTCAGACGTCCGAACCTCTCTGGTCCTAGAGATGTAATAGCTGAGAATCCTGTGCACATCCAAAGTGTGCAAGAGGTATTCCCTTCCTGTTGGAATACTGTGGGAAGTATACCAGCAATTCAACATTCTGGTTCAAAGTAAATTCCCGAAACAACATTCGTAAGAAAGGAAGGGTTAGTCCTCAGAGCCACCCAGTCTCTGTGGAAAATCAAATAAGGCTCCTTACAAATGAGGGCCTGAAGCTCTGAAATCCTTCGAGCTGAAGTACTAGTGACCAGAAAAAGCATTTTCCAGGACAAGTAACACATGTTGCAACTTGCTGCCAGCTCAAAAGGGGGCAAAGTAAGTTTTTCTAAAATAAAATTTAAAGGGGGGGACCAGACTCCGGACCAGAGGCTTAAGGTGGAGGATCCCCTTCAAAAAGGTTCTGGAGACCTCCAACTGAGCAAGAGTTTTGCCCTCCACCAGAAGGTGGCAGGAGAAAACAGCAGATAGGTGGACCTTCACAGAGGAATAACTGAGGTCCAAATCAGACAGGTACAAGAGGTACTCGAGGACCTGGGGAGCTGAGCAAGAGAATGGATCCAGGTTCTTGGCCGTGGCCCAAATGGAGAATCTCTTCCATTTCATGGTATACATGGATCTGGTAGAGGGTTTCCTGGCCTGTACCAGGACTTGGGCGACTCGAAAAGAGACACCATAACGAAAGACAGCAATGTCCAAAGGTTTTAAAGAAAAGATGCCATAACGAGAGACAGCAATGTCCAAAGGTGCCACACATGTAGATGGAGAGACTTGAGGCTCTGTTGCACCAGGCTACCCTGCTCCTGGGACAGAAGGTCATGGGAGAGAGGAAGAGGTACTGGGGGTTCCAAAGTAAGCTGTTGCAGCAGAGGGAACCAAATCTGCCAAGGCCAAAGAGGAGCTATGAGAATCATGTGAGAGCCCTGCCTGTAGCTTCAGCAGAACCTTCTGCAGAATGAGAAAAGGGAGAGAAAGCGTACAGAAATCTCCTGCTCCAGGATAGAGACAGTGTGTCTCACCAGAAAACACCATGCCCAGGAACGAGCGAGCAAAAGCTGGGTAGTTTTGTGTTTGGATGGGGAGGCGAATAGATATATTCCTGGCCAACGCCATTGAAGGAAAAGATCTTCCACTACTTCCTGCTTCAGCTCCCACTCGTGAGCCCGAGCGACAATGTGCTTGAGACTGTCCGCCAGGACATTGTAGACCCCTGATACATAAACTGCGATCAATGACAGGCCGCGCTGGACTGCCCAGTACCACACCCGCATCGCCTCCCTGCAAAGAGGGGTATGATGGGGTGCCTCCCTGCTTGTTTACGTACCAGACTGTCGCTGTGCTGTCTGTCTGGACCAAGAGTGTTCCTGATACCAGGAGGGACTGAACACTTGGAGGGCATACAGCCTGAGCTCAACTTTATCGTTGTGAAGGATGATGTAATTTTGGCTCAGTGCACAGGGGCCTGTAGCTCTGAAAACCTCCTGGCAGAGGAAATGGCTACCAGGAAGCCTGTCTTCCAAGTTACAAACTTGATGAGGGCTGTGGACGTAGGCTCAGAAGGTGGCTTTGTGAGCCTGTCTATGCAAAGGTTCGTGCTCCAAAAAGGCTCCCAGATTGGAGGCTGGAGGTGCAAGAGGCCTTTGAGAAAACGGTTTAAATATGGCGTGGGGAAAAAATGATTTTTTCTTTCCCATCGAAAGATAGGGCAGAACTGCTGCCAGGTGTAGCTTGAAAGCCTGTAAGAGTACCAGGCAATCTGGCAGCTGAGGATCTGAAGCTGAACGGGATTCGATCCTTTTGCTCTTGCACCAGAGGGAAAACCTTTTACATTTGGCTGCGTAAGTCTTCTTAGTGTTCGGTTTCTTTAACCGTCCTCGGTATAGTACAGTTACATAAGAACTTACCGTAATAGTAGATCTTAGAACAGCTCTTGCAGCAGGTTACACCATTAGGACTGAAGCTGACGTGATCGACCTGAGAAAATTTTCAGCTAGCAGTCTTGTGGGGATCATCCACGCCGGTCTCGCCCGACGTCAGGCATAGTACATAAGGAGTGGTGGTCCCAGAATCCCCAGTTCTCCCGCCGGAGACTTCCAGCCACTGGATGACATCAGAAGAGGAGACAGAGGACCCCCCTCAGATGGCCAAGATTCAGAACAGACCTTCCGATCCTAAGGATATTGTTAGGCTGGAACCTACTTCCCTCCAAGGGGGAATGGTATGGAAGTACTTGCTGCAAGAGCTGTTCTCGAAGATCTACTGTTACGGTAAGTTCTTACGTAACTGTACTATCTTCTTCGAGGTACAGCTCTTGCAGCAGATTACACCATTAGGACTGATTCCCAAGCTATGGCACCTAGAAAAGCCATTGGGAGGAAGCAATAAGGAGAACCAAACCCTTCCTGAGCCTAGGAAAGGAGGCCCTGAAGATCAGCAAGGCCGAAACCTGTTCTTCGCCTTGAGGCGATATCCAGGCTATAATGCTTGATAAAACTGTGCACCGAACTCCAGGTGGCTGCAGCACATATGGCCGACGTAGAAACGTTCTTCAGTGCCACAAAGGAGGTAGCCACTCCTCTTGTCGAATGGCCCTTGACCAGTCCAGGCAAGGGTTTCTGACGCTTGTCATAGCAAAAGGAAATTGCACTGGATGAGCCAGCGTGAAAGGGTCTGTTTTGAAACCGGGGCCCCTTTCATCCTCTCAGCGAATTAAATGAACAGCTGCTTCGCTTTCCGGTGCTGCTTGGTTCTGGTCAAATAGTATCTGAGACACCTGTGCACATCCAGGGTGTGAAGCAGTGCTTCTCCTCAATTGGCGATTAGGAAGCATACTGGTAAATCGATGTCCCATTGAGAGTAAAGGCTGAGACCACCTTAGGCAGGAACCTGGGATTCGTCCTCAGGGACACCCTGTCCTGATGAAAATTAAATAAGGCCCTTGCACATAAGAGCATGTAACTCGAGATTCTTCGGGCCAAGTAATCTGAATTAAAAACGCTTTTCCATGACAGAAAACGAGCTCACAATCTGCGGCAGGTTTCGAAGGGTGGCAGCGTAAGCTGCTCCAAGACAAAGGGTAAATCCTAAGGAGGGACGGGATCCTTGATGGGTGGCCTAAGGTGGAGGACCCTCTTAAAAGGCACGGGTAGTGTCCAGCTGGGCCACCATGCATTGGCCTATAGGGGCATGATAAGCTGAGATTGCACAAAGGTGCACTTTAAATCGAGGAGTAAGCTAACCCGGATTGAAAGAGAGAAAGCAGGTACTCCAGAACCAGCTTCTCGGGGCAGACTAAGGGCGAGAAACCGCGAGTCTGAGACCACAGGCAAAATCTGCGCCATTTCATGGCATATGTTGTGTGGGTCCCCGGTTTTCTGACGGCAGAAAGCACGTCCGCCACCTCTTGCGAGACCCCGTGTCGCAACTTGGCTATGTCTCTAGGAGCCAAGCATGCAGGTTCAGTGAACGTAAGTCCGGGTGGACTAGCGAACCCTCCTCCTGAGACAACAGGTGGGAGCTGATTGGTAAAGCCAGCGGAGGTTCCCAGGACAACGGATTCAGCAGCGGGAACCAAATTTGTCTGGGCCAAAAGGGAGCAATCAAAATAAGCGTCGCGTGCTCCCTGCGAAGTTTGAGGAGGACTGTCTGGATCAACGGAAAAGGAGGGAAGGCGTAGAGGAATCTGCCCGCCCAGGAGAGGGACAACGCGTCTCGCCAGAAACACCAGGCCCTGGATCTAGTGAGCAAAATTGGGCAGTTTTGTGTTGGATGGGGAGGCGAATAGATCCATTCTGGAGTAACCCATCTGTGGAACAGATCTCTGCCACTTCCTGTAGGAGTTCCCACCGTGGACTTCTGGCCTGGGAACGACCCAGGCCGGCCTGCTACCATGTTGTCCACCCTGGGAACGCGTGAACTGCAATGAGGTGTTTCACCTGTGTCGTATACCCATTCCTACACCTTCACTGCCTCCCTGCATGTAGGAGTGTGTGCCTCGTTTGTTGAAGTAATACATCACCGCAGTATTGTCTGTAACAGAAGAGTACTGGGAGGAATCTCCAACTGGAAGGCCTGCAGGGCATAAAGGACCACCCTCATCTCCAATATGTTGATATGGAGATGAGATTCCTGGGTAGTCCATGTTCCCTGAGACCTCACCCCGTTCAGGTGCGCTCCCCACCCCAGCCCTGAGGCGTCCATAAAGAGTGTCAACACCGGGGACGGCGCTGTGAAGGGAACCCCCACTGAGAGGTTTCCTGGATCTAGCCACCATTGCCAGTCTCGAATCACGGTCTGCGTGATTCTGACTGGCTGCTGCAGATGGTCTTGTCTTTGGTCCCACTGCACCCTTAACATCCAGTGGGTTACCCGCATGTGGAGTCTTCTAGCTGTGCCAATGTGCGCTGACCTACCGGGAAGTGGTAGGCCGAAATCGCGCAGAGGTGAACTTTAATAGAGGAGTAGGCGAGACCCGAGTGGAAGAGGGAAAGCAGGTATTCCAGAACCAATTTCACTGGGCATTCTAAAGGGGAGAGGCTGCGTTGCCTGTGACCACAAGCAAAATCGGCACCATTTCATGGCGTACGTCGCATGCTTTGCCAGCTTTCTGGCTGCGGAAAGAACTTCCGCCACCTCGTGCGAGACCCCGTGTCGCATAATGGCTATGTCTCAAGGAGCCAGGCATGCAGGTTCAGTGAGCGTAAGTCCGGGTGGACTAATGAACCCCCCTCTTGAGACAATTGATGGGAGCCGAACGGCAACAGAACTGGAGGTTCCCTTGACAATTGCGTCAGCATGGAGAACCGGATCTGCCTGGGCCTGAAAGGCGCTACCAGGATCATTGCTGCATGCTCCCTGCGCAGTTTGAGAAGGACTCTCTGGATCAACGGGAAGGGAGGGAAAGCGTAGAGGAATCTGTCCGCCCAGGAGAGGGACAACGTGTCTCGCCAGAAAACACCAGGCCCTGGATCTAGCGAGCAAAAATTGGGCAGTTTTGCGTTGGATGGGGAAGCGAACAAGTCCAACTCTGGAGTGCCCCATCGAAGAAACAGATCCTCTATTACCTCCTGAAGAAGTTCCCATTCGTGAACTCTGGCCTGGGAACGACTCAGGCTGTCTGCGATTGTGTTGTCCACTCCGGGAACGTGAACTGCACTGCCGCTACCGTCGTGGCTTACCCAATCCCACACTCTCATAGCTTCCTGCAAAGGGGTAAGAGTGCTCCTCCCTATTTGTTGAGGCATACATATCACCGCCGTATTGTCTGTCTGAAGCAGAAGAGTACTGATGTGATTTCTGACTGAAAGGCCTGCAGGGCGAAAGGACCGCCTCATCTCCAGGACGCTGATGTGGAGTTGGGCTTCCTGAGGGTCCATGTTCCTGGGACCTCACCCTGCTTCAGGCAGCCTCCACCCCAGCCCTGAGGCGCCTGTGGAGAGGATTGCCTGATCGCGCTGCTAAACGGGACCCCGCAGAGAGTGTCCCCGGGTCTAGCCACCATTGCCAGTCTCAACAACACGGCGTCGTGGATTCTGACCGGATGCTGCATGTGGTCTTGCTTTGGTCCCACTGCACCTTGAGCATCCACTGAGTTACTCGGTGATGTGGTGCCTTGCCAGTGATGGTTGGAATAGCTTGAGCTATGTGTGTCTTGAGCAAGCGAAGTGACCAACCTGGCGGGACAGTCTTTTCGGCCGAGAGATCCCTGATGAGGGATTCCTGATGCGCTCCGCTCTTTCGCCGGGGAGAAAGTGCTTTCTTTGACGTGTCCAGAACTGCGCCCTATGAACTGCAGCTTTCTGGGACGGTACAAGGAGAGACTCAGAAGTTGATAAGAATGCCCAGAGACTGAACAGATCCTGGTGCTCTGAATAGCCAGCAACAGTGCCTCTTTGAGGCGGCCATGAGAAGCCAATCGGTCCAGGTATGGAACAATATAGTGGCCCTGTTCTATAGACGCTGCCACGACTGCCATACACTTGGTAAAGCTTCCCCTGGGGGCCGATGACAGTCCAAACGGAAGAGCCCGGAACTGAAAGTGGTGGCCGAGAAACGAGAAGCGCAGGAACCTCCCTGTGCGCTTTGAGCTACTGGGATGTGGTAGGCATCCTGCATGTCCAGGGACGCTAAGAAGGCATCCTTTCAGCATGAGCCCTGGAGGGTCACCATGTGAAATACGCTTGTAAGCCGCACGGCGCGTTGAGGTCGCTTGAGGTCCAGAATTGGACGGAGGTCCCTTGTTTTTCTCGGAACCAGAAAAGAAGTGGGAATAATATCCGGATCCTTTCTGGTTCTCTGGGATGTACTCCACTGCCCCTTTGCAGGAGTGCGAGTACTTCTTGCCTAATGAGTGATCTGTGCTGACCCGAGTAACGGGAGAGCAGAGGAGGCCTTGTGGGTGGCTTGGTCCACGAATTTATAAAGTGGCCTTTTTGACTAACTGGAAGAACCCACCTTGTCTGTGGTGATGGATCGCCACTCCTGGCAGGTGGTCTGCCGGCGCGACCCCCGACCCTTGGTGTGTCCCGTTGATCCTGAGGGGCGGGGGCCGGGAAGGAGTCATGCTGTGGCGGTTGAGGGTCCCATGGCTGGGCCGACTTTGCAGGGCATTGCTTCGCCCGCTGGACAACTTCCTTGGCCTCTGCGGGAGAAGGAGCTCCTCTGTTGCGGACCGGTGCGGGACTGCTGTCTCTGCATCCAGCCTCGAAAACGGCTTTGGTTCCTATGAAAGGAACTAAGCTTGGGTCTGTACATGGCCTGGATAGACCTCACCGCCTTCCTGGCTTCTTGAAGTTTGGTGAGGACCTTCTCCGAGGGCTCACCAAAAAGAACTTCTCCGTGAAACGAGGCGTCCAGGATGTTCTTCTGGACGTCCAGGGTAAATCCAGAGACACGGAGCCAAGAGTGTCTCCGAGGCATACGCCCGAGGCTGCCGCCTGGCCAAGGAGTCCGCGAATCAGACGCGTTCACAGCACCTGGGTTCCCACGTCCGAACCCATGCGAAGGAGTTGTAACAACTCCTCCTTCTGCTCACCTTCTGGCATCTTCTCCGCCAGATCCAGTCCCTGCCCCACAAGGCGCTCTGAAACTGTACCATGGGTTGGAGTTGAGGGACCTTATGGCGCAGGTAGTGGATGCATATGTGCTGCTTCTGCCCATGAGTCCAGCTTGCTTGGACTCTGGGTCTGGTGGCAGGTGCTCAATGTTGCGAGCTCTGGACTGGTCATGAGAGGCTGTAATGACCAGAGAATCGGGCCAGAGGATGTGATGCCGGGCACTGGTCCTCCCTAGGGCCTTGTACAGGCGGCCAGCCTTCAGCATCGGTGGAGCGAGTGTTGACATTTCCACGCTGCCTTGGTGATCACCTTAGGTGTGTCCACCAAGTGTGGCACCACCACAAGCTTTGGATCTTTTGGTCAAGATATCTGGCAAGGCGAGTCTCTCGGGTCGAGTCTTCGCGGCCCCAGCCCATGTTTTCCTGGATATGTCTCATAATTTTCGAGAACGATGGGTCATCCGGAGGAGATCTTGGGAGCTCACGTGGGTCCGGAGAAGGGACGCTGATTGGAGAGAGGGATCTGGATCCGTCCGAGAAGTCCGATCCCATGTCCTCCGTCGAAGGTGAATGGCGGCGTCTTCTAGGTCTCTTGGGGCTGGGTGACCCTGAAGAGGATCTGGATGGAGGTGGTCTCTTGTCTGGTCTACCCCTAGGAGGATCCACAGGCTCCTGGGGGAAGGTACTCTGACCACAGTCCCGGATGGAGTAGGGGGCGCAGGGGCCGGTGGAGTCGCAGGTGGAGGAGGAGGAAGAGGAGGAGGTGTGGGAACCACATCCTTTTTTATGGTATCCCACCAGTAGGTGAACAGCTCCTTAACCTCGGAAAGCTGAGGCCCGACGATGGACCGGGCGCCGATGGCCGCTCGCCGGCTCTCAGGGCCTCGGGTTCGGAGAGGGTCTCTTTGGGGTGCGAGCAGGACCGGGTTCACCTGCCTGGTCCTCAGGCTTGGGTCAGCTCCTCTCCGTGAGCGCCTCCTGGCTAACGCCGGTGGAGGCGAGGGGTTCTCCTCTCTATAGGGGCGGGGATCATCTCCGCCGGCGTCTGGTGGTGGTGGAAGGCCTAACCGGCGACTGGGCGGCCATTGGTTCTCGGACCGATGGTGCTTGGCTGACTTGGGTGTGCCGACGTCGGATCCAACGTCCTCTTGAGTGAAGTCAGCTCTTTGGTCTTCCGTTGGGAAGGAGGAGGCAAGGAGACTGACCAGGCGTCGGGATCTGGATGACGGGAACCGGACTTGTGGTGGTGGTCCTCTGACCTCGGCAGGGCCTTGGAACCCGAAGAAGAAGAGGGCCTGGAGGTCTTGGCCTGAGGAAGAGACAAAGAACCTGAAGGAGTCTTCACCGCTGCAGGGGGAGGCTGAGAGCGGGCCCGGGAAGGGGAGCGGTCGGACCAGGAGCCGGAGCTACGGGAGTCAGAGGCCCTAGAAGGGGACTTTGATCTCACCCTCTCCCTATACTTCTCAAGTTGTCTCCGGGCCTTTTCAGACGATTCCCCCTTGGAGGCTGAATCCATGGCCTTAACCTTTTCCTTGAGCAGGAACGCCTGCAGGGCCTTCTGGCGACGGATCCGGGTCCGGCGATTAAATCCCTGGCAGAAGGTACAGGCCCAGGTGTCGTGATCTGGGCCTAGGCACCGGACGCAGGCCGAATGCGGGTCCTTAAACTGGATTTGCTTCCCGCAGGTGCACTTCGACAGATGGCTTTCCACAGAGGTTGGAGAGGACATCAGACAGCAACTTTGAAGAGAAAATGAACTTTTTTCCAAACGGAAGAACTTAACCAGGCGTCGCACGCTAGAAACGAACCGAAGGGTCGAGACATGCAAGTCGACGGTGGGAAAGAACTGGGGAATCTGGCGGGAATGCCTCCTTATGTACTACGTCGGACGTCGGGGACGGGACCAACGTCGGAGGCTGTCCATGCTGAAGACTGCTAGCTAGAAGATTTCCGTGGGATCCTGACGCCTGCTGGCTTCAGTCCTAATGGTGTAACCTGCTGCAAGAGCTGTATCTTGAAGTAAGATCGTGCTCCACCGCTTCTTTCTGCAGAAGCGCGAGCACTTCCTGCTTTGATGAGCAGGGCATGCTGACCCGAGTAACAGGAGAGCAGAGGAGGCCTTGTGGGGGCTTGTCTAAGAATTGATAAAGTGGCCTTTTCGGCTCAGTTGTGGCACCCACCTGTCGGTGGTGATCTGCCACCACCCTGGCAGGTGGTTCATGACGCGACCCCGACCTTTGTTTCCTATTGATCCAGAGAAGGGCTGGAAGGAGTCATGCTGTGGCAGCAGAGGGTCCTGCAGATTGGGCCAACTTGAAGCACGCTGGCCCCTACCTGAGGACGCTTGACCTTGGCTTTCCGGGAAAAGGAGCCCCTCTGATGCAGGCCGGAACGGGGTTGTTGTCTCTGAGTCCGGCTGCGAAAACGACTCTGGTTCCTACGAAAGGAACTGAGTCTAGATCTGTACATGGCCTGGACAGATCTAACGGCCTTCCCGGCTTCCTGTAATTTGGTGATGACCTTCTCTGAGGCTTCACCAAACAGAACTTTGCCATGATAAGGGGCGTCCATGATGTTCTTCTGGCGTCCGGGGTAAACCCGGAGACAAGGAGCCACGAGTGTCTCCGGAGACACATGCCTGAGGCTGCTGCTCTGGCCGAAGAGTCCACGGAGTCGTACGCGGCTCGGAGCACCTGGGTCCCCACGTCTGAACCCGTGTGGAGGAGCTGAAGAAGTTCCTCCTTTGGGCCACTGTCCGGCAATCTCTCTCTACCAGATCCTGCCCCTGTACCCACAGCGCATTCTGAAACTGAACCATGTGGGTCAGGTAATTCAAGGATCTGATGGCACAAGTTGCGGCCGCGTAAGTGCGCCTACCCAGCACGTCCAGTTGCTTGGACTCTGGACCCGGTGGCTGCATGCTCAGATGTTGCGATTTTTGAGACCAGTCATGAGAGGCTGTGATGACCAGGGAGTCAGCCAGAGGATGATTAGCCAGGTACTGGTCCTCCCTAGGGGCCTTGTACAGGCGGTCAGCCTTCTTCGGCATAGCCAGAGTGGAACGTGGATGCTTCCACACTGCCTTGGTGATGTCCACAAAGGTGTCGACCAAGGGTGGTACTACCACAGGCTTAGGATCCTTTTGCCGAAGGTAACGGGCGAGGCGTAGTCTTTCCGGGTCTAGTTCTTCCGTATCCCATCCCATGTTCTCTTGGATGTGTCTCATTATCTCGGAGACCGAGGGGTCATCCGGAGGAGACCTGGGGAGGTCACATGGGTCCAGAGAAGGGATGCTAAGGTGAAGGAGACCTGGAGCATTCAGAGATGACAGATCTGGAGTCCTCCATCGACGGCGAATACCGACGTCTTCTGGGTCTCTCGGGGCTGGGTGACCCTGAAGAAGATCTGGACAGAGGCCTTCTCTTCTCTTCTCTGTAGATCTGCCCCTAGGAGGTGTCACCGGCTCCTGGGGGGGAAGGTGCTTGGCCTGCTGCCCCTTTGGGCAAAGGAGGGGGTGCAGGTGTCTGTGGTGTCATGGGTGCTGGAGGAGGGTGTGTGGTGACCACATCCTTTTTGATGGTGTCCCACCAGAAAGTGAAGAGCTCCTTCACCTCTGCCAAGTTGAGTCCCGACGATGGGCCGGGCGCCGGTGGTATGTCGTCGGGGCCAGGCGTCGGCTCCCCAGGTGTCTCCGGTTCTGAGGAGGGTTCCCGTGGGAGCTCGACGGGTCCAGGGTCGCCCGCCTGGTCCTCGGGCTGAGTGGACTCCTCCTCCGATAGCGCCTCCTGACCAACGTCGGTAGGTGGCGGTGTGGCTCTTCTGTCTGCGGCAGCAGGCGCCGGTCCCCTGGCCGGCATCCTGGGGGGAGAATGCCTGAGTGACGACGGGTGACGGACTGCCGCCGGCTCACGGGAGTGCTTGCGGACCTTGGCCGACGTCTGGTCCGACATCCGCTTAAGGGAGGTCAGCTCCTTGGTCTTACGTTGGGGAGGCGGAGGCAAGGAGACAGACCGGACGTCGGAGGCAGAGTGCCGGGATGAAGACTTGTGATGCTCCCCTGACCTGGAAGAGGCCTTAGCTGAAGAAGAAGGCGGCCTGGAGGTCTTGGCAGGCCGCAGAGTCGAAGAGCCGCTGGCAGATTTGACCACTACTGGGGGAGGCTGACTGGGTCCTCGACGGTGAACGGTCCGACCTGGAACCAGAGCTGCAGGAATCAGAGGCCCGGGAGGTGGATCTAGGTCTCACCTTCTCCCGATGTTTCTTGTGGTGCCTGTGGGACTTACCCGAAGGTCCCCCCCTGGTGGAAGGTTCCATGGCCTTTAGCTTTTCTTCTAGGAGGAAAGCCTGGGGCGCCTTCTGTCGGCGGATTCTGGTCCGGCTATTGAAGCCCTGGCAGAAGGAGCAAGCCTGGGTGTCGTGGTCCGGGCCCAGGCACTGAACGCAGGCCGAGTGGGGGTCTTTAAACGGGATCTGCTTCCCACAAGCACACTTAGAAGGATGGCCCTCCACTGAAGTTGGGGAGGACATCAGACGAAGAAAGGTAGTCTTGAAGAAGAATTTCTTCCAAAATTTCCGATTCGGAAAGGATTTCCTGGACGTCGCGCGCTAGTACTAACTGAAGAGGTCGAGACATGCGTGTCGACGCGGAAAGAACTGGGGATTCTGGCGACCGCTTCCCTGCCATGCATCACGCCTGACGCCAAGGCGGACCCTGCTGAAGACTGCTAGCTAGAAAATTTTCCGTGGGGTCCTGACACCGGGCCGGCTTCAGTCCTAATGGTGTAACCTGCTGCAAGAGCTGTACCTCGAAGAAGATCCTAAGGATCTGTTAAGAGTACTGTGAGGATGCAGACCCTTACTGTTCCAGAACCGGGCCTTGAGGTGAAAGGAATGTATGCCTGAATACTGCACTCCTGTCTGAGGAAGGGTCAGCATGAGTGAGTTGGAGGCAGGCAAATGGACTTCTGCAGGACACAGAGAAGGATAGGGTACCAGGCTTGCTTGGGCCAATCCGGAGCCACTAGGATCATAGATGCAGACTACTGTATGAGTTTCAGAAATACTGAGAGACGGGGTGGGGTGGGGGTGGAATGTGTACAAGAACCTCCCGACCAGACCAGGATCAAGACTTCCAGAGGAGGTGATCCTGGGGCTGGAGCCTGCAACATAACTGAGGAAACTGGAAGATGAGGGGAGAGGCAAACACTATCACTTCTGGGTACCCAACCACCTGAACACCATACTAGTACTTGTTTGTTCAGAGTCCATTAACTTTGGCCTTAACTGATGTGACTAGAGCATCTGCCAGAGTACTGAGTTTGCCTGGGAGGAGACTCGCTGAAAGGATGAATCCCAGGTTGAAGGAGGGAGACCATTTTTTTTTTTTTATAGCACCTGCGAACAGACTACTCCTGATCTGGCCATTGCAGTAGTGTCTGTTCGACTCTGTAAGTCTGTCCTTTTATGACAGGAGCAAATGCTTTGAGCTAGAAAGATTTCTCAGAGTTCTAAAAGAAATATAATTAACTGTGACTCCTACAGAGTCTAGGTGCCACTTACGGAGGCAATGTCCAGATGCGCTTCCCCACCACCAGGGGAAGGCATCTGTGGAACTGCTCTGTCAGAGTTTTCAGCTTTGACAATTGTTGCTTTCTGAGACCAGCAAGCTACAAGGAGACTTGAGGGAGACGCATCCTGTATCTGAACGCTGAGACCACTGCAGGCACTGAAGCCATGTGTCCCTATAGCATGAGGAAATGTCAAAGTGACATGATTTGTACAGAACCGCATCCTATACTGAACCAGTGAGGGGTTAATGATTCAACCCCAGTCAAGCGCTTGCTGGCTGGTCTTCTTGTCCCTGGGAGAAGAAAATTGCCAATGAGGGACATCTTGAATTCTTGCCTGCAGAAGGAAGGCATATCCTTCCTGGATGCTAGAAGTGTTCCTGGTGAGACTGTTTAGATTTATCCAGGAACCCTGAGACTACAGATAGAGCCCTGTAAGGGGAGAAGAGAGACTCCTTGACCTGACAAGGAGACTTTAGCTGACTAACTGGCAACTTGGGTGTAGCTAGAGATGCCCAGATTCCTGAGGCGTGCTGCTACCACTGCCCAGCACTGTGTAAGACTCTTGGGGCTGAGGAAGGCCAAAGGGCCGCAGTGAGCCCGCCCTTGTGAGAGACCTCGATAAAGGTATATGGGGAAAAAAAAGGGGGCCCTTTTTGGACCAGGGAGGCAAGCCAGTCTCCCTACTGTAAGGGCTATATGAATAGTAGCAGAGTGACCATCTTGAATTAGGGTTTTTAACAGAAAGATGGGAAGTCACTCCCAGTTGTCTTTGTGTCAGGAATTATGTGGTGTAAGAGGCCCTTTCTTCTTTTCATGGCCAGTGATCCTCTCCACCATTCTCAAACCAAGAATGTTCCCCCCACTCTAACGGAAACGTCTGTGTTGGGGATAGAGGCTTAGAAACCTGGGTACACATGAGGTCTGCCCACACTAACGTCAGGGCTTTAGACTGCAAAAACAACCCTGTACTAAGAGAAGGCTGGGAAAAAAACTCTGCCACAATGCCCTCAGGAGGAAATTCCATGGGGCAGGGGCCTTGTTGCAGTGAGATGTTCTGGAATCGAACAGTAAGTTTTAATCACAAGGAAAGTACATGGCTTTAAACTGGGAGTCAGAGTAGACCAGTGGTTGTAGGCCAGACAACACACCTCAGAGAGACGGCATAGGCCGTGACTCTGGAGGCGGCATCCTAGTTATCGTCCTGTGGAAAACTGGTACTACATAGCTTCTGGAACAGGTTAGCAGTAACCACCTGCTCCTGCACCAAGAACCAGGACGGAGTTCTGCAGTGTTTTTTTTTTTTATATTTGGACGAAAAGACAAGTATGTAAAAATTCTAAAAAGCATCTGCCAGTAACTAAGAATCTATTTTCTGAAGTCCTTATCTTTGGGGGGGGTAAGGAGGACAAGAAGACCCCAGCATTCTCGCAAGCTGCCCGATGCACTATACCCACATGGCTGGGATGTACAGACAGGCGCTCAGTATTGTTAAACAATTGATATATTTATGTATTTATTTATTAACACTTTCAGACCACCTGTGAACCTCTGCCACAGAAGTGGGGGTTTGAAGCAGTTTTGTGGCATATTTAGTTTACGGTCTTCATTACAGACAGGGCTTTTAGGAGGTGGAATCTCATCTCCCTATAGTCTTATCTTTTCTTATTCTTATCCTCACCTTGGAAGGAGTCCTGAGAAGGGAGGTCCAGGGTGTCCAATATGTTTTGGATAAATGAAGGCATAGAGGGAGAACCTCCTTGGATACATAGGGTTCTAGGCCCTCCACATCATAAAAATTCTCAATCATCTGTATCGCCCTCACAGTCTCTGGGGCAAGAACTGTGGAAGAGTGATAGCAGCCCCTGTAAGCAGGGGCAGAATAAAATTATTTACCATCCACTGTATCACCCTCAGTCTCTGGGGCGAGAACTGCGGAAGAGTGTTAGCAGCCTCTGTAGGCAGGGTCATCATAAAATTATCTATCATCACTGTATCACCCGCACAGTCTATGGGAAAGAGAACGGTAGAAGAGTGATTGCCAGCCCCAGTAAAGAAATTACCCATCTTTTGTAGGATCTGAAACAGTTGGCAAGCTTTTTCCATATTTTGCACAGATGGAAACTGCGCAGACTTTACAAGTACTTTGTTTTTTCAGAATGCTTTAAGCCGCCTGTTGTCTTGCTATTGGCTTTCCCCAGGAGCATTTATGTCTAGACAGAGTTTCTTTTTAGCTGCTTCATCAGCAGCTAGAAATAGCTTCCTTCGTCACTTCTATTTTTTTTATGAGGAACATCATATTTGGAAGCTTTATTTTGGCTGGGATCTGGAGGGTTCCTCAGCACCTCCTTACATTTTTATTACTTTTGGTTGGCCCCTAGTCAGAAGCCTTTGATACATGTCCTCAGCCAAAATAATCAAAGGCTTGTCTGCTACATTTGCCAATTTAAGCAAAACAAACCAGTCCTGGACCTTATGAACCAAGTGCAGGTTTCTGTGAAAACGCCACTGGCCAGTCCTGCCCCAGTTAATTAGCTTTGTCTGTTGCCAGTGCTTTTTTTTTGTGTGGTTGTAGAACTGGGATCTATACCAGTGCCAGTCTTAACAGAAAACCCAGCAATACTTGTCAACTGCCTCAGGTGGCTGCTGGACCCTTATGGACAGTCCTGCGACAGATGATATCAGGTCCAGTTCCTTTATGTACAAATATTTTATATATATGTATGATAGATAGAAGGGTTTCTCTTAATATGCCAATCCTGAGAGAACCCCCCAGGCACTGTTAGGATCTGATTCCAATGGGCTGCCTCGCGGTAAAACCCGCAAGGTCAGAGGTAAAAAAACAAGGCAACTGTCCCTAATTTGACGGTTCCCACAAGAATTTGCCCAAAAATTAAGGGAACAGTCGAAAATAAGCACCCGCGATAAAATTAAAGTTTAAAATGAATAGTCGCGGTAAAAATAAAGTCAAGAGAGTGCGGTCGCGCTAAAAATAAAAAAAATTAGCATAGCGCTAACGAAAATGTAAAACTTTCACTCAGCACACTATTAGAAATGAAATATGAGGAAAAATTTGCCCAGATAAGCACTAGGAGGCTGTCAACAAGGAAAACTGAGAGACACCTCAGGGGCAATGTTGCTCAGTCCAGCGGAGAAAAAATTCTGAAGCCTTCAACAGCTCTCACTCAGCTCACTCCCTTTCCTGTCTTGATTGGCTTGTCCCTAAGCTCATTTAAATTCTCTTACAGGCACACCTCCAGGGCAGTTGCACCTAGACAGCTAAGTGCAAAAGTTACTGATGCTAAAGGACTCCTGGGGTAAGAACGATCCAGGTCTCGGCGCTTCTCCTTATGCTTTTTCCTTGGAAGGTGGTGAAGAAGCTCGTTCTCTCAGCTCCTGAAGCTCCTTTACCATAGGCGCGAGACAGAACTTCAAAAGGTGAGTGGAGGGCTTTCTGGTGACACATGCGCGCGGCCTGGTTAAACGACTGGCAGATTTCACAATCTGCTACCTGGTGTTTTGGGCCCAGGCAGAGGACGCAGCAGGAATGGTTGTCCCCATGCAGGATTTGGGCGCTACACTGCGAGCACTTTTCCTTTTTTCTCTAGGACATACACTGAAAATGTAAAGGAAAAAACTCTACTATACTGATAATAAATGGCGAACGACTGAGCTAGTTCAACCGCGAGGATCCGACGAGTTCAGGTTGACGGCGGGAAAGATCTGGAGGGCAGGCGTGGGGACCGCCCCCTATATACTGTCACGCTGACGCCTGATCAGATGATGCCGGGGGTGGTCCCCCGCTAATGATTGCTAGCTAGAAATTTGCTGCGCTGACCTGACGCCAGGGGGTGGGCAGTCCAATATGTGAAGACCTACTGCAGGAACCCTCTTGAAATAAGATATGAAACATACTGTGTTGTTCACTGAAATGAAGTGTAAGCAGGAGGTTCTAATGTGTCCACCTTAAAACGGAATGCTGCTTTAATCACATGCTCACTTAGTTCAATCCTGAAACTTTTTAAATTACAATTTCATATTTACAGTACGTCTACATCTCAATCTGCTTTCATTTTATTACCCTCGACTGACACTGAACTTCATTTAATTGACTCTGAAAGAGCCCTATCATTATGGGAAACCATTGTTAGAGACATGCCAACTTGTGTTTCACATTTCTCTGTTGTTAGCATCTCCTCCCTTTATAATACCTACGTATATTAACAGATACAGGCTCACTGCTCCCTAGACTTCAACTCCTCTGGCTGCTTTCTACACCTGACATCATTATCTGCCGCTGTGGAAAGGGTTCTGATGTTAGATGCAGAGAAGTCTGATACCAGATATAGACAAGCAATCAAAGCACATAGGCCCAGATATTCAAACTGTGCCAGGCTGTGGCCCAAGCTTGGGTGCAGCTCAACTTGTCTGCGCAAGGATGTGGACTGGGCGATATTCAATGGAGCTGCGCCATGGCACAGCATCGTTTAATATTGCACCCTGGCCACCCGCAGTGTGCATGGCGCAGTGGCACTGCACCAGCGCAAGTGGCCAGAGTGGAGCATGGGGATGCGCTAGCGCAAGTTCCATTGCGCTATGCACAGCAATCACGATATTCAAAACTTGACATGCAAATGGGGCCATAATGTATGCAAGGCGCACATGGGGCTATTTGCACGTCATTATGGCCCCATTTGCATGCAGGTGCGCCGATCCCTGACGACTTGCACCTTGCCAGGCAGCAGCCGTCGGGGACAGACGCCCCCTGCAGCCCGATCGCGGGCATTTGTATTATATAAAATAACTATTCTGTCCAATATCCCAGGTGGTCCAGTGGACCGATGACTGCCCGATTGCGGGCATTTGTATTAAATAAAATAACTTTCCAATATCCCTGGTGGTCCAGTGGACCGCTATCTGCCCGATCGCAGGCATTTGTAATTAAAGATGGACATAAGTCTAGTATCCCTGGTGGTCACATATCTGGAATGTGTAGTACGGTACGGGCTGTACGCCCTACGGCTCACGCTGTGAACCAATGGGCGTACAGCCCTACCAACCTGTGTCAGTCGGTGGGCGTGGGGCGGGTGAGATGCTGCGCCGCGGCTGACCGGGGTGGGGGCAGTGGGGCTCAGTGGGCGGGTGGGGAGGAGGGTACCCTAGACCACCAGGGATATTGGACTTATGTCTATCCTTAATTACAAATGCCTGCAATTGAGCAGATAGCGGTCCACTGGACCACCAGGGATATTGGACTTATTTCTATCTTTATATACAGATGCTCGCGATAGGGCAGACAGCGGTCCACTGGACCACCAGGGACTTCCGGGATCTGATTATTTTACAATGCCCGCGATTGCGCGGACAGCGGTCCACTGGACCACCAGGGATATTGGACAGATGTTTTGTTTTTTATAAATGCCCGTGATCGGGTATGGAGGGGGGCACCGCCAGGTGCAGCTGAAGCTCGGGTGGCCACCCACAGGCGGCAGCTGCCGTGTTGCGCCCTGCAATGCGGCAGCTCACCTGTGGGTGGCCATCAGTTCCTTTTTTTTTTGGATCAACTTTGTGCTGGCACAGGTAGGGGCCTGCGCTGTATGGTTTCTGCACATCCCGGCTGAATATCGGGCTGTGCAGAGTATGCATGGGCATGCCTCTACCTGTGCCTGCATACATTACTGATGCACTTCGGCGCATCGGGATTTGTGCCGCGCACTTTTCCCTTTTGAATATCGCACTGGGGCGCATGGCGCAACTCTTTTGAATATCTGGGCCCTAATGTCTAGGTGACAGTGGTCCTCCTTTCATGCTAAAGAGGACTGTCCACTGTAAAAAGCCTCACACCTTAGTTTAGGGCTCCTTTCGATTGGAACAGATTGCTAAAGAAACTTTTTGTCAGGTGTTGTATTAAATTTAGCTGTTTACTGTGCCACAAAACCGCAATTCTGGGTGTCGTCCAGAACTCCCTGTGGTCGATGTCGTGGCTGGGGATCAGCTGCAGGAGGTTCAATAAGCACTGGTAGTAAACAGTGCTTAAAATAGCTTCATTTTGTTGGCTGCCAGTCCTGCAACCAGATGTGGAAATTAACATTGTTTAGCTCTGGCACCACTGCACATGCAGCAAAATGTCACTCAAGTACAATAGTCAGGTTACCTGCACTGGTCAAAAGAATAAAAAATGGTATTGACTGATGCTTATTTTAATTTTTTCCCCTGTAGGTTAGACCAGAAATGTTATTAGTACTCTGTGCTCAAGACGTCTGCCTTCTTAAAAGTCAACAGCCAACTTTGTATGCCACCTATACCTGCACATACTGTACGTTTTGCCAGATCAGTGAACCACACAATATAGAAAACCACCACATGGGTCACCGATTACACACTATGTAATTTGCAGACAAGAATTCAGGGCGGGCTGTGTGTCTTTTTTGACTCTTCAGTGATGGCAGATCTCTCCCCCCCCCCCCATGTCTCAGCAATCTGTACAGGCAGTACTGCACCACACTGACTGACTGACATCTCCTCCTCCTGCTGTCAATCTCAAGCTTGCTCTGCCCACGCCATCCTGTTAACTCTGAGCATGAAACTGGATGCACTGCCTGCATGCTATGTTCCTGGCTGTAGCTGGAAGTCATGTGACAGGAGGGATTAACTAGCCTGTATTCACCTGCCCAGCTCCCAGTCTTGTGCCATGCAAGACCCTCCCAATCTGTCTTGGGCTATGGTGGCTGAATATGGAAGTTCACCCCACGTGGTGGCTTCAATATAATGCAGCGAGTGTGGCTTTAAAAATTTACATGCACCACAATGCAAGCAGGGGGAGAAAACTACATGCATCAGCCTGCTCCCACTTGTACAGGAAATAGGATATTATATGTTTATTTCAATCTCTGCCTGCACCGATACTTAAGTATAATCACAAATACTGATCACACACCACCTCCTATGTAGGACAAAAGACATTCAGCTCCAAGATCAGTTAAAGAATATTTCTTTATTACATACGGCTGGAACCACTGCCCATAACGACCGCCTGATGTGTTTTGGATTGAGCAGAATCCAAAATGGGTCAGGCAGGCGTTATGGGCAGTGGTCCCAGCCGTCTGTAATAAATATTCTTTAAAGGGAAGCCGTACAATTCCCTATATGATTATTTCAACAGTTACTGTAGTGCAGAAATTGATTGAAAAGGATACATTTAGAAAAGGACTTTAATAAAATATTGAGAAATACTTTTTAAATAGTGATGTAGAGGCATCCATTTGTGGTCAGGAAGGCTGTTGTGATGACATCACTGCCGCAGCAGTGTAAACAGTGTGCAGTGCAGCAGGTAAGAAGTTTGGCTGTGCTGTTAAGAGATCCTATTATATTCTGAAGAACACACTGGATTTTTAAGTTTGGCAGAGCGTAACAAAAGAATACACTGCTTTTCTTTATGATTTAATAGGATCCCTGCCTGTAGGAGCAGTTTGTTTTAACCTGCTTCACTGCACACTGCTAGAGCTGGTGTCATCACAGCACCCTTCTTATCCACAAAACAGAATCCTCCACGTCGCAATTTGAAAAGTATTTTTCTGTCTTACTGAAGACATTTTCTAAATATAACCCAGCAGTTTATATACTGGATCCTCATAGTAACCTTTACAGTGATTACATATGGAATCGTATGGATTCCCTTTAACTGATCTTGGAGCTGGACATCTTTTGTTCTACATAAAAGGTGGTGTGTGCTCAACATTTGTGATTATACTCTACTTTTTCTGCTGAAGCACCACCAGTCCTATGCTCAGTGTTCCTCTCCATGTATTACTGAAATCAAGTATAGCTTTGTGCATTAAAAAAATGAAGCTACATAAGAAAGAATAGGAACTATAAGCTGAAAAGTGTCATTTTCATACTTTTTCCTTGTAATACCATGAGCTCTATAAAATGTGACTTAAGTATAAAAAAAATTCTAAAGCCAACTCAATGTGGAGAGAATGGCAGCATATAAGACAGGAAGTAAAGGGCAAGCTAAAATAGAAATTAAACATAAAAAAGGCAAAATGTTCATCGTAGTGTGCACTGCTGTTCTGTCACCTCAATCAAGCTGTATTTAAATGTGGTCCATTTTAGTTTTCTTGTGAAGAACATATTTGCTCCACTTTTTATTTAATCTTGTATTCATACCCAGTTTTGTTTTACATAAGGTAGTGTTGGTTTATAGGCATGATTTCACACCTCCTTCATACAGAAGATAACATACACCTGGAAAGCAATGTCACAGAATATTTTGCTTCTTAAACTCATGATTTTAGTTTACACATTACAAAGTATAAGGCCGTGGTAGTCTTAGGAAACAAAGATCTCTACAAATCTATATAAGTTTATTTGCACATATACAGAACAAAAGCAATGTAGCAACTCATTTTGCATTTAAATAAATGTACAATTTTTGCATAAAGTACAACTGAAATAAGACTTTCTGGAACAGCAAATGTATCAGGTTTTCTTCAGTTGATACCACTCCATGAAACCTGTCCCCCCCACCCACCCACTCCATCAGAGAAGAAAGGATTCCAAAAAAGCAAGATGCAATCAATGACCCTTCATGTTCTGGCTATACCTCCCCTGGGAAAACCATCATGGGACCCATGTTTCAGCTTCTGCTTGTAATACAGAATGGTCCGATACCACAGAAGCACTGAATCACACAGTTCAAGTTGAAGGTGGCACTACCTTGGCTACCTCAAATGAGATGCCATTAGCTGTAGGAAGTCATCCTTAAAACAAGTGTCAGTCTCTGTACCTACTAGAAATAGCTTCTGAATGTGCAAGTCTAAAACAGCGAAATTCATGTTCAAGTAGGACGGAATACTTGTTGGGCCAGAAGGGAATGACAACACAAATGTTTTAAAACGTTTTACCATATAATCTGAAAAACAGGCTTCGAATGCAAGCCAAGTTTATACAGGCTACAGCAGTACATCTCAGAAAAACAGTTTCATTTAAAATGTACATTTATTTCTACAAAAGACTTATTTTACAGAGCTGTGACTGCAATTACACAACTTCAAATATATTTTAACTGATAAAAATGTACAGAAGAGGCCCCAGTACAGAATACAAGATACTTTTAAAAAAGCTGCAAAGAAATGGCATCTTGCAGTTTATACATTATGTCTGAAGACAGGATTATTCACATAATGTTAGCAAACGACAATTTACAAAACTATGTAAAACGTACAAGAATGTTTTAGTTATAAACAGTCCCATGGTCTTTTTTGAAATTGACCTGTACAATATGCAATATTTAAGGCAGCCTCATCCTTAATTGCATCACAACTGGAAATCTGCTGCAAAGAATGGCTCAAGTCAGCCTCTCCTCTCTTCTGCAATCAACGTCTTTTGTCTTTCCTGTCTGATTTTCGATCTCTCTCACTCCGTGAAGGCCTTTTTCCTGACCTACTGCTTTCGGATAGAGTCCTCTTCCTGTCTGACCTTGAGCTTTTATCCTTTGATCCTTTTATGTCTCTGATACTCCCTTTTATCGATTTGTGATTCCTGTCTGGTCCTAAAATAGGCCTCCTCCTCCTATCTGGGCTCCTCCTGCGCTTCCTGTCTCTGCTGTGCCCTCGCCCCCTGCTTCGACTTCGGCTCTCGCTACTACTGCTGCTGCTACTACTGTCTCTACTGCTGCTGCCACTGCTGCTACTGCTACTACTAGAGCTGCTGTGGCTACTGCTGCTACTCCCACTACTTGAGCTGCTACCACTACTGCTGCTGCTAGTACTACTGCTAGTGCTACTACTACTGCTGCTTCGACTTCGGCTTCTGCTAATCCTCTCAGCAGCTCTTCCCCTACTACTGCTCCTGGCTTTACTTTTGATTTCTACAGCTGGTGTTACGACTCGCTCCACAACATCAGAATCTACTGACTTGGTGACTACTACAACATTCTCTGCTCTACCTGCCTTAGGCTCCTGAGCTGCTGGCAAAGTCACATGCCTAATTACAGACATAGACTCCAGCTCAGGCCCAAAATGAAGCTGTAGTCCCTTCTCCTGTTCTGGCTGAGTCGCTGGCTGCATTTTTTCTAGATGCTCAATTTCATATTCATGCTCCCTCTCTGGCTCAGGCCTAGACTCAATTTCTGGCACAGCCTCACTCACTGTCTCCGTTTCCTGGCTATTCTCAATACCTGCCTTTACTTCATTTCCCTCTTCCACAGCCTCTACCATTTCCTGGTCCTTAAATACTTGTTCATTACTTACATCCTGTTCAGCAACTACCACTGTTTCTGACTGTGCCTCACCTTTTTCTAACTCCATGACTACCTCCTCCTCCCCTTTATCCTCTACTTCCCGATTCTGCTCATTCTCCTGTCCCTGCTCTTTCTCTGCATCACTATGAGAACCTCCTACTTCTTTCTCTTCTCCCTCTCCTGCTTCCTCCATTTCTACGTCATTGCTCTGGTTACCTGTCACTTCCATCTCTTCCTCATGCTGAACCACCTTACCCTCTTCCTGCTCCTCGTTCTGATGTTCTTCAGTCTGCGGCTCCCGCTGTTCTTTTTCCTTCAGAGACTGACGCCTAGGCCTAGCCTCCATTTTGTTCAAGTGTTCTGCAAACCCCAAACGTCTTCCTTCGAAAGTGGCTGCAAGAAGAAGCAGAGATTTGAATCGTTCCCCATCAAACATGTTATCAAACACTGCATCAATGCACAGCTGTGCTGCTCATTACAACGTTGCTTATTTTTGTTCTCTCTATTAGTCATTTCTTATTTCACTTTCATGTTCTGCAAATCCAGTTTTCCATGCTTGGTGAACCCCCCACTCCAAGTACATTAAATGCTCTGTTTCAACTAAGGGACAACGATTCTAGGAGTTTGAGGCAGCTACTGACACCCCCGAAGAAAGCAGTAAGGGTACTCTGCACTGGCATGTACTTAGATTGAGGGAAGGGTGGGGTGGGAGGGGGCAATTAAGACTTAAAATAATAAATGCTAAGCAGCCTTGGCAGAAGGATTGTTTGTAAGACTGGCATCGAGTTCTCATGACACCAGCTAGGCTAGCAAGTTCACGGAAAAAGAAAAAAGCCCAAAAAGAAACCAAGCCTAAGACACAGACATGATAAAAGGGAGCTGAATATGTGGTAGGGTTTTTATGAGCTCCGATCTTTTGCTTCCTTGTTCCTAGGCCAAGCTCAGTCACGGAGGACTGTACTTGGCATTGGGAGAACAAATGGCAAACATCTGATCTGAGCTAAATCTCTAACATGCACAGCAGGCTACTGAATCTCCCACTTCTGCAGCCCTGCTCTGGTGTCAGCTGAAGGGGATTATGGGATTTCTGGTTACAGCAAATCTCAGTTTGGAAGTCAGCAGAATACTCCTGATACAGTACTATACTGTAGTAAACCGAAAGGAAATAAAATGTTTTCAAACATTTAATGCAAAGTGGCACCAATCCCAAACTTTAATGTGGGGCTTTTAGTGCTGGCTGTTCCCCTTTAAGGTATTTAGCCACTACTACCAGGCAAACTGCAATCTTTTGTTTTTCATGGTCAGTTGTTAAAGGAGTACTACACCCTAACAGCTTATAAATTTTGTTTCTTTGTCAGACAACTCTTTTCGTGAGACTACTAGGGATATGTGTGTGTGTGTGTGTGTGTGTGTGTGTGTTGTTCATACTAGTTCCCTGTAACTATCCGGGGGGGGAGGGGTCTTCATTTTCTGACTGCTGAAATCTCACTGTTCCCAAGAGTTGCACTAGCATATGAGAACAGTCACAGCACCCACGCTCACCATGTATCTCTTATGCTGAAAGTACAAATAACCTCAAAAAACTCTGGAAACATACTAAGTTTAATTTAAAGGAAACACCCCTGCATTACAACTAAGAGTTTGCAAAGCTAGTTACAGATAAATGTGGTGTTTCACGCCATGCTGTAACTTGTTTTGCAGAACTCTAAGTAAACAGATAGGCATACTGTGGAGTTTAAAGGGTGTGGGCACATTATGTTCTCATATGCTTATGCAGCTCTCGCGGACAATAAGATTTCAATGACCAGAAAACGGAGACCCCGAGGATAGTTAAAGGGGACTAGTATGCACAGTAAAATCAACTAAAGCAAACACATATTCCCAACAGTTACACAAAAAGAGCTGTCCGTTGACAAGAAAACAAATACAATCTACAAGCTATGAGGGTGTAGTATTTTTTTTTTGTTTGCGTTATTTCTTTGGTAACCAGGGTAGGCCCACTAGGCACAAGTGCCTGTTTTTAGGGGTGAACCAGAAGAACTGTGGAGGTTAAGTGACTTGCTCAGAGTCACACAGTATGCAAGTGGAGGTTCTGGGAATCAAACCCAGGTCTACTCGATGTACCAAGCTCACTCACAGCTCATTAACTCTGACCTCCAGACTATACTGACAACTCCTTTAAAAGGTACAGATTTCATACCCACAAGATCTACTGGTTTCTTGCCCAGAATGTTTTCTCAAATGGCCTTTAGGTCCATGTTTCGGATGCAGTATGGCTTAATGTCATGTGTGGAGATTAGTCAGGCACCAAAAATACTAAATTTTCGCACTCTGGGAACAAAGTCCTTGGGCAACTTGTACCCTACTGATGTTCTCTGTCAAAATGTAAGCCCCAGACAGATGAGAAAACCCACCCCTAGCTTCCAAGAAGTTGGGAATGCAATTCCCCTATCTGCACCTGCACCATTTAGACAGCGGCTTTTCTGGCTGCTCTGTGAGCAACCTGCCTCTATAATTTAGGTTTTATCTTTAGTTCGTTTCCAGCAAGTATAACATAGATACCAAGAGATGGAGGCATAACAGACAGAAAAAACAGGTTTCTCACTTGTAACAGTAGCTCTAGGAGTGGTATATGATGTACATCCACACTTCTGGCAGAATCCTTTCCCTTTAAGAACTGGTCTGGAAGGTCTTGAAGCTGGCTCTTCCCAACCACCCGGGTGGTAACTCCTTCGGCACCGCCCCATGTCGTCAGATCTTACCTACTGGAAGCAACAGCAGTGCGCCACTTGCCAAGAGGGTCGGGGGGTTGTGTGGATATACACCATATACCACTCCTAGAACTGTTACAGGTGATTAACCCGTTTTTCTAGGGATGTGGATATGGTGTACTCATCCACACTTCTGGCAGACTCCTAATAGTTCTCCAGGGTGGTGGGTGCAAGGCACACACCCCCTACTTAAAAAAGAGACAGACTAGTGAACTGAAGACACAAAACCAGCATCCCGGTGTGACTCGAGGTTGATGTGGTAATGGGAGATTCAAGTGTATGCAGACTTCCAGGTAGCAGCCCTGCAGATTTCCTGGATAGGGATATCCCTGGAAGAAGCCACCAAGGCAGCGGTATGTTGCGTGGAATGAGCCCTTAGCCCTATGGAAGGGCTCCATATCAGCCAATCTATTAACAAAGGTCGATGCAGGATACAATCCACCTGCCAAACGTCAGTTTTCTGCCAGTCTGCCAGGTGCGGCTTCGGCGTAGGTGACAGCTGACAAACCTCTCCTCCAACTCCAGCCGTGCGCTTCTTATAATAGGCAAATGCTCGCTGCAGGTCCAAAGCAAGGAGCCTGTGCTCGGCCTCCGAGGTGTGGCTAGTGAAAAACACTGGGAGATTCATCACCTGGTTAATGTGGAACTCTGACACAACCTTCATGAGGAAATTCAGGTGGGGCGAAGGACAACCTTGTCCCTGTGGAAGACCAAACAAGGAGACTCCACCAAGGGCACCTGGAGTTCACTGATCCTTCTGGCGGACGTGATAGCCACCAAGAAGGTGGTCTTCCAAGACAGGTGAAACATTTCACACCTGTGCATTGGTTTGAATGGCTTTCCCATGAGCTTTGTCAACACCAGCAACAAGTCCCAAAGAGGTGGTAGTTCACGTAATGGAGGAGAAATGTGGTCAGGGCCTTTAAAAAAAGCACCAGACCACCTTCTCCTGTGCCACAGACTGCATACCAGCCTGCGCCCTGTATGCAGAGATGGCTGCCAGGTGCCTTTTAAGGGTCATCGACCAAAGGCCTGACTGAAAGAGGGATCACAGATAACAGAGAATGCTAGCCACTGGGCAAGACAAGGGGTAGAGTCCCTTGCCCTGGCACCAAATGAAGAACCTCTTCCATTTGAAGGCATAGCATTTTCGGGTCAACTCCTTCTGAGAAGCCTCGACCACAGTAAGGATATTGTTGGAGAAATCCAAAGCCTGGAAATCTAGCCGTTCAGGAACCAAGCTATCAGGTGCAAGGACTGAAGGTCCAGATTGACCTTCCCCTGACTGCAAGAGAGCAGGTCAGGGCATAGAGAAGACTCCACAGAAGCCTGCAGCTGAGGCTGAGGAGATCAGGGTACCAGAACTGGCGGGGCCCGTCCGGAGCCACCAGGACTATATGAGCTTTGTCCACCCTGGCTTTGAGCAGGACTTTGTGGATCAGCAGAAACAGAGGGAAGGCATACATGAGGCCTGGGGTCCAGGGCCTTGAGAAAGCATCCCCCTGCAGCAGTCAATGCTGAGGGGACAAGCATAATATAGCCTCAGCTTTGCACTCTCTCTGCAGGCAAACAGATCCACCGGAGGGGTGCCCCACCGGGAGAACAGACTGCACTACCTCCAGATGGAGAGACCACTCATGAGACACATCTCACTCACCCAGCTGAGGGCATCTGCCAGCTGATTGGACATGCCGGTCACATGGATGGCCCAGAGATCGGTGTTCAGGCTGAGCACAACGGTCCAGATGTGGAGAGCCTCCCTGAACAGAGAAAGGGAGTGCATCCTGTCCTGTTTATTGAAGTAGTACATGGTTGTGCTGTTGTCTGTCTGGACCTGAACGACCTGACCCCAAATGTGTGGAGCACAGGCTGTCAGTGCTAGCAGGTTGATATGGCGTCGGGACTCCTCGGGGGTCCAGAGTCCGTGGACTCTGTGCTCCCCCAGGTGGGCACCCTAGCCCAGCAGGGAGGCACTTGATTGTGATGGGGACAGTCTGCTCCGGGCAGACAAACGGAATTCTTTCCTGCAGATGTTCTGGGACTAACCACCACTGGAGGGCGTCCCACATCAGCTAGGTCACAGTGACCAGCTGGCTGAAGTGACCCTTCCGCAGAGACCACTGACGGGCAAGCTCCCACTGCAGATAGCACATTCTCCACCGGGCCCAATGGACCACGCTGGTGCATGCTGCCATGAATCCCAAGTGGCGCAAGAAATCCCAAGCAGGGCGCAACTGCCCCAACCCAAAATGATCAGGCAAAGCAGGAGAGAATCTCCATCCAGTCTTCTGGGAGTCAAGCCCTGGCTCTGCAAGAGTCTACTTATGGACTGATGAAGTGCATCTCCTGCGAAGATATGAGCTCTGACTTGGCCTTGTTCACCAGGAGGCCAAGGGACAAATGAGTCTGGAGGGCCATGTCCCTGGACAGTTCCACCACCCCCTTGGACGGACCTGTTATCAGCCAGTTATCCAGGTTGGGATACACCCGGACCCCTCGACATCTCAGGTAAGCTGTCACCACTGCAATGCACTTGGTGAAGACCTTGGGAGCTGAGCAGAGGCTGAAGGGCATGGCCTGTAACTCTGAACTCCTCAGCCCAGAACAGAAGGAACAGTCAGTGGCATGGATGGATGAGAACGTGGAAGAACGCTTCACAAAGATCTAGGGAGCAGAACCACATGTTCTGCTCCAGGGATGGAATAATCTGAGAGAGTGACCATCCTGAAGATGCGCGACCGAAGGAATTTGTTCAGGTTGTGCACATCCAAGATGGGGCACCAGGCCTCCCCCCCCCCCGGTCTGTTTTGGGACCAGAAAGTACCTGGAAACACACCCTGGGCTTGTTAGATGGTACGGGATGGAGCCACTACCCTCCTTCTGGAGGAGCTGGGCAAGGTTTTCCCGAAGGGCTGACAGCATGTTGGCAGACACCATGGCCTCCCGTGGGATGTGGGCTCCGCATGTAAGTCTTGAATTCTAGAGGCAGATCCTGACCAACCACTTCAAGGACCCACCTGTCTGTGGTGACAGCGGACAGGAACTGGCAGAGCCAGCCCCCATGGGAGGATCCAGGGGAGTCAGGATGGGCATGGGGGAGGCACCCCCCCATCCCATCACTGGGCAGGCTTGGAGGTGTAGGAGGAAGCAGTGGGGCCTTAACCACTAGGTTTTCAGACGACCGAAGCAACTGACTTCGGTCGAGGATGCCAAGCTTAGACCTGCTGCCCAACAGGGGGTTGGGACGGCCTGGCTGCAGGTGCAGAGAGAGGCCGAAAGGGCTTCTTCCTCTGAAGCATATAACCCTTGGGATCCCACTGGGTGGCGGTGACAGTCTGGGGTGGCACTGGACTTCAATACAAGTGAGGTGTCCTTTCAGCCCCAGCCCGAACAAGTCAGTGCCCAAGAAGGTGACTGCCAACTTGTGCTGGGTGTCTGCTGTAAAGGCAGAAATCCACAGCCAAGCCCTACAGCACATAGCCACGGACTGGGCGCAAGAATCACCGATATCCATGGCAGTCTGGAGCTGCTGTTTGGCCACTGCTTGATGCTTGACTACAGTCTAAGTCAGCTGGGAGACAAGGAAACACCTTGGCGAGAGCGCCGAGCAAGGCGTGGACAAAATGGGCCATCAAAAGGCCCGAACTCGCCAGCCGAAGACAGAGAGAGGAGGACGCATAGACCTTTTTGGTACTGTGATCCAACTTCTTGGATTTCTTGCTGGGAGGTATGCCCATGTTCTCGACATTGCCAGTACGCAGGAAGAACCAAGTCTGCACCAAGCCCTCAGCTGAGGGATGTTCAGTGAAACCCGGCAGGGAACCCATAGGGACCACATACTTGTGGGCCATATGAGCAGATGGCACAGGGCAGAAGGCAGGGTGCTGCCAAAGCGCCAGAGTGGGGCCAAAAATGGCCTCGGCAACTGGGAATGCAACCCCCAGAGTCACCTCGGTCGAGAATTTCAGAGAAAGGGATAGTTGGCCTGTTTCTGGACAGGCTCCACCTGAATCCTGGCTGATTCCGAAATGAGATGGAGCAAGCCCCCAAAAGACGTGGGGCTATGCTCGGTAGACAAATCCTCCCCAGATTCCACGTCCACCAGTAGCGAGTGCAGGTAGGAGTCCTCAGACTCTGAGGATTCGCCAAAAAGCAGTCAACCGCGCAAGTCCCTGCTGACCTTGTGGGATCTACTGGGAAAGACCATGACAGACAGCTGACGAGAAAGATGGGAAGCGGTACAAGCATACTTTAGGAGAGCAGACCATCATTCAGCTGCTCAGGAGGCGGCTCCTCCTAAATTAGCAGAGAAGCCGGAATAGGCTGAGCCAGAGCAGGCTGGGGCCTCGGTGGCAGGATCCATGGAAGAGCAGGGGTGAGAGCCAGAACCGGCTCATCACTGGAAAGCATGAGCTGCTGCCACATTAGCTCTTCATAGCGCTGGTGCATTTTGCATTGAAGCCTCTCCTCGCCAGAGGAGGAACAAGAGGAAGAATAGTGGCAGCGCCACTTGCCAGAGTGCCGAGAGTTGGAGCGCCGATGTCGGCAAAGGCTGCTCGACACCACACTATGGGATCCCAACTTTGACAGTGGGGGAACCCGATGGCAAGAAAGAGGAAACTGGCGAAAGCAAGAGGTATTAGGTAGGAGAGGAGTCCTAGAAAGGGAGGTATCCACCTCATCATGCAACAATGCTTCGACCGGCTCAAGAAAAAGCTAGGACAGGTTGGTCGATGGGGTGTCTCGGCCACAGGCCCATAAACAGTAGCCTGACTGAAATATCGGACTGTAGTGAAACCTCCAATGAAGCATGGGAACTGGCTGACCAGGAGCACTCTTTCCTTTTAGACAATTTAGAGGATTTCATGCCCTTGGAGGGACCCTGCTCAAGGATGGGAAGGGACTGGCATAAATCCCTAAATACCCCCGTAAAGGTTGTGCCAAAAGAAAGCGGCACAAAACCCAAGCCGAAGAGGTATTCTCCGCTGCATGAGCCTCCACCTCTTTGAAAGCCATAAGCTGTTCTGTGGACCCTGCAGCCACAAAGACTGCCCAACGGGTGTCTTTCACGCGAAAGGGAGGGTCCAGTTCATCCGGTCACCCAAGAAGGAGTTGAGTATGCCAGTCCTCCAAAGTTCTGAGATGCAAGGTGCGACAAAGGCCACAAGCCTGGGGATCATGATCACAGCTCAGGCAGTAGACAAACTAGGTGTGTGGGTCCGTCTGCGACATCTTCTGCCCGAAGTCGCATCTTTTAAAACCGGACGTTTACTTCGAGTCGTTCATGACGAGAGTTTCGAACTTATTCGAAAATCACTTGAAGACGTCGAACTGGAAGTTTTGAAATGCAAAGGGCTACTCAGTGTAGAGCGATAAGGAATAAGGAGGGAACCTTCTTCCAGCAGAAAGGAAGATCTGCTGTCATGGGGCGGTGCTGAGAGTGTTACCACCTGGGTGGGTGGGAGAAGCCAGCTTGAAGACCTTCCAGGCCAGTTCTTAAAACGAAAGGATTCTGCCGGAAGTGTGTATAAGTACACCATATCCACGTCCCTAGAATGGTAAGTATACCCATGACAGTCCCAATAATTACACAGCTTGACTGTAACCCCTAAATCAGAAAAAGCACCTATGCCACCTTGTAAACTTTTTGTCCAATCAGTAACACTGTGAGCAACCTGCCTCTGACAATTTCTCCTCCATGTGCAGACCTGCTTTTTATCGATCCAAAGCAAAACTGCAACAGATCTACTGCCCTCAGCCTCACCTCCCTGTGCCACCACGGGTTTAACACAGCAGTCACAAGCTTTACTTTTAGCCATACTGTATCAATAGCAGGATCAGTGAAATGGACTGATCAGCTGCTGTCAAAGCAGAAAGATCAGTTTTTTGTGGCTACTTTAATGCTTTTTCTGTCCGGATGCAGGCTGCTACTACGACCAACCACCCGCTCAGTCACCCGGCTCCTCAGGAGCTTACCTTCAAACCCCTGGGTGTGTTCTCAATGGGCTTACCCCCCGCGGTGAGAGTTGGTGGGCCCCATCAACCTGCCTGTGAAATGGATCCAGTTTTGGCTGGGAGAGTGCTCTGCCCCCGGTGCAGAGCCAGCAAGGGTCGGGTCTTCACTTGTCACTACCTGCTTGTTTTTCCCATTGTTGCACTGGGGACCCTGACTGGTAGCATCACAAGACAAGTTCATGCATGCCTGCTGAGTACAATGCCATCTGGCATCCCCTTCCTAATGCTTCTGTGCTGTCCCAAGCACATTACCACCTGCGGCCACCCAGGTTGCACAGTACAACACCGAGCACAGCGGACTCCCCGCCCCACACCCGAGAAGGAGTGTCCGTTGGAGACATTCAATCCTCCTTCCCCTGGCTGCTTCCAATGACGCAGATCACTCATGAACCCGGGTCGTGGGCATTGCAAGCAGCAGCACTACCGCTGCACGTTGACAGTTCAACTGCAGTTCACACTGACACTGCTCCCATTTTGCAGCCACCACCAACAAAAGCTGTAGGTGAAAACCAGATTATCTAATTAAAGCCACAGCTACAAACCTATGAAACATGGACATTTCATTTCTAGTAAACACAGGAGACTAAATTTAGAAACAAGCGACTGAATATGCTATTTTTAAGCAGGTTTTTACATATGAGAACACATTTTCAGGCAGTTTATTCCAATTTTCTTACTACAGTATGTTGCTATTATACTTAAAACAGCGCATAGGCAGGAAAAACGTTTGACAATCACTCTCCAAAACTGAGCTTCTGGTCAGCTTGACTAAATCAGGAGGTTTAAAATACTCATTTTAACTATCATTTTATGTAAAGTCAAAATAATTTTCCTGGTCCCTGGGCTCACCCCAATGCAACATCATTCACAATTAGTGGCCTTTTCAGGTATCTATCATGGCCGCTGCAGCATCAGTGGGGTAGGACCTCCATATTTTCCAGCAGGACCAGGACCCCCAAACTAAAAATCCTACCGAAAGCCCTGGTAATGTGTGTGACCACCCCCATTTACTTCAGGACCTACCTTCAATAAACAGAGTTCCAACATTTACCAACAGACAGGGAA
This sequence comes from Neoceratodus forsteri, assembly GCA_016271365.2. Classification (NCBI taxonomy): domain Eukaryota; kingdom Metazoa; phylum Chordata; order Ceratodontiformes; family Ceratodontidae; genus Neoceratodus; species Neoceratodus forsteri. The sequence continues at coordinate 964,324,467 of CM028134.1, read as the reverse complement.
AAGGATCCCGTCCAGGGTCAATTACAGGAGTCTTTATTTTAAAACTTTGTGAACTGGGTAAAGAATTATTTTGCAGGCATGACCGGGGTACAGATAACAAGACATACTTTAAAAAAACAAACAACAAAAGGACATGATTTACCAATAACAGACTATATAAAAGTAAAACATTATAAAGTTTACAACGAAGTATAAAACTAAAGGAACAATATATACAGAATATGCACAATGTTTATCCAAGAACAGCAATGGTCTGCCATGTCCAGTAGGTGTTTTTTCCTACTGCATGTTAAACAGATAGTGTTCTGGATTTTGGCAAGTAAAGAAGGTCACCAGAGTCTGTTCAATAATAAAACGGGGTAATCTAAAATGCAGAGCACACAGTGAGCTGTAAAAAACATAAGTCCTCTTTGTCAGAGGACAAGAGTAAGTTGTATGGCTCTATGAAGGAAATTCTCTCAAAGATTTACTAAGGGTGCTCAGATATCTCTTTTACTAAACAGACACCCTGAATTTCAGCCAATATTTAGGATATTCGGATAAAGCTACAGAATAACCTAAATTACCAGTAAAAAAACAAAAACAAAAAAAAAAAAACACACTCCCCCACCCTGTAAATGGCCACCCCTGACATCTATGTTGTTAATGAATCCCATCCAAATCACCCTCTAACCCTCATACTCCCTCCCTCCAAGCTCTCTGTGAGTAGTGAACAAAGTTATAAATGCCTTGTTTAAAAACATGTTCCCCCACCCACGCCAAATCACTAGCCTCCCACCTCCCCCAGACACTGGCACAAGCCAAAAAACACCCCAGTCTAATGAACAACCATGCCCAACACACCAACTAGCCTCCACACCTCTCCCCACTGCCCCAAACTCAAAGGACAGCTGAGGTCCGGTCAGGTGAACAGAAGACGGTCCCATGGTGGAGCAGCTTGTGCTTCTTTTCAGTCCCAAGGTATGAATGAAATGATGGTGTCCTCCTAAAGTAACACCTGACTGGCTGACAAGTAGCCAGCTAGGTGTTACTAGATGACGACGTAATCATTTCATTCATCCCATGGGACCGAAGACTAGCGGAGGCTGCTCCACTGCAGGACAGGTACACACCTGTTCCATGCGCCCTGCCTCTCCAGCATTGGGTGCTAGCTGAAAATACTGACTCAGTAACAAAATAGAGTCTTAGCTACACTCTTCCCATAGTAAAAAGGAGGAAGAGTCAAAAGTTGTAAAACACTCACGGTTTAGTCAGCAGTACACATCTGAGGGTGCGGCACAAAGCCCCCAGCGCTTCGGGTTGGACTCATGACCCTTCGTCAGAGGGTGGGGCCCATGATACCAATTAGCAATTCATATGCCCGATTTAAAACTGAATACTTCAAAAACCATTAACAATTGTCCACATCTGAGATGCCATTTAAAGTCATTAATACACGAAGCGCAAACAACATTTTCATTAAATGTTAACAGGAATCTAGGAGGGTCAGCAGGGGAACAGAAAAGAAGCAATTAAATATAAGCAAGAGCTAATGGAATGAATTTGTGTAGACCCACACATACAGGGAGTTTACAGGCAGTGCACAGTACCGCCCCCCCCTTTTTTTTCTTTGTTTTAAACCAGCACTTAGCAACACTATGGAGTTTAACAACTTCTCTCTTCACCCTCCACCCCCCCCACCTCACCCGCCTAGATTCCTGCTCCCCACTCTATCTGTTGCTTCCATCATAACAGCACCAACTCTTGATATGCATGTTTCCACCAGGAAGTCAACAGGGAAATGCCCTTACCGTATCCAACAGTTTATGTATATCAGAGAATTTGTGCAACTTTGATTTTTGGTACTAGGGGTTAATACTCAGGAGGTTGGAGGTCAGAAGATTGTTTAAATGGGGACTCATTAACAACACTGGGGTGGGGTGCACTTATCAGGAGGGGGCATTTTAAAGCTTTTATTATTTTACAGTTTAATAAATATCGGATGTCAGATTAGGATAGTCTGATTTCCAATATCCGGCCAGTCATATCAGATTTTGAACTATCCGATTGACCTTAAGATAGGACACTTACCAGTAACAGCAGACCAGTGAGCTACACCCCTGCAATGTAGACTTTACTGGCATTGGACATATCCAGAAACCTCTGTCTAGTGGGAAAACCCCCTCAGTTCTGCCTGTCTGCCGGAGACAAAGCAATGTTGCTTCAGACCAATGAACAGCAAAGACTAGTATGTTGAAGTCCCAAAAGGGCACAAACAGAAAAGAAAAACCTAGTACCTGCATAAGCACAGCGAAACGATGATGCCTGAACCTCCCACTGTACCAACCCAGACCAAAAGGGAAAGGCAGGAAGGAGCACTGTGGCTTATAGAACCACAGAATTTGCCTGCAAAAAAGGACTGCTTAGCCCACCTAGTCTGCCCAGATGTCCTCTATCTATTCTGTCTCGACAGACACCATCTCGACTCCATCAACCCTTCCAGCTCTCTGCATCCTAATATACCCCAATGTCTATTCCATGCATCCTTGAACCCCAACTGTTCTAACCACCACCACTTCTGAATCTATTCCATGTATCCCCTACACTCTCAGTGAATAGAAGAGTCCTGCAAATATCTAGTGTTTCTATTAAGTAACTGTCCTATCTGCTTCAGGGATACCTCCCTTCCAGTGAGCCACATCTGTCGGACCATTCCAAACAGTACCCCAAACAAAAACTGAAGTAAGGCCATCAGAAAGGCATACCAGCCAATTTTAATGCAGGCAAATGTCCCACAAGCCAACAAAAATGGGAGTGTCAAATAAGGCAACACCAACATAGCACAGAGTTGGGCATGGGAGCTAGAAGCCCAGAACCCATCACCAGACAATGGGGCAAGTGTGCTGATGGGAGACGTGCAAAAGGACCTGTGTATGAACACAGACCGTCCAGAAAACAGGGAAGTCAATGAGACATGAATCCATGAAGAAAACAAAAACAAACAAAAAAAAAACACAACATACAGTGCTACAGATAACCTGACGACTAAAGCAAGAATGCTACAGAGGCAGGGCCAGGTGGTGACTGGCACTGAAAAACATCCAAACAACTGGCGAGGCACAGCCATGCAATGGGGCCCAAGAGCACAACTCAAGGGGGCCCGGTCCAAGGCAAGAAGCCAACTGCACCGACCCAAGGGGCAGACGTGATGGCAGAAATTCACAGTCGAAGGCAAAGTAGACAACAGAATACATGGAAACAGCCATGGACAAGCATACAGCTGTGGATGAAGCGGGATTGTGACGAGGCAAAGTTATGCGACAACCAACAGAAAAGGAAAGTACCAAAAAAATGGCAAATCCCAATGTAACAGTGAGATCATCAGGGAGGCAATGACTAGTGCTGACAGGGCGAAGGGAGCCATGAGCACCACAGAACCAAAGGGGCCAGGCAAGAAAAAAACCTGACTACTTGCTTATCCCCTCTCTCTCTCTCTCCCCTTTTCTCTCCCTAGGTGAACCACACCTCAGGGCTGCCCCTGGATCGGTGCCCCAGCCTGGCCTGCAGCCAGTCGAGCATTCTCATAGAAACACAGAAGTTGTCGGCAGATAAGGACCGCAAGGCCCATCCAGTCTATATGAAAACAGCCACGGGCAGTAAACCATGGCCAAATTTGCAACTACAAACTGCCTGCCAGACTTGGACTAAGATGAACCGCCCCTCGGGGTTGCCCCTGGATCAGCACCCCAGCTTGGCCTGCAGCCAGCGGCGCTCATGCGGACTGGCGCCAGACTTCAGCACTAAGGTATGGCTCCCTGGCTTGAAAGCCAAGGATTTTATTGGGCCGCAGGAATAGCTACTGACTGCTACTCAATGCTGCTGCCGCCTACGGACTTTCGGATGCTCCTCTGGCACTAAATTTAAACCACAAACTTGCCTGTTTGAACTAGTTTTCTTTTTTTCTAATTTTCCAACACTAATGCAAACTTTGCTGTTGTAGGAATAGCACGTTTTATGTAGAAACTACACATTTTGCTGGCTGAACATTGCTGGCAGCGTATTTAAGCTGATTTAGCCACCAGCCCTGATGTAACACTGCGACCAGTCTTTCCGGGCCTTAAGCTACGATTCTCGTGTTTTTGGTGCGCAGTTCAGACAGCAAGGATTTTAGCCCTCCAGCCCACTATCTTAATTAAATACACTAGTGCTCCGCCCCTTAACGCTAACAGCCCTGTCACTGGTTTCTGACCCCAATGTACTTCAAGCCAATCAAGACTATCCCCTGTAACTTGTTCTTCCTTGTTGCCCATAATCGCTATAACTCTTCTCCCGTTATCCTGCTACTAACATTTACTGTAAGAGGGTAATAAATGGTCAGTGCTGTGTTCCGTACTGGCAAGACAGTAAACCATGGCCAAGTCTGCAGCTCTGTACATTCTAACCTGCCTATTAACACTGTATGTGGCTGACTACTTCATAGCTGTGTCCCTTATCCCCCCTTCCGCAGAGTGGGGTGGTCCCTCCAAACTGCCGCGTCCCCGAATCCAGGTCAGTGTTTCTCACCGTCCCTTGCCTCCCAAAATGTGGCGTGGTATACGTTGGTAGCTGGTTAAGCAGAAGGCTGCATATGTCACCCATCTCTAAAACTACGAAGCAGCTACTTACTTCATCGATCAGGCCATCCCTGCTACTTCTCCTGCTATTAACCCTTGCAGGCGATGTTGAGCCAAACCCTGGTCCTGCCATGCCCTCTCCTGTCCCTAACCCCGTGGTATCATCTCATCAGCTGCCGATATGGCTAAAAATTGCCCATTTAAACATACACAGTCTTAGACCTAAGATGTCTGAACTAGAAGCCTGGATTAATCAATACTCTCCAGATATTCTGGGCATCTCTAAGACTTGGCTGAAACCATGCATCAAACACGAGATTGCCCTCCCTGGCTATAAATGCTTCAGGAAGGACCATCTAGGGAAAAGGGGTGGTGGTGTTCTAATACATGCCAGGGATCACCTCGATACGACTAAACTCCCTATGCCTGAATCAGGACCCTTGACTGCCGAATCAATCTTCCTTGTACTCACCATTGGGAAAAAAAAAAAAACTCATTATTGAGTGTGTGTACATGCCCCCAAAGGTAGCAGCTTCTGGCCTCCCTTCTTTCATATCCTCCCTGGCTAATCTTCCATGGCAGAACCTCATTATCGTGCGCCACACAGAGTGGTTGTCACTTCCTGCCAGCGGTTCTTCCACTCCCCTGCTCCCTCACAAAGGCGTCCAGTAGTATCTGTTCCCTCCTATTCGTGGTGGCTGGGGTACTCCCCTTGCTTTCTTTTCAGCCTAAACAATGACACAGACACTTTTTTTGTCCTTGCACCTAGAGAGATTGCTTAGAGATGAACCTGCCCACCATGCGTGGGCAAAAGATATACACAGCTAAGGGGACTGCTGCATCTCCTTGTTTTGGTCAGGTAAACGTACAGCACATTGTGGACTCCCAGTGAGTGCAGCAACCCTTCCCCTATATTTTTTTGAGGGTTGAGAAGAACACAGGCAGGTTGATCGACTGATTCAAAGTGATTTTAGACACCACTTTAGGCAGAAATGTGGGAGGAGTCCCAAGAGCCATCCTATCCGGATGGAAGATGCTTTGGGTAGGGGGGGGAGACAACAACTAGAGCCTGAAGCTCAGAAACCCAGCATGGGGAGGCAGCAAGCTAGAATAGAGACCTGAGCAGTTAATCCTGATCCAGGCTGAGGTTACAAGGTGAAACAGGCTTGCGAAGATTTAGTACTGTAGAATACCCCTCAAAACCTGTGGGAAACCTCCAGCTGAGCCACTGATTTGACCTCAAGAAGTGCATGATGGACCAAGACAGCTGACAGATGCACTTTATAAGGGAAGTACTGATGCCCTAACTGGGATAAGAAGATATTCCCATGCACTCTGGACCGAACAGGTGAAAATGATCCAAAGTCTTTCTGACTGCCATTGAATGCTAAGACATAATTCCACTTCAGCAAATAAGTATGTCTCAGAGGCTGCAGCCAGCAGAGGAGCAGACTTCCAGATCCACACCAAATCATGCCAGCACAATGTCCTCAGGAGCAAATAATGCAGCTGCAGAAAAAGTCCACATACAGTAGCTGACCATGGAATCTGGACAACAGGCCAAGCTAAGGGCCGGCTGGAACAGCAGATCCACTGCCATGTTCCAGAGCAGTGGGAACCACATCTGTCTGTCCCACAGAGAAGTTACCAAGATCACGGTGGTCGGCTCATCCCAGAGCTTGATCAGGATCTAGTGAGTCAGCATAATCAGGGTAAAGGCATACAGAAAACACCCCCTTCAGGAGATGGACAACACATCTTGCTAGAAAACTTCAGGCCCTAGAGTGAGCAAGAAAAAATGTGGCAGTTTTGCACTGAGTGGGGACACAAAGGTCCAGCTCTGGACACCACCACTGCTTGGTGGTACTTCCGTACGAAACACATGCTGCTTCTCCAAATGAAGGGCCACAGCCACCACTGCAAAACACTAAGTAAACAGACCCAGTGCTGAGGAGAAGTCAAAGGCTAACACTCAAAACTGAAAATGACAGCCCTCTAGACAAAACCACAAATACAGTCTGTGGCACTTTGATTTTTATATGCAGCTAAGCATCCTGTACAGAAATCTAGTCTCCAAGACGGTGGCGTCAAAGTACATATGAAACATTTTGCAAGCAATGTGCTTGTTCACTGCTCAGAGGCCCAGAATGGCATGAAACCCTCCTGTCTTTTTTTTTTTGCATTAGCTAGTATTTGAAAAAGGACCCTAGATTCTGTTCCTGAACAGGCAGCAGCTGGACCGTGTATTTTGCTAGCACAGACTGGCATTCCTCCTGAAGGATGGACAGATGCTCTACTGATCACGAGGATTACGTAATGTTGCTGGGGGCCGAGACACAAACTCCAGTGCCTAACCAGACTGAACAGTTTCTAAAACCCACTTATCTGAGGTGATGTTGCATTACTGAGGCAAGAGTATTACCTGAGCTTCCAAGAAAATCTCCACCACAGAGCCACACTTTTGAACTGTAAGCCATCAGTGTCAGGACCACTTAGAAACTTTTGCCTAGCTAGTTATAGTGTGAGCAGCCCCATATCTCAGTTTCTCACCAGAGGCGAGCTTGGAGCTGTAGCATACCTAAAGGAACAGCACACGAAAGCAGAGCACTCCAAGGCCAGCCTGGTAGCGCTACTGCTCGCGACACCAGAGACCCAAGTTCAGGAGCGAGCTCTGGGTCATCAGGGGCCACCTGGGGAACAGGAGGATGCAAACAAAAACACACTGCACCGGGATACACTGTATGCTACAGATTTATTACAAAAATCACCAAAAAAGCATTACAATACATTGCTGTGCTTGGCCAATAAAGTGCAAAAGGTCTCGGCAGAAATTCGACCTGACCTATCTGCTGACAAGACTATTTAACAGTCTAAGTATACCTGTATATCCTGGTTCTTTGTCCCTTGAAAAAACCTCTTTAGGCGAAACCAAGTCAGGTCGAATTTCTGCCGAGACTTTTTGCACTTTATCGTTACATAAAACTATCTTCTTCAAGGACATCTTGTTCCATAGACCCAAACTTCTGGAATGATTCTACAGCTTCGCAGAACTGTGGAGCAGGAGTAAGGCCAGACAGCAGGGAACACAGAAGACCCTTACGACTGTAGTTGTAGTCTCTATATCTGGAGCCCTCCCCAGAGGGTCAGGGCGCTATTACATCATAACATGGTGCAGACAAATATACAGGTTACTCACCTGTAACAGGAGTTCTAGGAGTGGTATGTGTTATTCATCCACACTGTCTGGCAGGTTCCTTGCCACTTTAAATCTTGCCGGAAGGTCTTCAAGCTGGTTCCTCCCACCCACCCGGGTGGTAAAACCCTCGGCTCTGCCCCACGACGCTAGATCTAGCCCGCTGGAAGCCAGATTGCGTGTCGAGGCCGGGAGGTTGGATGAGTTGTGTGGATGAACAACATATACCACTCCTAGAACTCCTGTTACAGGTGAGTAACCTGTATTTCTAGGGACGTGGATATGTTGTTCAATCCACACTGTCTGGCAGACTCCTAGCAGTTCTCCAAGAGGAGGGAAGCAAGGCGCGCACCCCCTACTTAGGGAATAAGGACCAGAGAACAGAGGTCCCAAAACCAGCATCCCGGCGTGACTCAAGGTCAATGTTGTAATGGAAAATAAAGGTGTGTGCTGACTTCCAGGTAGCAGCTCTGCAGATTTCCTGGATAGGAACGTCCCTAGGAGCAGCCACCGAAGCACCAGTATGGCGGGTAGAATGAGCTCTTATCCCTTTGGGAGGCTCCATGCCCGCCAACCTATAGCAGAGATCTATGCAGGAAGTGACCCACCTGCTTATGTCTGCTTGGCTGCAGGTCTGCCAGGTGCGGCTTCAGTGTAGGTGACACACAGCTGGCGAATCTCTCCCCGAACTTCAGCCATCCGCTCCTTATAATAAGCAAGCACTCTTCTAGGGTCCAGAATATGGAGCCTATATTCGGCCTCCGAGCTGTGACTGGGGTAGAACACTGGCAGAGTCAACACCTGGTTAAGGTGAAACTCCGACACCGCCTTTGGAAGGAATTTCGGGTGGGGGCGCAGGACAACCTTGTCCCTGTGGAAGACCAGATAAGGAGACTCGATGGAAAGCGCCTGAAACTCTCCCATCCTTCTGGCTGACTTAATAGCCACCAAGAAGGCGGTCTTCCACGACAGGTGGGAGATATCGCACCTGTGCATCAGTTCGAGTGGCTTGCCCATGAGCTTAGCCAATACCAGCAGTAGATCCCAAGGAGGTGGAAGGTCTCGCACCAGAGGGGGGATATGTGATCAAGGCCTTTGAAAAAGCGATCGACCACCTTCTCCTGCGCCACCGAATGCTTGCCGGCCCGCACCCGGTAAGCAGAGATGGCTGCCAGGTGCACCTTAAGGGTTGTCGACCGAAGCACTAGCTGAGAAAGGGAACACAGGTAGTCCAAAATGCTAGCCAATGTACAGGAAGAAGGGTCCAACCCCTTGTCCTGATACCAAATGGAGAATCTCTTCCATTTAAAGGCATAGCATTTTCTGGTCGACTCCTTACGGGACGCCTCAACGACGTTGATGACCTCGTCGGAAAGACCCAAGGCCTGAAACTCCTAGCTGCTCAGGAACCAGGCCATCAAGTGCAGGGACTGAAGGTCCAGATGGAGTACCTTCCCCTTGTCGACTGAGATCAGGTCCGGGCGGGCTGGAAGCCGCCTTGGGAGCCTGGAGCTGAGGCTGAGGAGATCTGGATACCAGAACTGGTGGGGCCAGTCTGGGGCTAGCAGAATCACCTGCGCCTTGTCCCTCCTTGCCTTGAGAAGCACCTTGTGGATCAAGGGAAATGGAGGGAAGGCACAGAAGAGGCCTGGGGTCCACGGCCTCGAGAAGGCATCCCCCTGCAGCGAGCCCTGCTGAGGGGGGGGCCGGCATGAAACAGCCTCAGCTTCGCATTCTCCCTGGAGGCGAACAGGTCCACCTGAGGGGTGCCCCAATGGGATAACAGATCTTGTACTACAACCGGCAGGACAGACCACTCATGAGATGCAGCGCCTATCCGGCTGAGGGCATCGGCCAGACTGTTGGAGGCTCCTGCCACATGGATGGCTAGGAGATCTGCCTCCAGGCTGATCACGAGAGACCAAATGCGGAGAATCTCCTTGCACATAGGCCAGGAGTGCATCCCACTCTGACAGTTGAGGTAGTACATGGTCATGGTGTTGTCTGTCTGGACATGAACCACTTGACCGTACAACCGGAGCGAAGACGGTGAGGGCTAGACACACCGCTCGAAGCTCCAGCAGGTTGATGTGGCATCGAGATTCCTGAGGGAACCACAGGCCGTTGGCCCTGAGCTCCCCCAGATGGGCACCCCAACCCATCAGAGAGGCGGTCGTTAAGAGTGACCGTTGGCTCGGGGCGGACAAACGGGATACCCTCCTGCAGATGAACTTGGTCGAGCTACCACTGTAGGCTGTCCCACATCTCCTAGGTCACCGTCACTGGTTGGTCCAGAGGATGGAGTGCTGTGACCATAGGTGGGCCAGTCCCCAGTGCAGGGGACGCATATGCCAACGTGCCCAATGGACCATGCTGGTGCAGGCTGCCATGAGGCCCAGAAGGCGCAGGAAGTCCCAGGCAGGGCGCAACTGCCCAACCCGAATCGACTGGGCAGAGGAGGAAAGGACCTCTGCCCTGTCTGCTGGGAGCCGGGCTCTGGCTCAAAGGTAGTCAAGCTCTGCCTCGATGAACTGAATCACCTGCTATGGCACGAGTTCCGATTTGGCCCTGTGGATGAGGAGGCCAATCTGAGAGCAGACTTGGAGGGCCAGATCCCTGGACAGCTCCACCTCCAACCTGGAGGGGGCTGCAATAAGCCAGTCGTCCAGGTAAGGGTACATCCGGACCCCTCAGTGCCGCAGGAATGCTGTCACCACTGCCATGCATTTGGTGAAGACCCTGGGAGCTGGAGAGAGGCCGAAGGGCATGGCCCGGAACCCGTAAAGAGATCCCCTGCTCTGAAGCGGAGGAATCGCTGATGAGACGGACGGATTGGGACGTGAAAGAACGTGTCCTGAAGGTCCAAAGAACAGAACCACACGCAGAGTTCCAAGGATGGGATGATCTGAGCCAGAGTGACCATCCTGAAGGTGCGCGGCCTTAGGAACTTGTTCAGGTCGGGCAGGTCAGAGAATGGGGTGCTAGCCTCCCCGTCTGTTTTGGGACCAGGAAGTACCTGGACACAAACCCTGGGTCTGGAGGAGGGTCCGCTACCTCTTTGATCACTTCCTTCTTGAGCAGCAAGGCAATGTCGGCTCGACAAGCTGACAGGCTGAGGAACCAGTTGCCCCCCGTGGGACGACGGCTCGATAGGGAAGGAACCGCTCGAATTCCAGAGGCAGATCCCTGCCTACCACTTCTAGCACCCAGCTGTCCGTGGTGATAGCGGACCAGGCGGAAAAGGAGTGGCGGAGCCATCCCCCCACAGCGGGGAGACCCGGTGGGAAGTGATGAGGTTGGGGGTGACACCCCTCAACCCGTCACTGGGCAGACTTGGAGGAAGGGCCCACTGAGGGACCCCCTGGACCCTTGCCTCCAGGCTTCCTACTTGAGGAAGCAGCAGACTTGGCGTTAGGGCGCCAAGAATGAGCCTGCTGGCCCTGGTGTTGATGTTGCTGGGCTGGATGTGCCACAGGAGCAGAAGGGCGAAAGGGCTTACGCTGCTGCTGACGGCCTTTGTCCTTCTGGGCAGACGAGACGAGTCCAAGGTGGCATTGAACTTCTTGATTCTCTGGAGATGGCCTTCCACCCCCAGCCCAAACAAGTCAGTGCCCAGGAAGGGAACGTCTGCTAGCTTATGCTGGGTGTCCGTCGTGAAGGTGGAGATCCGCAGCCAAGCTCTGTGGTACATGGCCACTGCGGTCACTAGTGATAGGGTACAAGAATCACCAATGTCCAACAAAGTTTGGAGCTGTTCTGCCACTGCCCTTCCCTGATACCGCACTTGCTTGACCGTCATCTGGAGGTTAGCCGGGAGATAAGGAATCACCTCATCCAGGGAACTCATAAGGGCGTGTGAGAAATGCGCCATCAGGAGGGCCAAGCTAGCCTGACAAAGGCCTAGGGAGGAAGAAGCGTAAACCTTCTGCCCCACGTAATCCAGCTTTTTGGATTCCTTATAGGGCGGTTTGTCCACGTCCCGAGCATTCCCGGAACGCCGGAAAACGCTATCGGTCACTAACACTTCCGCAGAGGGGTGCTCCGAGAAACCGGAGAGCGAGCCGGTGGGGACTGCGTATCTGCGAGCCATCCTGGCTGAAGGGGCAGGACAAGATGCTGGCCGCAGCCACAACTCCAGGGCCGGGCCGGGCCAGCAATGGCTTCGGCCAACGGAAAGGCATCCGTAGGGGAATCCCCTTGGTCCAGTATCTCTGTGAGGGGATACTTGGCCCGCTTTGAAACGGGTTCGAGCTGCATCTCAGTGGACTCCGAGATAAGTCGAAACAAACCTAAAAATGAGGATGGGCTCTTGTCCACCGAATGGCCCCCTGCAGACTCCAGGTCAAGCTGCCTGGAGAACAGGGAGGAGTCGTCGTCAGACTCTGAGGAGTCAGCAAACAGCTGCTGAGTGCCTGAGCCACGCTCCACTTGCCGAGGGCGATCGGGAGTGAGGGTGACTGACAACCTATGGGGCAAGCCCTGACCCGACCAAGAATCCTTGGTCGGGGCCCCAGTTTTCGGTTGTGGAGGCGGAGGTTCCACCACAATAGGTGGAGCAGCCGGTTTTGGCCTAACAACCGGTGCCGGGGTTGGCTCCTCGATTACCACGAGGGGTTGCTTTGGCTGCTCCAGTGACAGCCACTTAATGACCGGAGAAGGCAACGGAGTCGGCTTGTTACCAGTCTACGGAAGTTGCTGCCACATCAAATCCTCATAGCGCCGACGCAACTTGCGCCAGAGCCTATCCTCCAAAGAGGACAATTAGGATGAGCGTCGACGCCGCTTTCCATGGTGCCGAGACCGCTGACGTCAGCGGGACCGGCTGGACCTGGAAGAGGACCGAGACCAAGACCTTCAGGGATTCCGAGGGTGGGTCAGAGAGGGGACGGGGGAAACCCGCCCCTCCTTCAGTTCAATGACCTTGACCGGGGACTTTGGCACAGGAGGCACAGGCAAGTCTTTGGTAACCACCGGGGGAACCAGTGAAGAAGGGTTGTCGGCATCTCCTTTCGACAAACCGTCAGACGGGTCGAGAAAAATCTCGACCGCGTCGACGGATGTCTTGGCCGGCTGACCTGATGGAGACACTGTGAAGCCAGGGGCCGCAGCCGCAACCTCGATCAAAGTAGAGAGTCGATGGTCTGGTGAAGAGGATCTCTCTCATTCCCACGAACGTCGACGGTGGGACTTACCCTTAGAGTCCTTCTTCTTGGACCGACTGGAATGTCCCGATGGCCCTTCTCCCTTGGTGGAGAGAGACTGACAAAGCTCCTTAAATGAAGCAGTGCAGGAGGAGCCCAAGGAGAGCAGGATAAATGCTGTGGCCGAGGAGGAAGAAGTGGCCTGGGCCGCCTCCTCCTCGAGGGTGATCAACTGCTCCAGTTGTTCCGCGGAGCCTGCCGCCGGACACCGCCCAACGGGCCTCCTTAGACTTGACCGGCAGATACAGTTTTTCAGGGCGCCCGAGAAGAAGTCTGGCAGCGCGGTCCTCCAAGACCGAAGCCAAAAAGGACTTGCACAAATCGCAAGCCTGCGAATTGTGGCCAAGCCCCAGGCAGTAGACGCACGTTGAGTGCGGATCGGTCTGGGACATTTTCTGCCCACCGACGGAAGCCAGGAGTCAATTTGTCCATCACAGATGCGAGGGAAGACGAAGACCGAAGTCTTGTAAATTTTAAAATTTGTTTCGGAAATTCCGAAGAGTGTAGATACAGGCTTAAAATGCAGAGCGCTAAGGGGGGAACCTGAGCTTCCAAGCAGTAAGGAAGATCTGGCGTCATGGGGCAGAGCCGTGGGTTTTACCACCCGGGTAGGTGGGAGGAGCCAGCCTGAAGACCTTCCGGCAAGATTTAAAGTGGCAAGGAACCTGCCAGACAGTGTGGATTTAACATATCCACGTCCCTAGAATAAAAAATCCCCACAAATAATGAAAACATATGCCTATACACGACCAATATAAATATTGGCTAAAAGACTGCAATAATTAACTTCATAAACAATTTACAAATATTAGCTTCATAAATAATTTACAAATATTAGCTGGAACATAACCATATAGGGTAGAAAATTAGTCCCCAAACTCCTGAATAGAAACGTTTTAAGACCAGGCTTAAAGGAGGAAGGAAGTGATTCTGCTACTGTATAGGTCATTGGTTAGACTGCACCTGAAGTACCGTGTGCTGTACTGGTGCCCGTATCTGAAGAGGGACATTAAGTTACAGGAGGTGGTGCAGCGCAGGGCGACAAAGATGATCAAGGGGCTGGGGGACTTATACAAGAGAAGGCTGAGGGAATTGAACATACACTCACTGGAGGAGAGGAGGGACAGGGGGGACGTGATTGAAACCTTTAAGTACATGAAAGGAATAAACAAGACGAGTACAGAGGGACTGTTCAAAGTAAGGGAGGGGAGAGACACCAGGGGCCATGATATAACACTGGAGGGAGGAAGGTTCAGGAGGGAGATGAGGAGACACTTTTTTACAGAAAGGGTAGTAGCTGGGTGAAATACGTTACCTGCAGAGGTGGTATCCAGTAGAACAGTGGACTGCTTCAAAAGGGGATGGGACAGGACAAGGGTGGAAGGGAGGGGCAGCTGCAGAATAAGGGGTGCTACTGCACATTCAAGCAGACTTGATAGACCTCTAGGCCTTTATCTGCTGGCAAATTTCGTATGTTTGTATTAAAGGCCTTCACAGAGGGGCCTCTCCCTCAAAGTTCTTGGCAGGGAGTTGCAGAGGACCGGGCCTGCAACTTCAAATGCCCGGTCCCCAGAAGTTTCTAATCTCGACCCTGGAACTACCAAGAGGGCCCTACTCAGTGCAGCAGAGAGAGCATGAGAGTATGGAAGGGTGCAGGAGCTCAGTCAGGTAGTCCGGGTCCAGCCCTGCAGGGCCTTGTAAGTTAGAAGCCCAACTGAAAGATGATATGCCACTTGACGGGCAGCCAGTGCAGCTCACTCAGTGTCGGGGAGACATGATAGGTCCTTGAAAGGCCAGTCAGCAACCTAGCAGCTGCATTCTACTCCAGCTGCGGGCATCCCAGCATACCTGTAATGACCCCATGGTACAGAGCATTGCAGTAACCAAGCCCAGAAGTCAAAAACACATGCTCCAGTGTCTCCAGATCGCCAGGGGGATAAGGGATTTAATCTAGCTGATGTTCCGTAGATGGTAAAAGCCAATCTAGACTGCTGCCGACACCCAAGCCTCAAATATCAGCCCCTCATCCAGACAGACTCCCAGATTTTTCACCTTTGTGGCAGACAAAAGTCAAAAGGAACCAAGCTGAAGCCCCGTCTCCCCCTCAGTGGTTACCACTCCCCCTTCCCCCAAAGTCCCGACTCAACCACCAGTACTTCAGTCATCTCTGGGTTAAGTCTCAACCAGCTCAATGACATCCAGTTCTGAATCTTGGCCAGGAAGCTACGTAGCTCCTCGACTGCACCTGGTGTCCCAGGCACACAAGACATGAAGAGCTAGATATCATCTGCATAGCAGGGAACCTCAGCCCATACTTCCTAATGATCTTACCCAGGGGTGGCATATACACTGCAAAAAAGCATAGAGAAAGAACAGAGCCCTGGAGTACGCCATAGGACAGAACCTTCAGAAGCAAGGAAAACCTTCCCAATACTACCCTCAGGGTCCCATCACCGAGATAGGACTCGAACCAACGACTCTGCCAGTGAGTCCCACATACTTCCTAAGTCAATACAACAGTAAGTCACGGTCCACAGTGTCAAACACTGAAATCACGAAGAATGAGAAATGACCCCTCTTTGCTATCTCTTGCCCTGGGCAGATCACAGACCCTAACTAGTGTAGTCTCTGTGCTATGCCTGGACCTGAACCAAGACTGGAGAGGTTCACAGATGTCAAAGGCAGTGAGGTGTGCCTCAACCTGAAGCACAACTAATTTCTCAATTATCTTGCCCAAAAAGGGCAGGTTAGAGACAGGTCGGTTGTTCACCAAGACGTCCAGGTTCAAAAATGGTTTCTTCATAAGTGGTTTCCCCAATGCACTTTTCAGTGACACTGGGAACACCCACCTCTGATTAGGCGCTCCAGACTGTCTCAGCAAATACCAGGTCCAGCTGCCCTACACAACTCTCAAGTAGCCATGTCGGGCATGGTGTGACAGGGTTGAATAAGGCCCTCCCCATTTGTTGTGCAGAAAGAGTTTAAATGCAAGGGTCTGTTCTAGCCTCTTCTGTCTCTTATCTGTCTGGTTGCGCAACCAAATATTCTTGTGAGACCTGGGAACTGATCACTCGTATGATCCTGCAATTCTCTGCCTCTCGCCATCTCTCTGCATTCCCTTGCTATTTCTGTCTTTTCTTCCCCCTTGCATCTCTGCAGTTATAAAAATATACGTAAATGTGTAAAACTAAGTGATACTGGGACTCTTGTTTAAAACTGGGTGGGGGTGCAGCTGAGCAGCCAAGAGGAAGGAGCACTTTACTCGAGCTCCCAGGGAGGAAAAAGGTTTTAAAACATTAATAAGAAAGTGCTAAAAACTGCCTTGGAGTGTCTAGACCACTATTTGGTGCCAGGATGGGTAAATCTAAAGGACCTGGAGCGCCTGCCGGCAATTATTTTGCTCCAAAAAAGAGCAAGAAGAAAGGCCTGATCAACGTGGCAGAGCAGGGGACTCTGGTGAAAAACAACAGGAAGAGGCCTCGCTGACTTCCATATTAGCCACGCTTCACCAACTCGTCAAAACAGTCCAGGATCTAGATAAAAAATGTGACTTTCACCCCGAGAGTCTCTGCTCTGGAAACTAAGATGGAACATTGTGAAGCAACTGTCCAACATTCCGAATCCTTTATCCTCAAATCGACGGATACGACTACTAAACTAATTAAAGAGAATTCTCACCTCCGTCAAAGGTTAGAGACAGTCGAGAACCAAACTAGAGAGTGGAATATCAGGGTGACAGGGTTGTTAGAAGGAGCCGAAGGGGAGGACAGCCTGAATTTTGCCAGAATGCTCATACCTGCCATACTGGGTTTTGAGGATGCAGACCCTCCTATGTCCCTTGAAAAGGCCTACAGAATAACTCCAAGAAGGGCCACATCAGACTCCTTGACCAAGGACCTTTTTGACTGTATGTATAAGAATTGGATATAGAGATAGAGTGTTTGCAATTGCCCAACGTCGAAGAACCTTGAAATATGGGGACGACAAAATTATGTTATTTCCTGACCTTTCTTTCAGCACTCGCCAATGCCGCAAGGCATTCGATGGGTTGTGGGGCAGATTGCACCAACTTAAAGTCCAGCACCAGTTACTAATCCCTGCTAAACTCCGCTTGCAGTGGAATGGACAGCACTACCTGTTTAACGATCCAAAGGACGCTACCAAAATGGTCCAGAAAATCGAGCAAGAAATGGGTAATGAAGATGAACCGGGCACTGGGTCTGACGAGAACTGAATAATCACAACAACCCGGTAATGTAGCTGGTCCATACAGGGGTAGTGAGGGATCCGAGGCCTCGATATTCGGCACTGTAAAGCGGCATGTAATAACTGTTTAGTTTGGGCTATAAAATGCATTGTGCTTTTCGTTTGATGCACATTATGGCATAACTGTGGACTTGATTCTTGGATTTATATGGGGCCTTAGGACTTCTCTTAATCTGACAAATTCAGGGAACTGTCATTTGCAAAGTCAATCTTTTTTGTGTGGCCTAGATATGTTTAAGGGGCGGGGATGTCTCATGGTGCCTATTTTGCTGCTCTTCTACAATACGGGAGTGAGTTTCTTCTTTTTATATATATATATATATATTAAAGTTGGTTAACTTCATGAGTGATGCAGATTAGATTAAAAAACTGGGATTGTGTGAACTCTGGGAGACTTGGGAATAAGCTTTAGTTCTTACTATTGAATTACATTGGGGAATCATTTAGACTTTAGAGTCTATCTGGTAAAAAGTATTCTGTTTTTATACTGCATACTCAGATTCCGTTGGCCTTCCTGGCTGTATCGTTAGGTAATACTGTTTAATGTAAAATCTCTCTTTATGAGATTCCCTCCTTTGCTATACCACTGGTAGGGTGTTATTCACAAGATCTCTAACAGTATAAATGTCTGCAATATTAAATTATTGATATCCTCCTATGTAAACCTTTGTAAGTTTTTCTTGCAAACCAATAAACAAACAATTAAAAAAATTGTATATATTTATACTGTTGAAATGATTGCAAAAAGCTATTTGGAATGCGAGGGTTAACCTGAAATGCAGTTTTAAGCCTTTGCAGAGATGTAAACAAGAGGTTAGTTCTAGGTCACTATGTTCTTTTTGCGCTTTCCTACAAAACTGACAAGAACATTCTGTAAACTTACAAGAACAATCTGTGAGATGTAAGCTCTCTTAGCGAGGTTCCCAGGCAAAGACTTCTAAAAGAGCAGCAATGATTTTGCTAGAGAGACTGAGCGTGATAGACTGAGATTTGACATTGAGAAGAAACACTCAGAAGGAGGACTGTTTTCTCTGTTTGTACTGCCTTTGTAAACTGTTATACTAAAAAAATATCTGTTATTGGACAAAAATAAAATGTTACTAGTGAATTTTACAACTGCTCCTTGTTCTCCTGTGCTTCCTGACCTATGCCTCAACGACAGATGGTGTCAGCCTAAGTGGGATTTACGCCGTGCATACTTTAAGCCAGGAGTTTTGTGCGTGGGTACTAGCTGTAGTACCAGGGAAGCACAGCAGAAAGGTATAGATTCTGCAGCAGCAAGCCCAGGAGTCATTACTGGAAGAATGCAGCCAAACTAGCAGAGACAAAGTCAGCTAAGACTGTACAGCCAGCACCAGCGATGGAAATAAACAGACAGTGACAGAACCTGACTGCCTTTTCAAATGGTGGGCTGTACAACAAACAGATGGAGAAACACAGAAGACAGGAGATGCAGCAGAGAGAAAAGAGATTCAATGTTTAAGGACGCAGAGAAAAGAAGAAATGCAATGACTCAAGAAGCAGAGAAGAAGAGATGCAGCAACAGGAGCAGCAAAGAAAAGCAGAGCTGCAGCGATGGACAGATGCCTTGCAAGTTATCCAAAGCTGGAGGATCTGGCACTGGTCCAGCAGAGCAACAAGACACAAACAACTCAAAATACATTAAACATACAAATGTTGTGTCCCTCAGATGATATTGAACCATACCTGACAACTTTTGAAAGGCCTGCTACAGCCTACCAGTGGCCAAAGCAGCAATGGGCAATCAGACTGGTACCTTACCAGACAGGTAAAGCCCAACTTACTTACAGCAATATGGACACTGCAGAATCAGAAAACTATGACATGGTGAAATCCCAAATCCTGAAAAGGTATGACATCTCAGGAGAGACATACAGGCAAAGATTCCAGTCCCTGAAGTACACCTCATTCAGCAATCCTCAAGAAGCCTTCACCTGACTCGGAGAACTAATCAGTAAATGGCTCCAACCAGAGTGCAAAACTGTCCCACAGATGGACACATCTGCAGTGCAGCAATTCATCAACATCCTGCCTACAGATGTGAGGCTTTGGGTGAAAGAACCAGAAAGTGGGGAAAAGGAAGTTTCTTTGGCTGAGGACTCTCAGATGGCTAGACAGATCACGCAGCAAGGTTACAGCCAAGCACCGGTAAGACACCTTTTCCCATTTAAACTCCAAGTCTGATAAGAACTCTGGTGAGGGTAACAAATCTGTACTCAAAGACTATTTGCTATAATTGTAATAAGCCAGGTCATATTGCAAGAAGAACAGGTTACTCACCTGTAACAGTAGTTCTAGGAGTGATATATGTTTTTCATCCACACCGTTTGGCATGTCCCCATTCACTTTAAATCTTGCCGGAAGTCTTCAAGCTGGCTCCTCCCACCCACCAGGTGGTACACCTACCTCAGCTCCGCCCCATGGCCTGAGATCTTAGCACACAGGAAGCAAGGTTGTGTGCCTGAAGCCGGGAGGTCGGGGATGCGTGTAGATGAACATATACCACTCCTAGAACTACTGTTACAGGTGAGTAACCTGTTCTTCTAGGTGCGTGGATATGTTGTTCATCCACACCGTTTGGCAGACTCCAAGCAGTTCTCCGGGAGGAGGGAGGCAAGGCGCACACCCCCTACTTAGGAAAGAGAGATTGGAGAATCGAGGCCCCAAAACTAGCATCCCGGCGTGACTCGAGGTCGATGTGGTAGTGGGTGATAAAGGTGTTTGCTGACTTCCAGGTAGCAGCCCGACAGATTTCCTGGATAGGGATGCCCCTGGAAGCAGCCACCGATGCAGCAGTATGGCAGGTAGAATGAGCTCTTATCCCTCTGGGAGGCTCCTTGCCCACCAACTCATAGCACAGACCTATGCATGATGTAATCCATCTTGCTATGGTCCGTTTGGCTGCAGGTCTGCCAGAAGCGGCTTCCAGCGTAGGTGATGAACAGCTGGCTAACCTCTCCACGATTTCTGCCGCCCTCTCCTTGTAGTAGGAGCGCATCTCCCCAAGTCCAAGGTATGGAGTCTGTACTTACGCCTGATGTAATATTAGGTATAAAACCGGCAGAGTCAACACCTGGGTAAGGTGAAACTCTGACACCACCTTCGGAAGGAATTTTGGGTGGAGGCGCAGGACAACTTAGTCCCTGTGAAAGACCAGGTAAGGGGAGTCCACCGAAAGCGCCTGGAGCTCCCCTGTCCTTCTGGCTGACGTGATAGTCACCAAGAAGGCCATCTTTCGTGACAAGTGAGAGAGCTCACATTTGTGCAAGGGTTCGAATGGCTTGCCCATGAGCTTTGCCAAAACCAGCAACAGATCCCATGGAGGTGGAGGTTCACACACCGAAGGGGATATGTGATCCAGGCCTTTGAAGAAGCACCCGACAACTGTCTCTGGCGCCAATGTCGGCAGACCGGCCCACGCCCGGTAAGCAGAAATGGCTGCCAGGTGCATCCTAAGGGTCAATGACCACAGACCCCCTTTGGAGAGTGACCTAAGGTAGTAGAGAATGTTAGCCACAAGACAGGATAAGGGGTCCAGACTCTTACCCAGACACCAAATGGAAAACCTTTTCCATTTGAAGGCGTAACATTTCCTGGTCGATTCCTTTCAAGATGCCTCAGTGCAGACATCTTCAGAAAGACCCAAAACCTGGAACTCTAGCCGCTCAGGTACCAGGCTGTGAGGTGCAGGGATTGAAGGTCCGGATGGAATACCTTCCCCTGGTTCAGAGATATCAGGTCCGAGCGTGTACAAAGCCGGTCCAGGGGCCTGCAGCTGAGGCTGAGGAGTTCTGGGTACCAGAACTGGCACGGCCAATCTGGGGCTAGCAGAATCACCTTCGCCTTGTCCCTCCTCACCTTGAGTAACACCTTGTGGATCAAGGGAAATGGAGGGAAGGCGCAGAGGAGGCCTGGGGTCCACAGCCTCGAGAAGGCATCCTCCTGCAGCGTGCCCTGCTGAGGGGGGTGGGCATGATACAGCCTCAACTTGTTTTCCCTGGAGGCAAACAGGTCCACCATCGGTTTGCCCCAATGGGAGAACAGGTTGTAAGCTACCTCTGGATGGAGAGACCACTCGTGGGATGTCCGGCCTATGCGGCTGAGAGCATCCGCCAGATGGTTTGAGGCCCTGCCACATGGATGGCTAGGAGATCCGCCTCCAACCGCTTACATAGGGTCCAGATATGGAGCACCTCCTTGCACAACAGACGGGAGTGCGTGACGCCCCATTTGTTGAGGTAGTACGTGGTCGTGGTATTGTCTGTCTGGACTTGAACCACTTGACCCCGGAGCAGAGGAGCGAAAGCGGACAGTGCCAGTCTGACTGCTCTGCGCTCCAACAGGTTGATGTGGCACTGCGACTCCTTGGGGGTCCAGAACCCATGGGCCCTGTTGTCCCTCATGTGGGCTCCCCAGTCCATGAAAGAGGCATCGGTCATAAGGACGACTGTGTGCCTGGGTGGACAAATCGGATCCCTTCCTGCAACCGGTCTGGGGCGGTCCACCAGTGGAGAGCGTCCCACATCTTCTGGGTTACAGTGATCAGCTGGTCGAAATGACCATGGCACTGAGTCCACTGGGCGGCCAGCTCCCATTGGAGGGGGCATATGTGCCACCTGGCCCAACGGACCACTGAGCTGCACGCCGCCATGTAACCCAGAAGGCGCAGAAAGTCCCGGTCAGGGCTCAAGTGCCCAAACCAGAAATGATTAGGCAAAGGAGGAGAGAACCTCCGCCTGTCCACCGGGAGTCGAGCTCTGCCCCGATGAAGCCCATCACCTGAGCAGGCACGAGTTCCGACTGATCCGCCGATCAGGAGGCCGAGTTGGGAGCAGGTTTGAAGAGCCAGATCCCTAGACCTCTCCACCTCCTGAAGGGAGGATTCTGCCAAGAGCCAGTCATCAAGATAAGGGTAGATATGCACCTCGGCACAAGATAGGCTGCCACCACTGCAATGCACTTGGTGAAGACCTGAGGGCGCAGACTGGCCGAACGGCATGGCTTGAACTCGTGACAGGGTCCCTTCGACCCTGAAGCGGAGGAACCGCTGATGGGACGGACAGATTGGGATGTGAAAGAATCGCCCTGTAGATCCAATGAACAGAACCACACATTTGCTCCAGGGGTGGTATGATCTGGTTCAGAGTTACCATCCGGAAGGTGCAAGTCCTGAGATATTGATTCAGGTTGTGGAGATCTAGGATGGGGCATCAACCCACCGTCCGCTTGGGCACCAGGAAGTACCTGGACACGAAGCTTGGGTCTGTAGGAGGATTCGGCACTGGAGCCACTGCCTCCTTGCGGAGAAGCTGAGTTATGTCGTCTTGAAAAGCGACTGAGTGCAAGCCGAGATCCTTTCCTCCCGAAGGGCGTGGGCTCAGCTGGGAGGGGGTACTGCTCGAACTCTAGAGGCAGTCCCTGACTGACCACTTAGAGTACCCACCTGTACGAAGTGATATCAGACCAAGCGGAATGAAAATGGCGGAGCGAGCCCCCCACGGGAGGATCCAGAGCTGGCATGACGGGTGTAGGGGCGGCAACCCCCACCCTGTCACTGAGCAGGCTTAGAGGAGGAGAAGGAACCTGGACCTGCGCTTCGGCCTCCTTTACGGGGCTGTTGAGGACCCTGCTTGGGCCGTGGGTGCCAAGCTTGAGCCTGCTGCTGCTGGCCTCCTTGATAGGAGAGCTGCCTGACCGCATGGGAAGAATGCCGAAATGGCTTCTTCCTTCTTTTCTGCTGGTTCCTGCCCAAAGAACCTTTCGCAGAGGTAGCATCCAAGGTGGCACTGGACAGCTCAATACGCTGAAGGTGACCGGCCACTCCAAGGAAAGGAACATCAGCTAACTTGTGCTGGGTATCCGCCGGGAAGGAGGATAGCCTCAGCCAGACCCTGCATCGAGTGGTCACTGCGGCTGCTTAAGAGTGGGCACAAGAATCCCCCGATCACGGACTTGCTTGACCGTGGTCTGCATGTCCGCGGGAGATGAGGGAGGACTTCGTCTAATGACCCGATGAGGGCATGAGAGAAATGTGCCACAATGACAGCCGAACTGGCCTGACGAAGGCCTAAGGAGGAGGCCTCGAGACCTTACGGGCAGAGTGGTCCATATTTTGGACTCCTTGTCCGGGGTCGGTCTGTGTCGCCGAGCTACCAGTACATCTAAACACAGAAGCGGTCACCAGGCTCTTGGCAGAAGGATGTTCTGTGAATCCCGGCAGGGACCCCATGGGCACCGCATACTTGCGGGCCATGGGCAGACGATGCTGGGCAGGAAGCTGGACACTGCCAGAGCTCAAGGGACAGGCCACTGATGGCTTGGCCACTGAAAGGCCTCCATCGGTATCCCCCTTTTAGGATGTCTGTAGGGGGTACTCCACCTTTTCTGGATAGACTCCAGGGCATTCCGGTGGATTCGGAGATCAGGCAGAGAATGCCTTGAAAGGAGGAAGGACCCCTCTAAACCTGCCACAGAAGGACTCATCATCCCCAGGATGGGAGTATAGTCCTGTGACATCCGAGTTCGAGGAGTCGTGGTACAACGGTCTCCTGCCTATGTCCCCTTCGATCCGCCAGGGGTAACTGTGATGGACAGACGTCAGGGAAGCCTGGTGTCTGTACGGTCCTCTTTTGAGGGAGCCCCTCCCTGAGGCTGCTTAGGTGGTGGTTCCACCAGAATCGGTAGAGAGACAGAGATGGGCCTAGACGGGTTACGGGCCGGCCCCGTGGGCGGGGGAACCGAAGGCTTTGGTTCCGGAGGGGTCGGCGTCGGTCCAGGAGGCAGTAGCCAAGTGATGGCCGGGGTGGATGGCGGCACTAGCTTCTGCCCAGTCAAAATCAGCTGTCGCCACATAAGATCCTCGAAGCATTGACGGAGTTTCCGTCGAAGCTTCTCCTCGTCAGAGAAGGATGAGGATCTTCGGCCATGTCTCTTCCTAGAGTGCTTGTGACTCTTCGGCCATTCGACCAAAGGGGTTCGGGAACTTGATCGAGATCTGGCTGGCCGACTCAGTCGATCGGGAGACACCTAGGTCGGTGAAAACAGAGGGTCCGGAACAGTGTCCTCAATGGTGACACCAGCGGGCTGGGTCCCTTCATCATGAAAGACAAGGACTGGAGTCCCTTCTAAAGAATAGTCACCTGGAGTTGGTGAAATAGGGTCGATCAGGTCGAGAAATATCGCAACCTCGTCGCCCACTTCCTCGATCTCTTGGCCAGATGGAAGATCTTTGAAGCCAGCGGCCGAGGAGGCGATCTCGACCGAGGTTGAGACTGTGTGTTCCTGGGACTCTGACCTTTCTCGGTCCCAAGAACGTCTCCGTTTGGATAAAGACTTAGGGTCCTTCTCCCTCTTCCGAGCACGGGAGGAGTGAAAGCCCGAGGGCGCCTCACCCTGGTGGGGAGAGACTGGCACAACTCCTTGAAGGAGCCAGAAAAGGTGGAACCGAGGTTCAGAGGAACAAAAAAGCTCTGAGTGGCTGAAGCTTGAGCCGCTTCCTCCTCAAAAGCCTTCATTTGCTCCAACTGTTCGGCTGATCCAGCAGCAGTGAAACCACCCACCTCGCCTCTTCGATTAATCAAGAAGCCTGCCTCCTCAATTTTAGGCCAAGCGGTCATCCAGGACATTGGGATGGAAGGCCAGGCAGAACGTGCAGGTGGAGGTGTTATGTCAGACACCTAGGCAGTAGATGCATGTTAGGTGGGGATCGATGCGCGACATCTTCTGGCTGCAGGAGCACTGGCGAAATCCGGGAGCAGATTTTTCCTCCATGTCCGATGCGTTACTATCGGAATAGACAACAGGAAAGAGTTTTAAAATAAGTTGCAGTGAAAATAGACGTTTGAAATCCAGGGCCTATGAATTTGCTGTGAAGCACGAGGGAACCTGCATCTTCCAGCAGAAAAGAAGATGTGGCATCATGGGGCAGAGGCGAGATTTATACCACCCCCATGTGGGTGGGAGGAGCCAACTTGAAGACTTCCGGCTGATCTTAAAGGCTAAAGTGACATGCCAAACAGTGTGGATGAACATATCCACGCTCCTAGAACAGCAGTTTTAGGGGTGGTGTATGTTGTTCATCCACACTAAGTGGCATGTCCTTTCCCTTTAAGAATTTTGCCAAAAGGTTTGAAAGCTGGCTCCTCCCACCCACCTGGGTGGCATATCTCTCAGCTCCATCCCTTGACGCCTGATCTTGCCCGCTGGAAGCAGAGGGCTGTGCGTCGAAGCCAGGGAGGTCAGGTGGGTTTGTGTGTATGAACATATACCACGCCCAGAATTACTGTTACAGGTGAGTAACACATTTTTCTTGCATCATGGATATGTTCTATGCACACTAGTTGGCAGACTCCTAGCAGTTCTCTGGGAGGAGGGAGGCAAGGCGCACACACCCTCTACTTAAGGAACAGAGATTGGAGAACTGAGGCCACAAAACCAGCATTCCAGCATGACTCTAGGTCGATGTGGTAGTGGGAAATGAAGGTGTTTTCTGATTTCCAGGTAGCAACTATGCAGATATCCTGGATAGGGACGTCCCTAGAAGCAGCCACTGATGCAGCAGTATGGCGAGTGGAATGAACTCTTATCCCTAAGGAAGGCTCCTTGCCTGCCAACCGGTAGCAGAGATCAGTGCAGGATGTTATCCATCTGCCAATCGTCTGCTTTGCTGAAGGTCTGCCAGGTGCAGCTTCAGCATAGGTCACAAACAGCTGGCGAACCTCTCCCCAAACTTCAGCTGTACACTCCTAGTACTAGGAGAGCGCCCGTTTCAGGTCCAAAGTATGGCACCTGCACTCTGCCTGCAAGGTGTAATTGGATAACTACACTGGCAGAGTTAATACCTGGTTGAGGTGAAACTCAATACGCCACCTTCGGAAGGAATTACGGGTGGGGCGCAGGACAACCTTGTCCCTGTGGAAGACCAGGTAAGGAAACTCAGAGAGTGCCTGTAGCTCCCCAGTCCTTCTGGCTGACGTGATAGCCACCAGGAAAGCGGTCTTCCACAACAGATGTGACATCTCACACCTGCGCACTGGTTCAAATGGCTTGCCTATGAGCTTTTCCAGTACTAGCAGTAGATACCACGGCGGTGGTGGTTCATGCACTGGAGGACAAATGTGGTCAAAGCCTTTAAAGATGCACCAGATCACCTTCTCCTGGGCCATCGCCTGCTGACCAGCCCATGTCCGGAGCAAGCAGATATGGCTGCCAGGTGCACCTTAAGGGTCATAGACTCAAGGCCTCCTTTGAGAGACCAAAGGTAGTCGTAGAATGTTAGCCACTAGACAGGACAAAGGGTCTAAGCCTTGCCCTCACACCAAATGGAAAATCTCTTCCATTTGAAAGCATAGCACCTCCTGGTTGACTCCTTCCATGATGCTTCCACAACAGTGAGTACATCTTCGGAGAGATCCAAAGCCTGGAACTCTAGCCGCTCAGGAACCAGGCTGTCAGGTGCAGGGATTGAAGGTCTGGATGGAACATCTTCCCTCGACTGATCAAGGTCTGGGCGTGCTGAAAGACGCCTCGGTGGCCTGGTGCCGAGGCTGAGGAGATCTGGATACCAGAACTGGAGAGGCTAGTCTGGGGCTACAGGATCACCTACGCCTTGTCCCTCCTGGCCTTGAGGAGCACCTTGTGAACCGAGGGAAGGCACAGAAGAGGCCTGGGGTCCATGGCCTCAAGAAGGCATCCCCCTGCAGCGAGCCCTGCAGAGGGGGGTGGGCATGAAACAGCCTCAGCTTTGTGTTTTCCCTGGAGGTGAACAGGTCCACCTGAGGTCTGCCCCAATGGGAGAACAGGCTGTGTATCTCCAGGTGGAGAGACCACTCATGGTACGCCTCGCCCACATGGCTGAGGGTGTCCGCCAGTTGATTAGAGGATCCTACCACATGGATGGCTAGGAGATCTGACTCCAGTCTGCTCATGAAGGTCCAGATGCGGAGCGCTTCCCTGCAAAGAGGCCAAGAGTGCGTGCCACCCTGCTTGTTGAGACAGTACATGGTCGTGGTATTGTCAGTCTGGACCTGCACCACTTGACCCCAAAGAAACTGAGCAAATGCAGTCAGTGCCCGCTGAACTGCTCAGAGCTCCAGCAGGTTGATATGACATCGATTCCTCGGGGTCCAGAGCCTGTGGACTCCGAATCCCAGGTGGGCACCCCAGCCCGTGAGAGAGGCATCAGTCGTTGGAACAACAGTCAGCTCGGATGGACAAATGGGATCCCTTCCTGCCAATGTTCTAGGACGGTCCACCGACTGTGTCGTGGAGTTCACTGTCTGGCCAGCTCCCACTGGAGTGCTCACATATGCCACCAGGTCCATGGCGGTGCAGGAAGTCCCAGGCAGGGCGCAAGTGCCCAACAAGAAATGATCAGGCAAAGGAGGAGAGAACCTCCGCCCGGTCCATCAGGAGCCTGGCTCTGGCTTGGCAAGAATCAAGCTCTGCCCCGATGACTGACCTGGTATCGTTGACCAGGAGACCAAGTTCAATGCAGGTCCAGATAGTCAGATCCCCAGATTTCTCCACCTCCTGTATGGAGGGACCCGTTATGAGCCAGTCACTGAGATAGGGGTACACTCTGATCCCCCCCCCGATGCCAAAGGTGAGCCGCCACCACTGCAATGCATTTGAAGACCCGTGGGGCCGATGACAGGCCGAACAGCATGGCTTGGAACTCAAAGTGGGCTCCCTCTGCTCGGAAGTGGAGGAACTTTCGGTGAGATGGACAGATCGGGACATGAAAGAACGTGTCCTGGAGAGCCAGTGAGCAGAACCACATGTTCAGCTTGAGAGATGGTATGATCTGAGACAGAGTTACCATCCTGAATGTACGAGACCTTAGAAACTGGTTCAGGTAGTGCAGATCTGGAATGGGGTGCCAGCCCCCCCCCCGTCCATTTTGGGACCAGGAAGTACTTGGAAATTAACCATGGGTTGACAGGGGGAATCCATGACTCTGGCCACTACCTCCGTGTGCAGGAGTTGGGCAATGTCGTCTCGGAGAGCCGACAGTGTGCGCGGACACCATCTCCTCCTGTGGGGCGAGGGTTCGGCTTGGTGGGTACTGCTCGAATTCCAGAGGCAGTCTTTGGCCGATCACTTCTAAAATCTACCTGTCCATTATAACAGTGAACCAGGTGGAAAGGAAGTGGTGGAGCCGGCCCACCACAGGAGGACCCAGAGCTGGTGTGACGGGTATGGTGTTGGCAACCCCCATCCCATCACTGTGCAGGCTTGGAGGAGGAGGATCCAGACTGGGGATCACCGGGACCCTTTCCTCTGGGCTTAGGAGTCACCCGGACTTGGGCTGAGGGTGCCAAGGTTGAGCCTGCTGCTATTGTTGCCCAGACTGGAAATGGGGCTGCTTGGCCGCAGGGGCAGAAGGCCAAAAAGGCTTTCTCTTCTGCTTTTTGGAACCCTGGGATTCCTTTTGAGCAGAAATTACAGAGTCCAAGGTGGCACTGGACTTCTCTATGCGTTGGAGGTGACCATCCACTCCTGGGCCGAAAAGGTCGGTACCCTGGAAATGGACGTCTGTCAGTTTGTGCTGAGTGTCCCATGTGAAGGTGGGGACCTTTAGGCCCTGCGGTGCATGGCAACCGTGGCCACTGAGCAGGTGCAGGAGTCCCCGATGTTCAGAGCTGTCTGAAGTTGCTGTTTCACAACCGCCCGGCCCTGGTCGCAGCCCTGCTTGACCGTGGTCTGGAGGTCTGTGGGAATGTGATTAAGAACCTCATCCAAAGAGCCCCAGAGGGCATAAGAAAAATGCACCATGACGACGGCTGAGCTTGCCTGATGAAGGCCAAGCGAAGAGGCAGCATAGACTTTCCAGCCGAATGGTCTAGTTTCTTGGACTCTCTGTCCAGGGGTTTATCTGTCTCTCCAGAATTTCCCCAAGCACCTGAACACAGATTTGGTCACCAACCCCTCGGCCGAGGGGTGCGCTGTGAAACCCCAAAAGGGAGCCGATGGGGACCGCATACTTGCAGGCCATCAGGGCTGAGGATGCTGGGCAGGAGGAAGGGTGTTGCCACAGCTCCAATGCGGGCCAACAATGGCCTTGGCCTTTGGGAAGGCCTCTGTTGGAGAAGCCCCCCGTTTGAGGATATCCATGAGGGGGTATTCCGTCCCTTTCTGGATGGGATCCAAGGGCATCCCCATGGATTCAGAGATGAGATGGAGGATACCTATGAAGGAAGTGGGACTCTCTGTTGAGAGACCCCCTACGGATTCATCATCGAAAGAATGGGAAGGCAGGTTAGAGTCCTTGGACTTTGAGGAGCCTGGACAGATCGGCTGCCACTTGTGTCACCTTCTACCTGCCTACGAGGGTTGGGAATGAGGCTAACAGACAACCTATGCAGAAGGCCCGAGATGGGCTGAGACTCCTCGACAGGAGCCCCAGAGATGGGCTGTTTAGGTGGCAGTTCCACCCGAATTGGTGGAGAGGCCGGTTTTGGCTGAGCCAGGAGGATCTTGACTGGCTCCGCAGGTGGAGGGATAGTATGGACCGGCTCCTGGGGAGTCAGCATTGGCCTGGAGGGCGACAGCCAAGTGATGGCCAGAGTGGAAGCCAAAGTCAACATCAGGCCGGCCATAATCAGCTGCTGCCACATCAAATCCTTGTAGTGTCAAGGCAGGCTGCGTTGGCACCTCTCCTCTTCCGAGGAGGACGAGTAAGAATGGCGGCACTGCTGCTTCTTGGAGTGCTTATGCACTTTCTTCGGCCTATCAGTCGAAGGAGTCCGAGACCTCGACGTAGACCATCAGGGAGACTGACAGGGTCGCTTGGAAGGAGCAGTGGAGAACCGCGGCTCTTCCAGGTCAGGGACCGTGAAGAGGTTCCAGCAGGCTGGGATTCCTCCTCAGTGGGTCCAGGCAGGACCGGGGTCCTGAATAAGGAGCTCATCTAGAGACGATGGGGTCAATTATAATTTCGACTGGATCGTCGTCCCGTGTCTTGGCCGGCTGGCCTGACAGGGATACCGTGAAGCCAACGTCCGAGGTCGCAACCTCGACCAAAGTTGAAACAGCAGATTCTTGGGACTGAGATCTCTTGTGGTTCCAAAAAAGTCGTCGACGAGACGAACCTTCTTTATGCTCTTTATCCTTTTTACGGGAACGAGAGATGTCTGTGCCCAAAGGATCCTCTCCTTTGGTGGGGAGGGACGGACTCATCTCATTAAAGGAGCCTGAGAAAGTGGAGCCCAGATTGAGCAGGACAAAGACTGAAAGAGAAGAGGACCTATCAGCAGCCTGTACCGCCTCCTCTTCAAAGGCCTTCATCTGCTCCATCTGCTCAATGGATCCTGCAGTCAGGAGACTGCCCAACGGGCATATTTTTATATACTTTATTTTGTAATAATAATAATAAAACTAGTTCTAAAGCGCAATTTCAAAACCAAGGTAAAATATACTAAAATAAGTAAGATAACCAAATTCAGAATATATAAGTATAAAAATAGGTTTTTATGTAAGGTCTCCATAAGCCAGATAGAACAGATGGGCATTTATATTACATCTTCACATGAATTTGAAACACAAAATTTCAAACATCCTTCCAACATAAACAGTTCCATTAAGTTAATGTCACTTAATAAAATCATGTTTTACAGTTTTCACCTATTTGATTAATACATAATTTCAAATACTAAATATATGTAACAATAAATCAACTGCGGGTCTATAATACATTCTTTTATCACTGATCTATATCATAATATATACTGTGATTTTTGTGCCAAACTTATAGTCTGTAAGGGCGTTTAACTATAAATCTAATACCACTAGCACTGCCCCCATAGATCACTTCTCAGGGGTGTAGTAAGTGTCTCTATAAAGTGACTCTTAATCCTCAGGAAGGTTCTAATATAAATCCCACCTGTTCCATCTATTTTGGTATTTGTCTACCTGCAAGAAGAGACGAGTGTTTCTAATCTTTGTATGGAGGTAACTATCTGTATCCAATCTGTTACTTTAAGGGGATCTGGCTGCAGCCTTTTTTTGGTTATCGATTTTGTGGCTGCTATTGTTAAATTAGCCCATAAGTAACAGCCCTCCCGTCCCTTCACCTCATCCGGGTACAGACCCATAATCACCTCCTCTGGATGTCTAATATCTCTCGTAGGTGCTGCTGTACCTCTCTCTCCAGAATGAGGCCAGCTCCGGCAGGCCCAAATACATGTGCATGCGAAGCCCTCACCTACCCATATTTTCTCCAACATCTAGGGGGGGAACCCCGCTGTTCCACTTCGAAACCTGGAGAGGGACTAGGAAAAACTCATCCAACTCCTTCCATATAGGAGAGAGGACACCCTCCATGTGTTCCTCCATACCCTTGCCCACTACTGCACACTCAAATGGATATTCAGATCTGCTTCCCATTTTTCATATATTCTTCTGTATGTCCTTGATCATTTACATAATTATCATATAAAAGCAAGATGGCTTTCTCCCTTCTCTGATTTCCACATATTTTACAAAATTGATTTTTCCTGAGGATTAACATCTGTTCCTGGTGTTCTCCGATTAGACTATTAATATGGTCACTCACTTGGTAAAATCGGAGCTTGTCCCCCTCACCCCAACCAAAACTCTATTGTGCTACTTAGAAAGGGATGACCAAGCCTGCCTGCATCAAGTGGATCGGGGATGTAATCCCTCTTTCGCTGTTTAAACCAGCTGTCTTGTTTGAACGGAGGAGTTCTGGGTCATTTATCCACCATCTACATTGTCATAAGAGAACCTTAGTTTGCCCTCTTAAGGTTCCCCTTCTCCAACCCTCCAGTACCGCTGCCATACCTGAAAATCTGGTCCGGAAAACCCTCAGCTGTGGGGCCCAGCACTGTTAGTGCCCCATGTTCTACTAGGTCTATTGCTTCCATCTGATGTATACTGCGTGTTGCCCAGAGTTATGCTCCTTCATCTGGGCCGCAACCCAGTATCACAGTAAGTTAGGAAATGCCAGACCCCCTTGTGTTTGGGGCAGGAAAAGTGATTGCCTTCTGATTCTAGGTCTCCCCTCCCCATAGGAACCCTAAGAACAGTGCCTGGCCCTTCTCTAGTCCAGCCTGAGGTACTACACATGATACACATTGAAAAAGATATCGGAGGTGGGGCAAAGCATTCATCTTACGAGCTTGGACCCTGATATAGACAGATAGCGGGAACGGAGACCACCTCCTAAAATCCTCCTTCAACTGCTTGCATATTGAGGTGCAATTTAAAATCATACAGCTGAGCAGATGATCGTCTCAGCACCACTCCCAAGTATTTCATGTTTAGGAGGTCCCAGTTCATAGGGAATTGCTGTTTTAAATGACGGGAGACTTGATAACAGAAGAAAAAATGACTCACCTTAGTAATGTTTCTTCTAATGGAGTCTTGCTATATTATGACTATTGCAGTTTGCCCCAGCCTTAGAACTGCTCCGGAGGTGAAAGAGTTAACTTCCATGCAGAGCACGGAGCTTAGAGCGCGAGCTCGGTTCAGAAGCTCTGTTTGGCTGGTTTCAAACCGAAACCGTCAGATCTTTACGAGCAAAAACTCACTAAGGTTCTGTGTGGAAGCTGTAACCTACACTAGCCAACTGGCTACTAATATATTAACACATTTTACTGGTCCCAACACAAAGACTCAAGTCAGTGGACCAGAAAATTAAGATAAAATAACTAAATGAACACAACACCCAAACACGAAAGAGGCATCAATAAATGCCAACAGAGGACTACCACCCATACCCCAAAGTAGGAGTTCTGAGAGGG
Organism: Neoceratodus forsteri; assembly: GCA_016271365.2. Lineage (NCBI taxonomy): Eukaryota > Metazoa > Chordata > Ceratodontiformes > Ceratodontidae > Neoceratodus > Neoceratodus forsteri. Next base: position 964,291,430 of record CM028134.1, on the reverse strand, counting down.
GCAGGCTGGGGTAGGTCATAATATAGCAAGACTCCATTAGAAAAAACAACATTACTAAGGTGAGTAATTTTTCTTCAAACAACATGAAGTTTTGCTATATTATGACTATTACAGACTACACAGCAGTACCTCCATGGAGGAGGACAGAACCTACTTAGGAATAGGCTCTGAAGCACGGCTTGTGCTAAACCGAGCATCCCTCCTGGCCTGAATATCCAGGGAGTAATGCTTGGTGAAAGTGTGTACTGTCTTCCAAGTAGCTGCCTGACATATCTCCAAGATAGGGATGTCTCTAGCAGCAGCTAGAGATGCAGCTGTACCTCTAGTAGAGTGAGCCCTCAGGCCTGAGGGAACCTTACCCAGCTTTTGATAGCAAAATTGGATACAAGAAACGATCCACCTGGCAATGGATCTTTTAGTGGCAGGTCTCCCTTTCCCAACCTCACCATAAGTGAGAAACAGTTGGAGGGAGTCAAACCTGTGACCCTTGGTACGCTCTATGTAGTAACTTAGGGCCCTCAACATCTAAGCTGTGCAGCCTCCTCTCACCAAAGGAGGAATGGTCAGTGAAGAACACTGGAAGTGAAATAGATTGGTTAAGGTGGAAATCTGAAACCACCTTAGGCAAAAACATCCTGTTAGTCCTGAGGACCACTTTATCCCTGTGAAAGGAAATAAAGTCAGTTTCTACTGATAAAGCCTGTAACTCACTTATACGCCTGGCAGAAGTGATGGCTACCAGAAATACAGTTTTCCAAGACAAATACTTAAGCTCTGCCGAAGACAGAGGCTCAAAGGGGGGTTGCATTAGCTGAGCAGTGCATACATTAAGATCCCAAGCCGGGGCAGGGTCCCTGAATAGGGGATTGGTGTGAAGCAATCCTTTAAAAAACTTGGAAAATACAGGATGAGCAGAGAGAGAAGAGGGCTTCCCTGCTGAAATGAAGGTAGAGACAGCAGCCAAGTGCACTTTCAGGGTGGCTGGTCTCAGTCCCAAAGAATTAAGATGGACCATGTAGTCCAACACAGTAGGTAGATCAGCAGATTCTGGGGAAACATGCTTCCCAGAACACCATATGGAAAACCTTTTCCACTTGGAGTTATAGGTAGCCCTGGTGGAAGGCTTCCTAGCAGCCTTCAGGATTTCGAGAACACTTTGAGAAAGTTGCAAATCAGCAAACTCTAACTGCTCAAGAGCCAAGCCTTGAGGTTGAGGGATTTGAGATTCGGATACCAAACTCTCCCCTGAGCACAGGTTAACAGATTGTGGTTCCTGGGGAGACACAGGGGAAGATGGACTGCTAAGGACAGAAGGAGTGGGTACCAGGGCTGCCTGGCCCAGTCTGGAGCAATCAGGATCATTTTGCAGGGCTGAGACCTGATTTTGACTAGTACTTTGAACAGGAGAGGGAAGGGGGGAAAGGCATAAAGAAACTTCCCTTCCCAATCGAGGAGAAAGGCATCCAGGGGAACTGAGCCCAGCACTGGGGGCCTGCAACAAAACAGTGGAAGTTGATAATTGTCTGGGGCTGTGAAAAGATCTATCTGAGGAGTGCCCCATCTGGCAAACACTATCCCCAGTACTAGGGGATCCAGTGACCATTCGTGATGGCCCTGGGAAATCCTGCTGAGGGCATCTGCCAAGACATTGTCCTTGCCTGGGAGGTGAACTGCTATGAGGGAAGTGTTCAGGGAGTAAGCCAGAAACCACAACTTCATTGCCTCGGTGCACAAGGCCAAGACCGAGTGCCCCCTTTGTTTGTTGATGTACCACATTGTAGTGGTGTTGTCTGTTCTGACCTGTACCACCTTGTTCTGAACAGATGCAGAAAACCTGAAGTGCTAGAAAAACAGCTCTGAGTTCCAACAGATTGATGTGGAGCAGAGATTCCTGAGGGACCAAAATCCCTGGCTGGAGGTCAGCCCATGTGAGCTCCCCATCCCAAGAGGGATGCATCTGTAGTAAGGGTCAAGGAATGGGACAGAGGGATGAAAGGCACCCCTGTCTCAGATTGCTCTGATCCTGCCACCACTGAAGGGCCTGGATCAGGGTTCGAGTCACTGGGGTTAATTTGGATAGAGGATCTCTTCTTTGAGACCAGAAAGCTCTCAAATGGAACTGAATGTCCCTCATCTGAAATCTTGCTCCTTGCACCACAGCTGTGGAGGCAGCCATGTGCCCTAGGAGTTGCAGGAAATGCCTTGCTGGTCGAGAAACCTGCAGAGTGAAGGAGGCGGCCAGGGCCACTAAGGTCCTTACCCTTTCCAAGGGAAGGAAGGCTCTGGCCTGCTTTGTATCCAGTTCTGCACCTATTAAGGTGAGTACCTGGACAGGTTCCAAAACTGACTTTGGAAGATTGAGAAGAAATCCCAGAGAGGTAAGCAACTGCTGGGTAACTAGCAGGTGTGATTTGACCTGGTCTGGAGACTGACCCACAATGAGCCAGTCGTCCAGGTAGGGAAAAATGGCAATCTTTGCCTTCTTAGGTGAGCGACTGCTACTGCCAGACACTTTGTGAACACCCTTGGGGCAGAAGTGAGGCCGAAGGGCATTGCTCTGAACTGATAATGGCCTGAGGACAGTTCGAATCTGAGGTACTTTCATGGGAGCTTCTGATAAGAACATGGAAGTAGGCATCTTTGAGGTCCAGGGAGGCTAGCCAGTCCCCTGGCCTTAGGGAGGGTAAAATCATTCCCAGTGTCACCATTTTGAACTTTGGCTTTAAAAGGTGCTTGTTTAGATATTTTAGATCCAGGATAGGCGCCACTCTCCTGTCTTTTTGGGGTAAGGAAGTACCTGGAGTACAGACCCTTGCCCTGGTGAAGGGAGAAACCATTTTCACGTACAGCTCTGAGAGCCAGGAGGATTGAGACTTCTGTTTCCAAAGCAAGAGTCTCTAAAGGGTTTGTAGGTGGAAAAGATCTGGCTCTCATCTTTGGAAATTTCTTGAAGCTGAGAACCAGACCCTGGCTCACTACTTCCAGGACCCACCTGTCTGAAGTTAAAGACTGCCAGTCCTGGATAAAGAAGTGAGCCAACCTGCCCCCTACAGGTAGTGGAGAGCCGACCCTGGGCATCCCATCAGGGTGCCTGTTTGGCAGGGGCTTTAGGCTGAGGGGTGGGAGCAGGCCTGCTCGAACCCCGTCTGCCTCTCCTCTGAAGAACCCCTCTGTACATAGGCTGAAGAGGAGGGGCCTGAGTCTGGTTAAAAGGCCTGTGAAAAGGCCTACCCCTACTCCTGGGGGGGCTGCCTCTGCGGAGTGGCTTGCCATTCCTTGGCTTGTGCACTCCTGTAAGTGGTTCTATATTCATCCATTTTCTTCATATAATTCTCTGTCTGCTCCCCAAACAGAGAATTTCCCACCACAGGAAAATCCATAGCCTTAGACTGGGTATCCTGTGACAAAGTAGTACACCTAAGCCAGGCCAATCTGCGAAAAGCCACAGATGTAGCCATGACTCTAGAGGATACATCATTAGAATCCACTGCAGCATGGAATTGCACCTTAGATGCCTCAATACCATCAAGAGCCACCTGCTCCAGCTCCTAAGTAGCTGGCTAGGGACCTGTTTGGCTAAGGCCATGACAGTATCCCATCTAGATTTCTGGTATCTTGTAACATAAGCCATATAGTTAGCTTGTCTGAGTCCCAAGGATGCTGCCATGTATTGTTTTGGCCATGGCATCAATCTTCCGGAATCCTTGTCAGGAGGATCTGAAGCCAGTGGAATATTAGCTTTATCACAGGCTGCAGCCTGAACTACCCAACATGACTGCATTGCTGTGAAAGAAAATCTGTATCAGGACCTGACAAAGTGTACCTCCTGTCCATCTTTTATCCACAGGAGGCACAGAATTAGGAGCTTTTAAAATTTTCACTGTTTGTTTCTAAAGGATTTATGTAAAGGGATGGACAACCTCCTGGACTCCGGGATATCCATCATCTCCACATAGTCAGGCTCCTCTTGCTCATCCAAAGCCTCCTCTAAGGGAAGCTGGAGGGTCTCAGCAACTTTTTTATAAAACAAAAAATGAGAAGGGGATTCAGAAAGCCTAGGGGGAGACTCACCTGAAGGTCTGTCTGGGGAGATGACTGGTTCAATGGGCACACTCAGACTTTCAAAATCACATTCACACTGATCATAATCCTCATCCCCCTCCTCTGGTTCATAGAACTCTTCTATATCATAATCCTGAACCACTGGAACCGACCGAACCGACCTTTTGCCAGACAGTGGCGGTTCGGAGGGAACCGGGGACAGGGACTGGACAATCTGTATTGCCCTGGCTATCTCAGCAGCAGTTGGAGAAGGAATTTTGGACTCCAAACCTGCTGATTTTTTAGATTTCTTTGCTGGAACTGGCTCCTCAGAGCCAGCTTTTCGTTTGCCCGAGGAAGTCTCGCCCTGGTCAGAGGGCACTCCCTCCGGTTCGGTTGGCACCGAACCGGGCTGGCCATCCGGGTCAGCGGACTTTTTGGCCTCTCGTTCCCTGAGCCTGCCCACTCTCTTGTCCAGGGTGGCTGCAGGGAAATTTTTTACAAATCTGGCAGTCTGAATTGAGGTGGTCAAACCCCAGACAATAGACACATGTAGTGTGTGGGTCAGCCTTGGCAAAGGCTTCCCCACAGACACTACAGTGTTGAAACCCAGTGGGCCCGGTTTTGCTTTTGGGTTTCTCAGACATGATGCCAGCCTAACCAACCAACTTGCCCTTCTGATGGCAGTGCCAGGCAAGACACCCTTATCGGTTCCAAACCGTGTCACGGGTCGTGGAAAAAAACGTAATGAAATCCGATTTTTTTAGAACCGATAAGAACCAGGAACTGCACTCTAAAAAGCCTTAAAAGGCTTTAAACTTATATTTAAATACAACTCGATCGGTTCAACCGAACCGATAATACTTTTACAAGTTCCACACAGAAAAAACCCTATCTATTACTTACGATTACCATAGACAGAGCCTGAACCAATCGGTTTTGCGGTTAAAATAATGAAATCGCGGTTAAATTAAACCGAGAAATAGCGCTTTAAACGAAGAAATGAACGAGCAACAGGAGGAATCTCCGAGCGACTGTTCAGTGAGGCGGAGTAAAGAATCTGACGGTTTCGGTTTGAAACCAGCCAAACAGAGCTTCTGAACCGAGCTCGCGCTCTAAGCTCCATGCTCTGCATGGAAGTTAACTCTTTCACCTCCGGAGCAGTTCTAAGGCTGGGGCAAACTGCAATAGTCATAATATAGCAAGACTTCATGTTGTTTGAAGTTCAGGACCTCAGTTTTCTCTCTATTGAGCACATATCCAGCTAGAGCGGAGAATTCTTCAAACTGGTGAAAAAGTGCAGGTAGAGACCTTTCAGGCTCTGTAAGGTAGAGGAAGATGCCATTCGCATATAGGGCCAATATGTGTGTTCCACCTCCTAAGTCAACCCCTTTAATAGCATCATCTTGCTGAACTGATTGTGCTAGGGGCTCAATGTATAAGGCAAAGAGCAGTGGTGAGAGGGTACAACCCTGCCTTGTACCCCTGCCCAAAACAAACCCAGATGACACACAGCTATTAGCCTGTACATATCCTTGTGGCTGATTGTACAGCTTGAATATACCAGACACAAAAGTGTTGGGGAACCCAAACCGGAAAGGAACCTCTTCAGGAAGTACCAAGAAACTTTGTCAAATGCTTTTCAGCATCTAAACTTAGCAGTAGGAGGGCAACTTAGTATTGTTAATGTGGTCCCATAATATGTACTGTTAGCCTGAGATTATCTTGGGCCTGTCTTCCAGGACAAAGCCAGCCTGATCATCATGTAATAATTCAGGTAGGATTATTTGAATATGACAGGCTACCACTGAGTCATAATTTTATAGTCATTATTCAGGAGAGATATGGGTTTGTAGAGATTCACAACATGGGGTCCTTTCTGGGTTTGGGTATGACTGATCACGACTGCCGAGACCAAGAGACCAGAATCATACCTTCCTTTCTGAGGACATCTTTAAAGTGGCGAGTAATAATGGGCTACTTCCTCCCTAAAAGTTTTATAAAATTCAGCGGCAGCCCATCGTCCCCAGGGCATTTACCGTTTTGAGTCTCACTACCTCTGCCTCAGTTCCCCATAGTGAATGGCAATATCAGAGTCCCTCTGTTGTTCCATTATCTGTGGGAGGGCAGCCTGGTAAGGCATTCTATGACACTGCCATGGTTGGGGTCACTCTCCGCACAGAGTTTCTGGCAGTAATCTTTTAAGGCATCCGTTATTCCTGGCATTGTCCTCACAGTCTGCCTTGTGCTGGGGTGTTTAATCCATGGTATAATTGCTTTAGCCCTCTGTATTTTTAATCTGCTGGCTAAGAGTAGGAGCAACCATGGCCCACCTTCATAGTATCTCTGTCTTAGAAACAAAAGTTTCTGCTCCACGTAGTAATTCAAGAGCCCATTTAAATCAGCTTTAAGTTTCAAAAGTTCTTTGGTTCTCCATCTTAATTTTTTGTAGGGCTTCCAGTGAAAATCTGTTCTGTTAGTTGTGTTCTCCTAGCCTCCCTCTTTTTTATTTCTTGCTAGCTAGTGCAATAAGTTTCCCTCTTAGCACAGCTTTGGCAGCATCCCACTCCGCGTGTTGGACCCCCCAACAAAGTGGCATTCTCCTGTAAATACTGCCTGTATGTTTCTTGGATTTCTTCTTTCACCCTGGGGTCCGACAACAAAGACACATTCAGGCGCCAGAAGGTACTTCCAGGAGCATCCACTAATTCTAGTTTAAGGGATATGGGAGCGTGGTCTGAGAAAAGAAATTCCCATCCACATATTGACCGTCCCCATCTGCTCCCTCGGACGTAGAAAATGGTCTATTCTAGAGTACAGTATATTCTGAGAGCAGCAGAGTAAAAAGTGTAGTCCCTGCGGGGACTATAAAGCTCCACACATCTAGCAATCCTAACTTACTCAATTTCCCAACCTCTCTCACCACCCTATGTTCCTTTTTGGGAATGGTTGAGGAGGTGTCCAACTTCTGGTTAAAGACCAAGTTAAGGTCCCCTCCGCAAATTATTGACCCTCTGCCCACTCCTGTAGGGTGGTAAAAAAAATACAGGTTACTCACCTGTAACAGGAGTTCTAAGAACGGTATATGTTGTTCATCCTCACTTACTGGCAGGTTCCTTGCTGCTTTATATCTTGCCGGAAGGTCTTCAAGCTGGCTCCTCCGACCCACCCGGGTGGTAAAACTCTCGGCTCCGCCCCATAACGCCATATCTAGCCCGCTGGAAGCCAGGTTGTGCGTCGAAGCCGGGGAGGCCAGGTGGGCCGTGTGGATGAACAACATATACCATTCCTAGAATTCCTGTTACAGGTGAGTAACCTGTATTTAGGGACATGGATATGTTGTTCTATCCAGACTTACTAGCAGAGCACTCCACATCTCCTGGGTCACTGTCACTGGCTGATTCAAAGGATCGAGCACTGTGACCATTGGCTGGCCAGTCCCCATTGCAGGGGATGCATGTGCCAATGGGCCCAATGAACTACGCTGGTGCAGGCCGCCATGAGGCCCAGGAGGCAAAGGAAGTCCCGGGCAGGGTGCAATTGCCCAACCTGAAATGATCGGGCAAAGGAGGAAAGAACCTCGGCCCTGTCCGCCGGGAGCCGTGCTCTGGCTCACAGAGTCTCTAGCTCTGCCCCGATGAATTGGATCACCTGCTTTGGCACGAGTTCCAACTTGGCCTCATTGATAAGGAGGCCAACTTGAGCGCAAACCTGGAGGGCCAGATCCCTGGACCGCTCCACCTCCATTCTGGAGGAGGCCGCAATCAGCCAGTCGTCCAGGTAGGGGAACACCCGGACCCTTCGGCACTGCAGGAATGCTGTCACCACTGCCATGCATTTGATGAAGACCCTGGGAGCTAGAGAAAGGCCGAAGGGCATGGTGCATAACTCGTAGAGGAACCCCTCTGCCCTGAAGCGGAGGACTCTCTGGTGGGACGGATGGATTGGGACGTGAAAGAAGCATCCTGGAGGCCCAGAGAAGAGAACCACATGCCTCGTTCCAAGGATGGAATGATCTAAGCCAGAGTGACCATCTTGAAGGTTCGAGACCCTAGGAACCTGTTCAGGTTGCGCAGGTCTAGAATAGGGCGCCAGCCCTCCGTCCGTTTCGGAACCAGGAAGTACCTGGACACAAACCCTGGGCTTGGTGGAGGATCCGCCACCTTCCTGATCACCTCCTTTTCGAGGAGCAGGGCAATGTCGGCTCGACAAGCCGACAGGGAGGCTGCGGACCCCATTGCCCCCCCCCCCCGAGAGGTGACAGCTCGGAAGGGCGGGGACTGCTCGAACTCCAGAGGCAGACCCTTTCCTACCACCTCCAACACGCGGTGGTCCGTGGTGATAGCGGACCAGGCAGAAAGGAAGTGGCCGGGCCGTCCCCGCGGGGAGAACCAGGAAGCGGCGCGAGGCTGGGTGACACCTCAACCAGTCACTGGGCAGGCTTGGAGGAAGGACCGGCCGTGGGACCTCCTGGGCCTTTTTCCTCCTGCTTCCTCTTGGAGGAAGCTGCAGGCTTTTGGGGTGCTAGCGGGGCTGCAGGCCCTGATGCTGGTGTTGCTGGGTCAGACATGCCACAGGGGCAGAAGGTCGAAAGGACTTTATGTTGGACGGCGGCCCTTGTCCTTCTGAGCAGATGTGACAGAGTCCAAAATGGCGTTGGACTTCTGATCCCCTGGAGGTGGCCTTCCACCCAAGGGCCGAACAGGTCAGTCCCCAAGAAGGGGACGTCCGCCAATTTGTGCTGGGTATCCGCCGTGAAGGTGGATATCCTCACCCATGCTCTGCGGCGCATGCCCACTGCGGCCGCTACTGATCGGGTACAGGAGTCTCCAATGTCTAGAGCCATTAGGAGCTGCTGTTTCGCCACTGCCCTTCCCTGATCCTGCTTGACTGTAGTCTGCAGGTCGTCCGGGAGATGAGGGATCACCTCATCCAGGGAGCCCATGAGGGCATGGGAGAAGTGTGCCATCAGCACGGCCGAGCTGGCCTGACGGAGGCCGAGGGAGGATGCAGTGTGCACCTTGCGCCCAGCATAGTCCAGCTTTTTGGACTCCTTGTCAGGGGGCTTATCCACATTCCTAGCATTCCCGGAACGCCAGAACGCTATTGGTGACCAACCCCTCCGCAGAGGGGTGCTCCGAAAAACCGGACAAAGAGCCAGTAGGGACCGCATACTTCCTAGCCATCCTGGCCGAAGGCGCAGGACAGGACGCCGGCCACTGTCAAAGCTCCAAGGCTGGGCCAACAATGGCTTCAACCACCGGAAAGGCCTCCGTGGGCAAATCCCCTCGGTCCAGTATCTCTGAGGGGATACTTGGCCCGCTTGGATACCGGCTCGAGCTGCATCTCAGTGGATTCCGAGATGAGCCGAAGCAGACCCATGGACGAGGATGGGCTCTCATCCATCGACTGCCCCACGGAGGACTCCAGGTCAAGGGGCCTGGAAAACAGGGAGGAGTCTGCGAAGAGCTGCCCGGGGTCTGAGCCACCCTCCACCTGCCGAAGACGGTCAGGAGTGAGGGTGACCGACAACCGGTGGGGCAGACCCTGACCCGACCGAGAGTGCTTGGTCGGTGCCCCCGATTTTGGTTGTGGAGGCGGAGGTTCCACCACAATCGGTGGGGCAGCTGGTTTCGGCCGAACAACCGGCCCAGGCTTGGGCACCTCGACCACCGCGAGGGGTTGTTTCGGTCTTTCGGGTGACAGCCACTTAATGTCCGGGGAAGGTGTCTGCTTGTTCCCAGACAAAAGGAGCTGCTGCCACATTAAGTCCTCGTAGCGTCGACGCAATTTGCGACGAAGCCTCTCCTCTTCTGAGGAGGAAGACGAGGACGAGCGACGCCGCCGCTTTCCTCGGTGCCGAGACCGAGGATGTCGGCGGGATCGCTGGACCGAGGCTAGGTCCGAGACCCTCGGTGTTTCCGAGGGTGGGTCTGAGAGGGAGCGGGGGACACCCGCTCCTCCATCGGCTCAGGAGCATTGACCGGGGACTCCGGCACAGGAGGCGCAGGCAAGTCCTTGGTTTCCACCGGGTAAACCGGTGATGAAGGGTTGTTGGCTTCACCAGTCGACAGCCCGTCCAACGGTTTGAGAAAAATCTCGACCGCGTCGACGGGTGTCTCGACCGGCTGACCTGACGGGACACCATGAAGCCAGCGGCCTTAGCCGCAACCTCGACTCAAAGTTGAGTGTCCGGGGAAGGGACCACTCCGCTCCCACGAACGTCGATGGTGGGACTTACCCTTGAGTCCTTCTTTCTTGACCGAGAAGTGTCCCGATGGCCCCTCTCCCTTCGTGGAAAGGGATTGGCAAAGCTCCTTAAAAGAAGCTGTGTATGAGGATCCCAGAGAGAGTGGGATAAATACCGTGACCGAGGAGGATGAGGATGCTGCCTAGGCCGCCTCCTCCTCGAGGGTGATCATCTGCTCAAGTTGCTCAGCCGAGCCAGCCGCCGCCCAACGGGCCTCCTTATACTTTACCAGCGGGTAGCGCTTCTCTGGGTGCCCAAGTTGTAACCGGGCAGCGCGGTCTTCAAGGACGTTGGCTGAGAACGACCCACATTAACTCAGAGGGCCCGCGGTCGTGGAACAAGGTCGAGGCAGTAGACGCGACGTGGAGTGCGGGTCCATTCTGACATCTTCACACACCGCATGGCACAGTCGAAAACAGGAGTCGATTCGTCCATCGTGAGCCGCGAGGGAAGAATTTGACCGGGTCTTGAGAATTTTAAAACTATTTTCAGGTGAACCGAAGAATTAGGATCCAGTCTATACGCAGAGCATTAAGGAGGGAAGCTGAGCTCCAAGCTGTAAGGAAGATCTGGCGTCATGGGGCAGAGCCGAGAGTTTTACCACCCGGGTGGGTGGGAGGAGCCTGCTTGAAGACCTTCCCGCAAGGAACCTGCCAGATACTGTGGATGAACAACATATCCATGTCCCTAGAAATATTGTTATACCATATATTTTGTATATTTGATAAAGGGCAACTGTATATGCTCTTGGGTTTATGTGTCTGCTTTCATCTTACTGAATAATACTTTTCGATCTCAAACCATCATAGACTAAAGAGGAAAAATCCATTTCCAGAAATATGATAAAAACAAAGTATGTATGCGAGTTTCCAAGGGGAATTGTTATCCTCGTAGTTACCATTTATGTTTCATTTCATCAAATTGGCCAAACAAAAGCAAAAATTTGCTATACTTTAAAAATTTAGATCCCTGCATGGATATATGACGATATATCGACAGCCACAATGCAGATGCTCAAAAGCCCGGAAACGACATCCCAACTCGGCAACTGCCTGACCAAGCGCCATCCCAACAAACAAAAGCCTGACACTGCACCTATGAGTTTGTAGGTGGGCGAGAGACACCCCCCTAAAATGATATAACCAACCAGAGTCCAGGCAAGTTGCAGTGTCGGGCTTTCGGTGGCCGGGATCATGGTCTGTCGGGCGGGGATCATGGTCTGTCGGACTCAGGATATCGAGTGTTGGCATTTTGTAGTGATACCGACCTGCATTCTGACTGGTCGATAAAAGTTCATGTTGTACAAATCAATAAATATGGGATAAAATTATCAATATGATCTTGCTATGTATGAAACATTATGTTATTTAGTGTAATACCCTTTTATCTGGCACAAAATGAGCATTATTTATCTTGAATCTGATTGGACAGTGTTTATGACATCAGATTTTTGAATTTATTTGCCAGTATATAAAAGGGCTGTCCCTCAGCAGGTAACCACCCCGAAGCCTTAATTGGCAAAGCGCAGGGGTACCTACATGCGGACATATCTGCTGTGCCTTTAATCGTTCTCTCCAATCTGACAAAGTGATGATTTTCATCGTAACATCTTGGATTTCCTGGTATTTATGCATCTGTGCCACCTTTAGTGGAGAAAACATTCTCCTAGCTCTGAAGTGTGACTGTTTTTTGTTCTGCAGTCTTTCCTGTGGTCCGAATAGAAGTGTAAAGCCTGGTGGACAGAGATAATGCAGTATAACCTCCTGCATTCTGAGGGGGAAAGAAAAAAATACAAATGGATAGCCTTCATTAGTGTAAACTCAGCAACTACTTAGGAAGGAACCTAGGATTTGTAGTAATGAAACCCAACCTGGTGAAACAAGGTACAGGAAAAATCAACAACCAAAACCTGCAGCTCAGAAACTCTTCAAGCAGAGGTAATAGCCACCATAAAAGTGTCTTCCAGGAGAAAACTGCGTCTTGCATGTGACAGCAGGTTCAAAAGAGCCAATGTAAGAGACTTCATAACCAAATTACGATCCTACACCAGAACCAGCCTACAGACTGGGGGACGCTGACCTTTTGAGGAACCTGTGGAACACCTCCAACTGAGCCACAGCTTTGCCCCCTATGAAGGCATGAAAGGCTGAAATGGTTAAAAGAGGTACCTTTACAGAAAAGTACTAGAGACCAGAGTTCAAAGGGACAGGGTGATCCAAGACAGGATGCACTGGACACTAAAATAGGTTCAGGAAATGAGACGCACACCAAATACATTTCCGCTTCAAGGAGTACAACTGTGCTAGACTGACAAATTCTAGTCTACCTGCTGAACATCTGAAACAGTCCATCAGACCCTGAAATGGGACAGTTCTACATTATCAGAAGCCAGGCAAGAAGATGCAGTGACTGAAGGTCTTGGCACAACAAAATGCTCTGGCATGCCCTCTCAGAGGAAGCGGGACAGGGGTTCCACCACAATTTGCCAGAGAAGAAGCAACAAAATGTGTCGGGGGCAACCAAGATCAGTGTGCTACATCTGCCCGAAGCTTGAATAATACCCACCAAATCAGAGGAATTTGGTGAAAAGAATACAGAACCCTCCCCTTCTAGGAGAAAAACAACGCATCTCACAAAAAAACTCCAGTCCCTCAAATGAGCAAGCAAAGATTCTGCAGTATGTGTTGTGTGGGGGCCCAAAAAGATCTAACTCAGGGCAACCCCAACATACGATGTAGTCTGTGACCACGTCATCCAAGTGTTCCCATTTGTCGGACTGGACACCCAACAAACTGAGAATGCCATGAACATTCAGACAGCTGAACAGAAACGTGCCCATAAGATATATTTTGTGCATCAGGGCCCACTACCAAACATGCTTGACTTGTCTGCAGAGGAAGAAGGAGTGCATACCTTCTTGCTTGTTGACTTAGTGCACAAGAGGAATGTTGTCCTTCTATACCAGCACAGGACGGCCCTGAACAGGAGGGGTGATAGAAAGAACAGCCCTCATCTAACAAATGCTGATGTGGTTTGAGTGGTCCCAAGTAGACTCCACACCCTGGATCCTGAGTGACCCCCGATAGGCCCACAACCCATCCCGGAGGCATCTCTTTTAAGGGCCTCCTGCAGGGATAGACCAAGAAAAGGGGACCCCTGAAGCAGATTGGAGTAGTCTTGCCATCTATAAAGGGCCCTGCATAAGGTTTCTATGACCTGAACACAGTGGTTCAGAGACTGGAAAGCCTGGACCCACTAGGCACAAAGCATCCACTGGGGAATGTTATGTGGAAGCAGGCCAAGGGAACTGTCACAATGGCAGACACAATGAGATCCAGGAACTTAAGTATGGACGACCCAGGCACTGGATGTGACCAGCATCACCTGGTATATCAAAGAGTTGGCACGAGAGTCTAGAAGTAATGCCTGAGCCCACAATGTGCTCAGACAGTGCCTATAAAATGAAGGTGTTGACAAAGGGGTATGATGGATTGGGTTCACAGACCAGGAAACCCAGTTGGTCGAACAACCGGAGAGTCTGGTAGATTGTCTGTAGAATTACAGCCATGAAGGCACCTTGAGGAGCCATTTGTCCACGGGGCTTCCAAGTGAAATGCTGTGGTCACCACTGCTAAGTATTTAACGAAGACCTGCAGTGCCAAGGACAAGCCAAGGGGCAAACACAAAATTGCTACTGATCGTCTTCCAAAAGGAAATGCAGGTATTTGCAATGGCTTGGCTGAATCCTGGTATGCAGGTATGCATCCTGCATGTACAGGTTGCACAGCCAGTCCACCTGCAAAAGTAGAAGCAGGCACCAAAGGGAGACCATGCAAAACGTTTCTACATAGTGTATTCATTCAGCTCTCTGAGGTCCAGGTCTGAAGTCCAGAGCCAAGTGTAGATCGTAGGTCTTCTTCGGGACCCAGAAATAAATTGACTGGAAACCCGTGGTTCATTTCAGCCAGGGGCAAAGACTGAATGGCCCGTCTGTCCAGGAGTATATGGACTTCAGTAAACAGGACTGACAAGTGTTCTGGAGGGAAGCACTAAGGGTTGGGAGAATGCACAAGAGGGGGCAAAATCAGTTCAGCACATGACCCTCCAGAATAATTCCGAGGGCCAACCTGTCTAACATGATCTCCTGCCATTTTGTCAAACATGGGGATATCTTATGCCATACCTGAATCTGCAGGATAGGGGCAAGGGGGAGTGGAAGGGTGTCAGAAGGCGGAATACTCTACTTCTTTAAGACTGGCTTCATTCTGTCCAGCAAGTGTGAGGACAGCCCATACTAACTCACTGAGTTTAGGAGCCAACACACAACCTAATAGCTTTTTTTTTGCTAATACTTCGTTATTTGTTGACATGCCCCCCCCCCAAAAACCCAGGACACTAATTACAGGAGAGATAGCTCGCTGTATTTATTATATTCTATGTTATTTTCTGAAAGCTCAGGTGCTGTACCTGCAGGAGTAGTCAGTGGAGGTTGAGATTTTGCCCGGGAAGGGGACCTGTTGGAGTGGGTTGACCCCGAGCTGGCTTGGGAGTCAGACGTTCGGGCAGATGGGGATCGCTTTCTGTCTCTCTCTCCCTCTTCTTCTCCTTATGTTTCCCCAGTCTGTGGGACAATTCCCCCAGAAGGAAGAGCTTCTCTCCATGGCCTGTAACTTTTTCTCTAGCAGGAAGGTCTGAAGCACTTTCTGGCGGCGGATCCACGAGCTGCTACTTAAGTGCTGGCAAACAGTACAGGCCTTGGTGTTGTGCTTGGGGCCTAAGCACTGAATGCAGGCCAAGTGCTGATCCTTAAATGGAATCTGCTTGCTGCCGCTGCGGAGGTCATCCCGATAGAAGGTGTTGAGAAAAGACATCCGAAAGGAGAGATACGCTGATGATTTCTGAAATAATTTTTCTTTGAAAAAGGGTAAAAGTTCTGGCATCACTCAGTAACTGATGGCATCTGTGAGCTGATACTGGTGAGTCGGCGGGAAAAGAACAGAGGGATGATGGGGACTGCCCTTTTATGAGGTATCTTACGTCGGGAAGGGCCAATGTTGGGGCGGTCCTCCGCTGGGTGCAGCTTAGCTAGAAGTTTCGTGGGGTCCTGCAGCCTGCTGGCTTCAGTTCTAATGGTGTAACCTGCCGCAAGAGTGGTTTCTCGAAGTAAGATCAGATAATCTTAGTTCTATGCTGAATCTGTTTACCCACATTTACCAAACATTCTTCCTTGTGGAGTGATTGTGAAACCACATTTTTTCAAACTTAATTAAATGTCTAGAAGGCTGTTCCCATCCCTGTCTGAAACAAAAATTATAGCAGCAGGAGGTATAAGGCACAGCACATCTGTTCCCACAGACTAGAGGGAACAGGGCAGGGTCCACTGTGAATAACAGGGACAAAACACAACTTGTAAGTGGACTGGGGAGGCGCACAACATCACCAGGACATGTCTGTCACCACATCTAAGAAAGCCCAGAAGTGCACACAATGTGAAGGGCAAAGCAGGGGGAGTATGACCATGGTTAGGGCTGTACTTCTGTAATGGAACGTTTCAAAAAAAAAATTCATCGTTAGGCTGGTCCAGTCTCAAGAGGCAGCATATGGTGCTGCCAACTGAGAGACCTGGACTCACATGAAGTCCCCATAAATCCCAGTGTGGACAACTCGGGACCAAGCACTTTGTGAGGCTTAAAATGATGGGTCTGACACATCTGCAAACACCCCAAAGATATGGGTGTTTCATGGAAAATGCTTTAACCAAAAAAAAAAAAGGGCTTCTTGTGGGATATGCCAAAAATCATGGGATCTGTAACTCTCATGACAGAAGTACAGCCCTAGGCAGTAGCACCAGGGAAGCGGCATTATGCTATGCACAGACCCCTGTGCGTCTTGCCATCCAACATGTTGGGGTCTGCACACCTTACTTGCATCCACTAACCTCAGAATTAGTGCATGTGCATATTTCATGCTGAGAAATAATAATGCTGCAGGGGGGACTCCACCTTGTATGTCAGCTTTGCACACTGTGCAAAACTGCTGTGGCACAGAGAGCCAGCTGCATTCATATTCTGTTCTACCAAACAGTGCCAACTGTTTGTGGCAACCTTGATCTCTGCATCAGTGCCACTCTTAGCCTGACCACAAGAGGCACTTTCATGCTACACCAAGCACCACTGGGCCTGGCGGAAAAAGTACAGTTACGTAAGAACTTACCGTAACAGTAGATCTTTGAGAGAGGCTCTTGCAGTAGGTAATTACATATGGGACTAAAGCCGGCAGGCACCAGGACCCCAGGGGAAAATGTCTAGCTAGCAGTCTCTGGTGGGGGACCGCCCCACGTCAGGTGACCGACGTCAGTATAAAGGGGTGGTCTCCCATGCCCGCCTTCCAGTTCTTTCCTGCCAAAGGCAAGGCGAGAGAAGTGGATATTTCCCATCCTGGAAAAAGACTGAAAAAGCTGAGAGAGATGGAGGCGAGAAGAGTATTACCTACTACCAGAGCCTCGCAAAGATCTATTATTACGGTAAGTTCTTACGTAACTTGTAATCTCACTTCAAGAGGGCTCTTGCAGAAGGTAATTACATATAGGACCGAGTCCCAAGCAGTCTGGAATAAAGAGAAGCTCACGGGAGGAGGAAACTACTCATCCACAGATCCTCTGGCTGTGAAGGTCTTAGGAGAGAAGACCTTGCAGAACAGCCAATCTGAAGCCAGCTCTGCGGCGAGAGGCAATATCCAAACTGTAATGTTTCATAAAGGTATGGACAGAAGTCCAAGTTGCGGCTGCACAGACGTCAGCCGCCGACACATTCTTGAAACAAGCAGTAGAGGCAGCGACACCCCTAGTGGACCTCTGACTTGACCTGGCAAGGTCTTGTGATACTTGTCATAACAGAGTGTGATACAATGACCTAACCATTTTGAAAGGCATTGCTTGGAAACAGCATTTCCTTCTCTTTTGCAAACAGCTGATCAGTCTTTCTGAGATCCTTTGTCCTGTTGGTGTAGTATCTCAGAATCCGGTGAACATCCAAAGTATGTAAGGGGTACTCCCCTTGATTAGAATGTTGAGTAAAAAATGCAGGCAGTTCCATGGATTGATTCAGTGTAGATTCCGCTACCACCTTAGGGAGAAACTTAGGGTTGGCACACAGAGCCACACGTTCCTTGTGGAAAATCAAGTATGAAATTTTGCACATTAAGGCCTGAAGCTCGGAAATTCGTCAAGCGGAAGTAATGGCCACCAGGAAGAGAGTCTTCCAGGAAAGAAACTTTAGGTCTGCTGATGCTGCCGGCTCAAAAGGAGGCAGGGTAAGCGTCTCGAAAATAACATTCAAGTCCCAAGGAGGGCAGGTGCGTGAATAGGGGGTCTCAAGTGAAGAACCCCTTTAAGGAAGGTCTTAGCAACTTTCAGCTGCGCAAAAGACTTGTCCCCAAAAGGAACATGGTAAGCAGAAAGAGCCGCCATGTGAACCTTCAAAGAGGAGAGACTGAGACCCAGGTCAAAGAGGTGACGCATGTAATCCAGGAGTCTCCCGACAGGGCAGGAGAATGGCTTGAAAGCTCTGGAACAGGCCCAAATGGAGAACCTTTTCCATTTCATGGCATAAGTGCAATGAGTGGAAGGCTTTCTGGCCTCCACTAGAATCTCAGCCACCTGCGGCGAAACCCCAAACCTGGTTTGAACTATGTCTGCAGGAGCCACGCATGCAGCTGAAGGGATCAGAGTCCTGGATGGACCAGGGTCCCCTGATCCTGGGTCAACAAGAGCTGCGATAGTGGAAGAGGAAGTGGAGGTTCCTCTGAATACTGTTGCAGAAGAGAGAACCAAACTTGCCTGGGCCAGAACGGAGCGAGGAGAATCATGCGAGCTCCTTCTGAACAGAGTTTCTGTAAGACCCTCAGAATCAACGGGATCGAGGGGAAGGCATAGACGAATCTGCCCTTCCAGTTTAGAGACAGAGTGTCTCTCAAAAAAACTCTGTGCCCTGGAGCGAGCGAGCAGAAGATGGGATGTTTTGCGTTGAGAGGAGAGGCAAACAGGCCTACCTGAGGGGTTCCCTAGCGTAGGAAGACATTGTCTACTACCCCCGATCCTGTTCCCATTCGTGAGCTTGGGCGGACGACCGGCTGAGGTGGTCTGCCAATGTGTTCTCGACCCCAGAACATGAGGTGAAGGTTGTGAGTACTGCCCAATCCCAAACCCGCGCCAGCTTCCCTGCAAAGGGGTAGAGCGAGTTCCTCCCGTCTGCTGATGTACCACACTATGCACATGTTGATGGTCTGGACAGACAGATGACCGGGAAGCAGATACAGACGCAGAGCTTGCAAGGCAAACAGCATGGCTCTTAGCTTGAGCACGGTTATGTGGAGAGTCTGCTCGAGTCTGGACCAAGAGCCCTGGGTCCATTGGGATCCCAAGTGGGCTCCCCAACCCTCGCCCGAGGTGTCTGTTGTCAGAGTTTGGGAGGGGGGAGAAAGACAGAAGGGAACTCCCCGGCAAAGGTTCTCCTGAACCATCCGCCACTGCAAGTCCCAAACCATCAGAGAGACAACCAGGATCTCCCGATCTAGGTCATCCACTAATTGATCCCACTGAGACCGAAGTGTCCATTGAGAGATTCTCATGTGGAGCAGAGCACGAGGCACCGTCGGAATGGCAGCCGCCATGAGCCCAAGGAGGCGAAGGACTGACCTGGCTGTGATCCGTCTGCAGCTGGACAACAGGCTAACCTAAGCCTGAAGGGTGGCCACCCTGTCCAAAGGCAGGAAGGCCATACCGGAGGTTGTGTCCAAGATCGCCCCCACAGACTGTAGTCTTTGGGATAGGATCAAATGGGACTTGGTCTGGTTGATGGTAATACCCAAGCTGGTGAAAACCTGCAGGGTAAGGGAAAGGGAGCGCAGGAGGCCCTCCCTGGACGGGGCCGCCAGGAGCCAGTGGTCCAGGTATGGGAAAACCTGAACCCCCTGGGTATGCAGGTGGGCCGCTACCACAGAAAGGCATTTGGTAAATACTTTGAGGAGCCGAGGAGAGACCAAATGGGAGGCCCTGAACTGGTAGTGGTCCCCTGAAAGGAAAGCTGAAGGTAACTGCGGTGGGACAGGCAGATAGGGATGTGCAGTGAGCATCCTGCATGTCCAGAGCGCACAGTCACCGTCCCGGCCGAAGGAGGGGCAGAAGGCCCTGCGGAGACAGCATTTTGAACCTCTTGTACTCCACGAACAAGTTCAGGGAGCGGAGGTCTAGGATTGGCCTCACATCGCCAGATTTCTTCAAAACCAGGAAGAAATGAGAATAGTAACCCGTCCCCTGGAGATGGGGATGGACGGGTTTCTATCGCTACCTTCAGAAGAAGGGCGAAGATTTCTTCCCGAACCAGAAGAAGGTGTTCCGGGGAGTAAGACAACCTTAGAGGGGGTTTTCTGGGAGGTTTCTGAAGAAACTCTATTGAGCGTCCTTCCGCTATCAGCTGGAGCACCCAAATGTCGGAAGTGCTCCTCTCCCAACCTGCAGATGCAGGAGAACCTCCCTCCTACCGGTTCCTCTGGGAAGCCCAGAGGCTGTGGGAGAGGAAAGGAGTCAGGAGGTGAGAGGCAGAGTCGTGGCTGGAGCTCCGCTGCCGTTTGGGTAGGGGAGGGAAGGCTTCGCAGCGGAGGGCCCCCGACGTTTGTTGGCTCGCTTTCCTTGGGGTTTCGCCTTGGCCCATGGCGTCTGTGGAAGGAACGGCACTGGCGCTGAGGGGTTCTGTACATGGAGTCAACTTCCTTGAGAGCAGTGCCCTTCTCCCGCAGGCTGGTGAGGATGTCCTTGACATCACCACGAACAGCACTGAAACTCTGAAGGGTGCATCCTGGATAGCGGACTGCACTTCTGGGACAAAACCTGACACACTGAGCAAGGCATGACGCCGCAAACTTACGGCGAATGCCGAGTTCCGTCCAGCAGCGTCCACTGCATCGTTAGTAGCGGGTAGCATGTGCCTACTGGCGGAACGAGCAGAACGGACCAGGTCTGCCGCTTCCTGTTTGGTCAGGGACTCAGGAAGGGAGTCCAATTTAGCTTCCACCTCGCTAAGGATGGCCTTCTGGTAATCCCCCATGTGAGCAACGTAGTTCATGGCCCTAATACCCAGAGTGGAAGAAGCGAAAACCTTCTTCCCATACTGGTCCAGAAGGTGGGACTCCTTATTGGGTATAGACCAGCTCAAATGCTCTGGGTTGGCTGTACGGCCGTGGGTGGCGCTGATCACGACCGAGTCAGCCTTGGGGTGTGAAGTAAGAAAATCAACACCCTCCAGAGCTTGTTACAGCCTGTCCGCCTTCCTTGGAAGAGGGGCTATGGCCGATGGTTGTTTCCAGATGGTGGAAACAAAGGTCACGTGAGGCTCGATCCAGGGTGGAACCAAGGTAGGAGCGACCTCTGGCAGATCCAGATGTGCAGCTAGCTTCTGCCACTGTGGATCTGTCTCCAAAGATTGCCACTGATGCAACGACTGGATCTTTCGTAGCAACTCCATGAAGGAAGGATCCTCCGGAGGGGACTTCGGAGGAGTCCTAGGCCGGGGCTTGTCTGGAGTTCGTGGCTCATCATCGAAGTCGGAACATCCGTCAGAGTCATCCAAGGAAGATGGAGAGCGAACCCCTCCCGCTCAGGGAGAGCGGACCTGGGAAGCTCCGGGGTAGCGTGCCACCGTCTTGGAACTTGAGGGGACATCTTTGTTAACAGGAAGGGGTCTCTTGCCCTCGACGGGGTCGGAAAGGGTTCCGGTGTTGGAAGGTGGCTCTTTACTTCCTTGGTGAGCTGAGCCTTGGCCTCAGCCCACCACGAAGCGAGTCTCCCTCAGGTTCACCAGCGGCTGTGGGGGGCGGTGGAGGAGGGGGATAAGGATATTGAGGATATCTGTATGGCGAGTATCCGTACCCCAATGGTGGGAAGTCTGGCGCCGGGTACGGCGGCATTGGACACTGTGGACTCTGGTAAGACTGCGACGGATAAGACGGCGTATACCCGGGCACTAGGGGCTCTAACAAGGCGGAAGGCCCTGGAAAGGCCCCTACAGACAGGCCGGGAATAGGAAGCCCGGTGGGGGTCGGGTCCGGCGTAGGGATGGCATCCAGGAGAGGAATGTCGCCCGGTGTCGGTGTCAGAGGGTCCGACGTCAGGTCGTCCGGCCCAGCAGGAGGGAGACCTGACAGGAGCGTGCCTGCATCCTCGCCCAGGGAAGGGGTATTAAAATCCCTGGGGTCTAACTGAGGAGACGCTGGGGCCTTGGAAGGCAGCGGCGAATGCTGCAGGGAGCCGGGGACGGCGGACTGGACGACAGGATCCGGAGTCTGGCTCCAATGCCATGCGACCGGACAGGCCAACGGTCGGCTTACCAGTGGGGTCCGGGCAGACGTCAGAGAAGCAGTCGTCCGACTTACCGGAACCGGCGCCCGAGGAAGGCCGTGAAGGAGGGGCGGCCTTATTGGGCGTCTTAGAGACCATGCACTGCCCCGAAGGGTCGAGTGACTTAGCGGCCTTCTCCGGGCAGGCGTCAGAGGAGTGGACGTCCGGCTTACTGGAGCCACTCACACCGGAAGGAAGCGCAGCGGCCTTGCCAGAAGTGGAAACCTCCTTGAGCCTGGAGGCTCCCGAGCTAGATGGGAGGGTAGGCGCCGTCTTGGAAGCCTCGAAGGCGGCAGTGTCTGAGCAGGTCCCCGAGGCGACATTACCTTGAGCACGGTGACTCCAGCGAAGTCGTGGTGGCCAAGGAAGAGGAGTCCCAGTGCTTCTCCTTGTCCTTTTTACGGTGACCCTCAGGCGAGTGAGGCCTGACTAAGCTTCTTCAGCTCCTTCTCTGGGTAATTTTCTTAAGTATATGGGCCTCCAGGGACTGCTGCCTCAGTCTGCGGGTGGCGGCGTTGAATACAAGCAATGCTGGCAATTCTCCATGGGCGATCGGCCCAGACAGAAGAGGCACTGGGAGTGTCAGTCCTTGTGCAGGAGTTGGGCAATGCATGAGTCGTAATTTTGTGCTTGGAGGGAGTAGGGGCGACATACACTGCACAAATCCTGACAAAATTCAAAGAAATCAAAGAAAAAATGGGTAAAACTACCGATGAGCTGAGCGAAGCAGCGGAACTTAACATGAGGCGCCTTCACAAATACGGTGGAAAAGAACTGGAAGGGCGCTGGGGACCGCCTTTATACTGATGTCGCCACCTGACATGGGGCGGTCCCCGCCAGAGACTCCTAGCTAGAAATTTTCCATGGGGTCCTGGTGCCTGCGGCTTTAGTCCTATATGTAATTACCTACTCCAAGAACCCTCTCGAAGTGAGATCTGCCTTTCTCAAGACACTTACCCATCATTTTTCTCGACTCATTCAAAAGCTTTTGCGTAGCTGAACAAAATTTGGCAGGCATATAGCATATCGGAGGCTTTGTCCTGGTCTTTATATATTTGATTAATTTAGCATTATGTTCATTCCAGTCTTCTTGCTGGGACAGAAGAAAAAGCAGGCATGAGAAATGGGAAACAATTATACTGAAATGCATATATGAAGTGCAAGGTCTAACATTCTCAGGAAACTCACCAACTGAGCCAGTTCAACTTTTTGTTCCAGTAGTGCAGCTCAGTTTGTTTGGCGGCGCTCCTCAAACAATTCTGCCTCTCATTTTCTACCTGCTTCTTTTCTTCCTCCGCTTTTACTTCAAGTTTTTGTTCAATCTCTAGCGTCTTTTTGCTAAAGATTAAGCAAAGATGCTTAAGAAAGTCTGTTGGTGACTAGATGTTTAAGTTATAAAAAGCCACTTTGAACTACAATCTATAGTGTCTATGATACACAACAGGAAAATTTCCCACAGCCTGCAGAATTCTACACACACAAAAAAAAAAGAAATTAAAAGCAAATTAAAGGAACACTATTTTGCAAAACAACCCAACACCCATGAATAGGCCCCGATCTGGGTTTCACATGAAAAAATTTTTAGTACTTTTCAGCATCTGTACTGAAGTTTGGTAAATCCTCCAGCACATAAAAAAAAAAAAAAAAAACCATCTGACAGGCTCATTTCTGAAGCAAAGTGGCTCCATGCTGTTCATTTGTATGCACTCAGTAATGAACAGAGATTTTTAAAACTGTATTTGTCATTTTAGTACATAGAAACAGAGACTGATGGCAGGTAAGGACTGCTTGGCCCACCTAGTCTGCCCATTCCTACCTATTGGATAAGCTGCAGATCCTAGTTGACCAACAGCATACTTCTTCCTACCCCTACCAGAACTGCCTTATGTCTCCAATGCATTTTTTTTTTTAATACATTACTTTTTCCCCTGGGGTCCTAGTTGGCCTTAAGTGTCCCCGCATCCTTCCAATCCGGCCACCAGCTGACCTGCGCCATCCTCCTAGTAAGGGCAACCACCCAATTACCCCACGGCTTACCCCCTGTGGCGGGGGTCGACCAACTCTCCCACTGAACCGGATCCGATCTCTGTGGTCCCCTCGGAGCTGGCGCAGGACATCTCAGATGGCCATCAAGCCGCAACGACTGGGCAACCCTTTTTTACCCCTTGTTCTGCTGGAGGCAGGGCATACAATGCCAACAAGGGGCGTACCGTACATGGGTACGCATGCAGTATGCTTGCCGGCTGCCCCGCCTACCATCCCATTCTACCAGGCCAGACATACTGACACCCAGCTTCCGCTAGGTGTCAGGCCACGCTGGTCACTGTGCCCCAACCCACCCAAGGAGGAGAGCAGTCCATCGGACGCTCTATCCACTCCCTCCCCTGCTGACCCCCCCCCCTGCAACCCGAGCTCGCCTCCCCCAACCCGGGTCACAGTGTGGTGAGAGGTGCGGCGACCAGCACTTCAGCCATCGGCACCACCGGGCCGGCTTATCCCATGCATTCTTGAATTCCACCACTGTTTTTGACCCCATGACCTCTTCAGGAAGGCCACTCCATACGTTCCAGCACCCTCTCCGTGAAAAAATACTTCTTTATATTGCCCTGGGTTAGTCCTGTTCCCCCCCCCCCCCCAAATCTTCAAATTGTGTTCCCTTGTTCTTTCTGAAAGATGCTACCCTCTCGGACTTTGCCGATTCCCTTGAGGTACTTGAACATTTCTATCATGTCCCCCCCTCAACCTCCTTTCCTCGAGGAAATACATATTAAGTTCCTTTAGTCTCTCTTCGTATGGCTTCTGGTGCAGACCCTGCACCATTTTAGTTGCCCTCCTCTGGACTGTCTCCATCCTGTCTATGTCCTTGCGGAGATGGGGGTCTCCAGAACTGCACGCAGTACTCCAGATGGAGTCTCACCAACTGTCTGTACAGAGAGATGACAACTTCCTGTTTCTACTGGTGATGCCTCTCTCTATACATTCCAGTATCCCCAGCCTCCTCTACCGCCTTCTCACATTGCTAGCTTACCTTTAGGTGATCTGATATGTACCCCAAGTCCCTTTCCATGTTTTTGTTGTTAGTACCCTCCCCAATGTGTACTCTTCCCAGGGTTTTTGTTTCCCAGGTGCATTACTGTGCACTTCTTTGCATTAATTTAAGCTGCCATATGTTTGACCATTCCTCCAACCTTGCCAAGTCCCTGCTCATCCTTTCCACCCCCTTTGTGTATCAGCCTTGTTGCAGATCTTTTGTCATCAGCAAGAGGTATACTTTTCCTTTCAGTTCCTCATATGTCACTTATAAAGACATTAAAAGGACCGGACCCAGTACTGAATCCTGCAGCACCCTGCCAGTAACCCCCTTTCTTTGGAGTGGACTCTGTTTACTATTATCCTCTGCATCCTGTTATCCAGCCAACTGTTTACCCAGGCTACCACCCTGGGACCCACTCCAATTTGTTTATTAATTTTTGTGTAGGACTGTGTCAAATGCCTTGCAAAAGTCTAGGTAGGCCATGTCACAGCCCTCTCTTCTACTACTTTGGTCACTTACAAAAGAAATATTAAATTCATCTGACATGACATTCCCGCTGTGAATCCATGCTGCCTTGGGTCCTGTGCCCCGCTGGCCTCTAGGTACTCAATTCTTTCTTTCAGAAGTGATTCCATCATTTTCCCTACCACTGAGGTCAAGCTAACAGGTCTGTAGTTTCCTGCCTCTGCTCTGCTCCTACTTTTGTAATGGGAAATCACATCCGCCCTCCTCCAGTCCTCAGGTACCACACCATCCTCCCAAGAACTGTTAAAAATAGTAGTCAGTGATGTCACTGGTTCTCCCCTTAATTCTTTTAGATTCTGGGGTGAATCCCATGAGGCCCCACTGCTTTGTCCTTCAGTTTTAGGAGTTCTTTCAGAACCCTTTCTACTGTGAACAGACTGGTATCGACCCCCCCCTCCCCATACAGAGTGCTTATACTGATTGGATAAGGTACCTCCTCCTCCTCTTGTTTTGTGAATACTGAGCAGAAGTATTCATTCAGTATCACAACTTTTCACTGTCATCCTCTGCCCTCACTCTCCCCTTTATTAAGGCTCACTATCCTCCCTTGGCCTTTCTTAGCTCCCTAATGTACATATGAAAGCTTTTATCCCCTTTCTTAACAGAGTTGGCTCTCTTTTCCTCTGTTTGTGCCTTTGCTATTCTATTCTGCCTTCCCCACTTCCTTCTGCTTTAACTGGTATAGTTCTCTGTCCTGCTCCTTCTGTGTTTCCTTATACTTCCTGAATGCCATCTTTTTCTCCCTAACCTTCCCCGCCACCTCTTTTGAGAAAGTGTTTTTTTCCCTTTATTTTGATTTATTTGCTTCACACAAAGACTTGTTGCCTCTGTGATGGCAGTTTTGATGTTTCCCCATTGTTCCTCCACTCCTCCTTCTTGCCAGTTTGCTAGTGCTTTCCTGAGGCACTCTCCCATTTTGACAAAGTCAGTCCTCCTAAAGTCCAGTACCCTCACTTTAGTATGGCTTGACTCTATGGCTCTACTATTACTTAACTGTTAGTTGTAACAGTAACTCTGGTTATGGTCAGGCAAAATGTCTGGTGTACTTGTAATGCTGTTCTCTCATGTTGAATAAAGTTAAAAAAAAAGTTTGTGTAGGGATCAAATTAAAAGGGCTCTGATGGTAATTTGCATCTGTATACACTTGTCACACCTGCAGTACTGTGACTTCAGCATCGGGAGGGGGGCACTGTGAAGCAATAGAGTAGGATCTGCTAATCTGGAGGCTCTTGTGTGCAGACTGGGACTCTGACATGAAAGCTATACAGATCCATCACCTCAACCAGATAATTAGCTTAAATTTCCACACCCACTTCCCAGTACTTTGCAGTTCCATCCCAGCACCCAAGATCCCTGAAAAAAGAAGTTACCTACCATACTCCTCCACTGAGTCATACCATGATACTGTAAGCCATCAGCATTAGGAGCTCTGTGAAATTCAGGCTAGGGCGACCCACGTCAACATGCATCGTCAGCGCCTTTCTAATGTGGGCGTCCCCAGCATGTCTCAGTTACTGAACGGAAACGCACTCTGAGGATCATTAGACCAGCAGGTACCGAAGCAACAAGGACCACACCAGGCACACAGGCGAGGATATGGAAAGTGGAGTAGAGACTCCTTAAGAGGTTATCACAGGAGAATCAGCTTGCGAGAGCAGACAGGATAGTCACCCATCACCAAACAAGGTGGGGGAAGGCAGCAAGGAGAGCTGTGGCTCAATGGAGGAGATTCTTTCTAAGATCAAATAAGCTGTTATTCGATCTTCTTAGAGGTATCTCCCTCCATTGAGCCACATCACGGAACAATTCCAAGCAGTACCAAGTACAGAGGAAGGATTGCAGTTCTTACTAGTCCTGAGTAAGGAGGTTTGCAGAACACTGAGGCCAAAGCGGACACGCCTCTTAGAGACAATATCACACTGCAGTGTTTAATGAATGTATGAGCAATACTCCAAATGTCAGCACAAATAGCAGCAGCAGACATTCTGAAAACAAGCCATTGAGGTAGCCACCCCATGGGTGGAATGAGCATGAACAGGACCGGAAACTACTTACCACACTTCTGGTAATGGAACATAAAATAACTGGCCAGCCATTTGGACAGGTCTTGTTTAGACACTGTCAAGATTACCATTCGGGGAGCAAAAGCAATAATTCTATGATTCACATGTGGTGATTTGGCCACGCCAGTATAATATTGCAGATTTATTTTTGTAATATTTTTCCTGTGATTTTTGTTCATGCTTTAAGAGGGTTAAATACAGAGGAACTTGGTTATGTTTCAAAATTCCAAACAGGCCAGAAACTACAGTTATGTAAGGACTTACCGTAACAGTAGATCTTGACAGAGGCTCTTGCAGTAGGCAATTACATATAGGACTAGGCCGGCGTGACAGGATTACGGAAAAAAATTTCTAGCTAGCAGTCCTGGCGGAGGACCGCCCCGTCAGGTGACCGCGGCGTCGGTATAAAGGGGCGGTCCCGGACACCCGCCAGTTCTTTCCGCCACAGGCGGACGAGAGAAACAGATATTTCTCTATATGGAAAGGAGCTGAAAAAGCCTGGGGGATGGAGGCGGGAAGGTGTACAAACTGCAGAGCCTCTCGAAGATCTACTGATACGCAGTCGTGTCGTGACTACTATCTTACTTAGGAGGGCTCTTGCAGTAGTAAATACATATAGGACTGAATCCCAAGCAGTCTGGGACAAGAAAAGCACTGGGAGGAGAGCTGCTGCATGAAATAGCTCTAGTCGTGCAAGCCTCGAGACAGGAGGCCTTGCAAAACAACTAGCCGAAGCCTGCTCTGGCGAGAGGCAATATCCAAACTGTAGTGTTTAGTAAAGATATGGATGGAAGTCAGGTGGACGGCAGCGCATCGTCTGCCGCAGATACATTCTTGAAACAAGCTGCAGAGGCAGCTACTCCTCTTGTGGAGTGGCCTCTGACTTGATCCGGGAGGTCTTGTGGTACTTGTCATAACAGAAAGTGATGCAATGAGCCAACCACTTAGACAGGCATTGCTTGGAAACAGCATTGCCTTCCCTTTTGAGCAAAAGATGAACAACTGATCAGTCTTTCTGAGATCCTTCGTCCTGTTGGTGTAGTATCTCAGAATCCGGTGAACATCCATAGTATGGAGTAAATATTCCCCTTGGTTAGAGTACTGCGTAAAAAAGGCAGGTAGCTCTATGGACTGATTTAAGGTAGACTCTGCTACTACTTTAGGTAGAAACTTAGGATTCGTGTGAAGAGCAACTCGTTCCTTGTGAAAAATCAAGTAGAGGATTTTATACATCAGGGCCTGGAGCTCGGAGATTCTTCGAGTCGAAGTAATGGCCACCAAGCAGAGTGTCTTCCACGAAAGAAACTTCAAATCTGCAGAAGCTGCAGGTTCGAAGGGAGGAAGGGTAAGTTTCTCGAGAACAAAATTCAAGTCCCAAGGGGGAGCAGGAGTATGGATGGGGGGCCTCAGATGGAAGACCCATCTGAGAAAGGTCTTAGAAACCTCCAGTTGAGCGAAAGCTTTGTCTGCGAAGGGAACATGATAGGCTGAGATGGCCACCATGTGTACCTTCAAAGAAGAATGGCTGAGACCCAGGTTGAACAGATGACGTAAATACTCCAGCAGAAGCCCTGCTGAACAGGAGAAAGGCTCCACGTTCTTGGAGGCGGCCCAAATAGTGAATCTTTTCCACTTCATGGCATAAGTGGACCTGGTGGAGGGTTTTCTGGCCTCCACTAAAATCTCCGCCACTTTGGGAGACACACCAAAACGGGACTGGGCTAGGTCTGCAGGAACCACGCATGCAGTTGAAGGGATTTGAGGCCTGGATGGACCAGGGTCCCCTGATCCTGGGTCAACAAACCTCGAGATAGAGGAAGAGAAAGGAGGATCCTCTGAATATTGTTGTAGAAGAGAGCCAGATTTGCCTGGCCAGAAAGGAGCGATCAGAATCATTCTCGCTCCTTCTGAAGCTAGTTTCTGCAAGACTCGTGGGATAAGAGGAACTGGGGGAAAGGCATAGACGAATCTGTCCTTCCAGTCTAGAGACAGAGCGTCGTTCCAGAAAGCGCCTCGCTCTGGAACAAGCAAGCAGAAGGTGGGAAGTTTTGCGTTTTGGGGGATGCGAACAGGTCGACCTGTGGTGTTCCCCAAAGTTGGAAGATATCATCTAGGACCCCTTGGTCCAGTTCCCACTCGTGAGTCAGAGCAGAAGAGCGACTTAGCCTGTCTGCTAGGGTGTTGTCGACTCCTGGAACGTGAATCGCCGTGACGTGAAGGTCGTGTTGTGCTGCCCAATCCCAAACCCTCACTGCCTCCCTGCATAGAGGGTAAGACAGAGTTCCTCCCTGTTTGTTGATGTACCACACTACACACATGTTGTCCATCTGGACGGCTAGGTGGCCGGGAAGGAAGTATTGATGAAGGGCTTAGAGAGCGTACAACACTGCCCGAAGCTCAAGCACACTGATGTGAAGAGCCTGTTCTAGCCTGGACCAAGAGCCCTGGGTCCGATGAGGGCCTAGATGGGTTCCCCAACCTTCGCCTGAGGCGTCTGTGGTTAGAGTCTGGGAGGGGGGAGGATGAAAGAAAGGGACCCCCGAAACAGGTTCTCTCGAACCATCCACCATTGCAAGTCTCGCATCGCCGGAATGAGATCAGAACTGAATGATCTAGATTACGTCCACTAGTTGATCCCACAGAGACCTCATGTGGGTCGAGCGCAGGGGACCGCCGGTATGGCGGCCGCCATGAGGCCGAGAAGGCGAAGGACCAGACTCGCCGAGACCATCCTGCGGTCGGATAACAGACATATTTGGGTCTGAAGGAGGCCGCCTGTCCGGAGGCAGGAAGGCCTGCCATGGTCGTGTCGAGGATCGCCCCGATGAACTGTAGCCTCTGGGAAGGGTCCAGATGAGACTTGGAATGGTTGATGGTAATACCCAGGCAGGCAAAAACCTGCTGGGTGATGGAGAGGAAACGCAGGAGTTCCTCCCTGGACGAGGCCGCCAGGAGCCAGTCGTCCAGGTAAGGGAACACCTGTACTCCCTTGGTACGCAGATGGGCCGCCACCACTGCCAAGCATTTGGTAAATACTCGGGGGGCCAAGGATAGACCAAACGGGAGCGCCTTGAACTGGTAGTGGTCCACCTGGAACACAAAACGAAGGTATTTGCGATGGGATGGGCGAATGGGAATGTGCAGATAGGCATCCTGCATATCCAGGGCACAAAGCCATTGACCCGGCCGGAGGAGGGGCAGAAGGCTCTGCAGAGAGAGCATCCTGAACCTTTTGTACTCTACATAAAGATTCAGGGAACTGAGATCTAAAATCGGTCTGAGATCTCCTGTCTTCTTTGGGACCAGGAAGAAATGGAATGGTAACCCGTCCCTGAAGATGAAGGGACGAGCTCTCGCTGCTTCATCAGAAGAGCCGAGATTTCCTCCTGGACCAAAGGAAGGTGTTCCGTGAATCGATGACTTCAGAGGAGGGTGGCGGGGTGGTTTCTGAAGAAACTCTATGGAGTGTCCTTCAGCTATAAGCTGGAGCACAAAAATCCGTGGTTATCCTCTCCCATCCCGAAGGTGGAGAAAACCTCCCTCCTACTGGTTCCTCCGAGAGTCCGGGAGGTAGTGGGAGAGGAAAAGAGTCAGGTGGTGTGGCAGCACCGCAGCTGAAGCTTACCTTCTCTTTTTGGGCGGAGGGGCTTAGCAGCCATGAGGGCCCTGACATTTTGTGGCCCGCCTTCCTGGGTTCGCCTTTAGCGATTCCGACTGCGAAGGGAGGCGCTGCTGCTGATAGGGACGGTACACAGAATCAACTGATTTAAGAGCCGTCCTTCTCTTGCAAATTGGTAATGATGTCCTTGACATCGCTTACCTGACCCCGGAAGGTGCCTCCTGGATAAAGATTGCACCTCAGGACCAGACCTGACAACATGAGCCAAAGCATGGCGCCGTGAGCCACAGTAGCGGAAACTCTGCCCAACAGTGTCCACTGCGTTGTATGTCATACGTAGCATGTGGCGACTGGCGAGCAGCAGGCGGATGAGATCAGCCAACTCCTGTTTGACTTGGGAGTCAGGCAAGGGTCAACTTAGTTTCCACCTGAGTAAGGATGGCCTTCTGGTAGTCCCCATGTGGCGGCGTGGTTCAGGGCCCAATCCCAGTGTGGAGGAAGTGTAAATCTTTCTTCCGTTACTGGTCCAGAAAGCGAATTCCTTATCAGGAGGTGACGAGCTAAGATGCTTTGGGTTCGCCAACCGGCCATGAGCGGCGCTAATCACAACCGAGTCGGCACGAGGGTGAGAATCTAGGAAATCAACACCCTCTGGAGCCTGATATAGCCTGTTCGACTTCCTGGGAAGTGGGGCTAAGGCAGACGGCTGTTTCCATATCGTAGTGACAAGATCGGCGTGAGGCTCTATCCAGTGTGGCACTAGTGTAGGAGCTGTCACGGGCAGATCCAGATGTTCAGCAGTTTCAGATGCTGAGGATCTGGTTCCAAAAACACACTGATGTACCTCCTGGATTTTTCTAAGCAACTCTGTAAAGAAGGATCCTCGGAGGGACTTCAGAGGAGTCTTGGCCGAGGCCGGCGGAGGCGAGGCTCGTCGTCTCTCGGGAGGAGCCATCGGAAGGAGTCAGAGGAGTCCGAGTGAAGAGGAGGAGGAGGAGGAAGAAGAAGAGTAAGACTCCTTTCCCGACCGAGGAGAGCAGGTTCCTTAAGTAGTCCCGAGGGCCGCGTGTCCTGCCCCTCTCTGGACCCAGATGGAAGAACCCTGGAGTCTGGAGGCGGTGAGGAGTGTGCCGCCTGGGAGTACAGGAACCTGGGACAGCACCATCGCGGGAGCTGCTCGACCTCTTTGGTGAGCTGAGCCTTGGCCTCAGCCCACCAGGAGCCAAGTCTCCTGCAGGTCCACGGCAGCGAGGCGGTGGAGGAGGAGGCGGGGATAAGAATATGGTCTATACCCATATGGGCGTATCAAAACCCAGCTCGGGTAACCCGGCCGGGTATGAGACATCGAGTACTGCGGTCGGGAAGCCCGGCATGGGTGCACTGGCGTCGGATACAGCATTCCGGGTACACGGTGTCGAATAAGATGGCGGGCGTAGAAGCCGGGGGGGCTGCCTGCACAGGCGGCCTGGCTGGGAACCTGCGGGCGGGTCCGTAATGGAGAGCCGGGAGAGGGCCTGATGGGAGCAGGAACTCTCCCTGAGTCGGTAAGGCCGACGTCAGAGGCCCTGACGCTGGAGGTACCGACGTCGAAGGGGCCAGTGTCTGGGCCAGCGTCAGGTCCGTCGCTCCAGATGGAGGAGGGACTAATGGAGGCAAAGGATCCCCAACTGCGCCCGGGGATGTTGGGAAGTCCCGGGGTCAGGATGGGACTCTGGTTCCCCAGGCGGCACCTAGCTGCAGTGAACCGGGAAGCAGCAGGCGTGGAGGGTCCGTCGTCCGGTTCCCCTGCCGGACGGACATTGGACAAGCCGGCGTGGGGCGTGAAGCGAGAGCTCGGCGGGTGCCAGAGGGCAGTCTGACTTACAGAGCCTTCCCGGAGGCAGGTGCGAAGGAAGGTCAGCCTGGTCGGTGGGGAAGAAGCCGTGCGTCGCTTGAAGGTCAGCGTCTTACCAGCCCTCTCTGGGCGGGACGTCAGAGGAGCAGGCGCCCGGCTTACGGAGATCGCCCGCAATGGTAGTCCATAAGCCTGCAGCTGAACCGAGGCGGAGGCCTCCAACTGCCGGGCGCCCGCAAAGCCTGGGCGCGAGCCAGGCAGGCGGGCGCGCTGCCTCAGGAACCTCCGAGGCGGCCGTCGAGACGATCCCCGGAAGGATGTTACCTGTAAGCCCAGCGACTCCCGATGGAGCAGCGGTGGAGAGCTCTTGTCCCGGTGCCTCTCCTTGTCCTTCTTTCGATGGCCTTGAAGTGGACGCTGCTTTAGCATTTAAGCTCCTTCTCCATAGAGCTCATTTTCTTTTAAAAATATTGGCCTCAGGGATTGCTGCCGTCTTTTCGGATGCCACGTTAAAGCTAAAGGCAATACTGGCACTTCTCGACTTGATGATCCGGGCCTGAGGCAGAACAGGCACAGGGTGGCTGTCCTTGTCTGCGGTAGCTGGGAGCCGCCAGATCGCACTTGTTCTTGTGCTCGGAGGGTGTGAGGGAGACATACACTGGCGTTAGTACAGGCGTTGTCGAAAAAATAATTTTCGGTAAAAACCGGCGCGGGTAGGGACGAAGCGAAATTTTCAGCGGCTGCGAGCTAACGTGAGGAAGAACTGGAAGGCTGGCGTCCGGGACCGCCCCTTCATACCGACGTCTCCTGACGCCGGTCACCTGAGGTGGGGGTGGTCCCTCGCCAGGGACCGCTAGCTAGAAATTTTTCCGTGGGGTCCTGCCGCCTGCCGGCGTCAGTCCTATATGTAATTACCTACTGCAAGAGCCCTCTCGAAGCAAGATCTAAAGGTTGCCAAAAGATGCCTTTTTTTTTTTTTAAAAGGGTTACATGCAGAGGAAACTGGTATTCTGTGATCTGAGAAAGGCCTACTTGCCAGGAAGCTGAAAACTGCCTTTCAAAGGCATGGGTATCGTACAGTGACAGGAATGGAGAAGCCATATCCCTCATCATAAACGTACACTTCAAAGGAAAAGTGTGTTAGGTTCCAGGAACCGTCCTGGTATCATTTCATTTTATTAGGTGGCAGGAAGGAGAGGGATATCTACACTTGAAGTCTAGTGTGAATCCACTTCAGGGTGTTATAATTCATCTCCACTTAAAAGTCGTCAGGAAGGATGAGGGAAGATCAAAGGATATTGGAACTGTAAGAGAATCTAATCAATAATATGGTTCACATAAAAATCCTGGACAGAGCAAGAGAGACCCTGCTGGCCCAAAAAAATAAGGCCAACAAAGAGTTACACACTGCATGGACCTAAGGTATTTAAAGCCCTCAGATCAGGGCATGTTGCACACTTTTTCATGGGAAACTCTTCCTGTCACACGTCAAGCAAGACCGCCACAGAGCCAGACTAAGGACTAGTGAATGCAACAGAGAACTGGGTCTTTGCAAACTCATTTATTTTTCTGGACTTTAATCATCCGCAAACAAGGTAGAAAACTAGACAGTCTGTTTTATGGGCCAGCCTGGTGGCGCAGACGATTAATAATAATAATAATAATAACAGGGCCGGTGGCGCTGAGGGTTGGCGCTGGGCGCCACACCTCGCTCTCGCCCGGCAACCCGGGTTGAGAGCGGACTCGGGTGGTCGAGAGTCGGCAGGGAGAGGAGGATTGGGCGTCCCAGCGGATGCTCTCCTCCCTCAGGAGTGAGAACCAAGAACACACTTAGTTCTACATCCCTTCGCAGCCCGGCAGAAGCACCGACAATTGAAGGGGATGGAGGCGTCCGTTCGTCGGAGCCAGGAGAGAGGGACGTCGGACGGCGCATGAAAGGTCTGGTGTCGCGACGCACGCCACCACTCGGGACGCCGTCCTAGCGCCTCGACATCCCAGAGGGTAAGGAAACTAGGGAGAAAACGGAAAACACCTCCCGGTGGCCTAGATGATAGCCTCTCGGTACCATCCGGACCACCAAAGAGGGACAGACCCCAATGTGCAGGAGGAAAAAAGGAGGCACTCTAGGGGCAGATCCCACCGAAGGTGGAACGGGGGTTGAGAGGAAGGAAGGAGAGGACTCCAGGAGCAGGCAAGGAGAGATGAAGAAATAAAGTAAAAAAAAAAAAAATAATAATACTTTATTGTGCACCTTTCGAATATCAAGGCGCAGTACAATAAGATAAAAATACAAAAATTAACATTATAAAACCAAACAGAATCACATCAGTGAACAGTACAACCATAAACTTTTTCCCAAAGGAAGGATTTCAAAGCCTGTTTAAAACTTCCCACAGTCGTGCACTCCCTAATCCGACGGGATAGAGAATTCTAAAGGGAAGGGGCCGCAAACATAAAAGCACAGGCCCCAGCAGATTTTAAAATCACCCTTGGAATCTCTAGCAACCCCTCGGCGGCTGAGCGGAGCGATCTCACAGGGTGGTAAGGGATCAGGAGTTCTTTCATGTAATCAGGGCCCAGATCATGCAGGGCTTTAAAAGTCAGTAATCCGACTTTGAAGGTGATCTGCCACTGAACTGGCAGCCAGTGCAGTTCCATGAGCACTGATGTAATATGAGAAGATCTGAAGTACCCACCAACACCCGTGCTGCAGAATTCTGCACCACCTGGCGGCAGATATCAACCCCGGAAGCCCAAAGTAAGCGAGTTGCAGTAGTCTGGCACGAGGTCACAAAGGCATGGATTAAGGTTGGAAGATCACGGATGGAACAAGGTGCTTGATCCTAGTGATGTTTCTTAGAAGGTAGAAAGATGACAACCACCGCTGACACCTGGGACCGAAAAGTCAGCCCGCATCTAATATCTCCCCCAGGTCTCCACCCGTTCAGAGACCTGTTTCTTGTATCCCAAAAACAATCCAGATGGGGAGCGGCCCCAGGTACCCCTATCCGCGATCTGGATCCAAAACTAACACCTCCGTCCTCCCAGAGTTCAACTTCAGCCAACTGGACCTCATCCAGTCCTGGATTTCACTGAGGATGCTGTTAAATACAGGGATAGCTCCTTCCTGGTCAGGTGCAAAGGACAGGTATAGCTGGGTATCATCAGCATAACAATGAAACCTCAGCCCATACCGTCTCACAATATCTACGAAGGGAAGCATGTACACCTCAAACAACATGGGTGACAATATAGAGACCTGAGGAACCCCACAAAACAGAGAGATGGGATCAGAGGAAAAAACACCTGAAACCACCCTCTGAGTTCTTCCAGTGAGGTATGAAGTGAACCATCTGAGAACAATCCCAGAAGGCCCACAAATACATCTCAGGCCCTCAAGTAGAACCCCATGGTCAACGGTGTCAAATGCTGATGACAGATCTAATAGTACCAAAATAGACAGTTTCTCTGGTCTCTGCCATCAGATCATCATTGAGCACCCGAACCAGCGCAGTCTCAGTACTATGCCTCTTGAAAACTTGATTGGAGAGGATCCTAGATGCAATGGATGGTCAAGCTCTTGACACCATGCCTCGCATCACGCCAGTGACCTGGGATTTGAGAACGAGCTCAGGCCTCCGAGTCAGCAGGGGAGAGTATCGAGGGTCCGGAGGACTTTCTCTCCTCTCTCTTGGGGGGGGGGACCAGTTATCCCGCTCGTTCACTGCTCTCTGGCAGCAGCTGGAGGGCAGTATGGGTTGGGAGGCATGTACCAACGTCATCACATCGGTAAGGGGAGACAGGAGAAAGTGGAAATGGAGCCTGGCAGGTTCCGTGATGGTTCCTGCATTCCGGGAGTTCGTTCCGGTGTCTGGATTAGATCTTTTTGAGGCGCCTCATCCCTAGCCCTGCCACCCCGGAAGTGGATTAAGCAAGGGCAGAAGCGATACAGGGATGCAAGAAGGATGGACCACAGCCACCTGCCAGGGCTCCCAGGAGGAAAAAACAGATAGGCAAAAAGAAAAAAAGTGTTTTATGTATACCTGCATTTGTTTTATGTATATTCTCCAACTTGTTTTGTTATCTT
The DNA here is from genome assembly GCA_016271365.2 of Neoceratodus forsteri. Lineage (NCBI taxonomy): Eukaryota > Metazoa > Chordata > Ceratodontiformes > Ceratodontidae > Neoceratodus > Neoceratodus forsteri. Next base: position 964,254,585 of record CM028134.1, on the reverse strand, counting down.
TCAACCAAATTTCTGAATCTTTTGCATGATAATCATTTTAAGTAATTCAGTAAAACACTTTGCTTTTAAAGCTGCCAGCGAGTGATTTGTGTGTGTAAAAAGGTGAAAGGTTTATTCAATTCTGAGACCAAACTGTAATTGCTAAAGTGCTACCAAAACTAGGATCCTGCAAAGGGATCTGGGTGCCTAAAGTAGGGCAGAATACACGTCTTGGGAGGAGTCTAAGGGGCAAACCAGGTGCTATACACCCTGTGGGACAGGACACAATCAGGTTTATGGGGACAAATCCCCAAGAGCTCATAACTCCTGCCCCCCCTTCCCCTGCACAGCAACCAAGAAGGGTTCTCACCTGGCTACAGACGTGAGACTGTATTTTGCCCTTACCCAGAATAGAGAGGAAGCCCTGGGACCTTGTGGAAGTGTTCAGTTGTGAACTCTGTGAGCACTCTAGGCGAACACTTGGAAGGTATTCCTGTTCCCGTCACGGATTGCACTTACAGGTGGACACTGTGAGCTCAGTGGACCTGGCACCCAGAGAGTCGGTTAAGTGACACCACATAACACCACAGCGCCCTACAGATGTTCAGCGCATATGTATAAGAAATTCCCCACTATCTTTAGGGTTGAAAAAGCGATTAGAAAACTCTAGTCTGATTTCATGTTCTTTCAGACATGACCTTCGGAAAAGGAATGATTGTTACGTATTAACCCTATCCAGGCCTTACTACCACTAGGAACAGTGTCTTCCAAGACAGGAAACAGCTCACAAGTAGCAACAGGCTCGAAAGGGGGTGCAATCATGGTCTACAGTAATACATTTTAGGACACCAGCATCAAATGGCATAGACCACAAATTTAAAGGAACAGTTTAGGAATTCCCTAATGGTTACTCTCAGTCTTATATTGCCCAGGGAGAATGATCTTGATTGAGTACATTAAGTGCAGATATTACATCCATCACATCTGAACATATCCTTGGGGGGTGGGAGTAACCAATCAGAACTTCTTTTTGATCTGCTGTATGGACTATGCATCAATTTGTCTTTATTGTTAGTTCCACTGTTAAAGGAGCTTCTGGGTGCCTGTCCTACTGCGAAGGCCAAAAGGCTGTCATTTTGTAGAATAGGCCAATGACTGTTGTACTACTGACTATCTTACTACTCACATTATTATATTCTGTGACAAAGCATACAGGTTGGTTCCTGTGGCAAAATCATTTTCTTTAGTAGTTAATAAAAGGCTGGAGATACTGACAAAGCCAGTTTAAGAGAGGTATCAATCAAGTTTGTATCATAGCCTCTTTGTAGGAATCTATTTTGAGCTCATTTGCACTTTTGTCAAACATTTCTGTGTCAGTACAGTTCCTTCTAAGTCTTACAAACTGGCTATTTGGAACAGAGGAGAGCAAGTTTCTGGGGTGACAACTATCAACTCTGAGGAAATCATTTCCTGCTGTGGGTTTCCTGCAGTAATTGGATTCGATTACTCCATCAATAACCTCTAGTTACATCGAGAAATGTCAAGCAGTTATTTCCAAAGCTGTGTGAAAATGTCAAGTTTAAATCATTCAAATTAAGCTATTCCATAAAGGCAGTAGCTTCCTCTTCTGTCCTATCCCACATCATCAATAAAGTGGAACCAGTATCCGAGGTGGCCGGGGTGTGGGTCGTTTTCCGAACTGAATACAATGGTGTCCTCCCAGTATCCCAAGAAGAGATTAGCATACGAAGGAGCAGTGTTCCCATTCATGCGTAACTTTATGAGATTTATTTTTTTTTTAGTCTTTGGTAAGGTCCACTAGGCAAAAGTGCCTATTTTCAGTGGCAACCTGGGAGCACTGGGGAGGTTAAGTGACTTACTCAGAGTCATACAGTATGCAAGTAGAGACTGTGAGAATCAAACCAGAGTCTGCTGGATATACCAAGCTCATTCACAGCTCATTACTCTAACCTCTAAGCTATACTGCCAGCCCCAACTGCTTCACGCGATTCCCATACAAATTATTTTCAAGCACATTTGTGTATGAAGGGGGTACACTGCACCCCCATAATTCTCTGTTGTGCATGTACCCCACAACAAATTTTGTAGAAATGGTACAGTGAACTCTTATAATTTAGTTTGTAACCCTGAACATTTTTAGAAAGGGTACAGTGAACCCCCAGATCTGCAGCCTTAATGGGAACACTGCGATGGGGCCACTGGACCTGCATAGCTGTCCCACAGACCTGAATCTAATAATCCTGATCAAACTCAAAAAAATTGTGAGTTAACATAAAATGTAATGCTTCCATTACAAAGTCTATGGGTATTACATAACTTCGTTTGCTCCTTCTCAGAATATACTCGCACCCTCTCATACCAAATTGTGCTTAATAGACGTATATAATGATTCCATGTCAATCCCTAAAATGATGATGTTATCATCCAAACAATTTCTTGTATTTTCTCCAAAAGATGCATGGTATCCCAAATACAAGGGGGGGGGGGGGTCAGCTACACAAGATCTTAAAAAAACAAAACAAAATCAATACAATTACTCAAACTGTCTGTGAGGGAACCAGTACCCAAAACTATGGGCCTCTCAGTTGGGTTAGACAGATTTATGAATTTCTGGCAATGTACAGAAGGTCGGTACATTCGGGTTGTCCTGTCAAATGTATTTAAACTCGCTTTCTGTTATCGACCCCTTATCTCTGGCTGACAAGTAAACTCATAAGTTCTTTTTGGAACTCTGTTGTGGGGTTTCCACTAAGTTTCCTATAAGCCACTGCATGAAAAGGGGCTATCACTGGACTGACCAACTTCCAAAGCATGACAAACAGGAAAATTGCTGCTCTGCAATGGGTGATGTATTATGTTTTTATGCCCCATGACAGCCGATAAATTAAAAAAAAAAAAAAATATGAAGGTAATACATGCTCAGTGCGTCATGGAAACATCACTTTTCTGGACAAAATCCACCGTTTTGGTTAGCCATTTTGTGACACTGAAAGGAGGTTGCACAAAACTGTGTTTATGTGACTGAATTGTGATGTGGCCCTGAATAAACAGTTATACACAGTCTGGTCTCCTGGTTTTATTTTACAAGCATTTTTGTGTGCTACAACTACCTCGCCGCCCTGATAGCCCTCAAACATTTGGACTTGAATGTAACCCATTATGTCCAACTATGTTATATTCACAACTCCCCTTTAAACTGGCAATTACTGTTTTTTTAATTAAATTTTGCTGTCTGGCAGCCTTGTTTCATTTCTTCCAGAACCCACACTCCCCTCAGAAGTCCTTCCTTTCCCACCACGCTCATGATATCAGTTAACACTGATGACCTCCTTATGTCAAACCCGGGACCTTCATACAAGTCTTGGGGGAAAGATGGGCGGCGGTCTCGTACCAGCGTTCTGGTGAAGTTGCTTCGGATGCTTTAAAACAAGTGTTCCGCAGTCATAAGCCAGCGTTAGTGGAAGATTTTTGTCCCCTGCAGAGCCCTGGTTACATGGCAATCCTTCATCCAGACAGTTACGTGCGGATTACCTTCATCACTGGGTATGCCACACGACTCCTTTCTTTCACCAGGCACTGTATAGCAGCAAGAAATTAATTTTTTTGCGCTCCTGTTTAGAATGTTTGGTTTCTGTTTAGGATGTGTTGCTCCAGTCCAGGATCTTGTTTTTGGCAGGCTCTGCAACTGGGTGGGCAGAAAGCACTGTTTGCCCTTTGTGTGGTTGCTGCTTTTGTGAGGGGCCAGTATCCTTTAATAATTTGGTGTATTTGGAGTGGTGAACATCAGGCCAGAAATGCATGCAGTGCAGTATCATCTGTTCACTAAGTGAACTCCACAAACCTTTCCTGACAACATACACCTGAAGAATCCAGACCCAAAGCAGGGAGTGAGCACAGCCACAGTGACCTGAGTCTTTATGCGTGGCCCGATTTATTTATTTTTCACTCAGATGTAAAGGGTGTGGGGGCCAGAAGTGTGCTTGCTCATGGAGCCAAAAAGTGTGCTTGCTCAGGGAAGCTTAATTCATTTGGTGTACACTATTATGTGCTTGGTGCCATTTCAACCTGGGGAACATGATTAATGTTCATGTCCTTGAACACAGCCCACAAAGTGGTCATTTGTTTGGTGAACAGCATGGTCTGTGTTGGGGCATATGGCTTGGACTACGGATTGTGGCAGTTAAATCATGCACATTATATGATTAAATGCACATTAGAAATGCTTGGGGGCATTTTCTGCATTGGACACATGCTCCAGGTTCATGGTCCTGATCTCCATAAGGCTACATGGCTTTTGTCAGTCATTTTTGTTTAAAGTCTAAATGGCAAGTCAGGTTTCTTGGTGCTTTTTTGGTTTTGGGACCTGATCCAGTGCATAGTTGTCCAATGCCAGGCACGAGGCAGGGTAAGTGTGTCCTTTGTTGTTGGGGCGGGATTGACGGCATGCTGCATGTGCCTGGGCCTTTGTTTGGAAGCCTGCTGTGGTCTGTCAGTCTCGATCGAACCATTTGGAAACCTAAAGATTCACTTTTGGGTTCCAGATGGTCTGTGAACCTACACCACAGCAGGCTTCATCTCTAAAACAATGCCATGTGGACTGATGTTTGTTGATTTGTTTTTTTTGGGGGGCATTGTTTCTTTGTTTGAAACTAACAAGCTATGCACGCACTTTTAGAGTTGTATGTCCCCAGTTACATTCATATCCAGAATGTATGTCCCAGTTACAGGCACATCTCAGTTTTATGTCCCTGTTACATGCACATTTTTTTTTTTTTAAACATTTTCTCTCTGGACACGGAGAGTGATTTATCACATAACACAATAAATATGCATTAGGTAAATACCAGCATACAAAAACAAAAACATGTTTTGTAAGTGAGGCATTTTAAAAATATCACAATGTCACAATTTGGTAGCCCTTTTTCATGTGCCGAATCATAACTTTATTTGGACTGACAACAAATCAATCACTTGTTTCTAGCAAAAATCACTAGTCATTACTACTGTATTCCTGCCTTGTCTGCAGGTTTAATGACAAAAGCTTCTATTCTGGATAATTCTTCCAAAGCTTGAACTACCTTCTGGTCATATTCCTGCAGAAATAACACAGGTTACTCACCTCTAAAAGTAGTTCTAGGAGTGGTATATGTTGTTCATCCACACTGTCTGGCATGTCCCCTTCCGCTTTAAATCTCACGGATGTCTTCAAGCTGGCTCCTCCAACCCACCGGATGGTGTGCACCTGTAGCTCCGCCCCATGCGCCTGAATCTTAGCCGCTGGAAGCCAGTGAGGTCGGGTGGGTCCATGTGGATGAACATATACCATTCCTAGAACTACCGTTACAGGTGAGTAACCTGTTTTTCTAGGCGTGGATATGTTGTTCATCCACACTCTTTGGCAGACTCTAGCAGTTCTCCGGGGAGGAGGGCAATGCACACACCCCTACTTAGGGAACAGAGACTGGAGAACTGAGGCCCCAAACCAGCATCCCAGCGACTCAAGGTCGATGTGGTAGTGGGCGATGAAGGTGTTTGCTGATTTACAAGTAGCAGCCAGACAGATTTCCTGGATAGGGATGTCCCTGTAAGCAGCCACCGATGCAGCGGTATGGCGGTTAGAATGAGTTCTTATCACTCCGGGAGGCTCCTTGCCCGCCAACTCATAGCACAAACCTATGCATGATGTAATCCATCTTGCAATAGTCTGTTTTACGCAGGTCTGCCAGAAGCGGTTTCAGGGTAGGTGACAAACAGCTGGCGAACCTCTCCCTGAATTTCCACCGTCCTCTCCTTGTAACAGGAGAAAGCGTGTCTCAGGTCAAAGTATGGAGCCTGTACTCTGCCTCTGAGGTGTAATTAGGGTAGTATACGTGAGAGTTAACACTTGGTTAAGGTGAAACTCTGACACCACCTTTGGAAGGAATTTTGGGTGGGGCGCAGAAGACCAAATAAAGGAGTACACCAAAAGTACCTGGAGCTCACCTGTCCTGGCAGATGTGATAACCACCAGTAAGGTCGTCTTCCACAAATGTAAAAGGCACTTGTGCACTGGTTCGAATGGCTTGCCCATGAGCTTTGCTAGTACCAGCAGTAGATCCAGGAGGTGGAGGTTCATGCACGGAGGGGATATGTGATCCAGGCCTTTGAAAAAGTGCCCTACCACTGTCTCCTGTGCCACCGTTGGCTGACCGGCCCATGCCCAGTAAGCAGAGATGGCTGCCAGGTGCACCCTAAGGGTCGATGACAGAAGACCCCCTTTGGAGAGAGACCAAAGGCAGTAGAGAATGTCAGCCACTTGACAGGACAGAGGGTCCAGGCCCTTGCCCCGACACCAAATGGAAAACCTTTTCCATTGGAAGGCACAACATTTCCTGGTCGATTCCTTTCTGGATGCCTCCATCACGGTATAGACATGTTCGGAAAGACCCAAAGCCTGGAACTCTAACCGTTCAGGTAAACCGCTCAGGTACCAGGCTGTGAGGTGCAGGGACTGAAGGTCCGGATGGAATACCTTCCCCTGATTGAGTGATATCAGGTCCGAGTATGTGCAAAGCCACTCCAGGGGCCTGCAGCAGAGGCTGAGGAGATCTGGATACCACAACTGGCGCGGCCAGTCTGGGGCTACCAGCATCACCTTCGCCTTGTCCCTCCTCACCTTGAGAAGCACCTTGTCATCAGGGAAATGGAGGAAGGCATACAGGAGGCCTGGGGTCCATGGCTCGAGAAGGCATCCCCTGCAGCGAGCCCTGCAGGGAGGCGGCATGAAACAGCCTCAGCTTGATGTTTTCCCTGGAGGCAAACAGGTCCACCATCAGTTTGCCCCAATGGTAGAACAAACTGTAAGCTACCTCTGGATGGAGGAGAGACCACTCGTGGGATGTCTGGCCTAAGCAGCTGAGAGCATCCGCCAGATGGTTTTAGAACCCTGCCACATGGATGGCTAGGAGATCTGTCTCCAATCAACTCACGAGGGCCCAGATGCAGAGCGCCTCCTTGCACAGCAGACGGGAGTGTGTGCTGCCCAGTTTGTTAAGGTAGTATATGGTTGTAGTATTGTCCGTCAGGACATGAACCACTTTGACCCTGGAGCTGAGGAGTGAAAGCTGACAGCGCCAGTCTGACTGCTCTGAGCGCCAACAGGTTGATGTGGCATCGGGACTCCTTGGTGGTCCAGAGCCCGTGGGCCATTTTGTCCCCCATGTGGGTTCCCCAGCCCGTGAGAGAGGCGGTCGTGAGGCCGACCGACCGCTCGGGCGGACAAATGGGATCCCTTCCTGCAACCGGTCTGGGGCAGTCCACTATTGGAGAGCGTCCCACATCTTCTGAGTTACAGCGATCAGCTGGTCGAAATGATCATGGTGCTGAGTCCTCTGAGTCCTAGCTCCCACTGGAGGGGGCGCATTTGCAACCAGGCCCAACAAACCACTGAGGTGCACGCCGCCATGTAACCTAGAAGGTGCAGAAAGTCCCGGGCAGGGCGCAAGTGCCCAACGAGAAATTACTGCGTGAAGAAAGAACCACCGCCCTGCACACCGGGAGCCGAGCTCTGCCCCAATGAAGCCCATCACCTGAGAAGGCACGAGTTCTGACTTGGCCTCGATGAGGAGGCAGAGTTGGGAGCAGGTCTGGAGGACCAGGTCCTGGACCTCTCCACCTCCTGTTGGGTGGAACCTGCTAGGAGCCAATCATCGAGGTTAGGATAAATCCTGACACCCCCCCCACCCAAAACGCCTGAGATGAGCTGCCACCACTGCAATGCATTTGGCGAAGACCCGTGGAGCCGATGACAGGCCGTACGGCATGGTTCTGAACTTGTACAGTGTCCCTTCAGCCCTGAAGTGGAGGAACCGCTGATGGGACGGACTGGGATGTGAAAGAATGCGTCCTGCAGATCCAGTGAATAGATTCATATGTTTTGCTCCAAGGATGGTATGATCTGGGACAGAGTGACCATCTGTAGGGTGTGTGACATGAGATATTGATTCAGGTCATGCAGACCTAGAATGGGGTGCCAGTTCCCCGTCCTCTTGGGCACCAGGAAGTACCTGGAGACAAAGCCAGGATATGCTGGAGGATCCGCCACTGGAGCTACTGCCTCCTTGAGGAGGAGCTCAGCGATATCTCGGAGAGCCAACTTAGTCTCAGCGAATACTCTTTCCTCCCAAGGGGCGCAGGCTCGGCCTGGAGGGTACTGGTCAAATTCCAGAGGTAGTTCCTGACCAACCACTTTGAGAACCCACCTGTCTGAAGTGACAACAGACCAGGCAGAAAGGAAGTGTCTGAGCCCCTCCCCACACTGGGAGGATTCAGAGATGAGGTGACAGGAGAGGAGTTGACAGCCCCCGCCCAGTCACTGAGCAGGCTTGGAGGAGGCTCCAGGACCTGAACCACGGCCTCCTTTATGGGCCTGTTGGGGTCCGGACTTGGGCCGGGGGGTGCCAAGCCAGAGCTTGCTGCTGTCCACCTTGGAAGGAGAACTGCTGAGCTGCGGGGAAGAGCACCAAAAAGGCTTCTTTTTCTTCTGCTGGTTCTTGCCCGAAGAACCCTTGGCAGAAATGGCGTCCAAGGTGACACTGGACTATTCAAGGCGCTGAAGGTGACGAGCCACTCCTGGGCCGAACAAGTCGGTCCCGAGGAAAGACACATCAGCTAGTTTGTGCTGGGTATCCGCCAGGAAGGAGGAGAGCCTCAACCAATCCCTGCGACGAGAGGCAACCGCGACAGCCATCGAGCGAGCGGGCACAAGAATCCCCGATGTCCAGGGCCATCTGAAGCTGCTGTCTGGCAACAGCTCGGCCCTGATCCCGGACCTGCTTGACCGTGGTCTGAATGTCCGTGGGGAGATGTGGGAGGACTTCATCTAGTGACCCTTAAAAGGCGTGACAGACGTGTGCCACGATGACAGCCGAACTTGCCTGACGAAGGCCCAAGGAGGAAGCCGCATAGACCTTCCTGGCTGAATGGTACAAGAGCGTGGACTCTATCAGGTCGTCAGACAGTGTTGACGTAACTGCCAGTACACCTGAACACAGAGGCGGTCACCAGGCTCTAAGGCGGAGGGTGCTCTGTGAACTCCACAAGGGACCCCATGGGCAGCACATACTTGCGGGCCATGAGAGCAGACGGAGCTGGACAAAAGGCAGGGCACTGCCAAAGTTCTAGGGCCGGGCCGACAATAGCCTCAGCCTCAGGAAAGGCCTCCATCAGTGTATCTCCTCGCTTAAGGATGTCCGTAAGAGGGTACTCTGCCTTTTTCTGGATGGCCTCCAGGGGCATCCCTGTAGATTCAGAGATGAGGCAAAGAATCCCTTGGAAAGGCGAGGGACCTTCCTCTGTCTCTAAGCCAATGATTGATCCATCATCCGTGGGCGAGATGCAAGCCAGTGACATCGAGATCAAAGGAATCCGGGTATAACAACACCATCAGGTCACCTTCAGTCCGGGGTGATCGTGACCGACAATAGTCAGGGAAGCCTGGTGTCAGGTCTATCCTCCTTGGAAGGAGCCCCACCCACAGGCTGTTTGGGCAGTGGTTTCACCACAAATCGGTGGAGAGACTGTTCTGGGCCGAACTGGTGGTTTTGCCGGCTCCACGGGCAGGGGGATAGATTTAGTCGGCTCCAAAGGAGTCGGCTCCGGCCTAGAAGGCGAAAGTCAAGTAATGGCCAATGTAGAAGCTGGAGTTGGCTTCTTCCCGGTCAAAATTAGCTGCTGCCACGAGGTCCTCGTAGCGCCGATGGATTTTCCACTGGAGCCTCTCCTCATCAGAGGAGAAAAAGGATGACCAGTGGCATGGCCTCCTCTTAGAGCATTTATGGGTCTTCCTCGGGTGTCAGTCGAGAAGGTCTGAGACCTCAATCGAGATCAAGCAGGCGGGCTCATGCGGGAGACACCGGGGGGCGGTGATTTCGGGATCAGGGACATCATCGATGGGAGTCCCAGCAAGCTGGGTCTCATCATCTGGAAAGACCAGATTAGGGGTTCAATCGAAGGAATAGTCAACTGGAGTCGGCGATATCGGATCAATCACGATTTCCCCTTGTCAAGCAAAAAGTCAGTCGACTGACGTCCAGACGGCAGCCCTGAAAAGCCAGCGTCGACGACGCAATGTCGACTGAAGTCGAGACCACATGCTCCTGGGATCGAGATCTCTCCCGATCCCAAGAATGTCTCCGCAGAGAAGATGATGATCCAGACTCCTCCTTCCGCTTACGGGATCGAGAGGAGTGCGAGCCTGCAGGCACCTCTTCCTTGGTTGGGAGAGACTGGCATAACTCTCAGAAGGAACCCGAGAAGGTGAAGCCCAGGTTGAGCGGAACGAAGAAGCTCAGAGAGGAATCTGCAGCACGAGCCACTTCCTCCTCAAAAGCCTGCACGTGTTCTAACTGCTCGGTGGATCCTGCAACCGCGGAAACCGCCCAAGCCTCGCTAGATTTCACCGGAGGGTTCCTCTTCTCCGGCCTCCCCAGTTTTAGGTGTGCGAGACAGTCATCAAGGACAGTGGGATGAAAGGCAAGGCACAGATTGCATTTGAGGTGTCATGGTTCGGCGAGAGGCAATAGTTGCATGCAGCCTGGGGATCGGAACATTTTCAGGTGCTAAGGGCACCGATGAAATCTGGGAGAAGACTTATCTTCCATGATCAAAGCAGCAAGCTTCACGATCGCTAATGCAAACAATGCAAATTTTTGGTAAAACCGAAGGTTTGAAAACCAGGAGCCTACAAAATGCGTGAGCACGGCGGAGAGCAACCTGAATCTTCAGAGGAAAGAAAGATCTGGCGTCAGTAGGCGGAACTGAGGTATATACCACCTGGGTGGTGGGAGAGCCAGCTTGAAAACTTCCAGTGAGATTTAAAGCGGAGGGATATGCCAAAGAGTGTGGATGAACAACATATCCACTCCTAGAAATGTGGTTCTGCACCCACAAGTTTCTTACACTCTCATTACCACATTGTTCAAGTTTTCATGCTGTTTTTTACCACAGAGAACAAAATGAAGACTTTTCTTTGAATACCATCTTCTTGAGACCATTAAAAGTCTACCTGTGTCCTTCCACAGGGAGCTTCATGATTTACACGAAGATCTATTTTCTTCAAAAGTTCTGAAAAAATATCTAAGTTTTTAAATCTTGGTCAATCATTTCTGATGAAGAATTAAGGTCCATACTTTGATACATGGATTCCTCCATTTCTTCCCTTCTTTATTGTACTGTGACTGCATCCTTTGCTTCCTCCTCAGATAATGGCAAGTCCACCAAGAATCCCATATCTGCAGGAGGCCACCCAAAATAAATAAAATAAATGATCCTTCAAGTGCAATTCCCGAATTTTTTTTTTATAAAGGTATATTTTAATTTGAAACTGATATGGGCAACTGAGGGACAAAATTAAGTCCTAGATACTTGTGGCTCTGATAAAGTAATGGAAGTTAAATTAACTATTTGTATGTCTTCTCAAATTCTAATATTCTTCCTGTTCTACCCCTCCACATCATTCTTTTTCTTATTGCCATTTCTTTTGTCTAAAAAATAACCTTGATTTTGCAGAGTACTTTCCTCTTATGAGCTGCTTTCAGAGCCAGAGGCAATGGTTACTGTTTTTTGTTGGTTTTTTTTTTTTTGGAGGGGTCCTTAGTCTGATCTACTTCTCTTCCTTGAATGACCAGCGTCCTCGACTAGTCCATCTGGAGTGCTTTTCAGCTGAAGATGTGGCCAGTGGCAAAATCCGTACCATTTCTAATTTATGTTTCTTTATTTAGTTCAACTTCATACTTGCTGATGTTATCCTCAAGTCCTTGTCTAGTTTTAAATTCTTGGTGACTTTTTACATTTGAGAAATTTATTCTTTAGTTTATGTACTTTTTGTAGATCACTATATTTTTCAGGATCTTCCTTATTAACTAGAGTCACAAATTTAAGGCCACACTTTACGTGCTTGTTCCCATGTTGCTCTATTGTTAAACTCCTCTAAACCACTTGATGGAATAGTTATTATCAGAGACCTCTAGGGATTTGCTTGCGTGCCAGGTAAGTTTGTAGAAATATTATAAGTAATACTCACTTCCAAAACAGCAATCTCTCCTACAAATCACTGAATGTGCCAGCAGAAACAGACCACCGGTCTATCCAAGTCTGCTTTCGAGTGTGCAGCTAGCACTCCTATAAATAATTTCAAATCCTGCATCTCAGCTTCCGTTTCTTCCAAGTTTTCAGCTAACACAGTTTCGTTTTAGCGTGGGTTAAACGTGTACTCAAATCTAGAGCTCTGGTAGTAAATTTAGAGCTCCCCAGATAACTGCTACTTCCTCCCGATGTATTCATAATTTAGGCCTTTCCGAACACAAAAGAATGCATTTACTTCAGCGGCGGTAGCTCTGGTCATTCCTCAGAACTGCTCCTCCAGTAGCGTTGTCTGGGTTACAGTCCTATAAACGTAATGCTCCAGTGCAAGAATTAACAGCTCTACAGTGTTCAAAAAGTGCCCATATGAATATATCCAAAATACAGAAACCAAAGGTGGCCATCTCTAACCGGAATGTTTTTTTCCCTTCGCAGTTAATACACCCACAGTTCTGTGCAGCTGCTGGTCCAGGCACAACTCAGTAGACAGTCAACAAAGGATCACACTCCACGGCAACAGTCTGTGATGCAACTGATTAAGGGATGTGCGTTTCCCCTCACAAAACCTGACTTTGTATTACCCTACTGATTTTGTTGCTGACTCGTATATATTGACTGTTGCATGTAATTATACCCAGGTCGCCCCTGAAAAAGGGACTCCTAGTCTCAGTGGGCCCACCTGGTCAACAAAATCAAAATAAATAAAATTAAATAAAACCAAATAGAACGGTAGTAACTGCACACTCAGCAAGGCAGACACGGATTCCAAGCATCAAGCAGCAAAAAATACAGGTTACTCACCTGTAACAGGAGTTCTAGGAATGGTATATGTTGTTCATCCACACTGTCTGGCAGGTTCCTTGCGGAAGGTCTTCAAGCTGGCTCCTCCCACCCACCCAGGTGGTAAAACTCTCGGCTCAGCCCCATAGCGCCAGATCTAGCCGCTGGAAGCGGGTTGTGCGCGGGCGGGTGGGTGCGTGGATGAACAGCGCATATACCGTCCTAGAAAACAAACCCAAGTGTGTCCCGTATTTCTAGGGACATGGATATGTTGTTCATCCACACTGTCTGGCAGACTCCTAGCAGTTCTCCGGGAGGAGGGAGGCAAGGCGCACACCCCCTATTTGGGAACAAGGACTGGAGAACTGAGGTCCCAAAACCAGCATCCCAGCGTGACTCAAGGTCGATGTGGTAGTGGATAATGAAGGTGTGTGCTGACATCCAGGTAGCAGCCCTGCAGATTTCCTGGATAGGCACGTCCCTGGAAGCAGCCACAGAAGCAGCAGTATGGCAGGTAGAATGAGCTCTTATCCCTCTGGGAGGCTCCATGCCCGCCAACCTATAGCGGAGATCTATGCAGGAGGTGACCCACCTGAATATCGTCCACTTAGCTGTAGGTCTGCCAGGTGCGGCTTCAGCGCAGGTGACAAACAGCTGGCAAACCTCTCCCCGAACTTCAGCCGTCCACTCCTTATAGTAAGACAGCGCTCTTCTAGGGTCCAAAGTATGGAGCCTATATTTTGCCTCCAAGGTGTGATTGGGGTAGAACACCAGCAGAGTCAACATCTGGTTAAGGTGCAACTCCGACACCATCTTTGGAAGAAATTTCGGGTGGGGGCGCAGGACAACCTCGTCCCTGTGGAAGACCAGATAAGGAGACTCGATGGAGAGCGCCTGGAGCTCTCCCATCCTTCTGGCTGACGTGGCAGCCACCAGGAAGGTGGTCTTCCACGACAGATGAGAGATGTCACACCTGTGCATCGGTTCGAATGGCTTGCCCATGAGCTTAGCCAATACCAGCAGTAGATCCCAAAGAGGTGGAGGTTCTTGCACCGGAGAGGATATGTGATCAAGGCCTTTGAAAAAGCGCCCAACCACCTTCTCCTGCGCCACTGACTGCTTCCCGACCCGCGCCCGGTAAGCAGAGATGGCTGCCAGGTGCACCTTAAGGGTCGTCGACCGAAGCACTATCTGAGAAAGGGACCACAGGTAGTCCAGAATGCTTGCCAAGGAACAGGAGGAAGGGTCCAGCCCCTTGCCCTGACACCAAATGGAGAATCTCTTCCATTTAAAGGCATAGCATTTCCTGGTCGACTCCTTACGGGACACCTCAACAACGTTGAAGACCTCGTCGGAAAGACCCAATGCCTGGAACTCTAGCTGCTCAGGAACCAGGCCGTCATGTGCAGGGATTGAAGGTCCGGATGGAATACCTTCCCCTGGTTGACTGAGATCAGGTCCGGACAGGCTGGAAGCCGCCTCGGGAGCCTGGAGCTGAGGCTGAGGAGATCTGGATACCAGAACTGGCGGGGCCAGTCTGGGGCTACCAGAATCACCTGCATCTTGTCCCTCCTCGCCTTGAGAAGCACCTTGTGGATCAAGGGAAATGGGGGAAAGGCGTATAAGAGGCCCGGGGTCCACAGCCTCGAGAAGGCATCCCCCTGCAGCGAGCCATGCTGAGGGGGGCGGGCATGAAACAGCCTCAGCTTCGCATTCTCCCTGGAGGTAAACAGATCCACCCGAGGCATGCCCCAGTGGGAGAAATGATCTTGTACCACCTCCGGCAGGGTGGACCACTTGTGGGACGCAGATCCTATCCGGCTTAGGGCATCAGCCGAGAATGTTGGAGGCTCCTGCCACACGGATGACAAGGAGCTCCGCCTCCAGGCTGCACATGAGCGAGCAAATGCGGAGAGCTTCCCTGCACAGAGGCATGGAGCGTGTCCCACCCTGGCGATTTAGGTAGTACATGGTCGTGGTATTGTCCGTCTGGACCTGGACCACTTGACCCCGTACAAACGAAGCGAAGGCGGTGAGGGCTAGATGAACCGCTCGAAGCTCCAGCAGGTTGATGTGGCATCGGGACTCCCGAGGGGAACAGAGCCCGTGCGCTCTGTGCTCCCCCAGATGGGCACCCCAACCCATCAGAGAGGCGGTTGATAGAGAGACCGTCGGCTCGGGGCGGACAAACAGGATGCCCTCCTGCAGATGAGCTGGAACGATCCACCACTGGAGAGCGTTCCACATCTCTGGTAACTGTCACTGGCTGATCCAAAGGACCGGAGCACTGTGACTATTGGCTGGCCAGTCCCCACTGTAGGGGAGGCATGTGCCAATGGGCCCAACGGACCACGCTGGTGCAGGCCGCCGTGAGGCCCAGGTGGCGAAGGAAGTCCCAGGCAGGGCGCACTTGCCCAACCTGAAATGATTGGGCAAAGAAGGAAAAAACCTTGGCCCTGTCCGCCAGAAGCCGTGCTCTGGCTCGCAGAGAGTCAAGCTCAGCCCCGATGAATTGGATCATCTGCTTTGGCACGAGTTCCAACTTGGTCTCGTT
Source organism: Neoceratodus forsteri (assembly GCA_016271365.2). NCBI lineage: Eukaryota > Metazoa > Chordata > Ceratodontiformes > Ceratodontidae > Neoceratodus > Neoceratodus forsteri. Next base: position 964,239,131 of record CM028134.1, on the reverse strand, counting down.
GATGAGGAGGCCAACTTGAGAGCAAACCTGGAAGGCCAGATCCCTGGACCGCTCCACCTCCGCTCTGGAGGAGGCCGCAATCAGCCAGTCATTGAGGTAGGGGTACACCCGGACCCTTCAGCGCCGCAGGAATGCTGTCACCACTGCCATGCATTTGGTGAAGACCTTGGGAGCTAGAGAAAGGCTGAAGCGCATGGCCCGGAACTCGTAGAGGGACCTCTCTGCTCTGAAGCAGAGGAATCGCTGGTGGGATGGACAGATTGGGACGTGAAAGAACGCATCCTGGAGGTCCAGAGAAAAGAACCACATGCCTCGTTCCAAGGACAGAATGATCTGAGCCAGAGTGACCACCCTAAAGGTTCGAGACCTTAGGAACCTGCTCAGGTCGTGCAGGTCTAGAATGGGGCACCAGCCCCCGTCCGTTTCAGGACCAGGAAGTACCTGGACACAAACACTGGGTCAGGTGGAGGATCCGCCACCTTCCTGATCACCTCCTTATGGAGGAGCAGGGCAATGTCGGCTCGACGGTCCAACAGAGAGGCTGTGGACCCCATAACACCCCGTGGGGCGACAGCTCGGAAGAATGTGGCCTGCTCAAACTCCAGAGGCAGACCCTTTCCTACCACCTCTAAACACCAAACATGCCGTGGTGATAGCGGACCAGGCGGAGAAAGTGGCGGAGCTGTCCCCCCACAGGGGGAACCCAGGGGGAAGTGACGCGGCTGGGGGAGCCACCCCTCAACCCGTCACTGGGCAGGCTTGAAGGAAGGACCGGCCCAGGGACCTCCTGGGCCTTTTCCTCCCGGCTTCCTGCTGGAGGAAGCTGCAGGCTTGGCTTTGGGGTGCCAAGTGTGAGCCTGCTGGCCCTGATGCTGGTGTTGCTGGGCCGGATGTGCCACAGGGACAGAAGTGAGAAAGGACTTATGCTGCTGTCGGTGGCCTTTGTCCTTCTGGGCAGACGTGACAGAGTCCAAGGTGGCACTGGACTTCTCAATTCTCTGGAGGTGGCCTTCCACCCCAGGCCTGAACAAGTCGGTACCCAGGAAGGGGACGTCTGCCAACTTGTGCTGGGTGTCCACCGTGAAGGTGGAGATCCGCAGCCAAGCTCTGCGGCTTACTGGGCACAGGAGTCTCCAGTATCGAGAGCCATCTGGCGCTGCTGTTTCGGCACTGCCCTTCCCTGATCCAGCACCTGCTTGACCGTAGTGTGCAGGTCAGCCGGGAGATGAGGGGATCACCTCATCCAGAGAGCCCATAAGGGCGTGGGAGAAGTGCGCCATCAGTACAGCTGAACTGGCCTGACGGAGGCAGAGGGAGGATGCGGCATACACTTTACGCCCAGCATAGTTCAGCTTTTTGGACTCTTTGTCGGTGGGGCTTGTCCACGTCCTTGGAGTTCCCGGAACGCCAGAAAACGCCATCAGTAACCAACCCCTCCACAGAGGGGTACTCCGAGAAACCGGACAGAGACACAGTAAGGATCGCGTACTTCCTGGCCATCCTGGCCGAAGAAGCAGGACAAGAAGCCAGCCGCTACCATAACTCCATGGCTGGGCCAACAATGGCTTCAGCCACCGGAAAGGCCTCCGTTGGAGAATCCCCTCAGTCCAGTATCTCCGTGAGGGGATACTTGGCCCACTTGGATACGGGCTCGAGTTGCATCCCGGTGGACTCCGAGATGAGCCGAAGCAAACCCATGAACGAGGATGGGCTCTCGTCCATAGACTGTCCCCCGGAGGACTCCAGGTCAAGGGGCCTGGAGAACAGGGAAGAGTTGTCATCAGACTCCAAGGAGTCTGTGAACAGCTGCCTAGGGCCTGAGCCACCCTCCACCTGCCGAGGACAGTCAGGAGTGAGGGTAACCAACAACCGGTGGGGCAGTCCCTGACCCGACTGAGAATCCTTGGTCGGAGCACCCGATTTTGGTTGTGGAGGCAGGGTTCCACACAATCAGTGAGGCAGCTGGTTTTGGCCAAACAACAGGCAGCAGTTTGGGTACCTCGACCATCGCGGTGGTTGTTTCGACTTCGGGTGACAGCCATAATGGCGGGGAAAATCGGCTTGTCCCTGTAAGAAGGGCAGCTGCCACATTAAGTCCTCGTAGCATCGACGCAATTTACTCCAAAGCCTCTCCTCCTCCTCCGAGGAAGACTAGGATGAGCGGCGCCGCCGCTTTCCTCGGTGCAGAGACCAAGACCGCCAGTGCCGGCGGGATCAGTTGGACCGAGAAGAGGTCCGAGACCGATGTTTCCGAGGGTGGGTCTGGGAGGAAGCGGGGGAAACCCGTTCCTCCCTCGGCTCGGCAGCCTTAACCAGGGACTCCGGCACAGGAGGTGCAGGCAAGTCTTCTGTTTCCACTGGGGGAACCGGTGAAGAAGGGTCGTCGGCTTCTCCAGTCAACAGCCCATCCGACGGGTCGAGAAAAATCTCGACCGCGTCAACGGGTGTCTCGGCTGGCTGACCTGACGGGGACATCGTGAAGCCAGCGGCCTCAGCCACAACCTCGACCGAAGTAGAGTGTCGACTGTCCAGGGAAGGGGACCGCTCCCGCTCCCACGAACGTCGACAGTGGGACTTACCCTATGAGTCCTTCTTCTTGGACCGAGAGGAGTGTCCCGAAGGCCCCTCACCTTTCGTGGAGAGGGACTGGCAAAGCTCCTTAAAAGAAGCTGTATAGGAGGAGCCCAAGGAGAGCGGGATAAATGCCGGGACCGAGGATGACGAAGATGCGGCCTGGGCCGCCTCCTCCTCGAGGGCGATCATCTGTTCAAGTTGCTCAGCCGAGCCAGCCATCATAGAAAGTGCCCAACGGGCCTCCTTCGACTTCACCGGCGGATAAGGTTTCTCGGGGCGCCCAAATTGTAGCCGGGCAGCACGGTCTTCGAGGACATTTGCCGAAAAGGACTTGCACAACTCGCAGGCCTGCAGATCGTGGTCAAGCCCGAGGCAGTAGATGCACATGGAGTGCAGATCGGTCCTAGACATCTTCTGCCCGCATGGGCACCGCCGAAAACCGGGAGTCTATTTGTCCATCGCAGCTGCAAAGGAAGAAGCAGACCGAAGTCTAGAAAACTTTAAAATTATTTTCGGGTGAACCGAAGAGTTTGGATCCAGTCTAAACGCAGAGTGCTAAGGAGGGAACCTAAGCTTCCAAGCGGTAAGGAAGATCTGGCGTCATGGGGCGGAGCTGAGAGTTTTACCACCCAGGTGGGTGGGAGGAGCCAGCTTGAAGCCCTTCCGGCAAGATTTAAAGCGGCAAGGAACCTGCCAGACAGTGTGGATGAACAACATATCCATGTCCCTAGAATAAATCTTTATTGAGCCAAACAGTACTCTGCACTAATGACTGATAATACCAGGGGCTAAGGCTAGAACCCCAATGCTTTGATCAGGGGTTAACTTCTAGCCATTATTCCCCCACTTAAATACAAAAAAGCCACTGACGTGAAAATACCTTGCATTAAGAAACAGCACAGGTTTCATTAAGGCAAATCTTACAGTCATCAATAAATAACAAGCAAACAGGTGAAGATATAATCCAATGTAGATGTAAAAAGCTTCATGGACAAATCTGCAATTTATGAAAATTGCATCTTCTTGGAGATTGCACATGGAGCTTTTTTGATATGTACGTACTGTTACTTGTATGTTAAATTTAACTGGCTTATGGGAGTTCAATATTAATGTACATTCACACGATTATATTTTCACCTGCTGACTGTTAAGTGTAAGAGTTGCCCTGCTTAATGAAACCAGCACAGTTTCTTAATGCAAGATATCTTCATCTTTTTTTAATTTTTTATTTTTATTTATTATTTCGGAGAGATCTTTGAGCGTGAGCTCTTTTACAAAGGTTCTACGTCAGGGTGAACAAAATATGATAATACACATATATAGTTGTTACAGATGCCTGCTCATTGGTATTCCAGAGCAATTACAGTGAGAGTTAAACAAACTGGAGAACAGAGTAATTATAACAGAATAGAAGCTAATTCAGTATATGATTGTTTACACCAGTTTGCCCCCTCCCTAGCAACCTCCGAATCCATTGTTAGAATAAGTTCAGAAGACTGTACAGGGGTTAATGCTTACTCAAGATGGCAGGGTTTGAAATTACCCACAGAGAGGACGAAGTGGGGGAGGTGGAGTCAGGCGCTATGGAGTGGGAGCAGCTCCAGTGGGGCCTTGTCGAGAGTAGGGGGTGGTGGTGGGGGGAGAAAAGGGAGAGGCATCATCTACATGCGGTTAGAGCTAGTAGAATAGCTTACTTACGCTCTAGGCTGGGCTGGAAAAGGAGGCAGGGTTCACTAGGTAGCCCCAATTGGATGGTACCTAGGTTGAAAGCCAAAACTTTCAAGTAGTGCCTGAGCAGCAGGTACACTTTGAGCATGACACAAGATGCTGTTTAAGGCCTAATTTCAATTAAGATATGCTGTTTGTGGTTTCTTAGGGAGTTCATTTATCCAGAGGGGGGCCCGGTAGGCGAAAGCATGCTGCCCTAGTGAGGTTTGGCGGAATGGGATAGACAGTGCTCCATTCTTCTTCCCTCTGGTGATGTGAGGTATGGGAGAAACCTCAAGCAGGTTACCTACACAGGGTGGGGGTTTTCCAAGGAGTGCCTTCTTTGCCAGGAGGCAAGTTTGGTATTTTATCCTGTCTTTTAGGTTGAGCCAGTTTGTACGCTCATACAGGGTACACGTATGGGTGTACTGGTTGCACCTGAGGTAGGCGGCATGCCTTATTAAGTGCAATTTGGACCCTTTGAGTGCCCGTTTGGGCGGCACACACAACCAGCCCATAGTCAATCGTGGAGAGTATGGAGCTGAAGACAGAGGTTCGGAGTGCCTACAGGGTGAGGTATTTTTTATGCCTATAGAGGACACCGATCTTTGTGTTTACCACTCTTACAAGGGAGTCTATGTGGTGCGTGTAAGTGAGTGAGTGAGTCATCAATGATGACCCCAAGGTCCTTGAACAAGTGTACCTGCTCAATCAGCTCACCAGCCTTATTTGTGATTTCGAGGGAAGTGTGACTCCGCTTATGGCGAGGGCTAGATAGAAGCATGGCCTTGTTTTTTTTGTAATTAAGTAGCAGCTTTTGCCTACTGAACCAGTCCTCGAGTTTATTCAGAGTTCACTAGTTCTGTTTGTATGGCTGCCTGGGAGGTGCTGCTGCTTAGCAGCACGGCATCGTCTGCATACAAGATAAGTTTAGTGTCGCAGGCCGTGGGTAGTTAATTTACAAACAGGCTGAAAAGTAGGGGCCCAAGAATTGATCCTTGAGGGACTCCTAGGAGTACATCTTTGGAGCTGGATAATGTCTGCCCGATTTTGACTCTCTGGGTCCTGTGTGTACCGTAGTCACTGAACCAATTCAGAGCGTTTGGTGCTACACCCAATCTTTGAAGCTGGAGTAGTAGCAGTGGGTGGTTTACAGTGTCAAAAGCTTTGGTGAGGACAATGAAGATGGATCCCACCAATTTTCCTTCATCCAGCTCCTTGTGTGCAAAGTCGAATTATTCCAACAGGTGGTGCTGTTTTTGCCTGAAACCACGTTGGTTTGGGTAGAGCAGATTGTACTTGTTGAGGTATTCTGTGAGTTGACTTGCCACAATTTTTTTCCAATGCTTTGAATAGAGGGGAGAGGATAGATATAGGCCTGTAGTTAGCCACCATTGCCTTATATATTTATCTGCTTCAGGTAAGTGCACTAGGCATAGCAATGCCTATTTTCAGGCACAACCCGGGAGGATACAGGGTACAGAGATAACTAAACAGTCTGCTTCCATACCTCAGGAAACAGAGCTACAGCTAGGGATTTATTGAATAGCACTGTTATGGGCATGGTCATAACGTCGAGTGTGAGGGATAGTATCTTCATGTCTATCCGTCACTCCCCAGTCTGGTTTGCTTAGGACTTCCCTGACCACTGTTTGGACCTCCTGCGCTGTCACCTCCTTAAAGCAGATGGCTGGGTGGTTAGTTGTGGGCAGGCTGGGGCTGCCTAGGTCATCCGCAGGCAGAAGGTAGTTTGGCGGCAGCACTGGTGACAGGTTTGTAAAGGCTTGGTTAAAGGCATCAGCTATGCCTAGCGGATCAGAGGAGGACGAGTTATTTATATTGAGTATCTTAGGGTGCTGCTTCTGGTCTTTACCAAGGATGCACTTAATGTTGTCCCAAAACCGCTTTCCATCCCCCATGCATTGTTAAGCTGGGTCTTATGGAAGTTAGCCTTTGCGAGCCTGATAAGCTTGGTGCAGCGATTTCTGGCAGTTTTGTAGCACTGTAGGTCGTGCTTGGTTCCAGAGTTTAAGGCTTTTTCCCCAGAGGCAGTCCCTCTCCTTTAGGAGGGAGAGGAGCTTGCCATCAATCCAACCACTGACCTCCTCCCAAATTTTCCATTTTGTGCGTAGTGCATAGATATCACAGATGGAATGGAAACCCTCAGTGAGAAAGCTAAGGGCTTGGTCCAGCGTTGGTGCCTTGCTTATAAAGGACCAGTTGTGGACACACAGGGCCGATTTGAGGGGTCCAAGTTTGCCTTTCTGCAGAACCCTGCTCTCTATGAAACGAGGTGGGCATTTGGCAAGTTTAGTGGTCCATATAAAGGAGATCGGGGAGTGGTCACTCAGCACGTCTGGGAGAACCCTGATTTCAGAGAATCGAGTCAGTGAGCTAGCTAAGACCCAGTCAATGAGGATGCAGGTACCAGCCTTATAGTTCTGCCTGGTGGGGTGTGTTACAAGTTACGTAAGATTGTGTGAAGAGATTAGGTCCCTGAAAGTGCCGCCTCCTTACATAACTAGTTAATGTTAAAAAGTCACCGGTCAGGATGAGTTCAGAGCCCTTTTTGAGAGTGCCGATTTCTTCCACAACAAGAGGAAAGCCTTCCTTAGCTTTTTTGGAGGGGCAGGTAGGTTGTGGTGATAGTGAGGGTCTTGCCTTTTTGGCTGATTTGTATTTTTACCACTAGTAGCTCATAATCCTCCATAACTTTGGAGATAGGGAGGATGGTACAGCTAAGTGAGTTTCTGGCATAAAGGAGGCAGCCACCACCTTTCCTGTTAATTCTATCAAAATGAAGCGTTTGGAATTCTTCAATGAAGACCTCCCCATCTTTGACCCTACCAGACAGCCAGGTTTCGGTTAGGCAGATTATGTCAGGGTATGTATGGTCATCCAAGCCTGGAGCTGATCTAATTTAGAAGGTGGGCTGCATATGTTAAGTGATGTTATCTTTAGGCCGTTCACAGTATAGGCCCCCCTGCTCCTCACGGTAGTTGGTCCAGGGTTAAGGTGAACATTGCCAGAGAGTATCAGTAGCATAAAGATTAACTTTCTGGTAGATAGGGCAATTATTATATTCCCCCGCGTCTTCCGTCACCTGCGCTTCATGTGGGGAAGGTGTCCAGACGCCTGTGTTAATGTATGGGGAAAGTCAGCCGTTAGGGTAATGGTGTGGGAGGTTGACTTTGCAATAACTGTGTATGGGAGGTGCAGGGGGATGAGGAGCCCATCTTGACTGGGAGTGGTAGTGGCCATGTGGATGCTTTTCTTCAGGCAGACACCCATCTGGAGCTATGATGTCAATAGCCTTGTTAGTATTTAACCAGGGGCATAATGGCCGGAAGTTAACTCACTAAGGAAGACCCCTGGTCGAAGCACTGGGGTGCAAGCCTTAGCCCTGGTATTGTCTGTCATAAATGGGGAGTGCTATTTGGTGCAATAAAGATTTTTTTTTTGCAGCTTATGCTCGGAATCGATGTCTGCCTTGCTGAGTGTGCTGTTACTACTGTTCTAAACTGAACCCCATGCCTTACTCCAGGGATAGTATAATTTGGTTCGGAGTGACCATCCTGAACTTGAGCTTTCACATGAACGGTTAGATCGTGCAGCCTGTTTGGGATCAGGAAGTACCTGGACATGTACCTCTGACCTGCCAGGGTGTCTGTGACATGGGCTACTGGCTCCTCTGGTAAGGGGTTGAGCTATGTCCTCCCTGAGGGCAGATAGTGTGTTCTGCACGACCCTGAACTCCTGAACAGCATGGAGTCAGTAAGGTGGGAGAGCCTGGAAATCCAGAAGCAACCACTTGTCTGTATAATGATGGACCATTGTGGCCTGAAGTGGTGCAGCTGGACCCCCACTGGGGGCTGGGTCAGGGACTGGACAGGCGGGTGGATTACACCACCTACTCATCATTGGACAACTTTGGAGGGGGCACCGGTTACTGGGGCCAGAGGGGCACCATTTCCCCAGCCTCTTTTTGGCCCTAGGCACACCGAACGTGGTTTCAGACAACAGCTCTGGTACTGCCCCTGCTGCTGCAGAAACGACCTATACTGAAAGGGCTTCTTCTTAGGCTTCTGTGCCTTTGGGTCCTTTTGGGACGACGACACAGAGTCCAGGGTGGCAATGGACTTCTCAATCCTGGACAGATGTTGCTCCGCCCCGGGGCCAATGACGCTGGTGCCCAGAAAAGGGACACTGGCCAATTTCTGCTGGGTATCCATCATGAAGTTGGAAATCCACAGCCAGGCCTTGCGACACACTGAGACAACTGATGCCATAGCACAGGTGCAGGAGTCACCCATATCCAGAACTGTCTGGAACAGATGTTTAGCCAGCGACTGACCTTGGTCTCTGACCAACTTTGCTGGTAGCCGACAGTCAGCCAGGAGGTGAGGGAGATAATCATTCAGCACTCCTAACAGACAGTGACCAAAGTTGGCCATCATCACGATGTAGCTTGCCTGACAGAGACCCGATACAGCAGCATATACCATTTTAGTCACATGGGGCAATCATTTTGGATTTTGTCCACAAGCCTGTCCACATCCTGTTAGTCACCGACTTTTGAAGCACAAGACCAACCCTTAAGTCAATGGAAGAGATAGGAAAACCCCAAAAGGGACCAGGCAGGCAACACATACTTGCAGACCAAATGGGTGGAGGGTGCCTGGCAGAACGCTGGATGCTGCCAAAGTTCCAGAGCAGGCCCAAAATGGCCTCAGCCATCTGAAAGGCAACCTCTGGGGATTCGTCCATGTCCAGGATGTTAGTAAAGTCAGGAAAGTGAAGGGCCATAACTGGGTAAAGGTGGTGCAACCAGAGGTAAGGCAACAATGGAGACAAAAAAAAAATCTGGCACGGATTTAGGGCAAGATAGGGTAGGCTCCAAGGCAGAGGGCTCAGCCAGATCTAGTAAGGTGTTGACCAGATTATGTACAGAGTTGTCACTAGTGGACATTTGCAGATTCTCTAACCCAGGGGCAAAAGACTACACATATTTCTCCCCGAAATACAAAATGTATTCCAGAATGGATTTCTTTTTGGTATCTCACAACTGTCTACAGTACGTACGCAAGACAGATATTGGTAACATCATATTGTCAGACCATGCCCCGATCTCCTTAAGTTTGGAATTGTTCCCTAGACCTACAGAAACAACGTGGTGTTTAAATGCAAGTCTTCTAACACACAGTAACTTCAAAGAGCTAATCCAGAAAGCCACCACAGAATTCTTGGAACATAACCCACCAGAGGATACGGAAGCGGGGGTCAGATGGGATGCACTAAAATGTTACTTAAGAGGGCATATTATTAAATATGCCTCCAGATATAAAAGATCTAGAATTCAAGAGACAGTAGAACTAGAAAAAAGAATTTTTCAGTTAGAACAGAACCATCAGGGAGCTCTGGACCCAGTGACCAAAAAGGAACTAGAAAAAAAAAAAAAAAACTGAATGCGATATTAGATGCACAAGTGGAGGGCCAACTAAGGTATTGTAGACAAACTTATTACAAACAAGGGAATAGGGCAGGCAAAGTACTCGCCTGGCAAATTCGGTAAGAGAGAGCATCTAGAGCAGTCCCTAAGCTATGATCACCGGAAACTCAGAATTTGATCACAGTCCCAGATTTAATAGCTGCCCAATTTCAAAAATTTTATAAGACCTTGTACCAGGAGGAGAGGGAGTCGGGTCACCTGGATAATACATTTAAGTATCTGGAGGGTATAGTACTCCCTAAACTGTCAGATTCACGATGACTGGAATTGGAATCACCCATTACTACAGAGGACATATTACAAAGAATCAAACAGTTAAAAAATGGTAAGGCCCCTGGATTGGATGGTTACGTGGCAGAATTCTATAAAGAATTTCGAGAGACACTGATCCCTCCTATGAAGGAGGCCTTTAATGAGCTATTGCAGGGAGAGAGGGCACCCTCCCCCCCAGATCCTGAAATGAGGCACAGATTTCGGTGATCCACAAACCAGGCACAGACCCAGAGACTTGCGGCTCATACCGTCCCATATCTCTACTCCCAGTATATTCAAAAATTTTCACTGGAATAATCGCAGCCCGTTTACAGAAAGAAAAACAGACCCTGGTTCATAGAGATCAGACTGGCTTCATATCGGGGCGGTATCTGCAAGATAATATACGTCGATTCTTAAACATAATCTCAACCCAAAAATACAAGAAACAATTCCAAATAGCAATTAGCATGGACGTTGAAAAGGCATTTGATAGAGTAGATTGGGTATTTCTAAAGGAAACACTTAGGAAATTTGGCTTCGGGGACAAATTTGTAGCTCTGATCGGAACATTATATCAGGCACCAAAGGCTGGAATTAAAGTGAATGGCTATCTCACAAACAGCTTCCCATCGGGGCGGGGACAAGGCAGGGTTGCCCCCTCTCTCCGCTGTTCTTCGCGTTATCTCTGGAGCCTTTAGCAGTGACCATCAGGTCTAACCCCCTAATAGAGGGGATCCAGGTCAGAGGCCACCCTCAAAAAGTAGCCCTCTATTCAGACGACTTTTTTATTTCGAAACCTGAAAGGTCTTTACCAGCCCTAATGGAAGAGCTAGCGGAATACAGGAACTTAGCAGGTTATAAAATCAATCACCCCAAGTCAGAGACACTCATTTTAGGTGGTACGCCTTCCAGAGAGTTTAGGGCCGCCTTCCCATTTGCCTGGGCAAAAATAAAAACGTGATAAAATACCTGGGGATCAAAATATCAGTCGATCTGACCTTACTATACAAGAACAACTATGCTCACCTGTTCCAACAGATACAAGCAGATCTGACCCTATACGGCAGGGTCCAAACTATAAAAATGAACGTTCTACCCAGGTTCCTTTTCCTTTTTCAGACTTTGCCTTTGGAAATACCTAGGGATTTTTGGACGAACTTGCAGAAAGTAACACAGCAGTTCATATGGAATGGTAAACGCCCGAGAATAGCACTGACCACACTGCAGGCCCCGAGAGAGCAGGGAGGCCTCGCCTACCCTCATTTTTATTTTTTGGCAGCTAGGGGTCCCAATTATGCACCTGGGCGAAATATAGAATAGATTCAGGGTGGTACCTCCTGGAGGAGGACTCACTAAGGGGATGGGCACTTTGGGCCTTACCCACTAACACACTGCCCCACATAACACAGGGTCTTGAATCAAACCCATGGGTTGCCCACTCGTTGAAAATATTACAAAAGCTTAGAAAACTCACATACACTCCTGAAGGGTTGGGACCACTCTCCTTGATACTGTTTGAACCCACCTTTGTGCCTCTAAGGTCAGACGCGGGCTATAGGGTCTGGGCTGCTAAAAGATTAACCGCTTTTGGCCAGTGTATAAGGAACAATTCTCCCCTATCCTTTGCACAAATAAGTGAAAAATTTCACTTACAGAAACAAGACCATTTCAGATTTTTACAGATACGCCACTACATAACTACAAGAAACAGAATGCAAAAAGTAACTAGGGAGAGGACAGAGCTGGAAAACTTTTTATGGGACTATAATGATCAAGGGAAATACACATTCACTATCACAATTATACAAGATAATAATACACACCCTCCCATCAGGATTAGATGATCTTAAAAGTAAATGGGAGAAAGAGTTGAAAGTTAACATAGCAGAGAACATCTGCACTAAAAGATTAGTCGGGGCTGGCAAGTTACAAGCTCCCCCACATGGCGGGAGTTCCACTGGAAGGTGATATGGCGATATTTTCTCACCCTTACTAAACTGAGACATTTTGGTCAGTTGGGGTCTGCAATGTGCTGGTGGGGCTGCGGAGAGACCGAGATGCAAACTCATATTTTTTTGGGATTGCCCTCCGATATGTCCGTTCTGGAGGGAGGTGCATACCTTAATAACTAGGCTTACGGGCCTGCAGGTACCCTTTTTGGGGGAGGAGTTAGTGCTGGGACACCCTACACTAATCAGTGGATCTAGACAATCCACGAAATTAGCTCAAATCATAGGGCTAGTGGCACTTAAGTGTATTTTAAGTGTATTACTGCCAGGGGTTATCTCCGCTCCCCCCTTCGGTGCAAGAGTGGCGGTCCAGAATGTCTCAGGTAGAAACTATGGAATGGATTACAGCAACGCTAAGGCTACAAAATGAAAGATTTGCCCAACTTTGGTCCCCATGGCACCAACACAGGTGAAGAAAGAAAGATGTCTCACACAAAGTTTGCGTCAGGACAGTGGGAGGGAGAACTAGGTCTCAGGAATAGAAGAATAATCAATGATGTGCAAAATGGATGCAATTTAGTGCCCGCCTTTAAGTTGAAGTTTAAGTTTAAATTCAATTGTTATCTTTAATTTGAATATGACTTTAACCTCAACCAGAACATTCAGGATGGAAATTAGAAGCTACAGTAAATGAAAAAGAACATTTTAAGATGTTAGCTGAATAGTTATGTTTAGAAGGACAGAACACAGTCGACTACATAAATGGATGGAACACAGAGATAAAGCTAAACTTGTGAAATGAACTCCATTGTTTAGTTATGTAGTCAATTAAATCTAAAGATTAAGATGTAGAGATATGATCTTAATATAAGAAACGAAGTGGATAAACTATCAAATCTAAGTAAAAGAAGAGATAGAATGGGGGAAAACAAGAACAAACTGTAACACAATGTCTATGGAAAGATAATGTATATGGTTATACAATGATCAATGTGATGTCCTAAATAACAACTAATAAAACTAAGTTTAAAAAAAAAATCTAGCACTACTCAGGAAAACAATGTAGTAGTATAAGGGGATATAACTTGTCAAATGTTAAATTTCAGCCAATCAGAGTGTGTCACGTCATTTGACAGGTGGTTTCCATGGAACGCCCGCCCCTTTCAACGGAAGTCCCACCTTCCAGCACCATAGCATACGCCCCTCGTGCACAGGAAGTAGCGTGCATTTGGTCTCGAACCGGAAGTCCTCCCTTTTCTACGCCGTCGTGCCTCCTCCTTCTTCCCTCCTCTCGGATCCTTGCCACAGACTGCACCGAGTCCCACCACCTCCTCTCCCTCCCCTCACATCAGAGTGCAGGTCAGCCGGCAGATGAGGGACTACCTCGTCCAGGGAGCCCAACAGGGCGTGAGAAAAGTGTGCCATCAGCATGGCCGAGCTGGCCTGACGAAGGCCAGGGGAGGGCGCAGTGTGGGCTTTAGCGGCGTGAGTCAACTTCTTGGACTCCTTGGCCGGGCGCTTGTCCACGTCCTGGCGCTTCCTGCGCGGGAAGACGCTGTCAGTAACCAACCCTCGGCTGAGGGTGTTCCAAACCCGGACAGGGAACCGGTAGGGAGGGCATACTTCCTCGCCATCCTGGCCGAAGGCGCAGGACAGGAAGCAGGACGCTGCCAGAGCTCCAAGGCTGGGCCGACAATGGCCTCGGCCACCGGAAAGACCTCCGTGGGAGAATCCCCTTGGTCAAATATCTCCGTTAGGGGATACTTGGCCCGCTTGGATATGGGCTCGAGCTGCATCCCGGTGGACTCCGAGATGAGCCTAAGCAAACCCATGAAGGACGATGGGCTATCGTCCAGCGACTGACCTCCGGAGGACTCCAAGTCGACCTGCCTGGAGAACAGGGAGGAATTGTCGGACTCGGACGAGTCCGCAAAGAGCTGCCTTGGGCCTGAGCCACCCTCCACCTGCCGAGGGCGGTCGGGAGTGAGGGTGACAGACAGCCTATGGGGCAGGCCCTGGGCCGACCAAGAATTCTTGGTCGGGGCCCCAAATTTCAGCTGTGGAGGTGGAGGTTCCACCAGAATCGGTGGGGCAGCCGGTTTTGGTCGAGCAACAGGCCCGGGGGCAGGTGCCTCGGCTAAGGCGAGGGGTTGCTTCGGCCGCTCCGGTGACAGCCACTTGATGGCCAGGGAAGGCGACGACGTCAGCTTGCTCCCGGACAGAAGGAGCTGTTGCCACATGAGGTCCTCGTAGCGCCGACGCAACTTGCGTCAAGCCTCTCCTCTCCTCTTCGAGGAGGAAGGCGAGGACGAGCAGTGACACTGCTTACTACAGTGCCGAGACCGCCTATGTCGACGGGATCGGCTGGACCGAGAAGATGTCCGAGACTGAGACCGAGAACCTCTGCGTTTCCGAGGAGGGTTCTGGGGCAGGGCCGGGGAGACCCGTTCCCTCGGCTCAGAAGTTTCGACCGTGGACTCCGGAACCGGAGGCACAGGCAAGCCCACGGTAACCTCAATCTCCGCCGAGGGAACCGGGGAGTGAGGGTTTTCGGCTTCAGCGGTCGACAACCCGTCCGACGGGTCGAGAAAAATCTCGACTGCGTCGATGGGTGTCTCTGTCAATTGACCTGATGGGGATGCCATGAGGCCAGTGTCCGAAGCCGAAGGGTCGACCGAAGCCGATGGTCGACTACTCGGGGAAGGGGACCTCTCCCGCTCCCAAGAGCGTCGACGGAGGGACTTACCTTTGGAGTCCTTCTTGGACCGAGAGGAAAGTCCTGATGGTCCCTCTCCCTTGGTGGAAAGGGACTGACATAGCTCCTTAAAAGAAGCTGAATAGGAGGATCCCAAGGAGAGCGGGATAAAGGCTGTGGCCGAGGAAGACGAAGATGCGGCCTGCGCCGCCTCCTCCTCGAGGGCGATCATCTGCTCGAGCTGTTCAGCCGAGCCACGCCGCTGAAAGCGCCAAATGGGCCTCTCGACTTTACCGGGCGGGTAACATTTCTCGGGGCGCCCAAGTTGTAAACGGGCGGCGTGGTCTTCCAGGACGACCGAGAAGGAAGAGCACAGGTCGCAGGCCTGCGGGTCGTGCTCAAGGCCTAAGCAGTAGACGCACATGGAGTACGGATCCGTCAGAGACATCTTCTGCCCGCATGGGCACCTCCAAAAACTGGGAGTCGATTTGTCCATTGCAGCCGCGAGGGAAATAAATGACCGAAGTCTTGAAAACCTTAAAAGTTATTTCGAGTAAACTGAAGAAATAGGAACCAGTCTGATACGCAGAGCGTTAAGGAGGGAACCTGAGCTTCCAAGCAGTAAGGAAGATCTGGCGTCAGGGGTGGAGCTGAGAGTTTTACCACCCGGGTGGGTGGGAGAAGCCAGCTTGAAGACCTTCCGGCAAGATTTAAAGCGCAAGGATACCTGCCAGAAAGTGTGGATGAACAATATATCCATGTCCCTACAAATAATATTTTCTCTCCCCGACTTGAGCTATAAAAATTAGTGTGGGGACAAGCACTAAGGCGGTAGCCAGTGTGCCAGTGAAGAGCAGCGGCAGGGGACGGAAGGGCTGGAAGCTGTAGCATGGAGGCAGCGGTTTGATTCATCAAAGTAAATGCCTTCAGGCTTATCAGACAGAATCGTCTACCTGCCAAAACAGTGCCAACGGTGACTAAATTAAGGCGTGGTAGGGCAAATATTCGGGAAGGTAGAGAGAGAAGGCCAGGGTTTTTTTTGTATTCCCCTAACAGAAGGGCATAATCCATTATTACAAATGCAACTATGGATTGAATGAATAAAACAAACCCTGCCTAAAAAATAACTAAGCAGTATCTCACACACACACACAAAAAAAAAAAAAAGGCCTAACTACTGGGCGTTGGAGAAACAAAACAGAGGTCCGCTACTCTGATTGCTGCGAACATTAAAATAAAATACAGAAGTAAGGGTGGAGCTGGTCAGCTAGACCACTGAGAACCTGCAGCAGTAAAAGCTGTAGAGGCAAATCAGAGAGTTGGGCTTTCTGCAGTGCTGCCTAGCAAATAAGTAAAGGGCACTGGGCAGAAGACAAGTGTAACTAACTGAAAGACCAAAAAAACAAAAGGCAGCAGTAAAGCGCAAATTTGACTAACTACAGTGCCCAAAATAAAAAGGAAAAAGCAGCTGATACAAAGAAAAATATTTCGAATTAAATTAAATAAGAAGTCTGTGTGAGGCTGTTGAGGAGTAGACTGTGGAACCGAGTGGAGGGGCTACTGACTCCAGTCCTTATGGTCATTGGCTTGGTGAAAGAAACAAAAAAATATAGTTTATAAAAAAAAAAAAAAACATTGTAAAGGAAAAGAAGCTTAACTGTATGTGGGCTGTTGGGATAGAGATTTTGTGTGTAAAGGAGGAAGGAGGGGTGACTGAGACCCAAGTGTCTTGCAGCCAGCTCCCATCTCCTTTTCCCACTTGTCCTGTATACGCTGGATACCTAGGGTACCTACATTTTCCTGTAGTAACTTAGATATTTGTGAAATAATCTTAGTGTCCCACAAAGTAGCTTTCGGGCAGATGAGGGTAACTCCCGGGGATGGACCACTCATTAAAGCGACCAACCCTCGCCCAGATGTTACATAGTGCCTGCATTGCAGATATCTATAAAAATCTTGCTTAGGGATTTTGAACTCCACTTGTAATGAGCAAACGTCTGTGATATTCTCCCCTCTAGCTACTTGCCCCAATCTTGTAATACCCAGTTTGTCCCATTTCTCAAAACATTGGTCAGAGGTCTTGGCTGGAAACCCCAGCAGGTATTTCAAAGGGATATATGGCCATACCGGCTGCGTAATTTCCCCATCTCCAGTCTCTTCTAATACAGACTTCTGACTGTACAACTACCCTGGCCTGTATTAACAGAAAAATATAGGAAAATACTGTTTTTCCTGATTTATGAAGTTCTACCACCTCTCTACGTCCATCTTATGAAATAGTACAAATGCCACACCATTTAATTTATTTCTATTCAGTTGGTTAAAAATGTCCATTTAAAATGTGTTGGGACTACCATTTTTGTCAAGGCTAGTTTTTTTTTTTTAGTTGTTTAACCAGGAATAGCGCACTAAGCTGAAAGTTTTTTTTTTTTTTTTTTTTTTTTTTTTTTTTACAGGAGCGACCTGGGAGCACAGGGAAGTTAAGTGACTTGCTCAGAGTCACACAGTATGCAAGTGGAAGCTGTGGGATTCAAACCCAGGTCTGGTCTGCTGGATGTCACCAGATTTGCAGCTCAGAGCCTTAAACCACTGCGCTATACTGCCACCTAGTTGTCCTGGACTAGCATACAATTTTGAAATCTGTCGCTCCTGACCAAGGAAGTGGATCGGGAGTGGGGAGGGGACCTACCTTGACTTCAGCAAGGCCTTTGACACTGTTCCACGTAGGAGGCTTGTAAACAGGTTAGGCAGCCTGGGAATGGGTCCCAATCTGGTAAACTGGGTTAGAAAGTGGTTGAGGGATAGAACACAGAGGGTGGTGGTAAAAGAAGCTCAACCTGAGGAATGGAGGGTGACCACCGGGGTGCCACAGGGATCAGTTCTGGGGCCAGTCCTATTTAATGTCTTCATAAGTAGCACTGCAAAGAGGCTGGAAGAAAAGGTGGGCCTCTTTACAGATGACACCAAGATCCACTACAGGGTAGACATTCCAGGAGAAGTGGAAAAAATGAGGAGTGACTTAGGTAAACTAGAGGAATGGTCAAGAGTGTGGCAGCTAAGATTCAATACAAAGACAAGCAAAATCATGCATTTTGGGCACAGGAACCCAGGGGAGGCTTACATTATTTTTTTTTTTTGGGGGGTGGAGAGAGATACTGACAGCCACCAAACAGGAAAGGGACCTGAGGCAATCATAACAGTACCTGAAAGTAGCCAAGCAATGTGAGAAGGTGGGGGGGGATGCTGGGGTGCACTGGGAGAGGCATCAGCAGTAGAAAACAGGAGGTGGTGATGCCACTATACAGACAATTGGTAAGGCCACGTCTAAAATACTGTGTTCAGTTCTGGAGGCCACATCTCTGGAAGGACACTAACAGAGTGGAAGAGTGGAGACGGTCCAAAGAAAGGAAACGAAAATGGTGAAAGGAATCCACCAGAAATATGAGGACAGACTAAAAGATCTCAATATGTATACCCCGGAGGAAAGGAGGGAGAGAGGGGATATAACGGAAATATTAAAGTACCTCAAGGGCATCAACAAGGTTCAGGAGGGCAGTATCTTTCAGAAAAGGAGATGTGCAAGAACAAGGGGTCACAATATTTGGGGGTGGGGGGGACTCAGGGGTAACATGAGGAAGTATTGTTTCCACAGAAAGGGTGGTGGATGCATGGAACAGTATCCCAGCGGAGGTGGTGGGGGCTAACAAGATAGGGTAATTCAAAAATGCATGGGATAGACAGAAGGCAACCCTAGTGGTAGGAAAGAGAAGGCAAGCTGCAGATCATTTAGTATCTGCAGTTTATATATGTAGGAAATGGATAGACTCAGTGGGCCAGGCGGTCCTTATTTGCCATCAAATTCTGTTTCTATGTTTCTATCATATCATATGATCTAAGGCTGGCCAAACAATGTGCCAAAGCTGTGGAAAGAGCCAGTGGGATACTGGGGTGCACAGAGAGAGACATCACCAGCAGAAGAAAGGAGGTGGTGATACCACTGTACAAATCATTGGTGAGAACCCATCTAGAGTACTGTGTCCAGTTCTTGAGGATGAATCTCCATAAAGGACAGACAGAGTTGAGGCAGTTCAGAGAAGGGCAACAAAGATGGTGTAGGGTCTGCACCAAAAGTCATACGAGCAGAGACTGGAGAACCTCAGTATGTATACCCTAGAGGAAAGAGTGGGAGGATATGATAAAGAACTTTAATTCGCTCAAGGGCATAAATAAAGGACAGGAGGGTAGCATCTTTCAGAAAACAAAGGGGACACGACATGAGGTTGGAAGGGAGTAGACTAAGGGGTAATGTGAGGAAGTATTGTTTCACGGAAAGGGTGGTGGATGCATGGAACAGCCTCCCAGTGAATGTGGTGGGAGCCAACTTGGTAGTGGAATTCAAAAGTGCATCGGATAGGCATAAGGGAACAGAGTACTGGATGGGAGGGGTTCAGCTAGACACATCAGAGGAAAGGGAGCTAGAAATCTTCAGTGACTCCCTTGAACCAGCCAGTGTAACAAGGCATTCGGCAAGGCTAACAGGATGCTAGCGTGCAATGGGAGAGGGTTTGACAGTATGAAGCAGGATAGGTCACTGGTAAAGGCCACACCCGGAGCCCTGTACCTCGTTCAGGAGTCCCCACCTACAAAAGAATATGGATAAACTAGAGACGGTACAACGCAGGGCGACCAAGATGATTCAGGGTCAAGAGGGCAGATCCTATGAGGACTGGCTAAGAGTGCTGAACATTTATTCACTCGAAACCAGATTTTTTTTTGGGGTGGAGAGACAGAGACCTTTTAAGTTTCTGGAAGGAATAAACAAGGTGAAGTGCGAGGAGCAATGTATCGGGAACACAGAAGCAAGGATATTAGGACACAAGTGGAGGTTAATGGGGGAAGATTTAATAAGGATGTGGGGAAGTATTTTACAGAAAGAGTGGCTGAGATGGGTCATGGCCTGCCGGCAGAGGTGGAGGGTGCAAGAACAATAAATGGCTTTAAACACAGCTGGAATAGAGTTAAGGTATAGTAGTAATTCAGCAGGATGAGAGATGCGAAAACAGAGAACTAAAGAGGGAACAGGGTATGCGTATACTCCTAGAGTGTTATGGGGTATGATATGGTAAACTAGGCAGACTAGATGGACCGATCTTTTGCCCTCATTATTTTGTTTCTACAGGTGGTGAAGTACGTATCCTAGATTATTCTCCTGCGTGTACTGTGCTTGAGCAGGCAGAGGTTGTCAAAGGCATAGGCTCTCACAGCCTCTTCAATAACTGCCTATGAATTTCGAAGAGCCCACAGACCATGACTGTCAGGGAACAAAATCCTGGTCCATGATGTAATGAATCCAGTGTATAATAACTCGAGAGTTGGAAGTGTTGTTTCTTTCTGTAAGTGACTTTCTCCATGCTATACGACGTGTCGGCTAGGTTTCACCAGTCACAGATTGCTGGGATCGAGTCACATAACTAGCCTCTTATTTCTTACAAACTAACTTTAAAAGTAGTAGTTTTTTTTTTTTTCTTTTTGGCTTTAAAGGAAAACAATGGAAAAGACACAGCTTTCCTCAGACATTACAAAAACTCTCAATTAGTGCTATCAGACAGTAACAGCTTTTTTAAAATTATTTAGGACAGCTACCAACAACTTCCACTTTCTGTTGCTGGCAGTAGCCATTTCATGAGCAGCAGTGAGCCTCCTGAGCGCACTGTATGCTAATATGCCTGTTTGACCTCTGCTATTGGTTGGCAGGTCATATTAGCATAAAGTGAGCTCAGGAAGCTCTCTGCTACTCATGAAATGGCTGCCAGCAATAGAAAGTGAAAGCTGAAGGTCACTGTTTAAATCACTAAAAAAGCAATTAAAGGAATTAAAAAAAAAAAAAAAATGTACTGTCTGAAAGCACTAATCAGAAATGTTTGTAGTGCCTGGGTAAAGCTGCACCTTTTCCATTACTTCCTGTAGGGGGACACTGCACTTAACAGGGATTTTCTGAGACCGGGATCCTAACCTTTTCTATTTCCAACAGGCATAGGCACCAGTAGTCTTCTTAGGCAGGACCAAAGAACATGAGTGTGCGTCGACCACTGCTCACCATACCCTCTCCAACAGGAGCCCGAGATTTGTGGCAGTACTTAGATTGTATTTCTGGGGTACAGAAACACCAGACCAGATGTTTCCAGGCATTCTCTCACCATATTGATGCGCTGCTTGTTGTGTGTTGAGTAAAGAGTCTCTTCCACATTTTGCCAGAGATCTGGTACCCCATTTCTGTTTCCCATTTTTGCTTTATGTAACTTGTGTTCCATAGATCAAGGTCTCCCAGAGCTCCATATATTCTACAAATGATGAGGCCATCTCCGGCTGGTCTGTATGTAATGGACATCATAAGGTTCACCAGTGTCCCCGGGTACTGATGTACGTGGTGCCAGTTTGATAAACAGTGTAGGTGGCCTCTATTACCTGTAAAATTCTGTCCTTTGTAAACCTGTCTCAGAACCTCAAAACATTTCACAGCTACCCCCATTCTGGAGTTGTGCTGGTGTCTAAATCCACATTCTGTCCCATCTAGCAAACGCACAGTCTAATCTTGTGAGAAGAAACTAAGGGTCCTCCAATAAACGCAGACACTTGGTATGTGCTGTAAAGTCACATCTTAGCCCCAGTTTACACCACAATAGAACCATATCTCTTGTCCAATTGTCACTCTTCTTATGTTTTAGACGTTCTCAGCTATATCACATGCTTTTAAAGTGGTGCTTCAGTCCCCAGAAACAAAATGACAGTTGGCCAAACTGGAAAGCCATTATAAAACATTTTCCAACATTTCTGAGATTGCAGTCATTTATTCCACACTATCACTAGAACTGGTTATAACTGCTGGGTAATTATGATCTACCTCTACACGAAAAGTGAAGATTTGCCCCTTGCGGCCAAGGTGAAGCCTGATGCTGGCATAATCCCCAGCTTTAGATGCAACAATCTCTGGTGCTGTAAGAATAACTATGTTATGAGTGGAAGCATTATGGCTTCAGACCCAGGCTCAGTTGTAGGTGAACTGTACGGGGTAAACAAAGAAACAGAAAAGTGAGGGCAGGAGATCATAGGTCCATCGAGTCTGCCCAAGGGCTCCCAAGCCCTGTTGTGGGTCTGGGATCTAGCCAACCTTTTGCTTTCTACCCTTTCCTAGTTCCCCCAGGTAGAGCTCCTTTCTTCATGTAAATAGAGTAATTCATAATGGACTGGCTTGCAATTTAATCTGGCTGATGCCAAACATGATTTTGTTTTCCTGCAGGCTGGATCCCGTCTTACTTCCCACTGTTTCACAGACACACAGTTGCAAATGTGATCAGAAGCAGGGCCCCATTTAACAGATGTTGTTGCTCAGTGGGCTATCTAGTGTAAATAAATGGATTTAAAAAACCTCCAAAACATAATTATGGAACCATCTTTTTTTTTTATTTTTAATTTTTAAAGAAATGTTCTGTTTTGAGCAGCCTGAGCCGATCCTAACCTGGGGACATGTTGAGCAGTTACATAAGTAGCTGCCAGTTAGTTTAGTACATGACAAAAAGTATGATCGAAATCCTTTCCTGATGCACAAAATGTTAAAAGCGAGGGAAACATTGCAACAATCCCACTGAATGGAGGAGATCTGGGCAGGACACAAGAGAAATTATAAACCTCTTTTTGAGAACTGCCATGGGATCTTCAATGTCCACCTGAATCGGCACTAGAACAAAACAACCTAGGGGTGGGATTCAAAGTGGCAAACTGGGTTAGAAACTGGTTAATGGATAGGTGTCAGAGAGTGGTGGTTAACGGCACTCACTTTAATGACGAGAGAGTGACCAGCGGGGTTCCACAGCGCTCAGTATGGGGACCGGTCCTCCTCTGTGTCTTCACAAGTGACACTGCAGAAGAAACAGTTGGCAAGGTACACCTTTTTGCAGACGATATCAAAATATGCAATAGGTGGACACTCAGGAAGGGGTCAACAGAATGCAGAGGGATCTTAGGACACTTGAGGAGTCAAGCTTCAACTTGGTACAACGGCTAGACTTTACTCTTGCCCCATGTAACTAGACCATCTGCAACTATGGAATCCAGAGTGACGTCCCTTTTGGACCATCTCTCTCTGACCCATACCAATGTGATAATCCTTCAAGTGGAGGTCACTGCAAACAAACCTAAATCAAAGGATTGTCTATACAGGAGATGCACTGGCTCACACTCGCAACAGATACCAACCTGATGGGCTGGGGAGTAACGCTGGGCATGGCATTTAATCAAAGGACATGTGCAGTCTAGCAGAACAAAACCAGCCATCTTCTTGAGATGAGTGTGGTATTCAAGGTGCTGCTCACATTCAGGGGAGACTGTGGAACTAGCATATCCTAGTACGGTTGGACAATACAGTTCCAGTAGCCTACATCAGACACCAAGACAGCACAAAAAGCACAAAACTGATGACAGAGGTATACAAGTTACTTAGTTGGGAGGAGATTAACCTGTTGTCCCTGCCAGCGATTCACCTGGTGGGTACCCTAAACTGTCAAATTGACAGCAGCACCATCTGGAGTGTGAGAAATTGACCAGGACATTTTCCACTTGATTCGCAGGCATTGGGGAATACCGATTCTGAATCTCATGGCCACTACTTGGGTACTTAAGCAGCTACTGGAAAAGCCAGTTGCTAGGATCGACCGTCTTTCCCCGTCATGGCCAGATGACCATTGGGTCTTCTATTCTTTCTGATATCCAACGACTGTCCTCCTCCCTCTGCGTTTCCTAATGACTGTCCTCCTCCATACACGTTTCCTTATACTTCCTGAATGCCGTCCTTTTTTTCTTCACCACCATGGCCACTTCCCCAGAAAACCCTAAGTGTCTTCTTCCTTCTACTTTTAATGATTTTTATCCTGTCACATGTACTACTAGTATTTGGCTCACTGCTGCACACCTTCCTGAGAAATGGATTTTGTATATATTTTTTTTCATTAGTATAGTGTATTCTGCTTTTGTATTTGATTTTTCTGGTAATGACTGTGCCAATACAATTTGATTTATTGACGGCAAGAGTGGCTGGACTGTCTGCATTCCTCCCCCACCCCCATAAAAGCTGTTCACCTGCTGGGGTTCAGGCAGTCATGCTCTTAGCCTGGACACAACTCCTCCCAGCCATCACATACCTTTCCGGTCCTCATGGGTGAGCATCCTACATGGATCCTCCCCACCGTGGCAGGGCCGAGGAAGCACCCCCCCAAAATACATAATCCAGATGTACACGGGGAACCAGCAAGCGGAGAAGACCAACTCCCCTTTTAGTTTTCTCTCCTTCTCCACTGCTGGTGCGCATGTAGAGGCACGCACACTGCACATCCTGACAGCCTCTCCCTTCATGCTGCCCATGGCTGGACTGACAAGCCACCCTTGCCTGGAAGAGGACAGCAGTCCGGACACTCAATCTTCTCCCACCTCGACAGACCCCCAGCAACCAGAGCTCGTTCCTCAACTTGGGTTGCCAGCATGGCGGGAGGTAAGGTGAACAGCGCCTCAGCCCACCATGCCACATGCTGAATTCCAGAGCAGCAGCAAAACTGTAACAGGATGAAACAAAAGATCATTCACTTGCTGAGGAGAAACAGAATCCCTGCAGAGCAAGGATCCATCCATCAGCTAGGAAAGGCTGTAAAGAAAAAAAGTAAGCCTAGGAAAGGGCATGTCCAAAGACTCCTCTCATACTATTAAAACCTGTTCCAGCTGTCAGGGGAGGATAGCCCATACCAATTGACTACCTATAGGAGCGGACACACAAGCACTTGCGCTGTACCAAACTGGGTCCAGAGGAGGTGGCGGTATAGCCTAGAGGTTAGAGTAATGAGCTGTGAATGAACTTGGTACATCTAGCATGCCTGGGTTTGATTCACACAGCCTCCACGTGCATACTCTGTGACTCTGAGCAAGTCATTTATCCACCCCAGTGCTCTCGGGTCACCCCTGAAAAACAGGGACCTATGCCTAGTGGGCCTTACTCTGTTACCAAAAAATAAAATAAAAAAAATTGTCACCAAGAACAGAGCCTTGATATCAGTCTAGATGGACAACCAAATTTTGAGGCAAGGTACCAACAAGTAGCATAGCTTATCTCTGCTGAGAAGTACCAGCTAAATTTGTTCAACACAGTACAGCTCACCCAAAATATGGCATCAATGCCCCGCCAAAATAGAAAGAACTGAGAAAGCATGGCATATCTACTCCTAACTCACAGTCAACATGTTCTCCCCTAGAATCAGTCTGCTTTCAAATACCTCAGGTTATGGCTCGACAACAAGCTGGACTACTCAGTCCATATAGACACCCTGCACTCCAAGCTCCGTCCTAAAATAGGTGTAATGTACCACAATAAGGATTGCCTCTCCCACTCTGTGAGACGAGAGCTGGTTGCCAAAACCATCCTCCCTGTGCCTGACTACGCGGACATCATTTACAGGACTGCACCTGCCTCTTCCCTTGCCAGACTTGACACCCTGCTAAATGCCTTTTGTCACTTAGCCACAAAGGTACCTTTCCACACTCATCACCGCTCCCTCTACTCGTCACTTGCTAACCCTCCCCTCTCCCCCACCGTAGCTGAACGCACTCCCTAGCATTTATTGCCAAATACTGGTTTGAACAACTTCCCCCTTATCTCTCCTCCCTCCTAGCCCAGCCAGGCCCTCCCTGTACCCTCTCCGCTCCAGGTCATCCCAGTCTTTCTTCCTGCTCCTCACTCTATTGCAGGACAACTAGTCGTCTTCTATCTACCTTCCTTCTGGAATCAACTCTCTTCTACTTTCCAGGAAGCCACCTGACTCCCTGCACTCGAGCGCCTGCTCTGGCTGCTTCGTGCCAATGCCCCCAACTTCTCCCCCAAGTAGCCCTGGTTTGATTTCTGCACTCCAGCTCATCTTCTTTATGCTATACGTAACTTTGTACTACCCTAATGTCTTGTATGTTTTACTGCACTTACAAATTAGTATTTTTCTTTTTTTTACTGCACTTACAGTTGAAAATTATGTAATTCCTGGCTGCATTACACGCTTTTATGCAATGCTGTATATTGTTCTATACCCTGTATTACAGGTCACACCTGGAAATGAGCCCTGGCTCAGTGAGACTTTCCTTGTTTCCAAAACTTCAAATAAATAATAAAAAAATAACTCTTATACAAGTACCGGTAATAAGTAATCACACATAGTGCAGTTATGGGATCTGCCCCCAAAGGACCACTATTTCTGCACTGATAGCATAATATCTAAGACAACAAACTCAACCTGTTGAAAGCCTGCCTGAGTGGAGGTTCTATACAAATCCTTATTACCCACATTCACAAACCCGGCTGAAAGAGCATAGCTTCATCACAACCATGGCCTGCCCATGAATTTCTGCAGCATTATCTCTGCACAATGCAGAAGCTTGATCATTACTCTGGGCCTGCTGAGAAAGTGAATTTGTGTGTGTAGACTGTCCCTTGTTACTGTTTGTCTACACAAAGGATGACATGAACGCATGTCGGCATTTCTAACAAT
Source organism: Neoceratodus forsteri (assembly GCA_016271365.2). Taxonomy (NCBI): domain Eukaryota; kingdom Metazoa; phylum Chordata; order Ceratodontiformes; family Ceratodontidae; genus Neoceratodus; species Neoceratodus forsteri. The sequence goes on along the minus strand of CM028134.1, from coordinate 964,212,869 downwards.
TCATCAAGGGCACTTGTCAAAAACACTTTTATACAACATGTAAAACACCGTGGGGTGCAGTCTCCAGAAAATGAACCACTACATTTTTCTGTGAAAGATTATGATTAAATGCAACTGAAATACCTTTTCTGAAGATACTGTGGATTCTTGTTTGAATTTCTGAAGAGTACCCATCAACAGGCCAAACATACGCCGATTCCTACACAAATCATTGAAGAAATGTTACGCCTAATAAAACAGCACACAGTAATCTTCCTTTATGAAACAGTAGAGGGGCCACCAACAGTGTCAGCAACCCGGGGTTTTGCAGCAGACTGTCAGGTAGGAAAGGCACATGTTCCCGATTTTTGGGGAGGGGGGCACATTCCACTGCACCAGTGACCTAGGTCATGGAGTTTCCTCTCCCACTGGAGGGACCCCCTGCGTGTGCACGAGGCCAATAGTGAATGAGCACCACTGCAGGGTTAGGGGGCAACCAGTGAAAAACAAACAACCCACACCCAGCCGTCAGGATGGCAGCTGCTGGCATTCTCAAACCTAGTGCAGAATGGATCTCTGTGGCCTGTATCAAGCAGGAAGAGTGGTTATCAGGGCTGGAAGGTCACTAGAAACAGCCAGTTAAGAGTCCCAGTTGGAAAGCCAGCAAGATAGAAACAAAACAAAAAGCAACAAATCAGCAGTACTACCCAACCAGGAAGTGATCAGTTACCAGTTTTGTAGCGCCACAGTAAATATGGCAGCTGCTGTCTAGTACTACTGCTTTCAACATGGTGGGTGGGAGACATGTAATGGAAAACAGAGCAAATTACAGAGAGATAGTACAATGCCGCGGAAAAGATTACCAGGTAAATGCTCAGGAGAGCACAGGCAATACACTTGAAAAAGTGCATTTTTTTTTTCATTTTTATTAATTTAGTACTGCTCTATTAAGTATTTATTAAATACATAGAAACAGAATTTTTTAGTTTTTGTTGTCCGGGTAAGTGCACTAGACAAATCCTGCCCATTTTCAGGCACGACCTGGGGGAGGGGGATACTGATGAATGCCAACTGACCTTGAACCAGATTAAGCTGTTAGTGGTATTTTTAGTGAATGAGGGAAATTTGGCCAGGACACCGGGGAAATTCCCCTACTCTTTTCGATAAGTGCCATGGGATCTTTAACATCCACCTGACCTACCACCAATCCAGGCAGGTGGGACCTCGGTTTAACGTTTCATCCGAAAGACGGCACCTCAGAAGTGCAGCACCCTCTCATGCTGCACTATAGTGTCAGTACTGGGATATTAGCCCAAGTGCCAGATATGGGAACTGAACCCACAGCCCTCTGATCTCCCGGCTTCAGAGGCGAGTGTGCTGCCTACTGAGCCACTGAATTTGACAGCAGAATAATGCACAGTGGCCCATCTAGTCTACCCACCCTCTCTACCTGTCCTATGCTGACCCTAGTGGCAATTACTCTCCCTCTCCCCCTGCCCTTTAACTCCTTTACTATGGCCTTGTGTCTATACCACCGTTGTTTGAATATCCCACTGTTTTGCCCAATATCACTTCCTCTGAAGTCTGTTCCACTTGTCCAACACCCTTTCTGGGAAAAAGGGTTTGCGTAAATCCTTCTTGAATTTTCTTCCAGCCAGTTTAATTCCCCTGCGTACTTGTGCTGCTGCCCAGGGAGAAAGGTTCCTTGCATGTTGCCACTTTAAACAGAGAACTCCCCTACCCCCCACCATTCACCACAGTTTGCCCCTCAGTCAGCAGTCTACAAATGTTACTATCCTTTCCACTACCCCTAGGTCCCTCAGTTCCTAGACCAGTCTCATGGTCCAGGTACAGTATGTAAACTGCCAGTCCTTTTGTCGGCTGCCCTAGGCTATCAAATGAAGAACCCAGTCAGGTTCACCTGGCATGACCTCCCCCTTTGTGAACCCATGCTGCTTGTCATCCAGCAATCCTTTATCTCTAGAAAGTCTACCAGTTTTCCTCTCGGCATGGCCTCTAGCACCTCCCCTTCCACAGGCATCTGGCTGACTGTTCTAGTTACCCAGCTCGTCCTTCCTGCCACTTTTGTGCAGGGGAACCACTCCAATCCCTGGGGACCATCCCCGTGTTTAGCAAACAATTGATAATTTTGGCCAGAGATGCCACCAACACCTCTGCTGCTTCCTTAAATTAATTTTCCAATATATACACCTGGGCTTCATAGCACAATACCTTATGGCAGCGTTAGCCAATTGCTGCCAAAGCGGCACTTCTGTGTCCTTAGGTAGGGAAGGATTGTAACGCAGCTAAACCTGCGCCAGCCAATCCTTCCACGCCACGGTCTACAGGCTCTGCCCCCAGTGCTCAGCCATTTTGTGAAGTCTAAGCAGGAAAAGCACAGGGTGCCCCCATACAAGTCATGGGACATTTTCCAGTGCCTTTTTATGTAAGTTTAAGCAATCTTAGAGGAATGAAAGCCACCACTCAACTAACAGGGCCTCTACTGTTGAGCGGTGGTTTTCATTTCCTAAGATGCTAAATCACGTAAAAGCACTTGAAAAAGTGTCCCCACAGACTTGTATAGGTGCGCCCCACACTCTGCCTGCTTGATCAGGAAGTGGAAGGATCGGCTGGCCGTGGGTTCAGCTACAGTTACGATCTCTTCCCTACCTAGAACGACACAGTTACAATTTATACTTCTGGCAGCAATTGGCTAACCCTGGAATAAGGTACTGGGTTATGAAGCTCACACAGTGTTTCCGAAATGTTAGAAATTCACTTTAAGTATCCCATCCAGCCCCACTGATTTATCAACTCTCAACATCCTCAGCCCCTCCAATATCCTTTCTTCTGGGATGTGGGGGTCACTGTCAGTGTCCCTAATCTCCCCATTTCATCTCATTTCCATAATCCAGTAGAGGCCCTTCGATATCTCAGCCTTTCCTTTATTCCCCTTCTCCTATCCCTACCCCTTCCTTAATTTTGTGTTTCTCCGTAATGTAACGAAAGAATGCCTTGTTCACCTAGCTTCAACCATTCTGCTATTCTCAGCTCCGTACTGGCCTTTGCATTTTTGGCGCTGGTCTCCCTAGTTGCCCTTAGATACAATTGTCCTCCCAACTTCCCCTGTATTTTCAAAATGCCCTTCTTTTTCCTTTCACTGCTTTCTTCTCCTCCAGCATGAACTATGGTGGCCTTCTTGCTCTCCCCCCCCCCCTTACTTACCCTACCAATACAACAGGCCGCAACCTCTGACACCTGTCTTGAATGCTCCCCCTTCCTGTCCACTCCCTCAGTACCCGCTATTCTCCTCACACTACTGCATTACAACTCCCACATCCTATTAAAATCTGCTTTCCAGGAGTCCCACACCACACCTTGGCTTCTCCCCTCGCTGGTTTAAAATGGACTTCCATCTACTTTGTCTTGTGATCACGCGACCAAAGCAGTTTCTGTACTGTCATATTATGTACCTGCTCACTGCTTGCGACCACCAGGGCCAGCAAGGGTCCCTTCCTTGCAACGACCTGAACCGATTCTGTAAGGAAAGCCTCCTGGTGTGCTTCAACAAGGAGCTGGCTCCTTGCACTTACTGAGACCTTCCAGCAGACGTCTAGCATGTTAAAGTCCCCTGCTACCAGTACCTCCCTGGACCCTGATACCCTCCTTGTGACGTTTCTAGTTTTCTGTACGTCTCCAGGGCCTGGGATGGTGGTTTATACACCAACCCAACTTTGATTTTTCCCCTACCAATGGCTACCTGTTCCCACAGTGATTCTGACCACCCAGTATACCTCAGGTTATTTAAAGGGAAACAGTCAATACTAAGAGCCCAACACTCAAGTGTGGGGTTGGTCCCAACTGACACGTGTGTGCAAAACTTTTTTCCTTTTTAATACTTGCTGTTTACTGTAGTATAGTAGATTCTATCAGGCCGATTCTGCTGGCTACCAATAAAACATTTACTGTAACGTGAAATCTCAGAATTCCCTGCAGCTGACAGAGCAGGGCTACAGCAGTGGGAGATTCAATAGCCTGCACCACAAGAGTTTTTATAAGCTCTGATCTTGTGTTTGCTGGTCCCCCCGTTCTCCCGGGGCTAGGTACAGTTACCACTTGGTTGTTGGGCTCTTAGGGCTGACTGTTCTTGAATTCTGTGGCTTTAACCCTTAGGCTGCCGACAGAATTAGAACATATAGGAGTTTTGGACTCATACAGTCTGTGGCCATGCAAGGGTTAATACATTTTTTTTATTAGCAATTAACAATGACCCCCACATCCCAGAAGAAAGGATATTGGAGGGGCTGAGGATGTTGGGCGTTGATAAATCAGTGGGGCTGGATAGGATACTTAAAGTGAATTTCTAACATTTCGGAAAAACTGTTTGAGCTTCATAACCCAGTACCTTATTCCAGGGTTTGCCAATTGCTGCCAAAAGTATAAACTGTAACTGTGTCGTTCTAGGTAGCAGTGTCAGTGGCTCAGTAGGTAGCACACTCGCCTCTGAGGACGGGAGATCAGAGGGCTGTGGGTTCAGTTCCCACACCTGGCACTTGGGTTAATATCCCAGTACTGACACTGTAGTGTAGCATGAGAGGTTGCTGCACTACTGAGGTGCCGTCTTTCGGATGAGACGTTAAACCGAGGTCCCATCTGCCTAGATTGGTGGTAGTTCAGGTGGATGTTAAAGATCCCATGGTACTTATCGAAGAGAGTAGGGGAATTTCCCCAGTGTCCTGGCCAAATTTCCCTCATTCACTATAAATACCACCAACAGCTTAATCTGGTTCGAAGTCAGTTGGCATTCATCTGTATCCCCCTCCCCCGGGTCGTGCCTGAAAATAGGCAGGATTTGTCTAATGCACTTACCCGGTCAACAAAAACTAAATTAATAAAAATAAATAAATTAAGAGGATTGCTACTCCCCCACCCTTGCCCTTCACGTTATCTTTCCCGAACAGTGTAAATCCTGAATCAGTAATGTGTTAAGTTGGGGTTTTGCGTGGTCCACATTTCTGTGATGGTCACCAAGTCCAGTTTTCTTCCATCACAGTACCTACAGCATTGGAATCCTGTTCCCCAGGCTTCCTGCATTAGCGCATACCACCCTCCAGCACCTTGCCAAACCTTTTCCCCTTTCTCCCAAGTGACTGCCTGCTTGATACTCACATTTTGTGGGAGAAGGCCAGTAGGGGCCCCCAGGTTCTGACAGTATTTATGGTTCTGACTGAGCTGCTGTGTTTTTAAGTCTATGTTACGTACAATATTCTTCATTTAAACCATTTGGGTTGAAATGTACCAATGCAGTAAATGAATACTTTGACATGGATTTCAGGGAAAGAACCAAATAGGTTATAGTAAAAATTTAACACAAGTACAACACGTGCATTTCGACATTGACAAACAAGATTATAAACATTCATGAACTCGAATTCTCACAATTTTACTTTATGCACCAACATTATTCTGCCCTCCCTAGATAGCAACTGAAGACTCAGACCGATTACTGTTAATGCTCCTCCAACAGGATCAGGCAAACTTACAAGGAACTCTGCTAGCTGGTAGAATAACCTTTAAAAGGAGTGTTCCTTATTAATTCTGGTCACTTGCAGTACTGTAGGGGGATTGTACCAGTACTTTTTCCAAACTGTAGTTCTGTTCGTGCCCCTTCCCCCATCAGCCATTCTGCTTCAGGTCCTCTGGAAACATCCAGAACAGACATTTTCCCACAGCTCCCCCCTGCAAGGCATTTAGGGTTACTCCCCTCTGGTATCCAAAGTCCAGTGCAGTCTGAAGGTACGCAGGCTGGCACCATTTCCTCCTGCTTTTGACTCAACCCTCTATCATGGATGCTGATGCTTTCTTTTATGATGCGGAGTTACAAACTGCATTTTTTTTTTTGGATATCTGTTTTTGTATTTAATTCTTTGCTATAATTTATTAATGTTTGTTAGGCGCCCAGAGCCTTCGGGAATGGGCGCCTTATGAATAAAAACTGCCTTGCCATTCTCAAGGCTGACACCATTTCCTCCTGGTTTTGACTCCACCCTCTATCAAGGATGCAGATAGCTAGGGCTGCAAGCATGCACACGCAATGATGTGCAGATGCAAAAATAACTGGCATCTCTCCACCCACTTAAGATACCATGTGTGTTTGTCCCTGGAGCTATTACAGACACAGGAATGGCTAGCCGTGGGTGAATGATTCCACAGCTTCCTGCCAGCCTAAAGTGTGAGCCCACATCACAGGCATGACAAATGACTCAAAAAAAGGGGTGATCACACACAATTCCTTCTGAAACAAAATACTCTTTCCAAGATGCCCTGTTTTACTTGATGTATTTATTGCCTTTTCCCAGCATTTTGTCTCTTTATATTGGTTTCTTCAGGGACAGCTTATTATTACATCAACTTTAAAAATAAAAAAATAAATAAATATGGTTTTTCACAAACATTTACGGTACTTTATGAAGTGTGTGGAAAAAGTTCATAATTCAAACCCATTATGCCTTTTTTATCTTTTTGCTCAAAATAAAGATATTTTTCTTGCCTAGAAAACAACTTTCATATTCTGTATTTTCCTCTAAATTAAACATTTCGGCCTGTGTGAATCACGTGCCTCCACCACTCCCTGTGAGAAATATGCCATGGCATTCTATATACTACCTTTTTCCCTTCTAACTTTGCCTGCCACCCGCTGTGAAATACTTGCCAGCTCTCCATTTTTTCTGACCTTTGTTGCTATAGCAATATCATGAATGTTATTCTTCTGGATCCGTTTTCCTGTTTTACAGGATTAATACAATTACTGTAGAAAACTACATGTTTTTTCTAACTCAAAATATGATATGATAGAGACACACAAGTATCTTACAGGGAGGAACAGGGTGCAGGAATACACTATTTTTAAGCGAAAAAGATGTTCCAGGACTAGAGGACATGGGATGAAGCTGGAGGGAGGACGATTCAGAGGAAACATGAGGAAGAATTTCTTCACAGAACGGGTGGTGGACAAGTGGAACACCCTGCCAGAGGAAGTGGTGGGGGCTGAAACAATCACGGGATTTAAGAATGCATGGGATAGACATAAAGGAATTCTGGAGGTCAGGGGTAAGGGGCAACAGACTTCTAGGAAAACAAACTGAACTTACAAGCTCAAATGGGCAGACTGGGTGGGCCATAGGCCCTTATCTGCCGACACTGTCTATGTATCTATGTAAAATAGTGTAGCCATTTATGCCAATCTTTATGTACGTGCAGAATTTTGTTGGCAATGAACCATAATTCCAAACGACTGTGAGAGGGATGCAGCGCAGGGCTTGCATCCAACTAAAGAGCTCAATGAGGCCAACATATTCTCTTCCACCTGAAGGCTCTCTTAGTGATTTTACACTACTGATTACCTGAACTGGTGGTTCCGGTGCAGACGAGCCCCGTTCCATCTTGAAGCGCTCATAGCACTTGTTTATACATACATACATACATACACACATACACATACACATACACATACACACACACATCCTGACCATGTTTTGCTGCGTTTACCCTTCCTGTGTATCGGCACAGCAACAGCACAATTGGGGAGATAGGCAAAACTTATCGCAATGACAGACATGGCGTGATTACATGCCTGTCAAAACGTAACAGAAACCAGTTAAAATGTAACTGGAGCCAAAATGCAAATGAAGCCTGCAAAGCAGGGAATGCCTTCACACAGCAAAACATGTAACGTTACAGTGTGTCTGTACTGGTCGTTTCGATACAGATCACTGTTTGTAAAAGGGCTATTGGTAGCCGGTTCTATATAAACTGTATAATGGCTATGAATTAGGCAACTCACCAGAGTAGTGTAATAGAAGAATGAAATAGGCACAAATACACTTAGGTTCACGGGTTCATGTGCGTCTATGGAGTCGAAAAGGAAATATGAGAGAGATGCAGTGCTCAAGATGAACTATTACTATGGATAGCTTTAAGAAAGTCTGTGAAAATATTGTATAAATATTTACTTTCAAACAATAATGTTATAACATACAATGGCGTAATTGCGTTTATGCAAATGGTCATCGGCACAGTGAGACTGAAGGAAAAATAATACTTGAACATGTAAGATGCATAAAGCCACTTAGCACTGCATAAAAGTTCATACAGGAGGCCAACATGCTTCTGTGAACGTACATACATCCCTAGAAGTGAAATATATGTACTGTGACAGCTGGGCCATAAAAGGATTAGTATGAAAATAATCAAGCATACATTTCTTTCCCTTTAGCATGGAAGGTTATCAGTCGCTCTGTTTGAGCCTGGAAGGAAGGTCAACAGGCATTTCCATGCCTGTCAGCAGGTTGCTAGGCAACCTGCCATGTGCACTCATGCACAGGCACGTCAGCGGACGTCAAGTTGCCTGATGTCACGGCCCCTCGCAGGCTCAAGAGGAGCTCTTGCTGGGCCACTCACTCCTTGTCAGCTCAGGAAGGAGGTTGACATTGAACACAGTAAGCATTTTAATAAAAAAAATTCTGCATATCAGACTGGCATAAATGGCTACCCTATTTTGAATTGGAAAAAACACTCGTAATTTTCTACACTAAATTTATCTATCATCTAAAACAGGAAATAATCTAAAAGAATAACATTCAGGATACTGCTATAGCAAGAAAATTAAGAAAAACTGGAGAACTGGCAAGCATTTCACAGCAGGTGGCAGGCAAAGTTAGAAGGGGAAAAGGCAGCACACAGAATGCCATGGCACATTTCTCCCAGTGTGTGGTGGAGGCACCGAGTGATTCACAGTAGCTGAAATGTTTAGTTTAGAGGAAAATACGGAATATGAAAAGTTTTTCGCATTTTCCAAGCAAGAAAAAAATCTGTATAGTATGAACACAGAACGAAAGTCTATGCTAAGGCACGAAAGGTATAATGGGTTTGAATTGTGAAATTTCTACAAATTTCATAAATTGTAAATGTCTGTGGAAAATACTTAAATTTTTATTTTTACAGTTGATGTCATAATAAGCGGTCCTCTGAAGACGACAATATCAATTGTTGAAATGCTAGAGTAGAGGCAATAAACATATCACCAAGCAAAACAATGCATCTTGGAAAGAGCATCTTCTTCCAGAAGGAATTGTGTGCGATGCACACCCCCAAAAACACACAACTTTCGAGTTGCAGTAACATCTGAGGCTGGCTCCAACCTATGACATATTACTGAATGATTATGATTCTAATTTCTTTTAGTAATGGTTTTGTTTTTATCATGACAAGTGACTCCCCAGCTTATATGCCAGCCTGGAGCAGTGTGTTCTTGATCACGCAACTCTGTCCCCTAGGAATCCAGTAGGCAGATATGTAATGACAGAAGCCATGCCACCCAACTTCCCCAATGCAGGAGATGTTGGAGATAGATGCTTATCACTGCCTCTCCAGCTTAATGTGGGGCAAATCTCAAAGGCTCAAACTCTGGTTATAAGCACAATAAGCCACACCATACCATTTGACCTTCAAGCTGCTTGCGTGACCAACTGATAATGTGCACATTTTAATCTGAAGACGCCTTAGATTGACGATACTTCTTTAGTATCTGAATAATTTGAGGTTTTACTGTTTTGTTTGTAAAAAGTAACTCAGACTGGGTTTAGTTGAGCTCAGCAGGTGTCGTGTCAGTGGTCCAGCGGGTTGCACACTTGCCTCAGACACCGGAGGATCGAATGGTTGTGGGTTCTAGCCACACACCAGGCCCTTGGGGCAAATCACAATCCTGACGCTGTAGTGCATCATGAGGGGGATGCTGCACACCTGAGGTGCTGTCTTTCAGATGAGACATTAAACCGGGGTCCAGTCTACCTGTTCTGGTGGTTGTTCAAGTGGACGTTAAAGATCCCATGGCATTTCTCAAAAAAGAATAGGGGGAAGTTCCCCGGTGTCCTGGCCAAATTTCCCCCATTCACTAAAAATACCACCAACAGCTTAATCTGGTTCAATTTCAATTGGTTACCATCGGTATACCCCCAGGTCACCCCTGAAAAAAGGACTTCTAGTCTCAGTGGGCCTACCTGGTCAACAAAATTCAATAAATAAAATGGTTTGCTAATTGATACCTTTGTTTGCCCTTCTCATCCATAGTTTGATCTTGGATAAGATCTCGGCGTGTCCGTTCTTTGGAGGTAGCAACAACTGAAGATGGCAACGCAGGCTGCACATAAAAAAAACAAACAGAGCAAGTTAGTGGGTTCAAGGTATTACTGGGACTACTGAGCTACTGAAAAATTAGATGCTATACTTTTTTAACATCCTCTTCCTCTTCTGCGTCGCTCTCAGGACGTGACTCTCTTCTCGTCCGCCGTTCTCCTCCCAGCCTATCAACATAAATCATACAGGTTTGATATATCCTGTCATACAGGTTCTTCACATAAATCTACTCCCAAACAGTACATGTAAATCAAAATGTACCAAACAGGAAAACTGAAGGAGGTGCAATGCTAAACTAACTGCCCCAATACAAAGTAAGGGTTGCCATGATGTCTTCATGATTATTTCATTCTTCACTTACAAAGACTTGCAAAACCAACCAATTCTACTTTATGCACGTCAACTGCGGTTTTGTTTGTCACAAATAGTTAAAAATAGCAGTGCAACAAATGGGGCCCTTCAGGACTGCGATGCACACCAGCCTCATTGTTATTTTTCGAGAAAACTAAACAAAGTTGTTTTTCGGGACATGCCCAGAAGCTTAGAGGTGGCAAGTTCAGGGGAAGCACTGGAAGCACTTCTCCCACAGGGTAGTGAACCTACAGAATACAGCCTACCAGTGCAGAAGTGGATATGAAAACAGTACATATCTTTACAGATCAAATGCCGATGTTTTACAGATTTAAAATAAAACACAGGACTTCAACTCCGTGTGTCATGATTAGTGTTTCCTGACAATATCACGCTGTTTGGTTTTGTGATTTTCTTTAAAGCAGCATCTGTTAATGTGCTCTGCAGTAACTGAAAACAGTGAAGATTTTTCTGTCCCTTTCAGTGAGTGATGTCATCATTCCTGTCCAGCCTGTTGCTGCAGCAATGAAGTCCTTAACTGCCTGTAGTCACTGTTACACTTCCCAGTCAGAGTACTCTGTAGGGCTAATTGTCTTTACTCCAAGTGTGTTACTAACCCATCTGGTATGTGTCTAGATAGATTGCATTATTCTTTTCTCAAAGAGCTGGTCCTTTGTGTTTCAGTTGGTAACTGAAGTGGTATAAATGAATGTTTGTGGGAAATCCCCCGTCTGTGTCACAGCTGAGTTCTGTCACATCAAAACTCTGTATTGTTTTTTGGCTATATAAACCCAGGGCTGTTTACTGGATATAAAATAAATTAATAATTTAAGTCATAGAAGTAGTGTGTCCTTGATGTAGCCTCCATACATATGTTCATGTGAGAACAATATTATTGTTATATCAGATTGACAAACAGGTGTCTGCCACACTTTGCTATTTCAAGAACATGTACTGTTGAACTCACAGAACTCATTTATCTGAGGGATCCTGTGTGGAAATACATCAAGTATGTGTGTAAAGTACAGTTACGTAAGCACTTACCGTAACAGTAGATCTTCGAGAGGAGCTCTTGTAGCAGGTAATACACTTAGGACTAATGCTGCCAGGCATTAGAACCCTACGGAAAAACTTTCTAGCTAGCAATCTGCAGCGGAGGTCCGCCCCTGACGTCGGCCACACCCCACGTCAGCGTAGTATAAGAGGGGCAGACCCCAGTGCCATCTCAGTTCCCCACCGCAGACCCGCTTGGTAAAAATAGAGAACCGAGAAGGAGCTCCCCTACTGGAGAGAAATATAGATGAGGCAATGACCTGGGTGATGGGAGGGTGGGAAAGCCACCTGCTGCAAGAGCTCCTATCGAAGATCTACTGTTATGGTAAATTCTTACATAACTGTACTATCTGACTTAGAGTTGGAGCTGTTGCAGCGGGTAATACACTTATGACAGAGTCCCAAGCAGTAACCCAGATAGGTCCAGATCAGAAGGGTGGAGGAATAACAGACAAAGGAAAAAAAATCTACCCTCCTAAGAGAGCAGTCCCTGGAGAACAACCAAACCAAAACCTGCTCTCCTTCTAAAGGCTATGTCCAAACTGTAATGTCTGATGAAAGTATGGACAGTGCTCCAAGTAGCTTCAGAGCAAAGGTCTGCTGCTGAAACATTCCTCAGTGAGGTAAAGGATGTAGCAATAGCCCTGGTAGAATGACCCTTAACCGAGCCCGGTAAGGGTCAGTCATGGTGTTGGTAACAGAACTTGATACAGTGGACTAACCATCTGGTTAGAGTTTGTTTAGTGACAGTGGCCCCTGCCTTGTGCTGAGCAAACGCAACGAACAACTGGTCCGTTTTCTGAACAGAACGGGTTCGGTCTAAATAGAAACTAAGAACTCTGAACATCCAGAGTGTGTAAAAGGGCCTCCATCCTATTGGAGAACTCTGGTTAGCACACTGGAAGTGAAATGCCCTGGTTCAGCCTTAAGGCGGACACCTCTTTCGGTAAGAATTTTGGGTTTGTACGCAGCTGCACCATGTCCCTGTGAAAAACAAGGTAAGACTCCTTCCTTGCACATCAGAGCCTGAAGCGCAGAAATCCTCTGAGCAGAGGTAACAGCCACTAAAAATAACGCCTTCCAAGAAAGAAGGTGAAGCGCGCACGTTGCAGCTGGTTCAAAAGGAGGCAGGGTGAGCTTTTCCAAAACAAAAAGATCCTGGGGGGAACAGGGTCCCTCCGCGGGGGTCTGATATGCAGGACTCCTCTAAGGAAGGTCTTGCATACATCCAGCTGTGCCGGAGTCCTTTCTCCCACAGGGGCATGGTTTGCCGAACAGCACAAAGGTGCATCTTAATCAAGGAGTAGCCAAGACCCAGATCAAGGAGATGGAGAAGATACTCCAGCACATGCTTAACGGAGCACGCTAAAGGGTCTAGGGATCTGGCTGCCACCCAGAGACAGAAACGTTTCTATTTCATAGCGTAAGTCGCCCTAGTGCAGGGTTTCTTAGCCGCCACTAGAATCTCTGCTTCTCTCTCAGAAACTCCCAATCTCTCTTCTGCTAGGACTGCAGGAGCCATGCATGCAGGTGAAGAGTTTGAAGGAAGGGTGGACTAGAATCCCCTGTTCCTGGGAGAGCAAGCTAGTACAGAGAGGAAGTGGCACAGGAGGCCCCATAGCCAGCAGCTGAAGGAGAGGAAACCAAATCTGTTGAGGCCAAAGAGGGGCCACCAGAATCATTCTGGCCCCTTCTGACTGCAGTTTGAGCAGTGCTCTCTGAACAAGAGGGAAGGGAGGAAAGGCATAAAGAAACCTCCCTGCCCAGGAGAGGGATAATACATCTCGCCAGAAAACACCAGGCCCTGGATCTAGCAAGCATAAATTTGGCAGTTTGGCACTGCATGGGGACCCAAAGAGGTCCAGCTCTGGACGGCCCCATCTTGCGAAGAGGTCTGCAATGTCCTGAAGCAACTCCCACTCGTGGTTTAGGGAACGAGAATGGCTCAGACCATCAGCGAGGACGTTCGGACTTCCTGGGACATGGACAGCTAGGAGAAACTGACCTTGTTCTACTGCCCAGTCCCAAATTCTCATGGCCTCTCTGCATAGGGGATATGATCCGGTTCCCCCTTGCTTGTTCAGGTAAAAGACTACAGAGGTATTGTCCGACTGAATTAACGGAAGACCCCAGGAGAGCCGATCCTGAAAGGCCTGGAGGGCACATAGAACGGCCCTCATCTCCAGAACGTTGATATGGAGAGACCTTTCGATGGCAAACCATGACCCTTGCACCTGATGCTCATTTAGGCGAGCACCCCAGCCTAGCCCCAAGGCGTCTGTCATGATGATCTGTAGCGGACCTGGCCTCTAGAAAAGGACTCCCTGTTCTAGATGAGCCAGGTCGAGCCACCATTGAAGGGAGCATCCAACCGCTGCCGATATTTGGATGGGATGGTCCAAGTCGTTCAAGCCCTGATCCCATTGTACTCAGAGGTGCCATTGGAGGGTTCTCATGTTCAGACGAGACAGAGGAATCATGGCTATGGTGGCTGCCATATGTCCCAGCAGCTGCAGGACTATTCTTGCAGGGACCTGGTCTGCAGTCTGAACTCATCATGCCAGGGCCCGAAGTCGTACAGCTCTGTCCCCAGGAAGAAAGGCTCTGCCTTGCTGGGTGTCGAGGACCACACCAGTATATTGTAGCCGTTGAGAGGGCCAGGGCTGAGATTTCGGCCAGTTTAGGGTGATGCCCAGGGATAGGAACAGCTGTTCCATTTCCCTCAGGGTTCTTCTGAGTTGGTCTTCCGTGAGAGCGGAGAGCAGCCAGTCGTCGAGGTAGGGGTACAAGAAGTGACCCCTTCTCAATGTCATAGCAACCACTGCGAGGCACTTTGTAAAAACCCTGGGGGCCAATGACAGGCCGAAGGGAGGTGCCCGGAACTGGTAGTGATTGTCTTGGAACAGGAAGTGAAGATACTTCCTATATGAGTGCAGGATCTTTATGTGCATGTATGAGTCCTGCATGTCCAGGGAGCAAAGCCAATCCCTTTGATATAAGAGGAGGAAAAGACTTGCAAAGGTCACCATCTGAAACCTCTTGTACAGGATGAACTGGTTGAGGTTGCTGAGATCTAGAATGGGGCGTAGATCTCCCATTTTCTTGGGAACCAAGAAAAAGTGGGAGTAATAGCCTTTTCCCTGTTGGGAGGGAGGGACTGGCTGGATGGCCTTCTTCTGGAATAGGGACTGGATTTCCTGTTCCAGAAGAAGGGCATGGCTGGCTGAACAGTGGGATGGGACTGGAGGATTGCCCGGGGGTACGTTGAGGAACTCTATTGCGTAACCCCTCCGAATTAACGGCAACATCCACTGATTGGATGTAATACTGCTCCATTCTGGAAGGTGGGAGAACTTCCCTCCTATCTGTTCCTCCTCGAGGACTGATGACTGGGGGGAGGCTGCAGGGAGTAGTGCAGTACTCTGGGGGGCCGGGGCAGGGTGTCTGGGGGCTTTAGGTGGTCTCGGGGCCTTGGGCTCCAGACTGCACAGGTTGACCTCGGCATTTGAAGCCTTTTCCTTGAAACTGCAGATTTCCCTGGTGGCCTTGCTTCCGAAATAGCCTCTTGCGGGCCTGTTGTGGTTCAAACCTATATATCCTATGCACATCTGCCACTGCATTTCCAGAGTCTTGCAGTCCTTTTATGAGGGTTTGAATTTCCTGTACAAAAAGGACTGGGCCCTGGAAAGGGGCATCCAAGATAGCATCCTGGAGGTCCTGTCTGAATCCTGCCACTCTGAGCCAGGAATGCCTGCATAAGCAGACTCCTGAAGCTGCTGCCCTGGCCATGTCTGCGGAGTCATATGAACAGCATAGACAGTACAGTTACGTATGAACTTACCGTAACAGCAGATCTTCGAGAACAGCTCTTGCAGCAGGTTACACCATTAGGACTGAAGCCGGCAGGCGTCAGGACCCCACGGAAATTTTCTAGCTAGCAGTCTTCAGCTGGGACCGCCTCCGACGTCGGTCCCGCCCCCGACGTGAGGCGTAGTACTTAAGGAGGCGGTCCCGCCAGAATCCCCAGTTCTCCCGCCGGAGACTCCCAGCCACTGGATGACATCAGAAAGGTAGACCGAGGACCTGCCATCAGGTGGCCAAGACTAAGAACCGACCTTTCCAAGTGTAGGTTGGAACCTACTTCCTCCAAAGGGGGAATGGTGGGCAGGAAGGTACCTGCTGCAAGAACTGTTCTCGAAGATCTACTGTTAAGGTAAGTTCTTACATAACTGTACTATCTTCTTCGAGAAGTACAGCTCTTGCAGCAGGTTACACCATTAGGACCGATTCCCAAGCAATGGCGCCTTGAAAGCCATCGGGAGGAGGCAATACTGAAGTTCCAACCCGTCCTGAGCCTAGGACAGGAGGCCTTGTAGGACAGCAAGGCCGAAACCCGCTCTTCGCCATGAAGCAATGTCCAGGCTGTAATGCCTGATAAAGGTGTGCACCGAGCTCCAGGTAGCAGCAGCACATATGGCCGATGTGGATACGTTCTTGAGTGCCGCAAAGGATGTAGCCACTCCCCTTGTCGAATGGCCCTTGACCACACCTGGTAAGGGTTTCTGGCGTTTGCTGTAGCAAAAGGAAATGCACTGAATGAGCCAACGCAAAAGGGTCTGTTTCGAGACTGGAACCCCCATCATCCTCTCAGCGAATGAGACGAACAGCTGTTCCGCTTTGCAGTGCTGTTTGGTCCTGGTCAAATAGTATCTAAGGCATCGGTGAACATTCAGGCTGTGAAGCAGTGCTTCTCCTTGATTAGTGTACTTAGGGAAGTACACTGGTAAATCAATGTCCTGGTTGAGAGTGAGGGCTGAGACCACCTTAGGCAGAAACTTGGGATTCGTCCTCAGGGACACCCTGTCCTGATGAAAAATTAAATAAGGCTCCTTGCACATGAGAGCGTGTA
The DNA here is from genome assembly GCA_016271365.2 of Neoceratodus forsteri. Classification (NCBI taxonomy): domain Eukaryota; kingdom Metazoa; phylum Chordata; order Ceratodontiformes; family Ceratodontidae; genus Neoceratodus; species Neoceratodus forsteri. The sequence continues at coordinate 964,196,383 of CM028134.1, read as the reverse complement.
GTTTGGAGATTCTCCTCGCCGGAGTAACAGCAACTAAAAACAACGTTTTCCACGACAGAAAACGCAGCTCGCAATCTGCGGCAGGTTCAAATGGTGGCAGCGTAAGCTGCTCCAACACGAAAGGTAAATCCCAAGGAGGGACGGGATCTCTAATAGGCGGCCTAAGGTGGAGGACCCCTCTTAAGAAGGCACGGGAGGTATCCAGCTGTGCCACCATGCGTTGGCCTATGGGGGCATGGTAGGCTGAGATTGCACACAGGTGCACTTTGATTGAGGAGTAAGCTAACCCTGATTGAAAGAGGGAAAGCAGGTATTCCAGAACTAGTTTCTCTGGACAGTCTAAGGGTGAGAAGCCGCGTGCCTGAGACCACAAGCAAAACCTACGCCATTTCATGGCGTATGCAGCGTGTGTCGCCGGTTTTCTGGCGGCAGAAAGAACTTCCGCCACCTCCTGCGAGACCCCGTGTCGCAAGATGGCTATGTCTCTAGGAGCCAGACGTGCAGGTTCAGAGAAAGCAAGTCCGGATGGAGTAGCGAACCCTCCTCCTGAGACAACAGGTGGGAGCTGATTGGCAAAGGAAGCGGAGGTTCCCAGGCCAACTGACTCAGAAGCGGGAACCAAATCTGCCTGGGCCAAAAGGGTGCTATTAAGATAAGCGTCGCATGCTCCCTGCGAAGTTTGAGAAGAACACTCTGGATCAATGGGAAGGGAGGGAAGGCGTAGGGGAATCTGCCCGCCCAGGAGAGAGACAATGCATCTTGCCAGAAAACACCAGGCCCTGGATCTAGCGAGCAAAAATTGGGCAGTTTTGCGTTGGATGGGGATGCAAATAAATCCAATTCTGGAGTGCCCCATCTAAGAAACAGATCCTCTGCCACCTCCTAGAAGTTCCCATTCGTGGACTCTGGCCTGGGAACGACTCAGGCTGTCTGCGACGGTATTGTCCACACCGGGAACGTGAACTGCAATGAGGTTCACGCTGTGTTGTATTACCCAATCCCACACTCTCATGGCCTCCCTGCAGAGGGGGTAAGAGTGTGTGCCTCCTTGTTTGTTGAGGTAATACATCACCGCTGTATTGTCTGTTTGCAACAGGAGAGTACTCGGTGGAATGTCCGACTGGAAGGCTTGCAGGGCATAAAGGACCGCCCTCATCTCTAATATATTGATATGGAGATGAGATTCTTGAGTGGTCCAAGTTCCCTGAGACCTCACCCCGTTCAAGTGTGCTCCCCACCCCAGCCCTGAGGCGTCTGTGGAGAGTGTTACCACCGGGGACGGCGCTGTGAATGGAACCCCCACAGAGAGGGTTCCCGGGTCTAGCCACCATTGCCAGTCTCGAACCACGGACTTCGTGATTGTTACTGGATGCTGCATATGGTCTTGCCTTTGGTCCCATTGCACTCTTAGCATCCACTGGGTTACCCGCATGTGGAGCCTTGCCATTGGGACAGTAGGAATGGCCGCAGCCATGTGTCAAGCAGGCGAAGGACCAGTCTGGCTGGGACGGTCTTCCCATGAATGGGTCCTGATGAGGGATCGAATCGTTCCGCTCGGTCTTGGGAAGAAAGGCTTTCTCTCGATGGAGTCCAGAACTGCCCTATGGTGCAGTTTGTGGGACAGTACCAGGAGAGACTTCCGTAGTTGATTAGGATGCCCAGGGACTGAAAAGGGTCTGGGTATGCTGGATTCTATTAACAGCTCCTCCTTGAGGAGGCCATGAAAGCCAATCGTCCAAGTGCGGGAACACATAGTGGCCCTGTCTCCTCAGAGACGCTGCCACGACTGCCATGCACTTAGTAAGACCCTGGCTGATGACAGCCCGAAGGAAGCGCTCGGAACTGAAAGTGGTGGCTGAGAAACTCGAAGCGCAGGAACCTCCTGTGTTGCTTGAGCAATGGGGATGTGCAGGTGGCGTCCTGCATGTCCAAGGGCGCCAAGAATGCGTCCTTCTTCAGCATAGAATTAGACCGGAAGGGTCACCATGCGGAAGTGTTTGTAGGCGACCGACATATTGAGGTCGCTGAGGTCCAAGATTGGACGGAGGTCCCCTGTTTTCTTTGGAACCAGGAAGAAGTGGGAATAATATCCTGATCCTCTCTGGTTCCCTGGGACGTACTCCAAAGCTTCTTTCTGTAGAAGTGTGAGCACTTCTTCCCTGATGAGCAGGGCATGCTGACCCGAATAACGGGAGAGCAGAGGAGGCCTTGTGGGGGGCTTGTCTAAGAATTCTACAAAGTGGCCTTTTTTGACCCAACTGTAACACCCATCTGTCGGTGGTGATCGACTGCCACCCTGGTAGGTGATCTGCGATGTGACCCCCGACCTCTGTTTCCCGTTGATCCTGAGTGGCGTGGGCTGGGAAGGAGTCATGCTGTGGCAGCAGAGGGTCCTGCAGGTTGGGCCGACTTGGTGGAACGTTGGCCTCTACCTGAGGACACCTTGACCTGGGCTTTTCGGGAGAAAGAGCCCCTCTGTTGTTGGCTGGGACGAGGTTGCTGCCTCTGAATCCGGCTACGAAAACGACTGGTTCCTATGAAAGGAACCGAGTCTAGATCTGTACATTGCTTGGACAGATCTAACAGCCTTCCCAGCCTCTTGTAGTTTGGTGATGACCTTTTCAGATGCTTCACCGAACAAAACTTCGCCATGGAAGGGGGCGTCCAGAATGTTCTTCTGGACATCCGGGGTAAATCCGGAGACACGGAGCCATGAGTGTCTCCGGAGGCATACACCTGAGGCTGCCGCTCTGGCCGAGGAGTCCGTGGAGTCATACGTGGCTCGGAGCACCTGGGTCCCCACGTCTGAACCCGTGCGGAGGAGCTGGAGAAGCTCCTCCTTCTGGTCACCGTCTGGCAATTTCTCTGCCAGTTCCTGTCCCCGTTCCCACAATGAGTTCTGAAACTGAACCATGTGGGTTAGGTAGTTCAGGGATCTGATGGCGCAGGTCGCAGCTGCGTAAGTGCGCCTACCCAGCGCGTCCAGTTGCCTGGACTCTGGGTCCGGTGGCTGTGTGCTCAGATGTTGCAGCCTCTGGGACCGGTCATGAGAGGCTGTAATGACCAGGGAGTCGGCCAGAGGATGATTAGCCAAGTACTGGTCCTCCCTTGGGGCCTTGTACAGGCGGTCAGCCTTCTTCGGCATAGCCGGGAGCGAATGTGGACATTTCCATGCTGCCTTGGTGACGTCCACAAAGGTGTCCACCAAGGGTGGTACCACAACAGGATTAGGGTCTTTCTGCCAAAGATAGTGGGCAAGGCGTAGCCTTTTGGGGTCGAGTTCCTCTGCATCCCATCCCATGTTCTCTTGGATGTGCCTCATGATCTCAGAGAACGAGGGGTCGTCCGGAGGAGACCTAGGAAGTTCACATGGGTCCGGAGAAGGGATGCTGATTGGTGAAGGAGATCTGGAGTATGCCCAGATGTCAGATCGTGAATCCTCCGCAGACGGTGAATAGCGACGTCTTCTGGGTCTCTTGGGGCTCGGTGACCCTGAAGAGGATCTGGACGGAGGTCTTCTCTTGTCTGTAGGTCTGACCCTAGGAGGTCCCACTGGTTCCTGGGGGGAAGGTACTCGACCTGCTGCCCCTTTTGGCGAAGGAGGGGGCGCAGGGGTCGGTAGTGCCGTGGGTGCGGGAGGAGGGTGCGTGGTGACCACATCCTTTTTGATGGTGTCTCAACAGAAAGTGAATAGCTCCTTCACTTCTGTTAAGTTAAGGCCCGACGACGGGCTGGGCGCCGGTGGCCTGTCGTCAGGTCCCCAGGGGTCTCCGGTTCTGGGGAGGGTTCACGCGGGAGCTCGACGGGACCGGGGTCGCCCGCCTGGTCCTCAGGCTGAGTGGACTCCTCCTCCGTCAACGCCTCCTGGCCAACATTGGTAGGCGGCGGTGTGGTTCTTCTAGCTGCTGTATCAGACGTCGGTCCCCCGGCCGGCGTCCTGGGAGATGAGTGCCTGGCCGGCGACGGGTGACGAACTGTCGTCGGCTCCCGGGAGTGTCTGTGAAGTTTGGCCGTCAGGTCCGACGTCTGCCTCAGGGAGGTCAGCTCCTTGGTCTTACGTTGGGGAGGCGGCAGCAGGGAGACTGACCGGACGTTGGAAGCAGAGTGCTGGGACGAGGACTTGTGGTGCTCCCCTGACCTGGACGAGGCCGAAGAAGAAGAAGAAGAAGGAGGCCTGGAGGTCTTCGCAGGCCGCAGGGTAGAAGAACCACTGGCTGACTTGACCACGACCAGGGGAGGCTGAGAATGGGCCCGAGATGGAGAGCGGTCAGACCTGGAGCTAGAGCTGTGGGAGTCCGAGGCCCTAGAGGGGGATCTAGGTTTTACCTTCTCCCGGTGCTTCTCATGGTGCCTGCTGGATTTCTCCGAAGATTTCCCCTTGGAGGAAGGATCCATGGCCTTGAGCTTTTCTTCTAAGAGGAAAGCCTGGAGAGCCTTCTGACAGCAAATCCGGGTCCGGCTGTTAAAGCCCTGACAAAAGGAGCAAGCCTGGGTATCGTGATCCGGGCCCAGGCACCAGACGCAGGCTGAGTGGGGGTCTTTGAACGGGATCTGCTTCCCACAGGCGCACTTGGAAGAATGGCCCTCCGAAGAAGTTGGGGAGGACATCAGATAGAAGAGTAGATCTTGAAGAAGGTATTCTTGAACAAATTCTGACTTTCAGAAGAAATTCCTGGTCGGCGCGCGCTAGAACTGACCGAAGGGTCGAGACATGCAAGTCGACAGCGGGAAAGAACTGGGGATTCTGGCAGTACCGCCTCCTTAAGTACTACGCCTGATGTCAGGGGCGAGACCGACGTCGGAGGCGGTCCCCGCTGAAGACTGCTAGCTAGAAAATTTCCGTGGGGTCCTGACGCCTGCTGGCTTCAGTCCTAATGGTGTAACCTGCTGCAAGAGCTGTACCTCGAAGAAGATCATGTTTATCAACATCCATACCAGATTGGACGTATGCCAGGAGCCAATTCTTGGTGTCCGACTCGGGTAAGGTCTTCTTAAGCTCCATGGTCTTCTCCCACAGACTCTTTTAGTAGGTGACCATGTGGGCCAAGAAATTAAGGGAACGAATGGCCCCGGTGGCAGAGGAATAAACCTTCCTCCCCCAGTAGTCCAGCATCTTGGACTCTGGGTCCAGGGGTTGTGAACTGAGGTGCTTAGGCTGATTAAGTCTGCCATGTGCCACGGTCAAGACCATATAATCCGCCTTTGGGTGCTCCCCCAGAAAAGATTCATCCTTTGGTGGCTTATAAAGCCGGTCAGCTTTGAGGCACCGCCGAGGTGGATGATGGGTGTTTCCATGTCAACCTCGTGACGTCCTGAAACAGTTCAACAAGTGGACGGATCACCAAGGGCTTTGGGTCATTAAAACCCAGAAGCTTTGACAGCCTTTTACGTTCTGGGTCTAATTCCTCCGTGTTCCACTGGTAAATACCCTGAATGTGCCCAATATCCAGGAACGAAGGGTCGTCTAGTGGGGACCGAGGCGAATCCTTCACATCTGGAGAAGGGGGACCAAGATCCTCATCTTCGGAAAAATCTGGTTGTTTCTCAGAGGAAGACGTAGAATGACCACTGGATGAGGGAACAGTGGATGGTCTGTACCTTCTTTTGCCTTTGGGGCTGGGAAGCGGATGAGCGTCTTCACCTGCCGCCTTGTCCGGGGTAGGGGTAGGAGGAGGAGGTGGAATTTCTTGAGGTGGGGGGGGGGGTCAGGAGGCCTGTACAGGAGATTCCCTTAACCATGTTCGACCACGATGTAAATAGTGCTCCGACGTCTGCTAAGGGGATGACTGGTGGAGGGGGCGTTTGAGCCAAGGGACCAGGCGTCGGTGGGGTGTCCGGTACCAGAACATGTTCTGGTGAAGCCAGCCTGGCAGTGTCCGGCTGAGGGTCAGGCTCCATGTGTATCGGAGAGCGTTTGTCCGACCCAACGTCCAGCATCTCCTGCTCTTAGTCAGACGACCAGTCTTCAGGGTGGGAGTCGGACGTCTGGTCGCCGTCCGGCAATTGCTTCTTATCAGGTGAACAAGCCCTGCTGCCCGGTGAGGTTACCTGGGCTGATGGACGTTTGTCTGTAGGCTGAGTAGTCCCTTTAGCCGGAGGAGGAGGTGTCTGCAAGCAAACCGCCTCCTGTCACCTGGCGGAGTCATCAGACCTCCAATGCTTTTTTGATGACCGCTGGATTTGTGGCCTTCCTTCGGCCTAGAAACAGGCAACTACCCCTCCTGGGCTGACCCTTGGGAAGACTTGTAGGGCTGGTGAGCCAGGGGGACTTGGACATGTTGGCACCTCGAAGAAGACTACTACACTCTGGGCCTGTCAGAGGGTGAAGAGTATCTTCTTGGAGCTCATTCCAGCGAAAGCTGGTGGGACGGACCCAGACCTCATGCTGGAGGTCTAGGCTGAAGCTTTTGAAGGAGATTCCTGGCAGGATTCGGATCTGCACCGATCTTTATCCCGGGAGTGGTGATTCCCCGAAGATTTCTCTCGGTGAGGAGACTCCTTCATGGTAGAGGAAGAGCTGTGACCAGATGGGGACTTGTGCATCGCAGCTACTTTTTGTTCTAAGAGGTAGACTTTCAATGCTTTAGCGCTTCGAATTCTGGTCTTGTTGAATTTCTTGCAGTGGACACAGTCAGCCAAATGGTCGAGGCCTAGGCAGATCAGGCAGGCCTCGTGTCTGTCCCTTGCTGGGATCTGCTTGCAGCAGTGGCACCGTCTTTTGCCATGGTGGGGAGGCCAAGACATGCAAGAACAGTACCATTAGTCGAGACATGTCGAGAAAAATTGAGGGAGAGACTGCTTCTGCATTAAACTAGGTGGTAGACTGCTGAAGCGCAGCGTCTGTGGAGCCAAACTAGGCGGGTTGACGGTGGAAAAACAGATGGCGCCGGGGGTCCGCCCCTTTTATACCATGCTGACGTCAGGTGTGGCTGGGGGCGGACCCCCGCTACAGACTGCTAGCTAGAAACATTTTTCTGTGGGGTCCTAACGCCTGGTGGCATTAGTCCTAAGCGTATTATCTGCTGCAAGAGCTCCAACTCGAAGTCAGATCTAGACATACTATATATGTCATCCTGATGCCCCTGTCCCTTGCCCCTCAGTTGAGGCTACTGCACCCTGCTTTCCTCTGCCCCTCCCCCAAAAGTCAGGGCCAATGCCACCTGTTGACCCTTGTTCCAGTCTCCACAGACAGGACCGCCGTGCTCTGCTAAGTCCTAGAGTGCCAGGGTCTCTGTCCCCACAGTTGGGGCTGCTGCACTATGCTGCCCAAGGCCACCAAAGGTGGGACTTTTGCTGCACCCTGCTACCCTCTTCCACTGCCCCAAATGGGCAGGACCACTGCATTACATGCACTCTGTCTCACAATCAGTGCTGCTGTACCCTGATGTCACCCTTTGTCCTGCCACATGGTTGAGGCATCTGCACCATGCAGTCCTCTGTCTCTGTCACCACATCCAAGGCTGCTGCACCCTGCAACCACATTGACAATCAAGGCTGCTGTGGCCTGCTGTGCCCTACGGCTCCATGCCTCTAAAGCTGCTGCACCCTGCTACCCTCTGTCCCCACCCTATAACAGAAGGCGAAAGTGCTAGTTTTTTCTTTCAAGCAGCTTGGGTAGTGTACCAAAGGATCTGACTCTGGTGGCAGGGAGCAGCAAAGTGCAACAACCCTAACTGTGGAATCAAGAGGCTCTATGGTGCAGCAGGGCACAGTGGTGGCAGAGGACTGCTTGGTGCAGAAGTTTTGACTGTGGGGCATCAGGGTACAGCAGCCCTGCCCATATGGGGCAGTGCAGGGTGCAGCAAAATCCCCACCTTTTGTTGGTCTTTTGCAGTATGGTACAGCAGCCCCCACTGTGGAGGCAGAGGCCCAGGGACTCTAGGGCTTAGAGTACAGTAGTTTTGTCTGCTGTCTGTGGAGACTGGAACAAGGGACATTGGACCTGCCGGTGGCGTGTTTTTGGGGGACTTTAGATTTATCTCATATTCATTAAACAACCCTGTGTTTATATAGTCAAACAACAACGCAGAGTTTTGATATGAAAGAACTAAGCTGTGATACAGACAAGAGATTTCTGACAGACATTCATTTATACCACTTCAGTTACTCACTGAAACACAAATGACCAACTCTTTATGAGACCAGAAAGTACAGTCACGTAAGAACCTACCGTAACAGTAGATCTTCAAGAACAGCTCTTGCAGCAGGTTACACCATTAGGACTGAAGCTGGCAGGCGCCAGGCCCCAGTGGAAATTTTCTAGGTAGCAGTATTCAGCGGGGAGCGCCTCCGTCGGTCCCGGCCCCGTCAGGCATAGTACTTAAGGAGGCGGTCTCCCAGAATTCCCAGTTCTCCCGCCAGAGACTCCCGGCCGCTGGATGACATCAGAAGAAGAGACTGAGGATCCGCCATCAAGTGACAATCAGAGTGGTGTTGAGAACACCTGATCCTAGGAGAAGGATATCGGAAGAAAAATCTATCTCCAGCGGGGATGGTGGGGTGGGGAGTACCTGCTGCAAGAGCTGTTCTCGAAGATCTACTGTTACAGTAAGTTCTTACGCAACTGTACTATCTTATTTCGAGAACAGCTCTTGCAGCAGGTTATACCATTAGGACTGATTCCCCAGCAATACTGGAAATACCTCACCATTGGGAGGAGGGAAGGTAGAAATCACTAGTAGAACCGAAGCCTAGGACAGAAGTACTTGAAGGACTGCTAGACCAAAACCTGCTCTTCGCCTCGATGCAACGTCCAGGCTATAATGCCTGATGAATGTGTGCACAGTGCTCCAAGTGGCTGCTGCACAGATGGCTGAGGTGAATACGTTCTTTAAGTCCGCAAAGGAGGTAGCCACCCCCCTTGTGGAATGACCTTTAACCACGCCCGGTAAGTTTGTTACACTTCTGGAAACAGAACGTGATACAATGTATGAGCCACCTGGACATCGATTGTTTGGAAACAGGAGCTCCCATCATCCTGTGGGCGAAGGAGACGAAAAGCTGGTCAGATTTTTGGTGCTGTTTGGTTCTGGTCAGGTAATATCAAAGACACCTATGCACATCTAAAGTGTGCAACAGGGCCTCTCCTCTATTAGAATATTTAGGAAAGTACACTGGTAGATCTATTTCCTGATTAAGGGTGAGAGCTGAGACCACCTTAGGTAGAAACTTCGGATTTGTCCGTAGGGACATCCTGTCCTGGTGAAAACCCAAATAAGGTTCTTTGCACATCAGTGCGTGCAGTTCAGAAATTCTTCTGGCCGAAGTAACTGCAACTAAAAATAACGTCTTTCATGTAAGGAGACGTAGCTCGCAATTCACGGCTGGTTCAAAAGGTGGCAGCGTAAGCTGCTCCAGGACAAAGGGTAAATCCCATGGAGGAATAGGATCCTTAATCGGAGGTCTAAGATGGAGGGACACCTCTCAGGAAGGCTCGTGCCATGTCCAACTAAGATATGGGACGTTGGCCTATAGGAGTGTGATAGGCTGAGATGGCACAAAGGTATACTTTTATCGAGGAGAAGGCCAAGCCTGTCTGAAAAAAGAGACAGGAGGTAGTCCAAGACCGACCTTTCTGGACAATCCATTGGCAAAAACCCCCGCACTTGAGCCCAGAGGCAAAATCGGCGTCATTTCATGGCGTAAGTAGCACGAGTTGCCGGTTTTCTAGCAGCCGCTAGAATGTCTACCTATTGAGAGACCCCATATCGCATAATGGCTATGTCTCTAGGAGTCAGGCGTGCAGGTTCAGCGAACGAAGGTCCGGATGAACCAAGGAGCCCGCCTCCTGAGACAGTAAGTGAGAGATGATTGGCAGAGGCACTGGAGGTTCCCGGGACAACTGATGTAGTAGAGGGAACCAGATCTGCCTGGACCAATACGGCGCGATAAGTATCAGCATCGCCTGCTCTCTGCGAAGTTTCAAAAGGACTCTCTGGATCAACGGAAGGGGGGGGGGGGAGGCATAGAGGAATCTGCCCACCCAGGAGAAGGACAACACGTCTCGCCAGAAAACACCAGGCCCTGGATCTAGCGAGCAGAAATTGGGCAGTTTTGCATTGTATGGGGACGCGCGAAAAGGTCCAACTCTGGTGTACCCATCTGCAGATCCTCTACTACCTCCTGGAGTAGTTACCACTCATGGACTCTGGCCTGAGAGCGACTCAGGCTGTCTGCGATGACTGTGTGCACCCCCGGGAAATGAACAGCAATGACGTTTGCACCGTGTTGCAGAACCCACTCCCACACCCTCATGACCTCCCAGCAAAGCAGGTAGGAATGGGTGCCTCCTTATTTGTTGAGGTAATACATCACCACGGAATTGTCTGTCTGTAACAGAAGAGTACCCGGTGGAATCTCCGACTGGAAAGCCTGCAGGGCATAAAGAACTGCTCTCATTTCCAGGATATTTATGTGGAGAGGAGTCTCTTGGGCTGTCCACAGGCCCAGAGACCTGACACCGTAGAGGTGTGCTCCCCACCAGGGCCCTGAGGCATCTGTGGAGAGCGTCACAATCTGAGACAGCGCAATGAAGGGGAACCCCACCAATAGGTTCTTTGAATCTAGCCACCATTGCCAATCCCGGATTATGGCCTTCGTGAACCGAATTGGGAGCTGCAGATGGTCTTGCTTTTGATCCCATTGGACCTGTAACATCCACTGGGTCACCCACATGTGGAGACGGGCTAGCGGGACTGTTGCAATGGCCGCAGCCATATGTCCGAGCAGACAAAGGACCTGTCTGGCTGGGATGGTCCTCTTTGCCGAAAAGTCCATGATGAGGGATCTGATGTGTTCCGCTTGGTCCCAGGGTAGAAAAGCTTTCCCCTAGACGGTGTCCAGAACTGCGCCTATGAACTGCAGAATCTGTGACGGAACCAGGCGTGACTTCTCTTGATTGATAATGATGTCCAACGTCTCGAACAGAGAGAGAGTACAATGAATGGCAGACATCAGGGCCTCCTGAGAGGGCGCCATGAGAAGCCAGTCGTCCAGGTAGGGGAACACGTAGTGGCCTTGTCTCTTCAGAGTCGCCGCTACGACCGCCATGCACTTCGTGAATACCCGAGGTGCCGATGACAATCCGAAGGGGAGGGCTCGGAACTGATAATGGTGACCCTGAAACTCGAAGCGCAAAAACTTCCTGTGCGCGAGCGATGGGTATATGTCAGGTAAGCATCCTGCATGTCCAAGGACGCTAGAAAGGCGCCCTGCTTGAGCATGGGTATCAGACCTGGAAGGGTCACCATGCGGAAGCGTTTGTATAGGACTGAAGCGTTGAGGTCGCTGAGATCCAGTATCGGACGGAGGTCCCCGTCTTCTTGGGAACCAGAAAGAAGTGAGAATAACAACCTGCACCTCTTTGGTTCCGCAGTACGTGCTCTATAGCTTCTTTTCCGAGAAGCGCAAGCACCTCCTGCTGTATGAGCAGGGCGTGCTGACCTGAATAACGGGAAAGCAGGGGAGGTCTTGACGGTGGGTGGTCAAGAAAAATCGATGAAGTGGCCTTTCTTGACCATTTGGAGAACCCACCAGTCGGCGGTAATCGACTGCCATCCTGAAAAGTGGCGAGCGATGCAACCCCCAACCTTTTGTGCTCGTTGATCCACAGGAGGGGCGGGGCTGGGAAGGAGTCATGCTGTGGCAGCACTGGTTCCTGCAGGCTGGGCCGGTTTGGTGTAACGCTGGCCTCTGCCTGGGGAAGACTTAGCCTTGGCTTTATGATGAAAGGTGCCCCTTTGTTGCTGGCTGGAACGTGGCTGCTGCCGTTGTTGCCGGCTGCGAAAGCGGTTCTGGTTCCTACGAAAGGAACCAGACCTTGATATGTACATGGCTTGTATGGACCCAACTGCCTTCCCGGCGTCCTGGAGCTTGGTGATAACCTTCTCCGAGTGTTCACCAAATAGGACTTCGCCATTGTATGGAATGTTAAGAATGTTCTTCTGTACGTCTGGGGTAAAGCCGGAGACATGGAGCCAAGAGCATCTCCGGAGACAGACGCCCGAAGCTGCAGCTCTGGCAGACGAGTCCGCGGAATCTTATGCAGCTCGTAGCACTTGGGCTCCCACATCAGACCCTGTGCGGAGGTTTAGGAGCTCCAACTTCTGATCGCCATCAGTTAATTTGTCAACAAGGTCCTAGCCCTGTTCCCACAGGGCATTTTGAAACTGAACCATGTGAGACAAGTAGTTCAGGGTCCTGATGGAGCATGTAGCAGCCACGTACATGCGCCTCCCCAGGGCATCCAACTGTTTGGATTCCTGGTCCAGTGGCTGTGTGCTCACATGCTGCGGTCACTGAGACAGGTCATGAGAGGCCGTAATGACCAGGGAGTCAGCCAGAGGTTGTTGTGCCAAGTACTGGTCCTCTTTCGGAGCCTTGTACAGGCGGTCAGCTTTCTTCGGCACAGCGGGTGTGGAGTGCGGACGTTTCCACGCAGCCTTGGTGACATCCGCGAAAGTGTCCACCAAGGGTGGTACTACCATAGGCTTGGGATCTTTCTGCCGAAGACAACGGGCAAGGCGCTGTATCTCAGGGTCAAGGTCTTCAGAATCCCATCCTATGTTCTCCTGGATGTGCCTCATAATCTCAGAGAAGGAGGGATCATCCAGAAGTGACCTGGGTAGGTCTTGTTGGTCAGGCGATGGGATGCTGAGTGGAGAAGGAGATCTGGAGCTTTTAGAGGTATTCTATCTAGAGTCCTCCCCTGACTGAGTGTACCGACGACGTCTGGGTTGGATGGGGCTGGGAGATCCTGAGGGAGGTCTTGAGGGAGGCCTTCTCCAATCCCTAGATCTACCCCTAGGAGGTGGAGTATGCTCCTTAGGGGTTGGTGGTCGTCCTGCTGGCCCCTGTGGTGGAGAAGATGATTTTACAGGGATCACATCTTTCTGGATTGTGTCCCACAAGAAAGTGAAGAGATCCTTGACCTCTTGAATGTTCACGCCCGACAACAGGCCTGGTGCCGGTGGTCTGTCACCGGGGTCGGGCATCAGGTCTGCAGGTGTCTCCGGGGTGGGCGAAGGTTCCCTTGGAAGCCCGGCGTCCTCTGTGTCGCCTGCCTGGTCCTCAGGCAATGCCGTGTCCTCCTCCGTGGAGTCCCTGCGACCGGTGCCCACCAGTGACTTGGGGGGCAGTCTTCAGCTCCGGTGAGTGTAAGGCCAACGTCGGTCGCTTGGCCGATGTCTTCAGGTCCGGCGAACGCCTGCCCAACGTCAGGTGCTTGGACGACATTGGGTCCGTTGTCTGCTTTAGGGACATCAGGTCTTTTGCCTTCCTGGGTGGGGGATCCGGACCCTTGGGAGGCTGGGAGACCGATCTGAAGTCGGGGTCCCGACGTCGGACAGAAGAGGAAGACTTGTGATGGTCAGAAGACTTAGATGAGGCCTGGGAGGGAGTGGAGGAAACCGAAGGCCTGGAAGTCTTTATGGGTTGAAGTGAAGCCGAAGAACCACATGTAGCCTTGACCTTAACCGGAGGGGGCTGAGAACGAGCCCTGGAGGGACAGCGGTCCGATTGTGTGGAGCCTGAGCTACGCGAGTCCGAGGCCCGGTTCGGGGATCTGGACCTTGCCTTCTCCCGGTGCTTGTCCCGGTGTTTATGGGCTTTGGAGGAAGTTTCACCTCTGGAGGAAGGTTCTTTATCCATTCTGCCAAGTTTTTCTTCCAAAAGGTAACCCTGGAGTGCCTTCTGAAGGCGGATCCTGGTGCGGCTGTTGAACCCCTGACAGAAGGAGCAGGCCTTGGTGTCGTGGTCCGGGCCTAAGCACCGCAGGCAGGATGAATGAGGATCCTTGAAGGGGATCTGTTTTCCGCAGGCACACTTGGAAGGGTGTCCCTCAGAAGAAGGAGTTGGAGATGCCGACATTAGTTTAATAAAAACTACTGTGAGAAGTTCTTAGTCGTCGTGCGCTAGAATAAAACCGAGAGGCTGATGCTGGCGGGAAAAGAACTGGGGATTCTGGGGGGCCGCCTCCTTAAGTACTATGCCCGATGTTGGGGGCAGGACCGACGTCGCAGGCGGTCCCCGTTGAATACCGCTAGCTAGAAAATTTCCATGGGGTCCTGGCGCCTGACGGCTTCAGTCCTAAAGGTGTAACCTGCTGCAAGAATCGTTTCTCGAAGTAAGATTGATACAATCTATCTAGACACAAACAAGATGGGTTAGTAACACACTTGGAGTAAAGACAATCAGCCCTACAGATTTTTCAGACTGGGAATTGCAACAGCTACTACAGGCAATTAAGGACTTCATTGCTGCAGCAACAGGTTGGACAGGAAGGATGTCATCACTCACTGATTGGGACAGAAAAATCTTCACTGTTTTCAGTTACTGCAGAGCACATTAACAGACTCATTTAAAGAAAACCACAAAACCAAACCATGATATTTTTAGGAAACACTAATAGCACAGGGACTTGAATTCCTGTGTTTATTGTAAATCTGTAAAATACCGGCATTTGATCTTTACGGCAAGTACAGCCTTTGCGGACAGAAGAGTGAAAATACCTAGCTTTACATTAAAAGCATATTTACATTTATTTGTATTATCATTACTGAAGCTAGTAGGGTGGGGAGATCTGTAGGCAGTGTCTCAGAACTTTGAAACTTGTCTTTGAAACTGCAAAAGATGGTGTGGGGAAACTAGGTCAGGAGATTAATCTTAGGCTAAGTAGATGCAAGAAGCCCTGCAAAATCAGGTATGCAATTTTTTGGGGAGATAACAGAGGCTTAGTGCCTTCTTACCAAGAGCACTATAAAAGCACTTCCACTCTTAACATGGCCCAGTGAGTGAGTGGAACAACTGGCATCAGCAGAAGGAAGCAAGGACCAGGGGACTCTGCCAGTCAATTAAGTCAAGGTACCAGTTTTCAATACTGTGCAACAGTCACTGCTGGGAACAGTGGAAGGTTAAAGGTAGGCCAAAACTGGGAACAGGAGCAACACCCTATCTAGGGCAGGAGTACAAAAGAGATTTAAACAAAGCTTGGGGGAACACAGATAGAAAAGAAAAAAAAAAAAAAAAGAGGAAACTAGAAACACCCTATATGGGGTAAGGGTACAAAAGAATTCCCATGTACACAGGGAGAACAGCAGCTGAGAATGCCGGGAGTGATGCAGTGTAGTGGCTGTGGGGCGGCACTTTTCAGAGAGACCATCTGAAGACTACGATGCTGCCTTATCTGCACACACCCCTCCGGGTTAAGGAAGAAGGTCACCAGACTCCAGGTTGAGTTGGCTAAGATTCGGGGGCCACCATTACTTCAGAGGATGCCAGGCAGGAGGAACAGCTGGACTATGATGGACTCTGGAAGGGTGGCAGTGGCGGGACTGAAGCATATTCCTCAACAGATACTATAATGTAATTCCTACACTGCTCTGGTGGGGTGGGAACGTTGGGAGGAGGCACCCGTAGTAGTGACCAGGAAGGATGTGAGGCCCTGTACAGTGGAGACCCCAAGAAGGGTGACAGAGGACCCCAGAGGAAGAAGCAACTTCTGGTGGGGATCAACTGTGGGGAGTATAATTCTGGGAATTGGAAATGGGGGGTGGGGGCAGGTTAGGTGCATACATTGCGTCACGGCCTGGAGGGATGGGAAGCGAATCCTGAGGATCACTAGGGCAGCAGGATGGGAGGAAGAGCTGGATGTCACTATCACAAATTCACTCAACCAGTCAACCTTCTACTCCCAAAGTGCCAACCTCTGAGCGCAGAATTGTGAACAGCACAAGGTAACCCTCTTGTCTGTTTTGTGGGTTCGAGTCACCTTAGTTTCAAGTTCTGGAGGGATTCAAACTGATAACCTATTGTTAGCATACCCAATTATCAGGCTCAGATAATTCTGTCTTCAGGGGGCCAGATATCTTTGCCTACGGGCACCTAATCAGGCATTACAAAATGAACCCTTAGAACTCTATGCAAGACCTAGAGAACTCTGTTTCCCAGTTTGGCATCACAATAAGCTCTTACACAGTGTCAACTATAACCTTCAAAGCTTCACTTAATTAAAAAAAAAAAAAGTTTCAAGGCACACCAGGCAGTTTCTGTTTTTAAAATAATATTTATCTTTACTTTAAAATAGATAAATAGCCGGCCCGGTGGCGCTGAGGGTTGAGGCGCTGGTCGCCACAAATTGTGCTGCGCCAGCAACCTGGGTTCAGAAACGAACCCAGGCCACTGGGGGTCGGCAGGGGAGGAAGAGGATTGAGCATCCATTAGACAGCTTTCCTCTCCCGGGGGTGGGGAAGGGGGTCTGCACTCGGCACTTGACTGGCCTCTGGCGGAAGTCGGGGGCAGGGCAGGCGTAGAGCAATACTTGGGGATGGGGAGTGGGGACGTTGGCGGTGACGCCATGTCGTCAGGGTGTGTGCCACTCTTCCAGGAAAAAGGGAAAATTGGCGACTGGTCTCCTAGATGACGGAGCACCGATAGAGACCCTGATTGCCCGCACCTGCCTGGCGACCCGATTCCGACGAAAAGTTTGTCTCGGGGCATATCCACCCTGCACACGCCTGGGGGTACAGCCAAGGCTCCATGGGGACTCGGAGAACCAGGTAGGTTGTGGTGTGGGGACAATGTGTGTGTCTCCTGAAGGAGTGGAGACCAGTCGCTGGGGAGAGGAGCATAAAGTGTATAAAACAGGTAAATAGGAAAACAGTAAAAATTACAGAACAAAATATCCCAACACATACAGCCTTAAAACAAGCAGGTTTAAAAGTGCAGATTCCTACAAATAACACTCAGACTAGTCTTGTCTAACGTTCTTACTTAATCTTTCAGTGCTTTGTGGTCTCTCTTCTCTCAGTCAGAAAATGGAAATGAATGCATGTCTCTAAGGTTTGCTCAGTAGGTTTAAAAACAGTCTTGAGCCGGCCTTCTCTGAGGTCACCTAACTTCACCTTGGAGTATTAAACTGTATATTTTCATAACACAGGATGGCTTACTAAGATATTTAAAAAATAACAGGTGACATCAATGAATTTCCTCTTTTCCTGTGACCTTTCAAACTGGTCTGTGATCTACAGACATCAAAGGCTCTTTGATACAATGCTGACTTCCTCTGCGACACCCCCACATGCACATTGGACTACAATGCAGTCTGGGATCTGTACAAGTCTCTTTGATGTAATCAAATGGCTTCTGTGGAAGACCGTTCAAACACATGCAGATGTTCCTTCTTTCCTGATCCTTAGTGCAATTTAAGGATTTCCCTGCAGACGTCATGAATGGCTAATTTTATTCCCTGGGATCAAAGCCAATTTAACATGCTAACTGAACCTCAAATATCTGTAGTTTTCCCTACGTCCTGTCCTTTGAACTTATGCCTGGGGAGGTTTTGTGTCACTTTAACAAGACAGTGGTTTCCCTTCACACAGTCCATCACACATTTTTTTATATTTACAAAAAATGATACAGGGATCAGAACCAGCTAAGTGTGACAGTCACCATCCACATGGGGACTAATGACCTGGCTAGGAGGGATGGGGCTGAGATAGTGCAGGGGGAGTTTAGGAGGAGTTTTAGTCAGGCAGTTCGTTCAGTGGCTTTTGTTGAGTACTGCCGGTCTACGACAGTGAGGGGGAGGAGGGACGGACTTCAGCTCATGGCTGAAGGAATGGTGCAGAGATAAGGGGTTCAGCAACAGTGGAGACTTGGGACCCACCTGGGAGGGTAAAGGCTTATACAAGGGTGATGGCCTGCATCCAGCTGGAAGGGGAACTGCTGTCCTCTGTGGACAGTATTGCTTCTACAAACAACTAGCCAGATGAGACACAAAAGGAATCAAGGAAGCAGAAAATGCCCCCACAAGGCTGAAGTAGAGTGTAAGAAGAAGCTGAGGAGAAGAGGTACCGCCCCAGGATGCAAATGAATAAAGAAAGCAGGGTGGTGAGGCAGAATGGGAGCACTGAAAAAAAAAAAAGGGGGGCATCAACTAGAGTGGAAACAAAATATGGAAGGCCATGTGTGCAAATGCAGAAGTCTAGGAAATAAAGATCCTGGACCCAGAGGCCATCACGGCAGAGGGCAGCCTGGATACTGTGGCCATTACAGTGTCATGGTGCACTGAAAAGCATGACTGGGACATGGCCATACCAGGCTATACTCTGTTCAGGAAGGTCTGGGTGGGAAGGAAATGAAGGAGTGTGGTGCTTTACGGAGTGGGGGGGGGGCACAAATGTGACATACACGGAATACAGGGGAAGGCAAACATACTGTGGGTCACTCTGGAAACAAGGAATGGGGGCAATGCAGTGATGTCCAGCACAGAGGGAGTAATTAGATAAGGTAATGGCGGAAGCCACTGGCAAGATAGCAGAAAAGTGAGAGATGTTGCTGGTGGGGGACTTCAACCTGCCAGATGTACACTGGAGACTCCCAGCACTGGCTTCAAGCAGAGACATCCTGGACTCTCAGCAGCGGGTATTCCTCAGGCAACTAGTGAGTGAACCCACTCGTAATGGGGCACTACTGGACCGGATAACTCACTATAGGATCAGTGTTGCAGATGTCAAGGTGGGAGGTCTCCTGGGGATCAGTCAGTGATCACCATACAGTGAGGTTCAATATAAGGACAGCTGCGGAATTGAACCATACAAAGTTCTGGACTACAAGAGGGCAGATTTTGTAAAGATGAATGAATGCCTCAGGGATGACCTGGGTAGGGTGCAGGAACAATGGGAGAAGCTAAAACTAACCACAGTAAAGGTAACAAATCTCTGCATCAAATAAAACAGCAAAAGCAAGAGGAAAAAGACTGCTATGATTCTCAAAAGAGGTGGCTGAAAAGGTAAAGGGTAGCATTCAGAAAGTACAAGAAGACAGAGGAAAGAAGATAAGGAGATTAAGAGGGAAGCAGTAAGGAGCGCAAAGGTGCAACCTGAAGAGAGAATAGCCTAGCAGGCAGTTAAAAGGGACAAGACATTTTTTAGATATTAAGAGGAAGACCAGGGGAAGAAAGGAGAAGGGGAAGGGGGACCCAGGAAAAGGCAGACATCCTGAACAGATACTTTTATTCCATGTTCAGAGAAAGAAGAAAGGGAAGGGCCACAAAAAAGTAATAGAAACTCTGAAAGGAGGAAGCTGGACATTTTTTCAAAGGAGAGAGAGTCCTGAAGGGACTCGTTAATCTGAAGATTGACAAAGCAACAGGGCCAGATAGGGTGTATGCAGGGGTACTGGGAAGCTCAAGAGGTACTGGCTACACCCCCCCCCCCCCGACAGTCCCATTGAACAGCTCACTGGAAATGGGAGTGGTGCCAGAGGACTGGAGGAGAGCAGATGTAGTCCCACTGAACAAACGTGGTATCAGGGAGGAGGCTGGCAATTATAGGCCAGTCAGCCCAACATCAATGGTGGGAAAGTTAACGGAATCACTGCTGATGGAAAGGATTGTGGAATATCTTGAATCCAGTGGCATGAAAGATCCGAAGTGGGGAGGGCATGTCAAACGAATCTGACATTTCTCTGACTGGTTGACAAAGGAATTAGATCAGGGTGGACGTGGCTGGTTCCATGTCACCGCGGCGAGGAAATCTGTCAAGAGTCATTAAAGCGACGGCACTGTGCCATCACAGTACAAGTGCTTTTTTGCAGGAGGGGTTGCCCCCGGGACTATAGATAACCAACTCCGAGTCAGAGTTGGTTCTGGGAGGGGGCAGACTCCCCAGAGATACTGTCAGGAAACCAGCAGGACATCACAGCGAACTGTCAATTTTGTCGCTGTGATGGTCTTCGCTGTCTTCCCCGTCACTGTGCAAATGTAATACCGACATGGCATACCTAGATTTCAGGAATGCTTTCAACACCATTCCACATAGACTAGTAATCAAAAGCTGGGTTGTTCAGGAGTGGGTTCAAAGGTGGTAAACTGTACAAGAAACTGGTTAGGGGTAGGTGACAGAGGGCGATGGTAAACAGAGTTCATTCTGAGGAAGGAAGGGTGATCAATGGGGTGCCTCAGACATCAACACTGGGACCAGTCCTCTTTAATGACTTTATAAATGACACTGCATGGAAGCTGGAAGAGAAGGTCTGCCTCTTTGCGGATGACACCAAAATCTGCAAAACAGGGTGGACACTCTGGTGGTGGTGGTGGTGGGGGGGTGGATTGGTGGAAAGGATGAGCAGCAGCCTGAGAAAACTCAAGGAGTGGTCATGGGAATGGCAGCTGGATTTCAATCAGAAAAACAGCAAAATAATAAATTTAGGGCACAGAAACCCAGGAGCGGGGTACAAAATTAGTGGAGTGATACGGACGACTACCAAGTAGTAAAGAGGCTTGGGTGTAATCGTATCTGATGACCTAAAGGTGGCCAGGCAGTGCAACAAGGCAGTCAGGAGGGTTAGTAGGATGCTGGAATGCGTAAGGTGGGATATCACCAGCAGAAAGAGGGAGGTAGTGTTGACCCTATATAGAGCACTGGTAAGACCTCACAGAGTACTGTGTCCAGTTCTGGAGATCACATCTCCAGAAGGATAGAGCGGAGGCGGTTCAGAGAAGGGCAACTAAAATGGTGCAGGGTCTGCATCAAAAACACTACAAGGAGAGACTAAATGACCTCAGTAAATACACCCGGAGAGAAAATATGACAAGAAACCTTTAAACACCTCACGGGATAAATAAGGTACAGAAGAAAAGTAATTTTGGTTAAAAAAAAAGGTGCTCGCCAGCCCAGTGGTGCTGAGGGTTGAGGTGCTGGACACCACACCTCACACTATGCTGGCGACCGGGTTTGGGAACAGACTCTGGTTGCTGGGGTCAGCGGGGGATGGAGGACCATCCCAGCGGATGCTATCTCCTCCTCCTGGGATGGGTTACAGGGGGTGTTTTGCACACCCGACCCTCCTGGAGCCGATGGAAGCATGGGTATTCGGTGGCAACAGCAGCTCTTCGGAGCTAGGGAGGGGTGGACATGGTGGGCACTTGGCAACGGCGTGCATTAGCATGTCTGCCTGGATGTACGTCCTTCACGCCAGCGTCCTCAGTGGTAAGGGAGGAAAAGGGGAAAAATACATACACCCTGGCCCCCCGAGCAAGATGAAGCCAGGGAAGGAGTTGCCTAGAGGGATGGCCCAGGCAGACCGAGTAGGAGGGGGTACAAGGCCTCCTCTGAAAGCCATGAGAGCCAGGCAAGTTTAAAAAAAAAAAAAAAAAAAAAAAATGGTGCTCAAGAACAAGTGGACATGCTAGTACGCTGGAGGAGGAGGATAGATTCAGGAGATGTGAGAAAGTGCTTCTTCGCAGAAAGAGCGGTGTATTCCTGGAACAGCCTTCCAGTGGAGGTGAAGGATTCAAGAATGCATGGGACAGGCCTACAGTGCCTTCAGAAAGTATTCACCCCCCTTGGATTTCATCACATTTTGTTGTGTTACTACCAGAATTTTTAATGCATTGAAATGAATTTTCCCCCTTGATTCACACAGCATACTCAACAATTTAAAGTGGCACAAATATTTTTATTGTGTAACAAAAATTTATGAAACATTAAAAACTGAAATATCTTGTTTACTTAAGTATTCACCCCCCTAAGTCAATACTTTGTAGAAGCGCCTTTGGCAGCAATTACAGCTTTGAGTCTTCTTGGGTATGTCTGTATCAGTTTGCACATCTGGATTTGAGTTTTAGCCATTCTTCCTTGCAGATTTGCTCAAGCTCTGTCAAGTTGGATGGGAGGCGTCGGTGAACCACAATCTTTAAGTCTTTCCACAGATTCTTAATGGATTCAAGTCTGGGCTTTGGCTGGGCCACTCAAGGACATTCACCTTCTTGTTCTGAAGCCACTCCAGTGTTGCTCTGGCTGTATGCTTGGGGTCGTTGTCCTGTTGGAGCGTAAATCTTACCCCAGTCCAAGGTCTATGCAGACTGATGCAGGTTCTCCTCAAGGATGTGCCTGTATTTGGCTCCATTCATTGTTCCCTCTATCCTGACAAGTGCCCCAGTCCCTGCTGCTGAAAAGCATCCCCATAACATGATGCTGCCACCACCATGCTTCACGGTAGGGATGGTGTTACACGGGTGATGAACTGTGTTCGGTTTGCGCCAGGCATAGCGCTTTGCATTCAGGCCAAAGAGTTCAATTTTTTTTTGTTTCATCAGACCAGAGAATCTTTTGCCACATGGTCTCAGAGTCTGCCACATGCCTTCTTGCAAACTCCAGGCATGCTATGTGGCCTTTTCTCAGGAGTGGCTTCACGTCTAGCCACTCTCCGTGAAAAGGCTACATCTGTGAAGTGCTGCAGAGATTGTTGTCCTCTGGACAGGTTCTCCCATCTCAGCCATGGAACTCTGTAGTTCTGTCAGGGTGGTCATTGGGTTCTTGGTCACTTCCCTGACCAAGATCCTTCTTGCCTGGTTGCTCAGTTTGGGAGGACGGCCTGCTCTAGGAAGAGTCTGGGTGGTTCCATAATCTTTCCATTTCCTAATGATGGACTGGACTGTGCTCCTGGGAACTTTCAACACCCTAGAAATGTTTTTATACCCCTCCTCAGATCTATGCCTCCTCACAATGCTATTACGGAGTTCTACGGACAGCTCCTTGGTCTTCATGGTAGAGTTTCTGCTCTGACATGCACTGTCAACAGTGGGACCTTATATAGACAGGTGTATTTCCTCTGAAATCATGTCAACCATTTGAACTGACCACAGGTGGACTCCATTCAAGTTTTAGAGTTATTTCACAAGGAAATTGGATGCACCCGAGCTCAATTTGGAGTGTCATAGCAAAGGGGGTGAATACTTATCAAATCAAGACATTTCAGGTTTTTATTTTAAATTACATATACAAAAAATTCCAAAAGTTTCATTCCACTTTGACATTATAATTTGTGTAGATACGTGACAAACAAATCCCATATAAATGTACTTTAATTTGAGTTTGCAACATCACAAAATGTGACAAAATAAGGGGGGGGGGTGAATACTTTCTAAAGGCACTGTAAGGAAATCATAGTAGAAAGTGGGGGCGGGGAGGATTTTTTGATCAAGTACAGTCTGAGATAATAATGTAGGTATGGGCCCGTCGGCGTAGAGGGTTGAGGCGCTGCACGCCACACGGGCAACCCATGTTTGGGAGCGGACTCAGACAACCGGGGGTCGGCGAGGATCGAGCATCTGGAGGACTGCTCTCCTCTCCTAGGATGGGATCCGGGGGCTTCCCTGCCTTGCTGTGGCCCTCTGTAGAGATCGGGGGCACTGCACTGGGTGAGGGACATAAGCTGGGGAAGGCAGTAGCAAAAGTCTGCAGGTGGTGCTGCGCTGTCACTGTATGTCCGCCACCTCAGGGGCAACCAAAAAAGATGGAAAAATCCCTCCAGCACCAAGAGGTAGACCGTGGTCCCCGAGGCAGGCACACATGCCCACTGACTCTCCTGGGTCTTCTCTCTCTGGGACCTCGGAGGGGAGGAATCTGTCCCCGATTCATTGCTGGGTGGGGATTCAGGCAGGGCAGTAGTGCCTATCGAGTGCGTCTCACCCGAAGGGGCCCTGGTGTCTGGGGCGCATAAAGAAATGCCACCAAAATATATATATTATAATAATAATAATGTAGATATGGAAAAATAGGCAGACTGGATGGGCTAAACGATCCTTACCTGCTGTCAAATTCTATGTTTCTAGATAAATGTCCGCTTACGAAGAGAATCAGAGGGTATCCTGGGTAGAGAGAGTATGGGCAGAGAAACTCCTTCATACTTGCCATAGTTTCCTTTTGTGTTAGCTCCAACGTTTAAATGCTGGTTAGCCACATTACACCTCCAAACATCTGTATGAACTGTTATGTACTGTCACCCAAGTGTCCAAAAATCTTTTAATGAAAATATATAAAAATCTAGACTAGCATGCAAAAACCCAGCTTTCAGAGACAGCAGTCTCCCTGTCTTGGGGTGTGTGGGTCTGTGTGTCAGCAGAACCAGTGCTATGATTTTTTGTGATCGTGATCTGTGTGTGCCTGTGTCCTGGATGCCAAGCAGTACTCTACCCACCAGACCATATGGTCTCTCGAGTGTTTAGTGCATTTGTGGTGCCATTTGCCTTATGACTTTTCTCACGCAATTCTGTATTTAGATCAAACACCACTTAGTTCAAACTGCCACCTAGCAACTGCTGTTTGACAGGCAATGCATTACGCTTGCATGGTTTGGCTGAATTTATTCTTCTGGCTGGAACATTTTGGTGACAAGTAGCCAAAATGCTGAAGTATTTTAAATTCCAGCTTTAACCCAGGGGTGAGTTCAATCACACCCTCTCTATCACAACCCTAAAATCTCGAGTTACAATTGGGGCCTTCAGGCCCAAAAATAAAATTTTCCTGCCCAAACATGGCAACAGCAGAAAACAAGGGAGGTCACATAAGAAAAATTCTTAGTAAATTAATCCTGCTTTGCCAAAGCAAAGCCCAATCTGTGCATGAACATACCTGCCGGCTGCACCTTCAAGATCTCTCTGTTTGGCTGGGGGTCCTGCTGCGCTATCCGAGAGTCCACGTCTGGCAAGAAAAGTGAGATATATACTCATTACATACAGCAACTATAACATTATCCACGACTGCAGCTTTTTGCTGATCATTTTTAAATGCTGGGAAATCAAATTAGGCAGCAAAAATCCTAGCAATTTAACTATGAGTTCAGTAATATCTTAATGACATTCTCAAATGAAAGTTCTAAAATTTCCGAAATTAAACTGTTCTGCTTGAGAACGTACTGTAAAGGATTTGTACCTGTCATTAATAATAAAGGGCACTCAACAGCTGACACATGGCTTGTCTGGAGCTTTTAGAAGGGGATGTTTAAACTGAGCTTCACTTGTGCGAACAAAAGATCCATTTCATAGCATCACAGCTGGATACAAGTCGTTAGCCTGGTGGCCATAAGGCTCGCTGTCAGCTGCTGATATAAAAACGTCTTGGTTCCCATACATTTATCCAGCGCCGATTTGAATGTATCCAGTGTTTTGCTTGTTACTACAGCTTTAGGTAGACTATTCCATACTGACAACTCTTTCACTAAACCAAATTGCCTTTGCTCTGTTCTAGAGGTGGACCCTCTTAGTTGAAAGCTATGCTTTCTATTTGCTCTTTCTGAGCATTTTCTTTCTAAACCAATACATTCCATTACAGAGTATTTAACTCGAAAGATTGATTAGCGTTTTGCTCATAAAAGTTCTAAAACACCGTGAAAATGCATAGCACTTGCCTCACTATGTTTAACATAACACTTCTGGAAAACCTATATAAATACTTTCAGTTCAGTTAGTATTGTCCCCCACCAAAAAACTGCTAATCAATTATTTAAAACCCTGCATTAAGATCACTATTTTGCATTGAAACACTGAAACAAAGAAATTGTCGGCAGATAAGGGCCATTAGATATGGACATTGGATATGACAGAGACATACAAGTATCTCACAGGGAGGAACAGGGTGCAGGAATACACTATTTTTAAGCGAAAAAGATGTTCCAGGACTAGAGGGCATGGGATGAAGTTGGAGGGAGGACGATTCAGAGGAAACATGAGGAAGAATTTATTCACAGAACGGGTGGTGGACAAGTGGAACACCCTGCCAGAGGAAGTGGTGGGGGCTGAAACAATCACAGGATTTAAGAATGCATGGGATAGACATAAAGGAATTCTGGAGGTCAGGGGTAAGGGGCAACAGACTTCTAGGAAAACATAAACTGAACTTACAAGCTCAAATGGGCAGACTGGGTGGGCCATAGGCCCTTATCTGCCGACACTGTCTATGTATCTATGTATCAGGCCCATCCAGTCTGCCCGTAGGCCCTATATGTGGCCACTGACCCTATGTGATCAATGGCTTTTCATCACTCCCTCCCCTCTCAAGCTTCCCTTGTGCCTGTCCCAGGCATGCTTACACCCCTCCACTGTGCTTGCTCCCACTACATCCTGTGGCAGACTATTCCAAGCGTCAACTACCCTTTCTGTGTAGAAAAACTTCCTCACAGTACCTCTTAATCTACCCCCTTCCAATTTAACATTATGCCCCTTGTTCTAGTACTTTTTCCACATTGGAAAAGGTCCAACACCTGCACCTTGTTATGCACTTGAGGTACTTGAAAGTTTCAATCATGTCCCCCCGCTGTCTCCTCTCCTCTGGTGAGTACATATTGAGGTCCCTTAGTCTCTCCTCAAGTGTTTTGTGGTGCAAAGCCCTGCACCATCTTTGTTGCCCTTCTCTGGATAGTCACCTCATCTTACCCATGTCCTTGCGCAGGTGTGGCCTCCAGACTGCACGTAGTACTCCAGATGAGGCCTTATCAATGTTTTATACAATGGCATCACCACCTCACGCCTCCTGCTAGTGATATCTCTGCCTATGCACCCCAGCATGCCACTGGCCCTCCCTGCCGCCTCTGTGCACTGCTTTGATACTTTAAGGTCATCAGAGATGATAACCCGTAGGTCCCTTTCCTCTTTGGTGACCGTCAGCTGCGCCCCCCCCCCAAAAAAAAAACCTGTAGCCTTGCCCAGGTGCATTATTTTATACTACTTTGCACTGAACCTCAGTTGCCACCTCTCCAACCATCTTTGAAGCTTCTCCAGGTCCCTCTTCCTTTTCTGCACTCCTTCTGGAGTATCCACCCTGCTGTAGATCTTAGTGTCATCTGCAAACAGGCAGACCTTTCCTTCCAGCCCCTCTGCAATGTCACTAATGAAGACACTGAACAGGACTGGTCCTAGTCTAGTACTGATCCCTGTGGTATCCCACTGGTCACAACCCTCCCCCTAGATTGTACCCCATTTACCACCACCTTCTGTATCCTGTCTGTTAACCAGTCCCTAACCCAGTTCACCACCTTGTCTCCTATGCCCAAACTACCCATCTTGTTAATCAGCCTTCCATGTGAGACGGTATCAAAGGCTTTGCTGAAATCTCAGGCGACGTCTACTGCCCCTCCCTGATTTACTTCCCTAGTCACCCAATCAAAAATATATATATATATATATATATATATATATATTAGATTTGTTTGACATGATCTTCCTGCTGTGAATCAGTGTTGCCTCAGATCCTGAGCACCACTGGATTCCATATGTGCCACTATCCTTTCTTTCAGCAGTGTCTCCATGATCTTTCCCACCACTGAGGTAAGGCTGACTGGCCTGTAGTTCCCTGCCTCATCCCTACTGCCACTTTTGTGCAGTGGGACTACATGTGCCCTCCACCAGTCCTCTGGAACACAACCAGTGTTGAGGGACTCCAAACAGGGCTGCCAGAGGTGCGGCTAGTTCCCTTCACAGCTCCTTTAATATCCTCGGGTGGATGCAGTCTAGGCCCATGGCATTATCCACTTTCAGCCTTGTGAGTTCCTCCAGAACTCTCCCCACTGTGAATGGATTGGTGTCCACTTCTCTCCCCAACACTGCCTCTGCAACCCAACTGTGGTCCCCGACTCCCCCTGGTGAATACTGAGCAGAAGTATTTATTCAGTATTTCTGCCTTGTCCAGATCCCCCTTACACTCTCCTACTCTCCTTTGAGCCTCCAGCCCCCACAGTTTTACTTATTTTACTGATGTACCTACAAAATGCCTTATTCCCTTTGTTTACAGACCATGCTAAACCCTCTTCCGTCTGCGCCTACGCCCTCCCAACAGCCTTCTCTGCTTCCCTTAGACATTCAAGGTGCACCTCCCTGTCCTCCTCCCTTTGGCTCCCCCTATATTTCCTGAAACTCAGCCTTTTAGCCCTCACTTTGTCCCCCATCTCTTTGGAGGACCATAGCTGTTTCCTCCTTTTCCCTCCCAACACACTGGTTTATTTCCACTATTGTTCTTTCACCACCTCTATTATGATTCCCTTCCCCAGGACTGCGTGTATACATTTACCCATTTTAATGAACCCCCCCCAAAAAAAATCTAATACTCTTGCCCTTGTGTGGTTTAATAGAGTTCTTGTCTCCATGCTGAACAAGTGGTCACTGGACCCCAGCTGCCCTTCCACCTGTATTTCTTCAAGACTGTTCCCACTGGTCGATACCAGGTCCAGAACTGACTTGTCCCTGGTTGGCTCTTGCACCAGCTGCCTGAGTCCAACCCCCTGCAGGGATTCTAGGATGGCTGCGCTTCTGGGTGAAACAGCCACCTGGGTGGCCCAATCCATGCCTGGCATACTGAAATCTCCAGAAGGATTTTGCCTTTAGCTGCCATGTCATGTATGTTCTCCACTAGTTCTCCGTCTACTTCCTGTGTTGGAGGTCTGTAGATCACCCCGTCCATACTGCTGTGCCATTCCCTGGCTCCAGGGTGACCCACTACCTTGCCCCGATATTCCCTGAACTTCTGTAGCCTTTATACCATCTCTGATGCTGGGCCACTCCCTTACCCTTTTTACCCTCCCTGTCCCTCCTGAACAGTGTACAGCCTGGTACACAGACTTCCCAGCCATGATTAGCAGAGTATAACGTCTCTGTTATTGCTATGTCAAGGTCTGCATCTGCCAACAAGGCCTCTAGGTCTGGAACCTTATTTCCTAGGCTACGGGCATTCGTTAGCACAACCTTCCATGTTTTAGTGTCTGCCCTCCCTCTGCTCTTGTTCTCTCTCTCTCTCCAGCACCTTCCCCCCACCCCAGATTCCTTTCCTATGTGCTCTACCCACCATCACTCGTTATACATGTACTGCTTTGTAAACCATACATAAATCTCCCCTAGATCTTCTATAATCCAGTGAATATAGACTGAACTCCCTTAAATTATCCCTATATGGTTTTCCTGTTACATTCCTAATTTTTCTCATTGCCTTTTTTTTTTTCTTTTCTCTATTCTATTTCACTCCAGTCACGGCTCGTGGGGCCTTCCCTCTGATATCCAGTCCTTGTCCTGCCCGCCTGTGGATCTCTCTGTTTGCACCTCCTCTCTTCCCCGCCTGCAGTCAGCACCGCCGGTTTCAGCTGCCCAGGGAGGGTAGCCCTCACCTCTGTGGGCTCTCTTGTAAGTCAGACTCAGACTGCAGGTGGGCCCCGGAGGGAGGAACAGGAAGGCCAGCCGAGGAGAACCTGGTGGAGGGCATGGGGACTGGTGCGCCACCTGTCCCAAAAGAGGGGTTTTCCTTGTTCTCGCTAGTTCCCCACCTGCGTGGGCATGCCCCAATGCTCTGGCACATGGCAACCCTGCCTGCGTTGGCCACGCTGATCTCATGCTGTCCAGCTTGCTGCACCAACCCCTGGTCTCCACCGGGGGTCATCAGCACTCCGAGCTGACCCAACCCATTCACCCAGGGAGGAAAAACACCACAAGGTCACTCCTTCCTCAACCAGCTCCTGCCAACCCACCAGCACCCAAGCCAGTTCCCGAACTCTGGTCGCCAGCTTAGCGCAAGGTGTAGCGTCCAGCGCCTCAACCCTCAGTGCCACCGGGCCAGCCTCTTTGCTCTTCTTGGTACACTCTCCAGAAGTCTTATGTTCCCCTTCTGGTATGTAGCCCAGCACTGCACACAATACTCCAAATGGGGCCTGGCAAGTGTACTATACAGAGGGACCAACACTTTGCTAACCCCACTGCATATACCTCAGCGGGCCTAATGGTGGTACTGGACCTTTGGGGAATTCCATCTGATAGCGGTGATCCAGGCTCCCTTGTTCTCGCCTATAATAGGGTGGTAGAAGGGGCCCTGGATATCACTGCTCCAGTTGGTGTTTGTCCCCCGAGCTTTGCCCCGGGGGCCCATGGGATGATGGGTCCCTGAGGGAGCTGAAAAGGCAGAGGCGAAGGTTGGAGAGACACTGGCGATAAACTCGCCTGGAAGACAGGCTTAGATTGTCAGACTATAAAGTCTACCAATCAGCAATTTCCAATAAGAAGGTAGAGTTCCTGTCCAAGGAGACCGCTGCAGTCTAGAACAAGCTGGCTTATCTCTTCCGCACTGTGGACAGACTGTGCAATCCAGTTGGTCTGCAGTCTGGTCGAGCATCGTCACAAGGAAAGTGTGATGAGTTTGTGCAGTTTTTGCTGATAAGGTGGCCTCCATCAGGAGAGAGATCATCCAGCACCTCCCAATAGGTCCTTGCACTGGCCAATCGAGTGGTACAGTTAACCAGGTGACCTGGTCTGTCTTCAGCCTGCCGGTAGTCACTGATATTGTGAGGATCATCCAGACTCTGTGGCCAGCTTGCTGCAGTTTGGATCCAGGCCCAACTCACCTTGTAGGGTGTGCTGAGGTCACTGGCTTGGTCCTGGCCGGGATAGTGAAGAGTTCTCTGGAGAGAAGGATCTTTCCAGACCCTTTAAAGGAGGCGATTGTATGGCCCCTCCTAAAAAAAAAAAAAAAACCTTAGACCCAAACTCCCCGGCTAACTACAGATGGATCTCTAACTTGCCTTTTATGGGCAAAGTTATTGAGAAGGTGGTTACTCTGCAGCTGGAGGGTCATTTGAACAGCCACAATATCAATGACCCTCTCCAGTCAGGTGTCAGGAAAAGAGACAGCACTGAGATGGCCCTGGTTTGGGTACTAAATGATCTCCTGATGGCCAGAAATCAGAGATCTCGTACCATCTTGGTTCTCCTTGATCTCTCAGCAGCCTTTGACACTGTGGACCATGCGGTGCTGCTTGAGCGCCTGCAGCTCTTCTGTGGACCGGGGGGGGGGAAGAAGAGACATTCCTCAGTTTGTTTCGATCATTACTCAAGGGCAGATTTCAAAAGGTGGTGTCGGGGATTTATTTCACGGCCCCTCATGAGCTGTCCTGAGTGGTGCCGCAAGACTCGGTGCTGTCTCCCATGTTGTTCGCAGTGTATATGCTGCCATTAGGGGACATAAGACAGTATGGTCTGAGTTTTCACTGCTATGCAGATGACTCAGCTATACATGTCTTTTGTGCCCAGTCAGGAGAAAGATACTGTCTTGGTGTTTAACAGCTGTCTTACTGAGATTCAGGACGTGATGAGTGCCAGTTGGCTGAGGCTAAACCCGGGAAAAACGGAGGTACTGGTTGTGTACCCAGATCACAGGTTGGCTGGGATGTTGGCAGGACAGCCCTCTGGATTAGAGTTGGAAGGAACACCATTAACTGTCTTGGACCAGGTGCGCAACCTTGGCGTGATTTTTGATGAGAGCTTGACATTGAAGGCTCAAGTGTCGTCCATAGTCAAATCCTCCTTTTATCATCTTATGAACGTAGCTAGGGTGAAACACCTGGTTCTGATGGAAGATCTTCCTACTCTGGTCCAGGCCTTTGTCACCACCCATCTTGATTACTGCAACACCCTTTACCTAGGGCTGCCGGTGGTCGACATCCGCTGACTGCAGCTGGTGCAGAATGCGATGGCCAGGTTGTTAACTGGAGCACCTAGATCCAGGTATACAATACCTGTGCTACATGAACTGCACTGGCTGCCAGTACAGTGGTGGATAACATTCAAGGTTGCATTGCTGACCTATAAAGCTCTACATGACCAGGGACCGCAGTACCTGCAACACCTTCTGTCCCCTTATGGTCCCTGCCGCCCATTCCGATCCTCCGACGAGGGATTGTAGAGATTCCCAGGTCTGTTTGAAAACATCTGGAGGAAGGGCATTTGCCCTTATGGCTCCGACCCTATGGAACGCTCTACCTTGTCAGATACGAGACAGCCTGACCGTGGAGGGTTTTAAAACAACCCTTAAAATTTATTTAATCAGGCCTTTTTTGGTTCTTGAATCTGCTGTTGATATAAAAAATGTACTATACATGCATTTGAATTTCTATGCATGTACATTTTAATTTGTATAATAATAATGTAGATTAATTGTAATTTGTGAATTCTATGTATGCTATTGATTGTAAGGGTACCCTCAGCTCTGGAAAGGTGCTTTTTAAAAATAAAAACATGATGATGATGATATGTTCCTGAATTTACATCCCATTAGCATCTTACAGAAAAAGATGTGCAAGAACAAGGGTACACAATCTGAAGACAGAGGGGGATGGCTCAGGGGCAACACGAGGAAGTATTTTTTCACTGAAAGGGTGCTGGACACATGGAACAGCCTTCCTGAGGAGGTGGTGGGTCAAAAACAGTGGGTGAATTCAAGAATGCATGGGACAGACATAAGGCAATTCTAGTGGGGGGTAGAAGTAGGCCGTTGGTTAACTAGGATCTGCAGCTTATCCAATAGGCAGGGAAATGGGCAGACTACGTGGGCCAAGCGGTCCTTATCTGCCGTCAAAGTCTATGTTACTATACTGCATTACTTTGTTACTTTTCCGGACAGCTTCCCTGCACTGATGATCTTGTGTCATCCTATTTGTTATGATGCCTAGGACTCTTTCCTTGTTGTTTCTATAATGTCTATTAGTTCACTATTTTTTGTTAACCAGGTACTAGACATACAAATGCCCATTTTCAGCCACAACATACAGAAGTTACAATGTGTTACAGCTAATAAAACCAGCAGGACATCTTGGGAGGTATTTTAGACAGGAATGCAAATAACAACACATACTAACTGGTAGGCAAATTAGACAACAATGCAGCTAACAATACAACACAGCCAGCCCAGTGGTGCAGATGGTTGAGGTCCTGGATGCCACACTACACTCCACTTTAGCAACCCAGGTTCGAA
The DNA here is from genome assembly GCA_016271365.2 of Neoceratodus forsteri. Lineage (NCBI taxonomy): Eukaryota > Metazoa > Chordata > Ceratodontiformes > Ceratodontidae > Neoceratodus > Neoceratodus forsteri. Next base: position 964,163,825 of record CM028134.1, on the reverse strand, counting down.
TATGACTCAGGGCACCCGGGGAGAGAGATGAGGAGCTGATTGAGCTGCTGGCTGACAGCTCTCATCCTCAGGAGGAATCAGAGAGCTCCTCGGGGTTTGGTTGCCTCCTAGTGGAGGCCGAGTGGCAATGTCACGTTTGAGAAGCCCTGGCGCTAGGCATGGAGAGGGCGGACGAGGCTGTGGACCGGAGCTTCTGGGGTCTCGTGATAACTGGGCACAAGCAGAAAACACCCCAGAGGCTACAGAGGTCCCAGGAGCCAAAGCCCAACTATCCTTTCATCGAGCTCTTCAGAGCCCTTCAAACCAACCCAGGACCGACCCTCTAATTTCACAAAGGCTGCCAGGTAGGTGAGGTGGGCACTCCCCGGGGGGACTGAAGGTTCCTTGGGTTCGGGGAGAGGGTGCTCTGTAACTGTGCTCCCTGGAAGAAGGTGGCTTCAGGCCGGGAGTAGAGGACGCAGTTGAGTGGGCACTCCTGAGAGATGCTCCGATCCTCCGGTGAATAAACAATCTACAAAAAAAAAAATACAATACAACACAATCAGTTGGTAAATTATTTGTATTTATTTATTTGAAAAGTGGTAACCAAGAAAAGCACAATGAGTCAAAGCTTGTTTCTAGGTGTGACCCATGGCAAGGGGACAGGGAATACAATAAAAACAAGACTGATGCTCGGTACAAGTGCAAATAAAAGTAGCAAGGTACAACGAGGAACCATGATGTGCAAACAGACGAGAGGAGGTGGAATGATGGTGGTGCACATGCAGAATAGGAGGGCGCCTGATCCAGGCTGAGGAAGAACACAGGACAAGGCTCAACATCAAGGACGGTAGAGGCTCTGATAGGGGAGGGTCATGGAGGGCTGAAAGATGATGGGGCGGCGGAGGAGTTAGGTGGTACCCAAGGGAGCCGGGGGAGGGGCTGAGACAGAGTAAGGAGGGGAGCAGGTTCCAGAAGGAAGGAAGGCAACAGAAGGCTGACTGCCCAGCAGAGAAGTGAGGGTAGGGAAGGGAGAAGGTGTGAGGATCCCTGGAGCAGAGGGAGTTATGAGGCTGAGGGAATGGGAGAGAGGAGTGAGAATAAGTAAGAAGGAAGGGACCCAAATCAGTTTTTTGAGATTAAGGAAGCGCAATGGAACTGACAACATGAAGGTAGAGGGAGGATGAACTAGAAGTCGAGGGAGCAGTGGTGAGTTTAAGGTAGGGAGTTGGCAGCAAAGCAAAAAAAAAAAAAAAGGGCATTACACATGTGTCCAGTCTGGCAAGGGAAGTGAGGATGCAGCGCTGCAGACCACATCTGCACACTCAAAGACAGAGAGCTTGTTAAAAATAGTGGTTCTCAGGAACCTGCAGAAACCATCAGTTTGTGTGTTACAGTAAAAGGCACAGAGGTTGGGGTAGAGTTTGCCATGGATGGCATTAATGTGGCCACAGCAGTCAGTCAAACTTACCATCTAGACACACTGAATTACCTGAAGAATGGAACCACTTTTTTTTTTTTGGGGGGCAAATTTCTGACTGGTGCCAAAGGTCATGGGACACTTGCTTCGTTTTTTTTTTTGTTTTTATTTTTTTATTTATTTTATTAAATTCTCGGATTACAAATACCTTTGAGCAGAAACTGCTCATTTACAAAGGTTCCACGTCAAAGGATGAGGGTCAACATACATACAGAGGTAGTAAAAGAATGCACAGTAAACAACCAAAACAACTACAAGAAAAAATAAAGATACTCAGTTATAACATGCTTGGAGGTAATATTCGTATAACGAGCAGCTTGAGTAGGCAGCTGGCTGAGGTAACAATAAGAGACAGAGGGCACCATAGGCAGTTAGTATTGCAGGCATGTGACCGGGAGAGGAAGTTGGCAGGCTAATGGGCCACTGTCCGATGGTGGTGGAAAATGTCTTGTACCAGTGGAGATGCAAAGCAGGAAAGGAGCCACAAGGAAGGCCGGGTGCCAGAGGAAATGAGACCGGGAAAGGGCGGGCTGTGAGACATGAGTGAGCTGGGAGGTGTTTAGAGAGAGATCTCTGTTCAGAGAAGCAGTCACATTGAGTGGTAGAGGTGAGGTAAAGTTTGAGATTCCTTTTGAAGGGTCAAAGTGTAGTAGAGGAAAGTGCTTCTTTATTGAGGGAATTGAACCATTCAGCGGCTCTATAGATAAAGGACCGCTGACCCATGGAGGTACGACATCTAGGAACCTGAAAGGTTAGAGATTGTTTTGTTTTTTTTAACTATACAGTACTGACCCAAAGGTGGAAGGAGTGGAACCAAAACAGGATGTTGAGAAAGTCTTTCTGAAGTAAGCCCTCTACCACTGCAGTCGCGAGGCCAGCAGTAAAGATGACTGTTCATCTGCATACATGTGAATATGTGAGTTGGCACAGGCCGAGGAGAGGTCGTTCAGGCAAAGGCAGAAGCGGATGGGACCCAGGATGGAGCCCTGAAAGACCCCAACCTGGATGGGTAGTGGAGGTGACAGGATGCCTCCTACCTGTATCGACTGTTGGAGCCCCATAAGGTAGGAACGATTCAACAGCAGGCGCCAAGAGGCCAGCAGAGCTCAGCTTGTCCAGGAAGAGTGGAAGGGCCACCGAATCAAAGCCTCTGACCAGATCGCTGAAAATGGCCACAGTGATGTGCCCCTGATCCATCCCAATGAGGATAGAGTCAGTAACAGACAGCAGGGAAGAGACAGTAGAGATGGGCTTCTGCAAAGGGGAGAGGAAGATGGATGAAGACAGGAAGTCAGCAAACCTAGAACAGAAACATTTTTCTTGCAGCTTTGCAAGAGAAGAGAAGAGGGAGATGGGTCGGAAGTTGCCAGGGAAGGAGGGGTCACTCCTTTTATGAAGGGGGAAGAACTATGGTAGTCTTCCAAGACTGAGGAACAGGGCAGAAGGAGAGGTTAAGGAGGTTGAGTTGATGGGAGGAGATGGCAGGAGCCGAAAGGTGCACAAGTTTATGATCTAGCCTATCAGGGCTAAATTTTGACAGGTTGAGCGAGGAAAGGGAAAGGAAGGGTTCTTAGGGTGCATAGCAGAGGTAGCACTAGCAGAAGGTGGGAGGTAGTGATGCAATTGTACAAAACGCTGATGAAGCCTTACCTAGAGTACTGTGTGCAATTTTGGAGGCCACACCTTCGTAGGGACATTGACAGCGTGGAGGCAGTCCAGCGAAGGGTGACTACGATGGTACAGGGCTTGCACCAGTAAACATATGAGGAGAGATTAAAAGGACCTCAATATGTACTCGCTGGAGGAAAGGAGGGATGGGGGAACATGACAGAAGCATTCAAGTACCTTAACGGCATAAGCAAGGTGCAGGGGGAGTGACATCTTCCAATATACCAGGACTACAAGAACGAGGGGGCATGACATGAAATTGGAAGGCAGCAGGTTAAGGGGAAATGTGAGGACGTTTTTCTTTACAGAGAGGGTGGTGGACACATGGAATAGTCTATCACAGAAGGTTGTGGGAGCAAGCCCAGTGAACGGATTTAAACATGCCTGGGACAGGCATAGGGGAACCTTAAGAGGTGGTTGGGGGAGGTGGAAAACCATCAACCAGGTAGTGTCAGAGGCCGCAAACTAGTGTAGGGCTTATGGGCAGACTGGATGGGCCTAGTGGTCCTTATCTGCCAACAATTTCTATGTTTCTATGTAGTAACAGAGGAAAATGAAAACTCAGGGAATGTTTAGGCAGGGAAGAGCAGAAAGGAGAAGAGAGGAGCGAGGGGGGCGCACTCCACAAGTAGTGGGTTTGTTGAAGTAAGCCGCTACAAATAAAGGTACAGATAAAGGTCAAAGACAGGTGAACCATTAACCATAAGGACTGGGGGAGTGGACAGGGTAGGAGGGTCAAAAAGGAAGTGAAGCACCTTCCAGGATTTGGCTGGGGGGTTAAGGTTGTTCTGGAAGTTGGCCTTAAAATAAGGGGTTTTTAGCAGACCAGACATCCTTGGTACATGAATTTCTAAGTGCCCTGTAAGCGAGGAGGTCAGGTAGGGAGTGGGATAATTTGTAACAGGCCCAAGCGTGATCATGGGATTTAAAATGGTCGAGTCTGGGGGTAATCCGGGGGTGGTGGGAAGATTTAACCCTGGACTTCCTGAGGGCATGTACTTGTCCCAAAGGAAAAATTGGAATGGAACAGGAAGAGGGCTACGTCAATATCAGGGGTGCAGAGGATGGCTGACCAATCAGTTGCAGCAAGGTTGCTCAGGAAAGCACTGATATTGAGTGACCAGAAGGACCCAGACCATATGTACTTAAGGCAGGAGGGAGGGCACTGTACTCTGCAGAAGCAGAACGCCATGCAGTGATCGCTGAAGGCATCCAGCAGAATTCCTACTGCAACAATGCAGTGGGGGTAGGAGGACAGAACCCAGTCCAGAAAGGTGTGATAACCAGAGTGGCTACTGAGCTGGGTGGGTTCAATAATGAGCTGGGAGAGATTAAGGGACTCAGTCCTGAGGAAGGTTAGCCTGGACGCCAGGAAAGTCCCCAAGCAGGATGAGTTCAACTGAGGTGTGAGGAGAGAGAGAGAGAGAGACACAGAGACAGAGAGAGACATACAGAGTGAGTGAGAGTGTCAACCAAAGAGGAGGGTGAGATTTTAAGTGAAACATAAAAAACCCAAATGAAAATGGGCACAGTGGAAGGACAGGAAAGCTGGAGAAGGAGAAACTCATTGGAGTATACAGCCCTCCTGACAGCAACAGTGCATAAGAGCCTCTGGCAGACATAGATGGCAACACCATCTCCAAATCTGCCCCAGTCCTGCCTTAAGAGGTGAAAATCAGGAAGAGAGGCTAGAGTCCAGAGTTCTAGAGCCAAGATTCAACGATGCAGAGGGTGTCGGGAGTGTTGTGAAACCCACCCATTTTGGAGGTCAAGTTTAGGAGACGCTTCTTAGCACCGAGATGAAATATGCTAAGGCCTTTGAGAGTTAAGATGGGGAGGGATCAGTGTTAGGTTCATCGTCTGACAGTAGGACCTTCATCCTTTGGAACAGGGAGGAGAGCAAGGGTGGGAAGCAGGGATGGGACAGGAGGGCTCGGTGGAGAAACTCCAGGTTTGGGGGTTGGGAAGACAAGGGTGGCAAGAAGGGAGGATAGGAGGAAGGGTAGGGTGGGAGGCAGGTGGAGGGGGGAAGACAGTGGTACAGGGGAAGGACACAGTGGGGGGCAGGAGAGGGTAAAAGAATAAACACAGCTTTATAGTCAGTCAACACATGCAAAGTCTGACACAGGGGACGTACATTTTCCACATTTATGCTAGAATGGCCAAAAGGTTAATATACTTGCATAATGTGTTTAAGTGGAGGTTCCCACATGTCATAAGGACAATTATATTCTAAGTAGAAGTCAAGTACTTAACTGCACACACGGTTTTAATCTGTAATAGGGTCATTCTAAGTATCTGTTTAGATGTTCACATCTCTTGCATCTCACCTTAATAGTACAATGCCACGGCCTCTACCTCCACCTGGGCCTGTGATGGTCAATCTCCTTGCTGCTAGGCCGGGCCTAGGAAAGAAACATAAAACTCAATTAAATGTAACCAAAAAATAAATCAGCACAAGCATTAGTTTTGAAAATTAGATGCAGAAAACAGAGTTGCATAGCAAATGCAATCGATACCTCCAATAATAGTTAAAATGTACAGAGTAACCAAAAGGGACAGTACAGCACAATAAATGTAAACCTGGTGGGCACTTCACTCAGTCAAATCACAGAGGACATCCAATCTGCCTGGGAATGAACATGCACCAAAATATTTACAGCCCAAACTGCACAGCAGTCAAAATTCCTTTCCAGCTTACTTCTGTTTATGGTGCATTCTTCATCTGCTATTAAAATTATGATCAATTGTAATCTGACTGTCTAGCAAATCCTGATTTTGGTTATCAGTCTGTAAACAATACTGTATTCTGTTTACAAATCCGGTCAGTTGCTGATTTGCTATCAGATGTATGATAATAGCCTTTATGATATCCTGTTTGAAATTGCATTGTAAACCGAGTATTGTGTACTGTAATGTCTTTACTGTTCCTGCACTGTAACCTCCCAGGTTGTGCCTGAAAATAGGCATTCATCTGCCTAGTGCATCCCATCCAGTTACCAAAAACTAACTAAATAAATTAGCTTATAGTTTTTAGCAAAAATTATTACACTAATTATTGAATACTTTCCTTCCACCCAGTAAACATAGATGGTACCATCACCCTGGACCCCACCACAACTGCCAATACTTTCGACTTGCGTTCACTGATCTTAGTCATGTGCTACCCGCTAACTTCTTTGATCCCACCTCGGCTGCGGATACTCATGTTAAACCAGATAAAGAGTAAATGCATCCACAATTCTAATTTAAAGCAGTGATCGAAAGTGAAGTCAAAAAATACTTAACAGTGCTCGGTAAAACCAGAACAAGTGGGAACTCACTTGACAAACTCATCGCCCTCACCCTCGATACTGGCCTGTCACCCGTAACCAAGATTATCAACCGTTCCCTTATGCTCTCCCAGTTCCCCCCTCAAGTGGAAGTCAGCCCTGGTGACCCCGATCCATAAGAGCTGAGAAAGGGCACGACACTGAAATCACACCTATCTCCATCTTCCCCCCACCCAAAGCACTTGAAAGAATTGTTGCTGACCAACTGGAAGAACATATGGAAAAATACAACCTGCAATGCCCACAGCAGTATGGCTTTCATAAAGGCCACAGCACCACCACTGCCCTTCCTGAATTTATGGGCAACATTTACCATGCACAACTTATCGGTACCACATATATCGACCTTTCAAAGACTTTTGATACAGTCAACCATCCGTCACTAATTGTAAAGCTTGCAGAGTTAGGGTTGTCAAATGACACCTTAAGTTGGTTTAACAGCCATCTTTCAGACAGCTCACAACAGATGAGGATTGGAGACATCCTCTGTACTAAGCAACCTGTCCGGTTAGGCGTCCCCATGTGTCAATCTTGGGGCTCCTACTTTTCAGCATTTTCCTGAACAAACTCCCTGCCTCCTGCTCTGCACATATTCTTTTGTATGCGGACGCAGTAATTTTCTCAAAGAACACTGATCCCTCTCTCGGAGCACCAGATTCAGAAGAGTTTTACGGATGTAGAGGCCTGGTTCATCTTGCAGAAGCTAGTGCTCAATTATTAAAAAAAAAAAAAAAATTATTATTCTATGGCTTGCACGATAAACAAAAAAACAGCTGACTGTCAGAAACTGCTCGGGTGTCGCTCTAGAACAGACGCAAATTTTTCAGGTACTTTGCTGTGGCTTTGGACAGCACTCTCTCCTTCTCCAAACATATCGACATTGTTGCCAAATATGTGGATATCCACATCGGCCTTCTGTACAAACACAAGCACTGCCCGACTCTTGAAGCCCTTAACCTAGCAATGCAACGCTCAATTATGATTGGGGTTGCTATCCATGGAGTTGCCACTGACTGCCTTACAGCGTACCTCTCTTGCTCTGAAGAAGACATGCAGACTACTTACTCGGGCTGCACCCACACCTGTGACCTCTATTTATTAGCTTTTATTTAGCAGATAAGCACACTAGACAGCCAAGTGCCTATTTTCTGGAGCGACCTGGGAGATTACAATGTACAGACGAGAAGCATCAGGCAGTAGACATCACATCACATGTGAAAACAGTATGGTACAGGCTTTAGACAGTAGACAATATATAGACATCACAAATACACATTTGTGGGCTAGAGCCCACTAAGCTAGGAATAGCACAGAATTTCGTTTGCTATGAGCAGGCAAATTGGTTACAACTGCAGGAAAGAATCACTTATCAAATCTACCTAGTAGCAAAAAGGGCCTCCCTTGGTCTTATGCCCCCTGGAGTAGAAAAGCTCCTCAGTCCATCCTGCAGCACCCGCCAAGGCCAGCGGTCATTTGCAGGCAGAGCCCCTAAGTTCTTTAACTCGCTGGGCTGCAAGGTCACCAATATAGTCACTCTTGGCCCTTTCAAACACAAACTACTTCAGCTCCTTGAGACTTGCGCCACTTGTGACCGTTTCTCTTACAATCCCTTGAAGGCCACTCTCCTTGCAACCCCTTGAAGGCCGCTCCCATTTCTTGCCTACACCCGTTACTATGATCCCACGCTGCTTACTACCCTCCCTTCTTTTTTCTTCTCAACTAATCATCATTCCCTTCCCTTCCTTCATACCCACTGCCATCTCCCCTTTTCCCCCACTCACCTCATTCTGCTCACTTCATTACACAGTGTCTCCATGACTTCTGTCCTCCCTCTCACCAACTCTAGTACCACCTTTCCTTCCTACCTCTCTATTCCATTCCTTGCTTACCCAATCCCCACCTACTTAAACCTTTTTCATCCTACTGCGATAATGCCTGGCAGCTTTCTTTTCCCACTTTCATGCTGCTCTTCTACCCTACTTTTACTCTACCTCCTTGCCAATAGTCTAGCCTTGCCTTGGTATGGTCAATCTATGTTTTTTATTACAAGGCCTTTTGACTGCACTCATCAATGCATAACAGTCTCTTGTGCTCCATTTCTTGTATTTTGATTCTAGTTTTGCCTCAGTATCTACCATAGCTCTAATGTCTCATTTAATCCTGTGCATATAGTAAGTTCTCCCTTTACCTTCCCAATGTAACCAATTTGTCAACCTATGTAACGCAACGCGGAACCTTTGTAAAAGAGCCTCTGTCTCAAAGACGTTAATCTGAAACTTAAATAAAGTGCAATGCTTGTCAGCATTTACTATCATAGCGCAAAGCAAATAATTAGCAAAATCACCAAAAGGCTACTATGGTTAAACAAACAGAAACAGAATCTGACAGAAGAGAAGGACCGCTTGGGCCACCCAGTCTGCTCACTTTTCCCTACCTACAGTATTACCGCAGACCCTACTTGATCTGCTCCTTCTCCCTCCCCCCTTCTTTCCAGTAAGATAACCTTATGCCTATCCCATGCATTCTTGAACCCCACCACAGTCTTTGCCTCCGCCACCTCCAGTGGAAGGCTGTTCCAGGAAACCACCACTCTTTCTGCAGATTATTTCCTCCCACTCACATCCCTACTGAATCTACCCCCTTCCAGTTTCATAGCATGTCCCCTTGTTCTCGGGTTCCTTTTTTTCTGAAAAAATACTTCCTGTACCTTGTTTACCCCTGTGAGGTATTTAAAGGCCTCAGTTATATCCCGCCTCTCCCTCCTTTCATTCAGGGTGTACATATTGAGGTCCTATAGTATACCATAAGGCTTTTGGTGCAGACCCTGCACCATTTTAGCTGCCCTCCTCTGGACCCCCTCCACTCTATGTCCTTCTGGAGATGTGGTCTCCAAAATCTGGACAGAGTATTTAAGGTGGAGTCTTACCAGCGATCTATACAGAAGCAACAGCACCCTCCTGTTTCTGCTGGTAATGCCATTTCCTATGTACCCCAGCATCCCACTAGCCCTCCCAATTCACCTGTCACACTGCCTGACTACATTTAGGTCATCCAACAGGAATATCCCCAGGTTTCTTTCCTGCTTGGAGGTAGTCAGTACCACTCCACCCATTCTGTACTCTGCCCCCGGGTTTCTATGCCCCAGTGCATTATCCTGCACTTTTTCACACTGAAATCCAGCTCCCACACCCTTGACCACTCCTCAAGTTCTTAGGTCTCGGAGTCATGCAGCCGATTTACTTAGATTTGTTTTGTCATATATGGTTCATACTTCATGCATTGACTACACCTACAAAATACTACAAAAGTTTGTTGCAGTTGTACTACTGAAAACCCAAATTATCGTGGCATAGTAACACCATGTTAAGGTTGAGTAGGCAAGAAAACCCTGTAGCTACATATTGCAATGTGCACCACAGCTGTGGTTACAATTAAAAGTCCCTACCTTGACCTGCAGTGGGGTGTTCAAAACTAATGGTTTGCTAATCACTGCAAAATTTACAGTCATCACCTTGTTGCACCAGGTTTTTGTGTGTGTGTGTGTGTGTGTGTGTGTGTGTGTGTGTGTGTGTTGGGGGGGAGAGACAACAGAACAGATCAGTTCTCCTGTTTAGGTGGTTTCTGATTACTACACACCATGCGATCACCAATGTTTGCTGCTGTTCTACACACCAACTCTGATGCACTTGAGAACATGTAGCGGTTGGGCTCTGTGGGAAAGACAAAGCTTAAATTTAAAATCAGTGTGGGAGAACACCTGAGGGGTATTAGCAAAGGAACTAGACAGAATACAATTGTAGCACGTTTGCCATCTGTGATAGTGACTGCAAGTTCCAGTTCATAGGCTTGGAACAGGTTGTCCTGGGTCCACATGGGAGAGATTTGGAAAACTCCTTCTCAGAAGAGAAAGACGTCGTCTATAGTGCCACTCCCAAGTCCTCCCTAGCCAGGCTAGATCCACTGTCACTCTTTCTGTTGCTTCGCCCTAGACTGCCCTCCCACAACTTATCACTGCGACCTGTACAGGGCCTTAGAACTCCCGGCACTTCAGGATCAGAGACTGTCCCACTGCATCAGAATTACATTGAAATTCTGGGCACAGGCCCTCCCCCCTTACCTCACGGCAACCCTAACAGCTTTACCCCCGCCTGCATACTCTATCCACAACATCGACTCCCGGCTTCTCCATGTCCCACACATGTCCAGTGCTACAGCCCACGCAGCTTTTAGCTACCGCATGTCTAAACTATGGAACTCCCTGCCGGCTGACATTAGGCACACCATCAGCACTCAGCATCTAAACTCCCTCAAGACTCATCTCTCATCTACCTGCAACTGCGTCTAGCACCGCAGATGGACCAGTATTTCACTTCAATCCAATTCCTGCCCAACTCCAGTGTGATCAGGGCTCTAGATAAGATTTTTTGGGATGAGTACCTGCACTCCTCATTTTGAAAGGGAGGCGAGTAAAACGAAATTCAGATGTGTACAAATGTCTTGCTAGAGTGGACTGAGGAGTAAATTTATTAAAAAAAAAGGTTTTTCTAGATAGGAATTTCAGGTGGCAACAATGCTCCATGTTGGCAGGTAGGAATTTACTCACCAGTGTTAAAACATAGTGAGTAAAACAAAAGTGGGATGCATACAAGTGCTGTAAATCTGGCAAAAAACGGTTCCTTTTGAATCACCAGTTACGTTATGAAGCACTATTCTTTGGCGTGTGGAGCATTTGCAAATGCTGGGTAAATACTGGTACTCAAAAAAATTTCTGAAGAGTATTTCCTAAAATGAGGTGAGTAAAACAGGCACCGTATCTGAAGCCCTGAGTGTGATGCAGTAAGGTGCACTACTTGTGGCCCCAGACCC